>OX438533.1:34726076-39857073 GCA_949316355.1 Bruchidius siliquastri | reverse complement strand
CCTAACCTAACCTAACCTAACCTAACCTAACCTAACCTAACCTAACCTAACCTAACCTAACCTAACCTAACCTAACCTAACCTAACCTAACCTAACCTAACCTAACCTAACCTAACCTAACCTAACCTAACCTAACCTAACCTAACCTAACCTAACCTAACCTAACCTAACCTAACCTAACCTAACCTAACCTAACCTAACCTAACCTAACCTAACCTAACCTAACCTAACCTAACCTAACCTAACCTAACCTAACCTAACCTAACCTAACCTAACCTAACCTAACCTAACCTAACCTAACCTAACCTAACCTAACCTAACCTAACCTAACCTAACCTAACCTAACCTAACCTAACCTAACCTAACCTAACCTAACCTAACCTAACCTAACCTAACCTAACCTAACCTAACCTAACCTAACCTAACCTAACCTAACCTAACCTAACCTAACCTAACCTAACCTAACCTAACCTAACCTAACCTAACCTAACCTAACCTAACCTAACCTAACCTAACCTAACCTAACCTAACCTAACCTAACCTAACCTAACCTAACCTAACCTAACCTAACCTAACCTAACCTAACCTAACCTAACCTAACCTAACCTAACCTAACCTAACCTAACCTAACCTAACCTAACCTAACCTAACCTAACCTAACCTAACCTAACCTAACCTAACCTAACCTAACCTAACCTAACCTAACCTAACCTAACCTAACCTAACCTAACCTAACCTAACCTAACCTAACCTAACCTAACCTAACCTAACCTAACCTAACCTAACCTAACCTAACCTAACCTAACCTAACCTAACCTAACCTAACCTAACCTAACCTAACCTAACCTAACCTAACCTAACCTAACCTAACCTAACCTAACCTAACCTAACCTAACCTAACCTAACCTAACCTAACCTAACCTAACCTAACCTAACCTAACCTAACCTAACCTAACCTAACCTAACCTAACCTAACCTAACCTAACCTAACCTAACCTAACCTAACCTAACCTAACCTAACCTAACCTAACCTAACCTAACCTAACCTAACCTAACCTAACCTAACCTAACCTAACCTAACCTAACCTAACCTAACCTAACCTAACCTAACCTAACCTAACCTAACCTAACCTAACCTAACCTAACCTAACCTAACCTAACCTAACCTAACCTAACCTAACCTAACCTAACCTAACCTAACCTAACCTAACCTAACCTAACCTAACCTAACCTAACCTAACCTAACCTAACCTAACCTAACCTAACCTAACCTAACCTAACCTAACCTAACCTAACCTAACCTAACCTAACCTAACCTAACCTAACCTAACCTAACCTAACCTAACCTAACCTAACCTAACCTAACCTAACCTAACCTAACCTAACCTAACCTAACCTAACCTAACCTAACCTAACCTAACCTAACCTAACCTAACCTAACCTAACCTAACCTAACCTAACCTAACCTAACCTAACCTAACCTAACCTAACCTAACCTAACCTAACCTAACCTAACCTAACCTAACCTAACCTAACCTAACCTAACCTAACCTAACCTAACCTAACCTAACCTAACCTAACCTAACCTAACCTAACCTAACCTAACCTAACCTAACCTAACCTAACCTAACCTAACCTAACCTAACCTAACCTAACCTAACCTAACCTAACCTAACCTAACCTAACCTAACCTAACCTAACCTAACCTAACCTAACCTAACCTAACCTAACCTAACCTAACCTAACCTAACCTAACCTAACCTAACCTAACCTAACCTAACCTAACCTAACCTAACCTAACCTAACCTAACCTAACCTAACCTAACCTAACCTAACCTAACCTAACCTAACCTAACCTAACCTAACCTAACCTAACCTAACCTAACCTAACCTAACCTAACCTAACCTAACCTAACCTAACCTAACCTAACCTAACCTAACCTAACCTAACCTAACCTAACCTAACCTAACCTAACCTAACCTAACCTAACCTAACCTAACCTAACCTAACCTAACCTAACCTAACCTAACCTAACCTAACCTAACCTAACCTAACCTAACCTAACCTAACCTAACCTAACCTAACCTAACCTAACCTAACCTAACCTAACCTAACCTAACCTAACCTAACCTAACCTAACCTAACCTAACCTAACCTAACCTAACCTAACCTAACCTAACCTAACCTAACCTAACCTAACCTAACCTAACCTAACCTAACCTAACCTAACCTAACCTAACCTAACCTAACCTAACCTAACCTAACCTAACCTAACCTAACCTAACCTAACCTAACCTAACCTAACCTAACCTAACCTAACCTAACCTAACCTAACCTAACCTAACCTAACCTAACCTAACCTAACCTAACCTAACCTAACCTAACCTAACCTAACCTAACCTAACCTAACCTAACCTAACCTAACCTAACCTAACCTAACCTAACCTAACCTAACCTAACCTAACCTAACCTAACCTAACCTAACCTAACCTAACCTAACCTAACCTAACCTAACCTAACCTAACCTAACCTAACCTAACCTAACCTAACCTAACCTAACCTAACCTAACCTAACCTAACCTAACCTAACCTAACCTAACCTAACCTAACCTAACCTAACCTAACCTAACCTAACCTAACCTAACCTAACCTAACCTAACCTAACCTAACCTAACCTAACCTAACCTAACCTAACCTAACCTAACCTAACCTAACCTAACCTAACCTAACCTAACCTAACCTAACCTAACCTAACCTAACCTAACCTAACCTAACCTAACCTAACCTAACCTAACCTAACCTAACCTAACCTAACCTAACCTAACCTAACCTAACCTAACCTAACCTAACCTAACCTAACCTAACCTAACCTAACCTAACCTAACCTAACCTAACCTAACCTAACCTAACCTAACCTAACCTAACCTAACCTAACCTAACCTAACCTAACCTAACCTAACCTAACCTAACCTAACCTAACCTAACCTAACCTAACCTAACCTAACCTAACCTAACCTAACCTAACCTAACCTAACCTAACCTAACCTAACCTAACCTAACCTAACCTAACCTAACCTAACCTAACCTAACCTAACCTAACCTAACCTAACCTAACCTAACCTAACCTAACCTAACCTAACCTAACCTAACCTAACCTAACCTAACCTAACCTAACCTAACCTAACCTAACCTAACCTAACCTAACCTAACCTAACCTAACCTAACCTAACCTAACCTAACCTAACCTAACCTAACCTAACCTAACCTAACCTAACCTAACCTAACCTAACCTAACCTAACCTAACCTAACCTAACCTAACCTAACCTAACCTAACCTAACCTAACCTAACCTAACCTAACCTAACCTAACCTAACCTAACCTAACCTAACCTAACCTAACCTAACCTAACCTAACCTAACCTAACCTAACCTAACCTAACCTAACCTAACCTAACCTAACCTAACCTAACCTAACCTAACCTAACCTAACCTAACCTAACCTAACCTAACCTAACCTAACCTAACCTAACCTAACCTAACCTAACCTAACCTAACCTAACCTAACCTAACCTAACCTAACCTAACCTAACCTAACCTAACCTAACCTAACCTAACCTAACCTAACCTAACCTAACCTAACCTAACCTAACCTAACCTAACCTAACCTAACCTAACCTAACCTAACCTAACCTAACCTAACCTAACCTAACCTAACCTAACCTAACCTAACCTAACCTAACCTAACCTAACCTAACCTAACCTAACCTAACCTAACCTAACCTAACCTAACCTAACCTAACCTAACCTAACCTAACCTAACCTAACCTAACCTAACCTAACCTAACCTAACCTAACCTAACCTAACCTAACCTAACCTAACCTAACCTAAACCTAACCCCCTCGAACGCACAGACTTCAAAATCCTCTCTGCCTGGTCAGGTGTGCTGCTATATAATCACCTTGCTCAGATGTGGCACGTCATATAAATAAACAAGTTTCAAGTTATCTACGTTGAAGTAAACGTTTTCCGTGGTTACTTTTAAAAGTTTGTTAACCAATTTTCTAAAATTGCATCCATGATCTGAAACAACCTCGGTATATCCGGCCGCCGACGCGACGGTCTCCCAAAAGTCAGCCTGCCAAGTATACCGCGCGCGGTGCTTTGGTGAATGGTGACTGCATCTACCACGGCATGTAATCATGTATGATTGTAAGGAGCGTATGAAGTTAAAGTAGTGTCAGCTAGCGAGAGAGATAGGCATATTTCAGGGCGGAGTTTGGAGCTTTCTTGTCTCTGTTTATGTTCGGTGCTGGAGATAAATACCAAAAATTGCATCCAGCAGGTTCACGCTGTACTTCCCATTCCATGGTAATATTTTAAAAATAAGGATTTGCTAAAATTCTAGAACTGTTGATATTCGGAAATGAATTGAAAAAAAAAACAGTGAAAAACTAAATTTTTTGCATCCCCAAAAACTTCAGGTTCTTAAAAATTTGTATTTTCCAAAATGTCAAGTATATCAGCAGAATCAACTCCATTCACACCATTTTTCCGTAACCTGTAGTAAAAGCCGATAAAACAGAAACAGAACAAATTATCTGCCTGAAGATAAAACCTCACTAGGCCCCCTTCAGCATAACTCACCACTTATATTGACCGCCAAGTCAAAAACTGAGCTTTAGTAATATAAATTATTTTACCTTGTTTGTTTCTCGATCTTTTTAATTCAAACAATACAAAATGATGAGATTTCATGATCGAGTGTGACTTTCTCACATCAAAAACATGATCACACGTTACCAGTATCGCCGGCCTCACTGAGACGCGCCCGAAAAAAACAATAATAACTCTCGCCTCTCGATTTATCCTAAACGTGCTTTTTGCGTATGGGATCGACGAGTATCTCGCATACATGCTCAAATTTTTAGAGGGCGATGTGCGAAGAATCAACTGTGTTTAAAATTAATGGCAATTGCCGAGGCCAAATTTGTACAAACCAACGCCAAAAAAAAGTTTGACCGTTTTACTGTTATTCGTTATTTGATGATAGATAGCTGAAATGTCCAAACATAGGTTTGAGCGTTTATTTTTTGTTATTTGACGATAGTTGCACATTGAACTATTCCATTCTTTTGTTTTCGCCGATTTTTCTTTATAATAAATACATATAGTCTGTTCTTTCATGAACTCATTTTGAATGTTATTTCATCATCAATACCTACTTATCGAGCATGAATCGATAATTAAATACTTGAATGTTTGCTGCGTTGACTTTAGTTAACCATCCGGTATACATTCAGAACTCTCCTCTCACAAGCGAGCATAAAATAGGACATAAATCATCTTATGGTTGCGCCTTTTTATTGTAAGTTAAAAATTGAGGAAAAGGTATAAATTGTAGCGAATTTATTTGATTTTGTAATTAGGAAACTATTAAAAAAGAAATACAATGGTTTGTGTCTGCCTACTGATATTACTTTTTATTGCATGTTGCTGTTTGGCTTGTCGATAAATTTTCGGCATTCTATACTATACAATAATACATACAGGCTTAAGGACATTGGGAACATATCGACCCATGCAGCGAAGACTATTCTAACTCTCAAACAACAAAAAAAACATTTTTTTGCAAAATTTTATAGACTTACACTTTTTTTCAATAATGTTGAAAGGAAACATCTATAACGTCAATCAGAATCACTTAAATTATAATCTTGTTCATTTTCGTCACTATTATCACTCTCAATATCTCTGTTATTTTCACTATTGATCTTCCGTCCCTTTTGTATTTTCTTGCCTTTCTTGGCTTTAAGAGAAAAATAGAAATTATAGAATAGGTAAGTCTTTAAGAGCATCGCTTTCCGTTCTGTTCCTTCGAGGATTTTTCTTCAATTTTACTGTCTTTAACTCGTCAGCATAGTCGTACTTGAATTTCATTTCATGAGGCCATTCGGACGAAAAGTGTACTTCTTTCATCTTGCTTATTTTTATCTTTTCTCCGCCATCATCCTATCCCAATTCTCCGATTTTACCTTCTGTTCAAAACAAAAAAAGTCATTTTGTGCCATCTCTTTCACAATATATGGCTTTCCAGTCACTTTTGCCATGCGAATCAACATGATCCACTGATCGGTGGTATAAATTGCAGATTGCCGCTTTTTGGCATTCTCAATAACAGAGTGCATCCTGTCACCTTCGTTTTGTGTGTGACCTGTATTTAGGAATCGATGAATTATTTGCAGGTTCAGGGACATAGCAGCATAAGAAAACATTGAGAAAATAAAACGGTTATGATTTTGTCCGCCACAGTTATCAGAAAAAATAATAAGCTTCTTGACTCCCTTCCAATCCTGCTTTTTCAAAAAAATTAAAATACAGCTGCTTATTTCGTTTGGTCGCCTCTTCGTAATTACCTCATGCCAAACATAACAGTAGCCTTCATGATTTCCCATATCATAAATTGTGAAGTTATATGTAGCGAGCTTGCTCTTGTAATAGAAAACGCTCACAGCAGATTGGGGTGTTATGAGGACCTTTTGTACATCAAAACAATTCATCTCGGTTCGATTATAAACAGCTATTTTCACACATCTACTACTTAACGTTTACAGTCATTAATATCAACCTAACCTCCAATTGTGCGGCGAAAATTATAGTAAATCAAACTTACTACACCTTTCGCCGTTTTTTGCAACGAAGACTAGAGTAAGTTAACTTAATATAGTGTTCGCCTGTAGGAATGTGGGTTATTACACTTACTATACACGAAAGTTGTTTACTGGTTGCCTATCGTTCATGACCGACTTTAATTTTCACCAAAAAATCTATTGATGCCATATTAGTAAGTCAAAACCCACGTTTTTGAGTTACTATAGTCTTCGTTGCATGGGTCGATATATAATCTAAAGCAATATTTGCTCTTTGGAAAGGCTTCATGAACAGATAAACATTTTTTGTTAATAGAATCCATATTCGGACTGAATTCAATGACACATCACACACATTCAGATTTGACTGACTTTCCACGAAAACGTGGTATATTGTTAATGGATACGAAAATGGTGTATAATGTTTTTCCCAATGTTTATGTTAGATCTTGGTCTGAATTTCAGTTGTCCCAGCATCATATTCTTTGAAAAAAACATTGAAAAACTGCGCTGACAATAATTAGGAAATTTGAAAAAAAATTAAGCATAAGCATAAAGATATTTTGACTTTGCAGTCTCGTGTTGTACGCCAAGCAGAGCACACCTGTTTTTCTTGGCATAAATCGACGAGTGGATTTACCGCGAATATTCTGCAAGTGTTCAGAATCTGCACATACAATAGTGAAATATTTCCTAAATACGCGCGTGAGTGTGTGAGGTATCCGCCGCAATGCCGCCGCCGCCCGATGTGGCTGGCGGCAGCACCGAAAAAACTATAAACATTGGGTCTAATAACGTTGGTGTTTACGATCTGACATTCGAAGAAGATTCTCCTGTTTCTGTATCGCATCAGGCGGAGACTGTAGAAGGAACTGGATTAGACAATTCTTCTGAAGATAGAGCCCGTAATGTTCCAGGCCCCATTCTACAGGAAGATACCCCTCCACAATTATTCAATACCAGATGTGATAAGTATCAACACGACAATGTTCATGTTTATATCGAAAAAACTAATTCTGAAAACTTTGGTAGATTGCATCCATTATACGTGGGTCATGTACTGCATAAAAAATTAAATTTGAGCAATATTATCACAACTATTAGCCGCGTCGGAATTAACAGGGTAAAAGTCGGTGTCAAGTCAACTTCTCACGCAAATAGTCTAGTATCCAACCCGAACCTCAAAAAGGAGAACCTGAAGGCTTTTATTCCTAATAACTTACTTCAAAGAAAAGGCATAATTAAAGGTGTGGATACGTACTTTGACGATGCATATTTAAAGGAAAATATAGTTTCACAGAATGGCATTCTAGATATTAAACGACTCCATAGGACTGTTACAGAAAATGGTGAACGTAAATTTATCCCAAGGCAGATGGTTGTTATTACATTTGAGGGAAATGTCTTACCCTCGGAAGTAAACATAAACAGCGTAATTTTTTTAGTAGAGCCTTTTGTACAGAGAGTGATACAATGTTATAAGTGCCTTCGGTTTGGCCATGTATCAAGTCAATGCCGTAGCACTCAGTCGCGTGTACTATATGCGGACAAAA
The DNA here is from genome assembly GCA_949316355.1 of Bruchidius siliquastri. NCBI lineage: Eukaryota > Metazoa > Arthropoda > Insecta > Coleoptera > Chrysomelidae > Bruchidius > Bruchidius siliquastri. Next base: position 39,848,871 of record OX438533.1, on the reverse strand, counting down.
CTATGCTAATGACCACAACTGCGATGAAAGTAAAATCTTTTGCATTTATTGTCAGAACAGCAATCACAAATCCACCTCCACTAGCTGCCCCAATTACCAAAAACAACAGAGAATCAAAAAACTTATGGCAACAACTAACATGTCTTTCACAGAGGCAAAAGATAACATTGATAGATCTTACGCTGGTATGGCGACAAGCAATAGATTTGAAGTTTTGAATACCGCTCCACTTGAAAACTTTCCTGCTCTTCCCCGTCGGCCTCCAAATTTAAAGAGTTACTCTCAGCCCTCCAGCGGACTAAAACAAGCTCCTCCACCTTCAACTTCCGAATCCAATAAAAAACGTAAAGCGCAATCTCCTGTTTCTTTCCCAGTTCCTTCTTTCCCTTCCAATTCAGGCCCTTCATCTTCAATTTTATCAACTGAATGTTACCAGTCCAATGTATCGAGCAAAAAAGACATGGTCGAGAACATATCCACTATATTATCCACATTCCTCCTACAGTTATTTAGCAGTGCACAGAACCTTGATGAATTGAAAAATTTGAATAGGGAAACCCTTAAAAATCAAGTACAGTCCTATTTATATACACCGCCAAACAATGGCTAGACAAACTAACCCTTCTGAAGATAACTTGAAGATCATGCAGTGGAACGCTCGTTCTGCTGTATGCAATAGGAATAGTCTTGTCAACTATCTTGCACATAATAACATAGACTTAGCACTCATCAGCGAAACCTGGTTTAAACCAGGCCACGTCATTAAATTTCCAGGTTATAATATAGTTAGGAAAGATCGCGAAGATGGTAGAGCAGGTGTAGCAATCCTAATCAAACAAGGGATCCAGTATCAAGAAATTGATATGCGAATCGATAATACAGACATTCTGGTATGCGGTTTGAATGTCGCCAGTTGTAACCTCAATTTGTCAGTCCTCTCAATTTATAAACCACCGAACATTAATTCTAGAATCTCTGATTGGAAAGAAATCCTCTCACATACTCATCCGTCTGTTATCCTCGCAGGTGATCTTAATGCTCATTCTCAGGCTTGGGGCTCCGCATACGATAATAATACGGGAAGACAAATCTTAGAGTTATGTGACACTTCTAATCTGATCATCATGAACGATGGTACTCCCACAAGACTAACCGCTCCTCACATTCTGAGATCTGCCCCTGATATCACCATTTGTAGCCCTGACATTGCCCAGGTCACATCATGGAGTGGCTCTGATGATACTTTCGGTTCAGACCACTTTTCTATCGAGCTGAATATTTGTATCTCCAGAAATTTACGAGAAACGATTTATCCCAAGTATAAGTGGAATTTAAAAAAAACTAACTGGTCCTCTTATCATACTCTCTTAAATGACGTATTTGCCCTAGATCCTGGCATCAAATCTACAGAAGATAAGTACAAATTCTTCATAGACCCTATTAATAGGGTGAGTGAGGTGTGTATTCCAGTCCACAGACCCTTCAAGGTCGGTCAACGTGCACCTCCAATTTGGTGGGACAATGAGTGTTCTGAAGCAATTGATAGAAGAAAAGTAGCTCTTTATACTTACAAAATAAATAGTTCAATTGAAAATTACACTGAATGTAAAAAGATATTTGCTTCTACAAAAAAACTCTTTAAAACCAAATCAAAAAATAGCTGGATTCAGTGGTGCTCTAAGTTGAATAAAAATACTCCATCTTGTGAATTATGGAAACAAGCCCGCATTGCGAAGCGAATTCCTATAATACAGGCTAAAAGTAGAAATGATGACTGGCTGTACGAATTTGCCGCAAAATGCTCACCCATATCTGTAAGTCTTAATTTTGATTCATGTCCTCCTGCTACTGACGATGGATTATTCAACAGACCTATGACGATTATAGAAATGGAGTCTATTTTAAAAAAAATCCTCAAACACAGCCCCAGGGTATGACGAAATTCGATACCCGATGCTTCTTCATCTGCCGCACAATGCAAAAAAAATCCTGTTAAATATTTTTAATAACGTTTGGTTGAGAGGCGACAACATTGAGGAATGGAAAAAAGTTGTTGTAATTCCCATTTTGAAACCCAACAAAGATCCTAACTGCGCTGATTCCTATCGTCCAATCTCATTGATGTCGTGCGTACTCAAGACTTTTGAGCGTATGATCAAAAAACGCATCGAATGGTGGCTTTCCACTCATCAACTACCCAATGGACAGTACGCATTTAGGCATGGCACAGGTTCGATGGATGCCACTGCTAAGCTAGTCACTGATATACAATGCTGTTTTTCCAGGAACAATTACTTGGTTGCAACCTTCTTAGATATAACGGGGGCTTACGATAACATCGACTTACGTTTACTAAGACATAAACTAGAAAATTATGGAATTCCTGCTAGAACCTGCTATGTTATTGCTAACTTATACCATAACAGATTAGTATACGTGAGAAATCGTAACAACCAAAGAATTGGTCCTCGCTTATCTTCTGTAGGCCTACCTCAAGGTGCAGTCCTCAGTCCCACAATCTTTAACATCTACACAGCTGACCTTGATTCTATTACTACAGATGTTCAACTGATTCAGTATGCAGATGATTTATGTCTTTATATTGAGGAAAAAAATATCGACCAATGCCTACACATCCTGGATTCAGCAATGGCAGAATATGCGAGATGGTTTGACGCCAATAATCTTGTTATCTCTGATACTAAATCTTCAGTCTGTCCTTTTTCACGTCATCGTATCAGCATGAATGATAATACAGATTTGGGGGGTGTAAACTTCAAAATAGTATCCGAAGTCAAATATCTTGGAATTATCCTCGACAGGAAATTGTGTTGGAAGCAATTTATCTCCCACATTATTATGAGGTGCACAGTTGGATTCAACTTCTTCCGTATGATTGCAAGAACCTGGTGGGATGCCGATCAAAAAATTGCGTTAATGTTCTACCGATCTTATATCCGGTCAATTCTAGATTATGGCTCCATTCTTTATGGATCAGGAAGCAATACACTACTTCGCAGGATAGATTTAATTCAGAACAAGTTTCTGAGAATTTGCTTGGGTGCTATGTGTTCCTCCTCTGTTGAGGCATTAAGAGTGGAAGCTCTGGAACCCCCTCTTCATTTACGTAGAGTAATGCTGGCAGAAAAGCTTTTAATGAAACACATATCGCAGGACACGGCATTGTCTTCAAAAATATGTCAGCTGAACACCTTTGACCTGACTAACAAATACTGGCAGAAAAAAAACTCTCCGCCATTGTGCATAGCCTTCCAGCAACTTGATATAGATTTGGTAGCTTTTAGAAGTCTTTATACCAGAGATAACAGTGATTACTTTCGCTTCCTTTCAAATAGCAAAATAGTCTTCCCCAATTTTGGCGGAAATCCATCCATTAACAGAAATATTTTCTTGTCCCTACATAGCAATCTCTCTGATTATGTACACATTTATACGGATGCATCCAAATCAGCTTCTGGAGTAGGATGTGCTTTTTATGTCGCCAATGATGACACATCGTCTATGTTCAAGCTATCAGATCTTTTTTCCATATTCTCAGCCGAAGCTATGGCTATATACCAGGCCCTCCTATATATTAGACGACGCTGCAACATACGGAAAGCTGCAATTTTCTCCGACTCACAATCGGTCTTAACAGCACTAAATAACATCAGTTACTGTAAATCGCATCCCAATATCTACGTGCTACATATAAAACAACTGCTGGTTAACCAAGAAATGAATGATGTAGAAATCAAGCTCATATGGATTAAGGGACATTGTGGGCTGCCTCCTAATGAAAAGGCGGATGAATTAGCGAGATTGAGCATTGTAGATGGAATAGCCTCCCAAGCCTCTCCATCGATTGAAGATTTCAATTGTGTCATCAAAAGTAAGATGCTCAAAGCGTGGTCCAGCGAATGGCGAGAGTTCTGCTTGGTTCATCCATCAAGATATACGTCAATTCAACCCAATATACCCAAGTCACACTGGCATGATAATCTTAAAATACCAAGGAAATACATAACCTGTATCACTCGTATGAAACTGGGTCATGGCTCATTTCCTTCACATCTCGCTCGATTGAACTTGATTCCTTCCAACCTGTGTGAAATCTGCGACGTTGAGGGTGATCTGGATCATATTTTCCTCAGACGCCTTAAATATATGGCGCATTGCAATAACCTATATTCCAGCTTACTGAAATGCGATATTTCCTCCCCTTTCAATACATGCTCCCTACTGGCATTACAAAACTTTGACGTGATATTTTGTTTTATTACCTATATTAAAAATACTGGTATTAAAATTTAGGGCCGATTGATATAGTATAGTATTAACCTCTGTTCTTATCCATATTTGTTTTTTCATCCTCCTTACCGTGGCCCTCTTGTGTGTGAATACAATAAAATGCCTAGACAGGCCCCTGGGCGAGAAGATTTTGTGACCCTGTTAAAATCCTAAAAGTAATTTCCTTTCCCTCCCCTTTAGATTAGATTGTTTATAGTAACAGGTCTTCTAATAGGATTTCTTTTATTGTGGAGTATATTAGATAACTTGTTTCTGGCTGATGGGAAAATTCCTAGTGCCAAAAAAAAAAAAAAATTGACTTTGCTACAAAAATCATCCTGTGGTTTTTCTCCAAGCTACTGAATCAACTTCGAAGCTATCAACTGGTATCTATCAAGAACTATATAGGTTTCCAATAATCCGTTCTGCTAACCGTATTTTAACGTATGAAGGATTTTGATAACCACACTGATGCTGAAAGTTGATCTGCAACACTCATCATACTAGGTGGCACAAAAGTATATATTTTTGCTTTATGTTCTAATACTTTGAGACTGAATATAAGCAGAATAAATATGAACAGGTTATAATATGAGAGATAATGGGATAAATATATCAATAATAAATTCCGGTACACTTCATCACATATATCGCATCTGTTGGAGATCTTTTCACGGATGCCAGGGATGCCGTTTTGCGAAGAAAGAAATGTAAGCAACTGAATTAACATAATCAATATACATCTCTATAAATAACTGTATTCGGCCAAGGAAAAAAGTGAACCCAAACATATCCACGCATATTGCACGTGATTCAACGTGAAACCGTCGAAAACACAACAGGTCCGCATTAAGATACTACATAACGAATTAAATTATCTAGAAAATTATAAGGAATAAAACATACTCATATACTCGTTCTAAATGAATAAATCAAAATAACGATTTTTTATTTAAGAAGACTGCAATCATTTTTTCCAAGCTTATATTAAAATACGTTAAAAACATCTTCCCAATCCATCATCTTTATTTAACTGCACAGATATAAAAATAATAACAACAATACTCTGTAAAAAAATACAGACAGCGTAATTTGCATTGATTTTTCAATTAAACATCATAAATTTAACAGCAACATGAAAACACTAAGCTTTTCTGATGAATTCAAATTTAATGAACTGCTACTGCGTTTATTAGGTAGTTCTAACAACTTGAATAAGTAAGAGCATGAAGCAAGCCAATAAGTAAAATGAAACTGATAGATTTACTCTGTAGAAGAACTTGAAGTATCATTAACATTGTTGATATCTAACTGTTGTTTGAAACTTGTAGACAAGGTGGATTTATCAAAAGTGAACAGTTCACCTGAAGACGATTGAAGATAGCACATCAATCGAAACGTCGTGATACTCAAAATTTTATAGACAATGGAAGTCCGAAATCAAACTTTTGTTGATATCTATTATAAGGGGTTCATCTTGAATGTCAATAATATTATCTATGTCCCACATTTTGATTTCAATTTTTTCCTGAACATGATGAATGCAATCTTTCCATTTATCAGCCGAAACTCTGTTGACGGCATCATGAAACAGATTTTTAATATCTGAAAATTTGAAGGTCGTGTTGTTTGACGCTAGGTATTGTTTTATATTAGCCCTAATTAACTCGATAGGGTTCAGTTCGCAGTGGTAAGGAGGTAGTCGTAAAAGTTTTATTTTTCTTTTTGGCTATTTCACCAATAATATTCAAGTTATACTTATATTTATGTTGTTTTACTAATTTTATTAAATCCGCTTCAACCATATTTTCATCAAAATTGATTTACTTAGAATTAGGCCATTCTTGGATATCCGCTTTTTTGAATTTACAACGTTGCCAAGCCTAATATCGCAATCATTGGGGAACTGAAGACATTGTTATTAATGTACCTATTGTTCATTCGGATACTCAATAGTAATACCTAGTAGCTTAGGAGAATGATGAAAAGGATATTTTCTTTTTCATGCTCGGCATTTTCAATGAAGATATTGTTTGGGGTGAACGGGCAAGTAATGCTTGAGTAAGAAAGTTTGACAGATAGTGGGATGGAAACTCTGCCTACGTAGTGCAACAATTGTAGGTCACTCAAATAATTGTTTTATTAACGATTTCGCCTATTCATTGTTATGGAAGAAAATCGCGTTGTAGGAAAATGTATGAGATAGTTATGATTGTTTGAGTGGCGTCAGTTTAGTCGGCAAATACTTCCAAAGCATAATCCATCAGTGAATTTGCCATTGAATAGCATGAGGAACCCTTATTTTCAAAACAACAATGAAGCTTCCTTAGAACCCTTGAAGGTTCCTCAACCCTATTATCTCGGTAAATAAAACACCATGAAAGAATAGTTTTATTTCGAAGAATTATTATACAATTTTTGTTTTTGAATAATGGTTAAACTAAATTGAATTGAACTACATCTAATCAGCGAAAATTATTGGCTATTATTTTATGGTGATAAAATTGGGATTAAAAAGTGAACTCATAGGATATATTATTAGAAGGTTTAGGTTACAAATTATGACATTATAATTTCTAAATCAGATTCTCTCGTTCTGTTTTGTAATTTGATGAAGGCTGCCTAGGCATAGACATTCGTTTAAATGTCGATTTTTCTTTTCGATCTTTTTGAGCTCCATATCCTAAACTTTTGTCCTTGTTACTTTCTAATTACATTCCCCACGTTATATCTTCAGAATTTTGTGCCCCCTAAAACTTTGCACCCGATGCCTGGGCTACTAAGGCTTCTGCGCGCCACTGGAGTAACTTTAAAAAGGTACTCAGGGTCTCTAATTTTTTTTAAAATCCTACCTGTGTCCCAGTCTGTCTGTAAATTATCATTTTTGCGCATTTATTTCATATTAATTGCATGAGGGTGAATTATACCTAGTTCATCTACTTGACTTCAATACTTTTGTTATCAAAAGTCACGATTACTTATGTTTTCTCCCTGTACGTAATTCAGATATAGTTGATATATATGTTTTGGGAACAGATATCCAATAAATACCAATAGTAGAATCCATAATCTCATCCCAAAGAAATAAACAATCCTACTAAAAACGTATACCTACCCCTGAATAATCAAATTCTACAACTTCAACACTAATAATGAAAGTAGGTAGGTACCTATTCTAACTCTGATCTGAGTACACACGCCGTAGTACCACTTAATTTGGCAACTTTGCCGACTTCTTATTCTTATTCTCAGAATTTCATTATGGTAGCAAACTGAAAACTTTTGGAAGAGGAAGAGAAGATCTCCAACGTTGCCACGTTCAAAACTTAGGCTATTTGAATTGAACTTTGTACATTATGTGTGATTAACGATGGAGATGTTGAAAAGCAGTACACGAAGTTGACGGTCAATAGGCAATTCCTATTCCACTTTTGGTACTCGGCTAATTTTATTCTTTTGTTATTTTTATTATTGCGACTACTAGAATTTTGAATTTGACGGCTTGTCTATTGCTATTTTTTTATTTTTCATTTATTATTAATATAATCTCAGTAACCGCTAAATCCATTGTGAAATCCATGTAGTGCGGCAAATCGAATAGCAAAAAAGGAAACCAAGAAGTATTTGAATATTCACGAACTTTGTTATATTTACCGAGTTTGCGATCATTTTTCCTGTATTTTTCAGGCGGTTAACAATTTTTGGAAAATTTCGTACTTTTTTCATGTGACTGGTATTTGACAAAAGAGCCTGGGGACATCAATGAACATTTAATATATCAAAAGAGTTTTGAGGTAGTGCAAAATGTTTAGAAAGTGCGAACTTTTTAGTAGTGTCGTAATGAAGTGTGACATCTGGGAATAACAAATACATTTTTTAAGTTGTCAGAGCTTGTATGCGTACGTAATTTGAAAATCAAATCATAATTATAATATATCAAGTGGATCTGTTTTTGAGTATTATATGTGACATGGGAGTACGCTTTTGTCAAGTTAATTTTATATCCACTGAGCGAATCAAAAATAGGTAAGATATTCCATTATATATATTTTTATGACCGTAATCCAACTAGTAAATATATGAGATAATAGATACAAGAAGAGTCATGGTCAAAGCTTTAGGAGCAAGATTATGAAAACCTTTATTTGTGTATTGCTGCATTATTCATATTTTATAAGCCTCTGATTCGAAATTAGGCTACATCCATTTTTACTCACAATACGTCACTCACTACTCAGCTGCATGCGTATATATGCTGCAAGTACTTGCATGAACTCAATTTAGCAAGATCGCAAGAATGGATTGTCATTGAAAAAATAAAAATACTATAATTGAATCCCAACCATAAAAACAAGTTTCCTGACATGAACTATTAAACTATTATACATTGGCTTCAACATTGCACCAGTTTGTAATCCTACAACATGGCAACCGTGCACTCTAGATCAACGATGCGCCAATTCTAGGAACCCATTGGAGTAGCATGATGAAAGAAAGACTAGGTTGGTGAATTGTTTTAATAATTCCATATTGATAAACATTATATTCCTCAAAGGCTTTATTAGGCTTTTAGGTATATCACGATAACTTATTTCATTCATTTTTCCAGTGTCTGTAGGTTCCAGTAGTCTTTATGCCCTAGGAAGTGGTATTTTATTAAGAAATATAATATGATTATATATATATATATATATATATATATATATTTATATGTGGGAAGAATGAGATCTTTTCGTGGTGAATGTTAGTTAAGATGAGATCACTTTGGGAATTGCAGAGAGCGTACGTGAGTCTGTATATTTGCGTGATACTTTCCACTTAGAGTGAGATCCGAAAATTTGGCAATGCGGCGGATCTCATCTTTGCGATAAAATAATTTCATTGGTGAGTCATAGTAGGATATATATTATTATGTACTTGTGTTTTGCTTTCTGTGCCTATGAAAGCAAGCGTATTCGGCCTGTTTTGAAGCGGCGGCTCTTTCCACTACAGCACGCGGTAGCAATGCGCTGAAGCATTTGTAGAGCAGATAGGATAATTTTGTTAGATGGAATTGAAACAGGATCCAAATAAAATTCGTATAGTTCTATTGTTTTAATCTGTAATTATTATAAACGAATACTTTAATTTGTATCCAAGTTTTCTCTTGGAACAGGAGAGGATACTTTTTTTTAAATTCGAGGCATTCATCCTTTTTGGGGGAAATTCTATTTTTTATGTGCATTTTGAAAAATTTCTTCATAGTAGCTTTTTGTTTTGAATCCCATGATCCTCGAGTTTGTTCCTTTTTTTTACTTGACCCTTGTGGTGCAATATTTCCTGGAACTAAACAAAAGTTATAGGTCAGCAAACATTCTTGGCATCATATATATATATATATATATATATATATATATATATATATATATATATACACCACTAAAATAGTTTTGGTTGCCTTTACTCACCTGACCGCAATCTCTTGGCAACCTGGTATAAACAGGTACTGCTCCGTTGAGTTTTGACATTCATAACGTTTTTTTAATCATTGATATATCAAATTAAAGCTAATTTTTTCCTCTATACGATGGTATAAAGTTCGCAGAACTTTTTAAGTTGGGTATATATCTATCTTTGAAATGATTGATGATTTAATTAAAAAAGAAATGAATCAAATTTTTCCAATAAAATCAATTATTTAATTGAAAATACTTGCGGGAACATTTTGTTAACCTTCCGGACACGTATTTCTCTATGAGTAGTGATTTATAAAAATTACATTTTGATTAAAAACGCGATGAACGTAGACATTATGCAGCCAGATCTTAGACTATAAGTACTGTTTTCTATTAGTAGTGTTTCAATAGAGGGAATATTAAAGTAATAAGGAAATATACATTTGTAAAAATCTGAATGATTAAGTTATAGAGGTATGTAGAAAAGATTATTTTCCTTCATCCATGATTAACAATAGTTTGGCTATTTTTGCTACAAAAAACCATGAAAATATTTTAGTCCATTCCCGAAGAAAGTGCATATTTAAAATATATTATTGTGTATAAAATATGTTCAAAAGTACCTTGGACATACCTGAGGACACATTAATTAAGATATAAACCAAAATGATAGACTTCAAATGAATTATGACGATGTAAATTGCAATTGAAAAAATTTCGGGGTGTTGGAATCGAACCTACGCTCATGAAAAATCTCACTGTAAAAATAGACGCTATAGACCACTTGACCAGTAACGCAGTTGTCAACAATGTTCTTTATTTGGCTATTTACTCTCATTATGTTTCCGAAAATAAAAAAGATCACAAGAATTTCATGTTCGAACAAAAATGTGAAGCATAAATTTGCTAAAAATGTATGTTTTCTCGAGAGAATGTTGGCAAAATTCAACACATTACTCACTATTTTCCATCATTTGAATTCGCTCCAGGGGTCGCAATCCTCCTCAAGATTAGCAATCGAGTATTCGTCATGTTCCACACTTTTAAGAATGCCGCTGCAACCTAAAAGTGGAGTTTAGTAAACGTGAAACTAAAAAGATGCAGAAATGTGATACTTACAAACATACACAGGTATGCTTAATAAAGAATAACAGAATCAGAAAGTCTATCACGTCCCAGAAGCTCTACAGAAAGATAGTTTTTTTTTATAAATTTCGGCAAGATTTATTTTGAAAATAAAATAATTGTGTATTTAACACACTTTCACGAATAAAGCTATTTTTTACAATATCTCAAGTCATGGAATGTATTAAGAAGAATGAAATTGCTTAAGGAATAGAATATCTTAAAACATGAAATAAAATATTTTATATAAAGTGAAATATCTCAAGGACATTTGTTAATGTTTTCTATGGGTTTCCTTTAGCAGTAGTTCAAACACAGTCGCTAAAAAAATATTTCCCATAGACAGACAAATAGAAAAATATTTAATAGAAAAAAAGCTAAACAGCATAAATGGATTGCAAGACTTGAGAGCTGCAGTTTTGTATCCATAACAGAAGCTAGTTAGTTAGTTAGCCCGAATAGCCTTTATAAACAGTCAAATCTGACAGTACGATGATGCTTTCATTATAAATCAAAACGCGTCACTGTAAAACGGTGAAACTGTGTATCAGATACACAATTATTCCATCTGCATGATGGTAGGAGTTTCACCAAGTGAGAGCATCTACAATCTGCATTTATTTTATTTAGTATAAATTCTCAATTTTGATAAAGCAAATCATCAATCTAAACCAGCTTAAAATATCGCCCAAATATTAAATGCACCTCAACAAAACAATCTCATTCCGAGTACCAGCAGTTGTACGTGTGTCAAGGATATTTGCGTCTTGACACGCCACCACGTGCTGTTGATAGAGCATCAGAGAGGAAGTTAATTTCTTCAAAATATAAACCCGGCCGGGTCGGGCCGTCAAGCCTTCACACAGCACAGCACAGCTTTACGTAGCGTTTATCTCTAGACTGGTTAATCTAGGAGGCTGGCGTTGTGGCGTTCGTTTTGGCACCGGTGATGGATTCTCTTGTTCGCTGCTGCCATCGATTTCCGATTCCGCCTCTCGCGTACGTGACCAAATTGTTTTTATTGAACTAGATTTTTTCATAGGCAACTTGAATAGCTTGCAGCTATTCGAAAAAGAAAATATCAACGATTAAAAGTCAGTTCTTGAATTTTACAAGATGCTTCCCATATCGGGAGGAGGTTGGTACTCATTTCGAACACTATTTGAGATTGTGAAAATGAAATGAAATGAAATCAAATAGATTCACTCAGTATCCTTCGCTTAGTTATCCATTTAGAAAAAAAATTCTTGGAATAATGAAATCAGAATTTTACGACAGTTTTTCGTAGGTCCTCTAGCCTCCAAAATTACTATTGCATTTTTTTGTGAATTTAACCTTTCGAACAATGTTTTGCAACATACTAGAATTGATATTAAATTACTCTCAAGCACTAAGCAGGTTAGCATCAACTTTTATTGGATCCTCTACCATAAGACCTTTGTGAAATGCCATTAAATATTGTACTGTCAAAAGAGCCCGAAAATTAGTGATTTCTCTTGAATGACAACACAAAATGATGGAATAAGATTTGATTATGAAAAAGGGCACTTTCTGAACCTCACAGCATTCTTATCAGCCTGGCAATCCGCCATATATAAGTGAAAATTGATGTTTCGCTCATTTCATAAGTTATAAGGACTTGCTATTCTCCACCAATAGGATTTGAGGAATGTGAGACATTAGTTGATCGGTTTCCGAGTATATCAAATTCATGATAATCTAATGGAGAGAGTATTGCGGTGATTCTTATGAAGCTACATAATACTGTAATAATATAAATACCTGATAGTTTAGTTAAAAAAAATATATAGAAGGTATTTCACAAATTACCTTATTATTTCTATTACTTGTTAGGTCCATTCTTATTCAACAAAAATAAATGCCATCCAAAGCCTGCTTAGTATCCAGCACAGGTATCCAGCATTACAAAAAGCCTTATTGTTGAACGTATAACGATATAAGGTTGCACGGCATTTAAAATATACAGCGAAAATATGTAAAGTAGTTATATAATATATTATATATGTAAAAATGATTCAAATTACTAATGACAGATAAATTCAATTTTAATGTCTGGAAAGGAGTTTAGCAGACGAACGAAGCGACAAAAAAGATATTATGAATGTTTGCAGTTGATGTCGTTACCGAGTTTTAAGTGACACTTAACTGCCATGTAGACGTTTGCGAAGGCCGTATAAGAAGCCTGATACACTTTATGAAATAACGGGTAGGTAATTAAAAAATGATGAAGTTTGAGAAGATAGAAGATCGTAGCAAATTAATAGCTACACATTAAATACGGTATATTACCAACATTCAACACGGAAAAGCTAAACAGATATTGTGACTGCGCAAATTTAAGCTTTCTTGACAAAAAGCTTTGACCTTCCATGCCAATATCTTTTAAAAAATAATTAACATTGAAAAAAATCGATTATGCTCGATAACTGTCCGAAACTCGAAAATATGAAGAAAAAAATGTTTGGAAAAATCATGTCAGATGTTTCCACTACCTTCTTCAAAAGGCATAGATCGACAGGCCAACGGAAATTACTGACATACATTTCCATGATGTAGGTATATATGTTCTACGCAATACTATCAGTTTGACAATAAGGATTTGGACATAGATATTCATCGATGATTGAAACTGAATTTAAAAAAAAACGAAACGCTTTGAATAATCTTCAAAATTTTCATGTTTCCGGAAATTCCCATTATTGAAGTATTGCCAAACGTTATTTAAAATGGATTAGACACTATCTAAGAAGAATGTGATCAAAATCGTCAATAAAGTGAGACAATTGCTCGCGATATGCAGAGTCAACCTACTTGACGCAACCTTTTAAGACGCAAAATACCTGTTCTGTTCCCTATAAGTTAAAATGCAGTAATCTACAGAAAAAGTCATTAAAACATAAACCGAACAAATTGGCCTCCTTTGGAAAAATAATTTATCTACGCTCTGAAATGTCGTATAATTGTAAATTAGGTCTATTCATGTGCTTTATATTTGTATAAAACACGGTTACAAAAACGCCAACAGACCGACGAAAGTGGTGCACAAGGAGGCATTTTAAGTTTCGATCCATACTTTTCAGTTTACAGCACCTGAAAGTTGTTATAAATATTTAAAATCGATAGCATTCCTATTCTTATATTTCCACTGTCTTTTTTAGGTACAGTGCTACTGGTTGATAGTTTCTTGGAATTTCCGTGGGCGCTAGATGCGATGTGATTGACTGATTGGTCAGTAATGCATAAAAGCCTTCGTTTGTAGGAAAGTTCATTTTTTACATCATCGCTCTTAGCTTGGTTTTCGGTTTCGTCAGGAATTAATGCGATTATCCTACGGTATAATTAAAGTATGTCTGTCATTCGACGGTACTGAGACTGGAGCGTTTATAGTTTGACTATTTTTGGGCGTACTCGAAAAATATTTTTAGTGACTCATAACTTTTGAGAAACGCTAAAACTACGCTTTTGCCTGTTTTTTTAGACGTTGACCATTTAAGTTGATGGTTTCAAAAATTTTAAATACAAGCGCTCGGAACGTTTATCAAGTATGTGGAAGTAGGTATACCTAGTTAGGAAATTTATTCATTTAAAAATTTCTCCTATAACCAGTTCCAAAAATAGCTTTCTGATACCTTGGTTTATCATTACCTTTCTGTATACCTACCGGTGTTTTTTTCCAGATCATATGTAGGTAACTAGGTACTCTGTGAAATCTAATATACTTGGCAATGACGTTTAGGTAACCACTGTAACAGTGGTAACTATATGTACGTCAGGCAGTCTGCACATCTGGGCTTGAAGTTTTTTGTTTTTCATTTTTCAACTATTTTGCATGTTTTAGCTTTTGTCGGTTTGATAACATTTCATTTATTCTAAAGAATTGTTTCAGCTATAGTGTTTCCAAGCCCCTGGATGTGTCGTAAAAGTAAAATTTATTAAAGCTTTATAGAGATATCGCACTTAAATGATGATACAAAAATGAAAATAGATGGAATACCTACATACTAAGCATTACTGTAGTTTGGTGATATTCTTGTCATATATATTTTTGAATTTTTGGGTCAACTTTATTTCCTGGCGGTTTTCGTTTTTAGCAAAGTAAGTACGAGTTGAGCCATAGAGATCAGCAGAAGTTATTTTCTAGCGGTCTGGTTAACCGTTACTAAGGTTTCAAAAAGATCGGAACTGGTGCTAATTCGAAAACGTCTGAGAACATTTTAAACGGATTTCCGCGAACGATAAGGGATAAATTAAATTTTAGTTGCAAGACTTAAATCTACATCTGTAAGCAATTAGTCGAGTTTCACAAATCCAGATTTTCTGTGACAAATTTAACTGGTGTTAACCCTTGGTAATTTAATCACCTCAGAGATTCGCGATTTGCTTCGGTTTGGCATCCGCTAATTCAATTTTCTTGGTTAATTTGTTCTTTGATGAAAAACATCCTTGCGCTTTTATACATTTTTCAAGATAATATGAAAACTTCAGTTGTGGACAGGAGCCATTTATATTACTTTCAACAAAGAACTATATGTTAAGCTCCTAACAAATTCAAAGTTTGTATGTAGGTAACAGGTATTGTGAAAAATAATATTTCTTACACATTCTCACGTGTGAAAATTGACAATCGTGAATATCTGGCCGAAATAATATGAAGATCAATTAATACGTAGTATCTCATAGTCTTTGGAATAGCTGATTTGAAAATGGTGGATGTGGTTACGAAAAGTCATTTGGATTTCATATAAATCGCTATATTAGGGTTTTGATCGTTGCTGATTTTGAATTTGAAAATATTTTCTTGAAAAAACAAAATGGCTGATCACATATAGCAGAACAAGTTAAATTCGATGAAAAACTATATCCTAGGATTTTGAAGGTTGCCGATTTCAAATTTGAAGTTATTTAAATAGCTGTAATTGGTGTCTTGATATGCGTTAACTGTAAGCATTGTGACTACTAGAGAAAAACTTCTTCTAAAGGACCTTCTCTTGGATTTTAGATTGAAAATCCTATATCGCTAATTCCTGAGCTTATAATAAGTAACAGGCAAAAACAACTAATGAACAACACTAAACTAAATGTAGACTTGGAGATATTTCAATACCTATCTACATCATCAAGCTGTTCTCTACGTCGCGATCCATTCAGAAAATTCAATTTCATCAACATTTCTCTGTATTAAAGAGATGTTGAAGTCTTGATTTTTTCGCATATCACTGCTAAAGTCAATACTTCCCAGCCCCAGCACATATATAATAATTATACAACTGTCTGTGTGAAATGACCAGTGAAAAAAATACAGAAAGAACCCCCGAAATTTTCACGACGAATTCCAACCATATCATAAGAATGATTAGAATAGAATAGAAGCTAGAACGGCATAAGGTAATTACAGGTTTAATTGTCTGAAGTACTCTAGAGACACTGGTCTCTGAATTAGACCATGCCACGCCATCTACTAGACGTTTTTCGCAACAGAAAGTAAACTATATTCAATGATCAGTGCGTGATGAACGCGTGATCGATAGGTGAACATCTCACACCCACCGCTCTATTAGCCCGGATTGGTCGAGCTGACATACAACGCCATCGTTGGTGGCCAATCAGAGTAAGAGAACCTTCGGTGGCCGGTAAGGAATTCTTTTAGGCACAGGACTGCAATTAGTAACTCATATACTTCAGAGGCGTTTGGCTATTGTGTGTTTTGTTTCATTTGAAGATTTCTGACCCAGATACAGCTGACGAAATTGTCGATATTAGCCTTACCCCGCCAAAAAAAAGAGATAAAAAGCTGCATTTTAGCGCAAATGAAAAGCGAATTATTTTGAATATTTATAAAAAGCAAATGCAAGAATATGATGATTTGGCTATTGAAGAGGTTGTATGCAGGGTAGCTGAGATTTCGGGAGTCAGTCGGTCAAGTGTTTACCAAATTATTATGGAGTATAAAATTAAACATGCATTGCCAGGGTCTAAATCGTATCCCACAAGAAAAAAAATCAAAGCAATCGATGACTTTGACGGGAATACAATTGGAAGAAAAGTACATAATTTTTTCTTCAGTAATGAATTACCTACAGTTGATGAAATCTTGAAAGCAGTTAAGGATGGCACGGACTTGAAACGAGGAAGAAACAGTTCATTATTAGAAAAAGAAGAGAATTCAGAACAAGTTTCTGAGAATTTGCTTGGGTGCTATGTGTTCATCCTCTGTTGAGGCATTAAGAGTGGAAGCTCTGGAACCCCCCTCTTCATTTACGTAGAGTAATGCTGGCAGAAAAGCTTTTAATGAAACACATATCGCAGGACACGGCATTGTCTTCAAAAATATGTCAGCTGAACACCTTTGACCTGACCAACAAATACTGGCAGAAAAAAACTCTCCACCATTGTGCATAGCCTCCCAGCAACTTGATATAGATTTGGTAGCTTTTAGAAGTCTTTATACCAGAGATAACAGTGATTACTTTCGCTTCCTTTCAAATAGCAAAATAGTCTTCACCAATTTTGGCGGAAATCCATCCATTAACAGAAATATTTTCTTGTCCCTACATAGCAATCTCTCTGATTTTGTATCGAAATCACATAACCATTACACACTTCTACACCCAAGTCTTCCTCAAAATGTTCCTCACATAGATAACTTTTATTCCAATAGGGAATACTCTACCATAATGACTAGACTTAAACTGAACCACGGATGCTTTCCTGCACATCTTCATCGGATAGGGGTAACAGATTCCCCCTTCTGCAGTTGCGACAATAATTCTATAGCCGATCTTAATCACATCTTTTTTGCCTGCAGACTCCACACTAATATTAGCGACAGATTCATCCACGAAATGATTCAATTTGGATTCCAGTTGCCATTAAATATAACCACCGTTCTATTTTCTTTTGACAGGGAAGTCTATAATGCGATAATTAAATTTCTCAAAACAGCAAAAATAAATATTTAAGCCCTATTTAGTGCATGTAGCACTCCTTTTCAAATACATAGTATTACTCCATATTTGTCTAGGATATGATGATAATCTTATAACATTTTGTGGCAAATGGACATCAGCATTCAATGCCATTCTACTACACACACACACACACACACACACACACAACGCCAGCCTCCTAGATTAACCAGTCTAGAGATAAACGCTACGTAAAGCTGTGCTGTGCTGTGTGAAGGCTTGACGGCCCGACCCGGCCGGGTTTATATTTTGAAGAAATTAACTTCCTCTCTGATGCTCTATCAACAGCACGTGGTGGCGTGTCAAGACGCAAATATCCTTGACACACGTACAACTGCTGGTACTCGGAATGAGATTGTTTTGTTGAGGTGCATTTAATATTTGGGCGATATTTTAAGCTGGTTTAGATTGATGATTTGCTTTATCAAAATTGAGAATTTATACTAAATAAAATAAATGCAGATTGTAGATGCTCTCACTTGGTGAAACTCCTACCATCATGCAGATGGAATAATTGTGTATCTGATACACAGTTTCACCGTTTTACAGTGACGCGTTTTGATTTATAATGAAAGCATCATCGTACTGTCAGATTTGACTGTTTATAAAGGCTATTCGGGCTAACTAACTAACTAGCTTCTGTTATGGATACAAAACTGCAGCTCTCAAGTCTTGCAATCCATTTATGCTGTTTAGCTATTTTTCTATTAAATATTTTTCTATTTGTCTTTCTATGGGAAATATTTTTTTAGCGACTGTGTTTGAACTACTGCTAAAGGAAACCCATAGAAAACATTAACAAATGTCCTTGAGATATTTCACTTTATATGAAATATTTTATTTCATGTTTTAAGATATTCTATTCCTTAAGCAATTTCATTCTTCTTAATACATTCCATGACTTGAGATATTGTAAAAAATAGCTTTATTCGTGAAAGTGTGTTAAATACACAATTATTTTATTTTGAAAATAAATGTTGCCGAAATTTATAAAAAAAAACTATCTTTCTGTAGAGCTTCTGGGACGTGATAGACTTTCTGATTTTGTTATTCTTTATTAAGCATACCTGTGTATGTTTGTATCACATTTCTGCATCTTTTTAGTTTCACGTTTACTAAACTCCACTTTTAGGTTGCAGCGGCATTCTTAAAAGTGTGGAACATGACGAATACTCGATTGCTAATCTTGAGGAGGATTGCGACCCCTGGAGCGAATTCAAATGATGGAAAATAGTGAGTAATGTGTTGAATTTTGCCAACATTCTCTCGAGAAAACATACATTTTTAGCAAATTTATGCTTCACATTTTTGTTCGAACATGAAATTCTTGTGATCTTTTTTATTTCCGGAAACATAATGAGAGTAAATAGCCAAATAAAGAACATTGTTGACAACTGCGTTACTGGTCAAGTGGTCTATAGCGTTTATTTTTACAGTGAGATTTTTCATGAGCGTAGGTTCGATTCCAACACCCCGAAATTTTTTCAATTGCAATTTACATCGTCATAATTCATTTGAAGTCTATCATTTTGGTTTATATCTTGATTAATGTGTCCTCAGGTATGTCCAAGGTACTTTTGAACATATTTTATACACAATAATATATTTTAAATATGCACTTTCTTCGGGAATGGACTAAAATATTTTCATGGTTTTTTGTAGCAAAAATAGCCAAACTATTGTTAATCATGGATGAAGGAAAAGGAGCCGAGTACCACGGAAAAACTCTGGAGGAGATTGATATGGACTTAAATGACCTAAACAGAGATAACATCATGGCTGCAGAAGTAGATAGAGATACTGGTAGGCTTTGTGGAGGTTTCTATTATCTGTGGTTTAATTTTTGTAAGTTTTTTTTGCAGAATCCAACATAGACAAGATACATCAGCGAGATGGACTATCCCAGAGTGCCACTAGGTGCAAAAATTCCTAATCAGAAGAATTAGAAGATGGTAAACTAAAAATTTATTTGATTCATTTCTTTTTTAATTAAATCATCAATCATTTCAAAGATAGATATATACCCAACTTAAAAAGTTCTGCGAACTTTATTCCATCGTATAGAGGAAAAAATTAGCTTTAATTTGATATATCAATGATTGAAAAAACGTTATGAACGTCAAAACTCAACAGAGCAGTACCTGTTTATACCAGGTTGCCAAGAGATTGCGGTCAGGTGAGTAAAGGCAACCAAAACTATTTTAGTGGTGTATATATATATATATATATATATATATATATATATATATATATATATATCTGGACGATTTATCTATTACATTTTGATTAAAAACGCGAGGAATGTAGACATCATGCAGCCGGATCCAGTACTGTTATATGTTCACAATATGATGCCAAGAATGTTTGCTGACCTATAACTTTTGTTTAGTTCCAGGAAATATTGCACCACAAGGGTCAAGTAAAAAAAAGGAACAAACTCGAGGATCATGGGATTCAAAACAAAAAGCTACTATGAAGAAATTTTTCAAAATGCACATAAAAAAATAGGATTTCCCCCAAAAAGGATGAATGCCTCGAATTTAAAAAAAGTATCCTCTCCTGTTCCTAAAGAAAACTTGGATACAAATTAAAGTATTCGTTTATAATAATTACAGATTAAAACAATAGAACTATACAAATTTTATTTGGATCCTGTTTCAATTCCATCTAACAAAATTATCCTATCTGCTCTACAAATGCTTCAGCGCATTGCTACCGCGTGCTGTAGTGGAAAGAGCCGCCGCTTCAAAACAGGCCGAATACGCTTGCTTTCATAGGCACAGAAAGCAAAACACAAGTACATAATAATATATATCCTACTATGACTCACCAATGAAATTATTTTATCGCAAAGATGAGATCCGCCGCATTGCCAAATTTTCGGATCTCACTCTAAGTGGAAAGTATCACGCAAATATACAGACTCACGTACGCTCTCTGCAATTCCAAAAGTGATCTCACCTTAACTAACATTTACCACGAAAAGATCTCATTCTTCCCACATATAAATATATATATATATATATATATATATATATATATATATATATATATAATCATATTATATTTCTTAATAAAATACCACTTCCTAGGGCATAAAGACTACTGGAACCTACAGACACTGGAAAAATGAATGAAATAAGTTATCGTGATATACCTAAAAGCCTAATAAAGCCTTTGAGGAATATAATGTTTATCAATATGGAATTATTAAAACAATTCACCAACCTAGTCTTTCTTTCATCATGCTACTTCAATGGGTTCCTAGAATTGGCGCATCGTTGATCTAGAGTTCACGGTTGCCATGTTGTAGGATTACAAACTGGTGCAATGTTGAAGCCAATGTATAATAGTTTAATAGTTCATGTCAGGAAACTTGTTTTTATGGTTGGGATTCAATTATAGTATTTTTATTTTTTCAATGACAATCCATTCTTGCGATCTTGCTAAATTGAGTTCATGCAAGTACTTGCAGCATATATACGCATGCAGCTGAGTAGTGAGTGACGTATTGTGAGTAAAAATGGATGTAGCCTAATTTCGAATCAGAGGCTTATAAAATATGAATAATGCAGCAATACACAAATAAAGGTTTTCATAATCTTGCTCCTAAAGCTTTGACCATGACTCTTCTTGTATCTATTATCTCATATATTTACTAGTTGGATTACGGTCATAAAAATATATATAATGGAATATCTTACCTATTTTTGATTCGCTCAGTGGATATAAAATTAACTTGACAAAAGCGTACTCCCATGTCACATATAATACTCAAAAAGAGATCCACTTGATATATTATAATTATGATTTGATTTTCAAATTACGTTCGCATACATGCTCTGACAACTTAAAAAATGTATTTGTTATTCCCAGATGTCACACTTCATTCCGACACTACTAAAAAGTACGCACTTTCTAAACATTTTGCACTACCTCAAAACTCTTTTGATATATTAAATGTTCATTGATGTCCCCAGGCTCTTTTGTCAAATACCAGTCACATGAAAAAAGTATTAAAAAAAAGGACGGAATTTTCCAAAAATTTTTAACCGCCTGAAAAATACATGAAAAATGATCGCAAACTCGGTAAATATAACAAAGTTCGTGAATATTCAAATACTTCTCGGTTTCCTTTTTTGCTATTCCATTTGCCGCACTATATGGATTTCACAATGGATTTTGCGGTTACTGAGATTATATTAATAATAAATGAAAAATAAAAAAATAGCAATAGATAAGCCGTCAAATTCAAAATTCTAGTAGTCGCAATAATAAAAATAACAAAAAAATAAAATTAGCCGAGTACCAAAAGTGGAATAGGAATTGCCTATTGACCGTCAACTTCATGTACTGCTTTTCAACATCTCCATCGTTAATCACACATAATGTACAAAGTTCAATTCAAATAGCCTAAGTTTTGAACGTGGCAACGTTGGAGATCTTCTCTTCCTCTTCCTAAAGTTTTCAGTTTGCCACCATAATGAAATTCTGAGAATAAGAATAAGAAGTCGGCAAAGTTGCCAAATTAATTGGTACTACGGCGTGTGTACCCAGATCAGAGTTAGAATAGGTACCTACCTACTTTCATTATTAGTGTTGAAGTTGTAGAATTTGATTATTCAGAGGTAGGTATACGTTTTTAGTAGGATTGTTTATTTCTTTGGGATGTGATTATGGATTCAACTATTGGTATTTATTGGATACCTGTTCCCAAAACATATATATATATGAACTATATCTGAATTACGTACAGGGAGAAAACATAAGTAATCGTGACTTTTGATAACAAAGGTATTGAAGTCAAGTAGATGAACTAGGTATAATTCACCCTCATGCAATTAATATGAAATAATTGCGCAAAAATGATAATTTACAGACAGACTGGGACACAGGTAGGATTTTAAAAAAAATTAGAGACCCTGAGTACCTTTTTAAAGTTACTCCAGTGGCGCGCAGACGCCTTAGTATCCCAGGGATCGGGTGCAAAGTTTTAGGGGGCACAAAATTCTGAAGATATAACGTGGGGAATGTAATTAGAAAGTAACAAGGACAAAAGTTTAGGATATGGAGCTCAAAAAGATCGAAAAGAAAAATCGACATTTAAACGAATGTCTATGCCTAGGCAGCCTTCATCAAATTACAAAATAGAATGAGAGAATCTGATTCAGAAATTATAATGTCATAATTTGTAACTTAAACCTTCTAATAATATATCCTATGAGTTCACTTTTTAATCCCAATTTTATCACCATAAAATAATAGCCAATAATTTTCGCTGATTAGATGTAGTTCAATTCAATTTAGTTTAACCATTATTCAAAAACAAAAATTGTATAATAATTCTTCGAAATAAAACTATTCTTTCATGGTGTTTTATTTACCGAGATAATAGGGTTGAGGAACCTTCAAGGGTTCTAAGGATGCTTCATTGTTGTTTTGAAAATAAGGGTTCCTCATGCTATTCAATGGCAAATTCACTGATGGATTATGCTTTGGAAGTATTTGCCGACTAAACTGACGCCACTCAAACAATCATAACTATCTCATACATTTTCCTACAACGCGATTTTCTTCCATAACAATGAATAGGCGAAATCGTTAATAAAACAATTATTTGAGTGACCTACAATTGCTGCACTACGTAGGCAGAGTTTCCATCCCACTATCTGTCAAACTTTCTTACTCAAGTATTACTTGCCACGTTCACCCCAAACAATATCTTCATTGAAAATGCCGAGCATGAAAATGAAAATATCCTTTTCATCATTCTCCTAAGCTACTAGGTATTACTATTGAGTATCCGAATGAACAATAGGTACATTAATAACAATGTCTTCAGTTCCCCAATGATTGCGATATTAAGCTTGGCAACGTTGTAAATTCAAAAAAGCGGATATCCAAGAATGGCTTAATTCTAAGTATATTAATTTTGATGAAAATATGGTTGAAGCGGATTTAATAAAATTAGTAAAACAACATAAATATAAGTATAACTTAAATATTATTGGTGAAATAGCCAAAAAGAAAAATAAAACTTTTACGACTACCTCCTTACCACTGCGAACTGAACCCTATCGAGTTAATAAGGGCTAATATAAAACAATACCTAGCGTCAAACAACACGACCTTGAAATTTTCAGATGTTAAAAATCTGTTTCATGATGCCGTCAACAGAGTTTCGGCTGATAAATGGAAAGATTGCATTCATCGTGTTCAGGAAAAAATTGAAATCAAAATGTGGGACATAGATAATATTATTGACATTCAAGATGAACCCCTTATAATAGATATCAACAATGTTAATGATACTTCAAGTTCTCCTACAGAGTAAATCTATCAGTTTCATTTTACTTATTGGCTTGCTTCATGCTCTTACTTATTCAAGTTGTTAGAACTACCTAATAAACGCACTAGCTGTTAAATTTATGATGTTTAATTGAAAAATCAATGCAAATTACGCTGTCTGTATTTTTTACAGAGTATTGTTGTTATTATTTTTATATCTGTGCAGTTAAATAAAGATGATGGATTGGGAAGATGTTTTTAACGTATTTTAATATAAGCTTGGAAAAAATGATTGCAGTCTTCTTAAATAAAAAATCGTTATTTTGATTTATTCACTTAGAACGAGTATATGAGTATGTTTTATTCCTTATAATTTTCTAGATAATTTAATTCGTTATGTAGTATCTTAATGCGGACCTGTTGTGTTTTCGACGGTTTCACGTTGAATCACGTGCAATATGCGTGGATATGTTTGGGTTCACTTTTTTCCTTGGCCGAATACAGTTTTTTTATAGAGATGTATATTGATTATGTTAATTCAGTTGCTTACATTTCTTTCTTCGCAAAACGGCATCCCTGGCATCCGTGAAAAGATCTCCAACAGATGCGATATATGTGATGAAGTGTACCGGAATTTATTATTGATATATTTATCCCATTATCTCTCATATTATAACCTGTTCATATTTATTCTGCTTATATTCAGTCTCAAAGTGTTAGAACATAAAGCAAAAATATATACTTTTGTGCCACCTAGTATAATGAGTGTTGCAGATCAACTTTCAGCATCAGTGTGGTTATCAAAATTCTTCATACGTTAAAATACGGTTAGCAGAACGGATTATTGGAAACCTATATAGTTCTTGATAGATACCAGTTGATAGCTTCGAAGTTGATTCAGTAGCTTGGAGAAAAATTACAGGATGATTTTTGTAGCAAAGTCAATTTTTTTTTTTTTGGCACTAGGAATTTTCCCATCAGCCAGAAACAAGTTATCTAATATACTCCACAATAAAAGAAATCCTATTAGAAGACCTGTTACTATAAACAATTTAATCTAAAGGGGAGGGAAAGGAAATTACTTTTAGGATTTTAACAGGGTCACAAAATCTTCTCGCCCAGGGGCCTGTCTAGGCATTTTATTGTATTCACACACAAGAGGGCCACGGTAAGGAGGATGAAAAAACAAATATGGATAAGAACAGAGGTTAATACTATACTATATCAATCGGCCCTAAATTTTAATACCAGTATTTTTAATATAGGTAATAAAACAAAATATCACGTCAAAGTTTTGTAATGCCAGTAGGGAGCATGTATTGAAAGGGGAGGAAATATCGCACTTCAGTAAGCTGGAATATAGGTTATTGCAATGCGCCATATATTTAAGGCGTCTGAGGAAAATATGATCCAGATCACCCTCAACGTCGCAGATTTCACACAGGTTGGAAGGAATCAAGTTCAATCGAGCGAGATGTGAAGGAAATGAGCCATGACCCAGTTTCATACGAGTGATACAGGTTATGTATTTCCTTGGTATTTTAAGATTATCATGCCAGTGTGACTTGGGTATATTGGGTTGAATTGACGTATATCTTGATGGATGAACCAAGCAGAACTCTCGCCATTCGCTGGACCACGCTTTGAGCATCTTACTTTTGATGACACAATTGAAATCTTCAATCGATGGAGAGGCTTGGGAGGCTATTCCATCTACAATGCTCAATCTCGCTAATTCATCCGCCTTTTCATTAGAAGGCAGCCCACAATGTCCCTTAATCCATATGAGCTTGATTTCTACATCATTCATTTCTTGGTTAACCAGCAGTTGTTTTATATGTAGCACGTAGATATTGGGATGCGATTTACAGTAACTGATGTTATTTAGTGCTGTTAAGACCGATTGTGAGTCGGAGAAAATTGCAGCTTTCCGTATGTTGCAGCGTCGTCTAATATATAGGAGGGCCTGGTATATAGCCATAGCTTCGGCTGAGAATATGGAAAAAAGATCTGATAGCTTGAACATAGACGATGTGTCATCATTGGCGACATAAAAAGCACATCCTACTCCAGAAGCTGATTTGGATGCATCCGTATAAATGTGTACATAATCAGAGAGATTGCTATGTAGGGACAAGAAAATATTTCTGTTAATGGATGGATTTCCGCCAAAATTGGGGAAGACTATTTTGCTATTTGAAAGGAAGCGAAAGTAATCACTGTTATCTCTGGTATAAAGACTTCTAAAAGCTACCAAATCTATATCAAGTTGCTGGAAGGCTATGCACAATGGCGGAGAGTTTTTTTTCTGCCAGTATTTGTTAGTCAGGTCAAAGGTGTTCAGCTGACATATTTTTGAAGACAATGCCGTGTCCTGCGATATGTGTTTCATTAAAAGCTTTTCTGCCTGCATTACTCTACGTAAATGAAGAGCTTCCACTCTTAATGCCTCAACAGAGGATGAACACATAGCACCCAAGCAAATTCTCAGAAACTTGTTCTGAATTCTCTTCTTTTTCTAATAATGAACTGTTTCTTCCTCGTTTCAAGTCCGTGCCATCCTTAACTGCTTTCAAGATTTCATCAACTGTAGGTAATTCATTACTGAAGAAAAAATTATGTACTTTTCTTCCAATTGTATTCCCGTCAAAGTCATCGATTGCTTTGATTTTTTTTCTTGTGGGATACGATTTAGACCCTGGCAATGCATGTTTAATTTTATACTCCATAATAATTTGGTAAACACTTGACCGACTGACTCCCGAAATCTCAGCTACCCTGCATACAACCTCTTCAATAGCCAAATCATCATACTCTTGCATTTGCTTTTTATAAATATTCAAAATAATTCGCTTTTCATTTGCGCTAAAATGCAGCTTTTTATCTCTTTTTTTTGGCGGGGTAAGGCTAATATCGACAATTTCGTCAGCTGTATCTGGGTCAGAAATTTTCAAATGAAACAAAACACACAATAGCCAAACGCCTCTGAAGTATATGAGTTACTAATTGCAGTCCTGTGCCTAAAAGAATTCCTTACCGGCCACCGAAGGTTCTCTTACTCTGATTGGCAACCAACGATGGCGTTGTATGTCAGCTCGACCAATCCGGGCCAATAGAGCGGTGGGTGTGAGATGTTCACCTATCGATCACGCGTTCATCACGCACTGATCATTGAATATAGTTTACTTTCTGTTGCGAAAAACGTCTAGTAGATGGCGTGGCATGGTCTAATTCAGAGACCAGTGTCTCTAGAGTACTTCAGACAATTAAACCTGTAATTACCTTATGCCGTTCTAGCTTCTATTCTATTCTAATCATTCTCTTATGATATGGTTGGAATTCGTCGTGAAAATTTCGGGGGTTCTTTCTGTATTTTTTTCACTGGTCATTTCACACAGACAGTTGTATAATTATTATATATGTGCTGGGGCTGGGAAGTATTGACTTTAGCAGTGATATGCGAAAAAATCAAGACTTCAACATCTCTTTAATACAGAGAAATGTTGATGAAATTGAATTTTCTGAATGGATCGCGACGTAGAGAACAGCTTGATGATGTAGATAGGTATTGAAATATCTCCAAGTCTACATTTAGTTTAGTGTTGTTCATTAGTTGTTTTTGCCTGTTACTTATTATAAGCTCAGGAATTAGCGATATAGGATTTTCAATCTAAAATCCAAGAGAAGGCCCTTTAAAAGAAGTTTTTCTCTAGTAGTCACAATGCTTACAGTTAACGCATATCAAGACACCAATTACAGCTATTTAAATAACTTCAAATTTGAAATCGGCAACCTTCAAAATCCTAGGATATAGTTTTTCATCGAATTTAACTTGTTCTGCTATATGTGATCAGCCATTTTGTTTTTTCAAGAAAATATTTTCAAATTCAAAATCAGCAACGATCAAAACCCTAATATAGCGATTTATATGAAATTCAAATGACTTTTCGTAACCACATCCACCATTTTCAAATCAGCTATTCCAAAGACTATGAGATATATGAGATAAAAATTCAAAAATATATATGACAAGAATATCACCAAACTACAGTAATGCTTAGTATGTAGGTATTCCATCGATTTTCATTTTTGTATCATCATTTAAGTGCGATATCTCTATAAAGCTTTAATAAATTTTACTTTTACGACACATCCAGGGGCTTGGAAACACTATAGCTGAAACAATTCTTTAGAATAAATGAAATGTTATCAAACCGACAAAAGCTAAAACATGCAAAATAGTTGAAAAATGAAAACAAAAAACTTCTAGCCCAGATGTGCAGACTGCCTGACGTACATATAGTTACCACTGTTACAGTGGTTACCTAAACGTCATTGCCAAGTATATTAGATTTCACAGAGTACCTAGTTACCTACATATGATCTGGAAAAAAACACCGGTAGGTATACAGAAAGGTAATGATAAACCAAGGTATCAGAAACCTATTTTTGGAACTGGTTATAGGAGAAATTTTTAAATGAATAAATTTCCTAACTAGGTATACCTACTTCCACATACTTGATAAACGTTCCGAGCGCTTGTATTTAAAATTTTTGAAACCATCAACTTAAATGGTCAACGTCTAAAAAAACAGGCAAAAGCGTAGTTTTAGCGTTTCTCAAAAGTTATGAGTCACTAAAAATATTTTTCGAGTACGCCCAAAAATAGTCAAACTATAAACGCTCCAGTCTCAGTACCGTCGAATGACAGACATACTTTAATTATACCGTAGGATAATCGCATTAATTCCTGACGAAACCGAAAACAAAGCTAAGAGCGATGATGTAAAAAATGAACTTTCCTACAAACGAAGGCTTTTATGCATTACTGACCAATCAGTCAATCACATCGCATCTAGCGCCCACGGAAATTCCAAGAAACTATCAACCAGTAGCACTGTACCTAAAAAAGACAGTGGAAATATAAGAATAGGAATGCTATCGATTTTAAATATTTATAACAACTTTCAGGTGCTGTAAACTGAAAAGTATGGATCGAAACTTAAAATGCCTCCTTGTGCACCACTTTCGTCGGTCTGTTGGCGTTTTTGTAACCGTGTTTTATACAAATATAAAGCACATGAATAGACCTAATTTACAATTATACGACATTTCAGAGCGTAGATAAATTATTTTTCCAAAGGAGGCCAATTTGTTCGGTTTATGTTTTAATGACTTTTTCTGTAGATTACTGCATTTTAACTTATAGGGAACAGAACAGGTATTTTGCGTCTTAAAAGGTTGCGTCAAGTAGGTTGACTCTGCATTTCGCGAGCAATTGTCTCACTTTATTGACGATTTTGATCACATTCTTCTTAGATAGTGTCTAATCCATTTTAAATAACGTTTGGCAATACTTCAATAATGGGAATTTCCGGAAACATGAAAATTTTGAAGATTATTCAAAGCGTTTCGATATTTTTTAAATTCAGTTTCAATCATCGATGAATATCTATCTCCAAATCCTTATTGTCAAACTGATAGTATTGCGTAGAACATATATACCTACATCATGGAAATGTATGTCAGTAATTTCCGTTGGCCTGTCGATCTATGCCTTTTGAAGAAGGTAGTGGAAACATCTGACATGATTTTTCCAAACATTTTTTTCTTCATATTTTCGAGTTTCGGACAGTTATCGAGCATAATCGATTTTTTTCAATGTTAATTATTTTTTAAAAGATATTGGCATGGAAGGTCAAAGCTTTTTGTCAAGAAAGCTTAAATTTCCGCAGTCACAATATCTGTTAGGCTTTTCCGTGTTGAATGTTGGTAATATACCGTATTTAATGTGTAGCTATTAATTTGCTACGATCTTCTATCTTCTCAAACTTCATCATTTTTTAATTACCTACCCGTTATTTCATAAAGTGTATCAGGCTTCTTATACGGCCTTCGCAAACGTCTACATGGCAGTTAAGTGTCACTTAAAACTCGGTAACGACATCAACTGCAAACATTCATAATATCTTTTTTGTCGCTTCGTTCGTCTGCTAAACTCCTTTCCAGACATTAAAATTGAATTTATCTGTCATTAGTAATTTGAACCATTTTTACAAATATAATATATTATATAACTACTTTACATATTTTC
Source organism: Bruchidius siliquastri (assembly GCA_949316355.1). Lineage (NCBI taxonomy): Eukaryota > Metazoa > Arthropoda > Insecta > Coleoptera > Chrysomelidae > Bruchidius > Bruchidius siliquastri. The sequence goes on along the minus strand of OX438533.1, from coordinate 39,818,653 downwards.
GCTGTATATTTTAAATGCCGTGCAACCTTAAATCGTTATACCTTCAACAATAAGGCTTTTTGTAATGCTGGATACCTGTGCTGGATACTAAGCAGGCTTTGGATGGCATTTATTTTTGTTGAATAAGAATGGACCTAACAAGTAATAGAAATAATAAGGTAATTTGTGAAATACCTCCTATATATTTTTTTTTACTAAACTATCAGGTATTTATATTATTACAGTATTATGTAGCTTCATAAGAATCACCGCAATACTCTCTCCATTAGATTATCATGAATTTGATATACTCGGAAACCGATCAACTAATGTCTCACATTCCTCAAATCCTATTGGTGGAGAATAGCAAGTCCTTATAACTTATGAAATGAGCGAAACATCAATTTTCAATTATATATGGCGGATTGCCAGGCTGATAAGAATGCTGTGAGGTTCAGAAAGTGCCCTTTTTCATAATCAAATCTTATTCCATCATTTTGTGTTGTCATTCAAGAGAAATCACTAATTTTCGGGCTCTTTTGACAGTACAATGTTTAATGGCATTTCACAAAGGTCTTATGGTAGAGGATTCAATAAAAGTTGATGCTAACCTGCTTAGTGCTTGAGAGTAATTTAATATCAATTCTAGTATGTTGCAAAACATTGTTCGAAAGGTTAAATTCACAAAAAAATGCAATAGTAATTTTGGAGGCTAGAGGACCTACGAAAAACTGTCGTAAAATTCTGATTTCATTATTCCAAGAATTTTTTTTCTGAATGGATAACTAAGCGAAGGATACTGAGTGAATCTATTTGATTTCATTTCATTTCATTTTCACAATCTCAAATAGTGTTCGAAATGAGTACCAACCTCCTCCCGATATGGGAAGCATCTTGTAAAATTCAAGAACTGACTTTTAATCGTTGATATTTTCTTTTTCGAATAGCTGCAAGCTATTCAAGTTGCCTATGAAAAAATCTAGTTCAATAAAAACAATTTGGTCACGTACGCGAGAGGCGGAATCGGAAATCGATGGCAGCAGCGAACAAGAGAATCCATCACCGGTGCCAAAACGAACGCCACAACGCCAGCCTCCTAGATTAACCAGTCTAGAGATAAACGCTACGCAAAGCTGTGCTGTGCTGTGTGAAGGCTTGACGGCCCGACCCGGCCGGGTTTATATTTTGAAGAAATTAACTTCCTCTCGGATGCTCTATCAACAGCACGTGGTGGCGTGTCAAGACGCAAATATCCTTGACACACGTACAACTGCTGGTACTCGGAATGAGATTGTTTTGTTGAGGTGCATTTAATATTTGGGCGATATTTTAAGCTGGTTTAGATTGATGATTTGCTTTATCAAAATTGAGAATTTATACTAAATAAAATAAATGCATATTGTAGATGCTCTCACTTGGTGAAACTCCTACCATCATGCAGATGGAATAATTGTGTATCTGATACACAGTTTCACCGTTTTACAGTGACGCGTTTTGATTTATAATGAAAGCATCATCGTACTGTCAGATTTGACTGTTTATAAAGGCTATTCGGGTTAACTAACTAACTAGCTTCTGTTATGGATACAAAACTGCAGCTCTCAAGTCTTGCAATCCATTTATGCTGTTTAGCTATTTTTCTATTAAATATTTTTCTATTTGTCTGTCTATGGGAAATATTTTTTTAGCGACTGTGTTTGAACTACTGCTAAAGGAAACCCATAGAAAACATTAACAAATGTCCTTGAGATATTTCACGTTATATAAAATATTTTATTTCATGTTTTAAGATATTCTATTCCTTAAGCAATTTCATTCTTCTTAATACATTCCATGACTTGAGATATTGTAAAAAATAGCTTTATTCGTGAAAGTGTGTTAAATACACAATTATTTTATTTTCAAAATAAATGTTGCCGAAATTTATTAAAAAAAACTATCTTTCTGTAGAGCTTCTGGGACGTGATAGACTTTCTGATTTTGTTATTCTTTATTAAGCATACCTGTGTATGTTTGTAAGTATCACATTTCTGCATCTTTTTAGTTTCACGTTTACTAAACTCCACTTTTAGGTTGCAGCGGCATTCTTAAAAGTGTGGAACATGACGAATACTCGATTGCTAATCTTGTTAACTATTGTTAATCATGGATGAAGGAAAATAATCTTTTCTACATACCTCTATAACTTAATCATTCAGATTTTTACAAATGTATATTTCCTTATTACTTTAATATTCCCTCTATTGAAACACTACTAATAGAAAACAGTACTTATAGTCTAAGATCTGGCTGCATAATGTCTACGTTCATCGCGTTTTTAATCAAAATGTAATTTTTATAAATCACTACTCATAGAGAAATACGTGTCCGGAAGGTTAACAAAATGTTCCCGCAAGTATTTTTAATTAAATAATTGATTTTATTGGAAAAATTTGATTCATTTTTTTTTTAATTAAATCATCAATCATTTCAAAGATAGATATATACCCAACTTAAAAAGTTCTGCGAACTTTATACCATCGTATAGAGGAAAAAATTAGCTTCAATTTGATATATCAATGATTAAAAAAACGTTATGAATGTCAAAACTCAACGGAGCAGTACCTGTTTATACCAGGTTGCCAAGAGATTGCGGTCAGGTGAGTAAAGGCAACCAAAACTATTTTAGTGGTGTATATATATATATATATATATATATATATATATATATATATATATATCTGGACGATTTATCTATTACATTTTGATTAAAAACGCGAGGAATGTAGACATCATACAGCCGGATCCAGTACTGTTATATGTTCACAATATGATGCCAAGAATGTTTGCTGACCTATAACTTTTGTTTAGTTCCAGGAAATATTGCACCACAAGGGTCAAGTAAAAAAAAGGAACAAACTCGAGGATCATGGGATTCAAAACAAAAAGCTACTATGAAGAAATTTTTCAAAATGCACATAAAAAATAGGATTTCCCCCAAAAAGGATGAATGCCTCGAATTTAAAAAAAAGTATCCTCTCCTGTTCCAAGAGAAAACTTGGATACAAATTAAAGTATTCGTTTATAATAATTACAGATTAAAACAATAGAACTATACGAATTTTATTTGGATCCTGTTTCAATTCCATCTAACAAAATTATCCTATCTGCTCTACAAATGCTTCAGCGCATTGCTACCGCGTGCTGTAGTGGAAAGAGCCGCCGCTTCAAAACAGGCCGAATACGCTTGCTTTCATAGGCACAGAAAGCAAAACACAAGTACATAATAATATATATTCTACTATGACTCACCAATGAAATTATTTTATCGCAAAGATGAGATCCGCCGCATTGCCAAATTTTCGGATCTCACTCTAAGTGGAAAGTATCACGCAAATATACAGACTCACGTACGCTCTCTGCAATTCCCAAAGTGATCTCACCTTAACTAACATTCACCACGAAAAGATCTCATTCTTCCCACATATAAATATATATATATATATATATATATATATATATATATATATATATATATATAATCATATTATATTTCTTAATAAAATACCACTTCCTAGGGCATAAAGACTACTGAAACCTACAGACACTGGAAAAATGAATGAAATAAGTTATCGTGATATACCTAAAAGCCTAATAAAGCCTTTGAGGAATATAATGTTTATCAATATGGAATTATTAAAACAATTCACCAACCTAGTCTTTCTTTCATCATGCTACTCCAATGGGTTCCTAGAATTGGCGCATCGTTGATCTAGAGTGCACGGTTGCCATGTTGTAGGATTACAAACTGGTGCAATGTTGAAGCCAATGTATAATAGTTTAATAGTTCATGTCAGGAAACTTGTTTTTATGGTTGGGATTCAATTATAGTATTTTTATTTTTTCAATGACAATCCATTCTTGCGATCTTGCTAAATTGAGTTCATGCAAGTACTTGCAGCATATATACGCATGCAGCTGAGTAGTGAGTGACGTATTGTGAGTAAAAATGGATGTAGCCTAATTTCGAATCAGAGGCTTATAAAATATGAATAATGCAGCAATACACAAATAAAGGTTTTCATAATCTTGCTCCTAAAGCTTTGACCATGACTCTTCTTGTATCTATTATCTCATATATTTACTAGTTGGATTACGGTCATAAAAATATATATAATGGAATATCTTACCTATTTTTGATTCGCTCAGTGGATATAAAATTAACTTGACAAAAGCGTACTCCCATGTCACATATAATACTCAAAAACAGATCCACTTGATATATTATAATTATGATTTGATTTTCAAATTACGTACGCATACAAGCTCTGACAACTTAAAAAATGTATTTGTTATTCCCAGATGTCACACTTCATTACGACACTACTAAAAAGTTCGCACTTTCTAAACATTTTGCACTACCTCAAAACTCTTTTGATATATTAAATGTTCATTGATGTCCCCAGGCTCTTTTGTCAAATACCAGTCACATGAAAAAAGTATTAAAAAAAGTACGAAATTTTCCAAAAATTGTTAACCGCCTGAAAAATACAGGAAAAATGATCGCAAACTCGGTAAATATAACAAAGTTCGTGAATATTCAAATACTTCTTGGTTTCCTTTTTTGCTATTCGATTTGCCGCACTACATGGATTTCACAATGGATTTAGCGGTTACTGAGATTATATTAATAATAAATGAAAAATAAAAAAATAGCAATAGACAAGCCGTCAAATCCAAAATTGTAGTAGTCGCAATAATAAAAATTACAAAAAAATAAAATTAGCCGAGTACCAAAAGTGGAATAGGAATTGCCTATTGACCGTCAACTTCGTGTACTGCTTTTCAACATCTCCATCGTTAATCACACATAATGTACAAAGTTCAATTCAAATAGCCTAAGTTTTGAACGTGGCAACGTTGGAGATCTTCTCTTCCTCTTCCTAAAGTTTTCAGTTTGCTACCATAATGAAATTCTGAGAATAAGAATAAGAAGTCGGCAAAGTTGCCAAATTAAGTGGTACTACGGCGTGTGTACTCAGATCAGAGTTAGAATAGGTACCTACCTACTTTCATTATTAGTGTTGAAGTTGTAGAATTTGATTATTCAGGGGTAGGTATACGTTTTTAGTAGGATTGTTTATTTCTTTGGGATGAGATTATGGATTCTACTATTGGTATTTATTGGATATCTGTTCCCAAAACATATATATCAACTATATCTGAATTACGTACAGGGAGAAAACATAAGTAATCGTGACTTTTGATAACAAAAGTATTGAAGTCAAGTAGATGAACTAGGTATAATTCACCCTCATGCAATTAATATGAAATAATTGCGCAAAAATGATAATTTACAGACAGACTGGGACACAGGTAGGATTTTAAAAAAAATTAGAGACCCTGAGTACCTTTTTAAAGTTACTCCAGTGGCGCGCAGAAGCCTTAGTAGCCCAGGCATCGGGTGCAAAGTTTTAGGGGGCACAAAATTCTGAAGATATAACGTGGGGAATGTAATTAGAAAGTAACAAGGACAAAAGTTTAGGATATGGAGCTCAAAAAGATCGAAAAGAAAAATCGACATTTAAACGAATGTCTATGCCTAGGCAGCCTTCATCAAATTACAAAACAGAACGAGAGAATCTGATTTAGAAATTATAATGTCATAATTTGTAACCTAAACCTTCTAATAATATATCCTATGAGTTCACTTTTTAATCCCAATTTTATCACCATAAAATAATAGCCAATAATTTTCGCTGATTAGATGTAGTTCAATTCAATTTAGTTTAACCATTATTCAAAAACAAAAATTGTATAATAATTCTTCGAAATAAAACTATTCTTTCATGGTGTTTTATTTACCGAGATAATAGGGTTGAGGAACCTTCAAGGGTTCTAAGGAAGCTTCATTGTTGTTTTGAAAATAAGGGTTCCTCATGCTATTCAATGGCAAATTCACTGATGGATTATGCTTTGGAAGTATTTGCCGACTAAACTGACGCCACTCAAACAATCATAACTATCTCATACATTTTCCTACAACGCGATTTTCTTCCATAACAATGAATAGGCGAAATCGTTAATAAAACAATTATTTGAGTGACCTACAATTGTTGCACTACGTAGGCAGAGTTTCCATCCCACTATCTGTCAAACTTTCTTACTCAAGCATTACTTGCCCGTTCACCCCAAACAATATCTTCATTGAAAATGCCGAGCATGAAAAAGAAAATATCCTTTTCATCATTCTCCTAAGCTACTAGGTATTACTATTGAGTATCCGAATGAACAATAGGTACATTAATAACAATGTCTTCAGTTCCCCAATGATTGCGATATTAGGCTTGGCAACGTTGTAAATTCAAAAAAGCGGATATCCAAGAATGGCCTAATTCTAAGTAAATCAATTTTGATGAAAATATGGTTGAAGCGGATCTAATAAAATTTGTAAAACAACATAAATATAAGTATAACTTGAATATTATTGGTGAAATAGCCAAAAAGAAAAATAAAACTTTTACGACTACCTCCTTACCACTGCGAACTGAACCCTATCGAGTTAATAAGGGCTAATATAAAACAATACCTAGCGTCAAACAACACGACCTTGAAATTTTCAGATGTTAAAAATCTGTTTCATGATGCCGTCAACAGAGTTTCGGCTGATAAATGGAAAGATTGCATTCATCGTGTTCAGGAAAAAATTGAAATCAAAATGTGGGACATAGATAATATTATTGACATTCAAGATGAACCCCTTATAATAGATATCAACAATGTTAATGATACGTCAAGTTCTCCTACAGAGTAAATCTATCAGTTTCATTTTACTTATTGGCTTGCTTCATGCTCTTACTTATTCAAGTTGTTAGAACTACCTAATAAACGCAGTAGCAGTTCATTAAATTTGAATTCATCAGAAAAGCTTAGTGTTTTCATGTTGCTGTTGAATTTATGATGTTTAATTGAAAAATCAATGCAAATTACGCTGTCTGTATTTTTTTACAGAGTATTGTTGTTATTATTTTTATATCTGTGCAGTTAAATAAAGATGATGGATTGGGAAGATGTTTTTAACGTATTTTAATATAAGCTTGAAAAAAATGATTGCAGTCTTCTTAAATAAAAAATCGTTATTTTGATTTATTCATTTAGAACGACTATATGAGTATGTTTTATTCCTTATAATTTTCTAGATAATTTAATTCGTTATGTAGTATCTTAATGCGGACCTGTTGTGTTTTCGACGGTTTCACGTTGAATCACGTGCAATATGCGTGGATATGTTTGGGTTCACTTTTTTCCTTGGCCGAATACAGTTTTTTATAGAGATGTATATTGATTATGTTAATTCAGTTGCTTACATTTCTTTCTTCGCAAAACGGCATCCCTGGCATCCGTGAAAAGATCTCCAACAGATGCGATATATGTGATGAAGTGTACCGGAATTTATTATTGATATATTTATCCCATTATCTCTCATATTATAACCTGTTCATATTTATTCTGCTTATATTCAGTCTCAAAGTATTAGAACATAAAGCAAAAATATATACTTTTGTGCCACCTAGTATGATGAGTGTTGCAGATCAACTTTCAGCATCAGTGTGGTTATCAAAATCCTTCATACGTTAAAATACGGTTAGCAGAACGGATTATTGGAAACCTATATAGTTCTTGATAGATACCAGTTGATAGCTTCGAAGTTGATTCAGTAGCTTGGAGAAAAACCACAGGATGATTTTTGTAGCAAAGTCAATTTTTTTTTTTTTTTGGCACTAGGAATTTTCCCATCAGCCAGAAACAAGTTATCTAATATACTCCACAATAAAAGAAATCCTATTAGAAGACCTGTTACTATAAACAATCTAATCTAAAGGGGAGGGAAAGGAAATTACTTTTAGGATTTTAACAGGGTCACAAAATCTTCTCGCCCAGGGGCCTGTCTAGGCATTTTATTGTATTCACACACAAGAGGGCCACGGTAAGGAGGATGAAAAAACAAATATGGATAAGAACAGAGGTTAATACTATACTATATCAATCGGCCCTAAATTTTAATACCAGTATTTTTAATATAGGTAATAAAACAAAATATCACGTCAAAGTTTTGTAATGCCAGTAGGGAGCATGTATTGAAAGGGGAGGAAATATCGCATTTCAGTAAGCTGGAATATAGGTTATTGCAATGCGCCATATATTTAAGGCGTCTGAGGAAAATATGATCCAGATCACCCTCAACGTCGCAGATTTCACACAGGTTGGAAGGAATCAAGTTCAATCGAGCGAGATGTGAAGGAAATGAGCCATGACCCAGTTTCATACGAGTGATACAGGTTATGTATTTCCTTGGTATTTTAAGATTATCATGCCAGTGTGACTTGGGTATATTGGGTTGAATTGACGTATATCTTGATGGATGAACCAAGCAGAACTCTCGCCATTCGCTGGACCACGCTTTGAGCATCTTACTTTTGATGACACAATTGAAATCTTCAATCGATGGAGAGGCTTGGGAGGCTATTCCATCTACAATGCTCAATCTCGCTAATTCATCCGCCTTTTCATTAGGAGGCAGCCCACAATGTCCCTTAATCCATATGAGCTTGATTTCTACATCATTCATTTCTTGGTTAACCAGCAGTTGTTTTATATGTAGCACGTAGATATTGGGATGCGATTTACAGTAACTGATGTTATTTAGTGCTGTTAAGACCGATTGTGAGTCGGAGAAAATTGCAGCTTTCCGTATGTTGCAGCGTCGTCTAATATATAGGAGGGCCTGGTATATAGCCATAGCTTCGGCTGAGAATATGGAAAAAAGATCTGATAGCTTGAACATAGACGATGTGTCATCATTGGCGACATAAAAAGCACATCCTACTCCAGAAGCTGATTTGGATGCATCCGTATAAATGTGTACATAATCAGAGAGATTGCTATGTAGGGACAAGAAAATATTTCTGTTAATGGATGGATTTCCGCCAAAATTGGGGAAGACTATTTTGCTATTTGAAAGGAAGCGAAAGTAATCACTGTTATCTCTGGTATAAAGACTTCTAAAAGCTACCAAATCTATATCAAGTTGCTGGAAGGCTATGCACAATGGCGGAGAGTTTTTTTTCTGCCAGTATTTGTTAGTCAGGTCAAAGGTGTTCAGCTGACATATTTTTGAAGACAATGCCGTGTCCTGCGATATGTGTTTCATTAAAAGCTTTTCTGCCAGCATTACTCTACGTAAATGAAGAGGGGGTTCCAGAGCTTCCACTCTTAATGCCTCAACAGAGGAGGAACACATAGCACCCAAGCAAATTCTCAGAAACTTGTTCTGAATTAAATCTATCCTGCGAAGTAGTGTATTGCTTCCTGATCCATAAAGAATGGAGCCATAATCTAGAATTGACCGGATATAAGATCGGTAGAACATTAACGCAATTTTTTGATCGGCATCCCACCAGGTTCTTGCAATCATACGGAAGAAGTTGAATCCAACTGTGCACCTCATAATAATGTGGGAGATAAATTGCTTCCAACACAATTTCCTGTCGAGGATAATTCCAAGATATTTGACTTCGGATACTATTTTGAAGTTTACACCCCCCAAATCTGTATTATCATTCATGCTGATACGATGACGTGAAAAAGGACAGACTGAAGATTTAGTATCAGAGATAACAAGATTATTGGCGTCAAACCATCTCGCATATTCTGCCATTGCTGAATCCAGGATGTGTAGGCATTGGTCGATATTTTTTTCCTCAATATAAAGACATAAATCATCTGCATACTGAATCAGTTGAACATCTGTAGTAATAGAATCAAGGTCAGCTGTGTAGATGTTAAAGATTGTGGGACTGAGGACTGCACCTTGAGGTAGGCCTACAGAAGATAAGCGAGGACCAATTCTTTGGTTGTTACGATTTCTCACGTATACTAATCTGTTATGGTATAAGTTAGCAATAACATAGCAGGTTCTAGCAGGAATTCCATAATTTTCTAGTTTATGTCTTAGTAAACGTAAGTCGATGTTATCGTAAGCCCCCGTTATATCTAAGAAGGTTGCAACCAAGTAATTGTTCCTGGAAAAACAGCATTGTATATCAGTGACTAGCTTAGCAGTGGCATCCATCGAACCTGTGCCATGCCTAAATGCGTACTGTCCATTGGGTAGTTGATGAGTGGAAAGCCACCATTCGATGCGTTTTTTGATCATACGCTCAAAAGTCTTGAGTACGCACGACATCAATGAGATTGGACGATAGGAATCAGCGCAGTTAGGATCTTTGTTGGGTTTCAAAATGGGAATTACAACAACTTTTTTCCATTCCTCAATGTTGTCGCCTCTCAACCAAACGTTATTAAAAATATTTAACAGGATTTTTTTTGCATTGTGCGGCAGATGAAGAAGCATCGGGTATCGAATTTCGTCATACCCTGGGGCTGTGTTTGAGGATTTTTTTTAAAATAGACTCCATTTCTATAATCGTCATAGGTCTGTTGAATAATCCATCGTCAGTAGCAGGAGGACATGAATCAAAATTAAGACTTACAGATATGGGTGAGCATTTTGCGGCAAATTCGTACAGCCAGTCATCATTTCTACTTTTAGCCTGTATTATAGGAATTCGCTTCGCAATGCGGGCTTGTTTCCATAATTCACAAGATGGAGTATTTTTATTCAACTTAGAGCACCACTGAATCCAGCTATTTTTTGATTTGGTTTTAAAGAGTTTTTTTGTAGAAGCAAATATCTTTTTACATTCAGTGTAATTTTCAATTGAACTATTTATTTTGTAAGTATAAAGAGCTACTTTTCTTCTATCAATTGCTTCAGAACACTCATTGTCCCACCAAATTGGAGGTGCACGTTGACCGACCTTGAAGGGTCTGTGGACTGGAATACACACCTCACTCACCCTATTAATAGGGTCTATGAAGAATTTGTACTTATCTTCTGTAGATTTGATGCCAGGATCTAGGGCAAATACGTCATTTAAGAGAGTATGATAAGAGGACCAGTTAGTTTTTTTTAAATTCCACTTATACTTGGGATAAATCGTTTCTCGTAAATTTCTGGAGATACAAATATTCAGCTCGATAGAAAAGTGGTCTGAACCGAAAGTATCATCAGAGCCACTCCATGATGTGACCTGGGCAATGTCAGGGCTACAAATGGTGATATCAGGGGCAGATCTCAGAATGTGAGGAGCGGTTAGTCTTGTGGGAGTACCATCGTTCATGATGATCAGATTAGAAGTGTCACATAACTCTAAGATTTGTCTTCCCGTATTATTATCGTATGCGGAGCCCCAAGCCTGAGAATGAGCATTAAGATCACCTGCGAGGATAACAGACGGATGAGTATGTGAGAGGATTTCTTTCCAATCAGAGATTCTAGAATTAATGTTCGGTGGTTTATAAATTGAGAGGACTGACAAATTGAGGTTACAACTGGCGACATTCAAACCGCATACCAGAATGTCTGTATTATCGATTCGCATATCAATTTCTTGATACTGGATCCCTTGTTTGATTAGGATTGCTACACCTGCTCTACCATCTTCGCGATCTTTCCTAACTATATTATAACCTGGAAATTTAATGACGTGGCCTGGTTTAAACCAGGTTTCGCTGATGAGTGCTAAGTCTATGTTATTATGTGCAAGATAGTTGACAAGACTATTCCTATTGCATACAGCAGAACGAGCGTTCCACTGCATGATCTTCAAGTTATCTTCAGAAGGGTTAGTTTGTCTAGCCATTGTTTGGCGGTGTATATAAATAGGACTGTACTTGATTTTTAAGGGTTTCCCTATTCAAATTTTTCAATTCATCAAGGTTCTGTGCACTGCTAAATAACTGTAGGAGGAATGTGGATAATATAGTGGATATGTTCTCGACCATGTCTTTTTTGCTCGATACATTGGACTGGTAACATTCAGTTGATAAAATTGAAGATGAAGGGCCTGAATTGGAAGGGAAAGAAGGAACTGGGAAAGAAACAGGAGATTGCGCTTTACGTTTTTTATTGGATTCGGAAGTTGAAGGTGGAGGAGCTTGTTTTAGTCCGCTGGAGGGCTGAGAGTAACTCTTTAAATTTGGAGGCCGACGGGGAAGAGCAGGAAAGTTTTCAAGTGGAGCGGTATTCAAAACTTCAAATCTATTGCTTGTCGCCATACCAGCGTAAGATCTATCAATGTTATCTTTTGCCTCTGTGAAAGACATGTTAGTTGTTGCCATAAGTTTTTTGATTCTCTGTTGTTTTTGGTAATTGGGGCAGCTAGTGGAGGTGGATTTGTGATTGCTGTTCTGACAATAAATGCAAAAGATTTTACTTTCATCGCAGTTGTGGTCATTAGCATAGTTTTGTCCGCATATAGTACACGCGACTGAGTGCTACGGCATTGACTTGATACATGGCCAAACCGAAGGCACTTATAACATTGTATCACTCTCTGTACAAAAGGCTCTACTAAAAAAATTACGCTGTTTATGTTTACTTCCGAGGGTAAGACATTTCCCTCAAATGTAATAACAACCATCTGCCTTGGGATAAATTTACGTTCACCATTTTCTGTAACAGTCCTATGGAGTCGTTTAATATCTAGAATGCCATTCTGTGAAACTATATTTTCCTTTAAATATGCATCGTCAAAGTACGTATCCACACCTTTAATTATGCCTTTTCTTTGAAGTAAGTTATTAGGAATAAAAGCCTTCAGGTTCTCCTTTTTGAGGTTCGGGTTGGATACTAGACTATTTGCGTGAGAAGTTGACTTGACACCGACTTTTACCCTGTTAATTCCGACGCGGCTAATAGTTGTGATAATATTGCTCAAATTTAATTTTTTATGCAGTACATGACCCACGTATAATGGATGCAATCTACCAAAGTTTTCAGAATTAGTTTTTTCGATATAAACATGAACATTGTCGTGTTGATACTTATCACATCTGGTATTGAATAATTGTGGAGGGGTATCTTCCTGTAGAATGGGGCCTGGAACATTACGGGCTCTATCTTCAGAAGAATTGTCTAATCCAGTTCCTTCTACAGTCTCCGCCTGATGCGATACAGAAACAGGAGAATCTTCTTCGAATGTCAGATCGTAAACACCAACGTTATTAGACCCAATGTTTATAGTTTTTTCGGTGCTGCCGCCAGCCACATCGGGCGGCGGCGGCATTGCGGCGGATACCTCACACACTCACGCGCGTATTTAGGAAATATTTCACTATTGTATGTGCAGATTCTGAACACTTGCAGAATATTCGCGGTAAATCCACTCGTCGATTTATGCCAAGAAAAACAGGTGTGCTCTGCTTGGCGTACAACACGAGACTGCAAAGTCAAAATATCTTTATGCTTATGCTTAATTTTTTTTCAAATTTCCTAATTATTGTCAGCGCAGTTTTTCAATGTTTTTTTCAAAGAATATGATGCTGGGACAACTGAAATTCAGACCAAGATCTAACATAAACATTGGGAAAAACATTATACACCATTTTCGTATCCATTAACAATATACCACGTTTTCGTGGAAAGTCAGTCAAATCTGAATGTGTGTGATGTGTCATTGAATTCAGTCCGAATATGGATTCTATTAACAAAAAATGTTTATCTGTTCATGAAGCCTTTCCAAAGAGCAAATATTGCTTTAGATTATATATCGACCCATGCAACGAAGACTATAGTAACTCAAAAACGTGGGTTTTGACTTACTAATATGGCATCAATAGATTTTTTGGTGAAAATTAAAGTCGGTCATGAACGATAGGCAACCAGTAAACAACTTTCGTGTATAGTAAGTGTAATAACCCACATTCCTACAGGCGAACACTATATTAAGTTAACTTACTCTAGTCTTCGTTGCAAAAAACGGCGAAAGGTGTAGTAAGTTTGATTTACTATAATTTTCGCCGCACAATTGGAGGTTAGGTTGATATTAATGACTGTAAACGTTAAGTAGTAGATGTGTGAAAATAGCTGTTTATAATCGAACCGAGATGAATTGTTTTGATGTACAAAAGGTCCTCATAACACCCCAATCTGCTGTGAGCGTTTTCTATTACAAGAGCAAGCTCGCTACATATAACTTCACAATTTATGATATGGGAAATCATGAAGGCTACTGTTATGTTTGGCATGAGGTAATTACGAAGAGGCGACCAAACGAAATAAGCAGCTGTATTTTAATTTTTTTGAAAAAGCAGGATTGGAAGGGAGTCAAGAAGCTTATTATTTTTTCTGATAACTGTGGCGGACAAAATCATAACCGTTTTATTTTCTCAATGTTTTCTTATGCTGCTATGTCCCTGAACCTGCAAATAATTCATCGATTCCTAAATACAGGTCACACACAAAACGAAGGTGACAGGATGCACTCTGTTATTGAGAATGCCAAAAAGCGGCAATCTGCAATTTATACCACCGATCAGTGGATCATGTTGATTCGCATGGCAAAAGTGACTGGAAAGCCATATATTGTGAAAGAGATGGCACAAAATGACTTTTTTTGTTTTGAACAGAAGGTAAAATCGGAGAATTGGGATAGGATGATGGCGGAGAAAAGATAAAAATAAGCAAGATGAAAGAAGTACACTTTTCGTCCGAATGGCCTCATGAAATGAAATTCAAGTACGACTATGCTGACGAGTTAAAGACAGTAAAATTGAAGAAAAATCCTCGAAGGAACAGAACGGAAAGCGATGCTCTTAAAGACTTACCTATTCTATAATTTCTATTTTTCTCTTAAAGCCAAGAACAAGAAAATACAAAAGGGACGGAAGATCAATAGTGAAAATAACAGAGATATTGAGAGTGATAATAGTGACGAAAATGAACAAGATTATAATTTAAGTGATTCTGATTGACGTTATAGATGTTTCCTTTCAACATTATTGAAAAAAAGTGTAAGTCTATAAAATTTTGCAAGAAATGTTTTTTTTGTTATGTTTGAGAGTTAGAATAGTCTTCGTTGCATGGGTCGATATGTTCCCAATGTCCTTAAGCCTGTATGTATTATTGGATCCATACACAAAGGCTCAGTTGATATATAATTCTTGTATTAATTAACCTTTTTCTACTCTATAATCAATAACTTACAACGTTCCGTGCAGTCATATGTATAGAATGCCGAAAATTTATCGACAAGCCAAACAGCAACATGCAATAAAAAATAATATCAGTAGGCAGACACAAACCATTGTATTTCTTTTTTAATAGTTTCCTAATTACAAAATCAAATAAATTCGCTACAATTTATACCTTTTCCTCAATTTTTAACTTACAATAAAAAGGCGCAACCATAAGATGATTTATGTCCTATTTTATGCTCGCTTGTGAGAGGAGAGTTCTGAATGTATACCGGATGGTTAACTAAAGTCAACGCAGCAAACATTCAAGTATTTAATTATCGATTCATGCTCGATAAGTAGGTATTGATGATGAAATAACATTCAAAATGAGTTCATGAAAGAACAGACTATATTTATTTATTATAAAGAAAAATCGGCGAAAACAAAAGAATGGAATAGTTCAATGTGCAACTATCGTCAAATAACAAAAAATAAACGCTCAAACCTATGTTTGGACATTTCCGAGAAATATGTGGCAGAGCTATCTATCATCAAATAACGAATAACAGTAAAACGGTCAAACTTTTTTTTGGCGTTGGTCTGTACAAATTTGGCCTCGGCAATTGCCAGTAATTTTAAACACAGATGATTCTTCGCACATCGCCCTCTAAAAATTTGAGCATGTATGCGAGATACTCGTCGATCCCTTACGCTTAAAGCACGTTTAGGATAAATCGAGAGGCGAGAGTTATTATTGTCTTTTTCGGGCACGTCTCAGTGAGGCCGGCGATACTGGTAACGTGTGATCATGTTTTTGATGTGAGAAAGTCACACTCGATCATGAAATCTCATCATTTTGTATTGTTTGAATTAAAATGATCGAGAAACAAACAAGGTGAAATAATTTATATTACTAAAGCTCAGTTTTTGACTTGGCGGTCAATATAAGTGGTGAGTTATGCTGAAGGGGGCCTAGTGAGGTTTCATCTTCAGGCAGATAATTTGTTCTGTTTCTGTTTTATCGGCTTTTACTACAGGTTACGGAAAAATGGTGTGAATGGAGTTGATTCTGCTGATATGCTTGACATTTTGGAAAATACAAATTTTTAAGAACCTGAAGTTTTTGGGAATGCAAAAAATTTAGTTTTTCACTGTTTTTTTTTCAATTCATTTCCGAATATCAACAGTTCTAGAATTTTAGCAAATCCTTATTTTTAAAATATTACCATGGAATGGGAAGTACAGCGTGAACCTGCTGGATGCAATTTTTGGTATTTATCTCCAGCACCGAACATAAACAGAGACAAGAAAGCTCCAAACTCCGCCCCGAAATATGCCTATCTCTCTCGCTAGCTGACACTACTTTAACTTCATACGCTCCATACAATCATACATGATTACATGCCGTGGTAGATGCAGTCACCATTCACCAAAGCACCGCGCGCGGTATACTTGGCAGGCTGACTTCTGGGAGACCGTCGCGTCGGCGGCCGGATATACCGAGGTTGTTTCAGATCATGGATGCAATTTTAGAAAATTGGTTAACAAACTTTTAAAAGTAACCACGGAAAACGTTTACTTCAACGTAGATAACTTGAGACTTGTTTATTTATATGACGTGCCACATCTGAGCAAGGTGATTATATATCAGCACACCTGACCAGGCAGAGAGGATTTTGAAGTCTGTGCGTTCGAGGGAGTTAAAGTTACCATGGTTCGTTGCCTGATAGTAGACAACCTGGATGTTTCAAAAATATTACTAGGAATTTCCATCCTCTATATAGTTTCACGTTCCTATTTATATGATATCTGTGTAAGCTATATGGATGATGAAATTCTGAAGTATAGTATTTTTTTAAATAATATATATTAGAGAAATCAGAAATTCACGAACTAAACGGAATGTATTTCAAATTTCTGATCATCTCTCTACGATTATTTGCAAGAAATATACTATTTGCTCCGTTTACATTTTGTTTGAAACATAGTGGTAGGTACATATCCATGGTCTTTGAACATGACATTGATACCGCAATATATATTATTTAAAAAATACTATACTTCAGAATTTCATCATCCATATAGCTTACAAAGATATCATATAAATAGGAACGTGAAACTATATAGAGGATGGAAATTCCTAGTAATATTTGTGAAACATCCAGGTTGTCTACTATCAGGCAACGAACCATGGTAACTTTAACTCCCTCGAACGCACAGACTTCATCAAAATCCTCTCTGCCTTTACCGGCCACCGAAGGTTCTCTTACTCTGATTGGCCACCAACGTCGGCGTTGTGAGATGTTCTCCTATCGATCACGCGTTCATCACGCACTGATCATTGTTTATAGTTTCTGTTGCGAAAAACGTCTATTAGATGGCATGGTCTAATTCAGAGACAAGTGCCTCCAGAGTACTCCAGACAATTGTCCTGTAATTACCTTATGCCGTTCTAGCTCCTATTCATTCTCTTATGATATAGTTGGAATTCGTCGTGAAAATTTCGGGGTTTTTTTCTGTATTTTTTTCACTGATCATTTCACACAGACAGTTGTATAATTATTATGTATGTGCTGGTGCTGGGAAGTATTGACTTTAGCAGTGATATGCGAAAAAATCTAGACTTCAAAATCTCTTTAATACAGAGAAATGTTAATGAAATTTAATTTTCTGAATAGATCGCGACGTAGAGAACAGCTTGATAATGTAGATAGGTATTGAAATATCTCCAAGTCTACATTTAGTTTAGTGTCGTTCATTAGTTGTTTTTGCCCGTTACTTATTATAAGCTCCGGAATTAGCGATATAAGATTTTCAATCTAAAATCCAAGAGAAGAGCCTTTAGAAGAAGTTTTTCTCTAGTATTCACAATACTTACAGTTAAAGCATATC
This sequence comes from Bruchidius siliquastri, assembly GCA_949316355.1. Classification (NCBI taxonomy): domain Eukaryota; kingdom Metazoa; phylum Arthropoda; class Insecta; order Coleoptera; family Chrysomelidae; genus Bruchidius; species Bruchidius siliquastri. The sequence goes on along the minus strand of OX438533.1, from coordinate 39,800,722 downwards.
AAGACACCAATTACAGCCATTTACATAATTTCAAATTTGAAATCAGCAACCTTCAAAATCCTAGGATATAGTATTTCATCGAATTTAATTTATTGTGTTATATTTGATCAGCCATTTTGTTTTTCTAGAAAATATTTTCAAATTCAAAATCAGCAACGATCAAAACCCTAATATAGCGATTTATATGAAATCCAAATGACTTTTCGTAAAACCCATCCGCGATTTTCAAATCAGCGATTCCAAAGACTATGAGATACAACGTATTAATTGATCTTCATATTATTTCGGCCAGATATTCACGATTGTCAATTTTCACACGTGAGAAGGTGTAAGAAATATTATTTTTCCCAATACCTGTCACCTACATACAAATTTTAAATTTGTTAGGAGCTTAACATATACCTAGTTCTTTGTTGAAAGTAATATAAACGGCTCCTGTCCACAACTGAAGTTTTCATATTATCTTAAAAAATGTATAAAAGCGCAAGGATGTTTTTCATCAAAGAACAAATTAACCAAAAAAATTGAATTAGCGGATGCCAAATCGAAGCAAATCGCGAATCTCTGAGGTGATTAAATTACCAAGGGTTAACACCAGTTAAGTTTGTCACAGAAAATCTGGATTTGTGCAACTCGACTAATTGCTTACAGATGTAGATTTAAATCTTGCAACTAAAATTCAATTTACTCCTTATCGTTCCCGAAAATCCGTTTAAAATGTTCTCAGACGTTTTCGAATTAGCACCAGTTCCGATCCTTTTGAAACCTAGTGAGTATTCCATCGATTTTCATTTTTGTGTCATCATTTAAGTGCGATATCTCTATAAAGCTTCAATAAATTTTACTTTTACGACACATCCAGGGTCTTGGAAACACTATAGCTGAAACAATTCTTTAGAATAAATGAAATGTTATTAAACCGACAAAAGCTAAAACATGCAAAATAGTTGAAAAGTGAAAACAAAAAACTTCAAGCCCAGATGTGCAGACTGCCTGACGTACATATAGTTACTACTGTTACAGTGGTTGCCTAAACGTCATTGCCAAGTATATTAGATTTCACAGAGTACCTAGTTACCTACATATGATCGGAAAAAAACACCGGTAGGTATACAGAAAGGTAATGATAAACCAAGGTATCATAAACCTATTTTTGGAACTAGTTATAGGAGAAATTTTTAAATGAATAAATTTCCTAACTAGGTATACCTACTTCCACATACTTGATAAACGTTCCGACCGCTTGTATTTAAAATTTTTGAAACCATCAACTTAAATGGTCAGACAGGCAAAAGCGTAGTTTTAGCGTTTCTCAAAAGTTATGAGTCACTAAAAATATTTCTCGAGTACGCCCAAAAATAGTCAAACTATACGAAAATGCAAGCTTTGTAAAACTTTGATTGAGTCTCTGTGTATTGCTTATCATTTCACCGAAAATAGAAAATTATGCTTCCTAAAGCAAAGTGGCGATGATAACGCCTACTCCGAGCCCACATTTGCACTTGCACAGCAAATCTAGAATTCCTTCCCTAACATCAAAAGCCCTACGTTCAGGTGTTTGAAGTAAGAGCTCTAACAATCAGGTGTTATTTTTACTCATATTATTTCAATATAAATATATAAGCTAGCAGCTATATTATTTTGGAATTTTATATCAGTGTGATAAAACCCTCGACCCCCCTACGAAAGTGTCTGTGGGCGGTGATGTATAGGTGTTTTATATACAGGGTGTTCCAGAAGTCGACGTCAAGCCGAGATTAGGTGATCGGCCATGTCTTAGTCGTTATCAGAAAAATATCAAAAAAAATCTAAGTCATGCGTTTCTGAAATTATAGGCATTTTAAAAATCTAGACCCTAGGATGGTCTTTTAACTGCTGCTCATTCAAATTGTTAGTTTTTGTCAATTTTATTATTATTATGTAATCCTGAATATTGCGTTTGTTAGCTGTTGCATAAAACTGAAAGCCAACTGCTCCAGTTTGGAAGAAAATTGCAATTTTTGCCGAATCGAGAACCAAAAATTAATACTTTGCCATATACAGATACAGTTGAAGTGGTCAATAATGGTAGATTTGCCCGTCTGATAAACCGATCTTTTTTAAGACGATGTCGAGCTTGTATTGCGGCTGAAGGAAGACAATTTGAACATCTTTTGTAAATTTTTTGAATTTGTAAAATCTTAGATCTAAGTACCTAAACCTTTTAGAACATTTGTCGTACATTTAATAAATCTTAGCATCCTAATAATTGCTGTTTAAATTCAAACTTTCAAGAAGAAAATCTTCAAACCAAAAAAAGATGAGCTGTCATTACTATTACCCATGGTTACACTTGGATTTTCCGAAAATATGATGTCTGTCTCTCTCACACTCCGAGAATCCTAGAGTCGGCCTTAAGAAAAGCCTTGGGTACACTAAAATCACTTTAAGTAAGCAAACCAAAAATTGAATAAAACTGGGTATCTTACGAAAAAATTTTTTTTCATAAATGAAGAGATAATCGAGCAAGTGCCATACCATTCTGGAATCCTTACTAAATGATCCAACTTTTAAGATTACTTGCCAAGTTAGAGTAGTACAATTTTTTCTCAATATAGTCAGTTGAAACTGGGCGAAGTATTAATTTTTAGTACTTGATTCGGCAAAAACTGCAATTTCCTTTCAAACTAGAGTAGCTAGCTTTCAATTTTATACAACAGCTAATAAAAGCATTATTCAGGATTACACAATAATAATAAAATTGACAAAAGCTAACCATTTGTATGAGCAGCAGTTAAAAGACCATCACAAGGTCTAGATTTTTCGATTTTTTTAAATGCCTATAATTTCAGAAACGCATGACTTAGATTTTTTTAAATATTTTTCTGATAACAACTAAGACATAGACGATCGTCTGATCTCGGCTTGACGTCGACTTCTGGGACACCCTGTATATACATTTCACTAACGCTCCAATCTCAGTACTGTCGAATGACAGACATACTTTGATTATACCGTAGGATAATCGCATATATTACTGACGAAACCGAAAACAAAGCTAAGAGCGATGATGTAAAAAATGAACTTTCCTACTGTCCTAATGCTCTACCAAACACGGAATGGGAATGGCCCGTATTCCGAAGAACATTCGCGCATTCCTTTCGACAAAAAACAAACGAAGGCTTTTATGCATTACTGACCAATCACATCGCATCTAGCGCCCACGGAAATTCCAAGAAACTATCAACCAGTAGCACTGTACCCAAAAAAGACAGTGGAAATATAAGAATAGGAATGCTATTGATTTTAAATATTTATGCCAACTTTCAGGTGCTGTAAACTGAAAAGTATAGCTCGAAACTTAATATGCCTTTTTGTGCACCACTATTTCGTCGGTCTATCGGTCTGTTGGCGTTTTTGAAACCGTGTTTTAAACAAATATAAAGCACATGAATATACCTAATTTACAATAATTATACGACATTTTAGAGCGTAGTTAAATTATTTTTCCAAAGGCGGCCAATTTGTTTGGTTTATGTTTTAACGACTTTTTCTGTAGATTACTGCATTTTAACTTATAGGGAACAGAACAGGTATTTTGCGTCTTAAAAGGTTGCGTCAAGTAGGTTGACTCTGCATTTCGCGAGCAATTGTCTCACTTTATTGACGATTTTGATCACATTCTTCTTAGATAGTGTCTAATCCATTTTAAATAACGTTTGGCAATACTTCAATAATGGGAATTTCCGGAAACATGAAAAATTTGAAGATTATTCAAAGCGTTTCGATATTTTTTAAATTCAGTTTCAATCATCGATGAATATCTATCTCCAAATCCTTATTGTCAAACTGATAGTATTGCGTAGAACATATATACCTACATCATGAAAATGTATGTCAGTAATTTCCGTTGGCCTGTCGATCTATGCCTTTTGAAGAAGGTAGTGGAAACATCTGACATGATTTTTCCAAACATTTTTTTCTTCATATTTTCGAGTTTCGGACAGTTATCGACCATAATCGATTTTTGTCAATGTTAATTATTTTTTAAAAGATATTGGCATGGAAGGTCAAAGCTTTTTGTCAAGAAAGCTTAAATTTCCGCAGTCACAATATCTGTTAGGCTTTTCCGTGTTGAATGTTGGTAATATACCGTATTTAATGTGTAGCTATTAATTTGCTACGATCTTCTATCTTCTCAAACTTCATCATTTTTTAATTACCTACCCGTTATTTCATAAAGTGTATCAGGCTTCTTATACGGCCTTCGCAAACGTCTACATGGCAGTTAAGTGTCACTTAAAACTCGGTAACGAGATCAACTACAAACATTCATAATATCTTTTTTGTCGCTTCGTTCGTCTGCTAAACTCCTTTCCAGACATTAAAATTGATTTTATCTGTCATTAGTAATTTTTAAAATTGAGTCATTTTTACATATATAATATATTATATAACTACTTCACATATTTACAGTATAAGTGTTATAAATATTTTTTAAGAGCAATATTAGCATTTCATGTCGGTGATAGTTCGGAACATCTAAGTTCTGAATATATGAGAGAAGGCATAGAGACCTGCGCAGCTGGTTTGTTTCAACAGTTTCACACAACCAACGGTTTCGTCGCTTATAAGTTCTATTCTATTGTCGTCGAAGAGTCAGTCTTGTCTAAATCAGGTTTCAATTTTTCCGAACGATGAAGAAACGCGGATGGCGACATCATTCGACTCTTTAAATTGCTACGAATGTTCACTGAAATATTATATTTTCCACTACAACTGGGAACTCTGGGAACACTGTCTGTGTGTGCGATTCTTCTTTTTTCTCTAGTCAGAGGCATCAGCAACAATTTGAGGTTTCAAGGAGCAACGCTGGCTTTTATAGTGTCTTTTCCAGTAAGGAAATTCAGGAAAATGCTACTGATTTTCTTCGCGATATATGTGGTTTAAGCTTACTGTGAGCAATTCTTTGATATATAGGTCAGTATTAATCGGAAGAAATTATTTGGGTAGAACAGTAATTGTCATCGAATAGCTAGGCGCCAAAATTCGCATACGTTTTATAATGCAAAAGATCACGAGGAATTACAATTATTTAATTAATAGTACTTTGCAACAAAAAGTACGTTTTTTCAATACTGTATAATTATCTTCCGGACTGTAATAGAACATTTAGGTACATAGGTACCAGTGGACGACGGCAGTGTCAGGACTTTCCAGCGAATAACATGAAGGTTATATATAGGTGACATATTTCTCAAAAAATGCTAGGAATAGATGATGGAATCGCCCGATCGCCGGCGCGGCCTCGGGCCGTGTGCAACGAAGATTTTCTGATGTTTTTCTGCGAATTTACAACGTTGCCAAGCTTAATATCGCAATCATTGGGAAACTGAAGACATTGTTATTAATGTACCTATTGTTCATTCGAATACTCAATAACCTAGTAGCTTAGGAGAATGATGAAAAGGATATTTTCTTTTTCATGCTCGACATTTTCAATGAAGATATTGTGTGGGGCGAACGGAGCTAGTAATGCTTGAGTAAGAAAGTTTGATAGATAATGGGATGGAAACTCTGCCTACGTAGTGCAGCAATTGTAGGTCACTCAAATAATTGTTTTATTAACGATTTCGCCTAGTGATTGTTATGGAAGAAAATCGCGTTGTAGGAAAATGTATGAGATAGTTATGATTATTTTAGTGGCGTCAGTTTAGTCAGCAAATACTTCCAAAGCATAATCCGTCAGTGAATTTGCCATTGAATAGCACGAGGAACCCTTATTTGCAAAACAACAATGAAGCTTCCTTAGAACCCTTGAAGGTTCCTCAACCATATTATCTCGGTAAATAAAACACCATGGAAGATTAGTTTTATTTCGAAGAATTATTATACAATTTTTGTTTCTGAATAATGGTTAAACAAAATTAAATTGAACTACATCTAATCAGCGAAAATTATTGGCTATTATTTTATGGTGATAAAATTGGAATTAAAAAGTGAACTCATACGATATATTATTAGAAGGTTTAGGTTACAAATTATAACATTATAATTTCGAAATCAGATTCTTTCTCTCATTCTGTTTTGTAATTTGATGAAGGCTGTCCAGGCATAGACATTCGTTTAAATGTCGATTTTTCTTTTCGATCTTTTTGAACTCCATATCCTATACTTTTGTCCTTGTTACTTTCTAATTACATTCCCCACGTTATATCTTCAGAATTTTGTGCCCCCAAAAACTCTGCACCCGATGCCTGGGCTACTAAGGCTTCTGCGCGCCACTGGAGTAACTTTAAAAAGGTACTCAGTGTCTCTAATTTTTTTTAAAATCCTACCTGTGTACCAGTCTGTCTGTAAATTATCATTTTTGCGCTATTATTTCATATTAATTGTTCATCTACTTGACTTCAATACTTTTGTTATCAAAAAGTCACGATTACTTATGTTTTCTCCCTGTACGTAATTCAGATATAGTTGATATATATGTTTTGGGAACAGATATCCAATAAATACCAATAGTAGAATCTCAATCCAAAGAAATAAACAATCCTACTAAAAACGTATACCTACCCCTGAATAATCAAATTCTTCAACTTCACACTAATAATGAAAGTAGGTAGGTACCTATTCTAACTCTGATCTGAGTACACACGCCGTAGTACCAATTAATTTGGCAACTTTGCCGACTTCTCATTCTTATTCTCAGAATTTCATTATGGTGGCAAACTGAAAACTTTAGGAACAGGAAGAGAAGATCTCCAACGTTGCCACGTTCAAAACTTAGGCTATTTGAATTGAACTTTGTACATTATGTGTGATTAACGATAGAGATGTTAAAAAGCAGTATACGAAGTTGACGGTCAATAGGCAATTCCTATTCCACTTTTTGGTACAGCGCTAATTTTATTTGTTTGTTATTTTTATTATTGCGACTACTAGAATTTGAATTTGACGGCTTGTCTATTGCTATTTTTTTTATTTTTGATTTATTATTAACATAATCTCAGTAACCGCTAAATCCATTGTGAAATCCATATAGTGCGGCAAATTGAATAGCAAAAAAGGAAACCGAGAGGTATTTGAATATTCACGAACTTTATTATATTTACCGAGATTGCGATCATTTTTCATGTATTTTTCCGGCGGTTAAAAATTTTTGGAAAATTCCGTACTCTTTTTTTAATACTTTTTTCATGTGACTGGTATTTGATAAAAGAGCCTGGGGACATCAATGAACATTTAATATATCAAAAGATGCTCTGTACGCTGTATTATCTCAGGAAGTTGTAATCTTTAGCTGACTGAACGTCTACTGCAACACCACCACTAAAATAGTTTTGGTTGCCTTTACTCACCTGACCGCAATCTCTTGGCAACCTGGTATAAACAGGTACTGCTCTGTTGAGTTTTGACGTTCATAACGTTTTTTCAATCATTGATATATCAAATTAAAGCTAATTTTTCCTCTATACGATGGTATAAAGTTCGCAGAACTTTTTAAGTTGGGTATATATCTATCTTTGAAATGATTGATGATTTAATTAAAAAAGAAATGAATTAATTTTTTCCAATAAAATCAATTATTTAATTGAAAATACTTGCCGGAACATTTTGTTAACCTTGCGGACACGTATTTCTCTATAAATAGTGATTTATAAAAATTACATTTTGATTAAAAACGCGCTGAACGTAGACATTATGCAGCCAGATCTTAGACTATAAGTACTGTTTTCTATTAGTAGTGATTCAATCGAAGGAATATTAAAGTAATGAGGAAATACACATTTGTAAAAATCTGAATGATTAAGTTATAGAGGTATGTAGAAAATATTATCATAAGTTTACCGCCGTCTTCTGATTCTTCTGATTCGGAATTTTCGCACCTAGTGGCACTCTGGGATAGTCCATCTGGCTGATGTATCTTGTCTATGTTGGATTCCGCAGAAAAAACTTACAAAATTTAAACCACAGATAATAGAAACCTCCACAAAGCCTACCAGTATCTCTATCCACTTATGCAGCCAGGATGTTATCTCTGTTTAGGTCATTTAAGTTCATATCAATCTCCTCCAGAGTTTTTTTGTGGTACTCGGCTCCTTTTCCTTCATCCATGATTAACAATAGTTTGGCTATTTTTGCTACAAAAAACCATGAAAATATTTATTAGTCCATTCCCGAAGAGAGTGCATATTTAAAATATATTGTTGTGTATAAAATATGTTCAAAAGTACCATGGACATACCTGAGGACACATTAATTAAGATATAAACCAAAATGATAGACTTCGAATGAATTATGACGATGTAAATTGCAATTGAAAAAATTCGGGGTGTTGGAATCGAACCTACGCTCATTAAAAATCTCATTGTAAAAACTGACGCTTTAGACCACTCGACCAGTAACGCAGTTGTCAACAATCTTCTTTGTCTGGCTATTTACTCTCATTATTTCAAAATTCAACACATTACTCACTATTTCCCATCCTTTGAATTCGCTTCAGGGGTCGCAATCCTCCTCAAGGTTAGTAATCGAGTATTCGTCATGTTCCACACTTTTAAGAATGCCGCTGCAACCTAAAAGAGTTTAGTAAACGTGAAACTAAAAAGATGCAGAAATGTGATACAAACATCATCATATACATTTAAGGATTTCAGATGTTGCTATTATTTTGTTTCGGATCTCACTTTAGCTACTTTTTGAATGTACCCATAAATAATAAATTGCAACTACCATTTCCAGCATATAACTGAATCATTGGCCTTTAAGAAAATTTTGTAAGGATCTCGTCTTGTTTCACATAGCTACTTTATATGTTCATAGGATGGCATGAATCTGCGGGAATTGTTGTGTCTATATGTTGGTTTCCTATATATTGAAAAATTCAGTTTGCATTCTGTATGCTTATATTTAAGTCCAAAAACTAATTGATCCAGACAATTCTTCCTCTATTGTGTATTTGATGTTAAGAATGGAATTTATTAACTGGAGGAGGTCTGTTAACTGATTTTAATTTCCTTTAAAAAATGCAATGATATCATCTACATATCTGTACCAGAATAAAATATGATGGTTTTTTGCGGATCTCATTATTTTTTGTTCTATATTGCCCATGAATAAATCGGCTAAAAGAGGTGAAATGAGACTACCCATTGATAGCTCTTCATTCTGGATGTAAAATCTATTGTACGAGAAGCAGTTTTGCGATATGAAAGAGTTTCTCTAAGTAAGAGCATCTATAATCTACAGGAAATATCTACATTAAAACATAACGATCGGTATTCACTGTAAGGGTTGGGACTTGGTTTACTGCAAAAATGTTATCCAATCTTCTGGCCGTAGTTTATTTATTACATTTACATATAAAAACAACGCATCATCCAACGCCGGTTGCCATGTTGCCAAATGTGCGATGATGCCGCATAGACATTAAGTAGGTACGCCGTCGGATTCATATACAGCGTTTTGAATATTTGAAGGAAAGAAAATTCGTATTCTATTCGAAAATTGAATTCACATAAAGTTCAACCTAGTTTCACTGCCGAATATTTTCAGGGCGTTGTCGCGTTACTATAAGGATCATGAATAATAAGGAACATTTTATTCGATCTTCTACATTTGGAATTTTCTGACGATGCGAAAGATTTAGTTTTTTATATTTATTCAATTAAAACCCAAGAATCAAAGGTTCAAAAATCTAAGTAATAATTCTCCGTCTTTTTGTTCTTTCCTACTTATTTCTAAACTAAAAGCATTGCGTCATTGCGTGATTAGTACAGCGTGAACCTTCTTTTGACGCATTCAGTTCTGTGCGGCTATTGATAACGGACGGTCTTATTTACCTGCGAAATATTATGATAATAAGAAAGGGGTAATCAAAATGGTGGACACCTTATTTTCAACTGAATACCTCATGCGAGCAATCGGAACTAAGTTCAGAATTTCAGATATCAAACACATGCAAAGAAAAGTGGTTGATACCAATATCAATAAAGTCACTTAATATGTGGATAGACAAATCGTTGTACTAACATTTGTAGGAAATCATATACCCGATAGTGTGGAAATTGATATGATCAGCTTTCCCGCTGAACCCAATTTCTATCCAGTCGTCCAGTGCTTTATGTGTTTACGATGTGGTCACACCAGTAAACAATGTAGAGGGAAAAATGAATGTCATAACTGCGCATGTGAGAACTGTTTGAAAATGTAAGAGGGATGTAAGGATTTGTATTCATCGTAAAAGCAGAGAACGTACATCCAGACTATATCCAGACTCTCCAGTTTATAAGAGACAGCATAACATTAAAAAAAACTACAGCACTGTGAAATGTCTCCTTTGAGATTGAGATCCTAGATTTTTATTGTGGATAATCCTTCATATGCTAAGGTATCGATGCAAAATAGGTTTTCTCTTCTAAGCAGTTTATAAAATTTTCCTGAATTACGCGAGCAGAGATCACCAATTGAGCCAAACATAATTAAAAAGCCACAACCTCTAAACATGTACAATCCTAATACAAGTCTAGGTAGGCCATGTAATCGTGAAAAGGTTTTTGACGCATCTGAAGTTACTTTTCTTTTTGTGTCCAAACATTTTACAGGTTACGCAGCAGATTCAGACCTGGAGCCTTTGCGTGAAACAATACGAAGCTCATCGGTAAAGCCTAGTTTTCTGCAATGGGACCACATACTCGTACACTGCCAGCTCAAAGTCAGAATAAGCAATGAGCATGAGCGAGCCTATAAAAGCAGAAATATCGCCATATTCACTGACAGAGTGCTTTATCTGGTGCACAATTCGCACCAAAAATGTAATGGGCATTTTATATTTGGTTAAAATGGGAGGAGTTATTGATGGAAAAGTTCTGTATATAATGAAAGAGATAATTAATGGATATATTTGTATTAATACAATTTCATATTGAATTCTGAAATATAAACTAAACATATACAAAATCTTATGTTTACTGTAATAATTTAGGTAGTAGGTCAAAATAAGTAATGCACTACAAAACGCATAGAATAAAACGTAAATTAAAAACTACGATTTAATGCATAAAGACATTATCAACTAGAGCACGAAAATAAACTTTAATGATGTATAAAATGAAAATATATAACAAATAATTACGAAAAAAACTATTATAATAGCAAACACTTAGACTGTAAAACCATTATTTAAATATGGTTTTAAAACTATCAAATTTTTTGTCGAAAAATTATACATGAGTAGGTTTCAATCCAGGAATACATATGTTATTCATGGCTTACATCTATGAATTATTTCCTGTGTGAAATTTTGCCATATTCTCAATATGCATTAATATCACAGTGCTCGAACTAGTGAAAAAAGATACATTATGACATTTTCACCAAAAAAAGAGCTATCTTATGCATAATTATATTTTCTTTTTTCTAATAAATCACTTATACAAGCGGCTGACACTTTTAAAAACATCATACAGAGTTTTGATTAGCAAAATATTGGGCTATTAAAAGAGAAATCCTAGCAATTATTCAAATCGAACTTGCATAGTGCAGATGACCGTAAACCGTAAACCTCAGTATGACAAAGATGTGTGCTCAAACTATTGTTCAATAGTCAACTTCAACATCAATAAAAAATGTGTTATTGTTTAACAGTCAAAGTTCTTTACCTTTTCAAGCTGGTATTCTAGTATTTTAGCGGTGAATGAGTTATATGCCATATGCCGACAGAAGGGTGATCTGAATGATTACAAAATACATGACTTAAACCCTAAACTGACTTTACTTATATAGTGTAAGGCTTAGCCAGGAACTTCTAATGAAAATTTACCCAAATCCGTACTTGTAAGCACTACAGCATTTTTTACTGCCACGATAATATTTTTAGATTAATTATCTTCACAATTGGCAGACACAAAGTGACGACTAGACAAGGTGTAGATTAAGAGTGTCTTAAAGTGACTAAAAGTAGGATTTGTGTTTTTTACACCTTATTGTCTTATTTGGCAGGAGAAGTTTTCAATAGGATCTTGATTCAACCATCAACAATTCAGGATATTCACATTTCCAGGCTCCAACATTCCAAATATATCTATGATCCCATTAATGGTGATCGTCCGATTCACTAATGATCGTGGCCTGAATCGTTCCTCACTACCGTCCGCTGCAAAAAAAGTAATATTCTGTAAATATAAGCGCATCAAAAAAAACTAGTAGTTTGAATAATGGTTATGAAAAGCTTTAACAATACAGCAGAAAATATTAAATTTACTGACATCTTTCAATAGATGTGATGATGTGATGATGACGATTCATTCTCCTTATCTGACATTCTAAATACGAGTATAAAAGACACATTTCTAGAACATTTCTAACTTTAGAATGATATGAGTAACATGCCAAATGAAAGCGCCTTATTAATTTGCATACTTATTATATTTTGTTGGTCATTTTGATATAATAATTCTGCAATTTAAAAAATATATTCAATAAAAATATTACTAGCTAATAAATACTAATATATAAGGCTGCTATTTTCAAATTCTCTAATTGACAACTGACAAAATTCACTTTTTTCACTAAATTAATCAAATTTTTCATACGGATGTATTACCATCTATAAAAACGATTCACACTGCTTTTTGCTATATAAAATCGGTCAAAACAATACGGGTTAATTGCGAAACTCATTTTACATTAACAAGTGTACAAAGTCTGCAAGATTTCTTAAAAATTGTTTGCTTTCATCCATTCAGTCAGTTGAAGAGCTGCTAAGCAATACATTAACGTTTAATGTCATTATATTTATCTTATATTTTCAAAACTTGATTTGCAAAATACAATGATTCAAAAAGCGACAAGGGATTCGTATTTGAGGTTGATGTAGGTATTGATTGGCAATGCATATTTATGTATCAGAATTAAAAAATATCTTGTCCCCAAAAAATATAACTTTTGTATAAAAATGGTTTCTGATACTCGCGAACAGAATAGCAAAGAGCAAGTTTTCCACATAATGGCCTCATATGAACAGTTAAATGATACTTGATACAAAATGATTTATTTTACAGTGATACACTGAAGAAAGCATGTCTTAAATTTGTAGGAAAATTACAGATGAACTGTGATGAAATTCTTTGAATTTCTGAAAAGGACTGTTCAAAACAACAAACTAATTCTCAAAATTCAATATAGCTTTACTCACTTGCTTTAGGGACTTGCTCCTCAGTGAGTTCTGATTCATTCAATTCAAGATTTTCCTGCCCTGTTGTGGTGGCGGCAAACAGAAATTTCTTCCAACTGCTGTTTAGATGGCAATGCAGAAGTTGAAGGTTGATCTGAAACCACATAATTCAGTTATTGTAGTATAACATAGGTAAACTATTCTGAAGCTCTTTATGATGACATTTCTCAAATATAAATAAAGGATGTTCAAATATTAGACTATATTTTCGCAAATTAATTTTTTTTTTAATGACACTATCTGAAGAATAATGATTTTAGATACGAACATATTTGTACCATTGCCATCAATATGAGATCCCTGTTGGTAATCCGTATTACTGTTATTCATTATAGTTTCTCCAAATTTGAATCTTAAGCAAACCTCAAGGTTGTCGATTTATAACAAATTCAAAGAAGCTTGTGTTGAGAATATTGACCGTCAAAACAAGTTAGATCCCCAATAATGTTTTGCTCAATGATTTGGTGACAGTAGCAGTAAAACATACCAACAATTTGTTCACTGACAGTAGATATTTGTGGCTCAGGAAGATTCACAGATGGCACATCATCCTTTCTCAATCTATTATTGCCATAATTCTCTTCTTCAGTGAAGTGTGCATGGCATACTCTATATCTATTATAAACAGCAATGGGGTGAAGAGATCTTAGTGCTGTATTTCCAGTAGGTACCATCCATTTGAAAAAAACATACATGAATTTCTCAGGGTTTGGAAATCTGTGCATCACTGACAACCTGTCCTGGCAGTCTTTAACTGCACATTTGTGAAACTGAGGCATTTCCCGAGATCTATACTTTTCGGTATGGAAAACTAGTATTGCTGAAAAAATAAAATATGGCAATGAAAATTAATTTGACGAACTGATGTTAAAACAGACCTTAAAGCTATGTCGATTAAGATAACAATAATAGCCTCATATGACTGTTAAATAATACTTGATACAAAATGATTTTACAGTGATACACTGAAAACATGTCTTAAATTTGTAGGAAACGTACAGAGGAACTGTGATGAAATTTTTTGAATTTCTGAAAAGGACTATGTTCATTGCAACAAATTAATTCTCAAAATTCAATATTTGTTTACTCACTTGCTTTAGGGACTTGTTCCTCAGTGAGTTCTGATTCACTCAATTCAACATTTTCCTTTCCTGTTGTGGTGGTGGTAAACATAGACATTTCTCCCATCTGCTGTTTAGATGGCAATGCAGAAGTTGAAGGTTGATCTGAAACCACATAATTCAGTTATTGTAGTATAACATAGGTAAACTATTCTGAAGCTCTTTATGATGACATTTCTCAAATATAAATAAAGGATGTTCAAATATTAGACTATATTTTCTAAAATTAATTTTTGTTTTAATGACACCATCTGAAGAATAATGATTTTAGATACGAACATATTTGTACCATTGCCATCAATATGAAATCCCTGTTGGTAATCCGTATTACTGTTATTCATTATAGTTTCTCCAAATTTGAATCTTAAGCAAACCTCAAGGTTGTCGATTTATAACAAATTCCAAGAAGCTTGTGTTGAGAATATTGACCGTCGAAACAAGTTAGATGCCCAAAAATGTTTTGCTCAATGATTGGGTGACAGTAGCAGTAAAACATACCGACAATTTGTTCACTGATAGTAGATATTTGTGGCTCAGGAAGATTCACAGATGGCACAGCATCCTTTCTCAATCTATTATTGCCATAATTCTCTTCTTCAGTGAAGTGTGCATGGCATACTCTATAACTATTATAAACAGCAATTGGGTCAAGAGATCTTAGTGCTGTATTTCCAGTAAGTTCCATCCATTGAAGAAAAACATAGATATATTTCTTAGGGTTTGGAAATCTGTGCCTCACTGACAACCTGTCCTGGCAGTCTTTAACTGCACATTTGTGAAACTGAAGCATTTCCAGAGATCTGTGCTTTTCGGGATGGAAAACTAGTATTGCTGATCCAAATCAATTAAAGGTTGCCTCGAGCTTTGTCGCAAGTATGATAACTCCCGAGAAACTAATATGAGAAAATTCCCAAAACAGGAGATAAATGGAACACCGGCGTTTCCCATACATCATAGAAATTCAATACAACCATCTTCTCTTACGTCTCAAAGATCATTTAATTTTGATTCACCAAGACCTAATGCATTTTTTAATTAATCACAGTTTCCTACAGGTTCCGTAAACCAACCTATTAGACCAACACCTTTGTTAACCTCTACTATAGCATCTAAAAGAAACCCAAATAATAATTTTAAAAACAATACGAAAATTACTTTGATTATTCAAATTATGTTATCAAGAATACAACAGGAATTGGATGAAATTTTAAATGACCAAGAGCGTGATAGTGATAATATACCTTCATTCGATATAATTGGCAGCATGCCCCTAAACGAACGAATAGATCTACGATTACAAAACACCCGACATACATCACCCGACAGTCACGTTAACATTGTACACTACTCCGAAAGAAACTTCTATAGCTTTAAAAATAGAATTCATATTACGTATAAACGTAAATATAAAGTGACCCGTAATACTGACAAAACCTTAGAAGTTTAAATTACCAAAGGAAACGAACATGACAAGCTTTTGCGGTTCATGAAAGAATACACACAATCTAATAAAACATATGGACTTTATACTGACTGCACCCAAATTATTTCCCACTTGAATCAAATCCTAGATGCCTATTTTTCGCATAGTGGAATTAAAATAATTAAAGCAGAATATAAGCCGGACTATTTAGACAATGAAAAAGACCTTGAAGAAATTCCCATTTATCACAGTCAAGCACACAATGGAGTCAATGAGACTCACGAGCACCCAAAGATAAAATTTTGTACTCCTAATATGAACCAAGTAATTACAAATTATATTAACAAATGCGAACCTAGCAAGTATGACAGACGACCGATAAAACAAAAACAAAATGGACCTGTCTATATACGACACAGACAAGACGGCAGGCCATAAAAAACCAACCAATGTTCCACAGAGAAACGGACCATACACAACACGAAGATCACATTATTTTGAAAAATAAAATTAAACATAGATCCCGAATCAAACCCTCACTAAGACATCATCCATTACCGGATTCTCCTGGTCCACCCCAGTAAACCTGAATCACTATTACAATGTTATTTTATTTCCGATCAAAATCCACATATTATTCAATTAACTAACAACAAATGTTTAGATACTATTTGCTCTATATCTATTAGCGAAAGCTCAATATTGAATATTAATTGCAGAAACAAAGTGAACAACCAAATTTTATTTCCTTCTTCACGAATGAAAACCAAAATATTAACAAGACAAATGTGACATGACATCTAAGACTACTAAGCTTTAGAGTCATATTCCGTTGTATCCACTTCTTGCCTCATGATTGTTATTGTAATACAATGTATTATTTACAAATTAGTGTTATATAAATTTAAAGGTATAAGTAAGAATAATATTATATCGAGTCAACATATAGAATTGCTAAACTCTCTTAGAGAAAGAATTTTTGATATCGAATTCGGAGAATCCGAACCTAAGGAGGGAGGAATTAAGAAACCCTCTCAAGAAACAGCACTTCGTTTTGTTTATGTTATACTCAGATAAGAAGTGTTTATCTATGAAAGCCACATATATATCGCTAATATTAAATATATAGGTATATATATATACACTAATAGATGCTGGGATACTGCTCACTAAACAAAACAAAATTAGGCTGCTGCAATATTATATCTACATGCAATGAAAGCCGCAATGTTATTCTATTCTGTTTCATTCATTTAACAGTAATGTTGATTAAAATATGCCTTAACACCCTTCAACAATGTTGCGATTTTAGCATTACAAATGAAATATCTAAGTGTTACTTATTTCATACAGGTATAGGCTTCACTATGTATCCTTCATTTATCTATAATGTGAACAAATATATGGAATTATATCAGATTAGAAGAAAATTGGCTTGACTATTATAATAAAAAAAATCCTTTGACAACATCTGAAATAAGATTCATAAAAGATGATCAATTTAAATGGTTTTACATTTTTCATAAGAATCTTCACACTTGGAAAATGATGGACCTATCAATACAATACTTATTAGTACAATAATTGGTTTCAGTGGCTGAGTAGGCTGGAGCCTAGGGCAGCAAATATGGCTCAATTATCGACAAAACCCACTTGACATGCTTTAAATAATCTCATTCTAATTTTCCGACATAGCGGGATAACTTTCCAACTAGTTGGCGAGCTCGGCTGCCGGGAACCGTTGCTTGGCAAAAATACTCAATTTTGTCACAACATTCAATAGAACTGTGCTCGTGCACCTTTTTGAATTGCGCCCAAAAAATTAACCAGCCTTTTATGGCGCCATCATACCGTTTAAACTCTATTCTGGGTAATTTAAATATACGCATACCTGAGTTCTCCACTGGATTTGAAACACTAGTACCATTATTTGTGCCTGGGTTACTTTCTCCACCTGCAACGGATACAGAGTCCTCCATCATATTGTTGTATTTAATCCTCAGGGTGATGAACTTCTTCTCATACGTGTCACAGGTTTCCATTTCACTTTCAAGCTCATGTTCAGATGCACTCTCTAATAACAACTCGTATATGTCACGGTCAAACACTATATAGAGGATGGAAATTCCTAGTAATATTTTTGAAACATCCAGGTTGTCTACTATCAGGCAATGAACCATGGTAACTTTAACTCCCTCGAACGCACAAACTTCTTCAAAATCCTCTCTGCCATTACCGGCCACCGAAGGTTCTCTTACTCTGATTGGCGTTGTATGTTGGCTCGACCAATCAGAGCGGTGGGTGTGAGATGTTCACCTATCGATAGATAATTTCTGTTGAAAAAAACGTCTAGTAGATGGCGTGGCATGGTCTAATTCTTGAGACAAGTGTCTCCAGAGTACTCCAGACGATTAAACCTGTAATTACCTTATGCCGTTCTAGCTTCTATTCTATTCTTATCATTCTCTTATGATATAGTTGGATTTCGTCGTGAAAATTTCGGGGTTTTTTTCTGTATTTTTTTCACTGGTCATTACACACAGACAGTTGTATAATTATTATGTATGTGCTGGGGCTGGGAATTATTGACTTTAGCAGCGATATGCGAAAAAATCAAGACTTCAAAAGCTCTTTAATACAGAGAAAAGATAATGAAATTGAATTTTCTGAATGGATCGCGACGTGGAGAACAGCTTGATAATGTAGATAGGTATTGAAATATATCCAAGTCTACATTTAGTTCAGTGTCGTTCATTAGTTGTTTTTGCCCGTTACTTATTATAAGCTCCTGAATTAGCGATATAAGATTTTTAATCTAAAATCCAAGAGAAAGGCCTTTAGAAGAAGTTTTTCTCTAGTATTCACAATGCTTACAGTTCAAGCATATCAAGGCACCAATTACAGCTATTTACATAACTTCAAATTTGAAATCAGCAACCTTCAAAATCCTAGGATATAGTTTTTCATCGAATTTAATTTATTCTGCTATATTTGATCAGCCATTTCGTTTTTCATGAAAATATTTTCAAATTCAAAATCAGCAACGATCAAAACCCTAATATAGCGATTTATATGAAATCCAAATGACTTTTCGTAAAACCCATCCACAATTTTCAAATCAGCGATTCCAAAGACTATGAGATACAACGTATTAATTGATCTTCATATTATTTCGGCCAGATATTCACGATTGTCAATTTTCACACGTGAGAAGGTGTAAGAAATATTATTTTTCCCAATACCTGTACATACAAATGTACAAATTTTAAATTTGTTAGGAGCTTAACATATACCTAGTTCTTTGTTGAAAGTAATATAAACGGCTCCTGTCCAAAACTGAAGTTTTCATAGGTATTATCTTGAAAAATGTATAAAAGCGCAAGGATATTTTTCATCAAAGAACAAATCAACCAAGAAAATTGAATTAGCGGATGCCAAATTGAAGCAAATCGCTAATCTCTGAGGTGATTAAATTACCAAGGGTTAACACCACTTAAATTTGTCACAGAAAATCTGGATTTGTGCAACTCGACTAATTGCTTACAGATGTAGATTTAAATCTTGCAACTAAAATTCAGTTTATTCCTTAACGTTCCCGGAAATCACCAGTTCCGATCTTTTTGAAACCTTAGTAACGGTTAACCAGACCGCTAGAACATAACTTCTGCTGATCTCTATGGCTCAACTCGTACTTACTTTGCCAAAAACGAAAACCGCCAGGAAATAAAGTTCACCCAAAAATTCAAAAATATATATGACAAGAATATCACCAAACTACAGTAATGCTTAGTAGGTATTCCATCGATTTTCATTTTTGTATCATTATTTAAGTGCGATATCTCTATAAACCTTTAATAAATTTTACTTTAGGACACATCCAGGGTCTTGGAAACACTATAGCTGAAACAATTCTTCAGAATAAATGAAATGTTATCAAACCGACAAAGCTAAAACATGCAAAATAGTTGAAAAATGAAAACAAAAAACTTCAAGCCCAGATATGCAGACTGCCTGACGTATATATATAAGTACTGTTACAGTGGTTGCCTAAACGTCATTGCCAATTATATTAGATTTCACAGAGTAGAGCCCGCGCGATATGTTATGGGCCGCGGGTTGGCGTTCCCATGGTAGAGATATTCCCCTCATTTCTCTTTTCATTCGTCATCCTAAAAACATTCTCTACTCTAGCCGCCACCTGTATCGAAATCTTTGTGTGGGCAGTGGCGTAGGTATAGGATTCACAGTTGAACGCGTGGTAGAGACATGATCCTGCAAATGTTCGTTGTCACTCACATCTGAACTTATCTGAATATATACAAATTTTAAATGCAGTTCCATCATGGGATATACAGTGTGCCCGAGATTCGAGTCTCTATATTGGGATCTCGCTTATTGTAAAAGATACGAAGTCGATTAAATCAGGAAAAAGGTGCGCAATTTATGTGTCCAACAAAATGCCGCTTAGAAAGTTTGAAAATTCCAAATAGTTCTGGAGATATCCGGGAAAAACCAAAATTTCGGAAATTTATTTTAATTTTTTCCTGGCTTTATTTGAAACCGAATTTCAAAATAAATTGCACATTTCCATTGGCACTTTTTCGCCGCTATCTAATGGTACATTCATATTTTCCATCCGACTTTTCGGTTTCTTGCAACCAATATCAACTTAATTTTTTCTTAAGGACGCCATATTGGATTTTTACACAGGTGAATAGAGTTTTTGATTCTGATTTCAATGATGTATAACATGTCATAGTTTTCATAGTATTCACCTGTGTAAAAACCCAATATGGCGTCCATAAGAAAAAATTAAGTTGATATTGGTTGCAAGAAACCGAAAAGTCGGATGGAAAATCTAAATATTGAACGATGTAAGTTTTCCTCTAAGAGTTACGCCATTATTGGTTACAGCTTCATACACTGCTTTCATTGTGATTGTGGGTCTTCTTTTATGGATGTTCGAAAATTTGTATATAACACTCCTTATAATCTCTTCATCAAATCTATCAACCGTTGACTTGGGACTGGCCTTGTTTATAGTTTTCCGTGGTGAAGTGAATTTTGTATCCGGTGGTTTAGTCGCATTCTCATTTACGACACGCTTAACAGTATTCAGTGATACACCTGTGGGTTCGGCTACTCTCTCGAATAGCTTGTTAAGAGGCACAGTTAATTGTCCGGTTTCCTTCTCACGCTTCATATATTCATATACATTGAAGACAATTTGTCGACCTTGACTATGAACAACCTTTTTGCTGTTTCGTTCCCTATTTTTGGAAAATTTATATTATTTAGGGGTATTTTATATGCAATTTCATGATAGCTTACATCTCGCACACAGAAATATTGTCCAGTAGTCTTAAAAATTTTTTTTTATACAAATCAAGAAACACTGAAAAAAATTGGGAAAAAAGTATAGGTACGCCTATGCTAATACACTGTCGCTCTAGCTCGCTAGCGATGTATCTACATTGACGATAGCAGACACACTGATGATAAATTGATAAACGAAGATATATGTTCAGTCCCAATAGTAACGTATGTAGTGTATCGTTTTTACGCTCTGCGCAGCCAAGGTCACACCTCATGAGATTTCGTCCCGGCTATACATACGAATTCTTTTCATGAAGTCTGCCGGTGGAAACAGATTAAATAGAATGGCGAAACCAATCGTTTTATTTTGTATCAATAGATACAGATGTGAAACTCCTAATTACGGATTTTTTTGTCGTTCGCCGCAAACTCGAAATCGAGTAAAATTTTCAATATAAATGTAATTTCTGATGGCTGATTAAAGAAATCACATAATTATTATGTTTAAGGGAGAAACAATTTTCGAAATTTTAAATGAATTTAGGTTGAATTGATGCAATGTAGGCGGAATCGTTTCAAAAAAATTGTAAGTTCGGTGCAAATCATATATTTTCCTAATATCTTGTATATCGCCCCCATGGGATTGAAATATTTTATGCTGCAATCCTTTCTCATAAGATGTACATTGTTGTATTTGTGAGGTGATAATATTTTCAGTTTTATTCATTTTGAATTCGTCATACATCAAAATGTATCATATGTGGTTCAAACATTCTATTACACTTAGTTATCTTAGAAAAAGTTACAAATAGTAAAAATGCAATTCCAAATGTTAATATTTTTTATACTTTTGATATTCTATTGAATTTTCATCATGCATCATTGTCGTCAGCATTCTGTTCTGCATCTCATTTACTGTATCAGTAAAATCCTATCAAAACTAAGATGAATAGAATCAATCAAAATCTCCGTTTATGAAGCGAGAGTCTGTCGGTTATTAAACAGCAAGGTGATTATATATCAGCACACCTGACCAAGCAGAGACGATTTTGATGAAGTCTGTGCGTTCGAGGGAGTTAAAGTTACCATAGTTCGTTGCCTGATAGTAGACAACCTGAATGTTTCAAAAATATTACTAGGAATTTCGATCCTCTATATAGTTTCACATTCCTATTCATATGATATCTTTGTAAGCCATATGGATGATGAAATTCTGAAGCATAGTATTTTTTTAAATAATATATATCGAGGTATTGCGGTATCAATGTCATGTTCAAGAACCATGGATATGTACCTACCACTATGTTTCAAACAAAATGTAAACGGAGCAAATATATTTCTTGCAGATAATCGTAGAGAGAAAATTTGATTTACTTCATGTCTTGTTTTTGGAATGAAAAGATGTCAAGTATATCTTGAAAATGAACAAGTTTGGATTCCTAAAAGTATCGTCAAGTGTCCTCAGATGATCAGAAATTTGAAATACATTCCGTTTAGTTCGTGAATTTCTGATTTCTCTGAATTATGTTATACCTACAAATAATCAATTCTTAGAAAATGTAGACAAGGTGATATTTAATGCTTTCAAAATGCTGCAGTTTCCTGCTTCCCTCTTATCTTACTTTACAGAAAGTACATAGTCTGAAATATTATTTAGTAAAATGTTTGAATTCCTAAAAAGCTTTTTGGAATGTTATGATTATAATATCATTAGGTAAATTAATATTATTATAAATCAAAATGCAGTGTAACAACTTTGGACTACTATTGGTGAGCCATTAAATGTAAGCCATAATAATATTACTAATGTACCTATTAAAAATAGGATTCACACTTATAAGTGTTGCTCCAAATCATGAGAAAGGAATATGTTCGAATATAAATTTACAAAAAAATGCAATAGGAAATTGGGCTAGAGGACCTACGAAAACCTCTCGTAAAATTCTGGTATCATTATTCCAAGAATTTTTTCCTAAATGGATAACTAAGAGAAGGCTACTGAGTGAATCTACTTGATTTAATTTAATTTCATTTCCACAAACTCAAATAGTGTTCGAAATGAGTACCAACCTCCTCCCGATATGGGAAGCATCTTGTAAAATTCAAGAACTAACTTTTTATCTTTGATATTTTCTTTTTCGAATAGCTGCAAGCTATTCAAGTTGCCTAAGACGCAAATATCCTTGACACACGTACAACTGCCGGTACTCGGAATTAGATTGTTTTGTTGAGGTGCATTTAATATTTCGGCGATATTTTAAGCTGGTTTAGATTGACGATTTGCTTTATCAAAATTGAGAATTTATAATAAATAATATAAATGCAGATTGTAGATGCTCTCACTTGGTGAAACTCCTACCATCATGCAGATGGAATAATTGTGTATCTGATACACAGTTTCACCGTTTTATAATGACGCGTTTCGATTTACAATGAAAGCATCATCGTACTGTCAGATTTGACTGTTTATAAAGGCTACCAGGTCAACTAACTAACTAGCTTCTGTTATGGATACAAAACTACAGCTCTCAAGTCTAGCATTCCATTTATGCTGTTTAGCTATTTTTCTATTAAATATTTTTTTTATTTGTCTGTCTATGGTAAATATTTTTTTAGCGACTGTGTTTGAACTACTGCTAAAGGAAACCCATAGAAAACATTAACAAATGTCCTTGAGATATTTCATGTTATAAAATATTTTATTTCATGTTTTAAGATATTTTATTCCTTAAGCAATTTCATTCTTCTTAATACATTCCATGACTTGAGATATTGTAAAAAATAGCTTTATTCCTAAGAGTGTGTTAAATACACAATTATTTTATCTTCAAAATAAATGTTGCCGAAATTTGTAAAAAAATCTATCTTTCTGTAGAGCTTCTGGAACGTGATAGACTTTCTGATTTTCTTATTCTTTATTAAGCATTCCTGTGTATGTTTGTAAGTATCACATTTTTGCATCTTCATGAAATTCTTGTGATCTTTTTTATTTCCGGAAACATAATAAGAGTAAATAGCCAAATAAAAAACGTTGTTGACAACTGCGTTACTGGTCGAGTGGTCTAAAGCGTCAATTTTTACAATGAGATTTTTAATGAGCGTAGGTTCGATTCCAACACCCCGAAATTTTTTCAATTGCAATTTACATCGTCATAATCCATTTGAAGTCTATCATTTTGGTTTATATCTTAATTAATGTGTCCTCAGGTATGTCCAAGGTACTTTTAAACATATTTTATACACAACAATATATTTTAAATATGCATTTTCTTCGGGAATGGACTAAAATATTTTCATGGTTTTTTGTAGCAAAAATAGCCAAACTATTGTTAATCATGGATGAAGGAAAAGGAGCCGAGTACCAGGGAAAAACTCTGGAAGAGATTGATATGAACTTAAATGACCTAAACAGAGATAACCATCCTGGCTGCAGAAGTAGATAGATACTGGTAGGCTTTGTGGAGGTTTCTATTATCTGTGGTTTAATTTTTGTAAGTTTTTTTTGCAGAATCCAACATAGACAAGATACATCAGCCAGATGGACTATCCCAGAGTGCCACTAGGTGCAAAAATTCTGAATCAGAAGAATCAGAAGACGGCGGTAAACTTATGATAATATTTTCTACATACCTCTATAACTTAATCATTCAGATTTTTACGAATGTGTATTTCCTTAGTACTTTAATATTCCCTCTATTGAAACACTACTAATAGAAAACAGTACTTATAGTCTAAGATATGGCTGCATAATGTCTACATTCATCGCGTTTTTTATCAAAATGTAATTTTTATAAATCACTATTTATAGTGAAATACGTGTCCGCAAGGTTAACAAAATGTTCCGGCAAGTATTTTTAATTAAATAATTGATTTTATTGGAAAAATTTAATTCATTTTTTTTTAAATTAAATCATCAATCATTTCAAAGATAGATATATACCCAACTTAAAAAGTTCTGCAAACTTTATACCATCGTATAGAGGAAAAAATTAGCTTTAATTTGATATATCAATGATTGAAAAAACGTTATGAACGTCAAAACTCAACAGAGCAGTACCTGTTTATACCAGGTTGCCAAGAGATTGCGGTCAGGTGAGTAAAGGCAACCAAAACTATTTTAGTGTTTTATATATATATATATATATATATATATATATATATATATATATATATATATATATATAACTGGATGATTTATCTAAAAAACGGGCTCGTATTTCTCTATAAATAGTGATTTATAAAAATTACATTTTGATTAAAAACGCGATGTATGTAGACATCATGCAGCCGGATCCAGTACTGTTCTATGTTCACAATATGATGCCAAAAATGTTTGCTGACCTATAACTTTTATTAGTTCCAGGAAATATTGCACCACAAGGGTCAAGTAAAAAAAAGGAACAAACTCGAGGATCATGGGATCCAAAACAAAAAGCTACTATGAAGAAATTTTTCAAAATGCACATAAAAAATAGGATTTCCCCCAAAAAGGATGAATGCCTCGAATTTTAAAAAAAGTAGCCTCTTCTTTTCCAAGAGAAAACTTGGATACAAATTTTAAAGTATTCGTTTATAATAATTACAGATTAAAACAATAGAAGTATACAAATTTTATTTGGATCCTGTTTCAATTCCATCTAACAAAATTACCCTATCTGCTCTACAATTGCTTCAGCGCATTGCTACCGCGTGCTGTAGTGGAAAGAGCCGCCGCTTCAAAACAAGCCGAATACGCTTGCTTTCATAGTCACAGAAATCAAAACACAGGTACATAATATATTCCTAGAATTGGCGCATCGTTGATCTAGAGTACACGGTTGTCATGTTGTAGGATTACAAACTGATGCAATGTTGAAGCCAATGTATAATAGTTTAATAGTTCATGTCAGGAAACTTGTTTTTATGGTTGGGATTTAATTATTGTATTTTTATTTTTTTAATGACAATCCATTCTTGCGATCTTGCTAAATTGAGTTCATGCAAGTACTTGCAGCATATATACGCATGCAGCTGAGTGACGTATTGTGAGTAAAAATGGATGTAGCCTTATTTCGAATCAGAGGCTTATAAAATATGAATAATGTAGCAATACACAAATAAAGGTTTTCATAATCTTGCTCCTAAAGCTTTGACCATGACTCTTCTTGTATCTATTATCTCATATATTTACTAGTTGGATTACGGTCATAAAAAATATATAATGGAATATTTTACCTTTTTTTGATTCGCTCAGTGGATATGAAATTAACTTGACAAAAGCGTACTCCCATGTCACATATAATACTCAAAAAAAATCCAGTTGATATATTATGAATATGAATTGATTTTCAAATTTCGTACGCATACAAGCTCTGACAACTTAAAAAATGTATTTGTTATCCCCAGAAATCACATTTCATTCGAACACTACTTTCGCACTTTCTAAACATTTTGCACTACCTCAAAACTCTTTTGATATATTAAATGTTCATTGATGTCCCCAGGCTCTTTTGTCAAATACCAGTCACATGAAAAAAGTATAAAAAAAGAGTACGGAATTTTCCAAAAATGTTTAACCGCCGGAAAAATACATGAAAAATGATCGCAAACTCGGTAAATTTAACAAAGTTCGTGAATATTCAAATACTTCTCGGTTTCCTTTTTTGCTATTCAATTTGCCGCACTATATAGATTTCACAATGGATTTAGCGGTTACTGAGATTATGTTAATAATAAATGAAAAATAAAAAAATAGCAATAGACAAGCCGTCAAATTCAAAATTCTAGTAGTCGCAATAATAAAAATTACAAAAAAATAAAATTAGCCGAGTACCAAGAGTGGAATAGGAATTGCCTATTGACCGTCAACTTCATGTACTGCTTTTTAACATCTCCATCGTTAATCACACATAATGTACAAAGTTCAATTCAAATAGCCTAAGTTTTGAACGTGGCAACGTTGCAGATCTTCTCTTCCTCTTCCTAAAGTTTTCAGTTTGCCACCATAATGAAATTCTGTGAATAAGAATAAGAAGTCGGCAAAGTTGCCAAATTAATTGGTACTACGGCGTGTGTACTCAGATCAGAGTTAGATTAGGTACCTACCTACTTTCATTATTAGTGTTGAAGTTGTAGAATTTGATTATTCAGGGGTAGGTATACGTTTTTAGTAGGATTGTTTATTTCTTTGGGATGAGATTATGGATTCTGCTATTGGTATTTATTGGATATCTGTTCCCAAAACATATATATCAACTATATCTGAATTACGTACAGGGAGAAAACATAAGTAATCGTGACTTTTTGATAACAAAAGTATTGAATTCAAGTAGATGAACTATGTATAATTCACCCTCATGCAATTAATATGAAATAATAGCGCAAAAATGATAATTAACAGACAGACTGGGACACAGGTAGGGTTTAAAAAAAATTAGAGACCCTGAGTACCTTTTTAAAGTTACTCCAGTGGCGCGCAGAAGCCTTAGTAGCCCAGGCATCGGGTGCAAAGTTTTAGGGGGCACAAAATTCTGAAGATATAACGTGGGGAATGTAATTAGAAAGTAACAAGGACAAAAGTATAGGATATGGAGTTCAAAAAGATCGAAAAGAAAAATCGACATTTAAACGAATGTCTATGCCTGGGCAGCCTTCATCAAATTACAAAACAGAATGAGAGAATCTGATTTCGAAATTATAATGTCATAATTTGTAACCTAAACCCTCTAATAATATATCCTGAGTTCACTTTTTAATCCCAATTTTATCACCATAAAATAAAAGCCAATAATTTTCGTTGATTAGATGTAGTTCAATTTAATTTAGTTCAACCATTATTCAGAAACAAAAATTGTATAATAATTCTCCGAAATAAAACTAATCTTTCATGGTGTTTTATTTACCGAGATAATATGGTTGTAACATCAGAAAATCTTCGTTGCACACTGCCCGAGGTCGCGGCGGCGACCGGGCGATTCCATCATCTATTCCTAGCATTTTTCCAGGAATATCTGTCACCTATAATTTATTCAACTATCATTTACGCCTGGTCACAACACTCCGTCACGGAAATTGTCCAGGGTCGTATTTCTCTTTATGATCTTGAATTGTTAAAAACAGATAATCGTTGATTTCTTGAGATTATTTTATTGGAAAAAAGGTAAAACTTTCATATAGGATTGACCAACCAGAGCATTATCAATGTGCAATCTATCCAAAGACTACACACAGTGTCTACGCCTTTACGGCCGATGCCGATACAGACCTGTACAATTCCCGTCGCTGCATGTCCAGAAATTAATAGCCGGTAGGCCAATCAGAGCGTCGCGATTTGGCCGTCCCCTGTTGCCGAATGTTCGACTTTTGTTGTGGCGCGGCCTAAATGATACTTGAATAGTCTATATACATATGTAAAGGTGGGTCCAGACTAGAGCATTTTAGCCCGAACGAACCGAACAAGCAACGCGAATGGCGCGAATTGTTCTAGTGTAGACGTCTCTCCGAGCCGAACAGAACGCGCCGAATGTTTTCGGAGCGTTGTCGGTAAATGGGATTGCTCAAAAGAATTAAATGCTCGCCGAATGCTCAGTGTGGACGTGATTTGTATCTGTTCGGACTGTTCATCAGTTTCGCAGTTGTGATCGTTGGGTTCGGGCGAATTTAGAAATTATCATTGTAAATCAATAATGGAGTGGGATAGAGAGAAGTCCCTACAACTCATAGATATATATGAGCAACATCCGGTTTTATGGAACCCGAAAAATGGATTATACTACAACAAAATAAAAAAATATGACGCTTGGGTGTCTATTGGAGAAGTAATGGCGTGCGAGACTGCGGAAGTAAAGAAGAAAATGGAAAGTCTGCTAGCAAGTTTTAGAAGAGAAAGATTAAAAGGAAGGAAAACTGTTGGAACTGGCAAAGGTAAGTCGTAAGCAGTTATTTATACTCTACGCTATGTCTGATTATTTTATGACTTTTTTTTATGAATCTCTCGTTTATTGAAACGTAGTGCTTCCGTAGAGATCAGTCAAATCCAGTGACATGCAATCACATGTTAGAAGTTAGTTATTTCACCTTCATTAATATGTGACCGTACATCACAAGAAATATAAACGCAATAATTCATATAAACAAAATTTGAATAGCCTTTTTTTGTTTTGAAGATACAGGTTCTAGAAAACTTGCACTTTTTGGTCGCTCTTTATAACTGCTTTGCTTTTGGATTGATTTTTTTGTTTTTACTGGCATGTTTTGAGTGATTGGATGTAGAATATACGAGTAGGTACCTATTGATTCATTATATGAACATTTTTTAGGCAGGCATGAAGTCTATGAATCAAAATGGTTTGCGTTTAGAAGATTGGCCTTTTTGCTAGACAGAGACGAACCCACACAGACAATAAATTCCATAGAGGTAAGCACATTTTATTTTTAGAGGTATAATAGCTAATGGAATTAAGTGTTTAGAAAGTATGTTGCAAAATTATTTCGTACTTCCTTTGCGTCCACTGAACTTTTTCTTGGTAGGTTTCTTATTGGTAAAAATGAGGATAAATCAGAACTGCTTCCTATTCTCCAGTTACCAGGTACTAAATTACCATCACTATCTTCTTCATCAAACGTTCCGAATGGTGTATAAACATTTCTGGATTGTTTGTTCCTTCTCAGAAAGTTATGCAGACATACTGTGTCCATAACTATATATCGCGCTTTTTCAGGTTCTAGCAAGATCGGTTTCCTTAAAACTCGAAAAACTGCTGAAAGAATTCCAAAGGCATTTTCTACGACTCTCCTTGCACGACTAAGGCGGTAGTTGAATTTCCTCTGACATGTACCTTTTTCATGCATTCCTGAGTATGGCTTCATTATCCTGTTTGTTAGAGCAAATGCTTCATCTGCTAGAAAAACAAAGGGCATGTTTTTATTTATTGTATGTGAGAATTGATCTTCCGGTATACTCAAGGTATTATCCATAATTTTTTTGTAAAGTGAAGAATGTTTAAAAACACCGCCGTCTGATATTCTTCCCTGGCAGCCGATATCCACGAAAATAAAATTATAATCAGCGTCTACCACAGCGAAGAGCACAATACTAAAGTTTGACTTATAGTTGTAATATTCGCTTCCACTGTTGAAAGGACTCGTGATAACAACATGTTTTCCATCCATGGATCCCAAGCAATGAGGAAATTGCCAGTGCTCAAAAAATTGTTTTGAAACTTGTAGCCATTGTCCAGCGTTCGATGGAATCTGAAATGAAATAAACGTCGGTTAAAAAAATTGTTAAACGTAATTGTCTTTTTTAACTGAAAAAATGGGTCTGATTATCGCGATTTATTATCTCTATTAGGGTTTTATTCATTTCAGGGCGACAATGAAGATGAGGAGGAAATCGAGGAAACAGATATAAGCGAAGTAGCAGAACCAGAGATTGATACTTCACAATTGCAAGACAAAGCTCAAAAAGAAACTGATGATACTTCAGAAAAGAGATTCATACCTGCTGAGAATCAAATCTCAGTATCAAAAAAGCCGAGAACAGTATCTAAAATTTAAAAAAATAATGAAGAGAATGACAGTAGAATTGAAGAGGCTTTTCTCTTGCTTAAAAGCGCAGCAGAAAAGAAGAAGAATGATTTATATGATGATTATGGCATATATATCGCCAATAAATTTAGAACTTATTCCGAAAGGACACAAGCATTTGTGCAGTATCATTTCAATAATATTCTATTTCAAGCAGATATGGGTCAATTTGAAGTATCTCATCATTCAAGTATACCAGTTCCAACGCCATCTCCAACATTCACTTCAACACCCATGCCAGCATATTCCCCAACATCCAATCCAGCATCCACTTCTACAACCGTTTCAGTTCCTCTCTCAAGCCCACAAACTGATCATATTCCTTCTATTGATTGTCAGAACCAAACGCATTCTGATAATGATACTTTAACAGACACTATTTGTTACATAAATCTGCCAAACCAAGTTCAGCCTAAGAATTTTCAGGATCAATCAGGAACAACATTCAAGTCAGCTGCTAATTTTTTGAAGAATTGGCCCCACGACAATTATGAGTAATCACTTTTCATTTGTTTTGACATGTGTATATTAATAAATAGCATTAAAATGGAATATTTTCTTACCTTAATATGATCCATTAAAGTCGTAGTTATTGCTCTGGATGTTTCGTATACGATTACACTGATTGACTGTTTAGAAATTTTGAATAAATACTGAAGACTAGTGAAGGAGTCACCAGAAGCCAAAAATCTCAATGTTATTGCTAAACGATCTTGAACAGATATCGCCTTTCGCAATTTTGTATCCTTTCTCATAACTAAAGGTCCTACTAAATTCACCAATATCTCAAAATCTTCAGCAGTCAGTCTTGTGAAATTCTTCATGTGTAAGTAATCCATCTCATTTAACAAACGGCTTTCGTTGCGGTATCTATATAATTTTCGGATCCACTGTTTTTTTGGTTTCCGTCTCTCATTTTTCATCAGTTTAGATATAATAAAAAACGCACCGAACGCT
This sequence comes from Bruchidius siliquastri, assembly GCA_949316355.1. Classification (NCBI taxonomy): domain Eukaryota; kingdom Metazoa; phylum Arthropoda; class Insecta; order Coleoptera; family Chrysomelidae; genus Bruchidius; species Bruchidius siliquastri. Next base: position 39,769,125 of record OX438533.1, on the reverse strand, counting down.
ACCTGCAAGTCGGCATCCATGGCTGCTCCTTTACTCGCGCAGAAAATTGTTGTCAATTTAATTAGAAGTACACAAAACGAACAGTATGAGCAACTGGGAACACAACCAGCACTGCGAATAATGCGAACATCCTGAACGCAACAAACATTTGCTCGACATGTTCGGTTCGTCGTGTTCGCCTCGTTCTGTTCGTTCGGCTTAAAATGCTCTAGTCTGGACCCACCTTAAGAGACTGTTCAACTCGGCAGCCTGGCCGAGATCTTTTATAGATCGTTGTCATTACCCAAGTCGGTGGCAAACGGTAAAATAGTATTTTCGTATCGACAACCGCGCGGAAAGGATTATTAAATCTGTTAAAATAATTTGTGTTTTCCCGAAATATAATTGTTGGGTATTTACCACTGGTGTTCTAAGGATAGATATTTTGAGACGACCGCCTTTTATCAAGTAAAAGTGAGATAAGACTAGAGAGTGCAGTTTTTCCGGCAAGACATTTGCGGTGCACTGATTGGAAAAAAAGAACGTAGTTTTGTGTAGACTCAATTAGATGTTTCCGGTGAAGCCTAAAGTAAACTTTTACCGCGTTTTACATTGTTTTGTCCTGTTAAAACGATAGGTGGTTTGAGCGAGTTTAAAAAATGGCTAGCGAGATCGAAAACAAAAGAAAAAACCGTAAAGTGCTCCGTGGGTCGGTTACAAAGGCGTTAAATTATCTGGACACTTTGTTAAACGCCGAATCGCGCGAAAATTAGAGTCTTGAAGCCGCGTTTGAACTGGTGAGTGGTAAATATGATAGCGTACAGGTGCTTGACCGTGACATATACGAGTTGTTATTAAAGAGTGCATCTGAACATGAGCTTGAAAGTGAAATGGAAACCTGTGACACGTATGAGAAGAAGTTCATCACCCTGAGGATTGAATACAACAAAATGATGGAGGACTCTGTATCCGTTGCAGGTGGAGAAAGTAACCCAGGCACAAATAATGGTTCTAGTGTTTCAAATCCAGAGGAGAACTCAGGTATGCGTATATTTAAATTACCCAGAATAGAGTTTAGGTATGTTAAGCTCCTAACAAATTTAAAATTTGTATGTAGGTAACAGGTATTGTGAAAAATAATATTTCTTACACCTTCTCACGTGTGAAAATTGACAATCGTGAATATCTGGCCGAAATAATATGAAGATCAATGAATACGTAGTATCTCATAGTCTTTGGAATCGCTGATTTGAAAATTGTGGATGGGTTTTACGAAAAGTCATTTGAATTTCATATAAATCGCTATATTAGGGTTTTGATCGTTGCTGATTTTGAATTTGAAAATATTTTCTTGAAAAACGAAATGGCTGATCAAATATAGCAGAATAAATTAAATTCGATGAAAAACCATATCCTAGGATTTTGAAGGTTGCTGATTTCAAATTTGAAGTTATGTAAATAGCTGTAATTGGTGCCTTGATATGCTTGAACTGTAAGCATTGTGAATACTAGAGAAAAACTTCTTCTAAAGGCCCTTCTCTTGGATTTTAGATTGAAAATCTTATATCGCTAATTCCTGAGCTTATGATAAGTAACAGGCAAAAACAACTAATGAACAACACTAAACTAAATGTAGACTTGGAGATATTTCAATACATATCTACATTATCAAGCTGTTCTCCACCTCGCGATCCATTCAGAAAATTCAATTTCATTAACTTTTCTCTGTATTAAAGAGATTTTGAAGTCTTGATTTTTTCGCATATCGCTGCTAAAGTCAATAATTCCCAGCCCCAGCACATACATAATAATTATACAACTGTCTGTGTGAAATGACCAGTGAAAAAAATACAGAAAAAAACCCCGAAATTTTCACGACGAATTCCAACTATATCATAAGAGAATGATAAGAATAGAATAGAAGCTAGAACGGCATAAGGTAATTACAGGTTTAATCGTCTGGAGTACTCTGGAGACACTTGTCTCTGAATTAGACCATGCCACGCCATCTACTAGAGGTTTTTCGCAACAGAAACTATCTATCGATAGGTGAACATCTCACACCCACCGCTCTGATTGGTCGAGCCAACATACAACGCCAATCAGAGTAAGAGAACCTTCGTCGGCCGGTAATGGCAGAGAGGATTTTGACGAAGTCTGTGCGTTCGAGGGAGTTAAAGTTACCATGCTTCATTGCCTGATAGTAGACAACCTGGATGTTTCAAAAATAATACTAGGAATTTCCATCCTCTATATAGTGTTTGACCGTGACATATACGAGTTGTTATTAAAGAGTACATCTGAACATGAGCTTGAAAGTGAAATGGAAACCTGTGACACGTATGAGAAGTTCATCACCCTGAGGATTGATTACAACAAAATGATGGAGGACTCTGTATCCGTTGCAGGTGGAGAAAGTAACCCAGGCACAAATAATGGTTCTAGTGTTTCAAATCCAGTGGAGAACTCAGGTATGCGTATATTTAAATTACCCAGAATAGAGTTTAAACGGTATGATGGCGCCATAAAAGGCTGGTTAGTTTTTTGGGCGCAATTTAAAAAGGTGCACGAGGACAATTCTATTGAATGTTGTCAGTTGTGACAAAATTGAGTATTTACGAGTATGCCAAGCAACGGTTCCCGGTAGCCGAGCTCGCCAACTAGTTGAAAGTTATCCCTCTATTCGGAAAATTAAAATAAGATTATTGAAAGCATGTCAAGTGGGTTTGGTCGAGAAGATTTGCAAATTGAAGTTCAAGTACTGTTAAAGCTTATTCTGTCTAATTCTACACCACGAAGAGTGGATATTAGTTTGCTCTATGACAGACTTGAGACCGGATTGCGAGTTATAACGGCCGAACAAAAACCAGACTGTTTGAAAAGTACTTTATTGCCTAATTCTATATGTTGACTCGATATAATATTATTCTTACTTAAACCTTTAAATTTATATAACACTAATTTGTAAATAATACATGGTATTACAATAACAATCATGAGGCTAGTTATGCAAGAAGTGGATACAACGGAATATGACTCTAAAGCTTAGTAGTCTTAGATGTCATGTCACATTTGTCTTGTTAATATTTTGGTTTTCTAGGCATCTAGGATTTGATTCAAGTGGGAAATAATTTGAGTGCAGTCAGTATAAAGTCCATATGTTTTATTAGATTGTGTGTATTCTTTCATGAACTGCAAAAGCTCGTCATGTTCGTTTCCTTTGGTAATTTAAACTTCTAAGGTTTTGTCAGTATTACGGGTCCTTTATATTTACGTTTATACGTAATATGAATTCTATTTTTAAAGCTTTAGAAGTTTCTTTCGGAGTAGTGTACAATGTTAACGTGACTGTCGGGTGATGTATGTCGGGTGTTTTGTAATCGTAGATCTATTCGTTCGTTTAGGGACATGCTGTCAATTATATCGAATAAAGGTATATTATCACTGGACTTCTGGTTCGACCGTGATCGTGGCAGCACGTGTGTTTATTCGCTAAAGTGAAAATTCTACCGGGCGTTTCTATGCCCTTGTTTGGTGCTATCTGTTTTTTACTAACTGCTGCCACACCTAGTCGTTAAAGTTCTGTTGCATAAAAAAATAATAATAATAACTAAATAAATAAATAAATGAATAAAAATAAATAAATAACAAAAAGTCAAGAATAATTTATGTAAATTAACAATCTCCAGAGGTTGCAGCATGACCTAGAGTCAGACCAGTCTGCAACTCACCAAATGAGCTGACAAATTGCATAAACCTGCAAACCCCATTAACAATTGAAGAAGAAGAGAATTATGGTTTGTTTTGTTTACCCGGTTACGGCGAGTGCCTTAAGGCTAAGTTCTATTCTGTGACTTTTAACTTTTCTTTGCACGATTTTTTTAAAATTTTTAGTCTGAATATTTGTACGGTTTGGTCGTTTAAGTTTTTGGCTTATAGATTATATGATAATATAATGTTATATATTATATTATAATATTATATATAATATTATATTATAATCTAGTGTCTTGGCAGATTGGTCTCCAAATACTTCCTATTTAAAAAGCCAGGTTTTTCATTATTTTTCATCGAAGCTCTCCACCAAACTGCTTACCACTTGGTTTACCACTTAGACCACTATTGAGTAGATTATTTGAAGCCCTAATTTATTGTTTCAACTTTGTTACACTATTTTCTCATATAATATTTTCTTTATAGATTGAGAATGGAAGATTTAGCCATACCTGGCCCTTCCCGTGTTATGGGAGTATTGTGTTGACTCATGAAGCCATATTTTCATATTTATATGAACAACTTATTCATTCATTATTATATTGTAGCTTGAGTTCTAGTCTGATGATGCCTGATGAAGCTATTGTGACTCCAGAAAATATGCTGTCATTTTCATCTTCAACTAGTATAACTGTCTCAGAGTCAGAGAATCACACAACTCCTTCAGCATTTGGATAAAACACAAGCAATACCAGCAGGAATGGTGCAACACAGTCTAAGCGAAGGTAACTGCTGAATTGACTCTTGTCAGCTATTTATTTTCTCAAGAGGAAACAGTGATTGTGTTTTGTGCCATACAGTTTTTATGAGAAAGTAGTATCCTAATCATTAATATATTCTTTTCAGACAAAAGCAATATGCTGGAGATCTATCTAGTGATCACTTCTCGACTCCCAGAAAATGCAAAACAAATTATCGTGTCACGAAGAGCAGGCTTATGACACCGCAGAAGAAAGTGAAAACACTGCAAACTACTGTTGCTTTGAGGAGAAGAGAAAAATCACTGAACGGCTTACTGAAACTTTTGAAGCAGAAAATGTATATAACAGATACAGCTAAAACTGCATTGAAGGTATGGTGAAAATTGTTATAATGATGGATGATGACTTGATAGGTTAAATTCAATATATTTCTCACTTACCTTTGATAATACTTTCACACAAAGCAATTTTTTTATATATATTATATAAAAAAATCTGCAGCTTGGATGAATTTTTTGCGTAATAGATCAAAATTAATCCTTAGTTTTTGTAATGGAACATTACTGTTTTGTTGTTAGATGTTTTGTTTCTATAGGCAAGGTCTATTTCAGAAGCCTCTGCCAATAAGCTGCTGTGTGTAAAGCAGGGTGGATCTGAGACATCCTATAATTATTCTAAAACCTTTGTAGAACACCTTATCTAATCATTTGAATAAAACACAAGCAATACCAGCATGAATGGTGCAGCACAGTCTAAGCAAAGGTAACTGCTGAATTGATTCTTGTCATCTATTTATTTTCTCAAGAGGAAACAGTGATTGTGTCCTGTGCGATACAGTTTTTATGGGAAAGTAGTATCCTAATCATTAATATATTCTTTTCAGACAAAAGCAATATGCTGGAGATCTATCCAGTGATCACTTCCCGACTCCCAGAAAATCCAAAACAAATTATCGTGTCACGAAGAGCAGGCTTATGACACCGCAGAAGAAAGTGGAAACACTGCAAAATACACTACTGTTGGTGATTTGAGGAGAAGAGGAAAATCACTGAACGGCTTACTGAAACTTTTGAAGCAGAAAATGTATATTACAGATACAGCTGAAACTGCATTGAAGGTATGGTGAACATTGTTATAATGATGGATGATGACTTGATAGGTTAAACTCAATATATTTCTCACTTACCTTTGATTATACTTTCACACAAAGCAATTTTTTATATATTATATAAAAAAATCTGCAGCTTGGATGCATTCTTTGCTCAGTAGATCAAAATTAATCCTTAGTTTTTGTAATGGAACATTACTGTTTTGTTCCTATAGTCAAGGTCTATTTCAGAGGCCTCTGCCAGTAAGCTGCTGTGTATAAAGCAGGGTGGATCTGAGAAATCCTAATATTATTCTAAAACCTTGTAGAACACCGTATCAAATCATTTTAATAAAACACAAGCAATACCAGCAGGAATGGTGCAACACAGTCTATGCAAAGGTAACTGCTTAATTGATTCTTGTCATCTATTTATTTTCTCAAATGAAACAGTGACTGTGTCCTGCGCGATACAGTTTTTATGGCAAAGTAGTATCCTAATCATTAATGTATTCTTTTCAGACAAAAGCGATATGCTGTAGATCTATCCAGTGATGACTTCTTGACTCCCAGAAAAGCCAAAACAAATTATCTCGACACTGCAGAAGAAATTGAAAACACTGCAAACTACACTACTATTGGTGATTTGAGGAGAAGAGAAAAATCACTGAACGGCTTACTGAAACTTTTGAAGCAGAAAATGTGTATAACAGATACAGCTGAAACTGCATTGAAGGTATGGTGAAAATTTTTATAATCATGGATGATGACTTGATAGGTTAAAATCAATATATTTATTTATTTATTTTTATCAATGTGTTTTGAAAATCTTAAGTCATTGTCCAATATCAATCCCAAATTCCTAGCAGAATTTGTATGGGGAATAATTGTAATGTCAATAGAAGTTTCAAAAATATCTTCAACGTAATTTTTATGCTTCCCAAACAGTATAAAACTCGATTTCAATGGATTTATTGACAATTGGTGTGAAATGCTTTCTTTAGCTAGATTACTGAGATCTTCATTTATACAATTGATAACAGTCTGCATTTGTGTATGTCTCAAAAAGAGAACTTTATCTGAGTATCGTCAGCATATAAATAAGCTTTAGAGTGACGTAAGCAATTTGTTATATTCGCGGAGTAGACGGAGAAAAGAACGGGACCCAGAACTGAACCTTGTGGTACTCCACAAAGAATAGACTTCAAATCAGATACACCAGTGGAAGTTTCGACAAACTGATTTCTTTGTGAGAGATAGCTTGAAAATAACTTAACTGCTTCATTAGAGCAACCAATATACTTGAGGATAGCAAACATCAGCTGATGGTTAATTGTGTCAAACGCCTTAGTATGAGTCCAGCAACACTAAGGCTGTTGTATTACCATCATCAATTTCTTTAATTATTTCATCAGTTACATCAAGTAGGGCAGTCGTGCATACTGAATAATTATATTATATTATAAACTAGTGTCCTGGCAGATTGTTCTCCAAATACTTCCTATTTAAAAAGCTAGGTTATTCAATATTTTGCATCGAAGCTCTTGACCAAACTACTTACCACTTGATTTATCACTTAGACCACTATTGTGTAGATTATTTGAAGCCCTAATTTACTGTTTCAATTTTGTTAATAATAATAACTAAATAATTAAATAAATGAATAAAAATAAATAAATAACAAAAAGTCAAGAATAATTTATGTAAATTAACAATCTCCAGAGGTTGCAGCATGACCTAGAGTCAGACCAGTCTGCAACTCACCAAATGAGCTGACAAATTGCATAAACCTGCAAACCCCATTAACAATTGAAGAAGAAGAGAATTATGGTTTGTTTTGTTTACCCGGTTACGGCGAGTGCCCTAAGGCTAAGTTCTATTCTGTGACTTTTAACTTTTCTTTGCACGATTTTTTTAAAATTTTTAGTCTGAATATTTGTACGGTTTGGTCGTTCAAGTTTTTGGCTTATAGATTATATGATAATATAATGTTATATATTATATTATAATATATTATATTATATTATATTATAATCTAGTGTCTTGGCAGATTGGTCTCCAAATACTTCCTATTTAAAAAGCCAGGTTTTTCATTATTTTTCATCGAAGCTCTCCACCAAACTGCTTACCACTTGGTTTACCACTTAGACCACTATTGAGTAGATTATTTGAAGCCCTAATTTATTGTTTCAACTTTGTTACACTATTTTCTCATATAATATTTTCTTTATAGATTGAGAATGGAAGATTTAGCCATACCTGGCCCTTCCCGTGTTATGGGAGTATTGTGTTGACTCATGAAGCCATATTTTCATATTTATATGAACAACTTATTCATTCATTATTATATTGTAGCTTGAGTTCTAGTCTGATGATGCCTGATGAAGCTATTGTGACTCCAGAAAATATGCTGTCATTTTCATCTTCAACTAGTATAACTGTCTCAGAGTCAGAGAATCACACAACTCCTTCAGCATTTGAATAAAACACAAGCAATACCAGCAGGAATGGTGCAACACAGTCTAAGCAAAGGTAACTGCTGAATTAATTGATTCTTGTCAGCTATTCATTTTCTCAAGAGGAAACAGTGATTGTGTCCTGTGCCATACAGTTTTTATGGGAAATTAGTATCCTAATCATTAATATATTCTTTTCAGACAAAAGCGATATACTGGAGATCTATCTAGTGATCACTTCCAGAAAATCTAAAACAAATTATCGTGTCACGAAGAGCAGGCTTATGCCAATGCAGAAGAAAGTGGAAACACTGCAAACTACTGTTGCTTTGATTAGAAGAGAAAAATCACTGAACGGCTTACTGAAACTTTTGAAGCAGAAAATGTATATAACAGATATAGCTGAAACTGCATTGAAGGTATGGTGAAAATTGTTATAATGATGGATGATGACGTGATGAATTCAATATATTTCTCACTTACCTTTGATAATACTTTCACACAAAGCAATTTTTTATATATTATATGAAAAAATCTGCAGCTTGGATGAATTCTTTGCTTAGTAGATCAAAATTAATCCTCAATTTTTGTAATGGAACATTACTGTTTTGTTGTTAGATGTTTTGTTCCTATAGGCAAGGTCTATTTCAGAAGCCTCTGCCAGTAAGCTGCTGTTTGTAAAGCAGGGTGGATCTGAGACATCCTAATATTATTCTAAAACCTTTGTAGAACACCTTATCTAATCATTTGAATAAAACACAAGCAATACTAGCATGAATGGTGCAACGCAGTCTAAGCAAAGGTAACTGCTGAATTGATTCTTGTCATCTATTTATTTTCTCAAGAGGAAACAGTGATTGTGTCCTGTGCGATACAGTTTTTATGGGAAAGTAGTATCCTAATCATTAATGTATTCTTTTCAGACAAAAGCGATATGCTGTAGATCTATCCAGTGTCACTTCTTGACTCCCAGAAAAGCCAAAACAAATTATCGCGACACTGCAGAAGAAAGTGAAGACACTGCAAACTACACTACTGTTGGTGATTTGAGGAGAAGAGAAAAATCACTGAACAGCTTACTGAAACTTTGAAGCAGAAAATGTATATAACAGATACAGCTGAACCTGCATTGAAGGTATTGTGAAAATTGTTATAATGATGGATGATGCCTTGATAGGTTAAACTCAATATATTTCTCATTCACCTTTGATTATACTTTCTCACAAAGCAATTTTTTTATATATTATATAAAAAAATCTGCAGCTTGGATGAATTCTTTGCTCAGTAGATCAAAATTAATCCTTAGTTTTTGTAATGGAACATTACTGTTTTGTTGTTAGATGTTTTGTTCTTATAGGCAAGGTCTATTTCAGAGGTCTCTGCCAGTAAGCTGCTGTGTGTAAAGCAGGGTGGATCTGAAACATCCTAATATTATTCTAAAACCTTAGTAGATCACCTTATCTAATATCTTTAATTTGTTTTCAGCACATACGGTTCATGAAAGAAGCATCCAAATTACAAGTGGAATTTGATGAGGCCCATGAAAGACATCTGGAGGAGGAGGCGAGTAGTGGTGGGATCCACCCCTCACTTGAGCTATGCCAAGTATATTTCCAGAAGTTTTATACCATGATTGGCTGTTGTTAATGTGTATGTCCCATTTTAGGTTGTTTTGTAAGATAACACCTAAGTACATTTTCAATACATTCTGGTTCAGGTGCTAAGCTTGAAATATGCAAATATTATAATGCAAAATGTAGAAGAAAACTATCTCTTGAAGATCATATTGTAAAAAAGATGCCAGATATATAGATTCAATAGCTAGTAAGATACATCAATATACCAACTGTACTTTTAAATCTGCAAAGAACAGTAGTTGATGTTGATATATTGTGATGCAATTCCTAAGTCTAACATGTGTGATTATTGCAACAGAAAATTTAAAAGTAAAAAATTACTAAACGATCATATTGTAAAGCAGCACCCCAGTTGAAAGAGGAACTGGGACTTGTAAATCCCTCATATCGACATCAGCCATTATAGATGCAACAGTGATTTAAATAAATAAGATAAATAGCTTTGCGTATAGTTCAAAAATGTTTGGTAACATTAGATCATTTAATGATGACGAAAGATAAGGAAGTTGAATTTTGTCCTAGAGATTATTCGGCCGATGGATACGGTGTTTCTTCACCTTAGTTCGAAACAGTTGATCTAATGTTAAATAAACCAGTTTGGGTTGTTGGATATATATTTTGTATATTTATTAATAAAACATAAAACAAGACAGTTGTGTTTGAAAAACCCTAGAATTATTTTGCCTCGATTAAATTTTTCCAATCAAATTCTGATTAAAACTGAACTACTGCAAATCAGAACGAATCGCCAGAATTCCGCTATAAAGTTTTAAACTCGCAGATTTGCCATGCGTGCCTCGCTGCTTGTCGTTAGCCTGACCATCCAGTTTTCGCACTCATTAATTGTGCACTAAAGTCTAATAGAAGGCTGACTAATATCAAAATTCATCTTTTATATCTTATATACTATATATTAATAAAAATGGGAAATTTTAACCCCTTCAAACAAACTCATCAAAGAGTCAGGATGATGGAAATGTTGTCAGTTTTGAGGTTTAGTTATTGTCTAATAGATGGCGCTTTGCGAACCTGACTAATATCAAAATTCATCTTGTATATCTTATATACTATATATTAATAAAAATGGGAAATTTTAACCCCTTCAAACAAACTCATCAAAGAGTCAGGATGATGGAAATGTTGTCAGTTTTGAGGTTTAGTTATTGTCTAATAGATGGCGCTTTGCGAACCTGACTAATATCAAAATTCATCTTGTATGTCTAATATACTATATTAATAAAAATGGGAAATTTTAACCCCTTCAAACAAACTCATCAAAGAGTCAGGGTGATGGAAATGTTGTCAGTTTTGAGGTTTAGTTATTGTCTAATAGATGGCGCTTTGCGAACCTGACTAATATCAAACTTCATCTTGTATGTCTAATATACTATATTAATAAAAATGGGAAATTTTAACCCCTTCAAACAAACTCATCAAAGAGTCAGGGTGATGGAAATGTTGTCAGTTTTGAGGTTTAGTTATTGTCTAATAGATGGCGCTTTGCGAACCTGACTAATATCAAAATTCATCTTGTATGTCTAATATACTATATTAATAAAAATGGGAAATTTTAACCCCTTCAAACAAACTCATCAGAGTCAGGATGGAAATGTTGTCACTTTTGAGGTTTAGTTATTGTCTAATAGATGGCGCTTTGCGAACCTGACTAATCAAAATTCATCTTGTATATCTTATATACTATATATTAATAAAAATGGGAAATTTTAACCCCTTCAAACAAACTCATCAAAGAGTCAGGATGATGGAAATGTTGTCAGTTTTGAGGTTTAGTTATTGTCTAATAGATGGCGCTTTGCGAACCTGACTAATATCAAAATTCATCTTGTATGTCTAATATACTATATTAATAAAAATGGGAAATTTTAACCCCTTCAAACAAACTCATCAAAGAGTCAGGATGATGGAAATGTTGTCAGTTTTGAGGTTTAGTTATTGTCTAATAGATGGCGCTTTGCGAACCTGACTAATATCAAAATTCATCTTGTATGTCTAATATACTATATTAATAAAAATGGGAAATTTTAACCCCTTCAAACAAACTCATCAGAGTCAGGATGGAAATGTTGTCACTTTTGATGTTTAGTTATTGTCTAATAGATGGCGCTTTGCGAACCTGACTAATATCAAAATTCATCTTGTATGTCTAATATACTATATTAATAAAAATGGGAAATTTTAACCCCTTCAAACAAACTCATCAAAGAGTCAGGATGATGGAAATGTTGTCAGTTTTGAGGTTTAGTTATTGTCTAATAGATGGCGCTTTGCGAACCTGACTAATATCAAAATTCATCTTGTATGTCTAATATACTATATTAATAAAAATGGGAAATTTTAACCCCTTCAAACAAACTCATCAAAGAGTCAGGGTGATGGAAATGTTGTCAGTTTTGAGGTTTAGTTATTGTCTAATAGATGGCGCTTTGCGAACCTGACTAATATCAAAATTCATCTTGTATGTCTAATATACTATATTAATAAAAATGGGAAATTTTAACCCCTTCAAACAAACTCATCAGAGTCAGGATGGAAATGTTGTCACTTTTGAGGTTTAGTTATTGTCTAATAGATGGCGCTTTGCGAACCTGACTAATATCAAAATTCATCTTGTATATCTTATATACTATATATTAATTAAAATGGGAAATTTTAACCCCTTCAAACAAACTCATCAAAGAGTCAGAATGATGGAAATGTTGTCAATTTTTGAGGTTTAGTTATTGTCTAATAGATGGCGCTTTGCGAACCTGACTAATATCAAAATTCATCTTGTATATCTTATATACTATATATTAATAAAAATGGGAAATTTTAACCCCTTCAAACAAACTCATCAGTCAGGATGATGGAAATGTTGTCAGTTTTGTGGTTTAGTTATTGTCTAATAGATGGCGCTTTGCGAACCTGACTAATATCAAAATTCATCTTGTATATCTTATATACTATATATTAATAAAAATGGGAAATTTTAACCCCTTCAAACAAACTCATCATCTCCATCTATACTATAGTGACAGAACTACCCATTTTGCGAATATTTAATACAATGAACTAATGTACGATTCAAAGTTTCGCATTCATTTAACATATTTTTACTTGGATATTATCCTTTTGATAGTTGCATTACTACACTAGGAGAGGAATGTTGAATGAAAATACGATTGTATTTATTTATTCATTTATTTCCCTTTAACGGGACAAGCCCATGATACAAACATTTACATCATAATTTAACAAGCATTTTCAAATTTCAACCCAAATGTGATAGTAAAACACTTTTTTATGTTAAAGAGTAAACCATTTAGCACACACCATTAATATAGGCCAGTAACATCAAATTGTAATAAATATTTGTCAGCCAAAGATCTAATTAACTTAAAATATTTTTAAATTATCAGCAAATGATAAGATCTTTGGATATTTTACAATATCATTTATAAAAATAATAAACAATAATGGACCAGATGCGTTCCTTGCCCTACATCCGATGTTACACAAATCAGTTTGAGTTTGATCAGTCAGAAACGATTTCAACCAACATAGTAAAGCACCGCTTATACCTTTCTAATTAACAACTAAGCATTAACCATATTAAAGGCTCGTATCAAATCTATAAATAGCATCAACAGAACATCCTTTCATAACACAACCAGTTACAAAATTTAAATAACAACTCAAATTGGTAGCAGAAGATCTACCCCTAATAAAACCATGTTCATCTGGTATAATATACTTTAACAACAAATATGATTGAAATCGTTTATGAATTAACATATCAAATCTCTTCGCAACAATACTTGGCTTAGAAATAGGTCGATAATTATTTACATCTGCTTTAATGCCACCTTTGTAAAGAGGAGTTATATAGCATAATTTCCACTGACTAGAGAAACTGCCACTTGACAGAGACTCATTGTACAAAAATGTTAAAATGTTACTAAAGAAAATAGAACAATTTTTTAATAATAATGGATGTAATAGATCTGGACCAGGTCCAGTGTTTACATTTAAGTTATTTATCGCATCAGACTTCCTTTTCAGTTAATACTATTTCATAGGAACCATTATAAAATTTGAAATCCACACTAGTTGCAGATAAGTTTAGATCAATGTACACACTACTGAACTTCTTTGCAAAAAGATTTACAATGTGTTTTCCATTACTAGCATTTTCATCAATATAATAAATCATAGATGGATACTGGCTTTTATTTTTAATAGAATTAACAAATTTAAAGAAATAACTACTATCATTTTTCACAGCATTTTCAACTTTTTCAATATAATTTTTATAATAAAGTCTATTCAAGCTTTCACAATTTGATTGTTCATTACAAACCAACTTATAGTAATAATCAGATTTATATTGTTTATAATGAGTATGATATTCTTTCTTTCTTTTTATCAATTTAATTAATTCAGAAGGAAACCACTGGACTCGATTAATAATTTTGGGACAAATTCATCAACTAATGAATGTATTAGCATATTAAATGTCTCGACTAATATCCAATTTGCTTTCTCAGAATTAAATATATACTCTTCAAAACGTAATTCATTATCATAAGATAATTTTAAAGTATAAATGACTGGTGTATGGTGAGAATCGCAGTTTATAATAGGATCAATACATTCATTTACAGAGATATAAATTATATTTGTAAAAGCTAAATCTGAAATATTTCCAGTTGAGTTGATGTAATTATTTAATTGGACAAACTTATACATATACATTTTATTAGAATTTGCAGCCAAATATTGTCATAGACAAATCAAGGTACTAAAAATATGTGTTCCTACTTTTCAAGTACATTTTGTAAGGAATAAATGCCAAAGACAGTGCTCAGTAATCAGTAAATGGAGATAAAACGTATGTTACAGATTAAATGTTGGATTGAGGGACTAATAAGTGAGTATGACAATGATCCTCCAGGTCAGATAGTATCTATCCGTCTTGAATCCAATCAAGTTATTACATCTGACCATTCGTTCGATTTTGAATACCACCTACAGCCAGAGTGAACCGAACCCAACACAACTGTCGCGTATCCTTATCCAAATTATTACATGCAAGATTTGGACTGGACTGACTAGTATTTCTAATGTTCCGTGCTGTACCCTGTATATACGTTTCAATCCTTTTTTGATCTGAATAAAACCAAGCAGACTTTACCAGTAACAGCAGTTGTAATTGAAGCAGAAGTTTAAATTGATATTAGGGAGTATATGGAACAACATAATTTTCAAAGTTTCAATTGAAGTGTGAAAATATCCTGGTTACTAAAACAGGAAGTTAGAATAAATACCATTAGAAACATTGAATTAAATGATCAACCTATCAAAAATGTACTTGGTGTTTTCTTACGAAACAACCTAAAATGGGACATACACATTAACAAATTAACAACAGCCAATCACAGTATAAACCTTCTGAAAATATTCTTGGCACAGCTCAAGTGGGGGGTGGATCCCACCGCTACCCACCTCCTCCTCCTCCTCCATATAGCTTTCATGGGCCTCATCGAATCCCACTTGTATTTTGGATGCTTCTTTCTTGAACCACATATGCTGAAAACCGATTTAAGATATTAGATAAGGTGTTCTACAAAAGTTTGGCAGAGGAACAAGAACCACCACAAGAGACTATGACACTATGAAGGTTCTCAAAAGATAATTCTAAAATATCATAAGAAAAACTTATAATACCACCGTGGAAAACATAATGAAAAAGAAATTCTCTGTAAACCAAACTGAAGATTTTTGAAACCTGTATGTAAAGGGTACAGATTTCAAGTTGGTACATATTTAGATAACAAACAAAATAAAACATAATTCTATCACATCCTGGTAAAAAAGTTTTCCTTGTCAGGTACATTGTTACAGCCAGTTATAGATGGTCAATCCATGGTGACGCATATGGAAAAAAAGATGAAAAAGGAGTATATTCGCAAATGGAGGAGGATTTATATGGCCTTGAATTTTTTCATTTTCCTCCAATGGCCATCAGAGGGTCATTTAAGGGTGTTTTTCCCGAGCATATTCAAATATTTTCAGTCTAATGCATTTATCAATTATATCTTTCAAGATATCATGATCCCTTGCATGACAAAATTTTTCCAGCTGTTCGTTTATCTGGTCTCTGAATTTTTTTTTGAAACAAATCTTTATTAAGAAAAGTAAACAATATTACAATAGTTAACAATTTTTTACACATAACTCTGAACAGTGCTTAAAGCACTGGCCTCGAGAAAACAAAACATGAACAAAATCAACAGTGAGGGTAACAATTAGCTTGTATTTGTACACTCATTAACCAGTTTTTCATTTTTTTAAAAAGTACCTGAAATCTGTTGTAGTCTTAATGTCTCTTGACAAATTATTTAAAGTTTTTGATGCAATACCTATAGGATTGTAAAGACCTAAGTTAGTTCTTGTATTTATTCGATAAATGTTATTTATATTTCTGGTCTCATAATTGTGAACTTGATTAGCTAAGCTATTAAGATTGTACTTGATTTATGTTGTTTATTGAGTACTTTAAATATTAATTTAGATTGTTCAATTTGCAACACAGAGTTAAGATTGAAAGTATTAAGTTCTTTGTATGATTTACTTGGGTTAGTTAAAATATCATAATTA
The DNA here is from genome assembly GCA_949316355.1 of Bruchidius siliquastri. Classification (NCBI taxonomy): domain Eukaryota; kingdom Metazoa; phylum Arthropoda; class Insecta; order Coleoptera; family Chrysomelidae; genus Bruchidius; species Bruchidius siliquastri. The sequence goes on along the minus strand of OX438533.1, from coordinate 39,752,831 downwards.
TATAGTACCTTTAGTACTTTATTTTGCAATACCTGCATCTTATAATATAATATATAGTATATCATATCAGTATAATTATATTTTGTTTTTTTTATTCCTCATTTTAATCTGTAAAAATTAGTTAGTTGTTAGGAGTAACTGTTACTGAATTATTTTTCAATTGTTCCTGTGATTGGGTGCAAGCCCGTTGGAATGAAGTTTATTATTATTATTATCTTCTGAAAATTGGTTTGACTACAAGTTCCCCATGTAGGGAGTAAATATCTAAAGTGGGATAAGAAAAAAGCGTTGTAGACCAAGTCTTTAGTTTTTTCGTTAAGTAAGTTCTGCATTTAAATACTATAGAGATCATAGGTACGATTTTATGATTTACTTTGGTTATATGTTCAGTCCAGCTCAATTTATCATCTAAAATCAGTCCAAGATATTTAATTTTACACACTTTTCCTAGAGGTGTATTGTTGATGCATATATTTACATTTTGCAATTGTTTGTTCTTCTGCTTAAATATCATATATTTTGTTTTGTTTATATTTATTTTTAATTTATTGCAGTATAACCAATCTACATAATTCTTGTAGGTCACTGTTGATCTCCATACGCAACTCATGCTCATTTGCACCTGTATAAACCGATGCAGTATCATCTGCAAATGTGAAATAGCGTGCTTTAAGATTAACTGTTTTTAAGCTTAAGACATATAGGGAGTACAACAGCGGCCCCAGGACAGAGCCTTGCGGGACTCCATGAGTGTTTGATTTTATTTCACTTCTAACATTGTCTAGCTTCACAATTTAACTTCTACCTTAAATCCCAAATTTTCCAGTTTGTTTATAAAAATGTCGAAACTAACTACATCAAATGCTTTTTTCAGATCTACATATACTAACTACAATAGCTAATATTTTATTATCTAATGCTTTCGAAACATGATTAATAAAATCCACAGTAGTACTTAGCGTGCTACTGTTTTTAAGGAAACCATATGTCATGGATCTGTCAAATTTGACTATAATGTTTTGAATAGTTCGTCCTTTTTACAAGTGAAAAATTCAAGTTTACCATGTCTTTTTCCGAGAAAGGTTCTTCCGAAGACGCTGAAGCACTCGTTGATAGCTTGTCTATGGAAAATGCCTCACTCAGTGAAGAAAATCTTGCAGGGCTGAACAGAGATGATTTCCTTTAGAAGAAAAAGAATATAAGTAAGATGGTGCTACAGTATCTCAGAGAGGTTGTTCCAGACATGTCGCCTGGTCATTGGCATCGTATTTTATGAGTTAACAAATCGACTGCAAAATACATATACAATATCATACTCCCTGAAATAAACATAAATGTGCTTCAGTCAAATCTGAAAAAAGTGCTGCCATTTGCCTTCAAACGCCTCCATAGATGTATAATGGATTGAATAGTGATTTGCCACCATGTATAAACTTGAATTAATTATGTTGTTCACTACTATCAGTGTCCAATATTTTCCAGTTTTTGATTTTAGGCAAAAGATCTATCCAAATTTGTGAGGCGATACTTTTTATAAGGCACACAGAAATGTCCTACCTCACTGTGCTAATGTGCTATCAGAGTTGAACCATCCAACAAATCAAACAGGTGATCTATTTGACTTGCAAACTCTGCTGTTTGCAGTGCTACAACAGGTAAATCGCCAGAAATAACAAATGTTTCTAATGATCCTTCAATTGTTAGGCTAAGTATTTGAGCTGCCATTGTAAATCATTTTCATATATGAATGTTTGGACTCAAAATGGCTGGGAATTCACTTACATAGCTGTTTGTTGTTTGTTGTTTGTTTTGCTGATTAACACTGTAATATATTGAATAACCATATTTAACACCTCGGACTCTCACCGTTTACAAATTTCGTCTTCATCGAATTTTAGTTAACAGCTACCTACCTATAGATGGCCTACCTATAGATGGCGACAGGATGTGTGATTTTCGCCATCTATACTACTGTCTACTGTCCGGTAACTTTCTCGTATGGACTGTTGGCTGCACAGTTTCCTTCATGTTATATTGAACGTCTAACTTTCCCTGATGTATTAACATGCAGATGACGCCACATACACCATTTTCATTTTTCTTCTATTCTATACTAAAACAAACAGGTTCAGATTTAGCTATTTATTATTGTTTTTTTGTCCCAGTTTAACACAAGGAATATGAAACAATAATGTTTCCAATTTTCAATTTGAAATCCAAATTAATAAACGTGAACAGAAAATATGAATATATTTTAACATACCAAATACAAAAATTATCAGAATACTTTATAGAGTGTAACCTCTGTAGGGAAGTATACGAATATATTTCATCCACATTTGAGTTTTCCATTAAAAATTTAATCTGCAAACAATGATAATCTTCAGATAGATAAGTATTTGTATGATAAACATACTAATAAGTGTGGCTTGTGAATGAATTGTGACTATATTGTGTCTAATTGAAGCCGGTTTACCAATATAATATATTTTCTTCTTTATTTTATTATAAGAACAAGTCACGGAGAAGGATAGAATGATTTTGATAGTGCCCAGGGCCAATAATTAATTGAAAAAAATGAGATTCTGCATATACCCCCAGTTATATTCAAAATTCTTATCTGTCTAATACTTTCACTATTATCGTTAATTCAATATTTCATGGTGCCTAACAAGTTCAAGCAATGATGTTACAAAATAAATCTAATATAATATCACAAACCTTTTCAATTTCTCGTAGTTTGTCCTTTTCTGTCAGGCTTACTGTTTTATATTTTTTTAGTATTACATAAAAATATTTCTTTAACAAATTAAGATCAGCTATGTTGCATTGTAACCTTAGTTCATGTGATGAAACAATCATCTCCGCCTTATTGTACCTTCATGTAAATTGTATATTAAAATCACTTGAATAATCTTCAGAATTGGAGAACTGTTCAATTCCTATATTGTGATAAAATTTTTTTAAAAATCCCCCTTTAAGTCAGAAGACTTTGCTTGACAATCCAGAGAAAAGCTTGTTTCTGATTGAGCACGTCTTGCAACTCATTATTGTCATTGTATAATTTGTCTATTTGCAGAACTTTTTGGATTGCAGTGCTTTTTTGCCTGTTTTTCCTGTATATATCAAAATGATATGAGATATCAATGATCTGCTGATCTAGTTTTACACATTGTCGATTATCCTTTGTGATCAGAGTTATCTGTAGAATGGATTCAATAACATCCTCATCTACAGGAATAATTTCAATTATTGGGATAGTATTTCGTAGTTGGACAGTTTTACTTATGTGAATGTTGCTGTTGTTAAAACAGACCTTAAAGCTATGTGGATTAACATAACAATAATGGCCTCATAGTATTGTTAAATGATACTTGATACAAAATAATTTTACAGTGATACACTGAAAACATGTCTTACATTTGTAGGAAACTTACAGATGAACTGTGATTAAATTTTTTGAATTTCTGAAAAGGACTATGTTCATTACAACAAATTAATTCTCAAAATTCAATATTTGTTTACTCACTTGCTTTAGGGACTTGTTCCTCAGTGAGTTCTGATTCACTCAATTCAACATTTTCCTGCCCTGTTGTGGTGGTGGCAAACATAGAAATTTCTTCCAAGTGCTGTTTAGATGGCAATGCAGAAGTTGAAGGTTGATCTGAAACCACACAATTCAGTTATTGTAGTATAACATAGGTAAACTATTCTGAAGCTCTTTATGATGACATTTCTCAAATATAAATAAAGGATGTTCAAATATTAGACTATATTTTCTAAAATTAATTTTTGTTTTAATGACACAATCTGAAGAATAATGATTTTAGATACGAACATATTTGTACCATTGCCATCAATATGAGATCCCTGTTGGAAATCCGTATAACTGTTATTCATTATAGTTTCTCCAAATTTGAATCTTAAGCAAACCTCAAGGTTGTCGATTTATAACAAATTCAATGAAGCTTGTGTTGAGAATATTGACCGTCAAAACAAATTAGATCCCCAATAATGTTTTGCTCAATGATTTGGTGTCAGTAGCAGTAAAACATACCAACAATTTGTTCACTGATAGTAGATATTTGTGGCTCAGGAAGATTCACAGATGGCACAGCACCCATTATCAATCTATTATTGCCATAATTCTCTTCTTCAGTGAAGTGTGCATGGCATACTCTATAACTATTATAAACAGCAATGGGGTGAAGAGATCTCAGTGCTGTATTTCCAGTAGGTTCCATACATTTAAGGAAAACATACATGAATTTCTCAGGGTTTGGAAATCTGTGCCTCACTGACAACCTGTCCTGGCAGTCTTTAACTGCACATTTGTGAAACTGAGGCGTTTCCCGAGATCTGTACTTTTCGGTATGGAAAACTAGTATTGCTGAAAAAATAAAATATGGCAATGAAAATTTATTTGACGAACTGATGTTAAAACAGACCTTAAAGCTATGTGGATTAACATAACAATAATGGCCTCATATGGCTGTCAAATGATACTTTATACAAAATGATTTTACAGTGATACACTGAAAACATGTCTTAAATTTGTAGAAAACTTACAGATGAACTGTGATGAAATTTTTTGAATTTCTGGAAAGGACTATGTTCATTACAACAAATTAATTCTCAAAATTCAATATAGCTTTACTCACTTGCTTTAGGGACTTGTTCCTCAGTGAGTTCTGATTCAATCAATTCAAGATTTTCCTGCCCTGTTGTGGTGGTGGCAAACATAGAAATTTCTTCCAACTGCTGTTTAGATGGTAATGCAGAAGTTGGATGTTGATCTGAAATCACATAATTCAGTTATTGTAGTATAGCATAGGTGTGTCGTGCACTATAAAAACGAGAAGGCACTTCCGCACTGACGTTGTCCTGGTATCATCACACCCAGATTGTATTGGTCAACGGACGTCTCAAGACTGGACTGATGTGGACGCTAATACCACTACTGTAAGAAGTTTTTCAAATATATATATATATATATATATATATATATATATATATATATATATATATATATATATATATATATATATTTGTCAGACTGGACGACAACGTATAGACACCCATAGGTAATAAGACGAATTTCTCTAAACCCACCTAGACTCAATATAAACTCAATCATCATGTCTACACCAAGTAATTCTGACTTACAACTTACATTTGATATTATGCGATACTCAATCCCTGATTATTACGGAGGATCATCAGACCTAGCAAAATTTCTACATAATTCAGAATTTTTTTCACCAAAATACGCTGATACAGGCTTCATAAAAGAAGCATTCTTTTTTATATTATACCGAGTACACGGAGAGGCATCCAAATTAATCAAAACGCAAAAACCGACTTCATGGGCAGCCGTAAAAACTTTATTTCTTAACAGAGACAGATCTTGTGGATGAAAAGTTGTGTAGTTTTCACACAGTTTCACAAATAAAACTCTTTATCTACACGATGGAAGAATTTCACCTAGTAAGAGCGTCTGCAATCTACAAGATACAAATCTCTCCGAAACGAAGAAAACTTGTGTGCAGATTTAGGATATCTATATCAGACTGACACTTATCTCAATTTTTACACTGAAGTTCAACTAAAATTAAGTGCTCTAATAGATTACGTCAACTTAGAATACGTAGGCGAAACAAGACGGGCAATGATAAACTGTTATTTAAAACGCCCATTAAACGTTTTCCTATCCGGACTCCAATCCCCGTATTACGAATATTTAGAATCACCATGATCCAAATCAATTAGAAGCTTGCCTCGAGCTTTGTCGCAAGTATGATAACTCCCGAGAAACTAATATGAGAAAATTCCCAAAACAGGAGATAAATGGAACACCGGCGTTTCCCACACATCATAGAAATTCAATACAACCATCTTCTCTTACGTCTCAAAGATCATTTAATTTTGATTCAACAACACCTAATGCATTTTTTAATTAATCACAGTTTCCTACAGATTCCGTAAACCAACCTATTAGACCAACACCTTTGTTAACCTCTACTATAGCATCTAAAAGAAACCCAAATAATAATTTTAAAAACAATACGAAAATTACTATGATTATTCAAATTATGTTATCAAGAATACAACAGGAATTGGATGAAATTTTAAATGACCAAGAGCGTGATAGTGATAATATACCTTTATTCGATATAATTGGCAGCACGCCCCTAAACGAACGAATAGATCTACGATTACAAAACACCCGACAGTCACGTTAACATTGTACACTACTCCGAAAGAAACTTCTATAGCTTTAAAAATAGAATTCATATTACGTATAAACGTAAATATAAAGTGACCCGTAATACTGACAAAACCTTAGAAGTTTAAATTACCAAAGGAAACGAACATGACGAGCTTTTGCAGTTCATGAAAGAATACACACAATCTAATAAAACATATGGACTTTATACTGACTGCACTCAAATTATTTCCCACTTGAATCAAATCCTAGATGCCTATTTTTCGCATAGTGGAATTAAAATAATTAAAGCAGAATATAAGCCGGACTATTTAGACAATGAAAAAGCCCTTGAAGAAATTCCCATTTATCACAGTCAAGCACACAATGGAGTCAATGAGACTCACGAGCACCCAAAGATAAAATTTTGTACTCCTAATATGAACCAAGTAATTACAAATTATATTAACAAATGCGAACCTAGCAAGTATGACAGACGACCGATAAAACAAAAACAAAATGGACCTGTCTATATACGACACAGACAAGACGGCAGACCATAAAAAACCAACCAATGTTCCACAGAGAAACGGACCATACACAACACGAAGATCACATTATTTTGAAAAATAAAATTAAACATAGATCCCGAATCAAACCCTCACTAAGACATCATCCATTACCGGATTCTCCTGGTCCACCCCAGTAAACCTGAATCACTATTACAATGTTATTTTATTTCCGATCAAAATCCACATATTATTCAATTAACTAACAACAAATGTTTAGATACTATTTGCTCTATATCTATTAGCGAAAGCTCAATATTGAATATTAATTGCAGAAACAAAGTGAACAACCAAATTTTATTTCCTTCTTCACCATTGAAAACCAAAATATTAACAAGACAAATGTGACATGACATCTAAGACTACTAAGCTTTAGAGTCATATTCCGTTGTATCCACTTCTTGCCTCATGATTGTTATTGTAATACAATGTATTATTTACAAATTAGTGTTATATAAATTCAAAGGTTTAAGTAAGAATAATATTATATCGAGTCAACATATAGAATTGCTAAACTCTCTTAAAGAAAGAATTTTTGATATCGAACTCGGAGAATCCGAACCTAAGGAGGGAGGAATTAAGAAACCCTCTCAAGAAACAGCACTTCGTTTTGTTTATGTTATACTCAGATAAGAAGTGTTTATCTATGAAAGCCACATATATATCGCTGATATTAAATATATATATACACACACTAATAGATGCTGGGATACTGCTCACTAAACAAAACAAAATTAGGCTGCTGCAATATTATATCTACATGCAATGAAAGCCGCAATGTTATTCTATTCTGTTTCATTCATTTAACAGTAATTTTGATTAAAATATGCCTTAACACCCTTCAACAATGTTGCGATTTTAGCATTACAAATGAAATATCTCTCAAGTGTTACTTATTTCATACAGGTATAGGCTTCACTATGTATCCTTCATTTATCTATAATGTGAAAAAATATATGGAATTATATCAGATTAGAAGAAAATTGGCTTGACTATTATAATAAAAATAATGCTTTGACTACATCTGAAATAAGATTCATAAAAGATGATCAATTTAAATGGTTTTATATTTTTCATAAGAATCTTCACACTTGGAAAATGATGGAGCTATCAATACAATACTTATTAGTACAATAATGGGTTTCAGTGGCTGAGTAGGCTGGAGCCTAGGGCAGCAAATATGGCTCAATTATCGGTAAAACCCACTTGACATGCTTTCAATAATCTCATTTTAATTTTCCGACATAGCGGGATAACTTTCAACTAGTTGGCGAGCTCGGCTGCCGGGAACCGTTGCTTGGCATAAATAATCAATTTTGTCACAACATTCAATAGAACTGTGCTCGTGCACCTTTTTAAATTGCGCCCAAAAAACTAACCAGCCTTTTATGGCGCCATCATACCGTTTAAACTCTATTCTGGGTAATTTAAATATACGCATACCTGAGTTCTCCACTGGATTTGAAACACTAGTACCATTATTTGTGCCTGGGTTACTTTCTCCACCTGCAACGGATACAGAGTCCTCCATCATATTGTTGTATTTAATCCTCAGGGTGATGAACTTCTTCTCATACGTGTCACAGGTTTCCATTTCACTTTCAAGCTCATGTTCAGATGCACTCTTTAATAACAACTCGTATATGTCACGGTCAAACACTATATAGAGGATGGAAATTCCTAGTAATATTTTTGAAACATCCAGGTTGTCTACTATCAGGCAATGAAGCATGGTAATTTTAACTCCCTCGAACGCACAGACTTCGTCAAAATCCTCTCTGCCATTACCGGCCACCGAAGGTTCTCTTACTCTGATTGGCGTTGTATGTTGGCTCGACCAATCAGAGCGGAGGGTGTGAGATGTTCACCTATCCATATATTATATTAGTACTGTTACAGTGGTTGCCTAAACGTCATTGCCAATTATATTAGATTTCACAGAGTAGAGCCCGCGCGATATGTTATGGGCCGCGGGTTGGCGTTCCCATGGTAGAGATATTCCCCTCATTTCTCTTTTCATTCTCATCCTAAAAACATTCTCTACTCTAGCCGCCACCTGTATCGAGATCTTTGTGTGGGCAGTGGCGTAGGTATAGGATTCACAGTTGAACGCGTGGTAGAGACATGATCCTGCAAATGTTCGTTGTCACTCACATCTGAACTTATCTGAATATATACAAATTTTAAATGCAGTTCCATCATGGGATATACAGTGTGCCCGAGATTCGAGTCTCTATATTGGGATCTCGCTTATTGTAAAAGATACGAAGTCGATTAAATTAGGAAAAAGGTGCGCATTTATGTGTCCAACAAAAAGCCGCTTAGAGGGTTTGAAAATTCCAAATAGTTCCGGAGATATCCGGGAAAAACCAAAATTTCGGAAATTTATTTCAATTTTTTCCAGGCTTTATTTGAAACCGAATTTCAAAATAAATTGCACATTTCCATTGGCACTTTTTCGCCGCTATCTAATGGTACATTCATATTTTCCATCCGACTTTTCGGTTTCTTGCAACCAATATCAACTTAATTTTTTCTTAAGGACGCCATATTGGATTTTTACACAGGTGAATAGAGTTTTTGATTCTGATTTCAATGATGTATAACATGTCATAGTTTTCAAAGTATTCACCTGTGTAAAAACCCAATATGGCGTCCATAAGAAAAAATTAAGTTGATATTGGTTGCAAGAAACCGAAAAGTCGGATGGAAAATCTAAATATTGAACGATGTAAGTTTTCCTCTAAGAGTTACGCCATTATTGATTACAGCTTCATACACTGCTTTCATTGTGGGTCTTCTTTTATGGATGTTCGAAAATTTGTATATAACACTCCTTATAATCTCTTCATCAAATCTATCAACCGTTGACTTGGGACTGGCCTTGTTTATAGTTTTCCGTGGTGAAGTGAATTTTGTATCCGGTGGTTTAGTCGCATTCTCATTTACGACACGCTTAACAGTATTCAGCTCACGCTTCATATATTCATACACATTGAAGACAATTTGTCGACCTTGACTATGAACAACCTTTTTGTTGTTTCGTTCCCTATTTTTGGAAAATTTATATTATTTAGGGGTATTTTATATGCAATTTCATAATAGCTTACATCTCGCACACAGAAATATCGTCCAGTAGTCTTAAAAAAGACTCTTTTTATACAAATCAAGAAACACTGAAAAAAATCGGGAAAAAAGTATAGGTACGCCTCTGCTAATACACTGTCGCTCTAGCTCGCTAGCCATGTATCTATATTGACGATAGCAGACACACTGATGATAAACGAAGATATATTTTCAGTCACAATAGTAACGTATGTAGTGTATCGTTTTTACGCTCTGCGCAGCCAAGGTCACAGCTCATGAGATTTCAGCTTTGTTCTGGTTCCGCCGCGAACCGTCCTAGAACTGTACTGAGGATGCGCATTAAGAATCGGGTGTTCTGGTTCTGTTCGAACTGTTTGCGAACTGTGAATCCTGCGTTCTGGTTTTTCTCGGACGGTTCTAGGATAGTCCGAGAACCGTCCGAAATCAGTACCTGCTCGGTAGCAAGAACCAGTTTTGGACCGTTTTAGGATTATAATAGGCCTGCGCACTTTGGGTATTTTTTCTGTCTAATGGTTAACCCTAGTAATGGGACTCTAATGGGACTCTAATGGGACTCTAATGTATTTATAATATAAATATAATGTATAAAATCGGCGACATTTGTTTTGTGATGGTAGATGTCAGTTATTTGTCACCTGTGTTTGTCACTAACTTGGCTGTTTGATATATATTCTGTTTCATTTCATTTATTTTGCTTATTGTGTGGTGTATATAGTTTACATATTATATTGATATGGATATTTTCGTATCAAGTTCATCATCATCTAGTGACACAGATGATGATGTAATGCCCAGGCTTCTTCCCTTAATGCTTAGACCCCATCCGAAAAATGAGAATTATGTGGAAGAGACGGTACAGCTTTACTCAGATCCTGAGTTTCGGGAACATTTCAGGTAATTATACATTCTTCATCAATATCTGTGTAAACAACTAACCATGGTTTGTTTTATAGAGTATCCAAAGAGTTAGTAGAGCAGTTATCTGAACAGTTGAAAAGTTCAGAGTATTATCCAGCTATGGATACAGGACACAAACGCATCCCTGCATGGAACTGCATGCTAATATTCCTGTGGTTTGCCGGGCACGAGTCAGCTAGTTTCCGAGATGTTGGGGACAGATTTGATGTCACAATCAGTAAACTACACAATATCATTAACACAGTAGCATCATTTTTATCACATATGGCAAGCTCTGTGGTAACCTGGCCTTCTCCAGAAGAAAAACAGGCCATCATAGCAGAGTTTTCTCATATGGGGTTTCCAAGTGTCATTGGCTGCATGGATGGCACCCATATTAGAATTGACAAGCCATCTACAGATCCTGAATCATATCTGAACAGGAAAAAGTTTTATTCGATCCAGGTAGGTAATGAGTGACTGAAAAAATTAACCGTGGGCTGTATTATTGTTGCTAACTTGATATTATCATTGAATTAAGTGGTTACTAAAACTGCTTAAACTGTATCTTTGCAACATGCATTACTCTAGAAAAATATTGCAAATGAAGGTAATATTGCACAAAATCTAAATTCTGATGGCTTGTAGCCAGATTATTATGATTAATAATACTGTTCATCTGCAATTAATCCTTTATATATACATAAATAGTTTAGAGTTTAGGTTACCTACAATAAGATCCAATTACTAATTCATAGACATGGTATGGTTGCTATTTTCAATGTTTTTCTATCATTATGCCTGCTTTACTGGTTCAGAAACCTCCCTTACCTACATGGTGCTGAAAGTACATCATAAAGTATAACAAAATGCCTTGGATAACTATTTTAGTATGATTTGCTGTAGAAATCTTAGTAGTACCTACAATATGGTCATGCTTATGCTATTTTCTTAAAACTGTCAAAAGGTTATAATACAATTCTTATTTTGGAGGGCTCTCATCCATTTATCTTGATAATCTTCTGAAACTGCTGTCATAGCCAGCAACATCTCCTGGTTAACAGGTTTTTTGATTAGTTATATTTGTTCCAGATGCAAGCTGTATGTGACAATAATAGAAAATTTATCGATATATTCATTGGATATCCTGGATCTGTCCATGATGCACGTGTATTCCGGAACTCGCCTTTGCCTCACACTATTGCTGAACAGTGTGGAGACACTGTGATACTCGCTGACAGTGCATATCCTTGTTTACGGCATGTCTTGACTCCATATAGAGACAATGGTAATTTGACGGCAATGGAGCGCAATTTTAATACAAAACTAAGTACTTGTCGCATCTGTATTGAACATACATTTGGGCTACTGAAACAGCGTTTCAGGCAGTTGTATCATATCAAATTAAGGAAGATTGAAGACATATGCCATTTCATCAGAGCATGCTGTGTATTGCACAATTTGGCATTATTTGATGGTTTCCAAATAGTGCCAGAAGATACCACCACAGTGGAGTTGCATGAAGAAGGCCAGCCTAATGATGGTGAAGCTGTAGATCCTGCTGGACAACATTATAGAAATTATATTGCTGCAGTAATATTTAATAATTAATAATAAATTGTAAAAAGTTTTTGAGTTTGTGATTTGTTCCTTGAGTATTGTAGTGCAGTAAGTAATAATTTACTTCCTTAGGTTCTGTGCATTAAACTGTTTTTCCTCTGATCTTTCTTATAGTTTGTGATTGCTGTGACCTATCAAAACCACATTCAAAATTGGTATTTATAATTTTTATTTGTGAAGATTGTCTGGTGCATTCTCAACTGTATATCAATATGTGGTACTGCAGTGCTCACTATATATGTATTTATATGATTGAACTGGAGTGTAATCTGCAGTCTATCTTAAAGGTTGGCCAACTAAAAAAAAAACAGGAAAACTGTTTTTTGAAGCTTTCAATTAACTGTATGTTGTCAAGAAAAATTAATCCAAGTTGAAAAACCCACAACTGTGTTACATGAATTATAAGCTGAGTAGTTGAACTTTTATATTAAAAATTAATTCAGTTATAAAACACTTTGTTAATCGTTATGAGTTTCACACTCAGAGCACCTACAACCCACAAGACTTATAAATTATAGTTTTCCATATATTGCACATAAAGCTTCATTTAACTGGTACATGGTTACATCATACATGTTTATAATATCATTGTAGTTACTATGAAGTAGCTGGTTGTTATTCGTATTCATTTTCTGAAGCAGACAATGAAATTTGTCTGAAGCTTAAAAAATTAGCCAAGTTTTTCCTGTTACCCATTGTTTGATATTAACTGCAGATTCTTCCACTGTGTTCCTCTTCAAATTTCTACTTACATCACAAGGTAGTTCAACTTGGCCTACATAGAAATCACACTTTACATTGGAAGCTGATATAGTTCCTTCAAACCATTATATTGCTTTTGTATATGAACACAATTCCATAAAGGGAGAAATTTAGGGATCATCAAATAACTACCACATGAGTAAAAACATTAGTTTACTGTATGACAGATTACCTGCTGATGAACATAATGTAACAACTATAAAACAAATATTTGTTATACAACTTTCAAAATAATATTACATTACTAGATAGTAATCTGCAATGACAGATATAAAACAATTTCCAATACAAAAATAATACTTTCTACGGTAGTTGTGAAGCAAATTCTACAATGGATGGTACGTGGCATTTGAAGAATCTTTATTGTTACACTTATTACATTCATTTCTGTGATTTGCATTGAAAACTCCTAACTCTTTAACATATTGTTCAAGTAGCTGCACCTTTTTTTCATCTCTTTGTCTTTTTTCTTTTGCTAGAGATAATTTTTCTTGTTCTGTTTTAATTCTATGGTCATAATATTGTTTGAGATCATTCTTCATTTCAATGAAAATGTCATTCCTTTTCTTGTAAGTCTGCTTTTTAAGTTTTTTGGATGGTATGGTTGTTTTTGTAGTTTCAGTGGATCTTACATCAGTTTCAGGGATGTGGATCTGTTGGGGTGTAGTGGACGTTCCAGGCTCATCTGGTGTAGGGTCAGGTATGCCTGTGACCATGTTTACGATAGTGGCAGCAACAGGTTTTTTTTCAGGAATCTGAGTGCTGTTTATGAATGTTTTATCACTAGAAAGGAGTATTTGTGGATTTATGTTCACTTTTTTACTGTACATGTCATCAAATTCATTTTGGTATTCAAATACTTTTCTTGCTCTCCCTGTTCTGTTGTTGTTATCCATTACTCTTTTATAATTCCTTTCCAACACTTTAAATCTATTTTCGCATTTTGGTCCGCTTATTTCAACCTTAAATTTTTGCGTCATGTCATCAGCCACAACCTCCCAAACCTTCTTCATTGTTTTTAAATTGTATGTACCTAATTTTGCCTTATATTTCTTGTATAAGCTTAATAGATACAAGGTTTTTTGTCTATCAAAAATAGGTACTTCGATTGTATGGTTTGATGATCCTTGTGATTGGTGTTCTATTATTAAAAATTCTGATAAATCTTCCACTAAAAATAAAGATCGGTAAATATATTAAATTTATGAATATCCCTTGTGATACTCACGGTTGTGCGCCATTTCTTGCATATATTTTATGAAACTCAAATTAATATATGTATACCCAGTTGTAGTTCAAGTTCCTTTAGTGGTGATTTCGGTGATTTCCCGATTTATTTATGGCCACAGAATATATAAGGTCCTATGGCTGGGAACCACAAATGAGAAACATAGCACCCAAAAGTCCATAAATCATATTATTGCGTCCGAGTCGACCACAGGCGTAGAACGATCGATTCTCACGATCGATTCTCTGGTTCTAACGGTTCCAACTAAAAAAAGCTGTTCTGGTTCATTCATACATCGAACCGTTCTAGGACGGTAATTGAACCATTCTTGAACTGAGTTTTTGCGCATCTAGTTCTGCGCAGTCCGCGAACTATCCTAGAACCGTTCTGGGACTGAGAACCAGAACAAAGCTTTCGTCTCGGCTATACCTAAGCTTTGTTCTGGTTCTCAGTCCCAGAACGGTTCTAGGACAGTTCGCGTACTGCGCAGAACTAGATGCGCAATAACTCAGTTCAAGAATGGTTCAATTACCGTCCTAGAACGGTTCAATGTATGAATGAACCAGAACAGCTTTTTTTAGTTGGAACCGTTAGAACCAGAGAATCGATCGTTCTACGCCTGGTCGACTCGGACGCAATAATATGGTTTATGGACTTTTGGGTGCTATGTTTTCTCATTTGTGGTTCCCAGCCATAAGACCTTATATATTCTGTGGCCATAAATGAATCGGGAAATCACCGAAATCAGATTAAGCCTGTGAAATAATCCACTAAAGGAATTTCAACATCGTATACATAATTATATTAAAATTTGAGTTTCACATATGCAAGAAATGGCGCACAACCATTAGTATCACAATGGATATTCATAAATTGAATATATTTACCGAAATTTATTTTTAGTGGAAGTTTTATCAAAATTTTTAATAATAGAACAGTCACAAGGATCATCAAACCGTACAATCGAAGCATCTATTTTTGATAGAGAAAAAACTTTGTATCTATTAAGCTTATACAAGAAATATAAGGCAAAATTAGGTACATACGATTTAAAAACAATGAAGAAGGTTTGGGGGGACTCAGTATCTGAGTAAAGCTGTACCGTCTCTTCCACGTAATTCTCATTTTTCGGATGTGGTCTAACCATTAAGGGAAGAAGCTTGGGCATTACATCATCATCTGTGTCACTAGATGATGATGAACTTGATATTAGAAGATCCATATCAATATAATATGTGAACTATATACACCACACAATAAGTAAAAAAAATCAAATGAAACACACAGAATATATATAAAACAGCCAATTAGTGACAGTTACAGGTGACAAATAACTGACATCTAACCATCACAAAACAAATGTCGCCGATTAAAATATTATACATTAAATATATATTATAAATACATTAGAGGCTCATTAATAGGGTTAGCAAAACCATTAGACAGAAAAAATACACAAAGTGCGCAGGCGTATTATAATCTTAAAACGGTCCAAAACTGGTTCTTGCTCCCGAGCAGGTACTGATTTCGGACGGTTCTCGGAGAATCCTAGAACCGTCCGAGAAAAACCAGAACGCAGGATTCACAGTTCGCAAACAGTTCGAACAGAACCAGAACACCCGATTCTTAATACGCATCCTCAGTACAGTTCTAGGACGGTTCGCGGCGGAACCAGAACAAAGCCCTAGTTACCTACATATGATCTGGAAAAAACACCGGTAGGTATACAGAAAGGTAATGATAAACCAAGGCATCAGAAACCTATTTTTAGAACTGGTTATAAGAGAAATTTTTAAATGAACAGATTTCCTAACTAGGTATACCTACTTCCACATACTTGATAAACGTTCCGAGCGCTTGTATTTAAAATTTTTGAAAACATCAAATTAAATGGTCAGACGTCTAAAAAAACAGGCAAAAGCGTAGTTTTAGGGTTTCTCAAAACTTATGAGTCACTAAAAATATTTTTCGAGTAGGCCCAAAAATAGTCAAACTATACTAAAATGCAAGCTTTGTAAAATTTTGATTGAGGCTCTGTGTATTGCTTATCATTTCACCGAAAGTAGAGAATCATGTTTCCTAAAGCAAAGTGGCGATGATAACGCCTACTCCGAGCCCACATTTGCACTTGCACAGCAAATCTAAAACTCCTTCCCAAACATCAAAAGCCCTACGTTCAGGTGTTTCAAGTAAGAGCTCTACCAATCAGGTGTTATTTTTACTCATATAATTTCAATATAAATATATAAACTAACAGCTATATTATTTTGGAATTTTATATCAGTGTGATAAAACCCTTGACCCCCCACCCCTACGAAAATGTCTGTGGGCGGCCTTGTATTGGTGTTATATATATATATATATATATATATATATATATATATATATATACAGTTGTGGTCAAAATAATAGCAGTGGTTTGATAAAAATGGCAAAAAGTATTTAAATGAAAGTGTAAAATTTCATTAATGTAGACAATATCTTATCCTGTTAAAACCCATCAACTGTACCGAGAATTCAACAAAAAATTATCTATATAAAAATATCAGTGAATAAAATATTATCGTTTTTTGTAGCAGGAGATAAATTCCGTTCGGACAAAACAATAGCAGTGTTGTTTAGTATTGCTTTGTTTTTGCAACCTAAATGGTTTTTGCTGCTTATATTTGGGTAAATTGTCAATTCAGAGTAGCCTTTTGTTAAATTCACAAACAATTTTGGGTTTGAATAAAACTATGGGCAGAAAGAAGCACTGTTCTCAAGAAAAACGCGAATTAATAAGAAAATTATGACGTGATGGAAAATCGTACATGCAAATTCAAAATATTTTGGGATATTCTGCTAAAATGGTTGCAAACGCTTTAAGATGGCAACCTTCACCTGAAACTCGTGGTCGAAAACGCAAAACTACATCCAGACAGGACACACTTATAGTGCGAGCTTCAAAAGCAAACCCATTTGCTTCGTCAACACAACTTCAGGAGATTGTGGGAGTGGATGTAGCTTCTAGGACAATACGACGACGACTTAAAGAAGCAAACTTACCAGCAAGAAGCTCGCGAAAGGTACCCTTGTTAAATAAAAGACAAAGGAAGAGACGATTTAGAGTTTGCAAAACAGCATATTGAATGGCCACCATCTAAATGGCGTAACATACGGTGGTCCGATGAGAGCAAAATAGTGTTATTTGGCAATGTGGGTCGTAGAACATATGTTAGATGCCCTTTAGGAACCGCATATCAGCCTCAGTACACTGTTAAGACAGTTAAACATGGAGGTTTAAAAATAATGGTGTGGGCATGTTTTTCCTACTGCGGAGTAGGGCCTATATTTTGGATCAGAAACGTAATGAATGCCAATGTTTATGTTAAAATTTCACAGGAGGTTATGCTGCCATATGCTGAATATGAGATGTCACTTGAATGGATTTGTATGCATGACAGCGACCCAAAACATACCAGTCTTTTATGTAAAAATATTTTAGAAAAGAAAAAAATTAATGTGTTAGATTGGCCAGCTCAAAGCCCAGACATTAATCCGATCGAAAATCTGTGGGGGACATTAAGGATGCTGTAGCATGAGGAAAACCTAAAAATCAAGATGAGCTCTGGTCTGTAATCAGTGATTCTTGGAAAAGCATTTCAGTGTCTAGATGTCAAGATCTAGTTAATTCTATGCCGCGACGCTGTAAAGCTGTCCCAGCAAATAAAGGGTGCACAATTAAGTACTAAGTTTGTGTTGTGCTTCTGAAATAAGAATTTTGTTGATTAGACATAGATTTTTTGTTTAAGAGTGACATTAGTAAAACACTGCTATTATTTTGTCCAACAGAATTTCCGACATTTTTCGTTTTTCTTGATGTTTTGAGATTTAAATTAATTTGACTCTCACTATTATGTTGCATTTTAGGTGGGCTTCAAAGTTGACATACATATGTTTTAGTTGTTCTATAAAAAAAATTATAAAAATGTTTTTGGTAAACACTGCTATTATTTTGACCACAACTGTATATATATATATATATATAGTACGTAAATTGTCACAAACGTATTTTTCGTCATGTCCGTGGACATCACGCCCGTGGATTCATGTTGTCCACGGACGTGACAAAATGTCCACGGACGTGATTTCTTTGACAATTAATATTGTATTATGGTTTTGAAACTTCTGTGAAACAACGTTTATTGATTATTTCAGGTTTTAAATGGCCAAAGCGAAAAAGAACAATAGTCGAGAGTTGGAAAAAAGGAGAGAAGCTAAGAAAAGGAGCATGAGACGAGGTAGAGAAAAAATAAGAAATGATCGAGTCCGCTACGCAGGAGAGACAGCAAAAGATAGAGATTGTAAGAAAAAGAGCCGGCCCCATATTCAAGACTTGAGTCAAAGAAAAATTAGAAAAGAATGGAAAGAACGCTCCAGGCGCTACAGACAACGGAAAAAAGCTGAAGAAAAAGCTGAAGAAGGTGAAAATAATTTTCTTCAATCGATTACACCTCCAGATAGTCCTCAACAACCAGGTCCAAGTGTGTCACAGAACTCAACGGAAAAAAGCTGAAGAAAAAGCTGAAGAAGGTGAAAATAATTTTCTTCAATCGATTACACCTCCAGATAGTCCTCAACAACCAGGTCCAAGTGTGTCACAGAACTCCACTCCTCAAGAAAAAGGAAAAAAAATATCTAGGAAAAATAGAGACAGAATGAGAAAAAAACTTAAAGAAATGGAGAATCAAAATGCGGCCCTTAGAAGAACCATCAACAAATATAAAAAAGTTAAGTAGAGCAAATCAACATCATTCCACTTCTACATCCACCTCAAAAAGCCCCTGTTCAAAAGTTAAAGATATCTTGGATGAACATTCAGTGCCATCACCTGTCCGAAAAAAACTCCTCTTTGCTGAAGTTATTGAGCAGCAAATAAAGCAAAAATTTGCCAACGAAAAGAAAAATGAAAAGAAAAGGTATTTTTCATCTTTGATGAATGGTTAACCCCCAATTATAAAAGTAGATATACTTGCTTATGCAAGCAGCATGCCAATATGGCTCTTTTAGTTGAAACTTTGAAGAAGCATAAAATGATCAATGAATCAAGTGTAGATGCAGTTCTAAAGAATATGTGTTGTTACGATTCACTCGACGAAGATTGTTTGGAAAGGTCTTGTGATAATTGCAAGGACAAACACATAGGCTTTCATCTTCATAATAAAGATGAAGAAGTATCATACCAGATTTGGGCAATACAGAAGGAAAAAATGGAAGTAAAAGGTACGAAAAAAATGTGTACAAAGACAATAAAAGAAACTCGTAGGTGTTCCAAAGAAGAAATAATTAACCTTTTTGAATCTTCTATATGGAAATTCATGCAACACGTTTCTAATATTAAACACCAATACGCAGCAATAGGTGCCGTAAAAAAACGTTAGCAGACACTGGAGTTTTAGTCCACATGGATTTATCAGAAAATTATGTTTTTAAATACGCTTCTGAAATCCAAGCATCACATTTTGGAGCTTCAAAGAAACAAATTAGTCTCCACACGTCGGTGATTTACTTACTATGGTGGAAATATTAAACCTGCTTCATGTAACGGCACATTCTCAAACTGTTTGAGACACGACCCGGCCGCCATTTGTGCTCATTTAACCCCTTTATTAAATGAGATAAAACAGAATGTTCCAAATCTAGAATTTCCATTCCATTTCGTCAGCGATGGACCAAGCACGCACTATCGCAACAAGACCATGTTTTATCCAGCATCTTCATATCTAGCCAAGTTATTGGATGTGAAAAGTATGACGTGGCATTTCACCGAAGCTGGGCATGGTAAAGGGGCGCCAGATGGTGTGGGTGGATGCTTAAAACGAAGTGCAGATGCATTGGTTGGGAGAGGTAAAGATTTGTCAAGTTTGGAAATATTAGCTGCAGAGTTGCAACAATCCTGTAAGGGTATTCATATTTTATCAATTAATGATCAGTCTTTCTTTGACATGGATAAATTGATTCCCAACAATATTCCTGCATTGAAAGGAACACTAAATTTATACCAAATAGTTTGGCACAGCAATCAACCACAAACAGTATTTGTCAGAAGGTTAAGTTGTTTGGATTGCGCAACAGTTTGCAAGCATTACCATTTAGGAAGCATGAGGTTTGAATGTGGCCCAGATGTTTCTCAATCTTTCATTTTGTCTCAACGTGTACACTATGACGACGCTTACGGATCTGACAGTGACACTATCGAAGACATACCGCTTTCAAATGTAAAAAAAAATTGTTGAAACATGAGTTTCAAGAAAACATGTTCATTGTTGTTAAACTGACGGGCAAGAAAGTTTGCCGTCATTATGTTGCTCGCCTTTTATCTGTCGACCTAAATAATGAATACACTGTAAAGTTTATGAAAAAAACTGGTAGCAAGACATTTGAGTTACCCGAGATAGAAGGAATTGCGGTCATAGATGAACAAGATATCAGATTAATTTTAAGTGCTCCTGAATATCTTCACAAAAAGGATGAATATGTTTTCCTGGACAATTTAAGTAGTTTTGTTAACCTATTTTAATGATAATTATCAAACATCAATAGTTCCGCAGCACTTATATTTTTCTTGTATTTCCGTTTTTTTAACTTAGTGCATCTTTCTGTATTTTGTATGATTGAACACATTTATCCGTGTTGATGGCCTAATTGAAATTATCCAATCTTCACATTCCTTTTATATTTCATAAGGTGATGAATATTAAAAGAGCTAAAAATATAGCTGCTCAACAAGAAGGGTAAGGTGATTAACAATATTTCGGATCCAGCAAACTTCATTTGCATCTGCATTTCCGATAGATAGAATAGATATCACAGAAAAACAAATGCTTCGTCACGTCCGTGGACTTCAAGATTTATTTTTGTGAATTTACAGACAAAATACTTTGAATTTAGCTTAACAACTAGCATTTCAATATATATGTATATATATATATATATATATATATATATATATATATATATATTGAATGTAATTTAGTTATTTTAAAAATTGGTTATTAAATATTCCAATATATTAAGAATGACTCATAAACGTAAATATAAAGTGACCCGTAATACTGACAAAAACCTTAGAAGTTTAAATTACCAAAGGAAACGAACATGACATGTCTTGTGTTCTTAAGGGTACGCTTAACTGCTTGTTTTCCCTTGACCAATATCGGACAATTTGAGAGTTGTGACGGTCATGCAGATAAAAAGATTATTCATCAGTAAACAAGACGATTTTGAGAAAGCAAAGAACGAAAGTCACTTTCTGTTCGCGCGTGTAACCCATTGTCGGAAGTGTTTCCGTTTCGCACCAATGGTAGTCTAGGAAAGAATGATCACCGGATCGGAACGGAATCACCGACACACGATGAAATGAAGATCATGAAACGCAAAGCGGTAGTCTTGTCCGACACACTGTTGTCACATACTTCCTAGGTGTTTGAGCGGAAACTTTTCCCAGCAAACGCCTCACATGACGACGTTTGCTGAAGCAATCAAGCCGATTGATAATCACCGTAGATAAAATCAATACTTCATATGAAGGTTTGCGGTAACAGTACTTGATTCACTAATAAGCGGAAGATGAAGTTCAAGAAACAAACGTTTTTAGGATTTAACGCTATTGTTTATTTTTCTGAAAAATATCTATCCAGGAATTAATATTTTTTCCAGTGGGTAGGTACTGAACGATACATACGTTGCGGCAGTAAAATTTGTAATAGCACACACACTGCATTTTGAAATTAGGAAAACTCATTTTTACACGGAGCGCGTATTTTCAAATTAAAGCATCAATGTTTGAAGGTAGGATTCTCACTCCAACGGGCCTGTATCGCGATTTTGTACCTGCGAAGGACGGCATCCACTCATTACGCCATGCATGTGTTATACTTCTGTTCACAGAAATGCTTAATAAAGAATAACAAAATCAGAAAGTCTGTCACGTTCCAGAAGCTCTACAGAAAGATAGATTTTTTTACAAATTTCGGCAACATTTAATTTGAAGATAAAATAATTGTGTATTTAACACACTTTCACGAATAAAGCTATTTTTTACAATACCTCAAGTCATGGAATGTATTAAGAAGAATGAAATTGCTTAAGGAATAGAATATCTTAAAACATGACATATCTTGAGAAATAAAATATTTTATAACATGAAATATCTCAAGGACATTTGTTAATGTTTTCTTTCGGTTTTCTTTAGCAGTAGTTCAAACACAGTCGCTAAAAAAATATTTCCCATAGACAGACAAATAAAAAAAATATTAAATAGAAAAATAGCTAAACAGCATAAATGGAATGCTAGACTTGAGAGCTGTAGTTTTGTAACAGATGCTAGTTAGTTAGTTAACCTGGTAGCCTTTATAAACAGTCAAATCTGACAGTACGATGATGCTTTCATTATAAATCGAAACGCGTCACTGTAAAACGGTGAAACTGTGTATCAGATACACAATTATTCCATCTGCATGATGGTAGGAGTTTCACCAAGTGAGAGCATCTACAATCTGCATTTATTTTATTTATTATAAATTCTCAATTTTGATAAAGCAAATCGTCAATCTAAACCAGCTTAAAATATCGCCGAAATATTACAACAATCTAATTCCGAGTACCGGCAGTTGTACGTGTGTCAAGGATATTTGCGTCTTGACACGCCACCACGTGCTGTTGATAGAGCATCAGAGAGGAAGTTAATCTAGAAGGCTGGCGTTGTGGCGTTCGTTTTGGCACCGGTGATGGATTCTCTTGTTCGCTGCTGCCATCGATTTCCGATTCCGCCTCTCGCGTACGTGACCAAATCGTTTTTATTGAACTAGATTTTTTCATAGGCAACTTGAATAGCTTGCAGCTATTCGAAAAAGAAAATATGAATAATTAAAAGTCAGTTTTTGAATTTTACAAGATGCTTCCCATATCGGGAGGAGGTTGGTACTCATTTTGAACACTATTTGAGTTTGTGAAAATGAAATGAAATTAAATCAAGTAGATTCACTCAGTATCCTTCGCTTAGTTATCCATTTAGAAAAAAAAATCTTGGAATAATGAAATCAGAATTTTACGAGAGGTTTTCGTAGGTCCTCTAGCCCAATTTCCTATTGCATTTTTTTGTAAATTTATATTCGAACATATTCCTTTCTCATGAGATGGAGCAACACTTATAAGTGTGAATCCTCTTTTTTATAGGTACATTAGTATATTATTATGGCTTACATTTAATGGCTCACCGATAGTAGTCCAAAGTTGTTACACTGCATCTTGATCTATAATAATATTAATGTACCTCATGATATTATAATCATTTTACTAAATAATATTTCAGACTATGTACTTTCTGTAAAACAAGATTAGAGAGAAGCAGGAAACTGCAGCATTTTGCAAGCATTAAATATCACCTTGTCTACATTTTCCAAGAATTGATTATTTGTAGGTATAACGTAATTCAGAGAAATCAGAAATTCTGATCATCTGAGGACACTTTACGACTCTTTTAGGAATCCAAACTTGTTCATTTTCATGATATACTTGACATCTCTTCATTCCAAAAACAAGACATGAAGTAAAGCATATTTTCTCTCTACGATTATCATCAAGAAATATATTTGCTCCGTTTACATTTTGTTTGAAACATAGTGGTAGGTACATATCCATGGTTCTTGAACATGACATTGATACCGCAATACCTCGATAGATATTATTTAAAAAAATACTATACTTCAGAATTTCATCATCCATATGGCTTACAAAGATATCATATGAATAGGAACGTGAAACTATATAGAGGATCGAAATTCCTAGTAATATTTTTGAAACATCCAGGTTGTCTACTATCAGGCAACGAACCATGGTAACTTTAACTCCCTCGAACGCACAGACTTCAAAATCACCTTGCTGTTTAATAACCGACAAACTCTCGCTTCATAAACGGCGATTTTGATTTATTCTATTCATCTTAGTTCTGATAGGATTTCACTGATATAGTAAATGAGATGAAGAACAGAATGCTGACGACAATGATGCATGATGAAAATTCAATAGAATATCAAAAGTATAAAAAATATTAACGTTTGGAATTGCATTTTTACTATTTGTAACTTTTTCTAAGATAACTAACTGTAATAGAATGTTTGAACCACATATGGTACATTTCGATGTATGACGAATTCAAAATGAATAAAATTGAAAATATTATCACCTCACAAATACAACAATGTACATCTTATGAGAAAGGATTGCAACATAAAATATTTCAATCCCATGGGAGCGATATACAAGATTTTAGGAAAATATTTGATTTGCACCGAACTCACAATTTTTTTGAAACGATTCGGCCTACACTGCATCAATTCAACCTATATTCATTTAAAAATCCGAAAATTATTTCTCCCTTAAACATAATAATTATGTGATTTCAGTAATCAGCCATCAGAAATTACATTTATATTGAAAATCTTACTCGATTTCGAGTTTACGGCGAACGACAAAAAAATCCGTAATTAGGAGTTTCACATCTGTATCTATTAATACAAAATAAAACGATTGGTTTGCCATTCTATTTAATCTGTTTCCACCGGCAGACTTTATGAAAAAAGTTCGTATGTAATATGGTTGAAGCGCGAGGGAAAACCATTTAATATCGAACACATTCCATAACAATAAGTCGGAAATCATCGATTGGGCTTCGTTGAATGTGATTTTTGAAAATGGCTGCTTTGGCCTGGAAAGGGCAAAGAGCGGCACTGGGTCACGTTAAAGTTTAAACAATTACCAATTCTAATTTCAGACCGGTTTTATCGTTATTCCACGGTTTGATATAAAAGGTTTATGCGAGAACCATATTACATGTATGTAATGGATTTCTCTAATATCGTTTATGTACATTGAATGGAGTTTGAGGAGTTTATCTTTTAAGATGTATGTTTTCGATTGGTATCAGCAGGACTCATACAATTTTTATATTTTAAGCTAAAGCTGTTCCAAAGATGAATTGGTGTAGTTAATTTAATTGTATACAGTACAATTTTTTTACATTTTCGATGGTTGAGTGAATCTGTAAACGAAACCTCAATAGCAAGAATTCCATTTTTGGGACTATAATTATAAAGATGTACCATGCAATAAAAAATAACTATAAAAATAAAATCACAGAAAATTCAAAATTAACGAAACTATGTTAAGAGAAACCAAAAAACAAACTTTGATATTTCAATATAATTTAAGGTTGAGAGTGCTTTTTTCCGCAGCAAAATCGTCTATAAATTGTGAAAAATCTTTCCCATTACAAATTCTTTTTTCAATTGAAATTAACGATAGCCCCACTAGTTTGCGTTGTGATATAGTTGAGCTAGGTAATTTTTAATTAGTTTCAATTTGATTGAACGTATTTTAGTTTCTGCGTCGGCACGCGTCTCTGAGGTAATTATTTCCTTATCGTGAAAAAATCACGTCAGCGCGGGTCTGGCCTAACCGCGTGGCTATGTGCAGTGCATACTTTGCCCCATCATATATCCGGCTCTGCGAGGTTTGTTTTTTTTATAAACTTGATTGCACCACATATAGTCTCCGTGTAGACCAGACACTGAATATTCCTCATCAAAAAATATAGATAACGCTTGTAGCTAATAGCTTTTTAAGGTGATGCAAACCTTAGTAGTGGGACTTGAAATGCTGACAATACTGTCGTTGGAGTCTTGGAGCGGTCTTGCAAATTAACTATCAGCTGGTCGGTGCATGGTAAAAAAATAGCGACTCTGAAGTGAGCGGCATTATATAATTATGAATTCAATGTTCGGGAAGTGTAGCTGGACTTTTTCTAAGGAGAGCTGAATTGTTCTGTTTCTGTTTTAGTGGCTTTAACTATAGCGATTTCAATTTACTACAGATTACTACATTTTAACTGAATCGGGATCTTGGATAATGAGAAAAGTTCGTTATAGTGTCTTGAAAAACGGTGTCAAGTAAGTTGAATTTGTTTTTTGTGGGCAGTAGTATCTTTTCATCAAATATTCTTATCGGATTTTAGAGCTCCTGATTCACCTGAACTAAAATTTGGAAATATAGAATGTTTTGAGGATTTTCCAGAGTTTAAAATATTTAAATATTCAATATTTTTTTCACTTTTGACTTCCAAATATCAAGAGTTCTATAATCATATCAAAATCCTTATTTCTAAACTGATACCATGCGGGGAAAGTACAGTGCCCACTTACTTAACGTCACTTTTATATTAACTATTGAACAGAATTTAGAAGCTTACTAAACACACTTTTTTTCAAGATTTGTTGTTGTTGTCAATAGTATTTTTGTAAATCAAAACATGCTGGTTACTCATCATTTAGATGATACTATTATAACCTATTTCAAAATCTTTGCAATTATAAAAATCATGTTCGGTTTTGCGCACGACTCCTGATAACGAGAGACGCGAGAGCCCGGTCAGCCGGGTATTCGTACTCGAGCGTTGAACGGTGTCGGACGCACGGTGGTTAGTAAAACAGCATTGCGTCTTATTTCAGTAAACAAGCGAATATCATAGGATCGTATGCTAATACTGTGAGCTCTTAAAAATCCATTCGACGTAACACATTTTCTGGAATGCACCGACTTTTTAAGAGTGATAAATGTAATTGTGACGTTGATGATTTAAACGTCACTGATCTAGTATTAGAAAATGAAAATTGTTTCATAAGTATTTTTCGAAATTCAAAATGGCGACCGATTTGCTATGAATGACATTGAATTTATTAGAACTAGAAATATCAAAAAACTAGTCCGTTTATTATAAATAGCGTTTATCAATTCAGAAAAAAACATTATAGGTACATGTAGTAAAAATAGTGATAAAACAGGAGTAAGGTACATTCATTCGATACTTGCTAACCAATGCAACAAAACTATTGTAACAATGCAATCAGAGCTAGGCAGAGTACCTTACTAAAGTACTTATTAGTACTTTAGAATGATTAACTTTAAAATCCTATAATCTATATTGATAGAGTTTCAGGTACACATAACCCGTTGATGGGCAACCATTCACCATGAGAGGTTATAAAAATCTCGCCACCCGCTGACGTTTAATGATTTATTTACTTTTTCCATATATGCAGAGACAATACGTGTAATCGGTGCAATCTCTGCAATGACACAAACCACACCGAATTGCGTTTATCTTGCTATCTGGAGACATCGAACATAAACGATAGAACAGAAGGGTCACCGACGTCCGCTCTTTGAAGTCAGTCGTCAAAGCTAAGCCGCTTCTAATTCAGCAGCGACACCGCTGGTTGGCTGGACCCGATCGGTACGTTCGCATTATTTTTTATATGGGGGTTAACAGAAATGAATTCTACAGTATAGATAGAATAAGATTATTTATTAAACTGTTCAAGTGTTCAACCGAATGTTTTTTTGTTGGAATAAGACAACATACGTTCATCCTATATAACATGTATTACAGTCACTACAGCCAATCTCTTATATTCCACAGTTAACAATTTCTTGAATTTTATCCCTTGGGTTGACTAGTAGGTCTGTAAACATACTTGACGGGTTTAAAAATTCGTTTGGCGAGTGTTTAGACTGTGTAGTGTTGAACTCCTCTAAAAATAAATACAAAACAAAAAGAAATAGGACAACAAAAACATACTAATAGGTATTTCAAGATATATACTCTACTCATAAATGTTGTAAAATTGTTAATTTTCTATTTGGTTTCAGTTTCTTTCTTATGTGATCTTTGATGTCGCGGTTTGCAAATTTGATAGTAAAATATATTCGTAATCTAATATACAGAGATAGAAAATATTCATGAGAAAACTTTTTACACGGATGTGTTAGTGTTATACTCTTTAACAAATCTTTCAGATTTTTTCCAATATGATTTTCAAATGCTATTTTATTGAAATTTTTGACAAATATGTCCTCCAGATTTACAATAAATTCTACAATATTCAGAGGTGGCGCAGTTAAACCACCAATTTGTTGAGAGAAAGAGTAGGCTTTCGATCTAAGAAATACTGTTACTTCATCTTTTAAAGTATTTTGTTCGATATACCTTCATAAATCACACGAATGTTGCAATGAACATTTTTCAATAAAATTTCTGCAATATTATCGATACAATTTGCACCTTCAGTTTGATTAAAGTATTTAAGCGTGCATGATTTTTTAAATGCTCTAGAAAACTGTATTGGCGTTGGATTTCTGGCGTTGCTACAACAATTTCTTGTCCAAAAAAGTTTTCTATGCAATCTTGATTTAAGTTTCTGGTGAGTAGAATTGTATACTGTCGAGACTTTAAAGATTCCCACAAAGCTTTATGGAAGTGATTGTTAATTTCCAACCATATATAAAATGTACTTGATTATTTATACACTTTTCCACACAGCTGTCCTGGCCTCTTACTGTAACCATTTTAACAACCTTCAAATTATCAAACATAGATTCAATTTCTTCCAGGAATTTTAGTTGTTTTCCTGTACCCATAAAAGTGTTGAAATTATTTAAATGACATGAATTCAATAAGTCAAATAAATCATTCATGGTTTTAATGAATTTTGCTGTGACACTTGCATTCGAAGGCAAAACTTTGAAACCTATGTAAGTTTCAAGAGCAGCTGCCACAGAATGACTAAATATTTGCGATGCTAATTTTACCGTCATTTTCTGAAAGTTACCAGGATAAAGATGTTCGTTGGTTAATTTAGGACAAAGTCTATATTCTTTTTTCTTATCGTGTGCATAAAGAGTATCTAGATAGCATTTTTTCACTTCTTCTTTTGGTAACCTGTAATTGTAAAGAAATAAATTATTTCTGGTAGACTTTAACAGATGTGGCACGTCATATAAATAAACAAGTCTCAAGTTATCTACGTTAAAGAAAACGTTTTCCGTGGTTACTTTTGAAAGTATGTTAACCAATTTTCTAAAATTGCATCCATGATCTGAAACAACCTCGGTATATCCGGCCGCCGACGCGACGGTCTCCCAGAAGTCAGCCTGCCAAGTATACCGCGCGCAGTGCTTTGGTGAATGGTGACTGCATCTACCACGGCATGTCGCATGTATGATTGTATGGAGCGTATGAAGTTAAAGTAGTGTCAGCTAGCGAGAGATATAGGCATATTTCGGGGCGGAGCTTGGAGTGACCCTTCTTGTCTCTGTTTATGTTCGGTGCTGGAGATAAATGTCCCTTTCAGCCACAGGTATATCAACTTTCACCTATCATCAATATAGTTCTCACGAAGTTAACTCTCACATTTAGTTTCGCTTATTTGTATCCAAAAAAGGAAAATCATTGTTCCACAATGGCGTTCATATACTCGTATTATGGTACAAACACCAACCAAAAATAGCATCCAGCAGGTTCACGCTGTACTACCCATTTCATGGTATTATTTTAAAAATAAGGATTTGCTAAAATTATAGAACTGTTGATATTCGGAAATGAATTGAAAAAAACAGTGAAAAACTAAATTTTTTGCATCCCAAAAAACTTCAGGTTCTTAAAAATTTGTATTTTCCAAAATGTCAAGTATATCAGCAGAATCAACTTCATTTACACCATTTTTCCGTAACCTGTAGTAAAAACTAATAAAACAGAAACAGAACAAATTATCTGCCTGAAGATAAAACCTCACTAGGCCCCCTTCAGCATAACTCACCACTTATATTGACCGCCAAGTCAAAAACTGAGCTCTAGTAATATAAATTATTTCACCTTGTTTGTTTCTCGATCTTTTTGATTCAAACAATACAAAATGATGAGATTTCATGATCGAGTGTGACATTCTCACATCAAAAACATGATCACACGTTACCAGTATCGCCGGCCTCACTGAGACGCGCCCGAAAAAAACAATAATAACTCTCGCCTCTCGATTTATCTGTGTTTAAAATTACTGGCAATTGCCGAGGCCAAATTTGTACAGACCAACGCCAAAAAAAAGTTTGACCGTTTTACTGTTATTCGTTATTTGATGATAGATAGCTCTGCCACATATTTCTCGGCAATGTCCAAACATAGGTTTGAGCGTTTTTCTATTTTTTGTTATTTGACGATAGTTGCAAATTGAACTATTCCATTCTTTTGTTTTCGCCGATTTTTTTTTGTAATAAATAAATATAGTCTGTTCTTTCATGAACTCATTTTGGATGTTATTTCATCATCAATACCTACTTATCGAGCATAAATCGATAATTAAATACTTGAATGTTTGCTGCGTTGACTTTAGTTAACCATCCGGTATACATTCCGAACTCTCCTCTCACTAGCGAGCATAAAATAGGACATAAATCATCTTATGGTTTCGCCTTTTTATTGTAAGTAAAAAATTGAGGAAAAGGTATAAATTGTAGCGAATTTATTTGATTTCGTAATCAGGAAACTATTAAAAAAGAAATAGAATGGTTTGTGTCTGCCTACTGATATTATTTTTTATTGCATGTTGCTGTTTGGCTTGTCGATCAATTTACGGCATTCTATACATATGACTGCGCGGAACGTTGTAAGTTATTGATTATAGAGTAGAAAAAGGTTAATTAATACAAGAATTATATATCAACTGAGCCTTTGTGTATGGATCTAATAATACATACAGGCGTAAGGACATTGGGAACATATCGACCCATGCAACGAATACTATTCTAACTCTCAAACATAACAAAAAAACATTTTTTTGCAAAATTTTATAGACTTACACTATTTTTCAATAATGTTGAAAGGAAACATCTATAACGTCAATCAGAATCACTTAAATTATAATCTTGTTCATTTTTGTCACTATTATCACTCTCAATATCTCTGTTATTTTCACTATTGATCTTCCGTCCCTTTTGTATTTTCTTGCCTTTCTTGGCTTTAAGAGAAAAATAGAAATTATAGAATAGGTAAGTCTTTAAGAGCATCGCTTTCCGTTCTGTTCCTTCGAGGATTTTTCATCAATTTTACTGTCTTTAACTCGTCAGCATAGTCGTACTTAAATTTCATTTCATGAGGCCATTCTGACGAAAAGTGTACTTTTTTCATCTTGCTTATTTTTATCTTTTCTCCGCCATCATCCTATCCCAATTTTCCGATTTTACCTTCTGTTTAAAACAAACAAAGTCATTTTGTGCTATCTCTTTCATAATATATGGTTTTCCAGTCACTTTTGCCATGCGAATCAACATGATCCACTGATCGGTGGTATAAATTGCAGATTGCCGCTTTTTGGCATTCTCAATAACAGAGTGCATCCTGTCGCCTTCGTTTTGTGTGTGACCTGTTTTTAGGAATCGATGAATTATTTGCAGGTTCAGAGACATAGCAGCACATGAAAACATTGAGAAAATAAAACGGTTATGATTTTGTCCGCCAGTTATCAGAAAAAAGAATAAGCATCTTGACTCCCTTTCAATTCTGCTTTTTCAAAAAAATTAAAATACAGCTGCTTATTTCGTTTGGTCGCCTCTTCGTAATTACCTCATGCCAAACATAAAGGTACCTTTTCATGCGCCGCTCAACGCTCAAAATATGAGCGTCAAAAGTGATCACGTTACTGACTAAACGCTCAAATTTGTAGCGTCCATGAAAAGGGTATCTAGCGTCAACTTTCGGCGTTTTCTACGTAAAAGATATGCCTTAACCTCAATTTAGTTGTTTATGTGTTGTGTTATTAGTTAAGCAAGAATGCGTGGCGTAAATTAAAAGAGACTGTGTAGAACAAAAAGAAGTGTAAAAATGTCATACAGTGATCGATATAATCAATATATTGCTGAATAGTCAGCCATATAATGAGTGGCATAACAATTATGTACATTATTTAGATTGAAAGTTTAGTTAGAAGTGTTCAACGAAACGTTCTCATTGTCATCTCAAAGAAATGAAAACGTTTTTATAAACCAAGAAAATATTGGATCTTTCCAGTATGTGCAAAATGGAAAGAAGCAGTATATTTCGAAACTATTTTCGTATGACAACAGTGCAGTTTGAAAATTTATTGAGTATTGTTGCGACTTTCATCGAAAAAAACAGTTGTTCGAGAATCAATTCCACCTGAAGAACGGTTGTGCATCACCTTGAGGTTTATTTATAATGTAAATACATGTAAATATTTAGTGATAATTCTAAATAATAAACAAAACAGTTACTTTATTGTTTATTTAAAAATTAAAGCACAAAAAACAAAAACATATTTGTGTGAAGTGAACTAAGTGAAGCGTCCTTTACACTGTATATATAATATATTCGTTATAGTATTCTATTAGAAGAGGTGGGGGATAACTTTCGATTTTGACGCTGGAAGTTGGCTGAAACGAACTTCACGTGATCACCCATTTGGGCGTCAAAATCCGAGCGATGAGCGTCCATGAAATTGTAGCTTTACAGTAGCGTCAGTAGCCTTCATGATTTCCCATATCATAAATTGTGAAGTTATATGTAGCGAGCTTGCTCTTGTAATAGAAGTCGCTCACAGCAGATTGGGGTGTTATGAGGACTTTTTGTACATCAAAACAATTCATCTCGGTTCGATTATAAACAGCTATTTTCACACATCTACTACTTAACGTTTACAGTCATTAATATCAACCTAACCTCCAATCGTGCGGCGAAAATTATAGTTAATCAAACTTACAACACCTTTCGCCGTTTTTTGCAACGAAGACTAGAGTAAGTTAACTTAATATAGTGTTCGCCTGTAGGAATGCGGGTTATTACACTTACTATACACGAAAGTTGTTTACTGGTTGCCTATCGTTCATGACCGACTTTAATTTTCACCAAAAAATCTATTGATGAGATTTGACTGACTTTCCACGAAAACATGGTATATTGTTAATGGATACGAAAATGATGTATAATGTATTTCCTAATGTTTATGGTAGATCATCGTCTGAATTTCAGTTGTCTCAGCATCAGATTCTTTGAAAAAAATATTGAAAAACTGTGCTGACAATAATTAGGAAATTTGAAAAAAAAATATAAGCATAAAGATATTTTGACTTTGCTTTAAAAATCATCCTGTAATTTTTCTCCAAACTACTGGATCAACTTCGAAGCCATCAACTGGTATCTATCAAGAACTATATAGTTTTCCAATAATCCGTTCTGCTAACCGTATTTTAACGTATGAAGGATTTTGACAACCACACTTTGCTGAAAGTTGATCTGCAACACTCATTATACTAGGTGGCACAAAAGTATTCATTTCTGCTTTATGTTCAAACACTTTGAGACTGAATATAAGCAGAATAAATATGAACAGGTTATGATGAGAGATAATGGGATAAATATGTCAATAATAAATTCCGGTACACTTCATCACATATATCGCATCTGTTGGAGATCTTTTCACGGATGCCAGGGATGCCGTTTTGCGAAGAAAGAAATGTAAGCAACTGAATTAACATAATCAATATACATCTCTATAAAAAAACTGTATTCGGCCAAGGAAAAAAGTGAACTCAAACATATCCACGCATATTGCACGTGATTCAACGTGAAACCGTCGAAAACACAACAGGTCCGCATTAAGATACTATATAACGAATTAAATTATCTAGAAAATTATAAGGAATAAAACATACTCATATACTCGTTCTAAATGAATAAATCAAAATAACGATTTTTTATTTAAGAAGACTGAAATCATTTTTTCCAAGCTTACATTAAAATACGTTAAGAACATCTTCCCAATCCATCATCTTTATTTAACTGCACAGATATAAAAATAATAACAAAAATACTCCGTAAAAAAATACAGCCAGCGTAATTAGCATTGATTTTTCAATTAAACATCATAAAGTTAACAGCAACATGAAAACACTACGCTTTTCTGATGAACTCAAATTTAATGAACTGCTACTGCGTTTATTAGGTAGTTCTAACAACTTGAATAAGTAAGAGCATGAAGCAAGCCAATAAGTAAAATGAAACTGATAGATTTACTCTGTAGAAGAACTTGAAGTATCCTTAACATTGTTGATATCTATTATAAGGGGTTCATCTTGAGTGTCAATAATATTATCTACGACCCACATTTTGATTTCAATTTTTTCCTGAACATGATGAATGCAATCTTTCCATTTATCAGCCGAAACTCTGTTGACGGCATCATGAAACAGATTTTTAACATCTGAAAATTTGAAAGTCATGTTGTTTGACGCTAGGTATTGTTTTATATTAGCCCTAATCAACTCGATAAGGTTCAGTTCGCAGTGGTAAGGAGGTAGTCGTAAAAGTTTTATTTTTTTTTTTGGCTATTTCATCAATAATATTCAAGTTATACTTATATTTATGCTGTTTTACTAATTTTATTAAATCCGCTTCAACCATATTTTCATCAAAATTTATTTACTAAGAATTAAGCCATTCTTGGATATCCGCTTTTTTTGTACACATTGTAGAAATTTTTTCTAATTTCCTGGAATGGTATGGTGCATTATCTAACACAATTACTGAATTAACTTCAAGTTTTGGCAGAGTTTTTGAAAACCAAATTTGGAAAGATTTACCATCCATTTCTTCGTGATACTCGCCTTTTTTCTTTGACTCAAATGCTCATAAACCATCGGGCATGGAGCCGTCCTCACCACCAATGTGACAAATTATTAGTTTTTTTCCTTTCCCTAAAAGTAATTTATTGTTGACTTGCAGATTTGTTGTTGAAATTAAGTTTTTTCGAATTTCATAATCAAGGTCATAGAAAATACACAAACAATAATCCGTTAGTTAGCAGGCCGGTTAACCAACCACGTTGTGTTATTTCGAACCATCTCCACATCTATCAAGTTTTTTAGTGAATCATTTTTTCCATCAAAAATCAACTAATAAGTACAATAAAATAGAGCAATCAAAACATAAAACAGATGTAGAGCTGGTAGTCAGTTCCAAATGGTATAACCTGATTGTTTAACTGGCCTGCTAACTAACGGCTTATTAAAATTATTTGTAAAGTTGGCCCTGAGTATAAGAAAAAATAAATGATAATGTAATGATTGAATATTGAACAGCAAATTCAAACTGTAATTTCAATTTTTTCCATAGTTTCATGGTATTACAGCTAATCTAAATATATATTACCAGTAGGATTTTTCATGCCAGTCGAAAGTCCATCCAAGAAAGCTTGCCTCGATGATCTAACTGTCCACCCAAACTGTTGCATGAGTATGCCCAGCATTTACCCAAGTTTCATCTAAATAATATATTTTTCGACCTTCGTTACGAAATTGCCTAATATTTCTGAGATATTCCCGTCTTCACACAACTATCTCTTCTTTTTCTAATAATGAACTGTTTCTTCCTCGTTTCAAGTCCGTGCCATCCTTAACTGCATTTAAGATTTCATCAACTGTAGGTAGTTCATTTCTGAAGAAAAAATTATTTACTTCTTCCAATTGCATTCCCGTCAAAGTCATCGATTGCTTCGATTTTTTTCCTTGTGGGATACGACTTTGACCCTGACAATGAATGTTTATTTTTATACTCCCTAATAATTCGGTAAACAATTTGACCGAATGACTCCCGAAATCTCAGCTACCCTGCATACAACCTGTTCAATTGCCAAATCATCATATGAGTTACTAATTGCGGTCCTGTGCCTAAAAGAATTCCTTACCGGCCACCGAAGGTTCTCTTACTCTGATTGGCCACCAACGATGGCGTTGTATGTTGGCTCGACCAATCCGGACCAATAGAGCGGTGGGTGTGAGATGTTCACCTATCGATCACGCGTTCATCACGCACTGATCATTGTTTATAGTGTACTTTCCGTTATAAAACCTTCTGTTCTAGCTTCTATTCTATTCTAATCATTCTCTTATGATATAGTTGGAATTCGTCGTGAAAATTTCGGGGGTTCTTTCTGTATTTTTTTGTATAATTATTATGTATGTGCTGGGGCTGGGAAGTATTGATATGCGAAAAAATCAATTCTTCAAAATCTCTTTAATACAGAGAAATGTTAATGGAACTGAATTTTCTGAATGGATCGCGACGTAGAGAACAGCTTCATAATGTAGATAGGTATTGAAATATCTCCAAGTCTACATTTAGTTTAGTGTTGTTCATTAGTTGTTTTTGCCTGTTACTTATTATAAGCTCAGGAATTAGCGATATAGGATTTTCAATCTAAAATCCAAGAGAAGGGCCTTTAGAAGAAGTTTTTCTCTAGTAGTCACAATGCTTACAGTTAACGCATATCAAGACACCAATTACAGCTATTTACATAACTTCAAATTTGAAGTCGGCAACCTTCAAAATCCTAGGATATAGATTTTCTTCGAATTTAATTTATTCTGCTATATGTGATCAGCCATTTTGTTTTTTAAGAAAATATTTTCAAATTCAAAATCAGCAACGATCAAAACCCTAATATAGCGATTTATATGAAATTCAAATGACTTTTCGTAAAACCCATCCACAATTTTCAAATCAGCGATTCCAAAGACTATGAGATACTACGTATTAATTGATCTTCATATTACTCGTATTTCGGCCAGATATTCACGGTAATCAATTTTCACAGGTGAGAAGGTGTAAGGAACATTATTTTTCCCAATACCTGTTACCTACATACAAATTTTAAATTTGTTAGGAGCTTAACATATACCTAGTTCTTTGTTGAAAGTAATATAAACGGCTCCTGTCCACAACTGAAGTTTTCATATTATCTTGGAAAATGTATAAGAGCGCAAGGATGTTTTTCATCAAAGAAAAAATTAACCAAGTAAATTGAATTAGCGGATGCCAAATTGAAGCAAATCGCGAATCTCTGAGGTGATTAAATTACCAAGGGTTAACACCAGTTAAATTTGTCATAGAAAATCTGGATTTGTGCAACTCGACTAATTGCTTACAGATGTAGATTTAAATCTTGCAACTAAAATTCAATTTATTCCTTATCGTTCCCGGAAATCCGTTTAAAATGTTCTCAGACGTTTTCGAATTAGCACCAGTTCCGATCTTTTTGAAACCTTAGTAACGGTTAACCAAACCGCTAGAACATAACTTCTGCTGATCTCTATGGCTCAAGTGGTACTTACTTTTGCCAAAAACGAAAACCGCCAGGAAATAACGGTCACCCAAAAATTCAAAAATATTTTTATTTATTTTTGTTTTTTCTGGCACTAGGAGCTTGTCCCATTAGCCAGAATCTAAATGTATAAGTTCTGCAATCCACATGTTTATGTAATATTAATTTGTTCATTGAGGATTCATACCAATTTCCAAAGCAGGAACCTAAATAACCTATATACATTTGAGAAAACTACAGAAGAAAACCATTAAAAAAGACCTAAAGTGGGTAGGACAAAGGATGGTGTTAGACAGGGTCACAAGATCTTCTCGCCTAAGGGTCCATTGAGGCATTTATAGTTAACACAAAACAAGAATTAGGCCACGGTTGAGATGGGTTACATAATGTACAGAGGTTAGACACAAAGAAAAGATAAAATCGACAACTATATTTTTAATCCTGAATTTTTCAAAAACATTACCACGCACGAAATTACATCTGGCTTATGTATAGAAAAAACATGTGCTGTATTTAGAGGAGCAGACAAACCACACTTAACAAGATTGTGATACAGTTGATTAGAATGGTCCATGGTTTTAGAACAGCCAAAAAAGATGTGATCAATGTCTCCTTCTACACCACAATGGTCACATAGTGAAGAAGGTATCACACGCAGTCTTGCTAAATGTGCTGGGAAGGAGCCGTGTCCAATTTTTGTCCGAATGATTGTAGATAGATATTTTCTGGGTAACTTGAAGTTATTATGCCAGTATGAGCGGGGTAAATTAGGGTGAATGCGAGTATACCGTGTAGGATGCGTAATAGTATACTTCTTCCATTCTGCAGACCATCTTTCGTGTAATATTTTTTTTAACGTGATGTAATTGTCCTGAATGCTGGGTAAGCTATTTACTTCATCACCAAAAGTAATAGCATGTTTTGCCAAAGTATAAACTTTTTCGTTAGGTTCTATTGCGGAGTGTGCCTTAATCCATACCAATTTAATGTTGTACCCTCGTTGCTCCAGTTTGTGTATGTTCTTTTTTATTTCGAATCTGTGCTCATTGGGAGTAGTAGAATAGTTATAGTTCTTTAGGCTGGTCAA
The DNA here is from genome assembly GCA_949316355.1 of Bruchidius siliquastri. Taxonomy (NCBI): domain Eukaryota; kingdom Metazoa; phylum Arthropoda; class Insecta; order Coleoptera; family Chrysomelidae; genus Bruchidius; species Bruchidius siliquastri. The sequence continues at coordinate 39,714,313 of OX438533.1, read as the reverse complement.
AACAGATACTGAGTCAGACATAATAGCTACATTTCGATTATTTTGTTGTTCTACGTACTTGAGGGCCTGTATGATGGCAATAACTTCGGCAGAAAATATGGACATTTGTTCTGGTAGTTTGAACATGACTGATAGGTCTTCCAAAGGTACATAAAAAGCGCAACCTGTACCTCTCCTCTCTCTGTTTTAGAGCCATCGGTAAATATGAATAAATTGTTTGACATATCAGCGCTAATTTGATTGTAAATTATTTTGTTTAGGTGTTGCATCTTAGATCTTATCTTGTAGGTGGGGATTATAATGTTCAATTCGGACAAAAAGTCGAAAAGGACGTATTCTTGCTGGTGATTCGTTTTATTGTAATTGAGGCTGGTCGTGTTTTGTATGGCAGTACATATGGGAGGAGAATTTTTCCGAATCCAATATTTGTTGGTAAGGTCATATTCATTAAGTTGGTATATTCTGTTGGTAATATGCGAATTGTTGTAATGGATTTTCAAAAGAAATCTAGAGGCTAGCATTTCTCTACGCAGGTGAAGGGGCGGTTCTATCGCCTCAGCTCTCAGTGCTTCGACTGGAGAAGATTCCATTGCTCCCAAACATTTTCGTAAAAATTTATTCTGTATGACTTCTAGCTTACGGAGTAATGTGCTACTAGCTGACCCATAAAAAATACAGCCATAATCAAGGATTGATCTTATGTAGGATCGATAAGAGAAGATAAGAGATATCTTCTGGTCTGCTCCCCACCATACTTTGCAGACCATTTGTAAAAAATTGGAGCCTCTGTTACATCGGACAAGGATATCATTGATGAAATACTTCCAAGACAGTTTTTTGTCCAAAGTAATTCCAAGATACTTTACTGTCGTGTCAAGCTAGAAAGAATATCCTCCCAGTTCGACACTAGATTGTTGTGAGATATTATGACGAGAAAAATAGACGACCTTGGATTTTGATTCTGAAATAGTGAATCAATTTTCTAAAGACCACTGGTTGAATTCATTCATAGCGGAATCAAGCGCATTCGTACATTGCTCGAGATTACGACTTTCAATGTACACGCATATATCATCTGCGTACTGAATCCTTTGTACTGGTTCATCAAGGCTGTGGAAGTCAGCGGTGAAGATGTTAAAAATAATCGGACTTAAGACCGCTCCTTGAGGGAGTCCCTTGAAAACATTTCGGGGGCCAATTTTTTTGCAGGTATTATCGCGAACATAAACAGATCTATTGAAGTATAGATTTGTAATGATATAACTGACATGCAGGGGGATGCCATAATTTTTTAATTTTACTCTCAGCAAGTTGAGATCGACGCAATCATATGCTCCAGATATGTCAAGGAAAACAGCTCCCAAGTAATTGTTGCGGGAAAAACAACACTGGATGTCGGTGACGATGTTCATCACTGCATTAGTTGTGCCTGAGTTTTTTTGTAAGCATACTGATTATTAGGTAGAGGATGTGATTTAAGCCAGAACTCTAATCGATTTTTGATCATTCTTTCAAACGTTTTCAATACACAGGATAGTAGAGAGATAGGGCGGTATGACTCGGCTAAGTTGGGATCTTTATTAGGTTTTAAAATCGGGACAATAATTACTTTTTTCCATTCCTCGATATTTTCGCCCTTTAACCACACGTCATTGAAGATTTCCAGGAGATATTCTTTGGCTTTAATTGGCAACTTGTTCAACATCGGATATCTAATCTCGTCGTGGCCAGGAGATGTATTAATAGCTTTGTTAAGAGCAATATGTAACTCAGCCAAGGTGAAAGGACTTCCAAATAGTTCCTGCTCATATGGACCATATAAAAAATTCACCCCCATCTGTACGTCCGGATTTCAGGACATCTACCTCCCTCAACCAGCACGAACTATTTGGAAGTCCTTTCACCTTGGCTGAGTTAGATATTGCTCTTAACAAAGCTATTAATACATCTTATGGAAATCCTCAAGCCACTCAGTGTTACTGCATTTGGCTTGGGGAATAGGAATTCTCCTTACTTTGCGAGCTTGCTTCCATAGATCTTTAGATGATCTTTGTTTAAGTTAGAGACCCACGATATCCAGCTGCGTTTCGATTTCTGTTTGAATAGTCTTTTTGTTACCGCAAATAGTCGTTTACATTCTAAGAAATTTTCTAATGAACTATTTTGTTTATATGCTGAAAGTGCGTTGGTCCTTTGATTAATGGCGTTCACACAATCGTCGTCCCACCAAGGCGAAGGGGGGCGACTCTTAAATCTGAAAGGTTTGAATGTCGGAATGCACACCTCACTTATTTCATTTAACTTGTCCATGAAAAATTTATATTTATTTTCAGCGGTATCGAGGGAAGGGGTTGAAATAAAAACGTCATTTAGTAAGTCATAGAATAGAATCTAATTTGCTTTTTTTAGGTTCCACTTATACCTAGGGTATATCATATCATTAATTTGCACTGAGTTATGAACCGATAGAAGTATTGGAAAATGATCAGATCCGAGGGTGTCATTTATGATCTGCCAGTTACTATTTTGAGCTATGTCTGGTGAAACTATGGTGACATCAGGTGCTGAAGCTAGTAGATTAGGTGCTGTAAGCCTTGTAGGAGATCCATCATTCATTATAACTAAACTAGCTGTTTTACATATTTCTATTAGTTGATTTCCTGTGACATGTTCATTTACAGAACCCCAAGTACGAGAGTGAGCGTTAAAGTCGCCCCTAATTATTGAAGACGTATTAACCTTTGAAAAAATTGTTTCCCAGTCAGTAATTCTGCATTGAATATTAGGTGGCTTATGAATAGAGAGAAACGATATTTCAGTATTTCCATTTGCTACATCCACACCACACACTAGGACATTTTCATTAAAGTTGTTATCGAAATTTATTTGTTTGATTTGTATCCCATGTTTTACGAAAATAGCAACACCTGCCTTACCATCGATCCTATCCTTTCTGACAATATTATAGTTACGGAATGCGATGACTTGGTTCGGTTTGAACCAAGCTTCACTGATAAGTGCCACATCAATGTCATTTTTATGAAGAAATTCAGCTAAACTATTTTTGTTAGATACAGCGGAACGGGCATTCCACTGCATTACTTTCAACACATTTTTCCGACTGCTAACCATTTTGTTTAGTATTATGTTGTAGATCATCTAACATAGATGATACTTCCCTTTTAGTACTCCTCTATCAATATTTTTATTTTATCAGGCGCATGAAAATACTTGTGACGGTATTTATGATATAATCTGTACTAGAAATATTTGATTTATATGTTTGACTAGCTGTTACAGGTGTAGATGGGCCTGCAGTAAACGTGAACATACTATTCGGGAAGTTTGGTGGTGGTGACTGTGCTTTTCGGTTCTTATTAGGGCCTGTGCCTGTGCCTGTGGCTGTATACAAATTTGGACTGTATCGTGAAGAGTGGGATATGGAAGGTCTTATGGGATTAACAGTACGGGAATGACTGGGCAGAGGGGGAAAATCATTATCTATTTTGAAGTTGATAGGACGGATGCATATGAATTTTGATTTGTATTACTGGCTTGATGACTGGCTTCAATAAAGGGCAAATTGGAAATGCCATAGTTTTTTTAATCTGTTGCTGTTTCTGAAACGAAGGACAGTTTTTAGAAGTGGATCTGTGTTCAGAATGTTTGCAGTATACACAATATGTGTTGCTTTCTTCACATACATGTGTATAATCCTTAACCTGTCCACATACAACACACCTTGTATATGTACTACGACATTGTCCGGCCACATGTCCAAAACGAAGACACTTGTAACATTGAACTACTCTTTCAACAAATGGTTCTACTTTAAATATTACGCTATTTATTCGTACTTCGTTTGGGAGGACGTTGCCATCGAATCAAACGACTACCATTTGCCTGGATATAAGCTGTTTGACTCCGTCATTTTCAACCCTCCTGTGTAATCTTTTCATTTCACAAATATTTACATCACTTATGATATTTTTAATTAAATAGTCCTCAGTAAAGTAGATGTCAACACCTTTAATGAGTCCTTTCCTAATAAGTGAATTATTTGGAATATACGCTCTCAGATGTTCATCATTTAATGCGGTATTCAATACCAAATTATTGGCATACTGGAGTGACTCCATCCCCACTTTGACACGGTTCAGGCCAACTCTACTAATGGTAGTAATCATGTTACTTAAATTCAGTTTTTTGTGTAGGATATGGCCAACAAATAATGGATGCAATCTACCAATATTGTCTCTGTTAGTTTTTTCTATATAAACATAAATATTATTGCTAGAGTAATACTTAGCGTTTTTTAAGTGGAATAGACGTGGGCTATTTTTTTCTGCACCAGAGGTATTTACTAATACAGCTGACTGGCTAGGCTCTGCTACACGAATGGAATCCATGGCATTGGCGTTCTTATCCGAATTAACTGATACACTACTCTGCAAGTTTTCACTGTTTACTAAATCCTCATCAAATGTTAGGTCGTACACTCCTACATTTTTCATTTGGCTACTAACATTGTCATTAATAGGGCCTCCAACCCCTGTTGGAGGTGGAGGCATGCTGATGGCTAACTCAAACACTAGTTAACGTATGAATTATACTTTTCTACACTACCACGAGTAAACGCTCCAAATTCACGTGCGTCTTTCAAGACAGACAAGGCGGAGCTGATTCAAAAATATATATGACAAGAATATCACCAAACTACAGTAATGCTTAGTAAGTATTCCATCGATTTTCATTTTTGTGTCATCATTTAAGTGCGATATCTCTATAAAGCTTTAATAAATTTTACTTTTACCAGGGTCTTGGAAACACTATAGCTGAAACAATTCTAACAGCTATATTTTTTGGAATATTATATCAGTGTGATAAAACCCTTGACCCCCCTACGAAAATGTCTGTGGGCGGCCTTGTATAGGTGTTATATATATATATATATATATATATATATATATATATATATATATATATATACATTTTACAAACGCTCCAGTCTCAGTACTGTCGAATGACAGACATACTTTAATTATACCATACCGTAGGATAATCGCATTTATTCCTGACGGAACCGAAAACAAAGCTAGAGCGATGATGTAAAAAATGAACTTTCCTACTGTCCTAATGCTCTACCAAACACGGAATGGGAATGGCCCGTATTCCGAAGAACTTTCGCGCATTCCTTTCGACAAAAAACAAACGAAGGCTTTTATGCGTTACTGACCAATCACATCGCATCTAGCGCCCACGGAAATTCCAAGAAGCTATCAACCAGTAGCACTGTACACAAAAAAGACAGTGGAAATATAAGAATAGGAATGCTATCGATTTTAAATATTTATGCCAACTTTCAGGTGCTGTAAACTGAAAAGTATGGCTCGAAACTTAAAATGCCTTTTTGTGCACCACTTTCGTCGGTCTGTCGGTCTGTTGGCGTTTTTGAAACCGTGTTTCGAACAAATATAAAGCACATGAATATACCTAATTTACAATAATTATACGACATTTCAGTGCGTAGTTAAATTATTTTTCCAAAGGGGGCCAATTTGTTCGGTTTATGATTTAACGACTTTTTCTGTAGATTACTGCATTTTAACTCATAGGAAACAGAACAGGTATTTTGCGTCTTAAAAGGTTGCGTCAAGTAGGTTGACTCTGCATTTCGCGAGCAGTTGTGTCACTTTATTGACGATTTTGATCACAATCTTCTTAGATAGTGTCTAATCCATTTTAAATAACGTTTGGCAATACTTCAATAATGGGAATTTCCGGAAACTTTTGAAGATTATTCAAAGCGTTTCGATATTTTTTAAATTCAGTTTCAATCATCGATGAATATCTATCTCCAAATCCTTATTGTCAAACTGATAGTATTGCGTAGAACATATATACATACATCATGGAATTTTATGTCAGTAATTTCCGTTGGCCTGTCGATCTATGCCTTTTGAAGAAGATAGTGGGAACATCTGACATGATTTTTCCAAACATTTTTTTCTTCATATTTTCGAGTTTCGGACAGTTATCGAGCCTAATCGATTTTTTCAATGTTAATTATTTTTTGAAAGATATCGGCATGGGAGGTCAAAGCTTTTTGTTACGAAAGCTTAAATTTCCGCGGTCACAATATTTGTTTAGCTTTTCCGTGATGAATGTTGGTAATATACCGTATTTAATGTGTAGCTATTAATTTGCTACGATCTTCTATATTCTAAAACTGCATCATTTTTTAATTACCTACCCGTTATTTCATAAAGTGTATTAGGCTTCTTATACGGCATTCGCAAACGTCTACATGGCAGTTAAGTGTCACTTAAAACTCGGTAACGACATCAACTGCAAACATTCATAATATCTTTTTTGTCGCTTTGTTCGTCTGCTAAACTCCTTTCCAGACATTAAAATTGAATTTATCTGTCATTAGTAATTTGAATCATTTTTACATATATAATATATTATATAACTACTTTACATATTTACAGTATAAATATTATAAATATTTTTTACGAGCAATATTAGCATTTCATGTCGGTGATAGTTCGGAACATCTAAGTTCTGAATATATGAGAGAAGACATAGTACGGAAGCGCTGGAGGGCCACACAAGTTTTTTTTTATTTCTGACTCGAGTCAGATAGTAACCGACTCGAGTCAGATAATAAACGACTCGAGTCAGATAAGATCACGTCGCTTAGTAATGAGCAGCGAGCAGCACATGCGAGAAACGCCTGCGAAATTCGGACGTATTGCCTTACCCGCTGTGTGTTAGTTGTATAGTGAACCGTATACAGTACCGTATGTGTATATATGAATATTTATTACTTGATATTTCTCTTTACAAACTGAATGATGGATCTTGAAAGCATTCTGATAGTACGAGGACTGGGGCAAAACATCATAAGTGCGTTAAAGTCTGAAAAGGTAAGTTGATTCACAAAATAATATAATTTCCAAGGATTTTTAAATAGTGTGTGCTATTGTCAACTCAACTTTTACCGAGATTTGAAATGGACATGTTCCAAACAAATATTTCTTTGCCTTCTTCGTACAATGTATTTTGCAATCACCAACTTCCGATTGGTTTATTTATAATAATGATGATAATAATAATAATAATGATAATAAATTTATTTGCAGTAAATGTATAACAAGAAAACATTAAAAAATATAATTACAAAGTGATCGTAACCTATTTAACCGCAAAAGAGACTGCTAACAACATAGTGCTGATTTAAATAGCAGCCTCATACTTCAACTAAAGTAAAAACTAAACTAAGAATCACTCATTACAAATATGAAAGACAGAAAAAAAACAACAGCAACAGCCACTAGGAGGGAAAATAGTTATACATTGAATATGGAAAATATAAGAAATAGATAAAATTAAGTATAAAGCATGTTAAAGAAGTCAAAAAAAGTCAAAGATGTCAATCACAACCTTGCAGTGCCGACAAATGTCTAGTAATGGCTGATCTGAAAGCTTTAGGTGCTAAGAATTTGATAGATGCTGGAATTGGATTGTCAAGATTAACTATATATATATAAAATACATATAATTAAAAAGATAAGACAGTCCATTTCTAAATCAACGATTATCCAAATTTAAATTCACTATCAAAAAGATAGTGACTTTAAATTTGGAAGGTGCATGGGGTTCTGGCCATGATACAATTTAGTATTTCTTTCAGGATAAAAAAAAATTGAAAATGTTCATCTTTTTGTTACAGATAGATGAAGAAGTTATTAAACAAATGCCTGAGGAAGATTTGAAATTATACACCCCCCTTTATGGAGACCGTATAGCTGTCAAACAGTTCTGTAATAACAGAACAAAGCCAAGCCGAAAATTAGAACTTTTAAAAAAATTGCAAGATAAAATCAAGCGTATATCAAAAAATGGTTCAAGTTCCAGCAATGAAGAAGATCCAGAAAAGAAAAAAAAATACGGAAACGAAAAATCCAGTCGTCAGGTAGGAATAGGATGGATGTGCAGCTTAGATGGTAATAAATAGAAACAAGTGCGATTTCAGACTGGTGGAGGTATACGAAAAATTTTCTGTCAGTCTAATGGATTTCAAGTTATCCGTGATCGAAGATCAAATACCTAACTGTCGAAGATATGTTTCAAAAAAACCAGTTTTGTAATTCAAAAGTGAGGGTACCTATACTTGGCAACAAAGGAGAAAGTACAAACGAATACTGAAACATGTACAACGGAATCAGAAGAAGCGCAGATGAAAACCATAGAGACTACTGTTTTAACCAGAATTCCTTTGTCTGTTTCTGTGCCATCCTCAGTGGAATTAAATGAACCACAGGAGCAGCTAGAATCTTTAACAGACGAGACAGCTGATCATTCAACAATTTCGCTTGAATGCTCAGATGAATCAAATTCAAATGAGGTGATCGATTATGGAATTGACCTTAATAGGTTTTACTCTAATTACATCCCAATAGTTGTATCAGAAAATGAAACTGCAGCACCACAGAATCAAGAGATATCAGAATCGTTTACGACCAGTGAGACTTCGACCATTACCCTGCAAGAAAATTCAGATTCCATTAACTTTGAATACAATATAGTCTTTGTTCGCCGTAGCGCAGTTTTTGAAGACCTTCTTCAGATATTTATGATGCTGGAAAAGGATGGACTACCTATTCAAATTAGGATGATAGGATACAATGGACTAGAAGAGAATGGTCAAGATGTAGGAGGCGTATTTCGAGACGCATTATCAGCCTTTTGGTCCAATTTTATGGATAGGTGTACAGTGGGAGCGAATGTAAAAATTCCATACATACGCCATGATTTCGACGCTCAAAAGTCAAATTTTGATGATGTCGATCAAGATGCTCTTTTAGATGTTTTGTCAGATTTAGGATGTAAGACTGAAGTAAATGAGAAAAATATTTCTAAAATATTAAATGGGTTAGCTCACAAAGAACTTTTACAAAAAGGAATGTTTGTTATAAATGCATGGCAAAAGGTCCTTAAAAACTTTATTTCTGAAGAAGGTTTTTTTAATATTTATAAGACAAAGCATATCACTCCAAGAAATATTTTGTCTTTATTACCTCTCAGTGCACATCTTGATGCTGAAAGTAACACAATTTTCAATTACCTTAAAAAGTTTATTAGAGAAAGTTCTGTCGTAACGTTAAAACAACTATTAAGATTTTGTACTGGAGCTGACGTCATAGTAGGAAGATAAATACAAGTAAATTTCAGAGACATGGTCTAAATATGGCTCCAACAGCACATACTTGTTCTTGTATTCTCTAGTTATCAATAAGTTATAATGACCATCCAGAATTTCGTTCTGATTTCAATTCAATACTTAATAGCACTGATTGGTCCATTTACATGATATGATCCTGGGAATTGAAAAACAAATCCAATATAATATAAGCAAAAATCCCAGTTCTTATTTAAGTTTTTGTAGTGTGCTTTCCGTTATCTATTTTTGTTGAAATAAAATGGTCGGTTGTCCAATAAAAGATATGAAGGGTAATGTTGCCCATACATCGCACATAGCAATAACACTTGTGACATGTTATAAAACAGTTCCGCTCTCAGATGAATGATTACATAAGAATCAATTTATTTAGAATGACGTCAGTTAATTATCAAAAATCCTAATTTCGCAATTTGACTGTATTATAAATACGCTCCTCCCGTCACCGCGCACGCGACGTACGTGTGTCGTTGGTCCTCGAGTGGGGACATGATTATATATCTTTTCTGTCATTTTTGTCTTCAACACTTCAACTCTTCAGTATCCACCTGACGCCTATAGGAGGTTGTAGTCTAAGGGTGTCTGAAATGAATTACTTTGCTCGGATTCACACGCACTGATTTTTGTAATAAAAGTTATTGTTACATTTTCAAACATCGAGTTTTTGGGGTATTGTGTTCTTAAGGGTACGCTTAACTGCTTGTTTTCCCTTGACCAATATCGGACATTTTGAGAATTGTGACGGTCATGCAGATAAAAAGATTATTCATTAGTAAACAAGACGTTTTTGAGAAAGCAAAGAACGAAAGTCACTTTCTGTTCGCGCGTGTAACCCATTGTCGGAAGTGTTTCCGTTTCGCACCAATGGTAGTCTAGGAAAGAATGATCACCGGATCGGAACGGAATCACCGACACACGATGAAATGAAGATCATGAAACGCAAAGCGGTAGTCTTGTCCGACACACTGTTGTCACATACTTCCTAGGTGTTTGAGCGGAAACTTTTCCCAGCAAACGCCTCACATGACGACGTTTGCTGAAGCAATCAAGCCGATTGATAATCACAGTAGATAAAATCAATACTTCATATGAAGTTTTGCGGTAACAGTACTTGATTCACTAATAAGCGGAAGATGAAGATCAAATAGTTCAAGAAACAAACGTTTTTAGGATTTAACTCTATTGTTTATTTTTCTGAAAAATATCTATCCAGGAATTAATATTTTTTCCAGTCGGTAGGTACTGAACGATACATACGTTGCGGCAGTAAATTTTGTAACTGCGAAGGACGGCATCCACTCATTACGCCATGCATGTGTTATACTTCTGTTCACAGGAATGCTTAATGAAGAATAACAAAATCAGAAAGTCTGTCACGTTCCAGAAGCTCTACAGAAAGATAGATTTTTATTACAAATTTCGGCAACATTTAATTTGAAGATAAAATAATTGTGTATTCAACACACTTTCACGAATAAAGCTATTTTTTACAATACCTCAAGTCATGGAATGTATTAAGAAGAATGCAATTGCTTAAGGAATAGAATATCTTAAAAACATGACATTTCTTGAGAAATAAAATATTTTATAACATAAAATATCTCAAGGACATTTCTTAATGTTTTCTTTAGGTTTTCTTTAGCAGTAGTTCAAACACAGTCGCTAAAAAAATATTTCCCATAGACAGACCAAACAAAAAAATATTTAATAGAAAAATAGCTAAACAGCATAAATGGAATGCTAGACTTGAGAGCTGTAGTTTTGTATCCATAACAGACGCTAGTAAGTTAGTTAACCTGGTAGCCTTTATAAACAGTCAAATCTGACAGTACGATGATGCTTTCATTATAAATGGAAACGCGTCACTGTAAAACGGTGAAACTGTGTATCAGATACACAATTATTCCATCTGCATGATGGTAGGAGTTTCACCAAGTGAGAGCATCAACAATCTGCATTTATTTTATTTATTATAAATTCTCAATTTTGATAAAGCAAATCGTCAATCTAAACCAGCTTAAAATATCGCCGAAATATTAAATGCACCTCAACAAAACAATCTAATTCCGAGTACCGGCAGTTGTACGTGTGTCAAGGATATTTGCGTCTTGACACGCCACCACGTGCTGTTGAAAGAGCATCAGAGAGGAAGTTAATTTCTTCAAAATATGAACCCGGCTGGGTCGGGCCGTCACGCCGTCACACAGCACAGCACAGCTTCACGTAGCGTTGATCTCTGGACTGGTTATGTTAATAATTAATCTAGAAGGCTGACGTGACGTTGTGGCGTTCCATTTGGCACCGGTGATGGATTCTTTTGTTCGCTGCTGTCATCGATTTCCGATTCCGCCTCTCGCGTACGTGACCAAATCGTTTTTATTGAACTAGATTTTGTCATAGACAAGTTGAATAGCTTGCAGCTATTCGAAAAAGAAAATATGAATAATTAAAAGTCAGTTTTTGAATTTTACAAGATGCTTCCCATATCGGGAGGAGGTTGGTACTCATTTTGAACACTATTTGAGTTTGTGAAAATGAAATGAAATTAAATCAAGTAGATTCACTCAGTATCCTTCGCTTAGTTATCCATTTAGAAAAAAAATTCTTGGAATAATGGAATCAGAATTTTACGAGAGGTTTTCGTAGGTCCTCTAGCCCAATTTCCTATTGCATTTTTTTGTAAATTTATATTCGAACATATTGCTTTCTCATGAGATGGAGCAACACTTATAAGTGTGAATCCTCTTTTTTATAGGTACATTAGTATATTGTTATGGCTTACATTTAATGGCTCACCAATAGTAGTCCAAAGTCCTAAATAAGATTTCAGACTATGTACTTTCTGTAAAACAAGATTAGAGAGAAGCAGGAAACTGCAGCATTTTGAAAGGATTAAATATCACCTTGTCTACATTTTCGAAGAATTGATTATTTGTAGGTATAACATAATTCAAAGAAATCAGAAATTCACGATCTAAACGGAATGTATTTCAAATTTCTGATCATCTGAGGACACTTCACGATACTTTTAGGAATCCAAACTTGTTCATTTTCAAGATATACTTGACATCTTTTCATTCCAAAAACAAGACATGAAGTAAATCAAATTTTCTCTCTACGATTATCTGCAAGAAATATATTTGCTCCGTTGAACATGACATTGATACCGCAATACCTCGATATATATTATTTAAAAAAATACTATACTTCAGAATTCCATCATCCATATGGCTTACAAAGATATCATATGAATAGGAACGTGAAACTATATAGAGGATCGAAATTCCTAGTAATATTTTTGAAACATCCAGGTTGTCTACTATCAGGCAACGAACCATGGTAACTTTAACTCCCTCGAACGCACAGACTTCATCAAAATCCTCTCTGCCTGGTCAGGTGTGCTGATATATAACCACCTTGCTGTTTAATAACCGACAAACTCTCGCTTCATAAACGGCGATTTTGATTTATTCTATTCATCTTAGTTCTGATAGGATTTCACTGATATAGTAAATGAGATGAAGAACAGAATGCTGACGACAATGATGCATGATGAAAATTCAATGGAATATCAAAAGTATAAAAAATATTAACATTTGGAATTGCATTTTTACTATTTGTAACTTTTTCTGAGATAACTAACTGTAATAGAATGTTTGAACCACATATGATACATTTCGATGTATGAAGAATTCAAAATGAATAAAATTGAAAATATTATCACCTCACAAATACAACAATGTACATCTTATGCGAAAGGATTGCAACATAAAATATTTCAATCCCATGGGAGCGATATACAAGATTTAAGGAAAATATTTGATTTGCACCGAACTTACGATTTTTTTGAAACGATTCGGCCTACACTGCATCAATTCAACCTAAATTCATTTAAAATTTCGAAAATTGTTTCTCCCTTAAACATAATAATTATGTGATTTCAGTAATCAGCCATCAGAAATTACATTTATATTGAAAATCTTACTCGATTTCGAGTTTGCGGCGAACGACAAAAAAATCCGTAATTAGGAGTTTCACATATGTATCTATTAATACAAAATAAAACGATTGGTTTCGCCATTCATTCTATTTAATGTTTCCACCGGCAGACTTTATGAAAAGAGTTCGTATGTAATATGGTTGAAGCGCGAGGGAAAACCATTTAATATCGAACACATTCCATAACAATAAGTCGGAAACCATCGATTGGGCTTCGTTGAATGTGATTTTTGACAATGGCTGCTTTGGCCTCGAAAAGGGCAAAGAGCGGCACTGGGTCACGTTAAAGTTTAAACAGTTACCAATTCTAATTTCAGACCGGTTTTATCGTTATTCCACGGTTTGATATAAAAGGTTTATGCGAGAACCATATTACATGTATGTAATGGATTTCTCTAATATCGTTTATGTACATTGAATGGAGTTTGAGGAGTTTATCTTTTAAGATTTATGTTTTCGATTTGTATCAGCATGATTTGCAGGACTCATTCAATTTTTATTGTTAAAGCTAAAGCTGTTCCAAAGATGAATTGGTGTAGTTAATTTAATTGTACACAGTACAATTTTTTACATTTTCAATGGTTGAGTGAATCTGTAAACAAAACCTCAATAGCAAGGATTCCATTTTTGGGACTTTATAATTATAAAGATGTACCATGCAATAAAAAATAACTATAAAAATAAAATCACAGAAAATTGAAAATTAACGAAACTATGTTAAGAGAAACCAAAAAACAAAATTTGATATTTCAATATAATATAAGGTTGAGAGTGCTTTTTTCGCAGCAAAATAGTCTATAAACTGTGAAAAATCTTTCCCATTACAAATGCTTTTTTCAATTGAAATTAACGATAGCCCCACTAGTTTCCGTTGCGATATAGTTGAGCTAGGTAATTTTTAATTAGTTTTAATTTGATTGAACGTATTTTAGTTTCTGCGTCGGCACGCGTCTGTGAGGTAATTATTTCGGCATTTTCAATGGAGATATTGTTTGGGGCGAACGGAGCAAGTAATGCTTGAGTAAGACAGTTTGATAGATAGTGGGATGGAAACTCTGCCTACGTAGTGCAACAATTGTAGGTCACTCAAATGATTGTTTTATTAACGATTTCGCCTATTCATTGTTATGGAAGAAAATCGCGTTGTAGGAAAATGTATGAGATAGTTATGATTGTTTGAGTAGCGTCAGTTTAGTCGGCAAATACTTCCAAAGCATAATCCATCAGTGAATTTGCCATTGAATAGCACGAGGAACCCTTATTTGCAAAACAACAATGATGCTTCCTTAGAACCCATGAAGGTTCCTCAACCATATTATCTCGGTAAATAAAACACCATGAAAGATTAGTTTTATTTCGAAGAATTATTATACAATTTTTGTTTCTGAATAATGGTTAAACTAAATTGAATTGAACTAATCTAATCAACGAAAATTATTGGCTATTATTTTATGGTGATAAAATTGGGATTAAAAAGTGAACTCATAGGATATATTATTAGAAGATTTAGGTTACAAATTATGACATTATAATTTCGAAATCAGATTCTCTCATTCTGTTTTGTAATTTGATGAAGGCTGCCCAGGCATAGACATTCGTTTAAATGTCGATTTTTCTTTTCGATATTTTTGAACGCCATATCCTATACTTTTGTCCTTGTTACTTTCTAATTACATTCCCCACGTTATATCTTCAGAATTTTGTGCCCACTAAAACTTTGCACTCGATGCCTGGGCTACTAAGGCTTCTGCGCGCCACTGGAGTAACTTTAAAAAGGTACTCAGGGTCTCTAATTTTTTTCAAAATCCTACCTGTGTGCCAGTCTGTCTGTAAATTATCATTTTTGCGCTATTATTTCATATTAATTGCATGAGGGTGAATTATACCTAGTTCATCTACTTGACTTCAATACTTTTGTTATCAAAAAGTCACGATTACTTATGTTTTCTCCCTGTACGTAATTCAGATATAGTTGATATATATGTTTTGGGAACAGATATCCAATAAATACCAATAGTAGAATCCATAATCTCATCCCGAAGAAATAAACAATCCTACTAAAAACGTATACCTACCCCTGAATAATCAAATTCTACAACTTCAACACTAATAATGAATGTAGGTAGGTACCCAATCTAACTCTAATCTGAGTACACACCCCGTAGTACCAATTAATTTGGCAACTTTGCCGACTTCTTATTCTTATTCTCAGAATTTCATTATGGTGGCAAACTGAAAACTTTAGGAAGAGGAAGAGAAGATCTCCAACGTTGCCACGTTCAAAACTTAGGCTATTTGAATTGAACTTTGTACATTATGTGTGATTAACGATGGAGATGTTAAAAAGCAGTACATGAAGTTGACGGTCAATAGGCAATTCCTATTCCACTTTTGGTACTCGGCTAATTTTATTCTTTTGTTATTTTTATTATTGCGACTACTAGAATTTTGAATTTGACGGCTTGTCTATTGCTATTTTTTTATTTTTGATTTATTATTAACATAATCTCAGTAACCGCTAAATCCATTGCGAAATCCATATAGTGCAGCAAATTGAATAGCAAAAAAGGAAACCGAGAAGTATTTGAATATTCACGAACTTTGTTATATTTACCGAGTTTGCGATCAATTTTCATGTATTTTTCCGGCCGTTAAAGAATTTTAAAAAATTCTGTACTCTTTTTTTATACTTTTTTCATGTGACTGGTATTTGACAAAAGAGCCTGGGGACATCAATGAACATTTAATATATCAAAAAGAGTTTTGAGGTAGTGCAAAATGTTTAGAAAGTGCGTACTTTTTAGAAGTGTCGGAATGAAATGTGATTTCTGCGGATAACAAATACATTTTTTAAGTTGTCAGAGCTTGTATGCGTACGTAATTTGAAAATCAATTCATATTCATAATATATCAAGTGGATCTCTTTTTGAGTATTATATGTGACATGGGAGAACGCTTTTGTCAAGTTAATTTTATATCCACTGAGCGAATCAAAAAAGGTAAAATATTCCATTATATATTTTTTATGACCGTAATCCAACTAGTAAATATATGAGATAATAGATACAAGAAGAGTCATGGTCAAAGCTTTAGGAGGAAGATTATGAAAACCTTTATTTGTGCATTGCTTCATTATTCATATTTTATAAGCCTCTGATTCGAAATTAGGCTACATCCATTTTTACTCACAATACGTCACTCAGCTGCATGCGTATATATGCTGCAAGTACTTGCATGAACTCAATTTAGCAAGATCGCAAGACTGGATTGTCATTAAAAAAATTAAAATACTATAATTAAATCCCAACTATAAAAACAAGTTTCCTGACATGAACTATTAAACTATTATACATTGGCTTCAACATTTAACCAGTTTGTAATCCTACAACATGGCAACCGTGCACTCTAGATCAACGATGCGCCAATCCTAGGAACCCATTGAAGTAGCATGATGAAAGAAAGACTAGGTTGGTGAATTGTTTTAATAATTTCATATTGATAAACATTATATTCCTCAAAGGCTTCATTAGGCTTTTAGGTATATCACGATAACTTATTTCATTCATTTTTCCCGTGTCTGAGGGTTTCAGTAGTCTTTATGCGCTGGGACGTGGTATTTTATTAAGAAATATAATATGATTATATTATATATATATATATATATATATATATATATATTCTAAAATGCAGATGACGTATTGAAATTAATATGAACGGTCCTCTGATGGCGACCGAAATTGATATACTACTTTTCAATTTCTCATTCTTATAAAGCGAAAGTGGATCATTAGGTATTTTTTTGGCAATTCCTTTTTATTCTAAATGACATTTTAAAAATGTTGTTATTCTACATGATGTTACTGAAATTTAATATTTCATATTTCAGTACCACCCCACACCTGATACATACAGAGTATTTTTTTAGTATTTGGATGGTCAATAACTCCATTGTTATATGCTCGCTATCAAAAATTGTCTAAGAAAAGTTCTACGCAGTATTGAGGTGCATAAACTAAAATTATTACAGGAGGAATCAAAAATAAATTTTTTAATAACTCCTATATTTTGCAACTTTCTGATTGATTTGATATAACATAATATATGATTAGATTACATTATACAGAGTGATTTAAGAGATATAAATAGTTTGATGATAAAATCGTATCCTCATCAACAGTTCGACACAATTTCTGAAGAAAAAGGAATAATTGGTTGCTGTTTATGTTTTTGACTATAGTAACGGTGTATTTGAGGTGCAGAAATTCTATGTAAAATAGCTTGTTATTCTATTACAAATATTTTTTCACGAGACGAAACGGTAAAAAATTTTCTATCACAAACCGAAACGGCATTCCGGTCCAATTCGAGCCCTGCTTATATCCGTTTCCTTCATTACACTTACATTATGTTTTGTATACGGTGTGGCTTAAAATTCGAACACCAATTTTCTATCTTATCTTAAATGGAACGTCCTGTATTTTATATGACATATTTTTTAACCATTTTGTATACCTAAGTAGAGCGTGTATTTTGAGATATTTCAAGATATTTAGTGAAATTTTAGTTTTTTGAGAAATTTAATATTATTTCTTTTGTCATATCCAATGACAATTTTCATTTGATAAGTACTTAAACCTTAAAACAATAACTACTTACTAAGATATTCAATAAAGTATATTTGAAGTAAAGGCTGTTGATTAAGAGACGATTTTAACATAAAACCATCCATATTTCTTAGATCATCCTAAACAATGTAGTCAAATGTTATATCAAATTAATGTGTGCTATATAAATATGGAACAGAATATAGGGGTTCCTATTGAAAAATATGTTTTATTCATCATGTGATCAAAATTCAAAATAGTTTTAGGTTATGTACCCAACTATCTTATACAATTTTTGATAGCTAGCATAGCAATGGAGTTATTGACCATCTAGACACTAAAAACTCACCTTGTATATCACAAACCTGCCGCCAGTTACGATTATAGAAATTGATACTGAGCTGGAATAAAAATGCTGCAAGTTGTTTCCTATTTTGATTGTACAATCCATGTCAACCTTCCACAGCTGGCTATAACAGTTACATAGCTTGCTTATAGACATGATAAATATTTACACTCAAGGCGGGTCCAGACACAACGTCTTATCGAACGATAGAACGTTCATGCAAATCGTTCGACAAAAAGTACAAAAGATAGCGCGTAAACGCGTTTCCAACTAATCGGTCAAATGTTAGTTTCGCGACGTTTTCGGTAATGGACGAAGCGTTACTTTGGTCGCTCTATGCTATTTGCAGTGCAATAAAAAGCAGGAATAAACAAAAAAGTCGAAGATTAAGATGGTCGAGGAATGGTTGTTAAAAAGACATGCATTTTTTCATGGCAGATTATTACGTGAACTTGAACCAGATAATTGGCGTAATTACATGAGGATGGATACTGAAACTTACAACCATTTGTTAAAATCTGTTACTCCTTACATAAGAAGGCAAAACACCTGCATGAGAGAAGCCATTTCAGTTCATGAGAGACTTAGTCATATTTCATATGCCTGTGACTTCTTATTCCGATCATTATACTCGGCACTTTCAACTTGCCACAAGCAAGGAAAACTACGACTGACGAAGATCAGACATATCGCTATTAACTTTTCAAATGCAAAGTATATTTGAATACGCATAGAGATAGCAACAAGAAGTGCGATACGTTCTACGAAAATGTACTAAAACAATGTCCGATAAAACGGAAGTTTGTCCACACGCGCCAACTTGTCGAATCAAGTTTTATAAAATGATGCCTCGCACTTCAGATTTTCGACTTATCGTACAACCTTATTTCGATCATGCAAGACGTACGTTTTGTGGTCCACACGCGCCGTTTTACTTGATACGACTTGTCTGAATCGATAAGACGTTCGATAAGACGTTGTGTCTGGACCGCTCTTAAGAGATGATAATAATATAATATTATTCTACCTCCCAAGAATATTATTCAGGATATGAGTACCATTGTTTTTAGATGTAAACGTCACTGAGGACACAAGTCAACAATATTGGACTTAGGTGAGAGCTTAAAAAAGATCATTGTACGCTTTTATTGGTAAAATATCATCAGTTGTCCTATTCACCATTTATGAACTGGTAGATTGAAAATAAAAATAAAAAACTTTTTAATGTGTGGTTATATTTCTGTTTAGGTATATAGGGCATTTGCGGAAGAAGTTTCACATTTAAGTTAAATGATAAGATTTTTCAAAACCGTCATGGAATTGGCTATATCGCAAAAAATACAGGATTGAGGGCTAGTTTAAAAAATATGCTGGAGTTGTTTACGACGGTGGCAAATGCATTCATTGAAATAAAACAGCTTATTTTGAAATACATTTTGACACGTTGAGAATATCTATTTTCAAAAGCTTGATTTCGGACTTCCATTGTCTATAAAAATGTTTGAGTATCACGACGTTTCGATTGATATGCTATCTTCAATCGTCTTCAGGTGAACGTATCGTTGACTCACCCTGTACAGCTATTGAAAATGATCTACTTTCCTTTCAATGCGTATGTTCGGTTAGAATTGGAAAATACAGGACATCACAAGTGTCAAACCTCTATAGGGCAATAAATACAAGCTTTTTTGTTTCCCCAACCCATCATCCCCATCCCACCTCAATAACATTCCCTCCCAAAACATTTTGGGAGATGATCAGGGACTCTTAAAATTAGGTTGGAGCATTTTTCTTTTTTATGAATATTCTGCCGTCACTGGAACAATTTCCAAAAATGATATACTTTTCTGTCATCGTTACAGTAGCAACAATATTTCAAAATTTAATTACAATCAATTCAGTAGTTTCCGAGTTATATAGATAACAAAGGAAATATGTGTACAAAATTTTCCAGAATAGAAAATTATTCGTTTTCCTTTGAATGCGTATGTTTTCCTAGATTTGAAAAGACATGACATTACAAGGGCAATAAATAAAAAAAATGCGTTCCTCCTAACCCCCACCCCCTCACACCCCAATTTCATTCCTACTACTACTACTACTATCTCAAATTCGAATATTTTCGCGATTACTATACTTTTCCCGCTATGCGAGAGAAGTAAAATGTGTAATTTATATGCCTACTAGAGGCCATACTATTAAATTTCACAAAAAACTAGTATTTCATTAAATATCTCTCAGTATCTGAAGAGCCGCGCTCTACTTAGGTATAAGGAATGCTCAACAAAAATCAAAGCAGCATTATATCTGATATAAAATACAGGGCGTTCCATTTAAAATAAGAAAGCATGATGGTCCAGGTTTCGAATCACCCTGTACACATAATATAATGTAACACATTCCTACACTCAAACAGTCGATTATTCCCTTTTCTCTGAAAGTTGCGCTAACTACAGGTTGTTGATTGAGATAGGATTTTAAGATAAAACTCCATATCTCTTGAATAGCCCTGTATAATATACCTAGTTAAATGTTATATCAAATATATAATTATAAAAGGCTATGCGAATGAATATTGAATTTAATGTAGGGGTTGCACTTTATTGATTTGTCCTGTAATTATAAAACTCACAATAATCTTAAGTTTGAACCTCAGCTCTCGGTACAGCTTTGTCCTCGGAAAATTTTTGATAGCTAGCATAGCAAGGGATTTATTGACATTTCGCATACTAAAAACTCACCCGTTGTATAAAAAAAGTTACATCAGGAATCCATATAAATGTGAAGGAAAGTTTGTATGCATTTGCTGCTGTTGTAGTGACAGATATTCCGCAACGATATATAGAAGCAAAAAGGCGTACACTCCTTCTCCTAGTCTATGATACACATTTGAGTTATAACATCCCCGAACGTAATATCTACTTGGCATATAAAAGAGTTAATTCAGCTGAAAAGATGATTTGGACAGCGAGCACTCATACATGTTTATAACTCAATGCTTATATTACTGCATATAATAAAAGTGTACTTAGATTGGTTCCGGGTTACTGTCATTCGCAAAATTCTTTCACTTCGACTGGTGCTCATCTTGCTGTTAGTTATAGCGAAACGAAAATGATTTGAAAATTATCCGTTAAATCTAGACGAACCCACAAAACATGTTGCCAACTCTGCCGGCTGCCAAGTTTCGCGTTACCTATATGAGCCTTCAATATACAGAATATACACGAAATGAACCTCAATGTCGTCATCGTCAGTTGACTGGAGCTGCAATATACGTGCCAGTTGGAAATGGTAATTTTTGGCGCATCACAGTTTTTTTGTCTAATGTGTAGATGGCGTACATACACATAATTTTACATAGTTATTTCATGGTGGTGAGTTGACAGCCATATATAGGCGTTCACTTTACCGCGGCTGCCATCTTTACCGTCGTTTTAACATGGGGGGCTGTTGACTTGTACCAGAGATGTATATATATATATATATATATATATATATATATATATATATATATACACTAATAGATGCTGGGATGCTGCTCACTAAACAAAACAAAATTAGGCTGCTGCAATATTATATCTACATGCAATGAAAGACGCAATGTTATTCTATTCTGTTTCATTCATTCCACAGTAATATTGATTAAAATATGCCTTAACACCCTTCAAAAATGTTGCGATTTTAGCATTACAAATGAAATATCTCTCAAGTGCTACTACAATATCTCATACAGGTATAGGTTTCACTATGTATCCTTCATTTATCTATGTGATATGTGATCTATAATGTGAAAAAATATTTGGAACTATATCAGATTAAAAGAAAATTGTCTTGACTATTATAATAAAAATAATGCTTTAACTACATCTGAAATAAGATTCATAAAAGATGATCAATTTATGGTTTTATATTTTTCATAAGAATCTTCACACTTGGAAAATGATGGACCTATGAATACAATACTTATTAGTACAATAATGGATTTCAGTGACTGAGTAGGCTGGAGCCTAGGGCAGCAAATATGGCTCACTTTTCGACAAAACCCACTTGACATGACATTCAATAGAATTATCCTCGGGCACCCTTTTTAAATTGCGCCCAAAAAACTAACTAGCCTTTTATGGCGCCATCATACCTTTAAAGCTCTATTCTGGGTAATTTAAATATACGCATACCTGAGTTCTCCACTGGATTTGAAACACTAGTACCATTATTTGTGCCTGGGTTACTTTCTCCACCTGCCACGGATACAGTCCTCCATCATTTTGTTGTATTTAATCCACAGGGTGATGAACTTCTTCTCATACGTGTCACAGGTTTCCATTTCACTTTCAAGCTCATGTTCAGATGCACTCTTCAATAACAACTGGTATATGTCACGGTCAAACACCTGTACGCTATCTTATTTACCAATCACCAGTTCAAACGCGGCTTCAATACTCTAATTTTCGCGCGATTCGGCGTTTAACAAAGTGTCCAGATAATTTAACGCCTTTGTAACCGACCCACGGAGCACTTTACGGCTTTTTCTTTTGTTTTCGATCTCGCTAGCCATTTTTTAAACTCTGTCAAACCACCTATCGTTTTAACAGAACAAAACAATGTAAAACGCGGTAAAAGTTTACTTTAGGCTTCTCCGGACACATCTAATTGAGTCTACACAAAACTACGTTCTTTTTTTCCACTCAGTGTACCGCAAATTTCTTGCCGGAAAAACTACCCGTCTTTGAGGCCTCGACTGTTCGGAAAGCAAATAAAACTGCACTCTCTAGTGTTTTATCTCACTTTTACTTGATAAAAGGCGGTCGTGTTAAAATTTCTATTATCTGAACACCAGTGCTAAATACCCAACAATTATATTTCGGCAAAATACAAATTATTTTAGCCGATTTAATAATCCTTTCCAAGCGGTTGTCGAACGAATAACGAAAATCGAAAAGTTTTGTAACTGTGACCGACGTCCAACTCTCACCGACTTGGCTCTGAAACCGATCTCGGCGAGGTTGCCGGTTGGCCGGATTGCCGGGTTGCCGCGTTTTTCTTACATACATAGATTATCTACAATCTGAAATGTACTGAAGTATATCTTGACAGAATAAATAGTTTGCTAGATTTGAGAGCTTCAGTTTTGTTTCCATTATAGGATCTAGTTAGCTAGTTGGCAAGTAATCTGGGTAGCCTTTGTTAAAAGTCAAATCTGACAGTTCGACGATGATTTACAAATAAATCGGAACGCGTCACTGATAGAAAAAGAGTTTTACCTGCGAAACTGTGTGTTGATTGTAGCCTATGCTTTTCAAAGTGCAGTTTCCTCTTGTGATCTAGTGCATGGTGCTCACAGATGAGGTGAAATGCTCATTGTCTACAATTTAGGTCTTCAGCCTTTTGAACCAGAGCCCGAAGTTGCCATTACACAAAATCGACTGTTAATGTGTTGTAGAGTATCCATTCATCAAATGAAAAACAACTTTTTTACAAGATAAGCACTAAACAAAATCACTCACCGCTGTAGAGACAAAAAAACCGATTGGGCTAAAAGCAGTTTATTTTTAAACCGAACACAACAAACGGGATTCCTCTCTCCCTCTGAATTATTTCGATAGCTTTGCTCATTCGATTAATTTATAGCGTAAGTCTAATTGGAATTACAACGGCGGCTGATGTTATTTTTCATAGCTGATTTTAATGAATACATACCAGAGCCCTTTTAATTGGGCGATACGTATTTATGTTGTTCGATTTTAAAGAGTGAAACTGAAACTGCAACTTTCAAAGGAGTCGATTCACGATCCACAGGAATGCTTAACAAAGATTAACAACATCAGAAAGTCTATCCCGTTCCAGAAGCTCTACAGAAAGATAGTTTTTTTTTACAAATTTCGGCAACATTTATTTTGAAGATAAAATAATTGTGTATTTAACACTCTTTCATGAATAAAGGTATTTTTTACAATATCTCAAGTCATGGAATGTATTAATAAGAATGAAATTGCTTAAGGAATAGAATATTTTAAAACATGACATATCTTGAGAAATAAATTATTTTATAACATGAAATATCTCAAGGACATTTGTTAATGTTCTCTATGGGTTTCCTTTAGCAGTAGTTCAAACACAGTCGCTAAAAAAATATTTACCATAGACAGACAAATAAAAAAAATATTTAATAGAAAAATAGCTTACAGGAGCTAGTTAGTTAGTTAACCTGGATAGCATTTATAAAGAGTCAAATCTGACAGTACGATGATGCTTTCATTATAAATCGAAACGCGTCACTGTAAAACGGTGAAACTGTTATCAGATACACAATTATTCCATCTGCATGATGGTAGGAGTTGAGTCTTGACACGCCACCACGTGCTGTTGATAGAGCATCAGAGAGGAAGTTAATTTAGAAGGCTGGCGTTGTGGCGTTCGTTTTGGCACGGGTGATGGATTCTTTCGTTCGCTGCTGTCATCGATTTCCGATTCCGCCTCTCGCGTACGTGACCAAATCGTTTTCATCGAACTACATTTTTTCATAGGCAACTTGAATAGCTTGCAGCTGTTCGAAAAAGAAAATATCAAAGATTAAAAGTCAGTTCTTGAATTTTACAAGATGCTTCCCATATCGGAAGGAGGTTGGTACTCATTTCGAACACTATTTGAGTTTGTGAAAATGAAATGAAATGAAATCAAGTAGATTCACTCAGTATCCTTCGCTTAGTTATCCAATTAAAAAAAAATTCTTGGAATGATGGAATCAGAATTTTACGAGAGGTTTTCGTATTGCATTTTTTTGTAAATTTATTATTATATACATTTTCGAAGAATTGATTATTTGTAGGTATAACATAATTC
This sequence comes from Bruchidius siliquastri, assembly GCA_949316355.1. NCBI lineage: Eukaryota > Metazoa > Arthropoda > Insecta > Coleoptera > Chrysomelidae > Bruchidius > Bruchidius siliquastri. Next base: position 39,689,274 of record OX438533.1, on the reverse strand, counting down.
AGAGAAATCAGAAATTCACGAACTAAACGGAATGTATTTCAAATTTCTGATCATCTCTCTACGATTATCTGCAAGAAATATATTTGCTCCGTTTACATTTTGTTTGAAACATAGTGGTAGGTACATATCAATGGTCCTTGAACATGACATTGATACCGCCATATATATTATTTAAAAAATAATATACTTCAAAATTTCATCCTCCATATGGCTTCCAAAGATACGTGAAACTATATAGAGGATGGAAATTCCTAGTAATATTTTTGAAACATCCAGGTTGTCTACTATCAGGCAATGAACCATGGTAACTTTAACTTCCTCGCACAGACTTCATCAAAATCCTCTCTGCCTTTACCAGCCACCGAAGGTTCTCTTACTCTGATTGGCCACCAACGTCGGCGTTGTGAGATGTTCACCTATCGATCACGCGTTCATCACGCACTGATAATTGTTTATAGTTTCTGTTGCGAAAAACGTCTAGTAGATGGCGAGGCATGGTCTAATTCAGAGACAAGTGTCTCCAGAGTCATCCATACAATTAAACCTGTAATTACCTTATGCCGTTTTAGCTTCTATTCTATTCTAATCATTCACTTATGAGTGCGTAATTTTAGTAGTGTCGGAATGAAATGTGATTTCTGGGGATAACAAATACATTTTTTAAGTTGTCAGAGCTTGTATGCGTACGTAATTTGAAAATCAATTCATATTCATAATATATCAAGTGGATCTCTTTTTGAGTATTATATGTGACATGGGAGTACGCTTTTGTCAAGTTAATTTTATATCCACTGAGCGAATCAAAAAAGGTAAAATATTCCATTATATATTTTTTATGACCGTAATCCAACTAGTGAATATATGAGATAATAGATACAAGAAGAGTCATGGTCAAAGCTTTAGGAGGAAGATTATGAAAACCTTTATTTGTGCATTGCTTCATTATTCATATTTTATAAGCCTCTGATTCGAAATTAGGCTACATCCATTTTTACTCACAATACGTCACTCAGCTGCATGCGTCTATATGCTGTAAGTACTTGCATGAACTCAATTTAGCAAGATCTCAAGAATGGATTGTCATTAAAAAAATAAAAATACTATGATTAAATCCCAACCATAAAAACAAGTTTCCTGACATGAACTCTTAAACTATTATACATTGGCTTCAACATTGCACCAGTTTGTAATCCTACAAGATGGCAACCGTGCACTCTAGATCAACCATGCGCCAATTCTAGGAACCCATCGATGTAGCATGATGAAAGAAGGACTAGGTTGGTGAATTGTTTCAATAATTCCATATTGATAAAAATTATATTCCTCAAAGGCTTTATTAGGCTTTTAGGTATATCACGATAACTTATTATTTCATTCATTTTTCCCGTGTCTGTAGGTTTCAGTAGTCTTTATGCCCTAGGAAGTGGTATTTTATTAAGAAATATAATATGATTATATTATATATATTTATATGTGGGAAGAGTGAGATCACTTTGGAAAGTGCAGATCCGATTTTGGATCTCGCCTTTCTTTGCGTGTATATCGCGTTGTAATTGAAGTTGTCGCCTTGGCAGTGTTCTTTATCAGATAATTCGTCGGACCTCCTTTTTGCTTGTTTTCTATATTTTATACGCTACTAGTTTGTGGGTAATCGAGACAGAGAGCGTACGTGAGTCTGTATATTTGCGTGATACTTTCCACTTAGAGTGAGATCCGGAAATTTGGCAACGCGGCGGATCTCATCTTTGCGATAAAATAATTTCATTGGTGAGTCATAGTAGGATATGGGTCGGCAGAGAAACAGTTCGGTCCAGAAATTAGTGTGTAAGAAAAAGTCAGAAGGTGAAACACAAATGTAAGAGTGAGTGCGCGAATCTTGCAACGCGTGGCAACGCTGGCATAGTAAGTGTACGGATCTGTGGCTGCCGAGCATCGAACATCTTTCATCTATCTTTTGCAGGACTCGTCATCAAACCTTCATATGTGTCCGTTATAGTCTAGTCAAATTAGCAGTTTCAATTATCAACATTTGTAAACAAGATCGGCAACAAATTCTGGACGGTATCAAGATATTTTACCATACACTTGTTCATGATAAAGTGGCATAGTATGCTATAGTGGTTTTACAGAAAACCCTACATTTATAAAATGAATGCGTAGGAAACGTATAAGTACTGACTAATGTAATTAGCTACAAAGTGTTTTCTTGTCACTTTGACATTTTTTTTTGTAACTATCATCCTAAAGCTTGTGATTTTTCATCATATTTAAGATATTACTGCATGACTATATTTAATATGAACTATTTAACTATATCTTCAATATCGATACAAAAAAAAATAAAAGCTCATAACACATTCTACATCACAAATAATGCGAACAAATGTATTTTTCAACCAGTTAGATATATTTGCGAACCAGAATTTATCATTCAAGGCTATCATTTGAGTAAGGAACCAAAACTGTTGAGACATTCCACAAATTCTTGGTAAATGTTGCCCATACTTCGCACATAGCAATAACACTTGTGACATATTATAAAACATTTCCGCTCTCAGATGAATGATAACATAAGAATCAATTTATTAAGAATAACGTCAATTATCAAAAATCCTAATTTCGTAATTTGACTGTATTATAAATACGCTCCTCCCGTCACCGCGCACGCGACCTACGTGTGTTGTTGGTCCGTGAGTGGGGACATGTCATTTATCTTTTCTTTTATATTTGTCTTCAGTATCCACCTAACGCGTGTAGGAGGTTGTAGTCTAAGGATGTCTGAAATGAATTACTTGCTCGAAATCATACGCACTGATTTTTGCAATAAAAGTTATTGTTACATTTTCCGTACAGGGTACCATATTCAAACGGAAAATGTAATAATGAACTCGGAGTGTGATATTTTGTCACCTTCGGTGAAAAACAAAAACACTTAACGACAAAAATAAAATATAAACTTCCTCAAAATAAAATGGAAAAAATAAACAAAACTCTAACGAAAATGAAAAAAATCATCCAATTGAGGGTTCGAATAGACCCCTTCTTGCATTTGGCAATACCCCAACCTATGATAAAACTCATTTCTAACATTGGGTAACATTGTAGGAGTAATCGAGCTACAAGAATCGATTATTTTGAGTCGTAACTCCTCCAATGTATTCGCCCAAAGTACGAGATTCACTTTCTGTTCGCGCGTGTAACCCATTGTCGGAAGTGTTTCCGTTTCGCACCAACGGTAGTCTAGGAAAGAATGATCATCGGATCGGCGATCGGAATCACCGACACACGATGAAATGAAGATCATAAAGCGCAAAGCGTTAGTCATGTCCGACACACTGTTGTCACATACTTCCTAGGTGTTTGAGCGGAAATTTATCGCAGTAAACGCCTCACATCACGACGTTTGTTGAAGCAATCAAGCCGATTGATAATCACCGTAGATAAAATCAATACTTAAAGTTTTGCGGTGACAGTTCTTGATTCACTAATAAGCGAAAGATGAAGATCAAATAGTTCAAGAAACATTTTTTTTTAGGATTTAACGCTATTGTCTATTTTTGTGAAAAATATCTATCCAGGAATTAATATTTTTTCCAGTGGGTAGGTACTGAACGATACATACATTGCGGCAGTCACGTCGGTAAAACAAAATTTATAATAGCACAAACACTGCATTTTGAAATTAGGAAAATTCATTTTTACACGGAGCGCGTATTTTCAAAATAAAGCATCAACGTTTGAAAGTAGGATTCACTCCAACGGGCCTGTATCGCGATTTTGTAACTGCGAAGCACGGCATCCACTCATTACGCCATGCATGTGTTATACTTCTGTTGATTAGACGAATTATTGATCCAATTTACGACTGTCCAAAAATGAGCCGAAATAGTTAAAAAACTGTAACGGCTAACTTATTAAAATATTCATGTTTTGTACCTTTGGGAGAGAGCAATAATCTTATAATTGATCGGATTCATTATTTCTGGAACATTCTATTTTTTTTCACTGTTACATGAATATTATTAATACAAAAAGAAATACTTCACTCTCTTCATAGCGTGCAAAAGTGCCTACTTTATGCGCGGTAGTAGAAAAAATATAATTTCAAGAAATACCTCAACACGTGGCAACCTTCGCTCCATTTCTTATGTCTTTGGATTTCCGATCGAGCCGTCTTCAACGGAATCATGCCAAAAAGAGATAAAACATGTTCCACTTCCACTACTACTCATGACTAGGGCAGCGTTGCGACGCGTTGCAAGATTCGCGCACTCACTCTTACATTTATGTTTCACCTTCTGACTTTTTCTTACACACTAATTTCTGGACCGAACGTTTTCTGTGCCGACAGTGTATTATTATGAACTTGTGTTTTGCTTTATGATAATATGAAAGCAAGTGTATTCGGCCTGTTTTGAAGCCGCGGCTCTTTCCTACAGCACGCGGTAGCAATGCGCTGGAGCATTTGTAAAGCAGACAGGGTAATTTTGTTAGATGGAATTGAAACAGGATCCAAATAAAATTTGTATACTTCTATTGTTTTAATCTGTAATTATATTATAAACGAATACTTTAATTTGTATCCAAGTTATCTTGGAAAAGGAGAGGATACTTTTTTTTAAATTCGAGGCATTCATCCTTTTTGTGGGGAAATCCTATTTTTTATGTGCATTTTGAAAAATTTCTTCATAGTAGCTTTTTGTTTTGGATCCCATGATCCTCGAGTTTGTTCCTTTTTTTTACTTGACCCTTGTGGTGCAATATTTCCTGGAACAAAACAAAAGTTAGAGGTCAGCAAACATTTTTGGCATCATATTGTGAACATAGAGCAGTACTGGATCCGGCTGCATGATGTCTACATTCATCGCGTTTTTAATCAAAATGTAATAGATAAATTATATATATATATATATATATATATATATATATATATATATATACCACTAAAATAGTTTTGGTTGCATTTACTCACCTGACCGCAATCTCTTGGCAACCTGTTATAAACAGGTACTACTCCGTTAAATGTTGAATTTTGACGTTCATAAGGTTTTTTCAATCATTGATATATCAAATTAAAGCTAATTTTTACCTCTATACGATGGTATAAAGTTCGCAGAACTTTTTAAGTTGGGTATATATCTATCTTTGAAATGATTGATTATTTAATTGAAAATACTTGCCGGAACATTTTGTTAACCTTGCGGACACGTATTTCTCTATAAATAGTGATTCATAAAAATTAGATTTTGAATAAAAACGCGATGAACGTAGACATTATGCAGCCAGATCTTAGACTATAAGTACTGTTTTCTATTAGTAGTGTTTCAATAGAAGGAATATTAAAGTAATAAGGAAATACACATTTGTAAAAATCTGAATGATTAAGTTATAGAGGTATGTAGAAAAGATTATCATAAGTTTACCATCTTCTGATTTTTCTGATTCGGAATTTTTGCACCTAGTGGCACTCTGGGATAGTCCATCTGGCTGATGTATCTTGTCTATGTTGGATTCTGCAGAAAAAACTCACAAAAATTAAACCACAGATAATAGAAACCTCCACAAAGCCTACCAGTATCTCTATCTACTTATGCAGCCAGGATGTTATCTCTGTTTAGGTCATTTAAGTTCATATCAATCTCCTCCAGAGTTTTTCCGTGGTACTCGGCTCCTTTTCCTTCATCCATGATTAACAATAGTTTGGCTATTTTTGCTACAAAAAACCATGAAAATATTTATTAGTCCATTCCCGAAGAGAGTGCATATTTAAAATATATTGTTGTGTATAAAATATGTTCAAAAGTACCATAGACATACCTGAGGACACATTAATTAAGATATAAACCAAAATGATAGACTTCAAATGAATTATGACGATGTAAATTGCAATTGAAAAAAATTCGGGGTGTTGGAATCGAACCTACGCTCATTAAAAATCTCACTGTAAAAACTGACGCTTTAGACCACTCAACCAGTAACGCAGTTGTCAACAATCTTCTTTGTCTGGCTATTTACTGTCATTATTTCAAAATTCAACACATTACTCACTATTTCCCATCCTTTGAATTCGCTTCAGGGGTCGCAATCCTCCTCAAGATTTTAAGAATGCCGCTGCAACCTATAAGAGTTTAGTAAACGTGAAACTAAAAAGATGCAGAAATGTGATACAAACATCAACATATAACATTTAAGGATTTCAGATGTTGCTATTATTTTGTTTCGGATCTCACTTTAGCTACTTTTTGAATGTACCCATAAATAATAAATTGCAACTACCATTTCCAGCATATAACTGAATCACTGGCCTAATAACATCTATATATGAAAACAAATTATATTTCTTAAGAAAATTTTGTAAGGATCTCGTCTTGTTTCACATAGCTACTTTATATGTTCATAGGATGGCATGAATCTGCGGGAATTGTTGTGTCTATATGTTGGTTTCCTATATATTGAAAAATTCAGTTTGCATTCTGTATGCTTATATTTAAGTCCAAAAACTAATTGATCCAGACAATTCTTCCTCTATTGTGTATTTGATGTTAAGAATGGAATTTATTAACTGGAGGAGGTCTGTTAACTGATTTTAATTTCCTTTAAAAAATGCAATGATATCATCTACATATCTGTACCAGAATAAAATATGATGGTTTTTTGCGGATCTCATTATTTTTTGTTCTATATTTCCCATGAATAAATCGGCTAAAAGAGGTGAAATGAGACTACCCATTGATAGCTCTTCATTCTGGATGTAAAATCTATTGTACGAGAAGCAGTTTTGCGATATGAAAGAGTTTCTCCAAGTAAGAGCATCTATAATCTACAGGAAATATCTACATTAAAACATAACGATCGGTATTCACTGTAAAGGTTGGGACTTGGTTTACTGCAAAAATGTTCTCCAATCTTCTGGCCGTAGTTTATTTATTACATTTACATATAAAAACAACGCATCATCCAACGCCGGTTGCCATGTTGCCAAATGTGCGATGATGCCGCATAGACATTAAGTAGGTACGCCGTCGGATTCATATACAGCGTTTTGAATATTTGAACGAAAGAAAATTCGTATTCTATTCGAAAATTGAATTCACATAAAGTTCAACCTAGTTTCACTGCCGAATATTTTCAGGGCGTTGTCGCGTTACTATAAGGATCATGAATAATAAGGAACATTTTATTCGATCTTCTACATTTGGAATTTTCTGACGATGCGAAAGATTTAGTTTTTTATATTTATTCAATTAAAACCCAAGAATCAAAGGTTCAAAAATCTAAGTAATAATTCTTCGTCTTTTTGTTCTTTCCTACTTATTTCTAAACTAAAAGCATTGCGTCATTGCGTGATTAGTACAGCGTGAACCTTCTTTTGACGCATTCAGTTCTGTGCGGCTATTGATAACGGACGGTCTTATTTACCTGCGAAATATTATGATAATAAGAAAGGGGTAATCAAAATGGTGGACACCTTCTTTTCAACTGAATACCTCATGCGAGCAATCGGAACTAAGTTCAGAATTTCAGATATCAAACACATGCACAGAAAAGTGGTTGATACCAATATCAATAAAGTCACTTAATATGTGGATAGACAAATCGTTGTACTAACATTTGTAGGAAATCATATACCCGATAGTGTGGAAATAGATATGATCAGCTTTCCCGCTGAACCCAATTTCTATCCAGTCGTCCAGTGCTTTATGTGTTTACGATGTGGTCACACCAGTAAACAATGTAGAGGGAAAAATGAATGTCATAACTGCGCATGTGAGAACTGTTTGAAAATGTAAGAGGGATGTAAGGATTTGTATTCATCGTAAAAGCAGAGAACGTACATCCAGACTCGCCAGTTTATAAGAGACAGGATAACATTAAAAAAACTACAGCACTGTGAAATGTCTCCTTTGAGATTGAGATCCTAGATTTTTATTGTGGATAATCCTTCATATGCTAAGGTATCGATGAAAAATAGGTTTTCTCTTCTAAGCAGTTTATAAAATTTTCCTGAATTACGCGAGCAGAGATCACCAATTGAGCCAAACATAATTAAAAAGCCACAACCTCTAAACATGTACAATCCTAATACAAGTCTAGGTAGGCCATGTAATCGTGAAAAGGTTTTTGACGCATCTGAAGTTACTTTTCTTTTTGTGTCCAAACATTTTACAGGTTACGCAGCAGATTCAGACCTGGAGCCTTTGCGTGAAACAATACGAAGCTCATCGGTAAAGCCTAGTTTTCTGCAATGGGACCACATACTCGCACACTGCCAGCTCAAAGTCAGAATAAGCAATGAGCATGAGCGAACCTATAAAAGCAGAAAATCGCCATATTCACTGACAGAGTGCTTTATCTGGTGCACAATTCGCACCAAAAATGTAATGGGCATTTTATATTTGGTTAAAATGGGAGGAGTTATTGATGGAAAAGTTCTGTATATAATGAAACAGATAATTATGGATATATTTGTATTAATACAATTTAATATTGAATTCTAAAATATAAACTAAACATATACAAAATCTTATGTTTACTGTAATAATTTAGGTAGTAGGTCAAAATAAGTAATGCACTACAAAACACATAGAATAAAACGTAAATTAAAAACTACGATTTAATGCATAAAGACATTATCAACTAGAGCACAAAAATAAACTTTAATGATGTATAAAATGAAAATATATAACAAATAATTATGAAAAAAACTATTATAATAGCAAACACTTAGACTGTAAAACCATTATTTAAATATGTTTTTAAAACTATCAAATTTTTTGTCGAAAAATTATACATGAGTAGGTTTCAATCCAGGAATACATATGTTATTCATGGCTTACATCTATGAATTATTTCCTGTGTGAAATTTTGCCATATTCTCAATATGCATTAATATCACAGTGCTCGAACTAGTGAAAAAAGATACATTATGACATTTTCACCAAAAAAAGAGCTATCTTATGCATAATTATATTTTCTTTTTTCTAATAAATCACTTATACAAGCGGCTGACACTTTTAAAAACATCATACAGAGTTTTGATTAGCAAAATATTGGGCTATTAAAAGAGAAATCCTAGCAATTATTCAAATCGAACTTGCATAGTGCAGATGACCGTGAACCTCAGTATGACAAAGATGTGTGCTCAAACTATTGTTCAATAGTCAACTTCAACATCAATGAAAAATGTTTTATTGTTTAACAGTCAAAGTCTTTACCTTTTCAAGCTGGTGTTCTAGTATTTTAGCGGTGAATGAGTTATATGCCATATGCCGACAGAAGGGTGATCTGAATGATTACAAAATACATGACTTAAACCCTAAACTGACTTTACTTATATAGTGTAAGGCTTAGCCAGGAACTTCTACTGAAAATTTACCCAAATCCGTACTTGTAAGCACTACAGCATTTTTTACTGCCACGATAATATTTTTAGATAAATTATCTTCACAATTGGCAGACACAAAGTGACGACTAGACAAGTTGTAGATTAAGAGTGTCTTAAAGTGACTAAAAGTAGGATTTGTGTTTTTTACACCTTATTGTCTTATTTGGCAGGAGAAGTTTTCAATAGGATCTTGATTCAACCATCAACAATTCAGGATATTCACATTTCCAGGCTCCAACATTCCAAATATATCTATGATCCCATTAATGGTGATCGTCCGATTCACTAATGATCGTGGCCTGAATCGTTCCTCACTACCGTCCGCTGCAAAAAAGTAATATTCTGTAAATATAAGCGCATCAAAAAAAACTAGTAGTTTGAATAATGGTTATGAAAAGCTTTGACAATACAGCAGAAAATATTAAATTTACTGACATCTTTCAATAGATGTGATGATGTGATGATGACAAATTATTCTCCTTATCTGACATTCTAAATACGAGTATAAAAGACACATTTCTAGAACATTTCTAACTTTAGAATGATATGAGTAACATGCCAAATGAAAGCGCCTTATTAATTTGCATACTTATTATATTTTGTTGATCATTTTGATATAATAATTCTGCAATTTAAAAAATATATTCAATAAAAATATTACTAGCTAATAAATACTAATATATAAGGCTGCTATTTTCAAATTCTCTAATTGACAACTGTCAAAATTCACTTTTATCACTAAATTAATCAAATTTTTCATACGGAATGTATTACCATCTACAAAACGATTCACACTGCTTTTTGCTATATAAAATCGGTCAAAACAATACGGGTTAATTGCGAAACTCATTTTACATTAACAAGTGTACCAAGTCTGCAAGATTTTTAAAAAATTGTTTGCTTTCATCCATTCAGTCAGTTGAAGAGCTGCTAAGCAATACATTAACGTTTAATGTCATTATATTTATCTTATATTTTCAAAACTTGATTTGCAAAATACAATAATTCAAAAAGCGACAAGGGATTCGTATTTGAGGTTGATGTAGGTATTGATTAGCAATGCATATTTATGTATCAGAATTAAAAAATATCTTGTCCCCAAAAAATATAACTTTTGTATAAAAATGGTTTCTGATACTCGCAAACAGAATAGCAAACAGCAAGTTTTCCACATAATGGCCTCATATGAACAGTTAAATGATACTTGATACAAAATGATTTATTTTACAGTGATACACTGAAAAAAGCATGTCTTAAATTTGTAGGAAACTTACAGATGAACTGTGATGAAATTCTTTGAATTTCTGAAAAGGACTGTTCAAAACAACAAACTAATTCTCAAAATTCAATATAGCTTTACTTACTTGCTTAAGGGACTTTCTCCTCAGTGAGTTCTGATTCATTCAATTCAAGATTTTCCTGCCCTGTTGTGGTGGCGGTAAACATAGAAATTTCTCCCAACTGCTGTTTAGATGGCAATGCAGAAGTTGCAGGTTGATCTGAAACCACACAATTCAGTTATTGTAGTATAACATAGGTAAACTATTCTGAAGCTCTTTATGATGACATTTCTCAAATATAAATAAAGGATGTTCAAATATTAGACTATATTTTCTAAAATTAATTTTTGTTTTAATAACACAATCTGAAGAATAATGATTTTAGATACGAACGTATTTGTACCATTGCCATCAATATGAGATCCCTGTTGGAAATCCGTATAACTGTTATTCATTATAGTTTCTCCAAATTTGAATCTTGAGCAAACCTCAAGGTTGTCGAATTATAACAAATTCAAAGAAGCTTGTGTTGAGAATATTGACCGTCAAAACAAGTTAGATCCCCAATAATGTTTTGCTCAATGATTTGGTGACAGTAGCAGTGAAACATACCAACGATTTGTTCACTGATAGTAGATATTTGTGGCTCAGGAAGATTCACAGATGGCACAGCATCCTTTCTCAATCTATTATTGCCATAATTCTCTTCTTCAGTGAAGTGTACATGGCATACTCTATAACTATTATAAACAGCAATGGGGTGAAGAGATCTCAGTGCTGTATTTCCAGTAGGTTCCATCCATTTAAGAAAAACATACATGAATTTCTCAGGGTTTGGAAATCTGTGCCTCACTGACAACCTGTCCTGGCAGTCTTTAACTGCAGATTTGTGAAACTGAGGCGTTTCCCGAGATCTGTACTTTTCGGTATGGAAAAACTTGTATTGCTGAAAAAATAAAATATGGCAATGAAAATTTATTTGACGAACTGATGTTAAAACAGACCTTAAAGCTATGTGGATTAACATAACAATAATGGCCTCATATGGCTGTCAAATGATACTTTATACAAAATGATTTTACAGTGATACACTGAAAACATGTCTTAAATTTGTAGAAAACTTACAGATGAACTGTGATGAAATTTTTTGAATTTCTGGAAAGGACTATGTTCATTACAACAAATTAATTCTCAAAATTCAATATAGCTTTACTCACTTGCTTTAGGGACTTGTTCCTCAGTGAGTTCTGATTCACTCAATTCAAGATTTTCCTGCCCTGTTGTGGTGGTGGCAAACATAGAAATTTCTCCCAACTGCTGTTTTGATGGCAATGCAGAAGTTGAAGGTTGATCTGAAACCACATAATTCAGTTATTGTAGTATAACATGGGTAAACTATTTTGAAGCTCTTTATGGTGACATTTCTCAACTACAAATAAAGGATGTTCAAATATAAGACTACATTTTCTCAGATTAATTTTTTTTTTAATGACACTATCTGAAGAATAATGATTTTAGATACGAACATATTTGTACCATTGCCATCAATATGAGATCCCTGTTGGTAATCCGTATAACTGTTATTCATTATAATTTCTCCAAATTTGAATCTTAAGCAAACCTCAAGGTTGTCGAATTATAACAAATTCAAAGAAGCTTGTGATGAGAATATTGACCGTGAAAACAAGTTAGATCCCCAATAATGTTTTGCTCAATGATTTGGTGACAGTAGCAGTAAAACATACCAACAATTTGTTCACTGATAGTAGATATTTGTGGCTCAGGAAGATTCACAGATGGCACAGCATCCTTTCTCAATCTATTATTGCCATAATTCTCTTCTTCAGTGAAGTGTGCATGGCATACTCTATAACTATTATAAACAGCAATGGGGTGAAGAGATCTCAGTGCTGTATTTCCAGTAGGTTCCATCCATTTAAGAAAAACATACATGAATTTCTCAGGGTTTGGAAATCTGTACCTCACTGACAACCTGTCCTGGCAGTCTTTAACTGCACATTTGTGAAACTGAGGCGTTACCCGAGATCTGTACTTTTCGGTATGGAAAACTAGTATTGCTGAAAAAATAAAATATGGCAATGAAAATTTATTTGACAAACTGATGTTAAAACAGACCTTAAAGCTATGTGGATCAACATAACAATAATGGCCTCATATGGCTGTCAAATGATACTTTATACAAAATGATTTTACAGTGATACACTGAAAACATATCTTAAATTTGTAGAAAACTTACAGATGAACTGTGATGAAATTTTTTGAATTTCTGGAAAGGACTATGTTCATTACAACAAATTAATTCTCAAAATTCAATATAGCTTTACTCACTTGCTTTAGGAACTTGTTCCTCAGTGAGTTCTGATTCACCCAATTCAAGATTTTCCTGCCCTGCCCTGCCCTGCCAACTGCTGTTTAGATGGTGATGCAGAAGTTGGATGTTGATCTGAAATCACATAATTCAGTTATTGTAGTATAACATAGGTGTGTCGTGCACTATAAAAACAAGAAGGCACTTCCGCACTGACGTTGTCCTGGTATCATCACACCCAGATTGTATTGGTCAATGGACGTCTCAAGACTGGACTGATGTGGACGCTAATACCACTACTGTAAGAAGTTTTTCAAATATATATATATATATATTTGTCAGACTGGACGACAACGTATAGACACCCATAGGTAATAAGACGAATTTCTCTAAACCCACCTAGACTCAATATAAACTCAATCATCATGTCTACACCAAGTAATTCTGACTTACAACTTACATTTGATATTATGCGATACTCAATCCCTGATTATTACGGAGGATCATCAGACCTAGCAAAATTTCTAGATAATTCAGAATTTTTTTTACCAAAATACGCTGATACAGGCTTCATAAAAGAAGCATTCTCTTTTATATTATACCGAGTACACGGAGAGGCATCCAAATTAATCGAAACGCAAAAACCGATTTCATGGGCAGCCGTGAAAACTTTATTTCTTAACAGAGACAGATCTTGTGGATGAAGAGTTGTGTAGTTTTTACACAGTTTCACAAATAAAACTCTTTATCTACACGATGGAAGAATTTCACCAAGTAAGAGCGTCTGCAATCTACAAGATACAAATCTCTCCGAAACGAAGAAAACTTGTGTGCAGATTTAGGATATCTATATCAGACTGACACTTATCTCAATTTTTACACTGAAGTTCAACTAAAATTAAGTGCTCTAATGGATTACGTCAACTTAGAATACGTAGGCGAAACAAGACGGGCAATGATAAACTGTTATTTAAAACGCCCATTAAACGTTTTCCTATCCGGACTCCAATCCCCGTATTACGAATATTTAGAATCACCGTGATCCAAATCAATTAGAAGCTTGCCTCGAGCTTTGTCGCAAGTATGATAACTCCCGAGAAACTAATATGAGAAAATTCTACGATTACAAAACACCCGACATACATCACCCGACAGTCACGTTAACATTGTACACTACTCCGAAAGAAACTTCTATAGCTTTAAAAATAGAATTCATATTACGTATAAACGTAAATATAAAGTGACCCGTAATACTGACAAAACCTTAGAAGTTTAAATTACCAAAGGAAACGAACATGACGAGCTTTTGCAGTTCATGAAAGAATACACACAATCTAATAAAACACATGGACTTTATACTGACTGCACTCAAATTATTTCCCACTTGAATCAAATCCTAGATGCCTATTTTTCGCATAGTGGAATTAAAATAAGTAAAGCAGAATATAAGCCGGACTATTTAGACAATGAAAAAGCCCTTGAAGAAATTCCCATTTATCACAGTCAAGCACACAATGGAGTCAATGAGACTCACGAGCACCCAAAGATAAAATTCTGTACTCCTAATATGAACCAAGTAATAACAAATTATATTAACAAATGCAAACCTAGCAAGTATGACAGACGACCGATAAAACAAAAACAAAATGGACCTGTCTATATACGACACAGACAAGACGGCAGACCATAAAAAACCAACCAATGTTCCACATATTATTCAATTAACTAACAACAAATGTTTAGATACTATTTGCTCTATATCTATTAGCGAAAGCTCAATATTGAATATTAATTGCAGAAACAAAGTGAACAACCAAATTTTATTTCCTTCTTCACGAATGAAAACCAAAATATTAACAAGACAAATGTGACATGACATCTAAGACTACTAAGCTTTAGAGTCATATTCCGTTGTATCCACTTCTTGCCTCCTCATGATTGTTATTGTAATACAATGTATTATTTACAAATTAGTGTTATATAAATTTAAAGGTTTAAGTAAGAATAATATTATATCGAGTCAACATATAGAATTGCTAAACTCTCTTAAAGAAAGAATTTTTGATATCGAATTCGGAGAATCCGAACCTAAGGAGGGAGGAATCAAGAAACCCTCTCAAGAAACAGCACTTTGTTTTGTTTATGTTATACTCAGATAAGAAGTGTTTATCTATGAAAGCCACATATATATCGCTGATATTAAATATATATATATATATATATATATATATATATATATATATATATATATATATATACACACACACACACACACACACACACTAATAGATGCTGGGATACTGCTCACTAGACAAAACAAAATTAGGCTGCTGCAATATTATATCTACATGCAATGAAAGGCGCAATGTTATTCTATTCTGTTTCATTCATTTAACAGTAATGTTGATTAAAATGTGCCTTAACACCCTTCAACAATGTTGCGATTTTAGCATTACAAATGAAATATCTCTCAAGTGTTACTTATTTCATACAGGTATAGGCTTCACTATGTATCCTTCATTTATCTATAATGTGAAAAAATATATGGAATTATATCAGATTAGAAGAAAATTGGCTTGACTATTATAATAAAAAAAATGCTTTGACTACATCTGAAATAAGATTCATAAAAGATGATCAATTTAAATGGTTTTATATTTTTCATAATAATCTTCACACTTGGAAAATGATGGACCTATCAATACAATACTTATTAGTACAATAATTGGTTTCAGTGGCTGAGTAGGCTGGAGCCTAGGGCAGCAAATATGGCTCAATTATCGACAAAACCCACATGACATGCTTTCAATAATCTCATTTTAATTTTCCGACATAGCGGGATAACTTTCAACTAGTTGGCGAGCTCGGCTACCGGGAACCGTTGCTTGGCATAAATAATCAATTTTGTCACAACATTCAATAGAACTGTGCTCGTGCACCTTTTTAAATTGCGCCCAAAAAACTAACCAGCCTTTTATGGCGCCATCATACCGTTTAAACTCTATTCTGGGTAATTTAAATATACGCATACCTGAGTTCTCCACTGGATTTGAAACACTAGTATCATTATTTGTGCCTGGGTTACTTTCTCCACCTGCAGCGGATACAGAGTCCTCCATCATATTGTTGTATTTAATCCTCAGGGTGATGAACTTCTTCTCATACGTGTCACAGGTTTCCATTTCACTTTCAAGCTCATGTTCAGATGCACTCTTTAATAACAACTCGTATATGTCACGGTCAAACACTATATAGAGGATAGAAATTCCTAGTAATATTTTTGAAACATCCAGGTTGTCTACTATCAGGCAATGAAGCATGGTAACTTTAACTCCCTCGAACGCACAGACTTCGTCAAAATCCTCTCTGCCATTACCGGCCACCGAAGGTTCTCTTACTCTGATTGGCGTTGTATGTTGGCTCGACCAATCAGAGCGGTGGGTGTGAGATGTTCACCTATCGATAGATAGTTTCTGTTGGGAAAAACCTCTAGTAGATGGCGTGGCATGGTCTAATTCATAGACAAGTGTCTCCAGAGTACTCCAGACGATTAAACCTGTAATTACCTTATGCCGTTCTAGCTTCTATTCTATTCTTATCATTCTCTTATGATATAGTTGGAATTCGTCGTGAAAATTTCGGGGTTTTTTTTCTGTATTTTTTCCACTGGTCCTTTCACACAGACAGTTGTATAATTATTATGTATGTGCTGGGGCTGGGAATTATTGACTTTAGCAGCGATATGCGAAAAAATCAAGACTTCAAAATCTCTTTAATACAAAGAAAAGTTAATGAAATTGAATTTTCTGAATGGATCGCGAGGTGGAGAACAGCTTGATAATGTAGATAGGTATTGAAATATCTCCAAGTCTACATTTAGTTTAGTGTTGTTCATTAGTTGTTTTTGCCTGTTACTTATCATAAGCTCAGGAATTAGCGATATAAGATTTTCAATCTAAAATCCAAGAGAAGGGCCTTTAGAAGAAGTTTTTCTCTAGTATTCACAATGCTTACAGTTCAAGCATATCAAGGCACCAATTACAGCTATTTACATAACTTCAAATTTGAAATCAGCAACCTTCAAAATCCTAGGATATAGTTTTTCATCGAATTTAATTTATTCTGCTATATTTTATCAGCCATTTCGTTTTTCAAGAAAATATTTTCCTAAATTCAAAATCAGCAACGATCAAAACCCTAATATAGCGATTTATATGAAATTCGAATGACTTTTCGTAAAACCCATCCACAATTTTCAAATCAGCGATTCCAAAGACTATGAGATACTACGTATTAATTGATCTTCATATTATTTCGGCCAGATATTCACGATTGTCAATTTTCACGCGTGAGAAGGTGTAAGAAATATTATTTTTCACAATACCTGTTACCTACATAAAAATTTTAAATTTGTTAGGAGCTTAACATATACCTAGTTCTTTGTTGAAAGTAATATAAACGGCTCCTGTCCAAAACTGAAGTTTTCATAGGTATTATCTTGAAAAATGTATAAAAGCGCAAGGATGTTTTTCATCAAAGAACAAATCAACCAAGAAAATTGAATTAGCGGATGCCAAATTGAAGCAAATCGCGAATCTCTGAGGTGATTAAATTACCAAGAGTTAACACCAGTTCAATTTGTCACAGAAAATCTGGATTTGTGCAACTCGACTAATTGCTTACAGATGTAGATTTAAATCTTGCAACTAAAATTCAGTTTATTCCTTATCGTTCCCGGAAATCACCAGTTCCGATCTTTTTGAAACCTTAGTAACGGTTAACCAAACCGCTAGAACATAACTTCTGCTGATCTCTATGGCTCAAGTGGTACTTTTGCCAGAAACGAAAACTGCCAGGAAATAAATTTCACCCAAAAATTCAAAAATATATATGACAAGAATATCACCAAACTACAGTAATGCTTAGTAGGTATTCCATCGATTTTCATTTTTGTGTCATCATTTAAGTGCGATATCTCTATAAAGCTTTAATAAATTTTACTTTTAGGACACATCCAGGGTCTTGGAAATACTATAGCTGAAACAATTCTTCAGAATAAATGAAATGTTATCAAACCGACAAAGCTGAAACATGCAAAATAGTTGAAAAATGAAAACAAAAAACTTCAAGCCCAGATATGCAGACTGCCTGACGTACATATATAAACCATCAAATTAAATGGTCAGACGTCTAAAAAAACAGGCAAAAGCGTAGTTTTAGGGTTTCTCAAAAGTTATGAGTCACTAAAAATATTTTTCGAGTACGCCCAAAAATAGTCAAACTATACTAAAATGCAAGCTTTGTAAAATTTTGATTGAGTCTCTGTGTATTGCTTATCATTTCACCGAAAGTAGAAAATCATGTTTCCTACAGCAAAGTGGCGATGATAACGCCTACTCCGAGCCCACATTTGCACTTGCACAGCAAATCTAAAACTCCTTCCCAAACATCAAAAGCCCTACGTTCAGGTGTTTCAAGTAAGAGCTCTACCAATCAGGTGTTATTTTTACTCATATTATTTCAATATAATATAAACTAACAGCTATATTATTTTGGAATTTTATATCAGTGTGATAAAACCCTTGACCCCCCCCCCTACGAAAATGTCTGTGGGCGGCCTTGTATAGGTGTTATATATATATTCACAAACGCTCCAGTCTCAGTACTGTCCAATGACACATACTTTAATTATACCGTAGGACAATCGCATTTATTCCTGATGAAACCGAAAACAAAGCTAAGAGCGATTATGTAAAAAATGAACTTTCCTACTGTCCTAATCCTCTACCAAACACGGAATGGCCCGTATTCCGAATAACATTGGCGCATTCCTTTCGACAAAAAACAAACGAAGGCTTTTATGCGTCACTGACCAATCACATCACATCTAACGCCCACGGAAATTCCAAGAAACTATCAACCAGTAGCACTGTACCCAAAAAAGACAGTGGAAATATAAGAATAGGAATGCTATTGATTTTAAATATTTATGCCAACTTTCAGGTGCTATAAACTGAAAAGTATGGCTCCAAACTTAAAATGCCTTTTCGTGCACCACTTTCGTCGGTCTGTCGGTCTGTTGGCGTTTTTGAAACCGTGTTTTAAACAAATATAAAGCACATGAATATACCTAATTTATAATAATTATACCACATTTCAGAGCGTAGTTAAATTATTTTTCCAAAGGGGGCCAATTTGTTCGATTTATGTTTTAACGACTTTTTCTGCAGATTACTGCATTTTAACTTATAGGGAACAGAACAGGTATTTTGCATCTTAAAAGGTTGCGTCAAGTAGGTTGACTCTGCATTTCGCGAGCAGTTGTGTCACTTTATTGACGATTTTGATCACATTCTTCTTAGATAGTGTCTAATCCATTTTAAATAACGTTCGGAAATACTTTAATAATGGGAATTTTCGGAAACTTGAAAATTTTGAAGATTATTCAAAGCGTTTCCATATTATTTAAATTCAGTTTCAATCATCGATGATATCTATCTCCAAATCCTTATTGTCAAACTGATAGTATTGCGTAGAACATATACCGGTTGGGAAAAATCAAAGTTGGATATGGGAAACGCGTTAAGTAAGACAAAGATCATTAGCAAAGCGTGTTAATGCAAGAAAGATGGCCTACGTAAGCGTAGTTGGCAACAGCGAGTTTGTGAGAAGCAGTGCTAGAAATGACGATGGGTAAAGCGAGCCGCACATGTAGATACGGTTTCTGACTCGAATTTTGAATATGGAATATGGCCGACTCAATGAACAAATAAGTGGAAAAAGTGGCATAGCCTGGGCTGCTCAACATAAGCCACCTCACTTTTTGCAGTATTGAGAATGAAAAAGTGCAGTCATTGTAGTAAAAAGAATAATCTTAATGTATCATTTATTCTCATGATAAAGAACTTTTATTAAGCGATAATGAATAACTACCGTGGCAGCGGTCAGCCAGTTTCTCTGCGTGCCGGTGTTGTCAGATCAATTTTAGTAAAATTCATCTTACTGCGGATGACGGGGTAACAATGTCTTTTTCGTGATTACTCAGTACGTATGCACGTTAACTGAGTGACTGAATTCTCATAGACATCTGAAAATGAAGACTAATCGCGAAAACTGGAAAAAAACACCATAAAAATATTTGCCTATGCCCAAACATGAAATCCAATTCTAATAACAATGAAAAATGCAACTTTATCAGTCTTCGAACTCCAGTGATGCTTAGTGTGCACTGTGCATACTATGAAATTTGGAACTTAAAATTTTTGGAGCCACAAGAACCGCATTGACTATGTCTTTAAATAAACAGGAACTTCAGAAACAAACATGAGAAAATGAAATTTACTACTTTATAAAAACCTGTATCCACAGAAATGTATTTGAAAGGCCTAAAAATAAGTCTAAAGTAAACACAAAATAAGAGATTCAGGATAGTTTGGCAGTTTTCTCTATCCTGAATAACTGTTCAAAACCATATAAAATAAATACGGTTGAGCATCTTTCGTTTTTGCATTTAATTTTCTTGCTTATTACTCTGTCGCCAATTATTTGGTTTTCAAAGCGATGAAGATTTTTCGGGCTTGCTCCCCTCCAATAGCTAGAAATAAAGGTCGACGAAAATGGATCTTATAGTGTTTTTGTGATGCCAAGGTCTAAATATCAAAACAGTTATACTTGCAAAACCGATTTTTTCTTTAGACGTATTTCGTAGAAAGTGTCTGAATCGGAGTAAAATATAACTTAAAGAACTGTCACATAATGCCTTAAAATACGTCCTCTTAGATTATTTTCCTCCGTATTTCATAACAGAATTACAGATATAGTTTCAGTCACATTTTTCAGGACTGTGATTTATGAAATAATTGATATAATTTTTCTAGGACTGACTCCTTAAGAAATACTAAATTATCACATTCAATGGACAATCTGGCAACCTCGCTCAGCCAAAATCATGGGTACGATGATAAGCAGCCTTCCACATTCCCACACGTTGCCAAATATACGGTTCCGCAGGCCATCTCCTTCGCTATTGCGTTGTTCGAATGCTCTCTTCTTTGTCTTTCATTAATACCTGAGGCATGTCCAATTATAATTTTTCCCCCAATGTATACCTACATCATGGAAATTTATGTTATGTGTATGTATCAATTTCCGTTGGCCTGTCGATCTATGCCTTTTGAAGAAGGTAGTGGAAACATCTGACATGATTTTTCCAAACATTTTTTTCTTCATATTTCTGAGTTTCGGACAGTTATCGAGCATAATCGATTTTTTCAATGTTAATTATTTTTTGAAAGATATTGGCAGGGGAGGTCAAAGCTCTTTGTCACGAAAGCTTAAATTTCCGCGGTCACAATATTTGTTTAGCTTTTCCGTGTTGAATGTTGGTAATATACCGTATTTAATGTGTAGCTATCAATTTGCTACGATCTTCTATATTCTAAAACTGCATCATTTTTTAATTACCTACCCGTTATTTCATAAAGTGTATTAGGCTTCTTATACGGCCTTCGCAAACGTCTACATGGCAGTTAAGTGTCACTTAAAACTCGGTAACGACATCAACTGCAAACATTCATAATCTCTTTTTTGTCGCTTCGTTCGTCTGCTAAACTCCTTTCCAGACATTAAAATTGAATTTAGCACTCGCGAAAGCAAAGTCGCATTCGCTTTGGCAATGCGTTACAGATACAATCTTATTAGAGAGCTGCCGCTAGCTGAACTCTTTCTTGGAGTATCTTTCTTTCTTATCCCTCCGCTTTACACCCTCGTAAACGTTGGTAATCTCCGAATACAACAAACGAACGCAGCGCAGCGGCGCTTTGCGACACACGAGACGCTGAGAACGTTGCCTCAAGGGCGTCGCCAACCAAAATCGCTAATACATAGGCAACACGGTACCAAGGAAATGCGAATTATATATCCGTACCCCAGAGCCAGAGTATTTCCGTGGAATATCAATCTCTGTGTAGAATGTGGAGTAGAACAATAACTATTTTCGTAGAAATGGCGTAGAGAACAGGTAAAGTCAAAATTGCTTAGCGTATCGCAAAATTGTTCTGTGTTCTGTGTCACTTGAGATGTATTTTTGTGTTTCGGATATACTGTGCATCTGCATTTGTGCGATTCCCAGATTGAATCATTTTTACTTATATAATATATTACATAACTACTTCACATATTTACAGTTATAGCAACTACTTCTACGGATTACTGAATTTGAACTGCATAAGTATTATAAATAGTTTTTAAGAGCAATATTAGCATTTCATGTCGGTGATGGTTCGGAACATCTAAGTTCTGAATATATGAGAGAAGACATAGAGACCTGCGCCGCTGGTTTGTTTCAACCGTTTCACACAACCAACTGTTTCGTCGCTTATAAGTTCTATTCTATTGTCGTCGAAGAGTCAGTCCGTTCTTGTCTAAATCAGGTTTCAATTTTTCCGAACAATTTCAATTCGTGTGTGAATACGTTAATATAGTCATCTTCCATCGACGTTCCTATGAATTTCATCAATTGTTTGTGTTCAATATTGCACAAAAATTACAAGTTTGGTGTCAGCAAATAGATAATCCTTCGATGTATCTCAACCGTTAATTTTTTTCGGCAGATGATGCACAAAAAACGAGATTATTCCTACGAATAACTGGTAAATATTACGCTGTGTTGAATCTGTTGTCATCAAGTGAAATATAAATACTACAGGTTAGGACTCAGGCTGTTTTTCTGATTTGCAATGGATAGTAAAAACAGTGGTGCACATTTTGGATGTTGCAAGAATAAGGAATTCACAAACTTCATCTATGTGATATGTAATAATGTATATCATCGAAGCTGCAGTAGCAAAAAAAAAAGATTTTATATTTATAGAAAAACAGAAGATATACTGTGGCAGAAAATGTCTCCAAAAGCTGAAGAAACAGAAGATCAGATAACCGCGTTGAAGGAAATGATCACAGAAATTCAGAAAGAACTAGATGAAAAAACTAGATATATTGAAACGCTGAGAAGAAGAAGCTCAGCTTTTGAAGAGGATGTAATGGATATTGAGAGGCATTATCAGAATGAAATAAATAGTATCCAGTCGATCATAAGTGATTTGAAACAATTGATTGAATCAAAAGATAATAAAATTGAGTCAATGAAAGAGGATATTGCCAAACTAGAAAGTAACCAGGCAAGTAAATTGTCAAAACTAAATCTAACACTACTAAAGATAAAAGTAGCCAGTGTACGTTGATGAAAAATTGTGGAAGTAAATTAAAAGTTAATGGAAACAGCGAACAGAAATTGACATTGAATAGTGCAGTATTATCTAATGTAAACAAAGCAATATTGAAAGAAAATCCTACAGGCCTGTCTAACAATAAATAGAAGTGACCAGCACAAAGAAGAAAAATGTAGCCGAAGAAGTGAAGACCACATCTCTTGAGGAAGACATCACCAACGAGGAAGTTTGTCGTAATCCTGAGATGCAATTTGCTGGTGTGGTAGTGCGCGACTCTCAAGAACAACATACAAGGTGTAATAGTGAGAGAGAAGAACTTATAACAATCAATAGACTTCACAGAGATACGCGAAATAATATTAAACAGGTGAAGCGAAAAAAGAAAATTGTTTTGATTGGGGATGAGCTTGCCCTAAATGTAAGTAAATATTTGAACTCGTTACACAGTAAATCAGATACTGAAATACAAGCTACTGTTAAAAGTAGTGCCAATTTCTATGAATTGAGCAAAACTGTCAATACTCAATGGGCACATTGTGGAGAGGATGACATAATCATCATTATTATGAATTCTAGTAATATATGTGACTCTAGAATGTTACAACGGGGAATGCGATATATCGTGTTATGCAGTAAATCAACAAATATTCTGTTCTTAGTTAATTTTAATTTACCTGGAGACGAAACAATAGAAAATATCATGAGAAAAAAGATAGAGACATTATAACACTTTGAAAAGTACTTTTCCAAGACAAATTGCTAATTTAATAGCAAGGAGATATACCTACGGATAAAGTAGTAAAAAGTTTTATGACACCTGTTTTAAAAACAATTCATATAACAGAAATACAAGTTAAAAAAGAATTAGAAAATAATGAAACATTTTTTCGTACTAATGGGTTAGAAGCTGAAGAAATAAAAAATAGTATCAACATAATTCATCAAAATATACGATGTTTGACAAATAAAACTTTAGAGTTAGAGCTACTATTGAACCAATACAACTGTGATATTTTCTGTGTAACCGAACACTCGATTAATAATGAGCAGTTCGCATATATCCAAATAGATGATTATATCGCATGTAAATTCTATTGTAGAAGCAATTTTAAGAATGGCGGTGTAGGGATTTTTGTAAAACAATATATTTCCTTCAAAAGTGTAGTAGTTGATTGCATAGAAAATATATTTGAGTGTACGGTGGTTTATTGCAAACAATTAATTTGGTAGTATTAGCAATTTACAGAAGTCCAGATGCTAATTTTGAAATATTTTTGGAAAAAATGAATGAAACTTTGAGCTGCATTTCAAGCTCCTCCAAAGGTTCAAGAACAGTCATTTGTGGAGACTTTAATGTTAATTTTTTGCTGCCTGGTAGACATCATACTCTTCTAATTGATTTTTTTTCCTCTTGGAACATAATACCAACTATTCATGAACCTACTAGGGACAAGTCCTGCTTAGATAATATTTGTGCGAGTTCGGAACTAGGAAAGTATTCCGCTCATGTAATCGATGGTAGCATTAGTGATCATTTAGAACAGTTGATCAAAATTAATTTGGACTTCAAACCTATAGAGGCAGCAATCAGATACAAATACAGACAAATACATAATGTGAAAAATATAAAGCATTTTGGAGCTCTTACATAATGAGAACTGGTCCGAGGTTTACAATAATCGTGGTAACTTGGAAAGTAAATTCGAATCATTTTTCAATATATTCAGGTATTACTTTGAAATGGCCAGAAATATAAAAAATAAAAAACGGTGGATAACAAACGGTCTGATTATATCTGGTCAGAGATTGAAAGATTTGTATCCGCTAACTGAAGTCGACAGTAATATAAAAAAAACTATTATAACACATACAAGAAAATTTTTAAGAAGCTACTAAGAGAAGCCAAAAAATCACATAACACCAGAATAATAGAAAACTCTGTTAATAAATCCAAAGCAGTGTAGAAAATTCTGAAACCTAAAAAGTTTGAGGACAAATCGATTAATTTATATGTTGACAATTCAATAATTGAGGACCCTAAATCAATAGCAATTACGTTCAATGATCATTTTGCAGACAGCACAAAGAGACTATAACCCAAGCCCAGTGCAATATGAATATAAGATCTAAAACTGATAAAAGATTCTATTTTCACCCAGCCAGCGAAAGAGACATAGTAACTATTATACAAAACCTGAAATCTTCTGATTCCACTGGCATGGATGAAATCAGCACAAATGTTTCGAAAAAATGTGCAATGTGGATTGCTGGAGTAATAATCCCATTAACTGTTCTTTAGAAGAAGGAACAATTCCTAGCTGTCTAAAGGTAGCGAAAATTGTTCCTATACACAAAAAAGGTGACACTAAGTGTGTTGAAAACTATAGACCCATATCTTTGTTTAGTCCCTTCGCTAAAGTACTAGAAAAATATGTATCGAATAGTGTTGTTAATTATTTTGATAAGTATAACTTATCCAATAACAGGCAATTTGGCTTCCGCAAGGGTGTATCAACTAGTAAAGCAGTGACTCAATTTATAAACTGGCTCTATGACAACCTTGATATGCGCAAACAAAGTATTGGAATATTTATTTATCTAACCAAAGCGTTTGACCTGGTGAATCATCGCCTGTTACTGTTGAAACTGGAAAGCTACGGGATAAGAGGAAAGAGGACTCCCACTTGAATGGTTCCGTGATTATTTGAAGTCCAGAGTAAATTATGTGGAAATTAACAACTGTCAGTCGGAGAGACGTATCTGTGAATTAGTAGTACCTCAGGGCTCTATTTTGGGGCCATTGTTGTACATCATTTTTGTCAATGACTTCAGTAGCACAAATCACGTCATGTATGCAGATGATACGTCACTCCTAATAAATACCGAAAGCATTATATCTTTGCCTCAAAAAGCTACTGAAGAGTTACAAGTTGTGCAGCAATGGTTTCTAGACAATGGGCTTCTGCTTAACACAAGTAAAACACAGTTTATCAGGTTTAGCTTCTCAAATCATGGTTTTGATTATAGCTTGCTGTTGTGATCACTGGATAGTTCCATAGAACAAGTAAATGTAGCGAAATTTCTAGGCATACATATCAACAGCTGCCTTAAGTGGAAAGTTCACATCGATTCCATCTGTAAGGAATTAGCTCCATTGTCATATTGTATCAGTCAGTTGCATTTTGTGGTTGATAGACCTTTGCTGTTGACATACTATTTTTGTTACTTCCACTCAATTATGTCCTATGCCATAATTACATGAGAATGTTCCCCAGATGCTTCTAGAGTGTTCATAATGCAAAAAAGAATGGTCAGACTAATTATGTGTATAAGCAGGAGGATGAGTTGTAGGGATAGTTTTCGAAAGCTGGGAATAATGACATTGCCATCTATTTACATATTTGAGATATTGCAATATGTAAATAAAAATTTCTCGGAATTTCCTAAGCTTTATGATCACCATAGCTATTCAACCGGAAACTCTCTTGTGCTACAGATTCCCTCACATAAATTATCAGCAACCAAAAGCAGTCCAAAGCAAATGGCAAAAAGGTGTTCAATAAGCTACCAGACCACCTCAAAACCTTGCCACCAAATTTCTTCAGAAACAAAGTGAAATCAATAATGAAGCAGAAAGCATACTATTTATTCTCTGAACGAATATCTCAC
Source organism: Bruchidius siliquastri (assembly GCA_949316355.1). Lineage (NCBI taxonomy): Eukaryota > Metazoa > Arthropoda > Insecta > Coleoptera > Chrysomelidae > Bruchidius > Bruchidius siliquastri. Next base: position 39,662,382 of record OX438533.1, on the reverse strand, counting down.
GGATCCCCAATTTGCTTAAATATTACTCCTATAACTAATGTACTCAATGTGTCCAAACTATATTTATGTATTATTTCATTTATGTTTTAGATATATTTTTATTATTAATCAATGTTCTGTTAACGGATAACAATATCTGATGGTGTGTATATATAACTGCTTTATAATGTTTTTAATCTGTTGTGTACGACTTGTAAGTGCCTTAATGAGTTTAAATGTTATTCATATCATTTTTTTTTCTCTATTTTAAATAGTTTTTGACATGTTCAATGTCATCACTCGATGACCTTCTGAACCAATAAAGATATTATTATTATTAATGAAGAAACGCGGATGGCGACATCAGTCGACTCTTTAAATTGCTACGAATGTTTCACTGAAATATTATATTTTCCACTACAACTGGGAACTCCACTGTCTGTGTGTGGGATTCTTCTTTTTTCTCTAGTCAGGGGCATCGGCAACAATTTGAGGTTTCAAGGAGCAAAGCTGGCTTTTATAGTGTCTTTTCCAGTAAGGAATTTCAGGAAAATGCTACTGATTTTCTTCGCGATATATGTGGTTTAAGCTTACCGTGAGCAATTCTTTGACATATAGGTCAGAATTAATCGGAAGAAATTATTTGGGTAGAACAGTAATTGTCATCGAATACCTATGCGCCAAAATTCGCATACGTTTTATAATGCAAAAGATCACGAGGAATTACAATTATTTAATTAATAGTACTTTGCAACAAAAAGTACGATTTTTCAATACTGTATAATTATCTTCCGGACTGTAATAGAACATTTAGGTACATAGGTACCAGTAGACGACGGCAGTGTCAGGACTTTTCAGCTAATAACATGAAGGTCATATATAGGTGACAGATATTCCTCAAAAAATGCTAGGAATAGATGATGGAATCGCCCGGTCGCCGGCGCGGCCTCGGACCGTGTGCAACAGTGCAACGAAGATTTTCTGATGTTTTTCTGTGAATTTACAACGTTGCCAAGCTTAATATCGCAATCATTTGGGAACTGAAGACATTGTTATTAATGTACCTATTGTTCATTCGGATACTCAATAACCTTGTAGCTTAGGAGATTGATTAAAATGATATTTTATTTTTCATGCTCGGCATTTTCAATGAAGATATTGTTTGGGGTGAACATGGCAAGTAATGCTCGAGTAAGAAACTTTGATAGATAGTGGGATGGAAACTCTGCCTACGTAGTGCAGCAATTGTAGTTAACTCAAATAATTGTTTTATTAACGATTTCGCCTATTGATTGTCAAGGAAGAAAATCGCGTTATAGGAAAATGTATGAGATAGTTATGATTGTTTGAGTGGCGTCCAACGACGATAAAACAACTGAAGGCCTGGCATCTCATTTATAAATTCATTTACACCCGTTTCAACAGAACAAAATACGGGCTTTCTATGTGTGTATTAAACCGAATTAAAAGAAACTTGTGTGGACATGAACGTACGTTTCAAGGACTTCGGCGGACTATTCGTCTTATTTCAGTTTAGTCGTAAAGAGCAGACGTCTCTCGGAATGAGTGCGAATATTGATCGTGATTTTTCTAATGTAGTCTTCTCTGATGAAGCATCTTTTTTGGGCATGGATTCCTCATCAAACGAGCTTGGGCTGGGCCTGGTGTTAGTTTCATTCAACGTACTGTTAAGAGACCGGTAAAGGCTCATGATTGGGGATGTCTCAATCAGCGCGGATTTGGTTGTTTGGAGCTGTTCACACAAAATCTTAATGCTCGAAAATTTATGAAAGCGGTCTTTTGAGGTCTGCAGAAAAGGGGTTTGGTGGTAAAAATGGAAAGTGGGTCTTACAGAAGGATAATGATCCTAATCACCGAAGTCGTTTGTGCACTAAGTGAAAAACCAAATATGGTCTCGAGTACATAGATTGGCAGTCTCACTTAATGGAAAACATCTGTATAGTGTAGCACAATTATCTTGTCGTATCAAAGAGATATGGCGCTCGTTGCCATTACATTACGCGGAAAAATTAGTTGAGAGCATACCTAGGTGTCAAGTTATTATTGACAGCAATGGCGATTGGACCGCGTATTAAGGTAAGTCCGCCAAGGTCCTACAAACATACTTTCATATCAACACAAGTTTGCTTTGATTCGGTTTAATTAATAAATAGAAAGCTCGTATTTTGTTCTGTTGGAAAGGGTGTACGTCTATAGTCAAACATGACTTTGGGCGAGGGGACCAGCGGGGAGAGGGGAAGGTGGCCGCTTGATGGGGATCGTAATTACTGTTTGTAAACATCGATGACATTTGGATGAATCACAGAATTTGACATGGCAGGAATTTGAAAAAGTACACAATTATACTTACTGATGGAAGGTTACACCTGCAGCTTTAGCCTGGGTGCTGAAGAGCTTACACACAACAATATAATCATCATTTTGGCAACAATAAACAAAATTCAAACCAGATCAAACAGAGAAAATGAACAAAAACTACGATGTCTGATTCGAACGCTCACGTCAAAGTTCAAAGCGGTTGACAGTGACCTGACGTAGACGGTTCACTTCTTCAAATGCCGACAGACGTCAAATTTGCAAAATTATGAATGAAAATTGATACGTAGTGGCTAGTATGTCAGAATTTACTATAAAGCCATGTTGCCAGCTAGTGTGCGAGGTGTGATTAACATTGCAGGTTTGTTCTAAATTATGAAGTTATTTTTAACTTTACTTACTATTCAATGGCTAAGATATTCATTGTAGAATATATTCATGAGATCTTGTGGACTAGATATGTAAAAAAATTAATGTTATTGTAGTTCTTTGATGAATTCTGGCAACTGTGCACCAATGTCTGACGAAAGTTTCTGTAAACATACGAGGTCTATCAGTGTTCTATCGTCAGTGGTGGCGTCAGTTTAGTCAGCAAATACTTCCAAAGCATAATCAATCAGTGAATTTGCCATTGAATAGCACGAGGAACCCTTATTTGTAAAACAACAATGAAGCTTTCTTAGAGAACCCTTGAAGGTTCCTCAACCATATTATCTCGGTAAATAAACAACAATGAAGCTTCCTTAGAACCCTTGAAGGTTCCTCAACCATATTATCTCGGTAAATAAAACACCATGGAAGAATAGTTTTATTTCGAAGAATTATTATACAATTTTTGTTTCTGAATAATGGTTAAACTAAATTAAATCGAACTACATCTAATCAGCGAAAATTATTGGCTATTATTTTATGGTGACAAAATTGGGATCAAAAAGTGAACTCATAGGATATATTATTAGAAGGTTTAGGTTACAAATTATGACATTATAATTTCGAAATCAGATTCTCTCATTCTGTTTTGTAATTTGATGAAGGCTGTCCAGGCATAGACATTGGTTCAAATGTCGATTTTTCTTTTCGATCTTTTTGAACTCCATATCCTATACTTCTGTCCTTGTTACTTTCTAATTACATTCCCCACGTTATATCTTCAGAATTTTGTGCCCCCTAAAACTTTGCACCTGATGCCTGGGCTACTAAGGCTTCTGCGCGCCACTGGAGTAACTTTAAAAAGGTACTCAGGGTCTCTATTTTTTTTAAAACCCTACCTGTGTCCCAGTCTGTCGGTAAATTATCATTTTTGCGCTATTATTGCAACAGCATCCAAAGAACCCAACTGGCTAGGAGAGAATCGTTTCGCTGATTGGTGTTAAATCCGCGCCGTAGATTCCTCCTACATATCCACCAGTCGTCTGTCAGCTAAGTGCTTCAGAAGCTGCCACAATCCCACAACAAGCAAGTAAAGCTATGAAAAGTTTCTGGGCAGGAAAAAAACTAACACGATTTTACTTGCAGCCTGCAACCACAAGAGTAAACTGAAGTACTCACTAAACTAAAAAGAGAACAAGCTAGACTTGCCTCCATAGAATGAATTAAATGAATGGTTAACACCAAAACAATACTTTTGGTGATCTTCCGCATAAGACCTAGACAAGGAGCTCAGACGAGATGCAGTAATGACAGCAAGCATGTCGTCAAGTCTCCTCAGAGAACATTGACTACCGACTGGCATCCCCCACAAAACATCCTTCCAGAGTATAGTGCTAATTAAAGCCGTTGCATCGGAACCTATCAACACCTACATTCAAAGTGGCCGTAAAATAACTACCAAGTAATCAAAAGCGACGACGAAGTTCTCAAGCAATAGTCTGATTATTACATGATAATACCCACAACTCAAAAAGAATATCGATTATTGAATTGATTTACGAAAATAAAAATAAAAAATGCCATAACATGTAGTATCAAGACCAGATAAAAAAAAATAGTTAACAAAGCTCACATGGGCATGTATATCCCAAAATGAAGTGAATTAATAAATTCAAAGTTTTCCATTAAGAGGAAAAATTATAACAAAATTAATGAGTCACTATTTGATCTAAAGTGACGTTCTGCTTCTACAAAATAAAATGTTGGGCGCCAGCAGTCTAAAAGACTACAAAAATGTAAGAAAGAGTTCAATATAAGTATGTGACAATGAGTACGGAGTGATTTTTTTAAAATTAATTAACAATATAAGCATCAATAATGAGATTCAAAAATAGTTAAAGATATCATGTGACAATATTACATACATATACAATATAAGATTTTCAGAGTTAATCTAATAAATGAACAAATCAGTTCTAATTGACCAATGAAGATGTTCCAAAAAAACTATTGAATAAGGAACGTAGTGAATTTATAGAGTGCATATGATATTTAAGTGTCAATCAAAAGCAAGCAAGTATAAAAATTTCAAAAGAAATTCATAGTTCATATGAGCATAAAAACAACGAAGAAAATTGATAATCCAATTTAAAGTCCAGATCAAGATGGAAACAACGAGGAAAATTAATGAACCAAAATATGAAGTTCATGTGAGCAAGAAAGCCATAATAAACAAATATGAAGTTCATATCAGCAAGTTGACCAACAAGATACGACAGCAAGATTGCGTAGGCAATATCGCTAGATATCACAAATCGTAATTTGAGACCTAAAAACATCAAAAGTGTGTTTCTCAAGTGCCAGAGGTTTCAAGAGCTATATATTCCAATACACATAATTTATTATGTACTGCATATATGGACAGACTCAAGAAGAGAATGCACATAGAGAAAACACTTTCAATCAAATCGTCAAACGCGTCACAGGACTCACTAAGGCGCAACGCAGCGTGTCAACTGTAACACAACAGCGTGGAGGATCTCTCCACACCAAAATAATATATCCAAAACTCTCGAAGGCAGCACGCAGCGATTTTTGGAAACTACCAAAAAGTACCTACATCATAAAATACCACTCACGCAAACACGCGTAAGAAAACTTGCTTATCAAACTCCAAAATTCTCAAAATACTATGAGAAATGAAAACAATGAGTGCTCACATAACTTCAAGTATTTGCCGACACACATCATTACCAAAGAAACAGTGGACAAATCCAGCAATAAGAGATGCATTACTGTTCAATACGGATTATGGAAATATATGCTCAATGAAAAATAAAAATGAATAACCCTGTATGTTAAATACAGGGACATTATCAAAATCGCAGCCGTTCAATTTAAAATTCAACATTATTTAATCATTTTTAAAGCATATACCATAGCATACACACGTATTTATATGGCTCCTACAGAAAATTGTTGAATTAACTGAGAAAAGAATGGAATAAACTAGTGAGTTTTGGCTATATGATAAACTGAGTTATACTCGTCCATATGAACGAAGCAAAAGTGATATAGATGCAGTGAGTACCTAGATTTTAATTAATTAACTAGTAAAAATAAACGAGGAATTCATATAACGTTGTTTTTGATACCAGCAAAAACAGCGCTCACGTATTTACTGTTTCTACCATTAGTATGGGCGACTCGGCCGAAAAAACCAACAACGAATTATATGAAATATTACGTGAAATCAAGGATGATATAAAACTGGTAAAAGAAGCACTTACCACACACAAACGTGATATTGCTCTATTGCATGATAAAGTACAGACCTTAGAAAATGAAAATAAGGTCCTAAAGAAAAAAGTTAACATTCTTGAGAGAAAAATCATCAAAAACAACATCATTATTTTCGGATTGGAGGAACAGAGGGAATTGAATGTGTACGATCAATTCATTACTCTGATTGCTAATAAACTAAATATTCAGTTACTCGATCAAGATATCTCCTGCATATATCGTTTGGGCAACATAAATGCCACTAATCCAAGACCGGTGAAAGTCAAATTATTAAGAAACAAATTGAAACTAGACATTCTAAAGAATGCACATAAGTTGAAGGGGACAAAAATAGTCATTACTGGAGACCTGTCCGAAGAAGACCAAAAAGGGCAGAAGATATTACAAAGAAATTTAAAGGAAGCCAGAAAACTCAATCTCAGCGCAAAAATAGTAAAAAATAAGTTAATAGTTGATGGGGAAGAGTACACCGTCCAGAAATTGCTCGAAAGGGAGGCGCGAAGAGAAGCAGTCTCAGCCACCTACAAAGAAATATAAAAAGTTTTAGACTTTCATCCTCATTTGAACTGATTTCCTTTTTTATTTTGAGCATACTATTGTTACTAATATTTTCTATGCCCATATTGTCACGTTATAACTAACGATTTACTTGAATTATTGATAATTATTGTACCACTGTCTTTAACTTTCATCGTTTTAGTTTGATTCAGTGTTGATGCTTCATCATGGATAAATATATCATTAACTTTCTTGTCAACGAAATATCGACAGTAAATGGAGACGCAGAACTGTTGAGAAAACATGTAGTATCTTCCTCTGATGACGTTAAACTACTCCACATGAACATACGCAGCCTAGGCAAAAATTTCAACCATCTAAACGTGCTAATAGAACAGGTAGGAATGAACTTTGATATAATAGTACTAACAGAAACTTGGCGTCTAGATAACTCTGCTTTATATAATATACCTGGATATCAAACTTTATACAGCGAGGGTGACTATAACCAAAATGATGGTGTTATAGTCTATGTTAGTGAAAAGTTTCAGTCAAAAAGCTATATTATCGAAATTTGTGGCATTAAGGTTATCAGAACTGAACTAATATATGATAATGTTACTTTAGAATTGATACCAGTTTATCGATCACCTGCTTCACCTACTATTGAGTTCTTGACTTCCTTGGCTCAATACCTTGATGACACCAAAAACCGCAAGCATGTAGACCAAATCTTTTCAGCAGATATAAACATAAATATTATGGAAAAGGATTATATATCCAACACTTATCTGGATTACATGAGTAACTACGGCTTCTGTTCATACATTAATACTTTCACAAGGGTTCTAGGTAATTCAAAATCATGCCTTAATCACATTTTCGTCAAAGATGTATATCAGCATTTTCAATATAAACCATTTCTACTCAAAACATATATTTCTGATCACTATTCGACCATCCTGCAAGTAATATCTAAAACCAACAATATGGGTAGCAATAATAACCCAAAATTTAAGCATTTTCTTGATTATCCAAAACTGAGAGCAGCAGTTTTCAATGAAAAATGGTTAGAGGTGTATGAAGCAACTAGTGTTGACACAGCTACAGACGCTTTTATATCTAAATTGTCCGATATGGCACAAATAAAGTGAAGATCAAGAAAAAAGAGATCAAGCGAAGTCCGTGAATTAATAAAAAGATCCTGAAAGGTATGGAAGTCAAAAATAAATTATATAGTGAAATGCTCACTAATGCTACAGCTGAACCATGAAAACTTATAAAACCTTCAGGAATAAATTAAACGAGGAAATTAAGGAAACTGAACAGAAATACTATCAAAATGAAATTAAAAAAAATAGTAATTACTCTTCTGATCTATGGAACACTTTAAGTAAATAAGATAACACCAAAAAATGAAGTTGAAGGTATCGATAAAATTGAATTTGAGAATCAAGTTACAGATAGACAATTTCCACGAAAAAATATTTCAAATACCTTTTACTTACAAGAAACCTGTGAAGCAGAAGTGGTATATTTCATAAATAGACTTAAAAATAAAAAAAGGCCCGGAGTGGATGGTCTAAAAGCGGAGTCTTTGAAATTCATAAACAACCAAATTGCTGCACCTCTAACGTATAATATTATAAACTGGGTGTTTTTTCATCTGGAATTTGTCCCAGTGCATTTAAAAAAGCTGTTGTAACACCTGTATTCAAATCTGGCGAAAAAACAAAACTAACCAATTATAGGCCTATATCGGTCATATCAAATTTAGCAAAAGTATTTGAGAAGCTTTTAAATTCTAGATTGGTATCCTTTTTTGAAAAATATAATATCCTGTCTGATCAACAGTTTGGTTTTAAAGCAAAAAAATCTACACAAGATGCAATAAACATCTTACTCAACAAAATAAATACGTACGTTGATAAAAATAGGCCTTGCCTTACCATCTTTGTAGATTTAACCAAAGCATTTGATACGGTTGACCACGAACAGCTTCTGGATGCTCTGGAATGTATAGGAATACGAGGTACGTCCCATGCTCTTCTCAAAAATGATTTGACGGATCGATTGCAGTGTGTTAAAGTCAATGACTCATTTAGCTCTATGAAAACTGTAAGATATGGAGTACCCCAGGGGACGACTGTGTTAGGCCCTTTACTGTTCAATATATATTTGAATGACCTGTATCTGTTATTAACTAAGGGAGACATTATTAGCTTCGCTGATGATACAGCAGTAGTTTATCAAGCTGATTCATGGACACAACTAAAAACTACGGTAGAAACAGACTTTCGCTTAATAATAGAGTGGTTTTAAAAAAAGGCTTCTTATATTGAACACCTCAAAAACTTATTATGTGCCATTCACTTCATATTCAAAATATCTGCCACCAAAAGAACCAATAATAATTAAGCTGGAAGATCAAGCGTTCAAAATTGAATATATATATATATATATATATATATATATATATATATATTGATTCGCATTTGAGATGAGATGAGCATATACATTTCATGACAAAAAAACTAAGGTATATTTTGTACAAAATTAAATTTTTATCTGAGCTGCTCACCATACCACAAATGGAAATAATATATTATGCACTAGTAGAGAGCCACCTCACCTCATACGGTGTTATAGCTTGGGGAAATGCAACAAAAAATCATATCCATCCTCTGGAGCAAATCCAAAAAATAATACTGAAAAAAATGTATAATAAACCTATATTATATCCCACGGAAACTCTTTATGAAGAGAGCAGTGTTAACGATATTAGACAGTTGTAGGTATTTTCTCAAACTTATTTTGCACCAATATAAATCAAAAAGTAGTCTCCGTTACGTGGAGCATAGATACCTGACGCGCAGTAGTGGCAATGCAGCTCTGGTTCCGAAGCCTGAAAAGAGCAGCTTCACTCGTTCCTACCTGTTCATGGCACCTAAGATATTCAATCTAATACCTCCCGAAATAAAAAAACTCAATAACTACAATTCATTTAAGGAAAAAGTAAAAATGCGGATATTTTGCATCCCTAGGTATGAAATACATAAATACATAGATTGCAGAAGTTTCTAGCGTCTATTGTCTGAAGCTAGTTAAATCGTTGGTCCATGCCTATTTAAGAGTTGAAGGTGCAATAAGAATCAACTAAAACAATGTGTATCTTTTAAATTTGTTAAATGTATTTTTATATGTGTATGTATGTTTTAGCCCCTAGTTTCATTGGGTCTTTTCTTTTAATTGTTTTACCATTAGTACTATGTCGTGCCCACGCACAAGGTTGTACCTTTTGTGGGTTTGTCATCATACTTATTGGCGGAATAAGTGCTTTTTATGCTACTTTTGTTATACTATGTCAATAAATATTATTATTATTATGTAGGTTGAATCAACCAAGACAGGAGTATTCTACACAATCATTTTCACATGATTCTGTTGCGAAAAATGTTAAACATCAAAAATTTGGCAAAATGAAAATGGTTTAAGCCGATGCTAGCGACTTACCACGGAAAACAAATTTTCAATGACTATAATTTCGAAAGGTTGACCAAGCAACGATGTTAAAGTGTCAAAAAGTAATCGTTTAGCTAGCCTCTTACAGCAACTAGGTTTACCAGTACCAGAGGTATTCTACATCGTGAAGCCCCCAATGGTAGGGCGGTAAAAAAAATTCAATGACTAAAGGGAACAACAAAAAATCATTGTCACAGGGGAAAAACAAAATATTAGCATAAACAGCTGATCAATATCTGAATCAGAACTATCACTCAGATAATCACACAAAACATTATTGTCATCATTAAGATTCGAAGTGTTATTAGGTCTAAGATCTTTGAACAACACAAGGAATAAACTTTGGTCTTAATTTTGCACAAAAGTCATCTACAGCTTTGGAAGGAATTAAGTTACGTTTTAACACTCTATTCCTGTTGACTTCATACGAACGTCTTATACGATCTTGAACTTTTGAATAAATATCAGGCACTTTCAGAACAACACTTGGATCTAAAACATTTTTCTCAATATTGATGTCATTATTGGCATTATTAGCAATTTGTCCATAGAATGATCCATCTACTTACTGGCACATTTCGGTAAAAATTTAGATAGCTAGGGGAGTATCCAGTGACATCATGTTTTGCAAGACGGATTGCTTGAGCTATTTGGTTGAATGGATTCGTCCCATGTCTTTTAAGAACCTTTAATATATGAGCGAATCGCTGTAACAATGGATCTGTTTACTCGCTCACAGGGATTAACTTGAGGATTATACCTAGCATTGTACCAAATCTTTTGTACCTTATATGAGTTAGCTAGAGCTTTAATTCCTTTTGAATTAAACTGTGGACCATTATCAACAACAACAATCTGAATTAGGAAAACTTGATTTTCTAAAAATTTGACTATGGAAGTTGATGTTGCTTCTGGCATTGGATGTACTAAAACAAGTTTTGTAAACCAATCACAAACTACTAAAACAAATCTGTTACCCTTCTTTGAACGTCGATATGGACCTAAAAGATCCGCAGATATCATTTGAAACGGATATTTAATGTTTCTATATTTGCCCATTAATCCTGCTTGAGGTAAGTTGCCAGGTTTACATTGTGAACATATTTGACAGGAATTCACATGTGATTGAACTGATTGCTTCATTTTTGGCCAATAATAAATAGCTGACAATCTAGCAAGTGTTTTAAAAACTCCTAAGTGACCTGAAGTTGGATCATCATGATACAATTTCAAAAGTTTTGATCTGTTTGCAGTAGGAACCACAATTTTCCAATCTGTATAAGTTTCAGCAAGATGATTATCAGATAAAGTATGTTTGTAAAGAACATTATTTTCTACCTTAAATGATGGGAATAACTCTGGATTATTTTTGACTTTACGTATCATCTTACGATACCATTTATCAGGAGATAGTTCAGTTAAATCCAAAATTGCAATATCAAGATCATGTTCATGTAATCTAGAGAGAGAGCATCTGCAACAGGAATTTCTTTACCTTTCCGATGAACAATTTTAAAATCATAGGGAGACAGACGATATAGCCATCTAGACAATATATGTTCAATACTATGCAAAACTGCAAGAAGTTCTTTTTCTGTTGTGGAATATTTTCTTTGGCACTTGTCGAGAGTCTTACTAAAATAGGCAATAGGATGTTCCAAATCATTATCCTCCTGGAAGAGCGTCCCCAACTCCAGAATCCGAAGCATCACAAACAATGGAAAGGGGCTTGGTAAAATCTGGGCTGGCAAGAATTGGAGCGCTAGTTAACAAGCCTTTGATCTTTTCAAAAGCATCAGCAGCCTCAGGAGTCCAAATGATAGATTGACATTTCTTTTTATTTTTCAGTAAGTCGGTAATGGGAGAAGCTATTGAACTAAAATCTTTCAGAAAACGACGGTAATAGCCAAACATGCCTATTAATCTTCGTATCTGAGTAGTGCTGGTAGGAGTAGGGTATGCTAAAAGAGCAGATACCTTTTCAGGATTAGTTCTAAGACCTTTCTCATCGACAACATAGACCAAAAATGTAAGAAATTTACAGTTAAATTGGCATCTTTCAAACGAGTATAAACTTCTTCAAGAATTTTGAGATGAGTTTGAAAATCAGGGGTAGCTATAATTATATCATCTAGAATATCTAGATAATAGAATACATAAGGTTCAAGATCAGGACCAATGACCATGTCTAATAAGCGACACATAGCACTTGAGCTGTTGGATAAGCCGAAAGGAAGTCTGCGTAAGCAATACATTCCTTTACCACGAACTGCAAAAGCTGTTTTTAATTTTGATTCCTCATCAAGTGGAATTTGAAATAATGTTGACTTCAAATCAATTGATGATAAATATATGGCATCTCTGACTCTGGATATTATAGACTCAATTAATGGTGGTGGGTAGGCATCAGGAACTGTGACAGAATTGAGCTTTCTGCCATCAAAACAAACTCTAAAAGTACCATCTTTCTTATTAACCAGCCAGAGCGGAGAAACCCATGGGCTGGAACATTTTATGATTTCCATATCAAGCATTTCATCGATTTGTTTTATGAGAGCTTCTTCCATTACATGACTTAATGGATATTGTTTTTGCCTGATGGGCTTTGCATCTCCAGTATCAATATGATGGGTGTATAAATGTGTGCAACCAATTTTATCTGAAGGAGCAATGTCTTTGAAAAGTTCTATCACACTAGACAATTGTTCTTTTTGTTCATGAGTTAACTGATCTTTTCCTTGAATGAAGTTCACTGCACAACTGTCATAAGTAAATTCGGCAAAATTGATGTTTAATCTAAATTGTCAAATAAAATCCACCCCTAAGATTAACTGATGTGTGGTGGTTGGAACTACCAACTAAAACTTCAATTTCACGAAGTTTGGTATTAAGGGTTATTGGAAGGTGAACAAAACCTAGCGTTTTTTGAATTTGACCATCAGCTGTTGTCAACTGTAAAGAAGTGTTATAATCGATGTTAAGATTTAACTTGCGCAATAAGTGAAGTCCAGATGGTCCCAAGATACTAACATTACTCCCTGTATCAATCAAAGCTGAAATATTTTCGTTAATAATGAAAACTGAAAGATATGGACGATTGTCATCAACCTTCTTAACTAATTTTGGCTCAACATTATTTATTTTGATGTTACAAGAAACCTGTGATTTTTTTGGAGTTATTATAAATGAAGTTTTTAACAAATTTCAACCAAGCTTGCCAGTCCCGAGATTCTCTGGTATTATCTACTTTCTGGATTTGATCATGAGGCCTGGTGTGGATTTGCCCTTTGTATCCATGGCCCCTTGGTTCTGAACTTGGGAAGTTCCTGGAGTCGATGCGGGAACTTCCTGCCTCACTACGTTTTTTGTACAAGTAGGACAAGTAGATCGAGTAACATTCCTCATACCACAAGTATAACAATATCGAGATCTTGGAGCTTTGCACTGTTGGATAGAGTGACCAAGTCTCTCACAATTCCAACAAACAAGGGATTTCCTAGTAGTAGTAGGAGTGGAAATGTCAAAACGCTCATTCGTGATTAAACTGGAATCAAAGGATCTATTACGAGGTTGACAAATAAGAAACGAATCCTCCAACTTTCGACAGAGTGAGGTCAGTTGTGAAAAGGTAGAAATATCATGTGAAGCCAATGATTTGACAAAATCGGGAAGCAAATTTCTCCTAATGGTGTTGACCATGCCTTTTTCTAAGAAAGGATTGCTGGCAAGTTCATTGAACTGAGAATCCATGATTGATATAAAAATTGAAACATGCTCATGCTGAGTTTGCTTTCATCTGCGAATTTCGTCAATCAGATTCATATCATAATTTTCCCGTCAAGAAAGCTTCTTTCAATTGTCTCACTGAATCACCCCAATTATGAAAAATGCCTCTAACGTGTCCATTATGCCACCAAGTCCAAGCAATACCTTCAAAAAGGTCGCCTGCAGAAGAAAAGAGGTCCATCTCATTACAACATCAGGAGGTCATTAAAGACTCAACAAGCTCAAGGAATTCAATCACAGAGCTTTTGCCAGAATTTTTTTTAATTCCCCACTTAAAAACAGGTATTTTCTTCTGCTGAACAAAATTGACAGGAGAAAACGGCTGAGGAATTGTTGTCAAAGGAGGAGGAGTAGTCGCTGCAGTTGTAACAGGTTGTTGTTGGCAAAGGTTGTGTGAATTGAATAGGCAAGGGTTGAGAAACTGGAGAGGGTGATGACTGCCTTGTGGGAAATTGAATTTCTTCTAAAAGCGCAGATTCTGCAAGTACAAGCTTAGTCTTAAGTTTAATTTTCATGTTTGCATCTTCATCAGAAGAAGGAGTCATCCTGTCAATTCTGTTTGACAAATGAAGAAGTCTGGTGCAAATTCTATGATGTTCACTAGATTCATAGGCACCTGTGAACTGTGTGATCATATCCTCGAGTTTAGTGAGAGACAATCCAACATCAAATTGATCTTCATCAAATGGGATGGAAACTGAAGCTTCAGAAAAACTTCGACCCATGTGCCTCCTGTGATAACAAGCCACGCAACATTTTGCGCTTGTCATCCATTGTGTTGGGAACTTCCAAGCCTCTAATTCTAATCTCATAAGATAGTACACTTAAGGACAGGTCATTGACATTGAGTTTAGTCTGAGCCATGTTTTCTGTAAATTTGGGGACAGCAATTAAAAACAAGATTAGAAGTTGTCAAGATGATCTTAAACAAAACCAAGAATGAGATGACAATAATCAACGTCACCATAAAACAACAACACAATACTAGATACGTTTCCAGTACTAAGAGTCTGGGAGCACCAAAAATTTAATAAAAATTGAAAAAAAAATCTGGCATATAAGAATCATGAACAAATTTTTGGAGACTTAAATGCTCTAAACCAAAAATAAATGCCAGATATAAATACAATATAGGTATGAACTGCACTTCATAAAATGAATGCCCCAGAGCAACTATTATACATATAATAGATGTACTACACTTGAATGAGTAGCAAACTCAAGTTAGTTAATAAAAATATTCAAAATACGTGTTTGGAACCATGCTTTCAACCTTTTTAAGATACACCCCTTCTTAAAAATAAAGTCCTAAGACGTTAAAGAACCAATGTCAACTTATTACAAGAATATGAAACGTTTAACAATGAGAAAATTGAGTATATGACATTAAAACTGTAAGAGAAATCAATTTAAAGACAATTAAATGGTAGATTATTGCCAGTAGAATAAAAAGATCTAAATATCAGAATCTAATCATGATTGTAGCATTTCAAATGGTTAATCATAAATAATTTGAAAACATACATTTCCTATGCACCAAAAAATAATGAGAATTGCTTCAATACACCAGATTTATAATTATACATATGTGAAACGCCTCTACAAAAAAATCAAAATGCACATTAGGAAAAGTATTCAAATTTAAACAATCACATGGTCTCTCCAAGGCAGACAATGCAATGAAATTATGTAACATCAAAACAAAAAAGTCACCAAATGAAAAAAACTTGAAGAATTTAATAAGTACTAAATATGATAGTGAAAAATAAATTGACAATAATTACCCTGTAATAAAAACAATAAGCTGACAGAAGGTAATAAAATATTAAAACTAGAGAATATAAACAGAAAAAAATATGAATTTTGAAAAAAGTCTGTATTCTCCCCACTCAATCACCAATCATGCTTAGGATAAAAAACAAGAGCCATGTTGGCAGCGCCAATTTGTATAACCCTACTTCCCCCAATATTCTTAAGAAAACTGGGTGCAGAGTGTCAACTAGCTACCAGCAGCTTGGTGGAGAAATGAGACTCTCAGGGGTGTGAGCACCTAGGCATGATGAGGTGGAATGACTGGGAAGAAAAAATTCAGAGCATTAATGTAAAGAATTTATTAAAAAAAAAGATGTCTCTGATCACATAATGGCATCACAAAATAAAACTTATCTTGAGGCTGAGGACATGTTGAGTTCCCCAGGTTCCCATGGCGTCAATGGTCTTTCTCTGCAGGTGCAAAGCAGGTTAGCGCCGATGAAATCTGCATTAAGGTCCGGTTAAAAGCTGAATGAGAAGGGCTCCTCTAAGGATCCTCCAGAAGAAAAAGGGGTCATCCCAAAAGGAAAGGGTCCTCCCAAAAAAAAGACAAGGTCCTCCCGAAAAAAAAGTCCTTTCGGAAAAAGGGGTGTTCTATCTGGAGAGAAGGAAGACCATCGTTATTATGTGTTCTGTCCAAAATGCTCCTGATGTCTATTGGCGATTACAAAGAATAGCTTATTGCTCACTTATGGCATCAGGAACATTTTGTCTGTACAATAATCATTAAATGAAATAAAATAAAATATATATGGCCAAAGATGCAATGAATTTAGACATAAGAAAAAAAATAAGGTTAAGATCTTACATAGCTATGAGTACAGGAAAATAATATATGGGCGCTCACGTTTTAAATTGATAATGTAATCCCTCAATCACAATATCCCTATAAAGCATAAATTTTCAAATAATAGAAATAAAAATTGTGGGCTGGGTACAGCTCATTTATGGAATTTTGCAGCACGTGGCAATGTGATTTGTGCAGTAAGGATACATGGTGTTAAGCCACGAAAAATAATGATTTTGTACACTATTGGTGAAAATACATATAATATTTAATTCCTAAAATCGTTCATATGATTTTTATAACATAAGATGGAAATAAGACACGAGAATCATCGAGATATAAAGTGATCTCGAGAATGGACATCTTTGATTAAGACAGTGTAAAATGCAAATTAATAGTACAATTAAATGTCTAGTAAACCTAATTGATTATCTAATACTCACAAGGAAATCAGCATATTCCGCACACTAGAAAAAATGATTTATATTTGCAAGTTATTACAATCAAGAAAAGAGACGACATGGCGTCACTGATTAATTAACAACTGAACGTCTCGGCGCATGGCGGTCTGAATTCGAGTGGGATGATTCTCAGGTGCTGCGTAATTGCGTATCCAAATCACACAATGCACGAAATAAGAGCGCAAGCGCAATGCCATACATGGGATTTAAAATCGGAAGGAGAGCAAAATAAGATTGATTGACTTCCTGTTAATGACAGTAAATAGAGATGGGACATTGAATATAGCTATGATTGAACCAGATTAAAATCGGGGAAATATGAATGATTAGAAAATCATTACTAATAATAGATACAGGAGATTTACATATAAATTCAGGATTCTATATAAAATGAAATTTGTAAACGGCTGAACCGTTACATTATTTCATATTAATTGCATGAGGGTGAATTATACCTAGTTCATCTACTTGACTTCAATACTTTTGTTATCAAAAAGTCACGATTACTTATGTTTTCTCCCTGTACGTAATTCAGATATAGTTGATATATATATATATATATATATATATATATCTATATATATATATATATATATATATATCTGGATGATTCATCTATTACATTTTGATTAAAAACGCGATGAATGTAGACATCATGCAGCCGGATCCAGTACTGTTCTATGTTCACAGTATGATGCCAAAAATGTTTGCTGACCTATAACTTTTGTTTAGTTCCAGGAAATATTGTACCACAAGGGTCAAGTAAAAAAAAGGAACAAACTCGAGGATCATGGGATCCAAAACAAAAAGCGACTATGAAGAAATTTTTCAAAATGCACATAAAAAATAGGATTTCCCCCAAAAAGGATGAATGCCTCGAATTTAAAAAAAGTATCCTCTCCTTTTCCAAGAGAAAACTTGGATACAAATTAAAGTATTCGTTTATAATAATTACAGATTAAAACAGTAGAAGTATACAAATTTTATTTGGATCCTGTTTCAATTCCATCTAACCAAATTACCCTATCTGCTCTACAAATGCTTCAGCGCATTGCTACCGGATGCTGTAGTGGAAAGAGCTGCCGCTTCAAAACAGGCCGAATACGCTTGCTTTCATATTATCATAAAGCAAAACACAAGTACTTCAATTATTTTATCTTCAAAATAAATGTTGCCGAAATTTGTAAAAAAAACTATCTTTCTGTAGAGCTTCTGGAACGTGATAGACTTTCTGATTTTGTTAATCTTTGTTAAGCATTCCTGTGGATCGTGAATCGTCTCCTTTGAAAGTTGCAGTTTCATTTTCACTCTTTAAAATCGAACAACATAAATACGTATCGCCCAATTAAAAGGGCTCTGGTATGTATTCATTAAAATCAGCTATGAAAAATAACATCAGCCGCCGTTGTAATTCCAATTAGACTTACGCTATAAATTAATCGAATGAGCAAAGCTATCGAAATAATTCAGAGGGAGAGAGGAATCCCGTTTGTTGTGTTCGGTTTAAAAATAAACTGCTTTTAGCCCAATCGGTTTTTTTGTCTCTACAGCGGTGAGTGATTTTGTTTAGTGCTTATCTTGCAAAAAAGTTGTTTTTCATTTGATGAATGGATACTCTACAACACATTAACAGTCGATTTTGCGTAATGGCAACTTCGGGCTCTGGTTCAAAGGGCTGAAGACCTAAATTGTAGACAATGAGCATTTCACCTCATCTGTGAGCACCATGCACTAGATCACAAGAGGAAACAGCACTTTGAAAAGCATAGGCTACAATCAATGGAGATAAAGGATTGTGTACCTATTTAACACACAGTTTCGCAGATTTGACTATTAACAAAGGCTACCCAGATTACTTGCCAACTAGCTAACTAGATCCTATAATGGAAACAAAACTGAAGCTCTCAAATCTAGCAAACTATTTATTCTGTCAAGATATTCTTCAGTACATTTCAGATTGTAGATCATCTATGTATGTAAGAAAAACGCGGCAACCCGGCCATCCGGCAAACCGGCAACCTCGCCGAGATCGGTTTCAGAGCCAAGTCGGTGAGAGTTGGACGTCGGTCACAGTTACAAAATTTTTCGATTTTCGTTATTCGATCGCCAACCGCGCGGAAAGGATTATTAAATCGGCTAAAATAATTTGTATTTTGCAGAAATATAATTGTTGGGTATTTAGCACTGGTGTTCAGAGGATAGACATTTTAACACGACCGCCTTTCATCAAGTAAAAGTGAGATAAAACTAGAGAGTGCAGTTTTATTTGCTTTCCGAACAGTCGAGGCCTCAAAGACGGGTAGTTTTTCCGGCAAGAAATTTGCGGTACACTGAGTAGAAAAAAAGAACGTAGTTTTGTGTAGACTCAATTAGATGTTTCCGGAGAAGCCTAAAGTAAACTTTTACCGCGTTTTACATTGTTTTGTTCTGTTGAAACGACAGGTGGTTTGACCGAGTTTAAAAAATGCCGTGGGTCGGTTACAAAGGCGTTAAATTATCTGGACACTTTGTTAAACGCCAAATCGCGCGAAAATTAGAGTCTTGAAGCCGCGTTTGAACTGGTGATTGGTAAATATGATGTGATAGCGTACAGGTGCTTGACCGTGACATATACGAGTTGTTATTAAAGAGTGCATCTGAACATGAGCTTGAAAGTGGAATGGAAACCTGTCACACGTATGAGAAGAAGTTCATCACCCTGAGGATTAAATACAACAATATGATGGAGGACTCTGTATCCGTTGCAGGTGGAGAAAGTAACCCAGGCACAAATAATGGTACTAGTGTTTCAAATCCAGTGGAGAACTCAGGTATGCGTATATTTAAATTGCCCAGAATAGAGCTTAAACGGTATGATGGCGTCATGAACGGCTAGTTCGTTTTTTGGGCGCAATTTAAAAAGGTGCACGAGGACAATTCTATTGAATGTTGTGACAAAATTGAGTATCTATTTATGCCAAGCAACGGTTCCCGGCAGCCGAGCTCGCCAACTAGTTGAAAGTTATTCCGCTATGTCGGAAAATTAAAATAAGATCATTGAAAGCATGTCAAGTGGGTTTTGTCGAAAATTGAGCCATATTTGCAGCCCTAGGATCCAGCCTACTCAGCCACTGAAATCCATTATTGTACTAATAAGTATTGTATTCATAGGTCCATCATTTTCCAAGTGTGAAGATTCTTATGAAAAATCTAAAACCATAAATTGATCATCTTTTATGAATCTTATTTCAGATGTAGTTAAAGCATTATTTTTATTATAATAGTCAAGACAATTTTCTTTCAATCTGATATAGTTCCATATATTTTTTCACATTATAGATCACATATCACATAGATAATTGAAGGATACATAGTGAAACCTATACCTGTATGAATTATTGTAGTAACACTTGAGAGATATTTCATTTGTAATGCTAAAATCACAACATTGTTGAAGGGTGTTAAGGCATATTTTAAGCAATATTACTGTGAAATGAATGAAACAGAATAGAATAACATTGCGTCTTTCATTGCATGTAGATATAATATTGCAGCAGCTTAATTTTGTTTTGTTTAGTGAGCAGCATCCCAGCATCTATTAGTATATATATATATATATATATATATCTATATATATATATATATATATGTATATATATATATATATATATAATATAATCATATTATATTTCTTAATAAAATACCACTTCCTAGGGCATAAAAACTACTGAAACCTTCAGACACGGGAAAAATGAATGAAATAAGTTATCGTGATATACCTAAAAGCCTAATGAAGCCTTTGAGGAATATAATGTTTATCAATATGGAATTATTAAAACAATACACCAACCTAGTCTTTCTTTCATCATGCTACTTCAATGGCTTCCTAGGATTGGCGCATCGTTGCACGGTTGCCAGGTTGTAGGATTACAAACTGGTTCAATGTTGAAGCCAATGTATAATAGTTTAATAGTTCATGTCAGGAAACTTGTTTTTATAGTTGGGATTTAATTATAGTATTTTTATTTTTTTAATGACATTCTTGCGATCTTGCTAAATTGAGTTCATGCAAGTACTTGCAGCATATATACGCATGGAGCTGAGTGACGTATTGTGAGTAAAAATGCATGTAGCCTAATTTCGAATCAGAGGCTTATAAAATATGAATAATGCAGCAATACACAAATAAAGGTTTTCATAATCTTGCTCCTGAAGCTTTGACCATGACTCTTCTTGTATCTATTATCTCATATATTTACTAGCTGGATTACGGTCATAAAAAAATATATAATGGAATATTTTACCTTTTTTTGATTCGCTCAGTGGATATAAAATTAACTTGACAAAAGCGTACTCCCATGTCACATATAATACTCAAAAAGAGATCCACTTGATATATTATAATTATGATTTGATTTTCAAATTACGTACGCATATAAGCTCTGACAACTTAAAAAATGTATTTTTTATTCCCAGATATCACACTTCATTCCGACACTACTAAAAAGTACGCACTTTCTAAACATTTTGCACTACCTCAAAACTCTTTTGATATATTAAATGTTCATTGATGTCCCCAGGCTCTTTTGTCAAATACCAGTCACATGAAAAAAGTATAAAAAAAAGTACGGAATTTTCCAAAAATTTTTAACCGCCTGAAAAATACATAAAAAATGATCGCAAACTCGGTAAATATAACAAAGTTCGTGAATATTCAAATACTTCTCGGTTTCCTTTTTTGCTATTCAATTTGCCGCACTATATGGATTTCACAATGGATTTAGCGGTTACTGAGATTATGTTAATAATAAATGAAAAATAAAAAATAGCAATAGACAAGCCGTCAAATTCAAAATTCTAGTAGTGGCAATAATAAAAATTACAAAAAAATAAAATTAGCCGAGTACCAAAAGTGGAATAGGAATTGCCTATTGACCGTCAACTTCATGTACTGCTTTTTAACATCTCCATCGTTAATCACACATAATGTACAAAGTTCAATTCAAATAGCCTAAGTTTTGAACGTGGCAACGTTGGAGATCTTCTCTTCCTCTTCCTAAAGTTTTCAGTTTGCCACCATAATGAAATTCTGAGAATAAGAATAAGAAGTCGGCAAAGTTGCCAAATTAATTGGTACTACGGGGTGTGTACTCAGATTAGAGTTAGATTGGGTACCTACCTACATTCATTATTAGTGTTGAAGTTGTAGAATTTGATTATTCAGGGGTAGGTATACGTTTTTAGTAGGATTGTTTATTTCTTCGGGATGAGATTATGGATTCTACTATTGGTATTTATTGGATATCTGTTCCCAAAACATATATATCAACTATATCTGAATTACGTACAGGGAGAAAACATAAGTAATCGTGACTTTTTGATAACAAAAGTATTGAAGTCAAGTAGATGAACTAGGTATAATTCACCCTCATGCAATTAATATCAAATAATAGCGCAAAAATGATAATTTACAGACAGACTGAGACACAGGTAGGATTTAAAAAAAAATTAGAGACCCTGAGTACCTTTTTAAAGTTACTCCAGTGGCGCGCAGAAGCCTTAGTAGCCCAGGCATCGGGTGCAAAGTTTTAGGGGGCACAAAATTCTGACGATATAACGTGAGGAATGTAATTAGAAAGTAACAAGGACAAAAGTATAGGATATGGAGTTCAAAAAGATCGAAACGAAAAATCGACATTTAAACGAATGTCTATGCCTGGGCAGCCTTCATCAAATTACAAAACAGAATGAGAGAATCTGATTTCGAAATTATATTGTCATAATTTGTAACCTAAACCTTCTAATAATATATCCTATAAGTTCACTTTTTAATCCCAATTTTATCACCATAAAATAATAGCCAATAATTTTCGCTGATTAGATGTAGTTCAATTTAATTTAGGTTAACCATTATTCAGAAACAAAAATTGTATAATAATTCTTCGAAATAAAACTAATCTTTCATGGTGTTTTATTTACCGAGATAATATGGTTGAGGAACCTTCATGGGTTCTAAGGAAGCATCATTGTTGTTTTGCAAATAAGGGTTCCTCGTGCTATTCAATGGCAAATTCACTGATGGATTATGCTTTGGAAGTATTTGCGGACTAAACTGACGCCACTCAAACAATCATAACTATCTTATACATTTTTCTACAACGCGATTTTCTTCCATAACAATGAATAGGCGAAATCGTTAATAAAACATTTATTTGAGTGACCTACAATTGTTGCACTACGTAGGCAGAGTTTCCATCCCACTATCTATCAAACTTTCTTACTCAAGCATTACTTGCCCCGTTCGCCCCAAACAATATCTTCATTGAAAATGCCGAGCATGAAAAAGAAAATATCCTTTTCATCATTCTCCTAAGCTACTAGGTTATTGAGTATTCGAATGAACAATAGGTACATTAATAACAATGTCTTCAGTTCCCCAATGATTGCGATATTAAGCTTGGCAACGTTGTAAATTCACATAAAAAAAAAGAAAATCTTCGTTGCACACGGCCTGAGGCAGCGCCGGCGACCGGCCGATTCCATCATCTATTCCTAGCATTTTTTGAGGAATATCTGTCACCTATATATGACCTTCATGTTATTCGCTGAAAAGTCCTGACACTGCCGTTGTCTACTGGTACCTATGTACCTAAATGTTCTATTACAGTCCGGAAGATTATTATACAGTATTGAAAAATCGTACTTTTTGTTGCAAAGTACTATTAATTAAATAATTGTAATTCCTGGTGATCTTTTGCATTATAAAACGAATGCAAATTTTGGCGCCTAGGTATTCGATGACAATTACTGTTCTACCCAAATAATTTCTTCCGATTAATACTGACCTATATGTCAAAGAATTGCTCACAGTAAGCTTAAACCACATATATCGCGAAGAAAATCAGTAGCATTTTCCTGAAATTCCTTACTGGAAAAGACACTATAAAAGCCAGCGTTGCTCCTTGAAACCTCAAATTGTTGCTGATGCCTCTGACTAGAGAAAAAAAAAAAATCGCACACACAGACAGTGGAGTTCCCAGTTATAGTGGAAAATATGATATTTCAGTGAAACATTCGTAGCAATTTAAAGAGTCGACTGATGTCGCCATCCGCGTTTCTTCATTGTTCGATTGAAACCTGATTTAGACAAGAACAGACTGACTCTTCGACGACAATAGAATAGAACTTATAAGCGACGAAACCGTTGGTTGTGTGAAACGGTTGAAACAAACCAGCGGCGCAGGTCTCTATGTCTTCTCTCATATATTCAGAACTTAGATGTTCCGAACCATCACCGACATGAAATGCTAATATTGCTCGAAAAAATATTTATAATACTGATACTGTAAATATGTAAAGAGGTTATATAATATATTATATATGTAAAAATGATTCAAATTACTAATGACAGATAAATTCAATTTTAATGTCTGGAAAGGAGTTTAGCAGACGAACGAAGCGACAAAAAAGATATTATGAATGTTTGCAGTTGATGTCGTTACCGAGTTTTAAGTGACACTTAACTGCCATGTAGACGTTTGCGAAGGCCGTATAAGAAGCCTAATACACTTTATGAAATAACGGGTAGGTAATTAAAAAATTATGAAGTTTGAGAAGATAGAAGATCGTAGCCAATTAATAGCTACACATTAAATACGGTATATTACCAACATTCAACACGGAAAAGCTAAACAAATATTGTGACCGCGGAAATTTATGCTTTCGTGACGAAAAGCTTTGACCTCCCATGCCAATATCTTTCAAAAAATAATTAACATTGAAAAAAATCGATTATGCTCGATAACTGTCCGAAACTCGAAAATGTGAAGAAAAAAATGTTTGTAAAAATCATGTCAGATGTTTCCACTACCTTCTTCAAAAGACATAGATCGACAGGCCAACGGAAATTACTGACATACATTTCCATGATGTAGGTATATATGTTCTACGCAATACTATCAGTTTGACAATAAGGATTTGGAGATAGATATTCATCGATGATTGAAACTGAATTTAGAAAATATCGAAACGCTTTGAATAATCTTCAAAATTTTCAAGTTTCCGGAAATTCCCATTATTGAAGTATTGCCAAACGTTATTTAAAATGGATTAGACACTATCTAAGAAGAATGTGATCAAAATCGTCAATAAAGTGAGACAACTGCTCGCGAAATGCAGAGTCAGCCTACTTGACGCAACCTTTTAAGATGCAAAATACCTGTTCTGTTCCCTATAAGTTAAGATACAGTAATCTACAGAAAAAGTCATTAAAACATAAACCAAACAAATTGGCCTCCTTTGGAAAAATAATTTATCTACGCTCTGAAATGTCGTATAATTGTAAATTAGGTCTATTCATGTGCTTTATATTTGTTTAAAACACGGTTACAAAAACGCCAACTGATCGACGAAAGTGGTGCACAAGAAGGCATTTTAAGTTTCGATCCATACTTTTCAGTTTACAGCACCTGAAAGTTGGCATAAATATTTAAAATCGATAGCATTCCTATTCTTATATTTCCACTGTCTTTTTTAGGTACAGTGCTACTGGTTGATAGTTTCTTGGAATTTCCGTGGGCGCTAGATGCGATGTGATTGACTGATTGGTCAGTAATGCATAAAAGCCTTCGTTTGTAGGAAAGTTCATTTTTTACATCATCGCTCTTAGCTTTGTTTTCGGTTTCGCCAGGAATAAATGCGATTATCCTACGGTATAATTAAAGTATGTCTGTCATTCGACGGTACTGAGACTGGAGCGTTTATAGTTTGACTATTTTTGGGCGTACTCGAAAAATATTTTTAGTGACTCATAACTTTTGAAAAACGCTTTTGCCTGTTTTTTTAGATGTTGACCATTTAAGTTGATGGTTTCAAAAATTTTAAATACAAGCGCTCGGAACGTTTATCAAGTATGTGGAAGTAGGTATACCTAGTTAGGAAATTTATTCATTTAAAAATTTCTCCTATAACCAGTTCCTAAAATAGGTTTCTGATACCTTGGTTTATCATTACCTTTCTGTATACCTACCGGTGTTTTTTTCCAGATCATATGTAGGTAACTAGGTACTCTGTGAAATCTAATATACTTGGCGATGACGTTTAGGCAACCACTGTAACAGTAGTAACTATATGTACGCCAGGTAGTCTGCACATCTGGGCTTGAAGTTTTTTGTTTTCATTTTTCAACTGTTTTGCATGTTTTAGCTTTTGTCGGTTTGATAACATTTCATTTATTCTAAAGAATTGTTTCAGCTATAGTATTTCCAAGCCCCTGGATGTGTCGTAAAAGTAAAATTTATTAAAGCTTTATAGAGATATCGCACTTAAATGATGACACAAAAATGAAAATCGATGGAATACCTACTAAGCATTACTGTAGTTTGGTGATATTCTTGTCATATATATTTTTGAATTTTTGGGTGAACTTTATTTCCTGGCGGTTTTCGTTTTTAGCAGTGAGTACGAGTTGAGCCATAGAGATCAGCAGAAGATATGTTCTAGCGGTCTGGTTAACCGTTACTAAGGTTTCAAAAAGATCGGAACTGGTGCTAATTCGAAAACGTCTGAGAACATTTTAAACGGATTTCCGCGAACGATAAGAAATAAATTGAATTTTAGTTGCAAGATTTAAATCTACATCTGTAAGCAATTAGTCGAGTTTCACAAATCCAGATTTTCTGTGACAAATTTAACTGGTGTTAACCCTTGGTAATTTAATCACCTCAGAGATTCGCGATTTGCTTCGATTTGGCATCCGCTAATTCAATTTTCTTGGTTAATTTGTTCTTTGATGAAAAACATCCTTGCGCTTCTATACATTTTTCAAGATAATATGAAAACTTCAGTTGTGGACAGGAGCCGTTTATATTACTTTCAACAAAGAACTATATGTTAAGCTCCTAACAAATTTAAAGTTTGTATGTAGGTAACAGGTAATGTGAAAAATAATATTTCTTACACATTTTCACGTGTGAAAATTGACAATCGTGAATATCTGGCCGAAATAATATGAAGATCAATTAATACGTAGTATCTCATAGTCTTTGGAATCGCTGATCTGAAAATGATGGATGTGTTTTACCAAAAGTCATTTGGATTTCACATAAATCGCTATATTAGGGTTTTGATCGTTGCTGATTTTGAATTTGAAAATATTTTCTTGAAAAACAAAATGGCTGATCAAAAATAGCAGAATAGATTAAATTCGATGAAAAACTATATCCTAGGATTTTGAAGGTTGCTGATTTCAAATTTGAAGTTATGAAAATAGCTGTAATTGGTGTCTTGATATGCGTTAACTGTAAGCATTGTGAATACTAGAGAAAAAGTCTTCTAAGGCCCTTCTCTTGGATTTTAGATTGAAAATCTTATATCGCTAATTCCTGAGCTTATAATAAGTAACAGGCAAAAACAACTAATGAACAACACTAAACTAAATGTAGACTTGGAGATATTTCAATACCTATCTACATCATCAAGCTGTTCTCTACGTCGCGATTCATTCAGAAAATTCAATTTCATCAACATTTCTCTGTATTAAAGAGATGTTGAAGTCTTGATTTTTTCGCATATCACTGCTAAAGTCAATACTTCCCAGCCCCAGCACATACATAATAATTATACAACTGTCTGTGTGAAATGGCCAGTGAAAAAAATACAGAAAGAACCCCCGAAATTTTCACGACGAATTCCAACCATATCATAAGAGAATGATTAGAATAGAATAGAAGCTAGAACAAAAGGTTTTATAACGGAAAGTAGGTAAACTATAAACAATGATCAGTGCGTGATGAACGCGTGATCGATAGGTGAACATCTCACACCCACCGCTCTATTGGCCCGGATTGGTCGAGCTGACATACAGCGCCATCGTTGGTGGCCAATCAGAGTAAGAGAACCTTCGGTGGCCGGTAAGGAATTCTTTTAGGCACAGGACCGCAATTAGTAACTCATATACTTCAGACCCGGATACAGCTGACGAAATTGTCGATATTAGCCTTACCCCGCCAAAAAAAAGAGATGAAAAGCTGCATTTTAGCGCGAATGAAAAGCGAATCATTTTAAATATTTATAAAAAGTAAATGCAAGAATACGATGATTTGGCTATTGAAGAGGTTATATGCAAGGTAGCTGAGATTTCGGGAGTCATTCGGTCAAGTTGTTTACCGAATTATTAGGGAGTATAAAAATAAACATTCATTGTCAGGGTCAAAATCGTATCCCACAAGAAAAAAAATCAAAGCAATCGGGAATGCAATTGGAAGGAGTGAATAATTTTTTCTTCAGAAATGAACTACCTACAGTTGATGAAATCTTAAAAGCAGTTAAGGATGGCACGGACTTAAACGAGGAAGAAACAGTTTATTATTAGAAAAAGAAGAGATAGTTGTGTTAAGACGGGAATATCTCAGAAAAATTAGACAATTTCGTAACGAAGGTCGAAAAATATATTATTTAGATGAAACGTAGGTAAATGCTGGGCATACTCATGCAAAAGTTTGGGTGGACAGTTAGTTAGATCATCAAGGCAAGCTTTCTTGGATGGACTTTCGACTGGCCTGAAAAATCCTACTGATAATATATATTTAGATCAGCTGTAATACTAAGAAACCATGGAAAAAATTGAAATTATAGTTTGAATTTGCTGTTCAATATTTAATCATTATATTATCATTTATTTTTTCTTATACTCAGAGCCAACTTTACAAATAATTTTAATAAGCCGTTAGTTAGCAGGCCAGTTAAACAATCAGGTTATACGATTTGGAACTGACTCCCAGCTCTACATCTGTTTTACGTTTTGATTGCTCTATTTTATTATAATTATAAGTTGATTTCTGCCGGAAAAAATGATTTACTAAAAAACTTGACAGATGTGGAGATGGTTCGAAATAACATAACGTGGTTGGTTAACCGGCCTGCGTTCTTCATGTGTATGCAGTTCTAGTTTATGTCCTCCGTGTTAACCATAGTTATTGGTTACAGAAAATATACCG
Organism: Bruchidius siliquastri; assembly: GCA_949316355.1. Classification (NCBI taxonomy): domain Eukaryota; kingdom Metazoa; phylum Arthropoda; class Insecta; order Coleoptera; family Chrysomelidae; genus Bruchidius; species Bruchidius siliquastri. The sequence goes on along the minus strand of OX438533.1, from coordinate 39,633,553 downwards.
TGAAATGGTAGCAATTCGCAATCTAACTGGGAGAAATATTCTTAAAAACGATCTTATGCAGTTACCACTAATAATTGCAATTATTTTTCTGAATAGTACCAATTAACATTCTAAACCAGGGTCGGCTCTGTAAATTATACGGAAGGTAATGCGCCAAATGTCAGGTTGAGATCCTTTGTTGTTTTTCTCTCATATACTTTGGTGTGAAAAATTGTGGAAGATATTTCCCGGAAATAGACTCATACAGTAGATTATCACCCAGTTTGGTTGAATATGCTTCAGGGAAATATCCAATATCCAGGGAAATATTAAATTAAATATCTATAAAATAGCTTGGGACGACGCTAAGGTTATTGCCAAGGACCGCATTGGTATCGAAGGAAATTCAAGGAGGCGGCGTTCATCACCAACAACAGCAAAGTGTACAGCAAACCCAGCGTAGTCATTAAACCAATCTGGCAGCCACTCATAAAGAAGATCAATAGACTACGACTGGACCAGACAACAAACAATGACCGACAAACAGCCACGTCAGCAGACCGGAATACCGCGCATCGGTAACCAATCAGAACAGACCGCGCAGAACGACACATCACCGGACGGGGTATAAATAAGCGTGGAAGGAACGTGTTCGCCAGTTCACCTGAAGACGATTGAAGATAGCACATCAATCGAAACGTCGTGATACTCAAAATTTTATAGACAATGGAAGTTCGAAATCAAACTTTTGATAAATCCACCTTGTCTGCAAGTTTCAAACAACATCCAATTAATGTTCTTTATCACTACACGTCTTATTATTATTACTGATGTATAGATACTTATAGAAAAAATACTACACATGCATTTGGTACTAATTGATTGAATAATTCTGGAACTGAGCCTAAACATAACTCTTTGGGGGGAACATCATTATTCTGGAGTATATGTCTATCTATCTTCTACTGTTTTTTATGCATAAAAAGGGTTACTAATACAATACTACTTTTTGATCCTGAATCAAGGGATCATATCTGAGATACGTGGTGACAAACATTGGAAGGATGGCAGACAGATTGACAGATATTGGTGGCATGTATTTTTATGATGCATATGCCATAGAACATCAGTAAAACATATATCAATTTCGAAAATGAACATTGTTCTTTCCCCACCTATAGTATGGGAAGTGAAAATGGATAGAAAACAATTGGGCATACATTTCAAACCAAGTAACTGTGCATCAAAATCAATACTATGAATAATAGTCATAAGTTTCAAGTTCAGGCCAGCATTTCAAGCGTACCTCCAAACGTCATTCACGGCTTTCACTTCTTTTTGTTGTTGCGTTCCCATTTAAAAATTCCTTTTTCATTTGGAAATGGAACTAATCAGTATTTCCTACCCCCAATTCGTATCGTGGAACCGGCTCTGATTTCATCCATAACGTGAGTTTTCGGTCTGTTGCGATCATATAATCGCTTAATAACTGTCGAGGTGTAGATGCCTTTTAAAACTGGCCACTGCATCGCAACTAGACACCAGATGATCATATACTAGTTATAATAACAATATTAACAACATTTCCAAACAAATAAATGACTACTTTGGGCTTTTTGATACTAAGTAACATGAAAAATTACTCCGGGATGAATGCAGAACGTACAAGGATTTACCGTATCAATCCTGCCAATTTCACATACTTTGTTGTTAGGTTTAGAGAGAGAGCCAAGCTTTTAGTCATTTTACATAATGCTGCGAGATTCTGAGTTTGGTATAAAAATACCAATGTATATAAGAGCATACGGAAAACGGTAAAATGATATTAGAATGAGGGCGTAAAATCGTTTTGATCAATCTTGCTGTAGATAAATATTACATGTGCTGTGTATCTCGGATGCACGAGTTGAACGTTGAATCTTTTAAAATCCCACAATGTTACACAACATGGCGACAAAGGCACATTGTGTGTACATAATGCATTTAAGTGAACAACCCTTTGAGGCTTAATGCAAAACTGCAGGGAACAGGGGATAAGAATTTAAAAATAACTAGAAGAGGGAACTCGTACACAACAAAATGCAAGGGTGTATTAATGAGCGTTCGGCTATATTTAACAACGCCACGTGTATCCCAATTTATTTATCAATATGTATCAAACATGGTACCATGAGTATAAGAGATAAAATGGAAGTTTTTCACAGGAGAGACTAGCGACTGAATGCTTACTATATTAATGTTGCTTAAAAAATAATATAAAATATGAATACATTACCCTCTATCTATATGTCAAAACGTGAAAATTTCGGAAATTTTTAGAATTTTTATATTTTGAAATCAAAACATCTTATTTTTTAATATTCTTTATTCCTATTTCCAAACGATCAGCATTTCCAGAAACCGAAACAATTTTTCAATTGCACCATTGTTCAAGAAATAAAGGCTCATTTATACAATTTTTAGACGTATGTCGCTCAAAAGCAGCAGAAACAGAAACGGCGGCATCTCACAAAATTACCACAAAATGAATGGTATCTAGAACGGAAAACACAAGCTTTACAGACTTTTCAATTATCCAGCTTTACTGATTAATGTATATTTCAATAAAAAATAACCACAACAGAAAATTTTAAAAATTTTCTGATACAAAATGGAATCACTATGTTTATATAAAGCTCTGAACATGCTCTATATCGTTTTATATCAATATATATATACAACAAACCTGAAATACGGGAAACAAGATCCAAGCACAAACATACGCCACTGTAGAAAATGATAAAGACAATCTAATTACCATCAAATAACTCTTAAAACACATGTTCAACTTGAAGACAACATTGCATGTGTGAGAAAAAATCTTGGCAAAAACAATGAACTTTCCATTGTTGTTGGCTGAATAAATTCAATTTTTTCGTAACGTCCGAGATTGATAGACGAAAACTATAGTCGTTTAGCAAGGTGCATCAGTCTGTTCACCTAAGGTCACTGCTACGGTGCTACGGATGTTAGGATAATAGGAGAAGGGCATAGGTATAAACATATTAATTAGCTGATTTTCCATATGGATAATTATATTACAAGTTACATTATATCACAGTGGATGAAGGCTCACCAACAACGAACTGCGAGCGACACGTACAGATCGGTTAGGATACTTTTTTTATGGAAAACCAAATGAATAGTGTAGTAACCGCCCACTGGCTCACCAACACATCGTACACCAATAGCGTTCGGGTGTCCACTCCCGGCCGGCTCGGCAGTTGTGTACCGCGGTACCCCTCCCCTTATCAGTACTCTCAGGACTGCCGTATTGTACGTATGCGCTTGAGACAGTGTCAGTGGGAAATCACATACACTACAAATAGGATTGTAGGTGAGTCTATTACTACTCGCTCAAAAAAGTACTTGATACAAGAAATGTCAGGGGTTATGCACTCGCGACTTTCTTTTTTGTATTTCGATACAGGTAATCTGGATTGATGTTACACTAATTTTGCGAATTCTGATATTTTCCTGCAGGCACTGCGGGAAGTATGAAATATGATTCATTGTTAAACGCTCTCCAATTTGATTTGAGGTGTAATTCGCTCAGATTTTTAGGCATTAGATCTTAAATATATGTTTTCGAATCGAAACGTCGTGATACTCAAAAATTTTATAGACAATGGAAGTCCGAAATCAAACTTTTGATAAACCCACCTTGTCTACAAGTTCCAAACAAAAGTTAATTATTGATCTGATTGATTTTAATTTTAAAAATTTTCAGACTAAATAAATACGAGTATTTACATCTCGGGACAAGCTTTGATATCATATAAATTGTGTAATGACATTAGAAGTTTATAGTAAAAGTTTTAAAGGGAAAGTTTATTTTATTATTTTTAGCGCATTTAAATAAAAGCTTGTTTTTAAAAAAGTTTTTTTTTATTTTCAATTTATTTGTTTTAGCAACTGACCGGAATACCGTAGAAAACATATTTATTATCAGAATACAGTTATGAATCACATTTTCATTATAAAAAAATACGGTGTCGCTTCCCATTATATAGTATTCAAATAAATCCGTCAACAATTCTTATCAAAACTCTTACGGTGATAGTTTGGTAGTATATGCGGATGAAGACATACATTAGTTAATTAGAACTAAGCATGAATAAAATCCTAAATCTATATGTATAATTGTGATACCAACCAGGCATAACAAAAAAGCAACAAACAAAAGTCACCAAATCACGAGAATTACAATGGTAGAAAGATAAATTACATGTAATTTGGTGGATTCCATATTGTTTTTAACAGTCACCAAGCTACGAAGTATTATTTAAAATCACACAACGTCCGATAGATGGACAAATCGCAATTTCCATTCCGCCATGATAATTTCAACGGTCGCTTCGTAACGATTTGTACTTCTGATTGGAATTTTTGGGTAGCAGACCAAATGGGCGTTTGTCTCTCATTAAGTGGATGGGTCGAACACCGGACGTGGCTGTCATGTGCCCTACCCGCATGGTCTTCAAGGTCTATGGCAATTCAAACCGAACTGATTTAAAGGACCAGCAGATAAGTTTCATCATCTGTGTCTCTTCTACGACCTTCAAGCTTCAAAATACGCGACAAAAACTTGTTCTGCGGCCAACGTCACAGACATCTGCCAGTGGCGGTGCAAAAGAGAAAGTACAGACCTCAAGAATTGATAAACAGGTTCTGTTCAACTGTGCTGTTATGATTCCCATTGAGTTGAGAATCTCAATTGATTGGCTTTGTTTTTTATTGGCTTTTGGTTAAAACAGTAGATAGGAAAAATAACAATAATTACAGGTAAACTTTCCCATGGTCATTTACCTTACACGTAAAAAATGGTGTCAAGTAAATCAACGTATTAACCACGCATCAGTCTAAGAATAATAATTTCCATCGGACTTTGGAACAGTCTATCTTATATGTCAATTATCTGTTGTGAAGGGAAATGTGTGATTAATAATCTATGCCTAACAACTACGGAAAATTACTTGAATCAAAATTGAGACAGTTCTTTTACTAACGCTAAAAAATGTTTAGATCTCCCACCAACACCCAATACCCATTTTCGCCTCTTCCAAAAAAAATTAATTATGTCAGGGCCCTCAAAAATGTCCACAAATAAAGTTTGATCTTTTTTACGATAATTCAACCATTTGGCCTGTTAAGGCGGATTAAAATAATTGTAAAATTAATACAATAATGTATCGCAGAAGTATGGTTTTTGAAATTAGTTATTCTGTGAACAAGAACTTTGTTAAACAAGATAGAGCATCCAACAGTCTTTTAATGCCATGAGGAAATAAGTATTAGTGAAACTTGCATTTGTGAGCTAAGTTGACAGATTAATACCATATTATTTTGAAATTTATTTGATATTTGACTTCCTATACCGGTAAGTGCAGGAGGTATTGTAAAAATTCGAATTTTTACATGTTCGTCAGTATGCCCATAATTGTCTGATTTCGATAAAATTTTGACACTAAGTAACTACGTCTAAAGAAGCGGGGAAGTGTAGAAAAAATAGAGCGCTGGATTGAGAAAAAAATTGAAAAGGATATAAAGTAGGTTAGTGGTTAGTGGATTGAGGTTTTTTTGATAAGTGTAACAACAAATTTCTGATCTACCTAACTGTTATTTGATGCTTCTGCGACTACAAAAGTTAAAATCCAGGGAGGCAGACCCCCTTATCTTCATTAACGGCGCCACTGATGGCATTCCTTGTAGGCAAATTCAAACCAAAGTAACATGAACTTCGTTCTTATAAAAGGTTATCCGCAATTCAGGAAGAATAATTAGGCCGCCGCGCCGTCTTAATAAGTTCGAAAAATACCTTGAATAAAAGCCTTATTTAAATTATGAAATAGTTCCTTTTCAGTTATTTACAGTGATATATAGAAAACGGATACAACATACAATGTAAAGCGATCATGTATTTCCTCAATAAAAGAATGCGATTCCATACACAATCTGTCCAATTACGAAGCGCATCTCTGTACTGCGGTTAGGTATGGAGCGATGTGCATATTGAATTGCCTAACCATTTTTGTTGACGACCTGAAATATGCTCGATGGCTTAATACCTATACTGTTTCTTTCCCTACTTTTGCCAACAATCGTATGCTCGTTGTGTAGCAATGACGTGATCTGTCTGCCTAGATACGTTCACCACATTCTTTTAGCCGCATTGCATATACTACAGACTATAATAAATACACTTAGTTCTGTGTGTAGATACATTTAAATGACACTCCCATCGCTACGTGGTATACCAACAACGCAACGTATACAGGGTGATCCCTTAGTAACCTCCTCGTGTAGAGTGTGTGGTATTATTGAAAATGAAGATAACAAAAGTAGAGCAGGCCCAATACATTTATTTTCTTTTTTATAGAAAAATAGTATTAACATCATAATCACTCAGAAAAACAATCCTCCAAAACACAAGAAAGAGTTCAAAACTTTTTGAAAACGTTAAGATAATTATTTCTGTCAAGTAATGTGTTCAAAAAAAGTCCGCTGCTTTTGAAAATATTTGGCTAGGGTTTTAAAATTACAGATTATTAATTCAGACAGATTTCAGATAGAGATTTTATTGGCCCCTGTTAGGAAAAGAAGCTTATTCACAATCTGTATTTATTATCTGAAGGGTGGGACTCCGAAATTCGGAATACTTAATGGAGTCGCTGAATGTTTTACTATATCCCCACCACTGCAGTGCTTACTGCATTCCATTATTATGGTTTTCATCCTGTTAAAATTAATACCAATGATATTTGTCATTTTACCGTACTTAAAAAACTCAAAAATTGGAATTGCATTGCGATGTATAAAATTATATATTTTTATTTTCGTACCTACTCAATTTATGTATCATTTTTTATGGTAAAGTAACCTATACTTCACATTCGATCTACTTTTAAAAAAAATAATCACTTTTGACAGTGATAACGTGATACTGGTAAATTGTATGTTTTGAAACACACATTAATTATTACAAATAAACAGAAAATTGTAGGTTCTCTACAGGAGTTCAAAAACATTTCCAGTATCTCAGAATGACCATTAACTTTAGAGCAAATTTAAGTATGCAAGTGCTAAATGCATAAAGAAGATAATAAAAATGGTGATAGAAAGCCCATAAAATGAATTAATATTCCTTCTTTCTAATCAGTTTTAAAATGAGGGAGTATGTCATCATAATATATTATTAATTATAATCATACTATATTATGCCCTCAGTTTTTTTGGAACACTTTAAATTCATTTGAATGTTTTGACCACACCTCGTATTCGAGAAGCTGTAGTTGTATATCTCTGTATGGTAATACACTTGAGTTTACTCTGAAAATTACGCTTATTAGGGAGAGAGACAATTGCGCTGTGTCGTAGTCGCAGCAGGCTTTTAAATGTTCCACTAATGTAGCCAAGGTGAGAGTCGAAAGTAAGGAAAAAGTTTAATTAGGAAAATTGTGAACGTATAGAATGACTTTGATTATAGTTTTACATGGATGTTGAATTCAGGTAATTTTATGCTCTTTCTGATCAGTCTAATTTACTGTTCCTCTTAAAAATAATGAACTAGGTTGGTATTGATTGATTTATTTGAAATTAAGCTTCCACATTTAATTAGGGATTATAGGCGGAAGTTGGTTAATATCGATTTGAGGTTTTTAGTAATGTATTCTCTTAGTTATGTTCAGAAAAATAGCGTTAAGTTGATCTTGATGTCAATTTTTGAGATGCTAAATAGAACTTTCTTCATTCATTACGAACCTTTGATCCTTGTTCAGTTAGTTTGAAGTAATCTATAGCTGTACCTGTTAAAACAAGCCAAATGCAGTCCAATGTCATGTCATCTTACCAAACAGTTGTTTGTTTTCCCTGAGTAGATTTCTCATAGACATGATCTCTTTCTTCATATCGCATCGCAATGATCCACTTCAGTCAGCTTGACTGCTACTTACTGATTATGGGAGATTTCATAACTGCATTTTAAGATTAAAGTGAGAAAACAATGTTTACATTAATCACAAGGTAATAAAATGTGAGTCGTTTACTAAGTACCTACAACACGACTGTACGCGAGAAACATACGTAAACTATTTTAATTTGCTACAAGCGTTTCTTCAGGTCAGGTACGACAAGCGTGTAGCGAGTTTTAATTTTTTTATTATGCATTATGAGGGAATGTTTAACATCAATACAAAAATGTGCGTAACTCCACACAATTTGATCTTCGCAACGCAACAGCTCAATAAGTTCAAATCCACAGTTTTAGTTTTTGTTGGCTGTCTTTCCTGTGTCACTTTTAATTATTTACCCACCAAATATTTTTATCTATTCCAGCCTTACATTAATTAACCAAAATCTCGTCAACAGCTTCAGAATCGATGAGAATGAAGTTAGGCATTTGTCGCTATGAACTCCCCAAAATGAGTTATGATTACGTTGAGGAATGATCAGGGATTAAGAATGAAACAAAAATTGTTATCGATCATTCAAATACAATATGAATTGAAATAATATTTGTTTTACTCTTGGCGTATTTACAGTTTTTTAAAACTCTTATTATGCTACTAAACATCACATGCAGAATGATATTGAGAGCATATCTTTTATTCGGAATGGAATTGTGTCGTTATTGGCCTTCATGTGTATGCAGTTCTAGTTTATGTCCTCCGTGTTAACCATAGTTATCGGTTACAGGAAATATACCGTGAAATGGTAGCAATTCGCAATCTAACTGGGAGAAATATTCTTAAAAACCATCTTATGCAGTTACCACTAATAATTGCAATTATTTTTCTGAATAGTACCACTTAACATTCTAAACCAGGGTCGGCTCTGTAAATTATACGGAAGGTAATGCGCCAAATGTCAGGTTGAGATCCTTTGTTGTTTTTCTCTCATATACTTTGGTGTGAAAAATTGTGGAAGATATTTCCCGGAAATAGACTCATACAGTAGATTATCACCCAGTTTGGTTGAATATGCTTCAGGGAAATATCCAATATCCAGGGAAATATTAAATTAAATATGTATAAAATAGCTTGGGACGACGCTAAGGTTATTACCAAGGACCGCATTGGTATCGAAGGAAATTCAAGGAGGCGGCGTTCATCACCAACAACAGCAAAGTGTATAGCAAACCCAGCGTAGTCATTGAACCAATCTGGCAGCCACTCATAAAGAAGATCAATAGACTACGACTGGACCAGACAACAAACAATGACCGACAAACAGCCACGTCAGCAGACCGGAATACCGCGCATCGGTAACCAATCAGAACAGACCGCGCACAACGACACGTCACCGGACGGGGTATAAATAAGCGTGAAAGGAACGTGTTCGCCAGTTCACCTGAAGACGATTGAAGATAGCACATCAATCGAAACGTCGTGATACTCAAAATTTTATAGACAATGGAAGTTCGAAATCAAACTTTTGATAAATCCACCTTGTCTACAAGTTTCAAACAACATCCAATTAATGTTCTTTATCACTACACGTCTTATTATTATTACTGATGTATAGATACTTATAGAAAAAATACTACACATGCATTTGGTACTAATTGATTGAACAATTCTGAAACTGAGCCTAAACATAACTCTTTGGGGGGAACATCATTATTCTGGAGTATATCTGTCTATCTATCTTCTACTGTTTTTTATGCATAAAAAGGGTTACTAATACAATACTACTTTTTGATCCTAAATCAATGGATCATATCTGAGATACGTGGTGACAAACATTGGAAGGATGGCAGACAGATTGACAGATATTGGTGGCATGTATTTTTATGATGCATATGCCATAGAACATCAGTAAAACATATATCAATTTCGAAAATGAACATTGTTCTTTCCCCACCTATAGTATGGGAAGTGAAAATGGATAGAAAACAATTGGGCATACATTTCAAACCAAGTAACTGTGCATCAAAATTAATACTATAAATAATAGTCATAAGTTTCAAGTTCAGGCCAGCATTTCAAGCGTACCTCCAAACGTCATTCACGGCATTCACTTTTTTTTGTTGTTGCGTTCCCATTTAAAAATTCCTTTTTCATTTGGAAATGGGACTAATCAGTATTTCCTACCCCCAATTCGTATCGTGGAACCGGCTCTGATTTCATCCATAACGTGAGTTTTCGGTCTGTTGCGATCATATAATCGCTTAATAACTGTCGAGGTGTAGATGCCTTTTAAAACTGGCCACTGCATCGCAACTAGACACCAGATGATCATATACTAGTTATAATAACAGCGGCGAAAAGTTATTTGATGCGCTGAGATTGGAATCGGATTATGCTCATCTAAACGGAATGAACGGCGTTTGCTGCTGGAATTGAAACAGTTACGTTGATATAGCAGATTCTGAAAATTGACGAGAGAGATTTAGGTATTATAGGGTATTAGCTTAGGAGGAATAAGTTTGTTTGAGAAATTTTGTACGCCAAAATATATAGAATTTATATGTGTAAGTTGAACCGTATCCCGGGATTTATCGTAATGCTATTTGGCTCTTTTTACAACCATTATAGGAATCAAAATACATTAGTTATCGTATTAATTGAATGATAATCAAAACATTTTTCCGGTTAACCACCATAGGTAGTGCATAAGCATTAGTTTTTACTCTGCACATATATGCGAGCAAAGTATTGTTATTGCGAAATTTTCCAAATGTAACATAATACGTTTTCAGGATATCTTATGATATCAATATGACGTTAATCGATGTCACTCATTTCCGTCTGTAAGTCTGGCTTTGGATGAAATTTGAGGAGCATTATGGGGGTCATAGTAGGTGATGCTGACATATATCTGAAAATCAGTGAATTCGCGGCGAAATTATTAACAAAAAAATTCAATTATCGTTTTTCATGTTTTTAAAGTACTCGATCATTTTCGAGCCTAGTCAAAAAAATGTTTGGGAGAGTGAAATTCACCAAACTCCATTTTTTTCGCACGTAGTACTCCCTACTTTTTTGTCAGCTACAAACATTAAGTGTATGCTCTCCACTATGCATCAGACTTGCTTTAGATATAGACAGCAATTTGGTAGTATGTACGTAACCCATTCAAGGGTGTGATAGCAACATCAACACTCATCCTCAAGCGTCGCGCACTACGGTGCTGCCATTGGCAACTCACGATGTGAAAGATTATAACACTTGGACTGCCTTGAAGCAACGGACATCTGTCAACAAGAGTGAACTGATTTACAGCGACATCCCTTATTCTTCGTGAATACTATTTACGGTGTAACGTTATCTCGGCTCATGTCAGAAGCTGACAACTGATATGAAGTGTATGCTCGTTACCATGTGTCACAGCTGCTATAGACATGCATCTTTCGTCATTAGCCTAGACTCGTTAGTATAGCCTGGTAGTCTAACTGTAAAGAGCAATTGGGTGATGTTGCAAACTCGCATATTACATTTTTTTACTCGCTGTTTCATCTAGATTTTCTAGAGAAAGTAAATTGACGCCACGACTGGACCTCATAAATACTAAGTAACTCCATTATAACGGACGATAGTATTAGAACCACCAAAATACGCTACTCGATATAAAAAATTAATGCGTGGGAAGCACTGAATCAATCTACTTGATTCAATTTTTCCACTATATAAGTTTAGTTTTCCAGATATTTAAACAAAAAATCATGTTATGTAGATCTACTCAGCATTTTCCACATGCTTTATTCATTTTTACTGATTTCGAAAAAGGGAATAAATACCTCTTAGGAAAAAGACAAAAAATCATTGTTTTCTAAATTGGTGACAGAAAATCAGTTCAGTATATTTACGGCAGAAAATGATTTTCTATCAAATTCGCACAATTAATTACCCATCAATATAAGCTACAATAAAGTTGCTGAGATGTTCGAATCGAATGGAATTTTCGATATGCTTCGATACATCGAAACTAAAACTAAACTTTTCATCGATCATCAGTCTGTGGTGTATTCTGTGTATCCCAATTATCGTTTGATTTCATTAGTTTATCTGAAGCCTTCGTTGTAAGACAAGACGAAACGGCGGCCCACCTAAAATATGTTTCGGATGAATTGAATGAGATTGAAACCATTTATACCCGAACTAGATTTGCGGTGTAAGAAAGGATGTCGTATCTTCACGCCACTGCACTACCTGGAACCACATAGCTACTGTGATGTTGAACGCGAATTGCACACTGAAACCCGGTGAATATTAAACGTCGGAAGGCTCGAAGAAATAAAAGCAGTAGACGGAAAAGTTTGTTTAAAACTACAAACTTAAATTTATTGAGGTTTGGAAAATATAAAACGAGAGATCTCTTACAAAATGACTACTCGAACCGCACACCTCGAGATTCTCTCTAACACTACATTTCAAAAGATTTATTGCCTATACCCTATATATTTATTCGCCTGCGTTGCAGCCGACCGAAGCGTCCCAAAATTTTGTCCCTCTACCTAAAACGTGCTTCGTTTCGGACTTTCAACGCTTAATAAAACAACCCCTGAATGTGACAGCTACGTACCTGCCCACGATCGGTCTGGCAACAACGGCAGGTGGAACGACTTTCAAGGTCGCTGCCTCCTACCACACCACCAGGGGCGACAACCCCTACTGCTTCTACCTCTTCTTCATCCGCTGTCTTTTTCATTCTTAATCTGAGAAATGCTACCAGCACCTGATGGAATCTTGGACTAGGACTTCACAATTTGCGGTTCTGCTGGTTGTCTCGTATTTCAGAGATGAATAAGAAAGTTTTGTCTGGCAGATAAATAGATGATTCTTATTTATTTTCTGAGCTAATGTTATTGAAAATTGAAAGAAGATTGACGCTGTACTTGAGGCGCTTTGTGTGATGTCATACACATTAGTATCAAATGTTTGAATCATATTATATATCATAGTACTAGTTGCTAACACAAATTGGCCTCCTTTAGACTTACATTACTTTACATTCTAGTAGATATGTGCATATGCTACATTTTCAGTAAAAGCGGGTTACAAGCAAATGATCTTTTTCATAAATCGAATTGGAGTGGTAAAACTACGAGTAGCCACAAAAACTTGTTTGGAGAATTCAGTGTACCTATCGCATTTATAATGTAATTACAGTTGCTAATAGAACCGCATACTCTTTAAGTCCACATAATTTATATACACATTGATTACATTAATTTTTGTGCAAAAAATTGGTATTTGATGTTTGCCTGACACGCTCTATTTAAAATGACTTAATCCATCGAGGGATTTATAAATATATTGAATGCACTTTCCTGTTGATCCTTTCACGATATAATCAAATTTCAGTTAAGCATTTTTAAATGTCACCAATGCAGTTGAAATATTCAGATCTTTTTGTATAATATTAACTGTTCCCAAACTTAAGGAAAACATTAAATTTAGAACTTCGGATCTTACGGAAAAATATTCAATAAAAAATCATCATAGTAAACATATATTTTTTTTAAATCTCTTTTTTTGCTAGTGTAGCGTTTATCAAAAATTAAGTGGCATTATGCACTACAAAACAGTCATATTGATGCAGTAGTGACTATAATTACGCGATGACAAATCAAGGGTGACATATTGACTTACGGGAAGCAGTAACCTGTTGAATTTTATGATGTTGGCATAGTAAAATAACAAAAAAATGGCGTGAAGTAAGTTGACGCCGTACTTCTTACACAGTCGTATCAATTCAGAAATGAAGATTTGGATAAGATTTTTGAAATCATGTATTTTCACAACAACTCCCTCAATCATGTACAGAAAGTCTTTGTCTAAAATTCCACATATTTCGTAGGTACAATAATTCGTTACTAAACTCACAAATTTTTCTATAGATAACGTTCAGTAAATAATGACATTCCGTCTTGTGTACCGACGTCGTTATCCTACTCAAACATCGTTTGAATATTGACTGGAATAACAACAAATATGTATACTATTATCGTAATGGAATCTGCTTTGGAATCATAATGTGTTGGTCATTTACTAAGAATTTATTAAAGAAAAAACTTTGGGGACGTTATATCAGATATTTTACCATGTTTTATGTTGTAATTTTACATCAACTTGATTGATGATTATTAAATTCTGGTAATGCTAAAATATACGTGCATTCGGAAGTTTTCATGATTTTTTTTCTTTCTAAATCTTTAAGATTTCTCCTGAGCGTAGCAACTATTCCGATCATTCCCAATAAGTTTTCGGAGACCTTCCAATAGAAATGTACGCTCAAAATAGGGATTTTGAGATTGGACTATTCAATAAATATAAAAAACGGTATTCTATGAATTGTTTATAATAAAACTGCTCATTGAATTGAAGTGACAACAGCTCCAAACACTTAAAATGCTGCAGTTAGTCGAAATCAATTAGGACTAGTAGCAGTAGTAATCTAGACATCTTTTAAAATAAAAAAGCGCTTGAAATTTTCCGTGGAATGAGCCGTTTGAGGATTGTATTAATAGGTTAGAAGAAATAAAGCATGGTAAAGTCTATATGATGACGAGGGACTATGTGTTGACAAGATCATAGAAATGGTTTCTACATTCCTCAATTAATAAACCATATATACCTTTACCGTTAACATTTTGTATGTGATTGTAATCTAAACATATATCTAAGTATATGTATATTTATCAATTTACAATTAATTAATAGACTTTCAAAGAAATTTTTTGTATGGGGCGGCAAAAGTTCTTGCAAAATGTTTGGCACTGTAACGACATTATGATGGCTCCAAATAATCATGTTCTAATATATGGGTTTTGCTCTTTCTAACTTATTGAAAATTCATTGATTGTTTGATATTGATCTCTGACAGAGAAATTTGAAACACTCTGTATGTTTGAAAATGGCATTATTTCTTTTGCAATGGATGCATGTTCTCTCTAATGGGATCAATTAACGATAGTGATATTACAAAGAAAGAAAAAAGCCATAAATTCAGAGTGATTCAACGTCTTGTTATTCTTGGCCCCAGGCTGAAGGCTTTGTGTTGGTTTTACAGATCGATCTGGTAAGTGCGTTTAAGTAAGATACATGAAGCGTGTTATTTCAGTATTGAGTAGCTGACGGTTGCATAATTTTGTATCTGTGAGCGTGCTGAAATTGGAAATGTTTTCAGCTGATAATCCAAACCTCATTATCACCTGTTTCGAAAGTATTTGAATAATTTGGGGTGTACACACATAAAAATAAATTCCCAATTCAATAATTGTGATATTCTTGTAAAGATATACTCACGACAAGATTATCTGATCTCACTCTAAGGCCATTTGCTTGATGAGAAAATTATGGTTTGTTTTAACCACGCAAATTATATTTTCGAATTCAATACTCATTCAAAAATAAATATTATTTTCTTCACAACTAAGATTTTGAGGCTCTCCATATTTTTTAGTAAGGCTATGTTGGATGGCTGGCTCAAGAGTACGAACATCTTGGGATTCGCTACAAGTAATTCATTTATTTCGCATCGCCATCTCATTTTGTTGGAGAGCATTTGAAATAATTAGTCCGTCATCTTGGGTGTTCCGCCATATTGAATCTAAGAGTTCATTTTTCGAGTTATTCTCTGCAAGCCCTTTTATTTGATAATCATTTTGTAGGAGAGCATTTGAAATAATTAGTCCGTCATCTTGGGTGTTCCGCCGTATTGAATCTAAGAGTTCGTTTTTCGAGTTATTCTCTGCAAGCCCTTTTATAAGATAATCATTTTGTAGGAGTGCATTTGAAATAATTAGTCCATCATCTTGGGTCTTCCGCCATATTGAATCTAAGAGTTCATTTTTCGAGTTATTCTCTGCAAGCCCTTTTATTCGATAATCATTTTGTAGGAGAGCATTTGAAATAATTAGTCCGTCATCTTGGGTGTTCCGCCATATTGAATCTAAGAGTTCATTCTTCGAGTTATTCTCTGCAAGCCCTTTTATTTGATAATCATTTTGTAGGAGAGCATTTGAAATAATTAGTCGGTCATCTTGGGTGTTCCGCCATATTGAATCTAAGAGTTCATTTTTCGTGTTATTCTCTGCAAGCCCTTTTATTTGATAATCATTTTGTAGGAGAGCATTTGGAATAATTAGTCCGTCATCTTGGGTGTTCCGCCATATTGAATCTAAGAGTTCATTTTTCGAGTTATTCTCTGCAAGCCCTTTTATTCGATAATCATTTTGTAGGAGTGCATTTGAAATAATTAGTCCGTCATCTTGGGTGTTCCGCCATATTGAATCTAAGAGTTCATTTTTCGAGTTATTCTCTGCAAGCCCTTTTATTCGATGATCATTTTGTAGGAGTGCATTTGAAATAATTAGTCCGTCATCTTGGGTGTTCCGCCATATTGAATCTAAGAGTTCGTTTTTCGAGTTATCCTCTGCAAGCCCTTTTATTCGATAATCATTTTGTAGGAGTGCATTTGAAATAATTAGTCCGTCATCTTGGGTGTTCCGCCATATTGAATCTAAGAGTTCGTTTTTCGAGTTATTCTCTGCAAGCCCTTTTATTCGATAATCATTTTGTAGGAGTGCATTTGAAATAATTAGTCCGTCATCTTGGGTGTTCCGCCATATTGAATCTAAGAGTTCGTTTTTCGAGTTATTCTCTGCAAGCCCTTTTATTCGATAATCATTTTTTAGGAGAGCATTTGAAATAATTAGTCCGTCATCTTGGGTGTTCCGCCATATTGAATCTAAGAGTTCATTTTTCGAGTTATTCTCTGCAAGCCCTTTTATTCGATAATCATTTTGTAGGAGTGCATTTGAAATAATTAGTCCGTCATCTTGGGTGTTCCGCCATATTGAATCTAAGAGTTCATTTTTCGAGTTATTCTCTGCGAGCCCTTTTATTCGATAATCATTTTGTAGGAGTGCATTTGAAATAATTAGTCCGTCATCTTGGGTGTTCCGCCATATTGAATCTAAGCGTTCATTTTTCGAGTTATTCTCTGCAAGCCCTTTTATTCGATAATCATTTTGTAGGAGTGCATTTGAAATAATTAGTCCGTCATCTTGGGTGTTCCGCCATATTGAATCTAAGAGTTCGTTTTTCGAGTTATTCTCTGCAAGCCCTTTTATAAGATAATCATTTTGTAGGAGTGCATTTGAAATAATTAGTCCATCATCTTGGGTGTTCCGCCATATTGAATCTAAGAGTTAATTTTTCGAGTTATTCTCTGCAAGCCCTTTTATTCGATAATCATTTTGTAGGAGTGCATTTGAAATAATTAGTCCGTCATCTTGGGTGTTCCGCCATATTGAATCTAAGAGTTCATTTTTCGAGTTATTCTCTGCAAGCCCTTTTATTTGATAATCATTTTGTAGGAGTGCATTTGAAATAATTAGTCCGTCATCTAGGGTGTTCCGCCATATTGAATCTAAGAGTTCATTTTTCGAGTTATTCTCTGCAAGCTCTTTTATTCGATGATCATTTTGTAGGAGTGCATTTGAAATAATTAGTCCGTCATCTTGGGTGTTCCGCCATATTGAATCTAAGAGTTCGTTTTTCGAGTTATTCTCTGCAAGCCCTTTTATTCGATAATCATTTTGTAGGAGTGCATTTGAAATAATTAGTCCGTCATCTTTGGTGTTCCGCCATATTGAATCTAAGAGTTCGTTTTTCGAGTTATTCTCTGCAAGCCCTTTTATTCGATAATCATTTTGTAGGAGTGCATTTGACATAATTAGTCCGTCATCTTGGGTGTTCCGCCATATTGAATCTAATAGTTCATTTTTCGAGTTATTCTCTGCAAGCCCTTTTATTCGATAATCATTTTGTAGGAGAGCATTTGAAATAATTAGTCCGTCATCTTGGGTGTTCCGCCATATTGAATCTAAGAGTTCATTTTTCGAGTTATTCTCTGCAAGCCCTTTTATTTGATAATCATTTTGTAGGAGAGCATTTGAAATAATTAGTCGGTCATCTTGGGTGTTCCGCCATATTGAATCTAAGAGTTCATTTTTCGAGTTATTCTCTGCAAGCCCTTTTATTTGATAATCATTTTGTAGGAGAGCATTTGGAATAATGATTCCGTCATCTTTGGTGTTCCGCCATATTGAATCTAAGAGTTCGTTTTTCGAGTTATTCTCTGCAAGCCCTTTTATTCGATAATCATTTTGTAGGAGTGCATTTGAAATAATTAGTCCGTCATCTTTGGTGTTCCGCCATATTGAATCTAAGAGTTCGTTTTTCGAGTTATTCTCTGCAAGCCCTTTTATTCGATAATCATTTTGTAGGAGAGCATTTGAAATAATTAGTCCATCATCTTGGGTGTTCCGCCATATTGAATCTAAGAGTTCATTTTTCGAGTTATTCTCTGCAAGCCCTTTAATTCGATAATCATTTTGTAGGAGTGCATTTGAAATAATTAGTCCGTCATCTTGGGTGTTCCGCCATATTGAATCTAAGAGTTCATTTTTCGAGTTATTCTCTGCAAGCCCTTTTATTCGATAATCATTTTGTAGGAGTGCATTTGAAATAATCAGTCCGTCATTTTGGGTGTTCCGCCATATTGAATCTAAGCGTTCATTTTTCGAGTTATTCTCTGCAAGCCCTTTTATTCGATAGTCATTTTGTAGGAGTGCATTTGAAATAATTAGTCCGTCATCTTGGGTGTTCCGCCATATTGAATCTAAGCGTTCATTTTTCGAGTTATTCTCTGCAAGCCCTTTTATTCGATAATCATTTTGTAGGAGTGCATTTGAAATAATTAGTCCGTCATCTTGGGTGTTCCGCCATATTGAATCTAAGCGTTCATTTTTCGAGTTATTCTCTGCAAGCCCTTTTATTCGATAATCATTTTGTAGGAGAGCATTTGGAATAATTAGTCCGTCATCTTGGGTGTTCCGCCATATTGAATCTAAGAGTTCATTTTTCGAGTTATTCTCTGCAAGCCCTTTTATTTGATAATCATTTTGTAGGAGAGCATTTGAAATAATTAGTCCGTCATCTTGGGTGTTCCGCCATATTGAATCTAACAGTTCATTTTTCGAGTTATTCTCTGCAAGCCCTTTTATTCGATAATCATTTTGTAGGAGTGCATTTGAAATAATTAGTCCGTCATCTTGGGTGTTCCGCCATATTGAATCTAAGCGTTCATTTTTCGAGTTATTCTCTGCAAGCCCTTTTATTCGATAATCATTTTGTAGGAGAGCATTTGAAATAATTAGTCCGTCATCTTGGGTGTGCCGCCATATTGAATCTAAGAGTTCATTTTTCGAGTTATTCTCTGCAAGCCCTTTTATTTGATAATCATTTTGTAGGAGAGCATTTGAAATAATTAGTCCGTCATCTTGGGTGTTCCGCCATATTGAATCTAAGAGTTCATTTTTCGAGTTATTCTCTGCA
Source organism: Bruchidius siliquastri (assembly GCA_949316355.1). Lineage (NCBI taxonomy): Eukaryota > Metazoa > Arthropoda > Insecta > Coleoptera > Chrysomelidae > Bruchidius > Bruchidius siliquastri. The sequence continues at coordinate 39,614,189 of OX438533.1, read as the reverse complement.
AGCCCTTTTATTCGATAATCATTTTGTAGGAGTGCATTTGAAATAATTAGTCCATCATCTTGGGTGTTCCGCCATATTGAATCTAAGAGTTCATTTTTCGAGTTATTCTCTGCAAGCCCTTTTATTCGATAATCATTTTGTAGGATTGCATTTGAAATAATTAGTCCGTCATCTTGGGTGTTCCGCCATATTGAATCTAAGAGTTCGTTTTTCGAGTTATTCTCTGCAAGCCCTTTTATTTGATAATCATTTTGTAGGAGAGCATTTGAAATAATTAGTCCGTCATCTTGTGTGTTCCGCCATATTGAATCTAAGAGTTCATTTTTCCAGTTATTCTCTGCAAGCCCTTTTATTCGATAATCATTTTGTAGGAGTGCATTTGAAATAATTAGTCCGTCATCTTGAGTGTTCCGCCATATTGAATCTAAGAGTTCATTTTTCGTGTTATTCTCTGCAAGCCCTTTTATTGGATAATCATTTTGTAGGAGAGCATTTGGAATAATTAGTCCGTCATCTTGGGTGTTCCGCCATATTGAATCTAAGAGTTCATTTTTCGAGTTATTCTCTGCAAGCCCTTTTATTCGATAATCATTTTGTAGGAGTGCATTTGAAATAATTAGTCCGTCATCTTGGGTGTTCCGCCATATTGAATCTAAGAGTTCATTTTTAGAGTTATTCTCTGCAAGCCCTTTTATTCGATGATCATTTTGTAGGAGTGCATTTGAAATAATTAGTCCGTCATCTTGGGTGTTCCGCCATATTGAATCTAAGAGTTCGTTTTTCGAGTTATTCTCTGCAAGCCCTTTTATTCGATAGTCATTTTGTAGGAGAGCATTTGAAATAATTAGTCCGTCATCTTGTGTGTTCCGCCATATTGAATCTAAGAGTTCATTTTTCCAGTTATTCTCTGCAAACCCTTTTATTCGATAGTCATTTTGTAGGAGAGCATTTGAAATAATTAGTCCGTCATCTTGTGTGCTCCGCCATATTGAATCTAAGAGTTCATTTTTCCAGTTATTCTCTGCAAGCCCTTTAATTCGATAATCATTTTGTAGGAGTGCATTTGAAATAATTAGTCCGTCATCTTGGGTGTTCCGCCATATTGAATCTAAGAGTTCATTTTTCGTGTTATTCTCTGCAAGCCCTTTTATTTGATAATCATTTTGTAGGAGAGCATTTGGAATAATTAGTCCGTCATCTTGGGTGTTCCGCCATATTGAATCTAAGAGTTCATTTTTCGAGTTATTCTCTGCAAGCCCTTTTATTCGATAATCATTTTGTAGAAGTGCATTTGAAATAATTAGTCCGTCATCTTGGGTGTTCCGCTATATTGAATCTAAGAGTTCATTTTTCGAGTTATTCTCTGCAAGCCCTTTTATTCGATAATCATTTTGTAGGAGTGCATTTGAAATAATTAGTCCGTCATCTTGGGTGTTCCGCCATATTGAATCTAAGAGTTCGTTTTTCGAGTTATTCTCTGCAAGCCCTTTTATTTGATAATCATTTTGTAGGAGAGCATTTGAAATAATTAGTCCGTCATCTTGTGTGTTCCGCCATATTGAATCTAAGAGTTCGTTTTTCGAGTTATTCTCTGCAAGCCCTTTTATTCGATAATCATTTTGTAGGAGTGCATTTGAAATAATTAGTCCGTCATCTTTGGTGTTCCGCCATATTGAATCTAAGAGTTCGTTTTTCGAGTTATTCTCTGCAAGCCCTTTTATTCGATAATCATTTTGTAGGAGTGCATTTGAAATAATTAGTCCGTCATCTTGGGTGTTCCGCCATATTGAATCTAAGAGTTCATTTTTCGAGTTATTCTCTGCAAGCCCTTTTATTCGATAATCATTTTGTAGGAGTGCATTTGAAATAATTAGTCCGTCATCTTTGGTGTTCCGCCATATTGAATCTAAGAGTTCGTTTTTCGAGTTATTCTCTGCAAGCCCTTTTATTCGATAATCATTTTGTAGGAGAGCATTTGGAATAATTAGTCCGTCATCTTGGGTGTTCCGCCATATTGAATCTAAGAGTTCATTTTTCGAGTTATTCTCTGCAAGCCCTTTTAATCGATGATCATTTTGTAGGAGAGCATTTGGAATAATTAGTCCGTCATCTTGGGTGTTCCGCCATATTGAATCTAAGAGTTCATTTTTCGAGTTATTCTCTGCAAGCCCTTTTATTCGATAATCATTTTGTAGGAGAGCATTTGGAATAATTAGTCCGTCATCTTGGGTGTTCCGCCATATTGAATCTAAGAGTTCATTTTCCGAGTTATTCTCTGCAAGCCCTTTTATTCGATGATCATTTTGTAGGAGTGCATTTGAAATAATTAGTCCGTCATCTTGGGTGTTCCGCCATATTGAATCTAAGAGTTCGTTTTTCGAGTTATTCTCTGCAAGCCCTTTTATTCGATAATCATTTTGTAGGAGTGCATTTGAAATAATTAGTCCGTCATCTTTGGTGTTCCGCCATATTGAATCTAAGAGTTCGTTTTTCGAGTTATTCTCTGCAAGCCCTTTTATTCGATAATCATTTTGTAGGAGTGCATTTGAAATAATTAGTCCGTCATCTTGGGTGTTCCGCCATATTGAATCTAAGAGTTCGTTTTTCGAGTTATTCTCTGCAAGCCCTTTTATAAGATATTCATTTTGTAGGAGTGCATTTGAAATAATTAGTCCATCATCTTGGGTGTTCCGCCATATTGAATCTAAGAGTTCATTTTTCGAGTTATTCTCTGCAAGCCCTTTTATTCGATAATCATTTTGTAGGAGTGCATTTGAAATAATTAGTCCGTCATCTTGGGTGTTCCGCCATATTGAATCTAAGAGTTCGTTTTTCGAGTTATTCTCTGCAAGCCCTTTTATTCGATAATCATTTTGTAGGAGAGCATTTGAAATAATTAGTCCGTCATCTTGGGTGTTCCGCCATATTGAATCTAAGAGTTCATTTTTCGAGTTATTCTCTGCAAGCCCTTTTATTCGATAATCATTTTGTAGGAGAGCATTTGAAATAATTAGTCCGTCATCTTGGGTGTTCCGCCATATTGAATCTAAGAGTTCATTTTTCGAGTTATTCTCTGCAAGCCCTTTTATTCGATAATCATTTTGTAGGAGTGCATTTGAAATAATTAGTCCGTCATCTTGGGTGTTCTGCCATATTGAATCTAAGAGTTCATTTTTCGAGTTATTCTCTGCAAGCCCTTTTATTCGATAATCATTTTGTAGGAGTGCATTTGAAATAATTAGTCCGTCATCTTGGGTTTTCCGCCATATTGAAACTAAGCGTTCATTTTTCGAGTTATTCTCTGCAAGCCCTTTTATTCGATAATCATTTTGTAGGAGTGCATTTGAAATAATTAGTCCGTCATCTTGGGTGTTCCGCCATATTGAATCTAAGAGTTCATTTTTCGAGTTATTCTCTGCAAGCCCTTTTATTCGATAATCATTTTGTAGGAGTGCATTTGAAATAATTAGTCCGTCATCTCGGGTGTTCCGCCATATTGAATCTAAGAGTTCACTTTTCGAGTTATTCTCTGCAAGCCCTTTTATTCGATGATCATTTTGTAGGAGTGCATTTGAAATAATTAGTCCGTCATCTTGGGTGTTCCGCCATATTGAATCTAAGAGTTCGTTTTCCGAGTTATTCTCTGCAAGCCCTTTTATTCGATAATCATTTTGTAGGAGTGCATTTGAAATAATTAGTCCGTCATCTTTGGTGTTCCGCCATATTGAATCTAAGAGTTCGTTTTTCGAGTTATTCTCTGCAAGCCCTTTTATTCGATAATCATTTTGTAGGAGTGCATTTGAAATAATTAGTCCGTCATCTTGGGTGTTCCGCCATATTGAATCTAAGAGTTCGTTTTTCGAGTTATTCTCTGCAAGCCCTTTTATTCGATAATCATTTTGTAGGAGAGCATTTGAAATAATTAGTCCGTCATCTTTGGTGTTCCGCCATATTGAATCCAAGAGTTCATTTTTCGAGTTATTCTCTGCAAGCCCTTTTATTTGATAATCATTTTGTAGGAGAGCATTTGAAATAATTAGTCGGTCATCTTGGGTGTTCCGCCATATTGAATCTAAGAGTTCATTTTTCGAGTTATTCTCTGCAAGCCCTCTTATGTGATAATCATTTTGTAGGAGAGCATTTGGAATAATTAGTCCGTCATCTTGGGTGTTCCGCCATATTGAATCTAAGAGTTCATTTTTCAAGTTATTCTCTGCAAGCCCTTTTATTCGATAATCATTTTGTAGGAGTGCAGTTGAAATAATTAGTCCGTCATCTTGGGTGTTCCGCCATATTGAATCTAAGAGTTCATTTTTCGAGTTATTCTCTGCAAGCCCTTTTATTCGATGATCATTTTGTAGGAGTGCATTTGAAATAATTAGTCCGTCATCTTGGGTGTTCCGCCATATTGAATCTAAGAGTTCGTTTTTCGAGTTATTCTCTGCAAGCCCTTTTATTCGATAATCATTTTGTAGGAGTGCATTTGAAATAATTAGTCCGTCATCTTTGGTGTTCCGCCATATTGAATCTAAGAGTTCGTTTTTCGAGTTATTCTCTGCAAGCCCTTTTATTCGATAATCATTTTGTAGGAGTGCATTTGAAATAATTAGTCCGTCATCTTGGGTGTTCCGCCATATTGAATCTAAGAGTTCGTTTTTCGAGTTATTCTCTGCAAGCCCTTTCATAAGATAATCATTTTGTAGGAGTGCATTTGAAATAATTAGTCCATCATCTTGGGTGTTCCGCCATATTGAATCTAAGAGTTCATTTTTCGAGTTATTCTCTGCAAGCCCTTTTATTTGATAATCATTTTGTAGGAGTGCATTTGAAATAATTAGTCCGTCATCTTGGGTGTTCCGCCATATTGAATCTAAGCGTTCAATTTTCGAGTTATTCTCTGCAAGCCCTTTTATTTGATAATCATTTTGTAGGAGAGCATTTGAAATAATTAGTCCGTCATCTTGGGTGTTCCGCCATATTGAATCTAAGAGTTCATTTTTCGAGTTATTCTCTGCAAGCCCTTTTATTCGATAATCATTTTGTAGGAGTGCATTTGAAATAATTAGTCCGTCATCTTGGGTGTTCCGCCATATTGAATGTAAGCGTTCATTTTTGGAGTTATTCTCTGCAAGCCCTTTTATTTGATAATCATTTTGTAGGAGTGCATTTGATATAATTAGTCCGTCATCTTGGGTGTTCCGCCATATTGAATCTAAGAGTTCATTTTTCGAGTTATTCTCTGCAAGCCCTTTTATTCGATAATCATTTTGTAGGAGTGCATTTGAAATAATTAGTCCGTCATCTTGGGTGTTCCGCCATATTGAATCTAAGAGTTCATTTTTCGAGTTATTCTCTGCAAGCTCTTTTATTCGATAATCATTTTGTAGGAGTGCATTTGAAATAATTAGTCCGTCATCTTGGGTGTTCCGCCATATTGAATCTAAGCGTTCATTTTTCGAGTTATTCTCTGCAAGCCCTTTTATTCGATAATCATTTTGTAGGAGAGCATTTGAAATAATTAGTCTGTCATCTTGGGTGTTCCGCCATATTGAATCTAAGAGTTCATTTTTCGAGTTATTCTCTGCAAGCCCTTTTATTCGATAATCATTTTGTAGGAGTGCATTTGAAATAATTAGTCCGTTATCTTGGGTGTTCCGCCATATTGAATCTAAGAGTTCGTTTTTCGAGTTTTTCTCTGCAAGCCCTTTTATTCGATAATCATTTTGTAGGAGAGCATTTGAAATAATTAGTCCATCATCTTTGGTGTTCCGCCATATTGAATCTAAGAGTTCGTTTTTCGAGTTATTCTCTGCAAGCTCTTTTATTCGATAATCATTTTGTAGGAGAGCATTTGAAATAATTAGTCCATCATCTTGGGTGTTCCGCCATATTGAATCTAAGAGTTCATTTTTCGAGTTATTCTCTGCAAGCCCTTTAATTCGATAATCATTTTGTAGGAGTGCATTTGAAATAATTAGTCCGTCATCTTGGGTGTTCCGCCATATTGAATCTAAGAGTTCATTTTTCGAGTTATTCTCTGCAAGCCCTTTTATTCGATAATCATTTTGTAGGAGTGCATTTGAAATAATCAGTCCGTCATTTTGGGTGTTCCGCCATATTGAATCTAAGCGTTCATTTTTCGAGTTATTCTCTGCAAGCCCTTTTATTCGATAGTCATTTTGTAGGAGTGCATTTGAAATAATTAGTCCGTCATCTTGGGTGTTCCGCCATATTGAATCTAAGCGTTCATTTTTCGAGTTATTCTCTGCAAGCCCTTTTATTCGATAATCATTTTGTAGGAGTGCATTTGAAATAATTAGTCCGTCATCTTGGGTGTTCCGCCATATTGAATCTAAGCGTTCATTTTTCGAGTTATTCTCTGCAAGCCCTTTTATTCGATAATCATTTTGTAGGAGAGCATTTGGAATAATTAGTCCGTCATCTTGGGTGTTCCGCCATATTGAATCTAAGAGTTCATTTTTCGAGTTATTCTCTGCAAGCCCTTTTATTTGATAATCATTTTGTAGGAGAGCATTTGAAATAATTAGTCCGTCATCTTGGGTGTTCCGCCATATTGAATCTAACAGTTCATTTTTCGAGTTATTCTCTGCAAGCCCTTTTATTCGATAATCATTTTGTAGGAGTGCATTTGAAATAATTAGTCCGTCATCTTGGGTGTTCCGCCATATTGAATCTAAGCGTTCATTTTTCGAGTTATTCTCTGCAAGCCCTTTTATTCGATAATCATTTTGTAGGAGAGCATTTGAAATAATTAGTCCGTCATCTTGGGTGTGCCGCCATATTGAATCTAAGAGTTCATTTTTCGAGTTATTCTCTGCAAGCCCTTTTATTTGATAATCATTTTGTAGGAGAGCATTTGAAATAATTAGTCCGTCATCTTGGGTGTTCCGCCATATTGAATCTAAGAGTTCATTTTTCGAGTTATTCTCTGCAAGCCCTTTTATTCGATAATCATTTTGTAGGAGTGCATTTGAAATAATTAGTCCATCATCTTGGGTGTTCCGCCATATTGAATCTAAGAGTTCATTTTTCGAGTTATTCTCTGCAAGCCCTTTTATTCGATAATCATTTTGTAGGATTGCATTTGAAATAATTAGTCCGTCATCTTGGGTGTTCCGCCATATTGAATCTAAGAGTTCGTTTTTCGAGTTATTCTCTGCAAGCCCTTTTATTTGATAATCATTTTGTAGGAGAGCATTTGAAATAATTAGTCCGTCATCTTGTGTGTTCCGCCATATTGAATCTAAGAGTTCATTTTTCCAGTTATTCTCTGCAAGCCCTTTTATTCGATAATCATTTTGTAGGAGTGCATTTGAAATAATTAGTCCGTCATCTTGAGTGTTCCGCCATATTGAATCTAAGAGTTCATTTTTCGTGTTATTCTCTGCAAGCCCTTTTATTGGATAATCATTTTGTAGGAGAGCATTTGGAATAATTAGTCCGTCATCTTGGGTGTTCCGCCATATTGAATCTAAGAGTTCATTTTTCGAGTTATTCTCTGCAAGCCCTTTTATTCGATAATCATTTTGTAGGAGTGCATTTGAAATAATTAGTCCGTCATCTTGGGTGTTCCGCCATATTGAATCTAAGAGTTCATTTTTAGAGTTATTCTCTGCAAGCCCTTTTATTCGATGATCATTTTGTAGGAGTGCATTTGAAATAATTAGTCCGTCATCTTGGGTGTTCCGCCATATTGAATCTAAGAGTTCGTTTTTCGAGTTATTCTCTGCAAGCCCTTTTATTCGATAGTCATTTTGTAGGAGAGCATTTGAAATAATTAGTCCGTCATCTTGTGTGTTCCGCCATATTGAATCTAAGAGTTCATTTTTCCAGTTATTCTCTGCAAACCCTTTTATTCGATAGTCATTTTGTAGGAGAGCATTTGAAATAATTAGTCCGTCATCTTGTGTGCTCCGCCATATTGAATCTAAGAGTTCATTTTTCCAGTTATTCTCTGCAAGCCCTTTAATTCGATAATCATTTTGTAGGAGTGCATTTGAAATAATTAGTCCGTCATCTTGGGTGTTCCGCCATATTGAATCTAAGAGTTCATTTTTCGTGTTATTCTCTGCAAGCCCTTTTATTTGATAATCATTTTGTAGGAGAGCATTTGGAATAATTAGTCCGTCATCTTGGGTGTTCCGCCATATTGAATCTAAGAGTTCATTTTTCGAGTTATTCTCTGCAAGCCCTTTTATTCGATAATCATTTTGTAGAAGTGCATTTGAAATAATTAGTCCGTCATCTTGGGTGTTCCGCTATATTGAATCTAAGAGTTCATTTTTCGAGTTATTCTCTGCAAGCCCTTTTATTCGATAATCATTTTGTAGGAGTGCATTTGAAATAATTAGTCCGTCATCTTGGGTGTTCCGCCATATTGAATCTAAGAGTTCGTTTTTCGAGTTATTCTCTGCAAGCCCTTTTATTTGATAATCATTTTGTAGGAGAGCATTTGAAATAATTAGTCCGTCATCTTGTGTGTTCCGCCATATTGAATCTAAGAGTTCGTTTTTCGAGTTATTCTCTGCAAGCCCTTTTATTCGATAATCATTTTGTAGGAGTGCATTTGAAATAATTAGTCCGTCATCTTTGGTGTTCCGCCATATTGAATCTAAGAGTTCGTTTTTCGAGTTATTCTCTGCAAGCCCTTTTATTCGATAATCATTTTGTAGGAGTGCATTTGAAATAATTAGTCCGTCATCTTGGGTGTTCCGCCATATTGAATCTAAGAGTTCATTTTTCGAGTTATTCTCTGCAAGCCCTTTTATTCGATAATCATTTTGTAGGAGTGCATTTGAAATAATTAGTCCGTCATCTTTGGTGTTCCGCCATATTGAATCTAAGAGTTCGTTTTTCGAGTTATTCTCTGCAAGCCCTTTTATTCGATAATCATTTTGTAGGAGAGCATTTGGAATAATTAGTCCGTCATCTTGGGTGTTCCGCCATATTGAATCTAAGAGTTCATTTTTCGAGTTATTCTCTGCAAGCCCTTTTAATCGATGATCATTTTGTAGGAGAGCATTTGGAATAATTAGTCCGTCATCTTGGGTGTTCCGCCATATTGAATCTAAGAGTTCATTTTTCGAGTTATTCTCTGCAAGCCCTTTTATTCGATAATCATTTTGTAGGAGAGCATTTGGAATAATTAGTCCGTCATCTTGGGTGTTCCGCCATATTGAATCTAAGAGTTCATTTTCCGAGTTATTCTCTGCAAGCCCTTTTATTCGATGATCATTTTGTAGGAGTGCATTTGAAATAATTAGTCCGTCATCTTGGGTGTTCCGCCATATTGAATCTAAGAGTTCGTTTTTCGAGTTATTCTCTGCAAGCCCTTTTATTCGATAATCATTTTGTAGGAGTGCATTTGAAATAATTAGTCCGTCATCTTTGGTGTTCCGCCATATTGAATCTAAGAGTTCGTTTTTCGAGTTATTCTCTGCAAGCCCTTTTATTCGATAATCATTTTGTAGGAGTGCATTTGAAATAATTAGTCCGTCATCTTGGGTGTTCCGCCATATTGAATCTAAGAGTTCGTTTTTCGAGTTATTCTCTGCAAGCCCTTTTATAAGATATTCATTTTGTAGGAGTGCATTTGAAATAATTAGTCCATCATCTTGGGTGTTCCGCCATATTGAATCTAAGAGTTCATTTTTCGAGTTATTCTCTGCAAGCCCTTTTATTCGATAATCATTTTGTAGGAGTGCATTTGAAATAATTAGTCCGTCATCTTGGGTGTTCCGCCATATTGAATCTAAGAGTTCGTTTTTCGAGTTATTCTCTGCAAGCCCTTTTATTCGATAATCATTTTGTAGGAGAGCATTTGAAATAATTAGTCCGTCATCTTGGGTGTTCCGCCATATTGAATCTAAGAGTTCATTTTTCGAGTTATTCTCTGCAAGCCCTTTTATTCGATAATCATTTTGTAGGAGTGCATTTGAAATAATTAGTCCGTCATCTTAGGTGTTCCGCCATATTGAATCTAAGAGTTCATTTTTCGAGTTATTCTCTGCAAGCCCTTTTATTCGATAATCATTTTGTAGGAGTGCATTTGAAATAATTAGTCCGTCATCTTGGGTGTTCCGCCATATTGAATCTAAGCGTTCATTTTTCGAGTTATTCTCTGCAAGCCCTTTTATTCGATAATCATTTTGTAGGAGAGCATTTGAAATAATTAGTCTGTCATCTTGGGTGTTCCGCCATATTGAATCTAAGAGTTCATTTTTCGAGTTATTCTCTGCAAGCCCTTTTATTCGATAATCATTTTGTAGGAGTGCATTTGAAATAATTAGTCCGTCATCTTGGGTGTTCCGCCATATTGAATCTAAGAGTTCGTTTTTCGAGTTATTCTCTGCAAGCCCTTTTATTCGATAATCATTTTGTAGGAGAGCATTTGAAATAATTAGTCCATCATCTTTGGTGTTCCGCCATATTGAATCTAAGAGTTCGTTTTTCGAGTTATTCTCTACAAGCTCTTTTATTCGATAATCATTTTGTAGGAGAGCATTTGGAATAATTAGTCCATCATCTTGGGTGTTCCGCCATATTGAATCTAAGAGTTCATTTTTCGAGTTATTCTCTGCAAGCCCTTTTATTCGATAATCATTTTGTAGGAGTGCATTTGAAATAATTAGTCCGTCATCTTGGGTGTTCCGCCATATTGAATCTAAGAGTTCATTTTTCGAGTTATTCTCTGCAAGCCCTTTTATTCGATAATCATTTTGTAGGAGTGCATTTGAAATAATTAGTCCGTCATCTTGGGTGTTCCGCCATATTGAATCTAAGCGTTCATTTTTCGAGTTATTCTCTGCAAGCCCTTTTATTCGATAATCATTTTGTAGGAGTGCATTTGAAATAATTAGTCCGTCATCTTGGGTGTTCCGCCATATTGAATCTAAGCGTTCATTTTTCGAGTTATTCTCTGCAAGCCCTTTTATTCGATAATCATTTTGTAGGAGTGCATTTGAAATAATTAGTCCGTCATCTTGGGTGTTCCGCCATATTGAATCTAAGCGTTCATTTTCCGAGTTATTCTCTGCAAGCCCTTTTATTCGATAATCATTTTGTAGGAGAGCATTTGAAATAATTAGTCCATCATCTTGGGTGTTCCGCCATATTGAATCTAAGAGTTCGTTTTTCGAGTTATTCTCTGCAAGCCCTTTTATTCGATAATCATTTTGTAGGAGAGCATTTGAAATAATTAGTCCGTCATTTTGGGTGTTCCGCCATATTGAATCTAAGAGTTCATTTTTCGAGTTATTCTCTGCAAGCCCTTTTATTCGATAATCATTTTGTAAGAGTGCATTTGAAATAATTAGTCCATCATCTTGGGTGTTCCGCCATATTGAATCTAAGAGTTCATTTTTCGAGTTATTCTCTGCAAGCCCTTTTATTCGATAATCATTTTGTAGGAGAGCATTTGAAATAATTACTCCGTCATCTTGGGTGTTCCGCCATATTGAATCTAAGAGTTCATTTTTCGAGTTATTCTCTGCAAGCCCTTTTATTGGATAATCATTTTGTAGGAGAGCATTTGAAATAATTAGTCCGTCATCTTGGGTGTTCCGCCATATTGAATGTAAGAGTTCATTTTTCGAGTTATTCTCTGCAAGCCCTTTTATTCGATAATCATTTTGTAGGAGTGCATTTGAAATAATTAGTCCGTCATCTTGGGTGTTCCGTCATATTGAATCTAAGCGTTCATTTTTCGAGTTATTCTCTGCAAGCCCTTTTATTGGATAATCATTTTGTAGGAGAGCATTTGACTTAATTAGTCCATCATCTTGGGTGTCCCGCCATATTGAATCTAAGCGTTCATTTTTCGAGTTATTCTCTGTAAGCCCTTTTATTTGATAATCATTTTGTAGGAGAGCATTTGAAATAATTAGTCCGTCATCTTGGGTGTTCCGCCATATTGAATCTAAGAGTTCATTTTTCGAGTTATTCTCTGCAAGCCCTTTTATTCGATAATCATTTTGTAGGAGTGCATTTGAAATAATTAGTCCTTCATCTTGGTTGTTCCGCCATATTGAATCTAAGCGTTCATTTTTCGAGTTATTCGAGCCCTTTTATTTAATAATAATTTTGTAGGAGTGCATTTGAAATAATTAGTCCGTCATCTTGGGTGTTCCGCCATATTGAATCTAAGCGTTCATTTTTCGAGTTATTCTCTGCGAGCCCTTTTATTTGATAATCATTTTGTAGGAGTGCATTTGAAATAATTAGTCCGTCATCTTGGGTGTTCCGCCATATTGAATCTAAGCGTTCATTTTTCGAGTTATTCTCTGCAAGCCCTTTTATTCGATAATCATTTTGTAGGAGTGCATTTGAAATAATTAGTCCGTCATCTTGGGTGTTCCGCCATATTGAATCTAAGCGTTTATTTTTCGAGTTATTCTCTGCAAGCCCTTTCATTTGATAATCATTTTGTAGGAGAGCATTTGAAATAATTAGTCCTTCATCTTGGGTGTTCCGCCATATTGAATCTAAGAGTTCATTTTTCGAGTTATTCTCTGCAAGCCTTTTTATTCGATAATCATTTTATAGGAGTGCATTTGAAATAATTAGTCCGTCATCTTGGGTGTTCCGCCATATTGAATCTAAGCGTTCATTTTTCGAGTTATTCTCTGCAAGCCCTTTTATTTGATAATCATTTTGTAGGAGTGCATTTGAAATAATTAGTCCGTCATCTTGGATGTTCCGCCATATTGAATCTAAGAGTTCATTTTTCGAGTTATTCTCTGCAAGCCCTTTCATTTGATAATCATTTTGTAGGAGAGCTTTTGAAATAATTAGTCCGTCATCGTGTGTGTTCCGCCATATTGAATCTAAGAGTTCATTTTTCCAGTTATTCTCTGCAAGCCCTTTTATTCGATAGTCATTTTGTAGGAGAGCTTTTGAAATAATTAGTCCGTCATCGTGTGTGTTCCGCCATATTGAATCTAAGAGTTCATTTTTCCAGTTATTCTCTGCAAGCCCTTTTATTCGATAATCATTTTGTAGGAGTGCATTTGAAATAATTAGTCCGTCATCTTGGGTGTTCCGCCATATTGAATCTAAGAGTTCATTTTTCGAGTTATTCTCTGCAAGCCCTTTTATTCGATAATCATTTTGTAGGAGTGCATTTGAAATAATTAGTCCGTCATCTTGGGTTTTCCGCCATATTGAATCTAAGCGTTCATTTTTCGAGTTATTCTCTGCAAGCCCTTTTATTCGATAATCATTTTGTAGGAGTGCATTTGAAATAATTAGTCCGTCATCTTGGGTGTTCCGCCATATTGAATCTAAGCGTTCATTTTTCGAGTTATTCTCTGCAAGCCCTTTTATTCGATAATCATTTTGTAGGAGAGCATTTGAAATAATTAGTCTGTCATCTTGGGTGTTCCGCCATATTGAATCTAAGAGTTCATTTTTCGAGTTATTCTCTGCAAGCCCTTTTATTCGATAATCATTTTGTAGGAGTGCATTTGAAATAATTAGTCCGTCATCTTGGGTGTTCCGCCATATTGAATCTAAGAGTTCGTTTTTCGAGTTATTCTCTGCAAGCCCTTTTATTCGATAATCATTTTATAGGAGAGCATTTGAAATAATTAGTCCATCATCTTTGGTGTTCCGCCATATTGAATCTAAGAGTTCGTTTTTCGAGTTATTCTCTGCAAGCTCTTTTATTCGATAATCATTTTGTAGGAGAGCATTTGGAATAATTAGTCCATCATCTTGGGTGTTCCGCCATATTGAATCTAAGAGTTCATTTTTCGAGTTATTCTCTGCAAGCCCTTTTATTCGATAATCATTTTGTAGGAGTGCATTTGAAATAATTAGTCCGTCATCTTGGGTGTTCCGCCATATTGAATCTAAGAGTTCATTTTTCGAGTTATTCTCTGCAAGCCCTTTTATTCGATAATCATTTTGTAGGAGTGCATTTGAAATAATTAGTCCGTCATCTTGGGTGTTCCGCCATATTGAATCTAAGCGTTCATTTTTCGAGTTATTCTCTGCAAGCCCTTTTATTCGATAATCATTTTGTAGGAGTGCATTTGAAATAATTAGTCCGTCATCTTGGGTGTTCCGCCATATTGAATCTAAGCGTTCATTTTTCGAGTTATTCTCTGCAAGCCCTTTTATTCGATAATCATTTTGTAGGAGTGCATTTGAAATAATTAGTCCGTCATCTTGGGTGTTCCGCCATATTGAATCTCAGCGTTCATTTTTCGAGTTATTCTCTGTAAGCCCTTTTATTCGATAATCATTTTGTAGAAGAGCATTTGAAATAATTAGTCCATCATCTTGGGTGTTCCGCCATATTGAATCTAAGAGTTCGTTTTTCGAGTTATTCTCTGCAAGCCCTTTTATTCGATAATCATTTTGTAGGAGAGCATTTGAAATAATTAGTCCGTCATCTTGGGTGTTCCGCCATATTGAATCTAAGAGTTCATTTTTCGAGTTATTCTCTGCAAGCCCTTTTATTCGATAATCATTTTGTAGGAGTGCATTTGAAATAATTAGTCGGTCATCTTGGGTGTTCCGCCATATTGAATCTAAGAGTTCGTTTTTCGAGTTATTCTCTGCAAGCCCTTTTATTCGATAATCATTTTGTAGGAGAGCATTTGAAATAATTACTCCGTCATCTTGGGTGTTCCGCCATATTGAATCTAAGAGTTCATTTTTCGAGTTATTCTCTGCAAGCCCTTTTATTCGATAATCATTTTGTAGGAGTGCATTTGAAATAATTAGTCCGTCATCTTGGGTGTTCCGCCATATTGAATCTAAGAGTTCATATTTCGAGTTATTCTCTGCAAGCCCTTTTATTGGATAATCATTTTGTAGGAGAGCATTTGAAATAATTAGTCCGTCATCTTGGGTGTTCCGCCATATTGAATCTAAGAGTTCATTTTTCGAGTTATTCTCTGTAAGCCCTTTTAAATTAGTCCGTCATCTTGGGTGTTCCGCCATATTGAATCTAAGCGTTCATTTTTCGAGTTATTCTCTGTAAGCCCTTTTATTTGATAATCATTTTGTAGGAGAGCATTTGAAATAATTAGTCCGTCATCTTGGGTGTTCCGCCATATTGAATCTAAGAGTTCATTTTTCGAGTTATTCTCTGCAAGCCCTTTTATTCGATAATCATTTTGTAGGAGTGCATTTGAAATAATTAGTCCTTCATCTTGGTTGTTCCGCCATATTGAATCTAAGCGTTCATTTTTCGAGTTATTCAAGCCCTTTTATTTGATAATCATTTTGTAGGAGTGCATTTGAAATAATTAGTCCGTCATCTTGGGTGTTCCGCCATATTGAATCTAAGCGTTCATTTTTCGAGTTATTCTCTGCAAGCCCTTTTATTTGATAATCATTTTGTAGGAGTGCATTTGAAATAATTAGTCCGTCATCTTGGGTGTTCCGCCATATTGAATCTAAGCGTTCATTTTTCGAGTTATTCTCTGCAAGCCCTTTTATTCGATAATCATTTTGTAGGAGTGCATTTGAAATAATTAGTCCGTCATCTTGGGTGTTCCGCCATATTGCATCTAAGCGTTTATTTTTCGAGTTATTCTCTGCAAGCACTTTCATTTGATAATCATTTTGTAGGAGAGCATTTGAAATAATTAGTCCTTCATCTTGGGTGTTCCGCCATATTGAATCTAAGAGTTCATTTTTCGAGTTATTCTCTGCAAGCCCTTTTATTCGATAATCATTTTGTAGGAGTGCATTTGAAATAATTAGTCCGTCATCTTGGGTGTTCCGCCATATTGAATCTAAGCGTTCATTTTTCGAGTTATTCTCTGCAAGCCCTTTTATTTGATAATCATTTTGTAGGAGTGCATTTGAAATAATTAGTCCGTCATCTTGGATGTTCTGCCATATTGAATCTAAGAGTTCATTTTTCGAGTTATTCTCTGCAAGCCCTTTCATTTGATAATCATTTTGTAGGAGAGCTTTTGAAATAATTAGTCCGTCATCGTGTGTGTTCCGCCATATTGAATCTAAGAGTTCATTTTTCCAGTTATTCTCTGCAAGCCCTTTTATTCGATAGTCATTTTGTAGGAGAGCTTTTGAAATAATTAGTCCGTCATCGTGTGTGTTCCGCCATATTGAATCTAAGAGTTCATTTTTCCAGTTATTTTCTGCAAGCCCTTTTATTCGATAATCATTTTGTAGGAGTGCATTTGAAATAATTAGTCCGTCATCTTGGGTGTTCCGCCATATTGAATCTAAGCGTTCATTTTTCGAGTTATTCTCTGCAAGCCCTTTTATTCGATAATCATTTTGTAGGAGTGCATTTGAAATAATTAGTCCGTCATCTTGGGTGTTCCGCCATATTGAATCTAAGCGTTCATTTTTCGAGTTATTCTCTGCAAGCCCTTTTATTCGATAATCATTTTGTAGGAGAGCATTTGAAATAATTAGTCTGTCATCTTGGGTGTTCCGCCATATTGAATCTAAGAGTTCATTTTTCGAGTTATTCTCTGCAAGCCCTTTTATTCGATAATCATTTTGTAGGAGTGCATTTGAAATAATTAGTCCGTCATCTTGGGTGTTCCGCCATATTGAATCTAAGAGTTCGTTTTTCGAGTTATTCTCTGCAAGCCCTTTTATTCGATAATCATTTTGTAGGAGAGCATTTGAAATAATTAGTCCATCATCTTTGGTGTTCCGCCATATTGAATCTAAGAGTTCGTTTTTCGAGTTATTCTCTGCAAGCTCTTTTATTCGATAATCATTTTGTAGGAGAGCATTTGGAATAATTAGTCCATCATCTTGGGTGTTCCGCCATATTGAATCTAAGAGTTCATTTTTCGAGTTATTCTCTGCAAGCCCTTTTATTCGATAATCATTTTGTAGGAGTGCATTTGAAATAATTAGTCCGTCATCTTGGGTGTTCCGCCATATTGAATCTAAGAGTTCATTTTTCGAGTTATTCTCTGCAAGCCCTTTTATTCGATAATCATTTTGTAGGAGTGCATTTGAAATAATTAGTCCGTCATCTTGGGTGTTCCGCCATATTGAATCTAAGCGTTCATTTTTCGAGTTATTCTCTGCAAGCCCTTTTATTCGATAATCATTTTGTAGGAGTGCATTTGAAATAATTAGTCCGTCATCTTGGGTGTTCCGCCATATTGAATCTAAGCGTTCATTTTTCGAGTTATTCTCTGCAAGCCCTTTTATTCGATAATCATTTTGTAGGAGTGCATTTGAAATAATTAGTCCGTCATCTTGGATGTTCCGCCATATTGAATCTAAGCGTTCATTTTTCGAGTTATTCTATGCAAGCCCTTTTATTCGATAATCATTTTGTAGGAGAGCATTTGAAATAATTAGTCCATCATCTTGGGTGTTCCGCCATATTGAATCTAAGAGTTCGTTTTTCGAGTTATTCTCTGCAAGCCCTTTTATTCGATAATCATTTTGTAGGAGAGCATTTGAAATAATTAGTCCGTCATCTTGGGTGTTCCGCCATATTGAATCTAAGAGTTCATTTTTCGAGTTATTCTCTGCAAGCCCTTTTATTCGATAATCATTTTGTAGGAGTGCATTTGAAATAATTAGTCCATCATCTTGGGTGTTCCGCCATATTGAATCTAAGAGTTCATTTTTCGAGTTATTCTCTGCAAGCCCTTTTATTCGATAATCATTTTGTAGGAGTGCATTTGAAATAATTAGTCGGTCATCTTGGGTGTTCCGCCATATTGAATCTAAGAGTTCATATTTCGAGTTATTCTCTGCAAGCCCTTTTATTGGATAATCATTTTGTAGGAGAGCATTTGAAATAATTAGTCCGTCATCTTGGGTGTTCCGCCATATTGAATCTAAGAGTTCATTTTTCGAGTTATTCTCTGCAAGCCCTTTTATTCGATAATCATTTTGTAGGAGTGCATTTGAAATAATTAGTCCGTCATCTTGGGTGTTCCGCCATATTGAATCTGAGAGTTCGTTTTTCGAGTTATTCTCTGCAAGCCCTTTTATTTGATAATCATTTTGTAAGAGAGCATTTGACTTAATTAGTCCATCATCTTGGGTGTTCCGCCATATTGAATCTAAGCGTTCATTTTTCGAGTTATTCTCTGTAAGCCCTTTTAAATTAGTCCGTCATCTTGGGTGTTCCGCCATATTGAATCTAAGAGTTCATTTTTCGAGTTATTCTCTGCAAGCCCTTTTATTCGATAATCATTTTGTAGGAGTGCATTTTAAATAATTAGTCCGTCATCGTGGGTGTTCCGCCATATTGAATCTAAGCGTTCATTTTTCGAGTTATTCTCTGCAAGCCCTTTTATTCGATAATCATTTTGTAGGAGTGCATTTGAAATAATTAGTCCGTCATCTTGGATGTTCCGCCATATTGAATCTAAGCGTTCATTTTTCGAGTTATTCTCTGCAAGCCCTTTTATTCGATAATCATTTTGTAGGAGAGCATTTGAAATAATTAGTCCATCATCTTGGGTGTTCCGCCATATTGAATCTAAGAGTTCGTTTTTCGAGTTATTCTCTGCAAGCCCTTTTATTCGATAATCATTTTGTAGGAGAGCATTCGAAATAATTAGTCCATCATCTTGGGTGTTCCGCCATATTGAATCTAAGAGTTCATTTTTCGAGTTATTCTCTGCAAGCCCTTTTATTCGATAATCATTCTGTAGGAGTGCATTTGAAATAATTAGTCCGTCATCTTGGGTGTTCCGCCATATTGAATCTGAGAGTTCGTTTTTCGAGTTATTCTCTGCAAGCCCTTTTATTCGATAATCATTTTGTAGGAGAGCATTTGAAATAATTAGTCCGTCATCTTGGGTGTTCCGCCATATTGAATCTAAGAGTTCATTTTTCGAGTTATTCTCTGCAAGCCCTTTTATTCGATAATCATTTTGTAGGAGAGCATTTGAAATAATTAGTCCGTCATCTTGGTTGTTCCGCCATATTGAATCTAAGCGTTCATTTTTCGAGTTATTCTCTGCAAGCCCTTTTATTCGATAATCATTTTGTAGGAGTGCATTTGAAATAATTAGTCCATCATCTTGGGTGTTCCGCCATATTGAATCTAAGAGTTCATTTTTCGAGTTATTCTCTGCAAGCCCTTTTATTCGATAATCATTTTGTAGGAGTGCATTTGAAATAATTAGTCCGTCATCTTTGGTGTTCCGCCATATTGAATCTAAGCGTTCATTTTTCGAGTTATTCTCTGCAAGCCCTTTTATTCGATAATCATTTTGTAGGAGTGCATTTGAAATAATTAGTCCGTCATCTTGGGTGTTCCGCCATATTGAATCTAAGCGTTCATTTTTCGAGTTATTCTCTGCAAGCCCTTTTATTCGATAATCATTTTGTAGGAGTGCATTTGAAATAATTAGTCCGTCATCTTGGGTGTTCCGCCATATTGAATCTAAGCGTTCATTTTTCGAGTTATTCTCTGCAAGCCCTTTTATTCCATAATCATTTTGTAGGAGAGGATTTGAAATAATTAGTCCGTCATCTTGGGTGTTCCGCCATATTGAATCTAAGAGTTCATTTTTCGAGTTATTCTCTGCAAGCCCTTTTATTCGATAATCATTTTGTAGGAGAGCATTTGAAATCATTAGTCCATCATCTTGGGTGTTCCGCCATATTGAATCTAAGAGTTCATTTTTCGAGTTATTCTCTGCAAGCCCTTTTATTCGATAATCATTTTGTAGGAGTGCATTTGAAATAATTAGTCCGTCATCTTGGGTGTTCCGCCATATTGAATCTGAGAGTTCGTTTTTCGAGTTATTCTCTGCAAGCCCTTTTATTCGATAATCATTTTGTAGGAGAGCATTTGAAATAATTAGTCCGTCATCTTGGGTGTTCCGCCATATTGAATCTAAGAGTTCATTTTTCGAGTTATTCTCTGCAAGCCCTTTTATTCGATAATCATTTTGTAGGAGTGCATTTGAAATAATTAGTCCGTCATCTTGGTTGTTCCGCCATATTGAATCTAAGCGTTCATTTTTCGAGTTATTCTCTGCAAGCCCTTTTATTCGATAATCATTTTGTAGGAGTGCATTTGAAATAATTAGTCCGTCATCTTGGGTGTTCCGCCATATTGAATCTGAGAGTTCGTTTTTCGAGTTATTCTCTGCAAGCCCTTTTATTTGATAATCATTTTGTAGGAGAGCATTTGAAATAATTAGTCCGTCATCTTGGGTGTTCCGCCATATTGAATCTAAGAGTTCATTTTTCGAGTTATTCTCTGCAAGCCCTTTTATTCGATAATCATTTTGTAGGAGTGCATTTGAAATAATTAGTCCGTCATCTTGGTTGTTCCGCCATATTGAATCTAAGCGTTCATTTTTCGAGTTATTCTCTGCAAGCCCTTTTATTCGATAATCATTTTGTAGGAGTGCATTTGAAATAATTAGTCCGTCATCTTGGGTGTTCCGCCATATTGAATCTAAGCGTTTATTTTTCGAGTTATTCTCTACAAGCCCTTTTATTCGATAATCATTTTGTAGGAGAGCATTCGAAATAATTAGTCCGTCATCTTGGGTGTTCCGCCATATTGAATCTAAGCTTTCATTTTCGAGTTATTCTCTGCAAGCCCTTTTATTCGATAATCATTTTGTAGGAATGCATTTGAAATAATTAGTCCGTCATCTTGGGTGTTCCGCCATATTGAATCTAAGAGTTCCTTTTTCGAGTTATTCTCTGCAAGCCCTTTTATTCGATAATCATTTTGTAGGAGAGCATTTGAAATAATTAGTCCGTCATCTTGGGTGTTCCGCCATATTGAATCTAAGAGTTCGTTTTTCGAGTTATTCTCTGCAAGCCCTTTTATTCGATAATCATTTTGTAGGAGAGCATTTGAAATAATTAGTCCGTCATCTTGGGTGTTCCGCCATATTGAATCTAAGAGTTCATTTTTCGAGTTATTCTCTGCAAGCCCTTTTATTCGATAATCATTTTGTAGGAGTGCATTTGAAATAATTAGTCCGTCATCTTGGGTGTTCCGCAATATTGAATCTAAGAGTTCATTTTTCGAGTTATTCTCTGCAAGCCCTTTTATTCGATAATCATTTTGTAGGAGTGCATTTGAAATAATTAGTCCGTCATCTTGGGTGTTCCGCCATATTGAATCTAAGAGTTCGTTTTTCGAGTTATTCTCTGCAAGCCCTCTTATTCGATAATCATTTTGTAGGAGAGCATTTGAAATAATTAGTCCGTCATCTTGGGTGTTCCGCCATATTGAATCTAAGAGTTCATTTTTCGAGTTATTCTCTGCAAGCCCTTTTATTTGATAATCATTTTGTAGGAGTGCATTTGAAATAATTAGTTCGTCATCTTGGGTGTTCCGCCATATTGAATCTAAGAGTTCATTTTTCGAGTTATTCTCTGCAAGCCCTTTTATTCGATAATTATTTTGTAGGAATGCATTTGAAATAATTAGTTCGTCATCTTGGGTGTTCCGCCATATTGAATCTAAGAGTTCCTTTTTCGAGTTATTCTCTGCAAGCCCTTTTATTCGATAATCATTTTGTAGGAGAGCATTTGAAATAATTAGTCCGTCATCTTGGGTGTTCCGCCATATTGAATCTAAGAGTTCGTTTTTCGAGTTATTCTCTGCAAGCCCTTTTATTCGATAATCATTTTGTAGGAGAGCATTTGAAATAATTAGTCCGTCATCTTGGGTGTTCCGCCATATTGAATCTAAGAGTTCATTTTTCGAGTTATTCTCTGCAAGCCCTTTTATTCGATAATCATTTTGTAGGAGTGCATTTGAAATAATTAGTCCGTCATCTTGGGTGTTCCGCAATATTGAATCTAAGAGTTCATTTTTCGAGTTATTCTCTGCAAGCCCTTTTATTCGATAATCATTTTGTAGGAGTGCATTTGAAATAATTAGTCCGTCATCTTGGGTGTTCCGCCATATTGAATCTAAGAGTTCGTTTTTCGAGTTATTCTCTGCAAGCCCTCTTATTCGATAATCATTTTGTAGGAGAGCATTTGAAATAATTAGTCCGTCATCTTGGGTGTTCCGCCATATTGAATCTAAGAGTTCATTTTTCGAGTTATTCTCTGCAAGCCCTTTTATTCGATAATCATTTTGTAGGAGTGCATTTGAAATAATTAGTCCGTCATCTTGGGTGTTCCGCAATATGAAACCAAGAGTTCCTTTTTCGAGTTATTCTCTGCAAGCCCTTTTATTCGATAATCATTTTGTAGGAGAGCATTTGAAATAATTAGTCCGTCATCTTGGGTGTTCCGCCATATTGAATCTAAGAGTTCATTTTTCGAGTTATTCTCTGCAAGCCCTTTTATTTGATAATCATTTTGTAGGAGTGCATTTGAAATAATTAGTCCGTCATCTTGGGTGTTCCGCCATATTAAATCTAAGTGTTCATTTTTCGAGTTATTCTCTGCAAGCCCTTTTATTCGATAATCATTTTGTAGGAGTGCATTTGAAATAATTAGTCCGTCATCTTGGGTGTTCCGCCATATTGAATCTAGGCGTTCATTTTTCGAGTTATTCTCTGCAAGCCCTTTTATTCGATAATCATTTTGTAGGAGAGCATTCGAAATAATTAGTCCGTCATCTTGGGTGTTCCGCCATATTGAATCTAAGAGTTCATTTTTCGAGTTATTCTCTGCAAGCCCTTTTATTCGATAATCATTTTGTAGGAGTGCATTTGAAATAATTAGTCCGTCATCTTGGGTGTTCCGCCATATTGAATCTAAGAGTTCGTTTTTCGAGTTATTCTCTGCAAGCCCTTTTATTCGATAATCATTTTGTAGGAGAGCATTTGAAATAATTAGTCCGTCATCTTGGGTGTTCCGCCATATTGAATCTAAGAGTTCATTTTTCGAGTTATTCTCTGCAAGCCCTTTTATTCGATAATCATTTTGTAGGAGTGCATTTGAAAAAATTGGTCCGTCATCTTGGGTGTTCCGCCATATTGAATCTAAGAGTTCATTTTTCGAGTTATTCTCTGCAAGCCCTTTTATTCGATAATCATTTTGTAAGAGAGCATTTGAAATAATTAGTCCGTCATCTTGGGTGTTCCGCCATATTGAATCTAAGAGTTCATTTTTCGAGTTATTCTCTGCAAGCCCTTTTATTCGATAATCATTTTGTAGGAGTGCATTTGAAATAATTAGTCCGTCATCTTGGGTGTTCCGCCATATTGAATCTAAGAGTTCGTTTTTCGAGTTATTCTCTGCAAGGCCTTTTATTCGATAATCATTTTGTAGGAGTGCATTTGAGATAATTAGTCCGTCATCTTGGGTGTTCCGCCATATTGAATCTAAGAGTTCATTTTTCGAGTTATTCTCTGCAAGCCCTTTTATTCGATAATCATTTTGTAGGAGTGCATTTGAAATAATTAGTCCGTCATCTTGGGTGTTCCGCCATATTGAATCTAAGAGTTCCTTTTTCGAGTTATTCTCTGCAAGCCCTTTTATTCGATAATCATTTAGTAGGAGTGCATTTGAAATAATTAGTCCGTCATCTTGGGTGTTCCGCCATATTGAATCTAAGCGTTCATTTTTCGAGTTATTCTCTGCAAGCCCTTTTATTTGATAATCATTTTGTAGGAGTGCATTTGAAATAATTAGTCCGTCATCTTGGGTGTTCCGCCATATTGAATCTAAGAGTTCCTTTTTCGAGTTATTCTCTGCAAGCCCTTTTATTCGATAATCATTTAGTAGGAGTGCATTTGAAATAATTAGTCCGTCATCTTGGGTGTTCCGCCATATTGAATCTAAGAGTTCATTTTTCGAGTTATTCTCTGCAAGCCCTTTTATTCGATAATCATTTTGTAGGAGTGCATTTGAAATAATTAGTCCGTCATCTTGGGTGTTCCGCCATATTGAATCTAAGAGTTCGTTTTTCGAGTTATTCTCTGCAAGCCCTTTTATTCGATAATCATTTTGCAGGAGAGCATTTGAAATAATTAGTCCGTCATCTTGGGTGTTCCGCCATATTGAATCTAAGAGTTCATTTTTCGAGTTATTCTCTGCAAGCCCTTTTATTCGATAATCATTTTGTAGGAGTGCATTTGAAAAAATTAGTCCGTCATCTTGGGTGTTCCGCCATATTGAATCTAAGAGTTCATTTTTCGAGTTATTCTCTGCAAGCCCTTTTATTCGATAATCATTTTGTAAGAGAGCATTTGAAATAATTAGTCCGTCATCTTGGGTGTTCCGCCATATTGAATCTAAGAGTTCATTTTTCGAGTTATTCTCTGCAAGCCCTTTTATTCGATAATCATTTTGTAGGAGTGCATTTGAAATAATTAGTCCGTCATCTTGGGTGTTCCGCCATATTGAATCTAAGAGTTCGTTTTTCGAGTTATTCTCTGCAAGGCCTTTTATTCGATAATCATTTTGTAGGAGTGCATTTGAGATAATTAGTCCGTCATCTTGGGTGTTCCGCCATATTGAATCTAAGAGTTCATTTTTCGAGTTATTCTCTGCAAGCCCTTTTATTCGATAATCATTTTGTAGGAGTGCATTTGAAATAATTAGTCCGTCATCTTGGGTGTTCCGCCATATTGAATCTAAGAGTTCCTTTTTCGAGTTATTCTCTGCAAGCCCTTTTATTCGATAATCATTTAGTAGGAGAGCATTTGAAATAATTAGTCCGTCATCTTGGGTGTTCCGCCATATTGAATCTAAGAGTTCATTTTTCGAGTTATTCTCTGCAAGCCCTTTTATTCGATAATCATTTTGTAGGAGTGCATTTGAAATAATTAGTCCGTCATCTTGGGTGTTCCGCCATATTGAATCTAAGCGTTCATTTTTCGAGTTATTCTCTGCAAGCCCTTTTATTCGATAATCATTTTGTAGGAGTGCATTTGAAATAATTAGTCCGTCATCTTGGGTGTTCCGCCATATTGAATCTAAGAGTTCGTTTTTCGAGTTATTCTCTACAAGTCCTTTTATTCGATAATCATTTTGTAGGAGTGCATTTGAAATAATTAGTCCGTCATCTTGGGTGTTCCGCCATATTGAATCTAAGAGTTCGTTTTTCGAGTTATTCTCTGCAAGCCCTTTTATTCGATAATCATTTTGTAGGAGTGCATTTGAAATAATTAGTCCATCATCTTGGGTATTCCGCCATATTGAATCTAAGAGTTCATTTTTCGAGTTATTCTCTGCTAGCCCTTTTATTTGATAATCATTTTGTAGGAGTGCATTTGAAATAATTAGTCCGTCATCTTGGGTGTTCCGCCATATTGAATCTAAGAGTTCGTTTTTCGAGTTATTCTCTGCAAGCCCTTTTATTTGATAATCATTTTGTAGGAGAGCTTTTGAAATAATTAGTCCGTCAGCTTGGGTGTTCCGCCATATTGAATCTAAGAGTTCATTTTTCGAGTTATTCTCTGCAAGCCCTTTTATTCGATAATCATTTTGTAGGAGTGCATTTGAAATAATTAGTCCGTCATCTTGGGTGTTCCGCCATATTGAATCTAAGCGTTCATTTTTCGAGTTATTCTCTGCAAGCCCTTTTATTCGATAATCATTTTGTAGGAGAGCATTTGAAATAATTAGTCCGTCATCTTGGGTGTTCCGCCATATTGAATCTAAGAGTTCATTTTTCGAGTTATTCTCTGCAAGCCCTTTTATTTGATAATCATTTTGTAGGAGTGCATTTGAAATAATTAGTCCGTCATCTTGGGTGTTCCGCCATATTGAATCTAAGAGTTCATTTTTCGAGTTATTCTCTGCAAGCCCTTTTATTTGATAATCATTTTGTAGGAGTGCATTTGAAATAATTAGTCCGTCATCTTGGGTGTTCCGCCATATTGAATCTAAGAGTTCCTTTTTCGAGTTATTCTCTGCAAGCCCTTTTATTCGATAATCATTTTGTAGGAGAGCATTTGAAATAATTAGTCCGTCATCTTGGGTGTTCCGCCATATTGCATCTAAGCGTTCATTTTCGAGTTATTCTCTGCAAGCCCTTTTATCCGATAATCATTTTGTAGGAGAGCATTTGAAATAATTAGTCCGTCATCTTGGGTGTTCCGCCATATTGAATCTAAGAGTTCGTTTTCCGAGTTATTCTCTGCAAGTCCTTTTATTCGATAATCATTTTGTAGGAGTGCATTTGAAATAATCAGTCCGTCATCTTGGGTGTTCCGCCATATTGAATCTAAGAGTTCCTTTTTCGAGTTATTCTCTGCAAGCCCTTTTATTCGATAATCATTTTGTAGGAGAGCATTTGAAATAATTAGTCCGTCATCTTGGGTGTTCCGCCATATTGCATCTAAGCGTTCATTTTCGAGTTATTCTCTGCAAGCCCTTTTATTCGATAATCATTTTGTAGGAGAGCATTTGAAATAATTAGTCCGTCATCTTGGGTGTTCCGCCATATTGAATCTGAGAGTTCATTTTTCGAGTTATTCTCTGCAAGCCCTTTTATTCGATAATCATTTTGTAGGAGTGCATTTGAAATAATTAGTCCGTCATCTTGGGTGTTCCGCAATATTGAATCTAAGAGTTCACTTTTCGAGTTATTCTCTGCAAGCCCTTTTATTCGATAATCATTTTGTAGGAGTGCATTTGAAATAATTAGTCCGTCATCTTGGGTGTTCCGCCATATTGAATCTAAGAGTTCGTTTTTCGAGTTATTCTCTGCAAGCCCTTTTATTCGATAATCATTTTGTAGGAGAGCATTTGAAATAATTAGTCCATCATCTTGGGTGTTCCGCCATATTGAATCTAAGAGTTCATTTTTCGAATTATTCTCTGCAAGCCCTTTTATTCGATAATCATTTTGTAGGAGAGCATTTGAAATAATTAGTCCGTCATCTTGGGTGTTCCGCCATATTGAATCTAAGAGTTCATTTTTCGAATTATTCTCTGCAAGCCCTTTTATTCGATAATCATTTTGTAGGAGAGCTTTTGAAATGATTAGTTCGTCATCTTGGGTGTTCCGCCATATTGAATCTAAGAGTTCATTTTTCGAGTTATTCTCTGCAAGCCCTTTTATTTGATAATCATTTTGTAGGAGAGCTTTTGAAATAATTAGTTCGTCATCTTGGCTGTTCCGCCATATTGAATCTAAGAGTTCATTTTTCGAGTTATTCTCTGCAAGCCCTTTTATTCGATAATCATTTTGTAGGAGTGCATTTGAAATAATTAGTCCGTCATCTTGGGTGTTCCGCCATATTGAATCTAAGAGTTCGTTTTTCGAGTTATTCTCTGCAAGCCCTTTTATTCGATAAACATTTTGTAGGAGTGCATTTGAAATAATTAGTCCGTCATCTTGGGTGTTCCGCCATATTGAATCTAAGAGTTCATTTTTCGAGTTATTCTCTGCAAGCCCTTTTATTTTATAAGCATTTTGTAGGAGTGCATTTGAAATAATTAGTCCGTCATCTTGGGTGTTCCGCCATATTGAATCTAAGAGTTCATTTTTCGAGTTATTCTCTGCAAGCCCTTTTATTCGATAACCATTTTGTAGGATTGCATTTGAAATAATTAGTCCGTCATCTTGGGTGTTCCGCCATATTGAATCTAAGAGTTCATTTTTCGAGTTATTCTCTGCAAGCCCTTTTATTCGATAATCATTTTGTAGGAGTGCATATGAAATAATTAGTCCGTCATCTTGGGTGTTCCGCCATATTGAATCTAAGCGTTCATTTTTCGAGTTATTCTCTGCAAGCCCTTTTATTTGATAATCATTTTGTAGGAGTGCATTTGAAATAATTAGTCCGTCATCTTGGGTGTTCCGCCATATTGAATCTAAGCGTTCATTTTTCGAGTTATTCTCTGCAAGCCCTTTTATTTGATAATCATTTTGTAGGAGAGCATTTGAAATAATTAGTCCGTCATCTTGGGTGTTCCGCCATATTGAATCTGAGAGTTCATTTTTCGAGTTATTCTCTGCAAGCCCTTTTATTCGATAATCATTTTGTAGGAGTGCATTTGAAATAATTAGTCCGTCATCTTGGGTGTTCCGCAATATTGAATCTAAGAGTTCACTTTTCGAGTTATTCTCTGCAAGCCCTTTTATTCGATAATCATTTTGTAGGAGAGCATTTGAAATAATTAGTCCGTCATCTTGGGTGTTCCGCCATATTGCATCTAAGCGTTCATTTTCGAGTTATTCTCTGCAAGCCCTTTTATTCGATAATCATTTTGTAGGAGAGCATTTGAAATAATTAGTCCGTCATCTTGGGTGTTCCGCCATATTGAATCTGAGAGTTCATTTTTCGAGTTATTCTCTGCAAGCCCTTTTATTCGATAATCATTTTGTAGGAGTGCATTTGAAATAATTAGTCCGTCATCTTGGGTGTTCCGCAATATTGAATCTAAGAGTTCACTTTTCGAGTTATTCTCTGCAAGCCCTTTTATTCGATAATCATTTTGTAGGAGTGCATTTGAAATAATTAGTCCGTCATCTTGGGTGTTCCGCCATATTGAATCTAAGAGTTCGTTTTTCGAGTTATTCTCTGCAAGCCCTTTTATTCGATAATCATTTTGTAGGAGAGCATTTGAAATAATTAGTCCATCATCTTGGGTGTTCCGCCATATTGAATCTAAGAGTTCATTTTTCGAATTATTCTCTGCAAGCCCTTTTATTCGATAATCATTTTGTAGGAGAGCATTTGAAATAATTAGTCCGTCATCTTGGGTGTTCCGCCATATTGAATCTAAGAGTTCATTTTTCGAATTATTCTCTGCAAGCCCTTTTATTCGATAATCATTTTGTAGGAGAGCTTTTGAAATGATTAGTTCGTCATCTTGGGTGTTCCGCCATATTGAATCTAAGAGTTCATTTTTCGAGTTATTCTCTGCAAGCCCTTTTATTTGATAATCATTTTGTAGGAGAGCTTTTGAAATAATTAGTTCGTCATCTTGGCTGTTCCGCCATATTGAATCTAAGAGTTCATTTTTCGAGTTATTCTCTGCAAGCCCTTTTATTCGATAATCATTTTGTAGGAGTGCATTTGAAATAATTAGTCCGTCATCTTGGGTGTTCCGCCATATTGAATCTAAGAGTTCGTTTTTCGAGTTATTCTCTGCAAGCCCTTTTATTCGATAAACATTTTGTAGGAGTGCATTTGAAATAATTAGTCCGTCATCTTGGGTGTTCCGCCATATTGAATCTAAGAGTTCATTTTTCGAGTTATTCTCTGCAAGCCCTTTTATTTTATAAGCATTTTGTAGGAGTGCATTTGAAATAATTAGTCCGTCATCTTGGGTGTTCCGCCATATTGAATCTAAGAGTTCATTTTTCGAGTTATTCTCTGCAAGCCCTTTTATTCGATAACCATTTTGTAGGAGTGCATTTGAAATAATTAGTCCGTCATCTTGGGTGTTCCGCCATATTGAATCTAAGAGTTCATTTTTCGAGTTATTCTCTGCAAGCCCTTTTATTCGATAATCATTTTGTAGGAGTGCATATGAAATAATTAGTCCGTCATCTTGGGTGTTCCGCCATATTGAATCTAAGCGTTCATTTTTCGAGTTATTCTCTGCAAGCCCTTTTATTTGATAATCATTTTGTAGGAGTGCATTTGAAATAATTAGTCCGTCATCTTGGGTGTTCCGCCATATTGAATCTAAGCGTTCATTTTTCGAGTTATTCTCTGCAAGCCCTTTTATTTGATAATCATTTTGTAGGAGAGCATTTCAAATAATTAGTCAGTCATCTTGGGTGTTCCGCCATATTGAATCTAAGAGTTCATTTTTCGAGTTATTCTCTGCAAGCCCTTTTATTCGATAATCATTTTGTAGGAGTGCATTTGAAATAATTAGTCCGTCATCTTGGGTGTTCCGCCATATTGAATCTAAGCGTTCATTTTTCGAGTTATTCTCTCCAAGCCCTTTTATTCGATAATCATTTTGTAGGAGTGCATTTGAAATAATTAGTCCGTCATCTTGGGTGTTCCGCCATATTGAATCTAAGAGTTCATTTTTCGAGTTATTCTCTGCAAGCCCTTTTATTTGATAATCATTTTGTAGGAGTGCATTTGAAATAATTAGTCCGTCATCTTGGGTGTTCCGCCATATTGAATCTAAGAGTTAGTTTTTCGAGTTATTCTCTGCAAGCCCTTTTATTCGATAATCATTTTGTAGGAGAGCATTTGAAATAATTAGTCCGTCATCTTGTGTGTTCCGCCATATTGAATCTAAGAGTTCGTTTTTCGAGTTATTCTCTGCAAGCCCTTTTATTTGATAATCAATTTGTAGGAGAGCATTTGAAATAATTAGTCCGTCATCTTGGGTGTTCCGCCATATTGAATCTAAGCGTTCATTTTTCGAGTTATTCTCTGCAAGCCCTTTTATTCGATAATCATTTTGTAGGAGTGCATTTGAAATAATTAGTCCGTCATCTTGGGTGTTCCGCCATATTGAATCTAAGAGTTCATTTTTCGAGTTATTCTCTGCAAGCCCTTTTATTTTATAATCATTTTGTAGGAGTGCATTTGAAATAATTAGTCCGTCATCTTGGGTTTTCCGCCATATTGAATCTAAGAGTTCATTTTTCGAGTTATTCTCTGCAAGCCCTTTTATTCGATAACCATTTTGTAGGAAAGCTTTTGAAATAATTAGTCCGTCATCTTGGGTGTTCCGCCATATTGAATCTAAGAGTTCATGTTTCGAGTTATTCTCTGCAAGCCCTTTTATTCGATAATCATTTTGTAGGAGTGCATTTGAAATAATTAGTCCGTCATCTTGGGTGTTCCGCCATATTGAATCTAAGAGTTCGTTTTTCGAGTTATTCTCTGCAAGCCCTTTTATTTGATAATCATTTTGTAGGAGAGCATTTCAAATAATGAGTCAGTCATCTTGGGTGTTCCGCCATATTGAATCTAAGAGTTCATTTTTCGAGTTATTCTCTGCAAGCCCTTTTATTCGATAATCATTTTGTAGGAGTGCATTTGAAATAATTAGTTCGTCATCTTGGGTGTTCCGCCATATTGAATCTAAGCGTTCATTTTTCGAGTTATTCTCTGCAAGCCCTTTTATTTGATAATCATTTTGTAGGAGTGCATTTGAAATAATTAGTCCGTCATCTTGGGTGTTCCGCCATATTGAATCTAAGCGTTCATTTTTCGAGTTATTCTCTGCAAGCCCTTTTATTCGATAATCATTTTGTAGGAGTGCATTTGAAATAATTAGTCCGTCATCTTGAGTGTTCCGCCATATTGAATCTAAGCGTTCATTTTTTGAGTTATTCTCTGCAAGCCCTTTTATTCGATAATCATTTTGTAGGAGTGCATTTGAAATAATTAGTCCGTCATCTTGGGTGTTCCGCCATATTGAATCTAAGCGTTCATTTTTCGAGTTATTCTCTGCAAGCCCTTTTATTCGATAATCATTTTGTAGGAGTGCATTTGAAAAAATTAGTCCGTCATCTTGGGTGTTCCGCCATATTGAATCTAAGAGTTCATTTTTCGAGTTATTCTCTGCAAGCCCTTTTATTCGATAATCATTTTGTAAGAGAGCATTTGAAATAATTAGTCCGTCATCTTGGGTGTTCCGCCATATTGAATCTAAGAGTTCATTTTTCGAGTTATTCTCTGCAAGCCCTTTTATTCGATAATCATTTTGTAGGAGTGCATTTGAAATAATTAGTCCGTCATCTTGGGTGTTCCGCCATATTGAATCTAAGAGTTCCTTTTTCGAGTTATTCTCTGCAAGCCCTTTTATTCGATAATCATTTAGTAGGAGTGCATTTGAAATAATTAGTCCGTCATCTTGGGTGTTCCGCCATATTGAATCTAAGCGTTCATTTTTCGAGTTATTCTCTGCAAGCCCTTTTATTTGATAATCATTTTGTAGGAGTGCATTTGAAATAATTAGTCCGTCATCTTGGGTGTTCCGCCATATTGAATCTAAGAGTTCCTTTTTCGAGTTATTCTCTGCAAGCCCTTTTATTCGATAATCATTTAGTAGGAGTGCATTTGAAATAATTAGTCCGTCATCTTGGGTGTTCCGCCATATTGAATCTAAGAGTTCATTTTTCGAGTTATTCTCTGCAAGCCCTTTTATTCGATAATCATTTTGTAGGAGTGCATTTGAAATAATTAGTCCGTCATCTTGGGTGTTCCGCCATATTGAATCTAAGAGTTCGTTTTTCGAGTTATTCTCTGCAAGCCCTTTTATTCGATAATCATTTTGCAGGAGAGCATTTGAAATAATTAGTCCGTCATCTTGGGTGTTCCGCCATATTGAATCTAAGAGTTCATTTTTCGAGTTATTCTCTGCAAGCCCTTTTATTCGATAATCATTTTGTAGGAGTGCATTTGAAAAAATTAGTCCGTCATCTTGGGTGTTCCGCCATATTGAATCTAAGAGTTCATTTTTCGAGTTATTCTCTGCAAGCCCTTTTATTCGATAATCATTTTGTAAGAGAGCATTTGAAATAATTAGTCCGTCATCTTGGGTGTTCCGCCATATTGAATCTAAGAGTTCATTTTTCGAGTTATTCTCTGCAAGCCCTTTTATTCGATAATCATTTTGTAGGAGTGCATTTGAAATAATTAGTCCGTCATCTTGGGTGTTCCGCCATATTGAATCTAAGAGTTCGTTTTTCGAGTTATTCTCTGCAAGGCCTTTTATGCGATAATCATTTTGTAGGAGTGCATTTGAGATAATTAGTCCGTCATCTTGGGTGTTCCGCCATATTGAATCTAAGAGTTCATTTTTCGAGTTATTCTCTGCAAGCCCTTTTATTCGATAATCATTTTGTAGGAGTGCATTTGAAATAATTAGTCCGTCATCTTGGGTGTTCCGCCATATTGAATCTAAGAGTTCCTTTTTCGAGTTATTCTCTGCAAGCCCTTTTATTCGATAATCATTTAGTAGGAGAGCATTTGAAATAATTAGTCCGTCATCTTGGGTGTTCCGCCATATTGAATCTAAGAGTTCATTTTTCGAGTTATTCTCTGCAAGCCCTTTTATTCGATAATCATTTTGTAGGAGTGCATTTGAAATAATTAGTCCGTCATCTTGGGTGTTCCGCCATATTGAATCTAAGCGTTCATTTTTCGAGTTATTCTCTGCAAGCCCTTTTATTCGATAATCATTTTGTAGGAGTGCATTTGAAATAATTAGTCCGTCATCTTGGGTGTTCCGCCATATTGAATCTAAGAGTTCGTTTTTCGAGTTATTCTCTACAAGTCCTTTTATTCGATAATCATTTTGTAGGAGTGCATTTGAAATAATTAGTCCGTCATCTTGGGTGTTCCGCCATATTGAATCTAAGAGTTCGTTTTTCGAGTTATTCTCTGCAAGCCCTTTTATTCGATAATCATTTTGTAGGAGTGCATTTGAAATAATTAGTCCATCATCTTGGGTATTCCGCCATATTGAATCTAAGAGTTCATTTTTCGAGTTATTCTCTGCTAGCCCTTTTATTTGATAATCATTTTGTAGGAGTGCATTTGAAATAATTAGTCCGTCATCTTGGGTGTTCCGCCATATTGAATCTAAGAGTTCGTTTTTCGAGTTATTCTCTGCAAGCCCTTTTATTTGATAATCATTTTGTAGGAGAGCTTTTGAAATAATTAGTCCGTCAGCTTGGGTGTTCCGCCATATTGAATCTAAGAGTTCATTTTTCGAGTTATTCTCTGCAAGCCCTTTTATTCGATAATCATTTTGTAGGAGTGCATTTGAAATAATTAGTCCGTCATCTTGGGTGTTCCGCCATATTGAATCTAAGCGTTCATTTTTCGAGTTATTCTCTGCAAGCCCTTTTATTCGATAATCATTTTGTAGGAGAGCATTTGAAATAATTAGTCCGTCATCTTGGGTGTTCCGCCATATTGAATCTAAGAGTTCATTTTTCGAGTTATTCTCTGCAAGCCCTTTTATTTGATAATCATTTTGTAGGAGTGCATTTGAAATAATTAGTCCGTCATCTTGGGTGTTCCGCCATATTGAATCTAAGAGTTCATTTTTCGAGTTATTCTCTGCAAGCCCTTTTATTTGATAATCATTTTGTAGGAGTGCATTTGAAATAATTAGTCCCTCATCTTGGGTGTTCCGCCATATTGAATCTAAGAGTTCCTTTTTCGAGTTATTCTCTGCAAGCCCTTTTATTCGATAATCATTTTGTAGGAGAGCATTTGAAATAATTAGTCCGTCATCTTGGGTGTTCCGCCATATTGCATCTAAGCGTTCATTTTCGAGTTATTCTCTGCAAGCCCTTTTATCCGATAATCATTTTGTAGGAGAGCATTTGAAATAATTAGTCCGTCATCTTGGGTGTTCCGCCATATTGAATCTAAGAGTTCGTTTTCCGAGTTATTCTCTGCAAGTCCTTTTATTCGATAATCATTTTGTAGGAGTGCATTTGAAATAATCAGTCCGTCATCTTGGGTGTTCCGCCATATTGAATCTAAGAGTTCCTTTTTCGAGTTATTCTCTGCAAGCCCTTTTATTCGATAATCATTTTGTAGGAGAGCATTTGAAATAATTAGTCCGTCATCTTGGGTGTTCCGCCATATTGCATCTAAGCGTTCATTTTCGAGTTATTCTCTGCAAGCCCTTTTATTCGATAATCATTTTGTAGGAGAGCATTTGAAATAATTAGTCCGTCATCTTGGGTGTTCCGCCATATTGAATCTGAGAGTTCATTTTTCGAGTTATTCTCTGCAAGCCCTTTTATTCGATAATCATTTTGTAGGAGTGCATTTGAAATAATTAGTCCGTCATCTTGGGTGTTCCGCAATATTGAATCTAAGAGTTCACTTTTCGAGTTATTCTCTGCAAGCCCTTTTATTCGATAATCATTTTGTAGGAGTGCATTTGAAATAATTAGTCCGTCATCTTGGGTGTTCCGCCATATTGAATCTAAGAGTTCGTTTTTCGAGTTATTCTCTGCAAGCCCTTTTATTCGATAATCATTTTGTAGGAGAGCATTTGAAATAATTAGTCCATCATCTTGGGTGTTCCGCCATATTGAATCTAAGAGTTCATTTTTCGAATTATTCTCTGCAAGCCCTTTTATTCGATAATCATTTTGTAGGAGAGCATTTGAAATAATTAGTCCGTCATCTTGGGTGTTCCGCCATATTGAATCTAAGAGTTCATTTTTCGAATTATTCTCTGCAAGCCCTTTTATTCGATAATCATTTTGTAGGAGAGCTTTTGAAATGATTAGTTCGTCATCTTGGGTGTTCCGCCATATTGAATCTAAGAGTTCATTTTTCGAGTTATTCTCTGCAAGCCCTTTTATTTGATAATCATTTTGTAGGAGAGCTTTTGAAATAATTAGTTCGTCATCTTGGCTGTTCCGCCATATTGAATCTAAGCGTTCATTTTTCGAGTTATTCTCTGCAAGCCCTTTTATTTGATAATCATTTTGTAGGAGTGCATTTGAAATAATTAGTCCGTCATCTTGGGTGTTCCGCCATATTGAATCTAAGCGTTCATTTTTCGAGTTATTCTCTGCAAGCCCTTTTATTTGATAATCATTTTGTAGGAGTGCATTTGAAATAATTAGTCCGTCATCTTGGGTGTTCCGCCATATTGAATCTAAGCGTTCATTTTTCGAGTTATTCTCTGCAAGCCCTTTTATTTGATAATCATTTTGTAGGAGAGCATTTCAAATAATTAGTCAGTCATCTTGGGTGTTCCGCCATATTGAATCTAAGAGTTCATTTTTCGAGTTATTCTCTGCAAGCCCTTTTATTCG
Organism: Bruchidius siliquastri; assembly: GCA_949316355.1. Lineage (NCBI taxonomy): Eukaryota > Metazoa > Arthropoda > Insecta > Coleoptera > Chrysomelidae > Bruchidius > Bruchidius siliquastri. The sequence continues at coordinate 39,578,578 of OX438533.1, read as the reverse complement.
ATAATCATTTTGTAGGAGTGCATATGAAATAATTAGTCCGTCATCTTGGGTGTTCCGCCATATTGAATCTAAGCGTTCATTTTTCGAGTTATTCTCTGCAAGCCCTTTTATTTGATAATCATTTTGTAGGAGTGCATTTGAAATAATTAGTCCGTCATCTTGGGTGTTCCGCCATATTGAATCTAAGCGTTCATTTTTCGAGTTATTCTCTGCAAGCCCTTTTATTTGATAATCATTTTGTAGGAGAGCATTTCAAATAATTAGTCAGTCATCTTGGGTGTTCCGCCATATTGAATCTAAGAGTTCATTTTTCGAGTTATTCTCTGCAAGCCCTTTTATTCGATAATCATTTTGTAGGAGTGCATTTGAAATAATTAGTCCGTCATCTTGGGTGTTCCGCCATATTGAATCTAAGCGTTCATTTTTCGAGTTATTCTCTCCAAGCCCTTTTATTCGATAATCATTTTGTAGGAGTGCATTTGAAATAATTAGTCCGTCATCTTGGGTGTTCCGCCATATTGAATCTAAGAGTTCATTTTTCGAGTTATTCTCTGCAAGCCCTTTTATTTGATAATCATTTTGTAGGAGTGCATTTGAAATAATTAGTCCGTCATCTTGGGTGTTCCGCCATATTGAATCTAAGAGTTAGTTTTTCGAGTTATTCTCTGCAAGCCCTTTTATTCGATAATCATTTTGTAGGAGAGCATTTGAAATAATTAGTCCGTCATCTTGTGTGTTCCGCCATATTGAATCTAAGAGTTCGTTTTTCGAGTTATTCTCTGCAAGCCCTTTTATTTGATAATCAATTTGTAGGAGAGCATTTGAAATAATTAGTCCGTCATCTTGGGTGTTCCGCCATATTGAATCTAAGCGTTCATTTTTCGAGTTATTCTCTGCAAGCCCTTTTATTCGATAATCATTTTGTAGGAGTGCATTTGAAATAATTAGTCCGTCATCTTGGGTGTTCCGCCATATTGAATCTAAGAGTTCATTTTTCGAGTTATTCTCTGCAAGCCCTTTTATTTTATAATCATTTTGTAGGAGTGCATTTGAAATAATTAGTCCGTCATCTTGGGTTTTCCGCCATATTGAATCTAAGAGTTCATTTTTCGAGTTATTCTCTGCAAGCCCTTTTATTCGATAACCATTTTGTAGGAAAGCTTTTGAAATAATTAGTCCGTCATCTTGGGTGTTCCGCCATATTGAATCTAAGAGTTCATGTTTCGAGTTATTCTCTGCAAGCCCTTTTATTCGATAATCATTTTGTAGGAGTGCATTTGAAATAATTAGTCCGTCATCTTGGGTGTTCCGCCATATTGAATCTAAGAGTTCGTTTTTCGAGTTATTCTCTGCAAGCCCTTTTATTTGATAATCATTTTGTAGGAGAGCATTTCAAATAATGAGTCAGTCATCTTGGGTGTTCCGCCATATTGAATCTAAGAGTTCATTTTTCGAGTTATTCTCTGCAAGCCCTTTTATTCGATAATCATTTTGTAGGAGTGCATTTGAAATAATTAGTCCGTCATCTTGGGTGTTCCGCCATATTGAATCTAAGCGTTCATTTTTCGAGTTATTCTCTGCAAGCCCTTTTATTTGATAATCATTTTGTAGGAGTGCATTTGAAATAATTAGTCCGTCATCTTGGGTGTTCCGCCATATTGAATCTAAGCGTTCATTTTTCGAGTTATTCTCTGCAAGCCCTTTTATTCGATAATCATTTTGTAGGAGTGCATTTGAAATAATTAGTCCGTCATCTTGAGTGTTCCGCCATATTGAATCTAAGCGTTCATTTTTTGAGTTATTCTCTGCAAGCCCTTTTATTCGATAATCATTTTGTAGGAGTGCATTTGAAATAATTAGTCCGTCATCTTGGGTGTTCCGCCATATTGAATCTAAGCGTTCATTTTTCGAGTTATTCTCTGCAAGCCCTTTTATTTGATAATCATTTTGTAGGAGAGCATTTGAAATAATTAGTCCGTCATCTTGGGTGTTCCGCCATATTGAATCTAAGAGTTCATTTTTCGAGTTATTCTCTGCAAGCCCTTTTATTCTATAATCATTTTGTAGGAGTGCATTTGAAATAATTAGTCCGTCATCTTGGGTGTTCCGCCATATTGAATCTAAGAGATCATTTTTCGAGTTATTCTCTGCAAGCCCTTTTATTCGATAATCATTTTGTAGGAGAGCATTTGAAATAATTAGTCCGTCATCTTGGGTGTTCCGCCATATTGAATCTAAGAGTTCATTTTTCGAGTTATTCTCTGCAAGTCCTTTTATTCTATAATCATTTTGTAGGAGTGCATTTGAAATAATTAGTCCGTCATCTTGGGTGTTCCGCCATATTGAATCTAAGAGTTCGTTTTTCGAGTTATTCCCTGCAAGGCCTTTCATTTGATAATCATTTTGTAGGAGTGCATTTGAAATAATTAGTCCGTCATCTTGGGTGTTCCGCCATATTGAATCTAAGAGTTCCTTTTTCGAGTTATTCTCTGCAAGCCCTTTTATTCGATAATCATTTTGTAGGAGAGCATTTGAAATAATTAGTCCGTCATCTTGGGTGTTCCGCCATATTGAATCTAAGAGTTCATTTTTCGAGTTATTCTCTGCAAGCCCTTTTATTCGATAATCATTTTGTAGGAGTGCATTTGAAATAATTAGTCCGTCATCTTGGGTGTTCCGCCATATTGAATCTAAGAGTTCATTTTTCGAGTTATTCTCTGCAAGCCCTTTTATTCGATAATCATTTTGTAGGAGTGCATTTGAAATAATTAGTCCGTCATCTTGGGTGTTCCGCCATATTGAATCTAAGAGTTCCTTTTTCGAGTTATTCTCTGCAAGCCCTTTTATTCGATAATCATTTTGTAGGAGAGCATTTGAAATAATTAGTCCATCATCTTGGGTGTTCCGCCATATTGAATCTAAGAGTTCATTTTTCGAGTTATTCTCTGCAAGCCCTTTTATTCGATAATCATTTTGTAGGAGTGCATTTGAAATAATTAGTCCGTCATCTTGGGTGTTCCGCCATATTGAATCTAAGCGTTCATTTTTCGAGTTATTCTCTGCAAGCCCTTTTATTCGATAATCATTTTGTAAGGGTGCATTTGAAATAATTAGTCCGTCATCTTGGGTGTTCCGCCATATTGAATCTAAGCGTTCATTTTTCGAGTTATTCTCTGCAAGCCCTTTTATTTTATAATCATTTTGTAGGAGTGCATTTGAAATAATTAGTCCGTCATCTTGGGTGTTCCGCCATATTGAATCTAAGCGTTCATTTTTCGAGTTATTCTCTGCAAGCCCTTTTATTCGATAATCATTTTGTAGGAGTGCATTTGAAATAATTAGTCCGTCATCTTGGGTGTTCCGCCATATTGAATCTAAGAGTTCATTTTTCGCGTTATTCTCTGCAAGCCCTTTTATTTGATAATCATTTGGTAGGAGTGCATTTGAAATAATTAGTCCGTCATCTTGGGTGTTCCGCCATATTGAATCTAATAGTTCATTTTTCGAGTTATTCTCTGCAAGCCCTTTTATTCGATAATCATTTTGTAGGAGTGAATTTGAAATAATTAGTCCGTCATCTTGGGTGTTCCGCCATATTGAATCTAAGAGTTCGTTTTTCGAGTTATTCTCTGCAAGCCCTTTTATTCGATAATCATTTTGTAGGAGTGCATTTGAAATAATTAGTCCGTCATCTTGGGTGTTCCGCCATATTGAATCTAAGAGTTCGTTTTTCGAGTTATTCTCTGCAAGCCCTTTTATTTGATAATCATTTTGTAGGAGTGCATTTGAAATAATTAGTCCGTCATCTTGGGTGTTCCGCCATATTGAATCTAAGAGTTCATTTTTCGAGTTATTCTCTGCAAGCCCTTTTATTTGATAATTATTTTGTAGGAGTGCATTTGAAATAATTAGTCCGTCATCTTGGGTGTTCCGCCATATTGAATCTAAGAGTTCCTTTTTCGATTTATTCTCTGCAAGCCCTTTTATTCGATAATCATTTTGTAGGAGAGCATTTGAAATAATTAGTCCGTCATCTTGTGTGTTCCGCCATATTGAATCTAAGAGTTCGTTTTTCGAGTTATTCTCTGCAAGCCCTTTTATTTGATAATCATTTTGTAGGAGAGCATTTGAAATAATTAGTCCGTCATCTTGGGTGTTCCGCCATATTGAATCTAAGCGTTCATTTTTCGAGTTATTCTCTGCAAGCCCTTTTATTCGATAATCATTTTGTAGGAGTGCATTTGAAATAATTAGTCCTTCATCTTGGGTGTTCCGCCATATTGAATCTAAGAGTTCGTTTTTCGAGTTATTCTCTGCAAGCCCTTTTATTCGATAATCATTTTGTAGGAGTGCATTTGAAATAATTAGTCCCTCATCTTGGGTGTTCCGCCATATTGAATCTAAGAGTTCATTTTTCGAGTTATTCTCTGCAAGCCCTTTTATTTTATAATCATTTTGAAGGAGTGCATTTGAAATAATTAGTCCGTCATCTTGGGTGTTCCGCCATATTGAATCTAAGAGTTCATTTTTCGAGTTGTTCTCTGCAAGCCCTTTTATTCGATAACCATTTTGTAGGAGTGCATTTGAAATAATTAGTCCGTCGTCTTGGGTGTTCCGCCATATTGGATCTAAGAGTTCATGTTTCGAGTTATTCTCTGCAAGCCCTTTTATTCGATAATCATTTTGTAGGAGTGCATTTGAAATAATTAGTCCGTCATCTTGGGTGTTCCGCCATATTGAATCTAAGAGTTCGTTTTTCGAGTTATTCTCTGCAAGCCCTTTTATTTGATAATCATTTTGTAGGAGAGCATTTCAAATAATTAGTCAGTCATCTTGGGTGTTCCGCCATATTGAATCTAAGAGTTCATTTTTCGAGTTATTCTCTGCAAGCCCTTTTATTCGATAATCATTTTGTAGGAGTGCATTTGAAATAATTAGTCCGTCATCTTGGGTGTTCCGCCATATTGAATCTAAGCGTTCATTTTTCGAGTTATTCTCTGCAAGCCCTTTTATTTGATAATCATTTTGTAGGAGTGCATTTGAAATAGTTAGTCCGTCATCTTGGGTGTTCCGCCATATTGAATCTAAGCGTTCATTTTTCGAGTTATTCTCTGCAAGCCCTTTTATTCGATAATCATTTTGTAGGAGTGCATTTGAAATAATTAGTCCGTCATCTTGGGTGTTCCGCCATATTGAATCTAAGCGTTCATTTTTCGAGTTATTATCTGCAAGCCCTTTTATTCGATAATCATTTTGTAGGAGTGCATTTGAAATAATTAGTCCGTCATCTTGGGTGTTCCGCCATATTGAATCTAAGCGTTCATTTTTCGAGTTATTCTCTGCAAGCCCTTTTATTTGATAATCATTTTGTAGGAGAGTATTTGAAATAATTAGTCCGTCATCTTGGGTGTTCCGCCATATTGAATCTAAGAGTTCACTTTTCGAGTTATTCTCTGCAAGCCCTTTTATTCGATAATCATTTTGTAGGAGTGCATTTGAAATAATTAGTCCGTCATCTTGGATGTTCCGCCATATTGAATCTAAGACTTCCTTTTTCGAGTTATTCTCTGCAAGCCCTTTTATTCGATAATCATTTTGTAGGAGAGCATTTGAAATAATTAGTCCGTCATCTTGGGTGTTCCGCCATATTGCATCTAAGCGTTCATTTTCGAGTTATTCTCTGCAAGCCCTTTTATTCGATAATCATTTTGTAGGAGAGCATTTGAAATAATTAGTCCGTCATCTTGGGTGTTCCGCCATATTGAATCTAAGAGTTCGTTTTTCGAGTTATTCTCTGCAAGTCCTTTTATTCGATAATAATTTTGTAGGAGTGCATTTGAAATAATTAGTCCGTCATCTTGGGTGTTCCGCCATATTGAATCTAAGAGTTCGTTTTTCGAGTTATTCTCTGCAAGCCCTTTTATTCGATAATCATTTTGTAGGAGTGCATTTGAAATAATTAGTCCATCATCTTGGGTGTTCCGCCATATTGAATCTAATAGTTCATTTTTCGAGTTATTCTCTGCTAGCCCTTTTATTTGATAATCATTTTGTAGGAGTGCATTTGAAATAATTAGTCCGTCATCTTGGGTGTTCCGCCATATTGAATCTAAGAGTTCGTTTTTCGAGTTATTCTCTGCAAGCCCTTTTATTTGATAATCATTTTGTAGGAGAGCTTTTGAAATAATTAGTCCGTCAGCTTGGGTGTTCCGCCATATTGAATCTAAGAGTTCATTTTTCGAGTTATTCTCTGCAAGCCCTTTTATTCGATAATCATTTTGTAGGAGTGCATTTGAAATAATTAGTCCGTCATCTTGGGTGTTCCGCCATATTGAATCTAAGCGTTCATTTTTCGAGTTATTCTCTGCAAGCCCTTTTATTCGATAATCATTTTGTAGGAGAGCATTTGAAATAATTAGTCCGTCATCTTGGGTGTTCCGCCATATTGAATCTAAGAGTTCATTTTTCGAGTTATTCTCTGCAAGCCCTTTTATTTGATAATCATTTTGTAGGAGTGCATTTGAAATAATTAGTCCGTCATCTTGGGTGTTCCGCCATATTGAATCTAAGAGTTAATTTTTCGAGTTATTCTCTGCAAGCCCTTTTATTTGATAATCATTTTGTAGGAGTGCATTTGAAATAATTAGTCCGTCATCTTGGGTGTTCCGCCATATTGAATCTAAGAGTTCCTTTTTCGAGTTATTCTCTGCAAGCCCTTTTATTCGATAATCATTTTGTAGGAGAGCATTTGAAATAATTAGTCCGTCATCTTGGGTGTTCCGCCATATTGCATCTAAGCGTTCATTTTCGAGTTATTCTCTGCAAGCCCTTTTATTCGATAATCATTTTGTAGGAGAGCATTTTAAATAATTAGTCCGTCATCTTGGGTGTTCCGCCATATTGAATCTGAGAGTTCATTTTTCGAGTTATTCTCTGCAAGCCCTTTAATTCGATAATCATTTTGTAGGAGTGCATTTGAAATAATTAGTCCGTCATCTTGGGTGTTCCGCAATATTGAATCTAAGAGTTCACTTTTCGAGTTATTCTCTGCAAGCCCTTTTATTCGATAATCATTTTGTAGGAGTGCATTTGAAATAATTAGTCCGTCATCTTGGGTGTTCCGCCATATTGAATCTAAGAGTTCGTTTTTCGAGTTATTCTCTGCAAGCCCTTTTATTCGATAATCATTTTGTAGGAGAGCATTTGAAATAATTAGTCCATCATCTTGGGTGTTCCGCCATATTGAATCTAAGAGTTCATTTTTCGAGTTATTCTCTGCAAGCCCTTTTATTTGATAATCATTTTGTAGGAGAGCTTTTGAAATAATTAGTTCGTCATCTTGGGTGTTCCGCCATATTGAATCTAAGAGTTCATTTTTCGAGTTGTTCTCTGCAAGCCCTTTTATTCGATAACCATTTTGTAGGAGTGCATTTGAAATAATTAGTCCGTCGTCTTGGGTGTTCCGCCATATTGAATCTAAGAGTTCATGTTTCGAGTTATTCTCTGCAAGCCCTTTTATTCGATAATCATTTTGTAGGAGTGCATTTGAAATAATTAGTCCGTCATCTTGGGTGTTCCGCCATATTGAATCTAAGAGTTCGTTTTTCGAGTTATTCTCTGCAAGCCCTTTTATTTGATAATCATTTTGTAGGAGAGCATTTCAAATAATTAGTCAGTCATCTTGGGTGTTCCGCCATATTGAATCTAAGAGTTCATTTTTCGAGTTATTCTCTGCAAGCCCTTTTATTCGATAATCATTTTGTAGGAGTGCATTTGAAATAATTAGTCCGTCATCTTGGGTGTTCCGCCATATTGAATCTAAGCGTTCATTTTTCGAGTTATTCTCTGCAAGCCCTTTTATTTGATAATCATTTTGTAGGAGTGCATTTGAAATAGTTAGTCCGTCATCTTGGGTGTTCCGCCATATTGAATCTAAGCGTTCATTTTTCGAGTTATTCTCTGCAAGCCCTTTTATTCGATAATCATTTTGTAGGAGTGCATTTGAAATAATTAGTCCGTCATCTTGGGTGTTCCGCCATATTGAATCTAAGCGTTCATTTTTCGAGTTATTATCTGCAAGCCCTTTTATTCGATAATCATTTTGTAGGAGTGCATTTGAAATAATTAGTCCGTCATCTTGGGTGTTCCGCCATATTGAATCTAAGCGTTCATTTTTCGAGTTATTCTCTGCAAGCCCTTTTATTTGATAATCATTTTGTAGGAGAGCATTTGAAATAATTAGTCCGTCATCTTGGGTGTTCCGCCATATTGAATCTAAGAGTTCACTTTTCGAGTTATTCTCTGCAAGCCCTTTTATTCGATAATCATTTTGTAGGAGTGCATTTGAAATAATTAGTCCGTCATCTTGGATGTTCCGCCATATTGAATCTAAGAGTTCATTTTTCGAGTTATTCTCTGCAAGCCCTTTTATTTGATAATCATTTTGTAGCAGTGCATTTGAAATAATTAGTCCGTCATCTTGGGTGTTCCGCCATATTGAATCTAAGACTTCCTTTTTCGAGTTATTCTCTGCAAGCCCTTTTATTCGATAATCATTTTGTAGGAGAGCATTTGAAATAATTAGTCCGTCATCTTGGGTGTTCCGCCATATTGCATCTAAGCGTTCATTTTTGAGTTATTCTCTGCAAGCCCTTTTATTCGATAATCATTTTGTAGGAGAGCATTTGAAATAATTAGTCCGTCATCTTGGGTGTTCCGCCATATTGAATCTAAGAGTTCGTTTTTCGAGTTATTCTCTGCAAGTCCTTTTATTCGATAATCATTTTGTAGGAGTGCATTTGAAATAATTAGTCCGTCATCTTGGGTGTTCCGCCATATTGAATCTAAGAGTTCGTTTTTCGAGTTATTCTCTGCAAGCCCTTTTATTCGATAATCATTTTGTAGGAGTGCATTTGAAATAATTAGTCCATCATCTTGGGTGTTCCGCCATATTGAATCTAATAGTTCATTTTTCGAGTTATTCTCTGCTAGCCCTTTTATTCGATAATCATTTTGTAGGAGTGCATTTGAAATAATTAGTCCGTCATCTTGGGTGTTCCGCCATATTGAATCTAAGAGTTTGTTTTTCGAGTTATTCTCTGCAAGCCCTTTTATTTGATAATCATTTTGTAGGAGAGCTTTTGAAATAATTAGTCCGTCAGCTTGGGTGTTCCGCCATATTGAATCTAAGAGTTCATTTTTCGAGTTATTCTCTGCAAGCCCTTTTATTCGATAATCATTTTGTAGGAGTGCATTTGAAATAATTAGTCCGTCATCTTGGGTGTTCCGCCATATTGAATCTAAGCGTTCATTTTTCGAGTTATTCTCTGCAAGCCCTTTTATTCGATAATCATTTTGTAGGAGAGCATTTGAAATAATTAGTCCGTCATCTTGGGTGTTCCGCCATATTGAATCTAAGAGTTCATTTTTCGAGTTATTCTCTGCAAGCCCTTTTATTTGATAATCATTTTGTAGGAGTGCATTTGAAATAATTAGTCCGTCATCTGGGGTGTTCCGCCATATTGAATCTAAGAGTTCGTTTTTCGAGTTATTCTCTGCAAGCCCTTTTATTCGATAATCATTTTGTAGGAGAGCTTTTGAAATAATTAGTTCGTCATCTTGGGTGTTCCGCCATATTGAATCTAAGAGTTCATTTTTCGAGTTATTCTCTGCAAGCCCTTTTATTCGATAATCATTTTGTAGGAGTGCATTTGAAATAATTAGTCCGTCATCTGGGGTGTTCCGCCATATTGAATCTAAGAGTTCGTTTTTCGAGTTATTCTCTGCAAGCCCTTTTATTCGATAATCATTTTGTAGGAGAGCATTTGAAATAATTAGTCCATCATCTTGGGTGCTCCGCCATATTGAATCTAAGAGTTCATTTTTCGAGTTATTCTCTGCAAGCCCTTTTATTCGATAATCATTTTGTAGGAGTGCATTTGAAATAATTAGTCCGTCATCTTGGGTGTTCCGCCATATTGAATCTAAGCGTTCATTTTTCGAGTTATTCTCTGCAAGCCCTTTTATTTGATAATCATTTTGTAGGAGAGCATTTGAAATAATTAGTCCGTCATCTTGGGTGTTCCGCCATATTGAATCTAAGAGTTCATTTTTCGAGTTATTCTCTGCAAGCCCTTTTATTCGATAATCATTCTGTAAGGGTGCTTTTTAAATAATTAGTCCGTCATCTTGGGTGTTCCGCCATATTGAATCTAAGCGTTCATTTTTCGAGTTATTCTCTGCAAGCCCTTTTATTTGATAATCATTTTGTAGGAGTGCATTTGAAATAATTAGTCCGTCATCTTGGGTGTTCCGCCATATTGAATCTAAGCGATCATTTTTCGAGTTATTCTCTGCAAGCCCTTTTATTCGATAATCATTTTGTAGGAGTGCATTTGAAATAATTAGTTCGTCATCTTGGGTGTTCCGCCATATTGAATCTAAGCGTTCATTTTTCGAGTTATTCTCTGCAAGCCCTTTTATTTGATAATCATTTTGTAGGAGAGCATTTGAAATAATTAGTCCTTCATCTTGGGTGTTCCGCCATATTGAATCTAAGAGTTCATTTTTCGAGTTATTCTCTGCAAGCCCTTTTATTCGATAATCATTTTGTAGGAGTGCATTTGAAATAATTAGTCCGTCATCTTGGGTGTTCCGCCATATTGAATCTAAGCGTTCATTTTTCGAGTTATTCTCTGCAAGCCCTTTTATTTGATAATCATTTTGTAGGAGTGCATTTGAAATAATTAGTCCGTCATCTTGGGTGTTCCGCCATATTGAATCTAAGAGTTCATTTTTCGAGTTATTCTCTGCAAGCCTTTTTATTTGATAATCATTTGGTAGGAGTGCTTTTGAAATAATTAGTCCGTCATCTTGGGTGTTCCGCCATATTGAATCTAATAGTTCATTTTTCGAGTTATTCTCTGCAAGCCCTTTTATTCGATAATCATTTTGTAGGAGTGCATTTGAAATAATTAGTACGTCATCTTGGGTGTTCCGCCATATTGAATCTAAGAGTTCGTTTTTCGAGTTATTCTCTGCAAGCCTTTTTATTCGATAATCATTTTGTAGGAGAGCATTTGAAATAATTAGTCCGTCATCTTGGGTGTTCCGCCATATTGAATCTGAGAGTTCATTTTTCGAGTTATTCTCTGCAAGCCCTTTTATTCGATAATCATTTTGTAGGAGTGCATTTGAAATAATTAGTCCGTCATCTTGGGTGTTCCGCCATATTGAATCTGAGAGTTCATTTTTCGAGTTATTCTCTGCAAGCCCTTTTATTCGATAATCATTTTGTAGGAGTGCATTTGAAATAATTAGTCCGTCATCTTGGGTGTTCCGCCATATTGAATCTGAGAGTTCATTTTTCGAGTTATTCTCTGCAAGCCCTTTTATTCGATAATCATTTTGTAGGAGTGCATTTGAAATAATTAGTCCGTCATCTTGGGTGTTCCGCCATATTGAATCTAAGAGTTCGTTTTTCGAGTTATTCTCTGCAAGCCCTTTTATTCGATAATCATTTTGTAGGAGAGCATTTGAAATAATTAGTCCATCATCTTGGGTGTTCCGCCATATTGAATCTAAGAGTTCATTTTTCGAATTATTCTCTGCAAGCCCTTTTATTCGATAATCATTTTGTAGGAGAGCATTTGAAATAATTAGTCCGTCATCTTGGGTGTTCCGCCATATTGAATCTAAGAGTTCATTTTTCGAGTTATTCTCTGCAAGCCCTTTTATTCGATAATCATTTTGTAGGAGTGCATTTGAAATAATTAGTCCGTCATCTGGGGTGTTCCGCCATATTGAATCTAAGAGTTCGTTTTTCGAGTTATTCTCTGCAAGCCCTTTTATTCGATAATCATTTTGTAGGAGAGCATTTGAAATAATTAGTTCGTCATCTTGGGTGTTCCGCCATATTGAATCTAAGAGTTCATTTTTCGAGTTATTCTCTGCAAGCCCTTTTATTCGATAATCATTTTGTAGGAGTGCATTTGAAATAATTAGTCCGTCATCTGGGGTGTTCCGCCATATTGAATCTAAGAGTTCGTTTTTCGAGTTATTCTCTGCAAGCCCTTTTATTCGATAATCATTTTGTAGGAGAGCATTTGAAATAATTAGTCCATCATCTTGGGTGTTCCGCCATATTGAATCTAAGAGTTCATTTCTCGAGTTATTCTCTGCAAGCCCTTTTATTCGATAATCATTTTGTAGGAGTGCATTTGAAATAATTAGTCCGTCATCTTGGGTGTTCCGCCATATTGAATCTAAGCGTTCATTTTTCGAGTTATTCTCTGCAAGCCCTTTTATTTGATAATCATTTTGTAGGAGAGCATTTGAAATAATTAGTCCGTCATCTTGGGTGTTCCGCCATATTGAATCTAAGAGTTCATTTTTCGAGTTATTCTCTGCAAGCCCTTTTATTCGATAATCATTCTGTAAGGGTGCATTTGAAATAATTAGTCCGTCATCTTGGGTGTTCCGCCATATTGAATCTAAGAGTTCATTTTTCGAATTATTCTCTGCAAGCCCTTTTATTCGATAATCATTTTGTAGGAGAGCATTTGAAATAATTAGTCCGTCATCTTGGGTGTTCCGCCATATTGAATCTAAGAGTTCATTTTTCGAATTATTCTCTGCAAGCCCTTTTATTCGATAATCATTTTGTAGGAGAGCTTTTGAAATAATTAGTTCGTCATCTTGGGTGTTCCGCCATATTGAATCTAAGAGTTCATTTTTCGAGTTATTCTCTGCAAGCCTTTTTATTTGATAATCATTTTGTAGGAGAGCTTTTGAAATAATTAGTTCGTCATCTTGGGTGTTCCGCCATATTGAATCTAAGAGTTCATTTTTCGAGTTATTCTCTGCAAGCCCTTTTATTCGATAATCATTTTGTAGGAGTGCATATGAAATAATTATTCCGTCATCTGGGGTGTTCCGCCATATTGAATCTAAGAGTTCGTTTTTCGAGTTATTCTCTGCAAGCCCTTTTATTCGATAATCATTTTGTAGGAGAGCATTTGAAATAATTAGTCCATCATCTTGGGTGTTCCGCCATATTGAATCTAAGAGTTCATTTTTCGAGTTATTCTCTGCAAGCCCTTTTATTCGATAATCATTTTATAGGAGTGCATTTGAAATAATTAGTCCGTCATCTTGGGTGTTCCGCCATATTGAATCTAAGCGATCATTTTTCGAGTTATTCTCTGCAAGCCCTTTTATTCGATAATCATTTTGTAGGAGTGCATTTGAAATAATTAGTCCGTCATCTTGGGTGTTCCGCCATATTGAATCTAAGCGTTCATTTTTCGAGTTATTCTCTGCAAGCCCTTTTATTTGATAATCATTTTGTAGGAGAGCATTTGAAATAATTAGTCCTTCATCTTGGGTGTTCCGCTATATTGAATCTAAGAGTTCATTTTTCGAGTTATTCTCTGCAAGCCCTTTTATTCGATAATCATTTTGTAGGAGTGCATTTGAAATAATTAGTCCGTCATCTTGGGTGTTCCGCCATATTGAATCTAAGCGTTCATTTTTCGAGTTATTCTCTGCAAGCCCTTTTATTTGATAATCATTTTGTAGGAGAGCATTTGAAATAATTAGTCCGTCATCTTGGGTGTTCCGCCATATTGAATCTAAGAGTTCATTTTTCGAGTTATTCTCTGCAAGCCCTTTTATTTGATAATCATTTGGTAGGAGTGCTTTTGAAATAATTAGTCCGTCATCTTGGGTGTTCCGCCATATTGAATCTATTAGTTCATTTTTCGAGTTATTCTCTGCAAGCCCTTTTATTCGATAATCATTTTGTAGGAGTGCATTTGAAATAATTAGTACGTCATCTTGGGTGTTCCGCCATATTGAATCTAAGAGTTCGTTTTTCGAGTTATTCTCTGCAAGCCTTTTTATTCGATAATCATTTTGTAGGAGTGCATTTGAAATAATTAGTCCGTCATCTTGGGTGTTCCGCCATATTGTATCTAAGAGTTCATTTTTCGAGTTATTCTCTGCAAGCCCTTTTATTTGATAATCATTTTGTAGGAGTGCATTTGAAATAATTAGCCCGTCATCTTGGGTGTTCCGCCATATTGAATCTAAGAGTTCCTTTTCCAAGTTATTCTCTGCAAGCCCTTTTATTCGATAATCATTTTGTAGGAGAGCATTTGAAATAATTAGTCCGTCATCTTGTGTGTTCCGCCATATTGAATCTAAGAGTTCGTTTTTCGAGTTATTCTCTGCAAGCCCTTTTATTTGATAATCATTTTGTAGGAGAGCATTTGAAATAATTAGTCCGTCATCTTGGGTGTTCCGCCATATTGAATCTAAGAGTTCATTTTTCGAGTTATTCTCTGCAAGCCCTTTTATTCGATAATCATTTTGTAGGAGTGCATTTGAAATAATTAGTCCGTCATCTTGGGTGTTCCGCCATATTGAATCTAAGAGTTCGTTTTTCGAGTTATTCTCTGCAAGTCCTTTTATTCGATAATCATTTTGTAGGAGTGCATTTGAAATAATTAGTCCGTCATCTTGGGTGTTCCGCCATATTGAATCTAAGAGTTCGTTTTTCGAGTTATTCTCTGCAAGCCCTTTTATTCGATAATCATTTTGTAGGAGTGCATTTGAAATAATTAGTCCATCATCTTGGGTATTCCGCCATATTGAATCTAAGAGTTCATTTTTCGAGTTATTCTCTGCTAGCCCTTTTATTTGATAATCATTTTTTAGGAGTGCATTTGAAATAATTAGTCCGTCATCTTGGGTGTTCCGCCATATTGAATCTAAGAGTTCGTTTTTCGAGTTATTCTCTGCAAGCCCTTTTATTTGATAATCATTTTGTAGGAGAGCTTTTGAATTAATTAGTCCGTCAGCTTGGGTGTTCCGCCATATTGAATCTAAGAGTTCATTTTTCGAGTTATTCTCTGCAAGCCCTTTTATTCGATAATCATTTTGTAGGAGTGCATTTGAAATAATTAGTCCGTCATCTTGGGTGTTCCGTCATATTGAATCTAAGCGTTCATTTTTCGAGTTATTCTCTGCAAGCCCTTTTATTCGATAATCATTTTGTAGGAGAGCATTTGAAATAATTAGTCCGTCATCTTGGGTGTTCCGCCATATTGAATCTAAGAGTTCATTTTTGTATCAAATCATTTGAATAAAACACAAGCAATACCAGCATGAATGGTGCAACACAGTCTAAGCAAAGGTAACTGCTGAAGTGATTCTTGTCATCTATTTATTTTCTCAAAGGAAACAGTGACTGTGTCCTGTGCCATACAATTTTTATGGGAAAGTAGTATCCTAATCATTAATATATTCTTTTCAGACAAAAGCAATATGCTGGAGATCTATCCAGTGATCACTTCTCGACTTCCAGAAAATCCAAAACAAATCATCGTGTCACGAAGTGCAGGTTTATGACACCGCAGAAGAAAGTTGAAACACTGCAAACTACTGTTGCTTTGAGAAGAGAAAAACCACTGAACGGCTTACTGAAACTTTTGAAGCAGAAAATGTATATAACAGATACAGCTGAAACTGCATTAAAGGTATGGTGAAAATTTTGATAATGATTGAAAATGACTTGATAGGTTAAATTCAATATATTTCTCACTTACCTTTGATTATACTTTCACAAAAAGCAATTTTTTACATATTATATAAAAAAATCTGCAGCTTGGATGAATTCTTTGCTTAGTAGATCAAAATTAATCCTTAGTTTTTGTAATGGAATATTACTGTAGTTCACCTGAAGACGATTGAAGATAGCATATCAATCGAAACGTCGTGATACTCAAAATTTTATAGACCATGGAAGTCCGAAATCAAACTTTTGATAAATCCACTTTGTCTACAAGTTTCAAACAACAATTACTGTTTTGTTGTTAGATGTTTTGTTCCTATAGGCAAGGTCTATTTCAGAGGCCTCTGCCAGTAAGCTGCTGTGTGTAAAGCAGGGTGGATCTGAGACATCCTAATATTATTCTAAAACCTTTGTAGAACACCTTATCTAATCATTTGAATAAAACACAAGCAATACCAGCATGAATGGTGCAACATTGTCTAAGCAAAGGTAACTGCTGAATTGATTCTTGTCATCTATTTATTTTCTCAAGAGGAAACAGTGATTGTGTCCTGTGCGATACAGTTTTTATGGAAAAGTAGTATCCTAATCATTAATGTATTCTTTTCAGACAAAAGCGATATGCTGTAGATCTATCCAGTGATCACTTCTCGACTCTCAGAAAATACAAAACAAATTATCGCGACACTGCAGAAGAAAGTGAAAACACTGCAAACTACACTACTGTTGGTGATTTGAGGAGAAGAGAAAAATCACTGAACAGCTTACTGAAACTTTGAAGCAGAAAATGTATATAACAGATATAGCTGAAACTGCATTGAAGGTATTGTGAAAATTGTTATAATGATGGATGATGACTTGATAGGTTAAACTCAATATATTTCTCACTTACCTTTGATAATACTTTCACACAAAGCAATTTTTTACATATTATATAAAATCATCTGCAGCTTGGATGAATTCTTTGCTCAGTAGATCAAAATTAATCCTTAGTTTTTGTAATGGAACATTACTGTTTTGTTGTTAGGTGTTTTGTTCCTATAGGCAAGGTCTATTTCAGAGGCCTCTGCCAGTAAGCTGCTGTGTGTAAAGCAGGGTGGATCTGAGACATCCTAATATTATTCTAAAACCTTAGTAGAACACCTTATCTAATATCTTCAATTTGTTTCCAGCACATACGGTTCATGAAAGAAGCATCTAAATTACAAGTGGAATTTGATGAGGCCCATGAAAGACATATGGAGGAGGAGGCGAGTAGTGGTGGGATCCACCCCTCACTTGAGCTATGCCAAGTATATTTTCAGAAGTTTTATACCATGATTGGCTGTTGTTAATGTGTATGTCCCATTTTAGGTTGTTTTGTAAGATAACACCTAAGTACATTTTCAATACATTCTGGTTCAGGTGCTAAGCTTGAAATATGCAAATATTATAATGCAAAATGTAGACGAAAACTATCTCTTGAAGATCATATTGTGAAAAAGATGCCAGATATATAGATTCAATAGTTAGTAAGATACATCAATATACCAACTGTACTTTTAAATCTGCAAAGAACAGTAGTTGATGTTGATATATTGTGATGCAATTCCTAAGTCTAACATGTGTGATTATTGCAACAGAAAATTTGAAAGTAAAAAATTACTAAATGAACATATTGTAAAGCAGCACCCCAGTTAAAAGAGGAACTGGGACTTGTAAATCCCTCACATCGACATCAGCCATTATAGATGCAACAGTGATTTGAATAAATAAGATAAATAGCTTTGCGTATAGTTCAAAAATGTTTGGTAACATTAGATCATCTAATGATGACGAAAGATAAGGAAGTTAAATTTTGTCCCAGAGATTATTCGGCCGATGGATACGGTGTTTCTTCAAACCTTAGTTCGAAACAGTTGATCTAATGTTAAATAAACCAGTTTGGGTTGTTGGATATATATTTTGTATATTTATTAATAAAACATAAAACAAGACAGTTGTGTTTGAAAAACCCTAGAATTATTCTGCCTCGATTAAATTTTTCCAATCAAATTCTGATTAAAACTGAACTACTGCAAATCAGAACGAATCGCCAGAATTCCGCTATAAAGTTTTAAACTCGCAGATTTGCCATGCGTGCCTCGCTGCTTGTCGTTAGCCTGACCATCCAGTTTTCGCACTCATTAATTGTGCACTAAAGTCTAATAGAAGGCTGACTAATATCAAAATTCATCTTTTATATCTTATATACTATATATTAATAAAAATGGGAAATTTTAACCCCTTCAAACAAACTCATCAAAGAGTCAGGATGATGGAAATGTTGTCAGTTTTGAGGTTTAGTTATTGTCTAATAGATGGCGCTTTGCGAACCTGACTAATATCAAAATTCATCTTGTATATCTTATATACTATATATTAATAAAAATGGGAAATTTTAACCCCTTCAAACAAACTCATCAAAGAGTCAGGATGATGGAAATGTTGTCAGTTTTGAGGTTTAGTTATTGTCTAATAGATGGCGCTTTGCGAACCTGACTAATATCAAAATTCATCTTGTATGTCTAATATACTATATTAATAAAAATGGGAAATTTTAACCCCTTCAAACAAACTCATCAGAGTCAGGATGGAAATGTTGTCACTTTTGAGGTTTAGTTATTGTCTAATAGATGGCGCTTTGCGAACCTGACTAATATCAAAATTCATCTTGTATATCTTATATACTATATATTAATTAAAATGGGAAATTTTAACCCCTTCAAACAAACTCATCAAAGAGTCAGAATGATGGAAATGTTGTCAATTTTTGAGGTTTAGTTATTGTCTAATAGATGGCGCTTTGCGAACCTGACTAATATCAAAATTCATCTTGTATATCTTATATACTATATATTAATAAAAATGGGAAATTTTAACCCCTTCAAACAAACTCATCAGTCAGGATGATGGAAATGTTGTCAGTTTTGTGGTTTAGTTATTGTCTAATAGATGGCGCTTTGCGAACCTGACTAATATCAAAATTCATCTTGTATATCTTATATACTATATATTAATAAAAATGGGAAATTTTAACCCCTTCAAACAAACTCATCATCTCCATCTATACTATAGTGACAGAACTACCCATTTTGCGAATATTTAATACAATGAACTAATGTACGATTCAAAGTTTCGCATTCATTTAACATATTTTTACTTGGATATTATCCTTTTGATAGTTGCATTACTACACTAGGAGAGGAATGTTGAATGAAAATACGATTGTATTTATTTATTCATTTATTTCCCTTTAACGGGACAAGCCCATGATACAAACATTTACATCATAATTTAACAAGCATTTTCAAATTTCAACCCAAATGTGATAGTAAAACACTTTTTTATGTTAAAGAGTAAACCATTTAGCACACACCATTAATATAGGCCAGTAACATCAAATTGTAATAAATATTTGTCAGCCAAAGATCTAATTAACTTAAAATATTTTTAAATCATCAGCAAATGATAAGATCTTTGGATATTTTACAATATCATTTATAAAAATAATAAACAATAATGGACCAGATGCGTTCCTTGCCCTACATCCGATGATACACAAATCAGTTTGAGTTTGATCAGTCAGAAACGATTTCAACCAACATAGTAAAGCACCGCTTATACCTTTCTAATTAACAACTCAGCATTAACCATATTAAAGGCTCGTATCAAATCTATAAATAGCATCAACAGAACATCCTTTCATAACACAACCAGTTACAAAATTTAAATAACAACTCAAATTTGTAGCAGAAGATCTACCCCTAATAAAACCATGTTCATCTGGTATAATATACTTTAACAACAAATATGATTGAAATCGTTTATGAATTAACATATCAAATCTCTTCGCAACAATACTTGGCTTAGAAATAGGTCGATAATTATTTACATCTGCTTTAATGCCACCTTTGTAAAGAGGAGTTATATAGCATAATTTCCACTGACTAGAGAAACTGCCACTTGACAGAGACTCATTGTACAAAAATGTTAAAATTTTACTAAAGAAAATAGAACAATTTTTTAATAATAATGGATGTAATAGACCTGGACCAGGTCCAGTGTTTACATTTAAGTTATTTATCGCATCAGACTTCCTTTTCAGTTAATACTATTTCATAGGAACCATTATAAAATTTGAAATCCACACTAGTTGCAGATAAGTTTAGATCAATGTACACACTACTGAACTTCTTTGCAAAAAGATTTACAATGTGTTTTCCATTACTAGCATTTTCATCAATATAATAAATCATAGATGGATACTGGCTTTTATTTTTAATAGAATTAACAAATTTAAAGAAATAACTACTATCATTTTTCACAGCATTTTCAACTTTTTCAATATAATTTTTATAATAAAGTCTATTCAAGCTTTCACAATTTGATTGTTCATTACAAACCAACTTATAGTAATAATCAGATTTATATTGTTTATAATGAGTATGATATTCTTTCTTTCTTTTTATTAATTTAATTAATTCAGAAGGAAACCACTGGACTCGATTAATAATTTTGGGACAAATTCATCAACTAATGAATGTATTAGCATATTAAATGTCTCGACTAATATCCAATTTGCTTTCTCAAAATTAAATATATACTCTTCGAAACGTAATTCATTATCATAAGATAATTTTAAAGTATAAATGACTGGTGTATGGTGAGAATCGCAGTTTATAATAGGATCAATACATTCATTTACAGAGATATAAATTATATTTGTAAAAGCTAAATCTGAAATATTTCCAGTTGAGTTGATGTAATTATTTAATTGGACAAACTTATACATATACATTTTATTAGAATTTGCAGCCAAATATTGTCATAGACAAATCAAGGTACTAAAAATATGTGTTCCTACTTTTCAAGTACATTTTGTAAGGAATAAATGCCAAAGACAGTGCTCAGTAATCAGTAAATGGAGATAAAACGTATGTTACAGATTAAATGTTGGATTGAGGGACTAATAAGTGAGTATGACAATGTTCCTTCAGGTCAGATAGTATCTATCCGTCTTGAATCCAATCAAGTTATTACATCTGACCATTCGTTCGATTTTGAATACCACCTACAGCCAGAGTGAACCGAACCCAACACAACTGTCGCGTATCCTTATCCAAATTATTACATACATGATTTGGACTGGACTGACTAGTATTTCTAATGTTCCGTGCTGTACCCTGTATATACGTTTCAATCCTTCTTTTTTGATCTGAATAAAACCAAGCAGACTTTACCAGTAACAGCAGTTGTAATTGAAGCAGAAGTTTAAATTGATATCCATTTTTTTATCACTGAGGAGCGTTGCAACTTCCATAGCCTTTAAGAGGGGACTCTACCTAGAATAAAAGGCGATTCGCATGGGTTTCCAATATTTCGATTCCAGCGCTCATTTTTCAAGATAACGGAACTTTTTTTTTAAATGATAGAGAACATTTTAGATATTGTCGCAAGGGCGCTCGTATCAGCGGTATAAATATGCTCGTGTACAGTGCCACAATATTTCGGTTGAAGCACTTGATTTTGAACATACTGAAAATACTTTTATGCAGATTTTTCTTGATATTGATGGTTACCACAAGGTTAAAAAGACATCCGAAATCAGTCAAAAAATGTCTATATTCATGTGACAATATCTATAATTTGGTGTCAAAAATTGCAAAAAGGGCTTTGCACAAACATAGAACCAACATTGCTCTAACATTTCAAAAAAAACGTTTTTATTATAAAATGAAAATAGACAAATTCTCAATGAGTATCAAACTGTTAGCTTTTAGAAAGGGTTGACCCATATATGATGATATACTGATGACTACTGACTACATCCATTCTTACCTCTTTCATGCTAAAGGAATCAACACTAGCCTGCATATCAAAGCAGCATATGATCATGTTAACATTTACATCTTATATCATTACCTAATGGAGCTCAATATTCCATAATAATAAGCTGCTGGAATGTTATATACTAGACATCCTTCAAAATAGGAAAATCTACATAATTGACAGCAGCAATAAAAATACTTGTGGTCCAAGACAAGCATCTGTAGGTATTCGCGCATGAGGCTCACCACTCACAGGCCATATAACTTTTTAACATCTACATACAAATACTATACGATATTATCCCAGAAAACAATATATAGTTACTTCGCTATGCTGATGACCTACCTAGTCATACACACATCAGGCAGAATCATAACAGTTAAGCAAGACAACATCAACACGACCCTAAAAATTGTATATAGGGAGTATATGGAACAACATAATTTTCAAAGTTTCAATTGAAGTGTGAAAATATCCTGGTTACTAAAACAGGAAGTTAGAATAAATACCATTAGAAACATTGAATTAAATGATCAACCTATTAAAAATGTACTTGGTGTTTTCTTACGAAACAACCTAAAATGGAACATACACATTAACAACAGCCAATCACAGTATAAACCTTCTGAAAATATTCTTGGCACAGCTCAAGTGGGGGGTGGATCCCACCGCTACCCACCTCCTCCTCCTCCTCCATATAGCTTTCATGGGCCTCATCGAATCCCACTTGTATTTTGGATGCTTCTTTCTTGAACCACATATGCTGAAAACCGATTTAAGATATTAGATAAGGTGTTCTACAAAAGTTTGGCAGAGGAACAAGACCCACCACAAGAGACTATGACACTATGAAGGTTCTCAAAAGATAATTCTAAAATATCATAAGAAAAACTTATAATACCACCGTGGAAAACATAATGAAAAAGAAATTCTCTGTAAACCAAACTAAAGATTTTTGAAACCTGTATGTAAAGGGTACAGATTTCAAGTTGGTACATATTTAGATAACAAACAAAATAAAACATAATTCTATCACATCCTGGTAAAAGTTTTCCTTGTCAGGTACATTGTTACAGCCAGTTATAGATGGTCAATCCATGGTGACGGATATGGAAAAAAAGATGAAAAAGGAGTATATATTCGCAAATGGAGGAGGATTTATATGGCCTTGAATTTTTTCATTTTCCTCCAATGGCCATCAGAGGGTCATTTAAGAGTGTTTTTCCCGAGCATATTTAAATATTTTCAGTCTAATGCATTTATCAATTATATCTTTCAAGATATCATGATCCCTTGCATGACAAAATTTTTCCAGCTGTTCATTTATATGGTCTCTGAATTTTTTTTTTTTTGAAACAAATCTTTATTAAGAAAAGTACACAATATTACAATAGTTAACAATTTTTTACACATAACTCTAAACAGTGCTTAAAGCACTGGCCTCGAGAAAACAAAACATGAACAAAATCAACACAGTGAGGGTAACAATTAGCTTGTATTTGTACACTCATTAACCAGTTTTTCATTTTTTTTACAAAGTACCTGAAATCTGTTGTAGTCTTAATGTCTCTTGACAAATTATTAAAAGTTTTTGATGCAATACCTATAGGATTGTAAAGACCTAAGTTAGTTCTTGTATTTATTCGATAAATGTTATTTATATTTCTGGTCTCATAATTGTGAACTTGATTAGCTAATATTAAGATTGTACTTGATTTATGTTGTTTATTGAGTACTTTAAATATTAATTTAGATTGTTCAATTTGCAACACAGAGTTAAGATTGAAAGTATTAAGTTCTTTGTATGATTTACTTGGGTTAGTTAAAATATCATAATTATATAGTACCTTTAGTACTTTATTTTGCAATACCTGCATCTTATAATATAATATATAGTATATCATATCAGTATAATTATATTTTGTTTTTTTTATTCCTCATTTTAATCTGTAAAAATTACTGTTAGTTGTTAGGAGTAACTGTTACTGAATTATTTTTCAATTGTTCCTGTGATTGGGTGCAAGCCCGGTGGAATAAAGTTTATTATTATTATTATCTTCTGAAAATTGGTTTGACTACAAGTTCCCCATGTAGGGAGTAAATATCTAAAGTGGGATAAGAAAAAAGCGTTGTAGATTAAGTCTTTAGTTTTTTCGTTAAGTAAGTTCTGCATTTAAATACTATAGAGATCATAGGTACGATTTTATGATTTACTTTGGTTGTATGTTCAGTCCAGCTCAATTTATCATCTAAAATCAGTCCAAGATATTTAATTTTACACAATTGTTCTAGAGGTGTATTGTTGATGCATATATTTACATTTTGCAATTGTTTGTTCTTCTGCTTAAATATCATATATTTTGTTTTGTTTATATTTATTTTTAATTTATTGCAGTATAACCAATCTACATAATTCTTGTAGGTCACTGTTGATCTCCATACGCAACTCATGCTCATTTGCACCTGTATAAACTGATGCAGTATCATCTGCAAATGTGAAATAGCGTGCTTTAAGATTAACTGTTTTTAAGCTTAAGACATATAGGGAGTACAACAGCGGCCCCAGGACAGAGCCTTGCGGGACTCCATGAGTGTTTGATTTTATTTCCCTTCTAACATTGTCTAGCTTCACAATTTGACTTCTACCTTAAATCCCAAATTTTCCAGTTTGTTTATAAAAATGTCGAAACTAACTATATCAAATGCTTTTTTTAGATCTACATATACTAACTACAATAGCTAATATTTTATTATCTAATGCTTTCGAAACATGATTAAGAAAATCCACAGTAGTACTTAGCGTGCTACTGTTCTTAAGGAAACCATATGTAATGGATCTGTCAAATTTGACTATAATGTTTTGAATAGTTCGTCCTTTTTTTAAGTGAAAAATTCAAGTTTACCACGTCTTTTTCCGAGAAAGGTTCTTCCGAAGACGCTGAAGCACTCGTTGATAGCTTGTCTATGGAAAATGCCTCACTCAGTGAAGAAAATCTTGCAGGGCTGAACAGAGATGATTTCCTTTAGAAGAAAAAGAATATAAGTAAGATGGTGCTACAGTATCTCAGAGAGGTTGTTCCAGACATGTCGCCTGGTCATTGGCATCGTATTTTATGAGTTAACAAATCGACTGCAAAATACAAACATAGGGGTTGAGTGGATGAGCACATTTATTGTGAACTCCACCTCTTGGAGTATGTATGATTTCCATCATCATGTATATTTCCAATAAAGATTATCATTATAATTATTATTATTATACTGGAATTCATCTACTTGGCAAGTGTTTGCAATATATTCGTACGTTTTTCATTAGTTTTTCTATGATCTTGGAAAATGTACTCAATACCGATATTGGTCTGTAATTATCCATGTTTTTTTACTATCTGACTTAAAAATTGAACTTATTTTATTTCAACTCTTCTGGAAAAACTCTTGTAGAAATAACATTATTTATCAACTTTGTAAAGAATTTTATCAAATTTTCCTTTAAATTAAATAGATCTCTAGCTGTAATCTCGTCATAGCCTGGTGATGAGCTTTTCTTTAGATCGAGTATAATTTCCTTGACCTCATTTTCATTTGTCTGCTGAATATACATAGTATTCTGAATAACAATTTCTTCACAATTTACTATACCATTGGGTCTAGTCCACTGACGATAGAACACTGATAGACCTCGTATGTTTACAAAAACTTTCGTCAGACATTGATGCACAGTTGCCAGAATTCACCAAAGGACTACAATAACATTGATTTTTCTACATAACTAGTTCACAAGATCTCACGAATATGTTCTACAATGAATATCTTAGCCATTGAATAGTAAGGAAAGTTAAAAATAGCTTCATAATTTAGAACAAACCTGCAATGTTAATCACACCTCACACAATAGCTGGCAACATGGCTTTATAGTAAATTCTGACTGCTACTAGCCGCTAACTATCAATTTTTATTCATAATTTTGCAAATTTGACGTCTGTCGGCGTTTGTAAGAACCGAACCGTCAACCGTCTACGTCAGGTCACTGTCAACCGCTTTGAACTTTGACGTGAGCGTTCGAATCAGACATCGTAGTTTTTGTTCATTTTCTCTGTTTGATCTGGTTCGAATTTTGCTTATTGTTGCCAAAATGATGATATATTGTTATGTGTGTAAGCTGTTCAGCACCCAGGCTGAAGCTGCAGGTGTAACCTTCCATCAGTAAGTATAATTGTGTACTTTTTCAAATTCCCGCCATGTCAAATTTCGTGATTCATCCAAATGTCATCGATGTTTACAAACAAAAATTACGGTCACCATCAAGCGGCCACTTTCCCCTGTCCCTGCTGGTCCTCTCGCCCAAAGTCATGTTTGACTATAGACATAAATGAATTTATGAATGAGATGCCAGGTCTTCAGTTGTTCTATTGTCGTTGGTCTAGTCATAGTCCTTTTCCAAGCCACTAACAATATTGGCACCAATATTAGCAAATTGATCATTCAGGTGGTTTGCAATTTCAGCTTTATTGTTTATTTCCTGATCGCCATTAATAATGCAATCAATTTGGGTTTTGCTTATTTCAATATTCACAAATTTATTTACAAATCCCCATTGTTTTTTGACGTTTGTACCTGCATTCTCCCATTGAATTTTGAAGTATCTGTTTTTTAGTGCTTTATTTTGTTATTGACTTGGTTTTTCAGTTTTTCAAATTCAACTTCCCAATTCGAGTTACTAGGGTCTTTAACTTTTCATTTATATATTTTATCTCGCTGTTCAATCATTTCAAGAATTTCTTGATTTTTCCAGTCATTATTATCTTTTTATAAATTCTGAATCTTTTTTACATTCAGTAATCAGTTTAATTAGATCCTGAAATGATTGAACTTCGTTGTTTTTAATTTTTTGATCAAATTTAGCAATACATTTTTTATAATCTATTTTTTTACTTCTTTTTTATTTTTTTATGCAAGCACTTTTATGTTAGTTTCTATAGTTATTGATAATAAATTGTGATCAGATAAACTGTTACTTTCTATTTTGATTCTACAATATTTAAGTTATTGTACCTATCATATAAAACATGATCAGTTAAGGTGTTATGAATCTTAAAGTTATTTAATGTGATAAAATTCTTAAAATTGTATGTTTTTTTATTTTTTGTTTTTTAATTCTTTAAATCTTTAGGTTATCTACCTTTAGGGCTAATGTTTAACATGTCCAAGAATCATATAGCTACTACTGACTGGTACTATGCACATAGAGGTATTTAGTTACCTAGGTGCATAATTCACGTTTGGGATCATATATTAAATCTATTGTTGAATATTCATATTCTGTAAGAAATAATGAAACAAACGTAATATATATATTGGTACTGGTATAACTAGCCACCTCATTTTTGTTGTGCAACAAATTAACATTGAAATCTCCAACGACTAGGAGTTCTCTTGGATATTTTAACAGAATTTCCTCAAGTGATGCTTGAAACTCTGAGTTTGACAAGGTTGGGGGCTTATAAACTACACTTATTTTTAGTCTTTGCTCACCCATGTTCACACACACCTAGTTTATTTTACAATCAGAATCAGATCTACCTATTTCAAAAAACTGAATTGTATCTTTAACATAAATTGAGGCTCCACCGCCTCTTTAGTCACAGCAGAAATGGACTGCATTGTAATTGCTAAGTTTGTATAAAAATGTTCCATTTACCTTTAACCAAGTTTCCGTAAACAGAAGTAAATCACAATCATTGTTCATCACAAAGCATTGTACATCTTCTAGCTTGTTCTGGAGACTCTGAATATTCATATAGTAAAATGGCTTCAACATTAGACAAATGACTAAACTTGTCAGAAAAACTGTTAAGCTTTATGTAGACTCATCTGGTAGACAGGCTAGTTGGTCATTTGGATAATTGCAGAACATTATCATACTCCCTGAAATAAACATAAATGTGCTTCAGTCAAATCTGAAAAAAGTGCTGCCATTTGCTTTCAAACGCCTCCATAGATGTATAATGGATTGAATAGTGATTTGCCACCATGTATAAACTTGAATTAATTATGTTGTTCACTACTATCAGTGTCCAATATTTTTCAGTTTTTGATTTTAGGCAAAAGATCTATCCAAATTTGTGAGGCGATACTTTTTATAAGGCACACAGAAATGTCCTACCTCACTGTGCTAATGTGCTATCAGAGTTGAACCATCCAACAAATCAAACAGGTGATCTATTTGACTTGCAAACTCTGCTGTTTGCAGTGCTACAACAGGTAAATCGCCAGAAATAACAAATGTTTCTAATGATCCTTCAGTTGTTAGGCTAAGTATTTGAGCTGCCATTGTAACTCATTTTCATATATGAATGTTTGGACTCAAAATGGCTGGGAATTCACTTACATAGCTGTTTGTCGTTTGTTTTGCTGATTAACACTGTAATATATTGAATAACCATATTTAACACCTCGGACTCTCACCGTTTACAAATTTCGTCTTCATCGAATTTTTGTTAACAGCTACCTCTATAGATGGCGGATGGCGACAGGATGTGTGATTTTCGCCATCTATACTACTGTCTACTGTCCGGTAACTTTCTCGTATGGACTGTTGGCTGCACAGTTTCCTTCATGTTATATTGAACGTCTAACTTTCCCTGATGTATTAACATGCAGATGACGCCACATACACCATTTTCATTTTTCTTCTATTCTATACTAAAACAAACAGGTTCAGATTTAGCTATTTATTATTGTTTTTTTGTCCCAGTTTAACACAAGGAATATGAAACAATAATGTTTTTAATTTTCAATTTAAAATCCAAATTAATAAAGGTGAACAGAAAATATGAATATATTTTAACATACCAAATACAAAAATTATCAGAATACTTTAGAGTGTAACCTCTGTAGGGAAGTATATATTTCATCCACATTTGAGTTTTCCATTAAAAATTTAATCTGCAAACAATGATAATCTTTAGATAGATAATTATTTGTATGATAAACATACTAATAAGTGTGGCTTGTGAATGAATTGTGACTATATTGTGTCTAATTGAAGCCGGTTTACCAATATAATATATTTTCTTCTTCATTTTATTATAAGAACAAGTCACGGAGAAGGATAGAATGATTTTGATAGTGCCCAGGGCCAATAATTCATTGAAAAAATGAGATTCTGCATATACCCGCAGTTATATTCAACATTCTTATCTGTCTAATACTTTCACTATTATCGTTAATTCAATATTTCATGGTGCCTAACAAGTTCAAGCAATGATGTTACAAAATAAATCTCATGTAATATCACAAACCTATTCAATTTATTGTAGTTTGTCCTTTTCTGTCTGTCAGGCTTATTATTTTATATTTCTTTAGTATTACATAAAAATATTTCTTTAACAAATTAAGATCAGCTATGTTGCATTGTAACATTACTTCATGTGATGAAACAATCATCTCCGCCTTATTGTACTTGCATGTAAATTGTATATTAAAATCACTTGAATAATCTTCAAAATTGGAGAACTGTTCAATTCCTATATTGTGATAACATTTTTTCAAAAATTCCCCTTTAAGTCAGAAGACTTTGCTTGACAATCCAGAAAAAAGCTTGTTTCTGATTGAGCACGTCTCGCAACTCATTATTGTCATTGTATAATTTGTCTATTTGCAGAACTTTTTGGATTGCAGTGCTTTTTTGCCTGTTTGTCCTGTATATATCAAAATGATATGAGATATCAATGTTCTACTGATCTAGTTTTACACATTGTCGATTATCCTTTGTGATCAGAGTTATCTGTAGAATGGATTCAATAACATCCTCATCTACAGGAATAATTTCAATTATTGGGATAGTATTTCGTAGTTGGACAGTTTTACTTATGTGAATGTTGCTGTTGTTAAAACAGACCTTAAAGCTATGTGGATTAACATAACAATAATGGCCTCATAGTATTGTTAAATGATACTTGATACAAAATGATTTTACAGTGATACACTGAAAACATGTCTTAAATTTGTACGAAACTTACAGATGAACTGTGATTAAATTTTTTGAATTTCTGAAAAGGACTATGTTCATTACAACAAATTAATTCTCAAAATTCAATATTTGTTTACTCACTTGCTTTAGGGACTTGTTCCTCAGTGAGTTCTGATTCACTCAATTCAACATTTTCCTGCCCTGTTGTGGTGGTGGCAAACATAGAAATTTCTCCCATCTGCTGTTTAGATGGCAATGCAGAAGTTGAAGGTTGATCTGAAACCACATAATTCAGTTTTTGTAGTATAACATAGGTAAACTATTCTGAAGCTCTTTATGATGACATTTCTCAAATATAAATAAAGGATGTTCAAATATTAGACTATATTTGCTAAAATTAATTTTTGTTTTAATGACACAATCTGAAGAATAATGATTTTAGATACGAACATATTTGTACCACTACCATCAATATGAGATCCCTGTTGGTAATCCCTATTACTGTTATTCATTATAGTTTCTCCAAATTTGAATCTTGAGCAAACCTCAAGGTTGTCCATTTATAACAAATTCAAAGAAGCTTGTGTTGAGAATATTAACCGTCAAAACAAGTTAGATCCTCAAAAATGTTTTGCTCAATGATTTTGTGACAGTAGTAGTAAAACATACCAACAATTTGTTCATTAAAAGTAGATATTTGTGGCTCCTGAAGATTCACAGATGACACAGCATCCTTTCTCAATCTATTATTGCCATAATTATCTTCTTCAGTGCAGTGTGCATGACATACTCTATAACTATTATAAACAGCAATTGGGTCAAGAGATCTTAGTGCTGTATTTCCAGTAAGTTCCATCCATTGAAGAAAAACATACATAAATTTCTTAGGGTTTGGAAATCTGTGCCTCACTGACAACCTGTCCTGGCAGTCTTTAACTGCACATTTGTGAAACTGAGGCATTTCCACAGATCTGTACTTTTAGGTATGGAAAACTAGTACTGCTGAAAAAATAAAATATGGCAAAGAAAATTTATTTGACGAACTGTTGTTAAAACAGACCTTAAAGCTATGTGGATAAACGTAGAAGAAAAAATTATTTTTCTCAACAATATATCAATGTTCTCATAAAGTTTTAATTTGGAACTGTTTTGTTGAGGGCCCAATTCAATCAAAATTGATCGGAAATAAAAAATATCTTGACCCGAAAACTGAGGCATTTCCAGAGATCTGTAGTTTTCGGTATGGAAAACTAGTATTGCTGAAAAAATAAAATATGGCAATGAAAGTTTATTCACGCAGTACAAGCGAGGGTGTAAGCAATATAAATAATGAGGAAGCTCCGGAGATATCTACGGCATTGAAACAATATTTCGAGGATATTCATAAAGACATATAAATTTTGTGTAACACGTACCATTTTATAATTTGGAATATCAGCACACCACTTCACCTGTAATACTAAATCACAACATTCTTTTGAAAATTTCGTCAAATCCTTACGTTCTAAAGTGAAATGATCGTACCGGTGGATAGGTTGTCGCACGTTTGCCGGTCCCGTTACGTCTCAGGTCATGAGTCGATGAGTCTCGATTCTCGAATGCTGCCCGTCCCCCGACGGCCCCGACGCCTGACCAAGACGGTGACGTGACACTGTGAATCAAGAAATGCTGATGATAGGATTGGAAATTCCCTTCGTTGCTAGCAAGCCTGCAGTGCAGACGAAACACGAAACAAGTGCATGCAAGAAAATCCGCCGTCTGGCTGTAGCTACATCAATGTTCAATGTCCTGAGAATAGATGGCGTAACTAATCAATTCATATTTCAATGATATCACAAATCGTGTTTTTTTTAGTTTTTTTCTAGGGAGGCATATGAGGCGTAAGCGTGTACGGGTATGGGGTATGTAATAAAAATACAATGTCATGAAAAATTAATTTCGATAGGAGATTTCATAGTAAAAATAGGAGGAAACTGCTGGAATTCAATTTGGCGGCCTCCAGCGGTTTGGGCGTGACTTAAAAAAACTGGTCAAGGTGCATCATAAATAATTCATAAGAGTGAGTGACAGTGAATACCTATGATGAATACCCCCTGGCAGTCAGCTTTCAGCTCAGCTGTTTTTGTTTATTATGTTTGATAATTCATATCATTTTACAATTAAAAAACTTTCTTTATTATTTTTTTCCAGTTGTTTGTACTATATATTTTAAATGCCGTGCAACCTTATATCGTTATACCTTCAACAAATAGGATTTTTGTAATGCTGGATACCTATGCTGGATACCAAGCAGGCTTTGTTTGGCATTTATTTTTGCAGAGTAAGAATGGACCTAACAAGTAATAGAAATAATTAGGAAATTTGTGAAATACCTCCTATATATATTTTTTTTTACTAAACTATCAGGTATTTATATTATTACAGTATTATGTTGCTTCATAAGAATCACCGCAATACTCTCTCCAATCTCCATTAGATTAGCATGAATTTGATACACCCGTAAACCGATCAACTAATGTCTCACATTCCTCAAATCCTATTGGTGGAGAATAGCAAGTCCTTATAACTTATGAAATAAGCGAAATATCAATTTTCACTTATATATATATGGTGGATTGCCAGGCTGATAAGCATGCTGTGAGGTTCAGAAAGTGCCCTTTTTCATAATCAAATCTTATTCCATTATTTTGTGTTGTCATTCAAGGGAAATCACTAATTTTCTGGCTCTTTTGACAGTACAATGATTAATCGCATTTCACAAAGGTCTTATGGTAGAGGATCCAATAAAAGTTGATGCCTACCTGCTTAGTGCTTGAGAGTAATTTAATATCAATTCTAGTATGTTGGAAAACAATGTTTGAAAGTGTTGCCGAAGAATTTCCTGGCCTGGCTGATTTTGATTAGCAATTAGAAAATTGATTTATAAAATTAATTTCGACAATCAGATAAATGAAAAAATCATGTACTAATCAAAAGTACTATGTTTGTAGATGATGCAGTCGTTTGGTTGCCTATTTTTTACTTGGCTAAACTATGTGGTTGCCAGGTATAAACAGGTAATCAAAATTACTAATGTTCACAAATGTGCTTAGTCAATGAATCTTATTTCAAATAAAAGATAATTTTTTTCCAAACACAATGATATAAGTTGGCTAAATAAAACTTGGCAAAAATTACTGTTGTCGATTTTTGAAAATCTAAATATTCGTGCGAGCAAGCTATACCGTGCGATAGAAAAGGACGGGACATTTCAGCTGTGACTCGAACACAATACCACCATCGTGGATATCACTGCAACAAAAAATTTTACGCACAATTTTTGTAAACTCAATGTGGCTGAATGCAACAGAACCGGAGTGCATTAAACTTAAGCCTGAAAACTGCGGTTGGTTTTCATATGATTATTTAAAACCGACAGGTTTTATTGGGGACCAAACGTCACTAGCAGTGGAAGACATTATAGAAATGACGGAAGAAGAAAATAATGATGATGATTTTGCCGAGATTGAAAATGAGTTCAGTTCTATGTACCATCTAGTTATATGCAGCTACTTTATATGTTCATAGGAATCTGCGGGAATTGTTGTGTCTATATGTTGGTTTCCTATATATTGAAAAATTCAGTTTGCATTCTGTCTGCTTATATTTAAGTCTTATATAGTTCTATATTTCCCATGAATAAATCGGCTAAAAGAGGTGAAATGAGACTACCACATCTTCCAAATCCATCATCTTTATTTAACTGCACAGATATAGAAATAATAACAACAATACTCTGTAAAAAAATACAGACAGCATAATTTGCATTGATTTTTCAATTAAACATCATAAAGTTAACAGCAACATCAAAACACTAAGCTTTTCTGATGAATTCAAATTTAATGAACTGCTACTGCGTTTATTATGTAGTTCTAACACTTGGATAAGTAAGAGCATAAAGCAAGCCAATAAGAAAAATGAAATGATTGATTTACTCTGTAGAAGAGCTTGAAGTATCATTATCATTGTTGATATCTATTATAAGGGGTTAATCTTGAGTGTCAATAATATTATCTATGTCCCACATTTTATTTCAATTTTTTCCTGAACATGATGAATGTAATCTTTCCATTTATCAGCCGAAACTCTGTTGACGGCATCATGAAACAGATTTTTAACATCTGAAAATTTGAAAGTCGTGTTGTTTGACGCTGGGTATTGTTTTATATTAGCCCTAATCAACTCGATAGGGTTCAGTTCGCAGTGGTAAGGAGGTAGTCGTAAAACAGTTTTATTTTGCTTTTTAGCTATTTCATCAATAATATTTAAGTTATACTCATAATAATAATAATAATAATAATAAACTTTATTGACATGTAAAATAGTACATATCAAAAGGCGGAGTTCAGTAAAGGCCATAGCAATGACCAGACTGATCTTTCACTCAACCTATAAACCTATATTTATATGGCTTTACTAATTTTATTAATTCCGCTTTAACCATATTTTCATCAAAATTGATTTACTTAAAATTAAGCCATTCTTGGATTTCCGCTTTTTTGTACACATTGTAGACATTTTTTCTAATTTCCTGGAATGGTTTGATGCATTATCTAATACAATTACTGAATTATCTTCAAGTTTTGGCAGAGTTTTTGAAAACCAAATTTGGAAAGATTTACCATCCATTTCTTCGTGATAGTCACCTGTTTTCTTTGACTCAAATGCCCATAAACCATCGGGCACAAAGCCGTCCTCACCACCAATGTGACAAATTATTAGTCGTTTTTCTTTCCCTAAAAGTAATTTATTGTTGACTTGCAGATTTGTTGTTAAAATTAAGTTCTTTTGAATTTCATAATCAAGGTAATAGAAAATACACAAACAAATTTTAAAAATCTGTTAGTTAGCAGGCCGGTTAACTAACCACGTTATGTTATTTTCGAACCATCTCCACATCTGTCAAGTTTTTTAGTAAATCATTTTTTCCGGCAGAAATCAACTTATAATTATAATAAAATAGAGCAATCAAAACGTAAAACAGATGTTTAGCTGGGAGTCAGTTCCAAATGGTATAACCTGATTGTTTAACTGATCTGCTAACTAACGGCTTATTAAAATTGTAAATAAATGATAATATAATGATTAAATATTGAACAGCAAATTCAAACTATAGTTTCAATTTTTTCCATGGTTTCTTGCTATTACAGCTAATCTAAATATATATTAGCAGTAGGATTTTTCAGGCCAGTCGAAAGTCCATCCAAGAAAGCTTGCCTTGATATCTAACTAACTGTCCACCCAAACTTTTGCATGAGTATGTCCAGCATTTACCCACGTTTCATCTAAATAATATATTTTTCGACCTTCGTTACGAAATTGTCTAATTTTTCTGAGATATTCCCGTCTTCACACAACTATCTCTTCTTTTTCTAATAATAAACTGTTTCTTCCTCATTTCAAGTCCGTGCCATCGTTAACTGCTTTTAAGATTTCATCAACTGTAGGTAATTCATTTCTGAAGAAAAAATTATGTACTTTTCTTCCAATTGTATTCCCGTCAAAGACATCGATTGCTTCGTTTTTTTTTCTTGTGGGATACGATTTTAACACTGACAATAAATGTTTATTTTTATACTCCCTAATAATTCGGTAAACACTTGACCGATTGACTCCCGAAATCTCAGCTACCCTGTATACAACCTCTTCAATAGCCAAATCATCATATTCTTGCATTTGCTTTTTATAAATATTTAAAATAATTCGCTTTTCAATTGCGCTAGAATGCAGCTTTTTATCTCTTTTTTTTTGGTTCCTGTGCCTAAAAGAATTCGTTACCGGCCACCGAAGGTTCTCTTACTATGATCGGCCACCAACGTTGGCGTTGTATGTCGGCTCGACCAATCCGGGCCAATAGAGCGGTGGGTGTGAGAATTGTGAGATGTTCACCTATCGATCACGCGTTCATCACGCACTGATCATTGTTTATAGTTTACTTTCCGTTATAAAACCTTCTGTTCTAGCTTCTATTCTATTCTAATCATTCTCTTATGATATAGTTGGAATTCGTCGTAAAAACTTCGGGGGTTCTTTCTGTCTTTTTTCACTAGTCATTTCACACAGACAGTTGTATAATTATTATGTATGTGCTGGGGCTGGGAAGTATTGACTTTAGCAGCGATATGCGAAAAAATCAAGACTTCAAAATCTCTTTAATACAGAGAAATGTTAATGAAATTGAATTTTCTGAATGGATCGCGACGTGGAGAACAGCTTGATAATGTAGATAGGTATTGAAATATCTCCAAGTCTACATTTAGTTTAGTGTTGTTCATTAGTTGTTTTTGACTGTTACTTATTATGAGCGATATAAGATTTTCAATCTAAAATCCAAGAGAAGGGCCTTTAGAAGAAGTTGAATTCAAGATTATAGCAGGCGCGTATCTGAGGGGGGGTAATTACCCCCACATGAACAAAAAAAAATTCCAAAGAAACTGTGTCTGAATATAAATCAGTAAACATTTGGTTGATTACAGTACTGTCAGAGCCATCAGTAAATAATTGTTTAAATACGCACATAAACATGTAAATTGCAAGTGGCCTCCCAAAAACGGATCTTGACATTTTACAAATTTTCACCGGCGGTGATTCTCTCCCCTCCCCCATTTCAAAGAGAGCATTACCCCTCCCATAGGTTAACCCTGAATACGCGCCTGTACGTAGATGTAATAATTGTCGCAAAAATATAATATGCTCAGCTAATTTATCCCCTAGGAAGTATTAAATACACGAATAGTCTTAAAGTTTCATTCGTACATAAAAGGTATGATACGCGACATCTATCCCAACCGCCTGTTGACTTTAAAACATAGACGAGATCCAAAGAGAAATCGCTAACGAAAGTACCGACTCAATCTCAAGACCGATTCTGCTATGGGTCGCTGTATAGCGTTATTATGAGTTTTTTTTATCTACATCGTTTTGACTAAATAAAGAAAATTGATAACGTTTATTTGATGTTTATATATTTGGTCATCTGACCCTTAAAAATAACTATTAGAGCAAACAATTTTGTAAACAGTGAATTGTACGGTTTCGTGTCTCCAGTTTATCGGAAAATTGCAGTTCATATGCAAGTGACTTGCTAGGGTTACTTTCGAAAGTCACTCGCTCTCGCTGTAATGCTTTTAATCCAATACTCTTTCGCCTGGGTACACTGTATTTTGTAACCCTGAACGTCAATCTGTATCTGGTAATGACAGTTTTGTGTACACGTACACACACACATTTTTCTTCTAAACTAATATCTTCTGGTATTTTTATTAGGTAAAAGAGAGACAAAATGAAACACATTAATGTGGGATATCAGACCTTCATTTTTGATATAGCTTTGAGATACTCTGTATATGAAGTAGTTTTGGCTGTCCACTTTGACGAAATGTCTGATATGAGATGTCGACAATTACTACAAAGCAGCATTTATTGTTTCTAAATAGGTTAGCAAGCCATAATGAGTTAATGGGATGTAAATGAAAAAAAACTAGGAAATAAAGCACAAAACAGACACAAAGTAAAAGGCCTCAGCAGCAAAGCTGGGTTAATGAAGGGACAAGTCGATTTATTTTCACTTAATTAGACATTTAAGTAGAAACAATTTATATTTGTCTCGATTTATTTTAACAAAATACTAGGTCATAATTGTAAATGTACAATGATAGGACTAAAATATATGAAATAAATAATGTCAATAAGTAACTCAATATTAAATTACATTGGTGATGCTGCAATACCACAGACCACAGTAAAAAAAGAAGATACAATACTGACTTGTGACTTTCAGTTCCATGATATCGTTGGCGAAGCAGTTATGCTAACACAAACATCTGCTTCAATTGCAAATAAACACAGAGCAAAAGATTGCCGTTTACTGCACCATCTTCATGGTTGATATAAAGTTTTGTAATACCTATAGAAGGTGAAGAATACATATAACTTAATAGCCAAGGATGGGAGCTGTACTATTTTTATATCTGCTTTGGTTTAGAAAATTGGCGCTGCTTATCAAAAGACAGTTTGAATGCTAATTATTTATTTGTTCGTCACATACATCGGTTACTACCTGGCGATGATTCAGTTGTCGATCATTTTTTTAATAAGATCCCTAAGTTTCAATTCTAAGTTTATTTTGTTGTCTGTCAGTCACTTACGAACCTAACTGGAAGAGTGCTTCCCAGATGTAACGATATTTAGTTTTAAAACTGACGAGAAATTGATCGCCAACAGTATGCAGGGACACTGGGACTGGGAATGAAAAAATCATCTGCACTTAGAAAGATATTAAAGAAACTTGAAATTTCAAATCGAATAAAATAATCAAAGATCAGGAGATATATGTAATGAACTGATAACGTAAATGAATTTGCAGCTTACAGAAATCTTTTTTTAAAGTAATATAACTTCAAACTCAATCGTTTCTATTCACACATACATACTTTTTATACCACCTGCTTTTTTTGTACAGATGTCTAAAAATTTCACAAACTAAACGAGGACAGCTGATAATGTTAGTTTTAAGTTTCTATTAAAACTCATATTTTATTAAATATCGAGACATCTGGAATTTCATTCAAGATCCTCAATGACACCCATAAAAAGAACTTGTTTTCATTTAAAATCAAAAAAGACATGAAGAAACTTAAAGTAATGACTTATGTTTTCAGTCGAAAACGAATATATTGCACACACGCCCTTCAAATTATCACTTCTAGCTCTCATCAAATTTCTTGAATAGAAACATGTTTCGCATATCTAACATAGCCATCAGCTGGCAAAGATCTATATAACCTGGAAATGTCCGCTTTATGCCTTTCCTCTCTAGTCTCCTCACTTACAGGGTATTGATGTAAATGCCTCCTTGTTAAATGTGTCCTTGGTCCTCTTATCCTGTGTTTGTTCCGGATTTTGTAGTACTTTGAAGTGTAACTGCTCAATCCAGGTGTTGAAATCGGTTGCTTGTGAGACTTGTAAGTTTGCGGAACGCTAGCCTGAGACACAGGTTCCGATGGCTTTCTGATAATGGGCTTGAAACCATGTTCAATTTGAGGTTGGCTTATGAGCTTGTTATTTTTCCTGTAGTAGGTTTCAATGAACCGATTAACTTCTTCTTGCGACAGCTCACGAGACGGTTGTATGGAGACATCAATCTGTGGTGAGTATTCTGAAGGGGCTTCTACTTTGGGAGCAGGTGTACTGTGATGTTGAGGAACCGATTTTTGTTGCACCACGATGTCATCAGGCCTCACTACGCTGACCTCGAGGGGAACGATCGTTTCTAGTGGATTTTGTTTGATCACGTTCAAATCTACCGGTAGATGGATTGCTTTCTTGCTATATTCTGTCCCCTGAAACGAACAAATGGCACGAGTGTAGGTTCTTTCGTTCCTTCGGTAAATATTACGTTTAGATTCTATCTCAATATTGATTTGAATATTACATAAGAGTTGTTACGTTTAAAATGTAATTATAATAATCTTCATGTTTCATAGTCAGATTCAACTTAAAGTTACCATGTCATTTTCAAGAATGATTTATAGTTATCACAACGAGCAACGAGGGGCGCCAAAGATATTACATAAATAATTTAATTATAAAAAAGTTAAAAGGAGACGAAGGGGCATTGGAGATTACTTATGTCATAGGGACGTGTTTCCTTAAAATGCTGTCCTCTAAATATTTAGTTAAAACATTTTCTTTAATTTACCATTTTCAGATTTTATATCTGTTTTGCTGTTGCATATACAACCATGATATATTTCGTAAACTTTATTACTGAGAAAAACTGTTTCTTATTTTTTATATAATCTAAGGCTTCTGTTTTTTTTTGATAAACTCCACCTCATACGAACCTGGTTCTTTACATAGTTTGGATATTTAGATTTGATGCTAGATTTCTGAGACTCCTCCCCCGACTCTTCTTGGTAGTAATAATTTTGCTTTTCGTTCTCCTCCTCCTCCTCCTCTTCTTTAACGTATTCGTTCTGGACTTCTTCGGGACTGAAAAATGTGATTGAGTGAATGTAAGAGGTTGTGAATGGTATGTTCATATAGCAACATATATTCAACAATACTATGAACGATATTATTTTCAATGTTCTGATAACGCCCGTGATTTTTGTACGTTACTTACTTCTCAGGAAATGAATACTGATACTGCTCCCCTGAAAGATATTGTGGGGTCGGTTCATGATTCTCGGAAGGCTTCAGAACAACCTCCTTATGACTTGTAGCATGTTTCGAAAACACATGTTGTGATGGTCCAGTGTGCTTCACCACTGCATTGAAGCCTGTCTTATCATCGGCAGAATATTCTACTGTTCTAATCGAACCATCCGGTTCTACCACAGAATAGTGCCCAGTAACCGTATCTCCATGCTTTTTTTCCCACTGATGCTTTATGTCGCCTGTGTGGGGGTCGTTCACACCGTAGCTGAATGAGTAATCTGTGGGCTCGCGCTGAAACATTCATATACAGGTATATCAGTAAATATAACAATTTTGGGCTTGGATAGTTTGATAGACCTCTCTAGTGTTTACAGTGCTGGCGACTCTTGGTGTTATTATGCGAGACAGCACAGTCCAACATTTGCCATGATATTTCTAGACTATCTAGACTATGGGGGTCCTTTGTGAGGTCAGGCGCACCTACTAGAAGTAATGTCTGAATTGTGTCCGAAACCTTTATGGAATTCTTTGGAGCGAATCAATTTTTAGAAGCTTTATCGCTGGTAGATCAGCATGCGAACTCTGTTTCGGGGTTGGACTGTTCTATGCGTTAAGCTGGACTCCATTTGCAGATCCCCATTCCACAATAATAGTCTACTTAAATACCTAGATAAAGGTTATGGAGTAAGAGAAGCGAGAGAATAGACGCATACCATTGGTATGTATTTAATACGACACTACCCACCACGACGAAATACAGAAAGCACTATTATAGTGGGATGTATAGCAGACGACTGAAGTGTTGTAGCTGGTATGCCGGACTTTTGCTCAGGAAGAACAGGAAGGCAGAACAATTTGATTAAAGTTATTTGCTTGATAAGCTTTCCCTCGGAAAAAATAGAAAAAGTTTTACTTTATAATTGTCCCATATTAATAAAAATAACCGTTGGTATGTCGTGTTTTTCGGTGAACTTGTTTTGTGTGCTTGTAATGTCCCATAATGCATAATATTCATGGGAAATTTTTACTGCTATCCCTACGAAACAGTTTCGAGATCAAGATTGTGAAATCCCTCCATGTAAATCGAGATTGTCTTTCTAGTAACTATTGCTATTTATTCTGCTTTAACGTGATGCAAAAAATGATATAGTTGTTCTCGAAGACAACAGATACACTGCAACTTTCTTCTCAAGTTTTTCATATTCTGACTTGGATACTAAATATATCTGGTCTGTTCTATGTGCTATTGTTCATTCCTGTTTGTTGTAATGTTTTTCCATAGGAATAAAACGCTTTATTTTTTTCGATATATTTACAAATGCATCACTTCATCTAACATTGCCTAGTTGTATTTTGTCGTTTATTTATCCATGCTATGGATTAACCAGATTTAGTTATCCGGTCTTCAAGTAAGATCTAGTACATCTGATTTTGTTCAGTTTCATCTACTTATCCTGTAATAAACATTGTACATGAAATATGATACATACATGATCATCATGAGACGCGGCGTAACGTAGCGTCAATGGTGTGGAGAGGCCAGTTCTGATCATAACCAGGACACAGAGAAATTCCTGGAATAAAAACAAAGCTAAGTACTGTATTTTAGTTTAAATTTTGTAGGCTTTACCGATGCTACAATTCCTACAACCTCTATTGGTGCAGCGTGAGGGTTCATTGTGAATAAACTCACAGCAAAAAGAGAGATTTTACGATTAGAAGTAAATGTTTTCTGTTAAAGATAATGTTTTTAATATATGCATCAATTTGGAATGTTTTCACTACAATTGCGCAAGCTTTATTATTCGGTAATTTCTCGTTACAGTTGGACCGTTCGCCAGCCAGGTTCATTGTTTATATTTACAATGAATTTGACTCGTGTTTTCTCCTACATGGATAGTAAAATGGTAATATTCTAATGTAATGATAGGAATGTTATGATATTTATGTGCATTGTTTATATACTATACAGAGGTAATTTTGAAGGTTTCAGTTTCTCAAAGAATATATATATATATATATATATATATATATATATATATATATATATATATATATATATATATATATTATTAAATTCACTTGTAAAGTCTAATACTTGTTAGAAAATTAAATCAATGTTATGCTTTATATTCAGATAAAGTAAGTTTCAAGCTAGGCATAGTACTGGTTACAATTAACCCATTGAAGCCCAAATTATTATTTTTTTGTAATTTTCTGTCAATTCTTGGATATGTTGCATAAAATATACATGCTTTGAGAATTCCAACAAATAAATTGACAAAAAACAATTTTAAAAACAACAAAAATGCTGTGCTCATCTGAGGACGCTGGGACAATCTTCGCTTTGTTATGGCAAAGAAGTGAATAGACGTTC
The DNA here is from genome assembly GCA_949316355.1 of Bruchidius siliquastri. NCBI lineage: Eukaryota > Metazoa > Arthropoda > Insecta > Coleoptera > Chrysomelidae > Bruchidius > Bruchidius siliquastri. The sequence goes on along the minus strand of OX438533.1, from coordinate 39,536,605 downwards.
ATAATCCACACCAATTTATTTGGATCAAACAACAACATTACTATTATTGTGTAACATATATTCAAGTTCACTTATTGATTAATTTATTATGATATTTCGGGAAACAATTTATGCACAATGTCACGTCACATTTCATACAGAATATTCTGGGTTTTCCAGAGCAGTTTGGCAACTGACAACGCCGCTGGTTAACTCTTTTGCTCAGAATATGTCCTTTATCGTCATATCTGATATCATCAAATACTTTTCTTCTTGAGGTAGAAGGCAGAGACAAAGGACGCCCTTTCAAAACTCGGCTGCCGTGACCTAACTTGAGGTAAGGTACGGCGACTTGGCGTCTAAAATCTTTTATGGAAATTGATTTGCTGCAGTGAATTTCCCAATAGAGGATGCACGAATTCACAACCGCCATATCAATCATCCTTATAAAAAGGCACTAGTACCACTTTTTGACCCTTACAGAAATTGAATGCTTTTCTAAAACCCAATCATGGTGGTCACACCAATTTCTTATTCCACCGTTGCATGTTTAGGCTCTACTGAGTCAAAATGTGTTGCCAAAGAAACAGACTTGTTGTCTTTCCATCGTGCTATCATAATTCCATTGCTGTTGTAGAACCTATAGTCACAAAATCCTATCGTTTTTTTGTCCATCTCTTTGGCAGACATAACTGTGCATTTTGTCGTCCGACTATCTCGAATTGGTCCCGTTGCCCGATACCCAATTTGCTTGAGGTCACATAGTAGACTGTGCCTTGATAGAAAGTTATCATAGTCTTAAAAACGTAATTCAGGCCACTCATTTTGAAAGAATTGTAAAAGCCTGAAAAAAATATAACGCATAACGTCTAGGCCCAGCGTCATATTTTGTTTCATAGTTTCATAGCCTTACAAAAAGAACAATATGAAATATTCAATTGATTTGTCATGAGAAACTTTCTGTTATCTACCACTAATCACTTACAGAAGCATATTCACTTGCCAGTAAAACTCAAATACAGTAACACTTAGTATAATTTGACACTGCAAGGGCTAAGAAAAGTATAAACATTCGGATAACGCTACTTCGCAGAACAAAACAACTGTCGACTTGTGGTAGTTCAAATCGACGGGAATTAGTTCTAAAAGACCTATGAAATGAGCAAATTTCACAGTAGTAGCGTGATCTACCTAAAATTGCATTAGCGGTCAGTGTCCTCAAGAGAGGACACTTCTTATAATCTATTTAATGGGCAATTTTTGTACATTTTGTAATCAGCATTACCTACCATAGCGACAATTAATGATAATGTCAATACATTGAAGTATATTTAATAGTAAATGAAATAATAATTTGGATAGAAAAAAAAAATTTATTGTCGCTGAAAAAAAGTTGATCATTATTATTATTATATAAATGAAGTAATGCAACTATTTACAGACATATAGACGTACCTTTAACCATCATAACTCAATCTGATAAAAATACGTCCACATCCCAGACAACAGCAGTAGCAAGAAATCTTTCCACTATCCATTGGAGCATTTCTATGTGCTATATTTTTCTAGTCTGTCAACTTTCGATGAATCTTGGGGCCATTTGCTCTCGCTTAGTTAAGCCAACAAATTAATCCAATTAAAGAGTAACGACGTTAAAGTTACAAAAAACCTGCCAGTACATAAATCATAGCATCGATATAGTATGTGTTGAATTTAAGTGCCCAATAAGATCTGATAGGTAGTTTCTTTGGAGTTTCACCATTTGTAGAGATTGTATATTGAATGTATTTACAAAATTAAATAATTCTATGTGCAAAGTTGCTTCAACAAACTTTTGACGGGAACAAGCATTAATTACAACACTATCATCAAGAATGTTTATGAAAAGATTCCCTCCAGTTGCATATTTGCTGAATCAAAAAAAACGTTTAAAACACTCACCGCATATAAACTATAAGAAAGCAAAATTAACAGGTACCTTGAACCCTTTCTGCTGATATGTCACGACTTTATATGTTAATTTACTTTGAAATATCTTGAATAATAGTATGTATTTATGTATCATATCTTAAAAATAGATTAAGACATAAAATATTCAATGATTTTCTAGAGACACTTCCCCCAGTATTAGTGTAAACTCAGTAACAAAAATATATTTCATTAATATGCAAAAAATGTTAAATGCAAGAGCATAATGGAATATGGGCTAGGCTGGTAAATAGAATTCCATACTGATGCTAGAACCGAGTTACCTATGATGCATACAAATTTGGCCGAAATGCTTCATACATTTACTTGATTCATAAAACTTATTGCAACAATTCCTAGATCCTAGTCTGAGTGATGGTATCCACAATCTAAAAATCCTTTTGATGCAGTTTCAGGATTATTCAACCTTCAGTAATGACTAACACATGGACCTTGAATCGAGATACACCACATCCACCAAACATGTTCCAACCAAACAAAAGCCTACTAACCTTCCGCCAGCGGATCTTCATCGTCTGCCAAGTTCACGCTTGCGAAAACCCACTTACTCACACGCGAGATGCGCGTTTAACCTTGCCCGCTGAAAACTTTCACGCACTGTCACTGAATCTTGACCACATATATTTATAACGTCTTCTTCCCTACTCAGTCCGGAAAGCTGCCCATTTCGGATGTTCACAATTATTTTTGTTTATCTGTCGCAAACATCTTGACGGTAAACGTGATAACACGTTTCGTTGGAGAGATTTTTCCTCTGCGTCTTCTACGGACAAAAAGACGCATTGTGGCATGTGGGCAATTGCCCAATTCTTATTAGCATATGTTCAAATGTGTGAGAGATTAATTAGATGAAGGCCTGTAAATACTTAATCATGTAGTATGGTTACCTATTGTTCATGAGTCTTGCATGTATAATACGAACGTAAACAGTGCCCTATGTACTTGGTTCATTTGGCTAATTCGATACATCTATTTCGTTCTACCTTAATATAAATACACCTTGATTTAGGCAGTGAATTAGTCGTGTTCAGTGTGGAATCGATGAAAAAGTGTTTATGATACGGTTTTGCGCTGTTTCTATGATTGCCTACAATTATTAAAATAACCAGTATAGGAATGCTGTTCTCCACTACAGCCTTGAATTTTGGTTAATTCAGTGAAAATTGATCATAGTCATCTGACTTCACAGCCCATAATTATATTGCTGTCAACCTTTTTGAGGGAATGTGCAGAGATTCAGTTACTCATTTTATTTGTACAATGTTTGCTAAAAATTCTGTTGATCCTAAATTTGATTAAAAAGAATCATAGGGAATGCTTGTTAAGCCACTTGTAAATGTACTACATCTATAATAAAAGTCTAATCATGATCATGAAGTGCGTGGCATCCCATCCCATTCCGTAATGTCGCGGTTCTATATAATAAGGACCTTTGGAGAAGGTTCGATCGAGGTGTTGGAAGTTCGACCTGGTGAGGATGCTTTCAAATTTTCTCCGAAAGATTTTCACAATTATCTACGCATGAATGAGGAAACGTATCTCACTCTTCTATCTTTAGTTGCACCACTGATCAAAGATAGTGTGATGAGGAATGCTATTTCACCACATGAAAGGTTAACTGCTACCTTAAGATTTCTTGCAACTGGAAGAAGCTATGAAGATATGAAATATTCTGCCGTGATATCACCCCAAGCTCTTAGCTATATTATACCAGAAACTCCGCCTGCGACCGCTACAGACGTTCAGTTTTGCCTGCATCAGTTCAACTGCGCAGTTATACCCGAGAAAATATAAATTTTCGTATCCGTTCAGGTAACCTGCACAGGTATGAAAAACTGCACATTTTATCATACAAAATAATAAATTAGTCACTTTTCTTCGATGTTCAAGACTGTGGAGCTGCTTTGTAAGGAAGGCGCATTCACTAGATAACCTTAGAGTTTCATTCTTTGTGTCTCACGCCGTTTCGATTAACTTACTATTTTTGTCGACACGTTAGCCAGGTAGCTGCAAAAGGACATGTCCGGCAATTCTCCTGAAGACGATTGATAGTGAATCAATCGAAACGTCGTTACACTTAAAGTTATATAGACAGAAAACCTGAAACACAACCTTTCCAAATAATCAATCTAAATTTGTAGATGTGAAATCATAGCCAGGTTGTTGGCTGTAGTAATTCTATAGTTTATGAAATTTTAAAATACATAAACACCATCACATCCGAAAATATATAAGGCACTATTAATGGTTTTTGTAGGACAATTAAATATTGACATGCATTTTTCCTATCCAATATATTTCACTATATCTCCTACCAATACTTTTTTGAGCTTATTCGTAGGTATCATACGAATCTTCAATTTTATTAGAACTAATATATGTAATCGTATACAATTTATGTAATGAATAAATGGATTATAATCGTTAGTCTAAAAAATACTGTTCAAAATCTATACAATGTACACATCCGCCATAAAGTGAGTAATCAACAATTCCTCCTATTGGCTTTACACCTTATTTCTTTCCTGTATGGCATGATGTGGATCAAGTGTCATTATTGAAAAAAACTTCTGATCAATGTTGTTACATCGGCATATTCTTACACGGATACGCAAAAAGCAAAACTTTTACCCAGGTATATTCACTTTCTATGAGTGCGGACGGCGGACGGCGGACGGCTCATCTGGCACATCAAACATCTGTTTTATATTGCGGATCGTAAATACTCACAATTGCCCCTGGTTATTTTGCTGTATCGACACAGATGTTCCTGAGAGGTTCTTACACCCTCGTTTCGCGAAAATTTAACATTCATTTTTCAATGGGATTGTTTTGTAATTCTATAGAACGAAATTGTGTCTACAAGAATAACTACGATAAATGACGTGTATTTGAGTATAGTTTTTAAGAATATATATATATATATATATATTAATATGTCACGTAGAATACCTAGATACTTTGTCAAATAATAAGTTTTGGTTAACATTTTTTATTAGCACTGTATACGGAAAACAATTTTATTTATATTGCTTATCAATATTCTTGCCTATGATATTAATAAATCAACTTCGTGCTCTTGATCTGTTTTTCACTGTAACCGATACATTGATGGCAACTACTTACGAAGTAATAAACCGTTTTCACCCATTCTATTTTAGGAATTAGTTATGTGGTACGAAATTCAATTGTAATTTTATATATTTTCTAAGAGAAATGGTAGATGCGCAGAGAAAATAAAAGAGAAACTTTAAAAAGTTCTACGATGAATGTAGTCAAAAGGGTAGCTATAGAATCTGCAAATGATACTTTATAAACTGCTTACTTGAAATCTCAAGAACATTCCACAAATTTTCATTCAGCATAATCATAGCTTTTTGGGAGGGATTGAGAACCATCGATGGCAAATAAATGGGCACTATAGCTTATTTATAAATAATTTAGATTTGTTAACACGGCATCATTGCTTGATAGTCAGAGGGATAGACACGATTGGCGGTAAAAACAAGATGATTCCGTAATAAGGTTCAGGATCCTTGGGATGGATATGTTTAAAATTATGATTTTGTTCAAGAATAATAATATGCATAGATTCAATTGGAAAGACAAACCAAGGTTCAATTCAAAACTACCTTATCAATCGTATATTTGATTCCTCTCTTGGAATCGGGTACCATATTATAAAATATGTCAAAGGTCATAAAAAACTGTAAATTTCACTATTATGCTGATAACACGCATGTCTATCAGAACTTCTCTCCAGAAGACGTGTTGGATGTTTCTAACAAAATTAATAGTGATCTAGAAAGTATATAATCGTCAATCTCCGGTTGAATTCAGACAAATCAAAATAAATTTTATTTTGCAATAAAAGAAAACGACAGTCGCTAGAATCGGAATTAAATATACAAATAAATACTAAGACATTTAGCTTATGTGCCTAAAATCTTGGATTGTACATGGACGAGAATATGCATTTCAGTGAGCATGTGTCGCATTTAGTAAAAATTTGTATATTTTAAACTTAGGTTTTTATACCTTCATATACTTACATACCAAATGACATAAACATCCTTTCAACACTTTTATATTGTAATATAGTAAATTATCCTTGCTTAACAAAAATAGATTCTAACCGCCTTCAAAAAATTCAAAATTCATTTTGTAGATAAATGCCCTCAAGTGACTGAAACTGGAAAATAGCTTCATCTTCAACTTATTGAATTTTTTCAAAGAATTATCTGTCTCATCATCCCCTAATTGACAAAATTGAACCTTGTCTTCTTGTTCACAATTCAGACACAATATTAATTCAAAATACACTTACAATACCGCGTCACCATACATCCATCTTTCAGGAGCGATTAAAAGGCACCATGCATTTCCTTCACGTCATTGGCTGGAGAACTCACGTGATAATGAAGCTGCTGTTTCATTGGCTGCCGTGGCACCGATGACAGAACGCGGTAAATTTGAATTACATAAGCAGTGGGTTCAGTCTGTGTATCCCTTTTTAATATAAACTGCTGTGAATGAGAATTGAATTCGTTTATTTAAGATTATCATTCTATTTATTTAGAGATATATTAAATACGAAATTAATATTTCATTTAACTGATTATGGAAGACAGAAGCGATTTAATCAATAAACAGCTCAGTGAATTATTGATGTATGCATTGTAACTTACTTACCTTCTTTGAAATTTTGCTGCAAATGCACCTTATAGATCCGCACTTACTAAGATTATTTTTATCCTTGAAGTTAGCAGTAGTTTTCTACACAAATCTCTAGTTTGAAGTTAGAATTAGAAAACGGTTAAGTGTGAATAGCTACATGGCCATTTATTATAAATTATATTATTATTATTTAGTGTGCTACAACTGTATTTGAACGTCCTTTGAAATCAGCATACCAAAAAGCTGATCCAATCATTTTCGATTTTTTAAAATTGGTCTTTCAATTTGATAGGACATTTCTACAAAGGTCAATGAAAAATCTCAAATATCAGTCAGTACAATCAGTGATTTTTTTAGAAATCGTTAAGCATGTTACCAAAATTATAGTCGGTGTTAACTATTTCTGATCAAGAAATGAAATTTAATAGACAAGGAATTCACTAATCAAAACTGCATTTTCATAAAGTCATGACTAGAAAAAGTTCATATGTAATGTGCCTTGTATATATTTATTATTGTAACAAAAAGTAGTTAAACATGTCTATACGTGCCATCTGTTTTCTTAAAACCTAAGCAACTAATATGCTTGCCGGCTCACTTTCACTTCTTGCAGTCTTTCATATTAGTATGACCAAGCACTGGTGGCTTTCAGCATTCAGCAGCTGTTCCGATATACGTGGTAAAGATGGCGTTCGATGGACCACTACTATTTTTCTGTGCATCCGATATGGCGACATCTATAGATTAACGGTAGGTGATTACTGGGTAAGAACAAATAGAAGTCACTTTCATATCAACAATCATACCTTGATGTTTGAAAAATAATAGTTTGTTTAACAAATCATAGGTGGCAGCATAACGGACTATCTTTTCTAGCCTTCCAGGGTTCTAGGGCCAGTTGTAAAACGGTGACAGTTGACCGTGAGTTCCACCTTGAACACGGTTCAGCTTCAGATGTGTTGTATGACAGCGGTTCAGCGGCCAATCAGCTGAACTAGTTCAACATTAGGTTGGCAACAACAAATTTAGGGTAAAGGCGGTTACATTTCATTTTATCACAAGGTTTAAAGTCACGAAAAGCAAGATAAACAGTCTTCCATCTCTCTTCTCACGTTTTCCCGCGTTTTTAAGGTTTGTTGTGAGACCATGGGTGAGAAGAAGCATTATTAGTAGAGCTTGTTAAAAAATATAGCAATATAATAGAATGCAAAAAATCAGATACAAATTCTCTGAGAATGAATACTGAGACTTGGATAAATATTGCAAAAGAATTTAACAGTCTGAGCTGCGAAGTATATCGTGAAGCCAAAATACTGAAGAGTAAATATGAAAATTTAAAGAGAAGAGCTAAGTACAAGTTTGCAGAGGGAAAAAGTTACCAGCTTAGTACCGGTTAGTCAATAAATTTTATAGTAATACCAAAATGTAATTTCTTTTATCTTGTACTTTGATAGAGCTCCTTTAGTAATCGTATGTGCTTTCGAGTATCTGCGAGGGCAAGAGAATATTCGGTTGAAACTGGAGAATGCTCTCAATAGACAATATCAACTAACCTTAAATGCTATACGCCGAGTAATATGCAAATATTACCCAAATCCTCACCCATACAATTTTACGTATGGGTGCGCAAAATGCAAATTCGTTAATCTCCTATTGTATAACAAATACAGTGGATCCTGCTAACCTTGCCTATTAATTTCACCACACCTACCAAAAATTAAGATTTCTTAATGTATTCGGAGACAGCAAGACCCGTCTGTCGTATTAGTATCTAATATTTTAATTATGTATATTCTGATATGAACGCTGGCATTGCTAAGTTTTTCGCGGAAGGCTTTAAACAATTAGACAATCCTATTAATATTGTACATGCCTATATTTGATTACTATTGTTAAGAATATCTTATTAATAATATATTCGAAGCCTTACTTCCCGTATAGTACCAGCAAAGTACTAGCTAAAAATAATGTACTCTGAACTGTAACTTGTTGATGTTCCTCAAGTTCAGCTCATTCAGTTTATGGATAGATTGAGGATAAGGTTTTTCTTCCGGTATTAATTCACTCAATATATCGGAATTCGTTATTACTCCGTTCAGAAATACTCGTTTTATAAACTTTTGGTTCAAAGCTGTTTTCCTACAAGTACAAGAAATAGTAATTGATGAAACAGGAGAAACTAGAGTATCAGAGTAAACTCGGCAACCTGACAAAAGCCGAGAGCATCTATCTATATTATATTTATGGACTTCTAATCCCACCATTTGTCAGTATCGCTTGAATGGTAGACCGGATGTATCGTTGTTATATGAAAAGGTAGCGTCAGCATTATACTGCTGCCATCCAAACAATATGTCAGAAAGTATGAAGTGCTACAGGGATCAAAATTTCATAGATCTTAAATTGCCTTATACCTAACTTATTTTAAAATCTTTCCCTCATCGCCCTTCATCCCCCAAAATCATTTCTGTCCATATAAAACGTTTTCAGAAAATGGTTCTGAGAAATTCAAACACTAAATTTGAGCGTTTTCCATAGTATAGAATATCCATTACATTATGATAACATTGTATAATTTGGACATGGTAGGTAATGCAACATTTGTGGAGGAGTAATTACCAAAGGCAGAACTTCTCTAAGCTTCTATTCTAATGGTGGTCAAGAACGTAATCCTTATTTCAATACAGATAGCTATGATTGCCTGTTTCTTAAATTCCCGATGACTTTATGGAGCAGTCGAAACATTTTTTGAGGACTCGGGTCACATACATTAATGAACATGAATGTTCCATCATATTACTGGCACCACTTCTGTAGTCATCAAGGAGACTCGAAATTTAATATTTATCTTTTGAGGATAATTGCTTCAAGTTTGTCGAGTCTACCAGACAGCTATTCAGCTTATTAAACCTTTGGTAGTGACATGTCGCTTGTCTGAGGTCGTAAAACAGGTTGTGAAATGTTATGTCTGCAACTGATATTAATAGTATCGGATAGATCGTCTAGAATTTTAACCTTTCGCAAATTCGTGGCTAATGCAAATTATTGGTATTTTTGCAATAACGTTACTCAAAACATGCTGTGCAGCTTGTCATAATCGACGCTGAAAAATTAAGTTTGATATGTTGATTTGAGTTGATTGAAATCATTAATCATAAATTTGACATGCATATATTTCAGGTAACTAAATACTAAGTGGTTCCAAAAGTATAAATAACAATTAGGCGAACAAAAAGATTGCAAAAACTAAATCTCCTGGATCGAATTGCCTTATCGAATATTATGTAAATCATATGTAATGAGTCTGTTTTGCTTTAAATCGTAGATGTTTCACTAAAGACGAGATAATTATTCATTAGCATTTTCAAGTGCATGCGTGATCGACTTTGAGACATAATCATGTGAAATAATGGCCAACACATGTTTAACATTTAGATTGTAGATGCTCTTACTTGGTGAAACTCTTCCATCATGTTATATAATATTTGTGAAACTGTGTGATAATTATACAACATTTTATCTACATGTTTAACATTATTGGCTTGCGAAGTATGTATTGTGATTGCAAAATTTTCATTATTTGAGATAATTGGAGGACGTTTTATAGCGTCTATCACTAAAATTCCTGTCAGAGTAAGAGTACTGCAATTTGCTACATACATTTTCTAGAATTTCTATCAAAATGATTTGCCTAATCAATTTAAGGAGTGGCCCATCTCAATGAGCAAAGCTTTTTGTATGTATATTCCAAGAGTAATCGGTTCCGCGTGTAGTTATAATTTGTATTTAGTATTTTTCGTAGGAAATGAGCCTTTCGATGGGTCATTTTTCATATTTAGATTGAACGGTACAAAATTACGAGCAGTCAGGTGCGGCCTTAAGCCGTCAGTGATGAATGTGAGACAATAGATGCCCATTTCTTCAAATAATAACTACACGCGATGTCGAAGCAATTACATCAAGTGTGGTAACTTCGTACTTCCTTTGAACTAGTTATATTCATCTATAACTCGTTGTGCTAAGGGTGTTATGATTATGATATGTTGAGGGTGTTTCTTACGATTACTACGACATTTTCAGTTCCATTGATCACTGCTGCTTGCTGGAATGCAAATTTTTATGTTTCCAGTTCTAATTCGTCAGAGATAGAATTCAGTTAAGAAAAAAGCTTAAGCATTGATTATTCATTTCAAGGTACAGGATGACTCAAACAATATTTATCATTAATATCTAAAATCTTGCTACTTTAGTAACGACTATGCTTATTTTCGAAAAATATGTCTCAATATAAGTGCTGCATTTGTCATTCATTACAGTACAATACCGTTACTCATTACATTTAGAGCTTTAATAATCGTCTGTCGGCTTTTTTTGTTAGTTTCATAGATGATTGTTACTGATATTTCATATAAAACTGTCGTTTCACTAAAAAGCTAAATAGTCTTTTTTTGAGTTCACATTCCGCACGCTTTTTCCCTTGTATGTATTATTGGTCATATTTACTTGGTCTCCATCCATACAGACTAAAAGTGAGAAGCAAAAAACTGATGTCTTTTATTACTGAAAAATGTGAGTTATTCAAGGCAAGATAGGATGACCGAACTAAGTAATCAAAAAGCTAATACAATCATCTCATTGGCCTAGGTCAGTTCATTTATTACATTCTACAAAGAAATGCTATTATGAGTGGTGATAAATCATACTAATAAACTCGTAAAATGAGTATAAAACTGAGAATAACTTATGCTCTTACAAAACAACGAGATGTTGCTAATAAAATTCCTTTGAAGTTTACTTAGTATATAACGGTTTGTACCGAGGCCGCACAGTGAGGGTGTTTCACTTCGCATGCTCCAAGCTCGAATATCGCCACTTTGCTGTACGAATGACGTATTTGTTCAGCCGAATAGCAGAGCAGTGGCGATATGAAGTGAATCAACTTTACTTTAAGGCCTTGGGCAAGTACCATGATTCTTCTAAGAACTTTTATCAAGACTAAGCAGTTTTCATTTCAAGTAAATTTCTCTACCTTTCATTCATTTTTAAATTCTACTAATCATTATTCATTTTGATGTAGTTGCCATTGAACTTATTTCATAAAATCCATGTATCACAAGCACACCCAGACGTGTGAGGCAATCTACGATGCTTTCTCCTTATGTAAGGCTTTCAGGACGTAAACTCGAGATTCATCTTCATATTGGTATAATAGCATAAATATTTAATTATATGAATTATGTATAACTCACACATCCATTCATCCCTCAGGTATCAATATTTCGTTGTTAAGCGTTTGAATAATAGGAATATATATTTGCGGAGCCAACTCATCTGAGAATGGTGCATTTGATATTGGTTCCGATGCGGTATCGGATCGAGAGATAAAATAACGTAATAGCTGAGCAACAGTGTTTTTGAGATAAAACTGGTTGGATGCTTCTACAAATGTTAGTGTTCACCAGCACGCTAAACCATAGAAGGAATTAATACTATCCCAACTAAAAGTATAAACATTGTGACTTAAGTTAAAAATAATTATGCTTGACAGCAACAACTCCTCTATTTTATTCGTAGACACCTGAAAACATTGAAGAATAAAATGCTGTAACTCAAATATCACTATTGACAAAAAACCGGATCAATACTTTTATATGAGTTCATAGATATAGATTTTTTCCTGAATAGCAGCTTGTTTACTTCTTTGTTTTAGAGCAAATGGCATATTGAACCTGAGTATGTGTACAATATCTTTTGAACTCATACAGCGACATGATCTATATTCAACCTAATCATAATGGTTAAAATATAGAGTAATGCATTCTAGATTTGTATATGGAGTCTTTGTAACAATGAAAGCAATCCAGCAATGGTTGCGTCAAGAAATTATCATATTTAGATGCTTAATATCTTCACGTCCTGTTCGATCAGCAATTTGAGTCTGCATCTTTACGATGTTTCTAGATATGTCAAGTTTCTTGAGAAACTAGTATCTTGGCGACTCAAATAAATCCTCTGTTATCAGACTGACTGGAGTAGCGAATATGACTGGCTGCCTAAAGTCTCTCGGATACTGCAGATGTCCATTCGAGGGGTTGTCTGAAAAAACACATGTTTAGCTACGGTCCGCGTGAAATCTAGGACGCAGTTAAAGTACAAGTAGAAACTTTTCGGTTTTTCAATAAAGCATATAAGATAACTCAAGTAACATGTTTTGCAGCTCAGTGACTTTATCATAGATTTGTATATACATAAATAACTGCAGACATATATTTGTCAATCTAGGTAGACTTTTAACCTTAGGATACAGTATGAACTTTCGGCACCTGGTTCAGGCCTCAGGGGTATTTGCACATATGTGATCAGGCGGGCATCAGAGAGTGAATTCAGACCCTGCAGTCTTCAAGATGGAAAAGCATAATGGGAGACACTTGAGATTGATGGTGAAGAGGAAGTATCTTCATTGCACATGTTACTCCACTTCGCAAAGGGGGCACATGTGTCAGGTTATCTATTATCTATTAGAAACAGGAGAAATTCATGAAGATGAAAAACAGCTCGTACCTTGATATTTCCTGTACTCTACGAATGCCTTGAAACCAGAAGATCCATCTACTTGGTATCTCACGAACCTCACATTCCCATCTGGCTGTAGAAACGTGTACGTTCCTGTCACTTTCTCACCTCTCCGCTCTTCCGAGTGTAGAGATATGATGTCAGTGGTGTTAATCAGATATCTAAATGAGTACGAGTCCTGAAAAATATGAAGGATAAGGAATAAGCTAACAAGGATCAAAATGATTGATTTTTATATATCTAAGGTAACGGTGAAAATCAAAATCAAAATTCTTGGTAAATAGAATTGTCCAAGATCAACTCATCTCCAAGAGTCGTCCTCTATAGCCCATTGGCAACTTACGAAGTCAAAGGTCCTAACACCTGGACCTGGAAGGGTTACATATATACCACCAGATTGTTCTCTACAGTTAGACTTGCAGGGTATACTCACGAGTATCAGCTAAAGACGAAACATGCAAGTCTGAAGCATAGTGGAGAGCATACACTGATGAATTATTGTCAAAGTTATTTGTGTAGTATCACTACTGCTTGGAACAAACCAAAAATAACAAATGGCCGCCCAGAAGAAGTTAATACCCTAAAACCTAGATAATGAAAGTCAAAAATTTATCAACATAGCTACTTCTCTGCACATTACAATTGCTTATGTGGCGGCGAGTAAATATACCTACGTCTGAGCAGTACGTTACTTGGTAACACATTAACGCTTTCAATTTACAGTTTTTTTAGGATTATAGTACTTGTAAACGGAGTTCAAATGTCAGGAAAAAAGATGACGCGGTTCGTTCTTCTTTGACCTCGTCAGTACGATGTAGGCTTCGGATGAACAAATGAGACCACATGTTAATGCCTATCCGGCAAACTCATAGCATATGCATCATATACAATACGTATGCTGGTCAGATATTCAAATATAATTGCGGCCATCTAGAAACAAGAGTATGTTTCTCAGTCTTACAGACAGTAACGAGTTTGTCGAACAGACGTGATTTCAAGATAGCGAATCAGCGCCACGTACGATTGATTTTGGAACAATAAATGAAACTGCAGTTTATATTTTATACACGTTTTACTTTTCAAATATTATGAGCCATCTATCGTGTCCGCGATAAAGGCTAACATTTTCTACACTTATTACCAAGCGTCGCGCATGGTGGCGCTGCCGATTCGTAACTTACGAAGTCAAGGTCCTAACACTTGGATTGCCTTGTATATACTTTAAGAAGAAGAATATTTTGTTATATCCTTGTAGAGTTGGAAGCATCTTGTAAGACTCAACAGATCATTTTTGGTTGATATATGGTGCAAGGTTCTTTGAAAACCTGTCCACTATCGAAGTTGTGTATATAGCTTTTATCTCTGGTTTTAGCATTGAGGGTAGAAAATGCGACAATAGTGCATTAGCTACAGAATGATCGATTTTGCTCTTTATAAAGAATTATCTGAAGGTGATGACCGTTGAATTTTCTTCAAAGGTCAAATAGATTCATTTTATTGTTAATCGCTGCATTGTAGAAGCATAATTTTATAAAAATACTCACCTGATCAAAAGCATTGCTGCATTTGATATGTCCATTGATAAATACGACTAGAACAGCAATTACCTAAAAGAAACACGGATCCATTAGTCAGTCTCATGCAGTGACTTCTGTAACGCAGAACGTATAGTTGATTTTCTCAAGAAACGGAGTAGCGATCTTGTGACTATTATATATCTCATATCAAAAACTAGATGTCACGTATATGAGTTTTTTTGTATAGGTTCTGAGATTAACCAATAAAATTCTTATTTTCAAAGATCCTATAACTTTTGGAAGTCACAGAGAATTCCAGATAAAAATGAAAACATCTGGAGTAATGAAGCGGGCATCGAGATGTAACTTCACTACGTATATTATGATTGTTTCTCTGGTTCATTGAGCCACATGTGTCTATCAAATAAACTATACTGAAGGTTCAGCTGTCATAGTAGTTTTTTCCATAGAACATAAAAGAAATACATCTAAATTTGAAAGCTAAACTAAAAGTGACAGCTATTGACGTTGACACCAAAAAATTATGTAGTTCTAAGTATGAATCGTAAAACAGCCATCGAAACCACTAGTCACGGATTTCTAGCCACATATTTTTTCGATCATTGACAGAAAGGATTCAATAGGATGTTGCAACAATGATGGTTATAAAAACCAAATATACGAAGATATTGTATAGTGTACTGTAAATGATAAAAATGTATATGTTTTGCACCGTTACAGCTTCCTATATAATAACTACACAAATTATATTAATTCGTATTTCTTATATTGTGCTTCTAAAGTGATGTAATAATATCTTTGCAATTTATTTATATTTAAATGATAAAAATTTTATTTTTTAATTTCCTGATATTACTACAATGATAATGGTCGCCAACGTACTAGTACTAGCCATAGGATCGCGACTACTGAAACAAAATAGCGGAGCCCGATTTCATCGAAGATACTGGATTAATTAATTCTAAGATAAATGTATCGTCATGATGGAAACAATTCAATAAGTAAGAGCATCTATAATCTACATCAAAGATTTACAATTACAAAGTAAATGTAGTGGATTTGTAGCGAATGTTTAAGTGTTTGTTTGATTTTCATCACGTACCAACTGTACAAAAAAATATTATTATGACGTTTGCAAAACCTCATTAAACTATGATGTCAAATTAACACAATATTGGAGTGAAATTTAAACCGCATCAAAAATACTCATGGATTTTTCTCACTCCAAAATTATGTCTTCAATTTGTGTCTACTCAGTTACGGATGCTGACTTATCCGACTCGTCTTCAATACGTTGTAAAAACGCAACATCACACAACAGAGATACACAGAATCACGTCGATGACCAGAGAATTACTTGCCTGGTTGACATGAATCTGTATCTTGCGTGGTTTGGAGTGGGAGAAACCTAGAGAGTTGCAATACTCGAGTGAGAACGTTCCTCATGACACGACTCGCCACTGCATTATTATGGTGGTCGAGCAACTACAACGTCAGCACATATTGCAGGAGAACCGGGTTCAAGTTGTGTCTACACTAAGCATTTTTCTCATTTTAAAATTGTGCCTTTTATCTATGTTGACACAGTTCTCACACTCAGAAAGATGAATGACGCGAGCGAGAACGTACTCACAAGACCGGACGGAATGCTGGAAATACGGGTTCGATCTCTATTTTTATCATTCAAAAGTTGTGTCTGTAGTTTGTGTTTGTCTAAGTTCGGATACTGAATCATCCCATTTGTCTCTCAAACTATTACGTCAGATTCTTGAACACAAAAACAATACGAACAATAATTTTCAACTTGCGAATATCGAACGCCATTGTCACAGTAGGAGGAAGGTCACAACAATATCAAACTTTGAAACTAATAGCTGCTTATGCAGGAGATTACCGGACAGAAGCTTCAATGGAAAGGTCACCTATGTAAGTACCCAGGGTGGAGAGAATGATTAAATGATTGCCGACTATTAAACCGTTTAATAACCGTACAAATACAGTACTGCTGATATTTAATTGTTTTTGTACGTTTTTCTACTATCATGCAACTTAATTAGAAGCATTTACAAGGAATTACCAAGATATAAGATAGCTTCTAGATTGAATTTCTCATGATTGAGATATTTGAATAATATTTTTTTCAATGGTGTACTTTTTCTGAACTTAATCCTTTTGATACGAGGAAGTAACATTTGCCTACTGGATCCAGAAAAATAAACCTCAGTATAGTCTATATATGGTACCCCAAAGGTTGATAGCGACATCATCTATGCACCGAGGATGACTCCTCTTTGAGATGTCGTACGCAACTAGCATCCGCCCACCACTCCCATTAGGTTCAGGTGTAGTGTGATGGTATTCTGGCCAGAAATCAGTCCCACCAACAACCTAATATCAAATAAATGACTTCTATCAAGATAGAGACAAACGTCTCCACAAACCTCTCGCTCTATGAGTGCCGGTGTCTGACGGAGATGTCCAGGAATGTTTTTCAACCTCGGAGAATACTGTTTTTGAGCCCCATGTCGGGTTAGGACACAATGCTGTGTCCAGGTACCTACATTAATGAGACCTGATGTTGCCCTGCAATGTTGTCAAGAACATTGGGGACACGAGGATATAAAACACCACAGTATCATAGGGCTTCATTATACTTGGGTCGCTTGGTCGATAAGACATCGTTTGTGAAAAGATATATTTTTCCTCAAGACTAAACAGTTCTTGAGAAACGCGCCTTAGCAATACAGAATAAAATACCTTTCTCCTTATTTGATCAGCCCTGACAAGGGGGGGCAAAGCCTCCGGGGCCTGGAGGCTAGGGAGGGGCGTGCGTCTGAAGGGCGTCCGGAAACGGTATAGGGTTTATCAACATTTCTGTGAGTTTTCCTTTTATATTTCTTGCTCTTCATGTTTTCAAATGGGCCCCGAATTTCAGATTTCCCTTGGTCCTGGATTTTCTTTCAGCGGCACTGTGTTGGATATTTGTATGAATTGGTTTCAGTTTTCCTTTGATAAATTACAATTTCTTGTATTAAAGTAGAATTTACGTAATCAACATAGCAGTCAATTTCAGTCTTGATCCAAAAAGCACACGGCAGACGAATAATCCAATTTAATCATTACGCTCGCAATACTGCATGGGTGCAAGAACCATTCCCCAAGCGAGACAACCTCAAGATATATGAAAGAAAAAGTAACTTGATTCCCAATTTAAATACAAAAATTTTGATGAAAGCAAATTAAACCAGTTGTGGTTGGCTGACCTGATTCTGGCGCATTTTAAAGAGCACTTTATTATGCGAAACAGAGAATTCAACAAATTATGGCCATAACAATACTCGTCAATGACGCGGTTTATATTCATGAAGTTCATTTTGAAAGTGGTGTGGACAAGCAGGAGAGTGGCATGAGACGTGTCAATTATTTATTTTCAGGAGGTCTTCTCAGCTGGTGAGGTTATTCAATCAAACAATTAGCAAATTAAAGAGAGAAATGAAGACTTGGTAGATAATTGCGCGTATTTTGTTGTTTTTCAATTTCTAAGGACGGCAGTGTTGATTAGGGAATTCTTCTAGGTATAAAATTGAAAAATATGTGACGTCACACCGGGGGGGGGGGAGGGGGTTTCACAAGTTTGGCTAACTTGACAAGGACGGCGGGGGGCAAAAAACTGTAAAATTTGTGTGACTTGATTTATAGATGGTTCCTTAGTTCTTTGTGTATACTGAGTTGGTTATGGTTTTTTCCACATCTTGTCTGAAATATGTCTTAGCTAAAACCTGGTACAATATCCGTATGTACATGTCATGTGGTACGTGGCTGTTATTGATAGATTGGGATCTTTGAGAAAATCCTAAGCTTCATCCCCACATTTAGGATCTTTGTAAATGTTAGTGACATTTTTATGATAACCATCGTCTCTGCTTCCCCTTCTTCATGTCTCGTACAGTATGTACTGTCCTCACTTCCTTGAATTCGCCTGTGCGAACACATTAATGGAAAGTACACAATTAACGTTTATTCAACAACTCCCCGTGCCTGCTGCCTAAAGTTGTGTCTGCCTGTCTGTCTTTTTCAGATTGCTGTGATTGGAAAAGATTCCATATTTAGTTTCAGGACGAAATGGTCACTTTAAATTATAATTATTGTTGTAACGAGAAACCAAGTGAAAAAGCTTTTATTCCCATGTTGACTCCGACTTTTATAGGATAAAGGACAAATTACTCGAACAAAAGATTATGTAGGACAATGATAGCGAGACATCATAGAAAACCATAAATAAGCATTTACTCATTCAGGATTTCCAAGAATGGCTTTTGTTTCCTACACTGTCAGTATATAAATAGCAAACAATAGTGCGACGCATAATAAATAAATAGATGGTGAAGCAGGGGTGGGGTAACTTGTTATTTTGTTACCCATGAAAGTATACATTGGTGAGTGCTAAACTATGATATAAAAATATTATCCATTCAAAAATAGATTTTCGATACTCATCCTCTTAAATAATATAAAGATATGTATCTTACGGCTGCGATATTTTACACAATGAAATTTTTTTAATAAAAATTACTCCGTCACGCGATATTCAGTTAAAGCATATATATCTTGAATATCAAATCATCGGTATCCATTTGTAAAACCATAACTCAAAAACTAAAGAGGAAGAAACTGATTGATTGATCTCCTTCAAGGAAAATAAAAAACTAAATTAGTCCGAAGAAAGTTTACCGATGATGCAGAAACCTATACAAAAAGAATCAGGCATATGGTTCTGCATTATCCAAAAATATTTATACGAAAATAGACTAATTGACATTTTTTTAAATTTATCGGGCAACCGAGCCAATCCGTGATTAGTGGAACATCGAAGAAAAGTCTCTGGCCCTATTCTATAGATTCTACTATGATAAATTTTCAACCAAGCTTTTTACAAAAGTCACACACACAGCTGTTAGCACAGTTACATGAAAAACTGTTGATATTTTGAAGTATTTAGAAGAAAAAAAGCCACATCAAATGAATTAATCCAAACAGAAATCATGATTACTCACCAAATAAACGTAATGCACTGAAGAGAAAATGTCACGATATTGGCGATGCACATTCATAGCAGAATAGAATAGACATATTATAATGTTAAAACGTTCAAGATACCGCAGAGCGCATCAATAGATGCTGGCTGCAAAGACAGAGATAGGGAGAAGGGATGTGAATGCAGTTACGTTTGTGCAATACCGTCACCCTGAGATAGTTTTAGATGTAATCCACCCACGACATCGGCATGGAAGGCGTGTCCCGCATTGGCGGAGAATCAATTACAGATTGTAAAACAATAAAGAGCGGTCATTCAACACAAACTTGGTTCCCTGACAATCCGCATTTTGAAACTCGGAAATAAAACCTAGCCTACTGCGAAATTCGAAAAACACACGCTTGACTGTCAAATTTTTCCACTGAATTCCAAACTACGTACGTCGTTCGTATTTCGATGTAGAGCGCCAGTGTTTGTATCAGTAAAGGTCTCCGAATGCTGTTACTGACAAACAGCCTCTGCGTCCAAAAATCATTGTAGGTATCACTACGTAGGAAAAAACTATGACAATTATTTATTTGCAACCTCTTGCGAAAGAGCACTCCAATTGAATCCACTTACTTGGGAAAATTACAGAAATGGACAACAAATATTCCTAGCAGCAAAAGGCATGATTAGTCATTGTTTGTGTAGTACCTCTACAAATCTTTTTAACTTCAAACCACTATTACATGGAGGTATATCGTTACAGTGTTAAGAAATTAGTCATTCACTGTTCTAAAGGATTCTTTGTTAGTATTGATAATAATCCAATTTGATGCCACACACCTATATTAGAAAAATATCTGGCTTTGACAGCAGCAAGGTAGAAGACGGACGAATAAAATTAATCAGTCGCTTTAAAAAAGTGGTTCTTATGAGACTACAAGTAACACACAGAAGTGCTCATACTTCAGTAGTGTGTCAATTTTTTAATCAGTTCTCAGTGATTTCCAAATTCGATGACACGTATTCATATAACTTTAGTATTTTTTACGCGGAACTTCATAGAGATAGATGTTTCATCTAACATTTTTCTCATATGCCTTTTTATGTATAGAATCTGTTCTATAAACAACTGTTGTCTCGATGTTAAGTATATCACAACTATTCTCTAATCATTGAGAAAAACTCTTCATATATAATAACAAGACATTTTCTTGGTGTGCAAATGGGAACTGATTATACATATGACAGATTTCAAGCAAAGACTGTATCTACCTTGTGAGTGCGGCAGGATATACGTTGGAGATGCTAAAAGACCTTGAAAGGTGAGAATAAAAAGACAAAAAATTGACAGACAGCAAGCTGAAACTAAGGAATTTGGAAAAACGGATCATGTTTAGACCATAAAACAGCTTGAGAGGAAGGAAGAGGTCAGAGACATATTGATATCGCCGAAAGTCGAGGCAGATTTTATCGCTAGCAACGAACAACGTATATAGCAGACCTGTCGTGGAAATCAAACCTGTAAGGCGGTCAATAATAAGCAACATCGATACTACACTAAAATCGATCTATTGAACAAAGCATGTACCTATATCAATTAATTTTATTCGCCTGATATGGACTATAGAGGTCCTAAAACTACGAATGAGAAAGAGGAACGTCAATGACGATGATGGGTTCGTCTTGCCTCGCCTTGCGACACACTCTCGACATTGGATATTTGCTTATGCACGTTCCAATGATAAATCTGCGAAGATCATAAAATTATTGTAATTAATTAGTGAAATTAGAATTCAATAATATTTAGCGAGTCGATTGAAAAAAGTCCATTAGTCACGCGTGATCGACATTCAGGTACAGTAAAAAGATGCATTGATCAGTCATGGAATATTATAAACCACTCAAGTTACAAGATCATGCCAGTCAAATATTTTAGTCTAGAATATCCCCTTCAAGGTGTATGGAATATTCCGTTATAAGAAAATTAGAAGTAGGAGTGGAGCTTTTAATACAATCTGAGTACTTAGCAGTAATAACATAGCCACTATACTAAATCAGAAAGCCAAAATAAAAATGGTTTTCGCTCATTATGGAAAAAATGTTAAGTTGATGCTTTTTGGTACCATGGACAAGTTCACGTTATAGGTTTCGAAGGTATAAAAGATTATGGGATGCTCATTTTCAGGAATATATCGAAATGTGTAGTTTTCAAGGACTATTCGAAGAACTACTGTTTCCAGAGTTTTGATTCATCTCATACTCGTACTTGAATGTCATTATAATTTCAAAATACAATTCCATTTATTTTGTAAATTGATAAAAGCTTCCAAAGCAGCTGAAACGTTAGTGAAACTATTACATCAATCAGATGTAGTTCTAATTAACGATCAGTAGGTACATATATAATGAGATTCAATTCTAATTATGGGTATGTAGCTGGTTCACCCTGTATTGTTTACGTTAACGAGGTACAAGTTTCATCAAGACAAACAAGTTTTTGATACTTCCATGATCAAAAAATGCATCGGGAACAATGTACCAAAAAAACGTTTCCTTGAAATTTAATCACTGTATTTATTGCTTTCGTCTCGCTACTATCCAGTTTGGACAGAAAATGATCAACTGTCTGCTCGGATATTCAGAATGATATTGATGTTGACCCACATCAGTACGCCTTATGAAGAATTCTGTCGAGCGGATTGACTCCGCTCTTTCCGTGCAGTGACACCTTGTTCCACTTATTGGAAACTCTTGGCGTTCTAATATACATCAAACGAATCTATTTCCTCCTGAATTACGCAGATTAGGAGACTAGTGAGAATAGCATGTTTTATGTTTATTTCTTAAATTCATCACTTTCGGGGTCCCATTATAATTGAAGAAACGATTAACTAAACATTGTATGTGTTTTCGAAACACTATGAATATCTTGAAACACAAGCTGCGATTTACCCTATCCAAAAATTCACGTCGTTCTCTGAATTTTCATCGTATTTTCAATTTTTAGAAAAATCTCCTGGATTGAGATAATTTACCACTTTCCCAACTTTCATCAGAACCAATTGAAAGTAACTGAAGCTGTCAATTAAATAGTAACAAATAACTGATTCCTTCATATTGCAATTTACATAACAATTTCATTTTTCCCAAGTAGATTTAATGTCGAAAACCGCTTTTCGGAAGCAAGGACAAATCCTGAAGCCCTACCTTAAAATTATTGAATTATTACTGATGTTTAAAAAAAGCAAGCCTCACATAAATGTTTTCGTGTAAACGAATTCCTGATCAGACTGAAAATGTAAAGGACGATTGCTAAGATCAGATCGTTATAAGTTAATGTATAATAACAAAAGGCAGAGCTGAATCAAGAATCAACTTCGCCGAGGCGGCATTGGCTGCGCGATCAAGGCGAACGAAAGTGCAAGTCTTCTTCCTCTCTAATCACTCCGAGTTTGTGGGTATGGCATGATTTGTTTATGGATGCTTGACGGTCGACGCGACGTCTGTTTACCTACAAGGG
The DNA here is from genome assembly GCA_949316355.1 of Bruchidius siliquastri. NCBI lineage: Eukaryota > Metazoa > Arthropoda > Insecta > Coleoptera > Chrysomelidae > Bruchidius > Bruchidius siliquastri. The sequence goes on along the minus strand of OX438533.1, from coordinate 39,513,306 downwards.
GCATGCGAAAACTACTCGAGCGAACAAGTTAAGAGATATTTATAGGTGCTCCAAATCGCAGGATCCCTACCCTGTAAAAACCATTTATCCGCCGACGTTTTCACTGGTACCTTTGAAAAGCATTACTCAAGATGCATAGTCTTTTGCATACTCCAGGGCAAAAAAAAGAAAAAGGTTGAAGTTAATATAAGAAAACGTATTATCTGAAAGTGGTGTTTCTGTGTGTGTGAGCAAATATCTGATGCGTGGCAACCTTAGGAAAATGCATGGATGCTGCGGTATCGGAAAAGGTGGGCATCAATAAATGCCTCTTAAAGAGCGAAGCTTACACACATATATCTGATTTGATGCAATCAATTACAATCGCATGACATTCGTTCCAACACGCATATCTTGAAATCGTCGCAGTATAGTAGTGATTGAATTTGTAGACTCAAATATATTAGATTTTATATGGCACAAAGAGTGGATAAATCAAGTTATCCGTGGAATGGTCCAATTACATGCTGCCGAATTCATTACATTATCACATTATTTGTAACCAATATAAGCAAATAGTAAGCCCTCGAAGTCTCATAACTTCATTAATCTAAAGCAATGGAGTCAAACTTCTTCCTGTACGCAAACCTTCTCAAGAACTTATGCAGCAGCAGAAAATTATTGAGATACATTAAAAAAATGTATTGATAATTTCCCAAATTTCTTACGCACCAAACAAATATTTGGGATATTCTGTTAAATGTTTGTATTCTTTGCTAACTGTGTAACTGACACTTGAAGTATTTGATAGCCTGTATCCATTAATTCACTCTCTCATATATCGAATCAAAATATATAAGTTCGTTGTGAACTTCTGTCGGAACAGACAAAATAAATTCAATTGATAGTACTAAAGAAAATTAAAATGATATTTAAATATTTTCTTATTCGTTCAAGGAATAATATATTTTTGACAGCATAGAGCAGTTTGGAAAGCGCAACTGAAACTTTCCTTCCGCATGTAAGACAAATTAAAATCTCATCTTTTCAGTTGTTTCCTTGACTCATTATTATCGCCAAATTAAATACACAAATCAAGATAGTGGAAGAAACACTGCCGCAAACATAAATCCCCATTCACGCCGACAATTTTCATTAATCAGAGAACTGCTGTCTGTGAAATAGTCGATATTAACTTCCTGTATTTCAGCATATGTATCAATTAAACTCAGCTGTCAATCTGTAGGACGGATTCAAGCATGGAGAAGAATACTTATATATTGTTATTAATTTCATTACACATTTTTAATTTCTGCATTATATTTGTGTACTACCTAATATTGGCGTAATATTGTAGGGCTATCAGATATGTATTTAGGTGAAATTGAACGATTCATGAACATAAGTATCTGTTTCCTGAGACATTAATCGTTTTATTGCGGCTGTTGCAAGTTTCTACTTCTCAGAAATGAGCTGGACAACTATTGTGATTGCGGATTTATTTAATTCCGGAATTATAGTTGTTTGGCGGTGTATTATTTTTCTAGCACAAAATTCAATGATTTATGTGTTTGTGTTGTGTTATTTTTACAATACATCAATCAATTTTAAGTAAGCTGATTCAGAACTTCCTGTATCGTAGGTATACTGTTTTTCATTCGAAAATAACGGGTATAATGAAGTTTCTTAAACCGAAAATATGATACGTATGACTAACGTATTTTCGACTAATGAAGTATTAAATTATGAATGTCGCATTTCGCTTGCTAAAATTAATCAAAATCAACGCAGAAACTGGCAAAAGATAGACAGCTGGTGTTATAGACAGAACGGGTTGTAAGAAATTTTGGTAGCCACAAAATATGTGTAGAACTATCATGTCATTGACAGTCAGAACCTTGAAAACATACAAAATCCCTAGTTTAAGTTGCTCGACGTATACTTTGGAACTATAGTCAACCTACTTGACGTTATGTTTTCAACAGTCGGTATTACAACACACAGTCAAATACGCCCTTGTAGTTTTACAAGAGCTGTGGTTGCAGACTTCATCAGATAAGCATACTTTTATGCAAAAAATTGCATACGGTATGTTTCTGTCGATCCCAAAAAATGTACGCCTCCTAAACCATAAAGTTCCTGAACAAGTTTTACCGGTACATGCTCGCTACAAACCTTTACATAATGTCTGCTGCCGAGGAACTAAAGGTCACACGGATTGTGACATAAGAGATAATCCGAATTTTCACTAAATTATTGAGTAGCTGGTTCCTTTCACCTTATTTGTTTACACATCCATAAAAACTTGCTTAATGGATATGGCCTGAAGCGTTCCATTGATACTCAGATTTTACTACAGTGCAGTTGAAAGATTAGAGGCCAATTTGAATGTAAATGCAGATAATTTGCATTGAAAACATGACACTTCTGAAACCCAAACAGGCATAGTTCAGCAGATGCCTAATAAAATAATACATCACAGTAGGAGGTTTATAATAATTCTGAGCCTGTCTGAAAGTACTATCGAGCAATAGTTTTGGCCTAGTCAAAAAATATGGCTATCTAGCAAAATGTCCACTCATTTGAGCTTTATCCATTAGATGTACCACAGTGCGAAATATCATTTGTACTCGTTAATACTTTGTTGGACGACATTAGCAATAATTCTTTGAGATGGCAAGCATTCCAAATTTATCTCGACTGTTTTACAACCTTTCAGGTGTATTTTGAATCTCATGAATTTCTATCTCGGTGGCATTTTTCCATCCTCCAGAGTACCATAATCCACCTTCCACCAAAATCCACAACTACTATTATTTTTTCCTTGTAAATGCCTCTTTACGTGATATGTAGGAAACTGGGTATAAAGACAAAATATATCATAGTTTTCAGGAATGAAGCAATGATTTAGATACTCTAGGGAAAAACACATGGCACAACATCCATATAAAAAGATAATTACGAATACAGGTTAGGTGCGAAGTCTACCTTAAAGAATTTACTCAAAGCAAATGAATTGAAGCTTGGCACTCAGTTCAAATCAGACAAAGGTTCTATCCAGATTTGAAGTTTTTTTGATGATCATTTGGTGTCATCAATTTCCAACCAAGCTGATTTTATGTTAGTTGTTGTGCTTTATGTCATTTCATATGGATGGATTACTTCATTAGATTTACATGGCTGAAGAAATTTGCCTAATGGATATAGTCTAGCAGGAAATATGAGATAAAAAATCGCAGTAGGTGTTGTTAATATAAGCTCCGCTTTGTTTGCGAATGCATGAATAACAACTTAAAGAATTTCGATAAGGCCCGATTTGAGAACAATGGTTGGTCTATATTAAAATACTTTGTCACATCAATCAGCTGATTTAGCAAACAGTGATTCATGTGGTGTCTTAATGTTTAATTCATATGCATAATCTTTGTATAGTATCCTATTATTATATCCTTGGAGCTTTTCAGAAAATGTCAAAAGCGTGTGCTAAAAATATGGTATATTAGGATAAATACCTAACTTGTGCTATACGTACGATAATGTGTCGTAATCGGAAGGATGGACTTATTATATACCGGTTCTCTAACTGTTGTTTGAAACTTGTAGACAAGGTGGATTTATCAAAAGTTTGATTTCGGACTTCCATTATCTATAAAATTTTGAGTATCACGACGTTTCGATTGATGTGCTATCTTCAATCGTCTTCAGGTGAACTGAACCAGATGATATACCAAAAGTAGTTGCAAAATCTGTCTTCGTTGGTACCTCATTTTTATATCTCTTGATCAAACTATATTTTGCTTAACTTTACAACTGCTTTGCAGTATTGCTTCCAGCACTTATTACTGAGAAAATAATACTTTCTATATAAATATAGATATTAATTATTACATGGTAATAAATACTGGGAAACGAAGCTGTGTACGTTCTATTTTTGCGTTTCTTACTCTTAATTTCTCTGCGGTTGGATAAATTCCAGAAATACCTATGAAACATCAGTTTCGCAATCATTCTACGCCTTATCTAGTTGCTAAAAATATAGACTAGCTTGTAGAAGTTTTTTGATTATTTAAATAAATTTGGAACTTCCGACCTCGATCCCTCAAATCTTCATAACTCATAAAAGCTATTTACAAGATTGATTCTTAATTCAGCCACAGTAATTATATATTGTTAGAATTTCTTTTTGAACAAAAAAAATGCTTTCGAGCTATTTGGGAGCCACATACGGGATGCGTAAATAAACTTGTTACCTCGCATATTATGATGGAAGAAGGAAAATAATGAGACATATGTGAAAAAATATGGTGTCTTTTATTTGCAGAGGTTCTGCTAGCTGATAAAACATAATATAACGAAATCCAAAACTTAAGATGAATGTTAAGTCATGCTTTCAAATTATATCTCATTATCGAGTGCTACAAACCACAGCTGAGTTACTCATTATTCACCGTAGTCTACTATATATTTTTGTGTATCCAAATCCGTATGAGAAAATTGGACATGGACAATCATCGAGCAAATCTAAATTTTGCAACCGAAAGACTTGATGATTTAATTTCTATAACTAGTAAACGGTTAATCAAAATGCCGAGTATTTTTAGGTAAGAGTGACCAACTAGCAATTTGCCAATAATCTGTACCTATTCATCGCCTGCATAGCTACGAATTTTTTCGTGTACTTCAGATATGGGTCACTGAGCACGTCAGGTTTACGATTTATCATACATACAGTTACATAACTTTATGATCAACTTGCAAATGAAGAGTTACATCTCAAGCATAATTATTGATCAGCTTAAGATGTATATGTGCATTAAAATTTTGAATTTCCTTTTTTCCAGAATTGTATATTACGAATTTATATATAACCATAGTTTGACCTGTCATTGATCTCAATTGTCCTACAGCAATAAACATTCATATACGACATAATCTGCGTTTTTTGTGGCTTTTTGTATCAGTTTAGTAACAAGATACAAGATTCTAATTTAATACAAAACGTACCTCCATCATTTTGATATTCTAACCAGTATCTTTTTATTGCTATAAAAAATTTAAAAAAATGTTATCTAATATCTATATTCAAATATCCACATGTATGACATTGAGGCATGATAAAAACTCCACATCAACAATGTGTACAATAAATTAAACTTTTTTGTACATTTAATCTTGATCTCTTTTATTCAAGATTATATACTACCTGCCAAAACCAAAGTATCTTACCGAGTATATATAATATGCTATATTTTATGATCTATTTTGCAATCAATTGAAAACCTTTAAAATATTGAATTTCTTAACAATAGCCTGGTGTGCAGTTCAAAACAGGTTCCATCCTTGATTTCCTATTACACCCTTACCTGCAATTATTGCTGTATACCCACTGTGAGGCCGCCGTACTGTACTGACGAGTCTAGGCTAAAGACGAAACATGCATGTCTATATCACGCCACTTATATAGTGGAGAGTATAGGTATACATATAATCTAGAACTACCGATTCATAGACTAGTTATAAAATGTCCAAACCACGTTTAACTTCTTGACATTGAAGAAGAAATTGATACTATACTAAGAACATAGTAAATACACTAAAAGAGGTAGTATTTCAATTTTGCATAAATATCAGGTTGTGTGGTCGACAACTATCAAATTGACCCACTACCCAACATCTTGCGATTATTGAACACCAAATCCTTCTACTTCATTTCAGATGGGTTTTTACTTAAGATCTTGCTTTTAACAATTATTTCCATAACATTTTGGACGATATTGTTTCATTTTCTAGGTGACACAACATTAATCTTTATAAATTCATAATATAAACCATAGGGTTAAAAAATTGGTGAATCGTCAACGTTTGGATGTTATCTGAGGTCTTTGTATTTCAGTACATTGTAAAATGGGACATACATATTTTTTATTAGACAAAAAATATGATGTAAAAAATGGCATTTGGCTGGTAAATTTTTCACTATGAGAAGCAGTGTAGAAAAGATAAAAATCCATGGAATATAAATAAAAAGTTTATTACAAAAATTATTTACATAAGTAGTATCATAAAAATATGACACTGCAGTGATTTGAAGTACAAGATTATGCAATATACAAATAAGTACGGCAAGTTTACGACTGGTATAGAACGTTTTTGTTTTTACTGCTCTAAATGTTCAGAAAATATCACCTAAAATAAACTGGAACTCTTATATCCTAACTGACCTTTGAATGAGGTATTTATCATGATTATTTCATATAAAATATACATTCACTTATACCTTGGGCCAAAAGTCTGGTTTACAGGGTTATTTTAAATACAAATAATTCCTTAAAGGCGTAATTGTGAAATATGCAAGTAACTAATTTAAACTATGTTGCTTTATACAACACTCAAACGTTATCTGCATACGTTTAGTTTCAATCAATTAACATTGTTTACAGAATGTCAACCAAACAGAATAAAGTAAAGGACATGTAAGCAATCTTTTTGATTAAATGCAAAGAGTATATAAGCAAGGATTTTTGAATATTGTCGTGAACACTCGAGAAGCTCAATATTGGCGAAAATTGTAACAGAATTGATTTTTCTTAAATAAATAACTATCCACATAATGATGATGCTATAACTACAAAATTAATAAAACAATGATACGGGCATTTTTGTTTCATGGTTTTCTTTAAATCCTACACAAATATATGAAAATCCGAAAACATAAAACATTGAATAACGCAAATAGGATTAAATCTGTTAATTATTCTATGTACGCCTGCAAATTCATAAATCAAGTCATCAATGACACCATTGAGATTTGGTTAGATCTCTATAACATACAATAATGAATGGACATGTAATAAAGACCCCAAAGATAATGAATTCCATTTAATCTAATTGTTTCAAAGTAACTGTGATCTAAGTGGCGACGGTGATGAATATTTGTGAAAATAGCTGGATAAATTTATTGGAAAGGATTATATCACTCATTACACATGCAAAAATGCAGAGGTTCCAGGAAAATAACAAACTGATGAGTATCCTGCCTCTTGAATCTGATCAAAAATGATTTCACTGAGCACATTTCATTAGTTTAAGCAAGATTTTATAGCTGATATGGTCACTGGACTTTGTGTATCACAAAGATACAATCCACTAGAGTTATACCTGGGAAACATGTAAGTTCACAATCAAAATAATAATGATAGGACAACACAGACTGTTCTTATTCCAGCTATACGTATTATGTTCACTATGATAAAATTTCACAAAACTTCCGCAGGGTTCTCTGTATCATTGCTATTACGTTTTCTATGTACTTAAGAATGCCAATTGAGCTGTAACAGTAAACATATTTTGTAGAACTATCATAGTAGTGCGTTTGACTTTATTGACATACTGGAAGAAGTAATAAATTCAGCAAGTTGCAATGCTAACAACTAGCTTTGAACTATCAGAACGCACTGTAATTTCAATTCGTTTTGTATTTACATATATGACTGTTACCTACACTAAACTCTGCTTCAAATTCGATATTATTCGAGGAATTTTGAGTATACTGACGCACACAATACTGTGGAATTAACAAAAATGTTTGGCACTGAATTTAAATAGTCAACTAAACTCTTAATATTTTACATCATTTACGTCATACACAGAATTTTCATCTTCAGGTTTTCGTAGAGGTTTGACGTTGTACAAAAAGAACTGTGGTACATAATATCTGACACCTGCTGAGTAAACAATACCAATTTGTGGCACGTATTTTACTTTCACGTCATCAGTTCGATCGACTGCTTGATCAAAGTAAGCTGGTTTGACAGGTTTGAGGTAGGTCTTTTTCTCTAATGAGAATTCGTAGGGTTGTTTCTCGAAAAAGTGGGGCCCCGTGTAATCTCGATTCAGCTTCAGGCTCTTCGCAAAGTCTTTCTTGGTGAGGCTGTACTTGTTCAAGCTTGGTGAGTATTTTATATCCAATGGTGTACCTGGAATTAAATGAAACATTTTGGAGTCCGAATATTAATTTTTAGCTGTTACTTTCGAATCAAATCGAGCATTTTGGGTGGTTAGGAATCATAAAAGATGCAAAGCTGGAACTGAACTACTCAATTATTATTTTTCAAAATAATTTTAAACGATGCAGTCCGCGTCTATCTGTATAATATGTATACAGGCTTACGAGTTGACGTTCGTTACATCAGTATTGCTAAAACGACAGTTGGCCGATGTTGTTACATGAGATATATTGATACGTATATTCAGTATTACTCTGCTGCCACTGGATTGGTATATCAGAAAGTGCGAATGGCTACCGTAGTAAGAATTTTATAGATGAAAGAACGCTTTCAACCAACAAATCTCCGCCTCATTACTTTTCACCCCTCAACCCTCATTTTATTCCCCTCCCCAAATTGTTCAATCAGGGGCCGCGGAAACCTCCGAAAACGAAGTTTAAGTGTTTTTTAAATATTTATGTTTTTGGACGATGACTCAGCGGCCAATGAACCGGTTTTTTTAACCTACAAAGCTTTTTTGTTCTTGTCATCTATAACCTTATGAGAGAGAGATTACCGAACAGAGTTCAGATAGACAGACGGAACATCAAGAAATCATACAAATATTTCGAAATCGATTTGTTTTAAAACAAAATATTCTGAACTGATTGACTACATTATAAATGATTCCAATAACATACCTAATATGAGGTTAGGTGATGGTTTGAAAGAGTACAGCTTGGTCATATACTGATGCGGTACCAGTGGTTGGTACTGGTTCGGATTTGGTATATCATCCCTCTCTTCTGAGACAGGGGCTGGGTTTCGTGGAGGCAGCGACCTTTCTTGAGCTGCAGTCGATTTTGGTAGTCGCTGTCGCGGCACGATGGGACCTTGGTTCGTACCAAAGGTTACCATAATCGGCTGCGCCCATTCGATGCTCGCCAAAATGAATATAGACACCTGAAATGAAATTCAGTAATTATTATATTTACTTATCTATCCAGGTGGACATTGTAGATGCATAAAATCAGTCTCACAAGCTAGATACACAAAACAATATCAATAGAAAATATGGTATTCAACCATCGTGTCCAGATACTTTGCTGTCAGCTTGAGCTCAGTAAACCTTATGCTTATACTCAATGCTTCTGAATCTGTTGTTCAACTTCTATGCTAGACAAGGAACAAAATGTAAAAAAAAACAGTATTTACAACATTAATATCATCATATTTGATGGGGGAATTACACCAATCCATCGACTTTCCTTCCATCACGGCATATCTTTTATTATTGCGGTGATGCGCTTAATACGAGTATCTGTACTACTTCAATTTCTAGAGTACTTTTAGTGCACATCACTATATACCTAATAATTCAAAACATTGGTTCTCAACCTTATTTTGCCCATCGCCCACTGCGAGAAACTTTTTTTCTAGAATCCGAATTTTTTTTACTTGCTATCTGAAAAGCTGAAGGAAAGTATAGCGAAATCTGTGAATTTTTAAATATGCCTGATAACAAAAACATCGTGCAGTAGTATAAAATTTCACTAATCATAGCTACATCTCTGGTATTGCTTTCAACTATTACCGTAGACGTAGACAACTTATATGAATAGTATCGTTCTTTGATTCACGTCATTTCTCCTTTACAATCATCTCTTGCGCACCTCAAAGCCGAGCATAATTACTGGTTTCATGGGAAAAGTCTATCCTTATAAAACATTTAACGTTATGGATGATAATGATTTCACCGGTCCACTTAAATTGTCCAGTTCGGAGAGGTAATAATTGTTGTATCTGTTGTTATATAGATTGACCCATGATAATAACAGTTATTAAGGAATGGAACGTGATAATTTTGTATGGTGGGTATACAAAAAAAATTAATTTTTTATGGTAAATGAATTGTTTTTAGTCAAATTGGGTTGAGTTAACTGCAACAAGAAGCACTTGCAGTCGCAGCATAGTAATTTTGAGCAAAGTTCATCATATTATTGGCAATAGAATTTTGATTTCGTGGTAAGCGCGAATAATTTCGAATTCGAGAAACTGTTTTCTTCAGTTTTTTGAGTAGGTATATTCGTACATAATGAAAAGCCATGTCAGTAATTTCCGTCTGTCTGTGGAAAGTCTGGATAAGCATTTTTGAATAGTCGATTCAGTACTCAAATTAAATTTTTGAGCGCTCCGATTATTCTTTCATAAAATTTTGTCAGATCAAGGTGCGGGTTAAAGGTGGATGAAGGAGGAAAATCACAATTCTTTTTGGCGTTGTCATCAATATACTTTGGCTGTCGAACTTGTTATGTATTTTTCACTATGATTCACACATTTGCATTCAAAGACATAACAAAATACTAATATAATACGAAATAATGTCACGATAGGGTTTCTGATAAACAAGAAAATCAATAAGAATTTGAAGGTTGAGTACTTTTCACAGCCCTCGCATGTTCCTTACATCACCCAAATCTACTGACATAATATAAAGTAGCTGGTGATCTTGATAGTTCTAGTTGCCTTTCAGACATATGTTGTCTTACTTTATCCTGTATTTATGTCAGTCATATCTAACGTCTCTGTAAATTGTTTTTCCTATCTCGCATTTTCTCTAGATTATTGCTGTGTTCACACACGATCATAAATAAGCATATTAGTGTTTGCATCTGATTCCAATCTCATATTGATACCTCAATTGTGTCTTTCAACTTTTTATCTTCAGAACAAAGACGCCGATAACCGCTGTTGAAATAAAACAATCAAAATTTCTTTATTATATAAGAGAGACAACATCGCTCCTGAAATAACCCCTGCAGCATTGACATCAGAATAAATCAAATTATATCGATACAGATTGGAGTGTTGAAACCGGTTGGCGGATTATTATTTTAACAGTTTTGACGCCTACAGTAACGCACGACTAGCAAATCCGAGGAATGAAAGCTATTAGAGGTAATGAGATAATGAAGCCGTGGATACGTCAATCTTGGCGCCACGACAAGACGAAATGACGGAATGCTTTCACTAGGTAGCCGATGTCGAAATATATGTGAAGGAGGAGGCTATAATGTTTTATAAGGATTTAAGCTTTGATAAAGTCAATGGCGTAAACTGATAGATATACTGCTGAACACTGAATTTGGTGCAAGGTGCAAGGAAATTTCCTGGGTAACTTTGGTGGACTGAGCCTAAGCATAACTACAATGATTTTATTCTGAAGATTTGCTGCACAGTCGCTATTTTTGAGTTGTTTTAAATAATACTGGTTATCCAGAGGCAACTGCAGTACCTGTTAAATAAATATATATCATATATATAAATAATAAGCACATATTTCATATCTTACTGAGATCAACTGGCACTGACATAAATTATGACAACGAATCTACGCGACATAGACCATAAAACATTGAAATTACCTATTCTTTTATCTTAATATTCATATCAATTGATTCTCTATCTAAGTACATTTATGTGAAATTGGTTGTTATCTTGCAATTGTCCAAAGACACAATTTTTGCACCAAAATAAATGAAAAAAAAAAGTTTAGGTGAGAACATGACTCGAACCTGAGTCTCTAGCATTAAATGCACACTCCGCACATTCCTTAGGCCGCCTGGCCATCGCATTTCATTATCAAAGGGATCCATATCGACCTTCTAAAGTATGTTGTCACTCGCGCCACTCTCACTTCAATCGCGTACGATTTGGAGAGCATACCAGGTCAGTTATTTACCGGTTATTGAAGTGTGCGTGTGGAATGGGAACTACAAATGGATTTTAGTTTAATGCACAGAAGACTCGGACTACAACCCTGACAAAGAAGTCGCATGTTGATCTGTGGAGATGGACTCCCAAATAATTTCTCCGATGGTTACAATCTACAGCATTTTAATGTCAATTTGAATAGACATTTAAGCTCCCACGGTGCTTATGATGCGCTTTCTGCCTTTGCGTGAGGCAATCTATAAAAAATAGCAGGTATACGTTTATCTATTTGTCCGATGTCTCGTGGTTGATCACATGAGAAATAGTTTGGATGACTATTCGTATGAATGAACATTATGAGTAATTTCAGAGTGAAAAAAAAACAGAAAAAGTATAGGTACGGATGGGACTCGAACTCATGTCTCCGACATCCCGTGTTGTCGCGTGGTACCACATGTGTCCACCTCAATATTTTTGTTCACTCCAACAGTTACGAATGTTGATTCATCCTACTAATCTTCCATGATGTTGAAATTGAGCTCTAATTTCTTCTAAAAGTCTATGAATTGCGAACGGTATCCATAATCGTTGCTACAATTCTAGATGTATAATCGTTAGTGCTATGCGATTGCGTTAGAGGTTGTTCTGGAACAGTGAGAACTGCAAATGTCATCCATTTTTCTGAGTCCAAGATCAGGTATGCGTGCCGGTGTAGGACTTTAATCATAATTTAAGTCGAGTAAGATGGGAGGCGCTCATAAAATGGCAAATTACCGCTATTAGATCCTTCGGCCAATTGCCCATTTGAATACTTTTTGCACATCTACTTGCATACTATTTCGATTTTGCAATCTTTTCTGAAATAATGGTTGTTTGAAACGTTTGCGGTATTCCAATAAACTTTACTATTTATAATAATGGCTTTCGGTTTGCGTGCGTGGCAAATCATACTTACGCAGCGATTTACGCCGTAAAATTAACCGCACTTCTAAGATCCTGAATTTACATACTAAACTATATCGGATAGGTAATTCAAACTGCTTATTTAAATAGTAAATATTCGAAATAACAGTCATAGTATAACGGTAGCGTCATACGAGTATCCTAGGGAAACGTGAGGTTATAGTATTGAAATAACTGGGTACTGTGGGTGTCAATATACAGTACACCCCGCATACTAGCATGGTTATATATCTTCTAAATACTTTGTATGCTTAAATACATGCACGTTTCGATTTCAGTGTAAAACAATATGCGACAAGGGTGGCGCTGAGGGACCCTGATCATTCACATTCTACGACGCACAGTTGACGCGTCTAAAGGTGGCCCATAAGCAAACAAAATGTTCACTATATCACGAACCGGTTCTATTGCGGTCTCTAGTAGGTTCCCCTCACTGGGTTCTCCAAGGGGGTCTCCGACTATCAGATTTCTCCCCCAAGGGTCTGATTAGTCCGCCATAATCACTACCACTAGATAAAGTCGGATTATATTTTTATTGCCACAGACAGATTCGGCTATTGCCCTATACCACTAAGGCTCAAACGTATTCAGTGTAGTTCCTCCAGCAACTGCAATCATATAGCACTGCATCCAGCTCTAATCCTTCAACAAGACTCTACGGTTCTTGAATGAGGCATTTCTTATATGTCTCCTCCTATATTAAGATTTGTATTGCAAAATATTAGGAAGTTCTGTCAGACTTTTACATTGTCACATGGGGTGCGCAGGGAGTTTCTTCATATTTGTTACAGAACCTCAATGTGGTTTCTCTCACATCTCTCTACGCCTCCCTGAACCTTGGCTGAATCCTCAATCCTCTACCATTTCAAGGATTCCCTACTAATCTCTCAAGAAATCTCACCTTTGCGGAGGCAGAATTATCGAATGCAGTGTACAAATCGAGCTCAGTTTACAGAACACTAGGGCCACAACCCTTACACAAAAAACACATGCTGGTCTGCCAGGAGATGGAGGGATATTCGATACTTGAGTCATCTTCTATCGAGCATCTTGAAATTGAAATCCGCAACAATATGTCCTGGTATGGTCATGTTGCCGGTGTTTTTAGGAACGCATTTCAGAAGCTGGGACTCCTTTACCACTCCAAAAATTTGTATTAACCGGAATAGGAACTACTACTCTACAGAGGCAAGCAATTTACCTGGGTAGCTTTTTCCCGATGGTTACATTTTAAGATCAATGTCGAAGCGTTTGTGAAGCGCGACAGGTTTTCTGTCTTTGCGAAAAGAGAGGTATAAAAAACGTTTCACTTAAACATGTAATTGAGTACATCCTACATTTCCTGCTTATATGCTGGTACCAACATGCAAGTATCAGCTGATAAACAGTTAATTAACGAGTGACTAACGAGAGCAATATCAATAAAAACCATAGGTGCGTAGGTAACATTCTCGCTTAGCACAACTTTTATATCACAGAAAATCGGCGAGTGTCGTTATTTAACGGTCTAGGATTTGTCTCCATGGCTGCATGGGAATAATGAAGTCAGTGGAGACATGGACTCGTCAGATATGGTTTTCTGTTGATTATATTGGAGAGAGGATAAAATTTTCATGGAAACTTTACCAGAAAAATTTAATTGTTCTCTCTTGATCTTGACCATTTTGTACCTCCAAAATTAAAAATATCAATTAAGTTTCGTGAACTATAACAATCACCACTCTACTATTGTTCTTATTATTGCTGCTTCTACCATCATTGATGTCTGGTTCAATTCCTTACCAAATAAAATGATTCAAAATGATCTATGTTAATTTATTACAAACGATTAATTTCATCAAACCTCTACAAGTCTCTTTATATCTTCTTAGTTTAAATATAAGGAATACTCCATGAATATTAAGGAAACATCGTAGATGATTTAATCTTTGATATAAAATATATGCTATTACTGATATCGCTAGTCTATGTTCTAATGACTAGAGACATTTCTTCCTGACAGGACTTACATGACCTTCGTGTCCAAGCAAACATCACCGGCGTCGTAATATTGCAAAATTACCGTCATTAGCTTCTACGTTCGTAGTCACTACGCTCTCATGTCAATCCAAGAGCGCGGACATAAAACTAAAAAAGGCAATGAATGATATATTGCCTATATCAATTAAATTAATCAATTAAAAATAATTATCAATTAACAATGACCTTCGATCTCCGCAGTGCACGCTTTCCGTGTATATATGGCTCAATAAAAAATTAGAGAAATCGTGTGCTAAACTAGTACACCGTGTAAGTTCTAGTGCTGTCACATATTTGAGTCATATTATTATGTGTATATTCTATCAACTTTCCTTACTTCCGATGCCAATAAGTACTTATTCGTCTCTCCCTCTTTCTCTTTATTTGTAAATATTTACAGATATTGGGCTAAGCTTGATAATGATGTGGAAAATACTTGGTTACACGAATGCAAGTAAGTAAATTTCATAATATTATCTGGTCAAACATTCTTAATGATTCCGGTGTTTCTCAAAGTAACATCCAGTGTACCTATCAGTATATTGTTAACAATAACATTATTTATTTTGTACAATAGCGATGATCCCGATATAATCAATAATTGTGAGATTGATGAACACTAAAGATATATCCTTAAGGTTGTTTATGTCCAACCTAAGTAAAACAAAATGTAAGATCGTTGATCATAGGACATACGAATAAGTATAAATATCGAGGGTGAAGACTTAGGCTAACTTGTCTTGTCAGGCCTATAGCTAGTATAATAATTATTTATAGACATAGCAGACTTTACTTCGATAATACAGATGACCTATGTGAATCGAGCCGATAGAAAAGTTTTGCAGTGAGGCATCTGAATGTTTAATGCTCATATACTCGTAAATCAAATTTACATCAAGATCCAGAGCTTCAAGGTAACAGAACCAATCAATGCCAGTCAAGGAAAGATGTCATGTATAATATAACGACAGATTTGCTATATACAAGGTTACAAGGTAAATTTACTTCTTCATAGATAATGAAAATATCCTTTAATTACATTAACGAACGTTGCAACAAAATTTAAAGACATCAATTATAGTTGAAGGCAGATCCCTCTACATCCGGCAAGAAGTAAAATGTTGATTGTATTTACTAGCACCAATGAAATAGTAGTCAGAATTAGTGGTAGTATATAACTAAACTTCCACGACACCTATTCTTATTGTATTCTCTAGCAACTGGGCAGATATCATTGGGAAATAAACCAAATTTCAAAAAAGCCATTATAGTGATTTTTTATCTTGTCTAAATATTTTTTTCCTTTATGGTGAATTTTGATGTCTGCATATTCACAAAATCAGTATATTATATTAATGTGTGGGAAGCTCTGAGTTAATCTACTGTACTACTCATAATACATATCCGAATTATGGTTCTCCAAATAGTAGAGTTTTCTTCATGACATTCCTATTATAATCTATTAATTCACAATCATAAATCATATGGACGTTTTGTTCCATCAATATCTGGGAGGTGAGTTCAACGCAACATTTCTAGGTGCAATCAACTGGATATTGCCCACAGAGATATTAAAATATTAATAAAACATAGGCCGTCAACTCGTCAACTGTAACCGCGGTCAGTCATTAGAAAATTACGCGTTTTACCGCGTAGTGCTCGAGATGTTATCCGACGATCAAGGCCTTCACTGCCTTCGCAGACGCGTTACGCAACGATGAGACCATTTTGAACTAGATCGTCATTTGGGATGAGGTGATTGAGAGACTGACCTCGGTGGCACGAGCCATATTACACAGATTTATGAGATGATGACGTTCTGTTACTGTTTGTTATTGTTCGATTTGCATTTTAATTGCAAGTCTTGACCTAGAATGCCTGTGTGACAATGTAAAGATAGTCAAGAACAGCACATTGATAAACCCTTAGAAAAAAAACGATTTGTTTTTTAGTTACGTAGACATTATTTTTAATTTGTGAACTGTATCCTGATTGAAATTAATTTTTACATTTTACGATGGTTATATGATGAAATACAATAAGAGTGCCGAGATATTTGGGTACCAAACCCCAGAAAGACAAGGGCTATTTTTTAGAAGAATGCTGATATGTGGCATTTCATTTTCCAATTATTTCCTGAATGAAAGTTAATCGCCGAATGAGCAACTTTATGAAATAAGAGTTCGAATGCAATCATAATAGTATAATTCTTATTGAATAGCTCATCAGAAAATATATAATTCTCAAATCAATAAATCAAAGAAATCTGAATGAACAGTATTAAGTAAGTTCGATCACATGTGTGGCACTACACATTTTATAGGAAAAAAGCTTTACTAAAAACAAGATCTTAGTATGTTTTTGTACAAAATGGAATCCGATACAGAACTTCTCAGCCACATTCCAACATTAAGTATTTAGCTTAGGTAATTGTGAAATCATAAACCAAAATACAAATGCTTAAAAAGCTGCAACAGTTTTAATTTCCTGTTCGGTTTTATCTTGATTACGAAGATAATTTAAGACAGCAGTGGGTAAATGACATTGCTGTACAGATACATAAAAGTAAAAGCAAACATTCCGACAATCAAGAGTATATCTTCATCCAGACTCCCACTATTTTATTACATGACTTCCGCAGACTTCTAGGAAATATCTGTGTACAGCATACATATTTGTGCAAGTAGTTTTCCCTGATAAACAGCGGCGTCGTATTATGTGAAGAGGAAGCTAGAAGTCTACTAGCTTTGCAGAACTATATCGTTTATGTCAGTTCCACTACAACTATCCCCGACAGTCAATTCACTTTATATCCGTCGAAAGGGGGGTAGAAAAAAACCTCCCAAGTTTGGTCGTCTGAAGGGAATTTCTGAACGAAAAATCAAAAACATAGACATGTAGAACATTGAGTTAGGTGGGTTCTTTTTATAACGTTACTTTGAACCATCTATTCAGGTGGAGTATTTGGATGATTCATCACTGACAATTTTTGTCTGTCTGTGGTATCCTCCTCTGGTTGAAACAAGATAGCTGTGGTAAATCATCGCAGAGTATTTTTATCATCGTGATTGACCAAAGGATGTCTAATGCAAACATGCTGTCATAAATCAAACACTCGTCAAATAAAAAATATATACCACCTGCATTCGCCAACTTTGATACGATGTCCTCAGATACCTACGCCAATGAACGGATAGATGAAACTAGTTTTAATTACAAGATCTCGATTTGAATCGTTTCAGTGAGTAAATAGAAAAGGAACTGTATGGTTGGCGGGTGATTTTTTTGAAGACTACCGGAAGTGTGTCTATTTATTTTCCCAACAGAAACGCTTCCTTGTCAGAAATAGCTAAGCAATATTAATTAAAGAGACAAAATAAATTATATTATATTTTTGTACACGGTTCAACCAGTATAAACTTTGTTTTTCTGATAAACAAAGCCTTTTTTCGTTTATATATTTTAGTGTCAAGTGGTAGGTAAACATGTAATGAAATCGATATGCGAATAGGGTATACAACGATCCTATATTCAGCAAGTATTTCTTGATTGTTTTATTTTCCTCACGCAACTACAGGAACCCTATCATGCTTCATAAGCGCTGCGACTGGATAAATGTTCATTCACCCTGACCTCAATATGCTGTAGATTCTAGGCCTCTAGGCATATAACGTGTTAAATCAAAGAAGAAATATTATGTAACTAGAGGAGAAACGCCCCAATCGGCACTCAATTAGTACGTTTGGGAAACGGGGTGTACAATAAAATGGGAGCAAATTTTCATACTACTTAAAGAAGGATATTTGTATTTGTTTTTCCTCGGTAGACTGTGGTCAATTTTGGTTGCTCATGCTTCATGGAAATATTTAGTTATTGTCCTCTAAACCTACATATGACCCGTAATTATTTCTCCAGGTTTCATTATGGATTATTTTTGAATCCCAAAAGAGGGAATATTACGTTGCTGCTTTGGAATCCGTTGCTGTATGTTTCGTTTTATCTCTTGGGACAGGCAGCTTTGTGGTTCTTGTGTGGTGATGCATGCATGTTCCTTGTTCTGGATTTATTAAAAATGTTCAATGAATGTTTGAAGTTGTGCAGTGATTTATTATTCTTAGCTTAGCCAACCGTCGTGACGACATCTTTCAAGAACTCATGCATCTAAAATACAAGCACTACAATATAAAAAACAAAGGAATGCGCTACCGCTTCATAATTAATATCGAGAAAATTACACAGCTCCGGTCGTAAATCACTCCGTCACATCACCTCTTGATGACTATGTCAATGTGAATAACAATAAATGCTAAGTCGGAGAACATTAATAACATAATAACAGCCTAGTTTACAGCAGAAGAGCGAAAAAAATTGACGTATGTAAATAGCGTAAACTTAGGAGTGCATGTTAAATATTATTACACCTTCAGTTAATAACAAGAGTTATAATAATTAAATACACAGTTTATGTATGTGCTACTAAAGAAGAAACTGGATGTCATTGATCTGAATATTAAAAAATGTTATAGTGCTCTCTAACGTAACACCTAACGACTTAGTCTACGGTTGCATGTAGCTTACACTAGCCAATTATTATTTATTGCAATTACATACATTGTTATAAGAAAATGGCCAGCATTATAGCTGCTGCGACAATCTTTGTCAAATTGATAATATTAAACTGAAGTTGAGGTTCAAATACAATCTCAGGCATTTATACAGTTTTTAAACACCGCAAATATATCATTTTCCCAGTACCGCACACTTACTGGACAAACTTCTGTTTTAATGTAATGATGTAAGTATTCATGCAATCATAACAATCAAAAATGTTCAAAGTTGTAAAGTCTATATTCACATAAAGGTAATTGGTAGCTTTCTTAAAAAGTACATACCATTTACTGATTACAACAGTTAATCTGTAAAAGTACTCTTGACAATATCTGCATAAATGACGTTTCTACAATTTTTAAAATGTACCTTTTATTAAGGAGGAATTATTTCCAAGATATACTTCCTTGGTAAATCCAAATCTCTTATATACTCGTTCTTATCTTACAGAGGTAATGATCTTAATATTTGACTAACTAATATTTTCCTGTTCTTTGTATTCAAGTCATCTCGATTTCTATTTGCTGAAGCATGTGAATTGAATTTCACCGCAAATGTTGCAGATGTAATTGTGCATGACATAATGAAAGATTAAACACCTTGTTGGTCCCTCACTGATATGAAAAAGGTGGACTCCAGTCATATCACCTGAGCTGGCCGAAATAACTGTCATGCACAGCCGTATTTCACAGAGACATAACCATCTCGATACAAAGTGAAACCTCTTTTTTCAGATTACGTAACAGCAGCTTATATCCACACAATCTCAAAATAATTGCTCCAATTTGAAAAAATTACCAGTTATGAGGTTATTTTGTCTCAGTCATGATGAAAACGTTTATGTAAGATATCATTAAAAAGACATACTGGAGTCAGTTTCACTTCTTCGGATGATATCGACAAAACAATGTAGAGTAGCATCTGGCTGAAGCCAAGACTGAAGGAAAGTAAAAGTAATTTGAACAAGTTAAGGTTGGCAGTCAGCCATATGTCAATCATATTCACAGTTACCTTCCTAGGAAGCAATTGGACCACCATCATGAGTTCTAATGATTAATTAAATGATTGATTTGGAATTTCAAAAATGGCAACAATTAAACAAAACTACAATAACATATTGATATTAAATGATTAAATTTCTCCAGCATATCAGTATTGATTAGCTGAATATGTTTCAAATATAAACTTAATCAATGCTTACCAAACCTACAGATCAATCATATGCTTATTTCCAGACTTTCATATGGTGTGTTCCTGTATGTCAAATGAAGATGTTTTGTATCCTTGCCTTGATATTATAAGACGATAAACCTTTTTGCAGATAAAAATATTGTGTGTTAAGTACACAATCCTTTTATCTGCATGTTTGAAGAGTTTCACCAAGTGAGGCCATCTACAATCTATATGAGAAAACCTTTTGCTTTGGAATACATTATATCATTAACTCGGGATATCGCACAAAATACAAACAGATCACTAGGTTTGCAAGCATCTCATAATACCTTATACTATTAAATATTACCAAATATAATTTTTCGTGTTTTTGAAAAAAACGCATCTACTTCCCAAGGAATAGTATCAGTTTAGAAATAAGAATTCGGAAACTATTTTAGAACCGTTGATAGTAGAAAATGAAATTAAATGATACTTACGTTTAGATTTTCAAAAACCACATTGCTTTTTTGTCCTTGCCATGGGGTAAGAAAATCATCAATATTAGAGTGATATTCCAAATTATAAAGAGGTCAATGATGACCGAACAGACAAACAGACAGACAGAGAGGCAGATAGACCGACGGAAACGAGGGACATGGTTTTTCATGTCACGGAACATGAAGAAATCACATAATTCAAAATTCATCGCGATTACACTACTTCGTCGCCCATTAGCGCGGGAAGTAAAAGATTTCCGCGGTTGAAAGAGACAACACTAAAATGGAAAATGAGTGGATTTGAGGAAACAGTATGGAATGTTGCAAAATGCAGAGAAAGCTAAAGGTTGCCTCTATCTGACAAGCAATGGGATTAATTTTGCATTTGGTGAAAAAAATTTAATTAGCTTTCCAATTCTAATCTAATCTAATTTCGTTCGGGAGCCTTTACTTTTACGGTTCGCACAATGTAGGTTGGCGGTCCGCCATTTAGTGACCCCTGTTCTAATCAATATGACGAAGACACAATATAACCTCGCTGATAGGTAATAATTTTAAACGGAATATTTTATCCAATTTTGTGTAACCGCTTGAATACGTCCCTGGTACGACCAGGCGCTGTCTCCTCAGCATTGTTTTGGTTGGAGATCCGGCGGCGTGCGTTTTTTTGAGGAGGCATACCGGTAGACGATAACAAGTAATCAGTTCTCCGCTAGACTCGTATTGGCACTGTTCTCTGTTATTACAGTTAATTCATTAAACTCCGTTATTTGTCAGGCGGATCTTTGATTTCGGCAATCCTCAGTTTACATTTGTAAACTCATTCCCCTCCTCCTTCCTCGCCTCATTAATTACTCACTATTCCTGTATTATTTCATTATATTCAGGAACCCCTTGAAACTATTGATATTTTTGACAAAACAAGTCAGGTGCAAGTAAACCCCTAGACTTCAAAGTGGGCAAGACAGAGGTGTTTTTATACCTCCACAATTTTTTCAATACCTCCGTTATAAAAGCATATATCTTCCTCAGGAAGGGGAAGAAGGATAATAATAATGTTTCAATAGAGAAGAAAAACGGCAAGATGAGTAGCAGATTCTTTAAATTCTTGAAAACACAATGGCAACTGAAGAATTTGCTCACATTTAATTTGATAATATACGAAAGAAAATGATACCAGCACTACGTAGCAAAACGGAAATGTCTATTTAGAGAATATTAAACTAATAATTAAATATCAGTTATTCTTCGAGGTTGGAAAATTCATCTCCTGCCACAAGATAAGCTTCAGAAATACAGCGTTCAGTACGAGAGTATATTTTTCCATGCCACTCTGTACAATATGACTATCGCCGAAGTAATATTGAGCATCCGCTCTTTATACAGCAATTATAGTAATAACGCAGAAATAATATGCGATCTCGGTCGCTTTGTTATACAAGAGAAAGCCTTTCGGGGCTCGACTGCCAACATTAGACATCCCTGTTGACTGCGAGAGGAATATAATGCGGTACCGGCTGTCGTTGTTGTTGTATCTACCATCGTGGGATACAATCATTCGAATAGTATTAGAATTTTACTTCACACGTCATGGGCGAGAGAAATATCGTGATCTTTATAGTAACTAAACAGTTTTACGATTCGCCAGACCACGTGTCGGATATAGAAAAATTGCTTTGGCTACCGGTGAAGCTGTGTTGTGTTTGTGGTTGCTTCGCCAAACGATCCAGTATCACATATATGTATTGTGATAGCAAATATTTAGGCAGGATAAATAGTTGCTGGATTTGAGAGATCTAGTTTTTTATCCATTATATGACATAGTTTGTTAGTGAGCAAGCAATCTGTGTAGCCTTGTTAGTAGTCAAATCTGACAGTCCGATTATGATTTAAATATAACTCTAAACGAGTCGATGAAAATAAAAGAGTTTTATTTGTAAAACTGTGTGTTGATTACACAATCTTTTTATCTGCATCACTCATCAATTTTTCGCGAATTCCCTTACATGTCTTGAGTTTTACCATAACCTTACCATCAGGTTTTAGATGCATGTGCATCTGACCTAAAGCAGCACATTTCTTATTAAAAAGGAATGTATTCGCGAAAGTATTTCCTATACATTAATTAGTACTTTTCACATAAATAATGTTTACATATGCATAAGAATGTTGTCTCCTAGGAAATGTATTCACCTTTCATAATTGAAAAATAGTTTTCTGCTAGCACATCTCGAGTGGCGGTTGTGTCATCCTGTATGAGCTCTTTTTGTATTGGGAAGCATAATCCATGATTTTTGATGTATCGTATTGCCTATTACCGTACACAAGAGATGAGAGTTAATTGTATGCCGTGAGAACGATGCCTATTCCATGCATTCAGGCACAAAACTGGTCGATTATGTGCTTGTTCAATGTAAATCCAATTAGACATAAGCAAATTACCTTTTTTACAAAACTCACTTCCTAATTAATATATAGTCTTATTGTATATGTGTTGATTTCATATACATTTACAAGTTATTCTGCTAGGCGAATATTAGATTCTCTACCACTTGCACATTAGTTTATTATTTAATGTATAATGAAATTCGAAAGAAAAATGGATCTCATTGGAGCGCATCGGCGTTCTGGATCAAGTGAATGGAGTGCCTACTCAGCTCAATTGGCTAGAGGATCTAACCGGCAACCAGGTGTGTGCTTTGAACACCCAAACCACTAGGATTTTGTGGCTCGTTCCAAACTTCGTCTGTAATTTCCGAAAAACCTACAATTAATCCCGACCAAACGTGTCCAAACCCTCGACACTATGTCCAAAGATAGCGAACGCTGCCTATTGGCAACTTACGAAGTCAAAGGTCCTAACACTTGGACTGCCTTGAACAGGCTGTACTGACATGTCTAGGCTAAACACGAAACATGCATGTCTATAGAAGATCTGATGCATATACTTAGTGTAAAAACCCTGTTTATTTCTTGCATGTAAATCTATGTCGCCTTGTTTAAAAGTGTAGTCAGCCGCAATGAATTACTACAAATGGTATATAACTAGGAATACATTTTTTTATAAGCGATTTATAGATATCATTCTCCTACAGAATATACATTCGTCATGGACTGTTAATCATTACTTTGTATTTTTAAAATGATCAGCGACAATAGCCTTAAACTTTCTTTCGCCACGCTCTATGAACTTGACCTAATTTTAATGATGTACGATAGGAATAAAAGCTGTCGTAATTAGTGCATCAACCTATCATAAATTAAATTTCATTAGTGTCGTGCAAAGTGCTTGTCTGGTTGCGAGATAACGAGTGCGAGTCGCCGAGGGAGATCAGTAATTGTGTTAATTTTTACTTCTTCTTGCGATCAGCTCAAATTAATATATTTCCTGAAACAAACTTCACTAACGTTTCTGCTTCCTCGGCAGTACGACATAGAGCAAAATAGAATATAAACTGCTCAACAAAAGTTTTATGACCAGCGTTCTCAGAACACAGGAATATAATACTGCCAAATGATGTCAGCTTAAGTTCGATACTTCTAATAGCATTCTAGTTGCTCAAACGTCTAACTTTCAGCGGAGCTTCCAATGGCGCAAAGGAAGTGCAACCTTGGTTTTGCTCTTTGGAGGCTCAGTGAACCATACTTGAACGGAGAGGTTCCTTTTGTTGATCTTCTTTTGTCATTAATACATGCCAAGGTAACAATAATAATATTTCTTTACTCGAGGGCCAAGAACAAACCACAAAAAGCCCAAAAAAACTCTTATAGTCTGTAGGTCTAAAGCTCTGGAAAACATTGACTAAATCTTCCCCTTAAAGCAGTTAAAAATGTCAATCAGCACTAAGTGAACAAATTTGGAAAACGAGAAACTGAAAGGAAATCGACTCCAGTTTCCATACTGGACAAAGAAGATATTAACAAGAGGAAGGTGAAAGAATCTGCCTTTATCAAGTTGAATCATGATTGATTTCTAGTCCTCAGTCAAAAATGACCCGGTTTATTTCAAGTATACTTCAGAGAAGAATTTGATCAACGTTTCTGAAACCAACAGTTGGATATAAAATTCCTTTTCAGGTTTCCTCATAGCTTAATTTTGGATTCCATGTCGGGAGATTTAAAATTGTTGCCTTGAAGTTTCATTTTGCTTTTTTCTCTAGAACTTTTCTGTTTTTGATGTGACAAGGCATTATGTATATTCTAGAATTTTCAAGTAGTTCATACTAAGCTGTAACCCAAAAAGAAAACTTCCCTCAAAAACTGCAGAGGCAGCTGAAACATTAGTAAAGTTCATTCAGTAGTCATATGTGGTTTTAATTAATGGTCAGAAAAGTAATAAGTCAAATAAAGTACTGCATGATGTGTTTCGTGAGTTGCATACAGCGAATTATAATTCTAAAAATGTTTTTTGGTGAAAATTTCTATGAAAATGAAAAATCAGTGATCAATCGAAGTGTAAAATGTTTACTGTCCAAAAAAATTGGTTAACTTTGGAATGTGCGTACCGTATAATTAGCATAGTGCTACTCTCTGCCAAAGAATGAATAATTAAATAAATGAAATTATACCTGCACCTGAACTATTAATCTTTTCCACTTATTTCATTACGACTATGAATTGACAACATAACTGACAGCAAATAATTTACATACTTCATAACTAATTCCTCATGTTGTTTGCTCAGTCAGTAGCACCCTTCACATGTTTCAATGTACACCACTTATGGTCCCACTACTGTTATAGCAGGTCGTGATGATTTTCGAAGCGTGTGGTCGCTGAACAATAAATATTGTCATTCGGGTTGATTTATGCTGTAAGATGCAAGTGAACAATGTCCTACAGATTTTTGTTGTATTGATGTCAGAACTTTCTGTATATGGTTTATATAACATGAGCGTAATAGTAGGGGAGCTGAATTTGCAGTTACTAAAGCGTCATGGAGACTTGTCGTATTGTGAAGATTAGGTTCTAAAATGAAAGAAAAGTTATGTAAAGTTTTTCATTTTGGTGGGGGGATGAGCGTGTATAGATTTTCAAAAATGTAAAAAAACGGTCACATGGAAATACTCGAGCGTGTCAGATATTCATATTGTATACGCGTCTTGTCTTTCTGATAATGGATATCTATTAATCTGACGATTAACTGAGGCGGGTGGCCATCAAAAAGGGTTGAAAAATAAATAAAAAGAAAGTTATTCGAGCGTGTCAGATTTTCATAGGGAATGTTAAGTAAACGGAAAGAAACGTCCTATTCAAATTTCCGACAATTTGGATGGGGCAAAAAATCATGACTGATTTTTGAAAATGTAAAAAAATGTGACCTTGAAAAACTCGAGCGCGTTCATCTTGTTGTCGCAGTCATCGAAAATGATAATCTGACAATTATATCGAGGAATATTGTTAATCTGACAATTAGAAAAATCAGTCTGGCAGCACCGCACAAGCAACTTCTCTTTATGGGCAAGCGGAATTTTTTAAATAGTTATTTGTAACACTGGCTGTGATAGCTATCATTTAAAGATGTTAAATCATTAAGTTCAATAGTAGCATAAACATTGCTAGATTTTCTGAAAACAGGTTTCACTTTACGATATTCAGAAATAGTTAAACATTTTTTTAATGTTTCTAGTGTTAACTTTTTTAATTTTTCACAAATTTCTTGATTACAAAATACACATTTCACACTTACATCACTCATTATTGAAATGGATATAAAAGTTATTGTATGAAATTAATAAAATAATTTGGAAATACAACAAACAAACCAAAGCGTCGTTCATGTACAATAACGAGCACGTTATTATTGAGATCATTTGAGATGCCAAGCTGGCGTCGGACGCTACACGCTAGAGTGAGAACTGTGCGAGAGAGTGAAAGATAGAGAACGAGTGAGAAGGAACGAGAGGCGCAGAGTGGGGAATACACAGTTCTCGGCATCTGTACGCGTCATCATTTAACGATGGTTTGAGCCATATCGCCCCATGAAAACCTTCAGATTATATGTTTTTCGTAATCCTGATAAAATTTCCTTCAAAATAAAAAAAAATTAATCGCGCTAGAGTATTTCGAGGTGACGATTTTTTTTGCAACTTTGTTACTCGCTAATTTCCTTATGTCACACTCAAATTGTCAGATTATTGAAATATACACTTTTCTAAGTGTACTTAACTTACATTCTGTTAATCTGATTCAAATGACCAGATTTAATGATACATTTGCCTTTTTGATAATGTTAAATAGGAACATGATACATTTACGTTAAAAAACAAAGCTGTTCGTCTTATTATATAAAATAAAACATATAGCAGTATCATCTATAAGTAACGACACTAAATCGTCTTATCGAATCCATGAACAAACCATAAGAAAGTTTGTTGAACTACTTGTACATCTAGAGAATGAATAATTAGATTTTTCCCTGTCGCATACTGAACTGGGTCACAGTTTAAAGATAAGTTAGAAAAACAATATTAGTTTATTTTTTCAAGGGTAGTAACCAGTTGCAATTATACTGAATTGAATATGAATCAACTGTAGATCTATACGTACATTTTGTGATTTTGTGTACGTAACCCAAAAGTCATGAAAAAATTACTACCAAATCGTAGAAAATACTGAGCTAATCAAGTTCACTCCCATTGACCACGAAAACTGTCGTTACCTCCCTGTCTAACACCCCTCCCAAGAATTAGAGAGCGTATTCAAGCTCCACTCTACCAAATTAGTCTGACAGACATTTAAATGAGGACGTCGTTCATCAAAACATGCGAAACCAGTACTCATAAGATACGTATTTTAATTATGCGCTATGTAGCAATCTGTATGATATGTTGGATGTACTGATAATATATTCTAATGAAATCAGATGTATATTTTCTACATATATGGATAAGCGTATGCATTCATCTCTCGAAGAAAAGATTGAAATTGAGTAACTTGTAAGTCTGTTCTATATACATCGAACGTTGCTTGCCTGTTTCATGTTGTTTTGATTGATGGGGTAAACCAAGACTGACAAATTCATATATGGTAAAGTATGGAGGACACAGTTTCGTTAAGTTATGCTTCTTTTTTTCCACATGACATCTTTCAAGATTGATTATTGATAATGTTCGAAGGTCTGATGTTAAAAAAGTGAGTTTAATTATCCCTCGCAATTTGGTTTAAAAATTAGGATGATGTATTTTTAAAGTTTCCTAACTAATTATTATTTCACATTTTTGAAAATAGTACTGTGTAAATAAAGACAACCTAGAAGTTAAAACTGTTAATATTTTGATTTTCACTTTCATAACATCAAAATCATATGAATTCATATAAACTGAGCATGAAGGCATTATGTATGACACGTTCGTCTCAGAGATCATTACAATCTCATTACAACAAAAAGGTTATCTAACATAATAGTTAGTCATCACTTCGAAAATCTGATCAAAATCTTCAATAAAATCATACCACTGCACATAAGATACATATTCAAAATATTAGATGGCAAGAGACTAAACAGTACTTTAGTCATTACTTATCATCAATATTCAGTTAAAATGTAGTGATATGTTGTACTAGTTGCTAAGACAGAGGCGGAACTGATTAAGAAAAAAATATTGAGCCCGAAAATGCTGACAAAAAGTTAAACTCTTGATATGTGTTTGAAACATTTGAAACTCATCGAATGTATCGCAAAATTGTGACACCACCTTTATTTTGAAATGTCAAATGGCAAATGTGTATTTGACATTCATCTATGTCTAACAAGCACAGAGAATTACTGGGGCCAAAGTTTTATAGATAGAACATTGATTAACAACGTCAAAGTCAACGTCAACGATTTCATTCCCCTCCCCCCCTTCCCCCTCCCCAATTTTAAGCACTATAGCTATTTTAAATGATCAAGTATGAGCATTTTTTTGTTTTTTCCTTTCACTATTTCACAAATTCGCCTCCACTGGCACTGATTTTCAAAAAATACAACACCTTTTTGTCGCTGCCGTCATAGTAAGCTTTTGATAAAATGTCATCAAAATACGAATGTTACTTTCTCTGTTAGAGAGGGGCCTAGGATTCAAGACACACAGACAGACAGATCGACGGAAAAATGTGACAGAAATCATTTTCTGCTTACATAGCATTTTCATAGAACCAAGTGAAATTATTCCCACCAAAAGAGGTTTTATGCTTGAGAGCTATACAAATATCACATTTTGAACAATCAACATTCCACTATATTTAAACAAATTCACTTGATATGCCTATTTGCCATATAGAGAACACGCTTCAACCAACATGAATTCCTTCCTACTTTCTAGGCAAAAATACACGTTTTTCGACAAGTTACACCTAAATATATACCGGAAAATGCGATACAATCCGCCTTCATGTTCTAGCTACCGCACTTAATTCTATTATCCGCTTTAATTAACAACTCTGTAAGTGTTTACCTTTCTAGGATATAACTAATTTCGACGTGCTTCTGCGTACTGCCACCATAAATTGTGCGTATACAATTCCATAATTAGAATTCTAGTTAACCGCACAGCTGCCAGCTATATGATAGGATTGGATCGTTTTCTTTAAACACTTAACTACTTGTATTATATAAGCCCACGCAATACAAAGAAAGCTATAAACATAAATATCCATAAAATCCAGATCACATAATAAGACTCACCGCTGCGCGTGAGAAATGAATTAGTACCTTATATGGAATGATGGAACTATTTTCTTATTTAACATGATTTAGTATTTCAGCGATCGAGAAAAGAAATTGAGACATTCAGGAAGAGAATGGCTCCTTTAAAAGCAACTATTAGGAGTGACCTCCGGTTAGGATGAACCAACTACATTAAGATACTATGATAATATCTATACCATTTTATAGAGGGTGTGATACGGGTATAGTACGAATGAAGAACCGACGTTAATTTTTTCTCATCGATTTGTTTGATGGAGTCGATATAGTTAATAGTAATACAAATACTATATTATCACAATGACTAAATATTTTAGAATCTTGAAAATATGCACAAATGACCTTGAGAATCGCAGGAATTCCGTATTATCATATTGATTAGCTGCTGAAATTACTAGATCTATTATTTTCTTCAACAAAAACATCCGGAATGATCATGTTGCCAGTCGGCGTCCCAGAAGCTGGGTTTCAACGTAAATAGGCACTAGCTCTCAAGTGTTTTTGGAAAGCGATTGGCTTTCAACTTTTACGAGAGGTTATCTTTAAAAAAGAAAATTGGATATTTTGCCGGTATTTTAACTTTCCAGAAGCCTAAATCTGCCATGCTACAATGGAGGAATTATATTACCAAGTCATGTGAAACAACGTTATTCATAGTTTGATAATCAATAAAGGGAAACGGTAATGTGTAAACTATCCATTTATGCATATCGCATTGAAGCCTTTTCTGTTTACCATACACGATTCATACGGTGGAATAGCTAATTAATATTTACTTATGATTTACTGCTACTTGGATATCATATATAATACAGAATTGGGAGTTTAAGTTTAGCTAGAATTCCATTTCCTTTTATGATTCCGTTCGAAGCGTGAGATAATTCTACAAGAGTTTATATGATGAGAGACCTGCTGATATACTCTTAGCAATCTGTTACGTTTATTAGTACTGGTTAGAAATAATTAGCTTATCAATTCTCAATCAAATAATACATCAAAATTAACAAAATAGATACACCAGAAATACATGAAGGTTGTGATTGGAAATTCATGAGAATTATATGAAATCAAATTATGTGAAACTGGACCCGTTGGCGCAACAGTTACAAACACTAGGTGGATTTAACACATTTTTTTCATTACTGACACCTGTTTCGCTAGCTATGTTAGCATCTGCAGGGGAAAATTTCAAAATAAGTTTTAGTCTTAGGGTATTAAAAAGTGATTTGGCGAGTGGAAAAACTGTGTAGCTTTGTGAAATCGAATAAATAAATTAGTGCAACATACTAAAGAGTATGTCAGTGCAGTGTTACAAAGAGAGAGTTAGGTTTCAAATTATATATCTCAATGAAGTTCTGGGGTTTTTTAAGTTGGTTAGTGGAGATATCAAGTTGATGAGTAAAATTTAGTAAGATGAGGAATAAAAATTAGAAAAGTGCAAAGTTTTTGACTACTTGAAGGTTCCCTAGAGGAGACTGTCTTGGCAATATTATATGTATTGTTATTCAATTATTACCGAACTCTCGCAATTTCCATAATTTAGTTCAGCATTTAGTTGGTACTGCTTCAGCAGTTTGGAAGTGCTTCTACAACATCGCTACTCTAAGTACAAAGCAAATAGTAGCTTGTTTGATATAAACGATATACATTGCCTATTTCTTGGAAATTGGAAGTAAATTTCTTGAAATGGAATACAAAAATCTCACCATCCAATATCGAACCTCACTGAAGTGACCAGTCCTCACCACTTACCTGAAAAAAATATTAAAAGTAGTTATTTGGATTTCACGCCTTTACAAGTATTTTACAAAAAAAAATAGTTCAATTTGGAAAATGAGTCTGATCTGATTAAAATGATCTGTTTTCAACTCAATTATCCCTACTTTTCAGGAAGCATCTCGTGCCATCGCAAAATTGAGCCTAGTTTTCAAAGTAAACTAGGACGTTGTATTTCGTACGAATAGTGATGAGGCTCATACGATGAAAGGTATTCATAGAGAAAATTATCGTCGTGGTAAAATACAGGGTTTTGATAACCATTACTGGATAATGCCATTTCCATTATCCATCCGAGATAAGGATTTACCTCAAATATGAAATTTAACTTTTCATCGGAAAACGCGCCTTCAAAAGT
The DNA here is from genome assembly GCA_949316355.1 of Bruchidius siliquastri. Lineage (NCBI taxonomy): Eukaryota > Metazoa > Arthropoda > Insecta > Coleoptera > Chrysomelidae > Bruchidius > Bruchidius siliquastri. The sequence continues at coordinate 39,481,563 of OX438533.1, read as the reverse complement.
TTACTGTAATTATAATGAACAGTCATCAACAGATTATCCATGTTTTTCATATCAGATTCATATCCACTTCATGAGTTTTATAGCTGTAGAGAAACTAACACCACTATTTAAAAATGTTATATGCCTAGCAGTCATCTATCGATATAGGAAATGCAGTTGTAACTGATATTACTTTCGTTTCCACTTTCTACTGGCTTAACTTACGCTTGTGAAGGTACATACTCTACTGAAAATAGAAGACAATACAAATAACTCATTTCTTCAACACTGGGTTAAAATACGTGAAACAATTAATATTGTAGTTTGATTCTACTCAAAGTACTCAAATTTTCATCTGTTTATACATAAATTGTATTTTTTATAGAGGATATGTGTTGCAACTACTATTCTGTTTCTAAAATATGTTGTATATTTACATAATCAAAAGCCTGCAGAATTTCAATTTCATTTTATAATAAATATTGAACATCAAAATTTGTGAACTGCAAACACCATAAATCAATAGAAACGACTCAGTAATTCATACAAGAAAAAAAAGTTAGATGACTTCAAGTTATTTTATTTTTATTTTGAAATACATAATTTGATTGTAAACACTGAAAATCGAAAGAATAACGTTCTATATATTTTCACGTCGTAAAGAGCATTTCCCAAACATAATATTTCCTAAACCAAAAGCAGGAAATTTTGATCCGATTTTCAAAAATAGGAACAAGAAAACATTTATCCAAATATCGCAACAAAAAATCTGTTTTAGCTAACCATAAAGTATACTGTCTTCAATGAACGACAACTGAGTTATCAACAAATTGAATAAACAATTTTTTGCAGTTTTCTTCCAATTTTTTAACACTAGCCTATTACCTACATCAATAAAAAAGAGCCTAGATATTTACAACCTATTTTTTTTTCGATATCCGCATTAAGTTTACTTTATTATTCACGAAAAATAATACGATAAAATGCTATCCTATTTTTTAAATGGTCATTTTTCATTCGGTTAAATATTTTTGCAAGAACTTGGGTAAACTGAGTGGACAGGCAGCAAGCGTGACACAACGCAACGCAAGTCGATCTGCATGGTGTGAGCGGCGACGCTCAGTGCTACTGCGGCTGAACTTGACATTCTTAAGAATTGCAGCCGGCTGTGCTCCATTCTTAGTGAAGTAATTACAGGAAATCGTATGCACGCGACTCGTGGCGGTTTGTCAAATGTCGCTGCATCGGTTAATGATTATGATAGTGTCATCAAGGACGACTGTGGTTATCGCTGGCCTGCAAAATGAAGAAGACATTTTGGATTCTTTGAGGGTATCTGCAATGTAATAATTATGATTTCAAAATATAATTTTTCATGTTTTGTACTTTGACAAAGTTTTAGTGTTATTTTTTTCGTTTTTTAACGATTACTGCTACACCACTAAACCGACTTTGAATGGAAAATGGTACTTTCTCTAATTTAAGAAAGGCCAAGGAGTACCGGAAATGAATAACATGGCTTTCTGTTATCTTCACCGCCCAATGACGTGGGCAGTAGATGTGTTATTCCTATACCAATATTTCAAAATAGTGGTTCTGGTGCAACACAACGTATAGAATATATTTCAAGCTATGTAAGTGTAATAGAGTTAAGACTTCAAAATATACCTAATTTTATCCTTTGCACGAATAATCTCTTGCATACACAAAAACATATGAGCAGATGAAATGTCATATAGATAATGGAACATTTTGGTTCACACAGGGTGCATGGATGACTACAGTGTTGTTGAGACGATTCACATAACAAAGTAATCTTAAAAACACATTCTGTCGCCACCAAGGTAGTCTTACATAACGACATCGCTTCCTCATACCCTGTCGACTTTCGATAAAACAAACGACGGCCACCGGAGAGCTTTCAGTAAACAATTGGTCTGGCTGTCACCGCATCAGCGAAAACAGTCCTTCCAAAGTAAATTATGCATTCGAGAAGTAAGAGAAGAATGGAGACAGACGTTCGCGGAAGATCTATCACGGCTCTTCCTTTTGAATCTGTAGTATTACCGATGCCGTTACTATCCTGAAAAATCTCAGGTGTATTAATCTTCATGAGAAACTTGATTGGACATTCGAAGGGCCACTGCTTGGAATATGCGAGAAGCAAGGATTTTCTTGAGAGCGGATGGCAACTTCGTGTTCACGTGTGTCATTATTCTGCATTTTCATTTTCCAGTGAGTAGGGCCATTGCAACAAATGTTGGTTTTGGGTTTAAATTTTTATTTTATTTACTCTTGTTCTCAGGTTCCCCAATATTTCCGGCCTGTTTGCCTATTTGACGCCAAAATTTTGACCACATGAGCTCAAAAACCAGTAAACTTTGATGAAAAGTATGCTGGTGTATCGGGGAAGTTATTTGCTAAATGAATATTCGAATACCTCTCAACTTGTTTTCCTATATAATATTAGTTTGATGCATTTAAATATTTTTCCGAATTCAAATAATACTCCATATCCATATATTTCTGAAACTAGGACGTAACTAGGGAACTAGAACGAGCAGAAATAGTAAAAAAAATAAAGCTCCGTTTTCGAATGTTCTTGTTGGTTGTCTTGACTTCCAGACACCCCAATCTTACTAAAAAAATTTGCGAAAGGTTGCCAAGTAGTGGCCAGTAGAAAACCATATGGACAACCACAGAATAAGGTTTAGTTACATTCCTTACTTTATGGTGATCCAGTATTCTTTCCATAAAAGTCTCAATAATTAATTCTATCTGGCAACAACATTTTCCTGTATCCCGGCTGCAACCGGCTTATTGAGTTCCTCCAGCAGTAAGATCTAGATTCAATTACTGTGTTAGAGAACGTAAGCAGCTTTAGGGTATCGTTTTTCAGTGTCTGAAAAATAATGTTCTGCAAATGTTTCCAGTCTAGGACACTCTGTTGTAATGCTCATATTCACGAAGTGTATACCTACTGACAGTTCAGAAGCATACCAATACATTCATTGCTGATAAATAGCTTGCTACTGGCGCTACCGTGAAAGTATCTGCTAAATGATATACTGCCGATACAGAATTAAATACTATAATCGTATACGTATTGTATTGTAGTGATATGTCCTTTATTCGTTGAGTTATTACATTGTACTATTTATGAGATAAATTTCCAAGACATTTTGTTTATACTCCTGATTATTTGAATGTCTTTTACAGAACGTAATATAGTAACCAATTATTGCATGGCTTCTATAAGTCAAGTATACAAGAAGGGATGTATGTTTTTTATTATTATTCTAGTAGGAAAAGTTACTCACATTGACTTCGAAGAAATAGAACCAAGTTAATTGACTTTCCATGCCGTACGTTTAAAACTATCTTTTCTGATACTGATAATTAACGCTATTTCCAATTGATTATTGAATAAATCATTTTGCACGGTGCTGTATTCCAATTTGGAGCCTTATTACTTGATAGGATGATATTATGTGATCAACTAAGGTAATGTAGATCAATGCTGAACTTTAAAACACAAGTGATTCGCTTAGCAGCCAGTAAAAAATTGAGATAAGTTCCAAAAGTTACACTGAACATCTTTTTCTGTTAATTACCCCACCATATCGAATTTGAATAAAGAAAACCGAACCACGTTTTGATATATTCTCATAACATGTATTGCCGAATGTCTATCCATTGTCCAAGTGGAACTATGAGTTTGCCGAATAAGTATTAGCACGTGATTCCATTCATTCATCCAAAACCTACATCGTGAATAAGATTGGTTTTGGGTGAACGAATAGAATTGCAACTATTTATTTATTACATTGACGAGTTTTTTTTCAATTGGTTACATTCAATCACAGATACTATTTACTCAATTGGCTCTGATATCAAGACATTTCGTCGTAAACCATTCAACTTCTACAGCCGAAGTGTGAAATTATGATTGCCCCTTCCTGTAACCAGAAAAATTACAAGAGATGTAGCAATACAACTTGCATGCATACTCGTACATAGCAATTTGACGATTGATCTGTTATTGAATAAGTGAATACATAACGCGCCTGTAACGTGTAATTTCGCAGTTATTTCGATATCTTTATAAACACACATGTCATACATCTTTATTGCACCTGTAAGCCTTCCAGTGACCTCAAAGGCCGTCTCAGTTACATAATCATTCTTTTTCATATTGGTACAGATCAGCAATAACATTAATGTGCGGAAGATTAATATTCATTGTATAATCCCTATACAGTTACACACTGAAAAGCTTTACTCCATATTTATTTACGAAACTGGTCATTAATTCTTTAAAAAGTAACAGTTGCCATTTCATTATGCAATCGATTCGTCTGATGATCCGTGAAATTGTACTCTGCAAGATCTAGTTTACTGTGTAGCTTCAAATTTTTCTGACTAATTACTAACTGAACCAGGTTTATCGGCCGTCGATGCTGAAAGTTATAATAAGAATGGGTTATAACGTATATTTCAGTCAATGATATGAGTCACATTTCTGTCAACTGAGCTGTCACGCATAATAATCATTCCAGAAGTCTCCACCATCATCCGAATAACATTTTTCCTAGATTTTTACACACTCCTGTTTTTACTAAAAATGGTATGGATTTTGACTTCACGATTTCACAGATCAGTTGTGATTATCTCCACTTGCGTCACATATTCATGCGGTAGTTTCACGTATAGCATGTCATTCTTCTTGATATTACAGGCTTGCAGATTAGAAGACGTACCTCTTTAGGTAACTGAAGAAGCTGTAGCAGAATCTATATCAAAATATCTGGATATCTCTACCTAAGCGCCCCTTAATACTTTTAAGTCTCAATATTTAGCAAGATGCACCAGAATGAGCCTCTGTTTTTTGATGTATAACCAATGGCTACTAGGAAATCAAACATATCTTGTAGAAAAAAAAATAGCTAATGATGACTGGTTATCAATTATTAGATCTGTGATTTGTAAAAGCTGCAGAATAAAGCTATAAGTATCTTCCAGCATCCAAACTTCACTCATTGTACAGAGCTTTTGTTGAGGTTTACGAGTACCTCAACACCATAGTAACCGAGAACCCTCAGCACAAATACCAGGAGGCTCCAACGCCTCATCCTCCCCATTTCGAACTTCCAACACCTCAAACGATCCTATCCCAAATGTCATCTTTTTGGAAAGCCTAAACGTTGTAGCATGAGTTGCCTGGCAGTTTATTCCCTAATACTTATGGTTTACAGCATTCCAAAGTAAAACGTAAATGAAGTTTTATCCTATAATATCGATTTTGAAGGACACGTTTTCTATTGAAAAATATATAATGTTATGTTGTTTTCTGGAAAAAATATTTAGATAGTCTGTATTATTGCAGAAACGTTCATGTAAAGATCTACCAGGTGCGATTCTAATCTTCTGTTCAACGGTCACCCAAACATGAGTGCAGTTTCTATTGAATTTTTCTCAGTATATAGAAGATGATTGAACTGATTTATATTACCTACTGAGAGCTTTCGTTTTAATAGCATTCGCAAAACGTGACTGATTAGCGACGCTACGGTCTTATCTACACACGCATCTATCTAGGCTTTAATCGTTTGATTGCCAGTTTGCGCAAACGCGATTGATGAAAACCGTTTCAAAATTTGTTGAAAAGTACTGGTATTAGATAGCTGTTTCTCACATTTCGACAAAGATTATATAGCGAGCTGGATATTTTGCTGAACTAAGTTACTTTCATCATCGATCAACTTAAAAATGTTATTGTAACAGTGTCTTTGTAAACACCATTCTTATTGTAACTTTCCACTTACAAGCTTCAGACGTTCTACGATCTTCAAATATTTCGAACTTTAAATGATATATATTACATAGCTGTGAGAAGTATTGTGAACGTCTTTTTTTTTAATCAGAGGTACCTGTGTTGAAGTTTAATGATGTCTATATGATGCAAAATATGTAGCAGTCTGAATTGTAAAGGATTTTTATATACTCTCAAAATTAATCATTACGTAGTTCAAATATAATTTTACTTCCTAATTGAATGAATGAAAGAGAGAATGGATGAATGGATGAATGGATCAATGAATACAATCCTACAATTTGTTGGAAAATAGAATAAAATGACAGACAAATGTTTAAGATTACATTGGAGTCAGTCTAGCAAATCAATTTTCACCATGATTTTATTTACACTCGTACAAATTTTCTCTTTGTTGTGACAATAGGGCTAGATTTTGTCACACCTACATATACCTGACCCACTCTGATAGTAACCATATTGCAAAAGAAATTCTTATAGCCGCCTTTGTTTCACCGTATGATATAATATTAAAAAAACGTAAAAAACCGAAACATTTTCTAAAAGTGTCCACCGCATTTTTCCGCTTTGTTCTATATTGCTTTTTTGTCAACATTACCGTTGACATCGACCTTCTAACAACAACAACGTCGACAGGCCGCATTGTTTTTAAGTATAAAGCAAATAAGCACTGCTCAACTGGTATATGTTTCGCTAGCAGCTGTCAAAGGAAAAAAATAATCTATTTCTAAACGCCGCGCCGCGGACTGCGAGACACAAAAAAACAAAAACCTCAATTCCGTAATGTCGAGATGTAAATTTTTTCGACATACCGATCTGCCGGGTATTTCAAAACGGCTTTGAAAGTCAAGATAAAGAGCTCTTTCGAAATAAACCGTAAGTCGTGATGCAAAATTTTGCGAATATGTTGATATGACGCCTGAAAGATTTTATTATATCTATTAGTGTTGTTATTCTAATGGTTAGATAAATCATTATGATATATGAAGACTTGTTCCGCGCGAAACATGTATTTCAGCGTGGTTTTGATGCTCCCCCAAATATGTCCAGGAGATAAATCTTTAATAGCGGGAGGTTTGCATAGTTTCTAGTAGTAATAAACGTTAAAAAGAATCTAAATTGAATGATTTGTGATCATCTTATCAGCCGTCAAGTACTAACTGCTTAAACGCTTGCCAGTTATTCGGAAGCGAAGGGCAATAAGTACGTAGTAAACGAAAATGTTCACATAGTATTTTGAAACGCGTAGCGATATTGGGAACTCCAGCCGAGATTTGACAGCAACAATGTTCAACAATATTTTACACATCAACATTTCATGCATAGCGTCTTTCTAATTTATTCTAGATTACGAAGTGCGTAAAATGACGAGAATGTATGTTAGCACATAATGATAAGACGTCCTATCGCTCACTTTTTTATTCTCAAATGATTCAAGTCCAGGCTGCACTGTTTGACCATCACAGTTTTCATACCTCATTATGCAGCTATGTCAATGACCAGCCGTTAAAGATATAAATATAAGTGGAGTGATTATGTCGGTCTACGACCGTGAATATTTGCGGTTACATTTACCTCTTTGAAATAATTAATAAATGCTCGTTCTAGCGCACTGCTAGTTTCATAGCAAAAAATGATTGACAATATCCCGTCCTTATGCAACTGATGAAAATGGATGTACTGGAAATAAATAATTCCATTGAATTTATTCACAAAGGTTTGATCTCACACTATTTTGCCTTTAGTGTATAAGATTTTCAATGTTGACATACAGATCATGTAAAGTCAAGTATACGGGGACAAAAAGGAACAACAGATATAAACCGATATAAAAGTATTACTTTGAATTCGAGAATAATAATCATTTTGCTTGGAATTTGGTTGCGAACATATACAGAACTTGCGTTCACACTGTATATATTGAATTATCCTATATATATATCTCCTTCGTAAACTGACTTTATTGAAACAATAACACAGCGTCAATATAAAAATAAATTTCCAAACCTACATGTTTTTGGGATTACTTGTTGTATATTATGCTTTACAAAAATAGCGAATATTGATAGCCATGCCAAAAAGAATATACATAACATGCTTCAATATCTTCACAAGTAACTGGACTACATCGTAACCACAAATACGCACTAGTGCTAAGAGTCTGCAACAAGAGAATTTACATAATTTCGGCAGCAAAATTACATAAGGCAACATTCTGCAATTCACATATGTAATACCATTAACATCTTTTATTTATGAATAAAAGATGAGCTTCGTAGTCGGAAATAGATATTCATCTATGCAAACAACGTAATAAGTTTTATATTATTCAGTTGCCGCATTCTCCTCGAGAAGAAACGTTTAAGAAATACAATCCACATGCTTGTCCAAGATTACGTATTGAATACCTTATCTCTGAATTGCTGTACCTCATGCATCGTTAATTTCTGTAGTAGGTAATGCAATGACAACTAAAAGTGTTCAATTGAATGAATGAGTACAAATTTGATAGAAAAAGCTTGACCTAGTAATTGTTCTGCACGAATATTAATCAATAATGTTGTGGTCTAATTCTCATATAGATATTTTTCACGTGCAAGAACTATAAAGTGCAGATCGGGCTTCGATAAATCGATTTTTGAAAAGTGTTAATTGAAAACGCAAATTTCCTCCACGAATATAGTTCTAAAAAAATATCAAGTCATCTCCAAACCTCATTTGTACAAAAATGTCTGCGGTTTCAAATGATGAAGCAGCGATTAACTCAATTTTTCTTTCTAAACTTTTTAAAATAACATAGTTTGTCAAGTTCCAGGTTATCTTAGTCATTGAAAATATGTAAGATTCAAATTTCTCGAAAATTTTCACATATCTTTATAATCCAGTGCTACATGTTAATAATGACAGTGGTATTACCGCGTAGATTTTATACATGATACAACGTATTCCACCAAAAACTAAACGTTCAAACTCATCCCAAATGTTTGATCACTCAGAAAAGTACTGAAAATTATCAGAGGCCTTGGAAACGTCCAAATACCAAGTTTGTGTAAGATGCGAATATCACTCAAACTGTCCTCTCAAAAAATGTAAACAACGTCGCCGCCAGAAACCAGCATGAGGCATCTCACAGTCGCACTTCTTTTTTTGCCCTGTCGACGAATTGTGTTGCCGTACCAGAACATATAATGAAGGTGGCCTTGCACATACAGAATATTTATGATTACATTTGAGAGATTTTATTTTGTCGCAGGTTATTTTTAGACAATTCCAATCGTTTCTAAAAGTCTCAGAAGTCACATTATATTATATAAACTTCTCTATATACGATCAAGTTATTCGTCATAACTCACATCACTAGATGCCTCAAGGAAATTATTCTCCTTTCCAAACCTGGCTAATTATTAAAGGCTTGATACAGATAAGATCGTTTCAACAATGATGAGCCGGTTTCGCACGATATCTTTTAATTTTCTATTACATAATTGAACCAATTACACAGGATTCATTTCCCGTACACCAGGTCATTAATAAACATCAACAATGTATGTGTGGTCATTTTTTGTTGACGTGATTACAGTAGGTATTGGAGCAATATGCTTTGTAAGTGGAAACAATACGAAACTAATTTTTTTGTAACTTCGAAATTGCTACCGTTTTGGTGAGGGTTTCTTTGAAATCTTACTAATTGCGGGAGAAATATGTCTATAATTTACCAACGCGGCGAGTTGACATGCCTATTATTATTTTTCGACAGCTTGTTCAAAATACAAATCTGAATGAGACAATCATATTATGAGAAACGTATCTTAATTGTATTTGTTAAATTTTGTCCGCTGATCATCATCAACTATTCACAAATCCAAGAATGTTAGTGAAATGTTCAGGGACATTGCAATGGTACTGCCAGTATGAGAATCAAAACAAAGGAATCTGAATTATCTTTCAAGTCTGGTTCGACTTCAATATGAAAATTTGCATGGTTTACACGTAACTCCGGTTTTTTTTCATGGTCCTGCTGTATTTCTGGTGAACGTAATTTAAGACAGAAAAAGATTCCATATTCCTTGAGTTCCTGGATAGAGGCAATTTGTTTCACGAAATTTAAAGTGCTATACTAAAACTGGAGGCAAATGCAATGCTGGTTTGATGGATTTCTAAAAGTATCCTTCAGACTATGGTGTTTCGTACTTCATATACATTATGTATTGTTTTCTACTCTCAATACAGATCCAAATAGTACAATCACATCGTGGTCGTGCATCCAAGTTCTATACATTACACAACACTTTTATAATTATTTATTTATGTGTATACGCTGAGGTTTTTCCAAATTGCTGTTAATTGCTATAACGGTTACAACAATGAAATTAGAAAGATAATTGTTTGAGAGAAAATTTAACATTTATCTATAAAACGCTTTATGGAAAGAAATTTGGAAGAGTGAATAAATGTATAATTTTTATTATATTTATATGTTAAGAGATTTATTCTGCTAGTTTATTAACAGAATATCTAAAATGTTTTACATCACGCGTAGAAAAGGAGACAAACATTTCATAATGATCCCTTCGAGTCGGGTATTATACACTATTGAGCATATTTGATTAATTTAATTAATTTGGTATGATTATTGTCATCAGATCTGAGCTGTATCTTCAAAATTATTATTGTCCATTATGTTAGCACGAGGAGCAATTGAACACATGTTTTCCCAAAACTTTCCCACTATTACCGAATCTAAATCAATCAATTATGATCTTTCCGCTCCAATTTGGTTAGACTGGAAACCAACTGGGTGTCAAACAAACTTAAACAGCTAAAACATGGGCACAAAATTTTCCAAACGTTTCAAACATTGTCGTGTGAGGTAACTTCCTATGAAGGCGTTCCCCAAAATGTGGATCACCTGCTAAAAATATGCATGGTGCGCCACAAATGCATTTACATAGCTTCCTCTGATTTCGACATGTTTCAGACTTTCGCTCGTGAAAAGATACTGTTCTTAAGTTTAAGCGTTAACTTGATTGTTATTTTTATTTCGATTTTCCCCACTAAACCGTTAGGTGTGCAGTAGTCGTGCATGATAAGATGCTGATAAATGATCACCGTTATTTCGGTTGTTACTCGAAAAGTATATTTGTTTGAAAAATATACATGCATATACCATAAAATCCTACAGAAATCCTAAGAGTGGTTTAATGAAAGAGAAAACATAACTGTTTCGATAAAACTGACTAGGCTAAAGACGAAACATGAATGTCTGTAGGAAATTTTCAAATTGTAACCAATATCAAACTCATGGATAATTATTGTTGATTACAATGGCATCGACTTTGATTATAATTCCACAATTCAATTGATTTCTTGTGTACTTTGATAAAGGTTGTCGAGGCAGCCGAAGTGTTAGTAAAATATCCACCAAATGATAAATAATGTTGATCAGTAGTTGTGTAGCTGCTAAATGATATTATTAGATCGATTGGTAGAATTTATTAAAGATTAGCAATTATCTACATTGTTGACGATGTAATGGATTTTTGAAATAGTGAGTTGCTAGAACTACAAAAACAACTCATCTTACGGATTTTTTTTCGAATATTGTTAGACGTATTACATTCTCGTGAATGTACATGCACATCTTTAAAAGGCTGTGATAATAAGCGGTAAGAATTACTCAAGAAATATGTGACGTTCGCATTTGAGGTTAAGTTTCATCATACATATTACTGTAACGTGATAGAATTTCGGTCATGCATGTGCCTGCATACCTGAAGCTTGTACTTTATGTTGTATTAGCATTTATCGGATTACCTCTGATACATTGAAATAGCTCCTCTTGCTGTGTCGCTCAGTGGAATTTAGTAGCTTAGTGATATTGTTGTTAGTATCAAACTAGAATGAAGGAGGAGACCATCTGCAGTCTCTGCAGGAACGGCTTTTAAAGGAGCTAATAATCAGAAAAATTTTCAGAATTTAATTTGCTCAAAAATAAAGTGACAAGAAGTTATTATTAAACCTTGTTTTATATGCTTTCTAAGCTTCCAATCGTTTTCGAACGTAGCTCAAACTATAATAACTACTATTGCAAGGACATAACAGCTTTTTAATTTTTAGAAATCGATACTAAGGTATTAAGTGTATTCGGACGTTTTTGAGGCCCTGATCAACATGTTAATTCAGTTTCCACTCTCAACAGTTTCAAATTTCAATCCAAATTCCTATTTTCTAAATTAACCTATTGATAAAGAATTGAACAGATCATAACGTTGACAATAAAACATTCCGGTAGCTGCGGAAACAAACCAATATCAGAAATCGTAAAAAGATTAATTAAGCTCATTAGCAGATTAATTTATTTAGTGAAATGAATTAATTCCTAGTTATATTTTAAACATCGTATTTCTCCTATAGACTTGAAAGAACCTACGACCTCGATAGAACGATGACTTGAGTCATTGTGGAAAAAACGATTACAAGAGAATTAATCACTACAGGGCATCATAGAATTATTTAAGTGACATCTGAGCCGATAAACATAAAAACAATTCTAATAATAACAAAATAAAAATACCAATCTAAGTATATAGACCTACTAATCGTCCTGAGTTGAGTGTCAGCACCTAATAGAGAACAAAAGTTGAAAAAAACGTTAATCTGAATGTCTTTTTTAAGTGCTGGCACCAACCTCACAAAGTATTTTATTAACCAATCGATATAACATGCCTACATATGCAGATATGTACATGAGTGCATTCTCACATCATTAAGAATATTACAAGTTTCTGCTGTCCACGCATCTCCTACATACATTTTTCCGTCAGCTAGATCAGAAATATCATGAGCAATTAAACCGAACAGCATATTAACATTTAGGTAGCTATTATCATATAATAGGCTTCCACGGTTTATCAGATACGGTTTTCAATTATCATTTAAACGCGTGTACATCAACGAAATAATATAAGTAGGACATAAACAGTTGTCAAAGCTGTTACCACTGACACTCCTTCCGAATATGTAATGATTTACAGTTCTGTGATTCAAGGGTATGATCGTATAATGGAAATTCCTTTGAAGAAGCAATTTAAATTGAGTTTTGCGTTCTGGTGTGCAACAGGAGCCGAACCAATTGAGTCAAGCCTATAAAACTTACTTGTTTGGAAGAATAGCATTATTGTATCGGTGTCATTGATTTTTTTGCTTACTCATCTGCTTTGATTGGTATCACGTAATGCAGTAAATATTACAACACAGCAGGTGAATTTAGTTAAAACTACAGAAAAGCATAAATCCGCTATCTTATGTGCATATTTACTTGATATTATATCAATATTTGTGTGGTTAGTCTAAAGCAGAAAATTATTGATGTTGTAATTACTTTGGCATACCAACCATTTCTGGATACATGTATTTTTTGTGAAAAAAAAATAAGTTATACAGATTGCCATTTTGTATCTTAAGAAAAAGGAAAAAGATTTTTGTTTCAAAAAATTGCTTCTGATTCCAGCTTTTTCATTAATATCCAGAATCCTTGATTGTGCCTCAAAATATTTTTGCACTATTTTAATTTTAGGTTATTACTATTGTGTAGCTTTTAGGCTAATTCAAATGAAAATGTTTGGATATTTTCCATATATCGTATCTTTGATGATTTTTAATCGCATGTTTGCTTGAATATACTGACTCATAAAAAGTCATGCGCGATAAAGAAATATATATTGTGTTGAACCAATTCAACGACTTCAAATACTGAAGTAATCTTTATTATCATTTGGGAGTTTTTACATACAACTTGGGGTGGCAATAAATTCATTCGTTATGTCAGTAACTATGACTGCATAGATGAAATCAGCACCCTACGTCATTGATATGATGAATGTTGTAGCATTCTGAACAAAAATTATTTGAAAATGTAAATGTGATGTACATACGTTGCATGAATAAACCGTTTGCGAAATTTCGATTACATCTTCGACCATCACGTTATATACAACTGATGGTCTATATGGAAAACGCGGGCATCACTTATACAGAGTGTTCTTAAATATTCAGAATAACATGTACTTTTTTGACCTATAAATCATTTTTGATCCAAGCATTTAAATGACTAAAATTCTTCATTTATACATATCTGTATAACAATATAAATACCAACAAAGCCATGAATGGGTCATAAAGATGTGAATATAGTTGTTAGTTATTTCAGTAGTGTTTTTGGTACAACTGAAATGCACTCTATCGGTTTCTGTGGGGTTTTCCTAGAGCTCTATCGCTTTCTGATTCTGTAATTACACCATTCCATGACAAAGATTACAAGATAGTATAATTTATAAGCTGTCACTATGGAACTGCCAGTAATCGTTATTAGTTAAATTCCAACCAACCGATGTAACATGGAGGTTATTGAATACAAAGTACTGGGCTGATTTCTTAGGGTCTTTGATTTAAAATTTGGTCAAACATATTCAAAAGAGCATTTCGTTTCCACTGTCAAAAAGATTGCCGAGGTCGTTCAAACAATTGCGTACTGCATGCTGAACAAGCTAGATATCAATATGAGAAATTGAGGCAAACAGCGCCATCTCTTATTCTTCGTAAACACTATTCACGATGTACCGTTATTCGGCTCATTCACGTCAGATGCTAACAACTGATAATACGTGTATCTTCCTGCTATAGACATGCATGTTTTTTCTTTAGGACAGATCAGACAGATAGCCAGGCGGTCCAATTATTATAAACAGCTATCACACCCTTGGTTACCTATATGTATATCAACGTCTTCAGACTTTGGCAATTTTTTTGCCTACATTTCACTATCAATGCTAATTAACAGTGAAAATATTGGAGCAATCAAAAAAACATAACTCGATATTAGTATTTGAGCGTTTTATAAAACCTATATATCCTGAAATTATTCCATCAATTTCTGCGGTCTGAACATCTGTACCTATAAAGTAGAACGCAAACGTTTAATTTTTATGATAATCGACCGGCTGACGTCATTATTGTTGGATGCAGAGGTTTGTTGTCAGTAACCGCGAGCCGCTGAAGCTTGAAATACGTATTACACGCGAATTTTGAAATTCCTAAGAATGGATTTTAAGGCGTCTTGGATCGAGTCACCGGAGTGTCTGCGTAGCTCAGTAGGCAGTGTCTCTGTCCGGCAATCAGGAGATGTAGTTGATGTTTTTCTCTAGGGTTGCTTAATTGCAAATCTGTATATCGACAGAATGACAAATAAATAAGCTAGCCATTACTTTCCATCTCTGAATTGGTTGAAATGCAGTGATACTTGTGGATTGGAGACATATCATTATTGTAATGCGACACCCTGTATACATACGCGTAGCAATTTAAACAACTACTCTTGATGGAGCATTGCATCGACATATCGCATCGTCTTCACACGGCACGTGTTATGAAATACATTTGAAAACGTTTTGTACGAAGTCGTGCCGTGCCGGCTGACATGTATGGGTTGAGCGTTGCAATCTCTCTAGTGGTATTTCACCACATAAACAAATACATAAATGCCTTGAGACGTTTGATACTCTTCCTCATATATAAAATTCGAGTTAGCCATATTTGTCTCATTAGATATATCTAATTGATGTGGTATAATGTCACTAATTGATGACAGTGAATTATAGTGGTAAATTATTGAAAAATATTGGGGCTTTTTTTGGTAATGATAATTTTTACCATTTGCAAGCTGCATATGGAGTGGCTTAAACTGTGTTTTTTGTAAGACAAAATTAGTGTTTTAGGGATTGTTCTCCAGGTAATGAAAGTTAAAACAGGATGAGAAAGAGTCCAAGTATCTAGCAAATATTCAACTAATGTAAGTTCCATTAACAAAGTTTGCAGTAATTATTAAGGCAAGCTCGACTTGACTTGACTAGACGTGCCTTATTATTATTCCAGTGGCAGTGCTCAAAACTCTTGACATAAACATACAACGCTGTTTGATTAAACATTGTTATGCGTAGATAAAAAGTTGTGTAGTTTTCATACAGTTTCACAAATAATACTCTTTCTTTTAGTGATGCGTTTCGATTTTTATTAATTGAAAAATCGAAACGCGACATTGGGAGAGTTTCACCAAGTAAGAGCGTCTACAATCTACATGATTGTTATGCGTTTATCTTGGGACACAATGTGAATCCAAAAAGCAACAAAGTTATTGCAAATCCAAAACTAAGTAATCCAAAAAATCAAGGTATGTTCAGAACGATACGTACCAGTTAGAAATTATGCTAATTTAAATATGTAAAATATTGAATTCTCACCGGAAATACAAAACGAATATGGAAAGATTCAAATAAAGCGGATGTTTGATTTCATGAACACTGATGTCAATTAATATTATGCAAAGAGAAACGATCCAACAAAATAGTTGAGTTAAATCTTCCATGAAGTACCATATCAATTTTTATATCCATATGCAGTTACACATGTGAAGGTGAAAATAGCAAGGTTAAAAATAAAACGCGTGATAATAACAGGTTTTCCAAATTGAATAAGTGCACTAGACAAGTGTTAAATTACATATTGTCCACCCACCATAACACAAATCATATATACTGAACGCATGGATGGTTCGATTCCCTATTGTTCAGTTTTCCGTGGAAATCAGAAGTCAAGGAACGCAAAAGATATTTACAGTCACCTTGAAACAGTGAAGGTCACAGATGTAGTTTCATAGGAGATAATTATTTAATATAGATAAAATAATTGTGTATTTAAACACAGTTTCACCAATAATTATTTGTCTCACAAATAAAGTGTGTTAAATACATCTAATATAGAAGAAATAATTGTGTATTTAAACACAGTTTCACCAATAATTATTTGTCTCACAAATAAAGTGTGTTAAATACATCTGCATTATGTAAGGGTTTTACCAAGTAAGAGCATATTCAATGTAGGGCTTCGAAATGTTAGCTTTTTTATTCGGTGTTCGGCGATGTTTACTTAAATTATAGGCTTTATTGAAGTACAAGATGAAAGAAATTCTTGAAATTACAATCATTCAGTCATTTTAAAAAGTAATTGCATAATTATTGTATGCTGCAGATTGTACTGTATTCGAAGCAATATTATAATGACGCGTTTAGTTATAATTGTAATTTACCATATAATTAAATATGTACAAACTAAGATTTGAGCAATAACGAGTCTTCAATAAATCCATAAATCCTTTTATACACAATCAAAATTTTCATAGACGCGTTCATTTAGTGAACTTTTGTAGCTGCAAACGAATATAGTTTCAAGAGAAAGGATACATATGCATAAAAATATTGTTGATATAATTATTTGAATTTAAAGAAGGTTAACGGAAATGGAAGCTGATGATAAGAGACAAACTACCACGATATAAAAACATTTCTGATCCACATTTCTGATCTGATTTATTAAAAATATAATCATTGCTACATTGTTTATTCAAGTGGTGATATATTTGGATGACTTTGCCTGTCAGAAAATAAAGGAGAGACGGAATTTCATTACATTCCCTTAAGAAGTATAACAAGTAATCATAACATCTTCCCTCTCCTAATTTGTCAAAGTGCAGGTAAAATCTTCGAATATTTGCCGACAGACACTTTTTATAAAAGTATACCTAATCTACATTTTATTGTGCAATCTTCAGCTACGCAATATGTCAAGTAAGGTAATGGATTTCAATTTTTAATATAAGATTCTCCGGAAAATGTTCATCAGGAATGTTGTGTGACGTCAACAAACAGGTATATTTGTTTAATAATATGCATTCACTGACAAGACAAGAAAACAAATGAACACACGCCCAATAATCAAATTTGAGGTTTTAACAAATGTTTGCCCCTTCAAAAATATATTTTGATTACGACAAAAAAACAACTGAAAAACGAGAAACACATACAAGGAATTGCATTGACTAAATGAATGAATAAATGATACAAACTCATTTGAACATGATATTTTTTTGCTATTCCAAAAAATAACTAGATTTCTGAGAAATATTAAAAATACAAGCTTATGAAAATTTGGGAAGCCCAAAAATTGTCTGGGCGACTGATAAGGACCGAAGATTTCAACATATTATAAGTACTCCTATTTTTTTGTCTGCGGTCTGAAATGATCACAAGGCTGAGACACGTAGAAATATAAAGTTTGTTTCTGTGTAACCTCAACCATCATCAACAACTCGAGGAATATACAAAAACGAAATTAGGAGATGATTTTTGCGAATGACTGCACAGCCAATCTAGTAAAATTGGTGCAGCGGTTACCGATATCACGCGTTGATATAAACGCAAACTGGATGACAGACCAACGGATCTGAGTGCCATTGAATTTTTGGAGATAACGTCTAAAACACTCAATAAGTTAAATCAGAAAATATGTTGAATCAGAAAACCAGATATACTTAAAAAATAGTACATAATATATAAAAAGTGGGAAATCGCTATTGGAGAAGCGATTCTGATTATGGAAAGTGCCAGTCGTATTGTAAAATAAATAAAATGGACGCACACGCAATCGATAACACAATAATTTTTTATTGATATTGCGGCTTAGATGTTTATTCCGGATTGCGTGTTGAACGAGTATGAATAAACATATAAAAATGTAACTGTACATGTAATTGTGTTCATTAGTGCTTATTGAATCACATCAACACGTAATTATTAGTACCAGGAGCATAGCAATAAAAGATAAACGTTCAACCTCAACCACCTAGCACTCATTACAACAACCACTGATATAGACAAAATAGATTCAATTACCTATAATTTTGTAGAGTTGTATCGGCTTAAACTTAATCTTAAATAATCAGTCACAGCTTTAGAGCTACAGGGCTTACTGAAATAAATTGTACAAAGTATTACCTAATATAACTACGTATGTCATTAACATGTTTTGTGCGATTTGTAATCACCAAAAATGTTGATCAATTCCAAGTTTCAAATTCATTTTTCAATTATTAGCTGTAGGTATCTCGAAAAATCTTTCGATTGACGACACCCACATATCTTAGCTCTTGTCTTTTATAGCTTTTCTATTTTCAGAGAAAAATCAAACTTTAGCCTTAATTCAAGCTCCAACGTTAACCTGTTCGTGGTAGAAGGATTAGGTCCATACATAACTTTTTCATTTGAATAGTCTTGAAACCTATAATGGTAAAAGCTACTGCATACATGCACTGACAAACAAAAAACCAGAATGTGAGGAAAATCTAACTTTGTTATGGGTTGGTAATAGAATTATTGTAGATAGTTCATAGTAAACCGTTTCGGTGAATCTCTGTGTTTTAACTTTGCTAATCTATAAAGATAAATATATATCATTTAGAAGAAGTATGGTATGCAAGAATAGGATTGCAACCTTTTATGAAGCCCATTTTCGTCATTTGATACTAATTAATTTTATAATTACTCGATTTAATTGCACTGGTGTATTATATATGGTTTGAGTGATGTGAACGACACGCTCTATCACTTCGACAAATGTACCATTAAAGTATTTGTCTGTCATGCGCCATTAAAATCCGTGAGAACAAGTTAACAACATCTGTCTCTTTTTGTTATTATCTAGAACACCTGAGGAATTTGGGAAATTCAAAATATCAATGCGAATTAAATACCTTCTCTACCTTCATCTAGTCTAATTTAACATTTATATAAGATGGTTACCACGCAGTACTGAATCTGTAACTGATCCTGAGAATGTATATATAATTAATTCTGTTTCCTTCCGGTTGATTAACTGATGTTAACGTGTACTCAAAAATACTACTACAATATTATTTTCCACATCATTTGCAAAAAACTAAAACTAAATGTTTTAGAGGTCATTGACAAGTTTCCATTTTTTTGTAGATGGTCATGCATTTGAGAGAAACGTATTGATGAGTAAATAGAGCCTGATATGTTTTATGTTCATCAAAGGCTTTCCATTACCATACGAAATCTCTAGCCCTCTATCTTCAGTTTGCTTTTAAACCTAGCCGAATATTATCGGAATAGTTTTAAAGAAGAAAAATGAACAGTTCAATTAGTATTGTTGTTTTTTGTAATATCTAACGTATCATTGTTCAGTTTATTACTCGGAAAATTATGAGTCGTTAAGAAAGTAAAACAATAAAATTGAAATACTTTCTTTTTAATTTTCCAGGATCGCCATACAAAGTTTTCGAGGTGATTGTAATGGTATTTCAATGTTGTGGAATTCCTAAATCATCTGCAATTTGATATGTTGATATCAATGAGTTCTGAGTGGTTTCCAGATTTCAGGCACAGGTAAAAAACTCGTGATATGAAAAATGTATGTCGAATGTCGTATTTACGTACCGAGTTAGTTCACAATTCTATTCTCTACCAGGTAAACAATAAGAAAAATATACATTTTATATAATAAAAATTCTAATAGTTTTCTGCTTTCCTTTCAACTGTCTCGGCAGCCTTTTTTGGGGTACCAAATTGAAAAAATAAATGTTAAATGTATAGTAACAATGCTTTAATTTCTGTAGTATAACTATATTTTATTTTAAATTTTTAAGCATATCAAACCGCTACTTAGGTACACCAAATAAAATTTTTCACTTCACCATCAAAATTTGAAACCTACCATGAAAAATTGCCGGCAAACCATTTTGTACCAGTACGCCGGAAGTCGAACAACAATCCAAATAGTACAGAAGTCTAAGGGTATCACAACAAACCGAACACGAGAAAAACCTCGTTGAAGTAAGAAGTACGCGGTCCGGTTGTACTCAGAGTGGGTGCGTGTGCATCGCCTCGCGAGCTCCCAAATAAACTAATCGCGGTTGGCCGCGACCAAGACGGACAGCGCCGCGGCGTACGACGACGCGCCGTCGATCGGCCCGACGCGCCGAAGCCACCTCATCATTTCGCAACGGGGTACGGGGCATCGCACAGTGAGACGAAACGTTAAAATGTGCGATACATGCAAAATGTTCACACAA
This sequence comes from Bruchidius siliquastri, assembly GCA_949316355.1. Classification (NCBI taxonomy): domain Eukaryota; kingdom Metazoa; phylum Arthropoda; class Insecta; order Coleoptera; family Chrysomelidae; genus Bruchidius; species Bruchidius siliquastri. The sequence goes on along the minus strand of OX438533.1, from coordinate 39,460,771 downwards.
GGGATTCTATTACTCTAATGTACTAGTTCTTACTACTTATCGTACTTTCTGACATTCATACTGTAGTTGTCTCACGGTCATTATATTCTCTAAGGTTTTTCATTGATAACCCCAAACATAATTAATTCATATAGAGCTTATTAGCATGCATCTGTGCTATCTAAAACAGCAACCCGTTATCTATCTGAAATTCAATTTACCTGCAGCCTTTTAAATATCTAAAATAATACTATAGTGTATAAACTATGAAGATTTACGTATACGCCAATCAATCAACACCATATATTCATACACATAGTGTAGAACACTAATGATACCCGGGCACTGTTTTCACTCGTTTCAATAATCGTATAGCGGAAAGCTATGGAAACTACGGAATAAGAAATCGTTACGAATATCTCTCATAACAAAGTGTTGAAAAAATATTCGCAGTGCAATTATTATAATGTCTTGATTATCATTACAAAGTGCGTGAGTTAAATTGCGGTACAATTTCAGTGATGGTTCAGCGGTAAATTTTGCTTCTTTTAGGTGTTTTGTATAACTGTTGTCACTTTCTTTCCGCGTACTGACAAACTTCTTGTTTCCTCGCACAATCTAACATTTTCACTTAGTTTGAATCAGTGTTTATCGTTTCTTATCGATATCATGTGTTTCTTCATTCCGCTAGTAATGATATTTGTCTTCATTTTTTATAATTTCTAACATACGATGAAGATATGCTTTATATAAACGTCTCATTTCTTGAAACCAACACTCTCATTCGCTTCAGAAGAAATGAATGCATCATATTTAACAGTTTAAATTCGCATAACATTATTTATCTATTGTGACACAAACCGCGTCATAGGCTATTAGGTCCGTTTCGTTATACTATATCTTAAATACTGTATCTTTGATATCCACGTGAAAACTAATAAGTTATAAATCATAGTAGAAACCTCCATTGCGCCAGTGATGATTCAAAAATTATCCACGCAAGATCTATTACTTTGGAATTCATAAATTCAGCGCAAGTTTGGACTTGATTGCACATAAATACCCAATTTTTCATCGGATTACTAATGATATATGAAAACGTTTTGCGTTCTCCCTGTAGATCAAAACCATCATACTCGTACTATTAGATGTTTGAATTAGCAAACAAATACTCAAGCGAGCTTATAAATACCTATTGTGCCGAAAAAGGAACATAAACAGAGAGAATACGGTCCGGTATTTTGTGGAGGCTTATTTCTATCTGTATCCATTCATCTGTAAGTCGGCAAAGAAAAAGTGATTAGTTCTTTTATGAACTATTTATAGAGATCTGATAACTGCAGTTGAGCTCAGTCGTGACAAGTTTTTAATAATAAGCCTGATCTGGTGAACACTCATAAAAAAGCAGGAACGAATCTGAAGTGTGCTTCAAAAGATTCACATACTAGATATCCAAGACTAGAACGTATAACGAATTTGTAATCTTGAGTTTGTATAATGTTCATAATAAATCTCAGGTTGTGCCGTTTCTCAGTTATATACCGAAATACAAAACTATAGATTCAATTTACTTGCTTTCATTTTTCACTCTGCGGACTTCGGTGCTTCCCAATCAAAATCAGAACTTATGATGCCCCCTTGTAGATCCTGAAACTAAACGTAGTTGAATATTTCACTTTTTTAGAGTATAGGCTCGAGTGAGACTGAACAGCCGTTGTACTAATACCTATTATATGTTGTATCTATCTATTCATCCAAGATCGTATCTTGTGTAATTAGCTCATTATATCCAATAGATACACAGACAGGAGGGTGTCAACCATTTTCCTACGAAATCGTTAGAATGTATGAGTATTACACGTTGGACAATTTGTCAACATCAAAAATCAAATTAGCGCTTAATTCGCAAGGAATCAAGAACGCAATTTAAGATCCCTGGAGCGCTGAAAGTGTATAATGAATTTGTATTATTATTTGCCATGCCAGGAGTAAATCACCTAGTGAGGTTCGATTTTGCAAGGCATTTCGTACATTTTATAATACTGTTCATACATTTCCTTTGCTTAATTTCCAGACGTACAGCATAATAAATTATGCAAGTGTTACGTACCCGTCTGGCAATTTCACATCGAAAACAGATGTGTATGATTCTTAAAGCTTTTACCTTCCCTATGTTGTTGTAGTCCGTCGGGGATTTGAATATCGGGGACAGGGTCAAAGACAATTTATTCTTTAAGTGATTTCGTTTAAATTAAAATACCGCGACAATAATATTAACTCTTGCTTTGCATACTGTAGCTCGTACCAGCCTACCTTAAACAGTATTTTTTAGTTATCACCAGTGCTTAAAGCTTCGAACCACCAAATTAATAACATCATTGCCTCTTTACAAGGACACTCTACCAGACTAGTCGTATGAATGAAAAAATGGTCTTAAGTAGGTTGATATTTTGGAATTATATTGAAAATATTCAAAGAAGTTGAACTTTTTCTTATTATTTTTTACCAGGATATTGCTTCCTGAGGCTAGTAATCAGTCTGCTGAATTTTTCATGATGTTGATGAAGTTTGAGTAGTTGATCGGCAGTGTGGATATATCTGTCCAGTTGCCGATGTTCCTCAGCCGTGATGCTTTTTCTTTCTATCAACTCCTCTTCCTCCTTCTATCTTGCCTTTATATGCTATAGATATATCTTTCCATGAGGTAAATGTGTCAATAATCATCTATATCTAATAAGCAGTGCCGTTAATATAAAACTCAAGTCTGAGTAAAAATCTGAAATTCGGGACCCCATTGGAAACCTGAAGAGGAAATAAAAAATACCGTACTGAAGACCTGAAAGAACTGATACGTAACAGTGTGAAAACTTCGAAGCATCGAAAGCTTGATAACTTTTTTGTGTTTGCCATACTAATAAATTAGTGTTAAATTTTAACAGCATTCCGAATGATACTTTCCGAGTTATAGAAGGGCACGAATTACAGACAGACAAACCAGGCAGGCCGACGAGGATGAGTAACAGTATAAACATAACTCAAGAAAAGTCGAAAAAACGTAACATCTAGATTTCGAAACTTACCGCGATACAATTCTTGCCTCAGCTATTGTCGTGGGAAAACGTGAGCACGTGTGGAGTGCTGAGTCAATGCACTTGACTCGACATTTTTTTTTCTAAATTTTCCGTGATCGATGAAGCGAGTGCTTCCATTTTATATACATCTATAACAGGACTGGAGATCACGACAAGCTTTCCTTTAAATTTTTCATGAATCGTTAATCGATAAACCATAAAATTACCCGAAATTATCTTCGGCTTCTGTTATTAAATTAATTAAGAACGCAAACACGAGCGTTCTTTTCTTACCAGAATACAATGGGACGGAGCGTAAAAATTCCTGCGCTTTACCGATATAATAACTGGGTGTAGAAAGAGATAAAAATCAAACGACTGCATTGCGAACTATATTAAAGCCTAATCTGCAAAATCTAAAAAGAACGCAGCACTGTAATAAATTTCATAGATAACGTACCAAGAAGAAATATACTGAAGAAAAGAACAAGGAAGTCCTTGGGGGAATAAGTATTGTTGAGGTGAAAAACAATTTAAAGTACTCGTTTTTCATGTGATGTCGCTTATAGATAATGAGGTGTGGACAAGGTAATATTCTTTATTACAATTAAGTTTTTCTAACCTACCATACGTGGTGATATTTTCCATTGGTATGTAAATATTTCATGCTCGTCTTAGTTGCACAGCTTCGACCAGCCAGATGAAAACTTTTGTTTTCGAGGTTTCGAATAATAACTGCAAAAATTCCGGGCTACTCTCTAATCTAGTCGACTATTATTTCAGAAACGTGTGAGATTTTTAATCTTAATATGATAATGTACACATAAATAACATAACAACAAATTGTTCTCTTAGTTCATGCGGTACACGCTAATAAACAGGCTCCAAATACCTGTGTAGCTGACTCACAAAAAATCTACATGATAGTAATTATATCGGTGGGTGTATCCAAATCACCATATTATGTATGAACTGACAAAGTAATAAATCTTCTCTCATCAGATAATTCGTCCTCTTATTTTTGTTCTCGTTAAACCGTGAACTAAACAAAAACGACTTCCAAAAAACCGTGAAGCCTTGTAATTTCGTGATACAATGTAACATATACTCACACATAAAAAGATAAACACACGTGTTACAAAATCTATGTATACAATTTAAATGAGAATGGATCTTCTCTAGTTCCTGCATCCTGTTTCCTCGTCACAAGTGGATGAGTAAGTTTACATTGATATTCATTGCACGGATGGAATATATAGTATATAGATAGTTGAACAATAATAATGATGTATATTGTAGATGATTGTTGAACGTTTTAGATGCGTTTATAAATATATATAAGTCAGAAAAAAGGAGATATATGATTTTATTTACTGTCACATGGTGGACATGTTATTGTTGATATTAATTCTTATAATCTTTTGATGGAAGATAACGCAAATACTGTTCGTCTCTCCATCTCTACTGGCTGACCAGCAAAATACTTTTTTGTCAGACTTGTTGTCTCAGTTTTCTATGCGTTAAGCACTGGACTGCATTTTCAGATCCCCATTCGACAATCATTTCGATGTCATCGTTGATGTACAGCAATAAGAGCGTTAGAGAAAGCACAGAACCCTTTGGGACACCAGCGCTGATGGTAAATGAATCAGAAGCTCATAAATTCACTACCATATATAAGGATATGTCCCTGAGGAAACTATACAACCACTGGCATTGATCCGGCGGTGGTGGTAGTTGTCTTGTCCTGTGTACCTACTAAACTCTTTAGTATGAACATAGTAACAGTTACAGGATATTCAGCTTACGTTATTCATCTACTCATCTCCATCCGTTTAGCCTTGACGCTCTTCGAAAACAGCAGAGAAAATATTGTCGATCTTCGCAATGCGCTGGGATGTGCAAACAACACAGATCTCATTCTGGCAAGTAATGGTAATCAAGGACGATGATTCGTCAATTTTTTGTGTGAGATGAAACCGTGCAGTTTTTTTATTACTCTCATAGCGGCTTGTGAAAAAATTGGTGACGTTGTATGTAAACGGAATTTTTCTGGAATATTAACGATGCCGCAGAGATTGTTGTTAAATTTTTTAAGATGTTTTCAAACTTTTAAAGGTATAGTCTCTAGACAACTTTTTATTTCAACGGTGACTACTGGAAAATATATAGAATAACGTATTTTATTAATTTAACTCCTCATATTCATCCTGTGGTTGACTCTCTGTTCATTACATTTTCTACTGGCCACTAATAACCACATAGGATTGACAGAATTACCTTCACAAACATTTTCAGAGCAGAATAATAGATGTACCGAAAGTAATGTCAATCTCCTAAGGGTCCCTCTGCAATTTTTGACAAAATCGATACTTTCGGAATTGATCTATTTGTGTTCAACCAAACTATAGAAAGCTGAGGTTTAACCTTCTCGATGCCATTTTTGCAAACGTCTACAAACCTTGGTGATCCGTTCAATCTAGAAATGCCTTGAAGCAAATCATCATACGTTCTAAGTGCACTTGTATATCGCAACCAGGAAAAAGTCGGTAAATTAATTTATATGCTAATTTATTTGCCTAGATGAACTATCGCTGTGACTTTTCGAAGCAAATTGTCTACGTCTCAGCAATCAGGACAATAGCAATTTGCGGAAGAAATTAAGTATGTCTGTGAAATCATCTTGAGCGGGAAGTAAAGGCATGAAAAAGCCAGGTTCACTGATCATCATATACACTTTACCTCTGTTTTAATGGTGTTTTGTACAATCAAATTATAAATGATAAAAATGAAAATTTTATTAATATTCATTGAATTATCTTAAAGAACTTCACGCTTAATATTATATTTTCTTAACTCCTTTTCTGAGCGACGAAATATTTTATCTATATATACGTTTGACTCTATTACAAAACATACGTGATCAGACGAAAATTCTGTAGTAAACATATTTTTAACTTACAAATAAAAAAAATGTGTAATTAGCACACAGTTTTACAAATAACTGTTATTACACAATATTTTTATCTGCATGATATAACCAAGTAAGAGCATCTACAATCGACGCGATATTTTGAACAATATTAAAAATACGTGACAAGATCGCTTTCATTGTACGAAAATTATTTTTGTATTTTTTCTTTCAAGTTGCCAAAATCAATGAGTTTTAAGTTATTCGAAATAGTTGCCTGATATCCTAATCATGAATGGGCACTCAATCGAAGATATTTTCAAAGTGAATGCACTTAAAAACTCTGGAGGGTAGAGAAAGTTACAAAATACGCCAAAAATGACTGCGTTTTTGCCACTTTCTATACAAGTTATGAATTGAAGCTTTACTTCACTCATCACAATCGAAATTTACTTCAAACAAACCGACAGAAATAATTTACTGAGATTTCCATGATTTCTACTACACCATATAAGATCAAAACCTGCCCAATTTCGAAGATTACAATAATACGCATGTATAGTAAAACCTAAAAAGCCACTCAAAAATCATATCAAAATCCGGTATTTACATGTGTGGATATAGTAACACTTTTCCACCGAATAAATAGTGAAGACTAACGAAGTACCTTGGCAACTCCACATTAATATTTCTAAATAGAATAAAGCCATCAAAAAACCGAACATCTGCAGTGTTTATGACAACACAAATTCGTTCTTTTGTGGTTACGCTTATAAAACTAAGAAGAGTAACGCATACAATTTCGACATTGTCGGAAACCACAATCGAATTCAAACAATGCCAGTGTTACGGAGTATGGTCGTATTCTGGTTATTAATGAAACAAGTAAAAATTAGTGTTTTGTTATAATGGATCAACATCGATAGTAGGAAACAGTTGTAATTTCAACAACTGATCTTCAGTAGTTAGGTGGAACTGATCTTCTACATCGTGAAACCCAAGATATTCTGTAGATATAAAGCTAAGTAAGTTATTTTATAAATCATGTTACATACTGTTTCTTCAGATAATGTTGAAGAACATTACCATAGATATTCAGGCGTTCATAGAGAACTTAGAATCAATGTATTCAAATCCTGAAATGTATCATAGTGTATGCTGAACTGCAAATAAATACGTTTCATAGTTCAATTATCAGTACTTTCTTTAAATTATGTCACACTCCAACTGAAAAACTTAGTAATTCGATGGGCAAATTTTCTCTACACGGTATGCACCATGAATATGCCAAGAATTTGTAGTATGTTTTTTCTACTAATATTTTACATAAATGCCTTTGCATCATTATTACAAATTACGTAGTCTTGTTTATAATAACATAACTGTAATACAGTCATATGTCACTTCCTCTTTAAATAAATCTGAAACCTCTGAAGCACTCGTGCACGTCCCTGGCACAATTTTTAACAACTGCTTAGCTCAAGTAAGGACATGCTGTTGAAAACCCTAATTGATTCACGCGGAAAGATGTACAACTGTGACTTTTAAATGCTGTGGGAACGAAAATAGTTAACTGACACAATTATTATTGTACACAGATTGATTTGTTAAACCAACAAATTATTGCGGTCAGAAGTACAACAGGTTGGAATATCACACAAATCACATTGATTGAACTGGTTATTTCAGCAAACAGAGCAAAGATGTAATTTCTATGTATATGCAGACATCTATAGAGTACCTAAAATGTCATCAGGCTACTGTTAATTCGCTTACGATATAATCAGATTTAACGGTTATAGGTATCGGAGAACGATGGTAATTATAAGACATTTACAATATCAAGATATCAAGATTTTAGTACCCAGAGAGTTGGCACCGGGAAATTGTGGTAGTTTGAAAATGTAGATTTATTGACGAAATAAACGATGTGACATTCACTATCTTCGATACTTATTCATCTGAGTTTATGTCTAAGTGCAACACGGTTTCCTTTTTATGGTTATAATGTGTAGACTCTAACTGCAGACGTATAAAATTGCAAAATTAATATAGAGAAAAGGCACATATCAAGTTTTTTTAGCACTCCTTTGAATATAATATTGTTATTATCAATACTCATTTTAAACGGGTAAAAAATATTTAAGAGAAGAGCTGATAAGTTATTGGTTATCAAGTTGGATCTTATTTGAAATAAATGACAAGGTTTCCACCTAATACTCCAATTAAATGTTTCAGCAGATAATATTACATACCACAAAGATACCGATATAGAAAATAATAACCTTAGGTTGATCTTCTGGAAATATTTTTGTTAATGCAATAACTATCAATAAGATATTAATTCTACTGTATACTGAAAGCCATATATTTTCAAAATGATTTTGAATATTCTGTTTTAGATCAGAAATGTCCCATTATATCTAGGACTACTTTTCAAGCACATGCTACAAGAACAAAAACCTATATACTCGAAAATTCAAATCCTACATTTTTGTTTTCAAGTTATGCAATTCTCGAGTAGACTTCAAAAACTGGTCGAATGCGTGTATAATGTTTATTTATTTCACTTTTACTATTATTGCTCTGACGAGCTCTTAGGCAACACGGGCGTGATGTGGTGACAATTAACGAATTCCAGTATCAAAGAAACCGCCGCGCCCAGAATGAAAAATTACGGAAATGTGATGAATTTATTCCTATAAAGCCCGTTTTTTCATTCATTTATAGCTATGTAGAGAAGTTGCCGTTTTAAGGAAACTTATTCTATTTTGTAAGTTCAAAAACGGCAGTATGGAGGAGTTATAGATAATCAAATATCTTACTTCATTCAATCTATGGATTTATTTTCGAGTTGTATGTAAAATAAATTAATTTAGAATCTGCTTATAATATCATCGAAATGCTAAATTCACCAGGTATGATGCTAACGATTTTGTAGATTAAGGAAATTAGAATAGAAAATAGCTTTTTTATTAATTCCTTTTCATCATTGATTAAGGATATGAAGATAATCAGATGATTCGAAATCATAGAATTATAAATTAGAAACATAACAATAACGTTTAAATATACACAGCAATTATACACAAATAAAAAATCAGACGAATAGCTCGGAAGCAAATACGTTATATATACAAATACCAGGTAAGAACTACCTAATAGCGGCGATAGATGGCACCTATGACATCTGTTTGAATGGGTAAAGTGATAGACAGAAATATTCTTTGTCCCCAACACTTCTACGATACATAGTTGTATATATTTTGTGTGACAGCAGCATTCTTCTAAAATTGTCACCCAACTTTTTCAAGGTGTATAGGTTGTGAATGATCTGACATTCAGCATGCAGCAAATAAGATTACGTTGACTTTGTGAGTCTTCTTCCAATTTGCTACCTTTTCTTCTTATCTGTTATTCAGTGTGATTCAACAAAATTCAGATGCTCTAGATTGAAAAAAACATGATACCTGCAAATTATTGGTAAACAGAATAGGTGACAGGAATCAACGGTTGTTTCCAGTTAATAATGAATTCCGTTTTGCGAATTAGCTTAGAAAGGTTCTAACAACACTGCATTATCAAACGTAAATCAAACATTACTTTCTTCTGTAAACAACTATTTGCTTCATCCGTAATTGTGCTATACTACTCATTGAAGGTGTGATGTTATCTGTACAATTTTATTACAGATTGTCGATCGACTAGGTTCTTGTAATAGCTAAAATTATAGCACCTGGCTGAGACTTACTGTGAAATGGATGAAACGGCACATACAAGTACATGACAAAAGGTCAGAATTTATTATTTCTCTGTACTGTACTGTACTGAAAACATTTAATCTAAATTTTCAACATATCGCAAAGTTTTCGAGTACTCCAAAATTTATCATGATACTCAAGATTTAAGAAATCTTAAGTTCATCAAAAGTTTTAAAATCCAATCAAAATCTCCAATACGAATAAACTTATACCATGACACGTGAAATATACAGTCAGCCTGCTTAGTGCCATTTTTTTAAGAGGCTAACACTTCAGTAACCATTCGTAATCATTGTCCGATTAAATTGCAGTAATCTGTAGCATTATTCATTCACATTCCACAGAGGTATCCAGACCAGGTGACCTATTACGAAGGATTAACCGGAGTTTATAAATAGAAGTACGTATCATACCATTACCAAAAATTGGAGTATTTCCCAGCAGTTGTATTTTTGTTCATTAGTGTACAGATAAATTCCATAGCGTTCACCTTTTTTGTATTTTTATAAGTAGATATAACCAATTGTGATTTCAGTTGCAAAAACTTGCAGCTTATATAACATATTTTTCATCAAATCCATTCAACGCCTGTCTACTGCCATGATAACATAACGTCCAGTTTATACACCCACTAGCGAACCTCTATATGTACAATGAATTAATTCTAACTTTACAATAATCCTTAGCAAGCGAATTCCAAGAAGCCGTAGATAGATATGTCACATGCTTGTGTCGGTGGACTAATATGACAACATGTATCGAAGACAATTCACATGTCAGTAGGAGCGGAAGATATTACATCGCATGACATTAATATTTATTTAGAAATTCCAGGAATAAAGATCGTTGAATACAATCGAGCTTGCTGCTGATGTAAATGGAACTGGGTTCTATACTTTTAATTACAGACAGTAATTTTTTTATGCGGATACCTAACATTTCAATAGTTCCTCACACTGTCTTCATATGGCTTGTTTTCTCAAGGCTTTAGGAATTCTTAATATTTTGACATGTCATCTGGTCACCATTCTCATAATTTACCAAATTAAGTCACAATACAGATAAATAACAAAAAATCAATACGCCTCTATATGTTGAAGCTTCCATTCAAGATATAGGTTATCAAAAATAATGTTCAAGTACCTATCATTATTTTTGAAATCTCAAGATAATTTGATTAACTTCAGTGAGATTGAAGTAACGAGCAGAGGGCTCAATATGACATCAACATTTAAAAAGGTAGATATAATGCTTTTAAGCAACTTTATTTGAAGATTTAGATGCATATTTAATATAATAGAATAATTCAAATGTTTTTTATGTTGTGTATCATTGGCCTACCACATTTGGCTTACATGGAGGTTATACATATAAAACTCATTTAGATAAACTTCGTGAATCCATAAGGATTAGTGAGGGGATGAATTGATTGACAAAACATTGGCAGTTTCAATGAACAATTGGAAATGACACAATAAATGCCGTTACTTTGCACTCTTTTTCCACTTTTCATTAGAACTAGAGTCAAGGATTTTCATGAAGAAAGAAATAATACACCAAAGCTTACAACTTTTTGAAAGTAAACGAATTTGCCGACCGCAGCAAATTTCCGAAAGGACTTCAAATTTCCTTCCTTTTGAATAAAGATGAAGCGAATGCATTTATTTAGTACATATATGATTCGGAAACTGTCTTAATTGTACCATCCTACAAAACCCACCCTGCTATACAATAAGACAAATTTTAATGCGCGCCTCTGTAACTACTTCCCACATGAATTTAGTTACTTTCCAGATAAAGGATATTAAGATATTTGGTTTGATACCTTGCCCAGCGCAAAATTTCAGCGATGTAAACAATGACAAGGGAGACTAAAAACACATATCAAAGTGAATTTTTTTTTGGTGTAGACAAGAATTGAAGCATGATGTTTACTCATAATCATCCACTCGTATTCTGTTCATGCAAGTAGCATATCAACCGTTCAATTTCTCTTCGAGATAACCCATAGATTCTGATTGTGATATGCTCTATCATCACTGCATTTTGATCCTACAGCTATAACAACACATCATGTTCCGAACGATTAAATTTATATGTACGCATTGCATTTTTTGGGATCCTGTATCTTATTACGTAGGCCTAAATGTCCGCTATTATCTCAGTTGGCCGCGTACGGTTGCGGCTGATTTACATTCAATGCCGATTTCGGTGTCGGTTCATTTACAATGGAAATGGACGAACCGGTACCATAAATAATCATATTGTCTTTCACGGCGAACGAAAAAAATATGGGCGGCGTGTCAGAATACCGAGTATTCAAATGCATCTCTCGCTGGTTTGTGAAGCAAGATTGAACAGGTGGTTCCATTCACAATGATACAAATTATAAGTTGACATGTTCACCAACCGAGATAATGATCCACATTTCTTTTCCTTGCTCTGTACAAGCAGGACGTATTGGTGGAGGTTTTGGAATTAGCAACACGAAACTTGGTACTAAAGAGTGTTCAATATTACCAAGTACCTATTAACCTGTTGTTGCGTGCCCAGTGTGCCCAGTTATGTGTGGCCAACAGAAGTGCGATAATTTGGCGATCAATTAGATTAAATTAAGTTAGACTTCATGGCGCCCTGTTCGAGTTTGCACCAAATGGGACTCGTATTGTGTGGTAATAGTCTTGGAGTATCTTGGAGATTACCGTCATCAATGGCATGATGTGTCAGAAATACTTATGTGTTGAAAAGCTTAAAACAAAATTACATATTGCATTCCGGTAACTTTCTGCTTCGTTGTACAGAAATTCAAAATCAATTTTCCATACATCAGAAATATCTTCAATGATCGAATTCCATCTCACAATTATTTTACATTCTTCCATTAATAATGTAAATAACCAGAAATTTCGATTTTCATATAATTATACATAAATTATCCCATTTCCATACAATAAATATCATGATTCTTCGAGTACAACATATGAATATCCCCATCACTACCTGGATATGTTCATTGCACTGTCCATTAGTATGTAGTATAGAAAGATCCTTGATCTCCCTCTTGTTACTGGCATCCTATTTGTGTGGTATATACACATCATTACCACATTGGAACTCATCTGGAAGGTATAATTATGTTACATTTTTTATACCAATATTTAACGTCAAAACATGAAATTGGTATATACAATGAAATTAAATTTCCATTATTTAATTCATTTTCAAATATCACTAGACACCACAAGGCAAAGAAAATATACCTTAAAAACAAACAGCAATTTGATTAATTTAAAATAAAAGTGCAGTAATAATATCTATGAGATGAAGTATGTTTTTACTTACGATTCCAATTAAATGACATTTCACGCCTTTCGCTTATAACGCTAACTGAAAAAGTTTAAATTATGTATATGCTGACGTTTTTTATATTGTTGTACTTTTTATATTGAATTTTGGCTTCACAGTTATTGTTATTGTTTAGTAAACCTGACAGTGTTGAATAATCGAGTGGATCATCTAGTTTTTAGCTGTCCGAGTATTACTTTCTATCTATGTAACATTAGATTCCAAATATAAAATGACAATCTTAAAAATAGTTTGTTGGACTTTCTATTTTCATAAATGTTTCATTTCTATCGATACTCCAAGTGGAAATGAACAGATATGTAACAATCAGTTCTTATTACAAATTTTGTCGACAACGGTGACAGAGAACGATTTTCTTACTTATTTTTGCTATAAAAAGATTCCAAGACTTTGGAAATTTGATCATATCAGTCATAAATCATATTCAGTCACCTTTTGTCAAAGGGCTTTATATTACAATTACACCAAAATCCCTGAAGTTGGAGAGACGCCCTATATTCAAATAATCTTCTAACAGGCTTCTGGGGATTTGTTCCATGAAGCTTTTGGAATTAGTCAATCAGTAGAAGAACTAAACACGAAGAATCTCAGCACTTACTCATTCTGCCTTACGTCAAAGGAATATCAGATGGAATCAGTCTAAGTCAAATATTCAGAAATGGTGAATGCCGTCGCTGAAGTTCTCATGATAATTTTAGGATGCCCTGTAATGATGAATGTTCAAGAAATTGTAATCATTTGTTGAAAACATTTATTATATTTTAATATAATAAGTAATACCTAGATTATTTACAGATGCAAACGTTATCTATAGGTACACCTATTCAAAAAGTCATTTTTGTAACATAACATCCACTTGCTCACTGTTAATATTTTAGATCATGCTATAATAAAATATACATCTAAATACATATTAGCCTTTGGTACGGTTTTTTGAGGTATTATTGGCAGTATATGTTCTAGTATTCGTGACCTTGGAGATCTCCTAGGTAGGCGTCCAATGCATACCCATTGTAAACATCAAAATCGTTGAGACCTGTAAGGTAAAAGATATTTATGTATATAGAGCTATATTATTTTAATCTTACATTCAAAGTGCGTTCTGTATAGTTTAAGTTTTCTCGTATATAATATTCTCTAAGGCAACATCTCACTATTTTAGAAAAAATCCATTTGGATCCATCTCTTCATGAATCAACTAATCGAGTCTTGTAAATACAAGACATTTATTTGCTGAATACAAGTATAATACGTATATGTGTATGCTATTGAAGCTAACAACAGACTGAAAAAAAATTATATGTGTAAGATGCGAGTATCACTGAAATTGTCCTCTCAAAAAATCTAAACAACGTCGCCGCCAGAAACCAGCAGGAGGCATCTCACAGTCGCACTCCCTTTTTTGCCCTGTCGACGAATTGTGTTACCGTACCAGAACATATAATAAAGGTGGCCTTGCACATACAGAATATTTATGATTACATATGATGCAAGGAAACTCGACCATCCTCTCCAGTAGTACGATGAGATTTCCTGTACTATAACGCATGATTTACACTTTTTCTTCACAAATGTATTGTTCTTTTTTTGGTATTCCCTTCCAAAAATAATACAATTATTATGCTTTGGCAAAATTTTACCATCTCCATGAGCCTTGTATTGAAAGCCTTATGGAGCACTTACAGTCTGAGTAAATCCAGTACCAAAACAAACTATTTCCTACACAAATATAATTGTGGAAACCTACTGACGATTGCAAATGGTGATTGTATAACATTACTTGAACATCCAAACGCTTTATCTCACTTTTGTTTTATCTTAATTAAAAATCGTGCTTTTACTTGTTGGCGATGTGATGCCCTCCAACTGCGACATACCAGAGAGGTAGGAAAATATCTTAATATGATTGGTTCAATTGTCTCGTTAGCCTTATCAATTTATTTCTCGTGTCACTACACACATTAAGTACTATAATCAAAACATATTCAAATGTTTAAGTATTTGCATAAGCTGTAGTTCTGGTAAGTGAAACCTCATTTGTTCGTAGAAATAACTTTACCAACGTTTCGTTTGCTTCGGCTGCCTTTGAAGTACAAAAATAAATATTGAATTTAATTAATTGTACTTTCAATAAAGATTGCCGAGGTGGCCGATACATTAGTGGTGTTATTTTCACAATTACATGTGGGCTTAATTAGCGGCCATTCCAAGTATCAGATGAGTCAGAGAGATATTCACAGGATAAACTTCAAAAGTTACGTTGGTGAACGGAAGATGAAGAATTGTAATCTTTGTAGCAGGCAACTTTTGTTCCTGAGAGACAAGAAAACGAATAACGGATCAATTTCATCATATTGCAAAATCTCAAATTACATTTCCTGGTGCTTCTAGAAACGGTGCTTTTTTATTCATAGTCGTTTGTAGCTGACATTGTTCCATACTCGCAAATAAGGGTACAATGCATGCTAGTGTGAATCTTTAGATAGCCTAAGTTTCATAGGATCGTTTGATACATTCAAATCTGTTTTCTGAAGGATTGGAACAAATGGTGGTACCACGGAGATAACATCTGTTTATCGATTTCTCCATAATAATACTTTTTTAATTTAACAAATATGTTTTCTAGCCCTGGTAACATGCAAAACAATAAAGATAGCAAGCATAACACCGTTACCTACCGTCTCCGCATATACCTCCAAGTCATCCAGCCTAATGCTATTACCTAGATAATCTGCAGTTTGCTTTGTATCTATGAAAGTGCCCCTATTATACATTACTACTCTTACTTACCGACATAATGGCTAATGTCAGTATTTTATAAAGAAATAAAATTATATGTGCACTTCCTGTCTTCTTCCCAGTGCCAACGGTCATGCTTTTTGAGTAAATGTAGCGAAATTATTGCAATCGTACTTTCCAAATGTAATTCAATATTGCACTTAGGCTGTTGTTACCGACTTGTGCAGACAGTTTTATAACCAATGGATCTATGTCATTTCAGTTGAGGTAATATTTTCACTTGTGTAAGAGCGCATGAGCATTTACTAGACTCAAAACGGGGAGCTCTTCAAGACAAAATAGCTACAAACGGTACAAGAAAACCTTACACGACGTAAAAGTATAACAGTAAGTCAAACAAATGTACGAGTTATAACATTTGGTTTACACTGACTGAGTGCCATCTTTTTTTATATAGATAATCTCAAGCAAAGGCAGATGAAAATACTTGAAAATAACCAGCGGAAAAAGACCACTTAGAAGCAGCAACAACTTCTAGTTTCCCATTCGTTATTATTTGATTTTATTAGCACTAAACAAGTATACGCCCTTGAACCGCCACATATTAAACAATATATGGACCAAATATCGACTTTGCTAAAATTACGTCGGTCTAGCTTGTCTGGTATTGTACTTTATTAAAATAACTCACAAACATCACTTTATGAAATCTACCTAATAGGAAGAGAAATTACAATATTTCACCAAAGTCGACATTTATCGCATAGCATGCTCGATATACGAGTATAAACGCGGTGTGTTTCGTCATAGTGCACCACATTATCTCGATAGATTGCTCGTGATCGTTATTAATGAGTCCGATGTAGCTCCATGCCATTCTGCTCAGCTTATATAATATTTAATTTGAGCTATTGTAATTCCATACGGAGTAAAAGTATGTAACATCTTTCTAATAGCGCAGGCTGATGCGGCTGTATGTTCATCTTGTACGCAGATACTAGTGTGTCAACAATGTAGTACGGAATGTTTCGTATAAATCTACCTATACAGGACCATTTTAACCTCAAAAGTGTTTTACTGAAACAGAACATCATAGTAAATAAGATTAATGAAACTCTGCGCCATCTATTGACTAAAAGTCAGTTACCGAGTCTTTACCAACTTACGTGAGCTCGTGTAGATGTGAACAAAACACAAACTAAACAAACCGATGAAATATTCATAAATACGTGAATCGTTTTATTTGCAGATACATGAGCATGATGGACAAGACGGTGTAAGAATCGATCTATTAAATCAGGCATATCGACGTTGAATAAAATCAGCATAACATCTGAGTAATCGTATGCTCATCAATATTTATTTATTCGTAAACATAGCGTAACATCTAGTCAGATGATAAATACATAAACGTCATCCATTAATTATAAGGCTGATGCGGCGAAGTACGCTTAATGTTAATCTGGTGAAGCCGCTGATGAAATTTGTACATATACATAGAATAAATTGTAACATTTTTATATTACTCTAATGAAGTCTGTATAGTCACAACAACCGTCAGAAAAACTTTGATAATCAAAGTATATATTGGGTAAAATTACTAGTAAGTCAAAGTGGAATTTATGGAATGTGAACGCAGAAATGCCGCAAAATATACCTCAAAAAGCAAACGTTACTTCTGTATTGACTAGTCATATTTTGGAATTCAGAATAATTATAACCTCACCAATGAATATCGAGAATGTGGTATACCAGCAAACAAATCAGTTTTAGCAACAAACGATCAGAAACGGTAACGCGGTGAAGTCTTTTTATAGTGCTCCCCAATTATTGAAACTGAGCTTGACTCTATACTTCCCGTGTACGTATTTCTACAAATCCATCATTTCCAGACCATGTAAGCTCACGCATCCAAACACTAAAAACAGATATTTGACTATGTCCAAATATGATAATGTATTTCAGACTTAGTGAAAAGGAGTTTAGTTGTTCACTGCTCAAACTCCCAAACAGAAACTTGAGAAACATTCGAGGATTAGAACTGAAAAGGTGCCAAAAAGTTATGCTTTCAGCTCAGAAAAACATTATACCTAAGCGAAGTCCAAGGGAATATTCTGTTATATTTTGCTTATTGTTCAGTTGCCAGTGAAGAGTGCATGAATTTTCAATGGGGTCAGAGCAACAAACCAAAAGCAAATTATGAGAATAGACATTAAGATTCAAAAATATGTATTAATTCAGATCAGACAATATCTGGGATCACAACACTTCGAGCCTGTAGATATATAAAAAACAAACTGAGTTTTCTCCCTAAAGCTTTAACTTCACTTCAAGTAGTTTGTAAAATAAACAGGGGCTTCGAAGACACGAAGAAAAAAATTTAAAACATGTTTAACTTCCCCCTCAAAAATTTGGAGAACATCCAACACCTGAAAACCGGTCTATCCCTTTTTCATATTATTCGTATCACTCTACCAGTGCCCTCTAGATTGATTTAAATCATATCTTAGTACTTTACAAGTTAAGGAACTGTCAATGATCACGGTATTGATACATCAATCGATATGAAATTTGAATGCTTCATATTTTGTACAATTCAGGTGTTTTCCACCTATCATACTTACATTGTATACTTATTTCGCTTTTTTGGGAGCATGTGGATAATGCAGCATCTCTTAGAAATGATTAGAATGTAGAACTCTGTATCTTTCAACTGTCCTCGCTCTTGGATGTTTCTGTCTGTACGTAGCTGTCAGGATGGTAGTAAATGGTTTTCCGTAGCTAATTCGTTCAGCTGTCTGTGACTGTCCGTAACTGTCCAAAAAGTCTATAGATGCGTCTTCTGCCAACAAAGATGGAATAATTGTAGTCCCTTCATTTTGATATGTTAGTCAAGAATATTTTAAAACCTCTATATTAGAGATTACAGAAAATGGGAATGAAATAAGTGTTACTATCGATAAAGTGATAATTCTAACATTAATTAGGTAATGTTTCAAGCTTCGGAAACACCATCAACAGCTCAAGTGGACCAAACAAATATTTCTTTTAGTTCGAGACATTTGTTGTTATCCAGCGGAGACATTTTTTACATGGAAGATTAAGCAAAGTTTATATATAATTTGGCGGTCTAATTACGATAACGGTGTCGCCTTGCAGAATGCAGTTTACATGCTTCCATTATTACGGCTGTTTTACCAAATCGACCTTAACTGTTTCTTTACTACTACTACTACAACTATACATTTTGAATTTTTGTTATTATAAGTATCCCATATAAAAGTATTTTTTTCAGTACTGGAACTTAAAGGCTCTTTCTCGTGTATACGAGTACATATATGATATAATCAATAAACAAAACATCA
Source organism: Bruchidius siliquastri (assembly GCA_949316355.1). Classification (NCBI taxonomy): domain Eukaryota; kingdom Metazoa; phylum Arthropoda; class Insecta; order Coleoptera; family Chrysomelidae; genus Bruchidius; species Bruchidius siliquastri. Next base: position 39,441,579 of record OX438533.1, on the reverse strand, counting down.
ACATGAAATGATATTTATTATTATTCTTACTCGTTTATCATGTACTCCTTGCTAATTAAAATTATATATATATATATATATATATATATTAGATTTTTAGTTTAGAATATCGATTATTGACCGCGAAAGAAATTACTTTTATTGGGATCATCAGGGACATCGGAAATGTCCAAGGACGAAGTTAGACACCTTCAATATCTTTCATCCATATTCTATGATTATTCTGCCACCACAATCCGATTCTGAAAAACTACAGTGCTACACAATCCCAATGATATTTTCCGAGTTAAATGAGGTCAAAGATTACTGAGCAACAAGAAGATAGACTGACGGAAATAAGTGACATGGTTTTTCGCTGTGTATAAGTGAAAATGTTATTACATACACTCCAAATCACGGCCAATACTGTCGAAAACTAAACGTCAATGTATTCCACACATATCTCAGCCAACACTGCAGACAAGTAGGTATATAATAGAAATGATATTGCATAACAAATTAAAATAGATATTGCAAAATATACTGCTAAATTCGTCACCGACTAGAACAATGGACGCATAAAAATTTGGAATACATCCTCATATACATACAAAAAAGCTATTACAGAATACCTACGTTCATAAAAAAATACCTAAATAATTTGTAACCGTTTTTTTTCAGCTGCGCACCAATTTCTTCCAGTAACTGTTGTTTGAAACTTGTAGACAAGGTGGATTTATCAAAAGTTTGATTTCGGACTTCCATTGTCTATAAAATTTTGAGTATCACGACGTTTCGATTGATATGCTATCTTCAATCGCCTTCAGGTGAACTGGCGATATCAATCGAAACGTCGTGATACTCAAAATTTTATAGACAATGGAAGTCCGAAATCAAACTTTTGATTCTTCCAGTAAGTATTGCATTATTTCTCATTAAAACACTTCTATCCCGAGAGCCAAAATTGCATTTCCTAGAACAGGCACAAATCAGGTTTCAAACTCCTTCCAAATTTAAAAGCGTTAAAAAAAGATTAGGACATAGCAAAAAAAAACAGTTTGGCTGCCTTTTTGTCAATTTGCTTGATAATTTTTGACCCCTCCATATGTCATAACATCTTGGAGAAAATTTACTACTGTGGAATGAACATGTGAACCATTTGTCTCTCATTTAATTTTCACGGTAGGTTGCTTCTCGAGTAAGGACGAAAAATCTAGTATTTGAAAATCGATCCACTGCTCGTAGAGGAATGTCCAGAAAATACGAAAAAATTCACACAGATGATCAAACTTTGTTCTTAGACATCTTAAGGTTCCATGATTAAATGGATGTTATCGAACATATTTGGGAAATAATAATAAATTAAGCTTTAGCTTTGTTATAAGGATAAATCTAAATTAAATATCTTCCCTCTTTCCTTTAGATAGCAATATAATTTTGATACAAGTTTGCTACTGTGTTCTTCATTATAGAAAAATATAAAAGGGGTGTGGTGGGTTCTATTAATGCCTAGCATGCTCATAATACGACTTTTTATTCATACTAATTCATGTGTTTCACAAGAACAGTCATTGACCCATTTTTTTAATCAAAATATCTTCATCTTCAAAATACTTTTTTTGAACTAAGGCAATATAATTCTTTTTAATATCTTCCAAACGTGTTTTCATAAAATTTGGATAAGGTGTCACCTGATTCAATATTTGCTTCAGTTTGTCGTTGTGCCTATAAAATCCTTTACGCAAAAAATTTTACCCCTTGAGGACGCCACTGTAAAGCCGACCTACTCGCGCATTCCAGTACCACCAAGCCACAAATCTGACATGATTTGAATTTTAAAAAATTTACATAATTTCTGCTACTGCACCAGGATATTTTCGATACAGGTTTCAACCCGATCAACCGGATTGGTGTATTAAAATGGGCCTTGATATTTAGAAAAATTGTTTTACTCTTTACCATGGTCGATTGGTTCTTTCTCACCAATACAAAGATGCAAATGGACATACGGTGTTAGATGATTTTAGATGATACGTAGCTAACAAACACATTGAACACTTCCTGATGCTGCTACAGTCATCATGGTAAATATCTTCTTAATGATTGCTCAGCAAGGAATTGAATCAATAGTGACTGAAGTCTAAAGTGACAAAACATTATCTAACAACAAAATGTTGGAGATACGGATTCACGTGCCGTCTGCATCAAAGATTTGTCTGGTTGTTTCTCAATCCAAAATGTTGTGTTTAATGCCCCTTTTATATAAGCCTCACCACCAATATCAACGATATCTTACTAAGAGAGACATAATTATCCATTCCCATCACCAGGTATCATGTCCGGCCACCCACACAATTTAACCTCATGTTTCGTTGCAAACTCATCGCGAGCCTTCCTGCACTGTAAGACAATTCCTTATCTTATAAGAACTTTTCCCGAGTCCAAAGACCCTAGTATCAGAGTCCTTCTCAGCTAGTGAGCCATCTGTAAACCAGACTTTTCCTCCTCCTTCAGTAATCTGCTAGTCAATTGACTCGCACTTCTTATGCGTTGGAATTTACATTCAAAGCATTAGCTAGGAACAATTACATTACTCCTCTTACGTAGTAAAGTGTGTGTGTGTGTGTGTGTGTGTGTTTCAAAGTGGATTTCTCAATCTTCTCGGGGCCTATAATGACTGGACTAAACCATAGATATAACATCATTATATTGACATTTAAAAGAATGAGATAAGATTAGCTCACTAGAAAAGGTGTCGCTATGTATATAATTGTTGTAGACAACTGTAAATTATAGGTTAATATTTGTCTGCTCGATTACAAAACAAAGCACTGGAATATAGTTAACTATCGAATATATTAATGAGATCCAGTCCGGCAGACTTTGATAAATTTTTTTGTATTTGTTTGTCAGTAGCCAGCTTTTATCTCATGTTTTATGTGAAATCATCTATGAAACCGTAAAACTTGCAACATTTAAGAGGCCTTGTGTAGATTTTTGTCTGCGAGCAGAATTTTTATGGAACGTTTCGTCAAATGTTACCCTAATTCGAAATGTTTGAAATATTATGCTTATCCGAAATACTTAAATGGAATCTAGAAAGTAAATTAGCTACAGTGAAATAGCTACTGATGCTACTCTATAAAACCCAGGTGAAACCATAATTTAAATACTATACTGCTTGCATGAGGTCTTATGTCGGAACCGCATAGCAGAACAACTAAGCAAATTGAGGCCAATTTTGAAACAAAAAGCACAGCTTCATTTTGGAAACATACTGGCTAGTAAAGTAATTGACGTATTTTTATTATAGAAAGTATATTGTATCAGTAACTTAAATATGTGCATTAAACATTTAAGATTTTCTACGTGAAAATCTACTTAAACTATCTACTATCCTTGATAGTCACTTATTTTCATGAATATGTATGCCTGAAAGATATAATGCTAGAATCGTTTTTACATCAAAGTATGGTTACCTACTCCACGAAATAGGATTTGAAATAAACCTCTTTCATTTATAGCAATTAAGCCTTTATTTATGGAACAACCATAAAAATTTAACTAATAGGTTGCGTTTAGCTTATACGATTAGACGTATCCTAGTATGCGGTCTGACATTTAAACAGACTCCTTTTATTCCGGATGCTGAGTATTCAAATTAACAAACAGGATTCTACATTACAAATCAATAAATCTTTTTTTGATCGTCGTATCATTTGAATTCGCATAAATGTTATCAAGTATGTAATTACCACATAAAAGATATATTTTATCTATTTTATTTGCTGGTTTGCACATATGGATGCAATGATCACTCGTAGATAGTTTACATAGGATTTTTGATGATATTACAGGAATGATATTTTACTTATGTGTAATGTTTTTAAATTTTGGATCTAATTGTTGTTAAATCCGTCAAAATTAAGAAAAAAATTTAAAATAATTTTTAGTGTCCTTCATGTTTTAGTAAAGCTTTGCTTGTTTAAACTTCATGGTACCAGAACGTTCCACAAGTTGGCGTCGATGACACACATGAAAAGAAGTTCTCAATGCAACAATTTCGATATTCTTGTAAAGATATACTCACGACAAGAACATCTGATCTCACTCTAAGATTTGAAAAGATAATTATTAATTTGAACCAAGAAATGCATATTTTCGAATTTAATACACATTCAAAAGAAATTTACTCTAAAGAGGGAAATACTTTTCTTCAGAACTAAGATTTCAATAATTTTCTAACAAGAATTACTTTTTTTCTGAGGTTATCATATTTTCCAACGGAACCTCATTTACTTCAATCAAGTTTACGAACATCTTGCGGTTCGCTCAAAAAATTCATTTATTTATTTTTCATCGCCATCTTCGTCATCGGTATTTTCAACGGTGTTATTTTCCATTGGACTAAATTTTTATCAACCCCCTCTCAGGATAATTGAATCTGAAGATGTTAAGGTTGTGAATGTTGCGAGAATCTCATACAGGTGTACAGGTGTGACATCTATAGACTATTCAAGTATCATTTACGCCGCGCCACAACAAAAGTCGAACATTGGCCTCCGGCTATTATTTTCTGGACATGCAGCGACGGGAATTGTACAGGTCTGTATCGGCATCGGCCGTATAGGCGTAGACAAGTGTGTGTAGTCTTTGGATAGATTGCACATTGATAATGCTCTGATTGGTCAATCCTATATGAAAGTTTTACCTTTTTTCCAATAAAATAATCTCAAGAAATCAACGATTATCTCTTTTTAACAATTCAAGATCATAAAGAGAAATACGACCCTGGACAATTTCAGTGACGTAGTGTTGTGACCAGGCGTAAATGATAGTTGAATAAATTATAAGTTGTGAATAATCTCTATTACCAATGTTTTTTTTGTATATCTTCTGGCTTAAGTACAGGTACATATTTTTTATATTCTGTTTATCTGTACAATACCTCTCAAACTTGAATTAGAAAAAATATTATGACACCGATAAAGGTTAGTTACATTTGGTACAGTTTTGACACTTTCTTTGTTCTCTTATTTAAGGTTAAAGAACCAACAGTAGCTTTGATAACCGCTCATCAAAATAACTGTTTATACTAATGATAAATTATATAATGAAGTTGAACTATTTGCACCAAAATTATGAAATGCTTCCCTCAACACTATAGTATTCTTATATGCCTAATTATATTAGTAGTGTCATCTATGAAGACGAAAATGTATCGTTATGATGATACCATTGATAAATGCAACCAAGAAGTGAGAATACCTGCCAGACCTTCAGTTGGCTGTACACATAATAGGTGGCGTAACAGGTACTACATATCTGTACCTATAGAGAGAATACTCTCATATAACCCTCTTGATAGTAATTTGAGATTTTCTTAAATACCAAAGTTTTGTTCCCGTTGCTATAGAAAATCGGAATTAGTTTCCCGAAATAAAGTATTTGTTAGTTCCTACTTTAGTAGTAAGAATTTCCATTCTAGTGTTAGTACCGACATCTATCCACTTATAGCCGTATCATTCACGAGTATACCGCTATTGCGATCTGATGATAATACCAGGTTGCCGACAAACATTTTGTATGCCCATTTCGGTGCCGCTTTCATATCTAGATAATCTTGGTAAGTTTTATCGACATTTAGAAGAGGGCGCCTGCTACTACAATTATGTTCTATTATAACATTATTTTTAATCGGTCAATTGCTGGTATCGGCAGAGAAATAATGTACCGGACATCGGTATTCACACAACAGATGAAAGAGAACCAGTAGGAGCGCTCGTCAGATGTGCCTGATACGATGTTCAGACACATGTTGACATGAAAAAAGCAGCTAGGCGCGCCATACACACTCGAGTGGAACCGCGTGATATTCGTATTTATGTGTGGTGATAAAAGACGAGTCTTAAATAATGCAATTTGGCATTTGCAGACGAAAAAAACACTAAATGCTCGATTAAGAAAAATAAAGTTTTCCATCAGTGCACTAGAAAACGATAATTTAATTTTTAGAATTTTAACCAGCCAATTTTATAATTTATAATTTTTTACTGAATTCTTATTAACTGAAAAAGCATTTTCTAAGAACCAACTTTTTTAAACAGACCTACAGCCAGTAATCCGCTGGGTTACAATAAGTTTAAAAAAATCTTCTAACTGGTCGGTAAGTATAATGTTGTGATTCATCCTGCAATGATATAAGAAAAGACACCTTTCTAGATCTTATATTAATATATATCTTCACGCTCTAAAAGCAAAAGTTCAATCTAAATAACGAAACATATTTTTGACCTCTACCTTATTTCTGTAGCAAGAAAAATAAACATAAATGAGATATTTAGTTGCAAATCTCCTTTAATTCCAACTAGGAAATCGAATTTACTTATGTGTGTACCATACCGTAGTTTACAAAGATACATCCTTTATCGGCGATATTTAAAATTTTGTATCACACGGAACCTCTTTAACGTGTCATCTGAGGAAAGTACTCTTGAGATTATCCTAGAATTCACGAAAAAAGGTTGTCGAAGAACATTCGACTCACCATATTTATGTATTTAGTTTGTTGGAGCTAGACACCTGAAATGTCTCCAGCTCTTAAGATGACATTTGGGTTATGTATGTTTGGGAGTTGATTGAAATACACTGATTGCAATGCAACAATTACCTGCAGAATGTCTATTTAATGATACTTACCTATGGCAGACGTGTACTTGTATACAGGCTTGTGGTACCTTATCAACGGTGACTTGACAACAGGAACAGGAAACACCTGCTTAACGTATGCTGACGGTACTACGTGTGAAGGTAGGAATTGGGGTACAACTTGATGATGGATGTCATTCTGGAAACGTATACTATTAATGGACAGCATATAAAAATTGAGTCAAGTGGATCGACTCTGGACTTCCACACTCGCATTCAAGTTTCTTTATATCAAGCATATATACATTCTGTTCGCTAAAGCGACATAATCCATAACAATGTAGTTAATTAGAATTTTATTATATACCTAGTATGTTTCATTTCTTCGCGTGAAAATAATGGAAAACCGAGAATCAAAAACCACATTGTAGGCATAAAACATTCAAACTCGAATTTTTTTCTTCTGCGTGAAAAAAAAATATATTATCTATCTACATATTAGTTTTTTTAGTTTAGATCTATTTGTTGTCTCTCCTATTGCATACTATCCCAGGCTGCTTTAAAATTATTCAGCTTTTCCTTTTAAAAGTCAAGTACGTCCACTAATGTTACTTGACTTGGATTGAGTATATCAATGAGCTGGTTTTTATTCAATTGCATAGTTTAAATTTTGAAATTTTATTGTAAATAAAGCTTGAAATGAAATAAAGTATCAGGTTTTGACCGTCTTAAAATACCTTAGTTGAAATCTCCCCCTCCACACCCCTAACAACAATCTCCTCTATCCAATTTTATTAGAAAATGATCAAAGGCCTCTCAAAGGTCTAAAAACGAGGTTTGAGCATTTTTATTTTTTTTTTAAATGTATGACCACTCTGTCGTCACTGAACCGATTTTCAAAAACTGTACAGCTTTTTTGTCCTTGTCACACTAGTAACCTGTTGTGTCATCAAAAACCAAAAAGTTGTTTATGTTATAGAGAGGTCAAAGATTACAGTGTACAGACAGACATACCGATGAATATAGGTGACACGATTTTTGATAAATGTCCGTTTTACGCCCTTGATATATAGTTATATATTACAGCTGTAGCTAAAACCCACCAACAATGATACTTACCGTATGATGCACACTAGGCGCACTTTTCGACACGACGGCGTTAAATCCATTAACTGGATCCGCAACATAATCCACAACCCTAATGCTACCATCAGGTTCCACCAAGGAGTATTGTCCTTTCACTACGTCCCCGTCACGTGCTTCTGACTGCTGCTTCACATCCCCAGTATGAGGATCATGGACACCATATTTGAAGGCATATTTTGGTGGAGACTGAAAAAGGTATATCTTTATAAGGCAATCATCCCGCAACCTATTCAGTGTCTCTAAAGGAGAGATGAAATTATATTAGTTCCAATTTCAATATTATTTCCTAAATATGTATGGTTTGTAGTAGTAAAAACACCACTGCATCTGACATAGTAATGACGTATATTAATTTATTATCCTGTTCAAGGTATGCATATATTTATTACATTAACATACGATAATGAAAATTTAAACTGCTGAAAATGTTTCGCTAAAGGTTCCTGTTTTTCTAGCACCTGCCGAAAATGGAAAATTGCTAAACTAACTAAATTTGCCGATTGATAGATTAATAAAAATGAATTTGTTTGATAATTCTTTTAAGCTTTATCACCTTTCCCCAACTGAAAAAGTCAATTTCTGCCTTGAGTTGAAATTTTCAATTACACATATCTAGTGTTTCTATATCTCCAGAAACATATTCATGTGAAATATTTCCAGACACACTGGAATTATATGGAAATTCATAGAAATTATTTCCTGCAAACTGTCGCTATCCCCCTGGCTATAATGAACGTTCAAAGGATACCTACTATTCTGTTATAAAGCGATAACCTTTTGAATGTCGTGTAATTTAGTAGTAGCAGACCAGTAGCAATACACGATTATTATTTCAAAAAAATTAATCTTAGTTCTATGGGAGTTTGAAAGTGTAATGCTGTGCTAGGTATTTAGTTCATCATTGTGGGAATACAGTGGAAAAACAAAAGTTGCATAGTAGAAAGGCTAAAGAATATAAATTATTACGTAGGCAATTATAAATATATACATGTTTTCAGAATATGTCACCACAAACTATTATGTAGTCCACTACGAAAATAAATTCTTGAATTTTGTGGTTCAAAATGCCAATATTTAGATTAGATATTGTTTGGAAAAATCTACAGAAGGACGCGTTTCTCGATTCTGTGAACTTCGGACAGTTCAAACTTCCCCTAACGGTACTTTAATATTAAGGCTTCGCCTTCGTGGTTGCTTATATATGATAAAAATATTTCTTCACGTTGATTAAAATGAACACATACATTGAATTTAGATAGAAATACACCTGAAAGATATAATACTCGCAGCTAGACATGCCCTGCAGCGCAAACATCCTACAATACATACATAGTAATCCACTTCCTTGGAACCATGTCCAATATGATCAATCGGGTGATGAATCTCATGATGATGCTGCTCAGCTGTTATAACACCACACCGAACCTCCGTCGTCGCTATCAAAAAAAGTGGCACAGTAATCTGTAAATCAAAATAGAAAATTGGTGGCTACTAATCATCGGTAAGATGACACGTGTAACGATAATTACTTTTGCTTAGAGGATCAGATGTAATAATCGAAAGTGGAGAGAACAATCAATAGAAAGTACTAGGGATATTTTTTGTTGGATGATTACTTAATGGACAGCATGTGATTTGTGGTATTTGACCTCAGTAATGGCATTCAAGTTTCATTTGGCATATGGCAAACCGGCATATGCCCAGATAATTATGTGAGAATTACATTATTATAGACAGAATGTGACTGGTGATTCTTACTGGTGTTATAATTCCTACATTTTTTCTAATTTCACAAAAATACCCAAAAGCCGAAAAAAGCTTTAATCGTTGTAATTTTGTGCAACCATCACAGGTTATGGACCACATTGCAAGAGTGGCAGAACCTGTGGCACTTAATGATTGTTTTGAAATTAAAATATAGTCAGATACTTAGATTGACTATTAATTCAACATCGAATCTAATGGTTGTCAAAAATATTGAACATTTCAAGAGACAATTGGAAACTTTTCAAAATTTATGTGACGCAGCAATATACACTTCGCTAGACCGTTAAACGGTGAACTGCATGACAAACATATTGGAGGAAGCTTAGTGTTTTTTATAACTACTGAATCTTCTTGAACAATTTCTTATATGCAATATGAATCACAGTTCTCAGTAATGATCATATATTGAGCTATTAAGGGATTCATAATTTTATTTTTATGCCTTATTATTTTGCCTCTGACTATCAGATTTTCCGAAAAAATTATACTAGGCTGCTTGTATAGTTCCATCACTTCCTCATTGGTCATTTGGAACTTATTAGAATAATAATTATTTCAAAATATGTGTAATAATTTTTCCATCCAAAGCAAATAGCAGTTCCTCTGATACGATAAGTCTTTTTGCTCAAATTACATTCACTATTTTTCCACGACTGCCCTTAAAAATCAAAACTAAATATATTTAAATTTTTATTCCACAGGACAACTTGCAGTTAGTATGCAGTCGTTTTATTTTATTTGATTTTAGTCATTATTTGACATCAATTAGGCCTTACTCAGATTTGTAGTTAGCTGTGTAGAAAAACGACTTCCAATTTGATAATTCAATATCAGGTTAGAAATTAAAGGCATTGCGTCGGGCTGGTAATCTAAGAAGTTAGTGGACCATCATAAAGTCGCTGGTTATTGATTTGTGGTTGTGGACAGATCCTAAATTTATAATTCAACCTACAGTTACAGCAGTATTCAGTTAATTTTAAAGACATAACATTACTAATACGTAATAAAAAAGAGGGAAAGTACTTTCGTAACAGCGACAAAAACATTTCGAAATTTTGCTAGCTATATCCGAAATCATACCAACTTTTCTACGCCAAACCTAAAGAACAAATCCAACCCAACCCAGAGACGTAACGAGACCTCTCTCAAGTGTGAAGAAAATTATTGCAAACACCTATAGAACCAAAAAACGAATCTGCTTATTCAGCATATGAGGCCTCGGTACTTTACTACTTAACTCGATATCTTTTATAACTTTTACATAATCTACCAACTTTTGTTAACGTTTGTCTAACTTTTGTCAGCTTTTGCCATCCTTTTCAAACATCTGCCGACTTACCGGAGAATAATATTATGTTATACTATAATCATTCTAGACTCGAGTCAACTTAGGCAAACAAGAACAAGAGCCGGAATGAATTTATGTAGAAATGCAAACGATTTTTGAATCGTGTAGTGAATATGAGAATGTTCAGATAAAAATTGTTTAATTTGAGCAAAAAGTTTCACAAATAAAATCGTCGTCGAGCTGTTGGATTAAAAAAAACGCGTCAACCAATTACACAATTTTTATTTCAATGATGGGAGAGCGTCTACAATCTACACATTAGAATTTTGTTGATTTTTAGAAGAAAGCATACAATTTACGAGAATTTGCCGTGAGCCTACAAAATTGTCTTTTATTAAATTGAAAATAGATATGAATTACCTTACTTTTTTGTGCAAAGGTTCAGTTTCAGTATTATCATGTCATATTTGATATTAAACAATAAAAAATACTGCAAAATGTTTCTGCATGTAAACCACCTACTAGGAACCAAAGATTTCAAAAAAATACCTATGTAGGTACTATCAGTCGTCAAATTTCTTAATCGAGTCGAAATTTTTAACTGAACACTCAGAACTCAGTACATGGTTGCCTATATGAAAACAAGGAGTTTTCGCATTTTTGCAAAAAAAATTCTTGATTCCAACCTCTTGCTAATAAGTTGCCACCCTAATAAAAAATATTTTTCGAACAATTGTTACAGGTCATAATTTCCCACAATTTTTCAAAAACACAAAGAAACATCATCCAATTTTGCATAGCAAGGTAAACTATATTTGCAATAAAAACACGATTCTATTAAGTATTTTTAATATTGTGTAAAATTAAAAGAATCAAAATAATTAAAATGCATAAATTAATTTGAGAGAGTATAGACTGAAAATATATCATATGAGCAGTTCAAGCAGCGATTTCTAGAGCAATTTGGTTTCATGAAGAATGTTAGGGCATGGCATGAGAAACTTCTAATCAAGGTTGCTCCGTATGAGATGGCCCCTGATAAATGTCAATGGTTGGACAATTTTTGAGTCTTCTTTCAACGAAGAAACACAAAAATAATGAGGGTTTGATATTATTCTACAAGAAACAGTCTAGCCTATGTCCTACCACTCCATAATAGGGTGCAAAATATCACAGTTGCTGAAATTAGTTGAATTATATCATAAATGCAAACCCTCATATCTAAGCATTCCATTTCACATCACAATGCCTCATATATGCACATAATTTCCTACAAAAAGAGAGAATCACTATTTCCTTGGACACACTTGTTAATGAATCGCTTTTGTTATGGTTTCCGACTTAAACAATTTACCTTAAAAATCATAGTCACCGTTGCGGAAAAAAATTAAAAACCCGCGTACAGACTAACCTAGTTTTTGTGGAGGCTGATGGTTATATAGTTACTCCCAGAAAAGTGTCTGTATACAATAGTGTTATTGTAATGGAGCCCCCACCATGGCAATGCGCTTGCTATACACTTTGAGAAAACAGACACTAATTATCATAACCACCAAGTTCACTAATGCATTTAGTATCTATTAGAAATATGAAGCAAGTCCAAGCTGCATAATATTCCTAGGGGAAAAAATTAATTTTACTTGTAATGTTTCACTTCTTCTAATTAGCGATTGGTGGTCAACAGTGATTCAATTATTTTCACCTCTTCAGAACTGATGATTAATATCGATTACCCGTATTTTGAAAAGACTTTAATAGTAGGAGAGACAAGAAATATTTTTTAATTCTATTGAAATTATGCTCTTGATAATAGTTAAAATTTGGTATACTTCTACTATATCAAAGAAACGTATATTTTTTCAAATTTTGAATTTTTGAGGCATCATATATTTTTGTGAATCATAACTAATGTAGTAAGTTATTAATATTATGATACAACTTCTAGAGGAAGGTACTCTAGAACGCAAGTTGAACCAATAGTAAAAGATGTAACAAAACTGTAAAAAATAATTATTATTACAGCTAACCCGTCAGCCAAAAATTTTCTGTCTAATCAATTTAATGTTAGTTGAAGATGGGAGTGAAATGCTCTTAATTAATTTGAGTGACAATAATAAAAAGAGTGCATGCAGTGACAGTAAAACTATTCCCTAAAACTTCGTCTCACCAAACACCTGAAGAGACTCCTGTTGTAGATATTATACTCAATATTTTTCATCGATTATATCAATAAAGATGAGATACTGATTGTAATAATGCTTACAGTTCAAGTGCTGAGATTTATTTGAGTTATGACCGCTTCCACAAAATGGCATCTAAGATTCTGTTAAGCAAATTTACAGTTGTTGGTTCATTCATTGGCGATTTGATCTGGATATCAGTATGATCGTCAATCCATGTCGGAGCAATTTGGTCGCAAGCTTTTTTCGAAACTAGAAGATCACAAAGATTGGATTGGATGAATAATTTAGAAGTACGGTATACGTTTTAATATCCAAATTATGCTTGAAAACTTATATAGCGATATAACAAATTGTGTCATTTGACATAAAGACGCAAAATCTCAGTTATAGGTACTTACAACATATTTACGTCCAACTATAAGAGGCAATGCAACTTTAGCGGATTTTGGATTACTGACGCATATCATCATCAAGTCTTCATCTGCAAGAAAACATTCATAATAATTCTATTCCTCAGTTGAAGGACTGTTTCTCCGAATTTATAAAACTATTACACTCTAAAGTCTTGTTAGGACAGGATCTTTTTTAGAAGCTTTATATTAAGTATTTATTTTTTATTAGGATTATCGAGAATTATCTTTTGTGCATGGTTTTCTTTACGATTGAATTTAGTTTGAGTCGCAGTTTGTGATAAATCAATGTAGCAGCAAATTCAGATTTTTCACATCAGAAACAGTGTTGCGTAAAATTGAACAATGAAGTATTAAAATTCTCACGAATCTGGAGAGAATAATTGCATTAATGGCATAATTGTTGTGCGTACGAGCTTCTAAGTTTAATATTCGCTGTTAGATTTACGAGTACAGGGCGGTATATTGTGTCGAGACTGACACTTTAGTAATGGATCAAACATATATTGCAAAATAAAGGCATAAATACACAAAGAGAGTTGCAGCCTGCACGTTGTTAGAACGTCCAATGTAATGAGGACTAAAATGTGGTTCTTCCTTTCGACTTTTATATAGATATTCATTAACGTGAAGATACTGTAAGATGGGAAAAAACTCCTCGACATAAGACTGAGGTTTTCCAAAATAATAACATTTGGAAAATATTCGATCGAAGTAAAGGAAGTTCAACTTAGGATGATGATGATGCGCCTGTGATGCACTACTATGAACGAGTTGTTTCAGGTTTGCAGTAGGGTTTTTTGTTGTTCAGTTTCAGGGACCTGTACTGCAGATTTTTGCCCTGACCCGAATTTTCTCTCAATGGCCCGTTTTGAGATTCAAAAATAGTCTATAAATCAAAAATATGATTAACCAAATACGTAAACAATAATTTAAACCACCCCAACACCCATATATTTAGTTCTCTCCTGGTCTGTCTCATTATAGTTTTACACTACAGTACCCGTAATTAGAATAATAAATGCGCTAAATACTATTACATACAATTATACGCTTAGATTCTGATATATTTAAATGAAGGAAGCAAACTACTTCAAGCGGCAAATTGCGAAAATTAATAATTACAACTGAAAGATTCACTGATATGACCAGCGTTTTTTCAGACTCTTTGTTAGCAACCGGTATCTCATTAAATATCGTTTTGTATGTACGTAAGTTTTTAGTATTTCTACATTTCCCAAAGGAACCTAAAAAATGGTGTAATTTTTTATTAGGTTTATTCTGTGATTCTGTTTACTGAGAGGAAATTGTTCTATTTTGTAATTCTGTATAATATTTAAGATGTTATAAAGGTCATATACTAGTAAACAAACAATTTTTTATATCTAGCAATGCGATAAAAACCTATAGTTTATGAAAGAATGAGCTGTTGCAAGCAAAATAAGTCTTCTGATGGATAACTATTACAAGGTATTTTATTCTGCCCAATGAATGAAAAAGGGCTCGCGAAAAATTACATACAAAATACAAGTACACTATGGAGATTAGGATAGTAATTAAAGTACGAAAAGGTTTGCTCATATGCACAAGTCAAAATGAAGATTACACACAATTAAAAAAACCCTAAAGTGATTGAAACAAACTTAGATTTATACGTGTATGAAAATGTAGGCTATGTAGGCTATCTGTTGAGCTACGCACATCACGGCCACGTTTGGAAGACTCAGTTAATGCAGCTTGCATCAATCTTGACGAGAGGATCATCTAGCATCAACACTGAAGGAAGAAAGACCAAATTTTGTATTTTTGGCCACTTTACGCAGTATATCTACAACCTAGTTGTATTGGCAAACTTCAAATGTTCAAGTTGTGATGATTGGTGTTAGCAGCTCTCAAAATATATTTTGGAGCAATTTAGATACGCAGATTTTTGCTGCTTCCAACTTGTCGTTAGATAGGAAACAAATGTTTGGGTTGAAAATGCAAACAGAATCAGCACAATATTCGTTGGTGAAAGGAATCCCATGAGATGTCCTTACCTAGAACTATTGGCTATATTCACATATGCACATATTACTTCAAAGTGATGAACCAAATATGTGCAACAGTCGAAGAAGCATTGAATAAAATGTTGACAGCCCCCCTGACGCTGGCATAGTTCTCACCGGATGAAATCCATTGGTACATTTCGCTAATTATTTCGTAACCTTTGGGGTCTACCTTCATAATGGTATGTGTCGTTATTGTATACAAAAGACAATATTAGCGGTTCCAACAATGCCCATATGTGTGTATACGGGTCCGTTATTGCATACAACCGAAATGAGTTAAACAAAGCATATATACACTAAGACAAATATTTGCACAATAAATTACAGTTTGGATAAATTATATTTTATTTATTTATTTTAGTCTTGAAATGAACTTGTATGTAGAACTAACCAGAAGACTCGATCTTTTGATTAGCAAACAGCCAAGTACCCATTCCGTTAATTACAGCGTTTTAAAATGGAAGATAATGTATAATAAACTTTTGAAAATTTCCATTGTATTTGAAATATTTTGTCGATTATGAGTTCAACTTCTAACATTTTAACGTATTGTTGTGATTATGCACTCTCTTGACCTCAGGTAATGAGTCATACGAATGAATCAAATTCTCTTGACTAATGATTTGTAATTCTAAGCACACTTACAAAATCAATGCATTTATTTGGAAAAATTGTTTACATATTTTTGAAAGCTATCTACACATTACAACTTCAATCGCTATATTTTACAGACTTTCCATGTACATATGTGATATAAGGAAAACATCTTAATATCTAACTTGAAACTATAGTTTTTTGACCAAATAAAGGTGTTTCTGTAACATAAATATAAAAATCGTACTTAAACTATCATCTCGTATAAGACCACTAACAGAAAAATGTCAGTGAAGGAATTTACAACATGCAATATACATTTAAATAAGCATACTACCAATAACTAGCTAGAGCTATATGCAGTTATAGCTACAAAATATCAATCTACAGTTCAAAAGAGGCTACAATTTTCTCATACGCAGCGTCATGGATTAAGTTTTGCTCTGGCAGCATAAAATACTTGGTATGCAAAATATTTTTTTAAGAAATATGAATGTTGATTCCATGGAAACTGTTATTTATTCATAGTTCATAAGCAATTTCTCATAGCTGTCCGTGGATATTAATTATTTTTTCGAAATATTTTAATAAAGTTTATAAATAGTCAAAAAAAGAAAAAACTTCTACTGAGGTTATTTTAGTGTTAGGAAAGTTTTTACATGTATGCTGTTCAATTATTTTTGATATCACAGTCATTTTATTTGTCTCAAAAAAGGGTAGTTGAAAATTTGAAACTACTTAGTTCTACTATACTACAAAACTAATATTAAAATATCTCATTTATGACTGCGACTTCTTGTCTGAAGTTTGCCCTCGATTAGATATAAAATATTTATACAAATTCACTTCTTCATGAGTTATGCTACCAGAAATTTCTGTGATGCGTATAACGATTCCATAATACTGTTGAAATAACATTTACTTTCATGAAAAAGAAGAATGTGAGGCTAACATATTACGACTACAAGCTTTCGAACAGTTCTTTCTTTGTTTTCTCTCCTAATAATGTCCATGATGTCCTCCATATACTGGCCCATGATGAGGATGTATCTGAGGTCCTATTTTCTTCACGACCGCGTTGAATCCATTGACGTCATCAGCAGCATATTCCACTACCCTCAACGTACCGTCAGGTTCCGCCACTGAGTAAGAGCCCTTAACGTGCCCACCATCGCGGACCTCTGATTGAGTTTTGTGGTCTCCTGTTACACCATCGGCGACGCCGTAGTTGAATTGGTACTTAGGATGAGCCTGCAATACACGAAAATTGTGATTAATCTTTCATGTTAATCTGAATAAAGAGTGAAGTAACGTGAATTTATGTTGGCTAAACAAATTTCCTGAAATTATTTTCTGGGTAACTGGGAAAGAAAATTGAAACGATTAATGTAGCCATTTATTCCGATAATTTAAGTGTTTTTAGCACTTGTTATAGAATTAACTAGGTTAAATTTGTTTGATACTCACATAATAGTCAACATCGGGTCCGTGATGTCCTCCTCCCACATGTACTGGCACTGGTGCCGCGGCAATAGCATGTCCCCCCGTAACAGCGTGAGCTGCTGGTCCAGCGTATCCTGCATATACCGGCCCTCCTACGCCGTGTCCTCCCAAACCGTGTCCTGCAGCTAGTACAGGTCCTGCGTAGCCGCCATGTCCTGCTGGGGCTATGAACGCGCCTAAGCCGTGGCCTCCGTATCCTGGAGCTGCATAACCAGCTAAGCTTTCATATGTTATAGCGGCTATAAAGGTTACCTGAAAAATGGCATAAGGTGTTATGTTGCTGAGAGCTTGAATTCGACATTTCTGAAGAAATCTACAAATATTGTAAGGTTTAATAAATTGAAAGTGAAATAACTTTTTTGAAAACAAGCCCATATTTAGAACATAACTTTCATACATGTGATTCGCTAAATATAGAGACTTATAGTGTTTGTAATACGGTGTGTTTTTCATATTGGAATGTCTGTTCAGTAATACATTTTTTGTAAGAATTTTTTTCTATGACTGATAAAGAGACGTGTGGATCCAACCTCGCCTATGCCAACTATAATGCATCTTCTGGTACAGAAAAATACGCTTATGTTTGCAACTTCTCCGATAAAATATTTGCTTTGCTAATGCCACATTTGTGTTCATATTAGATTAATGAAATCAGTTTTTTGAGCTCCTAAAAATTATTTTCGCCGTACATGAAAAATGTAATTAAAAAAAAACATCATTGGGAGTTTTATCAGTTGATTCCTAGAGGGTCCGTATTCCAAACAGTCCAATCGGTTTAACTGGAAGTACACTTGTCCATACTAAACAAGTCAGTTTGATGGTATAATGACTGATGCTCTCGTCCTTGATGCAGCCACTCTAACAGCCAGCTAGATGAACTGGTTAAACTCTTGCTTCCCGTTCCAACTCGGTAGTTCTTCATACATCAGAAACAGGCTGCTCCTTTCTTCCTATAGTATTTCGAGAATTTAAAACAATCTACTTGGTGATACCTTTTCCGATTCCATGAGCTCCAAACTCTCGTCAACTCCCTTATAGCAGCCATACTACTCCGGTGTTTAGCCTTTGCCTTCGTGATTGGGTAAGTATAAGACGTTACGGCATTATCAACAGAATGCTTAAATAGTAATAGATCTGTATAAATATATACTCGTACATATCTTTATATCAAGTACACCTCATTATGTTTCCATGCTAGCAAATTTCCTTAATTATGTCATTACGCTCATCCTTAACCTTTTGACGAACAAGAAATAAATAAAAATCGAATGCATCCAGTTACGTTCGCGTTGTTAATGAACTGCGGCATTTACGATTTGCAACGTGAGAACCAACATCGACGAATTGATATATCACGACTTCGCGGCTTATCAGAAATTTATGGTAGCATTTGAGGCCCGTTTATGAACCGCTCGGGTCACAGCCTCTTATGTAACCCGCTAAGCACACAATTGTTGTTGCCGAGAAGATGGAAATCGTGATTACCAGATAATTGCAAAAATGGGCTATAATGTCGAGAATACTAATGTCGGAGAGGTGAGCTGGAATGTACACGAATTTTTACGTAAAATAGTTATAATTATAAAATTCGAAAACATCATATGTTTGAAAACTTGAAACCATCTAGGAAAAAGTGTCATTTTAGGTTGTTCTGGTGGGTGGGGCTATATGTTACCACCATGATGTTTCCGTTACCATGGATACTCCAGCTGCTGGTGGGTACTTGCAGGGGATCATAATAATAATAATAATAATAATAATAATAATAATAATAATAATAATAATAATAATAATAATAATAATAATAATAATAATAATAATAATAATAATAATAATAATAATAATAATAATAATAATAATAACAATAATAACAATAATAACAATAATAATAATAATAATAATAATAATAATAATAATAATAATAATAATAATAATAATAATAATAATAATAATAATAATAATAATAATAATAATAATAATAATAATAATAATAATAATAATAATAATAATAATAATAATAAACTGTCTTTTTTATTGGACTTAGATAATTACACCAAAAAAAAAAATCCATAGACTGATGGCGAAGTCTAGCCAAGGCTACTCCATTCAACCATCAGAATAAACACTGATTGTTTGTTGTTACATACCACGCCGTTTTCACATATATAAACATAATATACATACACATACACACCTCCATATACCCACTATAAACCTGCAAAGCTTTTTTGTTTTTTTTAATCGTGTGCGGTTTTCGTATATAGCGTTATTCTGATATTGTAACAGAGTATCGAAACGCAGATGACGGATTCTCGATATTTTGATAGTTTGAAAACAATACTTGTTGAGTTACAATACATCTTCCGTATCATCCAAGACTGACATGTAGTTATAGCATGACCACACATCGAGAAAAAACCTTATGTGTATGTTTTAGAAGGCATAATAGCAACAAATAGAACATAAACGTAATAAATAAAAAGGTTTAATTTTTTATCGATTCGCAGTGAATGTCGTTCTTACCGTCAAATTGAGTAATTGCATCCATTTCTTACTTTTCAACTGTGACAAACAGGAATAGTAAACAGCTTGTAAAATAGTCGCGGTATCCAAAAAAAATAGAGAAATAAGCAAGTTATTCATTAGAATACCGTAGAAAGCATGGCTTCAATTCACAGAACTGTTTCTACATCTTCACATTTTGAAAATTTAATTCATTTGAAGGTTGATTAATCCATCTTTCGAAGTCTTCTGCTAGACTAATTGATGAACATAAAAGCCTCACTCCTGATCCCCTTTTTTAATGTAGATTAGACGTTCCTGCACGATTTATGCCTGTGAAAGATCGCAATCTCTATTTAATTATGAAATTTGACTGACACATCATTATTTGTAATAATGGTAAGGATTAATACCGTCGTTGAAAAATACTGTTCAGAACCACTCTGTAAAACGACACTGCTTCTGCTTTTTTACAAATTTGCATCGGAACTATTAAAAAAGCGAGAAAATGACTGTTACAAATGACTATGTAAAGTGCCAAGATTCTTCTATAAAAAAATAGGAAAGAATTCATGAACCTTGACTGTATTAATTTTGTTTTAGAAATTGCAGGACATATTTTCTTGTCTTTATATACAGTTAAGCAGTGAAATTCTGATTATGTATTCATAAAACGGAATGGGGAAACTAATTTAAATTATCTCAATAGGATGTCGAGACACTCAACTAATGATAACCCTTTAATAAATTCAAAAACCATGTTCACAACGAATATCTTCTTGTTCTGTTTCCTAACAATGGAGCTGGTTATCAAATTTGAGAGAAACTTTCATAACCCGCAGGCTCAGATTGCAATAGACATAACTGAGTGACAAATAGGGGGCTTAAAATTAGTATAATATGTATATTTTTTCTTAAAGCCAACTTAATGAGAAAATACCATTCCTACTATTCTTCAAGTTTTGAGGGCATCTTTATTCATATATACGTATATCCACGAGTATGAGTTTGAATGTGTCTACTTTTTCGATTAGCAGGGATTTGTATAGCGAAGAGTTTTTGTTAGATATCAATGTTGTTCCTAGGGTTCGTTCAAATTATCAAACATAAACAGTGCCATCAGAAAACTCTAATTACTAAAAGCTAACAATTGTTTATTTAAAAAAAAAATTGCATTTGTAACTATATCAACATAGGGAAGGAAGCTTTTAAATCACCTCCAAGCTTTTACTCCAATTTTTGTTAGCACAATTTTATTCACATCCCAGAACTGAATAGATTTTCGGAAAGTGTTATTTTCATTTTTACGTAATTCTGTATACTATGCTTATCCACACATATAGCGATTTTCGAACTTTAATTTTAATCCGATTTTCAATATAACAATAATACAATATAAATTATCATAATAATTAGATGTTCAGCAAACAGTCAAAGTACCAAATCTCTTCTACCTATTCCATACAAACAATAATCATTTTTTTTATTGCAAATCAAAGAACTTACAACAATGATAAATTTCATCCTGACACAATTTTTCTGCGCGTGCACTGAACAAGAACTAGAGGGCTCATTTCCCCAGCCGATCCTTTTATATGCACACTGAAATTGTAATTCCTTCACCGCGGTTAACCTAAGACCAAGGTCCCCATCTTCGAGTACCGCGAATCGTTCTTCAGCTTTTCTATCCAATCGGCATCGATGCATCTCATTATTACTCTGATTTCTGTTGAAATATAATTTTATCAATTGTTACTAAATTGTAAGAAAATGCATTAAAACGATGCTTCTCATTATGAGAAATAAGATGAATATTGATTGCAACATAGATGACTTATGTCATCAAGTAGATTAACTCCGTACTTCCTACGCATATTACTTAATTAAAGTTTGAGCGGTTATGCTCAGTTTTTTCTTCATTTCTTTCAAGTAACTTTATAGTTTTTGGAAATTCGAGTTATCCTTGCTTGGATATACAAACTCAAAAGTACGGTTTTTACCAACTGAATGTTTTATTAAAATATATAGAAACAACATTGTTCTCCAAGCTGTTCACTTTGACAGTCTAATTGCTGAAATTAATGTTTTAGCTTATGATGCAGATATGAAGTATGAAAATAAAAATCCGCATCTGGTAGCGTGTCTGATAGACTCCGTTCGGGCCTCCTCTTCTCAAATATAAATACAGCCTTGTCCAATTTTTGCAGTGCATTGAATATTAAATAATGAATCGATAAATAGACAATCAATAGGTATACAAATTTAATGTACACATATTTCATAACCAAATTCCCGTGTGAAGGCTAGGTTGCTGCCTACTCTGTGAATAACAGGAAGTACAGATACTAGTAATCTGTAAACGATGTGATTAATAATATCCAACTATTGTTAACATTTTTGAGTAAAGCATGATTCGCTCCTAAATATTTATTCATGTAAAATAGCTGATTCAAACTGTAAAAGAAATAATATTAATACTGATGAAGTTGAACTTTTGCAGATGTGATATCCATATTGGATTTTTTGATGTTCAGCATAATTCCACAAAACTGAATAGGCTGATTGTTGAACCACCGAAAAGACTAAATCAATTTTTATAAAGGTAACGTCCTATTGTAAGTCAAAATTATACTTTTTTGAGATTCATGAATGAGAAATTACAACATTTACATAAACTCAGAAAAATTCCAATGCTCTCAAATTGTCATGAATAAATGTTACACAAAAACAAGCCATCGTAATCATTCTGTATGAAGTATTTCGGAGCATATATATATATATATATATATATATATATATATATATATATATATATATATATCACAGAATCGGGAAAAGTATCACCAAGTTTATTGTTTCAAATTCTCGAAATACTATCGGAAGAAAGGAGCAGCCTGTTTCTGATGTATGAAGAACTACCGAGTTGGAACGGGAAGCAAGAGTTTAACCAGTTCATCTAGCTGGCTGTTAGAGTGGCTGCATCAAGGACGAGAGCATCAGTCATTATACCATCAAACTGACTTGTTTAGTATGGACAAGTGTACTTCCAGTTAAACCGACTGGACTGTTTGGAATACGGACCCTCTAGGAATCAATTGATAAAACTCCCAATGATGCTATTTTTAATTACATTTTTCATGTATGGCGAAAATAATTTTTAGGAGCTCAAAAAACTGATTTCATTAATCTAATATGAACACAAATGTGGCATTAGCAAAGCAAATATTTTATCAGAGAAGTTGCAAACATAAGCGTATTTTTCTGTACCAGAAGATGCATTATAGTTGGCATAGGCGAGGTTGGATCCACAACTCTCCGTATCAGTCATAGAAAAAATGCTTTACTGAACAGACATTCCAATATGAAAAACACACCGTATCATAAACACTATAAGTGTCTATATGTATATATAACTTCTGGGTAATATAAAAACAATAACAATAACACTGTGTAAAAATTACTTGAAATATACTATATAAAGTGTCCTTCCTAGGCTTTTCTACACTAAAACCGCATATGAGGTTATATAGCATTAGGTAGGACATCATGACATTTGTCTCACAAGCTCATATTTGGAATCCTAACGCACTCAAATGGATTTGACCATTTTAGTTCGCTCAAATATTTTTTTCTGCAATTTTTTTGAATTACCACATATGAATTACATATGATCGAAAACATATATAGTTTATCAGAATTGTGGCTCAAAAATTTATTAAAGATCAAACATAAAAGCTACATGAATCTCGATTAACAATACATTTGGGCAAACTAATGTGGATTTCAAAGGTAAAGCATTGTTTTGTGCTAAGATATGACATGATAATAAATAATGATCCTACATATAGCCGATTATCACGCTTTTTCAAACTGTTTATCAGGATATCTCGGAATTTTGAATTATTACTGTCATTCCGATGCTAGAATCAGTGTCATTGTCTTTCCTGCAACAATATAAATATAAATTATGTCTCATGAAGCAGTTATGGCTAGTGCAGGAACATTTCATCATAGCTAGGAAGATGACAGTATCACGATCCTTTGCTTGTTGACACAGAATAATAAAACAATCCGCTGATTTCCAGCAACTGTTTCCTTATTGGACGTCGGACAATGCATGGTAATTGCCTTTTTCTGACATTTTTAATTTAACTTTCTCGGCAGACTCCGGACATATCGGGCATACGATTAACAAAGGCTATGACTAGACGAGTTGAGAAATGATATGGGTGGAGACGATGTACCAATTGCATACTAATATGCTATAGAAGATAATGTTAGCGATAATGATGCATATCTGTGTCTGTAATAGTATTTAACCATTTCTGTCACTACAGAATATAAACTTGCAAAATATCTCAACAGTTAGGGTGTAAGATCTGAAAATGCACGAACTAACGGCGATCTTGGTATGGTTGATGTAATTAAGGTTGAGATATCTTAATTATTCACACCATGGGCGTTCCGGGTAGGTTCAAGGGATGCATATACCTCATTATTTTGGCAAAATGAGTAATATTCTTAATATAATGTAGCCCAATCTGAACAATGATTTGATTCCCCATAGACAACGAGTGTTGCATTGAATGACAACCATGCATTGTGACACAGTTTTTGCTCGATAACACAACCGACAATCACGCCCAAATGGGTTCTCCTGACGTATTTTGAATATAGTCATATTAATAAAGTTATATATCTAACTAACTCTATGGCATGTCCAACATTTGTCAACTCAGTGCTTAGGATAAGCTACATGACTTTGCCTGAGGTTATCTATGAAAAAATATATCAACAATTTCAATTGCTGTCGATTGTAAAACCAATGCGTAGCATCTAATTCGATATGGTAGACCAAAAAACTTCATAGTGTTCATAAAGTCACGAGTACATAAGTTTGAATTAATATTATTTAGAATAATTTTTCAAATGTACATTCATGCATTTGTACAAGTTAAACTTGCTTAAGACCAGAACCTGTGGATCCATTAAAATTTGGAGATTTCATCATTCATACAAGTGATAAGGATAACAATTACAATTTTAAGATTGGAAAATGAGCACTACTGTTTATTAAAGTAATTGACTGGAAAATATTTTCGGTGATTTTGACGTCAAGATCATAGATTTTTTGAATTTACTCACATCCGTCCTGTTTATGCGTTCTGTACTCTTTGGACAAGAGTGGATTCATCTAATCGTTTTATAGTAACATTTTTTTTATATGGTGGTAGCAGTGAATCTGCTAAAATATACTCTTTAAGTGATATGAAAGTGCCTGTGTCTATTTGACAGATATCTTCTTACGATTCTAACCCCTTTTTAAACAAAAAAAATAAAGACGTTAAAGAAAATATATATTTGTCATAATATGAGCAAACGATACATACCATATTCATGAGACTAGAGGTTCATTCAACAACAATAATAAATAAAATAGCGAGTCCTCTGTAACAAAACAAGTACAGCAAAAGAAATTTTACGTTGCAAAATTTATTTCGTTACATCCTCATTTAACCCATAATAGAAAAGTCGAGATCCTTCATCCACACAGTTCTTCTGTTTTTTTAATCATGATAACAAAGTTTCGAATACACTGAATAATAGGGCGTATAGTGGTTGCATCAATCTAGTTTCTTCGAAAAGTTGGACACTTTTGTATTAAGCTTGGTTCAGATTAAAAAGTATCTACATATATCATGCATGAAAAAATAATTGTTTTTTTTAAAGGAATTTTAATTATGAAATGGGTAATTATATTATTAATATAATAATGTAGATTTTTTGATGTGAAAATTCTTTAAAAAATCGAATGAAGGCTTGGCTAAAAATGCTCTCAATAGAAGAGCTCTATAAAAACAATTACACATTCTCCAAATTAATTTTAGATATTTATAATAACATAAGACACTATATAAAAACACAACAAATATACAAAAAGATTCCGGTATTACCGCACAATCAAAATAACAATTATAACCCGGTTGTTTAGCTTAATTTCAATAAGCAACGGATCAGGTTCCAACTGTGACTAGCAGGTTCAAGCTATAGTCTGCTAGTTGTCAGTTGGTGTTTCAGATATCAAGCAGGCACTATCTGACATTGCCAACATAGCTATAAAGCTATAGCAGATACGTATTATATAAAATTTTGTAAACTGAGGATTTGCCAAAATCAAAGATCCGCCTGACAAATAACGGAGTTTAATGAATTAACTGGAAAGTTATAATAACAGAGAACAGTGCCAATACGAGTCTAGCTGAGAACTGATTACTTGTTATCGTCTACCGGCATGCCTCCTCAAAAAAAACGCACGCCGCCGGATCTCCAACCAAAACAATGCTGAGGAGACAGCGCCTGGTCGTACCAGGGACGTATCCAAGTGGTTACAATTTAAATTTTGATAGTGAGTGAAATGTATCATGTGTAAATGTGTGTAAGTGATAGTTCATAGGAAACCTAATGTCACCATATTGGAAAAAGCAAATAGCTATGAATTTCCAAAACATTAGTTTTAGTCCATAGGTTCAAAGAACCATACAAGGTGAGGTACTTAAAATACCCAACTTTTTGTAAAAAATATATATTTTGTACATTCGACATGTTTAAGTTAAGAAGCACTCAAATCTGATAAGGAACTGAAATAGTTATATTATAGTGAATGTAATTAAAAATAAAATGCTTAGGCAAATAATATTATCAAAGGTCATGATACGTTTCATTCACAATTCTAGTAATTTCCGGTATACCTTTAGTGGGCTATATTTTATTTAAGTTTCACTTTGATAGAGTTTCATCTACCGGAAGTCATTTTATCCATAATGACTATAAAACCTTATTAAAATAACAAAGACATAATCAAGCAACCTTAACTATGCTCATATTCTTGGGGAGCGTAAGATTGATGTTCATCTCCAGCCTCCTGGTGCTGATAGATGTTTTGATGTTGGTAGTCGGGCTCCTGGACTTGATGATGGGGATGGTAGACTGGTTGATCATGTTGTTCCAGTTGAATATGTTTGGATGGTTCCGTCTTATGGACAACGGCGTTGAATCCGCTATGTTTGTCTGCCGTGTACTTCACGGTACGGATCGAGCCATCTGGTTCGACCAATGAGTACTGTCCTTTGACCACATCGCCGTCTCTTTCTTCATGGGCGCTCTTGATGTCTCCAGTGTGGTGATCCGATACTCCGTATTTGAAACTGTATTTAGGAGGTGACTGAAAAAAAGAAGGAAAAGGTACATGACAGTTTAACCGCATGTTGTGATGGATATTTAGACATTTGGTATCTCATTGATAGCAATCGTGTTTTTCTTTTGTTTTTGTTTTATGGAAATGGTTTAATGCAAGAAGGCTGGAGTGGTGGTCTAAACGTAAGTGCTGGTTTTCAAGAATATAACAGCAATTTGATCATTGAAGTTCTGGAAGTGATGCCTCTTTTAATTACCTCTTAATGAGATATTATTATACTATTTTCAGTAGACATGGAAAAGGAAATTCTTCACACATTCTTTCATCCAGAGCTTCCGGTCAAACTATTTATGTATTCGAAAGATTTACATAGCTGATCCATAAAATTGAACATAATTTGAAACAAATGTAACAGATGTAATATGACGTAATATTGGACCAAAATATGAATGAATACATAATTTCTCCACTATAGCAAACTCATAATCAGATCATTAACGAGATTATGTAGATTGCGTATCTGTTTAACACACAGACACAGATGCGACAAAGTGAAACGACTTACGACTCACTAACAGATGCTCAGCGGACATATCCTGTGAGAATTTACAGAGACTTTTCACTTATCAGCATCGAAATCCGGCTAGTGGAAATTGTGTTGATCGACTGATGTTTTCTGCGAAATTTATGTTCACTGAATCCCACTTTCCTTCGAAACTGCGTCTGTGCGAAAAACCGCTATTCGCGTGTCCAAAACGTATAACGCTTTATTAACCTTTCCTTGTACCATCAGATGTTTATTAAGCACCAGCTCTCACTTGCATATTCAGTGTTTATGATCAGTCACTATTTATAGCGGATATATTCATATTCGAGAACCTAAGAGCACCATATCCAGAGTTGCTTTGTGGACATACACTGCCATAGTCAAGTCAACAGTGGCGGCCTACGGACCAATGGCTTGAATGACCAAATGCCAATCGGCCTCAGCAAAACTTCATGGATACCAGATACAGTGGGCAGCATGTCTAAGTATAATTTGCAAAGTGGCGTCATTCCATCGACACTAAGAAGGGCAATGGATGTGAATTTTTCATCACTATAACTCTATCTAGCTTTGGCAAAAATGATACATGCTTGATCGAGTAGTCGCATGTAGGGTGTGGTTATCGTATTAGTGTAGTGGAGAGCCTAAGCCTGGCAAGTAGGCTTTGACAACTTTCATGAGGGACATTTTCAGTATGCAGTGGCCCTTGACTATTTCGAGCGAAAGTTAAAGTGTTCCTTGGTCTGGTTCGAGAACCACAGCTCACGAAATTTTTCAGGCCCTGAATTGAACCTAATGGCTTGACTGCAGTCGTCTCTTTCTAGCTATGCTTTCGCTATTTCTCTGAATGCGTAAACCTCTACTATATTCCTTGTTTCCTGGCCGACTGCTGTACCCAGGGACCTACATAAGCCTATGATCCCCCCTGGGTTAAGCTTTGTAGGGGGACGTTGTATTCCTGAGCCACTCTATACAGAAGTTCTATGGCAAGAAAAGCTACAATGGATTTCATTTTTTTTTTCACCTTCTTCTACTATTCATTAGTCTGCAAGTTTTGATTGAACTCAAAGTTAATTGGAAACAAATCGTTCTACGGTGAAAATAGGAAATATATTCAGTATTAGAATAAAATAGCAATATTTCCTGAATCCGTGATATATTAGGTAATAAGCTTAACATCACGTGGATGAACGATGAATTTGAAATTGAATTATAATAATGCTAAACACGATATCAGCAATATTATAATGTATTAATACATTCGACAGAGATTCAATATGAGTAGTTCTGTATTGATAGGTATTTAGGCTACCTCCCACTTTAGCACACAGCGTGTGACGTCTACGGATGCTTAGTGGATTTTGGGGAAACAACACAACAAACTCATGTGCATCTTAGAACAAATTGGAATAGATCCTGCAGACAAGATGTTAATCAGAAATCTGTATTGGCATTAAAGATTGTCCTTAATAGTCGAAGTTCAGGCATCACAGGAAATCGGAATACAGCAAGATGTGAGGCAGTAGTGTATTCGCTTATACTTTTATTCAAAACATAACTCTGATAAAGGATTGCAAATACTCTTAGATCGCGTGGTTAGCACTACAAGGAGTATGGGCTTAATTTGAATGTTAAAAAGACTGAAACGATTTGAATTAGCAAGAGCAATAACGTGGACACACAATTCGATGCAGAAGATGCCTAACAAGTGGAAGGTTTTAGATGCCTTGGCTGTTATTTGAATGATACTAGGGACTACTCTGAATAAGTTAAAATAACGGTTGACAAAGTATGAAGTCCGTTCTGCTAAATGAAAAAGGTGCCACGTAACATATCTCTTAACCTACAACTGCGAGTGCATGTGTTGCGATTTTATGTCTAGCCTAGATGTTAACAGACAATACCATAGATCGGCTACAAGCATTTGAACGGATGACTAAGAATAATGAGCTGCTTGACATAATTGAAAGAAGAAAAATGGTTTACTTTGGACATATACTTATATACAGAAGATATGAGAACTTACTGTCAACCGTGCAAGGCAAGATTGCAGAGAAAAATGCTGCATAAACCGAAAACGTCATGGTTGCAGAAGACAATGGACCTGCCTTACTTTGGCAGGGATATTTAGATCAGCAGTCAACAAACTGATAATCGTCAATATTCAGTAGGGATATGGAACCATAAGAAGGCGAAGGCTTAGGCTACCTAACTCTACTAAGACTATCAGTGCTATAGCAATTTGTATGACCTTACTCAAATACGCTATGGAAGTAGTCAAAAGAGAATCCAAACCACCTCGCTGAACACAAATAATCCTAGGAGAACACTGTTCTGGATATTACAGTAAAAAAATCGACATCTTCTGGACCCTGTTGTCCTTTTCTCTTGCACTTTCATCATATTAATATCATTCACATACATTTATTAATGAATGTTATGTCACTAGTTTTGTAGGAATTTAAAAATAACATCTCAAAATAGAATGGTACTCTTTAAATCTATCGTAAGGTTTTCCATAGGATATTTTGCATGTCTGTCCAGTTACACAAACTACATAGTTTGTATTAATTTTAAAACTGACTAACATGAAGTTTCGGAGCACATCTCAATTTAAAAAAAAACAATTCTATATCGCTACTCTATCAAAATTACAGAATATTGGAACTACAAAATATCCATTTCAAAATATAGTGAAGGTATACATAAAATTAAAAGAATCAATTATCAGAATAAGTTAATATCTGAAAAATAATGGCTTCTTAATAATCCGCTCCTCCTTGAATCCCTCAAATTAGTAAACCCTGTTTCATCAATTTTGAAGTCTTCAATATCGCAACCTACTGCACTAAAAGTTAACAAGCTTCTAATTGAAGAATTGTACCTACATAGTAATCAATAATGTGCTTCTCTTTTGGTACTTGGTGATGATAGTGTTGATGAGCTAAATGTTCCTCCACAGCTAGATGATGGTTCTCTTCATGTGGCTGCACGTGTATTTGTTCTTGGCTGTCCTCGGATCCTTCTCCACCATAGTACTGGTGATTGTACTGATCCTGTTCAAAGTCCTGACCATTCTCTTGCTGTGAATGCTGATGGATTATTCTTGATTCTACGCAGATTGCGAACGTTGCAATAAGTATGACCTGTTGGAAAACATAGTAATCTGAAATTCTAGTTCTGTACTTAATTCAGCTCAGTACAGTACCATTGGTGTAAACAATGAGCAAACAGGTATTTGGAGAATATTTTGGTAGAAAACGGTGGACTTTATGTGTCGAGCACACATAGATACCAAAAATGAAAAATTCATCATTTACTAAACGCCGTAGTCGTAGTTGTAGAGTTACATGCCCTTTTTTGGGAAAGAAGTTCCTCCGTGTTGCCTCTATTGCGTATGAAATATTTGTCGTTCTTAATAATTCCCTAGGATTTAACAAGATTCTCGAATAGGAATGAATGCATACAAAAACGTCATGTCGTTCACTTAACGCATGTACCATTCTAAACACACTATGGGTAAATGCAGATGCTACCAACGAAAGTGTGATTGTGCAACGTCTTCCTTTGCAAATATCATCTGCAATTCTAATGTCCACTTGCCAACGACTGTATTGAAAGTTGGGTACAGAGACGGATTTTGCTTGGTCAAAATTAGTTCATTCAGCAAGAAACCATTGCTATGGCACTCATCTGGGTGACCAACTGTAATTGTATAACTCCTTGCATAGACGTTTTTATAGTGAGATTGAAATCAGGTGCAAGATATGAACTGTATAAAGGTGAAATATCAGTTGGACAATAGTATAGTGTGAGAATTCCATCATTTTTCTTTCCGTATGAGCTAGGGAATTGTTAGTATTGTTATTTTTGTATACATAAAACACATCTTCTCTTATCAATTTCCTCTTTTTGAATTGTTTAGGTTTTTTGTAGATAACCTCTCACAAAGACAAACTCTGTGTGATAATAGATGTTAATCAACATTAATCTTGAAGCTCTGTGAACTGTAGCTGACGAGGAATAAACTCCTCAGCAGCACATACAACAACACTATGGTTCTCCAAAAATACGACTTTTGGAAAAAGCTCGTTCAAGATGTTGGAAGTTTGACATGGTGAGGATGAACTCGTTGGGCTTTTCTAGTGTTCGTTCTATTGAAGGCACTCGAATTTATTATCCAAGACACTGATTGAGTCCAGAAGTTTCAGAAAGTGGTTCGGAGCACAACTCATACTCATGCGAACAGTGTTCCAACGATAGTCTGATCTGAGCCTGGTAGCTTTTCCGATTAATACAATTTTTTGTAGCGGGAGAAAATAACCAGCTACTGAACCGAACTACTAAGACCAGCAACATGGTCATAACAGGATATGTAACTGTTAATGCTAACCCCTAAAAGCTTATCACGGTAGTTGTTTGAGACTTCTGTGTGTTAAACTAACTCTATTTGTAGATTCTCATTCAAACATTTTTTTATGTCTTCGTTGATCTCTATAGCAAGGCCTTTCGAGATAGTAGTGGTTTGCTTGGTTTCATGGAGGTCCTATATTCTGCGAAGCTATAGATTGGATTAGATGTTATTTCAAACAAATATACAGCAAGAAGAGCAGTGTAAAAAGGAAAGATCCCTGGGTAATGCCTTTCTGATTGTTGGTGAATACACCAGATCGGTCCGGGATCGGTCCCTGACAAATTGATACAACCATTCACATAGTACATGTGGCAGCTCACAGACAGGAAGAGCTCTATCACTGAACATACAATACTGTACCCTACGGCACGATATTCAGAATGGTCGTCTTGGTATTATAACTTCTGCTGTGCATCCGATTATCAAACATTAGGCGAAAATTACATTATCATGTTTACAGAATATGAAATGTGAAATGATTATTGTGACAGTAGATCCAACATTGCTCCTTCTGGCAAACCATTCAAATCTTCTTTGTTTTTGTTATTACTTCTATGCACCAAATCTGTCTATATATCGTTGAAAGCTCAGAGTGCCTTAGACCTAGCTCCAGGTTGGTAAAAAAATATTATAACATACACTACCAAAAAAAAATGAAGTCCGACGCTGCAACTTTGTGTATATCACAGTGAATTGAAATAATTAGCAATCGCGGCATGTAGTGTGCACATCCTTTGCGCTCCATTGAGTGATGAGAGTGCCCCAGTAAGCAGGCAGTGCATAAAAAGCTACTCTTTACGACCGCTAAACGGTGATTTGACATGCGTATGCGAAGGCGAGGAACTTGGATCTGCATGTACGAGTATACGCATACCTCGAAGAAGGTATTAAACTTGGTCATCATCTTTTTGTGACCCTGACTATTTCGGACAGCTTATATAACGTTACCCCAAAGATGCATGAAGTAAAAAACCCTACTATGTCTATAATCACCCTTCATGCTTTTAGTCACCCATTTGTATTTAATTCTTTTTGCTACCCTTAAAATTTAAATATGGTGCAAATTAATTGAACGATTCTATTTCAGTCCGTTATTTTCAGTTTTTCAACATCTTCATTTCTATTCGTATCCTCAATTGAGTAATTTAACTAGATGTTGATAAACCGACGTCAAGAGGCAAAACAACGAACTGTGCAAGAAGCCCCTAGAAACTTTGATATTAGCATTTAAGTTTCCATTTCCCTTAATAAAAATTTTGTTCAGCATATAAATATATATACTTTGTATACACTGAGTGATATGTATCTTCAGCCCCTTAAGAATACTATACGACACTATATTCAATATCCTCAAAATTGACACACTCTAGGCATCTATCAAATAGCAACGATCACATACCTTGTTAACATAAAGCATCGCGAAACCGCAAAGAAAATAAATAACCCACCGGTAAGCCACACGAAAACTAACAAAGACTGTTTATTAGGAGAAATTATACTTTGCTTTATATATGCTTTCTTCTCCACGGCCGGAGAAAGACGGACCTAGTGCATTGTACGTGCGTGAGACAAGGATAAACCTCTTGTATTCATACGATAATAATTGGACGGTAATTTGATCGATTTTATCAGACGGCTCAGAGGTTTAAAAAAAATCCTTAAAATTATGTCCTTTCTCACTTTGTTGAGTAATTTTATTACAGATCTGCAGATGTTCAAACGTAATATGATTTCCGATGCTCATTTTGAGATTTAATTGGAAAGCTTTTCACCAAATCTCAGGATACAGGAAGTTTTAGAAGTTAAATGTTAATCTTTGCTTGATTTGCTTAAAGCGAATTACATCATATTATATATCACATTATATATGTACCTTTATGTTTATATGTCTGCGGTTATATCTAAAACTGAGTATCGAACGGTCACTTTATTAGAATGCTCATTTTGCTGAAGCCTAACCTTAATTGTGGTTTAAACTTGTTTAATAAATTATTTTTTAACCAACCAACCATCTGGGAACAATACTCTCCAGAATTCCGATGAGCGTAACCCACTTGTTAATCGGTTGATAAATTAAACACTTCAAAATTCTTGGTGTCATATTTGACATTGAGCTTAGTTTCTATTGATATACAAATATTACACCAAGATCATTGAATTAAGTCACTGTCCTGTTCTGTGTTTATATAGAATTTTCT
Organism: Bruchidius siliquastri; assembly: GCA_949316355.1. NCBI lineage: Eukaryota > Metazoa > Arthropoda > Insecta > Coleoptera > Chrysomelidae > Bruchidius > Bruchidius siliquastri. Next base: position 39,407,154 of record OX438533.1, on the reverse strand, counting down.
TGTGAAAAGCACTAGGGCTCGTGTACACTCGCGACTTAATTGCAAGCATACATTTGAGTGCATAAACCGTCCGTTTGAGAGATTACTTGTTTGGAGTTGAAAACAGTCTCTGATTCCTATGTTTTTTGTGCCTTGCATCATTTTTTAATAGAATATTACAGTACATTATGACTAGCGTTCATTGCTTGGGTAGTTGTAAAAACGTAACGTTATTCTAAGTTTCGTTGCATGAGATATGGCTACCCATATTTCTATGGATATCGATAATTTACGTCAGAAATGGAAATATCAGCTTCTTATACTTCTATGGCATTTCTGTTTTATGTAATGACGATCCTTGACCTATTATCGATACTAAGTCAGACACCAGGATTCAAATTCAGACGAAAAAGCTTTCTACTCACTATGCATAATGGAACAAGACCGGTAATTCCATTCTAAGATATATTGCTATTAAATCACTTCTATGGACTATAATTACTCCAAATTTACATTTCAAACTTCTGATTGTTCTCTCTTCAGTCTACAGGATGGTTCATGCTTATCATCTGGTATAATGCATGATGTTATTTTAGATTATATTTTAGCTAGGGTCTGACCTTAGGTCAGACCCTAGCTAAATGGATGGGAGATAAAGCGAAAACTAAATATTAGACTCCATAGCCATAACCTTTTACTGAAGCTGAACGAAATGCAAATTATATATTGCGTTTATTTATATATCATTCAGCATACAAATATTGGGTCACACAAACAATGATGGTCTCTTTAAATCTTAGAAATACCTAGAAGAAAACGGTAAAAACCGCCGTTCTATGGTGCTATAGTTTTAAAAATTGTTGGCTCATTTTTGATCATTTATTATTATTAATAATCATTGCACAAATATAAATATTTTCACAGTAATAATAATTCTGATAATAAAAACGTTTTTTAAGTCAGCGAGGTCAGGAAATAATTGGCAATACAAACCAATAATAAAATCACATAATTATGTATGAAAAATACAAAATAAATATTATACAGCAATTATATCACAACATTACATCTTCAACTCTACCTGAAATCATGTACCCTTGAAATTTTATGGAGTTTATACCTTGATATAAAGTGGAGAGATATCGATAATATCGAATATGATTGAATATTATATTTTTATAACTCAACCAAACTATATTAGAATGAGTCTTTTTCCTTATGCATAAAAAATTACATGTTTATACGTTTGAAAAGTGCATGTAGATATGTATGTGCTTTGAAAAATTCGTATCACCCTGAATCTCCTTAGGCACTGAATCTTTCATCTAGGTATTATTCAGCCTTGATATAAAGAAAAAAATATCGCTTGTAGGATCGATTTGGAGATATTAGTGCATGTGAAGCTATTATTTGGTCAATTCGTCAGTTATTCATGATTTTTTTATCTCATTTTTTTATCGCTTTAAATTAAGGATGACTGATATCTATTCACATTGATCTTAAAACGCTATATATTGTAACCATCGGTAAACAAACTATCTGGTAGCGCATTCCGCAACGCCGAGGTTCTCCAAAAGAACGACCTTTGGTAGAGGCTCATTCGAGGCGTTCCAAGTTCGATCTGGTAATAATTTTTTATCTGTAAATATTATATTGTTATATAATAACAGTTAAAATACATGATAAATAAGCAGGTACATTATATTTAGCATAACATGTAATTTGAACAATTTGCAATGAACCAAGTATGCAAAAAATGACGTAAGGATTTTGGATACATGATGCAAATATCATAGTCTTTTAGAGTAAATCATTCGGATTGTATCTGCATTTGAATGTTCAAATCAAAAGAAAATACACATATGATTTTGGTTTTCAGTTTACCGTGTATCACTCAGTATGGCTTTTGAAACTGTTTATTTATTCCAGTCACATTGGTTTGTTTCAAAAAGCGGAGATTCAAATGTGTGTGCGTTCGCAGAACAACATCGGAAGTACCGATTTACATGTTAGTACTTTTACTCACGTTATTGTTGGATTTATTAGGCTAAATTAACACGCTGGAGATGATTTGCATTAGCGCACAATTCGTTGAAGAACTTTCTTCAGTTGCAGATTATGAACGAGAGTGATTTTTAATGGGCAATATAATGATCAGGAGATTATGTAGTTTGCATTTTATAGTAATAATACTTGTACTTAGATTTTAATTAGATATTCAACACGTACACAAGGAGTTCTTGTTCTTGGTGCTTGTTTTTGTCTGAATTCCATTTTACCAGTAGCCACACCTGAAAAAATACATTCGCCTTTTTGATAATTCCACTTGTATGATACAGATTGAAAAGTATCCCATATAATAATATCTGGATCCAAACATTTGCTCTCCAGCAATTTGGTCGAGGCTGGATGAACACATCTCTACAGCGAATAGAGCCAATGTCGAACCATGATACCTTATCTATGCTTGCTGCTCTATTACGAACAATAACTCATTGTCAATGAATTGCCATAAGTGGCATCTAATGAATGACGAATGACATTGTCTTATGACAGACATATCCGTCAGAAATATTTACTAATATTTTGTATCAAAATTTTTACCTTCGATCTTCAGTCTGGTTAACTATGTCCATAGCAAGCTCCAGAAGAATGTGCCAAATATGCCACCATAATTTTAATGGGAGCGATATGTTGGAAAGCACAGACAGAAAATGCTACTGCAGAGCATGTTTCAGGAATAAAATAGCTGCAGGTGAGATCAATCATCTGTATGAGATACTACAGATGTTGAAGGATTACATCCTTCGAATCACCTGTACAAAAAGGCGATTTACTTAACCTCTCCTCAAGACAATTTCTGATCAATGAGAAGTGTGAATTTTCAGAATCATCAGGTGACCAAAAGGAGGAAAGAGATCAATACAATGGCGGAAAGCTGATCCCATATCCAGATATATATTCACAGCATACCAAGACACATGGGCCTCAGGGAACACCTACCAATAGGCTATCTAAAAGGTATATGGGCTATTTATACGACGGTGCCACTTTGGCGCGTATGATGCCGATATTTCTAGCTACGTCACTGCATGGCAAGTACAGAATAACCTACATACATGTTAAAAAAAATATTTTCTGCTAATCACCTCATCGCGGTTGCAATGAATTTAAAACTTTAATCATAAGTTGATATATGCCCACTATGGCACTCGCGCAATTCCTTCAGCATAGATAAAACTGTTACTAGACAAAAAGGCCAGTGAAAATAACCGTCACCCACTTACGTGTATCTGCCTGTTAATCTGAATCACAATGGATCGACGTTCACTGTGACTTGTTGCACTGATACCTATGACAACAGTTTCACCAACACCACTGATTTTTGAAGCTTTGAATTATTCTCCTATTTTGGAACAGTTTAACAACTATATAGAAGAGAGCATATCATAGTACAATTTTATTGGTCACTGACGATGCCTTCAAAACCACTTCAACCTTCAGAATGTAGGAGTACTTCATATCTTGCTTAAATATTTTTCGTTTCTAGACCACTTCAATGCCCGAAAGCAGATTGCAACAAGTTTATATCTGTTTTCACCCTGGAGTCGCATTTCAGATATGAACACAAGGAAATACCTGTTATCTTAACCCAGTTGGATGCCAGAAGTGCACTTGAGTTTTCACCAAAAAATCTGAGGTATTAATAAATGACTTACATTCATTCTTGCATTATAAGACGTTATCAATAAAAGAAACTTAGCACGATACAAAAACTTAATCTCATCCTCCATTTGAGACCATTCGATGTTCAATTGAATTTTCGATTTATCATCAGACTGTTAGAATTGACTGTTTGAAAAAACAACCCCGATTACTTGCTGACTAGCTAACTAGGTTTCGTATTCACGATAGGACTTCGCTAGTTGACAAGTAACACAGTTAACTTTTGTATACTGTCAATTTTGACAGTCTGATGATTTTTCAAGTATTGAATCGAAATGCTTCACAAAAACAGAATTTTATTTGTGACATCTTGAGTTTAAATTACACAATTTTATCTGAATACTGCATGAAAAACGCCAACAGATAAACTGGCTTCTGATTGGAATTTGCACAATCGTATTATGCATATTTGATTATGATTGCTGAAAGTAGATATAGATTTATTACACAAATCCTTTATTTTTTTTTCAGATATGGTGTTACGAACTGCATTGTCCTTGTGAGAGTGATGGACTACGATTTTTCGAGCATAATGCAGCAAAGTGGGTGAGAAAAAGCTATATCTGCGATACTAATTATCGGTTATTGTTTAATTTTTTACATTGTTTCAATAGGAGAGACGTAGATAGATGCGAGCTGGATAAAAGCTGGATTGTTTCCATTGTTTTCTGACTAGTCTGGCATTCTCAGTGTGTAGAGGTGTTCTCCTTCCCCGGATACATGGATTCCAGACGGGATCTAGTTGTTGTTGTACTAACAATAACCCAGAATTTCTCACCACGATGTTTTTGTGCGCTTTTCAGAAATATATAACTGGGGTAGTAGCAGCTCTCACTTTCCTCTACATTGCCTTTATTTGCTTTTGAAAAATATACTTGGCTTTAAGCGCTCTGGTTTCTGATAGACAGCTTTATTTTTTCCTTCTCAAAAACAAAAATAAGGTATATTTTGGAATTGGTATCTAATGAAAATATTCAACTGCTTCAAGTTGTAACAGTTTTGAAGAAAAAATTTCTCGACAGCGTCAAAGAAAAACTAAATGCTTATGCTATTCGTTTTTTACGCATTTTCATTGATATTTTTAGGATTTCGGATAACTGAACCTACTTATTAAGGGTAAGAACTGATTGCAAACTTTCTAAATACAATGATAACGTTGAACTGAACATTTTAGGTGGTTTCAATAATAAGCCAGTAAGTGTATAAATCGAAGAAATTAGTTTCCTAAAATTCTCTTCATATTTATTTCAATGTCGAATGAGAAGGTACAGCATTGGCTTGTATAACTTAGATTACTCTCAAAGCAATTCGCTGTACGTATTGTGGTGTGCTTCTGTTTATCGTTGCCTCTCAAATCATTTTCACTATAAGCACTGATTAAGTACTCTAATTATTTGACTATAAGTCAAATTAGGGTAAACCTAACCAATTTCTGAAAATTTCCATACGATTTCGTCGGTAAGTACTCAGAAATAATAAAAAAAAATCTCCAAAACACTATGTTGGCCTTATACATTTAGACTGACAGCATGCACAATTTACGCTTGAATGGATGAAAATCAACAGCATTGCAGACAACATGAAGCGCATCATTCTAAAAATTAAAATAGATATACCCATCAACGGCACCTTATTAACTTTTTCTCAATGTACAAAAAGCTTCATCTCCATCAAAATCATCATCATCAGGGTCAAGTAAGTTATATAGGCTGATCTCGTTATGTGAAGATCAGACTAATGCATACAAATTTATTAGTTAACCTAATTTTAACATTGCTTGGCATTGTCCAAAAGTACCTTACTGCAATATAAGTTTTCAGTTTCACAAGCACTAAACACATGCATTTCCTCCTATCTAAGAGAAAAACATCTAAGAAGCATACGTAATGTAAAGACACGTAACCTCCAACTACTCACAATGCCACAACATCAAGACAGCCAATTTCCAGCGTTGAGTCACATATAATGAGTTCCAAAAAATTATACAAAAACGATTTGTTACAATTGTGACAAAATTAATATTTTGTACGTCGTTGACGTAGTTTATAACTCGATTTGGTTAGGATAAAAATGTAAATAATATTTCCAGTCGTCACAAGCAGCCTACTCCTCAATCCCGACAATATCCCCACCTTATACCATCTGACACAAGTCCGATGATGGTATTGATGGCTACGCGACTAGCTAGCTGTCATCTGAGCCAAGGACAGACCAACGATACTTCTTGCTCCACTTATACAGATTCCAACTATACAAAGGTACGTGTGCAAGAGGTTGCATATTCTGTCCAAGAGGATCCAGAATATAATGCAGGGCCTTTGTGTCCTAATGACAAGGTGAGCGGTCGTGTACTTTACAGGCAATGACAGCAAACGATGGATTTGCTTGTCCATTCATTTTGTTATATCCATATTTCGTTTTTAGCCTAGTTTCGTCAGTATAGCCTGGCAGTCTAACTTTAGCGCATTATGGCGCCGTCCATTGGCAACTTACGAAGTTAAAGGCCCCAAAACCTGGATGGCCTTGAGGCTATGAACGAAACATGCATGTACATAGCAGGTCTGATTGGAGAGCATAAACTTAATATCAGTTGTCAGTTTCTGACGTGAATCAACCGAGATAACGGTACATCGTAAATTGTATTTATGAAGAACAAGGGATGTCGCTGTAAGTCAGTTCACCCTTTTTGACAGACGTCGTAAGGGAGATCTGTCGCCGCTCAAAGCAGACCAGGTGCTGAGACCTTTGACTTCATAAGTTGCCAATGGGCAGCGCCATAGTGCGCGAGGCTTGGAGATAATCATTAATTCTGTGTCATATTTACGAACAATCTTAGAGCAAATTGATGTTGTGTTACATCAGCAAAAGTTTTGCCAAGATAAAATAATCTTTAACATTTACTTCAGCAATTTATATTTTTTCCTAGGTGGTTATTTGGTTAGCCTCAAACGTTTTCACTAATCTAAGTTACACAGTAGCGGCTTCTACGATGAATAACAGAACCAGACAGAAGTACTTTGGCCCCATCATGACCTTGAACGAACTCCCCATGGACTTGTGCAGAGAAGGAACATGTCTTACCCTAACGCATTTTCATATTAACAAGATGACTGATAATGGTGAAAAACCTTTGGCATTAGATGTTGTAATACATAGTCCTGATCAATAAAGGCACTATAAATATCTGATTCCACCTGTAGAGGGTATTATTTTGAAGCCCGTCGCGCTGACTATCCTTAAATATTTCAAATTTTAATTTCGGATTATTTAACCTTCCTCGTGAAATTATCTTCTTTGTGTATGTAGTATAGAATATGGAGTGAAATGGGATCAAGTTTTTTCCGGTTTGCCGCTAGTGACCGCAATGAACAATATTTTTCTAAAATGAGTTTCACGGGAGTGAAAAACGTCAATAAAAAAGAGAGATAAACTGAAAGAACAACACCAATTGAGGAAATTTATTTCTGATTTTATTACTAACATTTACATTATGTAAGACTCATCCAGAAATTAGTGACTGTATTCAACTAAATTACTCGTATTATAAAATATAATATAATAATAAGACAATAAAAGAGTTTTTTTTACACTCCTGGATTGGATGTGAACAGATAATACTGCAACAGAAAAAAATATGCGTCAGGGTTACTAAATTGCATCGTTCATAGTAAATATTACCTTCAATAAAATGAGATACTTATTTTTTTAGCTTTGCTGATGCATCAAAAATATAAAGCTTTAAATAGATAGCCATTAAAATCCGTCTAAATATTGATACAACCACTTCAAGGTAACATTTCGTGCTTGCCCGTACCAGACATATTACCAAATTTGTATAGTTTCAGCAACGTAAGTTCAAAGCTTTAACTGTATTTCAACCGTTTCTTATATATTTCTCAATACTCAGATATTCGTATAAACGGCAATCGTGGAAAAAGACAGCAACACGCTGACGCTAGGCAAATATTACTACACATATAAATAAATAAAACGGCAACGAGTTCTTACCTTTACATACCATATAGAAATATAGAGTATAAGAAACGATAATAGGAATGCTGCTTACCAAATATTTCGGAACCATCGTCGAAATAGTCTTAGATGCACATATGAGCGGAACGACAGTTTCGAAAGATAATTATGGAAAATTTGCAATTAGCACATGTATAATAGTTGCAGTTATATGAGATCAATATTTTTTTACCTATTATGCTCCACAAAGAATACCATAAAGGAGTTTTGATTGATATTCATCAATACATTCAATCATTACAGGTGTGGACGGGACTCGAACCTGTATCTCTAACATTCCGTACCGCACTGCGGTATCGAAATGGCTTTTAAGGTACGCCATCATTTTTGTGTTTCTGTGTTCCTCTCACCCCCAATCGCGCACGATCTGGAGAACACCCATGTCACTAATTCTTTGGTATTTGCAATCCTTGAATTTTACAGATACTTTCAATCCGGATGAATGAATTATCCTTTGATAATATACTCTGCAACTATTCTGCATATTATTTTTAAACGAAGTAGGGTAATGAAAATGAGGACATGAGATATTAATGCTATTACACGTGTAAAAATGTATTATAACGTCAGATAACCGCATTACAGTTGTTATGAATGTATATCAATGACTAAAAATGATACTCATCTGATAACGCTAACTGAAAGGTACAAGTACGCTATTGACAAAATACTAGATCATACAAACTATATAATAATATCTTAACCCTAAACTATAATACGGTACATAATGTGGTAATAATTCTACAATATAGTAATTAAACTTACAATAGATTAGATTAGATAGTTAAAAAGACATGAAATCTTATACACTTCTCTGGTAACTCAATTACGACTGAATATGTGTGAATCAAGCATTTTTGGTTTACCATATTTCTACGTTTTGATTTCAAATAAGCTAAAAAAGCAATGCACAATTACGCAATTATATGTATATGTTGAATGATTATGTTTAAACTGAATTGAACAATGTGAATTACTATTTTAGTTAGCTTCAATCATAATAATGAAAAACATACTTTTTTCTTCTTCGTGTTAGGCGACAAATACGAATATAATACAGTATAAGCTTTTGTTTCAGAGTCCTAATAAAAACACTTTACTCACTTTTTTCATATATGATCATCTACTTGTAACTTGTCAACCAACTAAAACTCAGCCACAGCCACCTTGATCTTAAATTAGGAAGCCGCGCTGTTGAAATTTGGGAACGTAGGCACTAGGCAGGTGGTCCGGAGAAACATAACCTCACTTATAGTTCAGCTGAGTCATTTGGTTTGTGTTGGTTTTCGTTCCCGTTTTGAGCAATTTTCTGAATATTAAAAAAGTACGGAATTTAGTATATGAATATTATATACTTTAAACGTAGTTAGTAATCAGCATCTTCGTATTATAGTGTTTCGTGATAGAGGCAAGGTAGGCATATTTGAAGTTATTTCTAGTTGTTCAAATTGTTTCAAACAAAAAAGCTTGCTGTTATATATATATTTTACTTATACATATATTTTATATTAGAGATGCCTGCCTCGACGCTGCTGCATACCTGAATGTGAGTCAAATTCTGACTATAGTCTGAAGGAATGAAACAACAAATGTGAAACAACATTCAGCTTTCCCAAGTGCCCACAAAGACTAGAGAAGTGGTTAAACGCTATTCCAAGGAAAAACTGGACCCCTTCTAAAAATAGTGTAGTTTGTGCAAAACATTTTAGTGAATCAGACATTATCCGATTTCACGAATTTATAACACCATCAGGAGAGATAAAAGAAGTAGCCTTAGCATACCCAAAGCTGTGTGAAAGTGCAATACCGCGAAAGTTTCCCAATCTTCCAAAATATTTATCATCAGATCCACCAAGAACAAGGGATGACCCGGAAAAAAGGAGGAAAAATCTTCTGGAACGTGATTAGAAAGTCTTGGAGGATTTTTTATCAGAGGATTTAATAAAAATTTTTGAAGACCTCTTAAAAAAAATAAAATAGCTCTACACAACTGGAACATCAAAGCTTGCCCTGGTAAATTGCTATTTTATTTACTAAATTTTGACACACATAATGGGTGTTCTGTAAGCAGGACTATTATGATAGCTTCAGACCTGACTGTAACAGTTCATATTAAAAATAATGAACTATATGAACTCCCAGAAAAAGAGGAGATTAGATACCTTTAGAAAATAAGTTTTTTTAGAACTGTACTGCTTCATATAATCATAGGTTAACTTTAACTTATAGGTTCAAGATGATTTTTTGTTGTAACATGTTGCTCTTCTATTTCAATATTAAAAATGAAATTGGTATTGATTTTTATTTATCTATTACATGTTACCGTTAATATTATTCTACCAGATCTAAGAAAAATATGTATTCATTTACCTAACCTTTATATTTATAAAATCAATTTGATTAAAAAAAATTGGTTCAAAAGTGAAGGAGCAAGGTTTCGAATTTGAATAAACCGCTACCGAAAGAAGTAAAATGCGCGCTTCTACCGGACCTTAGTAGTCTTTGTAACGGACCACCTCCATCAGCTGATTGCGGTGTTGCCACACCAGCAGCGCGGCTTCCTAATTTAAGAAGGCTGTGGCTCAGCCTATTCGATGTAGTTGCAGGTAGGTCATTTTTGCCTTAATCGGTTGCATCATTCTGTTCTAATAATAAATAATAAATTTGATTCTCACACTGAGACATTTCTATTTATATCTTATCAGTCTACTGATCAATACCTATATAGTCTTCTAAATATCATATCAATAATGATAAACGCATTTAAGTAAAAATACCCATGATTTTGGTCACAGCGGCACTGTCTATATCAAGTGTATTACTCGTAGAAAGTTTTGTAAATTCGTATAGCGTGATGCGACTTCCTGATCATACGTGTGACTTCCGCTGCTGTTTAATGATGATAGTGATGACCTAGCTCCAGCTTGACAGGAGCCACAGGGTGCACAGCATGTCCCGTTCTGGTGACTATTGCGTTGAAACCACTATGTCCATCGTCTTCATACTGGACCTGCAAATAAGTTTCCTCAAATATTACTTTATTTTTTAAGCTTTATCATCTGAGAAAAATCATATTGTCAATGACGGCGTTTCATAATTACGTGTCAATTTTAAGAATGAGAAATGTGTCGTGTACATATCTTGATGCTCATAGTTAAAATGGCTATAACGTCTGCCTAGAATGCAGGAGATCTGAGTTCTATCTTTCTCTGCGACAAATTGGAATTGAAAACTGCACCAGGGCAACCACTTGGATCATTGCGATTAAATTTCAGGCCTTACCTTACCTACAACCTAGAAAATCTCTTTACAAATAAAGCATATCTTAATGTTCGTCTATTACTCACCTTGAACTAGTTTCACGTCTCAGTTTGTTAATGGCCTAGTGTGAGCCATAGAAACTGTTAAATACAAACTCAAGATTTGACCAGAAACCTTTCCAATCTGGATTTGGTACCCAGTTTACCTGTTCCACTAGCTACTACTACTCACCTTCCTAATCGTACCATCTGGTTCCACTAAAGAGTATTCACCTTTAACCACATCCCCATCTCTATGTTCACTCTGTTCTTTTATGTCTCCTGTATGACCATCTTGGACTCCATATTTGAAATGGTACTTGGGGTAGGCCTAAAATAATATGAAATTAGTCTTGTTCGTGGTTTCTATTCAAGACATGAATTATTAAAATGAATGTATTTTTAGATTCTAGATAATACGGAAGCCATCAATTATTTTAAAAAATGCAATACTATTTTAGGATATTTTGAAGTCCATGTCCAATCATTTGGAAGTAGTTGAAATAATTTTAAAAAACCATATAAAGGATTTCCGTGTTTAAAACAGAAGTTTCACGATTAAAACTCTCTTTATAAGATAAGTTTCACCAACTAAGAGCATCTACAGTCTAAATGATTAAAAAACAGTATCAAACAAACTTTTCCTTGAATTTTCTGAACAATGGAAAATGTAATTACTTATACAATTAAGCTACTTTTTATGATACATGACATCCTATGATGTATCAGAATGTGAATATAATACTTGAAAATCTATATATTTGGTGAATACCAGGTCACGATTAAATAATCTTATGGGCAATAGTTATACAAACTTACGTAGAAGATTTAAATCCTAATGATTTTATGTAACAATCTAATTGTTTATTACCGCGATGACAAGAATGTAACATATAGACATATTCGTGTAGCTTTCTAACAATCTTACATGAAGATATTTGAGATGATAGGAGAACTCCTTTAAATGGTCAAGCTAGCTAACTAAGGATGATGGAAAGTTATTGTTTACATGTTTTGAGAAAATGTAAATATGCGGAAACTAGGAAGAATAGTGTATTGTCCATAATAATTATGGAGGTATTCCATAGTTAAATAGTTTGTGACAAGTGACTTATTGGCTCCAAAACTATGTCGGTACAATGTAATTCCGTTTTAGATATATTTGAGTTGCCATGTTTCTCAGTCTCTTTATGATCTAATCTTCATCACAGTATAATCTCAATCTTAATTGAAAAATAAAAAATTCATTCTAATAGATGATCCGTATCCCCCACGCTGTAATTCGCTTGGAAATAATATTTTTAGTATAATGAAATCAGAATATTACTGAGAAGCGTTACATCGTCTGCCGCAACATGCTGTACAGATCATCGAAGGCATCAAAAATCTGTTTGAATAGGAATTTACAAGTAGATCTCAGTTCAAAGTAGTCAGAAGAGAAGAAGATGAGCCCGCAGCCCAGAACTAGAGCCATCTTCTATGTTGTCGGCCATACTAGGTCGATTCCCTAGAATTTGGAGGTTCCTTCCCGCTTCAGAAAATTGTATTCACGGAATCTGATTGTACTACTACTCAAGGTACATATCAGACTATCTTTGAAATCCTACTCGCATGTGTAGGTCCAGGCTTCGAAGTACAGTTAGAGGATTCTGGACTCAATTCAGAAAAGGGCAACACGTGATCTATGAAATTTTAAGGCAAAATAGATAGAAATCCGAAACAATGCTTTTAACCTAATGAAACAGTTTCTCATTCCCACACACAATACTTACCACAGGCTCTGGTTTTACATGAACGGGATGATGATGGTGGGACTGATATACAGCCAAACCATGATGATCTCCGTAGTCAAGCGGATGTCCTTTTACTAACGTGGCAACCAATATGACAAAAAATCCCTGGAAAAAAATATGCAGTGGATCGTCAGTTTCTTCAGCACCTCTGTTATAAGTTTAAATGAGAAGAATCCATGTTGGTGACGCTTCGAGTTTCATCAGCAAGAGTACTATAAGCTTTTTCCAGGATCGTCCGACGTTTTTTATCGATCCAAACCACGATATAAGAAAAAGATGCAAAAATATGGATTGATGGAGGTTAATGTAACTTCACTACCAACAGGTCAGTATTGTTTTGCTAGCATAAAATGAGTTTTAAGAAGTAAACTAGAATTCAATATCCTCAACTCGCGAAACTTCAACTAAATCCTAAAATATGGAGCGTTGTAAAACTTTCAGGTACAAGACTCGGAATATTATTCAGGAGAAACTTGATTTGCCTCCCCATTACTACTACTGATTATTTGGAGTAAGTATAATTCGTTATTATCGTATTTATTTAGTTCGTAATTATTTATTTATTTAAACAGACTAGAACATTTTTCACACTAACCACCATAATGTGGGCTAACTGAATTAATTTACGAAAAGTATAAAGCTTTTATAGCATGATCTCTATAATTATCTAGTTTCCACATCTCAGCAGAATCTGAAAATAATCTTTGAGCCAGAACAACTGGGTTTCGACAGAATTACCGACTTGTGAACATATAGTAACCTACGTGAACAAACTGGTAATACACAACAAGTAAATTTTGGAGTGGGTATCAGGGTGCTCAGAGATTATTGGCAATGAAAAGGCGGACGACTTTACAAGGAAGGGTTCATCTTCCTTATTCATCGACTCAGAACCTGCCTTGAGAGATCCTAAAAACACAGTAAGGAACCAAGTCAAGGAATGTGAATGTGATCACAAGATCACTTTGAGAAGCCTAGGCTAGAATCAATATGGTTATAGTATAACAGTATAACACCAGCAGGGAAGCTGTACGAAATAGTACAGATACAGATAGATATGTGTATAGTGTACCGATAAATGTTCAAATGAATACTTTCGATGCAAGTGATACTGCGTTTTACTTTATCTCACAACTAACTGTTGTTTGATCTTGACTAACCTACCGCAGCAGATTCACATATCTCACAAGTATTCAGACTACACTCATCACAAATGCACAATACCTGTATAATCATCCCGAACGTTGATAAACCTAAAATACTATAATACTGGCACAGGTGAAATTCAATTTGCGTTTATATAAAAGTGGCCACTGAACCGAATCCCACCTATCGTTTAAGTTCATCCCCAGCGCTGGATCGTCAGCATCTACGCGTTCGTTAAGAAAACAAGATTGTGTGGTACTTATATGTCTGTTTGGGAACCGCTAAATAATGTAAATAGACGTAGACATAGCTGGAAGAATTTGTACTACAAGCAATTTCATTATTCAAAATCACAAGAATGTGATGTGAAGAATTTTGATATGTTTTTAGTAGATACTGATGTAAAAAGCGTTACGAAAAGGTAATATTCTAAATAAAAAATTTATTTAATAAACGTGAAATCGTAAAATAGTTGAGTAGTATTATTATATATTGATATTCCCATTCCAAGCTACAAAAGTAACTAAAATTTGGAAAGAATGTAGCATTTGCCCAATATAATTTCTGAAAATCATTTTTTGGAAATTGTTGACGAGAATTTACTTAGGCATACATATTTTCTACCCCTAGCAAATGACTGACCAAAACTTCTAAAGGGGTTGCAGCCAAAATTAAAATAAAAAAAATATTTTCTACTTCAAGAAAACGATGGAGTACGTCAAAAAGATACTCACATACACTCCCTGCGATGGAGAAACATCCCCAGAAATCTCTTTCAGCTACCTGAATTTACGGTAGCGCCTGTTGAAAAAGATGGGCGATTTTGCCTCTCCCTTAAAAGAGACACTTGATATGATCGGTGGAACTAATGACTCACCACAACACTCCACGCCACCCACATATCATTCGAAAATTGACATGTATAGGACTCAGGACTATACTCACCTTCGTAAGAAGAGCATATCTCGGGAACTAGCCTGGATGCAATTAAACAAAACTAAAGAACATTCCCAACTATGTCGATGTCTCAGAGAAACTGTTGATTCGATTTTCACTTGACAAGGCCAATGTCTCTAATGGTGGTAAAATTCGAATGCTGTCCAGCTACCTACATTTAATTTGTTACATATAATTGGTTTTCTAACATTATAACACAACTGCATCCAACCCCGAGGGAGGGAGGGGGTTAAAAGCAAGGCCCGTGCGTTTTTAAAAGTGGTGCAGAGTTGGAACTTTTCATTATTACTTGCCATTTTATTTTGAATTCAGAACGTTTTTTTTTTCTCCTCAAGTACGGTGGGAGGGTATCCCCAGACTTTACACCGAGGATCGAATATTCCCTAGATGGGCTCCTCCCTCCCGCGGACCTTCCTGAATCTCTATATCTATCTCTGTTATCTGTATATTTCCAAATGTTCTCCAAGTACCTACTCAGTAGCCTTGTTCGCGTCAGAGTGCGTCACAAATATTATGTATCGGGAAAATCGAGTGATTGTCCCTTGTTCTCTTTCAGCCACAGTGCAGGTCAAACCATAACAGTTCCAAAAGATGAATGTATCATCATTATATGCCTTATTCGATGATTAGGTTCATGGTCCAGGAATAGACGTAACAATAATTGAGTAGTCTACCAAAGTAAAAGTAAAACTATAGTACAATTAGATTGGTCGAATGGAACACAGAAACAGGTGTTGACCAGCGTATCAACAAAATATGTAATAACCATCACCAAAACAAAAATGTTTGCTTCTCTCCTATGGTGCATGCCTCGGACGAATAATCACGTTGTTTTTTTGTCTGTGAGACATCACTCTGTAGAGGTTCATTTCTTTCTAGGCGATTCCACGTTTCCATTAGTCGTTTACGATGCCGACAAAAGTAGAATAGTAGTAGTAACTGTGTGATTTCCCACATAGATCTTGCTGATCGACTAGTGTCCTACAAGACATATGTACATATAGTACCTTTACGTAATACAAATTCTCGGGTTTACGAATTAAATTTGTGGAGTATTACGAGGTCACTCCAAAATATGCTTATATTATCTCATTCGTTAATTAAGGTTAAATTATGGTTATTAAATTATGGCTTATTTTAAGTATTGCTGCTTTCTATCATTATATTACCCTGTAGTCACTTATTCCACCAAAATGGCTTGTGTTCGTATTCATATTCACACATGCTGCATTTATTCATAATGATGAAAGAATTTCACCAGTTTTTAAGGAAAATTTTGAGAATCCTCATCATCCATGAATGTTATGTTTACCGTTGATTCTCGTGTCTTTTAGATAATTAATTAATGATTACGTGTTTTATTGAGATCATTCCTTCGTTCTCACGAAATACAAACTTTATACTAGTTGATCAGTTAGATTTATTGGTTGTCGATGGCCCTGCTTGATGAATGTCCTCAATTACAACGAAGAAGTTATATTGATTCATTTTTGTTGTATACTAGGTACCACACATTGGTGTTCTTTCTACATAAATATGTTCTGTAGTGATCTCAATTGAAATTTCAATTTGTTAGTTTAGGGAACGTGCATCTCAAACCTCACAATAGGTAATCCCTTCCAAGACGCGAATAAACTATTTGAGGAAAAATTAATATTACAAAGGACCTCCACAAATCTATATGACAAACGCTAGAAAAACTCAAATAACTCCATTCATGAAATATTATTTTACATTTATTACACACATATACTGTAATCTATTAGTATTACTCCAATTATATTTATTACTCACCATGTTTACCTTCCAATGTACTGCCATTGTATTTTATATAATTATATAACATTATGTAATTTGTGGTATCCCATATCAAATTTGAATGAATTACAGACTGCTAATATCAGCTCGAATTTGTATATTGGCTAGCGGAATTGATCACTATCGGCCCGGGTAGCTCAGTCGGTAGAGCATTGGACTTTTAATCCAAGGGTCCAGGGTTCAAGTCCCTGCTCGGGCGATGCTTTTTTCTATTTTTAAATTAATTACACTGCTTTGATTAAACACATTCCTACGTTTTTCAACATAATATAACTAAGACGCATGATGGTGGCTACAAAGTTCTCACACAATCTGAGAACCTACCTACTTTCTCATTTCCCAAATACGGCTGACTATTCTTCTTGCAGACAGGCAAGTATAAGGAACTAGCTCTGCTACACTGTTTTTTTTAAATTGTTTTGATCTCATTCAGCATGCGTACGGCCCTAACTTTCGCTTTCGTCCAGTTTTGTGAAAAAATTCTTGGGAACGATATACGAGGTGATTTGGTTTTCTTGGGAAATAATATCTTTTTTGTCATCCTAATATTTTATAATAATTTTTCAATAGCTTGAATGCGATTTGATTTAAAGAATCGATAATTAAAAAATGCTTATAAACATAAACCTGACGTAACATTGAATTTTTAACAATTAAGTCAAATATTAATTTGCAAACCAAACATAAAAATAACTATTGCTACCCAAATGGTACATATCAACATTATTAATAACCGGAAAGCTTTTATGATTTTTTTCTTCAATGCTGACTTATTTCGAGCTTATCAAGGTTTCACCCATGTTATGATCTATCTTGCGAAAATTCATGTGACACATTTCAATTGAACAGTCTGTCAAGTTGTCATGGTTGATGGTAGGGGAAGAGGGTAAAAAAGAACAGCCCCACGGATCATATCCTATGGTTCTGTGCTAGTACTCCTCTCGGAGACTTCCGTACATTCGACTTTCCTGATTTGCCCATCCGATTACAATACTGTACCTGCTAGAGGGTCTTCATTCACATAGGCAGCATATAACTAAGACGAAACATGCATGTCTATAGCAGTTCTGATGCATAGTGGAGAAAATACACTGCATGCAGAGGGGTGTTTGTCTGAATTTAGCGAGGTATAGGTACTAATGAAAAGCATAAATACTATAAAAATATATTAAAAATAAAAATAGAAGCACAGCCTAATTAATGGACATATTCGACGGTAGCTTTGAATCCACTCGTGGGGTCTGCCGTATACCTGACGATCCTGACCAGCCCATCCGATTGCAACACTCTGTATTCGCCTAGTACAGAGTCACCATTCCGGGTTTCTGCGTGGGAATTCTGACTATCGCCATCGTGGACGCCGTATGTGTATTTATAATCCGGTTTCGCCTGAAAAGCAAAACGAAACAAAATTAGCAAATCGACTTCATCTTCAGCTTACCAAATCAGTATTTTCCAAAAGACGATCTTTTCTTGGTTTCGATAAAGGTATCAAAGAACAATACCACATCAAAACAAACGCATAAAAAAAACGATAGCGAAGCGACTTTCCAGTTGAGTGACGTTGTTTTCTGCTGACGTTATTGTTGATGGTCATTATATTTGATCTATTCAACCTCATACTTCAATCATTTCCAGATCAATCGTATACACCGATTTTTATTACCCAAAACATGATTACTATTTTAAAGACTACAAAATATCTATAACTTACCACAAAGTCAACGGCCTTTCCATGCAAGCCGGGTACCATAACTTTCTTCACCTGACCGCTGACCGGTCCAGAGAACCTGAAGTAGGAGTACCTGTCGTCCAAGGGCCTTCCACTAGCTGATTTAAGGTGTAACGATGGCAAGGCTAGATAATCTGATTGCAGCCTTTGAGCATTGGGACTGTTGTATTTACTCTGTCGGGTTGCTATGTGTTGCTCAGATTTTGTCAGTTGCTGTGACGTCATAAAGTAGAAGATCTGGAATAAAAAATAATTTTTAATGCATTTAAACAGTTTTATAACGTCAGAACACCTTTCTCCTTGTGGTGGAACCACGACACTCAGGAAAGGACTATGACCTCAATGGTGTAAGAAATTAAGTATGGTAATTTTCAGCAAACTATTCTACTATCTACTCTCAATTAATTACCCGCTTGTAACAAGTAGCGATTGTTACAATAACGAATGTTAGACAAAATGAACCTTTATTAAAAAAAATTGGCTACATCCTGCAGCTAAATGATAATAAAATAATTAAATTTAGGGTAGGGCTTTTTCATCGCTAATAAAAAGTAGAATATCCTCAAAGATCCTCGAACTAGATATTCCCTCTACTTACTTCCATTACGTAAGGGAAGGAAATTTTATCGAGTTTTAGAAGTTTTATGTTTTGTGCTGCCTACGTCACGAAAATCCATGTCACTTTTTTCTGTCGATTTGTCAGTCGACGTTCTTGTCACCGCGTGATTTCATTCAACCCCTACACCAATTGTGATGAAATTCATGGAGCAAAATGAAAATTTTAAAAATTCAAGATGCAGTCCGTAATAGTTCGTGTTGAGTTCTAATTTAAAAACGGAACATCAGTTGAACAATTAATATCGATATTTTCAAAATTTATCTCCTACTTTGAAAAGACTTCTGAGGAGATGGAAACGTCAGAAAAATTACTTTGATAATCATATGTGGTTTTAATTGACGTACAGACCAAGTAAAATGAATCAAAGTGAAAACCACAGGACAAGCCTCAAAAGTTATATTAATATTAGGCACTTTTTATTGAGACATCAACATATCCAGAAATAAAAAAGCATCTAAAAAAGTAAGAATGAAAGGTATTTATAAAATAACTATTCGATGATGATGATCTATTTAATAGCGTGAAGAGCACGAAGCTAGAATCGGAATGTTACGATACAAGTACAGGTACTCGTATATCGTTGGCAGCCAAATAGGAAGTTGATGCGCAACCAATCATGTGGTTGAATCAATTTCACGACTCGTGCTTCGATGATTTAGGATATAACGTGTAATGTTTACCACTGGCTGTTCACCATTTTTATTCATTTTTTATAGCTCAGTGTGGTATTGGTTTTGAAAACCGATTTGTATATATAAGTTTCGATTATGTAATTATCACCACGCTTTGACTTATTTTAAGAAATGCAATTAGACATCTTATACTGGCACTAGCGAGAATGTATTTTATGGTTTGTTTTTTCCATTATAATTACACTACTTTTAGTAATATTAGCCTCCGATGCATAAGCATAAGACGTATTCACAAGATATTTTTAAGAGCTCTAAATTGTTTTTCAAATAGCACAGGCGTATACAGGGAGGGGGAAATTGGGCTAATTACCCAAGTCTTTGACATTAAATTTTATTTTGTTTCTTTCCTAAGTAATGAATGGTACATATCTAAATTTGAGTAACGTAATCTTTATAAAAACGTATTGCTAATTCGGTATCTATTCCTAAATTGCGTTGTGAATAAAACCAATACCAATACATGATGTATTTCTATTTTAGCCTGTTTTGTGCAGTCATTTACGTTTTATTTTTACTTTTTAACAACTCTGATTTTCTAAATTAATAATAGGAGTCTGGTATCATTGGAGTCAGAATAAAATTTCTCAAACCTTGCTATTTCAAAATCAGCTGCATATTTTTCTATGATTTTCTGAATCCTATAAGGCGACCAACAGAAAGAACGATAATATGTCTTTCAAATGGGCTAAAGCACATAGTATTTATCTGTTTGATCATATTTGAAAAAACTTCAGAGCTCAAAGACTCCACTGTTTCACTCGCTGTTAACTTCTTCTTCTTTATTATAGTTACTATTAACATGAGTATCTCTTTTTCTAGTGTCTCAACTACCTCGACGAAGGTATTAAAAAAAATAGTGAAAACAGTAGTAGTCGTAGAGGGGGAGGCAAAGCCCGGGAAGTAGGCCACCTTTGTCCCTTTTTGCCGACCCCGAAGACCATCACTAGAACTATGGCAGACCTGGTAACTCCCTAGTGTCGAACCTTCCAGACCTTTTGATAAAGGTCATGATGTCCAACCATTCCGCTGACTAGCTTTCTTCTCTATCAAACTCTGCTATGCCAAACACATCAGCTCTGAGGCCGCTGTATACGGCACACTCGCCCAGGAAGTGGAACGTCCTCCTCCCAACACTTCTGACACATTGTGTCTTTGACCATTGCTATGAGTGTCATGTGCCTGTTCAATTTGCAATGACCTGTAAGGATCCCTACTAACAAGTGGAGTGAATCCCTCTTCCGGTTCAATAGCAAGATTAAGGTCTAGATAAACCCTTGGCAAAAAATCCATATTTTTTTCTCTTGTTACCGATCTCTTCGGAGGATGATTATAATCAATTCGGATGTTTCAAAAATTCATAGTCAAAAAATATTATGTTTAAATTTCTTGCTTTGTATGTTTGCTTTATATACCTGTGTCAATGCGTTAGAAGTCACAACGTACTTGACTCTTTTTTGGTACAATGAACATGAAACCTATATTTGCAAAAATGCGACATTCCACAAAAATGCTACTATATCCATCTTTCGCAACCAAAAAAAGGGTCACACACCATTAATTCCTTCACATTTAAGGAATCAAATGCATTGAATTTTTATGGTCTTTCGTACCGTTTCACTTGTGTAACAATATTATAAAAATAACTATAGCGTCCACTCTTCAAGCAACTGTGATTTGTCACGATCATATTTAAAAGTGTCTCAAACTTTCACTGCACATTGTCCACAAAGGAATAGTTAATTTTTTGTCACACTCAAGATTATGTAGGTCGATATTATGTGTAAAAAACTTCAGAGCAATTTATTAAGCATTGTCATCTGTTTACGTACTGCAATGGATATTGAGATATTGTTCAATATGTTCAAAGTCACATACTAATCCTCATTTGTTTTTGATATATTGCGGCTGTGAAGTCTATGATCTTTTCACTATTTCTGGCAGATGTTTCACTTTTGTTCATAGAAATTTGTCAATATTTGCTTCCTTAAAGCAAACAAGAATCTTCAGCTTTCCCTGTCTTATGTTATCAGAGGCAGTCCTGGGGAAACAACAAGGGCAATGCCTCACTGGACAACAAGTGATACGTAAACCTATACACTCGTAGGATTTCAAAAAATCCATAAATGAATACCTCCCTGGATAACGATTTTAGAGCATTTGTCTAACTTTCCAGTTGATAAAGTAATTAAATGAAAAGTAATATATGTTGAGAAAATCTCATGATTCTAAAATTATCCATGTTTCTTCATTGCTGAGCTCAAGCTAATAAGGCGATTATCGACAGGTTCTAGGTAGAGAGACTGTGAATATTATATCTACCAAAATCAGCAGGCTTAAGTAAAGGCCGCTCCACTGCCGTACATACTACGGCGGAGAGGGTCAAAGTCAGCGGTAAGCCCTGAAGGATAGATGGTTTAGAATCTTCTACATTCCTCGATGTCCAGTCCTGTTTCCTCGCACCACTTTTCTAAAATATTTCTGCTGCATTCTTTCCTATCCTCCCGATCCCTGAGTTCGGATCCGATGCAGCATACTAATCAGTTTAAGGGGTATAAGAGGGTATCCCCTTAGCGTACAGGTACACCATATATATATTAAATATACGTAACATGTCAAAGATTCCCTGTACGTTAAAGAACACACTTCTCACTTCTTTACAACAAAGCTTCTCCACCACAGGGTGTAGGGCTATTATAGTCGAGTGGCCTTTCTTATAGGAATGCCGACCTTGGTGGATCGGATATAGATGAAGAGTCCCTAGAACCTAGAGTCTGTCGATAATCTCAGCCAAGGCTCTCATCAAAAATATGGTAGGACTATTAAGACTGGAATTTTTGACGTAAAGAAGTCGTTTTTTCCTGGTTTAGAATAAGTTACTATCCTTAACGATTTTTACGACTAGGATACATATCCCATTTAATAATTAATAAGCCTCGAATTGCTACCACCAGATAAGGAAGCCGCATGACCAAACTTGAATTTACTAAACCCGTTGATGGCACAGTCGAGTGGATTGTACGCTGACAAGATTCAATGGACATTTTTCAGTTCAATGTATTTTTTCTTCAATATGATTTTTTTGGTGTCTTTAACAATCTATATTAAAAATTAATAACGACTTTTTAAAATATAATGTGCTATAAAATGAAATTCCTGCATTTGAACCATTTTTTTAAGAATGCACCTTTAACATTTCAATATTCCTGTAATAATTTTAAATTAGTGTATTATTGGAAACTTTACAGTAGGTCAACTTTTTCGAACTATAAAGTACCGCCCAGCCGGCATTTCCTCATTATGACGTTTTATTCACTATATTTCATTGCCAGAAACGTGTGATTTAACCTTTGATATTATATTGAATATGCGTATTCAACATATAGGCCTTTGGTACTCCCCTCCACCCTCAAGGAAATTTTAGGGATGAGTTTTTTCGTGACGATGACAATGAGAGAACAGTATTTCTGAAATACTCCTAAGACAAAACGGTATAATATGGTCCAAACCCATTTTTCATCAGCACTTTTACAAAATTGAATGTCACATAATAATCCATTAACCACCCCATTCACACTTTCCAAATTGCACTGATTCCAATTCCACTCACTACCCATATTTGTTCACTTTCCTGATTCGACTAAACTAACATATTCAGCGGTGTCTAACGCATCCATTAGATTGGTACTCACAAAAATTAGAAGGTTTTTCATTGCTTATCTTTCGCTAAACAGTCTTTGACACAATCCAGCTACGACCGGTATGCACCGACTAACTCTTTATGGTCATTTCCCACCCTTTATATAAAATTTGTAACAGACATAAACCACGAAACGGATAAGATTGCCGGCGTTTCGAAAGCGATTATAAGAAATGTGTTCAAAAAAGCGAAAAGTGCCATAATCGATACGATCGATCGACGAAGCGGCATGTTATCTAAGAGATCAATGTAGATTCAAGGAGTGCGTGATAGGCTGTGGTATAGGAAGAAGTCGAATTTGTTTGTTTTTGTGGCTTGCCACCACATTTTGACACGAAAATTAGCCGCTTCGCTCACCGGAATCACTTGGCATACAGAAAGTAATACCATAGGAATACCTGCTGATCGGTAGTAGTCCGCGAGCAGGATGCATGTTTACTTATTATTCTTCTCCTTCTAGTGCAACCACTTCGATGAATGCTTCTGTATCTTTGGCAACATGAACTAGTTACATTCATATATGTCCGTTCTCTACTGTTACGTAGCCAGGATTTTTTTAACACTGTCGTTCCATGACATCGGCAAAAACCTCCACCTTATACCCACTCTTAAAGACAATGCCGTCAGGAACACTGATATGGGGAAGCTGTTCCCGTTTTATTAATATCATTTTATTTCCAAAATCAATTTTTTCATTCTGTTTTGTACTTTGATAAAGGCTGCCAAAGCAGCCGAAACGTCAGTAAACACTCATTCGTAGGTATGTGGTTTCAGTAAGCGACCAGCGAAAAATATAATGAATCAGATACAGCCACAAAACAATTTTTAGAAGATGCATTAAATAAAAAATGCATCACATCTAACATCATGAACCATTTGTCAGAAACCGTTCGTCACAGTTCCACCTGGTACGGGTGCTTAATCAATCAATCGAAATTGAATATTATCCTCATGTTATTGGTACTCAAATTCATTCATGTGAAAAAATAATCTCACCTGTGGGTATTAATTCACCGCATACATTGATTTTTTTCGTAAATATTACAACGTACACACCACTTAGCCAGTCCAAAAAAAGTGCACTTTGAAAAAACAATTCTGTTTCCTGTTCCTTATTTGGGTCACTGAACAGTGAGCACATTTTCAATGATTACTTAAAAACCATTGTGTTTTATTTCGAATTTCTTTTATCTGCCCTAACATGCTATTAAATTACTCAATTAATAAAAAAAGGAAAAATATTGTTTTGAAAACAGAAATATACCTAAGTATTTAAAGAATATGCTGTCATATTTTCATTCCGTTGAAGCTTTTTTGAGACGTTTAAATCCTGAATATTCTCCGACAAGTTACATAGTGAATGACGCACTGGCATTCATGAGAGCAAATGTATATTGCGTTTTTTTTTTATTCACAGCGCGGCACTTTTTGTGTAATTTCGTTTTAGAAGTGATTGGAGTATCATTCTACACACAATAGATGAAAAATTCCTTTAGGAAGCCAGAGAAGTAGCGACAAAACGTCCAACTGGATTAAGACGGTTCTCCGTATATCCAGGAATCCATGATTTTACTCCGTAGCCGGTGTCGCCGAATCCATTAATTTATTATTGATGTTCAGAGCTATTCACTCTCAGGGATCAAACTTACACCCTACACAACCTCGACTACCTCTACTTCAACCGTAAACAGTCACGAACAGTACAGGGTAAACCTTAACCCTCAAAACTGAAGTTGATCGCCATCTATGATGGAAATTGTTAAGCACAATAAAATGTTTAAAGTATTTTTGAAGGAATCTATATAGAGCACATAAGCACTTAAGCAGTGACAGCTAGACCTCAACTTTTACTGGCTACTGCACATTTTGTGAATAAAAAAAATGATTGCTTTGTAGAAAACTACTATAGGTGACTGGTGAAGTAGTGTAGGAGCAGTGTAGGCGTGAAAAGAACCAAGAATTTAGAATGTTCTATTTACCAATCGGGAATTAGTTAATGGTGAAGGTAAACTTAGATGGAAAAAATGTAAATGTAGCTGCATTCAAATATGTTATGTGAAATGCTCCAAGGGATTCATCCAGAAAGGTTGAGATGTTTACAGACTCAAAAAATGTAAGGTTATACGTATTCAGCTATTTGTATGCCAAATGAATAATAAACACATCTGTTTCCACTTCACGTCGCAGCTAAAAAGCTTGAATTAAGTAATAAACTTATTATTCTATATGCATTATTGAATTTGAATTGCAAATGTAGATACAAGTACTGATAGGTATATTTTACTACTATTCTCCTATTCAGTCTATAACTATGTATTGATATCTTTGTAGGTTTTAGAAGTAACTGTATGATTAACGAAACACAAGTAATGTATTTTAACCAATATCCAAGTCAAACACTATCAAGGAGCCATGAAAACAGCACCACATCATCCAAGGAGAATGGCAGGTACCTGTGATCTCGACATTTGGAAACACAGTAAATGGAGGACTATTGATCAATAGTATAAGTCACAAAACATTCCACAACAGTGCCATTCGATCACAGTTAATAAAATAGCCAAAGTGAATAGTATTAGTGTAAATATGAGTGATGACTCAAAGCCCCTATTGGGGGGTAACAAGATAAGGGTGAGAAAGAAGACAAGTTGGGTGCTAAAGGCTTCAACATTGAGAAAATGTGTGGTTGCAGTTACATTCTTCTCTGTGGTCCTAATCTTCATATACTCCAGGCAAACAAGATCTCCATATTTCACCAAGTAAGTTTCACCACAACTCTAATTGGTCTATAACTTTGCACAATATAACTATTGTGAATATTTTGTCCTTGAATTTGATGAAATTTTATGCCATAAGTGTATATTTTCCTCTTATATTGTGATGAAATAACTTGCTGACTTCATAGGAATGTTATTCCTCAAGCTTGAATAGATGTATTAAACTCAACTTGCTGATAAAAATGGGTATAAGGTCTTCCAGACTACTGTGAATAGTTTTTCATTTTTGTATTTTGATAGAGTAGAATAATTGTGACAATAGTGTGAAAGGGTATTTATTACCCTGAACACCTTATGCAAACTCTTTTTATAGTGTTTATTAATCACCAATCTTAAAATACATAAAAACTGACTCAAAACAGTCCTAAAAATGAATTTTGATCACATATATCTAGGTTTTTCTACACCTTAACAAGCACAAAGTAAAGCTTTTATAGTAACAGTGTGATAGCTTGTTTATACCAGTTTTGTACTGTATGATGTATTCATAGAACAAAAGAGTATATCTTTTGGTAGATTTCTCAAAATTCTTGTGACTTTGTCAATGGAGGAAGATAACGAGCAGTCATAGTAACATTTTCTTGGTGTACAGAGTATAACTACATCAAAAGATGATTGAAATTAGCCATGGTAGTTGAACAATTCAATATATTCAGCTATTCATATACAATAGCTATGAAAAACAATAGACAATGATGAGATGACAAAAGTTCAACCAAATCATGTGAATTCCTAAATCACAGCCATCAGCAATAATCATAAATATGTAATACTGTACACCTAAATGAAATTTAGTTAGTCAATTTAATTTTTTTATTGGCTATTAATCAGTCATTAAAACAAAAATAAATTAAAAAGTACTAACAATATATTTCATGTCAAGTAGGTTAACAAAACAGCTTTAAAGATGACCCTGCTGATGTTCACATCAAAAATTAATTGCTCTGTGATAATTTCCTACAATAAATGCATAAATCATAGCATTATCCAGCATTGGAAATTCTACCAAATTTTGTTTGAAATGGCTATGTGTTGGTTTCTATTGACCCTGACAGCATAAATGAGACTAGATCTTGTTTTGAGTGTTTTGACTCTACATATACTGAAAATACATTCCACTTGCCGCTCATTTATTTCCTCTGTATGTCGCCATTGTCGGCCGGTTGATGTTTTTAATTATCAGTAACCACACGCCGATTTCAGTGTTTTTTTTTCAGCGAAAGGATATGGGCATGTACATACATTGTAACACTATTTTATTTTGGAATAAGTGTATTGGTGGTGAAGTTATCATGAAAAACACAAACCTTTCAGAACTTTTTTAATTTTTCTCGAGTTACAGTTCTTATTTCACAAATGTCAAAATGTATACTAAACTAGTTTTTATTTTTATGTTTAAAAAACTTTTTATCACTTTGGATTGTCGCAAATACATTTATGGGATCATTTTTTATTTCTGGAATTGGATCTTTGTAACTAAAAATATATTTTTTCTTGCTATGACCCAGCTTCTTCGAAGTTCTTGTACAATTAATTCTTCTGGTGTACTTACATATAATTTTTATATTTCTTGAGTTCTAATACATTCATCAAATATTCTAGAGGCTTTTGGAACATTTGCAATCATGCCACACTAAATCTGATGCCAATATGCAAACACTTGAAAAGCCTATTGCAAAACAATATAGGGTATAAAAATCAAGAAAATGGGTTGAATGTCTCCTACATTCCATGCTAACGCCATTGACCCTTGAGCACTGCATTCAATTACCAGACAATATAACGTAATAGCCATGATTCAAACCAAAGCACAAACGTCACTCGTGAGAGATATTTTAATTAACAGATTTCTTGCTTCAGGTCGCGGATCTGTCACTTTAGAAATAATCTAGATAATCATAAAAAGTAAACTGTTACATGTTTAAAGCTTAGATTTTGCCGAAGTGGCACAGTACAGGACAATGCTCATAGTTGCCATAAATGTCAAGAGCATAGCATGCTGGGAGCATGAGTTCCAGTCCCGTCCCCACCA
Source organism: Bruchidius siliquastri (assembly GCA_949316355.1). NCBI lineage: Eukaryota > Metazoa > Arthropoda > Insecta > Coleoptera > Chrysomelidae > Bruchidius > Bruchidius siliquastri. Next base: position 39,378,855 of record OX438533.1, on the reverse strand, counting down.
ATCATCTCCCTTTCCTATAATGATCACATCTTGAACAATTCCTCAGTAGTATGTTTGGATTGGATTCATCAACAATACGAATCCATCACTGTGTTCAAACTTTCCATAACAATGACGTTGCTTTCATATTACAATTCATTAAAAAAAAATCTCAGCATATTTGTATGAAAAAGTCCATAAAAAGAACTGCTTTGATATCCATCGCAGCATTCGACAATTTTGAGATGAATATTTAAAAAAAACTTTAACCCCAATGATTCTGTCCATTTTTTCTTGTGAGCTTAAAAAAAGTTCCTTGTTCAATTTAAAAAAGTTTGTCCATGTTAATTTGTAAAGCTTACCCTATAAGTTACATACATGTGTCAATCTTATGATAAGTAAAACGACTTCCTACTTCCAATGGACTTGACTGAGAATTCAGTGACACATATTTTACTACTATCAGAATCATACGTATTCCTTTTACCCGTTTTTGTATTTTCTATCCATTTGAATTGATGCTTTCCCTTCCACTACCTAATAAATCCAAGATCACGATGAAGATATACGCATAATTTTGTGCGTTTTCTATGCTTAACAAAATAACCATTGTTGAAATTTTATGTCTAAGAAAACATTCTCTCATTTGCGCACTTGCATTAAGATCAATGTGATTATAATTGAAAACAGCAAGATTTATGATAATGTTTTGATTTAAACGATGTTGTACTCTTATTATAGATATAAAGAGATGTTAGAACGGGAACAAGTAAACCAAATTCCAATATTTGTTTAGATGAATCCAAGTATATTTAGGTTACACATTTAATTTTAAATTTATTGATGGGAATTTATTGACAATCAATGATGATTTTTATATATAATTACTATAACCTACGAGGGTTATTTGGAATCTATTGATAGTGAAGATGTTTCAATAACACCGCTTCAGACTTGTAAACTCAAACTCCTAACAAAATCCAAGTGCAATCAAATGGAAACAATGTGCAGTAGGACAGTTAAATTGTTTTGTTATTTCTTGATGAAAGTAGTAGTTTTTGTGCGTATTAAAAATTTGATGCAACACATTAATCCTAATTCCTTCTCACTCAATTTGTTGTGCGATTTGCTCATATTTCTTTGTATTTGCTTTAAGATATTGTAAAATTATATGATTCGTCTCTTTCCCTTCTTAGTTTTAGTACTCGTCCATATATATTCTAGCCACAGTACTTTGAATACTGATCAGTAAATCAACATTTTAATTTCAAAAAGTGGCATATTATTCAGTAGACCGAGTACAGTATATGAGCAAGGCTTTGCCATTAAGTTCAGATTTCATTCTTAGATGCACACAAAAATATCCTCATGTTTCAAGTTTCTATTTACTCTGGCTTATATAAATGTAATCTATCGTTTTAAATTCCTCACAATAGCAACTTTGTAGTTATAATGTTAAAAAGGAATGTGGGACTGTGAAGGATCAAATTTATGCCAAGCTGGTTATTTAAAACCTCTCCATTACGTGGAGTTTTAAATATAATTGTGTACAATTTTTGACAGTGTGAATGTTTCATTGACACTGATACGGAAATCCATAGTTTTGAAATTGTATGCGTTTCACAAAGTTTCAATTTATGTATTCTCAATTGATTTCAGATGAAAGGAAATTTAAATATAGTATTTTCATAATTGTTTTGAATGTCAGCCTGAATATTTGCAAAGATATTAGTTCCAGATTCAACATGTTATGTCCCTTTCCCGTGCTACAGAAAGCTGCAATACGTACTATTGCGCTATAGTGAATCACAAGAAGGTTTGGGCAGCTATGCCAAAACAGAATTTTATGTCAACATTTTTCACCTGAAACCATTCCCTTGACAAAATATCAATGTATGCAGTATCTCCTCTTTTGTATTTAGTGACAGAAATTACAATTTGGGCTCATTCAAATAAAATACCATATAAAAATAAGTAGTGAACTCGATTATCGTCAAATTTAAATAGAAAATTGTCGTCAAGTAGATTGACGATGTACGCATCAGTTCAGGAATAAAAGCTTGGACCAGATTTTGGAATCATTAATCGTTTGGAATTAATATTGATAAATATTTCATTCTGTTTCCCCGCATGGTGGCGCCAAACAATAACGCACATCGAAGATACCTGGACCTTGAAAATATCAAAGATCATCTGGTCACCGCGTTGCGGTGGCTAAAGCGTGAACACGGAATATAGGATAATTTTTCTCTTTCAAATTTGTGTCTTTAGTGAACCGCTTATAGCTTCATGATGAATAATAAATGCTGTTTTGTTTCTGTCATCCAGCTTCATTCATCGTAACGTGCGCCCAGAACCGAACATTCGATGTGGCGTGATGAACAGTCCTCGAATCATCCAGAACCACGACCATAAGACTGACGCCCGTCTGCGTAGCTACCCCAAAGTGCTGGTGTTCGTTGAGACCATGTACTCGAAACTAGGAAGAGATATTGCGGAACTATTGGTCCACACTAGGATAAAGTAAGTAAGAATGAGTTCTGATATCATGTACTAACGTATATATTATGATAGTATGATTTATTACCTTATTTTCAACAAATATATGAGATAATAGTTTTTCGATCAATTGAAAAAAGAAACCTGGTTTCCAATATACAAACATTCTTGAATACACATTATACTTCTATGATCAAAATTTTTAATTTTCTCAAATGGCTTAGGTCTTGGGACTCTAAGATCTATGACGCTACGGTACCGAAGACAGTAGATTGGGGTTGAAAGAGTTTGAACTCATATAATACATTTTTGATCGACACGTTGTATAGTAGATACATTATTTTTGACTTCACTATTTCAGGTACAAAATTGAAGTAACGGGCAAAAGCGTCCCAGTGTTGACAAATTTGGACAAGGGTCGCTATGGCGTTATTGTGTTTGAAAATTTCACCAAGTACCTGCAAATGGATAACTGGAATAGAGAGTTGTTGGACAAGTATTGCAGAGAGTACTCAGTTGGCATCATTGGATTCATCCCGCCTGAAGAAGAGACTTACGTTGGTGCGCAGCTAAAAGGATTTCCTTTGTTCATGCATTCGAACTTAAAGCTAAGAGTACGTAGTTCCAAATAATTATCTATGAGATTAATGGTCTACTAGTGTATTACCACCATATAGACCAAAGACTACTCATAGTTAGCTATTCACCAGATAAGAATTAATTGTATTAGCCATATTTACGGTCTTCATCTGACTGGAAATTTAAGAAACACAGTTAATTTAAATGCGATGCTTTTGGTAGTTTTTCTAATTAAAAATGTAAAAATCAACTTTTAATTTGTTTCCGTCGGAACGGTCGGGACTTGAACCTGAATTAAACTCGGAAACTATATCGAATTGTCTTTATAAATACACGCCACAGTGCCTGCCTTATGATACTAATATTCTATTTTAATTGACACTAAATCTACAAATATTTTTACCTGATTTTCCAGAATGACATTTTCATTCCCGAATGGAATAACCGCTGAATAAATTCATTGCCGTAAAATCAACACACATCAAGGTGCCAGTTAAACCAATACATTACATATACCTGTATGGTTGCCATTCATAAAAAGTAACACTCAATCAGTCGATAATTGAGTCTCCTTGTTCTAAATGGTACGCTATTAAGTGTATAGTTAGAAGAAATTATTCTCAATTCCGATATTTTTCGAAAAGTTGATTTTTTTAAATGGCGATATGATATGCAGCGTAGCACTATTTTAATGATCTCGCTTCTGTTTTAGAATGCGGCACTGAACGCAGCATCCCAAATTTTGAGATTAACTAGAGCAGGAGAGACCGCTTGGGGAGAATTACCAGGAAATGACTGGACAATTTTTCAGGCAAATCATTCTACATATGAACCCTTAGAATGGGCTACCCGAAACGATAATATTCAGAGGAATGAATGTAAGATTTTTTTTGTTATTTCATGTGTATATTTTGGTATTCACTTTGTAAGCAGTGATATAAGCAAATAGATTGAAGGTCGTTCATGTTCCCCTTTTAACTCGCATTTACATCTCATTTTTACGATTGGCAGTTATCACGAAATTAATTTGAATTGAAGCACCTTTGAAGAATCTCAGAATATGATAAACATTGTCAGATTCATGGAAACTTTTTCCACTTATACCTTAACATAGTAACTAATTCTTTTTAATAAAATCTGAAATTTTTGCCTCATCTCGTCTGATGTTCGTTTACGCAAAGAAGAAACTACTAAATACCGGTCTTGACGTCGTGTGGTTTTCCTCTTCTGACCTTGTTCGGCTAGTCTTTTATATTCTTCAGTCACCCTATAGCGATCATACAAACGCTTGATTAGTGAAGGGCTGCGATTGAAATTTCTTGCGACTTGTCGAATTTTAACACCATTTTCAATTAAAGCTACACTACGAGCTACTTCTATCTCACTAAGATCTCTCATTTTGACACACAATGAATTCAACAATAGAAAACTGTGATGCCGTCGCCTAGTGGAGCTGTCAGAGCCTACTTCAATATAAAATCTAAATGTGGATATTAACTTGATCACTTTATTTCTTGTACTGTGTTTGAAATCATAAACGTATCCTAAATAGCGAGCACAAATATGGATTAGTTCCGTGAAGTTAGTAGAATAAAATGTGTAACTATTATGAAAATATCATTTTCACCTCCATAAAACACCAAGTTAACATTTTGGAGATGTTTTGCAAAGTGTTCCGTCAATTTTTTTGAGCAGTGTATTTTAAAATTATATTAATCCGTCTAGCAATAAACCAAATATATATGATGGTGTTCTTCTCGTAAATATTATATATAATTTATTATAGTTTCGTTTCATATAAAATTATCAGTCGTGACTGATAATTTTTCGTTAGCTGGCGTGCGAAATCCACCGCTAACCACCGTGATTCAAGACCATGGCCTTTTCGACAATATCCAACGAGTGATTTTCGGTTCCGGTCTGCGCTTCTGGCTGCACAGATTATTGTTCCTAGATAGTCTCAGCTACCTTAGTCATGGGCAACTCAGTTTGTCGCTGGAAAGGAAGTTTCTGGTGGATATCGATGATATTTTCGTTGGAGAGGTAAGAATATAATCCATTTGTTCCCTTTAATGATATCTCAAATATAGTGTTTGATACGTAACTTAAAATTCATCCTGTGTTTGTCTCTCTGGCTCATTATATTTCTACTAGCTGCCATATACAAATAGAGACTTTACATTGTATATATGATCTCTAATGGATATCAAGATTTAAAAAAACTTTAAACATCAAAGAAATAACACATTAGATAATCATCTGAATATGGATAATGCTGATTTTTATATCATATTACATCAGATGGGTACAAGACTGCGGCCAGATGATGTTAAGGCCCTCATCGCCACACAAGAGAGACTTGCTAGTATGGTTCCAGGCTTCAAATTTAACTTAGGTATGTTATATTTCTCAATACATTTCCTTTTATTTCACTCCAACCAGAGAATTTCGTATACATTATATCGGTTCATCAAGAAATTCGGCTGAAATTGGTATAAGTGGATCAAACTTATTTATTTGCTAAATAGGCAAAGCAAAAGGCAAGGCTTTTCAGTAGCCCTTATTGGTTTATCACTACCTGCACTTTAATAGCGGTTTCAGAATCATCTGAGGGAAATGGAAGTGGGAACTATTAGAGCATTAAAAATGAATATCTAATTCTTCTTATTAACGAGCATCGATATATCTATCATACTTTTAAATAACGAACATAGCAGACTTGGCACTCTATAAAATTTAGCATATGTAGCCTTCTTGAAACTATCCGGTTCTAGGTTTTTCTGGCAAGTACTACCATCACGGCAACAGTGAGGAGGACAGAGGCGACGATCTAGTGCTTGAGAATGTGGATAAGTTCACGTGGTTTTCGCACATGTGGAATCACCAACAGCCTCATCTGTATGACAATTTGACTTTGCTAATGGAGGACATGCAACTGAACAGGAATTTTGCTAAGGAGAAAGGCATCCCTGTTGACTCAGGGTAGGTAGCTTGCTGTAGTTTGAGATCTTTCCAGAGGAATGCCGACATTATTTCATTGCAAGTTATGTTAACACTCACAGACCGTTATAGAAAACCGCTCTTTAAATATTCAGATCTGATATCCAAATCTATTTGTTTAACTCGGTACTGTGTCAGTTCAAAAATGTGTTTTCCATAGGCTGAAAGTATATTTAGCGTAATATCTGAGGGACCGGTTTTGCAAGAAAATTGGTTCAGTATCCGTTTCAGGATATTTTCTATGAAGTCCATTCTCGGATTCGAGGAAGACCACTACACAAATATACACGTTTGTAGTCTGGTTAATTGCGTTCATTTTTATTTGGATTCTACTAATTTCAAAACCCGCGTTCAGTAAGTTGCACCAAATATGTAATTGCTGTAAAACGTGATAAGTTAATTGTATATTGATAGGTATTCAGTATCTCCACACCACTCTGGAGTATATCCAGTTCATGAAATTCTCTATACAGCCTGGAAAAAGGTTTGGAATATTAGAGTAACATCAACAGAGGAATATCCCCACCTGAGACCAGCTCGGTTGCGAAGAGGCTTCATTCACAGGTTAGTATGGATTTCAATATGATGAATGATTACTATTCAAAAATTCACGTCACTGCTGTGGGAAAAAAAAATTAAATAAACCTTTGGTAAGTGGGGGAACATAAATAATAAAGAAGAAAATTACCAACTAAATGTGTGTCATGGCTACACTACAATCTACAACACAATTATGTAATATACTTCCTGTTTTCATTGTATTCTTATTCATGTAGTGTGTTGTGTATATTGAGATCAGTGAGATACCGATGTCTATGAAAAAAGAAGAAGTTTTTCCGTGTCTTATCAAGCACCTATTTTGAAATATCAGAAACAGTATTCCGCCATTTTTCTAGGAATATCATGGTGATGCCGAGACAAACTTGTGGTTTGTTCACACATACAATGATGATAGACCGATATCCTGGAGGAAGAGAGAAGCTGGACGAATCTATTCAAGGCGGTGAACTATTCCAGACCATCATATACAATCCTGTATGACACCACCTCCCTTGTCTACCTTGGAGAAAATTGCTAATAACAACTTTTTTCAGATCAACATCTTCATGACTCACATGTCTAATTATGGTAACGACAGACTGGGCTTGTACACTTTCGAGTCGGTTATCAAATTCATACAGTGCTGGACTAACATCAAATTATCTACAGCGCCACCATTGCAGCTGGCCGAGAACTATTTTAAACTGTACCCGGGAGAGTCAGACCCTGTTTGGGGAGTAAGTATTCCATGCAACTTTATCTATAAAGATGATCTCTGTACAAATTACGAACTAACTACCCCCCCCCCCCCCCCACTGAACTCTTGTTGTATACTCCTTATAAAACTAGTGTCAATACTCTTTTTTAAACATTTATATTTCCTATTTCAGAATCCATGTGATGACCACCGACACCAGAAGATATGGTCTCGCAATAAATCGTGCGACTCGTTGCCTAAGTTTTTGGTTATTGGACCTCAGAAAACGGGAACTACCGCTCTCTACACGTTTCTGTCATTGCATCCTACTATAGCCAGTAATTTGCCCAGTCCAACTACTTTCGAAGAAATCCAATTCTTCAATGCTCATAATTATCTCAGAGGTCTGGATTGGTAAGTCACAAGTTATTAGTTTCTCCATATAAAGACATTTCACCGAGCGCACATCATTTTTATTGTATTTTTATGCAATGTAAAAGAAAATAGATATTGGTCAGAAAATCTTGAATTTTATGGAATTGATTTTTCATGCAAGGAGATATGTTTTTGTTGTATTTTTTTCATGTAATTCTAAACAGAGTATACAAAGCCCAACGTGCAGTTATTATCTAAGTGATTGATTTTGTCAATTTTCACATTTTCAATTTGTCAATAGTACTTCAATATCAAATATTCATTGACAATGACAAAAAGTGGAGTAGCTTGGAGACATCTCCAAATTACAATTTCACGCATCAGCGAAGTAGTTTTTTGCGTTTACCGGAAATCCGCATCGTAAGAATGCTTAGAGGCTTTTGTACACCTCCTACATACGTATACATGTAACTATATATAATGTTAATCGAATCGAACATTCTGGAGCATCTTCGAACTTTTCCTAGGCTTTAGACTAAGGTCTAGTTTATTCTTATATATTCAATGACTGGTGGTCAGTGGCTTGTAATCGACTTGCAGAGGAATAATTGCACAAATTTGGAAAATATACATATGAAATTCAGAGTATATTGTAGAAGGCTTTAATGGAAATTACTGAAAATACCCAAAATTAACCACTATCAATCTCATGTCTTCCATGCCACCAACTCGATAAATCGATAATTCTAATTTATTTTGCCATACTGTCAATCTCATCCACCACTTGTATTGTATTGAAAATATAATTGGCATTTTTCTGATGTTCGTACCCTTGATTTTCACTTAATTTGTTCGTAGGTACATGGACTTCTTTCCAGTTGACACAAATACCTCCACGACGAGGTACTATTTCGAAAAGAGTGCCACATATTTCGATGGGGAATTGGTACCTAAAAGGGTGCATGCTTTGCTTCCTCGTGCTAGACTGGTCACTATTCTGGTATCACCAGCGAAACGTGCCTACTCTTGGTACCAACATGTCAAGGCTAGAGGAGACATCGTTGCGAACAATTATAGTTTTCATCAAGTCGTTACTGCCAGTGATACGGCCCCGAAGGCTTTGAGGGATTTGAGAAATAGGTAATCTTACCCATAGATTCAGATGCGAGTGTAAGAAACAAGAATCGTTAGAAAAACAATACCAAAAACAGTCTTTCAATATTTCAAACATTTTTACTTACTTAACTTAATTCCAGAAGACCGGCAGTTCCAGAAACCGATCCAAATCTTTATTTCTAATCTGATACCATTGCTTTGGAAGTAAACATAAACATACTTGATGTTATAGATACTTTAAAATTACAGATGTTTGAATCCTGGAAAATACGCCCAGCATTTGGAGAGGTGGATGACGTATTTTCCGCCGCAGTCCATTCATATTATTGATGGCGAAGAACTGAAGAACAATCCGGTGGAGGTGATGAATGAATTGCAGAAATTCCTGAAGATAACCCCATTTTTCAATTATACTGAGCACTTGAGGTAATTCGTAGATTCTGGGGACTCTTTTCAATGTATCCTGTACTTTTTTTGAAATAAACGTTTTAACTGTGATTCATTTTATAAACAAACTCGATTTTGAAAATCGTCAAAAATTATACGAGGCAGGATAAATCTAATTTAAATCAAACATTTAATCTGTGTATCTGGTAATCTAAGTAACTTTCATATTTTTTTTTCCATTTTAGACACTTTTCTAGTTATACCATGTATTCTCGTACTTTTTTCACACATACGGTATAAGCAAAAATAAAATTGCTAGTTCAACTTAACTTTCAGTATCCATATGTTTGTACTTTTTTTAGATTTGACCCGAAAAAAGGATTTTACTGCCAAGTAATCAAGGGCGATCACACGAAATGCTTGGGGCGTAGCAAAGGCAGACACTACCCTCCTATGGAAGAAAGATCCCTGAAACATCTACAACGCTATTACCTCAGTCACAATACAGCTCTGGTAAAATTGTTTAAGAAGGTTGGGATTCGTGTGATTCCTAACTGGCTCAAAGAAGATCTCTCGGATAAGAATGATAAAGACGAGTGAAGAATATCTAAATGAACGAAATGAACTGAAGACGATATCATTCCATCTCATTTATCTATTCAAATAGATATTGTTAGAATGCAGCATGAGATGTTGCTATTGTGCAATTGTTAGATAGATAGTGACATCAGCTCAATCATAAAAAGATAAGACTAGCCAATGGTGAAGCACATGACATTAATGTAATGACAAATAGAAGTGAAAATAATCAATTATTTGGATATTTTTAGATTATTGTCATTGATACGATCCTAGAACATTTTTTTTATCATTATTTTTAAATTGGTAACAGATGCTATATGTGATGTGCTATATGTGCATTCTAAACAATTGATCAACTCAGTAAAGAACTACCTGCTAAAGTAACAACTATACAGTAATATGCTCCAAGATTTCGACAGAAAAAAACTGTCAACACTATTAATTCAAAATGTTAAATGAGAAGTTCTTACGTATTCGAATAATTGCTTCCTCTGATTGAGATTTTTTGGCATTTCATGTAACATGAAAGTGAAAAGCCCTATAAAACTAAAATTTGGGCCAAAATTGTAATTAACAAAGACCCGTCTTTATCAACAAAATCTAAATGCCAGGTCATTATTTCATCAATGAGCATTTGTGATCCATGGATATTTGGAAAATCAATGCTAGTAAAGTGCAAGTACAAAGATTCGCGTCACTGCGTATTGATTTAGTTTTAATTTGCCATACTCGTACTTAGACACTAGTTTTTATCTTATTTATTCAATCTATATAATTATTAATTGTGATATTTTTAACGTAAATGTCTGTATATAATTGTATATTTTGCTCATTTGTTGTATTTTCCCACGAATTTAGTTGGTAACGTGACATATCAAGAATATTTGTCTCAGTTGATAAATATGTCCTCCTGAGCTTCTGGATTTTGAACCAACGGAATTGGTATAGCTAAATAATACGTGCTCCGAGTTACAAGGTGTTTTCCTGTAGTCATGTCTAAAAATGCATGTGATTCAGAGTTACATTGATAATTTTGCCAATAATACATTATTTTCCATAGATAGTTCTGCAACATGTGCATTTTTGATATACGGTATAGGAAGTTTGTCTCATTGATGTCTTTTTTCGAAAAATATTTAATCTTGCTAATTTGACATCTCGACCAGTTAAAATGTCACTTTAACTGCTACCATTCGAACATATTGTCAATAAATCAAAACCTATATAAAAAATGTATGAAAAGTGCTGGAAAATTTTGAAGTTACTCGAAACCCAATGATAATAATTGAACAGAAAATATAAATAATTATCCTTGCGTCCAATTCATTAGACTGTAGTTTCATAAGTGAAATATGTAATATGTTTATTTATATATGCGTATATATTTCCATGAATATATTTGTCAAATTGATGTTACAATGAAACAATACTACGGTATTGTTGAATAATTTCTATAAAACTACGATTCATCTGTTCACCTATGCATTTACTTTTGTAAAGCTATGTGGTCAGGGTAGTCATAGGCAGGATTTTTTTCTGTTTTACATGTGTATATAAAAGTTCAATCACTAAAAATTTATGATTGTCCAATCTTCTTTTGTGATAGAGAAGAATATAAACGATATTATCTACTTCTTGCTAGATATTGAATAATATTCCAATGAATATTCACCTTAGGTTTTTATTGTTTCTCTCTCTCTGCAACTCATGCACTTTGAGGCATACTTATTTAACTATTTCACGCTATAAGTACCCTGTAGAGATCTTCTTGGCGAATGTATCCGTTTTTTTTTTAAATTCAATATCCATCCAACACTTTCATTTAAAATGATTTTTCTTCCTTACACTATATTGTATCCATATTGAAAGTGACATTATTAAAGACAATTTTAATCAGTTATACTGACCAGCATCTGGTGTGTTCGAATAATATACTTTATATGTGAACATGTAAAATTTTCAGTAGTAATAATACCAATAATCAGATCGTAGGAGATGATTATTGGCGACAAGTAAAACATATCGACGGACTGAATGTATTTCATCTACTTAAATAAGTGTTCACAAAGATATACATTGGATTAACAGGTGTTTCGGTTACAGAAAGATATAGTGAGTCAAAATCTGCCGAAAGTTTAATTTAAGAATTATAAGATTTCTTAGTAAACTAGAACTTCTGGATGAAACCTGTGTATCGTTCATGCTAAATTCTCTTCTTGGTGTCCTCAGAATTTTCTATCTATGCAGTGTGAATCTAATATTTACACAATCAAAAGCAGGTTCCATCCGGAAATGAAAAATTCTTTACAACTTTACAAAAATTGAAAGTTAGCACCTAAAAACTTGTCACTGGTGAACTCACTAATTCTTTTTTATCTCTGTAAATATTGCATCATTTCTTAGACGTGCCATTAATGTAAATATTCATTTCATTATTAATGTTAAAATAAACAGCTCACGTAAAAAATTAGGTAGCTATAAACTGATGTATTTATTATATTTGTTTCGACACATTCGGTGCGGGCAAATTGTATTAAAAAATTAAATCATACGGATAAAATAGTTGTGTACTTGACACACAGCTTCACAAATAAAAATCTGTTTTTTCAATGACTCGTTTAGATTTATATTTAAATCATCGTCGGACTGTCAGATTTGACTGTTAACAAAATCTACCCAGATAACTTGCCGAAGGACTAACTAGATCTCATCATGGATACAAAACTAGAGCTCTCCAATCTAGCATACTATTTATTCTGTCTTGATATTTTTCTATGAAATTATTTTTTCATTCTAGAAAGGATAACTAGTATGCTACATTTGAGAGCTCTAGTTTTGTATCCATGATAGGATCTAGTTAGCTAATTGTCAAGTAATCTGGGTAGCCTTAGTTAACAGTCAATCTGACAGTCTGATGTTGATTCAAATATAAATCGAAAGGCGTAACTGAAAGAAAAATAGTTTTATTTGTGAAAGTACATATTTATTTTATCTGCATGATGGAAGAGTTTCACCAAGAGCATCTACAATCTACATGAAAAATTGTTTGATCGATTTGTTTATAGTTACTTTATCTTTTTGAGATATTCAAACTTCATATGTGTACTTATAATGTCAAAATCTAAATTACAAATTATTGAAAATGTAATCATCTTCTTGTAATTTGTACTCTCAGACTTTATGAATGTGAGAAACATGTTAGATTTTTCATATTTTATATGTGTTTTATCTTGTGTTTACATTAGAATGAATTATGTGGATGTAATACAATGTTCAAACTTTTAAATACATGTTTCACAGTGTATATATTCCTTATGGTTGTTAAACACATATTGTGACAATAAAAATATAATCATCAATACTTATTTACTTTCAAAAATGTTAAAAAAATATAGGGTAAAAGAGGCAACTGCACGATTTTTCTCGTGATAATGTGGAATTCTGTACCAAGGAAAGTACACATGCTAATATTATATTTTATGGAGTCATTAAATGACCTTAGCAAAGCTCAAGGAACGTAGGCACCATTGAAAATTGTTCGCCGGTGCGATGGTGTAAAGAATGGATCGTAACAAGATCAGAGGTATACGGTTCTACATTTAAACTTTCCGCTCATTTCAATTCCCTGGATTGCAGCGACATCACAACGCATTCTCTCATCATCGCACCGAGTCAAAAAAACAACTTTTCACAATGTGGTGGCGCTGGTAGGCAATGAATAGTGAACACCTAACTCCATTTTTTTTTGCTCTCCAGACTTAGACACAAATTTGATTTTGTCGTTTCCTTTGTCACTGTGACATTTGACAAAAACGTATAACCTGCAAATTAACCCTATATGTGTTTTGTGCTGCAAATACAAATTATTATCTTATTATTAGTATTATTCTTGTTTTCTGGTGTTATTACTGTAATTACCATAGATAAGTTATTACTTAGATATAAAAATATATACGTATCTGGTCTGTAGACTATTCCCGAACAGATTCGATATTACAGTCGACATGAATTCAGGGAAAAAATTGAAAATAGCATTTATCCATCCAGATCTTGGCATTGGTGGTGCGGAGAGGTTGGTGCTCGATTTAGCAGGTGCACTGACCAGTGAAGGGCATGAGGTAAAATTCATTACAAACCACTTCGACAAAAACCACGCTTTCGACGAACTGAAGAATGGAGATTACCCGGTGGAAGTGTATGGAGACTGGTTACCTAGGAGCATTTGTGGACTTTGTCTAGCTGTCTGTGCTTACATTAGAATGATTTATCTCAGTATTGTCTACATTTTTTCAATGAAACATACAGACAAATGTGATCTCTACATCACAGATCTCATACCAATGGCAAATATATTTTTAAAACTGGCAAATGAGAAAGTAATTTACTATTGTCATCATCCTGACTTATTAGCTAGTACCCCAGGTGGTATGTTGAAGAGGTGCTACAGAAAACCAATTAATTGGTTAGAAATGAAAGCTACAGCAACAGCAGATGTGATTCTTGTAAATAGTGAATACACTGCATCAGTATTTAAAATGACATTCCCAGAAATCACAAAGTCTGTGAAGATATTATATCCAACAGTAGCAAATACTTACCAACAAACTGTTGAGGCACTAACTGAAGAGACACCTATAGAATTATTTGTACCAGATATTAAAAGCAATATACCTAACAAGATTGTATTTTTGTCTATAAATAGGTTCCATCCTGCCAAAAGACTTGATCTTGCTATTGAAGCAATGTTCTTTTTAAAAAACAAATTAAATGTTGAAGAATGGGAAAGGACCTTCCTAATACTAGCAGGAGGCTTTGACCCCTCATCCAAAGTTAATGCAGAAACATATATTAAATTACAAACATTAACAAAATACAGAAATGTGCAAGACAAAGTAATATTTTTAAAATCACCATGTGATACTCTAAAAGCAAAGCTTCTCAAATCCTGTACTTGCTTAATTTATACTCCTGTCAATGAACATTTTGGTATTGTTCCATTGGAAGCTATGACTGTGAAGAAACCTGTGATAGCTGTTAATAGTGGTGGTCCAAGAGAAACAGTTGAGCATAATATTTCTGGATATCTGTGTGAGGCCAAGGGCGAAAGTATGGCTGAATATATGGCAAAAATTGTTAGAGAAGATACTAGTAAAATGGGAAATGAAGGAAGAAAAAGGCTAGATGAGAAGTTCTCTTATGACATTTTCAAGAAAACTTTGAGTGCTGTAATAAAAAACCTAATAGAAGGAAATAAAAAAGTTGATTAAACTGTCTACTTATATATTACATGATTATACACTTTTATTAAATTAGATAAAATTACAAAAAATATAGTTTTATTTTGTCCAAGACACTTTTGGTATATCAAAGTGCTCTGTTAAGCTGTCCAAATGCTGATTGAATTTCTCCACACGTTCCTTGTGAGTTTGTGATGCCTTCTCTAATATTCTCTTTGTTTTCTAAAAAAATATATATCATTATTTCATAGTTGTATATACATATAAGCCATAAAGAATACACATTTCAACTTATTAGTATGATAGGTTAAAATCAAAGTACTAAGTACTTATAGTTTTAGCTGATACAATAATAATTTGCATAAAACAAAAAATAATTTAATTATACTATTGTACTATATTATATAACAAATGTAATAATGCAAAAACAACCATGAATTTGCCTCATTGACCACCTACAAGGATACACAGAGAGGTGTCAAAAGCTTGTGTTTTGTACTTTGCTGTTTACTCTCATTGAATGTGGCACAGGTTAAGAAAATATTTTTCCAATTATGTAGCTAATCAGCAACAACAATTCCTTGGGCATTGTTGGTTATTTTTGGGATGTGGAAGTTCCTAAGCATTTGAGAATGTATGAATGCACAGATATAGTTTTATAGACCCACCATTTTTTCCTGTTGCTGGAGAAAGGCTAATTCTGCCTTTGTCTTGGTTTGTTGGGGTTTGGGTTGCTGTTGTACCTGCTCCTCAGTCTCAACAGTTTTTATCACTTTCTCTATGAGCTTCTTATCCTTCTTCTTTTTCTTTTTTTTAATGCCAGTATCGCATTTGAGCTTCAATTTACCTTTAGCTGCTACAGCGTAAGGATCTTCGCCTTCAGGCATTGTGCTGAACTGGAACTAGAATTCATAATATTCGTTTGACAGAAGCCATTGATTGATGTTACATTATAATCGATCGTGCGTATCACCTATAGTTTATATATTATGGATGTTTAAGCTTTATTGGATTATGAAGAGATTATGGACACACAATTATTACCAATATTTACTTAATAACACAGAATATACATATGTATAAGGTAACTTATAATTGTGTTGAGAATATAGACGTCAGCGTCACCGACACCTACTAAAACGTGACAGATTAGACAGATTACAAACCACAGAGACAGATCATCAACAATAAATTTAACCCCAACCCACAGAACTATGGAGATACAGATCGTATTTGTGTATCCAAAAGTGTCCGTCGAATGTAATTAAATTATGGTGATGCTACTCTAGCACGTGAATAAATAAATTCTAAAAGAAGCGCCGAAAAATACAAATTGGAGAGAGAAGTAAACAAGAAAAGCATAAACTCCGGTTTGTTATAGCGCACTTTCAATTAATTAATTATTGAAAGGTCATGGAAATTGATCACTGTCCACCCTAATTTCGCAGATATTTTTTTAGGTTATATTTAGGAAATTATTTTGGACTACGTAAATAGTTGTGGTTCTGTATACTGTAGTTCGATTAGCTACTCTACTCACCAAAAGTATTAAATTTTCTACTCAGTGCACCTCACTCCGACTACAGCTGCTAATTCACGTCATTCACCTTTGCTAATCTAGCGCTATTCTGGAGGAATTCAGAACTATTATTTACTGCTTCAGCCACAGCCATTTTAAATTAGGAAGCCGCGCTGTTGAAATTTGGGTTTTGGGAACGGAGGCAGGTGGTCCCGACTCCCGAGAAACATAATCTCACTTATAGTTAAGCTGAGTAATTTGGTTTGTGTTGGTTTTCGTTCACGTTTTGAGCAATTTTCTGAATATTGAAAAAGTACGGAATTCAGTATTATATGAATATTATATACTATAAACATAGTAATCAGTATCTTCGTATTACAGTGTTTCGTGACAGAGGCAAGGTAGGCATATTTGAAGTTATTTCTAGTTGTTCAAATTGTTTCAAACAAAAAAGGTTGCTGTTATATATATTATACTCATAAATATATTTTATATTACAGATGCCTCGACGCTGCTGCATACCTGAATGTAAGTCAAATTATGACTCTAGTCTGAAAGAATCAAACAACAAATGTGAAACAACATTCAGCTTTCACAAGTGCCCACAAAGACTAGAGAAGTGGTTAATCGCTATTCTAACTGGACCCCTTCTAAAAATAGTGTAGTTTGTGCAGAACATTTTAGTGAATCAGACATTATCCGATTTCACGAATTTATAACACCATCAGGAGAAATAAAAAAGGTGGCCTTAGCATACCCAAAGCTGTGTGAAAGTGCAATACCGCGAAAGTTTCCCAATCTTCCAAAATATTTATCATCAGATCCAGCAAGAACAAGGGATGATTTTTTGTTGTAACATGTTTCTCTTCTATTCCAATATTAAAAATGAAATTGATATTGATTTTTATTTATCTGTTACATGTTACCGTTAATATTATTCTACCAGATCTAAGAAAAATATGTATTCATTTACCTAACGTTTATATTAATAAAATCAGTTTAAAAAAATTGGTTCAAAAGTGAAGAAACAAGGTTTCGAATTTGAATAAACCGCGACCGAAAGAAGTAAAATGTGCGCTTCTACCGGACCACCTCCATCAGCTGATTGCGGTGTTGCCACACCAGCAGCGCGGCTTCCTAATTTAAGAAGGCTGTGCTCCAGCGCATCTTTTGAAATTCACCCATATGCTGAACTAGAGCCCCCATTATGCAACTACTTCCATCGGACGCTTTTATATACACTCTTAAAAACCTCAGCCCTCCACAGCAACGAGTAAAGGACTAGACTCCTTGAAGTAATTTTTTTGTTTCGAAAGTGTAGATTGATTGACGTAGAAATAAATAATTGTTCTTAGCCGTGGTTTTAACAAGACTCAATTTTCAAAAGCATACCCCAGATAATGGGAGTCAACTTTTTCAACAGTCTTGAAAATAAATTGTAATTACTTATGTATTGAGGATTCGATGCAATGTAGGATAGGAAAAAGTCCGAAATAAAAATATATAAATTGGAATGAAATAAAACTATATAAATTGGAAGTTTCATGTTTCTATTTCTCTCTCAGCAGCATACTTCACAATTTGTGTTAACATTTACAGTATTACTTTGTCACATTACACAAATTAGAGAACATTGAAAGTTGATGAACAGAACATCAAATAAAACATCAGGCCAACGTTTGGTAATTTTACATTGTTGATAGCACTTAACTCTGTAAAATAGAAAAACACATCATTAAAAATAAACACCATGATCCTTTATCCACAATATACTGAAGAAAAATCAGAGAGGGCAAGTGAGAAATCAATAAAAATTTCATAATAGCGTATTTTGTAGTTCATCATGAATGATACAAACCTTGTTTCAAAAAATTGTTAAAAATTTGTGTAAAAATAATTACCTCAAAACATACTGCATATATTGAAATTTCATATTTGGCTTCTCTGGGTTGATTATATTCAATCTTGTAAATAGAAATGCAATGTTCCTTGTAATTTAAAAATATGACAAACTGCCCTAGGCAAATCCTACTGTCCCTAGGAAACATAGGTTTAGGTTTTTTAGTGTGACATTTTTTTATTAATCATTCTAATACCTCACTTGTCTTGTAGATGACAAACAACAGTCATGTAGGTAAAGTTTTCCAGATATTTTAAATCAAAGTTGGCAATTCTAGCCAGTATGCCTTGTGGTGGCTCACACACTAGTCATGTAGTATTTATGGTTAAATGCACACTCTTTGTGAGTGTGGATTTATTTGCCTAGTGTCTTTTGACATCAGTAAAAAAACACCAGTGCATCAGGGAGGCAAAGCTAGGTGAGAGAGAGAGAGGGGGCGAGAACGCCATCTACACTCGCACTCACGTCACCTTGTTTTGCATCATGGAGTGTTGATGCAGCATGTATTAACAATGAATTAAGAGCATTCAGGCAATAACTATTTGCTTATGAACCACAAACAAAATCATGACAATTAAAAAATCAAATTTCATAGTAAAATAGAATTCAACCACTATTTATAATAATGTATGTTTATAATAGGTCTGATACAACATATCTGATGCTAGGAAAACTATCATCATAATTTGATCAAATTTTAAATTCATGTGGAATATTATCATTTCTAAATACAAATACTGACTATACTTCTGTTTAACATCTGCTTCTTGTATCCACTCTGTAACAAGGTAAATGAAATCAATGAATGCTTTCACAAACTAATTGTTTTTCCAAATTTGGACTATTGTCAGTGACAAGCGTTATCATCAATTGCTTTATGACAGGGATAACTAATGATCATCATGTATAAAAATTATTACTTTGTAAAGCTCTACCATTGAAGCTACAGCTTACACATGCAATGTGTTCCACAACTATATTTTCATATGAAAAAGCTTACTTATAACTAAGCAAATCCGTAAGTCCAGATCCATTTCTCTATCCATGGATCTTCGGAAAACCTTGTTATTGAGGTGCCTGAAGAAAAATAAAAATATTTTATCTATGGTGGATGATGTGCATATGACAGAAAAGGTTATTCGATTAAACTTGTATCAGAAAGAAAATAATGCAGCCAAAGGTTATAATCACAACTGCTCAGACGGTAATTAATGTCATCATAAAGAAAATATAATTTGTTCTATTCCCAATTATCACATTTGAATTAAAATATATATAATGTTCAATTTTTTTAGGCAATTTAAATATCTGATTGATTTCAAAATACTAATAAGGCAACAGACATAGAAAAAAACACTGAAAAATGCTATCACAATAATGGAAAATTGTACTTTTGGGTTGAAACACTGAATTTCTTAAAATGTTTCTACAAATCATGCACAGATACATTACAATTAGTATAAGGAACTGTACAAAGTTTGACAAATATAAAATATATTTGTATTTGGAAATGAATTGAATAGATTACCTGGATCATCTCCTTTGAATTTGCACAATGTCTGTAACACAAAAAAACATGGATGAAACATTTGGTAACTACTTTTGAAATAGGAATTAATTAGATAAATTACTCAGTTATGAGGACACAATATAATCACCACCATTCAGATTGACTGAGGCATATAATAAGTATCATCATGAAAATCAAATTATAGTCATAAAACTATTCAGATGAGAAGCTCACTTAGAATTGATTTAGTAAATTGATTAGACATCAAAAATTTGTAGTAGTTACAAATCAAAACTGAAACATAAGCCATAAACCAGCAGACAGTTCCTAAGCTACTACTATAATTTGTACCTGTGAAGAAAAATGACATGGCTATTTTCAAAAACATCACTATAAATAATTTACCTGCTCTCTGTATCATGTAGGAAATTTTTGTAATCACATCCCACGAATCTGTGAATAAGAAAGAAATAATTTCAGTTTATTTACAAAACATAAAATAAACTATATCTAATGCAAGAAATTATCAGAGTATAGTTTATCAACACTGGCTTACCAAAAAGAATAAAATATCCTTTATGGCATATAGCATAATCAGACATATGCTTGTAAAACATCATATATAAAATAATGATATTCATATTCTAACAATTGTTTAATCCACCAAAAATAATGCAACCTTACATACTATTAATTTCAGCCAAATCCTGATCAGTTAAATATTTGAAGACTATCTACAGAATCAGCATAATGTTACAACATACTCATAAAAGACAATTTCATGCAACCAGTTAAAAGTACATTTTTATCTCTGTTATGCCTCTTCTAGCTCTACATTCTCATTGAACATTAATCGTTAATTAAAATTCAGTAATTTTTGTGTGGATATTTATATGTATTTAGTATCACAAATGAATGTACATAAAAATTCAGAACTGAAGGCGCTGTATATACCATACTAACCTTAAAACCTAGTTCCAAAGTTCGTTCAACTCGAGCTTCTAGCACTATAAGAATTTTCGCAAATAGCTAATCGGCTATTCCTAACTAGCATTGAAATATGGGTTAAAACAATTCGTGTCGACCACATATTGTCCCAGGAAACAGATACTCTTATCACGTGGTGGAAAACCTGAAATTACAATTGGAAACCTTTTTTATGTTATAAAATATTATTTAAAAAATTGCTGATTTACTATATTATCAGAACTTTAACGATAATTTATAATCACATGAGTTCATCCGAACGAGACTATTGGAATTCATCACATCACAAGCACGCGGTAAATTATCAAAAATATCACTCGGTATGATTCAATTAACCTGTAAATAACTCATACCTGGTTGGTAATTGAACTAATGTATAAAGATTATCCAAAATAAATAGGATTTCTCGACCTTCAAATGTAAAGCTAGCATAGTTACGATATTCCCCCAAAACATGTTTGTACTCACCCAAGAACTTCCAAAATCAAAATGAGAGAATTCCAGTCTTCCAGATGGCAGCAGCCAAGAAAGCAATGCCACAATGGGATTGGACGGAGGAGAAAGCACGGTACAACAAACAATGAGAGCATAGAGCACAAAACAGCCGTTACATAACGTGTATTCCACAAAACAATATCATTCTGAGCACTCAGTATACGTTTTGTGGTGCACAGCACAAAACAAATACACTGACTGCACCGCCATATTGACCACAGATCAGCAGAATTTTAATACTGTTTTATGACCACCAATATCGTATCAGCGTTGCCAAGTTGCCATAGCTCTCCCGTTCTCTACCACTTTTGAAAGCGATTCCTCGGTCCCTACAACTGGATCACGGATAAAACACAAAAAATTATTTAGGATAGCTAATAGAAAATATTTGCAAAATTTATTACTGTAGCACTAGCTAGCAGACTGACTACTACTACTACTATTACTACTAGACTCCGACTACAATCCCTCCTTTTAGTTTTTACAAGCCTACAATTATGTAACAATTGATGAAAACATTTTTAAAGTTTACTTAACGAAAAACTTTTCATATGGATTTGTTGCCATTGTCGAGTCGAAAGTATTTACGATTAGATACATCAAAAAGCAGGGCCGGATTTAGAGCTGTGGAGGCCCTGGACCAACAAGGGATTGGAGGCCCCCGATTATTTTTCAAATAGGTTAAATAATTTTCTTGAAAGTGTTTCAATAATTTATATATACAGTCGTATGTCACAAAGAGTTACAACAGGCAATCACAAATCAAATCAGAGACATAACAACAGAACAGGCGCCTTTTTCCACTAAGCTCTTAGTGCACCTCCCAACGGTCGGTTGGAATGTTTACATAAGAAACTACGCCTGTCTGCTCCTCAGAGTATGTTATCATAGCAACTAGAATACCTCTTACCACTTGCAGTGTGGTCTCAGCCTAAAGGTGTTAATATATATCCTCTTGCTTGCGTACTGACCACGATACACATACACTGGAATGCTGATTTGCCTGCACAAATTCGTTCTGGTCGCGCATCTACGTAACGATGGGGGAAGTTGGGTTAGTGGGCCAGTGGGCGCATTTCAGCGTCAAAGGACCAAACTTTAGTTAGTGGAAAGGTGGCGCTAATAAAATGACTGTTTCTAAAATAAAAATATATATAATAATTTTTGTCTGACTTATTCCACAACAAAATCGATATCTTAGAAAATAATACTATTAATTCACATTGGCAAAAAATGTAATACACTAAATGCATGTTATGAATTCCCTGATTAATCAAGCAATAAAAAATTAATCAAAAATCTCAACATATGAGCAAAACCAATACTGATATCAAATAACTTTACAAAAAATATAGTATAATACAGAATATTAAAAAAATATATATATGAAACACCCACATTCTAAACTATCTATAATATAATGAAATCCTCCAATTTGAAAAACAGCTTTATTTTTTCTCATGTACGAGTATATCTTGTTGCTCAATTATATCAAATGTCACTCCATTTTCGTTCAAGAGTTTGATCAATGACGTCTTTGCAAATGCAACACCAGGTGTGAAGACGCCACCACTGAAAATGAATATAACCGAATTTTAAAATTCAAATTGACAGTGGTTAATAAAGCGTTCATAAATTGCTATTTATCTATGTGAAAGTGGCTATTAATGCCGAAAATAAATACGAGTATTATGCAAATGATACAATAAGTAGTTTATATTGTGTCTTAACAAATCGTTATCACATCATTTTTACTTCCTTTCTAGATAATGTTGATTTAAACTTAGAATTAAACTTTTTTTTGACAAAGCGCATAATTAGCTGAGTTTTTGCACCCTCCATCTAGAAGTACTCTACAAGGCTCAGATGTGTGGGGATGAGCCTCGAAGCATTCCCTGAAGCTTCCGGATAGAATCCATAAAGGAGCAATACGCCTAGGGGATGCGCCGGACCTTAAAAGGGACCTACACAGTCTGGAACATCAGAGAAATTTCCAACACCTCGAACAAGCCTCTTCCAAAAGTCGGTCTTTTGAAGAACCCCGGCGTTTTGGAATGAGCTGCTGGGCAGTCTGTTCCCCGATGCAATCTACAGTGTTTCAACGTCAATGTGAATACACATTTATCCTCTCGCAGTGCTTCTGGAGCGCAATAGGGCTTTATGCCTTTGCGAGAGATTATCTGCCAATATTTCAAAGCAATTTCAGAACTAATGCAACAGTTTGTCAATATAGTGAGTTTAGACTAGTTGAATTGAAATATACATATAACTTACTTTCCAGGCATTTTATCCTTTTCAATCGCAATCATTATAGCAGATCCGACCAAACATGCACAAGTGGCTCCATATCCGGGGTTCTTGCCTTTAATGCGGCCTACAATGTATTGATCGCAAGGCGTCTTATATTGGTCGTTTTTATCAGCTAGATTCTCTTTCCACCCTTCTCCATACAACGTCACTTGGAACCAACTCTTCTCTATTTTTTGTTCTGATGGATTAGATTTGCTGAACATACCCAAACTGAATATGTCGGGATACTAGAATGTATAGTGGAAATATCCCTGAATTAATGGAATGATGCCAAATTGTGAACATCAAAATATCACCATGTATATTACCAAACATTATTCCAGCTATAAATGAAAGATTATGTGCTGAATACTTACATTCAATAGCAGTTTCCTTCCAAACTCAAACATAACAAGAACATTGAAGATAGCACCACAAATTGCTAGCAGGATTACATGTAGCAAAGATTTCACAACAAACTGGGTATCAATTTGGACTGGTCTTTTGTTCTCCACTTCATAGAAATATCGCTGTGTTCTCTTTACAACAGAACGATCTGATCCTGGAAAAGGTAGTGACCAACCATCAACCACAGATGGCTTATGAGGAATTACACTGAAACCGAATGGAAAATAATGTTTATTCAATTTGTAGTGAAACTACTATAACTATAATCGTCTCGAATCATCATTACACGCATTTTTTCGATTTTCTGACATTTTCATTGATTATATGTAATTCACATCAGCCCTGTCCAATGAATAACATCCGAACTCTTGCAGTTTCTCGTCTAAATTATAGCTGCAAATATGCTATCTTACAAGGTTAGAGAAACAAAATACAGAATGTACTTCATACCTGATCATGAAAACAGCCTAATGATTTTTGTGTAAAGCTTTTTCATAAATTTTCTTCTGTTACTCTTTATAGCAATCACCTATCACTTGGAAATTTCTTAACGTGCAGACATTGGCAAGTGTACTATAAATGGCCAATTCACACTTCTGCATTATCTTTGAGGCTAGCAGATGGTGTTAATGGTCCACGCGTATTTTGATAGTAATTTTTTGACAACTCATTTACTTACCTTGGCTTCAGTTTAGGTTCAAAACTAGGCAATTTATCTTTATATAGTTTCTTCCTTATATCTTTGAGTTCATTCCAGTGTGCTAGACCATAAACTGCAGATTCCCATGTCCCATAATTCACCGATGGACCTGGAGTCGGATCTCCCTCTTCCCATGCCTCAATGTATGTCACAACAGAATTCAAAGTTCCTGTAATACATAAAATTATTTATACAATATATATTTTTACAAAGGGTCAAGAGTCATTGGCTCTCATACATACCATCTTATGTAAATGTGTTTTATTTTATGAATATAACTACATGAACGAATAATAAAAGTTTTATTGATAGTAAAAACCGTGATGATGTAATATAACATTGAAAAGAGCATTTGTCACTAATATTTCATGAGTAATAATGAAGGGCGAAATAGATTTAAAAATAAATTAGTCATACATCTTCACATCAAGCCAATATGCTGGATGCAAATGAATTATAATGTTTGAATTACATCATCTATTGTGCTGCTAAATTACCTTTAAAATTCTGCTCAAGAAATACAATTCCTAAATCTGTAGGAATACTATCTAAACCACATGCGCTTACAACATATACTCCTTTTTCTTTGGCAGCATTATTGTATTCTAACTCGATCTTCTCCATGTATTGTGGCTCTCCACTAACATCCACATGATGCGTTCCAGCCTGGATGCAGGCTTTTACAACTTGCTCCCCAAGAAATCTATATGGCCCACAGCAATTAATCACTATTTTTGCACTTTCCGCCATTTTATTTACTGACTCCTCATCTTTAATGTCGCATTTTACCATTGGGATATTTGCTAGATCAGCACCTGTATTAAAATGAACATAAAAATATCAATTATTAGCAAAAAGTATGAATTTTGGCATTTAGTCAAAAGCCGATTTTCAGAAACTGCTGTATGATCAAACCCAATCTAAACTCTGAACTCATTTTAACATTACTTTGACTTTTTTTTATATATCTTGTACCAGCTTGCCAGCATTGGCAAAATTGTAAATCCAACATATCATGGAATAGGAAAATATATCATATAATTGCTCAATCGAAAGAGACAACTCAAACAAATTTGACAATGGTGAATTCATATACCAAGTAGGCTTTCAAGGCAATTAATATGAAATTTCAATCAAGCAGTTGCTACCGGTAGCTCGTAAAATGTTGTTAAAAGTTTTATATTCCCAGAATTCTAATGCAACTGTGATTATTTAGGTTGGTTTATGGCTAAGTAGCTCATTGTCTATTATGAGACTGTCGAAGTAGCTCACCACATTAAAAATGTTGACAATCACTGATCTAGATGTGTCATGATGTTATTACAACAAACACCACTTCTAATATCTGTCATGAGAACAATAAAATTAAAATGAATCATTTGGAAAAATATTGTCACATGGGTGCAGATGCCCATCATGATCATACTGCAATAGTCAGGTTAGTGCATGAATATACATATTTTTCCCACAATTACTAACTCCATAATTTCAGAATATCAAAACACCAATACCTATCATGTTTTTACTGATCAGTCCATATGCTAGTTTCGAGGCATGTAAATTAAATAAGATTGATATCTTTAAATATTATTATTCAAATTAATTACAATTCAATATTCTCACATAGTTTCTTTGGAAACATAACATTGGAACTATGATAATTGAATAGCCTTAAGCTGATTTTCTCCTACTTACCAACTTTTTTACTCATTTCAGCCAAAACTTCCTTGAGTTTCTCTTCAGATCTCCCAGCAACACCCCATGATAGATGTTTCCCATTTGATTTGGATAGCTTATAAACATATGGTATGCAATACTTCCCTGTGAAGCCTGTGGCACCCAAAATCAGCAGGTCAAGTCTCTCTGCCATATTTGAATGCAATTGAAAATTATGCAGCCTATGCTAAAACAATATTGAAGCTATATTGTAACTGGCTGTGTTAACAAACTGGTATACATGGTAGTATAAAATAAAATGAATTGCCTAGTTTTTTGGGTGGAAAATACAGATACACATTTTATACTGTTTAAATAGGACAAAAATCAAAATAAGTAAAATTTACTTATTTTGATTATATTGTAGCAAAAATTTCAAGAAATATACATAGTAAATAGTAAAATTGATATTTCAGCTATAACTGTCGGTCCATTTTGTAGTTTTTATATTCTGCCTATCATTTATTTATTAAGTTGAAAGACTGTAAACCACTGTACATACATAATTTAGATCATATGATGAAGCCTGAATGAAAAACTTCGGTGATGATTGAGTTATTGATTGTAAAATTGGAAAAAACAACATATTCTTATGATTATGTGGCTCAAAAAATATTCAACAACATATTTCAACAATATGATACTCATCAATTCAAAACATCAAAAACGAATTCTCACAACAGCAAGATGATTCATAATTTATAAATTCTTAGCACCTGATAACATTTTATTTTTATCTGATTAGTTTTATATTTATGTATGGTTCCCTATACAACTTATCAAAATATATTTCCTCTATGTCACTAAAATGAAAATCTTCCACAAGTATGTCCCCAGTAGCTGCTAAGCATTTTTGTAGTGTTTTCTCCATAAATAAGAAATCATTACTTTTGTAGTGAGTGCTACAAGGCGCTTAATTTTTAAAATACATGTAACTACAAATTTTAACATCTGAATAAATACTACTGAAAGGTGTATTTCACCGATATTATATAGTCTGACAAATATATGAGTAATACAATACCTACACAACTAATAATTTTGCAATTAGTTGTGTGTGTATATTTGTTCATATAATATTATATAGCTACAAATATTTTAACTTAAATTTACATATACCTTATATGAGATTATGTTGTTAACTAATTGGCATATGCAACAATTAAAGTTGAGGTCAAGTCAGTAATTAATGTTTAAATTTAGCCGATGGACGAATGATGATAGACCACCCAAAGACTATAAACCACCTCATACACGAACACGGATACACGGAAACATCGACATAAGACAGTGATGATGGTGCAGTTTATGCATGATAACTGATAAGAAATATTAGTCATGTTACTATATCTGATACCTAAATTATCAAAACATTTCACCTACCAAAAAATAGCACGTAGTGACTTTGAGTGACTTCTGGGAAAAATTGACGACAGTAAACCACAACAAAAAACAAAAATGAAAAATGGTTATTCATTCAAGGTTCAAGGCACATTTCAAGTATTCAAAAGTTTCAAAACCACTAAACATATTCACTGTTTCACTGATTGAGGACGTCAACAGTCAACACTGTCAACAGTGCCAACACTAATTCACCAGTCACCACAAAACATATGTATGTACATTATTATAGTCTCGAGTCCAGAGGCAGACACTGTTGCCAGATGATACAAGATGGAAATCCTGAAAGTCGGCGACCAGAAATCCTAAGCGGTTTAAGAAGTGCGCAATATCGTAGAAAGCAAACAAAATTGTTACCTTTACATATTTATAATCTACAAAAACTGCGAAGAATGCAGACAAACCTCAATTAATATAATTTTTCCGTAGTGGAATCTTAAATAAGCATACCTCGTAGACCTGAAGAACATTGCATTTCATGTACACGAATGACGGCGGTCTAGCTTCACAAAACGGTTAAAGTTCGAGTTTTTTAGGATTATTGGGTCTTTATAAATCGAATAAAAGAATCAACCTCTATTATTTTCAATAAAGTACTATTTTATTAAACTAGAATTAAAAAAGATATCATCTTGATCTGACGAAGATGAAGACAAACCCAAGTTTGGATGATTGTGACTAAGAGCGGTGCGGTGCGTCATTACCAGTTATGGACATCGCATGATAGTGTCACCAATGAAAATTAGTTGTATATCACGGTGAATCGCTCCAAAACGCACATATTTGCACGGTCTTTGAAATCCAAATGCACAATTTTCGCGCACAGTATTTTTTGTTTCATATATTATAAACGTACTAATATCTTTTTTCAAGCACTTCTATCTATATAAATGGCGTTGCATGGCAATATCTCAAAAGAGACGCCCTTCACTGAAGTTATATATATGACCCCTGCACAATAAGTGCCAGTTTTTACTTCCTTGAGGAACAACTATGAATTCGGTTAAACATACCTGGAAAGTAAAATAAAAATTAATTTTCTATTACTGTCCATTTCAAATATTGATGCCATAGTATCATATCGTAAAATGCACTTCCAGATATGAAAACGCAAGCAAACCGTGCAATTGCACGGTAATTGGCAACACTGTCAAATGGACATCACAGACGGACATCACGACTCATGGACATACCCTGATTCATCAGTCATCCACCACAGGCAATAAAAGCACAGGCAAAAGTATGAACAAAAAGAAAGGAGGATCATAACTTCAATCAGTTCATTTCATCTCGGTCTGTCATGTTCTGTGATCAACCTCTGACAGATTATAATTTTTTCCCTGTTCATTTTATACCTCTCTAATCTAAATAATCGAAAATATAATATTATAATCGATTATAAGAACAACAAAACTGTATTTACTGTACACAAAATCGACTTACTATTAGAAAATTCAGTTTCACTGGTCTTCCTTGAAAGCACCTAAAAAATCTGAAATGTTATGTTCTGCGATCTATATGGAGTTTCCTATGGTTTTTGTGAAAAAATAAAAACGAAATGAGCGAACTTCTGTACGATCCGATACAAAAAATTTTGCTAGTCTGGAGCTTTAAAAACATTTCAGACTTAGGTCGGAACGTAATTAATTTATCTAGAAGTGTTAGAATGATTTTGCGCAGACTCCGCTAAGATAGGAACTGTTTTAATCTTTATACTGGAACAAGCCTACCATTGGTTACGTGTACGTCACCAGTCACCAGTGTCACCACGTCAGTTTATTTGAGAAAATTCTAGAAAGTGGATGATCATTCCAGAAGTTTCCGTCACTTTAGCAGTAGTATCTCTGTTTATCGTTGGTCGCTAGTAGTCAAAACAGAAGTATCATTTGCCGAGTAAAGTTATACGAAAGTATTATTTAATGCAAATATACGGAGATATAAGCAATCAAGCCCCGAAAACCACCAGGAATATGGTGTCAAAGGGAAAACGTAATAAGTATGATTTTTCTTCCTCGGAAGATGAATCGCTTGAAGATCATGGAGACGATCCCGGCTACGTCCCTAATATGGATGTAAGTTCCTCATCTCACTAATGTAACTTTTAAAACGCCTTGTGTTTGTCTCTCTGGTTCATTATTGACAATTATAATTTTCAGCTGAAGAATACCATTAAAACATCAACTCGCGGACGAAAGCCAAAATGTTTCACCAAAAACGCAATGATGGCTAGGGAAAATCGACTTAAGAAGAAAATGTACATTTCGAAGTTGGAACAAGATGTTGATCTTCTGAGAAGAGACAACAAAAACCTAACAGCTGTTGTAAACAACCAATCAGTTGTAATAACCGATCTCAAAAAGGAGGTCAAATACCTGAAAAGTGTAATTGCAAACAGCAGTGATATTGGTTGTTTGATCAGATCTATAAATCAGAGCACTGGTATGCCAGTGCGATCTTCATTGGATAAGAAATTATGTCAACCTGCAGAAGATACTCCAAATCCAGTCCAAACTACAGTGAAAGAAACATTGCATCCTTGGGAAGAAAAATCAGTATACCCATGCTACCCAACACCTGATGATGATTCACATAGTTTCAGTTCAGAGCAAAAGTTTGATAATACACTCAGTTCTGATTTATTTGATTTGGAGTTTCCTATAGAAATGCCTGATGAAGATCTTCTCAAAGACCTGACCTTTGATGGAAAGAATGTACCAATGATGGAAGAGCACAATTACACTAACAACAATGATAATGAAGTCATAGATGAAGAGAATGTAGGGGTGTGTCTTCATGTTAACAAACATAGGGTATCATTGGAATTTTGCCCTACATGCAGTGAGAATGCTTCTCAAGTATGGAGTTCCTAAGAGGGACATGAATAACGATGATTGGAATGTGATATGTGGTCTGGTATATGCAGTTTCAAGGAATTTTTATATTGTTGTGTAATAGGTATGTTTAATTTTTTATTTACTGATCTCTTTTGGTAGCAGTGTTGTTTTTGTGATTAGAGTAAGTATATGAATTATTTCTTGGAATTTAGTCAGAGTGTGGTCATTGCTACATATTTCAAATAGTTATTTAATGCTAGGTGAGAAGAAATTCGAATTTATTTAAACAAATGGCTCCAATGAAAAATTTGAAATTATGTTTTGAATAATAGCTTTTAATCTTGAGGTTCATCTGTTATTTTTTAATTAATTTTTGTGATTTATTCATTGAAGATCAGTATAATGAAACTGAAATGTAATTGACTTGGAAAAACATTATCAAAAACATATTATGTATTTATATATTAGTATATTCTTATAGTTTTCATTTTGTATTGTGCAATATACTTCAAAAAAGTTGTTGATTCAGAGCATTATATTTCATAGAAAATCATAAAAATTGTCTTCTTCTCTCTTGTACTTCAATTAAGAAATAATTCATATGCACTATATTATTATTGTCAGTAGTATCTTTATGACTTCCAGTCTCTATAATTGAATGTTTTAACAGGTATAATTTTGTTCAACCATTATTTTATAGCAAGAATTTAAAATCAGTGCCTTCGTTACTATATTGCATGTGCTAATTCAAAACATTTTGAAATATTTTAGAAGGCACAGTTGTCCAATAGCTTTCAATGGGCTTAGTATTTGGAAAAAATGTATTTCAATAATACATTGAATCATATTATTGACATTTCCATGCAATTTCAAAAATACAGCAAACTGCATATATTGACCTAGATTGTTTCTGATGATAGCTTTGGCAGTCTTTCCTTACACCTGAATATATGATTTTCAAATTTTACAGGCGGATGGTGATAAACAATTTTATGGAGGCTAAAGGAAATATTTTGGAATGATGATGATGTAATACAACTCCTTGCCAAATCCTCATTTAAAAAAAGGTGTAGTAGCCTCCAATTTTTCATATTGTGTGTATGGCTAGCTACTGATGCATTTTTAAATAGTGTTGGTTAATGAGATCTGAGAGAATGTCTATCCATGCATAGGTTCTTACAATTGCAAAAGTTTTGTCAGTTTGGGTATTTATCAGAAAAGTATCACCAGATTAAACTAAGATGCCAAAACTTACTTTGAAATTTTGGAGGCATTATGATGTTTTAATGAAACTATGAGGGTTGTCATACTTGTGAAATGTTACCATCTACACATCACAATTTTTTACCAGCCATTCGTCTGAGCAAGTTGTTTCTTAGTGCATCGTAGATATCATTAGAGTTTATCTGGAGATATACTCGTCAATTTCATACGTGTCTTACACATTCCCTTTCAGTAGTTTGAGATGATGTGTTGAGTGAAACATCCCTTAGTTACAATGTTTTTATGGATGATATGGATAATTATGAATGCATTTATTTAATGGCAGAATGCTTAACTTTTTCTTAGGTAAAACCTACACATAAGTATAATTGATTAATATTATTCTTTATATTTTGCTGAGAGCAGTATAAGATCTGTTAATTTGAGTACTCATTAGTAGAACCTCGTAAAAAAG
This sequence comes from Bruchidius siliquastri, assembly GCA_949316355.1. Taxonomy (NCBI): domain Eukaryota; kingdom Metazoa; phylum Arthropoda; class Insecta; order Coleoptera; family Chrysomelidae; genus Bruchidius; species Bruchidius siliquastri. The sequence goes on along the minus strand of OX438533.1, from coordinate 39,346,427 downwards.
TATCAGATTTTGTTTAGTGTTGAACTTCGATCAAAATCGGTTGGAAAAGTACTGTAAGGGATGTAGTGTTTATTATGTTGGGCACTAAAAAGCAAAAAAAAAATATATAACCAATATATTCATAGGTTTAACATTAGAATAGAAAGTGCTGCTTTGTCAGATTTGTTCCATATCTGATATCTCTTTCTTAGATGGAAGTTACATTAGTTTAATCTGGTTATGAAATCCAAAACTGACAAAGCAAATAGATGAATAAAATGAAATGCATAGATTACACCTACAAAAATATAGTACAAAGTTCCAAGAAAAAGGCTGGAAGTGTGCCTTTTTCTTGAATCTGAAATTATTTTTGAGGTATGAATTCACGCTTACTATATCTAAGTAATATACTCTTCTATTTATTCTATATTTATCAATCCTTTTTTCATAGATTATGAATATTGTATCCTCTAAGAATATTATAGGGAGAGATTATGTGATATTTTCATGAAAATGATAGTTTAGTTATATGGCAGGGAAGTTAGTTTACCATATTGGTGATTCTATTATAAGAATCTTTTATAAATTGTCACTTGTGACACCTAAAAACACCAGAAGGGAAGTTGATATGTTAAATACAATCAAAAAAGGTCTTCATGGATTTATTGTTTATGCTTCCAGTGAATGGTGGAACGTTTTTTTCACACACATTGATAGTGTTATGGAACTAGTTTATTACGAAAATACTACAGGAGACAAGGCAATTTCTCATTATGATGTCTTAATCTTGTTGAACATTTGGGTCATTAGTACTTTGGTTAGGACTGAAAGACTGAATCATTCTGTAGGTTTAAGTTTAAAATAATCTGTTGAAACTTTCTGTTTCAGTGTTTCTACAAAAATTAATTTATTTAATAATAAACATGATATTGCATATATACCTTTCTATCACATTATCATGGTTTTCTGACTCCGTAAAATAAATCTGCTTCATGAGTAGTAAATCATGAGGGTTGGACTATTGTATAATAAATGCTCTCTTTGCAGTTCAGTTCTTATGCTGGTTGATGTATTCACATCTAAGCTTCTTCACAATTTATCAGTGAACATATTCATTATTCCAGACCAATCAGGTAGCTTTTTTTAAGAAAGTGAGGAATTGCTGTTTTGATAATGGAGTTCATTCTTCTGAAATATGTTGAGGAAGCTTTCATTCAGTCAACCAGGAGAGATGTCATGCATAAAGTTATATGGTAAACTCTTCGTGTCTCAAGTGGCAATGAATATAGTGTCATTTCAGTAGCTCGCCATACTTGCATGATAATTCTCAGCAGTGTTGACAGGTCGGAGATGCAAAATCATGGTAAATGTCAAAAAAGCATGAAATCGTATCAACAGTGGATTTCTTCTACTTTGTTTTTCGTTCTATCAAACCAAATAAAAAACTCAAGGGTTTAAAATACCTTTTACTTCGTTTGTCTTCCCATTTAGTTACTTCAAACAACATTGAAAACACACATTTGATTTCATGCAAAACCACAAGACCTGGCAACACAGTTTCTCAGACTGTGTGTATGTATTACATTGATTTTTACTTTGCAGCTAAGGCGGCCACTTTACACGATACAGTATAAGAATAAGTATATCTTACACAGTTTCAGTTCAAATATCATTATAGTCATTAAGTTGAAATATTTGATCTCATTGTTTTCAGGCTTGTCACGGATCAGCTTTTTTTCCTCTAAATTTGGTTATTTTGAGTTTCAGCTTTCCCAAGGAGTTAGGAAAAGTGGAACGCCAAAGAAAACAATCAGATAATCTCGCCATATTTAAAATAAGATTGCAAGGAGTGTAAGGAAAGGCCAATATATATTTTTGAATATTTTATTGTTTTGTTATTTATATTTTTTATTTCAACATGTATACATGTTATTGATGTAATATATGTACTCGCAAAAAGCATGTGTTTCATTTCAAAAAATTAATTCTTATTATTCAGAAAAGAGCGTTTAATTATGGAATCATTGATAGATAACAGATATCTTGAAATAGAGGAAATATTATCATTTCATTATTTGCTGACCAATAGCTTGTTTGCTTTTTACTATTCACTAGAGGCCTTTTTTATTAAATATAATTCAACATTTCCATACACATAAAAAGAAACTTGAAATTAATAATTATTTTTCCTACGAAGTATATAGATCAAACATACTTAGCAAGTGCTGATTGATATGGAATCTTCTTACATTATTCGGCTGCAGAACGTTAGTTCGAAAGTTATTTCGTTAATCGCATGTGGTTTTAATTGGCGACAAAGATGCAATTTGAAAATTTTTCGGTGCTTTTTTTGCCGACCCCTCAAGAGTATTATCCGAAAACACTACTTTGATCTAGGCTACACTAGGTACATATTATTTTGTCTCTTCCTTGAACGCCCGGCCATTAATTGTTTATCGTAGTTCCTTCCAGTGTGAATTTTGACCCTTACATTTGTAATTTGAAAAGTTTCCATTAATGGGTGATAAAACGGCTAATTCGTATTTGATCTAAGAACAGTTAGAATTAAATCGTTGTTTTCTATTATATTTTTCCAATAAACGCTATATGTGAATAAAGATTAAAAAAAGTGAAGTATAGTTCGTGCCAAAACAACGCGAGACTACATGGGAAATCAGGAATGTCCACTCATTGGGTGATGTTGAGGCCTAATTGGCATATTCATATTTATTGATAGACATATCAATGCAAATATTCGTTTGTATTCGTATAAACAACAATGATTGAATTGACGGATGAAAATTGTATAATGCAATTTTATTGTCATAAAGTGCAAAATGGAAATGAGTCAAGTAAACTAACTCGATATAATGAAATTGGGGTTTTAAGAGGCCTCCCGTAAATACCAAACTGGACTTTTCATAGTAACTTATGAAACTAAATCCTATTATTTTCTCTGTTTCGTCTTACTTTTCCTGAGCATTATTTAAAACCACATATGACTACTGAATGAACTTTGCTAACGCCTCTGTAAGCCATGTGGCTCGAATACGGAAGTTTATTTGACGACTAAACATAATTCAAGCTCAATATAAAAAAAAAACGATTTCTTGGTATTTTGTCCCTGTATGCTGTATCTTTTGACAATTCTCAAATTAGGACGTTCGAAATGATCAGTCTCCTTGTTGAGTGTGCTTCATCATCTAAAAGCTAGGAGGAACCATTTACGGCATGGGTTTTCAATATTTCGTTTCGATTTTAATCGCAAATGATAGAGAAAGGTTGGTTCTATGCATGTACGAAGACATCCACAGTGCCTCACAAAATGTATATTTTCACAAGCATGAAACCAACCTTTCTCTATCATTATCATTATATCTTGATAAATGAGCGCTGGAAACGAAATATTGGAAACTCCTTTTAAGTTTAAACCTCATCTTCACAGTTTTTTGTGAAAATCCCTAAATTTCTTGAGCGCCATACTTTTTCAGAGTGGGAGGTATAACGATTGTCAAAGTTCGGGTTGATAAAAAGAAAAAATGTACCTATATGTACAACTGATGATCAGAAAAATCATTTATTTATTTTATTTATTTATTTACAAACATGGTCGCCTAACAGACCTACATCAACTGCAGATCCAATGACAAGGCAACTCAAAATGACAAAAAATGTAAACAATATAAAGCTACAAGCTAAATCTCATAACCTAAGAAAAAAAATATATTAACAGATTAATTTTTACCTACAGCTGTACTGAATTAATAAAATGATATAGATAAAAGAGAAAAAAAATGGAATAACTAGGAGCTCCAATGCCACAATCAGGGTAAATTACTCCTATCCATAAAAATTTCTGAGTATTTTCAATAAATTTCTTTTAAATACGGTCAAGTTCGAGGAAAAGATATCAATATCAGAGCGACAGATGATATTGTAAGCATTCATACACCTGATTAAAGGCGAGTTAGCATAATAGTTGGTAGAATAAATAGGAACGTAAAATAGCAGCCTTGATCATACTTCAATTCCAACTGGAATCATGTTTAGGTTAATGCAGAGATTCTGTCACGGCACATCCTCTGGGTACTCTTGCACTATCTTCATTGCGCTCCTTTATTATTGAAGTTCCTAGTCACGAGGGCGTCAGAAATTTAGAATTAGTGGATTAAGATTTATGTGGGTTTCTGTCATTAGTGGGATGAAGATTATCGCTATACAAACCGGGATTACCGTACTGAAAAATTCAAATAACGTGAGATTATGGAGTCTACTTTCACAGTACAATTTCAAACCAGACTCCTCTATAGCCTCTACAGGCCAACAACACCAACGGCGAACCTAGGTTGAGCGACCTCGGATTTTTCGTTCTTGGTGCAGTGTCAGGAGGATTTTTTTCTCTTCAGGTGGTTGGTGGGACAAGGTCTACTCGTAAGGAAAAGGTTTTTTTTGGTGGTAAATGGTTTCTGTAGATTTGTAACCTTTCAGATTTCCCCCGGGACATTATAGAGTTCCTAGGGGTGGTAGCCTTAATGTAAAAAAAAACAAAACGAAATAGTAAAGTAGAAAGTACAAAACGGACTCTCAAATCAGACTAATTGTACCGCAGCCCGAAGCTAAAGGCGAAGGTTTGATCAGTTATGAAAAATGGCATCAAATAGGTTTATGCTTCGCTTACCGCGCCATATCGGTTTGGAAACAAGGATTTGGATTAGCAATTTGGAAAAATTCACTTTTTGAATATCCTATACCGTTCAGACAACCTTTTTTTAAAACTAGTTATTGTCTTCACCTGCACTCTTTGCGAATAGACTGAAGAATGCAGGGATGTATGGTCGGCAACGTGTGCAAAAACCGACAGTCAATGGAAATACTCCAACGTTGGCGCAATAATGGTGTACCAACATTGACCGCAATGCTATTTTACCCGTCCACACATTGTACGATCGTTGTTGGCACCAACATTGGCTGCCATGTGTGGTTCAGTATCGTTTGACAGGCAGGGGCAGGGTAGGAATGTAGTTATTCTAAATGTACTGGAAGCGTAGTGATATTGATACGTAGATTCGGCATCACCCTACCTCCACTCAATTGATTGTCAAAAACTGAAGATTTCTGGTCTTCGCCCAACAGTAATCCATCATAAAAAATTCAAAACAAGATCAGTACTCTACCAGTTATAGCCATAGATTTCTCGTTTATTGATTAATTATTACTTCGCCGCCAATAGCACAACTTCTAAAAATTTAAGATTTTTTGTCCGTGCCACAGTAGCAACCTACACTGTCAAAATTTCATCAAAATCCGCCAGACGTACTGACGGAAGTGAGTAACGCTTTTTCGTGACGTATATGTCATCAAATATCAAGAAAACATCGTAACTCGAATTCGAATATTTCCGCGATTAATCCTAATATTGTGTAGAAACACGCCAAAAGAGGTTCCATTTTTATATATCACTTTGATATACAACTCATTCAGTATTCATGATAACAAAAAAAAATGAATAACTATCAAATAATTTGATAATAATTGAATTCGAAGGAAAACTTAACCTAGGTAGGGATCAGTCGTAATATAAAGGCATACATACTTATATTTTATTTGGGAGTTGATTTAAATGTATTGGTGTCTTTCAGACAATTCAGTGATTTTGTTTTGGGCAATTTCGACAATTTGGAATAATTTTCATGTTGAATTTGACTATTCATAAATAGTCTTGTTACTTATTAATATATCTCATTCGGTTGAATAAATTAAATAGTTTGACCCTTTTTTTTTAAATTTTGGTGTGAAATCATGATGTTGAAATCGAGTGTTGTTTAGTTTTCTCCATATACAGAAGTAACCTATATATACTTATTTACTGTTTCATTCAATCTATTCAACAAGAATTATTTGAGTAATACGGTTCAAAACGTTTCAGGAAGAGATAAATATGCTCAATTTACACACAAGTTTTCATAAATGAAAGTTGTTTTTGTGGCCTGTTTCGCTCTAATATTCAAAGCATCTTCAGACTCGAAATTGATTGATTGAAAGGCTGTCTAGACTATCTCTTAACTAGCTAAGTCCTATCATGAATATAAGACTAGTGTTTTCAAGTCTAGTATTTCATTCATCCTATTAATGTTTTTTTAAATATTCTCTGTGTATTCTTTCTTGCCTAATGTATTTGCACTAGACTTGAGGAAACCCTCAGAAATTCTCAATCCACAATTTCGAAATGTGTGTGAGGTATTTCATGTTATAAAATATTCCATCACTCAATGTTATTCTTCTTAGTGCAAATCCTGTCGCCGAAAACATTTTCCCCAAAAGATGCAGAAAAGGCAAAACAATTTAATACAACAATACGAGTATAGCTAGATAGGTCAAATAGAATGCTATTTTGATGATGCTTTAAAGCTTAAACAGAAACGCGCCGCAAAAAATATTAATTTTTCAATTCTTGTGTGTGAATTGTACAATTTTATCTTAAATATGGGAGAGTTTCACCAAGTAGGTCATGGCACCTATAGTCAACAAAATTTCTAGACATTGAGATTTGTTATTCTGATCATAATTATGAGTTCGGTAGTTGTTTACCAAGTTGTGGATGCAGACACGCTCGCGTTTGATGATAGTTGATATGATTGTTGACTTATATCCGTGATATATACTTGAAAATTACATAACGTATGGCGGTATGTCCACATTGTTTTGTCTTGATAGTTGGCATCCCACTTCTGCCTGTACAGGAGATATTCTTTCGGTTCCTAGGTAGGTACAAAGCTTTGGCAAAAACTTCGGTGGGACACTCGAATGGTATTACAGAATTTTATCAGATTACACTGCAATCCGTAAGTGGACAACTGATGATATTTAGAAAAATTAGAAAGAAAAATTTGTCGCCAGTGGGGATCGAACCCACAACCTCCTGCATTCTAGGCAGGCGCCTTTACCGTTAGACCATGACGAACTGGTCAGGTAGAACGGCAAATGCGCTATGGAAGGTACATCCCTCCTGTGCAATTCTTCTTCCTAATTTTCTAACCTATACAGCTCGATCTTTGATTAGACATCTAGTGCCAGAGGTAATAGTTGTAAAAATGAATGCCGTTCAATTATTTAAAATCCAATATTAGTTATTTGGATGGTGGGCATTTTCATTCAAATCCATTTCAGTATCAAATACCCAAACACTGGATTTTCCCTCGAATGCATGTTTACCAATTCCCTTTAGTAGCATTTCTACAGTGACAGGTTGAACGAGTGTTACTTGGGACGCCACTGATATGCATCACCCCTTCTGAAAAATCGATACTGAAAAGCGCACGCGCTGAAATGATTTCCTCATGCCGATACCGTATGCGTCCGAATTTCCACGAGTAAATTGTGTAAATTAGGTTTTTAATGTTTTTATTAATTCATTCTTTATTTTCTAAACTATTTAGTTAATAAAATAGAACAAGGATGATGTGAAACGGAAGTTACAGTGGCAATGTAGTTACGTTATTAAAATTAATTTTAACCAAATGTTTCAGGTACGTACATTTTTCCTATAAATTATTGAGTTTACATGTCACGTTTTCTTGTTATGAGTGCACTGGAAACAAAAATGTTTGTCTTCCAGAGAATATTTGAAAAAAAGTGAATTAATTTCATGAATAAAAGCTCATATCATGTATCGTACTTTAATTCGATTTTGATAGACACGATTTCTATTTGCTACTATCATTTACTAATGATTGTTACATGTTTTTATATTTCATTTTCGGATTTTGACCGATGATAGTTCAAAACGGTATATTTTTCAACTACATAACTAGTTGTGGAAATCATGTAGATTGTAGATGCCTTCCATTACTCACTTGGTTGAAACTCTTTCATCTCACAAAGTTTCACTAATAATCTCTTTCTTTCCGCTTAACGCGTATCTGAAAGAAAGAGATTATTTGTAAAACTATGTTCAACCCACAATTTTCTATCTAAATAGTTGTTAAAACTGAAATCTTACGCAACTAGTTAGGACGATATTCTTGCGTAACATACCCTTCCTTATAAAAGATTTATCTACTAAAAGGAATCATTAAAATCAATATATTTACAGATACAATGTCGTCTGTGGATTCTGAGCATATCAGCAATTCTACTCCTTTTCATCTACAACATTACGCTAACATTGAAACTAATGTACACACCAGTCTGTCCTAAAGAAAAACCAGCTCAAATATCATCTAAGATCATCTATAAAAAATGCACCAAGGATACTGTAGAACCCAACCAAAATGATCGCATATTCAATTTGGATCTGAGTCTGGGACGATGGGATGAAAGGCGAAAGTACAAGCTGTTCGACAACATCCTTGTAGGAGATGAATACGTTTTACTAAGTAGATCGTTCAGAACGTGCCTCGCAACGCAGAGCTCTCTGGAAAAGCTGCCCTCCATCATAGAGGTTTCTAATCACTGGAATGGACCCATATCGTTGGCTACTTTCGCAGCATACGAGGAGGAGCTGAATGCCTTGCTAATGTATATTCTGTTTCTGAGAAAGTGCGATATGGGAATCAGGAATAAGATAGCGTTTCATTTAGCTCTGACGAGAGAACGACGACCAAAGTCGTTTAGTATTGATTTAGCTCTTTTAGATACACTAGATTGCGGTAAACCTTTAGAGGTGTTGAAGGTGAGTTTGGGCGCTTTGAGCGTTTAGATTTTAAACATAACAGTTCCGCATCATTCGACTGTCTGTATATTGAGAATTCATCTTGTAAAGTAACAAATATCCATTATATCTTTATATAAGTGACAAGCGAAATTCTTGTAGACCGTCCAACATCTTCATCGTTTGATATCAACTCTACGCCTTCAATGAGGTTCAGTTTCCTGAAGTTCCCCTTAGAACTGTCCTAATAAGCTGTTGTCTTTTCTTTTCTGCTGTATCTTTTCTTGTTGATATTATCGTTATCTGAGTAAACTTTTGAATTGACGATACTGTAAGTCCCAAATCTTTTTATATTTTGTATATTCCATAAGGAATATCACAAAAAGTAACAATCCTTTGACATACTTTAGTCATTACTCTATAAGAAACAGTAAACGAAACGATTATTTCTAACGTTGATCTTTACTGTGCATTGATCGGTTATAAATAACGCACATATTTGTCAAAACTGGAGATTTTTCAAGTGAATGGTCAAAACATGTTCTTGATTACTAATATTCAGTAAGTACAAAGTCAGTAAACACGGAAAAAGTATATCACGCGAAATTTGTGTGTTTACATGCGATGTATTTTTTACGTAATCGAGTTCTTCGAAGGAGAATATTTGATATGTTTTCAAATTGAACGATTTTTATGAATGGAATCTCAGTTTATCATTTTCATAAGATTATTTTGCAACATGCTGTCTACAAATTGCAGTTAACACACACAACAGCTTGTTTTTAAAGCAAAATCTTTATTGATCATTTCCTTTATGAGTGCTTTTGAAAGTCTTTAAACCAACAAAGGAAATATTACGAATAAATGCAGTTCTTCATAGATATTTGATGGTAATAATATTTCAAAAATATTTGAGATACAATAAATTGTGCAATTTATACACAATCTGACAATGAAAGGTCGTTTCTCACTAATGCGTTTTGCATTAATGTTTTTTAAAATATTTTGTCTGTATCTTAGTAGAATTAGATTTTTGGCGAATTCATTTACAAAATGTCGACCATCGCCATCAAAGTATTCTTAATATATTCCATCTCCTGGGATATTCTATTTTTTAAGATATTTTACTCTTTATGATATTTCATTAGTAGAACTTAGCCTAGCTTAGCTTAGTAGTTAGGTGATTGACATATATAAATGATGGGAGACTTCCACCAAGTAAGAACATCCACGATATACATATTAGAAGAATATTATTTCATCTATTATGAAAGGTTTTACATAATTTAGGAATATATAATATGATAACGTCGTCTACAAAATATTTTTAACAATGTAAATTCGGCTTGTTATTTGTCTGAATCATTATTCCGTTCATTCACAGGATTTGCTTAAAGATATCAATAAAGGTCCCAATAAATGGAGAAGTAAACTGCCTTATCCCCAAAATCACTTAAGAAATTTGGCAAGAAAGACATGTCAAACAAAGTACAATTTTCTAACAGATGTCGATATAATCCCCAGTAAAGGAATGGCCGAATCACTGGACATGTTTTTGGAGAAAGTGGAGTGTAAGGTTAGTTTAATGCAGACACTGTTAACCATACTAAGCTTCAATATGATGCTCCCATATAAATTACAGGCTGCATATTATATTCTGAGATCAATGTCATTATAATTTCAAAATTTCAGTTTTGGAAGTTACATTAAAGATCTGTTATATTAAAAACATTAAACATGCGAATTCAGTTATAATAATAGCTACCAATATACTTATTGAAAGTGACACAAGAAGTAGCTTTGTAAAACGTTCATGGGCTACACCACTTGTCGCGTTACGTTGAGTATGTTGCTATCACACCCTTGCTTGGAACACGGACCACTGAGCCAAACTTCATACAATAAAGGTGCATCAGTCCAAAAAATTATCAAAATTCCCAGCCCTGTAGTTCGATCGTTTAAAAGAATAAGGGTAGCTTGAACTAACATGTAAATTTTTATTTAAAACCAGAACATCATTTAATTATTCTACACTCATTTATAATACTCATAAATATAACATAAGCTCTTCAGTCGTCCCTGACTTGGGTTTCAAAATTAATAAAACGATTCCTTCAAATGTATTTATTTTTTTATAAAGGTACAATGTGCTTACGTGGTGCCGACGTACGAAGTAGATGAGAGAGTAGCTTTTCCTGCAAATAAGACTGAGCTAGTCAGATTGGCCAACAAGGGTCTTGCCAGACCCTTCCATCATAAAGTTTTCATCTACAACCAGTATGCAACGAATTTCACCAGGTAAGTAACGATCGTATGAGAGCGTCAAGTAGATCTACTTTGTAGTTTCCGGGTGATGGTAACAATTCATTTGAGAATATAACACGCCTTGACAAGATGTATATTCAAGATTATTGGATATGTTCCCCTTACACTGAATATATTTAATTTTAATTTCGAAATGTCACTTTATATCTCAGTATTATAAAAATGAAATTGTCACTTTTTGGAGAAAAACAATCCGTACTAAAATGAAGGATATCGAAAATAAAAATGTTTGAAACTTTTGAAATGTTCAGGGTGTATCGAATAAACCACGAGTTAGTTCTAAGATCTAAGCAAATGATTGCTCGTGGAGATCATTGATGATCTCTAATAAACTTTCATCTCATATAAATGGTATAATGACGTTATAAGATGACAGATAGTAAACGCTTTGAAGGTAAAGTTTACTTTCATCTTTTCAGCGCATTTAAATAAAAGCTTGTTTTTTAAGAATGTTTTTTTACTGTTAATTTATATTTTACTTTGCGAAAACCCCAGTACACCAATATTGCAGACAGATTGGAGCAACGGAGTTTACGACCACCATCTTTTTTATACTTTCATTCGTATTCTGAGCGAGCCCTTCCATTTGATACCAATATTGTAGGAGTGCATTAAAAATAACTAGTTCACCATCTTGACTGTTCTGCCATGTTGGATTTAGAATGACGTCACACAGCTAAGCATGCATTTTCGTCCAAACTAAACGTGTAAAAAAATTCCAGCTAAATCGGTTAAAAAGATGAGCTTCAAGATTCCACCGAACAAACATAGTTAAATACATACATACATACATACATACATTGCAAGTTGAATAAAAGCTTGTAAAAATGGCTTCCATGTAAAGTTTTGTGAATGCTTAGGAATTTTCACAAGATGAAACACAAATTAGTTAATAAAGTGCAGTAATTAAAAAACCGAAACTACTTCCAGCATTAATAAATTCAAAAATGACTGAACAGCTAGCTTGAAAAACATAATCATCGAGCAAATTTCGAAAATAATGAACATTTTTTCTGCCGCTGTAGTCTTTTTGAATTTCGTCTTTAACTGCCGATGTAATTTTTCAGGTGGCAAAATCAAATGAACGAAAATTCGGCGGTCCATGTGAGTCACCCTGTAACAAATTTTGAGTTCCTGTATGAACCTTTTTATATTGCAACTGATACAGTTCCTCCTCACGACGAGAGATTTGTTGGATATGGATATACAAGAAATAGCCAGGTAAGCATTTCAGGTGGAAGATATCCACGTAACAGGTATGCAGGTGACTGCCAGTTGTATTTGATTGCAACTAAAATGAAGAACTAATACATCTTACTATTAGCAATACCGAAAAATAAATAATTTAAGTTACCTTGATTGTATTAGATTTCATGGAGGTGACCTGTTAAAATATATATAACAGCAACCTTTTTTGTTTGAAACAATTTGAACAACTAGAAATAACTTCAAATATGCCTACCTTGCCTCTGTCACGAAACACTAATACGAAGATACTGATTACTAACTATGTTTATGGTATATAATATTCATATACTGAATAAATATTTTAATATTCAGTAAATTGCTCAAAACGGGAACGAAAACCAACACAAACCAAATGACTCAGCTGAACTATAAGTGAGGTTATGTTTCTCCGGACCACCTGCCTAGTGCCTACGTTCCCAAATTTCAACATCGCGGCTTCCTAATTCAAGAAGGCTGTGCACCAACCATTTGATTTCACGCCAAAAGTCAGCGTCATTTGTCGAGACATTTTGAGAATGTTGTTCAGAAAAACCATATTATACACTGAAAGTTTATATAGTAATTCTCTCTCTCATCACTTGGAATAATGAACTTTTCCCAACTAGTGCTTGATATTCGAAATACTTCAGTTTACATGTAGAAATTTGAAAAACTTATCGTCATGCTGAGATTTTCACATCACAGCTGTGAGGGGAAATTTAGTTTTTGAACTCTGATGTAGAATTTCTGGCTTATCGAAAAATGTGGAAATATTCTGTAATTTTCTTGCAAAATGGATGTTTAGTAGATAAGGTATTTATATACTATTTTTATATTCTTGTTTTAGGTATATGAAATGTTTGTGGCAGGGTACGAGTTCCTGGTGCTTTCTCCTATATTCACCTGTCACTGGGGTTTGCAAGTTAAACGCACCAGACCTCCCTGGCGGGAACACCAGAATAATCTCAATAGAAAACAATTTGATGGATTCAAAAGAGAAATATTTGCCAAGTATAACAAAGATCCACTAAATATGATGGCGAGGAAAACGTAATAAATAACATAATTCTATTTCTACTGTGATTACTCATCTTTATTTTTAATTAACTAATAAAAATAGTGATCCGAAGTATAAGGTATTTTATTTATATTTCTTGAACATTTTACGTGGAAATTAAAAGAAATATTCGTTGGAACACCTGGAAGATTTCCTTCAAATTGTTTCAGTGGCATATTTTGCAGTCTTCGTTGCGCTTCAGCTAACCGAGAAAACCATATATGTTTAAAGAACAAAGTTTACGGATGTTTCAGCTACAAAACAGACGGTAGGTAATTAAAATTACTATCCAACTGTACGTAAAAGATTTGAAAAGTTTTGGAGGGTTTCATTCATCTCACGAAAATATGTGTCATTAATTTCAGTCGGTGTCGATCTGGTTGGCGTTGAACTTTTTTTTATCTCAGTAAATGCTACACCGATTTAGACCATATTTCAAGTTAGGTATGATATGGGCGAGGCTGCGTTTTTATTTGAAATCAGCGGAGTGATGATTAAACACGAAAAATTATTTAAACCGTTTTTTTTGTTTCTTTGTTTATGAGCTCACAATTTTGAAGTGTCCACACCTCATGCTTCAGAGGCTTTTGATCAATTTAGCTATTTAGCTTATACTCAATTTTTAGGAGGTTGATTTCTTAATTGCTAATTTGATTTTTGTCCAAACTAGTGATATCAATTAGAACTAATAAACTATTCCTAGACATAGTAGTAAATAATGAATAATAGTATGAAAAGTTATTTTGGCAAGGGCAACTATGCAGTTCCCTATAGTCAGGTAACACTGGTTTATCTTTGTTCACTAATCAGTATACTCAAAGAAGTGTCGAAATATTCAAACCTCATATTTTGCTTCACATCGCACACATCATTTGTTGGTGTAGCTAACAACACTTCTCGAAAGAGATTCCAAGCCTTGAAAAGCGAAAAACTCAATTATGGTTCCAATATCCTGTTGAGGATGCAAATTGCCTTAGCCTCTGCACCTTGCCAGCAACGCCCAAAAATTGTGATAAAAAACCAATTCTTCACTGACGCCTGAAAAATGCAATGCGGTGTATTGTTGAGGTCAAGAGCAAAAACCTTTTTTTACACACACTGGTATTTTAATGCGAAATAAGTTTAAAATGACGTATAATCAAGCGAAAAATGTTCGTGTAACGATTTTGCAACAGTCTGGTGTCAATAAAAAAACGTTCTTTTGCATACGCGATTGGAAATTATATAAATATAAGAACTAGTCTGTTTTGCATTAGTTTAAAAATGAAGTGTGGTGTGGGAATTTTCGCAATTCTTATTATTACCTGTAAGAATACATTTGCTTCCGTAGCATTTACTATTATTTAGAGTATTCAGACGATCATTCGTATTTCTTCAAAATAATGTCTTATAATTTCTATGTAAAACTGTGTGTACTTGAAGTTTCATGTTTATAGTACCTACTCAGTTATTTTTATATGGTCGCATATTAAATGTAATAGATCAATAGATGATTTGGAGAGTGCATTTTGGTAGTGGCATCTGGATGTTATACATTCATATGTATTTTTTTATATCACCTATCACAAAAACATAAAGCTATTGAATATTGAATTTTCTTTATATTAATTACTTGAAACAATTTAGAATCAAGATATTATTTTTATTTCATGAAATAATAGACCGGCAGACCTTTATACAACATTTTTTAACTTCTCAAAGAGGTGGTTTTGTGACTGGCTGAATTGAAAAGTTTGTTTGGTAGGTGCTGCACGACGATCTTCAGAATCAAAACCTGAAAGAACAGGAGTGAGTAGTAGAATAGTAGGTGGAATTCCTGTTAGTATTGCGGACTACCCTTATCAACTGTCACTGAGGTTTTCCGGATCTCACACATGTGGTGCGTCAATTTTGAGCTCGAGGTACGCCTTGACTGCTGGACATTGTACGTTAGGGTAGGTAAGATACATATAATTTTAAAGTGCAGAGTGCCATTCTTAAATGATAACATTTAATTTTGAACCAATCTCATATTTTTTGCATTGAAGTCAGTAAGTTGCTAGGTAATTATTTTACAAAAGGATACTGAGGTAGAAGTTCATATGGCCGTTCCTAATCAAGCAGGACTCTAGCATTTGTCTGAAGTGGGGGGATTATTGTGTGCATATCTTATGACAGGGAAATTCCATGCAAATCCTGAAGGCTTATAAGAACCAAACGAAGCAAATAAGCCACTTTTAGAAAAAAGCGGTCAAACTGTAGAGATAAATTGGGTGGTATATACGTAACCCAGACCAGAGTGTTAAAGCATCATCAAAACTCATCTCCAAGCGTCGCGCACAGTGGCGCTGCCTATTGGCAACTTTAAGACAGTCCAAGTGCTAGGAACTTGTTACTTAGTAAGTTGTCAATGGGCAGCGTCATCGTGTGTGACACTTGGAGCCTAGTGTTGACTTAAATGTGTTTGAAACTTCCGAAATGCGTTTAAAATCAACAATGTTTTGGAAAATTACTTATGGTAATTAGAATCATTATATATTAAAACTAAGTTGTAATATACATTTGCAGATGTCTGATAGTGGAGAGAAATGGATATCACATCTGTTACATATCTGGTTGAAGTTGTTACAAACAATTGATACAGGTTATTCAGAATTCCTAGATCGCGTATTTGTTCTTGGCGTTTCAAGGTAATATGGCTCGTACAATATGGAAACATTATATGGCTATTTTTCGTTGTATAGAAAACAATAAAACATTTATCTGCATTCAGCTCAAGATGGTTTGAAAGAGACCATACAGATATTGCTTCGATATCTCGCTGCATAACAATGCAGTCATCAATAGTGTTAACGCTGCAATAAATTTTTAAGTCATCTGCGTACAGTAATTTTGAACATTTCAAGTCGAGAGTTAGATCGTTTATATATAACAAAAACAGTAAAGGGCCTAAATTCGAACCTTGTGGAATTCCTGATGTAGGTAATATAAGTGTCGACCGATACCCTTCATACTCCACATATTGGCTTCTGTTGAACAAATAAGAGTTAAATAAAGATATAAGATCATCAGAAAAACAAAAAAACCTCATTTTTTTTTAGTAAAATGCATAAATCAATTCTATCAAAAGCCTTTTCCATATCCATATAAGCAACATCTACCTGACCTCTATCATCTAAAGTTTCACATATAGTTTGTATCAGGCAGGCAAGGTTCGTGACACATGACTTTTTTTCTATAAAACCATGCTAGTCAATAGACAAAATCTCTTTCGTTGCGCTGTAAATGAATGAGTAAATTATCATTTCAAATAACTTTGCAAAATTACAGAGTACTGAGATGGGCCTGTGATTCATAATTTGAGAAGGATCTCTTTTTTTTAGTATCGGACTAACTCTAGCATGTTTTCACGCTTCGGGAAGGTGTTTCTTTGCAATATTAAGTTATAAATATATAGTAACGGCTCTAACAACGAAAATACGCAGTCTTTAACAAAAAAACTTGGTATTTGATATGGCCCTACAATTAATTTATTTTTCAACTTCCTTGGAAATTTAACAACGTCCTCCTCTGAAATTTACGTAAGAACAATAACAGGTAAATTAAAATATTTCTGCGGTAAATCATCGGCTAGTTTAACATTAGGCATATTGTAAACATCAGAGAAGTATTGACCAAAAGCATTTACAATATCTTGTGCATTCTCAAAGACAGAGCCACCCATTCTTATAACGCCGGGAATCGTACTATTTCCTTTCTTGCTGCGTATAAAATTCCAGAACTGAGCTGGATCGCTTTATCTTTATCTTTATTTATTTTCTTTTTCACAGAAGATCGTAAGGTACTAAATCGAGCATAATAAAAACCTGTCTTATGTATTTTTTTAGAGTTTGTGAGCTAACTCTTTTTGTTTAATTTGTTTTATCGTTTCTCTCGAAAACCATACTTACGGGGACTATTGGTTTTGTAAGGAACCGATAATTTAAAAATATCTTTTAAATTGTTTTCGAGTTGCTGCACAGCACCATAAACATCAATACATTCGAGTACGGAGTTCGGAAGTGGTCAAAAAACGATCATGTTCACCAATTTAGCCATACAAGAAAAGTATTATCTGAAATTGGAACATTGTCGCGATAACAGAACTTCCCTCAACTCATCTTCAAGTGTCGCCCTCTATGGGGACGCCCATTGGCATTTGTCAAGGTCCTAACACCAATAGCAGGGCTGATGCATAGTGGAGAGCATACACTTAAGAACTTTTCTCGCTCATTCGTGAGAAGTAATACAAAATGTATACTTTTTCAGTTTAATTGCAGATGTGCTGACTGTTCGCGCAGGGTCATCATTCAGAAACCGAGGTGGTCAAGTGGTCCAGGTTAGCAGGGTGTTCATCCATCCTAACTTCAGTTATTCCACCATGGATTACGATGTGTCCATCTTAGAACTTGCTGCTGATATTCAGTTCAGTCAAGCTGCGGCACCTGTTACATTGGTAATTCGCACTTTTTTCATTAATTGAATCAATAAATGTCACATTTAGTTAGCGTGGGAAGTAAAAACATATTAAATTAATTTTGAAATGTTTGGCTCACAATAGGTACTTCCATCAAGTACTCATCTCAAATCTGTAACAAAGCACCTATATTTCAGATCGGCAGAAATTTAGCCTATCCTCAGGGCACAATTGCTGTAATTTCTGGATGGGGAACCATACAAGAAGGCGACCTCTCGCTTCCCGTAGGATTGCGTGCTTCGGCTGTACCTTTGGTGAGCAGGAGAACTTGTTACTTCATTTACAGGTATGTATTCTTATACGTTTTGTTTGCTGTTCTGTGCCTGAATGTACATATTTAATGTTACTTGAACACACGATAAATTAGTCAAGATGGATTAAACATTTATGCATTTTTAAGATATATAGCTTAAGATTAAGCTAAGACTCTAGTACACAAACCTGTGATTTATTTTATCTGAAGATTTTAACCGCAACAATTCTAACTGTTGGACAAACTGGATTTTAAATACCTAAAAAAGTACCGTTAATTTGAAGCGTGAGTGTTTTGTTTTAGGAGCTAAGCTGGTAAATAATAGTTTTCGTAATCTTTTGAACATTAATTTTTTTTATGGAAAATTGCAATGAGTTTAATTGTAGCTTGTGAAAATCTAGACTATACAGAAAATATTTACAAAGTTTTTTCTGAGAATTAGTCATTCCAGAAATATTGGAATTAAATAAATATAAAAAATAGAATTGGCTGGCATCTTTATGCCTATTATGATTTTGAGAATTCCTCCTTCGTTTTTTTTGAGAGCGTCAATTGATTAATTGATTTGGGGCGAGATGGAAATGTAGGTACTATCGAAATATAATTTTTGTTTTTTTGTTTTTTTCATAGAAAAAAGTGAAAAATATCTTGTCGAACAAATATCTTGCATTTAGGGCCCTACAGACTACATTTTTACCAATTTTTTTTATTCAGTTTCAACCATACCTGAGCTTACATAAATGTTAAATGCTAAACTTTTTCTTAACAGTTTCTTTTGTTGCATTAGAACCCATTTCACTTAACATTCCTAATTCTTGTTCGTATCCGAATACCGTAATTTTATTTTCTATAAACACTGAAAACAGCGATACAGTCGAACTTTCTAGTAATCTAAAGTGCGCTAGAATGATTCCTATACTGTACAAATCCCGCTTTTTCAAACTGTTTCACACACACACTTCAGATTTACCTGACAAGTTCGTCGAACAAATTTTAAGGACTAAATCTGTCCGACTATTTCCATCAGTAAAAACGAAATCCTTTATTTGAAGTCTGACACTCCTATCTATAAGATATACTTGTATATAAGGAAAATTTCTGTGATAAATAAAAAAATAAGCAATTGAACTGAATGATTTAAAAATATTAATAACAAAAACGGGACTTCTTTTAAATGAGCTTATGTTCGAAGATTCTATTAATTAAAGACCAATAAAACAAAAACAAATGTATGGACATAGACAAGCGTTTTTTAAAAAAATGTTGGTGAACAAGTAATCCAATACATAATAAACCCAGTTATAATTAGGTCACGAGTTTCATCTTCCACATATTTAGATAATTGCTGCGTTTTGAGTTTAATGGAACTTTATGAAATCGAATGTAAAGAACGTTTTTCCGAAGCTGTTTACTAAAAATACCATATTTATTTTTATTCAGTGTCTGGATTACAGGTTCATTTTATAGGTACGTGAAGACTAGACAGTCAGTACAATGAATTACTGATAGCAACAACATAATTTTATGAACATAGAAATTGCAATGCTCAATTGATTTTTCTGTTGCAACCAGAATATCTGTTAGGCTGTCATGATAGTTTATCACTTGGAGGAAACAAATCTTACGATCTCCGATGGTCATCTCTGGATATGTAAGGGTAAGGGGGCTAGGTGACTTATACCGCACAGTGATCAAAACCTGTGAAAAGGAGTTCAAAATATCTATCAATTCGCTGCAAAATTTCACAAAAATATTATGGGGTTTTCGAGCTCGCTGCTTACGAATCCAAAGTCAAAATAATCTAAAATGAAAGGAATATAGTTGATGCAATATGACGTCTAAGTCTGCAATGTTCTATTTTTATAATGATCATAGTTTGTAATCCTCTTGTGGCGATTTATGACTATTTTTGACTAAAAATGATTATAAAATTTTTTATCCCTATATTATAAGCCATTCAAAGATTATTTTTTGAGAGAATCTCCGAAATAAATATGGAAAGTACATTAAACAGTAACTATTTTTATGATTCAGATAAAATAATTATATTTAATCTTTTTATCTGCCAGATGGAAGAGTTTCATCAAATAAGAGCAACAACAATCCACATGATTGTTATTTTTGATAAGGTAACGTTTGAAAAATAAAGTATAATCATACATAATTTCCAGAGAAGATTCCATGTTCACGGTTCAAAAGTTATGCAATTCTTGGCACAGCCGATTTTTACTAGTTCGGAACGCGTAAACGTTGGTAGTCAGATGCACACTTTGAGACTGACCCACAGAGACAAAAAAAGTTGCTGATTTATCTAAAGTGGCGATTATTCACACATATACTAGTAAACCTTATGCATAATCTGAAGGCTTTGTAAAGGAAGTTTTTATCACATCCAAACAGTTTTTAATGTGTATAAGTTCAATGTTATAAGCTGCAAAGTAAAGTGGAGACCGTTATTCATATTCGGTCTCCTCTAGGTATTACAAACTGAAAAAGACAGCTATACAAATTTTATTTTTTAAACGGACCCATTGAAAAATATTTGAGAAAAAATAAATATAAGATTGATTGAATATTTAAAAGTGCATTATATATTACAACCGAGATTAACAAAAATTAAAAACATACAAAAAATTGATTCAATGCAGAACAATATGGTAAAAACTGAAAACAGGCGACAACCCTCAGACCTAATTTAATATATTTAAGAGCCCCCTTACAGAAAAAAATTGCTGTCAATTTCTTTTCAAAATGATCAGTGGTCCCGAATATGAACACGTACAAAGATTGGCCTTTTGTTCAATTTACTATTTGGTTTCCTCTCCAGGAAAATGTCAGCTACTGTATTAATAGCGAAATACCATCCTTTCTGCTGTACAGTTTAATTTTATTTATCACATTAATTGATACAATTTTTTTGTTTCTCTTTTGATGAACGTTGTTACAAAAAATAAAACATCAAGATTTTTTTATTTGGTTGAATGAATCAACAACAATCATCAAAGGGAAACAACACGAAACTTCTCTTCTATTGAGGCATTGAACGATCTTTCATTTGAACAACTTGCAGAGAAAATGTCGAAAAGTAGTAACCCGCATATCGTATTCCAGAAACCGCGTGAGAATAACCAACAGAATGCTCTGTGCTGGCCTGGCACTAGGAGGCCGAGACACCTGCCAAGGAGACTCAGGAGGGCCTCTTGTTGTCAATGGATATCAAGTTGGAATAGTCTCATGGGGACTTGGATGCGCAAGGATTAACGAGCCTGGAGTATATACAAATGTGGCTGCTGTGAGGGACTACATCACACAAATAACTGGCATCTGAAATATATTTGTTTCAATTCAGTGTGTAGCGTGTACAGGTTTAAGTTATCTTAGATGTAACTGATGAAATGTGAATAGTGATGTGAATATTTCTAAACAATTGTTTAACATATTGTAATATTTATTTGACTTTTAATATAAGCGTTTATATGTAATTAGGGTTATGTTTTTCTATGTATTTGTGTCATAATTAAAATAAATGATTTGAGTAGGTACATAAAAAACAATGTAGAAGTAGGTGATACTCGATGCTTAGAATGAAGCGATGTAATCATCCTGAAATGTGGCAGAGTTTTTACACCAGGTACTGCGTTCGATGTATTTACCACTAACGCCTGCGTTTACCAGGTATCTGTTCTTTCTCTAACGCTGATGATATGATTTACAGCGTTTTGAGGTCAATATGCTCCTGGATCGCGACAGGGTTTCATCATGTTCGTGAGGTTATCTTTAAAAAAAAACTAAATGAGGTGGAAGTATGAATAATAGTTAGTCGTCGCTATACGAGTATGATAATGCAACGAGATCAACGGCCAGCAGCCAATAAAAGATCATAATTTTTTGTATATATTCGAGCAGTGACAGAGTCAGCCACGTCTTCAGACGTCTCAAACAAAAGTCAAATTATAGCCTTTAGAAGTTTTAATTTGATGTCTACTGAATATAAGCCTTGAGTCTTGAACATTCATTCTTTATTATTATTTTTTCTACTAATTTATTTGCATTTTTGCTACTGATGCCAGTTAACGTCTGTTTCTCGATGCTTTTCTGCTAGACCGAATCAACCGAATCCAATATCTTGTATGTACATAATATAACAGCCAGTTAACTACGGTATTCTTTATATGGTTCATTATATTTTAGTCATTATCCAGTCATAACTCCCGCAACTAAATGTGTCAAGGACGTTAGCTTTTGTCTACTATGCATCTAACGTTCGAATTGACTGAATGCTTAGCCCATCATAATCAGCAAATGTGAAAAAAATCTCTACATCTTGTGAGAACAATGAAAGGTTATTCACCTGGACCGTTAGCTATTAATGTCTTCTTAATAAGTAAATTATCTGTAAGGCGTAACATAAATACATGCTCCAAAAAATGACGACTAGTTGACAGTTTAATTATGTGGCTTATAGTTTACACCGTTTTGGCTCTGTCATCCCACTGCATAGGTATAGTACAATCTTTCATTATTTATCGTTTAATTCAATATGTATTCAACTAAATTATGAGAAGCGTGTCAAACCATATGAAGTTTTCGTCCTTGTCAATGTAGTAACAGAGTCAAGATTTCATCATCAAGTCCGAATGGTACTATCCTAGTTGTGGAGGAGCTAACGATTACCGGACATAGAAACAGACAGACAACGACATACAGAAAGACAGACAGACTGAGAGATAAACATACATGTCACACATCAAGAAATCCTAATATCTTGTATTCTAAATTTGTCGATTTGTCGCAATAACAATATGTCATTAGGAGTGGGGAAGGGGGAGTATCGTCTGATTCTACGTCAATATGTTCGTTGAAAAAATGAGCAAGCATAGTGACATATCAATCAGTTCTATTTGTATGGTTGTAGCCTAGGCTTAGATGTGACGAATCTAAATTGAAGAAACTTGAATCACTCTATTAAATACTACAGTTAATGCTTTCTGTTTTTGTAACCTAACCTCAACAACAGATGACGTAAGATTCCAATATCATCATCGAAATGTTTTTCCCATCCAAGCGACCAAATAAAATGCATATGCATTTACAGGAGCCAAATTGAGCAATGGTGATGGTAGAATTGTGAACGGTGAAATCACCGATATAGAAAATTATCCATATCAACTGTCATTACAAGTTTTGGGGCGCCACTCCTGCGGAGCCTCACTGATTGGTGACATATGGGTTTTGACAGCTGCTCATTGTGTGGATGGTACACCATCGTTCTTTTTGAAAGTCCGTGGTGGCAGTACCATAGTAGGAACTGATGGTGGGTATAGCGCATGTCTTGAATGTTTTTCTCACTCTCCAGTTCGGCATAAGATATTTTATAGGCTAGTTCACTACAACACCTTTCTTAAGAATAATGTATAAAAATGTGTCGCACATGCTCAGGTAGCATGTGCGATTACGTTGTTCCAAAATTCAAAATGATAAATCATAAGAAGGATTTTATGCTCGAAAGTGAATAAAAAATCAGAAGTCAAAGGTTGAATGTGCTTGTTGAAATTTTAAAAATTGGTTAAATAGATCCTAAAATATTTACTGAAGAAAATGTAAGACATTTAGAGTGTAAAGATATATTCTCTTAAACTCTTCTCGCAATTGGTGTATCCTTTATTTGTTTTTTGTAATAATACATTTTATTGCTAAGCTTGGAAATTAGAGTCCATAGTGTATTTGAATAATCAAGAAGGTCAAGGTTCATCCATTTCCAATCCATTTCTTCCTAGTATCTCAGACGCACACATGAATATATGAGAACTAGCGCAGTTGGACCACACGTAACGCTGTACTGTTTAGGGTAGTCGAGTACCACATAAAATAAGCTTTCGAATGATACGAACGTTTCTGTATGTCATGTAGTTTTCAAGATATCTATTAAAACGTTTAAATGTAAATTATCGGATTGATTTCAATTTTGGGCACACTCTGTATATGCCGATCACTTCTACACTTTTTCTGTCCCTGTATGTCATGTAGTTTTCCAGATATCTATTAAAACGTTTAAATGTATATTTTCGCCTAGATATCAATTATGGGCACACCCTGTATATGTTAATCACTTCCACACGTTTTCGTTTTTCATATAGTTTTTGCGATATCCAGCAAAACGGTTAAAGTGAATTTTAGGGAAAATTTTGATTTGGCACACCCTGTACATCATGTCGTTTTCGAAATATCTATTCAAATCTGAATTTTCGACGAAATTTGAATTTTGGACACATCCTGTATATGATAATCAATTCCACACTTATGCCGTCCCTATATACCAGGTAGTATTCGGGATATCTATTAAAACGTTGAATGTTCATTTTTGTGGAAATTTTAATTTTGGACACCTCCTGTATATGCTAATCACTTGACACGTTTTCGCATTTCATGTGGTTTTCGCGATATCTAGCTAAACGTTGAAAACTAATTTTAAGGAAAATTTTAATTTGACACACCCTGTATATCCCAATTACTGTAATATGTTTGGTTTTCCTGTATATCATAGAGTTTTTAAAATGTGTATCTATTAAAATGTTTAAGTCTGAATTTTAGGCGAAATTTAAATTTGGGACACCCCCTGTATATGCTAATCAATTAAAATTTCTTTGTTTCGTTCCAGATACTATATGCCAACATATCTATTGAAACCTTAAAATGCGAATTTTTGGTGAAATTTAAATTTTAGACACACGGTATATATTAATTGTCTCAACATGTACCACCCCTGTGGATGGTAATCACGGCAACATTATTTCCATTTTCAAGTGTCCAGCGTTGGACGACGCGACCTCTCATTACCCTCTAGTAGACGGCACAGTCGGTAAAATGTCGGTAATGAAGAACGACCACAACTAATGACTTGTATAAGATGTAACCGACTGTGGAGGGAAAAGTCAGTGACATTTCGATGAAATTCGATACGTTTTTGGATAATTTTCAATATCCTGACTAAAATTAATGAAATCGGGCAGCGAAAAAGCGTCTAACTATTAAGAAAACTCTGAATTTACATTGCGCGGAAGAAAAAGTCGATTATGTAGTGTGACAGACAAGATGTACATCGATTTTCCGAATTTCGTTTGGATTTGAAAGGGACCTCATGGATTTTACGTAGTGATTGTTGGTAAAATAGCTGTATTTTGTGGAAAGTGTGTGTCGGTATGAAAAGCTCAGCTCTAAACTTGACTTGTCCGGTGAGTAGTATTCGTTTTCTGTATAAATATATGAGTGAATTTTCCGAAACGGTTAGAGCGATCTTTGAAAAATTTTCGAATTTGACTATTGTGGAATCTCCTCTTCACCCGGTTGGTAGAATTATTCGTGCAGCTCTGTCGAAATACGTGGTTTTATATATTCGTAGTACTTGCCGAGATGTATAAATTGCGGTACTTTCTATTCGAAAAAGAAAGCGTTTTCAAAGGTTTTTTTCCAATTTTTAATTTTTTTCAAAAAAACTGCCCCATTTGAAGAACATTTTTTTGCTCGAAAACGAAGGACGAACGCTTAACCTCACGGGGTGGATTTGGTGAGCGCATCATTTACCTATCCGACTATGCTATTTTTTTAATGAATGAGAAATATCATGGAATAAGTAGCCTTGCAATTTAAAACATTCAATCACAGAGTTTGAACTAATTAGATACATAAATGTGACTATCATTTTTTAGGAGAGGTGATCGGAGTAGCCAACAAATATATAGATGATCGCTATAACAGAAGGACAGTGGACTATGACGTAGCGATTTTAGAACTTTCGCAGCCTTTCTCCCACGAAAATGTGCAACCAGTACCACTTGCAGATGAATACACTAAGTCAATAGTTGGCGAAGTGGCAATAGTCACAGGTTAGTCTTCGATATATAAGGCGGAAAAGGTGAATTGACTATAACTTTCTCAATGTTTCTTTATGGCAGCCTAGAATTATCAGAAATTTGAGAAGCGTACAACACCAAATTTCATTAGTTTCAATGTTTGCAATGTTATTACCGCAAAAATATTACTTGAGTACGCCCGAAATCGATCGTAAAATCAAACGTACAAAAATAAGGTTCTGGAGTGATTTGATTTTTCTTAATTCAGTCCCAATTCAGTGTGGTACCACATACAACATGGCCTTCCAAATGTCATAATAACCTATAAATAGATTACTGAGATATTACGGTGACAAAATGCCAACAGTCAGACAGACAAAGGCAACAAACAGATCGACTAAAAAACGGACAGGCAGGCTGACAGACAGACCAACAGAAAGACCGATAGATCGACAGAAAAACAAACAGACGGACAGAGAGCTGACACGCTTATGCTTGCGAAGTAAAATCAACTGAATCTCTCATCTACATGTCCTATTTATTGAAACATTTTTATACACAATGTAACCTATATCCAAAGTTAATGTAACACAAAACAAAACTTTGAAAACAAGGAAAACTTATACTTTTTCCATTTTCTTTTTGGTGGTATTATCAAGAGATTATCTTTCAACTACTCTATCTGCGAACATATAATATAGTTCTAATAATATAGTCAATGTATTGTTCCCCGCACAACTGTATATCTGGCGGATTTTTGATCAGAGGCGTGAGGAGACTAATCGCTTGATCTTTCTTCTCAGGTTGGGGTGTCACTGACGAAAACGGTCGACCGTCGAGTCGCCTGCGATATGTGGAAGTCCCAATTCTGGATCAGGACTCATGCATGCAGTCCTACGGAAAATCGAAGATCACCGAACGTATGCTGTGTGCAGGTTACTTGGAAGGTGGGAAGGATGCATGTCAGGGAGACTCCGGGGGGCCCCTAGTAGCTGCTGGGGTACAAGTGGGCATCGTGTCATGGGGATATGGATGTGCAAGGCATAGCTACCCTGGCATATACACCAATGTAGCAGCGGTTAGGGATTTCATCAGGGACGTTACTGGAATATAATCATAACTGGCATTATATTAGTTATTAAAAAGTTTCATTTCGGACTTCCATTGTCTATCAATTTTTTTTTAGTATCACAACGTATGAGGAAAAATGTATAATTTATCATTATTTGTGTATTGTGAATGGTTCACATTATATATTACTTGTACCAGTCATCCAAGCTGTGAAAATATCAGGACTAAGGACTAATTTGCTCACTTACCGAGTTGACCGCTTTATGAAAAGTGTGACCCACTCACCTCTTCTCATTACATATGTTGTGTGTTAAACCTTCTGTATGCTGTTTTGTCAGAAACATATGTTCAGTTTATTATGCTTTTAGAAGGCTTTCACCTTTTGATCAATTTCATTGAACCTTTTGCACCAACTGTCATCAACTGAGCGTAGGCTTCCGCTATTATTGTTAACGCAGGCTCAAAAAAATCTGATATCATACTTGCCTGGTTGTGTAACTATTTATTCAGGCATAAATAGAAATAACAATGTATGCATACGTGTAAATATGATTATATTCAACCCAGAGAATGTTTAATACTTAAGAGTGCATATACTGCAAAGCTTATACCCCGGTTGAAAATAAAAGATTACTTTTTACAGTATTTTCTTGGTTCCATTACACCATATATTTGAATTCTATGAGCTGTTATTGAAGTTATACAGCCGTGATTTACAAAATACCTTGAGGTGGGAAAACAGCTATGGAAAAGCAAATATTGCTGTACAGATAAGTAAGATATATTGCTTTTAGTGTTTTGCCACTTTCCAAAAATGATCCCCACGGTACGGAACCGCAGTATCGAGCGACCGAAAATCGTGTTACTCAGCACTTTTTTAGTTTTTGTAGGATCAGTATTAGTGAGCGGTGAGTGTACGAAGATAAGTTCATAATTATTCAGAATTGCTGGCAATATTGGCATAAACACATTTCAACTGTAGCATATATTCAAAAATGCTGATTTAAAATGATAAAAGTAATTAATTAACATCATCTTCAATCTTCATGTATGATATACATTCATGTATAGGTATAAGAAAAGATTTGTCGCATTAAATGCTTTAATTTTGAATCCGCTTCTGGAACTTCACAACATTTCGAGAATTGTACATGCATAGATATTTAATATTCTTCGAAATAAAACACCATTTATTTACAGTGATGTGAGAGTTTTTACTGCCCGTTTAATTCAAAAAGGATTGTAAATTACTTCAGTCAAAATTTTGTTTACGAGTGTTTGTTCTGGAAAGGTTTTTTTCCGAATTTAGTTAATCGATCGGTTTTGAACAACTTTGATACATTTTCAAGCAGATTATTGGTGTAAAAGCAAACATCTTTCATACTCTGTGTGTTAACATTTGTCCCTAGCGTTTCATTATGATAGAAATGCGCATGCATTCTCTAAACATTCTGAGTCTTTCGATCTTTTTTCACTTTTCAATTACAGCGGCAAGTGTACCTCATTCAAGTAGCAGAATCATAGGTGGTACGAACGCCAGCATTGTTCAATTTCCATATCAAGCTTCGATAAGAAGAAGAGGGACGCACATATGTGGGGGATCAATATTTCATTATCTGCATGTGTTGAGTGCAGCACACTGCGGAACTACGTAAGACCTTACAGCTAATTTCTTCATATTTTATTGTTGTATTTTCTGTAAGCAATCCTGTCTTGTCTTGAACGGACTCTTGGATTCACTTATTCTTTTTTAAGTTCTTTCCATGTTCATACATTCTGCGCTTGTTTATTCAGATATTCCTCTTTATCACTGAGACTGCTACATTAATATAATCATTACTGTTGCGGCATTTGCAGAGAAACGATTGTGATATAATTCGATTCTCATGACATTTTCTCAAAAGTTTTCAATTCGAATTGGCTTTCAACAGCGATATTCGAATTGAATTTCCCAGCTGAATTTCTCACGAAATCTTATATACGTTTAATTATTCTCTTCCAGAATTGATCAGAAATGTCTTTTTTGGCGTATCATGGACTTGAAATAATCCACACTTTCTATCAAATTGCGATATCATTTGTCTTAGTTTATAATATGTTGAAAATATTGCCCGATAATGTAACTACTTCTGAAAATATGTTCAACAAATAATCAATATTAAAATCAAATATTATTTGTATATTTTTAATTCGTATTGTTTGTAGCACATCTATTGTTTCCGCTCACTTTTGTGTTGTGTGATGTTGTGTACTGTTAGTGCGTTATTACAAAATATATATAGTTTAATTTTAGGGGAAGCGTTCGCGTGTATTCAGTACGCGTTGGTACGGACATTGTTAATGTTGGAGGTACAATTGTCAGCATATGCTCCATAAAGCTACATGAAAAATTTGGACTTATGACCATGGAAGGAGATATTGCTATTTTTACGGTAAGTTCAATTTCAGTGGACAATTCGTCAAACATAAAAGCAGACCAATATTCCATCTACATACAATCTAAAGCAGACAGCATGTGGTATATAATTATTTTCAGTTATATACAAATTGTTACAAATTAAATTAGGTGAGCTTACCTATATCAAAATGTGCATGCACAAGATTATTAATAAAAACTATGAAGTATGCCTGTTGCACTAAATCGTTTGTAACTGTTTACTGAGTTTCGATCTATGGTTGCAGTAAGAATTGATTTTAATTAAATATGAACACAAACATGCGGTAATATTGCATGTAAAAAAATATGTAGTTTTCTTATTTGCTTCTCGTTGTGAACTCATTCCGAGACGTACCCATCTGACTTTATATAATTCATTAGCAAAGCAAAATGCATTAAAAGTGAGTTCAGAATTCCATTCAGTAGTTTTTCATGATGTGGATTTAACGTAAAACAACTTTTACACCGTTTCAGCTTTGCACGCCATTGACGTTCAGTGAAAAGATTCTGCCAGTTGCACTTCCAAATCCTTGGGACGTTATTCATCCAGGCTCAGAAGCATTAGTGAGTGGCTGGGGATACGCAAAGGTACATTTTCATTAGACGATTCTATTTAGAGTTACTGCACCATTATTTGGCAACACTTACAATTTCTATTAATGGAAGTTTGATTAAGATCAATTTTAGCTGGTTGTTTTTGAATTTTGTTGAGTAAAAAATAGAATTTGATATCATATACGTTGAATTTTCTTTGCAAATGTGTCTGGATCTACTCATACGTATAACTGTACTAAATCCTCGTTCAATTTAATTCGATCATTATGAGGTATTCTGTCCTGATTTTATGATCTAATTCCTTCATTTATACTTTTATTCTTTCACCTGATATTCCAGCTATAATACTTTTTGGTGAAAGATTTTTCGGATCCTGTACTTGAATAATGTTCTCCTATTTTTGTATCACTACTTGTTTCAATTGCATTTCTATCTTGAGAGTTACTACCGTACCATTCTTTACATATTCAGGCCCATTCGTAGGTCTGTTAGATCAACATTTTGCCTAACGTCATGCCTAGTTATCTGAGAGTCCGTATATTTTTTTCGTTTCACTATTGATAAACGTTTTTTGATTTTTGCTAAATCTGCATATCGTTATTTTGAAGACATCAATATACATCTAATGTGCTTTTGAATCTTGCATTCCATTCAATAAATAAAAAAAAAAAACTTGTGCGTGAAATCTACAGGCCCGTGTTATCTTTGATTGCGTTTGAATCCATCAGTTTCGCGGAGACCGAAACTTGAAACTGACGAATCTATGTACCGTGTGAACACATTCTTTATATTGTTTAACGTATTATCATTGTTTCCAGCCAGAGGGAGGTCCTACGAGTAGATTACAAGCGATAAGAATTCCTATAATCTCTGTTGAAGCCTGTGATACGTTATATGGGGAAATTGGTGTAACGAAAACCATGATTTGTGCTGGATATGTCGGAAGAGGAGAAAAAGATGCATGTCAGGTATAGGACATATCTCGTACCAATGTGGAAAGTTTGAATTTTTGATAAAACCTATCACTTTCGTCCCCATTCAAATGTAACGATTTCTCCGAGGAATCTCCTGGCTTTCAGTTCAGCTATTACCCAATTCCGCCTGATTCTTGGATACACGTTACCATGTATTTGATAATAATGCGTGATAAGAAGACTATTGTAAATCCAGTATAGTGGACACGAAAAGATTGCGGATTACTTATTTGTAACAGCACAACTTCGTTACTTGTACCTTGAATTCAAATATGACAAGTGAAAAAAACGAAAAATCAAATATGCCTTGAAAAATAACACATAACTGAAGAAAACAAAAGTGAATGTAGGGCGTGGGATGCTTGACATCAGGAGAAATACATTTTCCATTGCTTTTTGTAATTGTATATCGATAATGAAGATGTGAATGAAGAGAACCCACACTCTAGGTTACAAATTAAATTCTTTAATTTTTACTAATATCATTTCCAAACAGGGTGATTCCGGGGGACCTCTTCTAGCAGATGGAAAACTGTTTGGCATTGTCTCATGGGGATATGGTTGCGCTGACCCTAATTTTCCTGGAGTCTATACAAACGTTGCAAAATATCGAGCTTGGATACGTCAAACAACAAATTATTGAACCCAGAATTTTGTAAATAAAGTTGATATATACCAAATAATTTGTTTAATTTATTTTTTGCCACTGCAATAGGGTAAGCTTAAAAATGCGATTTATTTTTCATTAAATTTGATTTGATCGCTTCCTATGCAATTAGCATATTTTTGTGGAAACAATTCGAAATTATACTTTGCTTTGACGTTTTGAATTGCATATCTTAAAAAGTCATATAATTCATATCTGATGGCCTGTGTGTCTGTCTGTCTATTTGTCTGTCTCTATACTGTCTGTTTATTTATCTATCTGCCTGTTTGATGTTTGGAAGGATTATGCTGTGAGCTCATCGTAGTTATTCATTAGTTTTAAAATTGCACTGTCGATAGAAAAGAAATAACTACCAGAATTTTCCTAAGAATCGTATTTTATGTCTCTCTAGGATCCACTGATTATTAAAGCAAATAAAACCCAAAATTTCCGTTTTCTACTTTTGTCAAGTTTCGGGTCATTTTAAGAAGTGACCTGGTGAGTTATTATGAAAATGTTGGGCTTTTGACTTTTTTAGCTATCGGGCTGTCTGTTGCCATTTTTATCACAATGGCACCTATATTAGTCGTAATAATTATTTGTTTTTGAAAGGGGCGCATCCTTAAAAAATTTGGAAAAAAACAAAGATATACTGATATAATTACAAATTTTCAAGCAGTTGAACATCTTAGGCATAGTAAAAACCTAGGTTCGAAACCCTTTACATGAAAGCTTCAGGTTTCAATGGTAAACTGATGATTGAAGGATCCTCAGAAGTTTGAAATATGTTGATACCATCACCGCTTCATAAAAAATAATAAACCTGCTCACTTATTTGTATAGTGCTTAATTGCTATGATAAGTTGATCTCCTTATCAGTTAATGAAATTTTCACGCTACTTTTATTACAATTCGCCAGGTTCACAATACATACAAATATTTGTGACTAGTTGAATCAAAGGGATCGTTGAATTTGAAATGCTGATAATTCTGTTAGTAATTATTACATAATTCACCAGATAAACGTGCAATGCCGTTCAACTATAAGTATTTATCAAAACAATATCTTTAACAAGATATCATGAATATAAAATTTGTGCTTTTTGCATTTTGTTTGATATTTCATGGTGAGTAAGAGCCTCTTGTATACATTGATTTGCTTAGAGTTGTTCTAGGATTTATTGTTAATAGCGTCAGTGAAGACACAACCTAACTTACAAATTTTTCTAAATTCTGAAGTTTATTTTTTCCTTAGGGCTCTACAGGAATTAGTTGGCATTCATTCCTCTCTCGTTTTAAAAAATATAATAAAAAAAACAACATGGAGGTAAGGATATATTGAACAACAATTTTCTATTGAAAGCCGATTTTTCACAAGAGACATAAGTAAAATTTAAAATTGTCAATTTAATTAAAAATTCCCTTGAAAAAAGAAAAACAACGAATTTCTGACTGTGAGTAATGTTCGAATTATTTCCTATAATAAAAGGATGTATGGGCAGAAACAAATGGTCACTGAAAGACTCTTGAAACGGAATAAAGTGTCGTAAGGCGATAAAAGCTTAACCTTAGGCATTCCAGATTTTCCTTTCCTATTTCCGAGCCTAGGGCTTCGTAAATAGAATGATTTTTTGGTATCTTCAGGTACCGAGGAACAAGGTCAAATCGGTGATAAGCGTAACCTCTCCTTGGTCGGGCAACTTCATTGATATATGTATATTTCCTCCATAACGAGTCCGATTTCCATTATTTCACAGTTGGCACGTGCAAAGTTCCGGGATATTACAGAATTGTTGGTGGAAATGAAGTTAGCATTAACGAATATCCATACCAAGTTTCCATTCAGTTTTCTGGAAGACATGGCTGTGGAGGATCTATACTCACAGAACGTTTCATTCTTACCGCAGCTCACTGCGTTGAAAGGTGCGTAGAAATACAAATTAGATATTCAGTATTTTCTACTTATCTTGGAAATTGTTTACCCTATCACGCTCAATAAGAAATGAACCAAAATATTGAAAATTCTTATTGAAATTGTGCAATGATATACAAAGCATTTCACATTTCTTCATATTTAGGGAATATCCAAGTAAGGTGTCTGTACGTGCAGGTTCTTCTAAAAGAAACTCTGGAGGAGCTGCATATGGTGTCTCTAAGATTTTCATTCACCCCAACTTCAGCGAAGAAACCTACAACTACGATATCGCTCTTATTCAGTTGAATAATTCATTGGTTTTTGGTCCTGGTGTTAAAAAAATAGCTTTACCATCCAAAGGTAAGAGAAACAGTTATTGTATGATATTATGGTAATATGACGATCTGTTGTTTGAGTTGTTTAGGAAACTTTTTATTAAACCTCCACAGCATTTATTCTTATTTATTCTGCTATGCACACACTAGAATCTTAAAAACTTCTGATAATCTAACAATCGCATTATATCTAACTTATTTCATTCAGCAGAAGCGGTATCAAAGTCGTTAGAAGAGGGAGATTAATTAAATTGTGAAATGTCTCTGATATAGACTGGTTAATACCTATGTACAAGCCCTTACTTTCCTAGGCGAATACCATTTTCACTTATTTGTAGAATATGGCAAATGAATGATTGATTGAATAATCGATTATTACTTTTAGGTACTATACTTTCTGATGGTTTGGTAGCTACAGCATTAGGATGGGGCCAATTGTTTAACGAAGGACTAATGTCAGAAACACTCCGTACTGTAGACTTACCTGTTATTACAAAAAAGAAATGTGAACATTTTTATGGTCACACTATCTTGACAAATAATATGTTCTGTGCAGGATACTCCCAAGGTGGCAAAGACACATGTGTGGTGAGTTCCTCAGTATCAATAATATAATCGTATTTCTTTTACATTGTCAGCTGAAGTATAGTTCAAATATTTAATGAATATGACACATTTGAAAATTTTCCGGCTTACAAATGATCATTTCCATCTTAAGGAAAAACAGAGTGGTCTCTAAATGAACCCCAAAATCTCTAAATCAAAATGAGAAGAAATTCTTAACAAACTGCAAAATAAGATCTTTTCACTTCAGGAAAATTGAATGGTCTTCGATATTAAATAACTGTTACTAATAGTTAAATAGAAGTTCAGATGATTATCCCGTTATGATCGTATTCTCAGCAAGGTGTATATGTGTCGATCAACTCAATAAAGTCAATAATACGTGGTTTCAGTTAGCCCCCGGTAGGATATATCATAATAAACAAGCACATGTGTACCAACAATTGAATATTCACTACAATTGTATGAAAAAGAACTGATTATTTATTTATTATTATTCTATATATCTTAGACGTATTGCATAACATTTTGTAGGGAGACTCAGGTGGACCACTAGTTGTTTCTGGAATCCAAATTGGATTAACGTCATGGGGGGGAATATGTGCAGACCCGAATTACCCAGGGGTATATGTGAACATTCCTGCTATGAGAGACTTTATTGATTCTGTTATATACCTGCATGTCTAATAAAAGATTTAAAATGTTACTCTGCCTTTTTTGTTTTTGTGTACGTATTTTTAACGGTTTTACGATTATTCATCAAACTATTTTTGAAGGAATGTTAACGGACGGAAAAATTAGAGTCTACCTCAATCTCAAAAAAACTAGATGGTAGGTGGGTAAGATGGTCAATAAAGATATTTTTTCAAAATCACATTAGTTAATGTCGTGCCATTATTCAAGTGAACTTTTTTCCTTGGTATGCCTGTATCCCTCTAAACATATTTCTAGGTACGCCGATAATGGTCCTAGAATCAGTACAAAACCACATTTCGAGGTTCCAGATACAAAAGCAGATCTTTAGTGTTGAATTGAATGAATGAAGATTCCTCATCATTATTTCTTCATGCTTTAAGTATTCCGTCAACATAGAATATGTAACCATACAACACTGATATGGGGCTACTAAGTTCCGATGAACCACAAGATGTGTTTTAATTCAAATCATATAGTCTATCTTTGAAGACATCATGTAGGTAGTCCGCTCTTAAATTTAATTCAACACTGTACACTGCATTAATTTTCAGCATTTCGACTAACAGGAGACCTTAAATGATGTTTGTTATAAGTACTAAAATTTTGTTCCATCCTCATGAACTATTTTCTCTTCGTACAGTTCATAACCTCGTATATCATTTAATAGACCGCAGTCTGAAAAATAGTTGTTTGAAACTTGTAGACAAGGTGAATTTATCAAAAGTTTGATTTCGGACTTCCATTGTCTATAAAATTTTGAGTATCACGACGTTTCGATTGATGTGCTATCTTCAATCGTCTTCAGGTGAACGTCGTGATACTCAAAATTTTATAAACAATGGAAGTCCGGAATCAAACTTCTGAAAAATAGACCTGAGTTTTCTTGAATTGAATGATAACTCATAATACCACTTGATTGATAATCTCTATATTCCTTATACTAAATTAACATATTCTAAAGTACAAAATCATCATATCTATTATGACACAATTAATCAGTTCAGTCATGATTGATTTCAGATACTTTAGAAGCAAGATACTAATCTGCATCATAGAAAATATCAAATCATATAAAGAATGTATTTATCAGATATGAACAGAGACGCATTATCTCACTTCATACTAAATAGTCACCAAGTAGATTGAACGCATGTCAGCAGGTATCCAATATGACTCCTATCAGACTTTTAACTGTTTTTATCGGGTTTTTTGTTGCATCAGGTGAGTTTTATGTACTTTACCTTGTAGATTGTTGTTCTTTTTGCTTCGTGAAACTCTCTCATCTCTATAATGGAATTGTCTTAATCTGGTACAATACTTCACAAATAATATTTCCGATAGGTGATGCTTTTCGCTCTATCTAACACTAGATTTACGGACCGAGCCAATTTGACTCATTAAAAATTTGATCACTATATATATACAACTTAAATATAAATATTACTTTTAAAAATCATACGTTGGTTTTCAGTTAAGTAAATGAAATATATGTAAACGTTCATTCCTCTTCCCCACACACCCCTTCATTTCGCATTACCGAATGTAGTATACCTATTTTCACGGTTGTGAGCCAATTTGACTCATAGAATGGTTTAATAGTTTAACAGCCTGGGCAACAGTCAAGTCGCCTATGATTTGGTTTCTCTGATTGTCACTTGTTTTCGCTACATTATTACCCACTTCTATCATCATTTCGATTCATACATCACGTGTGAGCCGTGCAGTGAAATAAATAATAATATAAGGAGACGACTCAAGTAAATGTTTCACGAAAAGATTTTATTTTCCAATTGGCTGAAGAGCTAAGAAGTAAATGTAGAGAAGTCACGAACACTTCTATTCCAATGACAGAAATTCATGCTACTGACGCACGGAAGAATTGTCAAGTTCAACAATCATGCAAAAGAAACAGATCTTCAAACTATTGTAGCAAATGTAATAGAAATGTTTACGGAAAATGTGTTCTAAAAAGAGAGTATATATGAAAAAAATGTTTTCCATGAATTTTTGATAGTAAACATTTCATCTAAATTGATTTGGAACTATTTTCTTCGGAAAAAACTTCAATTTTATTGTATGAGTCAAATTGGCTCACTTCAGTAAAAATAGGTACATAATCAACATCCGTAAATCTAGTGTTAAAAACATCGCCAGATTGTCCATGACCATTGTAAACACTCGATGAACTAGTCTCAGTCGACGTGTATTGGAAATATATAAAGTGGTAAATAAACAGGGTTGATCAAAAATAAAACATGTCATATTAGTAGAAGATCAAAAAGGTAGGTAATGGATAAATAACGGTGACAAATGCTATCGATCCGAATTCATCGACATAAAAATAATAGGCATTTAGTTCCGTTTACACTGCCTATTGTAGAAAATATATATTATAAGTTAGGTAAAATAAACAAAAAATAGAGGCTGCGAAGATGAAAAGAATATCCAAAAACAACACATACAGTCATAAGCAACATATTTAAATAAATAAGCAGATGCAAAATGTCGTATGACGTTGTTTTAACTCCAAGAGTGTTAGTCAAGACATTTGTTCAGGGCGACGATTTGATTAAAGTGAATCCTGAATTCCAAATTAAGTATAAAGGATGTTTGATATAATTACGATAGTATTTGTGTTGCCTAGGCCAAAGGAGCCAGATTCACATACAAGGTTAAATTGTGTGTGTCAGGTTACTTTTTTGGTCTCTAGTGCTTAAAAGTATTGAAAAATCAAGTGTATCTACATTTGACATGAAACGACATTTTGTTGCTTTTTTAGGATATGCTAAGTCTTTAAATAAGACCTCAGCCACAACAATGGAAGCAGGTATTTTGAACGGTATGTAAGAATTCCAGTCTTATGCGCTTAAGGAATAATCATATTATCTGTTTCACAGGAAGAACTTTGAACGCAAAATTTCGAATCGTCGGAGGACATGATGCGGACATATCAGACTACCCCTATCAAATCTCTCTTCAAATATCGGGAAAACATGCCTGCGGAGGTTCCATATTAGATGAAAATTTCATTCTTACCGCAGCACACTGCGTTATACGGTAAGTAAACGTATTTCATCACTTTTGATGATACTGTCCGATGCTAGTAAAGCGGTTAGTTGGGAGCGGCTCGACGTCATTTGCTTCAAAAGGCTTGAAATGAAAGAATTTGAGAGAAGTGACCCCACTTTCATTTATTTCGTGACTTTGATCAAGCAGTATAGTAAAGAAAAACATGATTTTCTAATAAAGTTTGACAGCAAATTTAACTCCATTTTGACATCAAGGGTAGCCAACATATTTACAAACATCAGCTTATATTATGAAAAGTATGGACGATCCGCATTACGTGCAATGGATAACGTGTGGACCGTAATTAGACCATTTTAAAGTCTCAATAGCTCATAATGTATTTTGCTTGATACCATATATCTGACAATTTGCAATATTGAGCGCAGACTTTTCCGAAATTAACGTAAACAAGCCGAAAACGGAATATTGTGGCATTAATAATTATCATTGCATATTCATTTTGAATCATTTTGTGGATTTGATCACATAAACCATATTTTCGTTGACGTATGCTAAAAACGCTTCCGAAAATAGCACAGTATGTGAAAATTTGCGCCCGAAATCCATTTGGTAAATTTTAATCGGGCCTCTCAGGATAATACAGTGCAATTTACAACATAATACTCAAAATTATTTATAGTGCAATTGTGCAACAAATTAAGTGATGCGATAAATTTTATCTTTCTACTTGTTTAAAGTACATATGTTAAACTAGAGTCGAAACGAAACGAAACGTTTGCGCTTAATATGTGTTAAATACTGGCGACTCTGCCTTTTTCAGCAGCCATCAATTTGAAATTGAAATGGTGGTTTTCTATACAACGCAACGTGGTGAACAAAACTTGTGAGATCTCAATACTCATTACAAACGGAATTATACATAACATTAAACCTACAGTATTTAATGTTATGTATAACTTCCAAACTCTCTCTAATTTTTCTAATGGTTATACATAGGTTGTCCATTTACGGATTGCAGTGTTATCCGATGAAACTTTCTGTGGCTTTATTCGAATGGAGTATGACGCCCATAAGAAATGTAGAGTCATGTTGACTAGAAAATTTAAATTTAGTGTTTACTTGATGGCTGCTATAAAATTTTAAAAACCCGGCAATTCACTACGCACAGGTAGATCTCCTAGTATCCTCCTAGTATCACTTGCACTGACAAATTTTCAGGATTATTGCTTTAGATTTCACCACTTTTAGATTCCTTCAAGACAGAGCTCGGAAAAACACGTCTACACGGTGCCAGATCTCATACCCGATTGCGATCGTAGCGCAAATCTGAGAACACCATCGGATTTGACAGAAAATTTTCCAACGGATATATGAAACATAGAGGTCAAACGGACTGTTTCGCCCCGTAATGAAGGTTGAAAGACAACTTGTTCGAAAATCGTTGAAAATCGATAGGGATACAGCGAAGACCCTCAATTAAAATCATGGACATAACCTCTCGTAACGTAATTATTAGATTCGAATTACATACCTACATAATTAGTTCATCCAATCCTCTATATATATGAACAGGATTTGCCGTATCAATATAAAATACAGCAAGAGACTTTTCCCATTATATGGTCATTCAATCAAACCATGAATCAGGCTCCCGATCTTTGTAATATAGACAAAAAGCATAGCCACGT
Source organism: Bruchidius siliquastri (assembly GCA_949316355.1). Taxonomy (NCBI): domain Eukaryota; kingdom Metazoa; phylum Arthropoda; class Insecta; order Coleoptera; family Chrysomelidae; genus Bruchidius; species Bruchidius siliquastri. Next base: position 39,306,680 of record OX438533.1, on the reverse strand, counting down.
CAACATGTCATAATAAATTACTCAAGTAGGTCATTAATTTCAATTATATATTGTTCGAGTTAAACAACGTAGCCTCATTTGCATAACGTTTCGACTAGCGACACGCCATTGTCAGGCGCCGGTTTACCCGATCGAGTCCCAAGAGAATTTGTTATCAGATTTCATCCTACCGATATTCAGCTTACAGTGAAAATATTTCAAAGAACTAATACCTGACAAAAACGTCAGAACATATCTCTAGTTAAAATTGATGTCGTTAGTTTCAACTTTCTAAAACAAAAGGAAAATTCTACTCAAAAGGCATTAGGTTAAAAATGTCATTTGCTTTTCGTCTATTGTCTATTCTTATTTTATTCTGTAATTCTAACCAATAAAACAGCAGTGAACTTATGGTAGTTAAAATGAATAAAATCAAGTGAAAAATACTAGTTAAATTAATTTTATTGTCACGAGTCACTTCTGTCGACAAAGAAGGTCCACGAAAATGATTTACTCTATAGAGATACAATTACAGTAAATATCTATTTATCGGAAACTGAGGTTGGGATTTCTGGTTTCAAGAGACGCAAGATTTTATTATGATTCCTTGATAATAAAATGAAAATAATACTTTTATAACATCCTTACCTTTTCTTTCAACTACACAGGAGTGATTCTTGCAGCTTAACACAATTATTAATAGTATAACAGTTTTGATTTGAAACACACAAACTGTAATCACAAAATGCCGGTATGAAGCGCTAACGAACTTCTCAAAACAAGTGAGCGCTGAAACACGGCCGCCTAAAGCGCACTATTTCCAATATTCACAGATTCTTTCGTGTTTTGCTGTTGACCACGAAAATGACGTTTTTCTTAGGTTACAAATTTCATAAAGTTGAACGGAAATATTTGAAGTGAATAATATAAAAGGTCAAAAAAGTGTAGTCTGTTATATGGACATACGAATATTAATGAAAATTATTGAATTACTAATCATGTTATATTAAATTATTATTAGGTATCTACTTATTATTACTGGCAAAACACATAAGGTTTCGCCCTCGGAAGTGAGATTAGGGGTGGATATCAAATACTTTTATAGATGAAAAATATATTGTTTCTAATCTGTATTTAAGTATTCTTATTGAATGGCAGTTGGAGTCAATTCATTCGATCACATTCCAAATATTTATAGCTGATCAAAATGGACATAGCCTCACAATTTGAAAATTATTTTGTGTGTACAGGTTTTGATTTTTTTATGTTTTTAATATAAAGCATGTTTTTTTATTCAAGAGTTGTTCGAAAGTATGCTAAAATGATATTCATGACTCACTGTTGTCCAGGAATTTTTTTCTAGTGCTTATAAGCCAAAAAAGCTCGACATAATTACGACATCCTCTGCGGCAAAACTTCGAGCCTCTCCAACATATACTAAAGCATCTCTCAATACTAACATTTACTGCATTTCGAATAGGTGGGCAGCGTAATTCACATCAACTGTTAACTATTTATTCCTCCCTTCGTCGTCTATTTTTCTCGTTATATACCTCAGTTGAGCAATATTTGCGTGCTAAATAACATTATTCATTCTCTGCCCAATAATCTTTTCAGTATCACTGATAGATATTAAACAGGAATCAATCCCTCAGTAAATTTGATGCATAATAAAATTCAATAGGTGCGTCGGATTTTTTCAATGGGATGAAAAATTAAAAAATCATCCACTACATCAGCTATGAGAATATTATTTCAAGCCTCAAAACATTTTTGTTGTACCTGTACATATATATGGATACGTTCAGCTTGATCGAATATAAATTGTAATGGAGGGTGATCAAAGCATTACGGTGCAAATTACGGGCTTTGAGTTGCACACCGAAAAGGAATTTTGATGCATGAGGAGTGAAATAGCATAATTATTCTGGTGTAGATATATAGGGGGACTATTCAGTTTTTGTAACTTCTAAACATTACCCTGTGGTCGATACAGTTAATTAATTAAACTCAATGTCATTTCAGTTATCGTGATCTTATTTTTTGTGATTTCAAACTTTTATTTCAGATATTCGACGAATTAATGTTTGATAGTGAGAAACAATTCCTACGGAATGATCTTTGAAGTAATGTTTATCCTCAAGCATCTATCAAAAAATGATTACGAAGACTCACCAGCTATGACTGTAACGCCGAGAAATGAAACTATTTAATATAAGAACTTTTTTGAAGACAAAAAATGAATTAAGATCCCCTTTAGCCACACAAGCCAAAAAATTAAAACGTAAATACAAAAAATTCAAAATATAATATTGACTATGTGTATCGGACGCCGGTATTTGTGAAGTGAGAAACATCTAGATGTATGTATAAAGGATCTTCCGACAATTGAACTTCTCGACAGTAGCGGCCATCTTTTATTGTATTCTGAGATGCTCGCCAACGGCGAAACATGTAAAAGGGCGGATGTATCTATTTCCTGTTCAGACTTAATCGCATACGAAATCCAGCTTGTGGAAATGGAAAGAGGCTATTACTCCAATTTTTCACTAGTATATAATAACACATATTTTATTACAGGGAAAAGAAAGAAAGTATAACCATCAGAGTCGGATCGTCATACAGAAACAAAGGTGGTAAAATATTGACAGTAACAAAAGTATTCATGCATCCGGATTTTGATGAAGACACATACAACTATGATATAGCAATAATCCAACTGAGCGAACCCCTTCAATTTGGCGCGGGGATCAGGAAGGTTGGTCTGCCTTCTCCAGGTGAACAATTTGTATAAACTCAAAATTAGCAATATTGTCTGAAGATTAACCATATATAAAAACCTACTAGCATAAAACAAACCCCACTGGTGGCCTCACGGCGCTCCTACCTAACAGTGCTAAAAAATTAAAGCTTTGATAGAATCTATCATTTCCAGGCGGACCTGCTGCAGATGCACGCCTCCCACCCCCCAATATCCATACACTCATTCTAGTGGAGCGAAACTACTGAACATGTTGATATAATGTTTTTAAATATCCCCTCTTCCCAGTGTTTCTGGAAAATGTCAATCTCAAATGAACCAAAATGAGTACAGACACACAGACGTGATTATTGTTTTCGAATGATACTACTTTACATACTCCTGCTATTCAGAATCAATAATTTTACCTTTGTTTTCTCGCTACTGTCTATAATAGTATAAATTCACCCCTATCCTTTTCAAGTCTTCAATTTTATGCTGTTTCGGTAACATACGAAGATATCAACTCATTATGTTGGTTACCCATAGTCTGTACATTTCAAACTGTGTATCCAGACATCAATTGGCAAGCTGCTACTGTTGTACAATAAATACAATCCAAATACCTGACTTCATTTCCAAATGTTTGCAGGAACAATGATTCCTGATGGATTAGCAGCAGCTGCTACAGGATGGGGCAAAGTATACGATGAAGGTCCAATGGCAGACGTACTTCAAGAAGTTGATTTACCAACTATAACGAAAGCTTCTTGTGAACATTACTATCTGGGTCACTTGACGGACACCATGTTTTGTGCAGGCTTTGAACAAGGTGGCAAAGATACGTGTGTGGTAGGGATAATATTTATATCTGTCGATATTCTTTGAGGGTTCGATTTCAATTAAACTTGGAGTTTGTAGAGACATGTGCATGTGAAGATCCTTAGATTAGGCAAGACAAAATCAGTTCAAAGCCGAAAGTTTTGAGTCATACAGTTTTTTTATTGTGTATCCAGTTTCTAAGAAACAAATTGGCGGACACTCATTTTTGTCATTTTCAATTTTCATTTCAGGATGTAGTCAACAAATAATTTTGTACAAATTTTCGAAACACCTTTTTCCATTCTTCCAAATTTATGCATTCCATAATTACAAGGAAATAAGTTCCTAAACAGTATTATGATTGCAAAATTATCCGAACATTAGCTAATAAGATTTTTAGAACGTCTTATGATATCTATATCATGATATACAACGCTTTGCTTGTAGTAATAATGGAACAAAAAAATCTTTCTAGAATAAATCGCATTTTTGAGAAATAATGAAAAAACTATACAAAACGCATTTGTATCATTTTCAGGGTGATTCCGGTGGTCCATTGGTAGTATCTGGAATTTTAGTTGGAGTCACTTCCTGGGGAGGAGTCTGTGCCGCCCCTAAAAACCCAGGTGTTTACACAAATGTTCCTGCTCTGAGAAAATACATAGACTCTATTATATCCGCTTGAAAATGCCAACCTGAAGTATTTTTAATGATCTCTTCTTTCATAACCTCAATAAACAGACAAATCAATAACTATGAATTTAGTGCTATATCTACTATTGAACCTTATTCTTGTAAATTACCTTTCCTTATTTTCCTACCCTCTATTAGAAACTAATGATAAATGATTTATTCTTGGACGATACATAATTTTTATATTATTATAGATCGTAATCATTTTTCTGATTTTTTGAATTGCTAACACTGGTGGATCATCTTAGCAAATAATGTCATTGCCATTCCCAAATTGCATTCAATTTTTAAATACATCATGTAATAAAAACTGTATTGTTAATGATTACTTTCTGAATTTGACTGTATGTTATGTTGATATACGTATACAATAAAATATATTTGTATACCATAAATATTGATCATATGCTTAGAAAATAATTTAGGACTCTTTTGAGGCAAGTAGAAAGTAAATCTATTTGACATTAGCTTTTATTTCGGTATGTGAGAAGTTTAACGTAATTTTTATATGCGGATCTAAAGCAAATTGCGGTTAAAAATCTTGCAAGTATTAAACAAATGAATTAGTTTCGTAACGTTTATCGATTTAAAACAGTACACGGTGAACCATAATGAGATTATTACCAACAACAATTTCAACCGAATTGTTTATAAGCGCACTGTTTTTCCACTTTCGGAGAATAATGATGTTAGTTGAATATTAATTGGATAATGTGATTATCTAACTTTAAAAAGCGTGTAAAAATTCTAAACAGGATATTATTTTACATAATATTGAGATTTGTCACTGTAACTGAAGATAAAATGTACAAAAAATAATGCTGAAATCTGAGAAAAAATATGAATTGAATTGAATTGAAACCTCTAAAAATGTTATCACCCCCAAATATAATATGTATTTTTAAAGATGCGTAAAACTAAACTCCATTTGTAGATCCCTTTTCGACAATTTATTATTTCAATTTTCTCATTGATATGAGCAGCCTGCTGCCTGCAACTGAAGTGATTCTCGATTACTGACGAGCCGAACTGGATCTCTGATAATGGCAGAACGTGTCGCTTTTCTGCCTGCAGATCTTGAACGACAAAGTCTGTGTTTGTACTAATTTGAATTCCTTCTTGAGGTGTCATTATATTTGCTGAAAATCTGCAACAACATGTGCTGCACTCAATAGCGAATATTTTTATCCAAAAATATCATACACTCACTGAAATATATTTTTCTGATCTAGGTTTTCATCATTTTGTAAATTAATATACGTAGTGCGTACATGCATATACACACTCCGCGGTTTTATGGTTAGCACTGCAGCTTTTTTGGTCCTTTAACATTTGTGGTCGAAAAAAGTAAATAAATATCAAATCGAATAAATAATCTACATGTATTCGAACAATAGAAAGTTGCTCAAGCGCAAGAAATTAATGATGCAATATATTATACATATTTTTGGTACTTATTATTTGAAAACCACAGATATTAGTTATATATATATATATATATATATATATATAATGATATGGTGCAGATTTTAGTAATGTTTAATATTTTCTTTGGTATATGTAAAAAATACATGTAATCCAGTCAATTTCGACATGAAAATACTGGATGTCGTTATGGTTTTTTACTGTTTTGTTTTGGGCACCTACGGTTGTGTGAAGTTCATAACTCTGGAAAAGCTGCATTTGTTGCGTAAGACTAGGAAAATTTCGAAATTATCGGACTTTGATTTCACTCTAGAACTCATGAACCATACGTTTACAAGAATAGGCATGAAGTACTAATAGTAATAATTATAACACCATAATGTTCTTAACTCCCTTAGTCCAAATTGTTGTGCCCCTTAAATAATATTTTTGGGTGTTTTCCTGAATCATTCGCAATATAATGATTTCATGCTATTCTCATTTCAGACATCCGTATTAGGGATAGCATAATCCATTCTTATATTTCTAGCACAACGTTAGTATATTAGCGTAACAATAACTTTTTGTCACTCAGAAAGAAGCATTACTTATTTATAATTAGGTATCACTTATATAGCAGTTCAATGAAATATAGTTAGATAACAATTTAACGCTATCTATCCAGATCGGATAGAATATACAAAAGCAGCAGACCACAAACTATTACTGGTTTAATAAACTCTATAATACTGTTTATTTTATGATCAATGAATCAACAGAATATATCAGGTTAAGAGTACATAAATCTATTTACAGTTCGTATTTTGAGATAGGACATACAAAGTTTGGTGACTGGAAAGAGGTTACTCATATGGTTGTAGTAAGCAACAAAGCAGCTTTTTACTTGTCAATAAGGTTATATTGAAGCTTCTACAAGTTTCATGAAAATGTGATTACAAAGTCCCTTTATATATTCGAAAACTGTGAAACGAAAAATCCAGTCAGTGTCGTAAAAAATATGTAATACAAAATATGGTCGAACTTCTCCCATTTGTTAGCTTCAAGATAGTTGATTTGTATGATAAGTACCAAGACGGAAAATTCTAAAATATTGAACACAGCGAAAAATAAAAAAATATATCAAAAACGTTTTTTGTTGATAACGATTTCTATTCAAAGACCTTTTTCACAATTTTATGATATAATGAATGAAAAAATAGATAGGTATTTAACACATTTTTTAAAGCTATTAAACATTGTGAGAACAAATTTTTATCAAATCTATAAGGGAACAAATATAATCATGAATACATTTTCAAAATTAGGGTATCTATTGTAAATGGGCCAAAACACCAATGCTGATTCTGTTTTGGGGGTTATTAATCTCTCCATGCCTGCTGCCAACATCGTCTATGAGACCCATGTGCGATTTCTTAGTATATATGGTGTTTTTCATATGAAAAATCTAATTTGATTAACAGATGGGAGAACTTCCTTATTTCGCATCTTAGGATGACTTGAGCATTTTTCTCTAAACTACCACAACGAGCCGAATAAGAAAGTGTTATTTTGTTATCCTTGATAGAACTAAAAAAGCTTTATTGGAATGTTCTTGAAAATGGATGGTGTCCGAAAATTAAAAAGGTTATATTATGGAAAATGTATGACTTTATCAAACCATGTTGGTGTGCTCGCCCGTCGAACCGTTTTTTCTCTTAGTTCACCCCCCAACCACCTTTGATCGTACTGTCCAGCGCTCGTGGAAGGACTGGTCGGAGCGGCTCGCGTTAGAAGTCTCTATACTTATAGGTATAAAATTGATCCAACTTCTATGTGTTATGTAAACGTTGCTGGTTATATCGTATAGGTATTTTAGCTTTACATTGCATGAAACTCCTGATTCTTTTTCAAGTTTTTTCACTTGTGGTGATATTACCAAACTAATTTTGGATGCACAGATCACATTATCTTCAACAGTGTTAGTACAAGCTATTTCCAAATCTGAGAAGAATCAGTTTTGTGCAAGTTGCAATAATTGCAACTCAATTTGCAATGTTATTCATTGAGCGCTAATTCAAAATCTATCATGAATTCTCAATGCTTCCATAATGTGATATAAAAGGTTTTATATCAAGGCTAAAAATCAAAATCCTATCTAAAATTCTAAATTGTTTCGCACAATGACCTAAATCAATTTCACTCTGTATTATTTACATAATGCCTGATCACCGAGATTCAACATCCGGAAGCAAAATCCATCAAGAATCTTGTAACCGCAATGAAAAATATATTAGTGGGCAACGGTTCAATCTGCTATGTAAACACAGTTTACATAATTTAGTTTCTGGATCGTCCATTCCTCTCACCTGTCACGAATTTTATCGTTCCTCTGTAAATTGTTGGCTTCTTGAATTTTGTATATGGAGAAGGTAATGGCGCGTAGTTAGAATGGTGTTCATGTTACCGTATGCAAATTGGTAATTGAAATACCGAGTTGATTTTGAAGTGGTTTTTCCTTAGCGAAAATTCTTGAACCCGGTCCCGCAAAAGGTCTCTTTGTCTCAATTTTTACGTTTAGTTTCGAATTTAAAAATGAAATGAATGAAAATAATGTTTCGTCCACGTAAATGCCAATTCTAAGTTAATAGAAGAGTAATAATTGCATAAGTCTGGAACAAATTTCACTTTTCTCGCCATTTTCAATCAGTTGTTTTTCGCATCGTTCCGTTTTTTTTTTCATAGTAATCATCAGTTATGAAGTTAACCAGATCAATACCATCCAAAATCGCTATTAATTGCACTTCGACAACTATTAATATCCACGTAATTGGAATTGGAACCGCCTTATTTTTACTTCCCACGCTAATAGGCGGTGAACTATTGTAATCGCACAAAAGTATAGTTCAAGAGAATACATTTCCTTCATGTTTCAAACATAGCATATATACCTACATCCAACACGAAGTGAAAAACCCAGTCACTCATTTCCATCGGTCTGACGTCTGTCTGTCTGTCTCACCGTTAATGTCCCTTTATAACATTCGGATGTTGACGAAATGTTGACATTAGCCTACTACTATTGTAAGGACGAGAATGAAGAACAAGCTTCAAGTGTATGAATATCGAAACATCGGCGGTGAAGTTATTATCACGAACCAAAAAAAGCTCCAACTTCATTTCTAGACATTGCGAAGATCCCTATCGTATTGAAACTTTCTCAAAACGAAGAACAAATTTCTTGGCAACTCATTCCACAAATCTAAATTTCAGTTGCAGGCGGGAAATAAGGGTGCTGTCATTTGCCAAGGTGTCTCCATCTATCTTGGCGTGTGCGTAATTTGAATCGCCTACGCCTCGCAAACCCCCCGTACGACCGGGAGTAATTTTTTTGTCATTCCGCTTCTCAGTTTCAAACCGCAGCTTCCGTTCTTCCTGACCGCCGTATATAAGGCAATGTAGGCTCCGGCGCGACGTTCACTTGTTTCGTGGTCGCGATGTCGCTGTCGCGAGCAGCTGAGCGGCGCAAGTTTCCCGTCGTTTTCACAGCCGTCGTGACGCTTACGTTGTGCGGCGCGGCGCGCGGACAACAAGTCCTGCCTTATTTTGAACCGGGCGTCGGTGGTGACCTGAGCTTCTTCGGGGAGGCGTACAATCTGTTGTTTCCGGTGCAAAAAACCGCCCCGGAAGTTTTGGTGCCTGCGGCCAGTCATCACGGACGGTGGGCAGAAGGTGAGATTCAAGTTACCTACTTGTCATCGTGTGCGAATTGAGAACGATAAAAATAGACCACAACAGGTTCTTCTGTATACTAGGGTTTAAACATAAACAACAAATATACATCATGGTGATATAGGAACAAAGTGCATTAAGCACTGCCATGGTAGGATACACAGCGGTCGACTAGGAATATTCCGCATCTTCCGAGAGTCTCAAACTTCGGGCAAGAAACCCTAATTGATCAATTCTCTGAGCTTTTTACATAATTAGGACTATTAAAGGTGTCCACCGTTCAAAAAATGGATTATGATAAAATTGTATAATTGATCAGATCTTACAAATAAAAGTCAGTTTTTAGTAAAGCAATCCTTTCAATAATTAAAGCATCGTCAAATTGTCATGGTTTCAAAGGCTAAAGCGAAACGAGTCACTGAACCTGAACTTTATTTATACCTTGTATATAAATTGAAACAATTTCATCTTAAAGGTTTAAGTGTAAAAGCACCTACAACTTATATAAAAATATACTCAAGTAGATTAGCTCAGTACTTCCCATACTATAATTCCTTCAGAAAAATCAATCGTCATACAAAACAATACAAGAATTTCATGAATTCCGCATATTTTCAGACTAAGCCTTATTGTTTTTGCATCTCTGTGCGAGTCTGTGGTCGAGTGAAATAGATGTTTTATTTATATTCAGAAATATGGATGCTGGTTAGCCTTTATAATGTTCTCATGGTTGTCATGTCAGATAAACAAACTTTCTGAATTTTCCAATTGATGCAATTATACTGAAGTAACTTAATTTTTTTATCCACCCCCCATCTGTCAGAATATCATTAGATACTACCAAATATCACTGAAAATGTTATATTGTTTCTGTATATAGCAATGGAATCAGAATTTTATGAAACCCTTTGTAGATGCTCAAAATGAACACGCTTAATTTTTGCACTTTTTTACGAGTCTGTGATCGAGCAGACACCCTTTCATTATACTTCACTCGCTTGAACAATGCAAAAATATGTTTTTTATGAGATTCTCACAGTAGCTTATGTAGCTATGTACATATCTCAGGATATTTATAAATTATATCCTGAAAAATATCAGCAGCAATATCTCATTTTCTAATAACAAGCAATTTCCATGCAAATACTTTACGCATCACCTGGGGAATTATTGCATTGAAAACCTTATCATTTTCGGATCATTATGTAGGTGTCTCTCTCCCGCTATTTCTGTCAACACGTGATCCCAGTGACCACTACATTAAATTTGATGAATTGTGAGCAGCAACATGTGTGCCTATTGTTAGTACCTAATACTCGTACTATCACTATCCTTGTTTTTAGAAACTGGGGCAATGTCAACCTAGCAATGAGAAACAAATAAATTTTTCTCAGTCTTCATTTGCTTATAAATTTCACCTATTTTTGCATATTTCTCGACTTTCCAATCATTTTTCAAGATATCCAAATTTCCTCTTGCATGTTCCATGTTCAATGATCATTTCAGACGTTCAGTTTTAGGGGGATTTGATATATTTTAAAAATTACTGCTTTTAGAATAACCGATGATACGTTCGCATATTTTGAAATTACTTTGATTATTTCGAAATTACAACCTATTCAAATTGTGTTCACACGGTAACAAAAGTAAACACGGGCGCTTGAACTCCTATATCCCTGTTGTTGCATGCTCAGAAATGTATTGGCCGATAGAAACGTGATATTTTTGTGATCGATTGCCCATATTTATTTTGACGCGGCATGAATGAAGTTTAAGTAGTGTTTAGATTTATATCAACGCTTGGGAAGTACTTAGTCTACTTAATACTATTTTTTATATGAGATTCAATGCATTGGCCTCTTGTTGAGGCTCTGATTTCAGAGAAATATAAACATAGTTCAACGGTACACAGATAAAATCAACATACAAAATACAAAATATCATATAAGATACATCAATAAAAATCAGCATTCCAATGTTTCACTAGTTCAAATTATTCATCAAACGTATAAATACAACTTTTAATTAACTCGCTTTTAATCTTTCTTCGAAATAGTTTGTTTGGCAGAATTTTAATATTATTTGGTAGCGCATTGAAAAATTTAATATCACAGTTATTTGTCCTGGACAGTCTGTTGAGAGGTGGTATAAGGTTTTCCCTATTTCGAGTATTGTAGGAATGGATATCACAACCAGTACTATAACTGTTTATGTTGTTCTTAATGTATACAAGTTTATTATATATAATTATTAAAAACAATGTTATTATTTTCAATGATTTAAAGAAAGGCCTACATGAATTATAGTGTTTTATTTTTACTATACATCTGATAGCTGCTTTCTGAGTTTGGAATATCTTTTGCAAATGGCAGTTAGTAGTAGAGCTCCAGGATAATACAGCATATCTCATAACTGAATCAAAACGAGAATAATACGTTGTCAAAGCTGCCTCTTGGCAGACACTGTCTCTAATTTTCCTAATAGCAAATATGGTCTTGCTTAATTTACTGCAGAGTGTATTGATATGCTCAGTCCACAGCAAATTAATATCTATCCACAGTGACCCCTAAGAATCTTACCGCTTCAGCTTTATTATGAAATGATATAGTTTCAAAGACTAAAGAAGTGGTCGTACTTTCATTGGGAATTAAATTATTTAGTATACCTAAACCATGCCCTAGCACGCTGAAGAACATGATTTAGAATCAGTGATGCATCGCCCTTTCTCTCAATAGCTCTTCCAAAGGTTGCATCATCAGCATACAATATGCTTTGCACATCTGATTCAACAAACGTCCTTGGTATTGTATAAAGTTAGATAACAACGCTGTTGATTCCCCGGTTACAGTACCACCCTAAAATGAGTGGAGTGCACTACTATGAAACTTGCACCGGACATCACTGTATTAATAGAATGGAATATATTTATCTCGAACCAGGAACAACAGGCTTAGAAAGCTATTTACAAGTAATTTATGTGCATGTGGTGTATGTTGTGTACATGTTATTCTAAATATTATGCTGCACGGATTTAGAAAATAGAATGCAAAAAGATATATCCAATACACATCCAGAGATACATGCGCATGCAGAATATTCCAGACTTAATTATATTTTCTACTGGCCCAAGACTACTACTACTACTACTAAGTTCGTCTGAAAAATCCTTACTCACGTTTTGGCGGCCTCGACAACCTTTGTCAAAGTACAAAGTATGAAAATTTTAATTTTGAAAGGCATTATGACTTTGCCACTTTGTCTGCCTCTAAAGAAAGTGTTGTTATCGAACAAGAACTGTATCAACTATTATAAATGGTTAGAATATATACTATATCGCTACACCAGAAGCACAACGCTATAATTTAACATTTAACCCATTAGCGGCCAGTGTCCTCTCTTGAGGACAGTGCGTACTTAATGCAATTTTAGGTAGATGACGCTACTACACTGTGACATTTGCTCATTTCATAGGTATTTTAGAATTAGTTCAAATCGACGGGAATTAGTTCCCGTCGATTTGAACTACCGCAAGTCGACTGTTTTGCTCTGCGAAGTAGCGTTATAGGTTATCCGAATGTTTCTACTTTTCTTAGCCCTTGCAGTGTCAAATTATACTGAGTGTTACTGTCTTTGAGTTTTACTGGTGAGTGATTATGCTTCTGTAAATGATTAGTTGTAGATAACAGAAAGTTTTTCATGACAAATCAATTGATTATTTCATATTGTTCTTTTTGTAAGGCTATGAAACTATGTGTGTCCTCAAAATATGACGCTGGGCCTAGACGTTATGCGTTTTCAGGCTTTTACAAGTCTTTCAAAATGAGCGGCCTGAATTACGTTTTTAAGACTAAGATAACCTTTTATCAAGCCACAGTCTACTATGTGACCTCAAGCAAATGAGGTATCGGGCAACGGGAACAACTCGAGATAATCAGTAGAGCCATTACTAAACATGCAACGGTGGAATAAGAAATTGAAAGAGAAGGTATAAGTTCCCCAACCACTCGTAGTGAACAATTATAACAGATTTATGGGGGGTGTTGGGATCAATTTCTGTAAGGATGATTGATATGGCGGTTGTGAATTCGTGCATCCTCTATTGGAAAATTCACGGCAGCAAATCAATTTCCATAAAATATTTTAGACGCCAAGTCGCCGTACCTTGCCTCAAGTTAGGTCACGGCAGCCGAGTTTTGAAAGGGCGTTCTTTGTCACTGCCTTCTACCTCAAGAAGAAAAGTCTTTGATGATCTTAGATATGACGATAAAGGACATATTCTGGGCAAAAGAGCGCGTTATCAGTTCCCAAACTGCTCTGGAAAACCCAGAACATTCTGTATGAAATGTGAGGTGACATTGTACATAAATTGTTTCCCGAAATATCATAATAAATTAATCAATAAGTGAACTTATATATATGTTACACAATAATAGTAATGTTGTTGTTTGATCCAAATAAATTGGTGTGGATTATGAACGTCTATTCACTTTTTTGCCATAACAAAGCGAAGATTGTCCCAGCGTCCTCAGATTGACAACTGTATGAAAGCGACATTTTACGAGGAGGTACTACTTCGCCTCTGAAGAATATAAAATAGGCTTGCGTTTTCCTACTTGATTTTTTTTTTGTAATTACCAGTTAATGATAGAGATAAAGTAGGTATACCGCAGAAATGCAGATAATAATGTAAATTTCCCCAACAAGCGTGGATCCAGAGAGGAAGGCAAATCCTTCCCCTTGGGCAATAAAAATCCCGCTCTTAGACACGAAATTGGCGACCTTCAAAGAAATCCTGAATTCACGCCTGCCGTTGGTCTTTTTGTCTTCGCTTAACCTCAGTAACCACTGCACCAATTCTGTAAGCAATGTGCTATGGAGCCGCAATACGTGATGTAGCTGTATTCTTGAAATATTTTTTTATTGGTAAACTAAGCTCTCAATCATTTCAAATTTGTAATTAATAAATGATGAAATCATATTTGAAGTATGTATATTTATAGTATCAAATTCGAGTATATCAAAGATGTCACCTTTTATCCTAGGATACATTCCTCCCGTGCCGGTGGTCCAACAGAACCACATAGACGTAGGACAACAGCTGCAAAAAGACTACTACGCCAAATTGGACAAAGCGGCGCGAAGGGGCTACAACAAAGGGCAATATGTAGATGAAGTTCTGGACAAGGGCAACGAAGACCATAACGACGAAGCAGGGTACGAAGTTGATTCGGGCACCAAAGACAAGTACCTAGATGAGGCTTTACATTACAAGAAACAGCTGGAAGGCAAGAAGGGTGTCAAGACAGCTAAGTTTGGAGAGAAGAAAGGACACAGAAGGGGTCATAAGACAAAAGGTTATCATAATAAGTTCCATAAGGATGAATATCACAAGGAGCATAGGTAAGTGGTGCATATGTCGTCGCCAAATGGTTAAATTAGCCAGTTAGTTGGCGGGCTAGGTTGCTAACAAAACGGTGCCATTAGACAAACGTTGGAAGCAAGAGGGCTTAACGTCATTCAACCGTCTCGTTGAATGAATGCCAAAGAGTCACCATATTTTACTGTCTTGGTTGAAATTACTGAGAAAATCTCATGATTTAAAAAAATATTTTTATTCAAAACTTTATCAAAGTTGTATTTGTTTACACGATTTGAACTATTGTGGCACTTCCACATAAAACATTTTTTTAAAAGAGGTACATCCGTTTATATATTATTGTTTTTTTTAGCATGTTTATATGTACACTTTGGAACTTAACAACCGAATATAAACTTGTTAGATACAACTTCTTGTGAAGATATGGGTGTTTCTGATATATATGTCGTGAAAACCAGTTTTTTAAGGTTTCATAATTTATTCCTACTCGACAAACTCCAATTCTAAAGTCGACAATTTTCCTTCAGTATTTTTCGTTTCCAATGGTCCACGACCCACTTTAGGCAGGCTTTCAAGCAGAGGCAGTATTGTTAATAATTTTTAAGTGGCTCTTTTCGTTTCTTTGTAGCTTTTATTTCTTTTAAATTGTATGTTCTGTTTACTTTTGCAAAAAAGAAAGTAATATTAGATCCGTACCCATCATTGCCTTCTTCTGCCAATCCGCAAATAGCTTCGACATATTCCACATATTACATACAGTTGCAGTTAGCATTTTTATTCTAACGAAAATCAACAAAGCCCTTCATCGTCTATTGACGCCATGTTGGTTTAATGACAGAAAGCCGTGCGGTGGCGAAACGTGAAACGTTTAGTCTCCTAAAAAAGATTTGCCCACGTCTTAAAATTATCAGAAACTTCTATTACAAGTAATAGTGAGATTTGGGAAAATAATAAATTTCTTATCCAAAATATCCAAAAACATATAATCGCAAAACCGAAACTTTTTACGATCACAATACCTTCCTCATTCATAAGTAGTAAGTAAAATAAGAATGAGTTCTAATCAAGTTGCCTTCATTTTTTACCTCAGCAGTTTGTATCATATTTCCCAATTTGTTGATATTGCCCTTCGATTCTATGTTACTAAAGCCTCATAATACATACATCTGTTCTCACAGATTCTATGACGATGTGAAAAAAAGCGGTCACCATAGTAAGTTTGGCAACTTCCGTACTAAATATGGCAAAAAGGAAGGCGGGCGTAAACAGGGAGGCAGACATAAATCAGGTAAGATATTTTGCGTCAAGCTAACCAAATTAACAAATATTTTTTTCATATTTTTATATATCTCAATACATGTCCCCAATTCAATAAAAAGGAATTTTGAGTTTTTCTAATTTGTTATTTCACGGCGTATATAATGAAAATGTCTTAAACGCTCCAATTTTTTTTCATCGTCTTGTTAGAGCATACTTTGTACACCTTATTTTACTGATGAATAGGTGTGACAGAAACTTTCGATAGACACTAAACACGATTCAGTATGAAAACTACCGAGCGAACCTACTTGATACCACTTGTTCCAGGTTATCACGGCGACGCGTATGGCAAGAAGGGCTTCTCAGACAAAGGCCATTTGGACGAGGAACACAAAGGGTACCAAAGACATGGCGGTAGGGAGGAGTACTACAAGAAGCACAAGGACTTCGGAAAGCAAAACACTAGAGTTGGAGGTGCTATACACGCGCACCAAGCTGCTGGAAAGATATGATCGAACTGTGTGCGGACTTGTGTGGTTGATGATCGTGAGAGGGCCTCTTTTATAAGTGAAACAAAGTAGTCGGTCATTATACGAATATGTGAGCGGCGGATTTATGTCGGTACCAGAATTCTCCAAACAAAATATGTATTATTGGGCACCTTGTAAAAATGACGAGACATGGTTGACGAATGGAGGCTCGAAAGCTCTCGGGCAAAGGTACTTAAAGAAATATAATAGAAAATAATTAACATGAAGGACGGTGGCCCAAGAGATTCAAGGGCAAAATACACCTTTCACTTGCCGCATAGACACTCTGCCAATTAAGCTACGTAGGCGCCTCTATCAGGGTGGCCGAGTGGGGATGTTAATTAGACTTCTTCTCGCATGGAAGATGGTTTTAGGGGAGTCTAACTAACATGTTTACTCGAACTGGTCGAGAGGCGTTTCTAAGCAGCTAATCGGTAGTGTCTCTTCAACAGCGGGAGGTGCGTGGTTTGAATCCCGCCATGGGCCAGTTTTTTTCAGATGTAGCGAATGATTGGTGAAGGAGTGACGTGGTTGACTAGATCTATTTCAATTTTCCAACAAACATTTGTAGCAAAAAAATTTTAGGTAAATCATCTCTTTCATACACACACATCATAGAACAACCTAGAAATGTATAAGCTTAGCACACAGACGCAGAACAATTTCACAATAAAATAGGATCCTTAAAAATTTGTGTTTGACAGTGTGTATATTGAATTTCATTGATATGTACAAAATCTATGGAATGGACTAGTTAACTTCTTAGCAATTTATGTAGATTGTAGATTCTCTTCCTTGGTGAAACTCTTCCATTATGCAGATAAAATCATTGTAAACTTAACACACAGTTTCACAAATAAATATCTTTCTTTCAGTGACAATGATATAAATATACATCGGAACTCGTCTATAGAAGAAAAAACGTTTTATTTATGAAACTGTGTGTTAAGTACACAATTATTTTATCTGCGTTTTTGGCAATTTTTCAACGCATTCGTATAACGTCTCAAATTGGAAAGCTTTTATTTTTCTCCGTACGCATGTACAAAGCCTAGATATTGCATGAAAGTCGGAAATAAATAAATCCAAATAAATTTAGAACAGTGTAATCCGATTCGTCGATAAAAATATTTAAAATAATTGCTTTGCAACAATCTGTAAAGTCAATGTATCATCTATATCTTACACTTTATGTATTTTTATTATTAATAGTTATGGGAAGTTGTTTCCTGAAGGAAGAGCATTTTCCGAGGAATTTCATATATCATTGACATAGATCATAGGTATGATGAAGTTTAACTGGTTGACCACAAAATAATGGATTAATAAAAAAAAATATTTCCCATGGTAACGACAACCAATCTAGAAAATATGTAAATACAGCAAAAGGAGATCAATGACACAATTTTGCAGTGGAAAAAAACAAAAAGTGCTAATAGAAAATTGTGTGTGATGCATTTGATTTCATAATGATAACACCTCAATATCCAATTAACCAATTAAATTTAGGTACGAGTTATTTTTTGGTTCCAATTTAGATATTTTTTTGAGTACTATTCAAAAGAAGCATGATTTTTAAATAGCTGTAAGATGCGGCAGCGCGTGCAAAATATTTTTTCAGATTGCTGCATGTTTCCGACTAAATCCATATTTATGGTCATACGCCAGATAATTTACAGAAAGCCAACATCAACTAAAGATATGAACAGAAATCGACCTGAACACTGGTAAAATCCTATCAAGATTCGCTATACAGTTCCCGAGATCAGCATGTATTTCATACTACGGAGTGATGATGACCAATATATTAACTCTTAACTCTGGTCTAATCTGCTCTACTTCACTCTCAGATTGAAATTTATCTCTCATTGTTAGCGACACAAAATTATCTCACATACTCTTGTAGAATAGATTATCTGACTTCCCATAACTAATTTTTGTTGTAATCGATTTCGATACCGCCCATTCTATAGACTAATTTATTTTCTTATATATTGCATTTAGGTTAATGATATTATTACTAGGTGACCAATTACCTTAAAAAGTGTTACGACGCCGCAACAATTCTTTTGAGCTGGTGTTCTTCATGAACGATCCCACTAATGGTCCTGATAGCGACAGTTTTTGTACGACGCCGACGTCTATCAAAAATGTCTGTCTCCGCGATATTGAAAGTGAAAGTACGGCTGCCGCCGTGTATAATTTTTTAAGATTAATTCTCTGTTTTTTGTGATATGCCATATTTATGTGTGAACACTTATTATATTTATAGTTACGTACGTTTTTTATGGTATAATAAACGTCTGTTTTATTTTTGGTGGAATCATTTCCTGATCAAGATATCTGAGAGAAAAGGACTGTACAAAACGAGTCACGTAATCTCTAGACATAGAATATGAAATAGGAATAGAAATTATGAATCGACCTAAAAATTGAAAAAAAAGGAATCAAGTATTGGATAACATGCGGCTTATTGATCCCAGTACCAGCCATGCGAATGCTTCATTTATAGTCGATTGATTCGGTTGCTGGCGTTTAATAACAGCTGTGTGGCTAGTGTTTTTATTATTATTGCACGACAAATTAAACAAAATTTAATTTCGTAATTAAAAAACATTGAATCTAACTCACTTCAAAGTATTTTTCCCTTAAAACTTTATAGATTGCTCGACATGTGTCCGGAATAATGATAGATAAAGCCTGATGAGAAATTGCAGTAGAGAACCTTAAATCTCTATATGATCTCCCTGTAGCCAAAAATCTGAGAGTACAACTCAAACTTTCATGAGGAGATATAGATTTGCGCATTACAGTATTTTGTCGTTTTGTGGAAGGAGTCACTAATCGTAAAACAAGTCAGTGTACGCCGTTACATCCATTCTCATACAATTACGCCAGTCATCGGGATCTTCTCTCAATTCCTTCATTAAATTGGTATGTGAATGTATACTTCTGTTCAGTAGCCATTTTTTTGTCCATTTTGAACCTTGCGTCTACTTTTCTTTTTTACTAATAATGCAAAAAAAACAGCTTAATAACAAAAATTCTTCACTTGAACACATGATAATACCGCACAGAGACTTCAAAACGTACTGATGGTTGCATAATCTTGTCTGTATCGTGTGGACACGTCCGAGTGTTCTGTATTTATTGCGCAAACTAACCTGTACAAGTAAGTATTTGTCGTGTAGCCGGCGCCACAGACCTTTGTGAAATGCCATTAAATATTGTACTGTCAAACGTCTCTGAAAATCAATGATTTCCCTTGAATTTCAACGTAAAATGATGAAAAAAGATTTGATTAATGAAAAAGGGCACTTTCTGAACCTCACAGTATGCTTATGTATGTATGAAAATTGCTATTTCCCTCATTTCACAAGCTATAATGACTTGCTATTCTCCACCAATAGGATTTGAGGAATGTGAGACATCAGTCGATCCGTTTTCAGGTGTATCAAATTCATGATAATCTAATGGAGAGTATTGCAGTGATTTTTATGAAGCTACAGAATACTGTAATAATATAAATACCTGATAATTTAGTAAAAAAAAGGATATATAGGAGGTATATCTCAAATTTCCTTATTATTTCTATTACTTATTAGGTCCATTCTTATTCTACAAAAATAAATACCATCCAAAGCCTGCTTAGTATCCAGCACAGGTATCCAGATTACAAAAATCCTTATGGTTGAAGGTATAACGATGTAAGGTTGCACGGCATTTAAAATATACTCCTATAGTACAAACAACTGGAAAAAATAATAAAGAAAGTTGAGCTGCAATTTGTTTATTTCTATAAGCTTGACCCTGCTTTTCAGAAATGATTGTAAAATGAGATTATCAAACATGATAAACAAAAACAGCTGAGAGCTGACCTAGTGACTAGTAATCTGTACGTCACAGAATATACGAATATATAAAGATGTACGTCACGATCTTACGATTCATATGCGGCTCTAGTGATGGGCGTTTTAAATGTCCATTCTAGATCTCATTTGCTGGTTTTCGTTGCTCAAAGTAAATTTCTGTATTATTCATAGATATCCAAAACAATTTATTCAGGGCTTTGGCATAAATATTATCATAGTTTCACTAGTTTTACAAATATATTGAATTTATCTGTGAGCTATTTCACATGTATTACTATACGTATAGAATTTTGACTTCAGAAGTAAATGAATAGGGTGGAAGAGCGCTTCTGTGCATAAAAGGAAACGTGTATATATGTAATTCAAAATGTCGATGTTGGTATAGTTTGAAATGTTGCAACTAATCGGGGACACTATCGAATTTTGAGTAACTGAATAGCAACTGATGCCGGGGAAGGTTCCTCAACGTGATTTATCATTTGAAGACTTATAAAATCCCCATATTTTATTTATTAGCTTTTATGTTTTGCAAATTTATAATGCACACCGAAAATAATTAAAATCACTCCAAACTCCAAGTCAACTTGTAACAAAACAAGTCGTTATTTTCTACACAGATATTAACCTAGTTATCTCACGTACCTATGCGACAAACAGAATGGTAGTAAAATCTATATTTCTTTGTTTTATTTTTTTGATATTTAGGTACAATCCTAAATTTTATCTGACAGACGAAAAACCAAAAGGAATCTGAATCTATTGTAATATAGCACATAAATATTTGTTTCATCAAGATCCGTTAAAATCAATCTTTCCTAGCTTGCAGTTGCATCACATTCCAAAAAAATAGACGCTTTTGATAAATTCGAGAACCCAAACATTCCGGGTTATTTGGCAACACCGTTAGTAACAATTTCACAGAACTGTTGTAGTTTGTTCAAGGCAGCACCGTACCGAAAAACATGCTGTACTAGCAAAACTGCTTATTCGAAAAAGCAGTTGAAGCAGCTGCTTTCTTTTGCGAATAACAGCTTCTGAAAAGCGCAGCTTCTCAGTAGCCGTTTTAGTGTACGCAGTTTTTACATATATGGTGCAGGGTGCACCCCTGTATTGAGTACTTTTTTCTCTCAAATATAATTTTCAACAATTTCATGTATAAAAAGGTGAAAAATTATTTGCATGAATAACTGAGAACAACTTTCCATTACGTATATATTATCTCCCAATTACCCTATAAATTACTTATTTAAAATGTTTGATTTCTTTATATTCGAATACATCAATAGGCAATACTACAGAGCTCATCCAATAAAATTATTTATTTTAGCAGCAGCTTATACGTAATAATTGTTATTTCCAGTTACCTCACCTAATTTAAAACACACATATAGATCTTCTCATTTATCTACTGAGCCTACTTGATAATACGATATGATAAAATATAGCAAATATAATCAATTATTGATAATTGGTTACTTATTAATATTGGTAACGTAGACGACCTAACCTAAATCAAATAAGTATGCGCTAAACTGTTATTTTATTTCCATGCAGCACGTCACTACGGCAGCTTCTGCTTCATAAAAGCAGCGGTTGCGGTGGTTCTAAATTACATAACCTTATATATTCTGTCATTCTGTGACTGTGATTAACATCCCAAAACTTATGTTCGGAAAACGGCAATATCCTATTTTCTCAAAGTATAGCAGCAGAAAAGTATTATGTTCCAATTCAACAGCTTATGCATCTTCTGCAAACCGTTTATGATGTTAGTTGGTTCTTGATACAATCCGTATTAGGTATTTTTTATAATCCTATTAAAATCAAGGAAAGCTGTGTACAACCAGGGGAATGAAAATATCGGATTTCTCTACCGGATTTTGAATAGAATGACTTGGAAATTACTAAGTTTCTATGACAACTTTTTTTACCAACTGAAATATTTGCGCAGGATGGTCAAATTTTAGAATGTTTATGTATTTATGCAAGGTAGGTACCTATATGTAAATAGTAACTCAATAGAACTCCTCCACAAATAGTTATATGAAAATTATCTGTGTATTTCAAAAATAAAATTGTAGAAACGTTCACTACAATCGAAAATAATGTTTTTTTTTTCTG
The DNA here is from genome assembly GCA_949316355.1 of Bruchidius siliquastri. NCBI lineage: Eukaryota > Metazoa > Arthropoda > Insecta > Coleoptera > Chrysomelidae > Bruchidius > Bruchidius siliquastri. The sequence continues at coordinate 39,284,153 of OX438533.1, read as the reverse complement.
GAAATTATACATATTTCACCATTTTGATTCAAATTTCTGTAAATTTTAGAATATTCCATAAGCAACTGACATTACAATGCCAGTCTGTCGTCTCAGAAGTTTGAAAATTTTGTTTCATACAGTCAAACACCATTGGATATCTAAATTTTCACGAAAGACTCTGAAAGCCTATTGGTAGAGCTCAATAAAATCTCATCCCATTGGCTGAATATAACAACTGTTTATTTGATGGAATTGGCCCTAAATGTTACTATTTGGATTCGTAATATTTTGATCAAGTGATTCAAAAATAAAATACGTTATCGAAATTATAGTGAGAAGCATACAAACTCATTTTGGAGGACAATTGCCTCCCTGGCTTGGGATCAACCACAATTATTCTTAAGAGGTACTGCGATTGTTCCATAAAGGGTCTGTCAGTTACCGTGGTCGAAAATTTTTCGTGACCCATCACTGACGCTACCCTTTATGATACGAACAACGCGCGTATTTTGAAATTCATAAGAAAAAATTGTTGTTGAAAGTGCGCTAAACATCATCGACTGAACTCTGTTCTGATACCAAATCCCACCACTTTGTGCATCCGAAAAAGCTGAAGAGCAAAAAAAACTGAAACCATTCCCCCCCTCCTACATTCAGCCCACAATTTTGCGCCCCATACTCGCTGCGCCCAGGACGCCCTCCCCTCTTTGCCCTGCCATAGCTACGCCTCTGATCATCGGCATTATTGATCTATTGAACAGTGAATCTGCTTAGCTCAGTGGCTAGAGCATATGACCGGCAATCAGAAAGATGCGTTTTGAATCCCGCAGTAGGGCAGTAGGTTTATTATCCGATCTTATAAATATAAATTTGTATATCGACCATAATCTTGCGGATTAGCAGTAAATAATTTTCAATGCTATTTCGGACGAAATTGTGACGTAAATTTGATGCAATCCATTGTCCATATGTAATATGACACCTTGTATCACGACCAGCTGACACCATAACCAACTATTGCAGCATCTGTCAACAGCTATCATCAAAATTCACAGCAATCATGTCATCACTTTTTGGCCACATAAGCAAAATTTTCAGTGATTTCAATCTATCTCTCAAATTGAACATTAGGAGTCAGTCACTTTTCAGAAAGTCCAAAGAGGTATGTAAAGGGTGAGATAGTCAGCAGCTTTACAGAGGTCTAACGTAGGTTATTCTATGGCCATAGCTATAATATACTATAATAAAAGAAAACAAAGATTAAAATGTTTTCACTGATAGTGTAAAATGGTGGATTATATCCAAAGGAAGATCATGAAGATGGAATATGCATTCGGTGATGAAGATCGTACTAAAATTGCTCTTTGTCCATGTTAATAAGAATTCCAGGTATGCGTGCAACAATGTGTGACCTTGAGAGGGCCAATTGAAGTGCCAGTTTCAGGCAGCTGCCTAACTGGGGTTAGTTACTAGACGCCCTGAAAACTCCAGACATGTTGGCATTTAGGTGTTTTATCCGGAATGCGCCATGAATCATAAATTGTCCATATACATAGCATATTTCAATTATACAACAATTTGGCTGCTAAAATCAGTGGATGAATGCCCTAGTTGGATTCAACCCTTAGAAGAACTTGAAGTATTTCAATGGACGAGCTCCAAAATGAACACAAATATTAATTTTGAAAATAAATCGGCTGCACCTATAGAGCATCTCTATAAACAAGGAATAACAATCGATGTAATAATTCCATTCGATGAAATTACTGCTTTAAATTTATTTGTAAATGACAAAATGACCATGACAATGATTTAGGTACTCACTGATTGTCAGGGGAAACACTTTTTAAATTCAATTTGTCTTAGCAATTCAGGTACAAAAGGCGAACGGAGTATTTTTCCTGGATTTTCTTATGAAATGTCTCGTATTTTCATTAGGTTTATCAGAAAATTGTATTTTTATAATGGTAACCCTATGACGAATAACTAAAAAACATCTTTACTATGTTCTTACGCTACGAGGAACAAGAAACTGACTACAAAATATATACAAATCATAGACTTCGATATTTTTTTAATAAAGATGTTCCTATAGAAACCAGTTTCACCGTACATCATTCTGAGAGCAACAAGAGATGACTACGAACCAATCCTTCAAGTCATGCACGAATCCTACTATACGGATGAACCTACCGTTACCTCATTAGGTATCAAGAAAAATGCCTTGATCGATGAAGAGACAATGAGAATGATGGCAGAAGGAATGACACTGGTATGATTTTAATGATAATGTAATCTACAAACTGACGATCTCGTTTAGGTCTGAATATTTTTTCTCACTAAAAACCTCATGTTCTAAAGAAGTATTTTTGTTAACTCTGTGGTTCGAAAAGGTAATTGTTTTTCAACTTTGAGTCACCCTTTTTTCAAATTTTAGTCCTATATCCAAAGGTCTATGGGTATAATTTGTTTATCGAATGAATGCTTCCCAAATGCGTGTCTTCTTATAGCGGGTAGCAAGAATGTTTTCTGCTGACTAAAATATTATTGTTCATTATAATTAAATTACTTACTTTACGTGGAAGGGTAGGTGGAAAATAAAACGTGTTATTGTTGTTTCGTATAGTTTCCTGCAGTTGAGAATGTGATGTCAAAATATTGTGGATGTTTTAGTTCAAATACAATATAGATTCAGATATGTTTTATTTAAAATTCCATATATATTTAGCTCAGGATTTCTGTTGTTACATATCATAAAAACCTACTTGTCAGGTGGCCAGATGCAGGTATGATGGCTGCATAGTTGGTGCATGTATCAACGAATCATCGAATCCATGGGACCCTTCCTTGAAAGAAAAATTCGCATGTAGTGTGTCATGCCCTAAAGTGAGACAGCTGATGTTGTTTAATGCATATCTACAAAGATTGCCCGGATTATGGGACTGTCATGATACGCAAAGAATTTTTGAGGTGAGAACTTACAAAGCAAAGGATTTGGTCAGCAGATTAGATTTCATAGTTATATTAATTCCACTACTCGTACTTTTGATGAGCTATACGAAATCAATGTTCCATGAATCATCTGAAATATTCGATGGAGGGATTCCTGAAGTGATGTCATGACCAAAAATTCATATATACATAACGAGAATGTCGGAAAATGACTCCTTACTCAAATACAGATAATTGAGATTTATGAAAAACTCTTCCATCATTCAGATAAAAAGTTGTGTAATTATCACACAGTTTCACAAATAAAACTCTTTCTTTCAGTTTAATAAAAATCGAAACGCGTCACTGATAGGAAGAGTTTTATTTGTGAAACTGTGTGACAATTACACAACTTTTTATCTAATTGAGATTTAGTTATTTCAGTAAAGAGTTTCTCAATATTTCAGTACTCATGTGATTTTTATAAGACTATGGATAACGAGTTCCTATTAATCGCCTTAATTTCTACTGATTATATATGGTTCTGTTGTTCAAGGGACAGCATTGTTGCATTTCAAGCAGGCATTTCAAATTTCTTTGAAGTACACCGCATAAATATTTCAATACTCTTGCAGTAGGTACCTGCGCAATAGGTCTACTTATCAACCTGTAGACAAATAAATTCAGTGTTTTGGAAATTTAGCAAATGAGTGACAACATAGAAATAAATAAAGACATTCAGATCCAAGCTCCGTTTCCGGGATACACGGTGTTAAAATATTGAAAAAAAATGACACCAATTAACTGAGTAACAAAACCTTAAAATATACAATTGCATGATTTTTTTTGTTATTTTGGCATGCTCTGGCATTTGCTTACCTACCTAAGTCTGATACCAAAAAAAATCGTCTTCAAAAAAATTCTTAGATAAAAAATAATATCGAACTCGGTCTTGATAGAATGAAAGACAAAGTGCTTAAGAAATGATACCTATATGTATACGAACTTTTTTCATGAAATCACCAAAGCAATCACTGATTGTATATTTTAGATTACTTCTAGGCCACACTATATGTCTAGGTACACAATGTCGTAACTAGGTATGACTCAGAAAACCAACTTCTATTATTTTTCTAATGAATATTATTTCCTTGTCCTATTTTAAGATTTATGAGCCGCCCTCCTTACAATGAAAGATCTTGCAATGGTTCAATTATACTTGATGGTTATTATTAATGTGTAACCGACATGAACAATTAAGTGTAAGAGTGGCTTAGGTTAAACTTCACTGTTTATGTCTCTCTTGGTTTTCTTGAATAAAGACGTTATTATAATTATTATTAAATATTATAGTATCCTGAAGATATTCAATGATAACAATATACTTTTTCCAGATGGCATATGTCTTTGTACAAAAAGAACATAGGAAGAAGGGCATTGGTCTGAGACTCCTACGAGATTCCAGGTCTCTAGCTGCTGACTGTGGCTTCCAGGTTGTCAGATGTGATGCTACCAGCGCATATACGTAAATATTCACTTCTGTTTAACGTCCAAAAATGGTATTGAATGGGTTGACACAATACTTTCCACACAATGTTATCAGTTCAGAAAAAATATTGAACTGTTGGTTGTCTCAAATTAAGTTTAAAGGTTATTGGAAATATATTAATATAAGATAAATTTTGTCGTCCCCAGGGGTTACCCAGAACTGGGTATTTAGCCACCCCAAACCCCAAGGTGGTGACATGACCCAACGGAGCATTCTCTACATTGATCAAACATCGTAGAAAAGTGGTTGGTCCCTATTCTATGGTAAATAGCCGACCGAACTCTTTCTCATAATAACAACAATGAGCTCTAGAACGGCCCATTGGGCGCATCCTCACAAGGTCGAACTTCCTCGAACAAGCCTCTTCTTAAATTCATTCTTTCAGAGAACCTCAGCATTGTGGGGGGTTGAAAAGTTTGATCTAAATGTACATTTATTCTCTGGCAGCGCTTCTACCTTTTCAAGGGGTGATCTATAAAAAACTAAGAGAGATTTTGAGATTAGATTTGCTTACTCTCATAAGAAGCTATAGAGTTGTTTCTAAGTAATGATTTTTATTTCAATAAATGCCCATTACATAACCGAATATAACTAGGTATGTACGAGCAGTATATATGTATATAGAAAATAAATACGAATATGCGTGAGTGGGGAAAATATTATTGGTGAATGTACTTGACTGATTTTTAAATTCGTGAAAGTATATAATCAATTAAAATTTTATTTTCAGATCTACATTATGTGAAAAATTAGGCATGAAAATGATCTACGAACTACCATATTGCAACTATTTGGGACAACAAACATTAGAACCCGTATTTCAGCCACCTCCTCCACATACCAGCGTGAAAATTTACGTTGATGATAACCCTCAACTGTCAGTTCTTAAAGAGAAAAAGAGCAAAAAGTGACTATTGTAATATTTTTTGTAATATTGCTGGTTAGTAAAAACAGTAAGATTGTCCTCCACCCTCCAGAAAAAGAAATAACAAAGCAAGAGTAATGTAACGTTGTTGAGCAATAAAATTCACCACCGAAACTATATAGTGAAGTGTACAATTTTTGCCGTCCCATTCACCTCTGAATTTCGATACCCGACTTCGCATGCATAATAATTACATGTACTCTGTCAATGACATTGACATTTAATGGCATATAATAATGTTTTTTCATTTCTGTAAGACAAACAAAATTGATTCAGATTTGCCGCCCTCTGAAAACTGCCGTCCTAGGCTTCAGCCTACTCAGTCTGTTGGTAAATCCGCTACTGCGTATATATGTATGTATGTATGAACGCTGTCCGAGTGTCCAGGAGTATAAAAGCGGATGCTCTAGTTTTTAACACAGCTACAAAGATGAAGCCTGAACGTCAAAGAATATTTTTCTATCCTTTTACGTATGGGTTGCACAAAAGAAATCTATTTAAATAACTAGCGGCTAGAGGCGCTAGAGATCAACAAACAGTCCAACCCGACGCCCCTCGAAGCGAACTGTTCGTTTATTCCATTGTTTATCGCTGTTATCTGTCGTTTATTTCTGTGGTCTATTTGTGCTGGGCGTATTGAGCGATCTCATCGTCCAAGTTTTCAAAACATCGATGGTTTGTTGTTCATCGTCGATGTTTTGGTCATCATCGTTTATTGAGTTAATTGCTGTGGAGCGTGATGAAGGAAGTTTTTGTTTCTGTATTTATATATATTTGAGATAATCTTGGTAGCTATTATTTTTTCAATAACAATTATTCATAATACCACACTTCATCGGCGTAATTTTTAAATTACACATTTTCTACCTTTAACTGTTATGAAACAGTTTTACGATGATAATAATAATGGGAACTTGGAAGATCAGCAAATTGAAAATTAATGTGGAATAGTGAGATTTATTCGAGCAAGGTAGGATATACAGTAATATAGGTGTTGTTATTGTTGTTTATATGTTTATGAACATATAAAGTAGCTGAATATAACTCGATGGTACATATATATATATATATATATATATATATATATATATATATATATATATATATATATATATATATATAATTTAAATTATAAACAATTTTTCTATTACTGTAAGAGGGACAGTAATAGTGAATGAAATTTCATCAATTATTAATTAATTAAGTAATGTTGCAATGCAAAACATTTTTCGCAGTCTGATTCATCGCTACTAATATTTTCATTTTCAATCTCGGCAAAATCATCATCATTATTTTCTTCTTCCGTCATTTCTATAATGTCTTCCACTGCTAGTGACGTTTGGTCCCAAATAAAACCTGTCGGTTTTAAATAATCATATGAAAACCAACCGCAGTTTTCAGGCTTAAGTTTAATGCACTCCGGTTCTGTTGTATTCAGCCACATTGAGTTTACAAAAATTGTGCGTAAATTTTTTGTTGCAGGGATATCCACCATGGTGGTATTGTGTTCGAGTCACAGCTGCAATGTCCCGTCCTTTTCTATCGCACGGTATAGCTTGCTCGAACCTCTCGCTCGCACGAATATTTAGATTTTCAAAATTTGACAACCGTAATTTTTGCCAAGTTTTATTTAGCCAACCTTATATCATTGTGTTTGGAAAAAAATATCTTTTATTTGAAACAACATTCATTGACTAAGCACATTTGTGAACATTAGTAATTTTGATTACCTGTTTATACCTGGCAACCACATAGTTTAGCCAGGTAAAAAATAGGCAACCAAACGACTGCATCATCTACAAACATAGTACTTTTGATTAGTACATGATTTTTTCATTTATCTGATTGTCGAAATTAATTTTATTAATCAATTTTTTAATTGCTAATCAAAATTAGCCAGGCCAGGAAATTCTTCGGCAACACTTTCGAATATTGTTTTCCAACATACTAGAATTGATATTAAATTACTCTCAAGCACTAAGCAGGTAGGCATCAACTTTTATTGGATCCTCTACCATAAGACCTTTGTGAAATACCATTAAACATTGTACTGTCAAAAGAGCCAGAAAATTAGTGATTTCTCTTGAATGACAACACAAAATGATGGAATAAGATTTGATTATGAAAAAGGGCACTTTCTGAACCTCACAGCATTCTTATCAGCCTGGCAATCCGCCATATATAAGTGAAAATTGATGTTTCGCTCATTTCATAAGTTATAAGGACTTGCTATTCTCCACCAATAGGATTTGAGGAATGTGAGACATTAGTTGATCGGTTTACGGGTGTATCAAATTCATGATAATCTAATGGAGATTGGAGAGAGTATTGCGGTGATTCTTATGAAGCAACATAATACTGTAATAATATAAATACCTGATAGTTTAGTAAAAAAAAGGATATATAGGATATAAAGCCTGCTTGGTATCCAGCACAGGTATCCAGCATTACAAAAATCCTTATTGTTGAAGGTATAACGATATAAGGTTGCACGGCATTTAAAATATATAGTACAAACAACTGGAAAAAAATAATAAAGAAAGTTGAGTTACAATTCGGATATTTCTATAAGCTCAACCCTGCTTTTAATTGTAAAATGATATTATCAAACATGATAAACAAAAACAGCTGAGCTGAAAGCTTACAAGCTTACTGCCAAGGGGTATTCACTGTCACTCTTATGAATTATTTATGATGCACCTTGACCAGTTTTTTTAAGTCACGCCCAAACCGCTCGAGGCCGCCAAATTGGATTTCAGCAGTTTCCTCCTATTTTTACTATGAAATCTCATATCGAAATCAATTTTTCATGACATTGTATTTTTATTACATACCCCATACCCTTACACGCTTACGCCTCATATGCCTCCCTAGAAAAAAACTAAAAAAAACACGATTCGTGATATCATTGAAATATGAATTGATATTACCCATGTAGCGGTATGGCAAATTTTAAGAGATCAGCAGCTATATCCATATCACATGCAACGGGTGCAAGCTCTAATACCGAGGGATTTACCACTACGAGTAGACTTCTGCAATTGGTTAAGAAATCAAATTTTAAGGAATCCGAATTTCTTAAGTCAGGTATTGTTTACTGACGAAGCTTGTTTCTCCCGGAATGCCATTATCAATTTTCATAACAATCACGTATGGTCTGAGGATAATCCACACGCCTTCATAGAACATCATTTCCAAGAACAGTTTTCTTTCAATATTTGGGCTGGAATTATAGCAAACCACTTCATTGGTCCATATTTTCTGCCTCATAGGCTTACTGGGGAACAATACCAGCGGTTTTTAGTACATGTTCTACCTGAATTATTAGAAGAAGTTCCACTTAGAGAACGGTGTCGTATGTGGTACATGCACGACGGTGCTCCAGCACATTTTAGTCTAGTTGCGCGTCAAGTTCTGAATGAAAATTATCCTAACCGTTGGATAGGTAGAGGTGGTCCACAGTTTCGGCCTCCCCGATCGCCAGATATCAATCCTTTGGATTACTTCTTATGGGGATACCTTAAGTCATTAGTGTACAAAACCCCTGTTCAAAATGAAGAAGACCTCAGAAATAGAATAGTTGATTCATGCTTGATAATCAAAAACACACCACATATTTTTGAAACTAGCAATAAATCATTCATGGTTTTAATGAATTTTGCTGCGACACTTGCATTCGAAGGCAAAACTTTGAAACCTATGTAAGTTTCAAGAGCAGCTGCCACAGAATGACTAAATATTTGCGATGCTAATTTTACCTTCATTTTTTGAAAGTTACCAGGATAAAGATGTTCGTTGGTTAATTTAGGACAAAGTCTATATTCTTTTTTCTTATCGTGTGCATAAAAAGTATCTAGATAGCATTTTTTCACAGTCTCTTTTGGTAACCGGTAATTGTAGGGAAATAAATTATTTCTGGTAGACTTTAACAGATGTGGCACGTCATATAAATAAACAAGTCTCAAGTTATCTACGTTGAAGTAAAGGTTTTCCGTGGTTACTTTTAAAAGTTTGTTAACCAATTTTCTAAAATTGCATCCATGATCTGAAACAACGTCCGTATATCCGGCCGCCGACGCGACGGTCTCCCAGAAGTCAGCCTGCCAAGTATACCGCGCGCGGTGCTTTGGTGACTGCATCTACCACGGCATGTAATCATGTATGATTGTATGGAGCGTATGAAGTTAAAGTAGTGTCAGCTAGCGAGAGAGATAGGCATATTTCGGGGCGGAGCTTGGAGCTTTCTTGTCTCTGTTTATGTTCGGTGCTGGAGATAAATACCAAAAATTGCATCCAGCAGGTTCACGCTGTACTTCCCATTCCATGGTAATATTTTCAAAATAAGGATTTGCTAAAATTCTAGAACTGTTGATATTCGGAAATGAATTGAAAAAAAAACAGTGAAAAACTAAATTTTTTGCATCCCCAAAAATTTCAGGTTCTTAAAAATTTGTATTTTCCAAAATGTCAAGTATATCAGCAGAATCAACTTCATTCACACCATTTTTCCGTAACCTGTAGTAAAAGCCGATAAAACAGAAACAGAACAAATTATCTGCCTGAAGATAAAACCTCACTAGGCCCCCTTCAGCATAACTCACCACTTATATTGACCGCCAAGTCAAAAACTGAGCTTTAGTAATATAAATTATTTCACCTTGTTTGTTTCTCGATCTTTTTAATTCAAACAATACAAAATGATGAGATTTCATGATCGAGTGTGACTTTCTCACATCAAAAACATGATCACACGTTACCAGTATCGCCGGCCTCACTGAGACGCGCCCGAAAAAAACAATAATAACTCTCGCCTCTCGATTTATCCTAAACGTGCTTTTTGCGTAAGGGATCGACGAGTATCTCGCATACATGCTCAAATTTTTAGAGGGCGATGTGCGAAGAATCATCTGTGTTTAAAATTACTGGCAATTGCCGAGGCCAAATTTGTACAGACCAACGCCAAAAAAAAGTTTGACCGTTTTACTGTTATTCGTTATTTGATGATAGATAGCTCTGCCACATATTTCTCGGAAATGTACAAACATAGGTTTGAGCGTTTATTTTTTGTTATTTGACGATAGTTGCAAATTGAACTATTCCATTCTTTTGTTTTCGCCGATTTTTCTTTATAATAAATAAATATAGTCTGTTCTCTCATGAACTCATTTTGAATGTTATTTCATCATCAATACCTACTTATCGAGCATAAATCGATAATTAAATACTTGAATGTTTGCTGCGTTGACTTTAGTTAACCATCCGGTATACATTCAGAACTCTCCTCTCACAAGCGAGCATAAAATAGGACATAAATCATCTTATGGTTGCGCCTTTTTATTGTAAGTTAAAAATTGAGGAAAAGGTATAAATTGTAGCGAATTTATTTGATTTTGTAATCAGGAAACTATTAAAAAAGAAATAGAATGGTTTGTGTCTGGCTACTGATATTATTTTTTATTGCATGTTGCTGTTTGGCTTGTCGATAAATTTTCGGCATTCTATACATATAACTGCACGGAACGTTGTAAGTTATTGATTATAGAGTGGAAAAAGGTTAATTAATACAAGAATTATATATCAACTGAGCCTTTGTGTATGGATCTAATAATACATACAGGCTTAAGGACATTGGGAACATATCGACCCATGCAACGAAGACTATTCTAACTCTCAAACATAACAAAAAAAAACATTTTTTTGCAAAATTTTATAGACTTACACTTTTTTTCAATAATGTTGAAAGGAAACATCTATAACGTCAATCAGAATCACTTAAATTAATATAATCTTGTTCATTTTCGTCACTATTATCACTCTCAATATCTCTGTTATTTTCACTATTGATATTCCGTCCCTTTTGTATTTTCTTGCCTTTATTGGCTTTAAGAGAAAAATAGAAATTATAGAATAGGTAAGTCGTTGAGAGCATCGCTTTCCGTTCTGTTCCTTCGAGGATTTTTCTTCAACTTTACTGTCTTTAACTCGTCAGCATAGTCGTACTTAAATTTCATTTTATGAGGCCATTCTGACGAAAAGTGTACTTCTTTCATCTTGCTTATTTTTATCTTTTCTCCGCCATCATCCTATCCCAATTTTCCGATTTTACCTTCTGTTTAAAACAAAAAAAGTCATTTTGTGCCATCTCTTTCACAATATATGGCTTTCCAGTCACTTTTGCCATGCGAATCAACATGATCCACTGATCGGTGGTATAAATTGCAGATTGCCGCTTTTTGGCATTCTCAATAACAGAGTGCATCCTGTCACCTTCGTTTTGTGTGTGACCTGTATTTAGGAATCGATGAATTATTTGCAGGTTCAGGGACATAGCAGCATAAGAAAACATTGAGAAAATAAAACGGTTATGATTTTGTCCGCCACAGTTATCAGAAAAAATAATAAGCTCCTTGACTCCCTTTCAATCCTGCTTTTTCAAAAAAATTAAAATACAGCTGCTTATTTCGTTTGGTCGCCTCTTCGTAATTACCTCATGCCAAACATAACAGTAGCCTTCATGATTTCCCATATCATAAATTGTGAAGTTATATGTAGCGAGCTTGCTCTTGTAATAGAAGTCGCTCACAGCAGATTGGGGTGTTATGAGGACTTTTTGTACATCAAAACAATTCATCTCGGTTCGATTATAAACAGCTATTTTCACACATCTACTACTTAACGTTTACAGTCATTAATATCAACCTAACCTCCAATTGTGCGGCGAAAATTATAGTAAATCAAACTTACTACACCTTTCGCCGTTTTTTGCAACGAAGACTAGAGTAAGTTAACTTGTTCGTTGTGTGTAACAGTGTTCGCCTGTAGGAATGTGGGTTATTACACTTACTATACACGGAAGTTGTTCACTGGTTGCCTATCGTTCATGACCGACTTTAATTTTCACCAATAAATCTATTGATGCCATATTAGTAAGTCAAAACCCACGTTTTTGAGTTACTATAGTCTTCGTTGCATGGGTCGATATATAATCTAAAGGAATATTTGCTCTTTGGAAAGGCTTCATGAACAGATAAACATTTTTTGTTAATAGAATCCATATTCGGACTGAATTCAATGACACATCACACACATTCAGATTTGACTGACTTTCCACGAAAACGTGGTATATTGTTAATGGATACGAAAATGGTGTATAATGTTTTTCCCAATGTTTATGGTAGATCTTGGTCTGAATTTCAGTTGTCCCAGCATCATATTCTTTGAAAAAAAGATTGAAAAACTGCGCTGACAATAATTAGGAAATTTGAAAAAAAAATTAAGCATAAGCATAAAGATATTTTGACTTTGCTACAAAAATCATCCTGTAATTTTTCTCCAAGCTACTGAATCAACTTCGAAGCTATCAACTGGTATCTATCAAGAACTATATAGGTTTCCAATAATCCGTTCTGCTAACCGTATTTTAACGTATGAAGGATTTTGATAACCACACTTTCTGAAAGTTGATCTGCAACACTCATTATACTAGGTGGCACAAAAGTATATATATTTTTGCTTTATGTTCTAACACTTTGAGACTGAATATAAGCAGGATAAATATGAACAGGTTATGATATTAGAGATAATGGGATAAATATATCAATAATAAATTCCGGTACACTTCATCACATATATCGCATCTGTTGGAGATCTTTTCACGGATGCCAGGGATGCCGTTTTGCGAAGAAAGAAATGTAAGCAACTGAATTAACATAATCAATATACATCTCTATAAAAAAACTGTATTCGGCCAAGGAAAAAAGTGAACCCAAACATATCCACGCATATTGCACGTGATTCAACGTGAAACCGTCGAAAACACAACAGGTCCGCATTAAGATACTACATAACGAATTAAATTATCTAGAAAATTATAAGGAATAAAACATACTCATATATTCGTTCTAAATGAATAAATCAAAATAACGATTTTTTATTTAAGAAGACTGCAATCATTTTTTCCAAGTTTATATTAAAATACGTTAAAATCATCTTCCCAATCCATCATCTTTATTTAACTGCACAGATATAAAAATAATAACAACAATACTCTGTAAAAAAATACAGACAGCGTAATTTGCATTGATTTTTCAATTAAACATCATAAATTTAACAGCAACATGAAAACACTAAGCTTTTCTGATGAATTCAAATTTAATGAACTGCTACTGCGTTTATTAGGTAGTTCTAACAACTTGAATAAGTAAGAGCATGAAGCAAGCCAATAAGTAAAATGAAAATGATAGATTTACTCTGTAGAAGTACTTGAAGTATCATTAACATTGTTGATATCTATTATAAGGAGTTCATCTTGAATGTCAATAATATTATCTATGTCCCACATTTTGATTTCAATTTTTTCCTGAACATGATGAATGCAATCTTTCCATTTATCAGCCGAAACTCTGTTGACGGCATCATGAAACAGATTTATAACATCTGAAAATTTGAAGGTCGTGTTGTTTGACGCTAGGTATTGTTTTATATTAGCCCTAATTAACTCGATAGGGTTCAGTTCGCAGTGGTAAGGAGGTAGTCGTAAAAGTTTTATTTTTCTTTTTGGCTATTTCACCAATAATATTTAAGTTATACTTATATTTATGTTGTTTTACTGATTTTATTAAATCCGCTTCAACCATATTTTCATCAAAATTGATTTACTTAGAATTAAGCCATACTTGGATATCCGCTTTTTTGAATTTACAAGGTTGCCAAGCTTAATATCGCAATTATTGGGGAACTGAAGACATTGTTATTAATGTACCTATTGTTCATTCGGATACTCAATAGTAATACCTAGTAGCTTAGGAGAATGATGAAAAGGATATTTTCTTTTTCATGCTCGGCATAGGATATATTATTAGAAGGTTTAGGTTACAAATTATGACATTATAATTTCTAAATCAGATTCTCTCATTCTGTTTTGTAATTTGATAAAGGCTGCCTAGGCATAGACATTCGTTTAAATGTCGATTTTTCTTTTCGATCTTTTTGAGCTCCATATCCTGAACTTTTGTCCTTGTTACTTTCTAATTACATTCCCCACGTTATATCTTCAAAATTTTGTGCCCCCTAAAACTTTGCACCCGATGCCTGGGCTACTAAGGCTTCTGCGCGCGCGTCTGTAAATTATCATTTTTGCGCAATTATTTCATATTAATTGCATGAGGGTGATTTATACCTAGTTCATCTACTTGACTTCAATACTTTTGTTATCAAAAGTCACGATTACTTATGTTCTCTCCCTGTACGTCATTCAGATATAGTTGATATATATGTTTTGGGAACAGATATCCAATAAATACCAATAGTAGAATCCATAATCTCATCCCAAAGAAATAAACAATCCTACTAAAAACGTATACCTACCCCTGAATAATCAAATTCTACAACTTCAACACTAATAATGAAAGTAGGTAGGTACCTATTCTAACTCTGATCTGAGTACACACGCCGTAGTACCAATTAATTTGGCGACTTTGCCGACTTCTTATTCTTATTCTCTGAATTTCATTATGGTGGCAAACTGAAAACTTTAGGAAGAGGAAGAGAAGATCTCCAAGGTTGCCACGTTCAAAACTTAGGCTATTTGAATTGAACTTTGTACATTATGTGTGATTAACGATGGAGATGTTGAAAAGCAGTACATGAAGTTGACGGTCAATAGGCAATTCCTATTCCACTTTTGGTACTCGGCTAATTTTATTTTTTTGTTATTTTTATTATTGCGACTACTAGAATTTTGAATTTGACGGCTTGTCTATTGCTATTTTTTTATTTTTCATTTATTATTAATATAATCTCAGTAACCGCTAAATCCATTGTGAAATCCATATAGTGCGGCAAATTGAATAGCAAAAAAAGAAACCGATAATTATTTGAATATTCACGAACTTTGTTATATTTACCGAGTTTGCGATCATTTTTCATGTATTTTTCAGGCGGTTAAACATTTTTGGAAAATTCCGTACTTTTTTTATACTTTTTTCATGTGACTGGTATTTGACAAAAGAGCCTGGGGACATCAATGATCATTTAATATATCAAAAGAGTTTTGAGGTAGTGCAAAATGTTTAGAAAGTGCGTACTTTTTAGTAGTGTCGGAATGAAGTGTGATATCTGGGAATATCAAATACATTTTTTAAGTTGTCAGAGCTTGTATGCGTACGTAATTTGAAAATCAATTCATATTTATAATATATCAAGTGGATCTCTTTTTGAGTATTATATGTGACATGGGAGTACGCTTTTGTCAAGTTAATTTTATATCCACTGAGCGAATCAAAAAAGGTAAAATATTCCATTATATATTTTTTTATGACCGTAATCCAACTAGTAAATATATGAGATAATAGATACAAGAAGAGTCCTGGTCAAAGCTTTAGGAGCAAGATTATGAAAACCTTTATTTGTGTATTGCTGCATTATTCATATTTTATAAGCCTCTGATTCGAAATTAGGCTACATCCATTTTTACTCACAATACGTCACTCAGCTGCATGCGTATATATGCTGCAAGTACTTGCATGAACTCAATTTAGCAAGATCGCAAGAATGGATTGTCATTAAAAAAATAAAAATACTATAATTAAATCCCAACCATAAAAACAAGTTTCCTGACATGAACTATTAAACTATTATACATTGGCTTCAACATTGCACCAGTTTGTAATCCTACAACATGGCAACCGTGCACTCTAGATCAACGATGCGCCAATTCTAGGAACCCATTGAAGTAGCATGATGAAAGAAAGACTAGGTTGGTGAATTGTTTTAATAATTCCATATTGATAAACATTATATTCCTCAAAGGCTTTATTAGGCCTGTAGGTATATCACGATAACTTATTTCATTCATTTTTCCAGTGTTTGTAGGTTTCAGTAGTCTTTATGCCCTAATGCCCTAGGAAGTGGTATTTTATTAAGAATTATAATATGATTATATATATATATATATATATATATTTATATGTGGGAAGAATGAGATCTTTTCGTGGTAAATGTTAGTTAAGGTGAGATCACTTTGGAAATTGCAGAGAGCGTACGTGAGTCTGTATATTTGCGTGATACTTTCCACCTAGAGTGAGATCCGAAAATTTGGCAATGCGGCGGATCTCATCTTTGCGATAAAATAATTTCATTGGTGAGTCATAGTAGGATATATATTATTATGTACTTGTGTTTTGCTTTCTGTGCCTATAAAAGCAAGCGTATTCGGCCTGTTTTGAAGCAGCGGCTCTTTCCACTACAGCACGCGGTAGCAATGCGCTGAAGCATTTGTAGAGCAGATAGGATAATTTTGTTAGATGGAATTGAAACAGGATCCAAATAAAATTTGTATAGTTCTATTGTTTTAATCTGTAATTATTATAAACGAATACTTTAATTTGTATCCAAGTTTTCTCTTGTTCTCTTGGAACAGGAGAGGATACTTTTTTTTAAATTCGAGGCATTCATCCTTTTTGGGGGAAATCCTATTTTTTATGTGCATTTTGAAAAATTTCTTCATAGTAGCTTTTTGTTTTGAATCCCATGATCCTCGAGTTTGTTCCTTTTTTTTACTTGACCCTTGTGGTGCAATATTTCCTGGAACTAAACAAAAGTTATAGGTCAGCAAACATTCTTGGCATCATATTGTGAACATATAACAGTACTGGATCCGGCTGCATGATGTCTACATTCATCGCGTTTTTAATCAAAACGTAATAGATAAATCGTTCAGATATATATATATATATATATATATATATATATATATATATATATATATATATATATATATATATACACCACTAAAATAGTTTTGGTTGCCTTTACTCACCTGACCGCAATCTCTTGGCAACCTGGTATAAACAGGTACTGCTCCGTTGAGTTTTGACATTCATAACATTTTTTTAATCATTGATATATCAAATTAAAGCTAATTTTTTCCTCTATACGATGGTATAAAGTTCGCAGAATTTTTTAAGTTGGGTATATATCTATCTTTGGAATTATTGATGATTTAATTAAAAAAGAAATGAATTAAATTTTTCCAATAAAATCAATTATTTAATTAAAAATACTTGCCGGAACATTTTGTTAACATTGCGGACACGTATTTCTCTATGAATAGTGATTTATAAAAATTACATTTTGATTAAAAACGCGATGAACGTAGACATTATGCAGCCAGATCTTAGACTATAAGTACTGTTTTCTATTAGTAGTAATTCAATAGAGGGAATATTAAAGTAATAAGGAAATATACATTTGTAAAAATCTGAATGATTAAGTTATAGAGGTATGTAGAAAAGATTATCATAAGTTTACCATCTTCTAATTCTTCTGATTCGGAATTTTTGCACCTAGTGGCACTCTGGGATAGTCCATCTCGCTGATGTATCTTGTCTATGTTGGATTCTGCAAAAAAAACTTACAAAAATTAAACCACAGATAATAGAAACCTCCACAAAGCCTACCAGTAACTCTATCTACTTCTGCAGCCATGATGTTATCTCTGTTTAGGTCATTTAAGTCCATATCAATCTCCTCCAGAGTTTTTCCGTGGTACTCGGCTCCTTTTCCTTCATCCATGATTAACAATAGTTTGGCTATTTTTGCTACAAAAAACCATGAAAACATTTTAGTCCATTCCCGAAGAAAGTGCATATTTAAAATATATTGTTGTGTATAAAATATGTTCAAAAGTACCTTGGACATACCTGAGGACACATTAATTAAGATATAAACCAAAATGATAGACTTCAAATGAATTATGACGATGTAAATTGCAATTGAAAAAATTTCGGGGTGTTGGAATCGAACCTACGCCCATGAAAAATTATACTGTAAAAATTGACGCTATAGACCACTCGACCAGTAACGCAGTTGTCAACAATGTTCTTTATTTGGCTATTTACTCTCATTATGTTTCCGGAAATAAAAAAGATCACAAGAATTTCATATTCGAACAAAAATGTGAAGCATAAATTTGCTAAAAATGTATGTTTTCTCGAGAGAATGTTGGCAAAATTCAACACATTACTCACTATTTTCCATCATTTGAATTCGCTCCAGGGGTCACAATCCTCCTCAAGATTAGTAATCGAGTATTCGTCATGTTCCACACTTTTAAGAATGCCGCTGCAACCTAAAAGTGGAGTTTAGTAAACGTGAAACTGAAAAGATGCAGAAATGTGATACTTACAAACATACACAGGTATGCTTAATAAAGAATAACAAAATCAGAAAGTCTATCACGTCCCAGAAGCTCTACAGAAAGATAGTTTTTTTTTACAAATTTCGGCAACATTTATTTTGAAGATAAAATAATTGTGTATTTAACACACTTTCACGAATAAAGCTATTTTTTACAATATCTCAAGTCATGGAATGTATTAAGAAGAATGAAATTGCTTAAGGAATAGAATATCTTAAAACATGAAATAAAATATTTTATATAACGTGAAATATCTCAAGGACATTTGTTAATGTTTTCTATGGGTTTCCTTTAGCAGTAGTTCAAACACAGTCGCTAAAAAATATTTCCCATAGACAGACAAATAAAAAAATATTCAATAGAAAAATAGCTAAACAGCATAAATGGATTGCAAGACTTGAGAGCTGCAGTTTTGTATCCATAACAGAAGCTAGTTAGTTAGTTAACCCGAATAGCCTTTATAAACAGTCAAATCTGACAGTACGATAATGCTTTCATTATAAATCAAAACGCGTCACTGTAAAACGGTGAAACTGTGTATCAGATACACAATTATTCCATCTGCATAATGGTAGGAGTTTCACCAAATGAGAGCATCTACAATCTGCATTTATTTTATTTAGTATAAATTCTCAATTTTGATAAAGCAAATCATCAATCTAAACCAGCTTAAAATATCGCCGAAATATTAAATGCACCTCAACAAAACAATCTCATTCCGAGTACCAGCAGTTGTACGTGTGTCAAGGATATTTGCGTCTTGACACGTAACCACGTGCTGTTGATAGAGCATCAGAGAGGAAGTTAATTTCTTCAAAATATGAACCCGGCCGGGTCGGGCCGTCACGCCGTCACACAGCACAGCACAGCTTTACGTAGCGTTTATCTCTAGACTGGTTAATCTAGAAGGCTGGCGTTGTGGCGTTGTGGCGTTCGTTTTGGCACCGGTGATGGATTCTCTTCTTCGCTGCTGCCATCGATTTCCGATTCCGCCTCTCGCGTACGTGACCAAATTGTTTTTATTGAACTAGATTTTTTCATAGGCAACTTGAATAGCTTGCAGCTATTCGAAAAAGAAAATATCAACGATTAAAAGTCAGTTCTTGAATTTTACAAGATGCTTCCCATATCGGGAGGAGGTTGGTACTCATTTCGAACACTATTTGAGATTGTGAAAATGAAATGAAATGAAATCAAATAGATTCACTCAGTATCCTTCGCTTAGTTATCCATTTAGAAAAAAAATTCTTGGAATAATGAAATCAGAATTTTACGACAGTTTTTCGTAGGTCCTCTAGCCTCCAAAATTACTATTGCATTTTTTTGTGAATTTAACCTTTCGAACAATGTTTTCCAACATACTAGAATTGATATTAAATTACTCTCAAGCACTAAGCAGGTAAGCATCAACTTTTATTGGATCCTCTACCATAAGGCCTTTGTGAAATGCCATTGAACATTGTACTGTCAAAAGAGCCCGAAAATTAGTGATTTCTCTTGAATGACAACACAAAATGATGGAATAAGATTTGATTATGAAAAAGGGCACTTTCTGAACCTCACAGCATTCTTATCAGCCTGGCAATCCGCCATATATAAGTGAAAATTGATGTTTCGCTCATTTCATAAGTTATAAGGACTTGCTATTCTCCACCAATAGGATTTGAGGAATGTGAGACATTAGTTGATCGGTTTCCGAGTATATCAAATTCATGATAATCTAATGGAGAGAGTATCGCGGTGATTTTTATGAAGCTACATAATACTGTAATAATATAAATACCTGAAAGTTTAGTAAAAAAAAAATATATAGGAGGTATTTCACAAATTACCTTATTATTTCTATTACTTGTTAGGTCCATTCTTATTCTACAAAAATAAATGCCATCCAAAGCCTGCTTAGTATCCAGCACAGGTATCCAGCATTACAAAAAGCCTTATTGTTGAAGGTATAACGATATAATATTCATAGAGAAATACGTGTCCGCAAGGTTGACAAAATGTTCCGGCAAGTATTTTTAATTAAATAATTGATTTTATTGGAAAAATTTAATTCATTTCTTTTTTAATTAAATCATCAATCATTCCAAAGATAGATATATACCCAACTTAAAAAATTCTGCGAACTTTATACCATCGTATAGAGGAAAAAATTAGCTTTAATTTGATATATCAATGATTAAAAAAACGTTATGAATGTCAAAACTCAACGGAGCAGTACCTGTTTATACCAGGTTGCCAAGAGATTGCGGTCAGGTGAGTAAAGGCAACCAAAACTATTTTAGTGGTGTATATATATATATATATATATATATATATATATATATATATATATATATATCTGGACGATTTATCTATTACGTTTTGATTAAAAACGCGATGAATGTAGACATCATGCAGCCGGATCCAGTACTGTTATATGTTCACAATATGATGCCAAGAATGTTTGCTGACCTATAACTTTTGTTTAGTTCCAGGAAATATTGCACCACAAGGGTCAAGTAAAAAAAGGAACAAACTCGAGGATCATGGGATTCAAAACAAAAAGCTACTATGAAGAAATTTTTCGAAATGCACATAAAAAATAGGATTTCCCCCAAAAAGGATGAATGCCTCGAATTTAAAAAAAAAGTATCCTCTCCTGTTCCAAGAGAAAACTTGGATACAAATTAAAGTATTCGTTTATAATAATTACAGATTAAAACAATAGAACTATACAAATTTTATTTGGATCCTGTTTCAATTCCATCTAACAAAATTATCCTATCTGCTCTACAAATGCTTCAGCGCATTGCTACCGCGTGCTGTAGTGGAAAGAGCCGCCGCTTCAAAACAGGCCGAATACGCTTGCTTTCATAGGCACAGAAAGCAAAACACAAGTACATAATAATATCAAAAGTTTGATTTCGGACTTCCATTGTCTATAAAATTTTGAGTATCACGACGTCTCGATTGATGTGCTATCTTCTATAAATAGGCATGGAAGGAACGTGTTCGCCAGTTCACCTGAAGACGATTGAAGATAGCACATCAATCGAAACGTCGTGATACTCAAAATTTTATAGACAATGGAAGTCCGAAATCAAACTTTTGATAAATCCACCTTGTCTACAAGTTTCAAACTACATAATAATATATTTCCTACTATGACTCAGCAATGAAATTATTTTATCGCAAAGATGAGATCCGTCGCATTGCCAAATTTTCGGATCTCACTCTAAGTGGAAAGTATCACGCAAATATACAGACTCACGTACGCTCTCTGCAATTCCCAAAGTGATCTCACCTTAACTAACATTTACCACGAAAAGATCTCATTCTTCCCACATATATATATATATATATATATATATATATATATATATATATATATATAATCATATTATATTTCTCAATAAAATACCACTTCCTAGGGCATAAAGACTACTGAAACCTACAGACACTGGAAAAATGAATGAAATAAGTTATCGTGATATACCTAAAAGCCTAATAAAGCCTTTGAGGAATATAATGTTTATCAATATGGAATTATTAAAACAATTCACCAACCTAGTCTTTCTTTCATCATGCTACTTCAATGGGTTCCTAGAATTGGCGCATCGTTGATCTAGAGTGCACGGTTGCCATGTTGTAGGATTACAAACTGGTGCAATGTTAAAGCCAATGTATAATAGTTTAATAGTTCATGTCAGGAAACTTGTTTTTATGGTTGGGATTTAATTATAGTATTTTTATTTTTTTAATGACAATCCATTCTTGCGATCTTGCTAAATTGAGTTCATGCAAGTACTTGCAGCATATATACGCATGCAGTTGAGTGACGTATTATGAGTAAAAATGGATGTAGCCTAATTTCGAATCAGAGGCTTATAAAATATGAATAATGCAGCAATACACAAATAAAGGTTTTCATAATCTTGCTCCTAAAGCTTTGACCATGACTCTTCTTGTATCTATTATCTCATATATTTACTAGTTGGATTACGGTCATAAAAAAATATATAATGGAATATTTTACCTTTTTTTGATTCGCTCAGTGGATATAAAATTAACTTGACAAAAGCGTACTCCCATGTCACATATAATACTCAAAAAGAGATCCACTTGATATATTATAAATATGAATTGATTTTCAAATTACGTACGCATACAAGCTCTGACAACTTAAAAAATGTATTTGTTATTCCCAGATATCACACTTCATTCCGACACTACTAAAAAGTACGCACTTTCTAAACATTTTGCACTACCTCAAAACTCTTTTTATATATTAAATGTTCATTGATGTCCCCAGGCTCTTTTGTCAAATACCAGTCACATGAAAAAAGTATAAAAAAAAGTACGGAATTTTCCAAAAATTTTTAACCGCCTGAAAAATACATGAAAAATGATCGCAAACTCGGTAAATATAACAAAGTTCGTGAATATTCAAATACTTATCGGTTTCCTTTTTTGCTATTCAATTTGCCGCACTATATGGATTTCACAATGGATTTAGCGGTTACTGAGATTATATTAATAATAAATGAAAAATAAAAAAATAGCAATAGACAAGCCGTCAAATTCAAAATTCTAGTAGTCGCAATAATAAAAATAACAAAAAAATAAAATTAGCCGAGTACCAAAAGTGGAATAGGAATTGCCTATTGACCGTCAACTTCATGTACTGCTTTTCAACATCTCCATCGTTAATCACACATAATGTACAAAGTTCAATTCAAATAGCCTAAGTTTTGAACGTGGCAACCTTGGAGATCTTCTCTTCCTCTTCCTAAAGTTTTCAGTTTGCCACCATAATGAAATTCAGAGAATAAGAATAAGAAGTCGGCAAAGTCGCCAAATTAATTGGTACTACGGCGTGTGTACTCAGATCAGAGTTAGAATAGGTACCTACCTACTTTCATTATTAGTGTTGGAATTGTAGAATTTGATTATTCAGGGGTAGGTATACGTTTTTAGTAGGATTGTTTATTTCTTTGGGATGAGATTATGGATTCTACTATTGGTATTTATTGGATATCTGTTCCCAAAACATATATATCAACTATATCTGAATGACGTACAGGGAGAAAACATAAGTAATCGTGACTTTTGATAACAAAAGTATTGAAGTCAAGTAGATGAACTAGGTATAATTCACCCTCATGCAATTAATATGAAATAATTGCGCAAAAATGATAATTTACAGACACAGGTAGAATTTTAAAAAAAATTAGAGACGCGCGCGCAGAAGCCTTAGTAGCCCAGGCATCGGGTGCAAAGTTTTAGGGGGCACAAAATTTTGAAGATATAACGTGGGGAATGTAATTAGAAAGTAACAAGGACAAAAGTTTAGGATATGGAGCTCAAAAAGATCGAAAAGAAAAATCGACATTTAAACGAATGTCTATGCCTAGGCAGCCTTTATCAAATTACAAAACAGAATGAGAGAATCTGATTTAGAAATTATAATGTCATAATTTGTAACCTAAACCTTCTAATAATATATCCTATGAGTTCACTTTTCAATCCCAATTTTATCACCATAAAATAATAGCCAATAATTTTCGCTGATTAGATGTAGTTCAATTCAATTTAGTTTATCCATTATTCAAAAACAAAAATTGTATAATAATTCTTCGAAATAAAACTATTCTTTCATGGTGTTTTATTTACCGAGATAATAGGGTTGAGGAACCTTCAAGGGTTCTAAGGAAGCTTCATTGTTGTTTTGCAAATAAGGGTTCCTCATGCTATTCAATGGCAAATTCACTGATGGATTATGCTTTGGAAGTATTTGCCGACTAAACTGACGCCACTCAAACAATCATAACTATCTCATACATTTTCCTACAACGCGATTTTCTTCCATAACAATGAATAGGCGAAATCGTTAATAAAACAATTATTTGAGTGACCTACAATTGTTGCACTACGTAGGCAGAGTTTCCATCCCACTATCTGTCAAACTTTCTTACTCAAGCATTACTTGCCCCGTTCACCCCAAACAATATCTTCATTGAAAATGCCGAGCATGAAAAAGAAAATATCCTTTTCATCATTCTCCTAAGCTACTAGGTATTACTATTGAGTATCCGAATGAACAATAGGTACATTAATAACAATGTCTTCAGTTCCCCAATAATTGCGATATTAAGCTTGGCAACCTTGTAAATTCAAAAAAGCGGATATCCAAGTATGGCTTAATTCTAAGTAAATCAATTTTGATGAAAATATGGTTGAAGCGGATTTAATAAAATCAGTAAAACAACATAAATATAAGTATAACTTAAATATTATTGGTGAAATAGCCAAAAAGAAAAATAAAACTTTTACGACTACCTCCTTACCACTGCGAACTGAACCCTATCGAGTTAATTAGGGCTAATATAAAACAATACCTAGCGTCAAACAACACGACCTTCAAATTTTCAGATGTTATAAATCTGTTTCATGATGCCGTCAACAGAGTTTCGGCTGATAAATGGAAAGATTGCATTCATCATGTTCAGGAAAAAATTGAAATCAAAATGTGGGACATAGATAATATTATTGACATTCAAGATGAACTCCTTATAATAGATATCAACAATGTTAATGATACTTCAAGTACTTCTACAGAGTAAATCTATCATTTTCATTTTACTTATTGGCTTGCTTCATGCTCTTACTTATTCAAGTTGTTAGAACTACCTAATAAACGCAGTAGCAGTTCATTAAATTTGAATTCATCAGAAAAGCTTAGTGTTTTCATGTTGCTGTTAAATTTATGATGTTTAATTGAAAAATCAATGCAAATTACGCTGTCTGTATTTTTTTACAGAGTATTGTTGTTATTATTTTTATATCTGTGCAGTTAAATAAAGATGATGGATTGGGAAGATGTTTTTAACGTATTTTAATATAAGCTTGGAAAAAATGATTGCAGTCTTCTTAAATAAAAAATCGTTATTTTGATTTATTCATTTAGAACGAGTATATGAGTATGTTTTATTCCTTATAATTTTCTAGATAATTTAATTCGTTATGTAGTATCTTAATGCGGACCTGTTGTGTTTTCGACGGTTTCACGTTGAATCACGTGCAATATGCGTGGATATGTTTGGGTTTACTTTTTTTCTTGGCCGAATACAGTTTTTTTATAGAGATGTATATTGATTATGTTAATTCAGTTGCTTACATTTCTTTCTTCGCAAAATGGCATCCCTGGCATCCGTGAAAAGATCTCCAACAGATGCGATATATGTGATGAAGTGTACCGGAATTTATTATTGATATATTCATCCCATTATCTCTCATATCATAACCTGTTCATATTTATTCTGCTTATATTCAGTCTCAAAGTGTTAGAACATAAAGCAAAAATATATACTTTTGTGCCACCTAGTATAATGAGTGTTGCAGATCAACTTTCAGCAAAGTGTGGTTATCAAAATCCTTCATACGTTAAAATACGGTTAGCAGAACGGATTATTGGAAACCTATATAGTTCTTGATAGATACCAGTTGATAGCTTCGAATTTGATTCAGTAGCTTGGAGAAAAATTACAGGATGATTTTTGTAGCAAAGTCAAAATATCTTTATGCTTATGCTTAATTTTTTTTTCAAATTTCCTAATTATTGTCAGCTCAGTTTTTCAATCTTTTTTTCAAAGAATATGATGCTGGGACAACTGAAATTCAGACCAAGATCTACCATAAACATTGGGAAAAACATTATACACCATTTTCGTATCCATTAACAATATACCACGTTTTCGTGGAAAGTCCGTCAAATCTGAATGTGTGTGATGTGTCATTGAATTCAGTCCGAATATGGATTCTATTAACAAAAAATGTTTATCTGTTCATGAAGCCTTTCCAAAGAGCAAATATTCCTTTAGATTATATATCGACCCATGCAACGAAGACTATAGTAACTCAAAAACGTGGGTTTTGACTTACTAATATGGCATCAATAGATTTATTGGTGAAAATTAAAGTCGGTCATGAACGATAGGCAACCAGTGAACAACTTCCGTGTATAGTAAGTGTAATAACCCACATTCCTACAGGCGAACACTGTTACACACAACGAACAAGTTAACTTACTGTAGTCTTCGTTGCAAAAAACGATGAAAGGTGTAGTAAGTTTGATTTACTATAATTTTCGCCGCACAATTGGAGGTTAGGTTGATATTAATGACTGTAAACGTAAAGTAGTAGATGTGTGAAAATAGCTGTTTATAATCGAACCGAGATGAATTGTTTTGATGTACAAAAAGTCCTCATAACACCCCAATCTGCTGTGAGCGACTTCTATTACAAGAGCAAGCTCGCTACATATAACTTCACAATTTATGATATGGGAGATCATGAAGGCTACTGTTATGTTTGGCATGAGGTAATTACGAAGAGGCGACCAAACGAAATAAGCAGCTGTATTTGAATTTTTTTGAAAAAGCAGGATTGAAAGGGAGTCAAGAAGCTTATTATTTTTTCTGATAACTGTGGCGGACAAAATCATAACCGTTTTATTTTCTCAATGTTTTCTTATGCTGCTATGTCCCTGAACCTGCAAATAATTCATCGATTCCTAAATACAGGTCACACACAAAACGAAGGTGACAGGATGCACTCTGTTATTGAGAATGCCAAAAAAGCGGCAATCTGCAATTTATACCACCGATCAGTGGATCATGTTGATTCGCATGGCAAAAGTGACTGGAAAGCCATATATTGTGAAAGAGATGGCACAAAATGACTTTTTTTGTTTTAAACAGAAGGTAAAATCGGAAAATTGGGATAGGATGATGGCGGAGAAAAGATAAAAATAAGCAAGATGAAAGAAGTACACTTTTCGTCAGAATGGCCTCATGAAATGAAATTTAAGTACGACTATGCTGACGAGTTAAAGACAGTAAAATTGAAAAAAAATCCTCGAAGGAACAGAACGGAAAGCGATGCTCTTAAAGACTTACCTATTCTATAATTTCTATTTTTCTCTTAAAACCAAGAAAGGCAAGAAAATACAAAAGGGACGGAAGATCAATAGTGAAAATAACAGAGATATTGAGAGTGATAATAGTGACGAAAATGAACAAGATTATATTAATTTGAGTGATTCTGATTGACGTTATAGATGTTTCCTTTCAACATTATTGAAAAAAAGTGTAAGTCTATAAAATTTTGCAAAAAAATGTTTTTTTTGTTATGTTTGAGAGTTAGAATAGTCTTCGTTGCATGGGTCTATATGTTCCCAATGTCCTTAAGCCTGTATGTATTATCAGATCCATACACAAAGGCTCAGTTGATATATAATTCTTGTATTAATTAACCTTTTTCTACTCTATAATCAATAACTTACAACGTTCCGTGCAGTCATATGTATAGAATGCCGAAAATTTATCGACAAGCCAAACAGCAACATGCAATAAAAAATAATATCAGTAGGCAGACACAAACCATTCTATTTCTTTTTTAATAGTTTCCTGATTACAAAATCAAATAAATTCGCTACAATTTATACCTTTTCCTCAATTTTTAACTTACAATAAAAAGGCGCAACCATAAGATGATTTATGTCCTATTTTATGCTCGCTTGTGAGAGGAGAGTTCTGAATGTATACCGGATGGTTAACTAAAGTCAACGCAGCAAACATTCAAGTATTTAATTATCGATTTATGCTCGA
This sequence comes from Bruchidius siliquastri, assembly GCA_949316355.1. Classification (NCBI taxonomy): domain Eukaryota; kingdom Metazoa; phylum Arthropoda; class Insecta; order Coleoptera; family Chrysomelidae; genus Bruchidius; species Bruchidius siliquastri. The sequence continues at coordinate 39,255,918 of OX438533.1, read as the reverse complement.
TAAGTAGGTATTGATGATGAAATAACATTCAAAATGAGTTCATGAAAGAACAGACTATATTTATTTATTATAAAGAAAAATCGGCGAAAACAAAAGAATGGAATACTTCAATTTGCAACTATCGTCAAATAACAAAAAATAAACGCTCAAACCTATGTTTGGACATTTCCGAGAAATATGTGGCAGAGCTATCTATCATCAAATAACGAATAACAGTAAAACGGTCAAACTTTTTTTTGGCGTTGGTCTGTACAAATTTGGCCTCGGCAATTGCCAGTAATTTTAAACACAGATGATTCTTCGCACATCGCCCTCTAAAAATTTGAGCATGTATGCGAGATACTCGTCGATCCCTTACGCAAAAAGCACGTTTAGGATAAATCGAGAGGCGAGAGTTATTATTGTTTTTTTCGGGCGCGTCTCAGTGAGGCCGGCGATACTGGTAACGTGTGATCATGTTTTTGCTGTGAGAAAGTCGCACTCGATCATGAAATCTCATCATTTTGTATTGTTTGAATTAAAAAGATCGAGAAACAAACAAGGTGAAATAATTTATATTACTAAAGCTCAGTTTTTGACTTGGCGGTCAATATAAGTGGTGAGTTATGCTGAAGGGGGCCTAGTGAGGTTTTATCTTCAGGCAGATAATTTGTTCTGTTTCTGTTTTATCGGCTTTTACTACAGGTTACGGAAAAATGGTGTGAATGAAGTTGATTCTGCTGATATACTTGACATTTTGGAAAATACAAATTTTTAAGAACCTGAAGTTTTTGGGGTGCAAAAAATTTAGTTTTTCACTGTTTTTTTTTCAATTCATATCCGAATATCAACAGTTCTAGAATTTTAGCAAATCCTTATTTTGAAAATATTACCATGGAATGGGAAGTACAGCGTGAACCTGCTGGATGCAATTTTTGGTATTTATCTCCAGCACCGAACATAAACAGAGACAAGAAAGCTCCAAGCTCCGCCCCGAAATATGCCTATCTCTCTCGCTAGCTGACACTACTTTAACTTCATACGCTCCATACAATCATACATGATTACATGCCGTGGTAGATGCAGTCACCAAAGAACCGCGCGCGGTATACTTGGCAGGCTGACTTCTGGGAGACCGACGCGTCGGCGGCCGGATATACCGAGGTTGTTTCAGATCATGGATGCAATTTTAGAAAATTGGTTAACAAACTTTTAATAGTAACCACGGATAACGTTTACTTCAACGTAGATAACTTGAGACTTGTTTATTTATATGACGTGCCACATCTGTTAAAGTCTACCAGAAATAATTTATTTCCCTACAATTACCGGTTACCAAAAGAGACTGTGAAAAAATGCTATCTAGATACTTTTTATGCACACGATAAGAAAAAAGAATATAGACTTTGTCCTAAATTAACCAACGAAAATCTTTATCCTGGTAACTTTCAGAAAATGAAGGTAAAATTAGCATCGCAAATATTTAGTCATTCTGTGGCAGCTGCTCTTGAAACTTACATAGGTTTCAAAGTTTTGCCTTCGAATGCAAGTGTCGCAGCAAAATTCATTAAAACCATGGATGATTTATTGCTAGTTTCAAAAATATGTGGTGTGTTTTTGATTATCAAGCATGAATCAACTATTCTATTTCTGAGATCTTCTTCATTTTGAACAGGGGTTTTGTACACTAATGACTTAAGGTATCCCCATAAGAAGTAATCCAAAGGATTGATATCTGGCGATCGGGGAGGCCAAAACTGTGGACCACCTCTACCTATCCAACGGTTAGAATAATTTTCATTCAGAACTTGACGCGCAACTAGACTAAAATGTGCTGGAGCACCGTCGTGCATGTACCACATACGACACCGTTCTCTAAGTGGAACTTCTTCTAATAATTCAGGTAGAACATGTACTAAAAACCGCTGGTATTGTTCCCAACCCATGAACCAATGAAGTGGTTTCCTATAATTCCTGCCCAAAAATTGAAAGAAAACTGTTCTTGGAAATGATGTTCTATGAAGGCGTGTGGATTATCCTCAGACCATACGTGATTGTTATGAAAATTGATAATAGCATTCCGGGAAAAACAAGCTTCTTCAGTAAACAATACCTGACTTAAGAAATTCGGATTCCTTAAAATTTGATTTCTTAACCAATTGCAGAAGTCTACTCGTAGTGGTAAATCCCTCGGTATTAGAGCTTGCACCCGTTGCATGTGATATGGATATAGCTGCTGATCTCTTAAAATTTGCCATACCGCTACATGGGTAATATTTAATTCATGCGCTATTTTCCGCGTACTGGTTTCATGATTTCTCTCAATTTCGTTTAGAACTGCTTCCTCCATCTGAACGGTTCGTACTATTGCAGGTCTTCCTATGACAACTGTAGACCTCTTAAAACTACCTGTTTCGGAAAGTCGGGCGTGGATTCGTATAAATGTTCTTACAGCAGGCACTTCGCGTTGGGGATATCGTTCATGATAGATACGTCTCGCAGCATGAGCGTTACCCTGAGCCATCCCATAACAGAAATGCATATCTGTCATTTCTCCGTTAGTAAATTGGACCATTTTAAGCGGAATATCAGTACACTTCTACTTGACAACAAACTCTAAACTGAATAAACTGACAGTTCTCAAGTTGTTTATCAATTATTGCAATTGTTTTTCACAGCACACTTACTAAATAGATGAACATTTATTTATTTACAATAGCCTGCATCGATTCAATAATTTGCATCTTTCTCGAAAACGGTTAGCCCTATCGAGATGTACCAAGAGACCATTTTTACGTAGAAATCTCTGAAATACCATATTCTAAAATCAAAATGTCAAAACAATTACCAGTTAGAAAATGGGGTTATTTTTACCCTTAACTCCTCCCGTATGATACGCCTCTGATTAAAATTATGAAATTCTGAATTCTGAATCAGATTCAGCGTCAAAAGTTTACCCATCTTACCTAATTTCGTAATTTTGTTATGAATGGTTTCAAGAATATCGAGGGAAAACCGTCTTCAGGGTGCCCCATGCAAAGGAGCGTAGCTCCCTTAGAAAGCATTTCCGGACCCATGTTCATATGACATTTTCTTTCTATTTTTCGGAGTACTATTCGTGGTTAAAGTTTGTTAACATACTTAATTAACACCCTGTATAGGTTGTTGGGAAAATCTTAATTTTCCTTTAGCCTCCGGAAAATGTTCTGGTTAAGCCTCTGTCTTTTTTTGCTCGTCAGATTTTTAAGGGCCCAACTTCAAATTTTCCCCGGACCCGGATTTCATTATGTATAAGAAAGCACAATTTTCGAATATAGTTGGCAGACTCCTCTTCCCTAGTAAATGGTCCCTTATTAACAATTGAAAGTATCGTCAAGTAGGTTGAAGCTGTAGTTCCCACATACAATGGTATCAGTTAAAGAAAATTTCATTGGGTTTTATAACTGTCGAGTTTGCAAAATATAAAACCTAACATTTCCAACATGAACTTATACGACTGTACGTCAAATTTTAGTAACTTATGGGAACAGAAACGGGACAAATTAGCCGTCTATTTACAAAAAATGCAAACCATGCGCTAAAAATCACGTACAACATGTAATACATTCATACCAGCATGATCTAATGTAAAATTCTCTCTGTCCATAGCTTTTGTTTACGTTATGTATGATGAACTATATCTAATCAGTACAGAGTATAAGGTCTAAAATATACATATAATAAAAGATCTTCTACCAGAATCAAACAATTTTGACTTCTTCCCTTTCAAAAAATGTGTATATGAAAGGTGTCTCAGAAACGTCCAAAAGTTTTTTGTCGATAACTCCGTCGCCACTAAACCGACTCAAAAATTATAAGGCTTTTTTTTAAATTATAAGGCTCGAATTCGAAATTTTTCGCGATTATGGTGTGAAAGGATATGTTATTTCACCATAGTAAGTTTTGATATTCCCAAAATTATATTGATATGATATTGTCTGATATTTTTGAATTTTTATAGGTTAAAGAATTATGGCCTACCTGTGGTGCAATACTCGTAGTACGTTTTACTGTTAATACTTACCTATTTCAAACAGTTAGTTAAAGAATGTTCGTAGAATGAAAGTAATCTAATATTTTCGATTCGTGTATATTATTAATCAAGAGTTTCTTTTACATTTACATATAACACGCTCCAATTGTTTTCATATGTTGGATGAAAATATGCTGATTTTTCTAATGGTCTGGGTCTGTCCATACAAATCATCATGCTATATCTGCCCACAATGGTATGGCTGTATAGAAGATCATGTAAAATGGGCTGCCCTGTTGTTTGACCAGTGAATCTTTCTCCAACTTGAATCTCTCCGTCAACGAGTATAATGTCAAACCATTGATGCAAAGAATATCACTCTTCAATGGAATGCAAAAAGATGAATGAGCAATGATCCTACTCGCTCAACCGAAAGTTTTACTGTTGCTCTTCAATGTCTATGCACAGTTTGGAGTTAACCAATAAAAATATAATACAAAGTTATTACTGACTTATATCGGTTTTTTCGTTCCTACTAATCTGCTTAGAAGCCAGTTCTTCTTGTAATATTTTGATTTTCAGCTCATGTAACTCTTTTTGTTGTCTATACTCTGATTGCAAAATTTCTATTTTCAATTTGTGTTCTTCTTTGTCATGCTGAATGAGCTGGTTTAGTCTCTGTAATCTCAATTCTGCTTCATTTTCTACCGACGAACACCCTTTCTTGCGGGTCCTCATATTTAGATTTGTTAACGGCATTGTCCCTACAAGAAATTGTTCATAGTTTATTTATGAATGTCCTTAGCATGTAGAATCAATTTGTAAGAAAAAGGTATAAGATGAAACACAAATGTTAGAATGAGTACGTGAATCTCCCAACGCGTGACAACGCTGCGCTAACAGGCTCGCGTTATAGTCTAGTGAAATTAGTATTGCAAATGATCAACATTTGTACGCAAGATATACGTGACAAATTCAGACAGTATCAAGATATTTTAGCATACAGTTGTTCATGGTTGTTCACTATGCTATGGTTTCACGGAAACTCCATAAAAAGTATATTAATATAAATAAAATTAATGTGTGGGAAACATTTAAGTAGTGATTAATATAATTATACACAATAAGCTACAAAGTCACCATGTTTTTATTGCATGTATGTGCTTGTCACTTTACATTTCAATGTAAATCTCATCCTAAAAATTGATATTTTTCATCCTATATGAAATATTACAGCACAACCATTTGTCAAATGAACTATTTATCTTTTATATGAAAAACTGAAATAATAAAAGCAGATAAGATATTCTGGATTACAAATAATGCGAGAAATGTATTTGGATATATTTATGAACCTTAATTTTTCTATCCAAGGCTCTCAAATAAGTGAGGAATCATAAATGTTTGACACTCCGATAATTTTTGACAAATGTGGCATATACTACATTAAGGAGTGACCCTAACACAGCAGTAATATCCATGCTTACTTGTGGCATGTTATAAAGCAGTTCCGCTCTCACATGGATGATTACATAATAATAAATGTATAGCAAATGAAGTTAGTTAATTATAAAAAATGCTAATTTAGTAATTTGACTCTATTATAAACACAGCTCTGCCTCGGTCCTCTCCAGAATTCGTTGCAAAATCACGCCCACAAATGCTGATAATTTGAAATGCTGATTTTACTAGACTATAAAGCGAACCTGCAAAAGGGCAGCGTTGCCACGTGTTGGGAGATTCACTCTAACATTTGTGTTTACACATTAATTCTACATGCTAAAGGAAATTCTGCCAGTACTATAACGAAGCAACGGTTGCAACGACATTATATATTTTTCATTATACGGTAAGGTGGCAACTGATGGAATATGAGCTGTTTGAATGATATATGGACACATATTTCTGTAAGTAGAATAGCAAAGAACAGCTTCGGCTAGCTTGAAGGGTAGTGATAAATAAAATGAAAAACCAGCTGAAGGAGGTGATGTACCAGTAATTCCACACAAACAAATCAACCAACAATTATGAAACCTCTTACACATATCATAAATATGTAATTCTGAAACAAAATTTTAACAGGTGAAATGAATGATCCCATTGTATAAAAAAGAACACACATTAATAACTGTCCTGAGAGTTATTCTGACATTTAAATTGAATTGAATTGAATATCCATTGTAATCCCCTGTATCTGTCCTGCTATTCAACTCGTGAGCAAAAAATGAATTGTTTAAAACATTAGAAATGCAATGAAAATATTCATGACAAACATGATAAAAAAGTCCTGTCAGCTATTGAAGGTGAATAAAATTTATCGTGTCTGGGCAAAATACGTGAACAATAATCTGACTAAAATGTCTAACAAGTTCGGAGGATAACCAGGGACTTTCAGCCATTGCCGTTTACATGTTTCAGGCGTTGTGGAAGGAACTTTTAATTTTTTGGTGTACATGCAACTTGAACGACTACAAAGCTCACCATGATTTGATAGTCCACATAAGAGACCATTTTTAAATTCTCTGTCGGTTTTAGAATAATCATGTTCTGTATCAGTTTCCACTACATCAGATGTTTCTTCTGGTGTATCTAAAACAAATAACAATACATATTCTGATATTTCTTTTGTCACAGGAGAAGACGGGGGAAAGCAGAAACCAAAATTGGATTCATTTGCTATGAAAATATTGTTGTGCACATAATATTGCAACGATATCAGCAGTGATAGATAGGAACACATCATCCTGTATATATTGCATGTAGGTAGTTATCAAAAGAGACGTCTAGAATCACAGACTATATCTAGAATGTTGAGTTCCTTACACAATGGCATGCTTGTGGGTGTGGAACTTTCGGGATGGACGATTTGCATTGGCAGTGAATGAGTCTACTTGGCAAACCCCAGTGAATTTTTTATTTGGTCGAAAAATCAGGTTACCTTGTAACCAGGAATTGAACTGTACACCTGGAGAAGACTCAGCTGGAGAAGATAACATCACTAAGCTGAGATGGATGAGGTCCACGAATTGGCTCGTTCCCATCTCCAGCTAGTCAGCGACAAAATGGAGAAATGGTATGATACCATCGCCAGCAAAGCTGGTTAGAAGAATTGAGATTTTGTATGGCTCCACAATCCGCAGAGAAAACAAGGATCCTCGCCCAAGCTACAATGACCTTGGGATGGATCCAACATTCAGAAATTGAATTTTTGCATATTTACTTAGTGTTAAAATGAATTAATAATCTACTTAGTTAGTTATATATTTTTACACATTTAATTAATGATCAGAATATATAACATTATTTGAATAATTCTGAGAGAAGTTTTAGAAGTTACATTAATTTATTATATTTAAATCATGTATACTTACTTCTAAATAGCGCATCATCTTCAAAGTGATTAATTTCCAAATCTATTGATGGCATAATCATATGATGCTCTGGTGATGGTAATTCATTTTTTATTTCTGGAACATGCATTCTTTGTTTTTCATTTTTTCTTGACCTACGTATTCACAAAATGCATTAGTTGATCAGGGATTCTATAAACCTGTTTAGAGATATGAATGCAAAAAATCTGACAAATCATTTTATCCCAACTGCCACTATATCCTTGACTGAGTTGAAAATACTGATAACGTTATTAAGTTAAGCCTGGATGACCAATGCAAATATTTGGCTCAATTATATATACTTTGATTTATACCAAATAATGAGCAAGAACGTAATTTTGCCCTTCTTATTCGAATAGTAAAACTGAATCCATGAATGTAAAACATGGAATGCTGTCTTAACTGAAATGGTATTGCTATGTGGTCAGTTACCTACTTCTGTTTTATATTATCCCAAAATTTCTTCAATTGCTTAATAGACCTTGGTTCAACATCACTACTATTATACAGCCTTGTGATCTCTTGCCAAACTTCTTGCTTCTGGTTCAACATATTAACATCTCTTCTTTTATGTTCGACTATTTCTCTGAATTGATCCACTAGACTTATCAACAATAGTTTTTCTTTATGAGAAAAAAATATTCTCTTATGCTCCATTGTCTCTTTAAACTTAGGCATCTTTTAAGGTTTCTGATTATGGATTGAAAGAAAGTGAGGTTAGTTTTAAACAAAACAAAAACAACCCACAGATATTTATTTTCTATGCTAACCATAACCAGAGGATGGTATAATTTTTCGGATACTTCGACAACATTTTTTTGCTTAATATATGTTCATCACGAGCTGATTACCCAGTGAACAACCATTCATTAGGATTATCAGCTGTTCTACGTCATAGCCGTCACAGACTAGATTTTACCTCAAATTCATTAATTCATACAATACATTTTGGACTTTCTTGGTGGTGGATTTTTACTTGGATACCTATTTATAAAAATTACCACATATGAACGATAATTTTCTGATACATGGCAAGTGGCAACGCTGTACTACTCGTTCATTGTCAGTATTGTCACGATTCACATATTCATAATTCCATACTATTTTTATTATATTATTTTACATTAAACTGGTCACTAATTGAATCTAGATGATTGATGGATTAACCTTACTAATGTTTCGGCTACCTAGCCAGTACCACCTATTCTTTTATCTATGGCCAGTAGACGTATAAGATAAGAAAGAACCCCACAAGTTTTATTATAATTCATCATACGCAATTGAAGGATTTGGACTTTCTACTTTTGCAATGTGTTTATTATAGATTTGGATAAACAACTTTGCTGGCATACACGAATATGATTAAAATTGTTTTGTGATAAATTTGTGAAACCCTTTTTGAAATGTCTCAACGAACTCGTGTTAAGAATCTATATAAAACTGTAAGTTGTGACATTCAATTTGTTTTATCAAGTACAAATTATAGTATGTAAACATTTTCAGCTGCTACATTATGGCAAGGATTGGCCAAGTGGATATGATTTTTTTCGTAGGAGGTTGCACGATGTTTTCCTCAAAAATAAAGATGAAAAGGACCCTCAGAAAATACAACGGATGATTGACCACGGGGAATATGTTGTGAAAGAAATTGAATCTCTGTACATGTTGAAAAAATATAGAACGCTGAAGCGACGATATTACGATAGTAGTCCATAACTATAATACTATTTATACCTAGTTTCTTTATCGATTAAATGTTTATATAATCACTTGCATCCATTAATGATACGAAAAGTGGTAAACCTTTTTATTAATGGTTATGACGATGTATACGAATGATGAACATGACGGGTTGACGGGTATAGTCTGTGGACACGCTCTGGTCGCTCTGTGCGTAACACAGATAAGTGCTCATATGGTTGCCTACGAGCAATGTGCTTTGCGGTATCTGTAAACAAAGAAAATGCTGTACATTAAAGTTTAATGATGGATTCGATTTTTTTTGATTGCAAACAGCAGGCTATTGCGAAAAAATGAAACTTGATAAAATTTGTAGAACTTGTCTAGAAGAGAAAGCATACTTGAAACCTTTATTTGATGCTTGTTTGCCTAACATGTTGATGACTTGTGCTTCTGTACAGGTAAGCAAGTTTGAAATTCTGATATAAAATAAGTAATAAAATGATATTTCTTATGTATTAAAGGTAATAGAAGGTGATGGTCTCCCGCAGCAGATATGTACCCAGTGTCTATTGAGTCTCAATAAAGCATACACATTCAAGCATTTATGTGAAAAGTCTGATATTACACTAAGGAACTATTTGCAATCCATTACTATTCAAACAGAAAATATACTATCTGGTGTCCAAAAAGATATTTTCAGTGCGCCTGGAGTTCTACAGCAAACTACTATATTTGAAGATATATTTAATGATGCCACAACACAATCCTTAGTTGACAGTTTTAACCATAATGCTACAACAGGTACTTTTATATTATGACTGCTATTCATGGGGCTATTTAATGATAATTTCATCACCTGTATTTTTCATATACTGACGTAGCTATAAAAAATGTATCTGCCTATAACCATTTTATAACAAAATCTGCAATGATTTCTTATCCAGCCAAAATTCACATAAATTATGAAATAGATATTTCACCAAGATTCTCAGAAAGTGGGATAATCCTGATTTAACTTCCCAGTCCATTTGCTTTTGAACTATGGTTATTTTTAATTTATATCTTTTTGGTTGGGCATAATATGAATTAAAAAAAGGTACATGAACAACTTAATCTTTTTGTATTATGAGGGTATATTAATAAATTACTTTGCAGAATTAAATTTAAAAACATCAGCAAATATTTTAGGTGGCTATGATGAAAATATTTAAAGATCAGACGTCTGACAAATCAAAACTACATACAATTTAAAATAAGCTAATGAAGATATTGCTTATATCAATTCATTTTATTAGCTTAGGATTATAATTAACTATGATTGTAGTAGGTATTTTATTTCATTATGAACAAACATTCACATGAAAATTAATAATATTTTAGGTTAATTAGTACATGTATCCAGAATTTATATGTAAAAAAAATATTTGTAATTGAATTTTGGTATTGTCCATCTTATATTTGGTTAATAATTCTGTTTTTGTAATCCTACAGAACTTAGATAACATCTATGATAACTAAAATGAATGTACATTTGAATCTCATGAAATTAGTATGAACTTACTGCCACATTTGAAATTTTGAATGTATGCATGTACGCTGCACATACATTTTTTTGTCTTATAGTTGCTTCAGACCTAGCAGAAACTATGCAAAGTCTACAAACAATTGCAGAGCAGTGCTTACCAGAAACATGGGAAAATGGTGTGGGTATGCCGACCAGCTCAGAAGAGGCCTTAGATAACTTCAATATGGCATCCCTCTTCAAATGCCACTATTGTGATGACATGTTCAAAGGTATGACCAATTATTGTAATTATTCATGATGTTCTTAAAAGATTTTTATTTGAATTATTTGCTTCCATTTTTGTTATACATAAATGGATGCACAGATGATATTGATTTTCTCTGCTGTATTTTAGCAAGTAATAGTTATGATATTTTCAGATGAATGGATATTAGGAGAGCACACTAAAAATCACACTAATCAAAATGAATATTTCTGTAATACTTGTAGCAAAGTTTGGAGTTCCTCAGAAGAGCTTAGCAAACATCTTTTGGATCACACTTTTGGAGAAAATACAACTGAAAAACTGATTGAGGAGAGGAGTGAACAAGAAGTAACTATTTGCATTGTAAGTTTCAGCTACAATTGTTAAAAATCAAAAAATATGTATCTATAGTATCACTTTGGTTGCTAACCCATTGGCATCGTCATATAAAGTCAGAGGTCCTAACAGCTTGAACTCTGCCTAATAGCTATGGCAGATTATTCAAGAGTGATCTACCACCACTATTATGCAGCGAACTGATTGGAGAAGTAATACATAGATAGAAGTCCATATTAAAGGTAAAGAACCAACCAAATGATGTGAAAACTACCTATAAAAGTCCGAGAAAACCGATTGAAAATATAAGCCAATAGCTCTCTACATTTTATCATTTGTTCCCACTTGTAGCTTTCCTATCTGTCACCCTATCTTAATACTTATCTATAAACCACACATAATCTTATATGTTTGTGTAAGATGAGCTAGAATAAACATTTCACAATGAAATACTTTTCAGAACTGTAACTCAAATAATTGTAAGGATTCAGAATGCCAGAAGAAACACTTAGAAGATGTACACTCTATTGCTACAATCAATAATTATCAGGCTGAGAAAAAAATTGTCTGTGATATATGTGGAAAAAGGTAATTTTGATGCTGTCTATAGATCTCTCAAGGTCTTAGTTATATAAATGTTTATAAACACTTGCAGCTACAAACAAAGAAAGTTCCTATCAATCCACATGAGAGTTCATACAGGAGAAAGGCCATACAACTGCGAAATTTGTGGTAGGAACTTCTCCTTGTACTCATCTTTGCATAAGCACAGGAACATTCATAGTGAAAGGAAGAAATTTGAATGCAAGGTGTGTGGCAAAAGTTTCAATCAGTCATCAAATTTGAATAATCACCTAAAGATACATACAGGTAATTCAAAACATCTTATTTATTGTATGTCTGAGCATGTATGTGTAAGAAGAGGTGTTATTTTATCTTCTTTGCTCTTACGGATCATGTGGCTTCTGTTATGCCCATGTTAGGGAATAGCAATTATAATGTTAATTTGGCTGGATTAATTATTAATTCTGTTGATTTTTAATGATGTGCTGTTTCTGTTTCAGGAGAACGGCCACATATTTGTGAAGTGTGTAATAAATCATTTTCTACAGTTACCTCCTTAGATATACATAAACGTATCCATACAGGAGTCAAGCCCTACCCCTGTGATCTTTGTGATATGTCATTTACAAGTAAGTAGGATTTTCATGAGTTTCAGAGTTATACGTCATTGTGTCGCCACCAATAGATAACTTTTGTATTGAATATTGGATCTACTTTATTGCAAATACAAAGTGAAAAAACATAATAATACACCTGTTGTATATTCATTTTTCACTCAGCAAAACAAAGGTGCTTAAAGAAACTCTCAAACTTGGCGCTGACTTCTGATAACATAGTATACATACAAAAATGTTTGACCTCTGTCATTTGTAATACTTTTAGTTTTGTACTATTCAAATTTTTTTGAAGCTAGCAGCCAGGTCAAGAAGCACCGACTGATTCACACAGGAGAGAAGCCCTATGCATGCTGGCAGTGTGGGCGCTCTTTTAGGAGAAAAGAAACTAGAGATACCCATGTTAGGTACCATACAGGAGAAAGACCTTATTCTTGCGACATTTGTTCTAAAAAATACGTTGCTGCTAGCCATTTAAGGGTAAGTGTTTGAAATTATAACATACACTGCCTCTTAATAGATCCCTAACAAAGAATCGTAAATAATTTGCATAATATTGATAATAACACGTAGTTATTGTTAGGACCCAAATTTCAAGAAATAGTAACCACCTAATTCATATTTTCATTCAATACCGAAACATTTACATTTGATGTTTAATTCTATCCTAAAAGGTGCAAGTTATGCTGACTAATTGAGAATCAAAGTGCCGCATTTCAAAACTGGCTTCAGTTTCCAAAAGTATTTTTTGCATAACTAGCTGTAAAAGGTCGAATAAAAAACTAGTTATTAAATGTTAATCTCACAAGTAATGAAAATTTCATAAGTGATTTCACGTTTAGAATATTTTGGAAGAAAAAACTGATCAGTTCGTGCAATTTGTAGTTACAATGGTAAAAAAGAGACACGCAGACATTACTAGCAGACCAATAGATACAGAGACACCGACAGATAAGAAAGACTGACCGACAGAAATTGATGACATCCAAAGCCTCAAGCAAAAGTGCTGTGATAATGCCATAAATTAGATATTTGTTTATCACTACAAATACATTTCTGAATGTTTCAATGAATATTTTAGGAACACATGAAAACGCACAACAGTCAAAGGAACTTCGGCTGTACCGTTTGTCTGAAAAAGTTTTATACCTCAAAAGCTCTGAAGGATCATGGAGCAGTGCATACAGGACAGAAACCTTATAGCTGTCAGCAGTGTGGAAAACAGTTTACACAGAATGGAGCCATGCATGCACACATGAAAAGTTGCAGTAATATTGTTCAAGATTTTATTAGTTTATAAATGAATCGATTCCAGTGTGAAATCTATTAAATTCGTTCAAACAGTCCTGATTACTGCGCACATTGCATATGGACAAGTTCCATAATTTTTCAGTCAGTGTCCTGTATCATAAAATAGTAACCAGAAGATTGTACTACCATCATTATTATTATTATATATCTATTTATCTCACAATTATTTATATTACTGTTTATTTGTTGAATAAACATGTTTAATCATAGTACGTTCGTTTATTGAAACTTATTTGATTTGAACATAACCATGTTCCTCTGCATCCTCAACCAAATCCCTTCGATTGCAACTTGATTTTTTTCAAAGACATGATTCTATGGTAGCAGAAGTAAAGATCCAGAAGACATTCTTCAAACTATTAAGACGCGTAAAAACTATACAAACGGTTAACAAATCTATATCCTATTAAATTTCATTTGCTCTGCCACAAATACTACACTTTTATCAGTCGCTAAACCACTTTTTGATTATGTAGGTCTATTGTTTTTTGAACATCTTATTCAGAGGAAACGATGCCACTAATTTGCTAATTTAACGAACCAAGTTAGCATTAGTATCCACTTAATCGGAAGCACCCTGTATGACAATGATTTACGTGTACCTCGACAAACCAATGAAAGTAGACCACCAATTCTTTACAACAACCGGTTTTATGATAATTTTTTTCAGCGTGCGCTTATTACATGTAAAATATGTATGCACTTATCTCAAATAAACGGGAGAAAATCCTAGACAAAACAAGATAGCTAATAGAGATAACGTAACCACTAACCAATGTGACACTGGCCCACTAATCTCCATCAGCTGGCAATAGTTTTCCGAATCGATCGCATATCCCGAACACAACTTTAGAATAATGTCGCTTTAGAGAAACATGGTGAATTACAAAACCTCGTAATGTAATTTTAATAAATAACTCGAACAAATTACCGTACAGATTTTGTATTGGCCACTTACACATATACCGTGATTTTTCAATACAGCATTGATAAAATCACTAAATCGTTTCAAAAAATGAAAAAAATGGGAATGCTTATTTGAACACTATATATTACAGAAAACACAAACTTAATGTCGTAAAAAATAAAAATAATACTCTTGGGGACACTTTTATACACTTAAATCTTATAAAAACACTTCAGGTCATGCTGGTGATACGTTATTCCTTTGCATTCTCTGTTGTTGCTCTTTACGACATTCCCCTACAGTGTGTTCCAACTGCTCTTTCAGTTTGAGGAGCTCCCTTATCCTTTGGTACACAGGGTCCTACAAAAAAGTGCATTAGTGGATAGAACAATTAACAATAGTACAGTATACAGAATATTTGAAAAAATATATCAACTGTTAGTGGAAAAGTGATACATGATGCCAAATAAAAATTGAAAGTATTATTTTACCCTCTACATTTCTTCATTTGCAATTATATTGATAATTTTAAATACAATATATATGACTACAATTTCTTGGGGTGGTTCGTGAGACCATTGCTCTTAGGTCCGTATGTCAGTTCGTCTAATCAGTCGAGTATGGAAAATCATTGTCAGTGAAGAATAGAAAGTATCGCTTTTGAAAAACATTAAACTGATAATGTTGTAATTTACCTGCGTCCTCATACTGGGATTCCATCTACAGTAGTATGCCTTCCATAGTTTTATATGTCTAATACTGGCTATTGGTACCAAAACTCTCTGTTGCATTGTGTTAGCCCAATAGAGAGGATTGCGGTACAAATCCAGATTACTGTTAGTGTATGACCACAGTGACACTGTTTGGTCCTTTAATTCTGTAAATACAGAGAAAAAAATGAGGGTTAGATTTACCAAGTCTATAAAGGTCTGTTCATTTTCGATATTACTGGGTGGTGAAAAAACTCGACCTTCAATTCCGATATATCTTAGATGACTTTCAAATAGCTATACCATAGTTTTTCAAACATTCAATCCATTTAAACTAAACTCAACTCTACACCCAGCAACCAAAAGTGCTAACATTTTTTTTTTAATTCTGAAGTCCCACATAATTATATTCTCGATTGAAAACTAGATGTAATTTATTCAAGTGTTAGCTGAATATATAAACATGAACTATTCAAGTTACGTCGAAATTACATCTTACATTTTCCAACTCTTATATCATTTGAAATTAATTAGTATCAAATACTCACTTTCCTGGACCCGTTCTCTTTCGCTATTGCACAAGAAGGTGCCAAAACGGCACGAATACAAATGATCCAATATCGTTACGAGAAAATAGTCGTTAAATTCAAAAGCGTTGGGAAACTGTTGTGTTATCTGCCAAACACAGTCGATAAATTGCAAGAACACTGGAGACCTGTCAGCGTCTGAGTGATGGTCGTCACCATGTCCAATTCTCTATAAAAAAATGAATGAATTAAATGTCGAGATGCATAGTGGATAAATACCCCTTCCCTTCATATACTGAAATAGTTGATTTCATAAGGATAACCAAGAATGGAAAATAAAACATTTTATGTACCTGTTGGAATTTATGTCCAAAAGCGATCCATTCCTTTTCAATCAGCACTTCAAATCCTTTAATGGTGCGGTAGTACGGGTCCAGCATCAACATTGAGAGAGCAGTCAACTGAGCAGTCCTATCCCAACCATCTGAACAGTGGACCAGTACTGACGTTTTATGGCTTTCTACCTGGAATATGTTATAATAGAAAAAAATTATCACTAGAGTATAATACTTATGGTACGAATAAACTAATATTCTGAGTGGCAATGAACATCACCTTGTCAACAATTCTAACAGCTCCTGCCAGAATACACTTGATGTGCTTCAGCCAATATGTAGCTTCAACACCTGAAAGCCACTTGGTCTCGTCTATGTTCGGATAACATAATTCTTTCAGTTTTCTCAACGATTCTCTCATGACGTGTATGTTGTGTATATCAAGAAATACTAATTCTGCATTCTGGTAAGCATCCTCCGACTCGTATCTGTGAAAAATGCGTTATTAAATGAATCCAAACACAGGCATCTAACTTGCGGTAACCCACGTCACAGCGGCCACCAAGTTAATGTGAATACGATCACTATATTTGTCTGAATGCTTATTGGTCAAGCCAAAAATCAATAGCCAAATTCTAGAGGCATAATTACCGCATAATTGTAAGGTAATCCCTACTTTCAAAATTATATGAAGATGGCGGAAGACGTGAAAAAACCAATACTGATAATAATCATCAATGAATAATCATACTAACCCTCCTCCTTTGGCCTTGTTGGCCATGGCGTTGGCGCTGGGCCTGGCGTCCATGATGAACAGCTTGTGCGACTGCGCGTTCGCGTCCATGATCAATTGCACGTACCGCTCATCCTCCCTGCTCCTTTTCCCTCCCACTCCCACCAAAGGTTGGGAACATCTCGCGATAGTCGCCTGGCTCTCCGGATGGATCCAGCTGAGGACGGGCACACGACCGCGACTGCGGAACTGGGCTACAGCGCGGATATCGTCATCAGTTATCTACAAACGTAAAGTTTCCAAAACATACTGTGATACAGAAATGTGCGTCTCGCTCATGACATCATGAATAACTGACATACATTTTCAAAGACTGGTGGAATAGCAGTTGAATTCACTCCTCTTAGTACTTCTGGGAATGATTTGTTATATAATTTATAATCAATGATGAGATAGTTCTTAAGCAAAACATGACATATGATAAACATAGAAGAATTCACAAAATGGGGTTTTGTGATAAACATACCTCACACATCACTATGGGAGACATAGGACAGGACATCGAGTTAGAATAAAAGAAGAAAATAGGAAAAGGAAAACAAAGAAAACTAGAAGTATATATCAGGCTATGATTCAGGCAGTACCAGTATTTGGGTCAGAAGTGTGGGTTACAGATAAAAATATGTCATAAAAACTACTTCAACCAGAAATGTTGTCCTATAGATGTTCCGGTTTCAGTTTACTTGACCATGTAAGAAATGAGACCATCAGAGGAAAAGTGGAAGTTTTAATATGCCTTGCCCAGGGCGAAGACGTCAATGTACATTTTATGTTGATAGGAATATATCGTAAATAAAGAACCTTAACATGAATATATTTAATATATCTTCCATATATACTTTTTAATAAGAATGATTCTTGGAGGTGATCTAGATAATCTCTATTTTCACATGCCCTTTTAATTGAAAAGGAGCAATTTGATCCCCATTGGGAAAACAGTGCTGCCATCTTACCTGTGCTGGTACCGCCCAAACCGCTGGATAGCTGTCACAAACATCGTAATTCTCGTTGATCTTTGATATTTTCCACATGTCGTTGTTTACCCCCATCCTCTTGAGCTCTGCAATGGGCTCGTAGACTGCCCATCCATTTTCAGGAAACGCTTCCGCATACTCGAACGCGAATGGTCTCAGCCTATGAGAAAGCGGAAAGGCGTACGTCTGCAGTTTCTCGAACACGCCACGACGAGAGTGGTTCTCTTGTTTGTGGGCGAAGCGCAGGTTACGTACGTCCTTGCAGAACACCTCGATGCCATACGCGTTTTCTCCTCTAGAAGAGGCCCCACCCACTTTTTCGATGCGAGACACCTATGACAAACGGTTAATTTATGTTTCTGAAGCATATGAAGCTTCTTGACAACATTGAAAACCTGTTGTGCTCCAACTTCACAAATTTTTTTGTTGTTATTCTAGGTCAATGATTAAAAACTCACCACACCAAGAGGAACCTCTACCACATTTGGCATGTCTTTATCTGCTGATTTGAAGTATAGTTTGTAATTAGTCACTGTTAAAATACCTCTTGCTGGCCCATGATATGGACATAAATATGTTACATCTCTGGCTTGTCCAGTAACTTTTTCTCCTGGTAATAAAGGAGGGTCGTCAGGACTTTTGGTCGTCCCAGATTCCTGAAAATCAGATTCATATAAAATGTACAAAATCGAATATTATTATAGATTTATTATGTCTAGTTAACAGCTACTACTATACAAATATTCAATAAATGTTTATAAACTTAACCATCATTACAGGATGTTCAAACCATACAAGAACTAGATGTTGAAGTTATAGTTGTAGAACAACTTCTGAAGGACAAAGTAGGAAACAAACAATGTGATGGATCTCTGGATTTATAACTGATCACTGATTACCTGACTATAGTGGTCTGAAACTATACTCAGAGTACTAACTTTCCTTCGCTCCAAAGTTGATACAACATTTTCTGTGGATGTTGAACTTGATGAACAATAGCTTTTACTCGGTGAAGTCTTGCCCCAACCAGTCTGAAAATTATTTGTTGAAATTATTTCTTAGATGAGTGAAAAATCCAAAAGCTACTCACGGGATCTTGTTTCGTCAGTGAACTCGTTTTTGAGTCATTTCGAAATGTGTCTAGCGAAATATTTTTATTGTAAGGATCCATTTCTAGTAATTCTATACTACTAGATTTTGTAATCATAAGCTTTATGGGTTTTAAGTAGATCAAACTCGCATTTGTAGGATATTAATTAAAAACTGATTCAATCACAATACAAAAACAATCACAAAACAATAAGATGCATAAAACATTATGTGACAGTATTTTTCAGCCTTTAGCTGTTCTGTCATTGACAGACACTTGTATCAAACTATCCAAATACAAAATAATTAAATTGACAACAAAAACATACAAACTCAAAACAAATAACAAAAATAAATATTATAGAAATAAAAGGGCCTCCATAAAAAATGGAGGATTTAAATGATAAGTTTTACTATGTATATAGTTCGTCAATTTCCGAAAAAGTACAAATTAAAATGTGAGTATATTAAATTATTATTTGTAATTATGGTATTGAATGAATATCTTTTTAGAGGAACACTGGAAGGGAAAAGGCAAAAACCAGAATATCATAAGCTACTGGAAGACCCGCTGTTAAAATATTCTGGATTATATCAGGATGGATGCTCTGATCTAGTTGTTGTTTGTCAGGTTTTTGATCAGAACCATCCTTTATCATTACCAGTTACAACATCATATAAAGCTTTTAGTTCTAGATGGAAGTGAGTAACCTTCATTTCATATTGATTTGTAAGGCTGCTTCAACAATATACCTAGAATGTATCCCATTTACTGTAATGATTATTATGAATGAATTGATCAATGAGTTAGTGTTGGTTGCTAGATCCAAAGAAGTTGGGATATTGTTCAGATCCTTGAGTTCCCAGTTAGGATTCATTGTCTACTCATCCAAAAAAGATACTTGAAAAAGAAAAGCAGAATACAAAAAAATAACATGATCACCACTATTATTACAAAACTAGTCAGATAGAGCTAAAGAACATAGTTTGTGATATAAAATCATATGAAAAGTTTAATTTATACAGCTGCTTACAATTATCCTGAAGAATTGAAAGAAATGTGTCAGAAAACTAATTGGTTCAACCTGTAGGATAGTCAAATATTCAATGGTTCTTGTTTTCGGAAAAAATTGATATACTTGCTTCTACAGGAAAAGATTAGCATTTATTATTTAGTGTATTTATGACTATCAGATTCATAATATGTTTCACAGATATTCAAACACTACCATATCTCAATTGATCCTGTAAGGTATAGGGAGTATCATATCTCTGCAGAACTGGATAGTCTAATGGATATCTGGGCATGCATTGGATCTATGGTATCTCTTGCAGCTACAGAACAGAGTATTTTAACTTGCTGATTAATATATGCCAATTACAATCCACTGTTTGCCGACTATAGGAATTACAATGAAAGTCACTTGTGAGCTCAGAATTCAGATCAAATAGAATGAACCAAGTTACAGCTCGCATAAAGCTTCTTTGATATAGAGAGCTCTTTAAAGGTTTTAGAGGCATACAATCCAGCTGCTGGGAAACACCAATATGGTTGACATACCTCTACTTGAAACTTAAAATATTTAAAGACAACAACAAAATAACTCCAAAAGTATCTTAGTAGCATTCTTGTTTTCTTCTACAAAAATGTATTATCTTCAGCTGGAATGAGTGGTTGACACTACCTGTTCAATTCAATGATCTACCTAGAACAGCACAACTAGCTCTAACAATATATGATTGCTATGGGCCTAATCGTCTCGGCCCTGTTGGAGGGACTACCATTTCTCTATTTAGCAAATATGGCCTTTTTCGACAGGTAATCACAGCTCAAATTTTTATTTGTCTATCATTTATTCTGATTACATAATATTAAATTGATAACTTTACTGTTCTTTTCTCAAAATTTTGTTTTCAATTGCTATATTCAGGGAATGTTGGACCTGCGGGTTTGGCCAAACAGGGAAGCTGATGGAAATATGCCCACAAGTACTCCTGGAAAAGCTAAAGATCATGGCAAAATGCAAAGATTGGCTAAACTTGCTAAAAAACACAGAAACGGTCATCTCACCAAGGTAATGTAATTCACATATGAAAACATTTTAATTTCAACAGTTATTGATTTATTTATTCAATATACGGACAGACTCCTATTAGGTTTAGAATTTATAGCATATATGCATGTTCTTTCAAGAAATATGATTAACACTATATGCAAATAATAATTAAAAAAAATACAACAAATATTGATGAATATGTTTGTAAATTTTGACCAATTAGAAAACAGTTTTTGTGTGTGACTTTCATGGATAGTTCAGAGAAAACTACCAGCTTTGGAAGAATTTTCTATTTGTCAAGTATGGTTAATTCAAAATGTCAAATCTCCCAGCATAGGGATGTTAACAGTCCTGTTTTTTAAAAAAAACTAGTTTTGTTTGCAGGAGCATTTTACACTGTTTTTATGAGAACATTCCATTATGAAATCATCTCATTCATAGTTTTAACAAGATTTATATAATAGTTTTATCTCAACTTAAATATGATAGTTCTCAATTTGTTCAATGAACAAAATCTGTATGTTTTTTCTAACTTTCATTTTGATAGTTGTATGAGTCATTTTAGATATTAAATTCAATCAAAATATTTGGTAAGCTACTATACAAAAGCTTTATACACAGCCAAAATATTGGTAAAATTTTGTGAACAATCAATATGCTGTCATTAGTCATCCAGCATCCGGAAATATTGTTAAGGCATCCTTATTTTTATGTACATTGTTCTTTATTTTCAGGTGGACTGGTTGGATAGGTTGACATTCAGGGAGTTGGAGCTGATAAATGAAAAAGAAAAGCGTTCCTCAGACTACCTATACCTGATGATTGAATTCCCTAAGATGTATGTTGATAATATCCCCAATTATATTGTCTATTTTGAGCAGAATGGTGAAGATATAGTTTCATTCAGGTCACAAACTGATCTGGTGACTGTTCCTGATCAGGAGATACTCAAGGTACATATTTCTAATTTAGGCAGTGCATGTACTTTGGATAGCAAATAAAGCTGGACTAAGACGTATCAGGTGTGCTTTGTTTTTTTTCAATTGTTTGTCCACTGATGCTGCTTCTGCACGAATTGATCTGCTATATTATAAAAATATTAGGGATCCTTTTACATACAGATCACGAAACCCATAAGGAAGTTAGGATTGCCAATTATTGGACAATTAATGAAATTGTTCATGTATTGTGATTCGGGAGTCAGTATTTATGCTTTTTATATTCCGGATAACTAATTCTAAATAAGTTGCCTGTAAATTTATACTATACCTGTAAAATAATCAAATTATCAGCACCGTGTGCAGTGTGTAATCCAATAAGTGGTCATGCAATGTATACATTGAAACTGAATCACTTTAATGCAGTTTGCGGCGGCCGTTTTACTTTCATTTTCTCTAGTGTCTCCGCATAGTCGACAGCAATGTGCTTCTGTTATCTGTGCAATTACTTGTTTTTTGTACTATATCCCTTCAGAGGTAAGCTTCATGATAATGTATGGGCATACAAATGAAGCAGTATAATTTGCAGCATAAAATATAAATTTCTCATTAAGCAATATAAAACATATACATTTTAAATAGATGCAGAAACAACATTCTTATTCTCATATCCCGTATCCGGATCCCGGTTATGATATCCATATTTCGGATCTTTGATTCGGATCTCAGATACGTATATTATATCCTGATCGATCCGGATTGTGCAAGTTTAAAAATTTGGGTCATATCTGGATCTATTTCAAAATAAACAAGGATCCGGATGATGATGTGTAGCACTACAACCCATTCATGATTATATTGCCTATATTATTTCCTACAGCAATAGGCGGGGAATTATTTAAATTGCCAAAAATTTCTAAATCAAGATATTGTGTTTTCTTAATGTTTCATGATATATGCATCACGAATTACCATGCCGTTCACACGCCAGTGTATAACTTTTTTTTATTTTCTGTACATTGATAAAGGTAGCACATACAGCTGTAACGTCAAAAAAAGCGTTTTTTAAATCCTATGTGGTTTGAATTGGGGCTTAGTACAAGTATAAGATGCATCACTGAAGAAACTTATTACAATTATCGATTATGGTACCATTTACACCCTATGTATTACTTGGAGATTTATAATCTGTTTTAATTAGGTAATTATGTGATCTAACCAATTGGTTGACCTGCGGAGACTTGCGTCAAGCAAAAAAAAAAAGATTATTATGTTGCACTCTGGCAATACAGATCAAATGCATTCCACTTGTATTTGTATTTCATAATTACTATTTTGAAAACGTATCGACGGATGGGAGGTACAGAGGCAATCTACTTGACCTTTTTTAAAGTGAAAAAAAATTAAATTACATCCATTCAAGGTTTTTCACTTTTCTCTCGATAGGAGAATCTGGTGGAGAGCAAACATCACAAACTAGCCCGTTCTCTGCGTAGCGGCCACTGCGATAAAGATGCTAAACCTAACGCAATCACCAGAGACGCTCTCAAGCAAATCGTCACCTATCCCTCCACGAAACATCTGTCGAACGAGGAACAGGATAATGTGTGGAAGTATCGTTTCTATCTCAGCACGCAGAAAAAAGCACTGGCCAAGTTCCTTAAGTGTGTCAACTGGAATCAGCACAATGAGGTGACATCATATAAAAAACGACATTATTGATGCCTGTTGTTCACTTCATATTCAGTTTCAAACAGTTCAGTCAAGTAGCTTAGACTCTAAAGAAGTATCGTGCACAATTTGTTTTTCAAATTTTTCGTGATTTGAAAGCGTAATCGACCTTGCAATATGTCTCAATTAACGGTACTGAAAGAAACGAAATACTATCAATATGGAATGGTTGAATTATAAAAACTGTTTGGTTTTGAATTCGTATGAGTGTTACTTATAAATAAGCAACATCAAATTTCAAAAAAATAGGTACTTATGTCAAATTTTCAGTGTCATGTCAGTCTTATCTGAAAAATACCCTAGCATGTACTGTTCACACAAGGCAATATTGACCCTGCCTGACTCAAGAAGCAGTAATAATAATTGATCGATTGAAATTATTGTTCTGAATGGACGTAATAGAAAATGTTTCATCTAGGTTAGACAAGCACTGCACATGATGGACATTTGGTCGCCTATGGACGTTGAGGATGCTCTAGAACTACTCAGTCCCAATTTCACACATCCGGCTGTGAGAAGATACGCGGTGACGAGGCTCCAACAAGCTCCTGATGAGGAAATCTTGCTGTACCTCTTGCAACTCGTGCAGGCATTGAAATATGAGAACTTCAAAACTATTCAGGAAGGTAGGTCATATTCGGGAACAACGTCGTGATCAACTCAAATCTGTTATTAAAATATACACAGATTTTTCGATTAAACAATCATGGAAATGAACACTAAGGAAAAGTCTTTTTCTATGGTCGTGGATTCCAAGAACTATAAAAATGAGATATATCTGTGATGATTTAAAAATGAGAATGTTGACCAACTAACAGGACCACCGCGATTATTTCGAAGCTGTTTTAGGTATATTTGTCATAAGAAGCGAAACATTGCTTGAGTTTCTTCAAACCATGCTATAATTTGTAAAAAATTGAAATATTTTGTCTTCGCTCATTGGTATGCTTTTGAATTACAGGCTACGCCAGGATATCACCAGGTCGAGATTTGAATTTTCTAGCAGAAGAGAAAGAAGCCCAATTGGAAAAGAAGGATAGTAAGGAGAGTAATAGCACTATAACTAATGAGTCTGTATTGCATAGATCTTCCAGTTATAACCAGGCTGATCAGATTGCTGCTTCTAACGTTAATAGGTAAAGATACTGTCTTAGTCAATTGATGCTGTGTCAGTCAGTGTTGTGAACGATGTATTTCTTGTTCAAGCAAATAAATCTTGCTCCAAAATTACAATGTGAATAAATAGTTATATGCCACTGTCGCACTTTACTTACTTGTTTATGCGTCATTGTTAATGACCGTAGCGGAGTTTGAATGACAGGCCTCCATGTCCAAATTTCTGAATTACATAATGTTTATTATTTAAGAATTGCATTCAATATCTAAAGCGTTATCAACTTTCAGTGTGATAGAGACGAACCCTGAGGTACACCCTACTATTCCCGGTGTTGCAGGGGATGCGGCGCCTCCCTCCTTGCCACCCCTCATAAACCTGTGTACTGATAGTGGAAACACAGATACTTTAAGAAGTCACATGAATGAAGAAGAAGAAGATGTGCAGGTACTCTATTATATTTCAACTAAGAAATGCATCATTTCCAAGAAAATGTTCAGTTGACTTTTACCCAGAGGAGACCACACATACATTCCTAAAAATCCATAATTCACTTATTGGTACTAGTTTTATAGATTAATATGGAAAAATTTAGTTAACATATACTGCCAGACAGCATTGTTGAATTTATTTTCCACTCGAACTTCTCAGCTGTTTTATTCAATGTAGAGGAAAAACCAAATATTTCCATGATCTGGGTTATATTGCATTTCTCTCACTTTTATTCCTTATTCGATAAACATGTCTTTCAAATTTCAGGATCTAGCATCATTCCTGATACACCGCGCCTGCAAAAATTTCACTCTAGCCAATTATTTCTATTGGTATTTGCTTATCGAATGTGAAGATCAAGAACCAAATATGAAACAGGACGTTGAAGTACGTGATATGTATCTAACCGTTATGAAAACCTTTTCCCAGACGTTGGCTAGAGGTGAGCAATTTCATTATATCAATCTGAAGGAGAATGGTTTACATTAAAAAAATAACACTTTTTAAACTTCTGATTTCACACGAAATACGCCATTCATTTTTTTTACATTATCCTTTGTTTTAACTTGAGTGATTGTCTTGGTTATTGGCACTTTTTATATACTTTATCATATACTGCTAATGTGATTCCATCTTCATGCACTGCGTGCCTAAAAGAGGTGACGGATATAATTGCCCATATATGTGAAAATCCAAATGAAAAAATCAGTTCCACAAAGTAAGAGCATCTACAATCTACATTGTTACTTGTTAATTTTTTTTCAGGCTCCGATAATATGCAAAAGAAGAGGCACATTCTGACACGCCAACAGAAGTTCATCGATAAGCTGGTAAAGCTAATGAGGACAGTAGCTAGAGAGAGTGGTAGTCGCAAAAAGAAAGCCGATAAACTGCAACAATTACTTGCCGATGCGGATAGTTTCAAGTTTAATTTTTCAAAATTTGATGCCATGCCGTTTCCCTTAGATCCAGAGGTGGGTAAAGAGACGATAGTTGTTCCAAATGATCTGTTTTTTATGAAAGGGCAGTAAACATGTTTTATGTATGTATGGTTGTGGTCTAGGTTAACGAATTTAAGATTGGGAATATAATTTCTGTCAGTTGACTGGATATTTGAACGTTTCAAGAATTTGTTTTTTTTTGGATTGTTAAATGTATTGAAATTGAAAAGTCACTTATTTCTGGAACAACTTTTGAGTTGAGCGTTGAATACAGAAACGGATTATTTCAGAAAATTTCAGTTTGACAAGAACACTGCTTGGATTTGTTATAAATTTGATTTTTAAGATTGTTTTTATTCACTATAACGTATTATATCAATAAGATCGAGTTCTACCGACTTGACTTCAAACATCAAACTGCAATTGCAATATTTGAAATGTTTTTTAACAAAATTGTATAAAGTTGTAACACTGTAGCCATTTCGTAATTATTTGCTTTGAAGACAACCTGCACAAAACTGGCTGAGTTATCGATAATAGGAATGTTTATATATTACAGTAAATGAAAATCGGCATAAATTCCAACAACTTATTCAGCCGCACAAAATTAGTAAACCAATTATTTCGCAGGTCATTATTTGCGGGATTATGCCAGAGAAAGCAAGTCTCTTCAAATCAGCCTTGATGCCTTCCAAGCTCTACTTCAAAACGGCGGATGGCAAGGAATACGTAGCGATCTTCAAGCTCGGTGATGACTTGAGACAAGACCAGCTCATCATGCAGATGATCCAGTTGATGGACAGACTTCTCAGCAAAGAGAACTTGGACTTGAAACTGACACCATACAAAGTCTTGGCGACCAGTACAAAGCATGGTTTTGTGCAATTCATCGAGAGTGGTACTGTAGCTGATGTGTTGGCGAGTGAAGGTATGGACCTTCTGAACATTTGCTTGAGAATCAATGTTAAATTATGATATGATTTAATTTAAAATATTAGCAACAATTAACTAATTTCATCGATTCCAAAAATTTTATGTTTATAGGCAGTATCTTGAATTACTTCCGTAAACGTCATCCACAAGAAAATGGTCCTTATGGTATAGCCCCAGATATTATGGATACATATGTGCGTTCCTGTGCAGGATATTGCGTCATAACGTATCTACTTGGTAAGTGATTAGAGTAAGTATAACCATGAGAGGAATGACAAAATAGTCTTGAGGATTCCGCAAAATAAATGTCATTCTTTATAAATATGTTATATTCCACTGAAACATTGTTTCTTGATAGTGGGATCTAACATGATTATTCGCTGTTTTTCAAAACCTAATTTATGACTAGCTTATATATGAAATTTAAAAAATGCTCATATTGTTTTTTATTAAAAACTTGCGAAATATATATACATTAAATATGAAACTTTAACACTATCCAAACCTTGTGAGCTCTCCAAACATTTTTGTGACTATGCACGAAGCTGATTGGGAACTCGAGGAACATGTAAAACGAAATTTGGAGAAGCTCTATTACTTGTTTAATCAACCTGTCACCAATGCACGGATTTAGAAAAATAACATGACCCTCCCCAAATTCGGTGCAGCACTTACTGAGATAGTGCAGTGACATTAACGTCAATGGATAGACATACATTATTGTGGTGTGGGATGTAAAAGGACTATTTCGATTCATCTCTCCCAAATTTTGTCTATTTAATCCACGTTGATGTGCTGCAAAAATTACATTTGTTTACACACACCTCAGCTGATTTTAACAAATATTTCAGGAGTGGGTGATAGACATCTGGACAATCTGTTACTGACAGAAGACGGCAAACTTTTCCATATAGACTTTGGTTACATTCTCGGTCGCGACCCCAAACCCTTACCGCCACCCATGAAGTTAAGTAAAGAAATGGTAGAGGCAATGGGTGGGGTCACATCAGAACATTACCAGGAGTTTAGAAAGTTGTGCTATACGGCGTTCTCGCACTTGAGAAGGTAAGTTTTACGGATCATACTTAATGTTTTCGACTTTCAAATTTCATGCTTTCGCCATTGCTTTATTAAAATATTCCTAGAATCAACTTGGTTACGTTCCGATTATCGTGTCATAAAGCTCAGATTTTGTAGTTCCTACTTTTTAGCTAATTCTGAATTTGCAAAGAAATAATATTGTCTGATTCATAGCACGTCAGCTGTCGAATAGTTCAAATGACAGTTTGGTTTTTACAATGTATTTCCTTTCAATTTGCACAAGTCTGTTGAAGCTAGTCGAAACTTTAGTAGTGTTTGATTATGATACAAAGAAACTACTATATAAATAAGTTTTAGTCTATTTTGTTGCCTGGATCGAGCATATAGTAATGCTTTTTTGTATGAGTATCATCATAAAATTACCACACGTGGTTTTCTTACAGGCATGCTAACCTCATACTAAATTTGTTCTCACTGATGGTGGATGCTAGTGTTCCAGACATTGCATTGGAGCCTGACAAGGCTGTTCGTAAGGTGCAAGACAAGTTGCGTTTGGATTTGAGCGAAGAAGAAGCGGTGCAATACATACAGAACCTTATTGAAACATCTGTTACAGCTGTCATGCCTGCAATCGTGGAACAATTGCATAAGATCACACAGTATATTAGGAAATAAAATGCGTTGATTTTGCTGTTAATTTTTATTTGTAAATAGTGTTAATTTCTTAATATATGTTTTAAATAACGGATGATCTTATTTTCTTAATTCAGTTTTTAAAAATTTGAAACTCTCCACTCTACTATATCCCACTCCTCCATTACCGCTTCCCAAATTTTAATAAAAATTAGTCCTATCGGCCATGCCGAAGTACTAGCTCAATGTCAAAATAAAATCAAATTCAAACTGAAACTGTTCTAGTTAACACTTTTGTCCCCAGTGGTTTCACCTTAAAACCGCATTTCAAAAAATGTATTTCTTGTGTCCCACTGTTCATAGGATGAAACCACGGAGGCTTATAATATAGTTAGGAGCGCCATCTCTTAGTGGGAACAACAGGTTACTTCTTGTAATTCACCGATAACCTGTAATTTGATTTATATTTCTGCTTTGCGTAGTTTGACATGTGAAACGTTTGCAAACTGTTGTAAATCTCTGTTTTTGAAATGGTGTATTGCAATGGCTGATAAGTCAATTTAGAATTCATTTATTATAAGTTGGTCATTCTTTACCAATTGTTTTATGGATTGGTGACAACAAAGTCAATTTTTACAAATTTTGAATAGGTGGTTTCGCTGCGAAACCACTGAAAAGTACAAGGAAGTAAAATTTTCAGGAAAGAAATCATGGAGCTTTGTCGAATTAGAAAACATGAAGCCGGATGAATTTGAAACTTTATTTGGGGAAATTCCTTCTGACCAAGAATCAAATGTAGATGACGGTGATGATTTAGAAGATGCGTCGTATTTAGAACAAGCCATTTTTCACGATGATTTGGAAGAAAATGAAACGTGACAACAATTAGATTATGAAAATGAGGAAATTGTGTCTGAAGTAAATGTTATTAACGAACATATAAATGATATTGATGAATTCAGTAGTGAAGATTAACTTCCGCTATCTGAGGTTCGCCGAAAATTACCATTCAACTGCAACAAGGTTAGATGGAACACGATAAATACAAGCTGCCTTTTAGAGCCATTCAGTAAGACCTCTGGCCCAAAAAACATTCCCGATGAAGCTAGCAATCAGTTTGCCTTTTTTTATTGTTTATTTCCTCAAGAGTTAGTGGAACACATTACCGAACAAACTTGTATGCTCTGCAAAAACCTAAAGCGCGGTTATAAAGTTTGGGTCCGAGCTAACAGATCCGCATACATCTCCGAATTCCAAATTTATACGGGAAAAGTTGATACGACGGAAAAACATCTACGTACTCGTGTTGTAAAGGATCTGACAAAGAATATTCCTGGACAGAATCATAAAGTTTATTTCTACAATTACTTTACATCCTTGTCGTTGATGAACGATTTACAAGAATCTAAGATTTATGCGTGCGGCACAGTTCGGAAAGGCCTTCCTAATCATTTTAAATCTGATAAATCTATGAAGAGAGAGGATTCTGACTGATAAGGGTATTGTTTCAATGAAATGGAAGCATAAAAAAGGAATTTATTTCCTATCCAATTTCCACAATCCGGAAAAAGTAAATGTAGCTCAAAGAAAAAACAAAGATAGAACTTCAGAAGAAATTTTGTGTGCAGATTAAGTCATTGACTACAATCAAAATATGGGTCACGTAGATAAGGCCGACATGTTGAAGTCTTGTTACGAAATCGACCGTAAAAGCAAAAGATGGTGGCTAAGAATTTTTTGGCATTTTGTTGATGTGACAATTGTGAATGCATTCATACTTTATCGGAAAACGGCTGACAGTAGAACTATGGAACTGAAGGGATTTAGAGTGGCTGTATCAAGAGGGCTAATTGGAGTACCGAAACGAGAAGGCGTGGTCGCAAATGTGAGGAAAATGACTTCTCAAACAAAAAATTCAAACGTCACGTACCGATTGAAATAAGACACAAGGAATCGTTACATATGCCGATTTACGGTAGCTCGCGCAGATGTTGACGGTGCAGTACAAAAAGTGAACCACGTCGATCGAAGTGTAGCTGTACAATATGCAATGTGTGACTGTTCCTGATTGATAAAAAACTGTTTCATGAAATATCACGAAAAGTAAAATAAAAAATACACATACAGGTATCCACTAATAGACATTTTATTACTCATTATATACAACATATATAAATCTTTAACATATTAAAATCTTTTAAGTTTTGAAGGGTACAAATATAAATAGTATTTGGTTTAAACGTCTCCATTATCTAATCCTTTTTTCGGAACATAATACATGGTATCTAAGAAAAGTCTCGTGAAGTCCCCAACTATTGAACGATCAGGTATTTGTTGAGCTACCCCATATATGGCCATCTGAAAAGGAAATAAAATACATTTGACCATAAGAACATTGAACATGATTACTAATTCCACAGCGTTTTGTTGAATGAATAATACAAGGTTGATTACAGAAATATGGGAACTCTGTGTTTCCTACAAAATCTGGTATAGTAAGTACACTATTTGCTCAGTTTCATAGTTAATACCATTACATCTAGACAACAAAGAACATATATCTCAAACTAAATAGCATATTAACTTAATTTCACCAGTTAGCTTAAAACTTTAAAACAGTTCCATTAAATGGTTGGAATAAAACTTTTGATATAATCAAATGAAGCTTTCCTATACAAGCCTGTTTCTGTAATGATATATCATACAACTAAAAACACCATGGTGACTTTGAAATGTATTTGAAATACTCTACTCACTTGTCCCTCCACTGGCAGGGAAGGATTTTTCATAATTTCTGTGATAGATGACTTGACATCTTCCAAAAATCTATCAGCTACTCCAGCTGCTACATGCATGTGGGTTATGCATATATGTATGCTGAAAAAATGTGTAAATCATTGAATAAATTTTTGTATTTGTGGATTTGGGATTGGGGCAGATGACACCTTGTATTGATGTGAGCCTTCTATAAAAATGTAAATTAGTCAGTAAAAATGGAATGAATATTGGATGAAACCAAATGTGTACTTTTCTGGATTGATTATGATTATCAAACCCTAAAAAGTAGCAAATACGGTATATTTGTCATTCACATTGAGCACTGAGTACAATTTTCTGAAACAATTCTGCGTTGAGGGCGATAAGTTTTTAAGAAAAAAATCTACTTTGTTATACCCTGGAAGATATGAGTTATGCAAATCAGAATTAAAATATAGGGGATACATCTGATATAGAAAAACAGTTATCAAGCTTTTTCGTACGACTGGCATACTCGTATTTGGTATATACAGAGACTTCATGAAGCCTGCTATGACATGTATGGCGTCAAGTGGGTTGACTTTGTAATACCTTGCAATAAAAATTTAGATCTGATCAGAATCTGGTCACCTTAAAACAAGTATTGCTATTTATGCACAGCTTTTGATCCCCTGGGAAAAAATTTGACTACTGGTAACATCATGCACGTAATTTACAAATTTGGATGTGATGTTTTCGTCAGTGGTGTTGCTTCTGAGGCGATTTTGGAAACTATAAGCATTTTTTGATATACCAATTCAAATATCACATTTGATGTTGATGCAACAATTCTAACCAGAATTCAATGTTTCCCATTTGATAAACATGCCGAATCGACATGAAACATATATTTCATATGCATCTATGGTCATGATTAAGCCATTTTAGACCTTGTTTCTTCAAAAAATTTCAGTTATACGTTTAATGACCTAATAGTCGACAAAAAATATGCATGTAGACATCATTGTTAAACTAATACTTACCCCGATGGAAACTGTAAGTTATTCAAGTTCCAGCCTTTCTCTTTAAGATCAGTTGAGAGTCTATATATGTCAAAATCGCAGGATCCCATACCAATCACACTTGTAACAGGTTGTCCAAATATATAAATCCCTTTTATCCTTTTCAAACTGCAATAAATCAGAATCAGAAGTAAATTTGATTTTGAAATTCATATCTACATTATTTTTAATTTGTCACAACTGTCCATTAAGTCACACTCAATGAAAATTGAACTGAAACTTTACATGGGTTAAATGTTTCGAATGGTTCATATTTACAAAAACAATTTCACAGATTTAATTCATTCACTGATTTCTGATTATTGGTACAGTCACAATTAATGTATGTACTTTTTCATTCAAATTACGTGAATAGCTCTATACAGCTCGGTTATTCCCATCACTATGTGGAGCTGTCAAATTCACTATGCACTAGGCTATGGAAACGTCTGAAGGGTGGCTCAGTTGGAGACACAATTTATACATGGCAACAGCGTTCTATTTTTTTTCACGAGAAACGAGCAGTAAGCTTCTTTCGAACACAAATAATATATGCTTACCCTTTCTCAATATATCTTGCAGTGTGTATTATGTCTCGAGTTGTTTTGACGTATCCCGCTTTGCCGAAGCTCAGCATCGTCGCCCAACACACAGCGATGTTGCCTCCTGCTCTGGAGCCTCCTACACTAGGCGAGCCGTATACACCACCTGGCCAGTCGGTGGTGACCGTATATTGGTGATGGCGGTACTTTTTGTGTCGGTATAAAATCAGAGATGATCCTGTAATTGCAATAAGATATCAATTCACAAATATCAATTAAGCAGAGGTGATACGATGATTTTCGGACCTCATAAATCGAAAAAACTCTTGAAAGTGGCGGATTAAGCGGGACTGCATCCAACAGTTTAAAGACGCAGAATTCTCCGAAACAAGTAAGATCGTCACCATTAACGTCTATTTTCATGATACATATCAATACAAGATACAAAGGTTTTTGAATTATTTTTAGTTTGGTAATTATTTTGTGATATCATAAACCCTGTATAAACGCACCTTTAGGAGTAAACCCATACTTATGGGTATCGGCAGATATACTGGTAACTCCAGGTAACCTGAAATCACACAATGGGATCGGATAACCAGCATCCTCCATGAAACAGCTCAAAAAACCTCCAAGGCATGAGTCAACGTGAACAGGAATGTCATACTTCAATCCCAACTCACTTATGGCTTGAATGTTATCCATTGTACCATAAGGAAAGTTAGGAGCTGATCCTGCAAGCTGAAACATAGATTGATATGTTTGTAGGAAATGTAAAAATAAAAGGTGCCCTGAAATGAATGTGTACAATTAAATTGATTTTGTAAAAAATTATATAAGTATAGTTTAGGCCTCCGATAACTGCCTTATATCGTTGATTAAGATATCCTTGTTACTCAATGCTTGTAGGTACTGTGGTCATGAGAAAAAGATAATTTCATAATAAAATATTACATAACAATTTTGAAATGTCATAGAAATGAAATCTATATGAAATATCTTCAAATGAAGTGACATTTCAAATCTCAATTCTGACAGTAAGACAACCACATCAAATATTTTGTATACTACTTATCATTTTTTAAATGTTTGGTGTATAAGCTTATCAATTATATTCTACTTGGTAGCAAACATTTTCGTCTCTCCTATATGTTGTGCCACATTGATGAAAGTTATTAATTATGTAGATTGTAGACGCTCTTACTTCGTGAAACTCTTCTATCATGTAGATATTAATTCTTAATCTTCCAGCACAATATGTGCACATGAGAGTCTCAACTTCAATAACTTGTAATTACACGAGAGTTCATATGAAAAGTTTGATTTCGGATTTCCATTGTCTATAAAATTTTATAGACAATGGAAGTCCGAAATCAAACTTTTCATAAATCCACCTTGTCTACAAGTTTCAAACAACAACGAGAGTTCATAACCAGAACTACAAAAAAAATGGGCACACCCTGTATGAGCCCTGAATGTGTGGCTGTTTATATTTACAAGTTTTGTTTAGATGAGACAAAGCCACCAGCTCAGTGGATGTTATCCTCCATACTTCAAATAGATAAATCATGAATATATTCAGGCATGACTCATAATACTGTTATTTGTAACTTGTGAAATACATAAAAATTTGATTATGCAATACAGATATATATAATTTAGTATGTTTCAACTATTTAAAGAAATAAACATAGATAAAATTTATATACTGAATATATGAATGGGTCACATCATGTCAAATTCACAAGGCATTTAGAATATTTTTTTAGTATTGTCGCAAACGAATACCCCTGTTTTCATGAAACAACAACAAAAATATATTGTAAAACTCTTCAAAAGGAAAATAATAAAAGCCATGAATAATATATGTGACTATTATCCAACTTTGTTCATAGCTTATTTGAAGATGCTGCATTAACCAGAAAATAAAATGACCTAATTGAATGAATAACTTTACTAACATTTCGACTATCTTGGGGACTTGTATGTTTATTCATAAGTTATATAATTCTGCTTGTACAGTAGGGGCTATGTGTCAGGCTGCATTTTCAGTACTAATATTCTATATTATTGGTAAAATAATTTTCTTAATCCTCTAGCACACAAGTGTCAACTGTTAAAAATATATTATAATATATTTTTTAATGGGGTTGATAGCTAAGAATTACAATATAAAAATATAAGTCAGTTGCTGCAATACTACCCTAGTGGTATTTTATTCATGATAAGTATTAGTAATCATCAAAAAAAAGTGAATATTTATGCCAGGAGAGAACAAAGAAGACATTCAAAAACTCATTCAAACCTAACAGCCTAGCTTACCATAATTGTGTTGGAATTGATAGCTTTCTCAAGTTTCTTCATATCCACCTGACATGTTTGAGGATCAACTGGTATGGATCTTACTTTTATCTTAAAGTATTGTGCAGCCTTATCAAAAGCTGAGTGTATAGTTGTTGGTACCACCATTTCTGGTTTTTTAATGCCTTTGATTTCTTTGCCATAGTCCCTGTATGCTTTACACGCCATCAAGATCGATTCAGTACCACCACTGGTCATCTAGAATTGGATTCTGGTCACATAAAGAATGTGAATGACTAGACTATACTCACTGATCCACAGGCTTCTTCGTCTCCATGGAATAGATTGGCTGCTATTCTTACAACTTCAGCCTCCATTTTGCACAGTCCAGGAAAAAGATCAGGATGTAAAGGGTTTGTGTATGAGGTTTGTTTGTAGACTTCACCCAACATAGAAATTAGTTCTGTGTTGTGATAGTATACTGCGCCTGAGACTAATCCATTTTTCCAGTCAAAGTCACCTATATAATGAATGAATGTTTCAATCAATGATTCAATATCTGCAGTGGATTTCAACTGAATTAAAAAAAAGGAGTAAAGTGGACTATGTACTTCCGAAGCATGTTTTTTTATAGCCTTGTCCAATGCTGTCCAATCTTCTATCATATCCTCTCTTTATGTGACAAGGTGAGTGAGACATTTGACAACTTTTTACGGCTTGTCTTTGATGTTTCATGCAATGCGCTGTCCTGTGCCTTAATATACAATGTAAGATTGTTTGGTGAATAGCCAACGCATTAGGAATGTCATGTGATGAAAGAAATAATAAAATGAAGCAGTGATCTTTGTCCATCATAGCATATTCATCCCTAAATTGCATCACAATGAGAAAGACTATCACTGAGATTAAGTGGTGACAAAATCAGTAACTGACTGTTTAACACTGGAAATTCTTTTCAGCATACAATAAACAGTGGCACATTAGCACTCAAAAGTAAAGTTGGGAGGATTTCAAAAATTTTGAACTAAAAATGGATTTCTGAATGATCAGAAACTTCTGAAACATGTAAAAATGAGGCTTAGACTTTTCAACATATTTGGACCCTCCAACTACTATCACCAAAAATGATCTGAACCCTGAAGAACATCAATATGCAAAGTTGGGGGAAGTTCTCAGCCACCAGCCAATACTCCAATTTAAAAAAAGAAAGCTACAGGCCTGACTATGTGCCTACATCATATTATTCTCCAAAATATAACAAAATTGGTGCAGCAGTTACAGAGAGACAAACGACAACAAACAGACACACCAACAGAAAAGAGTGATATCAATTATCTCAAATTTGAAAATTTTCACAATCACAATATTTCCATTACTGATGTGTGGGAAGTAAAACTAGAAGGGTGTTTCCCAAACAAAAAGTTTGAGTCACAAATTTTAATGCATTTTATTTGTGTAACTTTATGTTTACACAACTCAATCTAAATCATGAACTTTATTGTTTCTGATAATAATGTTTGACATATTCCATACATTTTTCTTGGTGCTTAAAATTCACAATAAACATCACTCATTCATATTTATTAACTTCATACTCAGCTCAGAATGTAATCATGGACATTTTTTCGAGGGTCAACTAGCAATATACATAGTTTGATACAACTAGATCTATAGTAAAAAAGTACTTAAGATCTTTTCAGGTTTATTACTACTATAAGCATATCAGTGTGAAAACATTATTTATTTATTCAAATTTTTTTGTGCTACTGTATATCAGTGACATAGTTAATAATTTTAAGGGTTGTGGCCTGGATGCAAGAATGCCAAATGAGATGTATAAATTGATTTGTAAATTCTGAAAATTAGTTTTCCTCAGATATCAGCTTTGATGGGCCAACCAGTCTCAGATGCAAATTTTTATTGAATATTTATAGTGGCCAGTAGAAAATATAAGATAGACTGTTTCGGATTTACCAACAATGCAAATGCATCAGCTATATTCACACCTTTCATAATAGTTCATATTAAGGTGTATTAATTAAAATGTTACCTTGGAACCAAGAAGTAGTCAAAAATATTAATGTTATTTGAATTATCTATTTTTATTAAATTTGCTCTTTTAAAAAGCCTGCCAAGGCAGCTGCAACATTAGTAAATATATTTCAGTCATTCATATGTGGTTACAATTAATGGCTAGTAGAAAATATAATAGCTATACTATTAGGTTCTGCTTACTTCTATTATGAATCTAGTATCACACTGACATTTCCTTACATAGTCTCATTTATATAGAATTCATTATAACAGGTACTTGAATTCAAGATAATAATTAAAACATAATATTTCAAATAATAGTTTTTGTTACATACCTAATCCTAAATTTGCCTGTAGCTGCTTGAAGATGTTATCTTTTTCAAGACCATTCTCAGGAAGCTTTACAATATACTTCAAGTGTTTAGTTCTCTCTCTAACCTCATGCTCGAAACCTTGAGAAACCTTATTCAATTCATTCTCAATTTTTTTCCTAAAATGAGGTATAAGTCGTACCATTTTAAACATACATTTTTTTCCACTTTCCAGTAAACCTGAAAAGAAGCATGCAAGGTCAAAGCAACTGTACAAAGGTAATTAAATTGTTCTTACTTTCATCCTGATGTAAAAGTTCATACAGCCATATAGTTATTAAAACTGTTGAGGTAGTTATAGTTACTATCTGCCAGGGTTCTTTGCCACTGAATTGGTTGTTGATTGTACTTTTGAAAAATTCCAGGGGATATTTAATTAAATCCATAATTATTTTGTATATTGAGACAAATGATAATGTAAAACTATCTAGATCGTAAGATAAGACCATATCTTAACCTTAAGTACTTTGTAGATAAATAAATATCTTCATATACGTATAAAAAATAAAAACATTAAACGAATTTAATAAAACTACATGTCAACTTCATGACACCCGAAAAACTTCTGTCACGGAAATACACTAATACAGATGCTTCTGTGCCAAAAACCCCACTTCAAAATAATTTGACAATCGCTGTTGCCAGATGATTTCTGAACTCGCCTCAATAAGGCTGAGGGGCGAGAGCTCAAAATTAAAAGTTCAAAATTGAATCCTTATATGGAAGCGGTATTCAAAGTTTTGTTTTTCGCGAACGTTTGAACAGCCATGTACAGCGTACCACTAAACTAAAAAACTGTAATATAGGTCCAATCGTCAAACTTGTAGGTAGCGGTAATAAACAATTCTGATTAACGTTATGTGATAACTAGATATTGTTATAGTAATAAAACAACTATTGTTTGAAAGCCGATAGGTTTTATTGAGTTTTGTAAGTAACATATTAATTTTCCTCATGACATATTTATTAATCACGTTGGAAGCATTTCAGGAATATATTTCCTCCAAAAAGCCCGTTCACAAACTTGCTCTCATAGGAATCAATTTTACTCAATTCAGACAAATTTGGTCCAATCTGACAACATGGAAGATAAATAAAGCAGTGACAGTTTTGAAAGATGAAATGTCATGGATGACATTCATGTTCACAGAACTTAGAATTGGACTGCTAGTTAGCCATATGCGAACAGAAACTTGGAACAATGCAAGTTCTGTGGAGCGTATTAATTTTCAAGTTTATACTATATGGTTTCCACTATACACGTGGACGGTTTTAGACATGCATACTCAAGTCGCATAGAAGCTCGCGAGCGCAACTGGGCGGCCAGATGGCAGCATATAGCAAAAACTAAACTTGTATAGCGATTTCGGCGACAAATGAACCGTACGAAATCTCATAAGTGATTAGAAATCTATACAAGTTACTTATTCTCAAGCTGAGAGTTTAAGGCTTACGACTAACTATTGTTTGAACTCAGTACTTTATTCTGCTAGTTAGTAGTCTTCAAATGACTTGATAACAATGTAACTGGTAACGTACGTTGACCATCTCAAGGATATTTAAGACCAAATGCTTCATTCATTATCCTGGAAGAATATGAGCCGTCTGTTTATCAATTAAATATCTACGAATACTATGAGTGAGTAAGTACAACTTGCTAACGCATTTAATTTTTTCAGTACCTGGGCATTTGTAAATAATTTTTTTCGTGCAAGGGACTACGGAGAGACTGCCTTACCTTGGTTGGAATATACCATAATAATCATTCATTATTTTGGGCGTAAATTGTGAAAAAACCGTTTGATCGCGAAAGACGATTGCATTATACTAGATATTTTTAAGTTGAGCAATTACATCGACGAGTAAAATAATTTATTGGACCACAAATTTATTTGATGAAATATTTTCAAATAAAATAACCCTATGGACCTTATGGAGAAGCCGCCACTGGGTCACAACATAAGAATCAAATCATTGCGAATGAAGTGTCAGTTAATCATCAAAAAAGCTAATTTAGTAACTTGACTGTGGAAATGCTAATTTTACTAGACTATAACGCGAGCCTGCAAAAGTGCAGCGTTGCCACGCGTTGGAGATTCGCGCAAGCATTCTAACATTTGTGTTTCATATTCTTCTTACACATGGATTGTACATGCATTTGCTTAATGTTTATGAATTCCAATAATTGTAAAATATCATGTATTGAGGTACAGGTCCAGGTCCATTACTGATAAGACGACTTGGGTCTCTGACAATGCCAGAATGTGTGTTGTGTGACCTTTCTGTCTGCAAATATTGATAGACAGAGTTTATGTTTGAGGCGAGACCTCGAACATTCGTGAAATTGACCCTGAATGTCTTCCGGTCTGTCGTCCGAGCGAAGTTGCTTCTGTGGGCGGCTGCTGTTATTGGACTCCTTGAAAGCTGCAACACATTTAGATAAACAAGTTTCGAATGATGGATAATTTGATTTTCAAATTAATCGAAAATTTATATGCTTCATATATTTTGCCCGTCAGTAGAATGTTTGGTTAAATATTCGAGTAAACCTGTTTTGGACAGACTCGTGCATACAATTTGTTTACTTGATCTTTGGAGTTATCATAAAGAAAGAGGTATACACTTTTAAGAAATCAAGCTAGTAGCAAAAAGTAAATGGAATCCAGTTGGTTGAACAATTTTTCATAGTTAATTTTATGCCTAACCACGTATACAAAACAAGCGCGAAGGAATTGGAAATATGATTATTATGAGAGATTTTGTTAATTCATGGCCTCCAAGATCACCTCAAAATTTCGATGTGGCACATCATTTTCGCATGGCAATCCGTGACGTGTCAGTTTTCACGATCTCACAATCTCCCACACTCCTTTGCTGTTGCTTGGGAAGTAAAGGAAATACTTTGACGTATTGACGTGGTCATTCGCACGACGCATCCATGCCTCACCTGAACCACGTGTACCTAGCTGAGCGCGCATGATGGGCCGCCCTCCACCCACGCGGGGCGCCACGACGCGACGCCTCGTTCACATTGCATTCGCGGCCAGTCGTGATCGCCGTTCGATTTTTTTGATCCATAGCCTACTGCATCTTCCGAAACGTGTGTTGTGCGATTAACGCGATCGTATGTTTTCCGGATGACGCACCGTGACACAAGCCGATTGTGCGGGAAGCAACACTGCTAATGATGATGGTAGTAGAACAGGTATGATGTATTCAGTAGTTTTATTGATGTGATTTGCTCGGACACATGATCATTTTTTCAACCATGTATATCACCTTTCACCTTGGTAAAAGACTTCATATTCATGGACCTTTGACGCTGACCATCGTCTATGCGTGTTACACTTGTTCGATTGTTTGTTGGTTTGCCGTCAAGACAGAAAATTGTAGATAATTGGTTATATCTGTGGCATTTTTTGATATATAATGGTTGGGAAGGAATTAAACGGTGAATTTTTTTGTAATATACTAAAATATATTTTTTACATCTGAACTTATACTCTACGAACTTCCGTTTCTAAGCTACAGGTCACTAAAAAAAATAAGTCTTTTTGAAATTTTGAAATACCTTTCGAACATTGGAAGACAATAATGGAACGAAATTGTAGTTTAAGCATAATTTATTGATGCCCTAGTAACATGAAAAAGATTGACTGCGTAAGTTATTCAGTAGCGTGAAAATTCCATGAGTGATTAATTGTTTGACTGAATTACCCCTATCGTTGGATGTGCTCAAAAACTATGATTTAATAGCCAAAAGATAATGAAGAATGTTGGAATATCTATCAGTTCAGAGCTAAGCTGAAGGTATATCTTTAGTCTAAGTGTTACTTTAGCATCCCTCCATAAAATACCCAGCGCGTTTCATTCAATAGTAGATAGAAGTTTAATGTATTTAACAAGGTTACCTGATTTGGGACGCTATACTGATAACATTCCAATCAATGAAATATAAGGATGAAATCCTGAATCACAAGCTGAATTGGAAGCATCATAATGATATAGAATATAAGCCTGATTGTGCTAAATTGTGGGCAAAAACGTCGATATCAGCTCAGGTCTGTAGAGAGAAAATATTCTGTTTCATTCATTCATACGATACCGTCCCTGAGTTTGTACCGATTGATGTTTTGTCTGTTTTATCTATTTCTGGTTATATATTATTATACATAATTATCTTCTGACGACCCATTCACATTTGTAAATTGTATATGAGATATACTACATAATTTTGCCCGATGAAGTCAGATTAAATCATATTTATCGTAGAATAATTCGTGATTATTAACTTCTGATGCACATTTTCACATACTGAATTTTCAGTTTCAGAATGCATTTTTGCAAGGTTTGCGTTCATCAAATGCACTTATCAACCGATTGTCTAGCTGTTATGAGCTAATCTTGTATAAATATTTTAGAAGTGAGTAACGTAAAAAATTAAAAACAATCTTGACGAGTCATTTATGTGAATATGACGGTCATATATGGAACTTGTCGGAGAAACACATGCCGGTTACCATGGGTTTGCACAACTGCATTGCATGCTTCGAGGTACATATACTTGGAAACAGGGTCGCAACGATCGGGGGTTCAGGAGGGAGTCACCTCCCAGTATGTAGAGTACTAATAACACTGAAAAAGATCTACATAAAGCTGAAATATTTAAATGAACCTGCGAGAATCAAAAAGCCATGAATTGTAATCATTCACTTGTTAAGTTAACAAGTTACAAAAAATTAGGAAATCTATCGATATTTTTTAATCGTCATCGAGTATCAGTAACGACCCCTACCCGAAGCATTTTAAGTTAGAAGACTGGAAGATGTGAATATAACTTAAAACGTTGGCAAATATCACAAGACATTTTTCAGTATGTGATGATGCCTTACCGAAACAAATGACACAATTAGAAATGTTCCAATATTATGTTAATAGTAAAAAAATGATGTTTGAAACCCTAACTTCTGAGTTGCAGTCACGTGAAGCGTTATGGCAAATTACGAATTCATTAAAATTCGATTTACAACTTTCTGTAGTCACTCTCTAGTCTTCCAAGTATTTGTCAATCAGAAATAGCTATCAGCATTGAGCAATTTGGAAATTGCCTAATCGTTTTATGTCTATTAGGTGAAATATAGTTTTTTATTTGTGTTTTAGTCCTTCATTGTCTATATAATTTTTGATTGTTTGAAACTTGTAGACAAGGTGGATTTATCAAAAGTTTGATTTCGGACTTCCATTCAATCGTCTTCAGTTCACCTGAAGACGATTGAAGATGGCACATCAATCGAAACGTCGTGATACTCAAAATTTTATAGACAATGGAAGTCCGAAATCAAACTTTTGATATAATTTTTGAGTTACACGATGTGTTGATTGATTCAATATTTTCAATCGTCTTCAGGTGAATTGACGATTTTTATAAACCCACCATGTAAAAGAAGCACATTTCGTATATTGGCAGTCTCAAATTTCCCCCTCACCTCTGGAAAATGGTCTCGCTACGTTCTTACTCTTAAAAGCGGTTTCTTCATCACTTCTGAAATAATCCACATATTCAGCTAGATTTAGAAATATTTAGTTTTCTTACATTTTATCAATAGACACTCAAAGAAATATCGGCGTGAAGTATTCAGAGAGTCTACTTGGTTTTACTCAGTTCATCAGTGGAATTTTCCCACCTAACAAACTTGACAGTTTATATCGAAACACCGTATTTACAGATCCACGGGGCTTTAAAAATATAAGGTGATAGTTCTATGTAGTACTTGTTTCCATTTGATTGAATATATCAAATATTATAAGCATACAGTTTTTTGGTAACAGTATTCAGGTTGGGAGTTAAAAAACCCTTGAAAAATCTCAACAACCATCTACAAAAAGATATACCTAGTGAATAGGTTGTTTGGAGTTAAATATTTCCATATTTCTATTTAATACTGTGTTGAAGTAGAAGACGACCTATCAAAGATAGCAACAACACGGCATGACTAGTATCTGGCACCTAACA
This sequence comes from Bruchidius siliquastri, assembly GCA_949316355.1. Classification (NCBI taxonomy): domain Eukaryota; kingdom Metazoa; phylum Arthropoda; class Insecta; order Coleoptera; family Chrysomelidae; genus Bruchidius; species Bruchidius siliquastri. Next base: position 39,211,985 of record OX438533.1, on the reverse strand, counting down.
TACATTTTCTGATAGCCACCAATTGACCTCTCATGATTCATCGTATTATATGAATAGGCGGACCTAATTGCTCGTAATTATGTTCAAGCTTTTTTGTTCGATGTTTCTCATGGGTTTTCTTGCTAATAACATAATTATGCAAAAATGATTATTAGATTATTGGAAATTTTGCCGCAATTCTCGAAATACATTTGATCGACACATTTAGAGCTATTTTCAATAACAAATAAACGTTATTTCTGTATGCATCAGTTCTGACCAATCCATGGCACGTTTGGGGGAAAAATGTAATCGAATTATTCTGAGTAATAATTTCACTGTATGGCTAGCGTTATTTTATGAGTAGATCTATTTTTAGATAAAATTGGGTATTTTACATCTGAGCATACGAGTCTCCGAGATTATTCAGACAGATGTAAGTATGCTGTTTGATACATACAATTTATTTTCCACTTTAATAAGGGAGTGAGAAGTATGTTTTTTTGGAATTCGTTGTGTGAGATATTCAACTCGTCCATAATTCGATAACAATATTTCCCCCATACGAAGAAATATCATCATATGTCTGCTTTTGTAAGAATTTAGTAACGAAAGTTTCTAGAAAAATTGTGATGCAATCATCAAAAATAGTAAATATCTATACCACTTCGAAGATTTCAGAAAAATTAAGTAAATAATTAAATTAATTTTAAATTTATTTATTTTTTTATTTATTTATACATTTTACGAGGATAGCCCATTATACATAAAAATATAATATAATTAAAACTTAGAGGTACATGGTTGCTTGCATACTAAGTTCTTATCAGTAATATTAATTCATAGAATTATATTTATTAATAATACAAACGTAGTATAAAAAGTCACTAATAGTACGTTTGGCGTGGAAGCAGTTAATATTTATTCAAATTTTAATAAGCATTTAGCTACTGACTTTTAACAAAATAAAAACTCGCGTTGTATGTTGTATGTAAATTTTAGAAAAATTACCAACTCGACGCCGTTTTTTCGCTTCTCCTATTTAATGATAGTATAACTTATGTAGACATGTGGAGTACGTGGTTTGTTCAACTTAATACATAATGTTAGCCTTATCAATGGCAAATCGATACACAATATACCTACTTTTACGGTTCTTTATAGCACACCATAAAGATAAGACGTTACGAGCGTTTGTTCTTTTACAATAAATGCCGTTTTAATTAAATTGCAGGCTGGTACGATAAAAGAATATTGGTAACAATGAAAGAAATAATAACACCTTAGTATGATCGACATACAATCACAGGAAACCTACTTAATTACAATAAACAAAAATATGAATATGCTTATAAATTGGTAGCAGTTTTATATAAAACTTTATCAGATTTATGAACATTTGTTATCGTATACACGCTTGAACATATCTAAGTTTGTTGGGCCGAGATTAGTTTTTGACGCCTATTACGTATATCAGCCCGCATTGACATATTGATCGCAAGATTCTGAATAATTGAGGTGCATTAAAACAAGCAATGTAATAGTTTTAATAGACGATCCTATACGGGCGAATTAGGCGACAGAACTGATAAAGATGTACATTAAAATGATATTTCCATCACATTGGGAGTGATGACGATCATATTACTTTTGTCTATATACTCGTACTTGTATAACAAAACAGTGAAGAATTCAACTGGAGCACTAAATTCCTTACATCGGCATTCTATGACTAAAAAAAACCTATCGAGATCAAATCTAATCTGAATGACTTAGAGCCTCCAGACGACGGTAAACTTCCTCCAAAAATAGCTTGACTCCTTTCAACACTCCTTATCGTTATAAGATGCCTGTTAGGTCTACCCATATACATAAATCGAGCATGTGTAAACATTTTTCCCATAAGTCAAGTGTTATATGTATAGAAAAACTAGCAGGCTAGAAACATCGAGAACGTGTTGAAAAATTAGGAAAACAGATAGCCGCAAACCATTCGTGTCTGAATGTGTTTGAATTTGTGGTTTTTCCTTCCCGCTCATGTGTGAGCAAGCTACTATAATCTAAAAAAATATCATATTTTTGATAATACGTTTTTTGAATGATTTGTGACACTGTGCCATTTATTTCCGTCCGCCTATTTTTCGAAGTTGGTTGTCTGTTTGTCTGTCAGTCCTTTGCCTCTGGCAAAACATTGAAAATAATTTCTAAAACATTTTGTTTAAATTATACAAATATTATCCTAATAATGAAAAAAGTTCACCATGTAGGAGCATTTAGCATGTTTATATGGCACAATGTTATGCAATACACTGTATATATCCAATGATTTTTTTAATACAATAGTACGAGTATATCTCATGTTATCGTATGAATCGTTCTCCGATGTTATTACCCATTTCCTCTCGAAACTACTCATCCATTTAGTTTCTCGGGGTATCACTGAATAATTGAGTGATACCCCGAATAGTCATAAAAGCACTTGCACTGCACCTGAAAAAGAAACATGCACAGTTAAGTGCAACTCAACGAACAAAATTATTTTCTTTTTATTGGAAAGAAATATTGTCCCTCTTGTATCACTAAGTAAATGTTTTATAAGCTCCCTACATTACTACACATACACAAAGCAACAATAGATCCACCTGGCTCGCGATGCAATCATCCCACTCACTTTCAATCTAACCTAGCACACACACTCCCGCCATAACCTAAAATTTAAAACCTGCTGATTAGGTGGATTTTTCGGAGCCATTTCAGTCTTGTTTCTATTACGATGTCTTTCCAGCATGCTTTTTCTTTCTTTGTTGTTCTATAAACCTTCCTCTATTCTTCTCTTGATCACTTTCCATGCCGACACTGTTAATTTGCGACAATAAACACACACAAACTAAGAAACGTACTTCTATTGTGAATGTGATTAAAGGAAACAATTGGCAGGTTGGCACTTATACCTTTCTAAATAAAAACTGCAGGACTATAGTACCCAGCGCCATCTTATTTTATTCCAGATAAGCTTAGAATATAGCACTTAGAACCTTTGTGGGGATATTGGCGATGACATTTACAACCTTTTTAAGCACATACCCAGAAAACTTAGATTTTGGCACTTAGTGCCTTTGCTACTTCTGCTCTCCAATTTTATTAATTCGATATTATGACAGCGTTTGTTTAAAAGCTTGTCGCAATTTATCTTAGAAGAACACAGTTGATTGATCGAAGAAATTCACAATCGTTGGTGTTGTGTTCCGAATTCTAATTTATAAAAGCGACCAAATCGATAGATGAAGTAAAAGAACATGCAATAATTTTAACTGAAATTTTTATCTTGGAAAAGTCAAAAATTTGATGACATATTTTTTAATCGTTTTATCTGGATTTCATATTTTGTTTCTGCAGCTCGATACAAGGTAAGAGGCATCATGGCGCCAGACACTGTAATTTCATTAATAAAAACTACATTACGTGAATTTAATACAAAATTGATTGTAAATATATGGATATTCATTTCAAAACAAATTATTTGTTAGTATAAATCACAGAATCTAGTAAAATTAATTATTTCATACCCATTCCCGTATTATATTACGTCGTTTGCATAGATTTTTGTTGATTGTGGCTCAATGGATTCACAGACTAAAAGCTTAGTTTTTGAATTTGAATGCACTAATTGTACGAAAACATCGTGAGCGTTTGTATTTTTTTTAGCGCAGTGGACTCTTGGATAGTTTTGGAATTCGATTAGATATTCAAATGTCTTCCACTGACAATATGTCTGCTGAAATACTTTCCCACAGTATAAATGCAATCGCGAAACTGGAAGTTCAGATGTAGATAAAAAGTTGTGTAATTATAATACAGTTTCACAAATAAAACTCTTTCTTTCAGTGACGCGTTTCGATTTTTATTAAAATCATCGTCGGACTGTCAGATTTGACTGTTAACAAGGCTACCCAGATTTCTTGCCTACTAGCTAACTAGATACTATTAAATTATTTTTTCATTTGTTGTGCCTGTCTTAGGGGTAAAGTATGTATTTTTTTGGCGATGGTTAAGATTTTGTAGGGCTTTCCCTTAACACTTGTGTAAATGCAGTCGCAAAAAAAATATTTCCCCTAGGACAGACACAACAAATAAAAAAATTATTTAATAGAAAAATAGTTAGATAAGATAGATAGTATGCTAGATTTGAGAGCTCTAGTTTTGTATCCATGATAGGACTAGTTAGTTAGTTAGTTGAGATATTAAGTTTTATGAAGCGATATAGTACCTCATGGACTTTATCCCATTTAGATATTATGATTAGACGCGTCTTTGAAGTCTACTACTCGTATAACAAGGTGAAGAAATTTTGCAATATGATGTATATTATTTCAATTAATTATTGACAATTGGTTCTCATTACGTTTGCTTCTCACTTTTAATCTGCGCCCGCGTTGCTATCAACATTTCTGTTCAATATTTCCACAAACTGCTGAGTGAAAATCCCTTTTGGCATCCTTCAACGCAATTACCCGCGCTTACCACAATTTACAAAATATGAGTTTGGTGCGAGCTATTTTTAGCGGGTATACACACATTCGAGTGACTCCCTCACTCGTTTCTGGCCGACAAAGCTTGTTTCACATGACAGCGATTAATTTATGTTTATTATTCCGAACTATTAACATAGGTTGTTCGACGATGTCGAGTAGATTTGAACTAATAGAAGGTACATCCCAATGCCCTCGTTCATTTTTTCATATTGGTGTTGTTTAGACGTTTGTGATGTGATGTTGTTTTCGAAGCGTATGCTCTCCACTATGCATCAGACCTGCTATAGACATGCATGTTTCGTCTTTAGCCTAGACTTGTCAGTATAGCCTGGCCTGTAGAAAGCCGCTGCAAGGCAGTCCAAGTGTTGGGACCTTTGACTTCGTTGGTCGCCAGTGGGAAGCGCCACTGTGCGCGACGCTTGGAGATCAGTGTTGATGTTGCTTTCGGTTTGATTTGTCCAATTTTTTTTATGCGTAACAACTTCATACGGTTTAAACATGAAAATAAACTAATTGTTAGATCACCGATGACAACGTTGCTTCAGCGACATCCAAATACAGCGATTTATAGCTGAATTTTATCAAAATCTGAAAAACTTGTTCTAATCATTTGGAGCACTATTTCCATGAAAACTTCTTCTTCAGGTTGAGGATATTTCGTGGTTGCCTCTTTATTCAAACCGTGACTGTACGTTTGTATGTACGGTAGTTCGATCTGTCTTGGAAAGCCAATAAATACAAATCTGGACCCACGTTGAGCGCTATCGGGAGCTTTCAGAACAATTGAAAGCTCGACTCCTTGCTGTTACGTGATGTAACCCGAGCACAGCGGTGTCTAAGTGCGTTTTCTGTTCCTAAAAGGTCCGACGAATCCGGCTTTTACTTCAGTTGATAGGTGGAAGTTGCTAATTCCATATGTCGTTATTGTGGAGTATCAGTGATGGTCATGCGAGCTTCAAAGTCTGTTGTAAGGTATGATGATTTGAATTGAACGTTTATCTATATCTATCTATGTAGTGTGCGCCAAATGTCCGGAACCACTTCATATTTGAATGGTTTGTATAAAAAGATTGGTCCTCGTATTTTTTGCCCATTACCAACCCTCTTTGAGATGTGGTGAAGGGTGTTCTTGTTGTTTGATATAATTTTTTCGGTTGCATTGTATATCTCTACATTAGAGTTCTGTAATTGTTGTCGAATGATCGTAACTGAAAAAAGCGTAATAATTTTTATGATCCTATTGTACGCTTCAAATTTCAATCCAATCCATCAAAAATTGGTCTGAAACTTTCGACGAGAACTCATTTTTTTCTGATAGTTTCATTCGTAAAACGAAGTATCGTGGCATACAAAAATTGAATGTGAAAGTATTGACCTTCAAGAATCGACACCTTTTTGAGCCCGCTTAAAAAAACTAGATCATAGTCAATTGCAGACTGCCAAAAACTCATTCTCAGTATGACGTGTAATTCATTAGGTTTTATTTTATGATTCCGATATGTTTAGTTTCGTGAAAAAAGTAATTTATAGAGAATTGCTTTCAACTCAATAGTTTTATACAGATTTACTTTTTTCTAAGCGGCTTTGCTGTTTTTTTTTATTACGTTAATAAAGGTGATTTTCCTATTTCAACAATTTTCCTGCCTTCCTTTCAAATACCATGTATGACATTATTATCTTTACGTGAGTAATTTTTCGTTGATATCAAGTTACTAATTCCTGATTCATTCTGCGTATGTATATTGTTGTACTATCATTAATTAATGTTACTGTATATTATGTTGGCAACAGCCAGTTATCTAAATATCACCAGAAATTATTCATTCAGTTGCTCCTTCATATGCTGCATTCCATTATCTAGTATTTTAATTGATATTAGGTATCACTGAAACTAATAACCCATTGTAAAAGATCATAATAAAGGTTAATTGTTGAGAACAGTCGCTAAAAATAGCCGGTTAGTTATTTACCGATTCACAAAGCCCACGTTTTTTATTGAGATAATGAAAATACACTAGTCAAGGTTGTGTCGGATAATCGGTGCAATTGATAGTTTGCTGTACGAGTGCAACCAGTGGAAGCAGAGGCTAATTTGAATTTTCTTAAACCTTCATTAAGTTCTGTGTTAAAATCCCTAAAAAGAGTTAAGAACACGCCCAGCAACGATAGCTCTGTTCTGTATCATGTCCAAGGTTATGGACATGGCATTAACGTACAGCTTCTGCAGTACTTGACAGCAGTACGTGTACCGCAAGCATAGATTCACAGATCTATGAATCTAGAAAACAGCAATACTTTTGGTGACTGACCTTACAAAGAACCTATACAGTCTGGAACATGAAGAAATGGCCGATATGTCGATATTCTTCAGATCCTAGCAAGGGCGAAATGCTGAAGACACGGGTTCAAGTCCCGTCTACACCTGACATCCTTCTAAACGTTTATCACTCCATATCCCTTCCATCTATAACAGTAGCAATTTCAATTAAATGTTTTTAGCTTGAATGGACTATGAAATTTCCCAATACATATACGCTTATAACCTTTATTTCACATATCATAGGCAACAAGACATCTCACGCCATAGGTTTCATCAAATTCCGTATTTTCGAGTTTCTCGAGAGTGAGGAGGAGATCTCAAAAAATCAGGTGATGGAAGAGAAGATCTATAAAGTTTTGACCTCGGTAGTACCTCGTACTTTTTGAGATATCGATCTACTGGCAGCGGAGTAATACTGAAGTATCCAAGTAACAACGCGCGTTCCAGTATATCTCATGTAACTACATTCCCACTCTATCGTCCCAGCATTACTGACGAGAATGGAGGTCAATAATACAATAAGGCCTTTTAATAGGTTCTATACTTTGTATTGCGTTTATAGAGACCAATAGCATGAAAATTGGGTTCAAATCTTCCAATAATAAATGGTTCTACATGTTGTCAAACTCACCCTCTCTTCCTGTATATTGTCAAATGTGATGACCTTCCGGTATGATGTGGCTACCATTTGTTACATGTTCACGTTTACTATCCTAATAAAGACGGAGCACTTTGAAGATTTTTATATTCAAACTGCTCGCCATATGGGAACACTAACCCATTAATATCTATAGTAGTACTTCTGTGTTACTTCGATGCTATGAAGATTTTACGAGTCTGCTGTGTATGTACCGATTATCAGCGGCTTTATGATGCGCTTATTTCTTTTCGTTTGCATCGATTTCGTATTATTAGTAGCTTTCAATACACGCTAGATGAATTAAACATTAAAGTATTATAAATCACGCAGACTGTAGATGCTCTTATTCAATTAAAATCATCTTTGGTACAGTAATCATCTCGGGCATGTGCGGTGGCAATGATTGGGACTAAAAAAGTATCTGGGGATCTGGACGGGTACTAAACTAATAGAGTATTTAGTTTCATATCAAGATATAATTGAGGTTTCCTAGCGGTTAACCTCAACCCTAGTGAAAATGCAGTGGCCAAAAAGCCTCCATTGAGTAACTGAACATTAGTGAATTCAGGAGATGAGTTGATTGAAATGGTAGCAAAAATACCTAACGGATGCAACCTTACTAATCTTCATTATGATCTGTGAAATTTTTTCATAATTTTCTGCAGGATAAAATTATTTAGCCGTTGTACATCAAACAACTTTTACGCTTTGATGTTGAAAAGTTGCGCTAAATCTGATTACCTGTTGATACGCATGGCGTGTATATTTCAAAGGAAGCACATACATATATATCAATTTTAAATCTCAAATATTAATCAATCTGAGCTTAGACAGAGTTTTGGGTACATTTGATGTATTTTCTGCATTCTATATGCATAACAAACGTGCCGTTTGACGTTCAATATTGATGATTTTTATGGAAAGGCGCTGTGCTGTAGTTTCGTCGCAAATTGCACACAAATGGCGTCAAGTAGGTAGACTCTATACATCCTACGTTACGGTTTCGGTTTATAAAGAGATTTCGAACGAATTTCATAACTAATTATTTACTTTAAGGGGATTAACAGTAATAAAATTCGATCACAATGTTCAATCAACTAAGACCGCTGCACGAGATGTACATAGTCAACTTACATAACGTCATTCTTTAAAACCCTGAGAGGCTCTTTCTTTGATACCTATCAACCTTATGCAGCTGAAAAGTAGTAATCTGTCGAATTAGATGTTAAATAAACTAATTGACATTAAAGAAGCTAACTAAATCCTAAGAAAAATCCATGCCGAATAGTGTACATAACAGATAAAAACTTTTATTGAAGTACATCCAATATAAGGAATTAACCCATTAAAGCCCAAATTATTTTTTTTTTGTAATTTTCTGTCAATTTTTGGATATGTTGCATAAAATATACATGCCTTAAGAATTCCAACAAATAAATTGACAGAAAACAATTTTAAAAACAAAAAAAATGCTGTCCTCATCTGAGGACGCTGGGACAATCTTCGCTTTGTTATGGCAAAAAAGTGAATAGTAGACGTTCATAATCCACACCAATTTATTTGGATCAAACAACAACATTACTATTATTATGTAACATATATTTAAGTTCACTTAAGTATTTAATAATTTATTATGATATTTCGGGAAACAATTTATGCACAATGTCACTTCACATTTCATACAGAATATTCTGGGTTTTCCAGATCAGTTTGGGAACTGACAACGCCGCTGGTTAACTCTTTTGCCCAGAATATGTCTTTTATCGTCAAATCTGAGATCATCAAAGACTTTTCTTCTTGAGGTGGAAGGCAGTTTCAAAACTCGGCTGCTATGACCTAACTTGAGGTAAGGTATGGCGACTTGACGTCTAAAATCTTTTATGGAAATTGATTTGCTGCCGTGAATTTTCCAATAGAGGATGCACGAATTCACAACCGCCAAATCAATCATCCTTGTAAAACGGCACCAGTACCACTTTTTGCCCCTTACAGAAATTGACCCCAACACCCCCCATAAATCTGTTATAATTGTTCACTACGAGTGGTTGGGGAACTGATACCATCTCTTTCAATTTCTTATTCCACCGTTGCACGTTTGGAAATGGCTCTACTGAGTCAAAATTTGTTGCCAAAGAAACAGACTTGTTGTCTTCCCATCGTGCTATCATAATTCCATTGCTGTTGTCGAACCTATAGCCACAAAATCCTATCGGTTTTTTGTCCATCTCTTTGGCAGACATAACTGTGCATTTTGTCGTCCGACTGTCTCGAATTGTTCCCGTTGCCCGATTGCTTGAGTAGACTGTGGCTTGAGAAAACGTTATCATAGTCTTAAAAATGTAATTCAGGCCGCTCATTTTGAAAGACTGGTAAAAGCCAGAAAAAAATATAATGCATAACGTCTAGGCCCAACGTCATATTTTGAGGACACAAATAGTTTCATAGCCTTACAAAAAGAACAATATGAAATGATGAATTGATTTCTCATGAAAAACTTTCTGTTATCTACAACTAATCATTTACAGAAGCATAATCACTTACCAGTAAATCTCAAAAACAGTAACAACACTCAGTATTATTTGACACTGCAATGGCTAAGAAAAGTATGAACATTCGAATAACCCTACTTCGCAGAACAAAACAACTGTCGACTTGTGGTAGTTCAAATCGACGGGAATTAGTTCTAAAAGACCTATGAAATGATCAAATTTCACAGTGTAGCGTCATCTACCTAAAATTGCATTAAATACGCACTGTTTTCAAGAGAGGAAACTGGCCGCTAACGGGTTAATAAACAGGAGATCTCAAAAAAGCAGGGGACACCCGGGTTTGAACCGGGGACCTCTCGATCTGCAGTCGAATGCTCTACCACTGAGCTATATCCCCAATTGGCTGTGTTATCGTTATAAGCGTTTTTAACAGTTATTGCATCACGTTTCAAAATTTTTATAAACGTATTTGCTTCTTTTTTAAATATTATCTAAGCTTTTCATATTAAGTAATTAGCAAATAAAAAATTCATTATGACAATAAATCGCGAGTTAATCAGAAGTTCAATGGTGATGACAAGCACGTGCCGGAATTTTTTACCAGAAGGGTTGAGATTTTATTGAAATGTTATGCTTCCTGTTTGAATTATACAATTTGTTTAAAATGATTTATTCATAGGGATAAAATGGACGAGACTAGCAGTAGACAGTGCGGATAGTGGAATGTGACTAATGTGAGGATTTTTTGTTTGTGAACGGCTTCCTGCTTTACGACACTTGTGAACATGTCTTTTTCCGCTTTGCTGCCGCTGTATTTGAGTCGCCAGCAGAGTGAAAGAGGCCGGTGCACGAGTTCGATTCATCGGTTTGGTGAGCAAACTTATAAGTACTACTGCATTCCGTTCTTCAGTGTGCTTGGGTGTTCTAATAACCAGATATGAGAAAAAGGTACAGTTACATTTTTCGCTTTTTGCCGCACAATACCTAGTTGATCATTTACTTGACGAAAGTAAACGTAAGTTGCAATGATTAGGTAATCTCTTACCAATTCATAATTAAACTGATTATATTTTACTATTTTCGAAAGAAAGATCTTGATTTAAGGTTAGTTCTAATGTCAGCCCTCAAACCGGGTGTTTCATTTAACTTGAGACAGCGCAAAAATGTTTTTAGATGAAAACTTTCAGATCAAAATTCTTGAGTGCAAAGGAGGAGAGTTGATTTTATTTTCGACCTTGACAGCATTTTCAAGTTGTTTTCCAAGGTCAACTATGTTTTTTTTGATGCGAACATCCAATTTTTATTGCTGAATGCCTGGATGAAGACTACCAAAGACAGTATTATAAATGACAGGATTTCCTTTAACGACAATGAAGAGATTGTTATCGGAGGCCTCAGAAATGCCCAAAAAGGAAGTTTGAGCGTTCTTAAATATTTTAATTTTTTGATGGTCTTTGCCACCACTGTATAAGTTTGAGAAAACTACAAAGATACGGCCTTGCCATAGTATTGACCTAGTATGAGTTTTTTCCAAATCTAAAAAGTTCATCAGATTCATAAAGGGGCTAAATGATCACGGGGCAGATGGCGAGAAAAATACAGACAGACACACCAACGGAAACGAGTGGCGTAGCTTTTAAGAAGGCTGTGGAAAAAACATATCTCGAATTCGTGATGATACAATACTTCCTCGCCTATTAACCTGCGGGAAGTAATATAGTTTCATGGATTATGCCTTGACAACAGATACCCGTGACTTAAATCCAAAAATTTAAATATAACATGTAAAACACATACACCAGATTATTTTTATCAGGCTGAAATATTTTAATACTTCAAGTAAACCGATTTATGCAGTAAAACTGTTTCGCTGTGGACTTTTATCTTTCGGCTAGCGGTAATAAAATCCGATGACATGCACAGAGCACTAAATACTCGTAAATTCTATTTTCTCTGTGTGCAAATTGAAATATCCTTTGGCGAATATGTTGCAGTCAGTGGTGGCGGAATACTGACTGGGGAGCAGAGCAAAAAATATTACTTCTCAGACATAGACATCTTTGTTAGAAAATACGTTTCACGCCTTGAAAACTACGTTATTAATTTTTCAGTTTTAGACATGTACGAGGGTCACGCTGAACGTCTTTAGATATTCCTAATCTATACAAGTTTAAACAAGTTTGAGCCCGCAGTTGTAAGTGCTTACACGCAAGGGCAGCGTTTGAATCGTTGAGTAGTTGCCTTGTCACGGTCTCTAATGCATCGAACTGTTGGCCGAATTCTAACGTGAAAATGGAACCGGGTAGTCGCGATTTTCGAGTCATGATTTTGTATGACTATAAAAAAGGACTAAAACAAGGGAAATGTCACGAAGGTTTAGTCAGTTGCTTTGGGGACTCTGCCCCTTCTAGGGCTACAGTTTTTAATTGGTTTGCCGAGTTTAAGCTGTGCAAAATATGGTAAAAAAGATCGACATATAACCTACACCGAGATTGAGGCTTCTCTGGGGATTGGATCGGAAGCGGTCCAAACGATCATTCATGATCACCTTCGCCTAAGGAAGCTGTGTTCCAGATGGGTGCCACATTTGTTGACCAGTGAGCAAAAATCAACAAGAGTTGATTGGGCTAAGTTTATGCTTGAAAAATTTGATAATGGGCACAGTAAAAACACTTTTAATATCGTAACCGGAGACGAAACATAGTTATATCATTAGGATCCCAAAACTAAACAGCAGTCATTAGTTTGGTGCTTTGAAAGTGAGCAGCCTCCAACGAAAATTCGTCGTTCCAAGAGTGTTGGAAAGAAAATGGTCGCATCTTTTTTTCCTAAAAGTGGACACATCACAGCGGTAGCCTTGGGAAATCAAAGGACAGTTACTTCTGAATGGTATATAACCAAATTTGTTCCTATAGTCTTCCAAGAACTATGCAAAGACTAGTCTGCGGGGTATTCAATGGCACCATGACAACGCACCCGCCCACAGCGCCGCTAGAAAACTTGATTTTTTTGCTGAACAGGGTGTCAAACTGTTGCCTCACCCACCTTATTCTCCGGACCTAGCTTTGTGCGACTTCTTCTTATTCCCTAAGATTAAAGAAAAGTTACGAGGTCGCCATTTTTCCACCGATGAAGAGGCAAGCGCTGCATTTGAGGAGGAAATTAGCAACCTTTCAAAAGAACGTTGGTCACAACAATTTGACAAGTGGTTTTACCGAATGCGTAAATGTATCTAGGTTGGGAGAGAATATGTTGGAAAAACAAAATAAAGTTTAAAAAAAAAACCTTGTAGTTTTTTTGTAACTAAAAACGTTCAGCGTGATCCTCGTACATAGACGTTGACAGACATAGACACTGAAGTGACAGCCACCATTTCTACAAAGTTGGTTTTGGATTTGGCTCAAAGGTAAGTTATTTCTCAAAATCCAAACAGCTTTTCTAGACATTGAGAGTACAATTAAAATCTGTGATTGTCTTATGTCAAAGATTTAGGCAAAGGCTAACAAGTGAAAAAAATCTGCTGGTTCAGTAGGCATTTGTTGGACATTAATTATTCCTCAAAAATATATGAAAATAAGAAAATCCATCTAGAACTAGGCAGCAAATATACAAAACTTATACTTGGTTTTCATCTACGTCAATGCATGCAAATTCTATTGTTAATAACTATTTGAAAAAGAAGATTGATATTTTTGATAAATTTCAACCGATGGTTTGCGGGGTTTGCAGCCTGATGCTTTTGTTATATTCAAATACTATAGAATGATATATTGATTTGTTGAAATAGCTTGTTTCCATAGTTCAAACGTTACTGAACCTGGGTGAAAATGTTTAGTGTAGGAAAAATATTTTAAGGTTCTAAAATGTTTTGTGCTCTGCGAGGTTTGAACTTTCAAGTGGTCCTGTTTAAATGAGTTTTCTTTTCGGAGAATGTGAAATGTAACTTAGCAACGAAGCTATAAAAATAGATCACAATTTACACTCGCCATCCTTAATTGCGAGACTTACACATTTAGAGATTTTATCTCATATTTGAAGTGTGAAGTCAATAAGTCTAAAATTGGCAAATACTCGGAGAATTGGACATGCAACTAAGCAACGAAGCTATAAAAATAGAACAAATTTTACACTCGCCATCCTTAGTTGCGAGACACACATTTTGAGATATTTAAAATCTCATATTTGAAGTGTGCTGGTTTAATTCAGAACTCAAATCTAGTATACGGATATCGATCAACAGCTGACAAACAAGTGCAGGAAAAAGGACGGGACGTCGACAGACAGCGGGCAGGTGCATTCCTCGCAGACGGAAGTGTGAGGTGTCAGATACGCACAGAGAACTGGACTGCTCTTAATTTTTTTGGACCCGTTGTGTTGTATTTACATATAAAGGGTGGAGAACTTCAAATTGAAATAAAACACAGAAAAATAGTTTTGATTTATATGAAATTGGCTTTATTTGAAGGACAATTTCATGGCATTAATGTTTGAATATAATTTCGGGCATGTTGCCGACACGGCTGGCGCGTACATGGCGTAATCTAGAGGTACAGTGTTCACATACTCTTCGTAGTTAATTAGGCTGCATTTCGACAATAATGCGACGAATGTTAACTTCTAAGTACTTAATTGTTGCCAATTTAAAGTTCTCCGCCTCCAAAAAAACACCCGTTACATCCAATAGGTAGTTTTATGGCTTAGATTCTCTACAGACTTCTCTCTTACGAAACTAAGGTAGATTACCTAGCTGTTGTTAGCCATAAAGCCGGCTTTCCATTAAAATTTGTCGCAGCACATGCACATACTTACTTAATCGAAATAGCAGCATTATATATGTAGAATTTTCTCAGTGCGGAAAACAATGAAAGGCGTATATGACACGAATTCACGTTCGGTTCTGATTGGCGGTATTTCGTCGTACTTTGTGTTTTCAGTTTCTCTCACGTACCGACCTACATTACCTTATAGTCCGAGAGACCGATGCGTCTTTGCCACCCCGATTTCTGCACGAGCAAATCATGTCGGAAGTGCCTTCATTTTTGTATAGCAGGGCAGGTAATTTGGACGGGGGGCCGTGGATATATTAAATCCATAGAGCAAGAACAACTCATACAGGGTTGGCGTGAAAGTTGAATAGGAATAGGGTGAACAAAATTTTTAAATCCGTTTTTCTAGGAATATATTATGCAGTGGTGACGTCATCACCGTTTGACGTATGACGTCACCATTTCAAAAAAATTGCTGCATCTATATTTTTATTGTACCAGATGTAATAAACTCAGTATTATGCATACATAACGGTAACATTGATTATTGATGAATTAAATCATGAAAATAATAATTAAATAAAAAATAAAAGTCCGATAAAATCAATCCTACAAAATCGCTCGTTTGAATGATACATACTTCTTTATATTTGCATTTTTTATATAATTTTTGCATTGGTTACATCAGCACAATTTGAGATATAACATTACAGATTTTTTTGGTAAGCAACCGCTATTTCTTTGCACAACATCATTTATTACACACACATCCGTAAAATGTAAAAATGTAAAAAGTAAAATGATATTGATAAGTGCAAAATTTGATTTGTTGGACTGTTATAATTTTTACTTTTACCTATTATATCCATTATTCAATTTATTGACGATAAATTTCACCATCATATATGTAAAACATGACGTCATATCATAATTGTGTTTAAAAGGATTGCTATTAGAAAATATTGATGATGAAAAAAGTGTGAAAAAACTATAATTAATTCGTGGGACCATTTTTTGTTTGTTTACACTAAATACATTGGGTATATTCCAACCTATACGACTACACAGTATAAATATAAAAAATACACAGGCCAATGAATGTTTTAAATAAAAACTAATAAATTCGTCTCAAATATAGAGCAAGCACGTCGCAAAAGTGTTTAACTTAGCAATAATATGTGAGGTATAATAATTCCAAGACGAAATCAATATCTTCATTACTTGAATGTGAAATGGTGGGCGTGTTTCAAATAAAGGAAAGTGAAAAAATATCGAGGCACACTCCTGGTTTCCCTATAAATATACAGAGTAATAGTTTACCACTTGGGATAATTTTAGATCTCAAATCTGTTTGATTTCATCTCGGGCGTTTAGTTTATAAATCTGTAGATTGTGCCGGTATATTCTTATCATACGGATACATGCTGGATCCGTTCATGATTCGATCTAAACAGTATGTTTGAGATATTTTAGTAGGAAATTATACAAGGGGATTCAAATTGATCGCTGTAATTTCTCAAAGTTATCCGTTTGTTTTTTCATCAATTTATCTTGCTCGTGCCGTTAATTGAAACCACATACATAATTACTGAACCTCCCAAAGTGTCCAATTCTTTTT
The DNA here is from genome assembly GCA_949316355.1 of Bruchidius siliquastri. Classification (NCBI taxonomy): domain Eukaryota; kingdom Metazoa; phylum Arthropoda; class Insecta; order Coleoptera; family Chrysomelidae; genus Bruchidius; species Bruchidius siliquastri. Next base: position 39,195,641 of record OX438533.1, on the reverse strand, counting down.
TGCCATTTTGCACTTTGAAAAAGGTAATCGAGGCAGCAGAAATGTTGGTAATTTTCGTTGGAAAATAACATGAGGTTTTAATTAACGAACAGAAGTAGCAATAGTTAAAGCGTTAGATTCCAAGGAAGGTCATCAACTGATAATGGTTTTGGTCAAAACAATTTTAATTCTTTTATATATCAGTGTTAGAATGTTAGATAAGTCCTTGATTCATTGATGATGTTATTGCTTTCCATGTTACTTTTACTATATTTCACACCTTTTTAAGATTGTAATGGAATACACATACAATTTCAGAAAAGGTGAATGCGTATTATTTTTTCAATTTCAGTTATATTAATGCATAGATAAAGGCACATCCTAATGTAGTAAACCAATTGACTTGATGTCGGTGAAATACCTTAAAAACACAACCCGGTGTTAATATGGTTAATTATTATACATAAACAATTTTTTCACGCCATTGGGTGGGGAAGGAATGACAGTACGAAACATTTCAAATTCGAGATATTGTGGTTTCTTATACATCATGAAAAAACATGTCATTATTCGCCCCTCCAGAAAAAATGAAACATTCATCTCAATAGCTGTGGACTTTACGACGATCTGATACATTTCGAACTTTGAACAAATGTAAACCATATATATTTTTACGTTATACGGTATTTTAGGGCGTGGTGATTCCAAAGAGGATGAGGTTGTTCCATTTCTGTTTTAGCGGCTTTCATTACAGATTAATTTCAACTATCAGCAGTTCCAAAATGTAATCCAAATTATTATTTTCAACTGACGGCATTTATTTAATTAATATGATATTTGGCGAAGCTGTTCACTTCAGCCAATGTTAACACATTAATCTGTCATACAAATAATAATCTTACTTACGGTTAAGCTTCTAATATTTTCATCACGACCAACATTTTTCCTTGATTTTAGTACCTCTACGCAAAATGTATGTAAAAAACATACGATGGGAAAATTAATAAATTACTCAGAATGACAGTAGCGCGTATTCAACTTTTTCTTTCATCATACCTTATATCTTATATCAGCTTCGCCTCTGTTTGTCACTTAATTTTCCACTGGTTCGAGAAAGATCAGAATTCAGAGCAGTTTTTTGTCTTCAAATCAAATTTTTTTGACATAGAACACCGTGAAAGTTAGAATATATCTAAAAAATGTCATTCTAGCAAATGAGAGAAAAACGCTCACACATTGAGCGAAATATGTTAGTCAATAGTTAAACTCAAATTTCAATCACTCTTTGATGTAACTATTGTCGTAAAATATAATTAATGATAATGGAATTATATTTCCAAAATCATTTTTTCGGTCTGTTTTGTACTTTCAGGAGTTCTGCAGAGGCAAGCGAAACCTCATCTAAAACTTATTCGTACATATGTGGTATCGACTAGCTAAAGGTACAATGAAGTTCATAAAGTGTTCTGGTTTTCGAAAATTTCCATATTATCAAATATTCACAAACCTTAGTTCAAGTGGATGAGCAGCTCCAAAATCCGATCACAATATTTGATAAATTGTTAACTTGTTTCTGAATCTTTTTGATCGGTTATAGAATATATTAAGTGTGAAGGAGAACATTGAGGATGTATATATGTTTCTCTGCCCTTTTATGATTATCACAAAAAACACAACTGTGAATTATCCAATAGTAAATTATACACGGTAATACTGAGTGATTTATAGGAAGTCCGCTGAAATAATAACAATAAAAGCTGAAATATGAAGATTTACAACTCGGCATTTCTAACAATATGCATGTTAGATGTGCCAACAGCCACATTCGTTGATTTGTTGACAAATGCCTTTGAGATTTGGCAATCTCAACTGGTATTGTCAAACAGAAAATATATTGGAACGGGTAAAGCTTATTGTTTCATGAATTTTCTTGAAGTTATGGGCATAGAAATAGCTAAGAAAATAAAAACAGTAAACTAGAGAAATTTCTTGGGCAAGTCATTGTACCACTTTAAGTCGTGTACTCATTGGCGAACTGCAACTGTAACTGCAACCGTTCAAACTATTTGACGCACTTTTCTATTAGTAACAGACAAGGAAACTTCGAGTAAATATACTAATTAATATTTGTGTAAGATGAATTAACACATTCACATGACGACATGGTTCTTAGGTGGTATTCGGAAAAAACAATTATATTTTATGACCTGGTTGGAGCTGCCTGTTAACACGTCATAAAGCCAAGAATAGTTAACGATAAAGAATTTTTAGAAATAACAGGAACACCTGCTCCAATTACTGCTGGAAGCAGGCGTGGGTTCATTCCGTTCATTATTTCTTTGGGTTTGCGTTCAGTCTTAATGTCTACAAGAAATAAGATAGATATTACTGTGTTTTCCCATTGGATGCTTTGATATACTGCTCCAGTGAACATGATGTATGTGTGAACTTGTTCATGGAAGATTTTATATCGTAATCCACTACTAGAAAAGGCAGAAAGGAAAACATGTCGTCGATTCGATCGAACTTAAATCTCTTGTAATCTAGGCAGATGCCAGGAAGATTTTTGTCACGGAAAATTAAACTGAAGATATTATCTGTTCTGTCAGAGCTGTCCTTGCTGTTCTGTGATTGTCATTTGGGAGAACTTTGACGGAACGGAAGGTCCCGGTTAACCTCACTTTGCTCTTGAAACTGCTGAGCGGTGTGTGACGTGACGACTGCTGACCACAAAATATATTAAGGAATAACCTAATAACGTGCTATTAACATTCTTGGATGTACGGCGCCGCAGCTAGTTCGCTACTTTTTTTGAAGCAGAAATTGCCTTGAATGCCGTGCTCCGTGAAAATGAATAAGCAGTTTAACGGTTACTTATTTGGTTTAGGTTAGGTTGTTTGCGATAGCAATATGAATAAGTACCAATCGATCACATTTGGTATATTTCATCGTATAGTATTATCAAGTAGGCTCAGCTATCTGCGTCTCTTTTCAGATATTGCCATGCAACACCATTAATTTATATAGATAGAAGTGCTTGAAAACAAAAAAATAGCACTTATATGATTTATAAAAAAATACTGTGTGCGGAAATTGTGCATTTTGATTTCTAAGATGGTGATAAAACCACAGAATATATAAGGTAAAACCATAGCCTGTGGTAAAATGTATGTTTTGGAGCGTTTTATCTTGCAAGAGGTGCATGACTCCTGTATTTCTCTAACTCAATATACAGTTAAACAGTATTTCGGTTTCCTTCATCGGACCTAACAGAACAGTATCATTCACTGAAATTGAATCTAATTTACAAACAAAATGATTAACTGATTCTACGATTGGTCAAATGATATTTATGTCAGTTTTTCAGATAAATGTGTATTTTCAATACCTCAGACTGCCGTAAGTTTATGGATTGACATATAATCATTTATTTCAAACGTACGATCAACTGAAATTATAAACTAATACGCAGAAAATGTTAGGATATATTGATAAATTAATTTAACTTCATTTCTTCAGCATTTATTGCCTTATCGAGAACAATTAATCACTCTACACCTAATGAAATGTAAGAACTCTGATACACTGTTGATCAAAATATCTTTTCTTTTCACACTTCACTTCTGGATGCACTTTGAGAAAATGTAGGACTATGGATGCTATTCGATACATAAATATAAATCCGTATCGCTTACTTTTGACAGAAAAAGACGAACATTTCCGAATTATTGCATCTAGTAATGTCGTAAATATTTTATTGAATCGTTGGAACAAAACCTTTAAACTACATACCAAAAATAAATCCTATAGCGGCAATATTTTTTGATTTTGGGATGCAATACGTGATTACAGCAATTTAGCAAGCTAGACAAGTAATATATTTTTTTATAGTAGTGTCAATAACTTGTTGAGAAATATTTATTTCGTTGAATATTTTGAAGGCCATCTATTCTTTTAGTGCTTTGTATACTGAAATTAACTGCAAGAGATGGTTAAAAAACATCAACAGTGTCGGTATGACGGTTTTTCGGTCTGTGGCTCTGTTGGCGTTTTTGTCAACGTGTAATTTCAGATTTTGATGATATTTGGAGACGGATATGATGTGGGCACGTAGTAGGTTATGGTGATTTGATTTTCTTGAACTCCGTACGCTGTATTGGTGGCGGAGAAGTAGGCAAAAAACATAAGGGAATCTCAGCTTCAAAACTTTAATTAATTAATTAATTAGAGCACCGGAAAAATAGACTGTGCGTTAGGTTCACAAATAACAAAATATGTATTTCATTTCCGTCGTGAGAAGGTGTAAATACGGCTTCGAAGAAATCCTGAATGGAACCAACTAAAGAGTGTTAATGCATGTTAGCAGAGGTGTGATGTTTGCATTTGCGCAACCACACACCTCCTCAGGAAGTAATAATGTACGGTACATAATATAGAATTGCGCTTTCAGATGTTCAAACAACGACGCATAGATTACATACAAAGCAACCGGTCATCTTGTAGTCTGGAAAAGTGTCGGAATATCAATGAAACCCGTTTTCTTTTAAATACCTACGATTGTCTCTCGCTATCACTAGTTCAATGCTGATACTATTTTATTTACCTACCAGACACGTCTTATCACCACCTTCTTTAGTAGTTCAAAGTGCTGTGAGGTTGGCTGATTAGGAAAACCAAACTTAATTATAAAACCAAGACAAGGTTCGCAAGCAAATTATCACACAATCATCATTACAAGCAAATTTCTCAGCCAACTTTGATATTTCGTGATTCCTAAAATACTGAACGGATTTAAAAAACAGAACAGATTTCGAGAGGTCTTTTTTGTGCGGGAAGCGTCAATACAGGTTAAACACAGTCATGGATTTTGAAAAAAAATTCACTGGCTCCGCATTTTGTAGGAAGACCACGATCATTTTAGGACATAACGTGTTATAGATATTGACTATACCTCGGGACGTTTTTGGGATTTTCGGATTATCTACTATGGTTTAAGAAATTTTTTTTCGAAATATTTTAATTTTCCGTTCTCCACCAGTTTAATCGGTGTTATAAAGTGCATTTATTAATTTGGTCTATTCTAACTTCTATTCCTCTCGAGAGAGAGATGGTGGAGAGATATTATTTTATTCTTTGCACAGAATTTTAGTGTCGAATCTGTTGGAGTAGGCAAGAATCGTCAACCACTTGCTTAGGGGAAAACAATCTCAATAAGGTTTTCAACGTTAATTCAATCAATATTTTTCTTTGAGCCACTCCAGAATATTTGTTCTCACTTTCCACATGAATCATGGTGAACATATTGTTGGTTCAAGTTTCTCAATAAACCATTGTATAGGTCTTCAGGAGTTCTTCATCTTTAAAGAAGAGGTATGGAAGTAAGCAAAGACTAAAGTTATCAATGCACTTTATAACACAGAAAATTAATGGTGAAGGGAAAAATACAATTTTTCGAATATTTTTTTTCCGGAAAATCCCATAAACGTTGCGAGGTATGGTCAATATCTATGAAACGTTATATCCAAAAGCCAGTGATTTTTATTCATAATGCATGTCTTTGTGTTTCAGCCAGTATTAAAGCCCTCTGCTTAAGATTTAAGAAGTTGTTCTCATTGGTTCAAAAGACGATGAAAATACCTTTCGAAATCGGACCTGTTTTTTTAAAATCCATTCAGTATTTTAGGAATTAAAAGGCGTCGAATTTTGCTTGTAACGATGATTATGTGCAGCAGTTTTGATCTCACAATGTGGCACGATATATTTTTTGATTTAGCTTGGTATGCCAAAAAGGCCAAATATGCAAATTCAAAAATTTTGTAAACTGTACTATATGTTCTTTCACGTCATACTCTATCTACCTGGCTTTAAGATTGCGTTCGCAACGCTGTAGGTCGGCATTTCACACCACTTTTATTTATAAACTACGGTCACATCCTAATGAACACAGGCGTACAAGAAAATCACCATCATCTTAATGGACTAAGAAAAAACAGTATTCGCTTCAGCAAAGCCAGAAGCAATATTGTGTAACGTGTAACTTTATAGCTGGCTGGAACTGCGACTTGTTGGCTGAAAGGGTGGAAAATGTCTTTAATAGGGAGGTTTATTTACTCCTCAGGGTTTTTGGGAGAGGTGTACATCCAAAAGGGCGCAAATTACGGGATGCATAGCTTCTAGCTACGTCACTGAGTTTATTTTTTTGAGTAGCTGCCACACTGTTTTTATCTCTACGCTAGGGTTGCTATAAACGGTTGTTGGTCATGACTTCAGCTTCATCCCACAATATTTTATGATGCATGGTCAGCTACTAAGTGTATGCTCTCCACAATGCATCAGACCTACTATAGACATCCATGTTTCGTCTTTAGCTAGACTCGTCAGTATAGCCCGGCGGTCAAAGTGTAGAGAGGAATCGGGTGGTGTATACGTAACCCCAGTCCAGGGTGTGATAGCAACATCAACTTAATATCAGTTGTCAGTTTCTGACATGAATGAGCCGAGATAACGATACATCGTAAAAGTGTTTACGAAGAACAAGGGATGTCGCTGTAAATCAGTTCACCCTTGTTGACAGATGTCGTAAGGGACATCTTTGGTCGCTTCAAGGCAGTCCGTTGGCTTCGAAAGTGGTCAATGGGCGTCCCCGAAGAAGGCGACACTTAAGTGAGTTGATTTGTCAGTTATTGTCGGTTGTTCTGTCTCTCCTTACTGGGTGAATTCTTACTTTTAGTGTTTTTTGTCGTTTCCCCAAATAATATATAGAAACGAACCTCGTATTGGCAACCATTAAGGCTTAGCGTTCGTGGTTGCTTCAATATAGAAAGCCTCAGACCACGCCGCTACTAAATTGGTGGACCATAACCCTTTTTACTACGCCATTGCGCTGATAGAGTCGTCAGCCCGACGCATCGTGTCAAAATCATAAAAAATAAAAATAAATAATAATTTACATACGGTGCATTAAAGTTAGTAGGATTGCGGAACGAAATTGCTATTCCGTTGGCATTGCTCGCAGAGATATGTTTTTAGAGTAACTCCTACCTATATCCAAGAAGAAAATGCTTTCCTGTCACGATTAAGTTTGATCGTTGACGGAAAAGGTGTTTAATCTCCTTACGTTTAGGGACGTTACGATATTTCCGATACTAGTAGGTATCGATATGTTCCTTGCGATATTCAGAGCATCGGTATCGATATAGCTTGCCCAATATTATCGCGGTATCGAAAGAAATGTTGGAGTATCGGTATCGGTACGATCCATACGTACGAATAGAGTAGTTCCTAGTTTAAATCGCTGTCGGTACAATTTGCATTCTTTCGCGATTTTTCCTGTGCGTTGGCGTATCTCTATTTCTTTCATTCATGTTCCTCCATTCGTATTGTTGTTCCGTGCACAGAACATTACTCACGGAGTACCAATCGATTCGATAATGACGGTATCGACACTTTGGGTCCGATAATATCGGGTATCGATACTTTTGATTCGATATTGTATCGATACCAAATATCGGTTGTAAGCCAGTATCGGAACGTCCCTACTTACGTTCATTTAAGGTTTCATCGTGCGGGAATGTGGTATAAGTTTTGAGATTATCTAGAGGAAGGTGGTGGTCTTTAATGGACTCAACACAGATCAAACAATGAATATCCAAATTTGAGTACTCAAAGCATCATTCATAGCCACATGTGAATAATAGGTAATTTACAGCAAACTTCATTTTGTACCGATTAGTGCATTGAATTTTGAATGAAAGACTTTGTTGAGTATTCATATTTTTCGGAAAAATTAAAACGTAATACGGATGTATTAATAGATTAGGTAGGAAAAATATAAAAAACATAATCTGTTATTTGATGCAGGCAACACATTATTCACATAAAGGATACACTTTCACCACAACCTTAATAATACAATATACTATTTTAGCTATACCAGACGTATTCCAAAAGTTCCTAGCAATTGCGTTTTCTGATGTTGGTACATCAATTACATAAATAATTATTTATTATATTGTACATCAGCATCTGCTTTGCACCCCAGGTATGGCAGTATGGTTTTATTCACCTATTATTATCCATACAGTCGTCTGCGTTATAATGACTAGGTATAATCCTTTTGGAAATCTATTTTTGTTGGATTCAAATAATATATCTTTTTTAAGTTAGTCATAGAGGTATAAACAATATTTTTTTGAATGCTCATTTATTATTTCCGTTACATAAACGTTACACTTCTACCAGGCAATCAACCATTTATTTTTTAAACATCGTCGCAAGACATTTTTTTCATATTTTCCAAAAGCTCATTCTGAGAGTTTTGTTTGGTGTCGCTATGTCCTGCCAATTTGATGACGGTATCATATGTTGTGGAAAATATATCACAAGGTATGAAGTCAAAGGGTATTGGCCATACCATGTCTGAAAACATCAACAATAGAAATGAAATAGCTATACAGTCAAGCAGAAAAATGATATTTGATGAACTGTCCATAAGGCATACGTATAATGTTGATATCCTGAGGATTAGTAATCATATAATGGAAGTAAGAATTAGTTGCTTCAAGTCCAAGAGAAGCAACGATCCTCCACATACAGAATCTAAGAAAATGTGTTAATTAGTAGTATAATACATTATACATGAAAAGCTACACAATTACAACATTTGCTTCAAAAAGACTTCGAGGTTGATGTAATAGCGCAGAAGGGTATCAAAATATGAGAGAGAACATCACTCGGAACATAATTGATGAAGAACTGTGCTTATTAAGCGACAATTTTCTCATCATATTTCTTTGATCATTCATTATTATCCGAATTCTCGGAACCAATGAGAAAGCTCAATATGCGCACATGCACATTTTAGATTGAATACATTAAAATTATGCATAACCTAGAACTATTGTATTTGAACTTTGAAATGTAGATTTGTTAATGTGATAGGGTGAAATCTATGCAAATTGCTCAAATATATCCATTTCGAATTTTGACTGAAAGGTATTCTCATGAAATCATAAACCAGTCTTAAGACAATATCACTGGAATTCACGATTTAATTGTACATCTGTAGGAGCTTTTAGTTATAGTTTTTATTTCCATAAACATTTGTTCTCGTTCTCGGTCAATTGTGCAACCAATTTATCAAAATTATTTTTTTGAAAAAAGGTGAATGTGCACACACACACAAAGTACAAAGATGAAGAACTATGTATGCTTTACGAACGACAGGCTATAAATGAAAGTAGACTAAGATTTGCCTCAGAATATGAATTTTTCAATGAATGACAAGTACTACCATCACGTTTAGTAGTTTTCGAGGAAATCCAGAGGTCATCATAGGTTTAAGAAATTTGTCTAATAGCAAAAAGTGAATCTAATCTAGTTGCTTCAATAGTTGTATATTATTGAATCTATGGACAGAACAAAATAAAAGTTCTGTCACGTCAAATGCTGAAACAAGTGTTAAACGTAATCATTCGACCTATTCTCAAAATGAAACTCACGTAAATATATATATTGAAACTATGTAAAACATTAATAAGTAAGAATTATTTTTCATTGAGGTGGAACTGTTTGTATTTGAATGTCATTACGAAAGCGGTAGATATTGAACTACGGGATCGTTTATGATTTCGTAAGAAAGAGCAGAGCTCCGTTAGATAAACACCCAAATGGTGACTTACGACTAGTAAAACCAAGGATTAGCAATGTCCAAATGCCAAAAGTTGAATATGGCCAACAGATAATCCACACGAAATTATTCAGGATGGTCTACGTGACAAGGAAGTCATGATTTGGTGCGATTTGGAGCTATTTCAATTATCGGACCATACTTCAGTTTGAGCAGATACACAACAGAGAGGCCTATCTATATCTGTTGGTTGGTAAAATATATCTAATAATTAATTAAATAGCAATACAGAACGTACCGTCATAAATTTCTCTTTGATGTGCATACAAGAACAGCTCGTAGTAGCCCTCCAATGTTTGTGTATAGGGTGATTCGACTAGAGCTTCGATCAACTCTATTTCAGGTAAAATTTGCCAGTAGCGATCTTTTTCCTGGGCTGAAGTTGAAGGTGTAATATAATCATTTGAAAGCGGACTGTCGTTATGTGGCAAGATTTTCTGGAAAACATAATATGAATATGGGAATAAAGTTATTTCTATACAGGTATTAACCTATTGAAAATGAAGTAGAACATAAATATTCAGTATCAAATTACTATTATCATAAATTCTTTAACTCTTAACCTACACCAATAATTTGATCACAAACTGAACCACCGCATATCATAGTAATGATGTCTATGTCCCAACCTCTAGAAGATAAACGTATAAAGTTAATAATGTATTTTCCGCACTCGAATGCTTTCTACTTAATTCACTTGATTCCATTCTTCGATATGATTGCAATTCATATATGTCGATTATCATACTTTGTTATTGAATATCAATGAGTAGCTGATACCTTAAACGAAGTACAACAAAGAAGCAGTATATATATATATTTTGTTTTACTCACACTGCTACTTGATTCATGTGAAATGGGAGACTTTCTCACTCCACTTGCTTCATAATTGTCTTTAACAAAGATTTTTATCGTTTCGTATGTTTGTCTCAAACACTTATACAGTGTATGAGCTGTATCTTTTACACTAGCCTCTTCATCTAACGGTGTGAGCAGCTTAGAGGGAATTCCATGGTAAATCATCCATTCTGGACACAGCCTCTGAAATAGAAATTGAATTTCTGACAAGTGAACGATTCCATTGAATTAATCGATGTCATTTTACTGTTTGTTGTTTTTGGTCGGTTTTATAAGAGATGTTGTAGGATTAATATAGCATTCACTTTAAGTATTCTTAATCAACTGTACCAAATATGTATGTAGAAAATAATGAGTAGACATTTCTAGAATTTATGCAGACTGTAGATGTATGGTGAAACGTTCAGATGAAAATTGTATAATTTGAACGATATTTATCTGAATTAGCAAGCTGAAGGAAATGATGGGTCCTCTTTCCCAAGTCTGTATTATGCAGTCGTTCTTTTGCTGTACGTTCTTATTAACAGGACACGCTTACTTCATCATAGATGTTATACCTCTCTTGACGTGGCCATAATCAGTTAAGAGAGTACCAATTGAGACTATCGAATCCTCAGAACGTATTAAAATTCAAAACATCAGAACATTTTCGAATATGTGGGCAATTTCTCAGATTCGTACAGAAAACGCAAAAATATATACCCTATTTTGTTCATCAGGTAGCTGTCCCGCCACTGTATATAAAATATTAAAGTTCAAACGATCAGATACACGTTACAAAATATACAAGTTTGCAACGCTGCCTTGATATCTTGTATTTCACCTTGAAAGAAAAGACATACCCTGATCAGGAACTCGTAACAATGGCTTTTGCTTTTTGCATACGAGTGTTTATGTTTACATATAATGGTTTTGGTTACAAACATATAGATCACGAATATAATTGCAGAAATTTTTATGGGCTATCCTCTAAGTACGTTTTGTTTTTTTGTGATTTACAAAAGGAAAATAGACATTGCATCTTCATATTAACATTATCTTAATAATATCGTAGTCAAAGACCGCAATCTGAAGGAGGACTGCCACCTCTAAGATTCTCTTAGATTAGACAAAAAAAATTGGAAAGTCTTAACGCCTTAATACGGAGATTTGAGCTTTAATGTATAATTTTTAGTTTTTAATTATCACCTTGCTAATACATGGATTTTTATTCGATATTTGCGAGTCTGGTATACGAGTATAGACCTGATGATAATTGCACCAAAATTCATACAATATGCTATTGTTGACAAAGCATAATCAGATAAGGTATTAATCATCCATTGTCAAAAACGGAAAGCAGTGATGTAGGAACACACGGCGATGGGTATCAAAGGTGCGGTGTGATCTTATCACTATCTAATCACATGCATATTTTGTATCGGCACGATTTATCAGACATGTATGATCCTTCATGCTCATTATTAGAGTAGCTTATCTATCTTTGTTATTGAAAAATACTAAATATCACCATGAGTTGAGATATCAGCGTGGAAACAACAATAATCAGTGAACATTTTGCTATACCTTCCAAGTGGGAAGTATTAGCACTTTATTTATGTGAAAATGAAGGAAAATGTGGTATACGGGTTATCATTGAAGTTTGGGAATAAAGTTTTTGATATCTAATAACTGCTAAGGCAAGTGGCTCTCATTTCAACTCTTCTACACTCGGAATTTTATCTCGCAGGAAATCTTCATCTATGTGAATGCAGCTACGAGTATAGCCACCATTAATATATTATGTTTACGCTCTCCACTATACATCAGATCTACTATAGACATTCATGTTTCGTCTTCAGCCTAACCTCGTCTGTATAGCCTGACATTCTAACTGTAGAGAGCAATCGGGTGGTATATACGTAACCTAGTCAAGGGTGTGATAGCAACACCAACTCATCTCCAAGTGTCGCCCTCTATGAGGACGCCCATTGGAAACTTACGAAATCAAAGGTCCTAACGCCTGGACTGCCTTGAAGCGGCAACAGATGTCTATTATTGACAGCGACATCCGTCGTTCTTCGTAAACGAGTCAAGGCTAAAGACAAAACATGTGAATGAGCCGAGATGAGGGTACATCGTAAAAGTGTTTACGAAGAACAAGGGATGTCGCTGTAAATCAGTTCATCCTTGTTGACAGATGTCATGAGGGCTTCAAGGCAGGTGTTAGGACCTTTGACTTCGTAAGTTGCCAATGGTCGTCCCCATACAGGGCGACACTTGGAGATGAGCTGATTAGTATTTCATTTGCAAAGTGAAAATTTGTCTGCTTTTTCGAGCCATCGAACTGCTGAGGCGCCGGCCATGTTCGAAAAGTACGTCGCTGCGCGCCACGGCGGTACTCTTGTTGGCTTACAGTCCAGGCGAATACGGTGAATTGACGGACTGGAAAGGATACTGGAAAAAAATAACGTCCAGTAGGTAAACGCTGTACTTCCTCTCGATGGTACAACTTGTAAAAAGAATGAAAAGTTCTAATTGTCAAAATACATTTCATTAGTTTGAATGCAAATGAGTGAGCAATAATCTATCTTGATAAGTCAAAAGGGTGACCGAAGTCGCATGTTCTTAAATTATCCCCCAGTTTTTTGGTGAATGATCAGGGAACTCAGAGACGTTTAAAATCGAGGTATGAATGTTTGTATTTTTTTTCAGTTTTTTGAAGATTACTCCGCCGCCACTTCACGGATTAAAAAAACTATAAAGTTTTTTTTGCCTTTGCTACAGTAGTACCCTATTTATTCCAGATTTCCAGAAGTGAATGACATGATTTCTCGTGATTCATGTCATGAAATATCAGGAAAACATAATCTCTCGAATTATAATACTAATTCGATTATTTGCATTAAAATCGATATTGCAAATGCTCGGAAATACGATGGCTGAAATATAAACAGAGGTTACGAAATTTTTGTACATTTTAGCACATTTAATGCAATAACATTAAAAATATCAATGCTAAGGAAAATTAAATGACCATTTCCAATAGAAAAATACATAGAATATAAGTTTACATCGCTAGCATGATAAAAAGGTAATAAATAAACCAAAACGATTGAAGAGCTAGATGTAATTTGAATTTTTATTCGACTTTGAGAGATAACTTCAAACGTGATTAAGATAAGATTTTTGAGAATCCATATTCAATTAACTTTTTTTTGAATGAATAAACTGAAGTCAGATATTTAAAAATTTTAGTATTTAATATATCATCGATCGCCATTTTGCTTATATGAAATTTTCAATATTTGATTGAATCGCCGAACGATTCAATCGATTTTTTTTAGTAGCTCCGTCATGGAATTATGTCCTTAAAATGACAAAGTTTCCAGTGCATATCCTGCTGAAATCTTTTTTATATTATTTAATTATTGAAATAATTTTTTTGAAATGATTTTTCTTGTCCCAGACACATTCAGAAAACACTAATGTTCAATACATACATCAAAACAAAAGGCGGTAGTGAAACGTGGTTACTTCGATTTCATCTTCTATATAAAAAAACTACCACAACAAATTTTTTTCGATCTAATTCGCCTGAAGCATGACGGTGACGGTGAAAGAGCGAGCTCGACCAGCCCACCGCGGTATCGACGGTAACAGCCACTCCGTGGCGTATATACAAGGCTAACGACCACGCAACACCTCATTCACTTTCGTCACATAGACATTCGAAGTGCCAGTGGTTCCGGTACTCCGACCATGACGCGCCTCCAGGACATCGAACGTACCCTGAACCAGTGCGGCCAGGCGCATCTGCTTTCCTTCTGGAAAGAATTGAACCAGGACCACCAGGAGGCGCTGCTGCGACAGCTACAATGCATCGATTTCAAAGAGGCCAACAGATTGTTTACCAGGGCGCAACTGGCTTCCAAGGAAGAAGGCGGTAAGCTTGACGATAGAATGAAACCCATACCATCGGAACTGTTCGATGCAACGGCTAAGATGGATCCTGCCATCTTAGAGAGCTACAGGAAACTTGGACTAAAGGAGATCTCCGAAGGTCATGTAGCAGTGCTGTTACTAGCTGGAGGACAAGGAACTAGGCTTGGTGTGGACTACCCCAAAGGCATGTATTCGGTAGGACTTCCTTCAGGAAAAACCTTATTCCAACTACAAGCCGAACGTATACGGAGACTATGCAGCCTGGCGAAACAAGAGTCGGGAAAATCCGGGAAGATATGCTGGTACATAATGACTAACAACACAACCACTGAGATCATCTCAAAGTTCCTTAAAGATCACAAATACTTCGGGCTCAACCAGCAAGACATAAGGCTATTCGAACAAGGGATGATACCCTGTTTTGACTTCGAGGGTAAGCTCATCTTGGACCAGAAACATATCGTAACACTCAGCCCGGATGGCAATGGCGGAGTTTACAGAGCTCTGAAGGAAACTGGCATGCTTGACGACATGAAATCCAGAGGGATAAAGTATGTGCATGCACACAGCGTAGACAACATCCTCATCAAAGTGGCTGATCCTGTATTCGTAGGTTACTGCGTGAGCAAAAAAGCTGATTGTGGTGCCAAAGTAGTCAGCAAGAGCGGACCGACTGAAGCGGTAGGAGTTGTCTGTCAGGTCGACGGAAACTTCCAAGTTGTCGAGTATAGCGAAATTACTGAGAAAACAGTTGGTCTACGAGACAACTCGGGAAATCTAATCTTCAACGCCGGCAACATTTGTAATCACTTCTTCACCACAGAGTTCCTGGAGCGAGTAGCAAACGACCACGATGTGGATATGAAACTACACATAGCCAGGAAGAAAATGCCTTATGTGAATAACAAAGGTGTGAGGGTGAAACCAACAGAGCCAAACAGCATAAAGATAGAGAAATTTATTTTCGATGTATTTCCCTATAGCAGAAAATTTGTCACCCTAGAAGTGCCGCGATCTAGCGAGTTCAGTGCCCTGAAAAATGCGGATGATGCGGGCAAAGACTGTCCTTCCACCTCCAGGAGAGACTTATTGGGCCTTCACAAGCAGTATATTGAAAGCGCTGGTGGGATCGTGCGA
Source organism: Bruchidius siliquastri (assembly GCA_949316355.1). Lineage (NCBI taxonomy): Eukaryota > Metazoa > Arthropoda > Insecta > Coleoptera > Chrysomelidae > Bruchidius > Bruchidius siliquastri. Next base: position 39,180,055 of record OX438533.1, on the reverse strand, counting down.
GATGCAGATGTAGAAATATCTCCGTTGTTATCGTATGCTGGCGAAAACTTGGAAGCAAAAGTGAAAGGAAAAACCTACACGACAAAGACTGTTATATTATCGGATGCAGAAGAATCGATTAGAATGAATAACGGTCTTTAACACGGTCTGCCTGTCGGGCTACTTGATTTTGTGTAAGCTATACGTGATTTCGCACAGACCGAAACTATTGGTGATATATTTGTTTATTTAAAAAGTTTAATCGTATGGTTATGACGTATAGTCACTACATCGATTAGTACCTTATTGATATAATAAACATGAACTTTCTATCTATTAAATAGTGTGTGGATTATAAGTCGTTTTCTCGGAATTATGGTCATTTGTTACTTAATTATTGCAAGAGAAAGCTATATGATCTCTGTCAGTATAGACACATATTATGACTAACTAAATGATATATATTTTTTAAACTAATCACATGATCAGACATCGGAGTTACAATTTCATCAGAAAACAAAAAATATTGCTTGTCTCTGTATTCATTCATGTTTAGCACTGGTTTGGTTAATATACAGATAGTGAGTTTGTGTTATTGTGACATTAACAACGAATGAATGGCAAATACTGATGTCCTTGAAAGAAAGTTACAATACTTATTTTATATTCTAATGAAATTGTCACCACGATAAACATTCATTTGAAATAACGACTAAATATGACAGAAAATGAAAAAAAATTCCCACTAATCACTACCGGATAGAATATGCCATATGCACAAACCGTTTTCAGACCATTTTTTGCCTAATAAAAAAAGTTGGTGAGCTACTTTAGTCCAACCCTGTATAACATGTACGGAAGTAATCAGATAAATTGTTGCTCAGTGTAAACAAACAATGGACTGCATATAGACCGCTACAGTCTCTTTGTAGATATTTCTGTACAGTACAAAAAATGTTAGAATTTAATTATCGAACTATCTAAAGCCTTGGATTTGTAATATTTATCATATTGCAAGAATAATTCCATCAGATTTTAGGTTTGAAGTATTATTTTTTTAAGAAATTCTGTTTGTTGGTACCTTTCCCTACCTTTTGGTTTTTTTGTCATTCATCCTCGACAACAATTTCCTCCATCATTTTCAATTTAAGGTCTGCTATTCATTTCATTTAGCCCCAAAACATTTCCGTTTCACACGTTAGTTGCAGTTTGAAGACGTATAGCCAATATTGATAGATATATGATGTTTCCTTATCTTGATATATTCTAAGTATATGTAATTTTACGTTCGTGGACATTCAAATTCGGTTGTATTTTTTTACTTGTATTATTTGAATTATTTTTACGCATTTACTTACTAAGTTTGTCGTGTTTGAAATTACTGAGATTCCTAGAAAGTATTAACAGCGGTTTAGCAACATTCCAATGCAAATTCGTTCCTTAGTCCTATTCGGTGATTGTTGCAAAGTTATATAATAAATTTATTTTTTCATAACTGTGTTTAATCTCGGTTTCTACGTCTGCGTCACAGCACAAAGAAAGTTCAATGCAATCAGATGGCATTTGTTGTCCTTCAAATGCCTACTAGTTGATGACTACTTTCTATTATTGAAGGCATGTTTCCAAAGCTGTATTATTTATGAGAATTCTGGAAGAGTTGGCTACAGAAATTTTTCAGCCCTATTGGAAATTAAAATACATAAATTGATTTGTATTTGTTATAGTAAAGTGCCACAAATCAAATAAACTGTTTTATGAAATGGAACTTAGCTCATTAAGCCAGCTGCATTTTGCTTGACTTCAATTTAGTTTTTGAATTAAGAAAATGTATGCCTCATAGTGAAAGAATAGACAAATTATTCTTCTTCTGGGTTTTATGTTTTGCAAAATATACTATATCCTCAGGATATCACTTTCGATTGACGTTCAATAGACGTAATTAACAAATTATAAAGTTTTTGTTTTCTATCATTGTCGTCCTCAATTCATTATTAGTCTCCATAGCTGTGAAAATATATCCACTACAATTTGTAATCATTAAGAAAAGGATTATTTTAGTGGCACCTTCAGTTTTGGGAAGCCTCCTTCTAACTTATTTTACTTCATATATTTTTTTTGGAGAAGTATTTCTCCTATTTGAGCTCATAAACATTAACGTCTTTCTGAGTATATGATATTTAGATTATAGAAATGAAACTATACGTTTAACTTTTTCATTCATTCGCATTTGGATTTTTTCATCTAGTAGTAGATTCATTATTGAGCACCTTTTTGACATAATTGATCAGATATGCGTATATTTTTGTTGCAATATTAATGATCTTAGTGTTATTATGTAAACTCCTGCTTGTTTTATTCGTAATTGTCTTGTATCTTGTATTTCTTTGATTTTCAATATATTAGCCAATTTGGAGATTCTACAATGTACTTACCTTCAGAACGTTAGAAATTTGTATAAGCAGCTTCATTTCTCCAACATATTCGGAATAGTCCGGTGTTTCGAACAAAATACTCAAATGTTTACTTATTGCATCTTCAGATCCCTATAAAACAATCTTTAGAATTTCTGTTGATTTGATTCCCATTACGAACTACTAAAATTCATTTTTTCATCTATACATCCAAATGCTACATCATTAAAGTATTTTGCCTCACTGGTTGTGTTTCTATCGATCATGATCTATCAATGTATTTGTCTACTTACCTCCACTACATGAACGAAAAATGTACTGTAGATCAATAAAAAACCAGTCAGCCTTTCTCTACTATACTCATCGTTGGATGTATTGATGATGTTTCTAAACAAGGTGAGTAATTTGGCTGATGATTTGTGCTTCCCAACATATATTACTCTATGTATATAAGTAGTCTATAAAAGATATGTTTTTATGTAGAATGAATTCGGAGGAAAGTCAACAAGTCTTGATGAATAAAATGCAGCATATGTTTGTGCTTCAAAATTATGAAGCAATAGGGCGTTGTTTAACAAAATAAGGGCAAAAATCATTTATAAAAAAATGATGCTGAGCTGTACTTTCCATTCAATAGGATCACTTAGGAAATAAAGATTTAAACCGAATTTAATTTATTTCAAAATAGTGCAACAAAAAAATGTTCAGAAAGTTTTCAACCTTTTCATACATATATAACATATAATATGGGAAACAATAAAACATGTAGGATACACGGAAAAAAGAAAAATACCATATTAAATCTAGTGTTCCAAAAAGTACTGACCCAAGAAATGAAACAAATTTTCGTAATATAGCTAACATAAAACATCCAAAAAAAATTAAATTCGAGAATTAATCTCATTACAATGCTTGCTTATGTGTAAGTAAACATGAAAACTGTGATATCCAATTTTCATTCTCATGTTACTCAGTATTTTTGAAAAAAGTAAAAGTGAAAAAACAATACTTTTTTATGAACAGATTGTTATAAATGAAATCGTGAGTCAATGAAAAGTTTGCTGGTTAAAAGATATCTCCATTTTTCACCTCAATTAACTGGTAGAAATTTTGTTTTCAGTAAAATTAGAGCCAATAAGTGACAAGTTAGTTGCCTGAGATTTTTTTCACGATGCCGAATAATGATACTGATACATTTAGCATCTACCATGAGAAATGAATTTAGAAACACAACGTTCTAGGATCACTAATTCCATGTAACTTACCCTATTTTGCGACTTCAGGTTTTCCATAAAAATATCATACAAAGTCTTTCTGACAGGCTCGCACACCCCAAAACGTAGCTTAGATCCTTTCACTTTGTTTCTTGGCTTAGGATAATCCATTTTCACATCGCTTTGCATTGTATGGGGATTTACTCCGTGCTCGAGAATTTAAAGAAATGTGTTTGCTTGATCAAGTATTGGAAACATCCTAGTAAGCCGTATTGTGACAACACTGATTATGTGGGTAACAGTTTGATCGATAATTTTACATCCCTCCTACTCCAAGAAGTGGCAGCATGGAATACGAGCAGTTCAAAAACGGAGTGAACTTTCATTCAGAAACCATCGTCCACAGCAACACTTTTCACCCCCTTAAAGATGCTCTGAACAGGACAACACGACGATTTTACTTCACATGCCAATTGGCGAAGAAATATTGTAATTGCGAAATGTTTCATGACAAATATATCATGGAGAACCATGTCACTGATAACCGTCCGTGTGCCTGTCTATACTCTGTCCGGTTTTTTGACTTTTTGAATTTTGATTAAATCTCAAAAAAATTAGGGGTTCTTCAGTACTTCATAATTTTCGAGATATCGATCCAGTGGCAGTAGAGTATTATTGAAGCTACGTATCCATATAACCACGCACGATACGTCTACCGTTTATGCAATACTGGCGAACGTATTAGAAGTAAGTATAAATAAAAAACTCCCGACTTTTACCGGTTGAGAAGTTTAGTCTAGTTTGTCCTACTACTGTTTCAATAACTGCTAATACCACACATTGCTGCATTCTACCAGAGCAAGGTTGATAACTACCTAATTAGAAAGGTGAAATTTAGTCTCAAAAAAATGGCGTCAAGTAGCTTCACTATTCCACGTGCAGTTTTATCAGTTTAGTAAAAATTTTCATAGTATTTCAGGTATTTCATGGATATTTAAATCATAAAATATATGAGGTCTTCCAGTAGTTCCCATATTTTCAAATTCAAATCTATATGTCTGGCTTTAAATTATTATATTAGTTTGAGGATATCATTGGATTTATTATTTAAAATACGTGCCATTTATACATCTTTGAAATTTTCCAATATTTGTGGAGATCTCAGAAGCCTGTTTACTCCCTTGCAGCTCAAACATTGATTCCAGCAAGCGAAAAAGTCTTCTTTCATATACGGTACAACAAAACTGAATAAATAAACAATACTGAATTAGACGCCTAAAAAATTACATATATTATAATATTTCCTCCTAGTTTTTGGATTCTTGAGACAGCCGTAAAGATCATTGAGTTTCAGACAATCTCCTTTCGAAAGCGCGTCCCTTTGACCAATTGTCTTCACCCCAGGTTGCTTGGGCGTTAACGTTGGCTTCCCTTTCTTTTTGCTGAAGAAATGTCTGCCGTAGTGCATGATGGAGTCGTAGTCATACTCAAAGCTGTACGTCGTGTTCTCGAGGTTTTCTTTGTCGAAGTTCGATTTGTACTCTGAAATATATATAATTATATATATATATATATATATATATATATATATATATATATATATATATATATATATATATATATATTCCTGAAATAAATTTAGCACTAGAGAGAGAGAGAGAGAGAGAGAGAGAGAGAGATTAAACGCGACAACAATTGAGAGTTTTGAGTGGGTAAATTTGATAGTCGCTTCCTTTTCCATCGAACCACAAATATTTGGAATAAATTAGAGTTTAAAAACTGAAGACTCGCTTTTATTGGTAATGGAACTAATAAATACAAAATAATTCCTAATATAAGAACATGATGATAAACGAGAAAATAAATGTCATTGTGATAAGAGCGTGGATTGCAAAGCAACCGACTATAATTTGAAACATATCATGTAGTCCGATTATATTTTAACAGTGGAGAATTTTTATAAAATAGTGTTTTTCAATATCGGAACGTCTCGCGAAGCTATACTGGCATCTTGCAGAGGTTTTTTTTGATCCAGCATTGTTGACAATATGAATATATATGTATCATATGAGTGACCTTGACTGGACATGAAACTTAACCCTTCATTGCCATGTTTAGGAATTTGTACATATTGTATACTGAGAGTGATATATTTTCCGATGGCCTATACTCACGTGGAATTATGTTTTCATAATGGATCTTGACAAACTTATCTCTATCCCATCTAGATTGTTCGTGGAACACACCAAGTGCATGCATCAGTTCGTGCAGAGCTCTTCCTTCAGTACCCAGACAATTTGGACCTCTTTTATCTGGAGGTTGCAGACTCACTATCTGTGCTCCGCCAAATCTGCCTGGAATCAGGACGAGTGAGAGAGATTACTACAAGTTGGTTTCAAACGTTTCTATTTTTATTACAATTTTAATCGCAGTAATATGAAGAAAATCGACAAAAAGGCAACATAAATTTGGTTTCTATAGCAAGTCCAGATATATTTTGGAGGAAGTTTGATTATAAAAATGGAGACAAGTAGACTGACTACGTCAGGGGGTACTAATTAGTTTCGTTTTGGGTTCGTTTTTTCTATATTTATCTAAATCAGATTGTTATAAGTATTCCTTAGAAATGCTACACGAAGTCGTCAGATAATGCATGACATAACTAAGTACTTACCTACGAAGGACCAACATCCTTTAGGGTATTTAATAGGCCATATTAACAAATAGTCCTTCCGTTTCCCATCCCATGGAATGAAACGTACACAAGTCATGAAGCTCAAAGTCCGTATGGCTTTCATTATGGTCACTGTTTCAGATGGTTCTAAGAAAGAAAGAAAGAAAGTACAGTGATATTTTTAAACTTTAGTCATTCATCATCTCTATAGGTTTAACCAATCAATGGAATTTCCATATACAAGCAGCCACGTATGGCCATTTGAATTACTTGTAGAATCGAAACACTTGAAGTGATCATGGAAACATTATTTGAGGCTTATCATTGTAAATTTAAAAAAATGGAATTTGAGAAACCTTAACACGTTTTGCAACGCAATTCGTCATTGTCAAACTATGAAATTCCAGTTAAAATCTCAGAAATAGTTAAAAAATAGTCCCTGATTGTTTAGTTTACTAATGCAGCTTCGGACTCCCATTTTCATGAGAATTTTCAACATTGAACTGAGTTACTCTCGCTCCTCTTTTTGTTGATCTTGCTTGATCTGATTCTTACCGTATAGCGGGCTGATCACGTAAGGAACGATTCCACCTTTCCACAGCTTTTCAGGGAAAACATCAAATCGGATTCCAACCCTCCAGAAGTTATAGAATTCGGTGGTTAGGGCCATGTCTCCTTGGAAGAGTCCTGGAGATATTTCTGGATCGAATTCGTCCCCATCCTCGTCCAACGTCGAGTTGCTAACTTACATAGAAGCATTGATTGACTTATTCATAATATTGAATGATGAACAGATAAAATATATATTTAAAATCGGTTTTGCATGTCAATATTTGTGAATTTTTATATCAGGAATCATTTTCTGATATATTAAAAATGAATGTATAGATTACTTTGACTTTGCTACGGAAAATAGGTATTTTATAGCTCCCAGGGCAAATTCCGTAAATTGTGCCCATTTGAACAGACACTCCCACAGAAAAAAATTAAGAGCAAAAAAATTCTCTCTATTAAAGGCCCTTCCAGCCCTGAATTTTGCGCGCTATGCAGCCTGCGCTCCTAGCACGGACCCCGGTTTTCCCGCCCTAGCTACGACACTGCCTTCTCTCAGGAAGCGTTAATATCTTAAATAATAAAAAAGTTTAATATTTTTTTAACCCATTAACGCCCAAATTATTTTTTTTTTGTAATTTTCTGTCAATTCTTGGATATGTTGCATAAAATATACATGCTTTAAGAATTACAACCAAAAAATTGACAGAAAACAATTTTAAAAACAAAAAAAATGCTGTCCTCATCTGAGGACGCTGGGACAATCTTCGCTTTGTTATGGCAAAACAGTGAATAGACGTTCATAATCCACACCAATTTATTTGGATCAAACAACAACATTACTATTATTGTGTAACATATATTTAAGTTCACTTATTGATTAATTTATTATGATATTTCGGGAAACAATTTATGTACAATGTCACCTCACATTTCATACAGAATGTTCTGGGTTTTCCAGAGCAGTTTGAGAACTGACAACGCCGCTGGTTAACTCGTTTGCCCAGAATATGTCCTTTATAGTCATATTTGAGATCATCAAAGACTTTTCTTCTTGAGGTAGAAGACAGTGACAAAGAACGTCCTTTCAAAACTCGGCTGCCGTGACCTAACTTGAGGTAAGGTACAGCGACTTTGCGTCTAAAATCTTTTATGGAAATTGATTTGCTGCCGTGAATTTTCCAATAGAGGATGCACGAATTCACAACCGCCATATCAATCATCCTTGTGAAAAGGCACCAGTACCACTTTTTGCTCCTTACAGAAATTGACCCCAACACACAAAACATAAATCTGTTTTAATTGTTCACTACGAGTGGTTTGGGAGCTTATTCCTTCGCTTTCAATTATAACGCATAACGTCTAGGCCCAGCGTCATATTTTGAGGACACACATAGTTTCATAGCCTTACAAAAAGAACGATATGAAATAATCAATTGATTTGTCATGAAAAACTTTCTGTTATCTACAACTAATCATTTACAGAAGCATAATCACTTACCAGTAAAACTCAAAAACAGTAAAACTCAGTATAATTTGACGCTGCAAGGGCTAAGAAAAGTATAAACATTCTGATAACGCTACTTCGCAGAGCAAAACAACAGTCGACTTGTGGTAGTTCAAATCGACGGCAATTAGTTCTAAAAGACCTATGAAGTGAGCAAATTTCACGGTACGTCATCTACCTAAAATTGCATTAAGTACGCACTGTCCTCAAGAGAGGACACTGGCCGCTAATGGGTTAAGTCGTTAAGTAACCATTTAAAATGGAACCTCCATCCTAAACGTATACTATAGAAATAGATTTCTATAATATAAATTCGTCCATCACGTCGTTTTAATTATCTGCTAGATAACAATCCGATACGAAGAAAGCTGAACATCTGAATATAGAAAAGCGTAAAAATATGAATGTTATGAGAAAGCAGAAGGAAGGGAAATATAGAGAAATGAGGAACTAATGAAATTATACCAAGAAACAAATGATTGATGACATACCTATATAAAATATGATTCACCATAGAGTTTCATGTATATAGTAAAAGCAATAGAGAATAAGAGAAATCGCTTATGCCTATAAGAAAGATGGAAGAACAGGATGGAGACAGAGTTGAATAGTCTGAACATAAGACGTTTAAAAATAGAAGTACAAGCCAGCCTCAGATCTAGTTAACTGAAGCTTGTCAAGCTATATACATAAATTTGTAAGCCACCTACTATACAGTATTATTTTGAGAAAACTATAAAATAGCGAGTAGCTTTCTTGATAAATTAGCAGTCATTACCAAGCTATAGCTTAAGAACAATAAACGCCTGACAATATATTTGGTGTATGGCAGTAATTTATTTGTTCCCTACAAATCCTACAATTCAAGTATTATATTTTCAGTAGTGTACCGTGATAACCGTATATCTGGAGTACTTATTTATTTTAATCCACATAAGTCAGGGATCATTTTTATTTTTCTGATATGTTTATAATCTGTTATGATATATGAATTTCAAACCAGGTCGTAAGCTAAATATAATATTCATTTTATGAGTAACGAAGGTGGTGGGTATCGCAAATGACGTTTCAAATTTATTACACTTCCAGTGGAATGATCAATGATTTCGGTCTGTTATTAACGACGAAATATAATCTATTCATATCAGATAATCCAACAGGATTGGTTTTATCAACTGGAATATTTTACAAATCATGATAAATCGCTTTAATCAATATAAGTGTCCAATTTCAGTAAACTCAAGTAAAAATTAATGAAAATAAGGAAACTGAACATTTATTATTCCTCAAAGAAATGTTTGCCCAGCAGTTTGAGAAGCAAATAGTATTCCAAACCACGAAACCTGGAAGGTCTTTTTCATTGAGATCTGGTTCAGGAGAGGTGCCCTACACCGTTTACGAGCCCCTACAAGGCCTGATCTTGCATGACGCGATATTTTAGAGATTTTGAATTTAATTCAAGCCACATCAAATGAAAGCAGCCTAAATACGCACCATGTTCCGGTACGGGAGGAAAGACCCTGTCTGGGACGTGAGGCAGCAGGAATCTGGAACGCGCACCCCGATGGCAGGCAATCATCAAGCACACCGCGACGAAACCCGTTGTCTTCATCTCACGACCCGCATTCAAAAACTAGCCCGCAGACTTCTTCGTTCTTCAGCGCACTGTTGGTACTTCTTCATTTGGTTCAGTTGAGCGCCATAAATCCGCATCATACTGTATATCATGGGCGCACTACCAATAACTTTCATATATGAGAAATTATAAATCTTCATCAATAAACCATAAGGTGCATCATGATATTCTCCATTGAACTATGTGGCTAGCTACATATCACATATTTGAATCCTAACATAGGTAATGTTCACTTTGAATATAGGCCCTTAGAACATTTTGGAAATGGTCGCACTTCTTGCCCTGTTCGTGGTCATTCACCAACAGAACTGTTTAAACCGATGCTTTTTGAACTTTAGACCTATTTATGAGCGGTTGATTTGGAAACATGATGTTAAATAAATTTTCCACTTGATCTTAGCTTTGAATCATGTCATCGTATCATCTCATGACATTTCAATGTAATGTACTAAATCACTGAAAAATCAGTGAAGCAAGCCCCATAAAACTAGGAGGAAATGTGGCACTAGTAACTCGACGCAAAGATCCACTCATAACTACTATAATACTTCTACTATAATAACGTTTATGGCGACGTTAATGGCACTGGTACATTGCATTGCCAACAGCGGCGATAGATGGCCATTAAGACATCAATGACAAAGCAGAACTGTACTACAGGGACATCCTGATCCAAATCTGACAGTCCAACGATGATTTGAATATAAATCGAAACGCGTCCCTGAAAGAGAAAGAGTTTTATTTGTGTGTTAGTTACACAATGTTTTTTTCTTATGGTTTTAGCTGACAAAACGAATGAAGAAATGGATTACCAACTATTGCAGATTACAGCCTCTCTCTACGGCACAGTCTACGGCCATGAATACTGTATCTCGGCCACAGTGGATCACAATCATCAGATAATATAGCAAATCACATTATGCAGATGATCTGTGTGCGAACGTGAATGTGTCCTTTTAACCCACTAGTAGAGTTGTTGGAATAATAATTATTTAGAAATCGAATGCTATCAATTCTACAGGGAGAGCTGATACAAAAGAAGTACAGTGCCAATTTATCCTTCAAATTCCTTAATTACACATGTGTGTTGGTAATTTGGGTGACTTTATTTCCTAGGGATGAACGGTTAATCTATTGTCATCTTGATCCACAATTTCCGAATTCAGGATAATACGGTTTGCATACGTTCGTTGTTCATACATACCTTTGATGTCTTATTTGTCCTGACCGCTAAGTAATGAGATATAGAAAAATTAAAAAAAATACGTATGTTTCAGCGAGGTATATTTAAAAAACTTCAAATTTCACTTTACTTTTTTTTAGCAAGTATTTAAATTTCGCTTTCCCGAGCCATATCATGAAATAAAATTGAAAAGCCAAAATTATCTTAGTATCACGTGAAAGGCATTATTTGTCATTATCCGATTGAAAATACTTTTATGGAATGTTCCTAACTAATGAGACTAGTTTCAGGCTGATTTTGATAAGTCTTTTGGGTATCGTCGAAATACGTACCACACATTGTAACAATGGTGCCATTTTTACATGGATACAGTATAATAGAATCGCCTTGTATATAGCAACGTCCGATGTTTTGATTGATGCCCCAATTTTTCTACATTCACCGATAGGTACAATTACCGATCATTTAATATTTATTTAAGCAGTGTTCTCATACACTATGGTATTCTTTTCACCGTTACAAATTGCAATAAATGGGGTACCGGTTAAAAGTCTCTCGACTCGACAGAAAGCGACCTGAATTATTACAAATGTTAGATTTTGGACTTTCATTGTCTATAAAATGTTTGACATCACAACGTTTCGATTGATGTGGATCACCTTATAATAGCCAATGTATTGACGTGTCCTGATTTTATCAATCGCATTTTTGGCTGTCATAGCTGGTTTGTGTTGTGCAGAAGTACGATTTTATGTTAAAAATAGTATATGTGTTTTCAACTATATTTGAAAAATATGTCGGACAAACGATGACCCCTTTCGCGATGACCAATATGGTTAATTTTCAGTTCATCATCCATGACCTTTCGTAAGGTTCCTCGAAATATTCCCAAAATCCTATCATTCGTTTTGAGTTGTTCCAAGCATTGTGGTTTACTTACTCTCTTACAGATGAATCCAAAGAAAATAATGAGGATCAGTGAGATATTAGATGCCATATCAAGTCTACATTTCTCGATATTAATTTCATTTGGTGTTTTGGAGAGCAATTGTGGCTCTCACAATATGGATAGTTGCACCATCTTGCTGAAAGCAGTAGTACTTATCTTCTACCCGTGATAAAAAAGATTTCCAGCATTTTCTTGTACCGATCTCGGTATACTGATAGTGGGTGATCAATTTCGTCTCGGAAACATTAGGCCAGATCATTCGTTCGTACTTACCTTCCTTTACATTTAAATTTTAGATCTAGACAACCAGTAAATCAAGTAATGACATAACTTGAACTACTTGAAGACCGAAAAATGACATAATCAAACATAACCTCAACAGAAGAAGGGAGAAACAAAAATTATTTTCTCACCGCGATCACCCCTTTTCGGCAGAAAACTTAGAAAACTTTACGATGATCAAGTAAGCTCTTTTCAAATGATGTGTCAGTGCAACATCTGATTTGTGAGAACAAATTTAAATCAACTTTTTGCTAAAAAATGTTTTCTTTACACAAAAGTATTGGCATTTATTTGCGATTCAACCGAAACTCACTTCCTGCTCTTCCCAAATTGTGCTTAAAAAGTTCTTAGATTTATATAACCATAATTATAATAATGTGATGTTTCAGATTGGCTGTGAAGATTGGCATTGCATCAGCTGCTGTATATTATATGAAGGAACAGGGCATTTGGAAACCTAGTGATGAATCTATAAAGACACTTGATAAGATGAAAGTCACTGTTGACCCTTATGTTGAAACTGTGAAGAAACAAATACCTTTTGAGGTAATTAGTTTTACCATTATCATTTTTCAATCTGTTGTGATTTTCATTTCAAACTAGTGTTGTACATTTTATATAACCTCCAGCACTGAAGTATTGATCAGCAGAGCTGAGTATACTCCACATATTTCATTCTTATACCTCTATACTCTAATTTTCTGGTAATTACACTACAATATTTATAATCTCATTAAGTTTCTTGATTAACTTCTAGTATAATTATTTCATAGAGTCCTCAAGACAAACATGTTTTTGTATTGTTTTTAAGGTCCCCAAACTACCAGAAGCAGAAAATATGTCATCTTTAGTGAAGCAAAGCTGGAATGCTGGTGTAATGGCGACATTTGCCTTTTTAGTAAATCTACCAAATAGAGTAGCTGAATGGAAGGCTGGAGGTATGCAGTCTATCATGGAAAGTCCAGATATGAAAAAATTTTTGGATTCGTTTTCGTCTAAAAATGTACCACAAAATAAATAGTGAAATATTTTAAATAAAATTGTTTAGTCAGTTGTTATTTGGTTTCTTTATTATATCAGTGGAATGTTTTGAATCCTTAAATAATGGTATAATATAGCAGATTAAATTACTACACAGTAAAAATGATGGATGTGTAGAAGAACCAACAAATACCGCAAAACTATTGTGCCAGAAGTGAAGTGGTGCTGAAGTTAGAGCGCCCAAATAAATCGTGGCACTGTTGAACAAATGTCAATACCACACACAATTTTGAGTTAATTCAAGGTACAATTTTTCAAAATAAGGTATAGTAGTGATGTAGATCACTTTTTCGCTGCTGGAAGGTTATGAAGCTGATAGATATTAGGTTATTACTGACACCTTATAGTACAGGGGACGAGATATTTTTATAAGGTAACACCAGGAGATCGTCACAATGTTGAGGGCTGGATTGTTCAACAGTACTCAAATGACTTATGAAAAACTCAAACAAGTTATGTAATTTAAAATTTACCGCCAGTCAAACAGCTGTTGCATGTGGCCATAGTTTTTGTAGTCAGTTGAACCTACAATTGCCACGATTTACTGAGAGAAACTTTTCTCTATATGTTGTTATTAGAGTGCCGCAATTATGGAGGGTGGCTATCTTCAGGGTTTGTCGATATATTGAAACACCACTGAGGTTGAAAATGTATTTTAATGTTTTTTAAAAAAGTACTAGTTTCGTCCTTCAGTTGCAAAGGTGGAATGCTATATCAAATTTCAAGCTTTACAAGCTTCCAGCTAACACGTCTAAAATAGTTATATCAAGCTACAGAAAATTTTGATCATGTCTTCATTGTGATTTATGCCAGTAATTAAATGCAACTAAAGGATTACAATTTAAATACAAGTTTACAATCAAAATAGACAAAAAGCTTCACCTCTTACTATATTCATCAAGCATAATATATAAAAATGCTCCAATCAGAATAGTTTCACTGAGTGTGTCTCAGTTTTTTTAGTCAGTTGTAAGAAGATGCATAAAATGAAACAGTACCGTAAATACTGTAAACAATATCTGAAGTTTCAGACTCCTTCAACTTCTTCCTTAAGTCGTTTTTTGCAGAATATCTGCTTTGTGGAATGGGCTGCTGTGGAGTTTCTTCCTAGATGGTTACAATTTACTGTATTTCGAAGTCTTATCAAATTCTATTCAATATCTTAAAGACAAGTAGGATCAGAACATATACGCATCACTTTAATCAAGAGATATCTGCCGACCAATCATGCCTTGTCGATTTAATATCCATAAACTGAATAAGATGTTAATTTTTGCAGTATAGTTTCTATAGAAAGTAACAACCCAAACACTGATCCAAAGACACACTTTGTGAAAAATCCAGAACATGCAACATCTAATTTATAGTATAAAAATATACTATCACGTATACAATAGCTAAATTTTTAATTGTATGAACACCTTTTTGTTTACAAGGAATACGTTTTTCGCAAATGAAAAAAATCTGAATAGTTTCCATAAAGATTTGTTGTTTGTGAATATAAAAGGAGACATTTGTTATCAATGATATTGGACAAAATAGTACGGTCAGAACAGTTTCATGATTCAGAATTTACCAATAAATTGATGGATTCTACATTTAATTCAAAACAAGGCAATAAAATTGCTTTTATTGTAAAGAAAAAGGGTTCATATGCAGAATAATACTGATATCTTGTGCATACTATCACTATAGCAGAACATGTATATTTGTTAAAAGTTTGTGCTTTCCTTTCTGGTTTCAGTTACAAACCTCTTTCATGATATCATGTTGTCAACAAAGAAGCATGATAAAAGATAATTCCTAAAACGAATGTGATATTTAACAATTATTGAATGCTATGCAAAATAGGCTATTACAATACAAATGTCGTCCGACTTTGGTATTTTAAAAATATAAATAGGGAGCTAATAAACATTAAAATTGATCAGGAAATCTATAATAACATTATCATTCGAGAGTGGTGACCTTGACTTTGCTTTTATTATCCGTAAAATTCAAAAATTTTGCGTTTTCGCATTTGATGCACTGATGTATACATCGTTGACAGGTAATATTAGAAAAAAAAACCATGAAGGGGTTACATATCAGAACATTGCGATTACTTTAACATAATTACAATATTATATTGTAAGCAAGCAAATGCGTTCCTATTACAATATGTTCTTACAAAAATAAAACATTGAAACACACAAACATAAAATTATTATAAAATGTATAAAATTATCACAAAGGCTTAAAATATATAAAATTAATGGTAACACAGAATCTTAATATACATAGTTGTAAAAAGGCAGTTGTGCTCATCAGTATGTATAGGCTCATTTTCTTTGCAGTAGGTGAAATGCAACCTGCAAATACCTGAAATATTGACCAGACTAATTTTTTAAGGCATATATTTGTTGTTGTTTCACATCGCTTGTCTGAAAATAAAGCTGTTGTCAAGTTATGAATATTGTTGTATATTGTGAGTTCAAAACTTGGTAACATAAGCATTTATGTCCAGGTAATAGGTTGTATCAAAACTGGGAGCTAGTTGCAAAACATAACACAATTTATTTGGAATGAGAATTTATTATTTTGCTTTGGAAAGTCTGTAGTAATAGCTTTGATTGGAAAAAATGGAAAGGGACAACTAAAACATATATTTTCTTGTCCAAAAAAATATTGCACTGATACTGCTTCTTAAGCGGGTCTGGTTCCAGCATTAAGGTTACTTATCCAATCATCTACATCGCAAAATAAACTTATAAACAATGCAGAACTTAAAAAACATAATAATAAAGTTATGGTTTCAATTGCAGTTTTCGAATTTGCTCTTCTAGTTCTTTGATTCGTTGCTCGCTGTTTACCAACTGCTTTTTGAGTTTCCTTATTTCATCGGATTGAGCTTGATATGCCTTCCTCAGCTGAAAATATTACAATTTACACAAGCAGTCTAGTTATTGTAGCCAGTCAAGAGCCAAGAGTTAAATAGGGCACTGTACAAATATACGGTATAAATAAGGAATTTATTTATCGAAGCTA
Organism: Bruchidius siliquastri; assembly: GCA_949316355.1. NCBI lineage: Eukaryota > Metazoa > Arthropoda > Insecta > Coleoptera > Chrysomelidae > Bruchidius > Bruchidius siliquastri. Next base: position 39,163,600 of record OX438533.1, on the reverse strand, counting down.
CTGGCATTCTGCTGAATGAATTATGGATCGTTATGCTGTAGATTACAATGATTACAATATATTGAATGACTCTGACTGGTATAGTGTGATTATATGAAAAGATCAATATTTGTCTATGGTTGTAGTCAATTTTTTTATGTACTTAGGCAGCTACGAGGCCGAAGCCAAAAAATTCCAGTCAAAAGTCTATGGTATCGATATTGTCAACATACACTCCCTAGTGTCTTCACTTCTTCCAACAAATTACTAGTATATCCACACAACACTCTAACATCGAAAAATGTTGCACGGAAATACTGGAAATAACACACTTTTTTAAATTAGAAATTTCCACAAATTCTACTCATCTTTTAGTTCCGCTTGCTACTTTTATCTAGGCGAATTTCTAACGCGCTTACCTCATGTTCGGGCATATTATCACCAACATTGTTGATTTCTCTTAGTACACTGACGTCGTGATGCACATCGTTGCCGCTGAACTTTTGTTGCAACTGTTGAAACTTAGTCGTTTGATTGCTGGTCGTTTTTTGATTTTTTTCGCTCATCAGATCTTTCGGCCTGTAGTCTGGTATGGTTTCCATCGATAGAAACATGAACTTACGCTTATTATTGTCGATCACGGGTTTTTCGTTCAGTTTGGAGAAGCTTCGCTGTTTGATTGAGCTAATGTTGAGGGCTTGTTGTTTGCCTATAACAATATTAGTAGTATTATTGCTAGTGGTTACATGGGTAGATGGAGAAATGCGGTAATGTCAGCCAAAACTATCAATAAAGAACTGTTGGGAAGAATTGATGCTTTTTATTTATGAATGTATAATATAATTATGTATGTTTTTAAAAAGTTTTTTACACAATAATGCAAGAATATAATTAACAGATTTTTGATTTTCAGACGTTAAAGTGAATACAAAGTAAGAATGACTCGATTTATTCAATTTCATTATTAATATGGCACATTTAAGGAAAGGATCTCAAGCATCGATCAATCGAAACGTGTGATACTCAAAAATTTTAGACAATGGAAGTCCGAAATCAAACTTTTGATGTGACGAGATATTGAGTTTCGCGATGATGAAAACTAGGTGAAGATCGGAAAAATATAATGAGTAGAGAATTATTACTAATGTAGTATACCACATAAAATAGAATTTGTAAACGATTGAACCGTTACAAATTCGAGATGTTGTCATTGATTCAAAAGACCAATAAAACGCCTTTTGGAATATGACCTCGATTTTTGAATCCGTTCAGTATTTTGGGAATTTCACAGTTGGCTGAATTTTTTTTGTATCGACAATTATGTGCGGCAGTTTATATAACTTTCTAGTCTTGAGTAGAAGATTTACTCGCTTTGAAATTAAACAAACCCAGACACTCACCAGTCTCCATGGACATCAATACAGGCATAGCGTTTTGTCCTCTGATCCACTCCTGAGCGCACAAGGCCGGCTTAGGTGCAGCCGTATCAGGATACAAGTCATCGTGAAACTGGTCGCTTTTGCGAGGCACGATCATGCTGATGGGCTCGCAGAAGCCCTTCGTAGCGTGCAGCTTGTAAAAGCGGAAGATCTCGCAGTTGAGCGCGTTAAGCGCGCGCTTTGGCATTACACCCAAGCCACGCTGGAATAAACAGTATAGATAGCACAATTTCAAACGTTTGTCACCGCGTTTTCTCAGTAACCGTTAAATCAATTTTGATGAAATGGTTTATGAGGGTATGTAGTGGGTAATATTGTTTTATTGGCATATTGACGGCGCAGTACTTGATCAGCAAATTTATGATGGATTACGAGTTTTAGATCATTTTTGGATATATTCAAACAATTTTTTGAGGGCTCAAATATGTGGATGTTGAATATTTTAAATTATTTTGCTGTTATGAAGGGTCACTACACTTACATTTTTTTGGGAGATCTCCAACGTTGCCACGTTCAAAACTTAAGCTATTTGAATTGAACTTTGTGTTGCTGTTTTATTCAATTCGGAGTATTTTTTAAAGGTACCTGTGATTAACAATGGAGATGTCAAAAAGCAGTACATGAAGTTGACAGTCAATAGGCAAGTCCTATTCCACTTTTGGTACTTGGCTCATTTTATTTTTTTGTTATTTTTATTATTGCGACTACTAGAATTTTGAATTTGGCGGCTTGTCTATTGCTATTTTTTATTTTTCATTTATTATTAACATAATCTCAGTAACCGCTAGATCCATTGTGAAATCCATATAGTGCGGCAAATTGAATAGCAAAAAAGGAAACCGAGAAGTATTTGAATATTCACGAACTTTGTTAAATTTACTAACAACCTCATCATGCAAATTCATTTACAGTTAGAAAGAAAACGAAAAAAAAACCTGCTCACGGTAGGATTCGGGCCCGCAACTTTATTTATCTATCATCCTCATCATTTTCTATCCATTCGCTATTCCAAACTGTATTTTTTTTTGTAATTTTTTTATATTTCTCGAATAACCTACCTGTGGATTTCCGGAGAGAAACTGGTTCAAAAAGTGCACGTACGGCGCTTCTTCGGTCACCTCGTAGTACCTTATATTCCCATCTCCCTTGCCAGCTAGATAGACCATGTTGGTGTCAGGATCAAAGAAGGGGAACATGATGCCGGAAGAGCTATCAATGGTGTCTGTATACACTGGTGCAGTCAGGTCGTTTTCATCCCATACAGAGTATTGACGGTCAGAAAAACGTGAGAAGCCAGTGGTCAGGAGTTTGCCTGTAGAGCCCAGATACACCACTTTGCTGGCCTTTGAACCCAAGTGGCAGGCTCCTTCCTGAATATTTGAAAGCAGTTATAATTTGGATATACCTTTTATTGACTAGAAACAACAAAATACTATATACCATATTATGATGGCTAAAGTGCCCTTGTCTGTTAATAATGTAGTTACTTATGATTTAATGGGGCCCCTCTTAACGTAATTTTCTTTTTCAAAGTAAGAGTGAGAAAGATATTGGGTATGTTGTTAGATCTTCCATCTTCTTTGTGGATTCCCTGTGAGTCTACTCTTCTATGGACTGCCCAATGTATGATTTAGTTTACAAAACCTTAGTATTATGTGGTTTCAATTAGTGGCCATGTCTAGACTGCACTATTTGGCAAGCAAATTGTTGTGTGCACAAATTCACTTAAGTTATTTAAACAATGCTAAAATATAATCACATAGCTAACAGTGAATTAGCTTTTTGGTCAGCTCACAAGCTAAAAATTAAACTAATCTCGCAATAAAAATGTATTACCGCCTTAACAATCCCGCTTCTTGGCTCGATAATTCTCAGCTTTTTATCTTTGCAAGTGGTTGCTAATAAGCTACCATCTCTGTTCAGAGACATAGAATGAATTGCATCTGGATGGCAATCAATTACGTTTATAGCTTCGCCTTTTTCTATGTCCCACACAATTACCTGAAAATAAGCAATGCCAGATTAAAAATTACTATGTGAAGATATATAACAAGATGGAGTCGACTAAACCTACCAAATGATCAAATCCAGCACTGAAAAGGATGTTTTCAGCCGTAGGATGCCACTCAATGTACGCAACTCGTCGTTTGTGGCCTTGTAGCTCTACAATCCATTCGTTTAGATGGATTGAAAGGTCTTCATCAGGAATATACCATAGTTTGATCTAAAACAGCATAACATGGAATGTGGTGATATCGGATTTGAATGATCCTGAACAAACAATATGACGTGATTTCGAAAAAAATATTCATATGTTAAATTGAAAATTCAGTGAAAATGCAAGTTACAATCAAGTGTTACATTGAAGACCTACAATTCTACAGTCCATAACTAATAATCATGAATCTATCACGTTTCTTCTTTGAAGATAAGTAATATGTTGAGCTTAATAAGGATAGAAGTTTACCAATTTAAAACAAATAGACATCTTTAATAAATGCAACCTCTCGAGTTGCTAAAAATTCACCTTCGGGAATTGTAACACATCGTCATTAATTATTATTAAAGACCTTGAAAATAATAAAAACGTCCAAAAAGAAGTCAGAAGATGTATTCCCAACTGCTAACAATAAAAGTGTTACTTCAGTAAAACAACATCCTGCTTAGCAGTGCAGTGTTTGGCCACCCTCCATATTGACTAGATCTATTATTTATTATTATATAGTATATTATAGTATTAAGCCAGATTCCGTTTGTCTGGAGGACAAACATTGCAACTAGATTGTTGTGAATACATTAATGCATATTTTGACTGGTCTTTATGTTATGCTCAAGATTTTTCTTCTAATCAATTATAGTAGTGTGGCACACCATAGAATCATATGCTTATTACCTCCATAACAGTCTGTTGATCTATCTCTATCTTACATAACGAATATTCATTATTTGAGGGTCTAACATCTTTTCAGCATCACCAAAAATTCGTTGCAATTTTTTCATTATATGTTTATGATGGATGTCAAATTTAATGAGATAAGATGTTTACATGGGCATTATAGGTTATATCAAAGAACTTACTGTACAGTCATCGGAGCAAGATGCAATAATATTGTCATTAAAAGGGTTCCACTTTACATCCAAAATTGGTCCAGAATGTCCAGTCACTCGGCTTGCATTGAAATTCAGTCTCCCAGTCTACAACCAAAACACAGATTACAAGATGGTACTACCTGTGTATCAAATTATTCTTATTCATTTTTCTGCTGGTCAAATAATATAAGCAATAATGATGTAGTAGTAGTGTAGTAATGGGTAGGCTCTTTTTTACATCACATCTATGGTAATGGAGACTGTCATTAATCTGCAGCTTCTGAGGAAGCCAGGCAGAAATATCATCACCCACATGTGAGGCAGATCAATAGAACTTCATGAAAAACAATCAGCCTCTACCTGTGTGACAACAATCACAAGATAGCAGTATTGCTATTTTCTTTATATGATATAAATAATCATGGCTTTTTATGCAAACGTCCATAATCAGTATTTTTTCAAGAAATGTATATCTTTTTGTCTGATGAGAATATTATTTACATATAATAAAAGAATCATGGAAGCATGTAATAATGCCATTCAGAAGAGGCACTGATGCATATCACATACATGGGAGATATTCCACACAGAAATATGCATTACTTTGTTCTTGAACATTTACCAATATGTATATATTTGGAATATTACAGTAAAGGGTTCTTCATATATATTTTTCCTAATCTTTCAGATAAATTAAGTGGGATGGCTTGTCATCTTACCCTAAAAAAGTGTTAAATTATTTGCATAGTAATTTGATTTGAAACAAAGAATTCACTTGCCAAGTTTTAAAGTTAGCATATATCTAGTACCTGTTCAGATATTCACAAAGCTAAAACAAGATATCATTGATTTTTTTTTGTGAAATTATAGTGTTAAGATCAGAGTTGGAAAACAGACACATTATTTTTATAGAAAGAAGTCTGTAATACAATTTTTGTTCCCTAAGAAACTGATTACACATGAATTAATATTTTGTAGGAACCTTTATACATTTATCACTTAGATTATTCATTTTATTTGTGACAATACTTACACAGCTGATTGGAATCACAGTGAAGGCTCCTCCCCCAGCTACCTCAGTCACAATGGCAATAAACTTAGAATTTACAGCACAAAACTGTGAGTCATGAGCATTCTTCGTTATAGGAATGTTGTCATAGCATTTTTCTCTTCTAGCTGGTTCTCCATATACATGACGGAATTTTGAACTGCGCACACCTTTGAACCATAACTATAAATGGTTAGAAGTAAATTCACTGGCCTTTCAATGTACCTTGTTTAATAGTGTCATAATGTGTTATACCAAATTCCTTGCAACTGCACTTTATTTATCTTTCATGAATGTTTTATCTTAGCAATTTGAGACAATTAATATAGATTTACCATTTGCTCTAAAGTAGCCATGTGCAACAATTGTCACATCCAGCCTGGAATTTGGATGATGATTTTTAATATTGTATGAAATTGGTTTTGATTCAATCTGAGTCTTGGGTCATACAATTATTGATCATACAGAACAGACAAATAAATAAAATTAACAAAAAACTTGTTTGCCAAAATTTGTTACACAATTAGAATGTTAGATTGAACTCATGCAAGTGAGAGCTATTCATCAGAAAAAAGTATCCAAGGAATGCCATGACCTGAAAGATTATGTGTAACAAATACTAATAGATAGATAATCATAAAACCTGTTTAATGAATGTATGTGTATTGTAGATAAGTATAATAAATAAAAATTTAGGTTCATGATAATAAAGACACATAACAGTTGAATATTTCAAATAGGCATGGAGTAATTAAATAAAACATTAATAATATTTCCCTATTAATAATACATTAATAGGGAAATATTGGCATTGTCATTAATATCATATAGAAATAATTTATTTTTAGATAATCCAAAGCTATGACAATAGAAAAACATAATAGTTGTGCTTAGCAAATAATTCAGCTATATAAATATATGTATGTAATCATACATTACATATAATATATACATTTATTATTTTGGACAGAAGAAAATGAATAATATTCAACACAAAAATTATTCATCAGATGATTATCCTACCATATATACATTGAATTTATAAAATTACTACACAGCATTCTAAATATGTAACACCATACATAAGACTGAATTTAAAATAAAAACTATCAATTTCACAAAGCACAATACACAGCAATGGACAAAAACCATTCATGATAGTACAATTTAAATAAATTTAATAATAGGTTTGTTACAACTGTTCAATGCTATAGTAATGTTCCTACAATTTGAATGCCTATACTCAGTGAAGTTTAGAATCATTCTGAACTCTTATTGGAACAAACATCATGATTTTGCATGCTTGTCATCAAGGAAAACAATGTTGATTGTTTCAAGAACCAGGAATCTAGAATTCAAGATCATTGCCAAATATGAGAAGAGAAATGGAAATTACAATCAAATATCTGAAAAATTTCTTCATTTGCCTTAGGATGAATTGTTTTCAGTAAGAATAGTTATAATTATAAACTAAGACAGTAAGACTTACCTGTGTATTTTTCATGTTTGTATCTTTTTGAATACCCATATATATGTATTCAACAAGTCATGCAATGCACTAACAAAACAACTGTAAAAAGATGCAGAACATAATAACAGCAACTAAAATGAAATTATCAAGCCAGCAATAAACAACTTATCAATTTACATTCCTAAAACAGTATGCCTATAAAGCAAATTCAATCCAATTATTGTCTTGTAGAAATGTCCAGTACTTATTAAAAATTAAATATATTCTATACTCCATTTTGAGCAGAATCCTGTAACCTTTGTATTTTACATAGATGATTATATTCCTAGCGGAAGTATTCTATTTAGGAGTGATTATAATTTATAATGAAGTACAGACATATATTAGAATATAAACAAAGTGTCGGCAATGATGCTCTACTCTTGATATTGACTACCACAGCAAAAATAAAAAGCTGGCTTTTACCTTCTTAGCAGGTTTGGTGCATGATCTATTGTCGATAGAATTTATCACTTTATCACAATTTTTTTGAGGCGAAACAATATTATTTTCGATCTCTATAACCATGGTATGAGTTTCTGTTAACACCGCTTTAATTGCGAATGAATTGTTGTTATCAGAAATGCTTATCAAACGAGTGGAAAGTTTATATTCCACAGAGAACGTAAAGCGCTAATTAATACATGAGTGAGTGGCAGTAATTAATTATAATTGTGTACATTGTACTCGAAAAACAAATATCAAATACCGATCAGCTATCCGCTCCACTACAAAACAAAACTTTTGATGACGTCATGAATCATGAAAATTTTTCATTTGTCAGTAGTGTCGGTCACCAAATTGTCACTTGTCGTCATGCTTGTCATTACTCCAAGGTTCATTTAAAGTGGTGTTTTGATCACCTACTCATAGATGACACCATCAACAACTTTCTCCACGATACACGGACATTTCGTGTATCGTGCTTTATTCATTGAGTTGCCTCTAAGACAAATAAAGAATATGTTGTTTATTCGCCTTAAACGTAGATCTCAGAGTAGCCTGAGTAGCCATTCATAAATCATGTCGGCTTTGTCAGAGTTATTAATCACATCAGCAGACACTAGATGGAGGGGCAAAAAAGGTTAGTACGCCTCTAATATACGCTATCTGGGTTGAGCATTTGGCTTATAGATGACGCTACCATGATCGGTAGCCACATAAACATAATACTTCAGTCTTCCGTGCGGTAGCCGTACATATTTAAACTTAAATATGCCCAGAGCTTGGCAGCATAGATTACCCCCTTGGCAGTCTATGCTTGGCAGGAGCGACAAGTTGCTTTTTGTTCTATTTAGGGTGTCGGCGATTTCTAATAAAGAGGGTATTTTTGGCAACTTATTAGTGGTAGTTCAAAAGTCCCTGTAGTTAAGCAAGAAGATACACGTTCACCATAGGTAATGGAACCTATCCACAACTTACATAATCACATAAACACCTGTTAATCGGACACTTATATGAGAGCTTCACAACCCCAATTTTTCAACATCTCATTCATTCTGAGGAGATTGATAAAAATAAAACCCATGGAAACAGACGGGAAATAGGAGACGCGTACCGCTGAAATACGGTTGGCGAAGATGACCATGTGAAATAAATAGAGGTAGGTATATTTGTATTTGTAAAGAAGCGTATATTTTCGAACCAAGACTTATATAATTAATGGAGGTTCTGAAATTTGGAAGACATTTCTATTATTATTCTGATCGAAGTAAACTGGACTCTATTGAAAAATATGAAATACTTGTTAAAAGTACTGGAATCTTAGTTGTGAAGACAATTTTATTTTTCTTTGGAGTATATTTCTTCAGAATGTGTATTGTAATTGCGGAAATTTACTTCTCTTGGTACAAATAAACCATAGTTCTCTCATCAAATAAATTGTCTCAGAGCGAGAAGAGACGTTCTTGTCGTGAAAATATCGCAATTCTTGAATTGTGAATCTATTTTTATGCGTGTACTCATTTGCGTCTTCATGAAGTGAAATCATTTTTTCAGTTCTTATATTGTCAAATGGTTCTAACAGCTTGGACACTCACTATAGCGGCTACAGACTTCGTAATGACGCAAATAGGTAGCGCCATTTCACACCACGCTTGGAGTTCCCTTATCTGGGAACTAACAAAATCAGTAGGTACTCTCTAATGTCAAGTCGCTGAGCTGTACCATCGAGTTAGGCTAAAGACGAATATACATATTCATTTATATATAGAAGGCCAAATGTATAGTGGGGAGTACACATTTACAAATGTTGTTTGATAATTTATAGACCCTCTATCAAACTCATGAAGTGACATTTCGTTGATAGGTGGCGTAACTATTTTCGAATATCTTATTAGCTTATTATCACGAACATTGTGATTTCAGTTAGAATAGCGACGTGGTGTGATTAAAATTTCCTGAAGCCTCTCCTAAAATCAATACCACGTTCGACTAATGTATTGAATCTAGCTGGCCGAGCTGCACCGAAAGATTACGAAATATTCGAACAGCCACCGATTTTTCGCAGATAACTAGATTAATTGGTGTTATTACTAAATCGGTTATCAGTATGTAGGCTGAGCCCGTGTGCGCTGCAAAAATATTGTATGTGATATTATGAAATTTTCGTGCTGCAGACCTACAATGTATTGAAAATAAACGCAGGCGAATGCCGAATGTATTATCATACTTTGTATGCAAATTGAGGTTTTGTTTCAATGCGTTGTTATTATCGCGAGGTACTGTGGAACGCTTATTCAGTTTGATAATATTTCCGATTTTCTACGTGATACACGTTGGTCATTATTGTCATAAATAGAATTATGTAGATTGTAGATGCTCTCACTTGGTGAACCTCGTTAATCATGTAGATAAAAGGATTGTGTATTTAACACACATTTTCACAATTAAAACTCTTTTTCTTTCAGTGACGCGTTTCGATTTATATTTAAATCATAGTCGGACTGTCAGATTTGAATGCTAATAAGGCTACCCAGATTACTTGCCAACTAGCTAACTAAATCCTAACAAAACTAAGGCTCTCAAACCTAGCATACTATTTATCCTGTTTAGCTATTTTTCTATTGAATTATTTATTATTATTTCTTAGGGAAAATCTTTTATGACTACTGCATTTATAGTAGTGTTAAGGGAAACCCATACAAAACCTTCTATATATATATATATATATATATAAAACTTTATTATTACTTTTAAAAATCATACGTTGGTTTTTAGTTGAGTAACGAAATATATGTAAACGTTCATTCCTCTTCCCCACACACCCCTTCATTTCGCATTAGCGAATGTAATATACCCATTTTCACGGTTGTGAGTTAATTTGACTCATAGAATGGTTTAATAGTTTAACAGCCTGGGCAACAGTCAAGTCGCCTGTGATTTTGTTTCTCTGATTGTCACTTGTTTTCGCTACATTATTACCCACTTCTGTCATCATTTCGATTTATACATCACGTGTGAGCCGTGCAGTGAAGTAAATAATAATATAAGGAGACGACTCAACTAAATGTTTCACGAAAAGATTTTATTTTCCAATTGGCTGAAGAGCTAAGAAGTAAATGTAGAGAAGAAGTCAAGAACACTTCTATTCCAATGACAGAAATTCATGCTACTGACGCACGGAAGAATTGTCAAGTTCAACAATCATGCAAAAGAAACAGATCTTCAAACTATTATACTAAATGTAATAGAAACGTTTGCGGAAAATGTGTTCCAAAAAGAGAGTATATATGTAAAAAATGTTTTCCATGAATTTTTGATAGTAAACATTTCATTTAAATTGGAACTATTTTCTCCGGAAAAAACTTCAATTTTATTGTATGAGTCAAATTGGCTCACTTCAGTAAAAATAGGTACATAATCAACATCCGTAAGTCTAGTGTTAAAGATATATTATATGACCACAAATGTGAACGCAGCAAAAACATGGGATCAGAATTCTGGATCACCATGTAGGTTCGTCAGTTTCTGCAACGGTGAGTGATCTAATAATTTCTCGAACGTCATTGATTGATAATACCGTTATTAAGAGTCGTGTTGTTAATTTCAAAAGATGTGATGTTAATAGCAGATTATATAATACCGTATAGTGCATAATCAGAATGAGATTAAGAGTGAAACAGTCTATGTTTGATAACAATGTTTATTTACATTTACATCATTACATAACAACAACAAAAAATTATTTACAACATTTAGAATAGGTGGTTGCTCTGATCTAGGATCAATAAGGTAGGTATGCCTATATGTAGTCTTGTCGTGGGTTTGAACTAGTTTAGGTTATAATTTCGAAGATAATAATTTAGGAAGGTGAGAATATTTTAGTTCTTCGAATTCAATTAATATTTATATTGGTACTACTAACTACTTTTTGTATGATTTGTCTTTTTGTTCCGAATAAGAAGCGTATATTTATTTACATCAGTACTAGAATTGGGGGACACACTATAAATGCCATTACAGATGAACTTTTAACTTAAACTTCTCCAAGTAAGAGAAAAGCTACCACTTATAAAAAAAGATTGCATGGAGATATTTATACAAATAACTAAATCACAGTTTCATCAAATAAAATTTCTTACCATATCGACAAATTAGTCCACAATCTGGGTTCTTTATCAAATAATAAAATCAACGTATATCAAATATCACAAAACAAACTATATATCATCATCTCCATCATCCTCATTTTCCTCTTCTTCATCGTGGTATTCATCAGGAAGAGCAAACCCTTTCGGTTTCTCAATAGTATGTTGTACCATCTTGATCGGATACTCATCACTTTGTTCTTTATCATAATTATATGCCGGTTTAAAATAAGTCTTAGGGTGATTTTTCGGCTTCTTGATAGGATATCCAGGGTGTTCGTGCCTATCCACAATTGCCCTGAAGCCGTGTTTGTCGTCGGCCGTGTATCGAACTACTCGAAGCGCTCCGTCAGGATCAAGTACTGTGTAGAATCCTTTGACTACGTCGCCATCTCTGGTTTCATGGTGGGATTTGTAGTCACCGGTCTTCGGATCTCTCACGCCGTACCCAAATTTATATCGGGGATAGTCCTGGAAAATATATAGGGTTTGATAGGGCAATGCGAAAATGCACCAGAATAGATTAGATTAGAATATAATATATCATATCACAGCAAGGGTAAGCGAGATGCCATCGCTATCGTGACGGATCTATTGTAGCTTCCCATAGATCACCTTCAGCTACGATATCCTAAATAGAATGAACACTCAAAATTATATAGACAATGAGAGTTTGAGACACAGCTATTTTACCTAAGCTAGTTCTGATTTATAATTCCACGATTCTAAAGACTTTTTTCAACCTTTTAAGGCTTGTGGCAAAAGCCACTAAAGTCGCCTTATTTTGGTTCCTAGTTCTTTGACGGCGTTTACCCAGCTACTAACTAATTTGGGTGACATCTACGCCGAGTTTAGTGAACTAAAGGCTGTCTAATATTTATATGATGATCTAAACGTTTTCACTGAATTATTTTTATATTTACAAAACGATTACTTCTTGTTCAAAAATAACTGATTTGTTTACTTCATGTTACTCACATAATAGTCGTCCTTTTCGTCATATTTCTTTGTAGGATAATAAGCGTGTCCTGAACCTTGTTTTCCGCCGATTCTGACAAATCCATACCTAGGCGGCTTGGCAGGTTGTTGATAGTGATCTTCAGCATATTCTTCTTCTTCCTCGTTGACGGGTATTTCTTTGGGATAGTCTGCTTCCCGAGGACGTTTCATATTTATATATTTATAGGTACTGAAAAGAGGAATATTCAATAATTTTTCTGGTATCATCCAAAACTAGTCGATTATTTCATCAGCTGGTAAAATTTTTGAGTGTATCATTTTGGTATTAATGACAATGACAAAAAGACTCCCATGAAAATGAAATGCGTGTTCTTTTGTTCGAGGTCAAAATTCGGGAAAATTTAATCATGGCATATTCGCCATTCTGCGAGGCAGTTCGCCATAGCAGAATCATTGAAATCCTCTGCCTAGAATGGAGGAGGTTGTGGGTTCGATCCGCACTGGCGATAATTTTTCCTTCTAATTTTTCTAATATATGTAGTTTGTTCATACCCTTGATGATGATTGTCTTTAAGTGGCGGCACCAGTACTACCACAGGTACCCTTCCTTTGTATAGATGTGTAGCAGGAATTTCTGGATACAATTTGTATACGTGCGCCTGGCTCCATTCTATTATTGCGAAAATGATGAGTAGCTGAAAGCATTTGATCAAAATTAGCACAACGTTGTTGTTTGAAACTTGTAGACAAGGTGGATTTATGAAAAGTTTAATTTCGGACTTCCATTGTCTATAAAATTTTGAGTATCACGACGTTTCGATTGACGTGCTATCTTCAAATTTGGAAAAAATATACATAGAGATCGCTGGAAAAATCAAAAAGTCACTATTTAATGAAAATATTATATACATAACCTAATCGGCAATCATCACTTTTGAAGTTCGTAAAATGTCTGTTTTTTGTGTATCAAAGATTCGAGGCATTTTTTATGGTAGCTAGTTTATTGGTCGTTTATTTATAATGAAAGTCACACATGCCTTGTGTTGTTTACATGTTTTGAAAGTATAGTGTTCTTATTATTTCTGAATCATTTTTGTGGTACTTAATTTTGATCTTTGAATATTAAGTTACTGTAGCTTTCGCAGTTATCGTTATCAATCAACACATTTTCTGATGACCATACCGTTGAGACTTTCTACAACTGTTCTTTAGGAAAAGTCGGATTTATTTTCAGAAACTATAATAACCATTTCCTGCAGTAATGCGTTATTTTTTGTGACCTTCTGGTACTTGAGGTCACCCTTACAACTAGGTCCCGAAAATCTGTTGGACAAAATCATCATGTTATTTTGGATTCTTTTATTAATACATTGTGAAAAAGCAGTTGTTTGGTAATAAATTTGATGATAAGCTTGATAAAGTTGTCCCATAAGAACATGGAACAACTTTATCAAGCTTTTTTGCCCAATAAGTTGATGTTCTGTCATTCCCGCTTTCGATCTGAACGATGATCTTTCACCACGTAGTAATTTTTATCAGTTTTTAACACTGCAAACTTTTCATCACGTTCTACATTGGGTTTGCATCAATAATTTTTTTAATGTAATTTATGCATATATTCGTTCCGCCCGCTATATCTCCCGCATTATCTCCCAATTCCATTTATGAATTGAACAAGAAAAATCGAAAAAACTCACTTTGACAAACATCCTGCTCACCACCACTACACTAGCAGTCACTAGCACGGTATTTTGGGTACTAATTTTTCACGGACATTTTCTAATCCTTTATACCGTAACGTTAAAGATTTTTAATTCCATCCGAATCCCGCAAAAAGAACTTGTAACAAATTCCGATCCACGTAAAAAAAATCCATGAACAATTATAATATTGACCTCTTAAGAGGTTGTATTTGTTCTTTAGCGCGGTTTTTCGACTACCATCTCGCACAGTAGTCTAGGAGATAGTAACTGTTTATTTTTCTGTGTTTCCATTGCTATCATTTGCGTGTTTCAATCTTTGAGGAGGTTTCAATCATTATTAGTGTTTCCTGCAACAAGGCAGTTACAAGATCACGTCGCGCACGGTGGCGCTACCCATTGGTCTCTTACTACATGTGTCAATAAGGATTCGTTAATTCTCATTTTGGGATCGATTGATATGTATGTCAGATCATGATTCTTCAGCGTAGCATATATTTATTGAGCTGTCCAGGAATAAATATATAAATTTCGGAATCATTTTTTATGCAAATGAGTGGTTGCTAAACGGGATTGGTAATTCGGTATTCATTGCGTGCGTGTATGTGTGTGTGTTTAAGGTTAAGTACCAAGACATTTAAATGAGGTTTTTATATAAATTATATTTTATATTGTAGTTGTTTTGTATGGTATTATCAAAATAAAATCATTTGCCCATTATTCAGTTTAACAGATCCAAAATGAGACCCAAATAGTACAAAGTTCAAAGTTGAGTTGAAGGTTAATGTTTCAGGAATTTGGTTTACGATACATTCATAAACCATCTGAAAATAAATGGTTTTGTGAAAGACCTTTGGCAAAAACGACATTCAGTAATTTTTGGAAAATAGATTTCAGTTTTGTGTGTGCCTTTTTGCGTTAGAGTCCGTCTTCACTTGAGCAAATAGTTCATAAATAAGACTGACAAAATAGCTGAAGAACTTCTATAATCTGATCATGCCATTAAACACAGTGAAACCAAAATGCGATGAATCACATTCTCTAAGCCTTCTTTTGTTAAATTGTGTGCATAAGCAGCTTGAGTAGATAAAATTGTCACTATTTCCACGCCTAAATAATTTGCGTTTGTGGTTTTTTAACAGAATCTGACTGTGTAAATGCTGTGCACTCATGGAGAATGGCTCACGCAACTTTGCATCGAGGAATTTAGTAATTAATGTTTGTCTAATGCATTAATTTCCAGGTCAACAATTATTTCTAGACTTCTGTGGCATATTTGCACTCGTTTCTCAACAGAAAAATAATAAATTCGGATTACAGTTGCAACTAATTATGATCGTTTTGATATTTCAGTGTTATTATCAATACGAAAAAGTTCAAGTTTACTAGAATTGTGTATTAGTGAGTGGGCTTGAATCAGTCTATTCATCATAATCAGCGTACTGTAATTAGGTATGTAATTTTAATGTCATGACGTGCTCTTTGCCAATAAATTGCTGGTTGTGAGTCCAAGGTTTCCATAATTCTTGCTAACACTTCTGAGTGTAAAATGGGCATCAAAATAGGCCTTGACTTATTTTGTTAAAAACGGCTTATAAAAATATTACTAGACTCAAATTTATATACTTACTTTGTCATTCATTTTACCAGATGCTATTTAGGTACCATTTTGCGCATCATAATTCATACAATTTAGTTTTGTTTTATCTCTTCAATTTACGTATTTCCACAAATTCAGGAAATTTCGTAATTGTGCCTTTTTTGGTGTTTCTGTTCCTGCTTTGTAATATATTTTTGTTATTGTGTTGAAAGACAATTTGTAAAATACTGATTAAGAAAACAAAACGGAGAATTGAATATATTCTGCAATATTCTAATTTTTGTTTATAAAATGAAATAAATCGTGTGTGTGTGGCTGCCTGTAATGTCAGAAAAACGATATTCGAACAATAAACTGTATATAACTAAAATGTCAATCTTAAGGACATTTTGACGGCGATGGTTAAGGTTTTGTTGGGGTTTCCCTCAACACTACTGTAAATACAGTCGTCAAAAAAATATTTCCTCTAAGACAAACAAGAAAGGAAAAAATAATTGAATAGAAAAATAGTATGCTTGATTTGAGAGCTCTAGTTTTGTTTCCATGATAGGATCTAGTTAGTTTTTTGGAAAGTAATCTGGGTAGCCTTGTTAGCAGTCAAATCCAACAGTCCGACGATGATTTAAATATAAATTGAAACTTGCCACTGAAAGAAAAATAATTTTATTTGTGAAACTGTGTGTTAATTACACAACTTTTTATCTGTATAATGATACATTTTATTTCACACGCCGATTGGTGTTGCTCAACGATATTCTATCGTCTGTGAACATTTGCCCTTGGTAAGTGTCAGTCCTTTGCAAATGAGTAGATGCCCGAAGAACTGTTTAATAATATTTACAAAATCATTGGATTTAACTGTATTTTTTGCAACACATCGGCCCTGTTATGCAAATGATGTAGAGTAAATCATCACAATAGATTATTTTATGTGGTTATTTCAACAAAATTAATCAAGTTTATAGAGTGAACCAGTTTTGCGGTGTAAATATGATGATTTATGCTAAATTAATTGCCTTTGGCTTGGGTTTCATTCATGTAATATTTCTGGATTTATGATTCCTAATAGAGCTGTTCAAGATTAACTTAGTTTTTTGCATTACTATATACCGATTTTTCTCAATGTAACTGTTATCAGAAATCTGTTACCGAACAGTATTTCTTGTCTATATTATTTCCATTATTATATTTTCCGAATCAGCAGTACCATGACAAATTTCTTCAAAAACTATAAAATACTAATGAGGCAATAAATAATTGCAAAACATATTTTATTATAAAACAATCATTGCGAAGTATAATATATAATAAATAATATCCGTTATATACATAATAATACTACATAGTCTTTCAATAAAATGTTTCCTATGCATGAAACGTCACAGGTCAAATTGACTCTCAATGATGATATTGCTGTAGAGGTACTGCGGCCTTCAGCACTTTGGTCGGCTGAGGATGAGACGCTTTGCCGGATCGCTCCACCACGGCGTTGAAGCCGCTGTGCTTATCCACAGTGTATTTGACAGTTCGGATGGTTCCGTCAGCTTCGTGCAACGAGTACTCGCCGTGTGTGACGTCGCCTTCACGCTGTTCCTTGTGTGAATGGATGTCGCCGGTATGTGTGTCTTCTACGCCGTATTCGAAAATGTACTTTGCTGGTGCCTGTAAGATAGGAACAGTGAGCACCTAAAAAACATATTTTACTGACGTTTCGGCTGCCTGGGCAGCCTTTTCCAAAGTACATAAATGAAGGAATTAGATTTTTAAATTATATATTATAATTGTGAGGACGCCTCTGTGGGTCTCTTCTAGTCTTTGCTGATTTGGCCACTCTTGGTGTTACCATGCGAGACAGAGAATTTCTTTGATTTATGAGAGTAATACCGTGGGAAAGTTTATTTGCATCTACTCACGTATTCCTCCTCATGGTGTCCATAACTTCCTTGGTGATATCCACCACTGACCAAAACTGGGGCGGCGACAGCTTTGACAGGGGCAGCCTTAACTAATAGGGGGGCAGCAACTTTAGTTACAGGGGCAGCAAACTGGGCAGCAAGTGGTGCCCCATGCGCAGCTCCAAGTGATAGTCCTGCGTAGGTCTGAGCGTGGTTATAGGATGGCACTCCATGAGCAGCAACTGTACGGGATAGAATACAGAAATGAGTGACGTAGTTTTTATTGGTGTATATGAAACATCAAGATAACTCAATATCTCGAATTTTTCGCGATTACAATACTTCCTCGCCTATTGAGAGAACTTCAAACTTACTTTGTCCTGGAAAACCATGTTGTGCTGTCAAAACTGGAGCTGAATGAGCCGCGAATACAGGTGTGGCTTGATGGGCAGTGAATACTGGCGCTTGGTAGGCAGCAAATGCTGGAGGTTGATGGGTAGCGTAAGCTGGCGCATGTTGGGCAGCGAATACAGGGGCAGCATGGGCGGCTACCAATGGAGCTGCTTTCACCAGAGCTGGTGCTGACTGTACGTGGTGGACTGTACTGTGGTGTTGGTTGAATCTCACTGACGAGGTCGCACCGTGGTGGTCGTAGTGTTGAGCTTGTGTGTGAGCGGCCAAAAAGGCTAAGATAATTATCTGGAATAACATAAAATTTATCACTATCAGCTGCTATTCGAAAAAATATACGAAATGGCATTCAAAAAGCTGGATAAATCTTCTACGGCGGGATAAGAACTACATTCCTTCTGTTTGTTGGACAGACGCTCTACCAATTGAACGTCGCATGCACGTCTAACAATCGATTCAAACAGTAGGTATTCCCGCCTGAAAATCATGTTTCTTCCAAATTTCAAACTGCTCGAGGTGTCCGTATAAAAAGACACAAATCTAGTGCTTTGGGAGAGTAAAGATCTTTGACCGAGTTCCATTGACATATCCCTAAATGGAACAATGTACATACACACACTGTTCGATACAGAGATTAGTTGCTTAAATTTGTTATAATAGATTCAAAGGCATTCAGCGACAGTTCCAACCTATTCCAAATTTCAGACTGTTTTTCGCCCAAACATAATTGACTTCTGAATACATCGATTCCTAAGAATTAATGTTTCGAGTCAAATTAAACTACTCGTAAAGTTGTTTATTCAAAGTATATATATTTCGAAAATTGCATATACTAGTTTCGTAATAGACTCTGAGTAATAATAATTTGATGCCTGTATAAGTAATGTGGTCATGATATTGTGTAGGTATTGAAATGCGGTGAGTGAGGATTGCAAAGTAACTGTTGATTTATCAATATCACCCACTTACGGTTTTGCAGAAATTAATCCACCAATATCGCTGTCGCGACATTGTAAGTTATGTTACGCGAAACAACTTTCATAGTAATAGCAATGGAATAATAATTATTTCTATTTAACGGTTGCACGTGATAAGTAAGCATACATACGATATTTGCATATGCATTTCTGGTACGGCATATTAAAATATTCAATCTCTGGGATGATCATGTTTCCAGGCGTATGTGAATTAAAGTACGGCAGTTGTCTGAAGACAATGGATGTCTTTGTAGTACAGTTTGCCTTTGTAAAAGAGTCGTAAGGTCATTTTTTGCCGCTGTTGGCAATCGATGTCGTGAAATGTCAATTGCCAGAGCCTCTCATCGTTACCATTCGTTGTATTGATATAATAATTCAATTTTTAAGAATTCGCACAAATACATATATTGAATAAAATATTTTTGATATAGGAGGATGTCACAAAGTGTCATCTTACAATCTGTTTTTTTAGAATAATTATTGAAAGCATTTATTTCAAATACGTCGATTTCTGCACATTATAGTGGGCTTGTATGAGTAGGGCTTATTCTCCTTTTTTATACCTAGTATTACATTAACGATGTCTAACTGTCTTTTTTATTATTTTATTATATATTTTTGGTGTATTAGGAAAACACAATCATTGGGCAATCGTATTTGCAATAGGGTTAATGAACATCTTTAGAGGACCTCTCGAGATATTTCAAGACCAAGTTAAGATATGATGGTATACTAAGGAATGCATAAAAATTTATAGTAGCGTAATTGATGAAAATTGAAAGATCATTTCTATACTGTAATCAGGATTTCTTAGATATTTTTCGATTTCTAGTGTCTTCATAAAATGTTTTTCATTGCAATTATTATAGACTTTAGTATGCTTCCCATATACGAGTATAAAGAAAAGGTAGAATAAAATGCTAGAACAATAAAAATATAGTTAGATATGAACTAAGGATGTTTGATGTAAGAACTTTAACGGTATATTAATAATAGCCACTATAAGCAGTAAATTTGACAGTTTGATGATGCTTCAAGAGTGAATTATATGTTTTATAGAAAATTGTATTATTCAAAATCAATATTTGCGGGATCAGTACTTCTTGAATTGGGCAGTGTAGAGGATCCTAATACAGGATCTTTGTGGGACACAGAAAGTTGAAATGTGCACTAGAAACGTTCACACAACACAACTCATCACTATGGACGTTATCACTTTAACAGTATAAAAAATACCAGTACCTTTGCGTACATGTTTCTTAGCTTACACGAGTCCACCACACCGAATACTGTCTTAAAGATACCGCCCCACAGTTTTTATATACAATCTCTAATAGATAGCAATGAACGACTTTGGCCCCTGGCATCGCAATTTGGGTAATTTGGGTGTTGTCCATTTAACCATAATACCTTATATAATTAAAAACCGACCCAAATAATTTTGACGTGGACACATTTAACACCTCTATTAATAATATTCAGTTTGGAAAGGCGTACAAACCCATGCATGTGTTTTCGGTACATATCGACGAATCGAGATTGATTTGTAGATAGGTGGTTCGATATATTATTTGTCTTAATTATGAGTATGTTGCGCAAAGATATTGTCTTAGGATTGTTTTAAATGAGTGAAGTACTTGTCCTACAATCGAATATAGGAGTGCCCAAAGACATCGTCAGTTAAGTAAATAGGTCATGAACTAGTCTACAAAACAATACAGATAAGGATAAATGTGTTAAAAAATAAATACAGGAAGCACATAAGGCCGAATGGATCGTATAAGGACAAACTGATTAATATAAAAATTAGAGAAAAATCTTAAGGCAGGGGGTTTCGAATTCTGGGCCGTCACGTTGAGCCATTACACTACATTACCTTGGTAGCACATGAATTAAATGGAGATACGTCAGATTGCCTAGTCACAAGAGGGGACGTACTGATAGGGGGGGTAGGGGTAGGGCGAGATCCTCTCCCAGTTGAAGTTGGCAGAAGGTGTTAAAAGTTGGTAAAAATTGTTGTTTGAAACTTGTAGACAAGGTGGATTTATCAAAAGTTCGATTTCGGACTTCCCTTGTTCACCTGAAGACGATTGAAGATAGCATATCAATCGAAACGTCGTGATACTAAAAAATTTTATAGACAATGGAAGTCCGAAATCAAACTTTTGGTAAAGATTACAAAAAGAAGTTGGGCGAGATCGAGTAGTAGCAACGGGCCATATGCGTTGTGACGATTGTGGAGTTTGTTTTTTGTTCTTCAGGTTTTTAAAAGGTATATAGATGGCAATTTCTGAATTCTATCTCCTCTAGTTTTACTGCGTTCCTATAGCTTCGTTCTTTTGCTCTTTAGATTTTCTGAAGTAGGCCCCGAAAACCATGTACCCGTATAAGGAAGTTGGTAAAATTTCTGATATAGTCGGCAAAATCTCAATTCTTCTCCACCCTGGAAAATGGGCTCGCTTTGTTTTTAACAATGCGAATGTTTCCTCCAAATTTATAAATTTAAGGGACTGTCATGCTCTTTTGACATCTAGTATCAAGTTTCACTGTTACAATCTTCAGACGATAGGTGGTTTCTCTTTAACAAAATATTAGCAAAATGCCGCTGTTACATATATGAAGTAAATCACGGAAAACTTGCGATCCTTAGTTATAAAACCGAAATATTCAGATCCAGGGTTTCATTGTATCTAGGAGTGCAAACCGCAGTCAAAAACACCCACAAATATTAATAAATTCTAAATATAATTTTAGAATAAGATATCAAGAAAGCTTCCCTCGGCCTTTCTAATCAATCAAAAAACTCATATAATAAGGTGTAACGCAGCCTGAAATCTTAATTTAAACATTTTGAATATTTGGTAACACAAAATACGACTCAATTGTCTAATTTTCATATAATCCGGGATTCATAACAGTTCGCTAGCTTTGCTACCGTACCAACCAGCAAGTGATTCATTTTTTCCAGTTTCAGTTTTGAGACAAAACCCCATCTAATTGAATTATCTATCGATTACACAACGCCACAGCCACCCAAATAATTTTTTGTCAGATTTCAAAATATTTTCTACATAGATTGAGCAACCATAATCGTAAAAACCATGTAATAAACTTGAACTATTGTTTATTATGCGATACGTAAACCGAAGAACATTGACCTTGGTAAGAGCTTAGTTGCATCAGCCAGTTGTAATCGCAAGAACACCCTTGACATTGACTACGAAGATCGTATGAATGAAACTGCTGTTTAGAAGAGTTGCATTGAATTGATTATAAATATATCCTTGCAATTTTGCATAGTAGACTTATGAAAATCTTGACCAGCGCTTATTTTGAGAATACATCTCTAAAGACTAAAAGACTATCGTTTTAAGCCCCCTTCATTAAATTTTGTAATCAACAATCTGGTTTTCATCAAATGTTCCATGAAAAGTGATAGGAATGTTCCAATAACAGAAGTCACTGAAACAAAACTTGATTTGTACTCATGTAGATTGTACTTCATGAAACTCTTCCATCAAAGAGTTTCATTTGTGAAACTGTGTGATAATTACACAACTTTTTATCTACATTGATGTGTACTGTCTATGAGAGACTTTTGGCAAAAGACGCCCTTAATTCGTCTCGTTGGGGAGGGGGAGGGCCTAATCGGAAAATGCACCATCACCGATCTGTTAGTTCAGCCACTGCATTTACCAATCTTTTTTTTGTACAGAATATATGTGTGCGATTAAGACCTCAAAAAAATTTGTCGGTTATAATCTACTTTTCTACAGGCACCCACCTTATCATACAAATTGGTATAAAGAAAATAGATGATTTTTTAAAAGTAGTATTAGTACTCAAATATAGATATTAGTTTGTTTCAAGCCAGAATGCTTTCTACACAGCACTATCACACATGAGATTCCAAATACCAGAAGTCAACATGACCGGTGAAAATATAGCATATTTGTCAAATGTACTACTGAAATATATAAGAACATGAAATTTACAGCAACTCGTATTTTTAGTTCCATTTCAGTCAATAGATTAAGTCACTAAATTTGCTTTAAATCGTAAACATGTGATAAATGCATGCGTTTAACCTGCATATTGAAACGGGCCATTTTTCGCACTTTGCGTTTGATTAAAGGTCACAGCAGCTGTTGTATTAGTTAATAATCTATTTATATTAATGTAAATTGGCAAATTACCGATAAGCGTATTCCAAAAACGGTGAGTAAAAGGTATATAAGGCACATGATAGACAGATACCGATTAGTCTTAGCGAAGCTTCATCCAAACATAAAGGACACTATGGCGGCAAGAGTAAGTCATGTGTATACTCTTTTAACACATACAAAACGTGTGATACATTTAAAACAGGGCAAATTTAGTGATTGCGGTATTTTGTGTGGTTTTATAGGTTACTCCAAAACAATAAATTTAAAATTATTTAAAATCTTAGTCCTCGCATAAGTGTGGGCAATATTGGACAGGCACAATTTTCAAACTGTATACGTTTTGTGTTTCCCTACAATCTATACATCTAGGATCCGACGATATTCCTTGATATTTTTATATCAGTAACTGAAACATTCATTTTTGCGATATTTGGGGACGGATATGGTGTGAGCTGAAAATATGATCAAAGTAGGTTTTTAAGTTTAATAACTTGTGCCGTTTTGCTTCGAGTTTTTATTTCAAGTTGTAGCTAAAAATCAAACATTTTGTGAAACGTATGTTGCAATCTTTGGGTTCCCTTTGTGAAAATTTGAGCGAGGCACACAACTAACAGAAATATTCATTTGTCAAGTTTTCCCGGTTCCTGGTTCTCTCCTCCCTTATTCATGTAGTTTGATTATTATATTTAATATAATTTCATATTATTTTTATAACCTTGTCTCACATTATTCATAATCATGTGTATTTTTGTCATCATTGAAAAATGTTCTCTTAGATAATATATTAGTAATATTGCTATAATTGGCAAAAAACAGAACCTTGTACACCAATGTCAGCAATACAGCATATTTTTGTTTTATATGTTGTAACAGTGTGGATTCTTTTTTTAAGCGAAAGCATATTCTGGAAACCTTAAAAACTATTGATCATGATAACAATTCAGGATACTACGTTAAAGCCGGATTCTTGCAGCGGGGTCATTAAAGTTTGATCAGATTTCAATTAAGCTGGAATACTACAAACTACGATAATTATGGACTTTTTCAAGTTTTATTTTGAATTTAAGGTTCAGATCAAACTGTGATAGAAGTTTTCTGTTAGCTTCATTTGTTTTGGTCTGCTCAAACGTTTTGAAAACTGGCCATAATCAATTTCTATATTTTTGAAAAAATTCCATTAAGCCAAGGGCGTAGTTATTTCTTTGAAGTGGTTAATTTTTTTGAATTCTAGTACGAGTTTTGTGCTATATCCAAACAAGTGATATAAATTAGGACTTGACGATCAAGCTTATTTGATTCGCGAGTATCACGGAAAAAAGTCTATTAACAGCCTTTAAAGTGCTGCTATAAGACAACGACATTTGGAAGAGGCTCCATCTAGGTGTTAAAAGCTTGAGCTCGTCAGCTCCGCTAGTGATTGCTGTGCTTGGTCAACATTTCCGATGATAATACCTATAGAATAGGGATGGTGTAGCCGTCCATCTTTAATGATTAAGACGGTGAAGGTCGTAAGGTCAAGCGCATCCACTAGACTGACTGCTAGTTTCTGGATTATATCTAGAACCTTCAAGGAGTACTGCGCACTTCCCACATAAGCGAATTGTACTCCAGTGATTCTCTAATATGACCCTTCAGTTCCAACTCCTGGAAACCCCGACCTAGATCAACTAAACAGTGCTACAACCTGAGCAATTTGATTATAGAATAAACTTCATCTTTATTCCAGTTTTTAATACTAGGAGCCATAGTCACGTACGCTCACAGTCATGCTGTCTCATGGGGCGTGAGCAACATAGGCAACGGAGGTGGTTGGGGAGGCAATGAAGGCGGAAATGGAGGTGGTTGGGGCGGAAATGGAGGAGGAGGAGGAGAAGGAGGCCAGAGAGGCGGATGGGGTAATGGATACGGTTGGGGAGGCGTAGAAAGAGGAAGTTGGGGTGGTAATGAAGGAGGAGTCGGAGGTGGTAGCCAGGGCGGTGTATGGGGAGGTGTGCGTAGAGTTAGCTTGGGAGTCAGCCAAGGATATGGTTGGGGTGGCAACCAAGGAGGCGGATGGGGAGGTGTACGAAGCGGTGGATGGGGCGGCAGTGAAGGAGGAGTTGGAGGAGGTAATTATTTACTACAACCATTTCTATAAAATTGTGTATCTAAATTAATTCTCCTTCAAGCAATTTGGATTTTGTCAATTTTTATTTCGGATCTCAAATTTTTCCAATGTATACCATTAAATATCACATCTAATTAACCAGTGATATAAGATAAAGGATGTTTTATTAAAACGTTTACGGAAAGATTATGCAGAGAAAATAATATTTTTTGAGGACGCAACATACTATACTATAAAATTCAAATATATATGTCAAAAAGTGATCGCCTAACTCGCTGAACACAATAGCCACAAAAATTTGATCAACTCAATCATCTTTACTGCTGCAGGCTTAGGACACGGCGTAGTTCTCGTCAAAGTCGGCCACCTGAGACAAGTTGAAAATGGAGGAGGACTTGGAGGAGGCGTAGGTGTGGGTGTTGGAGGTCTAGGAGGAGGACATCGCAGAGTGGTCGTTAGCCACGTTGGAGCTGTTGGAGGAGGACTTGGTGGAGGATTAGGAGGCGGACTTGGAGGCGGACTTGGAGGCGGACTTGGAGGCGGACTTGGAGGCGGACTTGGAGGCGGACTTGGAGGCGGACTTGGAGGTGGACTTGAAGGTGGACTTGGAGGTGGACTTGGGGGAGGCAATCAAGGAGGTATTGGTGTAGTTGTTGGAGGAGGTCTTGGCGGAGGCTCAGAAGGTGGACTTCGAGGTGGACTTGAAGGAGGACGCCAAGGAGGGATTGGTGTAGGTCTTGGAAGAGGTCTTGGTGGTGGACTTGGCGGAGGACTTGGTGGCGGACACGCGGTTGCAGTCGTACATGAAGCTTCCACACCTGTTGATGTACACCACGAAGCTCCTATTGTTATCGGACATGGAGGTCATGGTCATGCTGTTGATCATTATGTAAGTATATCTTGTGCAGGAGACGAAGAAATCGCTATTAAGTGTAGTAGCTTGGTTCCACTTTACTGATACCAGTACAGAGACGAAGTAGATACTTATGACTTAAGCATTTATGGTTTACCTGTGTGATACAAAATTTATTAGTGGTATGTTAATGTATATTAATGGCTTCCCTTTTTGGATCAAAAGTCTCTTGAAATACTCTTTTCAAGGGAGGTGAACGATGATCTGATGATGATCTTTATTGGCTGATTAATAACCTCATCATTATCTCTATTTGCAGGCTCCCCCACACTACGAATACAAATATGGAGTATCAGATCACCACACAGGAGACAATCATCAGCAATCTGAGGCCCGTGTGAACGATCATGTAAAGGGAGAATACTCGCTGCATGAACCAGATGGTACAATCAGGGTGGTCAAATACGAGGCTGATGGTCATAACGGTTTCAACGCTGTTGTGCATCGCGTAGGACACGCACACCATCCCACCGTTGTCAGCCATCACGAGAATGGATTGATTTGAACCATTCCAAAGCATTGCCATGAGCTAATATAGTATTATTACGATTTTTTGGATGATTTGGATGTTTTTGTTATGTTTGTGTGAAGAAGCAATAAATGTTTAATCGTGATATTTTCTTTATTATCCGTCCTCCAAACGTGACGCGATCCAGATCCAGCATAGGAAGAGACTTATGGTCTAGAATAAAAAGCATCATGAGTCAGTCATTGGAAGTGAAGAACCTGAACTCTGGAATAATTAATAATAATAAAGCTGCCATAACCTCTCAAAAAATGGTGTCCGTAGATTGATCTCATATGCAGTGGCAACAGTTGATTAAAAATTTTGATTGGATTTAAAAACTGCTAATCTAGCTCTAAAAATACATTTTGAAAATATTAGGGATCTTTGGTAAAATCAACACGTCCAAAACTCTATTTAAACCTATTTATCTATAAACTAATACACCGTGGCGCGTTAAGAACATCACCAACCTACTCGATGTAATTTTTTTCTAAGGTAATGATCAGAATGTAGTAAATAACGAGTTACAAACAATGGATTTCGCAGTGGATGAGTCAAAAAGAGATACTTACTCCAGAGCGATGTAATCAGTATATAAGAACATAATAATAATAGATTAGTGTTTACATCATTGAGAATAAGATTTATTTTTTGTTTTGTATGGGTATTACGAATAAATGATGAGACTGCAAGATACATTGTATTTATGTTACGTAAGCCAAAGAGAAAGGGTAATGCTTCTTATCGGTACCTGCCGAAAAGAAGAGATAAAAACAGCCAACTGAGGAATGTGGACTGGCGAATGTAATATGAGGGAAATATAGAAACCTTTGTTCACTCTGATTCGATATAGCTGTATGTTTGGATGTGAATATGTATTGTTACAAATTTTGAATATAATTATTTCTGAGCATTCGTGTTATATCTAAAATGAAATAGTATTCAATCTAAAATAGTGTTTTAATCCGTATCAACTCCCAAGTAGCCATGTTACATTATAAAACTAACAAAATAATATAATAAAACCCGGTACATGCTAGGTGAATTTTCACGAGTTTGTATATTTATAGTATGGTACACTCTCAAAATTTTACACTTTTTATAAACGTCTATAATTTACAATATTATCAAAACTTCAAGTGGATTATTATCTCTAAAGTGCAGTCAGAATCTTCAATAAGCTGGTACATTCACACGTGTTAGCTACTTGACAGATTTTTTTGGAAAAAGAGGTCAAATACGCCCTAAAATGTCGTCAACTGGCAAATGAAATTTATATGGAATACAATTATTCGAGACATTGGAAATGTATCGAAAATACTATATACTATATATCATGTTTATCTGTCTGAAGCACCATAGTAAAATTCGACAGTTATTGAGAAGAATCTATATGTGCAAATATACGAACAATAATATATGTCTTCCATTTACAGAGTATTACTAGTGTCAAAACTTTTAAGCTGATATAACATATTCAACTTTTTTTGAGATTTCCTCACCTCCACCCTTAATCTATATATCATGAAACGTCAATAAAACACAATATCAATTATTCAACCTACACGAAGTTGCTACTAAAAATAACATTAATTGCTGTTTGTGCATTCTGAATCACTTCAATTAAAGAATACTTAATATGGCACAGTAAATCAGCAGTGAATAACCACGGTGAATATGAAATATGGGCTGTCAATTTTGGGTGATGCAAACTAAAACAAAATTGATTGAATCCTGTTACTCAAACATTAATATGCATAAAGCTCGAGTACTGGTACTAAACTAGTATATTTTTCTCGATATATAAACCTCTCATATATGTTGCATGCCTTTCGTTATATATGAGGGCTGCTCAGAAAGTCCCACATGTATATGATTGTATAGAACTTATGAATATGAAAAAATACATCAGATTAAAAATTTGTATTATTGCCATTGTAACTTTCCATGAACACCCTTCAAATCACTGGTTTAGATTTAGTCCTTTTATTAGACTATAAAACGACGAGATGGAACTCTGCATGTAGCAATCCGTTTTTGAATTTGTATGTTAATGGTCAACAATTTTCACAGCAATATTTTGCCTAACCACGATATGTATCAGTTAATCTTTAGAAGCTGAAAGACAATACTTTGAAGAAGGTTAAGATAATAAGTATCGTACCTTGAACTGGATGAAGCTTGGTTCAGATCTTCTAGTGGTACTGAAAAGCTCAAGAACAAGCCCCGTATTCCATTTTAGCTACCAAACAAGTAGATTTTTAGCCATATCAATTTCATGCGTGCTTTACGCCTTTCACTAGGTACAACAAAAATGTGATGTGATCGTTATATTATCATCTGTCGAATGATATGTCACGTCCAAATAACGAATGAGTATTTCGGGAAAAATGTCCAATTGGATTTCGCACTTGACAACTGGTTGTTTCGTTTAGATTTATTATTGATTGCTTCTTATTAATTATTTCTAGACTTATCTATATCCAGGGGTTGTGGAAATACAGGTATATAAGACCAAGTGATGTTGGCAATTTCAGTTCAGTGTTTTGCAGCTACACATCAAGATGATGATTCAGGTGAGAACTGAGGAACTTCTCTTAGTTCTAATTGATCTATTAGTTGGAAGAATTTTTCTTGACGCTTTCTTCAGATATAGTTGCAATATTATCTTTACCTTTATAATAGTCAAGTATATAAGTCCTAGAATGTATAATAGAAGGGGTTTTTATACGTTCCTGAACTCGCTCTAGTAACTGTAAAGGAAATTATCATCTTTCTGCTTAGTATGAGAAGATGAGCATACAGTTTTAACTGTGTTTAAACTAATAGCGGATGCAGGTTACACGATGACACTGAAGTAAAAGTAGTAATACAATAAAAAATATGAAAAATAACATATATCTCTATATAATATTATGTTCATTTGTTTGAATTACTGGTGGCTGTTCTATGGTATTTCAATAGATCATTAAGTTTCATCAAAATTTGAGCAGTTCTTATTCAAAAAAGTTCATCAATACAGTTGTACAAACTGAGAAAATGAATTTGATGAAACCAAATATATTCATAGTTATAAATTTTGCAAAGCTTGCAATTCCATTATATCGTTATTTCTACAAAAAAATTCCTAAAATGGATACAAATTCGTTTTCACGTTTCAGGTTGCTACGTCTTTTGCCCTATTGGTAGCCACCCAAGCTATTGGAGTACCCCTCATTGGCGGTGGTGGTTTGACAGTTGGTAGTATAGGACAAGCAATTGCTGTGGATCAATACGTAAGTCTATGGTGGTGCCAGAAGTAGTAAATTAAATTTGATATGTCGCCCTTTGGCCACTTACGGAGTCAAAGGTCCTAACACTTGGAGATGAGTTGATGTTGCTACCACACCCTTGATTGGGTTACATGTATACCATCCGATTGCTCTCTACAGCTAGACCGCCAGGCTATACTGACGAGTCTAGGCTAAAGACGGGACGATCTGACGAACAAGGGAGACAAGTTGTTAAATCCCAAATAAACTTAGGCACATAAATCGTCTGTATTTCGCACAATCAACCGCAAAAAGTCGAATTCAGAAACTGTATCGAAAATGCTCTTCTTTACATGATTAAAATACATAACAAAAATAAAAATTTTAGACCGTACCTCACTATCAGTACGATTACGGCGTAGCAGACCCACACACAGGAGACCACAAACAGCAATCTGAGGTCCGAGTGGGAGACGTCGTACACGGACAGTACTCATTGGCTGAACCTGATGGCACCTTGAGGGTGGTCAAGTATACTTCTGACCCACAAAATGGATTCAACGCGGTGGTCAAGAGAGTGGGACATGCCCACCACCCCACAGTGCTACGTCACGCGGCTGCGGTGCCTGTTACTATCGGTGGATTGGGATTAGGATTAGGTGGATTGGGATTGGGACATCTATAGCTAAAAAAAGGTTTGTTGCATTATTGTTAAATTTTTAAGAAATCATTCAGGTAGGTTAGTTGAGTGCTATATTAGTTTTGTGTCTCTATTGACTGTTGACTTTGTTATAGTGCATCTCAAATTATGTCTTTCGGATTGTTATTGTCTTCACTTAATTGATGATACATGTGTTCAAAAGAGGCTCTGTTAATTTTATTATATCTTTTTTATGCTTACAGATTTGGATCCTTATCCAACAAGATCGGAATATCTGATACAGTAATGAACTCAGAGGCATTGAATAAATAGTTAATGATACATAATTGTTGCTCATCTTCTAGTTATTGTTAGTTACATAATTATTTATCTGTATATAGAAATGTTGAATATAATTATGTTCACTATGTTTGCTTCTTTCATGTGTGTTCGAGAATTCAAGGAAATGTTCATGGTCAGAAATGTATTTAGCAGACGTAATTGATGCAATGGCGGTATTGAGGCTGGAACATATTTCGTGATCCTGTATAAACAAAGAAATGCAAATTTATCAGTTTATCCAATACCAATCTTGGATGACATCACTTCGTCCTCCATGAGGCTTCGCATAAACGAATGTAATCGTATGATCTTATCTATCTGGTAAACTCATAGTTTGGTATAAGATTTTAAAAAGTTGGACTGGTGGTAGCTCTGCCATATGTGTCAGGTAATAAAATTGAAAGGACAGATCAGCCACTTTTCTACGACGTTCCAGACTGTTCAGTGCTTCGATGAGCATTTCCACACATTCAGCAGTATTCCAATTATGGTCTGATCTGAGCCTTGGAGAGAAGAGGTAAATGTTCCAGTAAATACAAGTTGTAGTAACGGAAGATAACTTCCAGCTTCTGGGATGCCAACCTAGCAAGATCAACAATATCCCATTCAACAATTTCTTTGATGCTTTCGTGATCGGGATAGCATCTTTTAGCCATCGATAATATTGAGGTTTCTTGAGATTGTAATGGCCTGCCTAGTTTCATGGAGGGACATAGCAATTAAAGTAAGGGTTCTTTCATCTGAAAAGCTGCGATATCATTTGAAACAGTTGTTGATGTAGAACAAGAAGAGCATTGGAGAAAGAACGGAACAAACGTTGCGGCGGTAGTCTATAGGTTGCAAGCTAAATTTCTTTAATAAAATCCGTATCTAAAAATTTTGTTGTAGCAGACTGACTAGAGTTCAATATTTTAGAATTTTCTTATTACATGCACAGTTTATTAACTCTTTGTGATGTTTACCGATGTATGTGTCAATTTATAAAAAACTCCAGTAATTTTATTTGAAAGAGTGACCACCTACAATAATTTAATGTAGCTTCCTAAACTCATGCTCTGGTTATCTCTCTGTATCATTCTATTTCGATAGTTTTAATTTTGAAATCATAATGACATGAAGACGATTTATTTTACTGCAGCATTGAGCAATAAAAATAAAAGGACGCTATTATTAATCTTGCGAATCAGATAAACTAATGTGATCACAAAGCGCTTTGTAGTGAAAATAAGTGTGTGAAAATAGTCTAATTTTCGTGAAAAGTCACACACTCATATTAAACATAAAAAATGAAATATGTTTTTGAGCTACTGAATATATGTATGTATATACGCACCCATTATGCTATGCATGACAGAATCGGAAATAAACTGCCAATATTCTAACGAATTGATTAAATGATTATGTATATTAATGGCATTGCAGTTATTACACAATTTCAACGCACACGGTTTTGACCACTAATTCGTTGACCAAATAGGCCGAAAAAGTCGATTCGAGAATGCGAACATTATCATGTTATATTTGTATTCCAGTTTTTTGAATTTCCGAATCAAGTACGCATATAGTTATCAATTAGTGAATGTACGCAAAGTGTTTGTATATAAAGTGGTGCCGGCAAAACGACACATCAGTATTCTCTAGTACCACATCCAAGTACCTGAATAGTATTAGCCAGGATGATTGCTCAAGTAAGTGTTGATTCAAAAATATTTTTTTTAACTTCATACCCTCTATTACTCGACCAATAAATCATACTTCCCCAGAATGTTAAGAGTTATACCTTGAATATACACTCCATTTGTTGTTTTGGATGTCAATTTGCAGTGTTGTGAATTATTTATCGACTTAAGCTACATACACAGTGAATATGGAATCTGACCAAAATGGTTACTTTGGATACTACTTCCGCTTCTATTTACTATCTTGAGTATAATGTTTCCTTTGAGATGAAGTACTTTAACTGCCTCAACCAAGTTCGTAAGGTTTAAATGAGCTTCCTTGTTAACCTTGGGGAACCGATTGCGTATGATCCCTTTCAATGCATGTTATTACGACTTCGAACACAAACTCATATTTCCAGGTGGTCCTCATTGGTAGCATTTTGGCTGTAGCAAACGCCGGTCTTCTCCTTGGACATGGAATTGGTGGAGGTATTGGAGGAGGCCTTGAAGGCATTGGAGGTGGCGTTGGCGGAGGAGTAGGAGGGGGACATGGACATGTTGTCGACTTATACGTAAGTATTCTGTTGGATATTGGAGTCTAATAGAATTATGCAAATCATATATCTCTTGTTTTCATGATAAACAGGGTGGGTCGCCATAGATGACATCATATTGCATAAAAATGGAAATCACAATATTACCACAAATTTGTATATGTTCCAAAAAGAAAAGAAAAGAAAGACATCTCCAAGTATCGCCCTCTATGGGGACACTTGGAGATGAGTGTTGATGTTGCTATCACACCCTTGACTGATTACGTATATACCATCCGATTGCTCTCTACAGTTAGACCGCCAGGCTATGTTAACGAGTCTAGGCTAAAGACGAAACATGCATGTCTATTGCAGGTCTGATGCATAGTTGAGAGCATGCACTTGAAATTATTCTTATCTACAACAAATGACTAATAAAGTATTTTATATTGAATTTTAGCAATCACAAAATATCCCAATTAAATTTAATTTAAAGTGGAACTATTTTCTTTTGTTAGGCACCACCTCACTACGAATACAGATACGCTGTCCACGATCCTCACACTCACGACGTCAAGGAGCAAGCTGAGTGGAGGGTGGGAGACAAGACCAAGAGTGAGTTGGCTTGGGGAGAAAAGGACAGACATGCCGCTGTGTCTAGAGTCATCCATGACACCGACACCTTGGTCCTCCAAGGACATGGACACGGATACGGAAAGTGAAGCAAATGCTGTTAATCTGTATGATAAAATGATGTGATTGTATCTGTTGTATATTTTGTATGTTGTTATCTATTCAGCTCTTGTAATAAAGAGAGAGAAAAATATATGCTTCTCATTACATATGTCAAAAATATAAAACATGAACCGGTTGTAGTGATTATCCAGAATGAAGTAAGCTAAAGTGAAAGTATTTAGGTAGTCTTGGAAGGAATATCACAATAACTAGCATCATATGACGAATTCCTATAAAACAGGTCTACAGAATTACCCTATGGCCCATAAGGAATCCTTAAGAATTTTGATATAAGTTGGTTTTGCTTTTGAGCTACATTGCATAATTCAATAATTAGTTCTTGTGATGGATACTAGTGAGGCTCATTTAAAAATGACTGTCCTAAAATACATTCGATTCACTTAGTTCTGCAGGGATTTACTAGCTCCAACCCACTAA
The DNA here is from genome assembly GCA_949316355.1 of Bruchidius siliquastri. Lineage (NCBI taxonomy): Eukaryota > Metazoa > Arthropoda > Insecta > Coleoptera > Chrysomelidae > Bruchidius > Bruchidius siliquastri. The sequence continues at coordinate 39,129,108 of OX438533.1, read as the reverse complement.
AGCCATTTTTTTAAATCCTATACGTAATATTTTAACTCCTAAAATGTATTTTGCGCCTGTCCCTGGTATTGTTTGAATATTTTTTATGTGTGATACAAATACTTAAATTCTCTAACACATGTACCTAATAATTACTGAAATCATCGTTCGTTCAAAGATAATAATATGTGTCGATATAAAAGGACTTTTTAGCTGAAATATTCACTTGTTCACCATATTAGAGTGAATACATATACAAAAAATATGAATCTCGACGATGGATGTAATGTATCACAATATCACAAATAGTAATATCGTTCTCGAACTGTCGTGTTAAGTGGCGGTACAATTAGCATATTCACGAAATCAAGTCATCTATAAATATGGGTTAACTGACTTGAAGAGACTTGTCTTGTTCTTCGTAAACATTTGGAATGCACTTTTTCATTCTCAATACTGCAAAAAGTGAGGTGGCTTATGTTGAGCTGCCCGGGCTATGCCACTTTTTCCACGTATTTGTTCATTGAGACGTCCATACACGGATTATTTCCTAATTGATTTCCTAATTGAAAATTGCGGAACTCGAATGGACTGAAAAATACTGTACGATCTAGAATTTCCAAATGAAACAATAGATACATCTGCGCTAAGTTCACGGAATTCCAAATCTGTATTCGATATTCCAAATTTGAGTCAGAAAACCGTCCATGTGCGGCTCGCTTTACCCATCGTATTCATTAGCACTGCTTCTCACAAATTCGCTGTTGCCGACTACTCTTACATAGGCCATCTTTCTTGCACTAAGACGCTCTGCTGATTATCTTTGTCTTACTTAACGCGTTTCCCATATCCAACTTTGATTTTTCCCAACCAATATACGGTTAAGCATAAAATAGCGTATAGTAGAGCCCAACGATATAGCATTTGTTTATTATTGCCGCCCGTGTTAGTGCAGTTCAGAGCTTCAAATAGACACAATTTTGATAATCATTAATTAGATAAAGCTGTTGTACTTTCAAACATATATATAATTTATGATCCTTTGACGGTATTTTTTAGAAGATATTTTTGCACTTGGTCAGTACCAGAATAAAGAAATCACGGTTCAAATAGAAAGATGTAGATATAAAAAGGTATATTCAATGATTAAAATCTAGGCTGCTCGACCATTCTAATTGGTAGTTGCTAGTATATTTTCCTTATCAAGAGATATAAGAAATAAGTCAGTTCTGTTTCACCATGGAGAACAAGCATCCCTTAAGAAATATTAAATTATACAAACGTTGTTGTCACTCCTCCATCCTCAACTCGACATAACATGCTTTATTGCATGGTGTCGGCATCACTGAGCTCATGCCACCTGTATTCGTCTGAATGTCGGCTCATTGAACTGCAGCCTGCATTTGAATCACATATTCTGATCACTTACTTTCAAATCACAAACATGTAGATCAGATTAAAAGATCTGCATGGAGTCTTAAGTCGTCGAACTCGAAAGCTTTCGACATAGTATGGCAAACTTGGTGTCTATCAGTTGAGTTTCTTTAGAGACCGTGGTGGAATATGGATACCTCCTGATATCAAAGAGGACATACGCAATCTGAATATCGAGGAAAAATGGCCAGTCTGACCCTCCTTTGTGGATTATACCGTGATAAATATCGGAATAATACCATAACTTATTGTCGAGCTTCAAACGACTCTAAGCAGTGTATTTCAAAAGATAAACTTTTGATCTGCCTCACTATTGCGGAATAAGAATAGGGAGTTTAATCCCTAATAGTTATATTTTACAGCGTTTCAAGATCGATGTGAATAGTCGATGCAATTTCTGAAACTCATCCTGTGGTCGCCTCTCTGAAAAAATATAAATTATGCATAGACATTTATCCTCTTAGAGCGCTTGGGGAGTGAGATCAACGCGTTGGTGATCGAAAAGCACAGAAATCGCAACATTAGATTTGATTCATTCAGTTCAAGCTGCGGTGCAAAAATTCACGTCAATATGTATTCTCGAGTTCCTACCAGATTTCGCGTGTAGTTGATTTTTCAACTGAGATTCTGCAATTTGGGCGTTTATCATGCTTCTGGTGATTTAAGACGATACTAAAACTTTTGAGCTCCATGAGCAGTTCAAAAATTTGATGTGTGGAGGGTGTACGTCAGTCTCTATCGTTATTATAATCATTTTCTCTAACTAGGGATATAAATTCACTTTATAAGGCTATTTACACTATATATAAATTTCGTAATTCGTTCTAGTATAGTCTTAATAAAATAATTGTAGTAAAAGACACAATGAAACAATATGGACATACTTAACAAACGAGAAACAACAAAAACAGACATTCTGGGTCAGCATATATGAATTCATTATAACTTTATTAAAATATTGCATAATATCTGCACTCACGCTTTTGACCACTAAAATATTGACCAAACAGGACTAAAAATGCATAATTGTAATAGATTTTTATGCATATACAATTCAAGTACACATACATACACTTATCATTTGGTGAACGTATGATTTGTTTTAGTATATAAAGTTGATCGATAAGTTACCGAATCAGTGCAATCTAGTTGCTCGATACAATAGTACCTGATAACGTAGCAACAACAAAATGATCGCTCAAGTAAGCATCACTCTAGATTTTTTGTTCGTGGTCATCATTTTTATTATTTATTATACTTACTGTCATTGTATTTTCTGTTCCACATGTAATTTAAATGAGTTTTCCTTTAATTCTGGAGAAATTATACCTCCACTAAGATAAAATGTGATTCATATACCAAGTTTTACAAACAAAAGTCGTTTAATGAAAGGTACCTTTTGAAACGACTAAAGCAGATAATAATATTTTGATCCGTACCTCACAAACAAATGAGTAGACTTATCTATATTAATAAAATTATTATTTAATTATTTGAGCTGCATTTTTTCTTAAAGTAGTTTAATTATTTCATGAATATGAATTTTCAGCATTCCTTGACTCCAAAAATCTTACAGTTAATAATCTTCTAGGTGGTTCTCGTAGCTAGTCTGATGGCGTTGGCCAATGCTGGTCATCTCCTTGGCTTGGGTGGACTCGGTGGTGGTCTAGGAGGAGGCGTTGGAGGTGGCGTAGGAGGAGGAGTTGGCAATGGCCATGGACACGTTGTTGATATTTATGTGAGTAGAAGCACAGAATTCGGTTTAGCCAAATGATATCATGTTCTAAAGATTACCTAAGCATTTATAAGGAAAATATTCTTCCGATTATCAAAAACATATTCACCTACGTGTATAGATGAGAATAGGTCTTTGGTAATAAATTATTTTTATTTGAACTACCCGCTTTTGGGACTCGGTCCACTCATATTTTTCAATAGCTAACTGAGAATCCTCTATAATCAATCAATCGTCTTCAGTTCACCTGATAATATTTTTGTTTCAGGCTCCACCTCATTACGAGTACAGATACGCCGTCCATGATCCCCATACCCATGATGTAAAGGAACAGGCTGAGGTCAGGGTAGGCGATGACACCCGCAGCGAATTGGCTTGGGGTGAGCATGACAGGCACGCGGAGGTACACAGGGTGATCCACCACCCAGTTCCAGTGGTAATTGCCCATCATCATGGACATGGCTGGGGAAAGTGAAGACATACTGCTATATCCTAAGTTGTTAATAATGGTTGTTATGTGAATTTATGTATATATTGTTTTAATTATTTGCTAAATGGCTCAACTCTTAATAAAAGGAAAAACCAATTTATGTGTTTTTATCTTCTCTTAAAAACTGGGGAGCTGAATTCTTAGAATTAGAAGGCCTTTAGAAGACTGTTTAAGATGACACAGAGAGCAATCACAGGTCTTTACCTTTATATAAGGTCTATAAAAATTTGAAAGTTTAGATCTATATTTTTGTTTGTTCATAGAAAATACACTTTCAGTCCTTTTTATTGGTTCTTTTTGAATGTTATTACATAATCCGTATTTGACGAACGAGTTGCATTCACTAGGCGATGTTAGAGCTAATATCTAACATGAAAACATAATCATCGAGATTGTCGCTGACTTCTCATACAAAAGATCACAAATAAAGGATGCAGTAGTATAGATTATAGAGTATAGAAATCTGAGTTTTATGGTTAAGGAACATATACCTTTATTGTCACTAAAGGCAAGATTCATAGCACAAGGTCTTGGTAACAAATACATGTATCATCAAAAAATAAAAGCTCCCATTTTAGTTTCATAGACGTATTTTTTCTTTAAATACCCACTGAGAATCAAATAATATAAGAATATTGAATGTGTTTTATGCCAAAAGATCATGTAGAATAATAATTTCAATTATTCATACTATTAATAAGCTATAATGGTGGCCATACTTGTACCTGTAGTTTTTTATGTCCGGCTATGTTGCCAATTTCAATTTTGTCTGTTTTCAGTTTCAAAATAAAGCAGAAATTCGTACCATATTTGGAGGAAAACTTTTTTTGACTGTTCATTGCCATGAATTTTGATCTAATTTGCTTACCGCTCCGAAGGAGAAGAAGGAGATCCAAGGTTTAGTTATCTGTCAGTGGTATGACATTTCTGCACTTGACGGTTTCAATAATCGATAATTTTCCGTTGAACACGCTTTTATCGCTATATCATGCTTACGCATAACAAATAGAGTTTAATGAATATGCAATTCAAGTTCACAAAAACTCGTCAATTGTCAGTTAGTGGAAGGTTCCCATAAAGTGAAAGTTCGTATCAGGTCATGATGTTCTTTGACAAACTGGGTTAACAACTCTTCTTAACATATATCAGTTGTTAACGCAAATGTTCGACATTTCATCCATTTTTCTGTTGTACAATCGAGCCAGCTGGTATTACAAATTATATTAATACGGCGTTATCCCGAATTTCTGATTGAATTGGACTCTTGTAACATTGGATTTGTTGGTTGTAGATATCCTAGAACATCCGAAAAACATATTACCTCAAACTCAAGTATGAGGTAAATGATCGAATGATTTCACTTACCTCGCCAAAAACTGCTTGTAACTCTTCCACTGTAGACAAAAATAATTAAAATATGGATTCACCTAATTACATCTACAGATACGCTATCCACGATCATCATTTCCACACGCGCAGCAGTTTGGTTTGGGGTGAGCATGACAAACACGTAGAGGTACACAGAGTGGTCCAGAGTCCAGATAAAGTCGTTCTTGTCTAACACCATGGCTACGATTGTGAAAAGTGATATACCATGGTGTCCCAGGTTCTTTATAATAGCTATGTCAATTTTTGCTTATACCGTTTTAGTTAAGTTAATCATAAATATAAAAGAAATCATTTTTGTGTATTTATATTTCTTTTAACAAAATAAAAAGTAATGACCTGCGTTTGAGAGATTTTGAAAATGACATTCACTGCACCTTCGTTTATTTTGATAAAATGTCACGATTGAATTATGCTAACGATTCAAAAAGTTTACTTACTTTTAATAAGTGTTCTTGTTGATTCTCACGGCACTCAACTGATTCATTCTATTCTTTTGGTCTTATTGTGCTTATTTTGAATAACCATGATTCCTAATTCCGATTTCCCATAAAAATAATTTAAGCATCGCCTTTCACTACTTCTAATTTTAAAATACTCGAATTCGCTTTGGAAATAGTGAAGCTCGACAGCTATTATTTTTAAATATCGATATCCGATCATACAAAGGGAGAGAAAAAGCAACATTTAGTTACCTGTAAAATGTAGTACGTGAAGTTAAATAGTTCATTTTATTTGCATCAGTCTATTTTGGAAAACTTATCATATGGTGGTGTTTTTGATATTGTCATATTTACTGGCTATTAATTGGTAGCAGATATGATCAGTAAAAGAACTTCACTAATCTTTCGGTATTCTTGGCAGCCTATACCAAAGTAAAAATGATTTTTTTATAATTTGCTAGTTGAATTTCTTTCTTCGCCACTTGGATAACGGCAGCCAAGGCAACCACAACGTTAGTAAATGTAGGACTTCAAATCAAGTAACAAGAATCATCTTATATTATTATAGAAAAAACAAAAAATTATCCTGAAGCTACACTGGAAGGACAATAAAAAGCGAAAACAGAAATCCTGGGTCGAAATATATGAATACTACATACACAATTGTAATCAGGTTTATGTCCACTGAAATGTTAACAGATTGTTCTAAAAATGCATAACTGTAATCCAGTTTAATGAATTTCAAATTCAAGTACACACTTGTCAGTGAACGTATGATTAGTTTTCGTATATAAGGTGAATCGAGGAAATATCAAACCAGTGCACTTAGTTCTGTACTCCAATAGTACCTGATAACTAGCAAAACAACATGATCGCTCAAGTAAGCAATGTTTTGACGACACAGTGTTTACTATCAACTTAACATTTGATTCTTTAAATATCATATAACTTTTTGGAATTATTTAGTTTTGAGTGACGCAAACTTTTCATCACTATCTTTTGTTTCTAGTATCATCCATTACGGTATAGTATTTTATGCATAATCGAAAATGATAACAATATCTTTTGTGGGAAATTAAACCGTTTTCAATTTAACACCTATGCAATTTCCCTACAATGTGTGAATATTGAAATATTAGAAAGTTTCATCTTATATTTGTAATGCTAATTATGGACATATGCAATTTAAATTTTGAAATTTCCATAGTAAATTGAAAAAACCGTTCAAATTGATTTTTTCGAATTTTCGAATAAATTATATATACGATTTATTAAGTACCAAGGGCCAAAATTGACACCGGCTGCAATGGCCATTGAAGATATTATTTTAGGGCCATTCCAACGATGATTTTACTTTACTTGCATAATTAATCACGGAGGAACATTCGAACATCTGAATCGAGTGAGCAGTGAATCAAAATTTAAAATATTTTTATATTGATTATCAGCTTTTTGGTCCCTATTTAACAACAAAAAAAAATCTAATAATAATCGTGATATGTTTTTCAGGTAGTTCTTGTAGCTAGCCTGATGGCGTTGGCTAATGCAGGTCTTCTTCTTGGAAACCAAGGATGGGGTGGTCTAGGAGGACTTGGCGGAGGTCTGGGTGGAGGACTAGGAGTAGGAATTGGAGGAGGAGTTGGCGATGGAGTTGGCCTTGACCATGGACATGTTGTTGATATTTATGTGAGTAGGAGGATGATTCGAGTTTACAGCATCTTCAAGAATATTGTTGAATCATGGAACTAAAGAGAATGGCACATGTCTCCAACCTCCGTTTGCATAATAGCGAAAATAAGTTTCATAAGATCTGCATCGATAGCACGATAGAATTCAGGTTTGCCACATTTTCAGAAATTCAATGCAACGAAATCTCCATTATATGCGGGATGTTTTCTATCTTACATCTGTCAGCTTTGTGCATTGTATTTGTAGACACGAGCTTTTTATGAAATTGAATAGTCAGCTTCACGCACTGCTACGAATTATAAATTCCAGTTACCAAAGCTGGACCTTCACCTAAACAATAATGAATTTAATTTCCGTTTGTCCTCATTGGTCCACATTATTTCCGATTTTTTAATGCATTTCCTTTTTAAAAGAATATTCGACTATCAAATAATAATATTCTTGTTTCAGGCTCCACCTCATTATGAGTACAGATACGCCGTCCATGATCCCCATACCCATGATGTGAAGGAACAGGCTGAGGTCAGGGTAGGCGATGACACCCGCAGCGAATTGGCTTGGGGTGAGCATGACAGGCACGCGGAGGTACACAGGGTGATCCAGCACCCAGTTCCAGTGGTCATTGCCCAGCATCATGGACATGGTTGGGGAAAGTGAAGACATTCTTCGGTACATTTGGTTGTTGTATATAATGGTGTTGAATTTGTGTACATACTATGCTAGTTTTGGTACCTATTAATAAAATATTAATGATAGACAAGAATAAATTAATCTTTAATCAAAGCAATTCATATTCAGTATTAAGCATCTTCTACAAAAATTCACAAAAAACACGGTTTACTTTGGGTTGTAGGTTATATATATATTAAAAAACCAGCGAAATACGGCGCCGCAGGCGGGTACTTTTGTTGTCTGGAACAAACTTTAGCTCTTTTTCATTATTCGCAGCCATAAAATACAGTGTTGCCATCTAAGCAAGTGTTTAAATGCAAATTTGATCACCACAAATAGTAATGTGAAAAAAATTGAGGCTGTGCTCGCTATGCAACATACGTATATCTGTTTTTCATACGTTACAGTTATAATGTTTAAAATGTGAAAATGTGAAAACTCACTCGTAAATGAAAACATTCATTCGAATACGTATTCACAAGTAATTAATATGAATTTTTCAGAAGTAAATGAACAGGGTGGGTGTGCGCTTCTGTGCATAAAACGAAACGGGTAAACTTATATGTATTTCAAAATGATAAATTCGAGAACCCAAGCATTCTTGGTTATTTGGCAACACCGTAATCGGAGGTTTATTCAAAACATCGCCGTCTGCGGTCCGCACGGTGCGGTATTTTCTAATGCTTCTTGTAGGTACTCTTGTGTATTTTTGTTCTAAAGACACTATGCATACTGTTGTCTATCGAAGAGTATATATGAACACATGTTTGGTGTGGCTACGCTTAAGTTGGACCTCTGTATGCATCTTCTGTAAACAGTTTATGGTGTTAGTTTATCCTTGATACAATCCGTATTAGGTATTTTGTATACCCCTATTAAAATCAAGGAATGCTGTGTCCAACCAGGGGAATGAAAATGATCGGATTTCTCTACTAGATTTTGAATACAATTACTTGGCAATTACTAAGTTTGTATGACAACATTTCTCACCAACTGAAATATTTGTGCAGGATGGTCAAATTGTAGAATGTTTATGTATTTATATAAGGTAGGTACCTATATGTAAATAGTAACTCAAATAGAACTCCTCCACAAATAGTTATATGGAATTTAACTGTGTATACCAAAAATAAAATTGAAGAAACGTTCACTACAATGGAAAATAATTGATTTTATCTGAAAACTACAAATTGTTCACCACTTTGATTCGAATTTCTGTAAATTCAGGAATATTCCATAAGCAACTGACATTACAATGCCAATCTGTCATCTCAGAAGTTTGAAAATTTAGTTTTATATAGTCAAACACCATTGGATATCTGAATTATAACGAAAGACTCTGAAAGCCTATTGGTAGAGCTCGATAAGATCTCATCCCATTGGCTCAATATAACGACTCGGTATTTTTTTTATATTATGGTAGCTAATCAAAAGGCTGTTTTCATCTTCGTTGAAGGTATAAAGAACGTTCGCAGTATCAATCTGTTTAATAAATCACAAAACGTACAAAACGTTCAAGCATTCTATATATACACGCAAGTAATAATAAATAACGAAAATCTTTCTAATACTTCATGGCAGATCAGTGATGATAGTATCCGTGTCCTGCAGACAACACTTTGATGGGAGCTGCGTAGATAGCCTTGGCAGGAGCGGGATGTACAGGGTGGCCAGTTTTCTCAACAACTGCGTTGAAACCGTTGTGGTCGTCCGCGGTGTAATGGACTGTCCTCAGGGTACCGTCGGGTTCAGCTACTGTGTAATACCTGTTCCAAGTGTGTCAGTTAGCTATTTCATTTTCATTTAGATACATGTCAACAAACAAGGCCCATACGCAAGGTATTGTTAGTCATCTCTTTTTGTCAACTCAAGTTGTCGGAGCAGCTTTTCGCCTCCTTTAAGGTCGTTTTGGAAGTCGAGCCACTGCAGGTTAAGCAATTAGCAAAAAGCTGAACAACTGACTTTTTTAATCTCTAGAGTCTAAAGGTAAACAATTTTGAAAACTTGTTTTTTGAAGTATTCCTCAGGAAGATCACTTACCCTTTTACAACATCACCGTCTCTTTCTTCGTGTTGGCTTTTGTGGTCTCCGGTATGGCCATCTTGTACTCCATACTTGAATTCGTATTTAGGATGAGCCTGAAACGCAATATTGACTGAGACATGTGATGGTGTTATATTGAAATTAACAGATCTATCAATATCAACGAAGATTATAATAATATAATCAAAAAATCAGAATAAAATAAATCATCTTTAAAATTTTGGGAATGCAAAGTTAAAGGAAATAAGAAATAGTACTTTAGCAAGTGTCTACAAGACATATTCATCATCTTTGATTATCCTAGCATGCATAGCAGAAGAACTTCCTATTTGGATACGCAGTAGTATTGCAGTCAGAAGGAAATACAAAGTTCAATGAAGATTTGGAATCGAACATTCGCCTCTTTGGGAAATATTAGAAAGTAGAACCCAAGCCTCCTAAACAACTAAAAAAATTGACTAAATATCTGTACTTACATAGTAATCGACGTCATGGTGTGCATGATGACCGCCATAGTGAGCGGGGGCGGCATGTGCCAACAGAGGTGCTGCATACGCGTGATGTTGAGCGATGGGGGCGGCATAGCTGTGATGGTGCGAAATGGGGGCGGCGTATGTGTGCGCGATGGGGGCGCTGTAGCTGATGGCATGTGTGTGTGAGGAGTAGTCGGCCAGTCCTGCGTTTGCACTAACTGCCGAAAGTGCCAAGATGGTTACTACCTGTAGGAAGGAATAAAAGCGTGAAAAATCCATCCATGTATGGATAAGGGAAAATTCAATATGATTGTCGATACATTTCTATAATTTTTCTATCTAGTTGACTAAGCTATGCATTAAAGCTTATATTAGACAACTGCTCTACTTTTTTTACTAAATTACAATAACTCCAAGCTTGATATAGGAATATGTATTTTTAAGTCTGTTCTTCCCAAATTTTTTTGGTGTTATATTTAAAAATTTCATTATCTTTCCTCGAAAATATGTATCCAAGGAAATGCAATTTTGGGCATGGTATATCAATAGAATTACGGATAGTACGACGTCGATGAAAAAAGCTGTTCTTTTGAGAATAACTTCGACAATTTCTTCGAACTCACATGTGCATTAGTTGTCAACCTAATAAAATTTTATCATGTGGTTCCATATATCTAATTCCAAATCAAAATATTTGATTTCTTATTCTACAACATCAAATAAGCAGAATAATACATATCAGTGCAAATTGAGATATGAGCTATTGGACAGAAAATATAGGTTGCTAATATTATTAGGCAATAGGAGATTGTATCTGATTCTTCATTTTTTGGAATAGCAATACACTTAATTTCCATCTCACTTCGCACAAAATGTGCAATAAATACATATGTTATAACTATTAGCAAACATTTTGATAGATTAATCACTTTTATTATATATGGTAATAATATTCTATCTTCAAAAACCTACGATTTGTATGTTTCTAGGTTTTTTCTGTTTATATTATTATTGATCATTTACGCTTCTTACACAATTCAAAAGAAATTTAATATTTAACGTTTGTGTAAAGCAGAATAGCATAGCAATTAAATTAACAAAAATAATAAAATGATTTATCCAGTTCCTTATGGTTGATTTTTTCACAGATACGTCTGATAAATAAATCCCCCTGACAAGATGGAATGCTGCTTATTATTTTAATAATCAATATTCAAGATCAATTAAAAAAATTACCGATTTTTTAAATAGCAAAAATCATTTTTATAATAGCATATTGGCTAACACAACCCTCTGAACTAGTTTCGATTGTTTAGGGATTAACACTAATATCACTGTCACACATCACTATTTATGAACTCCATAAGGGGATGGTACACACCTTGATAAACATTTTGTTTCTTAGTTACTTCTGTTAATCCAATTTGGTTGAACGCAGTACCCGTACTGATTTTTTTCTCAGGGCGCTTCGTTTTTATACCTAATAGCAAACATGGTAGTGAGTAGGTACGAAAATGATGTGAACTATACGCAATTATGAAAGTAAAAATGTACGTCTAAAATTGACCCAGATTCCTCTCTGTGTGTACGTGTATATGCATTGCCTTATATTTTAATTGTTTCTTTCGTTAATTTGGTGGACTTGAGGCAACGCTGACTATATTCTTAGATAGGATCTGATAATCACGACAAGGTCGAGCAGTGGCGTTACTATAAAATGAAGTTATGTGCTTTCCATGGCTCCGTCTGTCTTATTGTTATAGTGAATTCCATATTGACAACCCCACAACCTAGAGAGCTTAGCGACTTTATCAAATCTCACAAAAAACTATATATAAGAATTTTCCATCCTAAATAAAATATTTATTTATTCAAAAAACTGGTAATTGAGGACACTATTAAAAAAACTAGAAGTGATTATTAATCAGCCTGAAAATCCTCTCCACAAAATGTCTGAAAAAATCAATAATATACACTTTGTTAAGACTGTTTCTAATACCTTTATTACCATCGTCAAACAAATGGACAAAAGTGTCTCAGTTGAATTGCATTGTAGAAAAATTTACTTGCATACGTCTTCAAACATTAAAACGTAGAGCATCCACCATATTTTCTTATAAGTTTTTCGTCTATGCTACTGTTGATGTCTCTATACAAAACTGGAGGCAAATCTGATAGTCCGACGACGATTTAAATATAAATCGAAACGCGTCACTGAAAGAAAGTTTTATTTGTGAAATTATACAACTTTTTATCTACATGATGGAAGAGTTTCACCAAATAAGAGCATCTACAATCTATATGAAAATCAAAAAAGGTAAGCTTGACGATATTAAAGCATGTAATTCATTATTATATGCTTGCCAAGAATTACAGATGAATAAGTTTTGTTTTAGCATCCTTATGGAAACAGTTATTTCCATTGGTTTTGCAGGTTTTAGATTGAATTTAAATCTTCACAAATCTCTCTGTTTAAAAAATTAATGTCAAGCCAGTTACCTAATAATGTCCAGTAAACAACAAACAATAAAAAATCTGTGCCTATGAACTTAGCAAGAATAAAACGTTACACCACTGGAGTTTTGTCATATCCCGGACTTTATCGGTGTTGAAAAAATGTAGATCGTAGGAGTCTGTGAATAGGTTCGTTACTGATTACCTTCCCTAATTAAGGAAGTCAAATGTTCGTTAATTTTTCCTGTCATGTTTGATACGATATTGAAGGTTGATTTTCATATACTTGACCGTCCGCATTCACTAAGGTCAACACGGGAATGCTTTAGAAGTGCGATACTGACAGGTGAGATATATGAGGTGCTACATTCTGTATCTATGTAATACATCATTGAACGGAGTTTACCAGATCAGATTATTCATTTTGATATTAAATCACTGTTTCAGAAGGTAACGCAATAATGTACACGCCATTGGGATAAGTTTAGTGTAGTTCAGGACTTTAGGTACGTAAAGAACGTTTTGTCAGGATGTGCATTATAGTGTTTCTTTGCCATTTGGAGTCAGTAGGTCACCCAGAAACTACAGGCAATGCCAGATAATATTGAAAAATGTCCAGACAATGTAAGATTTAAAGAAAAGTCATAACGTTTAGACGAAATTTTAGTGCGGTGTGCAATTTCCTCAATGGGTGTTATGTGGATCACATACTGCGCAGAGAGAACATGTAATATTTAGGACTTGCATGGCTTTGAGTTATTATGCAAGGGAAAGACAGTATGTGCTCAGGTATCGTAATATTGATTATGCACCAATATATGTCATGATTTCAAACATGCCACATTCATGCTATTATCGAACGTTTTGGGGTGTATTTGGAACGAATGGTGAGCTCATTAGAAAACATTTAGCAACTGAAGCCGAGGGTCCCACTTGATATTAAATTAGTATCTCCAAAAACACGTTCAATGCATTGCAAATTCATTTGAAGGATTATACCATAAAATAAATCCTGAAGATTCATTTCGTTATTTTATTAAATAAAATATATATGAACATACAATACGATATATACAAAATATAGTCGAGTATCAAAATATCATTACACATGATCAGTAGACAGCACGTCTACCTTCCCCATCCATGTCCACTGGATACCAAGGTGCCAGTATCCTGGATCAACCTGGAGACGACGGCTTGTCTGTCCTTTTCTCCCCAAGCCAGCTCGCTCTTGGTCCTGTCTCCGACTCTCGATTCAACTTGTTCTTTCAGATCTCCCGTGTGAGGATCTGCTACTACATATTTATATTCGTAGTGGGGAGGCGCCTGAAATAAGACGGATGATCTTTAGCTTTGTCTGATTACTGAGCCTAGTTTGTGTTGAACGATTGCACATGATTTCTAGCATCTGACCGCTGTAGAAGTTGCATTTTGAACTATAATAAAAGCCACAAGTTTTTATGTATGTAGACACTGTTAGTTAAATTAATCTGTATTCTTTGCTTATATATATATTGGTTTAGATTATGCTGAAGAGAGCACATATATGGATGAAATATCTCTATTTTGGGAATTCTTTGAAGCGGCAGAAACAAATAGTACAATTATTCAATGATGTCAACAAACTAAAAAAAGCACTCACATATACATCAACAACACGTCCGTGGCCACCTCCACCTCCGAGTCCAACTCCAACTCCTCCAAGGCCTCCGAGACCTCCAATGCCTCCAAGCCCGCCTCCAAGCCCGCCTCCAAGCCCGCCTCCAATGCCCCCAAGACCTCCGATGCCACGTCCAATTCCAATGCCACCCAGTCCTCCTCCAATTCCATTTCCTATTCCAATGCCACCTAGTCCTCCAATTCCACGACCCCCTCCAAGTCCTAACCCTCCTCCGATACCGATTCCATTTCCAAGGAGTCCACCTGCATGAGTGAAAGCTAGCAGACTAGCTAAAAGGGCTACCTGTTAAGCAAAACCTTTCATTTAGAATATAATATTTAACTTATTCCTGGTTCAAAATGTATTTTCCTGAGAAGAAATACCTATCAGATATAGGTTTAAATAAATTAAAAGTTAAAGTATTCTGAACAAAAATATTATCACCTAGACTCTGTGACCAAAACTTAATCAAGTGGTAATTGTAGAATATTTGGAACGCTGAAGTCACGCAGACCATTCGAATCTTTCACATATGTAACAAAGATACCGTCAGATGTTTCCAGATGTCACTGAAAGTCAGATTAAAGAAAATCTAGTAGTTGTTATTGTAATTGGAACAGATCGAATTCCTGAAAATTATAAATAAGTATTAAGCATTAAGTTAGGTTGTTTAAAAGTTACTTGATGATACTCTTCCATCATTACAATTGAATTGTATTAATTTCATAGGAAAAATAGAAAATGTTATAGAAAGTCTCACAAAACTACATTGCTTACTACTTTTTTGGTTAGTAATATAATTAATTATCCTTCAAATTCTTTATAATTGATATTTATTGTATTAAAATTCATAGTACATAAAAATACTATATAGATCCGAGATAAATTATACAACTTACTGGTATTTTGGACATGACACAACGTTGTCTAGTGTCTGAGGTTCAATGACAATCAAACGTACATTATGAACAATCGTTTGGTCTCAGTATGTGACCGAATATCTAGTAACAAGTACAATTGACTCTAGAATAGCCTAAGAGCATCATACAAAATAGAAAAAAAAATAAAATCATAAATTTATATAGGAGGAAATCGTCTCTCAATTCAAAATACTTTAAATTGCATCGATATCAATTCAGAAATGAAGGTATCATGCATATTTCCAAACTTTCAGTTTTTATAAATTACATCGTAAGAATATTTGAAAAACAAATATTTCATAACCTAAATTTTTGAAATTGCTTCCAATCGACTAACAATTATAAAGTCTGATAAAAATCTACAATAAGTTGATAACGCTGCAAGCATTTTCGTAATTATCCATTGTATTTATTGGTTGAAATGTAGTAATCTGTGGTAGTAGCTACTAAAACGGAAGCGGAACAAATCAGTGCCTTTAGCAGAAAAAGTTAACTACGCCCTATAATGCCCTACAATTTGACTCAATGCTTTGTTTCATCAGGCGCGATGTGAAAATTCAGTATTTTCCCCCTTCAACACCTGTACCCTTATTTTTGATGCCTCCAAAGATAGTGTTAAATTCCATCAATATCCAAGTGGTACTTCCAGAGGATTCACTGAGGGACGGCGAACAAATAACAGACAGAACGATGGAAACGAGTGACATGGTTTTTGTGTATGCCATGAAACATCAAGAAAACCTAATATCTTTGATCATAAATTTTTGCGCCTGTTGACGAGGGAAATAAAAACACCCTTCGTACTCAAATGTTGTAGATCTTCTAAATCAAACTGTAAACAGTTTGATTTAAAACGTGTTACTTAGATGATAAGATGAAAATTAGGAATTAGATGCTTACTTGTGCGATCATCGTTGATGTGTTTATTCAGTTACTTGATCTGTGGAGCCAGAAGTCACTGATATGGATATTTGTCACTGCTACAGTTTATATAGTAAAATCTCCCGTACGTTCACGCAAAGGCGTACTTCAATACAAAAAAATTGATATGCGTATTCGTACGAAAACAAGACAATTTGTAGTCAAAAGCTATATTGCATCATGCTACTGGTGCACATTATCAATTCACAAACGCCAACCGACCCCGAATTTTGATTTTTAGCGCTAGTGTTCAGTGAACAACTATAACATTTATTTGAACGTTTATGCAAATGTGGCGTTATTTATTTCATTTTATACTTACTTTATTACATTTCAATTACGTTTGAATTAGAAATATGGATAAAAGTCGAGCACAATTCCCTAACATAAATGTTTGGCATGCTCGTTGGTAGATGATCTGGCCTCCAGTCTTCCCTTGGAGAGCATAATATTAAGAACTGCCGAAGATAAGTCTAGAAAACAATATGGGATGAATAAAAAATGGGTCGCTTCGATTCTCGGTTCCCTTCAAAGGTCAGAGCCCACATTTTAAAGCCGTGGATCCCTTTCGAAGCTTGAGCTCTACTTTGAAGGTCCTGGCGTGAGGGGTTTCTCTTTTAACCCCTCTAAACAGCTTGTGATAGGGGTTTATAGCCAAAGGTCATTTTTCCGCAATAATATGGCGTTATTTATTTCATTTTATACTTGCTTTATTGCATTTCAATAACGTTAGGTACAATTCTCTAACATAGGTTTTTGGTAGGCTCATTGGTAGACAAAGACAATATGGCCTGTAGGCTCTCCTCGAAGAACAGCAAATTGAGAACTGACGAAGAAAAGTCTAGAAAACTTTAACTTTACTTCAAAGGCCCTGGCTTGAGGGGTTTCCATTTGAACCCCTTCAAAGTATTCAAAATTGTATATATGATGAAATCTACAAAGTTCATCAAAATCCAAAAAGTACTTTCTGAGTTATAGAGTAGCCAAAGATTACGAGACGGAGTACAGACAGCCAGAGCGATGGAAAGGAGTGATTTCAGATTCTAAATATTACTTTGATGTTTCCTTACATATACATCACAAAAACCCATGTCACTTATTGCCATTGGCCTGTCTGTCTCTGTTTTCCGTCCAATAGACCTCAACACTCCAACAAGGCAGACTAGGCAGGACACGAAGCTATCAGTTGTGGCCTGGAACAGATAATCACCGAACCAACACGCTCCACTAGGAAAATCTAACCAAAATATCATTCAATTTCTATGTAAAATGCCGTCACCAGGCTCTTCATATTCTCTATAGAATGCCGTCACCAGACTAACTACGTATACAAGTACACTGATACCACAAATCAGTAAAGTGGAATGTTATATGAAATATTACCAGTCTTTTCCTTGGATTTATATCCGTTTTAAATCCAGGAACCCATCAATCTGTGGACAAAAATTAACACCAGTGGTAACACCAGGTAAAGAAGCCTGAATTCCTCACGATGCCAAGCGCCCCGCCTAAAATGGATCCCTTGTTGCAGGTTTTCGCTGCTAATTTCATGATGGATTTACCTTGAGTGCTTCACCCGCTAACATCAGTGCGGACACAAAAATTCCAGAAATAGGATTTCGACACTGAGATTTAAAACGCATTCTTGAAAAATTGGACATCAGAAGGGCTACTGGTCCAAACTAAATACCGGCGTTTGTCCTGAAACGTTTCGCGACCGCCGTAGAGGCAGTTCTTTGCATGCTATTTAAATTCTCCTACTAGCAAGGCGTGCAGACCAATGAACTGTTGAAAATAACATCTGATCCTATCTACAGCTTCGGAGATGCCATTCCAAGAGACCTTACTCAGGCAGAGACAGCATGCTATCCAAATCAACGAGGACATTGAAACCCAAACAACAAACCTGATAAAAAAGCACATGCTGCTCATCCAGAGACACCAGTAATCTCCCATCAACCTTCTGGGGATTAAAATCAACATAATATGTCCTGACCAGGTCTAAGTCTCGCCAGAACAGCTACTGGTAGTCTACAAGGGTCAGATCATTCCAGCACAGGAGTACTGCTTGCATGTATGTCCTCTCGCAGCGCTGGTGGGGCGTGATACGCTTTTTGACTTTGCGAGAGGTTATCTATATTTCTATCACTCGGAAAGTACTTTTTAGTTTTTGATGAAACTTTCATGGTAAAATAATTGAAAACGGCCAAACTGTGTTTCTGGACTTGTTAGGTGTTTGTAAAAGACGTTCTATCATCTATAACATTTTTATCCCGGTAGTACTAGTAGAGGAACCCTGTAGCTATGTGTCCATATAACAACAATGCGCGATATGTCAGCATGTCTACCAGTCAAGCAATACTGACGAACTGTTTTATTACAAGTTTATAATCATAGTATAGATAGAAGCAACCTGATTTTGTCAGGTTGCCACGTTTACTGCACTGTTATGTTTTGTGATGCTCCTGTGCTACTACCAATCACAAATTATACGACTGATATCTATCCTTCAACAAAATATGGTCAATTTGATTGATTGTATTTGATGTGCAGTGATATCAGTTTACTAAGCATTCTTATCGAATTTCCGAACTGTTTATTGACTGAAGTGAGCTTTGGAAATGTTGAAAAATTGTTTCTATGTAATTTCTTAAATATAAGAGATTTAAGGCCCTCCAGTTATACCATTATTTTTTTCATTGAAGTTTAAAGGATCAATAGTTTCAAATTTCGAATCAGATATTTATCCCCGAACTCATACCAATGAGAAGTACAGTGGCAATTTCCTGGACGCCATTTTTTCTAATCATTTCTAAAAATGCTATATACTCCCAGAGTTTTTGTGATCATCCTGATTGACTGTGTATTATTGCAAAATTTGAGTGAAACATTACAAAACTGAGACACCTTTTAAGACAAAGTTGGTTTACTACTCAGACCAAGACTACTAATCCCAGTGAAATAAAATTGTTATTTTTGGATATGAAAAACATCTACTTTGAATTCCGCGAGAGTGAAAATGTGTATATCTGAAACGTACCTAAAATGAATACAGAAGCTGGTTATTATCTACTTTGTCTTAGCCTTGTACGCTTTACATAAATATAATCTTAATTCAGTCATTTCAAACTTATCCTGTAGATTGATGGATTCGAAACTCTATTAAAGTTGTTTCTGTAGTCATATGTAGACATGTGATGAACGATCTTTCCAATTCAAATTCTGATTTCAATTTAGTTTGTAACAAATGTTGCTTATTTTATTTACAGATCTAAGCATTGTTTCTATCATATGCAGATACTTTATTTGTTATGCGGAAGACACCTCCGCACAAAACAAAATTGAAATCGAGAACCCAGTACCAAAAATTTCGCTATTTTACTTGTGATCAGTATATATTTGAGGAATTTGAAGGAAGATTTAACAAAGAATGTCTCGAATAATTGTTTAACTTTATTAAAACATAAATATGAACATACAATACGATATTTACAAAATATAGTCGGGTATCAAAATATCATTACACATATCAGGAGACTCAAGGTCTACCTTCCCCATCCATGCCCACTGGATACCAAGGTGCCGGTATCCTGGATCAGCCTGGAGACGACGGCTTGTCTGTCCTTTTCTCCCCAAGCCAGCTCGCTCTTGGTCCTGTCTCCTACTCTCGATTCAACTTGTTCTTTCAGATCTCCCGTGTGAGGATCCGCTACTTCATATTTGTATTCGTAGTGGGGAGGTGCCTGAAAAAAAGTTGAAATTTTGTTTTGTTCGACCGCTGAAGCTAGTGCCCGTTAGGTGAATGCAGGAGAAAAGAAAGTGTCTTTTGCTACACTAATGTCGCGATTGTATTATCCAAAATAAAATATCTCCTATTGGAAGTATTAGTGCAAGATGTAGGTATGTTTAAAAAGTAGAATAGCCCTTTACAAGCATTTTGTTAAACTTTTATATCTTCTCAGTGCATTATCTATTAATAGGCATGATATATTTGAGTTGAAGGGTCTATAATGTGAGTCATAGCTAAGTTCTTAAAAAATGATATAATATAATTCAAGCTGCGTATGGAACTATGAGTTTTCCAAATAGGTACTATCATATGATTTTATTTATACATACAAAGCCTACATTGTGTTGACAAGTCACAAGGAGGACAAACCAACGTCATCCACGATTTTTTTGTTGGATGAATGACAGAGTTTGTAACTGTTTGTTTTCACACTGTGCTAATTTTTTATCATTCCAGCTGTCAGGCGGCATAAATAATGAACTTAGCAAGGAAAAGCACTTTTTGGTACCCTCGTAAACCAGTTCGCATTTTGCGAGATTTGATTAACTGAGCATTCTTTCGAGCATCTACCTACTATAGAAGTTACTTATGGAATTCATAATATTTTATGTGTGTAGCCCATCCTTGTTGAATTATTATTTATTAAGGAGCATATATATTGTTGAAATATCTCTATCTTTAGTGAGTTGAAAACAAAGCACTTACGTATACATCAACAATGCGTCCATGACCAACTCCACCTCCCAGTCCAACTCCAACTCCTCCAAGGCCTCCTCCAATACCTCCGAGACCTCCAATGCCACGTCCAATTCCAATGCCACCCAGTCCTCCAATTCCACGACCCCCACCAAGTCCTAACCCTCCTCCGATACCGATTCCATTTCCAAGGAGTCCACCAGCATGAGTGAAAGCCAGCAGACTAGCTAAAAGGGCTACCTATCAAAGAAAACATTCCATTTACAATATCCATTTCCCTTTTCAAAACTATCTAGATGAGAAATACTTGAATGGTACATGAGAAAAATGAAGCTAGATTTCAATATTCTGAGTTATTTCGAACAAATGAGACTTTCAGATTTAATGGGGCCAATGATCAACTAACAGATGGTAGAGAAACGATAAGCAGATGCCACGTTTGAAACGAGTGACATGTTGTCTTTTGCCATGAATGTAATGAGAAATCGAGAAAAATGATATTTTCGACTCTAAATTCTTTTTCATTATATTTTCCCGCCTATTGGCGTGAGAAATAGAAACGCCACTATTAGTTACTCATGTTTATAAAGCTTACACTTACTTGTGCGATCATCGTTGATGTATCCAGTTACTTGACCTGTGGAACCAGAAGGCGCTGATATGGATATTTGTCACTGCTACAGTTTATATAGTAAAATCTCCCATACGTTCACGCAAAGGCGTACCTCATTACAAAAAAACGATATGCGTATTTGTATGAAAACAAGGCAATTTGGATCAGAATCCTGTAGTCAAAAGCTATATTGCATCATGCTTCTGGTGCACATTATCAATTCGCAAACGCGGCGGGTCCGACCCAGAATTTTGATTTTTAACGGCAGCGTTCAGTGGGTAAGTAAAACGTTTATGCAAATGTTTCGTTATTTATTTCTTATACTGTCATTTTATAGTTATTTCACTACAAAAGTCGTGTTGTATGTTTGAAATATGGATAAAAGTTAAACACAGTTTTCTAGCAGCAGTTTTTGGTAGGGCCGAGCCTATTGGTAGACAATCCAGTCCCTGGGCTCACTCCGAAAAAAGTCGAGAAAAATTATTGGATAAAGAACAAGGTGATTCTTTGTTCTTTTAAGAGCCAGAGCTTCAAACGGCCTCAATCACTTCAAGAGGTTGGGCTTCATTTAAAAGACCACTTCTCGAATCACTCCTATCAGCAGTCTGTGTTATAAGTTTGTATCTAGAGGATCAGTTGGGAAATTATTTCTGTTGAGTCTCTGTAGAGTGTTTAACCCTTCAGGTTCACTCCCTGGACGTCATAGCAACGTCTCTGAGTGTAAAAAGTAAATCCGGACCACGTGCCCCAAACGAAACGTTTTGGTAGAACGAATCACGCATATGTGGTGTGGTGTATGTGCTCATACATTTCTAAGCAATGGAGCATTTTCCAGTGTAGTGCCCCTGTTTGCTTTGACGTAGCTTGAATGAAAATTTTGTGATTAGACTTTTAGATAGTCAGAGAATTGCTCATTCTAGAAAGTATTTGCAGCTAGAAATAGCTAATTAAAGAATAAGTTAATAATAAGTTAAAATGAAACTAAAAGAAAATAGAAAATGGATTTAATCCATAACAAGCACAGCCTTTTCATACAAGTAAAAATAGTATCGTTCAGTATTTGTAATGTACACGATCGCCTTTAGTCACAGCTTCTTGACCATGACCATGAGATGGTTCAGCAAGGGCAAGTCCTGCAGAAGTAGATGCTTTAGCTGGAGGTCCATAAATGGGAGTGCCAATTTTTTGAACTACAGCTCTAAACCCATTCACACTATCCGAGGTGTAGTGAACTGTACGGAAAGTTCCGTCTGGCTCTGCTACTGTATAGAATCTGTTGAAAAAACACACCATCACATGCGAATGAGTCCATATCGAATAATTGTTTCAGTTACCGAGCTAACAATTCTTTTCTGGCTAATTGTGTATAGTGAATCAGAAAAAAATAAATCAAAATTCATGCTCATAATGTCATTTTTTTTAGATACATGAATGAAGTTTTAACGTTTTCTGGTGTAATTTCCAGAACATCAAAATTTTCTAACTATACCAATGTCATATATTTTTTTAATTTTAGTTGTAATATAATATAAATTAATAACCCTGTGCGGTTGATGTGGTTCTTTTTTATATTAAATAAAAAATAGTATAAAAAGGAGCCATTTTTCTGACTGGAGTTTCTAAAGACTCTAGATACTGAGCACAAGATACTTAATCAATAAAAATAATAAACGTTTATAAAAACAAACCTAGATACTTGAAAAATGTATGTTTCTTTAAAAATATATGAAAATAAAAATCTTGGATGTAGATACGATTTTCAGATCAAAATATTCATATGTGCAAAAAAGTCCTTAAACAGTTACATATTATACAAAAAAATCAGGAAAATTATATCACACATCAAAAGCTAAAATAATATGCAGCGATTTAGATTTGCACAAATTTTATTTGTTCTCTAATCACTGAAATATCTTTTAATAATGCTGCTTCGGACCATTGTCTTCAAAATTTGGCATTTCACAACGTTTCGATGGGTGTGGTATTAGAAATCTTTGTGAAACGCAAAATTATCAACATCAAGTCCGAAGCTGTACAAATTTCCAACAACAAGAGAACCATGTATGACTGAAAATAAATATTGTGTCTTACAGCCTCATCTGAATTTTTTCTGGAAAATAATAATGTTTGATGCTTTAATATCAATCAAGTTATTAAAATTTACCGTAAGTAACATCATAGTCATAGTGTCAATTTGCCACTCACCCTTTTACCAGATCTCCATCTCTTTCATCATGCTGAGACTTGTGATCACCTGTAGTAGCATCATGGACACCATATTGAAACTGGTATTTTGGGTATGCCTGAAAATATTCGTTCAATATAAATTGAATCAACTAACATATCGCCATCAGAAATCATTATCCCTTTTTCACTACATCAAATTCATGTAGAGACACTGAAATGTGTATAGTTGAAATGGGAGCTTGAATGCTAGTGACATTAAAAAAATTGAATATCTTCATACTTTAATTTGGTGGAAGCAATATTAGCTTCAAACATTTTTTGATGAGAAGTTCTGTAGAAGTGAAGAGAAGAGGAATTATATTACCATTTCTATGAACGTGAATTCTGAGCTAACGTACCAAAGACATTGTAGTGCAGTTGAGTAGTGTCCTTTTAGTTGTATATTTATTAAGCCCAGTATCCAGTACTAATGCATATTAGACGAAAAACGCTTATTGATAATTTGGCTATTTTCAAGTTTTGATATGGGCGTGCTGCAAATTTTTTATGATACTCACGTAGTAATCAACGTTATCCTTATCATTAGCTGCTGCATGTCCTCTTGCAGCTAATGCTGGATGCCATCCTGCATGCAAGTATCCAGCTTGTACTGCAAATGATGCGCTAATTACAAGAATCACCTGAAAGTGTGATGAAAATAACAGAGTATACTCTTGAATGTATGATTTACTATGCCGAATTTATGATGAATATAACTTGTTTATGCTGTTCATTTTATACGTGTACTGGTTAACACCACAGGATTGATGAATTACCTGTCGTATGGTTTCGGTTACCTTGGAGAAGCCTCTAAAATTGTCACACAGTGTACATTTTTTAGGAAACAGAGTACAAAGTAGAATAGGATCAAGCCTCTATACTACACAAAGAAAATTATAATTGAGATTATACTAAAGTCAAAGATCTTGTACTTATAAAGGTAGATCATGATTGTCTTTATAAATTCGCAGTAGATTGTAACCCAGTTTGCACTTTGATAAAAAAGGTGGAATAGTAACGAAAGTGTTAGTAGTTATTTTCTCAATTACATGTGGTTTTGATAAATACAATGAATAAGGGAAACAGCCACAGGATAAGTATTAGAACTTATACTGTCTATGTTTTTCCACACCAGAGATTGAAAACAAAAATTTAATAATCTATCAACATTGAAATTTTTCTTATCAGTATGAGAATTTTCTTGGAAAAATGAATAAATGAATAAATAGCTACACGTTTTGTTTCGCTGTACTAGGAAAACTCACCCTGAGGAACATCCTTTATGTGTTTCAGAAGTGGTCTAAACGGTACTAACTGTACAGTAGAAATGTTATTACTTATATATAGGAAAAAGAAACAGTGCAGATAAGTACAAACAGAAAAAGAATAAATGTGACCCAGATTTGTAGAGGTGATTACAAAAGATGCAAGTGTCGCCAAATTTGGCGATGCAGAATTTACTTTTTTAATGTCTATTACAATGAATTAGCAAAGGATTGTTTGGGTGGTAAATTTAGAAAAAAAATACTATATACATGCATTCGATATGGTTCAGTGTAAATGATATCTCTACCCCCATTGAAGATGAATGATTACTTGTGATTCATTCGAACTTTATACACAATAATGTTATGACTGGTTATGCTCTCGAAACAATAACCAGATGATAATGAAGCTAAATAAGGAGACTACAATGACATTGACATTGTTTGATATACTGTCTCTAACAGTTCTGTTTTCAAATTACAGGATATCTTGAATAACGATTATCAGCTATTAGAGCGTACAAAGTTGAAACTGGAACGTGTGTTAGACTTACTCAACGTTTGGCTCAAGTTAACCAATTTTCAATCAAGCGATAATTTGTATTAAAAGTTTTGGTATGACGATTACGTCATAACTCATTTATATGTTGAGTAACACATTTTTGTAGCATTTGATTGTAAAGAAAAGAATCTCTTTATTCGAGTGGTAACTCTCTCAAGATCCCGAAAAATATATTTTCCTTATGTTATTCTCCTAAATTTATAATCTTTCCACCGGTCAATTTCAATCCTTAATTAATTAGTTATCAGTTAAAATACTATCTATTTAAGATTTTTGACAATGCTTCCTGGGTAATTTATTGAATTTGTAAATGTTGGACACATTGTCGTATTTTGACTCCAGAAAATGTTCTGTGCTGAAAATTACACATCACTGCTGTATCATTTCTTGTCGATTGCCAAGGCTTACATTTTCACATCCTCATTAATTTCATCAAAATGAGTGACGTCCAAAAAGAGTGTCCTATTTTGACTCATGATTTCTATTTGAAATGCCTTGAATCCAAGAAATAACAAAAAGTGCAAAGAGATAACTCATAATCACTACTTAATTACCATTTAACTGAAGGTTAATCATCAGTCATAAACCGCGCATCCTACAGAACGATAGTGAACATGAATCAAATTCTATTTTTTTTGCTTACCACCTGAATCAGTATGTCAAACAACAGCTGTCAGTCAAAAATATGACAATTCGACAACGAAACATAAATTGTTAACATCGACTTGCAAGCTTAATAACGGAAGTAACTAAAGTTTAATTGAGATGTCTACTGCTGCAGATATTTCGGTCATCAGAGGAGCAGAGCATGTATGCATGTATGATGAACCTGCAAAGGTACGGGTGTTCAGAGTTAAAGAAGTTGAAAATTCAGAAGAAAAAAAAGGTCTGTTTACTGTGTGTATTAAGTAGTATACAGGTAATTCTGTAGTAACCATTCATCAAGCTCCCAAAGACTGGCATCAACAGGATCTTGTTGCCGTCCTTGCTAGATCGACGTCTCAGAGGCACTTACTACTACTAATACTGTACGAATATATTTGTGATGATAATTCAGAAATAAATGCGTGGTCACTTTTGGTTGATAAGGCAGCAGCTAAATATTATTTTAACAAGCTCTAAAGCTCTTTATTTTCTAGGCGCTTTTGAATACATGGATGCAGCAGACCTTGTACTGTTCTGGATCGAGATCATGCTGTTGGTGTATATATTTTGTTTTGTACTGTCTCTTATGATAATAGTGATATACAAAAATAGCGGCGAGAAAGGTTACGTCTGTAAATCTAAATGTAGCTTTGAGATGTCAACATGTTCGAAAGCTCAACTGTAATATAGTTTTAATATTATAACATTTATTTATGAAATCAGTAATACTTTATTTAAGTGTTCTCTCAGCCATTTTGTTTGTGTTGCGTAGAACTGGTCATTATTCCAGTGTTGCTTAAACCACCATGGGGCTTAATTGCTTGATTACATATTATTACAGTTTACTGTAAGCTGCATATTAAGTAAACATTATTGGGTACACTGTACAGTTAAGGAAGTATTACCTCTCTTGTTATGCGGGTGGGGAGGTACTAGTTGTCTAGATAAGTAAAAAATAGTTATCTTGAATCAAATAAATTACCAAATCTAATTTAGCTTCCTCTCATTTCTACGATAAATAAAGAATTTTTGTACAAAAACAATTGAAGAAATGCACTAAAAAATAAAAAATAGTTGCATTACATAAATGTTATTATTTGTGGAGTTGGTGCCATCCAAAAGTGACAAACGCAATTATTTACATTTTAGTGAATTTTTTCACGGTAAATTTTAAAGAAGTCGGTTTTATTTTGCTGAACTTTTTTCCTTAAAGTATATTTTGTCAATTTTTAGAAATTGCCTATGATTCACTGACACCGACTCCAAAAATAATGAAAATTGTATAATGTGATTATTTTTTACTTCAAAGTGCATTTTTTCAGACTAGATTTTTTTGAAGTCGCATTTTCTTGATCAAAATTCTTATATTACGCAGATCAGGTGCCCACCTCATCAGCATCTGATAAAGATAATTCGTTAGTACCATTCTTATCAGAAATATTTATTTAGATTTGCTTCATCGTAGTCGCTTAAATTTCTTAATACAGAACTGTGGTCTTCACCAAATGATACTGGAACTGCTAGACTTGTTGCTGAAAATACCCAAAACTTTATATGTATGACTATAAAATTTGAGCAATATCCCCACTTCCTCATAGATTCCATCATCATAATTGGTTTTTGATAACGGGACGAATATAAAATTGTATCGTTTCAAATGAAAGAATAATTTTCCAAATCGGTTCATAAACGACAGATACATATCTGAGATAAACATTAAAATAAAATACAACCGAATTGAGAAGCTCCTCCTTTTTTGAAGTCGGACAAAACTAGAAAGCATCCTTCTCCACAAATTTGAAAATTGATGCTCCTTATTTTATCTGAGCCTTTTACCACCACCTTGAACTGAGATTAAGCTTGATTATTAGCATAATAACCATTAAGAACAAAGTCGCAGTTCAATTTCATGTTAAAGAGATCTTTATTTTTTAGGAGCTTTTGATTACATGGATGAAATAGACCTTGCACTACTATGGATCGAGGTCATGCTGTTGCTGTATATATTCTGCTTTGTTCTGTCTGTTATGATTTTAATGATATATAAAAATAGCGGCGAGAAAGGGTACGTCTGTAAATCTAAATGTAGTTTTTGTATTTCGTCATGTCAGTGTTCGTGTCAGAAAACTTTGTAATGTTAAATATTATAATATTTACTAATGAAATTAGAAATTCTTAATCCAAGTGTTCAAGTCCTCAGGACCTCGCAAGCCATTCTGTTTAAGCTGTATAGATCAGTTTATTACGAAATTGTTCAAGCTATTATGGAGCTTCATGCATAGATTACATATTACTAGAAACAATAAGCCGTGTGTTAAACTTTAGATGAAGGTAAATATTGGGACTGTGTTTGAAGTTTATACTTCCTGGTGAGAGATACAGAAGTACGTGTTCTTACGCTTACGAGGTCAATAACTATCATACAAACATCTGCTTCTTACGTATTCGAGCTGAAGAAATTTACACCATAAATTTGTTCTTTGTCGACTTTTAACGTTGCCTCGATTTCAGGACAAATGAAACTGCAGTTTACAAAACTGACATTCTTTTATTGACTAAATACAAACACAAAAAATAAATATGGCATACTCATCCTATACACCGTCGACTCTAACAACACAGAAAAGAGATATGAGATAATCATGAGATGAGGTATATATACACACGCGCGAGATATGAGCAACATACGAAACAAATACTAATTGATGATGCTAGATTGTGCTATTAGTGCAGACCGTGTCCATAACCATGTCCAGCGTAGCCATGTTCTAGACCAAGATCACCGTGGGTGTAGGCGATTGGAGCTACAGCGATTGCCTTGTGGACGACCTGTGAAGAGGAGATGAATTTGTAGTTTTTATCTTTTTGGAGTATGAGTTACAACCGAGGCTGTATTTTTTTTATGATAACCTTACATCCACAACCACAAATAAGGAGCGATTTCTGAGAAAACTATCCAACCAGTGCCACATACCGGGTGGCAGCCCATAGGCAGTAAGCTTGACCAAAAGTCTATCATGTCTCACCCTCGAGACGCCACATTGGCGATCGTTTATGACATTATTTTTGCTAAGATACTTTAAAAGCTGATCGTTAATGACAGACTCCATAACCTTGGACATGATGCACAGCAGTCACAGATGATTGCAATCTATTTCTTGATGGGTATTGTTAAGGGCTGTAATTTGAAAATGGGTGTCTAGTTCTAACCAGTTGCTTCAGCTCTCGCGAAATAGACTATATTACTGTTGATTGGTATTAGATGAGAACAAACCTTTTGCTATTTTATAAATAAACCATTGTAAATTTCAAACAACTGGACAGATCAAGGCTTACAAAAAAAAACAATTAAAGTAGAATTTTAAATCGTAGTTAAGACTATTCATTATTTTGAAAGCTTCTCGTTTTCGAAATCTTTGCTGTTTGCCTAATAGCGTATTGTAGTCGTTTTGAGTTTGGATTGAGGTATCTGGAATATTGCTAATCAAACTTTTGAACCAGTTTTCTTCAAAATCTCAATATTTTTTTTGATCATTCTGTTTATAGGCATACTATGTAGATGTATGTTCAAAAAGTGTAACCAATTTAAGTGTTGGTGTGATGTAGGTAGTGAAACAAGAAAAATACATCATAGATATTGCCAATCCGTGCTTCTAGATATACCCTTATATAAGAGGGTGATGTTTCTGAGCGATACCTCTACCTCAAATTAACTGGGCACATTTAATATGCTGGTAGACTGCTCAGAAGAGAAAAAATCCAGACGATCAAAAAATAACGACAAACAAAAACTGGTCATTGAATTAAGCACATAATACATGTATGAAGCCTTTTTATGGTAGCACCCCGAATCACAAAGATGAATTAATAGCCAAATTAATACCTGTGGGTGATGAGCATGTCCAGTTCTTGTGACGACCGCGTTGAAACCGTTGTGGTCATCGGCGGTGTAGTGGACAGTCCTTAGGGTGCCATCGGGCTCAGCAACGGTGTAGCTTCCTTTGACTACGTCTCCATCCCTTGATTCGTGCTGGCTCTTGTGGTCGCCGGTGTGTCCGTCAGCTACTCCATAGTTGAATTCATATTTCGGGTAGGCCTGGAAAGAGGAAGTAGAGGGCACTATTATAAACATGTCAGTTACACAATCTTCATCAAAACTGTGCCAATGAGCAGCGCCACAGTGCGCGCGCTTGGAGATGAGTGTTGATGTTGCTTTCTACAGACCGCCAGGCTATACCGACGAGTCTAGGCTAAAGACGAAACATGAAGTCTGATGCATAATGGGGAGCATACACTTTGTCCACAAGGATCAATATTGGGACCACTGCTGTGGAGTGTATAATTCTCACTAGAGCTAACAATATTTGTCTATGAAATGTGCTCCATCAATGAACATGTTACCTAAGAGAACTGGTCGCATCTTTATTCACTACAATAAATGGACTACACATCCGTTGTACCGAAATATGAATTAGACATATGTTTTTGTTACGAATCTATGAAATCAAGTATATCAGATGGTTCATTACGTAACTGTGGCAGACGGTCACCTGCATATGTGTAACTATGCATAAAATGTTTGTGAAATCATAGTTCCGGCATGGAGAAATGTAATAAGTATACATTAAAAGGTAAAAATGCTTGTTTCCAAATATACGCTGAGATATTTTGGTGCCATATGGTTATACGAGCACATACAATTTTTAACGGATTACATTCTTATGACATATGTGATATAATCGTATTATTGTTTCATAATTTTGAGAATCTGACATTACTATTTTCTCTCCGTCAATTATTTTAATATTCACTGTGGGATGGATTTTTAAACCAGAGATTTATTGTACTCTCTATTTTCTATCATGGACTTTATTTTGTGGTTCGGTATTCTTGTGTATTGAAGTATAGCCAAAATAATTATGAATTCAGGAGGTATGAATGAGTTTGATATTATTTAAAATAATAAACTGTGAGAAAAGTTGCATCGACTATCCAAAAAATGGTCAGATAAATGCATAACAAAGTGCTGTTTTTCTCACTCATCCATCAAAGCATCGATTTTCGGATTCAATAGTTAAGCATATCGCTTATAAAGACCGATCAAAATAGATGCTGCATGTTTTGAAACCATCCGACAATAACTAAGATTGTCAGATTATCAGCAATTAATGTGGTTGCTGTGACTGCAATCTTTGGATATAAATATGCTGAGCAAATTCAATATATGATCAGGTTCATCACTTTTTACTGTAATGCTGGTGATTTTTAAAAAAGGTTCAGTGACATTTATTTGATAATAGAAAATAAACATGTACAAAACAGAGTAAGCGTGAACACTCGTTTGTTTCATGTCAACCATCCTTGCTCTTCATGATATCGAAATTCTGTTAGAATATATTTGTGATATAAGAGCTAGACTTGAGCATATTTGAAAAACGTTTGTACGAAGCAGTGAATTACCAAATTAACGACAGTCGCATGTATTGCAAGCAAAATGCTCCGTTTGATGAGACTTCCAATGAATGATACTTACATAGTAATCAACGGAGTGGTGTACAGGTGCCGCAACCGCTACAGGGGCAGCTAAAATAGCAGCTCCATGGCCCAAGCCGTGGCTGTAACCATGGCCGGCTCCAATTAAGCCTGCTTGCGTGCATACCACCAGGGCGGATAGGGCGACGATCTGAAAATTGATACATTATTACATTGTTTGCCTTGAGAAAACTATCTCCCAATATTCATAGCCCCAAGTGCGCGACTTTAGCACGGAAAACCAAATTCAAGAATGTGACTTTACGTTCTTCCCACTCAATGCACACCCGTGGTTAATGAAATGGGTTTGATCTGCTTCAACCTTATGTACATATGTTATCTCGCAGCGCGCTTCTGGAGCGTAATCGACTTTCTGTCTTATCGAGAGGTATTTATAAAAAATAATCCTATAAATTTATACTAATTGAGTCACTATAGTTGGATATCGTACAATTAGAATTTGTTTGCTTGGCGTATAATAATTAGATATGATCTCCAAAAAAGCTCACGAGTCCAAATATATAACAATAAAAATAAAACAGATCCCTATATCCTTGCTTTGGTGCAGGAAATCATTTCAGCTTTATCGCAATTCAGTATATGTGCATTTGTTATTTTAGTTATTTCCTCAAATAGTCTGATGTAAAATGAAGAAAGTATAAATTGGACAACTACTTTAAATCGACCACAAAGCTTGAATTCACCAATTATAAATAACACTATACCCTACAAATAATAATCAATTCCAATAAAACACAATTTAAGGATCAATAGCACGTTTCCTTTTTTCCGATTTAATGATGAAAAAGCATCACCAACCACCAATTGCGCCGTAGCATTCACAATATTCACCACCTCCCCTTTAAAACACGCACCTTAGCGAACATGATGAACTTCCTGCACACCGACGGTATGAGACTACTCGGGGGTACCAGAACACACCCATCTTATATACAGACGTTTTCCCTGTCCGTTCACCACAAGCGAAAAAATCAGGGGGCCCGCGACTATGCTTGGCGGCCCCCCAGCTCAGCCTCAGTCGTCCGGCATACGGCTATTATGTGATGTTGCGACAGTACTCTGATTAAACGGGCGGTATGGGGCAAGGTCCCGGAAAGGATAATTGCCGGTGTGTGGTCACTAATTTCTTTCGAATGGACAACTAACAGCAAACATATTCCTTATAGTAGCCGAGATACCAAGTGATCTTCTTTTTTTGATACAGGCAGTGTATCTGTCTAAGATCGATGAAAGGCATTGGGTGATGTTTCAATTTGATAGTTGCCTCTACATGCCTCCAATCACAATCAAATGGACTGCATCCATTCCCTAGTCATTGGAGGCAAAATAACTACGATATAAAGGTTGATTCAAAACAATATATGCTATACTACACATCTTATTTGTATCGATAGTTAAAACCACTCATGATCAATTAAACTAACTGAGGAAGGCAAAATCATTGATAACTGAATTTCCAAAATATTTATATTTAAAACACCGTTTATTCTCCTAAAATATTTTCAAAAGTTCCTAAAAACGTCAAAGACTAATCAGGAACTCAAGGAAAGTGAAACAATTACTGATCATTCTTTGAGCCCATCAAAAGTTATGTTTATATAACATTTTTTTTTGTAATCATATTTTATTAATAACCTCACCATTAATGCTTTGTTGGATGGATTTGATGAAATTAATATATACTAATAAACATCAGATTCAGCAAGAGATAATGACAGATGACCTTCTTCTTTCAAAACCCCTGATGGGTAACAAAAAAAGTCATTTGTGATAAAGATTGTTTTGTCCTGTTTAGTTTCTGTCAAATACCTGTTACATATTTTCGTATTACTAAATACTATATATTTGTAGAATAGCGTTTTATTATTATTAGTTTATTGTTTCACATGACCCACAAAAATTTGGTGTAATCGATTCTCCTTTAGCTACGCCAATAATAATATATATTTATTTATTGAAAATAGATCATGACTAACCTAATATGCATGGACTTGAGTATCCCTAATTTAATGCTTGAGTAGTCGTGATTACTATCCTGAACACACCATAACATACTCGCATATGCCCGAAAAAGAATCGAATCTTTGGTAGCTGATTATCATTGCACAATATTGCACTCCATCATAATACATGTTGCTCAATTTTCTGCCGAGACTCTTAGATCTAGACATTAGACATAAAAAATATAATTGTTGTGTTTTTATATCATCGGCCTACGCAAACATGCTCTGAATTTTATTGCTACAGAGTGTAAGCGGAGTGATTGGAAGGACTTGAATAAACCGTACACCGTTCTTACAAATCATATTTCTATACCACATAGATGGATAATGAAGGATTTATAAGGTGATGCAGTCTTTCTCTGTTCGACAAACTGCAACATCACAAATGTTTCTCATATTAAAGGAGTAATTTGAAACAATAAAAACCCTCTACCAAGAAAATGAAAATAATCAAAACTAAATAATCACCAATGCCAAGTACACTTGTTGTTACAGCTCATCACTTAGAGGCGATGGGTAGTGTACTCACTGTTTTTAAAATTGTGGTTTGACTGATTGAAAATCTTTTGAAAATGGCATTGCATATTCACGGGTTTATAAGTCACATGTGAAGTACAAAGTTGAAAAATCAATATCTGAGTTTTGCGGACATACATATAGGATATTGTTTGTAAAAGTCACTTAGAACAAATACATTTCTAGATCATACATTTATATGCGCCTACACATCCTGTCATAACTATCACTAAAACAGTGACAGTTGAATCTTGAGTAAAACAAACAACAAATTGTTGACTTTTAACAGATGCCAGGTATTGGTTTGAGAGTGGTGACATTGATGTGAAATTCAGAATCTTAGGTTATCGGAACGCACTTCTTCAAGTAAAAGGTTGGTAATATAGTTATGGATCAAGTGTGCCTAGAATATTAAAATACGACGAACGCGTTTTTGTCGACTTGAGTGATGTCAGCGTGGGTAATATGTAGTTTTAGCAGATAAATTGCACATGGTACGGCCATTGGAGTAATAGAGCTTCTGCTGCAGTGTAAATTGGCCATTCAGATTGTAATTTAACCCTATTTCACTCTTTGTGGAGGTATTTTCCACTGTGTTTTTCTATGACATTAATGTCATATGCTTAATCAGATTTATGGCTGTGGATTTAAACTCATATATGTCAACCTCGGTTGTATTTTAAAGTGAATATGATCTATACTGTAAAAATTATGTACATATTAATCCTTTAGTTGATCAAGTTATGCCAAGGGAATCGATTTTTCCAGGTTCAGTGGACGGAAAGATCTCAGAACTGTGTTTTTCAAAAACATCAACAAATTAACCATCCGGTTGCATGGTATGTTCTATATGTAAGTTATCAACTGTTACGAGTACATACACATGATAATTTATTCTGTCTAGTGCTTGTACGAGATTGAATAAGATGATTGATAAACACATAAATTATCAAAGTCTGCGAATATTTCAGCATATTTTATGATGCCACTGTAACTATTTTCACAGAAAGGATATGGTTTTAATGTGTAACGCTACACTTAGGCTTAGGTACAGATAATATAGAAAATGATAGTGTAGTCTTCATAACAGAACTGCTTCTAGAATTTGTGTTCACTATTTCTGGGTTAAGGAGAACTTTTTGGAAGTTTACAATACTTATTTTAATATGTTTCCGTTTCACTTAACGCTTTCGGGCGTAGTATTGGATGAAGGAGCACATATAGCTTTAGAAGTGTCAGATCCTATTTCAATCTTCTAGTTAGGGTCGTGTAAAATACTATGCATGGAGGTGTTCAAAATGTATGTTAATTTTCAAGAAAAGTCAAGCTTTTTAGAGATGTTCAGCGTTGTGGTATGATGTGCCGCGGATCTTAGTCCCTGATAGTTAAAATACAATTTATAGCGTTGTAAGGTCCATAAAAATTTACCCTCTCACAGCGCTACTCGAGTGCGATATGCATTTTGTTTTTTGCGCTTTTGGTTGCCTATAAAAAATATCCAATGCTGTGTGATAGAAAATTACCAGAATTCTTATTTTGAAAGATAGTATCGCTTTTTAGCTATACGTGTATCATTTTACAAAATGAATATAACATTGCTGTGAATTCTACTGAATTTTTTTGCAGCACTTTTTGATACTTCGTGAAGTGATGAGATTTTATAAAATTTACGAACAGTTTTCGTGAATTTATGAATTTTTCTCATACATGTTTTTTAAGGTGACCAATATTTCTTAGCGAACCAGCTTGACGTTCATATCTTCTCCAGACAACGACCACAACACAACATACAATCCATATTAATGACGATGTTAATTGGCGTATCCTTAGTAAAGCTCAGATAAGGCGATATCACCTATTTTGTAAGATTCCCACAACAGCGATTAAGCAATATCAATCTACGTGCGCAGAAATGAAAACGTTGAAAAGACAGTTAGACGAATTTTCCCCGCGGAAGTAGACGAATGCAAGTTTATCAAACGCTTCACCGAATATTCAGGCATAATATATGTATCGTTTGTCCGAACTGTTACATAATTCGACCTAGTCTCTAATAAAATGCGTTTTGTTCGTTCCTTGATAATGTATGTGTTATTATGTGTGTAAATGTAATTGAATTCCCTCTTTGCATGCCGCCAGTAGGCAGTTTGACTTGTTGTATATTTGATATGATCCTTTTTTTGTGGTCATGTGATCAATCATAAAAGTAGGTTACTGTTGTATTCTAGCGAGTGATAGGAATAAAGCAAAAAATATAGATACAGTGCCTTTACTATTGTTACGACTGCCTTGTCAGGCTTTATAAAAGTATGAATAATGAGAAGCTAAATTTTGAAATGTTTGAAAACAGTATTGCTTTTAAATAAGAACTTGCTATGAACTAGTATAAAATACTACCTTACAGATGATGCCTTTGTATATGCGTGCATTCAGTTTCACTTAGAAAAAGAGAAGTCTGGATTACGAGAGAAAACAACTGTACAGCAATGGCTTTCTCAAGATATTGACACAATCTTTGAGATAC
Organism: Bruchidius siliquastri; assembly: GCA_949316355.1. Taxonomy (NCBI): domain Eukaryota; kingdom Metazoa; phylum Arthropoda; class Insecta; order Coleoptera; family Chrysomelidae; genus Bruchidius; species Bruchidius siliquastri. The sequence goes on along the minus strand of OX438533.1, from coordinate 39,092,416 downwards.
AAGAACAAACCATGGGAAAACCTGGATATTCTTTGGAACATATTCAACCGAACTGGATAACAGTTTACTGAGGAATTACGAGGGCAGTCATGACTCAATTTCATAAAAGTAAATTCGTTGACCTTTCTCTTGAAATGTATTTCCTTGTTTAGTATAGAGGCTTGCTCTCATTTTATTCTGTGTCTGGTTCTACGAACATTTTCACTGATTTGATTGTGCATTATGACGATAATTTGGAATTCCTGATAGTTTATAAGATCAACAAGATTCACAAGTTACATTAATTAGATTTGTTCTGAAGCATGCCCAAACTGACTGGATCGTTTATATAAACAAAAACGCGATATACAGTCGAATTAAATGAGACATGAATCACAGCCATCTTAAATTAGGAAGCCGCGCTGTTGAAATTTGGGAACGTTGGCAGGTGGTCCGGAGAAACATAACCTCACTTATAGTTCAGCTGAGTCATTTGGTTTGTGTTGGTTTTCGTTCCCGTTTTGAGCAATTTTCTGAATATTAAAAAAGTACGGAATTCAGTATATGAATATTATATACTATAAACGTAGTTAGTAATCAGTATCTTCGTATTATAGTGTTTCGTGACAGAGGCAAGGTAGGCATATTTGAAGTTATTTCTAGTTGTTCAAATTGTTTCAAACAAAAAAGGTTGCTGTGATATATATATATATATATATATATATATATATATATATATATATATATATATATATTTTACTTATACATATATTTTATATTACAGATGCCTGCCTCGACGCTGCTGCATACCTGAATGTAAGTCAAATTCTGACTATAGTCTGAAGGAATCAAACAACAAATGTGAAACAACATTCAGCTTTCCCAAGTGCCCACAAAGACTAGAGAAGTGGTTAAACGCTATTCCAAGGAAGAACTGGACCCCTTCTAAAAATAGTGTAGTTTGTGCAAAACATTTTAGTGAATCAGACATTATCCGATTTCACGAATTTATAACACCATCAGGAGAGATAAAAAAAGGGGGTTTAGCATACCCAAATCTGTGTGAAAGTGCAATACCGCGAAAGTTTCCCAATCTTCCAAAATATTCATCATCAGATCCAAGAACAAGGGCTGACCCGGAAAAAGAAGGGAAAATCTTTTGGAACATGGTGTGAAAGTCTTGAAGAATTTTTTATGAGGATTCAATGAAAAATTTTGAAGACCTCTTAAAAAACCTAAAAAATAAGATACCTCTACACAACTGGAACATCAAAGCTTGCCCTGGTAAATTGCTATTTTATTTACTAAATTTTGACACACATAATGGGTAATAATGAACTATATGAAAGACAACTAAATTGGATTTTAAATTTGGATCATAAACTGGAGCGTTGGTCTCAACTAGCAAATTTAATTTCTCATTATAATACAACTGAGGATTTTCAAGTGGAAGGAACTGTTGTGGATATGATTGGTAGGGGATTGGCTGTTATTTCAGAGGCTTATTTTTAGAACTGTACTGCTTCATATAATCATAGTTTAACTTTAACTTATAGGTTCAAGATGATTTTTTGTTGTAACATGCTGTTCTTCTATTTCAATATTAAAAATGAAATTGATATTGATTTTTATTTATCTGTTACATGTTACCGTTAATATTATTCTACCAGATCTAAGAAAAATATGTATTCATTTACCTAACGTTTATATTTATAAAATCAGTTCGATCAAAAAAATTGGTTCAAAAGTGAAGGAACAAGGTTTCGAATTTGAATAAACCGCGACCGAAAGAAGTAAAATGCGCGCTTCTACCGGACCTTAGTAGTCTTTGTACCGGACCACCTCCATCAGCTGATTGCGGTGTTGCCACACCAGCAGCGCGGCTTCCTAATTTAAGAAGGCTGTGCATGAATACTATACATATGCCTGTAGACACAGACTGAAGTTAGAACTGATATGGATTCATTTTTTGGTGATGTAACTGTGCGGCAGTTGGTGGAGCTCAAAAAATGTGCACCGCTGTTGTACTAAAGCCTTTACAAATGTTAATTTAGCACTATATTTATATAATCACAACTTTTCACAATTTATCATGGACATCAAAAATTATAATGTGTATACTTGACGACCTTCTAGTTGTTGCAAAACGATAATTATAATGCTCGAGTGATCTAATTCAAATCGTTTATTCGTAAAACTATTTTGACCCGTTGAAGTCTATTAAGCAATTCAAAAAATATGTGGATAACATAAAAACGCAGATACCGTATAACATCTGCATTCCCTTTTTTAGTAGTTAATTAACTCTATAGATTTTAGTTCAGTCTGTGCAAGAACATTCAATGGATTAATAATAATCATTCAGTAGTCCGAAGCATGAAGAATATAAGTGCAAACATTTGAAGAAAGGTATGACAAGCAGCTTCAGGACTCATTTACATTTGGCAAGGAACGGAAATTACTTCACACATTTTCTAGTTAAGCTGTCCAAATAGTAAAAAGAAAATTGCTCCAAATGACATAGTGAATTTTAGAGTTAACGTTGTGGTTATTTCTATTGAAATAAATATGATAAATGAGTTAAAATCTTCTCTTCCGCTCCAAGAAATTGTATTATTTGGAACAGCTACTGCTACTACAACGCCCAGATCAGACCATCGTTGGAGTACAGCTCGCTAGTGGACAAATTTGATCTGGGTTTTTCCCACTCCACTTTTTTAACTGTCAAAAGTTTGAGTTAAGGATGATCACTTACAACGAAGCAAAATTTTGAAGACTTGTCACTATTTGATATCTACATCAATTTTACCAGCATTCACTTTCTGATATTCCCTCCATTGAATTGTACCTAATACATATTTTATTATCAATATTCTACTGATAGATATCGGCCTTTCAGTTTCTTTCGACGTTCGAAATTAGCATTCTCAAAAACCCATATAAAGTGTATTTTATGATCTCATATTCGTTCTTGATTCGTTCTTTATTTGTAGGTCTATGTAAAATTACTTACTACTTCCTAAGAATCTCATCAGTTTATTGCATTTGTCGACTAGTCTATTTCATCTAGTTGCAGTTACTTCATTTCAACGCTTTGGCTCATTACGTAGGTATCTCAAGATTTCGACCTTTACTCAATCGTAGACAGTCGAATGAAAATAAATATACAAATGTGCTTTGTTTAATTACACATGCACAAAAAGATATCCAGGTCAGGTTTTCATAACAAAGCTTTTTCGTGAGTCGAGATAGTGGCCGTGTAAATATATCTCAGTTAGAATGTGTGCAGATCGTGAAAAAGTACCAGACAGCACAAGGTCTTTGGTACTACCATATATCCGGTACCCAGATAGGTCGATTGTGTGAAAATGCTCTATAGAGATCACGACCTGAATATCTTTGCAGTGACAGCTGTAGCGATTTGTTGAACTACTCGAGTAACTGCAGAAAGTTATTCTGCATTATTGTGGTTCAAAGCACACTAGATTTGAAAGATGCTACCGAAAATTTCCTTGAGCCAACGAAATTGTGGATTCAAATGCGTATGATGAATAAGTTTGTGATATTTTTGCTCTTAGGGGGGCAGTATGAAGAATTATGAAAGACTACAGTTACAAATGATGTTTACTATTCTGCAATCTTAGAAATATGTGTATCAGGACGTCAAGATTTCATTCACGCATTTCAATTCCTCTCGGAGCAATCTTCGCGGAAATTGAAAGTGCTATAAGTTATAACGATCGCTTTAGCTTGCGGTGGTTACGAAACCAAAAGTAGACTTCACGGCCCATTGAGCATTGTGAGTTGGTATGCCTGCCTCGTCGTTGGCCAGATTGGTGCACACGAAATGGAAATAAAAAGACGCAATGCGGAAAATACAACAGGCCGCATTGTGGTGGTCACTCGATATGTGTGTAGGCGGTTAACGGTGTGAATACGATAGCGAAAAATTACACATTGATCACGTTCAGGTTGGTGGATAAAGAAAAAATTCTGATTCATGATGACAAGTGTATGAAGGCGGAGATGTGGTCCTTTCCAATTAAACCATTAAACGGATGGAAAGTATCTAGATACTGACGTAGATATTTCAATTCACAATAATTTGCACAGAGCTGAAAATTAGAACAGATCTTGGGTGACACTATCTAAAATATCGTTTTTTGCATTTATTTTTGGTGAAGTTTCAATAAAAATAGTTAAGGAAAAAGCATTAGATCATTTGAATCCATAAAAAATGTTCAAACGCTGCTTCAACAGTCATGTCTTCTTCGGTTTCTTATTCTTTTTGCTGCTGATATCGTCAAATTGTCCTAAAATGGATGCGTCAGTTGTGTTCTCATTGATACCATAAAAATCCTCATCCGTTAAATTTGTTTGAACATTGGAGCAAGACTGGCCTTGATGATATCTCAGGAATTATGATTCTCAATATATTATCTAGTTCTCTGTTTTGTATCAAGATTATGATATGCTCAATTTTAAATTTAGGTAATCTCCCTTCCAAGACTGTTCCAGGTTTAAATTGAAAATATTTACTCAAATAAACTTCATGTGATCAAAAATACAGTATTCTTACTTTAAGATTAATCCAGCTTCATAAAATTCATAACCCTACGATCTAATTTTCGATTGCTCAAACTTATCTCATGTTGACTATGAAACATGTGTTTTGCCACACTAGGATTTTCTGTTCTGCCATATCTTGATTGTGCTAAGTGCTTCTCGAATCTATCCCTAATACATCTTGTTTGTTGCAGTCACTTCAAATTAATTTGGTTTAATCCACTCCGATAAAGCTTGTCAACTTTGTCCTTTAGGCTTCCTAATAGTTCTTCAAGTTTTGCACCAAACTGATGTACAGTTATGAATCTCAGATCCTGAATGACTTTGTCGTCCTACTTTGAAATCTTTCCTGATCTGAAGAAAAGTTGATTTGTTGATGTAGCAAAAAATTAAAACTAGCTATTTTGTGTTGGTTATAGTGTTAGAATCTTTGGGTATGTAACGCATTGTCTTCATGTCTTTCTTATGCACTCCATTTTCCAAACTGTTTCCACTGCTTCTTGTTGCGACCAGAAACGCCAACTGTCCATTGTTTCAAATTTCAAAAGTAAATTTAATCGATTCAAATCGAATGATAAAACTGTATCGTGTTTGATGTTGCTGCGCAAAAGAATACAGTTTAATTCAATGCAAAGTACATCGTGTTGTTGTTGCATTCAAAAGAAAACGAAATGAGTTTCTGGTATGACCGGCATCCGTTTCAAATTCTCTAACAAACCTTCGACAATTTTTCCGGTTCTCTGCCTGAAGCGTAGTGTTCACAAATAAGTGTATCTGATACTTCGCATTGCATATATGCTTCGACATTAATAGATATAGTTGAAAAAATGGGGCGCAATTTTTTCATACTATACGTATTGATTCACAGAATTTACTCCAACATAATTTGCTTTATCTTGTATCAATTTAATCAATTTCACAATAGCAAATTTTTCCTAATCTCAACACATGTCCCTGGTGAGACCTACAGAAATTGTGGCGTCTTGTGAAATAATGCATATGCTTGTCCATTACATTAATTTTCAAACACACATATCTCAATGACCTTTACAACATTTTCTCGCCGCGTTCGTACAGGAAAACACTAACAATCTCTTTCTCAATGCTCCACACTTTTGCAATATCCTCTTGTATCGGATTGATTTGCATATACAGACTATCAAAAATAATTGGTGCATTCTGTGTACAGGGTGTCCGGCCAATGCCAGAAGCCTTATGACCTATACATAATCATATAGAAATGACGATAGACGTTTTGCGTTCAAAACTTTAATAGTCTATTGTAGTGTTAAATAATTTTAACAGCTGCCATAATCCAGATTACAAATTAGATATATCTTAAAAGCAATAACAGGCGGTATAATTGTCAAAACATATTCCACTGTTTAGTAATACTACGTAAAGTATAGATACAAACCTATATATTCTTCATGAGTAGTGATGGTGAAGATAATAATAATAAAGTTTATTTGTTATCCTAACACGCTAGAGTGATTTCGATATTTAGACTCTGTTTTACGCAACTCAAAAACACAGTATTAAATTACTGAGTTCTGTGGAGTATACAATGGCAATCTCACGGAACGTATCAGAAACTATGTGAACTAACTAAACTTAAATTCATGCAGTTATTGAAGTTGAACTACATGTATTCTCATGACATGTTTCATACATTTTTTTTTTTCTAATTTTGACCCATTCTATATTTCGCAAGAAAAGATAATTCCTAGTTTTATATTAGTCAACAAACGCTCAATACGCTGAACCGGTAATTTCGGACAAATTTAACAAATTGTGTTGCGAATGTCTGATTGAATTGAGTAGTTTCTAGTTTATTTCACTTCCTGGTTTTGAAAATATTTCAAAAAAATATTATACACTAGGTAATTAATTTATTAATGTTAATATCAATTCCATATTACTCGCTTTATATTTTTCTGCTACTAGTTGTGAAATAAGGTAATCATGGAAAGTTGAGTAATGTTTTATTTACTCATTGACTCAGATTAAGTTAAGATTCAAACCATTATTTGACTGTTCAATTGACTGTTTACAATGTTTACTTAGCTTGACCCATCCTGGATCCTGTCCAGCCCGCAAATACCCTTATTTGTGCCAACAGAAACTAAAAATACTTTTTTAAAAACACCACACTCTCGATGAAGTCTTTTGATAAATTGATAATAGTAATTAATCTCAGAATAAGAAAAAGGAAGCCACATGTCTTGCACAAAAAATGTAAGAGTTTTGTCACCATATTGTCTTGGAATATCAAGTAATTAAACTGTTAAAATGTACTACTTCTATTAATTTGATTGAACAAGTGTATTATTCAAATTGTCAAGATTGCAGAGTGCATACTCTAATTATAACTACAATTTAATGGGTAGGTGTGAAACTGTGTCATTGTAAGAAATTGTCGTAACACATACTTAAAATCCTTCACACGGTTAAGTCTAGTCTGATCCACTAATTGGTGCTGCGTCTAATGCTTCTTGTTGAAGCAACAGATGTAAAGGATGCCTTACACTGTACGTGTAGTTTCTTGTATTTTGTGATATTAAACTATTCAACTTAACTACAAATAAAAATTTCTAAAACATAATCCATATGAAATGCGACTGCAGTTCTCTTGGATATATAGCCACAGCCTAACTGTATTTAAATTAAATTTTTTATTTTGCACATAATATGAACATCTTAGTATATTTCCGACTCGATTTTTACAACCATTGGGCAGTTCTTTAAAAATCAAACGAAATGCGGTCTCTAAGTCCAGTCTGTTTTTCAGACAGAATTAATTAATACTAACGGTATTTTATTTACTCGTTGAGCGGAACTTACATCACTTTCTATCCATATTTACACCACCCTCTAAATGAAAAATATTATTATTTTGTGAGAAACGATGTATTTTCAACGGAATTAAATTTGAGGTTTAAGCAAAGGCAAATGAACAAGGTATACAAAGAATACAGCGATTTGTAAAACAAGACAATACTGTTGCTATGGTAATTCATACAGCGCTACTCATCATGACGAGATGCAGCAAGTCCTACTATAGTGACGTATAGTTGGAACTACCCAACAATCGGAACTGCGAAATTTTTGTCAAAATTGAGTTTCATGTTTCACCTGAACATACATACCACACATACATTGCATGTCAAATAAAAGCTTGTAATTGATAAAAAAAGGAAATTATTATCGCTAGGAAAACAGTAAAAAAACACAATGGTGATTGTATTCATGATACGATGATATATTTATGAGTATGATATGGAAAAGTATGAAGATGAGAACAATAGTGAGACATACTACTAGGAATATTTACATTTATAACACAATAAAGACAAAAAGGCCATATAGACGAGAGAACAACATTGCTACTAACAATAAATAGTAAAAACACATAATCATTTGGCATAGCGTGGTCGAATCCATTTGGTATTTCGGGTGGCACCATCAAGGACAATAAATAAACAGTACGTAGAGAGCAGTCCCACCTAAAATACAGAGCAGGTCCTTGGTAACACTTCTTGCACCTTGCAAGTATTTACTTTAACGTAAAGCGAAAAGTCGCACAGTGCAATAGAACAAAATAAAAGCGGGAAGCCAGTGGTTCTTTCCTTCGCTAGAAATCCCACCTCAACAGAGATGTACCTGAGATGAGGATGTGGCGTCAAGGGTTATCCATGGTATCCTCCCAAACCATGACCTGGAAAAAAATAATGGAATTAGGCGTAATGAAGGACTGGATGGAATACATTATTTTTTATATGTTCATCCATAATTTTCGAGGCACGAAAGCTTCGTCATAACCAGATTTTGTGATTAAACCAATATTTTTGTTCAAAAAGCATTCTTTCCACCCAAGATATTTGTTTGAGGCTTGTTGAATAAAGAGTGTAGTCTTGGACCGAAAATAAATTAAAAGGAGAAGTCAAATAGATGGATTAGATATTTTCTAAGTATTATATGGTATGGCTGTCCAATAAAAGCATATATTATACATCTTCAAAATATGTATAACTGAATTCTACATCACAAAATTGAGAAAAAGAGAAACGTAAAAAAACGTTATGTGTGCTACAAATTTCCAGTTGTGTCTAATGGCTCAGAAGCCATTTCTCGATATTATGACTCTATAGAAAACTACTCTTAGATTTACTTGGAGCTTCTTGTAATTCCTTTCCACGCATACAAATTGTCTATCCTCGTTGCACAATAGAAGCGTAATCTAGAGTTTAGTTAAACGTGTGTTCAATGTAGAACCATTCTTCAGTTTTCTTTGCCGATTGTTCAACTAAAACTTACATTTCGCGTTAAACTTACCTTAAATGAAATACAAACTAAGAAGAATTCGGAACATCGCAATTTTTCAGAAACTTTAAAACCTTTGAATGAGATTAAACAACCAAAATTGGGAGTTCAGCTAAACCGAGTTCAACGCAGCATTCAAAAGGGGTTTGACAAACTACGTGGAACCGCATTGCCGAACGAGGTTCTCAATCTGAACGGGGTTAACTGATATTGTGCAACCTACTGACGATAGAACACTGATAGACCTCGTATGTTTACAAAAACTTTCGTCAGACATTGGTGCCCAGTTGCCAAAATTCACCAAAGGACTACAATAACATTAATTTTTCGACATAGCTAGTTCACAAGATCTCATGAATATGTTCTACAATGAATATCTTAGCCATTAAATAGTGAGGAAAGTTAAACATAACTTCATAATTCGGAACAAACCTGCAATGTTATTCACACCTCACACACTATCTGGCAACATGGCTTTGTAGTAAATTCATGCTACTAGCCGCTACGTATCATTCTTCATTCATATTTTGCAAATTTGACGTCTGTCGGCATTTGAAAGAACCGAACCGTCATCCGTTTACGTCAGGTCACTGTCAACCGCTTTGAATTTTGACGTGAGCATTCGAATCAGACATCGTAGTTTTTGTTCATTTTCTCTGTTTGATCTGGTTTGAATTATGCTTATTGTTGCCAAAATGATGATATATTGTTATGTGTGTAAGCTGTTCAGCACCCAGGCTGAAGCTGCAGGTGTAACCTTCCATCAGTAAGTATAATTGTGTACTTTTTCAAATTCCCGCCATGTCAAATTTCGTGATTCATCCAAATGTCATCGATGTTTATAAACCAAAATTACGGTCCCCATCAAGCGGCCATCTTGCCACTTTCCCCTGTCCCTGCTGGTCCTCTCGCCTAAAGTCATGTTTGACTATAGACATAAATGAATTTATGAATGAGATGCCAGGTCTTCAGTTGTTCTATCGTCGTTGGTGCAACCGGATCTTACTCAACAATGACATCCAACAGCCATCTGACAGCTGCCTTTTGTCAATATTTTGACGTGCTTCAAGCGTTCGTATTTACCTTATTTTTACCGCGATGAACCAGTGATACATATTGTCTCATATTATTGTAGCGTATATCATTGCAACGTTATTATGGCTGCGAAGGCTAACGAGTTTGACTACAAAGACAAATTGTCCTTCCTGGCGGAATGGCATGACTACGATTCAGCCTACCATAAGAACTTCGTAGTTAACTACTATCCCAGTGATAACACCTTGGATATCTACGACAGGGACCTAGAAAGGATTTATCTGAAACGCACCATCATGGATACCTTGGGCTATAATGACATGTACGTAGGAAGTACTATAAGAGTCTATGGCAGACAAATAAAGCTGACGGACTATGCTGATTGCAAGACCAAATCTATAGTGAGTAAAACGGAAGAAAGAACTTTGGCCATATTGAAACCATGTGTAATAGATAAACTTGGCGAGATTATTACACATATCCAAAATCATGGGTTCCACATCAACCGCATGCGGATGTGTATCGTTAACAGACGAGAGGCTTTGGATTTTTACCAAAAGCTACGAGGCGACAGTGAATTACCCTTCGTGTTAGAGCATATGATTAGCGGTCCAGTGGTCGCCGTGGAATTAGTTGGAGAGAATGCGTTGACCAGGTGGGACCAGTTGATGGGTCCTTGCGATCCTATAGAGGCCAGAAAGACTCACCCAGAGTCTCTAAGAGCTATCTACGGCAGGGATAGCACTGCCACCAGTGGCTTCCATGGTTCGCATAATGCTGAAGAGGTTGACAGAGAAGCCAGATTTTTCTTTCCTGAAGGAAACAATAGGATTCCCACATCCACGGTACAACTAGTTAATACAACGTGTTGCGTAATCAAACCTCACGCAATCAGTGAAGGAAAATTGGGTTACATAATAACCGAGATAACAGAGTCACACTTTAAAGTTACAGCAGCTCAAATGTTTTATCTAAGCAATGCAAATGCTGATGAATTTTTGGAAGTCTACAAGGGCGTCGTTACTGATTACCATGCTAAGCTTTGTAGCTTTGTCGATGGCCCATGCGTTGCGCTTGAAATAGCCGGAAAGAACAGCGATATGGACGTTCATGGGGAGTTTAGAAGATTTTGCGGTCCTGGAGATTCCGAAATAGCGAGACAGATTCGACCTGAAACTCTGAGGGCCAAATTTGGGATTGATAAATATAGAAATGCCATACATTGCACTGATCTACCTGAGGATACAGCACTGGAGCTTGAATACTTTTTCAAAGTCCTAAAAGATTAGACAGTCTGATACAATATATGGATATGCTTTATACTTTTATAAATTAAAAATATACGGGAATTCTCTTCTGTTTTTTATCCATTATTCCGCTGATGGATGTAGCAATTTTAAATAATAAGTGGAATTACTTAAGCTGATTGGAAATCCAGTCAATCCTAAAAATAATGGACAGAACAATTACTTTTTAACTTTTTTTCTTCCTCGCCATCTAAGCTATACTAGCGCAAGATGCAAGATGATTATCCTGACGCGGTATCCAGTTACTCACCGTACGCATAAGCTGGAGCTGCATAAGCTGGCGCCGCGTGCACCACAGGTGCCGCCACTGCTTTGACAACGGGGGTCGAGGGGTGAGCTGCATGTCCGCTCCTCGTGACCACTGCATTAAAACCGTTGTGATCATCCGCTGTGTAGTGGACCGTGCGTATCGTTCCGTCAGGCTCCGCAACTGTGTAACTACCTTTAACTACATCGCCGTCTCTTACTTCCTCTTGAGACTTGTGGTCGCCTGTGTGGCCGTCTGCTACGCCGTAGTTGAACTGGTATTTGGGATATGCCTGTAAGCAGCAGGGAAACGGAAAATTTTATTTAAACGAGCTGGAAACCTAGCAGGATTGATTTTGAGTCGAGTAATTTCTGAGAGATACTCATTCCCACTTATGCCAACATGAAATTTCATCCAGATATATACTATTATTTTATTCTGTCTTTTAAGGTGCACCAGTTTCTTGTTAATAATAAAAATCATTTTCTATCTATATCGCTGTTGCCACGATTATTCAAAATAAAAAAAAAGACATCATCGGCTGCATTACCTGCGAAACGTCCTCAAATGCAAACCAAATTACAACTCAATGAATGAAAATACTTTTTCATGAATGTACATCAACACAGCTCATAAACAGCGGTTCATCTTGACCGTGATCCATTCTTTGCGTTTCAGCATCGTCGCTCTTGACTTTGAATGGTGTAGCATCGTCTGGTGTCTTCTTCTTTCACTTCCAAGTTTCAAGTCCAAGTCTACATCGGATCATCGAATGTGGCTTCACGGATCGGATCGTCTCTTATGCAATTTCGCTTTTACGCTCGGTTGTGTTTGATTCTTCGAATGCTGGTTTTGTTTGGTTACGGTTTGTTATTTTCACTAGCGGACGGTGTTGTGAGGTGAGGTATCAAACGGCGTTAAAAATGTTATGGGAGAAGACGTAATAAAATAAATGTTGGGGTTATCAATTAAGCTCAAAGTACGAAGCTTTCATTATATATTTATTGCTATAATTTTATACCTCTTGAATGAATAGCCTCTTATACAACTCGTCTGATTCTCGTCCGATAGCATTTTTCAGGATTTTTCGCGCTCGATTATCATTTCATTTGCTGTTTTTATTAACAAGACAGCTGTAACAAGATGTTTCCTATTTATAATATCAGGATAAGTCTTATAAATCTAAGTAAATTATGAAAAGTCTATTCTGAAGTTTACAGCACTAAGATATAGAGATTTCTAGTGATCACTTCAAAACTATCTATATTACAGAGAGAGGGTTGAACTACCTTCGCCTCCAAACACTCGACTTTATTTAAATTATATAAATTCATCGTTTTAAATATTCCAGAAATGTCTTGATTACCATTTTGCTTAACATCATCCACTTGAAGCTCCGTCCGAAAGAATTTTAACCTAGTTTTACTATATCGAGAACAGCCATTTAAGGTGGTGCTGTAGTTTTTAAAGCACAGGCGAGCGCTAGTCATTCTGTGCCAGTCAGTAGCGTGCATTTTGTAAACGTGAAGGTTTATAAGTTCAGCCTTTTCGTCCAACTGACGTAAAAACGACAATTTAAATAAACGTCATATAAATGGCAGACTAAGTTCCGAACAAGGGATGCAACGTGAAGAACATATGTTGTTCAAGAGTAAAAAAATCTGTATGATTGAGTGAAGAAGGGGCATTTTATTGAACGAATGTTTCACAATTTAGCACGCCGCTGAGGCACAAGATGCCCGCCGGCACCCAAATATTTGCCAAAGACGTTAGTAGGCTTTTTTACGTTACGTAATTGTACTCAGTGCATAGCGGCACTCAAGTGAAACGGTGCGGTGCCCAGTCAAGGAATTCTGTACCTTTTTTGTTGACTTTCTAAATAAATAGTCGTCTCCTGTGACACTTAGTTATTTGACTGGTAAATTGTGTCGGCAACTAATTTTGCAAACTGCAGATTTCACGCTGCTTATTTCTAACTATGACTCTACCTTCTAATGCACTATAGTGGATATGTGCTACTTATGGAACTAGAAATTATGACATATGTATAGAGCAATTCATAAGACTTCAATTCAAGATAAGAGTGATCTGAAAATGACAGTTATAACAGATATTACAGTATCGAATTGAGTGAGTGTACAATTTGTTTAATAGTCTGATATGTGGCCGTTTTCAGCTCAGATCTCTTTCAAAGTTTATAGACATGAAGGCTGAAAATACTCAGCGAGTGGCTCAAAGAACAAGTATAATGACAAGATTTTTACTGAATGGCTGAGAATGCAATGCAAAGAACTTAATGTCCATGCGACAGCTAGTAAAAGTGACAAGAAGTGATTAACGCAAGGCTACAAGGCTTTCATAGGAAAACAGGAAGCCACGTTTTGTCTTGTAACCACCTCTAGCAAAATAGATGGCGTCAGTCACATCTTGTCGTTCCTAATTACTTAATCGATTTTGGAATTTCATAGTTGAAAATCTGTCAAATTGTATGTTAGACTTACGACATAGTCGACAGCATGAGCAGCCTTGACAGCAACTGGAGCAGCATGAACGGCAGGCAAGGCATGCGCCACGGGGGCAGCGTAAGCGGGGGCGGCATAGGCGGGGGCTGAATATGCGGGCGCGGCGTAACCGTGGCCTAATGTGTAGCTAGTGTAGGCGGCCGCTGGAGCAGCTCCCAAATATCCTGCCTGCGCCGACGATACCGTCAAGGCACAGAGGGCTAGTAACTGGAAATAATATAATAAACGAGATACAAGGTGAAAATGTTCCATACCTGTTGTACAGCAAATTGAAACGTTTGACAATTATAATGATATTGATATTAATTGGTTAACTATATCGAGAACAACAGTCTTCTTATAATGAATTTTCACATTCCTTTAGAATGAGGGTGTCTTTGATTGACTTTTTACAGGCCGAAACAAATAAATCATTGAATATTCAATAGGACGAAACTTCTTGTGGAAAACGAATAACAATTTAAATAATAATAATTACAAAGACATGACTCTCTATATGTGACCCAGAGGAAACTATCAAACTTCACTAATACTTTCTGTATATCTCTACCTTAACATCGTCGTAGCTAGGAACTGTGGAAAATCCCTTATATGTCTGACAATCCTCCTCCGCAAAACCTGAAGGGCAAAAAGCCTTTCTTCTGATACCATCTCTCCCACTTACATAACGTCAGAATGGTAAGAATTCAATATCAATAGTTTTTGAAACAACGTATTCACTAAGGTCTCCTCTTTCTCACACAGAATCAAATGATTATTTCGGATAACCTTCAAATTCAACGCTTTTAAATTGTATAATAAATGATTTTCCAACATTTTTGAAAAACCTTTTTTGACTCTTACAAAGCTAGTTATCTCGGCCTATTTTGTATGTATGTATGTTAACTTCAACGGAGGGCTATCCGAAATTAACTCAATACAAGATAATTTTTCATAATGAGAGAACCACTTTTTATTATGTATTTACGGAAGAGCAACTGATAAAATCCATAATAAAAATAGACTAGATATCAACCTCCCTTTATGAAAAACAACAAACACAAATAGCGTTCATTACCATGTCCTTCTAACATAATTATTACCATAAGCTAATTATATTAACGCATTTCTCCGGTATTTCTGTCGCATGCTAATTACATTTGAAACACAAACTTAACCTTGTCGTGCTAAATCAGTTGGTGGTTACGACATTACTAATTGACGGAGGTGATTTGTTTATTATCAAGAAGTTTTCCATTTCATTCATTTCTGGCAAATATTTGCATTAATTTTATGCAGACGGAGAAAGTCTAGCGGTATTGGCATTCATTTGATAGCAATGTCTGTGATTAGTAGATTTGAGGATATTGTTTATGAGGTTATTAAACGAATTTTGTGGGGATGTTATTTATGATATTTAATTGTGATTATAGAGAACAATATTAGTCAACATTTTATTCAACTGTATGCATCCGACCTGCTATAGATATGCATGTCTCGTCTTCAGCCTAGACTCGTCAGTATAGCCTGGCGTGTAGAGAGCAATTGAGTGGTATATACGTAACCCAGTCAAGGGTGTAATAGCAACATCAACTCAGCTAAGTGTCGCCCTCTATGGGCTCGTAAGATGTCAATGGGCGTCCCCATAGAGGGCGACACTTAGATGACTTTATTTAACTTACAATACCTTTAAGGTGCGTTTTAGTGAGAATTAATGGAGAAAATTGAAATCTATTACTTTTAGAGTTACTATAATGGTATTAACCTAGGTTTGATTATTGTGCAAAATTTGAATATTAATAATGCTATACAGAAAACTAAATAGCTTACATGTATTGAAAATAAGTTAGACAGAAAATGTTGGAACAAAAAAAGAAGAATGGAGAGTAGATAAACTAGGTACAGTGATAATGGATTCAAGAAATAACTATGTCTTGGAAAATCTGGAACATCAAATGTATAAGTACGACCAAAGTAAGTCTCAATTCGATGTATGAAATAAAATATTATTTGGCTATGTATGGGATAATAGTCATACAGACAGTTAATCGGTTTGTGTTAGTGGCACTTCAATTAGTTGGATAAGATTTTTCGCCTTTTGTATTTTGAAAGAGGCCGAAACGTTAGTCAAGCTAATTCTGAAATCAAAAAAAAATTCAATCAACGGTCAGTGCAGGTCAAATAAATCAAAGAAAAAATTACAGGGTAACTTAGTGGATCTAAATTCCTAGACACAGTTATTATAAATGTTTGATATTTCTGATGGATATTCTAGTTACAGAACCTGCTGTTTGAAAGTGAAGAAATTACAAAGCAGTTCTTCCAAAAAATCATCAAAGTGTAGGAATAATATTAGATTGCAGCATACGCAACAATATATGCCACCCGATGCAAAAATTAGTTATTGTTATTTTGACACCTGATACAATAGCAACAATGTTTGAGTTCCATTGTGTAGATAAAAGAAGTTAATAACTTTTATATAAGCGGTACAAATTCCACACTGTTTTGGCCAAAAGCGTTCCATAGTGATGCATGCATCTATTGAATAATAGGAGTACATTTCTAATTTAGCAATGTGTCGCTCTGATTTTAAAGCCGAGATATACATTAATTTAAATTAATTCAATGAAACGAGACCAAAATGTTTTTCTCACAAAATTACTAAGACATATTGATTTTTTATTGACGTTTGACATACATTAGGGTAGTTTGGCGTGTTTACATCCCATTGGAAAATCAAAAAACGTAGATTTTTGTTAAAAAAACACACAGTAACATTTGAACCAGGAAGATTGTCACCAACTAAACTAAATACAACAACAAGTTATAGAAGTTCCATTGATCACATTATCTCCTCTCAAAAAACGTTAATCAAAATCAATATTCAGTCCTATCAATATTTGTGTAAATCTTCGAGTCATGGAAACCCTACCTTATTGAGCATTCTGTGGCACCTGCGATCTTGTAGCTCTTACGGAGACCGTGCACAACGTTTAGTTCCATTGACGAGGGTCCGGCCATTTTATACCTCTGTCGATTCACCCCGTTTTGAGCAGATAAAAAAAAATGGGCAAGGTCATCGCAAAACGGCGCTGCTGGGCGCGGTGTATGTGTGACAATACGCTTCGGGATTTTTGCGATAGACGCTGAGAATGTTTAGTAGATCGACGGGCCTCAATCTAACTAGGAGCCTGCTTTTCTGTATTGATTTCGATCAGATTATTTTGATGAATTACTGTTCTTAAAAGCCTTCGAAATGAAATCTTAACATAATAATACATGCATCAAAGAAACAGCATTTTGTACTGACCCGGAAAGAATCGAGAGAAGCACAAGAACAATCCTTCTTCAGCTTGTTCATCTTTTCCTTAATTCAGTTGACTCTTCGACAACAACTGTTCTATATACAATAAATTGACCTGTTTGTAATATTTTTTCATTTTTACAGTGAAGCAATATGATATTTCGGCCACACATAACTCAAAATATACTTAGGAGTAAAGCTCTTAAATCATAACTCATTTCAAATTAAATTTATACCGGAAGGATTCCTAAAAAGTTTAGGTTCTAGAATTAGTGTATTCGTGAGGCGGACGCAATTTACTACCAGTCGATAGAAAGCCTAAAGCTTAAAAGTATGCATCTAAAAATTAAGTTCTTTACACTTTTTAAAACTTTTGTTGTCCTCCCACTTTTGTGGGATACACCAGAAAATGGCAGAAAAACATCGGTACTTCAGTAATTTCTAGTTTCTGTTCATTGGTTTGCCGCCAATACGTCAAATAAAAAAACAGCATTGCCTACTTTGTGTCCATATCGTTTCATTCACCAAGTTTCTTCAAATATATTTTAGGGATTATCGCGATGACAAACACGTGACGGACAGACAGACATATCGACGAAGAGACAGTGAGACGGAAATGTCAAATGTTTTATTGCCGATTAGACAACTTCCTTATTGCAATACTCTTGACATGGTCTTTTTGAAATTATTTTTTCATTTAAGTAATTTTTAAACTTTAAAATATATCATATATATACGAAAACTATAAATATGGCGCGTGAGAAGAAGAAGAATCGGCTTTTTATACTGCCAACTCTATCTGTATACTAATCGCTGTCTTCATATTGTTCTGTTATAAAATGATTAGTAAGACTTGAATAATCATTCCACTAACAAAAGTCATATTATTATACATTTTATCGCCTAATATGGAATGTGAAAAATAAGTTTTCACTGTCAATATTATGAAGAAACGAGACACTTATAAATAATACATGGAGATTAACATATTCATATGCGTATATGAATGATATGCTCACCTATATAGTGAATTAGTATTGCATAATATGAGATTGTAATGGCACAGTGGGTATTCCGTTTGTAGGCCATGATGAAAATGAGGCGGTTGGAGTATGTACATGCCAAATCTAAATTATATTATCATTATTAGATTACATTTAAAAGATTAGTTGCTCCTTGGAGAAAAATAGATATGAATTGAATGCACCACAAGGCTGTGAAACCAAAAGCTATACGAAGTAGCGAATATTTTCTGTTTATATCTAACCTGATGTAGATCTTTATTCTACATATACTAGTTCTTGTAAGGGCAGTATAATTTTTTGACCAGCAGTCAAAATTTCAGTTCAGTTCTTGGTTTCCAGTGAAAACTCTGAGCGACGATGGTACGCCATGCGGAGAGATACAACGTGATATCAAAACAAAGGTTTCAGTTGTCTATTTGAGATTTGGTTGCTTCCCAGTCAAACCACTTCCACTAAAATATTCAATTGTAGTATTTTGTGTAGTTCTGTAGAGTTGAAATCAGTGGATTCTGGTAGGAAGATAATAAGTATTTATACATACACATAACAAAACTAGGCAGATCACTGTTATTGTTCTAACGATATTAATGTTGTTTTGAGTACGTAATACATATAAGGAGAGAAAGATTCATTGAATATATCCTCGTGAGCTCTTTCTAGAAGAGCTTATTCTAATAGATATTGAACATCTCATCCCGATTTTCCCTATAAATGTTTACATTAAGTCAGTGAAACTTTCGCAAAAGTGCTACTACTACACATGAATAGACAGACAGTAGCCAAGTGAGAATGGGTGAAAAAGCTAAAATTCAGAGCAACTGTAACTTGTTGCTGCAAGACTGATAGGTACAAGACTTTTAGCACGAAGTGGAACATTCGTTCTCGTTCTGTGTAGACAATATAAAAATTCCGATTGGAACACATATCTGCTTTGACAGCAGATCAGGACCTGTTAGACCGCTTCACCGTGTTTCTGTACATTCAGCGGGCAATGCGATTCTGAATTGATTGGAATGCCCTGTTGGTGTCTATAAATTTCTTTAGTAATTATTTACAACGTTCGGATAATGAATTGTGAGGTTAGATTGACGCAGTGGCGGCAGTGGCCAAGAAGGGGCCAGTGATTTTTTGAGGAGGCCTAACTATGTTTGTGTATATGTAAATCACTCATGTATTTTATTACAATTGGGTTTTGTAATACCAGTGCAAATGCAGAAACAAAAAAATATTTCACCTAAGAAAGACAAAATAAATAGCTATGCAGGATAAATAGCATGCTAGATTTGAGAACTCCAGTTCTTCATCTATGATAGGATCTAGTTAGTTAGTTGGCAAGTAACCTTTGTAAACAGTCAAATCTGACAGTACGACGATGATTTAAATATAAATCGAAACATGTCGCTGTAAGAAAGAGAGGTTGTTTGTGATACTGTGTGTTAAACAAACAATTATTTTATTATCTGCATGGAAGAGTTTCACTAAGTGAGTATATTGCTAGTCATGTTATGTTATGCAACTTTAGATGCCTGTCTCACACGTTCGTTTTTTTGCAGCTTCCCCACACCTCATTTACACTCTGGTGCCGATGGTGAGACGAGACGAAAGGCGAGCAGCGTGAACAGTGTGCAAACGTACTAATAATTAGAAAAATTACAAAGCAAAATTTGTCCTCAGTGTGGATCGAACTCACAGCCTCCTGCAATCCAAGTCAGCTATTATCATGAAATTACCGCGTATTCTAATAATTTATATTATTTCGACAATGACATTCCGCAGTTCAAACCGATGTTGTGGGAGAGCTTTTGCTGGCAATGATACCTTTATGGACCAAAAGTGAACGGACCGATGCAGTGACAGAAAAATCATATACTCGATAATATAATTTTGCAAACAAAACGAGTCACTAATGTCGCACAGTGCAAGGCGTGTCTAGATCGTAGTATTATTATACAATTCGAGTGCACACATATTCTTTACTTTCACTGAATACGGTATAGATAGGTACTTGTACGAACGTTGCAAGTACTCTGTATCTGTGCTGAGCGATCTAGATTGGAGCGCGCCGCCAGTATGTGCAATATCGTCAAACAAGGACGATTTTTATACTGTTTTTATTTTTAGAATGACCAGCGGCATTTTTAGATCACAAGAGGAGCAAAGCGCTTGATTAGAGGACCAACTGCTTTACGTTTCTAATAATGAGTAATAACTGAACTTTTGCTGAAGATTCCTATATAAAAACTGAAAATATATCAATGCCATACCCATTATAACTAAATCACCATGTATTGATAACCTAAAAGCGCAGTATTGTTCAGAGTACAATTTTTAAAAAGTTAAAATTCGATCAGTAGTCATATGTAGTCCTAGTGAGCAAGAGAATTACATTACTTACAAGTAGTTTACTTACTAGTGTGTAACAACAGAAATAACACACCGATAGACCGACAGAGCGACAGACCGAAGGACCGACAAACAGACAGACCAACAGACCGAGAGACTGAAGGAAGCTGGTGACTCGGATTCTCATGTAGAAATCATCTATGACAATGACGAATGGCTAAAAATAATTAATGTACATAATTTTCAATTTCAGAAATTTACAGATCTTATCAAAAATAATTGAAGGATTCTCTGGGTGAATGCGTATCCCAAACAAAGCATTATATACATGGAAATGAACAAAAATATAAATATATTTCGTTTTTAGTTTGTGGTCAGTGCGTAATCTACAAAAGTCCAACTACTACACAAACTTCAGAGTTTATAGTTTGTTATTCTGTCCTTGAATTATACTTGTTTCATTGATCCCATTGATCACCAAAGTATTAAAAATATCGATAGAAAACTGCAAGAGTCGATGAACTAGGGAGAAAAACTTGCTTAATTCTGATAACTGTATTATGCCAGTATATTAAATCTAAGGGAGATGATTAATTATGATATGTTCCATAAATAAAGAAGTAGAATGAAAAGAGATACAACAAAAAACATCGATAGTCAAACGGTTGAATTATTAATTGAAATTTAAAAAATACATATGGTAATTTAGAAACTGAATTAGCAGTCATTAGCATACGCTATGAGTCAAATATAGGGAAAATTATTTTGCTCCAAATTTTTGGTTAGATGCATAAACAAGGTTTCAAAATACTGCATCCAACGAGTATGAATGAATCACGTTAATAAATTTCAATTTCACTTATGTCAACAGTTAAAAATGAGGTATTATTAGTAATTTGTAGTTCCAAAGCTATTAGGTGCACTATAAGCGTTATGATTTATTTTTCCATTCTGAAAGATTTATTGTTGACTATAAATAGTAAAAATTGCAGTAAGATCTAGGTTTGGATAGTAACACTAGAAACCAATAAATAATAGTTGCTCTAACTCTGGATATTTATTAGTCATTATGCCGTAATAAAATTACGGGTTATGTCACTCCATAAACCTTGGCAAGTTCGCTGCTATGATTTACATAGGTGTATGCAGTTGTGCACAACAAAAACCAAATAGTGTTAAAAATAGATTTTTTATGCTCAAACAATTGCATATTGCGCGCGGCGTTGCACAACTTCCATTAAAAATCTACCGCCTGTTGATTGAAAGCGTAATTAGATTTATTTGAAATTTTAATTTTAATCTTCGCGTCGCCTTCTTTTGCCCCTGATTTCATCACAAAGTGTATGCCGAAGCCATTAAAATAATAACTTTCACCTACCTAGTGTAATGTCATAAAATATGTGATTTGCAACCAGATTTGGTATGTGGCATGCAATAAAATTAACTGTTGAAGCTGTATTGAGTTTTCATGAGATCTACTAGATAAATTCTTCTCTTCTCTAAACAAATTTCTTTGATCTTTGAATTGTCTCGTCTCGAAAATGCTACAGCATTCTCATCTATGAATTATAGCACGCGGTTATTCCCAGCAATGTAATGATAATTATAAAAACTATTCAGTCATTTGAGTCGTCGCGCTCAATATATCCAATGCTTTCGATAGCATTAGATACTCCTGATCAAGCTTTTTGTCTATGGGCTGCCACCGGGTCTATGCCAGGAATTGGATAGCTTTTTCAGAGAGCGATCATTGTATGATGTGGTGGATGGTCTTTTGCTTTCTTTACCATGAACGACAACCTTCCCCAGGGATCTGCCCTTTCTCCAACGATCTTTCTGCTGTACATCAAAGGACTGTTGGAAATGACATCTACATCTAGCTACAACTTCCCAGATAGTAGCACCCTTATTCCCTGTATGGAACGAGGCATTCAGCTGCAGTCCTGAGAAACTTTACATAGGCGGAAAAATATTTTTCAGCAAAGCATATATTAAGAGATTTTCTGGGGATTATCTTCAAAATAAATATGTATTGGCACGATCTACAGATAATCTGCCGATCTGTGCTTACTGCGCAAATTGGTACAACAAAATACAGGCTAAATGGACAATGGAATTATTTGGACCCATTTTTTTATATATATTTAGAAGCCGCATTTCTTAATTACCTTCTTATTCTCTGCCTGTAACCTTGGTCGGTGCTAGTCTTCGCAATCAAACGACTCCGCATTTTAGACAAGGACGCTCGCGTTTCGACGTACCTTTACGCAACCGCGTATAACTCGAGGAAGTCGTTTTGTTTTCGGTTACGCTCGCACGTATGTTCGCTTTTATGCCATTTTTTTCGTGTACCATTCGCAGGTTAATTGAGGAAGTTTCGTTCACGTATCAGTACCGTTTCGTCATTTATACGAACACATGGACACATATCATTCTGGTACGCGATTTCGGAAATAGGTTAACAATGAAATTACACCAGAAATCACAAACACTACATAGTTAGTGGTCTAGCGAGCTGTAAAAGCGGGTAGTTTTTGTGTTTTCTGCGCCAAATGATCCAGATGGTCTTCAGGGATGCTTCAAGTCATTTCAGTCATCATTTATAGTGAAAAGCAAATCTAATAAATTAATAATACACAAACAGACACATAGTCTATCAGTAGAAGTATATAAAAGAGGATATTTCAAGACGAGTTGAATCAAATTGGGAAGGTTGAGATTGAGGTTGTTCAGATCCCACTATTGTAACATATGTATACTACACTAATGAAAATTAGTGAAATTAGAAAGAAAAATTTGTCGCAAGGACGGCAAATACGCTGTGGTAGGTACTCAGATTTACCAAAATGCTACTTATAATGTGTCATATGACCATAAAGTGAAGTTTCATGCTTTGAGGTATTTTTGAACTATATAAATTCCTGTTAATTACACTTAGGAAATAATCTTCAACCGGGCCAAAGAGTGATTTGATTTGCGATTCCGGATTTTAGAAAACCATACTGAAAAAAAAGACTTTTCAACTCATCTGTATGAACTTGTTCTCAGCAAAAACACGAAATGCAAAAAAAGGTTTCTATGAGCATTGATATTGATATGCTATATATCTGAAACTAATACCCATTATAAACTTCCATCAAAATCGTTTTTACTCCAATGATGAAGCATTTCACAGTCAAACAGTAGTTTGTATTTGTGTTGTGCTATATTTTTATCGAAAGTAAAATGGGAGGATTCCAATTAACACTCGGGAACTTCGTATTTACAGCTATTATATCAGCAATGTGTTTTTACTAATACCTATAACTAGTTAGTGTCATTTTGTAATAATAGTACAGCCTGTTCCCGATGTATTCAAGTTTTTATGCTCAATTCGGTATATAGAAAACCGCAAGTATTTGTAAATCAATGATATTGCTTTATGGATATTCATAAAACACGGAGAAAACATATTTCACGTAAATCATGTATTTTTTTACATTTTATTGGGATCAATGTTTTTGCATAAGGAGGATAAAATTTTCTAGATTCATAATTCATCTGGAAATTTATTGGGTCATCTATTTTCAGCAGTAGTCGTCATTTGTAATGTTACATATGATTTATATAAAAAAATTACAATTTTAGGAAAATTTCAAACTCATTACGAGCCAGTATAGGTACTATTGCCAAGATACGTGATTAATCTCATCGTTTCATTTTTCCATGCTGCATCACAGTTAGGCGAATTGAAGAAAATCTAGTCAAATTGTAAGAATCTCATTGTATTTATTTTTATTTTGATTGTATGGTATTAGAGTTCACTGATTAAGTATGTGAAATCAAATTTGATGGACTACTTGCTATACTTATTGGGACTGACATAAAATTATACTTGGGGAAAAATTATTATTGGACATGCATCAGGTATTAATGAAAGACAAAAAAGAGAGCATTTGAAAAACATGCAAGAGCGAAGGAGACGGCCTGCGAAACCGTATAATTGGCAACGTGTGGGAATGTGGAAGGCTTCTCATCGTACCGATGATTTTGGCTGTGCGAAGTTGTCAGATTGTCAATTAAATATGATAATTTAATATTTCTTGAGGAGGCAGTCCTAGAAAAATTATATAAATTATTTAAAAAAAAATCGGTTTGCAAGTATAACTGTTTTGAAATTTAGACCTTTGCAACACAAAAACACTATAACATCCAGTTTCGTGGGGCTCCAAAAATTTTAAGTTCCAAATTTAATAGTAAGCACAGTGCACACTAAGCATCACTGGAGTTCGAAGTCTGACAAAGTTGCATTTTTCATTGTTATCAGAATTCGATTTCATGTTTGGGCATAGACAAATATTATTATGGTGTTTTTTTCAGTTTTCGCGATTAGTCTTCATTTTCAGATGTCTATGAGAATTCAGTCACTCAGTTAACGTGCATACGTACATTGTAATCACGAAATAGACATTGTTACCGCAGTAAGATGAATTTTACTAAAATTGATCTGACAACACCGGGACGCAGAGAAGCTGGGCTGGCAGTTTGCAGACGCCAGTAATTCTGTTATCACTCATCACTTAATCAGTCCAGCTTCTACGGGAGTGGGGTGTAGATGTATGACTAATGTCTTGACGTGGGTGATTTAATGATAGCGTGTAATCACCTCGACCACTTGTCATGTAGTATTATTTGGGGGCATCAATTATTAGTTTTGTAGTGATGAAGGTTATGTTTCACAATAACAAATCAAATTAAATCGAACCGTTTGAGGAGAAGGATTGGACGATCTGGAAAGAACACAGAGAATAAATTAGCTACTGCGCGAGTCGATTATCTTTCTAGATGTACCAGACTAACATTTGAAACTTTTCTTTCGAATATACATTTTTTTAATAATTATAAACAAACCCTCAGTCTACAAAACTCGAAAACATAATATGCGCGGGTGCACCTGAGAAGAGAAGTCGCCGTAGCTGAAGAAATATTCGGCTGCCATGTGGTTCATTTACTCAATAGTCGAGTCAATTTAGACTAAAAATCTATTGCCTAAATGGAAACAAGGCGTAAGCAAGTATTTCAAAATTTAAAAAAATTTGTTGCTTTCAGTGCTATCACAGACGCACAGAACAAGCAACAATTGACACAATAATGTAGTTTGAGAATGGTGGAAGCAACGGAACCAGATTGTGCACCTTACTTTAAGAGGATGCGCTTGTGCAGTGAAGTGAGCTATTATGCACAATACTGCACAATTGTGCAATCTGTAGCATCACTACAGATGATACCTTTTTCTGAAAATTAGTATATCAATGTATACGTGATCAAGATATAAGGGTTATTTTTCAACGATGTCAAATTTTGTCACAAATTCCTTACGGATGGCAAAATTGAAATGTTACTAAGAAGTTTTTTAATTTGCAATCAGATTTCATTATTTTCCTGGAAAACTGAATTGTTGCTGCATGCCCTTTAATAGTGAATCACACAAATCACCAGAGTTCCTCTAATATTTAGCAGCATAGCAAATACATCAAGAATAGCTGACCGCTGCCACGGTAGTTATTCATTATCGCTTTATCATAGAAATAAATGATACATTAAGATTATTCTTTTTACTACAATGACTGCACTTTTTCATTCTCAATACTGCAAAAAGTGAGGTGGCTTATGATCGTTTGTTCGGCGCTTATGTTGAGCAGCCGCTTTTTCCACTTACTTGTTCATTGAAGTCGGCCATACACGCATTATTTCCTAATTGAAAATTGGGGAACTCTAATGGACCGAAAAATACTGTACGATATAGAATTTTCAAATGAAACAATAGATACATCTGCGCTAAGTTCACGGAATTCCAAATCTGTATTCCATATTCCAAATTCGACACAGAAAACCGTCCATGTGCGGCTCGCTTTACCCATCGTCTCTTCTAGCACTGCTTCTCACAAACTCGCTGTTGCCGGCCACGCTTACGTAGGCCATCTTTCTTGCACTGACATTCTGCTAATTTATTATCTTTGTCTTACTTAACGCGTTTCCCATATCCAACTTTGAAAATTCCCTACCGGTATACTCTGTACTCCAGCTGTACTTTACTAAAAACAAGCCTTGAATTTTTACTGTTTGTTCTCACACAAAAAACTTATACATAGGAACTTGCTGAAAAATTTCTGCGCATAATACTACGAAACAAATTAATTGTTCGCTTTGGCCTGGCTTTGGCCAAATTTTTCATCCACTTTTTATACCGACGCGGCGTCCGTGTAAAAAGGTGTAATAATTACTGTGTAAACTGTGGTGCTAATGGAACAACAAAGAAGGCTGGTATCTTAGTCAATGACTTGACATTTCAGGTAATTTCATCATGCCAACACATTTAAGTAACTGATATATACATAATTAATTAGCTTTAGATCAACAAGAATTGTGATTCATTTATCATAACCTAAAATAGTGAATGAACTAATAAGTATAAAAATTAGAAAGAAAAGTTTGTTGCTAGGGACCTAATCACAACCCGTATTCTAGGCGGACGTTTTACCATTCCGCTATGGCGAAAAATATGGAATGCATTTAAATTTTTGCAGGGGCAATCCAAACATGATATCTTTTTCTTCCTCTTCCGTGGATCTAGTTATTCACGGCTTTTACAATCAGTATATTTTTTCGGCAACTGGAAGCCATCAAACTTGATTTTGACTTTGATTGTGTGATTTCTAGAAGTTGATACGTGGATCGTTTCCACATAGAACTTGGCAGTTTTCAGTTAGTGAATAACTAATTTTGTCTTAGTTCTTTCTGCAGTTCTGACCTTCATATTCACATAACCCAAGACGTAACTAACATTCTCAAGAAAAAACGGAAAAAGATAGGGATAAAATAATATACCAAAAAATATTGTTTCCTATGAAAATAACATTGCCGTCTACGGGTATTTGTACAATTCCAAACAAAAAGACGAATGTGTATGCGCTGGCAAATCGATTAACTACTGTTTAATCGATCTAATTTTTGTTTTTGTCCTTCCAGGAAACGTGCCCAGCCCCGTTCTATATTACGTATTGACAAAAAATCGTGGGTTTCGACAAAAACTCTGGGTCAACATTATTGTTTGGAAATACATATACGGATAACTTTATAATTTAAATATTCAGTCAAGCATGGCAGTATTTATATAAAAGGTATTTTTCGAAGAAACGTATTAGTTTGACTCATGTATACCACAACGTGTGTAACAAAAGGAATAATGCAAAATAAGGTATGATCGGTGGTGTTTTGTTTTGTGGAATTTTAACGTGTGCGCGCCGTCATTAAAGGATTACAACGTCTCAGCAGCGGAATATTTTCGGAAGTTAGTTCGTGATGTACTGTTATTGTGTTTGGTATGGAGCACCTTGTTAGATACTTCTAATCAATCTGCACAAATATGATATCAGACTCAAATGTTCTGTTGTTAGAGAAAGACTTGAGACAGGGCTCAGTCCAGAATTTAATTTGAGATAGGGGAGGACTTGCTTCTAGTTAATATATGGAGATCTCTTCGTTTTCTGAATCATCAGTTTGATGGGTTTAATACTCCGAGTTCCACAGTTATTTGAATTCAGACAATTGTAACCCCTAAATGAGGGCATTACATCCTTATGATATTCTTGGACTGCTGGATTCTGTTTCCTGTTTTAGCTTTTTAATGCAGTTGAAGAGGGCCAAAATTGAGTGATTTGCTTTAATTTAGGGGAGTAGCACAATAACAGTGACATAATAAGTGAAAAGATACCATTGGAATAACCACAAGCTTCATTTATTTATCAACTAGGAAATTCAAAAAATACGCCAAATTTCAGTGACATGTGTGACTAGATAGCGTTGACATATAATAACATAGATATGTCAAGGGACATATTGTATTTACAATAACTCGAAATTAAATGGGTATGCGATTTTATAAAATCTTACGTTTGCATAGAAACCTATTTATAGGATAGTTTCCACTGAACTTGGTCATGTGTGATGATAAGTGTAATTATTGGAATATTTCACTAACAAACTGGCTGTGTCTATTAGGATCTCAGTCACAAATTTTGAGATTTCTGATAATATGCAAAGTTTTGGGAATTTTTGGATATAAAGATGAGTTAGGAAATGTGGAGTTTATTTCCAATAAGCACTGCAGAGCCTCATATGTACCGATATTAAATGATGAATACAAAGCCATAAATTCTTCTCATATAGTACATATTAAGTATGGGCTAAGGAAATGCTGCATTATATTTTGGTAGATGTGATTTTACTCGAAAACCTACCTGACCTGAAATACAGGACTGACATACCTTTGTGTTGATATCAGTTGCGTCTCGCCGCATGCACACTCAGAACCAAAAACTGATTTAACCGTTCAGCCCTACCGACCTAATTCTGTTTCTGTAGGAACGGTCTTAGAATTGACTCGTAACTAATTCTACTTTTGTTGGAATTACAGTTTCGATTTGCGCATAGTACGACCTAATTCAAGCTCTGATGGAACAAACTATTGCTCTGCGTTTTTCATGGAAATGTGCCACTTCTGTGGCTTTTCTATTATAATTTCCACCTCTGGTAATAGCAAGCTCGACTGCATACTTCTTCCAGTGAAAGTTACTTTGCCCTATGGTCATAATTTGTGTGTCATTTCTTTGAATCAATATTTTTCATACTTGCAGGTAGTATTTCTTTTATTGATCCTGACAACAGCGTCGCATATCTCAAAGACATCATGCAACCACCTTGAACATCATGATCATTATGACTACCCTCGCTACAAATTTGGATATGGAGTACATGATCCCCACACTGGAGATCAACATTCACATCACGAGAGTAGAGATGGAGACGTAGTGAAGGGGTAAGTAATTGAACTAGTACTTTACAATAACTGTAGAGGAAATAGACCAATTATGGGACACGCACAAAATATGGGCCACCATATGTTTGCTTGAACTAGTGGTGTTATCCATTAACTGATTGATTACAGGGCAAAGCAAGATACGTTAGATTAAGTGTACATCTATTCTAGACTTTTGTCCGATTATAGCATTTTTTGTTGGGTTGTGGATATCATTTCAGTAAATAGCATACTTTTTTATTTTACAAAACCTGAACTTGAGATTTTTGAAGAAATCTACAAAAACTGTACGTTTGGAAAGCAGTTCAGATAAACAATTTTGTATTTAACACAAAGTTTCACAAATAAAACAATTTTTCCATCGAAACGCGTGACTGAAAGAAAGATGGTTTTATTTGTGGCACTTTGTATTAAAAACATTTTCTTGATCTGAATGATGGAAGAGTTCCACTAAGAGAGAGGATCTACAAACAGTTGTTTGTACAAACCCACATACTTTTTTTGTTTCGTGTGATATGGGCTTTTCTGGTTTGGAATATGGCATGTGGCCCATGTTACGACCTTTGTTCAGTAATGCATTTTTTCTTCGAAATTTTTAGATGATAGAAGTGGGTAGCTGTGAATCCGATGTTTAGTATGCAATATATGGGCTCATGAAGCATGTTCTGGTGCAGAAGCTTATGTTTATGATATCTGCAAATACAGACCTTCTTTGTTAATGTCCTAAACCTTATGTTCATGCTACATGAATAATGTAAACTCTGAAAAAACAAGCCTAAGATTTTTGACCTATGGAAATGGAATGGTATAATATATGATTGTCATGGTTATGTCACAGACACACACATTGCTTCCAATGTAATGATAATGTTTTTGTGATAATAATTAGTATGAATGCATTGATTTACCAGTGCAATATATCAACAGGTACTACACAGTAGCGGACCCAGATGGTACCCTACGTACTGTCTACTACACAGCAGATGATCATCACGGTTTCAGAGCAGTAGTGAAAAAAACTGGAATAGCCGTGCATCCAGAAGTACATCATGGTTACGGAGGAGGTCACCATGGTTATCACCACCCAGCAGCTTATGGCATAGACCATCACGAAGCTTATTAGATAATATATAACATTTTATAAACTATTTCTGTACAAATTATTTTTAAGAGAGAAATTTATTATCGGTCTATTTGAATCTTAGATGAATGTTTTGTTATAATTCTTTATTAAGGTACAGTTATAGGACTACGTCTGAACTCAAGACATGTAGCTAGTATCTGGGTGTAGGAAGTAAGATTTTTTTTTAATCAGGACATAAATGCTTGAAAATGACTTTCAACAGACAGTTTAGGCGTAAACACATTTCAGTATCGTAGGGTACATACGGGAAAATACATATATGTAGATTTATGTGCCAAATGCCCTTTTGCAAATAAGATATTCTTAGGGTCTCCTCACAACAGTGTTCCAGTGCGTCTAAAAATGAGACGCCCAAGTCTACTTGATAAGCAGTTGAATCAGATCTGTTACTATAACTAATTAGCTTTAAACAATAAAAGACTTCTGAAACACTTGCCGAGCTTCAAAAAAGTCGTTCTACGTTTATTGGCAGACATGAAGTGAGAAAACTTCTCCTACATCCTTTTACCCCCCCCCCCCCAAATTTCAGTGATTCAAAAATATCCAGTCACCCATCGTATATGCTTGCATAGGTCCAGCAACAGGGAGAGTGGGGTGCGTTTGAGGAGTGCCCAAAAATGAATACTCTTATTATAATAGTTTCTGCTGTTCAGGTTTTCAAGAGTGCCCAGAATTTCAGGTTTTCCTCGGGCCCGGATTTTCCTTCGACCTTGTGCATGTATGAAATATTTAGAACATTTATGTTATCCACAAACGCTAAATCATCTCGGACAGCTGCACCTGCGGTCAAATCAGTCTCACTTCTTGGTTGAATTGGATTGGAACTGTTAAAAAACACACATTCTAAGAATAACTGTAATGGCTCCATTGAAAGAAGTGTACAAACATACTATTTACCTACATTCCATATAAAAATATCACAGATTACATGGTACAACTATTACATAAGACGGACGTTTATATGTATCAGCGGTTACTGGTGTAATTTTTATTTAACTGTATATAGTATCTGTTTATAGAAAATAGTTCTTAAAATTGGTTTACTGAAGTTGTAAGGAATATAATGAAATAATAAGAGTAACATTTAATTTAAAAAAACACAAACATCTAATGATTACAAAATACATGACTTAAACCCTAATCTGACTTTACTTCTATAGTGTAAGGCTTAGTCAGGAACTTCTACTAAAAATTTACCCAAATCCGTACATTTTGGCTAATGCATTTTTTACTGCCACCATAATATTTTTAGATTAATTATCTTCACAATTGGCAGACACAAAGTGACGACTAGACAGTTGATTAAGAGTATTTTAAAGTGACTAAAAGTAGGATTTGTGTTTCTTACACCTTGTTGTCTTATTTGGCCGGAGAAGTTTTCAATAGGATCTTGTACTAGTAGTTTGAATAATGGTTATGAATACTTATTATTATATTTATTATATTTTGTTGGTTATTTAGATATAATAATTCTGCAATTAAAAAAATATATTCAATAAAAATATTACTAGCTAATGAATACTAATATAGAAGGCTGCGATTTTCAAATTATCTAATTGACAACTGTCAAAATTCACTTTTTTCACTGACTTAATCAAATTTTTCATACGGAAGGTATTACCATCTACAAAACGATTCACACTGCTTTTTGCTATATAAAATCGGTCGCAACAATACAGGTTAATTGCGAAACTCATTTTACATTAACAAGTGTACCAAGTCTGCAAGAATTCTTAAAAATTGATTGCTTTCATCCATTCAGTCAGTTGAAGAGCTACTAAGCAATAAATTAACGTTTAATTTCATTATATTTATCTTATATTTGTAAAACTTGATTTGCAAAATACAGTAATTCAAAAAACGACAAGGGATTTGTATTTGAGGTTTTGTGATGTGTCATTGAATTCAGTCCGAATATGGATTCTATTAACAAAAAATGTTTATCTGTTCATGAAGCCTTTCCAAAGAGCAAATATTCCTTCAGATTATATATCGACCCATGCAACGAAGACTATAGTAACTCAAAAACGTGGGTTTTGACTTACTAATATGGCATCAATAGATTTTTTGGTGAAAATTAAAGTCGGTCATGAACGATAGGCAACCAGTAAACAACTTCCGTGTATAGTAAGTGTAATAACCGACATTCCTACAGGCCAACACTGTTACACACAACGAACAAGTTAACTTAATCTAGTCTTCGTTGCAAAAAACGGCGAAAGGTGTAGTAAGTTTGATTTATTATAATTTTCGCCGCACAATTAGAGGTTAGGTTGATATTAATGACTGTAAACGTTAAGTAGTAGATGTGTGAAAATAGCTGTTTATAATCGAACCGAGATGAATTGTTTTGATGTACAAAAAGTCCTCATAACACCCCAATCTGCTGTGAGCGACTTCTATTACAAGAGCAAGCTCGCTACATATAACTTCACAATTTATGATATGGGAAATCATGAAGGCTACTGTTATGTTTGGCATGAGGTAATTACGAAGAGGCGACCAAACGAAATAAGCAGCTGTATTTTAATTTTTTTGAAAAAGCAAGATTCAAAGGGAGTCAAGAAGCTTATTATTTTTTCTGATAACTGTGGCGGACAAAATCATAACCGTTTTATTTTCTCAATGTTTTCTTATGCTGCTATGTCCCTGAACCTGCAAATAATTCATCGATTCCTAAATACAGGTCACACACAAAACGAAGGTGACAGGATGCACTCTGTTATTGAGAATGCCAAAAAGCGGCAATCTGCAATTTATACCACCGATCAGTGGATCATGTTGATTCGCATGGCAAAAGTGACTGGAAAGCCATATATTGTGAAAGAGATGGCACAAAATGACTTTTTTTGTTTTAAACAGAAGGTAAAATTGGGATAGGATGATGGCGGAGAAAAGATAAAAATAAGCAAGATGAAAGAAGTACACTTTTCGTCAGAATGGCCTCATGAAATGAAATTTAAGTACGACTATGCTGACGAGTTAAAGACAGTAAAATTGAAGAAAAATCCTCGAAGGAACAGAACGGAAAGCGATGCTCTTAAAGACTTACCTATTCTATAATTTCTATTTTTCTCTTAAAGCCAATAAAGGCAAGAAAATACAAAAGGGACGGAAGATCAATAGTGAAAATAACAGAGATATTGAGAGTGATAATAGTGACGAAAATGAACAAGATTATATTAATTTAAGTGATTCTGATTGACGTTATAGATGTTTCCTTTCAACGTTATTGAAAAAAAGTGTAAGTCTATAAAATTTTGCAAAAAAATGTTTTTTTTGTTATGTTTGAGAGTTAGAATAGTCTTCGTTGCATGGGTCTATATGTTCCCAATGTCCTTAAGCCTGTATGTATTATTAGATCCATACACAAAGGCTCAGTTGATATATAATTCTTGTATTAATTAACCTTTTTCTACTCTATAATCAATAACTTACAACGTTCCGTGCAGTCATATGTATAGAATGCCGAAAATTTATCGACAAGCCAAACAGCAACATGCAACAAAAAATAATATCAGTAGGCAGACACAAACCATTCTATTTCTTTTTTAATAGTTTCCTGATTACAAAATCAAATAAATTCGCTACAATTTATACCTTTTCCTCAATTTTTAACTTACAATAAAAAGGCGCAACCATAAGATGATTTATGTCCTATTTTATGCTCGCTTGTGAGAGGAGAGTTCTGAATGTATACCGGATGGTTAACTAAAGTCAACGCAGCAAACATTCAAGTATTTAATTATCGATTTATGCTCGATAAGTAGATATTGAAGATGAAATAACATTCAAAATGAGTTCATGAAAGAACAGACTATATTTATTTATTATAAAGAAAAATCGGCGGAAACAAAAGAACGGAATAGTTCAATTTGCAACTATCGTCAAATAACAAAAAATAAACGCTCAAACCTATGTTTGGACATTTCCGAGAAATATGTGGCAGAGCTATCTATCATCAAATAACGAATAACAGTAAAACGGTCAAACTTTTTTTTGGCGTTGGTCTGTACAAATTTGGCCTCGGCAATTGCCAGTAATTTTGAACACAGATGATTCTTCGCACATCGTCCTCTAAAAATTTGAGCATGTATGCGAGATACTCGTCGATCCCTTACGCAAAAAACACGTTTAGGATAAATCGAGAGGCGAGAGTTATTATTGTTTTTTTCGGGCGCGTCTCAGTGAGGCCGGCGATACTGGTAACGTGTAATCATGTTTTTGATGTGAGAAAGTCACACTCGATCATGAAATCTCATCATTTTGTATTGTTTGAATTAAAAAGATCGAGAAACAAACAAGGTGAAATAATTTATATTACTAAAGCTCAGTTTTTGACTTGGCGGTCAATATAAGTGGTGAGTTATGCTGAAGGGGGCCTAGTGAGGTTTTATTTTCAGGCAGATAATTTGTTCTGTTTCTGTTTTATCGGCTTTTACTACAGGTTACGGAAAAATGGTGTGAATGAAGTTGATTCTGCTGATATACTTGACATTTTGGAAAATACAAATTTTTAAGAACCTGAAGTTTTTGGGGATGCAAAAAATTTAGTTTTTCACTGTTTTTTTTTTCAATTCATTTCCGAATATCAACAGTTCTAGAATTTTAGCAAATCCTTATTTTAAAATATTACCATGGAATGGGAAGTACAGCGTGAACCTGCTGGATGCAATTTTTGCTATTTATCTCCAGCACCGAACATAAACAGAGACAAGAAAGCTCCGCCCTGAAATATGCCTATCTCTCTCGCTAGCTGACACTACTTTAACTTCATACGCTCCATACAATCATACATGATTACATGCCGTGGTAGATGCAGTCACCACAGCACCGCGCGCGGTATACTTGGCAGGCTGACTTCTGGGAGACCGTCGCGTCGGCGGCTGGATATACCGAGGTTGTTTCAGATCATGGATGCAATTTTAGAAAATTGGTTAACAAACTTTTAAAAGTAACCACGGAAAACGTTTACTTCAACGTAGATAACTTGAGACTTGTTTATTTATATGACGTGCCACATCTGTTAAAGTCTACCAGAAATAATTTATTTCCCTACAATTACCGGTTACCAAAAGAGACTGTGAAAAAATGCTATCTAGATACTTTTTATGCACACGATAGGAAAAAAGAATATAGACTTTGTCCTAAATTAACCAACGAACATCTTTATCCTGGTAACTTTCAGAAAATGAAGGTAAAATTAGCATCGCAAATATTTAGTCATTCTGTGGCAGCTGCTCTTGAAACTTACATAGGTTTCAAAGTTTTGCCTTTGAATGCAAGTGTCACAGCAAAATTCATTAAAACCATGAATGATTTATTGCTAGTTTCAAAAATATGTGGTGTGTTTTTGATTATCAAGCATGAATCAACTATTCTATTTCTGAGGTCTTCTTCATTTTGAACAGGGGTTTTGTACACTAATGATTTAAGGTATCCCCATAAGAAGTAATCCAAAGGATTGATATCTGGCGATCGGGGAGGCCAAAACTGTGGACCACCTCTACCTATCCAACGGTTAGGATAATTTTCATTCAGAACTTGACGCGCAACTAGACTAAAATGTGCTGGAGCTGGAGCAGGTAGAACATGTACCAAAAACCGCTGGTATTGTTCCCCAGTAAGCCTATGAGGCAGAAAATATGCACCAATGAAGTGGTTTGCTATAATTCCAGCCCAAATATTGAAAGAAAACTGTTCTTGGAAATGATGTTCTATGAAGGCGTGTGGATTATCCTCAGACCATACGTGATTGTTATGAAAATTGATAATGGCATTCCGGGAAAAACAAGCTTCGTCAGTAAACAATACCTGACTTAAGAAATTCGGATTCCTTAAAATTTGATTTCTTAACCAATTGCAGAAGTCTACTCGTAGTGGTAAATCCCTCGGTATTGGTGCTTGCACCCGTTGCATGTGATATGGATATAGCTGCTGATCTCTTAAAATTTGCCATACCGCTACATGGGTAATATTTAATTCATGCGCTATTTTCCGCGTACTGGTTTCAGGATTTCTCTCAATTTCGTTTAGAACTGCTTCCTCCATCTGAACGGTTCGTACTATTGCAGGTCTTCCTATGACAACTGTAGACCTCTTAAAACTACCTGTTTCGGGAAGTCGGGCGTGGATTCGTATAAATGTTCTTACAGCAGGCACTGCGCGTTGGGGATATCGTTTATGATAGATACGTCTCGCAGCATGAGCGTTACCCTGAGCCATCCCATAACAGAACTGCATATCTGTCATTTCTCCGTTAGTAAATTGGACCATTTTAAGCGGAATATCAGTACACTTCTACTTGACAACAAACTCTAAACTGAATAAACTGACAGTTCTCATGTTGTTTATCAATTATTGAATTGTTTTTCACAGCACACTTACTAAATAGATGAACATTTATTTATTTACAATAGCCTGCATCGATTCAATAATTTGCATTTTTCTCGAAAACGGTTAGCCCTATCGAGATGTACCAAGAGACCATTTTTACGTAGAAATCTCTGAAATACCATATTCTAAAATCAAAATGTCAAAACAATTACCATTTAGAAAATGGGGTTATTTTTACCCTTAACTCCTCCCGTATGATACGCCTCTGATTAAAATTATGAAATTCTGAATTCAGAATCAGATTCAGCGTCAAAAGTTTACCCATCGTACCTAATTTCGTAATTTTGTTATGAATGGTTTCAAGAATATCGAGGAAAAACCGTGTTCAGGGTGCCTCATGCAAAGGAGCGTAGCTCCCTTAGAAAGCATTTCCGGACCCATGTTCATATGACATTTTCTTTCTATTTTTCGGAGTACTATTCGTGGTTAAAGTTTGTTAACATACTAAATCAACACCCTGTATATTTTAAATGCCGTGCAACCTTATATCGTTATACCTTCAACAATAAGGCTTTTTGTAATGCTGGATACCTGTGCTGGATACTAAGCAGGCTTTGGATGGCAT
The DNA here is from genome assembly GCA_949316355.1 of Bruchidius siliquastri. Classification (NCBI taxonomy): domain Eukaryota; kingdom Metazoa; phylum Arthropoda; class Insecta; order Coleoptera; family Chrysomelidae; genus Bruchidius; species Bruchidius siliquastri. The sequence continues at coordinate 39,054,821 of OX438533.1, read as the reverse complement.
TTATTTTTGTAGAATAAGAATGGACCTAACAAGTAATAGAAATAATAAGGTAATTTGTGAAATACCTCCTATATATTTTTTTTACTAAACTATCAGGTATTTATATTATTACAGTATTATGTAGCTTCATAAGAATCACCGCAATACTCTCTCCATTAGATTATCATGAATTTGATATACTCGGAAATCGATCAACTAATGTCTCACATTCCTCAAATCCTATTGGTGGAGAATAGCAAGTCCTTATAACTTATGAAATGAGCGAAACATCAATTTTCACTTATATATGGCGGATTGCCAGGCTGATAAGAATGCTGTGAGGTTCAGAAAGTGCCCTTTTTCATAATCAAATCTTATTCCATCATTTTGTGTTGTCATTCAAGAGAAATCACTAATTTTCGGGCTCTTTTGACAGTTGATGTTTAATGGCATTTCACAAAGGTCTTATGGTAGAGGATCCAATAAAAGTTGATGCTTACCTGCTTAGTGCTTGAGAGTAATTTTATATCGATTCTAGTGTGTTGGAAAACATTGTTCGAAAGGTTAAATTTACAAAAAAATGCAATAGTAATTTTGGAGGCTAGAGGACCTACGAAAAACTGTCGTAAAATTCTGATTTCATTATTCCAAGAATTTTTTTTCTAAATGGATAACTAAGCGAAGGATACTGAGTGAATCTATTTGATTTCATTTCATTTCATTTTCACAATCTCAAATAGTGTTCGAAATGAGTACCAACCTCCTCCCGATATGGGAAGCATCTTGTAAAATTCAAGAACTGACTTTTAATCGTTGATATTTTCTTTTTCGAATAGCTGCAAGCTATTCAAGTTGCCTATGAAAAAATCTAGTTCAATAAAAACAATTTGGTCACGTACGCGAGAGGCGGAATCGGAAATCGATGGCAGCAGCGAACAAGAGAATCCATCACCGGTGCCAAAACGAACGCCACAACGCCAGCCTTCTAGATTAACCAGTCTAGAGATAAACGCTACGTAAAGCTGTGCTGTGCTGTGTGACGGCGTGACGGCCCGACCCGGCCGGGTTCATATTTTGAAGAAATTAACTTCCTCTCTGATGCTCTATCAACAGCACGTGGTTACGTGTCAAGACGCAAATATCCTTGCCACACGTACAACTGCTGGTACTCGGAATGAGATTGTTTTGTTGAGGTGCATTTAATATTTCGGCGATATTTTAAGCTGGTTTAGATTGATGATTTGCTTTATCAAAATTGAGAATTTATACTAAATAAAATAAATGCAGATTGTAGATGCTCTCACTTGGTGAAACTCCTACCATCATGCAGATGGAATAATTGTGTATCTGATACACAGTTTCACCGTTTTACAGTGACGCGTTTTGATTTATAATGAAAGCATCATCGTACTGTCAGATTTGACTGTTTATAAAGGCTATTCGGGTTAACTAACTAACTAGCTTCTGTTATGGATACAAAACTGCAGCTCTCAAGTCTTGCAATCCATTTATGCTGTTTAGCTATTTTTCTATTAAATATTTTTTTATTTGTCTGTCTATGGGAAATATTTTTTAAGCGACTATGTTTGAACTACTGCTAAAGGAAACCCATAGAAAACATTAACAAATGTCCTTGAGATATTTCACGTTATAGAAAATATTTTATTTCATGTTTTAAGATATTCTATTCCTTAAGCAATTTCATTCTTCTTAATACATTCCATGACTTGAGATATTGTAAAAAATAGCTTTATTGGTGAAAGTGTGTTAAATACACAATTATTTTATCTTCAAAATAAATGTTGCCGAAATTTGTAAAAAAAAACTATCTTTCTGTAGAGCTTCTGGGACTTGATAGACTTTCTGATTTTGTTATTCTTTATTAAGCATACCTGTGTATGTTTGTAAGTATCACATTTCTGCATCTTTTCAGTTTCACGTTTACTAAACTCCACTTTTAGGTTGCAGCGGCATTCTTAAAAGTGTGGAACATGACGAATACTCGATTACTAATCTTGAGGAGGATTGCGACCCCTGGAGCAAATTCAAATGATGGAAAATAATGAGTAATGTGTTGAATTTTGCCAACATTCTCTCGAGAAAACATACATTTTTAGCAAATTTATGCTTCACATTTTTGTTCGAACATGAAATTCTTGTGATCTTTTTTATTTCCGGAAACATAATGAGAGTAAATAGCTAAATAAAGAAAATTGTTGACAACTGCGTTACTGGTCGAGTGGTCTATAACGTCAATTTTTACAGTATAATTTTTCATGGGCGTAGGTTCGATTCCAACACCCCGAAATTTTTTCAATTGCAATTTACATCGTCATAATTCATTTGAAGTCTATCATTTTGGTTTATATCTTAATTAATGTCATGGTTTTTTGTAGCAAAAATAGCCAAACTATTGTTAATCATGGATGAAGGAAAAGGAGCCGAGTACCACGGAAAAACTCTGGAGGAGATTGATATGGACTTAAATGACATAAACAGAGATAACATCATGGCTGCAGAAGTAGATAGAGATACTGGTAGGCTTTGTGGAGGTTTCTATTATCTGTGGTTTAATTTTTGTAAGTTTTTTTTGCAGAATCCAACATAGACAAGATACATCAGCGAGATGGACTATCCCAGAGTGCCACTAGGTGCAAAAATTCCGAATCAGAAGAATTAGAAGATGGTAAACTTATGATAATCTTTTCTACATACCTCTATAACTTAATTATTCAGATTTTTACAAATGTATATTTCCTTATTACTTTAATATTCCCTCTATTGAAACACTACTAATAGAAAACAGTACTTATAGTCTAAGATCTGGCTGCATAATGTCTACGTTCATCGCGTTTTTAATCAAAATGTAATTTTTATAAATCACTATTCATAGAGAAATACGTGTCCGCAAGGTTAACAAAATGTTCTGGCAAGTATTATTAATTAAATAATTGATTTTATTGGAAAAATTTAATTCATTTCTTTTTTAATTAAATCATCAATCATTTCAAAGATAGATATATACCCAACTTAAAAAGTTCTGCGAACTTTATACCATCGTATAGAGGAAAAAATTAGCTTTAATTTGATATATCAATGATTAAAAAAACGTTATGAATGTCAAAACTCAACGGAGCAGTACCTGTTTATACCAGGTTGCCAAGAGATTGCGGTCAGGTGAGTAAAGGCAACCAAAACTATTTTAGTGGTGTATATATATATATATATATATATATATATATCTGAACGATTTATCTATTACATTTTGATTAAAAACGCGATGAATGTAGACATCATGCAGCCGGATCCATTACTGTTATATGTTCACAATATGATGCCAAGAATGTTTGCTGACCTATAACTTTTGTTTAGTTCCAGGAAATATTGCACCACAAGGGTCAAGTAAAAAAAAGTAACAAACTCGAGGATCATGGGTTTCAAAACAAAAAGCTACTATGAAGAAATTTTTCAAAATGCACATAAAAAATAGGATTTCCCCCAAAAAGGATGAATGCCTCGAATTTAAAAAAAAAGTATCCTCTCCTGTTCCAAGAGAAAACTTGGATACAAATTAAAGTATTCGTTTATAATAATTACAGATTAAAACAATAGAACTATACAAATTTTATTTGGATCCTGTTTCAATTCCATCTAACAAAATTATCCTATCTGCTCTACAAATGCTTCAGCGCATTGCTGCCGCGTGCTGTAGTGGAAAGAGCCGCCGCTTCAAAACAGGCCGAATACGCTTGCTTTCATAGGCACAGAAAGCAAAACACAAGTACATAATAATATATATCCTACTATGACTCAGCAATGAAATTATTTTATCGCAAAGATGAGATCCGCCGCATTGCCAAATTTTCGGATCTCACTCTAAGTGGAAAGTATCACGCAAATATACAGACTCAAATAAAGGTTTTCATAATCTTGCTCCTAAAGCTTTGACCATGACTCTTCTTGTATCTATTATCTCATATATTTACTAGTTGGATTACGGTCATAAAAAAATATATAATGGAATATTTTACCTTTTTTTGATTCGCTCAGTGGATATAAAATTAACTTGACAAAAGCGTACTCCCATGTCACATATAATACTCAAAAAGAGATCCACTTGATATATTATAAATATGAATTGATTTTCAAATTACCTACGCATACAAGCTCTGACAACTTAAAAAATGTATTTGTTATTCCCAGATATCACACTTCATCTCGACACTACTAAGAAGTACGCACTTTCTAAACATTTTGCACTACCTCAAAACTCTTTTGATATATTAAATGTTCATTGATGTCCCCAGGCTCTTTTGTCAAATACCAGTCACATGAAAAAAGTATAAAAAAAAGTACGGAATTTTCCAAAAAAATTTAACCGCCTGAAAAATATATGAAAAATGATCGCAAACTCGGTAAATATAACAAAGTTCGTGAATATTCAAATACTTCTCAGTTTCCTTTTTTGCTATTCAATTTGCCGCACTATATGGATTTCACAATGGATTTAGCGGTTACTGAGATTATATTAATAATAAATGAAAAATAAAAAAATAGTAATAGACAAGCCGTCAAATTCAAAATTCTAGTAGTCGCAATAATAAAAATAACAAAAAAATAAAATTAGCCGAGTACCAAAAGTGGAATAGGAATTGCCTATTGACCGTCAACTTCATGTACTGCTTTTCAACATCTCCATCGTTAATCACACATAATGTACAAAGTTCAATTCAAATAACCTAAGTTTTGAACGTGGCAACGTTGGAGATCTTCTCTTCCTCTTCCTAAAGTTTTCAGTTTGCCACCATAATGAAATTCTGAGAATGAGAATAAGAAGTCGGCAAAGTCGCCGAATTAATTGGTACTACGGCGTGTGTACTCAGATCAGAGTTAGAATAGGTACCTACCTACTTTCATTATTAGTGTTGAAGTTGTAGAATTTGATTATTCAGGGGTAGGTATACGTTTTAAGTAGGATTGTTTATTTCTTTGGGATGAGATTATGGATCCTACTATTGGTATTTATTGGATATCTGTTCCCAAAACATATATATCAACTATATCTGAATGACGTACAGGGAGAAAACATAAGTAATCGTGACTTTTGATAACTAAAGTATTGAAGTCAAGTAGATGAACTAGGTATAATTCACCCTCATGCAATTAATATGAAATAATTGCGCAAAAATGATAATTTACAGACAGACTGGGACACAGGTAGGATTTTAAAAAAAATTAGAGACCCTGAGTACCTTTTTAAAGTTACTCTAGTGGCGCGCAGAAGCCTTAGTAGCCCAGACATCGGGTGCAAAGTTTTAGGGGGCACAAAATTCTGAAGATATAACGTGGGGAATGTAATTAGAAAGTAACAAGGACAAAAGTTTAGGATATGAAGCTCAAAAAGATCGAAAAGAAAAATCTACATTTAAACGAATGTCTATGCCTAGGCAGCCTTCATCAAATTACAAAACAGAATGAGAGAATCTGATTTAGAAATTATAATGTCATAATTTGTAACCTAAACCTTCTAATAATATATCCTATGAGTTCACTTTTTAATCCCAATTTTATCACCATAAAATAATAGCCAATAATTTTCGCTGATTAGATGTAGTTCAATTCAATTTAGTTTATCCATTATTCAAAAACAAAAATTGTATAATAATTCTTCGAAATAAAACTATTCTTTCATGGTGTTTTATTTACCGAGATAATAGGGTTGAGGAACCTTCAAGGGTTCTAAGGAAGCTTCATTGTTGTTTTGCAAATAAGGGTTCCTCATGCTATTCAATGGCAAATTCACTGATAAATTATGCTTTGGAAGTATTTGCCGACTAAACTGACGCCACTCAAACAATCATAACTATCTCATACATTTTCCTACAACGCGATTTTCTTCCATAACAATGAATAGGCGAAATCGTTAATAAAACAATTATTTGAGTGACCTACAATTGTTGCACTACGTAGGCAGAGTTTCCATCCCACTATCTGTCAAACTTTCTTACTCAAGCATTACTTGCCCCGTTCACCCCAAACAATATCTTCATTGAAAATGCCGAGCATGAAAAAGAAAATATCCTTTTCATCATTCTCCTAAGCTACTAGGTATTACTATTGAGTATCCGAATGAACAATAGGTACATTAATAACAATGTCTTCAGTTCCCCAATGATTGCGATATTAAGCTTGGCAACGTTGTAAATTCAAAAAAGCGGATATCCAAGAATGGCTTAATTCTAAGTAAATCAATTTTGATGAAAATATGGTTGAAGCGGATTTAATAAAATTAGTAAAACAACATAAATATAAGTATAACTTAAATATTATTGATGAAATAGCCAAAAAGAAAAATAAAACTTTTACGACTACCTCCTTACCACTGCGAACTGAACCCTATCGAGTTAATTAGGGCTAATATAAAACAATACCTAGCGTCAAACAACACGACCTTCAAATTTTCAGATGTTAAAAATCTGTTTCATGATGCCGTCAACAGAGTTTCGGCTGATAAATGGAAAGATTGCATTCATCATGTTCAGGAAAAAATTGAAATCAAAATGTGGGACATAGATAATATTATTGACATTCAAGATGAACCCCTTATAATAGATATCAACAATGTTAATGATACTTCAAGTTCTACTACAGAGTAAATCTATCAGTTTCATTTTACTTATTGGCTTGCTTCATGCTCTTACTTATTCAAGTTGTTAGAACTACCTAATAAACGCAGTAGCAGTTCATTAAATTTGAATTCATCAGAAAAGCTTAGTGTTTTCATGTTGCTGTTAAATTTATGATGTTTAATTGAAAAATCAATGCAAATTACGCTGTCTGTATTTTTTACAGAGTATTGTTGTTATTATTTTTATATCTGTGCAGTTGAACAAAGATGATGGATTGGGAAAATGATTGCAGTCTTCTTAAATAAAAAATCGTTATTTTGATTTATTCATTTAGAACGAGTATATGAGTATGTTTTATTCCTTATAATTTTCTAGATAATTTAATTCGTTATGTAGTATCTTAATGCGGACCTGTTGTGTTTTCGACCGTTTCACGTTGAATCACGTGCAATATGCGTGGATATGTTTGGGTTCAATTTTTTCCTTGGCCGAATACAGTTTTTTTATAGAGATGTATATTGATTATGTTAATTCAGTTGCTTACATTTCTTTCTTCGCAAAATGGCATCCCTGGCATCCGTGGAAAGATCTCCAACAGATGCGATATATGTGATGAAGTGTACCGGAATTTATTATTGATATATTTATCCCATTATCTCTCATATCATAATCTGTTCATATTTATTCTGCTTATATTCAGTCTCAAAGTGTTAGAACATAAAGCAAAAATATATACTTTTGTGCCACCTAGTATAATGAGTGTTGCAGATCAACTTTCAGCAAAGTGTGGTTATCAAAATCCTTCATACGTTAAAATACGGTTAGCAGAACGGATTATTGGAAACCTATATAGTTCTTGATAGATACCAGTTGATAGCTTCGAAGTTGATTCAGTAGCTTGGAGAAAAATTACAGGATGATTTTTGTAGCAAAGTCAAAATATCTTTATGCTTATGCTTAATTTTTTTTTCAAATTTCCTAATTATTGTCAGCGCAGTTTTTCAATCTTTTTTTCAAAGAATATGATGCTGGGACAACTGAAATTCAGACATTATACACCATTTTCGTATCCATTAACAATATACCACGTTTTCGTGGAAAGTCAGTCAAATCTGAATGTGTGTGATGTGTCATTGAATTCAGTCCGAATATGGATTCTATTAACAAAAAATGTTTATCTGTTCATGAAGCCTTTCCAAAGAGCAAATATTCCTTTAGATTATATATCGACCCATGCAACGAAGACTATAGTAACTCAAAAACGGGGGTTTTGACTCACTAATATGGCATCAATAGATTTTTTGGTGAAAATTAAAGTCGGTCATGTACGATCGGCAACCAGTGAACAACTTCCGTGTATAGTAAGTGTAATAACCCACATTCCTACAGGCGAACACTGTTATACACAACGAACAAGTTAACTTACTCTAGTCTTCGTTGCAAAAAACGGCGAAAGGTGTAGTAAGTTTGATTTACTATAATTTTCGCCGCACAATTGGAGGTTAGGTTGATATTAATGACTGTAAACGTTAAGTAGTAGATGTGTGAAAATAGCTGTTTATAATCGAACCGAGATGAATTGTTTTGATGTACAAAAAGTCCTCATAACACCCCAATCTGCTGTGAGCGACTTCTATTACAAGAGCAAGCTCGCTACATATAACTTCACAATTTATGATATGGGAAATCATGAAGGCTACTGTTATGTTTGGCATGAGGTAATTACGAAGAGGCGACCAAACGAAATAAGCAGCTGTATTTTAATTTTTTTGAAAAAGCAGGATTGAAAGGGAGTCAAGAAGCTTATTATTTTTTCTGATAACTGTGGCGGACAAAATCATAACCGTTTTATTTTCTCAATGTTTTCTTATGCTGCTATGTCCCTGAACCTGCAAATAATTCATCGATTCCTAAATACAGGTCACACACAAAACGAAAGTGACAGGATGCACTCTGTTATTGAGAATGCCAAAAAGCGGCAATCTGCAATTTATACCACCGATCAGTGGATCATGTTGATTCGCATGGCAAAAGTGACTGGAAAGCCATATATTGTGAAAGAGATGGCACAAAATGACTTTTTTTGTTTTAAACAGAAGGTAAAATCGGAAAATTGGGATAGGATGATGGCGGAGAAAAGATAAAAATAAGCAAGATGAAAGAAGTACACTTTTCGTCAGAATGGACTCATGAAATGAAATTTAAGTACGACTATGCTGACGAGTTAAAGACAGTAAAATTGAAGAAAAATCCTCGAAGGAACAGAACGGAAAGCGATGCTCTTAAAGACTTACCTATTCTATAATTTCTATTTTTCTCTTAAAGCCAAGAAAGGCAAGAAAATACAAAAGGGACGGAAGATCAATAGTGAAAATAACAGAGATATTGAGAGTGATAATAGTGACGAAAATGAACAAGATTATGATTCTGTTTGACGTTATAGATGTTTCCTTTCAACATTATTGAAAAAAAGTGTAAGTCTATAAAATTTTGCAAAAAAATGTTTGTTTTTTTTGTTATGTTTGAGAGTTAGAATAGTCTTCGTTGCATGGGTCTATATGTTCCCAATGTCCTTAAGCCTGTATGTATTATTAGATCCATACACAAAGGCTCAGTTGATATATAATTCTTGTATTAATTAACCTTTTTCTACTCTATAATCAATAACTTACAACGTTCCGTGCAGTCATATGTATAGAATGCCGAAAATTTATCGACAAGCCAAACAGCAACATGCAATAAAAAATAATATCAGTAGGCAGACACAAACCATTCTATTTCTTTTTTAATAGTTTCCTGATTACAAAATCAAATAAATTCGCTACAATTTATACCTTTTCCTCAATTTTTAACTTACAATAAAAAGGCGCAACCATAAGATGATTTATGTCCTATTTTATGCTCGCTTGTGAGAGGAGAGTTCTGAATGTATACCGGATGGTTAACTAAAGTCAACGCAGCAAACATTCAAGTATTTAATTATCGATTTATGCTCGATAAGTAGATATTGATGATGAAATAACATTCAAAATGAGTTCATGAAAGAACAGACTATATTTATTTATTATAAAGAAAAATCGGCGGAAACAAAAGAACGGAATAGTTCAATTTGCAACTATCGTCAAATAACAAAAAATAAACGCTCAAACCTATGTTTGGACATTTCCGAGAAATATGTGGCAGAGCTATCTATCATCAAATAACGAATAACAGTAAAACGGTCAAACTTTTTTTTGGCGTTGGTCTGTACAAATTTGGCCTCGGCAATTGCCAGTAATTTTAAACACAGATGATTCTTCGCACATCGCCCTCTAAAAATTTGAGCATGTATGCGAGATACTCGTCGATCGCTTACGCAAAAAGCACGTTTAGGATAAATCGAGAGGCGAGAGTTATTGTTTTTTTCGGGCGCGTCTCAGTGAGGCCGGCGATACTGGTAACGTGTGATCATGTTTTTGATGTGAGAAAGTCACACTCGATCATGAAATCTCATCACTTCGTATTGTTTGAATTAAAAAGATCGAGAAACAAACAAAGTGAAATAATGTATATTACTAAAGCTCAGTTTTTGACTTGGCGGTCAATATAAGTGGTGAGTTATGCTGAAGGGGGCCTAGTGAGGTTTTATCTTCAGGCAGATAATTTGTTCTGTTTCTGTTTTATCGGCTTTTACTACAGGTTACGGAAAAATGGTGTGAATGAAGTTGATTCTGCTGATATACTTGACATTTTGGAAAATACAAATTTTTAAGAACCTGAAGTTTTTGGGGATGCAAAAAATTTAGTTTTCACTGTTTTTTTTTTCAATTCATTTCCGAATATCAACAGTTCTAGAATTTTAGCAAATCCTTATTTTGAAAATATTACCATGGAATGGGAAGTACAGCGTGAACCTGCTGGATGCAATTTTTGGTATTTATCTCCAGCACCGAACATAAACAGAGACAAGAAAGCTCCAAGCTCCGCCCCGAAATATGCCTATCTCTCTCGCTAGCTGACACTACTTTAACTTCATACGCTCCATACAATTATACATGATTACATGCCGTGGTAGATCCAGTCACCACAGCACCGCGCGCGGTATACTTGGCAGGCTGACTTCTGGGAGACCGTCGCGTCGGCGGCTGGATATACCGAGGTTGTTTCAGATCATGGATGCAATTTTAGAAAATTGGTTAACAAACTTTTAAAAGTAACCACGAAAAACGTTTACTTCAACGTAGATAACTTGAGACTTGTTTATTTATATGACGTGCCACATCTGTTAAAGTCTACCAGAAATAATTTATTTCCCTACTATTACCGGTTACCAAAAGAGACTGTGAAAAAATGCTATCTAGATACTTTTTATGCACACGATAAGAAAAAAGAATATAGACTTTGTCCTAAATTAACCAACGAAAATCTTTATCCTGGTAACTTTCAGAAAATGAAGGTAAAATTAGCATCGCAAATATTTAGTCATTCTGTGGCAGCTGCTCTTGAAACTTACATAGGTTTCAAAGTTTTGCCTTCGAATGTAAGTGTCACAGCAAAATTCATTAAAACCATGAATGATTTATAGCTAGTTTCAAAAATATGTGGTGTGTTTTTGATTATCAAGCATGAATCAACTATTCTATTTCTGAGGTCTTCTTCATTTTGAACAGGGGTTTTGTACACTAATGACTTAAGGTATCCCCATAAGAAGTAATCCAAAGGATTGATATCTGGCGATCGGGGAGGCCAAAACTGTGGACCACCTCTACCTATCCAACGGTTAGGATAATTTTCATTCAGAACTTGACGCGCAACTAGACTAAAATGTGCTGGAGCACCGTCGTGCATGTACCACATACGACACCGTTCTCTAAGTGGAACTTCTTCTAATAATTCAGGTAGAACATGTACTAAAAACCGCTGGTATTGTTCCCCAGTAAGCCTATGAGGCAGAAAATATGCACCAATGAAGTGGTTTGCTATAATTCCAGCCCAAATATTGAAAGAAAACTGTTCTTGGAAATGATGTTCTATGAAGGCGTGTGGATTATCCTCAGACCATACGTGATTGTTATGAAAATTGATAATGGCATTTCGGGAAAAACAAGCTTCGTCAGTAAACAATACCTGACTTAAGAAATTCGGATTCCTTAAAATTTGATTTCTTAACCAATTGCAGAAGTCTACTCGTAGTGGTAAATCCCTCGGTATTGGTGCTTGCACCCGTTGCATGTGATATGGATATAGCTGCTGATCTCTTAAAATTTGCCATACCGCTACATGGGTAATATTTAATTCATGCGCTATTTTCCGCGTACTGGTTTCAGGATTTCTCTCAATTTCGTTTAGAACTGCTTCCTCCATCTGAACGGTTCGTACTATTGCAGGTCTTCCTATGACAACTGTAGACCTCTTAAAACTACCTGTTTCGGAAAGTCGGGCGTGGATTCGTATAAATGTTCTTACAGCAGGCACTGCGCGTTGGGGATATCGTTTATGATAGATACGTCTCGCAGCATGAGCGTTACCCTGAGCCATCCCATAACAGAACTGCATATCTGTCATTTCTCCGTTAGTAAATTGGACCATTTTAAGCGGAATATCAGTACACTTCTACTTGACAACAAACTCTAAACTGAATAAACTGACAGTTCTCAAGTTGTTTATCAATTATTGCAATTGTTTTTCACAGCACACTTACTAAATAGATGAACATTTATTTATTTACAATAGCCTGCATCGATTCAATAATTTGCATTTTTCTCGAAAACGGTTAGCCCTATCGAGATGTACCAAGAGACCATTTTTACGTAGAAATATCTAAAATACCATATTCTAAAATCAAAATGTCAAAAAATCACCATTTAGAAAATGGGGTTATTTTTACCCTTAACTCCTCCCGTATGGTACGCCTCTGATTAAAATTATGAAATTCTGAATTCAGAATCAGATTCAGCGTCAAAAGTTTACCCATCGTACCTAATTTCGTAATTTTGTTATGAATGGTTTCAAGAATATCGAGGGAAAACCGTCTTCAGGGTGCCCCATGCAAAGGAGCGTAGCTCCCTTAGAAAGCATTTCCGGACCCATGTTCATATGACATTTTCTTTCTATTTTTCGGAGTACTATTCGTGGTTAAAGTTTGTTAACATACTTAATTAACACCCTGTATAAGAAGTTTTTCCAATATATATTGGCTGAGCCCGCCTTGAAAGACTTGGAGAACGAAATGGACAGGAACGCTGCGACATTATTTTCCGGAGGGGAATGAAGAATCGATTTTCAGCCATTTTTTTTATACCTGTGCAGCAAAAAATGAAACACTATATGGATTAAGCATATACTGCTATTCCAACTTCTCAAAAAATTGCGAATTATTGCCGATTCCACAATTTACTGAGGAAGGAGGGAGAGGCTCACCTGCCCCCCATCGCTACGTCCCTGATCAGGGATGAACCCGATAAACAACTTGTATAAGCAGTTAATCAAAACAAATGCATATTTTTGCTGTTTATTTACTTTGTTTATAAAACCAATGTAATGTGCAACCTCAAGAGTGTCATGATCACGCTTTTTCCTGTTGGAAAGATTGCAACATGTAATAAATAGTACCAAATCATAGAATCCAAACAACAAAAAGCAAGGAGAGCAATCCTCATTGTTCGCAATTCGGCAAAATCTGGTATTCCCTTAGGTCTATCCGGATTCAACTGGATTTCCCAATCGAATTTCCCTTTCTGGATCACCATTGGCGAAGGTGAAGCAGTGGCATCTGCTTTCATCCTCGAATTCACGGTTAGGCAGCTGACATCATCAGCAAATTCTGACAGTTGCTGTTTTTCATGGCCTCCACGAGCAGGGCATCCCCTGACGATGATGGCTACAAAAACATCACAGACGAGGTTCACGTCTCATACGGATCCAATACAAATCGTAAGTAGTGTGACAATAAACAGATAACGCTCTTATCATCTTATCAGTTTGTTTATGCTTTGTTTGGATAGTGAGGTTATGTTTGCGACATTTAACTGTTCGTATGTCGACTGGTTATAGAGTTCACTATCCTTTGATGTTTATTGGAAGATTTTTTTGGGATTTATAGGAATATTTATGATTTATAACTGACAATTATTTGTATAAAATGAAGCAAAAATTCACAATGTTTTTAAGGTTTTCGGTGTGCTGGTTATTGGATAATCCTGCATTGAAATGTTTTTACGTAATGTCATTTTCAAATGTTTCTATTATCTATGCAAATATTATATTTATTCGCACTGGCTCAATATCAGTTTATTAATTATAATTTAGTAGTTTTTTTATCTGTCTATGTAAATTTTAGAAACAAAATATCCCAAAATAGAGGTTCTATTATTGTTGTTAAGATTAGAGTAGAGAAGACAGTGTTTTGTTTTATATACAGCTCACTCAGTTCATGACTGTAGTGTCATTTTGTCATGCTTTTACTACTACTCTAGTGCCTGAAACCATAAACACAGATTTTGTCATTTGATTATTCATACAGGGTTTTGATACTTATTACTTATTACAATATTCTATAGGTCAGTAGATTCCTAGTAGGGTTTCAAATCACAAAATAAACCTAATATATTTTGTTAATATTCTATTTTTGTTTTAAATATTAATTTGAAGTAAATTTCTTAGAAAACCTTGATGCAGAGTCTTTATTTTATTTAATTTCACATCAATCAAGCATCTTGTTGGGATTTATCATTCACAGGTCTTGCTACTTTTAACCTATTTTGTTTTAAATATATTCTTTTTTATATAATAGATGCAATTGATGAGATGGGAAGCAGATCCAGTCTCAGTAGGGATGATAACACAGATACAGATCATTGGGAGATGAACTATCATGAAGCAGCTATCTTCTTGGAGGTACACATTCACAGTTTTTGTCAATGGATTGATTATTAATGAAATATGAATTTCAGGAAGGAGAAAACAATGAAAAATTTGACTCCCATCCTTGTCATCCCTCTGCTTTACCAGCATACCTCCTTGTACACAACCAGTGGTATTACAGTTTTGATGTGGCTTTTTCCATTCTTTTAATTATGCTGGCAGTTGTTGAGAAACCATCAGTTGACAGTTTCAGTTTCCCAGAGGCAATCCATAGCACATTAGAGCTAGTAGCATTGGGAGTAATAGGGACAGAGTTGGCCTTGAAGCTTAGATGGATTGGTTGGAGTACTATTTTGAAACATAAGAGGACTATGGTGAAGGTAAAAAAAATATGATAAAAGGAATATCAAAATGCATATGCTTTAATTTTTGTCTGTAATTATTTATTCATTTATTTATTTATTTATATTTTAAGGCTGCATTTATTGAAGCTATAGTTATTAATAGGTTCATAATATACATTTTTCTTTTTTAGTGTATAACACTCATTATCATGGTGCTGGAAGCCATAACAGTCCTCATACGACAGTCCTCGCATTTCCGAGTCACAAGAGCATTAAGGCCACTTTTTCTAGTTGACACACGTCCATGTGGGGCAGTGAGACGGTACTTACGCCAGATACTGCAATCTTTGCCACCAATCATCGACATGCTTGGACTGCTGATGTTCTTTGTTTGCTGTTATGCCCTGCTCGGTTTTTTTCTCTTCAGCAACGATAAGAATTTGTATTTTAGAACATTGGGTGACAGTTTTGTCAGTATGTTTGTGCTGTTAACAACTGCAAAGTAAGTATATTGGTATATAATCATCCCTTTTGTATTATTTCATCAGACATGATTGATCAAACAAGAAGTCAGTTATTGAAGATATAATTATATAATTTCACTGCCAATTTTGTGTTGATATTAACTAGTTTGGTAGCAGAATTGTGGACAGCTATCATTTTGTGTGTTAACCTGCTAATTTATAAACTGATTCTAGTTTTCCTGACGTTATGATGCCTTCATATGCAGAATCGAAATGGAGTGCTGTTTTCTTCATATCATATATTTCCACTGTACTGTATGTCCTTATGAATTTGGTGAGTTAATAATTGAGAGATAGCTATTTAATATTAAAACAATTACTGATTGCTCAGATATTTTTATCAGATACTCAAAAAGTATTTTCACATATTCCATCCATAAAAGGCAATTTTAACCTGAAGCAGGGAACAATTTATATAGATGAAATATGTAAAAATGTTCCAGTCACAGATATTATAGCGCCATCTGTTTCTCTCTGTTCTGTAAAATATTTTGCTTTAGGCTGCTCAACCTTTTGGAAACAAAAAGATTTAAATATATAATCCGAAATCTCAAGACGCGTCTGGGATTTCTACATATATTTCAACATTCATTCTCCGAATCAAAATCAAAACGTTACCTATAAAGTGTTCAAACAATGATACAATATTTGCAGAAAATAATAATTGAGCAAATTGATCATTCAGTTCTATAACTAATTTAAGTATAATATTGCTTGTTTTCCAGATGTTAGCTGTAGTTTATGAAACATTTACTGGTATTGAAAAGGACAAGTTCAGAAAATTATTATTACACAAAAGACAAGCATGCAAACTTGCATTCAGGCTTCTTGTAAGCAAGCAAACACCAAATCATGTGAGATTCAAACAGTTTCATGGGTTGATGAGATACTATTGTCCAAAGATGAGTGAGTATTAGTTTAATAAATTATATCACATGTCTTTTTGTCTCTGATCACATATAACATATTTTTCATTAGTTTATCAGTTATATGTGGACTTTTCTAAAAGTTTGATGTTTTACAGGACTTAGTTTGTTGAGCAACTTGTTGTATACATTGCATATTGATGAAAATGAATATTTTTTGGACTTCAACTGAGGAGACGATAGGGTATTAAAGACATTTATTTCGACTGATTTTGAAAATTATTTAAGCCTTCCACAATTCAGAAACTTCACGATTGATGACTATCCCCTAAGACGAGAAACTGTATTACTCATAATCAAGTGTAGGGTATTATTTTCGAATATAATGTAAGTTTGTGTTCCAATTTATAGGTTTACGAGATACGGTACTTATATTTAGACAGCTGAACGTATCAAGTAACGGATTAATGACGCAAGAAGAATTTTTGAACATTTACGATGCGATGACGTTGAAGTGGAGGAATAAAAATCCTCTAGACCCTTGGTTTTCTGCCGCTTGGCCTCCATTGAGGATGTTCTGTAGGCTATCCAGAACACTGGTTACATGGAAATACTTCGAGTATATTATTTGTGAGACATTTATTGACTCTTATTTGTTCTTTACTGAATCTTTGTGTGTTGTAGATGTGTTAATCATGTGCAATGGCATCGCCATGCTAATGAGAGTTACTGGAGACTTGAATCCTCTGGAGGAAGCAGCAAGAAAATTTGCTGCATCCTGGGATACATTTTTATTTTTAGGATGTGAGTAACAGTTCCACTAAAATAACTGATTAATGTCATATTCGAGATTTTAATTGTAAAATTGTATCGAGAAACAAACATCATGATTAATAATTGTTTGTTTTTCAACTATAATGCTTTTTCTTTGTTCCAGTGTTTTTGTTGGAGTCCATCTTAAAAATGGTAGGACTAGGTTGGTCAGAGTATATTTACTCTGGATGGAACTTTTTTGACCTTCTTGTTACACTCTTGGCACTAAGTGGGGCATTCCTGTTACTAATGATACCAGACTTGACTGCTGTTGTAATCTTGAGGCCATTAAGGTATTCTTTGATTGTGTACAGAGTAAGATTGCTTTTTTGATGATGTGGTAATAGCTCTTATGTTCACATGATTGCATATGACATGGTATTACATGGTAAGGAAAGAGATATTGCTACATACAATGACAAAACCACACTTTGATTTTGTTGGTGAAATTTGTATTTTTTGTCAATAAAACGTACATATACTAATTATCATTGAAGGCATATGAGCCCATTGAATTTGCCTCATTATTGTTTCTCTTTATAGGTTGTTACATTTGTTTAAATTGAAAAAACGCTACCGGGACATCTTCGGTACTTTGGTGCTACTTTCTCCATTGATGTGGTCTACAGCTGTAGTAATGATGGTGATGTACTACTTTTTTGCAATCATTGGTATGGAGCTCTTCTCTGAATATGATTTGCGGAACTGTTGTGCGTAAGTTGATTGATGAAAAGTAATATAGGTTCTGTAATATGCTACAAGAAATAACTACAAAATCGAATCTCGACAGTCAGAAGTTAGCTGGCACTTTGAGTCAGCAAAGCTGAAATTCTGTTTGTGTGCATCTGATATTGCAGGTTAATGAGCTAAATTTTCCGATTGTAAAGTCATATATATCTAATTCAGTTGTGTAAGAACATATTAATATAGAATATATCCAAATACACCAAAGAGTGAACTTGAATGATGAAAGGATCAAATTTCGGTCTCATAAAATCCAGTTTCCTGAAACATACGCCATTGCCGAGATAAGGATTCAAATATCCATTTTGCTAACGTTACAAGATAAACTGTTTTCACTGTAAGCCAAA
The DNA here is from genome assembly GCA_949316355.1 of Bruchidius siliquastri. Classification (NCBI taxonomy): domain Eukaryota; kingdom Metazoa; phylum Arthropoda; class Insecta; order Coleoptera; family Chrysomelidae; genus Bruchidius; species Bruchidius siliquastri. The sequence continues at coordinate 39,036,733 of OX438533.1, read as the reverse complement.
TATTTTCTCTAGGAACTCAACTGTGGAGGACTTCTACAAATTCAACAGCACCAACAGTAGTACAAGTGGCATAGGTTATTATTACCTGAACAATTTCTCTAATCTGTTTGTATCAGGAGTAACACTGTTTGAACTAACAGTCGTGAACAATTGGTTCATCATAATGGACGCCTATGCCTCAGTATCTAATAAATACTCTAGACTGTACTTTATGATGTTCTACTTGTCAACGATGGTCGTCCTGACAATTGTTGTGGCTTCTGTCTTGGAGGCATTCAGATTCCGGATACAGTATAAGAAACAAACGTCAAAAAGGGATGGTACGTAGCTTCATTAAAAGCAAATAGTGTAGTGAGATGGAAAAAAGATGACTGAATTATATTCAATATATCATATCTTGTTGTGTAGTTGGATAGGAATGGTATCAACGTTTGGTAAAGTAAATTGATAAAGAATATATTTTTTGTGCAGAGGAACGAATGCTACATGAAGAAGTTGTTGTTGACTGGTACTCACTGCAAGCACAAGTGAAAGACGTTAAACTATTGGAAATACTCCAAATAGATTTTGTAGTAGGGGTGAGTTTTCCAGTTATATTTGATACTAGTAATTTTTGTATGCATGAAACCTCCCTATTTAAAACCTCTCATATTTATCTTATATCCGAAATAAATAAGCATATCATCATCATAAGAATTCATGCCAAGTTCTAATTTGAAAATAGAATACTGCTTTCCTAAAGACAGTCAATGTCATTGTAATTTCCAAGAACACTGTGTGTAACTTTAAATTTTTTGTGGATTTGGAAAAGTCCCTGCACCATAATTTTGATAAACATCTCTTTTCATAGGGTACAGTGGCATACGTAGGTAGAAGACGGAGAACCAGGGACGTCTTACAGAGACATATGTATTCCATTGAAATTAAACAGTGGCTGGAAGAAGCGGAGTTAGAAGAAAGGAATGATATTAACAACATCATAGAGGAATCGCAAATAAATGCAAGGTTGATATCTGCTTAGATTCCCACCCAAAAAGAGTATATGCGATGTTTGTTTAATTTTTTTATTTCTTCATGATCTTATGGACCAACCATGCTTTAGTATATCATTAAAAAAAATAGTGTGCTTCCTGTAACAGAGGTGCGTGAATATATTTAGGCACAAAATAAACAAGTAACTGCCACAGAAAGATATAATCTTTGTAAAATATATACGACTATACAAGCATTTGAAAAAATAATGAAAGTGATCAACACTTCTTAAACCATGTGCAATATTTATTAAGGTCAATTTCAAACTGGAATCAAAGCACGTAGATTTGGAAAATCTAAATATGTGTGCGACATAACCAAAGTGTCTTTAGCTAAAAAATAGAATTTGTAGCTTAGCTCATGTATATGCAGTTTATATTCAGTGGTACAGTATACACCTTGTGATAGGAAATGATATTTATACATATGTATATGTATAGAACTAGTCTTAGTCATCACATTGAATTTTATTTATCATTGCCTCATGTAAGTAATAGGACCTTTTTTCCAGTATTTAATTATGTATTTGTAAATACTTATTTTAAGATATTTCCAGTATTAACTTTAATTGTTTATGTTTACAACACGTACTCTATTTTTTTATTTATTTTTATCTTATTAACAACATAATAAAACCATGCTCTTACCAATATTACGATTTTCATTACTTAATTAATATTTCAAGTACACGTCAACACTGTAGCTTAACAAAAAAGTTACACTGACTTGGACTTGTGCGTTTTTGTAGTTTTCAGTCTTCTCTAAAATAAACCTCCATAGGCAGCCAATTTAATTTTTTTTGAATATATGAGAAGTTTGAAATCTGGACTCTGAAAACGGCCACGATTTACTACTACACTTTACTATTTTTTTAATTTTAAGTTTAATCGTTTAATGGCAAGCACGTACCTTATGAAATTTCCGTGATTTTTCCTTTCTACACGACTTTTATAAGCAATTTTATAATTTTTTGAGATAAAATATTACCCCCACCACCAAACAAAACGAAATCCTAGTTGCGTACTCGGAGGTACTATGAGTAATAAAAATGATCAATATATTCAATTTTTAAACTGCCCCCCATGAAGAAAAATCTGGGTACGTGCCACACTACTGGGACAAGAAATCAAATAGCTTACTTATTTCACAGATCTCTCAGTTCATTGATGGCGACGTTAATATTCAATAATAAGGAAGTACATATAAAAAATGGAATCAAGTAGATGGACTCAATGCTTTCCATGGATTCAAGTTTCGAACAGACTGTGGTACTATATTTTGCTAGGGCTCAAATATAATTGTTCACTTTCTTCACATGAAATAACGGGTAAAATATTGGCCATTTCTTCCATATGTCGTTGATATGTATGTATCTTCTGTGTAGTTTCATGCCATTGATTTTTAATATGATTCTTTGTATACGAGTCAGTCCATGTTCACTGAATAGGGCATAGCCAAATACTTGGTTAACATTTACAAGAATTAAAAGGTGCCAGTGTGCCACACTTCATTTTCGAACGTTTTCCATTGATTTTGAAACATTTTAGGTGGAGTAAAAAAACGAATCTTAGGTATATTATTTATGAGATACAGAAGTTTTGTATAAGGAATTTGAAAATGTGTGGACAGTACTGAGTGAGTCTACTTCTCTTCTGTATGTAGATCAAAAAATTTTGAGTAAGGAGTACATACATAATGCCACACTAATTTGGTAGCAGAAAACTACAATTCATACAAAGGTATGAATTTATGAATATTGATGTATATATATATATATATATATATATATATATATATATATATATATATATATATATATATACCTTCAAAAACTTGAAACTGAAGAATCTCATTCTAGCTTTTTAAATATCTATATTGTTAATGATCATTTGCTTGACAAAAATAACCGTTACACGGTAATTTGAATTAATTACTTAACCTACTTTTCACTTACCTTAGAGGCTAAAGAAAATTCAGAATACCTAACTGTACATGATTCTTCATTTAGATTCTGCATACAACTTTGTCTACAGCCAAAAAGAAAAGAGAGATTCAACTGGTTCTACATATACAACATTAATGCACAAATGATTAGTTTACAGTCAGTTTAATTCATACTGTAAAGGCAGTAGGAACAGTAGTGTAAAATGAGTTTGAGAATAATTTTGACAATATGTTTTATGTTATTGATATCTGTTTTTAACTTCAGTGATGCAAGGAGGAAAACAAATATTCTTAGACAGAAAGAAACAAATCCTGTGAAATTTATCAGGTGAGGAACTTGTTCATAATACTAGTACCACATCATTACACCTGCTTTTTGTGGAATATCTTATCATAAGATCACACTATTCAAAGTTTTCTCAAGTTTTATTTAAAACCCTTATATTGTCACTTTGAATATAAAATCATACTTCATTAAAAGAATGAACTAATTATTTGAACAAATTTATTGACCCGAATATGAGAATATAATGGGCTTTTTTGATCAATTATAACTGACCCATCAAATTTCTATAGATTGGCTGTAATGAGGTTGATATATGGAATGGCAACAAGACTTGGTTTTGGTGAACAAATATCTGAGGCCTTGAATGGAGCATTTGTACCACCAGGAGTTGAAGATTATGATTATGATGAAGGAGGATTAGGAATATTTCAGAGGGATGATAGTGATGAGTATTTTTAGAAAAAATGTAAATAAAAATGTATTTATTAAAAATTGAATAAAAATAATAAAGGTACTTATAAATATGGATAATACAATTATACTGAAATCACCAAGCTGTAATCATCAGCCATAAATATTTAGAAACAAAATATTTTGATTCTTATTCTAACTTCAGATCACATATCAGAAATGGAGACAATATATATTTACATTGTTTTAATGGTTAGGTCATTTTAGGATTTATGTGACCATTGCTTTGAATATTTTGGTTGGGATTTGGATCTAAACTACCATTTACAACAGGTGTCATGAGTAACCTACTCCGTCTTCGTGTGTAATGCTGCCACAATAATATCTGCTGATCGTCTATAAATTTGGTGCACTGAGCATTCACAAGTTCCCTTCTAAAATGTTCATATTGTAGTAGATCGAGGAAATATAAGCACATTGGATACTTCAGGAATTTTGCATAGTCTGGCTCTTTCCAGTATAGAAGGTACTTTAAATAGTTTATGAAGGTGCTGTCTTTAAAATATCCTCGTTGAGCTAGAACTGAAAAAATATTCTGTTGGATGAATTTTTATCAAAATATTTTTGAGACTCACAATTGAGATAGTTTGGATTTCCTAAGCATTGCACAAATTCTAATTCCACTTGGAACCTCAGCTTTTGTTGTTCTTCTGTTTCTGGAACACCTGCAACATAATTCCATCCTTTGAGAAGGATTTTTCAAAATTCTTATTTATTTACAAACCTACCTTTACCAGTCAAGCCAGCCATTTTATATTCATATTGATGTTTGGCATTTTCCCTTCCAAATGTCATTTGTCAACCTCAGCAAATGAATGACCTAGAATCAAATCATAATCGCTTGCAGCATTGATATAGAAGTGGAGTGCTAAACAGGCATCTGCGAGCAGGCAAATTCTGGCCAGTCGGAACACGCATTTTGGGATGATTACAAAATCCCGTCTTCATTCGGATGTTTTGTATATTTTTAGAAAATACCATACATTTTTTTAGTAACTGACAAATTTGTGGGAAAAGATTGTTACTAAAATTGCTTATACTCGTTAGAAATTGTAGAATACAACTATAAGCAGTCACTGCCAAAAACAAACACTACTGGATTAATTTTTAAAATGCAGTGTAACTTGGCTTAAAATCTGTTTGTCCTCATAGTAGTATGAAATTGCCCTGTTACATAAAATACCATACAAATAAAATGTAATATATCCATTATTTCTTCATTACACCTAGCATTCAAGCAAGGACACCTGTCACCAGGATAGTAGTCTCAAAAGATGAAAATGGAGACCTTCAACTGACCAGGTAAAGGTCCTTCTTGTGCTGTGATCCTAGTAAAGTATCCATGCATTCAGGTTAAAACCATGAATTTTGATGATTTGGATTTTAGACAGTTGTAAATCATGTATCATTCTACATTGGGAATTTAGATAGCTTGTGATCAGCTTTGATGTGAATACTATAAAAATCATCGCATATTGATGACAGAGTCTAGGCCAGTATGCTGGAAAATACATATATTGAATAAAATAATAATAGTGGATTGAAAAAAACATTTATTTACTCAGAATCAGAATGATAGAATTCATTTGCATTATCTAACACAAGTTCCATATCTAAGTTATTGTAACATCCTTTATACTTTCGCACCAAATCACCCCATAAAAAAGTATTTTTACACTTTGGACATTTCCCTTCTACTGGTACATACTCTCCGGGTTGTAAAAAATATTCTGATAAACATACTATGTGAGAATTCAGATCACAATTTAGATTCAAACACCTCATTTGCTTTTCATTGATTAGTTCATAGCAAATGTTACATAGGTTCAGCACTTGCTCTTCAATTGCACCCTTGTTCACTCTGCTAACTTTTTTACTTATGACTGGACCATGACAAATGGGCATATGTATTGGTGGCTGTCTCTCAACCTAAAAAGTAGTTTATATTAGTTTGGTCATACCTGTACACAATTTCGCCCTATGAATAAGGGGGTTTTTCACTGTATTCCAAATAGAGGCTGGTGTAGTATGCAATTTAAAAACAAACCCAGTGCAGTAATCCAGATTGTCAGCAAAGAAAATATATAGCAATATGTAGTAATAATTATTATCAGCTAAGAAATTGGGGAATAACAGGCTGCAGCATACACAATACAAAAGAATAATCAGCAACATTCAAATATCACAATGTGAGAAATGAACATACTGGGAATGACCTGACAAATTCTTCGTTCAACCATCTCACTGTAAGAGGAAGTCTATGCCAGGGAGGCACACTGAGCATTTCTGATAAAATTCTGAGGTGAAAATCATAAACCTTCTCTCTCGGTTTCTTCTTTGGTACATGACGAAGTCTTCTAGATATCTGAGGATGTTGCCATGCCCATTCAAACTGGAAATGAAATATTGTCATAGACAGTACAGAAATCATACATTCAACTTACTCTCAAGGCTGATACATCATTTGGAAATCCATGAACAATTAACACCATTGTCCTAAAAAGCATAGTTATTGAATATTGGTTAGTTTATAATAGTGAAATGCACTCACCAAGGACCTTTATTACTAGTTCGCCAAGCTCCACCATGCTTTTTGCCTTTGTTATGCTGCTTTATTCTCCTATTAGGATCTACTGTGTATCCCACATATGTGCGGCCTTTATATTTGGGATTTAAGCAGTACAAAAGGTACACACCAAAAAACTGCTCGATAACTCTTGCTTCACTCATGGATCAAGTTTCAAAAAACGGATTAAAAAATACATCGAAAACAGATTTATTAACCCTGTTTATTTGCATTATAACCAACCGTAACCAATGTTTGTTTATATATCGCCCACACAAACATTATTAATTTTCTTTTGTATGAGAGCTCAACAGCTGTGACGATCTGTATCAACGACGATACAACAACTATCGTCAGTGATCTGTATATATTCGATAATGAGTAACGAAAAGTCGGTAAGGCCCCAAATTGCAAATTCCCAATCGCACCTGCTTACTCGTTACGTATCCAGTGTTGCCAGACAATTCTATTATTTTTCTGCTCTTCAAACATTTTTTATCATATGGAAGTCAGAATGTTCAAGATTCAGAGGAATCACGAATCTATATTAACGAATACTTGGACATATAGCTTGCAGGCGGGCGTAAAGTAAAGTGCTTTGAAATGGAAGAAAAGAAAGTATGTTTCACTCTGGGTCAATTTTCCATCTATGGGATGGAATACAAGGTTTACATACGTCACAAATCACACGTAAGGAAATTGTCACTTGTCAGACATTGCTTTTTTTGGTCAGCATTTGTCAACAAACATATGTCAATTCAAACATGTATGGTTAAGTTCATTTTTAATTTAAATTTTGGCAATGGAATTTGCCGAATTAATAATTACTCCAAAAGTTGACGGCGTAATCCTGCATAGTCCATTCCAAGACTCTATAGATGGAACACTTTGCATTACTGGACATCACTTGATTCTCTCTTCTAGAAAGGAAGAGATACAAGAACTATGGGTAGGTAGATTTAATGGTGTCTTCGGCGTATGATTAATTCCTTTTCACCGTAGCTATTACATCAGTGTATAGATATGGTCGAGAGGAAACCATCCGGTAGCAATAACTCCCAAAATGGAGGTTCTATCATTTTGAGATGTAAAGACCTACGCACTCTACAGCTGGATATTGCTCAACCGGAAGACTTTCACAATATATATCTCTCTATATTACGTCTCTCTAACTTAGAGAAACCAGAATTACTCTACCCATTCTTCTATCGACCCATGTACAGCATTCTGGAAGATGGCTATACACTTTTTGGACCTGAAGCTGAATTTACAAAGCTTTTAGCTAGTGATGAATGGAGAATCTCTCATGTTAATAGGACATATTCTCTCTGCAGTTCTTATAGTTCTGTGCTTGTAGTACCAAAGGGTATAGATGATGACACAATTGTAGCATCTGCTAACTTTAGGGAAGGAGGAAGATTTCCCATTTTGAGTTATAAGCATGAAAATGGGACAGTATTATTAAGAAGTAGCCAACCTCTATTAAATGGCTCTAATAGAAGGTGTAAGGCAGATGAAAAGATCTTAAATTCAGTGCTGGGTCCATATAAGAAAGGCTATATCATTGACATGAGAAGCTCAACTTACGTGAACAATTGTAAAAGCAAAGGAGGAGGTACAGAACCTGATGGCCATTATAATCAGTGGAAGAAAGTCTTCAAGCCTTTAGATAAGATTTCAAAATGTGATGGATCTGTCTTAGAGCATCTTTCAAAAATGGTAGATGGTAAGTGTGTTGCAAAAATGAGTGTTTTCATTAATTTCATTATAATTATTAACTAGCATATATAAGCAGTGTTTTTTTATATTACTTCATTTGGTCATTTGAGTAATAGTTTTTTGAAAATATTCTTATTGAAGAATAAGGATAAATAGGATATAGAGAATAGCTATCTTCACCTGTATCTATTTATGTGGAATAATCTTTAGACTAAAAAATGAAAAAATTACTGAAAACTAACCACACTAAAAAGTAAAAAAATATATTTTTAATATAAAGAATTGTGACAGATGCAATGCCCCCTATGACCTCTGCCAATGTTACTATCACACCCATACCAGGAACCCCAGGCTGGAAGACATATATACTAGCCGGTTGCTCTCCACAGTCAGGCCACCAGGCTATACTGAAAAGTCTAAGCTAAAGATTAAACATAAAATCTGTCATATGTATAGTGGAGAGCATTCAGTTCTACCTAAAATCTATTTATTTTTGCTGTTTGGCCAAGACACTAGACAGATCATGAAATGTTTTCTATTTGCAGCTTGTTGCGATATGAACTCTACCTCGGATAAATGGCTTTCACGGTGCAGTAATTGGTTGACACATGTGCAGAATGCTTTGAATGCAGCCTGCCTAGTAGCTCAGTGTTTGGACAAAGATGGTGCCTCTGTATTAGTGCACGGGTCTAGTGGGCTGGACGCCACGCTCATTGTCACCTCAATTGCTCAGGTCATCCTCAACCCTGATTGCAGAACAGTTAGAGGTAAATAAACTACATTCGCTGTCTTGAGCTTTAAGCTGGTATATTATTTAAAAATAAGTTTTATGTGATTCTGATTATGAAAAATAGCATTTTTCCTGCAGTATTAGTAATATTACATACATTTTGTCATTCCCTGTTGGAGTGTTTTATCTGTGATATGGATTCAAAGCATCTACACACATGCCTCATTTGGAATGTGATTTAGCTCATAGAGAATCTAAAGTAACAAAAGTGTTATTAAAATTCTCGATACAGATATAGAAGACACTTGTGAAATTCATCAAATAAAGAAGTTACTTGTGAAGTGATATCATATAACAAAACCAAAATCTGTGAATGATGAAATTTAAAATTGACCTCCTTTGAAAAACACTCTTCTTTTTTGATTGGTATATAGATTCATCCATACTTTGTCTTTACTTCCAGGACTACAGGCTTTGATAGAAAGAGAGTGGTTACAGGCAGGCCATCCTTTCCATACAAGACATCTGAAGTTCTGCTTCTACAATTCGAAAACTAAAGGTGTCCAGCCTACATTTCTCATCTTTTTGGATTGTATCCATCAACTGCACCAGCAATTCCCATGCAGTTTTGAATTTAAGACTGACATGCTCATACTGATATTTGAACATTCCTACTTTAGTCAATTTGGTAGGTGATTTATATAATTTATATTATGTCAAATTCATTATTTAATATATTTCATTTTTCACTAATGGAAAGTAGTCGTAGTACTATGTTTGTTATTGGTGGGTTTAACCTTAGTATAAGAGATGCAGGTGGATTAAAGCAAATTTATAGAATTCAAAATTGATTTGGAATTTTGATCAATTAAAAATTTTCAGTCATGTCAAAAATGCATAAGGTCCTTCCAAAAATGTTTGACAGTGATCAGCAACCTCTTCTTCAATATCTATTCCAAAATACACTGGAGATAGACTTTATATATTGTTAAATTTTCTTCTTATTTTTAGGTACATTTCTGGCTAATTCCGAACAGGAACGCGTCCATATCGAGCTGTTTCGCAAAACAACAAGTTTATGGTCATACCTGAACCGCCCTGATGTACTTACCTCCCTCCTGAATCCAATTTACGACCCAAACAGGGCTCCCATCTGGCCAAGTGTTGCTCCTGTCAGCATACAGCTCTGGAACGATCTCTACTTGAGGTGGGTTGTCGATCAACAGCAACAGCGTAAGGCTGCGGTTAAGGTGCAGAAACTAGTGCAACATGCCAAAGATCTCAGAAGCAAGGTTTGTCAAGACATGATCCTGTAGAGAGTGGATCATGATACACCTACATCAGTATGCTAACTGCAGTCACCCGGCCACCAAGTTGAATGGTTATTGATTGAAAAAGCTATAGCCGAACCTTAAACACTCTGTTCAAGCACTCATTGGCCACTGTGACATAGATAGGTTAGGGCAAGTCAGCATACCATTGTATGTGTATAGTGATTGTGGATGATTTTATTTAGTTAATTTTGTATTATCGCACAAAGCTAAACAAATACAAACATTTTCACAATTAAATAAAATATGTTTCACAGGCTGTGAAGCTACGAAAACAACTGCAAGATCAACTGAAAGAATATCAAGTAGTCGTGCTTGAAGCAAATGAGTGCGAGGATGACGATTGAACTACGACTGTGAAAATAGTACCTGGATTTCTTTTTACACGTTAAGGAGTTGTGGAACTTGCGTGGATGCTACTTGTGATTTACAAAGTGGTAAAAAAATATTACAGATACTTGTTACGAGTGACAAGTATAGTTCCTGTTGCAATAATGGGAAGAACTTAAGTCACAATCCAGTCAGTGAATGTTAATCATGTTTACCACGTGTTCACGGCCCGCAGAACTAAATCATTTTATGTATTGGTAGTAGTAAAATGTTATTTAATGTGAGAAATACTCAAGTGTATTCGCTCAGTACCACCTACACTTCAATATCTTCGCCATTGTTCATATATACATATCTCAGTGTTATGTTAGGTTTATAATTATTTTTACTTTGCTCAAAAACATTTTAAATTGTATTTTCATTATGCCTGAAAATCATCAGATATTTAAGAAACATGCAATAATGAAGCTCAAAAATGATATGAATCTCAACAATATCCGAAAATGACTTATGAATTATTATTCTATGCCACCTCTTGTAGGATCGTCTCCTACTACAATTACTACTTGGACTTTTACAATATCAATTTTATTGTTGATTTTCTGATTTGAACTAAATACTTTCTCATTATGTTATATCCGCGATTTTCACAACAGAAAAGACTAACTGTGAGGATTGATAAGAGATGAGTTGCATCATTCACCTCAACTATTAAGATAATAACTCATATTTAGCTATAATTTTTATAAGACTTATGTTTTGTATATCACTATCATATTCATATTTGTAGTTGGTAGGCCACGACAATGATATTGAGATGTGACTGAATTAGCATGTTAGAGATCCGTTATCTTGAGTTTTAAATCATGTATTTTATGTGAATCATAAGAAAAAATCTAATGTTTTTGATAGCAGTTTAATTTTATTTTCCCTTTATTGAGGATAGCAATCGAATCGAATAGCCAAACATGGACAACAGAACTGAAAAAACAAAAAGCATCTCATACTAGATCGATAATTGTTGGATTGTATTACATATAAATGTCAGCAGCCTTTGAATAATTTGTTTGAAATTTATCCAATTCTTTTATTGTCTGGTTAACACAACCTAAATATATGAACATCATTTGAAGATAAATAATAGTGACAATGAAAAATTATGTAGTGACTCGCCCTGTTGGATATGAAGCGAAAGGATTATATTTTGATATCTTTTTTTGGAAATATTACACCCACTCTCCATGTTTTATGCACTATTGTTGCCGAATGTAATATTTGCATTGTAAATAAAGTGAATGTCATATACAAAAACTATGGTTGTAAGCTTACTAGTATAGAAACAAAAATTATATTAGCTAGATAAGTAGTTCTGTGAAATTCATGTTTGTATATATGGTTTATCTATTGAGTGTAAATGTGACGAGAAAGAGGAATCCAGCAATCGTAGATTTCAAATTCTAGTATAATTTTGTTGGATTGCTTGTTCATATATTTTGAAACGTGCAGAAATTTCGATAATACTGCTTCAGACTTCCATTAAAGGCTTTTGCATTTCACAAAGTTTTGAGATTGATGTGATATTTTCAATCGTACGCAAGTATAACTGTTTTGATATTTAGACCCTTGCATCACTAAAACACTATAACATCCAGTTTCGTCGACCTTTATGTCTAGCTATTGGAGGGGAGCAAGCCCGAAAAAGCTTCATCGCTGTAAAAAACAAATAATTGGCGACAGACTAATAATCAAGAAAATTCAAACGCAAAAACGAAAGATGCTAAACCGTATTTATTTTATATGGTTTTGAACAGTTATTCAGGATGGAGGAAACTTCCAAACTATCCTCAATCCCCTATTTTGTGTTTACTTTAGACTTATTTTTAGGCGTATTCAAATACATATTTGTGAATACAGGTTCCTATAAAGTAGTAAATTTCATTTTCCTATGTTTGTTTCCAAAGTTCCTGTTTATTTAAGGACATAATCAATGCGAGGCTTGGGGCTCCAAAAATTTTAAGTTCCAAATTCCATAGTATGCACAGTGTTGTTTGAGCATAGGCAAATATTTTTATGGTATTTTTTTTCCAGTTTTCATCTCTCATGTCTATGAGAATTCAGTCACTCAGTTAACGTGCATACGTACAGAGTAATCACGAAAAAGACATTGTTTACCCTGTCATCCGCAGCAAGATGAATTTTACTAAAATTGATCTGACAACACTGGGACTCAGAGAAACTGGCAGTTTGCAGACGCCAGTACATCATTTATCAGTGTTATCACTTGCCACTTTAATCAGTACACCTTCTACTGGAATGGGATGTAGATGTATGACTAATGTCTTGACGTGGATGTTTACGTCCATAAGTCGGATTTCAGCTGTGTAGGTGATTTATTGATAGCATGTAATCACCGCGACTACTTGTCATGTAGTATTATTTGTGTGCATCAATTATTAGTTTTGTTGTGATGAAGGTTATGTTTCACAATAACAAATCAAATAAATTCTAACCGTTTGAGGAGAAGGAATTGGACGATCTGGAAAGAACAGAGAAAATAAATCAACTACTGCGAGAGCCAAATTATCCTTCTGCATTTGAAACTTTTCTTCGTGGGTATACATTTTTTTAATAATTATAAACAAACCTTCCCTCTACAAAACTCGAAAACATAATATGCGCACGTGCACCTGAGCAGAGAAGTCGCCGTAGCTAAAGAAATATTTAGCTGCCATCTAGTTCATTTATTCAATAGTTGAGTCAATTTAGACTGTAAAAATCTATTGCCGAAGTGGAATCAAGCAAGTAAAATTACGCATTACAAAATTTAAAAAAAAAATAGTTGCTTTCATGGTAAAATGAAGTGAATCCTAGGATGGTGTAACACATATTTGCATTAAATAAAAATAAAGTTATTATTTTTTATTTCCATTGAATTAAATATTTCAGGAGCGTTTATTTCCTCAGAAAAGTACTGGTGGATTTTCCGTCGGATTATATAAGCAACTGACAGCTCTTATGCTACACTTTTCATTACTTATCATAGAACAAGACGTGATCGTTAACCTTTTTGGCGCTGATAAAAAACATGTTGAACTTAACAGTGCTATCAGACCTACAGAACAAGCAACAACTGACACAATAATGTAGTTTGATTGAGGATGGTGGAAGCAACGGAACCAAATTGAGCACCTTGCTCTAAAAGGATGCGCTTGTGCAGTGAAGTGAACTATTATGAACAATACTGCACAATTGTGCAATCTGTAACATCACTACAGATGATACCTTTTTCTGCAAATAAGTATATCGATGTATACGTGATCAAGATGTGAGGGTTATTTTTTAAGTGACTTTGCATGACAATGTCAAATTTTGTCACCAATTCCTTACGGATGGCAAAATTTAAATGTTACTAAGGCGTTTTTAATTAACAACCAGATTTCAATATTTTCCTGGAAAACTGAATTGTCGCTGCATGCCCTTGACAGTGAATCACTCAAATCACAGGAGTTCCTCTAATATTTAGTAGCATACCAAATACATCAAAAATAGCTGACCGCTGCCACGGTAGTTATTCATTACCGCTTAATAAAAGTTCTTTATCATGAGAATAAATGATACATCAAGATTATTCTTTTTACTACAATGAATGCACTTTTTCATTACCAATACTGCAAAAAGTGAGGTGGCTTATGTTGAGCTGCCCGGGCTATGCCACTTTTTCCACGTTTTTGTTCATTGAGTCGTCCATACCGGAATTATTTTCTGATTGAAAATTGGGGAACTCGAATGGACTGAAAAATACTTTACGATGTAGAATTTCCAAATGAAACAATAGATACATCTGCGCTAAGTTCACGGAATTCCAAATCTGTATTCCAAATTCATTTCAGAAAACCGTCCATGTGCGGCTCGCTTTACCCATCGTATTTACTAGCACTGCTTCTCACAAACTCGCTGTTGCCGGCTACGCTTACGTAGGCCATCTTTCTTGCACTAAGACGCTCTGCTAATTATCTTTGTCTTACTTAACGCGTTTCCCATATCCAACTTTGATTTTTCACAACCGGTTTTAAATTCTGGAGCTTGAGAAAAATATTAATATAAGTATATATCATATATGACTCAATATGCAATAAGGGGATAAAAACGAGAAATCAAGGGGCCCCTTTTATAACTCACGATTTTGAAATTTTCACGGTAGATTGGTACTGATCCCAAGACGAGTGATATTTTTAAAATCCATCCAGTGGCGGCCGAGTAATACTAGCATCAAAAGTATCCATATACATACATTTCGAGCTTGCCTCCGAATCGTTATTGACAGAACAGTGCGAGTTCTATTATTTTTGAATTTCTACTAATTAAGTCTTTGTTCTTCTTAACTCTCTCTCAGCTAATTAATACCTACTTTCACTTGTATGTACATATATTTTATTTTTGTATCTCATTGCATAAATGCTTAGACCAATTTGACTTTTATTTTTTTCCGTAAACGTAATTGGGAAAAATGAGAAATTCAGGATCTATATGAATGAGCTTCATGGAATCTATCCAAAACATGCAATTTTAAAGCTGTTACAGAAAGGTATTTCACAATACTCTCGTTCTTCCTAATTATGATACTTGATAATTACCTATTTCAGACCTGCTGAAGTCTCTGACTACATCAATTTTTAATAGCGATTATTTATCTTTTACCTTAGAAGTTTCAATAATCAAAATATTGAGGATATTTGTTTGAAGTGAAGATATTGTTAGGGTATGAGAAATAATAAAAAAATATTTCTTTAATAAAATATATATTCACATCCCAATACAATGTACAACTTATTGATTATTCATAGTATTGCTCTTTTAGCACATGGTAACAAATCATACGAATATTTATACAACAAAACTATGCATAAAAATATAACATTCTTCAAACGTCACTGACGTGTAGGCTTTGAATTATACAGTCTTTTGAACTGATGCATTACATGCTCTATATTTTTGCATTCATATATATTCATAATTTCACGTACAAACATTCATAACACCTCAAAAATTGCATTTTTCCATATATATATATATATATATATATATATATATATATATATATATATATATATATATATATATATATATATATATATATATATATATATATATATATATATGATAACATGTATAATTTACATTTTTTTTGTTTGTTCCATTACTATCCCCATTCAGGACAGTTACAAATTATAATGCCTGTGATAAGGAATGAGCAAATGCGTCCCAATTAGTGACTTTGCATCATATGGATTAATAATAAATTATTTTACGGTATAATATATACCTCAAACAAATAATAAATAAAATTAATAAACATTACCCTATTAGTAAGTAGTTTTGTATTTGGCACTTATTTTGGTTACGACCCCGTAGATGAACAAATCATGCTGAATATTTAAAACTAATAATTGCAGTACAACGAACTTGTGATGTAAATACACATAAACGAATGTAGATAAAAAGGTAAATGCACATTTCTATAAACAACGTAAACATGAAATTACATTAAAATCTAATTACCTGAAAAATTTTAAATCCTAAAAATATGCGATGCTATCAAATTGCACGCGTATCTAATCAAAAGAGGGTTTACAATTCATATCTGGTATGTGAAAGTTCTAAAAATATTGCACTTGCAAAAAGTAATCAGCCTCATAGTTTCTTGTAGGGTGCGTTATTTTTAATTAAACGCTACTAAAGCTATATATTACTAAGGTCACTCGAACAACATATACCAATGAATTTTGTTTTCGAATTCGTTGGTATAGAAACCGTGTGTGAATTACTAATATAACAATTAGGATCTCTGAAACAGCCTGTGATCTGGTGTATACGTGAGCCCGTAAAACATCTGTTTAAAAATTGATATCTATAGTATTTCTGGAAACATGTCGGAAAAGCTTCATTGAAAAACGCACCCTTCTAGTGGCGCTTCATTCTTTTTATACTTCAATCAATTTTATTTTTCCTGAGGGCACTTTTATTACCTTTGCAATGGTATAATACAAGTCTCCTTTAATAATGAAAATACTTTTATATGAGTTATCTTTGATTTTTCCAATCAATCACACGTAAATGACATTTTTGGTACCATGTCAATCAAAGTTCATTGTAGGTTAAGAGCAATCGTCAGGCGCTCAATTGTTTTTCCTAAATAACTCATTCATTTTTCAAGATCATTCAATTATGTTCTTCGCTTCGTCAAGAGTGTTATACAAGTCGTCGATATTTTTGATCTTCAAAAAAAATTGATAAACAAATTTATTGTTATTATACAATGCAAAAACTCATATATAGCAATCGAAATACATTTTTGTATACCCTTTTCATATGTAAAAAAATCTCTAAAATGAATAGCAGTGTTTTAAAACTCTACTAGCTGTTTTATATAAAATATTTTAGAGTTTGGTGATACTCAAAAACTGCAAATGAAAATGCATAATATAAACATGAGGGCTTTAAAATGAGAGCACAGAATATTTTCCCACATATTTCCGGATACACCAAAAATAGACAATCATTTTTGCAACGGAAATGACAGGGTAACAGTAATCCAAACCCATTTTGCAATTATTACCTCGAGCTCTTTAAAAAAAATGTTTTACGTAGGAATATGTATCTTGCGCAGATACAGTGTTCGCTTTGTAGCCCTCAAATGATCGGTATTTGTATAATTCATCATAATCATTGTCTCCAAGGTATTGACTAAATACTGTGGAAATAACTGACCACCCTATATTGGCAAGAAGACCCTCATAAATGTGAGTAATCTTCGACCAGAGATTCTCCATAATGCATGACAGTGTAGTCGTGGAAATACATCATAACAATCAACGGTTGTCCTAGAATGATTGACGCCCAGAATGTGATGTTGCCGAATCTGGGACCATAATGACGCTCGACGAATTTGGAGATGTAGGACAAAGGTATCTGACCCATCATGCCCATGAACGCCCAAGTTTTGTACGTTTTTAGTGGGACGCTCACCTGGATAACAAAAATCGTTTTTAATGCTAAGAATTAACAATGTCATCAAATATACTTAAAGCAAGGGTACTTCGAATGCCTCCCAAGGCAACCTTAATATGTCCAAGACAGTGGTAAATAAAGCTTAGCTTATTTATTCATGTTTGACCATTTTGTCAGTAATTATCCATTCTCTATTATATCAATATTCACAGGTTTTTAAGATTAACAATACAAAATTGTTGCATGACTTATGAAACTTGCATAGCTTTAAATAAGAGGAGTGTTTTTTGTAGATAATACTTGAAACTCTTTAAAAAAGTGTCTATCATTAACACGTATAAATGAACCCGATCATAATTTTCATCATCTACATAAGTACGTTACCCAATCTCGTTTCATACTGCATACAAGATAAGCAAATTAATAAATCACACAATCTTATTGTTAAATTTTGATTTATAGGAGCCTCCGATAACCTTAGCTATAATAGCTGATATCTTCCTAACGCAAATGTATGAGCCAGTCTATGAAAAATCGGGTATAACAGACAATAAAGTTCCAAGACTCTGGTGTTATATACCGTCTGGTAGATTATTTATTAACTACCTGTAAGTAGGTACCTACCCACAGAATGATGATCACATAAAACCCTGGTATTAAGTGGGTAATTAAATATTTGCAGGTCTTTAAGGATTGTTCTTATTGTTAATAAAAATTACAATATTTATTTTTTACGCTGATCGAGTAAGAAAGATAATGTATTACAGTTTTTGACTACTACTACTATTTTTGTTTAGTTGAAGACTAATATAAAAATATATATTATCAGTGGCGTAGCTGGAACATCGAGCGACCGGGACGAGTAGTGAATTTTATTGAGAAATTTATTGTCAAAACTAATGTTTGGATGATTTATTACGAAATGTGATCAATCTTCGAACAGAAATTTGACGTCCAAAAAAGCGACCAGATCTGTCAGTTGTAATAGTTTACATCAAAATAGCTAGAATCAGGATTTACTCACCATATATTCATGAAAGAAAGCACTAATGAAAAAAACAGCGACGCTGCCAGTCTGTCTTCCATATCCCATCTCAATCATGGGAAAATAAAGATGTCTTAGTGCCCATCTAAAAAGCGAATGCATTTACAACTTGCTCTTGTGGAGAATGTTTCTAAGGCTTGTTTGTGAGCTCATTCATTATTTGAGAAGCATTTTTTATTATTCAAAAATATCTCATAACACCCTTGAACAGTCATCCATTGAGTATCAAATATTGTAAATGACAAATATTGCTTCGTGCTAGAACGATTGAAACATTCTGTACATGTCTCAGATTGGAATTACATAGCTCATTATAAACCGTTTAAAGGCGGGTCCAGGAGAGTTGAGGGTTATTACTTTGTGCTTGAGGGAGAAATGGTTTGTACTGATTCTACAATCTGCGATTTCCAAACTCTAGTAAGAACACCCCTTTTATTCTTTGTAACAAAACCAGTTTTGTACAATTCACTTGAATTGGCCTCAAGTCCCTGAAGTCATCCTGTATAAGACCCTTCTTACACTAACCTGTGTACTGGTAGATTCCAATTCCTCCAAAACATGTCAATATTGTTAGCGTTCCACCAATCGTTGTAAAAGCTCCGATCGGCAAAATGGAGCACTTCACCGACAATATTCAAGCACGAATGAAACATGAGGTAGAAACCAAAAAGCCACGCTAAGTGGTTTGGAATCTGAAAACGAATAATATTAATCAATGATCTATCATGAAATAATAGTCTAGTTAAGGAACCAAAAGATGAAATTTAAACATTATTTGAATTTAGGTCTTTGCACAATTTCATTCATTGAACTTTCGACATACCGCTAGTTTCAATAACCTCTCAGCAGTCCTGGTATAGTCCATATTACTGAATGGTATTAGAGAATTTTTGATGGATGGTACCATGTATTGCTGCATTATAACCATGATGATTTGCCCGCAAATCAGGAGTTCAAATATTCGTTTGGCAAGGAATCTCTTTCTTATCCTATCCGTCTTTGGGAAGTTTAGCTCATAACAAAGGGTTGGCGCACAAATGAAGTAGTACAAATCCTTCAGGTTCAAGTTATCTGGATATTGAACCAGACTGACCTTCGAGTCTTTGGAATCATCTGCAACAATTTCAATGTCAATTACTGTTTGCTCAAAATACAGTCACTTAGAGCAGCAGGAAAGGTTTTATATGATTTGGTTGCACTAATCTGGTACATATCATAAATAAAATGCTTCTGATCTGTGGAACCATTTTGAACAAACAAAAGTTATTTATTAAATTTTGTGCGAAATAAGAATTAAATTGTGATAAATACAAAGTGATACCAAATAAAAGCATTTACACATACCAATTATATTTTCATTTTACCTGACTTGAGCTCATTATATGACAGTGACTGTCTCCTCATTCCACTCTTTGAATTATGTCTAGCAGTTCTACACCACATGTTAACTTGTATGTATGACCATAATTTCAAAAATAGTATACTATACAATGTACAAACACAAGAAGCTCCAACTGTAAACAAAATGATAGTTTGTAAAAATATCTGTAAATCAATTTTCAGACTTACTCAAATTGAAACCTTCTTTAAAATGTATCACAATCATTGGTAACAAAATCACAACCAGTAAATTTATGATGTGAACAAACATTCCTGGACCAGTTGGAATTATTTCCTAAAAATTAATTTCATTAATCATTGTAGAAGTAGTTGAATGATGTGGTTCTCTCACCACCCCTTCTAAGATTCTAGTAGCATAAAAAATAAGGAGTATACACAGCTTAGCTGAACTTGCAAATTATTGCAGATGAAATTACTTTTAAATAGCTGAATATTGCAAAATGTATGCCTGGGATAATACTAGTAAAAACTGTGATACACATCCTGGTATTGTCAACATATCTTCATCATTATTCTCACTTTAGCCTATAGTAAGCTAAAACCTGCTAATAGAAAATTTGATTCCACTCATATTGAATGTGAGTACAATATTCAATTTGTTTCTGAGATACTAAGTGTTGAATAACTTTTAGTTGGAATTACTGTTCCTTACTAATGGACCGAAATTTTACATAATTTGAAGTAACTGTAACTATTTAATATGAAGCACAAAATGAAATAGTTAAAATTGTTTTTTTCACAATGATAGTAATAATAATCATAAAATACTACAATATTTCGTTGTTCAAATTGCAAAAGACCATTTAGAGAGAGAGAGAGAGAGAGAGAGAGAGTAGTACAGGATAGTCTTGTCTGACTAGTTTAGAGCAAAACTCAAAAATCGTGAGGTTGCATTCAAAAAACGCTAAAGTGTAGGCCGACGAAGAAGGTGGTAGGTAAAGCTTTCGAAAATGTTGTGGGGAATTAATGGTAAAAAAACAACATTCAGATTCATTGATATAACTTACCACAGCCAATCCTTTTTCTATTATAAGGCACAACACAACAGGCACAACAGAATCTAAAAATACAAATTCAATTTGAAAAACCATCATTGAAAAGTATATATATCTTCTTTAATAAATTCGAATGTTGAAAGTGTACATACATAATATTAAAGCAATGGAGGGATGCTCAGAATTTGGTTCTCCATCTCCCAAAAGCTTGATCCATTGGATTGGATCTATTCTAATGCCATACCTATGAATATTTAAATTATTATGAATGCAATAAAAATACTAGTGAGATGACTTGCACTTGTTCACTAACTTACTTTATAAAGTTTTCTAATGACAATCGTAGTCCTCCAATACTAAGCAAAAGGAATGCCCAATTCACGAAACCAGTGAAATTATTAAAACCAGAATTCCATGAGAATAGTGAATCTCTTGGTTTATGACAGCTACAAAGATCAAAGAAACATATTACAAATGTGAAAATGATAATAAGATTAGGTGAATAGAATAAGTACATACAGAATGTATAACATCATGTCATCATGTGGTTAAAACAAAGACAAAGTGATTTTTGAACTTCAAACCACAAAGCCATTTGCAATTTTTCTCACTGTCTAAATACCTTGCCTCTATTTTTTGATCATCTAGCATGCATGTTGGGACTGTCAAAACTATTTTTTTGTTTTTGAAATGTGATTCACTCTGTATAATTTTGCTATTTCAAATCTTTGTTTTTTCTTACTAATAATGAAAAATAAGAATCGGAAATACTAGCAGCCCTAGAGATTTGGATACACAGAAGAATGCTACGGATACCATGGGTTGCAAAATGAAGAAATTATACAAAACCATAAAATGCAGGAAAATAACTTATCTAGGCCACATTTCACGAGGTAACTAATAATGTATCATACAACTAATAGTAAAAAGCAAGATAAAACAATGAAGCAGAATTTGCAGAAAACAAGCATCATTCCAGGAAGAACAGACAGGGCACATAAAGAAAGAAGACATAAGAGAAATATATTTGACATAGAAAGAAAGAATAAATAGAGAAACAACTTTAAAATTCATGTTTATTTGATGAGATGAAAAATATGTCTAATTTAAAATGATTTGTAGCAAATACAGATCAACAAGTGGGCTATTTCCATAATACTTTGTATCATTCAACATTGTGCATAACAAAAACATGTAATTACTAATTACATGTAATCAATAACAGGTACCACAAGCAAATGGTCCTTGATCAAGGTAATTAAGAGTCATCAAGTTATTTCTTTAGCACCTATATCATACACATTGCATTAATTTTCTTGTCTACATTACATTACATTAGTAATTTGAATATCAAATATTTTCCTAATTTACACCATTTTTCCATTTATTTCAATACAATCACTTACGGTTTATCAGGTTGATTTTTTCTAGCTTTCTGCTCTTCTGCTTGTATTTCTTCTGCCCTGGTAACACTTTGAGCTCTTTCTCTTTTGCGGATACCTTCTTGGTCGGTCATTCTTTTTTTTTTGTCGTTTTTATAGCTTGTACTGATATTTTTTAGCGGTTTTCACAGTCTTTGATGCAGTATCTGATTTTATTAATAAACGATTTTAACCTTTGCTTATCATTTTATGAATGTTATCTCTTATCGACAAGAACGTACACTGGACGAGTGTCTAATGTCTATGAAAATTTGATAGATTATTAGAGTAGGGGGCGAAGCATGTGAGGCGCGAACTGTTAATAGAAATAAAATATGAAATAACCTCAATCTTTGACTTTTGATCATTTAAAAATGGTCTGTTCCACTCACCAGTCTCGAATATTTCATCTCTGTCTGACTTACGTAATTACTAAAAGTTTTTCTCTCTTCTCAAAAAATTTCACACTATAAATGTTACATTTATCTTTTAATCTTTAGATTATTTGATTCTATCCATCGTTTATTTAAATGAATATTTGTTATTACCTAAAATATTATTTCAATTCAGAGAATACTAGTTTGTAAACCAGCTGTTGAAACAAGGTGTACACTAGTGTACACTTACTCCACGCTCATTAATCAAATGGAACATGACAGTCAAGAGGCAGTCCAGTTATGGCGTTTGCATGAAAGTAGACGCTATTCGTGATAAAAGCTTTTATCCCGCACAAAAGTTCAATTTGGTGGATTATTGCTGTGGAAAGGATAATTAGTGGTAAGTTTTTCACGCTAAATCTGTTTTATTAGCTCCATATTCTCTAAACAGTGACATTTTATTGACAATATTGACTGACACTTTGTCAAAAAATTGTCACATCAAATGCCAAGAGGACGTTTATAAACAGTTTTCAAACTGATATTTGAATAATTTGCTATATTTTCATTATATTTTGCATTACCAGTGAGCGAAGAAATGGAAAATCATTTCCACACGCCCTTCACTGCGTCTTCCATGATGACGTCACCATCTTTTTTTTGGTCAACAGATTATGTAGTAGATTATGTAGCTTTTAGCATAATAATATTCTAATTCTCAATCCCGCCCGAAATACTTCTAGTCTTTATTTTAGCAAGAAGCATCAGATACTCCAGCATTAGCATTCAAAATTTGGACACTGAAATAAAAGTAGGCCAACCTAATTTGGGAAAATGTCTTCAAATCAGTATGAAATCAGGGAGCTTGTTGGTAAGTATTTGTATAACTACTATATGCGCGAACATTTCGTCCAATTTCACGGATGTATTGAAATTAAGCTTAAAAAAATGTTTTAAGTGAGGTACTATTCATAATTCCATTAGAATTTTAGTATTAAGAAGCTGGTATCAATTTGCACAGTATAAACATAACCAAGTTTGCATTGAAAAAATTCTCAGTAGCTCCTCACAAGAGCTTTTTAGTTTTTCAAGTGTTGTGTCAATATTTTTTTTTTATACTATTCCTAGTCATTTCATGTGTATGTACATTTATCTTGGTTTCATTTTTTTGTTGGATCAATTTGATGAGTATAATCTTTCAAAAATATTAATAAATATAATAATTTCATTTTATACATATTATAAAATATATAAGATGCAAGACATGGATTACAAAATATTAGTTGCTTTATTTAGCTCTAACCTAAAACCAACAGACTTATAAAGACAAGGAGGTCCAACCACCATTGACTAGTTTGATAATGAATTATTTACAAAATTCTCCATTATGTCTACTGAAATGTAATAAAATAAACTGTTGATAACTGTATTTATAATTATTACAGTTTTAAGGCCATTCTTAAAAACTCTTAAAGTGTACCCAATTTTGAAAATATCTACCAAACAACTGAGCCAAATTCTTGGCAAAGAGAACCTAGTAAAGTTATCAGAAATTATATTTTATTCAGTATTTACTCACAATTATTAGATTACCTATATGCATATTGAAAAATTGGATTTCTTCTTGATAAAATTTTTATAGCAACACATAACATAAAATGTATTATTTTGATAGTAGCTGTAGTTGTCATTATCTGTATTATTTTGATTTCACTCCTAGATCACCGCTTTCAATGTGCAAGTAGTGCAGAAGAGAACGAGACAGCATCTGAGGATGAGCAAGTACCTATTGTCTACCAGTATGAGATGGTAGAAAGAACAGTCAAGCGCAGAGGACACCTGCCTAAGGATGCCGTTAAGATCCTCAAAAATTGGTTGTATGAACACAGATTTAATGCATATCCTACAGAAATTGAGAAGCATATTCTTTCTCAAGAAACTAATCTCACAGTTTTGCAAATTAGCAACTGGTTCATCAATGCTCGAAGAAGATATTTGCCGGAAATGATGAGGAGAGAAGGGTGAGGGATTATTTAAATATTAAAAATATATCTTATTTCAGTTTATTGAGTCATGCAAGTCTAGTTCAAAAAAAATGTTCTCATGAACAAATAAAGTTTTAGGAATAATTTTTTTATATCAAACATGGACGTTTGAAATTGATAAGTTTTATATGACATATTATGGTTGATAGGTGGGCTTTACATGGAAGGATTTAAGAAATGTGTTTTGAGCAACCATACTTTTCTAAAACCCTCCATGAATCTTATGGCATGTAATGTATTAGGTTGTATCAGCAGGGATACAAAAACAAATAAAGTCACTAATAATTTTCTCTTGATCCTCGAATGTCCTCATTTGTTTAATAGATTTTGGACTATATACCTTGAAATTCGAGGTTGATGGAGAAAAAGGATTCCTTGAGTAATTACTCTATTACAGCTTCATATAATAATTTCTAGTGTAGTCCAGTTGGATTACATATATTTGAGCGAAGAACATATTGTGCTATTATACCTGGTGAAATTTAACTTAATATAAATGTTCTGTGCAGTGTTGCTGAAGCTGCTGAAGGTTTAATCTGCCAACATGTGCAAAAATAGCATTTCAGAAATGAAATGATATTCGAACATAATATTTAACTTTAACAAACAGAACTTGTTGATACCAGTGCTGTAAGCTTCATTTTGTCATGTATATGATTTTTATCAGGTATATGCAAATTTCAACTTGATTTTTAAATCTGTAGCATATCAAATCTTAATTCAAAAGTTTGAGAGTCGTCATATAACGAATTATTAAATATACAAATGTTTGCCAACTCTTCTCACTTACTAGAAAAAAAGAGAATGTCAAAAAGTGAATGCGATTTATTTGAGTTCGACTCTTTCAAAGTCTTCACTTGACGCAGACGCCAAATGCTCGAAAATAAATAGTGACAGTGATTAATGATGTGACGCAACATGTTGCAGTTAGGCATAACTCTTGGCATACATTAGAGATTGCATCCATTAATTATTGAGAGCAGGCTGACTATACTTGAACTGTTCTGCCCAATATGTTTGTATGAGTGTCATGTACCATAATGATATTATTCTCCTTGAAATCTTGATTTGTCCTCAGTTCATGGAATAATTCCATAAGCTGTATCTAAGTATATAGACTGATCTAATTGACTTTGTTATTTCATATGTTACCTGTGTTCTTTTCGTCATGCTGAGTATCCAGACAATTATTACAAGTTACATTATTTTCAGTAATGAGGAAATATATTTGCTTATGACAAAGACACGTGTTTAGATTACCATATCCTCATCCTACATGTTTGAAAACAAATAGGTTTAGTGGTCCCTAAAGGATGTTTAATGAGTGATATGTTAGTCTCATATAATAAATAAGTCTATAGGAGTTTTCATAATTCAACTGGACTACACCACTATTTGTTGTGGTATTTGAAGTGGGACTGACCCAACCTGTAATTTAGGCTGCGCTTTTCCAGCTACGACTCTGTACACTACACAATCACCCGCAGACGGCGATCGTCTTCCTCAGGGCGGCGCAACAGTGTTGGAGGTACACCGAGCAGCGGCGGGGGTAGCGGCACCACTACAGAGGTCTACTACCCGAAGGGGGCCAAATTGATGAGAGTTGACGGCTCTGCGATCGCCACCACAGGAGATGACAGCCAATCGGAGTACGAAGTGGAACCAAATGGGTAAGTATTGGACTGTAGTGTTTGTGATAATCTGGGAGGATGGTGGAGTGTTGAGCAATTATTTTCGAATAGTTCGGAAGGAAATCCATGCTGGATATTGGAATAGTACGACTATTCTCATTCAGCATTATCAGTTTGTATTTGACGTGTACACCCTTGTGCAATCCATGCTACATTCTAAAGCTGAACTTTGGTTTTTGATTGGCCAAGTGTACTGTGTAGTACTGGGGTACTACACAGTGAACGGAAGTTTCACGTTGTGTGTAATGCTTCTAAAAGTAATTTCAAAGCTGATGCTGATTGGGATGACTACAGGTCTCTAATAAATTGACAGCATATATCTGGAAGTGAGTTGTAATTATCAATGTTATTATTCAAATGATCAGATTGCATCAATTATCTAAGAACTAGGTATTTTTTGATGAAGTTAAATGATTATATTTGTCCAAATTGTAGATACGTATTGGCTACGGCAACACCAGCCAGAACGCCAACAACTGTGAAGAGGCGGCGTTTGACACCTGTTGCCAGAACTTCCATCTCAGGTGGAAACGAGAAATTCGACCCTTGGAACGCAGACGTGCACTATGGGCTCACTGATAATCCAGCTGAAAGAGGGTGAGTAGTTTGGATATTCCATTTAACTTGTCATGTCACTAATAGATGGAAGTATCATAACTACAAAAAATTTCGGATTCGAGAACAGACTGAAAAACTTTAAATCGTTCAAAAATTCCCACTTTTTTAGTTTTTCAAAATTCCCATGATTTACAAAACTTAAAATGGGTCAGCCTACAAACACCATTTGTCACTTTCATAATTACTTGGGATCCTTATTCAGTTAAAATGCAATAATGTGTTGTAGTAACAGATGCTGAAACAAATTGTGGCAGATAAGCCCCCTTTAAAAAAGTTGACTGTTCTTCCAAAATGCAGTACAACTTGTAAAAAGATGCAAAATGGCCTACATTTGTTTAAATCACTCGAAATCGAAAGGTGAACACTTTATTTTTCCTGCAAGTATCGCCCAAAAAAGATAATTTATAAATTCCAACTTGCAGAGGAGAAGCAATCCAGGTGACACATGCTGAAGAGGTAACAAATGTCACACAAGGTACATCAGGCGTTCTACCCTCTAACCTTATGGTTGTAAGAACAGCATCTGGCAAAAACATCGTTCTGAAAGTTATATCTCAAACGACAGAGGTAAGAATATTTGAGTATCAATGATGTAAGGGTATAGGTAAAGCTACACTTCTTTCGCGCTTCGTGATTACTTGTTGCCGCGTTTAATTTTCACACTTGTGTGCGATTTACGCTACTTTTGTTTAATTGTCAGATTTGATTTTTTTTCAATTGGATTTTCTAATCGTCAAATCATCATTTGTTATCAGATCCCCAAGACGTACGTACTGAAGCAGGCAAAGACTGTCAAGGTGGAATCACCGAAAACTCCGTTCAAAATCCAGACCGTCACAAAGATGCCGATTCAACAACAGCACGTGAAGCCTGTGCAGAATATCAAATATGAGGTGATTGAGGACGACGATCAAGAGGTGGAAGAGGAGGTGCATGAGATTGAGACCGTGGAGCACTTTGAGGAGCATCTGGTAGAGGACAATGAGGAGATCTCTGAGGATATCCCTGAGGAAATAACTGAGGTAATTCTATTGGTAGATCATAGTTTGTTATGGACCTTTTTTTGATTGCCACCATAAAAAATCGTTCATTCTTATCCGTAAAAATGAAGTGATGTTTTACAACACACAATAAAATATAAACTAGATAGGGTGATTAGAATGCTAGATTTGAGCGTTTGTAACTAGTTCTATATTCATACTACAAGTTACTTCGTGGCATCAGTTGTAAATAGTCTTTTAGACATTTTGACAATTTTTTAAAATATAATGAAATGCCTCACAAATTCTTGAATTTTTATATGTTGAATATTGTGACACGTCAGCACGATTTCAGCTGAAGGTCAAAAAAGTTTCATCAATGGGGATTGTATGTTACTTGGTGAAACACTTTCATCATCCTCTTAATAAGTTTTATCAAGTTAGTTCATTTATAATCTACATTATCATATTTTATATCAGGAAGAGCTGGCGGAAGCCCAAGGGCATGCAGTGCACGGAGTGGAGGAAGGCGAAGTGATCACGGTGGAAGGAGATAACTACCTGGCAGAGGAAGTATATGAAAGTACCGTAGAAGAAGTGCCCCAACCGGAGGAAGTTTTCGTTAACGAGGTCACGTTGGAAGACAACGTAAATGAGGTGACGATTGAAGAGCCGGTCAATGAGGTCATGGTAGAACATGAAGAAGGGGACGAGGAATTAGAGGATTGTGACGAGGTCATCATTAATGATATGCATTTAGAATAGTGGTTTCCGAGCAGACTTGCGTTGTTATGAACAAGGGCGGTGTATTAGATGTTTAGTGGTTAGGTAATGTTATGTTACGCGGGTGCCAGGCCTTGACGGAGGAAGTTTTGGAAGGCATTGTAGTGTTCTATTTCTCAGATAAATGGAAAGTCATTCTAACAGAAATGCCACTTTAAATAATATGTATATATAGATAAAACACGTTTTATCAATCCTCACACTTTCCATAATGGGCTCATTGTATGAGAAGAGTATTTTTTTTTACATATAGGTAATTGAGAACTCAATAATTAAAGGGATATGATTGCATCTCTGAAAAAGTATTGCTCATTTACATTGCTTTGGTGAAAGTGAAATTTGGAATCCTTTTAAACTATTTTGATTTTAGATATTTGTATATTATAATTACCGAAAAGATCGGAAAAATGTCAATGTGTTACAGATTACTTCCAATGTTCATGTGAATCGAATTCACGCAGTGAGCCCATCAGAATTCAAGTGAGTTTGTATGAATTTCAATTTTGATGGAGTATGTGTGTATTGATGCTAAAATTTGTCAACATCTCTGTATATACTGTGGTTTGTAGCATACAGTAAGGATGGTGATAATATTAGTTCTTGAATATAATTCATTTAAAGTATACCGCTATCTGCGAGAGATCTCTTAATTTTCCTGTATATATAGAATGTAATAGTTGCTATGTCATGTTGCTCTAATTGAGAGAAGAGACCAGACTTGAAATGGCAAAACAATGGAATAACGATTGGCCCAAGTACAAAAAAAAATTAATACATGAAACTTCTTCCATTTTGGCGTGGTGACGGTGTGACATATATTATATTTTTTCGATATAAGGTGTACGTGTACGATATTTTTTTTTTGAACATTTTCCCGTTTTCTTATGCTTCATAATATGTATAAAGTTTTTTGACGATTCTAAAGCACATGCTACATGCGTAATGGTAACTTGTTTATATAAAGAGGTGAAACGAACAAAAGTGTCCCATGTACACTTTGGCTATTATATTCATGTATGGATAGACAATTTTAATTCATAGATAATTTGTTTTAGCTCTTTTTTATGAGAATAAAGCATAAACCACTATTTTGGATTTCAATTTCCATTTTCACCAGTTTTGCTTGCTTTGCTGGTCCATTAGGCTAATTGACATTCACTCGGAACTAAACATCGCTTTCGAAACACTTTTTGTTGAACGTTACAAATTTCAAGGCATCGGCGTACTAATCATGATCGAAACTGGCAAAATTAATAAACATATTTTTTTTATTAAAGTATTACAGAAGGAAAATATACAATGTAATGATGTATCCAGCATTTTGAAATAATGCTCCATTATCTAATACCTTTCTAGCATTTTTTTGGTTACTTTATTACTTCATACAAAATCAGTTAATTGCTATGCTGTTCCAGTGGTGTCGTTAGACATAACCCAAAATCGCGTGAAATATGGTTCGTTCATCGGGAGTGACGTCTTGCACATTTAACGACATACCACTACTGTGAACATGGTATCCTTAAAACATAACTTTACTAATAAACACAAATATAACGTGAACACTGATTTGATCAAAATATCAATGGCACATTCTTGAGATCAAAGCGCAACACCTAGTAATATGCGAGGAATATCACCGAAAAATTGACATTTTTTCGTGATAGCTGATGCACTGAACTGTAAATTTGCACAAAAAACGAATTTTATATAAAATGACACGCGAGGAAACTTTGCGTTATTGTGAAGTCGATTTTTTTCTATCCAAAGAGAAGGTAGACCACTTTTGCGTATCGCTGAGAAATGTGGCAACGCTGCTCCCTCTAGAACCGGCCGCGAAAGTCGATGCGAAATTCTGATATTGGAATGGCATCTAGAGCACTCCTCTTTTCACAAACTCCCTTTCCCAAAACCGACCCTTGAAACGCACAATATCTGATAAGGTGTAATATACTTAACAAAGAACAACGCGAAATTGGCCTGAATGCTAAGAATATGAGTGAGGCAGTGCAATGTTGCCGCTCTGTGCGGCGTTATGCTATAATAAAAATAAGGACGTCCAGTGAAAAAACTACCGTAAGGTCGGTGTGAATTGACATTTATCCTTTCGCAGCACTTCCGGAGCGCGATAGGCGTGCTGCCTTTGTGAGAAGTTATGTATAAATTTTATGTAATTACTCTGTATTCATAATGAACATTACAAAAGCTAACCACCGACTGAAAAATCGGCATATCCAGCAAATCTGTAAGGGGATTTTGTCGACCATAAACTCGCCAATAAGTGTAAATTCAATTGAACTGCTGCCTGTCAGCTGATATATTTCTAAAAATACGACGACATTAATTTTCTTCCGGTTAACGTAGTATACTTTTTTGACTAACATTTGAATCGAGATTGCAAATTTGTTGTAAAAATGAAATTTCAATACAAACACTCGGAAAATTATGAAACTTTGTTTTTTATAACACGACTCCAATCTTAACAATAGAGCTGTTTCACAAAGTAATAATATCTAAAGAATCTACATAATGAAGTAAGAAGGATAATGGGCGAGAGGCATACGAACGAATCTTGGTGGAGGTGCTGAGATTTTTAGTTGTCATGATATTTCACAATATAATAAGAAAACTCAAAATGTATTTTTTAACATATATTTCACGGAAATATTTACACAAAGATTTTTTGGCTAACCCTGTATAGTATGTAAAATAAAATATATATCTCATAATTTATATATTCCACTCGCGTCAATATACATATTACCGTATCAGTTCATACATTATAGATTTATTCTATTAGAAGAATGCCTGACTTAAACTAAATATAAATACAGTAAATATTTATCCCATATATTAAATTTACATATCTACGGTATGTCAAAGATTACAAGACTGATATGTAAAATCGAGATCACCCATTAGCGGTGCTATTTCGATGATCAAGGGTCGTTTATTTTGTAACGTTTTCATTTTCTAGAGTTGGGAACAAGGAACCCACATTCTCCACCCTCCGTTTTATCTTGTATGTGTCCGAGTCTGTGCTAGGGTTGTTAAAAAATCATTCCAACGGGCTAGATTAAGGTATGTGGATGAGAGTTTACTCACTGGTTAACAGGATATAATATTTTAAAACGGACCTGAGTATACCAAATAGCGAATTGTTAAGATTATTGTATCCATTGTCCCACCTCTGGATCCCCGCACAGGCATACGTTTTTCTCTACACAATCTAAGTACATGGAGTTTATCTTAACATGAAGCGAGAGTACGTGACAAACAGTTTTGGAGTTCATCGACGTTAGTTGGATAGTTTATAGCAGGGCCAAAAAAAAGCCGAATGACGGTTCCAGATTCCCAGTCTTCACAGCATGCGAATGCTTTTGTAACCTACCTAGTCACAATTTTTAAAATTTGTTTTTATCAAGTAAAAAATAAGCAAAAATATATGATTATAGGAGAAAGAGAAACTTCAACATGTGAGTAATCTTTTAGATTAATATGGAATAAACAAAAATAATATGGTAAGTTACTATGAAAATGTTCTACAAAGGTACAGGTTCCTAATGAAGCCGTTGAAAACTTCTATTTCTTAGTTAGGTTTTGAATGACATTTTATCGAGAAAATCGTATCTTATTTAACTACTATTTCTATTTGATTTGTTGAACCAAAATAAATTTGTTACTTGGATTAAAATGAGCTGTTTTACATGCTTTGCTTTGTGCTAATCGATTGTAAGTTATTATGCTTCTATAATAACCCAGTTTTAACTTTTCCTGTAACACCGGCAAACTTATTGCCTTTCCGGACCATCCTGTTCAGTGAAAGTTTTGCACATATATACATCGTTTGAAAAGTTTTATTTCAGTTCCATACATCATTACTTATTGTCCTATCTAAGAAGAATAACTATGTATAGTATAACCACAGCAAAGGAAAAACAATCCTATCCTGTAGTATATCAGTAAAGTTCAGTCAATGCAATGGTTTTGTCATCTACATTGTCAACGTAAACTAATCTGCATTTATCACAGTTCTGTCGCATTTTGTCTGAAATAATATTTATAATGTTTTGACATGTAACGTCATTGTACCTACACGATGATACTAATAAAAAATGGTTGAGGTATTATGGAGTAATTTGCTTTTTTGTTGTTTTTAACTTTTCCGTGTATAAATAATTCATAATATCAACCAAACTACTCCACGATGCCTACAGCGTTCCTTGACGCTTTTTATTATCCTTCAACAACCTTTTCATTATGGTTGTGATAAATGTGCTACATGGAAAATCGTGTATTTACAAAATATGTATACATACATGTATAAGGAAGAAATAGTTTAATTAGTTGCGATTCTTCAAGTTTTATAATCTTAAGGAGCCTATAATGGCACTTAAAAAGATAACACTAAACTGTAAATGTAAGTGTAAATGTTCGCCTATCTCTCTAGTTCAATAGTGGAAGTTTGAAGTTATAGTCGTCGAGACCTTAAAATCACTTGAAAAAGCTAAACAAGTTATTATATAAATATATTGTGTATAAAAAAGAGTCAATATACATCTGTATTTTCTGAATTCATTGTCATATTATGAATATCTTCAAAAAGTGGAAAAATAGAAATGAGGGTTTATGTTACTTGAAAATCTGTTTGCATCCATTTATTCTAGAACATACGTACGTTCACTTGTGATTAAGATTTTTTCCAAATTTTATTTTTTACACACTGACGAGACTGAAATCAAGAAATAAATTTCATTTTTAGATCTAGAACTATTATGAAAGAATAAATGATTAGAATACAAATGATGCATTTGCATTGTAGATAAATCTAATACAATACAATAGTCTATATACTACACGAGGAAGGTCAAAGAATCAATTAGTGACAATTACTTGTATAAGATGAATGAAACTTTTGTTTGATGTTTAATCTGTAGTCTATATAGGTAAAAAAATACTGATGTCAAGTAACGCGAACACGTAAGTTGTGAAATAAATGAATGCAATAATTTAGTGGCAGCAATCAAAATAGTTTTCATATCTATATAAAAAAATCACCACAACGTACCCTCATTATTTTTGTAACTATCACTCAGAACATGGGCTTCAGAAAACTGACATTTTGAAATAATTCCATATTTTCGTGCACTGTTAGTAGTAAGCAAATAAATGCCTTAAATAAACAGAAAATTGCTATATCTAGTAAAGTAAAAGACTTACAATGGACTGTATACTCGTATTGTACTTTAAGCATTCCTAGTGAAAATTAGGTTAATCACGTGTTTGGAATTTATAAAATTAAATATTAAATAAACATTAATAAACGTTGCCTGTTTGAAAAACACACTTTGACACACTTTTATTTGAACTAGCCTACGTCTGAAGAATTAGGGCGTATAACAAATAACAAAATCATTGTTCTAATAGGGTGTGGAAAGGTGTGTGGACGATGTGGATGGACTCAAATCCTCCACTTACTTTGGCCCTGCTCATAAGTCACTTTGGAGAAATATCCTGCTGGATAAAAGTCAAACTTAATAATCTTACAATACTACCACTGATGTTCATTAATTATATATTACACTCACAGTGGACATCAGATTTTTTAGAAGCTAATGTTAAGATTTTCCAGCCAAGCAGAGAAAATACTGACGTTAACAACTATAACAACTAATGGTCTACACTTCCGTTTGAGCTTTTCGGACCGATTACAGAACTTTATCGTTAAATCGAATTGTTTCGGTCTGGTGCTGAAAGCATTTCTTTTCAAAATACCTATCGAAGTTGATTAGAAATCTTTCATGTTTATGTGAACAAATGCACGTTTCAGAAACGTTATCACTTTTATAGTCTGTAATACAAAGGCGGATTCAGGTTAGTAGTATTTTCAATTTAATATCGTTATCGATTGATATGCTCACGTGATTTACATTTATTCACACACCCTTTGTTATCCTCACCTTTACCAGCTCGATCGACGTTTATCACGCTTTCATTTTCTCATGGCATAGCAGTTTGAATATTTCATAGGTATATTTTATCACGCATATAAAGTGTACAAATTATTTTCGCTAACGTCAACATCAGCTCATACTTCGATTTTAGATATTAGCTATATTGACATAGGATCGATGCCAGTGGCTCCGTTTAATCACCGATTACACTACAAGGTGTTGTAGTATTTGATATCGTCCTCATCGCCCATTGTGGGCAAGAGCAACCGCTATATGTCCGCGGCACCCGTTTCAGCTAGTTTCAGTCTCTTTTCTTGCCATCGTTGCACATTAGGGATAAAGAACAAGATCAGTCCACTTAGACAGATCGTTACACCTGCTAGACAGAAGCCTGGGTTGTAGGATAACGTCCAGTCGTATAGACTGCCTGAAATAGAAAAAAATGCCGTCAAATCAGTTGACTCTGAACTTCCTAAAGATTTTGATGAAATGAACATTATCTAGTATAAGCATTGAGAGTCTTGAGATTATCATTATGCAGCTCCCTCCATATATGTTACCGGCAATGGCCGTGGTGCAGTTAAATCGAGGGTTGCATAGTCAAAGTGAGCATTGCCAGAACGCTTCAGATAAGTCCGAAATTGTTCGATGATTCGGAGTTTGCCTGGGCTCTGTACGGCAATCCCAGGTTTATCAGGCAAAATGCGAAATAATTTACTAGTCACAGATTGTGATAAAAGGGGATCAAAGCAATTTATAATAACAATGTACTTGTATTACCTCTTATATACACTCAATCACAAATAGACTTTTGCTGAATGAAATAGTGCTAACAACATCTGATCAAAACCAACGAAAAACCTAAGGAATCAGAATGCATCGAGAGGAAACGTTTTTATAGTAGCCTCCTTTGCTTAATCAACCTCTTTAATTATTTCCTTGTACCTATTCAGCGATGGAATGTGAAATTAAAATTGGTTTCTTAATACTGTCCAGTTTCTTCATAAATTTTGCATGTATTTCACTTACGTTACTCATATTTGAAAGATTCTCAATATCATTTCCCATTTTCTGGAAAATCTACTTACAATTAGTTTGAGTTTTAAACTGCAAAAAGCATAATATCTCGAATTCTACATTTTTCGTGGTTACATTACATATCCGCCTGTTGGCCCCGAGGGATGTGAAAAATAATTTCGGTTTTCTTGGGGTTTCCCTCAACCCTAATGCAAATATAGTCGCCGAAAGGTATATTTCCATATTACTCAGAAAAGATAAAATGAAAGAAGCTACGTATGATAGAACATCAGCTTTAGACAGGGTAAATGAAATGTTAGCTTTGAGACTTTTAGTTTACATTCAGTTAACTAGTTTAAAAATATTCTGGGTAGCCATTGTAAACACTCACTTACAGACGATGCTCTAAAGTGTGAAGATTACACAGCTTTATAAAAATTAATTTATTTTTATTAGCTTTCACATTGAATCTTACCTGCAATAGGGGGGCCTATCAACGATGCAATGCCTTGAAAAAGCAAAAGCAGTCCAAAGGCATTCGTTAGTCTGTCCAAGCCGAGCAGATCGACAAGAATGACCGATGTCAGTCCGACATATGCACCGATGAAGAAGCCGAATATCGCTGATGTTATCGCTAATGTGTAGAAACTGCTACAGAAGGCACTCAGGAAGATTCCTGGAAAAAAATGGAAATAAATAATCCCGTCATTTTACTGCTGTTGCTTCAACAACAGTTTCTTCAAATTGTTCGCTGACTGTAACTGCTAGTGACCGGGTGGAAAAAATGACATGCAATGTTTAGTTACTGCACAATTTGAACCTTCCAATTGAATAACCTTTTATAAAATATCCTTAGAAAAGTTAGATACTAAATTGAGGAATATTTATTTTTCAGCTATGTTATATACTATCACTTCTTTCGGCAAATATATTTTTCATCTTATGCTTCTTAAATCAGCTGAAAAAATTAACTGTTGCTGCCATCGAGGTTCGGTTATACATAGTTGAAGTTTGTTAAAAATAAAAAAATAAATCAAGTACAAAGGTAATGTGTTTTGTATGTATAGTAGCTATGTATACTTACCAATCCCACATAGAGTAAGACTAGCATTATATACGTAAAGTCTGTTGATCCAAGGTTTGTCGGAGACGTAGCCTAACACTATCCTGCCTATCGTGTTAGCACCGCCCATGACAGATATTAGAATGCCCGCCTTTTCAACCGTCATGCCCAGCTCCTTAGCCTTGGGCACCATGTAAACGTAGGGGATATTGAAACCGATGCTGGTCAAGAGGTTGCTCATGGAAAACAGGATGAATACCAGGTCCTGAAATTCAGATTTTTCACGTGAATTAAAACTACCAACTAGTTTTTTTAGGAAGAATAAATGTTTATAGCTCTCAATTCGTGAAGTATTAAAGTGGTTGGGCCAATTACCTTAAACAAAGAGATATCCAACATCTCTTGGATTTCATCTGAGCAGGGAATGATTCCGCAGACTTTCCTCGATTCTCCGCTTTCTGAGTCGTGATGATGGCGTCTCTTGTGGCTGTAAGTGGAGTGGCGACGCTGCATGAATGCATCCTCCTCCGATTTACCCAAATTTTGCCTAGAAAAAATTATAAAATAAGTCCATGGTCTCCACTATACCCTTACCTGCTATAGATATACATGTTTTGGTCTTACCTTAGACGCTAGTCAGTGCAACTGGGAGGTCGACAGTAGAAAGCAAATATATATCTATTTCAGGTAAGAATGTGATAGCAAAATACAAGGCCAGCGCTGAGCATTTACGTCTTACGATGTTGATGATATCTTGTCTTGCTAATAGAGCCATAGATGGCCTTTACAATATTTATTAGACAATATAACTGGACCACATCAACTTCTGTAAATATTATAATGTCGCAAGTTGACGTTTCTATTGGACGTCGTAGGCTCTATCTATCGCAGCTATTGGCCAATCAAGGTGTCCACTATGAAAAAAATATTTTAAAAAAGAATTAACCGAAAAAAAAAGTCAAGTAAGTCAAAATTCAAAACGGATCTCGATGTGCGTAAAATCTTCCTGCCAAAAATTAAATTGGGGCGGGTATTAATACATCATCTGATTTCATTGATTAGTTTTGTGATACATCTAATATCCGACAGGGTAGACAGACCAACGGTAATGAGCAACATGAGTTTTAGTGATTAACATAAAAAGTTCATAAAACGTGTTATTTGGAATTTGAATAATTTTGTGATTATAATACGAAGGCCGACCTTTCTCTGCTAGTACAGCAAAGTGAAGCACGTTTTTGCATCCACGAAAACCATTCATGAAAAAATGTCTCCAAGCTTCAGCCGTAGTTACTTTATTTAATTTTTAAAAGCATCAACCACTTCTGTGTAAAACGTAAACCTTGTCATTTATCATTCATCCGTCATTAGGAGCTAGGCTTTGAGTATAGGTTAACCTGAGGAAAAAAAACTGTAGTGTAAGCCGACTCATTCTGGGAGACCCAAACTGATGATTGTTTCTTTTTTTTTGGGATCTTAGCAGTGTACCAATTTTCAATCACCTGTGATGATGTATACCAAATTCGACAGTCACTGGTCAAGGCCATCTAGTGAAGATCTGCACCATGTCTCATGTTTTTCTGTTTGAGGTGAAGTCAAGTTGTGGGGAATCCACAGAGTATAAAACTTCCAGATTCGAAATGTTTCTGTTAATTGCTTCAATAACAATCTTTGAAGATACCTGAATTTTTTTGACAGTGATATGACGGTTCTTTCCAATCATGTCCGAATACGATTAATATTTTTTCTGAGACTCAACTGCCTTAGGAGGTTCAAAGATGCTTCTTGTTCATTTCTATCGAGTATTAGAGACAGGATTACTTCAACTTATGTCAAATTTGTCGCATAAATACCATCGCGTACTAGAAAGACTCAGCGGAAAGAGAACAGCCCTCGTACTACGACGAAGAAAAAATGCATACACACACCTGGACCTGTAGGCAGGTATATTCATGAGACTACCCTGATAGAAGACGTCCACCCTATCGATGGGCCCTCCGTGCCTGCGCCAGCTCTGACTGCCCCAATAGTGGTGTCTATGGTGGTGGTGGGCGTAATGGGAGTCCGCGGTGAGCATGGGCTGGCTCAGAGCCAACCTGGCTGCGTCGCCTGGCTGGTTGCCCTGCTGGGAGCCCTGCTGACTACCTGGCTGCATGTTGGAGTCCTGCGCGCGTTGGACACCTCGAGGGAGTGAAAAGTGGCCCATACTGTGAGGCCGGTGCATCGACCCGTTGCCGGGGCTGCTGATGGACAGGGGCTGGTGGTGACCATTTATTGTACCTGCATATTATTTATTATTTTTATAAATTATTTTTGAAAATCGGACAAAAAATTTTACTTTCGCCTCAGTATCTAGTACCAGGATAGCGTAATAATATAATAAGCTATATAAATGCTAAGATCTAAGACTGGGGTTGGTACTGTAACAAACATATCCTCTATTTAGACATTAATAGTACTTTCTTCTAATACTGACCATTCATTGGCTTGAACTGAAGGTCATGATCCGAAACATGAATGTCAATCCTAGCTTCTGTAGGTTTCAGTTTTTTCTCATTCTCCGAACCGTCCTTCTTATCATTTTCAAGTGGCCTGAATAAAGCTCCAAATAAGATACACTCCAACACCACACCAGCGATTATTAAAATACTTCCCCTCCATCCATACTCTGTCAACAACCTGTAAAATATATTTTCCATTAATAGGTACATGAAACGATAATTTGGTGACATTGGCAACTTTACAATTTCAATATTAAATAATCTTATGATAAAGAACTCAAACTTACATCTTACATGTTTCACAAATTGCTGATTTATTTAAGGCGTAGTTAATGAACCTTTTAGAGGTCTATTTTTTTCGTATTTATTTCCATTTTTTTGACTGCTATACCAAACTGATGACATCATTTATGGCTTACTGCATGTAAATTTATCCGAAGTTTGAGTTTCTTTCGTGAGCAGTTAAAAAGTTCAAGGGAATTTGTACCGGTTGCACTTCATTACAGCGTGGGCGGTACCGAGTCAATCTACTTGACTTTAAACGTTTTCAACTTATGGATCACATTTTGTATCGCTGGATGTTAAATTTTCTATGCCAAATAAAGCAAAATTATTGCTTGGTATATTTTATAATAGTTATACTTGTAACACACTATTTAACCGAAACTTATCATGTGATTGTTTCTCTGATTTATCTCATACCTGGACGTAATAGACAATGGAATCCATACACAATTTATATATTTTTTAAGTATGAAATGTTTTTTTGTACATTGATTTCCGTTGTCCAGGTAGGCGACGTGGTTTCAACTGGGGGGCTAGTACAAGTATGAGATGAACACTAATAAAATATTCAGTAATTATTCATTTTTCGTGACATTTACCTAGAAATGATTGGGGCAAAGATGAATGTACCGAAGCCAGATCCACAGACAGCAATACCAGTAGCTAATGATCGTTTCTTCTCGAAATATGTGGTTACACTGACGATTGCTGGTAAATATATAAGTCCAAAGCCTGTACCAGCACCTGAAACATGAGTTTTAATGCATAAAATGAAAAATTTGTTTGTACCGAGTATACCAACTTGATATGGAATTTGTATTTTTTAATATATTTTTATATGAGGTACACCATTAGATGTCATTCATGGAAAACAACATGTCTCTGAATAAGAAGAAGAATATAGATAAGATGCTTAATGTGATAAAAAAAAAGAAATCACATAATTGTACTTTTTTAGGGTTTTTATGATTAAAATTCAAAGATTTATGCAAATTCATGATTTTTTGAAGATAAAAAAATATAACAGTCTGCAGATTATTCATATTTTTCATTCAAAAATGCAATATAAAATTTCATCGAAATGTATTTCTTGTATTCAGAAAAAATATATTTTTTTGCGGCTAGCATTACGATAAGTGAATCATTTTCACTATTTCGTAAATACCCTCGAGCTCACAGCATGAAATTTACGAAGCGCTTTAAACATTTTATGCCACTAAAAATTTTCTGTATTGAGCAATTGCAATTTTTGCCCATTGGTGAAAACCACGTATTGCATTTAAGAAGCGGTGCTCATCAGGACCAGATTTAGGAGAGGAAAGATCGTGGACAGCAGCCTCAGGGCCTCCACAAAAAAACTCCCCACAACAGAAATTTTTAGATAAAATGAAAAGAATATTCTCACAATGGAAAAGCAGTTTTCCCCTTTTCCACTCTTAGAGCTGATAATTCCCCTGAGCGTGTGGATATGATCCATCACATTAAATGCCCACCTAAGGGTAAGATATTATTTCCGGACCTAAAACATTGTCAAGAATATTGGCATAAATAAGATTTAAATTCATATGTTACATATTGAGCGATAATAAAATTACATCTATTAGTCACATAAGCGTGAAAAATAATAACTCAATCTGTTTGATGCCATTTTATAAAGTGGACAGTTTACACCGTAACTCCGTGAACTGACGTTTAGCTACTTGATGAGGCTAGCTAAAAATATTTTAGCTAACAAGAAGCCCTTTTACCGGTTGACGCAAATACGATAGCTGTGACGTAAAGGTTGGAGTAATGACGATAGCTGTGGGATAGAAATATGATGGAAGCTTTTGAGGAGGGTTGAGCATCAGAGCCAGGCGAGACAAAGGTGCGGCGTATGAAATAATGTTAATTGCGCAATCATCGAGATTGATGTTACCTAATAGCTCTTAGTAGTAACATTTGGGTCTTGCGAAAGTTCATGCATTGCCTTCCAAATGGAGTAATCTGATATTTAGTCTAGGAGCGGTATGGAATTACGTATTTTTTTAGTGTAATATATTGTTTTTTGGAGTGTGATTCATATTACGTAAAAGCTACTAGGGAGTAACTTTTGGAACTTCTAATTTATTTAAAAAGCAATTGTGTTCTTGATTTTAGCTTGTCTCTCACAATGGTTTCTTCTTGAACTGATTATATGCATCAGGAGACAAATATATCTCAATTTTATTCAAT
This sequence comes from Bruchidius siliquastri, assembly GCA_949316355.1. NCBI lineage: Eukaryota > Metazoa > Arthropoda > Insecta > Coleoptera > Chrysomelidae > Bruchidius > Bruchidius siliquastri. Next base: position 38,994,929 of record OX438533.1, on the reverse strand, counting down.
AAATAACATAGTTTAATGAAATTATTTAAAATTAAATTCAAAATAATATTTGTCTTTGATTTTATTGTACGCCACAATAATTCCATTAAAATCTAAGCAAACATTCAATAAATTCGAACAGACAGCACTGCCTTCTTTTCTGAAGAGTTCTGATTCAAAGTGAACGACACAAATACTGACCAATATTAATTCATTTTGATGTCGAAAATTTTCCTAAATTGTAGATACCTCTAAACATCCAATATTATAAAAAATAACAAAACTGGTGCGGACTGGGGACAAAAATAAAATTTGGAATTTTCTAAGACCTGAGAAACTGAGCTATTGATGAGCATAATATGGGGTAATATGTGCCTTAGTAAACGTAGTTCATATGTCATAAAGATATGTACTAATCTTGAACATTAAAAATACAATCTAGGTATATGGCTACATTAGCTTTTGTCTTAAATTAAAAAAAGGATAAACGCTAACTCCTCATTATTATTATCTGGAGTATCATTATTGCCGCATGCTATTGTATTTTTACAAGCTTTTGTTTAACTTGCAATGCATGTATCTGTATGTTTGTTCGGTGGAATCTTGTAACTTGGAGCAGATATCTTCCACCGATTAAGTTGATTTTTTGTATACACGTTTAGTTTGGATGACAATGCATGGTTAGCTGTGTGACGTCATTCTAAATCCAATATGGCGGAACACCCAAGATGGCGGATTAGTTATTTTCAATGCAATGCTACATATCGGTATCAAATGAAAGAGCTTGTTGAGAATTAGTCGAAAAATTATGTGACGTCACTCTAAATCCAATATGGCGGAACACCCAAGATGGCGGACTAGTTATTTTCAATGCAATGCTACATATCGGTATCAAATGAAAGAGCTGGTTGAGAATAACTCGAAAAATTATGTGAGGTCACTCTAAATCCAATATGGCGGAACACCCAAGATGGCAGACTAGTTATTTTCAATGCAATGCTACATATCGGTATCAAATGAAAGAGCTTGTTGAGAATTACTCGAAAAATTATATGAGGTCACTCCAAATCCAATATGGCGGAACACCCAAGATGGCGGATTAGTTATTTTCAATGCAATGCTACATATCGGTATCAAATGGAAGAGCTTGTTGAGAATTACTCGAAAAATTATATGAGGTCACTCCAAATCCAATATGGCGGAACACCCAAGATGGCGGATTAGTTATTTTCAATGCAATGCTACATATCGGTATCAAATGGAAGAGCTTGTTGAGAATTACTCGAAAAATTATATGAGGTCACTCCAAATCCAATATGGCGGAACACCCAAGATGGCGGACTAGTTATTTTCAATGCAATGCTACATATCGGTATCAAATGAAAGAGCTGGTTGAGAATAACTCGAAAAATTATGTGAGGTCACTCTAAATCCAATATGGCGGAACACCCAAGATGGCAGACTAGTTATTTTCAATGCAATGCTACATATCGGTATCAAATGAAAGAGCTTGTTGAGAATTACTCGAAAAATTATGTGAGGTCACTCCAAATCCAATATGGCGGAACACCCAAGATGGCGGATTAGTTATTTTCAATGCAATGCTACATATCGGTATCAAATGAAAGAGCTTGTTGAGAATAACTCGAAAAATTATGTGAGGTCACTCTAAATCCAATATGGCGGAACACCCAAGATGGCGGACTAGTTATTTTCAATGCAATGCTACATATCGGTATCAAATGAAAGAGCTGGTTGAGAATAACTCGAAAAATTATGTGAGGTCACTCTAAATCCAATATGGCGGAACACCCAAGATGGCAGACTAGTTATTTTCAATGCAATGCTACATATCGGTATCAAATGAAAGAGCTTGTTGAGAATTACTCGAAAAATTATGTGAGGTCACTCTAAATCCAATATGGCGGAACACCCAAGATGGCAGACTAGTTATTTTCAATGGAATGCTACATATCGGTATCAAATGAAAGAGCTTGTTGAGAATTACTCGAAAAATTATGTGAGGTCACTCTAAATCCAATATGGCGGAACACCCAAGATGGCGGATTAGTTATTTTCAATGCACTCCTACAATATGGGTATGAAATAAAAGGGCTTTCTGAGAATAACTCGAAAAATAAAGTGACGTCACTGTCAATACAATATGGCGTACTTCTAAAGATGGCCGACTAAGTTTTTCATGCTTTCCCACAATATGGGTATCAAATGAAAGGAAAAGTTTATTATTTATTATTATTTTTAGCGCATTTTAATAAAAGCTTGATATCAAAATAGTTGTTTACTTTTAAATTGCTTATATAAATTCCATAGAAACACGTCAACGAGCTTATGTAATGATACCAAAAAATTACTGAAGCAATAACCTTGATCTACATGTTTAAAATATTTATCAGATGAGAGCAATAGAAATGATCTGCTTTAAAGATGTGCTGAAAAATGATAACAGCACAAAGATACGATATTGAATCTTTTCACAAATGAATCTTTGTGCTTCAATATGAATGAATATAATGATATTTTTTGCTTGAGCTGGTCACTAGCTTTGAATATTTATGGAATCAGTGATAATACAAATTATTGGTTTGGAAGCTTATTTTGCCGCCTATATATTCCAAAAAATTAGTTACTTTGCAAAAGTTAAAATCGATGTACTCAATTCTCAGCAATAGTCTCCCAATACTCGGTAGTTAAGGGATTATTTTTGAGTCGTAGACTCAGAATTAGAAACTTACCTATTCCTATCGTGAAACACAAAGTGATGACATTTTGTGCCCAAAATGAAACTACAAGGCACGCAGCTGCCAAAATGGAACCTGCTATCGTAACTGCTCTACAACCCCACCTGTTCACAAAATAGCTTGACATTGGACCTGAAAATGATATTTTACTTCAGTTCACTTAAGTGAAGCATAAGGGTTCATTTATTTTTATATTACACTGGCGTTATTCCAGCTTAAACGCGGACACCCCCCAAACTTGCCGTGAGATTCTGAATGTAGATAGTCGTGGAAATAAACAAGAATTATAAGATTTCCAAGTGTTTCTGGACCACATCAAGTATAACATGGACAACATTATCAGAATGACTGACGTACATGTGGTGAATCGATAAATGAAAAATATTGAACAGCAGCAGGAATAATGAATGGTGTTATGAACCGATCACTAGAAACATTAAAATTTTTGTTCAATGAAAATCCAGTTATATCCGCTGCAAAACGTTCCCTTTAAGTGTCAAGAGAGTGAATATAATGTGACACAAAGAAGGTTACGGTCTGTAACAGTCATTTTCATGTACAACAAAAATTGGTCACATTCTTAACATTTTGGAAAATCCTTGTCTGATCACAGAGGAAAATCAATCCTTTGAGATTACATTATGGTTAGTCTGATGTACTGGTCATATCAGCGAAGGCAGTGGAATCTAAATGCAACCTCCTGATATGAAAAGGCTTTAGCAACATTAGAAATAGCTGGAGAGCACAACGAATATTGTTCCAGGAAGTTTTCAATAGAAATAATTTAAGAATCGAGTGTTTGTGAAGATGCCTAATCCTTGAAGAATAATGCATAGAAAATGGAAATCTGCAGTCAAATAGGGTTGCTTGTTTAAATTCCATCTACATAGACTTGTACTAAATATATTTCCTAGATATACGATATGAAACGCCATATCTGCAGATCTTCATAGCTGCTCTCCGCTGTGCAATTCGTTTATTTTTGGCTGTTCATTAAAATGCTTACCCGAACATAATGTTACTCCTACAAGTATGGATAGAATCCATGATGTTGGTCCTTTTCCCTCTTTGAAGTAGTCCAGGAATTCGTCATAGAATATCCCAAACGAATACGTCACACCATCGGCTGCAACAAATAGAACATCAATGACAATATTTCATACACATCATTAACTGAAGGGTTGTACAGTCAGTTCAATAATACCAACAGGTTTCAAGTCTTAAAAATGAGAAAATAGGTCACGGTTGGAGATACGGGCAACATCCCACAGAAATAAGTGAGTTCCCTTCAGTTGATAGTTTGCAAGAAATTCGGATCGGGTGATTAGAAACGCTTTGTGCCAGAATCATTGAGATGCGGGTGCTAATGTAGATCACGTCTATTTTATTACTGAACGCAGAAATTGATAAATTTGATTATAAATAAAATAGGTATTGTAGCTTGACCTTAAGTTTGTATACATCCACCAGTAGCTTCCCAATACATTTAACTTTCAGAAAAGCGCAGCATTTAGTTTCAATTTTTCAAGCTATAATATTTCCATCGTTAAAAGATTTATGGCGCAGTTTCCGCTGAGCTATTGAACTATAAAAGGTAAGCGACAACGTTAGACAATAGACTTCAGGAAACCTGGGCTTACGATTTTTAGGTCACTGTTGCAGTGAGAAACGCAACTAAACTTTGTAGGCGTCTACGATAAAAATAGATGCAGTATTCAGAGTGAGCTGAAAATAGAAAACTATGTCTTATAAAATTGTGACATTTTTAACTATATCGTATCTAAACAAATAAATGGAACAGGAATACAATCTTTTTGAGGTCCAGGTAAATAATTTTGAACTTAATATTTTTACAGAAATAAAATCATTTACTTTTATTCAAATGTGAATCGCTCCTAGAAGTGTTAAGAAATGTATCTTGGATTTATCAAAAGTTTGATTTCGGACTTCCATTGTCTATAAAATTTTGAGCAGTTCACCTGAAAACGATTGAAGATAGCACATCAATCGAAACGTCGTGACACTCAAAATTTTATAGACAATGGAAGTCCGAAATCAAACTTTTGTAAAATCCACCTTGTCTAAAAGTTTCAAAAAATATATCTTGGATGTCATATTTAATAAATAATTTTTGACGTTGAGAATAGTCCTTGGTGGTGATGATCACTCAATTGCTTTAAAATTTAACAAAAACTTAATTCTTAATTATAATTTTTACAAAGTATGGTACACACGAATATTTGAAGACGAAACTGTTCTCTCTCTGGGCGACAGTGAATGTCAATGTCATCATGAGTTCAAAATTTATTTTTTTGTCTCATATACTTTGATAAAGGCTTTCGAAGCAGTCTAAACAAAAAAAAAATATCAACGACATATGGTTTTAATTCGCGACCAGTAAAGTATAATATAAAGTGAATAATATAATTAGGGCCCAATAGAAAAAACCCAAACCTCCAGCTGGACCGTGAACTGGCAAATGTAGTTAACGCTACCACATGAGCAATGAGGACTATGCATGAGGCAGGTACACTGTGTAGCTGCCCTGCAATGAGACGGGTTAGACACAAACACTTATTGCACAATGCCTCAAGCAGATGAACTGAGAAACGTCTTCCTCAACATGCTGATGGACTTCCTCAGGAAGTTGGATTTGTTGTTTGTTGAGGCAAAATAGACCAGATAGTCACAGTGGAGGAGGAATGACCCGATAACAATAGACATATACTACTTACGGATCAGGTATTCTTCCCGATTCGATTGGAAGATGGCATTCAAATAAAACGGCGAGGATAGAGGGCTTACATCCTCCAATGTAAATATTTTTTCAAGTATCCACTCTTATGTTATTTGCAAGAGCCTAAATCTAGAACGTTTAATATCCACTATTATGTGTTTTTGAATCAATGTTATTTGAGCTACAGATAAGATAAGCTATATTGGAGGTTTTCCGCAAAAAATATGTTTCCAAATCAACGATTATACTGTATTGCCAAAATATACGGATGATTATATCGAAATATGTAATAGCAGGGTTATGAAATACGAAAATATTTACGATTATAGGAAGGTTTACGGTATATTTATAACTTTGCAAGACGGAGACGGGAATAAAAAATATTGATTATTCTCTATTCCTCTACTCTGATTTGAATGGAGTCACAAGTAATATTCTAGAATGATCGATAAAATTTTCTAATTAGAAGAATTTTTTTATATTTTATGGTGTAATTATCAAGATCGTCACCCATTAACGTCTTATTTTCTATCTATTTAGCTGTCGGTCTGTTGATTTGTGTCTAGACATACTAGTATATGTTGCAGTTTTTGTAACCACTCATCTTAAAATCGGCAAACCGATCTTGTTGAAAATAGGGCAAATGTATGATGTGGGCATTTAACACGTTTTGTTGTTTTATTATTTGAAACTGTTGCATTCGCGGCGACGTAATGTACGAGAACTTATCAGAATATATCGAAACTTTGTATTTTTACGTTTTCTGCTATTCAGTTTTACGTATCTTGGAGCCTTGTTCATTTGGCAGACAAATGAGAATATTTTGAATGGTGACAAAGTTGCAATCATGCTCAACGAAATTTATCGGGTCGGCATCAGCGCACTTGACAGGGGCCAACTAGCGTTCGAAACCACATACTCGCATAAAGGACAAAAAACAAGTAGATTGAGTTTGAGAAACTACGGGCCGATTTCATCAAATAACCAGTTGTGATATTTAGCCAATGGGATGAGATCTTATTCAGTTCTACCAATAGGCTTTCAGACTCTTTCGTTATAATTTAGTTATCCAATGGTGTTTGACTATATAAAACAAAATTTTCAAACTTCTGAGATGACAGATTGACATTGTAATGTCAGTTGCTAATTAAATATTCCAAAATTTACAGAAATTTGAATCAAAATGGTGAAAAATTTATAATTTCCAGAAAAAAAAACATTATTTTCCATTGAGGTGAACGTTTCTACAATTTTATTTTTGAAATACACAGTTAATTTTCATATAACTATTTGTGGAGGAGTTCTATTGAGTTCCTATTTACATATAGGTACCTACCTTATAGATATAAATATACAAACATTCTACAATTTGACCATCCTGCACAAATATTTCGTTTGGTGAAATACTATTTTTTTGAAAATAGGATATTAACGTTTTGTAAATATACATTTTTTGTATACATTCGGATTTTTTACTGTACTTACAATTTTTTGAACAGGCACTATAAAGCCCCTGCTAATCAGCCATATAAGATATTTTCTCACTATTTACGCACTAAAATACTGTACAGAGATAGAGTACTACATATACTTCAACGCACTTTCAGGTTCTGGAGCTACAATGTGTTTTTCTCTAATATTTCGATATTAACACAGACATGTAACATATTATTCCAGTATTCATTTTCAAATAAACCACGAAATCAATCAAAACCGGTATCTTGAGTTTGAAATATAAAACAAAAGCCACTAATGCAAACGTCAATGGTCGAGAGGTAGAGCCGTGTTGTCGGATTTACGGTTTTTTACAAATTCCTCAGATTTGCTAAGTTCTCCGTGCTGTGATTGGCTGATATTTTGACTCTTTCTCTTAATTTTTCTTGATATATGATTATTAAACGAACTTTACTAACCGTTCGGCTGCCTTGGCATCTCCGCATTTTTTTAAAACTACAAAATCAACATAAGCCTCAAAAAATTATCTAGCTGACAATTTAGCAGTCGGATGATGCCTAGAAAATTAAAGCGAAGCGCGTAGAAAATCTGACAACTAGAGTAATAATCACACAACTTTATGTGAAGCAGATAAACTGTAATGCTTCTGATTCATGTGATCTTCCATGGTTTATTTGTAGAATATTCCTCTACGTCGGAGCTTCAAATATGCGTATATGGCAAATATATTCCATGCTCATCAAGATGTCTTCTTGCACTGTATCCTTACTTATCTTCACAAAATAGCTACTCAAACTGACATTTCAACCATAAATTATTCCAACTGACAGATTTATCAAGCTTGTACTCTTGACATACTCCTTGCCAATCCATCCCGACCTATTGACCCGAAAATGTGCTTATATAACAACCATCCCTTGCCTTGGAAAGAGTAATAGGTGAATGCATACGGAAAATAAGGTAGATGAATTTTCGCAAACAACTCATGTATTTGTTCAGTGGGAAATGTGGCAGGTGGGTACTTACTGATGACGTGTATCATAAAAGATCCGAAGACCACCATCCAGCCCCAGCCGCCGTCTGGAGGTGCAGGGGTGTCGCTCTCCTCCTCATCCTCCCTCGTCCTGCTGGTCCCGCCGTGCCCCCCAGACATGTTGTTGACACCCTAGAACAAAGATGCACACAGTGTGATCAAGCTTGCTGAAACTTGATACGTAAATTTTGTTCAGCGAAGAAAATATCATATTTGGTAATTGCGATTTTTACATATTCTTGTTTAAAATCGTCTACTGATGCACACATAAAAAGAAATTCTCGATTTAAGTATTTCGATATTATTGTAAACATATACTCACGACAAGAACATCTGACTATTTACTTGATGAGAAAATTATTATTAAATTGAACCAAGAAATGCATGAAGTTAGGTTCTAACCTTGATGTAAAATGCTTCATTGAAAATTCAATAAACATTGGAACTACTGAAAGACAAAATCATTTGTTTATTATTTATTAATTATAATAATAATGATTAATATCATGATATTTTATTATTATTACTGTGTACTTAAACATTGTCGCATTCAGACAATTGTCGAACAAACTGTACGAGTATATCAACTCTACTTTTATCTTCAATACTAGGTCAGCCTGTGTTGGACAGAGCAGCTAAATATTTTGATTACGCGATCTTGGAGATGTTTCAGATATATTTTAAAAACAAATACACACAATACGCATTGCTAATTTCTACACGATAAATCTCACAAACATTACCTTATGGTGACCTTAGGCTATGTGATATACTTTATCGAGATTATATTGCGACTAACATCAATGTTAGCGCCTCAGGGTTGAAGTTCACGTAAGGTGACAGTAGAAGTCATGAAATTTGCTCTCGTAATATTATACAAAATGTTTTCATGTGCCTGAAATGTCATGAAATGCGCCATCTTCCATGGCGTCGAGTGAGGTGATTCAGGCATGTGCTCTTGTAACATGGGGGAGGTTTCTGAAGTAACATTGAGCTTGGGAAGCTTCTTACAACTATTGAGTCATTTGGTTTAGACTCACTAGGCTTGATGGAGTTACTCCAATGTTGCGCTTATAAATTCTAATCGGTATTTAAAAAACAATCGAATATCTTAATTCATCCTTATGGTAACAGTAATTTGTCGTGGACGTAGTTGACAATTATAAAATCATAAATACGTTTTTGGAAAGCTGAATTCAGTGAATGTTTGCAGATTTTATTCTTGTTTAGCGATAACAAATGTTGAGTTGATTCAATTAAGTTCAAAACAATATCGGAGGAATCTTGATATTCTGCTGATACGGTTCTGCTGCAAATCCACGAGCCACCTGAATAATCCTGCGAATCCCATAATGGAAAATATATTTTTTATTCCCCTCACAAAGATGACTAGGTTTCAAGATAGGAATATAAACTCAATGTTTTCTTTTGCGATGTATTGGTAAGATTGATCGATATTCCCTTGGCAATAACTTTCAGACCATTACGTAAATTTTATAGGTGAATAGGTTCTATTGAATCTTCCACGCGTATTTGGATGATGTCGAAGTTATTGTCAAAATGCTATTTGATGTTAAATTTTCAAAGTCAAGTTGATCGACTCAGTACTTCTCCGATTTCATGCTTTTTAGCGATATTGTATTCTGCAGGATAAAATATCATTGGCCGTTATAACGTTTAGTAATTTAGAATTTCATGAGGTAATCTTATATGTATTTACTGAATCGAGAGTAAAAACTTACGCGTTCTGCTTTTATCGTTGATCAAGGAGCATAAAATATTCTAATTTTCACATGAGAATTTCAACTAATATATCAAATGAGATACATCCGTTTCGTAGATCTTAGAAAAAGTCAAGTGAATAATTTACTTTATATAGGAAATTATTATTAATTTGACCTAAGAAAAGTATATTATCGAAGTCAATACTCAATCTAAAGGAATATACTCTGAAGAAAAATATAATTTTCTTTGCAACTAAGATTTCAATGCTTTTCTAATAAGTATTTCATATTTCTTGGTGAGATTAACATATATCAAACTTCAATCAAGAATACGAGGTGTAGGTATCTAAAATTTTCTGCGATATCTAAAAATCCGTTCATATACAGTCTATCTAATGAAACAAGATGAAGTTGGTATCTACACAATAGGTAGACGAGTACATAAAGAATCGTCTAAGTTTTAGAATAGAGATAACGGCCTCCGACAGATATATTTCTTTGTTCTCTAGGTACTTCTGTTCAATGTCTACTGGCCGGATGACCAATACACTATCTATCTTCTATTTGATAAGTGATGGGATATCAGTGTGTTTGTGTCATTAGATTAGGATGCTGTATCACTGAATGCTTCATAACCACTTACTTAGAGATTATTGTGAGATGACAATGCGCTAAGACTGAGCACATGTTATATAAATCAAAATACTATCGGCTTAGATATCATTACTGCTAATGTTTGATCATATACGTATACAGGGTGTTACATAGTGGTTGAGAATAAACTGAACGGTAGATTTTTTTATAAGTTGTGCTCTATTTTATGTTTTTTTGTCGTTTACAAGCTACGAGGCAAAAATAAAAAAATTAGTTTTCCTAAAAATATCGAACATTTCAAGATGATGGAACGAAATTTTAGCCCTAGCTCAATTTGAGAATGCCTTAGTAACAGGAAAAAATGACTTTGTTAGTTACTCTGTAGCATCCGTATTGATTGTACCGTAAGATTTTGTGAAGAAAATTAAGATTATTCACTGGTAAAAACTTTTATTTGAATTATTTTTCAGATTCATTATTATTTTAAACAAAATTATCCTCTTGCATTTTATTTCTCTTGTCACTTGCCTTTCATTGAAACTTTTGTAAATATAATTTTTCTCACAACGACATAGGCAAATGGAAATAACGAAAACATCATCAAGGATGCTTTGACTCAGCCACCGAAAATGGAGGAATAAACCTTGAAATTATTTCGCATAGAAAGCAACATTGACATATAACATTATTTTAACAATACTAAAAAATACTAGTGACTTAGGAATAATATATTGACTAGGTAATGAGAAGTAATAAACAACAAAAAATATCACAAATGATCCTGGATTTATTGCCCCCCAGTTTAATACATTATTCAAGGCATTTTCTTATTGATTTAAAAAATACCGAGCATCTCTCAAATTTGCTTTTTTATAGATAGCCTTATGTTAAGGAAAGAGGCCTATCATGCTTCATTAGCGCTGCGAGATTATAAATGTCAATTGACAACTGACAGCCGATTTCAACACTTTGACAAAGGGGGGGGGGGATGGTTTAAACCATGTTTTTAAGTATTGCCACAAATAATAGTAGTAGTAATAATTGCCGATTTGTTTATTGGTTCCCATAGTACTATCAAATTTTTGTCCGCTTATGCTGTTTATGACAAAATTTAAACAATTAATCAACATACATATGAAAATAGAACACAAATGTGTGTTACACTTTTTTATTAATCTTTAGTTCCAAACTCCAAAAACGCAAAAATTCATAACTTAACCTATGACAAAACATGAGTTTACTGATAACACTTTGGCGGTACCAAAAAACAGATGTAGCGAAAAAGCCCATTTTATCCGAGTTGGGAGAAAACTCCTTGATATCTGTGTCGAAAGAATCTCTAATCATGATCATATAGCTCTGTTGAAATCGACTTACTTTGATGAAGGCTGGGTCAGCAGCATAACAGCTGAGAACTTGAGTTTTAATAAATGAAATCGGTCAGCATAAAGGCACCATAAATCTATACTAGCAGATAAGCTGCGATATCATAATAATTGATTTAATAAATGAATAAGATAGAGCCTCGAATAGTGTTCTATGGCATAGAATGCCAAATAGCTTTGTTTGTTACAGTCAAATCTGAGATCCAAATGATTAATATACATAGTAAGTTCAGTGAGTCTATGAAACTGATTAATCTACACTATTTATCTGTATATATTGAAATATCAAGTGAAGAGTAAGATCATTTACTTGCATAGATTAAACAGCTGTATCGTTGAGACTTTCGTTAACACAAAGAGGATATCGAAAAATGACAAATTTCAAAGCATATTTGCATATGTCTCAAGTAAACGCTAACTTGAAACAGAAAAGATTAATGAACTTCATCTATAAATACACAGAATTGTGTGTATTTTGATAATATTAGAATACAATACAAACAGCGTGAGTTTATCTTTTTGATTCAGGCTTTTGGAACTAGAACAGATTTTTGTGTAAATATCGTATCACCTATATATTTACTGTGCCAACTGCATCATTTTTCTGACAAGTTCTTTGTGTACCTGTTCTAATTTAGTAAATCATAGGATCATTGAATCGGAATAATGCCTGTCTATATCCTACGTATACAGGTCACTCCATTTTCAAAATACGCACAAATCCCTATTCGGGTTGTTTGTATCGCAGAAATATTGGCTGTAGAAAAGTTGAGTCCAGTAGATCGACTCAGACTTGATGCGTCATAATGAGATCGGAATTTTACGAGGCCCCCCCGTAGAAACTGTTTTGGTTGCAGTTTTTTGTGTGTTTGCGGTCGAGCGAAGTACCTTCCAATTAATTCTGGTAGCTGTTATGTTAGATATACAAAATCGCAGATATTTTGCTTATTGATGGTTTGAATTTCGTTTGGTTTAATAGCAACTCCTAGTTTCATGACAAATGAGTTGAGACTCAAGAAACCAAACCAACGGAATGTGAGTACATTAGGGGATTAAAGTTGTAATCAAACTTCGAAAAAGTCTGTATCAAGTGCTAATTTATATCACTACCCTGAGGAATGTTTAACTTCAATCATAATAAACCGAATGCTAATGCTAACAATGTTAAGGTACACAATATCATAAACGCATTATAATCCCTTCAGCATTAATTTTATTGGTATCATTCATATAATTCGTAGTGTTACACCCACCAGATGAGATAATGATTCATGTTTGCGTATTTCGTAAATGAACAACAATTTATTATTATGCGATAAATGATAAATAATAAACAGAATGTTTTACAGACACAAATAGAAATTTGATAAACCAGCTAGATAATTCGGTTTACAGTGAATGTTAGTATAGGCGGTGGTTTAACGAACACCAGATGGAAAATGTTGCTGTGAACAGTAACGGATATTTCTATCACAAAAAAAGGAGCTTCCCTGGAACCCATCACAAAAAATTAATTTATTAACTCATTTTGTATAGTACCTTAACCTCCGGTAATCCTTAGTCGTTATATGAAAAAGCTACAATGCGATCAACATTTCTGTAATGTATTATGAAAATGCGTGTGGAAAGTGCTGAGTCAATCTACTTGACTCCACTTTTCCAGTTGCCCACTTCCCAGTATGTGTTCGTATTGTTGTCCTGTGACATTAAGAAAAGGCCTCCACGCGGTGCTCAAAACTATTTCCATACTTCAACACCTATACTATTGCTGCTTGATGATGCAATACGTTCCAGTTTGACGTTATTTATGAAAAATATTAACATATGTTGCTGATGCTCAAAAGGATGTTCTAACAATTTGAAACCGCAAATCAATGGCGATGATGTACAAGAGAGTATTGTTAATAAGTTAAAATCTGCTACATAACATTGAATTTCGTAACTATCGTAGTATTGTTTGATGATGTTTAGAATTATCATAACAAAAACTGCAATTTTTTCGAGAGGATGCTCATGAAAAGCTAAGTTTTGAAAAGTTCAGTCAGTTATCGGTGCGTTTTCGCTCATTGATGAATGATATTGCATGTAAACAGAGAGATCAATTCGTAGACCATCCTGCAAAACAGTGCTTACGAACGGATTTCATTCAATTTAAGGATTATTCATAATATCAGACGTCCAACGACAATCGAGTTACCGGCAAAGACACGACAAACCAATTTTTTACAGAAATAGATATTGATGTGCCCATTTTACAATGACGCACGACCCGGCAATGATACGTGCAGGCAAAGACGCGAAGGAGAAGGCCGACAAATCGACAATCTTGACAAGAATGTTTTTCTTGTCTGTGCCTGTCCGCGACGTGTACTTGATTGATAAGTTCATTTTATATTTGTGAGAGTTTCTGCAAAGTGTGAGGATCTCTATTTAAATAAATGGATAATGAAAATAAATAAATTTATTATAATATAAATTAATGCTATAAATATGATATGCATCATTGTTTTTCTAATTTTTTTTGTGCCTTCATCAAGCTGTATAGCCATTATAGCTAGATCTTCATCGGTAAAATGTTTGAACATGATACAAATGCGTTCCTCACTTCAGATGAACTACAAACACTACACAGGTTTATTACTCGCCAAATCACTTTATTTAGACTTGACACGTGTTTCGCTTACCATGTTAGCATCTCCAGGGGAAGATTGAAACTGTTGTAGTAATATTATGTATGTAATATTCCTATACAGATGCTAACATAGTTAGCGAAACACGTGCCAAGTCTAAGCAAATTGGACTGTCGTTTGGTTAAGCAGTGTTGTGGTTGTAAAATCATCTAATGTGAATCGCCGCCACAATTCTCTGGTCTTTATCGGTTCCTGTCGTGTCGTTGAGTCTCTGATAATGTGGATCATCTTTCAGCCATAGTGTGTTGAAATTTGAAATATTATGTAGCTTATTGGCTAGAATTATAGTTGCTTCAGTTGTTTGAGGAAAGATAGTATTATGTTTAAGATTTATTTGTAAAAAGTCTGGAGAAGTGTGTGGAAGAAGCGCAGAAAAAATATGTTCTCAAGAGACTTAGAACTGCTGGTTTTCACTACCCAAGTCAACTATGATGGTTTCTTCATGTTTCATGTGATTCATTCCTGCCAGTCTGTCTGTCGTCAGCTTTTTATCAGTCTAGCGTCTATTTATCTGTCTTTCCGGTAATCATTGCTCCCTCTATGATTCGTAGCATCATTTTTGGAAATGGAATTTTGATACTAGGTGATTTTTATGGCGTGGACGAAAAAACGGGTCCAGTGGTTACAGAATTATCCCAGTAATTTTTGGCACTTCTTTAATTTGGTAAGTACTATTCGGATTTAGGAGAAATTTTGATACTGGGTTAGGGGGCATCACTTAATTTCGTGAGGCGTTTTGACGATTTTCTGACCCGCCTCCTCCGAGGTGAGATGTTGTGAGATTTGGCGAGACCCCCTCCCTCAACCCTCTATGTTACGTGAGATTTTTTAAAATTTGTAATTAGATTGTGGATATATTGGATTTATTTAAACAAACAATTCGCATCATTATTTCTATTCAAGGGTAGTGATAAAATTGTTGTCTTTTTATTGAGCTGAAAAAAATATGTGATATTTGTCGGGACCTCCTTTCTCCCGCGTGAGATTCCTCCTCCACCTGAAAACCTCATGTAATTAGTGGACGTCTATGGAGATGACAAAAAAAGCTCGTTCGGTGCAGTGGCAGCGGAGTTACTGTCAAGGTAGACAAATCCTCCAATATTGGTTTTCATGTTTCATTGGCCCCTGATCATGTTCCACAAGATCTTAAGCGGGTCAAAAATGAGTAGGGGCAGTGTTGAGGATGAGGAATGTCATTTCAAACCAATCCAATTTTAGGGCTCTCAAGGATAAATAAAATGTATTCGCTAATAATCAGTAATTCCTTATCATTTAAAGGATAATGAGCTAGGCTAGTCTAGGACTGAAAATTATATACGGATTATCACCAGGTTGAAATTTGAATGGGACAGTTGAAAGTATTCAATAAAACAGAAATATCTCTTAACGCAGGGACTGGCATTTGACACAATAATCGCATTTTGTATATATTTCAACTATTAATAGGTACCTTTTGTACGTATCATAGAATATTGAGTATCATACATACGTTTTGAATAAAATTATGTCAGAACCTGTTCGTTGACGTTTCGATCACATACGAACTCGTATTGGGTACTGAATGTCTCTGTATAATCCCAACTAGCTGTCGTTAAAATCCAAAATGCATTAGTGGAAGAAGGACTAATGCACTTTTAGATTTTTGGCTGTCGGCTAATCATACGTTCAGGCACTTTTTCGGCTGCTACCACCTGTTAACTTTCTACACACTACACGTCGTTTCCTAACCTCAAATGGATAGCGCGAAGTCGGAGAATTTTACGTCCAGCGCAGCACGTGCGTGATG
Organism: Bruchidius siliquastri; assembly: GCA_949316355.1. Lineage (NCBI taxonomy): Eukaryota > Metazoa > Arthropoda > Insecta > Coleoptera > Chrysomelidae > Bruchidius > Bruchidius siliquastri. The sequence continues at coordinate 38,978,787 of OX438533.1, read as the reverse complement.
ATAACGTGGCTGCTGAGGCGACGATGCGACGACGACGTGCCACCACTAACGACGCTCGGCGCTTGACTGACGGACGACTGAGCCGCGAACGTCGTCGTGACGCCGCTGGCATCGCGGCGGCCCACAACGATGCCAAAGCTCGCGGCGACCGCTGCTTCCTCCGGAAACTTGACTGGTTTAACGGGAGACTGCGGTTTGCCTGAAAATTGGGAAACAATGTGATCAGACATTGAATGATTCGTAGCGTTCTCTAGATGACCAATGCTAAAATCGCATTTGTTGGCAGAACAACCTTTATTGACGTTTCGGCTGCCGCGCAAGGGCGTACGAAGAATTTTGATTAGGGGGCTTAAATCATAAATAGTTGTTACAAGAGTTCGAATCTTCCCCTCCATACTTTTTCAAAGTAAATATATAATAAAATTGAATGTTAAATGTTCTAGGCTTAGCTGACATGGACATGAATAGACTAAATGCCTAAAGGATAACAATGTTTTGTTAATAAGCAGGATCACCTATTATCTATCCATATTATTTGCCTGAAATTTCATCAAAATTGGTGCAAGGAGGCAAGACTTATAGCCAGACCGACTGACAGACCGACCGACAGAAAACAGTGACTTGTATTTTCGCAACGTCTATACAATAAAAAGCCAGAATCACTCCTTCTTACCCTAATCGATAGATCGCATAAGGTGGCCCTGTTATGTGGCCTGCTAGGTCACTAGATTCAAACCCTCTCGATTTCTTTTTATTGGGCTATCTAAAAGAAGTTGTGCATTCGAGGAGCTTCCACTACATTGAAAAATATGGTGTAACCCATAAGATATGCTTGTAGAGCAATCAATGAAAAAACTCTCCTTTGGTGTCATGAAAACTTCATAAAATTGATTGATAAGTGTATTGAAGTTGGTGGGCACCATTTTGAATATTTGTTATCATAAATTTAAAGGTTTCCCATATCATGATTACGTTATTTCGGCATCCGTGAGATGAAAAGCATTTCTGACAACACGAAATTCAAAATTTTGCGAAAAGATATTTGTTTTTTCTCGTAGAGTAGAATTCTGCAAACAAAAATATGTTCCCATTGAAAAAACATGGTTGACCTTGAAAAAACCTTGAAAATTATGTGAATGTCAAGGTTAAAGGGACCACCCGGTATAATCTTATTTCCAGTGTTCAGATTAAAAATGTATGATGACACAAGGCTCCAGAAATTAAGATATAATACTCGTATGCCATCCATTGTGTCGAATAACATCGTCTAATACCAAACGTCGTTTACTACTCCACTTGAAAAGACTTGAAGTGTTTGTCACTGATAGGTTTTTTAGGCGTTCAGGCATTCACATTTTTTAATCTGATTTGTAGTGTTCATCGACATAGTTTACTTAGTATTATCAGTGAAGATATATACAAATTATGAGGCATTCTGTGTTATCAGAGATACGTGAGTGTCCACTTATCTTTGCATGATAATGTGATAACGATGGCTCTTCAATCAAAGTCTACGAATGATTGGCAAATAGTCTTGTCAAATATGATGGATTCGATTCGTATAGGCCATCCTTTGTAATATTTCGTGTTGGAATATATCTCGAATGTAATTATTTCTAAATGCAAAAAAAACTTTAAATATAGGTATATTTCTGTCGTTAAAAATAATTTGTTGGTCGATAAAATTTAGCATACACTGTAGTAGCGATATTGTGAACAATGTATGTGCAAGTTTCAATTCGATCTAACTACCTGTTTGCAAACCCTTGTTAATAGATCGACGATTTCGAACTATATTATGAATCGCTCAAGGAATAATTGTAATACTAAATAATTCTTCATTTCTATTCCATCTAAAATGACATTGAAAAATCAAATTATTAAGAATGACAGTCTTAATAAATCTCATGAATTATTCATTTCTTCTAAATGAGTGATGCGTGATAAACAATCATCTCATAACTCCAATCAGCATTATGATATTACGAGCGGCATCTTATGAAAAAACTAGAGCATTATTATCTGTACTTGAGTGAATTAGTGATAATTGTTTCAAATGGTTCGAATAATTCTAATGGTGAGAATTTTTAACAGAGGTGGTTTCCTGTTGGCAATTGCAACCGAAATTGGAAGCTTTATGTGTGATAGAATATAGTGAGAATATTACATACATGTTACAAGATATTTAATTATTTTTGAGTTGATTTTGTTTTCAAATCTTAAATAGAAAAATATAATTTTGAAAACAACCAAGTTTTGGAGATGATTTTTATATAGTTAGTCAATGTTAAGTAAAATCTTTACGGATGAAAACACAACATTTCCCAATTATTTCTGTTCTCCGAAGTTTGACTCTGTTTCGATATATTTGGAAAAGAGAAATTATTGAAATATTGACGATCTTCATGTCAGCCCAAATGAAGATTTGAAGTTGGCTTTCAATCACATCTTAAACACGCTTTTACACAAACAATAAATAATCAACGCATCTTGAAGTGTCGCCCTTTATGATGACGCCCATTGGCAACTTACGAAGTCAAAGGTCCTAACACCTGATTACTCTCTACAGTTAGACCGCCAGGCTATACTGACGAGTCTAGGCTAAAGACGAAACATGCATGATAGCAGGTTTGAGAAATATTTACATGAAATCTGCCAGTCCTAATACAGATTGAGATTGAGGATTAGTCAAATTGGCATTTATTAAAAGGTTTCCCACAAATATCCTTTAATGCTTGCAATTTTTCCACGCTCCAAATATATAAAAAATCCAGATTGGGAATATTTTAAGCGGCATTTTTCTTTTTGCTCATTTCTCCGTCGCCAGCTTATCAATTTCAAAAATAATAATAATAATAGACGTCTTTATTGATATTACAATAATATTTTACTGAGATTACGGCCAGAAAAGCGTATTATCATTTTTCAATTACCATAGCTCACTTGTCTATGACGTGGAAAGCGAAGCTGATACAGCGATCAATGGGAAATTACTGGAGAATATTTTTGTTACTGTGTCGACAGCTGATAAAAATTGCGAAAGTGAATTGTCTCATTTCAGAACGGTTTGCCGTCTATGGAATAATCCAAATTGTGCTCAACAGTAAACATATTTATTGATAACAAGCTTAAGTGATGCAAGGAATACAAAATAATTTCTAATTTTTGTGTAAGATTTAAATATATATCATTATTACGTCATCGTCGTATGACAAGCAAACATAAATAGAGGAAACAATATTTAATCAAGACCCATTCTTTCAAAATCTACTTCTCACTTGGAAATCTAAAAAATTAACATTGTGGCTTGGCCATTAGCAGATAGCAGATCACTTTGTTCAAGGCGTCTTAGTATTGAAACTCATAGTTTTTATGTTTGTCGAGTTATCCGCTGTTCGCTTTTATCATGAAAAATTAAAACATCTGCTAGTTATGTAAGTTTTAACGATTTTGGTCGATTATAGTGATATAATTACTCAATACTAATCGAAGATAAGCCTTAAACAGTGTTTAAACAGTAGTTTATGATTTGTCAGGAATAATAGAGCCGAAGATTATGAATAGTTGTTCAAAATCACCTTTCAAAAAATCAATAAACAAGAAGTTTTCATCAGGTGTTAATCCTTATTTTTATTTGTAGGTGATATCTCACAATATATGATCATGTTATTTAGTTCAGTAAGTAGAATAATATAAATCAAATGATCTTATGAGTCTTTCATCTCTCATCCTCTTGGATGTTGCGCTATAAAATCGATTCCACCATATGAAAACATACATATTATATTATATCAGCTTTTATTATATCTGATCCCTATTCATTTTGTTCACATGAAAATTTAAAATATTCAAAAGGAATAATAGCAATAGCAGAAGTTTCTGAGTTACTTATAAATTTGTTCAATTTGTGTTTAAAATAAAAACGTCTTTTATAATCAACAAGAATGAAATGGATCATTCATGCTTTATGTGAATAGACATTATTTATCTTCTCACAAGGCTACTGCATAGTGATAGTATTTCTACCTTTGTGAGAGGTTTTCTATATAAAAAATAATTCAAGAACGGGCGACAATATTTGTTATAATTGATGTGGAGCTTTATGTTAGAGTTTAAATTAAAATGGTGAAGGAGCTTCACCAAGTGTACACATAGCTTCTGAAGGACTGACGTTTAAGATAGTCAATTTCAATTGTTAGACAATTACTCATTTCATAATTATGGTATTTCAAGGCAATAAAAACTTTGACTCTACATAATCTGGATGTAACTAGATGAATACCAGATCTCTGAAATGCATTCTGTATTGATCGTCTTTGCGCAGTTTTGAAAATCAGAGAATTATCATATTTGGGTTTATTAAGAAAATATCCCTTAGGTTAGTTTCTTTGTCAGGGTTGGGACCCTGTTTTTGAAGGGCGATAATATCAGCATCTTGATACCTCTGATCTAAAGCACCTTTTGTGTAGCAAATTAGATGCATATATATGTAAATATAATATAAACAAAAGTATACATACAATGTTACTGCCTACTGGTAACTCGACTTATCATATACATAGCATTAAAGCTTGCATGGTGTTAGCAATATCACTATAACATCCACGTAAACAGAATTTGTAGGTGAAGTTATGATGAATTCACCGATATACAATATTGAAAACATGCATGAAAAGTAATATGACGTCTCAAATATTTGTGACGGTACTAAGACATATTTATATAACTCCTTTTTGAATAATGTTTGTGGTTGTAAATGTTTTTAAATGCTCTGGTCCTGTCGCCATGAATCAAAACAAGAATGAGCAAAAAGGCAATATTGTATGCCCATCAATCAATCAAATCAAAAAAATAGAATCAAGTTCCAAGGTATATCATAAACCGTGAATACATAGATATGGCTGAATATTATAGTCAGGTAGCATCTATTTAGCTGGTATCAGGTAATCTTACAGCTCACAATTTTGCATTTGAACAAAACACACTGATGTTGATTTGAACAAACCATTGTGAGAACTAGGACCTTAGTAGAACAACAAAGTAAGAACATGGGGTTGAATTTGTAACAAGGTCCTATACTCGTATATCGTATTCTTAACGTAATAGCATAATCAGTAAATCGACGGACATTTTCCAACCTCCACAATTCATCATTGTGGATATCATATTTTAAGTAACGTTTTGTGGCTCTTAGTGAATAAATGGATAGAAACATGTAAATATTCTTACAACTTACCTGCCGATAGCTCCTCCACCATACCGCTAAAACACAACACTAACAAGTCACTACGTAATCCACAGCTAGTGTAGCTATTTTGCGTATGAAAGGATGATTGTGAGGGTTCACTGAAGCACAAAACATTCCGCGGAGTTTTTGTGGGAATTTATATAGGTTAAATCAATGTGAGACAAAGCATAGCGAGGGGGATTGGGGTAGGATAATCAGGGGGGCAAGCATCTACATGATGTAATAGGGTCAGAGGGACTTCTCAAGGCGAGTCGGACGACCACGGGAACGCTAGGATTTTGTTCCTTGGCAGCCCCGGAATACTGTAAACATATATAGTCCAGGAGCCTGATGGTGTTTCGTCATATACGATGTTTAGTCAAATGTTTCACCTGTGATAGGTTCTGCTATGACTAAGGATCACTATAGGGTGAGGTTGAATGAAAAACTACGCGTGTAAGTTTCAACTCTATGTGCAAGTTTTATTTGGAATAAATCTGGAGTTTCCTGTGATTAACGCTGATATTTCGTTATAAGTGGTATGTATATGTCTAAATGTACCTCTCACAAGTAAAAACGAGGCAAACATCATTTGAACGTTTGATACACAGGAATATGAACTCTAGGCTTCACAATGAATAAACACAAATTTTGTCAAGTTGAACTACGTACTTTTATTAAAATCGCTATAAAAATTATGCAAAATCGATAGATTCTTAATTTCGAAACTTCCACTTCATCTACTGCACAATATGGAATGATTATTTCAGCATATTTAGCAATCAATCTTTGATAACAAAAAATTTCGGTCTTGACATCAATAAAAATGATTATTTATACAAGTAAAAACATTTGAAAACTGAACAAATGAGTAATAAGAGCTCATTGAAACCTAGTGAGAGCATCTACAATCTACATAATTTAAATACAGCATCTTTTTACGTTTTCTTCGTGAATCTCATGATTATAGCTAAAAGTAATCAATCACAATTTTTTTCATTTTTATAAGTTCCATATTTTTGAGCATACCTAATTCATAAGATAGGAAATTCGTATAGTTATTTTCAGGATAAATTAATGGATGATTCAATTTATCGAAATAACCCACATACTAGAGAGATTATAAATATATGCGAAAATGTTTCGCATTTTGTCATTTGTTGTTTCGCTGGACCGACTAGGCTACTGTTATAAAAACTTTGTATGCTGAAAACTCAATTTTGCCCTCGGACTAACAGGGGTAGCCCGCTCGAAACTGAGTTTTCTCTCTTTATCTAAACATCAATTTGGTGGCACAGCTGACAGGGCTTTTGCTGTTTATTTGCTCATGCGCCATGCACTGTTGCCACTTCTTTTATATGTTTCTTCTCTAACTGAAGGTACTGTATAAATAGGGCATTGACCTAGATATACCACGCATTGAAGTAATTTGAAAATATGTGATGTTCCCAAAGAAAAAATGTAATCTTGATAATTTGGATAGCTTGACCGGTAATGCATTGTTTGCAAGAAAATGTTAAAGCATTTATTTATTGATACAAACGTTTATAATAACGTTTATAATAATCATTCTATGTTACTGATAATTTTGTGTATAGTATATTTCTTCAAAAAGAATCTGTGAACAAACATAATTGTACGATATCGTCGCCATCATTGGGATACTTTCTGTAGATCTTCGTCAAAATGGCCTGATATGGCAACCTCTTATTGCGCGTAACTCAGTTCCATTCTGTTCGACGGTTTCAGCTAATCAGGTGGCAAATCGAATCAAGTTAAATTGAGTTTTAAGATTCGTGTGTGAGATGCTCTGGTATAGCTTTATTTAGAAGCTTTGTTGCCTTTACGTATATAGCGTCAGCATAGGTCTTAAGAAAGTAATCTTGTCATAATTCAACGGAGAGGGATGATGCAATATATAGTGGAGCTTCCATTGTCCTGATTGACATTTTTGGAAGCTAAATATATAGTATATTTAGATGCAGATAAGAAGATTGGGTACTTAACGCACACTTTGTGAAGCTGTATGTTACGTACATACAGCTGCAAAGAGCTTTTTACTAAATATAAAATTCGAACAATACCTTCTCTGGTGATTTTCGAGTTGGCTTTGTATGTATTCGAAAATAAAAGCAAATTTACTCTGAATCACCAAACATACTTGGACCCAAAATATTTAGTAGACTGCCCAAAAAGTTTAATAACGAAACACATTTAATTCACGTCGAATATCATTTGAAAGAATTTTTATTAGACAAATGTTTTGTATGCGTAAAATTCAACGATTCCTATACAAAATTTAATTTGCCAAAAGGAAAATAAATAAAATCCATATAATCTGCTGATTCATTCTGTCCATCACAGCGCTAGAAAATACTGCTTCTTGAAAGCTGTCTGCTAGAAATTTTGTGCTTACTGTACGTGCATTACATCGACAATCTCTAGTCACTTTAAGCGATCCTTGAACCCAATATTATCATGAAACTTTTAACAATTCCTACAATATTAAGCATTCGCCTGCAAAATTGATATCCATGGCTGATTATTTGCGCGCTCCCAGAATATGTGATGAAGTTTAAATCGTCATAGCACTTTGATACCTGTGAAGGTTGATGTTGAATAATTAGTGATGGAAAGATATTTTAGTCGAGTTGGGTAGCAACGAAATCAATATATTTGGCTTATACCTGAGCTGCCACGAAGTTTATTACAGAATGTACCGTAGTTGCTATAAAGAAGTCAGAGGGAGTTTGTCGAAACGATTTTTGAACTAACCCATTCACACAGATTCCGAAATGGTGTCTCTTGGTAGATGAGATGATAATTGTCTATCCACTTTAACCTTAAAATGCTGTAAGATGTCATTATTGAGGGATAAACTCCCTGGTAGCTCAACGCTGAGGTGCTCCAAAAGAATGACTTTATTTGAGTCTGACTGGTGTATTGGACGTTTATCATTCTCCACGGCTGTTGGTCCAGCGTATAATTTTTTATCAGGGTAGTTTTCTTAGTCTACTGTGAGTTGAACTGAACTGAAGAGTAAAAATAGTGTTGGTTGAAACAGATCCCTGTGAGACACCCGTGTTGTTGTGGAAAGAGAAAAGTGTCAATTCTATATACAAAGCTTCTCAGGAAGATCGTAGTGCCGTAGTTTGCTTGGGAGAACTGGATACCATAGCTGATCTAACACCTTGCTAATATCAAGAGCCTCTCCAAAAGGCTTTTTGAGAGTATCCCAAAAATATATGATCCATAATTCATTATTGGTGTTGAAATTCGTACTGTCTATCGTTGAATAGGCAATTATTATCAAAAGTTTCTAGTTGATACAGTCTCCATCCTGCATCATCTTGCTGATTACAGATTCCATATAGCAGAGTTATGGGTCTTGAGGTAGCAATACTTGTCCATTAAATTGAACAAGTACTAGATATTTATCACTTCTACTACTATCTGCTTAGTAGTAGGTGCTTTGTATACAGACGATAGATAGATATTTTGAGCTCTCAATGAGGCGCAAATATTTCTGCGTAGCTTAAATGAATCACAGATGGTACAAAGTACTATTTAGTTCAGACAACGAATCTTTGCAGGACTTTCAGCACCATGAGTCTTTTGTTTGACGGTTTGTGCTCCATACCAACTCGTAATTCACGGTCTGCGCAGAGCCTTCAAAGCTGGCTCGAACATTGAGTTTCTCAGTGATATCTCTGAATTTTGGCAAGGAAGATATGGTAATATTTATTTTCAAGTTTTTGCAAAATGACGCTGCCCATTGACGTCCTACAATAGCAGATCAATCATAATATCACACCTTTAGCTGTTTTACGTATATGATGATTCACGTCTTGATCCTCGCCCATACCTTTTCGGCAAAATTTTCCCAGTGTGTGGCTAGCCTTATCATTACTCTGTGGTACAGGATCCTTCTTTTCACCTCTTGCGTCCAGTAGCTGACGCCCCCTAACGGCAATTTCGGTAACTTAGGTCCGCGCCCTGCGCCAAGCTTCGAAAGCACCCTCGAGGTTCCAGCTTTCGAGCTTTTCAGTGGAGTTCGCGACTACGTTCAAGCAACATGGCATGCACTTTCGCCTGCCCATTCTTCTGCCTCCTCATCGTTGCGATCATCAGTTTCTCTGATGGGAGGGCGGTAAGTTGGAACTCAAATATATTTTTTTTAATGAGGACGTTTCTGGAAAGCAGACGCTTAAAACTTATTTCTGTTGAGAAATGGGTTTGTTTTAGATAACTACACACTCAACTGGGTTCACCGTCTATAAGGGGGTGTATCCTTATTATGTCTTATGTTATTTTCTCTTTTTTTTTGTTTAAGGATGTTTCGCAAATGATTTATTTTTGGATCACTTTATATGTCATAATATTATAATATCCACCATTTATGGTTAATTTTTAAACTTGATTTAGAATCTTTTACAGGCGTTATTATCCGACAGTTTTTCAGTTTTGGATATGGTTTTTAGAAATATAAGTAACAAATAATATAAAAAAATAACAATTTCAGTTAACAATTATATCTATTGTCTATGATCGTGATCACATTACGATCAGTAATATAACGTACCTTAAGTTAGATTATTATCAATATGTTTAATCCTTTTCAATCCCATTTTTTTTTGTTTTTTAGTCAGTTTATGATATTTATAAGTAATTAAATACTAAAATTGAGAAAGCAAACAACATTTTTTAATTGCGCAAAAATTTCTACAGCAAGGACATGGATTTGGAATTTAACTATACATTTTGAATAAATTTAAACTAATCACAAGTTTTGGTGATTTGTACATTACCTTAGGGCGTAGTTAACTTTTTTCTGAACGGGTTTCGCTTATCCCGCTTCTGTATTAGCAACTACTACTGCATTTTAACCGAATAAGGACCATAATAAGTTAATTGCGAGAGTGCTACTTAGACTTTTAAGAAATGTCGTCAGTGAGGTTAATTCTGAATGTATCATATATTTAAGTTATAAAGGATTTTGATTGACTTTTTTTTGGATTGGAATTGTTCTTATACTTACAAAAAAATTAGGAATTGAACATTTTGGGAAGTTGCGAAATTAGGATCAATATTTCGTGATTTTTAAGGTTTTAGCTAGGGTCTGCCTACAAAACATATTCTACACTGTACAAGTACTTTTTTGTATTTTCAGCATATGTTCTACATTATAACAGATCATCTTGAATGCTTAATACTGTCTGGACAACTGTTCAATTTAATCTGCTCGTTCTTGCCACTCCTGACTGTGAAACAAGCTACATGGCTATGCCGATGTGCCCAATTTGGGTCATACCATGCACTCATAAAGACTAATACAATTAGCAGGAAATGGTCCGTTATTCGCAGCCTGAAGACGGTAACCATAAATTTCAGAGTGAAACCAGAGAAACGGCATGGAGCTAAATAAACATGAGAGCGCTGTGAATCTCAAAGGGGTTTTTAAATACACAGTCTGTTTTTCTTTTGTAATGGTAGAACGTTGTATCTGCGAATATTCCCTCTTTGTTTGGGACGAATCGGCCATATGCAAATGTTCACTCACTGCTGGAATACGAGGGTCACGCTGGAAGTCCTTAGATATTCCTAATCTATACAAGTTTGAATAAGTTTGAGCACGTAGCTATTTTGTATATAGTTGTGAGCGCTTACACGCAAAGGCAGCGTTTGAATCGTTCAGTAGTTGCCTTGCCACGGTCTCGAATGCATCCAAGTGTTGGCCGAATTTTAACGTGAAAATGGAATCGGGTAGTCGCGATTTTTGAGCCATGATTTTGTATGACTATAAAAAGGGAATGAAACAATTGGAATGTCACGAAAGTTTGGTTGCTTTGGGGAATTTTTAATTGGTTGGCTGAGTTTAAAAGGGGCCGGGTCTCACTCGATGACGAACCTCGCACAGGTCGAGCGCCCACCGCTGTTACTCCAGAAACTGTATAAGCTGTGCAAAATATGGTAAAAAATATCGCCATATAACCTACTCCGAGATTCCGTTTTTTTCTGCGCTGCTGAACCGATTTTTAGAAGCCACAAATATCATTTCGTCCCTATTACAGTAGTAATGTAGCGTCAAACGTTTATCAAAATCTGAAACATACTTTCCAAGTTATAAAGGATTCCCTGACAGAGTACAGATAGAGACACAGACTGACTGACAGACGGAAATTTACATGGTTTTTCGTGTTGCACTTCCTTCGCATACGTCCGTTAAAAGCATAATAGTGGAAAATTGCATCCAAATCCGGAAGTCAGAGGTAAATGGGAATATAAAAATAGTTCCTCATATACACCAGAGCCGCTCCAATAACTCCAACTCCCAAAGGTTCGATCAGAAATTCAAGGCTTCATTTCTCCTCGGTGCACGAAGTTGTGCGGATCGACTCTCAAGAGGCTTCGCCATTGCTTGCACTTAATTACGAACTTAACTGCAGATGGATGCAGTATAGACAAACGCTAGACCTGGGTTCACCTTGTGTGTGTGTTTTGATGTAAAACCCCAGTGGCAATGCATCTTTCATGCATTTAAGTAACAAATACTAATTATATTATCACACGATGAAACAGATTTAAGCGATTATAAAAGTTTTTTCCGTATGAAAACATCTGTTTATAATATTTTTATTATTATAATGAAAATACAAAATACGACAATCTGATATGTCAGCTCTAGAATTCATGTGGTGGTACCATAGTATAAGATAATGCAAGAAATTTTATAAGGGGTTTGGAAGACCAGTCGGTGAGAAGACCTGATCCACCATCCACCGCCTGATATGCAGATGAGAACCCGACATTTTCTTGTGAGATTTCATTCAAACGCGTGAGACCTGGCATCACTGGATCCAGTATGCTGTACCGGCTGTAGTAACAGTACGTCAGAGACGTCAATAACCTGTCATAAGTGTAAAAAGCCTATAGCACTCAAGATGCGCTGCGAGAGGACAAATATTTATTCGCAGTGAGCTTGAAAAGCTGCAAATTCTAACCATCGGGCAACAAACTCCCAGATTCTGGCGAGGCGGCCCATTCCATAATGAGTCTCTTTCAAGAGAAATACTTGGAAGAGGGTCTTTCGAGTTGTTAAAAGGTCTAAATTGTGTCTGGAAGCTTCAGAGATCGTTTCTGAGCTCATTCTCACACATGTGAGCAATATTCCAGAGATGATCTGAGCCTTGTGGAGTACTCGTGAAGGCTAGTCGCTGAATGTAATTTTCAGCCCTTATTAGAGATGGGTTGATGAGTTGAACTCGACCAATTTACTATCCAGTAGGAAACACATCTCGCTGGTAGGAGTTTGTGTGAATCTGCTTTTGAAGTATCTGGACAATATGGCTTCGGCTAGCATAGATCCACAGAAGAGTTTTTGGCTCATGCCACTCATATGTGGAGCAGAGCTATTGAGCTTTATGAAGAGTCTCGAGTTGTCGCGCTCAATAAGTATAAAGCTTTCGAGTGGGTGTAGCTTGAGAGAATTCTGATCAAGCTGCCGCCGTGTCTGGGTCAGTGCTTGGGTAGTTTTTCCAGGCCCCGCTCCTTATTTGTGATGGTGATGATGACATCAATGCGGGCGTTTTACAGGGATCTGTTTTTGCTGTATTCAATGAACTGTTGGAAATGACATCTAATCCTAAATATAGCTTTTCATTGGATATCATCCTTATTTCCTAATGGATCACCACAGTTGTTGTTATTCATTCCAATTGACAACGTGCCTCAAGAAACTTATATATACTTAGATGGCTGTTCAACTTATGATACACATAAAATGTATGAGTATATATTTTTCAAGCAACTTCCAACTCATTCTCCTAGTGGAAAACAAAGCTGTAGAACAGTGAAAATATTCGCGTTCGAGGGAGAAAGGCGGAACAGAGCGAAGTGACAGAACGCTTCCAGTTAGCAACAACAAGGGAATTCCATTTATGAAATTAAAATGTAACTTTTGCCTGCAGCCACTGCGGGAAATGACTTACAAGCGCCTCATAATGACGTATAGTGTTAAACGTTAAAATTCACGGAAGTCTGGATAGGACAAATAGTACAGTCGATATTGACAATTTCAACTGAATATATCGCACCACTAGAAACAAATTCTTTAAGCAAGTCCGAAGCAGTGTTTTAAAGACAATTTCAACGACCAATGAGGATGCTCTGTTGTTTAAAAACCCGTATAATATTCTAGTACTGAAGGACGCATGCCATTCCAATATTTTATTTTAGCGCTCATTTTGCTATATAATTGAACGATTTTTTTGCAAAGATAGAGAAAGGTTGCATCTATGCTCGTGCGAAGTTTTTTTTTCAATTAAGAATATAAATTGATATGATGAGTGTATACGTTCTAACCTGAGTGAAACAAGGAAAAAAAGGAAAACAACGGATGTCCAAGCTAAAACAAATTAATAATTTTAGGTGTTATTTTATGAGCATTTAACGATAACAGTGATGATAAAACAAATGAAAATCAAATATGGGTCAACAGCGGAAGAAAAAAATTTCATCCTCATTTTTCACTAATTTTAGGATGATTCTTAGGAGCCTTTGACACGTGAATGTTTTTAATGATAATTACAGTTTTATAGAAAATTATACTTCAAACAAAGTCCTTCTGCCTAAGAATTGAGTCACAACTCATGCACATTTGAAGCTCTTTAAACATGTTGAAGTATACAAACAGACAAACAAACAAGACTGACAGACAGACAAACGCAGAGCCTCATATAAAATTCGCATTGTTTCACGATAACAATATTTTATCCGCTTATATGTCTGATCCCTCTTACAAACAAACGTACGCTGTTTTATAAGGATATTGGGTTCGAATCCCCCAAGGAAATATCATGTGTACCCAATGGCAAACAATTTCCTCTTGGGGTGTATAGAGAGAAAACTTTACAGGAGTCAAGGAATCACGTTGCGAAGGGACAAAATTAACGCCAGCCAGGCGAAAAGTGAAAATATTTCCGACACCCGTACCGTAAGAATGAAAGGGCTCCTTTTCGAACTTCTGAAGTGTGAACGGATAGGTGGAAAGCATCCATTCGCCCTTAGTCCTTTGTGCAGGCTACATTGTAACGGTTTGTTGGAATACACCTACGACGAACGACAAAAAAGTGATAAGGTTTTTTATTTGCTAACCAGTGGCATACATCTAGAACCATATACACACCAGTTTTAAAATAGGAAATATAAATTCTGTAGGTAAGTTTTCTTTCATTGTGAATGTAGTGAGTTTACTTGTATAGCTATTGAACAGAATTGAGCATCCTGGAGTAGGCTGTGAAGTATTGAGGGTCGAAGGGTAGCTATTACACCCTATATATTCTTAAATAGATTCACTGCAGAAATGAATGGTATCAAGTACGTTGAATCAGCTCTTACCACGTAGTGATGGATTAGCCCAAAGTTTCTCCATCATTGTTCACGCTAGAACTGACAGATGATTAATCATATATGTTCACAGAATAATTTTTCATTGGATCTTCGGCTTACTCGGCAGCCATTCTCGAAGGACCAAATTGAAAAAAGATACATTTTAAAAACATTGATTGTAATTGGCTGTCTGCAAGATACCAATTTTGCCTTTATTATCGATCAAACAAAACATGATGAACCAAAGAGACAACAACATGATAAATTTCAGTAGTTACATTAAGCAATAACAATAATAATCACTATTATTAATACTGAGCTGTGGTCGAGATCATACCATGCGAGAATAATAGTAGGATCATTTTTAGTCTCTTTGAAAAAACTAATCCAGAACAGATTAAGGTTTCGTGGTCGATGCAAGTGTTGTTATA
Source organism: Bruchidius siliquastri (assembly GCA_949316355.1). NCBI lineage: Eukaryota > Metazoa > Arthropoda > Insecta > Coleoptera > Chrysomelidae > Bruchidius > Bruchidius siliquastri. Next base: position 38,963,742 of record OX438533.1, on the reverse strand, counting down.
TTTTGCTACTCCCTGCTTCTTTACTTTCAAAGCTGAATTCACTGAATTCAGTTTCAGCAGAAGTATCTCTGTGATCTCATATAGATAAAAACAATAATAATCTAAGATTATTATAGCTAAAATTTGAATGTCCTAATGGACTAGCAAAAACGAATAACCGTCCTACAATAACAGATATGAAAATCTTAGGAGAGGTTTTATTAAGCTAAACACGTTTGAAATCCTGAGATCTTTACTATGCCAAGAAGACCACAGCTATTGAAAAAAGACATATTGATTGAGTACAGATTTGAAAAAGTAAAAATAAGAGTTTTCAAAAACTTTGAAGCACCTCAAAATTTAACTATTTACGCTTTAAACTGAAACGCTTGACAGGGTAGCTAAGATGGTATTTAATTCGATTGAAAATCATGTAAAAGTGATGTTTGGCTATTTATAAATATCTAAATACATTTTTTCCAGCCTAATATCATGACATGGAAAATCCTGAAAGCGTAGAGGATAAGAAGCTTGGGAGTGTTATGATATTGTATGATGTGTACTCTTCTTAGTCTTCTAAACTTTGTAAACTAAAAAATCCCCGAAGGGATCAGCACTAATTTGAAAAGGACTAATACGATGATAAATATTAATACACCCTAGAAACATTCAGTCAGTCACCAGAATTTGATTGAGCTGTAGCGGTTAATCTACTCAAATAGCAACAGACCATGAGATAGACCGAGGACTTGGATTTTTACAACATAAAAACCTTAAAAACCTGAAAAATATATGCTATGATCAAATGATCTGCTCATCTAGGAACATCGGAAAGTCTTGAAGGGCCCACAACAATGTGGCTCAGCCTAATTTTTCCGGTAGAATTTGTTAGAGGAACTTGTTAGTTCCAATAAATCTGGACTGTGTGTGTAATAAACAGTTTTAAGTACGCGATGTAATTCTATTAGGAAGTTAAAAGAAATGGATTCTAATGCAACAAAATAAACTGTATAAAACGAAAAAAAAAATTAATTTGTTAAAGGCAGGCTACAGAAGGAAATTGAACGATCATTTATAGAAGAGAAGCGGTACCCGAAGTGAAGACCTTTATATCCCTAATTTATGGTTTTTGATGACTAAACTTCAAAATCCATTTTCCCCCCCTTGATTTTAACGCTAATGCCTCCACCACTGCACATAATTATAATGTCTTCATATGTACAATCATGCGTATGGGTTCAAAATGTTAAAAAAAACTAAAATATGTATGCAATTCACGTTCCTGGTTTTTAATTGAAAAGACTTGTGGGCCGAACAGTCCCGTAAAAACGAAGTCTGTGGCCCTCTTAACATTTTAACCAAATTACCGGTTAATAAACCTTTCTGGCGATCCCTATGTTAGCGAACCAAGCCCAGCAGTAATAAATGTACGCCCGGAAAGAGAACCCACTCTATTATTTACGTACCGGAGAAAATAAATGGCTGATGTGGCAGTGTGTGTTGTCGGTGGAAAAAGCGCGGCAAGAAAAAAACGGTCGGCCGAACTTTACGGCTTTTTAGCGCGGTGCCGACCTTCCACTTCCGGGGTGTGATACGATTTTCCGGACTGCAACAGATCTGATACCCACACGTTGTACACGCCGAATACAAAGGTTCCAGCTGTAACGTCGTTTTATGGTAAAAACTAAGATACATTTGTGCAGTTTATACATGAGGTTCCACCCCCCACGTGTGCTGATGCGTTCCTAAGAACTCTCTGAATCTACAGCGTTTTAAGGTCAATGTGAATAGAAGTTTACCCTCACGCAGTGCTCATGAAGCGCGATAGGCTATCTGCCTTTGCGTGAGTTTATTTATAAAAAAAAATAAAAATTCTTTTTTGTAACGCGTTCCGCTTCAATATCTGAAACATCGTCAGATTGTGAAAATTTACTGTTCACAAAGCTGCGCTGGTGGTATGACAGCTAGTTAAGTTCTATCATGAATGTTATACTACAGTACTCAAATCTAGCATTCTATTTATCCCGTGTAGCTAATGTTCTATCAAAATATCTTATCTTTTCTGCATTTAGGGGAAATATTTCTGTAGCGACTATATTGTAGCTAGTTCTGGTGTACCTCAGGGCTCCGTGCTAGGGCCTCTATTGTTTGTACTATTTATCGATGACATTGGCGATAACCTAAATGTTCCTTATCTACTATTTGTTAATACTGTTTAATTTATTTGGTGCTATTTCAACTTCATGTGTATTACCTCAACTTTTCTATCGTATTATTATTGTTTTTTCTATATTGTATAATTTCACATCCTTTGTCCCATCTTGTAAATGGATATATCTGTAATCTGTTAGATGGTGTAGAAATAAATAAAAATAAATAAAAATAAAATATTTGCAATAGCGTTTAGGGAAACTTCTAGAAAATGTTAACCTATTCATTAAACAGCTGTTTATAAGTCGATGATAGATATATCATTGAACAAATATATAATAAATATAATAATAGATATAGGGCCGATTTCATCAAATAACTAGTCGTTATATTGAGCCATTGGGATGAGATCTTATCGAGCTCTACCAATAGGCTATCAGAGTCTTTCGTTATAATTTAGATATCCAATGGTGTTTGACTATATAAAACAAAATTTTCAAACTTCTGAGATGACAGATCGGCATTGTACTGTCAGTTGCTCATGGAATATTCCTAAATTTACAGAAATCTGAATCAAAATGATGCACAATTTGTAGTTTTCGGATAAAATCAATTATTTTCCATTGTAGTGAACGTTTCTACAATTTTATTTTTGAAATACACAGTTAATTTCCATATAACTATTTGTGGAGGAGTTCTATTTGAGTTACTATTTACATATAGGTACCTACCTTATATAAATACATAAACATTCTACAATTTGACCATCCTGCACAAATATTTCAGTTGGTGAGAAACGTTGTCATAGAAACTTAGAAATTGCCAAGTAATTGTATTCAAAATCCAGAAGAGAAATCCGATCATTTTCATTCCCCAGGTTGGACACAGCATTCCTTGATTTTAATAGGGTTATACAAAATACCTGATACGGATTGTATCAAGGACAAACTAACATCATAAACTGTTTACAGAAGATGCATAAGCTCTTGAATTGGAACATGATACTATTCTGCTGCTATACGTTGAGAAAATAGGAAATTGGAGTACTTGTTATGCGCCACAGATGATCAGTTGTTTATCAGTTATGCGCTTATCTGTCATTCCAAACTTCAAACTACAAAATAGAGATGGGTCACTAATTCGTAAACGTTGAATTCATAGTGATGGGCTCAGTAAGGGGATATCTAAATGCATATAAAGGTCCAACTTTAGTAAATCTCGAAACTTTCGAAGACTCACTTCAGGTGGATCATAAACTATAAAATCCAATCTGAATCTTCAATAAACTGATAACACTGAACGTGAATCTGAAAAGCATTTCTGTGATCATTTATCAGTCGAAAATGTATCCCAAAAACAGAAAATATGCTTTACAGTCAGAGAATCATTCGTGAGATGGTTATTTCAGGTGATCGTTCAGTAAAGGTCTACATTATCTGGGTCAGAGGGACACTGACCTCACCTCACAACCCCCATACGTTTCCTTTATAACTAGAGTATTCCTTTCTGTGATATATAGCTCATATAAATCCGAAGCGTCAAGATATATTGCAAGTAAGCAAAACTTCCAAGCGTACCCTTATTTACGCAGGACTTCGCCGAACGATATTTTCTAAAGTTTTCGCTGCAGCTCGCCTTCCGATTTTCATCTATTTTGTTAATGCTCCCGGAAGGACTGAAAATATCCAGCTGTCGCTTTATCTGTTTGCTTCCGGGAATACTTTACCGGAAGGAGCGGCTGTAGCAGGCGCGCGCAGCTAAATTAGATTATTCTAAGAATATTGGCTCATAGAACGGTTAATAAAAAGCTTGAAGAATCTCAGCTGGCCACATTTTGATGTTCATCTTGCTATCAAAAGCCGATCTTGAAAGCCTCCCGTCCAAATGACTTCACCAAAATATGTTTTAGTTGTTTCTCCAAGTGTTTTAGAATGCACCAAAAAGATTAAGATGTTTTCAAAGCTTCAAAATTGCGTTGGAAATGCAGCTTCAATCACATGATGCCATTTTTTCATAAACTGTTTGAAATGCAACCGTGAAAACCATTTTGTTGTGGTACTGGGACTATGCAACCTAGGCAAAACACAGCTTTTTCTGAACTAAATACTTACGCTGTGCCTGTAGATACGAATAACGTGTGCAGCTTCAAATTAGAAAAAAAGGTGGTTTTGAGTTCCTAAAACTGGCGTATTGAATCAATTGAAAGACATACGTGCGTAGCTCATTTGGTAACAGCATCTGCTCGTCAAGCAAAAGGCACTCTCCAGTGTCTGGAACTAAGATGTTTTCCTAAAGGTGGTTTGGTTGTGGAATATAGTTGTAATTTTTTCATGTGATATGCTCATGTACCAAATACATATCATTTTATTCCTTCAAACTTAAGAGAATTATTCAAAATATCAAGTAGGTATTAATGTTTTTCACGTTGTATTATTTATCTCGGACTTTAATTATTTACGCAGGTTATTCAGGATCCTTTCCAGCTTCGCTTAATTTTCATCTGATTTGATAATATTCCCAAGAGAATCGGAAATACCCAGCTTTTGCTTTATTCGTTTCCCCTTCGACGATATCTCCCGGAAAGTATGGTAACGCCAAACGCGTGCCTCTAAATAGGATCAAATAATAAAGAGAACGAAGACGAATTAATATGATTATGAGAATAGGTAATGTGATTTCTTTTTCTCATTCTTGAAGGGGTTGAACGAAAACGTGAATAAACTTGTAAGAAAGAGTAAATAGATGTTAGTTTTTCATATGTTTAAAAAACTAAGTTATAGAACCAATAAAGTTCAGTATAGTATCAGCGAAACTGTACAAATCGTACGGGGTTCAAGACTGTTATTGCCAGAAACATATCAGAAGCGTCTAAAATGAATGAATGAATGACACCTTCTCTCATAGGTATTCTAGTGCATTGATTATATAGATATCAATTTTGAATATTGCATGTTGTTCTGTGAAGGGGTGTGAATCTGTTGAGCAATTAGGTGCTATGAATATGATTATTGCATTAAAGCTTTAACGAAACTACAAGTGCTGCTAAAACGCATCTAAGAAGAACTCCATTATGGATTCTACTTAACTAGAGTACGTTTCTGGAGATGGAGGCTAAGCATTTTAATCAGACTAATTAAAAGCTAAAACTTCTTCACATCGTTTACTTTGAAATTTCAATTAACATCTAAATAAACTTTCTCAGCTTTGCACTGCTCCTGTATTCGTTAGGACACAGCTAGCAGAAAAGGGTTAAAAGCTGAATGCGGGTCACACAATGTAGGTACCGTAGCACCGTGTGATTGAGACGTTTTAACTATGGGAAAGAGAAAAGAACAGGATGTTCTAAACGTATACGCAAGGCAATCAAAATACACAGAAATCGTGTAATTCTACGCCAACTGGAACACTTGGTACAATACTAATTGTTTTCCGAAGAAAAAGGGTACCGCTTTGAAATAGATGTCGTGGGGCCATCTTCAGCAATCCAAAGCTGCTATCCACAAGTAGATGGATATTTTCCTTGAACAGAAAATGTAGGAAAGGAAGTTATGATAGAAATAATTATTATACATGATGATTGACATTTATTTTATTTGTTAAGGCTCATGTTATTTACATTACACACTTTAATCTTAACGATGAGAGAGTTTCATTAAGTAGGAGCATTCTCAACCTACATGCATAAAAATTGACAAAAATCAGAAAGCTCTAGATAGGTTTCGTCTCTGGGAATAGTAGCGAGGAAAAAGAACTTGTTTTTATAAAAGTTCAATAACTTTACTTTCATTCTGTGTTGGGTATTCAAGAATCCGATGTTCTATCTGAAGGTGTATCTATGAATGATGTATTTATACGAGGAAACTCGAATTATATTTGATATTCTTTGAACCTTAAATTAAGTATCTCGATGCTTCAATTCCAGGTGAACATCAGCAACACTTGGATGTTGCCCGAAGAAGGTTTTCCTGTGTTTTACCGTCACTTCCGCGACCGAATTTCATGGTATGAGGCCGACGCCGTTTGCCAGTTCCACCATGCCAATCTCGTTACCGGTAAGTCCATTTCACCCTTTTGTTGGAAATCCGAGGGGCAGCTTGGTAATGTCTTCCTCCGCATACCAAATAAAGACACGAACTGAATAGTTGGTATTCAAAATTATTTGAATCTTAGCTGTTTTCAACAATAGAATATTGTTATGACGAAAAATTTTGAATTAGAGATATTATTTCTTCTTGATGTTTCGTGACAGTCACAAAAAGCCAATGACTCACTCATTTCCGTCTGTGTGTCCGGTTGTCTTTGGCTCGTCGATAACTGGGAGATCATATTATAACGTAAATACATTATAGTAACATTTCTCATTGTATTAGTTGCTTTATATATAACTATATGCGTTCTTTACTTGTTTGACTTGCCAATAAACATGGGACATGTATGAAATGGTCAATAAAACTATGACAAAATCTACTCAGACCAACTAGTAAGTAATAAAGCTATGACGATCTCATTGTTGAAGGTCTATTTGCATGAATACCTTTGAGGCAGTTTATATGTTAAGAGGATTATGTGAGAATAGCAAATGAGCAGGAGGTTGTTTCCTATTATTATTAACACGCATTGAAAACAATCAACTATCCACAATAGAAAAGGAAAATTCAAATGTTCAACGCAGTCAACTGATATATTCATAGTGAATACAGTGTAGCAGCATCCATATTTTTCATTTCATTTAAAGTGAAATTGACTCTAGACTAACATGGAGAAGCAAAACCAACCATAGTTAGCAACGGGTTACGATTAAAATTCGCAATTTCCCAATACGCTGCAGATTGTTTTTTAATTGGAAATGATCCAGAGCGGATGTAGCCGTGTGTAATTTGGAAAGCAACACGCCGGAAGCCAACTGGTTTATGGTCTCGTGTACACGTGGAAACTAATATTGAAATAGGTGATATTGCACACTTTACAGTTTATATTGAGCTTTTAGCAAAATGACAGGTCATAGCGTGGAAAAAGTTTCGTACGAACATATTGTGTAACAATTGTAAGAAAAATATGAAATAGAATTTGTATTTTTATTTTTCCTTGAAACTGCCAGATCTTGAAAAATATCAAGCGAAAGAGTTCATTTCAAATCAGTTTTAATATTGAGCCTATGGTTCTAGTGGTTCAGTAAAATTATGGTAGATAGTTGAGGCATAATGTGTTACGTCACTAAAAGCACTACTTTATACAGGTTATACCTTTGAAATAAACAATTTTAAATATTGTTTTGTACCTTGCATAATTTTCTATAGAAATTATGCCGAAGAGAAATATTTTCGCCATGCAGGGTCATTAGCATTTATATATTTACCTAATGTATTAAATCAGGCACTTTACTTGTTATTCGATTTTTCTAGATTTCGTCTTGGTATATTTTAGTTTGTTAAGGAAATGTTCCTAAATTAATTCTTCCAGAAAGATACATTTTCGATATAAGCTTAATTAATAGTGAATTACAAATTCATTTTTATTACCAACCTATTCCCAAAGGTAAATTTATATTTGATTTTTTTGATTTTTTACAAATGTATCATTTATATGGAGCACTCAGTTTCAGTACGTATAAGCGTTCATAGAATTTTTGCAAAATTTAGGTCTACCGTAGCTAGATTATTTTATATTTTCTGTAAGTAAAGTCAAAATAACCCCTTGCAAATGCATCCACCACAATTAGCTATAAAATGCTACTAGTGCATTCATTCAGGTCATATCCATTCTGAAACCCAGTTAATTACTTAGAGTTGACTATGTAGCTATCTCGCAGAAATCAGTGTTTCATCTAGAGAGACTTTGCATACGAATGACCCGAATGGTAGAATGATTTAAAACAGGTAAGACCATTCATGCTAATAAACATCATCATCATCGTTTATTGAGCACAATTTGTACTGCATTGATTGAGCAATGCTTGTGTGTGGTTCTCATTTATCTGCCGACTGTAAGAGCTCTCATGTGTAAGACGCTTTCATGTGGAACGTAGTCCATATTACAAACATACTTCTGGTGAGCGTCACAAAGTTACCCTCTCCACAATCTGTGGCAGTGTTCCAGAAGGAAATTCGAATCAGTGCACTGATATGCATCATTAGCCAGTGGCGGTAGATCTCTTTGTAGGTTCCGCTACTGATGATGTATATGCTGCAATTCCAACAGCAGTTAACTAATACTACACCAGTCACGTTTGGTAAAGATGTTCGATGTAACGACAAAGTAACAAATAGAAAAAACAAGGTACTTGGAAGTATACAAACGTTTAAATCTCGATTCATATCTGTCAGTACCAGAAGGCACAAAAAATGGCATCTAGAAGGTTGACGCTGTACTTCCTACTCAATCGTATCCCTCAGGGGATAAATATTTTAACAGGATTTTGAAGCTGTTGATCTTTCAAATTGCAATTGAAAAACATTGCAACTACTGAAATATCTTGAGTATGTCATGAGTTTTTTTAATATCTAAAATTTCCTAAACTTATTTCAACTGATTAACACGTGTGTGTTTTGTCGACTGGATACGATTTCGTTTAAAAAATGTAAATGTGGCAGAGTGTGTCCTATAAAATGATGGAAATCAGTAGACCTTTCAGACGGAATTGATAGAAACTAAACGATAGAGTTCTTGTTCATGAAATATTATATCTGATGCACCTCTATTTTGAAACCCTATGGTTCCAAACCAAAAACTCATGGATGAGGGTCGGAGGATCACCAAACACGTGTTATTGCACTGGAGTAAATGTAAACCAAGTAATATCTGGCCGCTAACTAATTGAGTGCGCAGCAAATGAACTCAACCGAAATTCAGCTGAGTTCATTTGGGTGGCATTGATACACTCGCGGTTATAATTTATATCGACATCCACGTGCTAGTTTGATCCGATTACTATATTTGTAATGCTGCATTGATTTCCTGGAAGTGTTGCTGAGAAACATTGTCGTGACGAGAAGGGTTCTGATCACTGACGATAGAAGACTGATAGACCTCGTATGTTTACAAAAACTTTCGTCAGACATTGGTGCACAGTTGCCAGAATTCACCAAAGGACTACAATAACATAGCTAATTCACAAGATCTCATGAATATGTTCTACAATGAATATCTTAGCCATTTAATAGTAAGGAAAGTTAAAAATAACTCCATAATTTAGAACAAACCTGCAATGTTAATCACACCTCACACAATAGCTGGTAACATGGCTTTATAGTAAATTCTGACTACTACTAGCCGCTACGTATCATTTTTCATTCTTATTTTGCAAATTTGACGTCTGTCGGGATTTGAAAGAACCGAACCGTCAACCGTCTACGTCAGGTCACTGTCAACCGCTTTGAATTTTGACGTGAGCGTTCGAATTAGACTTCGTAGTTTTTGTTCATTTTCTCTGTTTGATCTGGTTTGAATTTTACTTATTATTGCCAAAATGATGATATATTGTTATGTGTGTAAGCTGTTCAGCACCCAGGCTGGAGCTGCAGGTGTAACCTCCCGTCAGTAAATATAATTGTGTGCTTTTTCAAATTCCCGCCATGTCAAATTTCGTGATTCATCCAAATGTCATCGATGTTTACATACAGAAATTACGGTACCCATCAAGCGGCCATGTCGCCACCTTCCCCTCTCCCCACTGGTCCCCACGCCTTTAGTCATGTTTGACTATAGACATAAATGAATGTATGAATAAGATGCCAGGTCTTCAGTTGTTCTATCGTCGTTGGGTATCACCAATTGTGAGAGAACTGTGCTGTGTACATAATGCTACGCCTTAGAGATAGTCATATTATCTGACTATACACACTTCCACCATTATCAAAACATATTCTGGGTAACACATGCACCATTTGTGCAATCAAAAGAAAATGAAAAAGACTGTCTTGACTTGGCGATCCTACAGATAAAATTAGACTATGATTCTTCCTCGGATTTCTAGTGAAGGAACATATTACCAATACGTAGATGGATTTTCGGACGTACTTAGGTACATACGCAAATACCATTCGCTTAGAGTAAGCAACATGAATCATTGGTCAGTAATACAGGCTAAGTTTGAGAGAATAAACATTATTAGTAATGGTAAACCTTCTTGATCAAACTTTTGAAACGACGCCTATGCCTTCTGGTGTCATCGTAGCAGGTATCGATTGCCTAGCGTCGGAAGTGTTTTCTTTGAGGTAATTATAGGAGCAAGGAGGTGAAGTGTGGCGGGTAAGGGTTCAGAACGAGGTAACGTTACCCAATGAATTATTTGTTGACTGTGTTCTTCTGTTGCACAACATTCACGTTTTTCGTTGCTGTATACACAAATGGTATACAAAAACGTCATTTGGTTGGCTTAAAAGCTTTGAAAATGATCTAAATCACGTTTTTACTTGTTTTACGAGTTTCTAGTCAATTCAGAGCTTTGTTTGCAGTTATGAGAGCTATTTTGCAGTCCAATACAGCTTTTGTAAATAATATAACAGAACTGGTAATGTAAAATGGGACCAGCTATAATCAAGGTAAGTCGAAGTTTCAGTCATAATTCAATTCATCTAGTGTAATTGCATTTTCCACATTTTTCAATGCTTGTATATTTGTAGGGAAATCATTTTGAGGGGTTTGCACTAGTTATAATTGAACTAAATTTAAACACAGCATGCAAACATAAGTCAATTCCACAAGTGTGATTTGCAACAAAGTGCAGAAGACAAGATAGTTTATTCTTACAAGGAAGCTTCGTAAGATTCTGATTATATTATTATGAACTGTGTCTATCTACTTGACTATAATGTAGCTATTCTTGAAATAATTTGGTATCTTGGTGTATCGGACAAAGATAAATTATTTTAATGTTACTCTTCATATGTACAAAAAAACGCTAACGGCCACTGCACACAAGTAATGTCTTTATGTTCGTCATTCTATTAAGTGAAATACTTGCTACTTACTTATGTCACAGGAATACGATTTATAAATATATTTTATTTTTATATTTATTATAAAATATCTAATTTGAATCGTTGAGAAAAATGGATTCAGAAGACCAGAAGTCTCGACAGTCACCTTTTTAGTATAAAACTGAAATATACTGAAATGGGGTATTAAATGAGTATTTAAGCACGTGGCAAAGAGTATATCAAACATTTATTTAGCTAACGCAGATGAGAGCTTCTCTGAGTAGGATCGGAAGTTAAGTAATTGAAATTATATAAATGTTGAAATTGTGTGTATAAGTAGCTACGGTCTCCTTTGCTTTTAAAGAAAATGTTTGTTTTGCTTCACCCCTTTACCTACAAATTCATACTCCTGATTTATATTTTATTACAGTTTAGGGCTACAGTATAACTTAGCGCGGTACGTAGACTATTGAATTTTTTACTCAAATGGGTAGATTTACATGTAATTTGAACTATAACATCGGTTTTTTGCTTAGGAAATGTATGCATTCGGATTTTTTACTGTACTTACAATTTTTTGAACAGGCACTATAAAGCCCCTGCTAATCAGCCATATAAGTTATTTTCTTACTATTTACGCACTAAAACACTGTACACAGATAGAGTACTATATATACTTCAACGTACTGTCAGGCTCTGGAGCTACAATGTGTTTTTCTCTAATATTTTGATATTCACATAGAAATGTAACATATTTCTATATTCATTTTCAAATAAACCACGAAATCAATCAAAACCGGTATCTTGATTGTCAAAATATAAAAGAAATGCCACTAATGCAAACGTCAATGGTCGAGAGGTCGAGCCGTGTTGTCGGATTTACGGTTTTTTACAAATTCCTCAGATTTGCTAAGTTCTCCGTGCTGTGATTTGTATTCAAAGAAATAAATTAAAAAAGCGCGCGCTGAGGACAGAATAAAATACTGAAGTAGATTTTTATGTAAGCAACAACCTGCTCCACTGAATTATTTGTAACCCCACATGTGAATCCATTTTTTTTCAATAAATCAATTAAAATCTGAATACAAATCGTGCTATTCTATTTTGTCCTAAAAATTATCCGGTGTGGCCACATTAAAATGGCCTGAAATCTGATATTCCTGTAGCATAAACATCAAAGTCATTTGGATATTTTTAACGTTGAAATAATTTATTTCCAACTTGGACATTTCTCTGAGCGAAGCATGCTACAGCGTTGCGAAGAATCTTCCTGTTAATTAGCGAAAAAGCGCGCACGACGTCCAGCGCTCGGATCGAAGTTAATTAAACTCCTGGCAATTAAAACAACGAGTAAATATGAACAAGCTCATACGTCGTAACGGCATGACATCGACACAGGCATACACGTCGGTCCGAATTACGCGAAGCACGAAGGGAATGAAATAATTCGGTGGAGCGGACGGAGATATGCGGGGAACGCAGCCTGTGAATTAGCCACTCGCGAAACAATAAACCTACTCTGAACGGTATGAATATTGTGCCCCCTTAGCGATATGTGCCGCGTAGACTGCTGGAGGTATTTTATTGTTCACGTTTCGTCATGAGGGAATTGGTACAGGTAGGTTATTCAGCTACTACTGGATATGCCCTTTCATTTCACTGAATATCTACCTTTTTTTTGAAGTCCCATTAAAATATAGAATATATAGTATATGTTTGACAGACAATATACTCGTTACGGTGGTTGTTCTGCATCTGCTGTAGACATGCATGTTTCGTCTTTAGCCTAGACTCGCCAATAGAGCCTGGTGGTCTGACTGTACAGAGTAATCGGCTGGTATATACGTAACCCAGTCAAGGGTGTGATAGCAACATCAACTCATCTCCAAGTGTCGCCCTCTATGGGGACGCCCATTTGGCAATTTATCAAGCATCATATAAAACATTAACATATCCATAACATGTATATGAGGGATGTAAATACACACAATTTAGAATTTTAGATAGTAGAGTATAACTATTTTTTTATAAATAGATACAGAACATGCGAATATAGTGTGAGCCATCCTGGTGCTACACGTTTTAGGGGCCTTCGTGGCTGCTTTTGATGAAAAAAATGAAAAAAGGCAAGGGCACAAAACAGAGAAAATCTAACCTAGAAGAATACTAGAGTGTTGACTGAATCCTTTCTTGGCGCAAATAGTTCAACTTCATTATATGATTTAGTATTGGTATAAACATTCTGTAATTTTGATGGGCTGTTATCAAAGCTACTGTTGGTTCATTAACCTTAAAAAGAAAAAGAACCAAAAAAGTATCAAAACTGCACCAATGTGACTTCTTTCTTACATTTATCGTATCATTTTTCATTATTGTATGTGTGTGACTTACCTGATGCTGTCCAACATTGCCGTATTCAGAGTTATACAGACGACATTCAAATTTATTATAGCTTTCTAGCAGATAATTATATTACAGCTAACATTCTTATTAACAATGACTTACAAAATATTAATGATAATGCTAAAAGTCACAACTTGCGCCTAAATGCATCTAAGTCTGCATTCATTAAGCCCTGATATGAAAAACTCATTTTCAAAAAGACTCTTCAAACAATTGATTTACGTTGGAGGTTATGCTGTCAAATATAATAGTAGTTTTAGGTTAAGGTTAGATGGTTAGATAATGTAAGCTCATATATGACCTGGTGGAGTTTTGTAACACAATTTACAATAAAGTCGATATTATTATTACTATTATTAATATCATCATTTATTTTTCATAACAGTATTCATATTATATAATAGTAGTGCGCTTGTTAAACTTTTTTTTCAATTTACAATAAAGATTCGAGTCATATGGTATAAATGGATTATACAAAAATGGAGAATATACAGTTTTCTTGAATTAAACATTTCAAATATTTGTGTATTTTTGTCTGTATTTACCTTTCAGCACACCTTTCACCTTGAAAGGCTGCTAGTGAATGTGAATTATATAAACCTCAATGAATGATTCAGAAACCAACAGCGAATACCAGTTGCAACATGCTGGGATGTGGGGCAACAGCAGACTTGTGTAATGAGTGTAATGCATTAAGTAGATGTTTATAGGGTAGCTCAGCTATGGGGTGTAATTTATAGCTTTTGTGCAGCACTATTATTTGCTTACTGCTGTACGGCGGCGGCAGTGGATTTTGAATGAATTATTGCCTTTTGCAGGTTTGACGTTCCAGGAAAACGAATTCAAGTTGCATCTCAGTTTATTCCTATGCATAGTGATGTAAAACAATTTTGAAATTAATCATTATACAAAGTAAAGTACAATTCATTGAAGTGTATACGTATACCTCAGGTGATGAGAATATTGGATATTTCTAACATACCTTGTTCATGAAGAATTGTGCTACCAGAAAAAAATTGAAAGGTTGATTTGAAGAATAAATTAATGCAGTTTTTATTTATCAAACTGATAATATACTCAATCAATTCGGAGCTAAACTGATGATATATTTTGATAGAGATCTAGGATTTTCTGGTAGGATAAGCCCAGTTTAATTTGAGGTTAGAAGGGCTTTTGTGCTTTGTTGCACCTAAAAAGTGTAACAAGATTATATTTCTTTCAATATTGGTGGATGTACATACCAGAGGTTACATACATACATACATATATACATTGCAAATTGAATAAAACCTTGTAAAAATACTTTTAAACCTAGAGCTTTTATTTACATCCTGTATAAACTACTATGTATCAATTATTCCAACCTAAAGCGAAGGCCCTATAATGAATGAGTAGCAAGAGTGGCTCATATGAAATACTGCCGCTATTTCATAAACCACTGCTTAAAATTCAAGTATAATGGCACCATCAACACTTGAAATGATCTACGCCCTTTCCTTATAAAGTTTAAATGAGTTCCTATTAATTTTATGCCCTCTGAACTCTCCAAAGGTATATGAGATGCGGTTACGAGGACCAAGAAGCAGGGAAATGGCATTGGCGTCGAGGGAAAGGCGGTAAAAAACATCCAACAACATCCGATTCTAAAATACCGTGCGCGAAGCTTGAATATGAGAGTTAATGAAGTAAATTGGAATTTTAAATTGAAATTACATAATACATAATTGATTACATCTTGTATTTGTACTGGCGGCTGATTAAAACAACATACAGTTGATCAAACGGGATTACTAGTGTTTTGACTACTTCGGGAGCCTTGATCAAATTAAAAAAATGGATTTTTATATTGTAATGTGTTCCAGAATAACAGTTTTTATTTTAACTGAGACCTTAGTATGGGGTTTACCGTTTTTTTAGGTGCGCCACTGGTTAAGGAGGATATCACAAAAGGCGAGTCAGGTTTAGTTAATCGTCTTCTGGGAGGTATAAAGGAGAGAGTGGAGGGTGATTTCGAGAAAGTTTTGGAGTGATGTTACAACGGGAGATCACTATGCATTTCGAATAGTGATCTCAATCAAAGGGCATGCCGAACTTTTATGGTGCAAATGATAGTGAAATATGAGGAATATCGAAATTCTAGAGCTACGAGCTCCAATTAAATTATGAACGTTTTGAAAACATTTGGAGGTGAAAACAGTAGATTCACATAATATCATTGCGACTCCGATAAAAAGTGCAAAACCTTATGAACATTTTAAAATAATGTTTAAGTATTTCTTGAAATTTTCGCATCCCAAATAACTGGTTAAATATGAAAAAGGTGACCGTCATTGGATTATTCATGAAATATAGATGATCAGTTCAGGTCAAGCGAATATATATTCGATAACGATATGGTTCACTGCCCAGATCAATCCATATATTCTTGACGTGGCATGTCCTTGCGCTCCCAGCTAGTGGAAAATCACGTAGCTTGAAGCGCAGTATGTTCTTTCAAGCGACAAATTGACATCTAAATATACAGGTCATCCCAACAGTTGGAAAATGGATTATTGCTACTAAATAAAAAGTTATATAAAAAGGTATATATATTAATTATTATAAACAAAAACATCATTTTGTAGAGCTTAATAGTTTTGAAAATATATTCGATCCTCATTTTCACATACTCCACAAGTATCTGATCAATTTAGGCCGACATTAGTATATATCGATTAGATCTCAATTTGGAACATATAAGAGTTATCTTGTTCTTGTTAGTCTCCTCTTGCCATTTCTACGCCCCAGATTATCAAAATTCCTCTCGGTATCTGTTTCCGAAACCGTTATTTCTCCAAGTTACAGATATTTCCTCATTAAAGCTGTGCCCGGGATACTTTAAAACTCTCGATAACTCTCCAAATTCCCCCAACGCCTTCGACGTCTGAAATTCCGAGCAGTTAATCGAAAAAGAATGGACTAATTTATCACAGCTCCTAATACTGTTAACGTCCATATAAGACAAGGAGAGCGCTACATTCCACCCTCGAGAATCCAGGCTAGGCAACAGAGAACGTTTTTTGTAAGAAAATCCCAAGCGACGCAAGAACATGAAGAAATGCGAGTCCAGCTATGCGATTGTGAAAACGTTACACAAACTCTTACAAATGAATATGCCTTCAATCTATCTTGCATTTTTACATTTAGCTGTTGATTGTATTATTAATTCCTGTGTTTTTTTCACTGAAGTGGTATCGTCACTAGTATTTATTAATAGTGTTTTTTCGCTTTGTCGACTGGCTTAATCTGCTGCTGGCAGGCGAGAAAGTTAATTTAGTTGAATGTGTGTTCGAAATGAAATACTCCTTCACTTCGGTTCGAAGTTGCTGTGTTTACGGTGCCAGAGATTTATTTCATTTAATAATGTAGACATAAAAGAGTCCTCAGGACGTTCTAGATGGGCCGACTAAAAGCATATAGCTCTTCAGAAGCGCTGTGAGGTGGTAAACGTCAATTCACTTGAAATTTTATAAAATAACTATGACTCGTAGGAGAGTTCATTCCACATATCTCCGAAAATGACTGTTGGAAGTAGCTTGTTTAGGGCCGATTTCATAAACATCAGAGAAAGAACGAACGGATTGACCAATTACATAAGTCCTTTGTGAAATGCCATTAAACATTGAACTGTCAAGAGTCTCTGAAAATCATTGATTTTCCTTGAATTTCAACATAAAATGATGGGAAAAGATTTGATTAATGAAAAAGGGCACTTTCTGAACCTCACAGCATGCTCATCAGCCTGGAAATCCATCATATATAAGTGAAAATTGCTATTTGCCTCATTTCACAAGCTATAACGACTTGCTATTCTCCACCAATAGGATTTGAGGAATGTGAGACATTAGTTGATCGGTTTTCGGCTGTATCAAATTCATGATAATCTAATGGAGAGTATTGAAGTGATTTTCATAAAGCTACATAATACTGTAATAATATAAATACCTGATAATTTAGTTAAAAAAAGAATATATAGGAGGTATTTCACAAATTTCCTTATTATTTCTATTACTTATTAGATTCATTCATATTTTACAAAAATAAATGCCATCCAAAGCCTGCTTGGTATCCAGCACAGGTATCTAGCATTACAAAAAGCCTTATTGTTGAAGGTATAACGATATAAGGTTGCACGGAATTTAAAATATATAGTACAAACCGCTGGAAAAAAAATAATAAAAAAAACGTGAGCTACAATTTGGATATCTCTATAAGCTTGACCCTGCTTTTCAGAAATAATTGTAAAATGAAATTATCAAACATGATAAACAAAAACAGCTGACTACGCAATCTGTACGTCACGAAGTCACGATTCATATGCGGGTCTAGTGATGAGCATTTTAAATTTCCATTCCAGATCAAATTTGCTGATTTTTGTTGCTGAGTAAATTTCTGTATTATTCCATAGATATCCAAAACATTTTGTTCACGGTTTTGGCATAGATATTATCATGGTTTTACTGATACCACAAATAAATTGCATTTATCTGTGAGCTATTTTACATGTATTATTATAAGTATAGAATTTTGAACAATGTTTTCACAAAATCACTGGTTTTACATTATTGCTGTATCAAACTTAGACACTTTTGGTGAGTGTTATCTTATAATCCCATTTTCGATGTTACTGAGCGTTCATTGTAGCCCTGATGATGGATGCATATGCATACAGTTTTTTCAAGGCAGCACCCATCTGTGATCCGCCCAAAACGGTATTTTCTAATGCTTTTTGTAGGTACTTGTGCAACGATTTTGGATCTAAAGTCGCTATGTATACTGCTATCTAGCGAAGTAGAGTATATGTAAACACATGTTTGGTGTGGCCATGTTTACTAAAGTTGGACCTCTATATTATCCATTTAGATGTCCCCTTAATCAGCCCATCACTAATCCCAATTGTTTCGTGATTGTCTAGGTGTCCCGTCATTTGAATATGTTTTGTGGTTAGAAATTACTTAACCTTAACCTTATATATTATGATTAACAACCCAAAGCTTATGTTTACAAAAAGGCAATCTCCTATTTTCTCAACGTATAGCAGCAGAAAAGTATTATGTTCCAATTCAAGAGCTTATGCATCTTCTGGAAACAGTTTATGATGTTAGTTTGTCCTTGATACAATCCGTATTAGGTATTTTTTATATCGCTATTAAAATCAAGGAATGCTGTGTACAACCAGGGGAATAAAAATAATCGGATTTCTCTACTGGATTTTGAATAGAATTACTTGGCAATTACTAGGTGTCTATGATAATGTTTCTCACTAGCTGAAATATTTGTGCGGGATGGTCAAATTGTAGAATGTTTGTGTATTTGTATAAGGTAGGTACCTCTATATGTAAATGGTAACTCAATAGAACTTCTCCACAAATAGATATATGAAAATTAAATGATTATTTCAAAAATAAAATTGTAGAAAAGTTCACAACAATGGAAAATAATTGATTTTGTCTGGAAATCATAAATTGTTCACCAATTTGATTCAAAGTTCTATAAATTTTGTTATATTCCATAAGCAACTGACATTGCAATGTCAATCTGTCATCTCAGAAGTTTGAAAATTTTGTTTCATATAGCCAAACACCATTGGATGTCTAAATTATAACGAAAGACTCAGGAAGCCTATTGGTAGAGCTCGATAAGATAAAAGCCACAGATGAGATTCCAGAATGTGGAGATCCTGTGATATTTTGTTGACAATACAAGAATCCTATATAAATATGTATCGCATTGTATATTATTCAACCACTGAAAATGTCGGGGGATCGCATAAAGTGATCTCATTATCATGATTCTTCAACAATTTTGCACCAGATACAAGAAAAAACTTGCATGCTAAGTACTGAGTCGCTGTACTTGACGACACCACTTTATCCATGAAATATCAGTCAAGGTTCCAGCATATATTTTATATCGTCTGCTTAACATGGACACAGTATTGCAAATTATTTTAAACGTTATACTCAATCATGTTCACAAAAAACAGCATCCTCAACTGTAGTTGAAATCACTGAAAATGTCCAAATAAGTCTACCGACCCATGAAATGTTTCGTTGATCATAGCAACTTTTCGCTGTGCTTGGCTGTAGGAAAATACGGATTTTTGACACGTAACAAATCTTTTGTCATATAATATAATTGTTTGAATGACCCGAGAGGCGGTCAAACTTTGCGGCGTTCCATCGCAGAAAAAGGAGTGACAAAAGCCTGTTAATGGTTGGCGGCCATCATCCCTATGGCAATGATAAATTAATAAATGGTTCGTAACATGTAAATCCATGTTTTTCATCAGTCATTGTCCACGAAGCACATTGTTCTCGCGTCCAGTGAATTTTTTTGCGACACTGCGAGACCAGAGGAGTAGTCAGAGGAGAACTTTTTACAGTAAAGTCGACTGAATATGAAAATTTTAGTCAAGTAGATACCTCGAAACTTCCAATGCATTGATATAGATTTAGCTATGAAACATGCTCATAGCAAAGCTATGTTGATGCCTAAAAATTATTACACACATAAAAAGACATTCTCAATTCAAGAATTTCGATATTCTTGTAAAGATATACTCACGACAAGAACATCTGATGTTACTCTAAGACAATCCACTTGATAAAAAAAGTATTGATTAATTTGAACCAAGAAAAGTATATTTTCGAATTTAATACTAATTATAGAGAAATATACTCTAAAGAAAAATATAATATTCTTCACAATAGAGATTTTAATGCTTTTCTAACAAGTATTCCATTTTTCTTCGTAAAGTTATAATATTTTCCAATGGAGCTCGGTTTACTTCAATCAAGAATACGAACATCTTGCAAGGAATGCCAGTATTGAATTTTTGTAAAGCAATGTTAAGACCTTCACCTCTTTCCTAAATTTCACTTTCTACCAAATATTCTTAATATATGATCATGCACCTCTAAAATCCCTGAGAAGAAATTCAGTTCAGTTCACAGCTATAGAGTATTTTTATCCAGAAGCCCAGAAAACCTTACGACTTATGACAGTAAATGTGTAAACCGTCGTGGTTGATTGTAGAAAGATATCATATACAAAACGGAATTGGACAGATGCCAAACAAAAATATTGCAAGCATTTCTAATATCACCTTTGGTTGCTACCCTTCCCTCTCCACCTCAAGTATGTCGATGGCTGTGGCTCTGCTCTTGCCACCGAACGCTTACAAATAGTCACGTCATCCCGTTTCCAGCAATTAACTTTGTAGTTTGACGGACACGACTCGAAATAGTGCCCTCACAGGCACCGACAACACTCGTGAATGGCTACTGGATTCTCGGATATTTTTCAGGAAAAAATGCGTCAATCAGATTGTCTCTCTACTTCCCACATAGTTATCGGCTTAGGAATAACAATTTGAATCGGATTTGAGAACTAACTGTCAATGAAATAAGAGTCACATTTGAATTCAAAAAGTTATTAAAAGCAAATCTTATACATTCAATAATTCTGAGAATTTCCGTAATTTCAAGTGAGTTAAGAGCACTAAAATCCTATATCTATCTTCAATAAAGCGAACAACTGCAACTGTCAAATACAGAGTGAATTTACTTGATTCCATTATTTATTTTAAGAGACTGAAATAGCACATTTATCATTATTCGTATTTCCCTACTTGAAATACTGTAATCTGTAGTAAAAGCTACTAAAACAGAACAAATTAACCTACTTAAAAGATGATTGTACATTTAGCGATTATTGAGCTGGTACTAATGTTGTAATATTTACAGAAACATTGTAAATATATGGAAATTTTGGAAATATTGGATACCAATTGAAAACGAAAACTGAACCGATAATGTAAAACTGCAAAGCTTTTTCGTCCTTCTCACAGTAGTAACTTAGTGTCAAAGTTTCATTAAGATCCGTAGAGTATTTTCCAAGTATTATAGAACAGAGTACAGACCAACAAACAGACCAATAAACAATAACGAGTTACATGTTTTTTTGTGAAATATATAACCTTTAACATGAATCATCGAATTTGAAATTCGTGATTACAATACCTCCTCGCCAATTGGCGATTTCAAACAAATTTCATGGGTCGAAAACAATCGCATTTTTTCAAATAATATTCATTTATGAATGTTATTGGCGATTTAGCAAAGATAATATATTTCTTTGAATCCAAGTATCATTGGTGTTCAAAATATTTATTTCTTCGATTAATGCATAGTAATATGTGGGAATTACCGAATCAATCTACTTGCTGCCTTTTTTCATATACTTTCAAAAAATCTGCCCATTTCCTGAAATTATCCGCAAGTAGTAACTTTGAGTCCATGGAAATAGTGTACTGTAATTTGAATCAGAATAATAATGCTCGTGTTTTTCGTTTGTTTTTGCGTTGATGAGTTTGAGTAAGTATAACAAGGCTCGTTCTAATTGTGTGCTCTGCTTGTCGCTGAAACTTTCTTGTTATGATGGAAGCATAACGCTACCTCTGAGAACTGTCAGATTAAATGGGCGTGTTTGTTTTCATGAGCATACATCTTTACAGAGACATTCCTAAAATAATGTAGCTATAGGAATTATATTTACACTGCTAACCACTATTAGCTGGAAGTCGTAGCTGACACTTTTTTTAACAGGGGGGCATTTTGAGTCATTGCAAACCTTGCGATAATGCAAAATCAATAGCATTCTTGTGGAATTTTCGAAATCCCATAGCGTGACTGGAACCAAAATTCGGCGTATTTGTACGTATCGAAAAGACAGGAAAAATGAAAATGATACTTGCCTCCTTCAAATGAGATAAAACACATTATTTTCTGCCCAACACTCTTGGAACAAAACAAATTTTCGTTGGAGGCTACTCACTTTCAAAGCACCAAACTAATGCATGCTGTTTAGTTTCGGGATCATAATGATATAACCAAGTTTCGTCTCCGGTTGATTGTTCGGACCGCTGCCGATCCAATCCCCAGAGAAGCCTCAATCTCGGTGTAGGTAATATGTCGATCTTTTTTTACCATATTTTGCACAGCCTCTACAGTTGCCGGAGTAACAGCAGTGGGCGGTCGACCTGTGCGAGGTTCATCATCGAGTGAAATTCCCTTTGAAATTCAGCAAACCAATTAAAAACTGTAGCCCTAGAAGGGGCAGAGTCTCCAAAGCAACGGTGCAAACCTTCTTCATAAATCACCACTTGATCTAACAAATCAAATCTTTTTTTTGCCGTCGATCAAACTGCAAGATTAGCAATTACATGAAATGGTATACAATAGGGTTGTATAAATTCATAATAAGCCCAGTTAGTATTAAAGGCAAATGCTGATTTCGTTATGAAATGTAACGTCAAACGAACAGCATTATATCTTCTAAAGTAGTACATATATTAGTAAAACCCAAAATATATAATATAATATAGAATTAGGCTTATGCTTCTTCATAAACTATAATCTGTACAATTGATTTTCGTAATGATTCATTGAAATATGCTAAAAATGCTCACTATACGTGTCAAGCAGGTGTACGCTGTACTTTTCGCGTAATGGTTTCAGTTTAGAGATGATTATTATAATCGGATTTTAGAACTGTTGATAGCTGTAATTGAATATAAAAATATTAATAAGAAAATTCTGAAAAACTATAATTTCAGTTTTCCAAAAGTATCCATAATTTACAGAATGTCTAAAATTCAATTTAAGCAGTGTTCAAATCTATTGAAATACTTCTATCATTATTATTTATATGTTTTGAATGCTAATGAGTGAATAATCATCTATGTTTAACAAGTAAGCGGTATAGTATGATTACGGGGTAAAAATATATAAATATAATGTATTGCGTCTCTGATTGCCGCAAACAATATTTCCACCTCCACCAATCTTCCTCCCCCATTTTTTGACCCCTCGTAAAAAATTTGAAGTATGAGCTAAGTTTGATTTTCCAATAATTTGGCTAACACTGAGACAAGGTTTTAAAACTACCAATTTTTTGGTCATTGCCAAAGTAGTCATTTAGTGTCAAAATTTGAACAAAACCTGAATGTTACTTTTCGAAATAAAGATAGGTCAAGCATAACCGGACAGATGGAAATTAATGACTTGGTATATATTGCGTAATATACTCGTATATGTCATGAATGATCAAGAAAACATAATAATTCGAATTTGAAATTATTTGGGCTTAGATGCTTTGGAAACGACAAATTTGAATTATATAATAATTGATATTATATTTATTCTGCTGTTCAAATTGTTCAAATAAGTCTCCAAAATTCTCTCTTCCTCAGCAGCCGTATCTGCATAACAATTGTTATTCTAACAGATACATTCAGCTATGTTGTTTGTCTCGTAATCCAATCTACGTTTCCCAAAAATAAAACG
Source organism: Bruchidius siliquastri (assembly GCA_949316355.1). NCBI lineage: Eukaryota > Metazoa > Arthropoda > Insecta > Coleoptera > Chrysomelidae > Bruchidius > Bruchidius siliquastri. The sequence goes on along the minus strand of OX438533.1, from coordinate 38,939,903 downwards.
GAACCTAATCTAGTGTATCGCGATATGAACGTAGGTAATCTAAATTATTCCCTTTTGTAGCTCGATCTGCGAATGTACACGCTCCCATTTTCCCTGAATGGGACACAAATTACTCTCCTCTATGCATTGAATAGCGAATGTAGGGGAACCAGTATGAGCCTTACAAAGAGGAGCATTAAAGTTTCATGTTAGGCTTAAGTCTCGACGCTATTTCCTCAGATTGCTTCTTTCGGCGTCATTAAAGCAGATGGAAGGGTTTTTGGGAAATGGGACAGTATTTGATTTTGTTCCGTTGGGCTTACAAATAGTACAGTACTCAGAGAAGAAGTCACCTTGAAGTTATAGGGCTGAGGTCAGACCGCAGGTCGCATGGCGACAAAATGTAAGCTTGATGGTACGCTAGTATATCTTAGTAAATAAGTGAATGGTTAAGTTAAGTTAAATATTACGGATACATTAAAGGGGGAGTGGAGTGGCCTTTGTGTTACTTATTTCTTATGTCATGGGGTCAAAAAAGTTTATGAACTATTCTCAAAACAATATATAAATTATCTACCTGTAGAAATGTAGGGAGGTAAATATTTATAAGCAAACATTTACTCGGAGCGTTTCAAACGAAACACGTTATATAACGCCGTTTGATACTGATACAACAATGCAATAGATCACAGTGCATCGTATATTCTAATTTGCATCACAATTGCAATTTGCAATTGATATCTCCGTATTACCATATTCATCTGGACACACAACGTGCAAACATATCCTCATCAACAGATAATACTGCTTCGTCATATTTTATTGAAATGAAGCGTGTTCTGTACAGAGTGGCATTTGATGATATGTATATAAGTTGAACACAGACTAAATATATAATTTCGGAGTGAGAAAATCCAGAAAATATCTTGATGCGGACGCCGTAGCCACTCGGTCAACCGTCTCTCAGTCCAGTAATCCTCTACCCATTTAACCGAGCATATGTATATCCTTTATGCACTGTTGCGTGGTTTCACCAAGTGAGAAAAGGTATTGAAGACCATTCGGATGAGTCAGCGTCCATAACTGTGTAAACACAGATTAGAAATACAATTTTGGAGTTAGCAATAGCTAGAAATTTTTTTGCCTAAGTGGGAATCAAACCCGTGTCTCCGGAATTCATGAAATCATAATGGTATAAATATTGATAATGATTTCAAGAGACGTTAGCCAAATTATTTTATGAATGTGGTTTCAATTGCTTGCAAGGGAAACTAAAGGAGAATCAACGAGACAACTGCAGAATAAGTTTGAGAAGATAAATTCTATTCAATACAATGTCGATTTGAGTATTGAATTGTCTTTATATTTATTGATCAGCCCTCGTAGAAACTGAGAGTTGACATGTTCACCTCAACTAATATAATAACGTAGGCTATGAGCAGCACTGTAAACTGATGTGTTTAATTAGACGTATATCCATTTAACAGGGTCCAATTTATGTCCGCTACTTGGTTAATCCCCCCTTCTGCTACATGTCTGGCTGCCACGCATACATCAACCTGAACATGCCGATAACGCTACCCCCAAATTGGGGGAATAGTTTTGGATTATATCGTTCGCACCACCACAACTTACAGATTACTTGCATAACTGTGTTCCGTGCTTTAATCGCTTCAGGAACAACAAAGTGCCTTACTATTCGGAACTTAGATCTATTATTTTACATGGAGGTTAGTTTTGTAATCGTATTAATCTATGCTTGGCTAGTTAACAAAATGAGGAAACGGGAATACCCTCGCACAAGCCTATTTAGTGTTATAACAATTGTCTACTTAATTGTAACTTGTATTTGGTTTTGTGGTATGCATTTCACTGTGCATAACAGCATATTGAAAGGTCAATCTACCAAAAAAAACTATTGTATGAGATTCTAGGACAAAAATAAGGCTGGATATATGAGCTTCAATCCAGATGTACAGTTATCCTAGTAAATACAACATGATGTGATAAAGCTCTATAAGCCTTGCTCTATAGATAAAAGTTTACTGAGGGTTCAGCCTCCAAATCAGCCTTTCTCAAGTTGTAAAGTTATAAAATACAAAAATATTTAAACTTAGACACTATGCAATTGAGTGATGTCTAAGGCATGACAAGTGGTTCTCAAAACAATGTTGTCGACGAATCACTATATAGTTTGAGCAATCACTAGATTATATTACTATATCATTGTAAATATATTTTTAGTTTTACACTTTTTTCTAGCTAAGCTTCGATATTTTTAATTGAACTTCAGTTTTATGCATAGATTCAATTTGAACATCCCAGGGTGTTTTTTTATATTTAGCTATGGCTATTAATAGCATTTCTGGCTATTTTCTAATGTGTAGAAATTCATACAGTTCAACAAAACATACTTGAAATAAAACAAAAACGATAAAAAAATCTGTACAATGTCTATCCGAGACTCATGATATCAAATAGAAGGTAGAGAGAAACATAGAAAGACTTCTTGTATCAAATCGAATACAAATAAAATCCATTTTCTCCTTGTAAAAAATGGCCATCCTAACCACATATCGAAGGAATCGACCCGTATCTTCAGGCGATATATTCAGGATAAAAATTGTTTGTAGATGGATCTAAGGCATACATGGTGTCCCTACTTCATAGTTATCACTTCTGAATATAAGATAAAAGTTGTATATCTGGTATACATTACCCACTTTGATTCCCTTTTAATTATGTGAGTGTTGACGTGTAGACAACCCGGTACCATAAATGCAAAACTCATCGACTTTCTCGTGCTTTATTGACATGTCTAGCAGCAGTAAAATATATAAGTTCCTCCATACAGAATGACGTATATGAGAAAATCACAAAAAACACATGAACATGTGAGTTTTTTAAAATAAATAATTAACAAGTGTCCTTAATACAGTCACTATGAAATAAAAATTAACTCAAAATAAAACAATTTTAAAGGAAACAAAAATGGTGTCAAGTAAGTTGACACTGTTCTTCTCACGCAATACCGTCACTTAGGAAATAAATATTTGATCGGATTTTGGAGCTGTTGATCTGTTGAACAGTAATAAAAAAAAATGAATTTACTGAAGGATTTCAAATATTTTATGATTAATAAAATTACCGTTTCCGAGTTTTTCGAAGTTTCCAAGATTTCAAAAACTTACTTCAACTGAATTTACAGTTCTGATATCCCATAAGGATATTTAGTGAGCTGATACTACTACACGTTAACCACGTTAACTTGACGACGCTATTTTTGTAAGACTAATGGCCGATTCATCAACATCAGAGATATAACGAACGGATTGCCCATTTACATAAGACCTTTCTGAAATGCCATTAAATATTGTATTGTCAAAAGTCTCTGAAAATCATTGATTTCCTTTGAATTTCAACACAAAATGATGGGAAAAGATTTGATTAATGAAAAGGGGCACTTTCTGAACCTCACAGCATGCTTATGAGCCTGGCAATCCACCATATATAAGTGAAAACTGCTATGTCACTCATTTCACAAGCTATAACGACTTGCTATTCTCCACCAATAGGATTTGAGGAATGTGAGACATTAGTTCATCGGTTTTCGGGTGTATCAAACTCATGATAATCTAATGGAGAGTATTGCAATGATTTTTATGAAGCTACATAATACTGTAATAATATAAATACCTGATAATTCGGTAAAAAAAAGGATATATAGGAGGCATTTCACAAATTTCCTTATTATTTCTATTACTTATTAGATTCATTCATATTCTACAAAAATAAATGCCATCCAAAGCCTGCTTGGTGTCCAGCACAGGTATCCAGCATTACAAAAATCCTTATAGTTGAAGGTATAACGAAATAAGGTTGCACGGCATTCAAAATATGTAGCACAAACACTGGAAAAAAATAATAAAAAAAGTTGAGCTGCAATTTGGATATTTCTATAAGCTTCGCCCTGCTTTTCAGAAATATTTGTAAAATGAAATTATGAAACACCATAAACAAAAACAGCTGAGAGCTGAATACGTAATCTGTACGTCACGTCGTCACGATTCATATGCAGGTCTAGTGATGGGCGTTTTGAATCTCCATTCCAGTTCGAAGTTGCTGGTTTTTTAAGTGAGTACATTTCTGTATTATTCATAAATATCCAAAAGATTTTGTTCAGGGTTTTGAATAGATATTATCATGGTTTTACTGACACCATAAATAAATTGAATTTATCTGTGCGCTATTTCACATGTATTATTATACGTATAGAATTTTACTCGACCTAATTTTTTGAAATATACCCTCCTTGGAAATTTTTCCTCTCCAATTGGCGTGGGAGGTGAAAATATTTGTAACAAGTGTCCCAAATATAAACACTAGACAACTGAGAATGAACTCTGATTAACAGAAAACCTCACATCTACGATACTCAGTCTTCTCAGCCGCACAAAACAACAGTTGTTAGGAATCGAACTTAAATTTTGTCAGTAAAGAACGCGACGTTATCTATCCAAGAATCTGAAAGGAACCAACTTGATCACGAAACATTACCAACCAACCAGTCCAATAAATTTCTATTAAAACTATCATATATTATGCACATTTTACTTTTTTGCAAGAGTGTGGTCTTATATAAATAGTATAGATTCTATAACCTTCTTGACAAATTATGATTTTTACACATGTATATGGAGGTTAGCAAAGAGGTAACGCCATTATTCAACTTCAGCTAAATGAGGTTTTTGAGAAAATGCTTCAATTCTATGCGGTTACAGATTCTCTAAATTGTGAAGTTTGACGTCACTACTTTATTCTTTGAGTATAGCTTAAGATGGTTTAAATAATAATAGACCGAAACATCGTTTTATTAAAAATTCTTTCATTCGTGGTAGGTCTCCAGAGAGCTCATAATTTCTGATAGGTACTTTATTAATCGTCTATATTATCGATTTCTGAAAAATACTTTGAGCTCACAAAACATGTGGACAAAGCAGCAAGAGAGAAAAGAGGGAAAGGCACATTAACGGAAAATTAATTACAGCTTTGTTCCAATCAACAATCGAAAAAGCTTCATTTGTGAAACTGTGTGTTAATTACACAACTTTTTATCTACATACATGAAGTAATAGAATCTACAATCTACATGAAAATATCTACCTTCAGAATTGCAATTCCATATTAAAACAATATCGTTTCATGAATTGAAAGTGACACACCCTGTACACTGCCGTACTGATATATGCGAACAAGCGTGGAGAAACTGTTCTGATATTGAATTTAGTTCCATACCTCTGGTGTTTCAGGGAGTGGAAACCATTTGATATGGGCGACGGAGTTGGCTGTTTTAGGAGATGCATGGAAACTTGGAATACGTATTGATGTATTTGAGAGAAACTACTAGCCCTTTGAATTCTGATTCAAATTGTGCTATAGTGAGAACAAAGTTTTGCAAACAATATCACGTAGGCGTGGATGTGGCATGTTTAGCCATATGTAATAGGTCTGTTCCATAAATATACATTTTAGGGTCACCTAGTGTTTTGTTATTTTTTCATCAAATAAGACGAATGTTTCTGCCTAAAAAATAATTAATTTATTGTGAATATCTTAAGATTGAAGGTTATTTATAGAAAATAATATTCTCAAGAACACTTCCATACCATGCCACACATCTTTGGAGTTGGATCATACGTTTTTAAAAATTGTTTGTCTCATTTCCTCTGGAATAGCGTTTAGTTCAGCCTGAAATCGTTATTCTAAGGCTCTCAGAGTACATCGTGCTGTCTCACTTTGGACTTTATATAACCCCACGAAAAAGTCTAGAGGAGTCAGCTCAGGACTTTCTGGAGGATAACGTAGGTCCCTCACAATAAAAGACTTTTTCTGGCCTGTGGCTGAATCCTGCCTGAAACAAGGTATTACAGACGAATTCTTGCTATTCATTGCAACAGTTTACGAAGAACAAGGGATGTCGCTGTAAATCAGTTCACCAGTGTTGACAGATGTCGTAAGTGACATCTGTCGCCACTTCAAGGCAGTCCAAGTGTTTGAACCTTTGACTTAGTGAGTTGCCAAAGGGCAGCGCCATAGTGCGCGACGGCTGGGATATATGTATATGTTTATGCAGCGGAAAAACTACATTAGAAAAATACTCCTGAAGGATACCGTATTCTTCATGCGCTCCTACTTTGAAAGTGATAAATGACGGTGTCGAGATATTTTATATATTAGCTGCGGTTAAGACCTTCGGGAAAATATATGAGCTGTCGATGTAAGACTCAAATCTGCCGCCAAATCGCCCTAGCGATTGTTACGGGTTCATTTATTGTCTAAAGGATATCAGCCGGATGAAGATATTGATGAGAAAAGGGCGGTGCACGGATTGCTTGAGATCGCACACAGAAAACGATTACGAAAAGACAAATGCCTTTCGTGAAGCGGGTTGCCTGGGACGGTAGCTATTAATTGAATTGTCTGTTGGTCCTTCTTACTAATTGTATCCTTTTATTTTGGACACACAAGCAGGCCAGTTTCACACTGTGCTGCTTCTCAAATCTAAGGTGGAGTTCCACAAGGATCGTTTTTATAGCAGCTGCTGTTAGTTATGGTTCATGACAGAGTTCTAAAGCCTCACTCCAGGAGGGGAGATTAATTTAGTTTAGTGAGTTTAGTTTATTAATTCGCTAGTATTATAAAACAAAGTGTATGATAACAACAATATAACGAACAGATGAAATTACAATTGAAAGATAGAACAGAAATTCACAACACAACACATTAGAATCTATATCTGATCATTGAAAGATATAATACTGCTTACATCGATTGTAGGTTTTTATCAAAAGCAGTTCAATCATACGTTTTTTAAATATCTGGCTAGTAGGTGCTGATTATATATTAGATGCTAGCTTGTTATAAAAAATTATACAGTTATGTAGTAAGTAATTGAAGAAGAGCCGAAAAAGTAATGATTGTAAAAAATAATCTTGGTGTATCCCTATTTCACACAATCTGTAAGAGATTCATTTCGTAATCGCTTCAGAATGGTGCACATCCCTTTTTCTGATATAATCAACACAAGCGTTGAGGGTAGAGATCTGATATGGCAATAAAACGCATAAAACAAAAAGACCGGAAGATTATCCCATTCTCCCCGGGATTTTATCTGTCGTTACGCCCCATTTTTTATGTACCGACTGACTTTTGACCTACTTTCCAGCATTTTATATTCAATTATGCTTTTGGGCGGCGAATATTTTGCATTCGGAATATAATGCGGTGCTGCGTCATCGCCAGTGGATCGTTATTCCTTTGTATAACCAACATTCGGTCGAAATAATATCTGCGTTTTTAAATTGCTTGTGAGCATATTTTTACTGTTCCGAGCTTCCACGTGTTCATTCAAGCTCAAGTTGATTAGCAAAAATAGAACCAGCGGTTTTGATGCCGATTGACATTTATCGTAATATCTCTGCCTTTTTTGCATGTTGTTGGTGTTTCAAATTTTTTGTCTCTGCCAATTCAAAAAGTGTTACAAAGATTTTTCTATTAAAGATCGTATCCAGATATGAGTAAATAAATTGCCAAGATGCTACATAGAAGTCGTCAAAGTCTGCTCCAGACACTTCGGTGCGGGTTCTCTTATAATTTCTTTCTTTTTGTTGGGTATAATGCAAGCTTATTCGATATAGTCTCCTGAGATAAAAGCAAGACTATTATATCTCAAAACACGTGTGTGTTGCTAGATTATATCCTATCATCTATAAAAAAAAGATCCTGATAATCCTCCGTAATTGCTAGACCGTAATTGATAGACGCAAATTATTTTCCCACATTTTCATTATAATATAACATCATTGATGCCTTTTAATAAACCTGGAATTGGAATTTTACGACGTAGGAACATAATTCATGTTCCATACATTACAAATGTTTATATAAATATTTTATAAGCTATATGGCATTCTATGATGTAAATTACTTCGTTTAGTTCCTGAAATAATTTTAAAATACTATGGCGAAAGTGCAAAAGCTTTGTAGATTTTGAAAATTGGTGCAGGTGTGGAGTTATCCTCAAAAAACTAAAGATAATGCAAAAACTCATTTCTAGACGTTTCTGAGGACCCTGAGTATTTTCAAAAAATTTTGTTGGTCAAAAATTGGAGGAGGAGAAGGATTTTTCAACATATTTTTATCGTTGGTGTTCTAATATTTATATTTTTTTAATCGGTGATACTCCATACTTGTCAAACATGGATGATTGTTCACATATGATTAACCGATGAACAAAAAGCTAAGACTAAGGATAAATAACGCTTGATCCTGAAAACTCACCGTGAATTTAATATATTATCGGAAAATAGATAATGTGTCATTTCATTCTTGACTGGTTCCAAATTTCCGTTCCAGCAAAATTTAATTTATGAGCCCACCAAGGAAAATTTATTTCCTCAATTCCAGAGGAGGATGTTTGCAGGCATTCCATCAGCCTTATGCTATTCAAGGCGCGCAAAATAGCTCGGTCAATATAGCAGAATGCTTGACGTGTCCATAAATAAACGGAAATATTATAACATAAATCAACATTTCTTAAGCTGTGACCTCCAATTTTCAGACGACTGAAATTAGGCATGTACATTGTGAATGTACTTACTAAGTATGACTCCTACATCGTATAAGTGATACACAATATTTAATATATTTTTGTTAATACTGGACAAAAAAATCCTAATATTTATTCAATGTTTTTGTTGTCATATTCATTGCGACCAAGTTTAAATCTTTTTCTTCAAGGTATAAAATGACTTAACTACTGCGTCCTGTTGTTATTCCGTAGTATCCAAAGCTTCTAGATAAAAGCCAAACTGTTCAGTGCATGAGGCGCCTTCGGCTTTTTATAGTAAATCGATATTTGTGTATACATTGTCTCTCCTCACATTGAACGACTGGACAAACATGCTAGTGTTTGTCTACTTCATCAATTAAAAAGCCAAGAGGAAAGAAAACAGTAGCTTTTCCGTCATGGCCACCTGGTAATACATACAGTTTTGTTGAGCTCTCTTTGTGCTGTATTCAGCATATTTACTGATTATTCGCTAGGTTCGAAATTCCGATTTTAATTTTGTAAACAATACAGAATCGGATTTGATTAATATTGGATCTTTTCATTATTACGTGAAAATATAGAAGAAAATTAATTTTGAAATTCAATCAATATTGAAATTAATGTATCAGTTATTCCCAAGATAAAATTATTTTGGTCTGGAACTGAAAACTTGACCATTATCGTGGACTGGATACTTGGAATAACCGTTGTTCAGTGTCAATGTTTTTCCTATTCAATCCCACAAGTCAACTTGTTTTCTCATTAGGTCAGATACAGTGCAATCATGTACCTTGAGTGCAGCTAATTATCAAGACAGATCTTAATAGTTCTTTGTTCTATAAGTACCCTTATAAGCATCCTACAATTTCAAAGAACTGAAGAAATGTGGCACCATGCTGGTAGGTGGTAGTAAAGTGTCAAATTCCATTGTTAATCCAACTTAATTAGGGTTATAGTCAATCCAACTTCAACACTTCCCCAAATTCTGCAATTTTGCTCATTCACGTAACGTCCCAGGTAAAAGTGGGCTTGGTCAGAGAAGATAATTTTATCACAGAATTCTGCATTACTTCTAACCTCTTCTAAGACAAAATCAGCGAATGCACGGCGATGTTCGTGATCTGAGGGCTTTAGCTCTTGCGTCAAATGAATTTTATATGCGTGTAAGGCCAGATCTTTAGTCAAAATTCATTGCAGAGAGCTTTTCGTTATGTTCAATTGTTGAGATCGATGACGAATTGAAGTTCTGGGATTTTCGGTTACATGTGCACGTACTGTAGCGATATTTTCGTTGGATCGAGCACTACGTGAACGAACTGGCTCAACTGGCACTTTTACATCAAGAACTGATCCGGTAGCCTCAAATTTGTGAATGAGATTGCGAATTGCGTTGTCACTTGGCACATGATTGCGCTCAAAAAATAAACGAAGCTTACGAACTGTTCTTACACACGAACGAGAACTTTCGTAGTAAGTTTGCACAATTTTGATGCGTTCTTCCGTCGTAAAACGATCCATAATAAATTGCCGGGTCTCTAAATGACAGATGCGCAATATACCATTTCTAGGTTAAGTCACTACAAAATGGCGCTAAATTTAAATGCCGAAGTACCTACTGGGATAGTAGTTTAATTGACAAACAGCAGCAACTGGTATTGATAGTCGGTGAAATGTCGCAACAGACATCTTCGGCGGGTATATAAGCAAAGACAAATTGTTTAAAATTCAGGAAACTATGAGCAATGTTATCCAGGCCTGTTACGAGAAAATTGATAAAAAGACAATCCACATGTACGTAGTAAGTAAGACAAAAGGACAAATACCTTTCGGGTATGACGTATAATATCACGCTTCCCAGCATGACAAAATGTATCAAGCACTAACGACACATGGCGAATGTACCACCAAGATGTTTTGGTGTGTCAGATTTTTTCCAGAGGTGTCTGGTGGATTTTAGAACTATATATCTAACAATAGTAGCGTAACTCCAGAGAAAACCACACTTCAGATCGCCATCGACTTTTCAAGGAATATTTCTAAGGTCCAAATAAAACTTACCGTACGGCCCAACGGTAATTTTTTGAAGTGATACTTGGCCGTGTAATGTGATAAGCGTGGATTCGATAGGCCAGCGATGTTCGAGTAAGAGAGACTTTCCGTCGAGAGACGAAAATAATTGCTACGCGCTCCGAGCAGAACGAATCCGACCTCACTACATCCGATAAGGATAGCTTTACTCTTCTGCTAACTACCACTTGACCGGATTTTTTTCTTTTTCATCATACAGCAGTTATTCGGATCTATCTTTTGCGTTCTGCGTCGTTATTTTTTTTTGTTTTTATGAGAGTTTGCTTTAAACAAAGACAATTCGGATTATATTTATGCTCTCGTCCGTTAGAGGGAGACCTCGTGTAATAAAAATGTAAAAATAATAAAATAAAATATGTCTAAACTAAATTATTCGTTCCACCATGTAGCAGTATACTGTTGATTTATCTTTAATATTGAACGTAGTCAAGTAACATTTGCATACCTAATCCACACCCTTCTGAGTCTTAAAGCTTGTTACCAATGGCCGGAGGCTTCCGGTAAGTTTGAATCTTTGATGGACTTCGAATCGATATGCCGGAAGCATCTTGGCCGTTTTGATGCTGTCGTAAAACAGTCGTACCTGAGGCGGTAGTAAATCTTGCAGCCAGAGGGCAGATTATGGCTCAGATGGGACACAACTCACCCACATTATTAGAAAACGTCAGGCATTATTATCGAGTTGATAGGCCAGTGCTTATTCGAAACGTGAGAAAAATATTATTTGGATTTTCAATACGGCTATGCGATAAAGAAGCTTCCTTGGTGAAAGCCAAGTATCCTAGTCCCTACACTATATCAGATTTATATTTCATGCTTTCAAGATACATGTCATATCCAAATGGTCTGCCTATATATAATTTTCATCAGAAAGACTTTGGAAATTAAAAGCAATAATGTGACAAATTTATTAAACTATTGTAATTGTCATCGGTCCTTGATATAAGTGTGCGAAATTTAAAATAAATCTGACGTTTCGACGGGGGTAAAAATAGCATTCCAAGATTCGGTTACAAACATAGATACATAGATACACGTGAAGCTAATAGAAACGAGTTAAAAATTGAATCCAAAGCATAGGTCTCTAGATTACAAACTGTGCTGACCAGAATCAATTTAAATATAATTTTCTGAAGTGCGCAAGCTGAAAAAAATAGTCGTTCTGATGGGTGATACATAATTGGTAAAAACGACACTTGCTGGCGCCTTTTGTTTGCCAGTTCTCTGCCCACTGTGCTTGAACTGGAAACAGCAGTAAATTCAGTAGCCGTATGGCAGATTGTGGTGCAGGTGGGGCAACAACTGTCCCGGGTTATGCGGGCCGTTAGATAACAGCCAACGCAAGCCGAGGGCCAGAGGTGAACTTGCTCCTATAAACACATCCGGGTTTCCGAGCCGACTTGGTTTGTAATTCCGTTTGCTATATTGTTCCCTACTAATTCTTGCTGTAAACCGCTGTATTCCAGTGATGTTTGTGAGCAAAATAGTTCCCCTCTTTATGTTAAGGTGATACAAGTATTTTGTCATTTATACCTAAGCAATCAAAAGGCTGATGCCTAATGTACCGAGCTAGACATGAGCTTCGGACTGATCAACGAAACAAGAAAGTTGCGTCTTGGTAAAGTGTACCGGGAAAAAGGAGAAGCTTTGTCGTCCAGTTTTTGCAGTATATGAAGTAGATTGTTAAATAAAGATAGAATCAGTGTGATTTTTCTCATATCAAAATAGAGAAAACTGATATAGTATACGTATAGGTATGTATACTTACTGACAAAAAATATTCCTTGAAAGGACAGAGATATTTGTCTTTAAAAAAAGCTACGTTAAATCCAGCTCTTTTTTGCGTACGCTGCTAGAAAAAATTTTAGGAGGTATTGTTTTGTAACTGTAGCAACATCCCGGTGTAACAGAAAAATGTGAATTTCCTCCTTTTCCGTTAAGAGATGTATCATCGATCTCAAGGACGTTGAAACTGTCTGCTGTTATAATACAAATAGCTGGCCGAGCAACTGTAACGTTTTCATTTTTGAGTAAATATGTTGTTACACCTTTTTTTCTAAAATGTTATCTGTCATTATATAACTGTGAAAAGAAATCTCATAGATTTCATAACAAAAGACACAATACTTCAGGAGGTATGACTGCATACTTACAACCAATTGGAAAACATATAATGTACATATGTATAATAAAATTCAAAATATATTTCCGCCATACATGTTTCCTGCTACAGACATGCAACTTTCGGTACTAGTCTTGACCTTCGTCATTGCAGCTTATCACATGCAGTAAGAGAGGAAAGGATATGCTAGCAACATACATTCCCAAACCAAATTGAAACAGAAAGGTTTATATGAACATGTGTCCAAAAAATCTGGTCTATACGGTGCCATGACATCGTAAGACATAAATAGCTAGCGTCACTAAGCTCTATGCTTGTTCTATGTTACAAACTCAAAATCATATAATTCCGGAGGAACGCCTCTAGATTGTTCTCATTGAAATGCTGTCTACCATATCGGACATGTTCATATATGCACTGCTTTCTGGACGGATTGTAAAGCATGAAACGAATTGGTCTGACATCACGGAATGTTTTTTGTATAATCAGCCCCATTTTCGGCAAGCTTTGATTGGAGGAACGTCACAACAACTAGCGATGCTGCTGCCTCACTTGACCCCGCCGGTGGTGGCACTAATTAAAAATTTCTAGCGCATCATTAGTTTTTTTCTTTTGTCTCCGCGGTCGAGTGGACTATGCAAGTCGCTTCATCCCCTCTGAGGTTGGATTAATTAGAGGACGTATATTAGGATCGAGTGAGAGCAAGGAGGGTATTGACCGAATCCGATCTCCACAAAGACCCTTGAATGCAGTCAATAGGATTGGCGTTAATGTGGGTTGAATGGGAAAGTCCACATTGGATGGATCGGAGCAGTTTAATCTCGGAGACCATTCGGTTAGATCACAATAGAGGACAAGCACATTCACCCTTGGAAGATAGGGATCTGTTAAATACTTGTATAAATTATGGGGAAAGAGGCTGTACTTCCCACGCAGTATATAAATACGGGTTAGAAACTAGTTTTGACAGTTAGATTTGAAATTAAAAAATATTGGGTCAATTTAAATGTTTTGAAATTTTTTCAGCTGATTTAAAATCCATAAACTGCAGGTAAAATACCGAGTCCACCTACTTGACGCCAATTTTGAAGAGGCTAAATAATACATTTATTTTTCATTATTTTCTCATTGAGGAATCTGCAATAAATTTTACTAAAACAGATACAGTTACTGGTTCAAACGTAATAGCAGTTATGTTAAAAAGCCTGAATGAAAATCATACTATCTTTCATTTTAAAAAATGTTTTTTTTTTAGATAGATCAATGGATGGTTGCGAAGGAATTTATCAATGAAACCCAATGTTTTTAAAGCAATTTTTTTGGCATTTTGTCATTTTCCTGTAGTATACAAACTTTCCATACTAAACCCATCCAAATTGTTGACCATCAATGATATTCTGAGTAACTTTATGAGGTGATTAATCTGAAAATCATAATAATTCTGGCTGAATGAGGTTCAAATGCAGAAAAGCGCTCAAGCAAACCATCGTTACGTTAATATAATAGTCAGGATTCTGTAAATTACGTAATTCAGTATAGAGATACAGATTATAAAAAAAATCATATAACAAAGATTATAAGTCGGAATGAAACGTGTGTATTGATTTTCACATAAAGCCATTGTTATGGATGGTAGCAAAATGTGTTATAGAGGATATAATCCTGCAGGCAATTGACTGTTAATGGTCATTTATATTTAATTACTATTTGAAGCACATAATGGCTTTGAGGTTTCCATCCAATTACGAGAAAAATATATGGATAACATCAATGAAGGTTGTTCCGTACAGGATGAAATTTAGTTTCCGATATTCATTGCTCTCTATCAAATACAAATAATTGCATTGTCGATCAGCAATATGTAATTGGTTTTGAAACACGTTTCACTACGAGGAGGGTGTATATGAATAGGCATTCTCCGACTGTTCTTCTAAGGTCACAATGTTCTGTTAAGGATCTAGTTGGCATTTTTCTGCAGTAAACAAAGTAGTCCTTCAGAAACTTTCAGGCATAGTTCTAAGATATTCCATGTCTGTATTTAGTCACTGATTTCCATATTCATTGCACCACACTTTTCGGCACCATTAATGCGGATTCTGAGCCTGTGCATATGGGGTGAATGAAATTATTCTAACAATTCATCTGCCTTTTCAGTGCCAGTGTTGTGTTCCCGCTGTCTATTCAATAATTCTAGCTGACATTCCCAAAACAGTTGCTTTGTCTTGCTTGAAAACTGACATTGTAACAATATGGCAATTCTTCAGTTTATCTCCTTGATCTTTCCTCTATGATTTGCATAAGAAGTTTTTTCTATATGTTAAAAATCAAGTGCTTCAAACGAAATATTGTGGCACCATACACGATCATATATTTTTACAGCACCCTGGCGACAATATCTAAAATCATATATTGAAAAATGGTCTTCGCACGAGCATAGAACTAAACTTTTTCTATAATTTGCAAAAAAAAAATCGTTCCAGTATCTTAAGAAATGGGAGCTGGAAACTAAATATTGGATACCCATGCAAAACGCTTTCTATTCTAGTTAAGAGTTTCCTCTTAAAGATGTTTTTGAAAACATCGCAATTGAAAAAATGCACAATATACAAATTCACACTTAGGCAATGGGGGCAGTGCCACTCTGCGCGACACTTGGAAATGAATGTTATAAGTCAATAAATGTCATGATGAAACGCATTTACCTACAAAAAGTGCTCTTCCATTTTGAATGGATGAATGAATTTGAAAAAAATTGTTAATCGGAAAAATTCTAAGGACATGCATTTTGTATGGAACTGATACTGAGTTATATGAATCCGTTTTCATACACAAATAAAATCAATCTGACACATTTTCAAACATATTTCGCGGATGTAGCGTAAATACCATATACCAATATGATTCCAAAAATCCAATATCGTTCACCCTTTCCACTGCACGTCCGTATGCAATTTTTCTATTTTCCCTTGGAGAATTTCTCATTCTCGTGTGAAAATATAGAAACATCCTGCAAATATTGTTGTTTAGTTCGGCAGCAGAGCACTTTGCTCCAGAAGAAACGTCTTCATAATTTATGGGGCCGTTTTGTTGGAGATTTTCCTCCTCCAGCGGCGTAAACAACACAGGATTATGGGATAAAGTTGTTACAAGGATACCATATTATGGATTGCTATATTTTTTCAACAAGTTTGATGTCTTGGAAGAAGGGAACTTTTAATAACAGACCCACGTAAACAAAAGGAAAGAACAAGCAGAAAAAATAATAGTCAATTAGGTCGTATTTTTCATTATACATTGGGTTAAACGTATAACGAAGCAAGATGTTTATTTGCAAATGGTACAGAAAGATTGATTCTATGCTAGTGTGAAGCCTTTTTTCAAATTTTGATACAAAATTTAATACATTGCCACGTGAATATTGATATTGAATGTTGACTCACAGATGTTTTTTAAACCTTTTGATAACCGAAATATCAAGAAAAGGGCTTAAGTAGATGGAATATTTTGAATATCTCAAACAGTACAAACACTGTCGCTAAGTGTATCTCCTCTAAGACGCAGGATAATAGAACTGTAGTTTTATATTATTCATCGTAAGCAGTCAATTTTGAAAGTCTCACAATGTTTCAAAGGTTATAGCGAATCATTTTACAAAAACGATTTTTATCCATCAAATCTTGTGTCTTGCACAAACGTACCATAATAATAATTCAGTTCTGGTTACACCACTGATTTCTCGTTCACTGTTTTCCGATAATATTTTTCTGGCACCGCGCGAGGCGCTAGGTGATCTATGGTTCCTGATAGCGAGAATATTTGTAGTGCGAGAGGCATCTGCCGAAAGATAACATCAATAGTTGGATGGCATTCAAAGGAAATGACACGCTGTTACGGCGCGAAGCTATCATAAAGAGGTACTCGCTACATTCATGTTGATGGAATATTCTAAATGACGACATAGACATCTTACGCGTTTTGTTCAAGTAGCAAAGTTTTGCAGAAAATTAAAAGGTATTAAATAAAGCCCATTGATTGCACAACTAGATCTTGTTTGAATCAAAGAGAGCATAAGGCATATTGCAGAATTCAGTCTTATTGTTGGAAAAGTTCCAGCAGTTAAGAATAATGTACAAGATTCAAATTAACCAGATCCTACTACACATTATTCTGATGATGAATGTGACTTTAGAGAAAAATACATTTTCTAAATCGGTATTAATGTGCATGTCAGTTACTTCCATTTGAAAGTCTTCGGGCCGATTTCATCAACATCAGAGATATAACGAACTGATTGACCAATCACATAAGACCTTTCTGAAATACCATTAAATATTGTGCTGTCAAAAGTCTCTGAAAATCATTGATTTCCTTTGAATTTCAACACAAAATGGTGAGGAAAGATTTGATTAATGAAAAAGGGCACTTTATGAACCTCACAGCATGCTTATGAGCCTGGCAATCCACCATATATAATTGAAAACTGCTATGTCCCTCATTTCACGAGCTATAACGACTTGCTATTTTCCACCAATAGGATTTGAGGAATGTGAGACATTAGTTCATCGGTTTTCGGGTGTATCAAACTCATGATAATCTAATGGAGAGTATTAGAGTAATTTTCATAAAGCTACATAATACTGTAATAATATAAATACCTGATAATTTAGTTAAAAAAAGAATATATAGGAGGTTATTCACAAATTTCATTATTATTTCTATTACTCATTAGGTCCATTCTTATTCTACAAAGATAAATGCCATCCAAAGCCTGCTTGGTATACAGCACAGGTATCCATTATTACAAAAATTCTTATGGTTGAAGGTATAAGGATATAAGGTTGCACGGCATTTAAAATATATAGTACAAACAGCTGGAAAAAAAATAATAAAAAAACGTGAGCTACAATTTGGATATTTCTATGAGCTAGACCCTGCTTTTCAGAAATAATTGTAAAATGAAATTATCAAACATGATAAACAAAAACAGCTGACTACGCAATTTGTACGTCACGAAGTCACGATTCATATGCAGGTCTAGTGACGAGCATTTTAAATTTCCATTCCAGATCGAATTTGCTGATTTTCGTAAATTTCTGTATTATTCCATAGATATCCAAAACATTTTGTTCAGAGTTTTGGCATAGATATTATCATGATTTCACTGATACTACAAATAAATTTAATTTATCTGTGAGCTATTTCACATGTATTATTATACGTATAGAATTTTGAATAATGTTTTCACAAGACTACTGGTTTTACATTACTTGCTGTATCAAACTTAGCCACTTTTGGTGAGTGTTATTTTATAATCCCATTTTCGCTGTTACTGAGCGTTCATTGTAGCCCTGATGATGGATGCATATGCATACAGTTTTTTC
The DNA here is from genome assembly GCA_949316355.1 of Bruchidius siliquastri. Lineage (NCBI taxonomy): Eukaryota > Metazoa > Arthropoda > Insecta > Coleoptera > Chrysomelidae > Bruchidius > Bruchidius siliquastri. Next base: position 38,921,722 of record OX438533.1, on the reverse strand, counting down.
AAGGCAGCACTGTACCGAAAAACATGCTGTACCCATCTGTGATCCGTGTAGGTACTTGTGCAACGATTTTGGATCTAAAGTCGCTATGTATACTGCTATCTAGCGAAGTAGAGTATATGTAAACACATGTTTGGTGTGGCCATGTTTACTGAAGTTGGACCTCTATATTATGTATTTAGATATCCCCTTAATCAGCCCATCACTAATCCCAATTGTTTCGTGATTGTATAGGTGTCCCGTCATTTGAATATGTTTTGTGGCTCGAAATTACTTAACCATAACCTAACTTTATATATTATGATTAACAACCCAAAGCTTATATTTACAAAAAGGCAATATCCTATTTTCTCAACGTATAGCAGCAGAAAAGTATTATGTTCCAATTCAAGAGCTTATGCATCTTCTGTAAACAGTTTATGATGTTGGATCGTCCTTGGATACAACCCGTATTAGTTATTTTGTATAACGTATATCAAATCGGCCCTTCGTGAACTATATCCACATCGATATTAAATGTCAGTGAAAGATCATTGAGATGCTGTTTCGGTTTAGTATGTACTATCATTTTATCATAATTAATTTTATAACAATATATTGATGGGAGAAAATCGATAAAATAAATTCAATTTTAGAAATGCTTGGCGGGCTGCATAAACATGTTTAACGGCCGCGAGTTGTGATTGGTGGCATGTATTGGACCAAATACTGTGTATAATAGTATTACTTTTCCCGGCATTACAGAACACGAAATTCTTGCGGAACGCAAACTTAAAATCACAGTGGTATCTCTGTGATAATATCGCCTGTTGATGTATTTCGAAAGATTGTTTTTCAGTTTATTTGTCAATGTCCAGGATTAGGTCTTTCATTGAAGTACCGATAGGCAAGGTTATTTTTAGACTTTACTTTTGGTGTTTCTAGAAACTTTTCAACACATGATGCAGAATCAATGCTGCTTCAATACTCTCATTAATCTATATTTCGTATCTTCACTTGCAATCTGGTATGCAGGCCAAATATTTGCTACTGCTTCACTTATTATAGCGCTATATATTTATTTATGTTCTCAAAATTAGTCTTTATTTTAGCGTTCTCCAAGGCAAAGCTTTCATAATAAATGTACGTTATGTCCATCCTTCGCAAAACTTTTATATATTAACATAATCGTACCACTGCCAGAATGAGTCACGCGAGGCGAAATACTGGGTATTTTGATAATTTGTCTTCGGAACGCGACTTACATTTATTCTGGAAATTTTATCCACTGTTCAGTTTTAAATGTCCAACTCATGTCGACAAATCTCATTTTTTTCAATATATTTTAGATAACATTTATGTACATAACTTCTAGTTTTACCGATTACTCAATTCATAATTACAATAGAATAACAGAGAATCAATGTTTGTCTTAACAATCTGTCAGTTGTAAACTTCTTTGTTTGTATTTTGTTCATTCGTACAGATTGAATTCATGATCCATTCAGAATCAATCTGAAGGCAAAAACAAAACATCACACGCAAGATTGAAATGTTTAATCTTTCAAACTGCAATCTGTTATCATTTTCCACGTATATTGTAGGTCATCCATCATCATCATTATTGATAGAATAGTTTCTCCAGAGATGAACATTTGCGCTCGGCGAGAGAATAGGTTTGTTTGCTAATCTAAATTGGCGTAGAGAAGTCACATGTCAAATATCAAGTAGTACCTTCTGATTGGCCAAAATATGCATGTTATCGATTGAACGAATGGTGTAAAACTGGCAACAATAGATAATACGGTTTTTCAAACGCAACGCTTTATGTCAGTAGTCCTTGAATATTTTCGACCACGAAAAGTATTCAGGAATGTCCATGGAACAAACAAGGGTTGGCTGGTATCGATTTTCTGTGATATAAAACATTCATTGTACGTTTATATCTACTTTAGCGTTCACGATCGGGACATTGGGACAGGAAACATTCCAATCCAAACAGAATGTCAGGAACATTAGCATACTATTGCAGTGGAAAATTTATAAATGTATTCCGTTGTATGTGGATATTGGGTGAGCTTGCAGTACCATGAAATAGAGCAATCTGTTATAGAGTACGAATAAATCAATGCAAAAAGGGAGTAAACAGTCTTCCAAGTATGGCTTCAACTAATATTATAGTAGTGTTTGTCGTTATTTCTAATGAGTTACATGGTAGTTTTTTTGCTGATCTTCATTTGATATGATTGACTAGCCCAATAACAAACTTCCTCATTCCAAAATCCTATCAAAATCTGTATTTTTAAATTGATACAATTGCGTGGGAAGTATTATACAGGGTGAAGTGGAATCACAGGCAGACATTTGAATTGGAGGTAGAACTAAATAGCTTTCAGAAACTTCTCATTACTTGAAGAGGCTTATAATTTACCTAATTTTCAAAATAGGCAGGTACATAAAATGACGGTAATCTAAATGTACCGTTTTTTAACTATAGAGCTGAAAATGATGAATTTTCATGTACCATGTGCGGAGGTAATTCAAATGTTTGCAAACAAACGTTCCGCAACCTGCCCAAACCTGCTTATATTGAACCACAAAGTCCCTATTACAGAGGTACCCATCAAAAAAATCTAAGAAATCAAATCTCATTTACCAAGGCTTAACAATTATTATTAACGGAAATATTTTAATGCAGAAGAAGAAGATGAATTATGGAATTTTCATTCCAATGATTTTGCCTAAATTATATCAAACGCCTCTGGAAATTGTTTATAGGAACTTGCTGTGATTTACGTTGCCCAATTACTGATATACTGTTATTGTTATCGCCATACCTCTGTATTGTCTTGCCATGGAACTTGCTAAGCTGCAATTACCTTTCAGAAGCCATTATATAAACAAGCTGAGGTTGCAGATAATTTATCACAGCAACGACTCAGCGAAATTTCAGCCAAATAATGAGCATATCTAATTAACTCCCCTGTTAACTAAAATATTAATTCAGCCATTTGGCGTTTCGCGCCCACCGCTCGCTCGTTGTACATTGGGGGAATTATTTGCAATTATATGTACCTAGTTACACACGTCGGTTAGAACATATTTTATTCAGTCAGATGGATTTCATTTGCAGTCAGATCTGCGTATGGCAGGATAAAAATGTTTGATATATTGCTGATGAATATCGATCTCATGGTGTGAACATGTAGAATCAAAGGTATCCAATAGCTTGAGAGCCAGTGACCTTTCGTCATCGCGGATGTGAATAAGAATTACATACACGTTTACTATGCGCATCGGGCATTATGCAACCCCCCAGTCTGCCATGAAAATCCTGAGCAAAAATTTATATCCACGATTTCTAGTTCTTAACTGTTTGACGTTACAGCTCGATGCTCAATAGAGCAACCTAGTCAAGGGTGTGATAGCAACATCAACCCATCTCCAAGTGTCGCTCTCTATAGGCAAGCCCATTGGCAACTTACTAATTCGAAAACTTTTTACAAATGAATTTATTTGAAATATATATAATAAAGCAAAAAGTAAGCTTCGTTTCATTTTATACAAAATCAAGTGAGCACAAAACATTGATGAGAGTACCTGGTCGAAAAGTGAAAAAAGGAAGAGATATTCATCCCACTTACTATATTGCAGCTTTCCATTTCCATTCCTATACCATTCCGCGTTCTGTAATTGAATTCAACGTTTCAAAGCTTAATGCGCACACCGAGTAAGCCACTGTCAGAGACAGCCTTGAAACTGTTATCGTGAATACTAGATGGGGTATACTCTAAAAAGTGTTTTGACAGGCGTGCTTCAACTTTGGAACAAACTTTTTGCTTTGGAGAAGAAAAAGCTTTCGCTCTCACGAAACTTATTTTCCTCTGTGCTGCTGCGTTAATTCAATTTTTCGCTAATCCATCCAGGCAGGACTGGAGCCGTCGGAAAAGGCCCTTTAACAATATTTAACCCTCATAACGACGTTGATTGTCTGGATCATTAATATCGGATTACTTGAAGAGTTAAACGCCATTTATCTTTTGTGTTGATGAAGTGCGACAAAGCCTTTAAATTGGATTTCTCTTTAAGAAATAAGGACGATATTAATTAGAAGCTTCAAAGTGATACCTGTTATGTAGTTCCTGTGGTCTGGTGTTGAAATAAAAAGATAAACTAAGTGATTTCTTGCTGAAAAACCATAATAAACGTTATTAAGGAATACCTGGCATACTTTTCTATCTTTTGCAAGTAACTGGAAAAGGTAAAATGAGACAGATTCTTGTTTTAGCCTTCAAAATGACAGAAAGAAGTGGAACTGATGTTTTGGAATCAAATAAATAAATTCCATTCGATGGATGAGTTGTAATATGGTATCTTGCCCATAATGTTTAGTACCTATATATTACTGATTCGTGTAAGTTATATAGTCGAATGATATAATCGGAAGGGTTCGGCGAAATATCAATATTCGGCAGTTCCATTGCGTAACTTGCAGTTGAGATTATTTTCTTCACATTCTATTCATTTTACATTTAATTAAAATCGAGTATGAAATGAAAAAATCTATAATACTTGCAGAAGTATTTATACATCCAATATGAACAAATATTAGAAAAAGTTCCAGTCATCATTTCCATAACTAAATTGTTGTACCATTTCGCAGTTTTATACACTTTCACGGTATTCTATATAGCTTAATCAATTTATGTATATCTTCTTCCACATAACTGAAACTCGGAAAATAACATATATAGGTTCATTTAGTGTGGCTGTACACACGAACTCATAAAGCTTTATATATGTCCCTCGCTAGCTATATATCTGGATCTGAAATGAAACCACTAAACTTACTCGTAGCATTTATTACCACTGCATCATCGTAAAAGCGAATTTTTAAACATATATGCGCTATATTACAAAACTGTAGCGATACTATAAATCTTCTCACATAAATTCATCCGAAAACAAGCATGTTCTATATCATTTAGCCATGTTTCAGAAAGGTCAAAGAAAATAAATTAAAGTAGCACGTGCATATATGTTAATTTCTAAGTGCTAACTTCATGTCCACAATTATAAAGTTTTGGCTATAATTGAATATTTTATGGAGGATATAGATTTTGTTCAATATGTGAAGAGTCGCAATCCACGTAGGGTAGGTACTTGGAAATCAAACGTCAATTAGGAGGAATAACCCAATTTTGCGACAATTTTGAAAATAAAACATGATACAGGTAGTCGCATCCCATATTAAAACATTCATTTTGTGTCCTTTGCATTCAAACGTTTGTCTATTCTTGCTATTACACTAAATCAAACTATGCTTCATCTTATCCATAAATACAGTTTCTTAGATATTGATGTGATTTAACTACCTGCATAATCTAACGAAAATACTACACGATTCAATTTACACAATGCAAATGCTCAAAGTGTAAATCTGTTTCCATTTGTTTCAGCGGATAGCAGTTTTCAGTACGACGCAATTAGAGCTTACCTCAAGGAACTCGATGTCACGGATTTGGTATGGATTGGCCTGTCAAAATCAACGGACAAACCCAGCTTCACTTGGAGGTAAATATTACATAATGCTGTAAAAGCCCGTACTGGAAAAAAATGCATTTTTTAATATGTTAAGGGACAAAAACCTCATTTTGTCCAAAAACGGCAAACGCGAATTTCAGACAAGTTATCCTTCAGCTGCTCAACCCATTAGCGGCCAGTGTCCTCTCTTCAGGACAGTGCGTACCACGATAGTGCGTACTTAATGCAATTTTAGGTAGATGACGCTACTACTGTGAAATTTGCTCATTTCATAGGTCTTTTAGAACTAATTCCCGTCGATTTGAACTACCACAAGTCGACTGTTGTTTTGCTCTGCGAAGTAGCGTTATTCGAATGTTTATACTTTACTTAGCCCTTGCAGTGTCAAATTATACTGAGTGTTACTGTCTGAGTTTTACTGGTAAGTGATTATACTTCTGTAAATGATTAGTTGTAGATAACAGAAAGTTTTTCATGACAAATCAATTGATTATTTCATATTGTTCTTTTTGTAAGGCTATGTAACTATGTGTGTCCTCAAAATTTGACGCTGGGCCTAGACGTTATGCGTTATATTTTTTCAGGCTTTTACAAGTCTTTCAAAATGAGCGGCCTGAATTACGTTTTTAAGACTATGATAATGAATTTGAAAAAGTACACAATTATACTTGATGGAAGGTTACACCTGCAGCTTCAGCCTTGGTGCTGAACAGCTTACACACATAACAATATATCATCATTTTGGCAACAATAAGCAAAATTCAAACCAGATCAAACAGAGAAAATGAAAAAAAACTACGATGTCTGATTCGAACGCTCACGTCGAAATTCAAAGCTGTTGACAGTGACCTGACGGAGACGGTTGACGGTTCGGTTCTGTTCAAATGCCGACAGACGTTAAATTTGCAAAATATGAATGAAAAATGATACGTAGCGGCTAGTAGCAGTCAGAATTTACTATAAAGCCATGTTGCCAGCTAATGTGTGAGGTGTGATTAACATTGCAGGTTTGTTCTAAATTATGAAGTTATTTTTAACTTTCCTTACTATTCAATGGCTAAGATATTTATTGTAGAACATATTCATGAGATCTTGTGAATTAGCTATGTAGAAAAATTAATGTTATTGTAGTCCTTTGGTGAATTTTGCAACTGTGCACCAATGTCTGACGAAAGTTTTTGTAAACATACGAGGTCTATCAGTGTTCTATCGTCAGTGTTCTGGTGCAATTAAATAATTATATTTCTGTTCCAGTGATTTAAATCCGCTAACTGGAGAAGGACATTGGCAGAACGCCATACCTCAGTCGCAACAATCAATGTGTGTTGCCATGGATCCCGCTACTGATTTCCTATGGAGAACCTTGCCTTGCGGCGGACCCGATGCAGCGTCCTTTATATGCGAATTGCCAAGTAAGAAACTAGGATAGTTTGAATTTATCCATTTTACCATGTATATCCATGATGTTTTCCAACCACTGCGATGGTATTGAAACATGACGCATCGATTTATTAATGGTGGCACTTGCGTTGAATTTCCTGGACTATACATGCGACAAAACATATTTGTCCAAAACTAGGAGGAGGTTATTACAGATTTTTATAAAATGTTTTGTTGAGAAATTGCTTTAACAAGTTGGATAAGCAAATCACACAACCTTATTTATTTGAAGCTAGTCCTAAAATTGACAGAATATGATATGTGGTCATTTGATGCAGTTACCACATACACTACACAGGTTTACACCTCGTCAAACCAGTTTTATTGAACACGACACATGTTTCGTTAACTAGATTAGCATTTTCAGGGAAAGATTAAAACCGAATGAATCTGAGACAGTCCTCTATCGACTTCTGTCAAACCTTTTTTATCCTTAGCAATACAGTCTTAATGCGTCTTAGCTAAAACGAAGCAAGAAATAATGTACTTTAATTTATATTTTATTTATCTTTATGATTGCATTCCAATTAAAATATAAAACCTCTCAGATGATCAATGGAAACGGATTACTCCTTCAAAATCATAATTTGTTAGCAATGTCCATTCATATGCTACAATTCTTGAAAGAATATTTCAGTATATCTTTCTTAACCGGATCCTCATAATGTCAGTTTTTTAAACTTCACCCTACCTCAATATTTTTTTTTATTCATCACCCAAGTATCTGCTCTATAATATACGGTATTGACCCAAGCACCACTGAACCAAACATTCTATTCTTGATATTAGTAGTTATACAAATAAAATAGCAACTTTGTTGAGACCAACAGCGACGTTACAAGCTCATAAGTGCGATATTATGTTGTCTTTTCCGGAATTACTGATGCTCCCAAGGAAATATTAAGGTGTAGGATCCCCTGGGGGTATCTTCCTGCAAAACGTGCGACAGAACGGAATCTCTAGCAACTTAACCGCTTTACTTGAAGGAGCGTAAAATCTCTCGCTGAGTCGAGATATTAGCTGGGTGGCAGGGGGCACAGCTGCGAGTTGTTTTCAATATGATAAATGACCGTTTTAGATTGGAATTTTATTGGTAAAGTTATGTTGTTCTTTATATACAGAGCTATTCTAACGGTTTTGTATACACTTGGAAGATATGTCTGCCTTGAGTGGTGAGAATAAAATCTTATGACATAGTAGGTTTTACTTGGGTACAATCACAACGACTTAGCTTCATATACTGTTAGCGAAACTAAAGCCAAAATTTATTGTAGACAGAATACTAGAAATCAAGTACTATATCTTGTGTTAAAGAAATGTTGCTTTATAGGTGGTTTTTTGAAATCTATGTACTAAGAAAATTGCAAAATCAATGCATAAATAACAAAAGTAGCTGACATCGTGTGGTGAATCATCTTAGGGTTTTTTTAAAACAAACTTTAGTGATACTTGAACATCGAGAGGTTTGAAAGATGAGAAAAAAGTGGCGTCAAAAAATACTGCCACATAGGTTCATGTACATACTCCCTATGCAATATATAAATAAATAGCTGACTTTTATGATTCAAGTATATTTCTAACTAGGAAACTATTGATTCAATTTGATAAGAAGTTATTTTCCAAGCACTTTCTGTAAGCGCTTCCAAAAATCATTATATTAGTAAACCACATATACATATGGTTTTTTGTTACTGTTTTCCGATTAAAAATGCTGGTTATTCAACACTTAAAACTGGAAAGCTATTACATCACTATAATCCACTGAATAATTGTTGGAACCATGAAACTAGGAGCTGCTTTTTTTTTAAATTCTCTATAAATTTTGCATGAAACGCGTTTTAAAATGACATTATATTTTACTCGTTTTACATTGCAGGTTTCCCTAGCGATTTGTCTGCATAACCGGATTAGTTAAGCAAAATGAATCATTCGATAACTGTGAGCACAGCTATTTCAAAATACCAAATTGTTGTAAAACTATGGTTATAACTTCATTATACAACAGTCCAGTCAAAAAGTTCACTATAACTAATATTTTTTCGACTTTTTTGTATCCTAAAGGTATCCCACATACATTGAGTAAAATCACTGCATTGTGCAAGGTTTGGTTTAAAATATATGGTGCCATTAAAAACATACTTGCAATCCATGATTTCATCATACTTTGTATCGGGTCAACTTTACAAGGAGAATTAATTGACCAAACTGAACGGGGTTGTTAATATCTCAGCTAGGACATTAAAGTTTTATTAAAAGATCTGCAGGCGAATTACCATTTTCATAGGATGAACGTATCTCCACTTCAGTTTCACAGCGTAGGGGATTTCCTGTAATATTAAATTATATCCAGAATTCATAAGCTAAAACCAGAACTTAAGCGGGTTCAGTGCTGACATACCTTTATAGGAACTGACAATGTTACATTTCCTACAGTCTGAGAGAAAACAATAAAATGATAAAATGTAAAACAGATAATTCAAATAATGTTCAACAATGGGTTAGTAATGTTAATCTCAAGAAAACTTGATGGCAATTTGGAAATCTTGTGTAGCTTATCAATTACCCTCCATTATATTTCCTAAATTATTCCAGTGACACGCTATTCAAAACTGGAAAGCTTTTTGTGTCACTCCCAAAGTAAAGTCTGGCGAACAGAATAATAACAAATGTAAAGAGAGAGCAAATCCAAAAAATAAATCTGCGGCATTAAAGGGCACACTCCGAGAAGAAATGGTTTTGTCGACTGAGACAGAGCTTTTAGAGCAATTAACCTCAGCCTGTGAATCAAAAGAAAAACGTTTTACTCCTTTTACTTTCTCTGTTCACTCCAACTTTCGTATATTTACAACAATGCTGTGAACTCCTTGCGCGAAATGTATTTTGTGGTAATTAATTTGTCATTCATTCAATTTTATATCTGCCAACAAGGTAAGTACGAAACTTATTGAATTCGTATTCTAAGAATGTGAGATTATACATTCCTAGGAATTTCATCATCGGTGTATATGAAAATTTTGAGCTATCTATAAGACTACTGTAGTTGCAATTTCGACGTAGTTGCTATTACAATTTTGGAGTTATTGAACATTTCAAAAAGGCGAGGTTTACGTGGAATCCCATGAGATCCTCTCTCATTTCCTGGCGTTACGTGGAAGGGAGAGTATGAAACTGGATATTTCTTAAGTCTGTCGTTGCCGTCAAATACATGTTCGCATGATTTCACACTGTAGGGTTTTAAGATTTAATATGGTAGTTTTTCGCACACTAGTCAATCTATACGATGTTCATCCAGGGATGACATATGACCAAAAACATGCCACAATTTACCATTAATGCCAATTAGTTACACCAAATGACAATACGCGAAGAGGAAGTACTCAGTGCATAAAATATTGTATAAGCTTTAAAAATGTTATCCTCAGAAAATGATTTTGTGATGACGTCCAAATGATAGATTTGAGAAACATACTCTCGAACAAGATTTGGTATTTTTCAAAATATCTGGAATCTCTGAAAAATTATTTTGTAGTGCGTCCAAAAATTATGAAAGACTAATAAGTCTGTAGAGGCGTTTAGATATTATTTGTTTTAGTTTATTTTAGTGATATAGACGTCATGAAAGTATCTAAAAAACGTCCCTCGCTCATGCGTGGGAAGTAAAAATGAAACCTTTTGTGTGGGATTGGTACATTTAATGGTGACTTTATATGAAAATAACGATGCATGACAAGCAAACAGAAACATCTTCTGCCAATCTCATATTTCAAACACACACCGTGCTGTTTTTATATGGCCGATATGTCGCTTTGGGATGGAAGTTTTCTAAAAATGTTTGGCAGCGCCAACGCTCTGACGAACAATGCCTTATTTTCTCCGTTTCTTTAAATTACAGTCCTATGAAACGTGACATAATTCCGTCTTCTCTTTCGAAATCTAAGGAAATGTACCTTTGACAGAGCCGTCACATAGGCAGGTAGAAGTATGCGGCAGAGGTTTATCTTTTTTGTGTTCATCAAAGGACCAACATTTTTCCATTTCCACAATGATTTGTTATTCGTTCTTTACGAAAACTGGTGCTAGCACTGGTTTTCTAGCTTTGAACCTGGCTCAGTTCGCGGGTGGAGTCAATAAATCGCTAAGAACTTCACCTTAAAATTGATAATTAACAGTAATTCGACAGTGATATGCAATGCTATGTGAAAGAGAATGGCTCTACAATATTTATAAATGCGAGAGTTAATTTGAAAAATGCCTACCATTTTCCATCCATTCCATTGCAAAATGATTGTGTCTCTCTTAAAGTAGCCACCAGCATGTTTGATTAGTTTTGTAATGCAGTAATATATAAAATTAATGGGTATTTTTGGAACAACTTCAATCATTCTAGCGATTTTCTGTTTGAATGGTGAATATATGCATATTGCAGTGTTTTTTTCAGATACTAATATCGAGAGTTCGCCTTTATATTCGTTCGTAAATTGATTGGATGTGTATGAAGTGCTTGATACTGTTTTTGAAATATGTATCCTATGCATTGCTGTATAGCCTTGTTCCGGAGTAAAAAATCGATCGTTAAGGATAAGCTATAAAAAAATTTTATACTATACCTACATAGGGTACCTGGATGATAATCATTGGAATTACACCGGTGTACTCAATTTATGGCGTTCTGTGCTTAATTTATACGGAATATGTAGATTGTAGATGGAAACATTCCAAATAAGATATTGAAAACAATAAAAACAGTGTATATAATCGAATGAGTATAGCTAATAGGTCATCACCTAACTTGAGATCGTATTTAATAAATGCAAAGGAGAAAGAACCAAATATGTGATAGTCAGGTATTTATAAGATTTCATGTGGCTTCTGTAATGCTGTTTACATAGGTCAAACATTCAGAGCATTTACAACAAGGTACAGAGAATATATAAGTGCGTTCAGAAACCACCATCTAGAAAGATTAAATGTTGCCAAACACTTACTAGATACTAATCATAAAGTTGGCGACGAAAATAGAATGAGACTTCATACTTGTGGAACTTCATGGAAACATTAGAGATTCAAAAATATTTGCGAAACTAGATGAATACAGTTGATCAAGAACGTCGTTCTGGAATTATGGTGACATCTATTAGTCAATAACAAAACACAAAACATTGCGGCATAGATACGTTGGGTAATGGTGTTTCTGTAGGGAAATGTAGATTTCTGTTAGAATGTGGCTTATGTCCCTTACTGCCCCAAGTCCTTCAATTATTAGTCGACCACTCATTATTTCTTATCATTACAAGCCACAGTGGTATATAAATATTCTAGACAAATCCACAAAGATGTGAAATAATCCAGAAGATTCAAAATAATGATAGCATCTATCTCAGCCATTATCAAAAACCAATAATGTTCAATCTTTTAGAACTAGATTGTAAGTTTTGGTGATGAATTTGAGTCACTTCAACTGAATATCTTTATATGCACCTCCTAAAAAGTACTCACTGTAAATTTATATTGAACCTAAATTTGGAATGAGAATTGATCTATTCAAGAATATGAGTTTTTGGTCGTACTTTTCCCGGCTCAGAGCGAGTTAAGCCATTATCCATTCCACAACAAAACCAAAATCTGTAATGCTTGATAGTTGTGACATTTCTCTTGTAGTACCATCTTGGGCGCAAGGACCTAGGGGATGCCTGCTGACAGAAATACCTTCCCTCACAGTTCTCTATGTGCCAGAGATGTCTTCAGTTGAGCTAACCTCTGACTGCGGCTTAGACGGGACTAAGAGAATTGCTTGCAAAGGAGATGCAGTGAGTATAATTGAAATGAAACTCATCATTCACTTGTTCCATTATTCGAATGTCATTAAAGGCGTGTTCTCATTTGCAACATGACTTGAAATTATTAAATGAGGAGCTTTTGGTTACAGGACCGCGAAACGTTGTTGAAACAGCTAACCTGTACTATAACTGGAGACGACTTTGAAGACAAAGCTACCAAGTCTATAATATCTTCTCCGTCATCTATACCATTGTCGACTTTGCCAACTTCGACAGATGACAACTCTTTGAATGCAGCTAGCACCAAGAGCTGGATATGGACATCTAATACAATTGATATCGACTACGGAATGCCTACAAGGCATCGAAGAGAGACTGAAGACACTCTGAGTGCTATGGCGACAAAAAGTACGAGCGCCACTAAAATCACCAAGCAAAAAGTGGATCCTTTCTTAGGTATGTTCTGAACAAAGTCTATCGCTTGTATTTTGCATGAAGTACAGGTTGGTATGTTCAACCTAATATCAAAGCCATAAACATCATGCCTTCAGCATCCAAATATTTGGAAATAGATATCTGGTGAATCTTGCTAATAATTGTTTCACTTTCTAGCAACCAACTACGATACAGAAGTAACAACTAACAGTTTAGAAAGATCATCAGTGGCAGAACAACTCTTAACTCATGACATTACCCAAGAAACGGGCTCATCGACGACACAGACCACAAGAGAATCTGCAACCATTTCTACTCCAAGCACAACGATGCTAGTCACAGAAGTACCCGTGTCATCGCAGTACAGCGCCGAACCGACTCCAGACTACCCTAGTGCTATCGGCCAAGGACAACTCTTCAGTATTATAGAAAATGGTGAGACGTGGTTATAGACAATTACTTTGCTCCCAGTAATTACACGTAATATCGTCTTGTGAATCAGCTGATAGAAATTTGTAGATAGATGCGCAGAGGTCTTACACAACTGCCCTAACAAAGAAATCACACGCTCGTTTTTGCCAGTCATGTTTTCCTTGGCCTGGCAAGAACATGTTAGCCGTTCTTGCTAGATTTGGCGTCCCAGAATCTCTTCTACCCCAGGAAGTTGTATTCACCGGACAGTTATTATTTTTCTATAAGGCTCATATTCATCACAGACCATTCACATGTTTCGCACACAACATGATGAATTTTCCGTTTGTGAAGAGCAGATACAATTTTTACATTATGAACCCTTAGCATTGCTTTTCGAGATGAGCTTCCAACATGTTTAATATTTTAAATTATTTTTTTCACTTTTCACAAATTTCAAATCACTTCTAGGTCTCGACGAACATCTATTGTGTCAATAATTTAATTAAATTGCTTTTTTATCATGATATGATAACTTCTGTATTTTTTTTTAATATTCGAATTTTTTGTTCAAAAGTAGTTTCATATCAATCCATATGATTTAATTTTAAGTTTGATAAAAAATAAGGAAGATCTTTTTCTTGACGTTAGCTCCCCTATTCACCAAGCAATTTAAACACAGTACGTTAATCCTGATTCCAATATATAGATATATTCATCATTGAATGCACACCTCAAATTGCATTGATACTTCCAGGAACAATGTTTGATATCATCGAACTAAATGACACCAGTGCAGATATCGAAAAACTACCAGCAGTCCAATCCACTTCTTCTGAACCGATAACGTCCAAGCCTTCGGTCAAACTCACGAAACTGAACGAGAGAAAATCCGTCAAGGAAGTATCCGCGAAGACAAAGCCATTGTCCAAAAAAGACATTTACAAAATATCTGATCCAAAGAAGGCACAATTTGTCCCGACCAAAGCTACGCCACAGCCCGTCGAACCACTGGAACTCCTGAACGAGACAGATATCACGAAAGAAGTTGTACTTGTTCCGATCGTAAATGATCAGTCGTTGAAGCTAAACAGGACATTCAGGTAACTGAATTAGGACACCAATTCGTTATATCTGGGATGGTCATCATTAGATAAACTTAACATTTTCTTACCTTTGTAGGAAAGAAGTACCTTCTCCACCGACAGATGATTCAATAGAATTTAACGATGTAGAGGAAGTAGCAAAAGTGGCAGTACTACCGATATTCAACGACTTGCCTGAAGGGGAAGCGGAAGTCGAAGCTAGTTCCGGTGAACAGAGAATGGAAATGGCGCCAATAATTGTTTCTGAACAACCGGAAACAGCCGAAACCACTAATACTTCTGCCGGATTAAACTCTACGAAAGATACCGGGAGTGATGCAGCAATGGTACAGGTGAGATGAAACAAAATTCCTTTCTCACGCAGTTTTTAAGGTCACATTTAATGCAACGATGTAACATTTAACATTCAATAATGGGTTAATATTTCACTTGTCAATGCAGGAACAAATGTAAATTGCGAAAAAGCATACAAAATAAGAGTTCTTATTAGTCCAGTGATATGATGGGATATAATAGATTCAAAGAGTCTCAAAAATATGAATTGACTCGTTCTACGATTGGTTTTGTAAGAAATGAATGAATGAAATTGCACCTCTTAATTGTTACTATATTTTAACTCGGTGAATATTATTTAGGATAGTTGGGCTCCTCCAGAAGACATAATCAGACCAAACACGACGCAAGAAGAGGCGTTGAAAAAGCAGCTTCTGCCTCGTTCCCTACAAACTACAGAGAGTACCACAAAGCCCTCGAACAGCAGTGAAGTGCATGGGGCAACAGAAGCTGCAGAAAAAGAGATTGGGGGGGTAGGTAAGTAAGTAAGTATTTGTTTGTCAACCAATACTTTTTCAAGATACTGTAGATTCAGAGTAAATATTGAATCGAGTGGTAGTTTTCAACTTCATGAACAAAAAATATAGTCATAACGAAGGAAGCACTTAGAAATGAATTTGATTGATTAGACTTGCATTTTTGTTTTTGTTACTTAATCTGTAAAATCTCTAATGGCGAAATCAGTTGAATAGGTTCGTTTGGTAAATTTCATAAATTACTATAATCTCCATGCAATAGCAAAATCTTAAATATCCCAACAACTAACATTACTCAAAATGTTCCAGCTCTGCGTTACTATTATTTCGGCAAGAGTTGGGTTATCGAATTGGTTGATTAAGTAAAATTACAGATAATAATTAAATATAATAATTGAATTTCAGGTGAAGAAACAACGTTAGCAGAAGAGCAACGGAAACCAAACAGGCAACGCCAACGTCAACTGACGAGGCCGCAGAGGAAGTCTTTTTACCCCTATTTTTTTGGCAGGGTATTGGGGTGAATTGACGATCGTCAGCGGCAAACATGTTTTTGATGTTTGTATTGAATTGATGTAAACGCACATAACATCACGCACACATATATGCTCACTTCGTAGTTGAAGCATTTTCTTTGTTGTAGTACGAGGGTAACATGATGAATTATTTCTTCCAATTGTATCAAGCTTTTTATTACCTTATAAGGTTAATATAATTGTTTCTCTCACAGCGGCATAGTATTGTAAAATATTGGTTTTGTATACACACAATAAGCTTATCACGGAGAAAATAGATTGACTTTTGTACAAGATTGTGCCAAATATGAGAATTTATGGAAATATTGAATAAATGCACCATTAGTTAGATTACAAATAGTTCGCAGCATTTGCAAAATATGTTGAAGATATGGTCCAAATTTGGTATGCTTACAAATTATTTAACGTAGAATTTACGTAATTAAAAAACTAAGGGATTATTAAGGGAGTTAAAAGTGATGTTATCCCTAGATTTCCACTAGCATTACAATGAGCACAAGCTCACCTGCAATAAACTGGTATTGCAATTATGAGTCTAACTTTTATATATTCAGGGCGGGCCCTAGAAATTTAGCGCTCTCCATCAAGAATTCTTCGATTTCAATGGGATTAGGTAGACCGTGATGCAAACCTCCCAATTTTGTGTAAATTTAAAAATTAATGCACATTGTGCATCAAACCAACAATTGTGTTCTATAATTCAGAAATTTGACTGTGCGCCCTGCACATTCGCTCGGGTATCTATGCCCTAGGGCCGGCCCTGGTATATTTCTAGCTTGATCCAATGTTTATCAATCTGGAATAGTGTGACTTCTGGAAATTGTCATGTGGAGGTTTTTGAAGTACCCTCGTAAAAAGTTTCAGGTTTATTTTTAATTCTATATGTATTGTTGAAGTTTATAGCTGTGTTATATGTTATAGTATTTATTTTACCCTTCAATAAAGGATATAGACTCTTAAAGCAAAAAATATGCAAAGTAACCAGATGGGTACAAAGTGCTCAAAAAATCATATACTAACTTATTTTTTGCTTGGAGCAAAAATAGATGCTTCATAGAAGATCCAATCATAGTTGTAGAAGGTTAATTTGCAGAGAGGGTAGATAAAGTAGATACTAATACTGATATTGCAAGTAGGGAAAACTTTTGTAGAACTGATGAAGCGCACTATAATAACAATGGATCAGTTTGTCGTAAGGTCGTATCACCAATAGAAAATGCTGAAACAATGATAATCTTATACAGGACAACAGGAGGGAAAAGACGGGTCTTCTTTATTTTCAGATAGTTTTCTAGGTACCTACTGTCATGCACTAGAAATTATTAATGAATCTAGCAAGGCTTGAAGCCAACATAACCGATGAAAATTACTACACGAAATTTTGTAAACCGAATTTTTCAAAGATATAAATTGTTAGGCTTAACCTCCCTCCAAATCTAGCAGCATTTGATATTCTCACAGTTTTTCCATTGTGGGATCATTGTTTGCATTGCATTTGTACAAACTGATCTAACCAAATCAAGGACTATTAGACTATAAGAACGAATTCATATACATACATATATATTTGCACAAAATAATTGCTAAATGCACCGTCCTGCTTTCTTCCCGTCCTTTTATTTAAAAGAACCAGAGTGAATTCACCAGTTGATGGCATGAAAGGCACCAAAAAATATACTGCGAAATTATCATTTGTAAGTCGAT
Source organism: Bruchidius siliquastri (assembly GCA_949316355.1). NCBI lineage: Eukaryota > Metazoa > Arthropoda > Insecta > Coleoptera > Chrysomelidae > Bruchidius > Bruchidius siliquastri. Next base: position 38,903,984 of record OX438533.1, on the reverse strand, counting down.
GCATTGAGGTACTGTTATCATAAATAAGTTAAAACATCTGTGCCATGAATATACTGGTGAATAATGCTCATATTACGTGTGATGGTACAGTATGATTTACAGATTAATGTAACGTTTTGTTTGCCAGTTGCTTTCGGGTTTTTCCACCACTCCGTAAGCAAATTGAACAGTGGAATCATCAATAGTTCCATTTAGTTGCAGAAATGCTCCTAAGACTTTGAGGAATGCATCGAATAGCCTTCTGAAAGTTGAACTATCTGCTTTGTTTTGATGACGATGTTGAAGAACAGTGAAAGAGCATTGTTTATTTTGTAATGACTTCTGATGGCCAGCATGAAAGCAGTTGAACTCTCTTACGAACACGATGATTTCCCAGGAAATAAATACTGCTACAAGGAATATTGTTGTTACGGAATTCTCAACAATATAGTCGAATGTCATAATTGATAACGTGTGTTCCATTCTTCATGGATATAGTAGAATTCGACAATATAAATGTAGTGTAACGTTTCGGATACATTCTGTGAATCATACTCCATCATTAGTTAGAAATAACTTAGCAAATTTAGGAAAATAAAAGCTAATCAGAGTAACAAAATATGAAAAGTAATTTTCTATTCAACAATATTCGAGTACACTGCAAGCTACACACTCTAAGCTGCGTTATTTAAATATAAAATTGTAGTCTAAGAGAGTCTCTTAACTTTAATAAAATGTCGCCAAATAATTTTCGATTTATATAGCTACTGAATTTGTCAATTACTTACAAAAAAGTAATTTTTGTTATAAAGTTGGATACTTATAAAAAATCTGTCAAACATTAGAGTAACAATCATAGTTTGTTGTATAGAGATGTTTGTTTCATGATTGTGCTAATAAAAATCATTAGAAAACTATCGCATTTCATTTAATTCAGCTACAGAACATATGAATACGAAGTTAAAGTAAGTATAATTTCATGCTTTATTGTATTGTATTCTTTGTTTTAGTTCCTCCTGGATTCAAGGATTTTTCCTATTTAACATTCAAATGATTTTAGTACTGATGGATTCTTGTTAAGCATGTCTCACTGCGCCAGTTAACATCCTGGAAAGGCTTAAAAACGTAGTCTTACAATTTAAATTTTACTTGATTATAATTTTAGCTTTTTTCAAAATAGATTCTGAAATCATCCATTTGTTAATCACAATAAGCCAGCCTTTGAAAACAAGTACAGTTCCATCAACTTCAATGCCCTTTGTCGACCAAACTATTTTTAAATACGAAAAAATCGAGGTAGTAGGCAATTGTGGTGTATTAAGTTAAACATATTAAAGTAAATCATGTAAAACAATTAATAATTATTTTATTAAAAATATAATTATATCATTCCACATCAACTTAAAAATACTTTTGTAACGGCTCTCCTAACACTTTTTCCATCTCCCTAATGGCAGCTTGACAAGCTCCTTCTACGCCCTCTTCTTCATCTTCAAGTAACTCTGCCAAAAACGGTACAGTCTCCGGTAGTAGAGGCAAGAAATCTTCGCCCAGTTTCCTCACAACCTCTGTCAAACAATGCAAGGCCACCAGCCTTATTTTAGGTTCGCCACTGCGCATCTTTAGAAGTATCTGGTAGTTCATTTGCTTCCACAGTGCGTCGTCGGCTGTGGCGAAAGCAAAATGCACGATGCAAGGTGTCAAAAATTTTTCATTGCGGGTCACAAGCTCGGTGACGCCTCCTAAAATACAGAAGTACTTCATAATATGGAGTCTTAACAACTCTGAACAAAAATAATCCGTCACATAAATGAACTAGAAATTTTTTACCATGTAAAGTTAGTTACCTAGGGTATTGTCCAACTGGTCAACCAATGGCTGCATTAGAATGTTAAATCTGTCTTTATTGACAAACTGCTGATTGTCATAAGTGAAGACTGCATCTAAAGTGATCAATACGCTCTCCAACAGAAGCTTGATTTTCTCTTCGTCATTAAAATACTTCTCCTCCGTTTTGTTTATATTGCACGCGTCCAGAATTTCAGCAGCATTTTTCAGAAATTGGCCAGCGAATAGAACAAAGAGACTCTTCAGAGAATGTGCTATACCGCTGGAGAGTCTAAAATGAATAAATAATAAAATAGTAGATCACACTAGAATGTATAGCAGGCATTACATAAAACATTATACACTTACCTGTAAAACGTAATAACTCTTTCGCTCTTCATTTCTCCTCTAACTGCCCAGTCGTATAATTTATAGTAAAATGGCCTGAAGGAGCTTTCGGATAGTTTCAGTATCAATACAGTCAACGCACGAACTACATGAGTTTCTACTTCATTCGCATCTTCCAGGCTGACCTCCTTCTCATCTCTGAATTTCAATACGTTCAAGAAAAAGCTAGTGAGTTCAAGGAGGCTGAAGCTCAATTCAGGACCCTGCAGATTTGCAAGATTTTTGCCTAGTATATCCATAAGAACGCCAATGCCTGAAAATCGTACAAAATATGAAATGGTATTTAAGTATATTTAGTTTGACAGACAACAGTAAAATGGCTATAAATTATATTAATTAATCAATCTTTTATAATTAATGGAACTGAAACTTTCTGAAGACGACATTAATCTAATTAATGGGTGTATAACATCAACTCATTTTACCAAATCGTGCTCCAGAATGTAAACAAAATCTGCAGTTTTTTACTCACCTTTGAAAGACTTGCTTTCAGCCAATTTTTCATAGCAACTTTCCAATGCCGGAAGCAGGACCCTTGCTGGAATTACCAAGCCAATTTTTGCTTTGATCACGACAATTTTAGAGACAAAAGTCTGTACCTTTTGTTCTTCACTGGCCGCATTCCATTTTGCGGCTAGCTGGCATAATTCAGTCAATAATTTTTCCAAATACGGACTCAAAAATAGCGGCATACTATAACAAACAATATTATCAATTTTGCAACCTCCAATATACAATAATTAAATTAGAATAATATCATAACGTTTTTGTGCAATTGTATATATGCATTTGTTTTGTGGCTTCACTTATTATTATTAATCTAAAAATGTTGATCACACTCATATGTGGAATTGAGGAAACTTTTGCTATGATTAATTTCTACCCCTGGCATATTTTTTCCTATACTTTACCGAAAAGCTTCAACTTACTCTGATCATCCCATTTTACCAAATTAAAACTAATTGTTTAATGTCTACGTCGTCTTATGATCGAACAAGTATTGTTTTTATGAAGTAACTGCTGAATTATCGCAGGATTTCAGAATCTTTCAGAAAATACAAAAAAATTGCAAACAAGTCAAAAACCATACGACTTACTCCTGTAATTAATGTAACGTAATTTGATTCAAATGCTGTGTTCCAATGTATAACCTTTGGAAATATATGCTTCGGACATCCTAATATCTTGTACACTTTTGTCTGAACCATATGGTCTGAAATACGTGTTTAACTTTATCGACGCACAACGTGGAATGGATCATAACCCTCTTTTGAAATTATTTCAGCATTCAAATTTTAGTAATTTAAGAAGCAACAAACCTGTCAAAAATCTTCTCTACCGTTGTTATGACACTTCGCAGTAACACGCTCGGAGTTTCCTCACGTTTGCATTTCTTCAGAATTTTTATTACAGACGGCATAAAGTTGGGCAAGGTGGAAATAGCATGAGCTCTCAGATTCACGCATAGTTCAGCAAGGCATAATAAAACCTATGGAACAAAATTTATAGAGCTTATTTATTCTAAACAGATACGGCAATATTAGTATCCTTTTATGTATGGATAATTAATGAACATTAACGTTTACAATAACCAAAACTCTTTTAATTTCGGAAACATCATGAATTTGAGATGGTATCCACATTTGGGAAATCCATGTTAATCATTTGCAAAGCGCTTCAACTTTCAGTTATATTCAATAACGGATATCCAAGTAATTGATAACGAATCAAAACATTGATGAAGCTCTATCAAGAAATGGATGCAATGAGTATCGATACGTTATTGGGAAAACATGTTAATATTTTCCTTTATAGATGACCTCACGCAAAGGCAGATAGCCTATCGCGCTTCATAAGCACTGCGCGAGGATGAATGTCTGTTCACATTGAGCTTAAAACACCGTAGATTGTGGCCATTGGGGAAAAAGTCTCCAATAACTCATTTAACAACGCCGAGCTCCTCCAAAATAACGATTTTCGGAAGAGGCCATGTAAGCTCGATATGGTAAGAATTTGCCCCATGAGCTCCTCTAGCAGATCAGCCACCCTCCTTCGATGAGTTCCACCTTCTATCGTATTCAGAGAGAGCCAAAATCGTACATCCTTTCGAACAGACCCCACAATAAACATGTTGATACATTTGATAAAGTTGAAATTGAGTTAACACCATCACATTGGTATAATTTGTGTAGTAATATGTGATTTCTCATCTGTCATACATACCGAAGCTAGCACGTTATGTTGTGCTTTACCAGACTGCAAAATGTTCGTGATAAATTCCAAAATCGGCACAAATTTTTCGGGTTCTCTGGTCGCCAACGCTTTAACTAGTAACTTTAGGGATAAAAGCGCCGTCTGTATGATGGTCTCTTGTTCTTGATCTACCTATAGTGGAGTTAGAATTTAATAAAGAATTATTTGATGAAGATACAAAGACATTTAACATATAATATGAATTTCCTAGGAAACTATTCCAAGATAGGACTGATTGTAAATTCATATTCCAATAATTTCGACATACCTCTTCATTCAATGACTCCACAATAGAAATTAGCGGTGGAATTATACTATATATGTCATTCTTGTCACAATCTTCGAAAAATTGTAGATTGAACTGAAGTTTTGTGTTGAGTAACTCCAGTATTCTACGTTTGACATTATTTAAGTTATGCACCATCAGTCCTTTTGTGATCAGAAGGAACATCTGAGAAGTTACCAGAGCATTGATACTGTCTAGAATGTCGTAACTCAGATGCAGCAACACCTATAAAATATACAATGAAAAACATTATATTTCCGAACAAAGTAGTTTGAAATATCATTGCAATTTGTCATTACTTTTTTAACCACATGAATTGTTGACAAGTTAGATAACTGCCAAAAACTATTTGAGATGTCTTCAGGCTTAAATTGGCAGTAACAAGTTTGATGTTCTGTGGAAATGAACTATATTCTATTATCAATGGAATTGCTACTGCAAACGAAATCTTGTCTGTAATTTGGATCCTATACTGATAGATGCATCCATAGTGGTATATGAAAGTTCTGCAGGAAAAACAAGTGTTTTTTGCGAACTTTCAACAATTTTATTATTGGACAGTTTGAATATGAATTTCAGTTTACATTGCATCAAATAGTATATCAAATTAACAAGGCAATAAACTAAAAGATTTTTTGTCCGAAAATATAATAACAGGTATTATACCACTTTTCCTATGTACCTTCCAGTAGTGTGCCTGTGGTGTATTTGCAGCCTTATCTGTAATCTTAGATATTCTTTGAATGTACTGCAGTATATTTATGATAATCTCTTTGAATAGATCTTCCAGCTCTAACTCCTCATCTTTTGTCAAAGTAGCCACTTGAGTAACAAATTCCTGAGAAGAGAGCAAATTGGTTGTGAATTTCAATAGGACATACTTGAAGTGTCTCAAGTCCTTCGGAGTACGAGTAGTGACGGTGAACGAGTCCTCATCATTGTCGACCTGAAAAGTGATTATTTCTCAATCTTAACAACTATCAAGTATTACAGAGTTTTATCTGCAATCCGTAAGAGCGAATGAACTAGTTCGAATTTTTCTAGTTATTATTGGAACCTTACGAAGTCGATATCCTAGCACTTGTTGCTATCACACCCTTGATTGGGTTACGTATATAGTATTCAATTACTCTCTACAGTTAGACCCCCAGGATATACAGACGAGTCTAGGCTAAAGACGAAACATGCATGTCCATAGCAGGTCTGATGTGTGTGAGAGAGTGTACACTGAATCTTGATGCAAATCACATATAGCTGAAATAGTAGTAACTCACATTTACCTGCATTGCATTTTCATCCTTGTCGTCCGGCAACTCCTTCAAATACTTGAGCAACTTGATGCAAGCTCCGATGACTGTTTTCGGAGGAAACTGTAGACACAAATCAGCGGCCATATCGAGCCGTTTCTGTGCCTGATCAGACTTTTTCTCTTGTGCACTCCGTAAAACTTGAGACTCGAACACAACCAACAGAAAAATATGCATATTATTCTTTTCGTCGATCTTCTCGATCAGCTGTTTGTAAAGTGGTCGTCTTCTGTGCTCTGGAACGTCTAACATTGCATCTACGAATACCCGAAGTACACTAGCTAGTATTTTAGGGTTGTTGTCTTCAATCAGAATGGGCACTACTGTATCGATAATCTTCGCAATTACCTTAAAAAGGGGAAAAAATGTGAGACTGCTTACATAGTTCCAAATGAGAATCAGATTGAATAATCCTTTGGCCTTGGAAGATGATTAGAGTATTTCACCCCGGGTTACTATCTATAGCACCAAGACGTGCCGCTCTAAATGATGTATTAAAAAACATTTGTCAGTCTGAAGTAGATATTAATTCCAAAATCTCATCCGAATATTTGGAAACTGATACCATTGCATACAGTGTTTAACTGAGGCCCTTTTCATTCAAGATCTACGATAGATTGAAAACAGAGAATTGTTACTCACCTGGAAACTGTAAGAATCGTCATGCCTCAGCACCGAAGACCCCATGAACGTGAATATGGTGATCATGTGCAGTAGCACTTGCTTCGGCGCAAAATGAGCGGTATGCGCCAAAAGTAATAACGCAAAATGATGCGTTTGGGGGTTTTGAGAGGCTCTGATGCATTGCACCACCAACTCCACGTTGAACACGGACTCGGGCAATTCAGTTTCGCTTCTTTGACAACAGTTCAAAATTGCTGCCAACAGTAGTTGTTTGGGATACTCGACGGCTGCTTGCTCGTCAAAGTCCAGACAACGTTTCAGCAGGTTGAACAGAACGGGCAATAGTGTTTCAAAACTGAAAGAATATATTTGATGAAGAAATATAGCTTAGTTTAAAAAACTCGTACATGTTGCATCAATATTTTCAAGCAATCAAATCAATGTTTCCAAGTCGGCATGTAAAATAAAAATTTACCGTCTGATTTTCTTTTTGTCTTGTATAAACTCCAGAACGGTAACCCCCTTCTTCCACTGTATCGTATCCAAAATATCAACAGTCGGAATCACACTGGTCCTACGTCGTTTAGCTACCTCGCTGGTCTTCGAGGACTGGATATCTCGCATAGCCACCAGTTGGTCCAAAATATGGTTAGCATCCAGGTCAAGGTGCTTGAAAATCCGACTGACAGTCGGGGGGACTTCTGGGTGGCGGGCAACGGTCGCTCGTTCAATTATGACGTCTAAAAGACGCTTACAGTCATCAGGTTTTAGGATTTTGAATATCTGGAATTTATCGTACGAAAAGGTATTAGCCTTAATCTATTTAGAAAGCGAATGGACAATGTAGAAGTATATGTGGAAACTCATAGTGATGTATCAATGTAAATTGCTCGTATATTACAGACGAATTAGGATTTCTCATACTGAAAGACGGAAATGACTGATAGATTTTCGCATTGAACATCGTTTGAAACATTCAAAAAATGATCATTTCAAATTCGACCACACTATTTGAGGAATAATAAGTGCTAAACGCTTATTGAAGTTCACTTACCTCCTTGTCCAATTGATTCAGTATAATAGTTGAGAGGCATACTTTGTCATTGTCACAATGCAATAACATAACATTATCAGCTTTTATGGAGGTTTCTAAGAACTTCCAGGTGTTCTTGTCCGAATCTAAACTTTGTAATACATCTGCTTCAATTCGGTTGATTATAGACACCAAAATATTAGAGTTGGACAACTTTATACTCTCGCCACACTTTTCTAGTAACCCCAATCCAACTGGCGCAAGTTTTTCCAGTATTTCAAAGTTATTGACCATCGAAAATATTTTCAAAATACTTGACACGAAATAAGATGGAAGCTGTTCATTACACGCGATTTCTAAGAAGCGTTCTTCGCATGCTTTCAAATCAGATGCATGTTTTTTCAATTTCGAATTGACAATGTTAAAGAAAATCAATGGGACTTGTTCTTGATCTATAATGATCTCTTTCTTCTGCTTCATCAGATATTCCAAAAACGTATAGTATGGAGACGATTTGTCACTGCATCTACTCATCAAAAGTTCAATAATCTCAAACACATTCGTCCTGTCAGCTTCAACTGGGCTTAGCAACATTGCCAATAAAAACGGTACTGTAAGATGATCATGCACCAATGCATTTTTCTCATCGGTCATATTCTTCAATTGTGCTTTCATGAATTTCAAACAATCTGTTACAACATTCTTATTCAGCGACTCGTTACCACAAATGCACATATTTATGAAGTACACAAATTGTGCCTCAATATTTACACTACAGAAACGATCCAAAAATTGTTTCAATGATTGCTTGAAGGGATCTTTCATTAAGATCTCCAATGAAAGCATGAAAAACTCATTCTGCGGCGTGTTTACGCTAAAATCGTTCAGATGTACTTTCCACTCGGGGATGTTTAACTTTCGAATAATGATTTCGAAACATCGCATGTATCCTCTCGCGGGGTACTTTCCCAGTTCGGCCGATCTAACATATGTTCCAAAATTCTTAGCAACTCCTAAATTCCTGTTATGACTCCTACTAGCTTTCCACTGTTGCAACAAGATTTTGACTAAGCCTGCGCCAATTTCCAGAGAAGATTCCTCTGGTAACATCATAGCTAAACATAAAAATGCCACGTATCTGTGACCACCGTCAGACAGTGTTTCAGCTATCCTGAGTAATTCCTTTACAGTGTCCTCACTTTTATTCAATTGCAATGCATCAAGTATGAGGTTTTCGAAAGTCTCAATATCAGAAGCCTTCTCTAATTCGTTCACAAATGGTTTTAAAAGATTGTTACTTGCAATCAAAGGTAGTCTCACCAGCTTTTTAGCTAATGACAGTTCTTTGACTGACTGTGGTAGCAAAAATGGCAACATGATGATGAACATTTCCCAGTCATTTTCGAAGCTACAACATATTTTCGTCACCTTCTTCGCTACTTTCTCCCACTTTTCTGGTTGGCGCCGGCATTTTGTTGCTAATTCAATCAACACATTTTTCAATAATTTAACGTCGACAACCTGAGCCTTTGATATGACAACAAGAGTGTCATCTACCACATGCACGTGATCATCATTCAACCTGTCAACGAATGAAGTTCTCACAAACTCCTTCTCACTTTCCCGCAGCAATTCGAAATTAGTTGACAAATATTTGACAGCTTGGCCTCTGATCTCAGGGTTAGCGTGATACAATTTTTGCAGAATGTCCACTTTCCCTTTGTAGTGTTCAGTGTTACCAAGTATCTTGGATAAATAACGTTTTTTCCTTTTCACGATTTCGTCTGATTTGGAGGTTTGTGATAGTATGCGACAAACTTCTTTGTCAAAATGCGTAGGGTACTGCCTCTCCAAGGTTTGAAGAATCTCTGATAGCCAATACTGAACATGATCCGTGAAATTGGCCTTCGGAGACATCGTGTCAAGGATAGCGCTGAAAATTGATAAAATTTTGAGTCATTAGCTACTTGAGAGACTGTGCAGAACTTAATAAATCCAACATATCTGATTACGAGTTGTCGTTGAAAAACTGATTCAATTAAATCTAGTTAAAAGTAAGTGATTTATCGACTACAGAAATGTATTGACAAGATTGGGCCTGGTAGGAAGTCGTATTTTTCAGTTCAATTTCGACAACCACTCAAAGAACTTACTTGAACAAATTCTGATCATCTGTTGCACACTCAGTTCGCGCACTACAAAACAGAGTTGTGCTTGCCATCTTTGGTCATATGCTTAAATCTGTCACATCTGTGTTGTACTGAATAAATGGATTTGTATACTGATCATGAGCAATTGGAGGAAAAAAAACAAAATCCAATCAAAATCTTCAATAAACTAAATAATATATATTTCTGCTATACATTCAGATTTTATATTAAAACTTACTTGATAACTGTCACAACTAACTCTTCATCCAGCTTTATCTTATCAAGACAATTTTGCACCATATCCTGCACTAACTTCAAGTTATTATGCGCTCCCTCATGGATCCCTTTGCAGAGCAATCTCCGTAAAAATGGTACAATGAAGGCACCTGAATTGTTCAAACTTTGCAAAACATCAGGAATCCACTCCTTTTCTGAAAGATTTGCAACTGCTGTAGGATTTATATCTGGACATTGGTTCTGTGACTGGTACAGGACTACTAAAAGAAGTGTTGCTTCTGTTTTCAATCCGTCTACTTTTACCTAGAAGTGAATAAAAATTGAAACATCTCAAACAAATCGAAAATATAGTATACTGATAATTTGAAAAAAGTGCATAAACATAGTGCTTTATGTAGAATTTATTGTTATATATCATATAAAATAAAATCAAGGACAATTTAAATAAGTAATATCTACTGCTATAAACATTATAACTTCCATTTTTCAATTATTACAAATAGAATTCATGAAAACTACAATTATTATAGTACTTTGCTCTTGTTTCTGTATAGAATGACAAAGTGTTTATTGTTTAAATATACATTTAATCAATAGTTAATTATATAAGAATCAGATTATATTCAACAGTTCTTTATTTAAAACATTCTCACTAACCTCACTGACTTTTTCAATTAACTTTTTCAGCAATTTATTTGAAATTGCAGCTTTTGTAACTAGCCTTGCTGTTATCACATAGCTAGCTGCACAAAAATCAGCAATGTTTGAATTTAGACCTTTCAACAATGAAGGTAACATCATAGAAACTTGGTCCTCATTTATCTTATGAGAGTATTCTATGGTCCCAAGGAATACAGAGCAGTAAAAATTGAAGGCAACTGTCAGAATATTCGGATTTGAATGTTCATGTATCAGTTGAAGAATGTACCTAAAAAATAATTCAAAATTTTGGAGCTCATTAATGGTAACATATTAAAAAATGAAACACAGAATTTATTTACACCTTAAGATTGTCCAAATTTTGATATTGTCCACAAAACTATTCATCACATTATATGGAAATATAAGGGTCAGGGGTTAATTTACATCAGCAAAGAGGATTAAATTTTAGGGAAAATTTATAAATATTCATCTAACATCAACCAATCAGCAGTTGTCTTCATACTAATCCTTTTACATTTGCACACAAAATTTGGGGGCCTAGTTATAATGTGTTCATATGATATGCATTAAATAAACCTTATCTTTAACATTTATATTTCTATAATACTTACGTTCCAACATGCTTCAAGAAGGCACAATTACTAGTTGCATGATTCAATAGACTCTGCTTTGGAAGATGTACACCTGCTTTTTGCAGTTGCTTCAAAAATGAATAGCTCTCACTATCTTCAAATTTCATTATCTGAATGACTCTCACAAAAAAATTTGACTCATGATAGGGTAATGCAAGCATGAGAAGGTCATTTCTGTTATACTCATGAATTGAGTATCTACATACCAACCATTCTAATGCTTTGCGGGTGCAATTCAACAGAAAATATGGTGAGAGAAGAACTAAGAATTTTCTTATAGCTTTATTAACTTTTTCATTATCTTCCGCAACCACAGTGGATCTGAAATGTTAAGGGTATATTTGTTTTAAATGTTTCAATATAATGGAACATGGAATCAAAGGATGTTTATTAAGGCGATATTACATTTACGAAAGTACCGTCGCGAAAACGTCGTCGCGACGGTACTTTCGAATTATTTTTGTGTTACTTTCGCACTTGCACGACGGCACTTTCAACGTTTCAACACATGTTTCCGATCGACGAAAATACTTACGCGAAAATAATCAGTTTCGCGACAGTACTTTCGTAAATGTAATATCGCCTTTAGGAATATTGTAATCAGCACCAAAACAGTTACAATAATGAATCTCAAAATGATTCTAAGAATAGATACTAACAGACAGTCTAACATTCTAAACTACTAACAAATACTGAATACATGTACTCTTCCAATTTTATTCCACATTTCACTGATAGTAGGTACAAAAAAATTTTACGTACTAGCCTACCTTTCGAAATTTTTTGATGTGATATGAAATAAGGTATTATGGAAGATTTGAAAAGCTTCATTTTTACTTATAAGCTCTTCCAAGCCTTCTAAGCCGATGTGATAGACTGTTTCCCGCTTTAACCCTGCTGCTTCTTTGGGATTGAAGATCAGCGATGGACGTTTTTTGTCCCTTTTTAGTGATGACGTTTGTGGAACAGTCAGACGCTGAAGTTGTTCAGCTAAAGATGTACTCATTTTTCTGATAGAAAACCACGGCAGCAATAAGAATCTTTTATCACGAGGTTTTCGTTTAAAAAATAAGGTTAGTTTATATTTTCAAAAATATAACCATCTCAAATGTCAAGTATGTCAATTATTGACAACTCGGTCAAGCGATCTATAGAACTAGATTGCTAGTGAATTATAAGAAAAGAACAGCCACTACTTTTCTTAGTTTGGGAGGAACCTGTCTAGTAGCCATTTGTGGTAGCCATCAGATTCTTATTCTTAATCATGGTCTTAATCTTAAAGGAGGGAACGCCAAATGTCAGCTTGGCTGTGTTCGGAAAATAAATTCTATTTAAAGGACGGCGGTAAGGCTAAATCATAACGGTACCAATCGATTCATTGCTGGGATGAGATGACAGACTATTGTTGCTCAGGCCTGTCGCAAAATTTGGATCTTGTGGGAATCTCCCGTCCCACCTTAACAACAAAAAAAATGTCCACCACAATGATCTTGTGAGCAAAAAAAAGGAAATGGCAGTGGCAGGTAAATGGCAAAACATTCCATTTGTCCCCTTCATTGGCGTCTAGCCACAGCTCATTATGTAATTTCACAAATATACATTGCTAACACTGAATGCGTCATTTTATGACGGAACCCCATATAGTATAACGATAGCCTTATATATTTTCAATATGGTCTTAGCTGAAAGTTCTTCCATCTAGCTCTATATGTTTAGTATATGGTGATTATTATTTCCTCTAAACGTCTTTGAAGAGTATCAGATGGTTTGAGTCATTGGAGTCCGATTTGTAGTATTCAAACTGTTAGGTTGGCTTTTTACATCATGCCTGTTGTGCTTCTTTGTATCCCCTAATCCTTGATTTGTCGGTCATCTGTGTGCCGTATCATTCTATGATACCCAATATATATGTTCTGTGGAGATAACCAGAACTACCATAAGCACTACCTATAGGATCAAAAATTACTAACAATACAATTAATGGCTAAATTCCATAAAACAGCCTTTTTCAAATAATTTATAAAGTATTCCTATTACTGCAATCAAACAGGTCATCCATTAATTAGATGAATGGTTGTTCAAGCAGGCGACGTAGAAGTAATTACGTCAGAACGGTACTAAAGGAGGAACATTTTCTTCTATTAGATTACTGTCCTGCTGACGGCGTTATGGCTGTCATTTTCTTGACCGGTGATTGTCGTCGTTTGTGAGTCATCTTTCGGAAGATTTTTCGTTTGGAAGAGCGTGAGTACGACAAATCTGTCGTATATCGAACGTCTAACCGGAGAAAATTTTTCAAGTGGTTTTAAGTCAATTGAGTGCAGTTTGCAGCTATTTTTGTTTTCAAGAGTATATTTTGATTATCGTATGTCCATCCAGAATCTAAACACATTCGGTAAGTGGTTGATTTTTCTTTCTTGATGCTTGTTAACCCAAGTACGTGAATGTCCAAAATGGCGACTATTTATTGTTAAATTGGACAAGAAGTTTTGTGCTTAACATTTTTGCAACTTCGGATTTACGTTTGTTCCTTATTATTGTTTGGGAAAATATGATCTAATTTGAATCGATTTTTTGGGGCGTATGTATCACGTTGACCTCGACCTAATTCATATTAAAAGTACAAATCTATATGAAATACATGTTTTCCGGACACTTCACTGATAGGTTATATACCACTCCATGGCCTCTATGCTGAACAGTATTTATTTTTATAATAAATAGTTATTTTAATTTCTCTGAGCTCCCACCTGTAAACGAAGGATCCATACAGTCTTATCAGGTTTAATTCAAGCTCTCCCGCGAAAATATCTAAGTAAGCATAAAATCTCATTACACTGATTCAAAGATCATCTCCTAGGCCTTAATAATGCAACACTTTTGACAAATCGTTCGGTTAATCTTAGAAGGCATAGGCCAAATGATCATATAATGAATATAGTTAATATTATAAATAGGATGATAGAAAAGTTTGATAGACACTTGCTATGGTTACAATAAAATGCAGTTACATCATCAATGTAGATTCCTACTGCCTAAAACTTTTCTATCATTCTAAACAACAGAGAATTCATCACTTTCATGGAAAAATTGCCTAACCACACTCAAACATTGACCCAAATTAATATATAAATTTTTATTAAGAATAAATAAAATTAATGAAATCTGTCTGCCTATTGTGCACTGCAGCTATAAATGTAACTGGAAATAATAATAATAATAATAATAATACTGAAATGCCATCATCAAATCCTTCTAATTTTGTTTAGCACAAGTACTTAATAACTTAGTTCTAATAATGAAACCTGTGTTACCCATTTCTCGTAGAGTAAGATTCTGCTTTAAAAAAATATACAATCCAATTAAAGAAACATGTTAACCCTTGAAAACGTCGTCAATGTCTAAAATAAAAGTTATCATTAACTCTCCCTCACTGCACCCAGGAACTTATATTGGGATGTTTTCTTAAAAAAAATCAGTTTTCATTGCAAAATCTACTCATTACTTTATTGAGTAGCTTGTTCATAATTCCTCTTCAAAATACGACTAGCAGGCCATGCTTGAAGCTAAAACTAGACCAATCATTTAGTTGGATGTAATGTGTCAGAACTTATGATTATAAGGGATGTTGTTACCCATTGTATCATTGTTGTGAATTGATGAAACATAGAAATAGAAAATAAATATCTCTTTCAGATATATATCATCTGACTTGTTATTTTCTTTTTTTCAGACCCCTTTGCTGATGCAAGTAAGGGTGCTGATGACGATGTGCAAGACGGACTCGTTCATATAAGAATACAGCAAAGAAATGGTCGCAAGACTCTAACTACAGTTCAGGGGCTTTCATCTGATTATGACCTGAAGAAAATTGTGCGAGCATGTAAAAAGGTGATTCCACATGTCTATATAAAAACCATTCAATAAAAGTGCACCACTCATTTCTA
Organism: Bruchidius siliquastri; assembly: GCA_949316355.1. Taxonomy (NCBI): domain Eukaryota; kingdom Metazoa; phylum Arthropoda; class Insecta; order Coleoptera; family Chrysomelidae; genus Bruchidius; species Bruchidius siliquastri. The sequence continues at coordinate 38,888,638 of OX438533.1, read as the reverse complement.
TACAAATTGAAATTCATTGACAACACTAAAAGATCAAAAACATCTTTTGTGGATTATCAATATCAACAAAAGCATAATATTTACAATTTTATTGGTAATATATTCAGATATGTATTCTTTATTATGTATCATGTATTCTATTAAATGCATGCTCAGTTATTATCTGTTGTTTTGGCAATAAAATATAAACATTGCATCATTCATCTCTTTCTAGGAATTTGCATGCAACGGGACAGTCATTGAACACCCAGAGTACGGAGAGGTACTACAACTACAGGGTGATCAGAGAGAGAATATTTGTCAGTGGCTGACAAAAGCTGGACTAGCTAAACCGGACCAGCTAAAGGTCCATGGTTTCTAAGACACCTCAAATGTGTTGAAAAAACTTAATAAAAAACACAAACATAATATGTAATCTCTCAGTTTTATTTGTACCACGCGGAATTTTCAACAGCCATGTGCGCATTCAGAGTTGCCGATAGATGAAAATTGGCGATTTTGTACAATAATTTTATATAATTGTGCCTTTCACAAATATATTAGTTTCAGCGTTTTCAGTTTTTGTCTTAATGTTGTCTGTGTTTAGTTTTGTTATGAGATTTAAGAATCGGTAATAAATGTCTGGACTAGCACTATTTTTTATTGTGACATATCCATCAAACATCCCGCATAATCATACGTTCTGACATTACATCCAACTGAGTGATTAGTCTAGTTTTTGCTCCAAGTGTGTCCTACTAGTGGTATTTTGAAGAGAAATCGTGAACAAGCTACTCGATAAAGTAATGAGTAGAGTTTGCAATCTGTTCACTGTTCTTCATATATATATATATATATATATATATATATACCGGGTGGTAAATTTAACTTAAGACGGCCATTTAGAGCGAAAACAGTGAGTTTTTGAAGAAAACATTTAAATCAAAGTACTTCGGTGCAATGGAGGAGAGTTAATGATGACATTTTCGACATTGATGGCGTCAAAGGTCAACCATGTTTTTTTAATGAGAATATATATTTTTTATTGCAGCATCTTTACAAAAAAAACTTGTTCACAAATTTTTCAATCCGATTGCAACTTAAGTAGATAAAAAATAAAATTGTTCTTCTTCGAAATGTTTCAATGCTGCAATGGAAGACAACACTGATATCATTTCTTTAGAAAAATATCGAGACTTTCTACAACACCATTTACCAGAGCTAATAGATGATATGCCAGTTCAAGGAAAGACAAGTATGTGGTTTCAACATGATTACTGCCCTGCTCATTATGCCAGAATTTTCCAGGAAGTGCTGGATCGGGAACACCCTAATCGATGGATCAGATAAGGTGGTCCCGTTATGTGGACTGCTAGGTCACCAGATTTAAGCCCTTTCGATTTCAAAAATAAAAGTCAGTGCCATTGAATACCCCGCAGACCAGTCTTTGGACGGCTCTTGCATAGTTCTTGGAAGACTACAGGAACACATTTGGTTATATACCATTCATAAGTAACTGCTCACTTTCAAAGCACCAAACTAATGACTACTGTTTAGTTTCGGGACCTAAATGATATAACCATTTTTCGTCTCCGGTTGCGATATTTAAAGTGCTTTTACTGTGCCCATTATCAAATTTTTCAAGCATAAACTTAGCCCAATCAACTCTTGTTGCTTTTTGCTCACTGGTCAACAAATGTGGCACCAATTTGGAACACCGCTTCCTTAGGAGCAGGTGATCATGAATGATTGTTCGGACCGCTGCCGGAGAAGCCTCAATCTCGGTGTAGGTTATATGTCGATCTTTTTTTACCATATTTTGCACAGCTTCTACAATTTCCGGAGTAACTGCAATGGGCGGTCGACCTGTGCGAGGTTCATCATCAAGTGAGACCCGGCCCCTTTTAAACTCAGCTAACCAATTAAAAACTGTAGGCGTAAAAGGGGCAGAGTCCCTATAGCAACTTACTAAACTTTCGTGACATTCCCCATTTTTTAGTCCCTTTTTATAGTCATACAAAATCATGGCTGGATAATCGCGACTACCCGGTTCAATTTTCACGTTAATATTCGGCCAACATTCAGATGCATTCGAGACCGAGGCAAGGCAACTACTGTACGATTCAAATGATGCCTCTTCGTGTAAGCACAAACAACTTTAGACAAAATAGCTGCGTGCTCAAACTTGTATAGATTAGGAATATCTAAAGACTTTCAGCGTGACCCTCGTACTTGATCGTATATCGATTTGCCGGCAACCGCCTCCGCTGCGTGCATGAGCGGCAACGCGGCCGCCCCCATCAGCTGTTATGGCGCCGGCCCCGTGCCTCCCCTCCACCTCGCTATGGCTCAACAGGTCGCCTGTGGAAGGCACAGGCTGCAGGCGGCCGTAGTGCGCGGCATGCCTCTACGCGGCACCTCCAAGGGCCACCACCGGCCCCACGCGAACGGGGGCGGTCGTAGGGCTGCAGCCCTCGCCTCCACGGCGCCTTGTAGCTGTCTAGATGCGGACGGCACCTACGTGTGCACGGCTTTCAACCCTGGATGCTACATTATACAGAAGGTGAGACGAACATATGGTAGCATCAACAGCATGTTGTTATAGTATGATTATTTGAAATGCATGACAGTTGATGATGTTGCAAGATGAAGTGGACCACTTGAAGTTATTCGATCACCTTTTTAAAAAAAATTTCAAGTGGATTAGTTGTCTTCTGGAACTTATCTTGTGGTTGTCTCGGGTTCATCTTATATTTCTACTAGCTAGTTAAAACCACAGTTACAGTTGAAAACAACTTCACTAACGTTTCGGCTGCCAAGGCCGATTCTTTGTTTTTTGTTGGTAGTCAAAAAAACTTTTGGGTACTGAGGTTTTGCAAATAACATAAAATTAAATTTTATCACGTTCAATTTTTAATTTTTTGCATTTTGACGAAGGTTGTCGAGGATTCTGTCTGAATTCAATTCGTCTAGTTCGTATGCTTTAGTTCTCATTCTAAGACTTTCAAAATTAAATGTATCTATCGTTTCATCAAAAGTAAAACTTTCTAATGCGTTTGCTTGACGTTATTTTCTTATAGATATTATTAAATGTATGAATTCATTTTGAGAATTCCACAATTTGATTGATACAACATACTTACACACATTGATTATCAAAATCTTGAAAGTCACGACAAAGAAATCCACGCTACAAATCCGGTCTTATTTATTGAACTTTCGTTCGTCTGGGGTGGGGGAAGTATAATTGTTAGACTAAAATTTAAAAATAAAACCTTCAAAAGACGCCTTGCAATATTTCCGAGGCCCTTATTTTAAATAAATTTTTCTTAAAAGTCGTTCCATGATCTATAAATACTCGTATGTTGACCCCGGTAATCCTTCATAATTGTTATACATAGATGACTGGTTACACATATATTTGAATTAGAAGAGGCTGTTGTCTTATAGGGAATGCATGTTGCAAAAATCATAAATTCCCTGGAATATGAGAGGATGTAGCTGTGCATATGATTAGGTATTCGACAATAAAACACCCTATATATTTCTATTGTCAAAATATAACTAATTGTCATCACAACAAAAAAGAAACATCATCGCCAATCATCACAGATTATGTCTAGCGTGTTAGATAGTGTCTTCCACTTCATCATAAGTTATTGCTGGTCAAGATTGGTATGTTGTGCTTCGAGGAATCCGATGATCACATGAGGAAGAATCAGGTAAGCTTCCGTATTGAATAACGTCCAAACTTAAATGTGTTAATATATCTGACTGAGACAGAATATCCGTTTAGTATCCTGCCAAATCCTATTTAAGGAATTGGCTTATTACTCCAATACCAAGGATTTGTTGTTCAGTCATCTTCCACTTGGAACATTTTCCACAATTTTTCACAGCAATGAATGACAGGTAGACTTCTATCTAGTGGTTTTAACAGTAGATGTCACTTTAGTCACTTTTAGAGGAAGTTCTAGTGAGTCACACATTCAGTAACAAGTATTCTGAAGCCTAAATTAAAATCCCATTTCTACTATATTCAAATGTACCTAAAGCAATAAACTCATCGCGTATCAGAACCTGTAATGCGGGATTACAGGATTACAGCAAAAAGATAAATGAATATAAATGACTGATGATGAACTAGGGGTAGAATAGCGTTTGATGTAAGCAGGACTAGGAAATTTCACATAGAGCAAATGTCTACCAATGACCCGAACAGATTTTTCCAGCCCATTCCTCATCGGACATACATCTAGACTTTGCCTTCGTGACAAAGCATCTCTATGCCATGGCAAAGGAGTAGGAGTGAAATCAAATAACGTATGTTTTGGATCATCCAAATGCTTTTCTACAATATGCTTGGCGACGAATTAATTGATTAATACTGTCACAGTGTCGCATTATTCATAAATTTCAAAAATATATTTTCACTATTTTTCAAAATCCATTCATACGATTTGAGTGAATTTGCTGTTTCCCATACATAAATTCTGAACTAGCAAAATACTTTTAGCATGTGGATTGTAAATCAAATTCTAGCCAGGTACTGGTTGATCCACCTCCTCCATTTTTTTAAATCCTCAAGCGCTCATCCACCATTTTTCATAAACGTCGGACAGTGTTTGATTGTTTATCACGTATTTACTATGGTAACGTCTAACCAAAGTGCCACGAAAATCACATGATTTCGCATTTAGTTGCCAAGTAATTTGCTTAGATCCATATTTCTATAGTCAATCTAATAAGGTAATAAAGACAATTCAACCCATGCAACGAAAACTATTGTAACTCAGTTTTGGTTGAACTGAGATATAACCATTTGAAGATTTTGTAATATAATTTGTTCAAAGAAATGACGTTATCTTTGAGAGAAACATCTCACACATACTTACGATACTTTTATATGAAAGGTTACAAAGGATGTCAGAATACAAACATAACAAAAAAACATTTTTTTGCAAAATTTTATAGACTTTCTATATTTTTCGTTGGAACAGTTAAAGAAAAAAATATACTTAATCTAGACTTGCTTGAATATTTATTTTAACGAAACACTATTGTTCAATAATGTTGAAAGGAAACATAACGTCAATCAGAATCACTTAAATTATAATCTTGTTCATTTTCGTCACTATTATCACTCTCAACGTCTATATTTTCACTATTGATCTTCCGTCCCTTTTGTATTTTCTTACCTTTCTTGGCTTTAGAGAAAAATAGAAATTATGATAAGCCTCAGGAATGCTAGGAAAGTTGTTTGCTTTGGGTTTACATAAGTCTAGTAAACCATTCAATTTTCTGGCCTCCATTGGAAGCAAGCTTGTATACAGAATAGGTAAGTATTTAAGAGCATCGCTTTCCGTTCTGTTTCTTCGAGGATTTTTCTTCAATTTTATTGTCTTCAACTCGTCAGCATAGTCGTACTTAAATTTCATTTCATGAGGCCATTCTGACGAAAAGTGTACTTCTTTAATCTTGCTAATTTTTATCTTTTCTCCGCGATCATCCTATCCCAATTTTCCGATTTTACCTTTTGTTTGAAACTAAAAAAGTAATTTTGTGCCATCTCTTTGGCAGACATAGGTGCATGTTGCCGTCCGATTATCTCGAGTTGTTCCCGTTGCCTGATACCCCATTCGCTTGAGGTCACATAGTAGACTGTGGCTTGATAAAAAGTTATCATAGTCTTAAAAACGTAATTGAGGCCGCTCATTTTGAAAGACTTGTAACAGCTTGAAAAAATATAACGCATAACCTCTAGGCCCAGCGTCATATTTTGAGGACACACGTAGTTTCATAGCCTTACAAAAAGAACAATATGAAATAATCAATTGATTTGTCATGTAAAACTTTCTGTTATCTACAACTAATCATTTACAGAAGCATAATCACTTACCAATAAAACTCAAAGACAGTAACACTCAGTATAATTTGACACTGCAAGGGCTAAGAAAAGTATAAACAACGACGATAGATCTATCGTCAGTGAGTATAAACATTCGGATAACGCTACTTCGCAGAGCAAAACAACAGTCGACTTGTGGTAGTTCAAGTCGACGGGAATTAGTTCTAAAATACCTAATATAAGCAAATTTCAGTAGTATCGTCATCTACCTAAAATTGCATTAAGTACACAATGTCCTCAAGAGAGGACACTGGCCACTAATGGGTTAAATAAATTAAAGTAGAAATTAGTTCTACCTTTTCCATTTTGGCGGATCATTATCAAATAACTAATATAAATTAGTGTGAGAACCAATGTTCAGTGATTTGATCAATTTTGTAGTGTGGAGGTTAGCCTTATTATTTGACTGTAAACATCGTTGTTCAAAATGGTTTTTTGATGGCGTGACGTTGAAAGAATGAGTGTTCGCTCACTTGGGAAAGTCAACTGGCCTTTTGTCGGCATTGTAAAAGTTGCCTGCCCAGAGTGCGTGTCGGGTAGGCTTGGGGGTGGGGTCAGCCCCCTCCAAAACTAACATGGTGGTTTCTCAATGTCGCACCTACCGTCCCTTCTGCTGAATATATTTCTTCGGTCAAACTCTGTTCTGCCGAATTTTCCTTAGTCATCAGACAGACGGTATTTTTTTACTCTCATAAGGGTCTGAAGTGGCCCATGAGAATTTCTATCAGAGGTTAATTTATTTTCTATTCCCATTCAATATTTCTCGCCGTTTGCCGGGGCCTGTTATGAATATCTTGGCTCTAGCTATGCCTTCGTCGGTTCGTTCAATGCTCATTCGCCTAGGGTGATACTGACATCTGCTATGATACCCAGCGTGGTATGCTTTCTCGTTTCCTAGTACATCACTTAGCCCTAGGACACACAGCGACATCCCTGGATTGGACTAAACATTTGAGGGTGGCATTTCATTTCTGGATTTGTCTGATCCAGAAGTGGTACTCTGTGACGAAAGTGTTTAAGTGCAATAATTTGCGTTATATACTTATTATTCCTTAAACTATGCCATTTTTAATACGTACTTTCGGGTAAACTATGACCAAAAATAAACAAGTATTGGAAGTGACATGTACCATGATCAAATTCTGATATGTGGCAGACTGGTATCAGAGAAGTCTAAATCCGAATTTCTGTATTAATATGTGGTATCTCACGGTCGCTACATTGGAAAACGCTGATATCCCTATATTTCCGGATATCAGTTCTAACGCAAAAATGATTCCATTTTAGTATACGCTTTTTTATATGCAGAGTAATACTTTTGATATTATATGAATACAATTTTTTCAATTATCCCTTTTTGGCTTGAATGAAGGACGTAACTTTTCATAAAGAAATTAGTACGTAAAATTTTTGTACATATTTTGAGATTGTAAAACCGCAGTTTGGAGTTGTTAAGGGTGGTTTAAGTTATACCGTGTCTGGGCTCGTGCCGTGTCGTTTTCATCGTGCCCCGGCCGGGCTGCTTAGGCAGAATTTTGACTGCTGGGTCGGCATATGTACGAAGTGTTGCAAAGCCTCAGTCATTGCAATAAGGTTTTTTATTTGATAGGTTCCATTTTTGCCAGTGAAAGTATTGTGTGAGAATGCAATTTTCACAACCTGATTTGGCAAATGCTATTGATGACGAAGTATTGGAATATTTATATTATTTTTATTAGAAATAAGAAAAGTAAAAAATGGTTTTTCTACCTTCATTGAAATAATCCATGAATTTTCAACACTCGTTGGTTAATTACGTTGATTGAATTAAAAAAATAATGATAATAGATTATAGGATGCGTGTCTCAAGATTCCTTTACTGCCATATCTTGAGAACCTAATTCTTAATATCTGTGATATTTTATATTAAAGTTACAATTTATTTTGAATACTATTTTCGGAAGAACACAGATGTTTATCTAATATCATGCAATTGTAGTTTTTATAAATGTCTATTCTAATTCATATGAGTTTTGTGTCCATCTTCATGGAATAATGGAAATTCCATAAAATAACTTTCACAAAACATTCATTAATGTTGTGATTTTCCGGACACGGCATTATAAATATTGTATTCATAATAATGTAGGGCCATGAAAATTTAATAAGTTGTCAGGTAAATTATGAGCATCATTTTTTCGCAAAACCTTTGATGCCCTGGTCAGGAGTCATTCTGACATCTTAAGTCTGAGAAATGTGTGGGCCAATCAAATGGCAATAAGAGAAACAATAACAATAATGATATCATCTTTACAGCGCACTGCCCCTGTATAATAAACTCTGCTTACGGGGGCAATGCAATAATATCTCGGTCTGAGCGTTACTGTCAGGATGTGTTGGAAATTCACTTACTTGGTGACTGATAGATCTCTGAGTCTCCCCCTCGATAGCTGTACGGTCGAATTGTCGGAGTCAAGCCTGCGTTTGGAAAAACGTCTTTGAGTACCCTCCACATTCAACCGCTACATGACATGCACAACTCTACTGTAATGTTATTATATAGCTTAGCTGCTATGATACTGGTATTATCACCAACCAATGCAGTAATGCCCAGGATGTCTTCGAATTACATCAAGAGCCACGAACATAGTCTGGGGATGATCTCAGTATTTTCTCTGAAAGATATCGGGCGCAATCTCTTAGCACCGCCACATGGTGCTCATCCGCACCTGCGCACACCAGAGGAGAGCGCAAACCCTAAGGTGCCACGCGGACTGCAAAAGGTGCATCTTGGCTTCACTTAAGATACACCCGCCAACAAAAGTGCACACAGCTTCATCTGTTGACTCGCCACACAGACTGGTCGATAGATCTATCTAGGTACGTACCTCCACAACCTTTGTGAAGACTTTGTCGTGGCGACACTGCCCTAAATAATGACACAGGTAGAGGGGGGTGCAATCTACCTCCCATATCGAGTCGAACGGTAGCCTCCTACCGCATGGTAGCCTGGCTCGATATGGATCCACACTAGCAATGGACGATGCAGGCCATTCTGCATTCTGTCCCCGTGGATTGTCGAATCACTCATGTGTGTCCCACGACGTGTTTTGGAGCGAAGGTAATGGTAGTGCAAGATACCTCCCAAGATTCCGCCATGTCCGTATCACACAGTAGGGGGAGCGGTCTCTTGCCTCCAGAGTGCAATAGTTAGGGCTTCACAAGAGCGCACAGCTACCAGCTACTCGCCGTTCCTTCTGGAGGGTCCTGCACTTCTGATCAAGTGCTAATCCTATGGGCTGGTGTATAGACAGGCAGCTAAGATCAACTTTTACTACGGGCAACAGTTCAGGGACTTTTAAGTATAACTGAGCCCTCCTGTAGTAATCTAAGTAATCTGAATGCATACCCAAGATCGACTTTTACTACGGGGAACAGTACAAATAACTGCGTCCTCCTGCAGTAATCTAAGTAATCTGAATGCATACTCAAGATCAACTTTTACTATGGGGGACAGTTCAGGGACTTGTAGTATAACTGGGCCCTCCTGTAGTAATCTAAGTTATCTGAATGCATGCCTTGCTGCTCCTCACAGCAACCTCTACCTCTAGAGGCGTCCCACCTGCAGAGATTGTAAGTTGGCTACCCTTCATCTTTATCGATTCATGAATGATCATATCGAAAACTATCAGTCAATAAATACTAAAATGTAGTATCATTAGCTTAGGAAGCTCATCTCGATAGACATATGGAAACTACAATTAGATTAATCTCATGCCATGCAGTACAGTTGAATAATAGAAAGCACTCAGTAAGTACACTTACTACTTGGTAGAACCACACCCAAAGATCACACCCACACACACACAAAGCTCACTGCTCAAGGTTCAACGTTTGACAACGAAATGCGAGCTGCCCTCAGACCCTGTATCTTCACAGTTCATATATAAGATAAACAACGGGTCAAGTGGCTTCGCTCCGTACCAGATCAGGTAAACAACATTCGTGCATGGGGCGACTCTTTACAGGGTGACATTCTATCAGAAATATGCTTAAAATATTTCGTATGCTTACAATAACAACAACAAAGGCTTTTTTCATATTCCTCCATCACACATACAAATATTCCCAGCAGTATATTTCACAATTAAAATCTGACTGTACCGGACTAGTAAACAAAAACGTGAGTCACATTTTTTGATGCTGTGAATTATGTAATCCCACTTAGGTGTATCTGCGAGCAAGGACAATTCACATCCGTTTCCGATAATCACCTTCATATTATATTTACTACGTGCTGCATTAATGGAATGGTGCTGATTGATGAATTTATATTCAATTCAATCCGTTTCATTCATACGTCCGCATACAGTATTTTATTTGGGATACTTAAACGTAGGTACATTTTTATCTCTCATTCTTGACGTAAAATTTCAAATCGGCCTTGGCTACTTTCTTTGTTTGATAAAACAATTTTCCAAACGTCTTGATATACGACAGAAGGTAAAATTTACAATCCAAGTTTAAGGAAAATTCAATATTTTTAAAACGTATTACTTCAAATCTTATCGATTGTAGATGCTCTACTTGGTGAAACTCTTTCACCATTCGGATAAAAAATTGTCAGTTTAACACAAAACTTCACAGGTCTTCCTTCCAGTCACGCGTTTCGATGTATATTTAAATCATTTAAATATTTAAATCATTCAAAGCGTTATCCCTAGATATTCAAAGAATATCTCAGAGATAACCCTTTCTGGACGTTAGTCGGAAGTAGATTTAGGACGTAGTTGGTACGTCCCTAACAGAATACCATATGCAATACTACACAGGAACGTCTCTAAGATATTTTTATAGAAGGACGTTGACTGAAAATAGATGTAAGGATCTCTCATTGCAGTCTCTATATCAGGACATTGATCGAGAATATATAGTCAAGACCGTACTTGGTATGCCTCAATAATATGCCTTATTTGTATTAAAGTACCGTAGTAGTTTTAGTGAGACGTTCATATAATTTGATGAAGAATGTTTAGTAGATGTTCCAAACTGTTTCTGACGGACGTAGAAAAAACTATATATCCCTAGGACGTTTTCCATTGTGGCCTTTAAAATCTACCAATATCCTAGTTTTGTACTTCCTAAGCATGTTCCAATAGAATCACCGCGGTACGTACGAGAAGAACACCAATGGTCTGTACAAAACTGTGACATCCTAAAGATTCCTATTGGAACTATATAGGTTGACAGAAGATATGCCAGGTTGTTTTTATCGTGAGAAATCTTGGGTTATGTTCAGTTTTTAATAACTTATTTTGACGAATAACTGAGTATTAGATAACTGCAAATATCTTCCGTTCCTAAATTTATGTGGCAAAATCATAAAATACCACCTAAATATCGCCTTCCATTTTTCTCATTAAAATCACCATGTATATATTATTTTGTATCCTAGGATGCCTGATGTTGATGTTCCTAAATTCAATACTTATTGTTATTCACAGGTCGTTCCTTCTACTAGTATGGCTGGATCTTCCACATTGGATCATCATGCTGAAATATGTGAATGTGAAGCTAAATCTGACGTAGATTCTAGAAAGCATATTCTACATCCCGTTTCATCGGAATATTCCTACCCTTTTTTATTGGACGGTGAGTAAATTATTGTCCTCTTTATATCCATTTTTGTTGATTGTTCCAGCACTTGGCACGGTTTCAAATGGGATAAAGCGCAATTTATCCTAATTGAAATTAATTCTTTACAAGGCTTTTGAAATTCCCTCTCTAAAAGCTTCAACTACCGAATAACAGGTGGCAAGGCTCGTGTCAATCGCGCGATCCTTTTCTTTCATACATAGACACCGTGTTTTGTGCAGACACCAGTTTCTGTGGCATGTGCCCCTGCGCTGCGACGGCCATTTTGCTAGTTCCGTGAGAAAATTGTGTTGAGTTTTACAAAGTAATTAAAGCGGTAAGCAATAATTATTTAATATTGTGTAAATAACATTGCGATGTACACCATGTTTCCAAGTTAGTGCCAATTGTGTCGAACGTTACATCTATAAACTTTAAACATCTGCGGCATTGATAATCGGTATCGTTGCATTACCTGCAGACAAATCGTTTTATTCATTCGGACGGTAGTGATTCAAACACTCTATTCTGGATTGCGAAGGTAGCAAAAGTAAGCAGTTAAATAGTGTATTCATTTATTTATTGGCAGTTCTTCAGTGAACTACTGTGGAATGTCTAAGCAGTTCCCTTCCCCCGGCTGTTGGCATCCTGGTTATTCAGTTCGTTTTCTAAATTTGTCACAGTGCATTTGTGTTATAATCACCATCGGAAGTTTGAGTAACATGCAACTCAAATTTGGTTTTTCGATCAGTTTACGTATAATTTTCGGTTATTCTTTATTTGGATCATTTCGATAATCGAGCAGTATCCAGTCAGTGGTGTCAAACAATTTTCATACGTCAAACCGTCACAACGCTCCGACTGGTGACTAGTGAAATTTGTTGACAATTTCGGGAGCAAGTCCTACTTTGCTGATTTTGTTTGATATTTGTAATGGTTTCTTGATCGTCGGCATACATTTTGATTCTATCCCTAAAGGGAAATATCAGTTTTCCCCAGTTTACTTCGTAAATGACCTTGAAGCAAAATTACACCCATTACTTTTAAAAAATAAGGTTAGGTTCTACTTCCACTTCAACCTTCAACAATCACCATATTTAATACCATGCATGGTATGTACAACTTTTTTATATAATAAACTGAACTTTCTCACATTTTCTTATGTCTACATTTTTTTATTTTTTTGGTAACACAATTTATATGAAGTTGGGCACCAGTGAAATCAATAAGTTGTCTGTATGCACCTAAACTGCCAAGTCTTTAATACATCACTGATGTTGGATAAAATATGGCTTTTTTATTGTTTTCTCATGTGTATAAGCATTTGCACCATGGGCTGCATTTCTAAAATGTCAAAAGAAGAATTATTGTCTATTTTGTCATTACTTTTCTATTGTTTTGATTTGTCACTACAAAATATGTGGATTGTCATGTTGACCTGTATGTTCCTTCACTATCTTTTGTAATACCGACTGATTGACTGGTAAATTTATCAATCTACACTATAACTCATTGTTATCAATTTTTTATTCAATTTAATAGTATGCTTAATGCTAATTAGTATTACATCAGCATGACATTCTACCCAAATGAGATTTATTTATTACGTTCACATGATTTTTTGATTTATATGAAAATAACTTTCCTATATGTTGAAACTTACACATCACACATGGTTTTCAAGTGGGAGTGGGGGCCTCACAAAATAATCTGAATTAGTACAAAATTGATGTGTATACATGTTGAATGTAACTTAAACTCTTATCAGTATCAACATCACTTTGAATAGGTTTTCTGAATGGAATGGGTGATATTTGCATTTTATTTTTATTTGCTCATTGCAATCAAATCATACAGGGTGATAATAGTACCTAACCTATAAATTAAATATTGCATGTCACATCTTATCAGAAGGTTTTTTGTTATTTTAATGTTTACATTACTTACACTTCAATTTGTAACAATCTTTGTTTATGCTTTATTTATATCTGTATGGCCAACTCACAAGGAGATAATAGCAGATTCCATGCATGTTTACCAGGTTTACCTTGGTGTCAAACAATTGTTAAGAGCATATGAGCTTATGTACCCTCAAATAGCAATTTAGTTCAGTAGAATTGGTTTGTTGCTTAGATTCAAGTTGGCTTAACATTTATGCTTAGTTCTTTAATGGTCTTATGCAGCTATCATGTTTGTGAGATGTTCACAGAAATGTGAATGTAGAGTAACAGACACAATGTATATTCTATGAAGATTTAGTAGCAGTAGTTGTTGACTTGGTTATTATATCAATATTTTAATCAAATTACTGATTTTAAAAATACCTCATAATTGGTGATGGATTAACTGAAAGTGATTGTACAATCAGATCACTCATGGGAAGTGGGAATAAAATGAAAAACACATTACATATGCCTCATGTCAAGTTGTCATAAGCTGAGATCAATTTTGTGTACAGTAAATAATGTTTTACTTTTTTTTTTAAATCCATTATGTTTATTTAATACATTATTTAGATTATAGGCTCATGAAATTGACACAGAAAAAATTCAAACCTCTCAAATGTCGAATGCAGAACAATAATAGGCAGATGTGATGAGAACTGATGAAGTGATCATCCTTTATTCCTCAGTACTGTTGAATATTTTCCCATGCAGCATTATGAAGAAATAAATAAAACTGTAGTACAAAGCTCACAAAATTGATGTTTAACAACAATTCATAACCTAAATCAAATTTTCTGTTTGAAGGGATTGATACTGAAGATGCATTATAGTTTTGTCAAGTGAACTCAAAACATGATACAAGTGCAGATTTTCAAAAAATGATTTATGCATGGGATGTTATATAACAGATTCTGTACTATGAGATAAATTAACACAATAGATGATTATGATATTTCGTAATAGGGTTGACATTTCTAACAAACATTTGTTCTTTAGGGCATGTTTATTTTTAACTATGCTACTGGTTAGTCAGCACCCACTGTGACTTTACACAATTTGAGCAGAATGTTGAATGGTAAGGTAAATTGGGTGTGTTGATTGACATCAAATTACTCTAAATTTGTATTGTTCACAAACCATTTCTTAACACACTGATAGGGAGGTTTATGAATAATGAATGACATATTTTTTATCATTCACAATTTCAATACTTTCTCACTTGCACTGGTACTTGTTAACTGTGCCATTTGAATGACTTTTAACAATCATCATTGTTGGACCATCACCATCTTTAGCAAAAACTATACTCAAAACTATTTGTTTCAACAGTATGACCAAACACTAAATCTATCAGTTGACACACTTAGTGTTAGAGTTGCATATGCGCCTGGAAATAAATTACAAATAAAGTTTAATTTTATAAATGTTGGTTGAAATCCCAGCACAAAAGAAGCACTTCGCCACATATTAATGTGCATCTATAAAAATACCTTAAAGATATACCTTATTGTCTATCTGTGTTTGTATCTGTTATTGGAAAGTTACTCCTACTGACCATCTTCATATCTCAAATCTTTTTACATTTACACTTTTGATCGATAGTGTACATGCCCAGCCCACCAACATGTAATTCTGAATGCTTGTGAATCTCTACCTACAGCAACTTCACGTCCATTCCATATTAATTGATTCGTTTTCACAAACACCAGTTAAGATTTACGGCAACATAGCCAGTATGTCTCTCATTAGTGAAATGTTTATAAATTAATACAGTATGGTTGTACCGTTAACGTTTTGTGCTAGGAACTTTTGCATCAAACTTAATTTGATCTGATAAATTATTCATGTTGAAATTACGGCATTCCTTTACTTACAGCCAGATTATTGCAATTTCATTGGAATCAGTGCTGATTTGAAGCTTGTATATATGAGTTCACGAATGACGAAAGTGCGTTATATTTTTGAGATACATTTCAGCCATACAGTTACATACATGGGGATATGACCAAAATAAGTAACAGAGTGTGAGATATCAGTTTTGATACTGCTCTACATTATTCTTCTGAAATATATCTTATGTTTGTCTCTTCGGTCTTGTATTTGTATTAGTGTTGGCTACTTGAAACCACATGCAAATAATAACTACTCATGTTTTGGCTGCTGCGGCCAAATCTGTGCTTTTTAGGTGGTCACAAAACTTTTAGGTTGCTTAAACTTCACACAAATAGTATTTTTTTTATATTAACTATTTGATTACCAGGTCTAGTAATGAACCCTTTTGGTAGGTCAATCTAAAGTATTTTGTTCAAGACTTACGTTAAACTTTATTCATGTTTTTTTTCAAGTTATCGATTGTCATTTTAGGTTGTAGTTGAATTAATGTTTCAAAAAAGGTGTCTCTAGTTTGTCAAATACGATCGAAATCCTACGTGTGGGAGTCCATTAGACTGCTTTTTTTTTTGTCTTTGTCCAACATTTCACCCACCAATTTATAATGGTTTCCATTTGTTTAGGCTACGCTTACATGAATGGGGACATCGGCAAACTGCCCGCGGGTGCGGTATACGGCAGCACCGGCCCCGAATCGACGGGTGCCCTGTCCGCGATCACCAACACTACAAACCCCCACCACCACCACCACCACCATCAGCCGGAATACGCGGCAACGGGGACTTCTGACCAGCATCTACCGATGGTCAACGGCGTAGCCGAGACGGTCGCCGCCACAGCCTCGGCGACCACGCCGACAGATGGCGCTGGTGGCGGTGGATCGCAGCATCACCCACCGGATACGGTAAGTAGACAGTCCATCAGAAGTGGGATATGGCTGGATTTATAAAATTGTCGCCTACAATTCCCCATTCTTTGTTGTTCAAACTAGTATGTATTGTAGTGTATGGATTTTTTTGTCAGTTGCCCGTGCGATACTTTGATCTAAGTTCTCCGTTCTCCGTTGACCTGTCTTTCTTCGCTGGTCAATCGACCAATCAGGATTCAGGACGCCCTTACGTCATAAGAAGGGAATAATTGTTTTTTCAAAGAATCGCATGTGACATGAATTGCAATTTGAAAGGAACAAATAGAATTTAGCCCATTCCTCTTGATGTTTCCGCATTGTAAGAATTTACATAAGTATATTTAAAATAATTAATTATACAATTTCCCCCACAACAATTAGTAGGCAGCATGCTAGGAAGTATCATAAGTATCGGTTGATTTGTGTACTGTGTTTGCTGAACTGCTCCCGTTATTTTTTCTTGCTCTTGCTTCTCGAATAAAGAAATTTCAGCAAACTCATCCGATCAAGTCGTAGAGATTGGATTCACGAAAAAAAATCAATTGATTCTTTTAGTAGCATCTTTGATACAGTTCGCCTGTTTATTTACTTATCACTGATGACGTGGCTACCAAAAACGCTGAAAGGGTTCAACTTCATCTATATTAAGCAAGTATTCTTTTGGTGACCTTAAACTTATTAATTATTTGAATAATATGTTTACAGGTGGCGGGTGGTAGTGGCGGTACTGGCACAGCTGCGCAGGTGGCGGCGACCTCGTTACCACTCCATCACCAACAGCACCAGACGGCGTCGGCCACCGCCACGCCATCGGGTTACCCGCTGTCTCAGCTCAAGCAGATGCTGTCCCAGCAATTAGAGTATTATTTTTCTAGGTAAGTCTAGAAATGTACATTGTAATCTTTAGCAATCCTTTGAATAGGAGAATGGATTTTTCTAATTAGAACACAACGGTCTATTGTCTATTATTTTTGTAGCCAAAATCGATATAAAACGATAAAAATATTGTTAAATTTCCCACCTAGGGAAACTCATTTTAAGGCTATTTTCAATCGAATTAATCGTTTAACCAGGACTATTTTTATTGCAGAATAGATTATAAAGTATATTTATTACGTCGCTTCAGTTAAATCTCACTTCTGATGTTGTTTTCGAATTTTATGTTAAAACTGAAAATGCTCAATAAACACTTTTTAGAGACAGAACATGGTCGGTAAATGAAAAACAGAATTCGACCCAGGGCTTTTTGAACTACTTATACTAATATAAAGTTATATATTCACCACAAATGCATTTATGAAGTATTACTGCAAAAACCGATTTGTCGTCTCAATATTTTGTATTGCGAAAGTTTAATGAGTCAAAAAACGAAACTCTTATTTGTTGAATAAATTGGTACAACTGCTTTCCCACTTCTGACTTTAATTATGCACAGTACAGTATATAATCAAACCTTCAACTTTTTAGTTGTTCACAACACGCGTATATGTTAATAACAATTAAGATATTTCACGTTTCACGTTGTAGGCAGTGCCAATTCGCAAATCATTTCTGTTGGATTGAATAAGATGTTCTCGAAAATATACCGACAAATCAACGGCAGATGTGAGCCTCCATATCATTAATCATAAAATGTTTGAATCGATGTTACAGGCAGTGAACGAATAAAATTAGCTACCAAACAATAAAAAATAAATCATAGATAATTAAATAATTCTGTACATAGAATGTGTGAAATATTTCGCTACTATCGCCCAACTAACGATTCGCTCATAAATAAACATCCTTTATTGAATTATCTTTATCATACTTAATTAACTTTTTTCGCTTTATCACGAAGTTGATAAAGGATAGAAGTAATCGATAATAGTATATGGCAAAAAGGCCAGAAGAATCCGCAATTTATTTAGTTGTATTTCGAATTGCGGGCATCTGTAAGAACTCAACTCGTTGATTTACTCATGCATGCACAATTCTGTTGAATCGATGTGTCGCCTGTGACATCGAACCCACAATTTCATGCAGTCTATGCAGACAATTTACCATTGAGCAATTGCGAGCCGTAAAGCAACAAAACTAGTCAAGGTGCCCCCCCTCCTCGCTTGATATCTCATCGTTGTTGTATGATACTCTAGAGTCTTATTTTACGGAGATGTAACCATTGTTGAGCCAAATGGTGACACTGCCGCTATCAGAAATGACCATGAAATATTCAAATATCTGATTCTACTATCATCCATAAGAGGAACTAATCTTACAACACTTGTTATGTACTCCATCACCCAAAATTTAAGTTATGGAGACCATCATCATTTTGTAACCACCGAGTTTAAATAATATCTTATTAAGGTCACAGATTGCTTGACGTTTTTAGTCACATCTAAAATGCCTTAACCAAATACGCTTTATAAAAATTATTATAACGGACTCACTATACTCTTAACTTAAATATTCAATTTTGTTCAATAACATGTTGCCCTTAATACCTTTGACTAACTGCCTATATCCACCCGTAATGCGTATGACTAGAGATGTGGCAGTACTACTTTTCATGGTTTGAGCTTTTTCAGTTGCTGTTTATGTATTTGGTATAATTTTGTTCAGAAATAAGATATAATGCTATTTGAAAAGTGTGCCGTATAGAACAAGCTCCTAGAAATGATACTGCTATTACGATATCATATTCGTACTAATACGTATTATAATTCCTTTAATAGTCGGATTAAAATTTGATGTAGGTTCAGGTTGAAAAGAAGACGCCAGAATGCCAAACAAAAATATTGAGAGCAGCTCAGCGCCGTTGTTTACAATTACTAGACAATGGACATGAGCCAAACAGAAAAGGTCATACTCGAATTTCGGAAATACTGCCAATATAATTTGATGACTAAGTGCGTGCTTACGGTTTCGCAGTTCGCGAAACAAATGCCTTCAGACCGTTTGAGATGCTCGTAGTTTTTTGTGATTAATTTTTAACAAGTTCGTGCATATTTGAATTCACGTGCCAAGAGGCGTGGAACTAACACATTTTTGTTTCCACTTTCATACTGGATCCTTTGGTTTAGCAACCACAAGTATTATCTACTTTTACCACTTCCCTACATTTTGTTTTTGAATCAGACACGTGTTTTGCTATATAAGCATCTTCAGTAGTAAGCTGGTTTGAAAACAAATGGTTTGGCCACTGGGAAAACTGTGTAGTGTTTGTTTAAAGTGAAGGAGGTTTTAGTAGCTGTGGAATTTTTTAATTCAGATTGATTATCAGTGCCAAACCTATAATTTTGTAATTATATTTATGATTGTAATGGAATTTTTGAAATATTCCTAATCATTTTCAAGGATCTAGGTGAGCAGCAAATTTTAAGTGGCTGGGGCAACTTTCAGATTATTTCAAAACTGCATTTTTGTTTTCCGAGTCTCCAATATTTATCATATTTGGTTTCTTCTTAAGTTCCTGTTGATTGTAAGACTTAATTTAAAAAAGTGTAAGTATTCAAATAATTCAATAATTCCAATTTTTCTTATTCAGAATTACTGTACTTTTGATAGTAGTAAACTATACCAATAGTGCTTACGCTAATATATCACGGAAATCAGTGATGTAGTAATGCAGAATGGGCCACATTTATGGAAACGAAAAAATTAAAATGAAATAATTTTATTGTAACTTTTAAGTTTATGTTCTTTCATCAGTCGTACAATTCACTGCTTATTTTTATTGTTGGCCAGTACAAGATCCAGAGAAAGAGAAAGTGAAGTATTAGAAGTTTAATACTGACTTATCTATCACCACCATACTAATTAGTCTTATAAAATGTTTCCCACTTAATGAGCGTATAACAAAATATCGATCTTTTGCGCCCTTTATGCTGGCCACTGAAACTCTCGCCAGCACGCTCTGCAGCATGGCGGCCAAGTATCCATGGTGAAGGCATTAGCGATGCCCCGCCCGCTGGAACATTAGATAATGACAATTTTTTTTTGGACTACTATTCTAAAAAAAATATGCCATACCTTTTTACCGTTATTAATTAAGCTTTTAATTTTCCCCACTCAGAGAAAACTTAGCCAACGACACGTACCTCCTCTCCCAAATGGACAACGACCAGTATGTGCCCATATGGACGGTGGCCAATTTCAATCAGGTTAAGAAGTTGACCAAGGACATCAAACTGATCACGGAAGTATTGCGCGAGTCCCCGAACGTCCAGGTAGACGAGGAGGGCATCAAGGTGCGACCTAATCACAAACGGTGCATCGTTATACTTAGGGAGATACCAGATAACACACCCATCGAGGATGTCAAGGTTAGATAACTTTTTTCATACCTTCAACTTTAGCAATTGTCGGCTATAAGATGTATTCATTCTATGAATGTGGATATTCTTTACAGAAGTTATTTTTGGATTTATCCAAGTAAAAATTTGACTTCTATTTACCCCATAAGTTTATATCAATGTTAGAGAGACATTTTAAGAGTATCATGTACAAGGATTATTTCAATTAAATGCTTGTATGATATATATATACCATGGTAAAATTTGTAGAATAGCGAGAGATCAGCTACTTGTTCGATGTTCCACACTGTGGAATTCCTGTGTAATGTGAAGAATTTTTTCCGAATTGAAATGAAAAGTTTCGAGGAGAGCTTCGGAGCGCACCTCCACACATTCCAATGCTGGTGTGATCTAAGCCTGATCTGATACTTCTAGGGCTTGGAACACGTTTAGATGATCTGGATCTGTGGATGTTAATATTTTCAAAAGACCTATTAAAAAACTTCCGTTAATTGGTACATATAAGTAGTTTCAATCAGCCGTCAGTACAACTGAAAGATGAATAGGCGAGACAATCACTGCATAAGTCAGAAATTACAGTCATCTATATAATCTTTTTTTTTTTTATTTCAGCAACTAACCGTGAATTGTTTGAATATGATGAATGTACAATCAATAGTTTTTAATAAATCGCCTTACACTCTTTCTATGACGTTTCAAGTCTTCAATTATTGAGCATCCTATTATAAGGTGACAGATGAAAGCAATCGAGCATGCTGTGTTTTATTATGTCATATCTTCTGATACTTCGTAAAAGTTATATATTCATGTGACTAATTCTGTTCCAGAATTTATTCTCAGGCGAGAACTGCCCCCGCATGATCTCATGCGAGTTTGCACACAACAGTTCTTGGTACGTGACATTTGAATCGGACGAGGACGCACAGCGTGCGTACAGGTATCTCAGGGAGGAGGTGCGTGAATTCCAAGGTCGGCCTATCATGGCCAGGATCAAGGCCAAACCCATGAACAGGTTAGTAGGAAAGAGTTGCCGGAACAAATTCAATAAAACGGGACCAAAGTTATCGTGAGGAATGTTCCTGAGAGATGATTGATTTCGACCCATTTTAGGGTGGTCTCTATATTTACCCCCGTCATTTTTTCATAATCACAAGTGATGGTGTACTATAATCCCTTTCTTTTTTAACCTTTCCAACCAGTGTTCATACGATATACCTTAAGATTTAGAAAAAAAATGGGGGTTGTTTAACCACTCAACTTTCCTATAACGGGGTGTATACCAACAACCTTAAAATGTTTTAAAACTTCAATAAAACAGTGACCTCCCCGGAATTTTGCAAGACAGTTTTTGTTAGTTTTATAGAAGATATGTTGCAGTTAATCACCACACTGTATACGTAGGTGTCTCATAACTTATCGTTTTTTTTCTGTCTCGTTTGTAGGTTGCCGATGCCAACATCGATGGCTGTCGCTGCAAAGAACGGATTCCGGGTAACGCCTCCGCCTCCGGGTCAACCGGGCGGACCTCCGCCGCCTACAGCCGCTGTGGCTCAAGCTGCTGCGGTTGCAGCTGCGGCGGCGGCCGCTCAACCGCAGCCGCAGGTGCCACCCCCTACGGCTGTTTTCGATCCGGCTGCCTTCCCGCCCGGACAACAACGGTTCATTTACGCTAACGGCACACCCGGACAACCGGTAGCTGCTTACAATCAAGTACTATACGTGAGTGACATTTTTCATACATTTATTTCTACTGTAAAAATGTGTTCACAATTATTGAGTTAATGACTGAGAAGCTGAAGGTTTCAGCGGAACATGTTGTCGCTACAGAATATTGTATTCACTGGACTATCTACAAAAGACCCAGATCAGACTATCGTCCGAATACTACTCGCATGTGTAGGAATACACTCCAAATCGCTCCCTGAAGCTTCTGGACTGATACACCCAATAAGGCTTAGCATGATGCTTCCAGTTGACTTTTCGGCTGCGTCGGTAGCCTTTATCAAAGTACAAAACAATGGGAAAAAATTGAAAATATGTCATTAATATTTATGACTGTCTCCAGGGTAGCTGTTTCATTTTCAACAAGCCTTTAATGAGAACTGTTGTGAGAGGCTTGAATACAGATACATTTGCATTGTTGATAGATCCGAAAAAGGAAATAATACACAGATCTTTCCACGAAACATACTTAACCTACATATCCACAGTCTATTAAGAAATTAGACCTACAATCATCTTTCAACTTTATAAAGGCCGATTATTTGACCTTGCTTTTGAAATTATTATCATCCTTGTGTAATATGAACACATACACAGTCTTTTTGATGTATTGAATTATTTGTATATACATTCAATTTTTTCTTCTTCAGATAGTCCTCTTATATGTATATGGTATACGGAAAGTGTTGGTAGTTGACTTGATTCATAGGTGAACAGGAAAGTCTTTGTAATACACAACTTGCTTTTCTCCGCAAGATGGAGTTTTTGATACATAAATTCGCATTTAGAAATCCGAAAAGAAAGACCCAGTGCAGGATTCGAACCCGCATCTCCCGATGTCATGTCGGGCGGGGTCGTTGGTTCAGTTGGTAGAGCGCCCGACATGACATCGGGAGATGCGGGTTCGAATCCTGCACTGGGTCTTTCTTTTCGGATTTCTAAATGCGAATTTATGTAAAGTCTTTGTAATCGTCTTTTGACAAATTAATGCTTCAGGACTGTTTTGTGGAAAATTTAATGAATCAGAGATACGTTTTAGGAGATACATATTTAACTGTCTAATTATTTTTTTTCCGTAGCCCTCATACGCCCAACAGCAGTTCTTTGCGTCAGTGGCGTGGCCTCCCTCGGCTACGGGTTACTTTGACATCAGCAGCGTGTTCCAGGTGAATGGACTTGCACCTCAGGGCTTCAAGCATCCGTCGCAGCCTTACGGGGGTGGAGGAGGGGGTGGTAGACCGGGTGGTGGAGGACAGGGCGGACAGAACAGGCCGAGGAAACAGTCGAGGGGCGGGCCAAGCATGCAAGGACAGGAGCAGGTGCGTACTGTTTTTTGTTTGCTGACTTTATTACAAAGCGGAATTCGAATGAAACGCTATGATTCTTTTGTTTAGAACGTAGCTGTCGTTAAAGTGAATCAGCTACACCGAGTGATATTCTCGTCTTAGTGAACCAATTTGTATGAAGGGTTGTACTGATGAAGTTTACCGATTAAATGTTTTTGGGCGGTGACACAAGGTTGATTCTTGGATATACAGTAACATTAATTCTCTGCCAGGTTCTGTGTACACTATTTATTTTAATGTTTGTTAGGGCTCCTCGCAAGGCGGCAGCCGGCCGTCCACATCCCAGCAGTCGTCCCGGCCTTTGTCTCCTCAATCGGGTAATGGCGTGAAGTTGCACGGGGGTAAATCGTCCATGGTGGACGGCGCCATACCGAAATCTCATGCCATAGCAGGTCCGGCAGCCGTCAGTATCAACGACCTACATCACGAGGTTCATATCGCCGCTGGCGGCGCACCAATCGGTAAGCAATGCTATTTCATTTTATTATAATTCATTTTTTCTAGAAAGCTTTAGAGTACGAATTTCAAATACTATTGTCCGACTTGACAGAGAAGAACATACACGAAAGAGACAAATGCCGTGAAAAAACCGTAAGCGTTACAGGGTCATAGATGGCGAGACATATCATTTCATGAGATGGAATACAATCAGCTTCCAGTAGCCGCCTGAATACCTCTCTGCCATATATAAAGTCCCTTTCCTCTAGAATGCAACACTGGCACTACCTAAAGTTCGTAATAAAATCTTTCGTCACCTTACAAATAGTATAGAAATCCTCCTCCACCTTTTCTACCACAGTAGGTCGTGATCTCTTTTTTTCAGATGAATATAAAGGTGAAAAAGAAAACATTTTTCGATTTAAATATAATTCGAAAGGCGTCACTGGAAGAATTATAGTTTTATTTGTGAAACTTTGTGTTGAACACACAATTACAATTTTCATTGCGTTACAGGCCTACCGGTGATCCACGCTGCCGCAGTAGCGGACGGCTCGATGGTGGATGTGTACAGGTACATCCCTGCGGGGGCGGTGGCCCAGCCGCCCCCGGCTCCTCCATTGATGAAGGATGCGGTGGCGCCACGACACCGCAGGAAAAAGCGCGATGAAGAGAATGGAGGCGGCCCGATGTCACAGGCCGCCGCCTCCGCAGGCATGCAGGGTGCTGCTGCTGCTGCGGCGGCCGGTCAATTGCAGAGGAGCGGGGGCGGCGGTAGCGGAGAAGCGCAAATGAGCGGAGGGAACTCTACGAGTGGTGGAAGGGCTCAGGCGCAATTCGATCTCGTCGATGAGGCGTTCCCGCCTTTACCCGGTATGTAATAATATTCAAAATGCGAGAAGGTTCATAGATTTACTTGAAACTAGAGCTTCAGACTTCAGTATGACATTTTCCAATGTGTACATATTAGGTAGACGTTTGACTAGGAAGTGGCGGTGGAAAGTTGAATGTATAATGTTAAAAGTGAATACTCTCATTCATAGGCTAGATTTTGTTAAACAAATTGTAGCAAAAGTTTGGAGCTTAACTATCGTCCATACAAAAAATAATTTTTGACGAAATAAAAATTAAAGATTGATCTTAAAACTGTTGTAGTATGTTACTAGTCTATGTTCTATACCATTAGAATAGATGTTTAACTTTTGTATACTGGCTATAAATGCTTATTTACTCCTTTATAGTTTTCACTGCAATTTCTTAAAGATCAGTAATAATAATGAAATTTATGTAACCTCAAATTAAAGTAGCAATATTTCAATCATCATTGTATATTAATACAGGGCTGCCAGATACGTATGTTTGTTCAGGATTGTCCTAATAATTTAGAAATGCCAGAACATATTTTTTTGCTGTTATACCAAAATCCAATGGTAAAATATATTTTTTTATAAGCATGTTGTCCAGTTTTATATAACGGAGAGATTTAACGATAACCCTGTCAGGTCATATTCGCCTATCCGACGAACGTCACCCGTCATCAAACCGCAGTTTAATGCCTTCAACGCTTGCCTCTATTTTTGTGCAGCTGCGTTGTGTTGATTATACGATTGCATATTTTATGCGCTCTGTTTGTTCGTAGGTTTGGATACGAATCACCACCAGCCGTCCAAACACCATCATCACCACCATCAGCAGCAGCACATCCACCAGCAGCACCACCATCCAGTGACAAACCACATGGACTCCGGCCAGCCAACCGCGGCTGCAGTAGCCGCCTCCGGCACCACGACTGATTCGCACGGGGGCGGCGGATGGGGAGAAAACAGACTGGCCGACGTCGTCAAGGGCACCACCAGAAACAAATCTAATCCCGTCGCCGCTGCAGCCACGAATACCGCCTCCACGACAACAGGCAGCAACGGAAATTGTAACAGTAGTAAAGTGAGTGTGTAGCAGTAGATACGATATTTTGTTCAGGCGTCGTCGCGTTCATTATCATACGCTTAGCATCAATGCTTTCTTTCAACTGAAAAACGAATTAGGCGCGCACAGCAGCCGTCGCCCTGTCGACAGTGTTTCCATTTACATATCCTATATTCTGGTATTCATATACAAGCTTTGATATTGACCTCAACAGGTAACACGTGTATGAATGTCTTGTGTTTCAGGAATCAAGTAGTGTCGGCTGTGATGAATCTTCTAGGGCTGTATCGCCGCACCAAATGCAGCAACTGCCAGCCTTTGCTCAGTCTTCTTCTAGACAGACGGACTGCAAAGACGCTTCAACGGATAGTAGCGATGTTCAAATAGACAACAATATACCAGTTACGCTTACGCCGCCTAGCTCACCCGAAAAGTAAATACAACTATTTACACAATCGATTTATCTCTGTTTTCCTTAATCAGTTTAAACGCAATGTTCCAATGCAATTTTTAATATTATCAGTAATTTGAGCACCTTGGAAAATCATCGAAATATGGTACATAAAATAAGTACGTAAGTATGGTGAATCTTATCATATGATTTTCATGAATAACATATATTATCAATGTAGTTTATCCAGTCGATAAATCATACATTTTGGCGTCTTTATAGTTTCAAATGCTTCACAATCCTTCGACCTTTAAATAAATACTTATTCCAGGGTCTACTTGGCTTGACAGATACAAGTTATCATGGAACATTAGTTTTTTCCTGTTTAGAGCAAATGAGTCTGTGTCATAAAAACTGTCTAGACTAACTAATCATTATTAGCTTATTACAATAAATCATATACATGCTCTACTTGCTGTTAAGCAACGAGGACTCATTTTCATAATTCATGCCATTTTGGTACCAATTGTTCAATCTCATTTCCGAATAAGTTCATGCGAATGGCAATAACTGCCTTCAATGAAATTTGTCCTAAATCTGCTTGAATTTCTCCAGAATGATCCCAGTGTTATCGATGAAGTGCACGATGGCGGACAAGTCGACAAAAACCGACGACGCGCTGTTGAACGGGCAGGCGGGCGGCGAGGGCGGTTCGGAGTGTTCCGGGGGTAGCGTGAGCGCATCTTCCACCTGCCCCACCACCACGAATGCGGCCACAATGACGACGACGTCGATAGCGCCGGCCGCCGTGACGACGACGCCCAAAGCGTCCGCCGCCTCCGCCAAAGGAGCACCGCTGCACGTGTACCCAGTGGAGGCGGCCGCACCAGCGGGCGGCCTTCCTTCGCCACCTCTCAGTGGGCCGGTAAGTTGCGGAGACCTTTATTTTTTTGCTTGCTATGCCGATGTTATGTTTTCTGATTGTTTTACGACACAAGCCACTCGCTTACGTGGGTCTGTTTGTCGTGTGTCTGTCTGAGACTTCGGCCCCTCTATTAATAGGAAAGTACTTTGCGGATTTTTATGAGATTTTGAAAATAGGTTACAGTTATGGCAAGGACAGAAAGCTTAGTAGTTCTTGAAAATTAGTACAGTGGCTTGTTGCAGGACTGCCCGTCGTACTCGGTGGCGGCGTCGACAGGCGGTTCGGGGAACCCGCCCCGCATGAGCTACGCCCAGGTGGCGCAGCACCACAAGGACGCGCACAAGGCGGTCGTTGCTGCAGCGACGGCGGCCGCAGTCCAGACCGGATCGGCGGCGTCGGTCAAGTCGCAAACGAGCCCGGTGGATGCCGCGACGGTTGCGTCCGTCGGTGGCAAGGCAACCACGGCCGGCGCCACCACCGTCCCGTTCTACCGGTCAACCATGCAGGAGGGTAGAGGTGAGTATTTAGTAGGATTTATATACTATTAGTTCGTAGTTGGTCGTTGGTTTTTTAAATCTTAATGATGTACCTTTCTATTTTATACCGATATATCGTCGATATGGAAGAAAAGTGACAACTCAAAAATCACGCTTCTTAGAGACAGAAGAATTTGCAACCAAATATGTCTTATTTTTACAACGAAAATTGTCATACATTGTCTTGAAATACGGCTTGTATATGGCATAAGTATCACCATCACTGTTTAGCGATTTTTTAGCTCTGGTTACCATAAAAAGCGTCTCAATTTCAATTTTGCATTATGTGAGCAGCCGCATCTTTTTTTAAGAAAACGACATCTGTCGACCTACACCGAGCGATTTTCGGCGCTCTTATCACGAAAACAGAAGTCGTTTCAAGACGAAAAGAGGTTATGTTTTTATCCCAATATTTATCAATGAATAGAGACTCAACTTTAAGCGCTTTTCAGTAGGCATTTCAAATAAAATTTTCTCAAATCCTACTACTTAAAGTATAGTAATCACATTATTGATATTAGACAAGTCAACAAAGAGCATAATTAGGTAGTAGATATATTCCTGAAAATTTGAAACTGCCCTCATGAAAAAGTAAGAATTTTCATTTTTGTCACTTTTCCTGTACATCGACGATATGTAATAACATTATAGAAAATTAAGGCCTTACTGAGATATTGAAGTAATTGAGTTTAAGGATGGATAAAACAAAAATCAGATCACCGTTTGGTTTTTGTTAGAGAATAATATTTTAAATTTGGTAATATGTATATTTACTAGCTTGAAATGAATAATACGTGTTGTTGAAAAACTGAAATTGGAGTACATCAACACTATTGCTGTCACATTACTAATTCATATCCATGAATTCTGGTTCTTGACTGTTTGACGTCTAAACCTTGTCACAGCTCGATGCTCCAATATATAAAAAAATGCCCATCGAGAATGTTCCATAACCAATTTTGAAAGATCTCGACGTTACAGATGTCACTTCTGACAACTGGCTCACATGTTCTGGGTAATTTATATGGGTAGGTAGGGTGATCTTTTCCTAGGTGCTACCGATGATCTCGTATCTCGTTGCAATAATTTTACGTAGGTTAAAAAGGTTTGTTTGAAACTTTTATCTCTTAAGGAGACCTGATGTCATGCAATCAAAAACGCATATGATGTTAACTACTTTCGCACCATTCACGTCCTAAATATTAGCTTTGCTATATTGACCCAGGTTGGGGTAACTAGCATCTTACCCTTTGGCACTTATTATGATATTGATCTATTGTATGCTATTCATCACTGCATTTCCATAGAACCTCTTACATCCCTTCCAGCATTTTTAATCAAGTGTATTTTTCTTCGTTCAGATAACCCAAGTGCACGCGGCAGCAATTTGGAAAACGGTTCATCCTACGGAAACAATCAGCAGCAGCAGAGCAGGTACAACGGCCCTAGCGCCAGGGGCGGCGGACCTAACAGACTTGGTCACGAAAGGACCGGCGGCGGCGTGGGGCGGCGCAGGCCCGGCGAGACGCGCACCACGCAGCTGCGCGATTTCGTCACCGCTGCTCCCAGGTTGCCGAAGTAACCGCTCTCGAGACACGCCGCGAAGGCGTAGCAATGACCGGACTGCAGGTATACGAGACGCCGTGTTGTCGGTTTGGTGCGCGCACAATAACTGAGGGAATAACAGGGAGAGGCCCCCTGGGTGTCTTGTCATTTCGTTCGTCTGGTATAAGGGGAAGTGTTGTTGAGATTGTTGATGGCGAAGTGCTTTCCAATGAACAGTATTGGTGCGCTCAGAGTTGCAGTAACGTTTGTTGTAATATAGAATCCATAGTACGTAAGCATTAATAAGGAGTTGATTGACTGATTCATAGTTTCATCACATTATACATTACACTCCCCTATTTTTCTCCTGACTATAGGTTATACTATTTGTTTTGTTCAGTATAAGACAATGAAGCTTGTTTGTATTTTAATTTGCGTTCTAATGTAATGGAGACATAATTATGTGTGGAGCCGTTACTTTATAGCTATTTGATATAAAATACGTATAAAAATACCGCATCCAGAAACAGGAGCCAACATTTAAGATAAACCTGTTTTCTTTTTTCAAAATGAAAAGCATATTGTGTGCATCATAGGTCGCCAGTTCTATGTATTAACTATAAAGAAACGTAATGCGCAGACTAAAAGGATGCGTAGACTGACTAATACTGCATTTTCCGCATAGATTTTATAGTTCAATCGTCAAGGTAGCGATGAAAATCAGTTTGCAACTTGAAAATTTTTGTCATATTGTAAAAACATTTGAAAAACAGCTTTTTGTATCTCGAATTCCAGAGGCAAATATAACCTCAACATATCTGCAAATCAGAAAAATACTTTTTTATGAATTGATAAAATCTCGGATTGTTAATGTTGAATATGTTTGGTTAAAAATTAACTCTTGAGTTATCAGAATTACTTCTGAGATAATTTTCTGTTTTTCCCAATATACCTTTTCCTGATATCAATATTCGTTTTCTAACATTTGCTAACTATAATTTGTATGTTTTAGCAATTATGCAAAAAAACATATTCGTAGGTTCATTTGGATAAAAAAGCTTCTTAGCTGTTCTCTAGTCGATAGTTTTTTAGTTATAAATCATTCAAATGCGATGGAATGTTGACATTTACATGTCCAATGAGGAAATTCGTAGGAAATTGAAAAAATAATCCGCAAAGCCGTAAGTGCAATATCTGAACATTTATGTAACGGGAACTGAATCAGAATTTGTAATCGTTTTATTAAATTTCAGGCTTATAAAAGTATCAGTATTCTCTATTATTTTAGGTTATGTTCACCGTCGGAATTCGAGTTATAAAATACGCTTTGTTTTTTATTGTATTTAATGAAAAGAATTATAATTTTTCTACTTGGCGATTGACGCACCGAGTGCAAACAATATTGCTCAGTATTTTTACAGCTGTTTCACGAGTTAAGTTCAACGACATATCGTTTTGAATACTATGGTTATAGATATAGGTTTGTTGTGACTGGATCTTTCATTCACACCCCAAACCAACTCTCTGGTCTATTGTGGTATTGAATACTATGAATCGCCTGATGTATGTTTATTTTACTGCTTATCGTTTAGAGACTTCGAATCCAGTTTAAGGAATATGGATTATATGAAATCATCTAGAATTCCGATTCCGATCCCAAAACTGGAGCTATAGCGAACATACTACTACACATGGTACTGCTACTCTGTTTATTTGAATATTCCATTGGTTATACGCGTCATACAGCATGAAGCCTCATATTTCCGATGAGTCGTGAAGAAACAAGCTGCAACTGCATTTCTGCAGGGCGTCAATCTCAACATTTACTTGTCTTTACACTCGATGAATATTGTGACGTTGCTGTTACCTTTTGTGCTGCTAGAGTGTGTCGGTGAAACATTGTTACTACATTGCGGACGTTTGAAGATAGAAAAAGCATTTAGAGGTGTTTATAGAGACCGTGCTAAATATCACTCTATAATATTAACTCTACGACTTCTTCACTTGTGCGAGTCATATGTTCCTAGCCGTTGAGTAAGTGCTGTTGAATATTCATGTTTTTTTTTAAATTGGGGGAAGTGTGGGGGTTATGTGGTGATTGCAAAAAAAGTGAGCGGATGGCAAGCCGGAGTCTCCAAATGCGTCGTTTCATTGTATTACCAAAAACGTGAACATGCTTTATAGTAATAATCAATAGAGAAAAAAAGGCTTTTATGTGGAGCCGAAATAATTATTTTTATCAAAATTGCTTCAACGGATTTTTTTCAGAACACATATACGATATGTGGTAATAAAAGCATTCTCCACTTTAATTTTGCCCATGATCAAACCAAGTTTTCTGCAGTTATTTTGAAAACTTTCACTTTTCTTACTAGAAATCCTCAGATTGATGTTAGTCGATGTGAAAACTGAACTCGTAATCATCTTAACTATTTTTACTCATCTATTAATTATTATATGTTGCAGGTCAGACTTTCTACAACTCATTTAATAAAATATGATACAAATTCAACATCAATTTTTTCAATATTTATCATTTGGTTCAAGTTGTTATGCAATTGCCGCACAAAGTTTCACCAAACATCGTCAACTGAATTTTAACTTGCAGTTAATGGAAACATCTCTAACATACTTAGTTTTTATTTTATTTGCTTGACCAATTCGAATGCGATTGCATTTTAAACATGTGCCAAAGTTTTCAAAATAATCACCGAAGCATGATTTTCTTCACGTTTTCTTTATGTTTGTATTAGTTTAAATCTTTTACAAAAAAAAATACTCCAGGCTACTATCCATGTGAGCGTTTTGAGAAATTGGCGCTACATTCAGATGTGTGGATCCGGTTTTTACATCATTTGGACCAATCGAATATGTAATTTCGGAAATCTTAATGGTAGTGTGCAAAATCACCAGTTTGCGCCTAATTGTAGTCTTCATTGCATTGTAAATTGTAAGCTTTTTCTAGTCGACACTTGTTGAAAGTTACACTGTATAGAAAATTATATTGGAGAAATAGCAACATTGTCGGTTTTTTTATGTACATAACACTATAAACGATATAAATATTGTTCTTATTCACCCCGTTGTATCACGTTAGTTGCCACACTACGAACCAAGAAAATTCAGAAGTAATATCTTGTTTTTGTATACGTCTATACAGAACTAATTTTTTTAAGTGATAGTTTATAAAAATGACAACACTGTCTAATCGAAACAGGTATTTATCTCTCGTATCTTCACGTGATGTATGTTTTCGTCTATGATATTTTTTTCTGTGAACAAACATATCATGAACATATAAAAGAATTAGACTCAGCATCAACAATATTACCTGTAGGCAACAATACATTTTCTAATCTACATTTCTTTGCTTTTTCCGTCTGGTTTAGTGAATCCATCCTTGGTCATCTATAGCATCATATCTCGCACTTGATTCATTTATATCCTTTGCGTATACGCATTGATTCCATTTCCTCTTCACTGTCATGTTGTAATAATACATATTTGTTATTTGCTACATATGTTTGACTTCATTGATACATGTTGATAGTGTTGTAAGTTGCTCTTTTATCAGGTAAAATCTTTGTAGTTTTCCTCCTGCAGTGATGGTTTTTAAATCCAAATCACTAGGACTATTTATTAGTTACATTATTACATGTTCGATTGGAAATAATGATGGAATAATCCGCTCAAAATTCATGGCTAAAGTTCAGTATTGGATTCATCTACGAATTTGAGAATGTTTTGGAAATTTGGAAGGTTAGAACATTTTTATACAGGTACTGAGGAAATTGAGCCGAAATGAGCTCGAATTATTTAGGTTCGTAAAATGAAACTCCAGAGTGTCAATTTACATATACGAAACTCTTACATTCATTGTCTAGTTCTTGCATTTATTGATAGATCGATTATTGCCTTTGTTTCATGATTACGATCTGTATTTTTAATGGCATTTCGTTCCAAATACATATATTACTCTGTTAAATGTAATCATATGTGCATCTAAATATACAGTGCATCGAAACGTTTGGATAGAAGTTTATGTAATGATAGCTACTGCGTATATTTAGAAAATTTAAAGAATCTGAGATTGAGTCCAACATCTTAGGGGAATTTTGAAAGAGATAAATAAGCGTTGTGATGATGTGATTCAGGGTCGAAACGAACAGGCAAAAAGTGAAGAATAATCAGATCTGATTAACGTGGTATCAAAACGGCGTGTACGAAAAATGACTAATATAAATTATATGTCATTTAGGTAGAAGACGCATCCAATTTTGTTATTGTTATTGTCGTTGCTGTTGTTGGACTCGGTACTCAATTAATATAGAGCATACATATTACGAATATACGATGATCCCTATTCAAGCGTTTCGATGCTTCGCATTTTTTACCATTTATCAATAGGGTTTGATATATGAAAATACTTCCATATCTTCCTCAATTTTCTACAGGGTAGTTTTAAATGAAAACCTCGGTACACATGCGACAAGTAACTCAAAATTCGTATGAATCCTAGCCGTCACTGAGTTTGCCATATGTGCCCGCTGTGAATTCTTCATCGAATACGTTTAATACAGTCGAATGCGGTAAAATAAATGGTAAATCTTGGAATCGGAGAAACAAGCTAAGACAGCAATCATAGAACTTCATCTTGAATTCTTATTGTTTGGTGAACGAATCTGGATTTATCCACCATTCAAGGTATAAGAGCTAACAAACATTGATTTTGAAGATAAATCTAGCTATCTTTACCTTTTATGTCGCTGTAAATAGGTTATTCTAAAACTTGTGTATTGCAATATTCTCTACAATTATAGGTATGAGGTTTTGATCATGTGTTAAAACGAGATCGGAATATGCACAATCGCTGTAGATTGTTTGGCCTGGTTTTATAAACATTGCTTTAATGCCATATTTTTAAGATTAATCATCATAGAGTGTTGTATTTGTCGTGATCAGCATTTACTTGATTAAATGATACAATTAGTAATAGCACCATTAATACTAATCCTTCATTGCTGTAGATCCACAATTTCACAAATTAAAATACTTGTTGAATAAACTAGATTTATGGCAAATAATATTGTAATGAATAACAAATTTATGTAGATGTGTATTGTTGAGGAAAGAATTTGATTGATCAACACAATCGAGTATGACGTCAGTGAATAATTATAAGAATTTTGAACGACACAAGTTTTGCAATAACCTGTACTGACAAGTAGCCAGATATTTTCTTTGCATGGCTGGCTCAGCAGGCGCAGTCACTTAAAATATTTTCGACGCCTTATTTCAAAAAGATATACGCTTTGGAGTGTGTGCGTTTCTAGAATTCCGAGGTTTAAAATTTACCCGACTGATGTAGTTTTATATGCGATGCTAAGTGAGCCGCCCGCGTTGTGATTCTGTGATTGGCCCACTTTTTTCTTGTTTGACGCGGCTGCTAAATATTATTATTAACTATATATAGATGAAAACCTTAGACGTCTCTCCGTCACAAAAAAATAAACACGTGTTGTACAGGCTAATAAATATACGTTGGAAATTATTTTTGACAAATAACTATTACCACTGTATTGTATAAGTGTATAGGGGGGGAAAGTGTAGGTTCTAGTGTATATTATTATTGGGTTTTAACTTGGCTCTTTTCGACAATCCACTGTTGCTGCGCCCAGTTCGCAAACATAATAATAATTTTGAATGAGACAGATATCACTCTGGCTTGGTATAGACAGTAAAAAAATATATTGTATGCAACGACAGTCTGGACATTTCAAGTGGACGTTGAGTTATTCTATCATACGCCTCACGAAACTTTTTGAAGATACAAGTTACAATTATATGAATACCTTTAGATTTCAAGAGCATTTTGGTATCTTTTGATTTTTGCATTCACTGCTTTTAAGGATCTATATACCCTAACATGTTTATGCTATGTTGAGTTCGTATCATGAATAATAAATTATTCATTAGTTGGTCAGCATAATTCATGTATGGTGTAAAATTCTTTTGTATCAAGATACTGTAACTTTCACGGTTTTCAAGAGGAGATTAATATGATGACGAAAACCGGACCAAACTTATATACCTCAAACTTTGCTGATATCAAAATTTCCTCGAAAAAGAAAGTTATCTACCTTTTATAATTTAGTTCAGTCCTCACGGATGAGCATCTGATATAGAAAAATGCATAGTCTCATCTAATGTCGGAAGTTTGCTCATTTGCCTCAACATTGGTCATGTTGCGTCAACTAGATAGCATTCACTGCCTCTAGATTGTCTAACCCCAGGATTCGAGCTGTTCACAAGTTACAAAATGGATGGAATAATTGCGCTTATTTACAAATTTTGGTTACGGTTCACTGTGTGGTCTAGAATGCAGTATACCCACCAGTGATACATTTTTATTCTTTTCCTAATTGTTTTTTGTTGTTGAATCTTTATAACGTAGCGTATGTTTCTAATATAATTTAATAAGTTTACTGATCAAAATATCCTTTCTAGCAAATAATAATTTCGATAATGTTCGAATTTGATGTCTTAGACGTTGTTTCCACTGTTAAAAGTGAGAGAACAATGATTAGTGCCTGAGTGTGGAAAGAATGTTTTCTTACGTTTAATTTGTACAGACATTTCGAAGTATTGTTTTTATTTTG
Organism: Bruchidius siliquastri; assembly: GCA_949316355.1. Lineage (NCBI taxonomy): Eukaryota > Metazoa > Arthropoda > Insecta > Coleoptera > Chrysomelidae > Bruchidius > Bruchidius siliquastri. The sequence continues at coordinate 38,852,612 of OX438533.1, read as the reverse complement.
CTTCACTTAAACATAACTTTGTAAATTGTTTACACTGGGAGCACAGACATTGATACCTCACAGACAACATTTTGGTTACCTTTTGGTAAAAGTATAATTAGAATGTTTGATGTGATGGAGGGATATTAAAGGCAGGTATGTATTACGAATAATTGAGGTTCGCCTACTACTACTGACCTAAATATGCAAAACAGGAAGTCACACGCCAGCCAAGGCTGATAAAACTCAAGTATCTCTATTGTTCTGAGACCTGAGATGAACAACCTTCATCTACCTTGCTGGTAGTGCGACGTTGCCGTTTTACATATTTCGAGAATTCTGAGGGCAAACTTGATTTGTTCGCAATATGCAGAAACATCACTGAAATAGTGTTATAAATAAATGGAGATTTTTATACTTCAACATTGACAAGGCTGTAGTCTACTAGTTTTCTGTCACTTAATATTCGTGAAGGAAATAATAAATGTCCTAACTATTAACCATGTTCGAGTCGTTGATACATGGCTGAAATACAGCATTAATGATAACGACTGCAAAAAACTGATAAACCCTTTGGAAAGGGTGTTGGATTACAAAGATACGGATTCATGTTGCATAAAACGTCACTTATCGAGACTATTTTCATTTTATTAACAAATCGCGAAAATTGTGCCATTTCTTCGATGACTGCACAGAATAGTGATTGGCACATTTGCGATTCTGTAAAGTACTGTACTTTGCTTGCCTTCGAAATATATTTCATTCCTTTAATGAATGACTGCAGTTGGCTCTTAAACTATATTGTACTAAATTGAAGCATCGGGTCCAAAATAAACATTGAGTAAATGGTATACGGATGAATATATCTGAATACTTGATACCTTCGTGGATACCATGCAACGAAGATATAAAACTGCTTTGTTGTGTACTGGAAACTATGGATAGTGTGAGTGCTTGTCGTCATTGGTTAAACTCGACAACAAACAAAATCTCCATCTCATTTGTGCCTTTGTTTTCTATCTGTAGCTTCTTGATTAAGTTTATTGTTCCGTATACTTGATGGCCTTATTTTTATGGTGTCTACTCAAAAAATTAATGAAAAAGGTATCTATGGTTATAAAACACAATCTATCTAAAAGTAACCAAACAAGGTATAAAGAAAATACTGTCACATGCATTGCGTATTTACAATAGGAAACGACAGGACTTTCAGATTTAATAAATTGTCTGGTAACCCATGTGATTTCGTTATATAAACATCGATGGGGTGTTCCCTTGTATTGTAAGTTATTGCTGTAAGACAATTTGTATATTTATTCGAGGTATATCAGATATACCGTCTATTATAATCATAATTTTATTAACATTAGAAATTGATGCGTGTATAAAGGGCACCGCGTTGTGGAATTGAAACACCTTCAAATTTAAGAAAAATAAAAACTCAATCGGTGAAATTCGCTCGATAGTCGAATTTTTAGTCGTATTTTTACTTATGGGCTGTGCATGTACATAAAATGAACTACGGTGTCGTGGCAACAGCTTGGAGTACGTTATTATAACTATTTTCAGTTTATCAGTATGTGTAACTTACCTTAAGACTGTTAGCTGACTACTTTTAAAATTGTTATTTTAATTATTGATCCTATAGAAGTGCTTCGGTTCTACGCCTTCCACTACTCATCGAGCTTATTGATTAGCGTTTTGCTCCTATACCTGCCATGTTTTTGTCTTTGGGAGCTTCCTTTGTTATCTTGATGTGTTTTGTGATATTGTGATCACATCAATTGTAAACAATATAAGGAGGTTGAAGTACAGTAAACAAAACATACGAAAAAATTACCTTTGTATTTTTCTGCATATCTAACTGCGTTTATTCTCCCATAGACATAGAAAAGTGAACATGTAATGAGTATTGAGATAAATTTGAAGCCTGTCAATTTTGTTTCCCTTTGTTCTAATGTATAACAGTGACAATGATTTTCAGTTGAGAGAAACACGATTGTCATAGCAACGCTTAGACAAAACCAAAGTTTTTGAGGTCATTTTGATGATTATTTAAATGAGCTTCTAGTAGGAAATAATATATGCTCCATTAGTACTGGAATATTTGTGCTCATTTATCAATTACTTGACTTGCATGTGATGTATAATGTCTATGTTGGGGAAATTTATTATTCTGATCAAAAAACAACTATTTTGGATGAATTTAAATGATCTCGTTCTATTTCAAAACTTAACAGAATTTGTTAAAATCTCAATTACATTCACTTATCAGATTATTTTTAGTCGAAGCTGTTGTTTAGAATGAGAACTTCTAGTTTTCCGTATGTTTTGTGCATTGTCTCTCCCTTACAGAGACAATTTCTTATAGGCAGTAAAAACTGAAATTGAATTTTATTAGTTTATTATCATAAAACAACTTGTGACGTAATTGCTTTTGGAGGGGTATTGAGGTAAATTAGTTATTTCTATTTTGCTATATATAGAATTGATATTTTGCCATTTGTTACAAAATGGATGTATTTGTGTTTTACTGCGGTAACTTCTTGTTGAAGTACTCAGACTATAGCTTCGCTATCACAAAGGACAGTTGTCTTATATTATTCATCCTTTACGCACACTTGTAGTCGAAACACAACATATGATTAAGAAATGAACTTTGCCGTGGCTGCCGCGGTAGCCGTAATGTCAGTAAAGTTCATTTTAACAATCATATGTGGTGGTTTTAATTATCGAGACAAGAGTTATAAATCAGAAAGACGACCACAGAATAAGTTTGGAAGTTGAATTATTCTCTACAAGGTATTTTATTAATGGTTTTTCATACATTTTCTGAAATTGTTTGATTCACTTTGATGTCATATTATTTAAGAGAGATTTTCCACTCATTCAGTTTTCTATACATAACTCATTGTACAATAATTGTTGAATATTGGATTATCGAGCCTTTAATAGGATAGTTTTAGTTAAAATAATAAAACTATGTATTTTTATATGGTTTGCCGTTTGTTTCGATCTTTTTATATTATAATAAATTTTATGTAGTTGATTGGTATGCGAGGAGTTAGTGGAAGGTGTTATATGTTTTATATACATATACCCATCTAATTATTGAATAATCCTATGTTTATTTTGTGTGCAAGTTATTATTATTATAGGTAACAACTTACTATTATTTGTTTCATTTGTGTAGGGGTGTTGCTTTTTGTTTGTTCTGAGGGTAGCGCCCAATTATTAAGAAATGGTTAAAAGTATAAGCGCATTTTTATTCGAAAAGCTAAAAAACCGTTTGATATAGGGTTTGGTTACATTTTCAGTTTGTTTTATTGGATGTTGAATAAATGTTAAATCGAACTGTTTGGGGATTTTTTTATTTTTTATTCATAATTAGGTTACTTTATGTTGGAAGGTTTCCGTAAACAGAGCTGTGGTTTGATGTCTGATTTGAATCGATTTTCGGACTGAGGTTTCTTTCCAGAAACTATTTCTGGTCTAGATTTAAATTGAAATGAAATTATTTAGAAAATATATAAATCTTTTTATATAGATCACATTTGTATAATAAAGAATCACATATTTTTTGCATATATTACAATGTTTGTTTGTATGATTCGCATTTTTATCTGGCCTTTTATTTTATTATGTTATTTTGACATTCAACAGTATTCTCCGCAGTCCAAATGTATGTCAACAAATAAATAACTATCTGCATAAGCTAAAAGGACATCACTTGAAAACCTAATCAAGTTAAAAAACGACATAAAAAAATGAGATAAAAACAATGAAGATCTTTGTCAAAAATAAAAAAAATATTTATTATTGTAATGAATCATTTATGATATCGATAAGTATAAGTGTCTATGATTTGAATTATATTTAGCAAAGATCACAGCTCCAACCATGATTCTGTTTTGTTTTGCGCCCTATCTGATGAATTCCGCATTATTGTGTTTTTAAAAATATACTATTTTTACAGCTTCCTGACTATACCATCCTATAATTTGGAATTTTTATATTCTGAAATTACTCTCGATATTCAGAAGCTCTTTAAATTTTGCTTCCTTTGTGCAAACAAATTTCTGGAGAAATGAAATGAAATTTTGCAATATTTTTTGTATTGGTTATATGGTATGGTTGTACGTTCAATCGTTGATCAGTTTTTCGAACAAAGAAACCTGCGGGGCATCCACTTTCGGCATTAAAAAAATGTGTTGTAGTACACACAACAAAAATTATATGGTACCGCAGCGGTCTGATACATTCATTTATTTGACAGCCTTCAATGAATTAAATCCAAAATGTTTGTCCATGATGAGCAATGGATGTGGTTTCTTGTTATACAACGAATACTGTGTAACTTCGACATGTTGTGTCAAATGGTGAATATCAAGTTCTTGTTAATGTATAGTGATTTCGAACATTCAAGCATATCTCATTCGATGTGTCACACTCAACGGATAGCTGTCACTTTTGGATGTTGTGGCGTGAAGTAAATTCATATTACAGTAGTTCTTAGTTAAAACACGAAAACATAATAAATGTGCAATGTTTAATCACCAATATAACATAACGATCATATCTACAGTTCCGTTGCAGAGTGGGCATTGTGCACATGCCGTTTAATCCTTGTCAGGCACGGTGTGAAAAAATGGAAAATTGTTACCAAAAAATTATATATTTCATTTTAAAGAAAACCTTAGTTCACATTTAATTAACATATTTCAAATCTTTATAAATTATTTTAATATTAATATTCCAGTATACCAAAATTTCAGACGAATTGGAGCAACGGAATTTACGATCACCATCCTTTTTTACTCTCATTCATTTTCTCAGCAAGTCCTTTCATTTGATACCAATATCGTAGGAAAGCATAAAAAACTTAGATATATTGGATTCAGAGTGACGGCACTTCATTTTTCGAGTTATTCTCAGCAAATCCTTTCATTGCATTGTCATTCAACGTAACCGTGTATACAAAATTTCAAGCTCAATCAGTTGAAGATATCTGCTTCAAAATTGAGTTGCAAGATTCTACCCGAACAAACATAGTTCCATACCTACATTTCAAGTTAAATAAAAGTTTGTAAAAAGTAGTTGACAATATTAAACTTCCTCGTTATCCAAGTCTTAGGACTGTCAAAAGACGTTCTTATTCGTCGTTTGTTTGGAAAATTGCTTTTAAGTAGCCTTCTGTTTCACCCATTCCGAACGGTTTTTCTTGTTATATTTCACTCTAGTATCTGAAGCCACTGTCAATTATAAGTCATGGAGGAATTACATGGGAAGAAACCGCTTCACAAAGCTGTATACCTCATTTACACATTTGACTGAAATTGCAATCGCCTGAGGTCATTTCCTTCGAAAATAAGATATAACGGGTGTCCCAATGGGTACTTCGGGATTTTGTTTTTAAATAAACCCAACAAAATTAGATAAATTATATTCTTGTTTATGTTATTAGCCTCAAATTTGTGAATGAGATTGCGAATTGCGTTGTCACTTGGCACATGATTGCGCTCAAAAAATAAACGAAGTTTACGAACGAAAACTTTCGTAGTAAGTTTGCACAATTTTGATACGTTCTTCCGTCGTAAAACGATCCATAATTAAATTGCCGGGTCTAAATGACAGATGCGCAATATTCCATTCCTAGGTTAAGTCACTACAAAATGGCGCTAAATTTAAATCCCGAAGTACCTACTGGGACACGCATTATTTTATGTGCTTCGTGTTAGATTATTACTCCTACGATTTTACTCTCTTGGATTCCATAGCGTTCCCAACATTTATTGACTATCATTATTCATGGTTAACTGACAACACTGTGTTACTAAACTTGTCTGATGTCTAGTCAGCTTGCTATTTACACGGTCGATTTTCGTGGTGCGGCGAACATTCATCCGTCTAAAGCCCGCATTAGGATCCAGATTGAAACTGATACAAAGCCGAACACTGTCTTTCATGCGGATTAACAACACCCTTTAGCAAGTCGTGTAAGCTTGACGAAAATAACGACATCTGCATAGCCCCTTATGAATAATAATTGGGGAAAGAAGAAAGCTTGATCTTATAGTTGCCTATGACAAGATCAATGCCTTCAAAGTGATAGGCTGAAAGTTGTACAAGTCATATTGGTCAACGTAACAGAGTTCCAGCACGTATACAGAATAAATATCAATTAATTTATATTGATACCGGGATATATTTTTTCGCTTTATGGTTTGTTTGAATTAATAACAAACATATTTAAAAGTGGCTTGTAGCTCTTAAGGGGCATATTTATTTGATTTCTAGATCAATAGTAATCAACCTTGGTGTTAACTATTTATCGAGTAGGTAAGTTATTTAGGTGGTGCAATATCACTAGCGTTGAAAAACGGTGTGAAAGATGTAACCAGTTTTAAGTAATGATTATGGCATTAGAGTAACATATATAAATCCTTGAAAATATATTATTTGTATTCTGGAAAAGGAAGAGATGCTTACTTCATCTGATTAATACGTTATTATTTGCTGGATGTTGAAGTACAGCTAAGTCGTGAATAAAGATGAAATGTTAACAGTAGGGAAGTTAATATCCTGTGAGGCAGACCAAAGTATGGAGCATTTAATATGTGGTATAAAGTTGTACAATTCAAACCGGACATACTTCAAACTTATTTATAGTAGATTCAAATTCCATTTTAAAAAGTGGACTGTGATATTTAAATTTCTCTCAATGGTATCTTGAGTCGCAAAGAATGTAAAAATGTGTTTGAAAGATGTTTCTGATTCAACCAAACACCTATTTTCATATTTTTATATAGATTTTGGATTCTTTTTAGAGCGAGGTAAGTAGCTGAAATGTTCAGTAAACAAGTCGAGTGACATTCAAGGTTGAACCAGTATAAGAGCTGATTAAGGTTATAAAAAAAAATAGTAGATTATAACGCAATATGAAGCCTGTATCTATTCGGAGTGGCGATTGGAAAGAAAACTAGACATGCATAATATTACGTTAGACTGTACAGCTGGTACAGATCTACCTAAATGTATATAATTGTTAGGTTAATAATAATAGATATTAATGATTAATGTAAGCATTTTGGACGAAAAATATGATTTGAAGAATAGATGTTTGTATTATCACGTTAAACAGAAAGCTGATGTGATATTACATGGAGCTAAGTTGACGTAGTCAACAGAATAACTTCTTCCATTTAAGCCCTCCAAAAATTAGTTTTGCAGAAGAATATTACCACGATTGCACTAATTTGTTATGTAGAATTGTACTGGAAGAAAATTCGGTTTGTCATATAAATACACAATTTTCATTTGAATGATAGAAGAGTTTCACCAAGACAAGAGCATCTACAATCTACGTGATATAAATTTTAGGTCGATGAAAAAAACATTTATCAATTTTTGCAACAATTGATTGCAATTAACAAATTATTTTGCTAAGTATGTCAATTGAAATTCTATTTGGTTACTTAAGAATTGTACAAGTTGCTAATAAAATGAATCATTTCATAACTGGTTACATACGTCATTTTTTCTTGTGAGCCAAACAAATTTTGATCCGACTAACAAAAACACGATATCTACGGAAAGAAAATCAACGTCTATCACAAAAAAATGTCCAGCTCATGATTGTATCAATCTTTAGTTAGCCTGAAGCGATTGAAGATTTCATGAAAATGACAGAAAAAAGTTCGTCAGTTATATTTTATAGCAGATATTTCAGGCGATAAAAATCCATATAAGAATTATAGAATTTGTTTCGTAGAATGGGTAGCCTAATCCCACCTTGATAATACAGTCGAGTAATTTTGTGAAAGTCGAATTGAATAGATTTTCCTGTTTCAAATTTCCGAAATATTCAGGCCACAATAAATATAACAAACATTTTCATGGAACCTGCATTCGACTCCAATTCTTGTGATTCGTCAAAAATATATTGCTCACAGCTCCTTTTTATCACGAGCGTTTCTCTCTTAATCAATTCCAATTTTTTCCACAGTCAAGTGAATAGAGAAAATGGTAAAAAATATTTACAAACGCTTTAGCCTAAGATATATAATCCAGTGAAGAGCTAATATGATGTATCCTAAAATTTAGGTGTACAGTGTGTCATATTTTTCAAGAAGATATGCTTGAGGTTTTTATGTATAGTATAGCATTCGTCAACGTATTAGAAATACATAGATGAATGTTATATTAATTTAACCCGTTCTAATGTAGCAAAGAGTCTAAGTATGCGTAAATAATGAAATGGAGCAAAGTAAAGGAAATGGCATAATAATTATTTTTTATGGAGCTTGGAATTGATTTAGTCCTAGAAAATAATTCAACCTTCGAATGTTAGTATTTTTAAATGCTAAATATTAAATACTATTCAAAAATTCCACTGTGAACGAAATTTACTTTTGCTGTATTGCAGTTTTTAACCCTTATATTTTGGTCGCTGTTCAAAAAAAAATGTTTACAGGTAAGGGTGTCAACTGATAAATTATTATATAGGTGTGCATAAAGTTTTTGATGAGGTGTAAAAATGTTACATTTTCCATTACTTCTTGTGTTAAGTGATTCGAATTTTAATGTTATCTATAATGTATAAAATGTACATAATATCTTAGGGACATTACTGTGACAATGACAAAAAATGCTGAATGTTCATTCACATTACTTTATAGTCTATAATAGCCTCATGTATGGTTTGTCTAGTTAACATGATAATAGAAACTCGATTTTATGACACCACCAATCTAAGAAACTCTGTTACAACATTCTTGGTGGTACCCATTAACGTGTTCACGCAGTGAAATGGTCCTAACAACTTGGAATGCTTAATAGCGGCGATAGATGGCCTCATTATCTATCAACAACAGCGACATCTCTTCCTTTCAGTAAATAAAACACAACTTAGCTGCTTTCTACTATTGATCCCCGAGCTATGCTGAATAGTAACGATATACCCTGACGTGTATGATGCTCATAAGGGTAAAAGCGACAAGTGTGTATGATAGTTCTTTTTAGGGTCATGCTTTATCTTAGAGAAACTTTTTTAGAACCTTTTATCACAACAAAAAAAGCGGCTGTTGATCTTGAAAACTTTATTTAGGCTGTCACAAATCGAGATAAGCTGTCATTTTGCTCATTAATCCTATTGAGTGAAATATCAGTTGATGGTAGGATCGGAAAGTGAAAGTCGGTGTAGAATCCAATGATTATTTTCTTGTCATTTTGACTAGATTTAACCTTTGACTCGATTTTAAGCTTTCCGAAGAATATATAATGTTGCCAAATAAACGGAGTCTGGGTCAGGTGCATGAGGCTATTTCTAAAGTATCACAATGTAAAGACTGTTGTATATCGGTAGAACAAATATTCAAAACTGTCAAATAGCTTATATTGCTTTCATACACAAAACACAATGTATGAGAAATCTTAATGATGAGCTTTCTTCACCTAATATATAGAAAATTGTTTTTTAATCTAGATTTTGTTTGAATTTATCAACGGTGGGTCAATATTTTTTCAAAAATATTGCCATTCCGAAGTTTGGAGATCGCGGGGATGGCGTGGCGTTTTGTATAATTTTCAAGAGAACCGTCAACTTCTGAGGGATCAATTCAATTATTTATAAGGTTGTGGATTAATGCTTTTGTTGAACACTATATCTAGGAAAATATTGAAATAGTAGGTGGTTAACTATACCTCAACAAATTCTATAATGTCCTTATTAAGAAATTATTTTATATTATAAAAACAGATATATTGAACTTTCTCACAAAAAAACAGCATCTATAGCAGTCTTCCACAACCTAAATTGCATGAATGCAGAATATGTATAGCATACGATTGTCCAAATAACACTAATCGAATTCATTTCACTTTCATATATTTTGTTACAAATTTATGACAATAAATATGTTTTATGACAATTGATCCACTAGTTGGCCTACTTTAATTTTTGCAATCATTATAAATACATTATACTCTTTACAGATTTCTTTATAGAAAAAGTACGGAATAGTTTGTACAGAGATTAGATCTATGGATTAAAGAGGTCGAGAATGTCGCTTAAGTTTTGGTTGTTTTTGTTGACTATTTGTTTGAGGAATAAAGGGAAATATATATATTTTCTCCCGTTTTTCCATTCCAAAACCTAATACCTAATTCCGTTTTTATTCCCATTCATGTCATAATAAAAATTGATTGTTCGTTATTGAAGTAGAAATGGAATAATAATGTAATTTCAATAAAACACTGAATTATCGCTTATAATCAAAACTACAAAATAAAAGCAGAGATTTGTAGTTCAATTTTAATCAATATTCGAGCCTGTAAAAAATTTAGTTTACATTGGCCAGTTTTTGGAATACTAGAACGAGCAAGCTGAAAACGTACTTTCGTGATATTGGAAATGATTTTTCTTTGGTCAATGTTAAAAGAGACAGATGAAAGAAGAGAAATTAAACTACAAAATGGAGTTTAGGAGAATTCTATTGGTAATACATTTTAGTTTCATCATTATTGTCAGCAAAATGTAAACATTTATAAATAAAACACTGTAAAGCAAAAAAATAAATAAACTCTAAATCAATTTGCAATTATTGCTTATCCAAAAGGTACTTTGTTACCAGTCATTTGTATCAGACAGATCTGAAAATAGTTTATCTTTTATTTTTGGTCTTGGATCTTCTTTGATTGTTGTATTTACTGCTCCACTTTTGCCCAGAAGATATTCAAATTCTAAAATATAAGAATAACATAAATATCATAAAATATAAACAGACAAGAATACATTACATCCAAGAGGAGTGCTTATTTGACAATCACCTAATTTTCTCTATTCAGCTCCTTAATTAAAATTATGATACTAAAAGAAAATGCACTTAAAAATAAAGAAAAAGTGGTCAAGGCTTGTTGAAGAAAACATCAGTTTTTGAAAATAATTATTTCAAAGAACCACAGATCACTGTCAGAACTATCAGAATAAATTTTAAACAAACTACACTATACATATACCAGCAATCAATCAAAAACGTGTAATAACAAAAAAAATACTAGATATGTAACAATTAAGAGGATACAAAATTCAGTTGTCAAAAAATGCATCTTTTCTTAAAAAGTGGGCTCATGTGCACATGTTTTATAACAACATATGGTTTTTTAAGGTGAAACTTACCTTCTAAAGTTACATTGGGCCCACGGAGCTCCAATGGTCCTGTAATTTGTTGCTTCAGTTCACCTTCAAAATATATGAAGATTGTTGGCAAGTTTGTGTCTGGGTAATTAGGAATACAAACTGTTGATATAGATTTTAGAAACTTTACTGTAGGATATTTAAAAGCCAGCATCCTCATATGCTCATTTACTAAAGCACATAATGGAATTCTGAAAAAGAAATCAATCGTATCATTATCAGTGCTCTAAGAGATGGTCAGATAGAAGTTTTGCTACAGATGGGTGAATTTCTGTTAATGGGGTAGTTGTCAGTTATAGTTAAAGCATATTGGTGAAGTTATCATAATATATACAGACAATTCAAATGATATCTTCAAGTTTTATACCAACTAACCCTTGTTTATAAAGATGTAAAACAACCCAAATCCCTTCACCAGCCTTGTTTACTTCATTGACATAATCTTTTGCAGATATTTCTCCCACAGTACCAAATTTTGGACGCTGAGCCAAGGCTTTTATTTCTGCTATCCTTTTTTTTCTATATTCCTCTAATACAGCCTCGTCTTCAGAATCTTCCAACTCGTCTAATTCATCCAAGTTTAAGTCTGCTAGATTTTTACCTTCTGAAATATAGACAACCAATAGTACATGATGATTAATTCTTGGACACTATTTTTTGGTCCCCTCTAATCCTCAGACAAATAATGATTTGTGGAGCCCCATCCTTTGATGATGATATTAAACTTCACGTGTAAATTGTTAATTTTCTCATGGCTATGCCATACAAACCTGAGGTCTTTTGCTCTATAGTTTCCTCAAGCATAGAAATAATCTGCTCTTCAGAAATTTCTTTCTCTTTGGGTTTTGGTGGTAGAATGCCTTTTTTGCGTAATATGTCGTTCCATTCTGTATCCTCATTTGGATCCTAGGGCAAAAAGTAGGTTAGTAGGTATGAATTTGGTTGCACCCTATATTATATAGAAGCTCACCTGCATTGTGCTGTTGCGGTTGAAAAAAATATACAATATTTATATACTAACAAAATTATGGCTAATGTCCACGTGCTCCTTCAAATAAAATTGGAAAAAACTATTTTTAAACTATATTACATACCAAAATTAGTTTGTATATTTGGATGCGCTCCGCCAGAACAGAATCAGTTGCTCATGCGCTAGCGCCACCACTGTTGTCAGACCGAATGTCGAATTCTAGATATTGTTTTCTTGATGTTTCATTATGACAGACAATGTAATGTGTAAAAAGTTCAATTACATACAATTATTTAAATCGGTTAATGCTTTAATAAGCAACATCCAACCTATGTTTCGAGAGATACTGATGTGCAGTCAGACGATAGATAGCATACTACGTGGCAGTGATGAATGGTTGTTTTCTAAGGGAATATCATTCTAATTTTTCTTAAGAGGACTTATTCTTGTTCTTTTTCGAACATAATTTTGGGTTCGCCAAAAAAACATTTTGTCAAAGTATTTGTAAATGTCTTCACGAAATTTGGGTCGATTAGAAGTTTTTTGTTTGAATTTAAATTTGACAGTCTTGACAAATATTCACAGGACAGTAATAACCAGAGAGTAGAGAAGAATATAGATGGTCGACAGGTTGCCGTCACAGACCTAAACTTCTCTCTAATGCACAGTAGAAAATCGGTTGGTGACACTGAAATTGATATTCTGAATTTTTATCGTTTCCATCATTATCATAACAATCACGATGAAATCGGTTTATAACCCTAATGTAACAAAACAAATTGTAAGGTTATGATAGGAATAAGCTAGGCTTTAACCGCCAAATTTGAAGGCTTAACTTTAAGCGCGCTTGAACGCTTTTGTACATGCGGAGCATACAAAAATGTAGGTTTAAGCGCGCTTATGTCCTAAGCTCGGCTTATACCTATACGGGGAACATGAGCTTTTGTCTAAATCGAATATCGACAGCGTATTTGCTAAATCTGGCAATGCCTAAAAATAAGCATAGCTGCCATTTTGCAATCCCCTTCCCTTGAGTTCTGCGGTTCCATGTCAAAATTATCATTCAGAGGTTATGTTTATAACTTTATTATTTACATTTTGCTGTCATCATGATCATATCTAAAATTTAATGTATGTTTTCGATGTTCGCTATCATTAATCAAGCAAAGCCATTTTTCAATATGCATTTTTCAATATTTTTATATATCTTATCTCATTGCTTAATCGGATATCAAATTATTTACAAATGATAACCCTTATCATAACTCACAGAATTCAATGCTATTTCAAAGTGCTTTTCAAAGGGCGCTACACCACAAGCAGCATGAGTACTAGTCCACAGGTCTGTGATATAAAAACTTTAATATTCTTTGACACAGAAACCACAGGACTACCTTATTATGAAAATAACAAGACTCGTATTATTGAATTAAGCTTAGTAGCAGTACAGTCAAACCATCTGAGACTTGGCATATATCCGAGAGTACAAAATAAGCTGAGTTTATGCTTCAATCCCTGGAGGTTAATTTCAGCAGAAGCAGAAAAAATTACTGGTAAATTGATTTTTTTTGAAGAAATACTATTATTTAATAGTTACTCAGAACTTACTGGTTCCATATCTATCAATTTAGTTTAATGTGGGTGAATATGGAATCAAGCACAATGGAAAGGGGGTAATATGCCATCCTTTGCCAATGGACTATAGATAAGCCTATGCATAGAATAAATATATTACAGCAGAGTAGTATTTGAAGTAAGAGAGTGCAATTGCTTCCTTATCTATTGAATGTGAATAAATTGAAATACAGACTGACACAGACAGACACAAAGAGGTACGATCCAGGTGTCATACATGTTACATATGGGAATAGAACATGGTTGATCCATAGGCATAGTTGTGATAAAGCAGTTCTTCTGAGCATGATCCCTTCATGGTTATGGTGTAATATGGTATAGTCAGTAAGATATATATTTAGATTATATTTTTATTGTTATAGGCTTATCCAACTTCAAACTAGAGGAACAACCAAAATTCAGTGGAACAACTGTGAAAATGATTAATAGTTTTATAGAGAACAGCATGCATCCAGTGTGTCTTGTAGCACACAATGGTAATAACTTTGACTTTCCCATTTTGAGGAAAGAAATAAATGATACAAATGTACCTCTGATTGAAGATGTCTATTGTATAGACTCCCTGAAAATGTTCAGAGACATAAGGTAATATCAGATAGTATCACTTTGTTGATATATAAATAATTGATATATTAAATTGTCTGCCAGGTTAACACTGCCTGTACCATGATACCATGTGTTCTTGAGATAAACATTTATAAAAGTGGATGTGATAATCTGCAGCAACTAGTTTTTCTATAATTATTCCCTCTTCCAACATGTAGAAATTTGCTTGCATTTGCTACAAAACCAGAACCACTAACTGAAAGATAATTATGCATCAATGGTCCATAAATTCTCATTTTAGAGGTGGCTGGGAAACATTTTGAGGTAGCCCAGGCCTCTGTCCCTCCATAGCATTGTCTCTGTTATAGGTCATCATAAGTTCTGACTTCATTTTCTACCTCTAACAGAACTAAATATCCAAGTAACTATTTGTATAGATACTAATTTTTCTTTCTTTCTACAGTAAAGTAACATCCGAATCCTTCGAGTCAGAGAGTGCCAGTGGCTCAAACACTTCAGGTGAAATACCTCTTGATTTGACTGATGGATATGATTCATTATTAGTTAGTATATCAGAGGATATAGAGAACCCTCTTCTGCCTAAGGCTGCTCAAGCTCAAAAATTGAATGAAACAACACCAACAAGGCAAATAATCAGAGCTGGTCCACCTTCACAAACAAGTAAAGTGATCGCTGCCAGAAGGAAACTCAATTTTGGGTACATATTTTTTTTATATTGTTATTTTACAAGACCTGATATCAGGTTATTTCGCAATTCACTGCAATGCGTGAGTTAACCTAACCTGATTTACAGTTATCAAAATATTTTGAATCATCAGGTCATCAGAATATTTCGTCACCGGAAACACAAAGAGACGTAATTTCAATCTAGCTATTTCACGAGACGCACTTCAACGCGTATAAAGTGTCTCAATTAACATGAAAGTGTTGAGAATGATTTCCAAATATTCTTCACATTAAAATTTTCATGAGGTTACATTTTACCTACTCTTACTGACTGAAGAAGCTCATAACTCCAAATCTTTGGACGTTCCTTTGTCTTTCTAGCGATGATTTGATTCTCTGTGTAGACCTTATTGGCTTACAATATTGTTTGTTTTGTGAGTACCTATTAATATATAATTCTCGATATTTCAGAGGAAGCTTCAAATTAAATGATATTTACACAAGACTGACAAATAAACAACCAGAAAACCAACATCATGCAGAGGCAGATGTTCAGATGTTGATTGAATGTGCAGCAGTATTAGGAGACGAATTCGTGGATTGGGCTAATAAGAATGCTAAAAAGTTTTCAGATATACCTCCCATGTCAATCGGAAAACGAATAGGAACATGATTTTACAATGATTTTCTATACAGACTTATCCAGTTTTTATTTTATATTGCAAGTTATTATTTTAACCTGTAACAGTCAATATGGAGGTACGTCAAATTTAACAATTTTTGATACTGCCATTTTTTAGCTATTTATTGTTTTATATAATTTACAAATATAGATATG
Source organism: Bruchidius siliquastri (assembly GCA_949316355.1). NCBI lineage: Eukaryota > Metazoa > Arthropoda > Insecta > Coleoptera > Chrysomelidae > Bruchidius > Bruchidius siliquastri. The sequence goes on along the minus strand of OX438533.1, from coordinate 38,836,763 downwards.
CACGTTTTCATTTATATAATTATTTAATATTAATAAATAATACATGTGATATGTCTTCCTTCGAATAAAAACTTTATAATTATATTTTAAAGGTATTTTCAATTATTCCGTCGCTGTTTATCTGATGGATGGCTTCGGGCTTCAGCCGCCATACCCAATTTACTATAGTGAGAAAAATGAGGTCAGGTATTCATTGTCCATTATAATGAGGTAGATTGTAGACGCTCTTACTTGGTGAAACTCTTCCATCATGCAGATAAAAAGATTGTGCAATTAACACACAGTTTCACAAATAAAACTCTATTTATTTCAGCGACGCGTTTCGTGTAAATGCACTGATTTTATAAACGAAAGTATCATGACTTATTAACTGCCTACATGGCTCCCTAAATTTCATCAAACAGACTGACACAGACAAATTAACCGCTAGACCGATTGGAAAACTCACAGACAAGACGGAAAATATTAGTTATTGAGTCAGAGCTAAGGAAGACATACTGGGCATACTTGAATAATCTAGTAGAGATATCATGTAGAATATCACACGATATGTGAAAATTTAGGGCATTATGGTACATAATCCAACATGGGAATTACATAATACGTTACATCAATTAGTTTTCGGTTCCCCGTCGTATCCTTTGCCTCACCTCTTTTTTTATTCCCTCTGTTCCCACATTTCTATCCCGGATAAGATTCCAGGAATTGGCTCAGCATCTCTCGTTGTGCCGATCGATATTCTGCAATGTTGCAAATTCTTTCTACTAGTTATATTATGTATGCATTATTATTACATGGACAATCCGAAAATCAATACATTTATACCTTAAAGGACACTTTTCATATTCTAGTGATGCAAATTTTCAGAATAGAAAGATATGGAATTTTCGAAAACTTACATGATAAAAGTCTTGTCTTCGGATACTTGTCAGGATTCATATTATAGCGTTGTTTATATTCCGTTAATGACGAACTTACATATTGGTTTGAATGAACCCAGTGTAAAAATTAATTGAATCATATTGTTGTTAAAAAGATTGTATAATTAACACACAGTTTCACAAATAAACTCTTTTTCTGTCTGTATTAATTATACAATCTTTATCTGCATGATGGAAGAATTTCACCAAGTAAGAGCATTTACAATCTACAAAATTGTAATGTAACAATCCTACTTCTATGGTTCTGTAAGTACTGATCCAAGAGTTATGAGTATAAGTAATACGTACTTATACCTTTGTCGGTGTGTGAGTCGGTCTGTCTGTATCCATTTTGGCTCCGCGTAATCTCAGTCTGCTGCTTCAATTTTCAAGAAATTTCAGTAGATTTAGCTATTTGCTCAAAACTAATTCTACTTTATTTGTTAAGACTGTTGAAAATATTAACAAAAACCAAACAAAATCAGACCATTGGCTCCGTGTTTTGGTACTCACACTTACTTACGATTATTGAGCGAATGCATTTCTTGAAGAGATATGGAATTTTTGAAATTATCAAAGTACATATTTTTGTGCCATGTAGATTGTATTTAGATACTCTTACTTTTTGAAACTCTTCCATTATGCAGATAAAAAGATTCTGTACTTAAAACAGTTTCACAAATGAAAATCTTCTCTTAAACGCGTTACTGAAAGAAAAAGAGTTATATTTGTCAAACTGCGTATTAAGTACACAATCTTTGATCTACATATTTGTATGTTTTTCAAGAATCTTACCATTTTAGTTCGCATTTAAAATATTCTCCAGTAGAAAGTAGGGCGGCAATCAGCTTGACTATATTTTTTGTTACAACTGCTACAAGGGGCGACAAATTTGGCAACAACGATAACTATCTCCGCAGTATCTCGACCCCTGACCCTGACCGGATAACAAGCTTCCAGGAAAAGCGTGGGTGGAAAACTCCGCAAAACAGAAATGTCAAACGACGAGCAAACTTCCAGGAATTTTTGTCTTGACCTGATTACCTAAATGCGATTAAGAGATAAATACTAGGAGAGAAAAAAGATGATATACACCCCATCATGCGAGTAGTGGATCTAAAACCTTTTGTTCTGTATATCGCGTAAACATTACATACTACTATAATGTATACAATTTGAGAGCATTCATCATTCTCACGCTATGAATCAATGTAGATAATATATTTTTGGCACAAATAAACATAAGTAATCGTGAATAGCAAATATGTGGTAGGTAGGTAGGTATCATAAATAATTATCCACTTTAAGTTTACATCAGCCTATAAAACACAGAAAAAACTTTTTTCTCATGTAACAGTCATTCGAGATCAAAATTGATGTACAAATACAATGTATCCGAATTTTTCGCTGATTTAATTTTCAATTTAAGATCGATTTTTCTATGTTCCTCGAAAGACTATAATATAATCTTATCAAAACATATAAAATAATCCTTCCAAATCAAACACATTCTAAAAAAATTCCGCTTAGGACTTCTATTGTCTGTATTTGTCTGAATTTGTGTTTCATCAACGTTTCGATTGACGCGATACATTTTTTAGGTGAACTATTTCTCGGTTATTTCTTTACTTGCCACATAACGTTCAGATTATTATTTTTTAATTCCGCAATTCGTCGGCTCGTGATGTTTTTTGAATAACTTCACAGCCCAAGTGTTAGAACTTCACTTAATAACATGCCAATGGGCAGCGCCACCATGCGGAAGGCTTGGAGGTCAATATTAAAGTTCGAAAGTGTTATTCAGCGTCTTGAAAATGGTGTCAATTAGATTGATTCTGTGCTTCACGTGTAGTGCCCAATTGTAACGGATTATTAAAGATTTTGATCTGATTATATTAATTGGAATTTTGTCATTTAAATTAAGCAATAGGATATGAAAATTTAGGAATACTCGCAAAAATTAATAATACTAAAAAACTATAGAAAAATACATTTTATAAATGATTTGAATAACTCTAGAATTCAAAAATAATTCACTATTACAATCTGACCTAAATCCTTATTTCTGAATTGAAGCCATTGCGTGTTAAGTAGAGCGTCAACTCATTTGACGTAATTTTTTAATGTCGCTTACGCTACCATCTAGCTATATACGAATTGGAGATTAAATTAAAATATAAGGCACCTCAAAAACGTAATTCATCCTGGTATATTTTTCTGAAATATCGTAATCAGTGATTTACTTCATATTGTACCGTTTTTGGGAAGGATCCTCAAACTTTCAAACGTTGCTTGTTTACAAACAGTCTGACTAACATCTTCAAAACCTAATTTCGGTTATGTAAATATTAGCGAAGCGTAGCGTCGAAGACGGCTTTTTTACTTCCTTTCTCGCATTCCTCATTGCTGCCCAAGACGGGTTTTGATTGTATAATGAAGACGGTTGAAGAACAGGTGACTCACACCTCGACCACGGCAGGAATCTCGTGTTTTGATGCTCAATTCATGCGTCACACTGTGTTCAAGTAGGTACGCTATGAGAATCGGAATTAGTTACAGATTTTATCCAGAGATGTGTTCAATAGTTTTACTTTCATTCTTGTCGCCATTCCACTTATACAAAGGTGTGCATATTTGGCAGTTTTTCAGCAGTTTGCATGACTTGAAGAAATATAGGTTTGGTAGTTGCATAAAACAGGTAACTTTACTTCCTCCTTGTATGTGTGAGTTAAGTAAATACATATTATTTCTCTGAGAGGCAACGCAATTGAGCAACATTTCGTCTCCGGATTTTTAGGCATAAGGTAATACAGAAAACTCTTTTTTGCGATGAGGCACGAGGTATCATGTTTTTCGGTGAAAGCCAAATTAATAATGAATAAGAGATTAAAAGGTTTTACGCCTGGTCAAAAGTCAGAAAATCATGAAATTTCCATAATTTTCAAAATAATCGGGCCGAGAATGAAGTCCAGCGCGGGGTTAGAATTACCCAGAAAACAAGTTTTTGCCCTATTTGAACAACATTAATTTTCACCTAAAAATTCGCATACCTACGAATTTTCTCAATAGAAATAAAAAAATCCTTGTTTTCCGAAGAATGGAACGTCGTAGCGCAAATCTGGGAATACCGTTGGAATCAGCTGAAAAATCTACGTCGAATATAGTCAAACAGTAATATGAGAAGCTGGTTTCACTTCAAGAAGGCCGTCAAATTAATCGATTTTGGATTCTCCTTCGCATCTGCATCTTTTCAGAAAATATTTTTCCTCGGAGAACAGAATGTCGTAGGGCAAATCCAAAAACATCGTTCGATTCAGCGGAAAAATCTATCAGATGAAGTCCAAAAATAGGAGGAGAAACTGTTGCCGCCTCGACATAAGTATCAATGGAAACGAAAGGAATTAATAAGCCTTCCCCTAATCCCAGATTTTATATACTATAGTGGTCAAGCATATGACGATGATTGACAGTTTTGCCTTTAATATTTGAGGTTTTTTTAATGACAACAAAGCTCTTAAGAGTTTACTCAAAATTATCACATTATAACGATGTTTGACAGTAAAACTTGAACATTTGATATATGTTTATATCAATGTTACTTTCTCAATCAATACATAAAAAAAAAAAAATTGATAATAATTTTGTTCTGTATTGATTGCATTTGATGTATTACTTATTAACACCGAACATTCAATGTTATGTAACAATAATTTAGTCTAAGTGTAGATGTAGAGGGCAATCGGGTGATTATAAGTAACCCAGTCAATGGTGTGATAACAATATCTAGGCATTTCCAAGTGTTGCCCTCTATGGCCCACGAAGTTAAGACCTTTGAGTTCGTAAGTTGCCTATGGGCTTCCCCATAGAGGGCGACACTTGGAGATGAGTTGATCTTGATTGCTATTTATATTGTATATATTTGTAGACTTATATTATTTTGCAATATCATGTTTTCTTATTACTAACTACTTTCTAACTCCTATGATATATCAATTGACTAATAATCATTTGACGGTGATCGAATGTCGTTGTGTGATTTCAAACTTTATATAATATAAAATAATATTGTATAAGCATACCATCCAAATAATCAGCAAATATAAATTTTGTATGAATAAACAACCGTCAAAGGTTGCTTATTAGAGCATACGGAAGCAATCAATACTAATTTCTCATCCACCTGCTGAATACCTACCTGTGAGTGAGTGACTCATAGGGCCTTTTCCCACCTTATACGAAAACGATAACGAAAGGTAAGAGGAGTAGGTAGGTATATATTTGTGCCGTGCCGAAATGGCATAAATCTTTTTACCAATGACAATATAGGTTCTTTATATTTCCGCCGAAGGGGAATGGTTTATATGGTAAAAATTAACAATTTCATAAATTTCTGTATTCGGGTTCAGTTTAAATGTGACAATTTTTAATCTCAGCTTGCTTACGTGCTTTTATGAATCTGCCATGAATGAAACGATGATAAATTCATTGTAACTTTCACCTTACTTGTTTTGTTATGTACAACACAAGATTCCACCAATCGTCTGTTTGTTTCCTATAATTTGCAAACTGGCACTCTTATTGTTATGAAATTTTGACAGATACTTTGGTTGTGATTCTTAGAGTAACTGAACTAGAATGTTCAATGAAACAATTGTGAGAACCATTTTTGAAAACAGTCAGTGTAGCGGAGTTACAAAGAGGTTAGATTTTGTGGATTTTTATTACAAAGTTTCTGATATACAACTGATGAAATATTGTACGATCATTGAGAAGTACTAAGTCAATGTTTCCAAAATAAAAAAAAAATCATTAAGTAGATTGCCTCAATACATCTCACGGTGTAGTGATACTGCTCCCTACTTGGAGATATATTATTTATATAAGTGTGAAAAACTGACTATGTCAACACCGTGCCACAGAATCCCTGAAGCACTCGGACTAGTCATAGTTAGTCTTTGATAGGGTCACCGCCACTGAACCGATTTTCGGTGATTAAACAAAGTTTTTATTCTTGTAAGCTAGTTTTAAAATTTTATCAAAATCCGATAAAAAAATAAAATTTGGTATTTAACATTCTGAGTTGGACATTTGCATCGAAATTTCACGCAGTACCACTCGAAGTATTATTAAAAGGGTTCGCATTAGCATATCAGTGGTGTTTTAATTTTTTTATATTTACAAAGGCTCTTCATTGCCCTAAAAATATTAGATCCTTGTAATATCTAGGAAAATACTCAACTGCTCTTATGAAATTATCCTATCAAGTTACTACTGTGCCAATGATAAAAACGCTTCTGTGTTTTAAAATCGATTCAGTTTCTGTCACCAAAAAAGTGTAATCGTTGACCCATCTATAACTAGGAGAACGCTGATTTGATTTTAATTAATTCACTTATTAATTTTCACGGTGGGTTATTACTGTAGCAAGGAAGAAAGGATTGATTGTTTTTGGAAATCAATTATTCAGTGGCAGAGGATTTTCATGAGCGAAGAACGAAAAATATAAAAACATTCTGACACTTCATACTTAGGCGTTTTAAAGTGGTTTTTAAAATTAGTTGGTATATATTTAGTTAACTAAGTGCCCAATTTGGTCAGACACTTCATAAATTCACCTGGCTTTGTTGTAGTCTCAGATATACTCTTAAATTTCTAAATATATTACAAATAAGAAAATTACAAGTACCTAGTAATATCTCGATGTACCTTGACTTATTTGAAGTAGGTACTAATTATAGGTAAGTGTACAAATTTTAGCTAGTGAGCCTAGTATTACCGGACAGATGATGACGACAGACTGACTGACAAATATAGTTTAATTTGTTTTTCGTGATGTATATTATACGCAATGAAAAACTAAGAAAAAGTAATACATGGAAGTCGAAATTTATCGCAATCACGATACTTCTCCTGCCTATAAGTGTCGAAAGTAAAATTGCTGTCTCTCTATCAGATTTTATTTATAACAAATATGTTATGCATATGTTATTTGTTTATAGCGGGTGAATTACCTGTTCTCGGTATTGTCCACTTACTCTATTGTAGTCTTACGCTTCATCCCCCCTACATTGTTCTTTTTACCTGTCGTCGGTGGTCTCCTCTTTTGCCTCTACAAAAGACGCCGATCTTTAGGAATGAATAATAATATCCACGAGTATACAACCGCATCCTCTGTAACGTGACCAATAATTATGATCAGTAGTGTATCATCAAACATCAAACTGCATTTTTGGTGCTCGGTTGTGTCCACTTGCATTCTATTGTGATATTACAGTGCACCCCACCTGCATTGTTTTTTTACCTGTCTTCGGCGGTCGCCCCTCTTTACCTCTACAGTAGACGGTGTTCTTGAGGAATGAAATGAACCCGCAATGACCGGAGCACCATTGGAATAATAGCTTAGTATACGGGCAACTCAATATATCGGGAAAGGAATAGTCACCGGGCAACGTATGTTTCATTACTAACAACCTTTTCTTCAGTTTAGTTGTACATTTGTATCAACATGTGTACTGTGAATGATAATTTCATAAAATGAGTCATCACATATAAGGATTTCTATAGGTTGTGACATGAAAGACTTCTGGTCAAGATGTCTATGGGCAGCCACCCTGTCTTTCCAATCCAATGGATGGATATTGTTCTTAGAAATTGGTCCTTATTTGTGGTGGTGGATTGAAATGCTTTCGATGTATTTACCGTCAATGCCAGCGTTCTCTGTTCAAGGCTCATCTTGTATCAGCGAACTGTTGGAAGTAACATCTGATCCAATATACAGGTTCGCAGATGTTCAACCAAGGTGTGTCGCGTAATAACATCAAGAGTCTTCAGTACAGCAAACACTACATGATTCAAACGGGTGCATCTTCACCAGGTCGAGCTTACAACGCCTCAAACGAGCCTCCTCCAAAAGTCTTTCTTTTGGAGAACCTCGTCGTTGTGGAATGAGATATTGGGGACTTTGTTTCCCGATGGTTACAATCTGCAGCGTTTTAAGGTCAATGTGAATAGACATTTATACTCTCGTAGCGTTTATGGAGCACAGTAGGGTTTCTGCCTTTACGCGAGGCTATCTATAAAAAAAGGCTTCATATGTTTATGAACAGCTATCTTGAAAAATAATGAAGCTACTCCTTACAATATCCAGATATATGCTTATATGCATTTTTCATTCCAATAGTAGTAGCATTATCCAAAGTGATAATGTGTTTCTCTCCCAGTTGCTCCTACGTAGCTCCGGGCCTGATGATGACACTCATGTAAGGGAATAGAGAATAACCAACAGCCTCCCAGAGCTTCAGTGACAGTTTGGGGACCGCTGTAGTGCCGAAATGGATCGCCCACGCTCCCTCCATGGTTCCCCTTGCCGCGAAAGCGCCATCCATGTCTTCGACGCGGAAAGAGAGAGAGAGGACGGCCACAGTCGCTCTCCCAGTATCGAACGGACTCCGGAGCTGGCCGTTGCTACCGCGTTATCGCGACACCCTCGCCTAACCCGCCATATTGACTGGACCGACCCCATCGCGGTTCTCATCCATCGGGATGTCGCTAAGTAAGTGCGATTCTTGTGCGAATGTCAAGTGGAATGTGCGTGAACAAAGTGTGTGAGAACCACCGTGGATTATTCTAGATCGTAGTAGCCAGACAACAACAGTACCTGTTTTCATCTGCACAGGTAGGAGTAGCGGAAGTTCTTGAAGCGCGAACGCGCTACGGTCGTACGGTCACGTGACTGACCGGACTGTGCTTGGTTTATGTTTATGTTTCGTCGATCGCATGCATTTATACGCATAACTGTCTGCAGATCCATCAAGGCTTAGCTCATCCTATAAGGTTTAGTGGGACCTAAGCCCTAATATTACCAGATAAATTCAGGTTTTAATTGCCGTCACACTAGTGTCAGAGAAGATGATAATCAAACGCAGGATTGTCATATTTGTTTTGAAAATGTTTAGTTACTGCTATCGTACTTATATCCTTCAAAAATTATGTAAACTTCGTTCTTCGGAGTAGCTTATACCGAAAGCACTGGTGCTCAAAATTAATAATCTGAGATTTGAGTACACTGATCAAATGCAGTGCTTGTCATTTTAAACAGATCTTGAGATCTTCTTTTATATATGTCATTATATGTGTATATTCTTCTGATTCGTCCAAATTAATGAGTTCCTGACGAACTACACAACTAACCTTGACATAGAGCTTTCAATCCAGCTTTCTGCCTTTGCGTTCATATCCTCAAAAGTTAAACTTCAGTTTTCTAAGTTGTCACAATGGTGCACAGAGGTTTTCTCTTGATCCCCATAAAATTTGCATGTGGCTTCTTCTGCTGGATTCAACATATTCATATTTCGGTTCGGGTCGTTCTCGATCTGGAGTTACATGACTCACCATACATAGAGCCCGTAAATCCTTCCAATTGTGACCAAACAGGTATTTTGCAAGTGCCGGTTTCGATTATCTTATTCACCCTTTTTCTTCCCTTAGCATTGATTGGTCAATTAACCATTCTGATTTCTTGATAATCAATTCTTTCATGGACTACTTTGCGCCTGTTGGTGGCAATACAGAAGGATTCTGCTGTTTGCTTTTTAGGTTTATTCATTTGGCTGTTCTGTTCGAATTCCGTTGTGACCTCACTTCCTGGTATCTTTACTATGTCTAGTTCTCTAATTCCTTGATGCTATATGCACAATTCCCGGTCAACTTGAATAACTGCATCGAATTTAATGCATCTAAGGCTGCTGGATCAATACTTCTATGCATAGAAACTCTTTAGCATGTATTTGTGTGTCGCTTCCTCTGCGAGATCTCGGTTCTTGACCTTGGTACGTGAATAATCATTCCAAATCCCTATCCAGTTCTTGACTCATCTGGATACTATACTGTACGTCTCTAGGTTTTTATAGATCAGATCTCGCAGAATTGCTCCAAGAGGATACATAGAACAACGCTGAAGTTCTCCAACTTTTGGTAGAGGCTCGTTCAAGGTGTTGGAGCTCGACCTGGTGTGGATACCCTTGTTGGACCTTTCTAGTGTTTGTCGTACTATTGTGCCAGGACATGATCTTTTCAATGTTAATACTCAGAAGCCTGATGGAAGATGACTCGAATGTTGGAGGCTGACAGAATGTAATTTTCAATGATCTGAGTCTTCTATGTGACGAACTGAACTTTATTTGTTGATTCCCAATATGTCGCATGGTTAATGTAGACGTAGAGAAAATGTTACAGCAGCAGAAAAAGATGGGAATACATTTCTTGATCTATAAGCTGGACACCTCGCTCCCATATTTCGGACATGCCCTAGAGATTTCTTAGTTGTGACTCACATTCCCATACATGGTTTGAAGTACACATATGTAAGTTAGAGCTGGCTTCTGTGGCTATGGGGACGTTAGGCGTTGTCCCATAAACACGCTGGTCTCCTGACCAAAGTCATAAATGTGATAGTTTACTTTTGTAGGAGGCTTTGGGTATTGTTCATTCTTTCATCACTCGTGTCTTCTCAGGTCTGATGCAACAAATTAGCAGCAACGCTTTGCCATTCTAGTTACCTATCAGTATCCTTTTTGTTGCTCCCTCAATATTTTCTTCATTACGGACTTGCCTAACATTTACGTTTACTGTTGATAGAAAAGAGCACATTAACTGACCTAACTTGATAAGGTTAGTAATGATATTTCAAGTGGTAGTTGGGCTGTAAAATCTCTGTTCAACATACAAACGATACTGCAGCAATTCATTACGCAATTCTTACGTGCAATAATGGCAAACTGGTTAACAGCATTATCATATTACGATATAACTTAACATTACGATATTATTCTATTTCCCTTGGTTGATATATTGCTATTTCTGCAGGTGTGCAAGGATAAAATAAAACTATTCGAAATTACAAGGCTACCGTTATCAGCTATCAAGTTAACGGAATAATGAGAGTTTTAGAATCATGCTATACATTGGTTTGGAAATTCGCTATTGTAAATATGTCATTAATATTCACTACCAATAATATAGCTAGCATGAAAATATACAGATATATTATAGAACATATTAAAATGAAAGGTACAACATCTACGAGTACCTCATTCATCTGATGAGCTTAACTAATCGCATTTTCATTTTCGTAGAACATTAATCTCAATTGGTAGATAATCCCAACGTAGAATATATTTTTGTCGTAGGATATAAATAAATTATTAAATGCAATTTGAACCAAACAAGATTAAATATTAAGTGAACATGTGGTACATCAATTTTGGTTCTAACTACCTGAATACCAGATTTTGACTAGAAATGCAATTTTATCTAAGCCAGACAATATTTACGCATTGGCATTGATAATATAGACTAGTTCTACTACAATAAATTACAAATTTGATATAAACAGACAACTGGATTTACGTAGTGTGAAGATATGATTAAATTAGTAGCTATCACGTGATATTTGCGCATAGCATCAAAGTTTTAAAATGATAATAATGTTTACACGAATCCCTTTAGGTAAGCTTTGCACTTTTGGATGTACCTGTTTAGTTCTCACAGACTTATTGTTTCGTAGGCGACCTTTTGAAGGGTCGGAAAGGGATAGGGGACAACCGGCGCTTTCGCTTCATAAAATCGATATTATGTCCAGTGTCGCATCAGTGGGTGTTGCAGATCCAGTTAGGGGTGCTTATGGATGTAAAGTTTCATTTAATTTTTTTAAGCATTACGGGAAGTGTTAGAATATCTGTCGGTCTGTTGTCTTTTTACTCACCACATGATGTCAGTAACCGCTACATCGATTTTGATAGAATATTAGTAGTGATAGTAAATGCTGCTATACTTTTGAAATTCTGAGCAGTGTCGGCAGAACTATTATCAGAACTGTGGGCGTAGCAAAAAAATCCGGGGCTCAAAAATATTGAAATTTATTACGTTTCCATATGTGTCGCCATAAGCAAGGGATTATTATTATTGCAATAAATCTAAGTTGGGATCATATTGATCCTTTCATTCGTGAAACATGTGTGCAATGAATAAACTATTCGATATCAATTATTATAGAAAAGATTCCATACACGTACAATGCCTTAAGAACTCATAGAGTTAGAAGGTTAGCCTTATAATATTTGTGTACGGTCTAGTAAGTCAGTCCTATCTAAAGAAATGTTAGGTATAACGCTTTATTAGATCAGGTGAGGCACATTTAAGAAAATGCAAATACGCTTTAATTTAGAGACATGCTTTAGAACAGTATGAATATTCTGCAAGTAAAATTCGATTAATCTTCAAAATTCAATGAATATTATATACAGGTAAAATCTTTGTGATACAATTCTCCTGAAACCAAACAAAACATAGCTATTTTTAGATTCATATCTTTCACGGCCGTCATAAGTTTCTTGTCTAGAAGCCTTATACAGACCATAAAAGTTACAAATGATAGTTCCATGTAAATGAACTTTTATCATACCACCCATAAAACCAGTGCTAAGAGAGGATAATCTTTCTGACGTGACGCTCAGACAGGTTGATGGAATTTTAATGTCGCTCTACCAGTCTTTACTTTACCTCGATCGTACGAATGTGGGTTGTGGCCTCGGAATTTTTACGCTACTAAGAAGATATTGAACACGAGGAACATGACTTACTATGTATAGTATTAGGAAACGGATCCCGTATTTGATTCCTTAGAAAGCAAATAAAACATTTGATGGAATCTTTGTATCTAGATTATTTTTTATAAAATCATAATATTCAAATCAGTCGAAAAACCTGACTAGCAACAGACAGCTGATATCAGAACAGAAATGGGCACAAGTCATGGATTGTAAAAATAAATAGAAAATAGGCATGGCTGGTGTGGTGTGTGTGGTTTGGGACACTACTTGATATTTGTGAGCATTAAAATCGGCATGGATTGACATATCATGGGAATGTGATATCTGTCATATCATACACAGTGTTCGCTACTCTTCAATGGCCACCGGAAATCTTAACGAAGCCATAGGCAGTAGCTCTGCCCACATGTTACATGAAAAACAATTGGATCCCGTAGAAGCACACCTGAATTCAATGATTGCTTCGTCCATCTGACATTTCCTGTTTTATAGAAATATAATATAGGGGTCTTACATAACAGCCTTAGGTTAAAAATCGATAGTTAACGTTTCAAAACGAGTAGAGTATAACGGAATAGGAATCAAAACTAAAAAGTTTTGGTTCATTCAAATTTCCAATGAAAGTTCCCACAATGTCACGTACTCATGAAATCTACTATAGAACAGCTTTCTGAAATACAGATCAAAAGATTGTGTTATTAACGCACAGTATCATAAATAAAACTCTTTTTTCAAGTGATGCGTTTCTATTTATATTTAAATCATCGCGGACTGTCAGATTTTACTGCTAAAAAGGTTACCCAGATTACTTGCCAACTAACTAAATAGATTCTATCGTGGATACAAAACTAGAGCTCTTAAATCTAGCATACCATTTATCATGTCTAGCTACTTTTCTATTAAATTATTTGTCAAAGTAACATATACCTTCTGTACTACTGCATCAATAATACTGTGTCAATATGCTCTATGCCTTTGCTGAGTCCGTTTTTGTTCGCAGGTAGAGGCTAACAGAAATGCACACTCCAGAAGGCACGCTAGAGCGGGGACAACAACCCCCCACTACAGCCCCGTTACAGCAGCCACCCCCTCATTATTCAGCCCCGGTGCAAGTGCTCTGCGATGGGGACGGGGTCATTTTGCAACACCACCTTATGTCGTTGCCCAACAGAGAAGACTGTGATCACTTCAAAAACAGGTATAGTGTGATAAAATAATGCCAAACTTTAATTAGCTAATGTTTAACATGATGTGTACCAATATGCATGGATGTAGTTCATGACCGATAATGAGTGGATTTTCAAAAATATCGGAAAATTCTGGAGTATAGGAAAAATTTGATCAGCGACACAAAAACAATCGAGATGATATATTACTATCTGGATCAAACAATTTTTCATGAAACGATAAAAATTGTTCCAAAAATATTTCTCTACAGTGGGAAGTGAAAAAACGTAAACGTTTGGTGGGAAGACGTGAATCCTTTGCTGTATCATCTTTCGAAGATTACCGCCGCTAACTTCACAATCCACTAATTCAATATTCCAAAAAATGGTGAATGTGTCTTATAACACGTATAGAGAACTTAAACTTAAATTGGTTGTAAAAAAGTATGGCGTATATTGGATAAATATTGAAATATGCTACAGTAACACTAGAAACTCAATTTGATACAACGAACACCGAATAGGTCATGGAAAAAAGCATAATACCAGAATAACGTTGCATCTAACATAAAAACGGCAGTGAAGCATATTATAATGGAACTTGAAAACAAAGTTTTCAGCGCTGCGCTGTAGCGGAACGAATCTTGTATTGAATCAACTGGACTGTAACGTCGAGACTTGGTTGTTGCCGCTACACCTGAGACATTGAAATGGACGCACCTTCATGATCACTGGTGTACATAAGCATTTTTCAATGAGGGTTGATGGATAGACCCTAGTAGGCATAGTAGACTCTAATTTCTATAGAGGGTGTTGGAAATCGATCATGAATTGAGCAATTTAAAATACACCTTTGTATTGTTTTGCATATAAGGATCACTTTTCGATAAGAATACTTTGTACTTGTAGATGAATGAATTCAGTATATCTGGGTATGTAGTCAGGAAAATTCACCAAATGAGAGAACATATGAAAAATAGCAACCTGAAATCATATTAACAGATGTCTTAAAATTATTTTTTTCTGGGCTACAAGATGTTGAGAAATTGCGTAAAAATGAAATTCATGGATGATCAGATGAGAAATGCCAACATCCCTTGGTTTGCATTGGTATGTTGGTATGTTCTGTGCACCACCAACTCTAATATGAATACAGAACAGGAAGAGCTCCTTTTTCCTCATCTTATAGTGTTTCTTGATTTTCAGCCCTTTATCTTAACTGAAAGTTATTTTAAGTTATCTAGATCAAAGTGGGTGGAACAATAATGTATTGTCACTTCCCTACCAGAAGCCAACAACGTTTAGACTGTCCTATCTTCATCATATCGTCACCCTTGATGCGCTTTCATACTCCGACTCTGACGGACACAGACATTAAACAGCACCTTACGACGCCACGTCCGGTCGTTAATTCCTATCTGTGGGAAAACGGATCCAATTGTGTTGTACGCCAAACAAGTTCTGTGATGCATGCCAGAGGATCTTTTGAATAACTTTATAACATACATATATACTTATTACACATTTACATTGCTAATCAGTTGTACAGTGTGATACTATCTGAAGTGAAATACATGTAAGATTTGGTTCCTTTTTTGGATATGACAAGATTTGGGGTTATGTTTCAGCCTACTTACGATTCGCGATATATTTTGTTGTTAAATCTTATTCTGCCTTGTGTGCCCGTTGAAGTCTCCAAAGATATGCACGTCTTCAGCCTATATTGACAAGAACAGTTGATGAAGGTTCAAATGTCTGTTCATTACGCGGTACTTGATAAGTAATTTTCAAGTATTTGAATTGATTAATATTAAAAATTAGAGTTACTGACCATACAGCTTTCCTGACACTACCTGTAGTCGGAAAAAATCCTGTCTTGAATCATTAGGATATTTGTACAACAATGATATTTTTTTTAAAAAATAAATAAGATGAAACCTATCGTGTGAAAATTAGTTTAGTGATTTCACCGCAAATTCCATCAAAACTCGTTTGCCGATAATTTTGCAGATTCGTTTCTAATAAATTTTGATAAAAATTTATATTGTCGATCATTTAAAATTGAATATTTATTGAGCGACTCATTATATTAATAAAATGTTGCTTGATATCTTTAGAGATCATAAAAAATTCAAATTTTATTCCATCTAAGGACTAGTAAACTCCCTGTGTTTTTGTCTGAATGACATTTGAGTCAAGCTATTTGCATATTTCTGTAACCATACTTGACTTGCAAATGCAAAAATCTACGAATAACATGTTAACTGGGAGATCCACAAATGCTTCCACTAAAAGTAAGAGCCACAGTGCTGGACACATAACAAAAGGTATGAATTTAATAGATGTATACCCCAAAATAATTGCTTCAGCATGAGACTTGCAGTGTAGATTTGATCAGGTTTTGATTCAATTGCTGTCAAAATGACAGCAAGAATATTTATTTAGTCAAAATTGTCAGTGTATATAACCAGCTACAAAAAAATGGATCACAAAAATTATGGCAAAAAGACCTGTCCGGACATAAAGACATTTATGGAATTTGTAGAATTTCTAAGGAAGACTCTAAGAAAAAATCAGTTTCCTAAACGGCGTGACCAAGGTACCACGGAAATTCTTGTTAACAAAAGGAAAAAACATAAACGTGAGTCGGCTTCCAAAGGTGAGATTTTTTAGAGCTCCATATTCTTCATTTTAAGGCCTTATATTCTTTGAACATCAATATATGTCAGTTCAAAATCATAAACATAGATACTGAATCTTTTGAAACAAGCTGTGCTTTTACAGCGTTAAGGAGATCTAAGAGAATCAAAAGACCTGTAAAGCAATGTCTGACTGATGGACAAATTATTGTTCACACCCCAAGGGAGTACAAGTTTTGGACTGGAAGATACCCCGAGGGACATGACGAACGGGTCTCAAGGAAAAGCTCTAGAAGGGCGAAAAAAATATATAAATTGTTCTGAGAAACATGTTATCGTACCGTTGTAATAATTAATAAACAATACTGAAAGTGGTAGTTTAATTATTATACAAGTCCTTCAACGTATGATAATGGTACAGAACAAGCCAATTAAGTGAGCTTCTAAGTATGAAAAGCATAAGAAGACGTATTATTGTGAGCGAACTTGTCAGAAAATGCATAAAATTAACGGAACACTTTTCAAAATATCTGTAAAATGTTGACTTGGTGTTTTACGGAGGTGAAAATGATATTCTCATAATAGTTACACATTTTATTCTACTAACTTCACAGAACTAATCCATATTTGTGCTCGCTATTTAAGATACGTTTATGATTTCAAACACAGTACAAGAAATAAAGTGATCAAGATAATATCCACATTTGGATTTTATATTGAAGTAGGCTCTGACAGCTCCACTAGACAACGGCATGAAAGTTTTATATTGTTGAATTCATTGTATGTCAAAATGAGAGATCTTAAAAAAATTAGAAATAAATTTGTCGTCAGTGGGGATCGAACCCACGACTTCTTATATTCTAGGCGATATAGCATGTACGAAAGACAACTTTTTTTGAATTACTAGTATTTTTTATGCCTAAAATCAGTCAGACCAGTAAACAGTCAAATCTGACAGTCCCACGATGATTTAAATATAATTCGAAACGTCTCACTGGAAGAAAAAGAGTTTCATTTGTGAAACTGTGTGTTAAGTACAAAATTATTTTAGTTCCAGAAGAATTTCGTCAAATTACAAACCAATGTTTACGCTGTACAAACAACAAATTATCGAAGGTTGTTATCGAGACAGAACGCGAGCCGTAGGCGTTTATAGTGTTTACAGTTTGTGTTCAGATAACGGCGGTTTCGATTCCAATCGCGCGCATCGCGGTTTTCAGTACCCAGTGTGTGACTGGTACCACCTCGGGGCACCACTCTATCTTGCCGAATCGCGAAACCGTACTGTGATATGGTGTGATTCCGTGGAGTTCCCATTTCCAGTGATTTAAGAATACCTCCAGTGTCGAAATGAAGTTCACATATGGCATGAAAAGACTTTCACCTATTTTCATTGTGGAAAATTACTTCAAAGACATAAGGTCAGGAATCTCTTTAGTGTACCATAGTTAATGTTTGGAATATAAATGCTGATCACATATCATCGGAATTTCAAAATGATTTTGTGGTTATAAAATGTATTATTAAATTCACGAATCGATGGAAAATTATCATGTTTTGCTTATCTTTTCTATCGAAATTAGCACAGTGACATCTGTCAGTGACATTTACAGTTATTAAGACAATAAAATAATCATACGACTACAAATTTAGGCTTTTCCAGAAATGAATTAATCCATTTCTGTCTCGGCGGTTAGTAGGACTTGCTTTTAGTTGTTTTGTCAGAGCCAAACATGGAAACCAGACAGGAGGGAAGGCGTGAGACGGAATGTCATTACTTGGAGGACTAGTATTCAGAAATTTTTGGGTGATCTAGCAGGTTAAAGAGGTTGAGTGGTTGGATAACAAGATTTTGCATTTATAAAATCCTTGAGAATTGCGTATAAAATACTGGACAATGAGTCTACCTCTCTGCAATACTGTAGTTTGAATGATAACTCAATTTAGGCTGCTAGATTTTCCTGTTGTTTTACTATTACCATAATAAAATTTTGTTGTTGATCGATTGTTACAGAATGTACGTCTACTGAAATACGATTAAGTTCCGGTTTTCCAATAATGTCTCGATCTTTTGGGACCCATTAGAACCACATGTATCATGAAATATGCAAATATTACGGTATTAAGGGTTGAAAGAAAATGAGAGTACTCATTTCTAATTAACTAACACTAATTGTGGAGCAAAGTTCGAAAATATCCATAAAATACCTTGAAACCGAATCAATTTCTTTTATTTTGCCCCGAAAAACTATCAAATTCGTTTTCAGGTTTTATTTAAGTTCATCTTACGTCAAGCAATATTGCGCCCACTGATCTAATGATTGGTTTATTTGAATGTTCAAATTTTATGTTAAGGTAACTATTTAATATTCCTGGTTGGGAGAACAAAATTTATCTACTGAATTCGTTCTGCTTTTAGAGTTAAGCTAAGATAGCAGTTGTTGCTGTTATCATATAACAAATCCAGCACGATTACCCGGTCGTCTAACTGAGGGTTCTATCTTCAATTAAGGTTTTTTTTTACAAGTAATATATTGTCGTGCAATTCTATGTCAAGGTACTGCAGAAAATGAAAACTTAAAAGAAGAAAACGAAGATAATTCTTGAAAAATACTAATGTGGAGTATTCAAGCAGTGGAACCGAGAGGCAGATAACGTTATCGATATGTAATAGATAGATGTTTATATGAAGTATCCATCCATGAAATTAGAAGCTGGGTAGATTAAGATGAATATTATTTGACTGCGCCACATTGGAAAGTGTTATTTTGGTGATCTTTGTGCCATTTGAATAAGTCTACATCATAGTAATTACCACTGTAATTACATCAACATATAAAGCTAGAAAGCTGTTCTACATTTTAACGAGTGAGAAAAAATGCAATCAACCAATATTTATACCTGTAATGAATATAATTATAAAAACAAATAGCGCTAACATGCGTATATAAAAAATACCGACTACAAAAAATTTAATAAAAGTAAGGAACTTAACTCCTAGTGTTTCTCCTTGGATTTTTTGTGTGACCATTTATACGTTGTTTGACGTCAATTGTTACAGTTGTCTGGTTTTCCATTACAGAATCGATCGTTACTCGTTCAATATTTATGCTATAAAGATGGAACTGATAGCGAGCTTTGTTTAAAATAGATTATTTTCCACGATACGATGTACTATGGCAATAACGGAAAAACATACAAACATTTTTTTGGAGTATGGGGTCATGTCTAATTTTTCAGGTTTTGGTAAAGGACGTTCTATCATTTATACACCTTTGACCCTTGTTATCTTCCCTACTTGTTAGACATATATGATTGTTGCCACATTTTCCTTAAAAGCACAAAAATGGTAGATTCATTATAACAGCTGTGGACTTACAAAGATAGTAGTTCTTGGATACATCTGACTTATGAACGGAATGTTAGAGCGTAGTTGTTTTTTTTTTGAAGGGTGCTAATTTGGTTCATTTCGAATAACTACTATAATAGATTACTTCTTCCTCACTGCTTAAGAATAATGTACAATGACGAAAGTACAACTTGGTCCATCCAAAAATGGCGTCAAGTGAGTAGGTGACGGTAGTTGTATTTCAAGTGTAGCGGTACTAGTTTATTAATGATTTTGATTTGGTTTTATAATTGTTGATCCACTTGGAGGCAGTTTTGGAAAAAAATGTAAAAACACTTTCATTTATGATTTTTTGGCAGCGTCTGTCTACTTGACGCCATTTCTCAACAATGGATTCTATTGTATAGCGTTATGTAAACGACCCTGTAGTATGCCACTTATCTACAAGTTTTGTTGACATAAGGAACACCAGACAGGTTTTGTTTCCCTGGACTTTTTCCTATCGCATATCTTAATTGCCTCTCCATTAGCGAGCTCCGTAGTGGTACCACAAACATCGTACTACCTTATCTCTTATGTGTTTGTATACTTTAATTATTATACCATGGTTCAAAGTGGTTCAAAACGTCATCTTGTACTTGACGAATCTTGTTAAAAAATTATACTTTCTGTGATTGGTTCGTATAATTACCGCAAAATGCCAAATGGCACCTGGGTATAGTAAACAATATAGAAACTTTTTTTAAGGTTTTTATATTTTCACAATGATTTGTAATCCTAATGTTTTGAATTATTTTGCAAAAAAATAGCGAATATCAATCTGTTAAATTAAACCTCAAAAGCTATTCCTACTAGTGCGGTAATTTTAAGCCATACACTTTTCGAGCAGTGATTTCCAAACAATGCCAATGATGTATATGTTTGTATTTGCTGTTCCTCAAATTTTGGAAATTATTGATATTTATGATTGCTTTACTACTCATTCAGAATACACCACCACATTGATCTCTCACAGCGTCAGAACCATGTAGCTGGGATTTTAGAGATCAAATTAAATCACTTCTGATTATAATACGTGTGTTTAGACTATAGACTATGATTGGATGAAAGAGCCTTGCAGTTTTTGAAGATGAAAATAAAAACACACTTAAACATATTTTTTGAACGTTTCACTGATCAATATCCAAACAAAAAAATTCGTAAAAGAGGGGGTGGGGGTTATGGGACGGAGACATCTCAATTCTTTGAATGGTAAAGGACGTACTATCATCTAGAAGCTTATGACCCCGGCAACCCTCCGCACTTGTTAAGACAGATTGATAATGTAAGGAATTTATTGACGTTAAGAACATTTTTGAATTTGAGATACTAAAGTTTTAACGATTTAACTTTTTTTAGTTAACTATTTTATAAAGGTAGCTTATTGGTTCCAATTGTGTACTAGTAACTACTACAACAAATTACTGCATTTGTATTTAATGAGGCTCACAAATACTCGTAATTATGATAGGGCCATTGATCCTCTTAATAAATGGCTTCAAGAGGGCGGATTCTGTATTTCACGTGGAGCGGCATAAGTTTATTGAACTTTTTATATTTCAGAAATGTATATCCACTTGATTTAGGTTTTGAATTACCAGCGATTATCGAAAATGTCTAAAACAGAAAAATCATATTTTTTTCAATTATAAAAGTTATCTAACTCAATATATTTTTATAATTTTATTCCAGAATACCAACACTTCCGAAATGCGACTCATATCTTTGTTTTAAAACTAATATTACAGCGTGGGAACCAACTTGAAGCAATTTTTTATCGAGCCTTTTATTGGTTTTGGGCGTAACAATCTTGGAAGAGAGGTACAATTTTTTAAAGTAACTAAACTTCATTATTGGCAGTTATTAAAGGTTTCAAGGCACGATGGTCATACAGCAGGAATAAATACTTGGTCTTGAACTGGGTTTTCATAAATGCGAACAGTGTCATCCGATTTTAAATGCGTATACCCTCAGGAGAAATAATTGTTTCTCATTTTTGTGCGTAATAGTTCAACTAATAGCCGTATGCACCTAAACTGCTTTTATTTCACAATTAATTGCCTTAGCAGTTGCTACCTTTTTACAGTTATTCAGGTCGAGTAAGAATGGAGATTAAAGATCTATCTAGCAGCTGCATGCACGTGGTATAGCTATTAATTAAAACTGTAATAATTATCTAACGCAATAAATACCTAGCGATAGTAGTTCGCTGCAAATGTGAAGCAGTACGAATATCGGAATACATAATTATAAAAAACCAGTTCTGAGAGCTCAAACGTTATCAGGTGATAAGTAGGGACACAGGCTGTCTGAAAACAATCATACATATATTATTACTATAGCTAAAAGTAATACGGAAATCACGTGCAAAACTTATAGAAGTGTCCATAGGTAACCATCCTAATGGTAAAAATCGAGGGTCTAATGTTTCCGCAAGAAAATTTTAATCAATTCATCCCTTATGTGAACATGAGGGTACATTTTCAGGAAATATTGAATATTATCTAATTACTCAGGGATTGTTATAATCGTGCAGAGAGGCTCAAGTATTAAGAAACACACGTTTTTTTTATTATGTGCTTGATTTGTGATGCATATGAATCTGGAAAGTCAGTTTTGGTTCAATATGACAAATGTGTCTAATATTTTGGTTATGGTTTATTACTTGTCACTTGCTGTTGTGTTGGCATTATAAAGCGCCGTATAAATTACCCACTGACAATAGAACACTGATAGACCTCGTATGTTTACAAAAACTTTCGTCAGACATTGGTGCACAGTTGCCAGAATTCACCAAATGACTACAATAACATTAATTTTTCTACATAGCTAGTTCACAAGATCTCATGAATATGTCCTACAATGAATATCTTAGCTATTGAATAGTAAGGAAAGTTAAAAATAACTTCATAATTTAGAACAAACCTACAATGTTAATCACACCTCACACACTAGCTGGCAACATGGCTTTATAGCAAATTCTGACTGCTACTAGCCGTTACGTACCATTTTCATTCATATTTTGCAAATTTAACGTCTGTCGGGATTTGAAAGAACCGAACCGTCAACCGTCTACGTCAGGTCACTGTCAACCGCTTTGAATTTTGACGTGAGCGTTCGAATCTGACATCGTAGTTTTTGTTCATTTTCTCTGTTTGATCTGGTTTGAATTTTGCTTATTGTTGCCAAAATGATGATATATTGTTATGTGTGTAAGCTGTTCAGCACCCAGGCTGAAGCTGCAGGTGTAACCTTCCATCAGTAAGTATAATTGTGTACTTTTACAAATTCCCGCCATGTCAAATTTCGTGATTCATCCAAATTTCATCCATGTTTACAAACAGAAATTACGGTCCCCATCAAGCGGCCATCTTGCCACCTTCCCCTCTCCCCGCTGGTCCCCTCGCCAAAAGTCTTGTTTGACTATAGACATAAATGAATTTATGAATGAGATGACAGGTCTTCAGTTGTTCTATCTCGTTGAAATTAACACCCAATTAACAACACAATGTATTGATTTGTTGCAAGTATTTCTCTGTCTAAAAACGTACTTTTACTATTCAAAATATATTAGCTTCATTTAAACAGTTTTTGAGAATACATTTTAAATCTTTATTGGACGAAAAGGGAAAGTTTTTATCATGTTTAGCGGTGGAACCAATCACATAATTGTATCTTGATATCACATTATCGATCTGTAAATCGAACAAACTTGGGAATCTTGTATATATAATGAAATCTCACCGTATGCTGTAAACACACTCTATCATATCATGTAATTATGTGCTATATAACCATAAAACACCATTTTAAAAATCGGTCTGAATGCAGTTAAAGTATCTATATTGGTAACAGTATATTGTAAGAAGCCGTTGTTATACTATTCCATATACAAATACAGGCATAGCACAGTTGCACAAATGAAAGTTGATTTTCAAGGCGAGGTGTTCTTAATCGTGACCTAAAAAATGTTCAGCGATCTGAGTACGAACGAGAACTATGCTTCACATAGTTGCACATACCAATTTGATTGATAGGCACATACCATTATTAATTAATTTTTCCTCAATCTCCAATAAACCTTCAATCATTCACGGAATAAAATATATATTAAATATGGATGCATCTCACTTCTGACTCTTCTCCTGTTTTTCCTGTGTTTATCACTGGTCTTTATATTATTTAAATTAAACTATAATGAAGACTAGTTCGAAAACAAAATTGTTTTCCAGTAAAAAATGCCAATGTCATTTTGTTTCATTCATAAATAATTATTAAGGTTTTCAGTTTGTTCACTTTTTCCAGAACCGAACTAAAATTTTTAATTGTTGGCTTTTAAAATTCTATCACTTGGACTAATATACAATTTTTTTCAAATTTTGGTGTACAGTATAGTGACTTGGTTCAACAGTTTAATCCTCAAACATCAGAATAAAATACTATCTATGAGATTCATTTATATCTATCCTATGAAAATGTCCAATATATTTGTTCGAGTGAGATAAGTTAATTTATTACTTGTGAAAACACATGCAGATATCGTTTTGTATATAATACACAAGTATCTAAACTCCAGACAGAGTGATGACATCATACAGTACTTTAATGGTTTCTTGCGCAGTTCAAATGGATGCAAATCTTTATCAGTTGGTAGTTTATAACAGGTGGCTCTATAATTAGCAATAATGTTGACCTGATAATATTATAGTACTGGTATTATCGGTACGCATGCTATTTTGGTTCTATTCTAGAATTATTATAGAAAGGGAATTAACAAATATCTCAGCATTTAGGCCCCATTGGGCATTGGGTTCGTCCTCCTCAAGCCTATTAATGAAGGTTTAGGGAACATCCGAAGCCTCTAGGGCAAAGGTCTCATGGACATATTGGGGGGTAGCAATAGAATGTAGGTCAGGGAAAAGGATTTTGATTTCATAGGCTCTTTATGTCAGTCGATCAGCTGTAATGTTGCTTTTGGAATTTGGGTATCATTTTATTCAAATAACAGTTATGTTATTGTCGGCCAAGGCTCTTCTAAGTGCCTGATGAAGTCTAGTAATGATATTATCATTAATATGTGTCTTTAACCTTGTTTATTGAGGGTAGTATGTTCGATTTCTGAATGTATATCAGTCATATTGTCCCAGGATATCGGTAATATAAATTTTACGCACAAACATTTATAATGGACTGATAAGTTTACATTCTCTCCAAAAATATATTTATCAATTGTCGGTCCAAGCAATTTGTTTTCCTGTATGAAATCTGTATCCGCTCAAAACAACAAGCCATTTATTTTTGTCTTTCGACACTAGGACAGTAGTTTAAGTTTTTGTATAGATATATGTAAGTGTTATGAAAAAGTTCAGGAAGTTTTCATTTATTTCAGTAAAACTGGAAGTAGAGTTATACTCAAAACAAATAAATAATTTGATCCCAACCATTCCAATGTTTATTGACAAGTTGTTTTTTAGGGCATAATAACTTTTTTCTGAATGCAGTTAATCTGTTTCACTTCTACTTTTGTAGCTCTAACTACAGATAGATTGGAAATCATGGGAGTTTTGAAAATTTGTAAGTTTAGGGAATTATTGAATCTAGAGAGCATCTTCCTTTCTAAATGGATACGGGAGAAGTTGAGGGTCAGCCTTGTGGACGCCATTTTTGCACACAAGTTATTTTGGGTACGTACTCAGAACACGCAAAGTACTAAACTAAAAGTAACTTGTGTTATTGTCGCACTTTTCAAAATAATTATATATTTATTGTAGTATATGAGACGAGACCTTTTTTAAGCTCTTCTCAAGCCAAGGTTCGCCGCATAGGTCCACCCTAAACTGTTCCCCACGCCTGAGCGAAAATTTCCCGTTAATTACATTGGATTATGCACCCTAGTTGCATCGGGTCACCCCATGTCTAGCTGACACGCGCTTGTTCTTCATATTATGAAAGTATGCATCGGTAGAACCCAGTGGCGGATACAATTCCTAGGCAAAAAGATATTTTGCGTGATTCTCTCGCTGTATTTCTATCAATTTACTGAAAGATTATTGTATATTATGTACATGATCAAAAAGTCAATTTGTTCATCTTACTTGTCTCTGCTGTTAACTAAAACCGTATATAATTGATTATTGAACTTTACTAACGTTTCAAGTACAAAATGACAAATATTAAATTTTCAATGATAGTAACACTAATTGGTCAACTGATCACAGTGTTTTGTTCTCAAATGAGTACCAGCAAAAAAGTTAACTAGACTCGATTTAGGTATCCCATCACTATTACTAGCTGTCAAATCAAAACTTCAACTGATGCAAAATATATTATTCTGTCTTGTTTGATTATACATAATTTTAATTCAAACAACACAATGAGATTTCATCATTAAAGTATGAGATTCTCTTAGATTAAATTTAAACGGGGCAAAAAAAGTTAACCTCGCCTCTTGATGCAACCAAGACGTGTTTTTGGCGTTAGGAAGAGAAATGATCATAAACGAAATTTGAGCGTTTTTTCGTTTCTTGACGATAACTCCGCCGCCACTGATCATTTTTCGTAAAATAGAAAGCTTTTAGTAGTAACCAAGTGTCAAAGCTTTATCATAATCCGAAAAGTACTTTCCTAGTTATAGATTGGCCAAGGAGAACTGGACTGAGTACAGGCAGACAGACCGACAGAAATGGTTATCATGCTTATTCGTGGTGTACATGTCTTGAAACATCAAGAAAACGTAATATCTTTAGCTCGAAATGATTCGCGATACCTACGATGATATGAATTGGCGTCGGAAAAATGACACAACACATCATCAGCCTAGAAACACAATGCTGTCTGTTTTATGTCAGAAAAGCAAAAACGATACCAAAACACCCTCATTTGATGTCATATACAAACTGGCTGTCATTTTATTCTGGTTCGCATGTATTTTCACACGGATTTTTCAAGAGCCAAGTTATTCCATAAACTTCTGTTTTTACGTAACTTAATATTTACAGTGCTATTTTTGAAGTTGCTGATTTTAATAAATCGATATCCGATGAAACAAACTTTATTATACAAATTTAAACAAAGGTTTAAAGGATCGCTTTACCCATATCCGAGACTGAGATTAAAACAGTTTAAAATAAGTATTACTTCTTAGCCAATAAAATAAAAAATGGAAAGTTAATATTAGACTAGTATCACATAATTATTATAGAATATTTTCGTGGAAAAACATATAAATAAACTCATATGTGATGAGATGTGAGGAGATATCTTAAAAATATAAATTCCCTTGTCGTACCATATTATACTGGTTTGCGTGTATGTGTTATCGGCTCAGGTTGAATCAAAAAATTATTCCTTTAAATATTACCTTATCGATTTCATTCGGAAAATCCGTAACATTATCGATCAATTAATTTACCTACATACGTCAGACGTTGCTGTTACAACGTTGTCATATCGGTCAAATCGATATGTGTAGCATGAATATTACAGTACGGATTTCCCACAACCCGAATACAATGATGTTTTGATGTATTCTGATCGAGTCAGTATTGAGTATTGAAAGCAATTAAAATGATCAAAGTTGCCCCCCAACTATGCCTTTTATATTTCTGGGATTCCGAATTAACGTAGAACATAATCGAAACTGCATTTGTGAGGCAATCAAGAGGCATGAAAAATCATTAGTGAACGTTTCTCAAGCCGCATAGTGGACGTCTTTCGGTGCCTTGAAACTCAATCCATACCGAATTCGATTTCATCTTCACGCGAACACTCGTATAGTAGGATTTTTAAATATATTTCAGGAATTGAATATGGATCGCAACTTATACTGTTGTTACAACTTGATGCCAGTACTCATTTTTCACTTGACGTTTAGTTTGAGCAAATATATTGCAGATACCTTTATTGCTGTTTTTTAGTTTACGATTTTATTATTTTTATTCGCACCATAAGCGTGAGGCTAAATATCTATGAATGTTGACCTTGAAACGCTTTATATTATAACCACCGGTGAATGAACTACCAGACAGCCTATTAGGCAATGCCGAGGTTCTCCAAAAGGCTGGTGTTGGTAGGTCGACCTGGTAGATATGTGCTCGTTGGCCCACTTATTGTGTCTGTTGTACTGATGACTCTTGATGTTATCATGCTAGTCAACTCTGACGAACATTAACCCTGGGATAATTTATCGAATAGAGACAAATCAGCCATTTTTCTTTGATGATCTAATCTAAGTGTTAGCCGAATTTTAACGTGGAAATGGAACCGGGTAGTCGCTATTTTCGAGCCATGACTTTGTATGACTATAAAAATGGGATAAAACAAGCGGAATGTCAGGAGCATTTGGTGAGTTGCCTTGGGTACTCTGCCCCTTCTAGTGCTAAGGTTTTTAATTGGTCTGCTGAGTTTAAAACGGGCCGGGTCTCACTCGATGATGAACCTTGCACAGGTCGACCGCCCACTGCTGTTACTCCGGAAACTGTAGAAGTTGTGCAAAATATGATTAAAAAAGATCGACATACAACCTACACCGAGATAGAGGCTTCTCTGGGGATTGGATCGGCAGCGGTCCGAACAATCATTCATGATCACCTTCGCCTAAGGAAGCGGTGTTCCAGATGGGTGCCACATTTGTTGACCAGTGAGCAAAAAGCAACAAGAGTTGATTGGGCTAAGTTTATGCTTGAAAAATTTGATAATAGGCACAGTAAAAACACTTTTAATATCGTAACCAGAGAAGAAACATTATGATCCCGAAACTAAACAGCAATCATTAGTTGGGTGCTTTGAAAGTGAGCAGCCTCCAACGAAAATTTGTCGTTCCAAGAGTGTTGGAAAAAAAATGGTCGCATCTTTTTTTTCTTCTAAAAGTGGATACATCACAACGGTATGATTTTACTGTTACGTATTATTTTACTTGGTTTTAGACGATTTCATCCAGCCTGATTTGTTACCAGTGTCCGGTAAACATCAATTTATGAGAAATTGTGAATGTCCGTTTTAAACATGCATAAAATCGGTGATAATAAAATGTACTCTGGTTCCTTCAGCCTCAAAATGGACATTATACAGTTAGATAAATAGAAGAATATTTTAATAAACAC
Source organism: Bruchidius siliquastri (assembly GCA_949316355.1). Lineage (NCBI taxonomy): Eukaryota > Metazoa > Arthropoda > Insecta > Coleoptera > Chrysomelidae > Bruchidius > Bruchidius siliquastri. The sequence continues at coordinate 38,807,940 of OX438533.1, read as the reverse complement.
TATTATCTTGAAAGTCGCAGGCTAAACGGTATAAAATACAATAAATTACACAGGATAGTAAAATTAAAGAATCATCACACGTTTAATTCCGCTTTCCACTTACAGTTTTCATTGTTTGTTCCAGCCTAGCTCGATTATCGGGCGAAGACTATCCCCTACCTCCTGGGGCCACTTCGGTGGATGACAGTTCCCCTGAATCACCTCATCCACCCCCTTATGATCCCACGGCAGCTGGAAAACAGGGATGGATGACGGGGATCTTCGGCTGCCTCAGGCCGGTCCTGTCCATCATCGGGAAGGGGGTGGTGGATAGCAGGAGTAATCAAGGTTAGTATTGAAGCAATCTCCATGACAACCATGGATGGTATACGAGTAGAATGTTCACTTGGCACTTGAGCCCCAGCATAGTTGTACCGCAGGGTGTGCGATTATCAAAATATAATTATAATCGATTATCGCTTATTTAAAATTATCGAGTATTTTCGATTAATAGATAGATCGATTAATCGAATCGACTTGTAGTTTCAACGTACACTGGACTTACGTCCGATATCAAGCTTATAGGGTAGTTATTCATAGTATACAAGTAGGAGTATACATAAGTTTTCACTTCCCAGGCAGAGGAAGTATTGTGAAAAGATTTAATTCGAGATATTATATTTGATGATATCCATCATGGAAAGCTAAGTTGCTTAATTCCTTCTGTCTGTCTATCCGGCAATTTTTGGACCCTCTATGATTCGAAAATTACCATTTGGATTTTTAAGAGATTTTGACACTAGGTTACACTTTTATTAGCAAAAAATAAAAAAATACCAAACATTGTTTATGGACGCCTGCGAGGACAGTTCTTATTTACAAAAAAAATTGGGTTGTCAAAAATTGCAGGTGGGGGATTGAGGGGAGGAATAAATCTAATTTTTTTGGCGTTCTATAACCTAAAAACTTTTGACTCCGCTAAAATGTGGTACTTCTTCAACAAAGTTGCATTCACAATACAGAAATTCATTTTCAAGAGCTGCGACTTATACGAATTATGAACACAGAAAATTTTCGTGGCGTTTCGAATGCCTCAAACAAATTTAATCCAGTAATTTTTTTCTATAAGTTGTTTTACGGCACTTTAGGATTAGTTCACCTTTTTATGAAGCAACTAGTAAATATTACTACATTTCAGTTGAATAAGGATGTTAAACTATGTGATAAGTAAAGTCTGTCCAAATATCTTGAAGGTATACCATTGCGCGGGAAGTAAAGCGTCAACCTATTTGTCACCATTTTTTCATATGGCTTAGCAACGTTACACGGTAAAGGATTGAAGCTGAAAAAATAATTACGGGTATGTTTAGGGGCGGTTACAACTAACAGATGTAGGGCGGATTTCATCAAATAACCAGTCCTTATATTGAGCCAATGGCATGAGATCTTATCGAGCTCTACCAATAGGCTTCCAGAGTCTTTCCTTATTTAGATATCCAATGGTGTTTGACTATATAAAACAAAATTTTCAAACTCCTGAGATGACAGATTGGCATTGTAATGTCAGTTGCTTATGGAATATTCCTAAATTTACAGAAATCTGAATCAAAATGGTGCACAATTTGTAGTTTTTAGATAAAATCAATTATTTTCCATTGTTGTGAACGTTTCTACAATTTTATTTTTGAAATACACATTTAATTTCCATATAACTATTTGTGGAGGAGTTCTATTTGAGTTACTATTTACATATAGGTACCTACCTTATATAAATACATAAACATTCTACAATTTGACCATCCTGCACAAATTATTTCAGTTGGTGAGAAACGTTGTCATAGAAACTTAGTAATTGCCAAGTAATTGTATTCAAAATCCAGTAGAGAAATCCAATCATTTTCATTCCCCTGGTTGGACACAGCATTCCTTGATTTTGATAGGGTTATACAAAATACCTAATACGGATTGTATCAAGGACAAACTAACATCATAAACTGTTTACAGAAGATGCATAAGCTCTTGAATTGGAACATAATACTTTTCTGCTGCTATACGTTAATAAAATAGGAAATTGCTGTACTTGTTATGCGCCACAGATGATGAGTTGTTTATCTGTTATGCGCTTTGCGCTTATCTGTCATTTCAAACCACAAAATAGAGATGGATGTGAATTCATAGTGATGGGCTCAGTAAGGGGATATCTGAATGCATATAGAGGTCTAACTTTAGTAAGCGTGGCCACACCAAACATGTGTTCATTATATACTCTTCGATAGACAACAGTATGCATAGTGACTTTAGAACTAAAATCATTGCACAAGTACCTACAAGAAGTATTAGAAAATACCGCACCGTGCAGACCGCAAACAGCGATGTTTTGAACACACCTCCGCTAACGGTGTTGCCAAATAACCCGGAATGATTGGGTTCTCGAATTTATCATTTTGAAATACATATGTTTACCCGTTTCCGTGTATGCACAGGAGCGCACCTCCACCCTGTTCATTTACTTCTGAAAAATTCATATTCATTACTTGTGAATACGTATTCGAATGAATGTTTTCATTTACGAGTGAGTTTTCACATTTTACACTTTTTAACTGTAACGTATAAAACAGATATACGTATGTTGCATAGCGAACATAGCCTCGATTCTTTCACATTACTATTTGTGGTGATCAAATTCGCATTTAAACACTTGCTTAGATGGCGACACTGTATTTTATGTCTGCGAATCGTGAAAAAGAGCTAAAGTCACTTTATTCAACCCAGATCAGGGCTACAATGAACGCTGAATAACATCGAAAGTGAGATTATAAGGTAACACTCACCAGAAGTTGCTAAGTTTGAAAAAGTAATGTAACATTGGTCAGAGTAAAATTCTATACCTATAATAATACATGTGAAATAGCTCAATAAATTCAATTTATTTGTAGTGTCAGTAAAACCATGATAATATCTATGTCAAAACCCTGAACAAAATGTTTTGGATATTTATGAATAATACAGAAATTTACTACTTACAAAACCAGCAACTTCGAACTGGAATGGAGATTCAAAATGCCCATCACTAGATCTGCATATGAATCGTGACGACGTGACGTACAGATTACGTCAGCTCATTTTAGAATTATTTCTGAAAAGCGGCGCTAAGCTTATAGAAATATCCAAATTGTAGCTCAACTTTTTTTATTATTTTTTTCCAGTGTTTGTGCTATATATTTTGAATGCCGTGCAACTTTATTTCGTTATACCTTCAACCATAAGGATTTTTGTAATGCTGGATACCTGTGCTGGACATCAAGCAGGCTTTGGATGGCATTTATTTTTGTAGAATATGAATGAACCTTATAAGTAATAGAAATAATAAGGAAATTTGTGAAATGCCTCCTATATATCCTTTTTTTTACTGAATTATCAGGTATTTATATTATTACAGTATTATGTAGCTTTATAAAAATCATTGCAATACTCTCCATTAGATTTTTATGAATTTGAATAATTTGATACATCCGAAAACCGATGTAGGACAAAGTGCCCTTTTTCATTAATCATATCTTTCCTCACCATTTTGTGTTGAAATTCAAAGGAAATCAATAATTTTCAGAGATTTTTGACAGTACAATATTTAATTGCATTTCAGAAAGGTCTTATGTGATTGGTCAATCTGTTCGTTATATCTCTGATGTTGATGAAATCGGCCCGTAGCCTACCAAATTTTTGCTAGACTTCATGTTTCCTATTGTTTTAGAAAATTGGCGGGATTTTACAATATATTTTTTGATAGGTGTAGTTTGCCGTTTTCAATTATAGATATACAATTTGCGTTGGTGCGATTTTGTGATAAATCCAATGACTTCAAGTTGTGAAAGACGATTCGGTGGCGATCAAATTGTCCGAAATTGTATTTATACGCAACATTTGCCAATTAAAGCATACGCAAATTTCTTGATGAGTGTTAAACATTCTCTATAAATATCAACCATGGTTCTTGGCAAAACAAATTCTGCCAATTCTGGACATATCCACACCAGGAAAATCTACTAGTTCTTGCGGATCAAATACCGAGTTAGCCTTCTGACACCATCTCCATTACTTCTCAGACGACTGGGAGATCCCTTTCGACCAGATTACCGAGCTGAAATTCCTGGGTTGTGGTGGCCAAGGAGCCGTCTTTGAAGCAAAGCTGAACAACGCGCGAGTGGCCGTGAAGAAAGTCTCCGAATTGAAAGACACTGATATCAAGAACCTCAGGAAGCTGAACCACCCGAACATCGTCAAGTTCAAAGGCGTTTGCACGAGGGAGCCACAGTGCTACTGCATCATCATGGAGTACTGCCATGGCACGCTGTTTGAGCTGCTGAAGAACCAGAAGAACGTCGTGACGCCCACCAGGGTGGCTTCGTGGGCAAAGCAGATCGCTTGTGGGATGCATTATTTGCATTCGCACAAGATTATACATAGGGATCTCAAGAGTCCCAAGTAAGTATTAATTCACAAATTGGCATATGAAGGAACAATGAGTACCCGTGTTAAGAGGGAGATCAACCTAGAATAAAAGGCGTTTTGCATGAGTTCCTATATTTCATGTCATGTGCTCATTTTTTAAGATAATGGAAATTTTTGTTTGCAAATGATAGAAAAAGATTGGTTTAATGCTACTGCAAAGTCCTTTTTTGAATTTTTGATACAAAATTTTAGATATTGATTGCCAGAATGTTTGATTTGAGGCGCTTGATTCTGAACATATTGAGAATATTTTTATGCAAGTCATAGAGGAAGTGCGGATCTATGAGTATAGATCCACGAGTGTGCGAAGTATTATTATTGATATTTCGATTGTCAAAAGGTTAAAAAAACATCCGAAAAAAATGTCAATATTCATATGACAATATCTAAAGCTTTGTATCATAAATTGGAAACGTTGCTTCGCACCATTTGCAAAAGAAATCATTTCATTCCCTTGAAGAATGAGTGCCTCAAATGAAATATTCTAGCACCGTATCAATATCTAAAATTTTGTTTCAAAAATTTCGCACGAGCATGAAACCAACCTTTTTTATCATTTGCAGAAAAAAACGTTCGATTATCTTCAAAAATGGGCACTGGAAACAGGATATTATATGCATGATCATCATCATCATTCTAGAGTGCATGTGAAGTCTTGAACATACAAATTATTTTATTTGAATTTTGATGGATTAAGTTTCCTGATCAGATAATTATTTTTTGCAGTGTTCTAATTGGAGATGAAGAGACTATTAAAATCAGCGATTTTGGTACGTCGAGAACGTGGAATGGTGTTAGTGAAAAGATGTCATTTGCTGGTACCGTGGCATGGATGGCTCCAGAAGCCATTCAGGAATTAGCTTGTAGTGAAAAGGTAAATAACATCGAGGCGCGGTTCGAATCCCGCCTGGGTCTTCTTTTTCGGACTTCTAAATGCGAATTATGAATCTGTTTTTGTCATTTTAGTTTAATCAACCTTATTTTAGGTTGACATTTGGTCATTCGGGATAGTGCTGTGGGAACTGTTGACGTGCGAAGTGCCATACGACGGGATGGAACAAGGTGCCATAATGTACGCCGTCGGAACTGGAAAACTCAGGCCTCCCATTCCAGAAAGCTGTCCAGATGGGTGAGGGCGTAGTATTATTATAGAGATCTAGAGCCTACTCCACATTCCAGATCAAACATTGTACGATGTCGGGGATTATAAAAATATTTTTCATTACAGAATACTAATACAATGATGTTTCGTGTTGATGGATTGGATGTGTAATGATTTGAGTAATATCTATCGATACTATTTTCTAAACTGCTTTTGTTTTTAGATTGTTATAGTATTTTGATGTAAAAGTAAGGAGGTATTTTAAAGTTGAAAGCGACTTCAAAATATAAGCAAACTCAAAAATATTGTTTTTTGAGGGTCGCCGCTTTGAGATATGTTTGTTGTTTCGAAGAAATGGAATATGAAATGTGAATTTTTATGACATTGCTTTGTTAAAATTGCTGTTTTCAATGGGTATTCACTGTAATTAAAAAATTTAGAGGCGAAACATCCAAATAGCTATTATTTTTTCAATTTTTTGTATCAGACGTTTTGAAGTCGCCTTTAAAATTGTGGAAATTGCCTATTTATTTCATGATTTTCGTTTTCGCTTAATAATCACGTCATTGGGTCAAGCTTGTTTTTTCATAATTTTTAGATAGGTAACCTTAACTAATACCAAATATCTGAGAACAACACGGTATGATAGTTGCTCCTAACGAAATCACTGATAATCTTCTGACAAAAAAATACATCAACCTTAATAATTTGTAGGTACAAGCTTATAATGCAAATGTGCTGGAAGATGAACCCCAAAGAACGACCATCTTTCAAGCTGATATGTAATCACTTGGAGATAGCATCATGTGAAATATTGGAGCGATATGAACCAAAAGAATTTTTCAAAACTCAGGAGAGCTGGAAGCAAGAGATTAAGTCGCACATGACGCAGTTTTGCGAACAGCTGCAGAAACACAAGATCGAGTACCAGTTGAAAGAGGAACAACTGATCAAGCTGAGAGAAAGGGAGATCAAACACATTGAGGATATTAGAAAGATATACGATAGAAAGTTGGAGAAGGTACGCTACTATCCAAATCATAACATTTGAATACTTCAAAAAATAAATTATGTTACTCATCCTATGGTTTTCCCTTTATTTCATTGCACTTTTCCTGATCGATAATAAGAACTATATATATTTTTTGAGCTGTTTTGTGGAAAAAGTGCAAAGTGAAATTGGAGTTCTATGTTTGACAATGGAGGTGATCCAATTATAAGAGAAACAATCCACCTAAATAAAACTACATCAGTATTGTCTTTTGAATTGGTCTGTAGACTGAGATCTCAGTTGTTTGGATATGATATATAAGTAAAATCCCATCCATGTTCTCTATAAAGATAAACCAGGAGTTTGTTCTCCAGTTGTTGGGTCACACGCGGGGGTATTTTCTGTCGTTGCATTGAGATTACACTCCCATATGTTGCACCTTTTTTCTTAAAACAGCCAATGTTGTATTTCTGGGGTGGCGATACATGTCTCACATTTTCAATTATCAGTAATTTAAATGCATTGTTCTTGAGTAGTTCATACATATGAATTCCTAATTTCAAAGCAAAAAAATGATATGTAGATAGTTAGTCAGTTGTTAATGCCAATACCGTTTTAGTTTCGATATTCGATTTGGTTTTATGGAAAATGATGCAGAAATACCATTAAAGTTTGTTTTGCTAGCTATAAATCAAGTAAGTGCAGGTTTATTGGTGGTGATAGAAAAAGGAGGTAATATTGTTTAAACTAGAGAAACAGCACACATGAAGGTGCCTGGAATGTAGTGTTTATGATACATAATATACCATTAATATCACGATGTGTATTACACCATCAATTCTTACATTTTGTAGGTGAATCAGATGTATATAGAACTGATGGGGTTCCTGCAACAAATTGAAAGGCAAAGGTACGGTGCCAGGCAAAGAAAATTCTTGCCTAGGTTCACAAATACAAGGAGGAGATCTAGCAATCAGAGCACCACACCTACTAGTCCTGATTATACAAGTCCTGATAGCCCTCAAATTGTAAGTATACAATTTGTTATGATATTTCATAAGTCGTCTGTATTTGAAGCTCGATAACTATTTCAAAGGTAGACATCACAACAATGCGAATTGATAAGCATAGTGACCAAATCGAGAAACCGCTGACACTGAATAATGGACATGGTAGGCATTTCTTTTCATAACCAATATTTTCTCACCTCGTCAATAGGCGGTGGAAGTTTTGCATGCTTCAAGAAAAACCCAAATTTTTGTTCATTATTTCGGACTTTGCCTGGGCTCTGTACAGCAATTCTAGGTTTGGTAAATAATCAACTGGTAAACTCCACAATAATCTAGATAAATTAGAGAAGATTAAAGCAGCTGTCACAACAGCAGAGCAGTCAGTCAGCGTCCGCTGTTTAAAGATGAAGGGGTGCCAGTAACGTACTAGGTTGGAAAAGATTGCACATGGTTTTTATAATATCGGTACTAACAAAATCAGTTTCTCTTTGTGCAAGGAGCCAAATTCAAAATTGCAAAAAATAATTTCTGAAAATTGAAGACGTTTCGAAGAGAGAAATTTTGGAAGACAAGGCTTTCAAAAGTATAATTTTGCTAAGAAATGCACCACCAACTTCTGTAAATGTAAGAAGGCAAGATGACTATGTAATTAGAAATTTCACAGCAATTATTTTATCAGCAAGATAAATTGAAGTTATACAAACTAAGAACACGCTTATATAAGTATTGCACTGACAATATAGAAAAAATTATTATCAAACATATTCCTTCTGGCTGTCCCGTTAGTGCCTTAGTAGAAGCCATGTTTGTAGTTTAAGTATAATATTATATACAAATATCGAAATATTTTTTGAGAAAATTTGAATACTTACCCTTTATTACAGACCCCTTCAAAAGCATCGTTGTACACGAAGCAGAAAGCCATGACAGATACAGTAACTCAAACCACCTCAACTCATACTCAGTCTGTGATCTCAAGGAAGAGGCACCATAGAACTAACTCAGGATCTCCTAGAAATTCGAGAAGCTCCAGATCATCCAGTTCCAGGACGTCTATAGTGGTTGATGCAGAGACGCAAACAGAGTCAATGGTACTGAAACATTATTATTTATTTATTTATTATTACTTATTTTCATATATAAAAAGAATACAGTGAAAACATTAAGCTCAGACAAATACATTGTTCATAGGACAAAAATGATACAATGACCTGTATAATATTGTTATTGATAAATTATTTAATTTTGAAGGCTTTATCAGCACCCTACCATAAAACTACGTAAAGTAGCTGCTCAAAACGAAACAATGAATTTATGAATGAAGCTCCCTTTTTATGTTCAATTATGTCACAAACAAGGCATTTCACACTTCAAGTCATTTTCGGTTGTCAGAACGTCATTTGGAACCCTACATTTATAGCTCGACAACAGAGGAGTCAAAAAAAACGGCGATAAAAAAGGAGATAAAGAAGCGATGTTTTTGCTGTGATTTTCATTGTTCAAATACCAGACTACGAATTTAAAAAACATCTTCGATGTTTATCATGTTTCAGGTTACTCATTATTTGTAACAAAAGTTATATTGTATCTGTTTTTCTAACGAAAACGTTTAGATAGGTATCTTCTTTCAGGAGGTGCAATGTTTCCGAACGCAAACGAGAGCAGATAAAGATTTATAACTGAACATGTAGAAAAATATGTCAAGAACAACCTCTGAGTAAAAATACCTGCTAACGCGAAAATATAAAAAAAACCAGAGAAATAAAAAAAAAACATGTTCATCCGCTTTAAAAAACAACAATCATGCAATAATTGGTTGTTCATAACAAATAACGCAGAGCATTATACATTCAGTACAATGGCATTTGTACCACGTACGCTAATAATGGTTATAGATGATCCTTGCAAGCAATGACAAGTAGTAAATGTTCCTCTGATTTGAGCCGTTGATTTTGATAAAATGTATGCTTCAATGATGTGTCTAAAGTTTATATCCTACTTCAGGATATTAGCGAGACTGACATGAGCCCAACGACAAGTTGTCCTCCAAGCGGTAACTCAACTTCAACCTCTTACCCACAACGAGTGATATTACAAGAATTTCGAGGTGATTTTAGTGATGAGACGATTAATGGAAACTGTGTACAACTGCACTATCTTACAAGAAGCGCAGAACCGAGTAAGTAGAATCTTTAATAGATAGAATATAGAATGCTTCAGACATTTGTGTATTTTGCAGGAATTTTTTATAGATGACATAATCTGAGTTAATACTATTTCATTCGGGTACCGCATTATCAAGTATCAATCAAATATGTTTATTTTTAAATTCTGATTTGGGTGCCCATACCATCTACAAAATATAGCCAAGGTTGAGTGCAGTGTTGAAAAAATATAAGTTTGTAATTATAGTGTAGTATCGAATGACAATTCTGGAATAGACAATTTGCCACACATTTTGTGGTCGTTATCTTTTGGAATCAAGTTGTTTGTTTTTTATAATAGAAACGTTAAGTTATGTGGTATTTGAAAAAACTCTAAACAACATCAATGTCAAAATCAGAACTCAATACTTGATTTGAATACGATAAGTACTGATTATAGCAATTTTTCCAGCTACCGAAGTTTTTACACGGCTGGATCCAGATCCTGTTACCCCAGTCAGAGATATGAGATTTGACAGGGAAGACACTGCAAATCGGAACATCAGAAGTCCAAGAGAGTCTTCCGAGGAAGATAATTTAGAGACAATCGGCAGAAAAGTATCTGCTATCAAAATAGGTGAGATGATTGAAATGAACAACTAACGCTGAATTAAATTCTTTCATTTTTGAATGTGAGATAATAAACAGCATAACTAAAGAAATAGATTTATTATGAGAAGCCTTTAGATGCTAAACTACACAAGTCCATATTTTTCTACAACAGATCGTCTGTTCATTTATGAATTATCATTCACGTATTGTTTTATCGATTGTAGGCTCGATGTTCTCACCAGAAAATGGCAACATCTCAAGTAGTATAGGAGATATTATGAGGCAGAGGACAAGGTCTGAAACAAAAGATGATTTAGACAGCACAGATAATGCAGCCAATGAGGATAGTTTCACTGACGAAGAAGGGGAAATATATAATCCTACGCTCCGAAGAAGAAGGTAAGAATATGTAAACAAGATATCTCCCAAGGAGGACAATAAAAACAAATATCAAGTAATAGTAGTCTGCCTATATTAACTGTATCGTCTAGATTACATACGAGGGTCACGCTGAAAGTCTTTAGATCTTCCTAATCTTTACAAGTTGGAGCGTAAATGTACTGATGTAGGGGAAGAATACGTTGAAAAACAGAATAAAGTTTTTAAAAAAACCTTGTCGTTTTTCTGTATCTGAAAACTTTCAGCGTGACCCTCGTATTATCTCTTTCCATTCGATATTCCTATTGTAAGGTGTTCACTTCCTTATTTCACTTTGATTTTACGGTCCTCAGTCACAATCTTACAACATTTTCAAATGCATCTAACGAATATTCCTTACTAACAAAGCTTAATACGGTTTTTGTGTATTATTTTCATAGCAAACAAGGGAAAGAAACTCCTAAGCAAAGGTAAAATGGATAATGTAGAACCATTGATTTTGATTAACATCAACACATCAATAACATTTCAAACACAAACCTTTGCACTCCACCACAGATAATTCCGAACTCGTTTCTCTTTTTGAAATCCACGATTTGTAGTTGATAGCCCCGGAGACGGTCAATAATATTGTACTCATTAATGCATCTAATTGATTGTGTAGGAAGCAATTGATGCCATGATCAATCGATGGACGGAGATTGATAGGAAATTTGATTGATGTGCATTGATGGGAACCAAAGTTAACGCCAAAAGCCCGAATCTGTATTTGAGAACGCCATTACACTAGTTCACAATGAATAAACGATTCGATGAGCGATTGATGAAAATTTGACGTGTTCATTGGATCTCCCCCAATCGCAATTGCAATTGAAATCATCAATTTTATTGACCGTCTCCAGCCACTTTTGATGCACTATTTAGGAAATATCATATGCCAGCATGCCTTTCTTATAAACAATGTCTCAATACCTCGTAGGGAATTCTGTTCTGTAATAACTACAGTAAATACGTTTTCATTCCTACGCAGATGAGTCACTACAAAAGTTGTGGACTGCAAGTCCACATATTTCAACGAAAGACAGTCTGTCACTATTAAATCATTTTTTTCCTGTTTTTTAGCCTCGCCCGCCGTCCGATTCGCCGTTCTGGCCGCTACAAATCCTCCCTCCACCACCAACACAAGCGAGAACCATGTGCCAGCGACGAAAATACCTCCGAATACTCCGTCTCCCCATCGAGCAAATCCTCCACTTTAGAATCTAATCCTGACCGATGCCTTCCTTGCCCCCTGGCGCCCAACGTGGCAGTCAAACGGCCTAACGACAGTGGCGGGTCGTCAGAACCCGAAGAGGACAGTGACAGTGAAGAGAACATGACTATCGTAACGCAAATACCAGCGGCGGGGTTCAGGGTCCATCGAGGAGAGAATTTGGTCTAAATATGTTTTAAGGGCGGTTGCAATATTATTTGAGAAATGAGAGTTAAGTTGTTCATTCACCGCTTCCTAATGATCTCTGATAGCAGATAATAACGATGATAATTAGATTAAATATTTTGGAAACAGCGAGTGAACTCAAGGACTGCTTCTGGTTATGACTCCGTGTAAAGCAGTGGTATATTTCCTGATAGACATCGTTTTTTAAATTTTATGAATCAGCTCGTATTATAATCATATATATTTTAAGCTTACTACAGTATTTATGATTTAAAAGTCTCACTTGGATTAAAAATACTTCGTCTATTTGAATTAGGCAATTGTCAATTGACATGTCTTTAAAATGTTGATAAACCCTTTTTCTGAGCTTAGGTATCAATGGCTAAAGCATAATTTGATGTCTGTAAATTTCATGTTTATCTACTATTTAGCGGAATTAGGAAGGAGTGGAATGATTTCAAATCAGATTTATTCATTGTATCAAAGTGAAATGTATGTTTCTTCCTCAACCGAAACCTATTTAATATTGAATTTAGCATCGTTAGAAGGATTGTGAATGAAAGATATATGTAAATGTAGGAATGTATGTAACTGCGATAAGCATTTGACTTTTATACAATGTGGAATAATCGATAGATTATGTTGAAAGCAATACTCGACCTCAAAATGCCTCTGATGAACGTTTATATTCCACATGCTTTATAGTCATGCATACATAGTCTATAGCTCATGGAACCTATTGTTGTTTTATGGGTGAAATACTCCAAAAGTGCATCACGAATAATAACTGGGGCGTGAATTTCGAAAAATGGTATGAAAATGATTGGGATAAGATACAACAAGGCGAGCAACGATCGACGCCAATACGTTTAGATTGCCAATAGCGGCGATATATGCACTCTATAGAGGCTTTCTTTGTCTTCTGTGTCGCGGAGTTACACTGACTAGCGTCTAAGTTAAGAGCGAAACGTTCATGTCTCTAGCGGATAGTGTTTATTCAAAAATTATTGCTAGATAAGATCTGCAAAATTACTAGAATATTCATCTTATACTTGTACAAACGTTTCGGCTTCCTTGACGGCCTTCATAAAAACACAGAATCAGCGAGTTGGCCATAGAATAATTAGGAGTAGTTTTTGCTTACATTTTGAAGTTAAAGATAAAAAATATGAGATCAGTTTAATGCAGACTACCAAGAGAAACACATACATTGGAAAATACTGCTTAAGGTACATACAAAACCACAAGACAATAATGAATCGTGAAAAAAATTTGTTTCTCATATAATATAATATAAAATATGAAAAATATAAATGAACCGGGAAAAAACGCTACACATTTATTTATTGTAACACAGGTATCGTATCAAGAACATAATACTTTTTCAATAACTTTTCTCCCATTTTTCGAATTACACATGATCAGTTATTATCTCCTTATGTCGTGAAATTTTAATTTTTTCAATCACAACTTTTGAGTGCCTAGACAAAAATGTCCAAGGTTTTCATTGGTAAGGATAGGTCAAAATATATGACTCAACAGACGGCAGGGCATGAATAATACTACGTTTTGTAAATTACGAACTTACAATACCTACTTAAATGCCTTAAAATACTGTGAGACAAACTTTTGGTCGTATATTGAACAATCTGACAGAGTGTAATTATATAACAAGCTTAAAATATATATACAGTATAATGTAATAGACACACTATTGTGATTTGTATATAAAACAATATATTTCCAGAGCTTTATTATGACCAAACTTTCAACAAAAATAATAATTGGCTGTCTCGTAAGCATTTGAAACAGTGATAAGTAATGAGATATTTTTCTCCATCAATTAGTGAATCCGTGAAATTTGTATATTTTGAGTGTTTTGTCATTACAAGAGCTCCATGAAGAACCTCATAAGTAGGTTGCACATTATCTTGAGAGTAATGCAATAATAAGTGATTTATAAGGTTGAATTTGTTATATTTCCGCTATTTTTATTCAAAATGGTATTTTATATAAAACGTGATTGAATTTTATGAAATATTTGGAGGCGGCAGCCAGCCTTGTCAAATTTACAGCAGCATAAACTAGAGACACTTTAATATTTGCGAAGTTAATTTTTAGATCTTTAGAATATACGTTACGCATAAATGCAGACGACTTTAACTGACACTGATATAAGTCTTGTGGAAATCACTCAGAAAATATTTCAAAATAAATCCGGTCTTGGTTTATCCGTTCAGCTTAAAAAATCTAACAAAAGCAAATGAAAAAAATGTAACAAAAATAGAAAATCCGCATCATGTTATTGTTCTTACACTTGAAGAAAAAAGTTAATTGAAATGTTCTAATACATCGATTGCTATGAATTTGTATAAATGACTGCTATTTTTTTAATGGTGTAACTGTGAGATTTTATACAAACAGGACTTAGTGAAGGAAAAATAAAATAATTTTTCAATCTCCTTAGCCCTATGTATTATGAAGCTGTATGGTGATGTAATTTGATATTTTTTTATGTGAATGTATATTTATTATTGTGATTTTTTACACTGTAGCTATAAGATTGAAGTACTTATAAACTGTAAGTTGGTTGTCTTAATCCGTCTGTTTCGATGCAATAAACGTAGTCAAGAACATTCCAGGTAGATATTTTGGCTCAGCATAATGAAGAGTATCCGTGAAAAGAAGTGTTGATATCCACAAAAAAGTAACATCATTCTGGCAGTAAACATTCAGTATTTGCTCAAATTTTGTGTTTTCCAAACAAAGTTAAACGAATATAAAAATTTAACTCAATCATTCAAGCCACAACAACATAACGATACGTTTTCATTATGCTGACATAAAATCAAATGTACATAGATTAGATTTATTATTTAATTGTATAAAATTATAACTGACAATGTACAAATTGTTTATAATGATAATTGTTAGAAAATAGTGATATGCCAAGCTGACTTTTGTAGAATTTAATTAAGTACATTCCATTTTACGAAGTTGTACCTTGTAGTACCATATTTATGATGTATATTTGGCTTGAGATCGTCAAATATATCGTACAATTTACTATACTTATGAGTTTCATTTTCTCATCTCGCACCTTGTTCGCATTTGATGAGAGTTCGGAAAAAATATAGGTTATTTATAAACTGGGGAACGATTATTTATGTCTTTATGATATTTTCAATTAGACAGAACAAAAAACCTTGCAATTTGTCGTATCAGTCTATTTTATCGTTAAAACACATTCGTCAACTCTGCTCCCAACGTTTTGCAGTTTGCGTGGAAGGGTCTGAATCTAACTGATTACATAAGAGATCTGAAGATGGTTCAACGATGAAAAACCTAAAACGTTGCATTGAAACATCTTTTGCTTAATTGCGCGATTTACTATAGACACATGTAAACAGCAGTTCATAGAATATATCAGAAAAAGTGCGTTTGATGATTGAAGCAAAATAGCTAAGTAAACGGAAGTTGCTGGAAACAGAGAGAAAAAAAGTACATCTAGAGTTGCGTTTCCAATGTCTGGACTTTCAGTATATAATAGTTCCAGAAAAAAATAGCTTCAGTTTTCCCACGCTGTAAGGATAGCGCCTTCCATTAGGAAATATTATTCTCTGATATAATGAAGTTGATCAAAATTTCATATCCCCTCTCAAATTTGTGTAAATGAAGTACAGATAGCTTTACGTTGTTTTGAAACTTCATGCGCGAGGCTATTTTAAGCCATATGTACATGTAAGAGGTTGATATAAACTATTGTAGCGAGACTACTGATAGCCGCCACGGAAAGATCGCCCTGTATAGTAAATGTGCGTAGTAGTCAAAAGAGGAGTCTAGAAGCTTCATGCTCTCTCGTACCTTCTTAACAAAACATGAAAAATAGTAAGCTTCATGTATACAGAATAGCATAATTATGCATCTACCCACTTAAAGGAGGCCAGTACCACTAAGATGTACTTGTTTGGACTGTTTCTGGATTGGTTCCTGCCCTATGCTGAATGACAAAATGATACTCCTGAAGTCTTTAGATCTACCTAACCACTTCAGGATTCTTGGATTGCAGAAGCTACCTCAATCCGCCAATAAACATTTCCAATCGCCTGACCAGCTACTCGGGGTTTTTGGAGTTCTCTGAGCTCCTGGTACAATTGATCTGTATTTCTACTCAAAGCATCAAACATTTCTTCAAAGCGTTCTGATAGTTTCTCTACACACTTACCTTCAGTTTATCTATATCTCTCATTTAGATCACATAACAAATGATTTCTGTGACATGCAGCATATTGTTGGAAAGCCTATAAACACATTTTCCATATGCGTGACATATTTTCACGACTTTGGAGTCTCATAAGTCATTTTCTTGGCACCGTATGTATCAAGTTATATTTGACGTACAATGATCTTGTATTGCTGAATACAACACAGATCATTTCATGTATTACATCCAGAAAAACAATGTTATAGCAACAATCATGCGAAGTTTCAGGGAATTAAGCAAAAAACGCTAATAAAGCATATCTCATTTCCCGTGACAACTGGGACGCACGGTGAAAATCAACAAATAACCTTGCGATTTCCCCCAAAACATTTCCGGTTCATGTGACTAACACCCTTAATATGTATATGCAGGAAAACACGCGGACACAAATTAGGGTATTTGTATCTTACGTAGGTTACATGTGGTGTCTGGTGTGGTTTCAGGGCAAATGGAAAGAATAGATTAGAAATGGTGAACCTTTTGGGCAAGTTAAAGGAACGTGACCTAGTAGTGCGAAGTCAGTGATAGTGAGTCGCCTACGTGATTACCTCGTTGATAACGGCGAAGATCTAGAGTGCTATACATTTGAAACAACTAGACCAGCTTAAGAACCGAACTGATGACATAACAGGACTATTTAAAATAAGAATTGAACGTACAGCAAGATTATCAGTTAATGAACTGAATGTAAGTGCAGAGACACTATCAGAACCACGGATGTGACCACTGGGCACTGACGATACTCAGTTGTGCTATCGTCTTTGATATAAATATACTAAACATCGAATTCGATACCTACAATGTAACCTGTAAAATGACCGACAAACACTTTGATTTTGTTGAGCAGGCTTGTTTGATTTATACTCCATTAGTGTATATGTTTTACGGTTTTCACATTCGGATTTGTGCATCAGTCTAGTCGCGGCCGCTTTTACAATTTTTCAGGAAAAATGCTTCTTCAAAGTTTTAAGTAATTATTTTCAGATTTCGGTAATATTTATTGAACATTACAACGATTTGTACGATCGTTACACTTTTAGTATTGAAGCTTCAAAAAGAAATAAAAGAATAATCAAGATCACAGAACTGAAAATTGAAGTGAGATGTAGTTACTTAGGTTAGTAATATTTGCTTATTCCTCTGCCACCGTACAAATTATGTAGTAACATCATCTCATGTCCAAGTGTCGCCATCTATGGGGACGCCCGTTGACAAATTACGAAGACACAAGATCCAAACACCTGGACTGTCATCAAGCGGCAACAGATGTCAGCAACATCCCTTGTTCGTAACAACTTTTACGATGTACCGTTATTTCTGCTCATTCACATCAAAAGCTGACAACTGATATTAAGTGTATGCTTTCGACTATGCATCAGATTCAAATACGTTTTTTGTTATATGATATCATTTGCGATTTGCATTCTATATCTTTTTGAGCTTTCCAAGGACAGTTTTTAAGTATCAAATACTTTGGACATTAATCCGCCAAACAGGTTCCAGGACATATAAAGTAATCCACTATATATAATACATTCAAAACTGTAATATCTTATATTTCTCAATTTTTGAATTCCCTGAATTGTTTATCCTCAGGATAATGGAATTTCGAATCTGTTCACCTGAAGACGATTGAAGATAGCAAATATCAATCGAAACGTCGTGACACCAATTTTATTTTCAATCCCACCAATACGAAAAAGTAGATCAAGCACAGAAATGATAACGAATTTGAGAAAGATACAAAAATAAAGCAGATAGACAACCCGATGTCAAAATCCGAAAAACTTATCTCAAATTCGAAAATTATCGCAATCACAGCATTTGCTTCTTTATTCGTGGGACGTTAAAAGATACCGAGTTCCTAGTACCGTTTTACACTAGCCAAATGTGAAATATTTGTTGTGGCATAGCAGGTCTGTTGATCCGTATCAAAAATAAAATTCTACTAATGCACATGGTTTATTGTGTACAGGTTTATGGTAGCTTAAACATAACTCGAGCAGCCCCATGAATCTATGATCGCGACACATGCAGATACATGACATTCCCATAGTATATCATAACTGCTTTCAATTGAAAGCTACATTAGAAATTGTCCTTTGAAATGCAGCGCGCTTATCGTAGACGTATTCCTTGGGACATGTTCACGGATGATTCAAAGAGCGACTGAGTCACTTGAAGGAATAGTTAATAAATTTGTTCCTTGGCGATGTTATACAGAGGATAACAGGTCGTAAGCGATGATAGAGGATGCGTGCTATGTTTGACTGTAACAAGAAAAGAAATGTTCTCAGTGGCGTATCTGCATTTTCTATAAAATTATGATAATACATCTTTACTTTTGGATAAAGATACATGTTTTTATATTTCAGCAGCAATGCTGATTTGTCTTTAGAATTTGTCACAAATGAGTGTCCAACAAACTAACAGACCAACAGACCTCAAATTCTCAACATCTATTTTCGTGTTGTAACATTCAAAAAAAGGTATTGATATGGATTCGAAGATGCTTAAATGACAATAATATTTTTCCTTATCCGTGGACAACCAAAATTGCATTTAACGTTCTCGTATTTGAAAATAGAATAATGTTCGAGATATTTGAACAAAGACAAAAGTAAGAGTAGATTATAAATGATAGTTACGATTCACTGAACGTGGTGGATGTGCTTACATCACCACAGAACACATGCATATTTGAATGGACATTCACCATATTTTAGCTTTACCTGTCCCCCCGGTACGATATTTTCTAATTCTTCTTGTAGGTAATTGTGCAATGATTTTGGATCTAAAGTCACTATGCATACTGTTGTCTAGCGAAGAGTATATATAAACACGTTTGGTGTGGCCACGCTTACTAAGGTTGGACCTCTATATGCATTTAGATCCCTTTACTAAGCCCATCACTATGAATTAACACCTTACGATATAACGACCTATCTCTATTTTGTGGTTTGAAATGACAGATAAGCGCATAACCTTATACATAAATTCTGTGGCATAACTGATAAACAACTGATCATCTGTGGCGCATACAAGTACTGCAATTTCCTATTTTATCAACGTATAGCAGCAGAAAAGTATCATGTTCCAATTAGAGAGCTTATGCATCTTCTGTAAACAGTGTATGATGTTAGTTTGTCCTTGATACAATCCGTATTAGGTATTTTGTATAACCCTATTGAAATCAAGGAATGCTGTGTCCAACCAGGGGCATGAAAATGATCGGATTTCTCTACTGGATTTTGAATACAATTACTTGGCATTTACTAAGTTTCTATGACAACGTTTCTCACCAACTGAAATGTTTGTGCAGGATGATCAAATTGTAGAATGTTTATGTATTTATATAAGGTAGGTACCTATATGTAAATAGTAACTCAAATAGAACTCCTCCACAAATAGTTATATGGAAATTAACTGTGTATTTCAAAAATAAAATTGTAGAAACGTTCACAACAATGGAAAATAATTGATTTTATCTGAAAGCTACAAATTGTTCACCATTTTGATTCTAATTTCTGTAAATTCAAGAATATTCCATAAGCAACTGACATTACAATGCCAATCTGACATCTTAGAAGTTTGAAAATTTTGTTTTATATAGTCAAACACCATTGGATATCTAAATTATAACGAAAGACTCTGAAAGCCTATTGGTAGAGCTCGATAAGATCTCATCCCATTGGCTTAATACAACAACTGGTTATTTGATGAAATCGGCCCTTAGATTATGTAAAATTAAATGGTACTGAGTGAGCTTAAAACTATAAGGCTAGAATAGATAGGTATTTCCATCCGCTATTTCAGTAGTAAACAAAAGGTATAGAGAACTGTTCTACATATCCAGATATCATAAGGCTGGATAGAACTTTAATACTGTATAGATATAAATTATATAAACTGACAACTAGTAAAAAGCATCTCAGCAATACAAATTTCTCGGGCCGCCCGGTACTGAGCGTGTGCCGAGTAGCAATTGCATAATTCAACAGTTCTTTGTTGAAGAGTAGGAGGTCGACAATAGGCACAGGAACAGCCTTTCTGGATGTAAGAGGAACATGGTTAGTATGTAGGATGAACAAACGTATATTTGTTAGTATGCGGCTGAAATGGTGAATCTGTACATACATTTGTTTTCTCCATGGTGGTGTGGGCCTGTATTTTATTGGTGATTTAATCTTTCTTGGTATAAGAAATAATGCGGAGTATCTGAGAAAATTTATTCTTATATAGAAAGACGTCGTACGCTTCGCTATTAATGCTATTAAAGGACCTCTTATAGAAACTGGTTCACAGTGAAGTAATTTGAAATTTAATGTTGGATACCGGTGGCTATCGCAGATCAAAAGTTTTAAAATACAATTTAGCAATATATAGCTCATGATATAGAGAGATGCTTCCGCCTTTTGATATTTGCCATGTTTACTCTAGCACTCTTTTTTATAGATAACCTCACGCAAAGGCCTATCGCGCTTCATAAGCATTGCGCGAGCGTAAATGTCTGTTCACATTGACCTTAACGCGCTGAAGATTCTGACAATCGGTGAATAACTTCCCCGGTAGGTCAAAAAGTGAACGATGAGACGGCCAAGTGGTCGCCATGTTTCAAAAGCTCGTATTGTTGTTATTGCATTGGAGACCTGCGAACTTCATTATCTCGCTGTATATTTTCGCAGTAATATCACTTTTGTTGCATATGTAAACAAAGAAGGAAATTGGTTTGATAAAACAGAAAAAAAATTATCTAAGCACAGTTTTACCTATAAAAGGGTTATGTTGATAATATTATGCAGTCGCATACGGAGAACATCGCCGTGATACAAAGAGAATCCATCGAGCGAAAATGTAAATCTGGCTTCCGAAATATGTATAATTCATGCAGGATGATTTATTTCCCGTTGCCGATTCGTTTTTAACAGTCCCAATTTGGGTGTTGCGGGAGGGACGATGCCGCGGTTTGAGAGGCATCCCCTAGGGGCATGCTCCGTCGCTGATTACAGAACGCGTGGGGCTCTAAACGTATAATTGTGGGAGACCTTCGAATCAAGCTAAGGGGAATTGTGATAGGATAAATACCGATAAATATAGGTCTACGATTCTGCAATTAAGAAGGATGACTGTGTTGTGCCAGAATATTCGTAACCGTGGAGACTAAACGAATCTTAGAACAGTTCTTCTACAGTTGTTTTGACAAGTTGGTAATAACTTGTGAATGGAATGCTTGCTTCAATTATTAATGCATCGCCAAACTCAAAAACGGCAAAATTGTATTGTAAGTACAACCTGATGATGAAGTTAGTAACGTATTTCAAACAAATTAACTTGACACTAGGATGTGAAAGCAATTCCATTGATTGAATAATGGGATAAAATATGCCAAGCAGTGCTTCGTCCTTTATAAAAAATGTTTTCAATTTCTTCGTGCACGTTCAGGTAAAATTAACTATTAAATCGCACAACACTGTATATACCGTAAAATCTAATTATGAAAGCAACTAGATTCCATTTAATTTTTGCTACTGGTTTGACTTCTTGCAATTATATAAAACTTTAAATTATGCATGATGACCCCACATATGTAACAGTAATAATTACTAAGACGAAAATTCTTTGATTGAATTTGTATTTGAGTTGTTTTAATTTTCGGAATTTAGTTCCTCAATTGCGTATTGCCATCGTCTGATTATGAATATTTTTACTTCTTACGCCAATCTTAATTTTTTCTGGTGTTGGCAAAAGATGTTGCATAGTTATACACTTTGAACCCTACTAATTATCTGTAGTTATTAGGCATATATGATTATTCACACATCTCCCTCTAAGGTATAGAAATGATTTTTGATTTATTTTCAAAAGCTATGGTTTCCAACTTTACGCACAAGTCGTACGACATCTTATGGGCTAGTTAATCTTACCTAAGTGGTGGATAATTTCTTTCGCCCCTGTTTGAGCAACTACTAATAAAGGATACTACTTCTTAACAGAATAAATGGCATAAATAAAATTAGGTGCTATTCATCCTCTCACAAATGGCGTCCAATAGATTTACTCTGTATTCCACGTGCAGTGGTTCTTATGGAATATTCTGATTTTAAGACTAATAATCCACTTGAAGTAAGTTTTGCAAATATTGGAAATTATAATGTGAGAAGCCAACATTTTTGGGAATTTTTGGTATAACATGATTCAGTTTCAAAATGTTTTACAAATTGAATTCAAAAAAATCATCAGTTACAAAGTCCCATCTAAATATTTATATCTAAACTGATACCATTGATTGAGGAAATATAAAGTCAACCTACTCGAAATCATTTTTTTTTCATTTCTTCTTTGGAAAGGAACAGTTTAGTAATTTTTTGACCAAACCCAGTATATTATCCCACATCCATAGACAATAGATGGTTCAGTTTGCTCATTCGTGCAGATGTAGTAAATGGAAAGGCTTCTAATAAGCTTTATTAATGTGCCGTAAGATGGCAATTCGTCTTCCGCTGATTTATTGAATTCATCACTCACGTCACTAGACTTAAGTGGTACTAGTCTGCGGGGTGTCTCACGATCCGTTGGCGCCACTGCTGTCAAAACCTGGAACGGGAATACGACCCGGTACGGTACAGAGGAATTTTCAAGAATGCCATACAGAATGGTGAACAAACTGCTTTATCCAGTCTCATTCTAAGACAATTTGATGGAAGAAGTATTGTGATTGCGGAATACTTTGGATATGAGTTTATGTTTCACTTGAAACCATGTTGCACATTTAAGCTCATTTGTATGACTTTTGTTGTTCTTCTGTCTGTCATCTATATGTTAATAATATCGTAATTTGCGCTTCCCATGTAGATATAACACAACCCCTCCCCCTCCCAAAAAATCTGAAGGACAAAAAACCTCTCTACTAAAACCATTTCCCAGTCAACGGCATATTCTTCTTTCTCTCTAAAAAGCGAATAACCTCTTAACTGAAACTATTAAAAAACCTGAACAGTAATAAAAAACTGCCTACTGGAGATATTTTCCGCCCATTTTGCACCCCATGCACACTGCGCCGTGAGTGAGAGCCCTATTTGCCCTACCCTAGCTACAATTCTGTTATAAGTATGAAAAAAATAGATCTGCATTTTTATCACCATAAAATTCAATCTGCATGTCTTTTCTTATAATCATTAAAGTAGCTATTGCATGAAAACTGTAGACAATCTAGATGTTTCAATATCACTTCCTGGAGTATTTTGCGTTTCACACTCTTATTTGATCCATCTCACACTCTGACTGATGCACTCACTCACACCATAGTATGTAACGGTTTTGCTAGGTCGGATTCGCAGAAACTGAGAGCTCTCATTTTTGCAGAGCAAATATATTCAGCGGAATAACAACTACTGCTCTAAAAGGCTTAAACCAGAGCATCACTGGAATACCGCCTTCATGTTTAGGGAATCGCAACGAAACATGTTTCGAAACTTCTAGAGAGAGAGGGAGAGAGGGAAGGAGAGAGGGAGAGAGAGAGGGAAAGAGAAAGAGAGAGAGAGCAATTTGTTTTGTCGACGTGGCGGATATTAAAAGTTCCTTCACAATCTGGAACTTTGAAGAAAAGTGGCTGATCTATTTTACAGATTATGCCATGTTTGACCGAGCTTTCTTGGTTAATAACACCAAAACTTTCAATACAACGAACACTAGAAAAGCCTAACGGGCTTTTCCTCACCAAGTAGAACGTCCAGAACATTGATTGAGCCTTTTGCAAAATCAATTCCTATGGAGACTGTTTTAAGATATTTCATTTCGAATATTTTCCTCATAAACCTGAACTTTGATAATGAATATCGAAAAAGAAAATTATCTTCAACTAAGAGCCATAGATCATTCTATGTATCAGCATTATAGAAAATGCCTGAATCATCTGCAAAGCTTATAGACTTTCACCTACTACTGAGATGTTCAACATTTCATTTAAGTAAATTTCGTTCAGTACTCATATGTGGTTTTAATTAACAGCCTGAACACTTACGAGGGTCACGCTGAAAGTTTTTAGATACAGAAAAACTACAAGGCTTTTTTAAAAAACTTTATTCTGTTTTTTCATATTCTCTCTCTACCCAAAAACATTTACGCATTCGGCAAAACCACTTGCCAAATTCTTGTGACCAACGTCGCACGGAGCTAGGTCCGGGGAATAAGGTGGGTGGGGCAACAGTTTGACACCCTGTTCAGCAAAAAAATCGAGTGTTCTAGCGGCGCTGTGGCCGGGTGCGTTGTCATGGTGCCATTGAATACCCCGCAGACCAGTCTTTGGATGGCTCTTGCATAGTTCTTGGAAGACTACAGGAACACATTTGGTTATATATCATTCAGAAGTAACTGTCCTTTGATTTTCCAAGGCGACCGTTGTGATGTATCCACTTTTAGAAAAAAAGATGCGACCAGTTTCTTTCCAACACTCTTGGAACGACAAATTTTCGTTGGAGGCTGCACACTTTCAAAGCACCAAACTAATGACTGTTATTTAGTTTCGGGATCATAATGACATAACCATGTTTCGTCTCTGGTTACGATATTAAGTGTTTTTACTGTGCCCATTATGAAATTTTTCAAGCATAAACTTAGCCTAATTAACTCTTGTTGCTTTTTGCTCACTGGTCAACAAATGTGGCACCCATCTGGAACACCGCTTCGTTAGGCGAAGGTGATCATGAATGAATGTTTGCTTGGACCGCTGCCGATCCAATCCCCAGAGAAGCCTCAATCTCGGTGTAGGTTGTATGACCATCTTTTTTTATCATATTTTGCACAGCCTCTACAGTTTCCGGAGTAACAGCAGTGGGCGGTCGACCTGTGCGAAGTTCATCATCGAGTGAGACCCGGCCCCTTTCAAACTAAGCAAACCAATTAAAAGTCCCCAAAGCAATTCACTAAACTGTCGTGACATCCCGCTTGTTTTAGTCCCTCTTTATAGCCATACAAAATCATGTCTCGAAACTCGCGACTACCCGGTGGTTCCATTTTCACGTTAAAATTCGGCCAACACTTCGATGCATTCGAGACCGTGGCAAGGCGAATACTGAACGATTCATACGCTGCCTTTGCGTGTAAACACTTACAACTTTAGACAAAATAGCTGCGTGCTCAAACTTAAACTTATATAGATTAGGAGTATCTGAAGACTTTCAGCGTGACCCTCGTAAGAACTGGAACGTCCTGTAAAAACCTGTCCTGATTCAACTATCGTGTACAATCCTGTAACGGAAAATATCCAAAATTAACAATTCAGCTAATTTACATGTTGTGTACTGGATTCCTCAAGCGAACGGGTTGAAATAATGGAAAAGTCTCTGTTGGTAAATATGAGAGTGGCTGCATGAACTTGCGAGTTGTGCGGCGTATGAGACGTCCAGCGGTTAATGAGTTTTCGGTGGCCAGCCGCCAAAGCGGGCCAATTTAGAGGGAATTTAGATTAAAATCGCTACTAGCCCGCCCACTCAATTCCAACCGACCTGAACGTGCTGATCGTTATTTCATCTCCAGTACCAACACGACGTCGCAACGAATTTACTCCGCCATCCGGGTCAAAGAGCTGCTGAAATAATTGGTCAGTTGCATATTTAAAACAATTTTCAATAAACTCAAATAGAGTAACAGTTCTGAAGTCCGATAAAAGCATTTAGTAAACTGATATATAACTGCACGCTATATATATAGAGTCAACCTACTTGAGTCTATTTATTCAAGGCGAAATATCACTTTTGGCGGAATGCTTGAACAGAAGGTCACCTGAGTGTTAGAGTAAACGTGGCAACCTGACAAAAGTTAGGAGCGTCTAGTTAAATTATATTTACGTGACTTCTCACCGTTCGGCAGTATCTCTTGAACGGTAGACCGGATGTATCGCGTGTTGTTATATGGATAAGACATTTATATAGAATTAAGTATACAAATAATCACGAAATATATTAAACTCAGCAATAGTATTTCCTTCCTGAATCAATTTTTCTGCGCTCCTGCGAGTGCTTAAAATTATTGGATCCCTCAATAACTATTCGGACTTGGGCTATACGTCTAGACATGGCGCTGAAGGCAAACAATTATAAAATTTTCGGTGTACCCCGAAACAGAGCAAAACCGCCAATTAAAGTTCTGCTAGGCGTTCGTAATTGTTCTCACTCTTTGAATTCGATCTAAGAATCGGACGTGGGAGCAGACAGGAAAAATAGATAATATGAGGTTTGAGAAACAAGTTTTGAGATTTGCGACACTGCACAAAACATTGTGATACCTGTTGATCAGAAATTAAATTAGAGTATTATTTGTGAAACTGTGTTTTAATCTTTTTTTAAGATCAAGGCGTAAGCGAGTACTTTGGGTGTTTTTGAAAGTTGAAGTGCATTATTTCAATTTCTAATGGTTCCAGATTCTATCAGTACAGCTGGACACAACCAAATAATACATCACATATCATTCCTGCGACACATCAGGCTATTTTATCCATTACACACACTTTTTCGAGCCTTTATTGTAAAGGAAAATATATAATTAAAAAAAAATTATATAGACAAACTAGTATCAAACGATTTGCAACTGACTAGCAATCGATCATTGACCAGTTGATTTGACATTTGAAATCGCAAGTTGGTTGATACAAAATACCAATTTTTGCCATACTGGTGAGAGACGACTGCACTTTTCGCGTTTGATGGCAACTATCGACCATTTTTAGTCGGTTGGAAGTTACAAAATAAGGCGTCGGGCATTTTTCGTCAACGCACTTGCAATACATTCATACAAGTACTATTGCATGAGTGTTAGAAAAGAAAATGAAATGTAACTTCATTCCAGAAGGTTAGATTCCAAGTTTTTTCAAGGCGTAGAATTGACGACGCTTCTCACGCCATGATAACATCAACATACATAATCTCTGTATCTCATCATATAGATACCAAGTATCTTAAATTAAAACGTTAAGATACCATCAGCTACCTCGATTATCTTCTACAATTAATTTGTTGTATTAATCTCTTAATCTGCATTAAAGTTTCATTTGGAAAAATGGTTCTCCTATAATTGAATCCTTTTATCGAATAAATAATCTAACCAGATAACAAGCGGTATAGATTATTCATTAAGACTGCACATACATTGATACATTTTTAAGCAACATTATCAATTCTTGGAAAGGGTTCATCATTCACCATTGAAGCAGAGGCCTCAAAATAGAAAACTTCAATCAAAATCTTGAAATCGAACTGAAATGAATC
Source organism: Bruchidius siliquastri (assembly GCA_949316355.1). Classification (NCBI taxonomy): domain Eukaryota; kingdom Metazoa; phylum Arthropoda; class Insecta; order Coleoptera; family Chrysomelidae; genus Bruchidius; species Bruchidius siliquastri. Next base: position 38,780,252 of record OX438533.1, on the reverse strand, counting down.
ACAAGGAACATGTGTGATAATTATAGTTCGATTCTGTATTTCCAAAGCTGGAGTTTTCTTTGTCTCAAGGACATTTGTTAATGTTTTCTATGGGTGTCCTTTAGCAGTAGTTCAAACACAGTCGCTAAAAAAATATTTACCATAGACAGACAAATAAAAAAAATATTTAATAGAAAAATAGCTAAACAGCATAAATGGAATGCTAGACTTGAGAGCTGTAGTTTTGTATCCATAACAGAAGCTAGTTAGTTAGTTAACCTGGATAGCATTTATAAAGAGTCAAATTTGACAGTACGATGAAGCTTTCATTGTAAATCGGAACGCGTCACTGTAAAACGGTGAAACTGTGTATCAGATACACAATTATTCCATCTGCATGATGGTAGGAGTTTCACCAAGTGAGAGCACCCACAATCTGCATTTATTTTATTTATTATAAATTCTCAATTTTGATAAAGCAGACCGTCAATCTAAACCAGCTTAAAATATCGCCGAAATATTAAATGAAGCTCAACAAAACAATCTAATTCCGAGTACCGGCAGTTGTACGTGTGTCAAGGATATTTGCGTTTTGACACGCCACCACGTGCTGTTGATAGAGCATCAGAGAGGAAGTTACTTTCTTCAAAATATGAACCCGGCCGGGTCGAGCCGTCACGCCGTCACACAGCACAGCACAGCTTCACGTAGCGTTTATCTCTGGACTGGTTAATCTAGAAGGCTGGCTGGCTGGCGTTGTGGCGTTCGTTTTGGCACCGGTGATGGATTCTTTTGTTCGCTGCTGTCATCGATTTCCGATTCCGCCTCTCGCGTACGTGACCAAATCGTTTTTATTGAACTAGATTTTTTCATAGGCAACTTGAATAGCTTGCAGCTATTCGAAAAAGACAATATCAAAGATTAAAAGTCAGTTCTTGAATTTTACAAGATGCTTCCCATATCGGGAGAAGGTTGGTACTCATTTCGAACACTATTTGAGTTTGTGAAAATGAAATGAAATGAAATCAAGTAGATTCACTCAGTATCCTTCGCTTAGTTATCCATTTAGAAAAAAAATTCTTGGAATGATGGAATCAGAATTTTACGAGAGGTTTTCGTAGGTCCTCTAGCCCAATTTCCTATTGCATTTTTTTGTAAATTTATTATTATATACATTTTCGAAGAATTGATTATTTGTAGGTATAACATAATTCAGAGAAATCAGAAATTCACGAACTAAACGGAATGAATTTCAAATTTCTGATCATGTCTCTACGATTATCTGCAAGAAATATATTTGCTCCGTTTACATTTTGTTTGAAACATAGTGGTAGGTACATATCAATGGTCCTTGAACATGACATTGATACCGCAATATATATATTTAAAAAATACTATACTTCAAAATTTCATCCTCAATATGGCTTACAAAGATACGTGAAACTATATAGAGGATGGAAATTCCTAGTAATATTTTTGAAACATCCAAGTTGTCTACTATCAGGCAATAAACCATGGTAACTTTAACTCCCTCGAACGCACAGACTTCATCAAAATCCTCTCTGCCTTTACCAGCCACCGAATGTTCTCTTACTCTGATTGGCCACCAACGTCGGCGTTGTGAGATGTTCACCTATCGATCACGCGTTCATCACGCACTGATCATTGTTTATAGTTTCTGTTGCGAAAAACGTCTAGTAGATGGCGTGGCATGGTCTAATTCAGAGACAAGTGTCTCCAGAGTACTCCAGACCATTAAACCTGTAATTACCTTATGCCGTTCTAGCTTCTATTCTATTCTAATCATTCTCTTATGAGTGCGTAATTTTAGTAGTGTCGGAATGAAATGTGATTTCTGTGGATAACAAATACATTTTTTAAGTTGTCAGAGCTTGTAGGCGTACGTAATTTGAAAATAAATTCATATTTATAATATATCAAGTGGATCTCTTTTTGAGTATTATATGTGACATGGAAGTACGCTTTTGTCAATAAAATTAATTATATCCACTGAGCGAAACAAAAAAGTCATATAATTTCCCAGACTGAGTCGTGAGGTGCTTCAATAAATCTCAGTAGTCTTTTGTCGCCTATTTTGATGCTGTCGCTTAACCGAGAGTAACGCATTACCTAACAAATTCGCAGTAACAATGTTTATACACAGTGTCTTGTAAAATAATATCTTTGTTCAAAATTAATCATCCATATAGGCAGCCACCGTCGTGTCCACCCACCCACAAGTTATTCCAGAGGCTGCCAAGAATGAAGGCGATGCTGCGGTTTTGTTTTTCGTTGCTGGTTTCACAGGCACAGGTGCGCAGTGGGTGGATGCCGAGACTGCTGCCCAAGTTTTTTCGATTTAACGCTGCCGCACTTGCGGCAAAAACAAACGCGCTCTACCAGACAGGCTTCGCTTCGTTTGCAGCGAATAAATGAATGCATTCGTCATCTTCAGAGAAGCACATTCTGGAAATGTTATGAGGCTGCTGATATTTGTGTTTTGATTATCAGTATCTGTCTAGGAGACAGACAGACAGACAGTAGGAAATATTGGGTTGGGGAAAAATAATTTCGGTGTTGCCTAATAGATGGCGTTAAAGTTGTATATCTATAGTCATGCTTATTCAATGAAGCCAGCATGTTTAGAAGTTTAAAGTCTATAAAATATTGCTGAGTACAAAGTAGCATCATTTGTTTACTGATTCAAAAACTATTGCGCTTTGACAATGGAGATTCCAGATGCGAAGGAAGGTGTTGCTGAGTGTTTGGTGGTGGGATCATGAGCTGCTCGAACCTGGACAAACCATTAATTCGACTGTCTACTGTCAACAACTAATGAGATTGCGACAGGCGATTGAAAAAAACAGGCCAAAATTGATCAATAGGAAAGGCGTTGTCTTCCATCACGACAATGCTAGACCGCACATATATTTAGTGACTCGTCAAAAATTGACGGAGTTTGGCTGGGAAGTTTTGATGCATCCACCGTATTGCCCAGACCTTGCCCCGTCGGACTTTCATTTGTTCCGCTCAAACAAGTGACATCTTTCCTACGATTATTCGATAAGTTTTCACAAGGTACGAATGACTTTTCGGACAAAGGACATTGAGACCATTAATTATAATACTTAATTCGTCGCAAGGCTTCATGGGTCTACTATATACAAATGGCCAAACATGCAACATAAGGAAAACGTAGACGCCAAGATCGAAATTGTTATTTGGAAGTGAGACATGACGATGAGCAGGGCGCCAAGTGCGTTTCAGCTTTATAAATTGCTACCTTATTAAAGGCGATCATTAATATCTCACTTGGTAATATGACAGTTCTCATCGCCGTAAAATAATTATTACCGAGAAAAGCAGCAATGATGTACGATTCAAATGTGATGAGTTAAGATTTTGGCACGGTTCTTAAGCGGAATTATGTGGATTTCCAACGACGAACGGCATCCTTGAGATACGTAGGAGTTGTCGAGAATTATATTTACGATCGGCTATTATTTATGGCTCTAGAAATGTGAAATGTTTTGGCCAGTTGCAGCTCTTTTTGAATATTTCATATTATCATGGATCATCGCCGCAAATGAGCCTGGAGCCACATGAACGTTTGAATGTTCATAATTCACCAGACTTTTATCTCGCCATTTTGTTATTTATTATGTTAATAATAATGAGGAGTTAATAAAATGCGAAATGCACAAATAAAATGTAAGAAATGGAACAATGCACATAAATGGCGATGCAGGAACGTGAAAAAGACACATAACATGACAAATATGGATGACTGTATGATGCTGTTAAAATCCGTCTAACAGTATCTGAAAATCAAGTATATTACGAGGGTCACGCTGAAAGTTTTTAGATACAGAAAAACTACAAGTTTATTTTTAAAACTTTATTCTGTTTTTTCAACATATTCTCTCCCTACCTCAATACATTTACGCATTCGGTAAAACCACTTGTTAAATTCTTGTGACCAACTTTCTTTTGAAAGGTTGCTAATTTCCTCCTCAAATGCAGCGATTGCCTCTTCATCGGTGAAAAAATGGCGACCTCGTAGCTTTTCTTTGATCTTAGGCAATAAGAAGTCGCACGGAGCTAGGTCCGGAGAATAAGGTGGGTCAGGCAACAGTTTGACATTCTGTTCAGCAAAAAAATCCAGTGTTCTAGCTGCGCTGTGGGCGGGTGCGTTGTCATGGTGCCATTGAATACCCTGCAGACCAACCTTTGGACGGCTCTTGCATAGTTCTTGGAAGGCTACAGGAACACATTTGGTTATATACCATTCAGAAATAACTGTCCTTTGATTTTCCAAGGCTACCGTTGTGATGTATCCAATTTTAGAAAAAAAATTCGTCCATTTTCCTTCCAACACTCTTGGAACGACGAATTTTCGTTGGAAGCTGCTCACTTTCATAGCACCAAACTAATGACTGATTTTTAGTTTCGGGATCATAATAATAACCATGTTTCGTCTCCGGTTACTATATTAAAAGTGTTTTTACTGTGCCCATTATCCAATTTTTCAAGCACAAATTTAGCCCAATCAACTTTTGTTGCTTTTTGCTCACTGGTCAACAAATGTGGCACCCATCTGGAACACCGCTTCCTTAGGCGAAGGTGATCATGAATGAATGATTGCTCGGACCGCTGCCGATCCAATCCCCAGAGAAACCTGAATCTCGGTGTAAGTTATATGTCGATTTTTTTACCATATTTTGCACAGCTTCTACAATTCCGAAGTAACAGCAGTGGGCGGTCGACCTGTGCGAGGTTCATCATCGAGTGAGACCCGGCCCCTATTAAACTCAGCGAACCAATTAAAAACTGTAGCCCTAGAAGGGACAGAGTCCCCAAAGCAACTCACTAAACTTTCGTGACATTCCGCTTGTTTTAGTCCCTTTTTATAGTCATACAAAGTCATGGCTCGAAAATCGCGACTACCCGGTTCCATTTTCACGTTGAAATTCGGCCAACACTCAGATGCATTCGAGACTGTGGCAAGGCGACTACTGAATGATTCAAACGCTGCCTTTGCGTGTAAGCACTTACAACTTTAGCCAAAATGCGTGCTCAAACTTGTTCAAACTTGTATAGATTAGGAGTATCTAAGACTTTAAGCGTGACCCTCGTACTAGATGAAGTCACCAAATACAGTAACATATATTTTCATCATAGCATCTGAAACACGTAACATGTCAAATTTACCCCTTTAAAGCATGGGAGGTATATCAGCAACGTCAAAGTATACAGCTGCAAGTGGATCCCACCCAAGTGCGCCCATGTACCTTACGATGTATATATCTATTACAACGGCCTTATAAAATTTAACGACGACAAGAATTACACGCTGCATAAAGCCAAATGCTATTGGCGGCTAAATGATGTTTTATACTATAATATGGCCGTAAATTAATTTTAAGCTTAATTTAGAAAAATCGCGGCTTAAAAAATAATATCCGGAGGCTCCTCCCACGACGTCGGCTCACTTTGAGTGTCTTCCTCCCAATATCAATAAATTCAACGGAAAGAATCATAAAAGTCCTGCTTTTTAATCTTATGCATTTAAATTCATATTCAGATTTTAATTACATTATTAACGTTAGCCGTAGATGCAGCTCGAGAGTTATTTACATTCGGTTTTTGCCTGGAAATTGAAGGAGCTGCTGAGTTGCCAGTTATTGAGACCTGCCTTTGGTACAGCCTTATCGGAACATATCATGAAAATGAACCAGGCACTGAAACAACCCTTGCATTTCATTGTTACCTTACATTCAAGTTTTTTATTTGCTATGTATAACTTTTTTTGTTTATGTAATGGTCAGCTATCGAAGATCATGTGCGTAGTGCTTTGGTATGTTTACGTCCAGTCTGTCTATTATATGGATGGACTTTATCTGTAATTTCCCTTAATTATGCCCCAATGTGGACATGCATGTTACGAACTCTCGTCTCGGCGGCGGAAAGAAGAGAGCAAATATATATTTTGTTTTGAGCAAGCTTGTTTCCAAAGTCATTCATTTGGGAACCTCACCATTTTGCAATAAGGTGCTGGGAAGTTTATTCCCGATAGCTTTCAACGTTTTAATGTTAGTGTCAATAGACAGCTTTTCCCTCACAGCGCTTCAGGAGGAGATTTTTGACCTTTGTATGAGGTTATTTTGAATAAAACTTCAAGAAGCTGCAGCACTGCAAAACAGTCTATTTACCCACTAACTAATTTTCCAATTAACTACGTGTTTATAATAAATTATATAACGATGATTTTACGTGACGTGATATGACAACGTTGAGTATTGCAAGTTGTTAGATTTTGCAAATTGCGAGTCCCAGGTAAATAAGTGACTCAATTTGATGGTAGATTTCAGCACTTGATCATGATAATTTCCGCTATAAAACAGTGTCCGATCTTCTATAACTTTAATCTACATATATCTTTACTGAGTAATTATAAATATCCAAAGTCCATTTCAAACCGATTGAATTTAACGGTTTCTGGAAACTGTTCGGACGTACTACTCGTATCATATTTTTTAGTAGTTTTGTATTTTATGAATGATTGAGATCTTCTGTACTGAAGGAGGTTGTTATGTATTAGATGGTGGGACTTGATTTCTAAGTCAATCTAAAAGGGTCTTATTTTAAAATTGTAAGATAATATGTATTTATACAGCATGTACAATTAAAGCGTTCATTATTATTGTAAATGAATATTGTCAATGTGGAAAACTAATAGAAAAGTAGGAATATTAAATGCTCATTGCATGAATATATTTAGAAAAATGTTTGACTTCGGACTTCCATTGTCTATAAAATTTCGAGTATCACGACGTTTCGATTGATGTGCTATCTTCAATCGTCTTCAGGTGAACTGATGGTTGAAGATAGCGCATCAATTGAAACGTCGTGATACTCAAAATTTTATAGACAATGGAAGTCCGAAGTCAAGCATTTGATAAATCCACCTTGTCTACAAGTTTCAAACAATATTTAGAAAAGCAAAAATATGAGTAAAACATTTATAACAGATCACAATAGTAACGACGATTTGGAGTAGGTGAGAATGTCAGGCACGTATCCAGGATTTAGCTTCGGGGGGAGGGGGGGGGGGAGGGGGATCTCTTGAGGTGCAGTCAGGTTACAAAACTACAAAAAGAAGCAATCAGTTTTATAAAAGAAAAAACCAAGGATAAGATGCTACTAACGCTAGAACTCTTTAGATATCATATATATATCGCCGGTCACTTCTTTTCATAATCGAAAATGACCTCTCAACTATAGCAATGGTCACTGGTACGGTGGATAAAATGGGTCAGTACATGATGGATGATTGACAAAAAGTTTTTGTTATTTATTTCAAGGGCTCAGAGGGTTAAGGTTTGTTTCTTTCGAAACTTATCTGCACCACACACCACCTTGGAGAGCAGACACTGAATACTCTTCTTCAAAAATTATAGACAAGGCTTGTAGCTCAGTAGCTTTATCAGGTGATGCAAATCCTAGTAGTAGGGCTTGAAATGCTGACGATACTGTCGTTGGTTTCCCGAAGTGATCTTGCAAATTAACTAACAGCTGGTCAACGCATGGTAAAAAAATAGCGACTCTGAAGTAAGCGGCATCATATGATTATGAATTGGTTAAATACGTGCCTGAAGTATGTGATTATATTACTTATCATGCAAATATATCACTCATTTGGTTTTTGGGGCACTTGATCATTATTTCAATCTCTCTTGTAGCGGTCAAAAACTGGGAATGAAAAGATTAGAGAGAGGCAAATCTCAAATTATTTTGGCAGACGTAAGATACTTTCTATCATATATATAAAAACATGTTATCTCGGTAATCGTCCGTAGTTGTCAGATATACATTGTTCATACGGTTGCTTTCGAATAATAATTGTATAATACCGTTAATAGAGTTATAAGAGTTTATTTTTGAAAATCGATCGTGACGATGAACAGTAAATATAAAAAAGGTTCTTATCTCTTAACGGCTGTTCTTGCCTATAATGTAGCTTGTCTCATTATCTAGTGGGCGGTTCCCTGGCCTACTGTATTATATCCATCAAGAAGAATATCAGAAGATATTACCGCTAATATGAGGAGATTGAATCGATTCATTTCAGGTTGACTGCGAATTAGATTTTAATCATAAACGGACCTATGCACGTACGTGGTCACGCTGATAGTCTTTAGATATTCCTAATCTATACAAGTTCAAACAAGTTGGATCACGCAGCTATTTTGTCTGAGTTGTAAGTGCTTACATGCAAAAGGCAGCGTCATTAGTTTGGTGCTTTGAAAGTGAGCAGCCTCCAACGAAAATTCGTCGTTCCAAGAGTGTTGGAAAGAAAATGGTCGCATATTTTCTTCTAAAAGTGGATACATCACAACGGTAGCCTTGTAAAATCAAAGGACGGGTATTTCTGAATAAATGTGTTCCTATAGTCTTCCAAGAACTATGCAATAGCCATTCAAAGACTGGTCTGCGGGGTATTCAATGGCACCATGACAACGCACCCGCCCACAGCGCCGTTAGAACACTCGATTTTTTTTGCTGAATAGGGTGTCAAACTGTTGCCTTACCCACCTTATTCTCCGGTCCTAGCTCCATATGACTTCTTCTTATTCCCTAAGATCAAAGAAAAGTTACGAGATCGCCATTTTTCCACCGATGAAGAGGCAATCGCTGCATTTGAGGAGGAAATTAGCAACCTTTCAAAAGAACGTTGGTCACAAGAATTTGACAAGTGGTTTTACCGAATGCGTGAATGTATTGAGGTAGAGGAAGAATATGTTGAAAAAACAGAACAAAGTTGTTTGAAAAAACCTTTTAGTTTTTCTGTATCTAGAAAGATACAGTGTGACCAGTTAGTGGTGTTAAATAGTTAATTTGGTTTATTTTAGGTTGTTTTTGTGATACATCCAGAACCAATACATTATTTCAGTTATTCAGATAATTTTACTTTAATGATGTAATATTAACAGATATTCTTCATCTGAGAATTCATATTTATGTGTGCAGAATCGTTTTAACCAAGAGAATCACCTAACTATTTGCTGATACGCAAGATAAGAGCCGATACAAAAATTACATTTAAAAACTCGATAAAGGAGCTGGAAGTTGACGGAATGTGCACTTTGCTTATAGGCAGTCCGTCTAACCGGCAATCAGAAGGTTTGTGGTTTGACTCTCGCAGTAGGCCAAGTTTTTTTCTGAGTCTTAGTGATGAATGTGGTAATATTGAGAAAGTGATGTTTTCTTCTAAAATTTCGCCGAATCCTTTGCGATGGCGCGATGCCGATGAAACCAATGGACGCTGCCGGTATAGCTGGCACGAGAACAGAATTACACTAATTAAAATACGTTGAACTGAAGCGTATTCGTGACATTGCGAAATTAGTGTAATATGTAATTATGTAAATCACAATAAGCTGTAAACTCCAGCCCGGTTGAGGTTTATTATTGTTTGTTTTGGTCTTGTACATTCAGCCAGAACCTCCGAATAATTTCAGCCAAAAATAACAGCGGCGAGTGACTGGAATGAGCATTTGAGCTGTCGCTGTATTGCTCGGTTAGGTAGTTTTCAATTTTAAGGCAATGTTAAAATAATATTCTATCAGACACGTATATATTCAAAATGGGTTTCGTTCGAAGTGTTCTACTGTCTCTTAATCAACCATGTTACTACGCTTCAAATCTGTCAGTGTACAGATATACCGGTAGGGAAATTTTAAAGTTGAATATGGGAAACGCGTTAAGTAAGACAAAGATAGTTAGCAGAACGTCTTAGTGCAAGAAAGACGGCCTACGTAAGCGTAGTCGGCAACAGAGAGTTTGTGAGAAGCAGTGCTAGAAACGATGGATAAAGCGAGTCGCACATGGACGGTTTTCTGACTCGAATTTGGAATATGGAATACAGATTTGGAATTCCGTGAACTTAGCGCAGATGTATCCATTGTTTCATTTGGAAATTCTATATTGTACAGTATTTTTTAGTCCACTTGAGTTCTCCAATTTTCAATTAGCAAATAATGCGTGTATGGCCGACTTCAATGAACAAATAAGTGGAAAAAGTGGCATAGCCCGGGCTGCTCAACATGAGCCACCTCACTTTTTGCAGTATTGAGAATAAAAAAGTAAAGTCATTGTAGTAAGAAGAATAATCAGTAAAAACACTTTTAATACCGTAACCGGAGACGAAACATGAAAATAGCATTATGATCCCAAAACTAAACAGTAGTCATTAGTTTGGTGCTTAGGAAGTGAGCAGCCTCCAACGAAAATTCGTCGTTCCAAGAGTGTTGGGAAGAAAATGGTCGCATCTCTTTTTTCTAAAAACGGATACATCACAACGGTAGCCTTGGAAAATCAAAGGACAGATACTTCTGAATGGTATATAACCAAATGTGTTCCTGTAGTCTTCACAGAGCTTTGCAAGAACCGTCCAAAGACTGGTCTGCGGGGAATTCAATGCACCATGACAACGCACCCGCTCATAGCGCCGCTAGAACACTCGATTTTTTTTCTGAACAGGGTGTCAAACTGTTGCTTCACCCACCTCATTCTCCGGACCTAACTCCGTGCGACTTCTTCTTATTCCCTAAAATGAAAGAAAAGTTACGAGGTCGCCATTTTTCCACCGATTTAGAGGCAATCGTTGCATTTGAGGAGCAAATTAGCAACCTTTCAAAAGAACGTTGGTCACAAGAATTTGACAAGTGGTCTTACCGAATACGTAAATGTATCGAGGTGGGGAGAGAATATGTTGGAAAAACAGAATAAAGTTTAAAAAAAACCTTGTAGTTTTTCTGTATCTAAAAACTTTTAGCGTGACCCTCGTAAATGGTATGAATACTCCATTCTGATTAATTCCTGAAGAGCACGTACCAATCTAGACCAATTACCCTTCCTCCAATACATAAATAACATGGATACTCAAATTAAGTTAAACTTGTACTACATTGCACAACACTTGTACGTTGAACTTAAATTTATTTATGCAGATTTTTATTGTGATGCTAATTAGTTGTTATATGATGTAGAGCCGGTTAAATAAATAAGATGAATGATAATGAACTTGGTTTTTCTATCTAACAATTACAAAGCAATTCAAAATGCAAAACTATATGGCATAGTAATAACAACGCATATCTGCGGTGTGGTAATTGTTTGTTTTCATTTAACGGGTGTTAAATTAAGACAGTACTCCACCGTAACGTACGTGGGATAATCAAATCAATTAAAGCAAATTAATTAATTGATTTACAGAAAAGCTATATAAATTAATACGACTCAATATCTATGTAAAGTGGTGTCAAGCAATTCGACTATTCCTACGCATCGGTCTAAATTCAGATTAGAAATATGTTATTGTTGTTGAAAAAATGCTTAGAATCAAAACAAAAATTCTGTCATGTAGATCGACTCAGTACATTCGATGTTTTTATAGTGGCGAGCGATATAGTATATTGCTGGCTAAAATATAATTGTTCGTCATAATGAAGGTACTTAGCATTTTATAGGGTTTTTGGTTACACCCAAACATGACTGAAGCTCAAAAATAGACAAGAGCAAACATCATTTCGCTCCCCAAATTGATGCAGTGGATACTGAAATAACGCGGTATAACAACAAAACCGACAAAGATAGAGAACGTATTTCTTTGAATTCGATAATGAACATAAAAATCAATAAAAATGCCCTTTCAATTGTGATACGCCTATGTGTTGCGGCGTACCGTAATTTCAGAAGTTGCAAAGCTGGTCCAACGTCAATGATAGCCTGAAGACAGCAGCTCATCAGAACCGAACCAGCACAGTGACGTATAGGAAGGCAGGAAAAAATAAAACTCTTTTTGTGTCAAAAAGAGATTTCATTTGTAAATCTGCGTGTTCGATTCGCACACTTTTTATACGAATTAAAGAAGGTGGTTCGTCATTTTGAAATTTGGTTCGTAAGTTGGCAAAGGCAGTGCCACCGTGCGCGGCACTTGGTGATGAGTGTTGATTCAGGTTTCCAAATTCATTTTCCGTCAGCGATACGTCATGAAAAATATGACAATTCAAGTTACAGCAGTGATGGAGCATTTTTCCGGAAAATGGAACCGTTTTAATGCGCCATATAGATTTTTGGATTTCATTTTCATAATCATCGATGCAATAATTTATGATAATCTTGGTTTGAGTAAGTAATAAATTACTATAAGAAATGGCGCTACACATCATGACGAAATGCATCAAGCGCTGCTGTGATGGCAGCCGATCTTTGGTGAGTCTATAAAATTTCTTGAAAGTCTCACGGTACCTCCCCAGTTACAAGATAAGATTACTGGTCAGATATATAGACAGAGCTACGGAAATTATTAACATGGTTTTTCGTGATGTCCAATGTAAAAAACATCAATAAATTTTAAAACTTTTTCGCGAAAACAATACCGTGCGAAATAAAAAGCAGCCGAGATCAAAGTACAATAAATGCCAGTGTTATGAAAATGGTCCTTTATGTGATTTCAGTAATCGGCTGGTGAACACCAGTACCACGAGATATTGTAATGAAGTGAGAATGAAACAATAACTCTAGGAGCACAAGGATGTTGAATTTGGCTGAAGAAAAATCCGCAGAATCACCTAGACAAATTACAATCACTATGCAAACTCAACTTTTGATTCCTGTCACTGTTATAACCCACATCTACGCTCATGTAGGGTGGGTGTGTAGACACACATCTTAACTACGGGGCCGGTCAAAAAAACTGGCATTGCCTCAGGGAGAAATTTACCAGCTCCCTGTACTTAATGTTGTTTCGCTTTTGTTTCGCCTTTTGTACACTCCATTAGTCAGTGGCGGCGGTGTTAACCGCTTGAGTTCGATAAGAGCCGCTATGTGAATGAACAAATCTCTCATTCTATTGGACGATTAATCAAACCATATGAACGAATAAAAGATTATTATTATTAGTAAATTTGACGTTCAAGAGCTATAATCTCAAAGGCAGTGTACAGAGGAACAGTAATTAAAAAATAATTGGGCTGTTCACTTTCCGCTGAGTCTATTCAGTAGATGTTATTTTTGAAACAAATTTTGTTTGGCATTTGAGTCTAGTTGATTATAAGTTTAGATAATGACAGTTGACAAATATATCTGATTGTTCGAAAGGTACATAAGTTTAAAGTAATTATTCTGCCAATAAGTGATGGAAATGGACAAGGCTGTGATTTATTACAATTTCAAGCGTGTTGTGGCGAAAGAAAACACTATTTTACACTTTTACACAAACATCAGAGTTTTGTTCTCGGTGGATTCATCACAACTTTTCTTCAGCTAAGGACGCGGAAATCAAAATATGGTATAAGGCATTTGACAAAACCGTCCAAGTACGTCATTATCACGAGTAACTACATGAATTAACCTCAAGCTATTTCCCAAGATTCGATAAGGACATAATTTTCGAAGTGCATATTTAGATAATTTTAGAGACTAATTAGCTACATGAAAGCAAGATCTTATAAATTAAATACATATGCACACGTATAGGTAACAAATGCATTTGAAAATGAATGATGAAATGTCTATTCTGCACTTTTTTGATAAATAAAGTTTTTTCTGAAATATTTTTGTCTAGATATGAGGGATAATTTTAAATGGAAAAATATATAACAATATCAACAAATTAGATCAGAGAATTAGGCTGTATTTTAAATGCACGTATTTGAATAAATCAAGGTTGTATTAAAGCTATATATACAAAAAGTACATAAATGCTGCTTTGTATAATTTAAAAAATATTATTTGGCGCTTGAGCTTGATAAATGATGATAATAGTATTCATATTATCTAGTAGTTCAGAACGAACAGAGTTAGGACATTGCCTTTGTCGTATTTTGAATTCAAAAACACACTTAATTGAATATAGTTTACGTAATTTTATATGAGTTTGGTGAGCAATCTAGTGAGAAAAATGCTAGGTATTCATTAAAGAGCAGCGCAAATATTATTATATTCATTAATAACTTCGTAGCTATGTTTGAAGTTTTTACCGTACTATAGGCTTTAAGGCATTGTGTTTGCCTCCAAATGCAAAATAATAGCGGAATTAGCTGCATTAATCGCTGCGTTGATCCCATACAAAATTGCACATGCTTATGTTGAGATTTGTAGTAGTAGCATAAACATAATTGACCATTAAATTTATTGATTGGGCATCATTAGTAAGTGTTAAATCAATAATAGTAAAGGTAGCAGAACAGATCCATGAGGTTCACCAGAAGTGATTATTAAGTTGATAATTTGGCCTAGCCAAAGTTTCACATAATTTAATTGGGACCAGAACTGCAGCCATGGCCTTCCAACTGCTCCACAAATCAATATTTCTACTCACTAAACCTATTGAATTGATTAAAGCGTAAGGTTAATTTACGGAGCTGCATTTTGGCGAAGGTTTTATGTTAAATAATTCTTGGTTACCCTATTCATTTTGTCTGAAGTACGTTCTACTTATATTATTATTGAACAAAATAGCAACATTGGAAATACCGCTCATTTTTCAGCAGAAATTTAAAGCCAAATTCGCGAAACAATAGAAATGATTAACGATTAAATCTGCGATGATTATCTTGTCCACGTATGCTGCTCGCAGGTAATTGTAAAAAAAGTCCAGATAGTAATTATGTTCGCCGATCGTACACATATATAATTATACTTAACGAAGAAATGTAATAAGTCAAGGTCACGATATGATCTCATGGGTTTTATACTTCTCCAATGGAGAGAACTCGGTTCCGATTTCTGTTTGTTTATCGCTCTATTGTAAACAGCGATGGCTAAAAATATCACCAACAATAATTGTTTGAGTAAACTTGCACATTCAATATATATGTATATATATATATATGCTGAATGGTATCAGAGCTACAGAACTATTAATTATATTCATATACAAACTAATAACTATATTAGTATTATATCATGTGCTATAATAAAACCCTGCCATCTTGTTTATGTTGTAATTATTGTTATGTTTTAATTATATTCATTCAGCAAACTCATTTATCTTGCCAGTAATTAATCTATATGTATTATATTTGTTTATAAATGCTTTCAAATATATTTATGCCATTTATTTGTTTGGTATTTTTGTTTTATATAAACCCTTCCTATATATGAATTACTGGTTTATTCTGTATCATCAAATACTGTCTGGGTAGTTTCAAAATTTAATCTGTGAAACGCTAATGTGAGACAAAGATAATTAGCAGAGCGCCTAAGTGCAAGAAAGATGGCAAGCGAAAGCTTAGTTGGCGACAGCGAGAGACACAAGACGTAAGGCGAAAGAGATGACCTGTGGAACCGCATATTTGGCAACATAGAGAACATTTCAGTTAACAGTTCAGATTAGGCTTTCCAAAAATTTATTGCCTAGATGGATGCAAGCGATGACGCATTTCAATGTAGTAAAAAATTAGTATATTTCATGCTTTACTGAAATGGATCGTATGATGGCGTAACACGTATTGGCGAAATTAAAATTTATTGCATTTATTTTTATCAAAGTTGACATTTCACAAGTGTAGGTTTCCTCAAAAATGAACTAGAGGACCTTCCGTCTGTTAATGATCCGTAGGTTGATACCCATGACCCCTGAGACGTATTGTATTCGACTTTTTACATCTGTCATTAATGCCAAGTGTCAGCGACTGACAGTTACGCAAAACTTATCACAGAACAAACTGTGATCCTGAAACCTTTCGGCGCTGATAAAGAACATGTTGACACTTGACAGGCAACAACTTAAAGACGACGACGGTTTTATAATCAAGATATAAGGGATATTTTTCAAGTGACCTTGCATGACAATGTCAAATTTTGCTGAGCTAAATATCATCGATTGCCTTATATCTTGTTCTTAGGGAGGACTCTACCTAGACCTAAAGGCGTTTTACACTTTCTCAAGTTTTTGCTCTCAGCAATACTTATTTTTGGAGATAATAGAGACCTTTCTTACACACACACAAACCATAACATGAATGTTTAAATGTTGCCCATATACATTTAATTGCAAAGTGAGAGAGCGTTATCAAAAATGTGCTGAAGAACCGCGCTTTATAACATTTAGAAATGTTTGTATGAAATACAGCTTGTCTTAACCTAACCTACATACATATATAGAAACTATTTGTCTCGAAATTATTACGGAAAATTGAACTCTTAAGTACTTTTTTGAGATAATTAATACATTATTCAAATCACTCTCTGAATTTCACAAAGTACAAGATTAATCTATTCACAAGTCTAGCCTTGAATTGTCCACGTAAGCTGTACCTATCATATCAATTACGCGTTTCAAACGAATGTGCTTCATAAACAATAATCAACTGAAGAAGGCTGAAAAACCACTTATGATGATTGTTCTTCAGAACCGTGACGTAGACCAGCCAACACCAGACAATACTCAGACGAACATTGAAAACAATTTTTTACATATACTCGTACCTCTGTTTGCACGCCACACCTACAAGTCGAATCGCACCTGCTGTGCCTCATTCAGACCATAGCTCAAGACGTTAGTGAAAAACAAATTGACCAGGATCTTCAAATTCCCAGTGATAATATCGATCTCCGCGCACGTTCTTCACTTACGTAATCAAGTCGTGATGAACTTAAGAGGTATCACCGCTATGAAGAATAAACGTTCCTAGATTTCTTAAGATTGCAAATCATGTGGTTTGAATTGCAAAATATTTATATTTTATTTTATTAGGGCTCCTAAGCAAATGTGAAAATTTGTATGTACGCTAGTATACTTGTGCAAGGTTTGATCAAAATCTATCAATCGTATTCTCATAATTGCTTGAGTATCTTTCAATTTACTGTTATCTCAGCATCATTCACGTTGGAAGCTGACGACTGATAATAAGACTATGCTATGCATCGTAGAAAGTGCTGATAATGAATAAAGAATGTAAATCAGTTGACAGATATTGTGAGGGATATCTGTCACCACTTCAAGGTAGTCAAAGTGTTAGGACTTTGACTTCGTAAGGTGCCAATGGGCAGCGCCACCATGTGACGCTTGGAGACGAATGTTGATATGCTATCATACCCTGGATTGGGCTAGGTATATACCAATCAAATGCTCCCTACTGTAACACCGCCAGGCTATACCGACGAGTCTAGGCTAAAGACGAAACATGTATGTCTATAGCAAGTTTTATGTATATTGGATAGCATACACTTCATTATTAAGTCTCATATTACATGAAGGAATTCACATAATTCACCCACTCATATTTACAATAGCAAAGGTACCATCTACGAGTTCCAAGATAATTTTTTGAATTGTGTAAATTGTCCATTTTGGATAACCAACAATCAACCGGTTTTGTACTCAGTTTAAGAATATTTCAGGTGTTCATAGACATAATATATGATATGTCAACATAAGGGAAAATACTTGAGCTTGAACGGTTAAAAAAATTAATCACTTTGGTAGTATGAACGTATCTTTTGGTCCAAACTTAAACAGCGTTCAGACCAACTACGACAGATGCAGTGTAGTGGTTACTCCTCTTAATACTTGTAATCACCATATAGTATATAACCGGCATCTAAATCTATTGTATGCGTATTCGCAAAGATGGGTTGGTTACACCCACTCATCTTAACCCTTGCGGTAGTGGTCGTTCAAGATTCCTTGGGGATCCCAGAGGAAGATGTGGTGTATTTGATTAATGAGCTGAAAGACCCCAGCAAAACTTTCGGAGAAGGCAATGGAATCAAGGATAGTGAGAAGAGAGTAGTTCCATCTTTGCTGTTGTCGGATCCGATACCCATTGATCAAGCAGGAGATGGAGTGTACTTCAGGCCCGAGAATGGTAAAGCTTTGAAGGAACCACAGGTAGAGATATTTATTTAATTCGATTTATTTATCCATTCTACTTATTAAGCGTATCTTCAACGAAACATTACAACAACAACAATGAGAATACGGTATGCTTAGTTTATTTATCGAATTTTCAATCCCAAGTGTGGAACTTTTATAACTATTTAAGTAGTATCACTTTTGATGTGTTGGAATTTGAACATCAAAGTAACCAATGTATCTTCTGTATCTTATTTTGTATATCACTCTCTATGTGTTCGATTATATCAAAACCGTATGAATTATTTTTTGGCTGTAACTAAGACAATCAAAACAATAGTCGTAGCATATTTTTTTAAGAGTTAATATATTTCGATGCTACTAGGCTCGTTCTAACAGAAAGTTTAGTGGAGCAAACTAATATTACGAATCATAGTATTGTAAACAGAAAATACATAAAGCTTATATTTTATAGAATTGTGATGTAATGCAGTGTGGATACACAGACCCACAGTCGACAATTAAAAGCTTATTAATGAAATAAGACATTCATACTATAAACGTGCAGCAATATTTATTATAGTACTTAGTTTATTACAGTTAATTATACAATATTATTATTACTGTCGGCTGGAGTCATCTCCAGACTTTGTTTTTTTATACTTTTCGTTTTCCTGACCAATTCTGGGCGCATATATGAGAACATTTTGTTGTTGTTTGCGTGTCTCAAAATCAAAGTTTGAATCCTTGAAGTTTATTTTTACCTAACCTGACATTTTATCACCTGTATATCAACATGAAATGTTGCGGGCAGTACCGAGTCGATTAATTTAACACCATTTTCTTACGTTTTGATCAATGTTGACGTGTGCTTAGTGCATTAATTTGTGAGTGGTACTGCGTCAGTCTATTTGATACCATTTATTTTAAGAATGAAGTGTCAATAGTCTTTGATATAATATGTTAATCATGTAAGTATTTGTTCAATATTACAGAAACTGCAAGTTCCTGTTCCCAAGCCTCTGTCTCGTAAACGTCGTACTTTGAAGTCACATGGTCTGCTGGGCGGTCTTCTGGGCGGTAAAGTAGGCGGAGTCGGTGGTGGGTACGGAGGAGGATATGGTGGCGGTTTTGGGGGAGGTGGAGGAGGCGGAGGCGGAGGAGGAGGCGGATTTGGAGGTAATTATACACACACATCGATGTTGTTATTTCAGTGAATATTAAACTCATGAAAGCTAAAAGACATTTTTGAGGTGGTATCTCGATTATAAATTCACTAGAACTGCTGAATTCTTTCAGGGGGTGGTGGTTATGGAGGCGGATTTGGAGGAGGTGGTGGTAAAGCAGGCGGATTCGGAGGCAGCTATGGAGGAGCGTACCAAGACGGAGGAGATGGTGGAGGATATGGTGGGGGTAAAGGAGGAGGATATGGAGGAGGACCAGGAGGCGGAGGTTGGTTGACATTACATTCATCATTTATGAGTTTACGTCACATTTGTCGTTGCTGAGAAATAATGACAGAATACATTGTGATATTAGTTGCTGTTGAAGTATATATGGAGATATGCATGGCCACATTTGATATTCATACTCATTTTAGGGATCCTTTGTCTCAATAAAATATTGGATCCAACTGCATTTGTCAGTGCATATTCAGCTATCAAATATTCATGTTAAAATAATAGAAGATTAGAAGATAATAATAATAAATTCCATTTCAGATACCGTTGACATAATAGTAATACCGATTAGTTCACATAAAGGTAAGAGTGATTTCCTAGCTCTGTGCATGTAACAATATATTCTTCTAATTTTGACATGTTTGAAATTTCTAAACTAATGAGAGTTTTCTGAGGGTACCAATTTTCATAACTAATTTTGAGAGTCATTATTAATAACTTTATTAAAGTTTGCTCAGAATATTCTGGAACATATTCGTGAAATAAAGATATGCCTACTAACTTTAGTAGTGCACAATATTCTGGAAAAAAATTGTACAGTTTGTTAGGTGACAGTGACAAGAGCTTCGAAATCGCCAAGACCTACTGAATTGTTATTGAAGATATAGAAAATAGAGTTTCATTTTTTCAAAATATAAAATAGTCAAAATTAGAAAAAATATTATATGGAACTCGTTATAAAATTATATTCGTTGATTAAAATGAGTCCTTTCATAACTGGTTTCATAAATAGCTATAGTAGCATGGTACTATGTTACTGATATTTCGTATGGTCTATTCAAGACGATTAAACGTTATACTGCAGCACAATTTTAACATCCCGTAAAGTTAAATGTCTTAAATTCGCGTATTTAACTTGCGTGGCTGAATAAATAATTAAAGATAAACACTACCTAAAAATCCAAGGTCGAATGTCTGCTGAAAAATGTCTAGTTGGTATTTGGTTAAATTGCCACACAGAGTACTTTGTCAACATTCATCTCCAAGTGATGCGCACAATGGCGCTGCCCATTGGCAACTTTCATAGTCCTCCGAAAAAGTCATAATGCGTGACGCATGGAGGTGAGTGGTTATGTTGCTGTCATTACCCTTGACTAGTTTACGTATATACCAACCAGTTGCTCTCTATAGTTAGACCGTCAGGCTAAACTGACGAGTCTAGGCTAAAGACGAAACATACATGTCTATAGCAGGTCTGATGCATAGATTAAAGAACTTCGTTCCAAATCATTTCAAACCTTACATAAAAACTCTTTGCTTATAGAATCTTGTTCATCAATTTCTACTAACAGTACAACATCTCTTATTCAGCATGAAGGAAACTAGCAATACCAAAGTCGAACATTCCCTGAGCGAGTATCGGTTATTCGATCACACAGAATCAATCTATATAATTATACAAGTACAAGTACTTTTAATGTAAATATTGATTGTCGTAAACATCATATACGTTTGCACGTGCAGTGGCTCATTAAGATACCTAGAAGTCAAAGAATGGGACTAATGAAATCACAACTGAAACAATGAGGTTCTCTACAACCAAAATTAATCTATACAGATTTCGTTTGACGTCTCATAACATTGTATGTGAATGACACAAATGATCATTATAATAGTCCTTCTTCATTCAAGCTATATTTATAAGCTTTTCGCCAATTTGGAATTTTGTTTGTACTTTCGATTTCAGTGACTCCCATTTTACTCGCAACTATAGCGCTTATGTAAGGGGCGCAATCTGATTAAGACTTAATTTAATGTAATTATAATTTGAATTTTCTACTTTGTGTACTTAGACAAGGACGGTGATCAGTGGGTACTTTAGTAAACTAGTAGTTAAGTCGTACAGTAGTAGTATAGGGTGAATCAGTGTATAACCATTCCGTTTAACAGCAGGATACGGAGGCGGTGGTAGTGGTGGCCACGGAGGAGGCATTGGAGGCGGCGGTGGAGGAGGTATAGGAGGCGGCGGAGGAGGTGCTGGTGGTTATGGAGGAGGCAACTCTGGAGGATATGGCGGAAACGACGGAGGGGGATTTGGAGGCGGTAAAGGTGGTTCTGGAGGCTTCGGAGGCGGCGGATCAGGTGGATATGGATCAGGAGGCTCTGGAGGATATGGAGGAGGAGGTTACGGGGGACATGGAGGAGGAGGAGGTGGCCTTGGAGGTGGTGGTGGTGGCTTTGGAGGCGGTGGCGGCCTTGGTGGAGGTAAAGGAGGATCTGGCGGATATGGAGGAGGAGGCAATGGACAATATGGAGGCGGTATGTAAATCTATAGGTTTTAAAAGGATACGAAACAATTATTATACCCACATATATGATGTTTTGCAAGAAAATTAATGCTATGTGGATAGAAATAAAGCATGATTTTAGGTTGTTTATGAGCAAATACATATGTCCAGTATTTGATTTATGGGAATATCTTAGGTTTTTTGTGATACGCCACAATGTTAACGTTTCATATACAGCGATATATTTAACGGATTTCATGTTGAGCCTAACGAATTCATATTACACCACACAAATGACATACGCCAACTAAATCTAACAGTGAATTTCTTTCAAGTCATATCCATAGGCATAATCATACATTTTGTGTATAGGATGCTCCTGAGAGATACAAATACCAAAATGCTTATTCTCGATTAAGGCTAGGTTGTTGATATTTAGATATTATTTTATTCAAAAATCTCTGACGTATTCAACGTTTCCTAGTAATTCTTTGGGAGCAGCAAATGATTTGTATTCTCACTTTATTATATTGAGCTAAATCTGTATCCATATAGAGAAAAGAATATTGGACTCGTATTGTGCACCGAATATTCAAACGATTCGACTGATATATTTGCATTCAGTTCGAGAATAAGCAGGTGTATCTCTCTTTGAGAATTCACTGTAGAATTTATTCCTCAGGAGGCGGTGGTTGCAGCTATAGCCATAATCCGTTCTTATGCAAAGGTTTTAACTTAGGTGAATCCGGTGCCTTGGTGAGTGGAGGAGGCGGCGGAATCGGAGGAGGGAGTGGTTTTGGAGGCGGCGGAGGTGGAGGCCTTGGAGGCGGATCGGGAGGATATGGAGGTTCCGGTGGGGGAGGACACGGCCGATCAGGAGGTGAGTGGTACATCAACTGGTATTTTATTCGTAAAGTCATTTCCCTCGATTTACCGGGAATACTCAAAAATGTTCAATTTCGCAGTGAAATCTAATGAAATCTTTCGCTAGGCGTTCTGGTATAATATTTTTGAAACCTTGTGTGTAAATGACACAATTTTGTCTGAATACAGTTGGCCAGTCCAACACTGGAGTAAGTTGGAAATTTTTCGATTTTTAGTTACATCGTATTTAGTTTGTTATCGTACATTGTTGTTGGGTTAAGTTATAAATGATCAAGTGATGAAAAATACAGTGACAGAACCTAAATCTAAAATAACCTATCCATAATAGCAATTATTTTGGGAAATTCTAAAAATTATATTTTGTGATATATGCCTCATTTTAATAATGAGCTCCAATCTATCTAGAGCATATCCCAATAACCTACAAGTTATCAGGTTACTTTGTATACAGTACTCTGTATAATAAAAAGACACATATAATCATAAAATCATATCTTTATGTAGGGTTTGGAGGTGGAAAAGGAGGAAACCTCATTGGTGGTGGCGGCGGAGGACTTGGAGGTGGCTTTGGAGGCGGTGGTGGTCTCGGTGGAGGCGGTGGAGGCTACGGAGGTAGCGGAGGTGGTGGTAAGTGCTTATTGTATTTGTCAGTCAGGAGCTATTCTTTACTTATGTGTGTAAACATACATATCGCATCTTGCACTTAACAGTTTTATGCGACTTAATTTATTGACTTCTATATGTCTCCTATCGAATTTGAGTTGAGAATTATATCAGGATATAGATCGGTTTTCCTTTGCAACTAAAAAAGTTACTAATATACCTGTTTTTGAAAACTTCTCCTCATCGATCTATATAAAAACCTGATTCAATGATGAAAGAGTTAATTAAAGCATTAAATAAAATTTAAGCTGACGATACGCTAAAAACTTTCTAACCCTGGTATACGAGTATAAAATTATTCATTTTTTCATTCCCGAATACTTGATTACTTGTGTGGTATCGAAGTCGATATGACTTGCTTCATAATTGCCATCATCACCTTCTTTATCCTATAGGTTCAGGTGGTAACGGAGGTGGATATGGAGGCGGTCCAAGTGGCGGCGGCGGAGGTTGTTCAACATGTGGAGGAGGAAATGGTGGAGGGGACGGCAAAGCGTACGCTTCTGCCTCTGCTTCAGCCACTGCCAGTGCGCATGCGGGCAGCAGCTCATAGTAAGTACATAAGCCATGCATGCAGGCATGTCGATAAGATCCTATATTCAACATATTTTTTAGCTGACGGCAAAAGTCGATCAGTTTTCCGCTCGATAAGATATCGTTCTTCAGTAAATGAATTGTAGTTCACCCATAGATGCAATCCCCACGTCAAAGTATGACAACCTGAGAATAAATAATGTTCGAACAAATTAGAAAAATAATCACTTCACCCTTAAATAATCAGGAACTAAAAATTACAAAAATGATGTTTGAATTATCAAAAAATTACAGTCTGCGGAAAAAATCTTTTACTTCCAAAATGATCAGAAAGTCAAAAATATACTATATGATCAAAGTTCAACCCCTGAGTGAATCATATCAAAATCGACGCAGCGATTACTGAGATTACGCTGCGACAAAGACGCCAACGCACAGACATACGGACATACAAACCGAAATGAGTGAAAGCGAACATCTTTAAGCAGCCAAAAAATATCTTGACTTCTGAAATGATTTAGACGGATAAACGAGAAACTACGTATTTTTAAGTTTCTTCAGCTATCAAAATTGTTCAACTGTATACTCAATCATGATACATGATTCATAGTGAAGTGTTCTTTCGCTTTTTTATATTCATCTCAGACAGGCTTATGTACTGAATCAATCACATTGAAATTCCAATTTGAATAAGTTAATAAAACTGAATATTTTCTGTTTCAGCGGGAAATGAGCGTCAAGGAAGCCATACGACCAAACAGCCACAATTGCAGCTTTATAAGCAGTATATTTAATTGTATTATTTTGTGATAATTTTTACATACTGGCACTGTAAATAAAACATTTGTAATAAATATGTCTATTATCAATAAAAATAAAAACAAAAACCGGGAGCATTACCTCCACGTGATCGCTGAGTGGTAGGTAGACAGGGTGGATTGGGTATTAATCACTTAGGCCATCAACGTACCAAATACCAGCAATCGTCCTGAAGCATTGCTACGCAGAGCTGACACCTGTCCTTTGCAAATTCGGTAGAAAAAAAGAGGTGACTTGGAAAGTTTTCCGGGAGTATTGAAAATTAGTAATTTTGTAGAATTCGACATGCTCTTTCCGTTTTTCAACTTTGTCCCTAATCATTTTTTAAACACTTTGGTGGTGAGGGGAGATTTAAATAATTAGTGTAGAAGACGTTATATCATGGATGAAATTTAGTTCCCGGTATCTTTTCAATGAAATTTAAAAGATCCTTATCACGGTGCATCTGCTGGGCAAATTGCTGCAGTTTTTCTCAAATAATTATTTGTATCTTTAGCCAGATTATTAAGAGCAAACAACAATATAAAAAATTCTACTGCTGTTATATATTAGAAGAGAGAGAAATGCTTAAACTTTATGCTACGATAAGGCTTAACGCTGACATGATATTTGATTGTTAAATTTATTTAATATACCGCGGAGAAACCATACCTACACGCTCTTAATACAATTCCACCTTCTCTCTCAATTAAACCGTAACATATTTATCACAATTATAGCAGAGTGTCCAGCAGTACCGGCCAACGAGCCGCTGTCCACCTGGCCATAATACCGCTCGTCCTCGTGTTATCTAAATTATTATCTTTTATTACGCTTTGTCTTTCTTTCAGCGTGTAATATTTTTCATTTTAATTTACAGAAACTGTTGGAGCTCACTTTTTTACGAGCGACGTCACATTCCTGGGCTTTTGTGTATCAAGCAAGGGGCAGATGGGTTCTTGGTAACGTTTGTCGCTTCAAGAATTCCATGAGACATATTTTATGTATGACAGTTCAAAGAAGTTTTTGTCATGATGAAATAATAACGCTTGATTC
The DNA here is from genome assembly GCA_949316355.1 of Bruchidius siliquastri. Lineage (NCBI taxonomy): Eukaryota > Metazoa > Arthropoda > Insecta > Coleoptera > Chrysomelidae > Bruchidius > Bruchidius siliquastri. The sequence goes on along the minus strand of OX438533.1, from coordinate 38,754,783 downwards.
ATAATATTCCATGTTTGATGATATATACATCTCAAAAGAGATCTATAACATCATCAGCAGTATAATTCAGATTTAGATGAAACTTTTAAACTAGGTGGGGATGCGCCTGTTGCGCCCCTATACTGAAGTCAGTATCTGTGAAATATGGACAAATTGACCACTGTTTTCGATGTTCTAGTCTGTGGAGATCGCTGGTGAGATCTAGGGCATCCGTTAGACCTTGGATTCTATCCAGAAGCATTAGGGAATGCTTTGGGACGCATCTCCACATATGCAAGCAGTACTCGAACGATGGTCTGATCTTAAAAGGGGGACTAAAACAAGCGGAATGTCATGAAAGTTTAATGAGTTGATTTGGGGACTCTGCCCCTTCTACGCCTACAGTTTTAAATTAGTTTGCTGAGTTTAAAAAGGGCCGGATCTCACTCGACGATGAACCTCGCTCAGGTCGACCGCCCACTGCTGTTACTTCGGAAATTGTAGAAGCTGTGTAAAATATGGTAAAAAAAGATCGACGTATAACTTACAAGTAGATTGAGGCTTCTCTGGGGATTGGACCGGCAGCTGTCCGAACAATCATTTATGATCACCTTCGCCTAAGGAAGCGGTGTTCCAGATGAGGCCACATTTGTTGACCATTGAGCAAAAAAGCAAACAATAGTTGATTGGGCTAAGTTTATGCTTGAAAAGTTTGATAATGGGCACAGTAAAAACACTTTTAATACCTTAACCGGAGACGAAACATGGTTATATCATTATGATCCCGAAACTAAACAGCAGTCATTAGTTTGGTGCTTTGAAAGTGAACAGCCTCCAACGAAAATTCGTCGTTCCAAGAGTGTCGGAAAGAAAATCGTCGCATCTTTTTTCTCTAAAAGTGGATACATCACAACGGTAACCTTCGAAAATCAAAGGACAGTTACTTCTGAATGGTATATAACCAAATGTGTCCCTGTAGTCTTCCAAGAACTATGCAAGAGCCGTCCAAAGACTGGTCTGCGGGGTATTCAATGGCACCATGACAATGCACCCGCCCACAGCGCCGCTAGAACACTAGATTTTTTGCTGAACCCGGTGTCAAACTGTTGCGTCACAGATTAAAGTTTTTTAAAAAAACCTTGTAGTTTTTCTGTATCTAAAAACTTTCAGCGTGACCCTCGTATGGATAACGTAAGCTAGAACATCTCTCGTGGATCCACGCTTGCGGATGCCGATTATGGATCATGTTGTATTCCATCACGTACTTCAGGAGCTGCATGTCAATGACAGTCTCCATAACCTTGGATATGATGCAGAGCAACTGCAAGTCTATAGTTGCTGTGTATATTTTTTCTTTCCTTCTCCTAGGAGAGTTAAAGACTAATAGTGCAAACAATATCAAAAGCTGCAGCGCAACGTTTCAGGACGGTCTGGATCAATACGTTTTACTTGGAGTTCAATTTTTCAAGAATGTTTATTTCATTTAGTAAATCCATCTCTCTCCCTCAACTGAGGCTCTCCAATTCCACGCCTCGTGCTGTGAGATTCCGGCTTTACATGCACATGCCACTGCCAACACACCTGTACAGCGATACCTCAGGAATATGCCAGTTCGTGTTTGGCCGGGTTTACATATGCGGAAGGCTGGTCGCTTTGTTGGTTTTTCCATCGCTTGTGCATTAGTTTCCTATGGCGAGGAATTTATTGGTTAAAAATGAGCGGAGCACGGGCACCGGCCGTCGGAAATTAGCCGGAGCCGTTTAAATAATCCACGGACATAAATCCGAAGGTTAGTCACGGACGCCTGCATCACAGGTTGGGTATCGCCGCAGTATCATTTTCCTGGTGTTGGCTGGGGATGTACGATTGGCACAAAAGAATCGATCTTTGGAATACTTTCGAGTCACTTCATCATATATCGATTCGGTATAAAAATCATCCAAATAAATCGATTTAGCAGCTTCCACACTATAAAGATACTGTCGTCTACTGTTTGATAATGGCTTTGTTCCAATACATGATCCTATTACCATGTAGATTGTAGATGCTCTTACTTGGTGAAACTCTTCCATCATGCAGATAAAAAGATTGTGTACATCCTCTCCGTTTTCCGTTCTCGAACAATAATTTTTTTGAAGATAGTAAAACAGCATGAAGTTTATTCGTATGAGAGGCTTCGCCTGTTATATTGTAAGGTAACAAAAAAAATGGCGTCAAGCAGATCGACTCAGTTTCCCACGTATTCATGGGTTTTGTTATATTAGAAAATGAGTTTTCGCTGTCACTCCACGTATGCATGGCAAGGTAAATTGATCGCTTAAAATTGTCGATTCAATATTGATAACATTCTAAGGTTGTCGTTATCACATTTCAGTATACTCAGATCGTCTACTACGACATTGTGACAAGTTATGGAATTTTTGTCTTTCAGCCGTCTCGGCTTGTCGTCAATTTAAGAAGTTATATTGACTGGCTTACATACTTTTTCTATTTTTTAAAGCTTTTATTCAACTTCACTTGTATGTATGTCCAGGAATTCTGCAATCAATATTTTACCTGCTTGCACTGAAGCTATCGGTCTAAAATTTGGCACACACGTTTGGTTTACGTGACAATGCACGATTGCTTACATGCCGCCATTTTTAATCCAATATGGCGGACGATACAAAATGGCGATTTATAATTTCCATAGTAATCCCTATGATATGGGTATCAATTGAAAGGGCTTGAAGAGAGTAATTCGAACAATAAAAGGTAGACTGTTCGAAATTGAATGGAAAACGACCATGCAAAAATGATGCGTTTAATGAGATGAACAGACTGAAAAACCTGTCCAGAGATAACTAAAAAGTAAAGAGTAAATTAAAAGTTTTTTTTAAACACACTTTTATTTAAATGCGTTAAAAAGAATGAAATAAACTTTTTCTTTGAAACTTTCACTATCAACTTATCACGTCATCACAAAATTTATATTATATAAATGCTTGTCGCAAGATTGATCTATGTAGATGAACAAGTAAATTACATTACATGATCTGATTGATTTTAAAAATTTTCAAACTAAGTGAATACTAATACTTAAAAATCTCGCAATAAGCTTTTATATCATATAAATTGTGTAATGACGTTATAAGTTGATAGTAAAAGTGTTTAAGGAAAAAAATATTTTATTCCTTTTAACGCATTTATATAAAAGCTTGTTCATAAAAAAGTTTTCTACTATTAATTTATTATAAAATAGGATGATTTGAGGTGTTCCCAACAGAAATCGCCAATGGCTCAGAAAACATGCATCTCAAACCGTAATCCACTTGGACTACGAGTCCAGTGGACAATTAACATAATTTATTAATTATCTATGTTAGAGATTGATAGCAGATCGCTGAAGTATTGAAGTGAACAATAAATCCTAGATCGGCTGCTAGTGATCAGTTTAACCTCCGAGCACTTTCATATACACTGAACTAAATCATGGCATGCTAATGATCCTTACTTATAAATCGTGTCGCTAACAAAAGAGTAGTTCAAATGCTTGTTGCCAGATGTTTTAGCGGGTCTTAACTAATTTAACTCTCAAATCTCATCTTATGGCCTCTTCCATCTTATCCATGATGGTGCTAATTAAAAAAGAAACTGAATTACTGAAAGGATTCTACTAACGTTTCGGCTAGCTCGGCAGCATTTATCAAAGTAAAAAAACAAATAATACATTTTTTGAAAATTATTAGGCCAATAGTTAAATCCGTATTTAATTACTAAACAAGCCTTACTTAATTTCAGAACTTGTATTTGGAGCAGTAGAATGATGATATTCATAAATTAGCATTTTTTTATTGCAAAATATATAAAATACAGATGGAGAAGAATGTATTATGAAAAAGCTAGCTTTTGGTGTTATTAATCATAAAAGAAGCTTTCTTAAAGAATTTAGGGAAATCCAACTCTGTCGGAGCAGTTCGGTCAACATTTTCTGTCACTTCTTACTATGGCACATATCGATTTAATGCTTAGTGAGCAGCTGTTTCTGTTGTCACGTAAATTTGTGTTAAAGTACCTGCAAAGAATGTTTATATATACTATACAAAATGATTTTAATGCATTAAGAATCCTGTATACAAAGAAGGTGAAAGCTTTAAATGTAGACATGGCAACATTGTGCAAGCTGTCGCTCTAAGATGATTTATAGCGAATTGACGTCGTATGTCGTTGTATCAGTATATGAGCCTTATTGTGTTAGCTTGAAGCTATAAAATCATTTACTATATGAGCAGCATTTCGTTGAAAAAAGAACCGTGTACATGCATCATTGGTTCACTGACGGAAGCATACGTTGTTACGCTGCAGTTCCCCGGGGTTCCAGTAGCTGCCACTCCGCTTATTTTTGCTTCCATAAAATTCGTGTCGTTATACGTAAGCCTCCGGAGATTTACATCAGAAACAAACTAACAGAATTTTCTGTTACTTTCTTGATGTCGGATTGTCAAAGTCAGAAGTGCTGAAGATACTGTACATATGTCCAAATATCTATTTTAATATACGTCCGTAACTCAATTGATTTGTTTTTGACTGACCGCGCTAACTGTTCATCCTTTTCCCTCCGGATGGAGCCTCTGTCTTTTTTTATTCTTGACGAGCTTAAACGCCAGATTGCTACGCTACTATGCTTAATCCAAGTCATATCCAAGCAGTTGACCGCCTAAACGATCCATACTAAGTTTACCAGTAAGCGCTGCACTTTCTGCTGCTGCTTCCGAGTTGGTTTTGTTTCAGTCTATCTTGGGTATGGATAGACGGTAGAAATGAAGCAGGGTCGCTAAACTGTCACGGGCCGATTTCATCAAATAACCAGTCGTTATATTGAGACATTGAGATGAGATCTTATCGAGCTCTACCAATAGGCTTTCAGAGTCTTTCGTTATAATTTAGATATCCAATGGTGTTCGACTAAATAAAACAAAATGTTCAAACTTCTGAGATGACAGATTGGTATTGTAATGTCAGTTGCTTATGAAATATTCCTAAATTTACAGAAATTTGAATCAAAATGGTGAACAATTTGTAGTTTTCGGATAAAATCAATTATTTTCCATTGTAGTGAACGTTTCTACAATTTTATTTTTTGAATACACAGGTTATTTCCATATAACTATTCGTGGAGTTCTATTTGAGTTACTATTTACATATAGGTACCTACCTTATAGGTATAAACATTCTACAATTTGACCATCCTGCACAAATATTTCATTTGGTGAGAAACGTTGTCATAGAAACTTAGTAATTGTATTCAAAATCCAGTAGAGAAATCCGATCATTTTCATTCCCCATGGTTGGACTCAGCATTCCTTGATTTTAATTGGGTTATACAAAATAACTATACGGATTGTATCAAGGACAAACTAACATCATAAACTATTTACAGAAGATGCATAAGCTCTTGAATTGGAACGTAATACTTTTCTGCTGCTATACGTTGAGAAAATAGGAAATTGTAGTACTTGTTATTCGCCACAGATGATCAGTTGTTTATCAGTTATCCGCTTATCTGTCATTTCAAACCACAAAATAGAGATTGGTCGCTATTTCGTAAGCTGTGAATTCATAGTGATGGGCTCAGTAAGGGGATATCTAAATGCATATAGAGGTTCAACTTTAGTAAGCGTGGCCACACCAAACATTGTTCATATATACTCTTCGATAGACAACAGTATGCATAGTGACTTTAGAACTAAAATCATTGCACAAGTACCTACAAGAAGCATTAGAAAATACCGCACCTTGCGGACCGCAGACAGCGATGTTTGAGATAATCTTACAGTGTTAGTTACCATATAACAAAAGCCAGTTTGTTCAGTTTCATTTATTTATTATTTACTATTCTCTCATAGATTTATTGAGCTATTCACTGCTTAAATCGAATAATCTATTCAACAAACAGGAAGATTAAAAGTGATTTTGTGAGCTAATCATTAACCTAAAGTCAAGAAAGACCTCAAAAGCATAATATAAATCTCTAATATATTTTTAAGCCGAATACCCTCAAATATGAAGAATTAGACATAAAATCGAAGCAAGTTTGTAATTGATACAAAAAAACCGAAATCATGTTGATAAACGTTTTTTACAATCAATACATTTTTACTAAGGAATGCAAAAGAATCACTTCATGATATTTAATTTACATTACTCCGATCTGCCTTTCTAGAACTCACAAGTATAAGAGCATTTATCAATATATAAATCAGCTTCAGACATCTTCAGTCATTCGCCCTGTATACAAGCGAATGAAAGCTAAGTACTACATAAAATCCTATTGAACCTTAATTACATACATGAAAAATGTTAATATCATTCCCTAATGAGTAATAAATTCGGTCTGTGAAATAAAGGCAGACACCTTGATATACATTAAAATATTAATTGAGTACTATGTAGCGTATTTGTGTAGATAGTACCATAAAATTTTCTAACGTATTCCATTAGCTCTAATCACCGTCTACTGTAACGCCCGCGAAGACGAAGAAAGTCCGAATTGATTGGTCAGTGGTGCGATAGTAAACACCATTTTTGAACCAGTGCCATTAAAATGTTTTTATATTGTCTATAAGTAAGGGAGATCCTGAGAGTTCAAGTCCATCCAAACATTTTATTTTGATAACTAGTCTTAGAGCATACGAAACGTCACTAATGGTTGTATCTTTAGCACATGATTTAATAACTGATCGGCGTGGGCTGAATTAACTATCACAAAAACAAAAACAAAAAAGAGATGAAGTAAAATTATTAACATAATGGGCAAAATTATGAACAACTTCTGTTGGAGCCGTCTTTCTCAAAGACACAAAATGACGACTGTTGGTCTTTTGGTCAGGCAGGTTATAGCATGTTTCATCTTTTGCGACGTTGTTGTACACCAAATTAGGCGAAATAAAGTCAAAGCCATCATCTCTGCACCATCTCACACGGTCTTATTTTTGAGCTGGAGTCGAGCTGGAGGGAATCTATCGAAAACAAATCTTTTTCACATTTTTGTGTAAATAATATTAATTACTAAAGTTGCTTGATTGTTTTTGACAGTAGTGCGCCTGTCTTCTTTAATCATGTTCCGAATAGCTTGTTACCATCGTCGCCAGGCACTTGTGGCGAAAAAACTTATCATGTTCCGATAATGTTAGACTAAAGATCACAACAATTGTTAGTGAAAATTGAGCAATAGTGAATGATAAACCGTAACAGACAACAAAACAAAATCGAAGATATAAAATCGCAGATTTCTATAAATTTGTGTTCTACTTCAATCCATTCATAAATATACCTGGTATTGTGATAACACCGATAACATAAGGCGAAAGCATCATTCCCATTTATCAATGATGCCTAGAAAGGAAAATTGCGAATTCTGTTTCTTACACTATTTTTAACCAGTGCTATCAAAATTTTGCCATTAAAGTATAATGATGACTCGATGATTCGCGGAAATATTATATTTCATTATATTAAGTTACATTTCGAGCGTATTTGACATTTCATGATAAAAGTTGTCGCATAAGAAATAGGACTGGTAATAACAATACCTTATTATAACATGTGGGTTTCAATTTTTAAGATATTCTAGGATTAGCATACAAATAGCATTTTACTTAGATAAACTTTTTGCTTATTAACATGCATTGAATTTAATTTTTCCAAAAAACTAGGTTGTCAGTCATTGTTAGCTGCTGACATATTGACTATACAATGGCAACATTTAGTTGATGAAAAATGCTTTTATGATGTAGGTGGGTATATAGATTGAATGCTTAATTTCAGTATATATTAGGAGTGTGCATGGGTGAATAAAGATACAATATTTGAGTGACAACAATACAGAAACATTCTACATCGCACAACGTAAATACATATGCTCGTTACAGTGGCCAGATAATAATTACAGACCTGGGTGGCACGTTCTTCAGATCTTGCGCGATTTTTAGTGGGAGGAACACAGAGATGCACTGGAACATACCTTACGAGGCGTCTTAGATCGTTTCGACAATGCAGTGCGGTGGCCGAAGAGCTACAGCCTCAGCACGGAATGTCACAGACATTGGTTCGAGTTCCGTCACCACCAAAGAATTGATCTGTTTTTTCGCAAAAGTTGTGTCTCCATCCCTTTCCTGTATTTATAAAGTTATGGCGGTATGGCGAATTGAATAAAAATAAGAAAGAGACAGACGTTGAGACGACGCGACAAAGCTGAGCTTGATTATGACAAGAATTCTTGTGGATGGGATTCGAACTTGATCGTTAAATAGTAAATGCAGAATTCAGGCATACATCATTTTTTTTTATGTTGAACGCCACTGTTAATATCAAACAAATGCACACATTGGACATACACACGTAGCCTTTTTGCGCGAATTTTTTTCTTCAGTTTGGTCCACAATGGCTTTAGCAACAGCAACCAGCCTAGCGACGAGACTGTCGCGCCATTGTATGGAAAGTAAATTTTTGCGGTGTTCTCTGTGGCGACTGTGCAGACTAATAGTAAATAACGGACAGGGAAGCAGTCATGGAAATGGTGCAAGAGTCGATAGATTAGAATATTTTATCGTAGGCAATATAGAGAATATTTTGCAGACAACAAATGCTAGTACTGGTCTTTTGAAGTTTTCATTTAGTTTGACTGATGTGTCCACAGACGACGTTAAATATCACGGAAAGCTGGGAAGCATTCGGCGCCTTTCGGAGTTCCGGAGAGTCAAAAGTCAAAACAAAAATTTCGTTTGACAACTGTTTGCCGCCTTTTCTGGACTTTATGTATGTCTGATCGATATTAAAACAAGTTCTTTGTGAATTGTTTTACCCTTTTGTGTGAAAAATATTGTGTTTATATAGTTGTATAATATATAATACAGTAAAGTGTTGTGTATATATATAGTAAAAATATATAATAATTCACGTAGACCTGAAAACAAAACGTGATAATTAGTATCTAGATTATTTATCTAGATTATTTATGTTTGAGTTTATAGCTTTTAGCTCTACTCTGTATTCTGTTTTAATAATAATCTCTTACTTGAATCCTGGAGCATGGAAACCCAAACTTCCCAGGACAAAACGTGCCCATTCTGCAATTTTGAGTTTTCTACTGTTTCAGCAAAGAATAAACATGTTAAAAATATTCATAATAAACAGCAAGATTCCGGTGCTAAAAAATCGCATATTATTTGCTCATTGTGTACAGAAAATGACTTAGTCTGTGGAACTTACAATACATCACATTTGGATGAAAACCACAAAATAAAGTTACAAATGCAATCACATAATTTTGCTTTTGAAGAATGTTATAAACAATGGTTTGAAGAACAGAAAATTGATACAACTTATGCAATGGCCAGGACTAAAAGATATAATGATTATGTGGAAAAATCCTACATGTGCAATCGCAGTAATTCAATAGGTAAAAATCATTGCTTAAATAATATTTAAACAACGGTAAAATGCAGAATGCATCTTTATATTGCTTTATTTTACAAAAAAAATTATTATCCTTAGAATATAGCAGCAAATGCTCCAAACGAATGGAGTAGGCTGGTGGTTCTGTAAAATAGATCAGATACCTATTGTACTCAATCACTCACAATATAATAGAAGCATATTCTTAACACTAAAAACAGTTCTATAGCATATTATTATTCTTAACTAAATCATTCACAAAAATAAATAACAAACAAATAACAATAAATTACTCATTTTGCAGGGCCGAAGAAAGGCAATCACCAAAACAGTAAAGATTTGTTGAGGTTAGGTCACAGTGTCGGATATTGATGTTTCTAATTTTTGACACCAAACTCGCTGTTCACAATTCCCGCCAGCGGCCTATCGCCGAAAGGCGCCGAATGCTTCCGAGGTTTCCGTGATATTCAACGTCGTCTTTTGTCCACTGCCTGGGGTCGACAATTAAAATCTTGAGAAGCGGTGAATGTTCACTTTTAACACACTTATATACCGGGGGTCCAATTAACTTGTGACAGCCTGATAGCGTGAAAACCGTGGGTTTTTCAATGATAACGTTCAGATGTAAGTTTTTGTGTGCAATGGGGGAGGGTTAATGATGACTATTATTTTTGATATTAACCGAGTTTTCAAGGTTTTCTTTTCAAGGTCAACGATGTTTTTTTACGGGAACATACATTTTTTATTACAAAATCTTAATCTACGAGAAAAAAGTCCTTTTGTTTACAATTTTCTTAATCCGATTGCAACTTAAGTGTATTGAAAATAAAACATTTGTTCTTTTTCGAAGTGTTTCATTTCCGCAACGTTAGACAACGCCGTTATAATTTCTTTGGAACATTATTGACTGAGTCGGGAAAGAAATTGAATAGAATAAATATGGTTTTCACGGGAGTGTTCCTAGCATTGTCGTTTCAAATCTATTCTGGCCTTCGCAGCTTAGTAGATTGTCAAGCAAACAATGAGTGATCCGCCAGTTTTTCCTGAGATTCTAAATTGTGAATTCATGTTCATCTCGGACTTTTATCATACCGTCTCCATTAGCTCTTAGCCTAAATACTTGTTGGTGGCGGTGGTGGAGGCTAGCATTAGATGACGGATGAATTCTGCGCCGCTGATTGAGTTATGGGGATATTGTGTGGTACCGCCACCGCGCCGCGCCGGGTACCACTCGCCTCGGCTGACGATACAGCCGCCGAGGAACACAAGCAGCGTCGCACCGTGAATATTCCACCAAGTTATGCATCTAGGCTAAGGACAGACCGCAGACGGCGAGCTTCGTTCAAAAAGTGGCTGGATGCTACGATAATATATCCTAGGTGAATATATTTGTATCTATTCACAACATCAGCAGGGGATCAAAAGTGTCAGAAGTAAGGTTCTCACACTAGAAAAGCTATTGCTGTAGACCAAATACCAGTACCGTTCATTTCATAGTAAATAATAATACTACTTATAACTAAATGTAGTCTCTTGATACTCGAGTTTCTGGTCTTACCGACCAACTATATTCGGTAGCTACTAAGTCAGCCGTAGGAGGTGTGTCTTTAGGATTATGGTGGTCTGCACCAGTTAAAGTGGCTATCACAGATAGCTACGTGTAATTAGCAGAAACATTCCTTTACTATTTGTTCACATTTGTAGTCCAAATACATATGTATGTGTCGAACATAAAATAATAACGGCGAAGTGACCGCACGCGGTACAGTATTCATAAAATTCCAACTCGATCAGCTCAGAATTTCAAATGTACGCCAATGCTGCGTCGCTTCGGTTGTATACAATGCTTCGGAAGAATATGCTAATAACGCGACATGCTTTGACGCCGATTTATATGTTAACTCGGGAGCTACAGTAACAGCGAACGGCTACACACCACAACATGTGATATACTAACGTTCCTGACATGACACCGATGACATACCACGTTGTGGACGCGTCGAGACTCGAGACACTATCGGGCGCCGTGCTTGGTAAGAAAAAATGAAACAGAACAAATTGGTCCGCTCAAGAATGAAGCCAACTAGGTCCCGTTTACTGCTAGCTGATGAATTCAAAGTTTATCTGAAGCAAAATGAATTATATTCCGCATTATTTGTTTCCCTATATTCACGAAACATAAAAGGATGACATTTAATCATTAAAGTAAAATCAAGAGACCTAACATTACTGTACGTCACCTCGCCGGTCTGCCCTGAAATGCTGCCAAAGAAGACAATTGCTCTCGCCTCTCGATGCATCCACGGCAGACTATTATTTGAAATCGACGAACATCACACATACATCTTCATCTATTTATATGGTGACAATTAAATGTTTACAATACAAGTGATGAACGTTTTTCTACTAATGTTAACAAAATTAAAATGTCCTTATCCCTCCTCTACCACCTTCCTTTGTTTACCGCACATTTTCAATAATGATCGGGGGCTTTTTTGCGTTTTTTTGAGGATAACTCCACCGCCACAGGACTGATCTTAAAACTTTTTCGTCCCTGCTACAGTGTAAAAGTTTCATCAAAATAGAAAGTACTTTCCGAATTATAGAGAGACCAAGGGCAGAGTACAGACAGACCGACGGAAGTGAAAAAACAATATCTCGAACTCTTAAGGACTCCACACAAAAGCAATGGAAAAATTCACCGATTCTGCAATCCTTGCAGTCATTGGAGATATTGAAGATGAACACATAAGATCATTAACATGAAGAACGAATAAGGATTTTATTTGTGAAATGTTTAAGAATAACTAATACATCTTAATCGTCGTATTTGTATAATGAACATCGAGGTAAAAATAAACATAATTTTTAATTAAGCAACATAATTATGGAATTCGATCTTAAACTTCACTTAATCCAAAGTACACCACAACAAACATCCAAACCTTATTTACACATAGGGTTATAAACAAATAAACAGAAATAAAACTCTTTTCCCTCCAATGACGAGTTTCGATTTATATTTAAACCATCCTCAATATAAATCGAAAAGCGTCACTGAAAGAAAAAGAGTTTTATTTGTGAAATCGTGTGTCAAGTACACAATCATTTTGTCTACCATTTATAGATTTTTCTATATAACTTGCTTGGATGGATTACATGCTCTAATCAATAATTGTAGGATACCAAAAGCCTGAGCGTATTAAATTTAAATCGATTTTAATAAATGTAAAAAAATGTATATAAAATAAAATATACAGGGTCTTACATAATAGCGGCACAAACAAATTAAAAATATATTTTTTTATTTACTATAATACGTAGCTGAAGTAAAATATATATACTAGATAAGACAAAACATTATTGCCACTTCAAAATAATATATTTTATATCATACATCATCATCATATTGGTTAGTATGACATCAGAACATGAATTTTGCGGATAATAAATACAAAACGGTCTTAGAGCGTGACAACAAAGCTATGTTGCTCCAGGCATTTACAAACAGATCATTATCTGGTATAATAACTATAACATCTTCAAATAAATGGCGATTCATAAATAAAATGGCGAGACAGGAGCAAGGACCGTGTCAAAATTCAATTATTTTTCCAGTGAAGTAGAGGATGCTTGCAGTTCTTATTGTTAATTATGACAATTAAGGGTGATTAAATGGTGGAGGGAAGAGGGAGAAGTAATTGTCTGTACCTAATTAGTCGAGTCTCGACATCTGATAAAACAGTTCGCGCTCACAATTAAAAAATAACGGGTAACACATTGGCGTTCAAAAGTTTCTTGAGCTTATTCTGTTTCATTGTTCCTTTCTAATTTATTTTAATGAGTTTTCAGTACGTGTTTGAGCCAATAGCTGATTGAAAAAAAATTGAGTATTGGTAGTCTATTTTATAATTTGGAACCTTTTTACATTCTATATAAGATGTTTTTTGGTCTGTCGATCTGCTTATTCGTACCTGTCATCCTTCATCAAGCTTCTAGGGGTTAATATGAAAGAGGAAAACTAAAAAAGGCTAGCGAAAAGAAGAGGAGAGGAACTACAATTTTTATCTATTCCAGTATGATTTAAATTATAGTTTTAAAGTGGAATATTCCCAGTTTTCGTTTAAATTAAAGGTTTTCAAATCAATAAGTATCTTTTTTTTGTAATTAGTTTACTTCGTTTTATTGACCGAGCACGTTGATTTATGCTATTTTGCTTTCAGGTGAATAATATTTAAAACTTCACTGAAAAACTTATTTTGTAAATAAAAATAAAAAAATAAAAAATAAAATTCGTATCCCAAAATAAATGTTCACGCAGTCGCAGGTAAATATTTTCATGGGTATTCTTGACACGATTGGATTTAAAGTTTTTTGCTTCATTGAAAAATGGATTTAATACGTTTAGCGATTTAGTGAAGCAATCTCGCCTGGCTATGATGGATTGAAAGCATTTTGATCGTTATTATGCTGCTCACTATATTGCAGATTTCGCCTGGTTGGGTGGTGGTAACAGCCACTTGCGGACTGTCGGCAGTAAGCTCAAACATGTTTACATAGATGCGCCCGCTGATAGTACATCACTTACCTTTTTAGCTCCTATTGTTATTTTATATGTACTTATTGTGTGCATGAGGAGTAAAAGAAAGGCTTATAATGGAAAAAATGGAAGATAAGGGCGCCACTACGCCTCTTGACATAAGAGGGCGACATGCACGTTATGTCGAGGGTCTACGGTACCACTAAGATTCAACGAAAATACTAATTATATTTTTTATAAAACGTACTTCTGGTACTAAGGGCCTATGAATCACCTGTTCCGTCTCCGTACAGCTAGCAGGTTTTGGCTTTATTTCTTATATGAGCAGTATTACGAAGATTGCAGACACATACGCGATATCGGCTAAAAATGGTAGTTCACCGCTCAGCGGAAGTCTTTAACAGGTGTTTAGTCTGATAATTGGTACTGTTGTCGATGCACAGGATGAAAAATTAAACGCACTCGTGTTTAAGTTACGAAACTGAGCCGTATAATGAGGTACCGAAACTGAACGGTACACTGGTATTATACTCGCAAGAAGATTGGTACTTGGATGACTACATCTGACACGACTAATTGATAAAAAGGTAAATGATGGGAGAGATAAGCTAATTCGGTGGTTTATAAAATTCTTACCTATACTTACGTTGCATGTCCCAGGGTTACATATAGCAGTAGTGTTCACAAAAGCCTTGCTGTTGAAATCTGGAATAGATGAGCTTAATCGTATTTTAGATATAGAGTTACCTACCTTATATAAATACACAGACATTCTACAATTTGACCATCCTGCACAAATATTTCAGTTGGTGAGAAACGTTATCATAGAAACTTAGTAATTGCCAAGTAATTCTATTCAAAATCCAGTAGAGAAATCCGATTATTTTAATTCCCCTGGTTGGACACAGCATTCCTTGATTTTAATAGGGTTATACAAAATACCTAATACGGATTGTATCAAGGACAAACTAACATCATAAACTGTTTCCAGAAGATGCATAAGCTGTTGAATTGGAACGTAATACTTTTCTGCTGCTATACTTTTTGAAAATAGGATATTGCCTTTTTGTAAACATAAGCTTTGGGTTGTTAATCATAATATATAAGGTTAAGGTTAAGTAATTTCTAACCACAAAACATATTCAAATGACGGGACACCTAGACAATCACGAAACAATTGGGATTAATGATGGGCTGATTAAGGGGATATCTAAATGCATAATATAGAGTTCCATCTTCAGTAAACATGGGCACACCAAACATGTGTTTACATATACTGTACTTCGCTAGATAGCAGTATACATAGCGACTTTAGATCCAAAATCGTTGCACAAGTACCTACATTAAGCATTAGAAAATACCGCACGGGCGGATCACAGATGGGTACAGCACGTTTTTCGGTACAGTGCTGCCTTGAAAAAACTGTATGCATATGCATCCATCATTAAGGCTACAATGAATGCTCAGTAACATCGAAAATAGGATTATAAGATAACACTCACCAAAAGTGGCTAAGTTTGAAACAGCAAGTAATGTAACATTGGTCAGAGTAAAATTCTATACGTATAATAATACATGTGAAATAGCTCACAGATAAATTCAATTTATTTGTAGTGTCAGTAAAATCACGATAATATCTATGTCAAAACACTGAACAATATTATGATATTTATGAATAATTTAGAAATTTACTCATTTACAAAACCGGCAACTTCGAACTGGAATGGAGATTCAAAATGCCCATCACTAGACCTGCATATGAATCGTGACTTTGTGACGTACAGATTGCGTAGTCAGCTGTTTTTGTTTATCATGTTCCATAATTTTATTTTACAATTATTTCTGATAAGCAGGGTCAAGCTTATAGAGATATTCAAATTGTAGCTCACGTTTTTTTTATTATTTTTTTCCAGCTGTTTGTACTGTATATTTTAAATGCCGTGCAACCTTATATCCTTATACCTTCAACCATAAGAATTTTTGTAATGCTGGATACCTGTGCTGGATACCAAGCAGGCTTTGAATGGCATTTATTTTTGTAGAATAAGAATGGACCTAATAAGTAATAGAAATAATAATGAAATTTGTGAAATACCTCCTATATATTCTTTTTTTTTACTAAATTATCAGGTATTTATATTATTACAGTATTATGTAGCTTTATGAAAATCACTTCAATACTCTCCATTAGATTATTATGAGTTTGATACACCCGAAAACCGATGAACTAATGTCTCAAATTCCTCAAATCCTATTGGTGGAGAATAGCAAGTCGTTATAGCTTGTGCAATGAGGGACATAGCAGTTTTCACTTATATATGGTGGATTGCCAGGCTCATAAGCATGCTGTGAGGTTCAGAAGGTGCCCTTTTTCATTAATCAAATCTTTTCCCATCATTTTGTGTTGAAGTTCAAGGAAAATCAATGATTTTCAGAGACTTTTGACAGTTCAATGTATAATGGCATTTCACAAAGGACTTATGTAATTGGTCAATCCGTTCGTTATATCTCTGATGTTGATGAAATCTGATCTAAATTGTGCAATTTATACACAAGGCTCCATAAATAAAAGCCGGCTTCTTGTGCCATGCTTTCCCGCATCGCCAGACTTCCAAAACTGGGTGTCCAACGGCTGATCATCCTTCAACTCTTACTAATTCATGATAGAAAGTTTATTCAAATAGGTTTGAATGCTCATTGAGTAAGACGAAAACTATGCTTCATACGCACAATGACTTTCTAAGTTCAACTAAATTGCAAATTTCTAGATTGACGCGTACTCACGAAGACGTTAAAGTGATACCTTCTACGACTAAGATAGCTTTCCACGTCACCGTACAAAAACCTCCAGATAACGACAGAATTTATTCAGAACGACGAAAGACAGAGAGAGAGGCTGTTAAAAATAAATTTAAATGACCTTTTCGTCGTTGTGCATTTTTTGCTTGAATACTCGAGTACCATCAGCGCTGAACGTAAAATGCGTGCACCAGTGTTGGATGAGGGGGGTAAAGAAAGGAACCACGTCTTATATTAACTCTTCATTTGATTTATTAACATTGCTCATTACTGAAGATAACGATCACCAACGGGTGAATTGGATTAACTATTCATTATCTACTATCAATTCTGTACGTTTTAGTCCATGCTAAGGAGGTGTCGTCTTATTATTCCAGTTGATTGCACGCTTGATGGTACCTAGAACGCCTGGTGTGATGCTTGGCTTGTTCTTGACTGTACTATACTGACATTGCATTGTTATTAGGTTTATATGTGCATACCATGAACATTCACCATCCCCACAAATACCATTATCAAGACCTTAAACGCACCATGCAACATAATTTCGTACATTCCTCATCCTCACCCAAATCACTGGGATCAAACACCGGAATTGGTGTAACATTTACTGGAGTTACACCCACCGACAGACCGACAGACCCACAGACTGACAGATACTCATACAGCGGCAAGACTAGCAGTAGTAGAGACGAGATAGTGAGTACGCCAATGGCGTGAGCAAGATACGAACCCTCGACGGTTTAAACATTTGATTGGTTGATGGATTGATCGGTTTGAACAAGTTGGAAACATTAGTTGCTATTATCTGGGCACGGTATCGTGGGATGGCCAGAAAGAGCCGTCTCCTGGCCGCTGCGACTGGAGATAAAGGTTGCTTTATGTGGTAGAGACTTGCTGGATAGGATACTATACCTGGAAAAAATTGTCGAACGGCGAAAAAATCGCACGACGCTGATGCAGAATCACTCAGCTACAAATGTAGACGCAAGCAAATTGAAATTGACGACGTTAGAGTGAGGATTTATAAGAAAGGCCATGAGCATGGAAGACACTTGAGAGAAAGTCAGGTACCTAACTTACTAGTATCACAGAATATACTTCAAAACGTTATTTTTTGATAATCTAACTGTCATGTAGATTTTAGATGCTCTTACTTGGTGAAACTCTTCCATCATGCAAATAAAGAAATTGTGTAATTAGCACACAGTTCAGTGATGCGTCTCGATTTATATTTCCGACGATGATTTGAATATAAATTGAAACGCGTCACTGAACGGAAACGTGTTTTATTTGTGAAACTGTCTGCTAACTTCACAATCTAACTATGCTTTGTTTGGAGAACTATAAGTTATTCAAACTTCATTTGGAGCGTTGTGGAATGAGATGATGAGGAATTTGTTCCCTGATAATAACAATCTACGAGGGTCACGCTGAAAGTCTTTAAATATTCCTAATCTATACAAGTTTAAACAAGTTTGACCACGTAGCTATTTTGTCTAAAGTTGTAAGTGTTTACACGCAATGGCAGCGTTTGAATCGTTCAATAGTTGCCTTGCCTCGAATGCATTGAAGTGTTGGCCGAATTTTAACGTGAAAATGGAACCGGGTAGTCGTGATTTTCGAGACATGACTTTGTATGACTATAAAAAGGGACTGAAACAAGTGGAATGTCATGAAAGTTCAATGAGTTGCTTTGGGGACTCTGCCCTTTCTAGAGCTACAGTTTTTAATTGGTTTGACGAGTTTAAAAGGGGCCAGGTCACGCTCGATGGTAAACCTCGCACAGGTCGACCGCCCACTGCTGTTACTCCGGAAACTGTAGAAGCTGTGCAAAATATGGTAAAAAAAGATCGACATATAACCTACACCGAGATTGAGGCTTCTCTGGGGATTGGATCGGAAGTGGTCCAAACGATCATTCATGATCACCTTCGCCTAAGGAAGCGGTGTTCCAGATGGGTGCTACATTTGTTGACCAGTGAGCAAAAAGCAACAAGAGTTGATTGGGCTAAGTTTAAGCTTGAAAAATTTGATAATGAGCACAGTAAAAACACTTTTAATATCGTAACCGGAGACAAAACATGGTTATTATGATTCCGAAACTTAACAGCAGTCATTATTTTGGTGCTTTGAAAGTGAGCAACCTCCAACAAAAATTTGTCGTTCCAAGAGTGTTGGGACGAAAATGGTCGTATATTTTTTTCTAAAAGTGGATACATCACAACAGTAGCCTTGGAAAACCAAAGGACAGTTACTTCTGAATGATATATAACCAAATGTGTCCCTGTAGTCTTCCAAGAACTATGCAAGAGCCGTCCAAAGGCTGGTCTGCGGGGTATTCAATGGCACCATGACCACGCACCCACCCACAGCGCCGCTAGAACACCATTTTTTTGCTGAACAGGGTATCAAACTGTTACCTTGCCCACCTTATTCTCCGGACCTAGGTCTGTACGACTTCTTCTTATTCCCTAAGGTCAAATAAAAGTTACGAGGTCGCCATTTTTCCACCGATGAAGAGGCAATCGCTGCATTTGAGGAGGAAATTAGCAACCTTTCAAAAGAACGTTGGTCACATAATATGACAAGTCGTTTTACCGAATGCGTAAATGTATTGAGGTAGGGGGAGAATATGTTGAAAAAACAGAATAAAGGTTTTTTAAAAAAACTTCGTAGTTTTTCTGTATCTAAAAACTTTCAGCGTGACCCTCGTACAGCGTTCCAAGGTCAATGTAAATAGGCATTTATCCTTTCACAGTGTTTCTAGAGACCGATTGGATTTCTGCCTTTGTGAGAAAAAATTAAAAACGTACGTACATGATCGTTTTCTAAATCCCAGCTTCTTTATTCTATTCCTTAAGGGTATCCAAATTGTTTGAACCTCAACAACGCTTTTAAAAAGTAATAATGAAAATCGCAGGTTAGTGGACTAAAGTTTTCACTCGACATGAATTCTACGATTTGGTGCGCCTATACAGCAATAAAAGTTTATAAGTTGCTATGAAATACGGTGAGAAAATATACAGAATTAGAAAAAAAAATTAGAAAATATCAAAGATTTTCCGATACAGTCCATTTACCTCTGACAAATTAATCATTGACATTAAACAAATAGAAAAACATATAGAAAGATAACCTTCTGATAACAGTATGATTCTGACGGAGTTATACTACGAGGTGATTTCAAATAAGAGTAATGAGACAAACTTTTTATTAATCCTGTATAATTAGTCGCACAGCAACTGTAATCAAGTATATGCTCTCACGAGTATTTATCTCTTCTAAAAAAAACATTATAATAGAGCTCATATTGACAAAATGATGACAGTTAGAAGCTGACTGAAATTTCACCTTTTGTGTTTATTCTATAACTGTGTGTATTTTCAGCAGACCTCGTATAGAATGTGTCTCCCGCATTTTTTTCAGCTCTTTGTCCCGATGGTGTTTTTATGATAGCTTCGCGTAACAATTCACGGACAATGTGAGAGTCGGGCCGATTCAAGTGTCCGCAAGTGTAAGAATTATGTAAGAATGGGTGATTGTGGTGTATCTACTTATACAACAGTGTATTGTGGACAGCAAGTCAAAGTGGGTGAATTTATGCATGTAATAGACATAGAATGTGAGTACATTCACTCGTATGCAATTAGAGACACTCTAAGCCATATGCTTTGGGTTGTGCCAATAAATGGTAAGCTTCAGGCCAGAATAAGCTGAACATACTAACCATATGATAACTTCTCAAAAGTACGGAAAAACCATCGTATTCCAGGCTGAATGCTACTGCTGCAAATTGCAAATATCGGGAAATTAACACCTAGGTATTTCATTTGAAGATGCAAATAATGTATAGCTGGGTACAAAATGAAAAATTTCGATCAATGTTCTTCAACCAACGTTCATATTCTAATGGTTCTAATGGTTTGTTCTTGGATCCCAAATGTGGTTTATGTGACGTTTTTTATCTATCATAAAATAGATCCCTGACTTTGGATGAATCAACAATTAAGTCAGCAGAAATCCTACAATTTGAGGACTTCCCTGATGTATGTACGTATTTACTCTCAAATTATTACCAAAAAAGTTCGCGATAGCAAACCTGTCTACCTTCTAAGATTAACTTGCAAGATGACAATAAATCCGACTTCGAATGTATAGCTTACTATGCCACCCCTAAGCACCATCACTTAATGCAGTAGACGTTTATAAGCTCATATATCTTCCAGGGAAATATAAAATGTGTCCTCGAGGATCGCGTAGCTCCATGTTTAATCGGTTATACGACGTTAATTACACCATAAAAAATATCCGTAGTCCATGACGACATTATTTGGTTTTGATATTTTGCGAAGAAATTAATCCTCTATAAACACAAGCTTTTGGTTGTTAATTATAATAATAATAATATTAATAAACCGTCTTTATCCAATAAATTATAGATACATCTATAATATACAGTGAAGCAGCTACTGGCGAAGTTTTGCTAGAGCTACTCTTACACTTAACCATTGACTGCATACAATTTTCGTTGTTGTTAAAGAGTAATAGTTAAACTATAAAAAAAAACAAAAATGAAAAAAGAAAAGATTACGTTTTTTAGCCATAAACGTTCACATTATAGGCGACTATGGAGGAGAAGATGTTTTATGCACTTCCTAAAACTCTGAAGAGGCATGGTTTTGAATCTTTGATCAATGTTGTTGTACAAAATGCAAGCATTGTATGAGAAGGACCGTGTGAAGAGAGATGAACTGTGAAAGGGCATTGTTATTCATGACTTATTACGTATGAGTCTTTGATGAATGTTGTATCTAAAAATTAACTTCTCCCAAGTTTCAGTGATTAGTAATCTATGATTGTGATTTCTTGATGTTTTATGACATATACATCACAAAAATCAATGTCAATCATTCCCGTCATTCTGTCTGTCCATCTGTATGTTACTTACTCTGTCCGGTAGTCCTTGGCCTCTCATCTATAATTCTGAAAGTAATTTTTGGATCTTGATGAAATGTTGACACTAAATTACTAATATGAACAAACCAACTTTCTAGTTTTGAATAATTGGTTCAGTGCCAGTGGAATTTGAAAAAATACAACAAAGCACGTTAATACTTCGTTTTTGAACGTTTCTGAGGCCCCTTATCATATATATTTTTGTTTGTGGGGTCAAATATGATAAACAATTTTTGTTTTCCAATATTTTTTTGTACCTAGTCATATTATGTAATGCAAATCTTGAAAAATTACATTACTGCACATTGAATAAGGCCACTCAAAGATAATATCTTTAAATCCCTAGGTACTAGTATGAAATAATCACCCTGTAGATATCAATGAAATGGAACCACAATTAAATCAAATTGCCTCAGGCCACAAGCTACCGTTCCAAACATGTAACAATTGAAAAGTATTTCTTATGTGTACACTATTAACATTTGATTTATCGTCCGGGTATCTATCGAAATATCTTTATTTATATTTTGGTACACAATAAAAACTTGATAATAATTATAATTTACTACTGGTCATAGTCGTTTCGTAAGCGTCGTTATACCTTGTTCTTAAGGGGGTGTGTAATATTATAATATTGTAAAAACAGCATCACTAATTCAGGTTCATTAAAGAACTTATGCGGACTTAATTATTCGTACACAATTATGTTATAAATTATATTTAGTGAGATATTGTAGATTGATCACGCATCATATCTCGTAACTGCCAGGGCCAAAAAATGAAACACTTGTGCCATGGAGGGATCAAATTAATTAATTATTTCCAAGATTTTTCTTGTTATTGTATGTGTACATATATATCTTTTTGTGTTAATTGGAATTGCGAGGAAAATTTTTTTTTGCTGATAAGCCTGTTATTGCAAAGTAAAGAAAATTCAGGTACACAGACAAAACAGAAGCTCTGGCTTCCATATTCACAGTGGCCCTGATCAACTAAAACATGAAAATAATTTAAAAGAATTTGATTTAAAAAAATTCATATAACTGAAAAAATTTAAAACATTCAAAATGACCCCGAATAAAAATACTATTTCTAGATATACAGTCCCCTTAAGACTTATATATTAAATACCTATTGTACACGGAATAACAATACAACGACGCATTTTTTCATTGACAGCAGCGTAAGGACAAATCAATTTCGTCCGTAGTGCTCGTTCTTAATCATAATAATAGGTTTAATTACCTGTTACACTTTCTAACCGTATGCAATGGATTGTTATATATTTGCCTGTAATACTTATCTTAAAATCGAACTATTGTAAGTTTGCCGTTTATATGCGTTTAGCCTATATTCAGGTATATTGCAGTTGCTGAAGTTGCGCAACCTGTCTACTTCAGATATATAACGACGGTTATCATAAAGCAAACTACCTGACTTCTAGAAGAGGTATTAGATGGAAATACGGATTGCTCTACAGCTAGACCGCTAGGCTATACTGGCGAGTCTAGGCTAAAGACGAAACATGAGTGTGTATAGTAGGAACACTTATTATCCAGTTTGAATAAGCCGAGATAACCGTCCCTCGTAAGTAGTGTTTCCGAAGAACAAGGGATGTCGCTGTAAATCAACTCACTACATCAAAAGCGCCGGCTGGATCAATCAGAGCGGGCTACTTGGGAGCACATCATCCGTAAGTACGGAAAAATTATGTTCAAACGCTAATTCACCTAGAGACGATTTATTGGAAGTACCACACAGAATTGGTACTTCTATAGAAGTACTAGTATTATAGAATATTTGATCCTAGCACAGTAATGTAAAATAATGATGTTATCAGAAGTCGCTACTGATCGAAAGACTACACGAAGCGGAAAGGAAATAATTGAAAACAGTCCATCCATGCATGAAACATGCCAGTTAAATAGCAACGAATTCATATTTACTTAAGTAATTACCAATTGCAGTAAAACATGTAATTCCAGTTTATTCGAGCTTGAACAGTTTGATGCTGTTGCTGAGTGACAACCTCTAAAACTGAAATTTAGTTTCGTAGATATGTGCAGCTCGCGAAAAAAGACGCAGATGCCAGTGTGACAGTTAAGTATTTTGATTTTGTCTCATCCCTTCATTAGGTAAATACTTGTTATTTATTGCTATCGAGCTGTATTTGATCGAATAATGCATTTTTGTTATAAATACAACACTAAGGAATGCTAAAAAAATAAAATACGTTTGACAAAATTTATGATCATTTCCATTGACATATGGAAATGTGACTTGGTCTGCTCGACCTCGCGAACTAACACCTCTGAACTATTTTTTAAAGGGATATTTAAAAAGTTAGGTGTATGTTCGGTAAACAACAACACCAACTTATTTGCTGATATACAGACCACTGTAATTGCATAATTGGTTCTAGCTGTTTGTCTTAATAAGTGTTTACACTATTAAGTCTCTTCTGGTCAACACTTTATTTCCCATATGATATATTTAAATTAATTCCCTACCTAGTAATCATCGCACTTGTTCCTCGAAGCTCCACCTACAACCACACGTTTCGTCACACCCTTCTGATTTCTTTATCCCCTAACACTACGCCTTTGTTAGCCATCCATCGAGATTATAATGGTGGCCGTAAGGTAGCCCGGCTCGGCCGTCTTGATTGCAATTTGATTATTATGATTATTTCACGGCTTCTTTGCCATTATGCCTAAGAGGGTATCAATAGTTGGGAGATGGACTCTACCATTTTTACCAGAGGCTATTGTTTTGTTGCTTCAGCTCTCCTACGGTACAGTTCGTCAATTTCTCGAGAAAAGGAATGTCAGAGAAGTGGATATATGGTTAAGTGTAAGAGTAGCAAAAACTAAACTGCGTTATATAGACCTAGCGTTAGCTTCATTACAATGTAATTGTGATATAAGACATTATTTTCATTTTACGTTATTTTCTATGGAACATAAGGTGCATGATCTGAGATCCAAGTACAATTTAGCAAACGTCATTAGTCGTTGAACATTTCTACGCATACCATATGAACCGCATCTCTATATTTCTTGACAGTTCCTTGATTCGTAGTCATAGGAGGTGAAACAAACGATCAGATATACAGCGAAGTCTGCCCTTGGATGCCGCCCGAGGCAGGTGCCCCCGAATTGGCCCGCCTCTTTGCACTTGTGCCTCTCGCCGTCGATCACCTGCTCACGCGCCGACGCTTCATTAACAATTATGCCTGCACGACGCCGGGCGCGGGAGGGGGAGGGGGAGGGGAGGAGAGCAGCAGCAGCAAAAGGGACGACCACCTGTGGCATTAAAAACGGTGATCGGTCAACGTCGTCGTTAAGGGTGCCGCGCTGATTTTCAACCCTGACCGGTAGGGGTAGTGGTCTAGAAGGTAGCTAGTTAGACAGAAAGGAGGATTAGGCTCATGCTCATTATAATATGTAATAGATTTGAGATACGTAGTGATTTTAGAACCATAATTTGATGTAGAAGTCTGATGTTCTAGATGAAGGTGAGAATAGTAGTGGAATTAGATGGCACATTAACATTTGATTGTATGCTCTGTTTCAGACCGCACGTGAATACTTGTATGTGAATGATTAAAATGATCACCTAACAGGCGTACGTTTTCCGAAATGGTGTAAACCGCTTCACGTGGATCTTTTGCTTTGTGTCTGAATCTTTGCTGATGTTGAGTATATTTTAACAGAAAACTTATCGCGCTTAGAAGCGGTGCTAGAAAACAAATGCGCATTTACATTACACTAATAATGCTGTAAATTCTAACAAACTCCCCAGCACCTCAGTTTACAAAGCCGCAGAATTTGAAGCTAGACACAAATTTCCTGATTTTGTTTACCTAACAGACAAAATGAGCATTACAAAGGTCAAACAGCGAATTTGGCATCGGCCAATAGTACCAAATATTAATATAAATCAATTGCTCAGTTTTAGTATATACGAGGGGGCCTCGTAAAATTCCAATTTAATTATACCGGAAAAGTTACTTCCAAGTGAATTACAACGTGCAAATTAAGTCAATCTACTTACTTCTTTTTTTTCTGTTGATGCCTGGGTCGAGCACCACTTGTTGTCGTCATTGTTGTTCAGCGCATCTCATGCGCTAATTATTTATCCAGCTTTTTGTATACTCACATTGCCCGATGGGTGGTCCAACGGACTGCTGTACCGGCGAAAAGCATGTGAAGCAAATTGCTTTATTAATAACGTTTGACAGGGAAGTCTCTTTGGATTTCGTCGTAAATATATCAAGGAAAAATTTAATCTGCGGCGACCCGGGAACACATATAATTAACAGTACCATCGTCGAGCATTCTCCAAACTTAATTGGCATTAAATACCGGAGGATATGGAGCTCTGTTCCTTTCCGTTAACGCGTTACTGCGCTGCTCAGCATCTGTCTTCCGTTCGCCGCATATTTATGTGCTTTAGATGACGGAGCATTAGATTAGGATTAAGAGAACCTGTCATCTCACTTGAATCTGGAAAACAATATTGCCAATAATCAGCTTGGATGACAGGTATTCGAAAATACTTCTACAAAAACCCATCCGCATTTTTCTATAACCTCGTAACGTATAAGGCATCTATCAAAAACTGGTTTTTGGTTCATAGATTGCGCAAGTATTTAATGCAAAACTGTTTCCCAATATTAACGAGATTTTAAATCAGTAACTAAGAGTAGATTATTTATTCTCCACTATACCAGAGCCTCGCTACAGACGTGATTGTTTCGTCCGTTGTCTGAACTCGTCAGTATAGCTCGGCGGCCGATCACACAACAAACAAGTATCAGGCATAGTGCAAGACGTATTTCATTCTACTGTTTTCACCTGTCTCCATCACCCGAGGAAGTGCTGTGATTGTAAATATTTATGAATTTCTCAAGTCTATTGTCACCACTTACTCTCAATAACTGCTGTACTCATTTTGATGAAATTTTCCAACATTGTCCTTGTCCAGACAGTTTACTTGTAACAATGACTGAAAACCTTTGTTGTATAGAAGTCAAAGTTCGAAAGAATAATGTCAACACTCCTCTCCAAGCTTCGCGCATGGTGGCGCTGCCCGTTGGCAAGGTCCTAATAATCAGACCGCCAGGCTATACTGACGAGTCTAGGCTAAAGACGAAACATGCATGTCTGTAGTAGGTGTGATACATAGTGGAGAGCATATACATGAAAAATAACGTTCAAACTTCGTTTGTTGGCGATGATTTACTAAAAAAACTGGGTGAGTAGAAATTATGGTTTGTTAAAGATATTGAAATATCCGAACAGCTGATTAATTCCTAAGAGATGCAATTGCGTGGCAAGTACTGTCAACCGACTTGTAAGCAGTTTATTGAGAATTTTTTATTTCAAATACTGGTATTGCTGAGTTCCTATGTTATTCTACGGCAAAATAATCAAAACCGGCAACACCGTGGATGTGAGTGTATCGTAACCGCGCTGTTGTGTCCAAGCAGAACCTTTTGTGTTTATCGGCGAATGCAGCGGGAGTTATTGGAGTTGAGAGCGCGTGGGAGAGCGGAGCAGAATAGAGCGGGAAGCTTATCTGGGATCTGGGCGCGATCCTTTCTCTACATATACCGGGCTTACTGAGATAAAACTTATACTTTTCCTTTAATTCCTCTGCAAACATCCTTAAGAATATAGCAGCATTAGTGGTAGGGCCAACGTATTTTCCTAAAAATTCCAATAAAGTCGATATAGTGATTGCGAAGATATTGTAGTGATGGAAACTGCAATATAGGGATAGACAGCCTGAGTTCAAATAACACACTGATATCACCAGAATTCTGTAGGTACTCATAAAGTGATTCGCAACAACAAGGAAGGTTGCCAAATTTCTAAATCTTTGAGTTGCCTAACAAGAGGTTTGATTATGCGATAAAAGAATAAGTAACTTGAGGAACGTTCGGCCAAGTCATTGTTTTTATAATTATTAAAAAGAAAAACAGAAATACTTCGAAAACAATCACCGGTGATATTTTTGTATATATTTTTATGATAATCACTCAATACAACGATTTCCAAAAATATAGAGGCAGTCACTAATATTTCCTCATAGCATTTAAATCCACAGATTTCATCAAAGTCCCTGCAGCAGCTACTGAGACTACCCAGAGAAAAACACGCCAAAGACACACCGACTGACTTATGTGTTTTCGTGATGTGAACATCATAAAAATGTATATCAATTGCCAAATATCTTTTACCGTCTCAGGACTTCTGTTTGTTATGTATCAGAAGTGAAATCATGAAAAGGTGGATTTTGCATCGATCTACGTATTCGCGCCGAAACAAAAGACGACCAAAAACAAAAGAATCTCCCAGTCTGGCGTCCATCGATATTCATCTGGAGGGGGCCAATCTCCAATAAATCTTGGGCCGTATTAATCGTGAGGCGGATCGTTGCGGCGCAATTACAGCCTGGTGCTCCACATACCGCAATTGGGGGGCAATGCGGGAGGCCTGGAGACAGCGGGGGGCAACCGCCGGCGCACCGTATGCAAATCCAGCCTAATGATGGGCATCAGTTATAAGTCGGCTGAGAAAGGACAAGGATGGGAACAGGCAATGCTTGTCTCAAGGCTAATCGCCTTGCACCCGGATGTCTGCTCGACAGTGAGTAGGAAAAATGGTTTGTTTCCTTCGTATAAAATACTGCGTCGAGTTTGGAAATAAACTTCCAGACAGTCCATTCCACAACGCTGAGGTTCTTCAAACGGAAAAAGCTCGTTCCAGATGTTGGGAGTTTAGTGCGAAACAGCTTTTTACCACTTACCATGGTAGAATCTATAGGATAGGGACAAGTCGTCCACTTTTATCCGATATTCTAACATGATTGTGTAAGAATATGATATTATTGAAGTTAATCCCCAGAAGCTTGATGGAAGGTGATTCTAATCTGAGTCTTCTATGTGATTCAATTCAAATATTTTATTTTGAAAGTTTATTTATGCCATTGAGGCATGAAAAGCAATATCGTCCAAATATCCACAACGACTGCACCTCAGTATGATGGTCCAGACTTAACTGAAAGAAATAGTCACATTTATGAATCATATGACTGATGTTGGTCTCACTTGTACAGTTATGCCAACCGAAATGATCACAGAAACGTATTTTCAATCTTTCTGCCATTTTGGTTGTTCCGTTCAATGACAAAAATGCGGTCATTCATAATACTGAGAGAAAATGAAATAGTCGTCACTGTCAGACTGGTATCTAGTTTCCTACGTCACTTTTGGCGTACCTCATATAAATTATGCAGATCTACAAACATAGCAGACTACATCAACAATGAAAGCGACGTATAATATTATATTTTACCATAAAGATATTGGCTCATCTTCATACAGTGGCTGAGCATAGCGCGCAACGGTTCAGATATCAGGGTCGGCATCAGGAGGAGCCTTGTGACCGCCGATTTCAATTACTAATTGGACAGCGGCAACCATTGAGGCATTGTTTATGCCATCTGATCCGCCGGAACTGCACCGTCGCACTTGCTGGCAATGTTGCCAAGTCAGAAGTATAGTTTTCTTCTTAAGAGGTACTATTTTGCTTGTAGTGTTATTGTTTATTCTAGCGATTTTGGTGTCCAGTTAAGGTAGTTTTCCCAATCGCCAAGTTAGGAGATCGTCGTAATTATTGTACTAGTAGCACATCGCATAGAGCGGCAACACTGCGTTATCTTTCTCTTTTTATCTTTGTTGCTATTTAAATCCTATACTCTTAGCGTTCATAGCCTCAATCTTGACAGTTGCTGTTGTTTTTCATTAAGAATATTAGACAATTTCAGACATTGTGCGGTTCAAGGAAATAATAAGTATCCAGGCTATGACTGAAGCAAAACAAAAGGAAAACATCGTTCGCACCCGGGCCTACAGTAGAGCAGAGTTTTCCAGTTCACTTTTATGATACCAGATTTGATTAAAATTTACAGAAAATAGGTTTCAGAGAAGAACCACCTTAAAAAGCTCAATATCATCCCATACAAAGCTTAAATTACCAGAGTTACGCTTCAATTGGTTAGTTGCTAATCCTGAAGATGGAAATGGCATTAAAGCCAAAAGAGAACTGATAGTGGTGGAGATTGTACTCATCTCCAGGTTCACGTCCGGACGCCTTAATCCATTTGACTACAATACCTATGAGCAAATATATCTAAATCGCCAGTGTACGGTAACAAACTCAAGCAAGAATCCCACACCGCGTCGAATGGTTAACCTCGTTCAGTGTAAATAACGCCACGGCTTGGCAAGGCAAATTCCGAGCAGCGGCGTATATAAGATTGTGATTTTAGACCATCCGCCAGGAATTGAATTTTGGTTTTTCTGATTTTGATCTCGTGGATATACAGTCCTTGATTGATACAGCAACAGAAACGCCACTACCGTTTTATCAGATTGCTTCACTCCAGAAGCCGCATATGTCTACTATGTAATTCTGTAAAAGTACTGAATTCCACATGTGCATTTTAAAATTTCACTCGCCCCTATAACCAAAAGATATATCACGCTGTTAGAAAAGTGTATGTTACAATGTAATCGAATGACTATTGAAAACAATAAACTCCAATGCTCCGGTTACATAAGTACCAGAACATCTCAACAGCTCTGATCGTTACAAATAATAGAAAATCGTGAATTCCACTTCCAAAATACTTCGATGCCGGAGTAAACAAAAAACCCGTTCATTATGTCTAGACAGCTGTAGGCTGAAACTGCATGGAAACAGCCAATTTACTGCCAAAGTGAAACAAAAGAAGGTACTATGATGAGCACGTGCTTGGGCTCAGTAGCGGCACGTGACAGAAAAAACCGATCCATATAGTAACTGATCTTTCACGTGACACATAGACATGAGAATTTTCACCCAATTCAGTTTCACATTGGTTTTGAAAATGCTATACTTAAATAATCTGCCGCCTTGATCTAAATTTTTAATGCTGTCGTTGGGTTTTCAGAACAGTATAACAAAGTTGATAAAAATCCATCTACTACGTATTTATGGCTTCAAACCGTGTCCAGGCCGCCCAACAAACACTTTGATGCCACCCAAATTTGCCCTGATATCTCCATAAAAATACGGAAGAAGATCAGCCATTGTATTTTGATATTCTAAGCAATGGAGATCTTTCCTAGGTCTGTTAACTAGACCAGCTCTTCTCTGGATTGAGTTTCAGGAAGTGCTTCGGCGTGCATATCCATACAAACGAGTAGAATTTCAATAGTAGTAGAGATGAAACGTTTAAAATTTCAGTCAAGCTAACACCTACCAAGCTAGTTCTACTCTTTTATGAACTGACCTCGTAGATCCGCAAACAGTTGTTTTTGCATCATCCTGAGAGGCCGAAACCTTAGAAGCTGTCCAGCATTCGTAATGTCTTCGTTTTGCGGATTATCAAGTGAATAACTGTCACAAATAGCTATGACATGTGTAATGTATAAGAATATCTACTGAGTAGTTTACCAATGGAAGAGCGTCAGGTCATGCTTGTCTTTTAGGGTGACTGGTGCAGATAAGAAGACGTACAAATA
The DNA here is from genome assembly GCA_949316355.1 of Bruchidius siliquastri. NCBI lineage: Eukaryota > Metazoa > Arthropoda > Insecta > Coleoptera > Chrysomelidae > Bruchidius > Bruchidius siliquastri. The sequence goes on along the minus strand of OX438533.1, from coordinate 38,723,494 downwards.
CTAGCAGTGGGCAGTGTCAAACGTTGAAAGCGAACAGTTGCTTATATCATATAAGTGATTTTGAAAGGCATGGAACATAACGTGTACATCTGGTCTTAGGGTGGCAGATAATCCTGTTTATGGCACGACTATGAATCTCACTTAAGGTCCGTAATTTAATATCTTGTTGATTTTTTTCAAATTTGAATAGCATTTACATACGAATTCCCCATAAGCAAGATCGTGCCATGGATTCGTTCACGATACTTCTCAGAAACGTTGATTTAATATTTCTGGATATTTTTACTGCTCAAAAAAGGGCAATTCAATGTTTACTGAAGGTGTTTATAGTGATTCAAATGAAATAGATCAAAGAGCGAAGATCTTGAGAAACGCTTAGAAACAAAATTCTTCATAAGTTTGTCTAAAATCGAATAATTTACAAGAGCAACGTTTTAGGATGATTCCACCTGTGGTCCGAAATCGCTTTCTTCACTAAAATCGATTATTGAAATTATGAGTATCAAGAAAGTTACGGACACAGACTCTCAGACCGACGGTACAGGATCCATAGGAAATGGAGAAGAATGAAAACAATAAAGGATCATCAATCGAAACGTTGTGAAAAGCAAACCCTCAAGACAGTAGAAATCCAAACAACTATTATTTACCTCATAGCCGAAGCCTAGTTATCAGCTGTTTGAGAAATATTTCCAGAACACTGAACTATTTCGATAAAATATATTTCAATTCAAATAAACATCAAAATCTTCTAAATGGAACGAAAACACAGTATCTATATTTTAATAATCGGAGTATCAGAAAAAGGTGTCAAATGATAGTTTTATCATCATAAACGTATTATAATAATGATTTTCTTATGGATCCGAGTGTATCTGAATGTCCTGTAATAAATCATACAAATCGCATTAGCTGTGTCGCACTCTTAATTAGTTTCAAGTCATAACAGTTGAATAATAAGCGTATAAAGCACGTGTAATGTACACATAATAACAACTTTGCATAATCTGCAAAAAATACTGTTAAATTAAAACACAAATTTTTCCTTGCAAGAATCTCCGCACATTCTCAGAATATTATATGACTAATATGCATGTTGAGCAACAGAAAACCACATAAACTGTAAATTAAATATCGCTGTTCGTGCATTTGCGTCCAGTGTCGGGACATTTCATATTCCCTAGTGTTCATAAAAACTATTGAAGTAGGTAATTACAGATTGAAAAGACAATTTAAACAAATCATATTATCATTATCATAACATTTATATTCCATAATATTACATCTAAAATGGGCAAAAGTAGAACATCTACAGAAATGTAATTTTCATACTTCGACGTTCAGCGTCTCATATTAGCATCACAAAATCGCAAAACAAATATCTACAAGCTGACTAACAATAATGAAGTAGCAATTTCATTGATTCAAACAAAATTATGCACTTAATGTAAGATTGCTCGAATAAGCATTTGCCTAAACACAAACTAGCAACGTAATTTCCAATAGATCAAGATGAAAATGCAAACTTTTCACCAAAAGCAATTTTATACTAATTATAAGTAAAAAATCCACCTATGGAACAAATGTTACCAGTTAAGGGTTGTTTGTTTTCCTTGCTCTCAGCACACTATACTGTAAATGTTTGTTTCCTCTCTATATGTTTCGTTATTACTCTCAGATACCACGTGAAAGCGTAGTATTTGTAACGCCACTGTACCGTAAATTCGTTTTATCAACAGTACTCGATAATTTCGTGATGACGACTCGTCATACTGCGCTCATACAAAAAAACAGTCCTACACCGTCCGATAATAATGCACATGCTGGTACTGACAGCATTTTCAGTGCTGTTGTCACAGAGCCGTGCTTTAAGATGCTATGAATGCTACGTAATGTCCACAAATCCTTACAAGTTCAATGATAATACGAGCGTGAACTTGTGCGATCAATTCGACTACTCTGAGAAATTTGTGACTGAGTGCGCGAATAGCACGTTTTGTAGAAAGACTCTTTACGAGGGAAATATTGGAGCACGGCTTCTGAGAGTGGAGAGGGGATGTGCCAGTCAATTATACTTCGGAATGAGGTAGGTAGTGATGATCGATATTCAGCAATATTTGAAGTTAGCACTAAAAGCGTTTTATTATTATTAAATCATAGGAACGGTCGATACATTTTTTCTGTTTCAATTCTGTAACTGTATTGCTAGTTAATATTCACTGGTGTCATTATATCATGAAAACAATGATTGATAAAACGTCTAATAATGTTGCCCATGTTGTTTTATCGTTTACATTATTCATGTAATGCAAAACCTATTCTAATAATCACACAAAAACATATGGTTTTTCCACTTTACAAGACCTTGTTAAGTATTGGGATTAAACTTAATTAAATTAATTAAATTGTAGTACCAAACCAGACCAACCGATCCTATAGACTGTGATCTAGTTTGGTTGAGTATCCTTCATGGGAAGATCTAGTCAATGTTCTCCAAACATGAAGATGGACTAAAGGTTTTCCTTCAGGTTTCATCACCTTCATAGTTTGTTTCCTGTTGACAACCTTCTGTTTTATCTTCCAGGTATGAGAATCACATTTATTACGACGTTCATAGGATTGTGAGGGATGCTTATAATTCTGGCTGTTCTACAATCGAGACGTATGGAGAGAAAACAGTGAACGTTGAAAACTGTTATTGTGACACTGATCTTTGTAATCAAGCTAGTGGGATACAAGAAAATGTTTTGCTCATTGTATCATTTGTATTGTATGTCGTGATGTTCAAAACTAATGTGTAAATTAACTTTTGACTGCTGTGCCTATATAGAAGTTAATGACTGACCTTCAATTTATTTATTTATTTCGTGTTTTTTAAGCGACTTGTCTATATGCAAACTGACTGTGACACTGCTGAAGTGTGGACTGAATTGTTATAGATACATATGTATGAGTAGTAATTATCGATAATATGTAGAACTACATTAACTATTTACTAGGCAGCAAAAATAGCTGAGATATTGTTTTTTTGTACTGCTAAATCTAATAAAGCAATTATATGAGTGCCAAATTTTGTGTTTATTATAAATGGCTTGGCTATTCTCAAAATATAAGATATTCAAGGAGGCCTTCTTCCACTCAAAATGGATTTTTTTACCCTTAAAGTTCGCTATTGTTTATGACTAAAGGAAAAAAGTTAAAGTTGAAATTATGTCAGTATTTGATTCTGTAGCTCAAGAAATGTTTTTGTAGCTGACATCTAAATTAACATATTACCGAAAAATACATTATCGATTTAAAGATGGCATGAGTAAAGTGCAAATAGAAGTAACTATTGTTTGTACTTCATTTCAAAACATTGCATTGTGGAATTAGATTTTTCTGGGTCATGAATATCGTCCAAGACCTGGTGTCCTAAAAATGAAAATGCTACTGTTATATCCCATAAAAAAATATTTTTTTAATGTGTCCACCGTTGTCCATCGCGTTCCCACGCTATACCTCTCTATTACGCTACACCTTTTTCAGCCATTTAATTGTGGCAGTACCTGTAAACTAATCACCGCTGTAAAACAGCATTTACCCGTCGAATGGAATGTGGCCTTTGACTTAACAGGTCCTTAAGTTTCACAATGATTCCAACTACGAACACCTACTAATGCCAAACAACATAATTTTTCCTGTATTTAACCCACGCCGTCGTTTGTGTATAGTCTAGTGAGCAATGGTCATCAAAACAGGCGATATATATACTCATTTGGGTGCAGATTCAGAATTAATTTAAGTGAAGGGAGTTGTTAGAAGGGACATTTCGTGTCCAGAGAGGCATACTACATTTTGATTGCCCTATGGTGAGAGAGGGGAATTTGCCTCTTATAAAAAAAACTGTTAAATCAAAAGCCATTCCAGTGAAACTCCGAATATTTTAACTAACAAATATCAGCTGAGTCTAAAATAATAAAAAATAATGATACATTCGCTTTTCTATTCCTACGTCATTTTTGGCTGTGAGATAGTATCTTTAATTTGTAACCATCTTTCATTGTTTCTTTCCATGGATAAGAAAAATATTGCGATTGCGAATATCTTGAAAAGAAGGTATATTCTTAAGACGTATTATAACATTTGCGATGATCTACCTGTCAGTCTGTTTGTTGGTCGATCTGTTTGTCTGTTATCATCTTTGATAGCGCTTAGTCTCAATAACTGTTGCAACGACTCTGATAAAATTAGGGAAGCGATAAAGTTATTTTTTATTGTATGTTGGCAAGTCTGAAAATTGATTACCGTTACAATATTAGAATAAATTCGGAATAAGTTTAGGAAGTTGAACGTGTTCAAGGTTTGATCTTGGTCGACGTATATAGCATTAAATACTCTCATGTAATGTATATTATACATTTTTCAAGTAATATATAGAATACAGACCAACCTGATTTATAGGGATTCTTAAACGTAGACATCATAAAACATCCATAACTGTATTATCTTGAATGTGAAAATTTTCCCGTACGCAATATTAGGTACCTGATTTATTGTGGAATGGGCAGTTGGAACACCTGTCCACTAGACTACAACTATATAATTATTTCCTATAAAGTGAGAACTAATAGTGATTTATCGGTAGGCTCATCAATATCTTGTGAGTGGAAGGTGAACGTCCCAGTTGGTCCTAATTAATATTTTTGGTAGTTTTATGGGAAGACTGATTGGATGTAATGAACTGCTCGACAGGCGGCATTTTTCTATTTACATTTTAAAAGTCTGATTGGTAATACGTGTTTTGGTTTTCATTTGCATATAAACTACTGTGGGAAGTCTAGCAACGGCTTTTAGCAATATTTTTTTATGATCTGTGTGAAACTGTTGTCCACAGATTTGACTTTGATCAGGTTGTGAAGAACGAGGAATTTTAAAATCACGGTAAGGGTTCAGATGAATCGTCAGAGTTCAGAGTTATTCTCATGGCAATAGGCGGAATCTCAAAAAAAAAATAGGGTTTGACCTTCTATAATGCAAAAGCCTTAGACCCGGAACATATCCCGTACTTGTTAGACATAGATAATTACTTACACTTTAGCCCCCAAAATACAGAAATGAGTTATTATTATATGATTATTCATCAGAAAATGACATCAAGCGGTTTGACTCTGATGGCATCACTTCATTTAGTATTTTGATTGGTTTTTGGGAAACTAGCGTAATTAAAGTACCTACCCGAAATTATATTTTGGAAAACTAGAAAATTTTAAATCATAGCCTGGTCAGTTTTTCAATATATGTTTTTGAACTCAATTCCAGAACACCAATACTTCTTGATTATTCATATGCTGATATCATTGCATGCGGCACTAACATATTAAAAGTACTGTTTTTAAATCTCGATATAAAAATATATGATAAAATATGTTGATTATGGTGAAATGCCATCTTTTTAACGCTATGTCTGTAAAGACTCTCGCAGAGGAAGAGGGATGACGCAAAGGTGTCCGATATACATTGATAAATAAAAAATTTTACCTACACCTGCTTCATTTTCCATACTATCATGATTATACGTTGCTTCTAATGATATACAAACCACGACATGTGTTCTGTTATGAAGTTACATAAATATATTTATTGTAGTTGACCTTTGTAGGCGTATAAAATGTGATTTACGGTCCTCACCGCCTTGTCCTAACTTTGTTTCGCTCGACTGAGAATTATGTATATTTTACTATCTGATGTATGGCGGCTCTTGGGCCGGTTCATATTGTTCAAGTGGTGGGGGCACACAATCATCTAACTACATCCCACGCATCGGCGAGGGAGGACGTTTAACAAATGTTATGTTAATGTTATTTTACATCCCACAACAGTAAACGGGGCAGAATTGTAATCGCGAAACATTTCGAATAGGTATTGGAGATATCATGGGCACAAAAATACGTGTCATCAATTTTGGTCAGTTTGTATTACCGTCTAAAGGCTTTTTTTGAAAGTGAGAAGATAAGGTTCAAGCATCGTTGGAAAGACGTGACGAATATTTTCAATAGATTCAGTACGGCAGAAATAGCATTATCTTTCCAAAATAACATTCAAGTCTTTTCCCTCCCAAAAAGAAACAGCAAAACATCATTTTACAAAAAAGTCTAGAATTACATATCTAACGCAAATAAAACTGTTTAAATATAGCACAGTAAAAGGTATCAACTTCCAGAAAACCTTGTTATTGGCAGTACCTGTAACTAGTTTGCTATTTTGTCTTATCAAACAACTAAAAATATCTGATAAAACCATAGTTAAAGATTGTGAAAGCAGTACCAGGCTCAGACTAGTTCGATTTTACGTAATGACGTACACTTTTTGCAAAGATCGAATACCAACACCATTCACGAAAGGCGGAAATATTAACAACTATCCAAACACACACGTACAAAGGTATATCATACAAGAAAAAACCTCCGTTCGCATACGATTAAGTGAAGAGATTCCGGTTAGAATTTTAGAAAGGTGACACACACACAGGCAGTCACACACTCTCAGTTCTCCAACGATATTATGATAAGTTACGGTGACCATAAATATGATCTGTCATCGTGGTAGTGTCGGGCGAAATTTGTTCTCCGGCGAGGCGAATTTATGAACCATCAGGTATCTGGAGACCGTTTGCGTTCCCTTCTATCTATTCGACCAGCGCGGGCGAGTTTACTCACACTTTTTCGCGCTTTTACGCCCCCTTACACCTACAGACGACGTGTGTGGACTACAGTGACGTAGCTTACCACAGTTCTGAAGTTTCTTGATTACAACTCGTGAAGAAAAATTGGTTTCCGGCGGGAGCAAAACCACATCTTTTACAAGGGTCACGTTGAAAATCTTTAGATATTCCTAATCTATACAAGTTTGAGCACGCAGCTATTTTGTCTAAAGTTGTAAGTGGTTACACGCAAAGGCAGCGTTTGAATGGTTCAATAGTTGCCCTGCCACGGTCTCGAATGCAAGTGTTGGCCGAGCCATGATTTTGTATGACTATAAAAAGGGACTAAAACAAGCGGAATGTCGCGAAAGTTTAGTGAGTTGCTTTGGGAACTCTGCCCCTTCTAGGGCTACAGTTTTTAATTGGTTTGCTGAGTTTAAAAGGGGCCGAGTCTCACTCGATGATGAACCTCGCACAGATCGACCGCTCACTGGCGGTACTCCGGAAACTGTAGAAGCTGTGCAAAATATGGTATAAAAAGATCGACATATAACCTACAGCGAGAATAATATAATAATATTACAAAGTATTTTTTAGTTTTGTACCAGACCGTTCTGGAGTTCTGAATCTCACAATCTCTAAGACCTTATCAAGACCCTTCGTAGATTTGAAAACATGGAAGGTAGTTGAGTTACGGCGTGTGCTATGTTCAGAAATTAGTTGGTCCACAGTGTTCAAGTTATACCCATTATAACCCTATCCATTTGCAGGATGATTTCTCTCTTTTTGACACTTTTCCTGGCGCAAAGTAAAATTAACTAGTAAATGTACAAAAAAAAATACATCTAACCATTTTGTGATGGCGACAGTAGTTGGATTCTTCGGTTATGTAACACATTGTATTCGCAGTGGCGATGTCTGATACCATCTTCATTCGAATTTTTAAGATGTTTTCTACGGATACCAAAAAACAACAATTGATAATTAAATATTGACTATTTTTTAGTCATCTGGCTTCACGAATTAATTACTAGAAGTACAGGACTCCATTTATCCTTACAGTTGTTTAACAATAAAACCTCTCATCAATCGCTCCTTTGAGGAGGTGGCCAAGAATATCTGGATCATGGGACAAACGCCATTATTAAGCGAAAAACAATTCTAGCGATTCGAATGAAAAACAATTCACAGCGTAGCGAGCATCCGAAATAGCTAGGCGATAAATTTTAGTTGGTATCCTTTTTATCGCATTTCAAACGGTAATTTATTATTTTTAACCCGCTTGCGTTAAAAATATATCGGGTAACATGCGCCGTTGATAATTTATCTGTCGTTTAAACTGTAGCAGGTAACAATAAATTCGTCGGTTAATTTTAATTCATTAGCTAACGAGGAGTGAGAGCAACTGCTAGAAGGCGGAGATATAGTGCGAAATGTCGCGATTGTAGGTTAGACAAAAGTACAGCCGCTTGGCACCCGTATTATAATGGTGTGTTGTTCAATTGAATATCTATACAGTAGTCAAAGCCGCTATTTACGATGATAGATCGATATACTAAATTTTATGTTATGAATAGTCTGAGAGTCGAACGAACTTTTATCATACGAATTCTGTTATGTGTAGTGACCACCAATGATTTGAGTGGCTCCTTTTTTTGTAAACTGTTGTTACGCAAGCCCAAGAAAAAGGGTGAAGCTTCTTATCGGTACCTGACAAAAAAAGAGATAAAAACAGCCAACTAAGGAATGTGGCCCGGCGAACGTAATATGAGGGAAATATAAAAACCTTTGTTCACTCGGATTCGATATAGCTGTATGTTTGGATGTGGATATGTCTTGTTACAAATTTTGAATATAATTATTTCTCAGCATTTGTTTGTGCGCGTTTCATACACTGTATCGTCATTAACATTTTTCATATAAATTTTATCTGTTTCGTCAAAAACAGTATCAGTGGTATTTTCAGCACTCGGTGTTGCGTATAGTTTTTTAACCAATTTAATAAATATCATTTAGATGATCGATCAGATCCAAATAAAGGTGGAACATACATGATATTCTTTATACGAAAAAAAAAAATAATAAATAAATAAATAGTAATAAATAGAGGAGTTTCTGGATATGCTTCTCTTCGCTGTTATCGATGGCCTGTTTCTGGCATCTAGGAAGTTGTTTTTAATGTTTGGGTTTGTTTTCAATTTGCTGCATCGTTGGTTTTTCGACGTTTCTGCGACAATGTAGCTCAATGGTTTCATACCAGATGCTAACAGTTATGATATTTTTTGGTCAGAGTCTGATAATTCTCTGGATGTCATTCTACTTCTATAAACTTAAAATAAATAGCCTGTACCACTGCTTACAATTTTGGAATAATTGTAAAATAAGGTATTCCGACGATGCCGTTCTTGTCACCGCCACCAATATTGATAAAGTTTGAGGAGGCATACAATATGGACACATAATAGGCACGTGATTTCGGTATCGTGTTTGAAATAGCTATTTGGGTGGCAGAATAATAAGTAAAAAATCAAATGGACTACAGATTTCAATCATTTCCACAAGAATATTAAGGAAAATTCGCTCGAAAGTAAACTCGCAAAAGACAAAGTAGCTAGTGCTGCTTGATGATCTGCTAAATGGCCATGTAAAATGCTGAGTTCATTATATCAGAAAATGCTCCTTTAAAGCGAATTAGAGAGTGGTGACTCAATCTACTTGATTGTATTTTTGAGACTTCTTATAACAGTCCTAATAAATAGTACATGTATAATATCAACTTTATGGAACAATAAAACCGGTGTCGGTACTTTTGTTTATATCAGTTCAGGAGAGGATTTGATATAATTCCAGCTAACCTTCTAATTATAACTGAGAAGGACATTTTGGAACGGAAAATTATATACTGACAGTGTGGGAGGTAGACTTAACCAAATGCAGCTTCAGAAACTTATATGACTCCATTTTTTCAGGATCCATCCCACTGAAAGGTTCGAAAGATATTCCTATACCAAGTAATCATCAATGATCTCCTCCATTGAAGCATCCATCAACAGCCATTAGCAGCACTGCGGTTATCGCAAGCACACGATCATGATTGTTCCACTAGAATTTGCGGAGTGACTAATTAAATTCCTTGTAGAAACGATCTTGGATATCTCTGGTTAATAACGATATTGATTGTCGGAAACATCGATGGTGGCACATCGATAAAGAACCCGCTAATGCAATCACTCTAGCTTGATAAGGCTTGATAATTTTCTGCTTAGCAGGCGTACAGTATTTAGTCGGGCAAAATTCCTAATTTGGGATACGTTTTCTATTATGCAGATAAATTGTGTTATTCAAACACAAGGTTGCACAACTTAAACTCTATTCTTGTGGCGCGTTTCGATCTAGTATTTACGTCATCATCAGTCTGTCAAAAATTCCCAACCTTCCTGTCATCAAATTTTTTTTGGTTCATTTTTTTGTCCGAAACTGGTTAAACTCGAATGAATGAAGATTATTTTATCATACTACACCTTACGTTTAGCGGAGCAATTTATCAAAATAGCTTATAAAGTATAATAATTTGCTGATTTCTATCGCATATATTGTTTTTGATTTTTGAGGCTATCCAGATAATTGGATGCCATGACTACAACTCAAAGGTTATAATGTTTGCATATTGTTACTGCAGATTTACTGATTCAGACGCTACTTGAGAATCACTACAGACAGACAGATAGACTCATTTTCAAGTTTTCATCGTCCCAAAGGGAAATCGGATGGTAATACTTTTATTGAGTGAAAACAAGTCAACTTGCAGTAATTTGGCGAACATCCAAAATGATGCGAAGCATCCCAGTAAAGACAGAATACGAAGAAACACTGTTGTAGTAACAGCGGCATCTAAAGTAGGGATCACACTGAACAGAATGTTGAAAAAATACCTCACCTAACAGCAAGATTCATTTGGATCTGGTTAGCAAGCCTAATGGTGAAAGAGGTTACCATGAAGGATAGAAATTTGTAAGTGTAACAATCTATAAAACCACCATAGTTGCTACAGAGAAGTTGTATGGTGTTCGTTAATAAGAGTTTCGAATAGATTAATGTTAAAGTAACCAGGAAAGGTGAAGTATGAGAAAGATTATTTAGACGATTGAGAATATATTCGTCTAGCACTTCAATCTGATCACTCGTCTCAAGGAGACGAGGAGGAGGAGAAGGAGGACAGCTATTCTGTCCCATCCGTTATACTGGAGTTAAAGTTTTCGAAATATGTCTAAAATTTCAGCGAGAACAGGTATTACAAAAATTCAGTTGCATATTTGGTTTCAAAATAGTCATGCACTGAAACGCATATAGGTGAACGTAAAAGGAAACTTTTAATAATCATAACAATAGTAACACTAGACACGTGCCAATATTCTGTTCGTTCTGAAGACTGACGACGCATTTTTATAATCCAGAGCATGTTCTGTACAGAGATATCCTCGATTTGTCACCTGAATACTTGCAACCATAATACAAGTCGATCATTTAGTTTTACACCAAATGTTGGATCAAATCAAAGGTACCTTATGTCTGCCTGCGATAAAAGTTGGAGGAATTCGGGGTCAAATAGATAAACATAGGATTATCGCTACCCAATAGAAGATAAAACTGAAATACATACGAGTATATCCGTACCTCTTTCAGGAATTTACTGACAAACGACATCAATACCTTTGATTTTATGATACTTCAGTCAGCGTAAAACTTCATGAGTTAATAATTCAATCGCTATCGATGAGACTGGATAGCTTCACTTTTATTACGAAATAATTGCAGTAATTTAGTTGATTCAAACCTTCTCCTGGGTTTTGTGATATTCTGAGATGATCGGCCATTCTAAATGTCAGTTTGCGTATATGTTATTCATTAACATAACTATGAAAACGAAACTGATTTTATTTTTTATTTATTCTGACGATATATCAGAAATAGGTAACTAAATTTATTTGCCAGGGCCTTATCGCCACCACGCTTCTGAAAATACCGTGTTGATTTGTGTTTTTTTAACGATTGGTGGAAGCACTTCTCCCACACAATCTCTCGCGTTTTTTAGGAAGGCAATGCAGGTGTAATCACAGCTTAAGTCGGGGCTGGTGTGATCCAGCAACCGATATGCCGAAATACTTTGAGCGAGAGCGAATCTGAGGAGGCAAAGACCGCTGCGCCATTGTTGATAATCGGCAATTGCACCGAATACACACAGCCGCCTTTTGTTTCAGAATAGATGCGACTCAGATACCAGGGGATTGCGATAATTGGAATGCGCGAGGCAAAAACGGCGTTTGTAAGGTTAATTTGCTTATTCTCTATAGTGAATCCCGGTTTGGGGTCATCATGAAGTGAAATGAACGACTACCAGGGTCACGCTGAAAGTTTTTAGATACAGAAAAACTACAAGGTTTTTTAAAAAAACTGTTTTTTCAACTTCCGTGACATTCTGCTTGTTGCTGTTTAAACAAGTTTGAGCACGCAGCTCAAACTTGTTTAAACTTCTATAGATCAGGAATATCTAAAGAATTTCAGCGTGACCCTCGTACTTCAATGTCTTGTATAATTTTAAGGAATAAAGCTACTAGCAGAGAGTAAACAGAATTTAGTTACTTCCATAATTGGATTTCACCATAGTGTATTGAATACCGTCATGCAACGGTATGTACATTTTTGAATGCACTGTAGCTAGCAGTGTAGATTTAATTACGTACTTCCTTTCAACTAAATATTGGTATATAAAAGAAGAGCTTTTAAAACAGCATGAGCAAACCTTTATTTTCCACGCCAATAGACAGTACTGTATCGCCAAAAATTTCCAATCTGACATATGAAATTTTGAAAATGAATTACTATGTAGCAAAGCACAAAATAGACCTGCGATTTTTAAATATTAGTGCATGGCGGCTGCTATGTCATAAATAAATGAAAATGGAAAATGCTTGAACTTCGTTGTTAGACAAGTCGGAGGTCTTAGGTATAGGTAAGGTTAGCTCAAACGACTTATTTTGTGGAAATTAAGGAAAATGAATTAAGAAAGTACTCTCAGTGTCATGCTCAGAAGCAGTTCTCCATAAAGGGACTGTAATGGTCTAAAAATGCTGATGGTCCAAAAATTTTCTGATAAAATCAAGGCCAAAACACTTTTGATGACGATGTATATTGGCAGTAGGTCCATGTATGTTCAACCTTTTCTAGTCGCAGGTAGTTTGCAGTGAAGAAAATGGTGAATGTGCAGAATAAAGGATACTGATATGATTGATGGTGACCGAGAGCCACTGTGTGTCCGGGTCTGGTTGCTGCAGTCACAATTGTGTTGGTTTGGCTCTTGTTGGTGGCTTCTGCGATTAGTTCTCCTTCCATCTTTCCTCAAGTTACTTCGTATTCAAATGTGTGAGTATGTGTACGATGAGTGCGTAATACGATATACAAATTTGCATCAAGAAAATCTTACTTGCTGTTTCTTTTAAATCTATATAGAACCCCATAATGAACGTTCTGAAAGTCGAACTTCACAATATTATCATATACGAGCAATAGGAATTAATAATCCGATGACATATATGAGGGAAATTTCCTAAAATTACTGGAGTAGCTCGTTCATCTCATAAGTATATGCTCAGAATGATTCACACAGAAACTTGAGGTCATAAGTAAATTCCTACAAAAACAGTAGGTGCTTTATTTTTGAGCATCTTCTTTATAATTGTATTCATACCAAGTGAAGCACGTACGAGGGTCATGCAGAAAGTTTTTAGATACAAAAGAACTACAAGGTTTTTTAAAAAAACTTTATTATGTTATTTCAACATATTCTTCCCCTACCTTAATACATTTAATCATTCGGTAAAACCACTTGTCAAATTCTTGTGACCAATGTTCTTTTGAAAGGTGGCTAATTTCCTCCACAAATGCAGCGATTGCCTCTTCATCGGTGGAAAAATGGCGACCTCGTAACTTTTCTTTGATCTTAGGGAATAAGAAGAAGTCGCGCGGAGCTAGTTCCGGAGAATAAGGTGGGTGAGGAAACAGTTTAAAACCCTGTTTAGCAAAAAAATCGAGTGTTCTAGGGGCGCTGTGAGCGGGTGCGTTGTCATGGTGCCATTGAATACCCCGCAGATCAGTCTTAGGACGGCTCTTGCATAGTTCTTGGAAGACTACAGGAACACATTTGTATATATACCATTCAGAAGTAACTGTCTTTTGATTTTCCAAGGCTAACGTTGTGATGTATCCACTTTCAGAAAAAAAGATGCGACCACTTTCCTTTCAACACTCTTGGAACAACGAACTTTGATTGGAGGCTGCTCACTTTCAAAGCACCAAACTAATGACTGCTGTTAAGTTTCGGGATCATAATGATATAACCATATTTCGTCTCCAGTTACTATATTAAAATTGTTTTTAGTGTGACCATTATCAAATGTTTCAAGTATAAACTTAGCCCAATCAACTTTCGTTGCTTTTTGCTCACTGGTCAACAAATGTGGCACCCATCTGGAACACCGCTTCCTTAGGCAAATGTGATCATGAATGATTGTTCGGACCACTGCAGATCCAATCCCCAGAAAAGCCTCAATCTCGGTGTTGGTTATATGTCAATCTTTTTTTACTATATTTTGCACAGCTTCTACAGTTGCCGAAGTAACAGCAGTGGGCGGTCGACCTGTGCGAGGTTGATCACCGAGTGAGCAAACCAATTAAAAGCTGTAGCCCTAGAAGTTGCAGAGTCCCTAAAGCAACTCACTAAACTTTCATGACATTCCGCTTGTTTTAGTCCCTTTTTATAGTCACACAAAGTTATGGTTCAAAAGTCGCGACTACCCGGTTCCATGTTCACATTAAAATTCGGCCAAAATTTAGATGCATTCGAGACCGTGGCAAGGCAACTACTGAACGATTCAAACGCTGCCTTTGCGTGTCAGCACTTACAACTTTAGACAAAATAGCTGCGTGCTCAAACTTATTTAAACTTGTTTAGATTAGGAATATCTAACGACTTGTGATTTGAAGAAAGGGGTAGGTATTTAAGTCTAGTAATATCAGCAACATACCTATCGAGGTACTTATCACTTATCCAAGATATTCCTTCATTGTTATCCGCATTTCCAAAGCCTATAACTTATGGTGTTTTTCTAGTCTCCCTCGTAAAAATAGTGTCAGGTCCAATTTCTCCAAGGCAGGCCAGAGCACTCAACGTCAGTTCTAGAATCATTGGTGTTGATATCTGCCTCTTTGATGTACCTAATTCCCGACCGTATCATATTTTTAACCGAACGCGACACGCGTTTGTTTTGCACCGTAATTTATAGATGCTAAGTCTGTCGCGCAGTAGCGTTTTCGTTTTGTCTTCAGCGCGTTTTGTCTCTTTGCTTTACGCTGGTTACGGTACGGCATGTGGGGATCTCAACTCGGAAAAATTGTGGGTGAGATTAATTTACTTCGGGAGATTTACAAATGTTCTCTTTGGCACAATGCCCTGCTAGGACAAAAGATCGGAGTCGCTCACGAGTTCACCTTCGCTTTCAACTCATTTACATGCTGCTTTTGTACAGTCAACCTGACAGTGAACTTTCAGGACACTCTAGACACATATTTTGATCATGTAGGTAGTAGATGTCGCACTTTAAGGAACTCTTTCATTATTGTTGATTGTTTAAATGCTACATAAAGATCCACAAATAAACATGTGTTGCAATCTACGATGGTCACGCTGAAAGTCTTTAGATATTCCTAATCTATACAAGTTTAAACAAGTTTGAGCACGCAGCTATTTTGTCTAAAGTTGTAAGTGCCTACACGCAAAGGCAGCGTTTGAATCGTTCAGTAGTTGCCTTCCACGGCCTCGAATGCATCGAAGTGTTGGCCAAATTTTAACGTGAAAATGGAACTGGGTAATCGCGATTTTCGAGCCATGATTTTGTATGACTATAAAAAGAGACTAAAACAAGTGGAATGTCACGAAAGTTTAGTGAGTTGATTTGGGGACTCTGCCCCTTCTAGGGCTACAGTTTTTTTATTGGTTTGCTGAGTTTAAAAGGGGCCGGGTCTCACTCGATGATGAACCTCGCACAGGTCGACCGCCCACTGCTGTTACTGCGGAAACTGTAGAAGCTGTGCAAAATATGGTAGAAAAAGATCGACATATAACCTACACCGAGAATGAGGCTTCTCTGGGGATTGTATCGGCAGCCGTCCGAACAATCATTCATGATCACCTTCGCCTAAGGAAGCTATGTTCCAGATGGGTGCCACATGTTGATCAGTGAGCAAAAAGCAACAGGAGTTGATTGGGCTGAGTTTATGTTTGAAAAATTTGATAATGGGCACAATAAACACACTTTTAATATCGTAACCGGAGGCGAAACATGGTTATATCATTATTTTCCCGAAACTAAACAGCAGTCATTATTTGGTGCTTCGAAAGTAAGCAGCCTCTAACGAACATTCGTCGTTCCAAAAGTGTTGGAAAGAAAATGGTCGCATCTTTTTTTTCCTATAAGTGTATACATCACAACGGTAGCCTTAGAAAATCAAAAGACAGTTATTTATGAATAGTATATATGTTCCTGTAGTCTTCCAAGAACTATGCAAGGGCCGTCCAAAGACTGGTCTGCGGGGTATTCAATAGCACCATGACAACACAATCGCCCACAGCGCCGCTAGAACACTCGATTTTTTTGCTGAACAGGGTGTCGATCTGTTGCCTCACCCACCTTATTCTCCGAACCTACCTCCGTGCAACTTCTCCTTATTCCCTAAGATCAAAGAAAAGTTACGATGTCGCCATTTTTCGACCGATGAAGAGGCAATCGCTGCATTTGAGGACGAAATTAGCAACCTTTCCAAATAACGTTGGTCACAAGAATTTGACAAGTGGTTTTACAGAATGCGTAAATCTATTGAGGTAGCGGCAGAATACGTTGAAAAAACAGAATAAAGCTTTTTAAGGAACCTTGTAGTTTTTCTGTATCTAAAAACTTTCAGCGTGACCTTCGTATGACGCGTTTCTGTTTATTAAAAAGCATTAGACTGAAGTTGACAATGACTAACCATATAGCATGAAAACTATGTAACTTAGTTCTAGCATGAATAAGTCTCCAAATCTACGGTACTATTTTTCCTATACAGCTAATATTCCATTAAGATTGTATGGTATTGCAACTAGATCATGTATGCATATGCGCAGGTGTCAAAAATGACATTTTGAACATTTTTTCATCGATAACCTAACGCAAAGGTAGAAAGCCTATCGCGATTCATAAGCGTTGCGAGAGGATGAATCTCTATCAACATTGAACTCAAAACGCTGTATATTGTAACCATCAGGAAAAAAATCCCCCGGTAGCTCAATCTACAAGCTAAACTTTGCTCCCGTTGAGCTCCTCTGGTCTTTGCTGTACTGGCGACTCTGCAGTTACTATGCAAACATCAGCCATGATAATATCTATAGGACAGAGAAAGATCAGATCTTCGATGTTCTATATTGTGGAGGTCAGCCGCATCGAATAGACGTATTGTTCGTTCATGGATTGCGTCTAGAAACTTCACGGAGTACTTCGGAGCACATCCTCACACATCCGAGCAGTGGTTCAGCGTCGGTCTGATTTGAGCCTTGTAGAATTGTAGTAGCTGTCCCAGAGAATACAATTTCCTGGAGCGGAAGAGAACACCCAGCTTCTGGAACGCCAACAAAGCGAGTCCAGCAACATAATCGTACCATGAGATGTTATTGTTGTTAATTTCCAGAAGCTTGATGAACGGTGATTCAGGAATTGGGCGATTTCTTGTTGTGTGACACACCAACTTTGAATTGAATTGCGAATCAAAAATTCGTCAAATTCGTACCCGGATTCCTCGTCATGCTGTGAAACCATTAACCACCTGTTCCCAATACATCCGTGTCAGCCACTCTCCTATGCGTCATGCAGGTCGACATTACATATCTATCTACAACCTAGAAAGGTCGCCTATGGTTGAGGTATGCCAAAAATCGGCCAAGCTTACATTAACCACAAATCTCATTCTTACATGGTTCTACATATGTGCAAGCATTATATTATACCGGCGACATTCTTGTTCGACCCACCAGCCGCGCTGCTACCGTTCCATAAAAAAAGAACCGTTCTATTATGAAACAGTACACCATATGCTGCACCTAAGGCAAGGCCTTCCAACAACCTTACGATCCATAACAATATAAATTTACACCGATATTATTATTTATAGTGTCGATTTGAACACAATAACTATTGTGTCCTTGCGTTAGAGCCAGAAGAATGCGTGCATGATAATAATGTATATACAGTGTGATAAATTCATTTATTCGAACATGTGTATATGTCTGTGAGTTGTTTACCGGGGGTGGTTGGGGAAATGCCTTAAATCGGCTGAAATGAGGCATCATTGACGTCACGTCAGGTTTCCGTGTTATCTTCTTCTATTTATTTCTGTCTAATAATTGCATTTACATTAAAACTGTGTAATCTGTGACTAACGAAGGAAAAACTAGTTGGCAGCTCATTGTATAACGCTGAGGTTTTCTCAAAGAGCGACTTTTGGAAGAGGTTCGTTTAAGGTGATGGAATTTCAACCAGGTTAGGATGAGCCCGTTGTGATTTTATAGTTTTCAACAACAATGCATCAGACCTGCTATAGACATGCATGTTTCGTCTTTAGCCTAGACTCGTCAGTATAGCCTGGCGGTCTAACTGTAGAGAGCAATCGGGTGGTATATACGTAACACAGTCAAGGGTATGATAGCAACATGAACTCACGTAAGTGTCGCCCTCTATGGTGTCATGATCCGAGAGAGCTGGTGGTGTTTCTGGTGAATTCAATTTGTATTAGTTGTCTCAGAATAGTTATCTGAGTCTGCTGTACTTGTAGATCCCAATTAAACAATTTTCGTAGTCTACGTTCTGAATAGAATGTTCTTGCCACCAATATAAGGTCTTTGGAGATGGTTCCCGGGTTCCCATGCAGGTTATAAGGGTGCTGATTGGTTAATACGTTATTTCTAACAGCTGAAGTACATCAAGAAGGAGAAAGAACAGATCCCTAGGGCGTTGTTGGTGAATACATCAGAAGAATATCCCTTGTCCACCACAAGTCTCTGATAAAATCACCAACCATTGTTAAAGACAATCTCTATGATCTTGGACATGTTACAGAGAAAAGTCACAGATTTGTCGGTGCTGGGTATTTTTAGGGGTGGATTTCACGTGACCGATCTTCTATCCGGTAGAAAATAGGCCTCAATCACGCTGATACTAGCAGATGGGGTACTTCCTTGGTAGGTTGGCGTAGAATTTGCAGCAAAAATCTATACCAAGGTGTATTATTGTTCTTTGAGTGTAGAGAGAACGCATAACAGAAGTTTCTATCACAAAACCATGTCTGTCATTGAAAACCATTTTTGATATGCCAAAATTTCCTGTTGTAACATATGACCGTTTTTCAGATCATATTGCACAGAATGAATTGTCCTATGAGTACTTTTTGAAGTGCCCTCGTATATGCAGCGTGATAAATTCATTTGTTCGTAAATATGTGTGTGCCCATGCGTTATTTATTAGGAAATATTAATGGGGTATTACGGTCCGCTGAAATGTATTAATTGGAAACGCTGTTACCGGTACTCACGAGACAAGTTGTGTTCGAAAAGAATATCATTGTTTCGCAGTCTGCTATTCCAGAAGCTGGATTGTTTAGTGGCAGAGTAGGTATTTTATGCAGTAAAGAATACGTGCAGTCATAAAGTTTGGTTGGTGTATGTTGTGACCCTATCGTAAACCTCACTTTTTCCGGCCATTCCAGTTCTTGTATTCAAAGAACTGTGAACAGACATGATAAGGATTTGCTTCTGAATTCATTTTCTCGGCTTTAAAAATTTCATATTTGTGATTTTTTTTCGCTCCTCAACTCACAGATTGACTGAACAATTACCACTTTCCCTTATATATTATATGATGCATCTATGTTTTGAGGAAAACTATTATGTAATAAATTAGTTTCATACTGTGTTTCCGTCTGATTCTCTTCTATTTCTTCGAGCTCTGAGTATCTCAAATGTTCTGTGAGAGAGAATCAAATGTGTATGTCAGTATGACATGGTTGCTAAAAAAGAGTATTTCGGGAAACGATACGTATTTTTAAAAGACGTAGCGTGTGACAATGTGTAAAGCTTAACATTTAAAGCTCATTCTCTACAACATTATACCAGACGCCAGTACGAATATACAATGAATTTCATACGTGTATGTCTAGTATTTCTCAGTTCACACATCATAGCCCCGTAAAAGCTCCATCACACGCCGCTGTTGTATGTAAATTGACCATCGTTCTACTATAATTCAAAATAAATGCTACTATAGATTCAGCGATTCGGTAATGTGTTTACACTCGGTCACTTCAAGATCTTTGTAGTTGCAATAGTACTTTGAAGCCCCGCGCTGTGCACATGTTTGGGGCACCAGTTTGCGATAAATCTTTGTGATCTATTAGCAGTTTCAGATAAAATTGACCTATATATGTATGAACCTGCTGTTTTCACAATACATGAAATGATGATGTCAATTTGACACAATTTGCTAATTTCATAACACCACCCAGTATAAAAGGGTCTACAACAGATTTTGAACATCAACACATCTTCAAATATTGTTTTTTGCACATTTCTATGGGTCCGCGGGATAATTGTTGAACGTATTCACATCTGTTTGGAGCTATCGAAAATTTTTGGAAATTCTAAATAATGTTTCTATGCATTATGAAGGCGCTGATCATTTTGGTGCATAATCAACAAAATCTAGGGTGCTGTAAAATGTTTGACAAATGTCATTCTGGAAAGTTTGTCGTTTTTCTTCAGTAAAAAATTAGGAGCTTACATTTTTTGAAGCTTGGGGGGAACATGATATCGGCCAATAGTAATGGATATTTTTTTTTCGAATTGAAAACGATATCCTAACATCGTAAGATCGTAGTGAGCCATTCTACTCAACTACATGTTTCCATGAAATGCTCAAAAGCTAAACCGGGAGTCAAGGGTATCTTGGAAATTGTTTCATACCAGTGAGTAGGAAGAACTGAGGTAATATAAAGAGTCACATATTTCAAGCAAACTTTAAAAATATTTTTTCTACAATCTCATATATCTCGCCGACTAGCTTTCTTCTCACAGAGTCGCCACGCTGTCTATGACGAATTTGTCCACATTTCTTGTTTACGGTAGCTGTACAGTTAGCTGAGTGTTCCCATGTCCGATGACCAAATGCCCAAATACAGAAATGCCTACCCGAGCGGCTTATGTGAAACAAAGCCTGTTACTTCTCTGATTTGAATATATGCAAATTGATCTGTCCTGTGGAGGCAATTCTACTTTCTTTGCTTTATTTTTATGGCTCGGCAAGCATTTGCGTTGTGACAACCGAGGTGCTTGAAAGGTAGCAGTAATTTATATTTTTATATTCTTATGTACCAAAAATAGAGAACGCCGTTAACGTAGAGAGGTTTTTTTTGTATAAAATATACATTGCAAAAAAAATCTGGGTCATTCATTCCTATTGCTTTGCCTGTTCAATCTATGTCGAGCAAACTATTGCTTAAATTGTGAAACAGTCTGGAAGATACTGTGTATAATTACCATGAAAACAACACTGGAAAACTTAAGATCTCTCCACGATGCATCTTTCTTTTTTTGATGGCATCCGTGTTAAGTAGTCACTATTCTTTCTTGTATTAAACACTTAAGCTGCAATGTTAGTCATATGTGACTGGAACAGAAGTTTCTGTTGAAGCTAAATAGAAGATGGGAAGTTTCAGGTCAGACATCCCCACGGCCTTTAGTCCTTAGATATTAGTTTGAAAATATGTATACGACTAAGACGAACGAATTTCATCAGGTCAAACAATTATTGACATTTAGTTATTGGGAAACCAAGGGATATCCTGGCCTATTTAAACTAAACATAAGTCTTTTTTGACAGACGCAGCTCTTAAGCGAAGAACCTAGGACCTAGGAGAAATCTTCAATGGTCATTTTCAGGTGAAAAAGATTATTGGATGTATATTACTTACACCCACCAGCTTTTTACGTCCGAAGCGTGAAACTCTCCAGAAAATCAGCATACTCACCAAAATCACTCAGTCTTCCGTTATGTACGGTAGTGATCAATTCAATTCAGTGCATTTCCTCACAGTGGGTAGAGTCTTGTTTCAAGGTCATACCGAATGCTAAGACTTTTTTGTACCTATGTTAGTTTCTATTTTTTTCGTCATGGATCTGGCCTTCTACTGTATGCCACAGAATATATTCGCATTAGATGGTTTGGAGAATCCTCTTCAGAACAGTATAATGCTAGTTGATGATACCGGATTTGATTAATATCGACTACGTGAAACTGGTAGCTGTTATGGCATAATACCATCATTCTTTCTTGATGTTGAATCTAGGCTGCTCATCACACTGGTACCATAGTTCAACCCCTTGGCGCCAGTCCTCCCACCATGCTTGGAATCTGACCCTCCCTCTCACTCTCTGACAGACAGAAAAAAAAGGGAGTCTGCTCCAAGTTGGCATAATTAGCCGACATTGATCTAGCGATGTCCCGTTAATAGCAACCAGGCGTCGAGATGCATCGTTTCCTGAGGTTATCGTGCGTTGACTGTCTACTGTATAGCGCCAATTGGAGAGATTTTTTGTCAGTGTATATTAAGATACGCTGAGTAATCGCTACATAGATATCTCACTACTAAAATTTAGTGTCTAGTATTAATGTCATTGATTCAAATGTAAACTATGAAACTTATAATACGTGGTTATCTATTTGTCTCAGTCATAATGAAAATATAGCGTATGAATTGCATTAATCTAGAAAAACAAGCACTTGCCGAATAGATCACCTTAAAAGGTTGGTATGAGGTTTTTCTCGGGTTCTAGAGGGAGAGAGTTAATTGAGAGAAAATATTTATGATTGATCAAGGAAAACTTCATTCCTATATAATTAACACAATATTCGAAGGATCCAAGGAAGCTCAATTTACGCAATTTTTCCAGGTTGGTTGGTTGACATCTGTAGATGTATAATTTTAAGGCAGTCTAACTGGCAGCACTTATGTACATGCGTCTTCATATGGAGTAATTAGTGATACTTAAAGCGTTGGCCCTAGGTCATTACTGATTGAATCAGCTCTGAGTGTTTTAACTAATGAACCGTTTTATAAATAATTGCACTGATAACAAATCAGATTATTGAGTTAGCAGTGGATTTATTGGTACGCTCAGTATGGCTGTAAGGGAAAATTGTTGGTAATATTGAAAAAGACACACTGAATATGAAACTGATCATTTAGAAGAAAATGCTAAAGATCAAATTTAAGCTATTGAAAAAGGATGCAAGAAATCCAATAAGCTTATAATTGATTTTATTGGGAAAGTCAAATTTTTCCGTATTGTAGTTATAGCAGGTATTTTGTATGGTATTTTCCTCTAGTTTTTGTGCCTTATGAATGCAAAATATTCAAGTCAAAGAATATATGGAGTTCATACAAAATACATGGTTTAGGACTGTCAGACAATGAAAATTTTACAAAAGCAACATACATTTCACCGAAATAAATGTTGAGACTTTGTACTTATCACACAGTTTGACAAATAAAACTCTAGTTCCCTCAGTGACATCTTCTGATTTATATTCAAATCTTCGTCGGACTGTCAGATTTGACTGTTAATAAATACTACCCAGATTACTTGTCAGCTAGCTAACTAGATCCTATCATGGATGCAAAACTAGAGCTCTTAAGTACTATACATATTACAGGATAAATAGTATGCTAGAGTTGAGAGCTCTAGTTTTGTATCCATGATAGGATCTAGTCAGCTAGTTGGCAAGTAATCTGGGTAGCCTTGGTTAACAGTCAAATCTGACAGTCGACGATGATTTTAATAAAAATCGAAACGCGTCACTGGAAGAAAGATTTTTATTTGTGAAACTGTATGTTACGAGTAAGTACATAATCTTTTTATCTGCATGATGGAAGAGTTTTACCAAGAAAGAGCATCTACAATCTATATGATGTTGATTGTGCCAAGCAAATGAGATTCAAACAACATATATTCTCATATGGCATGTTAATATTTATGTCCCTGTTGACATGTGAGTCTGGTTGTACCTTCAAAAAGGATAATATAGGATATACATAATAATTTATCATTAAAACGGATTTATAAAAAAATAAAAGATGATATTCTCACAGAACCGAGACCGGCTGGCTAGCAATAGTGCTCGACCTTCCTTATCATAGCCAAAGTTATGTCATCTACCCACAGAGACATGTTTTAATAATAGAGTTTCCTAGTAAAACCCGCGAGCACGCAGCGTTGTGGTTTCGTGTGACATACGCTTTCAATTTTTTAAATTCCTGAGGAGTTTTTCAAGGCGCATGCCATTAGAATATGGAACGCTTAGTACTGGAGGTAGCGGTAACATGGTTGCTTTGCTCCTTTTCTATCAAAAAGTATAATGCATTGACCGGAATAGTTCGATGGGCGTTAAGGAGCAAGCAATAAAGCAGTGACTGGAACTAGCAAGAATGTGTCAATTAGCATTTCCAGTTTTATAATCTGGGTATCGTATTTAGGCTAACGATAACTGGAAAATCATTTTATCGGTGAAATTAGTTTTCCCAAGTGTTGAGTATTACCGTCTCAAAATAATACAAATATTCAACACAGTCATTTTATTTTGATACACTGATATAATTAGAGATGAGTTGATTGAGTTACGAAGGATTCCGACTTGGAGTCCAAATTTTCCTTCGTCAAACCCGACGCTGTGATGCTGTATTCATGACAAATACTCCTTTGGTGAGTATATTGCTTAAAAATGTACTGTTTTCAGGAATTCGGATCCCTTTAAAGACAGAAGAAACCATTCAAGACCAACAAGAAACTGATACTTGTAGTATGGAAAGTTGAATATTTTGATAAAGAGCTCCAATGCTCATAGAACTATCTAATCATAAATGGTAGTTGCTTGAAACGTATTTCCAAAATGTGTCAGCCTGTTAGGTTCAAGCTGGATTGGTAGGTATACCTATACAGTATTATATAATAATTTATAATGGAATGTGATTACTCCACGTACATACAGTATAAGTCGGTTATAACAAAAGTCATGGGACCGCGGACAAGGAGAAGTTACTAGCGATTTCCTTCCCTTCGACAAAAGTCTTCATGATTTTGTCCTTACTGTTTACAACAGTATAAATCTTAAGTTGATTAAACCATACCACGAGGCAGAGGTCTGCTTTCTTTCTTCCTCTTTCAACCACTTTTTATTATTCCATCCACAATCAACATTTTTCGCCTCAAACTTGTCATTTTCGATTGGATAAGGATCGGTGTTTCATTAAGAGGACTCGAATGCAAATTTTAAAACAAATTTACCTAGCGAGAGATCTAAAAATTATGAATTCCTCAATTATCGGCCCCAGGCCAAGTAAACACAGGGATTTTTCTTGTAAGCTTTGGTATTGGGGCCGTTGAAAATTTGACGCTAAAAAAGTACCGAAGACGTTTTAACCAGGTTTTACTGTATTTCATTTCTGAAGTTACACGAATGATATATATTTGTATTTATATTACGTTAATATGTACCATGGAATTCAAAATATTCCGATGCTGTATGCGGAAGAAGCTGCTTTTATGATTTAATCATATGCTATTGCGCATTTCAGTTATTTTATGACTTTTCTGTTACCATCAAGTTATGATATACTGAATTGTTGAAGAGGTATCTGATTTCAAAGCTATGATAGATGTCATAATATGTGATGCATGGTGGATCGTATAACACATGTACAAGTAGATATACCAACTCGTTTTTACTAAAATATACTACACAAATCCTATTTTTAGATTCTGTGCAGGATGAATCGAGCTTAGTGAAAATGTCAAAGCTTTCATCATTAAAAACATAAAGTCGAATCTTCGTTAAGAAGTATCTGAGGCTCTTTAATATCTATAAACTGTTTTAAAAGGATATCTCCAAGAAAAGAGATTCGATATAAAAGCAAATATAAGTAACATTGGGCAAGGTACTGTATTATAGTGTGGGTCACTTGAGAATCTGCAAAGGATTCCTATCATTTTCAGTATTTTCGAAAAATTTAGAGCATTATAAAGAAATTTCGTTTGTTTCCCTTAAAGCATAGTTTCCAGTTGCTAATTTTTCCCATATTAAAACACGCATATCTATCTTTTTTACTAGCACTACCCCTTTTTTTAGCATTATTCGCTGTAAGAATGAATTTTCTTTAGATTGATATGGGTCATGGATCTGTCAGCATTTGTTGCGAAGAAAAATCTAACTTAAGTGGTCCACCCTGTACATAAAATGAATCGGAGAGGTTTCATACCATGTAACGTCAGGCAGCTCAAGAGAAGAGTGAATCAAATGAGAAACTGGTAATTCAAGACATAAATGGAATGAGAAAAATCCAAATCTGAACCAACGCACCGCCCTCGACTGAATAAAAATTTGAGAAGAACGTTTTTTGACAAAAAATTGATCTTGACCACACGGAATTACCCCATAACCCGTTGAAAATCGATAAAGTTATAAGCGTGGCCACATTCCTGTGCTCCTTTTTCATGTAAGGAGTCGACCTACAACACACATCGCAGTTGACGAATGCATAAAGCTCTGACAATAAGCATAAAAAGTAATTGCCACAGAGCAGACCTGCAGCGAACGCTGACTCTCATTCTCATGCATTCTTTATTTAATTACAACGAATGCGAATGCGCTCACAACGACCAGGGAGCAGTGAGCTAAATTAAACAACTACCAATAAACAACGGGAGCAGTTAGCGTTATCAGCAGATTATCTCGATTGCGTCTGCAGCCTTTAAAAGTTGCCCTTGTTTAAGAAAACTCTGTGTCAGTGCATAGGTGCAGGCAAAAGGTGCATAGGATCAAAATGTACTTGGAAGTGAGCCTTCAAGGCTTCCACTTGGGATGCTATGCAATCTTTGTCTTAAAAGCTGTAGCATATACAATAGTAGAATCTATATAGTAGTGCGTAGGTATAACGAGCGATTTTCGCAATACATTCTGGAACGGTCTATATTGTATTTTATTACTAATTACTTAATGAATATCTCATAGTTGCTACACACATTGGCTATTTGGATACAGAGAGCTGAAAATAATTCGAATTCGGTTTTTGAAGTGTTCAATTTGAACAAAATAAATGATTGTACATTTTTTGTCTTTGTGAGATGTTATCGATAAAAATAGGTATAATACTTAAGAATACTTTTCACTAAAGGGTACTGAATGCCAAACTTATTCAAAGAAAAGATGCTCAGGCGATGCTGTAACAAGCCGTTCGTCTAGACTGACTATCTTGTACATCAGTATTCATCGAATGTCAGTGGGAGATTTGCCTAAAACGGGCATATTGGGTTTTTAAATTCAAACAGCAATTTTCTCACAATAAATATTCATTAAGCTTCGTGCATTTTAATGAGGAATGCTTCACTACACTAATGGTATGTGGAATTTGAAGAGAGTAATTAGCACGTGGTCATATTTTAAGGATCGATTATTTCATATATTGCGTCATTATTCCCGAAAATGGAAAAAGTGGATCATAGATTGATATCTATTATATTGAAAAATTGTTTTCGAAGAGTAACATTTTCAGGACAAAGGAGAGTTTCCAAATTCATCATCATCATTTGTCTTCTGGGCTGTACTAGTTTGAGGTATCGTATTGCTAGGAATAAGACTTCGGAAACCTGCTACAAGCGATTTCTTCCTGTAATCTTGCTGCCTGTGATTTTTGAGTTAAAGCTAAGACTTGAGACACCATTTTCATTGAAGCAGGCGGTGAACGAGCAAAATTTCGGATTCAATTACGTAGGCGGGGTTCCTGTAATAAACTGCTACCGTGGTAGGCAAATAACTAACTTTCACAGAGCTGAGGCATCATCAAGGATTGTAAGACAACACTCCACTCTTGTAGTGTAGGAAGGATATCAAGGACATTGAAGTAGAACACTTGGTCTCAGTGTCGGTACTAGAACATGCTGGGATATGTGAGAATGAAATGACGGATGAATCTACCATGATCGAGTCGAGTCTGGGGTTAGCAGAAAACAGATGCAGAAAGATGATATGAGCCTATCTAGAAGGTGATGATATTTTTAAAAGACACTTTGGCTGGAGTCTCATTTTAGTTAGTTACAGTTGTCAAATAGACCTGATTGAAGTTGTGTAAGTTTAGAGTAATCTTTCCGCCAGTAAAGAATGATAAACAATAACATGGAGCATTATCAGTCTGTGGTTTCTTACAATTTCAAGCGTCGATTAAATGGTAACGAATGTTTTAGGTAAATCACACACAAATTCATGGCGTACGTGTTCTTTCATTACCGTAAAGCGGTGGAACAATAAATTTCAATACCGTCGACTTTCCTTAGACTAAGGAGAAAACAGCGGTTACAGAAAAATTGATCTTATTCCGAATATAATTAAAGAGGAACGGCATATTACTGCCAGAAAAATTTAGGCAACCTCAAAGATTGATGTGAAGGCATTCAATACTATTTTACAGAAATAATTGAGAGTCTGTAAACTTTTTTCTCGGTAGATTAATGATAGCTTGACTTAAGAATAGCAACAATCTGCAGTTCTGGTAATTGAGTCGACTCAAAAAAATTTGTTCGTGAAAAAAGGCGAGACAAAAAAATTGTCGGCAATTTTTTTTGAATCACTGGTTAGACTTCCACTGTCCTGTTAGTTCAGAATGGTACACTATAGTTTTTTTGACTCAGGTTCTCCAAAAGTTCGCGATACATGTCCAAGAGGAAGGATTCATTCGACGTATAGTCCTGACCTAGCACCTAATGACTCCTTATTCGAGCGAGTAATGCGTGAATTGAGGGGCTTATGTTTTACATAAACCTAAGGAGAAGTTGATGCCTTTAAAAATGAAATAAAGGAACTACGGCCTGAAGATTGGATGAAATCTATTGACTTTGAAGAAGAAAATAAGAATATAAATAAAAGTTTGTAGTAAATAGTCGAGCTTTCACGCTTCTATATGATGGGTTTGCTACCATCTGGACGAACTATAGTTACTTTGAAACTACTCGTTAGTGAAGCTTTTTAATTTTGTTGGAAACTAAAACGGAATGCGGCAATTTTAGGTGTCTGTAGCGTCTCAAGCCACGTGAAATTTTCACCAGGTGTGATACAGCAAGTCGGAAAGTGCAGTGGTCTGGTGTGCCAAGACGAGGCGTTAGATTTGTTTAGTCTGGTCACATCCATTTTAATTATCATTACGCATACCTGATAATCGCGGTGTGAGCGTGAAAGTTATGGGAAGAGCATATGGCCCGACTTCTACGTCGCGTCTGTGGAACCGACAACTAGACGCAGTCGAACGCGTGTGAACAATTTTCTTGAATACTTCAGCACGATTTGACTTGGAACAGCTTATTATTCGGTGTCACTTTTGGATTTATTTTACACAAGCCTACATTTTTTAACAAAGTTCTCAGTAGATCAGTACATGGCCCCAAATCATACTAAAAAATTCAGCTGTCCTACGTCAAATCAAGTACAGGAAAAGGAGATTGAAGACCCTATTCTTGGAGTGATAAATGCAAATCGTAGGTATAGACGGGACGCGAACCCGTATCTCTAGCTTTCCTTGCTGTCGCTAAGACCGCTTGTCCACCACCATAGGATGTCTAGAAGATCCAAAGGTATGTCCTAGCTCGCGTCACTATGTCTATGTTTTTCCCCCATCCCCAATTGCACATAATCTGGAAATATTATGGCAGAAGTATTAGTTTCTCTAGCGTTTATTGTATCGAAACATTATGAAGGAATAGTTACTCTCCAAAGTAATCAATACCTACCCATTAACACGCAAGAGGATATTGATATGATTACATGAACAGTTACACTGTCAATAAGTTCACTCATACTAATAATTCAACCTTAGGCAAATTACCAATCGCATAATCGTAAAATAAGCGATCAAACTTGAATGTGATGCACCTACTACACACAAGTGAATGTAATAGTACCTGTAACAAATCGACCCGACCCACGCTTTCATAAATCCTTCTGGTTGGTAAACAGTCTTGGCCAACGTGATCATTTCAATAAATCATCAATCATACTTTGTAACTCCGTTTGTTGTATGTGTAATAAATATAGTTATTACTTATGGTCGTCCTTTGAAGGCATTTGCAAGGCTGAAACACTATACGTAGCATCTGCATTTTTATTTTTTATATTAAATAAATCTTCGAAGCAGCTTTCTACTAATGTAGATAGAAACACTACCTTTCGTCTTATTAGTAGTAAACTCAATTTGTTAACACCCGACATGTAGTTCTCTCAGTTGATGAACCAAAGAATCCAGTATCAGTGATGTTACGAGAAATGAAACCTTTCTAAATGCACTCAAACTTAAATTCTGCAAATATTATTTTTATACTTTATAGCTCTATTTTCACCAATAGCTACAAATGATATATTTCTACCAGTTGATATCAAACAACCCATACTTTTCTTGCAACTAATAGTTCTTTTTGTGGAGCACTTTGTTCTCGTTATAAATTCAAAACGAACTTGAATGCAACAGTAACCAGAATGGATTTAATCTATTTAACGGCATTTTTTGAATTGATAGCAATATTCAAATTTCTCCATTTTCATTCGAAGTATCCACGTAAATCCCATCATCAAGCAAAATGATGTTATACCCTCAGATATCAATAGCTTTATAATTTTCTTATTCCTAATAGCTTGATGTAGTGAAGTGAGTCCTACTTAACAAGTTGGACAGCTTCATTATGCACTCTAGCATGAAGCCTGATACTCACCATTGTCATTACCCGCTAGTATATTCGCACCGCCTTTCAATAGAATTTTTGCAATCTTTCCATAACCATTTCTTGCCTTATCTTTGAATCGCGTCCTAGCGACATCTGTGTTTCAATAGAAACGAACAATACTTTATGTGTAACTCATTCTATAGATGGTACCTGATGAACCTGTCGTGATTATTCTGGTCATCCCATTACGATACCAGAATTGAATGATTGTATTTTCCTCGTTCGTCAATACGTGTACAAATTTTTAAATTAATCAAATGTCCTGAATCAATGAAAATCACTTTCACTACACTGATAGATACACATAAACAGATCAAGCAAATAAAAGCATGATAAAAACAGTCAACAGTAAGTTATTGTTGAGAGAATTTAATACAAAATAACATGACATCGTTGATTTAATGGAATGACCATTTACGAGATATAGCATTTCAAAAATCAAAGATTTGGTTTTCCAATTTTACTATTTTCTGTTTTTATCTTGATAAATATATACCGTACTGCATTTGATGCAAGTCATTTTGTTGCTGAAAGATCTTAATTTTTTAATACACTGTTCACTATGGGATCTTCTTAATAAGGTTGGTTGGATTATTGCTTTTGTTATCTTTGCTGCTTTTGTTATTTATTTTCAGTATCACTTGTAAACGTGTTGCGAAATTGGTACTTGAGATTATGTGAGCTCTTTTTCTGTAATTTACGGAACATCGTTTTCGCAAACATGCTACCTACTTTCTTGTCTTCATAGTCTGTTGGAATAAGTGTAGCAACCTGATAAAAGCAGCGAACTTATATTTTTACTCACTTTCAATGCGAACCTTCGACAGTATTGCTGAAACGATAGATCGGGCTGTATCTCGCGTTGTTATATTGATAGGTAGGTCTACTGTTACTCTGCTGCCACTGGATCGAAATCTTAAAAAGTACCTACTTGCGTGGTGAAAGTTTCATAGATGATAGAGCGTCTTCTACCAACACCTTATAATATTTTTGAGTTCTCCCTCTCACCAACCTCCAATCCTCCAACCCCGATTTTTGACCCCCAACATTTTTTTAGAAATCATTAGAAGCCACGGAAGCATCAAATAACGAAGTTTTTAGCGTTTTTAATTTTTTTAGTCCTGTAACCTCCTCTCCTCCTCCGCCACTGACCAGATTTCCAAATACTGCAAAGCTTTTTAGACCATGTCACTCTAGTACCCTAGTTTCAAGGTTTCATAAAAATTCAACAAGCAATTCTCGAATTATAGAGGGTCGGACAGAGTACAGATAGACAGACAGACAGTTCGATGAAGTGTTATGGTTTTTCGTGAAGTATATGTCATAAAACATCAAGAAAACCCGAATACGTGGGACGTAGTGAGACGACCTACCGAACTCACTCACTTTTCCTTTTCCAAATATGTTGTCTTTAGCCTTTTAGCCTGCCATGCAGGAAATAAAAGGCCGCTATGAGAATTTTCTATAAAATTAAACAAAATATGCTCGCTGCTATCTAATGGCTCATCACCTAATAAAGTATAAACCCAATACAGCAGATACCAATCCTAATGCCATGGCTCCTGGAATTCCCGGCATCCGAAGCAGCAGCAATATACCTTAATTTTATAATTTAGATGCATATTTGTGGCGTTATCGCAAAAATTCACCCACGTCTCCGACTCATTAGCGTTTATCGACTCATTACAAAGTAAACGAAAAGGCATTAAAGTTGAAAGCCGACAAGCCGATCAGAGGGTGGTCGTCTATGCCACCCAAGTCAAAACATTCGTATAATTTTAAATAAATACCTCGTAAAGAAACGAATCGTTATATTCCTATACTTTATTGTTCTTATCGGGCCATTAAGATAGCCCGATTGCTTTTTGAGGTTAAATACCAGAAAATGCCATGGGAGCTATTGCGCAATAGGTGATAGGTTTGTGAGATGAAATGCTCTAATTCAGCGGTTCCTAAACTTTTATGGCTACAGCTAGGGATTAAAGACTGAAAAATGCGTAGCTTCGAAAACTCGAAGCTTGAAACATTCATTTCAGAATCCTCGAAAAGCGAGGAGCGAGGCAACTGTTCTGTCAGAGCTGTGATTCCTTGCTGTTCTGTGATTGTCATTTGGGGAGCACTTTGACGGAAGGTCCCGGCTAACCTCACTTTGCTCTTATCTTGCACGTGGTGCATATAGTTAAGTATGACTCCTGTATTTCTCTAACTCAATATACAGTTAAACAGTATTCCTGTTTTCCTTCATCGGACTGTATTTTAATTCAATTATGATGACTTATACACCTGAAATTTGACCCCTAAATTAGAGATCACAAAGCGTGAAGTTATTTAAATTACGTACTTGTACCAGCTTTTTATAGGGTTGTATGTAAATGCAGTCTACCAGCAGTAGTATTGCAATCGCAACCTTGAATATTCCAAAGTCTATGCCAAATGAAGGTGTCCTTCAAAGTTTTGCCAAACTCCAAAGACTTGTAGTTTTGAGCAGCCTTCCAAAGTTTCGAATCTTCGAAGTTGTGGAAGAGTACGAACTCCACTTCAGAACACTGGACAAATCCATTTTATGTCAAGTAATCCCAAATATGATAACAAATGTGAGCCTGAAGTATGATAATAAAAAAATTGATCAAGAATATTTCAGATCAAATTGATATGTTTTTGTGTTCCAAAGATTGGATTTATATTTCGAGTAAAAATAGAATCGAGCCGTCATTGAACTGGATTAGTTTACGCTAAGAGTAAGTAGAACATGTCTCAAAAAACGGTGGACTGGATTTTATTTCCACAATGTTCGGTTATGGGTTGAAGTGATTTCAAATTCTAAGAACTAGTTACTAGTGAGAGATATGTAATTGGTACCTAAATATGATAAATACTCCTTAATTGGGCAAAAAAACACCAACAAACGTGAATACATGGTAAACTCATCCTACTTTTCAGAATGACCAGTATATTAAATGTTTTTTATAACTAACTCAGTCAGCTTAAGCTGTACATTTTTGCCCGTTTTCTTTGGACATCTTCCAATGAATTGGGGACATGTTTGAGTCCTGTATTGGGATAATTAGTAATCGAATCCATAAAAAACGCAATGCAATCGTTAATTTTAAACATAAAACAAAATATTTAAAGATCTTCTCCTTCAATATTTTTCGTTGATTAATCTGTACCATCTGCTTGACTAACTACAGTAATAGGTTATTATTCTTTGTATATTCAGCAATTCATCTAACATCTTTTTTGTGCTTTGTCTCATCTACTAGTTACCAATACGTAAATTCGTTGTAAACATCATAGCAGCGGACTAGTTTTTGTAGGAATAGTAGGCAGTAAATACGTATATTATTTCGTATATTCCTTAAAAATTGTATGATAAAATTGGGACTCTTTCATGTTGCTTTGCATAATTATATTTCGATGAATAATAGACCTAAAAATTATCATTTTCATTCGCGATGTTTGGGTCTGGATCAAGGTTCCTTTTCAGTCGACCAAGATGCGTCTGAGTATGCATGTTAGCTGTTTTCGTCTACAACATGCGCGAGTGACTTACAATATCGCTACCACATTCCAGACGGCCAGATGGATTGCCGCACCCGAACACTTAACGATGCTATTTTGTCTCTCCAGACAAGCAGTCTTAATCTTTTTAGTACGCCCAACGGCCTAGAACAAATGAGACTGGATGTGCAGCAATGATATCAGTAGTCATAGACATACGTTATACACTAGACCCTCTGGTCACGCTATCGGTAGTACCTTTCTAGAGTGAATGCTATTACTTTGGTTAAATTTCTACATAATTCAGTAAGGGCGTTTACAAGGGAGGGGCAATGGAGGTGGTTACCCCCCAAGATTTCAGACCAACTATGACATACACTGCAGAAACTCGACCTGACAGCGAAAACCAAACAACTACTAGAGACTAATAACTGGAAAAACGCTATTGGGCAGAGAGAGAAGTGAGAATATAAGAAGAACATGCCTGGTAGAAAATGTAAATGAGTGGATACTAGGTAGAAAGAAGGAATGGAACGAACACATCAATAGAATGGACGACAGAAGAGTAGTCAGAATCGCACGCGACAAATCACCCTTAGGTCGCAGGAGTCCAGGGCGCCCTCGAAAACGATGGAGTGACAACTTGGCGATGTAATAGGCAGAATGAAGACGAAAAAAACATCGAAATAAAATTTCACAAACCTTCTAGAGGGGGGCGCAGTTTCAAAAGTGATAATATTGATAATTGTTAATACTGAAATCTAGAACATGTGAGCAATTGTCAAAACAGGCATCTCGAATGTGAAGACTGTTCGAAATTTGGTTATGGAACGTTCGGGATGGGCATGTTTGTATTTATTGGAGCATCGGCAGTGACAGCTGTCTGTCAGTCTTCAGACGTCAACTATTTAAGAACTAGTAATCGTGTATATAAATTTTTGTACAGAATTTTCCTGGCAGACTTGGGGGTTCCATAATCCCAAGACTGCGGTCTAGATACACCCCTGTATTTAGAAGTTGTGGAACTAAGGATGAAGTTGAACAACATTTTTGAAATCTATCGCTGTGTATTGGTATCATAAATACTATCGACGTACTATCAAAATGCCTCACTGTTTTTTTTTTCGAAAACGCAGGTTCCAGTAGTATTTGAAGAGAAAATGCTTACGTGAATTTTTGTTTCTTCAAATCAGCACAAACTCCTGTGGATTTATAATGTTTTCCGTATTCCTAGATTCTGCTATATTTGCCAAATTTGACAACATGGTATTTAAGAGTACCTTTGAGGATTTGGTCGCATAGGTAGGTAGATAGCTAGCTACAGATTTTCATGTTAGATAGTTTTTTCAAAATTATTTTCGCATTATCAATGATGGAAATAGAATCCTCACTTTTCAATGAAATCCTCACTTTTCAGTTCATACTGTGCAAAGGACTTCGAAATTCCGAGATCGGCTGGTAGCAGGAGAAAGATTCACTATTTTTTTGTTGTTGGTAGAGTGCCTATCGCGCTGTATGATAATAAAATGTCTATTCACATTGACCTTGAAACGCTATAGACTGCAAAAGAATGAGCTTGGGAAAAGTCGAATACATCAGCCACTTTTCTTTGCTGTTTGTACTTCTTTACAATTGCTACTATCACAATGTTTCTATTGATGTATGGTCTTGAAATCGTCATGAAGTAACATGCCATCCTACACCTGAAAACATGCTTATTATGTATAAATGCAAATCGCTTTCACACAGTAGACAAAATGACAGCCATAATCCTGTTACCAGGAATCCATAAAACCATCACACACATCTGGATATGAACAAGTCAGTTGTTATGTCTCTGTTGCTGTAGACGAATAAATAACCGTTTCGTCTTTTTGGCGCAAGTGTGACAGTGTCTCGCGCGCATAACCAGCCTCTGTACATAACAATTTGTTGTGTGAAACCGATTGCATTGTCTCGTGTCCCGTGTTTTGTCTCTGCTTATTATACAAGATTTAAAGTAATAACTTGTTCATTTTTGGCAGCTCGCATTTCGCAGTGTCTGGGTATGCGGAATGTCTACGTTATGTTTACTATGTCCCAGGTTTTGTGTTTTTTGGTTAACTGGAGGAGGTGTGTTAAGGGGGCACTACAAATATCTTGACCTAGGAATTTGAAGAAATGTACTTGTCTTCCGTTCTTTACTGTACATGTGTCCTTCTATAGACATGTATGGTTGTATGTTTAACCTTTTTTGCTGACCGACCAATTTGATTAAAAAAAATTCTAGAGCCCTCAAGCTGTTTAGAAAGTTGCCCCTCAGTGCTTTTAGCTACTGACTGTGGCACCCCATTTCTAGACTTGAAACATCTTCTCTGAAAAACCTGAAGCGCAGACAAAACGTTTCGACTGAATACATTTCGGGCTCTTCCCCACCTTCAGCCTTTCAACCTCTTGAAATAATCTGCTGAGCAAAAAAACCTCGCACTTCAGGTTTCTCCGCCGATAATAGGGTACTAACGCCCCCCAACTTTCTCAGAGTTTTCTACCGCCCAAGTGAGGGTTTGAAACGCCCACAAGAGGGCGTTATCGCCCACACTGAAACCTAGAATCATCAGTATAGCTCGGTGTTATCATTGCCTTTGTAAAATCATGTCAAAGCAAAATCCGGTACTTTTCAAACATTTTTGTACTTCTTATGATGATAATTGAAATATGATCAAAGATTATTAATTGAACTAACGTTGTTTGAAATTTTTATATAGCCTAGACGTTTCAAATCTGGTTCTTCGGACTACCATGGCCTATATCATTGTGTGTCAAGACGTTTCGATTGATTTAGGTACTATCTTTGATCGTCATATCAGTTCACCTAAAGACGACTGAAGAAATCAATCAACAAAATTGATTTGTTTCAGAAGTTATAATGATCAAGGATCTCTGGCATTTCCAACAAGAACCTCTTTTTACTTCCTAGAACAATTGGCATTATGTGGGTGTCACAACGTCAACCTGCCTAATGCCATTTTTCATTATTATTGAATCGATTTGATACTTCAAGCATATACCAAAGTTGATCAAATATCCATCTTTTTGCACCTTATAAGACAAACAAGATGGCAAAGACGAATGACTTCAACAAGTGATCTAGAAGTCCATGAAAGCCTAATAAAATCCCAGCACAAGCAATTCGGCCGTGAACGCTGGCACTCCAGATTCAACATAGATTTACAGCCAATCAGTGACTTTTATCGCCAATTATGCGGATTTGATTGGCACGCGCGGTATACGCAACATATCTGGTAGATTAAGTGGTAAATTTATGAGAACAAACGGCATTATAATAACAGTTTTCTACATATTACAGGTGAAATCAAGCGAAAAGTCATGTTATAAATCGTTTCGCAGCCCATTCGGACTTTTTCGCTGCTCCTGCTTCCGGATAAATGGCTTCGGAGCTAGATATGCACCGATAACTAATAAAATCCTGCATTATTATTATGTATGTGCGAGCATAGCGCGGTTAGGCAGAACGTAAAAGGAATGAAAGATCGCTGATGTTGGATATATATACTTTACGGTGCTTGTAATACGGAGTGGATACATGAAAATCATTTATTTTCAGGAATTTCAAGTGAAATCGTCCAATTTGCTGTTAGGCTGACATTTTTCCGAAATTCTCATATTGGATTCCGCATGACTTCACACAGCTTACCATACATTGTCATCCAAACTAAGCGAGTATACAAAATTTCAGCACAATCGGTTGAAGATATCTGCTTCAGAATTGAGTTGCAGGATTCTACCGAGAAAACATAGTTACGTAGATACATACGTAAATTGCTGAAGTTAAATAAAACCTTGTGAAAATAAACGTAAGGATCCAAAGACTAATAATGTAGTCTGGTCAAAGCCTGCGAAGCTACTGGTACTTGGACTGTTCCTCCTCCTTCAAAACAGATGTTGATCACGGACGTAGCCTAGTATTCAATTATCTTATTATTATTA
This sequence comes from Bruchidius siliquastri, assembly GCA_949316355.1. Taxonomy (NCBI): domain Eukaryota; kingdom Metazoa; phylum Arthropoda; class Insecta; order Coleoptera; family Chrysomelidae; genus Bruchidius; species Bruchidius siliquastri. The sequence continues at coordinate 38,685,374 of OX438533.1, read as the reverse complement.
TTACATTATTATATCAGGAATAATGTCTCAGCATAGGAGACAGAACTATCCAACTACGACCCTGGCATCATATTTACGAATGTCAACTAGTTTTCAAACGCTACAGCGAACCTGATAGCCATTGGTCATTAGAGTTTTAAATTTTTAATCTTCTGCGTCCGCTGTGCAGAAATTCTATAATTTAGATAACGTATAATACGTCTACTGATTTGCAGGTGCAGTCGTTTGCCAAATTACGGCAGTCAGTTCGATTTTTTTTGTTTAACAATGAGCGTGTATGCTTAGATCGGCATGTATACACTCCTAATTATCTTTTATCTCTTTGATCTTTAGGTATTTTAATTATTTTGTACTAATTGCCCGATGGCTGGTACATGATGTGCTGATTTATTATAGGGAAGGCATTTGATACTCATGCTATCCTGAAAATATGGTAATATGTAATAGAGAAACCTTTTGTGTACATATCTTGTCGGTAATGATTTCTTTGATTTACTTAAATACTGACTAATGTATATAACATTAAAATGAACGTCTAGCAGACGCACCTTACAAAGAACCTTAACTGTCTCACATGGTATAAAAGTGGATGATCTATCCTCATTCTATAGATTCTACCACGGAACATGTTCGACGGAGATGGTTTCACATAATAACAACAAGAATCATTAGTAAAAAGCACTAGAGGGGCGCTAAAGGGTACACGAGTATACAAATGATAATAATAATAAAAACGAAATGGGTCTGGTACATAAACGTTCCTCCCTGGAGAATGACAGAAGTAAGGTGTGGTCTCAAAAAATATTTAAGGTGTCTTCTGATGTATCGCGAAGCCTGGCCAGCCAGACCCATACAGTACCGCATATCAGAAGCAGATAGAGTGAGTCACTGATAAAAACATCTGTGCATACATATGAATGCTCAGACGCATCAAAAGTACGATATGCGAACAGCCAATTACAGACCACCTGCTGATGGCTTCTTCAGAGGACTAAAGATAAGTCGCGCCTAAGCAGCAGTCGGCTTCGCTTCAATAACAGAGCGATTTATTCTGTTCTAGTGTGTTATACCCGCTCCTAGGTCGCTGGGAATTTGTCTCGTCATTTTAGTCCATTCAATCTACAAAGGTCCATGTTGATTTGGCACAAAATGTTGACGCGATAACAGAATATTGTCATGTAACGGAAGAAATTAAAAAACGTAGCGTTTAATTATTTTAGGTCAAATGGGTTGTATAATAAATTTTCAAATATCGAATTTGTTTTACATTAAAGGTTGATGGCCATTGAAATTAACGCTTTATTAGTGTTGATTACCATTTAATAGTAATTAACAAATTTGCTTATCACTGAAATATATAGCTTTTCAATGGCTAAATATGCAGTGTGATCACTTTGTTGATTTACCTCCGGAATGGATGTTTTGGTAATGAAAAAAAGTAAATATAGTCTGGAATTTGGATTGTATAGGAGAGACACAATGCGTTACATAAACGAAAATTCCAAGCCCTGTAACCAACACTAGTTTTAATTTTTTTGTACATCAACTAGTCTATTTTTCCTTATGCCAGGATATGTTTCAAAAATAGAGGGAAATCATCAAATAAGTGGCTAGGTTCATTAACTGTGATACGAGCATTGTAGGAAAACTAATTTGTAAACATAGAATCAAAAAAACACCACGTAACCCAACATCTTCCAAGTTAAAGGAGTAAGATCAAAGAATATATTAATATTTTCTGATCCCAAATATACCAAATGTATTGATAAAGTATTAAACGGTCATAGCTGTATACCAGCCTGCTTATAGAACCAAATTTGACAGACTCAATCGGTGTGAGAAATTAATTGCAGAAACAGCAACAAAGCAGAATTTAGCACACTTAAGATACGATCAGGATAGAAAATTCTAGTGTGACAGAACACATGTGCAATAGTGAATATAAGATAGTTTTAAGGAGTTCAATCCTAAATTCTCCATTAATCTTAGTTCATAGTTAAGATACAGCATGCTTACGAAAGCCTAGGGACAGCGAGGAACCTAATCTAATGAAAATTGCTGTTTGTCCTAGCTTCTTAAAGATAACGTGTCTACCTGACGTGTCCTTCTGGCATGTAACAAATTTTGATACATGTGAAGATTGGTAGCATACAACAGGTAGGTTACTAGATATAATCTTCCCCTGGAGATGATGTAGTTAGAGGAACATGTGTCGATTTTTGATGAGTGGTGAAACTGTGTAGTATTTGTGGTAGTTATGCCAAAGGATGCAGTATCACACAGATCGGAGGAACAGAACCTAATATGAACTTTTCAGTTTCGTTAAAGAACATGGAAACATGTTTATCCAAATTCACTTTCGTAATGGCTCATGTCTACCTCATTGAAAACTGCATGGAAGAACTAAAAGACTATCAGGGAGCAAATTGCTGCAATTTGACCTGAAATGCTAAATGATGTTGTCTATAATTTGGAGCAATTGTTGATGATTACAGTGCCAAAATGGATGACATATCGAATATTTGCATATCAACTGTTAACCATGAGAAATTATTTGAGCAGTAGAATTTCTTTCTTTCTTTCTAATTTGTTAGAAATATATAATAAGCTCAAATATATTTCTTACTTTGTATACTAGACGGTCAAATACAGAATTTAGTAAAAAGTATCATATCCTGTTTAAGTATCTAGACGAGAATGAGCTATTCAGTATAATTGCTTTTGGTTAAGTATACTACTTGAAACGTAAGGTCTTCGATTATGAAGGAGCGATTTTGACTCAATCAGATACTAACACAATTACCTACCAATTTCCTGATCACACCTACCACACCTCTGCTCTCGATTTGTAATGAGCTCCGAACTATAAATTACTGATTATTTGGAGGAAACGGCTAATGATCCGGTGGAGTTCAAGTGGGAATAATATTAATGGTCTAACTGGCCGAGACTTAAATGAAGACTTGTTCCTATAGAAAATGATAGATTGAAATACACCTGCGGAAATTAATTCACAATTAAAAATGCTTAATTACAAGATGCAAGTCTTGCTGGCTTATGTGTATGTGGGTCTATTGAAATCTCGTTGAATGCCCACAGAATCAGCAAATCTGAATCTGAATCAGAAGTTGCAACTAAAAAGACTTTACATTTAACAACAAACTAGCTGCATTGATTAAGACCAAAAGATATTATTGTATATAAGAGGTTTTTTTATTTATTACTATTACTATAACTACTATATTTTTAAGAAACTTTGCTTTTGGAAATAGCTACTAATCCAATATTTATACTCGTTTTTATCAAAGATCTCAAGCTGCCTACATTAATGTCGTAAGGGACATTTTTTGCCGCTTCAAGGCAGTTCCTGTGTTAGGACCTTTGACTTCGTAAGTTGCCCATGAGTGTCCCCTTAGAGGGCGACACTTGGAGATGAGTTGGTGTTGCTATCACACCCTTGACTGGCTTTGCTCTCTACAATTAAACTGCTATACTGACGAGTCTAGGCTAAAGACGAAACATGCATGTCTATAGCAGGTCTAACGCATAGTGGAGAGCATAATCTCAAAATATTTCTCGATAATTTTAAAGGTTTTTGAGTATCAAGTCAAATTTGAAATGAAATTTCTTTTTGGGCTTGATGCGATGTTGCTGATGATGATATAGTTATCCTCAGGTCTGAGAAAAAATTAACTACTCGTTTTGCTCTCATGTTCATAAACACAGTAGGTTGTAATTAAATTAAATATTACTAGACAGTAAAAATAAAAGTGAATCGGGTAAATTAAGGCAATACTTTTGAAACAACACCAACACTCAAATATAGTCGAACAAAATATTTTTTTATTACCATTTCGTAGTATCTACTGATGTTTCGGTTGATGTTCAGCCTCTTAATAACATTTAGTGTACAGCCAGGTAATTTGTGGAAGGTTTGGCGACTGTCTGAGCAGTAATGAAGGAAATTGCATTATCAATCTCAATTTCTGAAATATTAGCGGTCAGCAGCCAAACATAAAAGACATTTTACCGCAATAACGGTACAGTATATGAAATATTACGAGGTGAGTTATCTATAGCAGCGACAGCAGTTTGCCGCAGACCATTGATTTTTATTATGCGACATTATAAACATCATTAAATCTATATGCGTGTTTCATTATTATTATCTATTGCATTAATAATCGCAATATAATAGACATTACCCTGGTCATCACGGTTACTGAAAAGTTATTGATAGAAGACTTTATTTTATAGCTAGTCATTATACTCCTGAATGCTCCAATTGTATTGCAAATGCCTAGAAATGGCAATCGTCCATAAAGACACGATCACAGCATCAAATGTTATCTATTACAGATACATGAAATATATATTTGTTAGGTTTTAGCGTCCACTAAGCGCAGGACGTTGTGCACTCCATTTATTTGACAGTGACGGATGTCTATTATATGTCAAAAGCTGCCGATATGTCCGTCTGCTAGAACTGTCAAATACATGGCATATATAATATTTGTTAGGCTTTAGCGTCCACTAAGTGCAGGACGTTTTGCACTCCATCTATTTGATAGTGACGGATGTCCATTATATGTCAAAAGCTGCCGATATGTCCGTCTGCTAGAACTGTCAAATACATGACATATATAATATTTGTTAGGCTTTAGCGTCCACTAAGTGCTGGACGTTTTGCACTCCATCTATTTGACAGTGACAGATGTCCATTATATGTCAAAAGCTGCCGATATGTCCGTCTGCTAGAACTGTCAAATACATGATATTTATAATATTTGTTAGGCTTTAGCGTCCACTAAGTGCAGGACGTTTTGCACTCCATCTATTTTATAGTGACGGATGTCCATTATATGTCAAAAGCTGCCGATATGCCCGTCTGCTAGAACTGTCAAATACATGACATATATAATATTTGTTTGGCTTTAGCGTCCACTAAGTGCAGGACGTTTTGCACTCCATCTATTTGATAGTGACGGATGTCTATTATATGTCAAAAGCTGCCGATATGCCCGTCTGCTAGAACTGTCAAATATATGACATATATAATATTTGTCAGGCTTTAGCGTCCACTAAGTGCAGGACGTTTTGCACTCCATCTATTTGATAGTGACGGATGTCCATTATATGTCAAAAGCTGCCGATATGCCCGTCTGCTAGAACTGTCAAATACATGACATATATAATATTTGTCAGGCTTTAGCGTCCACTAAGTGCTGGACGTTTTGAACTCCATCTATTTGACAGTGACAGATGTCCATTATATGTCAAAAGCTGCCGATATGTCCGTCTGCTAGAACTGTCAAATATATGACATATATAATATTTGTTAGGCTTTAGCGTCCACTAAGTGCAGGACGTTTTGCACTCCATCTATTTGACAGTGACGGATGTCTATTATATGTCAAATGCTACCGATATATCCGTCTGTGTACAACTGTCAAATATATGAAATATATAATATTTGTGTTAACTATTCAATTTTTTGTCAGGGGTGCAAATAATTTAAAGCGAATATAATTTATTTTACCTTTTAAGGATTTTGGTCGCCCAAATCGTGTAAGCTCGATGAAATACAGAAAACAGGTAAATTTTTCCTTTAGTATCTGAAACTAATCACCATTCAATGTAGCGACACCGAATGATCATTTGTTTTCAGTGAAATTCCTTGTGTGAGATTGTAAGTAAATCCAAGAGTTTCCCACGTTAAACTTAATAATTTGCATATCGCAATACAAAACGAATTGACAAATCGACCCAGTTTGATAGGTAAATTGGCATATCTCATGATATTACACTGAATTCCTGTTCCTAATTAAAATATTTCAGTTTGCACACGCTGGCTGATCATTTCCTTTGGGAAACCGCCAGTGATCATGAAATTTAAAAGCAATGCGATGTATCTCCTAATAGAGCATATATTATAGTAATCATCAGTAACTTGAACCTGACGTCTTCATTCAAATCTTCTGGAAATCTGAACAGTTCTTCTTGCACCATAATATGTTTATTGCATGTGTAATTGATCATCTAAACTTGAATACGCTTCAGATTGAGACGATTAGTGTTAGCAAAAAATGAGTCAAGTAAGTCAAGTAAGTAAGTAGTAGAAAATACTATTTTATTACAGAGATAGTTTAGCCTCCTCACTGCTGTCCTAAATTCTTTAAAATCATCAGGTCTTCGTATACGTCAAAAAATGGAGTTTGGTCTTTGTGACGCATTTTTTCTTCTTTAAAGATTGAAGCAAACGGCGTCACAAAAAACGTCTTTTATTTGCGGAACTTTACGTATAACTTGCACAATTTTATTTTAAGAGCACGCGTGCGCCATGTTGTCAACAACACACATGGCATCCTATAACGATGAATACCAGGAATCTGCAGCTAATGAGTACAAACCTTGTTTATTCGAGCGGGCTAATTTCATATAAAGCATAGTTATCTCATTTGTCGCAGTGAGTTCGAGGTTCCCACGCAAATAACATTAGATTTACGAGGTAACAAGTAGGCAGCGGGCGTTTGTCTACTGTTTCTTCATGGCATGCCGAGACATGTATAATAACTGTTGTCACTTGATTCATTTGTCAGTGGGAAGACTAGGATTTCAGAGAACATGATAGATAAGAATGCCCAATTCTCAAAGATATATGGAAAACAGTAGGCCAAATTGCAAGGAAATGAGAGTTTGGCAACGTCGTATCGCCGGTTAAAAATTGGATCGAGTGTAGCTAACAACATATTTTTTTCCTTAATGTCTGTGAAGCTTGACTTTTTCTTTCGTTGCTTACATGTTATTAAGGATGGAAGTAGATATTTTCCTGATTTATAATTCATAATGTATCCAGAACTTTCCACCACATTAAATTTATGTGTATTTTCGCCGGGAACCATTCGACCACCGTATGAACTAAGTAGTACACCTACACTTCCATCATTACTCCATATGAAAGCAAGCATGGGAAATGTCTAACAGCTTTCAAATATTCCGAAAAATCTTCCATATCTACCTAACTATATTACCAAATGCTCCAAAGTACAATCATTCAGTGTTGCCAGATTGTGCAAATATAGTGGCATCTGAGGTAACCAGATTCTTTGACGTTGAAAGGAAAAATTTGTTTTAAAAAATACAATTTCTCCTAATAAAACAGAATCATTTTCTGAAAAGCGGTCGGTTAGGTACTCCATCTAGTTGAATCACTCATTGTTGCCAGATTGTGCAAATGTAGTGGGATCTAGGGTAACCAGTGCCTGTGACGTTACAATGAAGAAATTGCATTAGAAATACATTTTCTCCTAATAAAACCGGGTCATTTTCTGAAAAGCGGTCGATTAGGTACTCCATTTGGTTGAATCACTCATTGTTGCCAGATTGTGCAAATGTAGTGGGATCTGGGGTAACCAGATCCTGTGACGTAACATTAAAAAAGATGCATTAGAAAATACATTTTCTCCTAGTAAAAACGAAACATTTTCTGAAAAGCGGTCGACTAGGTATCCCATTTGGTTGAATCACTCATTGTTGCCAGATTGTGCAAATGTAGTGGGATCTGGGGTAACCAGATCCTGTGACGTAACAATAAAAAAAATGCATTAGAAAATACATTTTCTCCTAGTAAAAACGAAACATTTTCTGAAAAGCGGTCGATTAGGTACTCCATTTGGTTGATACACTCATTGTTGCCAGATTGTGCAAATGTAGTGGGATCTGGGGTAACCAGATCCTGTGACGTAACAATAAAAAAAATGCATTAGAAAATACATTTTCTCCTAGTAAAAACGAAACATTTTATGAAAAGAAGTCGACTTGGTATCCCATTTGGTTGAATGAACCGACCACATAACAAATATGAAAGCTCTACTATCTCTCATGAACACAATAGCATGTACGCCTCTGTACTATCGCAATACAACTAGCATTTGTCTTCTGAGTCCATAGCCACCTGTGCCGTGGCTGTATGTAATGCCCTCAACGATATAACTTAACTGCAATCGAAGGTGTCACTCCGATTTATCATCTGGTACTGCATGGTGTGTACCGCAAGCGTGGGTGCTACAATAAATAATGTAATAGTTCTATTGTTCTCTCTTGGAGTGTGGATGCTGCGCTCGGTTGGTATATTGACTTATCTTTCTAACAACGAGTATGGCAAAGTGCACAGTTAGCTGGCCTTACTTGAGTTGAATGGAACAAGACATGTATTAAATCATTTTTTATATGGATTTAAGCTTACTTAATTTGAAAAAAATATCATCTTATTCAAAAATTTGTTTGTTGGTGCATAATTTGAAAATATGAGTAGGTACTAAGGTCAGATAACAAAACCATAATTTAAAAAAGACAAAAAGAAATTTGTTTTAAACATTTTTTAAGGAATTTTAATTAAAAACAGGAAACATTAAACTTTTTTATTAAAATTTGCCGTTTGCCTAACAAAAGATTGAGTCTTGTGGTTACTATTCCATTTAAGTCCGTTTCAAGACAAGCTGATAAAAGATATACTGTATTTTAAGAATATAAAAAACAACCCACACAGTAAATCGCACTGAGAAATAAGAAATAGTTTTTAATTATTAAGACTTATTTAATAGCCATAAAAAGTCAACTTAGTGAATATAAATAAATTATTTTAAATAAGATTAAGATAAGAATAAGGTGATAAAGAAATATTTGGTTGGTATAAAATGTCATTATTAACTGTTTAGTATAGTTAGCATAAAATTGTAGTAAAAAACACACCAACGCTTTTTCCAGAATAAAATACATTTTTATGAATAGTTGCTATAACTTTTTTTATGCACTGATAATACTCGTCTTATTTATTTTCATATGCGAAAACCTTTTTTTATTTAATTTCGGTGGCGATATCTCGGCTACAAAAGTTTGAAGTCTAACGCATCATATAAACTAATTTTCAGGTAATTCTAAAACGTTTCCAATAATTTATTACATATTGTGGACCGCTCTACAGCTATTTGAAATTCATACCTGTATGACTACATATTAATAAATAACAATAACAAATACTCCAACAATTTGTGTGGCTCTTCGATGGGTCGGTTTGTCTCAGTTGTTTATTTTATCACCTTGGACGTGGGTGTAGGAACAGAAACACGTTCGTGCGCCACATGTTCAGCTGAATTAGCTTGACGACAAATGACACAGCAAATCTCCTGACATTTCCATGTTGGCCCCGTTAGACGTTTGTCTCAACCGTCATGTCCTACCATAACACTAATTTTCATAACAATCGTTACTTATGCGAGCTGACTTGTTAGCGTTGCAGTTTGGAACATGCTCTATCAATCTGTCAGGTAATGTGCACATGGCATATTGAATATTGGTTCGATTTTTACTGACCCTGCTATTTTTTTATATTCTGTTTATCTGTACAACACCTTTCCAACTTGAATTAGAAAAAACACTATATGACGCAGATAAATGTAAGAAAGAAGTTAGTTTGGTACAGTTGTGATACTTTTTTGGTTCTTCTTTTTGAGGTTAAGGAACCAACAGTAGCTTTGATAACAGCTCATCAAATTACAGAATGTTTATACCAATAATAAACTATATAATGGAGTGGAAATAATCGCGCCAAGATCATAAAATGCTTCAGTCAACAATATTGTATTCTTCTAGGTTATATTTTCTCTAGTTTTATGCGAAAATTATGATATGAGATTCTGGTATTCTCACTCATAAGACTTACCTAAGTTTGAATTGAATATATTTAGTCAAATTTAATCTATATGATAAAACATACCAGTATTCTTACTTTAAGATTATTATAACTTTGTGCATATAGGAAAATATGGTATACATACTTGATGAAAGCTGATACTCTTGGTCTGAGAATTCATTTATATGTGTGTAATATCACACAGTGGACTAACGGTTATACATTAATATTGTAACAATGAGAAACATCTGATATAATTGTCAGTGTGTCAACACCAGTTAGCAGTAACTGTGACTTAAATTGCTTTCATAGTTCCTCGTTTGTATATTACTGAAAACTATTTGACAGTAACATTCTCGTGAATTTGATGGCAACATAAGGCAGTGCAAAGTGTGAGTATTGTTGTGTTTTAGTCTGACCTTTAGCCTTTATAACTTTATCTGCGAACTATAGAAATTGTCGCCAATGGGGATCGAACCCAAAACGTTCTGCGTTCTAGGCAGATGCCTTACTGTTTGGTCATGACGAACTGGTCAGACATAACGGGAAATACGCTATGGAGGGTACATCCCCCCGCGCAATTCTTCCTAATTTTCTAACCTGATATTTTGCAATAACGGTACCCTACATTTAAAGACGGAAAAATATGTTTTTTTTATTTGTTACTATCATTTTGGAAACGAGTTGAAACTTAAATTTTCCTGATTATCGGCACTGTAAAACAAACCTTTATACAACTTATCCCCGAATAACAGTATTTTCAATTTGTACACTGCATAGTAGAACTTTTCACCCCCACCTGGTATAATTTATTCATCTCTCCAGTGATCTGAACTGCGCCCAAAATATTCCGAATAACAGAGATGGAATAGCTAAAACCGTTAATTTCCTTCAGGTTAGAGACCATTAACGTGAAAAATTCTGACCATACCTGTCGGACACGATATTAGGCGCGATCCGCGATAAATCTCCACGGTGATTTACAAAGATACATCTATGTTAATGCAAGACCAACAGAAATAATCTGGTGGAATAATCTTCATACAAGGAGCCTCCATGTTGAATGTCCTGGAACATCAGAATGCATGGTGGGCCACCTCATGCCATATCGCTCTTTCAATGCGCTGTAGGTGTACTGATATGTACCCACAGACTGAAGGTTGCATGCAAAGTGATGCTGTTGGTAATAATATTCCTAATTCTGTGGGTAACATCCAGATCTGGCTTTATTATTTAGTATTTGAGTCTCCAAAAATGCATCTCTTCTAGGTACTAGTGTAGCCAGGATCTTCAGTTCCATCAAAGTAGTCGTAGACTGACAGAATGACAGATATATTGAAGGAAATTACAGACATATAGTTTTGTGAGGTGGATGAGATTAAGTGACAGTAATACTACCGACAAGAAGACTCAATTACTCAATTACTCGTACACATGACGTGGTGACTTGTGTGATGAGAAATCTCGAAAGCTTCCACTGGTTTTTAGTGATCTGCTACTCAACAAATAACAACAATATTCTTTGTCTTTTGTGTTACATTTGAAATAAATACACAGGTGAAAAGCGTAAAAACAAAGCATTTACTCGCATTTATAAATTACTATGACAAGAAAAGAGGGAATTCGAGAAACACTAAACAGGAGTTTGTTACCTGATGACTCCACCATAGCTAATGCAATGATTTTTTTGCAAATAGCTGCACAACAAACTATTTTGCTAGGTGTTAAATTAAGTAAATAATATGTGTACGACTTTGAAAATTGAATTGAAAATGAAATAAGGAAAAACAAGAAATCTTTTTTATTTCGTAGATATTCTGCTCGCTTAATTACTAAAAATTTCGAGATTGTAGTTACAATGCTTTCCCATCTTTGTATCCAATCAAATGTTCTCTAATCTTTTTGGTTGGGTTTCCCATTGAAGCTTGAGTTGGGAAAGATCTGATTTTCTGTTTGCGGGTAGCACGTAGTTATTGTCTTTGTATCTACCGCTTGGACTAATGTGTCGCCATTATGTGAAATAATCTAGTAATTGATTCGTTAATACCGATGATGAGATATGGAAATGGAGTGGTGCATAATCACATTGCGAAAAAATGTATTAATTAGCGGTGCATTAGCAGCATTTCTAGATCTCAATGATAACGCGTTTGTCCTGCCAAATGGGTAATCAGAACTTTGTATTACAGCATCTAAGAAATCATTTTTTCGAATTGACTTCTTCGAACGAGGTCAATATTGTCAGCAAGATTATGGATTCAGTCTAGAAGCTGAATGAATGCATGTTTTACTCAGTGGAGTTATTCCATAATTCCTCACAAAATCTAGCACCTTGTACACTGTGACGAATAAAACTTTTGTAGGTATGTCGGAAAAAACACAATCTTGTACAGAACTCACTGAAATATATTTCCCAGATAATCGATATAATCTGTGACATAGCAAATCATTAGTTGTCTCATTTATATTCATAACTTACGTGGTAATAGTGGACTGTTTATTTTTGATTCATGGAAAATCAAACATAAGTAATTAGAGTAATTACGTTTCTATTTACAGTACATGGCGATTAATATCTTTATTGTTAGACACCTTTGGACCATTTTCTTTATAATAATGAAATGTAGCATGCAACGGAATCTGATAGCCATATTTGTCTTAACGCTATAGTTCATAATCCATACGAGAAAGGTTAATATCTAATTTACTCCTTTAATACCTTATTTGTAGTACGAAAGTGATATCTCACAGTTTCTATATACCAATAATTATAATTATAATTAGACTTACCAATTCCTAATTGTTTTACTCTAACTATGAAACACGTTAGTTGTGTATATATATATATATATATATATATATATATATATATATATATATATATATGACAACTGTAGACAAATATATGGATTTCAGCAAACATCCATCTATAGCTTTTAGATTCTTACAACAAAGAAATAACAAAGGAATAGAAAATAGAATGAAGAAATTGAAGTTTCAATTCTGCAGTATGTATTTTGCAGATTAAGCAAAATCCTGAAGATGGTTTAAGATGAAATCAAACCAAAACGTCGTGCTAGGACATAGATTTGTTTTATAATGAATCGATTGACCGAAACATCATTGAAATCGTATATTTACTGTATTATTTTTAACGAAAGTGTAACTGAGCCGGATTCTTGTAAACCTACAGCAGTTAGTGGATTTGTAGTGAACAGATAATTTTTCATCAGCTTGTATTTACCGGAGGTCATCGCTTCTTGTGTTTATCGCTCACAGCAGACGGTCTTGCTGTGAGAAATATCTGCCTCTCCTTGAATTTATTTGGAATTCCGAATATCCGTGGGGCAAGAGAGAAGGAGAACGAGACGCCACTGTTGGTATTTGTCTTTGCAGAAATATTGCGGGATATGCAGGAGCTAATTTGTTTTCAATACGTGAAATGGCGAAGGTATGCTAGTAATAACTGGCTGTAAATCTGCGATCGGAACCGACAGGAATGTCTCTTGCAATTTGTTCTAAAGGTAATTTCCAATCAATTTTTCAAATTCCGTTACATTAAGTTGTTATATTGATAGTTTTATTACGGTAGATCGTTCAGAGCGTGAGGGCGATTTTGTATCAAATGGTCACTTCAAGTAGACCAGTTGTGAAAGTGAATGTATTGAGCCCATTATATAACAACTTCCATAAATTTCTGGTACTGTCCTTGTATCGACAACAGTTTGAAATCTCAAAAATTCTTGTTCCTGTGAAAATGAATTTTTTATCAGGATTTCTTATACTGTAAATTCATGTGAATCAATTTTATTGATTGTCGTTTTCGTTATGTAACTGTATTGCTTACTTCTGAATTGTCAAATAAATGTTAAATAATCATTTTAAGTCTCCAAAATGCTCCTGATATGAAGATTTACAAATGTTTCGCCTTCAAATTTAGAAACAGCTTGCTGTGCTGCTTCAAGTTTAGTTTTTGATAAACTTTCTGTTAGAATCTACTCAACAAAAAGCTGTTATAATTTAGATGTTTGAGGGACACAGAAATTAACTTTTAGTAGTCAAGATAGCTGTGATACACCTATAGATAAAAAATACGGCAGTACCTTTGTAGCTTCCGATTCATATACTACAGGGTGTTACTCAATCATAGTTTGTAATTACAATAACGCATTTCTGATTCAAATTCAGGTAAAAAACGTATTAATGTGAGTCCTAAAATGTATGGTTTACAAAATAGAAGAAGACATTATTATTCACATATTGATATGTAGAAGATCATTACGCTGATTTTTCGACATATGCAATGAAACTGATAGGAGGGGTTCATGGGCTGCACAAACATTTCCCCCAGAATGTCCTTCACCGTATAATATAATCTTACATATTTAAACTCTCGTCAAAATATGAAGTCTACCAATAATATCCACAACCTTTGTGTGGAAAAATGTGAAAATCTGAATATTGGACCTAGAACTGTTCTTCTCATTAAGGTTTATAATTTATTTTTATAGAAAGTTAGTCAGGATACATACAAATCAATTTTTATCTAAGAAGCAAACTCAAACTACTTAAGTGGTCGGAAACGATTAATACAAGCCCGATACTTATCTCGATATCTTGTTTTTTAATAGACTCGTTGCACTTTTTAATGCGACCAGGCACCTGCGTATGGGATTTGATGTTATCTATTATAAATTCATGCTTGAAGGTGTTTGGATACTGATATATTAGGGAAGATAGAATAACAAAAATGAGGAATTGAAAATATCTGTAATATGCGGTCAGTGAAAGGTTTCAACGATTTATTTAATTAAGAGGGTTAGGAAATAATTGCTTGTTACGGAATGGGGTAGGTTTCAGCTAGATAAGAGCTAATACCTGAATCCAGAGAGTGATTAGGTAGATACTTTAAAAAATAAAGTGATTTCTTTAAAGTAGTGCTGTAGGCAAAACAAGTTAAAGAGATAATGAATAATTTTCTTACCACAAGTTGCTAGAATTCCTAATACATGAAAAGCAAAGCTTCATCCTTCTTAATGTAGTTGATTAATGGAATCACGTGAATTGATCATCTAGCTTTCGTTTAGCTGCTTCTGTAGGCTTCGTTAGAGCATAAATACAGAAACTTTTAAGTGAGTTACAATTAAATACTTTTAGATTTAATGAAGTTCTCTCTCTGCTGACCTGTGAAATATACATCTGAAAAGTTTTCTGGATTTATCTTCGAGTGTTTTTGGATTCTTGGAGAGTAATATTTATCTTGATATTAATACAATTAATTCTTAACAAACAGTTGTTTTGCTTCTGGAACGTATCATATGCTTGAGTTGCAGATACATCGTACTTGTTGATTGAACCCACTTATGACTTCTGAATGAACTTTTACAACATTTCGATTGCTTCGGCAGCCTTTTAAAAAGTATAACATTATAAAAAACAATGGCGACACGTCTGCAGCCTTATTTAAAAGCACACAGAAGAAAGAAACTAAAATTGGAAAATCACAATGGCTTCTATTGGGACCTGCAACTGTTTCGCTAATAATTTTATAAAATAAAGTAAAGAGCATCCACGCAAAAGCGAAATACTTGAAAATTTCCTCTATCACGTTTAACCCGATTTTGGTTGGTTACTTTCTATTGGTGGTAAAATATAATCACTACAGAAATATGTAGTTTAAATTTTAAAGAATACAGTGTGGACATCATGACATCATTATTGCTCCAAGTAATTTGGAACTCATCTTTGCTTAACGTCCACAAACAATTATAATGAAAGTTCGCTCAAATGTTTGAACACTGAGCGTAGCTTTTTACATTATTGTATTAGAATAGGATTTTTTATTTATTTTTATTTCGAGCCACCCTATACAAGTGTGAGCCAAGATATTCCGCCTTCTCTTCTCCAGCCTCGGATGGGTACATATAAATATGAAAAGAAGCAGCAGCGCAAAGCAGAGCGAACCAAAGCTATCGCATATCGCAGGATACAGTGAATTCCGAAGACCAGTTATAAATCAGACGTATTCGTTATACCAGCGCTGAAATATTTATTAATGACCATAGAAAAGCATAATATATCGCTCATTATTCTGATACGGTCGAATCATTGCTCCTGCCGCAGTTGCTCTTTCGAGCAGATGCAAAAAGAACCAACAAAGACACAATCGGGGATGTAGAAGAAGAATGTTGTCACGCATTAATATGAAGTTTGTCATTGAGAGAGACATCGTTTTCTAGATTGTGGGCCTTGCTTGTTCTTGCGTGCCACCTGCGAAGTACAGAATCGATTCACAAAAAAACCACAATCAATTTTGCTCTTTCCCAGGATATTTTGATGCGGTTTACTCAGATGTTTCTAAGGCTTTCGATCAGAAAGATCTACCATGATCTATTCCATTGCTGATTAATTTCTTAAGATCTTACTTAGAAAACAGAAATCATCATTAGGTGTATACTTTCCACTATGCATCAGACCTGCTATGGACATGCATGTTTCGTCTTTAGCCTAGACTCGTCAGTATAGCCTGGCGATTTAAGTGTAGAGAGCAATCGAGTGGTATATGCGTAACCCAGCCAAGGGTGTGATAGCAACATCAACGCATTAGCCAAGTGTCGCCCTCTATGGGGACGTCCATTGTCATCTTAGGAAGCCAAGGTCCTAGCCCCTGGATTACCTTGAAGCGGCAACAGATGTCTCTTATCTGTAAAGGACATTTCTAAGGGACATATGTAGCTTCAAGGCAGTTCAGGTGTTAGGACCTTTGGCTTCGTAAGATGTCAAGAGGTGTCCCCATAGAGGGCGACACTCAGATGAGTAGAACTCATCATGTTTCGTATTACGGTTTCATATCATATGAATACATTGCAACCTCTGGAGTACCGCAGGGCTCCAACATAGGCCCCCTACTCTTGAGATGAGTTGATCTAGGTGTATGGTTAGATGTAAAATTTAAATACAATATACATACCATTCTTGAAATAGCTGAAGAATCTTAGTTTTATGGATTCATCGTGAGAAACTGTACATCGTTCAGTGATATAGATGGATTAAATAAACTATATTTTGCATATGTATGTTCTAGATTAGAATGTGCGTCTTCACTTTGGAAACAATTTTATGCTTGTTATAAAAACTGATGTGAGCAGGTACAAAGACGTTCCTATATTCAAAGTGCGATGGTGTGTATCAGGTCAGGGACATTTGTGAAACATCTCTTTGTACCAGATTTGGCTTAACTCCTCTTGATTTGAGTTGTATTCAATCCTATTTAATTTTTTTATACAGATTGTGGCACAGCATGATTGTTAGTGGGTATTTGTGAGTGTGAGCTTTAATACTCCACCTGTCAGATTTAGACCATATTCATGTTTTAAATTAGAGCGTCACAACAGCAAGTTAGGACTGAACTCCCCAGTTTCATATAATATGGAAACCAATTTCAATAATATCTGTGACTTGCGTGATATCAATACCGATAGCTTGTCGTTCATATTAAATAAATCAGTTCAATCCTGTGCTCAGATTGATCATGCTTAGTTATAACACAATGTGTGTGCTATACTTTTTTCTTTTGTGTTATATATACATTGTCCTGTAAATTAAAGTTATTCTGTTGGGCAATAAAGCAGTATTATTATCATTATCATGGAGATGCTAACGTAGTTAGCGAAACACGTATCAGGCCATACAGTGGTTTGGCGAGTTGTTAAGCTGTGTTGTGTTTGTGGCACAAAAAACTTGTTTATGTTTCTATTTACTGAGTAGAAGCAAGTAAACACTATAATCGTGCATAATCAGAAATTTGACATTCCTTACATACAATAGTTAAGTTGATTTGTGGTGTATTCAGACGCATAGTCTTACAAACATATTTCAACTGAATCAATAACAGAGAGGACTAAGAATTGAATGGAATATTCTAGTAATTCAAGCCAATTATTATGAATATAAATCAGGATGAGAACAAATTCAGTTCTAGCGTTCCTCAGGGATCCGTCCTAGTACCCTTGTTATTTTATTTATACATTTCAGATCTCGATAAGGTCGTGACCTATGCAGTTTGCAATTCTTTGATGCTTACTTCCAGGTATAATATAAAATCAGATATAATGATTTTAAGATAGCTAGGGAATTGATATATCAAGACCTAGACCTTATTGAAAAATGTAAGCAGTAGCCACAACCTAACACTCAAATGGTGTTGTTTGAAACTTGTAGACAAGGTGGATTTATCAAAAGTTTGATTTCGGACTTCCATTGTCTATAAAATTTTGAGTATCACGACGTTTCGATTGATATGCTATCTTTAGTCGTCTTCAGGTGAACTGGCGAACACACTCCTTTCATGCCATTTATACCCCGTCCGGTGACGTGTCGTTGTGCGCAGTCTGTTCAGATTGGTTCCCGATGCGCGGTATTCCGGTCTGCTGACGTGGCTGTTTGTCGGTCATTGTTTGTTGTCTGGTCCAGTCGAAGTCTATTGATCTTCTTTATGAGTGGCTGCCAGATTGGTTTAATGTCTACGCTGGGTTTGCTGTACACTTTGCTGTTGTTGGTGATGAATGCCGCCTCCTTGAATTTCCTTCGATACCAATGCGGTTCCTTGGCAATAATCATCATCAATCGAAACGTCGTGATACTAAAATTTTATAGACAATGGAAGTCCGAAATCAAACTTTTGACTCAAATAGTATTTCTCACTACAAACCTTCCTTACAATATCTTCCTTACAGGTTAGAAAGATATAATAGGCTCTATAATTATTTTGTGATTTGTGACTTCTTTAGTTTGTCGATCAACCGTTCCGAGAAAAACTTATAAAAAAACAGAAGATTAGTATTATAATCACTTCGCCTTATTTTGTACGATACCTTACGAGTTATATTTACGTACAATTATTCAAGAACTGCTGGCTTAAACAGCAACTTACTATGAACTGAGATGATCGGAACTTCTCCAACATCTGCACCTGTTGGCTAACGCTATAGCGTATAAGCTACAATGAGTAATGGTGTGCACTTGCAGCCAGTAGGCAGCCCAGTAAATCTGCCGTTGTTGCTGCCAGCGCAAGTGCTGGGTGCTGCTCTTTATTTCATTGAATGTTAATTGCACGCCTTAGAATAATATTTTAAAAATTATCGGTACGCGCAGGCCACAAATTCAAAATTAATTGAGTTGGATTGGTGCGGCGTCCATGTAGCTCGGGCAGTTTATAGAGTATGCGCTGCCGTTTGTTCGCTCCAATTACATCCAACGTTCTACCGACGGATATGCAGGTCCGACGATTATAATTTTTTCATAGTGTCGGCCGTTCTGTAAGACATGCTACGTTCGCGGCTTGGTTTCGTCCAATGAAAAGAGAGTTGTAGGATTAAGTAGCGATACGTTTATTTCTGTTTTTACTCGTACCAGAACATCTACAAAATCCACGCATTGGTGCATTTCATGAAACATACGAGGGTCACGCTGAAAGTGTTTAGATACAGAAAAACTACAAGATTTTTTAAAAAACCGTTATTCTGCTTTTTCAACATCTTCTCCTCCTACTTCAATACATTTACGCATTCGGTAAAACCACTTGTCAAATTCTTGTGACCAACGTTCTTTTGAAAGGTTGCTAATTTCCTCCTCAGATGCAGCGATTGCCTCTTCATCGGTGGAAAAATGGCGACCTCGTAACATTTCTTTGATTTTAAGGAATGAGGAGAAGTCGCACGGAGCTAGGTCCAAAGAATAAGGTGGGTGAGGCAACAGTTTGACACCCTGTTCAGCAAAAAAATTGAGTGCTCTAGCGGCGCTGTGAGCGGGTGCCTTGTCCTGGTGCCATTGAATAACCCGCAGACCAGTCTTTGGACGGCTCTTGCATAGTTCTTGGAAGACTACAGGAACACATTTGGTTATATACCATTCCGAAGTAACTGTCCTTTGATTTTCCAAGGCTACCGTTGTGATGAATCCACTTTTAGGAAAAAAAGATTCGATCATTTTCTTTTCAACACTCTTGGAACGATGAATTTTCGTTGGAGGCTGCTCATTTTCAAAGCACCAAACTAATGACTGCTGTTTAGTTTCAGGATCATAATCATATAAGCATGTTTCATCTCTGTCTGTGTCCATTATAAAATTTCTCAAGCATAAACTTAGCTCAATCAATTCTTGTTACTTTTTGCATACTGGTCAACAAATGTGGCACCCATCTGGAACACCGCTTCCTTAGGCGAAGGTGATCATGAATGATTGTTCGGACCGCTGCCGATCCAATCCCAGAGAAGCCTCAATCTCGGATTGGTAATATGTCGATCTTTTTTTACCATATTTTGCACAGCTTCTACAGTTTCCGAAGTATCAGCAGTGGGCGGTCGACCTGTGCGAGGTTCATCATCGATTGAGACCCGGCCACTTTTAAACTCAGCAAACCAATTAAAAACTGTAGGCATAGAAGGGGCAGAGTCTCCAAAACAACTCACTAAGCTCACATGACATTCCGCTTGTTTTAGTCCCTTTTTATAGTCATACAAAATCATGGCTCGAAAATCTAAAGACTTTCAGCTCGTATACCTCGTATAACAGGCCGATTTCTTCATATTTCTTCGTATTTCTGCTCTCTCAAGCATAATAAAAGAAAGGCATTAGTAGGCTGACGCTGTACTAAGGCGCGTAAACACATCACATAAAAATTTGAAACTGTTCATTTTTGAAACTACTGAAATACCTTAAACATGTTGTTACACGAGATACTTACTGGGACTCGAGTTGTCATTTCGATATATAGATTCAGTATTACTCTGCTGCCATTGGATATATATCTCAAAAAGTACGAAGTACTACCGGGTCAGAATCTTATAGAAACTAAAACGTATTCAATTTTTTTTAAATTTCCTCCCCACCACCAATTACCTACTACACCAATTTTTGACTTCTCACCTCAAAAAATGCTTAGAGAATGATCGTACCGGAAACGTCCAACAACGAAGTTTGAGAGTTATTTCATTACTTTAGTTTTTCGACGATAACTCCACGATTTGCAAAAACTAGAAAGCTTTCTCGTCCATTTCACAGTACTTACCTTACGTCGTAGTTTCATTAAAATCAAAAGAGTAATTTCGGAGTTATAGAGGTCAAGAATTATCTGACACAGTACAGACAGACAAACCGACAGACAGATCGACGGAAACGAGTGACATGTGTTTTCGTGATGTATATGTCAAGAAAACACAAAATCTAGAATTCAAAATTTTTCGCGATTACAATACCTACTCGCCAACTGGTGTGGGAAGAAACACGATTAATTTAACTCCTGAGGTTGCATCTGTGATTCTTCCCGTTTTGACTGGCCGATAATCGAAACTATATACACAGATTTTACTGCTGTTTTGACTGTCTCCGCCGAATGCGCCTTTTTCCAAGTATAAAATTTAATGAAATAAAGTTATGCAAACATAGTCTAAAATTTAAACCCAAATAGACCATTGTTGAACACAGAAACAATGTTTGTATCATAAATGTAACTCCTAAAACTTAACTTCTCTCTGGCTTATCTTATATTTTCTACTAGGCGCTAATTAAAATCAAATACCATTGACTGAGTACCGTTGCTAACGTTTCGGCTACCTAGACAGCTTCGATTAAACATTCAATTTGTTATACTGTAGGTACTGATATTTCTATTGGAGTAGCTGAATTGTTGAAACAATATTTAGTCAGTTTTAATTTGGTTTGAATTTGCGGAAAATATAGAACTTAGAAGTACTAATGAATAATTGTGACTTGAGAAAGGGAAAAACCATCTATCCCACCTTATGGTGAAAATGGCGTTACGTAGGTTGACGTCATAATTCCTAATAAATGGTATCTGTTTAAAAATAAAATTTCGGATGAAATGTTTATATTTTGGAATGAAATTAAAATGAATATTAACATTGTTTACAAAAACTACTTCAACGCAACGTTAATATTCTTCTTAATTATTCGTCAGATGTATCAGTATTTCGTGTTTATATCATAAGGCTTCGGTGTCTTCGTTTTTCTTTACCTCAGCAAGGGTTTGCTATTAACTTTGTCAATTTAAACAAATAATCATGTATATTGTTTATAATAGTATAGCTCCAAATCTCGGTCGTTGTATCCTGCTGTCAAAATCGGACTTGAGTTGATGAATACAATAATAATAAATATGCAAAGCACTATTTCGAAACGTTTGCAGCCGTCTAGATAACTAAAGCAGGTATATCATTTTTATACAGAATTTACTATTCTTTGATGACAAAATATTCAACAATAATTCATATTGTTTATTCTACCAGCTATGAATAGTCACATAAAATAACATATACCCATACTAACGTATTTCCATGTTCTCAACAGGAAGGGGACAATAACTCACAGGGTAGCATGCTGTTTTATCGGTTGTAAAAATTCGAATAAATTCTATTGCCTATCCGAGTGTTTGTATCAATTAAAATTTCGTTGAGACTGGTACTAGCATAAATTACTGCAGTGGGTACCATTTAATTGCTTAATGATTACAACACGGACTAAATATCATACTTATGTGCTACATGCATGCCTGCATGCGATTTTGCCATAACTATTATTTCGAGCTCATTCGGCTAATAAGTTGATTGTGATTAAATAGATATTAGCACTGTGACCAACAAATGACTAATAGACGCGAAAATGGCCGGAATATTGCCGAAGGAATTTCGAATAGTTGATTTTGTGATTATACTCGAAAATGTCCGTTTATACATGTATTAATATAAATGATGTGATGGTTAGTTTTTATACATAGTAAACATGTACAATCAATAACACGTGTGGGGTTATTATAATTAAATAATACTATTTTACTGTATCTACCGTTTGGTGTGGTTTCACAAATTATTTTATAATTATTTGTGAAACAACTTATAGTTTTCTGAGGGAATCAAAAGAAGCCGTACCTGTAACTGGTGAGGCAGAAATGTATACGTATGTTCAAAAAATGCACAAAAAGCTATATCCATATATAACAAAAACAGTAGCTCTTTTTTAGAGTGAGAGATAAGAGTGTTTTATCAATATCAGTTTGCTTGTTACTGTGCATAAGTGCTAAAACCACATAAACGCTCATGCGTCATGTTGTACCTTAGACACGACGATAAATGTTTCAAAAACGAAAATGATCTTGTGGCGGGTGATACAGTGATAGGTCAACATAATATAATTGTTAAGGATTTTAAGGATTGTTTCAGTATACGGGTAAAAATCCTCACTATAAATGAACGTACGTGTAGAGAGTAACATGATATAAACCATTTTAGCTTAACTCGCATCTCATTTATTAATATTTTTACGATTGCTGGCGATATTTAACATACTCAAAGGTCTATTCTATTTCGATTCGACCGTTGAAATTATTATGGTATAGCCAAAATTATGATAAAGTCCACCTTCGGGCGTTTTGTAATAACTATAATATCTGTCATACATTTGTGACTGTTGAAAAGCAATTTTAACTCCATAAAACTGGTCGAAATTATCATTTGGACTGTTGTAATTTATTAATTTGTCCTATAACATTTTTGTCTTATGGTTGAACTCCTTTTGCATTCACGACGATTATTATTATTACTCTGATACCAGTCTAGGAAAAATATGCTACACCAGAATAACAAACAAAAAATTCCAACATTCAAATTTGTTGATGACTTGTGTCATGCTAGAGACAAAATTACTTCAAATAACGAAACGAATTGGACTCGAAACCCAACATATTTTCTTCTTCTATATGGGTTTTTATAAAACCGAAACTTGTTTTCTTGAATTAAGTAGATCGATTGTATATTGACAGAGCACAGTTTTGATTTAAGAGGTGCGTAAATAACTCACATAAGATACAAGATTTGTTTAATATAACCAATCAATCCTGAATAAAACAAAAAAAAAATAACACTGATGGATACAACTCGTTTTTCAGGAAGTGAAGCAAAAATAATATTACAGTGCCAATATTTCACCACCCAAAGCTAATTGCTTGACATGATATAAAATTGTAAAGTGTGCAACTAGTTTTAACCGGCAGGCACCGATAAATAGTTTTCAGAAATATATGATTGCCAATATTTCCTCAGCCAAAGCTAATTGTTTGATATGGGTTAGTATGCAAGTCCACAAAACCTTGAAATCCATATAACCTCGCCCACACGTAATTCCCAATCGTACCGCCTGTTAAAAGCTAACAAGTTGCTTTATTGAAAATAAATACATCAGCACTACAAAAGTGATTATTAATAATACCAATATCCAGGGACCTTATTAATTAAAAAAGTTTTAAGACCCAATAATTTACCGCCGTTAGAGATGTCTATCTCGCCTTCTCGAACAGTAGGTGTCACCACAGGTAGTCTACAGTGAAGATATTATTTTATTCAGAATAGTAATCGATTTTAACATATACATTCATATGTGGGAAAGAAGCTGATGTTAAATCACTGTAACACACTTGGACGCTGCATGCCTCGAAATTGCTAATTAAAAAATGCCAAAAGACATTTAAGACGAAAGCTTATCATGAATGAGTAGATGCAAATGCTGTGGAATGTTTCCTGACAATGAAAGAAATTTCGTCAAAGAGGTTGGTATAGTTTACTTGCAACAATATCCAATCGAATCTTTAAGTACTATTTTTTACTTTTTTTGATAAATTGGTTCGATTGGGGTAATTTTATCCAGTCAGTAGGTATCAAGAGGGGTGATGCCTTACGAGAAGTGGAATAAGTCATTAATTTTGTATATGTTGTTGGGGTAGGAGCCTGAGATTCAAAGGTGCAAACATATGTATACATGTTCATTTTATCACGATAATGCTGTAGTAAACATTGTGAAGCATACAATTTTACGTCATCTTATAGTATAATATTTATACTTTTGTTTGAAGTTTCAATTCAATATAGACTGAGAAACAATCTAGGAAATATGTTTTGGTTTTATGTCCTAATCTATATGAAATATAAAGGATGTCAGCGTTGGACAGTTGACCTTTGTAATACATATCACAATGGCCATCTATCGTCACTGTTGGCAATCCAAGATGTCAATGCATTAGTCTGGTATGAGGTAAATAGCCGCTTAGCAAAAACCTTGCAATTACTGGAATACTGTTTACTAATATACATAGTTGTCATCTTATGGATATTTGTTAAGGTGGAGCGATATTCAAGATTTATAAAATAGCTTTTTGTGTATATCCTATTTCCTCACCCGAAATATATATTCAAGTGTATTGCTTTAGCAGACTACGTGTGTAGTGGGAAGTATGCACTCAGTATTGTAATTAATAGGATTATGGTTATTTCTATCATGAAAAAAAGTGGAATGAAAAATTATATTAACGTTACTTTGTTTTTAGTTAACTATCGTTATGTTTACCTAATCAAGCTATTTCTTTTCTGTTAGGCAGTTTGTGCCATTAAGTACCCATTTATTACCACTCAATACTGTCAAGATCGCAAATGGAAATTAGACAATTATGTGTAATTTTCGTGAGGATTAGTTTAATTTATGACACTAAAATACATATCTCCTATTCGATCACTGGCGAATAATTTAATATAATCGATGAAGAATTTGGAATAAAAACGAACATTTTGTTGAATAGCGGTCTGAAATTCATTAGCAGCATACATTTTACAGTAGGGATATTTACATATTTGCCATCTGTGGATATTATTATCATCATTTACGAACATGAAAAGCAGAAAAAAAAACTGTTGAACTAGATGATTATATGCGGTTAGTGATCTAATGAAAATACCATAAATTTGCTTCATATTAGTAAGCTTTAGTGCTTTTTACGTGATAAGAGACATTGAAGTTTATAGTAGTACTATATCGAGTACCATCGTTTAGCTGAGGAAGATGAAGGTATGCGTTAATGATGATTTTTTGCCTTAGGTTTCAGTTTTTGGTGGCGAATGATGCTATTCTGAAGGCAACTAAACATGTGATGCTATTTGGCGGAACACTTCGAAATACATCTTAATATCAAACCCTTACCTGGGTTAGGTATATACAACCTGGTGTCACACCTCCAGGCTATACAGACGAGTCTAGGCTAAAGACGAAACATGCATGTCTATAGTAAGTCAAATGTACAGTGGATTACCAAGATCACTCATCAAATATCATTATTGGCCGACTATTTCCCAACATACTATTGCTTCACCGTGTACACAAGTAGTGGTGAATTCGTATAAATCTGGAGGGGCATATCGTACACAATATAACAGATAACGGGCCTAAAATAGTGCTGGCGCTGTATCCCATTCAGGATCTCCTCCGTATATTACTGGACTTATACATCCGTAATGCAGTAGTATTAGACTGTAAGATATACAATTTGAGCTCTACCGAATGAATAAAAAAATAATCTCAAATCTGAAAATTCAAGTGAATAACAAAATCCTACAGTTTGACTGATTTAGCAAAAATTCTTGCTGTAATCTTTGGTACAAGGTTGAGATTCATTGAACATGTAAAAAGTCTGCTCTTGTAGCAAACCGGTATTTAATAACTTTCAAACTACGTGAAAAACTGTGTGAGGCTCTAGTCATATCTGTTCTAAGTTATTCGAGTATTATATACTATCCATGTTTAGATTACTTTAACAAAAACATAATTCAAGTAATTCATAATAATTGTGTACGTTTTATCCTTACGCTGTACACATTTGAGCATGTATCAGCGAAGTATCCAATACTCAATTGTATGAAATAAATGATTTAGTTAAGTACTACCAAGCAGTTTTCTTACATAAATTATTAATCACCTCAAATCACTTCACTTGACCTTCATGCGTTCATGAATTTCTCCTCTCAAATCCTAGTTTGTATTTATTTATTCAGTATAAACCTGCTCAAACACTGTTCGGATTATATTACCATCGGTAAGAGGGAGATATTTTGTAAATAAAATTAACAGTTACATCAAACATTTAGTAGTAGTAGGATTCGAACCCAAAGCTCAAGCTTTCCGTGTTGTTACTTTGCCAGTTAGGGCATAATCTTAGCGGTATGTAGTTGCAAGAGAAATTTGTAACTCGTATCTCGGTCTCTACATCTGGTGCAAGTTTGACTGAAAGTATCTCCATCCGAGGTTCGAGGTTTCACACCGTTAAGGTTCTTTTTTTGAGACGACTATAGAAAATGACCTTTCTGCTAATCGGTTCATAAATTAATCGATCCAAAACTTCGAAAGCAATCTTATATCTTATTTGGTCGTCAGGTGATTTGTTCCGAACATCATTGAAATCCGAAAAAAAACTTTTGTGTTATACAGGTGCCAAGGATCTACAGACAGAGAAACATATGGAAATGAGCCAAATGATTTCTCAGGATGTATGTTATAAAACATATCTAAGAAACTAATATCTCAAATTGGAAATTCCCGATTGTAGCATATACCCAGTTGTTGATTACGAGACATTAAAATCTGGGGCGGTCAAAAATCAACCCTTGTCGAAGATGACTGGACTGAATGTGCACAGGCACACCGCAATAGTGAGTGCATGTTTCTAGGAGAATAGCACATAAAGTGCCGTTCTAGACGATAACGCTATGCCTCGACACGACCATATACGACCGATTCTATATTCTCGAAATTTATTCGAAAATAATTATCAGCCTATCTCGCAACTCGTTTGTCGCTTGGCCGATTCCAGGATCCAGATATCCTGGTGGTATATCTTGTTTCCAGTTGGTTTTTACCAAGTACCCATACAGATAGGTTCTACACATAGGAAGAGAGCTAGGATTATTTATAATTTTTTTTTTGATATTTTTCCGTAGTCATGGGTAGGTTACTAGTTCACTAGTCTTTCACGTTCACCACATGTGGGTTCATCGCATGATCTAGATAGAATTATTTATTATGAAAGTTATCTGTATTATGACTTTATTAGACAATCTAGTCAATTTGTTCGGTAAGTATTCTGCTCTTGACTATCACAAAATCGAGTAAAATGTGTCGCCGAGTTTCTCAGTGAAACAACTCCTTAGAAGACTAAATAAATATCAATTTCAAGGTGCATTCTTGACAGCTCGTCTATCGGTAGATGAGGGTCAAACAGTTTACCTACAATATATTGAGCATCTGTCACAATTATTAAAAGCAGTCCTTCTGAAGAACCTCTGAATTGTGAAATGAGCTGCAACTGAATGAGTTACAATTTACAGCGTTTTGAGTTCAATCCGAATGGATATTCTCTCATAGTGCTCCTGGAACGGGATAAGTCTTCTAACTTTTCTAAAGGTAAGGTAGTAGTTACATGCTACATATAAAAATGGATGTTAAATACCGAATAATTGAATAATTCGTTAAGCAAACCCGGAAAGTCTAACCAAATCATTAGAAAGAGATAAGTAATAGCATGTGTTTGAGTTCAGAAACCTTCCTTGGAAATTATGCACTGTCTAAGCAGATTCAGATAAAAACATTCTAGGTTGGCTGAAAGATGACCCCACAGTCCGCATCTACAAATGGAGACAAAAGTATAAGTTTTTGCCGATTGTCTCGCGTATTAGTTTACAACCCTAAGTGAAACGTTATCGAGCGACAGCGAAAAAGTCATGTACGAAGCACCAGGTATCTAGTTGCATCCGCCGCTTCCCACGTTCTTTTGCAAGCGGAGTGCTGATTTCAGTGGCGTGCATTGTATTTTATTTTACGCACAACCAACAGGGATGTTTCATATTCGCTGAAATTTCGAAATCGCGTTAATATTCAGTTCAAAGTTGTGCGACGGAAACATCAAATTCTAAAAATAAATACGAAAGATGTGTGACTGGTTTCACAATTTGTAAATAACATTACAGCTGTTGAGAGTTTTTTTATTTTAGGGCTTAGGATAGATTAAAAGAAACACCCATGTTATAAATCATCAAATTTATTAATTACATTGGGTACAATGATGCAGAGATAATTTTGGTATAAAAGGTATATCAAGGTATCGAAAGGGTCAAGGGAAGAATTGATTGGTGTAGGCCTAAAACAAGCAGGTATACATAAAGGCACATCTCATGACGGTTACAGTTAGGTTTATTTCAACCCTAGAATATAGATTCACTGCAACATCAATACTTTTATCACATAGAAATTTCTAACAATAAAGGCTTGTAGTTTTTCTAGCACCCAAACAACCAAAATTAGGTGTTCGCCTTTCAGATTCTCAGCAAATAATAATAGATGGTAAATATTCTCAAATTTTTATATTGTTCACTGTAAACGAATAATATAGAAAATGTTAGGATAGATTGACATTTTTAAATATGCTGATAGAAAAAAAAGAAAAGGCACAATAGTTTGACCATTGAACATGCAAAGTTGAGCTGAGAGCATTGCATTTATAGATCAACATTTTATTAGCCATTAATATAAAACAATTACGTTTGGGGTGTTTTCTATTGAAATATACAAATTACTGCTATTTTCTTGATTATACAAGGTATTTCATAAGTAATCTTAAATATTTAACGGGGTGTTTTTTTAAAGTGATTTCATGAAAAAAATCATGTCAATATGAATATCGAAATATTGAAACTTACTGGAATGT
The DNA here is from genome assembly GCA_949316355.1 of Bruchidius siliquastri. Taxonomy (NCBI): domain Eukaryota; kingdom Metazoa; phylum Arthropoda; class Insecta; order Coleoptera; family Chrysomelidae; genus Bruchidius; species Bruchidius siliquastri. The sequence goes on along the minus strand of OX438533.1, from coordinate 38,656,092 downwards.
ATTGAAAATCATTTGCATATTTTCTCAAATATCCCTGTGAGTACTCAGTCGGTTTTGATAAAACTTTATGGATAACACCATTAGAGGGCTTAATTCTACGCTAAAATTCAATCAAACTTAATCAACAGAAATTAAGTCCCCTAATAAAGGTTGGTTTCATCAAAATCGATCGAGTAGAGACATTTGAAAGAAATTAAACAGATATTGGTAACATCCTATATTTCGATCTGGGAACATTCACCTAGATTAATGAAATCAATGTATAATTTAAACGATAATGTTTATCTAACTCGTACGTTGTGTGGGAATACACATATAGATATGCATATATTTGTTGTCTGATACCGTATAAAACAGAATTTCATATAAAAGCTGAGCCAATCCAAAGACATTGTTTCTAATTTTTGAATGTACTCCAGGGTAAACAAGTGTTATTATTAAAATTATTTTTCACTGTGCCTCAAAATAATGTACACGTCGGTTTTCTCTAGTACTGCAATGTTGTTTAGGAAGGAGGGCAAAACCAAGTATTTGTTCCATAGGGTTTCCGTTAGTGATGGCGTTAAGGAACTGAAATTCAGTCGAAACTTTAGTAAACTTTAGTAAAACAAACAACTTCTGGTCTGGTCAATATTTTTCAAAAAGGCATTCTAGGGTTAAAATTGTCAGGTACTAGTACATAGAAGTATTTATGTTTGTTTTAGCAATATGACAAAGATGGCTTATCTGTGTCTCACTAACGAATCTCGATAATCGTTTCTAAATTTGAGCCGTTAAAGAGCTTGATTACAGAGAAAATGCAAGAAATAGAGATTTAGGACACAATTTTGAGCAAAAAAAAACTTTAGGTGTAGATGGGACTCGAACCCATGTCTCCAGCTTTCCGTGATGAAACCGTAGACCACATCGCCATCGCATTATGGTGTTATACTGATTCAAATCCATCTTGTAAGGTACTGAAATTTTTTATTTTGGTTTCGCCTTATAATATTCCAGTTTGAAGGGAGCGCATACTTGTTATATTGCAAAAACAAGTAACTTACACACATATCATGTACTAGTGAAGATAATAACATCCATAACTATTATGGTGGTATGCTATAATTCACAGTGAATAGGAAATTCGATATATGTATATGTATGGAAAAGAAAAAAAAAATCAAAATAATCAGAAATTAATTTATTGTTCTTTTTGACTAATAACAGAAAATTATAAAAACCTAGATTCATAGAATCTCGTAACTTAAGAACAAATTAAATTATAAATGTAACAAATTAAGTAGCACTTTTTGTACAAGCATCAACATAATTACATCACTTGGATAGAGAGAAAACGAAAAATCAAAAAAGGGTGTAATAAATATACATAAATTAAAATCAGACTGGGTTTTCAACCGCGCTTCTCAGCAACTTCATTAACAATATGAACACTTAAATAAATTAAGACTTACAGTTAGACGTACATTTAACATTAAATATACCTACAACAAAATTGTGGCACAACGTCTTTTAAATTTTTTTACACATTTTTTTCAACAGGTAACAATTTCTGTGGCACAACAAGAGAAACATTTAATGTATATATACTCTATAGTACAAAAATTTGTGCCCAACCTATGCGCTGAAAGACAACGAAGAATTTGTACGGGGTTTCAATTTGTTATAACAAATTCATAGTTCCGGCTTAAAATAGTGAAGATCCAACGTGATGATTAAATCAGTTGAATTATTATACAACGAAATTAAACAAAATTGTCATGGATAGCCTTGTTTGATCACGTTATGATGAGAAACAATACAAGCAAGATAGCCTCTGAATTATTGATTTGAGTTTTTTCCAGCATAAAGCTTATAATCATGTATTTGGCGATAAAACTGAAATAAATGAATGTCGATCACCCGAATATCAAATTTTCTATTTTACGCCATTTAAACGGCATCTAACAGGGATGTTTTTTCAAAAAATTAACTAAAAAAATTCAAGCAATAAATAAATCAATAAAAAAATATTAAAATACGTTAAAATATCGTTAAATGAAAAACATTATGGTCCGGGTGATCCCCCTTTAACATTAATTTTATTTTAATTTGCACAACAAATACATGTGTAACAGCTTTTCCTCGAATGAAATACATTTTTACTTATGCTGACCGACCAAAGCCGTTTGATTACCTGAAATTAAAATCATATCATTCAAAAACTTAACAATTCTGCTTGTGTGAAATACAAAAAGCCCAACGTCAGCAATGATCAAATGTCAAATTAGTTTTAGCTAGACGCCCCTTTCTCTACCGAGAACCTTATAAACCACGGTAACTTTCTAGAAATATTTTTTTCGATGTCTTCCTGCATCAAATCGTATCATTTTTAAAATACATATGTTTACCGACTTGGGTATACAAAAATATCGTTTATCTTCAATTTCTAATGCCCAAAGAAACGAAGGTTTCGTCACGAAGCACAGATAAAGACAAATTTATAACACCTTTAAACATCATATATTCAAAATTTAATATCAAAAATAGAGAAAATAAATTTACAACCTACTCTCACAAAAAAAATAAAAGTAACGAAATGTACAAATATCACAGTATTCGTATATCGTTCTTCGCATTTACAACTTGAGATGTTTGACGGAGAATCAAAATACCAGTTTTCAATTACCAATCTGAACCGATCTGTGTTTTTTGTGAAGTGCAACAGACAATTAAACACCTTTTAGTGGAGTGCCCAATGTATGAACATGAAAGAATAATTAATAATATTGGATCCAATCTCAAAGACATATTAGGAAATCAATGTAATTTGCAACAACTATTCAGCTACCTTAAATGTATAAACATATTACACAAACTGTAAATCACCAAATCCGCCGCCAATAGCCTCTGGCTGATGCGGTTGTATTTTCAAATAAAAAAAAAAATCCCAATTTTGTTACGTATTTCGATCATCATTTCACCGTGCTTCCCTTTCAATCATTGGTATATATAATTCGGAAAGTTTTATTTGGATGAAGAAAAGTAATATAGCACTATTATTATACATTAAGGATGAGGGTATGCTGACAAAAAGCTCTTAATACATTCCCGATTTATCGCTGTTTAATATCTGCATTCAAACATCTCAATGTAAATACATCATGTTAATGTTCAATATTCATGTCTTTATTTATACTACTGCCTTCATGTAATTTATATAACTAACTACTTATAAAACGTTAATCAGAGGATCTTAGTGTCTACATAACATAATATCGTAATCGAAACGTCAACTTTTGTTTGCCACGTCATTGATATGTGTTCATGATAAATTTGTATCTTCTGCTCATTATTGGATATGGATCTAATAGTATTATAAACATTGAAAAAGATGTACAGGTTATGAGCTACTCGTATCTTGAATTGGCGGCGTTATCTTAGAAAAAGACACAATATGCTGTGTTTAAAACTTAAAATGATTCTGATCATATAACAAATGATCCGACTGATCGCTAAGAAACAACACCTACAAAAGTGCCTCCAATTGATGTGTGTTTTGTGGTGTATGGTGCAAAGGAGAAATGAGAATGTTTTTTTTACATTTGTAAATAAAGTAATGCACTATAATGTTCAAATTTTATTTGTGCCTGAATAATTTATCAGTTACATATAACGATTGTCAGATTCCAATTTCTTAATGATGCCTACTTAAACTGCTGTATAATTTTATGGGCTTGACTTAATACTTTAAATAATGGATACTTCAAAAATTTCGACGGCAATGTTTACAGTAGCATGATCGATATTGTACTCAAAAATAAAAATTAGCCAAAATCGGTTGATTTGGTGATGTTGCAAGGTGATGAAAAACACGAACACAAGAAGCGCTCAACGTGAGTATCCTCACAAGTTTGAACTCACAAAAAATGAAACGAGCCTCTTCCAAAAGTCATTCTTTTGGAGAACATCTGAATTGTGGAATGGGCTGTCGGGGAGTTTGTTTCCAGACAGTTGTTTTACAGCGTTTTAAGGTCATTGTGAAGAGTGCTTTATTCTCTCACAGCGCTTCTGGAACACGATGGGCTTCTTGATTATGTGAGGCTATCAATAAATGACAGTTGGGACTGGACACGCCCACCTCGACATACAATTTTGTCGCATTTTGGTACGAAGATAGACAATATCCTTGAGTTTGATTTAAAATGTAAAATGTCATTGTGAACTCAAAGCTAACAAAGTTGATGATTTTTCATATATAAAAAACACTGCTGGAGATAATGGATAATGGATGCTTTTTTATTTATGAATATCAAAAGGTCAGAAAATTATATTAAATCGCGAAAATACCCTGTAATGTTGAATTGACTGCGGCCTATTTAGATTCAATAGGATTGAATCGAACGTTTAAAATGTGTATATTCATGAACGGTACTGTACGTACAAGTGCATTCAGAGTATGATGAAGTAACGAAACATCCTCATCGACCCAACAATGCAATCAATATTATTCCATTTCGATGAGTGATTATGTGTAAACAAAAATTTGACGTCTCGATTTTACAAAAATAAGAACCACAAAACGAAACGACTCGGGTGTAGTGAAAACAAGTGACTCTATCACTGGTCGTTAGCATCATTTGGCACTGGTCGATTCGTATCTTTTTAGCTGTATTTTGTTGAGGGCGGTCCAAACAATACAGTCTCATTAAGAGACATTAAAAATGTATATCAAAATATGTCTGCGGAAAAATATCAATGATTCATAATTTGAGAAACCGTAATGTCTCCATATTTATAAAATAACTGGTGTGATTCTTAATATATTTCGAACCAGAAGATATTTTGAGAGAAATGATGGAATACGACTAGCTTAAAAAAGTAAAGTGTTGGATTTGTATCAATTTTTTATGGTTTAATGATGAGGCAGAACTACTACATTTTTGAGGATATCGTCATATTTTTTTGTTTTAGTCGGTCAATGATCACGCTCATCGGAAGAACATTCTAACCCAGGCAGAAATAAAAAATCCCTTAAAAAACCTGCAGAGCAAAAAACTAACTGGATAACTTAAAACTGTGAGAGAGTGAAAAATTTAAAATTTTGATAGAATCTCTCATTTTCGGACCTACATCAGGAGCATGCCCCCTTCCAGACTGCCCCAGCTCCCACCCACTTGTCCCACTCCAACTCTCACATCATTATGTGTCGCGTAAAATCATATACAATGATCCATGAATAGAAATCCATAAGATCTAATGATGCTTTTGAATAGAGTGAAATCTTGTGGAACAAGATGGAGAATAAGCTGCAAAATATAAACCACATATTCGGCGTTGAAATGATCAGCAGAAATAACTGTAACGACGATATAACTAACTGTAGTTTAGGAAAAACTGCCACTGACAGCATTTTTCTCGAGCGTATCATATTACTGTAAAATGTTTCTAATTAATTAACGTTTAATTTAGATAATGAGATTGGGAATTGAAGTGTTTGTGAAATATTATATCATATCTAATTTACTTTTATAAACTATGTCTTTATATGTTCCTTAAGCTCCAGGGTAGACTGGTATGGAACAAAATCATCGTCTATTAAATAGACTGGAGACACTACGTTAACTGAGAGGTTAGTTTTGATATCTGTATATTTGGCTCGCCCAGAATTTTCTACTTCGTTAGATAACTGTTAGTTGAAATAGTTGAAGAGATGAAACTGGCCTGGCAATACGCGCATGGAATGGACTGAGATCTTGATTAGAGGCAAAACATGGCAAGAATGTGCAAGAATTTTGAGCTGAAAAATCGCCATTCAGGTTTCTGTGGGTTAGCTAAAATAATTTTGTTAGTATAACTACACAGAGGATAAATATATATATATGCTCTAGTCTCCCGTCTTTCTAATCAAAAGTCTGTAAAAGGTGGACTGACGAGGATGAATGGATAATTAATTCCTTATGTCATATCTAATCCATTCACGATGGTTTTGGAGGGCAACAAAAATATGTTTGTATAAAACAGAGGTTGCCCAAAATTCTTGCATAGTTCGGCAGCTGTGACCAAGAATACTTCTGGGAGTATACTAGCGACTAGATTCAATAATTTTTTCCATTAGGCTAATAATTCATTGATAAGATTTGATTTTTGTAAAAATTTGGCCCCAATTAAGTATTTTTGGTAGATCACAAGTCATGCACGGATACATATAGGAAGTAGATTTCTGTCATCCATAACAGTAGGTAGTTAAGTAGACTTGAACAAAAAATGTTGCAGCTCTCATACTGAAGATACGGAAAGCCATAAATATATTCATTAATTTTCTCAAAAAACTACAGTTCGCCGTAGACATAGAATAATTTATTGCTTCGAATACCATTAAGTGGGTTTACATCAATAGTTCAAGAAAATAAAGGTGTGCCCAAAATTATTAGACTGGCTGATATTAAAAACCAAATATGTTTGTTGAACATCACCAAAGAACAAAGTTTGTTCGCTACATATAAATAATTTTAGTTTATTTTTCAATCAAAATTTGATGAATGCAAGAGACAGTCATTGAATGAATTTAAGAAATTGTATTGAATATGTTTTATAAAAAATTGCAACTCGAAGATCAACATGGGAACATGAGAACAATTTAATATTGCATGTTTAGCAAATATTACTAGGACTGAACTGAAACAGTGTTTGAGAGAATAGCGGATGCTTGTTCAATTCATAAGCAATATTTATATTATATATTATATTGAACGAGTCTACCTCAATCGTTGCTTCTTGAGAGTCGGAATTGACAGGCATTATAATGTAGAGGCTCTTCACATGAGACTGCAACATTTTGATTTTGTCCAACTACTATCGATTAGCGATGTGAAGAGCTGTTTGCATATAACTAATTTTTATGGAGACTTACCCTGTTTTTCAGACGACTGAAAAGACAAACATATAATATCGAAAGCTCGAAGGATGAAATCGTTCTAAATTATATCTACATATATAGCTATGTGATCACAAACACAAATCAATTTGCATTTCGTCATCGCTGTCGCACATTTTCGAAGTTGATATGATTTATTTGAATTTCACAGAAGAATCCACAGACTACTTTTTTTTAGAAGCGATACAAAATAGTCGATATATCGATTTCGAACGGCTTCAACTTTGTCGATTTCAGACACTGACTTGTTCGTGGTCCGGCTATGGTTCTAATGCAACCCAGTGGTGCGAATCATCGACTACCACTCGGCCGCTGGGAATATTCGGGTGCTTCAGTCAAGCATGAATAGATCAATTCCAGCAGACTGCTCAATGTTTGCCTTCAATTACGAAGAACGGTTAAGTTAAATTGATCATATTTGCTAATACCATAATACATTAAAACACATATTCTTTTTGCAAACAGCTCTCGGAACAAATCAAAGGAGGAAACAAGGAAATATAACGCCATCTATATACACATTTCCATGATGCAATTGACACAATAATAAGGGGGTGTCTACACGGGACACGAGTTGAGCTTCCCGCGTAGACGTACCTTAACAACAAAACGACATTTTTCTACATAACGAGACAAGTACGTACGAAGAACCAACGCAGCCGGCGTGGCGCAGCCTACAATGGATGCTCAGTCTTGATGTGTGCATGGGTCGCCGACGAGGAGGTGGCGCCCCCTAGCGACTCTGGCTCGAACCTGGTGTGCGTGCGCATGTGCCTGGTGATCATGTCCCGACGACATGCCGCATATGGGCATTGAGGGCACTTGTAGGGCTTCTCGCCTGTGTGTGTACGCTGATGAGTTGACAGGTGGTCCGATCTGGAACAAACAAGATGCAAGTTAGCCTATCATACGTAAGAAGAGAAAAATTGTGTCAAATAGATTGAATTGTTATTTTCTAATCGATACCGTTTTCCGCTTGGAAAATCATCTTTCGGTATAGCAAAATCACAATTTTTATTTATTTGATTTAAGTTCTACGATCCCAATATCGACGTTCCACATTCGGGAAGTGGGGGTTGGAAAGTAACAAGTGGAGTGAATCGAAAGTATAGTACTTTCTGAAGACTCGCACAAAAACTTCAAAAATCCTGTGTCTACCTTATTTTAATCGGTTTACGAGGGCAGCTCATGAATTTCTAACTAATTATGTTATACCAGACAATGATATCGTAAAAACTGAAATGGTATCACTACAGCATGTTCAGAGTCAATCTACTTGACACCATTTTTCAATAATAAGTGTCCCTCATTTTGTGATAAAAAAGTCTACTTTCATAACCTCAAAGATAAAAAAAAAGATTCTTACCTAGAGAAGACCTGCCCGCACACACGGCACGTATAAGGCTTGACTCCGGTGTGCAGCCTCATATGCCTCGTGAGCATGTCACTCCTGGCAAAGGACCTCTTGCAGACCTCGCATAAGTAGGCCTTGGTCGCCTCACCGCTACCTCCGCCGTTCTCCTTCCGTTTGTGTCGGCTGGCCATGTGTTTGGCCAATCGGTCGTGTAGGCTGAACATCTGGCCACACACGGGACAGACGTAAGCCACGTCCGAACCAGGAGGCATCTCCTCCACAACCGGGCTGACCTCCAGGTTGTAACGGGAGGCTACTGATTCTTTTGTTGTGGGGGAGGCTACGTCGCCTTTGATCACAGGTACCTGGAACGAATGAAACGGGATGCGATCAGTAATTGAGGCAGCGTTTATCACTCAGGAGGTATAGGTTTAGATGTATGTATACTGACGATGAAGTTGATAATGTTTATGTGCGATGTTACATTTAGTGAAGATTAGTCATAAACGCAAGATGTGAAACCATGGTATAAAGATAAATAAAAAAAGAATAACAACGCCACATGACAGTATTTTAGAAGATTTATTGCACATAACAATTTATCCATACATCTATCAACTACCCTCTCAGTGACCCTAAGCCTAAGTAGAGTAAAGATTAACAGAGATAAGTCAACAGGATCTACTTACCGAAACTGGCCCCCTAGGCGGAAACAACCCTGGCGGCAGCAACTGAAAAGGGGGCGGCGCTATGCACTCCTGCGACTTGGACGCCTTCATCGATAGATCCAGCGGCGAGTCCTGGGGGGAGGAAGCGTCCGACTCTAGTGACCCTTTGGGGGTGCTGAGGGTGAGAGGATGCGGCCACAGAGGTGGCTTCGCCTCGAACCACAAGGGCAGGTCTGAATCGCTATGCGACCGCCTCCTGAAGATGTCTGGCAGGTACTTGTTATGCAGGTAGTGCTCGAAGCTGTAAGGCGTAGGCGTAGGCGGGGAGATGGGCGAGGCGGGAAAGAAGCGGTCGTATGGGTGGAGAGGAGGGGGGTGATGGGGTGCGGCCACGCCGGTGACGCATTGATAGCAAGGACAAGTGGAGGGAGGAGGGCGGGGTAATAGGGGAGGACTTGAACTCGCCTCGTCTTCCTTGATGCGCAGTGGACTGAATCTGGAATAAAGGAAACATGGCTGAGTTTTATTTTTAAATGATGCCAGTATGAGGAATGAATAATATGTCAGCAATGAATTCGAATCTCAACACACATCTCAACAAATTTTAGATTTCCGTAAAAGGGAAACAGTTGGAATGCCATGATTAGAAAATTACATCGCAGGAACCGAAAGTGAATGAGTGTGTATTTAGAACAGAAATTAAAAATGTTTCAAACTTACCTAATCCTAGGTGACTCCGTTGAGGAATGCGGAGACTTGTTACTCGAGCTGGCTGGGCTGAACACATCCTCATCCTCACTCTTGTACCTTTCCCTCTCCGTGCCGTCGAACTTGAACACCTCCGCACTTCTATGCCTCTTGCTGGGACTCAGCTCTCCGCTGGCAGCGGCCGTTGCCGGTTGGTCGCCTTTGTTGTTGTTGTTGTATAGCTGTTCGTTGTTGTTCAGCTTCAGCGGCGGCAGGAGAGGGGTAGGGTGGTCAACCCCGCCCCTCGGAGGCGTGGCGCCGCCCCCCGTACCCGTGAGGCGGTCCAGCACCTGACTTAATCGTTTGCGTTTCTTTTGTTTTGCGGGCGTACGAGTATGGTTATGGTTCACCACCTACAACAATAGAGAGCAGCTTTGTAGATGTTGTTCATTAAAGTAATTAATGTAAGTACTATGCTGTCGTTGCTTCTCTGGTACATTATATATTTTCTATTGGCCGATAATTTGGTTAATTTATTGTAACGGTTACTCAGATGGTCCAACTTTTCTTATATTATCACTAAGGTTATCAATCAGAGAGTGATATTTCCAAATTACAAAGGCTAAAATAAAGTGAAATAACCATGTGATGTTTATAGCCGGAAAAAATGACAGTAGTCCCGCAAGGTTGAATGTTGTATCTACAAAAATTATTTTTGCTGACATATACTCGTATGTGAACAAAGTACAAAATAGAAGTGCAAATTCAGAGCTGAAGGTTTACTCTATAAATCTACAATGATGATTTCACTCATAAACGAATGGTTGTAAATCTTGATGAGCAGAATAAGATGAGGAAGTGCTAGTTTTTTTCTAGAGCTAGAAAAAAAGGAGGCTGGATATTCACAAGGTTATGTTTAAAGACCAGAGATGTGACTTACAAGTGGATGGTTGTTGTTCTTGTTGTCATGCGCATGAGTAGCGGCGGCCTCGGCCATCGTCATTAGCGCGGGGCGGCGAAGGGCCGCGGTCCCTTTGTCTTCGGGCAGCGAAGGGCGGCACTGCGAACGGGCGACTGCGAGGACGATGACGTCACCATGCTCCGACGACGCTCAGATCAGATGAGCTGGAAAGAAGAGAAGTCAGTTAGGAGAGCGTGACAATGTTATTCCTTTAAGATCCATATTTGCTTCAATTCTCGAACGTGCTTTGTCCTATTCTCATTAATGCCATATACGTAGTTATAAAATCGTGGGAGACATCAAAGAAATATCTTAAAAACGTTCTGAAGTGATTATTATTCAAGAAATATTTGTTATTAAAGGAAGAAACCTTTTTCCGTTTCTGTTTCAGTGACAGATTTCTGAATTTTAGCTGAAAAGGTATAATTATGTAAGTGTAACTTAGCCACTCAAAAGATGGTGTCAAGAAGGTTGACTCGGTATTTCACGTGCAGTGGGGTACCAGTTTTTTGAATTTTTAGACAGGATTTAACAATTGTTCTACTTCAAGTATTGTTAATACTGTAAATTATTAACGTTTTGGATAACTCGAAAATTTTTGTTCGTGTTGAATTAAAACTACACAGTTTAATATTTCCCTGAAGATGTTAGTATTGTTAGCAGAACTGGCGTCGGGTTTAAAAAAGTGGTTTGGCAGGTGATAAAACTGTGTAGTGAATGTGGTTGCAGCACCAAAAAATCCAATCTCACATATTTATAAATGTGGTTCGAATAATTTGATAGTTTAAGCGTGATCGATAGTTATCCTGCTTAAAAAAATGATCAGCAGCGAAATTACTTTCACAAAAGCGGGATACAATTCTATTTCCACATATACAATGATAGTTCCTGCGGAAGTGACAAGTACCAAAGAGGCAGTAGCAGCAAAGAAGCAGGTCACGCGATCTCCCAAACAAGTGCCGGCGGAGTGCGAGAGCGGTGTCGATGGCCATTCGTCGCCATCGAGGCAGTACCTGCGGCACACAGGCAGTACCGCCACCGCGCAGCGGCTGTAGCACCTGATACCACTGCCGCTGCCACCGCTCGCTTCCCCGTTTGACCTCCTTACCGACTATATGAATGGAAGTCATCGCCAAGGAACTTTTACTCGTCACTAGATGGCCGGACACACTTTCAGTTTTGAGCCTGCGTACTTAAGCGCATTTGCAAGCAGTGTTGCCAAAAATGCCTACCAGCTTGTTGTCCTCACTTGATAAACATTACCAAACGATACCTGTTTGTCAATCGATTTGTAAGCATCTGTGTACCTTGCGGACGTTTGAATAAAGTTGAAAATATTTGCAACGTGTGTTTGAATATTATTATAATTGTAAATTTAGAGCACAAAATTACAGTAGTATCTGATCAGATACGCCTTCGATGTTAAGTCAAATAAAACTACAACTAAATGAAATGTTTATTGTTCAACATTTGACCAAAAGCATTGAATTTGGGATAATTCACAGATCCTTCAAATCTTAGTCGACGAATATTGAAGTTTGAAGCCGTAGGATTCTCTTTTGAAGTGTGTGCCTTTTTCTATTGACCGTAGAATTGTGCCTCATTCTAGGCATTCAACCATCAGATCTTTGAACTACCTTAGGAGGTGCTAGACTCGAGCACTCGAGCATTAGCCAGCTCATATAAACGTTGTTAGGCGCTCCCAACTCGTGGTTAAGAACCCACTTAAGTCCCAATTAGTTGCTGTTAATTTCGGTTAGCGTTGAATCTTTTTAATTGTAGATTTCGATGGGTATTTTGACGAAGGTAACGCATACACATCTTCTTTTCTTTAAGGTAATTGCTGGTAATTTCAAACCACAAGGAACAATTTGCGATACAGACCGGTACTGAAGCTGGTGATTAGTGTTTAGCTCATTAATGCTCACTGTTAGGGTATGTACAATGTAGAAAACTTGTAGAAAAAAAAGCTGAGTGTAAAAATGATAAAAATGGGACCGTGTTAAATAGGGTCAGAATACTGAAAGGGGTAGTCTATTAACAGCGTTCCCCTAGATGATTGTTAAAGCGCCCATTTCGACTTTAGTAGTTCAATCAAATTTAATGTTGTAGCGCACCTCTTCTGGAAATTCCTAAACGAGATTTTCAGAGATAATTAGTTTTAAAAACGTTTTATGATGCCTTCATCAGGTTAATCCTTGATCGGTCTGTCTGTTAGCGTCTTTGACACTCGTAATATTAATGAAAAATTATGATGAAATTTGTATAGACATATGATGTTGGCATGTCGCGTTTTATTTCGGAATTGGTATATCAGAAAACACTAAAAAACAATTTTATATATTTTTTGAGCTTCCACTTTCAGGCGTAGTTAAAATCATTTTATTTTGAGACTCAAAAAATAGGCTGGCAAAAAATTGAAAAGCGAGTAAGCATAATTTGTAACTACTTCATTCCATTTCGAGAGCGGAACAACTCATGAAGCAATTTCTCTGCTCAAACGGTTTTGGAGTTACAGAATTTTTTGGGGATAAGATCCTCAAATAAAAATAAAGAACATCGGAATATTATTATGCTATGAAAATATACTCACAAAATTTGAATTGTAATTGAAGACTTTTACACCCGTTAGCTCTTAGTTCATCACAAAATGCACCCGCGTTCGATGTCGCGAAACAAATGACTCTCGACTGGAACACGTGGTGCATTGCGGGGGTGTACGCATTCCTTATACAGCGTTGCCAAGTTTCCGTTCTATTAGCGATTGCTATGATTTTTTATTGCCGACTTCGTAACTTATATTACGACCATCATATTTTACTGGACGCTATTAAAGCTACAAGCTATTGGCTAAATAGCTTTACTAACATTCAGCCTTATCAAAGTACAACGTATCAAATTATTAAATAAATATAGATTTTGGAATTTAGTTTTTTTATAATTTGTACTTTGTTAAAGTCTATCAAGGCAGCTGAAACATTTTTAAAGCTATTTAGTCGATCGCACGCGATTAGTTTCAGAAGTTACATTCGTCACTGCATGTAGTAATCGTTTTTTAAAAATAAGTTTTCTAGGAACATTTATTACGTTATGGATGCATACAGGTATGTTATATGACTGGGTTTGTAGCTTAGAGCGGTGTAGGTTATGTTTTGCGGCCATTTTCTTATTTAAATATCACTAAGAACCTTATTAAGCGATGCTTACTTGTGAATTCTTTTGGATTTGAATATTATTATTCATAAATTTACAGTTTTTACTCTTACTAATCCAATCGTTGGATCATGTAGCTTTTTTATCATGTTGCAGCTGAAGCTGCGAATATGTATGTGATTTATACTAACACGAGACATACGATACCATAACTATCTGGGTCTCTGATATTCTATAGTCGTCGTGGTAGGTAGTACCACCAGACGCAATTTGTTTGTAGTACCCGAGCTTGACTACATATTTCCATAACCGTATAATAGGTATAATCTGTGCAGAAAAGCAGCGATAGCTGTTTACACAACGCAGACGTCAGACGGTACTGCCACCGGGAACAATCCTCGTCGTACCGGTGCGGTACTGGCGTTCACGTCGTGAGTCGCGAATTAATTTATGGTAAAAGGCTATCGTGATTTGTACCCCGGAGCAGTGGTACCCACCGGATAATTACTGCTATTTGCCAAGAGTGGCTTACCGTGGTGGATGTAGTACTACTTTGGTCGTGCTCACAGATAACTGCCACCCACCACCTACCGGTGCTGTGGTGATATACGTAATTAACCTGGAAGCGAGGTTACCGACGCTGACGGTACTGGTCGTACTTGTGAAGGCAGACAAGTCGAGGTATCGAAGGTGTTATTATAATTACAGGGAGGATATGGGGAATATGTGTAACGCCTCATAATTTAAAAAAGCGAAGCCGTTACTCCCATTCACTAATGTTATCAGTAGTTTAAAAATAAAAAAGAATTACCTTTAGAGCAATAATTATAATAATCAGAAATAAAATAATTAGTTAGATATCAGACTACAGTGGAATCCGATAAAAATTTGTGATGGTCTTTTCTGATGGCGGCAGTTTTCAGCAACGATGATTACAACATGGCGAAGTTCGATTTAATATATGTATGAATCACTGGTCATTAGATGTCTAACTAAGATCGAGCTGTACAGGTCAGATCTTCAGAAGGGGATATTTGCCAATCTGTCTGATTATCTATCTGATTATTAGTTCCGGTGCAAAGGTTTATTACATGAAAAAGAAGAGTCAAACAGGCAGTTGGACTGTAACTGTCGTGTTTATTGATTTTCGCATAAAAATTTGCATAATTATATCTCGCCATAAAACATTCAATTTCCTGAACTACTAAAATACCTTATAAGCCACAAAAACAGTGGAACTTCTCTCGATAATTGAATATAACCGGCAGATTTTATTAAGGTGTATAACTGCAAACATACACTCCTAACCAATAGTGTCGGCGAAACTATATGTTCTTGATGCAGAGAGTTTGGAGCAATGGTACGACGAAAGTTCGATGAAACAAAAATTTGTCTGTAAAGATCTACATATTTTTGAGTCACATGGGAATAAATCAGGAAGGCAGAAATATATGTATGGATGCATTTTTTGAACATTGTAAGATTTTTTGAACATTGTAAGATGCCAATAACGCGGGTATCAATATTTATTTCCGTAATCATAACAATTTGAGACTATCGGAAGCTGAATTCTTTTGAACAGTGGTGTACATCGCATAGCGATTATCTGTAGAGTCGTCGGCAATCTAGGCATAATCTGAAAATCGAAATTATACGCACGAGTGGTGCCGTTGGCAGTACATGGTGTACGTATTATAAGCAGGTGAAAAGATTGAGACACTGCGCTCAACTAGAGCGTTATTAACGGCAGATCAATTTTGTGCGGCTTGTAGATAGATCGGAGGTCAATAACGATCGATAAATAAGCCCTGAGGCTGATTCGGTCAACGGTAGGGAGAACGGTCCGAGCTTCAAATGTGGCTGGATCGATATAAAGTTGTATTGAATCGAAGGAATAATAATAATAATAAAGTGTTGACTTATCGCATATTATCTGCAACGACAATTTTCTTTGCTTTGAAGCTTCAGCAACTACCACGAAATGTTTTAGAATATAAAGTGATACATATCAGAGAACATCGAAATATACTTGTATAACAAAGCAAGATGAAGATTCAGGTATCACCACGGCAAGAGGAAAATGAATTAATCATCATCTATTTATTACAGCACGGAAAAGTATGAAATATTTAATGGGGGTTTGTATACTTGACCCCCTATGGATGATGGGAAAAGGGAGAGAACTGGCCCCTAACTTTTTTGGAATGAGCCCTAGTTGCAAAGACTGTTCCAATTGGAATGCAGTGAGTTATATAGTTTTCTGGTTTTCAAGAAAAAGAATTGGGAAAAAATTGGAAAAACATATTTTCTTGACACTACTGTATTTGTCCTTGGCATATTCCCCACAACTTAACTTGAGCACAAAAGAAGACCGAGCGAGATGATGCAGATCTTAGGTTTACATCATCACAGGTGACAAAACATGGGCGTTTTACTATGACCCCGTTTTTTGTAAATGATATTTGGTTGATTTTACTAGGCTCAGCAGAAAGAGAACAAAGTCTTTGCATTATGCGGTCATCATGGGATTGTACTTTGCATTGTTCTCTGTCAAAACGTCACGTTGAATTTCTGGAGTGGTGGGTTTGGTTTTCTCATTATGGATGAAGCATCGGCAAAACGTCTACTGAGTTCTCAATATTTCAAAAAAAACTATAGCTGACATTGGATATATTCGCAGAGTATGAGTGAACGTGATACACCACTTAATGTCAGAGAAATGCGGTCCCGTAGTTACTTTGGCTTCTGACAGGTATTTTATATCACATATCATTTTACCGACACTCCCATTCGTCTTGTGGGCGGTTTGCCATATTCTTAAATCGGTAAACACGTAATATGCTGGTTTGCTAACCGTTGCGTTAACTATTGCTGAGATTGCTTATATGAAGCTCTAACTTTTGAGAAAGTGCCTTGTTAGAAAGTAATGCATGGCTAATAACAGCTATCCATCAGCAAGTTATATCTAAATAAATCTGAGGTAAACATTTCATTGCCGAAACGATCAGGTTCAATAATAATGATTTTACGTCATTCATGCAAGCATTTTTGTTATTCGAAAATTGGCTCACATTTTCTAGTTCTGTGACAGTGCCTGATCAATGTTATTTCTAAAACTTAATGTTTCAGCTGACTTGGTAGTCTTCATCAAGATACATAATATGGAAAGTTTGGATTCCCGCATGCTTTGTCTTTAGAGGCACCCTAAACAATATGGTAACCACTTAATCCGATTTCCAATTAACGAGAATCCGGGTCCCATTTTCGAACAACGACTTTATAAAGATATGTATTTGGATATTATGTCTTAATTCTTTTCCTGTTGAATGTTCTATTCGTTTACGAATGGCTTGCTGTCAGCAAACAGCTTAAATATTTTGGGTCAAAACTTCAGCTTAGATAATCTGTGATCATTATACAATATACATTAGATGGTACGATGATGATTAGATTAGTTTGCAATTCTGGCCCAAATATGTTTTAGATGTCTAATTTCATATAAAAAGATTATGATTTTCAATTTGCAAGGAGGATGATGTTGAGCTTAAAAATGAAGTACATACAGTTGAGCTCCAACATGCTTGACCAATTGTCAGTGTCGAAAACAATAAAAGAAACCTGTGGTTCGAGGAGACTGCTTTTTAGATCAATATATACTGAATTTATCTTATTGCTATGTGTGTACTTCATATATGTGTGTATTTTATAAACAAAAATCTGCAAAAATGTAAGGTTTTAGTAAATTACAGGATGTTTGGGGTGGGGTAATTTAAAACTTCACCACATGTCACCAGAGCGGCACATCAATATTTGTAAGACAGATCAAGGTTTATGAAACAGCCCTATGAATAATCTAGATTAATGGCAACTTGCCAAGATGGCCAAAATCTGTGATAAGAATATATTCAAAAATGTTCAACCCTATCTTGTAATTTTCACTTCATAGCAAAGTAGCAAGGGTTATGAACATAGAGTCAATCCCATTGTGCGACCAGCAAATTCAAAGGTCTTATGTCTCAATCTCCGACATTACAGAGTTTCAATGTTTACTACCTTCTGCCATGTATGCGTTCAGCAAAAACATAATCATAAACTCACCTACGTTCAGGCAGCATCCTTAAGTATCCACTCCACAAACATATTCTATGCGCAGCAGCAACAGCAGCTCTTATTCAAGAATTCTGCGGGTAATTATTTCCACAGCGAATAATTTCACTGACGTACTGATATTTTTTGCTTTTTTATGCATAGCGTACACCTATTACGTGTATCGTATACGTTATACCTTTACGTTTCAGACGTTAGTTGTAACGAATCTGGTTTTTATTGTCAGCGGTTAAGTGCTCGGATGATAAGTGGTGTTAAACTCACAGGCACAATAAAAAGCCCATTCAAAAACAGAAAGGAGAGAGAGACAGATAAATATATAGATAGTATAAGAAGCTCTCAGACGCGGTATGAAGTTTAGTTGGCTATACATTTCTGGATCTCCTATAGCTTTAGCTTTAAGCCTCAATCCAGAAAAGAGCGATAAACTGGCATTACATCACCTTCATAGTCTGAAACACCGTACAATGTCCTATATCAAATGTTTGACCTTGATGTATTAGATAACATCGAGAGCCATCTGCATGACTTAAAGTCCTCACCAGATCTAATTTCCAATACCTCGAAGGAACCTTTTCCAAGTGGCACACTTTTGGCGAACCTCAGTGTTGTGGCATGAACTGCCTGGGAGTTCATTCCCCAGAGTTACAGTTTATAGTGTTTCAAGGTCAATGCGAATAGACATTTATCCCTGTCACGGTGCTGTCAGGGTGCGATAATTTTTATGACTTTGTGAGACGACTATAAAAAGAATGTTCTATGTATGTATTGAGCATATTAATACCACAGACATTGAACATTGATTTGATGCCTTGTATACCTCTAACAAACAAGACATACTTCAAAAAATGTTCTACGGACACTAGGAGTCACTGAATGCCGAACATTGCGCAAAATTATCCAGTTACTAGTTATATAAGAAATCATAAACTTAAAACATTGTAGCGCAACAGATATGATATACTGGTATTTATGCAATTCTATTAATATAGCGCTCACGGTTGATGGTGACAAATTGACCAAATCGAACAAGTCCAGTTCCACAGGCAATAATTTGCTGCTGAATAAACACCGAATAATTAACGGACAATTAGTGATTATTTCACCGTTAGCCAAAAGTCGCACATGGTCTTTGGTCGACTGATGAAAATTTACAATTTCTAATTTTACCCCGCCTGCGCCTGTAGTCAATTAGGCTGGCAAAAATTGACTATAAATCATCGTAGGTAGCTGGCAACAGTTGTGACAACTGTCCATCATACGAGTAAACGGACTTTATAAATTGTTGTTACTTTATTAATGACCTGAGGACAATTATGCGCGAGTATAACGTTAGCGGAGTTGACGACAATTTTGTTTTATTTATAAGCAAATGGAGGACACCCACATTTCTATATATATGACCTGAGTTTAGTATCTATTAATGAAAATAGCACATATTTGCAATAGTAGTGCTAAAGTTGAAAATATAAGACATGCAGTTTTTGATAAAACATTGGATCTGGAAAGTTTCGTTGATTTCAGTTTTGCTAGATTTTGTTGCTGGTTTAGAGGTTATGATTCATATCTTCGCTTTTGAAGTTACATTGAATGAGATATTATTTGGAAAGAACTAAAACCTCAAGGACATTAAAAATGTTAGATATTTATTTTCAAATATTGGCGAGACAGAAACAAAAGTACAGATTGAATTCAGCTCAATTTTCGGAAACTTGGAGAATCTAGAAGTGATATAGGTATTTAGAAAAAAAGGATTTGTACCGATTAGTTCGATAAAAAATTAAATTAATTCAATCTTACTACGTTTTGATCATACTTCGTATGCGGTCAATCACGGAAATTCTATTCTTTGCAAGATTATTAGTTTGATTTCACTGGGTGACCCATCGAGTCAATAAAGGAGATCCAAGTCACTGACTAATACAGTAGAATACAGGAGTAGATATCTTAGTAATAACAAAAGACTTGTTTCTTGAAATTGTCATTATGTCTAAAGCTTTTCCTTTCGAAAATGCAAGGAACCCATCATTCTCATTGGAATTAATCTGAAACTTGAAAGGCAAACTTTGCTATAAGACATCTAGATTCAATTTGAAGACAATAAGGCCTTTACTAAGGGTGTATAGAATAAAATTGGGTTTTACCACCAATTCGAATTATTATTGCGCTCATTTCTGACTCAATCTATGCATCAATATACTTGTTCAGGTTCAGCTTATCGACAACTTGACACATACGTCCATCGATATGATCTCACAAATATGCTAAAATGCGGTGTGAGACTCGTTGTCGTCTCCCGAAAGTAACCATACGACTTCTTATTGCTTACCGTGTAGTCACGTTAACGGACTTGTATCAATTTACGTTTCCATATCGATAACATCAGTTGGATATCAGTAAACATCTGTGGTAATCTCTAACGCGGCAGTTTATGGCGCAAGATGGTCGACACCTGCAAACCTGGTCGTGTGGTGGAATCTCGCTGTTGTATCACTTCGTCGCAGTACTTTGCATATTTACATCGGTCTTCTAGTAGTTCTCTATTTCCTGGACATATTTCTCTATCTCAAATTCACATCTACTATCTATCCGGAAAAATATCTGCTAATGAACTGGATCAGAAAAGTAAATTTTCCAGTGAAGGAGACAAGTAACATTGTTGGAATAGAGGGACATGCTTATCTATGTTTTAAGTTCTAAAGTTTCTACATCATCAAGCCGGAGAATAGTATTTCTGTTTCTGAGTAGATGACGGAAGTCAAACTACTTGACACTTTCACATCAAAGTTATTTTTTCAGGAGGGGAAGAAAACGCTTTTATGCACTTCAAAGAACTGTGATGTAATGTGGCCACAGTCATACACAATTATTACCTGAAAATTGGTTAGTGTCTCATTCTAGACTTTAGTATAATAAAAAAATAATTGGTTTCGTCAAAAGTTTGATATCGGGCTTCCATTGTCTATAAAATTTTGAGTATCACGACGTTTCGATTGATGTGAACCAGTTCACCTGAAGACGATTGAAGATAGCACATCAATCGAAACGTCGTGATACTCAAAATTTTATAGACAATGGAAGCCCGATATCAAACTTTTGATAAATCCACCTTGTCTACAAGTTTCAAACAATAATTGGTTTCGTTCTTGCACTTTTTTTTTTGATATTTCAAAATGAAAAAAATTAATAAAATATAGTTTTGAAACAGTTTTTTTTATATTTGGTGTAATATTACAAAATACCGCATAATTATTTATTACATTTTTACTGTACTCTGGATCGGAAGTATTTTGATCATCTGGTGAGAAGCATTTATGGTGCACAGTTCATACAAGTGTCCAAAAATGGATGATCACTTTCGGCTGACATCATTTTACAACCCGCTTCTCGTTAACTTATAGTCTCACAAAGAACTAACAACAATAATTCACTCCCCCAATTTTCATATTGTAAAGAACCAGCGATGTAACGCGTATAGTATAAGATAGACGCTCCGTTCTTGCACTGAACAATGCATATGACCTAACTATGCAAAAACTTGATTTTATAAAAAATAGGACCAAATCTTGCATTGAACACTTCTCTGGCCTGTGTAGCAGAATTAATTGAGAGAATGAGATTCTACGAAAACCTTTCCAAAATCATTGATAAATAATTTGTTGAATATATCTGAGCTTCCTCGTATGGGGACGAGCAAGAAGCGCTCCTCGATTGGCATGAGACCATCGCGTGATCACAAATTTGGGATCTGCTGCAGATAGTTTTAAAATGTGTGGCAACTAGCAGCGGCGGCAGCAAGTGGTCAAATGTAAATGAAGCTCTTATACGCACAATAAATGTACCTTCGGACGCATATGCATTAACTTGCTCCCCTTTTTCGCTCCACGGCAGCGGGAACATAAAGTAGTTGACACCTACATACGCGTACACATTTCCCGTCCACCAGTTTATGTAAATATGCGGGCGCAAAACCAGTGCAGGCGTAGTCAAATTTGTTTTGGGATGATCAAAACTTTCTCGATTATATGAAATATGTATATGATTATGGAATCTAAAATACCGTAATGAATCCAAAATAAAGATCGGAAACATGTTTGGTTTAGTGAGACCCAGGCAGGATAGATACGGCTTCAGCAAAACCAAGAACAAAACTATAAGAACGAGTTATAGGGCCACCGTACAGTGAATCAAGTTTTGAACAATAAAACGACTTCACCAGCTACATTTGATCGCGATTTCGCAACTTTGTGGAGTTTGAAATGCAATTTAGATAACTTGAAGGGAAATCTAAGCTAAGGTAGTTGATAATGACCCAACAACTGCAGCTATTAAAATGTATTTCATCTAATAATACAAGCATATATTATCTAAAGTGATAAATGACAAGCGTGTTCGCAATGTTTGTACCACTTGTTAGAAACTCTATTTGTAAATAATTTTTTTTCTCAACTAAATAATTTACTGTACCATTATCGAACTTCGAAAGCCAAAGTAATAAAAAATCTATGTCGTGAACATGTCTTTTAAACAGCTATTCACTAACTTCTATAGGCAAACCTAACTATATTACGATTTGACATCTATACCTAAGTTATAGCAATTAGCCTCTCCCCATACATAAAGTGAGCCTGGAATTGAGAACGATATCAGGAGCACCACCTCAACGTAGAACTGGTACTACCAAGAATTGATAATTATTCTCAGGATCAATATTTCTTGGCTTCGGTGCAGCTAATAAAACGTGTTAACAATAATTTCACACTCGATTGGTTACAGCTATATCAGTTTTCAAATGCGAAATCAGCATGACACAGGTTATATATTCATAGTGAGTTGTGGTTTATTTTTACTTCAGGTGAGATCTGCCTCTTTCTTGGACATACACGGTGGTCTTTCAGTAACGAAAGCTAGTTCCAACATCATACGATTCCAATTCTTATACGACTGATTCGGATGTCGATTGAAACTAGCTTTTGGTGTACTAGACGGTTATCCGTATTATTTAGGTACTTATACTAGAATCAGTATTATGTCTGATCTAGCGTGAACAGTATGTCAACCTGCTTGTGAAGGAAATATATAAATTCTATAGAAAATGTACAGGAGGTGAATTCAAAATAACAAATTTCATACTTGAAAAATAGCTGTAGAGGCGAACACTACTTTGCTAAAGAGGATAATTCAAAACTTATCTATATAATAAAAAAAAATGATTTATCAAGGTTTAGCAAACCCTGTGAATTACTTTAGTGGTAATAATGGTTTCTGTACAATTGATTGGTCAAAATTTCATCATCTTGGCATGCTGGCGATTTTTTGTTGTCCCGCATATTGAACCGCTAGCGCCGCCACTGGAGTGGGCAGTGGAGAACGCTTACGAGCCAAATTGTAATTGCAAATGAATTTATAAGGACTTTTTTCTTACTTATTTAAATTGCCTCAATTTAATGTGGAGCGGCCCGTCTGTGTTATTTAAAAGAAAAAATGGTTATATGATCATAAATAATGACGCGCTATGCAGGCAACGGTTGTTATATAGAGGATTTTACACTGGAGGACATGTTTTAGGTTATACGCATGAAGTGTATGTAGGTTTAGAAAAGCTTAGGAAATATATATTTGCAAATTATATAGCTATCATCACTGACGATAGAACACTGATAGACCTGGTATGTTTACAAAAACTTTCGTCAGACATTGGTGCACAGTTGCCAGAATTCACCAAAGGACTACAATAACATTACTTTTTCTACATAGCTAGTTCACAAGATCCCATGAATATGTTCTACAATGAATATCTTAGCTATTGAATAGTAAGGAAAGTTAAAAATAACTTCATAATTTAGAACAAACCTGTAATGTTAATCACACCTCACACACTAGCTGGCAACATGGCTTTATAGTAAATTCTGACTGCTACTAGCCGCTACGTATCATTTTTCATTCATATTTTGCAAATTTCCATCAAGCGGCCATCTTGCCACCTTCCCCTCTCCCCGCTGGATCCCCCGCCCAAAGTCATGTTTGACTATAGGCATAAATGAATTTATGAATGATATGCCAGGTCTTCAGTTGTTCTATCGTCGTTGGCTATCATCGATTTTCCAGGATGCACATAGAATTCTGAATCATAGGAATACAAGGAATCAGTATTCGTATTTCTCATCACTGCACAGCAACGAATTTGATATACTGTGGAATTATAGAAGGCAATGCTGCAGTATTATATATTAGCAAAAAAAACATAAACATCCTAAAACTTTGACCTTATTCCCGATTATTTTCTAGGGTAGTCAAACATTTTGTTATTTCACAAGTTCCTTTACATTTAAGGGCGAAGTTAAAAAATATATTCTCAAAGTTTCCCAAATTTACAAAATCGCTTTATGTGAGGGTTTTAAATAGCGATTCGGTTAATTTGTGCTCATAAACATGTTAAGGTTTTTTTGGAAACTCTGCCTGCCTCAGTTGTCGTTTTTGTCATTGCGTAATCTCGTTAACCACTGTACCGATTTTGATGAATGTTGGGGAGGGACATTCTATCGATCAAGAACAAAGTGTTGAAACTTAATTTTTACATGTTTCACAAATCTCTAAACAGTACAGCAAACACTAGAGCAGCTCTTCACCAGGTCGACCTTCCACCGCCTTGAGCCAGCCTCTTCCAAAAGATTAGATATCTAAAGACTTTGTCCTTTGTGACCCTCGTGATATATTTTTTGTTTTTTGAGTCATTGTTCATTTGTTGAGAAAACCTAAAGTAAATTTGAACAAGGTGTGCACCAATGCTCAAATTCCAAGCACAGATTCGAGAAAAAAAATTGCAAAATCTGATAAAGTTCAGTTTGAGGACCTACAAGGAGGCTTCGCAAAAGCATCTTCTTTTGTTTTCGTTTCAACGCACACTGAGTCTAAAATGCATTTAAGCATCAACAGCAGACATTCCGAAATATTTTCCGATAGGTAAAGACTACATAGTTTTTAATTTAACTGGTATTATCAAATAAGGTCGATCCGCAGTGGTGGCGTCATTAGCAAATGGGCAGCGGCGATAATTATACTGGCATCTCTTAGGAATGGCAGTCAGGTGGATGGCGGATAGAGCATTCGCAGAACATCGCCCCATATGGTTCGAGTCTAGAGTGCCTCGCTGTACACACACACACACACACACAATCGGAAATGGACTGATGCCCGGTACGGCCAGTGTTGAATTCAGATACGCCGAATGCCTATTCCGTCTATAAATCAAGGTGAATTATACCTTGCTGAACATAGGCGGGTCGCAGAAGTTAGCGAGCTTTCATCTAAATTCCACCAATCAGTCTTTTCGTCGAAAGGCATGGTGTATTTTTCATAGTGGTATAATATTTTCCAGGAATCTCTCAACAATCCTAGTTAATGTGTGTAAATAGTTGATCATAGCAATGGCTGCTTAGCAACCACTGTATATTGGAAGAGATCAACATGACGGTACAAAAAAAATAGAGAATGTTCTGTTTGGTGAGTGCCAAACATGACAACTAGAAATCGCGTGCGGAACATGCTAACGTGCTGGTTCTGTAGACTGACATTGACAGCGTATTGTCAAGTTTGTCTTTGATCGACACTATGCAAACCTCACAACCTCTCAAATGCAGATCGGCTGTTGCCCTTTCACCTTCGCCTTTGATCTGAGGACGATTGAGGGTACCGCATCGGTCGAAACGTTGTGAAGCGCAAAAAAACTCAAGACAATGGAAGTCCGAAGCAGTGCTACTGGAACATTGTCTACAAATTTCGAACAACAATTTCTAGCTATATATTTGCTAGAGACTTCCTTTGTCATTCGAGTGAGGAAGTAGTGTAATGCTGTCCATATCCATACAACTTCGCTGTGTTGAAACTAAATACTTTTAGCTAAAGAAGCCACCTTTCTATAATATGCAGTCAAACGAGGTGTATGGGATGTAAACAGAAAGACGAGAGGCTCTAACCGGCAATCAGAAGGAATGTGCCATGAATCCCACGTTAGGTGTTTTTTTTCGAAACTTTGTGATGGAATCACACATTACATGTTTATTAATATTAAGGTGGGTTATTTTAGAAACTCTGGTTAACCCATACATAAACCATCCTAGTGATCTAACATGTATATAGGGTTGAATAATCGACTATATATCTCTCTGGGGACCTAACAACTACTCATTCATTTCATTCCTGTATTGCATGATGATGGTGAAGAAGAGCAATCAGCGTTTTTCCTAAAAACCATCCAAGGCACGCCCATGCATCACCATGAATTATGTCCAACTGCCAAGGGATAAAGATGGTTTCTCTGTACGCGCTACAAATTGTTCGATTTTTTTACATTATTTTAGAGAAACTTCCTTTCAAGGCAGAGAACTGTGCGTGTCTGATTTCGATTCATAAGAAAGCGACAAGTTCTTTGCAACTATATGACAGAACCGTCTAGCAGTCCTAGTAACGTCTTAAGTCATACCAGTGGCTGATAATTGCCTTCACACCTTAGATTCTCATGCGAACCGTATTTGCAGAATCCGGATTTAGCGGAAATCTCGAGTCATTGATCCACAGTCAAACCAAAAGCAGACATATATTTTGGAAAATTAGGTTTGTTACCTACAAGGTCTGAAAATTTGTTTAATATTTTTTGGGTCGGTCTGTCCCTAACAGATAATATAAATTGAGAGGTAGGCTTCTAATATATTTTTGATATATACTCTCACAGCACTACGGTATCTCTTGAGCTACAGTTCAAGAATACATATATTCAGGATTCCATATGCAAAATTCAACGATAGAGATGATGGGTTCAGTTTTGGATAATGAAGTCGTTTTCTGTATACTTTGTAGTTATCCATCACACTGATAGCTGTCATTTTGACATAGCAATATCAAGAGGAACGTGACATAAGATGATAAATCTATATCTATTTATCCATTAAAGTAATTTGAAATATATTTTACTACGAATAGCAATTTCACAAAAAAAATTCTAGGATGTAATGCTTCTTTGACCAGGTAGGAGAAACATCAAAAGTTTGATTTCGGACTTCCATTGTCTATAAAATTTTGAGTATCACGACGTTTCGATTGATGTGCTATCTTCAACCGTCTTCAGGTGACCTGAAGACGATTGAAGATAGCACATCAATCGAAACGTCGTGATACTCAAAATTTTATAGACAATGGAAGTCCGAAATCAAACTTTTGATAAATCCACCTTGTCTACAAGTTTCAAACAACAGTAGGAGAAACATTCCACCCTCCATAGCTACATTCTAAAATACTATGGATGTGCTTAGGAATGTGGAGGTTGGAAGGTTAGGTAAATTATTGTGGTGTTTACTCAATTCTACTTTGTCCTGGCTGACTGAACAAACCACATATATTAACTCACAGTACCTCAAAATTTCCCATGTTCCAACCACCTTTATAAAAGACAAGTGGATATCGAATTAATTAATTCAGCAAAGATTAACAATATTAAAGGTACCTAATAATAGCAATAGTTTAAATAAACAGATATTTCTGTTCTCCAATCTATTGCTCTGTTTGTTTTTTGTCTGTCCTGCAATGTTACTGTTTGATTGTTTTTGTTGTACGTCGTTAATTGTATCGCTTACCCTTTCTGTTTTATGATGACAAGTAACGAAGTAATAACTTGTGTAATGGAAAATGATAATGTAATTTTGAGATGCCTTGAGGAAAGTTCAGTCATTATGATGTGAAATGTAGTATCAATGTCTTTATTTATAAAACTAAAGAATCTCTTATTATACTTTTGAGTTAAGTTTATGGAAGCCTTCAGTTTTGTATACCTATCGAACCTAATTTTGCTGACATTTTTAGAGTAGGTTACAAAAATTGCGCAAGAACAAAAAAGCTACAGCTTTACTAGTTTAGAGCTTTATTTGTGGATGTTTCACTATTGCGCAGTGGCACTGTCAGCGACGTTCCCGCTTGTCGCTATCACTTCAATCTTCCGTAATCCGAAGTGTATGTTTCAACAATAACTGTTTATAAATGTGTGGGAAGGATTAACGCAATCTATTCGGTTAGATTTTTGCATGGAACTGAACTATAGGAGGTTCCGCCTGAATAAACTGAGATGGCAGTTTATTACGTCGACCGTTGTATCCGTAACACCAACCAGAGCAGGGATGACTGAAAGATACCGAACCATGACGACTAGTGGAAGAGAAATTGATGAAATTCCCTCTTCTTGCAGGCGAGATCTGGTTGCCCACCTCCTTCTGATGCGTAAGAATTTCAAGGGTACTCTACTCGCTTCCGTTCAACGAGAAATGGATTCAGATTATGCGGGCTTAGTCAGCTGGAACACTAATAATTTTTCCTACAGGATGATATAGAGTATACGTGTGCAGCAAAGATAATGATTAACTAATCGTTTACAGTATACAGTAGGGACGTAAAATTCGTCCCTATTTTATTCTTTAAACCAAATGATGGAATTTAATAACGTTTGTTTATCACAAATTGAGATCAACCTTAGGAAGATCGGTCAGAAAATCGTTCCAACGCATTTATATTGTACGAGGCTCACGCAGAAAGTTTTTAGATGCAGAAAACTACAAAAGTTTTTTTCAAAAACGTTATTCTGTTTTTTCAACATATTCTCCCCCTACCTCAATACATTTACGCATTCGGTGAAACCATTTGCCAACGCTCTTTTGGAAGGTCGCTAATTTCCTCCTCAAATGCAGAGATTGCCTCTTGATCGGTGGAAAAATGGCGACCTCGTAACTTTCTTTTGATCTTGGGGAATAAGAAGGAGTCGCACGGACCTAGATCAGGAGAATAAGGTGGGTGAGGCAACACTTTGACACCCTGTTCAGCAAAAAAATAGAGTGGTCTAGCGGCGCTGTGGGCGGGTGCGTTGTCATGATGCCATTGAATAACCCGCAGACCAGTCTTTGGATGACTCTTGCATAGTTCTTGGAAGACTACAGGAACACATTTGGTTATATACCTGAAGTAACAGTCCTTTGAGTTTCCAAGGCTACCGTTGTGATGTACCACTTTTCGAAAAAAAAGATGCAACCATTTTCTTTCCAACACTCTTGGAACGACGAATTTTCGTTGGAGGCTGCTCACTTTCAAAGCACCAAACTAATGACTGCTGTTTAGTTTCCGGATCATAATGTTATAACCATGATTCGCCTCCGGTTACGATATTAAAAGTGTTTTTACTGTGCCCATTATCAATTTCTTCTTGTATAAACTTAGCCCAATCAATTCTTGTTGCTTTTTGCTTACTGTCCAATAGATGTGGCACCCATCTGGAACACCACTTCCTCAGGCGAAGGTGATCATGAATGATTGTTCGGACCGCTGCCGATCCAATTCCCAGAGAAGCCTCAATCTCGGTGTAGGTTATATGTCGATCTTTATTACTATATTTTGCACAGCTTCTACAGTTTCCGGAGTAACAGCAGTGGGCGGTCGACCTGTGCCAGGTTCATCATTGAGTGAGACCCGGCCCCTTTTAAACTCAGCAAACCAATTAAAAACTATAGCCCTAGAAGGGGCAGAGTCCCTAAACTTTCATGACATTCCGATTGTTTTAGTCCCTTTTTATAGTCATACAAAATCGTGGCTCGAAAATCGCGACTACCCGGTTCCATGTTCACGTTAACATTCAGCCAACACTTAAATGCATTCGAGAACAAAGGCAAGGCAACTACTGAACGATTTAAAGGCTGTCTTTGCGTGTAAGCACTTACAACTCTAGACAAAATAGCTGCGTTCTCAGGCTTGTTTAAACTTGCATAGATTAGGAATATCTAAAGTTTTTCAGCGTAACCCTCGTAATTGTATTGTATGATCATGGATCCTTACAAAGTTATGTATACGCAATATGATGTTGGAAGAAACATTTATTTAAAAAAGGTGCGAATATTTTTCCGGACTTCTTTTAGAAGTAAGGCGCGTGCCTTCTTTTGATCCGTATTCCAAGTTTAATTCACTGAATACCAATCGATGCCTGGTGTAGCAGGCGTGTCTACAAAAATACTTCCTGTTCTTTGAAAGTGGTGCGGTTGGCACCCACCCCTTCATGGTGAAATTGCCTTGCTAAACCGCGCAAAATGGGTTATGCAACCAACCAACAACATGTTGCCCGACTATTAGCGACCAGCTGTTGAAAGACTGACCGCCTCCACTTTGGATAATATTTCTTTTTCGAGCACGCGATAAATCAACAAAAATAGCGAGTAAGACAGACAAGCAGGATGCGCCTGTGGCTTTTACACATTTTTGAAAGAAACACGTACAACGCGATACTCCCGAAATTGCGCGATAATGCGAAAATTTCACCGCCTCAGGAGGAAGGCGTTTAAATGATCGTTGAACAGGGACGTAGGTAAATAGATGCGTATGTGTGTGTGTGTGTGTGTGTGTGAAAACTCATATTTGGTTTTTTGGTTAATAGCTATTATGAAATCAGGAATGGAATGGCTCCAGTGTTTAATGAGTGTGATTTTGCAGAACGAGTTTTTTTTAATTTTTTTGTAATTTTGGAGAATTTTTTAGTATATTTTGAAAAAAACTCCGATTTTCCATTGTTACTGTAACCTGATAAATTGCATACATTATATCTTGTTCCTCATAATTTCAACAAGTTTCAAAAATATTAGACAACGTATATTTTGAAACTACACAAAATATGTGAAAATGTGTATTTTGAATCACTTCGTAGTATCGTCAGACTGACAATACTTAGTATCAATGTTGTTAACTTCGAATAGCCTAACAATTACCTTTTATAAGCTGATTATCCATGTGCTGTAATAATATTGAGGTTGGGTAAATTATTTTAAATCTCTGATTAATAAATTTCAAATAATGTTTGTTTGCATTCGTACAGTATGAACTATATACACTATAAAACAGCGTCATCCAAATATTGCACCATTTTATGTATCTTCTTAATTGTGATTGCAGTCAATAGCCTGTAATCGAATTTGGCTATTACATGTATAAAGTTGAAGAATGATTTAATTTCTAGCAGTGAAGATAAGTGATAAGGTATATGGGCGATTCTCAGATAGCTGTGATTCTTTATGTCTAGTAGTTTTATTATTCGACATGATTTTTTTGATCAGAAAATTATACTTATAATGAATTTTATAGTATTTTACCGTCGACATTGTATATTAAAGCATAAGTATTTATGGATCATGAATAACTTACAGAAATATACCCAAAATGTCAGTTCCGTGGCATGATTTTCGATTTTCAAACTAAATGTATAAATTTCGATAAAGAGTCGTTTTATAATCTAAAGTTTAGCTTTTATAACTAAAATCTATTGTATTTTTCATCAAATTAATTAATTTCAACATTTAACTAATGTTAAACTTTGTTTTATTCCAAGAACCATTATAAAAATTGTTATTTTAATTCTAATCTTAAAAAATTTCAAAGATTGTGAAAATCAAGAAAGAAAATACCGTAAATATCTCTGTATGATTATCAAAGTCCTTTAATTTATTATTTGTTTTATTATTTTAAGAATTTACAGAGATTTAAGCAAATATTTTGAATATTTCATTTTGATGGAAGTACCGTGGCCGTGAAATTTCTAATTTTTGTTGTAGTAGAAATACATTACAGGCTTAATTTTCAGCATAATAAAAGACCAATAGCACCCAGAACACAAGTTTTAAAGCATTTTTGATTTAAAGAAATTCTGAGTTGTAAAATTCACAGTTATACAAGAATAATCACCCATATACAACCTAGTTGCTCTCTACTGTCAGACCGACTGGCTATACTGACGAGTCTACGCTAAACGTGGATATCTACAGCAGGTCATACATATAGTGGAGAGCATACACTTACAAGCAAGGACAGTTCCAAATTTTATTATACCTCTGTTTGTGTTTTGTTGGCGCCACTGTCCCGAAATTTGACCCACAACCAAGGGGCAGGTTTTTTCGTGGACTGATCACTGGCAGGTCGATATACTCGTCGTTGAATCGATGCGGTATTTCCAATTGTAATTTGAGAACAATAAAAATATCCAATGGTGTAGCGGGCAGATCAGGACCGCTGTCCTGAGAAGGAATGTTGGAAATTATATGCGAATAATTTCAATAATGTACAATTAGGGTTACACGCCAATCGAAAGAGTTCAACGTTATAAATACTTGGGCACATAGTTGAATGAGTCTGCTAACCAAACACAAGAAATAAAGGCAAGGATAGAAATTGCCAGAGCTGCCTTTATAAGTCTTAAGAAATTTTTTTGTAGTAGGAACATAAATTTGCAGGCCTTGAGACTTAAGCAAGCAGAGAGCTGGTAATAAAGTCAGGATAGCCATGATGATCGCCAACCTCCGTTAGGAGATGGTACCATAAGAAGGATAATAAGATTATTACTTATCTAGCTATTAATCCTTGAACATTCTACTTTTCCAGGTTGTAGAAGAGTCACCGTCCAAGTTCTGATTGATAGATTTATTGATTAGGGCTATAAGATCATTGCTTATCAAGCTACTAATGCCTGGAACATTTCTCTTCTTTCATCTGGACGGGTTAGGGTATAAGAGAAGGTTTATTATTAGTTTTTTCATCCTTATTGTTTAATTTTCTTTTTTACTGTATTTCAAACAATCACCTTATATTTGCGAAGATATAATGCATGTAAAAGTGAAGTGATTCTTTGCCAGAACAAGTAATTATAGTGACTCATCAACTATGAACTCCAAAGTGCAGTAATAATATGCATGCAGACAAAATATGTTTTCCTCGAGGTTCTTCTGTATACTCGGGAAGAAAATATCTTGTTTATAAACCGCTCAAATGATGCAGGATACCGATGAAAGAAAACTTGACCGAGAATGTAATTCTAATCATCAAACCACCATCGTGCTTTTAACATCACTCGAAAAAACAGGCACGCCTCCCATTGTTTAGAGCCTATTAAAGGTAATTACGGAAGAATTGAGCGGTAAGCCAACCGATCAAAATGCGTATTCGATTAATAGTTATAATTATGACAATAGATGAATTTTTAATTGTTTCAAGTATTTGTTCGATGTGCTATCCCATAATGGAACTGATCGAAATTAATGGTTTTTTATAATGAAGCTATCAATCAGACCAGGAGAAGATTGATGTTCAGATTTCTGACAATGATTCCGTGTGAGGTTATAGACGTATTCATTATAACATACTAAATGCTTGTATTTGTTACATACATTGTAATTAAAATCATATAGAAAGTGTATTACGGAATTATACGCATGATCGTACACAAAAACAGATTTGCTCGATTGTGTTCAAAGTTTTCTCACATTGCTAGTTTTTTTAACAAGAACCAGCGGAGTTGATCACTGTTTTACTTCCCACATATGAGCAAGTCAATTATTCTGATCTTGAAAAAGTTCGGATTTGAGATAATGTGTTTCCTGGATGCTTCAAGATCACGAAAATTCGTCACTAATTCCGACGTAACTTTTTTGTCGCCGCCTTATCTCAGTAACCATAACGAAATTTAGGTTGCGATTTGATGTAGGATCGTAAAAGAAAATGTGATATTTTCTGAAATCTACGCATTGGTGCTAATCCAAATCGTACCCAAACTTTGGTTTTGCATGTCTTCCGATTTCTCGATAATTTTTGGGCATACACATTTTATTGAGGTGTCATTTTTTTTGAAAATTGCAAAACTCCGATGTGGATGTTTTTCAAGTTGTTGATCATTTTAGGGTGCAGCAACACACCGATTGATTAAAAAGAATACAGAGATTTTCGTATTGTACATGCCATAAAATGCAAAAAAAAACATTTTTTCCCAAATTCGAAAATGTTCGCGATCACTATAGTCCCTCAAATAAAATTGGAATGAAAAATGATTATATAAGAAGATGTGTGAACAAGAAAAATCGTTAAGAGTTATATTGAAAATAATTTAAAGGATCAGCCTTTGTTTAGTTATTAATAAACCTCCTTTTCTTTTTCACCTTGTATATTCAGCTTGATCATTTCCATGGAATTTTCTAGTTTTTGTAGTCGGAAACGATGTCCATCAAAGAAGAAAATCGTTCTAAAAAATGTCGGTATGCAATTTACTGCGACAATGCTGTGCCGTACTTTGTCACGGTATTTTTCAATTGTAGTCCATGGGGACTCGTAAAAATTTACGATCTCGTTGCGCTTTTAGCAAAAAACTAGATTTATATCCGTGGTATGTCGATAAACAGTATTGTCGTTAGATTCACGACTTAATGTTCACTTCGGAGAGTGTCATAATGACTTCTATAGTTTTTGTTAATTCACGACTTGTACTACAGGCGATATTTTCTATTATATCATAGCTAGCAACTATTATGTTATTGTAGTCATATATGTAGAGGAGAGAAGCAATTCAAGAACTGGCGGGTACAAAAGTTGCTTTGTTTCAAAAGAGTCAAGAATTTTGTACAATCTACCGAACAACGTCTTTAGAGCTCAACTATTACAAGCAAAGTACACAAACCCTACACAACTCATACACAATTTGCGTTTCTTTAGATAGCAACATCTATTTTTTATTCTACCACATGAGATAATGAGTTTTGCACATGAATAATGGTATAATTTATTATCAATAAAAGGAAAAATAATAATAAGAACAATAATTGTTTCTTGGGAAAACTCGCACGTGACAAATATACTTTTTTGCACATTTTTTGACATATCTGTACGGGCTACGTCACCACCGTCAGAGATATCGTGCCTACTTTTTATTGAACTACATGATCCACCATCATTTTTCACAAACAGAGGGGTGAATCTAATTACTAACTAACTATTTACTTCAATATATTTAGAAAATTATGTCCTTTCTTGTGGGCAAAAAATATGTTGTTTTCATAAATAACCTCACGCAAAGGCAGATAGCCTATCGGGCTTCATAAGCACTGCGCGAGGATATATTGACCTTAAAACACTGCAGACTGCAACCATCGGGGATCACTGTCAACGGTAGCCCATTCCACAACGCCGAGGTTCTCCAAAAGAATGAGTTTTGGAAGAGGCTTGTTCATCTGCCATGATAATATCGATTGAATAAAATGTCGATGCCGTATCTCAAACGGTGATGAAGTTACTAATTCAAAAAACTATGTCAAAAAGCAACAGTTAAAAATTATGACATATGTGCCAGTTTTTCGCTTGTTTGCCTGAAGTTTATATCCGGTATGCCCAGACCGTTTCCAAACCAGGCTCTCCCGCCATTTTTGGAAACAGGTATAATTTTATTTATTTATTTATTTCTACACCATCTAACAGATATATCCATTTACAAGATGGGACAAAGTATGTGAAATTATACAATATACAAAGAACAATAATAATACGATAGAAAAATTGAGGTAATACACATGAAGTTGAAATAGCACCAAATAAATTAAACAGCAAACTTTTGTACAAAAACATCTACAGTTCGGCTAAGATTACTCATATTGCACATAACATGTAGAGGAGAATATTTCAGGCAGTCTGTACGAGGTGAATCAAGGTAAAAAGTTACATTCTGGCGAGAGTTTACTCTTGGCACGTGGAAATGTAGTTTGTGTAAAAGCTCCCTACAATCTATTAGATTATTGATCAGTTTATACAGGAAGCGTAGTCCATGCATTTCTCGTCTATGTTTGATAGACGCAACAGAAAACATTTCAAGTAATCTATCTTGTGGAAAGCCAATTGGCGGATAGGTTCCGTAAGATTTGAAATGTAAAATTTTTAGAAAATGCCTCTGCACAGACTCTATTTGATGAATGTACTTATTGTGGTAAGGATGCCAGACACACGACGCATATTCAAGCTTAGATCTGACCAAAGAGAAATATAATAGCTTGATAGTGTAAACATTTGTCATGTCTCTTTCGTTTCGCATAACAAAACCTAACATTTTGTTGGCAGCAGCAGTTATATTATTTATGTGAGCTGTAAAAGCCAGCTTTCTGTCGAAAGTAACACCTAAGTTCGGAGTTTCATTCTGTTTGAGTAGTATTGTACCGTTCAGGTTGTAGTTGTAGGTGACGTCGGTTACCTTGTGGCTGTAGGTCATTACATTGCATTTATTAATATTCAACTGAATTTTGTTATGCTTACACCATGAATATAAAGCGTCCAAGTTATTTTGCAGCAACAGGCAGTCGTTCCGATCATTTATTCTACAAAACAGCTTGAGATCGTCGGCGTATAGTAAATAAGGAACATTTAGGTTATCGCCAATGTCATCGATAAATAGTACAAACAATAGAGGCCCTAGCACGGAGCCCTGAGGTACACCAGAACTTGCTACAAACGTGGCCGAAGAAACATTATTGTAAGTTACGTATTGGATTCTGTTAGTTAGGTAAGATGTAATAAGGGTTAAAAGGTGATTCGAAAATCCATGAGAAGCTAATTTTTGCAACAGAACTGTGTGATCTAACCGATCAAATGCCTTGGAAAAATCAGTGTGAACAACATCTGTTTGCAGTTGAGCATCCATTTTGAGGTAATTTTGATCCATAATTCTGAAACACAAGTTATTGGTGCTCATCCTCAAGGAATTTTATTCTTGGTGATACTCGGATGCAATATGTTGTGATTCCATAGGGAAATCTTGTTACGAATGTGTTATTGCGAAGACGGCGCGGCGCCGAACAAATTTTGCAATAATGCTATAAAAAAAATATATTCTAGTTACATAAAATGGTAGAAGAAACTTCTAACATGCACTCAAATAGCTTTCACGTTGTCGTTCAAAAGAACCAAGTCACTTAGCATTTTACGCATGCTGGTTTGTGACCAAATCGGTATTTTTCTAGTTGCTATTCAGGAATGTGAGCTCGAATATCGAAGCGTATCGACATAATAGACAAACGCCTTTTGTATAAAAAAGGCTTTTCTTTGTGTGTAAGCTCGATGTAATGATGTGTGATACTTTTTTGTACAGAAACGATTATAAAGTATAAATAGGTTCGCTTACAAGTAATTGTATGCAATAGTATTCTGTTGGATATATATATATATATACAGGGTGGACCAACAAACCTGATATTCTTATGGTAACTACATATATATTATTATAACTATATTATTACACAGTGGTTTAGAAGGTTGTGAACCTTTGAACTGTGTATAAGGGTGATTAATATCACTAATATGCTTATTAAAAGCTAGGCAACAAGGAATTGTGGACGAAACTATGAGGCAATTCGAAACTGACGTAATCTACCAATAGATGGACTAATATCCACAAAATGCTAGTTTCCTGCTACGCACAGTGGCGCTGCCCATTGGCAAGTGTTAGGATCTTGACTTCGTAAGTTGCCGCCGTAGTGCGCGACGCTAGGAGATGGATGTGACGTTACTATCACACCCTTGACAGGGCTACGTATACAGACTTTACTGACAAGTCTAGGCTAAAGACGAAACATACATGTCTATAGCAGGTCTGATGCATAGTGGAGGGCATAGACTCAATAACTTATAAGTAAATAAAAAATTGTACATCATGCTAAAACTCAACGAATAAAAGACTTCGTATTTTAATTTATCACATTTTGTATTTCGCATGTCCTTTTAATTAGCAGCCATGGAAAATACAAGAGACTCATATAATTAGACTTGTGTTCCCTCTGCATAATCAAGGCGTGTAAGAAATGTGGGCAGGAAGTCGGACGTTAGCGTAAAATCGACGTTTTACGTGAAAAGAATGAAACGAAAGAACGAGTGGGCACTGATTTACTTTATGGGATCAGATCTAATACATTATACATTCCACGGATAAATACACTCAGTCGAGATTGCAATGGTTAGTCATCAAGATCTGGGTTCTGGTTTTATTTTGCGTAAAACCCTCGTGCGAAGATACATACATTAACGTAGGTTTGTATAATCTTCTGGAATGCGTAAGTCCAACATGTATAGCTAATGTAATGTTGGAAGATTATCTTGAAAGCCGTTTTTTCTACGTCGTCTAACATCACTTTGGAGCGCAGGGTTACAATACTCTTTGTTCATCAGGAATTAGCAGTAAATGACCCTTTGATTTCAGTTTCAATCTATTTAAAGAAAATGATTTTCTGTTTGCAGTGCCCGTACACAATACCAAAACTGCAGGTGTAAGACAGAACATTATAACTATTTGATACATCCATATATAATAAATAAGTAAAACTCCAATTAAATGTCGATTAGAGAAATCTTCAGCTTGTGGTAAGTATTGTTTGAAACTTGTAGACAAGGTGGATTTATCAAAAGTTTGATTTCGGACTTCTATTGTCTATAGAATTTTGAGTATCACGACGTTTCGATTGATGTGCTATCTTCAATCGTCTTCAGGTGAACTGAAGATAGCACATCAATCGAAACGTCGTGATACTCAAAATTCTATAGACAATGGAAGTCCGAAATCAAACTTTTGTGGTAAGTACATTTGTGAAAAAAGTATTTTAGAAGTTAGACTAAAAGATTTAAAATCAAAGTTGGTCAACTTTTGGACCGTATTCAGTGGCTTTCTCAACGAGTTATCCCACTTTTTCTAGTCAATTATTGAAGCCACATGAATGATCAAGCATCCTGTCATTACGTTTGTAGATTGTAGATGTTCTTACTTGGTGAAACTCTTCCATCATGCAGATAAAAAGATTTTAGTTTCACAAATAAAACTATGTTTCTTGCAGTGACGCGTTTCGATTAGTATTTAAATTTGACAGTCGGACGGAGGCAGAACGTCAAAAATTGTACCACCTCTTTGTCAGTATCAAATCTATATACATGGCACTTTCCCATATGTTTTTGTACAATACTATAATATATATGTAGATAATGTGTCAAAATGTGTCAAGGTTAATAAAAAGTTAAAAGAGAGCCTGTTGAACCGAGAAGCACAACATTGATGCCCTAGAAGTATAAGGAACATGAAAATATGAATTGTTCAGCAGTTCAATAAGAGTTAATCCCGAACCAAACAAATCCAACCATTTTGGTTTGTTATGTTCTACCCTTATTGGTCTTGATAAGCTAACAAATATTCAGAGGACAATTCTGAGAAACAACCTCAATGCGGTCCTGCCTATGCCAGAAATTACCAAGTCAAAAGAAATTATTGCCATCAACCTTGGGGTCACTTTATTCGGCCGGTTTATATGAAAAGTTTTTTTTAATGAAACGGCCATAATTAACATTGGACTACCGTGTGAACGGTTCTACCTAATCAAGTCGCCGTCGACTGACGCTTATACTTTACAGTAATGAAGTCTACCGTAGTGTATAATTTTCGGTGTGGTATTGGAGAAATTACCAAGTAGTGTTTTCATGATATAATGCGTAGGTATATTTTTACAAGTTGCTAAAGACAGAGGCTTATCATTGGTACATAACCTTCTTTACACTCAGAACTCATTTTATTTAACCTCGATTCAGTTTCACCGCTCGATATTGCCATTGAAATATTGCGGCTCTTTTGGAGAACCTCAGATCCGAAGTAATTTTGTTCGCGAAGCTTCTCTGAACACCAGAATTCAATCGTAATGATGAGAGAGTCTCATCGAGTAAAAGCATCTAGAATCCACATGAGATACAAACATGTCTATAGAGCTGGCATTGACAAGCAGACTGTCGATTATGCAGCGTTGCCAATTTTCGATATCGAGCTCTAATACATGTTTTGTGAGTCAAAGCAAGATTCACCTTATACAAACTGTGGATTTAAACCAAACTAAATACCATATATTACGCAGCGTGACAGGAAAATGTCTCAATTTATGCGCTCCATGGCCATTGGTGAAAAAACATCGGTCCATCGAGCAAGCGCAACACTCTCCGTGCAATAACAGAGTACCACAATCATTGCAGGAATTTAAATGAGTTTCATTAGTTTTTTGCCGAGTGACCGGCCGGCAAACGCCTAGGTGTGAATTTAAAAGACATTCAGAGTTACGTAATGAAATTTTATTCGGCCCCGCTTAATTGGTTTTCTGTGTTCGTTGCGTTTCATTTTGAGGGAAATTTACGTTTATGCCTCCATCGCCATTACAGCCAGCCAGCATCGGCATCTACCAGTCCCTACTCTAATTGATATAAACGTCTCTACAACAGATTCATTCGGTTTGAGCCGGACAAGTGTAATTTCCGACCGGGATCTAGAGCCACAAGTCAATTAATTAGATTCTAGAATCTAACTCGCAGTCTACAGATTTTGTAAGTTGGGCAGGCTAACTTAGTGGAATTGGAATGTGACGTTCGTCGGCAGACCCGACAAGTGGAGAGGGTGGGAGAAACCCACTGGATCCGAGGTTTAGTGAGTTTCCAGGAAATAATAAAAAAAATCGACTGGTCATATTCTTACGTACTAGTTTTTTAAAGGTTTCTAGTAAATATATATGTGTATATATATACATATTATATATCTAACCTCTTGTGCTACTTTGTCATCGACCATAGTGGCCCACGTGCGGATCCTTGCAGGATCCCATCTCACAGTAACGATACACATCAATCTCTCCGACAAACGCCACTGCACTCGCATTGGCGATGGTATCAGTCAGTCGATGCACATAGTAAATAAAACATTACATTAGTAATTCATACGAATATGCCCAGAGGACGGGAGCTGTTTTTTGCGAAGCAGAAGAAGAAGCAAAAGAAGAAGAACGGAGGCAGTTTTCTATTAGGTGTGTCCACGGGCGAAAATATGCGATGAGAGGAGATGCCACAGCTATCGGACTCGCCTTGTTCTGGTTTGTTAGTGTGATGCCATGACGTGTGATCATGTCTACAGGATGGAGAAACTGTTTAATCGGACTTTTCAAGAAGAATCTTTGTAAGATTCAATTACGTTTCAATTGAACAACTGCTTGTTTGTCGAGCTACGAATGATATTGACAAATCCATTTTTTTGCCGGCGAACATTCGGTAGGATTTGAAGGCTTTTGACACTCTCAGCTTATTAGATTGTCCTTTAAATTTATTGATTACGAAAAATTATTAAATTGCGTTTAGTTTGAATTAAACGGGACTCCATCAAGAGACCAATCAGGGTCGGACGGGGTGAAAGGGGGATTAGCTTTGACTCGAGGACCGTCAGAAGGAGCGTGTGATCTGATGATGATTACAGTTTCCAGTCGAAACGTAAAACACAAACTCTAAAGACAATGGACGTCTGAAGCTGTGTTTCTGAATCATCAAGGTTCAAATATTGGCTGATGGCTACATATTTGGTGCATTTTAAATGAATGCCAATATACATCTCGGATGAAAATGAACCTTAATGGCACTCTAAGCTAAGGAGATAACAGGCATTGTGTGGATGGTGATAAGAGTTCGAAACCGGTACATTTGTACACCACTGGCGTTGGTATTTCTCTCCTCCGTCCACACTGAAAACCATCCGTAGCTTCCAATGTGACCATCAGCGGTCGTTTTTTATCTATAAACCGGGCATTCCTCGTTTTCTTCGGTAATTTAGGTAACAAGAAGTGAGGCATTCCGGTGCGAGAGATGAGCAGAGCGGGTCCACCTACGACCGTCACGGCCTCCTGTGATGTCCGCCGCTCCCATAAGATGCCGCGCTCGGCGGACACCTGGCCCACTATCATACACCTGATGCTGGAGATAACGCAACATGAGTTCAGATGCCAGGGACGCGGAGAAATGCAGATTCTTGGTGTGCTCTTACTGGCTAATATGTGACGACACGCGTTAAAAATGATAAAAAAGATTCCGGGCACGTCACAAAAGATAAAAACAAAATCTGTCTATTAAAAGAAGCATCATGTAGATTGACCTTGTATCACATGCAACGCTCTCAGTTTAGAAATACCATTCCGGATTCGATATTCGGATTGGAATAAAACTTTAAGGATATTAAAACTACAGGAATACTGAATAATTCTCATAATTTTTTACTTTTGAAAAATCTAAATATTATACAGTATTTTTATTTGTTTGGCACTTTCCTAATTATTTACAATATTTATGCAGTTAAAATCAATAATGGATTCATCATTAGTAGTTTCTAAAACACAAACGGGCAATCTAGTCATCTTTCGAAGCAAGTAAACGACGTCCCAAAATACTGTAAGACTTTTAGAAAAGATTAAAGCGGTTTAATTTTATTTGAAACAGTCGGCATCAATCGAAAATTCAGTATTTTATTCGGATGTATTAAATAAGTCCACAACTACTGGAATATCAGACCAACCATTTATGTATAACAATTTTGCAGGACTACCGGTGTCAAATATTCGTGCAGATGATAGAACGTCATCTAACAACGCAAAAAAATGGAGATTTGCTACTTCTCTTCCTCCAATTTTCATCTTTTCCCCAAGAGTTTTTTCGTCCTTGCTGTCGTGGTAACCCAGTGTCAAAATATAACTTTCTGAGTCATACAGGAACCAAGTAATACCGGGCAGAGAAATAGACATGATGGTTAGTGACATGCATCAAACATCATCATAACCTCAAAAAAACATAATATGTATATTTGAAATGTTTTGCGGTTTCAATACTTGTCCCGACTATTGCCATGAGAAGTAATACAATTTACTGAGTTATCAGAAAGACAGTCTCAAAGATTCGTGTAACTTCTGAAACTTGTCCTCTTTTTAATCACTCTTGAGTGCTGCAATTTTTGTTTTTGACTATAAAGATGCTAACACTTAGTGATACTTCTACAGAAGCACATTGTCATCTCTATTTGTTTCGATTAGTATCCTTTTTTCATTATAATTATTTCGATTAATTTTTGCTTGTGCGAAAGCAAATGCATTTTTAATGAGTGCTAAACATTTTCAATGAAGAAAAGTCAAGACTATGAACTTTTAAGTATGAACAACTTTCTGTTATATTTTATTTTTACTGGTCAGCTTTTTAATAATCAAAAACCAGTAAGCATTATCGAGTAAAAATATTATGTTTACATATAATATCAATCTTTTAATACCACTTTGGTCAGAAATTCCTACAAATTCAACAAAGTATAACGTAAAGCGAACATGTATTGTACCTAAATGATAAGCTTCTTGAGAAGTGTTTAAAAGGGCTGTAGCACAGTTGTGACTGCATTACATGCCATGATACTGGTACATAACAAACCGTAATCCCGCTAACTGCGATTCAGTCAAAACAATAAGTGCCGCCGTTTCGCGTCGCGTCGGTTGTTTCACAGCCACCTAGCGCGTTTTATGACCGCGTGGCTCGCCGCCTGTACACGCTCATTGTTTTGTTCTGGCTGTGGTCGTCTCTAGATTCTCTCAACGAGTCCAACATGCATGTATAACAAATCATTCAGATGAAGGCGCGGGCACGACTAACAAGACGTTATGAAGTAGCGAGGGCGGCTGTTTGACGTAAGCAAAAAGACAAAAGGCAATCAGCGGCGGCTGGCCAAGCGATCGAGGATCTGTCACTTGCCTGATGGTGCACATAGACGGTGGAATTACAGAACTAGATTGTTGGTATAACTCACTCCCGTACATGATGGTGTTGAAAATATATCTTAGTTTAGTTTTGTGTCCAAGAATGTTAATTTACGTTTGGTGTATTAGGCAAGTCATATGAAATATATGTATTCTATGTAATCAGCAAACATTTTGGCAGCTGCATAGACGCACTGGTGGGCACAATACAATGAGGTTCAAGACCCAAAATGCTTCTATCAGGAGCGGTTTTTGTTGCCCGTTTTGCTGCGATGGTTGCTTTTCCCTGAGATTCGGTAAAGTCTATTGTTATATGTTACCTATACAAATGATGTTTTAGCCCATAACATTCCTGTGGACAATGTCGTTTCGCTCATACTGTTCAGCCAGCTACCTGAAGCTGAGTTATGTTAGCAACACTTGATAGGTCCAGACAACTCACGAAGATAACCTTTGCTAGAAACACAATTTTTTCACATCATAGATTTTTCTGTATTAATATGAAAAACGCCGATAATCGAATTTAGTTCTAGTTGTCAAATTCTGAAGTCTGTGGTTATGTATTTAATATGCCTACCTGCATATCGTATCGACCGGTC
This sequence comes from Bruchidius siliquastri, assembly GCA_949316355.1. Taxonomy (NCBI): domain Eukaryota; kingdom Metazoa; phylum Arthropoda; class Insecta; order Coleoptera; family Chrysomelidae; genus Bruchidius; species Bruchidius siliquastri. The sequence continues at coordinate 38,612,217 of OX438533.1, read as the reverse complement.
GCCGTCGTCAAAATAATCTTAAAAGCATTTGCATATATGCATGTGGGCAACAATAAAACAAATACAATTCTCCTAAGTACACGAAGTCTCTTCTATTTTAGCGTTGCCTGGTAGCAGCTAAGTGGTTAAACGATCGTTTATTTGCCGCATATTCCTATGGCACTTACGATGAGCCGGCGACAATTGAGTCTTAACTGTGAAAACGTTGGCTGTTTGTATATTTGTGATGCGGTTGTTAGCGAATTTAATTATTAGATAATATACTTTTATTTTCATTCGGGACCGAACGAAAATCTGAAATTATTCATCGTCTTGACAAAAGAAGGATGGTATCACAAAAAGACACTTGAACCCGGTAATCCTTCGTACCTATTAGACATAGATGATTGTTCTTACATATGCGTTGAAAACACTTAAAAATGGTAGACCACCAATTATTTCATAGGTAAGTTATCATAACGGCAGTAAGCCTACCAAACTCTACTGCTATTCGTCATGTATTGCAAGGGCGGTCTGTGGGACCTTTTTCTACGAATCCACACCTCTAGGGCTTCTAGGCGATGTCCCCTGTCTATAAAGGAACAAATCTCCCTTACTATTTGTAGTAAATCGTTCAAAAAACCAAAACGATGAAAACTGGAAAGCAAAGAAGACCGCAGAAAAGAAAGGAAGGTCGTCGAGATGAGAAAACAGGTAGCCGTGGGTACGGTGCAGGTGCCTGGCGACTACTACCAATCGCGTTGTTGACTATAATTACAGCTTAATAGTAGGCGGCGTAGGGTAATGTATACTTGCACTTGCACGTCTTGTCGCGTCCATCGTTCGGGCATCGCGAAACGGGGATCTGAGATGGCCGTGAACGCAAGCAGGCCTTTTAGCCCGCCAAATAACCACAATCAACTCTCAACTACCTACACATGCAACTACTCCTCCTTTTGGATCCACAACCGACAGCAACAGACCAGTTTCATTCATGCTCAATACGACGCGACGTAGCAATATCATGGTGATGGATAAGTTACCATGTTACCAGTAATTCGATACATTCTGACGTTACTGTATCAACAGCACTCAACTTTGGATTTTGTTGAAATAGTCTATGAATCTCATTGACCCATTACTTCACACACACATGCATGTAACACCATTTCATGAATAAACATAGAGATACACATACTGATTACAATACCTTTGATCCTATTTTATGGATTGTGGAATAAAATACATTCAACTAAAGATTAACTGTTTTATTACAGCTTCTTCAGATTTCTGTTTAGAAATAATATCCCATGTACGATGAAACCTTAATCGTCGAAGCTAGCATGATGTTATTTATGATGAAGAATTACAGACGTGGTTGATGTCATATTGTAACTATATTTTTGGATGAATTTACAATAACTGCTAGCTAAGTAAATGTTTAGATGATCGACACTTATGTATTGAATATTGAGCTTGAAATTTATCCTAATAGTATCTTCTTTTAGAGTTAATACCGTTATATCACAGAGACGCAGCTGTGATACCTGTTCATGACAAAAAGCATATTCTTATCTTGTCTATACAATACGGGGATGCATTAGACGGTATATTAAAGAATAAAGTGATTAATTTCGATTAATTTCTCGAACTGCTCCGCTGAAGTTTTGGGATTTTCGTGACAGGAATTGAGCAATACCTCTATGGTATAGATATAGACTGTTAAATGTAATAATTACCTTAGCAGCCATTTTTTTCACTAGTTCTTATATTGATCATCGGATTCTCACCTGTAAAAGAAATAACCTGGTCAAATTAATTCATAACAAAGGGTCACATAAAAAATGAGGTAATGTAATATCAAAGAATTAAATTTTGATGCTCTGGACCAAAACATTGTGTTTGGCGAATATGTCAAAATAGTAAGACTAAAACATAAGCATCCCTACCGCTGAAATTTTATTTTTTAAAATAACGTATTATTTGAAGTGGATTTATAGCTATTAAACTGCATACTATTTATCCTATCTAGTTGCCCTGCTATTAAATTAATATTTTTTTCTTTCTTTTGCCTCTCTTCTGGAAAAACTTTTTTTGGGAACTGCATTTGCACTAGTATTGATTTGTACCCCTACAAAACCTCAACTATCGCCGATAAAATGTCCTTAAGATATTTCATGTGATAAACTATTTTATTTCTTAAGATAATTCACGATTTAAGATATTTTATTTCTTTAGCTATTTCATTTTTTTAAATACATTATATAACTATTTCAAGAGTAAGTTAACATAGAATACAAAAAGATGGGACCTTATAGAAGTGTATCGATAAAAATTGAGTTTAAAAGATCAGTTGAATCATTTAATACAATGAAATCAGGATTTCGCAGATATTTTGACGGCGATGGTTAAGGTTTTGTAGAGAATGATGGAAAGTTTCACCAAGTAAGAGCAATAACAACGACAATGAGACACAAGACACATTTTCATGCGGTTCCTCAGTAGGATGAGAAAATGTTGAGAAGGAATTACATGATCTCAAAATTGCACACCCTGTATAAAAAGATCCGCTTACTCATCTACAGATCGACGATCTTGCCTGATGTGTGGGAGCCGTCCATTTCGGTCGGTGGTTGTTCCCATTTTGGACGATCAAGAAGAGTTATTTGATGACAAGTCGATGGAGAAAGAGATGGAGCTACGGTCGGCACGGCTTTAAACAGTCTGGCCCTAAGACCAAAATAGACGATGCGCAGTTTTTTGGCCCAGTATCCATCGGACACGTTCAAGTGCCACTCGCAAAGCGACGACGGGTCCATAACAATTTTTTTCAATCAGCCACTGAGAAGTTTCGTATCCAAGAGCAGGGTAATTGAGTCGCATTAATTCACCTTTACTAGGTTTTACTAAGGGTATGCGTTATAAGAGGCTGATTCTTCTATCCCCAGAGGCTCGGAAATGATCTTCAAAGACGAAAGTTCCATGCTCAAAATACATTTTAGTTTCACCAGAACTTAGGTACACGAAAACTAGAATGTGAGCAAAATAGATTGAATCGCGACATCAAAACCTCTGCAAAAAGGATGAAAATCATTCAAATAGAATAAATGAACCAAAGCTTCTGAGTGGAGGCCAATGCAATAAAGAAAAAAAGCGAAAGTCTCCACTATGCATCAGACATACATGTTTCGTCTTTAGCCTAGACTCGTCAGTATAGAATGGCGGTCTAACTGTAGAGAGCAATTGGGTCGTCGTTTGATCGGAAATATTCCAGCATCTAAATCACCAAGTACATATCAAGGCCGTTACTTCAATTACTTTCAATTATTCATATTAAACGAGCACTACAGATCGTAAAGAGAGACTTTTTTTCGAAAAACGCTCCCTTTTCCCGGAAACGATTTTTAAAGTTCCTCCAAAGTTTCATTTATGACCGTTTAAAATTTTTTCGATTTTTTCGAAAAAATGACACTTTCTGTGACGTCGCGGATTTTGAAGTCCGATATTTCGTATTTAGGAATTCTGATCGAGCAAATTTCACATCGTTTTTTTTCCTCTCTAAACGGTCTTTACGATTCACAGGGGACGATACTTCTATCCTTTTCGGATTTCCAGAAAATTCGATAAATGTACAGTGAAATTTTTCAAATCAGACCGATAAAACCGGTGTCAAGCAGTTATTTCGACAGAGCTGCACGGATAATTGGACCGACAAACGGAAAACCGCCTATATCCGGGTGATGAGGAGATTCCACAATAGCCAAATTCGAAAAGTTTTCAAAGGTCGCTAAAACCGTTTCGGAGATATTTCGAAAAAACTTAGATGCATGGAAACGGACCGCGGACGTGTCGGTTTCCTTCTTTCGTAAAATTCACTCATATATTTATACAGAAAACGAATACTACTCACCGGACAAGTCAAGTTTTGAGCTGAGCTTTTCTTACCGACACACACTTTCCAAAAAATATAGCTATTTTTCCAACAATCACCACGTAAAATCCATGTACATCTTATTTGTCACACTACATAATCGACTTTTTCTTTCGTGCAATGAAAATTCAAGGTTTCCTTAATAGTTAGACGTTTTTTTGCTGCCCGATTCCATCAATTTTACTCAGGATATTGAATATTATCCAAAAATGTATCGAATTTGATCGAAATGTCACTAACTTTTCCCTCCACAGTCGGTCTCATCTTATAAGCGTCATCAGTTGTGGTCGATCTACACTACCGACATTTTACCGGCTGTGCCGTCTACTACAGGGTAACGAGAGGTCGCGTCGCCCAACGCAATACAGAGGCGTACATTAATGAAAATGCTGAAGTATTTCAGATCAACTATGTATATGATCCACTTCAAATGTTCCATTATTTTTTGGACAGCTAGTGCTGCATTTAACGGTGTACATGTTTGCGTAGAATAACTTTTCCGTCCCAGAGATATTTCTTGGATAAATATGAAGCCTCCGGCTTTAAAATTCCAAAATGTAGATTTGAGAAGAATAACATTATGATAAAAAACAAAAACCTTGACATACGCATCGCGCAATATACCATGCGCAAAGCAGTCGAACTCGTATGCGGATTCCCTTTGACGTTAAATCACTCAGGCACTACATACTGAAGAGCAGGAAGGCATACACTAATAAGGAATAATCTTCATTCGAAATGATACATGGTCTAATTTATAAATTCCTCGAAATATAAATGCGTTCGCACAATGTTATATATTTAATAGAGTCTCTGTAAATCATCGATTTCCGTTCGAGACTGAATGCTATACGTTTATTGAGGAAACAGAATATTTAGAGTTCTATCAAGATCAGCGATCTGGAGCTAATAGACACAGAGACGTACTCGTACTGAAGCATGTTTGATATTATAAAGACATATTTGTTATCTAGCCTGCTTGAACCGACTTCGAGAAATTAGGTTATCATTTCGACTCTCATGTATGTAATAGTAATATTACTGGAGTTGTGAAAGATTAATATCTGTTAGACTTGTTGGGGTTCAATATAAATTTATGGAATTTCTTGTATATTCAAGTACCTATGTATGTATGTCTCGAAGTGTTAGTTGGATTGTAATAAAAAAATTATAATTCTGTTGATGTACTAATAGAACTAATCTTAAAGTGATGGGAAAGAGTAATAAAATAAAACATTTTTGAAACAGCCCATATAGCCACATCTTAATATGCGTTTTAGCAAGAAATAGCATGAACGTTTAGTAGGGCAGTGGTTGCCCGCCTTTCTCCCAATCAGGCGTTTCGAGGTTAAAACTCAGGTGACAAGTTTTTGTCTTACTTCACTATTAAATATAAATTGTATTATTATCATGAAATTCAGCTACTAATTCATAATACACCATCTAGAGTAAAAATATTGATGTCGAGTGCATTGACATAAGTAAATATCATCTCATTTAGTTACTTAACCTTTCCAGTAACTAATTGGAACCATGATGATTCCGTTCGAGGCTTGTTTTGCTCCGAGGATCGCGGTACGACTTCCATCTCCCGCGTACGAGATCAGGCAAGCGGAAATTTTTAATGCCGAATCCTTTGGAGAAGATGCGAGGCACAATTAACGTCTTCGGCCGGCATCTTTGGAATTTTGTATCATTATTTTGTCACAGTCGTACTAAGAACCACTTGATGGATAAATACCAGATCAATTACTGTGTCAACCTTGCGTCGGTTCAAGAGATTCGTAATGAGACACTGATTGCGATCTATCTCAATTGTGTTGGTGATCATGGCGCACGGAGAAATAATCGTCAAGTGTTATGTTGTTCTAATACTTGTATCAATCTTCAACTGAGTTTAGGTGAGAGACTTCGGAGAAAGTTTTGCGCGTTGACGTAATACCACGCATTTTTGACACTGTTAGAGAAGCAATAAATACAGTGCTCTTGCCCAGCTCGGCCGACAGTCATGATTACTATTTGTAACGATTAATGAATATTTAAATTATAATAACTAAGCCAGCCACCATACGAACCAGAGCTGCTAATGTGAGCACCAACGAGGTGCCTACAACGGTGCACGACGTACACCTATAGGTGCTCCTAAAATGACAAATGTTAGAAAACAGCACAACACATTTCAGCCGTCATATTAGGCTGAGTTATAGGGCCATTAAGCGTACTTATTCAGAAGATATATCACGAACGTCGCCAGAAACAAAACAGAATCGCCGACGACGTCGTAACTCACAAAAAATAATTTAATAGACTCGATTGTCAAACAGTGTACCTCTGATGTCGCGGAACGGCCCGAGAAGCACTAGCAATGTGGCATGTGCACATACTCGACGGCTATTTAGAACATTGGTATCGACTGAAGGTTTAGAACACTTGCTAGTATTCAGTTTTGTCACAAAAACTCATTTTTTTCATAGACAACCTGTCAAAAAGGGACTCTAAAAGTACTGATCGCGATTATGTCCAATATCATTACAATACCGAATATTTCTAATTCTGCAATAATAATCATTTGGTAGAATAATGAAAGTAACATTTATCTCCAACTGCCGCGCAAGGTGGTGCTGCCCATTGTCATCTTTACGAAATCAACATCCTAACAGGTCATATGCATAGCGGTGACGTGTTTCGATTTATATTTAAATTATGGTCGGACTGTCAGATTCAAATGATTTAAATGTAAATCAAGGAACTACAAGAAAGGGATTTCTATTTGTGAACAGTGTGTTCAATACATAATTATTTTATCTGTATGATGGCTTGACCATCTACAATCAAACATTTTGTATACATGCATGAATTTTGTTTATTGAACACAAACAAATGATACGACTCAACTTAGGTGAGGCATAGTAATAAAGTGAGTAAAATTTATTTGAGTCATTTAAACATTATTTCCACAATTTTTCACAGCGCTGCTGGAACAAAGTCAAGATTACAGATATGTGCTGGAGGCATTTCGTAAGAACCTTTCACGCTTTCTAATTCATGTTGGCGAAAGGAGCAGATTTACCAGTTGACTCAAGACAATTAATTCAAACAAATTCCCTTCTTCAATACTCAATGGTCGCAATTCCGGCAATTGGACCGGACCAAAATGACCCGATACTGTTTTAAACTATCAGAGAGTTCCAAATCTCAGCAGTAAATATTTATTTTTTCGATGGCCACGCACGAATGATCTCCAATGGCGCCTTAAGCACTAATCCAATTATAAATCGTGGGTAGTGAGCCGTGCGTACTATCTACTGACAGCAAAAACTGCAGAATAATCTTTAATTAGGAGAAAAAGGCAATTGTTCCGAAATGACCGACAAAAAATCAACGCCGCCTGTGCCGCTAAGCTGATTAACAGATCGGACTATCGAATTTGATTGGGCGCCACTCAATATCCGATAAAGCAGGCTAGATGGATTAATACAGAAGAAGATGAGTGATAATTTTTGCTGGAACTTATCCTGTCAGTGTTTGGTTGATTCACCTTAATTTTTCCTGACTATTCACTGAAACCGCATATGATGAATAAAAGTAATATTCTAACGTTTCGGCTGCCTCAGCAGTAAGTCAATGTCATTTTGCATAAAATGCCCCAAACTTAATTTTTTTCCCATAACCTACTTCAACTGGATTGACAGTTCTGAAATCTGATAAGAATATTAAATAGACTAATGTTTGAAACTTGTAGACAAGGTTGATTTATCAAAAGGTTGATTTCGGACTTCCATTGTCTATAAAATTTTGAGTATCACGACGTTTCGATTGATGTGAACCAGTTCACCTGGAGACGATTGAAGATAGCACATCAATCGAAACGTCGTGATACTCAAAATTTTATAGACAATGGAAGTCCGAAATCAAACTTTTGATAAATAGACTGATATCTCAGTCGTATGAAACACAGAGTCAACCTACTTGACGCCATGTTGTAGGGTAAGTATCACTATTGTAATAAGCGATTAACTATTATCTTTAGTCAGCTAGAATGCAATAGCAGGTGTTGAAACATGAACAAGACAAACTAGAGTGTTAGAGTAAACGTGGCAACGTGACAAAAGCCGGGAGCGTCAATATCAATTGAATAGTGAATCGGATGTATTGCGTGTTCTTGCCACTGGAGCTATATCTCAAAAAGTACCAATCACTATCGAGGTCAACATTTTGTAAATGATATGTTAGCACATCTAATTAAATCGAGATCTCCCCATCACCACTCCGAATCACGATTTTTGATGGCCCTAAAAATAATTGAAAAAATGATGAGGAGCCTCGTAAAGGGCCTGAAACAAAGTATGAGGGCCATTCACTTTTTTTGACTTTCGACCGCCTTTAACCGACTTTCAAAATCTACTAAGCCTTTTGTCCTTGTCACACTAGAAACCTATTATTAATGTTTAATTAAAATCTAAAGCTACTTTTCCAGTTATGAAGGGGCCAGTGATTTGCTAGACTGATTACAGGCAGACAGACAGGAATGGTTTTCCGTGATGTGAAACATCAAATAATATTCTAACGTTTCGGCTGCCTCAGCAGTAAGTCAATGTCAGTGTTATGAAAATTCCAAAACTCAATCAATTTCTTTTGTGCTTTGGATAAAACGCTGCCGGGGTAACCGAAACGTTATATATCACATACTCTGAAAAACATCCTCCTTTCGGCCAGCTGTGAATAGCAGACATACAGGGAATGAAATTTCAGTGTAATCTGACACTCATTACAGATGAAAGATACCTTCCAGCGTCCAGCAATCGTTTAATATTCTCTAAACACCTAGTCCCACCATTTTTCGGACACCGAGATTGATGTAATATCTACCAGGTGCTACTGAAATGAACTTATTTTTGTAGCACCAGTTAAAAAATAGCAACATAGATGACAAAATTTGCAAAGGATACATGAATTGTTCCCAATACAAACGAACTAAACTGCAATGAGGATGTTGAGGTCAAGTTAGAAAACAGAGAACAGTTTATTTCTTTGATCATAGCAAGTCTTGCCTCATATTACATAATCTATCTTGAAATTGATCGAAATCTTAAATTATAACCTTAATGTCAGATCGTACCGCCACTTATCCAGTATCTCAGCAAATGAAATGTGAGAATTGATAGGGATAAGCTCTCATTGAAAAAGGGTTGTCAGGTACTGTGGTTAGAAATTTTGAGGAAGCATAAAATATCAAGATTATAATTGAAATGTTGAAACAGCTTAAGTATTTCACAGTTATATATGATTTTATAAGTTACTTATAGGAACAAGATGGGTGATGAAGAAAATCATACCACTACCTCCTTCATAGTCAAGTCAAATGGGATATAAATTAATTTTTTACTTAGTATGAAAAACCTTCAGGTCACGTAGTCGATATTGACGCTAGGCAATGTAATAAAATTGACATTTTTTTGTTTGACGAGAGCAGAGCGAATATATGCAGATGTATGAAATGTAATCCTGACTTTCATTTTCTATATAATTTTGATGGCTCGACGTTTCGATTGATTCACTATCTTCAATCGTCTTCATTTCACACAAGTCCTACCAAATAAGAGAATCTGTAGTACATAAAGGAGGAGGAAGCCTCAACAAAGTACTTATGGAGTTCACCTGGTACAGTGTGGTTGTCGGTATTTAATAGAACATCCATATCGGTAACATGAAAAGACGGAGCGCGGCGAGTAGCTATTTGCCTTTCAAATTCACACCATCCTTCTTAATTTGTGTTAGTGTCCGAGTTAGTGGTTAAAGAAAGGCTCATTATTTACCGCTGCTCCACGCGGACACACCACACCACCACTATCAGTGGCGTATGAATGGATATTTAGCCCATTAATTCTGTTAGTTGATCATGCATTTTAAAAGTCGTTTTTTATTTTAATATTTTCTGTCATGGAAAAATATGGCGTCCGGATTGGTATCAAATACCTCAGTTGATTTGGATAAGACTATCGACCTTTTGGAATTTACTTTAATTAATTATGAGAAATTTCCTTATTACCAACAGATGCTACTGCAAGAAAAATTAAGAGACAATCTACTTGACGCCATTTATAAGAGGCTTATATAAGACTTAAGTAATGATTTATGAGCCTTATTCGATATAAAATATAGTAACAAGTAGTAGTAGTTGCTAAAACAGGAGCATAACCAGTCAGCTCAGATTAGATAAAAATATCTATACCATAAAATTTCGTAGAACGTGTAAAAAGGGACAATGCTTCAAATTGGTATGCAACGTTTAAAATATATAGAAAATTTACCTGAATCGTAATAGTCCACAGTTGTTGAATATGAATCCTTCTTATATTTTATGGAGGCACATATGTGAACAAGTTCTAACAAACAAGGAGGATTACCGAGTTCAAAGTTTTTGTAGCAGAAATATTTTACCGAATAGCAATTACCATGCGATTTCGAAGAGTACATCGTTATGTGAGTCTCAAAAAAGGACGAGACGACATCTTCTACGATTGATTTTGGGTGAACCAATGGAAATGCAGCTCTTTAATAAGAAGTTCCGAACATGTAGTCATATGACTAAGAAAATAGGAATGTATATACTTATCAATTTAAAAGTACAGAGCAATAGCACACGATTTTATAACCAAAGTGAGCTACTGAACTACAAATCGGATTCAATTTTATTCGTTAGTTTTGTATATTTTTACCATTATTTAATTTCGTTTAGTACTGGATTTTAACGGCATGTAAATCGTTTTTTAATTTATTCATTTTGTTCAGATCCTACGCCACTGTTCACCACACACATAAATTTAGTATCTATAGGTGCCGGCTCGCTCGGCGTTACTTTTGTATATGGCCGAACCGGGCGAAAAACAAATGAAGTAGGTGTTTATGTAAATCGCGTTACCGTTTTAGATAGAAGTAAAAGTACCACTGCTCCCCGGAAAGGTTCGGGTGACCAGGATTTTGAACATGTAAAAGAGGAAAAGTATACAGAATACAGATCGAATTTGTAGTAACCATCACTTACTTCGAAGGCTGTTAGAAGGAAATCTGCTCTGATGGGATTTTACTTGGATTTGAACCTGGATCCTGAAATATCATGTACTATAATTGCAATATAATTTACATTTGCTTTGTTGTTGTTTAAATGCTATTGACTGAACAAACAAGGTGTTACATTCTAAATGAGACGGTTTCGATAGGAGTAGTGAAACGCAATATGATCTATAATCATATAATATTAAGAATTCTTAAACTAATGTGAATGATGAATCTGATGATTTTCATAAGATTGGCACAGCACTGAATCTACGTTCACACAAATGCGACGATGGTAAAGCTATCAAAAATCGTTGAGTAACCATAAGCCGGGACACAATTGCGGGATTAGGTTTTGTAGGCAGCGTTTATAGTAGCGGTTTTTGATTTAATTTTTATTTCCTCGTTCGTCGTCATTTCAGTCAGTCCAGAACTTTCACTATTTTAAAATGTCATGGAATCGTTCTTTGAAATTACTGTGAAGATTCTGCAAATGTGGCCAGTAAACAAGTAAGTTTTCGTTATAGACTGCTGCTGGCTGCTAGAAAATTGGGAAACTGTGAAACGTATGCCGATAATTTTTTGTGTGAGAGTAGATTGACCACTTTGAGGAAGAACTATTTTGGTTGATCACGTCACTATTCCAAAACATTGGTACAGCCAAAATTACGCAGACTAAACTGAAGGCTGTTTAATAATCTTTCGTGGCAGAAAAACATGTCGTCACGCCAGAACAAGATGCTCTCCGTTGTCGCGCCGTCTCTCCTGCATCCTTTTATCTCCCTGAGCCATCTCGACACGGAGTACAAGAGACCGTCCGACCGGCATCTGGTCGTGCTTTACCGGACCGCGAACCACTCGCACTATTTGTCCGGAGACAATTCACACCTTGCTTAGCTCGCTGCCGCCGATGTTGTATTGTAATTATGCGCATCTTGATATATTGAGAAGTAGAAGACACGAGGCCGACCTCACTGCGTCTAATGATGAGCACTGATGAGCTACTAGACAACTCAACTCATTCTTAAAATTATTTCCCGCCATTGCTATTAGGAGAGGTGTGAACATCGACATTGTCAAAAGCAGGGATACAAACATGACCAGTATAACATAATTGGTAATTCAACCATCTCACCATCTCAAGTAACATGAGACAAGAGAGACAAGCAAACAAACATCAAAATGGGCTCAATACTTTAGTGCTATCTTGAGTCAGTTTTGGCAATACATGAAATTAAATTACTACGACCAGTTATCACGGTTCCTTATCACAATAACAAGGGTCGTAGCAGTGTTGTGAAATCATCAGAAGTAAAAATAGTATAGTCTCAACTCATCTCTAAGTGTCGCCCTCTATGGGGACGCCCATTAACAACTTACGAAGTCAAAGGTATATCTGCACTGCTTTGAAGCAGCCACAGATGTCCCTTATGACATCTGTCAACAAGTGTGAACTGGGTTACATATTATATACCACCCGATTGCTCTCTACAGTTAGATCGTCAGTCTATACTGACGAGTCTAGGCTAAAGACGAAACATGCATGTATATAGCAGGTTTCACGCATAGTGGAAAGCATACACTTAGTATATATTCTTTTTATTGTCAACAATATTCTTCTTACAGTAGATATTAGACATCCAGATTGATTCCCGACATAGCAATGTACAGAAAAAGCAAATTATTAGTACATATGGACGTATACATAGATCAGTTATCAATAAACAAAAAGGAAAAGTACTTTTTATTGAAATATTGAGTTTTTATATTTTCACAAAAATAGTATGTTTCAAACGTTTCTATAAATTTAATCTAAATGACACATGTGATCAGAGCATCACAGCTTCAGAAGTGATACTTTGCAAGGTAATTATAGAAAAAAACTGATGTGTGCTCATAGCATATAGCTTTGATGATAATTCATTTTCGTAAAAAATAATAAAAAAAGTTAATCTCACAACAACAAAAAAATTACCATGATATATTACAAAATTATGGACGAATGCATATGCTTGGACCCAAAATACATCTGTCCCTTGGTGAGAATTGACTTTAGTAGCTGGTGTTAATTAGATAAATGATGTAGATTTAATATGGAGTATAATAATGCAGGTGTTTACATATCGAATTACACGTACTGAGTACGTTAATTACCGTAACAACAACTGCTCAACTGTTTCGGTTAATTCCGGACGAATTAGGTAGATAATTTGCGAGTTAAGTTTGTGGTGTATTTCAGTTGCTTGGAAACAAATGTTTCAAGAAATGAGTCCCTGGCGTTTGTATTGATGTTTGAAAAATCAGTTTGAATTTTCTAGTCTCGATAAGATAGGGAGTAATATAGGAAGCATGAAATTATAAGATCGGGATTCTAATAATGTCAACAATACAAAAATTAGAATCATTGTATGAACTGTAAATGAAAAATCGTTTTGTTATATTTCTAAGGGGCAATTTCATCAATATTAACGATTTATTAGAAGAACTGACAAGTCACATATGTCCTATGTAAAATGCCATCAAACATTCTAGTCTCAAAAGTTTCTGCAAGTCATTGATTTAGTTAGTTGATAAACAGATTATTGTTTTTTCGCACACATAAGCAAGAAGGGAATTGTATTCACAAAATCTTGGTATACCCGATAATGGTTAATACCAAAAAAGAAGAAACCTCGAATCAGCTTGACGGTGTTGTTTCATGTTTTTCAAGATCCTAATCAGTTTAGTCGTTTCTCTAAATTTGATTGAATGAAATGGCTAAGCACTTAAGTGCCAGGGAAGATGATGCATCTATATGATTTAGATATAAATTATTTATATGTATCACTTAGTGTTTTTATGGACATACATTTCACTTGCTAGCTTAGTTAAATATTTCTCAGCTTCATGAAAAATCACTGTTTTCACAGTTCTCGTAAGGCATACCTAATATCTCTCTCTATGTACAGATACGAGTATAGTCTATTTTGTGTTCACATTTGATGGCTCCACAAATTAACGTCATTCTGAATCAACCAACTACTAAATTAACTTAATCTGAAATCAGAGATAACCACGTAAATAGCGCGGTGAATATTCAGGCCAGCGTAATCCTGATAATTATTTCTGTAATTTGTAATCCCGTCTGGATTCCTGGATTGAACCCTGTTCTACACAAGGCTGCGTCTTACGTAGAGTCTGGCCGGCCTGTTTGAAATAGCACGACGTATGACGGTATCTTTTACACACTACATTATTCATTCTACTTGGATAATTGTAGGTATTTGTTTCAAAAATACACATCATGTTTTCTGCTGCTACAATGTTTGTCAAATAGCTTCGATGTCATTAATCCTTAGATTGCTATCGTCGGCGAAATGCGGAACCTATGTGCTTATAAATAGTGCTTCTATTAATTACCGTACAACTGAAAATATTGACGTATCTCTGACACTAAATCATTCGCTGAAGTATTTTGGACACAATTTCTTCTATGTATTTATTTCCAAATATATTCCCTTTTCCATGTACAGCTTTTCCATATATCTATACTAAACCCCGCTATAGGAGACAGATGCTCGAACGCGTGTGCGCCATCTATCAACCCAAAAGTGAATTACCGAGTCTCATAAGATGCAAACCATTTGAAGAGTGTACATCAAGATGCTGGTCCTTACTGTAGAAATCTTTTGATAAAACGTGTTTATTCTCTACTTTAGTTTGGTTTAGCAGATTCGGGTCTTTAGTACTCCATCAGATTGCAAGCGAATATACAAACAGATTACGAAGTTTAAATACATTCAATGTAATCGTATTACTCTACAGTGAAATGTCATTCAGATTGTATGAACTGCAAAAGGCGTTAATCAGCAGAGCTCAGTGTTCATAGATCTCAAATAGTGAAACTAGCGTCGTTGTGGAGACGAAACGACTGCGTACCAGTACGTACACGTAACTGGAGTACCATCATCAATAAACGAGGGTGATTTATCTTAGGATAATGCGTTCTTAGAGGATAACGTACACACACACACACAAACATACGGAGTCCGAGCTTTTTGCTGGCAACCGAAGAATTTTGATGAGGTAGTGCTGTTCTCGCGGAGTTCTGCATTGCTACTGCAATATTTTGTGGCGCATCCAGGGTCGTTCTTGTCAAGACACGCAGGGTCGGCTTCAGGAGACTTCCCAGACTTCGAAAGAACGAACTTTCTAGATTGAATATCAGGCATGAATTTTTGCCAGTTGAAGATAAAGAATATTTCAGGATGACCCTAACCATTGACTCATATTTTTAATGAGTTGATATGCAAACCCAACTTGAAAATGCCTGTACCGACTCAATAGACTTAAATCATAATTTTCCTTATCACTAGGCTTAACGAAAAAATGTTACAATTGCTTAAACATTTTGCAGAGCTAATCTTCATGTTTCGGATCATTCAAATCTATTTTTTTATTGGCAGACTGTGAGAAAATCTTCTCAAGAAAATGTGAATATGCAACTGCAATGCTACAATGGAATTCGACCTCACCTAAAGAAGATGGAAGACTGCTTGAAAATTCTGTATATTACGAGTTAAACATCAGATCATAGATTGCGCTGACGCCATCTCTGTCTGTTCGCGTAACATCTTCAAGAAGGCTATCTTAGATCACTCGCTTCACTTGGTTAGGGCAATTTATTAGCGCAAATAGCTGGAATATCGTACAGTTGAAACTACTGCTACTCTTATTTTATATATAATATTGGATCAAGTAAGTCTAAGAAAATATCACTCCATGATTATGGACGATTAAGTATCCATGAATGTTTCAAATGAATTATGAATATCATGATTGTTTCCCGAAGCACAAGTGACTGTTAAAATATTCTCAAAAATATGTGGCCACTTCCTTTATCATATAATATTATAATCTAATTCAGAAAGTGCTTCAGTAATAAAATGGGAAATTCCGTCCAGTTCGGTTCAATTTCGGTGTCAGCCATAGGCGTAGGTTTTGAAATAGTATCGTTTGTAATATAAAAATTTCAAGTAATTGCATGAGAGGATAAGGTACGTTTTCTGGCCTGAAGTATAAAAATCGGAATATTGCAGTTACGTTTTTATTTGAAAAAAAGGAATACCAAGCTATCATTCACGACGCATAGAGAAGAGTTGCAACTTTATCTTGGAGAAAACAAAAAATTATTAGCAGAAGTGACACCAAAGAACTGGCGAAAAACAGTCCAGCATGTTATTGAACAAGAGAATAAAATGTGGGATCTTGACTACTTGATCGATTGGTTTTTTTGGTTTTTCGAATAATTTTAGTTGGAAGATATATTTTACTAATTTATTATTTTCAGAATGAAAAAGACCAAATTCTATATTTTTTATGTACGAGTAATAGTAATTGTTTTTGAGAAGATTCATACGGTAACATATAAACTACACTATAAATATGTACCTATATACATTTATTTGAGAGGTCATTTCAATAAACAAAAAATTACGAAAACAATACCACTTCTCAGGCACTTATCGAAAAAAAAACACCGTTTACACCTTTTTACTATCCCATAAATTCAACATTGTTTCTCGAATGTGAGTCTCTGAAAAAATCCCCTTTCGTAATATTTTTCCTAACTGTTCATTCACGACAAGTTTAGTTTATTTCCTATTGTTCGTTAAAATGATTCCTCGAATACATATGGTAGTTACAGAATAAGTAGTCGCTAGAAGAGGTTACAAACAATAGATACTGGAGTAAGCATAAAATCTCTTGTTTGAAGTATCAATGGTGAACCTGAACATACACGGTTCATACAATATATGTGAAGAACAGTGGTGGCGTTTCAAAAAATTTTTACCAATGCCAGTAGAGGTATTCGTGTTGTCGAAATATACAAAAGTGCCTTCATGTTTCAATTTATATTTAAATCATCGTCGGGCTGTCAGATTTGAATATGAATCGGAATGCGTTACTGAAAGAAATTTGTGAAACTTTACCTTTTTTTCGGTACAATTTAATCTAATACATCACTGTGAATAGTTCAATCAATAAATAGCAGAGCTAACTTATTTATGTCGGCCATAACGAGGAGAAACTGAGCTGAATATGCATATAGACCGAAACACGCCTTTTCATGTATGCCCACTCGCGTCATTAGCGTCTCATTAAAATAAAACGTTGATTCGAATGAGGAAAGGAGAGAGAAAAAATGCTCCCTCAAACGGCGCGTAGAAATAACCAAGCGACTGACTCGTTTGCCTGTGAGAGCGGCTTATCGTTATCGCTTGACACGCGTGATTTTTCTTGATTCATGTGGGACTGGGTGTTTTACATAACAGATTCTGTTCACACCTACGGCGACGATGATTTTTTATCTGGTCATTCGCCGTCATAAATCACACACGATTCGCCATTCGTGGAATTCCTAAGTTTGCCCTAATTCTTGCAAACGAAGTGTTTACCTCCTACGTCAATAGGCAAATATATTTAATATGATATATCACGAAATGTGTCATTAATTTACAGCGGTCTGCGTAACATATTCCTCTGTGTCGGTATGTCTGTCTGTCGTCTGTCCAGTAATTCTTGACCCCTACATAACTCGAAAAGTAATACTAGGATTTTCACGAAATTTTTGACACTCGATCGCTATTAAGACCAGGATTAAGTTTTAGTTTTTGCAAATGTGCAGTGACGGCGGAGATATTGTCAGAGAGGCGAATCAAACAATTTCCTTTTTCACGCTGCTAAAAGTATATCATTTATGAGCTTTTGAATCCGGTCAAAAGTCGTGATTGTTAGATATATAAAAAAATTGCTTGAAAGCACTGAATTTATTTTATTTCCATTAGGTGTCGACCTATAGTTTTTGATTTATTTTGATTGTTTCAATCCAATTTGCACCATTTAAATTTCTTTTAACGTGTACAGCATTTTAGGTCGTAGTTATTTTTTTATTGGAGATAATAATATTGTTTCCGCTATTTTTTGCAACGTCTATTACAGATTACTACATTATAACTAAATATGGATCATGCATAATTACAATAGTGCTATTTAGAGTCTTAGAAGTGGCACCCTTTTATTGAAGATTTTAATCGGAACTTATAATTGTTTGTCCATTTGAAGCAAGTTTAGAAAACATTGGAAATTATGCATAGCTGCGTGATTAAGCATAATTTCAAGGATCCCCTTGATAAATAAAAATTATGAATTTCGGTTTCACGGTTCCATACATGAGACTGCCCGCCCCCTATACCTATATTCAGGGACCCCTAGGGGTCCATGAACCAAAGGTTGGGAAACGTTGAACTATGGCGAGGTTGGAGGATTTATCTTGATCATTGACTTTGTTGCTGAGAAGTCAGCTTCTCATATTTGACAAGTCAGATGATAAGTTTGAGTTTTCTGTGAATTAATGATGCAGTTTTGGATAATTTAATGACTGTTTCGTAATAAATCAAGAAGTTGTTACGCAAATATTCTAATTCCACTCAATCAGTCCCCAAAAGGTATTAAAAAAATGGAAGATATTTGTAGGACTGTAGACCGCTGGTCAGTTTGGTCTTCATTCACTGTACTATATGGAACATGCATCAGTCTGATCGAATCGATCGGGTATGAGACGTGCGAGACTTACGACGCGCTATTCTTCAGCGGTTATGACCGTCGTTTTTGCCAGTGGTGAAATAACGTTCTGGCCACAAGAATTACCACTTCTTGTCGCGTCATTCCACCTTCTCGGCTACTAAATTCTTATTGTTCTAAAAGGCGAGGCCACCTTTATCGGACGCTCCGATCATTCTCCTCTGCGACTCGCAGCGTATTGATTTTTATGAATAATGCATCTGTATGTCGTTCATTACTGAATTCGCAGAAGAATGCTACTCTCTTTTCTCCCGCGACATCAACTGCTTTGTCACTTTTTTGAGTTTCATGCCTCGGGAAATGGGCGATGCGGTGCAAGTTGCGGCAATAGTCCTGCTCAGCCGCCTGACAAACTTCTCCATAGGGTCATTTGGTCGATGACCTCCCAAGAATTATTTGTAAATTTTTCGGAAACTAGATATATGTTTTACAAAAAAATGAAATCGTAAATGTAACTTATTAAACTTAAAAATACTCAATAGCACTTTAAAATACCTTGGAATTTGAACTGGCTGTCTCAATTGACCTCGTCTTGTTAATGCTTGGCGGAAACACCCGATTATTTCCAAAAAACAAGTATTTGAGTCAGTTGACAGATTTGGCCAACTAGATTTTACGTGCATGCTTTATGCTCTTTCGTGTGTCTTATTTTCATAATAAAACTCAAGTCTCATAGTTCTTGAGCCTGAACAGCCCACATTGCGTAATTTTTGGTCGATTTCAAAGACTTTTTGGTAATAAATCGATGTAGACTTATTCGCGAGGTTTTTTGCTCCTCCAACATATTCAGTGTTTACCCCCTACGCTACTAGACAAAATACTTCCCCTCATTTTTTAACATATTTTGCACAGCTTCCACAGTTTCCGGAGTAACAGCAAACCAATTAAAAACTGTATCCCTAGAAGGGGCAGAGTCCCCAAAGCAACTCACTGAACTTCCGTGACATTCCGCTTGTTTTAGTTCCTTATTATAGTCATACAAAATCATGGCTCGACTACCCGGTTGCATTTTCACGTTAAAATTCAGCCAACACTTCGATGCATTCGAGACCGTGGCAAGGCAACTATTGAACGATTCAAACGCTGCCTTTGCGTGTAAGCACTCACAACTTTAGACAAAATAGCTGCGTGCTCTAACTTGTTTAAACTTGTATAAAGTAGGACTATCTAAAGGCTTTCAGCGTCACACTCGTACTATAGATGTTCGAAACAACAACTAAAATAGGCAGGAAAAACACTCGCCTTTAATTTCTCCAGTTCTGCGAAGGCATCACTCCAGATATCTGCAAGAAAAGAGAAGGCATTACATAACATTCTTACAAGTACAAAATGTAGCAATAAATTTGTGGCAGCGATGCAGCGAAGGCAGGAAACAATTTTTAAAACGTACATTCTTACGGTTCGCGTCTGGTTTTGTGGTTTAATATCTTACGTTTCCTTTGAAAAACGGCCAGGAAATTGAAACGCCGATAACGTAATTGGTAAACCACCACATGTACAACAGCTGAAAATAGCCATGGTTGAATCGTTTTCGAGTTTTGATGGCTGATGTTGGTATTCTCATGCACATAGTAAATACGACGGGAAAATCAAAAGGCAACCTCAGTTATTTCATTACTCTGATGTTGCAACCCAACGATCGGCGGTCTTTCTGGTCATTGGCAAAATAAATAGAAAGACATTTCACGATGATTTCCATTACGAGCCTGCCAAGAGTACAAATATTAGCTAAGATATTTGCAGCCAACTACACATTGAATATCTCAACTCAATTATTAAATTATATCAGGAGAGGTTGATGCCAACAAAACTTCTGGTCAAGACATGATTCAAGTCATAGTGGTGTACAGTTTGTGCACCGAAGCTTGTCTTAGCAAACTGCCATCAAAATTTTATAGCACCAGACTCCAGACCCTGAAGATGGATTTAACATAAAAAATCTGTTAGAATACGTTCATACATCAGATCTTGATTCTAGAGCACGTGGCGATGTGACGTCATATCGAATAGCCAATCCTCCAATCGAATAACAAGAATTCGAAAATCCGTGACAACATGGCCGACTTGCTGTTCACTTGTTTACTTTCGAATTCGAATTCGGGTCCAGGTAACACACATTGCCAATATTGTCTAAATGTATTAGAATTATTTGAAGATTCACTAAAATTAAACAAAACGCTAATAATTTCAAAATGTAATTTAACGTTTGCTTTAAGGCAGCCGAAATGTTAGAGATTTTTATATATTATTGATTTGGTGCCTCAAATCCTGCTTTTATCATTATTGACCTTCCATAATTTTGTATTCAAGCTGATCAAAGAGGAAGTAGTAATTGCAAATATTATCATATCATTTATAAATGAACAGCTTAGTCTTCTTAATAAGATTACTAGAATGTTTGCGGTTTAAAACGAGGAAGTTCTGCTCATTAAAGTTAGTGACAATACCATCCTTATTAAAGCAAATCATCCTTGTCTAAGGATAGAATTCGTGGACAGGTATTTTTAAATAAAAAACTAGTTCGTCCATTAGATCACTAAGCGACTTCATTAAATCAAGAGAAAAGTTCATCTGGTCTTAACTAACTAGAGATGATTATTAGATCATTCGGTAAGCCTACACAAATCTGATTTTTTAATTGATGCATAAATCTAGCGGGTGAAAATATTTTCCTGTCCCCGGCAGCATAATTTATAAAATAAGAAAAAAGTTGAACAGATGAGCATAATCAAGGTGATCAGAACCACGTGAGCGCTCATAGAAAGACGGTTATGCCGAAATTTTAATGTGGTAATTTATTAATTTATATATACACACACGTCTAAAAAAAAATACGTTGCCACAGTGGTGGGTCCAAGGGAAATTTTAGATTTGAAAACGTAACGATAAATTCCACGGAATATACTGCAGGATCAACGGAAATCGATGCTACTATATCTGGTTTCATAGGCGCCATGTAATAAAGCTTCCAGGGCGTACCAAAGATGCAAAACGTTCAAAAAATGTAAGCTTCGACAGACATCTTCAAACTGACTCTTTTTAAAATAATGTTCTTCTTCAAACTAATAGAACCTTTTTTCATGACAAGGGATGGTTCTACATATTTCCTGCAAAAGTGCTAAAGCATTACCATAGCCGCCAAACAATAAAGTTACCAGAACTAGATATAATTATATTTGTCGGCAATGACAACGTCTATATGACTAATAGCCAATGAAAAAGTTGACCCCATTGAAAAGTTCTCGTATCGCCTCTGCTAAAAGAGCGTATATCAATATTTATAGAAATACTGAACATCTGCTAACAAGAAACGTCACTTTCGATTATTTCGTGGAAAGTCACATGACGTTTAATTTCAAAAATTATATAAGCTCATTGCTTGGTCATTGATAATAAAAGCGTGTCAATGTTCTTCCAAAATTGTCCCAGTAGTTAATAGAATACAGAGAAGAAGCAGAATACTTGTTTCTTCATAAAACGCAATTAAGATCCAAAGCAAAACTATTAAATATTAATATTTTTGCTGCACAAACTGTGTAGTTACAAACTCTCACATATAACCGAGAGAATATTGTCATTGCAACGTTGATGGTAGAGGGATGTTACATACATCCTAGAAATGACAGCTTGTCAGCCTTTGGACGATGTACGTTCTGAAACGCACCTTAATCCTTTATCTCTCATAGGACGAGCCACGGCGAGTTTCTTAGTTACAAAGGATTATAGAAGTATCAAGAATGCTAATGAATCACCCTTTATTCGGGCTTGTAATACTAGTTTATACTAAATTCTTATCTGGAAGCAAAACATCTTCAACTCATCCGCAAGTGCCGCCCTCTATGGGAACGCCCATTGGTAACTTACGAGGTCAAAGGTCTTAACACCTGGACTGCCTTGAAGCAGCAACTGATGTCCCTTACGACATCTGTCAACAAAGATGAACTGATTTACAGCGACATCCCTTGTTCTTCTGTTGCCGCTTCAAGGCAGTCCAGGTGTTAGTACCTTTGACTTCGTAAGTTGCGAATGTTCGTCCCCATAGCGGGCGACACTTGGAGATGAGTTGATGTTGCTATCACAGCCTTAGCTGGGTTACGCATATACCACCCGATTGCTCTCTACAGTTAGACCTCCCGACTATACTGACGAGTCTAGGCTAAAGACGAAGCATGCATGTCTATAGCAGGACTGATGCATAATGGAGAATACACTTGAAACATTTTTATCCTAATTTTCAAAATTATGTTTTTGTCACGGACTATATGGGTTGTCAAGGCACCCGGAACGTGAATAACGTACTAATGAGTTTGAATAGAGAGCTTCAAAAATATAAAATGGCTCTTTGCATAATTACAAATACCATGAAATAAAAATTCTGAACATCAGGTACTTCAAAAATATCTAGTATTCCGTAAGGCGCCAGGTAACAGAAATCCAGTGCCAATAACGAGCTCCAACATATTGAAAAAAAGCCTGACAACTGAAATGAAACGTAGCACGTTGTACGCCATGACAAATCGTCAATACAATTACACGAAACACCTTTTCATCATCCAGTTTGTAAAATGCGGACATCTCAATATATTTTTAATTTCTTTGAGACACTAATTCGACATAGTTTACGTTGGCAGGCGCTCACAAATCGTTTTCTGACAAAATATTTTTGTGGGAAGCGTCTCTTCGGTTTGTTATAATATAAATATCGCAGATCTATTTATACACGTTGTCGAGAACTTCGGCAATTTGTGGAATTGGATGCGTTCTGAGCGCGGAGATATTATGTGTTCCATCATTCCTACCACCGTAAATTCTGTCGTATTTCACTTTATTTCCAACGGATGAGCGAAGGAAGTAGTGTTATCAAAAAAATATTCGATATGACGATATGATCAAGAACATCCGAACATTACTGTCTGAATCATTCATGCAACTTCAAATACTGAGGTAAAACCAATTGACAGTATTTTACATAAAGGTATGAATGTCCGTAAGCTTTGTTCCTGTTGGGTGAAGGTTTAAAAATGGGATAAACAAAAACCAGAACATTGCAGAACATGTTTTCAAGGATGGTTTTCACGGGTGCGATGTGAAGGAGAATAATCAAAAATCATATAATAAAATATTTTGAAAAGTGTTATAATGTACAAGGCTCAGCAGAAAGAGAATAGTCCTCGTATATTATTTTTGTTATTGGATTCTTTGACCTCCTTTAGAAAACGTCTACAGATGAGATAAAAAATCGAAGCGTGTTGTATCAACCTTTATCGAAACCATAAATTTTGCAATCATCTGCTAAAAGCTTGAAACGTTCCTCGTCTAGTTAACTCTATCATGTATGTAACTTTTGTTTCATCTGCAGTAGGTTTTTACAGGCGGAACTTTCACAGAAGCGGCGGTCATTTCCACATCCTGAATTATTAAAAAGTACCGATGCGGCGTAAAAAAGCTCCACTTAATTATCCCTAAACAGATCCGGACTCTAATGTCCTGCCTAATCGGACAATTATCGATCGGTATTGCTCTCCGGAGTGCAATTCGAGGTTAAGTGTTTTCCTGACTGCCGACGCGGGGTTTCAAAGGAAATCTTTTTTCTAGAGAACGCTCAGAATTCCTGGATCCGACGTAATGGCCGTTGTAAAAATACTATTGCCCCGTTGAAATTTATGGATTGCTTGACAGGTGATTGTAATGGGACTCAAAACCAGGAAAAATGTTATTCTAAGAACATTGATTCACATTTCGGGTGAAAAGTTTATTTTATCTTTAGACGCGTTCCAGATTATAGTGTCACATATATACAGCTCGTTATTTTCAAGCATATAGTGATACAAATGAATATATACATTTCAAGTTTCGCATTATACCTGTGAGTTTGACAGCTATCAGTAATCGTAGTACTATCTATAAATAATAGTACTAAGAGCATGTCCTATTAGGATTTATTTAGACCAATATCGGAAAGTACTATCTTGCTTTAATTTTATGAGTTGTAGCGCGTTGATTCAGTTAAGCAACTTGTATTGATGCGAATTTGTCACTTGTCACTCATGGGAGTGGTAAAAGATCCAATCTGTCAGAAGTGCTGAGAGGAGGAATGGTCTGACATCATGAACTTTATCAAAAGGTGTGGTAGGGTTGATACTAAGGAATCACCATGTTAGCTTTAGTTTTAGTGATGGTTTTCTAACTAAGGCGAATTTGTTGGTGGACTATGTTCCTGCGACTTTCACATCTTTAATCATTATGTAATGCTATCAAGACGATCATCACACACCGCACAAGCTAAGAAATGTAGCAGTAGACTTATGCATGGCGCCAATTTTTATCAAGCACCCTATTCTGTTCCACTAGCTTTTTCATGTACATCTCTCAGATTAGCGATACCCCATACCGATACATCATGAAAAACCGTTATGATATATCAATTTTCTCGCCCCAACAACCATTATTTGTTTTGGTTAGCTGCTCTTGCATACACAAACTTCCCATTTAACGATTGTTCCACTTGTTTTATTGAAATTAGCACTTACTGAGTAGATAATTAATACAATTAGTACCTATTATCATCGAAGTTCATCAATATTTTTTACATGTTGCTCCACGGAGCATCATGCGAACATTTTGAAATATTCCTGCGATAGGTGATCATATTGTTACTGGTAATTGTTGTCTTCAGGGATACGATGATGTTAGTAGAGTACATGGAGAATGCTTCCAAATTTTATCATAATTAATATATTATTAGACATTCACCTTCCCGCTTACCCTCTCACAGCGTTTCTGGAGTATGATAGGCTTTCTGGCCTCATTTGAAAAACCTCATATCTCTAGAACAAAAGGAAAACATAAAATTTCAAAGTGGACAAATGCGGACTACGAATAGTAGTATTTCTCTTTGATTATTGTTTATATAATTGGATACCTGACTTCCGAATCGATTAAAATAAAATAACCTCGATCATTCTGCTTGTGTGTGTGTTTGGATTGAAACGCTCCGATGGGATCTGTTCCATTAATAACCAATTACAAGATTAAATATTTTTTAAGCTGTGCTGTTACAGTGTTTGCCCGCTATATCTACCTCTGTAATTAAAGCAGTAAATCAATGAAGTGTACCGCGAACACGGCCAGTCTAGATGTAGAAGTTGGACAATATAAATTTACTTCGGCTATCAAGTTGGCAGGATGATGAGTTATTTGAGTATCTTGCTATTTGTGTATAGACAAGAGTACTTACTATCCAGGACATGCCAACGTTATAATTTATCACTTATTTGTTACAAATGGAATGAACTAATAGTTTTGTTCGAATCAAAACCTCATTCGCGAGAGCTTCAACCACCAGATAGAATCAAATATAACAATTTGAGACATGAGAAAAAATTTAAAAAATTCTTCCACATTCTTTAAGCGAAATACGTTCAAATAGTGATCAGATATCTAAAGGATTTCTCTCACTAGTTGTCGTTAGATGAAGTGTTTGTCAATTTGACTTTTCGGAAATTATATGTTGATGTGTGTTAAACTGGACTGTTGCTTGTTTTTGAAGACTTCATGCGAAGTTAACATATTTTTCAAAAAGACTGAAAAGAGGTACGTGAAAGTCCGCCTGCTTAACCCAATTTGGACCTCTTGTGGATTGAATAATGATGATTATTTCTTCCGATTGACGAAATTGTATAGATTCATAGATAAGTGGTATCTCATTAACCGAGCAGCATTTTTAATTAAATTAATTCTCGTCTAGCTCTAGGTTTCAGACACATAGGCCGGTTATATGAGGTACCAATCATAGTTCAACTCACACTTGTGCCTCCTCTACATTTATAAATTCCAAGTAGTTAGACAGATTTTCTCCAGTTGTTTTATATGCCATTTCCTTTCATTCTTCCTTTGTTGTTATATGCTATATTTTATTTTATTATTCCTTTTTCATGTGCATACATCCATTCTCTCTATGAAGAATACGATTTCTTGTATGTATATTATTTATTCATTTTTTTCTATAGAGAGAATATGGGGAGGAGCACATATCGTATATAAAATAAATAAAAACTTATTCCCTCAGAAACAAGGCTAATGTATATAATAAAGCACTGAGATGCAAAACTCTTCTAAATCACGTTCATGTCTCCAACTAACTATAAAATGTGCACAAAAATGCATCAAATCCCCATCTGTCACCCACGACACCCACGATAAGGAGCTGTCGACGACCCGCGCAGGTTGTGCTTGTAAAGCAGATTTATGTTTTATTTTGACGTGGGAGATGTCTGTAAAAATTACTACGCTTTAATCTGCATCGTACCAGCAATTCCAAAATAAATTTTCGCGAAATGTGCAACGACCGACTCCAAAGGAGTTCCGAATATTTTTAGATTGGGATATGGAACAGAATTTGATTTTATCGAGCTGCTGAAATTCAGAGACAACATCGCTCTATTAAATATGCCGACTCCTCCAAAGAAGAAAACCATGAAACTATTAAGATATGGCTTTACGAAAAACAATGAAGGGAATGAATATTTCATCAACAAATTATGAGCCTTTGAAATAGAGGAATTGTGTGTTTTAAGACTCGTAATACTGAAGAAAACATAAGGCCCAAAAACAATATACATCTCCAGATCAAACAAAGATATCTCACAGTTGTTGTTAAGTGACAACTTACGGTAACAGCGTAGTAGACATAATATAAAAAACAACTCTGTTATCTTTTAGACAATTAATATTAACGTCAATGCAGTTCAAATATTTAATCCCCTTTAAAACATATCTGGTACTGAAATCTGTACTGTGGAGAAAAGCTGAAATATCTGTTCAGATCTAGTATTTCCCACCATAGAGCAACCTTAGATTGGATGAATCCCAGCTGAGACCCATTCTGGAATATTGCTCACAAATCTGGAAAGCTGCTGCATTAACAAAACTATTCATATTTAACGCAATTTAACTTCATGACTTACCACCACTAGCCACCTAAATCTATATCTTCATTTTTGTGAAACATACCGCCGACGCAATTTTAGGCACCTCAATACTCTGTTTCCAATCTGGAAAACCCTCCAGTACGGCTTTGACTGCGCCAGTAATTTTCTCGGTTGAGTTATCGTCGAAAATAAAAGTGATCCGGCTTTCTTCTTTCCACCAACATCCAGCTTTGATCTCAACTTATTTAGACGTTTAAATACCCTAAAGCCGTATATCTGTGTCCGGCGAAACCAAACAATTGCGCTGAGAGACCTCGCGGTACAATGCACTTGAAACACTGAGCTCAGTATACAAAAAGCTGCTTAATTTGGTTGGTATTCCGCAATCGTGGATGCCAAATTTTTATTTATATGTTTTGAAGATTAATTTTACTACTTAACTGTGAAAAGTCCGTAGAGATCATGTTCCACTAGTATTTTTTAGAATTACCGTGTGTTGTTACTATCACTAGTAAGGAAATATTCTAAAAATTTGTTATTTAAGAGAACCAAGAGGTACACATGTCGCGTTGCTTCAGCATTCGTCCATGCAATTAGGTTTGTATTATCGATAAAGATTGCGTTATGGATAATCAGAATAGCATTTATTCGATGCATACGTGTACTTACACAAGCGTTGCCAGCCGCGTAGACAAAATATTAACGATTATTTGCGTTAAACATTTTCCCGTCTCGAAAGTCCGCAATAGCTGACTACACATACACGGTACAGCATAAAATATTGCGGGACAACGCTAAGGTCATTGACAAGGAACCGCATTGGTATCGACAAAAATTCAAGCAGGCAGCTTTCATTCACAACAAGAACCACGTTTATAGCAAACCTAGCGTAGAAGTAAAACCATAGGAAAAACCAGAACACCATTCGAACCAATGAGAACTATCCACACAAACGATATTTCAGCCGGAGAAATACAAATATCTGCGAAGGAACATGTTCGTCTTTTCACCTGAAGATAATTGAAGATAGTAAATCAATCGAAACGTCGTGACACTCGAAATTATATAGACGACGGGAGTCCGAATCAACATTCGAAACATATGCGTTGTCTATCAATCTCAAACTACAAAAATATAATAATCATAATAAAAAATATATTTATTTTTTATTAACTAACTTTATTCTTTTCAAGAATTAATACACGCCTGATTGTAAATCTTGATCTTTAACCGACTATATAATCAAAAAGTAGTGAACTATCTTAGCCGAAGCACTATTTCGCTATTCACTATTTCCCAAGATCAATGGGGGTCGATGGATGACATCTAAGTGAACTCGCTTAAAAATTGAAACCACTGCGAAGTGTGTAACGGTATCCATCGATCCCAGGTCCGGGAAAAGCACCCGGGAGAGTGCGAGGGGTAGGAGAGGCAAAGGTCACTACTCGGCGGGTGCAAGGTCGGTCACGAGCGTCGCGACGGTAGTTAGGGCGGGGGTATGAGGTGGAGAGAGGGAGAGGGGTGGGAGGAGAGACACGTGCCGGCATCCACGCTGTCGCCGCTGCCACTACTGGGAAATCAGGGGCACAGGGGTGGGGGTGGGATTTTATCTGATACACTGTTGCCATACCTAGCCCTTAATCGCTGTAGATCTCTGAAAAAAGCGTGAACTTCGAACTACAATTAATAGAATCCTATAACTCCCTGACCATAATGAAGAACAGATTTTAGAAGAAAATGATCCACCCAAGAAAAAACCTTTATTATTTTGGGTTTGGAATGTGCGTTAAAATTTGTAATACTTGTACGAGTATTATAGTTTTTCTTTTAAGGCATAAATTGGAGCAATTTACGTTTTACTGGTAATTGAGTATCTTTGATGACTTTTTTAAGTAAAATTATCGTAAAAATGATTTGCTATGTCCTATTTCTGGCCCCACTCTGTTCTGTATGAATGCTCCCAACATCCAGAATATTTTATCTGTGATAATTGTTGTAATAAATAATTAGTAGTGTGCACTACGGTATTGCCATTACACTTCCTGCATTACCGTGGTTAAGGGATAGTTATCTAACCAGTTATGAAATGTATCATTTTGTTCAACAAGCATTATTGTTGCGGAATCAGCCCCAGCAAGTCCTACAACACGAGTTGACAATACGTGATTCCATTATGTTTCGTACACGGGTCTTGTAATTCTGATCAATTTCATGCTTTACAACAAAAAGGTGATCATTCCGAGTGTTTACAATTGAGTAGGCTGTGGCAGTATGAAGGATTGTCACTGTCACTGTAATCTAACAAACTGCAGGAATTGCGTTCTGAGTATTGGTAATATTCATCATTGCACTGAATCAATTTGTTTATTTCAATTATTACTTATGAAATTTACCAAATAAAACAGATATACAATATATAAATTGTGCGTCTTTTATGGGATAACATCGTGACAACGTTGCATTAACCACCAGTAGGTTGACGTCGTCGCCTATCGTCAGCGACAGAAACGGCCTTGACGCGGCAACTAGCGCCGGCTCGCACCGTTGACCTAGACCCTCGATTTTGCTCTGCTGCATGGTATTATGGCCTGCATGCCACTTCATCATCGTCAACATGGTAGCTGATGATACATTTTTCATCATCATTTCAGCAGCATAGAGCTTGTGCTACGTAAAAACGTGAAAAAAAGTGGCTATGTGATTACATGGATACGGCGTGCTCATGTAAAATTGCCACTCGATTATCTCTTGCAAGCCGTCTAGCAGCATGGCGACCAAGTATCCTTGCTCCTTACAAAAATTACTTTATAGCTTCACTTTCCATGCAGCCACCATAGTTGTTACTCCAAATACATGATCAGTAAACAAAAACTTCATAGTTCCGTCCGTCTCGAGGTCCATAAATAATTCAACTAATCCAAATGCGCTGTGTCCAATTGCGTTACAAGATTCGTGTTCTATGATAATTTTCCAGGTTTTTACGAATTACGAAAAAAAATTTTTATAGTTTGACTAGTGGATCACATATTTCATTTATTATTACAATGAATTAACACTCAACGCAGTCAACTTCAATCATAGCTTTAGTATAATATCAGATGCAGAGGGTAGTTGCATCTTTAAAAAGGCAGTAAACAGAATGCGGTGGTAGTTGTTACTTTGTGGTGAATATTGCTAGTGAAGACGTAGTAAAACGTATAACAACGCTACGCTAAAAGCTCATATGGTACTCTGTAGTAGCAAGAACTTTGTAGTACCATTACAGTGTATCTTAGTAGTAGCATAGACTTCAAATTCTAAACACTAAGTTGTGGAAACAATAAAGAAAGTTTTTAGGTACCATCGAGGTCTCAACAACCTTCAAAGTCGAACACAGAGTTACAAAGTGGACAAGACAATATAAAAACGAGTTAATTGGAACTAATAATATCATGTGATGTGAAAATGACTCCATAATTTCCAAATTTAGTGGCCTATTCGTAATTGCCACTCATTCAAGGTTCCCGATCCGGCAACAGTGACTATTTCTGCTGCTATAGTAATGAATATCAAAATCCAATGATTTCCCATCTTTCCGATTAGCAAGTAAATAACATTTGTAAATGAGCTATGATGACAAATTAAATTTTTATGAGCATATAAAATTGAAAATTGCAGAAACCAGCAGGTACTATGGCTTCATTGTTGTAAATCTTATATCATTCAATAGCATTGATGTCTCAAAGCTACTTCATTTCTCACATACACGCTCCAGTCTAGTGCATGCTTCACTAGTGTAGAAGTCATAATAAAAAAGCGAGTATGTCTTAGGAGATATTAAATTCAACTGTATGTGAAACACTCCTATGCTTTAGGTTATAATGAAACTTAGTATATCCGTTAAGCTTTTTATATAAATTTTATATAAACTGCTGCACAATAAGTTGGACTGCATTGCGTTTGTCCAGCTGATGGGTTATTTTCCACGATACGGTAGTCAGTCGGTCAAAAGATATCCGAGATTCTATTTGCGTATGTCGCCCTATATTTAATATGGACGAGAATGCATTCAGTTTGGTGTTGCCAAATTTTGAGCGATTACCTTTGGCAGATCTACTCGAACATAGTTTTTTTAAAGGGGTGGGCGGATCCAGTTATATTATATTACGTTAGTGATGGGCATCTAGCCTAGAACAAACAACTATTTTGAGAAGTTTCAAGTTGTTGATTTCCAACATCCAACGTCGAATATTTTTGAAAATTATAGCGGAACAAAATAATAACCTGCCCTGTATAACTGAAGCCGCTTATATTTGATCGTATTTCAGATGACGTTATTGTGCGTATGTAGAACGAAATTTAATCATGATTGATATTATAAATTGATATGGTAATATTAAAGGTTTACAAGGTCCCTCGTGGATGCACTTTTTAGCAAATCTGTGTTCGAGCGAGATTCTTCAGCAGGTTCGAACGATTTAAATCCTTTTTTCTGGAATCCACATCAATCTTAAAGCTTGATCGAGAAGATATATTAAAGATTTTCTGAAAGTCTGAGTGCTTAATTGGTAGATGGATCTACATATTATATTGATGGGTGGGAAGAACTGAGTCAATTAACTTGACTCCATTTTTTACATAGGAAAAAACTTACTCATCATACGTATTTTCATTCGATTAATACTATACAGTTTATCAAACAGTCATCGCTTCAAGACGATACAAAAATCCAAACCGCCCATACAAATTAAAACCGAGAGATAGATTAAAATCTCGATGAAGCTGCTGCGTGAGCAAAACGTTAAGGTCGCTCTACACCAGCGTTAATTGGTTTTTCTCCTGGCATTTTAATAGAAGATAAACAATGAATGTACTCTTATTCCTCCTAACGTAACTAATTTCCAGTTATTAATCTCGAGGCGATTGTTACTTATTCTCGTTGGTGCTATTAATTATGTCAAACGGACAGAGAACGCAGATCTTAATAAACTCATCAGTGCATTTATCATTGAAATTGATCCGTCCTGAAATTTCGCACAGCGACATTTTGATTTTACTTCTCTTTTAATAGTCACTTCATTCTTGAAAACATTTTAATGCATAATGAACTTCTTTGACAAAAAAATCACCTACTTGCTTTTGACCGACAAACGGACAAACCGACAAACTTACAGAAATGGGTATAAACGTACTGCATTACTTCGAAATTGTTCGCTATCACATTCCTTCCGTGGTTCATGCGTAAGTAAAATTAAATATGAAGTAAGTCTAGTCAAAGAATAGATGAGAATCTCTATTCGTCTAGTAGCACGCGAATCACATACTTGTTGCAAGGATATTTAATCTGATAATGATGTTGTTTTTCAAACAGCCAAAAAAGAGAGAAACCAACAACATGCGAATATGACGTCACACAGAATCGCAACTGCATTTTCTTCCACTTGCGTACGAGACAAAATGCATCGACGATATTGCTACCAAAACAACATGTTGCTATTTTTGCTGATGAACATAGACGTTCAAAAAACCATTTTTAGGGGATCTTGCTGGAATAGATAACATGCTGATTATAATTAGTTGAAAGCACACGTGTCTAACCAATGAATTTATTAACGTTCCACCGAATGCCAGCAACTGCAACAGTCCATTTGAAGTTTTTCGGGAATTTTTGCCATACAGTTTAAGCCATATGAGTGACTAAGTTTTACTTTACTCTCCTGACCGCTGATTAAGCCACACATGACTACTATACGAACCCCTACTTATTGAGTTTTGTTAATTCTTTATAGTTATATAATTTTAAGCAGTCAAACTAGGGGCGAAACTTAAACGGAATCGTGTAGCTTCAAATACCAATAAAGAGAAGCGGAAAATTGAATTTTTCAATGCGAAAAGTTGGCAGATGAGCCGCAAAAATCTGTATATGTCATACTCAAACATTGTGTCTGTATTTTCTGTATTTAGGAAGTTATGGTTCGAGATTCGTCCGTATTGAAATTGTTGATTTCAACATTTTAACCTGAGCCTGATCTTGAAAGGCATAATTTAATTTCCCGTTCAACAGCTCTGGTGCAACCGTATCCTCAATTGCCGCCCATGGAGCCTAAAAATAGTGATCGACAGCATATTTTTAACTGGCCGTCGCGGCATGCCGCCCGAAAATCTCTGGCGTCACTAGACCGTCCGTGGTCGCGGCTGCTGCGATTCTGGGCCGCAGACGAATAGGCGTTGCGTGATTGTTTGATGTCTGTGACAGATGAACATCGTCTACTACACTGACGCAAATGTTTTACATAACTTGTCACCGCACACCGAATGCACCTGGATGCGTGCATACGCGATGTGCACAGGACGAATGTCTGCCAAATATGAAGCTCAGACTGGTGTGAAATTGTGTATTTTCCAAGTGAAGTAGCTTGAAGGAACTATTCAAATGAAATCAACTCCTGAAACCTATGCTTTGGTTAGCCCTCGGTTTCATCGTATATTTTTCACTGGCCGCTTTATGTTTTGAATCTTAGCATTTCACAATGTTTCATACTAAGTTGTTTCTAAAAAAACAATTCCCTGGAAACTGTCAAAAATCTATATAATTTTCTAAATTTTGTGCTTCCATAGAGGGCTGTTGAGTTTAAAAGTTATTAAGGCTATTTAGTCAATTGTATGTTGTTGGCGGCCAGAGAAAAGAAGAACCAATGAAAATCACATAAATAATTCTTAATATATGAATAAGATGATTAACTAAAGCATGTCGTGAAAAGTCTCCTTGACTTTCAGTAGCGAGACCTTCCACGGGAGCAGCACCTCCAAAGTTTTCACGTATCGATTTTCGCCAGAGCGGCCGCCTCGGCTAAGCCGTTTCGTCCTCTAGTATTGAGCAAGCCCTCTCAAGGTCCTTTCCGGTCGTTGGTAACAGCTGTGTCAACGACAACCGAGATCTACTACAGAGTAACAGATCAGTCGGACTAAGTTCAGAGAACCGCGAGATCAATAATCCGGGAATACAGATAACTTGTTCAAAATTTCATGCCTACTTAATTAAATTAATTATTCCAGTTATCTCTAAATAACACAAATCCAAGTACTCAAAAACAATGGATTATATGTATTTTAGAAATCTTATTCGAGAGCTATTTTCAGTTGGGATCTGCTTGGAAGTTACAGCACAGGAGGCACAGGTGCAGAGATAGCAACGATTCAAGATTACATATTGGATGGTCATAAACAAAACAACGACAGCTCAACAGACCTAAAAATAGATATGAACTGAAGAAGGCGAAAGACGTAAGTATAGATTTCAAAATAATACTCATGAGATGTTATGTATTTCTCAATACTCTATCACAGAATGGAGATGTGGACGATGAGGAACGCAGATTCCGGGAGATTCGAAAGTTCCAAGCTGTGGATGTACCATCACATGTCGAGAATACCACGGGCAAACACACACTATGAAGAGAAGTTATATTAACCGTGACAAATAGGAAAAAAATTACTGTATATCTGATCGGAGAGTGCTGATATTAACGTAGAAGACGAGATTATAAAAAACTGCCAGACTTTTAAGTATTTGGGATCTATGATACATCGAGATGGTACTTGTGTACAAGATATAGAAATGAAAATAGCACGCGGAAAGCAAGCGACAAAGGCACTTCATGGATTGATATGGAACAACACCCTCACTAGAGAAAATAAAAACAGAATCTTTCAAAGCATAGTACTAAATATTAACTTATACGGAGCAGAGGTATGGCCAATGACAACAACGGTATGAAATAAAATAAGAACAGTGGAATTAGACTGTATGAGAAGTTGTTTTGTCACTGGAAAGGACAAAATAAGAACTGAGGAAATATGGCATCGATTGAGAGTAGAATGCTCCATTACTAAAAAATTGGAAAACACAGCACTGCAAAGGTACAGTCATGTCCAAAGAATGCTAGAACACAGATGACCAAAAAGAATATTAGAGTGGGAACCCCAGGAAGAAGACGTAGGGGAAGACCTGCTCTAAAATGGGAAACATATATTGGACATGCTATGAATAAGATGAGGTCCCTATCTGTTTTAAATGCAGGTTTACATAACTAACTACACCAATAGAAAGTTTGACCAAATAAACGCCGTACATATCTCTGAAGAGCGATTTCTCTCCATCCAAATATACTTTCACCGCCCTAACAGTGGAGTAACGAGGACGATGTTAGGGGTGGTAGTGATGGGAGGGAGGGGTAAACTGTGCAGCGTGCCTTGGCTACGGTGACCTTGACCGTGGGGCGAGAGCGGCTGGCAATATAGCGGCCTCGTGTCTCACCGATCGATCGCATCCCCCTCCCACTCCCATCACTTACTCCTCCTCGGGGTAATGACCTCGAGTGCCAATAGCGGTCGGGAGGCGGTGTTGCCGATTCGACACGAACACCTACCTGGGAGCGTATTGTATATGCCTTACGGTTACTGCTGGGAAAATCAGATTGAAGTGGTCGATAGGGATGAACTGTTTTTATTACTTTCACGAAGAAATGAAGATATTCAGGAATAATGAGAAATTGATAACAAAATGACTTGATTAAGCTTTGAAGTAGATGATATGATTTTTTCACAATATCAGAAATTTGGATTAATTACACGATGCGAGACTGGATTGGATTTTTTTTCGGGGAGTTCAATTAAAGAAAACTTTTGCTATAATATGAATACCAACATATTCAAAAGAATTTCATGAGTCGCTTCGAATTTCGTGAGAATCTGGATTTGCAGGAATACTGTATTGTGCACCTGCCCTCAGATATAAATTTTCCATAATTACGAGTTTCTCGTTGAAGTTCCGGTATACAGTTCCTGAGAAACGTATTGGAGATACAAAACATAAAGTGGTATACTTATGATTAAATATAGGAATATATCATGATAATAGTTACCTGAATTGCATCTCAATTTCGCACCACACACAAAGTGCATATGGAAATGTCAACTTACCTGTAAAAGAAAAATAAAGTCAGTGACATGATAATGTCATATTAAAATATATTATATTAAAAATATGAAATATATTATGATCCCAAAAATACTTCAATTCCATACAATAAGTTTTAAAGAAATATTTGTTGAACGTATAAATTTATCACTTATATAAAATCTCTACATAAACAAAAAAGAGTACACCATAACTGATGGCCGTCTTGCAAAACATTTTGAGGATAACTTTTTTAACGTTTCGTATCTAGTTATTGTATATTTCAAAAATGATTTATTAATCGGTATAGCAAATCTCAAGTCTGCGTTAAAAGAATCGTGTCACATTGTCCGTCTCCCATAATAAAATATTAATTTAATAAACCTCTTTTTCCTGCGTGTACATTTCTAGATATTGTTGAGAGAGTTAACAATCTAAATTGCTTCTATAACAGAATGAAATGATCAAATCCATACTTTTTATTTTACACGTCTCAATCAACAACAAATATATCCGAAAATGAGGAGCTATCAAAAAACATATTTATTCACATTCATGCTCTTACTTGGTGAAACTCTTCCATCATGCAGATAAAATAATTGTGTAATTAACAGTTTCACACATAAAACTATTTTTCTCTCAGTGACGCGTTTCGATTTAAATATAAATCGAGCAAAAGCAGCAAATTTATAATAAGTCTAAAAACAATATTAAGCATAGAGGATAATTATCATTGAATTTCAATGAAGATTGACAAAACATTAAATGAAAGAATGTACCAGTTCTTGCTACAATGGGTCAAATATTTGTATCGATCGTGAAGAAACAGTGTACTTTATAGCCGATAAACATATGTCGTAGTTATTCCAATAAGTACTGGTTAAGTTTCAAAATACATCGTTCCACGAAGTGTGGGCAGAGTTTAATATCGCCGTTTCTGCTGCTGATTTTGCGGATATCCAATCCGACCGAATTAAAACACGAAGTTTTGCAACCGAACACCACCAAGTTGGTTACATAACAGGTCTAGTAATGAATGAATATGTTGCCGATCAATCATTAAGGTGCACATATGTAGTAAAAGTCAACGACAACGGTTACTGCAGTGTGGGCGTACAAACCAAACAGGTTGATAATGTGTATTACATTTCGATTTCTTTTATGCCTGCATATACTCAGGGTCGTCGAAATTGAGATCATACATCACACTTTTATGCAATGTTTAGATATTCATCAATTTGTTGAAATGCAAGGCATTAATAACTTCTAATAGTTGTAAGTCGTTCACGCATGCAAAGGAGGACTTTGTCTGCATATTTTCGTGATTTTCTCGAATATCAAGGCAGTTCAAGTGTTAGTTTTATTTGTGAAACTTTGTGTTAATTATACAATATTTTTATCTACATTACTATAACTCAATTTTGATAGAATTCGGCACCTATTTATGATGGAACTAATTGTAATTATCCAAGCATAGATGCAATATCAAAAGATAATTTTTTCACTTACTTTTCAGACAGTTTTGAATACTCAAGGGAGTCGCAGATGACGTATGATCATGTCCCGATGACCTTATCAAAGATGTTTGGGAAATTATATGCGTAATCTTAGATAAGTATTTTTTGTTTGAATTAGCATAAAGTTTAATGATTTTTTCATCACCCCACATTAAAAGAGTTCTGTCTCTGCGTTAAAACAAGTTGGGTCAAATGAAAAAAACATTCGTTTTCTATTGATTTTGATAGATTTTATTTCCATAATATTGCAATATTTTCGATTTGGTGGCATCTGATAATCAAAAGCCTAGAAGTATGAACTCAACGTGTAAAGTCACATTATCCGTATCAACCACGGATGTGATAAACGTAATGTTTTTGTCACTAGCGTATCTCCATATATATGCGAAAGAAAATATCTTCAACGCAGTGAAACGATTCCTTATCTACTTATGAATAATATCGTTTATTTTTGGTGTAGATCTCTCACATTAATTTGCTTGTCTACTTACGTAAATACTTTTTATGTACGTAAGAGAATGAGATGCTATAATTTACAACGATTATACTAATTATTTATGCTCCGCCGTTTGTCGTTTTTTTCTCAGAATATGTTCAGAGGAAAATTATTTATTATTATGTTGTACATTTACTCATGGTAGCGATGTGCATTGATAGTAATACATTTATAAACATGTTTTCACATCAAAAGTAAATTTGTTCTCTATCTAACAGGTAACAATCATTGTGAAGAAAAAGTAATAATGGAGTAAATTTGGTGGATTTTAGCTCTTCCTGGAGAGACGCACAATATTAAGACTGGAACATCATTCATTGTTTATTCATTATTTCTTAATTATATTTAATATGCATAATGCGGATTGGAGAAACATTCTTTTTAATTTTAGTTCACGTTAAATCAATGTAGAATAAATTAATACACACTTGAGTAAAATATGCAGAAGCAGAATAAATAAAATGCTTTGAAATTAGTTTCTGTCCGTTAACAACTCTATAGCTTAACGGTTGACAAACATATGTCGCTAGAATTATAATGGTCATTATAATAGCTACAGAACACATCGTTTCACGAAAACTGTGGGCGGTTTTTAATATTCCTGTTTGTACTGCCGGTATCGCGACTATATCTAAGCGAAATTGGAAATAGTTTAGCAATCTTATTAGTGCCAGACAAGCTGAGATAAGGTACAATAAAGCAGATTGATTGAGCTGGACTTGCTAGATAACTAGCTTTTCACCTAACACTATTTTGTTATTTGTTTTTAAAATTATTAACATACCTAACGAATCATAAGAAAACAGATATGAACATATTTCAGTGCATATATCACCGTAACACTAATTTGCATAGGTTCTTATATATGAAATTGTTAAGATCTAACCATTTCGCACTTATTAGGGCAGATTTTTATTTAAGTTGAGCAAGCCTATAATTTTTTATCATGGTTAAAATCTACAGCGTTTTAAGGTCAATGTGAGAAGATATTCATCCTTGCGTAGTGCTTATGAAGCGCGATAGGATATCTACTTTTACGCGTGGTTTTCTATAAAAAAACTTTGGTGGTGAAGATCAGAATCGGATTTTGGGGATGCTAATCTTTTGACTTTCAATAAAACAATATTGAAATTTTCAAGAGATCTTGATACTTTTATGATTTCCCAAATATCAAAATTATTCATTTCTTTAACTTCCAAAACTTAAATCTAATGGATTAACAGTTCTGAAACTCGATAAGAATATTCATAAAACTGATTTAACTGTACTTGAAATACAGAGTCAACCTACTGCGCCGCCACTGAACCGATTTTCAAAAAGTACAAAGCCTTTTCGTACTCATAACACCAGCAACCAATTGGCAAGTTTCATGAAAACCCAGAAAAGTCCTTTCAGAGTTATGGAGGGATCAAGGATTACCGAACAGGGTACAGACAGACGGACAGACAGAATAACTGACAGTGTTTTTTATGATGGATATGTCATGAAACATCTAGGAAACAGAATATACTTTCACTGCAACTGGCGTGGGAAGTAGAAGACTATAAAATAGTTAATTTCTTTAACTAATTCCACTATATAAATTAACATAATTTCCAAATTTGCTCATGAGAAACATATTGAACGATTTTCCGCTTCAGTTGAATAGCGGCAAAGTATAATCAATTGAAGGAAATGGTGTATACGAATGAAAATATTCCGTATCTATATATAACACAATTATTAAATAAAAACAGCAGGAAAGATAACATTAAAGGCTGGGCTATTATAAATATTTACGATTTTTTTATATTGACGCACATTAGATATTGTTTAATAAATAATACAACCATGACAGTGATTCTATTGCCTTTTATCTCTATCAAAGGAAACGTTTGTGTTTAATTACTAATAACTACAGTAGCAATAATACATTCCCACACATACGTATTTCGCTCTGATCCTGAGCTCATTGCATCCTCAATGTCTTGAATTTTGTTAATTAGCAGTCGCAATTAAATATATAATTTTTTAGAGTTGTAGTGACCTTGTGGTACTGATGATGGTACAAGCTCAAATTAAACATAGATACTCCGTCAGAAGCTGCTCTATTAGCTAGATCATTGCCTGGCGGTAAGGGTGTGATAGCAACATTCATTATTAATTGTCGTGCAAAATGGCGCTACCCATTGGCATCTTCAGGAACCTCTTACCACTCTTCACTCCATGTTGTTAGGACTTTACCGTAAAAATGCCAATGGGCAGTGCCACGTTGCGCAACACTTGGAGATAAATGTTGCTAACACACCCTTACTTAGGATAGGTATATATGGCCAAATTGTTCTCTAGTCAGACCGCCGGGCTAACGAAACATGAATGTCTCTAGCAGATCGTATAAATATAGCGGAGAGCATACACTTTGTATAAAAATGTTCATCTTTTGCATAGGCGATCTTTTTCGGGTCTAAAATTTCAACCCTTCCATATCACCAGCAAGGGGATGAACCCTGCCTGTTCACTTTCAAGTGCCGCGAATCGATTGCAGCTAAAAGTGAATGCCGGCAACGTTGCATCAAAGGTCACAACTGTTGCACAACGTTGGCTGTTGCTGCCATGAGGGGTGACCGGGTTACACAACCTTGTGAAATCGAATCGGTTGAGGTCATGCTGCAGCTGCAGCTGGGAGCGACGGATGCTCTATCGGGAAGCTGTTAACCTGCTGCTTCCGGCATGGCACTTTGGTGGAAGTGGCAGGAATCACCATCCTTTAACAAATATCCAACAAGATTTATCCATCTCGTAGTTGTACTGGAAGCTAATTCATATAGTAATATATAGTAGGAAGCAGTCAATATTATGTATATACCTACCAAGGTATAAGATTCAAAATGCCTTCCTTTGCAGGATATTTT
The DNA here is from genome assembly GCA_949316355.1 of Bruchidius siliquastri. Lineage (NCBI taxonomy): Eukaryota > Metazoa > Arthropoda > Insecta > Coleoptera > Chrysomelidae > Bruchidius > Bruchidius siliquastri. Next base: position 38,570,856 of record OX438533.1, on the reverse strand, counting down.
ATCCAGCAAAAAATGGTATCAGTACCCGCTTCAAAATAATATTAATTCATGAAAATAGTTGCGTTAATCTATTTGACATTATTTTTTTATTTATTTTAACAATTTTACAAAATGCTCAGCGAAAAAGCACTAGTTACATTAACATAAATCAGTTCGAATAGAAATTAACAATTTGATCATGTTTACGAGTATGCGGATCTCGAAAGCAGGCACTTCATTAGCAAATGCAAGTTTTTCACATCGAACGTGATCAAGCTTTAACGGGAAAAAAGGCGGCAACAAGACAGTTGTATATATGTACGCATGGTTAATTAGTATTAGTCGAGTGGCGTTTTAATAAGCGATGTACTTAGCTAATTGAATTCTTTCTCTGATTGATTTATTTTCCTGTTATTTAAAAATATTCCAGGTCATTGAGGAGCACTCACATAAGTTAATATATCAAGCAATTTTTGACCGCACAAACAATAGTGTGAACATTACCATGAATACAATGGTTTGTATGCATTGCCTTCGATTGTATTTTAACATATTTGTCTACGTAGTATTTAGCGTTTAGCATTTCTGCTAATTTGAATCGATCCAAGGAGTTATCTACTTGCTGCCGTGCTCTTTATCCATATTTTGATCAAAGGGTATCATGTCTCTCTGTCGTTACGATTTTTGCTGCTTCACTTGCCATTATTGTATGGTTTTTCAAAACGCAAGCAATTATAATGCCATAAACTTGGTTGAAAAAAATAAATTCATCTATATCCGTTTCCCTTTATTTAAAAGCATCGCCAGGCTGTCAAAAAAAGATCTCATGCATATTAATTTGCCAAACTACGCGTAAAGCTAGTCTAATTCAAGAAAGTAAAAGCACCTACACGACGATGTTACTATTAATGAAAATTTTAAATCATCTCCCAGTTCCCAGGCAAGCTATGACCACCTAATTAAAATGCTAGCGCAATCATTATCACGACGAGCATCTTGTTTATGAAATGACTCCTAAACATATTTAGTTCACTTAAAAAACTTCATTATGCCCAATTTGTCGTACGAATGTTACACCACATCCTGCTCTACTTCATGCGAAGGCAATCGGACATGTCTTATCGCTGTTGGTCTCGTTGTCCGCTATCTGAGAATATTTCGGTCTCCTTTGATCAGATTCCTTAATAAGTCGTTTGGCTGGTGCACTGATCAATCACTGAGATTATCGGAAGCGAGTCTATGTCGATACTTCGCTTGGACGGATAAACAATTGCGTTGACGGTAAAATAGCGGCGGACTAACCTTTGAAATCCACATATTTCATCTTCATATCTCGTGTGTCTTCTATTCAGGATTACCTATTGCAGGCTAGTGATTCCACTTGTTGCTGGTCGCCACAATTTACATATTTGCGTCCATATCAGCTTAGAAGTAAATATTTGAAACAAATTTTAATTTTTTTATCGTTTGTAGATTTTTTACGTTTTTTTCCGAGTTATAGAGGAGCCAATACTTACACTATAGAGTACAGATAGACAGACGACAGCAGTGGTAATGAGTTACATAGCTTTTTGTGACATTCATCAAGAAAACACCATATTTTGCATTCGCCAATGATCATGGGAAATAAAATCGATAAAATGTTGGAGATAATGATTTGAGAAACATTGAAATAAACAGTAACATTGACCTGTCGATACATCAGCCCTCTAAGAATAACCATCTGAAAAAAACTCACAAACACACATGCAGGATGGTATCAGGTGGGTGTAACCGTCGTACAAGCCTCATAAAGTGTTCCGTTGAAAAAAGCTGACCTCCCACACTCCATCTGTACATATTCAAACAACGACACGGACGCAGACAAATAATTAGAATGCTAAACGTGCCGGCCTTTTACCATAAACGTTTTATTAGTGTGATATGTTTGCTTAGGTGCTCTCTTGAACAATGGATGGGGAACAGGGGGGTTTCATCACGATGGTACCAGTACTAATGAGACTAATGCACGAAAAAACAGATAGCGCTGAACTGTCCCTATTATATAGATACCATAATGGCAAATATTTCGAGCTCCCAAGGCCTTTTCTAAAAGTCGATTTTTGGAGAACTGCTGCTTTGTGGAATGAATTGCCGGGAGGAGTTTGTTCTCCGACGGTTAAAACTTACAGCAGTTCAAAGGCATTGTGAATAGACATTCATCCTGTCGCAGCGCTTCTGGAGCACGATCAGAGCCTTTGCGAAAAGTACAGTTAGCAGTGATTGATACCATACGCATGAAAACTAACTCATACCAGGATAGTCGTCTCGTATCTGATAAGATACAAATGGATACGGCGTGTCCATAGATACGCCACGTCTAATCATCACTCAATTAATCAAATAAGCTTCAAGTATAGTATCCATGGTAACACCTAATCTCACTATTTGTGGTCACCAAGCATGGCAGCCAAGTATCCACGATGACGCCATCACAATATAGCACATAACGCATGAAAATAAAACTTTAGCATATTTATTTCCGATGCGACTGAAGTGGTGATGTATTTTAGTATGGAGTTGAATCAAATTAAGGGAAAAGTTGATAGTAAAAGGCTTTGAAATGAGCTACAGGGTGGTAGTGATAATGACATGGAAGACCAAGATGGTTAAACGAACAATCTTGCGAAAGCTCAAAGTAACTTCAAAATTCTAAAAATCGAAATTTCTCTGATTTAATGAAAAAGACAACTGTCACTGAAGGAAAACAGACCATTGAACGGTTCTTGGCTAGAAAGGTTGATCAAATAGAAAATACAAATGGCCCTTTGTGCACCGAATACGCTGAGAATGTGGATATAAAACATCAGAAATGTGATTGACAGACATCGACATTAGAACCATAATTTTATTGATGCTACGATACTATAAGATTTATAAGTGTCGTTTATGGGACTGAAGTGTGATGGCCTTAACGCTACAAAACTCTTGTAAAATTAAATTGGTAACGCCTACTGTTCACATAACTAATATTTGTTTGTTCGCAGATTCCTCTGGGAATAACAATTCTGAAAGGTATATAATACAATATAAAATGATAGCATCAAAGGACAATCATCGTAAATTTGTCTATACAAAATCATGCGTTCAAATTTTTGGTACCTAATAATGTGATCATTGTAAACTGCTTCTATTAAATCTGAAATAAAAATCAGCTGATGGTAACATTAATTTTAGTGTTATTTAAAATTTGTCCAAAAGTGGATATTGGGATTCGGTTATAATACATTTTCCACCATATACGATTCGAGGCAGCCAGGAACATTTTCCATTTCCCTTGCTCCTATTTGCCCGCCACTGGTTCTTCGAACTTTCAGTGCTCGTCCTTTGAAGGCTGTACAATATTTTCTTAGTCTCGGCACTCGAGAGCACGTTGGACAAATTGCTAAGAGCGCTTGAACCTAACCAAGACCGACTGACTGCCAGGTGTTTCGAACATTTTCCCCGTAAAAGCCTTTTTCAGTTTATTGTCTTTTTTTCCGTTTAGTCTTTGTTTGCATAGAAAGAAGGCAATGCCGACCAAGACTCTTTGACCACGCCGTTTTGATGTAGATGAATGGACTGTCGAGACATCACGGAACAACAGGTCTAGTAGCTCGTTTGATTTTTATTTGGCTGCCATCAAAAAAGTTGCAGCAAGCAGGTTGAGGATTTTAAAACTTGAGTTAACAATTCCGAAATCCGATAAGAATATTTGGTGAACTCATATCACTGCACTTAAAACACGGAGTCAATCTACTTGACGCTATTCTTTAAAGGCTGAATATCATTTTTGCAGTTATATATATTGTATCAATGCCCTAAATTTAGTTAGAAAATAAAATCCAAACCCAATCAAGTATAAACTCTTCATCAGACTGAGAACATAACCTATCGCGTTGGTATAAAGTGTTCACCGAGAAACCATAACTGGTATTTTTTGCTATTTAGCACCGGCGTTGGCTCGTTGCTCAACAAAGCAGAGCCATCTAGACAAAAACCTTTTTTGTATTAGGCATCGGCCGTAACAGTAGTAGACGGGGTCAATTAAAAAATATTTTCGGGGCGATAGCCATCGCGCTATATAAAATCGTGGTTTATCTATTACATGGGTGGAATTTTTTACCAGATACCCATCGGTGCGGTCATCTAGTAAGTGCCAGCGAGCTGTTGATTTAATCACTAGAAATGCAAAAACAAGGCATCTTGCAGTGTAGATAGTAGATATTCTTACTTGATGAAGCTCTACCATCGAAAACTCAAGAGTATTGTCCAAGATTCTGCCGTCGTCTGTTAGAATTTCTTCCTGACGTTTCGACAGCACGAGCCATCCTCAGGCTAGCCATATTCAGCCACTCGTGCTGGTAAGACGTTAAGAAGACAGCAGCATAAGAACACCCTCGAGTTTTCTATGGAGAATGGCCGCGAAAGTCTGAAGACCTCCAAAGTCTTCTTCCGACAGTTTAGAAACTGTGTTCAAATTATACTATTTCTATTTCAATCTGTCCTTATGCAGTGATAGTTGCTCAACATTATAAGTACCAGTTACAATATGTGGTTTTAGGGTCAGAGATAACTAACAAGCCCCAAAATCCATTTCATTATATTATGTATATGTTTATCTTAGTTATATGTCATGGATATGCGTTTAGTAATTACAGGAGTAGGAAGAGATTATCACTACTTAATTCAGAATTTCTGAGATTTGATGTATCAGAACTAGCAATTCAATTACTATGACCATCAATTTATTACTTGGGCAAAATAAATTTATATCTATTATTTTCAGTTTTTGCTACCTATTCTAAAATTTATTTTGCATTTCAATCACCATAATCATTTGATTTATACAAGGGCGGAAATGTTTCTTGAACATCAGAACTTAATAATAATTGTTTTTAGGCTTACACTTATTTGATTTATTTTCCCAAAATTATCCGTAATATATTAACACTTAAAACGCAGGTAATATATTGTACAATAAATACAATCACACACACTAAAATAGTTATAAAATCCTAGAGCCTACATAAAAAATAACATATATTTCTGTTTCAGAATTGCTAAAACTTTCTCGGATGATTTCACGACTGTCACTTTTAATTCTTTTATGGCAATAATTTTTAGTACAAACACTCGATTCAAAAAACCGTTCCATCAACACTGCTTTGAACTTTCATTGTCTTGAGAATCATAACTCCAGATTCAATACGCCCCTATCTACATCTCCATTAATACTGAAAGTACTGGTGACTGAACCTGCAAATACAAGACAATATATTTCGTTTACCCCATAACAGGTGAAAACTCTAGTTAGACACATTTGAGGTCTATGATATTCTTGCCCTATTAGGAGGCGGTCTTTCTTGGACTGGCTTCTATTTGTCATCGTACTGTAGGCAAACCATGCTGACATTGTTGGGCAATTCGAGTCTAGAATGGGGTACACCGGCCCCGATGGAACCCCTGACTAATAAGAAACCTGGAAAATACGTCAGCATTCTTTCGCGGAACACCTCCATAAAATGAGAGATAATCTAGTTTTTCCATCAACAACAGATATTTTAATGAAGGATTTTTGACAGTACCGTGTTTGGGGTAGATATCAAAACTATTCCAAAATAATATGTATCACAAAGGATGCCATTTTGAAATTTGAGGTTAAAGACTTTTTGGATTTTGTTGCCAAGCAATTTCAATACCGCTGCACTGATTTTGATCCTTATAGGTGATATTTTATGCTGCTTTGATCTTGAAAACGATGCATTATTCAGCATAATAACTAAAATAAAGTACCAAAAAAGTCATTGCATCTCACAATTCTAGATGTTTCTCTTATTAACAATCATTGTGCAAAGATGTTCAAATGTTTCAAACCCAAAAAAACTCTGTTTTCATGCATATCTTTGATAATTTTAAGGCGTAGTCAAACAAAGCGTTTAAGAATTCAACAATTAGGGATATGTCAAACTGCATTTCTGAAGTTCTAGATCTCTTTGGCCCTAACGATTTTGAGGGTCAACAAATTCTTTAAGTTCATATTTCAAATTACTAATTTCGAATTGATACTATGAATATACAATCAATATGGTAGTTTTTGAAATACACGCTATCCTATCTTCCAAACCCAAAAATGGTGGAAAAAGTGTAATGTTTGTTAATGAAATAATATTATAATATAATAATATTAACTATTAAAGATTTTGGAATTTTATTAATTATTTTTGAGGAGAATTGTTGGTCCGAGATCAAAAAAATAGCCAATTATTGCTTCGGAAACTGATTAAAGATGTCAAGACGATATGTAAATATACAGTTTTTGAATTTTAGAGGCGAATTATTTTGGATATACTGAAACCAGCTCGAAATATATACATAGGTACATCAAGTATAGAAATATTCTGGCTAAAGTTAAGTTTTTTACTATTAAGAAGTGTTTAACGGAACACTCCCACAATTATTTATTCACATGGACAGTTATTGATATAATGTCATGTATTGTTTATAAATCACCTGTTTGTCCTATACTTACAGAATGGGTGTATAATACAGTATTCATTCCCCTTTCAATGCGTTTTTACAACGATTTTCCAACATCAATCCTATTAATGACTTTAGACGCTATGTGAAAAAACAGAAACATTAGTATTTATATTATTCGATTCATTAGTAACTGCTTTAAACTTTTATGTTTACACATGGCCAGTGAAAAAATTAATTGGTTTACTACCAGTAGATCGTTTAACGACAATTAATAAACATAAATTAATGAGTAGGTGCAACAAGGTTAAATTGAAAAATGAATACTTACAATTATATACGGTATATGGTGCGTTATATTAATTACTTATGTAGAGATTTATCTCCTCTTTAGTCTGCATGCAACCCTAAATATGATCATTGACAGGTGTTATTCGCAAGTAGATGGTCTATAGAACCAGTAAAATCCAGTCCTGTGGGTTTGTCAGTCTTTAAAGTCTGGTTACTCAAAAACCTTTCTTTGAGTAAAAAGCGGTCAAGGATTACTGGAAAGACCCAAAGACAGACAGACCGAGAGTCTGATGGAAATGAGTCACATGAATGTAACACTCAAAAATCATATAACCTTGATTTTGATTTTTTATCGCACTTACCGGTAAGAGGCGACATAGTAGAATCCTTATCTGAACAGCTTCCCAAAAAATGACAATGTCAATAATGTGCATGTGCATCGCTAAAAATGCACCCACCAACGGTCAATGCACCGTCGATGATACGCAATTTTGTGCCGCGCACCAGTCCATCTGCTTACAATTACCAAGCTAAAATTATGATTAAACTTTAATGAAATCCCATCCTTCCCTCGTAATTCGCAATTAGCAATTGTAATTCGGTTCTCGGCAATTATACGGAAACGGTAAAGTTGATTATTGGTGTCCGCGGGATCAAGGAACAATTAGTCACTTGAATAAATGACAATAGAACACCACGTCCCGCAGGAATAATTGGTTTTTCAATCAAGGCAAAGAATGATAATATTTTGCAATCAAACATTGACACCATCTTTCAAGGTGATTGTATAAAACATAATATTATCTACAGCTATGGCCTTGTCTTAAGTGGAAGGCTAATATGACACATAGATTCCAGAAAATTGTACTTTTGGTTATTCGCTTGAAATTTTAGTCGTACTCTGGTACTGAAAGGATCACTGAAGTTGGCCGGTGAAGTGATTAAACGAGCGATATGTACCCATCATTATTAAACAAAGAGGTTATTAGTATTTAACGATGAGGGCCACTAGTAGTCGATGGTATCGATGTGATCGGTGGCTGTGACGGTGGCGACCCATACTCGTTCCCAAGGACCATTGACATACCGATGGTACCCGGCGACAGGCCCCGCCAAGGGAACAGAGTACCATTCGATTTGTATGACCGACGGCATCAACTGTAGACTATATAGTCGCTTTTTATTTACTCCCACATTCGGTATCGTGTAAGTACTGCTGATGTCGCGCAGACTGGCTTAAGGTAGGGTTAGTGGACAGTCTGGGTGAGAAAACTTGACATTGTCATATAATGCAAACCGCAATTGGCGGAGCGTAAAGTATTTGTGAAAATCATCCATTTTTTTATGGACAAGCTGTCATAAGCAATACATGGAAATGTGTAAGCCCGAAAAGAAAAGAAAACCTATGTCGCTCCAGAAGCGCTGTAAGTAAATGTCTGAAAGAACGACTTCTGGAAGAAAGAGGCGTTGAATTCTCTACCTGGTTAGGACGCGTTGCGCCACTCAAGTGTTTGTTGCATTAATGACGCTTGGTGTGTATAAAATAGGAAAAGATCAGCCTTCCTCCCTCGATGTTCCGAGACTATGGAGGTCCCTGAAAGACCGACGTTGAGGAATGTCATGAATTTACGTAATGTAAACATCATAAAGCACCAGAATAGCTTTGAGATCACAATACTTCATTCATTTATCCGTGGGAAGTGAAAGAACGGTGATTGTTTGCAGAAAAAGATCAATTTTTGATTCACCCTAAACGTATATTCACTAGGCCTTGTGATGACGGAATTGATCGATCTATTAAAGAGATGACATACTCCCTCAAATGCTTAGAAAGATGAGATGTATGTAAAACACTTATGTTTTGGAAAGTCCAATGAAACTCTTTCGACTAGAGTTACTTGGAGTCAAAATATGTTCAAAGAAACAATTTATCTTATTTACTTACTTTATCGATATCCTACAATCTCAATTAATTTCAAAAAAGCCAAAAATATTTGATATCCATGTTTAAGTAAGTTTAAGTAGTTTAAGTATATAGGTATATCAGTAACATTTTTCAATATGTTTTTACTCCAGAAACATTTAACATGTGTCTCAATTTGTATGGAAAGGCTGAAGTAATGAATGAAATCCGAAGACGGAAGTTCAGATCATCGACATTTTATATCTATTTCACACAAAAAATTGTCGGTTTTTTGTCACCGCATAATGTAGGTAATCTAAGGGTTATTTTGCTTTTAAATGAAGAGAAACGCTATTTCATACACACAACGCTGCTTTCAAGAAACCAGAAACAACATGATAAATTTCATCAATATAATATTTAAAATGACAAAATTGTAAGCTTTGACGTTTTTATTTGTTGAACTGTATATACGTATATCAATACCCGGATTTTATCATCTTCTAGTTTCATGAACTGAAAGTCATCAACGTATATGAGACATTACTGCTTTTATCTTAAATATCAAAATTTATTCATATTTTCTACCATAAATTAATAACCGCATATCAGAATGACTATCTAGTAACTATGGCGACACTAAGAACTGCTACTATCCTGTATCTCAAGCTAGTATCTGTAAACAATAAAATTAAACATTAAAATATTCCCTATAAACACGGAACACCATTTCTCGTTTTGCATAAAATAAAGATTGATATATGAGAAGGATTATTCGATAAGCATATTTATTACCAATTAACAGGTAGGTATAGGTAGAATTTTAATTTTTGTCGTTAGTTAATTGCCATTTGACTATAGTTATTATCCGTATCTAATTGATGAAAAATATCTGTAAAAAAATCGTACACCAACGTCATATAGCGCGATGTAATGATATATTGTTATCAAGCATATCAATCGTCAATAAAATACCACTCAATATCTAGTTGAACTGGTTAGTGTCAGGTGATAAAAAATTAAATTTATTACTTTATTACAACCTATAACGTGGGCTCTAGTCCAAAGACCATATCACTTCCTTAGAAGGAAGTGCTGGGACATATTGAACTGAGATGGAAAGATAGGCGTGTCGATTACCTATTGAAGGTCGCGAATCTGATGTGACAACAGTACAAGCATTAATAGCATTACAAGCAGAACCGCTGTTTGAATGTAACAGGTAACTGGAATAGGTTCTGTTAGTGATATTTGGAAAATACGTTTCAATTTTTATTAGAAACCCGTTCAAAAGCAAGAAGAATTGCTAAAAAGAAGGCTGAGAAGAAGAAAATTGGTTCGCAGTAGAGAACAGCAAAAACAGCAACACTGACCTCTGAATAACATCTGTAAAAGTGTAATTTTAATTCATTTCATTCATAACTCTGCATGCACCATGTTCAGAAACGCAATGGAAACATTCAAGGATAATAACAGACGAAAAACTTGTTCGTGTAGTAAAACTCGTCGATTATTATAGGTAGCAAGTTTGTGTTACAGGTTGCGTTTAAAATATTAACGTAATAGTAGCCGATAAAAAATAGCAGCCATTTATACTGTGGCTATTTACCGTTTTAAAATGGGCTCCTATTAGTTATAAAGACCTGTTACGTTTCGCACGCAATGCAGAAGAAGTTTCTTTGCGAAGTTGTGTGATGACAAAAAACCGAGGAATCATCTGCCGCAGCCGATAAAAATTGTTTCAAATTACTACCTACGTCGAGTATTGTACATGAAGTTTTACGATATGTCCAAGTCCATCGAGCTAACAACACACTGTGTTGTAGTTAGAAATGTATAGTATTTTCTACGTAACAAAAGTCATGCTATTTTAGTACGAGTATATTTTTATTCCCTGTTAAATATGAATGGACTAAATCAGAGGACATGAAGGCCAACTGCTGGAAAAAATAATAGTTCCAAGTCTATGGCAAAATATGACTACATGGGTGATTTTTGCATAACTGTGATTTTTTCAACCCAAAATTTTCTTAAAAACAAAAATTATTTAAAACTTGTGTTCTGGGTACTATTGGTCTTTTATTATGCTCAAAATTACGCCTGTAACGTAGTTCTACTACAACTTCAATAGAAAAGAAAATAGAACAAGAATTAGATATTTCACCGCCACGGTACTGACTTCAAAATGAAATATTCAAAATATTTGCCTAAATCTCTTTAAATTCTTAAAATAATAAAACAAATAATAAATTATATGACTTTGATAAACATACAGAGACATTTACGGTATTTTCTTTCTTGATTTTCACAATCTTTAAGATTTATTAACATTATAATTAAAATAACAATTTTTATAATAGTCTTAGAATAAAACAAAGTTTAACATTAGTTAAATATTGGAATTAATTAATTTGATTAAATATTCAATAGATTTTAGTTATTAAAGTTAAACTTTAGATTATAAGACGACTCTTTATCGAAATTTAAACATTTAATCGACGGTAAAATACTATCAAATTTATCATGTTGTTTGAAACTTGTAGACAAGGTGGATTCATCAAAAGTTTGATTTCGGACTTCCATTGTCTATAAAATTTTATAGACAATGGAAGTCCGAAATCAAACTTTTGACAAATTTATCATATTTATAATTTTCTGATCAAATCATGTCGAATAATGAATAAAGTACTAGACATAAAAAAGCACAGCTATCTGAGAATCGCCAACGTATATCTGTAGCTATGATATAAGCTATAGTTTCACCTCTGAACCAGGATTTGCTTAGGAAGTCGTTCGAAAGGCTGACTAATCTATTGGTAGCGGAACTTTATCTTCGATGTGTAATGAAAAAATTATAGCTTGGTGTGATAAAAAAGCAATTCGTTGCTAAAATACAAAAGCATATCCAAAAGCACAGAACAAAGAATTTTTATCGCCCTCATGAGATTGATCATGCGTTTAACGTGCAATGACAAAAAGGCTTTCCCAAAACCACAAAAAGCAGATGAAAAAGCAAATCTTCGACAGTACGGCTTGAACGGCAGACCTAAAAGTATCTCCCGTTGTTGTATGGATATGAAGTTTCAGTATTGCTCTGCTGCCACTGGATCGATCTCTCAAAAAAGACGAAATACGTACGACAGAACATTTTTTTTGAGTTGCCCCCTTCATCACACCCCAACCTAAGTTACATTGATTTTTTCGACGATAACAGAGGATTTTCAAAAACTACAAATTTGTGGTAGTCTAGTATCAAGATCTCATTAAAATCCGAAAAATACTTTCCGAGTTATAGAGAGGTCGAGGATTATCGCATAGAGTACAGACAAACAAACAAGCAGAACAACGGAAACCAGTGACATGGATTTTCGTCAAAACATCAAGAAAACTCGATATCTCGAATTCGAAATGTTATGTTATGAAACGATTTTTTCTCTATCATCCAATATTGAATGAATAAATATAGTAAAAACTGAGAACATACTCACTATTGCGAGTCCAGTTAGGTTTTAAACCGATCAGCAGACGACGACAACGCCGGGCAAAAAGCGGTCTCCGTGTGTACACGGATCGACTCTGAATAATGTATAAATATGTACCGGGGCATTTTTAAGCGACCATTATCCATTAAAATATCTGCATCTAGATTGAGAAAATAAAACCAGCATAGCGGCGGCGGTGGCGGCGGCTAATTGCGCGGCAAAAAATACAATAAGGCGAAATTTTCTTCGAATGTGGGCGTAAAAAAGACCGAGTCGATCGCCGTTATTGACAGTGCTTCGGGCGGTTCGCAATCAGCCCTGATCGATATATGTCATTGATCTTTGATGAAGTGCCGATGTCGGTGTTATCATGAGAAACGCAGACTGTTCCGGTTATAATTGCAGAGAGATGTAGCAGGAAAGGGATATAAATATATAAGGATTATTGAAGTAGAGTGAGACATGTTTTTGGTCTGGACGACTCCACTTCAAGCCGTACCTCGAAGCTGAAACCGTAGCCGTTAAGCTATCACACAGTGACCAGGCGATATGCAGGATATACTGTATCTATCTAATATTGAATAAGGCAAGGGCTTACGTTTGCTAGGTCCCGTTAAACACAGCCATTGTATTAGGCATATGGATTACAAATATGTAAACAACCCAGCTGAATTATAATTACATTATTAAAAATTCTTAATATCTATTACGCCGCCCATTCGTCTCAAAGGAATCGCCAGGAACTACATTTTCTGGTGATGCAATGTAGAACAGTTTGAACTAGGTACATGTTGTAAGGTACATTACTCCACCCGCACACTGATCTGGAGAACACGCCACTCAGAAACATCTTCTGGGTCTGGTCTTGAATTCATGCGAGAATATGTGCCATTGAAAAGGAGCCACCTTGAGTGATCCGATTATCGCGATTGTGTAGCTTAACGGCTATGTCATCGGCACATGTTCAAGTGGCGATGTCCGCAACTCCCTTTCATGTGCTTACTACGGATTCTAACTCCACTGACTGGTCACTGGTTAAAAAGTTGAATGAGAATGAAGGATATTTCAATCAATTTTGTGACTGTATCAACATTATCAGCGCAACCTATAAAATATAAAACATACCTCACAAAGCTTGATCTTATGTCGCGCGTTGTATACACAGGAACACTAACAGCTTCCATGATATGCAAGTAATATGTTCGCCACTTTTTGTCTTTAAACTTGTAAGCTAGAAGTCTAATATCCGCGCTTCGTTCATATCTTGGTGCGTACCTTCGTACACTTAATTACCACAATTACTGTTCGAAGCCCACACTGTTGGATTCCGCGCAGACCTAAATTGCCCACAATTTCCCCCACAACAACAAATTATACATTTTAAGAGCTGTGTGAGCTTGAGCGAAAAATTCATGCAAGCATTAGCATTTCAGCAAACACGTCTGCCATTTTGTAGAGACGGGCGTCTTTGGGTGTGGTGGGGGAATGTTGATACAGACATGCAATCATAGTAGATAAAGAGCGCATTCGAACGTGTGTTAAATCTGAGCGAATTCGGTCAATATTTACTATTTGGGTTATCGCGAGCGAAAAATACAAGGCTCAGCCAATAACGATGTTAAAAAAATTTACGGTTTTTTCCATAACAAGTGACTTTGGTAGTCATCACTGTCATTGTTATTATGTTTAATACTTAGTGAGTGCCAATTTTTATTTTCTACATTTAGAGATCGTTCTCATTGTTTGACTATATGTGACAAAAAAGCCTTATTAAATATCCATTGCGTGGAGAACAGTTTCAGTATCACATATTTAAATACGTCATAAGCACAGGTTTGTCTAATATCTATGAATGTAAATTCAACCCTATAACAAACATTCTGGAAATTTGCTGCGCTTAATCAGACTTACCTTTCGAAATACACTTTGCTTTAGTTTTTTTTTACGATTAGATCGGAATTATTGATATTTATATGAATCTTATATATCTTTCAAATATCGATATTAAAAATCCGTCAACTATTTGCGCATCCTTTTTTTACAATTCCAAAAAAATTGGTAATAAAGTAGCGGGAATCAATGATTGATCAAGATTCCAAAACAAAATCCTCTAAGAAATTGGTAGAAAGCTATGGTTTGATTATACTACCAAATGACTATTATAAATTGATTCATCATAATGTGAAAAACATCGAACATTTCAGTTTATAACAAAATTAGAGACACTTTAGAATTAGTATAGTCTTTGTTCTCTTGTACCTATCTAGACTACGCTATGGTTGATTCTTTTTTTATCATGTGTGCAAAAAATCTATGAAATTCTCCTAGCTACCAAGTAAACAATATGGAGAAACCTCATTGTCCAATAGTCAATCCCGTGATGGAATTATTCATCCGAAACGGTAAAAAGTTTGACTTCAACTGGAAAGCCGATTTTACACGGTTCCAGTAGCTTAAGCTAGTCAATAAAGCGACCGAAACCGGCAGTCTTCTAGACTTGAGACTTAAAAAAGCAATGCCTGTTTTTGAGTACCTAAAAGATATGAAAGTACATAGACTTGTTCTAACGTCTGATCTTAGCATTGAATCATATCATTCAAATATAGCAAAATTGATCCATACTATTTTCTTGATTTCCACTTTATCGATATTAATAAATTGGCACTTTATTTTCATTTCTACATGTATGATGGGCTGCAAAGACAAGATGCGGGGCAGAATTCCATATGGAAAAGAGTAGACATGAATCAGTGATGAGTGGAGTACAGAGCAGAATAGGAAAAGTTTAACCTTCCGTAGTTCTAAAAATCATTTTTTCCACACATCACAGTAGCTAAAATCTTGGTCCAAACAAATCCTTAGGCTCTTAACAAAAGTGTAGAAAGCCAACACTGTTGTTCACATGCCAAGGTATCATGTTAGATTCATTTTTTACAGTCTAAATAATAATAATAATAATAATAATAATAAATCGTCTTTATTTGTTCTCCATCTACAATAGGCGAAGTTTAGCACAGCTATTCTTCCACTTAACCTAAAGTAGACCAGCCAAATTCTTAATACAATTTGTGTGTGCGAAGCACAGAAAGAACAACTTAAATGACAAATATACAACATATATCCATATATCCATATACACATATATACCTATATACCTACACCATATATACACACACATATATACATACATATATATGTACATATATATGACATCGAACATGATTTAATTTAACATATTGAATTAATTAGACAATAAGTAGTTGAAAACATCTTTGCGGAAACGACTACAAGATAAATGTTTATAATTATCTGGTAAAGAGTTATATACTATCACAGCGTTATACGTAAAACATCGGGTGAATAGGGCAGTCAAATGCAGTGGCATGGTTAGGGTCAAATTATGTCTAATATTAATTGTATGGATTTTATGCCTAAAAACGAGTTTTTCACGGAGATACAACGGTCTTGATGCGGTGAGTAGCTTTTGGATATAAATAAGAAGATTGTACATATATTTTTTATCCATTTTTAACCAGTTTAGTTCGTGAATCTTTGCTGAAATATGGTCATATTTCCTAACGTTAAGAATGTACCGACAACAGGTGTTCTGGATCTTCTGTATCCTATTTGCAGTATTTTGATCCAAACATGGAAAATAAACAACAAAACAATACTGAAAAATAGAGAGAATCAAGGTTTCGCAGAGTTTCTTCTTCAAAGTTGTGTTCAAAACATGTTTATTGCTATATAATAGCCTAAGACGCGTATATGCTCGTTGAATCAAAGAACTGACGTGCTCTCTAAACCTCAACTTATCATCCACAAGCAAACCTACATTTTTTGAAGCATTTTGGAATTGGAGTGACTTGCCATGAATTTTCAGATTCAATTCGGACTTAAGTCTTGGTTTAGTATTTTCTGAGGAAAACAGGATAACAGTACATTTTTCGGGGTTTAGTTTCAAATTGTGTTCTGTGGAGTACTTATAAATTGTTTCAAGGTCCTTGTTTATTGCCTGAGATGCACTTAGGGCAGTCTCTGGAGAAAAATGACTCGTAAGTTGAGTGTCATCGGCATATGTTTGTTAAATGTGATATGTTCAATCAAAAACTTGACCTAACGATTCCTCTTCCTTCGTGAGAGATTAGTTAGGAGATGCCGTCCAAACTGTATCATGGAGGACTTATCGACACTGATATCCTCTTCTCAGGGTGCCGTATCCATCAATGGATGTCAGTAACAATTAAAGCAAAGTTTTTTTGGTTCTGTGAGACTCTAAGTGTAGCACGTGAGCGTCTGTGTGCGTGTTCAATCCCTTGGATTTTTGAGCTATGATGTTCCTTCCTACCTATACCTCGTTATCTCTTCCATCATCAAATTTCGGATTAGGTATTTCATATTGCGGAAATTTTATCCAAGATATCAGGGTACCTTTAGTAGACTTCCGAATATCCCCGATTCAAACGCGTCTAGTCTATCGAGTGTGTTATCTTTGAGAGTTCATGTTTCAGTTCCATAAAAAAACATGGCACGTATCCCTTGATATGCGGTATCTTGAGGAGAAGCTAAGACTTGTACTAGTTAATAGATTTCTCATATTGAGGAATGTCTTTCTCGCTTGCTCTATTCGGCAAGTTATCTCCGTGCCTGGTTCATTTCGGTAATCATTATAAGCTAAAATATCAACCAATCTCCTGCAGATCCACTTGTTGCTCTACCTGTTGCTTCACCGTCACACGAATATCAAGCATATGCCGCGTCGGCTTCATATCGGAGCCTCAGGCTTCGTGGCCTTCACGCCATCAGTGAAACGCGTCGCGAGTCGTTTGGAAGGTAAAAAAGGTACCGTTAATAGGTACCAGAGATGTCCAATAACCTATCCCGATGGCGCACACTCTCGTATATATACTCTTTTACGCCACAAACACTCGCCGGACATCTACGCGCAAAACAGTTAGTTGGGCCGATGTTAATGGGCAACAGATACGTGTATATTTTGTGCATAACGGGCGAAGAATACTAGATGGAGGATTATAGGCATACATCGTGTGAGGTGTGATTGAATTGTTGCTGCAATCTGTACGGGTTGAACTGCACATGTCGTCACAGAAGCGCGAGAGTCCTCGGTCAAAAAGTTTTTGAAATAAATCAGTGCAAAGTCTGGTAAAAAAGATGTATCCAAATTTGCTCAAACTAGTGTTGTTATACTTTAAGTGAGGGTATCTTGTATCATCTAGCTACATTTCAATGTATTTTACAGAATAAAATCAATCCGGTGGTCGATGTTACACAGCAAGATGCGTTAGGTTAAGGGTACATCTATTCCAGACCTT
Source organism: Bruchidius siliquastri (assembly GCA_949316355.1). NCBI lineage: Eukaryota > Metazoa > Arthropoda > Insecta > Coleoptera > Chrysomelidae > Bruchidius > Bruchidius siliquastri. The sequence goes on along the minus strand of OX438533.1, from coordinate 38,553,370 downwards.
TAATTGGAAGTAGGGTTGTACTTTTGTTGGGTTTTATAGCTATTGTTTAATAAATAACTACTGTGTTGTGTTACTTAACCTTGCATTGAACATTTCTGAAGACATCTATAAGCATTGTAAGGTTTCAAAATGGTTGTTTGATCATAACATTCAAATATTACCTGTATCATATAAATTATTAAAAAGTATGTAAAAATCAGTTTGGTTGCTATACTGTCTATAATTATTATCTCGAATAGTTTTTTGGTTGAAAAAATAAATCAATTTCATGGTATGATATCATCAGTCAGTATTACTAGCAAAAAAGCGAGACTGATCCATTAAAATATGAATGGGGTTACATTTTTAAAGTAGTTATTGCATTCTTATCTTTCTGAATAATGCCAGACTTCAACAGTTCAGTTTTCATTTTCCAAAATGGTGATTCGTTAGTAATGTATTCCGATTCCAAATTTTTGGAGAGCTACTTCCCGTAAATTTAACAAATATTGGACAGATCGACTTAAACTAATACCTTACTACTAATAAAAATTGTAAAAAAATTAAATGATCTAACTGATTCTTGCAACTGTGAGTCGTTCTCACACATCAAGACTACCCCTAGAATTACTTGCATAAAATCAAAAACATAGTTTCAACCTTCTGAAATTTGTCCCTTAGAAAAGATCAGTGCCTGAATATACAGAAATCGGTGTTCTAATCCATTAAAAAAAATACTGTTTCTACATGGAAGGAGAATGAAACTAAGACATTACATAACTTCCATTAGTTGCCATCAGCTGAGTACAAATAATTGAATGTTCTTTTATTTAAAGAAAAGACTAATGATTTAAGAGAAACCTTTGAGTATCGATCCAAGTAAAATTATATAAGTGCAAAAAACCCATTTCCTATAATCAAATACTTCATATTGAAATTGTAATTTCTAGCACTAACCAAAGGGGTTCATAACTTCAAAAAAAGATACAGAAATTTTGAGCACTGGCCAGGAACATAATTATTTTAAGAATTTTTCAATCAAAATAACACTGCTTTGAGGTGAGAGGATAATTATTGCAGTATAACTTAATCCACAAGGTGTAAAAAGTCCCAGACGAGGTCCCAGAGTACGTACAGTTACGTGATTGCTTTTAAATATCGAATAATAAGCTATATGGATACATGGCAAGATATTTTTCAAGTAATTTTTTTTATTAACCTTGATTACTTTTTATTTAATAATTTTTTTTAAAGCTTGGATGTTCTATAAAATATAATCTCATTTTTCATTATTATGTAATGTTATGAGTAGTTTCCAAATCGGAATCGGTAACTGATTGTAATGAAATTGGAATGGGCCAAACGCCGTTAGAGTAACCATAAAAACAGTATATAGAGTTATGGCTTAACTTTGAGTTTACTGGATTTTAAGACCACATCTTCGAATTTGGGTGGAAAATATTTGATATAGACGACATGGTGGAAGATTGGTAGTTGATTGCTTCTGCTGTGGGAACGAAAAACTTTCAGTGTTTGCTGAGAAAATTACTGTACCTTCTCAACAAATCCAATTGTTCAGTGGTTTGTCTTCAGAACATTCGATTCGTAGATACCTACATGGATCGGAAAACGTCATGACTACATGTTTGGGGGTGCAATAAAAATTAATATAATTCTTAGTCGGAGAATGTTCGGCTTTATAATATTTTATGATCAATTCAGCTTGTGAGATTATGAGATCCGCACTACTCTTCTGTCATTGAACGTTGTGAAGCAACAGGTCCAGAAATTGAAGGCTTTGTCGTGTCTACGCTCATTTCGTTCTTCGGACAGACATTCGGAATTGTAAGCCCCATTCAAGGCAATTATCATCACATTTTATAGAGTATAGACACCGTAGCAAAAATATTGCATGTATTCGTTAATGTAAACAAAATACTCACCTTCAGTTCAAAAGTTTAAAAAACACCAAACAGCACAGAAAATCACCCACCAAATCACGCAAAAATCCAAAAAAACAACGGTTTATCTGTTACGTGGACGCGATCGGGCCAGTGTCAGAGAGCGGAAGCGAAAGAAGTGCAGCATACACTCAAAACGGACGTCGCGCGTGGACTGACGAACGCCGGAACGCCGTGCGTCGCTCCTGGCCGTTTGTGATCGGGGGTCGGCGCGCGGTGGCGGGGGCTGTAGGGGGCACGGGATTCGCCGTTAGCGGGCGGTATCGGCTCGGCCCCCGCGACGACGTCGGGGTGGTGGGGGTGGTGGACCGCGCGACGCGCCCGGCTTTCGGCATCGCCAGTCGACCAGGAGGGGATTGCACTCGCTCGACGGACGCCGAGCTTGAAGGTTGTCTGTGCTAGCGCTTGCTGAGCAGCTAAAAGCAACAGGTTCCTGTGTATACCTCTTCTTGTTGTATCCGTCAAGCTCTGTGATGGTTGTAATTTGAGTATCCATAATAACGAGCAAAAAATCAATATAACTAACGGAAGAGTTCGTGATCTTCTTTTATGTTCCTTGTTCCCTGATAATGGCAATCATTCTGGCCAGTTTTTCACGATCCTGAACAAGTTTAAACAAGGCATGCATTCGACACGCTAAATCACAGAATTACCTCTAGTTTCAAGGAAATATATATTTTAAGCCAAAATTTGTGAACAGTTTCTATTTAAAGGACGCAAACAAACAGTTGTTTTCAATAACAGATCAGCTGCTATAACAGACATGCAGTTAGAAGTTCCTCGAATAAATCTTGAGACCTTCCGTTATTGGTATGACAGGAAAGTGAATATTGGGAACGGAAAGTGCGAGCAGCATACAAAAATTGGGTTACTAACAAAAAATAAAAGCTTCAATATCAAAATAATTAACCAGCATATAGATCAGGTTCAAAACATGAAGTAGGTATTTGGGTTTAATAATAGATGACAATTTAAATTGGACCCATCTTACAAAATACCAATAATATAAATATAAATGCAGAGCTTATCTTTCGTAGAAATAAAAAATCAACAACAAAGTAATAAAAATATTATTTGATTATGATCGGTTAACAAGGACTGAATCACTCTATAAAAATTTATAAAGTGATTAACGGAAACCAAATATGTAATATTAGTATTAGGATATCAAGTAGCATGCAACTAGGTCACAAAATAACATATTTAGTGAGATAGTTAGAACAAATATAAGTTTAAACAACCCTATAGTATGAGCATCAAAAACATTTCAAATTTGTGAAAGATGTTAAAAGGTACCTAAATAAAATGTAATTAACGTGTTATAGGGTGAATAATAATCTCGGGGCCAGAGCTGACAGGCACTGTTTGGAGAATTTAAATTGTTATAATATTCTATTGTACCATTATAAGTTGTAAATAAATGCTTAAAAAAACTGGCTATTTTGTAGATTGTGCGTTGCTTTCTCGATATCCTCATGAAATGCTGATTATTCCAGCTATCACTATATATGTAGTTGATGGCAAACTTTCATTCATTCCAAAACAACCTCACTCAAATTAATTGAATTCGGTATTTGACACGATAAATCACAAACCTACTTCTAGCTTAATGAAAATGCATGTTTTGAGCAAAAATCCCTTTCTATTTGGAACGACGCAATCAAATTAATGTATTGTCAATGAAAGATCATCTGCCATAACATATGTACAGTTCCTAAATGTATCATACTTCACTAGGCACATCGGAACTAGAACAACCCTCGCTTGCATTGTAACCTGTGTAGTAAAAATATATTTATAGCAAATTCCAAGAAAGTAGGTTTTGCCTTTTCTAAGGCGCCTTGTAAGGTACGTTCTCGCTCGCGTTATTCAAAGTAAACTGATGGCTCATTCGACTTATCTTTCATACATGTCGTGAAACCACGCGGCATCGCAAAACGGAGATACATTTGCTCGCTTTTATGGCCAGAGGATTACTAGTCGTGTTCTTCAAATCGCACTATTCCCACTTGTCTTCCAGTTCAATCTTTGTTGAAATGCAAGTAATATCAAGTTGAAAGTTCTTATGGATATTACTTTTAGGGCTTTATTGAAATATAAAATTTAGATTCAGAAGCTGTTATAAGGAATTACCCTTCTTGAGCCCCCACCCTCCCACAAACTACGCCCATGCTCATCATTTGTACGAAAAATTATTGGAATCTAAAGAACATATAATGTATTTTGATTGTCATAAAATATAGTAACTTTATATATCTATGCGTACATAAAATTATAATGGATTCAAAACTAACGCCGGTTCAAATACACACCTCTAACCCCCCCTATCCGCTCGGTACAAACTAATGACAATGTTACTGCATATATCATACAACCAGTTAACTATCAAACGGTGGCAAAAGTAGCTTTCCTACCGAAAGGCTTGATCATATCCTGTAGTGCAAATAGTTATGTTTTTGCCATGTACGTTCATAGCATAAATAATAATGTCTGCGGTGTACTTTCGTAATCTCACCGCTGCTGCTCGATTTTACTTTTACCACTGCACTTCACCATTCGGCTATTAATATCTAATATATAAAACAATATCTGAACAAAATAATAATATCTAGAGATCGCCGCGCCCGAATAAGTTTGAAATGCGGGGCAGCTCCCAGGTATCTTTTCTAAACTAAAATATTTACTGGAGCGCTACGATTATTCCTAAACATAGGCGTAGAATCATGGAATAATATCTTAAGTATGAATTTGTTAAATCGAATATACTGTCTAGAATATCGGATTATATCTGAAACACCAGTTTTTTTTCACAAAATGAGATGAGTTAATAATATGGCCGGTTTTTGGTTGGAAAATAAGTAATTTGGTTATTTTGTGTAATCTGTCAGGTTCTTGAAACCAGGAACCAGACATTTTTAATTGAAAGAGGGGGTCTAAGATAGAAAACAAGAAAGCAAAGGGCTAGGAAAAGCGTAAGTATTTCGTTTTCAACGCCTCAGTCTCTATCTGTCATATCGACATCTTTTCTGATCATGACTGGGCAAAGTCGTCAGCATGAAGATAGGGCAGGTAGCACATCAGAAGGTGAGTGAAGGATTAGTCCAAGGACCTTGAAAGGCAGTGCACAAATAGAAGTAAGGTAACACGCTTACGCAACTAACTTCATGTGCTTCATATCTGAGCCACAATTACTAAGGCTCGACAATAGTGAGATATAATTTCGATAGCAAAAAATAAGTTTCAAACCAGTTGGAAAAAGAAATACGTGGAATATATTCCTTGAAATAATGTGTCGGAAAGATGTTTTGACTCTATCCCACGATCAGCAATACTGGGGTGTCGTTATATTTTTTTTATTGATAAAACCATAGTTTCGGCTATGCTGGACAACCGTGGTACGCCACTGGGGAGCCTAAACTCAATTATGGCGAGCAGTCTCAGGCCGATTTGGGAACCAACAGGTGCGATTAAAAACAGCATCACCAAATGAGCAGGAACAGTCTGAGTTTTCTTTCAACTATTCTCTATATCATGCGGCTACAGTTTTAGGCAATATCGCTTTTCAAAAAACCGTCACTATCTGTCTGCAATATATCCTTATTACATCCCCAACGGACGCTAGTGTCGCTGAACTGTCGCTCGTTTGAGTTATGACCTGGCGGCCACACCACAAATCATTATTTTTTTGCCACCGTGTGTACGCGCGGCACTCAGTAGCACCTCAGGCCATATAATAACATAATAACGGATCGCCGGCAGTAGTTCAGTTCCCACTTTTGCTATTTGATTTGTTTCTCTAACATGTCGCAATTTCCATGACGCTTATCTGTCTTTACCATAATCGTTTTTCAACGGTGATAGCAACGTGTCTGCTACCGCGTTACCCTTGCTTGTGCAGATATGTTCAATATACATAATATATGATGTAATATACGTTCATAAAAATTGAGAAAGGTACGTTCACGTAAAATGTAGCGTCTGTGGATGTTCCTCTGCTTCAAATATCAACACGGGACTCCACAGCGATTGGTTCTAGATCCTATTTCATTTTGACTGGCGGACTCAAGGTTTTAGCCTTGGGAAATGTTATGAAGTTCAAAATTGGAAGAGGAGCGACATGCAGGGACGAATTAATCATTGGGTAGAGTAGGGAACTGCCTAGGGGCCCAGCGTCGTCTAGGGGCCCGTGCACGCAACCAAGGAATAAAACGTTCCAACGGACGAATTTTTTTTTTTTAATTTTTATGAAATTGTTCAATAACAATATTATTTTATTGCGATGACAACCTTGTCTCTGTCTCCGTTCATACCGCAGAGTTGTGCTGCAAAGTGTACCAAACAGCGCGTCGAGAGCTGAGACTTCATGTGTCAAAATTATGCCTTTTCTAGCATTGATCTACAAAGACATGTTTTACATCACTTCAAGTTTAAGCGATATTCATTGGAATTTGTAAAACAATAATTTGGTGAAAATAACAAAGTTATACAAATTCATAGTTTTTCAAGCCAAAACTTCTTATTTTTTGCTTGAGACTATGCAATAGACTATCCATCCTGAACAATGCTTTTTCAAAACTATCAGCGAAAACCACAAGTCTCAAAAATGAATATTTCTGACGCCATGAATTAAAAGCAGACGTTTCTAGGAGCAGGATATCATGTGTAATATTTTCGCGGCAAAAAATTGTATCCGTTAAAAAACACAAAGGTCGGATAAACAAACGAACGGTGGGTCCCGTGAGCGTCTGTAAGGCAGATTGAAGGAACCCGCATAAGAATAGGGCACGTGGATACGGAGGGACACACGGCCTTACTCAGAGCCCTTCGAGGATGTCTTATTATGCCATTGTGCCTGCCTTTATTCGGTACTTTGTGCGCGGTATAGAAAAACGTTACAATCCACGGCTTGCCCTACAAATCTGTTTATCTTTTGATCGCCGTGTGCCACCCTCGATATGAAACTATGACGAATTAGGACGTAGAAGTCGATGGTCAGATCGATTGATGCTGATAGTATCGATAAATAACACCTGGATTCGGATAAAATGGAAAGATGTTGATAAGCGGGGCTATAAAAATGCAATTTTAAGAAATTAGAACGCCATAAATAACGATGAAAAAAAACGAATAATTGAAAACAGTTGAAGTCATGGCCTTGAGCCTGCTTAGTAAATTACTAAGGACGCTGTTATATTTCTGACTAAACTTATTTTAATTTGGTTTCGTTGCTTCAGCCTGTGAATTGTAAAGTTAGGGACACCAACCTCAACTATTTCTAATAATTCATTTCAATTAGTCTAAATTCTTATGTAGTACTTTTTAATTTTCGTTCATCTCAAATCCGTAAGCTCCAAGATTTTTTTTAAATGACATCCACTTCAGATCAGGTTTTCTATCGCTTTATTTGGATCCTTCGCAATATTCGCTTTTAGAGCATTTCCTTTTTTTTGAAATTGCAGAATTACAATTTAAAAGAGGTGATTGCCTGAAATACAAAGTTGAAAAACCACTATCGATACTTTAGATATCATAAATAGTAGTAGGTCAAGATTCTAATTCAGAATACATTTCCTATAAAATACCAATATTTTCAATAATTATACATGAGTTGCATAGATAATACACTCAAACCTAAGGGTGAAAACAGAAGCTTTTTCAAGTCACTGAATAACAAGTGTTGCATGAAACAATTATACATATATGTAGCACCACGAAAATTTTGATTTGTGCCCATTAGAAAAGCCTTCTGGAAGCAAGAGGAAAAGTAACTATTCGTTCCTTTCAAGTCTCTGTGTGTTATACCAGGTAACAGTGAAAGCACTGTCCACTCCACTCCACTCCACTTTTAAATGACTAGAGATTAAAATATGTAATTTGGTATGTTAGTATCGTTGAAATTTGTGAATTTCCAATATAAAAAGAATCGAATATTTTATAGTGCCTCACCGGAAACGACCCAACACTATTGTTACGTTATATATTTAGCTTGTTGGTACTCACTAAACAATACCAAGCAACTTTTGGAGAACATACCTGCCACATGTTTAAAATCAATAGTTTTTTTTTTAACAAAACTACTCAAAAATATGTGGTCGTTTAGATTTATTTGTATTTTATGGAATAACAGAGTAGGCCAGGACAAAAACAATTATGGGTATTCACTCCTTATTCTAAACGCAGTCCAATATGATATCAAAAGTAAAATTACTCGCCATTTAAAAAACATAGTTCTTTCGGTTCGGTTTATTTTACGGGAGTGAAACTTGCACTGTACAATGCTACTTCTTTGCTGTCCATTGATTTGCAATAAAGCCAACTTTCATAGACAATTGTATAATTCAAAGGTCCTAACACCATAGCGCGCGACGCGTGGAGCTGAACACTGATGTTGCCATCACACCCTTGACTGGGTTACGTATATACCACCCAATTGCTGTCTACAGTTAGACCGCCAGGCTATACTGATAGATCTAGGCTAAAGAGTCCGTGCCAAGCTCTTCTCTTGATATTTTGGTTACTTTGAATAGCAATAGTTTTAAAAAAACATGCGAAATGTGTCCAAAAATGTCAGTATTCATGTGACAATATCTAAAAATTTGTTACAAAAAATGCAAAAAGGGCTACGGATCAACCTTTCTCTATGATTTGCAAAAAAAATCGTTCCATTATCTTGAAAAATAAGCCCTATAAACGAAATATTGGAAACCCATGCGAAACGCCTTCCATTCTATGTAGAGTCCCTTTTCAAGCCAGTAAAAATAGAAACGCCACAAGAAGGCGCTCCAATAATCAGTATCGAGAGTCAGGATTTGGCTTCAGACAAACTCAGCGAGGACGTCAAAATCTAGGTCTTCAAGTCTTTGGTCAAATGCTCCATGGTAAATTCCCTCTGCTAGTATCAGACGCTTGGTAAACTATCAAATAAAAAACAGCCCAAGCTGACGCTGTGGTCTGAATGGTCTAGAAACACGCTAATCACTTCCAGATAATCGTGGGTGTTTAGTAGAACCAGATTCCAGTAGGGCAGGTTTCGGTCTGATATCTGCCTGGGGATCTGAAGTGGCCCATTTGCCTTTCAGTTTGTTTTATTAAGATATCATTCTGTCGTATCGATGCTCCATAGATTGTAACATCGAACTCTGAGATAACGGTCACGCAGCGCTTGGTAGCTATTGATGTAGGACGCTGTGCTGGCTGGCTGACTGGCCAGGCTTTTTATCTCTTTGTTATGAATAGATGTAAAAGTGATTGCCACCGCGTCCAATTTTAAGAATGTACTAGTAGTAAAGTCAATATAGAATTATTCTACCAAGCGCCTGTGTTCAGTCGTTTTTTACATGTTCCTATTTTTGTTAAAATTGTCTTCGGGACGTTTTATATATAAACCAGGGTTGGATGATTTTTGTATGATGAACATTGAGTGCAAAATATTACCGCAAATCATAATAAATAAAATAAAGTGTGTGTTCAATTTTTTATCAACAACAGGCCAAAATTATCTAAAACTAAAAACAATGAAGCAATTAATACGGTTGTCCTAATCAACTGCTTTCAATTTCTCAAAATGTGTTTCAAAGTTTGGCCGCCCTTTCACGTGTGATTAAATTCATAAGTGTCTAGGGGCCTTACTGTAGAATTTGCCCAATTTGCGATATTAACAATTTTTTCGTACATCTGGAATGCAATATTATTGCGCAAAAACTGTTCAAGCTATTTTAATGAAATTAGTTGTGATCTTTCTGATACTAGAAAGATTTTTTGATCAAATCTCTCAGTATCATCCTCCCGAAGTTTTCGTTTGTACTTCATGGGCGCAGTATAAAGTTTTTTACAAACTTTGTAAGATTTTGCGAAACGTTCTCAAGTTGCTGGTCTTTCAAAAAAGGAAAAACTCTACATAGAAAAGGTATACTTCATTCAATTCACTTTCTGCAATTAGCTGCCCTGAACACAACATTTTACAGGAATACATAAAAAATGGTATTGTACGATTAATCCTCACAAAATTCTTCAGTTACTTTATCTAGAAAATTGTATTTTTGAATGGGAAATGGTATTCTTTCTGTGTGAAAGTGACTTTTTTATTGCAAATTATACTATTCTTCTGGTCTTTCATAAATATACTTGGTACTGTGACGAATACATAATTATATACAAACTGGTAGCTGTACTCATAATAGAATAGGTAATAACTACTTGTTTTACTCTGAAGCTTTTAATTTTAGACGCAAATATTACTGAAACTACAAAATTCATCATTGTAATACTTATTCCACTGATTATCGAATAATGAAATCCAGTGTTTAATAACCGTACAAAATTTTACTTCTGGGCACAGAACAATAGGATCAAAATGAAAATATACTTTTCTAAACATGACCTCTTCGGTTCCATGCAGGAAATAGCGGTACTGTCATCTATCCAACTACTACCATAGATGCGGTGACAACCCAGAGAAGTCTGTCGTACCACAGACCACACCCTAACAAAAGCTTTCGATATATCAAGCGCGACGCAATTCAAGATCACACATATGGGCGACCCAGGACAGAAGATCTCCTGTGAATCTAAGCTCGTGGAAGACCTACTAGCAATCATGTTATATATATATTAATGACAGTGTTTATAATCTTGAACATGATGCGGAGCAGTCACAGGTTGATGGGCACTTTTTTGGAGTTTGTTTTGAATTCGTTCTTCAATGGGGTGATTCATGTGGATATTAAATTTTTCCAAAGCAGCCATTGTTCATGATGGTGTGAAAACAAAACAAAAAACGATTTGAATCGTTGTTTATCCGTTTTAGCAATTTGTATATTTTTGATTTACACCTAACGTTTCAGAAATATAGTGGAAAGCATAAGTAATTAGTCATAAAATAATTGCCATTGCCAATACGTTTCAAAATATATATGTTCCTACAATGAATTCAAAGGGCTACGGAGAGTAGATCCCAATTATCATGGAGAGAGAGCAAATAGCTATAGCTGGTTAAGCCCGAACCGTTGCCTTGCGTTTATCCGAGTAATTAATTGAGTTTTGCCATTGTAAATAACAACAAATCACGATTTTTATTATCGTAAATTAAATCAACCGTAATCGGCGCCGTTCTGTATTAAGTCTTTTGTCATTAAGTGGTATACATCGCTGACTACGTTTATATGAGAACCTTTGGACCGATCTATTGAAAGTAGCCTTTGGTATTAGTTGGTTAAGTATTTGAATAAGCAACCAAGGAAGCGTAATCAGATTTTGCTATTTTAGGAAGGAAATCATGGTGGATAAAGCTTAATTGAATAATTTAATTGAAAAATATCTAGACAAAATATACAGTATGCTAGATTTGAGAGCTCTAGTTTTGTATCCATGATAGGATCTAGTTAGCTAGTTGACAAGTAAGCCTTTGGTAACAGTCAAATCTGGCAATCCGAAGATGATCTAAATATAATTCGAAACGCGTCACTGAAAGAAAAAGAGTTTCATTTGTGAAACTGTGTGTTAAGTACACGATCTTTTTATCCCCATGATGGGATTGTGTTTTAAGTTTTCAATTTATTTGTTTTGAAGACGTGTTTGAGAATATGGATTTCATCAAGGTCATTATTGAAAGAAGATTTCTGCTGATTAAAATTTTTCTGTGTGCTCTAGGAGTAGCAATCGTTAAAAAATTACCCATCGTTCGAATTTCGATCAAGACCCCCATTATACCTATAAATTCTTGTTATATAGCAGCCTGTTGGAAATAAATAAAGCATTAATGGAAGGAACTTTCAGGGCATGGAAGACATGCCAAAAAGCAATACTCATTTTTTGCATAAATCTAATGTATTGTGCTTCTTCATGCGATAGCTATGATTGTAAAACGTTATATGACGACTATGACTTCTGATCCGAACATCAGCTACTGCAGGAAACGTAACCAGTGTATTGAAACTGATGATTCATTATTATCGTTCTGCTCGAACAGTCTGAATAGTTTGTTGGTTTTTCGGTCATTCTCTTATTATTTCGTGCTTGGCTACTAATCATGGACCACTGACAGATTTTAATTTGGTTGCAGAATAAGAGTAGCCATTACCAATGAAAAAGTAGCACACTTAAATATCCCTTGGGTATTCCACTTCGTTTGCTTTAACTGTCCAAACAAAGTATTCTTAAAACTTATTTTGTTATGATTCATCGCAGGTACCCTGGCTGTTAATTAGAACTACATGTTATACTTATATATTTTCAAAAAAATGAACGCGGATATGATATTGGAATCTCATGGAGTTTTACCATTGGTCAGACAAGTGTATCGCTAACCATGTTAGCATCTTCTGGGGGAGATTAAAACAGCGTATTAAAACCGAATCAACTATATTGACATTTCGGCAGCCTAGGAATTTTGAAGCATGCAGCATTTTCCCTCATAAGATTGTTACTGGAATAACGATGTGATTACATTCCTAAATTTTGGATTTATCAGTAATGCAAATGCATTTCTATTAACTCTAATGTACTGGAGACAAATAATCAATTAATGTAGTGTAATTTTGTATATTTAACTATTTTATTTAATACATTCACTGGCTGTTTGAAACCACATGTAATGTGGAAACACTTTTTTAGCGTTTCGGCTTTCTGGGCAGCCATTCTCGAAGTACAAAAGATGATATAATTAAATTTTGAAACTATATGACTGAATGTTCTCCAGAAAATGGGTGGCGTTTTTTAATCAACATTGAATGAACAATTGCAAATGCTAGAATGCAGATGATGGCATTTGCATAGTTCATAAATCTTTAATGTGACTTAATACATCGTCGTATCAGAAACATAATGCTGCCTATCTCAGTAAAGAACAAACGAAATGATCCAAGATCGTGATCCTTATGTGGTGATGAAAAAGCAAATTGTTAGGTGACAATGGGAGCAAGAGGCACTTGCATTGGGCCAGAACTCACTTAACAGATTTACTTCACCTGTTGGTAGGGATCCTCACAGGCCACTGCAGGTTGAACAGTCACTTGTCACTCATGGGAGTGTGGTAAAGGATCCAATCTATCAGAAGTGCTAGGAGGAGGACGAAACCTCCCACTTCCAAGGAGAGTGTGCCGTATACCGCGGCCTAAAAGCTGAGTTGGTCGACACAACAGAGTTTGACAGGTAAGAGAAGACTCAGCGGAATGGTCTGATATCATGACGTTCATCAAAAAGTCTGGTAGGTTCGAATTACCATGTTAGCTTTAGTTTTAGTGGTGGTTCTCGGGGTTCGCAGGACTACTAATACTATTCCTATATTAGCCGCAGCTTTGTGTGCTTTCTTCGTTGGTATTAGATGGACGATGTCTCTGTAAAAAAGCGGCAGTAAAGTAAGCAGCACCTCCAATTAACCGTAGCTCTTCTCGGTACATTGAGCGCAGTTTATCGTGCGATATTTCATGACAGCCAGCAAAGGAGAGCTGCGCTGCGCGTCTGTTGCAGAGTGCAAGTGTAAGAGCGGGGATCCCCTGCTAGGAGGAGGCAGCCGCACTTAAATGAATAAACAACATCGCAATTTACCACTAATCATATGAAAAAATAGTGTGGCGCGTTTAATGAGGGCTCACGCGAACCATAATCAGTGCAGTGCAGTACAGAATCTAGTAGCCCGTGTCCGTTTGTCTTCCAAACTCTTAGTAGAACTTTGTAATTTTGATCATTTGGCACTTTTTCAGAAAAAACGCACATAATACTGAACATTTAAAATGCCTATTTTTTTAGATTTAGTTGTTGCAGATTTAGAGATGAATTCAGAACCAGTCTTTATATTTCAATCGTGCCAAATGATAATATACGTGATGAGAAGCAAAATTTCAGTTGGTATGTTTCTTTAACAACCGTTGTTTGAGACTTATTTCAAGCTCAATATGCTCTCAGATCAGGTACAATTTGAAAAACAAATTGTGTACGCTGCTTGTTCAGAATCTAAGCTTCCAAGTCTCAAACTATTTCAAACTGAATCCTAAATGAACATGTGGCGTCATTACTAGATAAGAAGGGATTCAGTTGTGATTGCAGAAACCCATCTCGAAAATAGGTCCATTCCTGACGGAGTTTCAAAAACTGAAACCACCCGTTGAATGTGTGACATCGAAAAATTAGGCGCGTGTATTTCGATAGGAGTTTCAGAACCTTTTCATTTATTTTAAATGTTCTGGAAAAATACATTTTAAAGAGATTTATGACAATGCAATTTCGTTACACGCATAGATACGTGGTGGTATCAGATATTTGCAGTAATCGTCCAATATGCATTTTAAAGAATTCAAAAAAACTAGAGTCAAGTATATGACTTGGTACGTCTCAGGTAAGAGAATTAAAATTATGAACATATGAATTATTTTCTACACATTTCAATGATGCCATAGAAGAATAAAATATTTGTTTGTCGATTACCAAAACGTTGTTTAGTGAATCTAAGCAGGTCCGAGACATCACAAGCGTTCGAAAAATAAGTTAAAAAATTGCGATATTTATTCAAAATGATAAGTAATTTTGTAGGTAGATAGATATACATTTTTTGAAGTCGGTGCTAGAATATCTAATCACAGAATAACAAAAACTCTTAATTAAAATCTTTGATCTTCTTTTATGAAATGCTGGCACCGTTTAAAATGAATGGATTATAAATATTAAATGTATAATTCGCGAACCCTTAGACAACAATGTTTTATATGAAACCTTAGTTGAAAATGACGGGAATTAAACTTTTTTCTATTTACTTTCCCTCATCGAAATACGCTCGCATTTATTTTGATCAGATTTCATAGCAGCATATCACCAACCCACTTGATAATAACATTTGGAAGATTGTGTACTTAACACATCGTTTCACCAATAAAACTCTATTTCTTTCAGTGACGTGGTTAGATTTATATTCAGTTCAAGGATGATTCACGTATAAATTGAAACGCATCACTGAAAGAACACAATCTTTTTATCTGCAGAATAAAGTATATTACATATGCTGACATTTAAATCCAGCCATCCACCCTAGCAATTCTCAGGATCGCGACTTTAATTATTTGCAGTCGTCCATTTTCAATTATTTTCTCGATTTATTTTTCAATTGCTTTCATATCCATATCCTCAGTGATATTTCCCATACATCTATTTGCGTAAGTCGTCTACTCCCTGTATCTGCGTTCATCGTCACGTAGTTCGCCGCCAGATATCCCTCATTGCCATTAGCGTTCTTTATTAGTCCTTCAGCAAACAAATAAATCGGCCGACTGGTTGCGGCGCGGCGTTTATCTGAGGGGGATCGTGGTGGTCATCATCTGTGGGGCGAGCAGGCAGGTCTCCTGGTCTCTTTGACGCCGCATGCCTTCTCGACGACCATCGCGTGCTGCTGCCGCGGGTTGCTGCCAACCTTCTTACCTTGCGTGCCGACTCCCAGCGGCAGACGCCATGCTCAGACACACCAACGTAAAACCTACAAAATCTACAGAGTTACAAATTCGAGTTAAGAAACGCGGAAATCATCTGGTATCGGAGATTAGACCCACGCATCTTCGGTTTGGCAGGTCGTTGCGTTACCATTTAAGCCACCATACCGAGTGTGTTACTCGATTTAAGCGTTCACTTAAGGAAGCGCTTTTGTAAGACCATTTTTATCAAACTAAGTGGTTATGTGGTAGTGGATCCTTTGACGCAGCTACCAAAAATTCAAAAAAGGCCTCAAAAAGAGGAGGGAACTATGAAACAAGTGGCTGGGATTAATGAGTTTGATACAAACATTGTATAAATACTAATCCGTAAACATGGCTTCAAGGAAACGTAAAACTGCATTGTGACTCAATTCGTAGAGCGGCACCGTAGGTCCGGCTAACCAGAGATCTGTGGTTCGAAACCCGATGATCGCCTCTTCGGAGGTAATAGAGGGCCCCCTTTTATATCATCATCGCCATTGGCATCATTCACGTCAGGGGCCATCTTTCGCCGTTGTTGGTAATCCATTGACTTCGTAAGACGTGAGTAAGTTTCTATTTCTTTCGAATACCGTGATGGCGATTGCGCGCTCTTAGTCTATATCATAGATAAAGGCCGTACGGTTGTTCGGGCGGGTGTAGGCCTCAATTAACTCGTCGTTGATCCGACTAACTCGTTTATAACTCCTCGCTGTATTGGGATGTAAGAGTCGCCTTAGTGATATTTCACGTCGGGGTGAACACGTGTATTTCGTACCTTAATCGGCCCATCTGACACCTAGAACGTCTGTCCGCAACGATCGTGTGGAGAGAGAACGGAATCGAGCGCGTCTAGGAGACAGAACAGTGGTGTGCAATGAAGAATAAAAAAGTTCTACAAATAGACAAGATTTGGTACGAGTCAACTTTCAGACCTAAGGAATAGTTCTCACTATTCAGTCTCGGTACTGTTTAAAAATCCTATTTGTAACTGCGCAATTCATTGAAAGGCAACAAAATCCAACGATTCAATAGCAAATCTAACTAAGTCGTAATTTTAACTGGCCAGTAATTGAAAGTACTTATAGTAAGGGGAAAAACTATTCAACCGTTACAGTTGCTTCTGTAATTGTTGCGTGGAACACTGGAGATTTTTCCTCTGAGCCCAGTTTGAATCCAGCACTGCCACTGGTGGTTGTCAATAGGTGTACATGGTTTGCGATTTCGTAGGAGTCGCGGTGTGGCGTGTTTCCTCGTTACAAGCTCGGCAACACATCGACGCCCCTATGCCCGTCCGCCAGCACTACAACTCAATTTATTCGCTGGAATTTGTCATGCACCGACTGGCATTGCATTGGCACGGCTTGACTGTTTTCCTTGCTTTGGCTCCGGTGGTACCACGGTACTAACGGATTTATCTACCATCCGACATCCGCGTCGCCGGCCTGTAGATTTTTATGCAACAGTCTCTAGAATACAAATAATGCTGCAAAGACGTGTTGGAGCTGTTTACAGAAAGTTGCGTCGATTAAATTATTGAAGTTTCACAAATAATACTCATGGTCACACATAACAAAGAGCTTTATTTGTGAAACTTTGCATTAAAATTACAAAATTTGTACCCGAATGATGAGAGAGTTCCACCAAGAGCATCTGGAATCTACATAACTAGTCCGCCATACAAAAATGTTTCGATAATATTGAAAATATAATAAAAAATATTGTAGTTTAAAATTTACAATAAAATATTTCTACTGCAGGTGTGATACAGAGTCCACCCAGCATCTTAGGGGAAACGTGAATAGACTTTCATCCCCACGGAGTGCTTCTGAAGCGCGATAGGTTTTTTATTTTCAAAAAAGCTATCTGTGAAATCAAGTTGACGCTGGTAGGTTACTTTTGTTAACCGCATATGGTTTCAACAAAAATAATGAATGACTGCTACTAAGATGGTGGGATAGGGTAGTAGACTCGTGCAACTGTCGACTATGCTATACGTCTGTCATCGTAGTGTAAACACGGATGACGCCCGTTATAAGTCATTGTCGAAAATTTAGAAATTCGTAGACGCGTCTGCATTTTGCATGAGCCAGCACACTCTTTGAAATATTGCATGTAATTTTGACGGAGTGCAAAATATAAATTATACAATATATTAAAATAAAAGTGTTCATGTTTTAATCATGAACGCCGCCACGTCTGAGATACGCCTGCATATAAAGCTCATGTATATCTTAAGATGCAAATGAGAAATTCGAAATGGCTGATTTTTTTCGTATTCCCTGCCTACGTTTAATTGTACTAAATTGTCAACGACTCGGGATAAATTTTAATCAGGGATGCGTGTGAGGGACTCGTAATGTCTTTATTATGCTAAACAGTGCTTTTGGTAATGGACTCATATTTCCTGGAATTTGGAAAACTTCGGCTTGATGAGTAATCATTGTAAGACTATTGTATTAAGCACATTAATAATTCACCAGAAAGCGGTACAATTAAGGGTTCTTATTGAGCACTGAGTTGAAAGATACCCAGAAGGGGTGACCGAGGAACCCACGCTCCCCCCTAAACTTTATAAAATTTAGATATTTGTATCTATCCCCAAGACTTTAAAAACAATTTTAATATTTTTTTGATCTATGTAGTAATGTGGCATATAATAATATTAAATGTATAAATGTTTCAACTTCTTCACAAATATTTATATGCCGTTCCACAGCAACAGCTGATTAGGCATATTTTGAATGACATAATTATCTAGCACAAACTTACATAGACCACAATAAATTCTAAATGATAAGTATTTCAGGTGTCAAATTTAGTTTGTTAGTTATAATAACGTTGACTTGAAACAAATTGACTGAAAGTAGTATACAAAATCCAGCTTTTCATAATATTTCATACAAAGTTGTTCTGGTAAATGAAAATATTGCAAAACATAACCTCAAGTGCAATTCGACAACTACTGTAGTTGGGGAGCAATATATACCGTAAATAATAGTTTTCAAGACTGTACTCACCATTTATTTATATTATTGAGACTCTTTACGTTGAAGATACTAGGTATGAATTACGACCAACGAATCAACATTTTTCCTGTTAGCATGACGGACGAATGGTAATGATTCATTTACGCTGGTAAACATATTTGTGGGTAGCTTGCTTGCAACTCAAATCTCGAAGATATATTCAATCAAAGTAGTTTTTTTAAATAGAAAAAGTTATTCCAGAAAAATTATCTTCTAGTCTAGATTGATGAATTTTGAAAATTTTGTAAGGTTATTACGAAGTGTTGCCAGAATGTCATTGTTTCATGTAGTATTTATCTTTTTATGTGCCGAATGTTTTGAGAATTCGTATAACGTAAAAAATGTCAAGTCCAAATTGATGTTTGATGTTATTTCTAATATAAGATAACACGCATAGGCCTCACTATAGTTATGTTTGGATTTCGTGTCGACCCCTGGGGCGTATCTCAGACCGTGTCTGAGATACGCCCCTGTTTCGGCCATTAAAAAAGTCCCACCTGTGGATATTGGTGGAAAGCAGCGTCGTTGCTCCCAACATGGCATAAACAAGTAGGTGTTTTTGCGCTAAATAGTACATTGCGTGACCCGTGTGAGGTATGCCATAATTATTTTAAGAGCCGTCATATTTTTGAACCAACGAACCAGTCAGTAAGCTGGGAGCGTTGTTGTGATTTGCTTTGGCGAACGATGAAAGGAGAAATGTTGATGAGAAATTACAGGTATCATTCAGAAAGTTAAGAAGAAAGGTATTCATGGAAAAAGATGCGTAACACGGCAGATACGAGTATACCGCTAAAAATAGGAACAATGATTATCAATAAGCATTTTTTCATATTTTTCAAATAAAAACAAAACTTTTTAATATATTACTATTAATTGCTAGATCTCGATCTCGCATCAAGAAAAGTGACCATCCTCAAAACATGTTCAAGTTGAGCATAAAATAGGCGACAAAAAGATAATCCATAACTAGGAGCAAAAGAAATCATGACATCTAAAACCTACGTGTTAACTGGACCTTTCAGTCTTTCTTTGATTCTTACGTTACAAAAGTTCTGACCAAACCTTTAATGTCTGGCATTCTTTTCAGTTAGGTAGAGTGAAGTTGCTTATTTCAAGTAGATAACACCGCATCTAGACATGGGGAGAATAAGATGAAAGGTCAGTTAGGCTAGGCAAGCATTAAATACCCCAGAACTATATTACGTCTCTTCACACAACAATTTAATAGCGTCCCTTCGCGCTATTCTATTGCCAACCCCCCTGATACGGAAATTTCCTTGTTCCGATCTTCCCACGATTGTTTTCATAAATCTCCGTGTGTCATTGTCGGTTGCACAATGTCTTCTTGCTCGCCCTCAGTGGGAGCATTTGCACCCCGCACCGGCATTTACACATGTACAGTCGCAGTAACAAGTTTCCAAAGACCCTCCAGGGTGAATTTATCCAATTGGACAATACTAAAACAGTATTGCTTCTCACGCTTATTGCAATACCGATAATTTCTAAATCCGGTGTTTTCTGACATATGCATCACGAGAAATCATGTTGTAGCCTTTCGTCTGCCTCTCGTTTGTCAGTATGTCCGATAATTCTTGGCTACGCGGCCCCAGAATCTTGATGGAAGAGGATCGTGTTGAGTGTCTCTTCCTGCATAGTATTATAAATTAAATTTTCATATTTCTGAAGATATGACTTGGCACGAGCATGTTTTGTCAAATTAGACCTAGGAAGTACTGCTAACCATCCATTCCCTTTATAATTGTATGATTCCCAGATATAATCTGGATGTGTTACTCCTCATTCATATGGAACTGCTGCTTTGACTACACTTTACATGCTTGAAACAGCTCTGATAACACATTATGACAAGCGGTATGTGCTTTCCTGCTCTCCATTCTGATTCTTCATACCTCAAGAACTGGCCATTGCAAGCATTCTTTTGTTCTTGTGGTATCAAGGATCCAGAAAATATTAAAGATAAATAGTGAAGATTAAGGCGACTTATGCAATGTTTGCGTAGTTTCTGTTTATGCGTCAATTAATAATTGTTATTGTGGCGTATAATGACGTATCGAAAAAACATAATTACATGTTTTCTCTTCTCGAGATTAATAGATTTGTGGAGTTGTCATGTTCATGGTATGCAGGGGCTCTCAAAGAAATGGAGATAATAGAAAAACAGTTTTTGGAGCAAGCGATGATCTACATTCAATCAGAAGCATAGTTAATGATAAGATCTTATTACTCTCACGCACAAAAACACACAAAATCAAACAAATTTATTTTTAAAAAAACGGCTAAAGTAGTTTTCAAGAATGTAATATTTAGTTGAAGATTCACAGTCAGTATGGTGATTCTGCATTTGTGATTATATGTAAAGACGTAACTTAGTCAAACATGTTGAGAAAAAGATCGCCTTACCATTTCACAGATAGATGTCAATCAAACCATCCAGCATTCATTATTATAAGATAGGACCCATCTGTTAAATCAAGATTTGAGCAATATTTCTTTCTACAGGAAAAACTGCGCTTAAGACTTTTAACATGTACTTCGGACAAAATGAATTTAGAAACAGATTAAAGAACCCTTTTTTCATTAGTGTTAGAATGTACGAATCTGTGTCAAGTAAATTAAACATTGATGATTATTATGTACAGGGAAGTAGATGATCTCCAATTATTTCCACGTAAAGGATTCTACCATTTATAACCATTTCACCCTTCTAATATTCTGTACTTGTTAGACACACATTTTCCTCCAAAGCATTTACATTTTTAATAGGCTGTAGAATTCGCATTTTAGTATGCATCCGATTTATGAATAGCAAATTTTTGATGAATTTCGAATGTTTGAACGAATTAAAATTTTAGGACGTAATTAAAGTTGTTTTTCCTAAAGAGTGCGTATTTGTGCCGCCTATGTTTTAAATTCTAACTACTACCAATACACTTTACAGATTGTTTACTTGATAAATATAAATAATTACGAAGATGCTTTGTAGCTTCTTAAATAATGGCGTCAAGTAAGTTGACTCTATATTTCACATGCAGTGGTATAAGGTTATTGACAATTTTGATAGGATTCTAGAACGGTTATTCCACATTAGATTTGGAAATATTGAAAATTATGAAAATTTTTGAAATTATGACCAAACTTTTTCAATAATTTTCTAACCTAATCCCGATAGTTGTAAAATATGATCAAAACTTCAATTCTTAAACCATTGCATGTCAAGTACAGCGTCAACAAATTTGTCGCCACTTTTAAGTAATTAACCAAGCAGTTGCTTCATTCAACATTCAATTGAAAGTAGAAGAAACAATGGTAATAATGTTTGCTGAGCAGTTCATATCCTTAAAAGCAGTATATTTGGAGCGAAATGGATATCCCAAAATGATGATATTTGGCTACCAAAACTATATTATCCTCACCTCCTATAACAAAAACCCTGAACATGGGTGTTTGTAAAACTTAAGGAGGAAGATTTCTTGTCTGACTGTACATATATGTATGTTCCTACTACGCAAAAATATCCAGGTGCAACCTGACTTGAAGGTTCATACCCTCCTTTTAAAGATTAAACTGCTCTGATTGGATTCCATTCTTCCAGATCCGGTTTTATTCGACTATAGGGGGTAGTTAAAGTGACCTATTTATCATTTCTTATGTTACAAGCTTTGTGCTTGTTCCAAAGAATATGAGGCAACTAGGGAGAAGCTTCAACTTTGAGGTGTATTTGAAGCTATAGTTAAGAGATGAATTGCTTTCACAGAACCGATGAAACTCGATAGTGCTTGAGTAGCTTTTTAAAAGCGAATGAAGTGACTGAATTTGGAAAATAAGCTTGTAATGGAACTTCCACTATTTATAGAATCTTTATTGTCTATGGTTTCATCATATACCTTAAGTTTCAATTGAAGTATTCTATATCGTTGTATATTGATCAAAAATATGTCAAAATTCAATCAATCCTTATAGCTGTTTTACAGTTTGTTCCTTAAAAAACTATACGATTGAAAAGAAGCATACGCACAAGTCCTTTGTGTATATCCGTGACACAATTGTTTAAACAAGTGCTGAAAACAATACAATGATTATTTCTTCCAGCACATTTTGTGTTACATACTACATACTTCCGTCTCTAACAATATAATGTTATGTTATTAAATAATATGGCTACAGCTAAATGTCAAACTAAATTAACAACTATAAAATTGATTCGTAACGACATATAATGAAATGTTAGTAAACATGTAAGCGGTAAGCATTTACATAATTATATATACACAATTTGCACATTGTAATTTACCAGTATATCAAATTACAAATAGGAGTTTGAGGTGATATGTCTCAATAGGTATATTTTGCAGAATGACAGAATGTCAAAAACTGAGTTAAAGTGTAATTTGAACTCAATTTAAACTAATTGTTGACTGCATCTCAAAAGATGCTGATTTCATATTTAAATAGTTGCAATTACTTGCAAAATCTCAAACCGCGGGTATTTATATTATAATATTTGAATAATGGAAGATAAAATATTCAGCCTTCGTTACAACGCACTGTATCACACGTGTCGTCTAGACTCCATTTGCACGTGTCATTTGTTCGAATATAACACAATTCATGCGAGGGTTAGGATGGAAAACATTTTTTTTTGGAAATCGCTTCTATCCAGAATTTATGATTTTATTTTTATTTGGGATGTCACTGTACAATTTTATTTTGATTCATTCTTGAGCCAATCAAGATCGAATGCATTTCGTTTCCACTACACTGGTAACCTAAAGGTACATTTGACATGTTGCAGTTTCATTTTAGTTCATCTCGTCGATAGCACGCTGTGGATAGTTAGAGTCTGTCAAGCTACTCTGTTGGGGATTCTTCTTTAACAAAAGTACTAGCATCTTGCTTCTGAATGTTTGCAAGTCATTTGAAAAGGTATGTAATGCTAAATACCTGCTTTCATAATACCGGAAAATATTCTTCCCAAGTGTGGGTACTGACTAAATTCACTTGGTTCCACTTTCAACATGAAAAGGAAATTGATATGTATCTCTTATTATAAAAAACAATAAAAGGATGATATGGGGATCAAAATCGCTTGGATTTCGTTTTTATGTCGCAAGAACCATGTATCACTATGACAACAGGATAAGTACACCATAAATATCCAAGTTAATTAAATAATGCCTGGTTTAAATTCGACTTTATGTAAACTGCCTGATGCGCCGGTTTTTTTGGCCGAGCCGCCACATAAACTTGGCCCCATGGGAGACTGGTGGGGCCCGTCACTTCACGGGGGTCAGCCGCGTGGGCGGGGGGTCCTCAACACCCGCGTGCCACCTCATCTTCAGTGGCGGAGGTTAATGAGCAGAAGGACCTCCTTATCATCCGAAAAATAAATCAATCTATCTCCGATTGAAAATGAGTCTGATGAACATTTTTTTATCAAAACCAAAATCTTAATTATCCACCAAAACAACCAACAACTTCAAAGTACTATGAAGACTGTAAATCCTCTCATTCTGTGGAACTCTTCCATCACTATGATTATAATATGCGAATCTGGCACAAGGTTTCTCAAATAAAATTGCTTTCCATATGTCACGCGTTTCGCTTTATTTAGATTCATGCGAAACGCGTCAGATAGGTTGTTTATAATGGCTACCCAAGTGAAATGAAAACCAACTAAGTCCTAACATGATCAAAGAACTGGGTGTATTCTGCTACTCGTAGTTATTGTAATGGACTGCTTGAAAATAAGTGCACCCACAGTAGGAAAGAATAATGGGATAAGGTAGCATCCGTAACTGTGCAAAATGGAACATTAAGGCACAAACTGGCAAACTGAACTGAGGAAAAATCAAATGTGCCCTAATTTGCATCTTTAACCTTCCTATTCTATGTACACATTTACGAATGCTAATTCATGATTAGCCCTCTGTACTATCTCACACGTGGTGACATCACACGACAACGTACATAAGAGATACATATACTCGCTTCCTGTCATCATGCGCTATTCCTTCCTGTACACAATGGCGATGGCTTGCAATGGCCCATCATGGCCGATTGTGTAAAGGGCCTCCACAGCGGCCATCAACCAAATATTGAAATACCGTTTATAGAAAACACGACAAAAAAACTAGTTGTGACATGATGACCTTTAAAGTCAGTACAAACAGGATTATATATGTTGAAACGTTGTACTGTGTATGTTTAATATAACGTGTAACTTCAAACTCCTAAAACTACGTCCGCACTGAGTTATAAATTACATAACAACTTCTGTTCTTCACGTTTCGCAGAAAAGTTATTCCTATGTTTGGTTGATATGGCTAGTGAAAAGCAGTCGCCAGCTTACGTATTAAAACTGGTAGTGTCTTCGAAAGTTGACCTTTGTTTCATTTGCCATGATACGCCTTTGACATTCGAGCGAGGGTTATTGTTTCTGACTGGGTAGATTAAATATACGTAGGCGACCTAGCAGGCAAACCTTCGTTTATCTTTTATTTATTAAGTGGGCTAAATGATATATTCGCGGTCCGTGTTAGAATCCAACCCTTCATAATTTGGCTGAGCTATAAATTTCAATGATACGCTTTCGATGACTGGTATACAGGGTGAATTTGTATATAAAAGTACCTTCTATAATAAGAATAATTGTTTTTTTTCACGCCAATATCGCAGTATTGATTCTGATATTTATTAAAAATGCGAATAAAATGTCTATTGCTAAATGAAATTCCAATTTTGCGGCTCTTCATTATGATAGAGCCCGATGAATGTCGCATA
Organism: Bruchidius siliquastri; assembly: GCA_949316355.1. Taxonomy (NCBI): domain Eukaryota; kingdom Metazoa; phylum Arthropoda; class Insecta; order Coleoptera; family Chrysomelidae; genus Bruchidius; species Bruchidius siliquastri. Next base: position 38,528,164 of record OX438533.1, on the reverse strand, counting down.
TGATTGAGAAATCATAGATTGGACGATCATTCGTAACCCATGCTAAACATAGTTCATCAAGATAAGTCAACAACTGCCCGACTATTATCTTGTGATAGATGCCATAAATCAAAAACAGGTCATTGCTTACATAACCAAGGTCCCCGGGTTCGCTTAAAATGCAACCGCGCGAATTTTGACTGCATTCCCAATGAGTCCCATTTGTAGTTGTCCGATTACAAATTGTAATTTCATGAAAAAGTTATACTGATATTGCACCGGAAACCCTGACCGATACGATATTCAAAACAGCACAAAATATTTGATACTCCGACATGTCTGCCTTTGGAAGGTTACATGCTCCGTTTGGAGCACTGCACGAGTTCTTACACTTATAGTCTAGTTGAGAAGTACCTCATATGAGTATTGAGGGTGTTCACGCTACCAGTTCTCAAAATTATGAGTTTGAAATGCGATTTATGAACAGCATTTTTTTATAGATTACGAATGTTTCAAACAAATTTAAACCGGTTAATGTTTTTATATGATAAGCACCTCATATAAGTACTCGTATATATGCATGTTTCGTCCTCAGCCTGGACTCCTCGGTATAGTTTGGCAGTCTAACCAGAGAACAAGTGTATACATTATGTAACCTTAGGAATGTATGGATTATGAAACCAACAATAATGTTTCAGAAAAAATGAATTTTTACAGCATAATTTGAATTTGACATTAGAAATGTCATAGGATTGAAATGCTTAGAGAAATCACTAGCTCTAAAATAGTCCATATCCTCCAAAGCCTTAAATCTGAATCATAATATGTCGGATAACAGAGATCTCAAAAATTGTAATATAAATACAGGCCAAATTCTGAATACACCATTAACACCTTCACGCCAGCGTTGCTACTGTGAAACAGAATTGTGCTTGGCGACTAGTATTAGCAATACCAATTCAAATACACAAAAATTTACTGCATAAACACAACGTTAAATCAACATGCTGTTAAAGATGTCACCAATCGATAAAGTGGTCGATTATACCTGCTTCATAGATTACCAAGCTTATCGCGCAGACAGGATTTACGTATACGTAGAGTTGATTTCTTCATTTTGGTTGGGGTTCACGTTTACAGTTATACACCATCAGCACCATAAAACTTCATAGGAATGAATGTTATAGGAGTTCGTACAAGTATGCCAACCGTTCCTCTTATCTTGATATGTACGAATCGGAATATTTACTCGCTAAGGATGCAAAATACCTAGTCAAATGCCATTATGATGATAATAACTATAACCAGAAATGTGCTTGATTTGCTTAAGTGGCATTCCCACGCATCAAGCTTGTACAAGTGTAGCATGCAGGGGACCTGATAAACTTGTAAATAAATTGATAATTAAATCTGATTAGTATAGTTGATGGAAATCAAACATTACAGGGTGTTCCGACCCGACACGCACGAACTTGAAGGTTGTGATCGTGGTACGTGGAAAATTTTTGAGATGAATGGGTGAAAACGTATAATAATGAAGACACGACTCTTCAAATTTTTGGAACTTCGCATCTGAAAGAGGTGGCGAACATTTTCGTAGCAATCATTATTGCAACTTATGAAGAATCAGAAACTATAGAACGTGTTTACGATCATGCGACATTCCTAGATGCAAATTGATTGAAAGGTGGCAAAAATGCATCAGGGAGAATCATGGGGAATTGAAGAATCCACACTGTTTTGCTTCTGGTTGTTTATTTTTGTTAATTAAGTTTTAGATTTCCAGATTTAAAAAAGCAAGTCAGATTTATCGTCTTTTATTATTTCCAAAATCCCAAAACCGTCTCGACAGCTTGAGCTACAATAAAAAAACTCAATATATTACCTGTCAAAAGAAAATCATATGTGCAAATGCAAACATCACTCTAGTCCCAGTTATTTGTTTAATCGACACGTAAATGAGGCACGAAGATATAGATATAAAATGTGTGAGGAAAACGAAAGGTGACAGAACAACTGCCTACATGCACGTACTTCTTTATACCCTACATTCGCTACATTGTAATGGCCGGTGTTCACGGAAATATATTCCATATGGGCGGAAAAGTTTATTGGCAATCTCGGCAAAAATGATTTCGACATTAATTGACCCGATGGTCGAATTTATAAAGACATTACACCCACGACGAGGTGGCTGCGAGATCCCACGACACGAAAAACATATCAGCACAGTGTTGCCATATTGTTGCTAACGTCGTGTTTATTTTTGTTATGTAAGTGCAAAAAAATGGATGGTAATATTCCAAGAGGAATTATATTGATCCATGGAAGTGAAACCTAGAGCAGAATGTAAGAGTTTACTGCTGCATAGTATTAAAAAATAAGGTGTTCTTCCACTTGGACCCTAGGTGACCATACGATATTATCGCCATTAGTCTCTGGGCTTGTTGTAGTTAGTTGGAAACACTTGTTTCAGTAGTTTCAAAATGTTAACTAGCTCATATAGTAGCATGTTGGTACTAGTCTCAAAAAATTTATGGGTCTAAAATCGGATGTGAGCATTTTTTTAATGTATGCTCATATGTAACGATTTAAATCAAATCATTTTGACATTCTGACGATGGTCTTAATATTAAACAGAAGAAAACATAGTTTTGTTTATGAAACCTGTATAAATAACAGCTAAATGATTATTTTTTCATTTAACTAACCAACAATTACTTTTTCGTTGAGGGATTTAATTTATCTGTATTAGTTTATATAAAAGCAATGGTGGATTCAACGAGATCATATTTGATAGGTTCTCACCACGATAGCCGAGATATAGTTTCACGACAAAATAGATATAGAATATAAAAGTAAAAGATACTACTTAAGAATTATTAGCCTGGACTAAGAATTCGTATGAACTAATAAGGACAAATTGCAACAAACTCAAAAGATATCCAGTCCTGTGATATCTCAATGACTCCTACAATGCAGACCGAATGACAGCCGTACAATTAGCTTTGCAAAAAAACTGCTATGGAAATATTCGACTCAATCAGCACAATCAATAAGATATAGCTATAACGCTTTCAATTGGCAACATGCGGTGGAAAGATCGCCGATGTTTTAATATTACTATGTTGTTATTATATAGGCTAATGGTTAACAAACAATTTATACAGTCAATAATAAAAAGCGTTGACGTCACATCTGTGTGACATTTGAACTCGCCCGATCACACACTTTAGTGGTTCTATTAAGTTAATATTGAACAGAGATACAAGTTGAACCGTATATAATATGATTGTCATATTGATGAAATCGTTGCGAGGCATTTGAAACAACACTGACATGGAGCTAGTAGATATAGGATGCTTATCGGTTAATTTGAATTTACCATCACCATGTCGGTCGATAGAAAATCCGGGACCGTCCTTCAAAAATCTGGAAAAAGCTTTAAGCAATGTACGTAACAATATAAAAATATGAAAATCTTGACCATTTTCGGACGCCTCCCGCATTAAGGACGTTCACCCCCTGTTATAGGGCCTGCCCTGGACCTTGATATCACATCCTTCCAGAATGAATTTGAGGAAGTTCTAAGAGATATTTAAATACACGTGACCGAACGTTTACGTTTCAGCTTTGTTTTAAAGTATTCTCAGAGCATCAAACATTATATCAAGCGCATATATAACATGTGCTGTTATTAGATTTTTCGTTCTTCAGTCTGCATTGGAGGAAGGGTAATCTGGAGATCCCAGCTTAGGCACCATTGGGTCTGTTGTATTCCCCCCAGGAGTTGCTCAAATCTAGTTATTCAGTTTTGATAGCACTGATGACTCTTGATCGAGTATTTTGATTTCAACAGTCCTCTTTACAGTACAGAAGTACTTACAAAAGGTTCTGGTGGCAGATTAATGCTGGTCTATACATGCATGCATTCTATACAGATAAGTTTTTTTACATAGTAATATAATTTCTCTAAGAAAATTTTTGCAGGTCATCTTAAGCCTTCATGGTCCAAAAAAATAACAACTAAACTCTGAATGCTACACACATCATTGCAGATTCCGAATACAAAAAACAACTCATCCTTTTTGATAATATGCAAGGAAACACTGGAGGTAGGGAAGAGGATGACCCAGTGTCTTCAGATTATTGCATATCTAGCATTACGTTACAGTTGAGATATGTAGAATTGCAAATATTGTAATAAAGATAACAGCAAAACCGTCAGCGTTGGAGTGGAAAAGTATCTTTACGTGGTACAGTTTTTTTAGGATCAGTCCATCAACAATTCGCAAATACGTAAATGGTCTGATAGGATTTCATAACCTTGTTTGCGTAGTATGACCGGAGTTATAATGAACCGAATATGTATTTACAAATATCCGTAATCGATAAAACTTTCTCGTTCGAATTCGAGGTATTTCGTCTGAATATAATATATTAAATTTATTGTTAATACCACTTCACCATGGTTTGTAAAACCATATTCATCTGAGAACAACAAACAAAAAAAGAAAATTCTATTTAATTATATCCAATTTCTTGCTCACTGACAAAATCCGACTCAGTCAATAATGTTCCAAAGAAATTAAATTTCGGAAAATAACAAATGTTATATTTCTTATCTACTTCAGTTGCAATCGGATTAAAAAAAATTGTGAACAAAAGGTATTTGATTTTTCGCGTAAATTAGGATTCAACAATAAAAAATATATGTTTCCATTAAAAACATAGTTGACCTTGAAAAAACCTTGAAAATGCAGTCAATATCGAAAGTAAGAGTCATCATCATCACTCTCCCCCAATGCACCCAAAAACTTTCATCTGAACGTCTTCATCTAAAAACGTTTTCGCGCTATACGGCGGTCTCAAGTCAAATGGACCACTCGATATATACATAGTTTGCACCTTAGTACCCAACACGCGTTCAGTCGAACCGAACTAGAGACAATTAATGTGAATGTTATTTCCAAACATTAATTTGTTTCTCGTACCTTGAAAACGACAAGGCAGCCAGAACGTCAAACGTCAGTACAGTCCCTTCTATAACTTCATGTGGTTTCAATTCGATGAAGAGAAGTGGGAATATGCTACCATATTATTATAATATTTTGATTTATGTAAATATTAATATAACTAGTTGAATTGACCCCCGGCAACTTAGGTGAATAAGGCATAAAGATATAGGAAATTCTATAAAATAACTAAACGATTCCGATTTTTCACATGTGTCCGTTTTGTTTGCGAAGGAATCTGCACATCAGTTTTAATTTTCCATGATCAAGAATTTTCCTCAACATTTGTACACTCTGTGTAGCTTTCTGTTCCTTCAAGCCGATTTTATATGTTATTAAATGAAATATCATTCTGGAACCTACAGAAATAGCAACAGTGTTATTGATTTTTCACTGTAATAGATTACAAATCGTGAATTGTTTTTAATAAGGTTACGGTTAAGTATATGTATCTATACAGAGGCGTACTACAAGATAATGAAGTTCAAGGATTGAGTGATACGGCGGCATAAAAATCAGCTTATCGATCTTCTATGATAGTTATTATCCAATAACAGAATGTGAATGGAACATTTGCTGCTACTGACTTTACAACCATCAGATATTAAGACAATCATTACTGAGATAAAAAAGATTGTGTAACTGACACACAGTTTCAGGAATAACACTCTTTTTCTTTCAGTGACGCGTTTCGATTTATATTCAAATCATCGTCGGACTGTCAGATTTGACTGCTAACAAGGCTACCCAGATTACTTGCCAACTAATTAATTAGATCCTGTCACGGATACAAAACTCTTTAATTGAACATTTGCGAATGAATATTATCGAGGGGCATTTTATAAATGGACAGAGAGATCCAGTGAGTTGAATACAGATATCAGAATTTGCAGAAATGTTAAGGGAAAACCCCTAGTCAAAGTAGTTAAAATGTCCCTAGATATTTCATCTAATGAAGTATTTTATTTCTGAAGATATCTCATGCTTCAAGATATTCTATCACTATAGCTAATTCATTATTTTGATCAGTCTAAATGTATATTGTGAAAGATGACATGCAAACAGTTGTTCCACAGATCTCTACGCCGCTGATGTAACAACTTGTTAATTGTGTACGCATTGATGTATATAAATGACTTTCAACCCGATACTGCTTATTGCCATTAGTTGGTGGGTGTTGTTATTAATTTGTGTATATTTATCTACGCTTCACAATGACTGATTAAACGTTGAACGTCAATGTGGTGTCGTTTGCGTCACAGGCCCGCTGACCCAGACCTACACGGCGATGAACGATTTGAAATATTTATTATTTATATATAAATTGTTGGAAGGAACATTAGCGCAAATTACCAACAGATAAATAATGCGATATGCGTTTCATAACTCTGAGCAGCTACGTATTGTACAGATTATATTTTAATTAGCTTACTTCCCACGACAATAACTGGAGTGAAATCACGAAGGATCATGACTTTGAGATGTCAAGTGTTTTTATTGCATGAAGTCATTTGAATTAGACTCTCATCTGTGAGAGGGACAATGAACTAACAAAATGAAACTCAGGAATGGCCTCGAATGTGTACTCGTATCAGCGTCAAAATAGGGTTTTGGTTAGGATTTAAGAACTTTTGGTAGTTGAAACTAAATATTGTAGAATCTTGAAAATCCCCAATACTTTCAGAGCTTCCTAAATTTTCATATTTCCAAAATTTGCGATCACAATATTTGATGAACTGATACTACTGCTCGGAGATACAAAGTCAACACACCTAACACCATTTTTCAGTAATCGTAGTATAAAGAACAGAAAAAATAGCTTCTCAAGAACAAAGCTAATTAGCACCACCCTTATACTAGCATCCAAATTAAAAACCGAATTGAAGCAAAATAAATCACTTCGCCTTGCTTATTGCTCCATCTTTCTAATTCAAGCAACACATTGGGTTCCATCATTGAAGTATGAGTTTTATTTAGAAAAAATGAGACTGCCGAAAAAGCAGTTACTAGCTTCTATTCGATCTCTCAAATTATTGAACTGGCTTTTGCCAGGAACCATGCCACCCATTTTTGTTGATTTGTATGTCGGACTGCCTGTCCTGTAATATCAACCTCTCTATAACAGCTCTGAACAGTATTGTATGACTGAGGCAATGATTAAGAAGTTGCATGGATTTTGCTAAGCAATTCAATGGTAGTGGAGCGATAGAACTAACGGAGAATGCAAATGAACAATAAAAGATTCTCGCTTAATTTGTAGGCATTTCAGCGGATGCTGAGTATTTTCCACAATTTTTGGGAGATGTTAATATTTCAGTGTAGGAGAAATTGGAAGGTTAGGAAACCTTTAACCTGTATTGTGCTTGGAAATACCTTCCATTTTGTAATTTTATTGTATAGAAATTTGATCTTGAAACATTAGAATCATTTCCAGTAGCTGCCCACTATTTTTTTTTCCAAATATATAGACTTTTTGGATGCAGTGTTATGTTTCTGGACTTTTTATACAAACGTTAAATACGAAATGTATCCTTTTCGTTCTAAACCGGCTGATTTTACCAAATAAATCAGTAAATGTTTTTCTCGTATTTTAATTTGGTGGATTTGAAAAATGGGATTAAGTGGCGTAGCACAGATTATGTTTGATTGATTTTTAAATTTAGGATTCAAATGAATGATAATGTGTAATGTTTATCTATGTGAATCCTTAGCTTATATTTCCAGGCTCCCCTCTTCGACCGCACATATCCTTGAACCGCAATCCCTCACTCAAAACCTATACAAAGGGAAGAAGCATGCTATTTACTTCATAAAAAAAATGCCAGTCACATTAGCATCGACTTGAATGAGCAGCCGATATCGTGTCGAACTTCTTGACAAAAGAAAGGGAAATTACCCAATGGCGTGCTTAGTTACTACGTAAGGTATCATTTTATACATTTTCAGTCAAGAGAACGTTTGGCATGAATGGAATTTAGAATACTGAAAAAAATTATTGCATACAAAGACCCGAATGATTTAATAGCTTTAATTCAAACGAAATAAGTAATATTACAGTATAATTCTTTTAAGATTAATGAAATTTCTTTGCCTGTAATGTGAGAAGTCATATAATTTTCACGTATTTGATTCGCATAATCTTTAAAATACTTTCCAACAGTATTAGCATTCCAAAAATTCGAGCAAAATACTTGAGAATATTCAACCGACTTGACCTCAATTTTTGAAACGCCAAAATGGAATTTCATGATCATTTATTATTTTTTAATTAAAACAAGTATATCAAATTATCACCCTGTTTCCATTTGGTAACTTTCATCATTTAGATATTATTTGCGACTCAAAATATACGCGTTCAGTTTTGTACAAGTTAAATGATCATTTCTGGCAGAAGAATACCGTTTCTGAAAAATATCAAAGATGTACTTAAGAGATTCAGTTTTTTCAGTTCTTTGAGTGCCCAACAGTTATGTGGCGAAAGTCACGATTCAGTAACATATCTATCTATAATATGCTATATAAGTAGTCAGTAAATTCCACAGATGAAACTACGAGAAATTCAATCAAAGCAGTTTCAATTAATACTTCGTTCCACCATATTTCATTACCATTTCAATTAACTTGTAAGTGAACATGTTACAAGTTAACTAAAATAGCACCTCCTTCGATATGTAATATTCACAGTGCAGTAGTCATATTTGGTTTTAATTAGCAGTCAGGACGTGTGATACTAACCAAATGTTCCCAAATTTACCCGTTAAATCAGTGGTGTGTTTTGAGTACGCCACTGCGAATGATGATGGGGAAGAGCCATTACAGCAGGTCAAATTACGCAGCCAGCACCTGGTTCCTTCCGGGGCGGAGGGTGCAAAGGAATCTTGCCCTTTGGCCCTTGCCACCTATATTTTCCCGCCAAAAAGGGGACGGCCGAACGTGGATGTTAAGAAATAAAGAGCGGTGATTAAGAGGAAGTCGTGGGAAGATTTTTGAACTTCTGAAGGTAGGTGTTCAGAGAAATTGGTGGTGTTGGCTTTAATTACGAGTACAAAAGGGTACGCATAGCAAACCCAGAGTGAGGAAGTGGTATATTCATTTATTACTTATCACCATTACAAATTGCATATCATGTAGATTGTAGATGCTCTTAGTTGGTCACACTCTTCCATCTTTCCAAGTTGTTTGATTTTGCCAGTTTTCGTGAATAAACTTTCAAATCTGTGATCATTCTCTTTTATTCTCCAGTCTGTCGATGCATCAAATACTACAGATTTGATCATTTTATTGATGAAACCTGGAAACGCCAGGGAGGTTTTATTTATAACTTACCACCTAATCTATCTTCAACGATATGTCGATGTCTGATTCCCTCAAATTCGCCTAGAACATCAATCTTTACTTGTCCCAGCTATTAATTGGATACATTTATGATGAATAAAAACCTATACTAACATTTCGACTGCGCCGGCAACCTTTATCAAAGTCCCTAGGAAATGAATTAATTTCTCAAATCATGATGACATTGAAATTGGTTAACTAACTGTATACAGGCAGTTGTGTTGTTATTCTTGTTACTAAATCCATAATGCATCATTAAATCAGAAACAAAACACAGCTTGTCTTTTGAGAAATAACGCAACATACAATAGTTCAGCTTCAAGATGATGCCACAGTTTTGGGATTCAAGAACATTAAATTTCATTTTTCCAACATACCTAATAGACTTTGTGTATGGCAAGTTTGATATTGGTGAATTTTGTAGACCAATAAAGTGCCAATAAAATAGCATAAACATTGTACGCCTGAAACAAAGGGTTAACATGTAATATTCGTTCTAATCAGTGCAATAGGTACTTATTTTAAAAGCAGTGCTGGTAGAGTCGCCACTCGCATCGCCGATTGCCGACATGCTCGCACATACCATCTTCTTTCTTTTCATCCTTCGTCTTCGTTCTTGGGTGCTATTGTGAGCGTTTCTAAGGAGAGGGCACGCGCGGCAACTGCTTGTGAAAAATAATTTACGACCAGCCGAGAACATATGTTTTATTGTTATTGTTTGCATAGTCGACTTCGCAATTTGTAAATCGCCGTTGTGTGGATGTGCCGGGCCGCGCACGCCTCTTTTGTGCCTTTGTTGACACTGTGTTGTGTCCTTTTCTTGCGCATGGTAATTATTTATACTATGTCCAGTTGAAGACTTCCGGTCGTATTCGACTTCAAATCACAGCGATTTGAGTTGCAACGAAATGCCAGCCTTGATAGTGTGATATCGCAATAAGAGGAAAATAAAAATGTAATCAATTGATTGAAAGAACTGCTGAATATCTTGATGATGATCTGATATTTTATCTTGAATTCCTGTGATCATGAATATTATTATTGTACATGTTATATTATATAGCAGTGATAAAAACTACCATCATCAAAAGCTGAATAACATACTATGGGCAAAAGGTACGAATGATTAGATGAACAAAATGAGCCAATAGAAAAACATTTTTTGTTACCTTATTTTTTTAAATACAATGAGTTATGGAAAATAAATGAAAAAAACATTGATGAATGAAATTTGTGAAACTTTGATTATGCCGTAGAACTTGAGAATCTTAGGAAAGTAACTAATGAAAACTATTGTGTAAAATGTGGAGTTAATGGTGATGTTTCTATGATACTGACTGAGACTTCCATTGTCTTGTGCATTTTGGGTTTTTTTGGTGAAACGCAATATATTGTGATCAAAAATTTAGTATGTGAAGCCACAGCATAATTTTCTTCAAGTCTTACTGAAATTGATACTGCACAGCAAGGACGGTGTTCATAGGCGGATACAAGACAATGAGGTTCGTGGCTCCTCAAACTACATAAAATAACTAGGTTCTTGTAGGGAACCTGACATATTTGCGGGAAAACATGTTAATACTATTCTCACATATACTTTGGAATACCTCTCCCAGGTGTCAGTTAAACAAATTATCATGTAGAGGTGGATGTTTGAGAGCATCATTGGTATACTGCCGTTACTGCATGTTTGGATCCGTGCTCCAAAACACTTCCTGAACTTTCTGCACTGAATCTAGAAAAGAACTGTAGCAGACTCACCTATTCTATAGAGTCTACCATTTATAAATGGTCATGGTCATCCTTACCAGATCAAACTTGCAACACCTCGAAGGTACCTTCTCCTAAAGTTATTCTTATGGAAAACCAAAGCGTTGTGGAATGAGCTGCTGGGGAGTTTATTACTGGATACCTATTGCTTACAGCGTTCGAGGTCATTATAAATAGACATTAATTTAGTCTCTCACAGTGCTTCTAGATCGCAATAGGCTTTTGCCTTTGTGAGTGGTTTTTATTTTTTTTTAAATAAAGCAAGATACAATACAGATTACAGGTGTGTCATTCTTTTGTGAAATATTATGTGAGACTGGCGCAATTCGATAGGATCAATAGGAGAGTTTCGCATATAAGGATACCACCCTTCCTCCTTTTTGATGGAACTGAATCTTTGGTAACGGTTTAACTTTGCGCGGTAGGCTAAATTTAAAAAAAGTTCGAAATGGGTAGATTTCGAAGATTTTCAAGTGAAATGGACAGGATCTTGTTAGGAAACGCATTTTGTCGCAGCCGTGGCTCATAAAGTCATCAATTTGAGGTAAATTCATAAATAGAACATACTTACGTTTTTAAGTGGTGTTTACTGTAGTATACGTATATAAAATTCTGGTTTGTCTGTATTTAGATAGATTTTCGGCGATTTTCTTTGGAAAACAGTGTGAATTTCCTGTTTAATTATAGTAAAATCAGGAAAATGGGATAGTTTAAAAACTAACAACCTGCTCTCAAGATTGTGGGAGAATTGTCAAATCTGACATATGTCCCTTAAACAGCGAACCAGATCGCGACGTTGCCAAATGTGTTGTTTTGCAATAACTGAATAATCGACTACGGGAGACGTATCAATAATACAAATGCTAAAGCTACGACAGTTCAACTTTATAATAATGAATAATTCAAACAAGTTTGACAAAACATAGCTTTTGATGGAATTCATCAAGGATAGAAAAAAAACTGAAAAAGAGATTTTGATATAACTGCCGTAGTACGGTTCCAATGCGAACTTAGTTTTGTAATGATGTTTTTCCGAAAGAAAATGAAAGATAGAAGAAATGAGTTCGTGTGCAGCTGCGGTTGCTTTGAGGGGGAAGGGGGGGAGGGAATTGCCACTATCTTTTTCAATTTATTTCTTTGAATACAAATCACAGTACGAGAACTTAGCAAATCTGAGGAATTTGTAAAACACCGTAAATCCGACAACACGGCTCGACCTCTCGACCATTGACGTTTGCATTAGTGGCATTTCTTTTATATTTTGACAATCAAGATACCGGTTTTGATTGATTTCATGGTTTATTTGAAAGTGAATATAGAAATATGTTACATGTCTATGAGAATATCGAAATATTAGAGAAAAACACATTGTAGCTCCAGAGCCTGACAGTACGTTGAGGTATATATAGTAATCTATCTGTGTACATTGTTTTAGTGCGTAAATAGTGAGAAAATAACTTATATGGCTGATCATAGTGCCTGTTCAAAAAATTATAATATATAGTTTTAACTATTTGACGACTGACAGTAATCCCATTTTTTCGCTTGGCGGCGCCACAATAGCGAATACTCTGATAACACCTGTGATAACATATAGTTATTTGACAAGTCTGACTGCGATATTCTGCTACTGCGAAACCTCGGATGTGAACGATCCTTGAAACGAGCGTCCAGAGAAAAAGTCGTAAATAACAGATTTGCAAGGCAGTAAATCTTGTAACCGTTTGATGTCGACTGGGCTGCGTACTAAGGATTTTCGATTTCATAGCTGACCATCGCACTGAGGTGCTCAAAAATTGCGCTACAGTACTACGCGGTAGCTGCGATTTATTGAGTATAGTACCGATATGTAACAAATCCTTGACTCGGTAAACAGAAAGAGGCGTAACGCCAATTTGGCTATTTAGACACTTTGACTTTGAGCTCTTAGCGCAATGCGCATAAAATGTCTATCGATTATTATAAAAGTATTGCAAACGCAAATATTCATTACATTAAAGAGTTTTTATGAGGAGCATCTCATAGTTATGAGAGTTGGAGTTCCGAATTATTATTTTTGAACGTACGTCCCTTTGCCTTTCCATGGAATAAGACTAACTGTCGTGTCCACTTACAAGTTGCTTGCAAGTGAGAGCATCCACAATCTACATGGCTTTTGTGAATCAGAGTATAACCGAGCTAAAATGGGCAGGATACAACAGGATTTCCAACCCCCTCTCTCAATTTTTTAACCCTCTAAAATTTTGATTTGTATTTGAACTTTATTTTTGTATTTTATGTCGGTGCCGCCTTTTTCTTCTTTAAGTGCCATCTACGAGTCGAATTTTGGCAACCATCATGGCTAGTTTTACTTTTCAAGCGGCTACTTTGAAAGTTCGTTATAAGTACATACGATCTAATCTTTCAGGTTCCACAACTATGAGATTCTTGTTCGGCCTCTACTGCAATTTTCAATGGATTTTGCCTTGAACAATCAACTATAGAAGTTCATATTTTTTCCTCCCATGATATAGCTCAGATATTCTGAATCACTTCTCTTGAACCTATTGTCAATCTCTCTTTTCGTGTCTATGTGTCTCAGAACCTCTGCATTTGTTACTCCATCCATCCCCATACCCATACACCCACATTTCCAATAATTCGTTCTTTTTAAGAATTACAGCATTTTCAGTACATATTTCCTCTTCATGAAGAAGAGTTCGTAAAAACGTTAACATTTAGCTAAACGAAGTTTGAATGACCTTTGCTGCGAAAGAATACATTTTAATGACGTTGGATCAACATTTTTTCATTCCTAAATTTATTTTCTGGCCGTATTCATTTTGAACAGTTCATTCATCGTTCCAAGGTAGGTGAACTAATCTAATACCTTGTCTAAGGAGTAGGAGGACTATGAAGGGCCCAAGGATTACAGATAAATGTTTCGCGATTACATTACTTTTCTCGCCTATTGGCCTGTGAGGTAACAAACCCATGTTGGACGTTTGGTTCAACAAAGTACAATACGCAATTCATTCTATGAATCTTGATAGTAATTGATCATTACCTTATTTCGCGTGTATGTAGATCTGGGAAAAGTACTGTAATCATGATAGACGTTTAATATGTTTTCACATGTTTCATGAAGTACACATATCAAAATGCCATGTTTTCCACTGAAATCAAATTTTGGAAGGAACTTGTATTTCGTACTTGTCGTAACTATACGTTTTAAATTATTTTTCTGATTGAATTAACAATGTAAAACCAGATTTCTACTGGAACGACAAAGAAAAAAGTCCCTAGTTTTTGCCTTTGCTTTTGGATATTGAACTCTAGTCTACCTTCTAAAAACATGGGTACATGTGACATTTTTCACAACTGTGAACTAGGATTTTTATGATACGTCATCTATACCCTGTTTAAATGTCATTTAAACCACCTCAAAATAAACAAAGACGCTTGATTGCCAACTCCTGGCGCACCTGTTAGCCTTTTGTTTTGTGCCCAGTAATTATTGCTTACTAGTTACTCTTGACACTGCATAAATAATATTCGAATAGGGCATAAATGACGTACCGTTTCCCGATTCTCAACGCATGTTCTGTTGTGCATCTGTATTTCGGGTTCGCTCCAAAAAATCACAATGATTACTGCGGTTGCTACGAGAGCTGTACGTCGGAGTTTACAACTTCATTGGGGTTAATTAAGGCTGAGACTGTCTGAGGAATGATATATTGCGAGGTGGGGTGCAACGGCTACAGTCAGCGAGTATATGGACGATAGTTCAAACCTGATGTACGCCGGTACCTTCAAAGAGATACAGTATGATAATTAAATAAGGATGCCACCGATTCTCCGGACAGAAAATTACCATGATATTTCTTCGTCGGTGACAGAAAGAGATAAGATGAGTTTGTCGTATGGTTCAGAGGCTTTCGAATTTTAGTGCAAGTAAAACGCCTCGGGTTTGTCTGTACCAATATGTATAAAAGTTCGGTACAATAATTTAGACGTCCCGGTCTGAGCATTCAATACCTTCCGCTTATAATTGTTACAGCATCGTCTAATCAGTGTGTTAGGAACGTAAGTCTGTGTCAGAAAATGCTATGGGAGCTATCAACTTGGTACGTCTATCATCTCATCTTCATGAAGTACTATTTCTAAGCGCCTTAAGAAGACATGTTGACTCAAGTTTCATAACTCGTTTTATAAGACTACAGATTTTAATGATTAACGCATATTGTGAAGATGATTTTAACCGAATATCAATACTGTAAGTATAAGAAGAGCTATCCTATTATTCCTTACGGCCTAACCGTCGCGCGTAGCATCGTCAAAGGTGATTTACAGTTGTGAAAAGTCCCATTAGCAATGGCCATTAGAGTCCCTGGTCGGCGTGGGTGACTCCATACAAAATGTGGGCGAGACGCGTAAACATCGGTAACAATTTGAAACGGCTGCTAGCAAACAAGGGTGCTAAATGGTAAACACAACCGATGGACATGGCGCGACACGAAGGTAGGTCGAAGACCATGGTCAATGGTCACTGCTCAGCCTTTCGTTGGACACGTGGTCGGAAACAACAGTCAAAAGGTGAAGCAAGTTTATGGTTGTAACTTGTGTATGTCAGAATGGCTAGTCGAATAATCAGCATGGACGGTACTTCATTTCCTGAATTTATACAGCTTCGGATGCTGTTCATCTATACTATTTCCTACGTGGTGAAACCACGCGACATCGCAAAGCGTAGATACATATGCTTGCTGATTTAAGTGATGTGCTTTGTGCGATTTGTAGTGAGAGAAATATAATGCACGAGAACGTACCCACCTAGGCACCTTGGATCAGCAAAGAATGCTGGAGACACAGGTTCGAGTTCCGATAATTTTTCTGGATTTCTTTTTGTCTAAAATTATGTCTATAATCTCCCTCTCTCCGATTGCTTGTCGATCAGTCTGATTATTAATTTTTTCACATGGAATTTGTAGCTGTACATGAAAATGTGACGTTGACTCTGGAATTCCTTGAAATTTTTGAAATTTGGTATTAAATACGAAATGAAGATTTGAATAGGATTTCGAAACTGGTGATCTCCAGTAATTAAAAAAAAGGATATTGAAAATATTGAAAATTGGGAATACGCGTTTCATTTATAGACCAGTACATATATAGGGTGAGGCATATATATTTGTAAAGGTGCATAATAGTTACGTAGTTTTGTACATTCGCTACCAATGTCTATTTTCTAAACAACCACTCCAAGAAATATATATACGGTAGACCAGCTGTTCCATTCATACTCCCACATAGGCGGTATATCATGCACAAATCAAGTAGCAGTGGCAGCAGCTGTTGAAAAAATCAAGTCACCACTCGCGAATATTAATCTAATCTTGAGCTAAATCAACCACTCCAGGGTCTTTTCTTTCCCTTACAGCACAGCTGTTGGATCTCGATAAATAATAGCCCGGTAAACAGAATCGGACTTAGAATATCTGATTTTTTGTCTTAATATAATTTTTTTCTGAAGATTTTGCTGAAGTCTGTTGGGGAATAAAATTCCCTGCAACTCATTGCACAGCTCTAACGTTTTCCAAAAGAATGATTTTTGGAAAAGATTCCTTCCAGGTTTTGGAAGTTCCTCCTGAAGAACATACTAAGGGTGTCCCTCTATTTGTGTACACCTCCAAAATATACCCACTTTGCATACATTTTTTTTAAAATAAAAATAACCAAAATTTTAAACATTATTATCAGCCTTGCGTATAAAAATGGGAAATACCGAAAACCATAATAATTATAGATATCCAAGTATCATAGAGCACTCATCCTTTATTCAAAAACGGTCTTAATGTACCTATCACAAATTTAAAATCAAGAGTTTTTGCAATTGTAAAACCAAGGGTATGAATTTGTTACTAAAGCTCCCCAGTAATCAGACATCGATAGTAACGATAATAGAATTAAGGTTCAATGATTGCAAAAAGAGTCAGCAAATCCAGAAGATACGGAACTCAATGACGAGATCTAAGGAATGTTTGATGGATCCAGGTTTTTACTTGCTCATGACGGCGTTGAAAACAAAATTTTAATATTTGCAAGTTCGAAAGGCAGAGAAGTTCTGACTCAGTCAAATCATTTTTTATGAAAGGAACATTCAAGAGCTCTCCCATAAAATTTATTGTCGCAATCACAGCAAGTTCCATGGTTACATCAATCCAAGATTTGGAAACGTGAAAATGTTTGAAATAAGAAGCATCAAAGACCGATCCGAAAATAATGTGCTTAGAATTGAGGAAGTGTTAAAGAAAAAAAAAAATATATATATATATATATATAATACTCAGTTCAGATTTAGAAATGGATTGGGAACTCGAGAAGCAATCAAAAATTTCCTTGAAGTTGACGCCTACTCAAGAAGCTATTTAGTTCCTTACTTCAAAAAAAATCCAAAGGTTATTATAATAACTTTCGTGGTTTTCAACACATACCATGTAACAGTTGTGTGAAGTCAAATCAGGTTCAATATAGCTTGCAAACTGAAAGATTAAACGACATACAAGTTGGCTGATTCGACCCTGTTTCGGGGTTGATGACATTGCAGAAATCACCCCCTGTAATTTTGGTACGTCCGACAGATCGCAATCTTATAGTGCGCGATGCCGAGATTCCAGTCGTACATATCGATGCATCTTAAAAGCCCTGAAGTGGATTTTATGCACATGGTACACGCGTTATATATAATTGTTCACACAAAAAAAACAATAAGAGTTGAAATGTATAATCTCAACGGTTCTTGTGATTGCTGATTATTAGGCCTTTGGAATCTGTGGAAGTTCATGATTAAGTGAATATATGTCAATGACTGCGCTGGTTGGAAGCATTCCATGACTCATTCATGATGCCAAAAAGGTGACTTAGCTAATGACCCTTAAATGTGTCTGAAGAAATATAAAATTATTTTATTTAGAACAAAAAAAAACAAAATAAAAGCCTAAAAAATCTTATTCTCTGACTATATAATTTTAAGAGCATTGATTAGATCTTCGCCAGAAATTGACTCAACCAAGCTGGCTCACATTCTACTAAGAAACTGGAAAATAATAACTCAACTGCCAAATAGTTTCAGCCCAGTACAAGTAAAAGTTGGACAACTGAAGAAATTTGAGGTTTATATATATATATTGGAAACATTTTTGATTTATGAAATCAATAGATACTGTGGATGATATGTTAGAACATTTAAAAATGTTGTCTTTTTATCCATTGACCAAAGTCTACTATAATTCATTAGATGGTACTTAAAGCTGAGCAATAAAAAAAACGATAGAATGAAAGGATCGAATCGAAGTTTTGTTTGAAATACTATACTTATTTTTTCTGTCAATACTTTACATTCAATTATGCATATGGAATTGTAAACAAAAATCGATTAAAACTGAGTTTGTCGTCAAACTTTGGTACTGAAATTTCAGATTACTCCTTTTTAACGTTCGTGAAATTGCTTCGTTTTGCGTAAGACCAGAATTATGGTAACTCGAAACTAGAGTCGAAGAATGGAAATCTTAGACAATGATGTTTCATAGAAGATTGAAGTATATAAGAAAAAAGTAAAAGAATATTTCCTCTATCTAAAAGAGCCATCAACATCACGATGAAAATCCAGCCTTAATGCCCTCATAGATAGAATACCCACAGAGAGAAAGCCAATTCATTGAAATGTAAAAACGTTCTATTGATTGACTACGTTGAAGTTATAACTAAAAATAGTGAACATCAGATACTTAAAAATGTTTCTTTTAATCGGTGTTCAGAAAACTCATATAGCTGCACCCCTGTGCTTTTTGGGAAGCAGCAATACTGCTGATTATACCGTGGTGTTTCTTTATTTGATTATCGTCCATTGGCATTCATACTCTTTTTATAGCTGTGGAACTGTTTCTTTCGAATTCCTGATGAGATCTCCATTTCCAGGCAGCATAGGCGTACAGGACTCCAATATTTATCTACTACACTTTTCTTACGATACATAATACACAATATTTCGTAGTGAGGGTGACGTTCCAATCAATGTACTTTGAAACGTTTCTAGTACTCGCAATTAATCGAGCTGATGTGATTAGTCATAAAAAATACATAAATGATGCATATTTTGGGATTTCAGCTGTTTCAGCAATTCAGCTTGAGTTTCTTCAATGATTCACTCAATACTTAATATATATAAAAGGTACCTGGAAACATTAAAAATCGAATCAACTCCTGTCTGTATGCAGAAAATGGGGTTTATAATGTTTATAGATGAATCTATAGGATATTTTTATTATTCCTAAGTGTTGCAATACCTTCAAATAAAATAAAAGCAATAACAGACACGGTCCCTTATATTTTCTTTTATTTGTGAAAAAGCTCCAGTGTTTGTTGAACTTTTTACTTGAAATAGTGAAATGGGAAGATAGGAAAATATTTTATCCTTGCCATGTTAGTAACACTGTTTTTCACCATGTCGGCTTCCCCGCTCGTTCTCTTTTCCCACCTCCCGAAGAAGCAATATTGTCACCAAGGCGAGAAATAATCCAGAATCTAGTAGTCTATATTTTTTCATTGTCGTTTTTTTTTACAGACCCCTTTTTCCATTGTCTGTTACGCTCATGCATGACATTCAAATGAAGGCGCGAGCAGGCATCCACACTCCCAATTAAAAAGCTTAAATAGTTTGTTAGTGGTCATTGGCGACCAGCACAGCAAAAAATGTATTTTATAAATAATAATTAGTCAATTAATGAGAATTACGACTTCCCACCAGAAGGGGCACCTGTCCACCGTCCCGTGCACTTAAGCAATACGCGGTTCGGTCCTCATCCGGAGGTCGCTTGGTATGATTGATGCTTCAGGCTTTGTTAACTTCTGGCTATGAAGTAAACGTAAATGTGAATATAATCATCGCACTTTAATGTGCAGTAGATTCATATCTCTCCAAAAAAATATGATATGCTGTAATTTATTATAGAAAGATATTTTTTAATAAATTGTATTGTACGACGCAAACGCATCTCTTATTATAATACTTATTAATAGAATATACTTTTTTCTTTTGAGCTCCATCGACTACTAATAAACAATTGGAAGGTACGAAATACTTTACTTTTAGATATCCAAGCTTTAAAAATGCTAACTGCGAAATAGTTCCTTTTTCTTTGAGCTTATAATCCAAGGTAGGAGACCGTCACAGAAACTCAATTCAATCGAATCTTTTCACTGCTGACAGTGCATTTCCTTCACATAGACAAATCCCAACAAGCACACGTAGATGAAACACGGGTATTCAAGAGAAAATGGAAACAAGATAATTCAACCTTCTTGCTCCATATCAGAGGGCGGACACCTCAATAGTCCTCCACTGATCAAGATTTCAAAAGCAGCACCCCTCGACGTGCTCGAGTCCTGCCAGGGGACGCCACCACCTCTGCAGTGGTCCCACGCTGGGTCCTTGTGGGAAACCGGCTCCGGCTTTTCGCCTTCGCAGTCTTGAAGCGAACATAAACATAGGAGCGAGGGTTTTCAGCTGATATAAAAATATTACTCGTTAGGGTGTCCGTGGGAATGCGACTCCCCTCGTCTTGAGGGTTTTGTTCTTGGACCGGTATGAAGGTATGGAACACGGCGGAGGGAGATGGAGATAAAGGAACTGGAATCTTTAGGGGTTGGGGGACTCGCCGGCCAGGTGTGTATGGCTTAGGAAGTATAAATACGGAGAAGAAAGAATCAGATTAACTTCAAACTGAATAGCAGAAATTATTACGCTGCTCTTCATCATTGAACATCACACAGCAGCATTTACACACATAAAAATAAATTTTCAAATCACGAATTGCGATATACTCACGACAAGAACATCTGATCTCAGTCTAAGAAAATTTACTTGATGATAAAATGATGGTTCATTCAAACCAAAAAAAGTATATTTCCGATTTCAATACTCATTCAAAATAAATATACTCTTAATAAAAATATAATTTTCCCCACAACTAAGATTTCAATGCTTTACTAACAAGTATTCCAGATCGGCGATGGCTAGTCTTAAACTTTTAGTACCTAGTAGTAAGTATCTAAATGTCCAATGTCACAAACCATAACCATACGGTGATATTCCTGTCCTATATGAACTACCTTCATGATAGTAAAAGATATCTCGACTACCAATCATGTGGCAGCGGAAAAAAATAATACCTATATATATAAGAGTTTTATCACTGTTCCTTATAAAACTATCATATTTCAAACAACACAATTTTATAAACCAAGAACATGTAATATTTTACCGAAACATTTTGCATACAAGCACAAATGTTTTATATGTTTACGATACCTTTTTAGCGTAGATAATTTTATTCCAAGCTGTGGCATTTTTATTAACAGAAATATCTGTAAATACATCATTATGATAAAATTGAGTAATCCGAACACAAGGATTCACAAATAAACTCAATACTCTGCTTTTCTTTTTGTGAACAGTTTTATTGCTGAAGTCTTGTATTTAGATTACACAACTTTATTCAAAGGATGGAAGAGTTTCAACAAAATTTGCATATAAATACATCTCTGTCTAAGATCTCTATCACTATTGTACAATATAAATATATAGAATATGGAAATTATTATAAGCATTTTTTGTGCGTGATGAAAATTGGTTGACAGCATCAAGTTTGTATTCACAAAATCAGCCATTTCTTGTTTCTTCATGAAAAACTTAACATGACTCAAACATCGACTCATCTCTAAGTTCCGCCCTTTATGGGGACGCCCATTGGCAACTTACGAAGTCAAAGGTCATAACACGGAGTGCCTTGAAGCGGCAACAGATGTAAGATGTCAATGGGCGTCTTCATAGAGGGCGACACTTGGGGATGAGTTGATGTTGCTATCACACCCTTGAGTGGGTAACGTATATACCGCCCGATTGCTCTCTACAGTTAGATGGTCAGGCTATACTGACGAGTCTAGGCTAAAAACGAAACATGCATGTCTATAGCACGTCTTATGCATAGTGGAGAGCATACACTTGAAAGCTAAATTTGTTTCTTCCCTATTATAGATTGATATATCAAAGGCGTTCAAATAAGATTTTCGAATAGCAGGCTTTGGGATATAGAAAGTTGTATCAACTGAAAGACGGCAAAGTTAAAATTTTTTCCCAATATTTTTTATGGTAGCACTTTCACCATAATGTGAAACAAGCAAACAAACGCATGATGTTGACAGATCTGTTTTAAAATGGCATCCTCGGCAAACTTTACAAAACATGAAAAACTACGTTTTGGAATTATAATAACAGTTATGACTGCCTCCAAGAGATTAGTTTTGTGTATAAAGAATACCATAGTAGGAACTGTTACATTTGCGTGATTGATAAATCCAAAATATAATATCCTTCCATTTGGGATCCAAGAACAAACAATAAGGAAACATGGAAAATAACTCATAGCCCATCGATATTTTTCGTCTTATCTCATAAAACATACAGTGTTGTGCTTCTGGTGCGGCATTGTAATGTGTACTTTGTTTTGGATATAGGTACCTATCAACTGTGTCGATCATCTGTATTCTAGCCATTCATGATACGTCATACTAAGGCCTTGTTTGAAATTGACATTACTAGGCTTTCTACTTATAATACTTAGTATGTGATAAAAAAGTGAAATAAATGGAATGTACCTGATTTATTTACCTACATAGGTATACACACACGATATCCAAGACACAATTTGGATATTTTCTTGAGTTATAATGGCAGTGACAAGCTTACAGGTCATTGCAGACTATTGAATTGTTTTTGATCATCTAAAACTCAGCTCAACCAACTGGCTATACATAAAATTAAATTTACATTAAAATATCTTCTAGGCTTCTGTTCGAACCTATCCTTGAAATCTCTTTTGGATCGGCACGTTATCAAAGAGGTTCGTTAGACCTTTTAGCTCTATAAAATTTTCGAGGAAGCAGAAACCTATAATACAATTCAGACTACGTCTAGGCTTATTAGAATGAAGATTATTTTAAGTAAGACCTTTGGGTTGGAAGTAGATTGAAGTTTCTCCTCCAATATCCTAACTTCACAAACGTTACCGAGGCTTGTGTTTTACTTGATACTGCTTTTTCCACCATTAAAAAGTTTTAATTTGAAACAATAAGCTTTTGGACGTTTTATCACGACTACATATGAAATTCGATAATTGATTTCCGCCGATCTAGTCTGTTGGCATTTTTTTCACTGCGTAATCTCAGTAACTATATCAGTCTGTGGACTTCGAGTTTCTAGTCATTTTTGGTTGAGGTTGAAAGCATATTTGGAAGACTTAACATTGATTATAGCTCATTTTTACATGTTTCAGAGTTTTTTCGCGATATTTTTACTGCTGATGATTGTCTGTAAGAAGTGAGCCTGCTTCTACCAATAATTTTGTTGAAACACATGGGATCCAAAACTCATCTACGTTTCCTCGTGTGAGTCCCGCGAATGTACGCCTAACAGACACACATAAAATCGAACATAAATTGTAAATAGACAATAATGACTCTTGTCTAAGGTTGTTCTTCGTCGGTCGTCTACATAATTTTGATGGAAACGTGCACAATATAATCAACATAAACGTTCGGTTCTCATGCACCTGCACATTTAAAACCCTTTTAATCTTTATGCCAGCATTGCTTGATGGCTTTTATATTGTCACGGTTGTCTATGTTAGCTAGAATTACAGCTGTCTTTTGTACATATTAATTAAATGCTATCGCAAAACGCACAGTGAACTGTGATTTAACGTTTTATTCATTTATGTTTGCTTTTCAACAAACACAAGGGCGGAAAGAGGATTTACTGCTTCATGGTCGTCAGAATTATTCTGTAGATTTTTTACTTCCACTCATTTTTGAGGAAAATTTATCAGTTGAGCGAATTTTTTTATGATGCATCATGCAGCCCTTCATTTCTGTCTGTGCGTCTGCCGGCTGTTGTCATTCTTTCCAGTATTTAATATTTTGTAGAGATTGCCTAGACTGCCGAAATAATAAATCATTTTGAGAAGAAACAAATCATCACAAGGGTCTGTCGAAATGATGCGTGCTTGTTTGCTTGGTGATGTGGTTGATGTGAAGTCATAGTACGTAATGTTGCTATGTTTTCAACAAGTTTGAGCACGCAGCTATTTTGTCTAAAGTTGTAAGTGCTTACACGCAAAGGCAGCGTTTGAATCGTTCAGTAGTTGCCTTGCCACGGTCTCGAATGCATCTAAGTGTTGGCCGAATTTTAACGTGAAAATGGAACCGGGCAGTCGCGATTTTCCAGCCATGATTTTGTATGACTATGAAAAGGAACTAAAACAAGCGGAATGTCATGAAAGTTTAGTGAGTTACTTTGGGGACTCTACCCCTTTTAGGGCTACAGTTTTTAATTAGTTTGCTGAGTTTAAAAGGAGCTGGTCTTACTCGATGATGAACCTCGGAAACTGTAGAAGCTGCGCAAAATATGGTAAAAAAAGATGGTCATATAACCTACACCGAGATTGAGGCTTCTCTGGGGATTGAATCGGCAGCGGTCCGAACAATCATTCATGATCACCTTCACGTGAGGAAGCAGTGTTCCAGATGGGTGCCACATTTGTTTACCAGTGAGCAAAAAGCAACTAGAATTGATTGGGCTCAGTTTATGCTTGAAAAATTTGATAATGGGCACAGTGAAAACACTTTTAATATCGTAACCGGAGACGAAACAAGATTATATCATTATGATCCCGAAACTAAACAGCAGTCATTAGTTTGGTGCTTTGAAAGTGAACAGCCTCCAATGAAAATTGGTCGTCCCAAAAGTGTTGTGTAGCCTTGGAAAATCAAATCAAAGAACAGTTACTTCTGAATGGTATATAACCAAATGTGTTCCTGTAGTCTTCCAAGAACTATGCAAGGGCCGTCCAAAGACTGTCTGTGGGGGTATTTCATGGCACCATGACAACGCAGCCGCCCACAGCGCCGCTAGAACACTCGATTTTTTTGCTGAACAGGGTGTAAAACTGTTGTTTCATCCACCTTATTCTCCGGACTTAGCTCCGCGCGACATCTTCTTATTCCCTAAGATTAAAGAAAAGTTGCGAGGTCGGATGAAAAGGTAATTGCTGCATTTGAGGAGGAAATTAGCAACCTTTCAAAATAACGTTGGTCACAAGAATGTGACAAGAGGTTTTACCGAATGCGTAAATGTATTGAGGTAGGGGGAAAATGTATTTAAATAACAGAATAAAGTTTTTAAAAAAACCTTGTAGTTTTTCTGTATCTAAAAACTTTCAGCGTGACCCTCGTAGTTTAACTCCGTACTTCCCACTTTGGAAACAATGTCGGTGGTTCGTTAGCAGGTTTCTTCTTGGCCCATATGCTGAGATATCATACATTGTCCTAATGAAGTTCAGCTGTTAATCGTTAAATACCACTCATACATCAAAAGACTCAACTTCAAAATTGTAAGATCACAGTAAAATAGATATTCTAGATAATCACCACACATCGAATATTCCCTTCATTTATACCGCCACTGTATTTGTTTCTGACTGCATAGCTTGCAATAAAACTCAAAAATAATTACCACCCATGTCCCTGCCTTTTGTCTGTAACTTATGGAATTCACAAGTCGATAAATAATGAGTATTTATGGCTCGCCAAGTGGCAGTCCAAGACTTGTGGGAGCGCTTGCTACAGTACAGGTGGATTCACGAATTATTATGCTCTCTCTTTCTGGATATTAAATAATTTTGAGAAACTAAATAGACAGCAAGATCGAAACATCAAATTTCCAACATAAATTACGAATATGAAACGTTGCTTTTCTAGCTTATCACCCATCTTGCTTGACTGGCTTTGGTGCGTGAGGTAACTGGAAAAAATTGTTCGATTCAATGTCAACATAGTGAGCATACTTTACTGTAGGAGATTATACCTTTAGGCGCGGAGATTCTTGAAGCTTTTGGCCATGTGTTTGTCGAATAGTTAGGTAATTCAGTCAATCCCTCTCAATTCAAGTTCAATTTCAGAAGTCACATGTATTACTGGCCATCTGATATTAATATAGATTTGAGTCTTTTGGTGAACTGAAGACTATTGAAGATAGAATATCAATCGAAACGTCGTGATACTCAAAAATTTTATAGACAATGGAAGTCCGAAATCAAACTTTCGATAAATCCACCTTGTCTACAAGATTCAAACAACAGTTAATGACTCTTGCTTTTATTATGCTAGGACAAACATTGACAATAATAGAATCTATAGAATAGGGACAGTTCGGATACCTTTCCTGGATGTTCCAGACCATGGAGGGTCTTTGTAGTCAAGCGTGTTCACTAGATGTACTGCTCTTTTCTGAATTGAGTCCGGTAGCGTCAGAGCTCATCCACACACATGCGAGTATTATTCTAGAGATGGCCTTATAGTAGCTGTTCCAGTAAAAAGCCCTAAAAAATAAGTATAAACTTTCCATTGTTGATCTGTTCACCTCTAAAAACCCAGCAAAATACCAGTGTTCGTATATGCAGCGTCGCGTCCATCTTCGCGCATTCAAGTAGTACCGAAGCGTACGCAGCAAATTTTTTTGTCGAATGCGCGCTAGGTCGTTGATATTTGTCACGTATCGGCAGTAGCGCATGCAGTGAGCAGCAGCCGCAAATGGTCGCATCTGTTGGCACTTAAAAAGATGGCAATGGCAAGGCGCGTGGCCAACTGCCATTATCACCAGTTGCCATTCTGAGCTGCCTAGGCTGAAACGGAATAGACATTCGCCGATTGATTTTGCTGCTGCATCCACAAGCACAAGCAGCATACAGTATTTAAATCGCCATCCCATACAAACACACAGCGGCGTTGTTTGTGAAAGATCTGACAAGGTATAAGTCATAACATCCAACAATGAAATGTCGCTTGTTGTGTGGCTGTCATTTTTTAATTGGCCAATTAATAATTACAGATAACAGTGTTGTTATGAAATTATAACGCACTGAGACTGTAAGCGAGTTCCATATTGGATAAGTACTCGAAATTATGTGCGCCATCTATTGAACCAAAAGTCAGTTTACACAGCCTCACAAGATACAATCGACTTTACGAGGTTACATCAAAATGCTTGGCTTTTTGCGGACATAACCTAAGATTCATGACAGTTCTGATGCTAAAGAGCAGCTCAGTATATAAAACAGAGTTATAATTCCGTCTACTTATCGTAGACGACATCGCTTTGTACTGCTTGAGACTCGTAGATGCAGGTTCTTCAAAGCGGAGGTTTAACACACATGTTATCCTTTCTTGAAAGATATTCCCTTATGACGAGTACTTCTGAGCTTACTTTCTACAATCTGAACTTTTAAATTCCTAGTCGTATGTATTAATGAAAAAGGATCAGAACAGGAAATAATGTTTCACCCAAACCAAGTTTATTTTTTGAATTGTTGGTTGTTCAAAACCTAATAATAATGACCAAATTTAAAATCAACTATTCTGTCTTTTAGCTCAGCAGGGCAGACTAGATGATATTGCATTGAATATAACACAAATACCTGCGATAATTTCCTTGTTCTAATAACTATCAGGAGAGTAACACCACTGTCCAAGCACACTTGCTTATAAGTGGAGAACTATGGCTATGCGGTTGAAATTTGCTTGCAAAAAATGTGATATAGCCATATTCGTAAAAGAGGTGTATGTGGGTTAAGCGTTTATCAAGCAGAGGCGTAGGTATTCTATTAAAGTACAATCTTCTAGTTGTTTTATTTTAACACAATATAAGTGCTCCCCTAATGATAAGATGAACTATTATTTCCTTAAATTATTTTTTCCTTTCCTGTGTCTGTCTTAGGGGAAATATTCTTTGACGACTACATTCACGCTATTGTTAATAGGAACCCTTACAAAACCTCAACCTACGTCGTCAAAATGTCCTCAAGATATTTCATGTGATAAACTGTTCTATTCTTTATGATATTTCCCGTTTTAAGATATTTTATTTCTAGTTTATAGATACCTTCATTATCATCTATAAAATATTTCATGACATCCACCTTTAAGTATCAATATTGCAATTTATTACAAATTTATCTCGGTAGCCACGCTGTTGTGTATCTATTTTTGATTTTATATATAAAATTCCACAAATAAATTGTAATGCAACATTTCAAATTCTATTATATTTTGTATCAATTTTGTACTTTCGAAATTCAAATAAAGCATATATCAGCTTAGGTATATTGACATTGCAAATATCATGAGCACAATGTACTCGCCATAATTGACCTCTTTCATTATTAATCACAAAAACTTTTAATCAACTAATGAAGAGTGAATATTTGGAAATCTTATATAAAGCCATATAAATCATGTAACTGTTGAAATATAGAAAGGAATGTGATTAGGAATTCTGTTAGTACAAGAAACAAAAAGCAATTAACAGTTCGACACTAATTGCTACTATCTTGCTGATATTCTAACAAATAAAACAGAAACTGAAATGATGTAAATTGACGCGTGATAGCGACGAAGAAGCGAGTAGTAATACAGGACTAGTGGGATTAAGCCATTAAAAATTTAATAAAAACTGTAAATTCCAGATAAAATTGTATCTTTATTAGCCTCGGATTGGTTGCAGGTGTTTGACGCTAGATAAGCTAACACCTCAAAAAATGTGAGAAGAGGTTTCACGTTACAGTGTAGGTGATACATGTGTATTTTATCGATTTTATAAACTATATTTTATGTGAGAATTTTATAGAGAGAGGATTTATCTAATAAATATTTCTTACATTTTACTGCAACGGAATATACACCCACATTAATGAAGCATTGATGTGGTTGCGATATGTTATACTCGTACGTACATATTATATACTCATATATACTCATACAGTAGAATGTTAGGCTTTCACTGAGTTTCTTGAAAAATATGACGATTTAGTTGAATAAGAGTACTTCTAAATTATACCAGAGCAGCTACTACATTTTAATGGAATAGGGATGACCAAAGTGCTATTTAGGGTAGGGACGTTGCGATATTTCCGATACTAGTAGGTATCGATATGTTTTTTTCGATATTCAGAGTATCGGTATCGATATCGCTTGCCCAATATTATCGCGGTATCGAAAGAAATGTTGGAGTATCGGTATCTGTACGATCCATACGTACGAATAGAAAAGTTCCTAGTTTAAATCGCTGTTGGTACAATTTGCATTCTTTCGCGATTTTTCCTGTGCGTTGGCGTATCTCTATTTCTTTCATTCATGTTCCTCCATTCGTATTGTTGTTCCGTGCACAGAACATTACTCACGGAGTTCCATGAAGACTGTATACAGGAGAATCAACTTGATGCTTCTATGTGTCATTTCTATGCTATTCTGTAATAAGTTATTATTATATCAATAATTAATAACACAAACCGATTTTTTTTTTAACAAAACTAAAAAGTTTGATAAACAGCAAGCAATTTTATTGACGACCAACTTTGCACAAAATGATCAACAAAAATGATTATTTGTCTCGTGTCCACTTAGCGGCATCTTATGATCTGTTCAGCGATCCAAGAGTCCAAGAACAGCGTAGAAGTTGAGTATAATTTCAATTATTCTACTTTGGGGAATCCATGATTTGAAGTGCGTTGCGTTTCAATACCAATCGATTCGATAATGACGGTATCGATACTTTGGGTCCGATAATAACGGGTATCGATACTTTTGATTCAATATTGTATCGATACCAAATATCGGTTGTAAGCCAGTATCGGAACGTCCCTAGATATAACCAATGGATTAACCAATCGCATAAGCCCTTTGTGAAATGCCATTAAACATTGTATTGTCAAAAGGCTCTGAAAATCATTGATTTCGCTTGAATTTCAACACAAAATGGTGGGCAAAGATTTGATCAATGAAAAAGGGCATATTATGCGTTAGAGAGGAATCGGGTGGTATATACTTAACCCAGTCAAGGGTGTGATAGCAACATCAACTCATCTCCAACTGTCGCCCTCTATGGGACACCCATTGGCAAACTACGAAGTCAAAGGGCCCATAGAGGGCACCACTTGGAGATGAGTTAACGAACTCTTGCCATTCTATAAGTTTTTCATCTCTTTATTTTCTAGATGACAGCTGAATACTGCACTTTCTAAGAACTTCCTAATCTGAATCATAGTGGAAGAACAGCCAGTTGTCTTCTCTCAAGCATCCCAGAAAAGATAGGCTTCTCTGCAACAACACTTGGCTGTCCTGCACCTGTGGGAAGGCGCATAGCGATATCGGCCGTCTCGCACCTTAATGAAGCCATGGAATCCGAATGAAAAATTTGAAATTAAAATCAGCGCTCGGGTAGCCGAGGCTCGTAAACAGGCGCATTTTAACGCCACGCACCCGACACTGTGAGCACAAATAACACGGCGGTTTTTAAGGCTGCGCTATAATCTATACTTTAGTGCGTCGTAATCCAATCCAATAAATAGCCGATCACAATATTGAATATTACATATTAGCCGGTTGGGCAGTAAACACCGCAGCCGATGGTCCAATTAAGAAGAAGGAACGAGGATCGTATTTCTTTGTGCAGCGCCGCTCTTAACAATGCCATCACACCTTAAAATTGTCGACTTATTCAGACCGAGCTGAATTTATATCCAGGCGATCCACGTTTCCTGAAATCGCTTTAATGCTCGGAAAATATTACCTAGAATTTATCGGTTCGACTCGGTTTGCGAGATAGTGGCGGCGTTACCTATTCTTATGATCTAGTCGGGAAAGCCCCAGAATGATCATCTTAGCACGTTTTGCACCCCACTTCAAACTCTCAGATTTAATTTAAATATTGCACATCTATCAGGAACTGATGGCGATAGAATAGTTTAATAAGTTTGTCTCATTATTTACTTCTATAGAGCAATACGTTTAGAAGTGATGCTACGAATTTACATTATAATACAATAAATTACCAGTTCTTAAAGCAATTCGTTTAAAAGGTGATAATACGAATGATATACCGGTAGGGAAATTTTAAAGTTGGATATGGGAAACGCGTTAAGTAAGACAAAGATAGTTAGCAGAACGTCTTAGTGCAAGAAAGACGGCCTACGTAAGCGTAGTCGGCAACAGAGTTTGTGAGAAGCAGTGCTAGTAAATACGATGGGTAAAGCGAGCCGCACATGGACGGTTTTCTGACTCGAATTTGGAATATGGAATACAGATTTGGAATTCCGTGAACTTAGCGCAGACGTATCTATTGATTCATTTGTAAATCCTATATCGTACAGTATTTTTCAGTCGAGTTCCCCAATTTTCAATTAGGAAATAATGCGTGTATGGCCGACTTCAATGAACAAATAAGTGGAAAAAGTGGCATAGCCCGGGCTGCTCAACATAAGCTACCTCACTTTTTGCAGTATTGAGAATGAAAAAGTAAAGTCATTGTAGTAAGAACAATAATCTTAATGTATCATTTATTCTCATGATAAAGAACTATTATTAAGCGATAATGAATAACTACCGTGGCAGCGGTCAGCTACTCTTGATGTATTTGCTATGCTGCTAAATATTAGAGGAACTCTGGTGATTGGTGTGATTCACTATTAAAGCGCATGCAGCAACAATTCAGTTTTCCAGAAAAATAATGAGATCAGATTGCCAATTAAAAAACTTCTTAGTAACATTTAAATTTGTGACAAAATTTGACATCGTCATGCAAGGTCAATTGAAAAATAACCCTCATATCTTGATCACATCATCTGTAGTGATGTTCCAGATCGTCCAATTCCTTCTCCTCAAAAGGTTGGAATTTATTTGATTTGTTATTGTGGAACATAACCTTCATCACTACAAAACTAATAATTGATGCCCACAAATAATACTACGTGACAAGTGGTCGAGGTGATTACACGCTATCATTAAATCACCTACATAGCGTAAATCCGACTTATGGACGAAGACATCCACGTCAAGACGTTAGTCATACATCTACACCCCATTCCAGTAGAAGGTGTACTGATTAAGTGATAAGTGATAATTGAATCACTGGCGTCTGCAAACTGCCAGTTTCTCTGCGTCCCGGTGTTGTCAGATCAATTTTAGTAAAATTCATCTTACTGCGGATGACAGTGTAACAATGTCTATTTCGTGATTACTATGTACGTATCCACTTAAACTGAGTAACTGAATTCTCAGAGACATCTGAAAATGAAGACTAATCGCGAAAACTGGAAAAAAAAACACCATGAAAATGTTTGCCGATGCCCAAACATGAAATCCAATTCTAATAACAATGCAAAATGCAACTTTGTCAGACTTCGAACTCCAGTGATGCTTAGTGTGGACTGTGCTTACCTACTATTAAATTTGGAATTTAAAATTTTTGGAGCCTCAAGAATCGCATTGACCATGTTCTTAAATAAACAGGAACATTAGAAACAAATATAGGAAAATGAGATTTACTACTTTATAAAAACCTGTACTCACTAATAGGTATTTGAATAGCTAGACATAAAGGTCGACGAAACTGGATGTTATAGTGTTTTTGTGTTGCAAATGTCTAAATATCATAACAGTTATACTTGCAAACCGATTTTTTTTAGACGTATTTCGTAGAATGTGTTTGAATCTGAGTAAAATATAACTTGAAGAACTGTCATATAATGTCTAAGAATACGTCGGCTTAAATTATTTTCTTCTGCATTTCATAACAGAATTACAGATACAGATTCAGTCACATTTTTCAGGACTGTGATTTATGAAATAATTGATATAATTTTTCTAGGACTGCCTCCTTAAGAACTACTAATTATCATATTTAATTAACAATCTGACAACCTCGCACAGCTAAAATCATCGGTACGATAAGCAGCCTTCCACATTCCCGCACGTTGCCAAATATACGGTTCCGCAGGTCGTCTCCTTCCCTCTTGCATGTTTTTCAAATACTCTCTTCTTTGTCTTTCATTAATACCTGATGCATGTCCAATAATAATTTTTCCCCCAATATATAATATCTATTCTTCACACATTTCTATTAGTTCGAGCTGAAGCTATAGATAGAGGGTCTTTAAAATAATAATAATAATAATATAATAATCAGTTCGAAATTTTTCCACGATAAATTAATATGAAGCAGTATTCGAATAAATGAAATACCTACGATAAGGAGCACATATATATTTTTTGTGCGTCGGTTGTGTTAGTAATAAAGTAATTAATTATTATAATGTAATAATAATATAAAGTAAAGTGTAGTATTATTCTATAGCTCGGGAAGCACTTTTGAATTTTGTTGAAAGTTTGGCACTAGGTGACTAGATGGGGCAAAATCTGGAGATGGGGAGGGAGGATGTATTAGGTGTTGGTCGAAGAGATACCAGTTTCAATCTTCCCCTGAAGATGCTAACATAGCGAAACACGTCGAGTGGTAAAACTGTGTAGTGTTTGTGTTTGCAGTTAACGTAAGTTTTTGGTAACTTGCAAATTTTGAATAACCCGGAAACATTGGAATATTTCCGAATCATAACATATTGAGTTTTATTCAAAATTAGTAATTTCAATATTTTTTGTCCCAATTCAAATGACCAGCAGCTCCAAAATCCGGTTCGAATCTTTATTATACTTTTGATGCGATTGAGTGAAAAGTCAACCTACTTGACACAATTTTTTCGTAGGTTATTATTCTAAAGACTCTATATTTTCTTTATAAGATTTCTTTCCGTTCTGAAGTGCATGAAGTCAATATCAGAAATAAACATTCTCCTACAGCCCCATCATACAGAATGACTATATTCCAAATAAGTTTTACATAAAATATATATTTTCATACCTCCGTATTACAAGTTTCTTGACAAAAGAATTTTTTTAAACGTATTCTTGAAAATATTAGTACGTAAGTTATCAATTAATAAATTATGACATCAATTACTGAGTCGGAGGTATAAGTGGCCTACATGCATGCTTTGTGTCTATCACTTTTTTAGGTTAGATTATATATTAAGTGCAATGGCATCGGTTCAGTGAATATTTTGATCAGAGCTTAGAGGTCCTGAAGGCTGTACAACTTGTAATGAATTTTGGAAATGATGGAAGTTTCTGGAATCGTAAAAGATTAATAGTTTTACCACTAGATATTTTACATACTATTTGCATTAAATTCCGAAATATCGAAAGGTTAAAACTCCGATCCTAATCTTTATTAATGTCATTGCATGAGAAGTTCGGCACTTAAGGCCATTGTCTTCCAATGGAAAGCTGTCCCGGTATTTGCACAACATAAAATGGATGTTGCACTACAAAATGCTGGCCACCAGGAATATTTTTTTTATTTTTCGCTATTTGATGCTTTCGCTGGACGCCTACACGTCAGTGTTCCAGGCAGAGATATTTGTCCTGCTTAACTAAATTAAACATGAGTTTTCAGTTATCATCATAGGTATCCATGATCATGAAATTTTCAAAAAATTTCAATACATCCCCATAAACCTCTGGCTTATACATGAAAAATGAAACAAAAAACCGATTATTAGTTTAACGAAAATCATAAACACCTTCGACTGAATTGTAAAAAATCCATCATGTAGCTTGTTGTATGTTTTTATACAGGTAGATAAGAAAAAAGTGTGCTGATCTTGCAGATGATTTTTGAAGCAATAAAATATCAATTTTTCATTGAACGTATCCATGGCCCTCTTCCTAATTAACGCGGCTACTGAAAAACCAGTTACCTGAAACCCCGTCTTTGTCAGGCCTGAGCAATTTCCTCCATGATTGATGGACGCAAAAAGGGAGCGATCTCGAACTGCTGAAAAAAATCGCTTAATCGAATTATGCGGTTTCTATAGGCTGGAAAGGCGGCGGCTTTATCCACGTAAAAAACTACTTACGGCCAGTACAGGCAAAATTCAATTTACGACTCTCCGAAAGGAAGGCTTATTAATTATTGAGGGGGAAACTGAAAGTCGGGACATCGCTTCAGTATTAACCAGAGTGCCAACTTTTAATGTCCGTTGGTTTTTGCACCCAGAAGGGAATTTAAGTTTTTCCATTTAGTTGTTTCGGATGCTGCATTATTAATTGCCGTTTCCGCACGTTGTTTTGTACTTATCACACATATACGTAACATCAGAAATAAATTGAAGTGCGTTATCAATTTATGGAATTCTTTTTGTCATTATAAATAAAAATTCTTTCAATCTACATATCTCGAGTCTCGATATATCGAAAGCCTCTGATATGATGTAGCATGAGCATCTTTTGATTAAGCTTTCTGTCTACGGACTGCCAGTGATTTGATAATTTTTTAAGGTAACATCAACGTCGCAGTTCCCCAAGTATTTTTTCAACTGCTCTTCTTGCTGTACATCTACGAACTATCAGAAATGACATCCAATCTGATCTACAGCTTCGCAGATAACGAGACCCTTATTTCCTACATACAACTTGCCAAACCACTGCAATCGGCAAAGACCTTACACAGACGGTATCAAGATTCATGGGGATCTACAAATGGAGTTCACTTTACCACCCAGAAGACTCAGACAGCAAACCTGACATGAAAGCGGAGATGAGGGGACGCCTAATACTTGAGTTGAGCTTCTAGGCATTAAAATCAACGATGACATGTCTTGGCACAAGCTGAGTGTTCTCTTCCGCACTCCAGAAAGCTGTATTCTGTAATAGCTACTACTACTACCCAACAAGGCCCAGATCGGATAATCGGTGAGGTACTTCTCGTATGCGTGAGGATGTGTTCCAAAGCATTCTCTGCAACTACTGGAAACAACTCAGAAGCAATCAAAACATCTGGTACCTGCATCTGACCTCACAAGGGACCTCCACCTCGTGGAGCATCGAAGGAGCGTAGCTGATCTCCTCCTGTTATATAGAGACTATTATGGGATGTATCTTCGCAAAACGTCCGACAAATAACAATATTGTATTGTATTGTCTCGAATAAAATAATTTGCGAAATAGCCTATGACGTGGAAAGTGAAATTGATGGAATTTCGAAAAACGTCTCGCACTTATTTTGTAGTGTAAACCTTCACAGTGTCACACGGAACCATATGGCCTCAAACTCCCATAGATCGCAGTGGTTGCAGAGCGAACAGCACCAGCAGGCATTCCCATCAGACTATAGATGGTGGAGCGGCACAACTGTTATTAGCAAGTGCTAATGAACCAGGCATTTTGCTAGCGTTCTGCGATGAATACATATTGTTTATTAATAGGAGCTTAAGGTAAAACGGGCGGCCGTTTACCATATATACGAATTTAAGTGGCGGTTTTACGACCAGCTTAATTAGACAAGGGGAAAGAAGAAGAGTTATTCCGATGACACGCCAGGACGGGAATCGCGACATCCGTCGTAGATCAGTCAACAAGGACACGATATCAAATTTTTTATCATGGAAATAAAACGATACTTGAACAAATTTACAGAATCCTAAATTTATGCACAGCACATATTTTGTTACCTGAAATTAAAATTTAACTTAAACCGCTGACGTTTTCCTGGCTCTTTTATCATAGCTAAGTGCGCAGCACCATAGATTTGCATCAAAAATAAATTTTATATAAAAGATGATGCGAGTAAACTTTGGCAATGCTGTCCCTGATCTATAAGTGAAGCCTCGAGCATCTGGAGCATTTATATTTCCGCAATGTTCCTTATCCGGAACTGAACGCACAAACTCTGACATTGTGTTTACAAAATACAACAAAGCAAGAGCAAATATCAAAAAGTCTATCCGTTTATCCCTGTAACTCTGAGGCAGAATCAGTTCAATTGAAAGGATGGATTTGTCCATCAGGTGATCGTGGGACCTGACAAACTCGGGGAGCTTTTATTTATTTACGTATCATTCCTCTGCCGCAAATGGATCGATTTAAAGAGTACGAATTATCTCAGGGTTCAAAATTTTATTGATGATAACGATAGTAATACTTACACATTATACATATACATCATTCTACTATGACTCGCCTATAATGAAAGAGAGAATTATGGTTGATTATTTTTCCGAGGTAAATGTTTAGGAAGTTCTTGGCATCTCTAGCATCAGAATGTGTCGTTCATTAGCGAAAAACAAACTCGTTGTAGTGAAGGTAAGGGACAAAAAACGTGTCTCCCAGGAAGACAAGTATAAAACGCTTAAAAGGGCAACAGTAGCGATTACTGAAATCACGTACATTTACGGGTACACAGCAAGACGATTTCTTCAAAATGGCCATGCGCTCAAGCTTTCTCATTGTAAAATTATTTCTAAGGACAGCTGACCTTTTATGTTAGTTACCATAAAAACTGAAAAATCAACAAAGCAAACTCATCAACAATATGGCCATACAGGGCTTCTGATTATCAGAGTGGTGTACTGATTATTGTTGGCTAACTTATTGGATATATTGAAGCTTAAGATTTTGTATTGATGTTTGTCCAGCTAGTATGGTTTGATTTTGAGATGTACCTCAGAAGAGGTCAAAACGTGCGATCTATTCATTCAACCATCCTTCTCAGCCGAAGTAATTGACTGTTTCTTGGTCCAAACAGCAAATCAAACTGAATGACCATCATTGATGAATGAACATATGTCTAAAGTTCCGTAAAGTCCATTTTATTGAGTAAAATTTGTACTCTTACTTCCACTTCGTATTGTAATCGCGAAAAATGTCAAATTCCCATTATTGTATTTTTTTGATGTTTGATGACATCTTTTCCGTCTGGCTGTTTGTACTTCATCTGGTAAACCTTAGCTATTCTATCAGTTGGAAAATACTTTTTAGATTTTGATGAAGCTTTGGAACAAGGTTACTAATATAAAAAGGACGAAAAACCTTTTTAGTTTCTGAAAATCGGATCAGTGGCGTCGGAGTTATCGTCAAAAAAATAACACTCAAACTTCGTTCGATGATATTCATTTTTAATAAAAGATTAATTCATCTATTCTTACTGCAGAGTTCAGTTTTAGCAAAACTACTTCGGACTTCAATGTCTTGAGATTGTTCGCGTTCCACAATATTTCCCTCGATATCGAACCCTCGATCGTCTTCAAGTGAAAGGTGAACAGTGCCGCTTAATTTCGATCGGTGATTTCATTTGAAGCACCGTGTATGGTGAATTTGATTGAAACAATTACGTATTCTGGCTAAAGCCACCGGCATCGGTGCACCCGTGGTAGTCAGTTTTTATTTTCAGCCGTCGGTCGGTGCGTACGCATAAAAAGACCGGCACACTCGATTACCGAGCACGGAGCAACTTCTGAAAATGGCATTCCGTGTTGTCGTTCTTTTAGCTGTAAATCGACATTCTCGGTAGCGGACTTCCATCAGGAGCAGGAGCAGTCCGAAGTGTACCTCCCACATCTGCTCTAGAAATCGGCTCGGTCATAGTACCGAGAACCAGGGACCAATGTTGCCAGGTGAAACATAAAAAGTTAATCAAGTATTGTTAACCCATTTTTTTATTTGAGTAACTAGGTTCTTAGATGCATTTATGTCAATCTCTCTGCTTCTCTGGTCGGTCGATTAGTGTCAGCGCATGATCTCAGTAACCGCTACAACGCTTACCATGAAATTCGGGAAACGATATGTTGTGAAATGATCCTAGGTTATGCTGTTATATTTTTGAGCGAAGTTATAACCAGAGAACAAAAATACGTTTTTGGAGGCCTATTTTTCTAGAAAGTGTTCAAACTTCTGGTTTACAGATCTTTCCAGTTTTTGATCAATAAAAACTTTCAGAAGGTCCATCTCGCCAAATCTAACTATTTTTTTGTTGCTATGTTTTGCATTTGCTAAGAGGCAAGTTTTTCGATCTTGTGTACTGAGTGTACTTGTATTCTATTAATCGCACAAGCATTACGTTACTGGTTCGATGATATCTGATTATATTAAAAATCACCAGATCTCGTTAAATTTCACCAGACTTGACAGCATTCTTCGGGGCACCGGCCGACCGGCGGTCAGCAGGTCCTTTAAATTAAACAATGATTAAAGCTCAGTTGGCTGTTTTCGGAAGATGCATTGCTTCCAGCTAATGTGAATCCATCGCTATTTTAAGTGCGAAGAATTTTGTGATCTATATGTTTTCTTGATGTTTCATGTCATATACATCAACGTCACTCATCTGCATTGGACTGCGTGTCGTGAGATTTTTAACAATATTTCATGTATCTAACGCCCGTTTCCAAACGAAACTTGAAACTTTAGACTCGTGATACAAGAATCTCATGAAAACGTTTCATTGTGGATCCGTACCTTTAACGTCAGTCGAAGAATAGCCATCGTGACAGGTGAGCGTCCAGAAAGTACTGTTCAACCGCATTAACAGTGAATGAGACAATACATAAACGCTGATGAGTTTTCACATGATTGAATTTTCTCATGCTTTATACATTTGCTGGTGATAAATGTTGGATGAAGTGCCTCGGCACAAACCTACGATCAATACGCATCCATTTTGCGACCGCAGGATTTACAGTTAAAATGCAAACTGGTTATTTAACAATGCCATCTCTTTGCGCTTCTTAAGTGGATGGTGTATGCCTCGTAAAATTATTCCAATGGACCATAAACACGTAATATTGTCAAGAGCGAAATATATACTTTTGGTATTATATCTAGAATCAAACGCACAAAGTTGCATACATTAAATTGACAGTTATCCTGAATAATCCTAAAGATGTAGTCATTCTCAATAATAATCATCCTAATAATGATTTGACTACAAATGCAATCCAGTAATCCAGCAATCGTCTTTGTCTTCTTTAATGAAGGACAAAA
Source organism: Bruchidius siliquastri (assembly GCA_949316355.1). Taxonomy (NCBI): domain Eukaryota; kingdom Metazoa; phylum Arthropoda; class Insecta; order Coleoptera; family Chrysomelidae; genus Bruchidius; species Bruchidius siliquastri. The sequence goes on along the minus strand of OX438533.1, from coordinate 38,488,271 downwards.
TCTATACATGGGTACAACGTTCCAAGTTTTTCTCTCACCGTGCTTCCCATGCGTCTTGTTTCGTGTTTCTATGAACAACAGTGCTGTCACTTTGGCTGTCAGTCTTATTTTCTCTACGAGGCGTTAAAAACCGCGACGTATTCCAAGATTCTGTTTGCTGAAAATTCCACGTGATGAACTATATTTTGTTTGGCCAGGTTAGGTTACGTGATTAGAGCGCGAGCGCGAACAGGATTTTAGGTTAGGTCTGTGGTCTGTGGTGTGTATTTTGTTTATCTAAAATATTATTATTTCAAGGGATAATCGTAATTATTCATAAACACATGTATTTATTATAAAAGTGCCGGTTTGTTGCTTTCTTTGCAAAAAAGTTTATGACTTTATTATTTATTATACTACCTCACATTATATAGGTGCTGGAACTATAAGGGGCTCTGTAGCAATTTATGAGGTGCGCTCTAATTTAATTAATTATGATTAGTGGTAATAAAATTGCTGTATTTATTAGTAAAAATCGTTTTATTCCCATACCGCTTTTCACCCACATAAATAATCGCCAAGCATAAATTAGAAATGGCCATTATCCAGTTTACAAACTATTTATTTCAGGTATAAAATCCATACCATACTTATGGTGGACTAATAACAACAATGAAAAAGTTACCAAAAATTGCACATTTCAATGGTTGCAAACTCCTTCCTAAAGGTATAAATAAATGAAAAAATTGAAATTCCAATAGTACATAAACTGATTAATTTTAATTACCTTAGAAACAATAAAACGTAACTATTTTATATACATGTTAGAGAAACATATTGACTAAGCATCCAAAAATAGGATCAGATAACTATTTCATTATCTACTGTCTACTGTTTGTTTAACTATTAAAGATAAGCACTCTTATACACAAAAGCTCACTTTAAATCTCCCGCGCTTTACATACAACCAATAGGAACACGCAAATCACGTCTCAATTCTGACCAATAGAATCTTGGAATGTATCGCGGTTTTCAACGCCTCGTTTTTCTCTTGTGTTCGATTTGTCATTCATCTGAAGAGTTCGTCTGATGAATTTTTGTAATATTTTTATATTTATTTTATTTTCGTCCACATTTCTAAGTGCTTTACATTCCTGAAGACTAAAAAATGCCTGTAAGGAGAGCAACTCATGCGGGAAGTTGGTACACTGATTCAGGTAACAAACAGCTCTTATCAGCTGTTGAGTTTGAATGCACTTTTTGTCAATAACGATATTTAATTGAATTATGTTTAAGAATCTGAATTGTCCAGACAACTGGATTACTGGCTAAATCAGGCGGATTTAACTAATGGTCCTGCCAGGGTTATTATAGCACCGTAAGAACAGGGATGCAATCCTTCCTTTTGCAAAATAAGAATATTCAATAGAGGTCAAATGCTTTGTATTTACTTATAGTCAAGCATTTTGCATTTAACTTGGGTATCAATTGTTGGTTTAAAATAAGTATTGAGGTGCTGATATCCTTTGTTATTAGAGTAGATATTTCAAAGCAATACTGGGTTCATTCTAAATATATAACTGGGCAGCTGTTTGAGCACTGCTACATAAGCTTTATATTTCACACATAAATTGAAAATGGTGATACCTTAACATATACTTTGATGTTTATATTATATGTTGCAGTGGCTGGGTTGAAGTAAGATTTTCTGTTTCGGTTATAAGAGACGGTGAAGGTTGAAGTTTTGATTTTTTTGAGAGAGGTTTAAAAAAGAGAAAATAAAACCTTAAAACAAATTGTTTAGGTTCATAGGTATTATACAAACACTGTACGATAACTAATCCGTAAATAGAACTTTAATAAAACACATCGCAGCTCAACTACCTTCCAAGATGGAAGCGTAAGACCAAAGAAAATATCAATACCTTTTGATTTTAAGTATAAGAAAGGTCTTGATAAAGTCTTTAAAGGTCTGGAATTAAGAACTATCTATACTAATCAGGTCCAAAACTCAAAAGCTATGAGGGAATCCGTAGAGCTACGTTGACAAATTTGATTGGTCAGGAGTATAAGAAATATACTGTTGTGACTCCAACAAATTTTACATGGGAGAAAGTATGATATGCCACAATAGAAAAGTCTATTGTGGCATATCAAAAGAGTAGTGAAAGTAAATTATATTTAAGCAATTTAAAATGAGTTCTTAGTTCTGTAAACTTAAAAAGTCTGGATGTTTACGAAAGCCTAGAGATGGCAAAAAAATAAACAATATATTGAATAAGGACAAGGATCCCATACCAAACAGCTTGCTGGAATGGAGACGATATAGATGTTTAGTGAAAAAAGTCTAGGCAAAATTATAGATGTTGGGTACGGCGTCTTTCAGAAGATGTATCAGTCATGTCAGGTTTGGCAGCTAATTTTGGAGCTATTTGTTGTAGTCATCCTGTACGTATCTCTATTGACTATGGCCATACTGCTTCTCTACGGAGCCAGATTTATTTCGATTCATCAATTTGACTTGGTATGAATTAAAGTACTTTAAAATACTTAAACTAACGACCTTTACAATAAACTTTGACAAACCACTGACGAAAAACCATCCATACTAAAGAAACATAAGTCATAATCCACAGCCTGTTGACGCTTGTTGAAAGTATTGTAAAAGTGACATGAACCATAAACATTTTCTGACAAATAGAAGCTGTACACTTCTGTGTGGACATGTTGCGGTTAACGAAAAGTTATTAAAGTTAGCCGCGCATCTCACATCTTTTTGATAATACGTTCCACTACCTCCTTCAATTTTGTAAGCATTATAGCTGAAATTAAAAGAAGTGTACTTTATCACTTTTTGTAAAAGTGCACCTGCTCGTATACAACATGTTATTTACCGTCATTATATTTATAGGGGGTATAAGAAAGCAAATATTGAGATAATTTAAAAAGAAGTAGCCGTTAATAAGTAGCTGGAGTGGCATTTTATTTTACAGGTGACGATGATGGCTGAAATAATAGTGGTGACAGTGATGATTTACCAAAATATATTCAAATCGCTGAATGGGTTGCACCAAGACTTAAAAACCAGATACAGCTTTGCTTGTGTATTGGTTTTACATAGTTTAAATTCCTTAAGTCCCCAATAAACGCAGTGACTTGCTCGTTACGTCACGACTATGCCTTAATGGAACTGTCAAATTGACGCAGTAAATCACTCCGAACAAAGCCTTGGCACTGTATTCTTCAGATGCATAATGTAATATCTACAAAAACCCGTTTACTATTCAGTAACTTGGACTCAAATAAAAGGAAGTCGAATAGTCATAGCATATATAGATTGACTTATTTATGCTTCCCACATTTCTCGTATCTATACAGTCCTTCTAGTATTCATGATACTTACTTTCTTGATTTAATTTTGGAAAAATTGAGGTTGATAATATTGTGATAACTCTAATATGTTTGCTAATAACTTCTTCTGTTCCGATATTCAAGCATAAACATCAAAATCGGTGAACCGGTTACCGAGATTACGCAGTGGCAATATGCTACAGACAGACATCATAACGGGGTATTCCAGAGTGAAAATGGTATAGTATATTATTACTTTCTGATCTTAGGATATAACTAATGGAAGCAAATCCATGGAAATTACTGATTTGCTTGATTATAGACCATAGAGCATAAATTATATTTTATATTCGAATTCGGCTGTCCCTAAATAGATTAGATAGATGGATTTTGATCTCTTATGAGCTGTTGTGATGAATGAATGTTTCTGTACTCATATGTCTCTCAGCATTGGCTCTAATGGAACAATTAATATTTTCACACAATAGTATGCAGTTTTTAGCCCACAGATTGCCCAGTTGTTTATTAGCAATGGTATTGCAGCCCGCTTTCAAGCAGAAGTAATCCAATAACAGCTAGAAATGATAGTAATTCGTCAATTTATATGCATCGTATATGTATGGTAGCAAAGTTAGGCGTCAAAATTTTATTAATGTCGCCGCCAGAGGGCAGATGGACCACGCCTTCAGAAGCATTTACCGCTCGGAATTCAGACTGGTCGAGTACTTTTTGGTTTGTTTGCTTGCAGCCGCATTGCAATATCGATGACTTATCGCACGTTTTGCTTTCGAGGAATCTAACATGAATGCATCTGCCTTATGATAATTTCCCTCGTCCAATGATAAAGTAATACGCTTGGTGCTAGAATTGATCCCAGACATCTGTAAGTCAGGTACTTACAAGATCTTGTGTACTTTCTGTGACACTGTTTTCGACAGAGCTTCCAAAGACAAACGTCCTGAAAGACAGAATTTTGCTAAATACTTCCTTCATGCTAATTTCAGATGTTGTGTTTCGAATTTTCATTGTCTATATAATTTTTTAGTGTCATGTTTCAATTTATATGCATCGTAAAACCAAAAAATTGAGTAAGTCTGGAACACAACTTTTTCTATGGAAATGAGAACCAAAATCCTGATTACACTCTATGCATGAGCAAACTAATTTTACATACTCAATCTTGATCGATAAGCATTGTATCCTTTTATAATTGAGACTACAATTTCGCATTTTAATTCAGCCTTGCAGGTATTTTTTGAAGTTATCCTGAGAAAAAACATGTTGTCACGTTTAGATCAAGTACAGCAGTTTTATAGGTAGGAAGTATGTTTTTATCAATTTTTGAAATAATTGGAGTTATAAATGTTCCAAATATGATTTAACTGATGAAATGCTGCCGTCGATAGTAAAGTGTCATGATACTTCACGTCATTCATTAAATCCCTCAACTCTTAGGTCTACAACATAACGATATCTACCGGAATCTTTTAATCAGTTGGTGACTTTGTCTAAAGTGTATATTTGAGTTGGAGGAAGCCTTGAGGCCACAGATTTGAGGTTCAAGTGAGAAATAAAACATAGTCGTTTGTTTCTCAAAAGAAGACTTCCATACGAATCCTTTAACCTGCAGATCTAGAACACAGTTGTAGGACTGCAGGTAAAAATAAAGCATGATCTGCATTTTCTCTGAATTCGTTATATTCGTGGATATCAGATTTTGCAATATTATTGAATTTCGATCAATCTACGGCACCTCAAGCAAAATTACAGTCATTTTCAGGACATGTCTTTCCAAATACAACATAACCGCTCTTCGCTCTCTTAAAAAACACTATATATGCAAATTTTCTCAAGATTTTCTAAATTGTCCGACATTTCAGTAAGCGATGGTTCATGTAGATTTTTTCTCATTATACTCACCTCGTATTTCATATTTAGTATAAAACGCCTATATGCATCAAAGTATGACTTTACGAAAATTATATAATAATAAATTATTATAATATACAGGGTGTTAATTAAGTATGTTAACAAACTTTAACCACGAATAGTACTCCAAAAAATAGAAAGAAAATGTCATATGAACATGGGTCCGGAAATGCTTTCTAAGGGAGCTACGCTCCTTTGCATGGGGCACCCTGAAGACGGTTTTCCCTCGATATTCTTGAAACCATTTATAACAAAATTACGAAATTAGGTACGATGGGTAAACTTTTGACGCTGAATCTGATTCTGGATTCAGAATTTCATAATTTTAATCAGAGGCGTATCATACGGGAGGAGTTAAGGGTAAAAATAACCTCATTTTCTAAATGGTAATTTTTTTGACATTTTGATTTTAGAATATGGTATTTCAGAGATTTCTACGTAAAAATGGTCTCTTGGTACATCTCGATAGGGCTAACCGTTTTCGAGAAAAATGCAAATCATTGAATCGATGTAGGCTATTGTAAATAAATAAATGTTCATCTATTTAGTAAGTGTGCTGTGAAAAACAATTGCAATAATTGATAAACAACTTGAGAACTGTCAGTTTATTCAGTTTAGAGTTATTACAAAACATTTAGGTATTATTTTTAAAGAAACATTATTTAATAAGAGTTTGAACAAATAAGAAATAAAATACTAAGACAAATAGAGAATGTTTTCTTAAAGTAAGTGTTGGAAGTGACCGCCACCAGCTTACCAATTAAAAGCTGTAGCCCTAGAAGGAGCAGAGTCCCCAAAGCAACTCAGTAAACTTTCGTGACATTCCGCTTGTTTTAGTCCTTTTTCATAGTCATTATAAAAGCATGGCTCGAAAATCGCGACTACCCGGTTCCATTTTCACGTTAAAATTCGGCCCACACTTAGATGCATTCGAGAACCAGGCAAGGCAATTACTGAACAATTCAAACGCTGTCTTTGCGTGTAAGCACTTACAACTTTAGACAAAATAGCTGCTTGCTCAAACTTGTTTGAACTTGTATAGATTAGGAATATCTAAAGACTTTCAGCGTGACCCTGGTAGCAACGAACAACCCTCTTGGGATCCAAGAAAAAAGCATAAATAAACCTGGATAAAAACTTAAAGTGCATCTATAGGTTTGGAGAACATGGACTAGATCCTTCCATGAAGCATACTCAACCAAACAGGGTCCCAGTCTATTGAAGAATCAGAAATACAATCACTGTTTAACTTTATAAAGTCAGATTTTTTTACCTTACTTTTAAAATTATTCTCCTCTTTGTAATTGTTATTTCAAAAGCCCGGATTGTCACAAAAAACTGTCGGCAAACTAAAGATCGCCCTGTATTGTGTTGAAAATAATCCGCACCTGTGCGGAATACTCGGTAAGCGCGGCAGTTCGAAGTACATGATGTGTTAGGTGTTTAAAAAGCGATTACCTGTAAGACCAGTATCCATATTCTGACCATATATACCCGCAAGGCTCTAAGGAATGTAATCACTACTCGGAATAAAGTATAGAGAGGAATTTTTGTCTTTTCTTATCTTGGTGTTTATGTATTTTAAGTGTGGATCTTGTCTTATATGCTAATTTTTTAATGTGCAGGTGCTCAGAGTAATCACCTTCAAGCCTATTACAACGATCCCATGCGGGGTTCCTAATATCGCAATTGGAAACAAAATAATGTCATTATATGTGCCGTGCCTCAGGGAAATAACGAAAATGGAGATTTTATCAAATCCTTCAACTGTTTTAGTGAAAAAAATGGAAGAAACAAGTCAGAAATTGTACAGCTCTGTTTCGCTTGCCAGCAGTCCCATTACCTCATCGCTCCCCAGAAACGTCAATGCCGGCTTTGAAGAAACTGGAAGCAAAATTGACAATTTTGGTGAATGTACTTAAAAAAGAGAGGCCAATCATTGCAAATAGGATTATAGGGATTGTATTATGTATAAGAAGTGATGTATACCAAATTAGTACCTCAGTTGTAGTTACGAATGATTGGCTACCTAGAAACTCTCTTCAAGTAGCTACTACACGATTTACTGAACAGTTGCATGAAGTAACCTTAGTTTGCTTGAGGTTGTTGAAAATGCAATATGAAAATTTTCCTCATTTGGAGGTCAAGTGTCTAAAATTCGTCGCCGTGAACAATGCAAAACAAACAGTGTTTTTGTGTACTTTGTAACTTGAGTTCAAGTAAACATGAATGATGATTATTTATCAATTACAGTCTACAAACATTCTTAGAATATCACTCAACATACCATTTTTGTTTTTAAGAACATGAGCCTAAGACCCTATTTACTTTGTTAATTAGTTTTTAATAAAATAATATCTCAATGACTATTGTATTACGTACTCTACTTGTCTAATCAATATTATGTCATATTTTCACTAGTGCACTTGAGGGATCTGATCAAATCTCCATTTTTATCATCCACCTACGACATATACAAATTGATATGAGTTGATTGTGGTCTGATATTGTCCATTTAATTTTGAGAATTACGACGTTTCGATTGACGAAGGATATTCAAGTATTAAACTCCATGTTTTCCGGAATAGCTTTGGCTTCGTCGACGTAATTATTTCCACTGTTAATTCTCACCGGTAGAATTTGATTACAGTAGTGCAACACCCTGTATGTTAATAGCTCGATCTACATACATCTGCATGTTTTAGAATATCTCTCTCGGCACTAAACTACAAAAGATATAGATTACGTTGATTTACTGATGTCGTTTCGCTAACGCCGTCGTTTCGCTAATAAATTTAAATATTTAATTAATTGCCGTTTATTGTTATTTAAATTGTCGCATTAGCTGCCTGGATTGGAAACGTATATTGGAAGATTTTTTGAGCAAATATCGTAATTACTGTTCCTGCATTTCAGCAATCGATGACTATTACACAGTGGCAAGGAGCGAATGGTTAATGTTACGTTATGCTACACTAATGGGCTTAAGGAGGACTAATTTAATGATTAAGCATATGTATGTGTAAGATTAAGAAAAATGGTCTCGATAAAAAGCTCTTTTCAAGGCAATCCACCTCTGAATCGCTATGACTTCAACCGCGCACCGATGTGGAGAAAATTCCGCTCAGACAACGCGCAGTGGAGGTACGTGGCCTATCCAACAACGAGATGATTACTAGCAGCGCCTCCTCAAAATTGCTGATAACAATTCTTAGAGATGGATGGCCGGAATGGGAGCGGTCCTTACAAAACAACTCTACTACAGTGTGTCTCTTCAATCAGGCTTTATATACGAACTTGCAATTAACATCACTGCTTTGTTCACACATCAGCATAGCCCAATTGAATGGAATTTTATAGAAATATTTGATGCACTGGCCCATATTATAGAATTCATGAAAAATTGCTATTCTGCTTCAAACTTCTGTACCACATGCTTCTGTCCCTTCCTTTGACGCACGCCTATGGTGACCATGCAAGGACGTAAGGAACACCACACCTGTATATTTTATGATTTTTGTCTGACATAATAGTGTAGTGAATTCCAGTCCATTGTTTGTTATTCAAATAAACCGATATAGTCGTAGAGCAGCTTGTGCATAATGGAATTTCGCCATAATTGCTAGTGTGTGTACGCTCGGTATGTGGTATGTGGTATTTACTTACCAAATAATATATCAGGAATCTGCACGTAATTGGGCTCTTTTCTTCAGTCAGGCGAAATATTTTATAGCCTAACATGAAACTGTTCCACGCTTAAAGCCTTTGGTTTAAGTCCCTGATCACTTTAGAGCCGGGTGAAAAGAATTTTTTTGGGTCTCGACAATTTTGAAATGTACCTAACTACATTTTTGCATGTCTTTTAACATAAAAATTAGAACTTAAATATACATAAATGCATGGACTTTTGCGGCTTTTTCTAGGTCCCATAGTAGCTCTGATGGATATTAAAAAAGAAGAAGAGTTGACCAGATCCAAAATATCAGGCCTATTAAACAATACAACTTTTGCTACCGTTATGTTTCTTGGGTTGGTCAGAAAATATTTTTGATCATCATGTTTATATATATTGTATATGTGATGAATTCAATACATTTATTTGTATTTCAGCTGGATTATTATTATAACTATAAATGTAGTACAAATATAAGATCACAGACACAATAAATTTCAGATGTTAAATGGATCCCAGTATCTTGTGTTGAAAAAAGTATTATTATAGGTTCTGTTGTTCAGTTGTGTATTCATGTTCCTCCTGTGATAAACAAATATGAGTATAGAATTATAAAGTATAAGTTTGAAATAAGTATAAATAGAAACACACGATGCACCCGCCGATCAGGCTTGCTGTTGTAATAAATATCGACATAAATAACATTGAATGAATACAAGTATCATCAACCACGATAACCACAGTGTTAAATTTCCTACACTAAATGTCCATGTTGTCCATAGATGCATACTTTGTGGGAATGTAAAGTATTTCTTCTATGAAAAGTTGAAATGTGACATAGGCGTACGGATAAAGATAAAAATTCTATCAAATAGATTGAAATCACTGCTACGCCACAAGGGCTTACATGTAATGATATGTATTTATATTGTATAAATATGTAATAATGTGGTATTTGAACTTCCTTAGTTAGCCATATTTTTCTAAATTTTCCAAGTCGCCAAATATTCTCAAGATAACGGGATCAGAATTTCATAACACCTATTTTTCACTATTCTCTATTCCCAACGCCAATGTCTGCCCCCCCCCCCCCCAAATGAATTTGAGTTTTTTATCATCTTTAAAGGATAACTTCGCCGCCACTGATCCGAAATTCAAAACCTGTAAAGCTTTTTCGTCCTTATCGTACTGGTATTTTAGTTATTCGGAATTTTTCAAATACAATTCCAACTATCAGCAGTGCTAAAATTCAATCCAAATCAAAGCTTCTAAACCATTGCTTGGGATGCATTATAGCACCAACCTAGAACAAGCTCCCGCTTTTCGAAGGAAATACAATCCTTTGAAAATAAAGCATCCGTTTTGCGTCCGGCATATTTAATGTGATGTTCTGTGTCTGATTGTGCAAGTGGATTTTCCTAGACTTACATAATTTCATTTTGAATAGAAAGTGTTGATAATCTTTGAAAGTATTGCCAAAAATTTAGAATTTGAATCCAATGAGCACAAAAATTGGTTTCAATCACTATTGAAATACCTTCTAGTTCCTAGCATGATCCATAACTATTGCGACGTCTATGAGAAAATATACCAAGAATTTTGTATTTGAGAGAATAGCACATGTCCTGAAGGCACGTTGGTCGGTTTTGAAAATGATTTATGGTCCCGGAACGAGGGTTAATGTTTTCTATAATAGTAATAAGTGGCCTATGAAACGCAATAATAGTCCGTGAAGGCCTTTCCTAACCACCAAAAAATTACCAACCGAACGCGGCGAGCATTTATGTATCTCACGCCCACTTATTATGTTTGTGTGGGTCGTAGGTACCAAACACTTTGTCTGAATGGTAAATTATAGGTGGATGGTATCGTTATCCTTGCATCTTAGAGAAATTCGAATAATTAGTCGTAGCTAAGCAGTCGTTAGTCTCTAGCAAGCACTGCTGCATAAAGTGTTTTCGTTTCAATCAATCTCAAGCCAGCTAATTCAATTTTAAGAATCTGCAGTATCCCCGATAGTATCAATACGAATTATATTCTGAGAACACACTTTCTTAGTTCCAGCACGGTGTAATTTTTTGAGCTTATTGCATAAAGTTTGTAGTGATTGAAGTAGTGGATCCGATAAATTATAGTTCAAAATGCTTAAAATACATGCTTTTATACCATCTTGTCTTGAGTGCTCACAATGAAAGAGCCAAAAAATTATGGAAATTGTCTAGCATGTATGAACAAAATGGATCTTTTTATTCAGATAAAAAAGTGTAAATTGACAGAGGATTTCACAAATAGAACTCTTTTTTTTTGACACGATTCGAATTAATAATTGAATCATCGTCGGAAATATTAAATCGAAACGCGTCACGAAAATGAAGTTATATTTGTGAAACCTTGTATTAAAAGTGCACAATTTTAATTGAATGATGATAGAGGTTTACCAACTAGGAGTATTTACAATTTACATGGATTTTTTTATTTATTATATCTAGAATTATAAATAAGAAGCTTCAACTATTTTTGAGCATGTTCTGCTCCACGCCTAAAAAGATATCTATTCAGATAAAAAGTTGTGTAACTATTATTATTGTTTCAACTCTGAAAACTTTGATTTAGAAAAATCACACAATTTCAAAGATTTCCAAAACCCACTTCAAGTGGATTCACAGTTCTGAGATCTGATAGGAATGTTTATTTAACCAATATCCACGCGAGTTATGCTACTTGATACTATTTCTTTAAAGGGTAAATATCACCTTTGCAATTATTATACTTATTCAGTTACAATGCAGTAATGTGTAGAATTAATTTCCAGCTGTTGTAACAGAAGCAGGACAAACGAGTGTTAGAATAAATTTGGCTACCTGACAAAAGCCGAGAGCGTCTATCTATATTATATTTATAAACTTCTAATCCCACCGCTCGTCAGTATAACTTGAACTGTAGACGGGGTGCATGCCTTCAACACTTCTTTGCAGCCGCCAAATACTACCGGACCCAACATTTTATAGAAGAATTCTACCAACAATTTTTTTTCAAAACCTTAGGCACCAGATCTCTTACTCTATCTCCTTCTCTCTCATTCATTCATACTCGTTGATGCGAAGGAAGTAGAATCGTGCGCCCATGTGTAACGGCCCTACAGGCCCATTATTTCTCGGCGTTGCGATATCGACGTGTGTATCATAGCCGCCCACGATCTTCACTAAATAACAACACCTTGGGCGCCATTTGCATGCTAATGAAGGAATTACTAATTAAATTAATGTTAAAATATAATAGAAATGCTCCGGGGTGATATGCAGTCACAGTGTGTAGGACAAAATGTAGGTATACATGTTTATGGGCTTTGGAGAACGTTTAGATATATCTAAATCTGTTGCAGTTGATTGTAGGGTACATATGTAGTTATTACGATGTAGAGACGGATATATCTACAGAGCAATTGAACATATCTTGATAGCAATATAAAAACTTATTTGGAGAGATGAATTACTGACGTTCATTCTTCTGGAGGCTGATATGGCTAAAGTTTCGTTCCGTCAGCAAAGCTTTACAGTATGATCGAAATATGCTAAGATATTGATTCCTACGTTGCTAGATGTACAAACAGTAACACCACAGTTCTTCCAAGGATTTGATACTTATTGCGAGGTCTGTAGTTATGTGATATTCTTCAATTGGTGCAAGAGTTTTGGACAGCTTGGTGAATATAGGCTTATAACGTCACACTAATTCAGCAAATTGCTCCAGAATGGTTGATCTAATCGATAAATCTCATTACTTACTTTCTTGCATGCTATTTCACATTACTATACAAACATAAAGCCATCAGCCAAGGATGTAATGTGTTGTAGCATTTTTTTCTGATTTCGAGATTTTTGCCTATGGGCTTTTAGGATTTTTTCAATATCGAAATCCGTGTCATTCCATCAGTCAATCTGTCTATCGGTCCGGATTTAGACAAAACTTGAGAGCGAAATCCTGTGTGGTGACAGATAATGCTATCATATCTTTGAAATTCGATATTTTGGCGGAAAATTGTTTAGCAAGAATAATAATTGCCTGAAAATCTCCAAACCAGTTTCTGCATGTTTTCGAGTTCTTGTGACTGGCTAGTATAGATCACCGATCACAGTACAGACAAACCAACGGAAATGCATGGAAAGTAGAATGCATTTTAAGTATCTCAAAGGATAACAAATCATTTTGTTAAAATAAAAGGTTCACTATATTTTCTAACACGATGCATCCGCTGTTTTTTTGTTCCTTCTCCGTTTGGTGGCTTCTAATTTCGTCCTCACGTAGACTAATTACCAGCTTCCCGAGAAGAGGCGCTGCACGCACATTTGCCTTCCGTTTAATGAAGTAATGATCACCCGAACTGGTGAAAAAATCCCCCGCGTTTGGCCGTCCAGAGCATACGGTCAGTCCTAAAGCGCAGTCAACATAGTACGTGTTTCTGCGAGTTCGAGCATCGTCTTCGTATTGTCGGTTTTTGCTGATTTACGTGCGGTAATTACGAGGAGCATCGTCGTTCGAAGAATGTCTCTGCTTTGTGTTACATCCGCTCAAAGAGGGCGATTGTATTGCAATTAGTTCGAGGAAATGATCCAAGAACGGGCTAGAGCGACGTAAGGCTCTTTCTTGTTTATTGCTTGACTATATCCTTCTTGAAATAGTACAGACAGAATTGCTGTATGACGTTAGATTATCTAGAACTTTTAAAAACGTCTTTGGTTTGAGATTCATACCAAATTTCATAGAAATCAGTTCAATAGTTCTTACGCAATAATTTTGTAATCCGGATCTATAGGAAAAGGTGTTAATATTGAAAATTGTCTAAACTGAACGGAAGCTCCTAGATTCTATAAAATCCAATCACACGTAAGAGGTCACTCAAACTTTGGAACGTATTTTAAAAAATTGACATCGGTTGATCAAGACAGCAGTGGTAATTTCTTTAAGATTTGGTTCTCAATACTTTAATATCTTTGTAATATAAACAATGTTTTTTTCTATTTCAAGCCAGGATGATCTTGTGTCTTCATGTTCACATTCAAAATTCAAATACGAAACTTTCGCACATTTTCTTTAAAACGATTAGTTTTTTAGATATATCAACTGAAAGAAATAAAAAACATACAAAGTTTTTGATTCCACGTATACTGAAATTATCATTTGCGGTAATACTTCGAACCCATTAAAAGAAAAATGTTTGATCATATACAAACCAATCAATTACATGATTGTTAAAACCAATACCGCCTGGTCTACATAATAAACGTCGAGGACAGTCTAATTGAAACACCTGGTTATAGTCCAATAGAACTCGAAATCAGGTAATTACTTCTATAAACTCATACCTACTACTACAATAAAAAGATTTTTGTCGGACTAGTACAAACATGTCATTACTGTTCGACAAATGACGGTATTTTGTAGAACTTGCTGTGAGGGAAAATTTCATTGAAATCGATTCAAGGAAACGAGTCGGTGCAGCGCAGCTTTGGGCTGATGATCGCCTCCAGATAAAGCGAAATGAGCGCTAAACGCTATGCTTCGAGATTTTACAGTAGCGCAAATGACAGGTAATGGGATCATGCTCCTAAAAAATGCATCGGAGATGGTTACAGGATGAATATATGATACTGGATGCTAGATCGCCACAAAATTGAAGATAAGATTTTTTCAAGTAATTACTACTGCCGCATTACGCTTCAACTATGAAATACACCTTCAGAAGTAAAATTGCTGCTGAGGTCTGATGCGTTTTACTTTATTTAAAAGCATAGCACTTCTAGCATCTGTTTTATTTCCTTGTAACCTTGTGTCAGACTTGCATAATCCAAGTCTAGTGATGAATATGCTCCTTGCTAAGTAAGAGCTTCTACAATCTACATGTTGCATATCTTTAAAAGTAGATTAAAGTTCATTAAGGATTAAGAAACATGTTCTAAACTAATTTGACATGTCACAGTTGGAAATAATCAAGAACCGGGAATAACACCTTACAAGAACTTTGTACTAGGCTCAAAGATAAGAAAGTAGTCCAAGGACGAAATTTCATATCATCTTCGTTTATTGATCAATGCGTGTTTCATGTTTATTAAGAATGTAAAAAAATATAATTCTACGCATTTTTACATCATATCCTCCAAGTTATCTATATTTATAGTTAAATATATTAATCATAACAAACAGGTGATTAATCATCTGTATAAAGTTGTTACTTTGACTTATATGAACTTTAATGCACGTGTATCTACTGATAGGAAGTAAACTAAGCGTCTAAATCATAGAGACTCGTAGTGCCTCACCTCAGTCTACCTGCCACGCAAATAAACAATATTTTGCAAACAAAAAACAACGTGGTTTCAACAATAACCTGACTTTTCCGAGATTCTATCTAGAAAAATATAAACAAAACTTACTGAAGCAAAAAGACTATTCTATCTTTCAGACAGGAAAGCATTTTGGGCGTCTACTCCTCCAAAATAAGGGAACAAACATTTTTGTGGGTTGCAGCTACAGAGTCTGAAAATCATTGGTCGATAAAATAATTTTATTGTTATGTTAGACAATTGTTACATTTTACAGATAAAAGGATTGTGTATTTAACACAGTTTCACAAATATTAGTCTTTTGTTTCAGTGACGCGATTAGACTATATTTAAATCATCGTCAGACTGTCAGATTTGACTTTTAACAAAGGCTACCCCAGATTACTTGCCAATTAGCTTACTAGATCTTGTCATTAACTTATTTCTTTTTTTTTCTGTCTTAGTTAAAATCTAGGGCATCTGACAAAATATACATTCACAATGACAGCAATGTTGCATCACCTAGAAACAATGACCATTTCATTTTGACGCACAGTGTATAGCTTTCCACATTATACAGATATCTAATCTACCCAAACAGTGTACCAGTAAAAAATTATACAGAATCTTGTAATATGTGTGTGTGACATGTGTCTCCAGCGTACCCGCTAGAATGCGATTTGCCATTATAATCGCTAATTTATATAGCTGTCGGTGCATTGTTCGCATTGTCCAACATAAATTACGCTCACTGTAAGTCGGTGTAATTTTCATTAATTACTACTCGACTATGGACTTTGCATACTCGAACACACCGGGTGGAAGGTAATATTCTTGAGCTCATTGTTTGCGTACCATAGTAGCCGTAAGATGAATGACAGGTGTCGGCGTGAGTAACGTCTTTTCTGTATGCATATGCAAGGCCGTTCCTAGACCTTTGACCGGTAGCTCGTTATTTATTCCCAGCAGCGTAAAGTTGATCTGCTAATACTACCACTCTCCAAACCGATTCATTCACACTCGACACGTGTTCCGCTGTATGTATATGTCTATTAAAATCTTTAAGGGAACAGCGCCCACTAGACGACGTTAAATATCACGGAAACCTCGGAAGCATTCGGCGCCTTTCGGCGATAGGCCGCTGGCGGGAATTTTGTACAGCGAGTTTGGTGTCAAAAATTAGAAACGCCAATATCCGACACTGTGACCTAACCTCAACAAATCTTTATTGTTTTGGTGATTGCCTTTCTTCGACCCTGCAAAATGAGTGATTTATTGTTATTTGTTTGTTATTTATTTTTGTGAATGAGTTAGTTAAGAATAATAATATGCTATAGAACTGTTTTTAGTGTTAAGAATATGCTTCTATTATATTGTGAGTACTTGAGTACAATAGGTATCTGGAAAAGTAAATTGGTTATTTGTACTGTATTGCAAAATCTTCATTTAACTGTTAATTTGAATGTATAACTTTGATAACTACATAGAATTTAGTTTGTTATGAACCAATAACATCAATAAAAAAACACTTCCGATTAGTTATTGATTGCAACACTTTATTAAAATAAAAAACATACTAATATTGAAGTCCTTTATTTAAACTCACTTAGCTTTAAGAAACAGTAGAAAACTAAAAATTGCAGAATGGGCACGTTTTGTCCTGGGAAGTTTGGGTTTCCATGCTCCAGGATTCAAATAACAGATTATTATTAGAATAGAATACAGAGTAGAGCTAAAACCTATAAACTCAAACATACATAATCTAGATACTAATTATTATCACGTTTTGTTTTCAGGTCTACGTGAATTATTATATATTTTCACTATATATACACAACACTTTACTTTATTATATATTATACAACTATATAAACACAATATTTTTCACACAAAAGGGTAAAACAATTCACAGAGAACTTGTTATAATGGCGATCAGAATCAGACATACATAAAGTCCAGAAAAGGCGGCAAACAGCTGTCAAACGAAATGTTTGTTTTGACTTTTGACTCTCCGGAGCTCCGAAAGGCGCCGAATGCTTCCGAGGTTTCCGTTATATTTAACGTCGTCTGCGCCCGCTCCAGAGTTTACTGACAAATTGCGCTCTTTTAACGTAAATAATAGGCTTGGGATGTTTCGATAACCTTGAGATTAAGGATTTTCTCTGAAGGGGGCTGATTGTTCACACTTCTGTTCTAGCAACTACTCAGGTCCGACAACAGGTGCCACCTTCGTTAGGTATTCAGTGGGCTTGCCTTTTTGGCTCTTAAGGTGTTGACAGGGACCCAAAATTCAGATTCTCCCCCTCAATCCGAATTTCCTGTCGACGGGCCTGCAAATATTACTGCACATATCTGCATTTTATCTGAGAGATAATCATAAATCATTCCGTGCGAATTATTATTCAAAAATGGTATGAAGTAGACATGTGTATCAGTTGACTTTTACCGGATTTAGAACTATTGATTCACTTGGAAGCACTGAAAATCATATTAATTAATTTTACAATTTTTAAATTTGATTCAAAGATCCACAGTTCCAACTTTCAACTCAAATATGTTCAGGTATTGCTTAAATATAAGCTATAATTACTGATATTTGAAAGGAATGTCGAAAATAACCCTCATATCGCACAGAAAACTTGTGGCTTGCCATCACAGCTCGCGTGACCGCAACCAATGCATGCTCCTTTCATAAAAGTATCGGCCTAAATTTAATTATGGCATCCTCCCTTACACGGCACAAATTTGCGGTAATTTCGGATCATAGTGGGCCTTTCTGGAAGCAGCGTACGCTCAAATTTGAAGGAGTCACTTCAACGGTACGGTAATAGCTGCAAGGCACTCGTGACTCGAGGTACCTGGATCTTTTAATAAGGCTTGTCTTTTCATTGACGTATCTTCATAGAAAAAGTTGGAATTTACTCAAAAAATATTAATTCCGAGAAACATCAAAAAAAATTATGCTTGCACAGTTTGAACATATTTTTAATTGTGTATTTTTCAATAGAAGTTTTACCTTACTGTCGACACATCAGTTGTGGTATGATATCATACACTTTTTGCAAATTGGTGAACTTTTTGTAAATCATAAATTAGATCAAACCAATCATAAAAAATGCTCACCATATAATAAATATGCTTGCATAGATACATACTCTAGTACATAATTATGCACTTTTGATGGTACAATTATTGACATAACGTCTGCACTAGATTTTGGTGTTATTTTAGTTTTCAAAATTTGATTTTTTTCAAATTTGGTCAAAGAGTTCGAGCATCTCACGGAATTATTATTCTAGCTGAATTCATTAATTCCAAATGTTTCCGTTGTGTTTGCAAAAAATGACGTGATTTTGTGTAATGCAACAAAAAAATGTTATAGCTAAATAGAAAATGTTGATGATGTGTCTCCAGATGGTAATAAAATCACAAGTGCAAAAGGAATGTCCATAACAGCGTAATCAAAAATTGCGTTTCTCCCCTACAGTATTATTGAGGATATTTCAATTTTCACATCCACCCTGTATGTATTACCCTGCTCGGGAAGTTAAACCTTGATTCAAGATGAGGAATATACCATCTGAAACTATGCAAGTATAGCCCATTACAAGTTCTATAAAAATAGAAGAAAATATGTTCAGTTCAATAAATAAGCACTGATCTGTCAATGGGAATTGAGTAAACTCACAGAACAGAAGAACCTGGCATTACAGGCACTTCCACGGTTTAGATGATCGAAGACAAGTAGCTTCTACAAATTCTACCATGGCAAACATCTGACCAGTCTGTCTCTGATTATAAAACCATGAGCGAGTGTAATTCTAAAGTAATTCTTTTGGAGAATCTCAGAACTGTAGAGTAAGCTGCCAGATAGTTTCCCTGTTACAATTGAAGTCCGACGCAGTATTCTTCAGCCAGTTTATTCTCCGATAGTTCTAGTTTACATCGTTTTATGGTCATTGTGCATAAACCTTTGTCATATCATAGCGCCAATCAGATGTGATGAAACTAGGTTATGTGTTGTAGATGCTTCTATCTGGTGCAATTCTTTCATCATTTAAATAAAGCTGTGTAATCTCAACACAAGATTCCACGAAAACAGAGTTTTACTCGTATATGTGTGACTCTATTTTTAGATACACAATTTCTAACTGAATTAATTCCTCCACTGTTTTATAGTCTGTGTTGTTGCTGTTTCATATCAAAGAATTATTTACGTTTTTTTTTATAAACTCTACCGCAACGATATATCAATAGGAGTATATAGAAGCACGTCAATGAGCAAAATGTATAATAAAAAAACAATACCAACTCCAATATGCTATTATTACGCAAAACTCGAGCTGGATTTTTTTGGTACCCACGTAGAAATTTTCGGTAATTTTCGATAAACGCGCCCAGGGCGTGTGCAATACCGACGACTGCCGAGCCTTGACAGTGAGCAGCCGCTTGCAAGGAGCATCTAATGGTATGATTATACGGTTGAGACACCTCGGGTAAAGAGCCTCTTTGCTCTCCGGATACTTAGCGTATAATTTCATTTCTATACGCTGATCTATTTCACGTGGATGGCTCCGGGGTAGCCCGTCTCTATCCGAAATTTCGGTTGCTTTACATAATTGTCACGTATGAACTTGTATTTTGGTAGAACAGAGATACCAGGAGATTTTCTGATGGTCAGCAATTTAGTACCACCACCGTTGGCGATAGCAGGTTGTCAGTCCTTTCATGTTGCATTTTTGTACAGCGGATGGGAAGAAGTGTAGCTCTAGGTAGTGTCCAAACCTTATTTAAAAGAGCCGAGATGTTAATAATGATGTTTTTTATACTGTATCGGTCACATAAAAGCACTCAACAACGTGCGAGGACAGGACCTCAAAATAATCAGTAATCTTTACCAGGACCAAACGGCGTTTCCTGGAGCTACGGGATTCAATAAAAAAAACAGTACATCAACATAGTCTGAAATATCCAAAATGTGGCTGATTTGTCCTTAGTCTATAAACTGTAACATAGAGCCTGATGCGATTCTCTGATATATTTATCAGATTATTTATTATTTTATTATAATATAATATTATTATATTGCAACACAAAAAGTCAAGAGTTTCACCTTGTTCCTCAGAAGTCATCA
Source organism: Bruchidius siliquastri (assembly GCA_949316355.1). Classification (NCBI taxonomy): domain Eukaryota; kingdom Metazoa; phylum Arthropoda; class Insecta; order Coleoptera; family Chrysomelidae; genus Bruchidius; species Bruchidius siliquastri. Next base: position 38,467,885 of record OX438533.1, on the reverse strand, counting down.
TAAGGATGGATATTCTTATTTGTAGATATAAGCATACAGAAAGCTTGGATTCATGGAACCATATTTGCTGTTAATTTTTATTGTTTTTTTTTTGCCGTACAAGGTTCCTAAAATCTGGTTGTTCTTGTGTCATCGTTCCAATGTATTATCATCCTGTTCGGCCTTCGATGCATGCTTAAAATGTGGGTCGTCAAATTCGCAAAATTTACATTTCATGTCCATTACCGATTTAGCATATCCTCATATCTGTGTTACAAGACAAGACAATAGACGAACATGCAAAAAAATAATGTTGCTATGTATATGTCTACATACAGCATGTTCGAATATGTCCAAGTAACCTCTTGCCATACAAGCAGTATCTTGTAATATGCAAATCATTTTCACAAAAATTGAATAATCATTACACGTTTGGATAACAAAAATGGATTCCATATCAATTTTTTACAAATTACTCCCGCCTCTTCTAATGTATGCAACTCTCACTTCAGTAGTACGGTCAGTTTAGTTCTGAAAAATACGTGTTACATTCTTTAGCCTCCGTTATTGTCCCTCTGATTCATTTTCAATTTTCCTCGTCAATAACTAAAGCCGCATATGGATGCTTGAGGAACTTACTATACTACTATTTACGTTTCGGCTGCCTCGTTATCTTCAACATACTACAACATAAAAGAGGCTTTTTGGCTATGAATACTGCAATTCCAGTATTAATCTAATACGGAATACTGATATGAAACTCCTCATACCACACAGTTCTACAATAAGTTCCACGAGTAACATGAATGAAATTTGAAATAAGAAATCTCCTAATACGACTGTACTATAAAGTAATGGCGTGGGACAGACATCGAGATACCGATGGCGAGATCCATGGTACTAATCTTAATTGTGTCCGATGACGCACATATTAATAAATTTAAGAAGCTTTCCTGCGCCTACGTGATTATCCACGGTTAATGCATCGAACAGAGAGGGAGAAGTGCTGAAAATTACTTTTGTTCTATCGCTTTATCTCCTCTCACCTTGGCTGATGTTTTAATGAAATGGGGCTTAAAGGCGGCTCGGCACAGCCACTCGCAGACTTCTCAGACTTATCTCTTAGTAAATTGTCTTTTAACAGTCGATACGTCAGGCGGCGTGGTCACTCGCCTGGAACCATGCGATGGTACTCGATCTGTATGACGTAGATCACTTAAAACAGAATGACACCTGAGGGCATCTTGATATGAAGCAAAAAGCACCGTAAACTTTGTTTCATATTCGCTACTGAATTTATAGTAAAATATTATCCTAGAAATTGCAGTCGATGTCGAAACAGAACTACGAGCATTAATAATTGGAAAGCCTCCGACGTAACCCATTTTGGATGAAAGTTTCACGGCTTTTAACGTAACATATTTTAACAATGTAATTGTGGAAGATTTTGTTAAATAACAATTGGTTGACAAGATCGTATAGTTGGTGAAGTTTTACATATTATAAGAAACCTGAATTGCCCTTCTAAATACCCCACATAATATAACATGGAATGCGCGAATTAGGTAGGTATTCTTAGTACATTCGACGATCGAAAGAGGGAGATGAATTTTAGTTTTGTTGAGAACTATTCTTGTTGCTCCATCTAATTTCAATTTTTAATTGGAGGTACAGGCAAGTTTCATCGTTCAAAAACGGTTATCTTTTACAACAACAAGGATAGACATTAAGGTTATGGACTTGGTAACGACCAACCATTTCAGGAATACCTGAAAGCGAAAAGCATTAGGAAATAATCGTATCTGTATCGCTACTTAAAAACTGAAATTATAGACACGCGCGAACATTTAGATAAGATAACGATCTTAAAATATCTCTATCGAAATTAAATGGTTGATCTGAACCTTGTACCACTCAAACTACTACATTTCTATGAAAAAGGATTATTTTAATGATCTCGGAATTGCTCCAGCACCGAAATCCAAGTGAAAACAGAGACGTAGTGGGCTCAGTGAGAATATTTTGCATCCAATAAATTTATTTTACTTTCTTTTTGACATTCGAAACTGGAGTACAAAATGATAGAACGATTTATGAATGTTATGCAAAAGATACTGTAATCATAACTGTTTCGATAATGCCAAAATCAAAATTATCAAACCCTGGTTGTCTTTCAAATCCTCGGTGGACTATAACTAGTCTGATTGGGTTTGCTTGGTCGGAACATTACTTCAAAATGCATAAGGCAATAAATAATTTGTAGATTATTCTTGAATAATCAAATTCTCCCTCACTTTGGAGTTTGGAACAATACTAAACGTGGAACATTTTCTCTTAAATATTTGATATATTTCATAATCAATGTAGTAACGATTGAGAATTTGTTACTTTTTGAACCATGGTACATATGGTTCATTAGATAGACATGATGGAACGAACCCGGAGTTACTGAAGATGCCAAGACCCTTGCAACGGCCCTGTGTCAAACTATTGATTATAGAGATAGGAAATAGATAAACGGTTACAAACTTCGATAAACGATTTGAATTAATTTCAAAAGCAAAGTGGACAGGTACATGCAATGTATACGACACTTTATAAATATTTATGGCGTTATGTTTAGTGTCAGTTTACCCGGTAAATGGTGGTAATAATTCTCACCACACAAGCACATTACGCTTAACTATTATAATTAAGTTAACAATAAACATTAATAAGAAACCTGATCGCGCTAAAAATGCCCACGGCTGATTCTAGAGAGGTCTCGGACGCAAATGAGATGCTGACATACCTGCATTGCCTTGTAAACGAACAGTGTAATGTTACACTGAATGCGCCTGTATATTATCTACTAGTTCCTGTCCTTATTCAAGGGCGACATCACTTCATAAAATTAGGAACCATGAATTGAGAATTGGAATTGACAGTGAAGAAAAATCAGTACAGGACGAGGGTCACGCTGAAAGTTTTTAGATATTCCTAATCTGTACAATTTTAAACAAGTTTGAGCACGCAGCTACTTTGTCTAAAGTTGTAAGTTCTTACACGCAAAGGCAGCGTTTGAATGGTTCAGTAGTTGCCTTGCCACGGTCTCGAATGCAACTTAGTGTTGGCCGAATTTTAACGTGAAAAGGGAACTACCTGTCGCGATTTTCGAGCCATGATTTTGTATGACTATAAAAAGGGACTAAAACAAGCAGAATGTCATGGAAGTTTAAACATCCTTAGGACAATTATACAATTAACAGCTCGTTTACTGTAAAAATATTTTGTTTGTTACGTAATTGCTTACTATTGGAACCGGCCTATGTAGTGCCTCAGGTCATCTCTCCAGTTCTAATTTCTGAGGTTCGTTCGATTTGTCGCCAGATAAATAGTGGCGTCGCCAGTATGTGGGTGTTTTAATAGGCGAAGCCGCCAGGAACATACGAACCAATTCAATTCGGTAGATAAATCTTTATTGGAAACGCTATGAATAATAATGTAAAGTCAGTGGTGATTCCGGAGCCCGATAAGTATTTCGAAATCGTCCGGCCACGATGGATAGTACGTGTGAACAGACACTTAAAGTGCATTATTGAGTTTATACGACCGGGTTATCATCTCTGTTTATGCTTTTTGGTAGACAACATGGTCTATAATAATATCTGTGAAGATACATAAATAGTTTTATTATATACCTGTATCTACACTTATGGCAGAGAGTTCAATTCATGAGGACAGCACTACTCATATGATGACGCTGCAGGATATTTCAGTATGTATTATTACTAATATTTGTTCCTAAATATGATTTTTCACAGGTCGAAATCATGAAACTTTTACTCCTACGATCTAAAGGCCATTAAATTATTATTATTTGCATTCTAAGGTAGCCTTACGTCTTTTATAATTCCTTCATCGAAATACTCCTTGATCTGTTGATTAGCGTTAAACATTGTAGAGAAAAAAGTATCTAATAACTAAACTCACAATCAAAGCAAACTCCTCACTCGTAACCCGCAATCTAACTAACACCCGGAACTATATAAACAATACTATTGACACGCTGAACAATTTTCTCATGAGGCTTATCTGTATCAATTTCAGGAATGCGAACACAGAAGGTTTTTCGAGCATTATTGGGTTGGGTGCCGTGCTGGAAATCATCTTACGGCGATATATAATGTCAGTCGATATGCATAAGTCGGTATTAAATGTTATTATTAGACGGTGATACAGAATAGATCACACGGCTTTGCCATGCTTAACCTTACCGTAATAATTGAATTTATATGTTGAAATTAGCAATCGCCTACTTAGGTGAATACCGGTATTTCAGCCGCGAGAATAGATTAGGTGGCTGTGCTTTATTCGGCAGTCAGGATAATTGGACTAATTGGAGTTATTGTTTGGTTTTATACAAGGCTTTATCAATGGCATACCTCGCATATTCTAAACTGGGCGCGACATCTCATTCCACAACTCTAATGTTTTCCGAATGAAAAGAGGAGTTGGAAGATCAGCCCCGTAAGAATAAGCTCGTGGATCTTTTTTGGAGTTTCGTTGAATTTTCGGTGGTAAAATTTATAGAATAAAAACAGAGCAGCCATTTTTCTGTCCCACACTGTGGAGGTCCTTTTTAATGCCAGTCGTGTCCCTAGACAGCATTCCCACACATGCAAGCAGTTCTTGATAATCTTGATCTTACCTAAGCTTTGTAGAATAGCAGTAGCTGTTCTACTAATTACAACTGTCAGCAGTGTAGTAAAACCCCCAAGTTCGGGGCGCCGAGTTATCAGGCTGCAACATGTTATTGTTGGTTTCAACAGCCCAGAAGCTTGATAGAAGGTAACTCACATATTGGGAATCACTCCATCGTCACTACTGTCTGGTATGTGGTAGTGGTTTTCCTGGTTCCATGCAGGATGTTAAGGATTAGATGATATTTCAAACAATCCATTGACGTAAAGCAAGAAGAGACATGCAGAACGCCAGTTTATTGGAAAATACCGGCGTTAATAATAATGATTACAATGGTTGTTGAATGACCCCGAGTCTAATCTTGAGTGAATACAAGGTGAGGACGACTAGGCGGAAGAATAAGGAAATCGTGACCATCTAAATAACAGAAAAGGTAATCGACGACAGAAATTGGAGCAAAATCCGGATAAATCTTTGACGCAGATGGCACTCAAACCCATGTCTTCAACATGCCGTGCGCTGATGCCATGACAGCTACGGCGCCAACAAGGATATCTGAGAACGCAGGTTCAAATACCGTCCGCACAAAACCAATATTTTTATTTTCCCCATTGCAATTTGGGTCTCTATTCACCCTTTCCTAAATTCATGGATTGCTTGTTACTAAACAAAACATCATAATTATTGCTATTTCTGCCTAAATCCATCATTTTGCTTCCTTCCTATCGTGGTTAACATAAATTTCCATCTTTACAAGTGCAATAAATCGTAGTGCATCGGCAGAATGCGACGCAACGTACTGCATAGTACGTACGACTCTCATTATATGATCAAACTCTCATTAATTTTAATTATATTCAGCATAAATCGCGTCTGATTGAAGCACTGAGGGAGCATCGATATTGTCAAATCGTATATGGCGGCGTACGCTACACACACAGTCGTACACATACAGACGGACAGACATTCAAAAAAGCCCGTATATTTATTGCTGTCGGTCGCTACTGTCAATAAAACCAATAATGGTAATGTTACTCGGCTAAACGGCTGAGTAACGTATGAGATGTGTACTGCAGATGCTCCTAGATAGCACATACATCACTCTCGGCTGCGTGGCAACGGCACCGGTAATGTTTTATTTAACATGACGTCACCAAAGTATCGTTCAATACAAGGCGACTCAAACGTATCAAAAGCCTTGCGAATGTGCATGAATGGTAGAAGTTATATGAATTTTGGGGTAGCCAAACGTATGCTTCACTTTCAGGAGGACTGTAGATATGTGCAAAAAGTCTTGTTCGTAGGTATTCACTTTCCACACCAAACAAAAATTCAAATCTGTTCCATGACATCACGAAAAACCACGTTACTCATTTCGTTTGGTCGCCAATGGGGGTAACGCCACCTGGAAGAAAATGTCACTATCACACCCTTACCTCAAATATGCATGATTTGTATTATGTTCGATTCGTTTCTTAAAAAACAAGTTATATCAAGAAAAATATTTATAAACATCTTTTTAAGAGGGGACAATACCTGGAATACAAAGCATTTTGCATGGGTTTCAATACTTCGTTATGCTTATGTACGGTGTCACATTATTTCGTTTGAAGTGCTTGATTTTAGACATATTGTATATATTTATTATGAAAATCATAGAAGAAGGACGGCTCTATACCCCTATCTATACCATTTCTTGATATTTCTGTTACCAAAAGGTTAAAAGCATCCGAAATGAGTCAAAAAAAGTGTCAATATGCTACGAAAAATTATAATCCATCTCATTTAAAATTTTAGTCAATGCAATGTTTTTCTACAAATCATATGTATGCATACTTCGCAGAAATTCGATCAACATCATAATATTCTTGAATACAAATTCCAAATTCGGTACGATTGATGATCAAACCATATCCAAGTTAACAAAGTCAACAACCCCAGCCAACTAGATTCTGTAGTTTAATATGTGACGTTTGTATCTCAGAGACATCTACTGAGAAGCCGTCAAACTATTTACTTGCTGAGATGTAAAATAAAATCATTTCGCATTTTGAGGAGTAGCAAACAAATAATCTCAAGTATTACGACTAATGTTTATTTAAAACAAAACACCTTTGAGTAGCTCATACATCTCGAGCCGTCCTGTTAAACCGCATCGTCTCTAATCAATGATTATTGGTACACACCCAGCTCATACCTGCACCTAATTAATACAAAGTAGTTGGAAAATGTTTCGCGAATACCACAACGAAGTTTATTGGTATTTTCTTGCGATAACTCCGCTCTGCTCTTCCTGGTTTCATCTAGTATGTTTGTGTTCCGGTCAATCGTGCTGCAGTTTCGAGTTGTTCCGTGCCATGATGGTCTACGACGGTGATCTGGTACCAGCAAGCAGGTTTCTTTGGCTTTTTATTGGGCTGCCCGTAATAAGGAACCAACTCAGTTTGACCTATCGCTCTATCAGTATGCTTGTAAAGTGTTTTGACAGTGCGTTACGAGGATCACGCCGAAAGTCTTTAGATATTCCTAATCTATACAAGTTTAAACAAGTTTGAGCACGCAACTAGTTTGTCTAAAGTTGTAAGTGCTTACACGCAAAGGCGGCTTTCCAGATGGGTGCCACATTTCTTGACCAGTGAGCAAAAAGCAAACAGAGTTGAATGGGCTGAGTTTATGCTTGAAAAATTTGATAATGGGCACAGCAAAAACACTTTTAATATAGGAACCGGGGACGAAACATGGTTATATCGTTATGATCCCGAAACTAAACAGCAGTCATTAGTTTGGTGCTTTGAAAGTGAGCAGCCTCCAACGAAAATTCGTCGTTCCAAGAGTGTTGGAAAGGAAATGGTCGCATCTTTTTTTTCTAAAAGTGGATACATTACAACGGTAGCCTTGAAAAATCAAAGAACAGTTACTTCTGAATGGTATACAACAAAGTAACTTATTAGAGCTTGTAAAGACGTGGAATATTAGATCTACTCAATGAGTAAAAACCTTTTTAAAAAAGAAGCTTTTATTAAAATGCGCTATTAAGAATTAAATAATATTTTCCTTTGAAACTTTTACTATCCACTTATAACGTCATCATGATCAACAAAAAAGTGTCTCTTAAAGCAACTGGACGCAAAAATGGCCTATAAACAATAATCACCAAATGTGCGTTTGTTTCCTGAAACAGCTGTAACTCGATGTGGAACGTGGATTGTAGCTGTGTTGTTTTATATTAAACAACAAATATCTAGTGTTGGAAACGTTTTGAACAATAATCCAGGCTTCGAGCCTTTGTGTCAAATTGATACTTATTGATGGAACGACTAAACTTCTGCCAGAAACAATAGGTGCTAACATAACGTATTTCAAACTTTTATGTTGCATATTTTCCTGCCTCTAATAGTAACCAAGTAAAACCTATTGTGTTCTGAAGTATGCAGTGTTAGCAACACATGCTAAATGAATATGAATTCATAAAATAATATTTTTATTAATTCAATGCCCTGTATCTCTCAATAAATAATTGTTCATTTCATCCTGAATGGCACATTTATCTAACAGTAGATTTACTATTTGCACTGTTCACACAACGTACTGTATGTTGGTCTGCTAGTCTGTCTATCATTCTATCTGTACCATTCTGTTGGTCTGTGAAAGGTTTACCCGTACCATTGTTGCTTATCTGGATCTGTCTGTGATCGATGTTTTTCTACATTCCAGTAATTGGGTGACCACACAATTTGCCAACTTCAGTAATACTAAATAAATTCTGGAAATGGAGTAGAACGTTAAAAATATGCTTCTCATATTACCACCTGTTAACTACAGTCGCAAGAGTACATTCGTGAGTGCCGTTGGAAAAATACCGAACACCTTGTTCTCGCTACACTCTGCAGTGGCACTCGATTACTTAAAATTATTGCCTTGTTGATAAATGGATAAGTTAATTCAAAGCCCGCTTCTGCATGGTATTAATAATGTATTTTAACGCGATATTATATAATAATAAGCAGGTGTATATTTTTTCGTATTTGCGCGCGCCAGAACGCTAATACCAATTTATTTCATGTGGTGGACGAAAGGACGAAAACTAGCTGCAGCTACTGGGCGTAACTGGAGTGCCACCAAGACTGCATTCGCCATATGTCGCGCCATTTGCAAGTGCGTAGGTCAAATGGAACGGCAGGGGGCAGCACTGAAATTGTCGGACTGGAACCGTTGAAGAATGTGAAATAGTTGTCTAATTAAAGTTTGTAGCACTTTCAAAATGTAACTTACAAAACCTACAGTGAGAAGCTACTCTCGATCCATGTAGTGGTAGTTTGTGAACGCGAAAACTTCCGATTTCGAGATATTGTGTTTTCTTGATGTTTCGTGACATATACAACACGAAAAACCATACCGCCCATTTCCCTCGGTCCGTCTGTATGTCTACCTCTTTGTCTGTACACCATCCGGTAATTATTCGCCCCTCTATAAGTTGAACAGTACTTTTTTGGATTTTGATGAAACTTTGGCACTAGGTTACTAGTGTGACAAGTACAAAGAAGCTTTATATTTTTTAGAAATTGGTTCACTGGCGGCGGCGTTCTCGACAAAAAACTAGAAAAATAAAAAACGCCCAAACTTCTTTATTGGACGTCTCCGAGGAATCTGATATTTAAAACAAAATTTTTAATCAATAATTTAGTTCAGGAGATGGTGGTGAGGGAGAATATCTCAAAATAATTGTGGCAACAGGGTAATACCGAAATTTCCCCTAAGACAGACACAAGAAAGAAAAAAATAATTTAATAGAAAAATAGCTAGTCTGGATGAATGGTATGTTAGATTGAGAGCTTTAATTTTGTATCCAAGATAGGACGAGTTAGTTAGTTGGCAAGTAATCTGGGTAGCCTTGTTAGCAGTCAAATCTCACAGTCCGACGATGATTTAAATATAAATCGAAACCCGTCGCTGAAAGAAAAAGAGTTTTATTTGTGAAACTCTGTGTTAATTACACAATCTCTTCATCTGCATGCTGGAAGAGTTTCAGCAAATAAGAGCATCTACAATCTACATGATTAAAACTAATTACTTCACAGCCCTGGTAGTTGTACACCAGTGCACCAGTTGATATATGGCAAACATTGATCATTGGACATAATTAGATCGTCGTTAGTTATTCACTTATAGAATTCTAGGTAGAACTGGATGGTACGTATCTTCATCAGTCGTTAGTGGGCATAATAAAGTATATAAAAGCTGCACTGCGCATTACGGTTGATAGTTGATGGTTGATGGCTGATGGCTCGTTAGTAACATACGTCTTGATGGCCGATACATGGGGTCAGCGTTGGAATTGCTAGCTTTATACAATCATATGTAACCAAGTTCAAACGTAAGACTTATCCAAATTTGGTAAAAGTAAGCATGCGGGCTTTATTGAGGAAGAGGAATGAATATGTGCGCATTATGTTGTTCTAGATCAATTATTTTTCGTGATACATAAACATGCATATTGGAGAAAGAATAACGTACCACCCAAATTCAACTTACATTCAGACCGACAGACCTGTTCGACACGAAGCTTTTTGATGTAAAAGGAATGATGACAAAAATCGACTTTTTATGCTCACAATACTTTCGTTATTGCATGGGAAGTGATATCAAGTGACGTTCAACGTTTTTTATTATTACGAATCTCTTACATACATAAAACGTATCTTCACTCAATTTGACGAAATAGAGTGGATCTATTGTGGAATTACTTTTGGTATGTTGTTATTTATCTTTGCTGAAAAAACGTGAAACGTCGAAAACGTTAAGAATAATTTAATCTGAATTATGCACACTGCACGAAGGAGTGAAGCAATTCCCAATAACAAAAAAGTAGCCGTTAAAAGGCGAAAGTGTGGGAAAACATTTAGAGAAGCCCAAAAACCGTAACCACATGTTTGGCGTCATACACAAAACTGTGTTTCCTGCAACCTTTGATAGTACAGTCAATGGAGCACAAAAATCTGTGTCTGAGATTTAATTTGAATCTTACACAAATCAACAAAAATTATGAATAAATACTATTGTGGACTAATATGGTTTTCATTTTTCGGCCAGAGTAAACAAGATGAATAGTCGAGATTCGTCAGCTGGTTTATCTATATAATGTTTTGCAACTTCGGAGAGGTGAAGTAATTCTTAATTTGATACAATGTATTGGAGAAAGGTTTTTTATTGTCGCGATTCCGTCTAAAATAATCAGTCCCATGGGTAAGTCTTTCAACACGGCTATATACCCATGATCTAAAATGAATCCACTAAAATTGATAGGCGAAGATTTAGCCTTTAAGTCTTAAGATTGTCGCGATAGGATTGAAGGTGCAGCTTTATCACGCGTACAATTTGAATGAATGAATAATTTCCTAAGGCAACACAACAGTTTGGTTTTAGAAGCTGCCCTACTGCCACAAGTGCATTAATATCCTTTCTATCATTAGCTAGATTTAGATTTTATGGGTTATCTGGAAATTCAATGAGGAGGATGTAGTAGTGCCTCAGGGCTTAGTTCCTGGGCCACTTCTCTTTCAAGTATATATTGCTGAGATAGATAATAATCTCGAACCTGAATGTCTGCACAGGTCTTTGTCTCGAAACTATTATGACACCGAGTAAAAATCAATTTGAAGATTCCCTCGAACTGTATGTAAAGTAAGAAAATAGCTTAAAGATTTGGTATACCTTTTGTCGAAGACTTACTCAAAGCATCACCAACGTAAGTAAGAGAATGTAGTAAGTTTAGGTATTTGGTACGAAAATTATTTGCTTCATTTCAAGCATGAAGGGTAACGCATTTGTAATTTAAAAACTCACCTATTGCAGCTTGGATTTTTTTTCTTAGACTCCATATGGATAAGAGTTGTGTATGTATCAGTACTACTTCCTCATAACTACAATGGTTGAATATGAAACTAATAATCTATGAATTATATGGTGACTTACATTTATAAGCTGTTGAACACGTCTGTAACTCTTATTTCCGGAAAAAACTAAGATCATAACGATCAACAATCATCGTACTTATACATACATACATACATACATGTTTCTTGAAACTTGTAGACAAGGTGGAATTTTTAAAAGTTTGATTGCGGACTTCCATTGTCTATAAAATGTTTGAGTAGCACAACGTTTCGATTGATATCTGAAAGCTGTTCACCTGAAAGCGATTGAAGATAGTATATCAATCGAAACGTTGTGATACTCAAACATTTTATAGATGGAAGTCCGAAATTAAAAAAACATATATACATACATACACCGCTGCAAGGTTGTATAATTCAATATATATATATATATATATATATATATATATATATATATATATATATATATAATAAATGCAATGCATTTTTCGACGATTTTGAGAGTTTTATTTGATAATATCTCGATTTATTTGGATACATATTGTGATTTTATTAGAGATAAACTGATTGCTAGAAGCATTAGACACATCGATCGCCTGCACTGATACGGTAGGTGATCTAGCACAAATCGAGCTGTGTTAAAAAATTGATTTCACATGCTAGATACCTTTCAGCATTAATTAATGCCGAGAACGAGTTATAAGAGGCCGTACCAGAGATAAATTAAACAAAACCTGATTTGCTATAAACAATATTAACCATTCGTAATTCAATAATAATTAAAAATGGAAGTTTTGTCCCGCCCACGTATTTACATATTTTACCGGTATCTCTTTTATTTATCTGTATCGTTTACATAATTTATTGATTGTGAAATCACTGCATGGGTAACGATAACGATCGATGCCGGCAGGATTTTTTCCTGCAGTCCAATTGATCGGAATATATTATGGCCATTTATCAAGTGAAGCTTTATTAGGCAGTTTATTATCAGAGCATACACAATATGATGGAACATAATACTAAAATAAACAAAAATGTACTCCCGGAAGGACGAACGTAATTGAAAAATGGAGAGACCCGGAAAACTGCCTATCGGCGAAAATGAAACGGATTTGTGTATCTTAAAACCTTTATGTGTATAAAACAGCTAATTGTTTTTCGTCGAATCGATATGCCAACCAAAATGACGATTTTTTTGCAGTAGCAATAGGCTGAGATAGATTTTGAATCGTGATATGTATTGTATTATCTGAATGTTTCATGACACATACATCACAAACAATCATCATTTCACTCGGTCTGATTCTCTGTCTCTGCGTTCTGGCTTCTCGATAACTCGAAGAGTACTTTTTGGATTTTGACGAAACTTTGACACTATGTTACTAGTCTACAAGGATGAAAAAGTTCATTTTTTGAAAATCGAAACAGTGACGGTGGAGGTAACCTCATTTTTGGACGTTTCCATGGCCCCTAATCATTTTATAACAAAAATTTTGGAAAAAATTTGAAGTTTGGGGTGGGGATGGTGAGGAAAACATCTTGAAAAAGTTAGTGGTGGTACCTCGTACTTTCTGAGATCTCGATCCAGTGGTATCAGAGCGATACTGAAGCTACGTATCAATATAACAAGGCGATATGCGGGTATATCTGGTCAATATTGCTAGTCTATCGTTCAAGCAATACTGACGAATGGTCGCATTACAAGTCTATAAATATAACCTAAATTGGTGCTCCAGGCTTTTGTCAAGTTATCAGGTTTGCCGTGCTTCTATTCTAACAATTGCTAATACTACCGATTACTACATTATATCTGAATAAGGATAATAAATTACACTGATATATTTATATAAAAATATCTTCAAGAGTTAACCTCTTTGTATTTCACTTATCTGATTTCAGAACTGTTAATCCAGTTGAAATAAGTTTTGAAAATCTTGTGTAAATTTGGAATCTTTTTTTTATTTATTAGCTTTATGGTAGTTCCAATACTTTATTATGGAAATTCAAAAGACCAGTAGCTCTAAAACTCGATCAAATCTTCATTTCCAATGTGATACCATTACGTGGGAAGTATAGCATCAACCAACTTGACGACTGTCGTCAAGTTATGTCTAGTTGCATGTCAATAACACTATGCATAGTAGAGAGATTACAACATTATTTGTATACATCATACTCATCCCTGGACCCATTTGACCATCTGGCAGAAATGTGTCTCAGCCTCCGTCACAAATGGGCAATTTTCTTTGTCCAACCCACGCTTATTTTCACTACCAAGCCCGGTAGTTCTTCAAGGTGTAATTAACCAGCAGTCAGATCGCTACCAGCCTGGGTATCTTGATTATCGGTTTGGTTTGCATAGCGTTCACTTGTTACACGCAGGCACACTTAGCAGTGCATTGCGTAATCTCCGATTGGCTTAGAACAGGTGGACGAGGCGGTGAATTAGAATTGGCTGTATAATTTAACAACTCTCGGGATGTCGAGGCTTGACGTGTGTGCGGATAGATTCGGAGACGTTTGGAAATTGCTGTTCATTAACCGTGTGTTGAGAAGAATAAAGGGGATACTCGTCCCTGATGATGATGGTGGAGATAATGCCATAGAGAAAAGGGTGACGCTGTGAATAGTTTTAACGTTTTAAACTGCCGGGCGCGATTAGGCTGAAATATTAAACTTCAAATTATCTTTAAGTAAATTAACAGCATGCATATTAAGCAACACCTAGATATTTACTAATTATAGTCATAATAATATGCGATAGCGCAGGCTCTTCAAGATAAAAACAGGGTACGGGAGGAAATCATTCGAGTTCCCTGAGCATCTGTAGACGAAAGAAAGGAATAGCCCTCTGAAAACCTGAAAGAATGGAAATTAACAGTGAAAAGTTGTGAAATTTCATAAAACATCTATTTCTAGGCCCGGTTCCTTTTCAAAAATTCCCCTCCGGTTGCTGTGCATAGGCTTACTTTAATAAATCTTGTAATGGCAACAACACATTGTAAGAATAACATTTTTAGTTATTTTTTTGCTGGACAAGATTTTTTGTATAGACAACCTATCACAAAAGGAGGAGAGTATATCGCTTTCTCAAAATCAATACCAGAGGATGAATATACGTTTATATTGACCTTGACAAGTTTAAACAAGTTTGAGCACGCAGCTATTTTGTCTAAAGTTGTAAGTCCTTACAGGCAAAGGCAGCGTTTGAATCGTTCAGTAATTGCCTTGCCACGGTCTTGAATGCATCTAATTGAAAAAAACTTTTCAGTGTGACCCCTGTACGCCACTGACCATACGCATCCTCCACCATTTCTGCGATTTGCAAAACACCATACGCACAACGGCAAAAATCGTCCAGTACGGCATTCCTGTCTTTGGGTACGTGACCGCCATATAGACAGCGACGTTTCGTCTCTGCCATTGTCAGGCGAGTAAAAATGACGCGGCCGTACATAGCAGGCTGTGACGGATTTACGACAACCTGAAATTGCTTCGGACCGTTTTGGACACTTGTTTTTGCTCGCCGCGACGCTCCGACCGGGTTTAATTGCGACAGCCGATAATTATTATTATTAGAAAACGCGATGGGGGGAAAAAGTCGTACCCGGCACGATGGCCAGTTTTTCCACGCGCGTTCCATACGTGTTGTACCACCGCGAAGGTGAAACAACAGCGTATTGTCTCGGACAGTGCACACGAAAATGTTTTTTAAACGATATTCCTAGACATTTTTGTTCATATTGACATATTTTGACAATTCACAACCAATAAAATGAATAATATCACCTGTATCACAGTAGAGATCTGGAAAAGCAGATCATGCAGGTGCCAAGCACCACAGAATTTCTTGGGATACACTAAGATCATTCACAGGGAGCCACATTGGTAGCGTCCAATGTTCAAAGAGGCAGCTTTTATTGCTAGTAAAAACAGTAAAAACAATGTTTACAACAGAATCAGTGTGTAAATCAAACCAATATGGCAGTCAATAATAAATAACACCGATATACAGCATATCAACAAAGCAGCGACTCATACTCACCATCCGCCGGACAGTGTGCGTCATCGTGATCTTCAGAGGTGATGTGCGACGATAAAGAGGAAGTATAAGAACAGCATAGGAACAAGCGTTAGATCATTTAGCCCGAAGACGGTCCAGGATACCACATCAATCGAAACGTTGTGAAACGCGAACAATCTCAATACAATGAAAGTTAGCCATATCTCAAAAAATAAGAGCCTTAAAACACTGGAAAATTTGGTCATAACCTTTTTTAACAGTTGTGAGCTCTCTAAAATGAACGTCAACGAAATTGCTCATAAATCGTTTAAGCTGTGAAAACATTCAATAAATGTTTTGAAATGACATCTCAATAACTCTCTCCGAAACACGTTACCTCAAATCTAGCAATTACTTTTTGCTTTGAACGAAAACGTGATTTCTGAAAACGTGATTTCTCCCCAAAATACATCATAATCCTTGCGCAGTGTTTGCGCAAAAAAGCAACAGATAAATAAGCAAGACAAAATTATTTAAAAAAATGCATTATCTCAGATTTGGAAACATTCGCGTTTGTTCATGTGGTCTACAAGCCTCCAGATAATTTCAAGTACGCCTTGTAAATGCTTTTCTTAGTTCCCTCCCATTTACCATATCTCCCACATTCCTCAGTCGCAATTCTGCGTCGCTTCAAGCTTAGCCTAACTGACTATTATTCGGTACGACTTAACTGTAATATAACAATGCATGGGTAGCTTGCAATATTATTATTATGTTGGAATAATGTAATTTCATTGTGAAGAAAACAAAATTAATGTGGCTAACTGAGGACGCAGTAGTTGTTAGGAGTGTATCGAACAAATTTTAATAAGCTGATAGTTTCATTAAATCATAAGGTAGTTAACATTCCGTAAGAATAATGATTATGAGATTACGCGATAGTGTATGCTGTCTGTCTTTATGTTCATGTATACATGGAACATCATCTTCAAACCGAGTGTCTCTGTGTTTTGCAACTAAAAAAATGACGTCAACTGGATGACGCTGTATTCCCACACATTGGTAGTACTTTGGTAATGAAGATTTGAATCGAATTGAGAATCTGTTCACCTCTTAAAATTCAATTAAAAAAGTTTGAACTGTTGACGTATCTTAAATCTATCATGCTTCAAAAAATTCCAAAAATGTCAAAATTTAACTAAACCTATTTCAACAGCTCAAATATTCGATGAGAATGTTAGGTAACAGTTTATCACTGCAGTGATATACAGAGTCAACCTTCTTGACGCTATTTTTTCAAAGATAAATATCAGTTTTGCAGTTATGTACCACCCTACTCAGGTAGATTGCAGTAACGTCTATTATTAGCAGTTGTTGAAACAGAAGCATTGATAAACTAGACTTTTAGATTAAATGAGACAACCTGAAAAATGCCAGGAGCGTCTATCTATATTATATT
Source organism: Bruchidius siliquastri (assembly GCA_949316355.1). Taxonomy (NCBI): domain Eukaryota; kingdom Metazoa; phylum Arthropoda; class Insecta; order Coleoptera; family Chrysomelidae; genus Bruchidius; species Bruchidius siliquastri. The sequence continues at coordinate 38,450,862 of OX438533.1, read as the reverse complement.
CATAGACTTCTAATTCGACCGTTCGTCAGTATCGGTTGAACGGTAAACCGGATGCATCGCGCGTTATGATATGAATATGTCGCTTGAACATTACTCTGGTGCCACATCGATCTCAATTAAATATGAAGTACTACCATCCTACAAAATTTTCTTAGAAAATGACCAGGGGCTTTTATTTTTAGACGATAACACCCCGCCACTGAACCGATTTGCAAAAACCGGAAGGCTTTATCGTCCTTGTCTCACTAGTTACCCAATATTGAAGTTTGATCAAAATCCACAAAGTACTTTTTATAAAAGGATTGCAAAACGGAGTACAGAAAGACGAACATAACGAAGAAAATGTGCAGTTTTTCGAGATGTTTATATTATAAACATCAAGAAAACAATTTTTTTTTCGAATACAACACCAGTTGGCGTGGGAGTGAAACGATTATTCGTTGACAGTGAAAACCAGCTCCAGAAGGTACCAGAAACTACTTTGGAACCTTTTGAAAGCCACCGCTAGATTTGATTGCTTAGAAAACTATGAAAGTACTTGTTCATAGAATTTACACAACAACTACTGTCCTCAAAATGTTGTTAGCTCCAAACAGTAACAATGTATGTGTTTTTCTCGATATATTTCGCGATCTTCAGGCATTGTGCACGCGGTTGGTAGATTGTGGCATGATGATGACGAGTGTGGCCCAATATGGGCAGACTTCGGATGCGGTGACGGCCAAGGAAAAACTGCTCGCTCACATACCGACACAGCACAAACAATCTGTCACTGACCTGAGAATCGAACGTGCTATGAATTCGAACTTCTTGTGGCTTCGGCATTCATTGGCTTTATCGTATCAGGTTCAGATCATGTAGGCGGTAGCTAGGTAGTACTGTGGTTGGCCCCACGTCACCACAATCAAGCGTTTTCAGTGAGATAGAGTAGAATGCTATAACCACCAGCTGATATTTTCACTATTAATAGTGAAATAGGTAGTTAAGAGGAAACTCTGCTGCTCTATGATGTGTTATACTTATGCAAAAAGTTATGAAAACGGAGAACGAAAAAATCTCAAAACAATAGAAATCCGAATCATTATTACAGACACATCCACATTGTCACAAATTTCAATCAATAGTTTTTAATTTATTTGTTATATGTTTTTTTATTATTGTTCAACTATCAGATAGAATCTAATGTTCTCAATCAATTATATTCATTAATTCCATTATAGGATTAAACAATGTATAATATTTCAAAAAAAATTAATTTTGATAATATATTTTTTTTCATTACATCTTTTTTACAAATTACATAGTCTCGCAGTGACTGTTTCAACAAAAAAAACATACTGGGATTCTTTTTCTAATGCCACCTTCTTTTTGACGTTTTGCTCGATTTTTTTGAGGTTACGTTAAATCGTAAAAATAATTTTTCACTCTTCATAACCCCAATTTTTCATCTTCTTATTTCGAACATAAACACATTCACTTCATTTTTTCCCCTATTGTGTTTCCTAAAACTTTTCGAATATACAAATACTGTCAAGCTTGTTTTTTCATCAATAATTAGAAGTACAACTAATCTACCCGAATATTTTATCATAATTATATGACTAAAATATCAACAAGTTTTCACGGTGATATCTGAAACTTCTACAGAAACTACTACCGTATTCATACAACCTGGAGGTATAGTGAAATATAAATAGCTGTTGGGTGTTGTAATAATAAATAAATAAATGAATAAAACATGTCCAAATAATTTAATAACATAAATTAGTTGTCAAATGCAATATGGCATCTCGCTGTTCATCCGCTGCTTGTAACAAATTCAGCATTTGAAAAAAGTTAAATCAACGTCATAAAAACTACTAATTCGTAATCCTGATAAGATCTAACTCTACAGTGATAAAACAGGAAATATAGTAATAATTTAGGTAGCTTCTGCAAGTGAAAGGATTGCCATATCAAAGGTTTCTTTTCCGCATTTCATATTCCTATGTTAATCACCTTAAAGAACGTCAAAATTATTACGTTGAAAATACCAATGATACCACCTGGAGATATCCATCCTTTCAAAATTTTCATAAATATTGTCTGGCATTCAGACTATCTAGTAAAACAAATTAGTCGATGATTTTAATAACTATACCGAGAGCTCATATCGTTATTCAAACATTCCTATTCTAACAAATAAATCTAACCTCTCCCAATGACAGGACCACCGCAACTAGAAACAAAAGAAGGCGCTTCTGATCACTATTTTAAAAATGACAGTGTGTAGGAGTCTAGAAATTTTGAAGAGAATGCCGCGAGCATTGGTAATGGGTAGCGGCATTTTGCTCTGCTTGAGTTATCGTAGCTGCCAAAAGAATGCCTTCCTCATATCTTAATCCAGCCTCGGGCTACAAAACTGTTTTCATATACGGGGTGATTCAAAACTGGACCTCTTAACAGAAATAGTTTAGTATTATGCTGTGAAAACATTTCATCGTTAATAAATAATTTATATTCACCATGTTTCACAAATAAAAGCCGATGTATTTCCTGAAAGCTTCGTGAGATTGTCCGAATGACTGTTTAATGGCCACCTAGGCTCTATTCTACTCACTCTGTTGCTTTTATTATAATTTATCATTTTTTGACGACTGAATTTGAACTAGGGTTGAATGAAACTGCTGCGAAACGCCAATTATCTGATATTTCAAACTTCAAAAGTATACCACTTCCTATTTGTTAATTTACTTAGGGATAGGGATAAATAATCGCAAAAGTGACACTTACCTTATAGTAAGCGTCAAGAAGATTGATTCTGTATTTCACGTAGGCCCCAAGTTTTTTTTCCACAATAAAATGTATCTTTTACTGCAATTACTTCAACTTATCTTAAATTTATTAAACATTACAAATAGAGAAATGAATTTTATTTTTTAACTACATACATAGTATGGCTAAATGTGTATTATATTTTAGATGTTACATAGCTTCCATCGTCTTCAGGAATAATTTACCAGTACTCAAATGCATACACTCTGTATAATTCATAGCTGGGAGCGATACGACCGAGTTTAATGCAAAATATATTTTCGGACCCTCGCCGATGTTCTGCTCAATAATTCAAAAATTACGGACGAATCTTTAATCTACTTCTTCAATGAATATTAACTGTACTTAATTTTGGGGTTTTGAATTTGCGCTGTCATTACTTTGATTTAGACCCGATAAAAATTGTAATTTCTATTATGTTTACGTTATGAATACGGCATAAGATCATCTGATCTGCTTCCAGATTCCTTTTTTTAGCTATCTGGTATTTTTTTCTTTGAGCACACCCCATTCGATTTGACTGAGGGGACTAGATGAACAGGCTATACATACCTTCAGTAGAGGTTCCTGAGGTAATCCAGAAATTTAGCTCCCTGTATGGTCCACCTACGATACCCCTACACCTCATAGCGACCATTATTGCTTTGTGCTGCCCCCTTAAACCGCACTGGTACCGACGAAAATCCAAAGAGGTCGCTTTCATCGCCATAAAGACCACATCGCCAATGGTTTTTGTAAGCAGAGAAGGATGTGGCATGAGAAACTTTCACCAGGTCTTTGCCACTGTTTGGATAATTTTCTCAGGGATCGCTCCTTATTTGTGGTGGTGGCTGGATATGCGTTACTCAATCGGAACACCGTCCGAACCAATCAGAACTAGCCACGCAAACGACACGTCAACCAGAGGCGTATAAATAGCTACGAATAGATATGTTTATTAGTTAGTTCACAGGTACATCAATCGAAACATCGTGACACTTATATATTATATTATACAGCCCTGCCTAAAATTCCCAGCCTATTTCATTTAGTACCCTGAAATTCCCTCACGGCGGAGTTTTTTTCACTCCGCGAGTACTCTACATTTTAACATAATTCAATTATGGCATGGATACCGCCAAGTCGTACCGAAATGCCCATTCTCGGTCACAAAGTCAAATGCGAGCATCCACTAATCGTTCACGTGCGCTCTACATTTGGAACTCATTTCCACTCTTTATCCACTTAGACGGCCATTAAATTCCAAAAACGACACCGGCAGTTAAAACCACGCTTTCTGAAAATCAATGCGATAAAAATATGAGGAATTTTTTCATTGTCCGGGCTCCGGTGAATCGCTAATTCAGAAAAATACTCATCTTGGAATAATTGGTACTAGGAAGGTGTGCAACAAATGTATGTACCGTTGCGACATCACTTCCTGCAAACACTTTATGTAACCAAAGAGGAAGATATCGATATTTATGGTGTAATAAGGCGATAAGGGTTAATATTAGATTGTGGCAAATTGATATCAATCATGTAAGTTTAACGATTGCAAAGAAACTTAAGTCTGATCAAAATCTTAATGCTTACATAGATAAACTTTCACAGAGGCAGCAAGACCACCGCACTCCAAAAGCGCTGCGAGAGGATGAGGAGCATTGAACTGCGATGCCCTTTCATTGAAATTAACCAACTCTATCGTTTTTCATCAATAATGAACAATAATAATACCGCCCTTCTCCCAACTGTAGCTAAATATTCAAGTAGCCATATCCCACCTTATAACATGGAAGTTTTCGGTACGTTCATAGCCAATCAACATACCTGCTGAAGCGGACGCCAGTCACAATGCTGATGGAATTTTGATTGAATTTAGAGTACACAAACGGCGATCACGGCGTAGTTCGACATACACGTCGTTCAGCCAGCGCAATGTCCAAAGCAGATACTTGTAGGCCTTTAGCGCTTCAGTGATCGACATCGCAGGGCTCGTCCTACAACAATGCTTTGATTGACCAAGTTTTGCGATACTCAGCTGTTTCGTCGTTTGGGAAATTACGATACCATATACGTTAATATGAGGATATGTCAATGATATGAGGATCAGTCAGCGCACGACTCAAGGTTTGAGCTACAATTGTGCTTTTTATAAATATTCGCAGTCATAAGCTCAGCAAAAATTGGTCTAATGCGAAGTTTATCGTGGAATTGCCTATACCTAAAGATATAGCAGCCTGGGTCGGTAAGGATCTCCGACCACGGTTACTAACAATATACCCCTGTATAGAACAATGAAAGTGGCGCTTTCACGAAACAACCTTGATCATTATTTACTTGCTAACTGACAAGATAGAAGCCGATATACAAAATCGTATTCAAGAAACTAGGGAGAAAAACTACTGCAAGATTTCGTCTTGCAGATGAGCAAGTAAATAATTGTCTCAAAGATGCTTTGATTTACCAAGTTGTTTGTACATATGAGAGCATCGTAAAAGTATTAGGATTGGTAGGACACTGACCCTATGCTGAACTTGCACGGAAATATTGCTTCAGTTAAAATCTAACAGCGTACACTTTGTGAAAAAACAAAGTTCGCTTCCACAATGCTTGAAAAAATCCAGACCTGAGGGAATGGAACAGGTCTGAAAACCTAAAAGACAACCTTGAAGTAACATGGACTGTAGAGAATGCCGAATGGTTTGATAAAGCCTCACATCTTCTTTCGAAGGTACGGGCCCCTGGGGCTTATCCTCGGATTCGCCTCACAACCCCGGCCTTGTCCCTCCACTCTACAGGCCTAGTTTGGAGGATCGTTGTACGTCACTCTAAAGAAGTGACCCAATAGATGTCAAATCAAAGGACGTTTTGTTATGACCGGTCTCTTTCTGACATAATGACGAAATCATTATCCAACCCAGTCAGATCCAAGCGGTGACACAAGTTAAGATTCCTGTTCAAAATATATATCACAGATAATAAGATATAAATGACTGTTGTCGGATGATTAATACACTCCTAATATTGACGTTATGATGTTTTATCCACAGAACTTGAAATAATCTAGATGTGACGTGTTTCAAAATGATTCAATTCAATGATCAAGTGTACAATTTTGGGAAGTAAATGCTATGGCCGAGGAGCAAGTTTAGACTTATTTATATCGATTGATGGCGTTTGATAACTTGTTACTGAAATATCTTCTAGAAGATTTTAATTATTCACTAATAAATCCATCGAAGGCGACAGTCCAATTTTTTCGTCGCGCTGTATATTAAAAAATAGAGTCAAGCTGATTCACTCACTAGTTCCACGCTCTAATTAGCTTAGAAAGATGATTCCACGGTATAATAAGTTCAGAATTTCACGAGGTACCATGTAGATTCTTAAACTGAAATTATTTGTAGTATTCTTTCACTTTTTTAGACATTTTTATCGAGTGAAATTGCCTTTTATTCCATATTCGGTAGTTCAGCCTTTTTTATCTTCATCATGAATTTTATTTTACGTAAACGAAAATCACGTAATTCGCGTAATAACGTACACTTGGCTTGAATTCAGTTTCGTATTATTGCAATCGGTCTAGGCGTCTCCCTTAAACATACATTTTTACATGTCAATGACAGGAACACAAGGTGCATCTTTCAAGGGCGATAAATCAAGAGCTTCTTATATATTTTTGAGAGCGTTTCATAAAAAAAATTGTAAAGATATTTAGACCCTATCTAAGAGAGTTTCCAATATCTAATGGATATTTGCTTAATATTATTGCATTAGACCCAAATAAGAAAGTCGGGCTCAGGGGGTAAATTGAATAAAAAGATTCTGACTGCAACTGGATATTATCTATCCTTTAGAAAACTTACAAATGCAGTAAAATCAGGAACTGTTAATAATATTGTAGCGCTACAATGGTCTTTTAAATATATTTATCAATTTAATCCGCAACGGTTAATGAATTGGCTGCCATCCAGTTCCATTTCAGGGCGATCAAGTATAAATTCTAGACATCGCTTGAGCACCAAAATTCTAAACCTTCTAGGTAGTTTTGAGGTTCATGGTACCGCTTGGTGACCAGGATTGACTTATTATGATAATTCTGGTGTATTAATGCGAAAAGCTCGTGATAATGTTTCTTTCATTTGTCATTCTGATGTTTTAATTACCGTAATGCATTTACCATAGCGGTTATCTAGTATCGTGTACGCGTATGCCCAAATCGGTACATGCAGATCATCTGTGTCTGCGAGGCACACACCGATATATAAATCTTGGCATGATGGATTGATTTTCTACCAGTTGCACGGTTGAAGAGCATTTACCGAAAGAAGGCAACCTTCATCGCTTCTTAAACTTATTGAAATGGAGAGGCCCAATGAGAGGGAAGCCGGGAGACTGCCGCCAACCCGGGCCTCAGAGGGGAGCCGGTGCATTTGAGAATGGGAGGATTTATCTAAGATTTTCACTGTTTCATGCCATTGGGTTTTTGTTGCCTATCGTGGGCTTTCATGTTTTTATATCTTCAAATTCTCAAGGTTGCCCGGATTCTATATTTCTCCCGGCAACCGGATTTTGCAATTCCCTGAACGAAATTTTGAATCGTGATATTTGCCACCGGTTTCGGAATCAAACACCTGCTTGAGACTCATCAGGCTCAAACACTTCCAGCTTTGAACTACTGAGGCCGGCACAAAGCGAGGAGGAAGCCCACTGTGCCCAGGAAAGTGAGCAGCCTCCAACAAAAATTCGTCGTTCTAAGAGTGTTGGGAAGAAAATGGTTGCATCTTTTTTTTCTGAAAGTAGATACATCACAACGGTAGTCTTGGAAAATCAAAGGACAGTTACTTGTGAATTGTATATAACCAAATGTGTTCCTGTAGTCTTCCAAGAACTATGCAAGAGCCGTCCAAAGACTGGTCTGCGGGGTATTCAATGGCACCAGGACAACACAATCGCCCACAGTGCCGCTAGAACACCCGATTTTTTTGCTGAACAGGGTGTCAAACTGTTGCCTCAACCACCTTATTCTCCGGACCTAGCTCCGTGCGACTTCTTCTAAATCTCTAAGATCAAAGAAAAGTTACGAGTTCGCTATTTCTCCACCGATGAAGAGGCAATTGCTGCATTTGAGGAGGAAATTAGCAACCTTTCAAAAGAACGTTGGTCACAAGAATTTGACAAGTGGTTTTACCGAATGCGTAAATGTATTGAGTAAGGGAGAGAATATGTTGAAAAAACAGAATAAAGTTTTAAAAAAGTTTTTCTGTATATAAAAACTATCAGCATGACCCTCGTATCGTGTATGTTTCGACTGCATTCGACTTGGAGATAGCAGAGACGTATTTTCCGCAAATGATGACTTTTGACGGTGACAATATTATAATAACCTCGAATTGGATGAGTAATATTCGACCCTACGAACTCCCTTTTTCTAAATATGTCTATCAACAGAGGAAAAGTACAGTCCCACGGTTGGGCCACAGATCATGTGGTATCCTTTGCCTTGGCCATTTCATTTGCTTTTAGTTGCATGCATACTATGTATACGATTAGCATTATCATCGGTCGCACAGTATCTTTACGATTTTAATTAAGTACATATCTAATGGCATCCCGAGGAGAAGAAGAGCAAGCGGCAGAAGAAAAGGAAGAAAAGCGACGGACGACGTGGCGTGGCGGCGGCGTCTGTCCAGCGACCGACATGTGGCCAGCGAGAAGCACCATCAAGCGAAGAGCTCCCGTCAACTGCACAACGGCAACAGTCCATGATCTATGGGATTTCGATGGCTACTGCTGGCAAACCTATTGATGTTTTTTGCTTACCGGGTTCAACGGGGTTAGTGAACTTTTCGCATTAGTTACTCTCATTTCATATCATCTTTTCTTTTCCTAATGGCGAGAGGATGTCAAGAGTAGTATAGTTTAGTATTTTTGAAGGCAATTGAAGAGCTTCAGATTGCCCGGGAAACTCTAAAACCTCCAATTTCCCAATGCTAATGCTTTTTCGCTACAGTATAATATACATGCTTCCAACGAGTCGTTCACAAAAAAGCTACAATTGGCCAAACTCTGTAGTATCTTTACGGCCAGCGATTAGCATTATTCGGGTGACTCGCCTATACTGGATCGATAAGTACAGGTGATAGAAACTACTGGAAAGAATATGAAAGAACTATGAAAGCATATCGATGAAATCTGAATCTGTAATCTCGAGATATTGTACAATCCAAATTTATCAAACAATTTGACTCTCTGTTTTCATCAAATTTCCATAACCCATTCTATTGCGCTAACTACAAATGATATCTAGTTGCGAAGATCTATTTTGGTTCAGGCGTTCTTTAAAATACCTATTTTTTTTGTAAGCACTCTAAAAAATGGGTATCAAATGAACAACGTTACAAGATGCTCATAGAATATTAGTTAGCAGTCGAAGGCAAAGACGTAGCTAGGGCAGATCCCCGGGGCCCGCACCAGAGGCGTAACAGTCTAGGGTTTGAAGGGCAGGAAATACCTTCAATAGGGAGTTTTTTTTCTATCTTTAGTTTTTTTATGCTCTCAGTAGGGAGGATTTTTTGGCCCTTCAGATTTTTTCGTAAATGAATGAGCGAAAATCACGTTATTTGCACTGAACGCCATAGTTCCTAGCTATGACACTGGCCGATGGCTTCAAACAGATATTGTACAGAACGAACAGAATATTATGTAAATAAAAACGTCCCAGTTGACGCCAGTAACAGGAACTTGTATACAATTTTATATCCATGATATAATTCCAACCTACATGCCATTATATACGACAAGCTGAAGATACTATGTGTGCACGAGTTGTACAATTCCAATCTAACCAATGTATTAGAACCTTATCTGTTTCCCATTATACGAGTTCTCCGACAACCCTGGTATGTTCAGCTTGTCAATCAGCCGCCAATCTAGCAGCCGTCTTCTCTAATTTATAATGCCAATTGGCCTTTCTAATCGAGAGATTCCCCGGTACATCCTCTAAATCTCCAACGTTAACGTCTTGTTAATTAACCAGTACCGTTCGTGAGTTACTCGACTGATCAGAGGCAGGCAGACTGATGCCTACTCTTTCCCGCTTGATCGATTGTCGTTTTTGCTATTTGCGCGACAAACTGCCTTTATTCAGGATATACTATAATACATAGAAAGCAGAAATGATTTGTACTGGTAGCAGTCATCCAATTGAATGTTATCAAAACATACGCAAGCACAGTTTAGTTATATGTACAGGGTGTTACTTATTGATAGGCCGTCATTCCAAGGGGACTTCCAAATTGGAAAAGTTTATATCAACATATGTCTTAAAAATTCCAACTTTTCTTCCTGATACAGAGTGTCAAAGTTTTAAAAAAGATGTTTTTATTAATATTTCAAATATCCTGCTTCCAATTTTTATGAAATTAAGGTGCCTTATTCTTTGTAATAAAACGCACAGGTAAGCACAAATTATAAGATAATCAGTTCCCTGGAAGCAGGCTTTGTTTTGGTCAATATTATTATATTGGAATATTAATGCACGCAACTGATTTAAAAAGATTATATTTTTTTTCTAATCAAACACAACTTTTTACCTTTTTCTTTCCCTCTTATACTGGCTGCTAATTGAAATTGTATGCGATTAACATTTCGGCTACCTCCACAGCCTTTATCAACACACAACATTGAAAAAATCTCATGTTTTTTAATGGCAATCCTACACTCAAGATACTGGCATCAGTCATTCCGAATTTCAACTCATCCTGTAATCATGCTGTGCGTCGGGGGCGTAAAGATTTTTCGTGAGTTGGGGGCGTGCAAACCCACGGGGTGCATTGTCTTAACCGAACAATGACACACGCTGCTGCTGATATGAATTTATAAACAGAGAAACAGGAATCGGATAATTACATGTAAATGGGAATTTACTCACACTATCTCACCAGCCGGCGCGGCGGGACCCATGCACGCCGGTATCAAAGTCAGAAAAGGGGCGCCAAGAGAGGATTATCTGACAGTCTGGAGAACCTCGGCGTTGTGGAATGAGCTGCCGAGTTGCTACCCCGATAATTACAATCTGCAGGGTTCCAAGGTCAATGTAAATAGAATTTATCCTCTCCAAGTGTTTCTGGATAGGCTTTCTGCTTTGGTGAGTGGTTATCTGTAAAAAAGGTGCTTGGAGGAGGACGAAACCTCCTTCCACTTCCTAGAAAAGTGTGCCGTATACCACGGCCTTAGAGCAAGGTGTTTAACAGAGAAGACTCAATGAATGAAAATAATACTAAATGTCCTAAATCCACATTCTATTTATCATGTATGGCTAGTGATGTTTTGCCAAATTACCGTGCAATGTGCAAATGAAAGATGATACAAACAGATTTTGGTAGTTGTAAGATTATCACAACAAGCCTGAGATATTCGCTTATTCCAAACATCCATAGTCCTTTGGTGTTTTTCTATCTCCGGCCATGACCGCAGCCTACTCCTAATCCTCATAATTGCGTTATTTTAGCCGTGATTTGGTATTTAGGTTGCTCGTTTTTGCGGTGTCTATGACGCCCTTTTTTCAACATTCCTTATCCGATATACTCGTAGGTAGAATTCCGAAAAAATTGTTGTTATATAGAACTGCACATTCATTGGAGGTATTTTATCGATATGGGTAAATGGATTCCATTCATATTGGTACCTAGCAATTACTCAATAGTGGGACAGTAAGCATACGTAGTTAACGAGTAGAATGGTATCTCAATGATCGCGAAATAAATGTAGTCATTTTTTGTAGACTAATAACAGCATAACTTTCTAAAAAGCTACAAATAACGCTTAGATCTTCATTCAGCTGAAAATGTCTAGAAATTATGTTGTTTGTGTACTGTTATCGATAACAACTACCTTTTCTCTTGGATCGAGCCAAGCATTCTACGTCTGGAACAGGTACGCAGAATGTATAGCAAGGCGATTAAAAATGTTTACATAAAGTATACGGCAATTGTTCATGAATTTCATTTATTTACGTCGATGGGTCTGTCTGTCTATCGTTATATGTTTCTGTCCGCACTTTTTTGTCACTACCTAACCTCAATACCTGCTGATTTAGATAAAATTTGGGGTGCTTTATATGAATGCTGCTATATTTTCTGAAATCAATGTGGGTTGTGCGAAAAACAAAAAAATCCCAAAAATCCGTCCTTGTATGTTTTTCGATCTATCAATCATTTTTTGCCATAGTCATTATTTTTGAAGAGAAATATTTATGAAAATTAAAATATTTCGGTTTTGTGCGTATCTCATGTTTTTGGATATTTTAGGAAGTAGTCAAATATTTATGGCAGAGCCAAACATTTTGGAATAAATGATCCAATTTTTCATATTAAAGAATGAGAGGAAGGAGGCTACGTAAAATCTCATAATATTTCGAGAATCTGGTGGATTATAATATTTGAGAGAATTGACTGCCTAATCGGTACCCGCTGTAAAAATGGGTGTCAAGTAGGTTCACGCTGTACTTCATCCCAAAACTTCATCAACATCAGAAAAGTAATCAGCCAGTTATAGAAGGGCCAATGTTCATCGCACGCAGTACAAACAGACAGACAGGCAGATAGACAGACAAACGGAAAGGAGTGTCATGGTTTTTTCACGTATATGCTATAAAACATCAAAAAAACAACACATATCTCAAAACATGTCGATCTTGTCGACTACATTATTTTATGTTTCCCTGTCACTCTTTTAACGAATGGTATTGACTTGCTGTAATTTCCTAATTTTATATGAGATGCATAACCTTGTACTTCGCACACAATATTCTTAACTGAAATGAAGATCAAGATTGGTACGTAGAGTCGCTCCACTTGCATAATTTCAACATACTATCAAACTGGAGATTGGATTTTTATATCGATCTTCGAATAACAGAATTATTGCTCACAAATCTGTATGTATATCCATTTCCTGTGCGCCATGCCTTGGAGTAGTAGGTGCGGCTATCCAGTCCACTTATTAGAGCCCACATAACGTGTATGAGTGCCGCAGTTTTTTCTGTCGTTTCTGCGGAGATACATACACCTCGCGCGCCGGCATTAACGTAATTGCCGTCTCTCGGACGATGACAGGAAATGTATTAATTTCAATTATTTCTGTAATTCGTCATATTAGGTCGCATTTTGCATGAAAGCGCTCTGCAAGGAATGCCAGACCGGATGATTTAATGGTTCACGCTGGGTTCGCTTCTCGTACCAGATGAAATTGCCGTGTAAATCCCTTCAGTCAGGTCCCCAGTAGCACTAGGTATTAGCCCGACTGAAAAGACCTTCTTATTTTGCCACTTCTATCAGCAATGCCAGGAGAAGTTCATCTATAGAGGATTTACAGGGCACCTACAATATACAGAATCGTAGTGTTCTATATGTCAAGCAGTGTTGTCACTCTGGATAAGCATCCCCAAGAGGTTGCGATTTTCTGTCTACAAGGCGAAGGTTAATAAGCTTTTTAGAGGAAATCAATCTGCATTTCAAACTTCAATCGCATAAGATATTTCTCTTAAAGCCACACAACCATAGACTATTTTTTTAAAGAGAGGTCATGCTTCTGCATTCCCTTCCCAAAAGTATAACTTAATGTCATCTGGCAAACAGAAGATGAAGAAGATGCTGTATGAGGATTCGAATAAAAACACTGAAAAATCAAACTAGTATATATAGCAATATTTGTTATTATATCAACTTATAATAAAATAGATTTTTGAGTATTTTTATTGTTATGTCGTTTGTTTGTTGTTATTATTTTTTTAATAATTCAATTTCGCATTGCTCGCTCTTTTTTTCTGTCAGCTGAATCATCTTCTTTTTTCATTTATTTATTTATCACGTCACCCAACAGCTTCTGCCAATCACAGCGTAAATATGCATGTATGAAAAAAAAGGGAATATAACTGTAATCCGTGGTGCATAGAAATCAAAAATGCATGGAAACAAACCACCACGATAGATCAAAGAAGATCGGAAAAGCGCTTAATCCTACCTTGCAAACCATATCATACGTTACATGTAACTGCAATCTGCTGAAAAGCCATACTTTTCTGCAGATTTGCTTCATCTATCAAACAACAATATTCTTTGGAGCATTATAGTGATGTATCACCTGAAAAATCGAAACAGAATATTCATAGTACATCCATATATTCTGGCCAAGACTGTCACTGAGCAGAAGTGTGGGAACCTTCGAGGGGAGCCTTGTCGACAGGATTGCCATTAAGCCAGCTTAATTAGACGTTGCCAAGCGGCTAATTGGTCGCAAGAAGATGATGGTTGTACAGCAAGATCTGCTCTTTTATTATGACTGTGTGTGTACGCAGCGCTGTTCGTCCGCGATTACTGTCAACGAATTATGACAGCACTTCTTCACGTATAACAGGGATAATCAGCTATATACCTTGTTGCAATTGTGGTTGGAATTTCAAATGGACGCATCAACGATGTTGGTTGGAGATCGAGATGCCACCGTGTTACTACTATTGATGAGCTTTTCGTGGTATTATGATACAAGGGTGATACCAGTCGTACTGATATTGGGTACAGTGGAAGCTTTTTGGAAGATGAGTTTTTCGTCACACAGTTGCGTGATTATCACAAGTTTAACAAACTAAAGTCTCAAATATATGATGCATTGAAGTTGATTGTATGCGATGGCTACTGAATATATATCATACCTATCATGAATATATGACTGTTCGTTGACTTTAATAGAGTGGCTGTATTTTCTAAAAGCTGATCGAGGCTCCAAAGCAAACGCAGTTGTCAAAAGACCATATTCTCCTAATACATAGAAAATATGAAATACAATAAAATCCTATAATAGAATGACAGCGTCAAGTTGAATATAATACTAGATTTGAGATCCTGATTTTTATACTCATGGAAGGCCTTAGACAGCTGATTAACTAGTAATTTTCGTGGCCACTGCAAAGTCAGTTTGACGGTGTGATGAGTCTCGCAAAATTAAAGTCAAATTTTGAGACTTTGAACAAAACTTTCCTCCATTATTATTCTCCTATATTGTACTTCAGGTAGAATTGTAATATGTAATTAGAAATACACCTTGTTAAATTAAAAAGAATCAGTTCCAGAATTATTATTATTTGCGAAATATAAAATCAGCCTCAGTAAGTTGATCAACAGCCGCACCTTTATCTTCAAAATGGAATAAAAGCAAGTCGATTCCAGAAACGTTTTCCATACACTACATGACCATATTTTAAATTCGGGTGTCATCGAATATGAATTCGGTACATATGTTTTACCGACTGTTGTAACTCGGGTGGTCTCGAGTCTCCTTTCTGGTCATGTTCGTCTGTGGCCGTGTGTACACGCTATGCCCGGATTCCTCCGGTGGAATATTCCGTATAACTCTGTCGATGGAAAAAGTGCGGCATCCGCACTGGCCGTACGCCACCCGTAGAGCGTTTTTTCTGACATGGGATAGTTCAGATTCCATAAAAATATAATGGAGCTGCGACAAATTGTCTACATATTTATATGATTTATGCGTTTTATCGTTCATTTTGGTTTTGCTTACCTAGATACACCAGTCCACGGAACCCTTGACTCTTACTCTTGATATTACGAGCATTAACTCAAACTAAACGAGAATATCAACATCTGCTACCCAACACACACATTGTAAGACACAAGCCTGTCTCAAATAGAAGAAAATCTAGAAAATGTAGTAATGCTCATTTAAATGAGAAAACATATAAGCTTTCGTGTTTCACGTCTACACCTTTTTTGAAATCTTAGATTAAACACACTAAATTAGTCTTTTTCTCAACATTTTCCGCATTTAGATCACACCCGAAACAGCTTTTTTCACTCAAATCTGCACAAATGAATTTGATTTTTTTTTCAGAATAATCACGGCTTATTATAAAGAGTGACCCATTCGAAAGCGGGCTACCCACCCTCATAAATATTTATTAATGGAGAGATTTTGACTATTAAAATAAAAACCTTTTTATATATTGATTTATTTAATTAACAAGCCAACATTGAATAAAGTATTTCAGAAGTAGTACAGCCTGAAGCATTTTCATGGTACCACCTAATTGCCACAAATTACCCAACAAAATATCAATCCGACTCCGCATCTACATTCCAACCTGATTAATTTAGAAAGTATACAGCGACAACCACCCACTAAGTGCTCATAGAATTAATTAATATATTTGAATGCTCGTTCTAAGAAGTATACAGGCTCGGACTCAAGGAACTGAGTGAAATGGTTACTTCTCGGAGAAGTTTTTGGGAAAAATTCAAATTTTCCGTTCTACACCAATTTTCTCTGTTCTATAAAGTGCATTAATAAATTAAATTCTGGCTAAGTTCAATACATCTCCTTTAAATATGAAGAACTCGCCCTGAAGACATCAAATCAGTTTTTTGTTCATCATAGTGATCCATGTGAAAAATGAAAAGAAATACTCTGGAGTGTGTCAAAGCAAAATATTGATTGGATTTATTAAAAACCTTATTGGGCTTTCTCGGGCACAGAATCCACAGGTCTGGCCATTAAGTTTTGGGAAACAGCTTCCCATTCACACACGATCGGTTTTCCAGAAAACTGGAGAAACGTATAGTTAAATTTTTCAAATCACAGGGATAAACCGGTGTCAAGCATGTATTTCAACAGAGCTGTACGGATAATTCGACAGACTAACGGAAAACTGCCTATATCGAGGTGAAGAGGAGATTCCACAATAGTAAAATTCGAAAAGTTTCAAAGATCGCTCAAACCGTTTCGGAGATATTTCGAAAAAACTTGGCTACACGGAAACGGACCGCGGACATGTCGGTATCCTTTTTTCGGAAAATTCAGTCCTATTTTTATACAGAAAACGAATACTCCTCACGGGAAAAGTCAAGTTTTGAGATGAGCTTTTCATACCGACACACACTTTCTACAAAATCCAGCTATTTTTCCAGCAATCACTACGTAAAATCCACGAGGTCCCTTTCAAATCTATACAAAACTGGGAAAACCGACGTTCATCTTATTTGTTACACTATATATTCGACTTTTTCTTTTACGAAATGAAAATTTGGGTTTTCCTTATTAGTTCGACGTTTTATCTCTGCCCGATTACATCAATTTTGATCAGGATATTGAAAATTATCCAAAAATGTATCGAATTTCATCCAAAAATCCAAACATGACACCCAAAACGGACACCCCTCGGGTGGTCGAGTCCATCTTGCCCGTTGCGAGTGCTGTACGGCTGTTGCCAGAATGTGCACCTCGCATATTGGAAGTTGGTTGAACGGTACAGCAGTTCAATGCTTATGCAATAACAGCTTCGATAACTTCAATCAACCTAGACGGAAATAACGAAGAAATATTTCTAGTATAGTATAGTTTCGTAAATTGTTCGTATTTTTGCACATAATATCACGGTCATTCTTCTGCTACATATCACTAAAAACATTTTGCCTTGTTTTTTTAACATTCCGGCAACTGTGTAATAATGTAAGGTTATGGACGTTGACATGTTTGAAATTCTTCATTCTAGAAGATAATTTTTCGGGAATAACTTTTTCTATTTAAAAAAACTACTGTGATTGAATATATTTTCGAGATTTCAGTTGCAAGCTAGCTACCCACAAATATGTTTACCACCGTAAATGACTTATTACCATTCGTCCGTCATGGTTCATGGTGTACAGGAAAAGTGTGTATTTGTACCCTTCATAGTTAATGTAGTTCATAGTATCTTCAACGTAAAGAGTGTCAATAATATAAATAAATGGTGCGTACAGTCTTGAAAACTCTTATGTACGGTATATATTGCTCCCCAGTTATGCTGATTAAAATCTAACTACAATAGTTGTCGAATTGCACTTGAGGTTATGTTTTGCAATATTTTCATTTACCAGAACAACTTAGCATGAAACCTTATGAAAAGCTGGAATGCAGTTGGATTTTGTTGCATATAAACATTTGTGAAGAAGTTATGTATTTGAAAATAGACTAGGCACAGATCATATATTGGAATATTTATGATCAAAATATATGCCTTGCTTCAATTACATAGTTTTGACGGCTCTAGGATCTTAGTCTATCATATCACTTTACTATAAAATGTAATATTATGTAATACTAGAGTCTTTGGCACAGCAATCACAAACATTCCACAGTTATTTTCAGGGGAAGACACATCAGGAAAAACCATGTCAATCATTTCAGTCGGTCTGTTTGTCTGTACTCTGTCTAGTAATCTTTCACCCTTCTTCAAGTCTTTTTGGATTTTTATGAATCTTTGAGACCTGGTTAATAGTGTGCGGAAGAGTAACTGTAGTTTTTGAAAATCGATCAAGCGGTGGCGGCGTTATCGGCACAAAAAACTGTGGTTGGTGGTGAGGGGAGATTATTATTATTATTAAAACCCCGTATAAATATAAAAATACTTCCAGCTTTCAAGATATTGCTTAAGACGGGCCAGTTTGGAAGTATTGGGTCCGAGAATAGTTAATTCCGCCTCTGTGAAAATGTAACTATGTGTATGCCTCTACACCCACATATCAACTCTAATGCGATATACTCGCAGCGGATAGATATGTTTAATTCATTTCCATTACTTTATGCTAAACTATACATAAGATATATTAATTATTAATATACACCATTTCGATCGTTTAAAGTTGTTTGCTGATATGTGATTAATGGTCCAATGTTTGTCTAGTTTTTGTTCAGTTTGATTGATTAGGCACAGTTTCAGTAGCACGCAACGATCTAACAACAAGCCTCCTTTTGCGGATACAAATCATTGACGTGCACTAAAAACCAGATATCGGCTAATCTCCAGCTTTAGCGACACAATATCTTACTTCCCGCAACAGTTACAATACTTCGCCAATTGGTAATCATGAAAAATTCGTGTCCAGTAATCTTTGGCCTCTCTCTAATTCTGAGAAAGTACTATTTGGCTCACATTTGTTTTTTGACCTTTCCAAGGAGGCCTAGATCAGTCCAGTGGCAGCAGAGTAATACTGAAGATAGGTTGTCATATAATAACGCGCGATACCGGTCTACCATTCATGCCATACTGACGAACGGTCCGATTAGTAGTCCATAAAGATTTTTTAGACAGATTCCCCTAGCTTTTTTCATGGTGCCTGCTAATACTACACAGAACTGTAGAAGGATAACATATAAATCACAAAAGTAACGTCAAATAGGGAGACTATTTCACATGCAATGACATCAGTTTACTGAATGTTCTTATCGAATTTAAGAACTGTTAATCCAGTTAGAATAAATTTTGGAAATCTTAGGAATTTTGGGAATTTATTTCCAAAGTGACACCTTTGCGTGGAAAGTATATTGCATATTATGAACTATGAAGAAAATGTAATGTATTGAATTTGAACTCGATCGCAATTAAAATACTATCCCGAAAGTACAACAGTATTGTCGTAACATTTCCGTGAAACTTTTGTAATACCAAAATGCTTATATTTCCTCATAGAAATAAGAATACAAGTACGCCAATGTATAGATTTGTTGGATACGACTAAATCGATATTTTCCTATATTAAAATGTATGCATGCGATCCAGTTTTTTGTACTACCATAAACGGATTTCTAGGATTTTAGCTGTCTACGTACGTCATTCTGCATTTGGGCATTAAAAGTGTTATTTATTATGTCAAGTTTGTACAACGTGTAACTGTGAAATTTTAAAGTTCCAGATGCATATTGATGTGCCAATGTTGAGCACACAAGTACGCTGAATGCGGTAGCGTGGAAGTATTATATTTTCATTCAGTCGTTAAAAATTACACGTTTAGTTAGTGCACAGTGTCTTAGGAGTGCTAGTTCTTAGCTTTCACTTGTAAATGCTATTTTCATAAAACCTTGCGAAAACAGTCATAACGTATGAACATGTTTCCAATTAATTCACGTGATTAAAATGTTTGATGGACATAAGCAAGACAATGTATAAAATCACGAGACGAGCTAAAAATCCTGTCCCGAAGGACGATGAATGTCCCAGAAAATAAATAGAACTTGTTTATAACGTATTCTACTGTCTATTACTGTCGTTATAACTGGGATCTACTGTGTGGAGGTATAAATGCTAAGGCGAACTATTTATACAAGTCTACGGATTTTCAAATATGTTCCAGGAATCTGTTATGATGCCATGAAAAACTACACTACACTTGAAGTACTTCGATAGTCTGTCAAGACATCCATAGCGCTTGTAAAGCTATTCCATTCATTATATCTGTATAATTCTGACCACAACCACAGCATAGGTTTCACAAGTTACAATAGAAAAGATAATTTGGTCATATATGTTCTCGTAATTTCCCTACCAAGATAGAAAGATGGTCCACCTGTTTCTTTTTTGAGGTGTTCCGTGCCTCGCTCCAGATACATATTTTCCCACAGTAGGCGCTGATGGTCTTAGTTTACGACGGCATGCCGAGGATTATGCTGCTGCCAGCTAGTCGGCCCGATTTATGTCCACTGGACGGTGCTACGAATGTGCCCGACACCGCCCGCCGTAATCTGGTGCAGACTACATGAGCAACTCGTCAGATACGGCTATCAGTTTAGTTAGATATATACAGCTTCAAACTGACAAATTCTTGACAGAAAAAGCAAACGCGTTGTAGTGTCTGGTGTGGCATCTGGCCAATAATTCCGAACAAATTTTTTTGAAGCTTAACTGGTTGTCTCTAGGACCTTGTAAAATATATCGCCACCCTACAAATGTACCGCCATGTGAAAAAAATTTAACATATATGGAAATCAGCTGGAATTTAGCATGATGTCGGATTGAATCAAAAATTATATGGGCTTGTAGGAGATGACGAGCACTTCGAAAAAATATTGTTGTGCCCAAGTATGTACCCAAGATTTCATTTCGGAGCGAAAGGGTGGCAGATAGTAGCTAAGAAAAGATCACCCTGTATGAAATCATCCGGAATATGACACCTCGAATGTCAAGATTGTTCGAAATTTGGTTATAGATAATACGAAATGGGCATTTTTGTATATATTGGAGTATCGAACAGTCGATCAGTCTTCAGACATCAAACAGAACTAAAAATCGTGGATATACACATTTGCACAGGTTTTTCCTGGCAGACTTGGGGTTCCATAATTCCCCACATGCATACTAAACGCGTCTGTAATTGTGATACACAACTTGCTTTTCTCCGCAAGATGGAGTTTTTGATACATAAATTCGCATTTAGAAATCCGAAAAGAAGACCCAGTGCAGGATTCGAACCCGCATCTCCCGATTTCATGTCGGGCGCTCTGACCAACTGAACCAACTGAGTAGCTGGTCAGTCGTTACAGAGCGCGGATGATAAGCAGAATCCCTCACAAAGCCATCCTTCCGAATTTCAAAACCTAAACACTGGCGCTGCGGCACCTCGAGATACGAACGACGCGCGCAGTTTGAAATTCGGAAGGATGGCTTTGTGGGGGATTCTGCCTAACATATCATCCGCGCTCTGTAACGACTGACCAGCTACCTAGTTGGTTCAGTTGGTCAGAGCGCCCGACATGAAATCGGAAGATGCGGGTTCGAATCCTGCACTGGGTCTTCTTTTCGGATTTCTAAATGCGAATTTATGCATCTGTTATCCTTATTTAAACCCGCAATGACTTGAAGTCGAGTGTCACTACATTGTAGTACCAGGACTGAGTAATAATTTCATTTTGGTTTAACTTCCAGTATGTCCTACTAGCTTGTTTTAAATTAATTTGTATAATTTATCCCATTTCATGAAGGTACTCCAAAAAAATTACAATAATAACAAAACGTAAACATAGCCACATATATGATCGTGTGAATTCCTACCAGGTCGATACGCTACTGTTTGGTCCCATAACGATGATGATATAAGGGCAGCGCTTTGTCGGGATTACATCGGGATGACGACGTACTGTAGTTTTCTTTATTGGCTGAGAACTTGCTTGCTTGCTGGCATACTATTATCCTCGTCGTACCTACATATATACACACCGTACACGGCGTACATTCCTGACGTTTGACTTCCATCGCCACGTAACCCAAACGCTCCTTGAAGCTTCTTAGTATTTTTTTACCACATAGCTTGAATACTTCAGATTAAGATTCCAGAATATCCAGACCTATGTTATTTTAGCTAAGCCAAAAGCATATATGCGTATTTATTATTTGTTAGTTTGAAAGCAGAACCCTTTAAGAGGAACAAAGCACAAACGGTATAATAAAATCCGTAATAACTTATGTACCTGAGTCACGCTGAAAGTGCTTAAATATTACTAATATATACATGTTTAAACAGCTATTTTGTCTAAAGTTGTAAGTCCTTACACGCAAAGGCAGCGTTTGAATCGTTCAGTAGTTGCCTTGCAACGGTCTCAAATGCATGCAAGTGCTGAATTTTAACGTGAAAATGGAACCAGGTAGTCGAGATTTTCGAGCCATGATTTTGTATGACCATAAAAAGGGACTAAAACAAGCGGAATGTCACGAAAGTTTAGCGATTTGCTTTGGGGACTCTGCCCCTTCTAGGGCTCCAGTGTTTAATTGGTTTGCTGAGTTTAAAAGGGGCTGGGTCTCACTCGATGATGAACCTCGCACAGGTCCACCCACTGCTGTTACTCAAGAAACTGTAGAAGCTGTGCAAAATATAGTTAAAAAATATCAACATATAAACTACACCGAGATTGAGGCCTCTCTGGGGATTGGATCGGCAGCGGTCCGAAGAATCAGTCATGATCACCTTCGCCTAAGGAAGCGGTGTTCCAGATGGGTATCACATTTTTGACCAGTGAGCAAAAAGCAACAAGAGTTGATTGAACTAAGTTTATGCTTGAAAGATTTGATAATGGGCACAGTAAAAACACTTTAAATATGGCAACCGGAGACGAAACATGGTTATATCATTATCATCCCGAAACAGCAGTCATTAGTTTGGTGCTTTGAAAGTGAGCAGCCTCCAACGAAAATTCGTCTTTCCAAGAGTGTTGGAAAGAAAATAGTCGTATCTTTTTTTTTCTAAAAGTCGATACATCACAACGGTAGCCTTGTAAATTCAAAGGACAATCACTACTGAATGGTATATAACCAAATGTGTTCCTATAGTATTCCAAAAACTATATAAGAGCCGTCCAAAGACTGGTCAGCGGGGTATTCAATGGCACCATTCACTGAACAGGGTGTCAAACTGTTGCCTCACCCACCTTATTCTCCGGACCTAGCTCCGTGCGACTTCTTCTTATTTCCTAAGATCAGAGAAAAATTACGAGGTCGCCATTTTTCCACCGATGAAGAGACAATCGCTGCATTTGAGGAGGAAATTAGCAACCTTTCAGAAGAACGTTGGTCACAAGAATTTGACAAGTGGTTTTACCGAATGCGCAAATGTATTGAGGTAGGGGGAGAATATGTTGAAGAAACAGAATATAGTTTTTTTTAAAACTTTGTAGTTTTTCTGTATCTAAAAACTTTCACCGTGACCCACAAGTAGATAAAAATAAAACATTTGTTCTTTTTAGAAATATTTCACACGCCGTTATCTTTCCTTTGGAACATTATTCGCAGAGTCGTTTTTTCTCAATGAATGGGCAATAATATCGAGACTTTCTACACTTTCTACTTTTATTTACCAAAGCTAATAGACGATATGCCACTTCAAGAAAGGACAAGTATGTGGTTTCAACATGATGGCTGCCCTGCTCCTTATGCCAGAATTTTTCGGGAAATGCTGGATCGGATAAGGTGGTCCCGTTACGTGGCCTGGTAGGTCACCAGATTCAACCCCTCTCGATTTTTTTTTATTGAGCCATATAAAAGTTGTTTATTCGAGGAGCTCCTAATACATTGGAAAATATGCTGTAACACATAAGATATGCTTGTAGAGTAATCAATAAAAAAACTCTCCTTTGGTGTCATGAAAACTTTATAAAATGGATTGATAAGTGTATTGAAGTTGGCCGGCATATTAAATGTTCACCTGTTTGTCATAACGCTTGCATTTTCTCATTAGAAGAAAATCCCTGCATTTTACGACTGAGTAGCAATTTATTGATAACACATATAATAAAATATGAACAATTCTCCGATGCAATATCAGATGTGATTTCTGTCAGCACATCATAACTCTGGGTCAATTAATATTGTGTGCAACCTCTTTGTACACGGGTGTGTGTGTGTGTGTGTTTGCGCCGAGCGTTTATGCTCACACGGGTCATTTAATTTCAATGTCGCTGCTTTTCAGTCGCCTATTAATCCGCAATCATATTGCCTATTTTAATCGGTACAGGTACAATCCAAGCAATAAGTTGCTCTTCCAAAGTTTAAATACGACGAACATGGCTGGGCAGCTTCTCCCTCTTGCCCCTTGAACACGAAATATCACTGGATTGCTGACATTGGACACAAAATTAATCACAGATGTTTCGAGATTCAGGACACAATTTTGCAATTTGCTAGGTTACAGTGACAGTGCATATGAAATCTGGGATGAATTTAATTGTCCCACAAACCCAATACAGCATGTAAAAATTGAGGCAGCACTTCAAATTAAATATGAAAAGCAAGATACAGAGTTATATATCAATAATGAACATCACTACAGATGATACCTTTTTCTGCAAATAAGTATATTGATGTATACGTGATCAAGATATGAGGGTTATTACCTTGCATGACAGAATTTTGTCACAAATTCCTTACAGATGGCAAAATGTTACTAAGAAGTTTTTTAATTGGCAATCTGATTTCATTATTTTCCTGGAAAACTGAATTGTTGCTGCATGCCCTTTAATAGTGAATCACACAAATCACAAGAGTTCCCCTAATATTTAGTAGCATACCAAATACATCGGGAATAGCTGACCGCTGCCACGGTAGTTATTCATTATCGCTTACTAAAAGTTCTTTATCATGAAAATAAATGATACACTAAGATTATTCTTCTTACTACAATGTCTTTACTTTTTCATTCTCAATACTGCAAAAAGTGAGGTGGCTTATGTTGAGCAGCCCGGGCTATGCCACTTTTTCCACTTATTTATTCATTGAAGTCGGCCATACACGCATTATTTCCTAATTGAAAATTGGGGAACTCGAATGGACTGAAAAATACTGTACGATATAGGATTTACAAATGAATCAATAGATACGTCTGCGCTAAGTTCACGGAATTCCAAATCTGTATTCCATATTCCAAATTTGAGTCAGAAAACCGTCCATGTGCGACTCGCTTTATCTATCGTTTCTAGCATTGCTTCTCACAAACTCTCTGTTGCCGACTACGCTTACGTAGGCCGTCTTTCTTGCACTAAGACGTTCTGCTAACTATCTTTGTCTTACTTAACGCGTCTCCCATATCCAACTTTAAAATTTCCCTACCGGTATGAATGTACACATTGTTATTACAAATCTGTATTCATATAGCCTACTGAAATATTTTTTTTCCAAACACAGTCGATAAAAAACTTTCCCGTAAGACGCATGCAAGATAAATGAATTTAATAATACAATAGCTAGATGAGATACATATAATGCCATTTTTTGAGAACTGAGTGTTATATTTATGATAGGACTTAGTTGACCAGAAACCTGTGTAGCGTTTGTAAGCAGTCAATATTGTCAGTTTGACGGTTATTCAAATATTAAATCAAAACCGGTCTCATAAATCGACTTTCATTTGGGAAATCCTGTGTTTGAATTACAATGTTTTTATCTTAATACAGAACGTATTTTTTTCGACCTATAAAACTGGTCAAAATAAGTTTTTTTTTATTGAAACTCGTTATGGAATGATGTTCTATTCGACTCGTATTATGCACGTCCCACAAAAATCACACTCGTTAGATACGAATAAGTCATTTCATTATTGGTTACATGAATAGCTATTCAAATTAATACACATACTAATACTTGTCTTGAATCCCAAAAATAGTTTGAATTCAAACGATCCGTAACTAAAACATTCAAAAAATTAACCCCTTGCCACCCTCAAAATGTTTTAATCCACTTCCTAAAATGATAATTTACTTGAAAAACTCATTAAAGTTTTTTTAAACTTCAGTGCTCAGCCAAAAAAGTTGCTTCACTATGCTCAAAAATAATCGGAACCACGAAAACCATACAAACACAAAATTTAGGAATCTTTTTCAAAAATACAACATATTCTTCTTCATGTTTCATTGAGACTGGTGCAGTGATTTGACGAAAACTCTGCTGCCATTCGACTGGTTTCTAAAACCTAGTCTACGACAGACAGACAGACCGAAGTAGATGAAATTGTTTCTTTAATATATATGTCATGGAACATCAGAAAAAGAAATAACTTGAAATCGAAAGTTTTCATGATTACGATACATTTCGAAGTACGAAGTAACCAACCACAAGAACAGCAATGATTTTATTCAAAGTTAATTTCAATCCAAGTGTACTTGGATGGTATGTAAAAATATGTGAAGTTGGCTTATGAGATATTATAAAAAGCATGCTCTTGGCCATGTACGTATGTGCGTAGTCTGTCTCTGCCACCTGCTGATTCGAAATAGCCTGGCTTGTCCACAACACAGACGCTGGTTCAAGGGTGCTCGTTATAGACCACTACTTACTGCACAGAACAGGAGCATGAAGCGAGATGAATAATCACACTGACTTTTGAATTTCAATTCATGGATGTATGGGGTCATAATAAAGTGAGAGTGAAGAAGAGGCTTGGAAGTTTTATACAATATTAAGAAATTGAACTAGGAGCATAATCGAAACGTTGTGATACTCAAAATTTTATAGACAATGGAAGTCCGAAATCAAACTTTTGAAAAATCCACCTTGTCTACAAGTTTCAGGCAACATAAATCTTTGTGTTTTACCATGTATTAAAACCCCCTGAAATTCTAGAAGTTGCCTGACCTGCTTTTTTGAATCTGTTCAGTATTTGAGGAATGACAAAATATCAAAGTTGTCTGAAAAATTTGCTAGTATCGATAATTATATACAACAGTTTATTTTAAATACGGAATCATGGGAAAACAACGTAAAATGCAAATATTTGCCATTCGAAACTAAAATTCAACACCTGTTATAATGTATGACTGGGTAAATCGTGAGAAAAACATTATCTGCTCGATACTATCACCCATAAACACAACTACTCAAACAACAATCCCTCTTATTCAGGAAATTTCCGTATGAGACTACATTGTATCTATAATGAAATGTTAAACTTATACCAATATTGACATGATTCAAGATAGTGTGATTCCGTTGTGATATTGAAAACGCTACTGGCTTAAAGAGCGCGATTTATATAGAGGGTACATACCTTTGAATAAAGTATAATCTTTCTAGCTGTAGTAGGAAGTCCAGACATTTTGAATTGCATCTACAGGGTGGTTTAAAGATTGTTAATTTTTGGATGAGTTCAAAAAAGTCAAGTAAATCGAATTAATACTTTCCAGGCTTAATTTTCCAGTATGCGCAAATCCGAATTGTACGCGGTCTCAGCCTATTGGCGTTCCATGTCGCATCTTGGCTCCGCAAATACAAATTAATTTTAAACTTTATTGGATACAACAGATATGACTGAGTTATGTGGGCGAATTAGTATACATTCCCTCAATTTTCAAGTGATACATATTCCTATCATAAGCTAGATTTGAGGAAGTATTTTAGACCTAGGAAAAAATGGCAAGGTCGTAGATAGGGCAGGGCAACCGGGGCCCGCGTTAGGGACGCAATCTGTATGAGGCGCAGAATCGTAGACCGAAATAGTGGGAAAAGCCTTCAGCAGAGAGGATTATTTTGTACTTTAAGTTTTTCGGGAGATTACGGCATTTATTCTGGGCGCCATAGTCCCTAAATACGACACTGATGAATGGCGTAAATATAAAATATTAACAGTAGAATCTTAAAGATTAATAAACTATGCAACTAACAATCTCAGAATTTTTCAATATAATATTGACTCTCTCACTCATAAAGGTTTTAGAAACCTTCGAGCATGGGAATGCAATTGCTAGCTGCAAAATTCATGTTTTCTATTTTTGCCTAGTTTTCGTGTGCCGTGAAATGAAATGGAAAATCTCTGCACGCGGATAATTTGTTATGTAATCAACTGATCTGTCTGTCTGTATAGATTAGTGGAAACCAATGTGACCTATTCAATTACACACATCTTCCCTGTAATTACTGCTACTGACATTTACATTAGAGGGGGTTTCAAAGGGATAATACTGAGGTGTAAAGTAATTAGAGCTGTGGTTTATCTGATGAACTGGAGAAGCAATTTTCCCACCAATACTTCGTGTGTCCCTCAAAGTTATACAATTTTTTAATGTCAGTAGTGTAACTTTTTGTTCGGATATCAGATGCCAAAAGGAATGATTGATGATCTTGACTGCGGAGGTTCTTTGTGAGGTCAGGTACAGACACTAGATGTGTCGCTCGTTTTTGGTTTGTGTCCAGAAGCTTTAAGGAATGGTTCAGAGCGCATCCCCCACACATGCGACAGCGAATGTCTGATCTGGATTTTAATATCCAGAAGCTTTTTGGGAGATGATTCATCTCCCCACGGCGGCATGTGGATTTAATTAGCATATAGCAAAACGTATAAGATGAACTAAGGAGACAACTGCAGAATACATTTCAGAAGTTACATTAATCAGTATCATATTTGTTATGTTTCCATACAGCTTCAAAACAAACCTCTCACCATAGTTTCCGAGATCCACATACAGGCACTTAAACATCTAGACAACCCATACATCGAAATATACATCTAAAAGTAGTGAGCCTTCAATTTGCGAAAATCTGATACAAAAGTGTATGGAATTCAGATTTCTATACCTTCCTACCGATATACGGATGTGCAAATGAAAATAACAAATATAATAGATAAGCGGTTATTGTAAATATTATTCCAGATATTAGAACTGCGAGGGTGTTCCATATGTAATGTAAATACAGTCAGTGATAAATCGGTTTGATAAAAAAACTACTTGTATTTAAAAGAGTAGGCTACAGTACCGTGAGAATGTAAACATGCTGGATCTTACATACTTGTATTTTTGGCCTGATTTAGTTATATTTTATTATTTTTTGTAGAATAAAATACCTTTTGGAATCAAGGTTGGGGAAAGTGGGGGGAACCGTGCGTACCTAAGCAAAAATTGAATTTGTGATGGAACAGTTACATCTAAAAATATATCAAACCATCCAGATACGTAATATTTACAATACTCCTGCATGATTAACTGTTATTAATTGAAAGTTAAATTATAAAGAGGATTTATTGAAAAATCGGCGGTGCTTCGGAAAAGGTTCTTCAGAACTGCTATCAAGATCGCCACAAATACCTGATAAATTTCTTTCCAATGGATCAGACGACTCAGCATCAGCACTACTCCTGATTTTCTGTTTGGTTTTCAGCTTTTGTTCTGTCTGGTTATCAAAACATGTTCGTACAGTTCCTGCCACAGCAGCTAAAATTTTATGTGTACATTTTACGGGATGACGACACTTCCCTGTACATACAGGATAAGAAACAATTAAACCTAATATTTTGATTATGATGTAACTTCTTAAACTCACTTTGCCATTCTATAAATTAAAATTTACCGTGGGAAGTAAAAAGTTGCAATAAATACTTATTTCTTAAACATGGTGAATGCACTCGCTATGATACAGAATAATGTGGAAGTGGCTATACTTTTGCTGTAAGCTTGAATATAGAGGGCGTTGTCAAAAGTGAGATAGATTCTGATAATAGTGATGTGTAGAATTTACTTCTAGACTTTTCTACTGAAGAGTGCTCATTTGTTTCGCCGTTGTATTAGCTACTACTGCTACTACAAATTACCGCATTTCGATTGGACAAGAATCATCAATAATGATTACGAAATGCTATATAGCCTCTAATAAGTTGCCTCAAGTAGGTTTCCACGGTGTTTCACGTATAACGGTATGGGTTTATTGATGTTTTTAATAAAATTTTAGAACGATTGAGCCCCTTGAAGTAAGTTTCATCAATATTGCAAAATCCGATGCAAGTCTTCATTTCTTAGCTGACACCAGTGCGTGGAAAATACAGCATCAACATAGTTGATCCTATTTTTGATGTCAATGACAATGACAATATTAGGAGATACACATTTTTTCTTCAAATGATAGCCATCTTGATGATGAATGGCCGTAGTCCATACGCGAATGCAAATGCCGGCGTCCAAGATAGTTAACATTGTGTCCGTTTATTAAACCATTTTCTTCATGATCGAGCTATGAATATTCATGGTGATAGAAGGCGCGATTGACGCCTCGCCATTTACAAGATATTTCCGCAAATTAATAGATCAGCAGCACCGCCATTACAACTTCCCGATCTATTTATCATTCTGTACGAATGGATTCTGCTTTGGCCGAGTGACACAACGGCAGTATCCTGTATCGTTTTATTCGTTTTCCTAGCGTGTGGGAGAAACGTGTAATAAGGAAAAATGAAGACAGGCAAGTTTATTCAAGTGCTTCCTACACATTCGGCTGGAACCATTTTCTGAATATGATATATCTGTTGGTCTCTATTTTTTAACAAAATGAGTTTTTTTCTGGAAACTACGTAGTAATCATACGTATAACGTATTTGCCGTTTTGTCTGATAAGCTCGTCATGGCCGAAACGGTAAGGCGTCTGCCTAGAAGGCAGAAGTTTATAGCCGGTATAGGTTCTCGATCCCCACTGTCGGCTAATTTTTATTTCATTTTTCTTCTAATTATTAGTTATCCTTCTTACGGATTGCAATGTTATCCGATAAAATTCTGTATTGGTATTCATTTGCGACAAATTTTTCTTCCTAAATTATTAGTTAAGATACTTTTTCTCGTCAGGTTAGGAGCTCGGGAACAGACAGAGGATTGAATTCGAACTTTTGGTATATACAAACAAGTATTTTTCCACGCGCTTCGTGTGCGTGTTTTTAAATATCATTATAATAAAAAATCAGGAATATATGTTATTTTATAGTTGAATTTTTCGATGTTTTCCTAAAAAAAAAAGAAATGCTAGCATTATTGTCATTTACTTAAAAGAAACACCATCTAAATAATTATTATTTTAATTATTGAAGAACTAATTGGAGTCTGACTTATTGCACTCGAAACACGAAAGTTTCCGAAAATTATACTCGTATTGTTGTTAGCATCTAGTAAGTTGAGCTATGCGTATCGATCTAGGTGACTTTTTTTAACATTTTTCCAATATTCTACCCACACCTATGAAAATGAAATTTTGGATTTAATGTTCGGGGATTGTCGATGCTTCATGCTCAACAATTTTACTGCTATCCAGCTTTAGCTTATAATTTATATTTTCAGACTAAATTGAGGATATTCGTATTTCCTGATTATACAATATTTTGTGCAAATTGCAGATAAACAATAGTGTCAAAAAAATTGACACTGTACTTTCTACGCAATGGTCATGGAAATAAGGATTTGGTATAGATTTTAAAACTGTTGATAGTTATGGAATTGACTTTAAAAATCATTGATCACCTGATCTCATAGCCTCAAAAAGTGTATGAATGTTAACGCTTTCAAATTTTCTGATATTTCCAATGTAGTTCAAGTGTATCAACAACTTCATATATCAGATATACTGTAAGGTCCACAGCTAATGAAAAAATATTTTATATGTTGTAAGGGCAAATGTGTAAAAACTATTTATGGATGTAACGAGTACAGAAGATTATCTGGCAAAAAATTTCGTCGAAAACCTTCTGCATATAGAGGGGTCAAGGATGATCGCAATGAAAACAGACAATCAAACACCGACATTATTTTTCATCATATACATGTCAGAAATGTTTACACTGCCTTCACAGCGCGTACTCATAATTTGATACATCATTTTTTATTTATTCCAGCAATAAAATCATGTGTTGCCCTTATATTTATCTCGAATCATTATTCGACTGGACTAGAGGTCCACACACCAGTCTGATTTTGGTGTATGTTGTTCGAGGTGCATGTCGCCAGTTAGCAAATTGTCGTGAAGTTATGGGAGGTCGGTCGGAGAAGATGGCGCTGACATCACTACAGGTGGCGGTGGAGCAGAACACGCACGGGCTCCAAAATTTATTATTTATTGGGACCCATTCGGGATGCCCCGACCGCGTGTTTGTAATTTCCGCCCACTGCGATATAAGCATGCAGATACAGTGGCGTAGCTATTTTTTTCTGTTACCACGCATAGCAAGGATTATATATAAAGTCAGATATAATTTCCACTGCCCACGAATAATTGAGGGAAGTTTGCTGAAAAAACCGCTTTTTAGATGTTTTATGACATCTACTTCATTGAAATGAATGTGAACCATGTGGTATATCTCTTGAATAACATTGATCAGCTCATCTCCAAGTGTCGCCCTCTATGGGACGCCCATTGGCAACTTACGAAGTCCTCATAGAGGGCGACACTTGGAGTTGATGTTGCTACCACACCCTTAACTGGGTTACATGTATACCATCCGATTGCTCTCTACAGCTAGACCGCCAGGCTATACTGACTGGTCTAGGCTAAAGACGAAACATGCATGTCTCTAGCATATCTGATGCATAGTGGAGTGCATACACTTAATGCAATTTGATGTTTTCTATGTGATCAAAAATATTATCTAAAATGATGATTTCACTGTGAGAGCATTAATAAACGTCTACCCAAATGTTTATTGACCATATAATTGAAAAATCTTCAAAATAATAATAGGCTTTTGCGCAAATATTTTGTTGGAAGATGATCGGCAAGCTAAAAAATGGATTTGCAAGAAATGGGTTTCATATCTGCAAGTAATTTCTGTTTCAACACCTGCGTGTGGTTCGTTCGATCTTATTCGCTACAGTAAGTACGCGGCCTAAAGTACCACCGCTGACGTTGCCAGCATAATCTCCTTAGTTTCTCATCCTTTTACCAGCAAAGTGAAATATCTCTGATAGGTGAAAAAACGAAACCGTTTGGCAAATAGCGAGCAGAGAGACTTGGCTAAACGCTAGTATTAAACCTTTATGATACGTTCACAAATTATCAATAATCACCGATCTATCACAGTAAAAACAAAAAGGCGATCGGTCGGCGACTTTGTGCGTCCAAAATAGGCGATTCTTCAGCATGGAAAAACTGTAGAATGGCCGAGGAAAAGCAGTAAATAACGCGGTTCTTGTAGAATGTCAGCAGTTGGACGGTCCGCTGCTGTGTGTGTCTGTATGTTGGGACAGATTGCTTTCGCAGAGATGGGTACACAATGCCATTGTAACTATGCAGTGGCGTGCACGTAATACATTTTTATACGACTTATATTTGTATACTGACCGCAGTGCTACGTAAAACCACCATGCGATTGACAGAAGAACTTGCTCTACTTGCACTTGTTTAGGGCGGTAGGTACCACGTGTACTTAGTAATACACCTATTATTTAAGACCAACGTTTAAGCTGCCTCGACAGGCTCTGTCAAACTACAAAAAATAAAATATTCAAATAATAATAAGACATGAACTACACACCTCTTTCCCTCTTTCATCCAAACCACTCAACAGACACGCACAATCACAACAACAAAAATTGGACACCTGGTCACATAAAATTGGTGGAAGATATTTGCTTCAAAATTGAGTTGCAAACACAGTTCCATGCATACATACATTGCAAATAAATAAAAGCTTATAAAAAGACCTTTACTTTTGAAAACTTTGACTTTTAATCTTTGGTGGCATTTTATTATAATAGTAAACAGCAATATAGGACAAATATTTCTTATGAACCTCAGTTTTGTGTCGTGGGATGTGTAGGTTGGTAGATAATTAGAGTATCATTTACTATTTCCATGAAAACAATTTTACCCTATGAAAGGCTGGAATAGAAATCTGTAGGTTTGGAGGACAAACTAGGTCACAGTATACTTGCGAATTTGAAAGACAATGATTTAACTTGGTATAATAACTTGCTCCTATTTTACTACTCAGTTCCTGTCTTTGAAAGGTGTTCACTTCGTCTTTCCATCAGTTATATAATTTTGGTGATCTTTGATTCGATACTTGATAGATTTCGACAACATTATATTTGCCACAAAAACACACACAGTGTATTATGGGTACATTTAATTTTTGGTAACGTTTTATTTTTTCTTTGTCTAGCAAAATAATGAACTTAAAATGTATTTATTCTGCTGAAAAGTATTCTGACATTTATTTTTTTTTGCTAAGACGTCTCAGTATTTCAGATGATCCTCTTACAAATTGTGTTCAGAGAGTACCGCTGTAGGTTGGTAGTCGTCTTTCAGTCTCAGACGTAGAGTTAAATTATTGAAATTATTCTCTATGATAACCATTACTGGATAGAACAACTCTCCCTATCAAAATTGGACTGCTTTTAAGAGATATTTATATTCGTATCAAATTATGTCGGTCTTGATTCCCTTCATTTTATTTTTGACAGTTATTTGTTAAGATTCAAGACAACATATACTGGATAAACGTCACCACTAGGTACCGAGTCAATCTACTTGGTAACTGTGTTTATCGAAATATACAAGTTTCGCGATCTAGCTACACTCTATTGGTCAATCTTTTCACTAAGCCGCCACGGGTGATAACCCTCTGCTTAGTTCGCACTTTCTCCATCAAATGTCGCAATTACAAAATTAAAAAATTCTGATTGTTTTGCGAAAAACATACTTCAGTCCCCACAGAGTCATTCAGATTTTGAGATATAAGTATATTTTTAATTAAATATCACAAGAGCAGATTAAAACCTGGCTTAAAACGGTTATAATGTTTTTGCCATCTAGTAGTATATTGTGAAAGTTGAAGCTGGCACGCATTTTACAGCTTTCTACCCTAGTAGTAGCAGAAAGCAGCTGTTCACTTTCTCTGTCCGTTATGCGATTTCCATATTCCGTGTCAAACATCTGCTTTGTTTTTGTTTGGTAAGTTTGTACGCTGATTTACTACGTCGCACAAAATTCCAAGTTACATCAACATTTGTTTACCAAATACAGCTGATTATCGAGATATGGTGAAGAATCAAATGTCTCAAATATGGCTAACATAATACCGTCCAACAGTTCCAAGCAACCTTTGAAGGTATTAGAATTGCCTTTGAACAAATTTTTGGATGAAGTAGTTCCCCATCATCAGAATGTATTCGAACAATACAAAGCGGGAATTCAAAAAGTGAGTATCTGCTTGTCTTACAATGTTTTTCACAGTAAAATTTCCTTATGAGCTACAGAAAAATAGCAGTGGCGGAGATTATCAGACCATACAATCAACAATTTCAACATTACTTTGTTATCATGTATTTTTCCACTAGGCCATATTAGGTAGAACAATAATTTAAATATGGTCTGTGTGGATTATAATGGCAGAAAATCAAAGAATTGCATGGAAAATGAGCACATAATTTAACATATGCTATTATATCTATATTACAATACACACAGTGGTATGCAGACTTTTCATAACTTAGATGACAATCACCAAGCACTTTATTTGCATTTAGAGTAGACAAACTTGATAGTGCCTAAAATTCTCTACACCCAACTTTTTTTTTAGAAGGGTGCAATAAGTCCCAGTTTTCTAATCCATTCCAAAAGCGGAAAAAAATATTTCTTGACCATGATACTTTGAGACTCAAATGTTGAACTGTCACCTTATACCTATTTGTTCAGTCTTCAATTACTAATATACTCATGCAACAATTTTAATTTCCGATTGCCAGCTGGTTGCCCTTAATAATACAGAGCAACTCAAAAAAGAGATAAAGGAGAAGAAGCGTACAGTGAAGCAACTTAGAGATTTAATGTATGAACTAGATACACTGAGAACACAAGTTGAAGATGAAGATTTAGATAAGTTTGACATCAAGACCCTATCCCTCAGGAAAATAATCATCAATTTGATCAATGGTTATACAGGTAGGTTAA
Source organism: Bruchidius siliquastri (assembly GCA_949316355.1). Taxonomy (NCBI): domain Eukaryota; kingdom Metazoa; phylum Arthropoda; class Insecta; order Coleoptera; family Chrysomelidae; genus Bruchidius; species Bruchidius siliquastri. The sequence goes on along the minus strand of OX438533.1, from coordinate 38,415,065 downwards.
TCCCTACATCATGTTCTTATGTATATCTGATTATCATTTTAAAGTGGTTCGTCCTGAGATATATACAAAACAGATCTAGTCATTATTATGCTTTTTACCCATAAAGACTTTTTTCAAGATAATATCCAAATTTCTAAGTTTTGAGAGGTCTGGCCCAAACCCTTTTTCCACTGATATTATCTGACATGAACTTGCATCTATCGCCATATGCATTCAGTTAGACCATCTGAAATTCATATAAGCATTTATTTTCACATCACTGCATATCTGGAGGAACTTGTGAACATAGCCAAGTCACAGTCTAATATTTTATCATAGCTTTTTGTGGTTTTATTTTTGCTTCTATCTACTATAGTATATATAAACAGTGTGTGGGCTCAATGAAGAGAGATACAACAAAATCAAGAAATATAATTAAATCTATGCTTTAAATTGCACATTCTGAACTCAATATTTATTATTTCTGACATGTTTTTTATGATTTATCTGCATTGTATCTCTTGATAAATAAATGATTTCCTTATTTTAGATCTTCTTGATATGCTACAAATTGATTTGAGATTATTGGTTGTTTGTATCCTTGTCAGGATTATTGTGATGATTTTAAGACCTTATGTTTTGAAACCTACTTGATCTAACAGTAACATTTAGATGTATTGTTACCAACTTCAATATTTATGCAAACTCACACATGCTTATATGACCAAACAGCTGACTTCTAAATTTTGAAAGTGCATTTTTACATAAAGGAATATTTAAATATCGAGTATTTAAACAAATTTCATATCCAGGGATGTACAAGTAGGTCTCATTCACTCTAATTTATATTATGTTCTGCCTATTGTAGAGCTAGAAAAATCAGCAGAAAAGGTAATTCAAGCAACTGAAGTGAAGATAGCAGCTGAGAAAGAAAACTGTAATCCTTTTGAGGGGGCCTCACAGCTTCAATTGCAGGAAAACTTGAAGGATTTGAAGCTGAAACAGCACAGAGAACAGTTGAGTAGAGTAGAGAATATAAACAAAGATGTGGAAGATCTCCATGACATGTATAGGGATCTACATGGAATGGTGGAGACACAAGGGGCTCATGTGGATATTGTTGAGGAGAGTGTTGAAAGTACACAGCAGAATGTGGAAGGGGGTTTGAAACAGTTAGTGAAAGCTCATAAGTAAGTATATCATGCTTCACACAGATCCATCAATATCACACCTATTCAGAAAGTATACTTTATTTAATAATATTTCACAAATAGATGTACAAGTAACGTTTAATTCAATTAATTTCAAAGCATGCTTATGCAGTAACTACTAATTATGTCTCAAGCACTTAAAAGTGTAATTTTAACATGTAAAATTTATCACGAGGATCACTATCTGGAAAACTCTACATTAACAAGAATTTGTCAGAAATTTGACATTCTCTGGAAAATTATTGGGAATCAGTAAAGAAAATGTACGGTTTTCTGGAATTTTTTACTCTCTCTAATTTGATGGCCAATCAGCCAACGATATATCATGTTATAAAAATCCTAGAAATTTGACAAAATGATCTGTAAAATCCGGGATTGCTTTTACATTTTAAACTCTTTTTCCGTTTCATTTGCAATAATTTTTGGCCACACAAATCACAATATACAATATTCACTGAAGAGTTTTGAATCATTCACTCATATGACATCTGTGCAACACATTTATTCATTACTGTCACTATTCCATCAGCTTGAAATGATTGCATCATTTAAACCGTTGATAAAATTGAAATAAAAATTATTAATAATACCCTGTAGCAAATTTTGACTATGAACAATCCTAGTGAAAACCTGTATTTGCTTGGACTCCAATTTGAGGCGTATTCCATACTCCATTCCGTTTTAACATACTGACCACTCGAACCCACACACTAAAACACTAATCACCTTGACTGGACGCGAGTGCCAAGTTTGTCTGCATTCGGTTTCCAGATTAAAGGCAGTGGCATATCCGGTTACAGGCGCTTTTCTGGGTGGAATGCTTGGTGGGCCAGTCGGCCTGGTGGCGGGGCTGAAGGTAGGCGGGGCGGCAGCAATAGGCTGCGCCATCGCTGGATACACTGGTGGGAGGTGAGTACCAAAGCAAAAGATCTTATTTTTTTGGTATTCGCGATTGTGTTCTCCACTATACATAAGCACGATTGTAGTGATTTAAATCGTGATTATTTGAATCACTTGATTTTTTTTAATATAAACCATGATTTAAAACAACTCCTATATCTTTTTGTCGAGCGCAACACCAGAAACGTATCGTAAAAATATCAAGAATCAAAATAGTATTTACCTTCCTGTATTCGTTTCCTGCTGCCTTGAATCTTTGAACTATCCCTTCAATTCTTTTCTTGCATCTTTTACAAGTCACTCACCCTAATTTATTTGGATCTATTGTTTCAATGTGAGACTGCCATATGCTATGTTCTTTTGCTTCCCATGATCAACAGAAAAAGCTAATTAGAAGAATAAAAGCTGAACTAACCTGAAGCAGTAATAACGAATACATAACATACCACGTACTGAAAATGAATTAGACATGAATTAGCTCAGGCTCACAAAGGAGTTTTATCACCAACGTTGAGAACCTATGACCTGAAGAATAACGTAATTTTGGAAGGTTATTTATAAACACTTAAATATGAAAAGCATGTGGTTTGGCTAATTTATTTCACTATGACACTAGCCCATACAGAAAACAGAAATACATAATTATATTATTTATGTTATTGTTCACAGGCTATTTGGTAAATGGAAAAGCGCAGAAAGCATCCAACAAGAGCAGGTGAAAGAGGTTGAGAAGAGGCAACAAGAAGTAACGGTAGAGCCAGAAAAGAAGGACATTTGACAGAGGTGTTATCTTTGTTGAAATATTGAAAAATTATATGGTTATTGAAATAAGGACCACGTACTTGTATAAATAGCTACAATTTCGGTCATGCTAAAGGGTAGAATAGAGAAATGGTATTGCGAAATGCTATATAAAATATGGGCAATACAATTTGCCTGACTAATTTATTATGACTGAGGTTTAAATTCAAATTTAGAAATGGAGTTTTATAATTGATATGCATTGCTTAGTATACCATTTGTACATATTTTTAACATTGAAATTTGATACATCACGTTATTATGGCTAGAATAATATAGTTAACCATATTTTGAAGGTGAAGTTTTGAGTAAAAAGGAGTTGCTTCTGGGTACTTTAATTGAGTAAACTGCTTGCTATGATGAATTCTTAGGAGAAGGGCGCATCCAGGAAAGGGAAAATTAGAGTATCTACATCGACATCGAAATTTTATTCAATATATGCCCTGCAAAATGGGTCATTGCTTAGATTCCTTATTACGAGTTTTAAGTTTCGGAAGGGAAATCAATGTTTTTCTTTAATTATTTTTTTTGTCTGGCTTGGATGCGTCCCTGTATTCATAGAAACCGTACATGTCTGTGAATCTACTGTGGAGGCAAAAGCATGACATATTGGGGCTTTCATATTATTAAGTCTATGTTCACAGTGATCTTTTTTGTGTGTGATATCTAAGATAAGTTTACTGTGTTTTGCATTAAGTAGCTTCTCATCACAATTAACTGATTTATATTATGTAAAAAATAGTGTATCGAATAATCCTAATAGATATTTCTTTAGGCAAATAAGAGTGAGCTAGATTATGGTAGTACTGATTTTTGTGGACTTATAACTGCAGCAAGGATTTTGATTTGCTGGAATGTTTAATGACTACAAGTAAAAATAGAGTGAAAAACGTTCAAACATATTTATGTATTAAATGAAAATTGTCAATGACTACTTCAGTTAAAGCTTTAGCTTCACTAACGTTTATACATATACATATGGTTTTAGTTAGCTTGTAGTAACAAATAGAAAGTGAATCAGGAAGACAACCACAGTACAAGTTTCAGAAGTTACATTAATCATAGCATATATTCGACTCATTTTTTCGCTGACTACACTGTATATAAGGTGTATGCAGTATTTTTCATTTTGTAGTAAGCTCATGTTCACTATTATCGCTTCGAGTTTTGCACTGCAGTTTTTTCGAATCTCGCCAAAATTCGCTACTCGACTTGTCTAAAAATATCTAACTTATAAATGAAGTCATACAGAACATTATATTTCTGGATTGTTGGGATATTTACCCCAGACAATAAAATACACAATGAACAAAAAAAAGGTCTTTGATTATCCATATCTAATCTATAGTGCCATTGAAAATACTTTCACAGAATTTTGTAATCATGATGCTTCAGGGAACATTGTAACTCAAAAACTACAAAAATAAACTATAATCCATAGCTGAGCTTGATTGATTGCTTTCGTTTCCCAGATTAGCAGATATAAGTACTCAATTTATATTGTATATAAACTATTCTTTCCACGCAATATGTGAAATCCGTACAGACATTTGTCAACAGAAGTGGTCCACAATGAGTTTAGCATGGCTATTGGGTGTCATCTATTACACTAACTCAGTTGTTTGTCTGTCTGTACCCGGGTCAGGACAAAATGAGCCTGTGAACCTAGAAAGTAAGTACCTCCTGAAATTATTAGCTATAATCGAGGATACTAGGCTTCGTGTTTCCATGATGCAAAGTATGCACATTTTTCGCAGTTGCCAATAATACACACTGTTGATATATTTGGAATTTTTGAGTATACAAGCAAACAGATGCTAATAGGAGTACACGACAGGCGATGAGCAGAGTTATCTTTCTATCACGACTGTGTATGCCTTTTAATAAGCAACGTTGTTTTGAGCAGTTAAATAATGGTGACTACCGACTAATATAAAATAAGCGCAAATGACTACGTGAATGTGAGAAAACATAGGGAAGTAAATTTTGAGGTAATTTATGTGATGACAGTGCCTACTCAATAGATTCGAGGCTATGAAGCTTGATTTTGGGCTCAGTAGAGATGAATATGTATTTTTTGTCACCATTTTTCAATTATCGAATTTTACATAAAAATAAATGCATTGTATATAGTTATAAGAACTACTATACCATACTTGCTTCCCAAAAAGACTGAAGTTTTTTTTATGCCGGTGCAATACAATTTATTTCAAGGTATACGTTCCAACACATCAAATCTTGGCAAACCATCTTTTCCAGTGTGGCAATATGGCTATGATAAATATTTTTATTTTGGAGCAATTCTGAAGGTAGGTACATTATTCGTTTATTGGTTCAAAATAATGTAACAGGACGCGACAGCGTGTTTATTGAATCCGTTTTTTAATATATTGCAGATCTGTAGCCTCTCTGAAACTGTATTCTGTATTTTTAACAAATTGAGTTGAATAAAATAAATTCGATTGCTTAAATAATGGGATTTCGTATGTCCAACAATGATTATTGGAAATGTTCGGTATGTCATCAATTTTGCTATAATCACCAACTGTTCCTCTACATTATACATACTAACATATGTTATTCTATGATACTAACTTCTAACATGTTTTAAAAAAACGTGAATTCTACTATTTCAGGGTACCCCAGAAGAAGCTAGTTTGTTCTGCAACTATCATAACATGAAATTGCTGAGCATAGAAAATGCAGATGAAAATAAATTTATCATAGACTCCTTAACCGATTTTAGTAAGTATGAAAAAATAATTGAACTGAAAGTTACAAATGATGTGCTCATTCTTTGGACCATATAAGAAAAAATAATAATTGTACGAAGTTCAATTTAACGCGCATTAGACTCACAACAACCCTGATAAAGAAGTCGCATTTTTCTATATTACAATCTTGCAAAGTTGACTTATACTATCATTTTTCTGATCGTTAGCACATGAAGTCTAACACAAGTCTACCTACTATAAAAACTTTTTGATTCTCTCCTGTGTTAGTGCAACTAACATATATTATGCACTATTTCGACCTCCGGTATCTTGTCCAGTCTAGTTTATCGATGATCTTATTAATTGTATATCTCTTCCAGTGCCAGATAAGCAAGATCTGTTGTTTTGGACATCAGGAAGGAAAAGGAACGGAGTCTGGTTTTGGGACTCTGTAGGGAGTCCGATCCACTACGTGAACTGGGCACCCGGAGAGCCTCGAGCTCTTGATGGCACCAACTGCCTTCAAGCGCTTTTCAATTATGAAGAAAGTAGTATTAGATGGAGCGTGAATAGATGCGAAGCAGCCAACTATTTGATTTGTAAATCTGATTATTTGTAATAATTTCTTCTGAAAAATCATATCATATCGCTGTAAGGACTGATAATACTAAGATTAACGTGTTTTCAGCCATTTGCCTCAAAATTAAATTTTTCAACAATTAATTCCAGGGAAAGCAACCGACAGAAAAGTATATTAGAGCATAGAAATGATCAAAGTTATCTTTGGTCTGGTCCGACAATCAAAATATTTCGTTTGTTCTGCTATTATCGTAGTATATTTATTTGAATTAGAAGAATTTTAATATGGCATCTCCGTTCAAACATACTAGAAGAAATTATATTTCGGGAAAATACAAATTATTTTAGCCGATTCAATAATCCTTTCCGCGCGGTTGTGGAACGAATAACGAAAAACGCATTTTGTGAGCCACTCACCGACCTCCCTCTGAAACCGATCTATAAAAATAGATCTCGGCCAGGTAGCCGCGTTGAACAGTTTTTCTTACATATCATCTATTTATGTGGAATGTGATGATGAACTTCTCCTTTCTTCGGATAGATGTCAGACCGCGGATGGTATCAACCAAAACAGATGCGCTGAATGAAGGCAACTTTTGGATACATCCAGATTATACATATTTTGTTTGTACAGTATTCCATACCATAGCAATGACAACAAGGTCTCATTTGAACAGTGACCTTGGTACTCAAAAGACACACTAGTCACAATAAAAGAGTGCAATTATTATATTTATTCTATTATTACCTAACATATTTTATACCGCCTTCACAATATCTTATTTGAGCAATAATTCTTAGTCAAATCCAAATTCAAATACATCTTCATCAAGATCTTACAAGATAGTTATTTGTCTTCTGTCTAACAAATACAGACCAGAAGAGCAGAAATAGGAAAACCTACTAAAAGTATTAAAGATCTGAAAGAAGGACATGGCATGTAACAACTGTCGTAGTTAAGATAGGGAAGCGAGATCTGTAACAAATAGTGTGCTGTAAATTCGCGTTTCGAGTGCAGGAGAGCAAATTACGGAGCTTGGCTCGGGCGCCATATTTCCTATCTACGATGTAACAGTGTTCAAAGTTCAACATTATTAAAAAGCATACCTATAATTACAAGGCCTCTTTCAAATGCACAGGCTACCCCTCTAAAGCTGGGGCCTGCGAGAAATCTCCACAGAGAACACTTGAAAAAACGAAACAGCACGTTGCAGTGTGAACAGTTATTTTTATTTAAATGCCTTTCACTTCCGGGCATATTTCAATACGTGGACCACCCCTCTGAATACCAGGCCACGGAGAAATCCAGCTGAATACCTGAAGAACACGAAGTTACGGGTCTAAAACTGTTAGACAGGTTTCATAATTCATGAAGCCTATGATTTCCTGACAAGTTCTAAATGAACGCCTTTCCCTAAAGCCTGGACATGCAGGAACTCCCTCTCTTGGTTTTATAAATAGTATGTTTACTAGACGTTCCGTAAAAAAAGTGGACATTTTATAATGCACCCCCAACCAAAGCTTTTAAGATGAATGCAGTGGCATTTGGGTCCCTGAATTTTCACTTCCTCGATTAGTTCGCACTATTTTGTTAAGTCTTGCCGATTAAAGCGCAAAAAAAATCAATGAATATATCTAAAAACTGATACGGAGTCGATCTGATTGAGAAAAAAGCAGATAATTATACATAAAAACAAGAACACGTCGGTTATCTTATTAGTAAGTATTCGCATACATATTTTTGTCACCAGGCTTCCACCGAGTAGAATCGATTCCCTTCTGATCAACTCCGTCCCCAACAAAAAGCCCCACATGACTCATTATAGCTGCGTGCGCCGATGCCAGGTCTCCAAATCGTCTACAGATATGCGACATTCGGTATACACGGACAGTTCAACGGTAAAGCACTAACGCCAAAGCCGCAGCCCCAAGTGGCAACAGCCCGCTTGCATCGACTGGTTCTGGAAGGCATCAGAGTCGCTACACCATGTGTTTTGTAAATTATAAATAATAGAGGCTGAACAGAGCAAGCAGTTATCCAGTTGTACCGTGATCATTTTCGCGTTGCATGAACGGAAAGTTCAAGCTCTATGGGCTGAAGTTTCAAATCGCGCTTTCCTGATAATTACGGTAAGTGTTCTCTTCTATAGTTGCTTCCAAATTGCGGAGTATTTAAGATAAGGTATTTGAATGATGAGTGGGTGCAGTTATCTTACTATGTATTAACAACACATAGCTTGTGTTTCTGTTTATATTGAAGTTTAATCTTATGTCATTCTAATTTGCCGGCGATGAATGTTACAAGCCCACATACATATTTATAAATAGACACTCGATTAACGATTTGATGAGTTTTCAACGTTACACTTTGCTTCCTGGAAATCTATCATAGCCTTCTACTTTATGGATGTATTATATTCTCTTCTGGAATTTGTAAGGTGATATGTGTGACTGAATAAATTTTTTTTAATACACCAATATTTTTCCGAATGGTAAAAAAATTGATTCGTGTCTTTAGGTATGTGGGAGAATATTATCACCATCATTGTAGGTTGTAGGGAACCAATTTTTTGTCTATTAGAACGTCGTTATTTTTGTTTCATTAGCCGCCACGTGATGATATTTTCCGGACTTACATTTTCTATATAATTTTGAGTTACACGACCTTACGATTGATTTACTATCATCAATTGTCTTTGGGTGAACTGAATAGCCTTCAGCCCATGCTTCATTTTTTCCTTATCTTGCCCTCCATTTTTTTCTTTTCAACGGTCATAGTACAATGGACAAAAATCTTTGGAAAATATCTGAAAAAATAAATAAAAGTTGATATATGTACTTGTGATCTTGGTTTCGGTTCATGATACCAGTTGCGGTTCCGGGATTTAATTTTGAGGAGATATGGTTTGCGGCTAAAAATTTTTCAGAATTAAAAACGGCCATTTTAGTGGTGTGTCTTTGAAACCATAACCTAGCATTGCTGACTCCGCCACTGAGCAATCGAAGCTTTTTTGTTAGGCTGTCAGTTAATAACATATATCTCATCAATATTGCAATCATTGTACAAATATTTTACCAGACGTTTGTTTTATTAATTTAATGATACTTGATCAATATCTAATCAATGTGATTATCATAAAAACAAATACTTAGATTGAATATTTAGGTTTCCGTATTTGATAGTTAATATTGATAATTATCTGTAGCTTAACGAAGCGCGCGCTAAAACAAGTGATTAACATAAAATTTATCATTAAATACAAGAGTACTTAAGCATTAACAAAGAAACGTATTATGTGAACTAATTCTATGATTGATCTATTATTTTTAACAAATGAAATAAAAGTAGTTGCAATAATCGCATTCTCAAAAGCATATTGTCATATTTAAATGGAATTTTTAGTATTTATAAATAGCTGCTTATTGATTGATAAATATCTACATACCCCAAAAAGGTATATTTTCAAAAAAAAAACAGACTTTACTATGATATTGTTTTTGTATTGATTCTATACCCTTGGAATGTATGCTAACCTCTTTTCTGGTTCATCTTTGTATTTCAAATATCAAGCATGAGAAACCCTATGGAATGTAATGTCGTACACAGAACTGAAAGGAAACTGTGTAGGAAGCAGAATGGTATCGTAATTCAGAATCTGTGAGGTCGATAAAGTGATGTATTGCTAGGAATCATCATTGAACTTTGGAAAATATGTACAATGACGTTTGATTATATTATCATGTATGCATTCACAACTAATATCATTCGACTTGAATTTTTTCCCGTATTTTAGAGATAGGATAGGTATACAAATATAATAAAGTTAACAGTTTGTTTGGATGTTAGTGAAAAGTGTAGTGACCATTGTTCATAAAATTATTTTTGTTATTAATTATCAGGACATCATTCATACAATTGAAATAGTCCCATAACTGGAGCTTTTTGTGAGTTAAAAGTACATGTCAGTACTACGGATAACTGTAATGGATGTCGACACAGTTGATACTATAAATGTTCAAACTATGTGTCCATATAGATGCGAACTGCGTTCGCAATTTGACATTTGGAGGGAAGATGGTCTTCCTGGGAGTCTACCTAACATAGCCACTCTGATTAGAGACTTGCCTATACACAGTGGGCTCAATTCTCTCTCTCTTTGGGTGAAGCAAAACATAAGTATAGTTATCTAATAGTTTTTGGGTTTGCTGATTTCATAAATGACATCAAAATGTGGAAATTCAAAATGGGGGACGATAAAAAGTGCAAGATTTTTTGTATAAAATGGTTTGATTGACCGAAGTTGAATCTAAGGGGGTTTACGAGATCGCTGATTTTGAAAATGATCTCAGAAATAGGTAGTTCAAAATGGCGTTTATACTACGTATCTGAAGGATTCAGAAACTTTAAACTCCTTGAATTGATCCTAATCTTCTAATCTAGGAGGATCTACTGGGATCACAAATTTTAAAATCATTTAATATGGAAGTGAGTGAAGTCACAAGCGTCTCGACATTGTACACAATAGGCTGTTAGATATGTAAATTGTACATGTTTCACGAAAATATCGCTCGCCATACCTTTAGAAACATTTTCCATATCGCACCGCGTAAAAAACAATACAATAATTACATCATTCAACATTGGAGATGGATTCAGTAAGAGCTGTAATACGACTCACATAATAGTAACAACTCGAAACAGCTGTTACCGCACATAAACTAACACCCTTTCTGAAATATATCTGAGGACCATTTTGAACAGACAATTTCAAAATTAGCAATAAATTTCGACAAACATACTCTTCATAACTATAAAAAATAGTTTATAAAGGCACCCATCTGTCTTGATGTTTCTTTACGGTTTTCACTCATCAGTCATAAATCGTCATGACAGTTTTGATGGGTATATGGTGAAATGCCCTGTTTTAACATTGATTTCCGTTCATTTCTTGGCAACAATACATGATTAGATTAATATTGATCTGTTTTTATTGATTTTCCATTTAAATACGAAATAATAGGGACGAATTAGTTATGCTTTTTTTAATAGTAAAAATAATTAATAGAATGTTTCAAGAGATATTCCGTCATGAGATGAGATACCCTGTAGCTGTGACAGAAGAATAGGACCATAACTTTCAATATACGCTAACGTGAATTCAGGATACGATACAAACAAAATGTTTACGTAAAGATAATTACTTACATCAGAAATATGTCTATCTGAGAATCGCATGCTGAAATATAGTGATTAACGTTGTTTGTAGGTAGAAAATTAATATTTTTTATTGAATTACATCACACTAGTTGAATAATTTGATTATTTATTTTTTATTGGGTTATGATTTTTCTTCTGCTATCTCTTAAAGTATGTTGAGGGGGAGGCGTAGTGGGACCATTTTCGATGAACCTTTAATCCTTTAGTCTGAGTGCATTGATTATGATCTATGATATAATATCTCAGAGTGAGTGGATGACGTTGACAGGACTTGAACTAATACCTCGTACAAACACATGGGGTGTCTGACTAGAAGAGTCTCCACGGGCTAGAATCATGAAGGCTGCCAAATTCGGTCTGGCTGATAATTTTACGTTTTTTTTAAACTCTCATTTCTGTTTCTTCTTATAAATGCATATAAACTTTGAAGTTTTCCAACATTTCCTTGTATAAAACTTTATTTGTAAATTTTAGGTGACAACAGCGTAAGTATTCAAAATCAAGAGGGCTGGGGTATTTTACTGCTAATCATATTTTTATCATTCAACCTTTCGACTAACTCAAATAAATTACAAAAAATCCTGAAAAATCCGAAATTCTCTGAAAAAGAATAATAATAGATCGAGCTCGATTTGCTATGGAAAATCATGACTTTCATGTCAGGCATTCCATTAATTAAAGAAAGTTTGATTTCCGTATGTTGTTAAGAAATCTTGATAAGATTTACTGTTGACTGATTTTTCTATACACAATTACTCCGAATGAATGTTGAAAAACTACAGAATGCTCATTAAAACGATCCAAACTGTTGAACGCTTTGAATAATATGTTGTTAACGAATTATTCGCGTGATATAATCGTTTGATTGAACAAAAATTTTCCAGATTTCACAAAATATAAAAAGTATACGTTGTCCATCTAGCGAAAATTTCATCTTGATATTGTGGAGGATAAAGGGGTGGAATACTCATTAAATTGGAATGAACTTGACTAAATTAGTGTTTCTTGTGACAAAATAGATAGCGAGGATGGTATTTTGATCCAAAAATTTTAGAATTGGTGTTTTCTGACGTAATGATGTAAATGAAATAGCCACCTTTATAATGGCGACTCACCCTATGACGTGAATGCGTCTTTGAACGTAATAGGTCAAAGGTGAAAGCACTTAAAGGTTACATTGACATTTCACATGGCGATGACAATGTGGCAAAATCAGAATATTTGGCTATTTGCAAATTTTCAAGCGTACATGTCTTGTTTGGCAAGTAGTAATATCTCAAATATTTGTCTCATTTAACATATGTTAATTTATGTACCAACAATAGATATAAAATATTTGCTATATCACAAATGACAAATATTTCTGTATTTTCATACTGTGTTTTTTGAGATATTTGCTAAATAACAAACATTTGCTATTTACATTAAAATATACAAATACTTGATATTTGTCATACATCAAATATTTTCCTCCGGTTGTTGGTGAATAAACGTATCAAAGACGTCAAATATTTAAGGTACCACCACTAGCACAAAACCAAACAATACGTGTATGTGGCCGACACTTTGCAAAAAGTTGGACAAACAGCTAGCGATAGCCAAACATTCGGCATTTGCCACATTTCACACGTTTGTGGCCGCCTTTGTACCACAGTGCATTTACATTTTACAAACTATTAGCTGGGGGTGAGTTAAACGACCAGGCGAGTCTAGGCTAAAGACGAAACACACATGCCTATAGCAGGTCTTGTGCATAGTGGACAGCATGTACTGAATATAAATAAAGCTCAAGATTGGAATAGGTCGACACTTCATATCTTTATTACCTATTCATAATAATGGTTCGACACACATTTATTTGTCCTAAATAGAAAGTTATACCAAATATGCGCATACGAGTATATACATATACGTTTTCTTTAATAAACCACAACATATTTCCGTATTATGGCCTCTCTTTGCGATCGCCATAATCATCAATAATTATCGCTCCTGCATTCTGACGTAACTTCTGCGGGGAATCCTGTTGTTCTCAGGCATAGTTCGTGACTGCAGGGTCGCACATCTCTTTCTCTTTGCTGCCGCATTGACATTTCCAAGATGGCAATTTTTTTCCTAGTTAGCGTGAGGTAAATCATGCAATGCTATCATAGTGCAGTTGTAAACTGTTTTTAGAACTCATGTGACGCTCTTACTTGGTGAAACTCTTCCATCATGTAGATAAAAAGTTGTGTAGTTTTCACACAGTTTCACAAATAATACTCTTTCTTACAGTATTATTTGTGGAACTGTGTGAAAACTACACAACTTTTTATCTACATGTTTTTAAAACTTCAGCAATGTTTTTGCTACACTGTATATGTGTATTTATTCAAAGCCAACAGAATAGATAGTAATCATATTGCTGAAATCAGGAACTGGACTGTTTTTGATTTTACTTGCCACATCAAAATTTCGAAATCGAGATATTGTACTTTCTTGATGTTGCATGACTTGCATCACGAAAAACCATGTTACTCATTTCCGTTAGTCTGTCTGTCTGTCTATGTGTATTCTTTTCACTTACCGTTGGCCACTGACAAGGATGGAAAAAGCTTATCATTGAGATAAAAATATCCAAACTTCTCTTTTGGATGTTTGCGAGGCATCTCATCATTTTCCTATGATTTTTTTTGGGTTTGCGGGGGGAGGGGGTTAAAATTGGGAGAATTTTAGATAAATTTCAGATATTTCATACAAAAGTAAGTCATAAATTGCCTGTAGACTGCAGATGATCTCACATGGTGAAGCTCTGTCATCACAACACAAGGTTTCGAAAATGAAACTTTTTGTATGACGCGTTTCGATTCAATAATCATATAAAAAAATTCTGGTATGTCAATATTTTTTTGATTTTTTGTTTGTTTTGGACTCCGCCGCCAATGAAACCATTTCAAAAAATAAAACAGTATCAGTTTTTATCTTCAATCTGAATCTTTATTTCTAAGGTGATGCAGTAATTCCATTGCATGGAAGTACAGCTGCAACTTTTTTTTCCGATCATAATACTTACTGAACATATCAATATCGTCCGTATAATGAACTGATTTTCCTGTGCTATTATGCGCTATATGTGGTGCTTACAATATTATTTAATTGACAAGAATGCTTAAAAATCGTAGTTGCGTAAATCTGTGCACATCTGCCTTGTTTCGCATACGCTCAGCGGCGGATCTACGATTTGAGAGGCACAAGGCTTGATAATTGTTGGAGTCCCTATCCTCATTTCTATTTTTTTCTCATCGGTTTTCGAGTTATTGATACCAATACGAATACAAACAAAAGCTGAACATTTTTTTTGAATATATAAGCATATGTAAATAATAAAGAACTAAGAACCACAAATAAAATATAAGAAACTGTAAGATAAGAATATAATGTACACATCACATAAAAAATAAAATGATTTCAAATAAACAAAGGAACTCTAATCCACAAATGAATTAATATAAACTGTACGTGGTAAATGAAAAACAAATAAAAACCACATAAAGTAAGGTACAAGTAACACTAAAACAAGAAGAATATCAAGTAGAAATGAAAAATAAAACGTTTCCAAATAAATGAATGAATGTAATGCCGGGGCCCCTGCATATTTTTGCATTTTCTTGTTAGGAAATGTCATTCAGTGAGGTGCAGAATCTAGCGAAAATATTTTTTGAAGATGGAGGAGGTGGGTGGACTTTTATTTGGTCAGATTGTCAACTTGATGTGTATATATATATATATATGAATAAACATTCACGCCTTGTAGTTGTACTCCATTATTTTGAACATACTACACTGATTGTAGAACTTATCTTTAGCACAGTCATTGAACTTATGGTTATTTCCTTGAAGCAGGTTAAACCAATTTATCAGAATCCGTAAAAGAAGTAATTTCGGCTTTTACAGCTTCCCATAAATAAACTATGTGAACGTTTTCCGTGATTTTGCTAAAAATACTTGAGTCTTTGTTTCTACATAATCGAAGTAGGTACTGGTACTGGAACCTATTTCTTATTTGTATAAATCCTACAGGACATCAATTGATCAATATTTCCTTAGCCTGATAGCAATATAGTAAGGTCGTTTTAACGTGTAGGTAGCAGGTTAATTCCAATGAGTGACTAATATTGTTGTTAAATTGTTATTACTTATTATTTTCCAAATTTCCTGTTTTCTTGATGTTTCGTGACATATACAGTAGAAACAACCATGGCACTCATTTCCGTCGGTCTGTCTGTCAGTATGACTACACTCGGCCGGTGATCCTTGGCCCCTCTATAACTCGGAAAGGACTTGGGTTTTGATGAAACTTTGAGACTAGGTTACTACTGTGACAAGGAGGTAAAACATCAGTAGTGTTCGATAATCGGTTCAGTCAGACAAAAAAAAAACGCTCAAACTTCGTTTTTATTATTCCATATCTTCTACCACTGTATTCGCTAATTATTCTCGTCAGTAGCCATACATTCAAGAAAAATGTCAAGAGTAAAACATCATTACCTCATGAAAAGTTTGATTTCGGACTTCCATTGTCTATAAAATTGGAAAGGAAAGGAACGTGTTCGCCAGTTCACCTGAAGACGATTGAAGATAGCACATCAATCGAAACGTCGTGATACTCAAAATTTTATAGACAATGGAAGTCCGAAATCAAACTTCATAAATCCACCTTGTCTACAAGTTTCAAACAACATCATTACCTCTTTGCACATCCTTGTTTACGGATATAGGGGATTTTGCTACATTACATAAGTATATATACTCAACCTATTAAGGAGTCTGTATGCAAGAAAGCTATATGAATTATGTTATTTCATTACATGCTTTTAATATAAACGGCCACAGTTTTTATTTTGACGCTGTCAAAGTGCGAAAAATGGTTCGTTGTCCAAACAGCTTTCAACAAAATCAGAGAAATGCAACTCTTCTGAGGCTCAAACTGTTTTCTCCATAATCTGTTCTACTTTTCCTGATAAACTTCCTAAACTTATCGAAATGTTGTTTCATCATTGCACATTGATGTTCATAAGGTTATTTATATAACAGTTTTCAAGTCAAAGGTGATCCAGAAGTTTCTCCATGTTTCGATATACGTCACAAAAAGAGCTTTGTTTGTAGAATCTTGTGTTTGAAAAATACAATTATTATCTTAATTATATCTTACTTTTTTTAAAGCATATGTCAATGTCACTCATTTCCGTCGGTCTGTCTATTAGACTATCTGTAGCTTTTAAGTCATCTGTAGTAATAGTTGCTGAAACCGAAGCGGAACAAACATCAAGAATAAATTTAACTATGGGATAAAATGACATACAACTTGTGAAAAGATAATTGATTCAATTTTTTTAAACATCCAGAGTGCACCAAAAATTCGATAAGTTCATGAGTCAGATGTATCGTAAAAATCCACAGCTATTGGAAATAAATACAGTTACATAAGAAGTTATCTATTCGTTGACTTAAGTACGAGTATATGATATTCCAGGTTTACAGTCCCCTGAATAGTTCTATTCGGTTGCATCTTACATATATGCACGGCTAATGTTACTAATTCTCTTTATGGTTGCGAAAATACAAAAGGCAAGGCTTTCTTAAGAAGGCGATATTTATTTACACATTACTCACATTTGCGACATAAACTGATGGTTGAAACGCGTCAAACTTTCCAATAACTACCAGCAAAGGACGTTTTCAGTTACATACTACGACCATCACATTTATTGTTTTGTATCAAGCAATAAAAATAGTAATTAAACAATCATCCTCAATTTTCATAAAACAAATCTTGTATAAAAATCGTATTGCTAAATAGTATCTAGCAACAATTACAGTACTAAGAGTACTAGTTTTAATTTCACTAATACATGACAGCATGTATTTTGATTTGTTTATATGATTTTACTATTGGGATTGTAAGGACTGTCAAACGATGATTTGAATATAAATCGAAACGCGTCACTGGAAGAACGAGTGTAAACAACTGAGAGCATCTACAGTCTAAATATAATTATTGTAAAAATATCTCATGACCCTATCAACAAAAAGAGTGCCTGGTAGTTACTAAAACATTGTACTTTACTTCAATTTTTGTTGCAGGTAACACAAAGCTTTAAAATGTTCCGGTGCCATTTGGTCATAGTTCCTTTCTTGTTTCTATCGCGAGTGAGCTGCGAGGTTTTCACGGCGTTGACAGATCTTCAAGAACTACTCAACACAGAAGCTGTACTTATACAATCCCTGGAGAATTACATACGGGCCGAAGAGTTGAGAATTGATCTTCTGAAAAGGTTGGTATTTGCCTAATTTTTTCATTATACTCAAAGGAGGAGGAACGTTGTCAGCCTCTCTGGCTGGAACTTCTATTCATCTAAGATGAAGAAGAAGAATCTACGCAAAAATGGGAGACATATTCTGTTAAATTGGACTCAATAAGTGATATTCTTACGAGAGTACAGCATTGATGAACGAAAAGTATCTCGGCCCTGGACAACCAGCAACATGTTCCTCCTTCTCCCTGGGTTTTGTTGTTTAAGCGCCGATTAAAATCAATCATTTCACTTCCCACGCAATTTACCGGGTAGGTAATATCTTTTTCTAACGTTTTGCGGTGCACGAAATACACGTCACTCATTTTATCTGTCCATCGTTGGCATTTTTATCAGTACGTAATCTCAGTAGCCGTCGGCACGTAATTGATATGTGTGCTTTTTTTGGAGTATGTGCATTCGCGACGGCATAATTCGAAAAATACCAATGTTGCTCGTACGTTTCTCAGATTGCTGATCATTTTCAATTGTAGTTAAATATTTTTGGGGTCAATAAACTATGTCTAAGCTTCATTTTTACAGATTTCTGATCAGTTCAGGGCTTCAAATGACTGAATTTTTCATGTAGATTTTAGAATATGCTCCTACTTGGTGAAGCTCTTCCTGATGTAAGTAGTTCACCGGCTTTCACGATTAAAATTCTCAGATGTGTAACGCGTATCACTCAAATGTTTAAAGCATCTTCAGGTCCGATTAAGAGTTAACAATGACTAACTATATTAACTAGCTAAAATCAATGATAAATACATAACTCAAATCTGATATGTTTATCATGCCTCGAAACCATTTTCTTCAACTATTTCGCTGAGAAAAAACATTCTCCAGTATAAAAGAATTCGTATTATACGAGGTTCCTTCATAGATCCATAAACTAAGCTTGTCTGGCTTGTCCTTTTACCTTATGTCAAATTCACAATCAGAATACTTCCCTCACATGTGCAAGTAATAAAAATAATTGCATTAGAAATTATCCAATCCCAATTAATATTCTTCCAACTGCACCGGTGCTAAATCCGGTAATAGCTAAATTACAAAAAAAATCAAGAGAGCTCGTTTGCGAAATACATACATATTTGAATATTTTTTGTGTAATTTTCGCATGAGTGCTATTATTGCCGCAGAGATACAAACATATATAAATCCGTATTATGTTTTACAATTCCTAGATGCATACATCATGACGAGTTACATCACATCATCATGGGATCACATCAGAGCGCAGACTGTATATTTAATGACAAATGCTTCCTTTCCATGTTCTAATTACAACTGTTGCAGATGTTTATCGCGTTATTGTTTATACAGGGTCTAACAGAAGTTTTGTATCCGGTCATATCAGTGTACTCTTCTTCTGTATTATCTGTATTCAGAGTAACTGAGTATTGTGGATATACAGTATATATAAATATTGCGACTTTGAAAGGAATTATATGAAATTCTAATACGATTGATTGGAATATCTTTGGTAACGTCCAAGTTTCCTTGGCAGCTTTTAAAAAACGGGTGTCCCAGTAGGTACTTCGGGATTTAAATTTAGCGCCATTTTGTAGTGACTTAACCTAGAAATGGTATATTGCGCATCTGTCATTTAGAGACCCGGCAATTCAATTATGGATCGTTTTACGACGGAAGAACGTATCAAAATTGTGAAAACTTACTACGAAAGTTCACGTTCGTGTGTAAGAACAGTTCGTAAGCTTCGTTTATTTTTTGAGCGCAATCATGTGCCAAGTGACAACGCAATTCGCAATCTCATTCACAAATTTGAGGCTACCGGATCTTGATGTAAAAGTGCTAGTTCGTCCACGTAGTACTCGATCCAACAAAAATATCGCTACAGTACGTGCACATGTAACCGAAAATCCCAGAACTTCAATTCGTCATCGATCTCAACAATTGAACATAACGAAAAGCTCTCTGCAACGAATTTTGACCAAAGATCTGGCCTTACACGCATATAAAATTCAACTGACGCAAGAGCTAAAGCCCCCAGATCACGAGCAACGCCGTGCATTCGCTAATTTTGTCTTAGAAGAGGTTAGAAGTAATGCAGAATTCTGTGATAAAATTATCTTCTCTGGCGAAGCCCACTTTTTCCTGGGAGGTTACGTGAATAAGCAAAATTGCAGAATTTGGGTAAGTGAAAATCCTCGAGTGATTGAAGAAAAACCTTCATATCCTCTTCGAGTAACTGTGTGGTGTGCATTGTGGGCTGGAGGGGTTATAGGGCCATTCTTTCATGAAAATGACGATGGTGAAACGGTAAATGTTAATGGCGAGCGTTACCGCAATATGTTACGAGACTTTCTATGTCCCCAACTGGATAATCTACACCTGACGAATATGTTCTTTCAACAAGATGGAGCCACGTGTCATACTGCGAACGAAACCCTAGAATTGTTACGGACACGTTTTCCTGACCGGGATGTTTCTCGCAATGGTGATATTCGCTGGCCTGCGAGATCATGCGACCTAACCCCACTGGACTTTTTCTTGTGGGGCTTTCTCAAGGACAAAGTCTATTTTAAAAAGCCGCAGACGATTAATGACCTGAAGCAAAACATTTCTCAAGTTATTGATGAAATTGGACCGCAGTTGTGCCAAAAGGGTATAGACAATTTTAGACAAAGAGTCGTCATCTGTAGAAACAGCCGAGGGGGGCATTTAGAGAACATTATTTTTAAAACATAACTCCCATACCTCTACATTTTAATAACATAAACAAGAATATTATTTATCTAATTTTGTTGGGTTCATTTAAAAACAAAATCCCGAAGTAACCATTGGGACACTATGAAAAACAAAATTTCGTAATTATAATGACATTGACATTTTTGACTACTTCCAGGGGAAGAGTTTTGTTTCCCAATATATGTCATTAAAATTTCGAAATTTAATTTATCATATCTTGAACTGTAATGAAGGCGGCGGAGTAGCCGAATGGTCAGTCGATCGTATGTGGCCAAAGACTAATCAAAATTAGCGGTCAAAAGTTTCTTTAATTAGAAAGTCAATATTAAAATACGTTAATTACGGCGAAAGAAAGAAACGTGCATACACATAGTTGTAAATCCTCGTATAACTTCGAAAAAATATATAGTTACTTTATAATAGAACAAAATATACTCCAATGAATATATCGCCAGGAGATTACAGAAATAACTATTAATTTTATCATAAATGCCGATATGTGAATAACCTTCTTACACTATTAATCAAAATGACGGTGATGTTGTTTTATTTATATTGAGGCTTAAGAATCCCCGAAACCATATCTTATTTTTATGTATGTATTATTGTATATGTTGTGAAGCGAGTCTATTTATCAATCAATGTAAAAGTGAATGCTAATATAATACCAACAATGATCTTTACATAATTGTTAATCCTTTTATTTTTATCATGTAATTGAAATATATCTACGCATACATGGTGAATATTTATGTAGTACTCGGGAACCCCCACCTTTTCACACAAGTGAGGAAATAAAAAATAAGTTTTTGAATAGATTATAAATTACTAGTAGAGGTCATTGCAACAGGATATTTCGTAGGCGGTATGGGAAGCAACTCTGTGATTATAATTAATCGGATAAAATGTGAAAGGAATAATATACCTATGCAGCTTGATTAGCATGAAGTATGTCTGTTTGGATATTCTCACTTGATGGCGTACTTTATAAAGTTCTCCAACATGCCCACATTTCCAATGTCTGGGAACATATATATATATATATATATATATATATATATATATATATATATATATATATATATATATATATAACACATTCTTTTTATCTTCTGTGACCTATTTGTTATAAATGTTGCTTCAAGTTGAATGAATTTCATACCAGTTAGTTATTCTCGTTGTGACTAGTAAGATGAGAAAAGAATTATCCGTTGTTTATATTGTGTTGTTATTATAAAATTACAAGTGCAGCAAATTTAAGTTTTGTCTGATAAACTTATAAATTTTTCATTAGATTAATGTTATTTTTACCAAGCCCATCTATGTAGTACGACGATCACGCTGAGAGTTTTCAGATACAGAAAAACTACAAGGTTTTATTAAAAAGGAATCCCATAGACCATCTCATTTATAAATTAAATCACGATAAGGTAGAATTCCACTATGAGATGTTTCTTCTCTTGAGGTAACACTTGAGTGGGAAGGTTATGGAGATGTAATGAGTATATTTTTTGTACATGCTATATGTCAGTACTGTTATTTATTATGTTTTCAGATATGTAGATATTTACAACAAGCAGCACAACAAAGCAACAGAAGATGTGGAATCGTATGTGGCGAATCCTTTAAACGCATATACATTAGTAAAACGAATGACGACAGATTGGCAAGAAGTGGAGTCACTGATACAGACAGATGTCAGTAAAGGTAAATTTCAACCGAGCATAAGCAGCTAATAATAATAATTTAGTGCTATCTATTATTTTAATGTTTGTATATACAAGAAGTATTTAAAAAATATATTGTCAATTTCGTATTGAACAAATTGGAAACAAATGAAACAATATTTACAAAATTGAGTAGCCGCACTCATTTGGAAACAAAAGAGATAATGCTTTGAACCAAGCTATTACAGTCAGTAGAATTGCTTGCAAATACTCTGAAATCATGGATCATTTCTTTTAGATTACGTGGCGAATATTACTCATGCCAAAGAAAGCATGAAATTTCCTACAGACGAAGACCTGAATGGAGCTGCAGCAGCTGTGATTAGGTTGCAAGACACATACAGGTACTGTTACAAATATTACAAATAAATAGTTGTTCATCTTATAGGTACTGGTGGCTAATTAAGAAGTAGTTGTGTGAAAATATAAATTAGATTCATTTGATATAAATGCGTCGATACACCAAAAGTTTTGTTACTGATTTATAAATTTGAGAAGAAAAAAGTTAACGTTCTTACACAGATTTTCAGCATAAAACGCGATTGATAAATATCTTAAAAATGAAACAAGGTATGTCTAGATGAAAAATTGTGTATTAGTACACAAAGTTTCACAAATAAAATTAATTCCTTCAGTGACGCGTTTCGTATTTAATTTATCCTCGGACTGTCATGTTTGACTGTTTACAAAGGCTACCCAGTTTACAATCCGACGATGACTTAAATATATCGAAACGCGTCACTGAAAGAGAGTTTTATTTGTGAAGTTTTTGAGTTTCATCCTTCTATGGGCTATAGTATAAGTAGTTTGTTTGTTGTTAAAGTAAATGATCTTTTTAGACTATCCAGCTATGGTATACGATTTCTATCATATCTTGACGCATATAATGAGTCATCAATTTGTAAACATGTATACTATTATGTATTTTCAGGTTGGATACAGCTTCATTAGCAAGAGGCGAGCTAAATGGTGTGAAGTATAGCGCAGAGTTAACTGCTGCTGATTGCTTTGAGCTAGGCAGACACAGTTATAACATCGGAGATTTCTATCACACACTGTTGTGGATGCGAGAAGCTGATGATAGGTGAGAACCTCTAGAATCCGTCAAGGGTTTCAGAAAACCAAAATAATTACACAAATTTTAATATTTAATTGTCATATCATATTTTTTTAGGTTGAATAGGGAATATAACAAAACAGTGGACAAAAGTGAGATTCTGGAGTACTTAGCGTTTTCTTCCTACAAAGAAGGTAAGACGGTAACCAATATCTCCAAGGAATGTTGATTTAAATTTGAATTTTTCTAGATCATACTTGAAAAAAAAATTGGATGAAAGTCAGATCTAGAATTTTGGTAAAATCGCTTTACTGACTTTTTGTTAGTTATAAATATGGTAAAATACTAAAACTTAGTATTAGAAAGTTAAAATTATGTAATTTTTCAATTCTATTATTTGATTAGTGTAATAGTATACCATATATGCAGAAACTTTTTTTAGCAATGTTCGAATTTTGGAGGGCGGACGAAATATCAATGTAGCATTGTTGTTTTAATTCCTGACATTTTTCGAATAAGGGGACTATATCTAATATGTTGCCAGCTTATCAGTAATATTATAATATGCTTCTGTCTCCCAGGAAACATCAATCTTGCCTTAGACTTAACAAACAAACTTCTGGAAATGGTGCCGACGCATGCGAGAGCCTTGGGAAATAAAGTCTACTACGAGGAAGAGATCCAGAGAGCAACTTACAAGAAGAAAGGAGATGATGAAACGGAAGATGTAGTAGAAAATGAAGGGGTAAATATTGTAAGAACACACAATTTTTCGAGTCTGCAGTATGACGGTGTGGT
This sequence comes from Bruchidius siliquastri, assembly GCA_949316355.1. Lineage (NCBI taxonomy): Eukaryota > Metazoa > Arthropoda > Insecta > Coleoptera > Chrysomelidae > Bruchidius > Bruchidius siliquastri. The sequence goes on along the minus strand of OX438533.1, from coordinate 38,391,037 downwards.
ACAATTACTAAAACGTTTTATTGCATACTAAAATTTACTTTTAGTAGTATAATTATTTGGTCTAACATCTTTGTCAATTAGTTTATTAGCTTTCTTGTACATTATCTGTAATATTGTTTTTTTATTATTGTAGACAAAACGAACTGGTTTAGCAGATTTTTATTGACACTTGTCTCTGTCTATCATTTAGAACTGCGTTACTTAGCTTATAGTGTATTTTGGTTTATGTACATAGTGGCAACACATCTTTCTAGATTCTTGCATGTAAATGTAGATTCCTTCACCTATTTTTCATCTTGTGTAGCACTATCACCTATAAACTTTAGTCCCTGTCATAATTATATAATAATCACAAACAATATACAGTTTTACTACTATTTAAAAATACCCAACACGTGTGTCGCTAAGTATCTTCAGGGGATGATTAAAACTCAGAGTTTCATCTATCTAAAAATACACAACACCTCTTTCGCTTAACACCCATTTTCCTCTGAACATGTCAATGTAGTTAGCGAAACACGTGTAGAATATTTAAAAAAGTGGTTTGGCGATTGGTAAAACTGTTTAATAACCAGCCTTTTTTGACATTTTGTGGTGCGTATATTTGGAAAATCTATACGATTGATTTCCATCGTTATGTCGCCTTTCATGTTAACCACTAAATTCCGTCGCAGAAAAACTGCTGGTGGCTTGTGCTATGTACAAACATGTATGTGTCCCCTTAGATACGTCTTGTTGATAAATACGAGGGTCACGCTGAAAGTTTTTGGATACAAAATGCTAGAATTTAAAAAACGTAATAATTTTGATATGCACTTACTTGAAAAATGGATTTCCGAGACTGCTTGTAAAGTGGATCACTCCTTTTTTGTTGTATTTTTATGATATTATTTAGCTTCTCTGAAACGTGTATATCAAACAATATATATGTTACCTTTCCCCTTACTATTCAAGCAGTAAAGTTTCTGTCTAAAACAGAAACCGGTCTAGTACGTTATGTTAAATGTTTTCGAAGGTGGAGGATTTTTTATGTTACTGCTAAAATAAAATAGGCCAATATTTATGTGATTTTATTTTATTACAGCTCCATCATGATCCTGATAGAGAGCGGTATGAGGCATTGTGTCGTGGCGAGCTGAAGCTGCCAGAAGAGGCAGTTGGAAAATTGAAGTGCAGGTATGAGTGAATATTGAATATTGCTCTTGATTCTGTTAAAATCTAAAAAGATTTATTCGAAAAGAGGAATCTAGCGTGGATAAATTTAAAATGTTGCTTGGGTTGTCAAGAAGATGACGTTGAACATAATTTTCAGTTTATTTTGTAATTAACTGGTAGATGGTATCATGTCATCACAAGTTATTTTGTGGAGGACTGGAAAGTAAATGGTTTTTCCAAGTGTTGTTCCCCTAAAACTAAATCAATCTACAGCCCCTGAATGCATCATTTTTCGGATGGTAAGATCATTGAATGTCTTTGATTTAACAAGCTTATATTTGCAGATATGTGACGAATAACAAACCATACCTTCTAATAGCACCATTCAAAGTTGAACAGGCCCACGCTAATCCTGATCTGTTCATCTTCCATGATATTATGAGTGATCAGGAGATCAAAACTATAAAGACGCTTGCAACACCAAAGGTGAGTCAGATGCAGATGGAGCATTTTATCTTTGTCTCAAATATTTTTTTTTTCATTCGAACTTTTACAAAAATACAATTTAATCGTTTTAGAACCATTCAAATCGTGTTTAAATTTGAAAATTTAGTTTTTCAATTTCGCTACGTCTATTTTTTTTTCGAGTAGTACCGAGTGCTACAACTGGTGATATATGGCGTATATATTTGGAATCTGATATGATTTTCCAGTAAAATTTATAATTTGCGTTCCGATATCAAAGTATATTACTGCGTATGCACTTGGCTTCATATAAAGCTAATTCAGCTCCAGTGATGAGCCTCACTTGAAAATTTCCTTCGATTTAAGTTCCGAAGAGCAACAGTACAGAACTCTGTAACAGGCCAATTGGAGGTAGCCCAGTACAGAATAAGCAAATCAGCTTGGTTGGAAGACGAAGAACATGAACATGTTGCAGCAGTGAACCAAAGAGTAGAAGATATGACTGGATTGACAGTATCAACAGCTGAACAGCTACAGGTTGTAAATTATGGTATCGGTGGACATTACGAGCCTCATTTTGACTTTGCCAGGGTAAGGATTTGAAATTGCATACCACCTTATCTTTCAGTGTTGAAAAATATAGGATCATTTAGGATGATGATTTAGAAACTAATATTTGGATCAGATTTCGGAAGATACCGATTTTTTAATATTGAAATCACAAAATATTGAAATGTGATTGAATATTATATGATTCCAAAAAATACCAAAATGTTCATAATGTCTAAGTCGTTCAAAATTTCTTTAATTCTCAATAAACTAATTGGAATGTAGTAATCTGTGAAGTAGTAATTAGCCGCCTTCAGAAAAAAGTTTACGCGCCCTAAAAACGACCAATTACTACAAAAAAAAAATTAAATGGTTTGAATTTGTTTGAAACATTGGAAATGCACTTCTTTATAAAAAGAATGTATCTTGGTATTTTAAGTCCATAGCTATCGAAAATAATTTCTATATTTGGAAGGCAAATGTATTAACAATCATCTGTGTCTAACAAGTACGAAAAATTACCAGTCAAAGGTGATGATAGAACGTTTTAACCGATTTAAAAAAAAACGGATTTTTGAAAAATTACTGGTTTTTTTTCGGTTGGTACATGCCAAAATTTATGAGATACAGACAGACAGCAATAAGCGACATGGTTTTTCGTGATCTATGCTATGAAACATCAAGAAAACATGTTCCTAATTCGAAATTATGTGCGATTACAATACTTCAACCGGTTGTTGATGTTGGAAGTAAAACAGATTTCGAGTATGCCTCCAGTCTACAAGGAATACTCATGTGGGCAACATTTGTTAAAGTAGCAATTTTATGGATCCAGATTTTTCAAGATAACTTCCGTTTCTCAAACTATTGTCTCACATATAATTTTCTAATTGCCTTTTGTATTTGCAGAAAGACGAAGTGAACTCATTCAAGAGTCTTGGTACTGGAAATAGAATAGCTACAGTCCTGTTTTATGTGAGTATAACCTGTGTAAAGCACGTATTTACATATAATACTTATACCCGGAGAAAATCAATAGTTCCGTGGATGCTCTGATTTCGGTGGAATTACCATATTAATTGATATATTCAAAATTAAAACCATTACCATGTGTTTCATAACGATAAATCCATTGATCTTATTGGAAAAGTGACACAACATAGGTATAAAAATAAATATATTATTTTGACTCAAAGAATGGAATTATTTTTCTCCTTCAACTAGGACTGCGAAATTGCGCTGCTTTTATTGGAATTGCATTCTACTCTAGGTATATATTTTGTTGTAGATGAGTGATGTTGAGCAAGGTGGAGCGACGGTGTTTCCTGTGATTGGAGTAGCCCTTTGGCCTAAAAAAGGTACAGCAGCTTTCTGGTACAACTTATTCCCTAGTGGAGACGGAGATCGCCTCACGAGGCATGCTGCTTGTCCTGTACTAGCTGGATCAAAATGGGGTAAATATAACAAATATCACTCTTATGGCCAGCCTTGGAAATCAATTTTTATTATGTATATTCAATATTGTGTTTTCTGCGCCCCCCATGCAGCCCTCTGTGATTGGTCCAGACGGCGAGGGATGAAACTGCTCGACGGGAGCACCAGCGGAATTTATAATATACTATATTTCAGACCAATGAAGTCCTAAGAAATATTTTTAAAAGATTGGGATTTTAGCATTAATGCTAATTAAATTTCATACTATTATCTAATATTCTGTATATTTTTCTAGTATCCAACAAATGGATCCACGAGAGAGGTCAAGAATTTTCGAGGCCCTGCACCCTTCAGAGACCGCCTGACGACTTAACAATATGAATTAGAGTGATTTTTTTTCTAAGACTGTGTAAATAAATATATCTACACCAAAACGGCTGATTTAGACCGAGAAGTAAATTGTTTATATTCTTTTTTACTGTATTGATGAATTACCTGATACCAAATTGGATGCCTATTTAGAATGTATCCGAATTTTTTATATAAAGTAAAATATATTGTAAATATATTCGCAAATATAAATGAATATTGAATAGATCATTGCGTTTCATGTTTTAATTACATTATATATTCAATGACATTGGTAAGAAGATGTACACGTGCGATTTAATACACTACGAAATATTTTGGTTACAGTGGATTCAAAAAATAACAGGTGAAGGACGTTCTGATAGTCAAAGCTTTCAAAAATGCGTTTTCGCTTTAATTACATACACGTGCATTCCTTGAGAACGATAAATGTGTGACACTTGATGAACAGAATAGAAAATTTTTTATAAAGCATGTTGTGGAAAGGCACAATCCTGCTTGTACAGGTATAGTTTTTCAGTAGTGGGTCAATAGTATGCCTTATACATTTTCGTGTATCTTCCTCCTCTTTGCAATAAATGCGCTATCAAAGGACTACTCATGAGACGATAAGTTTACTAATTTCGTGGGTTAGACCATTTGCTCAATGCTGCCATTTACTTTGGTAATTGGATGCTCTTTTGGTTAGAAAGGACTCGGTTCATTCTCTTGCACACAAGGATTGTCAAAAGGTTGCAGACAAATTCGCTAATCGGAGTTTATTTTTGAAAGCTTGGACATACAAAATATTGTTTTTGCCTTATGGACGCACAATAAGCCTGGATGAAGTGACTAGTGACTTTGTATAATCATTTTTTGTGTAAAGTGTATGTACAAAAAATCTGTAATACTCTGCCCAGAAACGCTATTAGTAGTTGTAGAAAACAAGCTGTTAATTATTTGTTTACAATGTTCGCAAGTGGAAAAAAATTGCTTGGTTTATTTTATTTTCCCCAGTGTGACTGGCTTTAGTAATGTAAGTATATTGACAAATCTTGTTTTGTAAGCTAAATTTATTTTTGTTGATTACACGGTCAGTGATTATACAATTGTCAATAGTTCCTATCAAAATATTCGGATAATGGTTTTTGGGTAAAGGACTGGTTTAAACTTCATTATCAGGAACCGCTTTGTTTCTTGCCTTGTATAAATTTGCGCCGCCTTCTGACGCCCTGCGGTACGCCGCTGGTAGAGGGGCGGCAGTCAGACTAGATGGACCCGAAGAGCCGCCGCCACTGCTCTCCAGTTTCTTCTCTTTTTGTTTTAGTGGGGAACGTTGGACCGTCTGTGAACCATATACATTATACACATAGGTTGATTTAGGTCGAATTTTCCACTAAGTGCATTTACTCCGTACTATTTGTATCAAATCGACCCATGCAACTAAGGCTATAGTAACTCAAAAAACGTGGGTTTTGACTTACTATACGGCATCAATAGAATTTTTCAAACTATTTGGTGGAAAATTGTCTGTCATGAACGATAGGCAACCAGTAAACAACTTCGGTGTATAGTAAGTGTAATAACCGTCATTCCCACAGGCGAACACTATATTAAGTTGACTTACTCTGGTCTTCGTTGCAAAAAACAGCGAAAGGTGTAGTAAGTTTGACTTACTATAATTTTCTCCGCACGATTGGAGGTTAGGTTGATATTAATGACTGTAAACGTTAAGTAGTAGATGTGTGAAAAAATAGCTGTTTATAATCGAACCGAGATGAATTGTTTTGATCTACAAAAAGTCCTCACAACAGCCCTATCTGCTGTGAGCGACTTCTATTACAAGAGCAAGCTCGCTACATATAATGTCACAATTTATGATAAGGGAAATCATGAAGGCTACTGTTATGTTTGGCATGAGGTAATTGCGAAGAGGGGACCAAACGAATTAAGCAGCTGTATTTTAAATTTTTTGAAAAAACAGAATGAAAAGGGAGTCAAGAAACTTATTCTTTATTCTGATAACTGTGGCGGACAAAATCGTAACAGTTTTATTTTTTCAACGTTTTCTTATGCTGCTATGTCCCTGAAACTGCAAATAATTCATCGATTCCTATAAACAGGTCACACACAAAACGAAAGGTGACAGCATGCACTTGTTATTGAAAATGCCAAAAAGCGGCAATCTGCAATTTATACCCCCGATCAGTGGATCATGTTGATTCGCATGGCAAAAATGACTGGAAAGCCATATATTGTGAAAGAGATGGCACAAAATGACTTTTAGTTTTAAACAAAAGGTAAAATCGGAAAATTGGGATAGGATGATCGCGGAGAAAAGATAAAAAATAGCAAGATGAAAGAAGTACACTTTTCGTCAGAATGGCCTCATGAAATGAAATTTAAGTACGACTATGCTGACGAGTTGAAGACAATAAAATTGAAGAAAAATCCTCGAAGGAACAGAACAGAAAGAGATGCTCTTAAAGACTTACCTATTCTGTATACAAGCTTGCTTTCAATAGAGGCCAAAAAATTGAATGATTTTCTAGACTTATGTAATCCCAAAGCAAACAACTTTCCTATCATTCCTGAGGCTTACCACAATTTCTATTTTACAAAAGGGACGGAAGATCAATAGTGAAAATATAGACGTTGAGAGTGATAATAGTGACGAAAATGAACAAAATTATAATTTAAGTGATTCTGATTGACGTTATAGATGTTTTCTTTCAACATTATTGAAAAATAGTGTCTGGTTAAAATAAATATTCAAGCAAGTCTAGATTAAGTATATTTTTTCTTTACCTGTTCCAACGAAAAATATAGTGTCTATAAAATTTTGGAAAAAAATGTTTTTTTTTTGTTGTTTGTATTCTGACATCCTTTGTAACCTTTTATATAAAAGTATCGTAAGTATGTGCGAGATGTTTCTTCCAAAGATAACGTCATTTCTTTGAACAAATTATATTACAAAATCTTCAAATGGTCATATCTCAGTTCAACCAAAACTGAGTTGCATGGGTCGATATGTTTCATTTTATCTAAGTAGTTCACTGCGAGGGATTCTCGGTTTGTGATAATCCCCGCCATCAGTCTTTGCTCTCGATGGCAGCTTACTATTTTATAGCCGGAAAAGTGAAGTCATTACCGAAGGAGTGAAGTAATGCTGAATAAGTATCATCAATGACCAGTAGAGGGTTTTTTGAAATGTGTTCTGTGATGAGGTCATCCCCCCTTTCCATCAACGAAACACATTTGTTGGTGTTTATATCAGAATTGCAGAATAAAAAACTATATGCAAAGCACGCAGATATATAAATATATTTTAGTCCAGTTATATAGGCAAACGATCGGACTTCTATAGTTATAGTCCTACTTCTTTTTTAGTAACCAATTTCCAATCATAAACGTACGTTTTCTAATGTAAAATTGAAAGGTTATATAAATTCTTGTAACACTACCTATATTTGAATGTTTCATTCAGAATGGCTGGATTTAGACATACCCGAATTGTAACAAATCAATTATTAAATAATTTGATTAATCATGGAGCTTATTGTAATGAATAAAAAATATATATAAACTGATAGATGAGGCATACCCACAAACTACTAATTGAGAACAGACTTGTCTAATCTCTTGCATCAATATTATTATACCAATACATTTCAATATATCTCCCTACTTCGCATATAGGTTCATTTTTCTTCATAAACACGTCTTGTATTCTGCTAAACAGCAACAAATATTTCAGGTTGGTGGAAGGAAAGGGAAAATAGCTTATCCAATACAGATAACGTACTAAGCTCACGTAGTTGGTCTGTGTATGATTTATCTTTGGTTATTATTGATAATTCTTCAGAACGTCATCACATCACGTCTTCAGCTGAAGATAGGTATAGTTAGCATCAAGGGTGGAGACCCTGATGGCGAGGGTCACCATAAACCCAAACCTACTTAGTCTATTATTTTTGTACCTTTATTTGAATTTACTGGGCATATCACAAAAAAAAGTACCGCCTACTACCCTCATGGTGCTGTAGAAATGAGTTTTAGGCACCCGTATGGGAAAACTAATGTGAAATCACACTTACTTTCCTTATCGCTCTCTCTCTCTAGCTATGCATCTATCTACGCATGGTTATATCGAGATGCAATTTTTGGGTGGATGGACATATATACAACAACTGGGGGTTTCAAACACCAAACATTTATTTCCAAACATATACATATACATCTAAACGTATGGTATGCATACAGCAATGGCCAAAAAAATATACTATATCATCATGAATTCACAACCTGAGCTCTGAAGTTAATATAAAATTTCTATTTTGATAACTCTTTGCACGAACCTTCATCACGTTGAAGCTTCACCGTGTTGATCTCTTCAAGTATAATTATTGCTTGCCGATTTGAACCCAAATCTGCTGCACGTATTCTCAAACCTATGAGTCACTAATGACTAGATGTCTAACCAAGATTCGAGCTGTTTGTAAGCTAGAAACGTGGACATTTTATAGCATATTATATTCACTCACACAACTCCGCCGTGGTACAAATGGTTAACGAACCTGCCTAGAATGCAGGAGATACGGGTTCGAACCCCATCGGTAATTAAATATAAAGTCTTTCACCATTATGTCATTCTAACCAAACAATAATTAATATTTTTCAGACACCTGTGATCTATCAAAAATCAGGAATAGTGCTTGTATATTTTTGACCAGAGCTGTATGCGATAAGGTTAATAAACATTTATCAAAATATTTACTAAGTCAAGGAGACAGTGTGGTGATATGGATAATTTTGTGCTTACCCTGGTAGAATAATTAGTAAATTTGGATACATACAAGGAACCACGTATATATAAGTACAGTTCATTTCAGTGTTTAAGGATAATGATACAAATAGGATTGTTTGATCGATGGTGTAGTGCCTTGGGTGAATTCTAAATAATGATGGCTTATAGAGGATCACTCACTGTTCTATTTTCAAGTTCACTTTAGTTAAGTATGAAAGGCTTACATTCAGCGAGATTATATCGGTGGTATACATGCAGTATGTAATATGACATCCATGTTTCAATTATATTATGTGAGTCAAGGGAGTCAAGTTAAAGCATCGTAAGCACAGCAAAATTAAATAATGAGATATTAATAATCGGTGAATTGAACGACAATGAAGATTAGTTTCAAAAATATTAGGAGAACCGCTATTTAAATAATATGAAAACTTCTATGAAATCTCCTAAATATTATAAAACTGACGTGGTTTGGCTATGTTTTTTAAGTCAAATACCGGTCTGTTATTATATTTTTGATGCCTATGATTACTGATGCTTGACATGCTTTGTAAAATATGATGGGTCTATATTTTTAAATTCATTACCACGAGTTATCTTACACCACCAATAGAAACTGACTTTTTGTATATACAGTCATATGGTGTGGTGAAATATTTTCTCAACCCCAGATTAATTATCCAAAATCGACTGGACTGCTTTCTTTATATCTCCATTTGGTCCTAAATCACAAGAAAGAAGACATAGATTGTCTTTTTGAACGAACAAAGTCATATCAAAAATAATTTACACAGAAATACTCTTATAAAAAATAAGTTCAGAGATAAATATAATTTTCTACATGTTTGTATATATAATACAACCTATAGGTCGTTAAAAACATGTATAGAACGGCATAATTCTATTTCTTTTTCAGGAATACAGGTAGTATATTTGATTTATCTATTTTTGCATGCATATAACATATTATATACGTCAGATGCTTTGGAAATGATATTCTAGACTCTAGGATAGGATGTAATGTTTCGACAAAAATTGCGTTTACTAGATGTTAACATTTATTGGACAAGGACATTGTGTGCCGATTGTAGTAAATATATTAATACATATCAATGATAAAAGATTTGCATTTTCACACAATAACGGCACACCTGGTAATATATTTCCGAATTTGTTAGCATAAAGAAAATTGATGAAATATGGACAAAAAAATATCGTGAAGAGTCAGATAGATGAAATATTAATGACAACTAGAAACGTGTATAATCTGAATGCATTTCCGAAACACTGAATTACTATTATTTTCAAGCAGATAAAAATAGGATCATGGGAAGTAGCATGAAAATTATAGTATCAACTGAAAATATATAGTTACATTCAGGGCCGTAGCCAGACCATCATTGCAATGGGCAATAGCGTCTAGTTTTAGAGGTAAAAATAATCGATAACGCATTAAAAGAATATCAACCTTTATTATACTATGTAATGCAAATTTCCATCATTACCACCAGCCTGATTTCTTCGCGCGCACGTATGTGATGCTGCCAGTTTGCTCATCACCGTCTTATATTTCCATAAATTGCCCGAAGCTCTTTGTTTCTGCCAGGACAAAAATTTTGTTTGCTCGTGTGATGCCCTGATTCGCCTTGTTGTGACTACGGCCCTGGTTACATACAGGTAAAGGTGAAAGGTACGACATCAAATCGTATTTTTAGGAAAGGTTATGGGTTACCTATGAATTCACTAGTTTCCAAATTGTTTACACTGACACCGAAAAAATGATAAACAAGTCCTCCCAAGTGACACATTGTAATTGAGAGCTAGCGACACGGTGCTTGAAAGTATGTGAAATCAAAAATAGTATCTATTTGGATGTTATAAAATTGACTTTTGAAATTCACATAATGAAACTGTATCTTTATATTCTGTAAAAGAACTTAAGTTGATGATGTAATGTGAAAAGTTGATTTGAACATGTCAAATGTGCAAAATAACAGATAGAGAACTGAACACGATGGAGAGAAAAATAAGGAGGATTAATATATCAATTACAACGTTAAACGTCCACTGCATAATTGTGTGCCTCACAATGTCACTAGCTCTCCGTCTAACAAGTCTGCTAATAAAGGGCAAACGAACAGTACGAGTAGAAACATTGGGATGGAAGGTCTACAAGATTTTCTAATCATGGAACTAAAATAAGTCATGCATAAAATAATCAGCGTGTTCCAACAAAGGCTGAAATCAATCCTATTAAATATTTGTGACTTTCCCCGAATTTCCTGAGGAGCTCATTTGTTTCTAAAAGGCCTTCTATGTGGGATCTTCTTATATGCTCTTGGTTAGAGCTAAATACTTATAATAATTGTTTTTAATTAATCATAAATTTTGACAATTTCAAGCTTCTCTTCTACATTCCGTACTGTGCTACCCGAGAGGCATATTAGGTGAATAGAACATAACAAAATAGTAAGTTCCCTAGTTTGATCTTCGTTTTGAGCTATTGAATATGATTATCCTCTCATTTCCAAATTAACGTTACTCTTGTCTCAATAAATAAACTTCTTATGGAGACGTAACAACGCATATTTTTTAATATAAGCAGAGGTCTCTGTTGATTGGGATTCTGAAACAATATCATTTCTCGACAATCCTTTCTGAAAATAACATTCGATAAGTCTTTAAACTATTGAAAGGTTGAACAAGTAAAAAAAGCAATAACATTCGGTAGTCGGTATTGTTGCACCACAATATGACGATAAACCTTGCGTGTGATCTATTGGCATCAATCTAAATAAATGAGTAACGATTTTAATCGTTTTGAGTGGGAAATACGCTCAAACCTGGAAACCGTCATCCTGAAATGCAAATTAATACAAGGCAAGAGCCACATCCACAGGCAGGGTGACACAAAAACATTTATATTTCGTAATTTCTAAACTTGCTGACCACCTCTGATGGCTGTCCAGGCTGCCAGTGTGGCCCACCCCTTCCGGTCCAGTGCAAGTTGGCTCCACCCTCCGAAGCACGCCGGTGGGCGGCGCTTGGTGGTGCCGCCCCCAGGGAGGAGGGTCCCGATGACTCTAGCATGCGATCTTTAGTTTTTGGCGTACTCCAGTGCATTGACTGCAAAAAAATGTTTCAAGTTAATTATGATTTATTTAACTAACAAATTTATGCAGTTCAGTTCAGTGCGCATACAATTAAACTGACAAACTGACAATAACATATTCTGACACGACCATATTGCATGTTTTGCTTGTTCGGTATTCCAGAAAATTGTATTGACTAGAACATGTACTACTGCTCTCAGACAACAAGAAATGCTCTATTTCCGAATAAAATTTTTGTAGCTGTCATCGTGTCATTTTGGATATGTTTGAAATTAGAAAATGTTGGAATCCTTTTTTATAATTTCAATAATTTCATCGAATTTGAGTTTTACAAAGCTTCCATGATTTCTAATATCTTCAAAACTTATCTCAAGTGAATCAATACTTCTAAAATCCACTAAAGATATTCAAATTTTCAATAAGCTTATACCATCACCAAAAATTAGCCCCCTTTAGAATTGACAAAGTAAAAAGTTAACTACGTCCTAAAATGTCATGAAACTTATGAAAATATTAAGATAGTTCAAATGTGTTTGAAATACATATTTGAAGTAAATCGAAAACATAGTATATTCATAAATCAGATGTAGTATTATAAAATTACTTCACATCCGTTGATAATAAAGATCTTTTTGTTTTGAAGAAAAATGTGTTAACAATAATCTATGTCTAACAAGTAAAAGGAATTACGAAGGTCAAAAATCCATAGTTAATAGAAACAAATGCCTATCAAGATTTCTCTTCTCTTCAATCTTTGACCCCTTCACAAATCATCAGGTTCTTAAGAAACAAAGTTAGAGCGTTTTTATTTACTTCGGGTTTTTTGACAATAGCTCCGTCACTGCACCCATTGTCACAATACAAAGCTGTCCCCACGACTATATACATGGGAAGTAAAAAATTACAGACAATGAGCATAAACGATCTATAGGTGGAAAATATGGTAAATCATGAAACTTCCTAAGAAGATTGAACTCAATTTGTGACAGAGAAAAAATTTAAGCTGAAATTCCGTAACCGAATTCACTATAGTATGAAAGATAACTTCAAGAAATCATAGTAACATTAGGAGGTGCCGCGACAAGTGGCGTTGCCTATTGGCATCCTTACGAAAGTAAATGGTCCTAACAGTCTAGAATCTGCCTAATAGCGATGACACTTGCAGGAAAATGTTACTATCACACCCTTACCAGGGATTAGTATATATATATATATATATATATACAACCTAATTGCTCTGTACTGCCAGGCCGCCAAGTCTAGGCTAAAGACGAAACTTACATGTCTATAGCAGGCCACATGTAGATACTATATACAGTTAATTAACAAATCATATTTGAAAAGTCTTGTATTTGGTTTAACCTGATGCGTCTGAATCCTGTTAAACTAAATTGATCATGAGGTAGGTAATAGGTCAGTTCAACGATCGAACATAATGGACAACTCATTCGAGCGACATTGAAAAGCAAAAAGGAGGGAAACAAAGGCAAGCAACACGAGGCTGAGTGTGTATGTATTTCCATGGATGAGCTGGGAGGTGGCGACGGCAGCAGCATTTTACCGTCCGGTAGCCATACAGCACAAAGGTGCCTCCAATCTACCGGAAATTATATCGTGACAGCGCCTACAGCGATGAACGTGGGAGGCTGATGGGAGGTGAGATTAACTGATTATGTACTGTATTCGCTATTTGAAAGCTGAATATTTGTAGAGTATGCAATGAGAAAAACGTAACATAGTCAATGGTACGCTATTTATAATCGTCTTTGTATTAGTTCTCCGCGACATCTTCTTTATTTTATATTCACTGTCAATATTGGAATTACAGTGATTTTGTGGTGGTGGTGGAAGGCCCTTACTTGAAGACGAATGAGGATACCAGATCAATCTAAACGTAAAAATCTCAAGACAATAAAAGTCAGAAACAGAATTACTGAAACAACTACATTGTTGACAAATTTCAAACAATGCTTGCTTTTATTTGAGAAGAAATACTCATATCTGAAACGTATAACTACAGCTATATATGTATATAGGTACCTGTTGAACATGCTCCTTCATCCCAAGCCACTGTTTGTAGCTAATTGCAATGCCACTATTCTTCCACTTGTCGTATAAACATTTCTTTTCTGGAGTACACAGTACGTCTTTGGCTTCCTAGAATAAAGGATGAAGATATATTAGCATCAAAGTCAATGAAGAAGTGGGAATAGTCATTTATACGTATATATCCATATACTTTTCAACTAGATGAGGCCAACTGCATATCCAAACAGCGATATTGCATTTCATTCCCCAAGCAGTTCAGCGATTATCACGTAACAAATGTATCCGTAACAAACTTGATATACTTGTACGTATGTTCTAATGCTCAGTGATGTGTTTGTTATTTTTTTCCCATCTTATACATATCGACATTCGGGTGCAGTGATTGAGAAAATGGCGACATACAGCCGAGGGATCGTGGGAGATAAATGGCGTGGATTTTTGAGGTCTGGATTTTTAACTTCATTAAACCATCAAATATCGTCTTTAGATCGAAAATGTTTACGATCACAAATGCTTTCCTCGATTATTTACATCTTCTTATTCCTTAAGATCATAGAAAAGTTACGAGGTCCCCATTTTTCCACCGATGAAGAGGCATTCGCTGCATTTGAGGAGGAAATTAGCAACCTTTCAAAAGAACTTTGGTCACAAGAATTTGACAAGTGGTTTTACCGAATGCGTAAAGATATTGTTGTAGGGGGACAATACGTTGAAAAAACAGAATAATGTTTTTTAAAAAAACCTTGTAGTTTTTCTGCATCTAAAAACATTCTGCGTGACTTTCGTATGTACATTCTGTTGCCCATCTTAAAGGGTATTTCATATTTATATTTTATTAAATAGTCGATAGTGTGAAAACGTCTGATTCAAACTTTGTCGTTTATAACTGCTTGTATCGCTTCATTTGATAAATAATGTAAATGGGCTTTTATCCCGCACAAACCTTAGTCTAAATATCCAAAAATTATAAATTAAATATACGAATTCAATTAGCTCGTTTCGCCAGTGAATACTTAGCAAGTTTTGTAGGATTTCCTGAAAGTTTCCCTAACATCCATAACTCTGTGGCTCTGTTAAATCTTTTGAGTTGATTAATGCTGTTCTAATATTTATTAAAGTGGGAGCTAGCTATGATCAGCTTTGACAACGCTTATGCTTAAGTCATAAATGCGATGAATATTTCATTCAATAAGCATAATTTGGAAGAAATGTGACTTTCAATGCATACAGTTTGACAGTAGAATCAATATCTGAAAATATACCATGAAAGTATACCGTCGAACTGGACACCCGGTTATTTCACTGACTGTCGATCACTTTATTTGTGCATTAGACAAATTTATTTACATTTTTACTTGCTGAATAAATTACTATGGGATTTTGGGCTACTGAAAGACAATCTGCCTCTTTGCATGAACACTTTTTTCACATCAACACAACCTAAGCAAGACGCATAATGATGACAAGACAGACAGACTATGCTTAAATGACACCGACCCTTATCATTCCTTTCACAAATCGTACTAACCAGCCGCAAAAATCAGAAAATTTAAATTCTGGTGTTGGCGATACTGACGCGTCGTTCCTGTATTTTCATTTATTTTACAGTGATTATCCATCTTTTTACTCAAAATACTCCCATTAAAATTGTCAAATAGTTTATCCTTCTCATATTTGTAGCCCTGCTTTAGACAATGTGGATCATTTTGGCTTCTCCAGTCGTTCCCTTTACCCACTTCGTCAAGCAATTGTGTAACCAAGGCGCGAAATAATTTATTAAAGAATCTAGTAGACTATAAGGTATTGATTTTCGGTGGTGAGTATTATAACTCGATGACGTCGACGAAATTCACAGACTGGCGAATCCTATACAGTTATTATAGAATAAATTGCTATGTTCCAAAATAAAGAATTGTCCAAACTGGTAAACTACCGAATTTCATTGGCCGTAGTCTCTCCTGCGGATGTAAACATTTATTCGAACAAATATTTCGTAACATATATTGTCTATAGTTTTTACTGTTCACCAGTATTTGGCTTTCTTTGTGAGGATTTTTATCGGAGCCTTCTGTGCGTTAAAGTGACTCCAGGTGATAAAACCCAACAATTCACGCAGTTTTTTGATTAGTTTGAAAAACATGCTGCTCCCGTTGACGTAAGATCTCTCGGTATCTGTCACTGTTTTCCTAATTCCATGCGAAAAAAATAAGTCTAAATGAAAATGAAATCTGCCAAGCATGGGAAATATGTAAATATTCATACATTTGATTCTTCCGATATCGAGTATGACGATTTCAATCATTTCACAGGACAATTATAATCAAATTGATACAGCTCATACATTTTTTCTGGAAGATTAAAGTCAGTGGACACAATAAAATCTAAAGACGTCGATGAAATTATTACCGAGTTGAAAGGAGTTGAACCTCTGCAACAAGAGATTTTGCCAAAAAAGTATCAATTCCTCGAGAGATAAATTCATTCAAAATATTTATGAGGAAAAACTCCCTCCCTTTCAGAGAAACATTACTTGCCCATTTTGAATATTTATTTATGATAATTTTATTTATACTTCGAAGTGCTACATTATGGTCCATCGCAGATAGTCATATGATGAGTTCCTGAACCCTACAGTTCTGACTGTAGGGTTAAAACAGCCAGAAAAAAAACGAAATCTGCAGGAACCTTTATATTCACATCCATATTTGCATGAATACGGATTTTCAGACGGCAGAGTGTAATTCGCATATTCACGTTACAAAATCGATAGAAGCTATATAATGGCGGACTGAAAGTCGGAATGAGCTTATTTGTTCTTTTTGCTGTACATGCCACATATCTGAAAAAAGAGCAAATGGAAACCGACGTATGATTGAAAAGCTGGAGTTTACATACAAGGGAGATATCGAAATACCCATCATAAACGTTATGGAAACGAGGATATCTTTTTTATAGATGACTTCTCACAGAGGCAGGCTATTTACATTAATTAGGAATATACTCCCCACCAACTTATTCCATGAAGTTCAACCTGGTCAGGATGAGCCCATTAAGCTTTCATAGGCTTCATTGTAATGATGACTGTAGTTAATTACTATGGTAGCATCTTATAAAACAGGGACTTATCAGCCACTTTTCTTCGATGTTCCAGGCTGTAGAATCCCTTTGCAATATCAGGTAAATGCATTAAACGTATTTTCTCTGGGTAGAGTCCAGAATCTTCAGACATTTGAGCAGCATTTCAATGATGGGCTCATCTGAGCCTGGTAAAGCAGTAGCAGTTATTCCGGCGCATATAGTGCTCTGCAGAGGAAGAGAATTCCCAGTTTTTGGGCTCCGAACTAACAAACTTGGAAACAGGTCCATTCTGGACATGTTGTGGGATGGTTACTTTCAAACACATTAATACAAATACACATTTTGGTTACAGAAATTATAACAGCTGTTATTTGTTTATCAGACGAAAATTTATCTATTTACGAAAAACGTCGGCTTTACAAGAAAAACATCAATAATAATAATAGTCTACATGGTAAACTTACATTGAGTAACTGGAACTTTTGTTCTGCTTCTTTGTTACCCTCATTTTTGTCTGGATGGTATTGAAGAGCTCGCACTTTGTATTCAGCTTGGATTTGCTCCACCTGAAAAAATATCAGCGAAATAGATTTCTTTTAAATACCAGAATCTAAGAGAAAATTGACAAATGCTGAAGGAAAATTATGTCTAGATTATGGTTTAGGGTTACATCATACAATTATTAACTAATTGCTTTCCACATATTGACTTGACTAGTAATTTCAAACTACACAAAATTCTTGTTATATTTTCTGATCGCTTAAGAAAATCAGTGACTCTTTCTAATATTTTTGAGCCCAAAAAGTTGCTGAGTCTCCCCCAAACACTGACAGGATCTCAAGAAATATATAAGAAATAATATAAGGAACATTCGATTTAATTTTTTGACAAACTTTTCTTGAAAATTCAAATAATATAAAGATAAAAATGCGAATAATAAGATACTCTTCTTAAAATTCGTGTTACCTACTTTTTTATCGCCAAAAGATATTAGCGATTCGATAAAATCAATTTCTAGGCCCCATAAAATGTAGGGAAATATAAAATACTGGTTGTTGAGATTTGAATTTAATATTTCTCAAAAATCAGTCGCCCGCGTTTCGTATTCAACAATTTGAAGAAACCATATATGTATGAGCAGCATTATTTACCTCGAGTCCACGATGCCCATTTCTTTGCTAAGTGTCAAACACAAAATATGAATTCAAGGAAATCATGACCATTTTTGAGCCAAATGCGGAATCTGCCGCCATCATAAAATACTATGATAGGATTTTATGTCTTATCCTACTACCATCCATGAGACTGACTAAACTCAGAATTAGAAAAATGTATTCCCACTTCTTACTTTCACCGTCAATAGGCGGAGGAAGTGAAGCAATCGCGAAAAATGTTGAATTTGGCATATTATGATTTTGATGACGAAACACCAATACTTTTCGTCGATTTGTCTGTCTGTCTGTTCGCTGTTCCTTTGCTTATCTATAGGCCGATTTCATCAACATCAGAGATATAATGAACGGATTGACCAATCACATAAGACCTTTCTGAAATGCCATTAAATATTGTACTTTCAAAAGTCTCTGAACATCATTGATTTCCTTTGAATTTCAACACAAAATGGTGAGGAAAGATTTGATTAATGAAAAAGGGCACTTTCTGAACCTCACAGCAAGTTTTTGAGCCTGGAAATCAACCATATACATATAAGTGAAAATTGCTATTTCCCTCATTTCACAACCTATAACAAATCACTATTCTCCACCAATAGGATTTGAGGAATGTGAGGCATTAGGACATGGGTTTTCGGATGTATCAAATTTATTAAAATCTAATGGAGAGTATCGCAATGATTTTTATAAAGCTACATAATACTGTAATAATATAAATACCTGATAATTAAGTAAAAAAAGGATATATAGGAGGCATTTCACAAATTTCCTTATTATTTCTATTACTTATTAGGTTCATTCATATTCTACAAAAATAAATGCCATCCAAAGCCTGCTTGGTGTCCAGCACAGGTATCCAGCATTATAGTTGAAGGTATAACGAAATAAGGTTGCACGGCATTCAAAATATATAGCACAAACACTGGATAAAAATAATAAAAAAAGCTGAGCTATAATTTGGATATTTCTATAAGCTTAGCCCTGCTTTTCAGAAATAATTGTAAAATTAAATTATCAAACACCATAAACAGAAACAGTTGAGAGCTGATTACGTAATCTGTACGTCACGTCGTCACGATTCATAGGCAGGTCTAGTGATGGGCGTTTTGAATCTCCATTCCAGTTCGAAGTTGCTGGTTTTGTAAGTGAGTAAATTTCTGTATTATTCATAAATATCCAAAACATTTTGTACAGGGTTTTTGACATAGATATTATCATGGTTTTACTTTCACATGTATTATTATACGTATAGAATTTTACTCTGACCAATGTTATATTACTTGCTGTTTCAAACTTAGCCACTTCTGGTGAGTGTTATCTTATAATCCCATTTTCGATGTTATTGAGCGTTCATTGTAGCGCTAATGATGGATGCATATGCATACGAAATCTTGGTTGGAAAAACAAGCGAAATACGGCGCCGGAGTGGACAGCAGGCGGGTACTTTTGTTGTCTGGAACAAACTAGCTCTTTTTCATGATTCGCAGACATAAAATACAGTGTTGCCATCTAAGCAAGTGTTTAAATGCGAATTTGATCACCACAATTAGTAATGTGAAAAAAATCGAGGCTATGCTCGCTATCCAACATACGTATATCTGTTTTTATACGTTACAGTTATAAAGTTTAAAATGTGAAAATGTGGAAACTCTCTCGTAAATCAAAACATTCATTCGAATACGTATTGACAAGTAATGAATATGAATTTTTAAGAAGTAAATGAACAGGGTGGGGGTGCGCTTCTGTGCATAAAAGGAAACGGGTAAACATACGTATTTCAAATAAATTCGAGAACCCAAGCATTCCGGGTTATTTGGCAACACCTTTAGCGGAGGTTTGTTCAAAACATCGCTGTCTGCGGTCCGCACGGTGCGGTATTTTCTAATGCTTCGCAATGATTTTAGTTCTAAAGTCACTATGCATACTGTTGTCTATCGAAGAGTATATATGAACACATGTTTAGTGTGGCCACGCTTACTAAAGTTGGACCTCTATATGCGATATCTGAATTATAACGAAAGACTCTGAAAGCCTATTGGTAGAGCTCGATAAGATCTCATCCCATTGGCTCAATATAACGACTGGTTATTTGATCGAATCAGCCCTATAACTCGCAAAGTACAATTCGGATATTGCAGACATTATGACAGTAGTTGTTATTATCACGCTTTGTAGTTTAAGAAAATCGGTGGTGCAAAGGCGGAGATATCGTCAAAATAATGGCCTGTTCTGGGTTGACGTTATTCACTCTATGATTAGCTTATAAACAGAAGAACTAGATAGAATTTTGTAACCTTGTTGAGTTACACTGAGATGGTATTGAATTAAAAAACTCCAATTTCAATACAATGATAAACGCAGCACTTTTACTAAATGAATAATTATTGAAGCGCCATTTATTCTCTAGAAAATCGTTCTAACAGTAGGTTGACTCATGAATTTCAAGTGAGATATACTTGAAGTAAGTTTGTAAAATACTGGAGAGTTGCATAAACTTGAAGGTTTTTTGAATACATGATTTTATCCAATTCAATACTTCCAAATTCAATTCCAAAAGATGTTTAATAATAATATAAATGCTATCAAAATGTTTGTATCTGCACTAAAACCATAGTCTGACAAGTACCTCGTCAACCTTCTCGACATTTTTTTATGTCATCAGTCCTTCTTCGGATGTTAATAGAACACGAAATGATAATGTATTAATACGTTTCTATGCCGTATGAATATTTCAATAATATTAATAAACAATGTGATTGGCTTCTGATCCGAATGTGATCAGTTATCGGCACCCCCACAGATGTAGCTCAAGTAATAACAAATTATAGAGGTGCCTACAATACAGAGTTTGTATCTACCAGTACTGTCTGTATACGATGATTGAATTACACGAAGTTGAACATGCATTCCCTTTAGACCACAAGTTATTAGATACTGAGTTTAATTAACCTCCACGAGGGAAAGTTTTAATTGCCTTTACACGTGGAAACTGTATAGATAGATTCAAAAAGGGTCAATTGAATTCTTGAAGCAGGATCACTTAGAATGTTTTCAATATTGAATCTATGAACACATAAGGAAATGGAAAGAATGGAATGGATAGTACTTATACTTACTCATATCCAACAGTCCTTTGATGTAGATTAAGAAGAGCGTTAAAGAAATGACAGATCCCTGAGGAATGTCAACATTGGTGATGAATCATCGGCAGCAGATTTTGAAATTCCACGAATATGAAATGAGCACGAAGGAATTTAAAAGATGCATTCAAAGAATCCCTCACTGCTGACTTTCAGGGTCGTTTTATAAGCAGGAAAATTGTAAATTCATAGCCTCCAAGATAGCCTGATCTCAACCCAGCGGATTGCGCGGTTATTTAAGACAATGTGTGTAGAACACGACCAAAAATGCTAAAAATATTACAAAGCTATATACTGCAACTCAACTGGAATTTCTGATAATAATCAGGAAAAACAATTGGTGATTCTACAGTAGCAAAATCATCATTTGTATTGACCACTATTAGACATGATAATGAATCTCACTATTTAATCAATCGATTTTCTTTCACATCCTTTTGTTTTTATTGAAAGTACATAATAGCTGAAATATATCCCTCAATTTATGTTGATTATGAAAATGGATTTCACTTTTTTTGTCTGTCACTATTCTGGTTTTTTCCCTGCAAATACTACATCGATTTTGCGGAAAGTTGTACAGCGATATAACCAGACGTGTGCCTATGGTAATGCTGATTTATCTTGAGAAGCATTGAATGCGGAGTATTAAATTCACGAAATAATTAAACCTCCATAAAAATTTGTTTTTTATATATTTTTTTCTTTCTGATAATTTTTGGCATTTCGCCTTTATTTCACCATATTTATCAAGTATATGATGTGGTCAAAAAGATCTCTAATGAATTGAACAATCTGTGAACCTGTGAAATAGCAACCATCTTACTCTTTCAAATTTCGGATCACTTTAGGTTTTTAAAAACCTTTTGTCAGGAAATTGTTTAAAAATGTTTTTTTTATTTGTCAAATCTGCGATTATTTTCATATTAGACCTTCAGCATCAAAATTGTTTTTGGTATGAATAAAAAGTACGATTAACTACCAAAAAGACAAAATATCTCTCACTACGCAAACGTAACGATTTGTTGAAGAACACAAAACTTTAACGCTAAACATCAGCAGTTAAAATCATTCTAATTTTTATCATACGAAGGATATATATTTTTGTGTATTTTAAGATGTTCGAATATTCTAAATATTTATGAGTAATTTTCTTTCTCAGATAAAAGAGTCGCCTATTGATGCTAAAAATTTATTGGTGGGAAAACTCAATCAAACTTACCGATGAATTTTCATCGCACCCTAGAATGGCGTAGTAATCCTCCTCCTCCTTCTTCTTGTAGTCCAGAATCTGATCGACGGTGGCCATGGTATAGACGAACGAACTGTTCGCGCGTTCCCGATCGTCGATTGTTCAGCGTCTGTAGTGTCAGCAGGCGCTGGATCGAATCGGCACTGGTGACCCGATTCGAGCGTCGGCGCTCCCTCCCTGGCTGTCGGGAGGAAAATTCACCCCCTAGCGGGAAAGCGGGAAACTCACAGGGTTGACTAGACGACGCCGACTACACCACGGGCAGACGAGGTGCTTGAAGAAAATTGGAGATGATTGTGGTTATTCAATTATGTCCGATAAATAAGATAGAATGTGGCACATGGAAAAACGAGAGACCATGTGATATTAGCTCTAATGGAGCAGTAGAAATAATACATGGATCTCCTTTTATATAATTATCTTCCCTAAGGTAGATTAATTCACGAAAAATTGATGCATTTCTGCATGACTAGAAAACTTGAATCCGTAGAAAACATTAGAAATCTAGGGATTGTTTTTGATAGAAGACTAAAATTTCACCACAATCATATCACTAGCATAATGCAAACATAGTAAACTTAAGTACTTATATCAATTCAAATATGTACTTCCAACTGCTTCAAAATCAACTTAACTGAATATTTGATTATATCTCCAGTGCAATATGGTGATGTTATATTGTCCTTCCATGAACAAATTCGAAACATTCGAAAATTCAAAATATTCAAAATGCTTGCTTTAGGTTTTCTACCATCACCCCCAGATATCTTCATGTTACTCCCTTATATCAGCAATATGAAATACTTCGTTTTGAAAAAGCATGGATCCTACACCTTATCTGCTTAGTGCATAAAATACTCAAAAATTAGCTTCCATCTCATTTATATAATAGACTTACGTTAAGAAATATTCTACATTTAAATACTCTGCGTTCTGGAGTTACCACCCTACACATCTCACGGAATTTCGGGATGGAATTGATCTGTGTAAAAAACACTGCCTTATCTTGACATCACATTGCATTACTAACGATCTGACTATCATACAAGGCAATGCTATAAAATTCTAAGTGATGTTATAATGGATAATGATACTTTGGTTATCAAACTAACATACGGTATCACTACGCGCTTTAGAGCAACATAAATTCCACTCCATTCTAAATTATAACTGACCTCATATAACTAAGACCTTGCACAGCACTATGATAAGCACTAACGTAGAGGAAATGTATGTTGGATATATGCAGTTCAATATCTGCTATGATGAAATATGTATACTGTATTATTATTTTGTTATTTTCCTTCACCTGACATGCAGAGCAAGAACGAAATATTTTTATAATTATTTTCAAATCCATAATATTCCATTCGAATTATACCTCACTTAATACAAATATATATTATAATAATTACAATTTGAATTCATTAATTAGCATGTTTGAATATGTATATTTTGATGCCAGTTCACAAAACAGCAAACAAATATATTTTACTGTGTTCTATTTAATATTAATTTCAGAACCTGCTTGAAAGCAAATTATACAGATTACCTAGATTACCTGTATGCCAAGTTTGTGGCAATGATGTTCATGTAACTAAATTGGTTTATGCAAATTAAGCGGATGCTCTCCACTATGCCTCAGACCTGATATAGACATGAATGTTTCGTCTTTAGCCTAGACTCGTCAGTATAGACTGGCGGTCTAGTTTTAGAGAGCAATCGGGTGTTAGGACCTTTTGACTTCGTAAGTTCTCAATAGGAGTCCCCATAGAGAACGACACTTTGAGATGAGTTGATGTTGTTCATCCAAAGCCTCATCACAAAGACGACGAAAAGACGTGATCAACCATTCATTGACAGATGAATGAATGAATTGCAGATCGAAGCTGTAGTAGCAATTCTATGGAATGATTTTTGACGTGTTGAAACGCCGAGCTGTATTCGCGTAATTATGTGTAAATATGTTTGAAAATGAAAACTCACATTTCACACAACTAACTCAACACGACACTGAGACACGTTTCCAAGTAGCTCATCGTACGCATTTTGTGATACCGGTTTTTAGATGTTTACAGAAAAACCAAACCAAGAGTTGTCGTCAATCCGCGAATCAACCAAATCGAACCGATGTGAGGATACGACTGGATTTCCCAAGGTTATTATTATTTTTTTATCTCTTCTGGGTACTGCTACGTAATGGATTTAGTGAAAGTTAAAACTAGAGCCGCGGAATCGCGGTCTGACAGACTGCACGCTGTCGATTGTTCGTGTTATGCTGTTATTGAAGGAGACGTTTGCATTTAACACAGGGGCGTACGATGGGATAAATTCCATTTACAGATACAAAGTTGTGACGGATGGTACATCTCTCTATTTCAATGGGACTGATCATTCGTCAAGCTGCCGTTATGGTTTGACCCAGTATTATAGATACCATTTAATCATGGACTGAATTACCCTTATACAGCGTCTACAAATTATGGATCTTTATTATTAGAATCAGCGTTCTGTTAAAAATGGTTTTCGGGCACTCCGAGCAACGTGCGGTCCTTTATTATAACTTTAGGTAAAGATCTTGGTTTGCGTAATGAGTTTTTTTTAGTGAATGGTCTCTGCCCAGTGAGGATCCGCTGTT
This sequence comes from Bruchidius siliquastri, assembly GCA_949316355.1. Lineage (NCBI taxonomy): Eukaryota > Metazoa > Arthropoda > Insecta > Coleoptera > Chrysomelidae > Bruchidius > Bruchidius siliquastri. Next base: position 38,365,840 of record OX438533.1, on the reverse strand, counting down.
TTATCGTAGGATATTGTTTGGTGATTAGGCCCATTTCTAGCTCAATGGGCACATCAGAAATAAAATTGCCGTATTTGGGCTGATGAGCAGCCCAAAGAATATCAAGAGTTATCACTAGATCCAGAGAAATGCACGGTTTGGTGTGGTTTATGAGCGGGTGGAGTCATTGGTCCTATTTCTTCAAAGATGACTATATACAACACGTCACATTGCAGATGTCAGAGGCAATAGAAGTGAATGATAGTATTAGGGACATAGTTAACGGTTTGTAGATAGAAATGTGACAGTCAAGATAATGATATTGATTTTCTATCTGAAGAAAAAATCGTAAAACAGTGGCGAAATTATGAGTTTTAGGAGGGGAGGATTGTAACTGTTTAAGAGTGAAAGCGAAGTGAAATTGTTCGGAAACTAAAGAGTAACCAGTCAAAACACCGATTCTTATTGCCTTATGAATCCGCCACTGTAAAACTTATCGTCGGGAATTCAAAATATTTCCCAATTGGAATATAAAATATATTCTTGTAGGTGCGACAGAAATTAGAATGGTACCATGTCAACCTTCCATATTATCACGTCGACTATTGATAACTTTGGTACGAAAAGTGATTCTAAGAGCGAGTAATGGAAATAACATTTATTGAAATGATGAAATTGTTGTTTCAGCAGCACCTACAGCCTTTATTAAGTAGAAATGAAGAGGAGACGTCCATAAAGTATACTATAGGATGAATTCCATTTCCATGAGATCAGCAGGAGTTTCTTAAGTTATTTCTTTTTAAATGAATTAATTTTTTAGAAAATATCTAGTCACTAGTTTTATTGCAAAGACAGCTGGTTTAAGTGAGGTATTTTAATGTATTCATGCTGTTAATGTTAGTCATTAAATAATTCATAGCAATGCAATCTAGTGTATTGTAATTGGAAAAATTCTTTTATTGTCTAATTAGCGAGCCCATTTACTGTCATTTAATGTTTCCTCTCTACTAATCTTGTGTCTCCGTAGGCTTTATTCAGGAGAAATGAACCGGATGTGCTTGAGTTTCAATCTTCAAATGCAGTATACAAATCATAAACCACAACGTACCGTTTCAATATATTGAATATATTTATGTTTTTGATTTTCTAGATTATTGGATCGTAACGTTCCACTCAATGGTGAATTTTAGGTATACAGTCTGTATCTAGAAACCTTCCTAATATGTAGGTTATACCATCCTAAAATATTTTTTTAACTCTACCATGCAATAAGCTTATTTACAGCTCCTTGAGGTTGGAGTAGCAAGTTTTTCAAAATATAGGAGTACTAAATCAAAAAATTATGTTCGAGTCTTCTGGCATATTTCAATTAAAAACTTGCTACTTCAACCTTACCCATGCTAAATGATTTGTTTTAGTTTCAGTTAAAAAGTTGTGCTGTGAGTGTGATATATTTAAATTAATTAAAACGGATTCTTTCTCGAGTACCTGCCCTGAACGAACAATATATCACTTATCTTAGATGTAATCTAAATGAAAACTGATGGGCGATGAGATTAGAATACGGATAGAGAAAGCCAGAACTGCGTATCTCAAGATAAAAAAGATCTTACGTGGAAATCACTTTGAAACTGAAAATTTTTTCAGTACATTTGTTGTACATTCTATATTCTTTTTATATGATGTCGAAGGCTGGACGTTGACAGATACACTTTTCAGAAATCATGAAGCCTTTGCATTTTGGGCTTACTGTAGGATCCAATGAATGAGTTGGGTGGATAGAATGCGTAAGGAAGTTGTTTCATAATGAATGAGAAAAAGTAGTAGAACCATAAAAAGCAACAAACTGGAATACTTTGATCATGTGTTTCTTCACCGAGAGAGGTATAATATACTCCATTAATTAATGCAACGCAAGATAACAGGAAATAGGGCCAGGTCGGAAAGGTCATCGCTTGACCTAGAAATATAGGGGAATGCTTTAAAAAGTTTTCAAATAACAGATATTTGATGACAGTCGGTATTTCGTCTGGCCAAGTTTCTTATTTGGAAATAAATCCTCAATCAAATTCAATTATTCACTTGTTAATCTGCAAAAGACATACAAATATGTCCACACTCAACATTTATTGCTCCATATTTGTCGTTTCATTTCGATTGAAACGATTCAAATGACCGAGCAAATTTTATAACTTTTACCTTTAAAATCTGGGAATTCCCAAGTATCCGTGGAAGGCCAAAGACTGAAAATTGAGCCACAAATAGGGGCCGTTTAAAATGTGAAGCGAAAAAAGGAGTATCTCAACAACCGATCTTATACCAGGTTCTACTATATTTGTCAACCTTCGCAATCTAGAAAGTAAGTAATAAGCATCTGAGCCTACGTCCGGTGACCAATTAGCTTGCAATCAAGCACATTTAACCTTCCGAGGGCTTCAAGCAGTGGCTTCGCCGCAACGAATGCATTCGGTGATAGTGAAGCAATCGATATGCTTTGACAGGTCGCCGCCATCTCGAACGCATATTAATTTCATTTCCGGATGTAGACGGCAACTGTTTTGTTTACATAATCGCCATCGCCGCCAATCCACACTAGCGGAATAGGAATTAGTCGATGGGATATTATTAATTATTGATCCTGCCGGGGTCAATTCTCCCATCGGGGTAACAACAAATGCTGCTATATCGTTAGAGACTCACTGGGATTGAAAATCTGATCAATTCGAGAAAATTTTATCTGAAATACTGATTGAAGGAAAAGTTTGGGTACAAAAGGCAACAAAGTGAAGAGTAAAGCAGAAACTGACCCAAGGAGGGATTTGAACTACGCACATTCCGCTAGCCGGATTGACTAGTGATGTAACTAATATGAATTTTCAAGCAGTCAGAGTGAAATTTTCCACCGATGCTCACGAATCCGAATGCGACATTCAGTCTTTAGACTTGTCATTTCATTTAACGCAAAACTTCATCGGTAGATTATTTATTTCCATATGTTTTGGGCAATCAAGTACCAATTTGTTCCAGTCTTGATCAAGGTGATCCTTCCTCTTGGACATGTGTCAGGAACCCTGTGGATAACCTGAGGCAAACAAACTGTATACTACTATGTACTATTTTGAATTAACATTACGTATATCCTCCAGTGCTATAGTGGAAACATGCCTAGTAATTCCAAATAATGACAAACATCCTTTTGTTTCGGTTTTTTCTACGAACAACTTTTGTTGGAACCGACTCATTGTCAAAACTTCAAACTACGATTATTGCTTTTTTAGACATCATCGCCTACTAGCGAAAAGAGAACAGCACTCGTATATATCTAATCAATCCCAACATCGCGCTATTACATGTCCCTATAGAAAGATAGCAGCAACCATTGGAGTATGACAAGCCTTGGGACGAAAATCGATGGCCGAGTTCTGCAGTGGAGTGCAGCTGCTCCAGCTGCTGTGCAACCTGGAATATGCCGAGTTTGCATCATTTAATTGCCTATCAAAGATTGCACTTGTCGCTCAGCCTCGTCGCGTCGGCCTTCAGGGAATTTAGTTAGATGCAGTTAAGGTCCCTTGTCATGATGCCTCCAATTTCCGTTCTGAAGCTGGCGATAATCTTGACAACAGTCATGAATGAAGACATATTAAGGGGTTACGTCACTTTGAAGTGCTGGGTTTTTTCATAACGAATAATGCTATATATAGTATGTATTTTTTCAATTTTAATGAAATTGTGGGTAGAGCGCAAGATCAACGCAGGGATTTTTTACTGAAACAATTCGTTATTTGGTCGTTTTGTTTCATTGTTGAATTCTGAATCACAAATTTCATGTCCGTCATTTTCGTTGATCTGTTCGTCAGTTGATGTATTTGTCACCGCGTCATATCAGTAACCACTGCACCGGTTTTTATGATACATGGGGCGCGATTGTTTTTTGAAATTTGTAGACAATATGGATGTTTCAGTAACAGTGTTCGGAATTTTTGCGTTTCACAACGTTTCGTTTAATATGGTGTCCTCAATCGTATTCAGGCCTTTGAGTGCGAGAAGCAAGACTGTTTTGTTGAACACCGAGGATCTCGAAACCCACCTACATAATCTGCACGGCGCACGCCACGCTTGCGTCTGCAGCTCCTGGATCACGCATCTGGATTCGTACCCTCTCTCTCCCTCTTCTATTTTTTTGTACCGGTGGCGCACGTTCCACAGCCGCCCACGCAACCGCTGTGCATTCGTTGCTCTCCGATCTAGCGGGCTGGTAGTACGCCGCGGAAACAGCTGAGCGTCGCCGTCCTAGCCTACGACGCCAGACGTCCTCGTGAATCGCGGTTGCCAGGAGACGCGCGCCGTTGAGCTTTCGTTTGTTTTTGACTCGCGCTTGTTTCAAGCTTGAGTTGCTTATGCGCAATCAGCAGTGAGGCCAAAGCAAAATATTGGGGTTGATACAGGTTAGTAATTAGCATGGTTTTATGGATATTTTGAGTTACGTGGAATTTTTTGTCAGTATATTCCTCTTTTTTATCAAACTCAATACTTTTAAGACAGAACTTCTGGGTACCCATTTTAGGGTAGACAGACTTTGGTAAAATAACATTGTGGACGGTAAGTTACTAGTTAGGATTCGTATTTATATATGGAGTATTTTGGTGGCCACATCTTAGTTCTTTATCTCTAAAGCGTTTTATTGCTGTTTTATCTTCATTTGGAATACTCAGAAGTTAGTGAAATATCTAGTACCTATATCACATTTATTGATTTGGTATTAATAATACCCCAGAGTCCAGATTATATATATTTTTAATTGCAGATTTTTCAAAACCTTATTCCCTTTAAGAAAATATTTAGGGTTATACTAAACAGGGTTCAAGAAACTGCCACTCCTGGAAATGCTCTCTGAAAGCATTGAAGATTATTATTTGTGAAACTGTGTGATGATTCTTCGGAAAATTTTCTCTGCCCTTGCTGTTGAATATTTATGCTATTAATGTATCAACTATATCTTGTGCATGTACTGATTGCTGGATTCAAGCAGCACAAAGCTCAACAGTGCATTCTGCATCGTCGGAAATTCCACTGAATAATAGAAAGAAACTCTCTCAAAGCTGGCAAATTCCTCCCTCGGTTATGAAACACAGGTAGATTTATCTTTTTATTATTTACTGGAAACATAAAGCGTTTCTCTGTTGAAAATATGCTTTCATGCACCCAAGGGATTTTTCAACGAAGCCAGATAAGCGTGATTTTCTGCTTTTCTCTGTTATCCATTACTTCTTGTCTTCAGTATTTCCCAGGTTCAAATCTAAATAAAAGAGTTCCAAGAGCATGTGAAGTCGTGTATTTCTTATCGACGATCTAGTATAGTATATAACTACACAGTCTTATACATAGAAGAAAAGTGGCTGATTTGTCCTTAGTCTCTAGAATCTACCATAGTATATGTTGGACCAAGGTATCTCGCATAATAACATCAAGTGTGATCAGTACAGCAAACATTAGAGGGATCCAATGGGCGCATACTGATTAGATAAAGCTTCCAACGCCTCCAATGAGCCTCTTTCATCTATGCATTATTTGTAGAGCCCCAGCGTTGTGGAATGGGCAGCGAGGGAGTTTATTCCGCAGTAGTTACAATTTACAGCGTTTTAAGATCAGTGTGAATGGTAATTCATCCTTTCGTTGCGCTTCTATTTCATATATGCATTGTTGGCGTTTAGACAATTGTTGTCGATACTTCAGGAAATAAATACGGACATTGGAGAAATCGTCAAATAATCCAGAAGGGGGAAGCATTTATAGACCCTGTCCTTTCTCGCCCGAAGTTTGAGACTCTTCGAAATATGACATACTCACTAAAAACTGGCTGAATATCATTCTATTTGCCTTCGTTTATGAACCTGACAAAGTTGTTAGCGGTGAACCATCCACCTTAGCGCCAAATGAGCTGAAGATAATAACTTAAAATTAAACCCTTATGCTTTTTAACTCCAATGATGCTCGTACATCCATATTGCATGTCCTGTAATAACAAATAGATGGGATTCAGCTCTTCCAGTAGTGCCCAAAGCTAAGAATTCTGGGCTGATTTTTGATCGAAGAACGTATATGTTATATTCTGAGAAATGTCATGCTATTCTCAAACGACTCTATAGTAACAAACATATGTTGATTTTTAAAGCTAGAAAAAAGATTTGTAAATTATTCAAGAAAATATATTGTTTTTAATTGTATTCGGAATAAAGATGTAATCCATGAATTTGCACATGCCATATGAGTTTCTACCTTGATAATTTATTTATTAACGTATGGATAGGAGACATAGACAGCATCATTTCTCTGAGATATAATGTAGGGCTAAAAACATCCAGTATAATGCAGATATCCATCAAACCAACCCTCACCCCTCATTGAGAACCATCACTGAATGATGTCTTTACCCTCCACCCTTGAAATACCTAAGATGTCGATGATGGTAATTTAACGGCGTAAGTATAGACGCATCTTCGGTATTCCGAAGTGAGGCATTTTAAGAGAAACATGTGTTCGTGAGACCAGCAGAAATGCCCGTCACGTGCTAAAATTCAACCATTTGGCGTTAACGTTTATATTGCCACCTTGGTTACACTTATAGACATCCACTTTGATGGAAATATGTTCTAGGGGGAAAAATCAAAACCTGTGTAAATATCAGCTTCTAAGGTTTCTCACAGAGTTATAGATTCAGGAATTCGTTCACGCCGAGCAAATAATATGATAATAAATGTACACTCAGAGGTAGATGATTTTAATATCAGACGTTAAGCACGTTCGAAAAAACATATGTACAATGCGGTAAAATCTTACAATAAAACTCATTAAAAGAGCCTTTTCAACCAATAACGACAGCGCTTCTAGGCAATTTGTTAATACTATGTATGTTGTATATCAATCAGAAAATATTAGTAAAAACGATATGCCTCGCTATAAGTACTTCTTTTAGGTATCATTGGATTAACAATGCTATTCATCGTATTCAATATGAGGTTGACGCTGAAAGTTCTTAGATACAGAAAAATTACAAGGCTTTTTAATAAACTTTATTCTGTTTTTCCATCATATTTTTCCCTTACCTCAATACATTTACGCATTCGGAAAAACCACTTATCAAATTCTTGTGATCAACGTTCTTTTGAGAGGTTACTAATTTCCTTCTCATATGCAGCCATTGCCTCTTCATCGGTGAAAAAATAGCGACCTCCTAACTTTTCTTTGATCTTAAGGAATAAGAAGAAGTCGCACGGAGCTAGGTCGGGTCTAATAAGGTGGGTGAGGCAACAGTTTGACAACCTGATCAGCAAAAAAATCGAGTGTTCTAGCGGCGCTGTGGGCGGATGTGTTGTCATGGTGACATTGAATACCCAGCAGACCAGTCTTTGGACGGCTCGTGCATAGTTCTTGGAAGACTACAGGAACACATTTGGTTATATACTATTAAGAAGTAACTGTCCTTTGATTTTCCAAGGCTACCCTTATAATGTATCCACATTTAGAAAAAATAGATGCTACCAATTTCTTTCCAACACTCTTGGAACGACGAATTTTCGTTGTAGGTTGCTCACTTTCAACGCACCAAACTAATGACTGCTGTTTAGTTTCGCGATCATAACGATATAACCACCTTTCGTCTCCGGTTACGATATTAAAAGTGTTTTTACTGTGCCCATTATCAAATTTTTCAAGCATTATCAAGCCCAATCAACTCTTGTTGCTTTTTGCTCACTGGTCAACAAATATGGCTCCCATCTGGAATACCGCGTCCTTACGCGAAAGTGATCATGAATGATTGTTCGGACCGCTGCCGATCCAATCCCCAGAGAAGCCTCAATCTCGGTGTAGGTTATATGTCGTTCTTTTTTACCATATTTTGCACAGCTTTTACAGTTTCTGGAGTAACAGCAGTGGGCGGTCGACCAGTCGACCAGTGCGAGGTTCATCATCGAGTGAGACCCAGCCCCTTTTAAACTGAGAAAACCAATTAAAAACTGTAGCCTTAGAAGGGGCAGAGTCACCAAAGCAACTCACTAAACTTTCGTGACATTCCGCTTGTTTTAGTGCCTTTTTATAGTCATACAAAATCATGGCTCGAAAATCGCGACTACCCGGTTCCATTTTCACGCTAAAATTCGGCCAATACTTAGATGCATCCCAAGACCGTGGCATGGCAACTACTGAACGATTCAAACGCTGCCTTTGCGTGTAGGCACTTAAAACTTTAGACAAAATAGCTGCGTGCTCAAACTTGTTTAAACTTGTATAGATTAGGAATATCTAAAGACTTTCAGCGTGACCCTCGTATATCTGTAGCAACGCTAGTTTTTCAAGTTTTTTTTCGAATGAAGAACTTGTTGCTCCAGAATGGATATCTGCCTTTCGCGTCTGAAGGTGACCATCGAATGGCGTCAATATAATCCAAAACTCCAAGCCAGACTCATCAACTCTGATGGCAAAACTCGTTATAATATTTTTAGACTGCTACATGTTCTAGCTGTCGGGAGGAGTTTCCACCAGTTCTTTTTTCGCTATTTTTTGTGTCTAGTAGTGCGAATGAGTCATTTCATATGACGTTTGAGTGATTTATGGAAACGTGTTCGATATAATCTTATTATTAGTTTAGTTACATCACAGTACCTACTGGTAAATTGAAAAAACTGTTCATTATTGTTTGTATATTTATGCTCCAGCCCTTATAAGATGGAAAAACTATACAAGGTGCTCCGTATGTAGAGAAGCTATGAGCGGAAACTTATAAAAACTTCCTATCTGGAATCTTGGAACAGGCTTATTCAAGACGTTGTAAGCTCGACTTGGATCGCGTTTCTAAAGTTCCAAGTTCTAAGATTCTGTGATGCTGGAAACAGTTAGTCAATAAATTACAGAAGCAGCTGAAACACTAATCAAGATGTTTTAGTAGTATTTTGTGATTTCAACTAACAGCCAGAGAACAGGTGAAAAAATGGATAATTGACATAAAACATCACGCATACCTTTGACCTATAAAGAGCTACCGGCTGTGTTATAGTATGCGTATTCAGGCATGGATTTCAGTCACGTCTTGTGAATACCAGAAAGCTACCACGAAACACATGTCTCATTTGTGGTTAACCAATACGTCTAGAAGCAGTAACGTCCTCAAGCTCATGTTAATTACAGCAGAGAAGGTCTGTCTTTGTGTGTGAAAATTTGGAATTGATAATTAGTTGGCTGGAAACCGTATTGGACCAAAGGCGCCACCTCAAGCTATGTTCAGAGATGTCGCTTTGTTACATGGAAGTGAGTTCCTTAGAACAGGCCTGCACAATATATAAACAACGCCTTTCATTGGTTTGGCTTGCGCCAGGATGACCCAAGTAAATGTAGGTGGACTCAGTACAGTATAATTCAATTGGAAAGGGAATTTTTTATCATCACATCTATCGAAACGTTGTGAAACACAAAATTCTCGATATAATGAAAGTCCAAAGCAGCGTTATTGACATTAGATATAGTTTCATTGGTTTTGAGTAGGATTTAAAAAAAATCAAGTAGATTGACTCGGTTTTTTCCATGTTGTAATGATACCGTTTTCAGCTTGTTGGCGTTACTTCGGACGATTGTCCCTTGATTGATGTGTGAAATGCTAAGTTGTCCGAATTTTCCCAATTCTACCCACTGTCTACACCCCTGGCAGCCCTTGATTGAGCGGTCGACTCTGTCGCCTACATTAGAGGAAATACGACGGAGCGGTTTCGCAGCTATTTAGTAGAGATTTAATTGAATTGCCTCATGCTCTCTCGACTGTACACTCTACATTCCGCAATTTTGGGTCAGATTGAATTCCAGATTCTATTCAGTGCAAATTTGTGTAGATGTTGCAACGATATGCGCACTACCATAAGTCAACATGCTCACTTCATTCAGCTGAACATTTTCAAATGGTTTCACTTTCTTCATAAGTATTTGTTGTAATAATATTAATAGTAATAATAATAATAATCATAGAGATCAAGATACTGCACAGATTTCAAATAGCAATTATTTTCCGCGTTCTATAGTTTATGAATAAGTCAACTAGTACTTTGTTCATTTTCAAAACTCCTTGAGCTTTTAGCCATTTGCCACCTTAAATAATCCTGCTTATGGACGATAGCGATGCAAAGATGCGTAATATGCTAGCGTTGTAGTAACTATTAACATACCACCTTGGTGCTTCGAGTAGAATGGCAAGCTAGAAATATTTTCAGTCGCATATGGGCAGAATCAATATTTATGCCTCAAACACTTGGTAGCAAATATAATTATTTATTATCGGAAATCCATTTATGACATGAGCGTTATGTTTTATTTTTATATGACGCGCGAGGTTAGAATACAATATCGAACCCAACAGCGTTAGTCGGAATAAAGTCGTCCTAGGGAGACAGATCCGATTAAGTTAATTGAACAAACCTCACTTCCATTATATGAATTGATGAAATACGAGCTGAGGATGGAAAATTAAAAAAAAGGTCCATTGTACAAGTATATCTGATGATGAAATTACACCGCGAGTTCATACACTAATTCAATTGTTACATTTTCGGCAAATCCAATTTTGTCTAAAAGCGTATTGTCTGATGTAGCGCTTGATCCATTGTCATTTATATTACTCGGACTATGAAGCGTTGCTACTTTAACAGGGACACCAAAAAATATAACAGTTTGTTCTTCTATAGTGGAGAATTAATCAGAAACGAAAGTGATTATTAACAAACCACGAACATCGTTTTTCAGCGTTTTAAAAGCTCCTGATTAATTTTCATCAGACAATGTGTCGTTGAATATCTTTTTACAGTAAGCATTTAATTTTTGTTTCTGTACCTGTTGGACGCTTACTCCTTCACCATCAAAAAGTGATTAACTTTTCAGATTAGGTATTTCAAACATTCAATAAAAATAGTGTTTTGGTTTGCTAGAAGCTTTCGTTTTATTGTGTGGTCAAACATTTTTACTTTTGAAATGAGTACAGTTGGCTCCATTCATGCTAGTAGAAAATTTCAGTTTAAGATTATAATTACTGTATCGATAAAATACTACTCAAGGTTCTCTATTTTTATTCGCGCACAGGGAGAGACGCATAAGATGTAAAATAATAGTTTGTAAACAATAATAAAATATTTGTGACGTATGTCTAGATATCTGTAAAAGATATCTGGTCTTCGAATTCTTCCAGTACCATTGATCATGTTCAAAGTACCAGTTTTAATTTTTGATACACACAATTTAAGACTCACTTTAACTGGTTTAGTAGGTCTGAAATTGGATGATCATATTTATAAATCTGAAATTAAATGTTAAATATAGAGTCAACCTACTTGACGATATTTTTAAAGATTAAATGTCACTTTTGTAATTATTTATTATCGTTATTCAGATAGAATGCAGTAATGTGTAGTAATATTATCTTAAATTAAATGTAGCCTTTTCCAACACCCAATTATATCCAGCATACGTAGTCGTTATTTATTTAAGATGCCACGCGCAATGGTAAATTAGCTACAATGAAAACAACCCTTCATTTCATGTGCTAAATTTAATCTCACACCCACGTCATTTAGGAAATTCCACAACGTCTTATGTGTTCCAGAAGATTTATATGGCAGCAAACTCATATTTAGCTTATTAGAACATTCTTGTAAACAAGCGAATAAAAACCTATTAATCAAGCTGTTGCGTATAATTTTTATTTTAACGAAACGATAAAGTGATGTACTCGTAGAGGAATATTTTCATTGCAGTGCACTTGCCAAGTCAAAATTACTCTAAATTAAAATTGGAATTAAGAGATTGCTAGAAGCCAGCTGGTGTTCATTCATGTTTCCAGGTTCTCGGATAGTTTTAGCCGGTTATAAATAAAAACAAGGCGGTTTTGGACTTTGCTGGATGCTTTTTTCAGGTGAACTGATATGCAACGAAACAGGTGCACGGCTTAATTTATGCAAGCCGCGAATTGCGATCTTGTTTCTATGAAAGGTACCTTTAAACAGTTTAAGCAATATCATTGACTACGAGGATCACGCTGAAAGTTATTAGATACAGAAAAACTACAAGGTTTTTTTAAAAAACTTTATTCTATTTTTATATTCTCCCCCTACCTCAATACATTTACGCATTCGGTAGAACAACTTGTCAAATTCTTGTGACCAACGTTCTTTTGAAAGGTTGCTAATTTCCTCCTCCAATGCAGCGATTGCCTCTTCATCGGTGGAAAAATGGCGACCTCGTAACTTTTCTTTAATCTTAGGGAATAAGAAGAAGTCGCACAAAGCTAGGTCCGGAGAATAAGGTGGGTGAGGCAACAGTTTGACACCCTGTTCAGCAAAAAAATCGAGTTTTCTAGCGGCGCTGTGGGCGGGTACGTTGTCATGGTGCCATTGAATACTCCACAGACCAGTCTTTGCATAGTTCTTGGAAGACTACAGGAACACATTTAGTTATATACCATTCAGAAGTAACTGTCCTTTGATTTCCCAAGGCTACCGCTGTGATGTGTCCACTTTTAGGAAAAAAAGATGCGACCATTTTCTTTCCAACACTCTTGGAACGACGAATTTTCGTTGGAGGCTGCTCAATTTCAAAGCAGCAAACTAATGACTGCTGTTTAGTTTCGGGATCATAATGACATAACCATGTTTCGTCTCCGGTTACGATATTAAAAGTGTCTTTACTATGCCCATTATAAAATTTTTCAAGCATAAACTTAGCTCAATCAACTCTTGTTGCTTTTTGCTCACTGGTCAAAAAATGTGGCACCCACCTGGAACACCGCTTCCTTAGGCGAAGGTGATCATGAATTATTGTTCGGACCGCTGCCGATCCAATCCTCAGAGAAGCCTTAATCTCGGTGTAGGTTATATGTCGATCTTTTTGTACCATATTTTGCACAGCTTCTACAATTTCCGGAGTAACAGCAGTGGGCGGTCGACCTGTGCGAGGTTCATTATGGAGTGAGACCCGGCCTCTTTTAAAGTCGGCAAACCAATTAAAAACTGTAGCCCTAGAAGGGGCAGAGTCCCTAAACTTTCGTGACATTCCGATTGTTTTAGTCCCTTTTCATAGTCATACAAAATCATGGCTCGAATGTCGCGACTACCCGGTTCCATTTTCACGTTAAAATTCGGCCAACACTTAGATGCATTCGAGACCGTGGGAGAAAGGCAACGACTGAACGATTCAAATGCTGCCTTTGCGAGTAAGCACTTACAACTTTAGACAAAATAGCTGCGTGCTCAAACTTGTTTTGACTTGTATAGATTAGGACTTTTAGGGTGAGCCTCGTATATTGCTATCACACCATTACCTATGGTAGTTATATAAATTGCTGTGTACTTTTTGATCGCCGAACTATAATGACAAGTCTAATCAATGGATAAAACCTGTCTATAGCAAACCACATCTATAGTAGAAAGTGTACACCTCATTATACATTACTTATACTATTTGGCCTTTTAAACACGCATTCCAGGTACATATACTTTGTTGAGAATGATTAATCTGCTCTACAGTTCAGCTGATTACAGGCTGCAGTCGCAGCAGATGGTATAACAAATGATTTGCTCCAAATGTCGGTCGAAATATCTGAAAGCTCATACCATACCTCTATGACTCAAAATACTGTATTCTGCACAACCAACGAAGCATACATTTAGGCCTGTAGGGGTTAAAATAACCGATGTCATGAATTGGCACGAATACATTTCACCATTTGCAGCAGCTGTTAGTAATCAAAGAAAACCAAGGTAACCACCCAGGACAGGTTTGTCGATCTAAAGCCTTTCACAAATATATGGGTCTGTATGAGATTGCCACGTGTATTTTCAAATAATAAACCTTTCAGAATAACAGTTGACCGTGTATGCCAGAATCCGCGGATGCTATAGAAACATATCTGGTGACATCCCACATTGCTGCCAACCTCTAATTTTAAATCGAAAACGACAAAATAAACCGTGGTCATTCAGCACTGCTATTCGCGGTTTATGAATCGGATTAAAACGGTGCGAGACTGATAAATTTGACATGCTATGTACATTATGTCAATCTGAAAAATTGTAGGCTGAAAACATGTTTACTGAGAGACTTTATATATGTAAGTAGCCTACACTACGAAGTGAAATATTGACCATCTCATTTAGGCTTGTTATTTTCCGTTATTTGAATAGCCAAGGCTGTCAGCCAGAATTTCCATTATTCGTTCATAGCACAATTAAGGAGAGAGAATGAGACCATAATCTCCACCCTCAAAGAAAAGGTATATCTTGGAGCTCGTTTTCACTTCATCTACTAACATCAACGTGGGCTCAAGATTTCTAGGAGTCAGGTTCTACAACCAAGATATAAAATTCATCTTTTAAAAGTTAAACACTAGCAAAGCTGGTTGTTCCAGACCAAATACCAGCAATCATCCTGAATCTTTGAACCGCAGAGCTTTGGAATCATGTCCAAGGTTATGGAGACTGTCATTAATGTATAGCTGAAGAAGTACCTGGATAGTAACATCACCAGTGATCGCCATTAATTTTAAATCGAAAACGACAAAATAAACCGTGGTCATTCAGCACTGCTATTCGCGGTTTATGAATCGGATTAAAACGGTGCGAGACTGATAAATTTGACATGCTATGTATATTATGTCAATTTGAAAAATTGTAGGCTGAAAACATGTTTATTGAGAGACTCTATATATGTACGGATCCTACACTACGAAGTGAAATATTGACCATCTCATTTAGGCTTGTTATTTTCCGTTATTTGAATAGCCAAGGCTGTCAGCCAGAATTTCCATTATTCGTTCATAGCACAATTAAGGAGAGAGAATGAGACCATAATCTCCACCCTCAAAGAAAAGGTATATCTTGGAGCTCGTTTTCACTTCATCTACTAACATCAACGTGGGCTCAAGAATTCTAGGAGTCAGGTTCTACAACCAAGATATAAAATTCATCTTTTAAAAGTTAAACACTAGCAAAGCTGGTGTTCCAGACCAAATACCAGCAATCATCCTGAATCTTTGAACCGCAGAGCTTTGGAATCATGTCCAAGGTTATGGAGACTGTCATTAATGTATAGCTGAAGAAGTACCTGGATAGTAACATCACCAGTGATCGCCATTACGAATTTCGCAACTAGACATCTAGAGGATATCTTCTGGCTTATGTCACCCACATGTAGAGCAAAGCTTCATGGAGAGTCTCAGGTTGTCGCGCTCGATCCTGGAACGATCATATTGTCGAGACTACTAGGTCGGTGTCCCAAAACCTGGGGGTAACAGCGGCTGCAGCTGCTACAATGTGAGGGTGAGATGAGAACATCTCTAGAATACTACTCGCATGTGTGAGAATGAGCCCGAAGTCTGAACATCGCAGATAAGGGACTGAGTTCCTCTAAATTCCACCATCTATATAAAAAAAGACACATCAACAGAAATCAGCTTTTTGTGAAGAATACTTCATGAAATAATCAATAACATTATGAAATTTTGCGTGTAAAAAAGGTAATGAAAAGCAGTAACATTTTCTTTGTACACTCTGTAACATGTAATACACAGGTTTTAAATAGACGTGGTTTTAATTTCCAAATAGAAATATGAAACACAATGCTATGCCATCGAAAATATAGATATTAAGGAAGCTTAAAATTTGATAATGATATTCAGATCATTGCGCTGAGTTGCGTGCCGTGAGGCGTGATTTGCAAGAAATGAATACTAAGTATAATAGTTATCAAATTTAGAATGATACACATGTATCTGTGAGTAACCTCAAGGGTATCATATCTACTGAGAGATCTTACAACCATACGTTTCGGTAATTTGAATTTTATTGCTGCTTTATTCAGATACAGCGTATTGGCAATGCTGTATGATCAATTTTTTAACGACTACGAAAAAGGAGCTTCTATTGTTCACCGTAATGTATGTCTGTAAGCCTGTACCTATGTCAGAGTAGCTTGGAAACTACTGTACGTATTATGTATTGGATTTCACCAAGAAGCTCGAATTCTGAAGAATTATTTCAGATTAAAGCAGTTTCTGTGGTTGCGTAGTTTAGATAATAGCAACAACTTTTTCTGCGTTTTACTTGTAGAGTTTTACAAATAAAACTACCTTTTTCAGTGAGACGTTTCGGTTCATGTTCAAATCATCGCTAAAATCTGGCAGTCCTACGATGATTCAAATATAAACCGAAACATGTCGCTGAAAAAGACGGTTTAATTTGTGAAGCTGTGTATTCAAATAAGCAATTTTTATCTGAACTCACGGAATAATTTAGTGTCCTTCTTAAGCTAAAATGGTGTGTATATGCAATTTTAGTAGTTGCAAAAACAGAATTGGGTCAAATTAGCTCCCTTTATAATGAAAGTTTACAGTCCACAGCTGCTGAAAATGAATCATTTCTGTATTTTAAAGGCAAATGTGTGAACAATCATATACGTCTAACAAGTACGGAAAATTACCAGTATCACAATTTTATAGATGATTAACATCTTTCACAGACGCCAAAAATTGAGATTTCAGCCTCTATAAACTAGTTTGCAATAATTGAAATGAATATTTGAAATAGCTGAAGCCACGACTCCTTATAAGTGTTAAATAGACAAGGCCAAAATAAGTTTACGCAGAGGTATATCAACACCTCAATTAACAAGTAATTCTAGGGGTTCCAGAGGTTCAGTGGTTACTATTTTTATGGCAGATCTAGGATTATTTCCAGAAAGGTGCAAATGCAAGTTTGTCGCCTCCAAAAAAATACTTTTTAGGAAACCACAAGGTAATCCATGTTTCCTAGAAGATTTTTTTCTGGAAAGCAAATTATGGCACACTTTTCAACCTCCTTTTCCCCTTTCCCCCCTCTGATATATTTGCAGTTCAGAGAAGCTGTTATCTAACCCACTATACCGATACCTCCACAAGATAAGATATAAGACCCTCTCATGCATAATTTAAACCATGTGTCCGAAAAAAATGCCAAGGCGCTCTATGATAATTATTTGGTAGCAATTTAAATTATGGCGCCCCCTTATTTGTAGGTAGTTGCGAGAACGCTTTATGCGTCTTCTATAAACCGTAACATAGCTTCCTAAAAAGCCTACTGAGGCTCATTATGTGAATTTTAATAAAAGAGTCTCTTTAGTTGAATCAAAGTCAAGTAATTATACGAATACATTTCAACTATCATCATGTACCAGTTCAGTTTATTTCATGATTTGTCAAAAAAAATCTTTATCAACTCCTTTCTTTGGATGGAGAAGCAATTGTGATATTGCACATTACTCGTGTTCAACATCGTGCTGTCAATATTTCTCAATAAACGTTAAAAATGCGCAGCTTATTCTACCTGTTTCCAGTAAGCCACTTAACCTATTTCGATCCAGTCGCTATTTATAAAATTGTTTTCAGCATGTGCTATGCCGCCAGCAACATAAACAGCGCTGATGAACTGCCTGATTAATCGCAATCCCATTTTTCAGGAACTCTTTGAAAAATATGTATTGCGAATCAAGGATACCCATGTAATTCTGGATAAGCAAATAAGCTCCTGTACACATGACGGTGCACGCTGTACTGCAATCTAATTCAACCGTAGCAACCTTGAGAATGCCTCTACATCTATTTATATGTGACGTATGTTATGACGCTCGGAAGTTTTTGAACTTGGATGATGTAGTAGGTTACTTTCTATGTAGACAATGTTTATGCTCTTGGGTAACTTTGCGTAGAATGAAATAATACTTAGGTTTGGTTTAACAAATTTTTGAAAGTCATTAAAATGTTATTATGTATCAGTCAGATATGCCACGCAATGGTGCAATTTTGAAATCCGATCCGATTTTGGAACTCACGATCGTTTAGAATGAAAATTAAAAGGTATTGGAAACCTATCATTATAGAAATAATCTAAATGCTCAAGTTCCAAAACTCGCCATAGTTCTAAACCTTATTTCTAATGTATATCGGTTCTATGATCTGATCATTATTTATGATCTTTATTAAGTTAAAATGCAGTAATATATAGTAGAAGTAGTTGCTAAACTAAGCGAAACAAAGTAGCCTCCTCCAGAAAACAATTTAACTATGCCCTAAAATACCATACAATAGAAACATTTATTGGTTTCTATCTCTACTATATAGAACTGGACTACACACTCTGTGTATGTTCGTGTTACTTAGCTCATGTTATTCCCGCGAATTTTGGATTGATAAATGACAAAAGACTTTTTAAAAAACGATCTTCATTGTATGAGGGCTAGAAATTGTATTGAACAACGCTTTACATGCATACATTTATAGACTTACTCAAAAATGTGGTGGACAAGCATTTTATTATCTGTGGATGCACCGAGATACAGTGCCTTAAATCGCGCCAACAGAAGGATAAGTATTATAATCTTGGAAATTTCAATTTTAAGATACGTTCTTGGATGATGGGTAACACATGAAGAAAAACATGTCACTGATTTCTGTCAATCTGACTATCTGTCTGTATGCCTATCAATATGCCCCATTCCCAATTCAATAAAATTCTGTTACTAGACTAGGTACTACTATGGTAAGGTTAGAAAATCCTTCTAGTTTTCAAAATCGTTTGAATGGTGGCGGAGTATTAATCAAAATATCTCGAAGAAACAATAAAATAACCGCAATCATCTACCGCAGGCAACGATGGATTCTAGTCGACCAGACGAAGCATCGCCGACGTGCAGCGATGTTTCAACTATCACCTCAATGGTTGATTATAGTTTGTAACCAGTCCATACGAGAAACTACAAGTATACCCCTACGGATGTTGCACATAGAGTTGATGATAATGCCATACGAACTCGGAAATTGATGAAATAAATGATAAATTTAAGCCGGAGCAGTTATTGAATTGCACTCCTTGGAAATTGAACTGAGATCTTCTGTTTTCTGAATAGAGGGATGAAAGTTCAAATATCATCTGATTTGGGAAAAGTCGGAAGTGATTCAATGCTGATAATAGATCCATTATTATTTTTCATAGTCAAATTATGGAACTGATTTTTCAGGCGATAATTATATTGTATCATAAATTTAATTGTAAAAAATAATAATGGATATTACATGTTTTGGAATAATTCAGTTATTGTATTGAATTTGCAGAATCATTTACTTGCTATTTATATTGAGGAAGCAAGTGGAAAAGCTGAAAAACTAAATCTTATTATCTTGTTGATCGCCATTTTTCCTGTGCGAATATTTCTTCATCAAGTCGTTGCTGACAAAATAAATAACCGGTAAATTAGTATACACCAACGCCACATAGTTTATCGTGACTATGTTGTGCTCCACATAGCGATTATAAACAATAATATATTTTGAGAATCAGTGTTTAGCATTTCTATTCTTGGACGGATACGATACCAAATATCCACACTTTTTCGGTATGGGTTTCTTTCTGGGTTCGAAACATCAAGAACTGTGTCATATTCCGTTCTTAGAACTCGCTACACATCGTCAGTCAAAATAGACCCTCGTTCTTGTTTTGTTTTTTATGTTGTCTGTTGTTTTTTACGAGTGCGGAGCAGTCGAAGGATTTCTCTGTTAATTGTCCAAGTCTAGAGCTTTAACCTTCGTAGTCGAAGAAAAATATTTAACTGATAATGAATATAGGAAGAGATACAGTTATTGCAATTCTTATTATATTTTATTATCTCACAAATAGTTACAAAGACAGGTAGCTTCTTACACGCCAGAAGTCTTGGGAGATGATAAATTTCATTGATGTTGGAATGCTGTATTTCGGAAATTTCCTGACAGCAAATCCCTCAACGCTGAGGTCTTCCAGAAGAACGACTTTTGCATCACCACAAATAAGTACTACATATTGCTTGTCTTGATTGGACCACCCGGTGTTTTAGTGAATTGGTGCCGCTCCGTACTGATGTAGATAAACCAGGATTATAAATCACCGTGAGATGGACTTATTCGCTAGTTTACCTGGTGACGATTTATGATATCAATCGAAACGTCGCGATACCGAGTCAATATAATTTAATTCATTTTTCGATTATAGGTATATTCAGACAGATCTTTTATATGAAAGTTATTATATCATATGACCAATGCTTCCGCTATAGGTACTTTATTCTTATTGTAACAGCTGAATCATTCCAATAGATCAATATTTGCCCAATGCGTAATGAGCAATCCCATAATTGGCATATGGTTATTAATAACTGGATCAATTAGCATCAATAATTAGAGCATTTCGATGCACAAAGACCTTGGTTTGTTAGTGCCTTATGTTCATTCAGAATTTCTCAGCGTATTCAAGAATGTAAATCCCTCGCCAGACGTCGGGATCACCATAATGAAGTTACACGGTGTATCGTAGCATTAAATTTTATTACTACCAGTGGCGCCGCATCCACAATTATAGTAGGTACCTTGACAAAAAAATATGTGAAAAAATGTTCACTATTATGGATATAGCGGTTCTGGCAAAAAGTCACATTTTAGTCACACACCACTCCAATCTAATCTGACTACCATGTAAATCATAAAACGTGTGTGTGTGTAACTTGAGGATTTCAGAGAGTTTGAAGTTCCAAATCAATCTTGTCCATTTTATTACTAGTACTTTTATTTGGAATTTGTGTTATATTGCGGACGTCCATTGTCTATATTATTTTGAGTGTCGTGGCGTTTCGATTGAAGATAGTGAATCAAACAAAACTTGTTGGGACTCCAAATTATATAGGCAATGGAAGTCCGAAGTACAACGTTTGAAATACTGCTACTATCTTTTTTTTAACTACTAAAGTATGGTAACAGATATAGCTTTGTTTGAATTGACTCAAACATCTACACAAATTTTAAACGGTCAAGTCATCAGAAAATGTTTCCAAGGCTGGAGCCCAAATACTAGAAGGAATGATCTCACATAGAACTTGTGTGGGTCAATACACCTTCCTTACAAGACAGCAGTACTTTCAGAATTACCTAAGAGAATTGCGCATATTTTATTATGTATATTAAAAGACATTATATGGCCTCTACCCAAATGCAGTAGATCGAAAGATGACTAGATGAAACTGGAATTAACGTGCGATATAAAAGTTATATGTAATGAAAGCTTTACCAAGTGTATAAGCAATGCCAAAATTTATAATCAGCCGATTTTAGAGCATATAATGGAAGGAAGCATATATGGCGAAAAAATCGGCAGGAAATAAACATTATAGGTATATGTACATTAGATGAATAGACAAATACCTTTTTGTATGACCCATAACACGACGCTACTTACTTACATAGTGGGACAGAGCGAGTTTGAGAAGAGTCACACTTACACTTCGGGTGGAAGGAGCTGATGGATATAAAAGCTTACCTCTAACTAAAACAATGTAATGATTCTATTTCATATGTTACGCTACTGTTTACTCCTCTTCAGATCTGAGATTGCATCAAGATGACAAGACAATGTGCGTGTAGATACGGTGTCCCACAAATGTTACTTAATACGGTCATTATCCAATTATGTAGTTAACGTTCAACGTTCAACATTTGTTATGATCATGAAGACGCTTAGGAGGCCCTTGTTGTACATGTACAGAAGGTGATACTTTGTGTGAAAACAGATTCATCTGGAAGACGAACGTGATGTAAAGACTGCACACTATTGCCTGAAGGAAATTGAAGATACCACATCAATCGAAACGTTGTAAAACAGTGGAAGTCCGAAGCTGTGTTTCTGAAAACGCTATTTTGTCTATTGCAAATTACCACAAAAATGGTTCTTATACTTTTTATAGGAGACGTTCATGAGTTATTGATGGTGCACAATTTTCAATTGACTCAAAAAGGAGCTTTTGTATCTATGTATATATCCACGTTTATCTCTAAAACTACTGTATGCAATGGAGTGACGTTTTTTCGATCCGAAGGCCCATATTCTGAGGAAAAAACTTGAGCCACTATATAATTATTAGAATTTAAATACATTGTTGTGTTTTGCGTGGTACTGCGGTAAACAAAGCTATTTATCTTTGTAGATGCTCCTACTTGGTGAAACTCTTCTATCATGCAGATTGTGTAATTAACACTCAAATGAAACTCTTTTTCTTTCAGTGACGCGTTTCGATTTATATCCAAATGATCGTCGGCTTGTCAGATTTGACTGCCAACAAGGCTGGAAGAAAAAGAGTTTTATTTGTGAAACAGTGTTAATTACAAAATATTTCCATATGCACAAACTCTATATATTTATTTGACATCTGAATGATAATAAAAAAATTTAGCTTCAATAATGTCATTGATACTACAGAAAATTTCAAAAACTTGGCAACATTACCACACAAGAATAGTGTAAAAAGTATACATTCTCAGAAGTAGATCAATTTAATTTTTGAGCTGAGATTAAAGCTCTCCTCACACCTACGCTCTCCAAATTTTATTGCAATCATACGTGCCCGTGACGCGAACTGGAAAGGAAGTTCAAACTCCTGTTAAGTGAAACGATTTTTCAAGGCTATTTTTAATATTCGCGCTGTATTTAATATACGTACGGGATTCCATTCCTACTTTATAGACTTCATTTAGTAACTTGGTATTTATTATGTTTGGGGAAATATTAGCCTTTAGTGAGGCGCCTAGCGCGATGCCTGCTTTGAAGTGGGATTTCTTTTATTTATATTTGTAGCTCGCTCCCAGAGAAATTAGTAGTTTCAACTAAATTTTACGTTTTACTGACTGAGCTTGTCTGTTAGACGGTTGTTTTGGAAATTGAATAGATAAATAATCAGGTTGTTTTGCATACCAGGGTGGGTAAAAGACTATCTGAGTATACTGCTACCCAGCTTGTTAGAGATACAGCAGTGCTTTAAAAGGACGATGAGGATATGAATAATTATAGTAGCCACTGCAACGCTCCTGATGAGGCATCCTGGAAAAACACCTTGAGGTATCTCTGATACCGTACTTTCATTTTCCAAACGCAGATACAAATACTAAAGTTTCTAAAATTATTCCATACAATAGATTTATAATGAGCAGGTAATTAAAATAAGGGAAATGTCTACATACGGCCAAGCTTTGAGTAGTTAGATGACCAATCTTCGCCTTTATCTGCTTATCCACAAATAAAATCGTTTTATTATTTCACTATATACAGGGCTCTATGTATTTCGTGTCAACATTATTAAATATTCAATCCTCAAATCTGATAAACATATTCAAAAATGACTCCAAATTATAATATGAACGCCATAAAAGATAATGACCTCTTGTCCACCCTTTTAAGTATGCACCTTGCGCTTCAAGTTATTACTGTAAGGTGTACCATAATCCAACACTTGTCGACTTGTAGACCGTATATCTAACCATGCCCCCACTTGTGATTTCAGGTGTGCGTTTCCTCCATTGAAAACCGGAAGTCTCGATGAGCTCCCCAAGTCACGTTTGACGAAGAGGCTACTTCTTCCATCTTACTTCGACCACATCAGGCGACAATGGATTTTGGTGAGTATATGTTATGGGTTACATATGAAATATGAATATATGAATACAGGGTAGATCCTACAGAAGGCTCAAAGGCCTATTATTTAATCGACTATAAATACTACTACTATAAATCAGCTGCAAACAAATGTTTGGCTCTTTGACTACGCAAAATTCATAAAAGGAATCGGTTACAGTTTTCAGCACTACATGTAGATTATTTCGATAAACATAAAAAATAGGACCCTGAGATGAAAAAACTGAAACAGTAAAAATTATAGGAATTTGAATTTTCATTTTAATTGACTACAAAATCCTTTGAATCATACTTTAGGACTTGCGAAAATTAATTCTGTGCCTGTGAAATGATGTTGATCATTCTATAAAAAGTTTATATATATATATATATATATATATATATATATATATATATATTGTATGTCCTATATATATTTGCAAATTTAACACCCCAAGGGATGGTTTATCACCACAGTGAAGGGGTGGCAAATGTGATATGCCTTTGAAATACCTAATGAAGGCTATCTCTGAAATCTACCAAGGGTCCAAGCCAGGTAGCCGCAAAAGTTTATACCAAAACAAATCTATACATTTCTTTTTAATTTTGCGTCATTCCAGTATATCCATAGATGTTTAATTTGCATGCAATCATCAATCTCCATCTTTTGAATTGCATGAAAAGTTGAATATTATTACTATTATTATTATTATTACTTATATAGTAATATGGTGATAATTCACAGGACTGATGTTCTCATGTATTAAAGTCTTATAATTATATTTTATCTTCAAATGAACCGTCCTATGTTTTTGGCTGTTGTTACTTTAATTATTTGTGTATATCATCATTATGATTCATAGTGCCACCTGCTAATTTGTTTATTAATTTGTTTAAATATTTGCACGTCATCTGCATTTGAATATTAATTTCGTTTGTTTTTGTTCAGCTGTAGACTTACTGGATGCATTCAGGTTACAAACAAGTTTTACTACGGGCAATTTCGTGTAGTAGCTTTCATTAAAACAAAACGTCGAAATGCTTAGTGATTTAAGGTGTTGTCTCCATAAAAAAAAATTTATGTTAACGTAACCTAATCACTGGTATATTCATTTCAGCCAATATAAAAGTCTTTTTGGGGGCCCATACAGCACCGCATTTTCTGCTATATCAATAATACAATTATATCCTTTAGGGCCGATTTCATCAACATCAGAGATATAATGAACAGATTGACCAATCACATAAGACCTTTCTGAAATGCCATTAAATATTGTACTGTCAAAAGTCTCTGGAAATCATTGATTTCCTTTAAAATTCAACACAAAATGGTGAGGAAAGATTTGATTAATGAAAAAGGGCACTTTCTGAACCTCACAGCAAGTTTCTGAGCCTGGCAGTCCACCATATATAAGTGAAAATTACTATTTCCCTCATTTCACAAGACACAAGCTATAAGGAATCGCTATTCTCCACCAATAGGATTTGAGGAATGTGAGGCATTAGGACATCGGTTTTCGGATGTATCAAATTCATAAAAATCTAATGGAGAGTATTGCAATGATTTTTATAAAGCTACATAATACTGTAATAATATAAATACCTGATAATTGAGTAAAAAAAAGGATATATAGGAGGCATTTCACAAATTTCCTTATTATTTCTATTACTTATTAGGTTCATTCATATTTTACAAAAATAAATGCCATCCAAAGCCTGCTCGGTGTCCAGCACAGGTATCCAGCATCACAAAAATCCTTATGATTGAAGGTATAACGAAATAAGGTTGCACGGCATTCAAAATATATAGCACAAACACTGGAAAAAATAATAAAAAAAGTTGAGCTACAATTTGGATATTTCTATAAGCTTAGCCCTGCTTTTCAGAAATAATTGTAAAATGAAATTATCAAAAACCATGAACAAAAACAGCAGAGAGATTACGTAATCTGTACGTCACGTCGTCACGATTCATATGCAGGTCTAGTGATGGGTGTTTTGAATCTCCATTCCAGTTCGAAGTTGCTGGTTTTGTAAGAGCAAATTTCTGTATTATTCATAAATATCCAAAACATTTTGTTCAGGGTTTTGACATAGATATTATCATGGTTTTACTGACACTACAAATAATATAATATATATATATATATATATATATATATATATATATATATTATATTAAAAAACAAGCAAAATACGGCACCGGAGCGGACAGCAGGCGGGTACTTTTGTTGTCTGGAACAAACTTCAGCTCTTTTTCATGATTCATGAATGTGAAAATGTAGAAACTCACTCGTAAATGAAAACATTCATTCGAATACGTATTCACAAGTAATGAATATGAATTTTTCAGAAGTAAATGAACAGGGTGGGGGTGCGCTTCTGTGCATAAAATGAAACGGGTAAAGGTAAACTTATATGTATTTCAAAATGATAAATTCGAGAACCCAAGCAGTCCGGGTTATTTGGCAACACCGTTAGCGGAGGTATGTTCAAAATATCGCTGTCTGCGGTCCGCACGGTGCGGTATTTTCTAATGCTTCTTGTAGGTACTTGTGCAATGATTTTAGTTCTAAAGTCACTATGCATACTGTTGTCTATCGAAGAGTATATATGAACACGTGTTTGGTGTGGCCACGCTTACTAAAGTTGGACCTCTATATGCATTTAGATATCCCCTTACCGAGCCCATCACTATGAATTTACAGCTTACGATATAGCGAACCATCTCTATTTTGTGGTTTGAAATGACAGATAAGCGCATAACTGATAAACAACTGATCATCTGCGGCGCATAACAAGTACTGCAATTTCCTATTTTCTCAACGTATAGCAGCAGAAAAGTATTATGTTCCAATTCAAGAGCTTATGCATCTTCTGTAAACAGTTTATGATATTAGTTTGTCCTTGATACAATCCGTATTAAGTATTTTGTATAACCCTATTAAAATCAAAGAATGCTGTGTCCAACCAGGGGAATCAAAATGATCGGATTTCTCTGCTGGATTTTGAATACAATTACTTGGCAATTACTAAGTTTCTATGACAACGTTTCTCACCAACTGAAATATCTGTGCAGTATGGTCAAATTGTAGAATGTTCATGTATTCATATAAGGTAGGTACCCATATGTAAATAATAAGTCAAATAGAACTCCTCCACAAATAGTTATATGGAAATTAACTGTGTATTCTAAAAATAAAATTGTAGAAACGTTCACTGCAATGTAAAATAATTGATTTTATCTGAAAACTACAAATTGTGCACCATTTTGATTCAAATTTCTGTAAATTTAGGAATATTCCATAAGCAACTGACATTACAATGTCAATCTGTCATCTCAGAAGTTTGAAAATTTTGTTTTATATAGTCAAACACCATTGGATATCTTAATTATAAGGAAAGACTCTGAAAGCCTATTGGTAGAGCTCGATAAGCTTTCATCCCATTGGCTCAATATAACGACTGGTTATTTGATGTAATCGGCCCTCAACTATTTAACACATATCTGATAATTAAAGCGTGGTTCTTGGGCATTTTACAGAAGCTGCATATAAGTCTACTTCCCACACTCATACGTGTTGTTGTTGCGAAATATTTAGGATGTTTCATATAGTGTACTTAACAAGAAACCGTCCTCCATTTCTGTCTGTACTGACAAACTGTTGCCTATTTGGTAATGTTTCTACGAGAACTGAAGAACTCGCATTTTCCATTCATTTTCATTCATGAAAATTCGATCTTTATAATCTTCTGTACTTTTTAACTCGATAAGGTATTTTCTAATTTACCTTTAAAAAATAAGAAAAATGTTAGAATCCCTTTAAAAAATTGTGGAATATTTTTTATGAAGACTGATTATCCTTCACTATCCGACTCTACTACAATGCTGCTTCAATTATAGTGCCAAAGATCCAAAAGGTATCGTCAAAAGGTGAAACACCTACTAAAAAGTACTTAAACATCACGTTTTAGCGATTTCATTATCCCTGATTATTTTGCAAGTTTGGGGAAATATTTTGGGAAGTTACAAACAGTTTTAGTGGTGAAGTTATAGGAATCATTTTTTGATGCGTAGTAAAGAAAAAGGTGAGATTTGTGATACTGATGTGAAATAGGTGAGGGATTAAGAATTTTGAACGTAGTCAAACTTCATTTTTGAGATTCCCGTGTTCCTGTTGATTCTAGAGCGCACTCAAAAAATGTCAATTGCCAATTTTTTCGAACTGTTATTGATCCAAAATCCTTAGCATCATGCTCAGAATTTTTTGTGTAAATTTGAAATGTGTGGAGAATACCGAATCGAACTACTTGACTTTATTTCCTCGAATATAATTCCATTGAACATATTGCCCACCCCATTCGGCCATAACTGTAAATTCAGTCCGTGAGAACTTTTGGCTGACTTCACATGAGTGTCTATCTTTTTAAATATGTTTACTATTCAAAAAGTATCCACATGCAACATTCATATTCTGCATCCAGAGATTCAGAACCCGTATAAAATATGCCTAACCTGGTTTGCATAAAGCGAATACAAAATTGTACTTGGAATGAAAGTATAAAAATGCCCATAAAAATAGCAATATGCATTTCAAATTCATACCGGGATCTTGTAAATATTTATGGGGTCTTATTTTAAATAACACTGATTCCTATCGATCAGTGTGAGAATGTTCATAAATAAAGTAATGTATAGCATAAGAGCTGATGTACAGTGCATTATTCATTCACACGTTCCATTTTAAAGATGTGAATCACACAATGTATATATAATCAAAATGATACACAAAAAGTATCTATTTTGGAGCAAAGCCTCCACAAAAAAAATCGTCTCTGATAAATAGACGTAGATCAGCATACACATGCAAGTCAAATTTGATCAATTTAAATAAAATACGTGATATGTCAATCAGTGGCAGAAATTTGCAATTGGAAACTCGGACAGAATCTGATATTGCCAGAATTGAAACCATACATCTGTTTGCCATGAGCCTTACTCAATAACCTGTGGATGAATCAAAGTAAACATTAAATGTAAAACACACAGAATTTTGCCACTCGCCAAACGGCATTTAAAAAAATATGCTACATGTCTTTCGCCGACTATGTTAGCATCAACTACACATATGCTCACAAAGGTCGCTATTACCTGAAATATCCTGTTTTGAAGCGCAATATAGATATATATTTAACTTTTTAACGTGACAGTTCAGTAACGAGTAATAACCCGAAACATATATAAAAACCAAAACGTGAAGTATACATTGACATATGGTTTCTATTCAGTTCCTCATTATAATTTGTTGAGTGAAGATTTGCTTTTTAGATACTTGTCAGTCATTGTAATAAGTTTAAGCAGTGTTGGAGTATTTTAGATATTTGGCAACATGAAACAATCGAAGATGTGCGTACAGTAGAATGACAAGTCTTTCATAAAATAGTAACAATCTGTATGACCACAAAAAAAATTATCAGTAGGGAATGGGACGAATTATGTTTCGAGATCCATCTAGCTGTGTAGAGTAGTTTTTGATGGTGATGGTGAGACTAAGAAATACTGCTTCGTGTATTTTATCAGATGTACATTGTACATAGATGACTTTCATATAGGTTGAATGTGGGTTTCATTTCCAGTCATCGAATACAAAGAATTCGATCTTTTTTGGATTTTCGGACAACAAACAAAATAATTATCTTCTCACCACGTATTTACATCAGTATTCATCTAAACCAAATTTACAAAAAAAAGTCTATTAATATAATTATTAAAGTTATTTGTTTATTTATTTGTTTAGTCGTTTATTTAGCAAGTAAAGGTATTGACGTGGTTATAAAAGATATAAAAATATAAAATTCAACAAAAAAAGGCGTATAATGATGAACACAATTAAACCTATGGTTATAACGTTAATAAAATGGTACATATATTACACACTCACTCACATCGTTAAGAACAAATTTAAAAATTAATGAACATTTATGCTTTGAGTACATATATCATCAAATCAGAAAAAGTGATAAAATAAATGATACATTACTAGGTAATAGCTAGATGATTAATCGTGTCCTAAACACAGCAGATGTGGGTGACCATTCAACATATATAGTTAACTTATTATATAAATATATTATTTCATTTCTTCATTAAAAATACTTCTTTTGCTTATTGTCAGTTTAGTGGGTTTTTATTAGACGTGTATTGTGGTTATGCATATCATACGGATATATCCTTATTTTGATGTAGGTCTCCACAGACTTCCAATTTAATAACTGTTGCACTTTCTTTACATTGATATATTCACCACAACTCAACAAAAGCCTCATGGATCTGTTTTGCAGCAACTACATTTTCTGTAAGTCAGTTTTGTTACACATAAATGATATTGATGGACGGTAATCGAAGCGACGCTTGAAAATTGTGTGAAAATGATATGTTTAGAACATGAAAATACATTAAGGCTGATTCTATAGGCAAAACCAAGTTTATTTGATATCTTTTTACATATCGTATATAGTCACCATGTTTAGAAACTTTAAAGTTCTCATCTACAACTCCCAAAGTACTTAATTTTAGTAACCAAGTTTCTATCATTGAGTTGGACAGCAATATCAGATCTTCGAGGTATGTTATCAGAGATTAACATATATTTTGACTTTGTAGTATTGACTACTGCTGTTATTATAGAACCATATTTTTCCAAAGCCAAATTAATTTTAATTACAACTCAATTTAGATCAGCAAAAAGATGCATACATTCTCCAATATAAGCTAGAAAAACATCATTAATTAGAAGAATGAATAATTGCAAGGGTCCTGACACGCTTCCTTGTGGAACACCCTACTCAAACAAAACTACTCAAACTGCTGTTATTCATTCACCTTAGTGCCTATGTATATTGAATAAATATGATGGAAACTACCACATGTAAAGCTAAATTCGTAGGTGTATCAAAACGCTTCAGGTACATGCAAAGGTACTCTGGTCATTTCCCACAAACAGATTTCAAGACAATGGAGGCCCAAGACTGAGGTCATCTCTTCAAACAGCACCGGATAGACATATCTTTTCCCACATAAAAATCAGCAGCCTTCTTCTGATGCAATAAATATCGAATCAAAAACGAATAAAAATCATGAGAACGAAAAGCACCCTCATACGTCCATAGCTGCTTAAAATTCCCGCTGAGCTCTGCATGCAAATCCAGAAGCATCTCCGATTGCGAATACTGAACGGTTTAGGTCTCGTATGCACACGTCCATTGGCCACCGTATATGCAGTTTGAGTGACATTGAGCGCGAACAAAAACAGGACTGCTTCACAGATTAACATTCACATCGCCGCATGCCATTACCTTAAATTTATAAATAATGTGGTACGACGTTCGGAATGTTTAATAGATTTATTTATATTGATGGTAATGTACAGCTCTAAATATTTGACGGATGTGCCGTTATGTACGCATTGGACTGAATACGCAGTTGAAAGATGGCTCCTCAGGAAGAATATTTTCGGAAGAATATTTTCCATTGATTTTTTGACCAGTTGTTTGAAAGGAAGTGGCGTTGAGATTTTTATTTGGCCCGAGAATTACTATTTTTTTAAATGCTAAATAAAGTATAAAGTTTATAGATACAGAAAAACTACAAGTTTTTTTTGAAACTTTATACTGTTTTTCCAACATATTCTCCCCCTACCTCAATACATTTACTTATTCGGTAAAACCACTTGTCAAATTCTTGTGACCAACGTTCTTTTGAAAGGTTGCTAATTTCTTCCTCAAATGCAGCGATTGCCTCTTCATCGATGGATAAATGACGACCTCGTAACTTTTCTTTGATCTTAGGGAATAAGAAGAAGTCGCACGGAGCTAGGTCCGGAGAATAAGGTGGGTGAGACAATAGTTTGACACCCTGTTCAGCAAAAATATCGGGTGTTTTAGCGGCGCTGTGGGCGGGTGCGTTGTCATGGTGCCATTGAATACCCCGCAGATCAGTCTTTGGACGGCTCTTGAATAGTTCTTGGAAGACTACAGGAACACATTTGGTTATATACCGTTCAAGTCCTGAAATCACCAAATACGATGCATCGTTTTCACTTGCTTAGCCTCATTGAGGATCAGAGAACTGTGATCACTTTTTTTGCTATAAGCCTACTTTACATGAGAGAAAGATAGTACACACTGCGAAAAAGCAAAGTTCGCCTTTATTCTGCTTGAATATGCTGAAGAGAAAGATCGCATTGTAGGTAGGTAGTAAATGATAGAATGATCTATTGTTCTAGAGCCTGAGGTAAACACCGTTTATCTACCATGCCTAAAGTGCCGTTTCACATATCTATGCATTCTGGGGATGAACCTAATTTTTTCGAAATGTATACACTCATTTTCTTGACTTCTGGCGATATCTAACCGAGTTTCTCGTCCATCAAAGAAGATATGTGTATCCTAGCTCTCTGGCTAACTTAAACTCCTAGCATATCATTATTGTGTGCCCATTTTCCCACGTTATTGCTTTGTTTCTCTGTAACAGGTGACGATGATATTGTAGGACAATATGATTTTCCGTTGCATTAATATTAATGGGTGGTATATCGTCAATCATATCGAAAATATGTGTGCTGCTTAGGTCGTATACATGTATTCATCTGACATCTGAAGTACCGAGAAAACGCATTGTTCGGAATCCCTAATTCGTTTACTGTTTTACATTTATACAGGGAAGGACCAAGGGCGACTCACATGTTGAAGCTAAACATACTGTATTTTTTTAATACAAAATCTAAGTCTTGATTGTAGAAGCTCTTACTGGATGGAATTTTGTGATTATAAGACAAGGTTTCATAAATGAAACTTGGTTTTTGTGAAGCCTAGTGTTCTAATTATACAATTTTATTTGCAAAATAATAGTTTCGTCTTGGAGACAAAATGGTGTGATTTGAAAGTTTTTCTTTGTTCTTTACAAACGATGGAACACTGAGACGCATCAAATAAAGGTTTTTGATGAATTCAAGATTGTTTAACCGCTACAAATTACACACCCCTAGGTGATTAGGAGTTTGAGAAACATAAAAATGTGCTATTTTCAAAAAGGTTAACCTCTCAAATATTTCTGAGCCTAGGTAGAATGTTTTTGATGATATGTTTTTTCTGATTACCGTCAATAAACTGATTTCCTAAAATAAGGAAATAAGATTATATTCGAAAGATTTTCATCAAATTTTGCAATCGGTAAAAGAGTCAACTAATAATTAGAAAAATCAGCACTAAAAATGTATCTTTCTAATTATTCTAATAATTAGTAGATATTATATATTTTATGGTTGCACGTGCACAGCACATCCATCCCAAAAAAAAATTCAGTATCAATGAAGCGGTTACTGAAATTACATAGTAGGAAATGTGGCAGAAGACACACAGACGCATGGACCAAGTTTTAATAATATAAAAGATTAGTATATTGTCTTTTATTTACTGGGGGTTATTGTTATAATTTAATATTGATGACGATACAATATAAAATTTTTCTTCCAATGGCACCTGCAACGTGAATTTTCAAGGTGTATCAAATAATTTAGTAAACTTTATTCACGTATGAGAACAACTACCCTTCACTATAAGACATGACCAGTAACTGCAGGCTCCACATGTTAACAAATACTGTCCTGTAATGTTACCATCTCACTACCTTAAAATGCACTACGAAACCTTACCGTATCCTGTCGGATCCCTCTGACTTCCTCTTTCCCCACCATTTCTTGGAGATTCATTCAAGATGCACCGCACTGTTGCCAAGTTGTTCGCTTTGTACTAGAACGTCTGTTACATGGAAGACACAATAGATACCTATACAAATTGTGTAACACTTATGACATTATATTCTCGAGTAAAACTAAGACCAGTACAACAGCAAAATTGACAATAAAACTAAACAACTAAAAAAATTGAAGAGGTAATAAAATTATTCCTAATATCATTGTAATGAAGGTAGATATACAGCAAAGATATATAAAAATCTGAGACTTTTATTGAAATATAGTAGCCTTGGTTTGATCTATATATAGCTATATTGAGTTTTCCACAATTATCAATTTTAGAAATGGCAAAAGTTTTCAAAAGACATTTTCAGTGCAATAATAATGTTTCTTGTCTGTCATTTATGAGAAATCACTGCAACAAAGTATAATGCAATGCAACCAGCAGGAAAACCAACCATTTCTAAGCTTGGAGAACATTGTGATTAGATTCTCCCTTGAAGCAATAGACTAGATCAAAGTATACGGATAAGTTTTCAGGCAAATTATGTTTCAAGTCTATATAGGCAGATTTCTTGGCCTTCCTCTTGTAATGATTATCCATTTCCATAGTAAGGAAACTTGCTCCCACTTTACTCTGTAACATGTTTGCGTAACTATCCTCTCGACAAAAAAAATTGTCAGCAACAGTATTCAAACTATATTGTCAAGAAAACTTAAAAAGGTTCACTATTTAATAGTTCCTTAAGTAAATATTATCCTAGCTGGATAGTGCAAACCCTACGCATATTTAGCATTCACGAAACTTATTTTTTTACCAACCGTAACATCAATCTCAAACTCAAACCTTTGCTACGTGTCGATAGGACACGCCATCTTCAAGAAGCTAGTGCAAGGTGTTAGGAATGGGGGTCTCTATTCATTACACATTGTCTATCTTCTTCGCTAACGTTGAGTTGTTCATCTTTGTCCAGCTTCGTAAAGTTTACTATACTACGAACTAATTAATTTTCTTAAATGTGATCACTATTGAACATGCGCTTTGCCACACTAGACTTAACTATTCTATCTTAATCATCTTCAACTGGATGCAGAAAACGCCTGTATGGCAGTCTGGCGACGTCGCATCTCAAGCATCCGTACCGGCATGGCAAGCGCCGAAGACATAAACATTAATAGTACTGTCACCCTGTCACACGGTGCGTGCTGAATAGAGATATTGTGTTTGCGTTCGTGAGTGTGTTGTACGGTGTCCAGATGAGTTGCCGAGGCTGACCTTCCGATGTTATTCTTTGCAGACAATCCCTCCTACTTCTCGGTGTCCAAAGAGGGGCAATCGCCGTCCACCTCCTCCTCATCGGTGACTATGGACTGTCATCAGCCAGGAACCTCTTTCGAGAGGTCAACCAAGAGGTCGTTTCTGAGGTCCATAAGCACTAATTCAGCCGATTCCAATAGGGAGCTGCTGATCATGGGTGAGTTCTACCGACACCGTCGAGAGAAGTCTGTGAGTGAAAGGCTGTTGTGTGAATAAAGTTTTGTTTCATCGATAGGATTTCCACACTCCAAGAGTGTTTGGTATTTTTATGAGACCAGGGAGATCACAACAATTTTTTTGAGTATTATATTTTTGGAAATCACTAATCATTATTAATATCATATAAAATGTAACTATGATATAGATGATCATGGAAATGTCTAAACAGATTTATTTGCTGAAATTATATTTGTGAGATGAAAACATCAAAGAAACAATGTGAAATAAACTATTTCGTTTCTAATTTAAAACTAGTCATTTGATTATTATTATAGTATTTGTTTGTTTAGGAGAACCAAGACTGAGCGATCTAGCTCCAGATCTGGCGTACCGTCACTCATCTCGATCTGAGTCAATGAGGTCCAGGAGAGATGAAGCGCGCAACGATGTCAGCTATTTTCCTCTACCTACAAGCGAGGAACAAGCTGACGAACTTTCTGGTGATGAAGTTTTCCTCACAGAAGAATCCGCTAGGTAAGTACAATTATAATGACAGTTGCAGTGCCTCCACCATCACTGTCAATGCTTTTTGATCTTTGAGTACATATTTACAGTGCTTCGCGGATATTTTTTTCGCATCCATCTGACCATCTCCCGCAGCAGTTTTGGGATTGTAAAATTGCAATTACCTGAGGTGATCGACGTCTCTAATCAGATTTGAAAAACGTTGCACAAATAAAATGACATTGATACAAAACTTGTCAAAAATGCGGTATCGCATTATTTCTACTCATGTATCTACCTATTCTTGTCTACTTTTATTCCAGATATTATAATGTTTCCGCAATAAAACGTACAAATCAACGCCGTCACTCAATCGGCACGTTTGCCCTCAAAGAGCGCACCAACAGCATGGCGTCCTCTACAAGAAGCTTCAAAGAGGACTTCCCTCAAAGAGAGACGGACGATATTGATGACCATTCCTTGAGGCACGCTTCGTTTCCGAGGAAGAGGTGTTTCAGATGCACTAATGGTAAGTAATTTATTTATCTTGGTTTTTGTCGAATAATTATTTTGAAGAATTGTATATAGCTGACAACTGTGCATTGATATTCCCTACACCAATAGGCGGGACAAATGTACTATGAAACGCAAATAAAAATCCTAACTCCATATTTTACGCTCATTTAGACATTTCTGAAGAACAAAATTACCATCCTCAAGCCATTTCCTGCTCTTTCAGCTCACCATTTTGCGCCCAATGTGGCCTGTGCCCAAGCGCAGGCTCCGGTTACCCTGCTCTAGCTACGAAACTGATTTCTCCCTCTCCCAATATAAAATATTCCTTGATGTACTCCTGGCTGCAAATGGGATTAAAGTTTTGTTCCCTAATGGTTGCTGCTCATAAATAAGGCTCATTGTGTGAACTCTAGCATGATGATACAACACGAAGATTCATTAAACTCGTTTCTGTCTGTCTGTCTGCCATATAAATATTAATGTTGTTTTTCTCATTTGATTATAACTAAACTTGAAATCATATCAAGATGCACTTCATCCACCCGGTATAAACGGCCTCCAATTCTTAACAAAAATAACAGCGACGGTATGAGAAGACAGGCCACATATTTTCTCGGACCATAGGCCATAAAAGAGAAACGGGCCATATTAAAAACATCTTCAGCATGGCACCCTTCTGTTCATCGCCATCAATGTCACCCATCCCAGAGGATGCCAGTTTCGAATAACACGGTCTACAGAACATCTGTGTCGAGTTTTCGGGCTACATCCCTGCGAAATATCTGAATTACTACAAGCAGGGATTCCGCACATTTGGTATTCATGTTCACGGTGGTCACTATAGTTTGTGTATACCAAAGCAAAGGCGATGCCCAGATGCCAATATACGGTATATGCTATAGTGCAGTAAGTGAAAGACAAATTATTTTCTCCTAAGTATCAACTGTATAATAATAATAATAATAATAATAATAATAATAATAATAATAATAATAATAATAATAATAATAATAATAATAATAATAATAATAATAATAATAATAATAATAATAATGTCTTTGCTTGAATGAATATGAATCCAATCCTAAATAGATGATAATCAATTATAATACCGCCCTTCATGTGTATTTATCAAACACTATATTTAGCGCCAAGATCGTCAGAGCAAACAAACAAAGGCGGCCGCAGATAAATAGGTCAATCGAAGAGGAATCCTTCTTTGAGCCTCCCCTAAAATTATCATTCAATCTTCTCCCCCAAGCGTCTTTGAGCCAATTGATGTAATGCCTCGTAATGGGCGGTCATTTCACAATAGAGACAATGGGATGATTATCCTTATCATTCAGCAGCAACGGTGAACGGTACGAGGCCCCATGTAAATGGACTACCTTCGTTTGTTTATGTCGTATATGGTTTGATTGATTCGCAGACCGTGGGTGAACTTTGAACTTTTATTCTTATCGTTCTTAAGTTCTATATCATTGAGTAACTTAGTTAAAGAAATAAAAACTAAAAACTTTCTTAATACGAATCTATGTATACATATATATAAATGGGTAATTAGCAATATGGCAAAAACACGGCTAGAGATATACGAGTGCAGGCAGGTCGAGAAAAAAGGCCCTGAAAGGTCGGACACAAAGGATACTGAACAGAAACAGAGTCTTGCTTACCCCTCCTAGTAGGAACTCTCACTCTCACACTGCAGCTCAGAGAAAGATACATATCCAATAGTCGGGCAGCTGGGAAGGCGGTAGCAGCACAGAGGACTAGGCCATTCCAGGTCTAGGAATGCTGCCCTACAAGGTTAGCCAAATCCTATGATGTAACCGCAATAGAACAAATGTTAGGATTCGGCTATTAATCACCACTACTACTACTACAACTACGATAATGTAATCAAGACAGACCCGTGCTTACGCTTACGCACCAAAACTACAAAATCCATTATTTTCTCTTACGTTTTATTGCCACGTAATATATAAAGCCAATAAATATACATAATAAAACATGTGACTGGATAATTAGCTAACTAGCACGCGTGCATTGTAATCGCTGCATCCAGCAATAACTGTAGAGGCCTGATTGAAATTCAAGCGAGTACTTCCCTGCACGCGGATATCCTCAACTCGTTTATTTTGCGCCTAACAGTCGCCATATTCCATATTCGTCTCCTGATGTCCCGTAATGCACGCCGAATCCATATATTTTATCAATTCGATGGTTGGCCGGAAGCAGCTTATGAACTTCACTGAACTTTTTTTGTTATACCTATAGCTAAAGCTTAGCTATTTATTATTCTTATGGCCACGTACCACCAGGCGAGAAGTAAGCGACAAATTTGTTCAAAGTAATTAAAACACGACGCGACCTGGACTCGTGACCTTGAGACCTGCTTGGTGAGACTTTCAACATTTTAATTTCTTCGATTTTATTTAGTTTCAACTATTTTGGTGGAGGTTTTGAAGTCCGGTTTTTACTTTGTTGAAATCACTTTTTTACTTCATACTTTTCAGTTTTCTATCAAGTAAATGCTGAGTTTTTTTATCTGGAAGTCTTGCTCCAAGCAACTTGATTTTCCTAAGATCATATCTGTCAACCTGTTGTATAATCTAGTAAACTTATTCATAATAAAATTGACCAAGACTTCTAGAGAGCGTATCAAGCCTTTTTGTCCTAATCGCTTTTTTGTTTATTTAGAATGGTCTGTTGCTTTAGAAATAATCATATCATTTCTATGTATTACTTTCATTTTTAGTTCATCAGATTAGCCTTTCTTCAGACGGTGAGGTTTACATATATACTTATGTAGCATTTTCCATTCAATTTCGGACGGTAGAATTTTTAAAAGCATTGTGTTACGAGTAACATTTAAAATTAGTGATGGACAAAATGTGTTGTTGATGTTAACATCTAATGTCAAGCTCTAAATTAAACAAAACTGACATTTACATAGAGACTGTCAGAAAGTTAGTATTTTTATCAGCATGTGTGTTATCAATAATTCATAAAGCAAATGTGGGAAACAAGAATGAATTTTTTTTTAAATTAATAAGCAATTCAGAATCATATTACTTACCAAGACTACGATCTAATTCCTCATTTGTTGCACATTCATCCGGATACACTTTTGTCTAGCAGTGTACTTCCGTCCCACTGTTCTGAATCCAGCCCTGTGTCGGCGTCTTATCGCATCCTAATCACGTCGTCTCGTCTGCCTATTGCCCCCACCCCCGCTCGCAACCAAGCCGCCGATTGTCGATTGTTTTTCTGTATGTGGATGCACCGCCGCCATATTTTATCAAGTCGGCCGATGGTGTTTTTCTTCTTCGGCGACATAGTCATAGTTGGCCGTGTCGGATGCTTGTGACGCAGACGCGAATCGTTGTTCATTTGTTTACAAGTGCTCCGGATCACGCTAAGCTGTGTCTGGTATCGTGGGGGGTGGTGAAATAAGTGACTGTTTAGGGTTTGGATAAGTCCGAAGGACAGGGTTGCATTGAGGTGGAAACAAAGCTTTTTCCACAGAAGGTATGAGCATTTGTTTTTATTATGAGAAAATCATATCGTCAGAGAAACAGGTTTAGATAATATATATAATATTAAAGATGTACTGAAACCACAGTGCGATATCTGTGATATCATGGATATAGGTAATATGTTTGAATATAATACCGATATCTTTGAAAGTTAGCTTAAGTTTTTCTCTTGTTTACTTCTAGAAAACTCTTCTCATAATATCTGAAGAATACCTTTCAAATACTATTTATAAAAAATTTATAAATAATAATAATAATGTTTGATTACAAAACATACAATATATGTAAATAAAAAGAATAGGAATGTTACTGAAGTTACAGAGCAATTTGTGTGTGAGATAAGAATTAATAACAATTAGTTATCATTATTTATTATAAAAATTACACCCCATCTCAAATATCAATTTCCTTAGATATAGTTTATATCTTATTCTTTCTAGAATAATTATATTTACAAGAAGAATATTTTAAGCCTAGGATCATAACAAGTAACACACCGTTGACCAATGATATTCAAGTATGTTGGTACTATAAGTTTTGTTTTTAATACGTGTTATTCTTGGGTTATAATGATCTACCCCAATATTATCTTTATATACAAAAAAATTTAAACAATATATTTGTCTGTTATAAAGCTGGCTTCTGTTATATAAAGGATACAAGATAATAAATAAATTATTTTCAAAATCCATTTTTGTAAAATTATAAATAGGAAGAGATACCGAAACTTTATATTTAGGCACGTCGTATTTAAAACCTACAACATTATATTTATTCTATTCACGTGTAGTATTGTAGAGTTTGTTTTATTGGTGAACCATATTAAGTTATTATTTTTTTTTTTGGCCGCTGTTTGGGTCGCTATGGAGCAATAGCAGAAATTATCCATATTCTAGAACCATAAACAAAGGAGGCATTTTTGATTCACCTTGTGTACCGCTATGAATTGTATTACTTGCCTCACAAAATATTGTTGAAACCATACAACAATGCATTTCTGTTACAATACAGGCCTGTCTGGAGACACAATTTACAGTTCTTTCTTTTCGAATATGCGTATTAATTTCCCTCGACATATGTTCTATTTTAGAATTCCTGGAATTCAAAACATTTTAATACCGACAGATAACAGTATATAATACACTGTCACACGTGGTGAACTGCTATCTTCTGTTTCCTGGTGGCCTTCTCGTAACTGGGATGTATATCGCCGTTATCAATAATCGACAATATATTGATTGTTCCATCGGTTTTTTCCGCGCTTTCCTCATTCGTGAACAAAATTGCTCTGAAGATAATTCTGTCCAGTTGAATTTGTTTATAATTCACTGGTTTTAGTCCAGCCTTCACTGAACTTGAACAGTTGAAGACATACAAGGATCTTCAATCCGAAGCCCTCGTTCTTTGACTTAGTGAAATATCATAAAATATTGAACTATACTTTAGAACCTTGAGCAGTTTTGAATAAAATTGCTGGAAATCGACATTCAAACACTGAATCTGATAAATGACCCATAAAACTCAATACAAGACACGCATATAAAGACAATTAAATTTAGATTTTAAATTTAACTCTTCCCAAGTATTTCTCCTGAGTCACTGCATTTTTGGGGGATTTCAAATCAGCTGAACGCGAAACAATGCAACGTTCCAAGTTCTTAGGTGTTGAGATGTATAACGAGGTCATTAATTCGAACGATGTTTTATTGTAAAAGTATTCCTGTTTTGCGGAATGCAATTGTGACAAGAAAATATGGCGATGAAAATTTCTATGGAAACAAATCATCGGCTTATGAGAAATATCAGCAAAGTAATTTAGTTTTGAAATTCTGATTATACAGGACGTTTAAGTCGTTTTTATCAGGTCAATATAATAATAATGATTAGTATAAGATAAGCGAGATAGTGAGATATTTGAAGGGGCCGGCGCTGCCCATTGTTGCTTAGGAACTCAAAATATAACATTGGTAATTGTAAGAAATAGGGTAACAAGATTCTACGGATTTTTTGAACCCTCCAAAAAAAATTTAATAATCGTTTTATTTTTTGTCTCGTTTTTTGACCATAACTGCGACGCCACTGTGAAATAATAGGTATTTTTCATAATTTTATGAAACGTATACTTGCCACGGAAAACCACTAATTTTCACCATCTCTGGATCTACCTGTTAATATCTACGTCGACTTTGATGACATTTGTGGTGATTATAGGCAAAACCATTGTTTTTATCCTTCTCACGGTTATTGATTGATGTTTACTTGTTACCATTTGTTAATACATGAATGTGTGAAGCATGAACAATATACTCGCCAATTTGTGACATTAATATTGGGAATATCAGCGATTGATAGTGAAAACCAGTACGTTGAGTTGTGGAAGAGCTTTGCGTTAATGCTGCTATTATATTTAAATGATTCAATCTTCCTTTGTTCGGATCGATTGCAAATATACTCATCTTCTAACTGAATCACTTACAGAACAAATTAAGCATTAACCTCAAAAATAACAAACATTTTACACTTTCGTGACGAT
This sequence comes from Bruchidius siliquastri, assembly GCA_949316355.1. Classification (NCBI taxonomy): domain Eukaryota; kingdom Metazoa; phylum Arthropoda; class Insecta; order Coleoptera; family Chrysomelidae; genus Bruchidius; species Bruchidius siliquastri. The sequence goes on along the minus strand of OX438533.1, from coordinate 38,324,015 downwards.
GGTACCCAGGAGCAAAAAACCCCAATTTCCTGGAATAGATTGCAGATGAAAAACATGTGTTTAGAATACGCGATATTACGCGGTACATATTTGTGGAGGCCCGCGTGTAAAATGATCTGCAAATGACGAATGTATTTACAAGTACTTAACGAGAATGCTATAAATCAACGCGAATTGAGTTTGGCAGTTCGCACTGATGAAGCCACACGTAATATGCTGTAACATTCGGCTAACGCAAATTTTTGAAATGAAGAAGTTCGAACATACCGAAGTTTCTCATTATCTCAAGAGCTTGACTTGTTTTGGCATTCCAAAGTTAAAAAAAGCTGTCCAGAATTAAAAACCTAAAGTTCACACGACTTCAGATGCTTGAAGTTTTACGGAAAGCAGTATAGTCGAAAAAGTATTTATAAATGTAAGTTTGGGCAGTTCACTGTTCAAGTAAATATATTACACTAGTGTTCAGGGAAACCCCTACAAAACCTTAACCATCGCCATGTATTAAAAAGAATGAAATAGCTTAAGGAATAAAATAACTTAAAGCGTGAAATATCTTAAGAAATAAAATAGTTTATTACGTAAAATACCTTAAAGACATTTTGACGGCGATGGTTGAGGTTTTGTAAGGATTTTACTTAACACTAGTGTAAATGCAGTCGCCAAAAAAAGATTTCCCCTAAAACAGACACAAGAAAAGAAAAAATAATTTAATTGAAAAATAGCTAGACAGGATAGATAGTATGCTAGATTTGAGAGCTCTAGTTTTGTATCAATCATAGGACTAGTTAGTTAGTTGGCGAGTAATCTGGGTAGCCTTGTTAGCAATCAAATCTGACAGTCTGACAATGATTTTAATAAAAACTGAAACGCGTCACTGAAAGAAAAAGAGTTTTATTTGTGAAACTGTATGTTAATTACACATCTTTTTATTTACATGATGGAAAAGTTTCACCAAGTAAGAGCATCTACAATTTATATGAATAACATCAATTAAACTCCCCAATACTGTTAAGATTATGAAATGTTTCAGTCAACATGTATTCTTGTAGGTGACATATTATTCGTTTAGTACAAAGTTTATTATATGCTCAATTAAAAAAATTTGAATTCTTACCTCCAAGCCTTTCCCAGTTTAAAATTCAAAATATCTACCTAAGTTAACCTTATATGATCAAAAATGTAGTAATCTCACTTTAAGATTCATATAGCTTTACGCATATAGGATATGGCATACTTGAATAAATTAAAGCACAAACTCCTCGTCTAATCAATTATTTTTATGTGTGTATACACCTTGACAGTGGTAACCTGCTGTAGAAATGTCATCGTAACGATTAGCGATGCAAATGTTACGTAACATTAATCACCTAGTGCAACAAAAAAGGCAGCAATTATTTATTTTTAGGAGTGGATTATCGTTCCCGAAACGAAAAAAACTAACCCGTCAATCGTTTGGAAAGGTATAATCAGCAGAGCGACATCCTGATCACGCGCCAAGCAACTTCCTGGACGCGCACGCAGTAACAACTGCAGGAAATCTTAGACGCCTCGCAGGCGATCGAACACAACTAATCCTGTATGCATCTTTTATAGAAAGAGAATATACCGCGAACAATACCGAACTATTATGAGGCGATCATAAAGTGACTGGTGTTTTTTAAAATTTTGAGAAATCAAACTGAAGTCTGATTACTTCAACAATTATATTTTATTGCAGCTCTAGAAAACAGTGAAAGCTTTTCTGCGGTGGTCTCTGGTTCATTATATTTTATAATGGCCACTAATCTATATACGATCGATATAAATATCTTTACTAACATTTCGGCTGCCAGGACAGCTTTTTTCATATTTAAGATTAGGTTTTTTGATGCAAAGAATTTTTTTTGACCAGTGTAATCCACATGAAATCGTTCAGTGAAGTCTCTTTTGGTGCGTTTCACAGCTAACTTTATTCTAGTACCATGATTTTGTGCTAGAATCTGTGACTGTTTTGCGAATTTTACAAAATTATGCCATTCGAAGTCTCATTAAATTAAATTTGTATACTTAAATTTAAATATCACTATTTTACCAGTGGAAGGTTTGGCATCAACACCCTCAGTATTTCAAGTTACAGTTGTTTCTAAAAAATTGTTCATCAAAATCTGCCCTCTAAAATTAGCCTGTATTTGTGCTTTGAAACTGATACGTGAAGAAGAGGGGTTGTGTAATTGTCTATTATTTACTCCCTACAGTTTACATTTTGTTGATTCAAGGGTGTTCCACCCGTCACATATGTAACACTGCCTTTTTTATTGATAAATGTATAAATAGATTCTTGTGTTTAGGATTGTGTTCAAAAGAAACAAATGAGAAAAAAGTGAAGTGAAAACGGTAAAAAAAATATATTTATAATTATATCCTAGGACAACCTCAATGCACCCAATCGATTCTCCTAGAACCCCATAAAGCAATTTTGAGGATGCATATAACTTGATAGCAGGAGGATCTCAAAAAATGATGCATATTCTGAAAAAGATATTTTTGTACCTTGATCTTGTATTCAAATTGAACCATGTTGCAAGTTTTGCAATAAACTGTGGCTCACACTATTTCCCAAGAGAGATTATGATAAATGCGTATCTTTTTTTGGATTTGTTTGTCCTTGATTGAAGTGGTAATATTTTATTTTACCTAATTCTGGATTTTGAGGCAATGCTAATAAAGTTACATTCAGTAATTAGGAAATTTTGGAACTTGTCCCTTGATAGATATTAATAACATTTTCCAAGTAGTATTTCTAGTAAAGTGAGAAATAGTCGTACTATTCTTGATCACCTTAATCAGCCCGTTTTAGAATTTGAAAATATAAATGTCTCAGAGTAATTTCCTGTGCATTTCCCCGGTTTCCCGACCACACAATAGGAATGCCCGTCAACTTGGTCGCTAAATAGTAAAACGCCCTAATATCCTAAATATATACGAAACTAATTTCTCTTTACTGTTCCGTGCTTCCGTGTCGTCGTTCTGAATTGCCGGATATTTGTTAGGCTGATATTACAGGAAACTCTGATGGCCTAAACGTTGATATTTATGGCGAATACTCTTCATTCCGACATGGGAGGTTTTGTTAACAAGACGTTAAATTTATTTCCGCCTGTAAACGATACTGTAAAAGTGAAAAATCCATCATAGCATTTTAATACAACACTTTAGTCAACCAGGTCAGGGATGATGGTGTTAAACATTGAAAGACAAATATGTTTAGCTAGAAAATATATATGCGTATAATATCTACCACTCCTCAAAGTATATACAGGATATTAATCTTCTCTTAGCCAATCTTTCTGCTTTGCGAATAATCACATTGTGAAACGATATAATTTCAATGTATTTTATCTTTAGACAATAAATTATTGTTAAAAAACCTAAAAAAACACGCCTAAGTGCTCACTGAAAATTAAACAACGATTTTGGATTACTCAGAGTTTGTTGTTGCTTTTATTGTATTACTATATATTTAGCTAACTCTCTTTTTACAAATAGCTATTAATCAAATATTTATGTTCCAAAAATTTGCCTGCTAAACTTAAACTATAATTCGTTGCTGTTATAAAAAACAAACTGAAAGTTTTTTGAAACATAATCCATCATCTGTGAGCTCGTGAAGTTTTTCCATTAATTTCAGAAATAAAATGTGAAAATATCATCATATTTGTCCATCGGACAATTTCATAAAGTTTGCCAATTTTGCAGATAATCTGATTTATTTTGTTCAACAATGAAAAATGAATTTATGGAACCTAGTTGAATCGACGAACATATAATGTACATTAAAGTGAAGCATTTTATGGAATAAACAATCAGGAAAAATTATTGTGTCATAGATATTCACCACATGAATGATATTCAGATTCAGGTTGAAGGATTTTAAGCAAGAGGTTTAATTACATGAGATCGGCACGATGTGATTCGTAAAAATTTTTTGGAAATCATCTTTACTTTTTATCTGAGGGTTAGGGTCATTGATATAAGAATGTAGATCCATCAACAGGCTGAAATGTTTTTTTTAATTTCATTTTTATATTTATCCCAGTTTTATAATTGGAAGGTGATTTCAACTTTTTTTCAAAAATTTATTTTCGTATTCTTTGATATTTCTAAAAACAAATCGATCAGTGGTAATAAAACCCAATCAATATCGTTAATAAACTCATACTACTTCACGTGAAATATAGAGTCAACCTACTTGACGCTACTTCTCAAGAGACTAAATATAACTTTTTCCAGTTATTCATTATAATTACTCATTTAATATGCGGTAAACTGTAGTAGTAGTTGCCAAAACAGGAACGAAATAAGTTAGCCCATTTTTGAATCTGGAATTATATAGAATAGAAATCATTGTTATTCTAGAAATAATCTTAGATATATTTCTCGAATTTGGGTATTTCTAATGTTATGAGGGGATGAATTATTGTTTCAATAACAACAACAGCAATTCACAATCCTCTGTTAGAGCTCACAAATTCTATACATTAAGGCAGTATATTGTGATACATGCATTTTCTCGAAATCCCTCGTATATGAAGAAAGCTTCCGTTCATAGTTATTCGATTATGTTAACAACTTAATCATAAAATTCCGGAAACTTGAAACATTAGCCTACATCTTAAGCAAATGATTTCCTGATATCACATTTAGATATCGGTGTGTTTATACCATGGGTCATCAAATGAAGTTAGTTTGATCACTGGGATCCATCATGTTTGTACTAGATCGTCTTACTTTCATGATTGTGTTGTTTTCATAACTGATAAGAATAATTGTTCCAGGATTTTGCTGCAAAAATAATGCTTTCATTTTTCAATATTCGTAGATCATAGATCAACATAAAATTTAATCTACAATCTACATGAATTTTTATAAAATTTGGGGATTGATATGTTGTGGACCAAGAGAACTAGTCTGGACTGGTCTGGTCTGGACTGATCAGTCTCCAAACCAGTTTATATTGGATATTAAAACCCTATCGCGCAAAGATTTCTGCTGATCACACTGCGGTAGGCACCTATTTAGTCTCCAGAAAGGATCAAAAGGTTTTCTAGTATAATCAAACGGTAACTCCAATTATAATTTGCATCATAGTAAGATTTTAATTTCATAGGCAAAGCTGCTCAAACTGCATGAACATCTGATGAAATCCACAGTTCATCTTGCAGGATGCGATTCATTCCATCCACAAACATGTTTTCTCTCTACCCCAAACATATCATATTTGAAGTCCAATTTGTTCCAGATTCTAACACCAACCAATAATCTACATATCTATGTGTTACTCCAAAAGCAATCTAAATTAGTATCTTGTAGCTTGATGTACCTAAAAATAAGTCACCAAAGGCTTGTATTTACATAAGTTTTCGTGTTACGATAAAACTGAACCATCTTCCAATAGAAGTTATCTAAATCTATTTCAAAGAAATCGTTTGAAGTAATAGTTCCATAAATATGTTTAGTATACCGACCCCTATTTATCACTACATTTATTGTCGGCATTTTTTATTTATTTATTTTTGACAAACATCTCCTCACTTATCTGTTCGATAACGAAATGAGATGATCTAGGTTTACCAGGGGTGTAGAAAGAATACTAGACGTTAAGCTTCTATTTTAATGTAATAATAATCAGGATCATATAAATATGTATTGACCTAGTCTCACTCAATAACACCTAAACACATCAGCTAATTTTGCTATAATTGCATTGATAAGAAGAACAACTTATATGAGTTCCCTCCTGACTGAATTTAATCCAATTGTACGAGCAGCTATCATAATTCAACAAAATATGCCGGACGATAGAAGTTTCAGTGACTATTTGTGTGTCGTTTATTCCAGAGATTAGTGGAAATTGTTAGTACGTGGCAGTATATTCTCAGACAGACGTAATTAGCGGAGGTGGAAACAAATTTTTTGTAGCATTGATGTTCTCATTACTCGCAGTGTCTGGAGCAGAGACGCTACAGCCAAATTGAGGTGCTATATTCATGAGACGTCGTCGCAAATTCACACTGTCTGAAATTATGACATGTCGTCCATATTTTTCATTTCAACTGGTTTCATTTGATGTTGTTGGCATTATACAAGTTCTGGGTATACAAATACACCTTTTGACTACGACAAAAATTCTTGGGAATAAAATAAGTTGACGACCTCTCTCTCTGAACATGAATTCCTAAAGAATTATGTTTCATCCTACTAATTATGCTGAAAAAGGTTCCAGCTTAATTCGTAGGAAAAACTGAGTCAATCTAGCAGATCCATTTTTTCGCAGCATTATCGTGAATACAAGAATCTATTCATTTCTGGGTCAGAACATACAGGAAATAGCGAAACCCTCCGGCTGTTTAAATAAGCTCCAGTACTATAAAAGGAACCTCATATCTGAAAGAATACATATCCGATGGCAACAGTTACGTTTGTAACTCCGGAACGCTCAGCTTTCTGTATACGTGCAACTTTATGATACCAGATATAGCTCTCAAGAGAGCAAAACGACCTACCAGGTGCCGGTATATTTCACGGCGTAAAAATATCAAGATTGTAAACAACGAGGAGTTTTCATAACCGGACTTTTCCTTTTTCACTGTCAGGCACGCGCGAGCACGGAACTCTATTTCTCAGAAAGTTATTTCAGGTGTCATATTGTATACGGTATTTAATAGTCTATGGTTGTTCTGTTACTTTATTTTGGATTGAGAGGATAATTCGGAATAAGGGTGAACATTATACATTTTGCACCCGAAATCTCTGTCAGAAGGTAGGTATTATAATCGCGTAGATTTGGAATAAATTCCACCTTCTCCCTACTCTTTTCAACCCCCATGTCCAAATGTGCTACTCAGTCAGCATCCTATCGAAATTTTTTCCATGTTATTCAATTTTGAAGATATCCAAAACATTGTTAAGAATTTTTTGGTAGGTTAAAAATCTAAAATGCAGCATTATTTTTGATGGTGGGCAATAATACACTACTTTGTTATGTTTTGTTCGTTCTTGAAATGAGTTTTGATACACATAAACTGGAACTTTATTGCACCTAAAAAACTTTTCCGTTTTAAATGAGGTAACACAACAAACGCGTTTCTATATTTGAGTTTTAAAATTGACTGCAGGCACGGTGTTTATTTTTTATTACCTCGGCAGCAGACGGTTAGCCGTTGGAAAAACAACACCGCGAAATGTTACTGTACCAAGTTTGAAATTACAAGCGTGTGAGGTTAATTATCTTTTAATTTATCGGGATATATACGGGGTCTATTTTGCTGAAAGAAATTCCAGTGTGGGGCCACGCTAGTGATTCATGTATTGGAATTGCGGAAAAATTGCTCTTGTTAGAAAACCGCATTTTTCGATTTTTTTTCTATAGAATTGCTGTGAGAGGATAAACCCCGTGAACTGTAATTATCTAGGGATAAACTCCCTGGTTAATCATTACACAAGGCTAAGGTTATCAAAAAATGCTGTTTTGGAAGAGACTCGTTTGAGATATTGCAAGTTAGAACTGGTTGTCCTTTTTTAGTGTTCGTATTACTAATGGCTTTCAGTATTATTGTCCGAGAAAACTTTTCTTTCTTTCTTTCTATTTTTTATTGTCAGACACGTCCATAAGACGTATGGCTCTTTTCTTGTGCAAATGAGTAAAGTAGTAGTAGTAACTGTTGTTTGAAACTTGTAGACAAGGTGGATTTATCAAAAGTTTCCATTGTCAATAAAATTTTGAGTATCACGACGTTTCGATTGATGTGCTATCTTCAATCGTCTTCAGGTGAACTGGCGAACACGTTCCTTTCATGCCTATTTATACCCCGTCCGGTGACGTGATTGGTTCCCGATGCGCGGTATTCCGGTCTGCTGACGTGGCTGTTTGTCGGTCATTGTTTGGTGTCTGGTCCAGTCGTAAGCTATTGATCTTCTTTATGAGTGGCTGCCAGATTGGTTTAATGTCTACGCTGGGTTTGCTGTACACTTTGCTGTTGTTGGTGATGAATGCCGCCTCCTTGAATTTCCTTCGATACCAATGCGGTTCCTTGGCAATAACCTTAGCGTCGTCCCAAGCTATTTTATGGTGCTCCGTCCATGCGTGGTCAGCTATTCCAGATTTTCCTGTCTCTGCTCGCTGGGTGTTGAGACGATGTTCTTTGATTCTTACTTCCAGTGGCCTTTTTGTTTCTCCAACATAGATTTTACCTCATTGACATGGTATCTGGTAGATACAGTCCTTTGTCTCTTGGCTATCATTCCTGGGCTTAGTTTTTGTTAGGATACTTCTGAGTGTGGCATTCCTAGATAATCTTGTTTGGATCTTGTATCGCTGACCTATTCTTTTGATTCCATCTGATATTCCTTTGACGTAAGGCAGAATGAGTAAGTGCTGAGATTCTTCGTGTTTAATTCTTCTACTGTTGGTATTTTCCTGTATTGTTACTTCCACTAGCTTCTTTGGTTATCCGTTGTTTAATAGATCTTGTTTAATGATATTGAGCTCTCTTTGTAGTCCCTCTTGTATGTTACAAATATTCCTAGCTCGGTCGACTAAAGTCCGGATGACGCCTTTTTTCGTGGCTGTTGGGTGGTTTGAAGTGTAATGTAAAATACAATTAGATATTGTTTTCAATTCCGTTGGTGTACAGCAAGAACAGAGAGTAAAAGGACACTGGAATGACACCTATGATGGTAAATATATAGGCGGTATATCGATAATAACTGGTGAAACGTTTTCTATCAACAAAGGCACCTTTTTCAAAATCAAACTGAAGTACGTTCTAATCAAGGGTCGAGGTTTCCAAGATATAAAAACAACGCAAGCGTTACAGTTTTCTTGCGAGTTTCTTTTGTTCAAGTTATTTCAAAAAGTGGCCAAGAAGATTATATGTATACATCTTGATTTAACTGAAAATAATTCCAATTTTGATGAAACGTATTCTAACAGTGCCAATACGCTGGAAGAAAAATTAAAACAGCCTTAGTGTATGTATTGAATACCAAAAAATTACTAAGTCTATTCACTTGATGCTGTTTTCCCATTAAAGAATATAATAAGCCTAACTGCCACTCCTCTACAGACACACAAGTAAATTCGTTTCGTATATCCAATAGACTCCAAATGGATGAATACAATTATGTCCGTTATATGAGGGTTGACAAAAAATAGGGGATTTCTATTTTTGTATAATGTACCATCGGTAGATTCCATTGTTATGTAAAACAGAACTATGAGAATCCTGGATATCGAGTGAACTCGTCATAGGACGGACATAAATTGGTTTATTATTCATTGATAGAAATATATTACGTGAATGCTAAAGACTATGAGCCTATCATAGAAATTGATATTAATGCTCCATTACGAAGCGTGCAGAAAGTGAGAAGTTTCCAAATCGTTTTAATTTTTGTTATATAAAAATTCAATAAACTTTTACTTTCCATGCCACTAGGCGGGGGAGTATTGTAATCGCGAAACATTTTGACTCAATAAATCATGTTTTCTTGATTGTTTCATGTCATAAACATCACTAGAAGTCATTTAACTCATTCATTCACTCAAATTACGATTAAATTTTGATACAAAGTTACCAAATGTCCAGAACGAGAAAGCTATGAAGTTTTTAAAAGTGTATGGCATGGGTTATCAAAAACTGGGGGCGGGTGGAGAATTTTACGATACATCTGACTTTGAACATATTGCATTTTCGATGAATTTTGAATGTTCTACACAAATTTAAACCATTTTTACGGGCTGTAGTGCATTTCAAGGTATATTAAATTTGTCCCAGAGGACATTTTTTTTCGCTCCTCTTAGTCTTAATTGAATGCTGTCAAGTAAGTTATAACTCGGTATTTCACGTGTAGTACTACCAGTTTATTGTAGATGGTAACATGCATTCTTTGAGACTGGTATAACTTCAAAGCATAACAAGCTGTTCAGATTAATTTTTGAGATATTATATATTTAGGGTTGTTAAGTACATATTCCTTAATCACAATATTAACTAAAAGCTTTATGTATATCATTGTTCAATGAATTTCAACGTAATTCGTTTTGGACCAAGACAACTAAAAAAAACTTTTGACCAAAAGTGATTTTATATATTTTACGATTAATAATAAGTGAAAGAATGCATATGTGAAAAATCTTGATGATATTGGTTTATGCATATGATTCCGCCCTTCGAAACTAGATGGCGGCACGGATAATTTTAACATGAAGCGAAACCTGATGACATATGCATTTGACAGCTATATGTGTATGCTTTCAAACGTAGTTTGTGTTATTTAATTGTAGCGAAAAACACCAACATTTTTATTGCATTATTTAAAATGAGTTGTATCCCAAATAAACAACATTTGCGGTAAGTAATGTTAAATTACTTTGTTGCAAAGAAAAGTGCGGCCGAAACATATCGTTTGATCAGTGAAGTTAACGGTGAACATTCTCCGTCCGAAACAACTTGTAAAGAATGGTTCCGTCTGTTTAAAAGTGGCGATTTTGATGTTAAGGAAAAGAACACGGAAAACCACCAACAAAAGTTGAAGATGCAGAATTAGGGGAGTTACTCAATCAGGACCTGTATCAAACGCAACAGGAGCTCATTTTCCAATTGAATAAACTAGTTTTTTCATTGAAAAAAAAGGCGGAATCATATGCATACACTTCTTATATTGCAATTAACAGATTACAGCAATTCCTGAATCTAAGTATTATTCCCACAATTACTGGATTTGGTCTCGAACACAGCAGGCATTCTGAACGTCGCCGTCGATTATTCAAATGTTCCAATAATCTTGTGATAGGTGGGGCACCGATAAGAAAAAGATTAGGTTAGGTCATTCACCTAAAACCGGTGACTGTTTTCTTGAACCCTTGAAACTAAAATTGCTTCCAGTCTCACAGACGGCATGTTACCATTTAAAGGTTAATCTTATACTCTCTCTTTTCTAATTTAAAACAAAAATAATGATAATTATAATAAAACATACACTGGAATGCCAAATCTATCATCAGTACGGTTAAGTAAGCTTTTTCGACTATTCATCGCCAGAAAGCTGACCGCGTATTAGCGCCAATGAAAGAAAGCAGCTAAGCAGCTCTTGCCATAAATATGTTAACAGTGTACCGCCGTTTCACATGATATACTCTTCTAGACGTGGAAGAGCCAATTCCTTTGAGCCTCTTTCGATTTTGCCGCGAACCATGTTTTCCTGTGGCGATGTCGCCTACGCTAGGCTGTATCAATGGACTTGCTCTGTTCCTTTCCTGCTGCTCTTATTGTGTGGTCCGAAATAGTGGAACTGTGACTGCCACTACGGCCGTTGCACACTTAAAAATATTAATGAAAGATTGTTCTATTTCTATGCCTGCTCTTGTATTCCCATATTTTATGGATATTAATGCGGAGGCTACCAGTGTCGTGGTTATAAGGTTTGGATCCCGCGAGAGAATCAACGATCTCAACATGTTAAGCTTTATTCATGTCTAGAAAAAAAATATTTTTGGATATTTGTATCTTTGATCTAGGCATGCTTTTGAGTAATAATTAGTATCATTAGATCGACTTTTGTGACCAACCATTTTTATTTTGAATGCTGCAAATATACGACATTGACTGGCTTTGAGAAACAATAGAATCGTTTATCACATCATTTTTTACCTGAAACAGGAACCAATTCACACCAACGTATTGTTTTCCTGATGACATAAAATGCATAAAAATGGAGTATTCTTAACAAAAAAAAGTAGTTCTAATTAGATTAATACTACAGCAAAGACAAGAAAATCATAATTTTTGGAATGCGATTAAGTAAAGGTAGAACTTGAATCGATCCTGATTCCTCTATAAATCCTGTAGATTTTAGATGCTCTCACTTCGTGAAACTCTTCCATCATTGAGATATAATAGTGCGATTTGTACATGAGGTTTTATAATAACTGACTTTTATTTGTGAGATCTGGAATGCTACTTCTTTGGGAAACTGTATCTTTTAATCAGTTTCATATTTCCTTTTTAAGGTAGTAAGTGTTTCATTAAACATATCGTACTTATTAACATAAAATAATCCTGCGAAAATTGAGGTTTCATATCAAGATGAGATAATTATCAAAAAAAAATAAGACTGCGATAGATTTAATGTGAATATTGTTTAAACGAGATGTTGTAAACTTGATAAACCAGAAAAAACTGACTGGGGAAGATAGAAAAATGTCATAAGTAGGAGTATAGAGGTAAAAAAGAGACCAAGATAAAAAAATGAAAAAAAAAATTTCAACCAATATCAAAATCCTTTAATTTTGTTTGGTATTCATATTATGATGCATACAGGCTTTAGCTCTAACGCTAATATTCGAATTAAATCCATGTTTTCATCACCGTGGTCATTTCCTATTTCCACAGTGCGGTTTTATGTTCTGGTATCATAAACCACGAAACATATAATTCTGTACACCTGGATGTTAAAATAGAAGTGTATGGCGCACCGACATTTTTCACTAATAATAAAAGTTCGATGGCTGATGTTTTCACGTGTTTTATGTTGCCAGAGCGATGATTTAAACCCTCCTCTTAAAAGAGTATTCCTGCTCTTTCAGACTTCATTAACGGGATAAAAGCCTGGTGTAGTTTCCCGAAAAGTGCTGCGTGAGCCAGCTTTCAACCATAAATTAACTAATTAGCTTCTGGGAAGGAATCCTTGCTTTTTAGGTGGAAGGATTGGGATTTCCTTTGGCCTGAGTAAAGCGTAGACGGGTTTTTATTTTTACTTGAGATAAATACTCTATTTTCCACTTGATTAATTTTTTTATACTATTTTGCTTTCCACGAAGTTGTATAGTTGCACTTGAGAAACATGTCTGATCATGATTTTTAATTAAAATTTTGCCAGAGGTGAAGCGGTAGTCAAATCTCTTAAAGGAACTATTTTTGCGACATATAAATATAAATTCAGTCATCCAATATTACCTTAAAGTTCAGGGCGCCTGTCCATATTTTATGATGATTATTATGGAATTCAAAAATTTCTGTAATGAAGCAATCAGTCATATACAAATTATAAGCACATAACCAATTACTGAAGCGATAATTTGATGAAGTAATATCAATAAATAATAATTTTTAATGAACTAATGGGATTACAAATTGTGCTCTCGGATATTTTATTTAATACTTGATTTTAACTCTTCTATATCATCACAGCTAGTGACTACTATTATTAGACATATAGACAAGACTTCTAAATATTGATAACTGAATCAATATTGTTCATATTTACCACAAAACTGTTTATCACAATTAACCATTGTTATCCAATTAGTTTTCAGAGTTTCTAGGAAACTAAATTGGATATGGTTGCCATGGCTACGATTATTATACCTTATAAATAAGATAGCAAAGGTCATTAACCTGAGTCAGAAATTACTTTAAGTAAGTTAAATCTTAAAATTCCCGCACAGATGATTCGAGAATATTTCTTTTGATTTATTTTTTGCGATATATTGATGAACACTCTGCCGCCACTGATTTCCAAACCTATAGAGCTTTTTGTGTTTGTGTCTTAGTGATGTATATGTTATAAAAAACACAAAAAAATTACTGAGATTTTAAAAGAGTACAAAGCAGGTTCTCTTCTACAATTTACGTGGGAGAATTATAGATTTTTATCAGATTCCACTACGCGGAGGCCTCCTGAAATTCTGATATAATTATAATAGGGACAATTAATTACAACGTATTAATTACTGCTACTGAGTTGATCCACTTGACTGTATTTTTCGTATTCAGATTGCAAACTGTTATAGAATATTATGTTATTTTATATAATGTACTACTGAATACCGCTCCCGTAGCTGAATGTTTATATATTATATCAGGAATATAATCATAGATACAAGAACATATGTACTTTATCTTAATTGAGTGACAAGTTGAGTTATTCAATTACAAACCAAAATAGTCACCAATGTGATACATCACCTTGCTAGCGTGACAAGTGCGTATTTATTCTAGCATCTCCGGTTTTCGCTTTTTTAAATTTCCTTTCAAACAACATATTTCCGTCCTACTGTGAAATAGGCGTCGTGACGCTCTTAGTATCCGGCGTCCCTAGTCTAAATAACAAATGACTAGCGGCAGTTCATTACCTGTTTTTAAATCTAGTAGGGCGTCTTCCTTGCACCGACAGTCAGGTTTTTAATTAGATGATGCCGAAAAACTTACTGCTGGCAGTGCTTTCTATCTGTTGAAAATACCGTTTTTGAGGGAGCTAATTCGTTTAGCACAGAAAAAATAAGGGGTGCTGAAAGACGATGGGAGATTGATGATCAACTGAGTTTGGAAGTAATATGAATGTTTTCAATTTCTTTGAACGTCGAATATTTGACAAAAATTCAAGAGAGATATCCGGTTCGAAGGATCATTTGTTGTGTATAGTCGACAATAAATCCGTTTAATCAATCAAAACAGTTCATTATTACTATTCTTATACATATTCATCATACACTGAAGAAATAAATCTTTCACCTTATCAGCTTCTGATTGCAACTCGCAGAAATTTCTCTGAACATAAATCCTGAAAAAAAGAAAAATCCTAAATGCACATATTTTATATTCGTCGCTAGTGAAAAATTGCCCGGTGTGGCTTATTATTAGATGTGCTGTCCTTTGAATCTATTTTTATGTCACAGGAAATTCCTTGCAGATTAATTGGGTTAAAGAAGCGTGTAATATATGGCTCAGAAGGGTTGAAAAATATGGGGTTCGGAGATCGGCATTTCTTCATCTAATTAGGGTTCAAGTTACATATTTTGGATTCTGGAGGGTGCCACAACTGCCTTGTAGTGCTTATTTTGATTTTGATGAAATTTGGGGATGTGTCATGGCTCTATATCAGATCTGTTTGTGGTGTATTGGCGCAGGATTAAAAGCTCCTGGTAATTTTAGGGTCTCTGGTGAAATAAAGACTTTTCAAAAACCGATTTCTATACTCATCATATTACGTTTACAAACACGCAGGAGCTTATATGTAAGTAACTATTAACCCATTTATTAAAAACTGCAAACTGGTTTTGTGGTGTCACAACCCAATTATATTGTTCACCACATAAATATGTTGATTACTGCAAAGAGATCACCAGCCTTCGTTCGAGGCAAAAACCATCTGGGAATTCCATCATTTTTATTACTGCAGTTTTAATCACTTTATTAAAAGACTCCTGCGAAAACCTGGTGTACATATAAAAACTGATTCTCGTTTAATATTTTCATCAAAATACTTCTTTGTGTCTGTATTATTTTGCATTGTTCTTGTTTGTTCCAGCGTCTTTATATACGTTTAGAGTAAAAAAAACGCAGCAAATTAATGCTCCACTCAAAAGTTATCTCAGGAACAAAGGTTAATAACACTAGTCTGTATTTTGTTGACAACATAAATCTTTCAAAGTCAAAAGGACAACCGATTATGAGAAAAACTCAGCGATTACCTCACGGCTTACGGGTAAAGTTCTTCGGGCTGTTATGGAAACTCGGAAAACACCTTTAGTAATTAGGTTTTTTTCAGAAGCTAGATATTTTCCGAAATCGTTTTCTGCTATCATTTGTTTACTCTTCATTATTAATATTGCAAGCATATTGATCGCCCTCTCGAATTTTTTATAATGCCGTGAAAAAATTGAGGTGTTTGATGTTGATGACTTATCTAAAACAATATCAAACCACTGCGATTTCGCTAGGATATAATAAAACCACTAGTTATTTTCTAAAATTTATGCAACATCCACATTGTTCGACCAAACTGAAACATAAACATCAAATTATGATGCCAAGTCTGCTGACTGTCTGGAACATAATGTGGAAAACACTATTAATATTTTCCACGGCATGTCAGTATCTTTATGCGATGACAGCTGTACCTCTCATCAAAAATAGACATAACAGAGATGAGAATAAGAAAATATCACGAGTCGCGAATTAGACGCTGTCATTTTTCATCTGTAAAAATCGACTGGAGACACGTTCCACGTGGTGCCACGCTCCCTCATAATCCCGACAACCTAAAAATATCCCTAAAATGATGTTCTTCTAAGCCCACGACGACCGCTTTGCCGCTACCTCCCTACGGAGGAAAGAATGCCATTTTGCCGTTTGTCATTCGATATGACACAGAAGGACATGCGAAACCTGAACGGGCACAGCAGGTAACGAAGATCGCCTGGAAGACGAAAGGAAAATTTAGTTAGGGATTGTTGAGTCGATATTATAGACGTTCATTGTCTTTCTCACTGAATCTTCACGAGGTCAAGATCCTTACAACTTGGGACTGAGGCATCGCGAACACTGCCGAATATCACTAAAGAGGAATTCATTCGAATACAGTCTCGAAAAAATATGCAAAAAACGAGCAGGTTCAGTTTGAGGATTTACGAGGGAACCTCGTAAAACTCTTATTTCATTATAGCGGTTACCGTTCTTTCCAAGCCAATTACTTTATTATCATAATTTATTATTTCTCATATTTTCAATCGTTGGTGAAAGATATTTTAATAATGACGTATGATTTAGAATGTATTGTCCATGATTACTTTTATGACTTTTCCTTTTCTATCAGAGTAATGCGCTTTATTATATTTGTTGATCTGTATTATCAGTCACCACACACATAAAAAAGTCTCGAGCGTAGATTGATGCACTGAAAGTGCCACTGTCTGCATAATTTACAACCGTTTGACTTTTATGTGGGTTTTACGGCGGTTACTTATCTTTATTGTATGAAAGTATCTTTAATCAGTGGCTTCTAAGATTAACTGATGAAAAAACTGAGGCAAGGGAAGACAAATACAGATGAGCCTTTGTATTTTCGAAGAGTGATGTAAAAGTAAACATTTTGTCCTGTCCTACAAATGTTTGTTGTAGTTAATTGATCGATTTTACTGTTGATGGTTTCTGTAGATATACATTGGCGTCAACGAGTTTTTAATGAAAGGCATAAATCATATATAGATAAACTTGTAACAAGAACTTATAGATATGGACAAACTTTACGGTTATATGATTGAATAGAACCACACACAACGCAAATGGCTATTAGTAGTAGTAATAGGGAGGCAAAGCCTGGCAAGTAGGCCACCTTTGGCCCTTCTTGCCGACGCCGAGGACCATCACTAGAACTATGGCAGACATGATAATTCCTTAGTATTGAACCTTTCAGACCTTTTAATGAAGGGCATGATGTCTGACCATTCCGCTGAGTAGCACTCTTCCCTGTCAAACTCTAATGTGTCGAACACGTCAGCCTACGGCACAGTTACCTAGGAGGTGGAACGTGGTCTCGTCCTCCTCCCAGCACTTCAGAAAGATTGGGTCTTTGACCACTCATATGAGTTTCCGGTGCCTGTTCAATATGCAGTGACCTCTGAGAATCCCTATTAACAAGTGGAGTAAATCCCTCCCCCGCTCAAAAGCCATGGCTCCCTACGTTTGTTGGTTGGTCATGCTTCGTGCACTGTTGTATGTACTTCTGCTGTATATGCCACGCAAATGGCTAAGGAAATTTGCTAGGAAGATACCTACAGTGTTATAAAGTAATAATTAAATTTCCACTAATGTTCTCTTCTTTATTTTATTCGTTTGATTAAATTACAATTACAAGATAAGCACAAATTGGAGACCAACGATACGTGAATGGAATACTTTGAATAAACTGAGGTGAAGCTTCTCACTTTATTTATACTGAACTTTATTAGTTTTTGTAGTGATCGTAATCATACAAATCATTGCTTGCTTATATTAAAATGTTTTGAAGTGAAGCAACTTATGTCGAACAG
The DNA here is from genome assembly GCA_949316355.1 of Bruchidius siliquastri. Classification (NCBI taxonomy): domain Eukaryota; kingdom Metazoa; phylum Arthropoda; class Insecta; order Coleoptera; family Chrysomelidae; genus Bruchidius; species Bruchidius siliquastri. Next base: position 38,306,164 of record OX438533.1, on the reverse strand, counting down.
CTTAACTGAGACTACGTTTTCACTTGTAACAAATTCACCACGAGATCTACTAATATCGCCTCAGATCTTGAACAATTATTAAAGTTTGAACAGCACTACCAAATAGTGTAATCCGAAATACCAGGTTCTTAGTTGAAAAGCTTATGCTTTGCAACACTGGCACGGTCCAGATGCCCAGATTAGTTTAGGATGTGAAATATCTGTCCATTGACACGTACAGTTGTCACAAGGTGTACATATTTTCATCTTCTTATCCTTAATATCAGTCGTTAATAATAAGAGAGAAACATTGCTGAATTGACACACAGAACAAATCTAAACAAAATAAAGAGGATATTTTATTCAAAAAATTGATATAGAATGATCTTCCTTTATATGTAACGTACTCAAGAACATGAAACAGAAATTAAGATCAATTTTTAAATCCTCAAAAATTGTACTGCGCATGAAATTGCAACCGAAAACTGACAGACATCGTAGTGCGCCATATTTTCAAACTAACCAACCAACTGTTAAATGAGTCCTTTTGAAAGATACTGTACAGTGAAAACAAATCTCAACAGACAGTATGTCAACTGCATAGTAAATCTGATCCTCATCTTGAGTTTTAAACCTTTCCTCGACGTCCATAGTAGCGTAGGACCGGAAATGGATCACGTGTTATGCAGTCGACGCAGCGGGCCACAACCTTTTATTTGGCATTTTTCAATTATCTTCTTCGGCCCATCAGGCTATTATTAGAAAAGAGGCTTTTTACTATTTTAATACGGTCAGGATAGTATAATGGCTAAACTTTTTATTCTGATTCAGAAAGTTCACTATTCAATAAGAAGGAAAGAATGAACTGCGGACTATAATGGTAACTTTTTTGAATTCTGAACAGAAAGTTCCTTGGTCGCGTTTCCTATTTCAAAATATGTGCCGCATATCAATATCTTCTTTCGACCAATCAATGCACATGGAAGGAGTTGCTCATTAGAATAAATGTTCATATTCGCAAATTTTAATCAGTTACTTTTTTGGCATTATATTTTGTAGTAAATCTTCTCAGATTTCCATTAAACTCATACCATATTCACTTGAGTATAAAAGTCTGTTCATTAATCGAATGGTAAAGAATCATTTCAAGGTTAAAGGACAACTCTAGAAGGCGTTTTGCATGGGTTTCCAATATTTCATGTCCAGCGCTCATTTTTCAAGATAATGGAACGATTTTTTTTCAAATGATAGTGAAAGGTTGTTACAATGCTGGTGCGATGTCCTTTTTCAATTTTTAATACAAATTTTTAGATATTATCATATGAATATTGACATTTTTCGTTTCATTTCGGATGTGTTTTCAACCTTTTGGTAACCAGAATATCAAGAAAAGGACTTCGCGCGAGCATAGAACCAACCTTTCTCTATCATTTGCAAAATAAATCGTTCCATTATCTTGAAAAATGAGCGTTGGAATCAAAATATTGGAAACCACGCCTTTTATTCTAGGTAGAGTTTCCTGTTGAATTGAAACCTACATTGCCTGTACCAAACTTTCAGGATGTTAAAAGTTACCGGAACATGAACATGATGTATAAAACGTCTGTCAACTGTTGTGAAGTGCGTTCCTGCTAAGGTAAATTGTTTATGTTTTATATAGCGCGTGTTGCTCACACTGCTGATTGCACGAAAATTTTTGAACGGGATGTGTGAAAAAGTCATCCCGCTTTGTGTTTGTTGATAGAAAGTGAAAAATCCACGTCACTTTAATACAGGACAACAAAACATACACGACATCATTGCCATTTTACGTAGTGGAAAAGAATCATCCAAAAATGATTTTTAACCTCCTAAATATGTACTCATCTAAGGAATTTTTCAGTAGGTTCCAAATATATCGTAAACTAGAAAAGCATACGAATATTTTTCGTTGTTCGCTACTACCCCACAGATTTCCAAAAATATATACATTCTACGATCGTAGCAGTAAAGCATACAAACAAATTTCACCAAAGTAAGTGTATTGCTTACTGAGACTATGCAGTGACTAGATCACCAACGAACCGTCATATTAATAGAGCGACAGATAGGCAAATAGACAGACTTTAATGTTGTAGATGTTACAGTCAGAACCAGTTGTTAATAACAACGCGTTTTTTTCTAGTTTTTACGAAATGTGTTTGATGCAACTAAAATCTACTGCTGCTCAAAAATGAACATCAGTTGAAACTAGTTCTAACTAGACAAAACACGTTTTGTCGAAATGATTCAGTTAAAACTGTTTCGATTGAGGTTAAAGTTCAATCTTTGTAACTCAAAATGCCACGATAATTTGTCTTGCAATAACAAGTAGATTAACATACCTCACCCCTTTTTCATCTTTATGGTTGTTTTCTGATAAGCTGCTTTTGTTGATTCTTTGTTTAATTATTTTAATTACTTTGAATTAGTATTTTCTCCATGGCTTCACTGTTGTACGTTGATCCTCGCTAACAATGTTCCTTTAGTGTAAGATTATTATTTTTAACTAACATTAACGACATAAAAATGTGTGACCACGATTTTTCAATAAATATTTTTAAAACCAATACCACATTGATAACCCCTTTTAATTAAGATTTGAGGTTAGAACTAAGTTTATCTGAAATTTAAATACATTTGGCAAACACTAGTTTTGACTAGAGAAAACGCGTTTCAACTAAAAACGGGTTTAAACGTAACATTGAGATTATAAATCATACAAAAAACGTATATCGATTTCGAAAACTTGAAACTGCTGAGGTGTGACAGCAATAAAAACTTTTAGCACTGCATCACACTTCCAATGAGTGTTTAGGAGCCATAACCTGTTTTTTAGAGGATTCACTAATGCGTTTTGCAGATCATTTCTCGCTAAATGTGTGCTTTACGATTTTTTTGTCAAAACATTGCTTGTATTCCGAAAAAATCCAGGGTTCCCCCGAGAGATTCCTTTCTGAAGTGTCCATTTCATGCACTTGAACTGAAAACACTAAATTAGGAGCTGGTTCTTGTTTTCTAAAATCCAGCCGCATTAAGTGTTCCATCTGTTTTGTGGCGGACAAGAGAGATCAGTGGCGTATGATATTCAAATATTTTAAGGACAAACAGTTTGCATGGTGATTATATCAAGGCCAAGCGGAGGATAAAAGGTTCAAGTCTATACCGATGTTAATAAACATATTATAAATCTATTGGGATGTTTTTATTCCTTCTTCTATGAACACCAGCTTCATATTTTGAACTTTAAACCATTCAGCTAATGATAGGTTTACTCTCGCTATCAAATAAAGTGACAAAATAAAGCTTAAAATAATGCCTTTGATAAAAATGGTTTAATTGCTAATACTGCTCTTTCATTGTTGTTGTGTGATTCTGTACAACATATCTATGTACAGCTATTTTGATTTTTACATTTATTTTAGTTTGCTCTAGATGCACACTGGCACAATAATTACAGGATATTTTATAAATCAAATTAGATTAGTCAATAATCAAATCATTGGGTAAAAGGTCCCACCGTCGTTTTTCAAGCTCAGGTTTTTGTCTGATCATAAAAACATTCATCTTACTTCTCCTGCCTAGTAATTAGAACTATATATGGTTACAGAATTAACTTTTTCGCCATTTTCTACTATAAAAACGGCTAAGGAAACAGCCGAATTGTTAGTAAAATTTATTCAGTAATCATAAATGTAGTTTTATTCAACTGCCAGCAAATTTGGGGTGAATATCAGAAAGAAAACCAGAAGATACGCTTCAAATATTACATTATGTTGTAATATCTTTCCAGCAATTTTTGAAATACTCAATATCATAATTTTCTTGTCCTGTTATTATAAACATTTTATTAAATAAAATCCAGAACTTGAGACTTTCATTGTACAGCACCCCTTGCAAAATTTCTCTATCAGACGCCAATGACTCTTAAGGACCTCTTCACATCTGGAGAACATCTTCATTATATTCTCTATTACCCAGAATACAATCATTATGATAGGCCTAAATCAATTAGGGGTCTGTAACCCAAGACTTTTCTTTGATTTGTGTAACCTTTATCTGCTACTGAATTTAATTCCCAAAAAAGGATGATTTGTTGCTTTAAGGTACTGTTGCAAATGACTGAAAATTCTGCATTTCAATGAAAAAATAATCATACTTAGCTATTTCTTATATTATGATGGTAAATATGAAATCACTGTGTACTTAGGTATTCATTAAGATTGTACATTTGGTTTGATATCGCCTCATTGTTTGGGGATCTTCTATTTTTTTAATTCAGTTACAAAGGCAATTATTTATTTGGTAATCTGAAATATGGAAGACGATATACAAATCTTCGTTTATAAGTTGTGGCGTACTGCGGTATATCGATCAGACTCTATCCCACTGAGCTAAGCAGGCACTCACTCGATTCAGAATACTGACGCCGATGCCGAATACCGCAAACTCCGTCAGTAGTCAACGAATAAAGATAATAAATATTTTCATTATTAACAGAGCTTCGAATGGTCATCATCGTCAACTGTAATAATGGTATACTCGTACGTCTAAAAACCTTCCTAGCACGCGGTAGCAAAAAATTCCAATCATCCTAAAAAGGTCTAATGGTATTCATATAATATAACCACATATCTAAAACAATAAATCGATAAATTTTTATTGTATGGCATGTAAAACGGTGCCATTCCCAGGTTAATAACATTTCTAATGTCCGAATCGAATATTAGTGGTTGGTGCTACAACCAAACGCCCGTAGGCACCAGTAATTCAAATCCACAATTTGTATTCTGGTTATGCATTCAAACACTATTTTAACGTACTGCTATTACATGATAACACATGAGTAATGATGGTTCAACAACTCGTTGTGTAGTGTGACGGCTTCATGGATTTACAGAAAAATGATTTAACATTTTAAGATATAAAATTTAAATACTTCTAATTTTTTTATTTACTTACAACACTTCAATCAATTTGAGGAGGCTGTTAGATGAAATGTTGAAAATTGAATGGAAATATGAATTTTTTGTTTCAATTCCACCTCATCCTCTTGAAAATATGTACGATACCATACCACTTACGTATATGTGAGATATTAAATTATTGGAGGTGAACAAACTTTCGACTATTTAATAGCTCGAAAAATTATTATTATAGGATAAACAGAATACCGGTTGCTAAAAATACTCTAGCTCTAATAAATCATTTAACACGCCTCACCGGAAACGCTATAATACTTCTATTAGAAATATAGAAATGGATTCACATAAATATCCAATGTACAGGGTGAGTTTTTTCAACCAGGCATTGAGGAATGTTTTTATTTCAAATATAATATAATATATATAATAATTATATAATTTATTATTGGTATAGACATTCTGTAATTTTGATGAGTGTCAAAACTGTACCAATGTAACTTTTTTCTTACATTTATCTGCGTCACATAGTATTTCTCCGAATTCAAGTTTGAAAGGTGTTGTCTAGATAAACAGTAAAAATATGTACTTGTAATTAGGCCAAAAGAAATACGTCCACCATTTGTAATAGAACTTGTATGAGGTCCTCACAACAGTCACAACCCCAACTTTTTACCAGCACATTCATCCTGAGAGGTGGTTGGTAAACATGAAATCCAATAGAAACAACCGGGCGCAGAAACAGGACACACGCTTACCGCTGAATAGCCGTTGACCAATATGGCGATGCCAAACAAGTAAATGAATTACTTGGAGGAAGTCGCAAGATGTTCGTATTCTTGATTGAATTTCTTTTTCTTTGTTCTCCACAACTACAGACCATACGCTTTGTCCAGGTGTTCCTATGGTTTGTTTTTGGATCCTTGTATTGTTGCCTTAGGAATAACCTGCTGTATTTTCAGTTATGCAAATCTATCACCATTCTAGGCTTTTATAATAATTCTTAAGGTCTTATTAGAGGAACAAAATTGAATTCCCGCAATTCGAAATTTATTAAGTTATTAATCTTTTGTGTTTTGATAAAGTCAGCTGAAGCAGACAAAACGTTATGAATGTTGTTGGGTCACCTTGTAATTTTCAGAGATATAAAGACGGTTATGTCACTAAGAATAATTCAAAGGAGCCATGTGCGCTATAGTGGAAAAATGAAAAGTAAACAATGCATCCGGGTGAGAAGTAGGACTTCCTCCTAGCTATTACCGTTTGTTTTGGATTTTCTTCACGCGCCAGAAGCACAGCATATTCAACCGGGAACATCTGTCGTTTGTTGAAGCAGGAGCGAAACGCGTGCTACATTACCCTGGAAAAACTATTTATTTATGTTTTTTCCTGTGTTTAAATCTAACGGTCTAAATGCGGCAGTGCGAATTTTATCGAAGCTAATCACTATAATCACAAAATTACTCAAGATAAACACATATATCCCATGCAGATGAAAAATTGTGTAATTGACACAAATGTGTGTTAATTACACAATTTTTTTATCTGCATAATGAGGGAGTTTCACCAAGTGAGAGCATCTACAATCTACATGACATATTAAGTGCGATATTTATTGTATATTTTTTGTTTATGCTTAAAGAAAGGTTAAATGTCGGTTCGGAAATACAATGTAAATTCTATTAGATGCTTCATCTTAATTCCAGTGAGAAGGGCTTTATTAACAGCATGTTTCCAATGAAGGCTGAACCTCATCGACTCAGTTATATTTTGAGTCGGCAGGCTTCATAAGGTTGCATGCATATTTCGAAAGCTCAACCTGATGAGAATGGACCTGTTGGACCCTCTTGGTGTTTGTTGTGTGGGTACATTTACACAGAAATATATACAAACGTATATGAACTGACAAACATACACACAAGCAAGTACCTAACCACGCTAAAATAACTATCAGAAAGTCAAACTTCAAAGTGGTATGTCTGAAAAACTTTTCCGGATCGGACCTTGGAGCGTTAGACACTAAAACTACATTGCAAATTTTGTAAAATAACCATTTCCCTTAAGGATCTTGGGGGATCCCATTGTTAGTGGATACTGAGGCTCCATGCATTGGAAAACCCTTTGGCCATCTGGCAGCACTAGATAATGAGAAATGAGCATTGAAGTACTTGAAAATTTGAGTGGGAATAACCAGGGTCAGTGAAGGATCTTCATTCATGGTTGTATCGCAGAGTATAATCTCACAATTAATCAAATGCATCTCATACATACACTGTTGTCCGTGGTAAACATTTATTATCATCGTCATATCAGCGAGTCGGTGTTTCCTTTTCCAGCAGTCAACCAGCTACCGACGTCAATTTCTTGCGAACGCTGGACATAAACGGTGGCCATTGTGCGTAGATTGGAATCAACAACGCACCGCCTGTCAGCACCATGACTCAGTGCATCGTGGTACGACGATAACAGACTTTGTACTCAATCGTGTACTTGAAGTGTGCTACTTTGTTCCGTTGCCAGTCCTTACATTTTCTTGTTTTTTTTTCAAGTGTCGAGTGAGTATGTAGTATAACGGGATTCTGGATAGCGAGCATCCTCTCTACTAGATTGTAAGCTTGGATAAATTGAGGCTAAGTTCTGGTAACATGACTATATAAATGATTATTTGAAAATTCGTTTTGGAATATTTTTCCCAGCACATATGAATGAAACTCATTACTGAATCGTTGGTACTGAAGAAACATTTTCAAATGGTAACAAGAATATTTGTTATCGTTTTCGCTATTAAAAAAACATCTCCAATATTTTGAAAATTGGAGAATGTGCCAATAAATTTTTGGAACATTGCTTAACATAAATCAACAAAATCATAAAAAAAATAAATTTTGTGTAAGAATCATGATATTTCTTTGACCCTATGCTCCATGCCATATAAATCTGAATAGTCAATTGGTTTTTATACCTATTGCTATAATTTCTCTTGTCATAATTATATATAATTCTAATGCTATGAAACTGAATGATGAAAAGTTTGTTAGGTTCTTGAATATTCAATGTATAATTCAAACTTTTACAAGAAAAGTATTTCTACTCAATCATTTTTATCCATTCATCTGCTATCTTTTGTAACTCAACAATGGACGTCTGACAAGAGAAACGAACTATTACAAAATACAAATTTTGCCTCCACGTGCTGAATTCATGAATCATGATAAGGCAAAAGGAAACATTTTTTATGTAAATTTCTTCAAATTGAGCAGCTCCATCAGGAAGTGACGGTGAATCGTATGTATTTCAGAGTTATGCTGAAGTAGGTGAAGTAATTTATACGTATGACTATAATACCTACAGAACTGGCAAAGAAAACAGTTCTCTTTCATCATATAGATTGTAGATGTTCTTACTTAGTGCATTTCACATATCCATCAGAAATTATTTAATCAGTAGTGGTGTCAGTATAATTTATTTTTGTAGAATGCACTAAAATATGTCTATATTTTTCAATTGTTCCAGGTGCACCAAAAAGAACAAACATGGACGACATCTTGATTGTGTCATTGAAGTCAAGTGAGGCAGCTGCATTGTGGGTGGAATATTTTTCTAATTATTTCGACAAGATCAGTAAACAGGCTAACAAAAAACCATTTAAGTAAGTTTACACATCATAACTATCGATATAATATCTAGGAATGTTTCTCTTAGCTTATTGTATACGTAAAAGTACTAGAAGTTTCATTGATATATTATTGTGCAAATCTAATTACTATCTCTTATCATACTGTAATCATTAATACAATGAAAAAATTTTAAAAAACTGTCCGCAGACGATAATGCTTAGACATTTTGACGAATTCTGTTTGGAGATCAGAATTTCTAATATCAATTCTATATCAATTTCTTAGGGTTCAATATGTTGGTGCCGAAGATATACTGGGAAAATCAGCAGAAGATCTTCAAGAACTTCAAAAGAAGTCTTCAGGTGTCAAATTGCAACTGGTGGTGGTGTGTCCCAGTTTCATGGAGTTCATAGCTGAGAACAGTGAAGAGTGCAGTCATCTAGGGAAGATGCTGTTAGCTGATCGGGCACTAGCACTGTTGCTTGGTGTGACTGATGATGATCTCACAGACATTCATAAAAAAGGTAAAATGCTGTTTGTTTGTTCATCGTCAGTGTAGGGAAACTGTATTTGAATGATTGCTTAACAAACCAAGGCGCATACCGTAATTCATATTTGCATGCAGTTATAAATATTGGGTACTTACACATAGTTTCACAAATTAAACTTTATATTTCGATTTACATTTAACTCATCGTCGGACTGTCAGTGCTTTATTTGGGAAACTGTGTGTTAAGTACACAATATTTTTATCTGCATTATGGAAGAGTTTCACCAAGAGCATCTACAATCTAAATCAAATTTGTATACCAGATTGTTGTTTCATATACAATATATTAAATGCTCACTGTTGAGGAAACATATGTAAATTATGTAACGTGAAATATTCAGGTTTTGACACCAGCCGTTATACTTCAGGACCTAATTCCCAGCTAAAAATTATAGGCCAATATAAAAGGAAGATTTTTCAATTCTTGAACATTGAAATTTTCAATGTTCATAATTTCACAACAAACAAATGGCGTCAAGCAGGTCGACACTGTGATTCCCTTGCAATGGTATCAGTTTAGAAATAAAGATCTGGTACTGTTGACAGTTGGAGATTACTTTGAAAATATTGAAAAACCAATCTTTTAAATGTTCAAGTTTTGCAGCTCTAAAATGCGATCAAAATCTTCGTTAAACTGATACAACTGCACATAAAATACAGATTAAACCTACTTGACGCACTTTTTTAAGAGGCCAAAAATAGCACTTTTGTCATTATTATGATACGTATTCAGTTAAGATGCATCTGTAGTAAAAGTCGTTGAAACAGAAAAGACCATTGGAAAAGTTAACTATGCACTCAAATTTTGTAAATTAAATTTCATTTGTTTGAAACATCATAAATGTATCAAAAATGATCTTAAGTCAGATTACTCATTAGTTCCAAGTCAATGAAAATTTTATAGATTATAAGACATATTCTACTAACACCTATTTTTTGAGTCTTCAATTTCCGCCATCAATACCTCTAACCTTTTACCCTCCTGAAAATCAATCGTTTTCTATAATTTTGTGTTAAGCATGATAACCTAGTTTAGAAAACTACAAAGTATTAAATTTGTTTCACAATATAGTAACTTAGTTTCGAAGTTTCATCAAAATCCGAAAAGTGATTTCCGAGTTATGAAAGGGTCAAGTATTACCGGACAGAATACAGTCAGACCAATAAAATGAGTGAAATCGTTTTCCGTGATGTAAATGTCATAAAAGATTCAGAAAATACAATATATATTTGATATATAAAAGATTTTTTGGAAAACTGAATTTATAGGTTATAATTCACAATGACTTATTATTTCTTGCGTCCCACTGTTCATAGGATGAACGATGAAACCACAAAGGTTATAATATAGTTAGGAGCGCCATCTCTTAGTGGGAACAACAGGTTACTTCTTGTAATTCACGGATAACCTGTAATTTGATTTATTTTTCTGCTTTGCGTAGTTTGACACGTGAAACGTTTGCAAACTGTTGTAAATCTCTGTTTTTCAAATAATTAGTGTATTGCAATGGCCGGTAAGTCAATTTAGAATTTATTTATTATAAGTTGGTCATTCTTTACCAATTGTTTTATGGATTGGTGACAACAAAGTCAATTTTTACAAATTTTGAATAGGTGGTTTCGCCGCAAAACCACTGGAAAGTACAAGGAAGTAAAATTTTCGGGAAAGAAATCATAGAGCTTTGTCTAATTAGAAAACATGGAGCCGGATGAATTTGAAACTTTATTTGGGGAAATTCCTTCTGACCAAGAATCAAATGTAGATGACGGTGATGATTTAGAAGATGCGTCGTATTTAGAACAAGCCATTTTTTAAGATGATTGGGAAGAAAATGAAACGTCACAACAATTAGATTATGAAAATGAGGAAATTGTGTCTGCAGTAAATGTTATTAACGAACATATAAATTATATTGATGAATTCAGTAGTGAAGATGAACTTCCGCTATCTGAGGTTCGCCGATAATTACCATTCAACTGCAACAAGGTTAGATGGAACACGATAAATACAAGCTGCCCTTTAGAGCCATTCAGTAAGACCTCTGGCCCAAAAAACATTCCCGATGAAGCTAGCAAAAAAAGGATAAAAAAGGAGTTTATTTCCTATCCAATTCCCACAATCCGGAAAAAGTAAATGTAGCTCAAAGAAAAAACAAAGACGGAACTTCAGAAGAAATTTTGTGTCCAGACTTAGTCATTGACTACAATCAAAATATGGGTCACGTAGATAAGGTCCGACATCTTTAAGTCTTGTTACGAAATCGACCGTAAAAGCAAAAGATGGTGGCTAAGAATTTTTTGGCATTTTGTTGATGTGACAATAATTGTGAATGCATTCATACTTTATCGGAAAACGGCTGACAGTAGAACTATGGAACTGAAGGAATTTAGAGTGGCTGTATCAAGAGGGCTAATTGACGTACCGAAGCGAGAAGGCGTGGTCGCAAATGTGAGGAAAACGACTTCTCAAACAAAAAATTCAAACGTCACGTACCGATTGAAATAAGACACAAGTAATCGTTACATATGCCGATTTACGGTAGCTCGCGCAGATGTGGACGGTGCAGTACAAAAAGTGAACCACGTCGATCGAAGTGGAGCTGTACAATATGCAATATTGGACTTTGCCTGATTGATAAAAAAAACTGTTTCATGAAATATCACGAAAAGTAAAATAAAAAATAATTCCAGTGTTTTGTGTCCTAGTGGTTATGTGTAGTAGACTCCACTTTTATTCAAAAAAAAATATGAACATGTAACATTATACAATTACATATGTTAATTTCATGCTACCTATGGTTTAAAAATGTAATAAAGTTTTATTCTTTCAATAAAATTTGGGACTGAAAGGCTTAACTTCAGTATGTTTGTTGTTTACAGTATTACCCACGTTCTTCCAATGGCAAAGACAAATGGTGGGCCAAGACCAAGACGAAAACTTCACCAAAGAATTTTTGGCGCAAGCAATGGCTATTCTATCCAGGATTTGGAAACAACAGAGCTCTGTCATCGCTCAAGAAAAAGCATGTTTCTCTATTACACCAAAGAAAATCAGACAAGTAAGTTACCTCATTAAATGCATGAAAAGTAGTAAAGGCAATAAACCTTATTCAAATGGAAATGTATATAATATAAAAGCAAGTTTATAAGAATATAACTAGACCACCTAGGTGTGAAGTAGCGCTAGCAACAAAATACCTATGCATTTCAAATTGTTGACAATCAAACGTCCTCGACCAACACCTACTTTTTTGAGTGACCAAAACCTAACCTCATTTATTCTATCCAAAGGGGCAAAACAGTGTATTCGTGTTGCTGACGTACCCCTTACAAAAGGAGGATACCGTGAAGATAAGCGTCGAACGGAACGGGGAGCTCCACGAAGTTCGTTCTGTGAAAAGGCGCAACCCTTACATCATGAAGTTCCAGATGCCTGAACGATTGACCGAAGTGACCGCCATCGTGCACGTGCTGGTGGAGAAGAACGGCAGCATCATCGGAAGCAGACCGTTGAAGTGCGAGAGCAAGCTCAGGGAATTGGAACAGTGCTTGAGGACGGTGGATGATCCTGTGGAGTTCATGTGCCAGGTACGATAAGGAAATGGGAGACCTGTTCAAAAGTTGTAGAATGTAGATGGAAGAAGATCTACGAAATGCAGTTGTAGGCCAGATTGGCCGTGGCTCATATTCAATAGTTTTTTAATTTAATTTCTCGTTTGTACAATGGATAAATTCATATTATTATATATAACTTTTTTATAACATAACCCAACTATAAAAATTCATAATTATTAACAGATTTATCCAGACATTTCACTGTGAACTTTTCAGTGAGAAAAGACAAATAAGTATAGACATGTGTGTCGTATTTCGTGATAATCCAACAATCAACTTATAAACGAATCATCAGGGGACGCAAACTTAATTACTACAACACACCGTTTTGTCGAGATGAACTCCATAATTGAATGTGCTGTGTTGGAAACAGTAGCAATGTTGGAAGCACACTGTTTTTTCATTTGTTGCTATTATGAAGTGTCAGGGTCTCTTATCGAATCAGAAAATAAATTACACATTTCTGCGAGATACGTAATTAATTTCAGTTTATTACTGATTTAATCTGTCAAGAAGAAATTATAAAGAGTTTAACTATCTCATTAAAAAGACGTTGTAGATAAAGGTGTATAGATTTATTGATGTAAATATTTACGTTAATAAAACATCATAACCGGCCCGTCGAAAGAAAAAATGAACCTATTGGGAAATCTGAAATTCAGGCCCCGCTTGAAAAACCTGAAAAGCTAAAAAAATCGAACCCTATCGGTGACCTCGAAAGAACTGGTACCTAGACAGTGTCAAAAGTCGAAAATATTTATACCCGGCCCCTTTTAAACTCAGCAAACCAATCAAAGACTGTAGCCCTAGATGGGCAGAGTCCTTAAAGCAACACAATAAACTTTCGTGACATTGACATTGTTTCAGTCCCTTTATATATTGATACAAAATCATGGCTCGAAAATCGCGACTACCCGGTTCCATTTTCACGTTAAAATTCGGCCAAGACTTAGATGCATTCCAGATCGTGACAAGGCAACTACTGAACGATTCAAACGCTGCCTTCGCATGTAAGCACTTATAACTTTAGACAAAATAGCTGCGTGCTCAAACTTGTTTAAACTTGTATAGATTAGGAATGTCCAAAGACTTTCAGCGTGACCCTCGTAGCTAGTAACTGAATTCAGAACTATACTTCCAGACACTAGGATTCAGTCCAGCAGACAAAGACAATTTGGACAGTTGGCTGGTACATGCTCTACAGAGGAATATGCCCCCGCATTTCAACCTTTTGGCCAATAATGACACGCCTTTCGCTGCATCTGTACAAGTACATAAGCACAGTAAGTAACACTCTGATATGAGCTACGTGACGGAAGTTAAACAACATCTCAAAAAAAAAAAATTCTCACGAAGGAATTGTTTGATAGAAGATTTAACAGTGACACGGTTGTTTTGATTTCCACGCTAATAGATTTAGGAAGCATTTAAATCACACAAAAATTTCTATCCAAAAAGACATGTCAACCATTTTCAATATTAATAATTCTCATAAGTAGAAAATACTGAGTCACTCCACTTGACTCCATTTTTAGTGAGCGTTTGATGGGTGCGTTGAAGAACTGTATGTGCAGGACTTTATTACAAAATTTAATATATTTCCCAGACTTAAGCCTCGAACAGAAAGGTAGTCTACTTAGTTATATAACCAGGTAGCTCATTGTCAAATTGTAGTCCCAAAAATTATCTAGATTTTTATCATATTTATATTCATTGTGAATTCAAAATATTTTATGTTGACTTATTCATATTTAAGGTCCCGAGGAGTATCCGACACTGCTGCATTTTGCCGCAAAATTTGGTCTCGAGAAATTAGCTATGCAATTGCTTGAATGTCCTGGTGCCGATTTAGCCTACGAAATTAGAAATAATCACGATATGACACCTTTAGAAATAGCTGAGAATAACGGTTTTCCTGAGCTGGCTACAATGCTTCGGGGATATATGGTGAGCCAAACCTATGTTTAAAACAAAAATTATTTATTTTCTTGAATTAAATCCAATTTTGCATCTATTTAGGTTGGAAACTCTATATTCTTTTCTAACCGTTTTCCTAACAACTTAACCACAACTCTAATCTAATTTCATACAAAGTTTACATCAAAAATTATTTTTCAGAATATGAATGAATTCACAACGATGTACTCACAGCTTAAAGAAATGAGCCTCAACCCTAAGCCCCCAGAAGTTGGTAAGTTCTGCAAAAAATATAGTTTAATGTAAAGATCCTCATTATAAGTTAGTTGATTAATAAGTTCAAGCACGTTCACTCAACACTCAAAGGATGTACATTTTTTCAATCCACTTTAATTACTTATTATACTCGAAGTGTATGCAATGATATTTTTCAGTTGAATTATATTTCGAACGGAATTCATGGATATACATTTCTTTAATATCAAACCTATCATAGAAATCGCGTTGTTACCAAAAAGTTCGATTAATAAATACAATTTTTTTTGCGGTATCTAAGTCTGGTTTATGATAACTTCACATCACTAGACTTTTATATGTCAAATTATTGAACTTAAAATAAAAATGCGCTAACATGTGTGAATATCAGCTTGTTGTCTTACTCCATATACAAATCCACTGTTATAATTCTTATTCATTAATTAACTTTCTTGTTATACAACATTTATTTTTCAGATGATGATGGTTATATGGTTCCAAAAAACTGCCAGGAGTTCTACAAAATGTGCCCGGCTCCGCGACCTGTAGAATCCACCCCCGTTACAACCCCTTCCAGTGATTGGTCAGGTACCTATCAAGGGTATATGGCCATGAACACACCACACGGTGAGTGAGTTTTAGTAAAACTATATACAAATGCAGCATCTGCTGCTCTTACGTAACTCTTTTTTTGCCAAACTTCATTTTGATGTATCGATTTTAACTTTTCAGTCCCCTCAACCTCCAAAGAAGACATCACAGTACCTGTCACCGTGCATTCGCCTCCTCCTTTTAAATTCGATGAGATAAAAACACCTTCGAAGGAAACTGTAATTTCTGCCCCTTTAGAAGTCGAACTAGTCCCAAAGCACACGGCGAAAAACAAGCAAAAACTGGAGAGTATGGAGGACAAAGTTCAGAGAGAGTTGCTAGAGATAATCAATGATTTCAAGAACAACGTGCACTCCATCAGCCAAGTGGAAAGACTTGTGGAGGAGTGGAAGAATAGGAATGACGTTCAAAAGTCTTTTAAAGAGAAGCAGCAACAACTGGCTGAAATGAGATTGAGGTAAGAATCACAATATACATCTTATATCTTTAAGATATGTAGTTCCTCTTAAACATATAATATAAATCAAGTATTATAGATTATTTATGAACTCAAAGTTAATATTCTGTCTTCTCTTCAATAATTGGTCACGTTTTAAAATAACTAAGGAGGCTCTAAATTTGACAATTGAACCGTATACCGATTGTTCAAAAAGTAATCGTGATATTTATCCATTCCTCCAGGTATGAACAAATCCAATCTGAAATGAAACGGGCAATGAAGAAACCCACTCCGTTCGATCGAATCAAAAAGATGTTTTGGAGGAACAAAGACAAGCAGCAATCGGAACCAATCCTGGTCACAACCGGACCTACGATAACCATAGCTCCAACCCAAAGACCAATCAGTAGTCTGAGCACATCTAGTTCAGGTTCTTCTGGAAGGATGAGCACCATCAGTGGATGCAGTCTTGGCGATAGCGGAACGCATTCTGATAATGAGGAGAGAAAGGTAGGTGATGAAATCATTCTCACGGTGGAAGTGGTACATTTTACACCGATGGTGTTGGATATAAAGGTCTGAATTCAATTTAACCATACGCTGTGTCAACATTTTGTTTATAACGAGACATACAGCACAACAAAACCTGTTGCTATGAAGTTAATCTCAATGGATGCAGTTCTCGTTTATCAAACCATTAAAACAAACAAATGTGAATCAGTTGATCAACAAAGCTATGATAACATAAACGAGCTTACATTTGAATGATTTCATTTTTCAGGCGATGCTAGCAAGCCATTCTGAGGATGACTTTAGGAACAAGCTGAATAAAGCTGTTTTAGAACTAAACTATTCGACTGTACCAGCTCCGAAACCAGTCAAGCTGTTTCCCGGAAAGAGCACGTTTGAAACGATACAGGCAAGTGATTTACTCGATTTTTTAACATGAATCTCAAACCTGCTAAGTTGATTTGATGATCAGTGACTTCAAATAATCATGGTCGTGCTCATTTAGAAGTACCAAATATTCGGATAAATGTAATCTTAATATTTAATCTAATAACATAGGACAAGAATAACTCCAGAATCAACAATATGCATACCATATCGTGACTATCATTGCGACACTAGCGGACTTTAAACTACTCAAGCTATTAACAACACGTCAGGTCACTCGAATAAAAGTTACTGCAAATTCAAGGTTAAGAGGGTTCTTCCAGAACACCGATTGTACGTGGATTTGCATCAAATTAGTTACTATGATAATAAACTAATGGTGGAGTAAGTCAAGCATATATAGATTTGCATCATGAATAAATGTTATATAAAAGAACACGCATTCAAACTTTTCGGGTTAATGCGAAGTCGATATATAAGATTGTTTTTTTTCAGTCCAAAGAGAAAGTAGAACACTTTTCGGCGACATAAAAAATGTGGCAACGCTGTTTTCCTCTGTAGGTCCGAACGCCAAAGTAATACAAAATTTGACAGTTGAATGTGAATGTAGAGCAATTCTTTTTCCGCAATTCCCTTTCCGAAAGCGACTCTTGAACCGCACAATCTCCGATATTGTGTAATGTTTTTTACGAGACACAACAGCAGTGTCAAAGAGAGATTGAGGCTATTTTGGTCTGAACGCTAAGAGTATAGGAGTGAGTGAGAATTATAGAAAGAGAAAGGGAACGCAGTGTTGCAACTCCGTGCGGCGTTCTGATGGCATGAATTCAAAGACGATCTAATCACTTTTGAATGAATAATTAACTGTAGAATCAAATATCATATAGATTTTTGAACCTAGTATGACACTTTTCTTCACATTTACAGGAGAAGCCTTTGACAAGGCCCGACAATCTACCATTAAGTGACGAATTCTATATCCAGTTTCCTCCATCAGGATTACCAGTACCAGGTAACTAACACCTATGATTTTGATCATCAATGGGCCAAACAGAATTCATGTTCCAAAATTTATAAAATGCAATACTTGTGGATGCATAACTTCTTGAAAAAATATATTGACAAATGTATTATTTTGAATGGTTTCATTATTATTTTTCATTTTTTTAAACTATTAATGATATAATATTGTCTAAATGAATTTTACATCAATAATAAATTTTTACAACGAACTATTTCTCATAAGATGTTTCCAAGATCCTTTTTGTTATTAAATATTGTATCGATGGGCCTTCGATAGTACAAATCAGTAATAAGATTTTCCACGCCTATGGTACTTATTTTCACAAATGTGCCAAAACATACCACCCACTATCAAGTAATCAAAATAAATACTATAGAATGAAAAACCCTCGACAAAAAATGTCTTGTTGCGTTTTTTCCCCTTGTTTCACCAAGTAATAGCATCTACAACCAACATTATCTTCACTTGTCAGGCTGTGATAATGAATATTATTCTTGATGCATTACCCCAATTCATACATGTATAACATTCCATTTTTTTATATTTACATTTGAGGATTAAATCTCAATTCAGGTGTCTTTCTATTCCCGTGTTATCTGTTCTATACATGCAAAGTACAAAAAGATTTTCACGGCTTGCCTGTGTTCATTCATTTTTTTTTTGTTCGCAGGTATGCAGAGCTCAGAACCGGAAGATTCTCCAAAAACGAACGACTACATGAATATTTCGGCTAACTCCACACCACAGGGTCACGAGTATATGAACTTCAAAGTACCCATGGCCAGATAACTGTTGCAATGTCTACATATTTATAATAAAGAGTCATTTGTGTACAATGTATAAAATAATGTTTTGTATTAAAGTGATATTTATATGTAATTTATTAATTTATGAATGTATCGCAAAGTTTTTGTATGTCACATTTTATGTAATTTTTTATTTTGTACATTTTTATAAAATATAACGTCTTTTGTAGTATGTATTCGTTTGTTTAATTCACGAGAGGACTGAATCCTAAATCGTTTGTGCTAATTGAACTATAGCACTTCTTATAACGTGTTTGTACATAAGAGTTCATGTATACTTCAAAACACATGTTTGCACTATTTTCCTATAAAATAGTGATTCTAAAATTTTTGGCATATGTTTTTCTTCTAACGGTGAAAATATCTGTCAGTTAAATGACTGCTTGCAGTAGTGGCGGATATAGGTTATAACTGGAGTTGGGGGATCATATTGGCTTCCTCATATTTTGGATCTATTACCAGAGGAAACTTCATATTTTTTTGCCCCCTCATATACCTACTTGGTTGTAATGTCTTTATTGAAAAATCGGAGCAATGGATAGAACAATCATAAGGATAGACAAAATTGTATAATATACTGTTTCACACTGACATAAAACATCAAGAACTTGCTGCAAGTGACATGCGATTGTAGCTCTAGCATGAAGAATTTAAATGATTCTCTTACTTGCAGTGTGAATAAAAATATGCAGAGACAATTTGTTTGCTCATATGATAATTTTTTTCATTAGATCATTGAGTAATATATTACATAACATCAGAGTAAAACATGTCTCATAGTAAACCAAGATTTAAAATAAATCAACAAGAAATGTTTCACTTGTGGTGTTAGTAGTGTTCTTGCATTCCTGAGAGTGTACAAAACATGAGCATTTTGAGTAAAAAACCATGCTAAAGGTTTTGTTCTACATTTCAAAGAATACTTGTTGGTGATTGACGTCAGAACTGAGATCAAAATAGTATCTGTTGTACAACGAAATAAAAACCTTTTAACAAAGTATGGACTACTCAGAGATCTGATATCTAAACTACCCTTGAAATATCAGGATACCTATGAAACAAAAATCCATTGAACAATTTATGACTTACTTTATTCACAATGTAACATTATAAAATACAGTCAGTAGCAGTCTACTTAGCACAGCACATACATTTCATACACATTTATACAATCACCAAACGCTCAGTGCCTTACTTCTTGACAGTACATTGAAGAGGGAATGGCAGGATTCTCTTGTGGAAACTTTTTACCTAAACAAAAAACAAATGCATGATGAAGTTATATTGGAGTATGATCAAAAAATATTTATTAACACCAAGGATGTGTAAAAATGCAAACGACTGCGTAACATTTACACAAAACAATCGTGATTTCTGATCCAATGGTTGAAGGGCTTTCACTAGCTTACTGACTGGATCAGTTTTTTTCAAACCATGTGTTTTTTTTTATTTCAATTATTCACCAGATAACAATAGTATATTTCAATTTTTTACTCCACACAAATTAACATACAACAAGATAGTTGGACATCTATGCTACTCCTAAATTAAATCTCACCTAACGCCCTTAGCATCTTCTCCTGCCTTTTTTGTTGCTGCTCCCAAGCCCTACGTTCCCTTTCCTGCCTCTTCTTCTCTCTGAGTACTCGCTGAGCATCCTGATCCAGAAGATCAGTCTCCCAGCCAGAAGATTCATCCCACTCTTTCAATTCTTCTGTTATCTATGGTAAAAACAAATATTACTCAAATGAATGACAAATTTAACAAGACGCGCCATACATTGAATTTTGAATAACATTTGAAGGGATAAGTGGATGCAGGGAGTATGTAACAAAAAGTTCATTTTTAGATATTTAGCCTCAAACTATTTTCAAAGTCAAAGTCCTAACACCTTGGACTTAGCTAAATAAATAGAATGAGTAATAGTAAAAAAATATGATATTAAATAAGATCGATAGTATGTCACACTCATGATGTATTAATTGTGAAACTATAAGTGCTTAGATGCTGATATATATTATTTCAAATTATGATAGATACACTTACAATAGCATCTACTGAGCTCTCATCAAAGTTCAATCTATTCCCACTATTGTGTCTAGCTTCCTGATGACTTGTATTCAGAAGCAATTTTGTTTGCTTAGTAATGTTTGGTGTCATATCTTCGAAAAAATTCTGTTGCTCCTCAGATTCAGGTGAATCTTTAGCTTGAATTTTCTGCTTCCTAGAAAGAAAGGTAGCCATTCGATCAGATGAGCCATATATATAAATTTATTCACAAGAATAGACATAGACTGGCCAGCATGTTTTCTGAACACAATAAGCACTGTACATGTCTAGGCTGAACTGTCAAGGTAAATAATTCAGCTCCAACAACACCCACAAACCTTAAAACATATTGCTAATGTGTTGCAGACAATTTAGGAAGGTATACTTGAGGAATTTCCATAACAACTAAACTCAATGAGCATAACTAAAATTATGTACATCCACTTCATTACCTGTAAAGTTCAATATGATCCTGGACAGTTCTGGGTTCTTTGTTGGCCAAATTGTCATTCCATTCCCAATTTTGAAAGTTTTCTTCATCTCTGCCTGAGATAACATGTGTAAGTGGAACACATTCAGAATTGCTGTCTCGCCTTCGTCGTTTAAAACAGCACAGTGCTCTTCGAAACAAATTTACCATCAACAAAATGAGGCTTTTGATTTTGTTGACAACCACCGAGATAATCATCCCTGCTGTATAAAGATGGATAGGGTTAGTAGTTCTAGGAAAGCCGAAAGTGGCTTCAGCTTAACAGTATTGCAGCATTGTTTGAATATATGAAAAGCGGCGATATAGTAATAAACATAAATATCAATAACAGAAAAGCCAGATTGAAAAATGTCATCACCGAAAAATATAGGTTAGATAAATGTCAGTACTGACAGCAGCATAAGTACCCTGAAGTAGATGAATGCCAGATTGCAATAAATTTAGTACGCATACCGGCAACCAGATTAGCAACTATTTGTAATATCAGTTGCCTATGCTTATTCTACAATTCTAATCTATTACATGAGATCAAGGATTAAGGAATTTTAAAAAAATGTACTATACGCAGGATTGTTGGAAATTAGTTAAGTAAATAGATTTAAAAGATAAATGGAAATATATTGTAGAATATTGTATTTATGGTACCAGTTTTATGTGTATAATGAGCAAATTAAATAAATTTTGAAAAGTGCCATATCATCACAAAAATACATAAGAATCCAACTCCTAAAATTCAAACCATATAACAATCACAAAAAATTGGGAAATGAAAGACCACTAACAAAATCATTTTTTAATAAATGGAAAGACCATAATACAATTTTTAGCAGTTTTAACTGTACTCCACCTTCCATGTCTATGTTCTTTACCAATGGCTGCCAATAACTTATTGCCATCAGAGCTGAAACACATAGCATTCACAAACCCTTCTACAGGAATTTCCATCGCTAAACTTGAAGTTTTGAAGTTATTTTCCAATTTCCAGAGCCTTATTGAGCCATTTTGGGAACCAGATGCAACAAGGTCTGTGTTCACAAAAGCTGACACAGCAGAAATCCAATTTGGCAGTTGATTACTTTTGTCAACTTCATGTGCATTCTGTATAATACAAACTGGCTTCTTTTTCATGATACTCCATATGCATACCTGTCCATCATCACCTCCTGAGATAAATGTATCCTCATTTATTAACCTAACTACATCTATGTTCCCAACATGCCCATTAAAAATCAGCTGAGTTTCTTCAGGGATCTTCCAAACCCTGAGGTCTCTTCCTCCACAACTGACAAGACGATCTCTGTATAAACTGTCTATAGCTGAGATGGTATCTTGATGTCCAAATAAAGTCTCCACATATGCCATTTCATCTAAGCTCCATACTTTAGCTGTTCTATCTTTTGAACATGAATAGAGTGTGTGTGAATCCTTTTTGAAACAAAGGCCTGTTATTGAGTTTTTATGCCCAGAAAGTTTCTTTATAAATTTCAAGGTAACAGGATCCCAGATATAGATGTCATTTGATTCATCACCTAAAAACAATAAATTGGATAAAAATCTTGTAACAAAAATTACAATATACTCATAAGATTGTTAATAATACAGGCAAAATAGGAAACATGAAATAGCTGTTTGTTATTTCAGTGACTATGTCTTAGTTCTTAAGCATTCTATTCTGCACTGTTGTTAACTATTGGATACAACCCAAAAAACATGATATGTACATTATATTTACCTGTAACTAAAAATTTACTATCACTGGAAACAGCAACTGTAAGTATCTTACTACTATGTCCTTGTATTTCACCAGAACTTGGATTTCTTACAAATGGCAATACCCCCACCTTCTTATAGTCTGATAAGGAGTATTTCACAACCACCCCATCTTTACTGCCAGTGAACACATATTTGTCATCTGATGTGATACACATGCATGTTATACTGTTCCTTTGCTCCCTGCATTTCAATATCTTTATGTTTGCTGTATCTAGCCCTACATAATTGTCAGCAACGTTGGTACGCAGCCTTCCTGTTTCCTTGAGGTACTCCTGTTTCAGCCTCCTTGATATGACACTTTGATCTATTTCATTACTCTCCAAGCGAGCCTGCTCCTCCTTTTCTATTTCTTCCAGGTATGCTTTCGCTAATCTGAGTTTCTTTTCCTGTGCTGTTTCATTTTCTTCGTCCGAGGAATGATCTGGTATCTCATCATTCAACCCTTCGTCTTCGCTGCTTGTGATTTCTTCATTTTTGGAGGACACCCCATTTACCTTTTTTCTTTTGACGTTGGTTTTTGTGAACTTTGCCCTCTTGTTAGAACTGCCTCCAGATGAATGTTTGTTCTTTATAAAAAACGACATTATAGTGATTTTTTTATTCTACTTTGAAAAGCTTTTCCACACACGTGTGACGTTTTCAGTTTTTTGAGGTTATGAGGAAAACTTAACCTTAAATTTTATGAAACTTCAAAACCTCAAACCGCGCCATCGTACTCTGACGACTGTTACATGAACTCATACTATTGGTGACCACCCACACTGGTACTTGTTCACTAAATTAATGGGACCACGCACGCTAAAATTCTTTTACCTACAATATTCATGTGGCAAATAGTGACAAGTTATATTTGCGTTTTAATATTATATCTTATAGAACTGTGTGCAGTCTTGTGCAGAATATCCAAAGTGTTGGGTTAGATGAGCTAGGGAAGTGTGGCAATAAACTTAAACATAGTTCTGCAAATATTTTATGTAAAACAATATATTATGTACATAGTTTTGTTATGAATATCAAGCCTATGGATGGTTTCCAAAGCCTATGAGGTACAGTCGGCTAGAAAGGTCGGCATTCTTGGTTTAAAAAGAACTATTGTTATTTTTTGAGCAAGTCTTTTACAATGCTCCGATATCGTTCCACCATAGGAGTGTATATCTCTGTCGCATCATGGTATGGTTCACATGCCAACTCTGGATGAAGCAAGTTGGATATCATATCCTCGTATGACGTGGAAGACTTCACTATTCCGTGTTTTGCTTGATAGCCTGCACCTACCATTGCAGAGTTTGCTTCTTTCTGGAAATATACGTTTTGTTTTCCAATATAAGCATACAGCATAAACTATATCAAATAAATTTCGATATAAAACATTATACAACAACACCTTATATCCAAATTTAGTTTCGATAACTATTGTGAACCAACGCCTTCTATTGCCGCTCACGGATGGAAAGTCCAACAACCATGCAAGAGATGCAAGGAGTCCTTCTGCACGATGTTCACAAAAAATGGCCTTAAAGTGTATCAAAATTCAATTTAACATCTAACAAAGCATGTAGCGTCCCTCATAAGCAAAATTGTCCTTTCGCACTTCGCACGACAAAAAATGCAAAAACGTATGGCAGTAGTTAATTTCCAACTCCAACAGGTTGAAAAGTCGTATTTCCAAAAAGGGGAGGATTACAAAACTGACTGTAAATTGATGTACATCTAAGTATCTCAGACTTACATATACACAAAATTTAGTTTGCTTACCAATACGTATACGGGCGAGTTGAACACATCAGCTAGTACTTGCAATATGCCTTTGTTTTGTGAGGCACCACCAGTCGCTAGTATTTTTGTACCTTGTCCTGGAAAAAATGTTACCAAGATTCAATGCATAGGTTATAGTGCTATTGCCTCCTTATTTATAAACGTCTACATACTTTTATAACAATACTATCGTTAGCAAAACTAGTAATAAACTATGCGTCTATGTTTACTGCTCGCAACATTTTACAAGCAGGATCGGATCGGGTTCTCAAGGATTGATCGGGTGGTGGCATAACCGCTCAAGATACTAGTACTGATAATAGACCTACTCGCCTATTATTCATTTCTTCAATAGCAAATAAGATACAGTCAAACTGAATAATGGAACATTCATTTGAATTGTCCAACTTTACAGTTAATATAAATTAGCTTACCAACTTGAATTCCAAATTCTTCAGCATAAGCTCGTTTTGCAATGAACTGACCCTCAATGAGCGCTCTTACTTCCACTTCGAGACTAGTGAACTTACAAGTAGAACCAGATTTGGTAAACCTGCAATAAAATGCTCATGAGGCTGAGTGAAACATAGAAGAATGCAAGTACTGGAAATTACTTAATAGCTATTCGTCTCCAAGAGTCATTCAAAGTGATAATTTTCTGATTGAAAACAGCTTTTGTGCGAACTATTCCACAGCTTAAATCTGTATGGAGACTTACGATGAAGTAGAGTAAAATTAAATTGCTCAAATTGTAATAAGTACATATCCTCTTAGCATGTTTTATATGCTTCTGATTATCTTCATACTTGTCATCATCCATTTACCTGTAATCACCTTGTAAGAATGGTAATATTTCCTGAATATCGTAATACAGTCCCATATTTCCAAAATTTCCTCTTGGCGTACTATTCAATAACTGATCGAATATGTCCCATGATCCATTCGCGCACTTGTTTTTTATTCTTTCTCTTGTTAGAGAACCATTCTTGAAACTGCAATATTATAATTATGAGTATCATAACAATGTCTAAGGAATACATGCAAGTTGGAGCACTCGGCCGTCAAACCTGTTTTCCCCCTCCTCCTCATCACATCCGTTCAAGGCATGTGTCTAAGTTTACGCGCCAGTGTTGGCAGTCGTAAAAAGCAAGAAGATTTTATTGCTATTAAAATGATCTCTTCTGAAAATAGAACGTGATCACACTATCAGTTTTCAACATATACCACGATACACATACACCCTATGATGATCGAAGGAGTGGCGATAGTCTGTGATGGAAGGCATCGAGGCAAACCCAAGCGCGTTAATAGAAATAGTGGGCGCATTTGCAATTTTAGGTGTATGTATATCATGACATACACATTATTTTGATCACGAATTCAAGTGAGCGAATATTCATTAGGCTAAGTTAGGAAACTAGAGAGTAGAATTACCATAGTAACGCCATGTAGGCATTTTCATCCAAGGGATTACAGAGCACATGTCCATCTAATACCGTTTTCGGCTCTTTCAACCAAAGAAAAACTGTGTCGCTTGTTCCAAGACTTACTGTGATCCAACCTTCATTCAGTCTCATACCTTGAAATTGGTTTGTAAGTGAAATAATTCTATAAGTTATTCTAACCCTACCTATTAGAGATGCTGGATTATCACCTGTATGAGCAATCACTCGGCAGTTAGGATTGAAATTATACCTGAAACAGTTCAAAATTCAATGTGGCAGACAGTCAACACTAATTATTGCATCCATAGACGAGCAAATAGCAGGAGTAAAAAAATAGTGGGGGCTGTGAATCGTTTCATAGAACTGGGTTCAGAACAAAATAAAACTCACCTTTCTTTGAAGTATCTTGAAATAGGACCAACGTCTGAGTATGACGGTACCGGTAGTCCTAATTTTTCAGCCAAATTTGATCCACAAGTATCTAATAGTACTTGGTTCCATTTTTTAGTACGAATATCTAATAGATTCATACCGGAACCATCAGATATATCAATCGGTGCTATTTTTCCCAGTAATATTGAGCAGAGGAAACTGCTTATAAGAGATATACGCTGTAAAAATATAAATAATTTCAGAGTTTATATGACATCTTGTTTGCACTTCCTACATCGACCCAAGCCATCCAAACCGCACTATGTGACATATAATTAGAAATTCACATCTTTTTCATTTAAGAAGAGGAGGCAATAAGGTCGCCTCAGATATACATATTACAAGTCGTTGTCAGTAATCTACTGTTACTTGATATTCAATTACGCCACAAAACCATTTTATATTTGCGTCATCGTGCTGAAAAGATATCTAAACTCACCTCAGTGTTTTTGTATGCATCAGGTTTTGTTTGGAAAATTTTTGCTATTTGTGATCCGGAAAACCTTTCATACGCACGAGATCCAGTTATTTCAGCCAATTTCTAAAAAAAGATGGTTACTTCAAAATGAAGCATAATATTCTATAAGAAACTGTCATTTGACCTTGAATCGTTATAGGCAACAAAAAAGTGTATAAATTTGTGCGTTCTTACTTCAGCGCCACCAACTGCTTCTTCTAGCTGCTTGCACTGCTCAGTTGTGCTGGCATCCATCCAAATAGGACTGCTGGTAACGGAAAAGCTGCTACTTAACTGCTGGTGTAGAAAGTCGTTTGATGAAAGGTTCTTTAGTGTTTCTTCGGCGCCTTTGTGCCAATAAACTGTACCATGTTGCTGAAAAGTTCGTTTTAGTCAAGGAGTGGCTGTTACATGATCCTTCACCAACCTGCGCACTACCAGACACTGCAGCGATCTTAGCAAAATCCACCCCTTCCAGCATCAGTTTGTCCATCAGCATGTCCAAGGCTTTCACCCACATTATGGTTGGAACTGTAACATTTCTGTTGTCAGCTTTATCAATGATTGCTCCGCCTGTGGTCCGGAACTCTGGCAGGTCCGAGTCAAAGTTGACGTGCACCTCTTTCAATACTTCCAAGTTGTTGTTGAGGATGCATGCTTTCAGCTGAAAGAAGTTTATCCAATATCGAAAAAAAAGTTAAAAACGCCTAAACTTCGTTTTTGGACGTTTCCGAGGTTCCTAATCATTTTCTTAAAAAAAATTAGGCTTGGGGTGGGGGTTGTGATAGGGAGATCTAAGAAAAATTAGGTGTTGGTAGAAGACGTTCTATCATCTATGAAATGTCCACCCCGGTAATACTTCGTAATTTTTGAAATAACCATCCAGTGGCAGCAGAGTAATACTGATGTAACGTATCTATATAGCAACGCGCGATACCTCCCAGCCTATCGTTTAAGCCATTCTGAACGGTCGCATGTCGCTTTAGTTAACTCCCGGCTTTTGCAGATTGCCACGTTTACTCCCAACGCTGTTCAATAACTGCTGATACTACATTATTATTGCATTCTACCCGAATAAGGATAATAAATGATTACAAGTGATATTTATCCTTCAAAAAATATTTTCAAGTAGGTTGACTTCGTGATACAGTTTCCAAATACTATTTCTAATTGTTCTTCTTAATCTATTGTCTCTTTTCTGTTTTAGCGACTTTTACTAAAGACTACTACATTTTAACTGATCAAGTATAATGCGAACAATACTAGTTGGACTCTTAAAAAGATAGCGTCAAGTAGGTTGACTCTGTGGTTCACATATCAGTTCAATTAAGATTTCGATCATACTTTTGTGCTGTTGATCAACGAAGTAACTATTGGAGATATTGAAATTCTTGGACATTTTGAGAACTTCTTGGGAATTATTATTTAGTTCAATATTTTTTAAATTCAATTCCAACTATTAACAGTTTCATCATAGTATCTATTCATCCATTCTAAAGCTTAGTTAACTAATTTTTAGTTAGTATGTGGTCATTTATTCTCGCGCAGCAGTTATGAAGTTTGAGTTTCTGCCTTTGCGTGAGGTTATCTCTATGAAACAACGTATAGAATTAGTGGCGGATCAAGGATTGCCTGCGTGGGGAGCAAGAAGTTGGGATAAAAAAGCTAGCCCAGCAAGACAGCTTGTCTATAAAAACATATCTTGTACGTTTGTTCTTATAGGCTTCCGCTCCTTTATTCAGGAGAATAAGCTGTTGATTTAGAAGAAACAAATATACCGTTCTATGTTTTTCCTTTGCCTAGTCACTGTTTTTCTTGGCTCTGGGAGACGGTAGCCCCATAGCCGCCCATATATCGGTCATTGTGCAGGATTCATACCAAACTGACAAACAAAACAACATACAAACACTCAGCGAAAAATATACCTACCTTTGCAACGAGTATGCAGAGAAATAAAAAACATATCAACTGTAAAATCATCAATATTGAGAGCGGAATATTATTTTCCAATTATAAAAAATAGTTAGCACTTCCAAGATTCCCCTCGTATATCGCCTACCACACTTCCTTTCTTGGCTTAGAGCGTCTGCGCGACGCGTTTCACGTGCATTAGCTACGTAATCACCGCGCGTCGTTAATATCCGTATCCAATGAAGAAATTAACATATTTACATTTCCAGTACCCACATAAATTCTTCCTACATTCTACATCACCTTTCTTACCGTTTGAGTGCTGAGGTCCAGTCCCAGGAACGTCCGTTCAACGCCGATTGCGATTTCCTTGTTCGCCGAACAGGTCATGTTTTTCCTGGGCACCGAGCGACTAGATGCACCGCGATTTCGTATAAAATGAAAGTAGGCTTTATAACTACAATGAATCGTAGCTAGCAATTCTGTTGTAATTTGGAGTGTGGCGAGATATCCCGTTGCCTTGGAGGTCAAGGATCTTGAGATACTGAGTTTTTTATTCACGATTTTATTATGATTTTAATCCGAATCTTGGATAATGTTAGTCTTAGTTTTATTGGTTGGGGATTGTGTGGTTTTACGTCTGACATATGGAAATGCATCAACTTAAATCGATATGGATTATGTGCGTGTTTACAATACGAGGGCTGTGAGAAAGGTCTGTGTAACGTGACTTATACGTCTTGAAAATATCTCGCCTACTTTACAGTGGGTATTTAAAACGTAATAGACAAATACCATATAAAATCAGCCAAACTGTTGTAGATAGAATGACATGGTGAAAAAGGTGAACCCCCCTAGAATAAAAGGCGTTTTGCATGGGTTTCCAATATTTCGTTTCTAGTGCTCATTTTTCAAGATAAAGGAACGATTTTTTTCTGAAAATGATAGAGAAAGGTTGGTTCTATAATTCTGTGAAGCCCTTTTTCAATTTTTGATATAAATTCTTAGATATTGTCGCTAGGGCGTTCGTACGGTGCCACAACATTAGATACGTTTGAGGCACTTGATTTTGAACATATCGAGAATATTTTTTATACAGATCATAGAAAAAGGACGACTTTATGCCCGTGCGAAGCCCTTTTCTTGATATGTTGGTTACTCTGGTTATCAAAAGGTTGAAAAATCATCCGAATTAAGTCAAAAAATGCTAATATTCATGTGACACGAGCATAGAACCAATCTTTCTCTATACTGTGCAAAAAACTCGTTCCATTATCTTGAAAAATGAGCATTGGAATCAAAATATTGGAAACCCATGCTCATTTTAGATAGAGATAGACAATATATAATTTGAAAATAATATCTTAAGGAATAAATCCATTGATTTTATTACTACCGGATACCAAAAAATATTGACTATCAGAAAATGGTGTACTTAGCCTCGCTCGAAGTATGATCGCTACTATCACTTGCTGATGATATTTTCAAACCATTTCTATGACCTTTGCCCCAAGATGAATAACAATTTTCTAAAGAATCAGGTTACGTGCATACGCGCATTTTTTAACTTGCATTTTGGAATGGCTCTCAAATTTTTCCCTCGTCCAATTTTGCTGGACAAACACAATTCGAGGAACATCTGAGGTTCAAATGTATCACTGTAACACTAGCGGAAATGCCGAGAGCTCATTCAACATTTTTTCGGTCTCTGATCACTACACTGCGGCCCTACTGTATCAAAATATTGTCACAATGACTTTGACATGGATTGCTTCCAGCACATACTGAATGATGCTCTTCCAATCCGTTGAATGAAAACTCGTACTTATACTGTATACAACGTACTAAAAAGTAACTGATTAATCAGTAATACAGTGTATCGGTCAATGTGAAAAAATCTACTATATCGGATAAATCTGAAATACCAACTTTCCAATATGTTGGAATCGAATCCTCGCGCACCAAAATGCGGCGTCTTGTCTGGGCGCCGCCGCGACGTCTCTACATTCGCCAGTTACTATTTGGATGTGGTGCCAGCCGTCAGTCGAACCCGAAACCAAAACAGGACGACGGAGACACGTTCTTTATTGGCTCCATTTGTTTCCAGCTTCCTACAGTTTTACAACCACCTCAAGCCGGAAACATACATACAACAAAACAAAGATACTTCGACATTTTTCGTGCAAACCCTGATTCTGCAATCAGACAACAAGTTATGTTTCTGTCCTGAGCTGCTAAGGATTGAAGAAACTGTTCAACATATTTTTTTAAAACCTGTAAAACATGTTGATATTTTATTGTAGTATTAAACCAATACGTTTTGATATTCATTTCAAATCAACAGTTTATGAAAATTGTTGCATAGTTAAATGCACCATTGCGATGTATTTGATGTTATGCTTCAGAAATATGCCGCCAGCAGCGGGTTGCTGGAGGCACCCTCTAGGCGAGTCGCGATGGCGCGACATCCCGAGACACAAGCAGGGAGGAGACGTGTGAGCAAATCTTTCGTTAAAAATAACCGTGTGCTTTAGTGGTTGTTATGCATCTTTGCACCCCTATGTGTACCCCACTACCACATCATCAGATAGACTCGACGCCAACTAGCCACTAACGCTGTCGCCAGCACACGCGACGACAAAGGGGCTTCTTTCGACGCCAGCCATTCAGCCGCCAAAGACATCAGTTCTCTACCAACTATACAGGGTATGGAGGAGTGATGTCTATACTCGTAAGAAACGCAAACTAGAACAGACAAAAAGAACAAATATTTCCTCCGGTGGGGTTCGAACCCACATGTCTTGCATTCTTGTCACGGTGATCCAGAAGGAACGTTTACAACTGAATCACTCATTTTTGAAACAATTTGAGTCACAATTTGAGTTTATTGTATATTCAGGTACAGTAAAGGTTAACGTATTATTAAAATTCAAAAAGAACCTAAGTGCGGTAAGCATAGCTGATTTTATTACGATTTAGGATATTCGTTTATAACTGAAACAGCCTTAGTCCTCAACTAAGATTGGTTCTGCACTAAATCGTGAATTGTTATCAGTCACGGTTTGTGCTATGGGCGCCTGAGTTTAGCGCCCGGATTCTGGAGGGGTCCTGAGAGGCTCGGATCTCATAGTAATAAAAAAATACAAAAATTATTCACCCATTTTCTAAAAATAATGTGGTTTTAAAGAACCTCTAGACGGATTATGTCCATTAGCGTGAAGATCTGTTTTGGAGCACATCCTTACACATGCGAGCAGTACTCTAGCGATGATCTCAACTGAGCCTTGTAGAGTAACTTTAGCTGTTCCAGTTAATACAGTTTTCTGAAGTGTTTAAACCCTCAGATTCTGGGGTGCCGATCTAGCAAGGCCGACAACAGGATCGCCCGGGTTATATTATTGTTGATGTTAATTTCCAGAAGCTTGATGGAAAATGACTCAAGTAGTCCCTTCATCACCACAACTGATTTTGATGTTCTCATTAACCTGGACAACATGCTGCTCCAGCCTCCAGAATGATAACAGAATTCTCCCCCGTGTTGATAGCAAATACGTCTGAATCATATCCATCCAGCACCACAAATACGGTCCCTGGAAAAACTACCCAACCATTGGCATATACTTAATGGCAGCACATAGGCAACAATATCTACAGCAAATCCACCTTCCATAAATGCTATCCAGATGAGAGGCAATGAGCGCATCAAAGATAGAAGGTCGTGGAGTTTGGAGAATTGCTCATGAGCCTAATTGTGAACTTTGTCGGGACTCCGGGAATCGGCGGGCGCCGGATTGGCAGAGCGGTTGGCGTCGCATCCGCGTCCGGGAGCAAATCTGGCTCCGGGCACCGCGACGCCCGACCGACCGCGACGCTGTGGCGGGCGCCTCCTTTGGCTTGGCATACCCTCTACATAATATTACACATTCTCAGATTCCACATGATAAACAAGAAAACATCCCCATATTGATGGTTATTTGTTTATGTGTTTGTTTTTCCATTGATATTCTTGGATCTGGGGTATAATTTCATCTAATCAAGCTAGGCGTCCTGTCATTAGTTAGGCCTAACGCACACATACAACTTCGGAAACGTATGAGGACACACACTATAAGCTTTATCGTGGCTCGATGAAAAAAACTGCTAGTCCCTAATTGTGCGTTTCTTGGACTGGCATATTTTCTTTGAAGACAGTCTCTGACAAAGGTAGAAATTTATCGCGCTGAAAATAAGTGATTTTTGGAAGAGGCTCGTCTGTGGTGTTAAAAGTTTGACCTGGTGAAGATGAGCTTTCTAGCCCTTGTAGTAGGAGTACTTCGGAGCACATCCCTTTACTTGTGGGCAGTATTCCAAAGATTATCTGATCGGAGCTTTGTGGTAGTAATTCTTTCGATGAATACAATTTCATCTTAGGGTTGAATAGCACGCGAATTGTCTTCCACCCAGTAAAAAACACGTCTCGCTAGTATGACTTTGTGAAACTTCACACGACTGATGTGAGCTCCGCGACGCAACGTTTCTGGATTATTGCTGTTATTTGGTGTGGACTAGGAGCTTTTATCGCAATCCTGGAAATTAACTTCTGGCAATTTCGAAATCGCGCTGGATAGCAGTGTATAGACTACCTCCTTGGGAGTCCATCGTCAAATTGGCAGCGAAAAACCT
Source organism: Bruchidius siliquastri (assembly GCA_949316355.1). NCBI lineage: Eukaryota > Metazoa > Arthropoda > Insecta > Coleoptera > Chrysomelidae > Bruchidius > Bruchidius siliquastri. The sequence continues at coordinate 38,272,539 of OX438533.1, read as the reverse complement.
ATCCCAAGGTATCTGCTTCTTCTTTGAGGGTGAATTTGCTGAATCTATCATCTTTTCTGATCAGGTCCGGAAGTGTAAGGACATGAGAGGAGTTTGTTCTGTGATATAAACTGTCCATCTGGTAATTATTGTACTGATGACACTTGATGCAATGCTAGACAGCTCGGTGAAAAATTTACCATGATAGAATCTACAGATCGACCACGTTTCTTCGTTGTTCGAGACTGTGGAGGTCCCTTATCACGTCAGGGGCGTTCACAGATGTATTGCTTTTTTTGGATCAAGTCCAGGAGGTTCCAGGAGGTCTTCGGAGCTCATCCTCATACATATGTGAGCAGAATTCCAGAGATGGTCTGAACTGAGTACGAGTAGAGTAGTAGTAGCTGTTGTGGTATGTAACCTCCAGCTTCTGTGACGCTGATCTAGCAAGACCAGCTACACAGCCCCATCTCCACAGCTGGAACACCAGCATGTGCTTGTCAGAGTTACTGTCTTTCTCTTCTAGGCGGTGAGATGATCTCCATTAATCAATCCTCATCCCATAATTCCTACGAAGTTTATGTGGATAAACGTTGCCCCTGCCGATGTAACTTTTACTGTGAAAATGACTTCCTAAATATTCTAACAGAGATTCAACTGTACCATCTTGGTTGACTTCTTGATCTAACTGATACTCTAATGATCGAGATTCGAGGTTACATGGCCAAACAAAGATATGCGACAGTGTCCTAGCCATCAAAAAACATATAGATAATGACAAAGCAAATAGCACATTTCGAAATATACATTAGGCAGGCGGTGTGGTTGAGATGGTCCGTTGGAGTCGACCATACTAATTTTCTGTGTTTATCCAGGCCGCCATGTATAGTTACCGATGGCGCCGGCGCCACGAATTGTCTCGCATTCTCTTTGTTATTACGGCGTCTTGTCTCGTGGAGTTTTTCCACATTATACATATTGCTCTTAGTATTTACGTATCCGAATATCGAACACGATGAAAGACGGTAGGATTTTGGAACTGATAATAGTTCGAATTGAATTAAAAAAATATTGTATAGTTAACTCTTCAATAATCTCAGAGATTCTCGAAATTTTCCACAATTTTTCATAATTTCCAATACTTCTAAAACTTAATTGAAGCGGATCAGCATGCCCTAAAACCCGATCGAAATATTTGTAAAATTATACAACTAGACAGAGTCAACCTACGTGTTCCCATTATTTAGGAGGCTATAAATGCAGTAAGCTGTAAATATATAACTTTCAAAACTTACCTTGTAGGAACATCGTTCAACTTCTTTGATCTTCCTTCTGAAATTGTTTGGCTTTTTGTGTAAAATCCGATGAAAACATTCGTAAACTGATGCAACTACACATGCATACAGTCAACCTTATACATAATGCCAATTAATCTAGGCTAAGATTCGCTAAAACAGAAACGGAGCAAATTAACTCCCTGTAGAAAGAACGTAACTAACTGAAATACCGCGAAACATGAAAAACTTTCAATGTTTTTAAATTTTCAGATAATAATGATAATGAATAATTGCGAATGTGATATTAATCCATTAAAAATATCCATTAAATCCATTAAAAAAAGTTTTGGACTTCAAAAAAAAATTCGGATTTGGTTAAGTCGGAAGTTCCAATATGATTTATTGACCCTCAAAACATGAACAGCTCCAAAATTCGGTTCAATCCTTCATTCCCATGCCATTGGGTAGGAAGTACAGCTTCAACCCACTTCATCCCCATTTGATCGTCGTCGCTCATCTGAACGAACCCTAAAGCATGTATATCTAATAATCGTCGGTGATTCTGTATTGGAAGGCGCCGCGAATCGCAAAAAGGGGTTCGTTCCAGAGCCAAGCAGCGTCCGTCAGGCAGGCGCTGGGTCCAGACCGTCGCGACGCCGACGGCCAGATCATGTTTGTCGAATTGTTTACCAACGCCTTCCACCTCCCCCTCTCCTCATTCCTAGGGATCTCTTCCGCTTAATTTTTCATCTCGTATTTGGCTTCTGTTATGGGGTATCGTTTTGACGTATTCCGTATCTTCTGATGCGACGACAAGGAGTACAGTCAGACGAAGAAATAATGTAATTTCATAGATGCAGAATTTTCAACAAACTTGGCATGACAGCGTACTTATAGGGTGTTACTCACTGACAGGTCATACTCACATTCAGAGAGCCAATCGCATTTCATAAGCACTGCGAGAAGATAAAAGTCGTTTATGCACAGCAAGAAGAGCGTTGGAAAAAGGACAGATCCTTGAGGAACACCCGCATTGATGATAAGTACATCGGAAACATATCCATCCAATACCACAGATAAGGAGCGATTCCTGAGAAAACCATCCAATCAGTGCCACAGACCTGGTGGCAGCCCATAGGCAGCAAGCTTGATCAAAAGTCTCTCATACCATGCCTTTCGATATATCCAGCACGAATGTTTGAAGCTAGATTGCTTTGCTCCACATATGTGTGACGTAAGCTAGAACCCTCCTGTGGATCTATGATTGAGGAAACCATACTGGCGATCGTTGATGATATTATCTTTGTCCAGATACTCCAGGAGTTGCTCGTCAATAAGAGCCTCCATAACCTTGAACACGATTCAGAGCAGTCACTCGTCTATGGTTGCTGGGTATGTTTTTGCTGCCCTTCTTAGGTATAGGTTGTACTCGACTGATCTTCCACCCAATAAGGAACACTCCTCGTGAGTAGGAGAGTTTAAATAGCTTCAAAGGACCGCTGAAAGCTCTGCAGCGCAATGTTTCACAAAAATTGCTGGTATTTGGTCCGGACCACTACTTTCCTGGAGTTCAGTTTTCTAGAATGCGTTTTATATCTCGGTGTGAAATATAATTATATAATTTCTGGCATTTTTTGAGTCCAGATTGATAGTAGAAAAGCTCATACGAGGGTCATGTTGAAAGTTTTTTGATACAGAAAAACTACAAGGCTTTTTTTTAAAAACTTTATTCTGTTTTTACTCCCCCTACCTCAATAAATTTACGCATTCCGTAAAACCACTTGTCAAATTCTTGAGACCAACGTTCTTTTGAAAGGTGGCTAATTTCCTCCTCAAATGCAGCGATTGCCTCTTCATCGGTGGACAAATGGCGACCTCGTAACTTTTCTTCGATCTTAGGGAATAAAAAAAAGTCGCACGGGGCTAGATCCAGAGAATAAGGTGGGTGAGGCAACAGTTTGACACTCTGTTCAGCAAAAAATCGAGTATTCTAGCGGCGCTGTGGGCGGGTGCGTTGTCATGGTGCCATTGAATACCCAGCAGACCAGTCTTTGGACTAGCTTCTACAGTTTCCGGAATAACAGTAGTGGGATGTCGACCTGTCCGAGGTTCATCATCGAGTGTGACCCGGGCCCTTTTAAACTCAGCAAACCAAATAAAAACTGTAGCCCTAGAAGAGGCAGAGTCCCCAAAGCAAGTCACTAAATTTTCGTGACATTCCGCTTGTTTAAGTCCCTTTTTATAGTCATACAAAATCACGGCTCGAAAATTCGGCCAACACTTGGATGCATTCGAGACCGTGGCAAGGCAACTACTGAACGATTTAAACGCAACCTTTGGGTGTAAGCACTTACAACTTCAGACAAAATAGCTCCGTACTTAAACTTGTATAGATTGGGAATATCTAAAGACTTCTAGCGTGACCCTCGTATAATCATGTGCCCTGGAGTTTCTGGTTTTCAAGATACCAGATGTTTAAGTAAAAAAATAGATCTTTTTATTGATACCAGGAAGATACTTTGATCAGATTTGTTGAAACATACCAGGTAGTCAAATTCATTAAATTCAGTTTTCTCAATTGACAGTTGGTTCCAGAAACCGATTCAAACAGTTGGGGAAATACAGCTCCAGCCCACTCGATGAAATTTTTTGGGGATATTGATTTGACAGTTAACTTTATCTCTGTAGACATACAAAACCATCGATGTCTCAGTGTATTTGCACCGGCTCCTATCTTATTTATACCGTCCATCAGAATGGTTTTCCAAGAGTCAGGATGGATTAATTCGAGCAAGCAACTACAAGAGATAGCATCTGTAAATACATTCGTGCATCGGAGGCCTGTGCCCTATCATTCCGTTCTCTCGCCACCAATTTCATCCTTCCTTTATTCTCCATGCCGCCTGGCGCGGCACTCAGCCGTCGGGCGCGGAGGATCTAGTGGGCCGGCAACCTGTCATTACCCGTCATTTGTTTGTCTGGCCGCCCGCCTATACTTTATGCTGCACGAAAACAAGAAATACTCGGACGCACACTGGATTTACGGAATTTTTTGTTTTTGAGCGTGTTTGGCGGTTGTTTGACCTGTTGAAATCATCAAGACAGATGGATATTTAATTTTGATGTTGAAATGTATCGGCAAGGAATCAGAGATCTTCGAGGCGGCAAAGTACAAATTCGCGTTCGGAAAGTCTTAAGAAAAATTAAATTATGGGATTCGAACCACACCCTTTCTAGTTAACGGTCAAAAGATTTGCCAACTGAGCTAAGTAGGCGCTTCACTCACTTGACATAGAACTCCGATTGAAGCCATAATTCTGAATTTCGAACTGCGTGCCTCGTTTTCAGGTCCGGAGCGATGACGATTGATTGTCAAATTGTCAGACTTATTTTACTTTAACGCAAACCTATGATATTAATAAAATAGATCGCAGTTAGGATGACAAAACTAAAATAAGGAAGGTTAAAATTCTAAAATTAATAATATATCTTCAATAAAGTTGGATTCATTTGCACAATAACATTATGGAAACGTAACCCATAATCTTCATGTTTAGGACCACGGTTATTATCAAGGATCATATAAATATTTACCAGTCAACATAAAGAAACTTCTGGTCATTGGCAAAATCCGTTATTGCTGAATATGGTGAATGTGCAAGATAAACGAATACAGCAAATTAGTATTTACAGCAGCCTGATCCAGAATCCATACGACCGAGACCATTGATACTGAAGTACCGATAATGGTCAATCGGAACCTACTATGCTCTAATATGGAACCATTTATCAAATCGATTCTCAGCACTTTGAGTAATTCAAAGCTTCCTCCTGGTGGAAGAATAGATAATTCTATCTGACTATTGCGTTTCTCAGCATCGTGTGTTTAAAAATACAATAAACTTGTTATGATGACCCCTTTTACTATACGGTGGTTGTTTGTCGGTGTGGGCATCACTTCTTCCGGCCGGTTGGCGCGGCGTCGCCTGGCAGCGTCGCGACGGCGGCGGCGTCTCCGAAAAGCACCCCGACGCCGTCCGGCGGGCCCAGTGGAGCCCCCTTTCGACGCCATCGCAGATGCAGACTGGCGACCGACGACTGGCGACCGGCGCCCCCCAAGGAGGCGACGACGCATCCCTCGACCGTTTGTTGTTTATCCCCGCATCGGCACCACCAACCACTGCTCTTATTGGGTATTTGTGTATCGATATCGAGGCATCATTGATACAGTAATAATCACAAAGTTGATTGGAGATTCCGATAGCTTTAATGCGCTAGTTACAAGAGAAATCGTCAAAACAGTATATCAGCATTTTGAAGTTTGTTTGAAGTGAAATCTGAAAATGAATAAGTCTTGACTATAACTTATTGAATCGAGGAGATCTTTTCTTTTCGACAGGTCAAAGTAGATCTTCTCGTACCAACCAATTTTTAATAGGGGGAAACTATTTGAAGAATATATTTTCAGCAGTAATGGTTAGAAAGAATTCGTCAAAACGAAGTCCTGACTCTCCATCTATGACTCAAGTATGTTGCAGAAATTGTTAAAAGTTGTAAAAAGTTGACAAAAGTCGGCCAAGTTGTAATAATTACTAAAAATTAGATGAATTCATGGACAAAATTTCGAGTAATAGTAACGTGCCATGTGTGTAACTCCTATTGTCTTTTCTTGTGTTTTTTAAGGACAGATCCGAATGTCAGATTTCCCTTGAACTTGATTTGTCGCGTCTGCCACTATGTTTTAGGATTTTTACTTTTCCCATTTTTTCACTACGTATGAAAAGTTTGCAAAATTTCCCCCCCTGGAAAATAGAGTCGCGGCGTCTCTGGAAAAATTTCATATAGCTGAATCTTCTAGACCTATGCCTATGCTATCAAGTGAGGAATTCAAGAACACAAAAATTATATGTGATGGGGAAATTGTGTACTTAATACACAGTTTCTCAAATAAAACTTTTTTCTTTATTTGTGAAACCGTGTGTGTACACAATCTTTTTATCTGCATGATGGAAGAGTTTCACCAAGTAAGAGCATCTACAATGTACACATATAATGATGGTTAAAACATATTGGTGATTAATCTAATTAAGCAGTTTTACACCGACTGAAATTTTATGGCCGCGAATGGTCTTATTTGATTGATGTTCCAGAAAATTTAAAGTCAGATGCCGTTTGAACAGCGTATAATCATGTAGTTTGTAGATGCTCTTACTTGGTTACTGAAAAAAAGAGATTTATTTGTTAAACCCTGTGTTAAGTACATAATCTTTTTATCAGCTTTTTTTATTGTTAGTTTTCTGTTCGAAAAAAATACTCTTACCTATATTGACTAGAGTAGAAACATACCTATCTCTTTGGTCTCCAATATTCTGTTGATTAAGAGGTGAAAATGGCCGCTTGAAGTAACATAAACAACATACAGGAGCTTATAAATTATGCAAAAGTGACACTGATGCCTACTAATCTGTGTACACGTATTTCCTTACATAATTACAATCAACCAACTTAGTTGCACTAGGAAGTGAAGACACGTTCTAAATGGAGCGAAACTGCAAAAACTATATCGAATTATAAGCTTAGTTAATAGACTGGTAGAATTCTGCAGCTGACAAATAAGCAAAGTTACTAAATTTCTCATTAAGTATATTCAGGAAAATTAAAATCCATATTTGATAATGAAAGTTACAGCCATCGGCACTTACATTAGGATAATGAAGTATCTCTGGGTGTGGCCTAACGTCCTAGTCTTGATGTAACCATCTAAAAATGTTAAATTTATGAATATATTTTATTACAGATGTGTATGGGCAATTCAAGAGATGTTATGGTTGGAGCTTTCCGCTATGTCCAGCAGTTTCTTCACATTTCTTTTTACATGTGCGACTTTTTAAACAGTTTTGCATTTTGGACGAAGAGGTCTTTGAACTTGTTTTGTTGTTTCTTAAAAAAAAACCAAGATTCTAGCGGGCAGGCCAAATGGATGTGACTTATTTAAAAAAAATATTTTTCTACAGGCTGATGGAAAATTTGCTTGAACATTTAGCCGGTTATGCAAAAAAACAGAGTCATAAGGGTTGTATTTTGAACTGCACAATCAAAAATTATATATGCTACAAGGAAGAATCTAATTAATGATCTCCAAACCATTATTCTGTATAAAACTGTTTGAGATTGAATTTTTCTGTATTGTACACTTATTGTAGCTTGATTAGAAGCATGCTGTTTGTAGCTACGCAACTCGTAACTAACAGCATTATCTACATTTCCTGTATCAAAACCCAGATCAAAAGTAAGCAAACCATTTATTTCTAAGTGAACTGTTCTAAAGCTGACTACAGTGTTAATCACGGGGTATTTATAGAAAAGTCGCTAGTTAGTATAGTATAAAATTTGAATTTTAATTTTTAGAAAATGTATATATGTATATAACGTAATCGGTATTCGTCGCGCCATCGTCCTTACACTGAAGTTACTATATCTCTCGTTGGCGCTGATTATAATTTGCCTTTTCCGTCAGTGACATTTCGCAGGAATTTTCTTACGGTGAAAATAGATAAAGTTATTTCCTGTTACGACGGAAGACGATTAGATATAGATAGTCAAAGCGTCAACAGACTATGAGTATTAATTGTCTCGGAACTTCTATTCCTCTTATCTTTACATTTAAATACAAGTAGATAAAAAGTTGTGTGATTAATCACATAGTTTCACAAATAAAACTCTTTCTTTCAGTGACGTGTTTCGATTTTTATCAAACTCATCATCGGACTGTCAGATCTGAATGCTAACAAGGCAAGTTTAAACAGAATACATTTACGACGCACATGTATCTCACTTTTTGCCACCACACTATATAATTAATCTCAACGTACAAAGCATGTGCACATTTATTTTGATATTATCGAGGAGTTCAGTGTAAAAATTAGACATTAATAAGTTTTCTTGGGAAAAAATCCATTTTTTTACATCAACGGAATTCTTGGCTCGTTCTGCTTTAGAGATGAATATGAATATTATTTCAGCAGATGTATATCTACGATTGTTAAACTTCTACTACTATCGTGCGTAAAAATGATTTTATTTAAAACGATTAAAGCTCTTCGAAACCATATTTAGACTTTGTCGGAGTATTCGGAGGCTCTCAATGTGATAATCTCATTCTCGATCTTTGGGCAAGCATATTGAAATTAGATTTGAATATTTGAGCTGGTAACACGCCAAAGTAGCCTGGAAAATACAGAGTCAATCTTCTTGATATCATTTTTACTACCTACGCATGATCCAGAGGAGTGCGATCGCGAAAGTGTTAGAAGAAGAGTGAGAATACGTTCTGTATTCGCTCTGTTGCCGGCTTGTCTGTTGTCGTTCTTGTCACCGGCCAATCTCAGTAACCGCTGCTCCGATTTTGATGAAGTTGAGAAGTGATACGATATGGTTGCAGTAGTAGGTAATTCAGCTATATTTTTTAAAATCGGTGCAGTGGAACAAATAAATTGTCAGAATCTCAAAACTTTTTTATTATGCAGGTTTACCATAAGTTTTGGCTGTTCTCAAAAAAATTTTCACTTTATTTTTACACATTTCGACGATATCACTACAGCGTAGAGGTACCGAGTCAATCTGCTTGACATTTTTTCATGCATAACACGGAGAGAGGACACGGAGACGAAAACTTACTGTAAGAACTCCATCCGAATAACGGAACGTCATATCATCTCCGCCACTGGTTGTGTACGTACCCCAAGACCTTTGCATAGTCCAATCATCGTTCGTCAGTAAAGTCCGACCCTGGCGCCCGGGTGGCGCCACTGCTCCCACCGGAGTCTAGACCGGTTGTCCACAACGTTGCCACGCTGTATCAAATATCATTGATGCCATAGGTAAATCAGGTGGAATTCCCAAATTTTGATAATTTCCGAACCCGGAAGGGGTTTTTATTTGAACCGCCCAAAAACCTGAAAAGCAAAAAAGCTCCTCTACTCCGGATCTCAAAAGAACTAATACATCGTTTGAAAAAATTTAACAAGACTTTCAAGATCGTCCAGCGGTGAACATAGCAAAAATAAAAAATATCAAATCATACTCAAAAGTCATTTTTTAGTGTAGTCAAAAAAGCTTTTTATAGTTTGGCTACGGTTTTTAAAAATGTCTCGATAAGTATCCACCTGAATCGTGGGTTAATACAATCAATTTTCTGGTTAAGATACAGTTGAAAATGATACATCTGATGATGAATAAGTACACATTTGTCTTAATATTTCTGCTTCACAAGGGTGGGAGGTGTAGAAGGTGTGACGCAAATATCGATTCTGGGGAATCTTAGTATAGGAAGGAGACGGTCGAAAAGGTGCAACTTTTTTAATATAGACCGAATCTCAATCGAACTTAAGAAATTACGATTGAAAACGAAAATGGGTACAAGTGAAAGTAGTCGATAAAAGGATCATACATTTTGTGCCTGATTGCCGTTTTTTCGTATTTTTGAACAACTCTGATTTTTGGAATAAATAATAGGAGTCTGTTATCATTGAAATAAGAATGAAATTTTGCAAACCTTGCGATAACTGAAAACTAATTCTTGTGCGATTGCCGAAATCCCATAGAGTGACTGGAACTAAAAGTCGACTTGAGGTAAGCACGGATTTGTACGTATCGAATGAAAATGATTATTTGCCTTCTTTCAAATAAGCTGGTATTTATCTGCTTTATCTGTTTTGAGCAAACACCATGATGATTGTGGCGGCTAGGTACAAATGCAAGCTTTTCTTTAGCCGGTTGTTTTCAAAAAAATTGATAAGTGCATCAGTCGATGTTCTGTTTCATCTTCCTAAAATGCCAAAGAGTTTACTGAAGGCCTGAAAGAACTGGTACGTAAGAGTGTGGAATCTTGAAAATATTGATTAATTCTATCATTTCTGGGCCCCCTTCAGAGCTCCTTCTGTCTTCTGAGATGTTTGAGAGGTTTTTTGCACTTCCGGTTTTTAGGACAGGATGGAAGCCCAAAAGGGTGGGAAACGGTTTCAGTAGAAAAAATGTTTCGCCCTTTATTCGGAGGGGGGAGGGGATTGTGTGAGAAAGGCGGGCGCACAAATTACGGAACACAGTTCCAAGCCATCTCACATTTTAAAGTAAGGTAATCTGGTTTAATACGCCACTGCAGATCGAGGCTGTGTTGGGCCTGAACACTTGCTTCCTCAATGCAGCCTCAGATCAGGCTTCGCGGTACTTCGCTTCTGAATCGCGGCATTTTCCCGCGTACCAGTGGCAACGCCGTCGTCCACGTCCGCGCCGTCGCCGCCGTCCTCAGGCGACGGCCGTCGGTCGTGCTCCGCCAACGCGTCAGCGTCAGTCTGTTTCGGTGTTTGTTGGCGTGAAGATTGCGGCAGACCGTGTTCGCTGCTCGCCCGTCAACGTTGGCGACCCCATCACGCGGGGGTAGGACACGTACGCGCGAAATACCGAACTTCGCGACTAGTGATACAGTGCCTTCAAACCGGGAACACGAAGTCACGACTGGTTAGGATTACTCCTGGACAGTGAAGATAAGGTTAGAGAACACAGCAAGCTTAGCCGAAGAGAGCTTTAAAATTCCAGCCGGCCAGAATTTTAATGCATCACGAGAATTCAAGTTGCTATCATTTCAAAATAGTTATTTCGGATTGGTGGACACTAGAAAGGTTTTAGCGGAGACAGAAACTTGCAGAAGAAGGAATTACAAATTTTAAAACTCTTGACTTCTTTAACAGAAATCAGACTCGTAGAGATATATCGTTATGAACAAGCCGTAAAGATTTGCTGTTATTGTTGTTATTACGTTTACGTTCAAGAAAGCAGTTCATATAACTTGATTGTCTGATTAAGGTTTTCCAATTTGGTTGCTCAGGCTTGTACTAGTTGCACTACCAATTTCAATATAAGAAAGGTGAAAACGATAGCAAGTCTTGTAAGTTGGGACGGATGAAGCTGGAATTTGCATATACATGGAAATAAAAAATATTATCTATTTTATACACTACTAAACTATAGTTTCACAGCTTAAAGCTACAGCAGAAGCAAACTATACGTTGGAATTACTTGCTCCATTATACACGATTACTATATCTCTATTGTATCAGCTGCATCTACAAAGTGAAGTGAGTTCGTGAGTTGAATAACTGTCTAATCTCGGAATCATCCAACATACCTACAATTTGAGGTTATGTGATAATCGAAGAAGTTAGCAAAGTATTTCTATCAGATCCAACGAAAAACATAGTATTTGAATTGTCTTGTTGATGTGACTGTAAAGATTGGGATTCTGGAAGACTGAATATAAATGATTAGCCTATATAAGTACTTCGACGTCACTGAAGATTAAAATACAAAAATCGCCCTGCAAAGCCCAACCTTGACGTACTCTGGGGCAATCACTAATAAGAGCTTCCCAAGTCAGTACTAGAAATTTCATAACCGTTCTAATGAGCTGTATACGTACTATAGAGACTTTGAATTACAGAAGAGAAATTTCAAATTACATTAAAGCTTTAGACATAACAAGGAAGCTTTATGTTGTGGAAACTCGTACTAGAAGAGGTATTGGAACGGGAAAATTGAAGAATGTTAAGAAAGTGTTGATCGCTAGAAGAAGGAAACTTGGTAATAGGAATCTAGGTAGTGCAAAGAACGGAAATACTAGAGGAGTGTGGACTTTTGATGAAAAGGATCTTTCCTGAGTACCTAACTGTTGAGTGTTAACGCAACTTGTATTAGGTACAGGAAGACTAACTGGGGACAAATTCAGTGATAATTTTGTTGATCGTGGATATCAAGATAGCCGTGATAGGCGGCAAAGTGAGTAGCGGGGAGCTGTGCACCGGTGGCACCGTGGCCCCCAAATGGTGCCGGTGCGACCGTCCCAGCCCCATGTTCCCTTTCCGGTCGCGCAGGTCGAACTTGACTCGTCGCCTGAGCAAGGCCACCCGCCGCGGCGTTGCCGGCTGCTCGCCGCAGGCCGAGGCCGTCGCGGCGCTTCTGAAGAAGTTGCAGGACGTCCAGCTCGAGACGCTGGCCAAAGCGGTGGAATCCAGAGGGCGCGAACCTACCGGGTGTGTACTGCTGCCCTTCAAGGAGGAACCACACCTGCTCTGTTGTCAGACATGGAGGTGGCCCGACCTGCGGAGCGGGGAGGAGCTCAGGAGGCTGCCCAGCTGCAGATCCAGGGGGGATAAGGTCTACGTGTGCTGCAATCCGCATCATTGGAGCAGAATCTGCATACCTGGTAGGTCATATTCCTTCAGTTTTTCGTATATATATAAAAAAAATCGATATATTTTTAAGATCCAGCTACTATTCAACAAAAGAGAACCAGTATCTCTTGATAACTTATCAAGAGATCCTTAAATGATCTTAAAACGCAATAAATTGTAACTATCGAGGAATAAACACACTCTCATACCTTGCATAGCTTGGGATGTGTTCATTTCAAAGTTCAATCCCATACCACGGTTGATTTCAAAAATATATACATAATCACATGAAACACGAAACAAGTAACTCTCTTTCGCATGCTTTCACTTCTATATCTTTTTTCAATTCAAGCTACCCTCCACCGAAAACTGATTGGTGGAACACCAGCAAGCACTATTGAAGCTTCTATTGAGAGCGTGTCATAGGGAGAAATCCCAACATTACCACTCGGCATTAACTGTTCAAACTTTCCCTTCTGTGATGCTTTCACGGAGGTTGCAGCTTTATAGAGCATAATGGTATTCGTCAGACGTGGTTAGGGAAATTAAAGATGCAGCAGTTTTATCTCTCTTTTATATTGTTTGCTTTATGTTCATTTTTGCTTCCTTATCCCGTCATACTCCCAAGTATTTTATTCCATTTCGGTGCTTCCATTTTTGTCACTAAGTTCAACGTCTGTCTTACAGAAAGTTGATTGAACTCTGTTTTCTCTGGAGTAGTAAAACCAGAGTTCTATACTTTTGCTTTTTGGACCTAGAAGTTAGCAGTAAATTTTGCAAAATTCGCATTTTGTAATTAGGAATCGAACCACACACCTTCCGAATGCCGGTCGGACGCTCTGGCCAACTGAGCTAACTGGGCACTCGTTTCAAGTGCGGATGATGTTAAGCGGAATCTCCCGAAGGCCATTCTTCCGAATTTCAAACTGCGCGCGTCATTCGTATCTCGATATACAGCAGCGTCAGTGTTTGGGTTGCTAAACATCTCCAACCGCGATTATAGACAGCGAACCTCTGCATCGTTTAATTATAGTCACAGTATGTAGGCAAAGAACGCAAATTTTGCGTTTCACAACGTTTCGATTTATGTGGTATCTTCAATCGTCTTCAGCTGAGACTTTTCAATTTATCGAAACAAGTGTTATGGTTAAAGTTCCAATGCCATCATTTGTAGGAATGTGTTTGCTGAGCAGCACCATATTCTAATTAATTAGGATTAGGTCTCTTCACTAGCTAATCAAAACCTTACCAAAGCTCCGACCATTCTATCTCTTTCCGTTTTAATGTAAATGAATTAACAGATGTCTCCGCCGAGCAGCGTCGCGTCGCGCACCACTAGGTCGTAGCTACGTTACCTAATGGTCATTCTTATTTACTTAACGAACAGTTATATTTTCTAAACGTAATGGCATGAACGCCGGAGAAATACCAGCTAGTTGCATAGCATGGATTCGAAAAAACGCCTAAAATCCTACGCTGGATCGCCCACCATCAATTCCAAGCCATTAGCACAGCGGATAATAAGGAAGGAATTAGAGAGATACGTTCATGAGGTTCTGTCTCCTCGATTCATGAAAACAGATGAACGAAATGTCTAATTAATGCAAAAGTCCACGGTAATGTCACGTACAAATAGGTGGAAGTAACATTCTGAAATGGCAACACTGGTTGTGCATGGGTTTATGTGCGTTAGTAGTAGTAATGGGGAGGCAAAGCCTGGCATGTAGGCCACCTTTGGCCCTATTTGCCGACCCCGAAGAACATTACTAAAACTATGGCAAACCTGGTAACTCCCTAGTGTCGAACCTTCCAGACCTTTTAATAAAGGTGATGATGTCCGACTATTTCGCTGTGTAGCACTCTTCCATGTCAAACTCTGCTGTGCCGAACACCTCAGCCCTGAAGCCGCTGTATACGGCACACTCGCCCAGGAAGTGGAACGAGGTCTCGTCCTCCTCTCAGCACTTCTGACAGATTGGGTCTTTGACCACTCTTATGAGTGTCATGTGCCTGTTCAATCTGCAGTGACCTGTGATGATCCCCACTAATAAGTGGAGTGAATCCCTCTACCGGTTAAATAGCCATAGCTCCCTACGTTTGTTGGGGCCTGCTATGAACCTCTTGGACTGCCTGCAGTCGTCTCTCCAACCATGCTTTCGCAAGTTCGTTATATGCCCAGGCATCTAGGGCATTACTAACCCGACCTCTGCTAATGCCTTATGTAATGGTTTCCAATGAGTGCGATAGATACATCGTCGTCACGCCTATTTATTCTCCATTCACAAATAAATATTTTTTCTGTTTGATTTTTATTTTATTTTTATTTTATTTTTATTTTATTTTTATTTTATTTTTATTTTATTTTTATTTTATTTTTATTTTATTTTTATTTTATTTTTATTTTATTTTTATTTTATTTTTATTTTATTTTTATTTTATTTTTATTTTATTTTTATTTTATTTTTATTTTATTTTTATTTTATTTTTATTTTTATTTTTATTTTTATTTTATTTTTATTTCATTTTTATTTCATTTTCATTTTCATTTTCATTTTCATTTTCATTTTCATTTTCATTTTCATTTTCATTTTCATTTTCATTATCATTTTTATTTTTATTTTTATTTTTATTTTTATTTTATTTTTATTTTTATTTTTATTTTATTTTATTTTTATTTTATTTTTATTTTATTTTATTTTTATTTCATTTTTATTTTATTTCTATTTTATTTTTATTTTTATTTTATTTTCATTTTATTTTTATTTTATTTCTATTTTATTTTCATTTTATTTTCATTTTATTTTTATTTTATTTCTATTTTATTTCTATTTTATTTTTATTTCATTTTCATTTTATTTTTATTGTATTTTTATTTTATTTTTATTTTATTTTTATTTTTATTTTTATTTTATTTTTATTTCATTTTTATTTTATTTTCATTTTATGTATTTTTTTTATTTTTTTTTATTTTTATTATATTTTAATTTTTTTCATTTTATTCTCATTTTATTTTCATTTTATTTTCATTTTATTTTTATTTTATTTTTATTTTATTTTATTTTCATTTTATTTTTATTTTATTATTTTATTTTCACCACACAACTTGTTCCATCGATCAACCAGAACCTCGCTCCTGCCAATTGAATTTGTGATACCAGCATTTTGAAAAAGTCAGCAGGCCTTGCGAGGCTGGAAAAACTTTTTTTTATTTTTGTAACTTCTTGTGCAGAATGGTGGTTGAATAAATCCAAACGTGTTAAAACGATTGTCTAAAATCAGTTCTTTCATCTAATCCTGACCTATGAAGTATAATCGATCTCTGTATAAAAAATACTACATGATCCAGTTTAGGCTATGAAACTTCCTTATATTCCTCATTCCATTGATATTCTTTAACTTTAACTCCTTCAACTTTCATTTTGATTTGAAAATGAGGAATACATTTCCAAAATCAATACAAATTAGCCGTCAAATGTGGCATGAACATGACTGTGATTATCATACCCTGATGCCCCGTTTTAATTGCAATAAACTTACCTGTGTATTGCAATAAACCTAATAGCTTTCAAGCCCGAGCGCGGGCGTCATTAATCAAATTAATATCATCAGTGATTCAATATGGTATCCCTCAAACAGGTATGAATGTAATCAATCATCAATAATTCAGAGAGATAGATAAATATAGTAACAAACAAATTATATATGCAGTATATCATTAGTATTATTTTGCAAGAATAAAAATATAGGTTTGCCATAATGTGCCATCAAATCCGTAGACATTTATTGCATCACAAGTCCAATGGTATCCATTTATTTCTTGTGAAATTGTTATCTACAGAGCATCCAAAGTGGGCAATAAAAAATGGCATTGCATTTATTGGAGAACTGACAACGTTCTTTTAACACACTTCCGGCTTAATCTGAGAACAACATACAAAAGAAAAAAAGTTATTTTATTCCATTCAATTTCATGCCCACTGAGAAAATACGACTCAGTTAATAATGTTCCAAAGGAACGATAACAGCATTGTCTAACGTTGTGGAAATGAAAAACTTCGAAAAAGAACAAATGATTTACTTTAAATCTACTTAAATTGCAATCGGTTTAAAGGAATTTGTGAACAAAAGATATTTGTTTTTTTTCATAAAGTAAGATTCTGCAATAAAAAAATATTTATATGGACCACCCGGTATATGTGGATGTTTCGTCTTTTCTCCAAACTCGTGGCCTGACAGTTGTATATATACCAATATATCTATTTAGTGGTGGCAGGGAAATACTAAAATATCGATATAACCATTATTGCCTTACTAAATACTGTATTTTCAAACTCAGGGTTACTACGTTTACTTCAGTGCTGTGGTTCAATCCAGTACTGTTTCAGTACCTTCAGCAGGTGCTACTACTATAGGTGTCTGCATATATAATAATTACGCCCAACTTAGCCTTAAAAATCAGCCTGAATCAGTTTGCCTCTGTATGGTGGGCAAACAATTTGGGTAGTATGTGAAATCATGAAAGGTTGTGTGATGTCTTCCAGTATTTCCAATATATTTTAGTTCCTAAAGATCAGCAGTTCCAAAACCTTCATATCAATTTATTGAGTGACCGTTAATCATTTCGGTAGATATAAAAAAGATACCACATACTCGTACAAGGAGAAACAGCTTCCCTTGTTCTGAAGACAGTTTATGAGGCACTCCCAATGGGAAACGCAAATTGGAACTGGTCACTGCATCCAAACGCTATAAATCTCGAAATGCCAGTATTAAAAAAGACACCGAGGAAGCTGTCCTTGATTTATAATGTTATTAAATCTAATACGTACACGTATCTGCCGATCTCGTTCGATATACCCATGCAGGATAAATTGTTTCTGTCGCCTGTGATATATACACACATGGTGGTTTAGGTTTTCCGAGCGATTAGTTTCTTGAATTCTCGTTTGAATGGACACAATGTAATGAGTCGATGTAATATTGTAGATTAGATTAAATTTGATTATGTTAGATAATGGTACGGATAGGGAATTGTTCGGCAGGTATGCACCAAAGGCCAAATCAATTTCAGATACAAGATCGCTGTATTTGACTTATTCCGATTGCTTTTAATTTAATCAGCAATCAGCTTCAGTTATTGAATACATGACTGGCAACTCATTTTTTGAGTTTTGATCGGAATAATTATTATTTATTTAAATTATTAATAATGATGTTTCATCACGCGTCACCCTGTCCAATGATTGTAAATAGATGTTTCATAAAATTTTTAGTCTGTGCTTCGGCTGCTCTCCTCAAAGTACAGAATGAATAAAAAATTGAGTTGATGATGTCATTGTCGATTCAATTTTTCAATGTTTTATCAATGAGTATAGCAATCAAATCTGTGAAGAGAAAGGGAAGACAGTAGAAACAGAAACCCGTTGGTTGGCATTACGAAATCTGTATTCTGTAAGACTAATAATTATAAAGACGACGGTCGACCGCCATGGATGCGAGAAACAAGCGCGGTAGGGAGTGTGTATGACCTCAAGACAGTGACGGCGCTGAGTGGGCTCCTTACATATAACAAACTGAATCAAATAATCTAGCGACTATCGACAAGGTATTCCTGCGAAATTCTTTTCACATTTTTATTTTCTTTCATTCTTTCTAAATCCGGAGACTTTTGTCTCATATCGAGTCAGTAAATATTGAGGAGTCTCTGTTTCTTCTGTGTATTCTTTAAACTTAAACGTTGTCCAATATCATCTTCAAGTCAATTATCAACTATGAAGTACTACTACTATTCACAGAAGCCCCCCTAAGCATTAACTAAGAAGTATTTGATTTGAGTACACGTTACCGCGTGCTTAATTAAATAACTTAATTTAATAACTCACTGAAAAAATTACAGTTGGGCACTTAAACTCTGGAGTATCTTTTCCAAGGCTATCGTTGTGATGTATCCACTTTTAGAGAAAAAAAAGAAAGATGCGACCATTTTCTTTCCAACACTCTTGGTACGACGAATTTTCGTTGGCGGCTGCTCATTTCCAAAGCACCAAACTAATGACTGCTGTTTAGTTTCGGGAACATAATTATATAACCATGTTTCGTCTCCGGTTAAGATATTAAAAGTGTTTTTACTGTGCCCATTATCAAATTTTTCAAGCATAAACTTAGTCCAATCAACTCGTATTGCTTTTTACTCACTGGTCAACAAATGTGGCACCCATCTGAAACACCGCTTCCTTGGCAAAGGTGATCATGAATGATTGTTCGGACCGCTGCCCATCCAATCCCCAGACAAGCCTCAATCTTGGTGTAGGTTATATGTCGATCTTTTTTTACAATATTTTGCACAGCTTATACAGTTTCCGGAGTAACAGCAGCGGGCGGTCGACCTGTGCGTGGTTCATCATCGAGTGAGACCCTGCCCCTTTTTAAACTCTGCGAACCAATTAGAAACTGTAGGCCTAGAAGGGGCAGAGTCCCCGAAACAACTCACTAAACTTTCGCGACATTTCGCTTGTTTGAGTCCCTTTTTATAGTCATACAAAATCATGGCTCGAAAATCGCGACTACCTGGTTCCATTTTCACGTTAAAATTCGGCCAACACTTGGATGCATTCGAGACCGTGGCATGGCAACTTCTGAACGATTCAAACTCTGCCTTTGCGTGTAAGCACTTACAACTTTGGACAAAATAGCTGCGTGCTCATACTTGTTTAAACTTGTATCGATTTAGGAATATCTAAAGCTTTTTAGCGTGACCCTCGTGTGGTGACAGATATTATAGTCGTTCCGACACTGCCTCAAGTCTAACCGTATGTGTGTTGTGTGTGCGCACACTAGAGAAGCTTGCTATAAATAAACATCTACTGTGTTAGTATTTTGTTGACGTTGTCTTCGCTTTTCTCTTCTCCTTGATATGCTTTTTGCTCTTGGATGTGGTGTATGAACGTTGCTGTTTTCTTTGAGGCATTGATACCAGTTAGTTTCTTCGTCATGACAAACACATTTTCTGAACTTTCAGTAGCCAGTTTGGAGGTAGCGAGAGCTTAGACAGAAATGATATGGAAAACTGTTTTATTCATAGTTCATAATGATAGAACATTGCATCATCAATACAATAAATAGTGAATTGGTTGAATTCGAAAATTAAAAATTGCTGAATACATTTTTTGTCGATAGGTTTATTCTCCTATAAACCGTAGAATAGTATTTTGCGAGCTCCAAAAATACATATTTTCCAGGAAAGCCTGTCAAGCAAAATCGAATTAGGTAGCATCAATTTTTGGCATCTACTACTTATTACTTCAAATTTGTCATTTGAAATATTTATTAACCTACATTAATTGTGATAAAAATGTGTCAAGAATATTTAAATTTATCAAGAGCAAAGCGAAATTATTTTTTATCTCTAAAAGTAAACATTATAAATTACCTAATCTAAAAACTATATCCGCTCCAGAAAAAATACATTTCGACCAGTGTCGTACCATTCCAATTTTTTAAACTTCATAGAAATAAAGCTTTTTTTCAACACTTGATGCTTGTCATGAACACTATACAGTTTCACCGTTTGTCAAATCGATTTTTTATGTCCGTCATATGGTTCTCTATGTTAGCATCTCCAGGGAAATATTTAACATATAGGGCTCGGTGAAAAATCTACTAAGCCAGTGACAAAAATGAATAGTGTTTATAGCTAAGTGAATTACATCTATGAGCACTGCATAACTACTGGTTTGAGATTCCATAGAAATACTAATTTCTGCATAGACGGGCTGAAACGACGGCAGATAAATGTGAAGTCTGCTGCCAATTACGTTAATGTTCTTCGAAATCGTTATTTACATTCAGGATCTAGCACAGTTCCTGTGTGGCATCCGTGACGTTTGTTGTCGAGATTAATTGCCAACAAATCGCTTGAAAGGTGGTCGTTCCTGAATTGAAAACAAAATGGCTACGTCATTGGTAACATGTCCAGTATTTTGTGGACGACTGTAATTGTTCAGATTATTAGTGTGGTTCTTACGAATGTTTGGAGTAACAGAGATTGGTGCACTCTTATTCTTACTTAAATATGAAAATATGAATGAAATACTTATATTTGAACATACCATACATTTTGTCTCTCGAAAAGCGTTTGAAATTATGCTGTATTTTGTGGACAAGACTGAAGTGAACACAAAACTCGGTGTAAGCTTTTGATGAAAATTGCGTCTAAGATGTCGTGTGTCAGAAACAGTTATATCAATCAGTAATTATTTGTAAAGCTCAAAATTTTATGAAAGGACATACACTAATATTTTAGAAATGGATACGAATGATTCAAAGTTAGTTTAGTTTGCTTTAGATACCATTTCATTTGGTTGCGTATTGTTTTTTTTCAGATAGGGAATGGTTATATCAACCTGTCTTGTCCTAAGTGTGAGACTCTAAAAATGTGGCATGGTAAGACCACTCAATTTTCTGCTATGCATCGTGTTAAAATTTATAGCAATGGTATTTGTCTCTTTCCCTCATGTGCCTCGTACATACTTTTTATGTATCGAGTTTTAAAACACATTGTTGGCTTTGTTGTCTATTTTTATGGTCATAGACCTTACTGAGATGATATTAGTTGAGTTTTGACCATGTTTGGGAAGATATGATTTATTTAAACTTTGTATATAATGGTGCTCAGCAAAATATACATATTTTTATTATTATTTTATTTTATTATTTCTTTTGGAAAACTCACAATCTAAAATATCCAGTTTCTATAAATGTGCCAAATCTTCATTCGCATTTTTATAGTTCAATAAAGCAAAGGATCTATGACATGTTAAATTATTTATGGGTATTCCCCTAATTTTTTCTTTCAACTAATCTGTCAACAATACCATCCCGTCTTTATAATATATATATTTGTAATAATTTTGGTGGACGCTGTATATTTTAACGCCACCAACCATAAAACTGAACACTGCTGAAATACCATTTCGCCACATATTTTTATCAACGTGTTTACGTTCCATAAGATATTTATCAATTAATCTGTAGCCACCCACTTGTTTCGAACATTTACAGCTTTATTATTTTTAGATAATAGTCCGATTAAAATACACGCATGACAAAAACAAGTGCAGCAATTATACTCAGTGTTAGATTTTCACTAGCAACAATCTGCAGAGGTTAAATAAGGTACTAATTACGTGCGTTCAACTCTGATCAAGATAACTCAGTGCTACGTACTGCCAAATACTCGTGTAAATATCTCATGGTATCAAAGCAGTAACCTAAATAATTCATATTTTTTTATTGTGGAACAGATTGATTGCGTTTACGGTTTCAATGTACATAAAGCATTACTCGCGTTCCATATTTAGTATCGCCAACTCATTGTCTCGGTTAAAAAAATAGTATTAATGGAACATTTTTGCATATTATACATATGTGCTATGTTAGGTATATATGACTAAGCTCAGATTATGGATTTATATAATTATCGTTTTTGTGCGGCTCACTGTTTTTATGACTTTTAAGTAATCTGTTTTCATTCAGATTTAAATCCTGTTGTTGCTGGATCCGGTCATTGTCATTTGTCGATAATTTGGTGTCTCTCAAACCCCAGATTTTGGAACATGGAATCTTGTGTGAAGGAGCTTGAGATTAAAAAACGAAACATGAAGAGGGTAAACAAACAACTTCAGTACAACGTAAATATTTTCGACAATTTCCGAGGAAGCAAAACAAGAGTAGCAGTGGAGTAACACAAATTGATGATGTGGTTGAAACCACAGCTGTCGATTGCTATTTCTTTAGATAAGATTGATGAGGGATTTGATTTAAACTTCGAGGGCATTAAGGTTGCTACTAACCATATCACATTTTTACAGTATCAGAAATGCGGAAGACATTGAAAATGCAGTCAAAATTCACGGCTGGCACAGATAAACTTTGCTGTCTAATTCATAAATTCGAGGTTTGATATGAATGGAGCGGTTTTTGAATCGCATCGTGGAAGTCTACAGCCTTTAGAAGTATGATATTCACACCACAGCGGAAATTCATGTTTGATAAACCAAAAACGTTTGACATATGTGGAGAAAAACAAACACCGATATTAAGGCGGTGTTGTCAGATCATACGCTTCAACCCCAGCTTGAGGAATATTCATTTAAAATAAGAAAATTTGAAGATAATGTTAATATAATATTGATTCATTGAGTTTTGAATGGTCTTGACAGGCAACGTTGTCTGTCATTTCGGATTCATCAAAAGTGCAAATGTATTATTAAACTCTTTGGAGCAAACTGAAAAATGTGAATAAAATACAACCAAAGTAGAACTCTAAGATGTATTAAAAAAATAGGGAAATTAAAAACAAAAAGGATTTGAAAGGTCTGGTTGCTCTACCACTTTTGATTTTAATTAAATTTAAATTATTCTAATACCATTTTTTCAAATATTTTGCATTTCTAAAATGATACAGAGTAAATGAAATTAGTTAAGTAATCATGTATGGTTTTAAGTATGGGCGAATTAAAAACGCAAATTTACTGATAGAAAAATCATGTCAAATCCAGGCTGACACGTTCACAATATGGAATGAACGATATACATACAAACAACTGTATAGAGCGCTACAATTTAATCAAATACGGTTCATCGACTTGATTCGACTTTGTCAATTCGATTCAGATAATATAAACCATAAGCAGATCCTTGAGAAACTATAAAAGTTAATGAAACGCAGACCAACATGCTCACGCTTACATACGTTTTGTAACATCACTTGTCAATGTATGTACACTTTTGTTCAAAAGTTTGGATAGAATGGGGATCGGCATTTCAGAGTAACTTCTCAAAATAATCCTGTGGATCTGTTTTGGTTTCAAATTGGAACTCATCATGGATTATTATGGGGTGCATGATTGCAGATTGATGTATTTGCATTGTTGATAAATCGAAAATTATGAAGATATTGCACCTTCATACCGGCAGCATATCGCTACTGATTTGGGAAAGAAAAGGCATCACACAATAGTATAATCTCAAGGAAACGTCATAAAATCCTTCTCATTCAGGATCACAGAACAAACCATCAGAATATCTGGAAAAATTGAAATAATTTTTTTTCTACTAAAAACGGTAAGCAAAACGCCGAGAATATACATGTGTTCATTTAAAATCTTCAAAATTCGTAATTTTTGAATAAAACTGATTGGTGGTTAAACATAGATAAAAAAAATTGTCAAATGATGGTCGTTTTTGACTTCCAACTATCTTGCAGTGCCAACTTTTCGGAGCTGATTGGAGAGACAATCATGATTCAACTCCAAAAATGAATTTTATCTCGAGTGAAACATTAATAAAGTTCTAGTACTACTATATGGGAAAAGGAATGCATCAAACTGCTTGCAACCATAAATGCCTCTTGAGTCATTTGTTTGTAAGCCAGGTGAAACGAATTCTCATAACAGTTTAACCAGATGTAAAATTGGCAAACCTTTGAACAGTAGGTAATTTCTGCAATGTGCTTTTGTATCTGAATCAGAATCCTTGCATCTGCCATAGTTTTCTGTAATGGCACGACATTGCGGCTCCCATTGAAGCCATGTAGGTCAATAAGAAAAAAGACGAAAATAGTAAAACAGGAAAGAGCACTGATAATGGTGAAGTAAAATGCCATGTCTTTATATGCGAGTTGGCGCCAAGTGTCTGTTGTGGTCGCATACTGCTTAAATGGACATGAATCAGGCTGAATACGAGGTACGGTCATTATGAAACCGGATTCGTACGATAAAACAACACATTTTTATCGGAGATATTGATGAGCCTCTCTCGGTTTCATTCATCCTTTTTATATCTAGAAGAATTATTACCGTCTTTATAATAAGAATGGTATGTATGCTTTGGTTGCTGAGAGGTCAGACTAGAGTGCTATCGCTTGCTAATAGCCCAGTACTCGGAGATGAGACCGCCATTAAGTTGTAAAAAATTCTATCACTGCTTCCCACGTCAGTAAGCATTTTAGATGCCTCTGAACATTCTCCAAAATTATATGGAGGGGAAAATGCTGTTTGGTTCTCGTAAAAAACGTATAATCTATAAACTTTAGGCTCCGTAATGCTCCATACTTGTTAGACATACTGGGAACCCACACGTAAGTATTTCAGCAGCAGCAACTTAGAGAGCGGTAGCATCTCCAGAGATAAGATCATCACTGGTCTAGGAATGCAGTGCCGCCCTCCAAACTTTTAGCCCTTTCCAAGAACGTGACCCTCACTTAGGTCCCTCGTCAAAATGGGGTGCCAGGTGACAAGAAAGTAGATTGCTAGGCGAGGATAGGGGCAAGGGGCACATGCATTGGCCCCGAACCCTTGCTGGGTATTAGTAGAGGCCAGGTCGGTAATAACCTTGATCATTGGGTATAAAACGAACTGGCGAAAGCATGGTTGGAGGGAGATGACTGCAGACTGTCCAAGAGCAGGCCCCAACAAACGTATGGAGCTATGGCTATTGAACAGGAGAAGGGATGCACTCTACAGCGGCCTTGGGGCTGAGGTGTTCGGCATAGCAGAGTTTGACAGGAAGGAGAGCAGTGGTATGGTCGAACATCATGACCACCTTTATTAAAAGGTTCGAAACTAAGGAACTACCATGTATTTCCTCGTCTTTGTGATGGTCCTTGGGGTCGGCAAAAAGGGCTAATAGTGGCCTAGTTGCCAGGCTTTGCCTCCCCATTACTACTACTACTACTAGATATAGATGATTGTCCACATATTTACGTTCATTGATTCAGACCAAGAATCAATGCTAGATACTGGAGATGATATACGTATATATGTAAATTAAGTTTTGTTTTTCAAGATATAAATGATTGCAATTGAAATGGTGTATCATCATCATATTCCATACGAAAGTAGAATTTGCTTCTGAATATGTTTAAATCACCGATTGGGGATACTATCTTTGAGTTTGGTGTGGTATTACTTTCAGGCATCATCTTCAAACTGAATCATCTCGTGCTCCTGTCGGCTTTCGTGGAAGAACAAAAGCCGACCTATAATTACAAAGATCGATGTTCAAAGTAGTGATAGAGCACGATGCATTACACCTAATGTCATACCAGAAGTTACGGAACGTATAATTATGTAAATCGTCAGTTATGTCATTTCTCGAGTCATCGCTTCGAAAATATAGAATTGTCGCAATGGTAGAACTCTTTGTACTTTACCGATCATGTAGATTTCTTGCCACATGTCTTTGAATCGAACATTGATTATCAAGACCAGTTTTTATATCTAACCCTATAATCAAGACGCTGACTAGCCTAGATTCTGTAATTTGTTTTTCATACTTTTTACACCAAATGAAAACTAGGGTTCAAATATAACATTTCACTTAGCTATCAAGGTAAATGTAAAATCTTATAACTGGAAGAGCATGAATGGTATGATCCAAAACTTATTCGAGGCTGCAGATAAAAGGATTGCCTAATAAAACTCTTTTTCTTTCAGTGACGCGTTTCGATTTATATTTAAATCATCGTCGGACTGTCAGATTTAAATATAAATCGAAACGCGTCACTGAAAGAAAAATATTTTTATTTGTGAAACTGGATGTTAATTACACAATCTTTTTATCTGCATGATGGAAGAGTTTCACCAGGTAAGAGCATCTACAATCTACATGATTATTCGAGATTGTAGTGTCATAAAATTTCAAAACTAGATTAGCTTAAAAAAATAATGTTCTAATTCGAAATGTTCTAACTACTGAAGTTAACTACAATATGTACATATATTCAATTATTTTACCAATTGAGTACCAGTTCTATTAGTCTTTAGTTTTTTCATGAAGAAACATTTTTTTGACAATACAGCTTATTTTAATCTGTTTGGCAATATGCAAATGAATGGGTTAATGAAACATCACAAAATACCCTTTTATTTCACACATTCCATGCATTAGCGAAATATTGGATTTTATTTCCTTTTTCCTATTGTAGTCATGTTATGCTATAGGTGCCTAGTGAAGTTTATTCTTCAAAATTAGCATGAATCCTCATTAATTATTGGAAATTTCCTAAATTGGATAAACCTTCAAACAAATTAGCGGCCAATACAAGTATAAGATGACCAAATATCTCATAAAATGAAGGATCTGAATCAATTATACGTTTTTCTCGGACCATATTTAAATCTTTTTGATTGCGATAATTTATTTATACTTTGAACATTCTTATTGTCATCTTTAGCAATATCTGCTGATTTTAAAGGTTCCAAATATTTCATCAATCATATGAAAGCAATAATGATTAATTAAATAAAGGAATGCATTCAAATCATCATGAAAGCCTCATTGTTACTGAGATTATGTTATCAGTGATATACAGATTGAATTTAATTGATCTTCAAAAAAGCGTGTGGGGAACTGCTATGAAATGTAATTTTTTCATATGAATAATGCTTCTTTGCATTGGAAAATAGAACTTTTAAAACAAAACTGGACCTCTTCCTCTTCTCTTCTGGGGCGTTTAAACTAAATTGTCATTTGAGAAATATTTCTATCGTATTTTAGACATGGAGCCTGTAGCATTTCGATCTCGACAGGCTTCCAGAAATTAGTGAATGAACCTTGAAGTTAAAAACGACTTCAGTGTGTTCTCGTGGCGTATTTAGTGTTGGATCCCAACTGATCACGAGCTCAATATTCCATGAAAACGTAGCAAATGTATGTAGCAAGACAGCTCGAGGACACGGCAACATTGCATCTTGATCGTTAATGTCGGCCATCATCGGATTCCTCGGATGTTTCCAAGAACGCTGGCAGACCCACAGTTGTTTGATGTTTCAACTTAATGATACACTTCTAGTGGTTAATGGGCCTGGAACGAGAGGCGCAGCTCGTCTTTCTCTCAACCCATCAAAATTATCGTCAGGTATAAAAATATGCGGCGATCTGGTTTCAGGGAAGGAGAAGATACTGTGGCGGAAACACAAGAACCGCACATTCCTTACGTATTTGTATATCACGTCATTTTTTAGAAGTCTTTTTTAGAAACATGTAACTGTTGCAAGCTCCTTTAGAAGCAGCATGGTTTAGGATAAGTTTTAGGACTTATCCTAAGCCATCTTCATATTTTTTTGCTCAATATTAAGGTAATTTTCTTAAGTTTTGATGATCATGCAATCAAACACTCTGCCTACTACTTTTTTCTTATATTAATCATTTAGTAAAATCTCCGATGTCCTATTAAACAAAATAAATTTAGGAATATAACAACAATATCAGTATACAACGTGATTGCTCCTAGAATATACTCATTTGGTAGAAGTTGTATCCTTTTTCCGCCCAGGATTTTCTGCATATCATACAGCAGGTACTACAAAAATAAATTAGAGCATCAAAATTAAATTCAACTACAATCGCTATGTATATATTGGTTATGGTTATGTATGGTGATACGTTTATTATTTGTCAACATCGTGACCTTATCATCTGTTTCTGTAACCTTACTTTAAATATCCACCATTCAAAAATATTTGAAATATGTTAAAATTCTTTCCGGTTTGGCTGGGATTGTATCAAGGATTTTTATGCTCAGTTTGATCAACTTTCTATGTTTTTACAAGTTTCCATTTAACTTGCAATGTATGTATCTATGTAACTGTTTGTTCGGTAGTCTAGCAACTCAATTTTTTCTTCGCTTATAGTGCCGATAGTGTCATCTATATATTAGCTAACTAATATTTTTTTGTAATTATTATTACCATGCAAAATAAGAAGCAGAATACACCAGCGTATATCACGAACAACATAGGTATTTTCATGTAGAATGTCAATATGAGGACAACTACTCCA
Source organism: Bruchidius siliquastri (assembly GCA_949316355.1). Classification (NCBI taxonomy): domain Eukaryota; kingdom Metazoa; phylum Arthropoda; class Insecta; order Coleoptera; family Chrysomelidae; genus Bruchidius; species Bruchidius siliquastri. The sequence goes on along the minus strand of OX438533.1, from coordinate 38,244,215 downwards.
TAGAAAAGTATTATAAGGCTTGCTACACCCAAATACACTCCCCAACCTGTCACATCGACCTAAAAAATATAGAGTTGATTAATTCGATTACATTTTTTACAGATAATTAAAAAATGCGGAAAAATGGCGACAAATAGTTTTATGCTGTGCCAATGGTATGAGTTTGGCAGATGAAGATTTCTATCGGATTTTGTAACTACTAATTTTTTAGAATAAATTTTAAAAAATGTTAAAGATATTGAAAAACTATTGTTTGTAATTTCTTCCTCTTCATAGTTTCATAACTCCTGATTTTTTCCAGTTTACCGAAATTTTCAATATTTCCAAAGCATACCCCAAGTGGATCAACAATAAGATCCCGTTGAAATCAATCAATAAACTAATACCACTGCACATGACTTACAGAGTCAATCTACCCTCTTTTAGCAATCTGTAGTAGTTGTTACTAAAACAGTAGCCTCAATAAATATTAGCTACGCCTTAAAATGACTAATGGTTTAAATTCATTCGCAACGTTAGAAACGCATTGAGAATGTATCTTTGTCCACAGCTTCCTATATAAATGTCATTTCTCTGTTTTGAAGTGAATTGTGAGAACGATCATCTGTGTATAACGAGTCAGGAAGATTATCGGGATTAAAAATCATAGAACGTCTATTACCAAGACTGACGCAAATGAGTGACGTGGATTATCGCCAACTGTATTTCATGGAACATTAAGAAATCAATGATTAACTAAGCAATACTAATACCTTCTTTTGGATTGCTAAGCATGTGATGATGCAACATATTCCAGCTGTTGATCCCAAAGCTATCATGACTGTGTAGGTATCAAATAAACAAGATATGTAGGCTCCTGAATACGACGCGCCTAAAGTCTGAAATTATAAGTACCTATAACTACTAATTTTAAATAATTTAAATATCTATATAACGGAGTTATATAAATATAGAAATACTCAATTTTCAGATTTCGTTTCACTATTGTAGATTCGGTCTTACCAGAAAACCTAAAAACACGAAGTTTACTGGGTTCGTTCTTCTGGCTTGAGGGCAGCACACCAAAAATATGTAAACTCCCCCGGTTATTAACCTAAAAATAATTAATGACTAGAACTCTGTCTTATGAAAAGCAATAGCTGAATTTTGGTTGTATTTTGGGTTTATTTATCTATGATTCACTCTTGTACCTCAATAGAGACAGTTTACTACTACTACTGTTGAATGTTGAATCTAATAACATGAAGAAATTCATGATTGGTTGTTCTGGTTTTTCCACAAGATTTGGGTTTCTGAAATAGTTGAATGGTTTAACTCAAGTAAAAGGATTTTAATATTCAATATAAGATTGGGTTGAGACTGGTCAACCCATTAAAAGTGGATAGTAAAGACTTTTTAACTACGCTAGAAAATGACTGGCAATTCGAGTAACATGAAAAAGTATTTTGGTTTCGTTTTTTCCCTATTACACCTCCAGTTTCCAATGCATCTCTTTGCAAAAAAGCAGCATAACTTGCTAAATGTTGTTCTTTCATCAAAATGAGTGCAGAGGTCAGTCAGGCCGACATATTGACAGACAGACCGACCTAGGGAAATAAGTGATGTATTTTCGTGAACTAGACACCATGAAACAACCTCCTCTTCTCTAATTCGAAATTATTCGTAATCACAATGCTTATGAATGGTAATAAAAAAAACGCTACATATCAGAAAATACTTACAGAGCTAGATAGTACAAAAAATCATATTTCAATACAAACGCCCTCTTCTTGTCGCTGTAATATGAGATAGGTTAGGTGCAATCATTGATTTTATTTCACTCAAACTCACTCAAAAATGATCATGGCTATGAATCCAATGGTTAACACTAACTGAATCGCAAGAATGACGAAAACCTTCAGGACAAACTGGTTCCTCATTTTCACGTTGTTGAACGAATTGACACGAGGAACCACGTAGGGCGTGTAAGGGGGAGGAGATCCTGGATCAGATGCCTATAAAAAGCAAAAAATAAAACAGCTAAGAGGAACAGCATACAAAATATTCTAATATAAATTTGATCACTCATTATAACCTTCAGTGATATGTTTGGAAAATTGGAGTCAAGCAGATTGACTTCGTGCTTCTCGCGATGTACTTCTCTTGAGAAAGAAACATGTATGGGATCATCGAGGATGAAAAAATATAGAATACTAAACTAAATCTGTTTCATCATTTTTCGCCTGGGTGACATCATTGCGAGGTGGTTTTCGTATGCGAAGATAAACAATAAAGCCATTTTCTAACAACATTTGAAATGTTGTACTATGTAATTCCTTGTAAGAGCCAAGATAACCAAGTTGAAAATGACAATCGTGAATCTGATATTTTCCAAGATTGGTTTGGCTATTCGGCGGAATATTATATGAAATTAAATTATATAAAAGCCAGCTTAGCGTAAGGGTATGTTCTATGTTCTAGTCTCTAATTCTTATAGAAATATATAAGCTAGTTCTAATTCTTATAGAAACATGTAGTAATTGAAATAACTTTTACCGTTTGTGGTGCTGCTACCCTGATATTATTTTGCATTCGAGTAGGAGCAGCATTGTAGTATGGAGGAGGAGGAACATTATCCACTATCACTGGTACTGCAGCTACACTTTGGTGTCTTTTCGTAGCTATTTCCATTGACGTCGCAATTTCCTATATCGGTTTATATATCAATATTTTTTGATTGAATATCTTAAATTATATGTATAACTAGTATTTGGTTAGTTACTGAAAGTTAGTGAACCCAACCACTGGAAAATCCTTAAACTAACCTCCAATATCACTTTGATCGAAGAGCTCTGAGGATATCCATCCATCTTCCATTATGATTTGAAAATTTGCTAAAATGCATCGAACATAAGAAAAAGTTGGTATTTCCATACATAATTAATCTCTGAATTTTCTTTCACTATTGACAGCAGTTATACTGAATTTGTATATTTTATTTTGAGAGCGCAGATACTAACAAGCCAAACTCCAATAATTATAAATGTGAACTTCGCCTGATCTGAACTTCATAGCACACAAATAAAACTCTTTTTCTTCCAGTGACGCCTTTCGATTTATATTTAAATCATCGTTGAACTGTCAGAAAGTGAGTTTTATTTGTGAAACTGTGTGTTCAGTACACAACTATTTTATCTGCATGATGGAAAAACTTGACCATGTAAGAGGATCTGCGATCTACATAGTGAGTGTGTTCTCGATCACATGTGGTTTTGATTAGCTGCCGGTACAAGTTAGTATAATATCAATTCGTTTTCGCCCTGCTAAGTCAAACTATGTTGAGCAGTTTTTATTTTAGTAACCTAGTAACTTAGCGCGGTCAATAAAAGTTGACGAGATGGGTAGATTTTGACGATCTTGTTAGGGAAACGTTTTTTTTCGCAGCAGACGCTCAAAAAGTCATCATTGAGGTTTTGATAGGAATCAAATGGACTCACTGGTTTCTGGTTTATACGTTTTGGCTCGAGCAATACATAAAGAGCTACTTTATAAAAATACAATACCTTCGTAAAACTAGGTACAGTTACGAAACTTGCATCGTCATCAGCTTCAGCCTTTTGCTTCAAAATGTTCTCCAGCTCATCCAAAGAATGCAGCGACTTATTATCTTCTGGAGCAATGGTTATTTTGATGCTAAATTCTGCTTTGATGCCACTCGTAGTTGGTAGCTCTTCATTTTGCTGCTCCAATCTTCTAGATGATGACGAAGCAGTCTTCGATAATTGAGATTTGCTGTTTTTTTCACTCATTGCAACTTTTCGGTATTACAACAATGAGGTTATTGAGCTGTCATCACTATTTCGCAGCTGTGTTTGACATGTACCCTGAAAGTATTACAGCATTTGAGATATAAGTTGGCTTGTTATCTTAGTCTTCATAAAAATATCACATAATAAATTACTATTATCCTTTATTGAAGTATGAATGAAACTTTACATGGCAAAAGATCAATTCTCCTTTAACCAATGTTAGCCATAATTCCAAAGGATAATGATTTCATTAAAATTAGTTAAATACGTGAAAAAATATGTGCTTTGTTCAACTTTTACTGCACATAAGCCAGGAAATAATTCTGATTATATGATTATTTAAGGACGATGAATTTGTATAATCCACCAAAATTAATTTTTGTATTTTTACGTGACTCCCTGTCACGTACCCGGATTTTTTTTTCGGAGGGGGTCCGCAATCTCAAAAGTGAAGTCTTTATTTACCTTGTGGTAAGATGAAAATAACTAAATTTTCCGAAATTCCGGTGAGGGGGGTGCTACGTGCCTGGACCACATCACGATTAAGCCACAAGTGAAGGATTTTTGTAATACTGTAAAATCGAACCAACATTTGTACTCGTTTATAAATGAGAGAGAGCAAAATGCAATAAATTGTATTTTGTGCAAGTAGAGATAGCTGGTATCTTCCTGTGGCACCTCGTATTATCTGTTTGGTACCTTCGATGCTTTATCCACGGTTTGCACAACTAGGCGATGTCGATGGGTCAGTGTCCTCTGGTGCGTTGCATCTTGGTAGGCGACGAAATAGTCAAGGAGGCGAAAACAGTTTTAATGAAATGATTATTATAGATATATTTATATCCATAATCTTTAGTTAGTACATATGCTGAAGATGCAACTCTACCAATCCATAAGTGTTGAAAAGATGAGTAAAAAAACACATTTTTTTCGAACTTTTATCCTACTTTTTTGTAACTACATCTTTACTACTATCCCTCAGGTGATAAAAAACAGAGTTCTGGTTTATTTCGATGATTCAAACTCCTCTGCGTTCTTGAGGAGGTACGGATACCTTTGATAAAGCGCTACTTTTTTGATAACTATACTTTACTGATAGTTAGAGGTTAGAGCTTCAACCTCTCGCTGTGCTTCTGGTCATGGACATTCCGCCTTTACGAGAGGTTATCTACGAAAATACTCCTCCTCCTTGAGGACTAGTAACAGTTGGAGCAGTCATTTCTCGAATCACCATAGCTTTGTGATCTGTCCTGTTATCGAACAGGTCAGGTGTGTGGTTTACATAGCGACGTGGTGTGCTACGGGATCAGGTCTAAGCAATAACGAGACCGAATCCAGCTTTATAGAATATTCGAAGCGAAATATCTGCCGCTACTACCCTGGCTATGATAGCAAGGCGGCGTTACCGTTCCAAAGCCGTCTGATCAGAAAGTAAAGGCCGCTTTACGCATTTCAGACAATTATCGCCGATGATGCGCGTGTAGGCGAACGCCAGGCGCCATATCGAATGAATGAAATGCCTGCGTAGGTTATCCTTTGCTTTATTATTAGCTCGTAATCCTACAAGATATACAGGGTCTACGTCCACAGATAGGACGTTCTATCAAGGAACAAATATATAAAATCAGATACTATTCATACAAGTAAATATACATAACTCGATGCATATCGATATATAGATGTCAGTTATTCATTTACATTTGACAGACGTGAATTTATCTTTTAAATAACTTCAATGTATATTTTCTAAAAAAACATCAAAACCACTAGAACTAAAAACTGGGGGAGGAGGGATTGTGAGGATTGGTCCAAGGACCGAACCTAAATGTCACTAGTCCTTGTCGAAATACCGTCCTTCGAAATTCCATTCAAGGCACAACGGGAACGCAAAACATTCCCTGAACGATGCCTCAAGGATATGCAGATTTCAATTTGCCCGTTCAATTCATTACATCTACAAATGGAGTTCAGTTTAACGCACACAAGGCTCAGACAACAGCCCTGTCAGTCTACAAGTCATGGAGATGGGGGGATTCCCAATACTTGAATCATCCTCCATGAAACTTCTGGGAATCAACATCAACAATAACATGTCATGACATGAACATGTTACCAGCCTACCGGCGTCTCAGACGCTAGTGGTTCTCTTCTGCTTCAGAAACTTGGATGCACTAAAACAGCAACCGTTACTCTAGAAGCTCATATCTGACCATCGCTGCAAAGCACTCCCAAAAGCTTCGGGACAGAACCCAGAAACGAGCAACACGTCTAGTGCATATTCCTGACTTCACAGGACCTCCACAGTATGGAGCATCGAAGTAAGGTGACTGATGACAACCTTGATGTTGTAGAATGAGTAGCACTTCTGGCTTTCTGCTTTTGCGATAGGTTTTATAAAAAAAGATCTATAGAAAAACTTGTAACAGCATCTTGGGGTTAATCACCTTTCCTTTGGAAAATAGAGTGAATTCCACGAACCATCATAATAATCTGAGTGTAAGCAGTACCAACCCGAGGCCGTGATGGGGGGCTTAGATAACGATCATATCAGACTCGATGAAATGTATATTTCTTGCATATAATCGGCATTATGTAAATAGTGGCAGTACTCGTGTTTTGTACCTAGCATAGCATATATTCAATTTCCATACGAATGGTCGCATAAATTGTACTTAAACGAATCGAAACTAATTGGTAACTGGACGCTGACGACCGGGACGCAGCTTTTGCTAATTAACCTGACTTCGGCCGTAAATAAAAACTTGTCCACTGCTATCATGCTAAATAAACTGTTTGCATATACAATGTGCTTGTTTGATAACTCCTCAACCATAACACATTCAGAGATATGGGACTATTATGGAGAGAAATAGCATTTTCTGCATGTGCGGCGGGTGTTCAGGTTTTGACTGGGTGCATTCGTTATCTAAATCCTTGTGTTACCCCAAATATGTAAGTAGAAAATACACTGAAACTTTATGTGGTAGATTAACACTTATAACGGGCCATATGTGAAACTGCAACCAATTTTAATTTTGAGGGTTCAACAATACAGTGAGCATTTTAGGTGATTGACCTGATCTAATTTTTGTCTTATTGGTGTCCCACAATTGTGACAATTTCAAATGTTTATGGTCATTTATCTATAAAAAATTGATTTATGGTTTTTTAAATTTACGCATCACAAAGCAAGTAAATTAGGTATTAGATACTTGGTAAAACTTGGTAATAATGACATTACCCAATGTCTGGTGAGTAGGGAAATGGCAACATGGCATTGCACCGGCGGCGACCGCCAGTCGCCGCGTAATCGTCGAAAATTGTGGCTGGCGCCTGGTTGGTACTCTCCCGGCTGCATACCAAATATAGATCAGGATTATTAGTTACATTCGGTGACGGTTGTATGTACCTTCATCAGGCGCCATCAAAAACATTTCTCATTGATTACGTTCGTGGGGTCCGATTCCGAATCTATTCTAAACCATGAATGTTCGCATGCGCATTCGACGTAAAATCAGATTTTCTAGTAACAGTTCTGTGTCCGTACATTACAGCGAATCGGTTTTAAATTGGTTCTCGGCCTTTTGATGGACTAAAATCTGGGTTTTGCTGCTTCGCGAAATCAGATATTTCCTCCTTTGTTTGCTTAGGTTATAGTCGTATTGATGTGTGGTGGTTTTCTGATATATCAAACTTTACCTAATGAGACCGGGCAAACTCTGAAAGGGAAAAGATACTTTCTATTGAAGTTTTCATCGATAAGTGTGCTTAAACGTTTAATTTGCTATTCTACAAAAAAATTAAATCGTTTTTGATTAGAATGAACCTACCATCAGCGGATTTTATTTATGAATCGTCTCAATAGCTGTTTGAAACAAAAAATTCTGTATTGAGATCGTATGTCAATAATTTGAAATGTGTAAGCTACACGTTTACAATCTTTTATGGTAAATAAGCATCCAGGACTGATAAATATGAAGATATAAAATATAATAACCAGTCTCTGGAATATTATAGAATAACACAGAAAACTGTCCTACGATGACTGCACTAAGGCCGCACAGCCTCAGACTAGACAGACTTTGGGCAGGCGGCTACACTGCACTGACTGGGCGGCTTGCGCCAGCCGAAGAGTGCATCTTCTTTCTCTCAGACATCGACCGTCCGCAGCTCGCCTGATTTCTTCAACATAATTGGCGGCTGCCGACCACCATCGCAGTAGGCATAACGGACAACAAATGACAAATGGCACTACTATGCCTCTTCATTCTTCGCCCTGATTATGATGTTCAGATTCAGATGTCTATGTACTCGCAGGGCGTTACTTTCGCTCTTGCGGAAACGTTTTATAGAACAGGCGGAACTACGGAAGTATAATGTTTTGATTCTTGCGTATCACTCGAGCTTGTGAAGCTAACGAAGACTTCATTCACCATGCTGTAACATGATGTACATGTGTAGTTCATCTATACTTATATCTGTTTCTAATCTAAACCATAACTATTACGTATGATTGCCGAATCCAACATCAAACATTTCTTCCACCTTATTTCTCCTACCAGTATTGATCACTTTCGCGGGTCGATGACTCTCAGTGTCCTAAAGGATCAGGATCAGGATCAGGGTTATTCATTTCCTTCTACCTTTGTCTGTTTGGATACCATGTATAAAAGAATCCGAGATTGATCTACATAACATGATATGAATGACATAAGATACTCGGGATATGGGACCAATATTGCCGCTATTCATTTATTTTTTACTGGGCCAGATATGATCATTCTCTTTTGTTTCAGACTGCCCACCACCTCCTTACAGTAGGACTAATGAAGAAATGTTACGCCCTGAAGGTAGGTTTAGTATTAGTTCATTTATCTGACTGGATATTTCTGCAGATATCTAGATAATACAGTGTCTTCATCAACGATGATAGAACAACTGAAGACCTGGCATCTCATTCATAAATTCATTCATGTCTATAGTCAAACATGACTTTGGGCGAGGGGACCAGCGGGGAGAGGGGAAAGTGGCAAGATGGCCGCTTGATGGGGACCGTAATTTCTGTTTGTAAACATCGATGACATTTGGATGAATTACGAAATTTGACATGGCGGGAATTTGAAAAGGAAACAATTATACTTACTGATGGAAGGTTACACCTGCAGCTTCAGCCTGGGTGCTGAACAGCTTACACACATAACAATATATCATCATTTTGGCAACAATAAGCAAAATTCAAATCAGATCAAACAGAGAAAATGGAAAAAAAACTACAATGTCTGATTCGAACGCTCACGTCCAAATTCAAAGCGGTTGACAGTGACCTGACGTAGACGGTTGACGGTTCGGTTCTTTCAAATGCTGACTAACGTCAAATTTGCAAAATGAATGAAAAATGATACGTAGCGGCTAGTAGCAGTCAGAATTTACTATGAAGCCATGTTGCCAGCTAGTGTGTGAGGTGTGATTAACATTGCAGGTTTGAAGTTATTTTTAACTTTCCTTACTATTCAATGGCTAAGATATTCATTGTAGAACATATTCATGAGATCTTGTGAACTATCTATATAGAAAAATTAATGTTATTGTAGTCCTTTGGTGAATTCTGGCAACTGTGCACCAATGTCTGACGAAAGTTTTTGTAAACACGAGGTCTATCAGTGTTCTATCGTCTTCATGGTACTTGGAGGTTAGGAAAATTTCAAATTACAAAACCTAATTTATCTCTGACTTGTAGATCAATTCTTGGAGTCGATTTTCGGTCCATAGTGGTGTTTTTCCCAAGTTTTTTTGTTTAATTAACGACCGAAACCTAATAAAAACATATTACTGTTATGTACTAAGCCAATCTTCTCTACTTTGTTTTGTGTCTCTGATGATCTCCATCCTAACCTATGTTTATAACCTACACTCCTTGGTGAAATGACCGCGAGCGCCATAAAATCGGCGCTTCGCCTGTCTCGGCTTGATACGAGAACGGTATTCATGTCATACGCTGTTGGATGGTTTAATTCTTCAATTGTAAGCAACAGCACCAGACAGGATTTTTGGCGCCTGCTGGCTATGGTCGCGACGAATTTCAAATACACATATTTATATGTCTCTTTCCCAGAATACGTCATCGGTTGCGAAGCGCCGCTATTCTTTTGTTTGTTGGCCGCGTTTATATCATGTGGAGTCACTAACCCAGCCATTGTGAGAATGGAAAGTCAAGTAGAGCGCCAAGGTGTTCCCACATATTCACTCCGGCACCGTGAAAAAATAATGGCGTTAAGTAGATTGGCGCTGTACACTTTGGATCGGATTTTGCAGCTAATCATCTTTTTCAATAAGAAATATTAGAACCACTGAAAGACCTTAAACTTTTTATGATTTGAAAAATTCCTAAAATTTCAAAATTTGAAGATTTCCAAAATTTACATTAACTGGATTAAAATTCCCGAAATCCTATAATCTAATATTTAATGAGCTGGTATCACTGCACGTTAACCTATTTGACACGTTTTTATTATTACATCTGGTGCTACTGTGTCGATATCTCAAAAAGTACGAACTCCTTCCGTGGTCAATTTCCTTAGATAATAGCAATTGTTCTACCAATAGCTATTTTTTTTTATTCCCATCACCAACCCCACCCAAACCCAAATTCTTCTAAAAACGAAGTTTAACTTAAGTGTATGATCTCCACTATGCAGACCTGCTAGTCTAGGCTAAAGACGAAACATGCATGTCTATAGCAGGTCTGATGGATAGTGGAGAGCAACACGAAGAACAAGGGATGTCGCTGTAAATCAGTTCAACCTTGTTGACAGATATCGTAAGTGACATATGTTGCCGCTTCACCCTTTTTGTTTTTTAACGATAGCTCCGCCTGCATTCAATCGATTAACTTGGTATGAAAGTTTAATCAAAATCCAAAAAGTAGTGAAACCAGTGAGACTGTATCAAGAATGTCTATATGTCGTATAAGTCCTGTTAATTTTCTGCGGCCATTCTCTTTTGTATTAGAGGCACATTTTAATAATATAATAGTGTGGCATAATATCTTAACAATGATGTAACACATGCAGAGAAAGATGTGGCAATTGGGAGATATGCTTTCCAGTTGTCGAATCGCAAGTTGTGTAGCTTTTCTGCGAGGACAAGGATCTTTCCGTTCAGCCCTTTCAGTGCAAAGGTGGGTGGTGAGGCTTATCTTCTACCATTGTGCCCAATCCTAGAACTGCCCCATTAGGCATTGAATTCAACACTACGGACAATACTCCCCTCTTCTGCTTCTTCCTGTAGCTTCTTATCTTAGAATAGAGAGGGAGTTCAAATGGGGAAACAATCCAAGTGCTCCTTTTTGTTGGTTTCAAGAATAGGGTCACTGGATGCACAGGACTTCCTAGCTGCTACTGGTGCCTGACAGAGTCAAATAGACCTCATGCCAAGGTGGCTGTGGCCCTTCTTTGTCCTTCGAAGGGCACGTGGTATATTGAAGATTCTTCCTCGGGAATATCGATGATCGTAGAGTTGGTGATAACCTGAATAATGACGGGCTTTACTCGAAACAGGGGGGCGCCCTGCCTCCTGTGGCGCCTCACACAGTCTGAGGGGCCCTTTACAAAGGTGTTATAAGAGATCCTGCGAAGGGCATCTGTTTTCACCACCGATTCTTCCTCAGAAATCCCGATCTGTCCCGATGCGGTGGAAATCAGTGAGTAATGATGGGTTTCCCTGGAAGCAAGGGTGCCTGTTTCCGCAACTTTTTTCGCCTCACGCGATTCTGTTTGCCCTAAGAAAGGCACCTGTTATAACCGACGATTCTCCCTCGGGAATCCCGATCATCGTAGACCCGGTGAAAATCAGTGAGTAATGATGGGCTTCCCTAGAAGCTAGGGGGCCACCCCGCCTCTGCTGGCGCCTCACGCAGTCGGAGGGGCCCTTTGCGAAGGTGGCGGTGGCCCTTGTTTGTCCTTCGAAGGGCACCTGTTGTCATCGGCTGGCGCCGGAAAGAGATGGGACGCCGTTCGCCGGCAGTCGCGACGCGGCCCTCGTTTTATTACCCCATACGGTAGAAGTGGTGCGGGTAGAGAAGAGTTGGGTCGCAGGCCCGTAATAAGAGTTATTTTATATAATTGCTAGTTGTGTTTGCAACGGTTTTATGTTTGGGGTGTGGCACTTATGTTAAGGAAGTGCCTACTTATACGCTTCTATGGTGGATGGGAAAGGAGGGTTCAAGTTATGAAAAATAAAATGTTAATCGAAAGGAAACAACGTTTGGACGCAATATTAAGTAATACAGTCAAAAGTCTCATACATTATTTTGTGGAGAGAGAAAACGTGCAAATTCCTATCGAATGAATCACACATTGTGTCCAAATTATTGAAATGGACACCTTTGAATTACCTACATCAGTTGGTATCACTGATTGATAATTCACAAATAAACAATATATCCCAATTTGTAATTGCATATAGCGTTACTCCAAACAATAAACATAAATGGCTGTTCTGTTATGGTGTCACAAATGATGTCACTTGACTTAAGTTTTAAACAACAAGCTTCAGAACAAACAGATTTTACAAATATAACTTTTATTTAAACAACAAGCTTCAGAACAAACAGATTTTACAAATATAACTTTTAGTATGAACTGAGAACCAAATTCACCAGTTTTGGGCCTCACCTTATCGAATAGAAAGTAGGTCAGTTTGAAGCTTGTGGCTTTCAGTTGAGGTTTTAAAAAAATGCATTATCCATAAACATTCTATGTAACAATAAAAAATTTTAGTAGCCACTCAAGAGCTTCAGATATTAAGTGATGTTGTCAGTATTAGAATTATTTTTATTTTTTAACTTAACAAAATACCAAATCATTTTTTGCGACCAAAGGAACGAAGGCCAGCTATTTCCGGTACGTAAAAATTTCCTTTAGGATCTAAATATACATCGCCACTGGTAGTTTTGATCGAACGTAGAATTTCGATGGCCTGCAGTATTTTTAAAGACCACCATGGTACGTTTTCACTTTCCTAGAATTGGTCTTGAACTACCAAAGACAGATCATTTCAACTAGACCTTCATCCTGTTTTCATCATAGAAAAAAAAATCGTTTCTGAAGTAGAATGTGGCAAACGTATGGTTAATTGTTCTTGTCAGTGTTATACCCAGCAGTCCAGCCAAATCAACACTTGTTCTTAACATTACTTAAACATTTGTTGTAATTTGAAGTGACTCATTCAATCTCAATGTCCTCCCGGTGCAGAGCGGAAAGGTATTTGATTTTTCTCGTAGATAAGGATTCAGCAATAAAAAATAATGTTCCTATTAAAAACATCGTTGACCTTGAAAAGTCCTTGAAAATGCTGTCAATGTCGAAAATGAAAGCCATCATTAACTTTTCCCCATTGCACCCAAGAACTTTCGTCTCAACGTTTTCATCGAAAGACTCACCGTTTTACGCGCTATACGGTTGTCTCAAGTTAAATGGACCACCCGGTATAATGAACCCGAGAGGCAACCACAGGATAAGTTTTTGAAGTTCCATTTATTTTTATTGGATGTTTCATAAGATTTATCAAAAGTTCACCTGAAGACGATTGAAGATAGCACATCAATCGAAACGTCGTGATACTCAAAATTTTATAGACAATGGAAGTCCGAAATCAAACTTTTGATAAATCCACCTTGTCTACAAGTTTCAAACAACAGTTTCATAAGATTGCTCTCATATTCTGGGGTATCCTGTATAAGCATCCCAGCATGCGGTATCCTTAACTGAAAATCTGTTTAAATCTGTATGTTTGACTAGCACGTCTTTGGTGGAACAAGATAAAATGCCGGTAAACAGTCGGCCGTTCTCCCATCCAGCCTCAAGTTTTTATGCTCGTTTTAGCCCCGCTGCCTGCGTTGCTCAAGTCGCGTCCTCGTCGTCGTTGTCGGTCGTTCGCGATGCCTGCTGTGCTTTAATGAACTCGTTCCTCTTAAAATTGTTTAAGTCCAATAGGAAAACATAAATATGTCCGCTATACGTTGGATTCTATATTCAAACCGTATAAAAATTAACAATTTATTTACATTCCTTTAGAAACTGACTTTGGCTGATAGTCGTTGGATGCGTTTGGCTTTAAATAGAAACGAGTATCGCCGATTCGAAGAGTTGCACTCCTCATAGATATGCTTGCTTGTAGTCATCAGATCGAGGTTTGGTCTGATGCTTTTAGAGAACATTGCGATATACTTGTCGATTACAGATTTTAAAAGCCTTTTTTGTAGATGAATGTAATTTTTAACCATCAGGAACCAAACTACCTGACAGCTCATTCCACAACATAGAGGTTCTCCAAAAGAACGACTTTCGGAAGAGGCTTGTTTAAGGCGTTTTGGTTCGACATTGCCATGATAATATCTATAGAATAGAGACTAATCTTGGATGTTCCAGTCTATGGAGGTGCTTTGTAAGCTCAGGCGCATTCACTAGACGTATTGCTCGTTTCTGATTTCTATCCAGAAGCTTCAGGCAGTGTTTTGGAGCGCATCCCCACACATGCGAGCAGTGCAGCGATGATTTGATCTGAGCCTTGTAGGGTACCCGTAGCTGTTCCGGCGAATATACGAGGGTCACGCTGAAAGTCATTAGATATTCCTAATCTATACAACTTTAAACAAGTTTGAGTACGCAGCTATTTTGTCTGAAGTTGTAAGTGCTTACACGCAAAGACCACGTTTGAATCGTTCAGTAGTTGTCTTGCCACGGTCTCGAATTCATCGAAGTGTTGGCCGAATTTTAACGTGAAAATGGAACCGGGTAGTTGCGACTTCTTCTTATTCCCTAAGATCAAAAAAAAGTTACGATGTCGCCATTTTTCCAGCGATTAAGAGGCAATCGCAGCATTTGAGGAGGAAATTAGCAACCTTTCAAAAGAACGTTGGTCACAAGAATTTGACAAGTGGTTCTACCGAATGTGTGAATGTATTGAGGGAGGGGGAGAATATGTTTAAAAACAGAATATTTTAAAAAAAAAACCTTGTAGTTTTTCTGTATCTAAAAAGCGTGACCATCGTAATTTTCTGGAGCGGAAGAGAACCCCCAACTTCTGGGATGTCGACCTATCGTGGCAGAGCATGTTATTGTTGATGTAAATTAGAAGCTCGATAGAAGATGATTCAAGTTTTGTGCGTTGAATTGAACTCCATTTGTAGCTTCCTATTCGATTTTTTTTTCTGTTCACCTGAAGACGATTGAAGATAGCATATCAATCGAAACGTCGTGATACTCAAACAAGTCCGAAATCAAACGTTTGTCTATAATATCTCCAAATGAACACAATAGCTCATACGAACATCCATATTGCTGTGTTTTACACATACATCAATGTACCCGTGTGATAATGTATTTCATAAAATTTTCGTTAACATTTGACCTATACAAGTTGAATACCTAATTTAATTTATCAAAACCGGTATGACATCAGTTCGTAGATAGCAAATTAGAAATCAAGTACATAAATAAGTCTACGCATATTTAAGATCCATTGGGTTTATTTTTACACGGCATGTATCCAACGTCTATCGTATTTCAATAAATTAAAATACAGCGTAGGATGCGGCGGCGATCTAGTTAAAATGCAAAAATACACTTCATAATTTGCTTTTATTAAGACATCGTAGGAGATTGTTATTGCAAATCTATGTTTGAAAAACGGCATTGAAGAGAGGAAAATATCTATTACAAAAATCAATCACTACAGATACTAATTGTTTATTACTAATGTGGTACTTATTCTGATTTCTTTTTCAATTCTATGTTCTCAACCTGTAAAGAGCTCTTAGAGTTGGAAATGAAAGTATGAGATGTTTTCCAAGGATGAAGTCCCTATCTTAATACTAACTTTGCTTTGCAACATGTCTATCTTAATACCAAGGATTTTCTGTTTAGGATATCCAATTTTTAATTTCAACCAAAGTAACAGATTCGATACTCTGCAGACTTCAAAACTACAATAATAACTATTCCTTGGAATTTACACATATTTTAAGGCATAACCATTTAGGTGTTTTGTCGTGATGAAGGAAAATGGTCGTTTTCATCAAAAATGTGTTCAAAAATCATCCGAACTTTTTTTTAGAGGTATATGAATTAAATTACAGCTGTACTCAGTTCCACAAACTTCAAACTTAAACCCAATAATAATTATTAATAATATTCTTAATTGAACTTGGGGTGCTACCTGCTACCGCGAGGGTTGGGTCCGTCCTAATGACATCTTGATGAGACTATCATCAATATTCTCACTCAAAATGTTTTGGTTAATTGAGTAATTGTGTTCATCTGTCTCATTAATATATCAGACTATATGCTTTTTTAACACACTTATATTAGCTTCACTTGTATCTATCTATAATTTGACGTTGATTGAAAAACGCGCACTAAAAAATAAAAAATAATACCTCATTATTAAGAATTTGTTGATTTTATTGTAAAAATGCGTGGAGTACTTTTTCATATATTTTAATACTAATTCTACCTAAACAATGTAGTATTTATTTGTAACCCATTATTTGTTTTTTTAAATTATAATTTATTTGTATCTATAACATTTGACGTGAATTCAAGCAGTGAATAAGATTTTTTGTACAATGTCATTGAATACATTCATTAGTGTCCTAAATTGTGGGTCAAATGTAACATGTACAATGGGCCCAACCCTACGCGTTATCACGCATGCTTTAGGTGAGACTAAGAATATAAGAAATATGTCTACAAATACATAGATCAAATTCTCCTGAATGTGCTGTACATTTTCACTAGCTACTCAAGTCCGCTTACATGTAGACGTTCAATTTCCGCCAAGCTTTGTTCCGTGCGGTCACGGACTCAAATTAAATCCATTTATTAACTATATTTGATTTGAGACACACCTTAAACGAGTGAGCACAAGTTTCTCCAACCAAAATGTGACTGGTTTGTGAGCTGTTCCCTTTCCCGATTCCTTACGGCCTATATCTAAGACGTTAAAAAAATGAATAGTCGCAGTTTTTGTATTTTATATGTATTTAAGCCACCGGCACAATTCATTATATTCTATAGACAATAAACAAATTGATTGTAACTGGGTTTGAAGTTTCTAACAAAACATGACAATAAAAGTAAAGTATTCGAAATAAAATTGATTGTTTCGGACTTTATTGTGCATTCCTTGCTTATTCGATGGTTATTGGAATTTCACGAGGGCTTCACAAGAGGTGGAAGGTGTGCAGAAACCCCCAACGCCTCCTGGGTTTAGGATGGTGAGGCCCGTGCGTTTGAATAGGGCCCGGTTTTTTTGATGTCTCCATTAGTCGTTTTTTGCCTTAGTTTTTTCATACTAGTTCTTGTAAGCTGTGCAGTAGGGTTAGATTTTTCTCCTAATTTTTCAAGGGGGGGCCCAATGTGTAATTTCCTACCGTGCCCGGATTTTCTCGCGACGGGCCTACTTATGAGTGCGGCATTACTTGTATAATACCGTTAAAGAAACGAGAAACGAAATTATGAATCACAGCTCACAAAGACACTACAGGTGTACAGTGGTCCACGTTACACTGCACTGTTGCCAAACTTCATCAGTGTTGTTGTAAAATCACATTCAATGCTCTCTTCTGTTTAAGAATACAACTTTATTTATTATTGAAAAATATTTCTGTATGAAACCTGGTCCCTATTTTATCAAAAATTATACGGAGGTCTATGAATTGCTTTTACCATCTTCTATCAAGCACCATGAAGACCCGCTAGGAAAACTAGGTTTTAGGCTACAGATATTTTTCTTTGGGATGTTTTAAAAACCATTTGATTACTCATTGAGGTGAAACCAAGGTAAGCTTCCCTTCATTCAGTAGTTGAACGACGGTACAGACTCAGGTACGGGGATTTTTCTGAAGGGGAAGTGATTTCTGTTTGCGGATATTTTGAAGAGCTTTTGATAAACTAAGTGGGCGCATGTCATCCTTGATCCACACAGTTTTTGCGCCGATGTTTCGATATTCACAAATTTTGTCCATTGACAGTAATAAGTGTATACGACATACGCTTGAATAACAACTTGAAAAAGACAACGAATAAAAAATATGGCAACATTGAAGAAGAAGTCGATGAACGGCTTGTGCCACTCCTTCATGGGTATCTACGAATGCTGTATAAGTATATAAATAAAAAATGACCAGTTACCTGATTGATGAATGGAATTTGTGATATGGATGAATTTCATGCCAAAATAAGATTATTGGAAATAATATGGTAGGTACAATACCAAGATGACGAGACTGTTTATTTAATTATTGGTTATATTGCAATTATTCAAATTTCAAATGGGAATGATAATTTATTGGATTTTTCAAATTCCCTTCCACTCCTTTGGTAGCAATGTAAATTCGGCAGCTCTGTGAAGAACCGTCGAGAGAAAATACGAGCCCGTGGGGACAATTCGGAATCGGGGACCACTGCAGATCTGGAGAACAAAGTGCAAAAAAATGAAATGGCTCGGTAACAGTGTGGAAAGTTGAGAAATTTGAGGACTCGCTCAAACGCACGGCCTCCTTCTAAACCCTCAGGCCAAAGGGTTTCCCATTCTTCCACTCTCTCGAAGAAGATAAAATTGACGTTGAAAAATATTAATTTTTCATGCAGCAAACTAAATATTAAAGTATACTCTTTACTTACTTCATGATCTCTTTATGATGACCCAATGTACAGATTTTATGACTATACAGAATGCGATTGTACTGCCTAGATGTGATTTCGAAAAAAGAAAAATCGAAATCAGAAAACATACTTAGCATGTGCTGTAAATCGAATGAAAAATAATCTGCAGCTGAAATACAAGTTCGACATATGTAACTCTCTTATTCGCATTCGTACGAAAAAATAGACTAATTATTCACATGTCGAAGTATGTTGACGTTCAGTTACCAGTGGACGGTGCCAAAAAATAAAATTATGGTTAAAGATAAAGTAGTGAATCTTCTAAAATCGACAGCTGGGTTGATTAATGTCCAACAGGATGGATCGATCATCACCTTGTGGAGTGCGTAGGACATTTCATTGTGTGTTCGGATGCAGTTACGTTCACGTCAGTTCATTCACAAAAATACTCTGACTGAGCATTTGTTATTTCAAAGTAAACTCATCAGATACATTTTTTATCCGAGGTCTACCGTACAAGGCTTTTTGATTTCTAATTAGACATGTTTCTGTTAATTTATATGTGTTGATTATTACTGCTTGCCTGTAAGTTGAAGAGCCTTCTGGCGAATTTATTTATTCTGCTTTCAACAAATATCGTGTTTGTAAATTTTTTTATCCAAATCTTTGGGCATATCCAACATATTCATCTCATTCATCTGGTAAACATCTAATGCTTGTCACCCTATGAAATAATGTATAAGAAGTTTTTCGATAATGATTTTTTTTCTGTTCCGCAAATTCCTATTGGCACCAAAAATGGTATAATATATTTTTTGTTTTTTTTGATTCCAGATCGAGCACCCAGCGAAGTACCATTGTTGTGTAGGGACTCTTATCCTGGTTCATTTACAACGAATGGTGGTGAGTAGCTAGTGATTATCCCATGATCCGGCTTTTACTTTCCTTAAAATCTACAGCTGTTTATTATTGAATTAAAAAGTCATTACTACTGAGGATTTAGAAGTTATTTGAAATGTTCGGAATCTGCACCTGGAATAGATGAAAAAAATTTTGGTGCCTTCGATTTCCGGGCCTTTTAAAAACTAAACCTCCTTCGATAAATCGGCCCTTTTTTCAGGGGTTTCCCTTCCTACGGACCTCACCACTGACATTTCAATTAAATGTAATCCTCAACACTTTTTTCTATGAGGTACAAGCAATTTAATTTAGCACAGTTTATCAAGTACGACAAATCACTAGAACAAAATTTTTGAACGCTTTAAATGACCATTTCCTCATCCTAATAGAGGTTGGGTTTTTTATTTTGAATTTCTTTCATCGCGTTTTGGCGGGCTGATAATGATACATATACTCACGGAAAAAACGGGACAGCCGAAACATCAGTAAAGTTTGTTCAGTAACTATATGTGGTTTCAATCAAAGGCCAGTTGAAAGATGAATCAGCATCAACCGTATGATACATTTCAGAAGTTACATTGATTTTCCTGGTAATAAACACATATTGTTTCTAAAAGTTGTAACACTTATTCAACCCAAGGATATTGATCGACCCTTTTCGCTTGATTCCTGATAATATACTCTTTCTGGTAACAGTCAAAGGCCATCATTCTATTTTTGCGGTTACGATTGGCATTTTCTCCGTGAGCTACGAATTTATTTTTGATAAACTAAGTAACACCAACAAATTCTATTAAACTTTTTGCATAGTAACGTTCAAGTAAATTTAGATTGGCTGTGTGGGAGGTACGGTATCCATCATCCAGTACTTCAAACCATTTTTGTGAGCGCAACGACGCGGCGCCACTATCAATTTATAGATCAACAGGGAACAAAACAATGCATGCGATGGTATTTAGAAGTCATTCCAGCGACGTGTGTCTTTTTATTGTGTCGGCAATGGGCAAGTGCAGGGACGTAGTCAAGAGGGGGAATAGTGGGTTAAACCCTTCATGCACACGAAATTTCTGAGACAAACCCATTATTTACATTTCACAACGCAGAGCTTAAGAAAAGATTATGCCCCGCGAGAAAACACTACTCACTTGATTTAACAGTAAGTTTGATGGAATAAACTTCTGCAGAAGGTATCGTGTAACTTCATAGTCGGCTAGAACTACGAGCTTTAGTCCAAGGTATAGTCGCTTGACGACGTTTTGGTAGCGTTGTAGTTGTTTGTTGGGTTTTGAAATCTTTCAGGCGCCTATGAAGCGCGATAGGCGATCTGCCTTTAAGTGAGGTTCATAAAAATGATGACACATCATCATACCAAAATTCCGACGTCATGCTGGGAAAATTGCCTGGAGTTACCTTAACCAACGATTCTTCATCACAATTTAAATAGATATTTAGACTAATTTCATTGTATTGACGAAATGTCTACTGTTGTAGAACTTTTTCTTCTTATTATTAGTAGCATTATGATGATATTTTTCCATTATACTTCCATTATATTTTATTATTAACAACGTATGAATTGAACTTTGAACATAACTTGAATATATTCTCGCACGCCTCTGCGCAAGTGAAATAACTTTGTCGCGACGATTGTAACCTAAAAATCCGACAGGGTCTATGAGGAACAAGACTAGCACAGCCGAGCGTGGACCAGTTACAATAGGCGCCAGTCGAATTTTACGCGAATACAGAGACGGTTTTGAAATAATTCATCATAGCCAAACTATTGCTAACGCTAATTTACACGACAGAATACAGACGAGAAAGAGAAGTTAGCGAAAAGCCTTTGATGTATAATATCCCATTTCCATTGACCTTGATCCTGTAAGGTACACTGTTGCCAAATGTGTCCTTATTTCCGGAGCCATTCTGCTAATATCCTGTTGGGAAATTGATTCGTGAATATATCCTAGAATTTCATTCGATTATTCCGTTACCACCACTTGACAATTGGATTATGTCACGTAATATTACTAGAATTATCGAAATTCGTATAATCAAAATTTGGCAGTTTGATTGTGATGAAGATATTTGGTTATTGAGATTGCGATAAATATATTGCGAATTCAGATGATTTTTGTTTGTCACTGTATGTCAGAAACACTGCGAGAATTAATATGCACGAAATGCACAAAATTGCCCCGATTTCAAAAATCGAGTTTCTCAAAGCAGAATATTTAAAAATAAAGATATGAGTATGTCATATTACTCACCAATCATTAAAAAATTCACAATTTCCCAAATATTTCACATTAATTACTCAAGCTCTGATAACGAATTTTTTCTGTTATGTATTTAGTGGTTTATCAGTCATGAGATTAGGTTGTCAAAAAAGTTGCGTTTTGATAGCCAAAAAATTTAAATTTAGCTTTGCTTTAAGTTTTATTATGTTTCGTGAATCTCGGAAATATGGAAATCTGAATTAAACAAATATATTTCGTAGGTAGATTATAATATATGTGATGATTTTAAAGTTTTTTTCCTGGAGTTGTTGCAAAATATCATGAGCGTATATACTGAAAGGCTGGATACGTCTCTGGGTGAAGCCTATCCAAAATAATTTTAGTTCCTCACTTAAGTTCGAGTACATACCTATGTATAATATGTATATGTAACGTATATAGAGTAGGTGATAAGGTGTGGGTGATAACGATTACATGTAGCACGTCTAGCGACTTGAACGGAAAAATCGAGCTCATACAATTGAACAACTTAATGGCCGGCGCCAGCTTGTCATGAAGATAAGGCACATACGGGAAGGCCGTAGGAAGGACGTTTTGTGGCAACATCGCTGACGCTCAGTGGCGTGTGATTTCCATTATTTCACGGGGGAAACAACGCATTCTTGTAAATACTTAGATTTAAATTTTCTTGATAAGATCTGGTTTAACCTTTTAAAAGATAATTTAGACAAATAATTATATTTTGCGTACTAGATAACATTTTGAAACTATTTCACTTGATTAGCGATGTGTCAATGGTAAATTTTTCACAGAAATCCGTTTGTAGGGACACAAATCAGCAACTCGGCAACCGAAATTTCGCTCTAGGTATAAATTTTTCGATGGTAAAAGTAGAGAAGCATGTCGGATTCGTCAATCAGGCGAGCGTGGTGCCTGTTCAATAATAATAAATTGTCTAAAAATAAGCGCCCATTTCAAGCGGAGTGAGAGAGATATTGAAGCGCGGCAGGGAAGCTAACAATGTCGACAATGCTGTGTGTGTGTGCGCGTGTATTGTCTTGCACTTTCACACGCTTACGAAAACAAGTGTGGCGCCTTTGCTTAACGCGCCACGGCGGCGATGGCAGGCACGCACATGCCGCGTTGTGTCGACATTTTTGTCTTTTTTCGGCACACGCACAGGGACGGTCTTCTATTGAATCCTCTACCAACATCCTTTATTCCGCGTGCTATAACAGGGGCGTATCGAAGAGGAATCCGACCATTGGAATTCGTCAGATGCCAATGGGCAGCGCCACTTTGCGTGACACTTTCTCACCAGGTTTAGTTATATACAACCTGGTAAATATTCGTGGGTGCTGAGCATTTTTCGTGTGACTTTATTTTTTTTGCCTTGGCATCGAAAATATGTTTTTGTAATGAAGAAGCGATTTCTACAAGATCGCGAAACCGTCTGTTGTAGTACAGAACTTTTTTTCTTGGTCGTTCTGACTGTGTAGTTTCTAAAAATTGGTGGAGACGTTACAAATTATGTAAACTAAATAACACTAATGGATTGGAGGCAATTGATTTTTTTTATATTATTCAGCATTTTGAAGTATATGTTTGTTTACTAAGATGAGCTGATTTCTGTTTTAGCAGCTATAACTACAGATAACAGGTTGCTGCATTTCTAATGAATGTGGGTCACAAAGGATTATGAAAGTGTTCCTTAGTCATTCTAAAAAAAGGAATCTAATAGTTTGACTCTTTCAAAATTGGAAATTATCGAAATTCTAGAAAACTGGAGTTTTGGGAGATTTTTCCATGCTTTCAATATTTGTTAAAATAAATCTGAAAGGACTTAATGTTCCAAAATCCATTCCAAATCTGGATCACTCAAGTTTTAAAGAGAAATGATCATTATATCAGTGATCACCTCATAAAAGAAAAGAAAATGATGAATACGTTCGTCTTTCGTCGTTCGGCACCTGAGATGACATAATATCGCTTGCTGGTTACCACTTCACATACAGGGGCCCCACGCGAGGTGAACGCCGCGTCGCTGCTTAATGCAGCCCTCTGGCTATTTGGGTGCGTCTCATCCATCAGGCACACCATGAACTGTGCTTACATTTTTACAAGCTGCTTCAGCTGATTTGACAGGTATCAGACTTCTTGTCAAGTTTTTGATATTTTGATGAACTGCGTGGTCAAAAGATGAGTTTGCGCGATCTGACGTCGAATGTTGCATTTTTAGGTTTGTTGGACATTATTTTCAACCACATTCCTTGTGGCATATGATAAGGTGGTTTGAAGAAGGAGATATAATGACCCTGTTTTTTTTTTGATAAAATTTTATTCCCACTTCAGTTCAGTTATGACAAAATATGCTGAGGGTACAAAGATCGGTTGTGCTCAAACCGATATAGCCACTGATAAGCAAAAGGACAGCGCTGAGAATAGAATCAGCCGCGTATTTACATCAACCCAGTTGTATGAGTCATCTCCATCGAGAACACACAACTCGATGGAACCACTTCACTGTCGAGACCACTGATACTGGATGGCTAGGGAACCGCATCAGAAGGAGCTTTTCGACCGTGTGGCCTGAAAACGTTTCAAGGTACCACTATAATCGAAACGTTGTGTAACACGAAACCAAAGTAGTGTTATTAAGACATCCCAATAACTATTAACTAAACCCGTAATAAAAAAAACTGAATGTCACAAAACCTGGCTTCATTTACTATTTTCGCCACTATTGGATATTATTCCTCTAAAAAAAAACAAACGCCCATTCTGTTCATGATTTTGCGCCCCCGTGCACATCGCGCCTAGCTGCGAGTCTGAGCACCATTCTGCCCTAGATTTGTTGTGCGTTTCAAAAACATTGGGATCGGACTAACATAATTTGCTACAATTGCCTGAGAAGTACGGACTATGGAGCGTTGCTACGTGATGCAATTTTTGTCGGTTCTGATATGACGGTCGGTGCACGACGAATCGGACGTAATCTTGGCGCCAGTGCGGCACCGGCGCGACACGCGCGGAAAAAATGGCGACGGCGTCGCCACTCGTAATTTCTATTTTTATTCATTTACAGGAGTATCAAGCGAAGATACGCGCACACACTGCGGTCACATTCACCGCGCGTTATAGCGATACTATGTGCAGCCTTACACTTTTGCTTTTTGCTTCCTGCTAAAACTGAGAAAAATTAAATAAAATCATTTTTCATTCAACTTTCGGCTATATAGGTCGGTGAGGACAAACATTATTTCATCGCAATATGTCTGAAGATACCCCACATGCCCAATACCTATTCAGGGAGTGAAACCTCCCGGGCACGGGGTCTGAAGGGGGCCCGGAAATGCTAGATTCAATAAAAATGTTCAGTTCTTCCATGGCATCCAGTAGAGTTCATTATTTTTGCTCTCCGGTTAGGTTTATAGACTTTTTTGGTGGAAATGTTCCTTTCTTCATCATTTAAATAACAAACAATATTGATAGTTAATTAAAAATCTCCTACATTTCATAAGAACAGCCTTTGGGTGGAAAAACCTATTTTTCACATGAACGGAGTAAGGGTTCCAAAAATATAGTGCGTCATGGTACAAATCCGCCCTTCCCTGACGAAGGTTGAAGATCGAAATTGCTAAAATTTTCTTACACATACAGAAGTTCAGAATATTTCAATAAGTGCATATCTGAGCCACCTTCTGATGTCCCTCAACTACGAATTCCGGCGTCATTCCATCTTTCTGTGTCTTGCCCTCATTATAAGTTGAAGAACTTCGTATTTATCTTCCATTATCACATGGCCGAGGTTCTACTTTTTTTTACTGTGATAGTCAACAAGAAGCTCTATTTACTTCAATCAAAATTTTGCTCCAAGTAATCCATTAACTTATTTCTCATCGCCATCTTCATCAACGAAATTTCAGAGGGACGCATGTGACAATATGAAATATTTTTCTCAGGTTCGTATTTTTTTGCGATTACAATACTTCCATCGCATGGGAATTAAACTGGAAAATGATATCATGCATGCACAAAAAATTTAAAGGAACCAGCATTTCGAATTATTCTTTATATATTAGATTAAATTACAACGATACACAAAAAACGAGTTCCATTTGTGAAACCTTGTGTTTAAATTTATCGAAGAGTTTCACTAAGCAAGAGCATCTATAATCTACTGAATCACTCTACTTATTTTCAATGGTTTTCTCTCCTTATGTTACTCGGATTACACAGGATCTTTCTTATATGCATACTGTAACTAGATCTCACTCCGAATGACTAACTTTGTTACACAGAATCTGAAAGAAACGCCGTCAGCCGCGAATATCTCGAATACCTCCATGGTAATCATAAGACCATATTACGTCTAAAAATATCCTTTTGTTTGCGTACTGCCGTGTAACACCGTTAAGAGAACTTCGGTATACATGGTTCTTGTAGTCGTCAGCACTTTAAAAATACCGTGTTCAAACACGCACGGCTTTGTGGGAAGGCCGTACCAAGGACACTTGACAATGCTTGTCGTTGGTCGCGTTGCCATTTAGCTCAGCCAATAGAGCAAAAAGAAAGTAGGATTTTGTTATAGAATTCAACAGTAAACTATGATTTTAAGGGTAGCTCACAGATAACTCAAAAAAATATCAAAATTGCGCTCTTTACAATACAGATGAATGTTTTCAGTATAATCTGATACATTTTTTTAAAATATTTTCGAAGCGAGAATACCAAAATCTCAATTTGAGCATATGGTAATCTTGGCACATAATAAATATCTCACCTATATAAAAATACTATAATGTTCAACTTTATTAAGAAAATTTGTTGATCTTGGAGGAAGAATCTAAGAGTATTTGTATAAGAGCATTCGGTAATTTTGATGAGCTGTTACCAAAGCTACTTTTTGTTCCTCAGCCATAGAAAGAAGCACAAAAAAAAGAGTACAAACTGTACCAATGTGACTTCATTATCTGCGTCATTTAGTCTTTTTCCTAATTCAAGTTTGAACAGGTATTGTACAGATAAACATAGAATATAAAAAATATTTACCTGTACTTAAGCCAGAAAATATGATACACCATTGGAAATGGAGCCTATTCACAACTGACATGAAATCGTCACAACAGTCTCAACTTTTTCATCCTCAATATAATAGGCGTGAAAACAGAAATGAAATATGAGACGCGTATCGCTAAATTGCCGTTGACGAAGATGGCGATGTTAAATAAATGATATCTACTTGGAGCGAATTGAGGTGTACTTAGAAAGCAACGTATAGTTTTGAAGCAAGACTATCATATTGTTGACGAAGGTTCTGCAGTTGGCAATATCTTTTTAACTTACAGAAAAATATAGAATAATTGTTAAAAAAGCATTAAAATCATAGTTGTAAAGAAAATTATATTTTTCTTTAGAGTGTATATTTCTTTATAATGGGCATTGCAATCGAAAATATACCTTGGCAATGGCCGACTGTCTACGGCGTCAGCACACAATCTTTGAGACACGGGTTCAAGTCCCGTTCGTACCAAATGTTCTTGTCCCTCCGGTTTGTGTCTAACATTTCATTTCCGGTGTTTATATCTTTATAACAAGTTTTCACTGAATATGTGGTACAACAGCTCTTTGTGAACCAAGTGCAGAAATTCATCTATTACGGCTTGCGCGAGGCTTTAATTCTAACAACCGTCAAGCGGAGACCCGTTCTGCACAGGGTGCAAACCTTGTTTTCTGTGCAATGACAGTACATCGGTTGTCAAATTTGGTATTTTTTTATTATAAGCTTACATTTACCGTATGATGAAAAATACGCAGAGTTTCGGAAAATCTGAGAAATAAGCCATAACACATCGAAGCATGGCACACCCTGATTCAGCAACGCGCCTGTCCGCTTCGTGATTGTTTGCCGACTTCAGACGGGCTTGTTTGTAATTTTTTTTAGATAGCGAACTTTATGGCTGCTCTCGTGGCATTGCAATGTCGTTGCCTGTATACCAGTGGTACCGCATAAAACATGCAAATAAAATAAATTCTGTCATGGTTAAGCAGCACTTGATCGTAGTGAGTTTTGCCTAACTGGATGGATGCTAGTCAAGTGTCTTAAAAGGTCGATTGATTCCCACGACCAAAACTCGGCGAAAGTGTTGTAGTTGTGAAATTTGGAATTCAAGCAATTACGTTTTCTTGATATTTTATGACTGGCAAAACAGAGTTATCATTTGAGTGCACATAAAACCATACAACTAATCGAAAATGTAGATGCTCTTACTTGGTGAAACTCTTCCATCATTCATATTTAAATCTTCGTCTGACAGTAATTTTAAATTAATGTAAATCGAAACGCGTCACTGAAAGAAAAAGTAGTTTTAATTGTGAAACTTCTGTGTTAAACACAATTTTTTATCTAATTCAAAAATAGCAATTGCACTTCATCATCACGATAATTTTATATATATATATATATATATATATATATATATATATATATATATATATATAGTTGTTGGTTATTCATAAAAGCATAGACAGTGCAAGAAAGAAATGTTCAAAGTCTGATTGCAGATAATTCCATCATTTGTTACGTGTTCCGCTTTCATTACAAACATCGAAAATTTCTTCAAACACAGTAACTGGATATTGAACGAAATAAATATCTGTTTAATATCGTTGAAATATTTCAATCCCGTTTTCGACAAATATGTTGTAAATTATCTTCAAGTGATACGCTGTGTGACCTCTCCAGTAATGTATGTGTATTTTACTACGTTTGTTTACGAGTGTGACCCCGTTGATGGTGTTATGGTCAATTTATGCATTTAGTTATTATTACTTGTAGTCTGCTTCCACCATCACTGTTTTAATATTCTCAATACTTCAGTGGCTGTTAACACAGTCACAGTTTTGCACCATATGTGTTTCATTTTTGTTTGACACCGAGCAAAAATGTTTCATTCAACATTTTAGTTGGAAATACTTGAATCAAAAGTACGAGGGTCACGCTGAAAGTCTTCAGATATTCCTAATCTATACAAGTTTTAGCACGCAGCCATTTTGTCTAAAGTTATAAGCGGAGAAAATTAGCAACCTTTCAAAAGAGCTTTGGTCACAATAATTTGACAAGTAGTTTTACCGGATGCGTAAATGTATTGAGGTAGGTGGAGAATATGTTGAAAAAACAGATTAAAGTTTTTTAAAAAAACCTTGTGGTTTTTCTGTATCTAAAATTGATTTGCACAATAGGGGGATGTGTCTGTACTTTCAATACTATCAATTCACGTTTAGAACTCATAAAATTCTAACTTCATTATATCAGAAAATCATATTTTTTAACGTCTGGAGAGTGTTGATTCAATCTTTAATTTTGTCTTATAAAATCCCTACAAAACCTGACTCAGTTCGGACTGTAAAAAAATAACGAACCTGTTTCAAGATATTCGGTTTGAGATTAATGAATACTGAGATCTGGTGTCGGTGGCGGCAGAATTCTACCCCATAACTCTGGTAACCCGTATCAGCTACTTATACCAATTACGCCACGTCACCATGTACGAAATTGTTACAGCGGCGTTATGGGAGTGAAGAATATAACTACTCCACCATTCCCTTCGCCTCAAAGATATTCGGTTTTGTGAAATTGTGTCTGGCAATATTCATATTGAGTGGCAAGTGCTTTGTAAATATTCAGTTTCAGTAATAGTGTGTGTACCCGGTGCGGTATGTACAGGCGACCTTGTCACTCTTTGATAAATTGTGTTGGCAGTTGAGCGGCTTTTCCTGGAATCCTAATAAAAATACATTTAAAACAATGCTAATAAATTTCGCTAAAGAAGCGCAACCGCAGCCGTATGAAGCTCGATGTGAAGTTATCTATTTTATCTAAATGTTGAGCGTACGATATCTATTCGTTTGATGATGCCACCTATCTAACTTCCAGTATGAGATTGAGATGATTCGAATTCTATTATAAGTTCTTTGAACTCCATGCACTGCTTTTACGCATGTGTCATTAAATAGTTACTGAAATGCTAACAAGATGTTTGAAGCATTATGCGAGTTTTGATAATGAGTTTACGAATAATTTGATTGTATTTTTGATTTATTCTTCAAAATTTCTTGGATCATAGTTTTTGAAGCACTTCCTTCGGTGGCAGCAAAACAACCTAAATCATAAATTCCATTTATGAGAAACGTTCCAAATAAATCAAAAGGAAGGTTAGATCTGAGAGTTGTAGTTTTGATCGTCTAAGCTTGGAAACAAATAATATGAAAACTATGAGCGCCGAATAGCTGTTAACTAAATGTTATTAAATTCCATTCGCCTATGAGCGAGGTGTATTTATAGCTTCTCGTCGATATCACCGATCAAAAATTTTCAATGTTAGGCGCCAGTATATCGGGTGTTCCAAGTTTTGCGTACGATAATAGTTTGTGAAAGACAAGCCAAATTAACATGGTTGAAGTGCAACTAAACTTTGAGAATAGCTAAATATATTAATTTCCACGCAAATAACCAGGGGAAAATATTGTAATTGCGTAAAGTTTGGAACTCGATATATTAATTAAAATATCTTACCAAGTATATACCACCCGATTGCTCTCTACAGTCAGACCGCCAGGCGAATCTAGGCTAAAGACGCAACATGCATGTCTATCGCAGGTCTGATGCATAGTGGAGAGCATACACTTCTACATTCAGTTGCAGTATATGTATTTGCAATATAAAATCGACATCGCAAATAAATATTTTACTTTCAAACCAAATTCAGTTAAAGGAGTAAATTTTTGAACGCTAGCAACTGGTAACCCATATATGAGGCGGAACTATTGAAGCTTCGTGGGGTGTCTCGATATATCAGGGTGTGAGTCACTAGGCATAAGTTGGAATGCATGGGAAAGAAAAAAACATAAGTTTTAAATGTTAACAATTTATTTAAAAACAAAAAAATAGTTAAAATGTCTACATTAGCCATTTATGAACATTACAAAAAACTCATCTTCGGCTGGGGATATTCCAAGTTCCCTGATGTTCCCAGGGCCAAGATGGTCAGCCTTGACAACTGGAGGGCAGCCTTGTTTGCACCTGCGAAGAAGGGCTGATGAGCAGGGCTGCAGGAAGCAGGATGCACCGAAGAAGAGCTCCATTTAAAAAATGGATGGCTGGAGAAACTGGAGACGAAAAAGAAGAAGGGGTGTTCCTCTAAGGATTCGGCATGTTCCGAACATTAAGAATGCCTTAAATGTGGAACATTAGTTCTGTTGTATCCTAAATTCTTAAATGTGCATTTATTATAAGAAAGTTATTTAAATTAGGAAACCATAGGCCATTGCTCTAGTATTCAGATCAGTTTGATATTGTAACGCCCTGTATGCGACATGGTGATCGCAATTTCGGTCGTCGCGTTGGTAGGTCTTGCGGCGCCGGTGTTTTGACTGCCGGCGTCGCCGTCGCCATTCGGCATTCTCCTGCCCCCCTTTTCCCTCCCCCTCTCTCCGCCTAGCCTGCCGAATGTAATGAGCGAATGCCTATATTTATCACCTGGCGCTAAATTTTATTTATTGCCGTCGTCGCGGCGCGGCAATAGCGAGGCGTCACCGTCGCGCGTCAGTCTTCTTGCCCACCGTACAGCGCTGACTGCTAGAGATGGGCGCTCTCGGAATTGATCATCGATACTATGATGTATCGATTGTCGATTTGAAGTTTTTGAATCGTAGAAGCCTAAGAAGCTTCTTTCTTGGATGAGTCCCGCATTGGTATATTTCAAAAATTCTATCTCGATAGATACAAGTCAAACTAATAAAAGTGTGTAAGAAGAAATATTGAATGTCACTTGTATTAACACCTTTTAAACGTTTTGCTCTAAGAAGTAGTAAAAAAATTAATTATAATGCTAACTCGTAACATCACTTCTAAACATATTAATATTGGTTACAATTTTGTGTGGTATTATTTCAATCGTCTGATTTTTTTTTTGACATCGCCCTACATTGATCAGAAATGTGTAAAAATAACGTTAATACTCCACTGTCCAGTAGAAAAGTTGTGATTTGAAAAAATTTTGGATCACTTTTCCGTGGACAATCATAAAAAAAATCAAATAAGAAGCATTGTTTTTTGGGTGTTTTATGGCATATACAACACGAAATGCAATGTCAAGGAAGAAAGAGCTTTATAATTTTTCAAAATCCGTTCTGTCAGATTCAGCATTAAAATATATAATAATATTAATAATAATATTTATTTTTCTTTTGACAAATTAAGTTCTATTTTTGAATTGATACCACTGAGCGAGTAGTGAAGTCAATCGACTTGTCGCCATTTTCAACACGTGGATGGATTGTGCAATCAAAGCGATAATAATACATTTATATCATTTGTTTCGTCATTTTCTTTGAAAACTTTAATAGTTTGAGAACGATTCCGATGCTAATTATTTCAACAGGACAATTGACACACTGACTGTGATAAAATGCACGGCACACTAGAATGCATACATTTTATATGCCACCGTCGGCATGATCAAAAGTCGGTACTTTTCATCTCGCATTTTTAAAACTTCAAGTTTATCGACAAAGATAAGTGCGGTGGGTCTTGTACTCATATCATCCTCACATTCATCGGTTTATATTTTGGATTCTTCGAATATGGAAGATAAGATATGAAGTTGGTTGTTGACTGTTGATAGATTTTGTTGTTGCAATACAACGCATATCAGCGTTAGTATATGTGGTTGAATATCTCTTACAAAATTTCATTGTATATCATCGTTTCAAAGTTCCACCCGGCCAGGCAAGCGTTTCGCAGTTATGCAGATTGGGATGTGGTGAAAATCTGTAGAAGTGATGATGTATATTAATACAGGTGTTGTTGATTCTGGCGCCATTTATTATGAACTTGAGAGAGCTAGATTTTTTTACGGAAAGGGTTTTTGTGTTAGGTATCTAGAGCTTTTGAAATGCAACTGTTTTTGATAGTTCTAAATAATAGTACTAGAAACCTCATTTCATATTTTTGTTCATCTTGTGTTAACGTGTTAAGAGATTTTTCTGTTGCATATAGGTATATTGGTTTATATCTGGATGAGTACAGCACGCACGATTTGAAATTCGTTGAAAATATAGTCTTTGAGGGAGTATGCCTACTCGGACTGATAAAGAGACATGCTTGTGGCTCAATTGGTAGAGTATATGTCCGCTGTAGGCTAGATTTCCTCTTCTTTTTCTTAATTTCTGATGTAAATTTTTAGATTTTTTTTGTGCGTCCCTTTACTGCTATAATACGCAGCTTTCACTCCAATTATCAGCAAATTGTAATAGGAATATTTTTCATAGTTATCCTGTCGTATAATTTCATAATATGGAACAACCTTAATCGCAAAGGTGAACTAACGAAGTGAACGTGTGGCTGTTCACGTTGATCGCACAACGTGGCAACCGGCTTTGGAGTGATGAGGCGGGGGGGCAGGTGTAGCCGTTGCCGGTGTGGCGCCGGTGGCGCCCGATGCATCCGCCATCACAGTCGGCTATGCCGCCGCCGCCGACGTCGGGCGACCTTCATTTGTTTGATAAAAGCCGGTCGAACGCCCGCCACAGCCGACTGAGACGTACGCAGACAGGACGTGCCGCAAACGGCAGGATGGTGATCGGCACCCCCTCGAGTTTGCTGTCTGCCCGACGGGCGCACCTGCGAGGAATACAACTCATGAGCGTGGATGAGAGCAATTTATTGGGCCGTTTCATTGTTATAAAGAAAGGATGACAATTTACAGTTACAAAGATCAGTTGATGCTATGATCGGTGACAGCTTTTGTAGAAAATTTGTCCCACAATTGATATAGAACAGGTAGCTCACCTTTTTCCACGTATCGAGTTTGACGACTTGAGAATCTCCATGACGTTATTTTGCTTTGGATGATGTAGGCCTGAAGATCTCCCATAGATATATGCTTTTGGAAGCCGGACCAAGTAGTGACCATTGAAGTTTCTGTCTATAGGTAGTTCAGAAGCTGAAAGTTGATGACATTGTCCATAGACTTTGGACATAATGCAGAGGTCTGTGGTTGCTGCCGTTTTTTTTTGTTCGGGATGGGTTGCATGCGATGGATCTTTTGTCAAGTAGGAAACACGATTTCCATAAAACGGTGCAAGGCTGTTTACGTCTGATTGCATGACGCTGATAAAATCTATTATATATGAAGCGCAGTATGCAACAATAAAAATAGAGCATAGATTGTATTACCAAGCGATGGGAAGGGAAATTCACATATTACATCACGAAGTTTTCCTGTGTCAACAATATTCATTCTTCACCTTTTCCTCGTACTGCCACTGGTGTCACTTTTCGGTTCAGACGACGTGACGGTTAACGACGTCTGTCTGTCTCTGTCTCATGGGGGATGCGGGAACATTACAGGCCGGATATGTGGAGCTCCCACATCCTTAATAACATTTAGACGGAATGCACGTACTTTGTGTAACAATGGAAATTGTTGCCACAGTAGTATTTTTTTATTGAACTGGCTTACAACTTTAGTCTATTGCTATTCATTTATCGATGGTTAATGAAGCAGTTGAAAATATTCGTACTACAATATTTCCAGAAATCTCGTGATTGCATTTACTATCATGTGAACAAGTCTACGAAATTTTGTGCCGGGAAAAGTATTTTTAGGTGCTTCATAATAATTGTACCATGAAAATCACACTGTTATTGTTTTTTCGCCGACTAATCTCAGAAACCGTTGGAATAATTTTGGATGAATACTATATGTCCAAATTAAATTAAACTGCTTAATTTTTCAATAACAGTAGAATAAACCAAAAGTATCAGTATTTTTGAAAGTTCCGTTTATATATGATTCTTGAGTTCCCGATCGAATCTGTAAAAACAAAAAAATGAAATTTTCTTAATCTTCATTTTTGTGTTATTTCCAAGCTTTTGACGTAGTGACAAAACCAAGCGTAAATCAATAGCCAGAATAGCATTTTATGAAATACTGTTGGTGTCAACAAACATCAATCGTTCAATCAGCAGCTTTGAAGAAAAAGTGGATTGATAATTTATCAGCATTGAGTCGACATACTGCACTTCATTTTTTAATAAAGTAAAAGTAAAAAAACAGGCTTCTAGTTAAATGCGCTGTAAAGAATAAAATGAACCTTTCCTTTAAAACTTTTATTATCAACTTAGAAGTCATCACACAATTATTATTACGAACGATAGAACTTGCATCACTCTGCTCAAATCCTTTCATGTAATAACATTAAACGAAAGCACTGACAAACGCTCGCTGTCCGATGATTTTACCAGCTTCGATAACTAATAAAAAAGGTTAGCTTTTATTATCTATATTTTTTTATGAATTTTCAGTATTCCTTATTAAATAATTCATAAAGATAAGGATTCCATGAAGTGGAA
Source organism: Bruchidius siliquastri (assembly GCA_949316355.1). Lineage (NCBI taxonomy): Eukaryota > Metazoa > Arthropoda > Insecta > Coleoptera > Chrysomelidae > Bruchidius > Bruchidius siliquastri. The sequence goes on along the minus strand of OX438533.1, from coordinate 38,209,204 downwards.
CAAAAAGGCCATTATATGAGATTGCCTCCACACTACAACCACAACCAATATTCCCAAAAATACAATCCCATGACATGTCAGTTATCTGGCAACGTCGCTGAGACAAAAGAGCCGGTCCTCGCATTTATCAGGATATGTGTCAGCAAGCGCGCTCTTATCGGCAAACCCGGACACAAATATGCCTTAATGTAAAAATTGGTTTTAGGCACCCGACGATAAACTTAAATTGTTTCCAATGTCCTTGTACACTTAAGAGATTAGTTAACGGGTACCTGTTGTATACCTTTCCCACGGATTGATGTTTTCTGCGGTACCAGTTTTTTTGCCTATCTGCAATATAGAAAAATAACGTCTAAATGTTGATCGCGTGGTCCCCACGAGAGAATCGAACTATTTTCTATTATTTCATCGTACAAATTGATATTATCTGGAACGATCGAGCTTTTACAAGCATACGTTACTTTTATGAACAACATGGCGTCAAATAGGTTGACTCAGAGCTTTCCACACAGTGGAATCAATTTGAAATAATTGAATTGAGCCACCCAAAACGATGGAGAACTTCTTATATGCTTAGAAACGAAATTAGCATTTTTATATTTTCCTTTCTTCATTATCTCGCCACCTCTGGATTATTTTGCGGAAACTAAAGGCTTGTTCTTCCTTGCTTCAGTGGTGATTTATTCTTTACGATCAGATCAATACTTTTTCAATTATAGATGAGCCTAGAAAAAGCCTCACCATAGTCAGTCGTCTTTCAATTTGTGAGATCTAGGGAAGAATTACAAAGTTTTATTTCTATTAGATATAGATGAGTTTCACCAAGTAAGAGCGATTACAATCTACATGTGATGATAGACAGACAAACGAGAAAGATTGACATGGTTATTTGTGATGTGCATCTCATAAAATATATTTGGAAATCTAAACGCGCGAACGAAAAAAAAAATGAAAGCTGTCCAATATCGATTTTGGGGACATTCTGAGGCCACTGATCATTACAGTGGTATCAGATTTTTGACATGACTTGATGTGAGAAGTTAGAAGTATTTAAGATTTGCAATACCTACTACATTTTGTGAAATTGAAAGTCAAAAGATTTGGTTTTTCAATACAATAATTTTTCAACTTGATTCCAAAATATCAACACTTCCACAATGCAATCTAAATTTGCATTTCTCAACAAATACCATCGCCTGGAAAGTATTTTTTGAATTGAGTTTGAATCAACTTTATAGACTGCCAAAGGCTTGCAGTCATTTGACTGAGCTGTGTTAAACTACATATTATTCCAGTGATGATGTTTTTTTCACTGATAAATATCTTAAAGTGAAAATATCACATGGATTTCAAACCGTCATTATATTATAGTCAAAGCCATTTTCCCTATCTATATGGAATAGATGTATACTCGTATATATGCTTGCGTGGCATGTTGTAATAAGGACAAACTTAGCAAGCATGAAAGTACCGCCGTGAAATACGTCGTAGGGTTATAAAACTTAAATAGGGTCATTTCGGCGAGGTTATCAACGCCAACGCCCCCAGAAGTTGTCATATCCATAGCGGAATTGTAAATTAACGAACACAACTAGTTATCAGCTACAACATTCGAAGATTTCATTATTTGGATTTGCATTTAATCGAAAAAAAAATTATATTCGAGATTTTTTCAGTTATTGAAAATCTGTTCTTCGAGAAAAAAAGAGTTTAAGGCCCCTGATCATTTTCGAAAAATTATTCGGGTAGTCAATTTTTGGCGTTGGGTAGTAGGGAGTGGTGAGGGAAAGATTAAAAAAATACGTGTTAGAAGATGACCTTTTATTTTATCATTAGTAAAATTTTGACCCTGGTCGTATTTCGTACCTTTAAATCGATCCAGTCGCAATAGTAGAATAATACTGAAGCTACGTAACCATATAACAACACGCGATAGATCCAGTCTACCGTTCAAGCCATACTGAGGAACGGTTTGATGAGAAGTCTATAAATCAATAATATATAAAAATAATATAAAATATAGCTTCAGTATACAAAATGTAATTTATTTTAGGTGTACTTATTTGTCTGAATTTTTTGAAGAATCATAATAATAACAGCAAAATATTGCTCAACGCACGTTATTAACAAAACATTAGCCTTGGAAATTTCTAATGCTATTAGATTATTGAAGATTGAAGATATTGAGATAAGATTAATACACTTGAAGTACGTTTTGAAAATTATGAACATTTTGACTCGAATTTTTTTTTGAATATTCTTCTTTTTCTTCACCTGCCATCTCCGAGTCGATGGTCAGCAGTCATCATTCTTACTTTGGAAGTGGCTGCTTGAAGAACTTATAAGTACATTCCAACCACTCTCTCAGGTTTCGCAACCACTGGATTCATGTATTATCAATTAATAAAGATGTTTTGACACATGAAGAACAAATATTTCTGATCACTGCAATAATTCTACTTCAGTTCCTGATGAACAGCTAGAATAGAATATTTTCAAAGTCATAGTGTCGGCGTCGTAAAAAACGATATTTACATATTGAGTAAGAAAGCATCAGGTGCAATATTGGTTATTCGATAAAGGAGCGTCAGGGGTGGAAGAGCGGAGGAGGGGGAGGCAGGTGGCGACGTCTACGGCGCGACGGTTGCCAGGTGTGATCGATCTGCATGCGAAATGCGAATGGCCTATAGTTAAAGGTGGATTTACACCACACAAGAAAATACTCATTCTGTCCTCCGTCCGTCGAATACCTTTTGTGCAAGTGTTCTTACGTTCTTAGCTGTGGAGTGGACTCAGGAAAACTGTCTGCTGATGATAGAAGCATATCATTACTCCAGATGTCTGTAGAATTCGAATATTTTGAGTAGTACCTCCTGAAACGGTTTAGAATAATTATTTCTCTATATGTGAAACACTTGGAAGTTTCTAACAGAGGTTATGTCGAGCTACCTTTTTTATTATCGCCTCAGGAAGATGCAGTATTTAATCTGCCCATTCCACATTATCAGGTAGATGAAAAATTCGTAGTCAGTTTCTGTATGCCTACAAAAATATCGTCCAAAGTTCTTAAGTTAGAAGAATAGAAATAGAATGAATGTCATGACGTAGCTCGTAAGCCCTCCTCTTTCCACCAAAGATCAAAAAACGACGGACAGGTAGACCTGAAGAACATAAAACAGCATAGCCCATTGAAGATCTGAAAAAAGGAAAAGTAACACTGTGAAAAATTGAAAACTATGGTAAAGCCTATCACTTCCGGGACCCCTTCAAATGCACTTACTCACCTAACAGCACAAGCCTTGTGTAATCCCCTCATTCGCGTCACACCTGATTGAAACCCTCAGACAAACCGTGCATCTTCGCCGAATTAGGAGCGCAGAACTCGGGTGTTGTGAAAGGTTAGAACAGCCCAGTATAACCTAACCCTGTTTTCAGTGCTATTTTGAAATCGATGTCAGAAATATAATCACGAACCATCAAAAAGCAAATTTCAGGTTGATATTGCGAACGATTGCAAATGAATTTTGTTCAGCTTAAACTAGACGTATGGCTGATATTGGCACTACAAAATATCAATATGGGTGTCACATTTGTCATTACGTCCTTTGAGCAAGGAGGTTGAAATTGACGAGGACGTGATAATAGTGTCATTGTGTCAATAAAGCTATCCAGATATTTATGAAACTAGCGACACGCACGGCGCGACACTGTTGATGGAAAAGTCAATTTTGTCGCCTAGTGTGGTCTTACCTTAAACCGTCGAAGGAGGTCTGGAAAGTCAAGGCAGATGGACACTCTGATCACAACGCCTGGCGCCACAGGGCGCGAGCCAACGTCACACTGTGTCGGTAACCAGGTCACTTATCGCACTCGATACCGTCTATAATGTCTAGAGTCTAGACGGTATTGCTTAAATATTACAGATATAAAGTATTCTAATCGTACGAAATTCAGAATTTGACTATGGTCCGACTCACTGGACTGTCGGTCTGGGCTGTCCGAAAAACGACGTTTCTATATTTTAAAACTATTCATTCGAAATTATAAATAAAAATGTGTTGCTAGTGGATATCGAACCCACAACGTCCTGCATTCTAGGCAGTTACTTTAAACCATTCAGCCACGGCGAGACCGCCACGCAACTTTTCTAACATGTGAAGCACAATCTTGGTTGGACATCTATTAACAATATTTCAAAAATTCACTTTAGTAGCTCCCAAAATCTTCAAAAACTGGTATAACTACACGTGAAATACAGTCAAGTCATTTTTTAAGAAGTTAAATAGTACTTTCCTCATCATTCTTGATCACTAATCAGTCCTTCAAACAGAAAAGAAACAAATTCGACCCCTTCAGAAGAAAAATCAAATGGTCATTAGTCCATAGTTAGGTATTGGAAATACTTTTATTTTGGTGATTTGAATGCAAATATGTGAGGAATAATAATGTCGTAACAAGTATGGAGTACTACGCATAAACATTTTCTGGAAATGCCTTCGAAGATGCCCAAAAACTATTCTTTTTATTTGACGATAAATTCGCAGTCACCGAACCGATTTTGGAAAACTACAAAGCGCGATTACTGTCGCCATTAGCATGGGATGTAAAACGAATCTAATAACTATTGAGACCTTGAGACCAATAATCATAATGAATTTTGGGATGGTAAATAATCCGAATTTTGAGGATGCGTATGAATTTTATTCGTTAGCGAAGGTAAATAATTGTTTTATTTCTATGTTTGTAAGAGTGCCAAACTTTGTCTAATGCTTCTATCTGGTTGTTGCAGATACTCCATCGAACCCGAGCGAATGGTGTAAGTTGGCGTATTGGGAGCTGTCAGAAAGAGTGGGGCCTCTGTTTTCCGTGGACCGACCTTGCTTCAACGTCTTCGGGGACGTTCCCCATCCAGACGGACTGAGCTTGGAGACGTTGGCGATGACGGGACAGAGAAACGGGTACAGGGGTGGTGGGGATGGAAGGGGGGGCAGGTCGCCACCTCCCGACGCGGCTGTGCAACGGACTAGGTGTAAAATTGGACTTGGTTAGTATGATTTTTTTTCGTACATCGTTTTTTTTAGATGAAAGTATACATCTGACGTTTGGGGGAAGATTATGTCATTTTTTTGACATTGATAAAAGACATTTTATGGTCTGTACATATTTGACACGAGTACTCTCCGCCTCACAAACGATGAACATGTATGCGAGATGCTTGTAATGCCCTACACAAAAAACAGTCTGCCGTGGATGCATCGAGAGGCAAGAATACCTACAGGCTTTTTCGACAGCGTTTCTGGGCAGGCACGCGATAGTGTATCAGATCTTATACTTTTGTAATGAATGACAGAAATGAGGAAGCTTACAAGACGGAAATAACTTATTTTTTGATTTGGCAGTTAGTAATAGTTGTAGGCTAAGCTAAAGAGGGTGTAGTTAGCTCTATTCTCAAACGGAATACTCGTTTATTGTTTCTGTTTTACTGGCTTTTACTACCGATTGCTGCATTTTTAACTGATCAGGATCTCAAAAATGTGATTCAGAATGCTATTTAGTCCCTCGAAAAATGGTATCAAGTAAGTTGACTCTGCATTTAATTTGCAGTTATATGAGTTTATTGAATATTATAATAGAAAATGTTCGAAAACCTCAAAGTATTGTGCTTTCATTCGGAATATAAAAAAATTCAATATTTTTCAAATCCAAATCTATCAACAGTTGCAAAATCCCAACCAAATTCCTATTTTTAAACTTATACCATTACTGGGAAGTACAACGTCAACCCACTTAAGGCCAATTTTGATATTATAGAAAGATTTTTGTCGCTATCATTTGTTATCACCTCCTCCCGTCCTTCCAGGTGTAACACTATCTCGAGAGGAGGACAGCTGCGTGTGGGTGTACAATCGCTCGGACAATCCGATCTTCGTGAACAGCGCCACCCTCGACGTGGTCCCGCCCCCCGAACAACCGCACATGCTGGCGGCCTGTCACCAGCCTACTAGAGTACCTGCAGATCACTGCCTCTGCGTCTACGACCCCAACAAGGCAGCGCAAAACTACGGGTAGGTCATGTTTTCATTATGTATTTAAATTATCGGTATGGTTCGTTCATCGTGAGAAAATGACAGTGAGATCACGAAAATTCATATATTTTTGAACACCCTATATAAACGTGTCTTTTGATATTACAGGTGGACGTTTACGCATCCAATTTACGGTCCTGTGGACCCCAATTCGATCCGCATTAGCTTCGTGAAGGGTTGGGGACAGAAGTATTCGCGCAGGGAGATCAAGTCGTGTCCTTGCTGGCTGGAGATTCTGCTGGCTCCGTGCAGGTGATCCAAAATGGCCGTCGTCTACGTCGCCATCGTCACCTGCTGCTACCTATTCTGTTATTACTGTTGCATGGATGCATGTTGAAGAATGCCTGTCGCGAATGAGATACGCGTGTGTTTGAGGATGTGTTGGGGTTAGCAGAAGAGTGAAGTGTTATCTGACAGTACTGAACGTCGTCCATGGAAAACTCGAGCGTATTCTTCGGATTTTTAGGCCGTCGTCTGTTAGAATTTCTTCCTAACGTTTCGCCAGCACGAGTGGTATATAAATAATTATTTGACAATCAAATAAAAGGAAGCTGGCATTATATTATATATTTGCAAATTCTGTAAACAATTTGTGAATATTTCTGACATATTTAGGACATCAAAACTAGTTCATGTTTATTAAAAAAATCAATAAAGGTAAAGAAGACCAAACCTGAAATGACATATTTTAACTTCGACGATAACACATCATTTTTCTGACAAGCTACGCTCCGAACAGATTGTAAGTCTGATTAAGATTATGTATATTAGATAAAGTTTCCCGTATAGTCGGAGACATTCCAGCTGATAGACTCCCTAACACGTATTGTGGAGCTGCAACCACCTGGACCTTCTCCTTCTGTACCAGTCTGATAGAGAAACGCACATACGAGGCGTGTTCGCGTTGTATAATGACTTTTATAAAGCCGGTTCAGTTTTCGATCACCCCTCGTATATGCGTGCCATGGCGTCTCTTCCGTCCGATACATTATATACCTGACGCTAAAGATTTGATAGAAATTATTAGTATCAGTTTTGTCAAAGGCCTGGTTTGGTGTTAATGAGCATATATTTACGAACAAAATGTAGGTATTTAACAAAGCTGTTATAATTTCCAATTTTCGACAATAATGCGATTACTTGTTATTATTGAGTAATTGTTGATGTTCAACCCCAAATGTCACTGATTATTTCACTGTGCATCACAACCACAATGATTTTTTACATACTATATCAAACGAAGTCAGTATGCATAGTATCCAACACAACCGTACTATTAATTTACTATAACAACGTCTACCAATTACCTAATATTTAAATTTGATGTGAATGGAGAATGCGAAATTGTCCATTTTAAAAATGATGTGTCCGAGTACACATTTCCGGATACAGAATAAATGCAATCCCCCTAAAAGCTGCACAAAACATCTTCAGAGGTATTTTTCCAGCACACTGTTCCTTTTTTGACGTGTCACCACTGCATCAAGCCATGTAACATTTACTTGTTGATAAATGTGAGTAAATTAAATAAACAATGTTTGATAACCGCCGTATTTATGAGTGGAAGTGATAAATCTGAGTAAAATAGAATTATGACGATATCGGCTGACCTCTTATTATTTACTTGAAGACATAATAAATTCTATTTTAACATATTTACAAAACTTCTTAGTATACTGTTGGAAGCGAACGGCACTTCATAGAATTTGCAGCTTCCAAAAACTCAACCTGATTATTTGGACGTCTGTTCACACAGATACTTGTTTCATTATAACATATGAGATGAGATTGCAACTTGAAATTTAACTTTTATGAGATGTGTATACATTTCTTACTACTCAAAAAACTTTGCATCTAATCGATGAATGTATCGAACTTGTTCGTTTCTTAGGTTTTTGTTCATGATCTAGGCTTTGAACCACTTTAAATCAGGCTTTTTGGAAATTATTTATGTCTTGTATACTTTCGTACTTGTTATGAATTTTACTGAACGTACTTTGAACATTTATTCAAATGGAAGTGAAACTTGTCTCGTACTTTATCACCTAACACTACTGGCTTGCAAAATTGAAGTACACCAAAGACGATGTTCACTTTTCTGGCTTTATAGTTTGGGAAAAAGTTCTGATATCATATATAGATGAAGCCATTGCCTTAAATACATCTTAGATGAGAGATGTACTTTGTAAGGTTAGTCTTTTTAAATTACATTATATAGCTGTGGATACATAATCTGTTGAGCACTTCCAATGTTGAATTATATTTTTATCTATAAAGCTGACACTGTTTTTTATTGCAATTCAGGATGCTAAAAAATTATCGTTCTGTTTTTTTTTTTGAATAAATCATACGAGTGGCATCTGACACTACAATCGCAACATTTTTTGTGTCCGCAACTGTATCTGGTGCTTAAGGACAGTTTAGCAATGTCCAATGTTAGTTAGTCAGGGACCATATTGAAAGTAATTTTTTGTTTTTGACGGAGCATAAAAAAGCATTTTATTTGTATTGTCCATATAGGCATGAACATTAAGTGACTCAACATACATATTATCATAAAATTGTATCAATATTTTTGTGCTTTTTGTAGTCAAACTATCCAAAAGAAAATATGGGTTGTATTGAAAACTGCACAGCTACACACATCTCATGCCAGCAATGTCGAACATGATCAATCTCCACATATTTTCCACATTCGAGCATGGAAGTTAGATATTCAGGCCAACTGAAACATGCTATACATTATTGCATATCTTGAGACTTGAAAACACATTTTTGACTAAACGATGCTGCAATAATATGACAACTGCAGTTGTCTGGCAGATTTAAGAAGTAAGGTAGACTGGATTTCTCATGTTTTTTGAACTTTTGTTTTTGTTAATTTGTCATAAATATGTCTAAAATAAATACCCTCCTATGCGCTTATCTAGAAAATGAGCTTTATTTAGAACATACCAACAGAAACAAACGTTTTATATGTAACAAATCAACTGTTCTTTTGACATGAGATGTTTTATAGTGCCGGTTTCAATTAGGTATGACAAAAAAACTCTAGATTTTTACGAGTATATAATATTACAATAATAGAATCAATTTAAAAAGTCACTTTTTGTGTCATGTATAAATGTAAATCAGACACCGAAATAGTTCATCTACGATGAAAAAGCAGAATAGTCGTACTACTATCAGGAACAGAAAGGAAGGGGTATTTTGTATACCCACTTACCTTTTATCAATAATTGATTGGAAAATATACTGGTGTTTGGTATTATGAATAAGTCATATGAATGTTGAGATATTTCGGTACCTGACGCATGTCACATAATTTTAACGTACTTATTTTGTGGAATATGTTTTGTATTTCTTTGTTTCGGAGATCTTTGTGAATATATGCAAACTTGTTACTAGTCATATGCCAGGCCCAGCCTTTGCAAATTAGAGTGCCTTTTAAACAACAGCAAAATATGGATATAGTAATGTAAAAATGTGAAAATATTGTATTATAACAATAGAAATTTGTAATTAATTGTTTTTATTTATTAATCCATTATACATTTTTGTATATCAAAATACATTTATATGAAACATGATAATTGACTTTCAATTTCCGAAAACCTTTCATTAACTGTAAAAATACGGTATGTTTTATGTCATGGAATACTTGCATTGAGAGTGGAATTATGCACATGGGAAACAAAAACATAGAACTTCAAACTTTGTTGTTATGTTTCTTGAGTTTTGGATTATTGTTGAGCCTAGTCAAAAAAATTGTATGCCTCATTAGGCTTGAAAGCAGTATAAAAACATTAGATCCTAATGTGCAATTTTTTTTTACATGAGGAAAGTTAAAAATATAAATATTTCCGTTTTCTAACTCTGCTGAACAAGTTAAATGTTCGATGCATGCAAGGGAAGACCAATGGTGTGATCCCTCTATAAATGTATGATGTAAATTAACCCATTAAAGCCCAAATTAATTTTTTTTGTAATTTTCTATCAATTCTTGGATATGTTGCATAAAATATACATAGATTCTTTAAGAATTCCAACAAATAAATTAACAGAAAACAATTTTAAAAACAAAAAAAATGCTGTCCTCATCTGAGGACGCTGGGACAATCTTTGCTTTGTTATGGCAAAAAAGTGAATAGACGTTCATAATCCACACCAATTTATTTGGATCAATCAACAACATTACTATTATTGTGCAACATATATTTAGGTAAACTTATTTAATGATTTATTATGATATTTCGGGAAACAATTTATGTACAATGTCACCTCACATTTCATACAGAATATTCTGGGTTTTCCAGAGCAGTTTGGGAACTGACAACAACGCTGGTTAACTCTTTTGCCCAGAATATGTCCTTTATCGTCATATCTGAGATCGTCAGACTTTTTTTCTTGAGGTAGAAGGCAGTGACAAAGAACGCCCCATTTGCTTGAGGTCACATAGTAGATTGTGGCTTGATAAAAAGTTTATCATAGTCTTAAAAACGTAATTCAGGCCGCTCATTTTGAGACTTGTAAAAGCCTGAAAAAATATAACGCATAACGTCAAGGCCCAGCGTCATATTTTGAGGACACACATAGTAGCCTTACAAAAAGAACATTATGAAATAATCGATTTGTCGTGGAAAACTTTCTGTTATCTACAACTAATCATTTACAGAAGCATAATCACTTACAAGTAAAACTCAAAGACAGTAACACTCAGTATAATTTGACACTGCAAGGGCAAAGAAAAGTATAAACATTCGGACAACGCTACATCCCAAAGCAAAACAACTGTCGACTTGTGGTAGTTCAAATCGACGGGAATTAGTTCTAAAAGACCTATGAAATGAGCAAATTTCACAGTAGTAGCGTCATCTACCTAAAGTTGCATTAAGCACGCACTGTCGACTGTCCTCAAGAGAGGACACTGGCCGCTAATGGGTTAAGGGAATAATACATTTCATGGTTTTCAGTTATAATTGATATACGTTTCTATAAATTTTTCAAGAATGGTAGTCAACACTGCCATCTCAATATCTCAAGGCAGTTGATTTATAGAAATGTCATTCAATTAAAACCGAATAAATGAAACTAGTAAAAGGAATCGCATATAGAATTAGTTGATTCATGCAGTAGCAGGTAAACCAACGACGATAGAACAACTCTATCGTCAGTGAGGTAAACCATCCATATATTGTTTTGTTTGTTAACTAAAAAATATTGTTTTCCTTGTTGATGTAAGAATTCTCAATACCCATGAATACGGCGTAGAATAAACGTCAAAACTTCGGCATATTAAATTAAAATTCCTTCAATTGTCCTGTCTCTCAACATACGAAGAATGCTTGTAACTGACTCGTAAACAGCGATACAAATTACTCGTATAATAAATAAAAGTTCCGAAAACTCCCAGTCAGATTGGGTTTTACATCCAGAACCTCTTGTACTCTGTTTAAATCCTGGGCAGGAATTTTATCATGGCCTTCTGTCTTCTTTTTATTCTTTATTGGGATATAATGATAAATATTATATTAATCCTGTTGATATTAGCTGTGATTGATATCTATTGTGTATTAATTTGTCATGGATTTATTTATAAAATCCTCTAACGGTTGCACTTTTGGTAACAAACTTAGTGCACTTAACTTCTTCCGACAAGGTTTGAGCCCTACTTTAACTCGAAAAGAATGAAAATATCTCAATGGCATAAGGTAAAGAAAACCACTATTAAAATAGATTTAATAGTAGCAATTCCAATATGAATAATAATAAATAAATAGTTGTTTTAAAAATTTATTAATGAAAAAATACATGTTGGCTACAAAACCAAAAGATAAAATACAACAAATTGACATACACTCTATCTCTCTGCATACTGCAGACTCAACACTGAATATACAGTACATATATATAGAAAACTAATACTGAATAAACAATATAATTTATTTGACTCTTTTCTGTTGCCTCTGCCTATAGAGGTCATTGGAGGGTGGAAGTGGCAGATCCTCATCATCTGAACTATCCATTCCCAATCCCGGTCCCCTCTTCCGTCGTTTCAAACCGATGCTGCCACCTTCCTCGACGATCCAGTGAACTGATTTGGCCAAATCGAACAATCTTACATCACCATGCGATTCTGTTGGAGTTGGGACTGAAAAACATCGGAAATGTTAAAAAATATTGCTCAATATCAATATAGATGAATGTTTGATTTAAAAAGTGATTTCCTCAGAATTTTACAATATAATACTTAGTTGATATTCATTGTAAATTTATCGAGGCTTGACATCTGTCTCCAAACGATATTTCCATCAGCACATCAACAGCTAACCTGCTGACGTATTTTATACTGTCTATCGCCAGATGTATCATATGCTTCAATTTTATAATTGGGGAAATTGCTCTTTTTGTACTTTTTTCTAGTTCAGAAGGTCACTTTCAGTCGGCTTCACCACAGAAACTGTTGTAGTAAAACTTACATGCATCAGGGAGATGAATCCTGGAGAAGATATCCATGAGAATATCGATGTGTACAAATGGCCCTCTGAAACATTGTGGTGGGGGCAGTTGCGTACATAGTTGGGCTGCCGCTGGTGGCATTGGAAACGTTCCGCCTAGAAATAACAATTTTAAAATTGTACTAAAAGTCTGTCATAACATAAACTACAGAATACGTTAGGTAGTATTGATGGCCGGAGTTGACATAACTCTCTAAGTATAAGATGTTAGAACAATAGGCCCTCGAATATATATTCCGCAATCATAACTATGCACTTCGTCTAATCAACTAAATATTTGGAGTTTTGAAAAAAAAGTCCATTGGCTTAGGACTTTATTGAACAACCATTGAGATGTAATAATATGTTAAGATACGTCTAGTCGATAAGCCTAACCTTACTAAGAACCTCCACAGATTGGAAAATCTAAGGTGATTGATTTTTCTCACAATTTACAGCTTCTTAAGGTATTCACATTTGTGAACGAACATGTATCTTGTCGCAGCGCTTCTGGAGAGCGATAGGCATTCTGCCTTTGCGAAATATTATCTATCAAAAATAACACATAACAATAATTATTATAACTATTTTACCTGGTACGGGATGTTCTCCAGGCAAAGGATTAGATTTGGGTTTGTAAGGTATCATCTGCGAATAATCAGGTACTGGTATAGGCAGTTCTGAATCTTGTTCAATGATGGACTGTAATATGTGATTCTTGCCTGCTGCACCAGTTATGTTAATCACTTCAGTATAACTAGAACATAGAAGACAGTAATAGTGCACATTTGTGGTTAAATCTACAAATTTGTCTTTTTACACTAAAGAATTCGAACAAAATTGAATACATTTCCTTATTGAAATTTATCAGAAAAGCAAAGAACATTGAGCGGAAAAGAAATAATTGCATTTAAAATTGCAAATTCATCTTATATGAATCAAATTTGATAGAAATAATGAACAAATGAATACTTATATTTCTATATTCTCAGAAAGCTGCTTGTTCTATGGTAGAGATACAGCTTCAGCATTTCGCTGAATGTTTAAATACTCCTTCATTATTATATTTTTTGAAGTATCATTTATATTTAATGATATTGATTGATTTTGCACAGATTATAAGTTGTCATTTCAAAAGAATTGCAACACAACTAAACTAAATTTAGTTGCATGAATGAATATTAGGATTTTATCAAATGTTCCGGTGTCAGCAAGAATTCGTGATTTTTTTGTTTCTATCCACAATGTCAAGTTTATTGTTTTCATAAATTGGTGAGGTTATTTGGAAATATAATTATTCAACCATGGTACAACAGAGAACATGTCACTCGGATGCCAAAACTTAAAAAATATTTATTTATAGCATTTTAAACTTATTGTGAGTTTTGACATTTTGAAGTTATTCTAACAAGCTATGTGAAGCACTAGGTTGCAATAATTTTATAAGATTTATAATATGGAGATCTGTATTAGAAGATGGAGGCCTATATTGGACAATAACAGTATAACATAATATACGATTTTATAAAGCTGACAACATACGATGAACTATTCCAATATCTTCAAAAGGATGCAATTAAGCAGGATTATATTTTGGAATTATACATACCCAATACTCTTCAATTCCTGCGGCGTACAAGGGAAAAGATCCAAAAATCTGTATCTATCAACCAATTGCGCAGTTTCTTTGCCTTCAAACTCCTTTATTTTAGACAGAACTTCAGATCTGCGCTTCTCTACTTTCACTATGGATTGTAGATCGCCAATGTTACATTCAAACTCCAGAAACTTGTTCCAAATGTCGCTAAAAAGTAATCGATCACTTGGTTTATGTTCATTGAATATTGAAAAACTAAGTCTTTTATGACAGCAAGAGTGACAAACATTTTATAGACTCTCGCATCCACACAACGCCACGTCCATCTTTTATCCCTCCAAAATATTTTTTTGAAAATGACGTTCGACAATGAGGTTGACTGTTTTTATTTCAAATAATAAACCAACTTTCAAAAGCTTTCATGAAACATTAAGACAACATAATACCTCGAATTATAATGTTTTTGCTATTACATTACTATTGGCATGAGAAGTAACAAAAATTGCATTCATACACAGATTTTTCAGGTTCCAAGCTCCCGGATGACAAAACCCTCTCGAACAACACCCTAGTGTTGTTATCCTCGTTCAAGTGGGAAAGATAGTCAATGTAGCATGTAATATATTCCGGTATCGCTCCAAATTTTTTCAAACCCAGCTCGAATATCCTGAAGGCGATGTTTTTGTCTTTACTGCAATAGTACTCCATTAGAGCCGCGCACACGTACAGATGGTACTTTGTTCTGGGGTCCTCTCTGCCTTTCTTGAAGATAGCTCTGGCTGATTTTATACCTTCAGCTCTTCTCGCGAATTTCATGTATTGGATATATGCCTAAAATTAAAAATAACTGGGGTGAACAACTACATTACTTTCACCGATAGTTAACAGCTTTACATACATCAAATTCAGATAAAAAATGATGAAATATTTGTGAAATATGATGGGCTAAAATGATTTGTCAAAAAGGATGAAAAATAATTACAAATCGATAACTAAGATGCCAATAAACGTACATTTGCATGTCAAAGGTCAAAGAATTGAAAAGGAGACCTATAAAATATCTGGGAGCTAATATTACCAGCCAGTGTAACCAGAAAAAAGAAATCAACATTATCAAAGAGTGGAAATGCAATACTTGAATCATATATTGAGAGATGAAAGATACAAGTCGCTTCGACTCATAATAGTGGGTAAAGTAAAAGGTAAAAGATCAATAGCTACAAAAGCTACAATTCCCATTAAACATTGTATAACGAAAGTTAATATAGAGCATACGAACACATTAAATGGATCAATGAACACAGCTGTGGCAACATAAACAAGTTCATATTCACAGCACAATAATTACCAAAGTAGGATCTATGTCCTTTATCTCCAAATATTTACTATAAATCTGATGTACTTTTTCGTACTTCACCCTGCCTTCCTCATAGTCTGCATATGCAAAATATAGCAACATGTTCTTGCTTAACAAAGTGCTAGTAGCTCTTTCAAACATATTTGCTGCTTCTTCGCTGAATAGCTTTGACGCATTAACATCCTGAAATAAAATAAATATACTCAAAACGTTTCTATATATATGACTAATTCTAATATACTGGTTACCCCTTTCTCGGCTAAAATTTTGCAGCTGTGCTCTAAAAACTGAGCTGCTTGGTACCAAATGTCAGGATGATGTCCCAGACACAATAGGCACTGTTCTAAAGCAAACACTACACGTTTCGTCAACAGCGCAGTGTCTTCCGTTCGCAGTGGATTGCTCTTCTCCCATTGGATATATTTTTGCCATAGCTCCACCTGTGGAAATATAAAAACTATACAAAGGTTAAATTGGAGTGGGAGACAAGTCGGATAAGTCTGCATCCGCAACTGTGTAAACACAGATTGCAGCCACAATTTTACTTCCTTTAGTATGGGAATCATGGAAAATTTCGAATTCGAGATACTGTTTTCTTGGTTTTTTATGACATATACAACACAAAGAACCATGTCACTAATTTGCGTCGTTCTGTCTGTCGGTAAATTCACAGTTAAAGTTAAATTTGAGGTTAGTTCATTTCTGAATGTCTTCTATTATCTGTTTTTACCTGCTTGCGTTCCTCTGGAGTACCACTAGGTGGTATACTGGGAGCATTCCTATTAATCCCTCGTATTTGAACTTCTAGTTCTTTTGCGACTCTTCTGGCGTTCATATAATCTCTACTTCGCTCAATGCTCATTTTTTCGGCAATTATTGGGTTTATTGCCTGAAATAGTATATTTTATAAGTTGTACTTTTTATCTGCTGCATTAAGAGTCAACAGCCGACTATATACTGAAGCTTAGAAAGATCTTACCACATTAATATACGTGAAAGTTAGAGTATCAGGAGACCTTATCGACTGGCGGCATGGGGATCCACAAACAAAGAGTTCAGTTCAATGCAAAAAAGACTCAAACCTCTCTGGCAAGAAAATTATTTTACACTTATCTACGTTTGGAGCTTTTTCTTTACACTTCCTAACCACTTTTTGCTCATCTTAACTTTATTTTCCAGAAATTAGACACCAAAGCAACTAGTGCTGCGACTAAAAATCTCTCCCGAGCTTATAACTATTCCTCTTAATTTCTCTTATGCAAGCATAACCATCACAAGGAAATATTTTCCTAAGCTAAAATCGATCTATCAACTCCACCGTACATGTTTTCATTCCCACCTGTTCAAAAGAGATATATTCCTTCCAAAACGTCTCCATGCCAGTCATAGGTGTTATGATTCCTCGCTGATACACCTTTCTCACAGCAGAAATTTTTTGGTTTTCAGCATAAGAGCCAACTGCCTCTACGCCTTTGAGAAAATTAACATAATCGTTCCAAATGGAATAAGAGTGAATGTCCATTCCAATACGATCGAGAGCAAAGTCGTACGCCTGTGCCATTTTCTCTCTGAAAAGGAAATAGTTCAAATATCCGGTATTTTCTTGCATATTTATAATAAACCGCAAATAGAATTTTGAGCGCCCAATACACTTAAGGTTAACACAATCGGCTCACTATTTTTTTTTTAAATGCGACCACCTAAATAATAACAAAGACAAACAGGGAAAGGCGATGAAAAAATCGTAGGCGTATCGGATTCAGATAGCGACGATTTTAACAATATCTGCTGCTCTAGCATTTCGAGCAACCAGCGGATGAGAAAGAGCATTGTTACACGCCACTATATGAGAGTATTTCATAACATGAGCTATGGTCTTCCTTGCCTGGCTATTGATAACTTTTCTTTGTTTAGACTGCATCGCAACACTGCTCAGTTACGCGTCTAACAACTCAATGTCCCACTAGCTACGCCAGTGAGAAGTTAATTTCTGCCCAAGACGGCCATGCGACTGAAAATAGCCATTCAAAGAAAGTGTATAGACGAGTCAAGGCAGAAGCTTCGAAGAGGTCTGACAGTGTTGCCCATAGATAATTTTTATCTCGAATACTTTTTTGCCTATTCGAGGTGGTCTACGGTTTCAAAGGGATATTGTTGTCACTGTTACTTTAATTTGTTAGATAATATTGGACAAAATACTAGTAGAGATGGTAAAATTGCATAGATATACTTTAAATAAGGAGCTATACTTCATGCGTAAAACGCATTCTCTGGCTGGTCAGATATAACTTTTCTTTTTTATTCATGTCAGTGCGTGTAATCGTTTATTTTTTAGAATAAAATGAATTTGGAACCAATAATTTATGTTTTACTTTTTTGGGTCAACCCTACGTTTGTTGTTTTCAGAGAAAAAAAATGAAAGCTGTTAGTTTAAGCATAGTACTCCTAATATAATGCTCATATTAACCTGAAAAAATATGAATCTAGTAGGTTGACTTAGTATTGCATGTCCAGTGCATCATTTTTAAACTGTTTCTGCATTGGGAAGTGTACCTTCATAATTGTGTGCTCAAAGAATGTTTCAACTTTTAAGATATCACGATAATAACCTACATGACGTATTTTCGGTTTCTGTTCCTTTCAAAATCAATGACAGTTCCTTACACACCAGTACTTCTGAAATTGTATTTCCAAAACCTTCACTTAAATGTGTGTATTATGTTTATGATTTAAACAACATTTCTGCACTTTATGGTTAAGGGGTAGTTGAAATATGAAATAGATATCAGTGATAATGGCACTAGCAATTCTTAGACATGAAACACTTCACAGGTATATCTTAGCCTATATTTTTCATATATTTCTGTAATACTATGAAAACAGAAAAAACGTCACATACTATTAGTATCTGAATATTTGAGACTGATGTTCAATACCTCCAAAACATTAACTGCTTTTAGTTGTATGTACACATTTTTCAACACATTAGTATGTAGTTTTTGACACAATATTTACTTCTCTCTGCTGTCATAAGCAACATAGTATACCGTATATTGTGAGTATTTAATCAAGTTTTCTAAAACTCAAAATGATCATCAATAATCACTTGCCATTGACCAAAAAAATTATAATTTATTTTCCTTCTCTTAGACACAACAAAAAGAAATGTGTAGAAAACAACAAAAATAATCCGACATCATGTCATGACATCACTCTTATCCTTCTAGTCTATCTATTATCACAAGTTTAACTTTCTGTGATGTAAGTGATAGATCAATTACTTCTGCAAACATATATAAGAAGACTAGTTCATATACTTACTTGAATGTTGGCAATGATGACTTGGTTTCTTTAACATAAGTAAGGTACAATTTCCACAGTTCAATATTCAAAATCTTCATCAAACACCTTTGAAAAAGCTGTCAACAAATACTCAATGTATGTGAAAAATAACCCCCCAAAAAATATTTTTTGCTTTAAAGCATAAAATGAAATATTAACTCACTTCTTGGAACAAAACAAGTAATATGTTAGTCAATGATGGAACATTGGGTAAAGACTAGGAAATATTTTCCACAAAAAAAACAACATACCTACTATTCATGTTTTATTGTCAACTATAAGATGTAAAAGTTTGTTGCATCACCTAATAAAATTTTCCAGCTATTTTCTTATTGGAGGATTAGGGAATAAGAAAAACACATCAAACATTTACCCAGTCTTTAGCAAATGTTATGATATTCAAAATTCCCAAAAATAATAATTAAGCAGGGTAAGTATAATTGAGAGGAACTGTTTCAAAGCTAGGTGTAGGAAATATGACTTAATCAATATTGATTAAACTGATAAGACAATGTATTTTGAATCAGCCATAATAGCTTGTGTACAGCTGTAGGGGCTCAATTCAAAAAAAAAAATTACAGCATTACAACATTCAGTGACATAGCTACCAGGTAGGACTCATGGCAGCAAGAGAAAATGGGCACTGTGAGGAAAAACTATACATAAATATGAAATCTAATTCTACTATTTCAAGAACTTACATGATAGCAATATCTGTCATTATATCTATTACTGCACCTGATCTTTCAGTTTAATTCTTAGTAAAGACATACCATTTACAATGAACAAGTAAATAAATGGAAAAAATCATATGACTTGATTTAAATGATTCTCAAAATTGTATATAGTTTCAAAAACACTACTGACAATTTATCAATATATATATTATATATCTTACTGTATGAAACTATTTATTAACGGAATTGCTGTTAGAGCCTTAATGTTGGTAATTCTCTTATAAACTTATTAAATTTCCATATTGGATACTAGCTTGTCCTAAAATTAAAATAGTTCCTCTCAACTTTTCAACACATCATAAGAAGAAGAAGAAAGAAAAGAATTATAATAGTATCTTTAAAAACAAAGGTTTATTTTTATAGTCATTAAAGCAAAAAATAAATACTGTTGTATTTTTCAAAATCAACTCATCTCCTACCTTTTCCACTTTTTCAAAGTTTCTGGATTTCATCTGTAAAAATTATATAAAAATTAGTATAGATGTTGATGTCATACCTGCAAATGTGTTCTGAATCTATAAAATACTATCCAGCACTTCTCCCAAATATTTGTGACAAAATGAGTCCCATATTTAGGATATTGTACAACCCGAGGCTGTTACCAAACAACCACTCCCCATACAGTGAGGAAAGTAGTAATATACTGATGATAGTCTAATAGGCTGAATAAAAAAATCTATAGCAATTTTAGATCCAAAATATATGCACAAAATCTTAATGGTTCATCCGAACTATTAATACAATTTGTATAAGCCAGTGCTGTATCTTTCACCTTTATTCATGTGTTTGGCATGGATATTCCCATCTAACTGAGTATATATAAAAATATATTTGGCATTGTCACGTTTGCTATAATTGAACCAGAAAGAAGAGTTGGATACTTACACAAATGAAAATTTGTATTAGGATGAACCAATGAAAACAAGTTAGATCAAAACTGACCAATAGCCAATTACTACTACTAATTAGCACTGCTGTTTATGGAATGCTGTTAGTTAATTACAATATTAATGATGACTTCAAGTTTACCTCATGTTCAATATATATTCTCCAATACCGGGATGCGCTGGGGAAAATACCAATAAGGTGTTCATATAGTGATCTGACTTCCGAAATGTGTTTTGTTTGAGCTTCTCTGAGCAACAATGACCAAGATTCCAGATCATACGGATTTTTCTCCACCTGCTTCTGAGTCCTGTAGAGTTTGTCGTTACCCCAGTCCTATCAAAATGCAATTGTTCAGTTTTTTGTCTCATAAAGATAAGCATTACTTACAATATGGAGTCTTTCGTCAGTCATGGTTATGACTGATATATAGAAACAAAGCTATGTTATGCTACACCACACAATAATGCTGTTGATGGACCGTGCTCGTAGCTTATGAAGACTGCGGTTATAAAATGTAATTTGACATAAATTAATTAAAATGAACGTAAATGCCAAAGCAGGAAATGAGGAAATCCAACCAATAAACAGTATAAACACAGTCACCGCAACCGAATACCAACAAAATTACAAAACATAGGAATGGAAAATGTATAAAAATTGTTGATAGGTGACAAGTGAAATAATACATTTGACACAAGACTCACGATTGTTTTGTTGTTCGCGCCATCTTTTGTTCGAATCAATTATTATTAGCACATTTAATAGGTGTCCTACTACTATTGTATACATTCAAACCCTTGTCTTAATACTTATCACTAGATGGTGCCACAGAAATATGTGTATCGCCATCTAACCTTGTGAGCTCTAACTATGCACAAAAAGTTAAACAGTTTTCTTGACAGTAATTATTATCTTACATGCAGTTGCAGTTTGGTAATTTCCCAGCAGATGCCACTACCCGTTAATTTCCACAACAAATTAATAAATAATACATTATTTAGTTTAGATTGTAGATGCCAAGTGCCATAATTCAGATTAAAAATTGTGTATTAATTAGAACACAAAGTTTCCTAAATAAAACTCTTGATTTGATTTGGCAGTCCGACGCTTATTGAAATATAAATCGTAACGCGTCACTCATAGAAGAGTTATATTTGTAAAATTTGCTGTTCCAATGAATAATCTTTTTCTAATATATTACTTGTCTGAGGTTTTCTATCTCTGGTTTTCACTGTTTTCAGTACAGTCACTATATATTTATGTCCTAAACTAGTCTTAAGAAAACCAACATGAAAAATAATAGTACGTAGGTATTTTCGAATATAACTAAACATTTTTTCCCTAGTTTAAAAAGAAAAAACAAGAGAAATATCATTTAAATGGTGTCCCAGACCCAGGGCAAAACGGAGTACGGTAACAGCGTCTTTCGGAAGGTACAAAGTACTTATTAGACGATTTCAGGCGAAACGAGTTTTATTTATATAAAAGAGTTCTTTACAGCTTTTTTCGCGCCTTCTTTGAAAATGGGAATACAATTATTTATGTTTGGTGTGTTTGATCTACGAAACATAATATTAATCGAATGATGATTCTCCAACACGCTTGTGAAGATAAAAACCCCTGATGATTTTATTCTTAAACAATCATTATTTATGCAATATGCACAAGGAAAATAAAGGCAATGAAATGTGGTATTCTACTTCAGTTTTTTAAGCTCTTCAGCTGCATAAAAGATTGTGATAGCATTATCACTAATCTAAAAAAACGCGACTTATTCAAAATCACTACATTTGACAACTCACTTATCGTAACCACGTAATTCTCTCTTTGAGTACCTACTTCAATCTTTCCCGCCGTCATATTGAATCTCTAGTCTTTCCTATTTTTCAACCTGCGAATGGGAGTGAGAAAGAAAATCAGGCTATTAAATTCGCCCGCGCTGTCCCTCGGTACAAATTTGTCATTTTGCAAGAAGCATTTTGTGAGAAGTGGAGGATCCAGGTTTTCATCTGGCGGAATACTTCGGCGAAGTTGATTATCCAGGGTCTCTTAATGGCCCGTTAGTTCCCCTGTTGAAAGTGGTAGGTGGGATAGTCTAACCGGCGGCTCGTAGACACCGACTGAATATATCTGTTTCATTTACATTTACAACTGTATTTCGTCATGTTGTTTGAAACTTGTAGACAAGGTGTATTTATCAAAAGTTTGATTTCGGACTTCCATTGTCTATAAAATTTTGAGTATCACGACGTTTCGATTGATGTGCTATCTTCAATCGTCTTCAGGTGAACTGGCGAACACGTTCCTTTCATGCCTATTTATACCCCGTCCGGTGACGTGTCGTTGTGCGCGGTCTGTTCTGATTGGTTCCCGATGCGCGGTATTCCGGTCTGCTGACGTGGCTGTTTGTCGGTCATTATTTGTTGTCTGGTCCAGTTGTAGTCTATTGATCCTCTTTATGAGTGGCTGCCAGATTGGTTTGATGTCTCCGCTGGGTTTGCTGTACATTTTGCTGTTGTTGGTGATGAATGCCGCCTCCTTGAATTTCCTTCGATACCAATGCGGTTCCTTGGCAATAACCTTAGCGTCGTCCCAAGCTATTTTATGGTGCTCCGTCCATGCGTGGTCAGCTATTCCAGATTTTCCTGTCTCTGCTCGCTGGGTGTTGAGACGATGTTCTTTGATTCTTACTTCCAGTGGCCTTTTTGTTTCTCCAACATAGATTTTACCACATTGGCATGGTATCTGGTAGATGCAGTCCTTTGTCTCTTGAGATTCATTCCTGGGCTTAGTTTTTGTTAGGATACTTCTGAGGGCGGCAGTCCTACTTTTGATAAATCCACCTTGTCTACAAGTTTCAAACAAAAATCATATAAGTTTGTGACGGGAATAACCTGTATACATTATTAAGTTAAGAGAAACGGAATGTTACGCCACTGCTTATTTACTGAACGTTGAAGGAAACTTCTCTACCCGGAATTACAAGCAAGTTGGTAGTTTCGTTCGACTTCTGACTTCGAATTATTCTGCAGCAGTTATTATGGTATAAATACGAATTTCTTGTTGTGTCACTGTTATAATTTTGCGCTTTGTTTCTGACTTCAGTATAAAATATCTTTTAGACTGGAGCAAGAGAGAAATGTTCCAATTGTAACTATACTCCCATCCCTCCAACGTTCTTCTTGCTGTATATCAACAAACTGTTGGGTATGATATCCAATTCAGATTACAGCTACCATCCAGAGCTTACGTTGACGAAAACAACATGTTTCTCAGATTAATGAAGACATCGAAAGGATTGTAGAATAGAAATCTACAAATGGAGCTCAGTTTAACGCTCGACATCTGTGTCATCTTCCACCAAGATTCTGTGAATTAATATCAACAATAAGCATGTCATGGCCTGAACAGCTACTGCTACTCTGCAAGTCTCAGATTAGTAAGTAGCTTGATTGTATTTTTGATGGCAGTTAGAACTGTTGATTAGCTTAGCACCAACCTACTTGACGCCGTTTCTTCAGTTCTGATATCATCTAAAGAAACAATTCCTTCCTGGATAATTCTATAAGAAAAAATATAACGGATTATCCACGCATCAGATTTCCGTATGTTTTCTGTTTTCTTTTTTAAATGATCAGTAAGGCTGCTTTCTGAATGCCAAACAAATTTGAGCTTTGCTTTGTACAAATTCTTGAATTAGAATTGGATGAAGATGCAATTACTAAGGAAACTTTATTGAAGAAATTGAAGTAGAATAAAATATACCAAAAATCATCCAAGGTAAGTTTCACTTCAACATGTTTAGAATAATCGTTTTTATGAATGTCAGGGATAAAAAGCTACCACTTCTGGTAAACGTCCTCTTCCAATTTACTTGGATTCAAGATGAAGTTCATAAAATTATGTCAGAGCAGAAGAGCTTGGTTTCTTTGGAACAAGTAGATATATCGGTTATACATATAATATAATATGAATATCTCGATATGAGAGCTGCAGTTTATAGGAGCTATTACTTCAATCAATTGTTCTTCATATAAGGGAATCGTTTTCAGTTGAATGACGATGCATAAACTATGGAACCAAGCGATTGTACACAAAGTAATCAGAAAAATACAATCAAATAATGATGCCTGTGAAGTGTTTTTCATTCCGTATTAATGTTTATTTCCTTTTCACTCAAGAATCAAGTGTTGACGCTGATACTACTATAAATTTGGTGCTGTAGAAAGCTTACCAGGGCATGAAGTTGATTGTCCCATTGTCTTCGGATGTTTCAAGTGAGCGAGCATGCATTTCGGCATTGACACTGACGAAGACACATGCTACGCGTAGCAGTAATTAGTTATTCGAAATCAGCGTTGAAAACCTTTATTGTTTTTCTGGGCTTGCTATGCCAGACGAAAAAAGTCTGCTCTGAATCACTAGACCCATAGACGCAGTTAGTGAAATCCAGGAAGAGCAGAAGGAAATCGGTGAAAGGGGAGGGGAGAATAAACGCAGAATTTTGTTCTATAAAATATAATTAATTATATTTTAATATAAAATAACTTCAGGGGAACATATGATGGATTCTATTTTCCATGCTAATTGGTGAGTTAATGTTATAGTCACGAAATTTTTTTGATATATTTTGTCTTCTTGATGTTTCATGTCATGTATATCACTAAAAACATTAGGTCTCTGGCAGCTAGTAATAGTGATGGCCTAAGCTAAAGGAGACATAGTAAGTTTTTTTCTCAAGAAGGCTAATTTGTTGCGTTTATGTTTTAGATACCTTTACTCCTGATTCATGACACACAGTGTCAATTTAGCTGAATTTGATGATTTTCAATATCTATATATATCTCTAAAAACAGTTCAAAAATTGTATCCAAATTCGTATTTATGAACTGAGAGATTTAAATTAACGTTGTGTAGGACACAACACAACGCTTGTTGTTATTGATAAATGAGATAACTCATATTACTTTCTATAAACTGCATAAACGACAAAACAAGTGTTTACATTGATAAAGCAACCGTAGGAATGGAATTACATAGCTGCATAAAAATTTTGTCAGTGAATTATAAGACAATGTCAGAAATTAATGTCATGTAACCACTAGGTTAACTTTGAAACTGCTTATATAAATTAACTCGGAACATGGTCGAAAAATTAGTTATACTGCAGGATCAAGAAAAGGAAAAAGCTTTGCTCTCAGTTATAAAAGGGGTCAAGAGATTTGTAAGTCCTTCCGATCTATCCGAAAGACATCCACTTTTTTGATACTCGAAAATAATGAACGGGCGATCGCGGAAAGTTTCCAGTCGCCGCTCACCACCAACTAATCAAGGCTAAGTGCTGGGAAAGTAGCCCAGCAAAACTTCCGCACACATTATTCATACAGTCGAGCTCCAACTGAGAACAGTTTCTGTTGCGGACGAAGACAGGAAGTTCCAAGTTTTTCCGTAGTCGTCGGGAAGCAACTTTTTAATTTCGTGATAAATGCTAACGAGAAGCTTCGTCTGTTACTGTCGCTGGATTCCTCAGAGGTTCGGTTAAATCTTTTATGCCTTTTTGGTTGGCGCAGGCAGGAAAGAGAAGGAATTGGATGCACGGTGGCAATAATCCAGTCCGGATAGCCTCGCAATTATCGTTTTGCGTTTTTACTTCCAACGCCAATTGTTGGGGAATTATTGTAATCGCGAAAAATTTTGAATTCGATTAGATTGTGTTTTCTTGATGATTCATGATCACGAAAAACCATGTCATTCATTTTTGTTGGTATGTCAATCAAACATAGATCCATATGTGGACCAGATCAATTCGTCAATAAATCACCATGAGCGTGGACTCAAAAATGCTAGGAATTAGATTTCAACACCAAGATATAAAAAGTATTCAAGAAAGGTCGCGTTGCAAAGCTTACACCAAAACTTGTCAGCACAGCATCATAATCATTTTCCGAGTGTCTCCGCCTCTGTGTTTGCTCAGTAGTGAGACAGATGCAGTAAGAGTAACACGAGCTTTCGGTAAAATTGGAGCTTAATGTATTTTAATTGTTCTTTACAGTAAAACACCAAGTTAACGCTTTACTTTTTCATAATTCCTAAGCGATCTATAGATGGTTTCTCCTTATTCTTCCTTTGTTCATCCGTGCTTCAACAAAAAGGCTTTCACGCGACACCCTTTCATTTTGTATAATGTAGTAGGTAGATTGGAGCATCTAGTACAATTTCGTCATTCATTTTTGTCGCTCCATAACACAGTCTCTACACTGTCCGGTAATCCTTGATCCCTCTATAGTTTGTAAAGTACTTTTCGTTCTGGTGAAATTATGACACTAGATATTATTGTGTCAAGGACGAAAAAGGTCTGTAGATTTCTTTGGATGGAGAGAGATCTTAATTTTTTGTTTTGGTGTAATGCGTTCTACCATCTATAAAATAAAACTAGAGTAATAATATTCGAGATTTCTATCTAGTGGCAGCAAAGTAATACGTATCCATAGAATAACGTTGGCTATTTTGGTCAACATTTTCTACCGTTCAAGCGAGATGGAAGCCTGAGGAACAATCATTTATTAATAATAATATATGTAGGTACGCTGGGATTTTGTCACGTTGCCACGTTGATTGAATTGCATCAAAAAATCGATAAATTTTCTATCATCGTTGCCAGACGATCAATAATTATTGCATTTGTAGGATGTACGATAGTACTAGCACGATGATAGCAAAATTTATAATAATTTCATAATTGAGTGTATGCTCTCCACTATGCATCAGACCTGCTATAGACATGCATGTTTCGTCTTTAGCCTAGACTTGTCAGTATAGCCTGGCGGTCTAATGTGGAGAGCAATCGGTTGGTATATACGTAACCCAGTCAAGAGTGTGATAGCAACATAAACTCATCTTCCAGAGTCGCCCTTTGATTTCGTGAGTTGCCAATGGGCGTACCCATAGAGGGCGACACTGGGAGATGAGCTAATTTCATAAAAAATTCCAAATTTCCTCCAATCATCTCTTCCCAAACTTATAACCGTTGATATCTGGAAAATTTTAACCAACACGTGACCTGTAGATATCTAGAGGTTAGAGGAACCATTTGAAATTCGCCTTCTCAAAACGGAAAGGCTGAGGAAGGTAGCTTTCTTTCCAGAAATACTACTTCCTCGAAATTATTTCCTGGATGTACCTCTAAATAAGATCTTGAAAGAATCGAAATATTTCCGATACCTATCAGACCTCCTGTTATCTCGCCACACGGCAACGGCGCAAAACTTTATTCGCCGCAGCGCGCGAGAGCTTCTCGTCCGTTTTCCAAACGCAGTCGCCAGTTGGCTGTGTTTGTGTGTAGCGATTGTTGTGCCTGCCGCGGAACAGGTTACCGACCGAGACGACGCGCCGCGTTCACGACATAAAACCCGATACCCACCTGTTTGAAGTGAGTGAGAGAATTATTGTAATTCGCCGCCGGTGGTTGTTTTGGCAGTGGATATTATTTCTATTGGATTGTGTGATTTCTGTGACGCTTTGTGACAGACTTTGTGAACAACGGCGAAGATGCGTCGCTCCTGGGCCTTGCTGGCGCTGACCGCTTCTTTGACTCAAGGTAGGTGTACAGGTGAAAGAGACAAGGATGGTGGATGGCCGCCAGTTCGAACAATGGCCGTTGGTACCAGAAACCGGCGTTGTAGTACCTTGTTTCGGATTGGACCCACGCTATGTGTTATACTCGAAAAAAAAATCAATAAAAAACTACAGTTTTTTAATTTCGTTAGGGTTTGTACAATTTTGGTGTTCCTGATGATTCCTGAATGTTTAAACCTCACATCTTGTGTCGAGCTTTTTAACCCAAATATCAAGCCTATATAATAATCTGACTTCTCAGTTGTTTGGGAAGCAATATTGAATTTTTGTGTGTTTCAGATGATCGGTAGTTATTGTCGTCATGTAATGAAATTTTCTTTCAAGTAAATACTTAGTTTTTGGTTTGCAGCTACTGTATTTAAACACAGCACAGGAGAAAAAAATTGTAAAAAACATAATATTATCATCTGTTTTTATATAGGCTCTAGGTAGATATAAATGAGAATAATATTAGAAAACTAGGTTTCAATTTCGATTTATTCAACAGTGCCTATTAGAATGTTTTTCGGATTTGAATGCCAGGTCAGAACAGAATCAAGAGAGTGGTATTGTTGCGTTGCTTCATTCTTTTGATGTGGTTTTGAATTAAGTATATTTTATTGATGGAATATTTAATGATCTACAAAACTTCACACAAATGTGGAAAATACTTTATAGCATCGGTGATTTATTGTGATCGCTGAGCTCAAATTCGAGCTATCAAATTATTAGAAAAATTACTCAAATAACGATTAATTACAGTCAATGTAAGAAAATTTCTAAAATATATTTTCGAAAATTATGATATTCTTACATAACTTTGCTTGAAACACTACAAAATTCAGCAGTTCGTTTATTCTCAGATCCTCTATAAAATCTAATTCAATTCATGACATACACTGTAAAATCCTCAATCTGAATAAGATACAGCTTAAAAAATAAGGATGTGGGTAAAACATTTTTACTGTTCTTTATAATTTACATCAAGTTCATTTTTTTTTCATTCTAAAAGTATGTCATTATTCTAAATAAACCTTGTTGACCTATTAGATATACTTATTTAATTTGATCACCCCTAAAAATCTGAAGATGAAAAAAATCATACGTAAAAATTTTGATAAAATCTATCATTTCCGGGAGCCCTCCAGATGCAGCCCCTCCCCCCCCCCCCTTTAAACCCCGAGCCACGCATAGAATGACATTCCCAAGCGAGCAGAAAGGTGGACGCAAAAAAACGCCATAACTATAACGCGATGATTTTGATTATGCGGTAAGAAGACGGCGCCGTCTGCACTGTACACATACTGAAATAATTTCTTATATTACAGAAGGCTTGAATATTTTTTTTAATACCTATATAAAAATATAGTTACAGAATCTCAAGTATATGTGCTTTAATATCTAATCGGGAAGAAAACTACATCTAATCTGTATCAATCATTGTTTTGTGCCAACATTTTTATTGACATTTATATCGCATTTGAAACGGCCATGTGTTAACCGATAGCCGAGTGAAACCTAACACAATGATATTTGGTTGAATATTTGTGTTGTACACCTTTTTCAATACTTCGGAAATATGATTATTATATATGATTCAACAGGATAAATGTAATCACACAATTACAGTGATTACGTGAGCACATTTTGAACTGAGTTTAAATCCTCCTTGAGTTCAAAGCACTCGACGTATTGTTTTATTTTTAGATGTGCAGCTCATTATTTATTCTGCTGCTGCCTACTGCCTGTCCAGTCAGTTAACAATGCAAAGCCAAAAATCGTAGGTGCTGAACCTGCATTATTTGCAGTCTGAAGTTTGATGTATGACATTGGAACGCAGCTATCTCCGACACACTTGATTATTTATAACCATTGGAACCAGTAGTTCATTTCACAACGCTGAGGTTCTCATTATTCTTTTTTATTCTACCCCTTTAAATGTATATCGTATCAAGGTCGATAATAATCCGACCCAAAGCGACAAAGTCTTCAGATAATTTATTTTATCTTATGGTGATATTTGATATAGTTGTTAGGATGGTTAGGTGATGATATTATAGTTAGAAATCCACATTATTTACAGGAGTTTCATCCGAAACATTTGGTTTTACGAAATCTTTTCGATTATATGCAATGAATTTGTGTTCAACGTTTTTTAGTAACGTTTTGGAATTTTTATATCTGTATTTTGATTCATTAGAGACCACTATCTTCTGAAAGAAAAATA
Source organism: Bruchidius siliquastri (assembly GCA_949316355.1). Classification (NCBI taxonomy): domain Eukaryota; kingdom Metazoa; phylum Arthropoda; class Insecta; order Coleoptera; family Chrysomelidae; genus Bruchidius; species Bruchidius siliquastri. The sequence goes on along the minus strand of OX438533.1, from coordinate 38,178,859 downwards.
AATAACCGTATACGACATATCTCTTCCTGTATTTTTATGCCTTATCTTTGTTGTTTGTGGTGTACGTAGGATTGATTAATATATTTTGAACTCGTTGTACTTTGTGGCATCTCATATTTTTTTGTGATATATGAAGATAGCTCAATAATTGTCACTTTATAATGTTTCAGATAAAGATAACAAACATGCATTAATAGAAAAATGGTGTAACATACTAAAAACGGAAACTGTTAAAGTGTTTTCATGACATTGATCATCCTAAGATTAAGAAAGTTTATAATATTGAGTGAACAGGTAGTTTCCTAATTTTCCTAGTATCATCCTGTAGAGCATACTTAAAAATTGTAGAATTTAATGTTTTCCTGAAAATTAACTGGATACTAAACTAAACACGAAACTCAAACACATTCCAATTTCCAACCATAAAGACCTATGGTAGAAGTGAGGTGAGTTTAGTTGTCGAGATCTACGAGTCAACAAAGTTGAGGTCATATCAATTATTGTATTATTTATTTAACTTTGCGCATATGTACTACTACAACATCATAAAACATAAAACTCGTTACAGAAAGTTATAAATGCACTTGTTTGTTGTGGTTTTCACGATCGTTTTCAGTATTTTTATTCGGGAAACAATGGGTCAATTAATATCGAACACAATCATTGTTCCTTGTGTTAGTTCTCACAAGTTTTTAGTTACAGTTTGATATTGAGAGCATTATGACGTTCATAGGCTCGGACTCTTGAATTACCTGCAGTGTATTTGACCTTCTATTATGTAACTTATCAAAAGTTTTCAATTTCGCTGTATAGGTTAGATAACATTTACATCACATTAGAAAATTTTTCTCTTCTTACTGAATCACAAAACTAGGTTCGTACGTATACCTTAAAGTTCTTTATATCCCGATCCTATTAGGACGTTGTCAAAAACATTTTGAATGCTTTTGATAACAACGTTACATTGAAACTTGGTAAACATTATTACCTTATCTAACAAATAGGACACAATTATTTTTTACAAGTATACTACAATGAACAATTATACCGATAACTCAAAAGTTTAGTGTGTTGCTTTGGGGACTCTGCCCCTTCTAGGGCACTCGATGATGAACCTCGCACAGGTCGACCGCCTCCGGAAACTGTAGAAGCAGTGCCAAATGTGGTGAAAAAAGATCGACATATAACCTACACCGAAATTGAGGCTTCTCTGGGGATTGGATCGGTAGCGGTCCGAACAATCATTCATGATCACTTTCGCCTAAGGAAGCGGTGTTCCAGATGGGTGCCACATTTGTTGACCAGTGAGCAAAAAGCAACAAGAGTTGATTGGGCTAAGTTTATGCTTGAAAAATTTGATAATGGGTAAAAACACTTTTAATACCGTAACCGGAGACGAAACATGATTATATCATTATGATCCCGAAACTAAACAGCAGTCATTAGTTTGGTGCTTTGAAAGTGAGCAGCCTCCAACGAAAAGTCGTCGTTCCAAGAGTTTTGGAAAGAAAATGGTCGCATATTTTTTTCTAAAAGTGGATAATCAAAGGATAGTTACTTCTGAATGATATATAACCAAATGTGTTCCTGTGGTCTTCCAAGAACTATGCAAGAGCCGTCCAAAGACTGGTCTGCAGGGTATTCAATGGCACCATGACAACGCACCCGCCCACAGCACCGCTAGAACACTCGATTTTTTTTGCTGAACAGGGTGTCAAACTGTTGCCTCACCCACCTCATTCTCCCGACCCAGCTCCCTAAGATCAAAGAAAAGTTACGAGGTCGCCATTTTTCCACCGATGAAGAGGCAATCGCTGCATTTGAGGAGGAAATTAGCAACATTTCAAAAGAACCTTGGTCACAAGAATTTGACAAGTGGTATTACCGAATGCATAAATGTATTGAGGTAGGGGGAGAATATGTTGAAAAAACAGAATCAAGTTTTTTAAAAAAACCTTGTAGATTTTCTGTATCTAATAACTTTCAGCGTGACCCTCGTACTTTGCTGCGTATTGTCCCAAGAGGACTTTTCTGTCGCCCCATACATAAGAATATAGTCACTCGGATGCTGATTGTTATATCCTCATTTCTGTTACCCTTGGGAAAAATCCTGCCAAGTTTTGTTAGCAGTAATCACATTCTGAATGTACACCTAAGATGCCTTGAGCTGTATTCTTCAAACATCTAATGTATTTTTCATTCTAAAAGAAGCTAAATGAAAGGTCAGCAGAAAATTAATATCTCACGTAAAGTGTTGATTCGGCATTGCATTTTTTAACGATTGCATAAGAATATTGTGGTATAAATGAGGCAAAGCGCGTAACTTTCTATATTTAGACTTGAATGGTTGATTTTCAATAGGTAGGTAATTACCACTTAGCGCTAGAGAAAATATGAAATGCGTAAACTGAAAAGTATTGCGACAATTGTTGTTTATTGAAACAGACCCGGCGCGCAAAAATTACTGTAATAATACGATTCCACAATGAGGTTTATCTATATCGAGTAAATACACTATTATAAGCTTATCGAGCAAAAATTTATGGTAAGTAGATATACCTATACAACAGTACAAATAGCTCTCCAAAAATACAAGTAAGATTGTTGTGAACTATTTGTATGTATGTACTAGTTCGGGTACACACTGTGGCAACAAGAAGAATATCAAGATGGTCCGGTAACCCATAGCGTGTACTTGTGTATCAAAACGTGAAATAAGTTGACAAAAAGCAACACATAAAAAATGAGGTTAAACACCAATACATACCAATGTATTTCTTTATAGTACGTCAACGATAAACGACTATTCAAAAAAATACCAAAAACGCCCGTCTAGCAACTGGTTTTTTCAATTATAGGTACTATAAAAATATGGAAAAGGAAACATTGATAAAGTTGATCAGTACATAATAGTTCATTAGATATATGGATATGGTAGCTTGGCTATTATAGCTTATTCAAATTGACTGGATATCCAGTGACCATTCCTTTATTGTAAACAACTTAATTATCCATTAGTGCTTTTATAATGGAAGAACTAATAGTCATACCGGAGCTTGGCTCATTTGATTCGAAACCTGAATGCTCAGTTATTTTGAGGTTATATTATTGTTAACATCCATCCATATCTTCAGGAAGAATTGTGGATGTGTATCTAGGCCGCTTTTTCAACTTAATTTAAATTATACGCTCCCACGCTTATGGAAAATCAATGGATATTTGAGGTTGAAGAAAATGCTTTACAACTTTACTCTTGTCTATTTATGCTATATCACTCATATTATTAAAGTAAATTGAGAAAATTGATATTTTTATGTATTTTTCAAATATAAAATTTTTGTTTGCGAATAGCAGTAAAAAGAATCATTGCAATCGTCATTTGCTACATCATTCCACAGCTATTTCAGTAATAATATCACGAATAAAATCATCTGTTTCATCTCTTACATTTCACGGAGAAGAATACAGTATGGGCCAATTGAATTATGTTGCTTTATTTTTGCAAACCAATCCATTTACTGGGTTTATAAATAAAATATGAGAGCATACCCAAACTTCATTTTGCTTCTCATGTATAAGCGAGAAATATATACTGTGAAATTGTGATAGCTTTTTACGTTACATAAGCCCTGATAAAAATGACGCGGGGTGGTCACAAAATCTCTATCCAATCAAACATTAAAACCCTAAATCGCAATAATGCACTACGAAAAAAATATTTTAATTATTGTTTAGTTGAAAAATATGTGCGTGAATTAGTATGCTACTTCCTTCTTTTTACTATTTACATGTATGTCCGTCGCAGCAATTTTATTTACACGTATTAACGAGGGGATCAAAATCAAAAACTGAATAAATTCTCATACCAGATAATGATATTTTTGAGCAAAGAACGATATAACCTTATAGCGTGTAAGTCAATCTACTTGGATGCATTTTCTACACATGTACACATGAAATGCAATAGCACTGTATAGATACTAATAAAATCTGCTGAAATTAATAATCTGCAATTTGATATTCCATATTCCATAAAAATATTATTATACTCGTAATAGCTTCGAAAAACGACCTCAACTATTTTTATCCTCAGCAAAGAGATGAAAAGAAATACAGAAGATAACATTCTTTTTTTGTTTCTCATCTGGTCTGTATAGCTCTTTATAAATGAAGTAGTAGGCTATGACTTTGTGACGTTTTTGTCTTAGGTCTTAGTAACTTACAGGTCAGCATCCAGTTAAAATCAGATTATTTGGAATGTTTTTTAAATTGTCGAATGAAAAAGGTTTTAAGCTGTTGCTGCTGCTATATTTTTTATCAAGTATATTATAGATGCTTTCACTTGGTGAAACACTAACATCATTCAGATGAAATTATATAATTTTAACACAAAGTATCACAAATAAAACTCTGTTTTTGTTCTAATTTAATATTTAAGTCATCGTCGGACTGTCAATTTTTTATTTTCTTTTTCATTTAAATATTAGAAACGAAACGCCTCACGAACACACAATTTTTTTGTGCAGCAGTGTATTCAAATTACACAATTTTTCCATAATATTTTTTTGTGTTCAATTGCGATATTTTTCAGGTTTTACCGGCATTATTACTGTAGTATTAATTTTAATAGGTCATAGATAACCCCAATTACGTACAACTGAAATTATACCTATTGTTCAACGCCAATTTTTATCACTGTTTTGCACGACCCGCTAAATGAAAACTTCAATTCATAAAGCTGCAATTAGTGGAACTGAATAGATTTTTTAATACCTATAAATGGACAACTCAACCCGCCCATTGTGTTTAACTCAAATATCGCTTCGTGAGTATTTTTGCGATTTGGTTAAAAAATCACGATCGGATTTTGGAATGTGTTTTTTATCCATATGAAATTTCTGCTTTCTGATGTGTAAATAACTGATATTTATTTCGCCCTTTCTGTCAGTTTCAATTGAATTTGAACATACATAGTACGAAATACAGCATGTTTTGCTTCTTCTAATCTGCCTTCTAGAGAATCAAATTATTATTGAGGCATGTTTTATATTCTTGTAATGCCAAACATTTATGAAAGTATTACAAACCTAATCTTTTCGCTTCTTTAGAAGATGTAGAAGCCACTATTGGAAATCCATGGTGTCAGTGCCATTGATATCGGCGTCGTGAGACGGAAACTGAAACCTTCATATATTATTCTTTATCCATTGTAAAGATATATACAAAGTATTCGATTTCTAGTATTGGCCGTGGAACTGCACTGACTAACGTCTAGGTTAGGACCGAACCACGCATATATGTATGTGGGGATCACGATTATACGCAGTTGAAGAGAATTCTGTATGATTTATCTCGATCACGTTTGAGCTGCGATATAAGTAAATGTCATTATTGATTTTATATGAAACGATAATATTAAACTGTAACGGAATATAATGATTAGACTTTCGCGAAAACGCAGGCCTATATAAATTTATAATGCATTATTTCCTGGAGAACTAATGACGCGTCTCAGATTATGCTGCTCAAATGTAGGCTAATGCAGGTGGTATGAGAAAAAATCGAAATGCCTGCCGGTTATTAAAAGCGATAGAGAGTGGATAATTAAATTCCAGTCTTGTGGCGACCGTTAAATAGACTTGATGCTAAACTGGACCAGATGTCTGGAATTAATTATACTTGATCAGATTTTCGATCAGGAGCGATGAAGTTCCGTAGCGATTTTTCTACGAAATGTCGAGTTTGTATTGTAGAAATGTAATATGATGTAAGGATACACTTTATATGGTTTATAGAATGCAATTATAGTAATATTAATTATGCATATTCCAATAAAATAATGACGAGGTTTCAAACATAATAGAAATATTTTCAGAAAAAGAAAAAATAATGATATTGAGAACATATTTCGTATGAATCATGTTGAATAAGATCAAATATTCATATACCGAAATTGGAGAATCATTGTTTCCTTAGTATGGATGAAGTTAACAAAATACACACAAATACAAGTTGGACCACTTTCCTTGAATTCCTTGGTGTCAAAACTTCTAAAGAAAGTCGCTCCTACCGGTCTTGGTGATGCTTATGATGCGTACATAATTTTCAGCATCTTGATTGATGTCATGTGCTGCTTGCAGTATAAAACACAAAGGATTGTCCAAACTGTATCAAATACAAGTGGTTCTGGTGAGTTGCAGTACCGCTAAACAATAACTGCAGTTTTGCTCTATGGTTTCATTTACATGAGTCTGCAAAATATGGGTGTAATTGCACCAGACCGTGTCTGCACTTTATTTCCCAGGCTACCTCGCTAAAATCGTACGTGAATGAGTCACATTTATGGATATCTAATTTCCAAGGTAAAACTGGTGCGAGCGTATTCAGAGATAACGGATGCTGATAAGAGAACCGCAATGGATAAGGTCTAGTTTCGTGGTATGTATGTTTATATACATATATACAGGAAATAGAAATAATGAAACAGTATATACAATCTTGGTGGTAAGTGTATGCTCTCCACTATGTTATAATGTTGCTGCAATTGAACATTATTATTATTATTATATCGATAACGTTACTTTGGTATTATTTCCACTGGATCGATATCTGAAAAGGTACGAAGTAGTGCAGAAGTCAAAATGTTATAGATTACAAAACAATTTTTTTCCAGATCTTCCCCTTACCACCCCCACTACCAATCTTAATTTTTGATCCCCTCCTTTTTTTAAGAAAATGTTTAAGGGACTCGAAAACGTGCGAAAACGAACTTTGGCTTTTCGTAATTTTTCATGTACATTCTAGATGTGGTGAAGCTCTCATCATTCAGATAAAAAATTATGGAGTTTAAAAAATAAAACTCACACATGCACTGAAACAAACAGATTTTTATTTTTGTGTCCTAATACACATTTTTTCATATGCATTCTTTCATATTTCTGTTTTTGACGATCACTGAACTCGTTTTCAAAAACTACAAAGCTATTACACAATAGTAATCTAGTTTGAAGTTTCATCTGATTCCAAAAAGTACTTTCCAACTTATATGTAGGGGGGGGGGGAGGAATTACTAGAGGGCGTACAGACAGATAGACCGACAGGAATAGGGAATGTTTTTTGGTGATGTATCTATATGTCCTGGAACATCAAAAGAACACTATATCAAATATTTTTTGATCTCAAAATACTACATCATAAAAAAAATTGCTGAGTATTTTCAGTAAATGGGCTCTTCTGAAACTCAGTGAGGTTAGTCTAATGATAGATGTCAGACCTGAAATCAATTACTGAGTCAATATGTCCAAAATACTATCGCAATAACCTACTGGGAGTATGGAAACAGTAAGCTAATCTAAAATATTCCATTGTAAATTTAGTCGCGTAAGAAAACAGTCGCGTGTTGAATTTTTCAATTCGTTCCGCACTTTTTCTCATAGAAATTAACATACCGAACTCTCATGAGTATTATAAACTTTCGATTTTTCATAAATAATAAAAGCCTGTTGTGCCGTAGTGTTATAAACGAGTGAATTTTCGATTTGCCACGCTCTCCAAGACAGAGAAAAATGGTAGAGGTATGGAATACACAAATGTATTGCGGTTCGCACAAAAAATTCAAAAACTACCATAATTCAATAACAATCATTATATAAGTGAATCTTAGGAAAAATACATCTTTTATATTCGTCGAAAATCATAAAAATATAAAATGTAATCTAATATTTGTACATCCGGTTACTCTTTTTAAATAATTCCGGATCATGCAGGCAAACGTTTTCATTTCGGTGACCGAGTGACGGAACATGTTTGATTAAGGTAACACATATTTGCTTATCCGGTTCTCCCATATGATTGTGTATACATGTGTACTATAATGATGACTAATTACATTTACCATGCTCACATTATCTCCAACAATTATATCGAACTGCACATAACCACACAAAGTCAATAGACAGATGTCAAGATGCCCTATACAGATATGATCTTTTTTACATTTATAACTCTTTATGGATTGATTAATATTTGTGATACAAAACCGAGTCATTTCCATGTAGTGGAGCTGCTTGGGCACCAGCTTCCCTATTCAATGGTGATATTTTTTTCGCCTTTTCATGTCTTTACAATCAAGAGACACTCAGTATAGGTTTTACTTCCAATACACAGCATGAAATATTTATTCAGAATCATTTTCCTCCAAAAATCCCTATTACTGAGGCTTGAATATGATATACAAATACTAAATCAAAACGCCATTGTTTAAACCATTTTATTCACTGTCGATTAATTGAGAAAATAATAATTTTAACTTTTCGCTAACCCCTCATATATGCAGCGATTAGAGCGATGAACCCGGAAAACAACGAATGAACCGAGATAAACATACCTGCAGAGACAAAAGAAAAATACATTCTAAATATAAATGGTCTAATGCATTGTAAATACTGTCTGAAATTTAGTCCAAATTCCAACGATCAATCAACAAACAAACTTGAGATGTGAAAATGGAAAAGCTTTTTAAATATGCAGTGCCTACTATAGACGAAAATAGAAGACTGATGGAAGTTGATATGTGCATGTGGTATTTCTAATGCAGTCAATATTTATTCCGGATTGGATTTTAGTTCACATTACGAAATCGTTGGCATTTTCTGGAAAATTTAAATAAGTACAAAGATTGCTGGCTTAGGTTCGAGATATATAACTAAATAGGTCTCTAGAATTACAAATATGACGAGTTCTACATACCTTAAGTTTGACTGAGTTATTTATAAAATCACATGCGAGCGATGAAAGGAACCAAACAGCACAATTTGTGTAGGTTTTTAATGCAGGCCTTTCGTTGCGCAACTTGTCCATCTTTTCCGATGACACTGCAGTTTTTACTATTGTCAATCACCTATTGTTATCATGATCTCTCCATCAAAAGAGACTCTTGTAGCTTTTGTCAAATGCGATATCTTCTTGAACTTGAATGAAATATAAAATTATGTAGCTTTTTAAATTACCCTGCACGATTTTACTGGTCAATAAACTTCGAAATTAACCTTAGTGACACACAATTAATTTCTCCACCTAAACACATTTAGTTCAGGGCCTAGCATAGCGTAATGCTATGCTCTTTAAGGTAGTTGAGTACCACGTCAAATAAGCTTTCGAACGATAGCTGTAACGTTTCTGTACGTCTAGTAGTTTTCGAGATATCTATTAAAACGTTTGAATGTGAATTATCGGATGGATTTCAATTTTGGGCACACCCTGTATATGCTAATCACTTTGAAACTTTTGCCGTCCCTGTATATCACGTAGTTTTCGACATATCTATTAAAACGTTTAAATGTATATTTTCGTTCAGATTTCAATTTTGGACACACCCTGTATATGCTAATCACTTCAACACTTTTGCCGTCCCTGTATGTCATGTAGTTTTCGAGATATCTATTAAAACGTTAAATGTTATTTTATGGTAAAATTCTAATTTTAGATATCCCCTGTATATGCTAAACAAGTTTTCGTTTTTGTATTGTATTTGGTTTTAGCGATATCTAGCTAAACGTTGAAAATTAATTTTACTGAGAAATTTTAATTTGACACACCCTGTATATCCCAATTACTGTAATACGTATGGCTTTCCTGTATATCATAGAGTTTTCGGAATATCTATCTATTAAAATGTTTAAGTCTGAATTTTAGGCGAAATTTAAATTCGGGACACCCCCTGTATATGCTAATCAAATAAACACTTGTTTCATTTCAGATACTATATGCTCAACACTTCAGCACAATTTCCGTTTCTGTATATCATATAGTTTTCAACATATCTATTGAAACCTTAAAATGCGAATTTTCGGTGAAATTTAAATTTTAGACACACGGTATATATTAATTGTTCCAACATGTTTGCCGTCTTTCTATATTGTGTAGTTTCCGAGATATCCATTAAAATGTTGATATTTAAATTTTCGATGAATTTTTAATTTCAAATCCACCCCTGTGTATGGTAATCGCCGCAACATTATTTCCGTTTTCAAGTGTCCAGCGTTGGACGACGCGAACTCTCATTACCCTGTAGTTGACGGCTCAGTCGGTAAAATGTCGGTAATGTAGAGCGACCACAACTGATGACGCTTATAAGATGAAACCGACTGTGGAGGGAAAAGTCAGTGACATTGCGATGAAATTCGATACATTTTTGGATAATTTTCAATATCCTGACGAAAATTGATGGAATCGGGCAGAGAAAAAACGTTTAACTATCATGGCGCGAAAGAAAAAGTCGATTATATAGTGTGACAAATGTGATGTACGTCGGTTTTCCGAGTTTCGTATGGATTTGAAAGGGACCTCATGGATTTTACGTAGTGATTGTTGGAAAAATAGCTGTATTTTGTGGAAAGTGTGTGTCGGTATGAATAGCTCAGCTCAAAACTTGACTTGTCCGGTGAGTAGTATTCGTTTTCTTTATAAATATATGAGTGAATTTTGCCAAAAAAGGAAACCGACATGTGTTCTTTCGACCTTGAAATTAGCCATCATATCACACACTTTTATAAACGCATAAATCGGTGCTAAACTAATCTAATTGAATAAATGATGGTATCACTGATTTAATTACCTTCGTCTTCAAAATAATTCCATGCACAGGTGTGTAAATGCATACCTATGAAACTATGACTAACGTCTCCGGTATGCCTTTCGTCCGACTTCCTCATTAACGGTGCTTTGCAGAGTACTTTTATATAATAGGAAGCTCGTATTTTTATGCGGCTTAACATAAACTTGCGTACCGTTGCGTTAAGAGGATACATGATTAACATCACTTAGGACAATCACTGTACAAGTACGAGTATAATGCCGTCAAGTAGGTTACATTGAGAAAGAATCATGTAGATTGTAGATGCTCTTACTTGGTGGTATCATCTAGATAAAAAGAATCGGTATTTTTTTCAATTTTTTGACCAGTTTAAAGAAGCATTGTTGCTCCTAAAAGGGGAATGTATGCAAAAAAAAATTTTGAACTTTCTTTTCTTCGTTTTGGAAACTCCTCCTTCACCGAAGTAACAAATGCACTTTTATCGACTATTATACCAGGCAATTCTTACATGGATTGAACTGGATCCATCCAAATACTGCATTAAAATAATTAAAAGCTGTACGTAGGTTGACGCTGTACCTCCTACGCAATGGTCTCACACTATTGGTCTTTTGAATTTCAATAAAAAAATATTGGAACGTATGAAAAAATCCTGAAATAAAAAAACGTAATATTTACAAAACTTGCTTGAACTGGTTTGAGGTCTAAATGTTGATTGACACGTCGAAAAAAGTGTTATTTAACGCTATTTATTTAAAGGCGGAATTTTATAAATTATGTATTATATTTATTCAGTCATTTGTAATATCAGCAGTTGATGAAATAGAAGCAGCATCTTTTGAAATGCGTACCTATGTGATTAAACATAAAAAACACAATATCTCGGATTAGAAATTATTCGTTATCACAATCCTTCCCCGCCCATTGTTGTGGCAAGTAACAGAAGTCAAGTAGATCGACTCAGCATTTCCCACGCATTCATTTTTTTCACAGATAACGTATTCTGGTGTCTAAAGTATCCACTATGTAGATGAAAAATTGTGTAATTATCACACAGTTCCACAAATAAAGCTCTTTCTTTTAGTGACGCGTTTTGATTTTTATTAAAATCATCGTTGGACTGTCAGATTTGTCAGATTGTGGTTTTTGATAATAAAATTTGAATATTGTCTATTATAATTGGATATAGCTAATTTTGAACTTCGGCATACGAGTATATCGCCGCCACATTCAGTGCAAACGAACAAATCGACTCGATCATTCACAAAAGAAAGCCTTTTTTGAAAGCTTTCATACAACACAACAAAATTTTGATTTTTTTTAATGAAATACGTGGCCACTTTTGCTGTACCATTCAGAGCAAAAAAGATTCAAATGAGCACCTGTCTCCTTTCCATCTAACCAATCGATTTTTGGTAGCATCATCTGCCCATACGGACGTTTTAAGAGTTTATTGTACAAGATCGAGCTTATTAAATTTTAATTGAAATTTAGGAGCATCAATTCAGTGCATTGCTATTGTTGACAGTTGCCAATTCAATGTGGAGTATAATTGTCGGCTAAATATTACATTTCATGTAAAACTGCTTTGAAGCTCGAATTCGAGTCTCTTGAGTATAATGGAAGCTTTTGCGAATATTCTGTGCATAAAAATAAAAATTATAATGGAGAAAAAGCTGACGCATCATTAGCATCGACGGAGAAAATATTGCCATGCATATTATGTAGGCTTGCAAATGCTATACACATAATACTACAGACTCAGCGTGTTTCAACAAAACATGGAACGACAAGGGAAATTATATAATATGGGAGGGTAAGCGCTGATTATTTCATTATTTTGAGATAAGTGTTCAGATGTGCGTAGTGGCTCTTGATTCGTAACCATGGCGGTTCTTAAAATTATTAACCATGCCTTTTAAATTAACCAGCAGACGGAAAAGGCCCTATTTCTCCGGAAATCCTGGTCCGGAAATACAGGCTCAAGCGCTAATTATATTTTCATTGAGGTAGAACAATGTTTCAACTATACGCTGCAGTTTTGCGCACAACCGTTTCGTAGATTATTTGTGAGAATTCAGCGAATTCATAACGTAACGGCCAAAGGCGATGAAGTTTATTTTTTATTCTTACGGTGAGAACCAAAGCAGTGGGTGGCTGTGTTGCCAAGTCTATATTTCACATAATCTGTGACGCGACGTGCCTTTTGTTATAGTTGCTTTCCAACAAAAGCTATAAAATTCTCTGTATACGCTGACCATACTGATTTTGTAAAATGTGACACATGATTACAAATCTTCAAGGTTTTCAATGAGGCAATGTTTGAATTTTGAACCTTATTTGACATACAGTAGCAGTATGGCACAAATTCTCTGTTACCAGATCTATGACCAATTTTTTCGACAGATTGTATCTATATTCTTTATAAAAACCAGGCACCGTTTCCAAATATAGTAATACTTTCTCTTCTCTTCCAACATCGGTGTGTCGACGCGCTATAAAACATTCTTTTTTCAGTCAGTGAACTTTTAATTGATATATCTAATTAAAAAAAGCGTAATACTGAGCTACCATGCATACTAAATCTTTAAGTAAAAGTTTATTGGCCATATAATAGTATTAAAGACTGGTGAAATTTCATTGTAATATTTTCTCCCGTGAGGTCCAAGCAATAAAAACGGTGGTATGGCTATTTTGTTGCGGATGTATTGACAGATTATACTAAAATTTTTATGTGATTTATAAAACTGGATTTCTTTAGTATTTTTGTTATTTATTTGGGCCGTTTATAGATGTAATATATTAATAAAAATATTTTTTTATACGCATGATATCATATTTTATATGCATTTTCTGACTAGACATGCATATCCAGTGGGCTGATACACGTTCAATTATTATTTGCTGAAGTAGGCGTCAAGTAGCTTGACGCTATGAACAATGGAGTTAAGATATGAATCGGATTTCAGAACGGTTGATGCTTTAGAATTTAATTTAAAAAAGTATTGTAAAAATTGGAAAAGTTTATACTGCTCATCAATTTATCAATTTCCGAAATTCAGCTAACAGCATTTCACGTGGAATACACAATCAACCTATCTGATGCAATTTTCAATTATAAATATCACTTTTCTAATTATTATGCAGAGACGCAGAATTAAATCTATTAGAATTAAATTAAACTACACCATAAAATTCCATAAAATATTTAAAAAACAACGATTTTTCACCTTAGCATCAAAATTTTATCAAAAGCTTGGTAGTTATTTTCGATATATAGAAGGGTCAAGGGTCCGGCACGGAGAGACGGTAGTCGCCAGGCAGACAGACAGACTGACAGAAATGCACGACATGGTTTTTCGTGATGTATGTAGCCTTCGAATTAAAACATGTTTAACGAAGACGAATTTTGATTTTTTTCAAATACTTCACTTTCTATATACTATAGTAATCTTTATCATTTGCATAATTAAAAAGCATCTTTAAACATGTAGATTGTAGATGCTCTTACTTGGCGAAACTCTTCCATCATGTAGATAAAAAGTTGTGTAATTATCACACAGTTTCACAAATAAAACTATTAAAATCATCGATGATTTTATTTGTGAAACTGTGTGGTAATTACTCGTACACAACTTTTTATCAACATAAGAATCATCTTTGAAATACGACATATAGTACTGATTCCATGACTCATTTAACGGATGCTCAGCTTTTTCAATTCTATCCGAAGTTATTATTTTACTTTCGGTGGGTCACATCCGTTATATTGAAACTCTGGTATCAGCAATATATACTCGTAAACAGGTATTATTTGCAGTTGTAGGTCAGATCCATTTTATTAGTAACGTCTTTGTTGTTACTATGCAAAATATGTAGGCTTTAACTGCAATTTATCATATCGATACAGTAATAGAATCCGCCTACAAATATCTGGCCTTTAACTCACTTTCAAGGCTAGCCAGATGGATTTTTAAATTCCATTTAACAATGTTAATGTGCTGACAGAGTTTCCGTAATGTATTGCATTGCAACGTAAGATGTGGAGTTATTTTAATATTTATAAACTGTTTATAACCAACTATGGCTTTAAAACCCCATGACAATCCTTGGAATACGGAAGAATACTTGATTTTCGTATGAATATTTTTAAATATTTTTTTGGCCTACCAAGATTTTCTGTGACGCTAAATTTCTCAGTCTATTCAAGGAATTCTGTTAGTGAGTTATTACGTTCGGCATAGCATTGGCATGTTCCATATTTTGTTTTTCCTTGCGTGTCTGCAAACGACTGGCCTGGATATGGCCCTTATCAAGTTGTTCAGGTTGAGTATTTGCCTTTATGTTCCGTAGTGAAATATATGAAAAGACTCAATATCACGGTTAACAAATTCTCTTTATTAACCTGTGGGAGAGGTTCAGTTAGTTTTGCATTGCGGAACTCCAAGTTTCTCGTTGTATGCCAGTTAACTAGATTGCAGTAGAAAAGATTAGTTTAGGAGAAGGAGGGAAATCAACTTGAACATTTATTTTCTAAATTTTACTGCACGTACTATGGATAAATATATACATTTTATGTTGGATGACATTGTTTCGGAAGTTTTGTACAGGATTATGAAGTTGTTTAGAAAAATCTATATTCATTCAACTCTACACACAGTTAAAAAAGATTGGTTTTTTGTCTGTTTACAGGATATATCAATTAAACCTACCTCGCTATGCCGGCTGATCGCTCATTGCAAAATTATCGCCGACTTGTAACCGAGCAATTCTCATAACTTGCCGCTATCAGTCGTGATTGTAAATATACACGAGTTCCCTTTCCAACCAAGTGTGTCAGTCGAATCGGAGGAAAGAAATCAACCGGTACCATATAATAAATATTCTCATAGAAAATAGAGGAGCGGAGTGAGTTTCATTAATAATATAATAGTACAAGCACATTGGATTTCTCCCACGTTAATAATTTATTACTGCTATAGTATTGCTTTTACTAATAAGTATATTTTATGAGAATTTTACTATAAGGGGTGGCCAGCCCTTGAAACCACTCGGTATCAATACACTTCACATTATAGTGATCTCTGTAGCGATTCTCTACAATGATTTTGAAATAATGAACCATATTAAAAAAAAAATGACTACAATGTTGAAATTTGCGAAAATTCTAGTTTGTGAAATAACGTCATAAAGCTTATCGAACATTATGTCACAGAATGACGTACATAGTGGCGAAGAAATGTGGTGGCAGTAACGACCACTTTAAAATTAATGAATCTTGACAGTATTTTGGGAGCACAACCATATTCATTATTGTTCAACACAACCTCACAAAAAATTGATGTTTTTAGGTCTTTGAGGCAGGGTTTGCTTTGATCACCTGTTGTAGTTTGAATACATAATCTAATGACAGTTTAGTAAATGAATGTAGTGTAGGTCTGTATATAGCATGTCTGAAACCCACCACATAACGACTGATTCCATTCTTCCATTCTTATGCTTACTAGTACATGCAGGTCTCTGTATACAGCCATACATGTAAACGAACAGCATTATGATTCTTCATTTAAAATTCAAATATTTTTCATGTAATGAGATATAACAGATCTTTCAGATGTCTTGTGATCTTTACACCACGAACATTAATGTCATTATTTTCATACGTCTGTCGGTCGGGTCTCAACCTGTATTGCATTTTCAGTCCTTGCGTAATTTCAATAACTGCTGCAGCGGTTTTGATTGATTTCTGGTGGGTATCTTCAAAAAAGTATTCCAGATAAATTTTCTTCAAACTTATTATGCTATTCGGCCTAGAAAAGTTGTGTACTTCTTAACATTGAAAACCTTTTCTTGTTTTCTTCGACTATGTGTCATCAGAAAACGGAGATGCGAAGAGATGGTTTTATTATGTACGAAATGCAACCTCCAGCCGTATCGGTAGTGACACTCCACTGAAGAGCTTTTGTGTATTGACGCGCACTGGCACTTGGATGGACTGGTGCTTTGTGGCTGTAATCGAGAAGGCTGAGGTGTGTTAACAATGCGACTCATAATAAAACCGTTAAGGCTGTAACTATGAGACTGCAGCATTTCAATTTACCAGTTTGAGACATGATAATTGCTCAGTGATTAGCGCAACGCTATGTGGAAGAGTCGTAGTATCGGGAACTCTGGGTCATCTCTCATACACGATAGTTGATCGACCACAGTGCCTGAACAAAGCTTAAGTGAAGATATTAGTCGATCTCATGTGGATTTAGTTGGTGGCTAGTAAAAAATGGTATGTAATATACTATTACGTGCGTCCATGACAAAGAAGAAAAGAGAAATACCACCCATGTAATTATTCTACCGATCTTACATATTATACCTGGAAATGAGTGAATACATAATCCTTTTCCCAGGGCCCCTGAGGGTATTCCACCTTCCCGACAACTGACCACCGTACTGGCCGCGCTGCCAGCCCTGCTCAACCCCCTTCCCGCAACTCTGTCGAACAATTTCCCAGGAGTCTGTTTGGGCGAAGGGGCTTAAATTCCTCTCTAATTAACTCAGCGTTTACCTCGCATGTGTCTGTATGCCATACACACGTGCCTCTCGCGAAAGTTTCACTCGCTAATCTCTTCCCTTTTCAATGTGAATTATTCGTTTTTTTGCGGCACACACCATGCCCCTCCGCGGCCTCCGCTCATAGCAGAGGCGTGGAACCAGCCTGATTTTCCATATTTTTATGCCAGAGTAGCCAAGATAGTTGGTTAATACGTGCCTCGAACTGATTAATGTTCACAGCATTGCTAAATGGTAGATGTTCATTTTTCTCAATCGGCTTTTCGTTTTTATTTCTTTCGGCCAAGCAAAATCCCATGTAATCATTGAATGAATTTTCCTGAAGTTTCGGCCGCCTCACCCAAGATTTTGACTTCAGTTTCAAACGTCAAAGTTTTAGATTTGCAACGAACTTCTAATTGATTTTTTAGGTGTTGTCTTTTTGGCCAATGGCAGATTTAAAGTATTTTAGTTTTCTCGGCATTCAGAAGTCCACGTTGGTCGCAGTATTTAGTTATTGCTACGAGATCACTGGATATTGTATGTGCAGCTCTCGTACACTCTTCCGGTTTGAAATGATGATACAACTGTGTATCGTCAGCGTAAAACTGTGACTGGCATGTAGTAAGGACATTAGGAAGATCAGCCGTGTAAAGCAAGAAAAGAAGAGGGCGCAGAATAGATCCTTGTGGGGCCCCGCTGGATTTGTTTAGATGCTGAGTGCGATTTCTTAAATATGATGTTATGAATCGACAGGCAGTCTGAGAAAAACCGATCGAGATCGAGCTGTACAGGTTAGAAAATTGGGAAGAATTGCGCGGGGAGATGCGCCTTCTACAGCGTATTTGCCATTCTGCCCAGTTAGTCATGGCCCAACGGTAAGGCGTCCGCCTAGAATGCCAGAGGTTGTGGGTTCGATCCCCACTGGCGACCATTTTTTAATAATTTTTCTAAATATTATTAGTTGTTCTTGTTCCCCTGAATAAATACCAATTACTGAATATTTGACCGCCTCTGTTATCGCATATATGCCTCCGTGAAAAACTTTATTGAATATGTACGGTCGGCCGCACTCGAAATATACTTCCTTGTACCGGAAAGGCCAAAAGGAAAGAAAAGACCTTTTTGACAGAAATGCGGGTGACAAGGGTGGAAAAATTCTAATCTTTTTTGTATATGCTGCGCGCGGAAAGGAATAAAGACCTTTTTCCCTTTTAAGTGCAGTTTCTGGATTTGAAAAGGGTTAATTTGGGGGAATGCTTATGTTGTAAACGTGTGGGTCCCATGCATTGGTGTAGCTAGGAAGGAGTAGGCATATGAAATATTTCGACCTTTTTAACTTCTATTCAACAGTGTGGAAAAGTTTTCTTTTTACGACCTTACGTCAATAGGGAGAGTGAAGTATTGTAATCGCAAAATATTAGTATTTCGAGATCTATCTGGTAATACTTGACCCTTATAAAACTTGTAAACTACCATTAGGATTCATATTAAATTCTGGCAGTAGGTGAAACTTCATGGAAACATTAGAGAATATCTACAAAACTCTAATTGCATTGTTGTAAATGAACATCCTGGTTTTCTGAATTCAATTTTTTTCGATACACTACTATAAGTTTCTATCTATTTGTATTTTATGTTAACTTGAAATCTCTTAAGTCATGGAATGTATTGAGAAGAATAAAATAGCTTAAGGAATAGAGTATCTAACACATAGAATATCATAAGAAATAAAATATTTTATTACATGAAATATCCTATGAAAATTTCAACAGCAATGGTTAGGGTTTTCCCTTAACACTAGTGCAAATGCAATCACCGAAAAAAAACCCTAAGACAGACAAAAGAAAAAATTATTGAATAGAAAAATAGCTAAACAGTATAAATATTATGCCAGATTTGAGAGCTCTAAATTTGTATCGATGATAGGATGTAATTAGCTAGTTCGTAAGCCTTTGTAAATAGTCAAGTCGATGGTCTGACGATGATTCAAATATAAATCGAAATATGTCACTGGAAGAAGTTTTATTTGTGAAACTGTCTGTTGAATAAACAATTATTTTATTTGGATAATAACATCTTTATTGTACGGCATTTTTCGACGTAGTACTTTTTATTCTAAAGGGGCTTCTTTTTTCAGTTTTGTTCATAAATAATTATTAATGCTAACAAGCTTCTCACAATATGACTGTATAAGACGTGTTGTGGTACGAAATTGTTAATGATTTTCAAGGATTTTCGAACTGATCCACTTGGAGTAAATTATTATGGAAATATTTTTGTTCGAAAACTTCTGGAATCTTTCTGATTATCAAACATTGAAACTTTTTATACGTCCAATATTTTCAAATACACTCTCAAAAAACATCATTTTAAAATCTGACCGAATCTTTATTTACAAAATTATATCATTGCGTGGGATGTCCATCGTCAACTTTTTTTTTACCTTATTTTTTGGATCTAATTCGGAAAATTGATACTGACGTTTACCACATTTCTATCTAAGTATATATGAATTCAGGTTTTAGGCTTTCAAAATTCCAGTTATTAAACATATACCCAGTATATCAACAAATATTTTGATAATGAACTCGTCTCCGAAAAATCAACAGTTAAGGAAAAGTAAGGAGCTCCTCTCTTGCGGTTCTGTAAGTTTAAATGGAAAATATAAGGTCGCTTAGAACTGGGTCTGTAAAAGCCTCGGTACTGCTATATACAGCTGGCCAATGGTGATTGTACCATTGCACTACAAGTCTGACAACGTTTAATGCTCGGTTTTATGTGAACGTTAACTCAGCACAACTGTCACACCAAAGACCTGAAAGACACATAGATTGCTGATACAATGCCGGCAATGGTTTTCTTAGGAAAATTACTAAGTTAACGACCAGTAAAAACAAAAATCTAATACAAGTAGTTAGACATTCTTCAAGGCCTTCTGACATGAATTCATCGTATTCATCTGTTCCGGCTACTTGATTATTTTTTTATAAGATACTTTGGTGCATTTCCACTGAAAATAATCATGAAAGTGCTAATAAAACTCTTAGAAAATGGCGTCAAGTAGGTCAACTCTGTATTTCACATGTTGTGGTATTAATTGATTGTAGATTTTGATTGATAAAGGCCTTATCACATGAATTTATCGTATTTACATGTTTCAGGTGCTTGATCGTTTTTTCAAGATTACGGAACCAATAACAATTTAATAAATATTTAATAAATACACAAAAATCCGTGATAAAGAAATTCGAGGACATCAGCATGATTAGAGTGGTACTGAAACCTTTAAGTGGTGCGGATGGCTGTATGGTAAGGTCTGTGGCTGGAGTGGTACCTAACTGTACCCGTAAAAACGGTAACGACGAATGACGGCAACCATGTCTGGCCGCGCTACGCTAAGATCGTCTCTCCACTAGTAGCCCGCGAGACCACATACCATTGGCGTTGTTGAAAGTTATTAAGTTTCGGTATCGCTGATGGACGAGATAGATTATTTATATATCAGATTATACTGTTGTCTCTAAGAGGAATTGAACTACTCGTAATTTGAAAAATTATATTGGGCAGAAGAAACACCTCTTACTGAACACCGATAGTGTTTTATTGAACTTTTCTCATTTGAATCTACTCATCAACTGATTAACAAAAATCACACGCTCGGCCTTAAGCCTAGTTTTAGTTTTTATGTTCCGTGCGCTAGACTTGTAAGACGGAAAGTAGTTTCATGTTTTGATTTTGTGCAGATCGGGGAACTACTTCCATTTCTTGTGCTTGCGTTTACCATTGTGTCGATATCGAATTAGTGAACTGTAGTTTATGTATCATTCGAGCCCAAGAGGTAGAGTGGCAGAGAGACAAAGAGATTGAGAGACAGAGAGGGGAAAGAAAAAGAGACAGACAGACAGAGAGAGACGGGGAGACAGATACAAAGAAGAAAGAGACAGAGGCAGTGAGATATAGAGACATAGAGACATTGAGACAGATAGATAGACAGACAGAGAGACAGTGAGACATAGAGACAGAGAGACAGAAAGACAGAGAACAAGAGAGACAGAAAGACAGAGAAAAGGAGAGACAGAAAGACAGCGAGGAAGAAGACTAAAGAGACAGAGAGAGAGAGAGAGTCTCTCACTGGAAATGTATTTGTTTTATTATATTGCTTGATAGGATTCGTACGCCACTAGTAAATATAATGTGATATCAAACTATATATTTTCATCTTAGGATTTGAAGGTTTAAATTTCAGAGAGAAAAGCTAATTGTGTGTCAGGTAGCCCTGTAGATCCATATTAGATTTTACGTACGGGCAAAGTAGCTACAATAACTAAAGTAATTACAGGGCGACCACGCAAAACGTGATAAACTGTGATTTAAGAGATAAATTGAAGTTGAGTGCTCTCAGCGCCGCCATAGAAAAAGCCATTAGAGGCCAGCGTCGAATCAACTATAATGCAATAAGGAAATTAATGGGAATCAGCCAGCTAAACGTGATAAATCCCAAAGTTGAAACTGCACCGCCTAGTTCCTTGATTTCTCCTTTTGTTTTTGTTCTGTAAATAGTAGGTAAATAGCACGTATTGTTTGAAATTGGTCTGAGCGCGTGACCATAGGCAATTTAATAGCTTGTTTTGTTGTAACAGTTTCATTCAACACTTTTTGCTTCTCTTTTAAAAGTTTGTATTTGAACTGTCATTAGCTGCACATGACGAGACTCGGTTTAGCACTACCAGCACTGAATTGCATCCTTTCGTATTCTTAAGTCTTCAGGTAGTGATGAACTATCGATCACTAAAATCCAGGTTTCCGCATTTCTATATTCATTCAAATATGTTTATCAGTATCAAAACGTTTGAAGTTCTATATTCGTAGTTCCATTTATCTGGCACAGCACATGAACAAATCACTAGTCTATATTTCGAAGCAATATCAAATTTTCTTCCATAATACGACAGCTTTGCATTCTGCATATTGTAAAGCCTCCACTGTGAGTGAAGCCATTAAATTTTCATTCCGTCACAGCTTTGAAGTCAGCCGTACCCTGTCACCTATACAATATCCCTCGCCATGAAAAAGGGTTTGCTTTAGTTATTTTTGGTTTCTGTTGCGTGTACGGCTGACGTTCTCCACGTTTCGTTTTTGTTTCTGACGCCCGATTCTGTTTTGTTTTTCTCTGTGGATCTGATTAATTTGCGCCGACCAAGCTACTGGCGGCGAGGCGGTTGCCAGGCAAAAAAATTTATGTGAAAATGCGGACTTTTAATTTCACAGCCCTTGTTTATGCACCTGTTAGCCTGTGGCTAAAACTGGCAGTAGCGCACCTCGGTTCAGACTGGAGATCATTTGAGGATGACAACTATGACTAACGGACAACATTCATCAAGAGCCTGTCGTATTAGACGGTAGAGCTAGCATTTTGAGGGTGCAAAGACATTTGATTGAACACTAATACTGTAATGAATCATTGTGTAATAACGCTTTATATGAAAAATATGATTATTTGTGTTTTGATTAATTTTTTATCTGAATCACTTTATTGAAAATTTTGATCACATTTCAGAGCCACTAAATTTTGAAAATATGTATTAGTAATTATGGGAGTTTTTTAAAAACTAATTTTTTTAAAGTTCTGGAATTTATATGATAAGATAACATGAATGATCCACACCTTTACTATTTGAATGAATTGATTCATTTGAAAATTTAAATTGGACGTCTTCAGTGAAGCCGGAAAATTTTGATAAACAAGAAGTAATATAATTACTAAAAACAAAGGCTTAAAAATGTTCAACTAAGTTCCTTTTAACACGCACACGTTTTTTTCAAGCGCGGAGTATTTATGCTTCAAAGTAACTCTTATGAAGTTTGCAAAAAGGTGGATTATTAACGTGGGGCTTAAAACGCCGATACATTTTGCTGATAAAAATGTCAACACCATCTCTGACAGGTTGGATGTCATGTTCATGGAGATTTTTTTAGTAATAGGTTCTTCGTTTTGTTTGTTTTGACTATGTGGCACGTTTATTTATTTTTTTGATATTTATTGTTGATAGGTATAGCATTTTTTGTTATTGTTTAGTTTGGGCTAAAATTGAAATTTTGTTCGTTTGGGAATAAATACTTTATTTGAAAGTGAAGCATCTTCATTCTGTATGAAGCTTATTCACGAGATAACCTTTTTTTGGTACGCTAATGAAATCACAAATCTTCCACTTTTCCTGCTGAGTTGATTTAATTAAAATCCCGAGTTTTAATTATCATCAAGCCTCATCTTGATTACAACCCCAAATGATTTTCAAATATTTTTCTGGATTAGATTGTGATAAATTATTCATTTAAATTAGATCGGTATCTCATATGCTGTCTATGAATTTGTAAGGTACACGTTATGATATATAAATGCACACTGCTTATACAAATTTCGATTTTTGGCATATGCAATCAAGAAGGCAGTATTATTGGTTTTCAGAAAACTTCAAATAGGTCTTCTAAAATAACCTCTATATATATTTTCAATAATTTTGATTCTATCTAAATCATGAAAGTTGTCATATTTTTATTTTTATTTTTATTCGGAAGAGCAAAAATGGTATCAAATGTCAACAGGTGTTCATCTAGTTAATCAATTTCAAAGTTCAAAAATTTACAACGAATTGGTTTCGCCGAACGCATTTTTGGATTAGCTCATTCATAAGTTTGTACATTTTCTCAAATGGAAATATTAATATTAATATTATATGAAACACCATATTCTAAGAAGAATTTCCAGTTATTCCTCCAAGGTACTATTTTCAACCATAATTATAAGTATAAGATTTTCTATCAAGGAAAATTTCAAACAAGAAAGTTTCTTATAGAATTATATGTTTGTGAAAACAAGTTTTATTAGAAACTAAATTATCCTTCTTCATAATTATTAGGTAATTTCCTTCCTTCGAGAATTTCAATTGAAACGTTCATTCATTCACTCATTTTATCAGCTGTTCGTGAACGTGGTATACAATCTATTATTATGCGCATGCAATATGTTTTAATTGCCACTACATTTTTCATTTAAATATTAATCAAGTTTACTTTGTTGAAGGAAATAGTTAGTTCAGTTTAAAGACATTCCGTGCTGATTGCTGGCGACACAAGTTCGATTTCCGCCCACAATTAAAAACCTATGGGGCCGAATAGAGACTGCTGCATTAGATATAGTTTCGTCTTAGATATTTAAAAAACGTCAGTTCAAAATTATATTTCAAATTACGACCCAGTCATTCCCAGAAAAAATAAAAATTAATTTCATCTATCTATCTTCACCACTTTATCTAGAAAGATTTTTTTCCAATTCCAGCTAATTTTTCACGATATACAGTATATGAACTACTCACCCGAAGTTACCTTTGAACCATGCGAACTCGCACATACATATGCAAAAAATCAATTTGAGTAGCTGATAATAATAAATACCATCGTTTGGAGTGAGGTCGATAACCGGTTGTGAGATTGATCTCAAATTTCCATTTTTATAAATTCAAATTTGGAGCGCCTAAAAGATTTGTCTTCCTCCTGCAGGTTGGTACGTTGTTTTGTGTGAAAAATATTGCATTTAAAATTGATAGTTGGTTTTGCTGAAATTTGTAACTTCCAGGACTTTGATTGGTAAATCAAATTATGTAGTTGCTCTTACTTGGTGAAACTCTTCCATCATGCAGATAAAAGGATTGTGTATTTAACACACAGTTTCACAAATAGATTTTTTTTGTCTTTCAGTGACGCGTTTAGATTCTGTATATGAATAGAATTTCTTTGTGATCAACCACACCCCACATGTAGTATGAGATTGATCAGGAAATTTTTCCCCTTGGGCGCGTTTGTTTTTTTCTAGTACTGGATCCACTGTCTACAAAAACTGTTTTTACGCTGAGAGAATTCTCTTCCTCTTTACCTCTTTATTGTTTACCATATTTCACTTTACTCATCATTAAACGTCTATTACATTCCACAAAATGTATTTTAAAAAAGCAGATATCCGTGTTATGTACTGTTCAGTTAAACTACTTCTTCTGGGGTCAGTACATCCATTATGACCAACTGGAACAATAAAAATTGTAGTTTCGCGATTTCGCTATTTCCGAATACTACAGGAATGAGAGCATACAATACTTTGTAGCTTAGGAAAGGAAATCAATACGTTATAAATTTATAAACATCCACCACTTTCGCATCTATTCATAGGCCATTCAACTTTCTACCACGAATCATGCTATTTATTCCTGGCAAAATCGATCACTTTGGCTCCCTCTCCATCCAAGGAGGTAATAACGTGACATCGACATTCAAACATCTCGCACTAGCTAATTTGAGCATACATCAGCCGGGTACCGACAATTGACGGTATTCAATTGCCTCTGCTTTGCCGTGGTTTGATATAATACCACTTTGTTGCGTGAATATTATGCGTTAGTGGTCTTCTAATATACTCTTGGCATGCCGTCTGTTCCACTAGATTTAGGAATCAGCAAAGTGATCGACAATTGAAGTGGGTTGTCAAATTTCATATCTGAAAACCGGCAACACTGTAAAACTTGTGACCGGGCGTTTAGGGCCCACGCACTGCCTGAAGAGGCCCTTCACCTTCACCTAACTATATCTTTGTTAAGCTGTATAGAGATTTAGAGAATATTCTACCTGGCAGGTACTAGTTTTCATTATGTGGAACAGGATGGGGTCACTCATTAATTTCCCATTGGAATAATTTATTCATAAATTGGACAGGCGTTATTCAAGAGATTATTCAGATGGGCAGATGTGTATGATGATTTCATAATGAAACGATCCACAGATACAGTCATGGGGGAATCCTGGATTGAAAATATTATAAGCTCGGAAGTAAAGGGTATTTCCATGTTATATCCCAAATGCATATTCATGCAGTGGAACATAACGAAAGCGCATTATTATTGATAGGTGAAATGTATTAAAATGTTTGTCTATGCAAAGCTTTTCAATTCTATATGGAATTTACGCATGTGGTTTATTTAAGCAGACGCATGTTTGATATATTAACGAACAATTTTATCATTTATAAATGACTGATTACACTCGAAACAAGCTGAAGTGTGCTAACTCAATCCCCTCTGCTGCTTTGTCTCTAACGTCTGGAATAAGTCTTCTAGTCCATATTCCATTATCATGTCATTTGATGCTTCGTGTACGTGGTAATTTCTAGTGCTTCTTCAGGGTTTCTTTTTAGGGCAGAGCATAAAACTACACAACTGCAAAGTGCATAGTGAGTGTTATGACTGGAACTTGCATGGCCAGTTCACCTTTATTTTCTACGATGTACGCACAACTAACGAGCCACTACTCCCAAAACAGTCACCGTTATAATCAGGGCAATATCTCCTCAATGTAGTGGCTCATGAGGAAACTGCGGTTGGATAGAGATGACCTTGAGAGCGAACTGTCGACGAGAGCGCTTGACAATTAGTTTCGCCATTATATTTCATGAATACCAATTACATTTACAGTTACGAGCGTAATAGCTGACAATTAGGATCGACATCGCTCCAGTACTGAAAAGGTACATTGCATGGACGTGTCTATTCTAGTCCGCGTATAGTTTACAGGGATTTGATGTGACAAAATTGAAAAGTAGCATATTATTCAATGGTATTCAAGGACATTGAATACTATCAGTATTATTTGTAAATTGACATTTCGACATGTTTGTCTTACATAAATAATCGTTTGAGATCAGTGGCGGACTTTATCACGGAATTTATCTATAACAACAAAATTATTCGATTCACTCTGACAATGTCTAACTGCCTTATGTCAAAAAAGTTCCTCCTCTTCGCTTTTCCTTACTTCCTTTTTTCTTTTACCTTCATTTCTAGATGTTACATGGCTTGATGGTTGCGAGACCTGACAGACTCACGAAAAGATACTATGACTCAAGAGACAGCCTACGACGACTTGACTCCTTCATATTTAATTGTTAAGTTGATCAGTTAAAAATGCATAATGTTCTGAAATGTCTTCCTTACTATATTTCAACGTGTATTCCTTAGAAACACAATTTTTTTCTTAGGGCTGATCAATTTTTGTGTGGAGGCTTTCATGTTATGACTGGTCCTGCCTCGCAGTGTATGCATTCAGAGTTTTATCCCAAATACACGTATAGTTCCGAATCACTACAACAGAAATATCGTTCATTATATTATCGAAATTCATGTGTATAAACCTTTAGGCTGACATTATGGATGTGGAATATTTCCTCTTGCAAATGACACGTTAAATTTGGTTACCATAATTTACTGATTGCGATTGACATTAAACATAATTTTATCTTTTGTAGGATATTTATTGACGCGATGGTAGCCGTCGATGCATGTGAATGATATAATCCAGGAAATAAAGGTAAAGATATCTTCGACATTTCGTACACAAAATAGTCAAAAGCTGGAAATTCACATGTTTTAGTACTAATTTTATAAA
Organism: Bruchidius siliquastri; assembly: GCA_949316355.1. Taxonomy (NCBI): domain Eukaryota; kingdom Metazoa; phylum Arthropoda; class Insecta; order Coleoptera; family Chrysomelidae; genus Bruchidius; species Bruchidius siliquastri. The sequence goes on along the minus strand of OX438533.1, from coordinate 38,151,231 downwards.
AAATCTATAAAAATCAATGATAAATTCAAGCGCCTCGCCCTAACATACACTAGGTCAAAGATCGCAATACATATTTCCTAACGAATCAAATTTTAGGGAAAAATACTGCACAATGATAAATTACTCCAAAATTTCAGTAGTCTTGACATTTTTTAGTTTCAAAACGTTTCAAGTGGAGTGGTATCTTTAATCTTCTTCATGTGAAGATGAATTCGAAACGTTGTGAAACACAAAATCCTCAGCTAAGAGGGTTCATTCTGAGGGGAACAAAACCACTTAGGCCTTGCAAGTCCTGCCTTTCATCAGGGACAAAAACGGAGGCCGGATTTCTGATCAGCTGATTACTCTAAAACGTTTTTTTTTTTCAAAAAAAATTTTTGTTTGTTTGTGATAATATCCCTATAGATTTTTAACAATTTACTAACTCCGACTTTCGATCCCTATTTTGGAGTGGAAAACTATTTCCTTTTTCTAACAATTAGCGTAAGTAATTATATTCCTGGAGGTTACAAATCTGGGCGGCAATTTTTTGTCTTTTAAAAGGACAAAACTCGTTTCCTGGGTAATTCAGGGCGGTGATAACGCATCCGGTCGCTTTTTCCACCACCGACCCAAGGATGGAAGGTGGGGACATACCAAATGTACTTATTTCCTGGGCTAATATTATGTTCATTAGTGAATTGTTACTATATCATTAACAAAATATAATAATGCAAAAACACCTTTTTAGGACCATTGAAGGTATGGATTACATCTCATTTCGCAGGCTTTTGTTTTGAATAATACAACTGCAAGTTTTTTTTATTAGCATAACGATTTGCTTTTGCTAGTGCCTGCTTTCCATTTCTCCTGATTTAAGTATATAATAGTGCAGATATATGTAGTGGTTTCTAATGGTCTAAAATTCAGCAAAAAAATAGATCACCTGGAATCAAATTTGACATTACCTATATTAAAAAACATTCATCTTTTCGCAATCAAAAAAATCATCAATTCTTCTTATTTTAAAATCATGATTCAACTGGATCAACAGTCCTAAAATCGCACCAAAATGTTCAAAAAATATAGTCAAGCTACTTGATAACCTTTTTAAAGAAGTGAAAAAATTCCTTTTGTATCTATTTGGTAAAGTTTCGATTTTTTGCACAATCTGGCATCACAGCCAGCATTCCACCACACAAGCGTCTACGAATCAAACAGAGATAACGCCACAAACACAGTGGCTATAATGGCTGCGCGATTTTTTACATTGTATCTACTACTTGAAATATAGTCGTTCACCATTGTATTAATTGATCAAATATCTAAAAAATTATCAAGAATTGACAAAAGGGCTTCGCATTACTATAGACCCAACCTTTTACTCATCATTTGAAAAAATCGTTCCAATATCTTCAAAAATGAGTGAAATATAACAATTACAGTCCCCTCTTATACAAAATATACGCGCTACATAAACCAACAGTATATTGAAACTCAGGAAAAATAAATAGACACTAGACGTATGCATCCAATCGAAACTACATAATAAAATGAGAGGCCAGTTCTTCGACGGTGACTGCTTACCCTATTATATTTCCAACAAAAAGGCACCTGTAGAACACCTGCCAGGTAGACGGCAGGGCCAGCGACAGACGGAGAAGAAGACAAGGGAATGGGGTGTAGGGTGACGGTCATGGTCAGGTGGATTTGTAAACTGACCTGTCTGGATATGTATCTATCGCTTTTAATGTTCCTTGCGGCTGACGGAAATTCCTTTTGATGGAAGTAAATAATCATCGGATTATATCCAATAGAATTCCATCGGCATATGACATTGGTAGTGGAAAAATTTGAGGGTACTAACACTACAGATGCTTTTGCATTGTTGGTAAATCCATTCTATGAGCTAAAACGAAACTGCCACGCAATACTTCCCTATTTGGGAGCCAAGAAAAAACCATAAGGCAACCTGGAGAAGAATTTATGGTCCATCTGTAGGTTTGGAGAGCATTGACAGATCTTTCCACCGAAAAATATAATGAATAAGAAAGACAAGCACAGGATAAATTTTAGAAATTACATTAACATTATCGTGTGTCTTTTTTCAAGTGGTTGAAATGGGTTATACATTAAACACCGCAACTTATTCTTCACAATTATTAAAAATAAATGAAAGATTATGAAAGTTTCACACCATTGAAGTGATTGAGATTTCCGAATAACATGTTTTTGACTCCTTCCATATGAACAACTTCTTTATTGGAAAAGACAGACTATAGCTTCTCGAAGGCAGTTTCATAGAACGAGTAGAATATTTCCCTAGCGTTGTTAGATTGTGCAATGGATAGCAAAGTAGTAATTCCCTGTAATCTCTGAAACTTATCCATTCGGTATTTCTTTGAATCATACTATATCTGTGCTGGCCGCAGTAGATAGACAAAATATCTCTCCTCACGTTCCGGCTGCCAAGGCAGCCTTTGTCAAATTACGAAATTTAACATAATGACATTGATTTTTTTACTGCTTTTACTTCATAAGTGCCATGTTCAGGATATTCTCAAATAGCTCTATTTATTTGTCGGCCAAAATGTTTTTGCTATTCATATTACATGAAAGAACGAAGGTTTAAGGAGAATACGAATCACTGTGGGGAAATTCTTCCTAATGAAAATTGTCCACTTGACATAATCAGCAGATATATGAAGCCTTGATGGATTGATTCAGGCGCTGCTCCAAGGGCTACATGTCGAAATTCGTAAAATCTGTTTTCAACACATGAACCGAAAATGCCAACCTTGAGATACAAGCTCATACATGAAATGTCAGATCTAACGAACTCATTACATTATCCACGAGTTTCAAAGGATCCGATCTCGGAGAAATAATCCATTTCAAAGTTTGGAACAGGCCAATTAGAATATCGACCCCCCGTGCTTTGATTATAAATACTGAGAGGGCAAATTTTAATCCCACTTCTAATTGGCAGTGTTTTCTCAATGGAGTGCTTACGGATTCATCACAGCTAATTGGCCTGGAAAGAACCTTTGGTGAAATTGTCGCCCAGATTACATTTAGGGCGTTAAGTGGTGTGGCACGAGACAATCAAGGTTGACTTCATATGCGGAAGTAGGAGGAAGAGAACGGTTACTTACGATTTTAAAAGCTTTTATGTAACTTGCACTGTAAGCATGTGGTGGAATCATGCAACTAAATTTTGTGGCAGATATCTTCAACCAGTTGAGCTAAAATTTTGTATAATATACGTTTAGTTCTAAATCCAATATGGCGGAACACTCAAAATGGCGAACTAGTGATTTTTTATGCACTCCTACAATTTGGGTTTCAAAGAATCAAAAAACATCGTCTCATTATCAAGCGAGCAGAGACAGGCAAATCTGGGATAGCTGACGACGCATGAACGGAGCACCATAAAATAGCTTGAGACGACGCTAAGGTTATTGCCAAAGTCTAAGAAAATTGAAGGAGGCGGCATTCATCACCAACAACAGCAATGTATACAGCAGGCCCAGCGTAGACATAAAACCAGTATAGCAGCTACTCATAAAGATCAATAGACTACGACTGGACCAGACAACAAACAATGACCGCCAAACAGCCACGTCAGCAGACCGGAACACCAGTCATCTGGAACCAATCAGAACAGGCCACACACAACGACACGTCACCGGACATGAAAGGAACATGTTCGCCAGTTCACCTGAAGACGATTGAAGATCGTATATCAATCGAAACGTTACGTTTCATTTATTTCATTGTAGTATATTTTTTTTCATTATGCTGGATCATCGTTCGTTTGCCTCATTCTTCATTCTCGTTTAGCGTGTAATCCCCTTGCTCCATAGTATATTTGATTTTTATCTCATTTAGATTCCTCTTTCTTGATTATCACTGAAAATTACTAAAAGTACAATCTAGCGATTTAAGGTTTCAAACTCGACGATCTCTGTCTTTTTTTAGCCTACACACAGCTTTCTAAACGCGTCTGACTATTATTTCTTGTTAGAACTGAGAGGCTACACATAGTATACACCTCTGATTTATGTGATATTGTGTATGGGTTGTGGAACTAGTTTCATTTTAAACTTCTCGCCTTATCTATACGTACAGTTTATATACTCTGGGAGAATTAGGCAGCAATAGTAGAAGAGGTATGAGGGACAGCATCACAGTCTTATACTTAAGGGTGGTTGTAAAGTCTACCTGTTGAAAGAGGCTCATTTTAGGTCTATGATTTGTATTCACGAATCATTGAAATTATATTGGTTCATGACTGAAAGAATATTAAGCGAATTCTGTCAGTACTTCTTACTCAGTAATATAGATTCAAGTACGCTAAGCAATCTCAATCAACATGACATTATAATCACAATTACTGCTTAAAAGGTTTCTAATAGGTCCGAAAATTCTAAACAACTTGTTTTAAAACCACGACTATCAAGCTGGCAACCAGGCGCGAACTTAAAATCTAAAACTAAGACAACTTTGTGAAAGTTTAAAAAAATAAGTTAGAGCGAAATAACCAAACATTTTAACTTTTGCTAGAGGAATTTCCATTTTGTGTAATTTTATTGTACTTTGAGCGAGTGGAAGAGTGTAAAAAACTTATTAAAATGATGTTGGATTATTATACTAACTATACTATTGCCTCAGCCATTTAAGTTCAACTGGCAAAAGTGCTGAATTCTGATACCGAAAAGGCAAAATTCAATAAGTTTTTGCGTTTCATTGTATTTTCTTTATGGTCGGTGCCAGCACTTACAACATTGACAGTAAAAGCTTAGGCCTACCTACTTAGATTATACTTTTTATACGGATACTCATTTTGTAGTAGGTATAATATTTTTTGTAAAATTTTATTTCTGTTCGCGTCATAGTTTCACCAAACTATGCTTCTCCTTGTAGTCAGAGCTCGTGTGGCGGCCGCCTTTTTACGATACAAGTGATACGATGAACTTTAAATCCCTAGACGCAGTGTGCGCGCCCCATTAACAATTCAACTGCTCGTCTTCGTTGGTACAGACAAAGGAGGATGGATCACAGCCGTCTTTGTTACCACGAGAAATCATAGAATAATGTTAGCTATTGAGTATACACGATTGAAGCCAACGTTGGTAAACCGCTTATTGAAGCTGTCTTCTTACATTGACATCCCTTTGGCAGAATGCTTGATTGGGTAATACGTCTGAATTTTATCTCCCATAAATGTGCACCTGAGAAATACTGAGACCGCCAAAGTTTTGTCTGTATGTTTTTGTCAGTGGCGGCTCGTGGCAATTGCAGTAGAGGGGTAGACAATTAATATGTTGGTGGAGAAATATCCCGTTTCCTGCCAAAAATTCGTCAAAAGCTCTGGACGTTGAGTTTTATTTAAATAAAGAAACAAAAAAGCGAAATTATTTAATTACTTTGCACCGGCAAATCTCATCGGGCAAATGCTGTGCGTTCATTTACTTTAGGAAACTGGTTCATTGATCGCGAGAAAATTGGCACAAAAAAGGAAATATTCTGAAACCTTGGTTCCCAGGTTCCATCATGATATATGTTTATGTTGACTACAAAAATTATTTCGCAGTTTGTACTGATCAAATTAATGTTTCATACAATATTTTTGAAATTATTTTGTATTTATTCTAATAACATTATTATTTCTTACAGGTATGTTCTAAGCGAGGATAAAACTGTGAGTAATAACTATAGTTTATGATCACATAAATCGAGATTAGACATAAAGATGAAAAAATGGTACCAGTAAATAAATATGTAATAATTATTAAAATTGAATAACTGGAACAAGTTGAAGACGTGGCGTTAAAAATTGCTTGGTGAAACATAGTGGAAAATCTCATCTCATTATATATTAATTTGATATATTACTGAAAAACGATACCGTTCAGTTACATTTAGATGATATTAATATGTATATATGAAATTCAGATCGATCTGTATTCCCCACTCCTGACCTAAACTCTATGCCAAGTGGACCACCAAATCTTACAAACTAATGGGTAAGACGTGAGCAAAACACCCAGAGACTTCAAGCCAATCCTATGTCAACACTGCTTCCCTGAACTTTATCAAGAAGTTGAGGGCGGGTATGAAATCCGTCGGGATAGAATAATAAATGGAATATTGTCAATTGGAGCTGGATAGCAGGGACATAGCAAAACTACTTTAATAGTTTTGGGGTAGCAGTAACATTGTTGTTCGGGGAAGTATTTAATTTTTTGTTTTTCTGTGTTTAAGTATAGTTCTGGTGGAAGGATACTTTTTGATTTTGAGGAAAAGTGATACAAATTAAGCGATTTCCTAAAGAAGCTGAAGTATATAGTTGTTTTGGTGACAGAAAGTTTGAAATTAGTGGCCTGCTGTTGTTCTGGCGGTAGAAAGATCGTCAGTTGCAGCTATAATTTCTGTGCTCTGAGAGGTAGTGAGGAATTAACAATATAAAACTTTGGACAGCATCCACTGCAATGAACTTATCGAATAACGGACTGCCTATCGACACTTTATAAATATCACCAATTCGTAGTTTTTCTCTCTCATAAACGTTGTGTTTTTAGTGTCGATGAGTTATATCCGTCGTTATGGATCTATCAACAAAAAATGCGTCACTCTATATTGAGCGTATCATAATAGTTCATTCAAGTTATAATTTGTAAAAATACCGAAAACAGTTCATAATTTATTGTCAATGTCATTGTGATTTTCATGATTTAGTCTTTTGTCATTTTGAAATCTGACTAAACGTTAGTGATGGTCGTGATGGCCGTTACTGGATATATTTCAAAACTTATATCAATCTTTCTCCTACTGGTCTAAATAATGTATTTCTAAATTTTATCAAGATCCATATGTGCCTTTCTGACATGTAGAAGAGTCAAGTAAAACACTGGAAAGACGAAAGACAGACACACAGACCGAAGAAAATGATTCATGGATTTTTGAGCTATACACTTCAAGAAACACTTAAAACAGTAGTATTTTCAAAATTATTTTTCTGTAATTGCAATGCTTCCGCGTGTATTGACGCGAGAAGTAATCTAATGCCACAATATCATAAAAATTCGAATATGTACAGCGAGTGCAAAGATTACCGCACAGACAAAACATAGTATACCTCTTCGCGATTACTATATCTCTCCCGCCTGTGATCGTGGAAGGTAAAAGCGGATTTCACTTATTCTAATACTACTGCTGCATCCATGCAGCTTCAGTCGTTTCGATTGTATGTTTTTCATGTTTTTTGAGTCAACATATTTATTGAAGTGATTCGACGAATGAATGCTGGTGCTTGTGCCGGTCTATTTAACATTGTTTTGTTTCTGATATCATCTGATCAGACCTTTCTCCGACTCCGACATTCTAATTTGAATAACCGGTATCATGTTGAGATACCAAATAACAATCTGTGTTAAATAGGCTGTTTTATCCTTATAGAAAAACAGATTTCGGTTGATGATATGCGTTATGGCTGCTAAGTCTTTAAGTCTATCGTATTTTGATGTAATTATATTACAAGCTAGCTTTACTTCACAGCAAAAGATAGTGAAACCTTAAAAATTAGGCATAGGTTTTCAGCGTGTTTTGTTACGCCTACATTAAGAAGTCCACTCAAGTAATTTTGATTTGTTTCATGTTCAATACAAGCTCATGGTTGTAGTGAGATTAGCAACTTGTACAGCAAATTATGTTCATTAGAAGTATATGATTTCGACAAACAAATTATATTGCAGTATATTTGCAATTTTATAAAGATGGATAGCTCCGTCAAAATAGAATTGGATCCATACTTTTTTTATTATGCGATCCAGCTTGATCGAACTTTTGCCATGATAATTTCTATAGAATATAGACGAATCAGCCATCCTCCTTGAATGTTCTAGACTGTGGAGGTCCTTTGAAGATTAGTAGCATCCACTAGGCGTATTCTCGTTTCCGGATTGTATCCAGAAGCCTAGGGAGTGATTTGAGTATAATTTGATCTTGATAAAATGTTCACGGTAGAACACTATTGACGCAAGAGTAACATAATTATATGATATGATATATGAAAATGCCAAACCTTTGTTTTTAGACATTTCTGAGTTACCAAGTAGTTTGATTGTTGACGTTATTTCTCTTTGTTTTCCTAAACGTTTGAAGACTGTCTAATTGGTGACATTATTTTTTCAAGGTATCTGCATAATTCTACGATACAGACTCAATTCGTATGCTTCTAGATTTTTTCATAAAGTCTCTATCAATGTCCAAGATTTTACCGCGTATAGCAACACAGAGAAGACATTTTGTTTTGATTTTCAATGACAGGTCGTGACATGTGAACAGGTTTATCATATTCGGAAATGCAGTTCTAGACTTTTTAATAGGGGTAATTTCGAGGTAATTTTGTTTCTACAGATCGATTGATGGTTCACCAAGAGTGATTCATTTTGACGGTTAATATCTTCAAAATATCTGAGAACAAAGGATTAGTTAAAGCCACATATGGTTACTGAACGAACTTCACCAACATTCTAGTCAAAATACAAAATGACAAATGATTACATTCTGAAAAATACAATGACATTGACAATAAATTATCAACTGTCTTCGGTATTTCCTTTTTCTGATCATAACTTGTTGGAATAAGGTTTTCACTGGTGACATTATCAGCGTTTGCGGTATGATGTCATCAATTTTGTTTTATCTTATTCCACTATTTTTTATTGCATATCACAGGGAAGTGCGTCAGTTTTAACATACATAACGGTAACATTTATTATTAATCGATAGAATCATGGAAATATTAAAAAATAAAAATAATAATTAGTTCAAAAAATTTAGTTTTAAAAAGCCTGTACAAGAGCTAGTTTGATATTGGATTTTGAATTTGTCGGAATACCCACCAAAAAGTCGATGACATCACAACTGTAATAACGATGCCAAAAAACCTTATAAACAATATATTCAACCTTATACGTCCACATGCATGCAGATCTACGATGTTTCATGGTAACAAGGCGAGAATTCAGCATTTCTCAAGACTTTGCTGCCGAGATTGAACGGTAGTGGAGCTGATGAATATCGTTTCGAAAAATCATATATACAAAAATCAACTCCAAAAAAATATAATCAAGGCCTTGTTCCTACAACCACTAACAGAGAAAATTCTATTCATGACTGTAGTGTCACAGTTTATCCAGTGCAGCGCGCAAATAACTGTCAGAAACTGGTCGCAATATGGTGACATTGCCATCCAAAACAGCCCCATATAAAATGATGGAGGGGATGCGCTAAATTTTGTGTGTATGGCGTGAATCGTGAATTGATTTTTATCCTATGCCACACATTGCACTTCGTGAAAGTTTATGTTGGATAAAAGCTGATATTGTTTTTGAGTATCACTCGTGTTGGTTTTGGTATCTCCGGGGATAACGGAAATATATTGCCATTTGGATGACTATTTATTGCCTGGGGAGAAAACAACCACAGTACTTCAAAAATAGGTTATCATTTTGGATTTAAATTAAAATGAACGCAAAGAATGTATATTTTGACAATCTGAAGGCAAATACATAGATGCGTGGTTCCAAAATGCGTCTAATGGAGTTCGATAGAATTCGTGAGAAATGTTGATATGATATCGAAAATCAGCAAATGTAAAGAGGGGAGACGAATCAGCACTTTTCTCATTGTAGTAATAAACTGAATGATATGGTGTATGCTCTCCACTATGAATGCCGCTATAGATTCACACGTTTCGTTCATTGCCAAAACTCATCAGTTTAGCTCGGCGGCCAGCAGTACACTTAGTATCAGTCGTCAGCTTCTGACGGAACACCGCAAAAAGTATTTACGAAGAGCAAGGAATGTCGGTCATGTAGATTGTAGATGCTTTGACTTGGTGGAACTATTCCATCATGCAGAAGAAAGGATTGTGTATTTAACGCACAGTTTCACAAATAAGAATCGTTTTCTTTCAGTGACGCGTTTCGATGTATATTTAAATCATTGTCGGACTGTCATATTTGATTTTTAAGCAGGGTTACCCAGATTACTTGCCAACTAGCTAACTAGATCTTATCGTGCATGCAAAACTAGAGCTATCAAATCGTATGTCAGTTCAATCACTGTTGATAGCTGCCGTAGATATCGCCACTATCGGGTAATCCAAGTTTTTGGCATTATAAAACATGTTATTGGTGATGTTAATTCGCTCTAGTACCCTCTATAGTACGTCGGATGTTTGTAACAGTGAGTGTTCATTATAGTACATCCTTGGTTTCCTAGAAAGCTAACATGCGTTTTCGTTTCTTGATCTCTACGTTTAGGTGCTGAGCGTGCATCTCACATTAAACATTCACTCGATTGCAATCTGTACAATTTTACGTAAATCTAAACATGCATAAACGCAGTTGAATTATTTGCGAAACCGCATCTCTTGTACGTGATTGTGAACACAAACAGAATTTAGCATTACGAGATATTTTTTGCTCTTGTCAGAGTTTAATACTGAACGCATCAGCTTACATCGCGCTTTCGAAATAGAACCATAATTTTATTTTCTATGCAAATAGACGAGGAAGTATTGCTATCGAAAAAAAGTCTAATCGAGATTATGGTTTCATGATGCTACTTATTTTTGTCGGTGTGTCAGTCCAAGATCCAAAAGATCCAAAGATGTAATATGTATAGTAATGGTAATTGATATTTTCCTATTCTTAATTCGCGCTATGAGTTTCGTACTGTACCCTGCTAACAAAAAACGTTTTTTTTTGCTAAGGTAGATTGGCTAATAATTATTTCATGTAGATTGTAGATGCTCTTACTTGGTGAAACTCTTCCATCATATAGATAAAAAGTTGTGTAGTTATTTGTGAAACTGTAACTACACAACTTTCTATCTACATAATAATTATTTGTTTCTTGAATTGGCAAACGCGTAATATTGGAAAAATTATAGAAGCTGCCTTTATACATTCAATAAATTTTCACTCCTGGCATTTACGAGTTATTTTCATACAGGCAACCGTTAATCTGCTGTTGCAAAATTCAATTCTTTTGCATTGGGTTCAACGACGAGCACAGTTTGAAATTCGAAAGAATTGCGTTTGAGAGATTCCGCTTCACAATCTCCGCGTTCTGCAACAAGTGGGCAGGTGTCCAGTTAGCTCAGTTGGCCAGAGCTTCCGACCAGCAATCGGAAGGTGTGTGGTTCGAATTCCACACTGGGCCATTTTTTCCGGATTCCAAAATACCAATTGTGTATTACTTTGTTTTGTAAAAAATGTAAAGTGATAGCCAAACACACTGAAGTTGTATTGGCACTTTAGGTGTACCAAAATTAAATTGGAAAGCATTTTCTTTCCGTGAGAGCCCGAGTAAACGAAACAATTTTTTATAAAGGCAGTTTCCAAAGGAAGGAAATCGGTTTCGTATTCCATTAAAGAGAACGTATTTTCTCATGCTGGCAAAAACGAACGACGATCGGCGATACCAGAAGCTGCCTGCATCAGCGGCAACCAGAAGAGAAAAGAAGCTTCGAACAATAACAATAAATAAAATAAACTGCTGATGCTGATGTACAGACTGTTAACTGTAAAGTTACGTATGGTATGGCGCATCCCAGATAAATATATTCAATTTTGTGAAGGCTGGCGCAAACATTATGTGGATACTGATTGAATGTTGATAAAATTAGTAGCTAGACAGTGCAACAGCAATGGAGCGAATTATTTTTCTAAAACTAAAGCAATATCCAGAAAGAATGTAGCCATACAGTAAAAACACTTCAAATCGATATTTTACGCCAGATATGTGTTTCGATATGTCAGGATCTTCAGGAGATGATTAAAACTAAATAATTACTCTTAATTATTGCTTAACATCCCGTTGTGCGCAACCAATAGCGACATCTCTAATCGATCAGGTGCTTTAACCTTCGTTACGCGTTGTCAAGGCGGCCCAGAAGGGTATGTCGTGTTTGAGAAAATAGGATAGGATAGGGATAGGATGATGAAAATAATATATTCGTTCAAACTCTTTAGTTGATCACCGTGTCTTGAGAATGTTTGAAACGTTCACAAAAATTATCAAAACAATGGACATCGTCTATAAATTTTGAACAACAGTCGATTAACGCATTTTTCAAGTTCACATTTTTAGTTCACTTGGGTTATCATGCAGATATTTGAGTTTTGAATCTAACCTCTTCTGTTTTCCAAATATTTTTTTTAAGATCAGCACAGTGTAGGGACCTTAGGAAAAGCAATTTTTATAAGTTTTGGATGAACTTAATTATTTTTGCATGCCTCCAGAGAGTATTCATTAACCTAATCTCAATATACGTTACCAATGATACAAAATATATCCGGGCAATATGTGAGACAAAGCAACAGACATCTGTTATTTATGTATATTTTGGCTATTAAACTACAGTGGAACTGCTCAGACTTTGAAGTATATAGAGAAAACAAACGCTTACAATACGTGATATAACCAGGTTACTAATAAAAGCAAATTTAAACCATTTAAATCTACCTTACAAGTAGCGCGTCATTTTAGGGCTTAGTTAGTTCTTCTATAAAAGGTGCTAATTTCATTCTCTTTTGTTTTAGCAAGTACTGCTATATAATAATAATAATAATAATAATAATGACTTTATTATAACTATTATGCACCTAGTTGTAAATGGCGAAGTCTAGCTTCTAGCTACTCATACTTAACCAGTTCAAAAACTTACTCCTAACTTATAATAACTAAGATAGGTTGTATGCATATGTTTATAATCTACAATATACGTCCATGAACTGTTTTTTCAGTTTTTTTATTGACTGTGCAGTGTAGGAATGAAAATCAATTTGTAGAGAATGTGAATGATCTCTTAAACATGGCTGTCTTATGCTGCAGTATGGTCAGAAAATATTTCTGACGAATATTAACTAGATGTACAGCATTCCTCATTATTAATTTTTCCTTTAAATAAGTGGGTACAAAGGGTTTCAAGATATTAGTGACAAAAGAAACAAAGTTGTATCGGAAAAGTTCGGTAGTTTTCAGTCATTGCATGGAGACAAACGAAAGTGTTACATGATCATACTTTCTTCAAATGTTCACATAACGACAGCAATTTTATTGTCTTGTATCCGTTGTATTGTCAAGACAAGGATAGTACACAATATTGCAGTAGGATATTATCGATGTTATTGCATTATAACTTAAATAATTACGACATTACGATTTATACTCTTGAAAAATAGGGTCAATTAGTTTGATTCCATATTTGACGTGCTGTGGTGCCAAAATTGGAAGATTTTTGCTGGATTTTGGATCTCGTGATCCTCCTGAAGTAAATCCAGGAAATTATATAAATATCGGAGAAGTATAATTTTGGAAATTTTCAAAATTATAATGGATTCAAAGTTTTCCAATTCATTATTTTGAAAACTTAATTCCAAAAAAAAAAAACAACTTCTTCATCCTGATACCGTAACGTGGGAACCAAAGCGTCATCCCACCTGACGCATTTTTGTTATTGTTGACTGTACCTGTGAAAACATTTCTTTGTAATTATTCATAATGTAAGAGAAAACTAGATATATATTTGAAAATACCTTCTAGTTATTCTATAAATACCATTACTTATTTAAACATCTGTCATTAATAATTGGGTCACATCCGCTGCGAATTCACTTTTTTCCGGTACAAACTCCATCTAGAGCGATTTTTCAAGATTTATCAGAAACGTCCAACTCCATTACTTATCTAACCGTATATCTTTCCGCACATGTTTGAGTACCATTCACGTACTTTTAATTACAAAGTGCTTGACATTTACTGGAATCCAGATGCGCATTCTAATTAGACCGAGCGGCCCAATGAAAGACGCCCTTTCTCTTCAAACACAGCAAAGTCCATTCAGGAACAAACGCTTTTATCGACCATAAAGTGCAAATTACGATTACTCTCCTCTAAACAAATGCGATATGGGAGCCTTCAACTGTTCAGATTACGGTAATGAAGCCGCTATTATTTTAGGGTTTATACATCATTTAGGAAAGTCATACAGTATGTTTGGAACTGGGACACTAAAATGTTATGCCGACGAACAAGAAGAAAACACTCGTGCATGTTAAACATAGTATTTTTGATAATAATCCCTATTTTTTATTGTACCATATGTAAAAACGCCATTTTTACGTAAATGATGGTGGAATTTATCATCAATATGTATCGTAATGAGAATGGTAACTAAAAATTGAAATGGTGACTATTCCGACAAACTCAATTTAAAAAAACGCAGGTAGATATATGGGCGATTCTCAGATAGCTGTGTTCATGTCTAGTACTTTATTTATCATTCGACATGATTTTTTTTGATCAGAAAATTATGAATCTGATAAATTTTTAAAGCATGAGTATTCATGGATCATTAATAACTTACAGAAATATACCCAAAATGTCAGTACCGTGGAATGTCTGATTTTCGTTTTTCATACTAAATGTATAGATTCGATAAAGAGTCGTCTTATAATCTAAAGTTTTGCTTTTATAACTAAATTTATTGTATATTTCATCAAATTAGTTAATTTCAATGTTTAACTAATGCGTGTTTTATTCTAAGACAATTATAAACATTTTTATTTTAATTCTAATGTTAATAAATTTCAAAGATTGTAAAAATCAAAAAAGAAAATACCATAAATGTCTCTGCATGATTATCAAAGTCCTATAATTTATTATTTGTTTCATTATTTTATGAATTCAAATAGATTTAGGCAAATATTTTGAATATTTACCGTGGTGGTGAAATTTCTAATTTTTGTTCTAGCTTCTTTTCTATTGAAGTTGTAGTAGGACTACGTTACAGGCTTAATTTTGAGCATAATAAAAGATCAATAGCACCCAGAACACCAGTTTTAAAAGCATTTTTGATTTAAAAAAATCTTGAGTTGTAAAAATCACAGTTATATAAGAATCACCCATATAAGATTTTAGCGTATTTTTGAGATAAGTTATGCACTTAAATGTCAATTAAAATTTACCATTTTATGAAAATTCGAGCAAATCACGCAATTGGGGATCCACAAATGGAGTTTACTTCAGAAAATTGTATCCGCCGTAACAGCTATTGCTTCTCAACAAGGCTGAAATCAAACCATCGCTGGAGTACTGTGAATAAATCTCTAGTAATAATGGAAGCTTATAAATCAAACCAAAAATTAGTTTGATTTAAAATTTCTAACATGCTACTCGATAAAATCGAATCCTTCTCCACAAAGCTCTACCTGAAACTCCCAAGCAAAATTGGTATGAATTCCGTGGTGCCTGTAAATCACCCACAAACCAAGGAAGGCGGCAATCTAGTAGAGAGAGAAAGAAGAGAACTAACGGCCAGCCAGTCCATAAATAATATAGCGACTTAATATTCATGACTCATTGTTGGTTTTAACGGATCTCTAGAAGAAGAGGGGGGGGGGGGCTAGCGTGCAAAAAGTCAGAGGTGTGCCGGGAATATAGTCAATGTGGAACAATGCCCGCGGTAGCCATAATTCATATGCTCTTAGTACAGTAATTGTAGTAGTTGTTAGATGATAGATTCTAACTATCAATTGAATACAACAGACATGTGTTTTATTGATTTGGAAAAAGCGCTCCAGCGTGTGCAGTTAAAGGTCGTTATACACCTGCTTTATAATAGGCAAATCCCATATAATCTCATTAAAACCATAGAAAATCTGTAAGATGCAAATCAGATTCAAGCAACAATGAACGGAATCTTGACTGAACCAATAGCTGCGTGCCGTGGTATTCGACAAGGGGATCCCCTGAGGATACCGAATGGGCAACCAAGAAATGACTATTCTATGCTACGCCGATGATGCTGTATTGGTGGCAAAAAATGAAGACGATCTGCAACGACTTTTACATCGATTTAGCTGCATTGCCAAATCATTCAATATGACGATATCGGCCCAGAAAACTAAATGCATGACAACATCAAAAACACCATTAAGATGCAAACTGGAAGTTGAAGGCAAAGTTATCCAGCAGAAGATGAAAATTAAGTATTTAGGCATAGAAATATCAGGTTATGGTGATGTTGAGGCGGAGGCAAGAGAACAGTCAACGAAGGCAACAAGAATAGCAGGATGTTTAAATGACACAATATGGCGTAATAAAAATATTAAAGTAGAAACCAAGTCAAAAATCTACAAAGCAGTGGTCAGACCAACTATGACATACACTGCAGAAACTCGACCTGACACAGCGAAAACTAAACAACTACTAGAGACAACCGAAAGGAGAGTACTTTGCAGAATAACTGGAAAAACGCTATTGAACAGAGAGCGAAGTGAGAATATAAGAACATGCATGGTAGAAAATGTTAATGGCTGGATCCTGGGTAGAAAGAAAGAAATGGAACGAACACATCAATAGAATGGACGACAGAAGAGTAGTCAGAATCGCACGCGACAAATCACCGTCAGGTCGCAGGAGTCCAGGGCGCCCTCGAAAACGATGGAGTGACAACTTGGCGATGTAATAGGCAGAATGACGACGGAAAAAACAGGCGATTCGCCTACACTAAAAGGAAGAAGAAGAAGAAGAAGAAGATTCCAACTTTGCATGCTTTTAGCATGGTATGGAAATTCCGATAAATCCTATGGCTTACACTGTTTACAGGATTGTTGAAATGACGTCAAAACGACTAGTTGCCGGTTTTTTGTATTGACAGGAAACATTAGAAAATTGTTCCTGAATGTGGAGCATGAAATTCAGTAACCTAATAGAGACCTAAAGATTTCGAGAACGGTTTTAGTTCAATAGCCTATACGAATCACATTTGATAAGGTTGGGCAGCAAGTGGTTATTCAAAAGACCATTGGAAGTGGCTGGAGGATCCTACTGCACAATAAAATAAGACATTTAGCTTGCTTAAGAAATTCTGCATCTCTAAGAAACAAACTTCCATCTGAAGAGGTAAAAATAGATAAATACAGCCGCATAAAAAAATCTTATATGATTCTTATGAAGGAACCGTTGATATAACACCATCCCAAACTATTGTGTTTCCCCTATGGTTTTCCATTTTCATGATTTTCAGCATAATTATGCAGTTTAATTAAAACAAACCTACATGCATACGTGAACGCCTGAACAAAAAACTGACATAAATGCATACTCGGGCACAATCTCATCAACAACAAGGTAGCAACATTTGCGTGACAAAAGCCATTTCACTTCCCCTTCCATATAGTACAGTAGATGTGGTGAAACACGACAAATCGCTACCAGGATCTTATACACCTTGAATGTAGATGATTAGGAGTATCTTCCTCGTCAGCACAATATACGCTGTTTGTGTACTCTGATTTTCTTATTCGTCTTAAGTGTTGCAAAGCGCCTATGTCATGTTAGGAAACTGCGACCTGTCATCCTTGTTGAACCATTCTCTTCATTTTAATTGTATCCCATGTTTATTTATGATTTTTGACTGTTATAGTAGTAGTAATTGCTAAAAATAGGGGGATAGAAAGATGTTTCGTTTCGTATTTGGGTCAAGATCTTGTTACAGTGCAATGTACAGCTAGCCAGCAACTTTGCATATCCTCAAGCGTCACATTGTCATTCCGTTCAACCTAAAACGTGTGCATCCATATTTATCGTCGTCGAAGTATGACGTTTTAACTGTCGCCGCGTCCTCGTTTTCCAAGTAGAAAAACACTGTTTAATTCAACCTCCAGCGAATAAGAAATAATACACATTTGCTCAGAGGCAGACTTCTGCCAATGCTGTGCGATGTTTAACAGTAAAAAAACGTTGGACAACCGTTAGCTTTGTAGAAATTCGCCGCGAAAACTGTGCTACCGCCGCGGTTGGACAAAGTGTGACAGTGGCGGAGCACGTGAGATATAAATAGAGCCTACATCGAAAAATGTTTTTCCTGAAGTTAGTGTGGTTTTTAATTGCACTGTCAAATGAATTAAATTATTGATGGGGCACAAAATTAGCTCTTTATAATGACGTTATAATTTTTGATGTTTTTTCAGCGCTTGCTTTGATAATTTTTTCTCTAGTTATCATGTCATGCAATTTTTTGTAATTAAATTCTCGATGGGCTATTTCATTAGCCTTCAATTAGCTCTTCATTATGACGTTCTGATTTTATTGGATTGTTTATCTTCAAGAGCTTGATTTGCAAGAGGACTATGTAATTTTTTGATAAAACTGGAGGGTTAAGATTTTCAATAGGGTAGTTAATTATCATTTACGTAGTCTTCAATGATAGCGTCCTTTCCTGCCTGTTATGCTCACCTTGTTCAGCTACTTTCAGCGATGGCCGTTTCCAAACCCGAATTGTGAGGGAAACTCAACCTTTGTGCGCTACTGATCGATTCAATTGACGATACTCTCCCAGGTATATAACAGCCGACTTGATTGGCATAAAGGTTGATGACTCGTCAGATTCGTTTCTTTTTCTGTAATCGGCTCTTCGCCTGTCGTCGTCGCTATCTAGATTTTTTCGTCATAATTTGTATTCCGCGTTATACCTAGAAGCGACCTCTGATATTTCTTCATACGCGGAATACCGATACAATCTGGTATGTGACGTGTCTCGGTTTTGATGTATGTCTTTGTTTTTATCGCTCTGGGGTGCCATTTTCAGACCGACTCGACCTGTTTACATTGCAAACATTGCTGCACTTTGGAATTTATCTGTACTTTTATCATGTCCAATTTAGCTCATTTTGCAAACCCAGTGAGGCTTTTATTTATACGTATCTTGTGCAGTAGACATGATTCAATCATTATTTCTGCAGTAGAATCAGATTTTGTTCCAAAGATACTCGTATCTGGTTTAATGAACTGAGTCTTCTCAATTATAACATATACAACCAGGGGAAGAATTGATAATGTTTGCAAAGGCGGCTGTCAGTGTATATCAGGAAGACATAATTAGAAAATAACGGGTGTTATTTTATATTTAACTTGCGTTAGGGTTGAATGAATGAATGAGAAAGAAAATAGGTAATCCATGAGCCCATGAGATACCATAATGTGATAAGATAAAGAATGAATGCGCCTTCTATCAAGAGATCCATCCCGAACCACGATGCCTGGGAATATTTTTGGAAATTTCAATATTGCTATTCGTAAGTTCACTTCAGTATTGTCATTATAATTCTGTATGAGGTTCATCCTAGAACTTATTCAGGACGCAGAAACTTTCCTTTTGAAGTCATCCTGGCAAGTGCATCCACCTCGTATCCTTACTAGTGGGACTCAAAACACACATTTCATTTATGTCATGTTAAAACAAAGTATGACAGTGGATTATCAGATTTTCGAGCTTCTATTGATCTGCTGCTGCGCGCCCAGTAATTTATGGCTCTTTAGCCAATATGAGCGCAAGACTTTGGGTGTTTGTTTTGATGCAGCGCAAAGTGTATTCGAATAGAGTATACTCGATTTCTGCATGGCTTGTTTTTAAGATACCGGTAACGTTTGCTAATAACTAATTAGGAACAGTGAAGCCTGACAAGGTTTTGACACACTTTAATTTTGTACATTTCTGAATTATAATCTTTTCTACTTGCCGTTAATTGGAACAACATGCGATTAAGTTTTGACTGTTTTGAAACTTTAAATTATAATGTTGTTAACATTTTTCAGTACTACCAGAGGAATAGTTCTGTTTCCAAACGAGACCTCAAAATGTTTGTCAAGTTATGGATCAGCTTAGCAGTAGTCGAATTACTGGGAATTCCGCTTTTAGAAACTCATATTTTTTATTCCCCTTGAATCCATAGCATCATAATTGTTTAAACTTTTGATCTGTGCATCATAATTTTGAAATTAATTCATATCAATGCATGGGGAGTACGTAATCTAATTGACTCTTTTTCTATCAGTCCTGACCTAAGAATATTTTATTACAGATTCAATTTACGAACTTCTGCGGTGATAGCTTAGATGTCTGAATCGCGTAACATCTTTTCAAATGGCGACAATGCAAAACTCGACCTCGCCCACTAATATGTTGTTGCTTCCTCCATTCGAAAAATCCTTGTGCTTAAAAAAAACTGTCTGCAATACTACTGTTTTTCACAATAACAAGTATCAACCTTCCCACTGTGACTTGGGAAAAATCTCATCTATTAACAATGCACTATCAAATTCGGCTCGTTAGCTGCTTAACAGTTATTGAACGTGACAACAATGGCGTTTTTCATCAACATGGTTGCGGTATGGCCATGTGTACATGACATTCAGGCATCTTGCTAGTCGCTATAGTATGCAGTGAAAGTGGAACGTCTTGATCCATTCCGACCTTCACTCGTTAAATGGCAGGTTGGAAACTGATGATGCTGCTCGTCGTGGATCTTCTTCAATAACTGTTCGTTATTATACTCGTGCAATAGTCGCAGCGATGTCAGTGCCGTGGGTCTGCTGTTTTCATGTATCGTTGTACACAGAGTGAAATGAGCTCAAAAATTGGGGAAATATGTGGTGGTTTTTGTTATTTTCTTTTGCTTTCCACGCTGATAGAGGGGATTGTATTTATGGAAAATTGAGAAATCAAGACATTATGTTTTTTGACGATTCACGAGACATGCCCAAAGAAAGTCTGTGTCTGTCTGTGTGGCGGTCCTTGGCCCCTTTATATCCCCGAAAGTACATTTCGGATTTCAATGAAGCTTTGATACTAGGATACTAATATTGTAAGGAGGATAAAGCTTCAAAGTTTTTACAAATCGATCCAGCAGCGCCGGACTTTTATTATCAATATAAAGAAGAAGAAAATCACGTGGTACTTGGAAAATATCTTTCAGATTTTGATGGAATTTACTAATATACTATAGCGGGGAGGAAAACGTTTTTGGACATTTTTGATGCTCTCTTCATTTTCGTTAAATTTATAAGGTGAGCAGAAGATGGTTTTGCGGCATTTTAGAGCATTATTAACTGTTTCCTAAAGGCTGCTTATGTGTTTTACATCTATTAGCAACTGCTATTATGGATTATTGAATTTTTCTGAAAAATTATCACGAATGGATCTTTAAAAAAAAATGGCTTCAATTATCAAGATCCAACGTTCAGTGGTATCGGTTTATTGGAGCTTTTCATCTGCTCTTAGAACTGTTGACATCCGGTATGTAAGTAAATAATATTGGGAATTATTGAATTTTTGGAGCTCGAATTTTTGAAAATTTTGAAAAATCTGTTCCAAATCTTTATTCACATACTGATACAATTACCAGGGGAAACAGCGGCAATATACTTTTGTTTTAACTCTGAGATCTTTCTACGGGAATGCATTTGAGATTTTTTTTGAAAAATTATAAATAGAATTTATGGCTAAAAACACCAACAGGCAGACAGCCCGACGGAAATGAGTAGTTATACTACTCTCGGTGATGCGTTAGTAGTACAACTACTAGAATCTGTAGATTGTAGGTGCTCTTGGTGACTCGCCACTGAAAGAAAAGATTTACATTTGCTGTGAAACTGTGTTTTAATCACACAATCTTTTTGTCTACTAGAATCTGCGTTCTGCTAAATTGGCATGGACATATCTCATAGCCTGCATATTCCTTAAATTTTCCCGGAAGGTTTGACCATGATTGGGCTCATTGGATGTCTGTCTCCTGAGACGACACTGATCAGTGTATACGCGAAGAACGATGTACCATTTATCATTTGCACAGTGTATAGAGAAGATTTTCCCATTAATTTATGTAAACGGTAAATGTCGTTCATTGTTGTTGGATGATCTTTTGTGACTATCTCATATAGTGTATCGTACTATTAAAGTCATGTTTGAATAAATTGGAAACGGTGTTTAGGGTAGAACTGTGATGCGACCTGGTTCATATGATAGACTAGTCGAATGGCATTTGGAAACTTGTTTTATAAATTACTTTATAAAATTTTATTGAAGAAAATACTGATTCCGGAATAATTTCAAAAACTTGTCCATGTTTGTGGCGTATTCAATGGCCTGTTATCACGTAATTGTGAATAGCTATCTGGCACCTGTTCCAAGATTCGGTTGATAGGTTTTTTGAAGTCACGCTTATTCTGGTAATACTTTCATTACGTAATGCGACTTATAAAACTATGATTGGCATCGAGTAAACAAGATATTTCTTGGCTGTTTACAGAAAATGTCGGCGTTAATTTTTATTATAGAAAATGTATCATAAATAATTCGATACACATCTTGAAGTGTTAATAAAAAACGAATTCTAGTAAATGGACTCAGTACTTCTTATGCGTATAATACAATTTTCAAGAAATCAGTATTCCATAGGGTTTACTCCAAAATTCTAGCAGTTATTTCACAGCTGGTAGTCGAGTAACCTTTTTATTAATATCGGGTCTTGTTGATGTCTCGGAAGATGATGAGCCTTTGTAATGTGCACCATTGTGTATCATGAGATTTGACAACATCTGGGAATTTCTTTATTTATGCATATTTGGCGTATATTTAGTTTTAATAAAATTGTCACCTAAAACACTCAACAAATAACCAAGAATTAGTGAAACTTAAAAAAAAACTATTGCTAGTTTAATTTTCATTTCATACTTTTTTGTCCTATTTTTGTTGATTCGGGTTCATCAAGCGACTTCATGTACCTCAGATCAAATTTTATATTTATATTTTCATTACATTTGTAAAATGGTGAATGTGTATCATATTACTCAAAGCGAATCTTCAAAATACAAAAGTGAAAAACCACTAGGTATATAAACTTTGCGAAATAAAGATAATAGTATTCTATTTTCTATATGAGAATATTAACAAAACAAATTATATTGCGAAAAAAGCATATTGATCAATATATATTTTTAAAATACGTGGCTTCAGTAATTTGACACGATGTATTTTGTTTATGGAGATGAGAGATAAAACTGGTGACTGTTCTTAATATTCTTCTGAGAAAATATATATGGAATTAATGATAACGCTATTTTTATCGTCCGTACATCATATCATGAATCATACTGGTTAACAGTGACTTGCTGTGACCTAAATTTCCTGTATTGTATGCATCCGTTGACTCACCTAGGTGTAATTGTCGGTAGCACGATGTATCGAGACATGTTTTACTAATGCACCTATTCTTATTAATGACTGGTGTATGATGTGATGTTCGCTTCACGAATTTAACATTGCTTGCATGAAAATACCTACCTGGACAAGAAAATAATGTGATTTAGTCTAAACAGGGATGGATCGAGGACCTTAATGTTTCTCATAGTTGAAGCAGTATAAACGTTTTCGGAAACGACCACCAGCTACTTGATCGTTGACTCTTGTCGTCGGTGACTGCTGGTTTTCATGGCTCTGATTGTAAGCGGCGGAAATGCGGTAGGATGAGGTGTTTCGTCATGTCGTCATGTAACACGTATGATGAAGACTAGTTCGTTAGTCATTTTGGTCATTTGAATCCGCTGGATTACGTTGTTTGCTATATGATATAGCACTGCAAGTAACTGCTTCCTGTGACTAATTCCAGAGACTAATTCCACTATATATCTGTTTTGAGTCTATAGAAAACAATTTTGCTACTTCATGTATGAAGAACATTAAGTGTAACTGTCAAGATCCCAGCATGGGTAGCTGGAGATTTGTAATCGAATCCCGCTACTACCCCACTTTTTCTATGATATTCTAATTGCGAATTTGTATTTACAAGATGTCTCTCTCTTAGGTAATGCGAACAATGGTGATTAGAATAAATACAGCATGGCTAAGCTTCAGAAATTATATTTTTATTTTCTTAATATAGCTAACATAAGACACACTGTAAAACCAATAAATATCCAAACAGCAAAATAAATGAACTAAACCTTAGCATTAATATGGAAGTTATCCTTATTGATAAACAGCTGCTTTCCAATCCTGATTCCACTTGAATCTGCGGAAAAATAAGAAATCTAGGAATTACATGCTAACATTTCATCATCATGCGACGAGTATATTTGAAACATGTTATAGTAACACCTAAACGTTTATATAAATTTAAATACTACTGCTACGGCTACGAAATGGAGTTAACGCAATCGTTAATCATGTCTTCAGTGCAATATGATGATATTATATTTGGTCCTTGTTTGAGCAAATCTAAAACATACAATACCTAAAAAATTCAAAACTCATTCATTGGGTTTTCTATCATCACCTCCAGATATCGTCATGTTACTCCAATATATTAGCAATATGGAAAAGCATGAATCCTACATCTTATCTGCTTAGTCAAATACTGAAAAATAAATTTTCATGTTATTGATATAATAGACCAACGTTAAGAATTACGATACATTCAAATACACTGTTTTGGAGTTACCACCCTACACATCCCACAAAATAAAAGACGTTCATACAAAATATGTTTCTTGTATTGCTGTTCACTACTACAATAAAATCCCACAAAACTTTGAATGTCAAAGTATTCAAGCCTTTAAAAGCAAGGTAAAAGATGCATTAGTGAATATTTTAATTGAGCTGTAGGTATGATGTTCATATATTTACTCTGTTTAAATGAGATAATTATGTATTTTTCGTATTTTTCAACTAGTTGGGTTGGATAACTACTTGTCACACACCCCGCCAGTATAAATAAAGTTTTTATTATTATTATTATCACTCCCCTGATAATGCATCGTTGTGTATATATTTTATCAATAAATTCAATCAATAAGTAATTATAAACCATCACAAACAAACTTAGTGGGCGCGTTATAATCTATTGAATATACGAGTAAATATCGGACATGTAATGTTTACACGCGATTCGATCACTAACACACACACCTGAATTAATCAAAATCTCGTTTCAATATTCTGCCACGCTCGCGCGTTTCCGAACACCGAACATACATGTTAGATACAGAGTGCCGTGTTCAATTTGCTTCTAATTGATATACATATGTTGATGAATCCGTTTCACCAACAAGATACCAAAACAAATTTGTATCGGTGGACGTCTCTTATTCTAGGATGTTGAGGAAAATTCTACAATTTTATTCAGTGCACACAAGCCGATATAAGAAATTCACAGATTCTGCAATCCTTGCAACTATCGGATACATTTGCAGAGACAAATACCACATATTAATCACGCAAACTTACTGTGTTGAAATTAGATCAACCAAAGGAAACTCCTTTGATGTTGATTCAGATCTCTCTGTGCCTCTATCGGCTCGATTGAAGATTTGGGTGGTAATTTTGGCGATGGTTCACAGCTCATGACCGATGACTCGCAAAAAGGCCAGCAGACTGAGAAACAGACCGACAGACAAATCTACAGACAGTCTGACAGGCAGACCACAGCCGTAGCCACCTTTCAAGTCGACCAATTGAATCTATCTACCAAATCTTAGATAATCATCAGTGTACGTGCTCCCGCAAATATGAATATTTACGGCAGCGAGGAATCTTATGACGTAATATTGCTTCACGCTCGTCTCACTGCGTTGACGCGGTGTCGGGCTGGGGTCACGGAAGAGGCTGAAATCTGTATTTTTCAACCCCATATACAAAAACGGACATTATTGGAATATCAGTACCTCTTGACAATATTAACTTTGGAGTGGAAGACTGGAGTGAACGAGAACGTATCTTTCTAGATGTCTTAGATCGTCTGGTTACCGCGGTGCTATGGATGACGGGCTGCGTCCACGCAATCATGGTTCTGGATTTTTTTCTCTGTAAAATTGTGTCTTCAATTGTCCTTTTCTTCCAAGGGTAACTTTTACATCTAAAATCATACTGGTCTACGCCTACGCCATCAAATCTCTTAATCGCCTGTTGGATGAATGTGGTACTTTCAAACCAGTTTGGGGTTCATGAATACTGTTGTGAAAATAACCAAACTAAGGGTTTAAGACAGGTTTTTTTATGTAAAGATATTACCATTACAGCATTACTTAAATTATTACATACTTTCATTGAAATCTATAATCAAGCATTTTCAGGCTGCTAAGTAGCCTAATTTGGACATAATATAGTTGTAAAAAATTCTATTAATTATATATTTTGTATAAAATAAGTAAGCCTTATCTCTTGAAAAATTTGTTTCCTATAAAGTCACTGAATTTATCCTGCAAAATCTTGCGAGTTGTGATACAGTCAATATTTGCATTTAAAACTTAACCGATAGACTTCGCTCATTTAGCTAATTTCCAAAGCTGGTTGGGAGTTTTGAGCAAAAGTAATAGTTATTTATCAAAATTTGATGGAAAATAGTTATCAGATTTTCAGATTTTTCCAAAATGATGAAGCCGTATTATGGGGATACCAAATTCTGACAGTTTATGATCGAATAGCATCTGGTGCATTTCTA
This sequence comes from Bruchidius siliquastri, assembly GCA_949316355.1. Classification (NCBI taxonomy): domain Eukaryota; kingdom Metazoa; phylum Arthropoda; class Insecta; order Coleoptera; family Chrysomelidae; genus Bruchidius; species Bruchidius siliquastri. Next base: position 38,124,892 of record OX438533.1, on the reverse strand, counting down.
ATTCCGCAACCTTACTCTTCAGAAACCGATTCTTGACAATCTCCCAATCTCCGAAATTGTTTGAGTAAAGGAGACAGCAAGAAATATGAAAAGAGAAAAGGAAACGCTTTGTTATCCCTGCGTGCTAGTATGAAAATAATACTTAAGATGTATACTTTTAAATTCAAATTTTCAGGAAAATGAAGTTATTTTGACAAGAAAGGACTTGTTCGACTGGCAGAAAGGAGATATGGTGAGATAAATAATCTGAAAAGATTGCCACCAACTTTGACAATACAATACAAATTAGGAGACGATTGCGTAAGGCGACCTTAATGAAGGAGACCTTCTAGGAAGTGAAGGACAGAGTATGCATCTTCTGGGAATGAGTTACCGTTTTTGCACATGCGATAACTGCAAATAAAATGCGCATCATTCTGTATTCATTTTATAAAGTGAAAGTCATTCAAATTTGTCCGGCATACTTGGAAAACTTGGTTACATTTGTCTGTCATTACATATTCACAATAGCGCGGTTTCGCCACAGATAACAATAGTCCGACGATTAAATGAAATCGGACATAATTTCACCACTGTTGCATGAATCACATCGAATATTTCAATTAGCCGAAATAAGGACGGCGCGTTCAGTTTATGGACAGTAATTCCTGGAAATACGCTATTTCCCATTCCATATTTCATCTTTCTGTTCCTATTGTTTACCGTTGTTTTCAGGAAGGGAATAATGGTATATGGTATATCACAGTTTCAGAGGATCAGCATTTGTGGACTGTGGACTCAAGACAACATCTAAGCTTTAGATACTGTTACCAAATACAGTGCCCGTCAGAAGTTCTGGGCAACCCGACTCAAGGGCGCAAAGGTCCTGTGGACCGCCCTGATGAGTCGTAACAGATAGTATATGTTATGGGCGACTTAAATAATTTTTGAATGATTTGTAATTATGGAAATGAAACTAATTGGTACAAACTATATGTGTACAGAGTTAGTTAGGACCTTTGACTTCGTAAGTTGCCGATGGGATAATATAATAATCTAGTCATTTGCGCCAAGATGAGGCAGAATTTATTATAATCTCTGGTGATGTACAACAGCATAGACTAAGCCGTTAACTGTTCTAACGTTGCAGGAGCCTTCTAGCATTGCAAAAAAACGATATTACAGAGTGGTCAGGCCAAAAATAAACTGGTATTGGAGAGGTCGTCACTACATCGATAATATCCAGGCTAGACCGATTTTAGCTAAATCAAATTTGAAAATAAACGACTTTACAAATTATTTTTTTGGCTACGACTAATGATATTACAACATATATCATTATTAATTGCTTTATGGAAGATATTTAGAATTACTGCTTCAAGTGTATTATAACCGGATCTAAAAGTATCAAGTATCATTAATTAATTCACACAGAAAACATAATGAAGGCACATGTTCCAGATGTCACTTCTATCAGAAACTGTGTTAATCATAGCAAGGTCATTGCGATTCCAATAACAGCTGTTAGCCTTATTACTTTTAATTACTCTCACTCTGCTATTTCCCATAGTGTGTACTGTGTACGAATATTTTTGAACATTTTCGTGATAAATAAATTTAAATCTCAGTACTGATGCCAGTAACCAGTTTAATAATAGTCTGTCATCAATAATTATAAATATGGGTTTTGCACAGACATTGCGAAACATAATGTCAAGATCACTTGCACAAGGTTTTGTTCTAATAATTTACATAGCATTCCACTGTCGCTCTGCATTTGTTGGTGAATAATAATTATTTTTGTTGCATTCACTTCTTATTTTAACATAGTTTTCATTGTTCTAGGTAAGACAACAGCACACCTTTTTGTGTGACTCACCAAAAACGCGTAAGTGTAGGTATAATATTTCTTCACGGATTTCTGCCAGGCTTTTATATAACTTATAGGGCAAGGAACTAAGCTAACTTTTATTCAAACTGATTCCCCAATTCTTCAGTATTCTATCAACTTCATTTTAAGTATCCTTGGCCTTTCTTCGATCTTTTCTCTGTTCTTTGGCCTCCTATGTCGGTCTCAATGGCCTAGTCTTTATCATGCGCATTTGGTATCTGAATCATTTTTATCGAATTTTTATATGTAATTTGATTGGAGGCACCCTTCATACTGACCTCAGTTAAAATCTGTCAACTGAAAGCTCGCAAAAATTTATGATGTAATAAAACAAACTATTCGAATAAAAAATGTGTAACGCATGCAGTACAAGTTATCGAGTGTTGATTGGATCATTTTCTTGGTTATTTTACGTACTTTGAATTTTTCTCTTTTCTTTGTGCTTTTCGCATGAGTGATCTGCACAAGCTTTTAGAAAAAAAGCGTATAAAACTAATACTTAGTGTCCTTAGACCTTCTGCATCATTAAAATACTGTCTATTGACTTTCAAAAGATCTGCTTTTCGCGCATCGATATGTCAAATTGTTATCAGTCCTTGTGAGAAAACGGCAATTTTTGAACAGTACTTTCATTATTATCTGGCATAAACTGGATTTAATATGGACGTCACATGCATGATGTTCTCATTGTTAGTTCGAAAGCCATCGTTTACTTATTTCCTAGGCTAGCTAGGAATTATCAAATCCGATTTACATTTGAAAATACGCTCACACTACAAATTATATATTCCTAGAGAGTATTTTGGTAGAAAGCTGTATTACAAGGACCGTAGTTTAATTTTCATCAAGAATGTCGCATTTTGCACCGATCATCGCATTTTAATATTAGCAACAAATTTCAATAACGAACGTCGTCATCATGCTCTTTCACTTCCGACAGATGTATGCCTGATTAAAAATTCCTTTGCCAAGGCCGATATCTGGAAAACGATGAGCAAGGATTCGAAGGCTTGTCAGACATTGGAGACGCCATCCATACCTCCAACCAGTACTATGAGAACAAATGGTCTCTGATATTGACTATATTTTGTATTTACGTCACGATCTATATTAAAATTTCAACATTACCAGTTACAATTTGAGCTGTTATATTGTTTCATTCGTATCGTGGTTCATATTGTTCGAAATTCGGTAGATGAACGGAAGTGGTTTTTGAATGGAACCGGTCATGTGTACGTAACGTATGTATTTGGATGATTGCATGAGTTTTCCTTTATTTGCTTTTTTATTTTAAGTTGTTAGAAGAGGATCAAATAGTTTGCTTTTTTGCGCTCATCAGGCGTGACTGCTCGATAAAATCCCCCCATCTGCCTCCTTTGCTCTAACTCCTTGTTGGTGCGCTATGCATCTTACAACGGTAGTGCGGTTTGTGTAATTTTCGCTCGTATCTCATTTTTTTATATGATTATTTGTTTACCTTAACATGTTGTATGTTGCGTTTTCTACCATAAGGCAGGCAGTGTTGTGTTTCTGTTGTGACGATGAATTATTTCCCTTATTGTGGATTTATCAATAATTAAACTAAATTTCTTCCATTTTTTACTTTGATAAATACTTCGATGTAGCCGAAACGTTAGTAAACTGTCTTTAGTAGTATAAGCTTTCGATGCACGCAATATTTTGGATACAGCAATATTTTATACTCCTACAGTTTACTCAAATTTTTTTCTCTATATATGACGTAGTTATTTTAAATTTACGAAAACGTTGTATGTAACGCGTTATGGAATGACATTCCATTCAAATCATGCTAGAATACCTTATTCCATAGTTGGTTGGCATCGGTAATGGAAGAAAATGATGGTTGAAAAGTGTATAGCTCGAGTACGGCCTGCTATCCACATACATGCATGTTTATTCTATGTGCTAATAACGGTACAATAAATCTTTGTGGAAGACGAGGCATGTTGCACTAAATCATGCGCTCTAATTGATATTTTTCTTAAGGTATCATATATCGCCGCTGTTGGAAGTCCATTGATTTCGTCGGTGTTCATGGACAACGCCACTTGTCAAAACCTTTGTAATGTAGGTTGTAGATGCTCTTACATGGTGAAACTCTTCCATCATGTAGATAAAAAGTTGTGTAATTATCACACAGTTTCACAAATAAAACTCTTTCTTTCAGTGACGCTTTTCGATTTTGTAGTATGGTGCTATCACATTTTTCGTATTCGCTCTTTACTGTCGGCCGCCGAGCTATATTGATGGATCTCGGTAGTTAGATGACACATGCATGTCTATATCAGGCCACATATGTAGTGTAGAGCACATAATTAGTACTTATCGTCAGCTTCTGATTTGTATGATGCCACTGACATTGCAATCGTATGAGTGCTTACATCTGACAGGAGATGTCGCTGTAAATCAGCTCATGTCACTGGTTATAGCAATTCAAAGTATCAGGACTATTGGTTTCGTGAGAAGTCGGGTAGTGCTTCTTGTCGCAACTCTTGGTATATCCTGTGTTGTTATCGAAAATCAGTGTATCTCGTATATACGAATAAATACCAAACCCATCTACGAAAGACTAGTCCTGTTTGTAAATTAATTTCACTGCATCTCTTTTTCACTCTGTCCATTACTTGAAATATTTTGAATTGCTTGTATCGGAAATAGATGTAACCCATATATAATATGGCAACCAAACGGCTATCTTATCTTCCTTATGACTATTTATTTTAATAAAAATACAGCATTGGCTTTGACGGTGACAGAAAAGTAATATTTTCGCAAAAACTGTTCGTTAAACCCCGGACCGTGCGTTTTATCGAGGCTTTGGCCCAGGGCCATTGTCTCCGTCGACTGAAAAGGATCCCGAAGGTCCAGAGCCAATTTCCATCGGACTTTCATATCATTAAGGGATGCTGCTCCCCTCGTTCCCTTTTCAAAAGCTCATTTATACACATCACTCTACTATATTTGAATATAGAAGCAATATTTCATGAGTTGCGGTGACTGGCTGCCGAGATATAGCGACCGCCGCGCTCTCTGGCCACTACAGTGGGATTCGTTGACAAGGGTGTGTGGAGTCCTTTCCGGAACTTTCAGGAAAATTAAAGGTTATAATAGTGCGAGTTATGTATGAATCGGATCTCGATTAATTAAAGATATGAAATATTCTGTAATTTTTTACCATCCGATCCCAAGGTTTTCGATATTGATTAAGATTTGGCAATAACGTGGAGGCAAAATCCTATGCAGAAGATGTCCTAGATGAACGATTGGAAATTTATAATTACCTCGGATGCCACCTAATGAGAATTGGATCAACTAAGTAAGTTAGAATAAGAAATGAGGACTCACGGAGTTCGTTCGTATGCTACGAATCTCGTACAACGTATCATGTTCCGAATGATACTGTAATGCAACAGATGAATAAATATGAGCAGGTGCTTGATACAGTTAAAATTAGAATAATGTGTTAAAAGTAAACATAACAGCAAAGTACACATATTCTTAGGCAAACAAGCAAGGCAAGATTGCAGGGTCTATGTCGAAGATATCTAAATAACTTGAGACGTTGGACAGGTAGAATTATTATATAGGCAGTCAACAGAGTAATGTGGGCCTGATTATCGTCCTGATTTTCAGATGTGCACATTTTTTAAAGAATACAACCCGCCATGTTGTACGACTACTAAACGTGAAGAATATTAAAAACTACTTGGATGTAAAAGCACAGAAAAAGGTGATTAGAGACTGTCGTAGAGTGAAAAGAATAGATATTTTGTTGTTTGTTGACGGGTCTTGAACTCGTGTCTCCAGCATCCCGTGCAGACGCCGTAGGCTCTCGGTCAGAAAGTCTAGGGTGTCCTCCAAGGTACGTTATTATTTACGCCATTCTGCTGAGCTATTTGGAGTGAGAGAGAAATGCTGGAGACAGGGGTTCAAGTCCTGTTCAATACAAGATTTCGTTCGCTCCGACGTTTTGTCTCTAGACGTTGGTAGTTTCCAGCATTTACATCAGTACACCTTGAACCTATATGCATAATACTAATGACGTTTCTTCGAAATTAACATATTATCCACGTGGAGAGGGGCGCAGTATTCTGTTTATCGAGTAGATCAAACTGCTCTGCCACCTTAATTCCAAAATAGGTGGAAGAGCTGGTTGATGAATTATGCGGGGGTGTAATGAAGTACGTCGTAGGGCGTTAAAGGGACAAATTGATGGAGTTATATTATGTAGGGCTGCGAAATTATACCTAAGAAGGAGGGTTAATAGTGTTTTGGTAAGTTTTGATCTGGATGTTGACGGGATTATTCTCTGAAAATTGTGTCAAGATGTGATGCGATGCTTATATCCTATGGTAGTACTTTTCGTATGATAGTTTCATCATGCTGGTTGACAGTGACTTTATTATCAACGTAACCTCCAAAATTTATTATATGGTTCTCTCAATTTGAAACGTTGAAGATCTGTCACTTTTTCTGCAAGAGACTTGCGAGGGATTCAGTATCAGAATTGTATAATGTTTTGATAATAATAATAATCGACTTTATTCATACTCACAAAGTACATAAGTGTGCGAAGTTTAGCATTGTTGCTATTCCTCCACTTAACCTCCTCCTCATCCTATTCCTCCGTATTTCTCAGTTATAGCGTTAACATCTTTTAGCATTGGGTCATTCGAAATCAGAAATTAATTGAGTTGAACTTTACTGTGATATTTGCGCATATTTTATGCCTGGGTGATAAAGGCGTGATATGACACATTATTAAACCTTTCGTCGATATCTCTTCATTAGAAACGACACTAGTAAAATTTTATTACCGCGCATTCGGGACATTTTCTTTCGAGAACCATAGAAAATTGAGAGATTTTACGACTTGCGGGTTTTACAGCCTGGTATTCTCTCTTTTATATCTATGTGTGTGTGTGTGGGTGTATAGGACCATTATGGGGTGCATTGTCTATGAAATAACGCACTAGCTCTTCGCTCTTATCCATTTTAGAACTCGCGAATGATCGGAATATGCAAGATCGAATATGAGCTGTAAAACTACATCAACGAGAAAGGAGCAATCACGAATTTTTTACAAATCAGTTACGTTACTCCTTAGTACCTCCTTCTTCTTCTTCAAGAACCATTTCCGAGTAGAAGGTCGGCAGTCATTTTTGCCATGAGTTTTTTCTTCTGCTTATACTGCATTTAGTATTATATCGACTGTTGTATTTTAGATTGAGAATCAACCGATTGAATTTAAATAAATAGTGAGAATGTATGAAGTCAACCGTGAATCAATTTTTTTAAAAACACATTTTTTTAAGAGGTATTGCACTTTTTTCGTGAAAATTTTGCAGTTGCGGCGTTACGTCACAAAATATTAATTGAAGAAAAAGTGACTTACTCACATAGTGCAACTGCGAGGAAGGATTGTAATCTGGAAAAAAATGTGTTTGTTTGACATCTCATAACAACTAGGTCACTCATTTCCGTTGATGTGTCTGTCTGTCTGTGTTGTGTCCGGTAACATAATCTATAGATAAGGGTAAGGGGTATCTATAGATCCGGGTTCCGGATAACCCGGAAAGTATTGTTTGGATTGTGATAAAATTTTGACTACTACTGCTGCAAGAACAAAAAAGCTTGTTTCACTTGACTACAGCTGTAGATTACTGCGTTTTATGAAATTGCGTTTCAATATTCAAAAAAATGTTATTTGAAACTTGTAGACAAGGTGGATTTTTCAAAAGTTTGATCTCGGACTTCCATTGTCTATAAAATTTTGAGTATCACGACGTTTCGATTCAGTTCACCTGAAGACGATTGAAGATAGCACATCGATCGAAACGTCGTGATACTCAAAATTTTATAGACAATGGAAGTCCGAGATCAAACTTTTGAAAAATTCAAAAAAATGGCTCAGTTTTTTTGAGTAGCCTCTAATTACTGTTGAGGAGTTCAATACATTTTATAACCTTCTTAATATAATCTGAAATAATATGGAAACGTTACAACTGATACTTGAATAACCTGGCCTTTGCCGGGTCAAAAAGAAGACGTTCTTTCATTCTGATAATTATTACTGTAGCGCTTGATTCCATTTATAAAAAATTCTCGTACAAACTGGCTCAAACTTAAAGCTTCGGTATTGCGAGGGTTTGGCGGACGGTACAGCAAAACTGGACTAATTAATTCCAGCAAAAACGTCTGGCGAACTCCCTGGAGGCAAAGCGAAGGGGCAGCCGTCCCCTGCTCTTCTTGGAGCAAATTCGAAACAGATCGCAGTAGGCGCAAAAAGCCGCCGCAAATCCATGCCCGGCTGTCGGCACTCGCCTCTGCTCCGTCCCGAAAATACCAGGGGAACAGTTGTGTAAATTAGGGGAATTTCAAGATAGATCTGGTTTTTAGGGAGACGTATGGGGAACTATGGGAAGTGGAGAAGGGACTTTTTCTGGACGATAATTTTAACCAGCGATGGTTATTGGAAAAACTTCAATGCGTTTACCATAGTTATGAATGACTAATATCAATGTGATCCTAGTTTGAATTTTCTTTTTTAAAAAGGAAGTTGGGGCGGCAAGAACGTCAGTGAAGGTTTCAATAAATACAAATGGCTTTAATCATTTGGATTGTAGATGCTTCTACGCGGTGAAGCTCTTCCATTAATTAGGTAAAATTGTGCTTTCCGAAGTTTCAGAGATGGTCCGATGATGCTTCAAAGATTAAAGCAATAGGCGTCATAATGAATGATTATTTGTGAATCCTTATGTGTGAATTCATTTTGATATATGGCTTTGATTATGAATCAAAGAGAAAGCCACATGACATGTGTCAGAAGTTACATTAACCAATGGAATTTAGCTCTTCATTTGATTATACTGAGGGAGGATCTTTGATACGAAAAGGTATTTGATAACTGTTTATTTTGATATATGGAAAGGGTATCATAGTCCAAAGTATAATGACAGAAAAACGCTGCCATTTCGTGAAACGTCCGGATAAAATTGCGGCAGGGTTGGTGAAGGGATGTTCTCAGAAAATTAGGGTTTGGTAGAAGACGTTATATAATCTATAAAATGTATTTGGAACTGGTATTACCCTCCGTAAAAAATACTAATAGAATATTTTAAACAAATTAAACTACATATTTCATTTCATGGTTAAGGTTGTGATATTTTAGTATTAAAGAAAATATGCATATACATAATTTATTAATAAACAACATTGATTTTTTTATGTTTCAATTGTTGTTATTGTTCCAATAAACCACTAGCATCAAGGGCATATATGACTTCAGACTTGATGGGTAGTAGAATGGCATAAGGTTTCTGTATGCTGGAACCTTTTTTTGTAATACCTTTATCGAGGTAGTTGAGGCAACAGAAAGATGGATATGTTATTAGTATTATCATAAATGAGGAGAAGATAAGAGCAAGGGAAACAGTGGAGTCTTTGGCATTTGCGAACTTTTTGAAAACAACCAGCTAAAGTAACACGTGCATTTGTACTGAGCCCGCAGAATGGTGGCATTGTGATGTTTTTTCGTCTCGTCAGGACGACATTACCAAAAAACCAAGCAAAAAACCATATCTGTTTTTTGCCTATCAATCCTCTGCCGCCCGTCCCTGCTCCAAGCATTCCGTTCATCGTGCTCGTCAGTGATATAATAACATAAACAAATCGCTCCGTTTGCATTGCGATATAGAAGGCGTATTAACGGTTCAACATGCCCAAAAGGGCTGGTTCGGTTAGTGGTGGTGCAGATATTAAAAAGCTGAAGAGGAAACTACGACGTATAGTAGAGCAGTCAGTCCTGTCACCCACTCCGTTCATGTGATTAGAACTCTATTTTATTGTGTGTGTGTGTAGACAGAATCCAAAGCGAATATTCGGAGACGTCAGCCGACTCATCAGAATCAACAGGAATGCTGATATTTTACACATTCACTTAGCAGTTGTATTGTCTCGCGTACGTACATGCGCATAGGTACAGTATAGATATAACCACACCAACTTTTTAAGACAACAATCGTTTTTTATTACAAATAGAATCGTTCGATTTTGTTTACATGTGGGTGTTATGCTGGTCAAGACACTGACGGCAATAGGAATCACAAGAATTCTTAAGTATAAAAATTAACGTTTGTTAGTCCTGATAAAAAAAAATTGCATACAGAGAATAATGATACATCCGATGAAGCTTTTACTACCTACAAACCATATTACAGTGGATTAACGTGCGTTAAATCAGAATACATACGAAACATGAAACTAACGTGCTTTAGTTCTGTGTTTCTTTTTTTCTTAAATGCAGGACATTTTCAATATTGAAAATTTTTGAATCAAAAATTGAAATAAGGATTTTGCACCGGTATAGAACCAACCTTTCTCCATCAGTTTTAAAAGAATCATTCCATTATCTTGAAAAATGAGCGCAGGAAACGAAATATTGGAAACCCATGCAAACCGCCTTTTAAGGATATTCTGACGACGATGGGTGGTGTTTTCTAGGGGTTTCTATTAACCTAGTGTATAAGCAGTCGCCAAAAAAAAAACATTCCCCTAAACATGCAGAAAGATGAAAGAAATTAACAGAACAATAACTAGACAGGAGGAAACTATATTCACTATATTACCTAAAATATATAATCAAGTTGTATAGATTGAGCTAACTGGTGCTTGGTACATTAATATTTATGGCTTTGTTACTGTCTTCATTGCTCTAACTTGTGCTAACAGGAAAAGGACAGTGCCTTTACTCCGGAAGCTGCCGGCTAACTTCTGACCCTTGTTTGTGGCGTTCGTGTTGAAATTCAATCCTGCACGAGTAAATTCGGATGAAATTTGTGTATTTCATCACCGGCGCGGCACTCCCTGAGGAGAGTGTTCGTTTGCGAGCTCCCAGCTCAAACTAAACCGACAAAGTTTTGTTCCGAAGGTTGCAGTACTTTGAGGATAGCCGAGAGCGTTTCTGACCTTGTCAATCATTTCTTAAAAGGTAGCTAAGGCTGTTCCAACAACTCGATCTTCGTTATATCAGCCTTCTACGGTGATATATGGGAAAAGTATTGCTCTGTCTGACATATTCGAATGTCGATACAAATTTATACAAACAGTTTTTTGTTGAGTCTGCTTCGTACATTACGGTATTAGTTGACGTCATTCAGAAATATAAAAACTCAACAGCTTTTCTTTTCATACGAGAGTCACGCTGAAAGTTTTTAGATACAGAAAAACTACAAGTTTTTTAAAAAAAAACTTTATTCTGTGTTTCCAACATATTCTCCCCGTACTTCAATACATTTACGCATTCGGTAAAACCACTTGTAAAATTCTTGTGTCCAACGTTCTTTTGAAAGGTTGCTAATTTCCTCCTCAAATGCAGAGATTGCCTCTTCATCGGTGGAAAAATGGCGACATCGTAACTCTTCTTTGATCTTAAGGCATAAGAAGAAGTCGCACGGAGCTAGGTCCGGAGAATAAGGTGGATGAGGGAACAGTTTCACACCCTGTTCAGCAAAAAATCGAGTGTTCTAGCGGCGCTGTGGGCGGGTGCGTTGTCATGGTGCCATTCAATACCCCGCAGACCAGTCTTTGGACGGCTGTTGCATAGTTCTTGAAAGACTACAGGAACACATTTGGTTATATACCATTCAGAAGTAACTGTCCTTTGATTTTCCATGGCTAGCGTTGTGATGTATTCACTTTTAGAAAAAAAAAGATACGACCATTTTTCCAACACTCTTGGAACGACGAATTTTTGTTGGAGGCTGCTCACTTTCAAAGCACCAAACTAATGATTGCTGTTTAGTTTCGGGATCATAATGATATAACCATGTTTCTTCTCCGGTTACGATATTAAAAGTGTTTTTACTGCGCTCATTATCAAATTTCTCAAGCATAAACTTGGGCCAATAAACTATGCTTTTTGCTCACTGCTCAACAAATGTGGCACCCATCTAGAACACCGCTTCCTTAGGCAAGGGTGATCATGAATGATTGTTCGGACCGCTGCCGATCCACTCCCCAGAGAAGTCTCAATCTCTGTGTGTGTTATATGTCGATCTTTTTTCACCATATTTTGCACAACTTCTACAGTTTCAGGAGTAACAGCAGTGGGCGGTCGACCTGTGCGAGGTTCATCATCGAGTGAGACCCGGCCCCTTTTAAACTAAGCAAACCAATTCCGCTTTTTTTAGTCATACAAAATCATGGCTCGAAAATCACGACTACCCGGTTCCATTTTTACCTTAAAATTTGACCAACACTGGCCGTGGCAAGGCAACTACAGAACGATTCAAACGCTGCCTTTGCGTGCAAGCACTTAGAACTTTAGACAAAATAGCTGCGTGCTCAAACTTGTTTAAACTTGTATAGATTAGGAATATCTAAAGACTTTCAGCGTAACCCTCGTAGTAACAAAAATGTATGGTAAGACGCCTTGGGACTTCGCGGAGCAGTTAGTGGGACCTTCAGGGCAGAATAGTTTAGATGAGCAGGCTTAGAGCAATTCCATCGCAATGTACATGTATTGGACAAACATTATAGAACTTTCATTATCAGCCCGTTCAGTTCGGTTCGGTTGTCTAAACTTTTTCACTCAGCACTCATTACCAGCATCTGCGCTACGTTGCGGACTTGTCTCTGGAACGTTTCAAAAAAGAAGATTTCCTGTAGCCGCTACGCCGCTTCCGGTTCCAGGGCCGGTGCATGCCGGCAAAAACTTTAAAATCGCTTTTTAATGAATTTCCAAAGCCGCCTAACGGACCATGTAATAGCTGCACCTACAGTGATGGAACTGTGGTAAAATGGGATTTTCCTTAAAAACAAGGACATGTTTGCATAGATTCAGTTGAAAATTATTACAAAAAATTGCACTATGTAGGTTGATGCTGTATTTCTCAAGCTATGGTGTTTAATGTAAAAACATATTTGGATGGGATGATCGAATTGTGATTCCTTTAAGCTAAATTTAGAAAATATTAAACTGAACAAACTACAAATCATATAGTTTGAAAAATTCTCAAAATGCTCGCATTTTCGAAGATTTCTATATCCAGTATTATCTCGTGAATCAACAGCTCTAAAATCGAGGAAAATTTTTCAATAAACTGATAACGCAGAACGTGAAATACAGTGATCTGTTGTAGTAGTAGCAACCACAACATAAAATATTATTCGTTTAAAGTTTATTTGCTCAAATTAGAAAATTTTCCTTATCTCTATTCTTTTCGCGCTAATGCTTGAAAAAAAAATGGTGGTTCTAAATTCATATGTCATAGGAAGTCTTTAACTAACGACAAAAATATTTGAGACCACCCCCCTCCCTAACCCCCACCTTCAACTTTTAAGTTATCTAAAAAACTATGACTAAGGATCAAGGGCTTCAAAACCGCTCAAAAATAAATTTGAGCATTAATTTTTTTTCCGTATTTTGTACGTAACTCCGCCGCCACGGAACCGATGTTCCTAAATTCTCTATTCATCCTGTCTAGCTATTTTTCTATTAAATTATTTTTTCCCCAGCAAAACCTAAACCATGAACTTGGTCTTCGGTAAAATGAAACCGTTCTTAGTCCCTTTGTGATTCTTACGATATAACGTCAATAAAATAGAATAAAACGTCAATATTGAAATACTACACAAATAACAGGTGACATAATCAACAGAGTGAGTTGTTTAGTTGAAACGGTAAAAAGCAGAATAAAAAAAGTAGGTATATTAAAAAAAATGTATAAGTATATAATCCAATATATATCAAATAAAATAGTGAATTATAGAGTGTTGCTTTGATGTAAAAATGCTTATTTGATCAGTATTGTGTATTGGCTTTGAGTATATTTTTTTATGTAATTTTATAGTAGCAATTTTATCTGCTTCATTGTTAACAAAACAATTCACTCTGCTTTCAACTTCCTGAGAATCAGTTTGGAATCGTGTGATGTGGTTATCAAGTTGCAGTGAGTGTTTTTAACACTAGCTTATTGTTATTTATCATACTGCGATATTGTAGAGTCCCAAAGACCCGAAAATGGTTTAAATAACAAAAAAGCTAAAAATTAATCAAATTTTACTTTGAAGGACATTCAATAGATATCTTTGTTAAGGTGCTTTTATAAACGGATTTTTTACTTCATTTCCTAAATTAATATTATTCCTATTATTTAAAAGTACTCTAAATTATGCATATAGAAATGGAACATCTTTTCGCCTTAAAAAACACTTGACACAGTAAGACCAACAAACCAAGGCCTGATAGTGTAACTGAAATACCGTCAAACTGTGTTCATACGAATATCAACTATGATATATTTGACTAAACATCTACTTACATATTCCTCAAATGAATATTATTTAGATGCCTGTCAAGATGTGCAGTGATAAAAATACCCGCCACTGAGTAGTGGTGTCAAAAGGCAGCTGAGTAGCGTCCGGGCTCTGCTGATGACAACTCGCAACCCTTGCCGCTGAAAAAACTGTACCAAAACGACCAGAACTTTAATTAAGTAAAGTTTGCTACTCAGCGAGAACTTTGCCATTTAATTGGGAAATTCTCGGCTGTATCCTAAATGAGATTATGAGCATTACAATCCGACTTAATACTATAAACGTTTTTATAGTCGGCACGGCGCACAATGGATTCTATCCAAGGAAATTCGCGGAATAACCACACTTGCCGTTCATACTATTGGTCACAAATAACTTGGGATGGATATCTACTTCCTAGCAATAATTATTTTTTATTATAAGCACCAACAAACATTGATTTGAGCTCAGAAGAGCAAAGAATTGAACTCATTTGACTGCATACATCAAAATACTTTTTCCGTTCCTACTTAGACAAAATTGTATCTATACCGGATACGATAAAAGTTACGATAGCTTTTCATCTTTGAGATTGAGATATTTATCATCGAATGTACTGGGTGAGCACACATACTGATTATTGTGACATTATCAGTGCAAATCGCATTTTTCATTTCTCAGTAGGTTTTCCATCTTCAAGACTTTGTCGGATATTATTATTGAAACAGCAAATTGAAATGTGAAGTACAGTCGAAGGCGACGAACTAGAAATAACATTTGGTTTACAAAATGAAATTGCGAACAACTGACAGGATGTAAAAAAATTTGGGAGCAATGTTTTTTGGTAAAATAAAAAAGCATTCAAAGTGTCAAGAAAGCAATGGTCAAAGTGATTCAGTCAGACAGCCCTGCCTGCAAATGTGTCATCACTAAACGTTTACTAAGCATTCATGCTATTTTGTATCTCTATATCAGCAGCTTTGGATAAAATATTTCCCAAATACTCTCTGCATATATAATCCTCTATTATTAATTTCTTTATTCGGAGTGTAAAGTTAAAATTACCTCATTATTATAACGAAAATAAGACTAAGCACTCACTTTGTAGATGTATACAAGCATGTATTGCGTTGCTATTCAAATGTGCATCATTAACATAAAAACTCTGTAATGCAAACTTTTTTGAGGAACAATATACCTTGTCTGGAATCTGCGTTCTCTTTTCCTTTAATATTTCCGCGTTTTCCGACTCGCCTCCCACGATGAATATATTTCAACGTAACAACAGTTACACGAGCGCAACACGCCATTTAAATGTATGTACTTACCTAAACGCGACAGGTAGACCCTTCACATAGTTCGGGTATTATAGAACTCAGATACTGATGTATATACTTACTTATACGAGAGATGCTCTGACAACACACAAAGCATCTCAACCGAGTTGAAGATTGACATATTTGTGACGCAGACTAGAAGAAGCCTAGTGGCATTTCTTGTGGCGAGAAACTAAACCATATTTTCCATGCTTGTGGACTTGCGAGGCGGTTCATGTCCATAGGTAGAGATGTAAGGGCTAAAACTTCCAAACACGATGAAAAACTGTAAGACCTTAACAAAAAATCTGATATTCATGGCATTGTCTTATCTATCAATCCGTTTACACTATTTTATAATGCGCGATTTGAATTTATTCTCAAAAACGGTGCAGTATGTTAACTGACAAAAATTATGTGAATAAGAAACTATGGGAACTATTTAACACCTACGTGATGTTAACTGGGTGTTGACCAACTGACCGAGGTTACATCAGTATTCAGTAACGGTCCTTCAGTTAGGAATTATTTTCAACACATAATGGAAATGATAAATCATAATCAGTTATATCCAGAATTGACTGGTCTATGGAAAAGCTATTCATCTTGAGCCAAATCAAAATGAAAAGAAGAAAAAGTCATCCTGTAGGCGTTAGGTATGTAGATGGCGCGTTTATACATTAAAACAGGCACATAAATATGATCAAAGTTATGGAAATGATGTGTACAAAATTTATTATTCAGAGGACAGGGAGGGCGACGGTACAGGTCCGGTTTTACATAAAGTACTCGCGCCGACGGAGTCTAGTTTAATTGCTAACAGCAAGGACATAACATTGGCGTTCCACCGGCACTAAGAGTAACTTCACGACCACTGTAACACTTAGTTTGGAGAGTAGGAGCTAGGCCGAGTGCAAGTTACTGACATAATGTGAGTTGCCAAACGATAAATGTCTGCGACGTATAAACTAAAACTGTTGTTTGAACTTTGTGGACAATGTAGACGTTTTGATTTGGCGAACAAATTACAGCAAGGCAAGGGCGGACGAAATAATCAACTGACGACGATTGAAGTCACCACTTCAATAAACACTTTTTGAAACGTAAAATTTTCTGTTATTTAAACTAGAGTACACCAGTAGAATAAGCATAACCCTCCATTTCGGTTCCAAGAGCAAACTATAAGGGAACCTGGAGAAGAACATTTGGTGGTGATTTCAAGAGGCGAGCCAAATAATCTGCCACCATAAAGTTGAACGATGATTGTATTTCTAATTGATAAGTATGTACTTTCTGGTTTATGAATTTTGTTGAAATGTTTACCATGATTAAAATATTCCTTATATTGTCCGCCTTTTGTTGTGATCGAGATTTTAAAGTATTCGTATATTTTTTGAATCAATCAGCCAGTTACAAGTTAATAACATCCAAATATTAGGTAACCGTGAAAACTGAGTTACAACGTAACGACGTAAATGTCGGTTCATAAATGATCCTCGTTCAACAAAACTTCTTAAAGCTATTATTTATTATTTCGCAGTCATGTTTAGGCTTTGGTGAGAACATCAACTCATATAAGTGTCGCCCTCTATGGGGCGGATTGCGTATATACAACCTGATTGCTCTCTACAGTTAGACCGCCAGGTTATACTAACGAGTCTAGGCTAAAGACGAAACGTGCATGTCTATAGCAGGTCTGATGCATACACTTTGACGAACACATTTTTAGATTTAGTATTTGTACGAAATTTGACAATAATCATATACTTATGCGTGAGAAGTTCCGAATCAATCTGCTTGACCTTTTGACCTGCCTTTATGTATCCGTTGCGCCACTGCAAAATTGCAAAGTGGTCGGAGGGATAGTGTTAGTGTGTGTTTGGTGTTAGTTGCCAGATAGATATGAATATTCATTCTGCCTCTAGCCTCCAGAACAAGTGAAGGAAATTCTGGCATGGTGTTTTTCCAGCGGATTAAATATGTACAAAATGCGTTGCGTTAGAAGAAAGAGCATACTGGATATGTACAAGCCTTTTATTGCCTCTCTCATATATTCTTGTAGCTTTCAAGTATTCAAGCTAGGTGGCTTATACCAATGCAGCACTAGAGAAGGATTTTAAACGAAGTGTAGATGTTGATGAATTTTTGTTTGATTTTGATATAGTCTTCGGGACGGCGAATCAATACCAATAATTCGAAAAGCTAAACAAGCAAGATTTTTATATTTATTTGCTTATAAGAATTATATATACATGTTCTCTATAAGAGCATATTGTTCTGTTTGTAATTTTATGGTCAGATTTCAAATAGAGCCATCGGAATATTAAAGGAGATAAAAAAATATAGCAGACGGAATTATATTCTCATATAGGTTCTATTCGTAAAGAATTAAAACAAGTCTTTGCTGATAGTTTAGTTTAGTTAGAAGGATGAGGAATTTTTAAGGGCCAATTCCATTTTCAAATACGCGGGTTAAGCTTCCAGACAATTTGAGATTCAATGACGCTGTTGTATTTGAAAAAAAACGCCGATGCGATGACATGTAGAAATGGTTTTTTGAAAATTATAGAAAACGCACTCAAAATGGTGTATTTTACAGTCAAATGCTGATAAAATATATTATTTCATATTCCCGATATACTGAAAATATTACTATATTTATTATTGCTGATAGAAGTGTAGGAATAGCTTGAATTTGAGGTAATATTTGAGTTGCTTCCGTTAGTATTATTGTTAGTGACTATAAAAACAATACTAATAGTATTTGCAATTCTCCTAATTCCTAAAACAATCACAGAATCAATAAGATAAATGTTAAGAGAATGGCGGCAATTACAATTAAATAGTTTGGGACGTTTCATGCAATATTTTTTAGAGATTTTTATTTATTTTTTGCTGGGACAAATAACTACTGAATATCGTATCTTTAACGCGTTTTAATCAATTAATTAAATTTATTAACTAAAAAAACACGCTTTTATAGTTGATGGAAAAAATAAAAAATTAAATTTCTGATTATTAGATAAACTGTTCTGAAAAATCATAGTTATCACTAATACACACAAGGCGCGCAGTAAAAAGTGCAAAACGCGAGAGAAAACTGAGAAAGGAATTCGGAGCAATTAACTAATGTTCCCGACAAACTCGATCTAATTGGAGATCGTTCATAACAGCGTACGATGCGGCGATCGCCCTCACAATCCGATATGATTCTCTTGCCGCCGGCATGGCATGCCTCTTGCCGCGCCACGTCGAGACTTATGTAACAAAAGGAATAACAGATAACAGGTGCCTAATGGAACTTTATAAGTGCTGAAACGTGAGAATTGCTCCGGGAATGAAGATTTCATAGCCAACGTAATAACAGGTAGAGTGCCATATACCACAAATGCTTTTACTCATATAAGAAATTGTATCATGTAGGTTCTGGACATCTACAACAGATGCGCTACGCGTCACGCTGTATGTCCTCAATAATATCAAAGTGATCTTCAAAAAAATGTAACTTGAAAAAAATTACTGGAAATTTGAAAAAAATTGTTGCATTAAAAACATCATTTTTTTTCAACTCAATCTTATGTTCATATAGACCATGCGTATTCTGGTAGATACTCAAACATATCATGAAAGTGGCCTATAAAGCTTGGAATTCGGCACTGCCAGTATATCTGAAACAAACACGCCACCTCGTACCAGCAGCTCTTTATCTGTTAACATCAGACAATTAAGCAATATCAGGCATCCAACCCTTATCGATAGGTATATAGCCTTAAGATCTCAACCGAAGCATCTGGATTGGAAATAACCTACTCGAGACGACGGAGACGCGACGTCCGACTTAACGACCCTATAGCCCTAATCCAAGACCTTCCGCTCGAATGCCCTTTTAGCTCACTCTCCGAGATCTAATTGAATCTCAGGTATAATTGGACACTAATCGAATCTTAGCTCTCTCACGTACCATATATATACGAACAAATAATATCTGATTCATAGAAAGACGGATCTACGTGTTAACTCTAAGACAATTATTTTGAAAGGCAATGATTCAGGCACGAGTTTAATTCAAATAACGCCGCTTTTATAGTATCAAAAAAGAACAAATTCATTCAAATTGAAGCAATGGTTATACTCAGGAAGACCAACAAATGCTTACTACCACGAATGCAATCATGAAATAAAACTGCTGGAGTGGGCATTGAAAAAAGCTTGATTTACTACAACCATGAAACTTTACTGTAGGTATCAAATAAAAGTCTGTCTAGCCTTGTGACAACTTGCCCAAAACGCTAAATAATAGAAGTAATTGGAGCTTCTATAAAGGGACAGACAGAATGGTCCATCCCTTTCATGCCTCACGATACAGTCCTGTGCCAAGCGCAGGTGTCCGGAGATATTTCTCCACGTTAAAGACTGCTGGTTATGAATCCACTCCACCGTTGTCTTTCTGAAGTGCTAACCGGTTTTAGACTGAACACTTTCTTGTCAATCCTGCTCTGATAAAACCATATGCTACCTCATTTTCATCCATTTCAGCTTACCCAGGCTCCCACATCAATGTGACCTGATGCCTCAGTGCAATATCATTGAAAGCTTCTAGTCCTGACGTTACCTTGTAGGCAACTAGTGTCTTGATTGCAGCTTGGCTGTCAGAGATCAGATAGTACTACGCCTGCTTGGTCCACTATTTTTCTTAATGAAGTATTTACAAGACATCTCAGCCTGGAAATACCCCACTCCCTGCAGAAAACGCTGGCACCAGAGCTCTCCCCGATTGTGAATCATGTGTGTACCAGAGTTGCCCTCCTTCTTAGGTAATTTTACGGTATTTGGGAGTCATGGGAGTCCTGGCAATCAGGATAGAATCATCTGTTTGCATGCACGAAAAAATGGCTGAATGTACTTTACCCAACTGCCTTTATTATTGGCAATGCAGTTAATCTGACCTCTTCCCGAACCATTGGGATCAGTAGAGAAATTTTCAGCAGTATCTTGAATTGACAATGGCGTTACTCGCATTGTGCTCATTACACTGACGCAGTCAAAACGCTGTATTTTATTACGCTTGGCCTTGGTTGTCTCCATCCTAATACATGACCAGCACACTACGAAGCCGTACAGTAAGGACGGTCTAACTATTGTCGTTTAGAGCCAATATATTGTACCAGGATTCCTACTTGTCAATAATTTGCCACCATTCTAGTATGCAGATGCTCTACAGTCAATATAAATTCCAAATAGAATTCCATTGGATGTCCTACAATCAAAAACTGAAAAGCTTTGTTGGATGACTCGGTATATGAATGAATACTTCATGTTATATTTGTTTTAATAAATGTATGATGTATAGAGTTGCCAGTATTTATTTATTTCGAACATTTACTGGTGTATCCATGAGTTGTTTACAGTTATAGTTTTTAATATCGCCGGATGCTATTTAATAACAGTCGATTTCGAGTATCATACGCATACTTTTTTATAAAATCCATGTAGTAATATTTTTTTAATGAAATTTGGTCTTGATATTTTTCTAAATAATCTTGTTTTTCTACTTTTTGTTTTGTTTTGTTTGATACTTTTTTGATAGAGGCTTGATAAGAACAATATTGATAAACAGTGTATTTTCTTGAAATTATATATGTGGTTTACTTTAGTGGACACACAAATATCATTATTAACGAGGAAACTCTTGGTTATACATACTTATCAACTAGCTTAGCATACAGAGTGGTCCTTAGATATTTGAGCTATGCTGAGTTTTTTTTTATGAACATAGACTCGAGAAAATTCCGTTTCAAGGTCAAAGGTGAGGCGTAAATCAAAATAAAATCAATTAATACTGTGACGTATGACACTTTGTTGATTGAGGAAACAAATAATGTAAAATTACCTTTCATAAATTATGAATAAAAAACTTAAAATTAGCAAAACAAATATTGTTTTCCTTGATTCTGTCCTGATGCAAAATTTTATTCGAACGCTTGTTCGCAAAAAATTGATGACCAGTTAAGCATTAAATTATTTACAATATGAATGATATCCAACAGAGCGTCCATAAAAAAATATACTTTACTGTGGAGGAAGGACAAAACTTTGGATAGAAATTTAAAAATGTGCTGCAATGACAAATTTTCAACGAAATCCGTTCGTTCTTTTGTCAAAGGTACGAAAAAATTGATACTGCTATCAAACTTTCTATATTTTTAATACCTTCGCAAGGAATTTTACTTACTGGAATTTTTGAAATGCTATGTTATCTGGTTCTATTTTTCCCTAATTTATCCAGCTTCAATTTCTCATTATTTTGATTACCTTGGTGAGCACATGTATTTTGGACACCTTGGATCGTTCGTGCAGCCTCAGTATATTCCTCATAAAACTCAATTTCCAAAATATGAATTTTCTCTCAATTACCGATACTTGTCTGAGAAGTGAAACGAAAAGGATAGGTTAATAAAAAATTCAGATTGTCTTCTGTCTCGCAGCCACATATTCGACAAGAAATAAAAAGGTCGGCATCCATGAAATTTCCGCCCTTAGGCATCGTGCAGAAGAAAATCACTCGAGATTGGAAATAGAATGTTTCTCTCAATATTTCATGGACAATTTACGAAAAAGCGATCGTATAAATCAGAGAGTCCGGAAAGACTGTATAACGGGAAAAGTCGAATGGCGAACACCATCATTGGCGTAGACAATGCTAGAGATACTAGATGGCGCTAATCCGAGGGTCACGCTGAAAGTCTTTAGATCTTCCTATTCTATACAAGTTTAAACAAGTTTGAGCACGCAGGTATGTTGTCTAAAGTTGTAAGTGCTTACACGCAAAGGCAGCGTTTGAATCGTTCAGTAGTTGCCTTTCTTCCACGGTCTCGAATGCATCTAAATGTTGGCCGAATTTTAACGTGAAAATGGAATCGGGTAGTTGCGATTTTTGAGCCATGATTTTGTATGACTATAAAAAGGGACTGAAACAAGCGGAATGTCACGAAAGTTTAGTGAGTTGCTTTGGGGAATCTGCCCCTTCTAGGGCTACAGTTTTCAATTGGTTTGCCGGGTCTCACTCGATGATGAACCTCGCACAGGTCGACCGCCCACTGCCGTGGGAAACTGTAGAAGCTGTGGAAAATACGGCAAAAAAAAGATCGATATATTATAACCTACACCGAGATTGAGGCTTCTCTGAGGATTGGATCGGCAGCGGTCCGAAAAATCATTCATGATCACGTTCGTCTAAGGAAGCGGTGTTCCATATGGGTGCCACATTTGTTGACCAGTGAGCAAAAAGCAACAAGAGTTGATTGGGCTAAGTTTATGTCTGAAACATTTGATAATGGGCACAGTAAAAACACTTTTAATATCGTAACCGGAGACTAAACATGGTTATATCATTATGATTCTGAAACTAAACAGCAATCATTAGTTTGGTGCTTTGTAAGTGAGCAGCCTCCAACGAAAGTTCGTCGTTCCAAGAGTGTTGGAAAGAAAATGGTCAAATATTTTTTTTCTAAAGGTGTCTAGAACACTCTAGAACACTCGATTTTTTGCTGAACAGGGTGTCAAACTGTTGCCTCACCCACCTTATTTTCCGGACCTAGCTCCGTGTGACTTCTTCTTATTCCCTAAGATCAAAGAAAATTTACGATGTCGCCATTTTTCCACCTATGAAGAGGCAATCGCTGCATTTGAGGAGGAAATTAGCAACCTTTCAAAAGAACGTTGGTCACAAGAATTTGACAAGTGGGTTTACCGAATGCGTAAATTTATTGAGGTAGGGGGAGAATATGTTGAAAAAAAAAGAATAAAGTTTTTTTTAAAACCTTGTAGTTTTTCTGTATCTAAAAACTTTCAGGGTGACTCTCGTAGTAGTCGTTCAGCGGTGGAGAATTCTAACGAATGAAGTATGCCACCTTTTCCCTTTTTGCAGATCCCAGTGTAACCAACACTATTTTTTGTAGATAAGCTCTCATAAAGGCAGAGAGAGTCTGTCATGCTCCTGAAGCGCAGTGAGATGTCTATTCACATTGACTTGATACGCTTTTAACTGTAACGGGCAGCGAATAAACCTCTCGGCAGCTCATTCCTCGATGCTGTTCTCATTCACGGTGTTGAGAGTTCAACCTGTTGATAAGAAACCCTTTATAGGGTTTGGTGTACTGATAACTATCAGTGTTATTATCGAAGAGAGTTCGGTCGAATATTCACTTTAATCCACAAGATTTTGGTGCGGCTTACTTATTTACAATGCTAGGCGTGTTCACCAGACAAGACAAGGCTTCAAGGAGTGCTTTGGAGTGAATCTCTACTCAGCAGTATTCTAACGATGGTCAGATCTGAGTCTGGTAGTTGTGAAATTGACCTAAATTCATTCCTTTGCAGAGCAAGAAAATCACCTGGTAGGACCTAGTATGGTCAGCAAAATGATTCTGCCAGGATACATTATGGTTAGAAGCCTTAAGGAAGATGACTCTGGTATTGGTCATTTCATGCAGATGGCACGTAATATAATTTCTTTTGTGATAGGCGAACTATTGAATATTGCACATTTAAACAGTCACGTATCGTACGCTATTGTCACGCTGATTTGAAGCGGATGCATTTTACTTGTAAATTGATGTAATCTGTCGTATTCACATAAAGCCAGATAGGGCTGAATCGATCAAAATAAATTATTATCTGTGAGTAGTTGTCACAAAGCGGTGTCATATTCATGACGCATATGGAATTATAGTTCGGAATATTTGATTGACTAAATATACAAGCCAAGCAGGAGATATTAATGTTCTCCAAAATCCAACACATATATACATGTGGAATGAGGTGGCTTATGAAGTATAAGGCGTTGAAATGGAGATAACATTATTTCCCCGAATTTTGGAATGACTGGAAAAACTACAGCGATAAATAATGTTTGGTATTCATTCTCGCTTGTCAGACACGCAGCCAGTATAGATAAAGTTTTTTATTATTATGATTTAAAAAGATTAAGACTAAAGGTTACAATCGTCTTTTGCTAACATAGCTAGCGAAATACATGGTAAAACTGTGAAGAGTTTTTATAAGTTATAAAGTCTTGCTTATTAGGAGCAGAGTAGTGACGAAGTTATAAAAACATTGTCCGGCTAACAGCTTGACTACAATACTTGTAATTTAATTTTGTAACTTTTTCTAGATGTAGGAATAAAAAAAACAAAAGGTCTGTTCCTCAGCCTACTTATTAATGAGCTGCATGTACATACGGATGCAAAGAAGGCCTTGGATGAGGGTTATTGAATAATCATACGATAAAGTTATGTTCTCATCTTTCACTCGCTTTCACAGCTAATTCATTTTTAATATTTGCTCATAATCCTTCTCGGTTCTTTCTTTCCGCTCACACTTTAGTAGGATATGCGGTTCCTGTGTGAAGTTATATTGGTGAACTTCCTGGCCGATCACGTGCCGAATCATTGAACAAAAATGTGACTATAACTAAAGAAGAAACGTCAAAAACAACAATCAGTGAACACTTAGAAAACGATGCATTCAGTAAAAACGGGGATCGACGTCTCTATACTACATAAAAAAGAGAACAATTTCAAGAGGAAGGTCAGAAAATATGTCTTCATAAGGTTAGATGCTATATGATTGTATATCTATATCCATTGGACTGTGACCTAGTCGGGTTGAGCATATGCTTCATCGAAAGTTCTAGGCTTCTTTACGGTCTGTTCTTGGTTCCCAAATGGTAGCATATCGTACAGTTGCCTTGGGATGGCAATGCTTTATGTTTCGTGTTCTCCCAGACGACAGTCAGCATTGTTTTTCTGGTGTAGCATTGCATTATGGTCCTTGTTCTGGATTCTTCAATTATAAAAATGTATCATCTACATTATCCTAGCCTTTTATAATAGCTCATACTGTGTCGAAATAAAACTCTTCCTCTGGCCCTTGAAGCAATAAAAAATGTCAATATAACTCAAAAATTAATTTTTGCACACTTTATCTAGATAAAGACTGTTGAGGCAGCCGAAAAGTCAGTAAAGGCATTTAGTCAATCATATATGGTTTTAAGTAGCCGCAAGTATAAAATACAAGATGAAAAATTATTTTGTTTACAACGTGTATCCTTTGAAATTGCCTTTATATATGTTTAAGAAGTGAATTGCCCCCCTGTTGGGCATGTTACTGATCATCGAGCGACGATGGCATCGGCAGCCATATAGAGAGGATAAATAAGAATAGCGCCTCAATTCAATTTAGGGACGACTCGGGCATATCTATTTCTCTTTCTATTGGAGTCTTAACAGGATTTAGAGGCGGAATTCAGCCTCAGGGGATCACAGATACAAAATACCTGACGAAGTCGCCAGTTATCTGTAGAAGGTAATGCAAATAAAAGAGCAGCAAACTTTCGGCATTTTCAAATGTTTATGTTAAGCTGTGTTCGAGCGACATCCATATAAAAAAACAACATTTGATTGATGAAACTTTGTTGGACGGTGCGGTGATAGTTTGGATCTATCTAGCTCACGTAAAAGGGTTGTTGTGTGATGTAAAACAAATCGCGTAATTAGTTGTATTCAGGCTTCGCATTTTATTCCGTCATAATATAAATATTTAATAAACTCGCTGCTTGAAAAATAATGAAAAACATCAGTTTGATAAGTTTTAGCATTTTTTTGTCCCCTGAAAAATTTCCCTTGCTACGCTATAAGATGTTCAGGTACTAGATGACTAAACAAGATGGCCCTGTACAGGCTAGAAAATTGGAAAGAAGAATTGCGAGTGGGAATGGTCGAATCGTCTGCCTAGAATTCAGGAGGTTGTGGATTCGATCCCCACTGGCGACACATTTTTCTTCCTAATTTTTCTAATTATTACTTGTTCAGTCCCTTTGAGGTGGAATTCGATAAAACTCTGTAGTGGTATTCCATGAAGGCGACAGATTTACGCATTTGGCTCAACGATGGTGGCATCAGGTCGTTTCGATTTGAGATAGTATCCATCACTGGCACTAGATGTCTAACCAATATCGAGCTGTACAGGCTAGAAAATTGGGGTGATTTGCGCGGGGATCCCCCCCCCCCCCCCCGGAACATAGCGTACTTTCTGTTCTATGTGACAGTTTTAGATTTATCAACAGTGCAAATTATAGATTATGTATTATAGGCTTTCATAAGAGTTTATTGTAAGCTTTTGTTGTTGTTTGTGAAACGTTAATAAAGCTATTTTAGCCACTCGGATGTGGTTTTAATGAACAGCCCACACACACTGGGTTATTTTCAGCAGATACGTTGATTTGGTTAACGAGAGAGTATCGTTCATTGAGATTTTATATATCAAAAAGTATATTGGCTGGTTGCAGATTGCTTTTCATTTTGATCTCCCCTCATCTCATTATTTTCGAATCTTGCCTACGGTAAAAGCTCGACTGTTGAAAATCGGTTCTAATTACAAAACGGTGGCGGTCGCCGTGGAAAAAATCATCGCGGTCGGTTGGTGCAGTTTTTAATAACGCAATCATACCAGTCTCCTGTTTTTTAATTTCAGGAAATCCCTCAGGCTGCAGGTCTACCTAGAAAGTCTTTATCAGTCTGTACACATATCACCAATGGCGTAGTGGCGGTTGAATCTATGTGTATGAAAATGGTGCTTAGAAAAGCCATACATCTACCTATGCAAAATTATTCCAGGTAAATGTGGGCTGGATGAGTACACACCGTATATTGTTATCTGTATGAGGCTTACGCTGAAAGTTTTTAGATACAGAAAAACTACAAGGTTTTTAAAAAAACTTTATTCTTTTTTTTCAACATATTCTCCCCCTACCTCAATATATTTACGCATTCGGTAAAACCACTTGTCAAATTCTTGTGAACAATGTTCTTTTAGAAGGTTGCTAATTTCCTCCTCAAATGCAGCGATTGCCTTTTCATCGGTGGAAAAATGGTGACCTCGTAACTTTTATTTGACCTTAGGGAATAAGAAGAAGTCGCACGGAGCTAGGTCCGGAGAATAAGGTGGGTGAGGCAACAGTTTGACACCCTGTTCAGCAAAAAAATCGAGTGTTGTAGCGGCGCTGTGGGTGGGTGCGTTGTCATGGTGCCATTGAATACCCCGCAGACTAGCCTTTGGACGGCTCTTGCATAGTTCTTGGAAGACATTTGGTTATATACGACGAATCTCAAAAGTAAAGTCCCAGAACTATTTTAGATGCTCAAGGTACTTGAAATAGGCCGTTCAAGCAACAGGAGCAGGTCGAATAACTATAGATTCTCAAGACTACCTACATTTCATTGAAAGTATACCAGTTTACTTTGTCTGCCGATGGCGCAAAAATATAGACATGGTGGGGGTGCACCTCCAAGTAGCGGCAGATTGAAGTACACGATATAAATACGTTGTTAGTGATGCTGCACTAAACTTTGGAATTCATCGTCGTCCAGATAATAATCACAGAAGCATTGTAATCCATCACTACTAACATAGCTAAATGGTTCCTAACAGTAAAATACACATCTTCGGTGCTTCTATTCTTTTAAAAGGAATGCACCATCTCCCTAAACTACTTCAATGACTAATAACTCATTTTTCTTCACAGCGGGAATTTTTAATTACAATATAGATTTTTATTAAATTCCTCCAGTGTGTGTCTATATTCTGGAGTCGACGGCGAGGCGCAGAGGTTTTTTTGTATCGGGATTAATTAAGCATGGCAAGGTTTTTTCATTTACCAGCCGATTTGGATCAGCTTGGTGCGGCTTATTCAGCGTCATGGAGAAAGAGGATGGAAGCTATCCTTTTGAAGCTGTTGCTCTATGCCGCTTTGCTTATTTACTCCATACGTAGGGATGATTTTTAATTACAATGGTATGTCCCAATGTGCCATTCCAGAAATATTTGTAAGAATATCCCTATACCCAGACAAGACGAGATACGACTTGAATCAGGCGATGTTCCAGAAAAATGTCAATCAGGTGGGAATTTGCATCTGGAACTTAATACTTCACCCTGACAAGTGGCCAAAAAATAACGTTGAAAAAAATAGTAATACTACAAAGCTTCATCGACTAAAATAAAAAATCCAACGATCCGTTCCTCATACCACGGCTTAACTTATAGTTTGGAAGTACTATTGGAAGAAAACCAGAGCTTGTGTTCTTCTAGGCAAACCACACAAATAGCTCAAACATAAATCTGAACAACCGTCGAAAAGGGAGAGGAAGTTTTCCGACTTGCCGCAAATATACAAGATAAACATACCCGGTTGTTATTGTTTACCCTTTTAAAACAATTTCATAGGCCATTGGGTGGGCAAACTTTGCAAAGTTTGTTGGAAAATGAGGAGAGTTTCTTACTTCTAAGTTCTGATTGGTTTTAGTTTCGCCAAAACGACGAGAAGGTTTGATACCGACAGAATCAGCGATTTCTAGCTGAAAAGGTTTTATGGATGTTCAATAAAGTGCACTCAAAGAAAATACTGGGAAATCAATCTGTTGTGATGTCTGAGAATCTATTGCTTCATTTTTCATAAACCGTTCCTCGCTAGATGTCAACGTTAAAAAAATTCGTGATATTTGTAAGCAAAAATTTTTTCAGTTCCATTTTCCAATGTTAGGTATATCAGTCGAAGATTACAAATTGATAAAATGTGTACATTATAGCCATGTTCTCTGTCAAAAAAACTAATAAAGTATTAAGAACTTTAAAGAACTGAGGAAAAAATGAAGTGGCAACTAAAATGTATGTACAAATGCTGAATTGCTTTATTGTGAATTTGACATAATTTTTAAGTCATTTTCTTAGCTCGTTTGAGGTGTAGGAAGCTCGACCTGTTGAGGTTGCAGATTTTGTATCCCTATCGTTTTTTTTGTATTGATGAATATTTTGCTGGACAGCATCAACATGTTAGGGTCAAATTATCCAATTTTCCAGTCTGTGGAGTTGAATAGGGTTGAAGACAGCCCACCTTATTGAGACGCTGACCTGGCAAGGTCAGAAGCTTCATGGAACATGACTCAAGTACTAGAGTTCTTCTATCTTCAGGGCTATGTTTTTCACGTTCCTCGTATTCGGGTTGAAACACCCTATATATCTGTATCTGTATTTTGCAAGTTGTTGGTTATTAATTTGACCTTGTTTAAGGTTGTCATTAAATAATCGTGAAAGCTGCTATTTTGACCCAAGATCGAGATTTAGTGGCTTAAAACAAAAAAAGTACATATGGCTTGTACAAGTACGTAGTTTTTTTGCTATGAAACATTTGAAAATCAGGTACTTTTGACGTTTCAGATTGAAGAGCTTTGTGAAAGGTGCTGATGATTTTACTCATGGTCTAGAAGTCCCTGATTTCGCATATATCACATGTGTCTCGTATAAAGTTTTTATTTCTTGAACCTCTTATTATCTTACCTAAAAATACCTAAAAGTAATGTTGAAAACTGGTAGGTCTGTGCTTAAATTTGAAAGCAGCCAACTAAAATTGTTTCGTATATTTAGTGTTCGGCAAAAGTAAGCTTGATTTCCAATTTCTTACATTTTTGGGCTTCTATCACCATACTAAGCAAGCCACCCAGAGGCCTCTAAATAAAAAAACAGCTGTAAAAAAGCCAAAATACCAGAAAAAACACTCCAAAAAAAGATTGTATCATGTAACTCCGCAGAACTCAAAACTATTTTAATGAGTTCTACATTATGTAAATACGACTAGTACGATTGAGTTTAACGACAATTTTCATACAGGCCCAACTCTCATGTCCACAAATCTTAAATAAAATATTTTATTGCTCCCTGGACTTTACCTCCCATCAACGATTAGTCTGGATAACGTTATCACTGAAATCGCGGAGCTCAAATCAATTCTCCAGGAGCGTCAAAGATGCTTAATCAAGAACCGATAATTTGAGCTGCTCGTCATGCTAAATGCCTTATAATGGACTAATAACGATATGGGAGCGTACTAATTAACAAAATTATTATTTTTTAAATCGACTAGGCCCTAAATCGACCAGAATTTACCTTTTATGTACTTCCATGTCCAGAACTGTGCAAATTGACAAAACTCGGCCTGCTGTGATAATGTCCCACCATTTACGACACACAGAAGGGCCGAGAAAAAAACGACGTGAAACAAGGCAATTTTTCATCGCGCGTCGACCAAGAATGAGCTGGGGTGTTGAAGTGGGGCGAGGAGGGGGTGGTGAAACGGTTCGCTTCAAATGCGATTTTAATGACGCGTCTGGAGAGGCAGAGGATCCTGGTAGGGGTAGTGAGGAGATGGCTCTAATTACACCGAAGCCATTTGCATCTCGGCTAAGGGATGATGCTACATGTAGGTTTCGGTGGTGAGTGTCTTTGCCCTGGCACTGGTGAATGCGATACGGAGTTCACTGTATCCTGTGGTGTCAAATGGCTGGAAGTAATAGAAGTTGCAGCACCCTGAAAGGAGTACGCCTCGTGAACATTTTTTGTGTGGGACATGTGTGTGAAAATTAAATAGGACTAGTCTTTTCTGTACTGACTTTGCTGACAGTTCATAAACATTTCATTGACATATATTATATCTATATATTTATACTTTCCGCATATGTAAGTGTGGGAGAATTATGATCAGAAAAGTTCCCAAATTGGAGTTGATACGATTTTTTGGATGGTTTGTCATGTCTACATCATAAAAATCCATATCGCTTGCTATTGTATGTTTTTGAGTTACACATCATCTTAGGGGTAACCCAACAAGTATTTTGGAGATGTGAATGATAATTTAAATTTTTTTTTGTGTACGTTATTCAAGTTCCTGTTCATTGTAGGGTGGATTTTTTTTTTTTGAAGGCTGATGTGTTTTGATACTTCATTTTTAAGCTAGCAGTGCTTCCTCTTATTATGAATGGAAGAGGTATAATGATACAATAATTCAGCTGCTTTGCTTATAATGGATCGACTAAAGATAAACGCGGCAAGATAAAATAATGTAGTGAGAATCTTATAGATCATCTTTGGGAACACAAGGAAGCTTCCTTGCAATCACTGTGTGGCCTCTAAAAAGTATAAATAAATGAGAAGCACTGAGTCGATCTGGTTGACTACCATTTTTGCAGCGTTTTGTATTCTAAACCTAACTAGTTCACTGTATTCAAACTTGTTAAATAGATTTTTTCATACAAAGTGATACTACGTAGTTCGAATAATCAAGTATAAAGTTTTAGTCATCCATATTTTTTTTGAATATTTATCAATCTGCGAAAATCAAACAGTTTCTCTTAGATATAATTTTTTTTGTTTTTATTTGTAGTTGACGATTTTCAAGCGCTGTGCTATTTTTTTGTATCTTAAATATTCCCTAAATCCATTGCAGTGGAGGCAATATATTTTATTATAATAAAAACTGAAAATTTTTCATCGTTTTGGGAGGAATGCAATGGAGCTTCACAAACGTGAATAAAAAATCATCTACAATTTATGAATAATCCTAAAATATGAAATGATTCATGATCCAAGATCTCGTTTTTGTTGTAGCTAAACTTAGACTACTAGACAAACACTTCTATTCGAAATGAAAAAGACAGCAATTGGAGGGCCAATAGAAATAAGTAACATAGTTATTCATCTTCATGGATTATACAATCGTTACACGTAATTTGCTTTGCAAAAAATGCTAGTTCTTAAATAAAGGCAGAGAAAGATAAAAAATGCATTGTTTCTCGTTTTTTTTGCTTGTTAAAGTTATTTTTCCTTTATGCAAGCATGCATGTGTATGTATGAGAACATGATCATAATTCGTTTCTAGAAAATATTTAATATGGAGTATTTTTACGTATAAAGGGATAAATCCAACCGAGCATTCCGTGAGGAAGTATTCTCGACCTTCATTTACCTGATGTTATTTTCCGTTCCAGAAACTTTGTTTCTATGAGGCCCCTTCTTGTGGATATATGACCACAGGCGCATTGTCCAGAAGGGACTGTTGCCATGACTTATGGGACTTTTTCCTAATTATTTACCAAAGAAGTGGGTCCCTTAAGAATACCCCTCCTGAAAAAATAATTTTTACTAGTGGATAGAACTAGACCCTCTGGAATTGTTTTGAGGCCGCTTTCACAAGGAGATGCTTCGAGGGTCGACAGTATATTTACACTTGAATTATTCAACGATCCTGCTGGGGCATTACAAATAAATTCATATTGC
The DNA here is from genome assembly GCA_949316355.1 of Bruchidius siliquastri. Taxonomy (NCBI): domain Eukaryota; kingdom Metazoa; phylum Arthropoda; class Insecta; order Coleoptera; family Chrysomelidae; genus Bruchidius; species Bruchidius siliquastri. The sequence goes on along the minus strand of OX438533.1, from coordinate 38,092,222 downwards.
CGGGTTGACAAAACATCGATTTCACTTCTTAAAATATTTCATAACCTCTGAGAGTTTTTCTGAATGAGCATGGTTTCACGCAAGGGAAGTGTCAACTCCGAAATATTATTTGGTAAAATTTTTTGAACATCATAAAACAAATCAAGACTCCTTGGGGATCTGTAAATGGAAGTTCAGTTCAAAAAAGCACAGAAGACAAGTGCCCTGTCAAGAAGATTGCGTGCTGATCTGCACGCCATCGAGACGCCCAACGCTTCTTCCATCTCCGCTAACATGCCCTGGTTGCTAGGGTAGTTTACCAAAAGCAGGAGCTTTTCTTCCGTTCCAGAAGATTGTTTTCATCGGAGTAATGAACCACTCCCTCAAGCCTTCGGACACAATCCAGAAACGAGCATTACGTCTACTTGATGTGTCTGATCTTACAAGGGATCTTCAGAGTCTGGAATATCGAAGAAATGTGACCGATTTGTTCTTGTTATATAGACTCTACCATGGTGAATGTTCATCTGAGTCATCAGTACAGAGGGTCTCTTCCAAAAGTCATTCTTTTGGAAAACCTTAGTGTTGTGGAACAGACTGCCTGGGAGGGCATTGGTTTCAACTTGCAATGTTTCAGACATACATATCTAGATGGATACATCCTCTATCAGCGCTTGTCTGAATTAAAACTGTACGACCTACAATCCTACCTGCAATATTATTTGACCATTGCAAGGTAGTTTACTATAGGTTCTGTATAATTTTCATTGTTACAATTCACAAGTATCTATTAGAACCGACCTCAAGTTTCCTTATCATAGATATAAATTTTATACTATTTAACAACAAACTTCACAGTCATTGCTGCAAATAATCGAACAATTACAGCCTTGTTAATCCCCCCAATGTGGCGTTAAACGAATTGGCTTGTCCCTCCACACCTCCCCCTCTCGTCGTGGCTTTGTTCCCACGCTCAGGCTATTTGTTTGTGGCTGTCCGGCTAACCCCGGAAACCTACCGCTCTCTCTTCTGCTGAACACAAACATTTGACCAGGAGGGAAACGAGATTCTAGATCAGTTCTGTCCAAGAATTTCAAGTAATTTAAAACTGGCATTTCCCATGGTGAGTTTTCGGATATCTTATGCAGAAAATTATACTCTTTTTTAATGACGTGTGATGAGATGAGTAAATGGTTCATTATATTCTGAAGATTAGCTCATATATGTTTACTTTAATTTTGGCAGCTCCGGCGGCCTTTCTCAAAGTACGAAATGTAAAAAAATTAGATTTTGAAATCTTGATCGTTTGAGGGCAAACGGATCTCCTTGAACCAATAAAGTTTTGATAGAGAGTAACTCTTCCTTAGAAGATGTGGGATTTTGCAGTAATGGTTTTGCTCAAGAATTTGCTAAAACATCATTACGAAGACTTGATTATCTACATATGACTCAAAGACAACTAGAAACCTCTATAGGCACTCTATGTATACCAAAGTATGTAATAGAAAAAAAAATCAATATCAGCACAGTTTTCAGGAAAACGAAGCTCCTACCTTTGCCACACAAAGCGAAAAAATGAAAATGTAGATGAAAACAATTCAATATATGAAATGTGGCGAATGTTATATTGGCGAGTCTGCTAGATCTATCAACTGTTGAATCAAACAATCTCCCATAGTTTGAAATTTATATGTGAATAGAATATTTCAAGCTACCGTTTGTAGTGCCCAGAACTGGAAGACATATACGTACCTAAAACTGAAAAAGGATTCAAGTTCCTTCAAAGTATTGTATCTGTATAGTCTCCACAGTTGTGTGACCTTAAAGTAGTAGTACTACTGAAAAAATTGCAATTTCGTATTACATTTTCCATTTTTACTTATGCACTGATTTAACCTCAACACAGAACACCTCTCGGTTTGTCGGTTGGTCATGAAGCAATTGTTTATCAGGCTATTACGGTTCTGTATAGGGTCAGGATTTTCCGAGCGCGAAGATGCGACGTTGTCTCAAAGTGGCCTTTGTCGCCAGAAAATATATTCGGTGGTAATTCAGGAGGGCTCTTCGATGCAGACTCTCAGATAAGGAACAAAGACTTCCAATGGAGTTTATCTCCTCACTGGATTTTAAAATGTATCGCCTAACATCGGCGGTGGCTATGGAAATTTCCTGTTGTATTTATAGTGTTGGAGGACCCTCGAATAACCCAAACAAAATTTGCGTTCAGGAGCACGGACGGGATTGTCAGAGATTTTTTCTTTGCCTCGCTCTTGTTTTATATTCAGTTCATTCTCATGAACTGTCTGAAAGCACTTACAGCAGTCTAGTTTTTTTTCTGCGCCTTTATCCTTCCATAATATAATATTAACACTAGATTTTTATATTTTTCAATGCGTTTTTGCGATAAGTAGTGCCCATTTTTATATATTTTTTTGTTTAGTTATGTAAGTACATCATTTATGAAAAAAAATGTGAAATGAGGTTTTTCCCTATAGTCTTGAAAGCCGATTCTTCTAGGAGGCTCACAATAATGTTCCTATTTGTCTAAGAGTTGGTACATAATCTTTCTGATGATTCATTACTATTTTTTACTACAACTACTAACGATCCAAACAGTCATATACAACGAAGTTGCACTTTAAGCTGTATATTTTGCATTATTCCCCGTATGCTCGATGCTCATTGTGACTCAAATTTCAGTAATCTAGCTCATCCTTTCATAAAGTTCGGTAGGCGGGTTCGAGAATTTTTTTCATGATTGGTCTTTGAGGTAGGAATTCTTCAGCGATTGCTAAGAAATCGATACCGATGATAAAGTAACTAACGCGTTCACAATATATTTTTCTCTGGAAAATTACCTGTGTTTACTCTCCGTAACAAAAAAGTATCACCTAACATTCTGAAGTTGAAACTCACACTGTAAAACAGAGCATTCGAGTTGGTGACAATGTCTTTTGATGTCCGAACTTCATCTCTGGGAAAGTGCACGATGCAGGACAAGAGGACAAAATAAAGTGGTAATAACTCGCCACTCGATAGAATTACCGCTTTTCTTTTTGCCGTATCTCTTGAGAGCTGCGACTTCGGGTGTATTTTCGCTGCAGGAATCTGTGTCACGATATATAAGTAGATTTCATTTTTGTCAGCTGAGACATCGTCTCTGATTGCCGTAGACCTCTCAAATGTATAATAAAACTAAATGAAATACTTGGAAAATTATGGTTATTTTGAAAAAATCGAATATGGAATATGTGAATTCGAGTATGTAATATGAAAATTGTTATGTTGGAACTTTCACAAAGCGCATACCACAGAAAAATAAATAAATCACTGATTTCTGTTATCTGCCTATCGATATTTATATTGGATGGAAATACTACAGTTTTTAAAGAAGTTCGCAAAGCCATGATACATGAAAAGTAAATTTAAATAATAGAATAAGCTCAAACTGCGTTTTTATGCCTGTTCAGCGGTTCATTCACCAAAATTTTCAGGTGTGAAATAAATTTGTGAAGGCTGGTATGGAAAAAGGCATGGTACTTAACAATGGGAATGAATAAAATTGTATTGTTTTGCGGAAATTTAGTCGACTAAATACTCTATACTTTTTGAACATATCCGTATATGTTGTAATGGAATTTGTACATTTGGTTAGTACGACGATGAAAAAATGAATAGTCTGTGGTGAAAATCTGTCACGTAGTCGGAAAGTGATAATATAAAAGGAGTAATTTTAGGGAGTAATTTCGATATCGTCTTATCAATTTTGTTTTTTTTCTGAATTCTTCCGTTTCTCAATTCCCAGATTTATAAATTGTTATATGTTTCCAATTTTTTTAATTGTTTTCTACTTCCGGTATCTGAAATTATTTTTGGTGATTTAGATTCATTGTTCATCTTGATGATTACCTGAAGGTATTGTAAAACAGAAAAGTCAAGAAGATCTGATCAACCACAAGCGAGAGAGGAACGTATGAAGGCTCTAGATAATTTTAATTATCTAAAATTTCATCCTGCTTAGTTGAGTAGACATTTGTTGCAGTGTGCACTGAATGTAGTTAAGAGTGAAAGACAATTCCGACTTCATTATTCTGTGTAGAATTTTGTACTTAATGAAATACATTCATGTTAGCCCATTCACGTATGTGCAAGATTCATTTAGGTATAATTAAAGAAATACCACTCTCCGTTCACGTAGAAAAGAACATCTGCGTTCAACACAAACATCTAACATTGTGCAATAACTGCCAGATTTCCAGCGTAATTTCAATTCTAGGTACGAGCCACACAGAGCTAGAACATTAGCATAAAATCTTGTAATTGGCTTTCTTAGAGGTGCCACGTACCGACCTCTAATTGTTTAAGCGCCGGTTACGCGAGTCTTATGTCTTATGGAGACGTGCTCGATTCAAGAGAGTTCGCCAAAAGTTCCAGTGACGTAACAGTCGCGTTGGGTTGACGTGACATAGAGGACTGTTATATAAAATAATCTTAACTACGAGGATCACGCTGAAAGTCTTTAGATCTTCCTAATCTATACAAGTTTGAACAAGTTTGAGCACTCAGCTATTTTGTCTGAAGTTGTTACACGCAAAGGCAGCGTTTGATTCGTTCAGTAGTTGCCTTGCCGCGGTCTCGAATGCATAGAAGTGTTGGCCGAATTTTAACGTGAACATGGAACCGGGTAATCGCGATTTTCGACATGATTTGTATGATTATAGAAAGGAATTAAAACAAGCGGAATGTCACGAAAGTTTAGTGAGTTGCTTTGGGGAGTCTGCCCCTTTTAGGGCTACAGTTTTTGATTGGTTTGCTGAGTTTAAAAGGGTCGGGGTCTCACTCGATGATGAACCTCGCACAGGTCGAACTTCGAACGCCTCGAACCAGCCTTTTTGAGAATCTTAACGTTGTGGAATGGGTTGCCGGGAAGTTAGCTTCCCTGTAGTTATGTGAATGTGAATAGAAATGTATCATTTCGCGGCGCTTCTGGAGAGCGATAGGCTTTCTGCCTTTGTGAGAGGTTATATATCAAAAAGAGAATGCAGGAAGTGGGCTCGAACCCCATCGGCCACAGATTCTTCTTCCCAATTATTCTTATTATGATTTCAGTCTCTTGTTTGGACGCATATTCTAAATGTGATACGTGATACTGTCATTTTCAAAAAATTTGTGTGCTACAAAGTCTTTGCAACGATTCGTTCTGTTGCTCAATCCTACTAGCAGCGCCTCTGATGGAACAGCGAATCGAAATCACCGATCAAAAGGCGATGACGAGAAGCTGGAGTGAAGAATGCCTTCCGATTCCTGGACCAACACGTAGACGACATGCTAGAGATTTACGGAGAGAGAGGATATGAAAATTCCCGCAGGTGTGTGCATGGAGTGAATAACAGTAGCAGTTCGACATATCGGCAGGTCGGAAAATTCATTGTGTGGCCAGGACCGAACAGACGCGGACACAAAGGGTCGCGTTGGAACGGGGAAGGAACGTGCCTACCGCGACGCGCATACATTCCCGTGCTGATTACGAATTTGTATACGAGTGAGCGCAGTTAGGCAAGGAAGACTCGATTCAGCATTGAATTGCACTTTTCGGCAAAATTAATAAAGGCCGTGCTTTGGTTGTCAAAGAAATGGCGTTTGAGCAAAAGCTAAGAACGATTATAGAAGAAGAAATGGCGATCGGCGATATAAATTTGAGCTTAGATTTGGAGCCGCAGCTGGTAAGAAGGTACAATCAGTGGTAAATAAACAAAACGAACTGCTAAACACCATCAAATAGAGAAACGTGCAATACTTGGGTCATGTGTTGAGAGGTGAAAAATAATCACTTTGACTCATTTCAAGTAGTTCTGTACCTGGTAGGATGTTTTTGTGATTTATTGGACAAGGTCAGAGCGAGATCAAGAGCTTCTTATTTTAATTGAAGTCGAGGTTTCGACCAATATATAGACATCCTCAGGCGTGACGCGATTTTCCATTGTTTGTGTCAATGACACAAAAATTTAGATACATGGGTACATTTATAAAATCAGTATTATAGGCACAGATACAAATTGAAACCAATGACATTATTATAAACTGTATGAAAGTTAAAACCGGTAGTACTAAGAGTATTTTACGTATTACACGTAGGTTTCAATAGGAAACAGTTGTTGGGAACAGGAGTAACGCTTTATTGCTATTAGCTTCAGTACAAAAAGCAGAAGCAGGAGTTTCGTCATTAAAGTTTTGACTATGAATGCTTGATCACTAATTTAAAATCTTCCTGAAACATAAGCCCCATAAAAAACTTTTGATCCCCTTTAGTAGGAGACAAAGGAGGCACTCGGCCCTAATTGATCGATTAATTAATATTTCGCGATAGCTATTCTATTATGGGAAATTATAAAATATGGTTTTCTTGCCAAAAACACCGTCTCCTGCGGCGCTTGCTAAACCTTTCCGTTAGGCTTAAATTAATTTATACGAACAATACGCTTTAGGGCTTCCAACCAATGAAGTTGGTAGATTAGCTAGAGTAGATTCAAGCTAACTTACTTGCTTTACTGATATTTGAGATAATGCCAAGAAATATTGTCTCGGAACTTATACCTGATCCTGTGAATATACACCGATCTTTTCTGTCATATCAGGTTTATATAAGAGTTGGATTCCTTATAAACCATCAAGATAAGTAGATTGATTTAGTTGAAACATAGGTATATGCTTGTAGAGCCTAAAACATAATTTGCTTATTTTTGCACCGTTTTGGGAGTCTTTGGTTGAGCGGAATACTTTTTTTTATAAATGAATTGTACTAGATTTTCAATATGTTGATCATACTCAAAATATGTTTAACATGGCTGTTTTTTACGTAAACAAAATTACCTACGGAAACCCTTTCATATTTTTTTACGACCAATATTGATCAGAAATATGTGAAACTTGTAATTTATTTATTTATTTATTTTTATTTATTTATACATCACCCAACAGATAAAATCCATTTACAGGATGCGGTAATAGTTATGTTCGCGCATTTTTCAAAAGAGCTATTGACTGTTACTGCAAATGATTGAAAATTGGATAATAATAACAATGAAATATTTATGGAACTGTAATACTAAATTTTAACAATTGCTATTTAATGATTCCTGTTCTTGCTGTTTCCGAACATCCACTTATACAGTGTACTGAGAAACTTACATTATACCTAGTTTCAAAATCGGCTGACATCAATGCGTTTGAAGTACAGAGTCAACTTACTTGACACCATATTTTAGAAGTTCACGTTTGAGACATCCTGTATAAGTATCAGGGTAATGATGACTGGAAATAACGAGGAAGTTATTTGAAATATTTTAATTGAGTCGTCTAGAGGTAAAAGTATTTTTTAGTAACCCAGATTGCAATTATGATCTCACCGTATAATTACCGTGGCACTTTCAACTCGTGAGTTGATGAACATAATGCTGAATGTACAGTTATGTATATGATGCTCCGACTAACCGACAGAACATGATTTTGTAAGAATTTTTTGTTTTTTCGCAATACCTGCTTATCTCACACGCATACAATTTTGCCTGAAGCTGGAATCTTACGTCGTAATATTTGGCAAGTCACGAATCACAGTTGGCCATCGAATTTTCGTAGGATAGATTGTTATGTGCAACTGTTTATTTTATTATTTAATTAATTGTATAGTTATGGGGTTTATGTATATTTTGTAAGGGTAACTGTTAATTGCATATAAAACATAAACGCGGTCACTGCAATTTTATAAACTTCCCAACGAGAAGATGATTTTTATTATCATTTTGAATCTTCTAAGTAACACATTCAAGTTCCAGTTGAGCTAATTTAACATAAAATAGGAAGATTGTTGATTAGGCATCAAAAATATGTGTTAGTTAATTGCTCAAAATGTAATGAATCGATCTTGATTCGTTGTACGTCATCGGAATAACAGACAGCATCTTCATAATATTTCAGCTTTCTTATGTGGTTGTTTTCGACTAAACTAAATATAAATAGCGAAGAAAACAGGTTTTCAAGTATTTCGAGGCAATTTACACGTTAACCTTTGTACCAGATCTCGATCTGCACTAATTTTTCGAATATTCCATAGCAAACAACTTTCCCAATGCATAGGTTACACTAGAAGTTAACAAGAACAGATGTAGTAAAGGAAATAGAGAAAAAAATTTGTTTTCATCAAAATCAATATAGCGAGTACTACAATTTCGCGGTGACATAACAAGTTAACAATAAAAACACCAACACACAAAAAGCGTCTAAAATCGTATTCTCCATCCATCTTACCGAAAACATCTTCTTGACAGAATTGAACAAAGCATAGCTACATTTTTGTGGATAATTTCATTATACTCTGCAAATGTAGTGGTATACCTGAAATATAGCCTTATTATATCTTCGAGGGTAACACTTCCTAACCAGCAATAATTTCAAGATGATGAGTACGCCAGCGGCCGATATTTTCCAGAAATATCGCGGGGAGTTTAAAGTCCAGCGATAAATCTGGAAGGCCTTCAGGAGGCGTGCAGCCCACAGACTGCAAGACTAAGGACGGGCCTCTATCCCTAATTAATTCAATAATTGGCAGAGATTCCTTTAGTGGTCTTTTTTGGGAGCGCTTCCGCCATTATATTAAATTTATAACAGTTCACAACCAAAGACGTTACACGTTGTCAGTAGAATCCAGACTCGTTCAATGCTCAGAGACGTAGCTATGGGGAGGCATAGGGGGAGCCTTCCCACTCAGTAGTTTGCAAAATTTGGTCAGATTTGATAAAAGTTGGCGAAAATTAGCAAATTTATGGATAAGTTGGAATAGATGCCGAGCAGTAGTAACACATATTTTATTTTGACCTTCACGTCTGTTTTGCAACGAGATATATTACCGATTATAGGTAGCAAAATTTCGATTTTCTTCTCTCCTCTCTGGAAAATGGCCTTGCTACGTTTCTATGTTCGTTTTTTCTGTTCCTTTGGTGTTTTTGATCTTTATTACATAATAATAATTGTTATTTATATGTTTTATGGTATAGCTTAAGTAGCAGATGCAAAGTTTGTATAAATAAAAGTCTGCATTGGAAAAAGACTATGTTTAAGCAAATTTAAGTAAATCAATAACGCTTAATTTTTCACTTTATACTGCAATTGGTTATTTTCTATTTTTTTTAATTTTTGTTTGACATTTACTATTTTTTTTTGCTTTTTTAGTTAAAATTACAGCCTAAACTTCGAAAAGCTATGGAATGTATAATGATAACAAAACTGAGCGCAACTCAAGCAAAATATCATGCTTCATTTATGCTGGCTACAGGAGTAGACTAAGTTACTATATCAGCCAGTCGTATTCTGAGCCAACAGGACTAGTGGGCAAGAAGTGTATAATCTTAAACTAATTGCATTCCCTCCAAGTGACTCCGTCTCCGACAGCATCCTTAATGAAAGCGACGGTTTCCAAGACGAAAGGACGGATGGGGGTGGGAAGTTGGCACCCACCACCTAGACATAATTTCATTTCTAATTAGACTGATAATTAGAGATTCTGAATATTGTCAGCGAAGCAGTCGGATATAACTTTAATTATTGTCAAGTTACAACTTGTTCTTATTTAGCACAGACAAACTAGAATCTGTTTAGGAATTTTGATGTAGTAAATTGTAGTCCGTCATGTAAATATAATGAAAGATAACACCGACCGACACGATTTTTGGGTTTTAGTTTTAAATATCAGATTCTGCTTTCTTTCATGTGAATCATAAAGGGAAGAATATCTTTTTTTGGAGTTTGCTTTTGTGGAAACTATAGTGGAATTCAAGGAAAATGTTCTACTTCTTTGCATAATTAGCTTTTCGTTTCAATTTTGAGGGTTTTTTATTTGAAATCGCTAAAACATTTTTAATTTGGGGATAACTTGAGAATTCCTGAATCCCAAAATCTGTACCTATCTCCTCATCAGGATATTGTACAGTGTATCAGAATTTCAAACTGAGTTATAACATCAATTCTATGTAATATTTATTAGCAAAACAGGCAATAAATTAAAATTAATTCATATAAAGAAGTGTGACATCATTTCATGTTTCAGGACAAATCCATAACTACAAACTGTTTCTAAAATAAATTATACTATCTAGCCCAATTTCGCGTATCTATCGACTCAAATATCTATGCGATTTTTACAGTCACGTAAAAAGGCTATATAACAATCGATAGGTTTTATGAATAATGGTATGCCGTGTAGCAATAATATAACGTATCGTATATAACGCTCATAACGTGTTGAAATTGCCAATTTTTATCCATAAAAACTGTCAGCGTTGATAGTAAAGCGCCATTTATTAATGACTTATTAGCATCAGCAGTAGCGATACCCAGCTTATGCTCTCTAATTACTCGTATATCGCTTATACAGGAGCACACATTCCAGCATGAGGAAGAGAATCTGACATAGCATCCTCCTTAAAATCGGTATGCCATTAAGGTAGTGTAGTCTAATGGTTTAAGGTAACTGCCCGGAATGTCGAATATGTGAGTTCAAATCCCACAACTGCTGGATTTCCCCTCTGATTTTTCATAGTACAGGTTTGATATTATACTATAAATTAAACTATTATTATAACTATTATGAATAATATGCTGCTTGCTTGGTTTTAAAGTCCTAATAAAAAGGCGAGCATGTAACTAGAAATAAATTGATCATATGGGCGGAATATTTGATCAAGTTTTAGGTTCAAACAGGCTTGTTGTGGCATGTACAATGTAATGTGCATGTGATTATACGCACGTTGTTCATTTGATAACAGAATACAAGTGCTGCACTATGAAGCCTGTCTGATATAATTTCAATGAAACTGTTGAAGCTAGTAAATAAATCGAATTGTTATACATGTCAGTACATTGGTTACTACACATATCCTATAATTCCGTTGGCTGCAAATGTCGGTAATACCAAAATAACCTCATTTTCCGTTGTTGGATTCACTATGTCAGAACAAAAGCATCCAGTAATAACAAGATGCGAGGTATTTCAGTATGTTGGATGCCCTCTTATACAATACTATAATTATACTTGTTTATTATTTTTCATGCAATCTAATTATTTTTAACTTGGTGTGATTTTTACACCAGATTTGTTTTAAATTTTAGAGTAACGTCAAACTGTCACATTTGCTGTTTGCAATGGCAACTCAGATTTCTTGTGGACTAGATAAGTCCTATAATGAATTTAAGACATCTAGGTAGGTACTTTCTTTTCCTACCTTAAAGGTATCAAATCTACATTTTCATCAGTTCCCTGCGACTTTAGGAAAAGCTATGCAAATATCCCACCAAATATCGAACTATAACGAATCCTCCTGAAGTCGAAATGCATTTTACGGTGCGTCCCAGTTCCAGTTGAGCTTCGCTTCGCGGTCCCGTAATCTCTCAAATGAACCGTTATCACTTTTTCTCGCAGCACGTCGGAAGGAATCGTACGACAATTGACAATCACCGCTGACCGTGAACTAGGAACAGTAATACAGTGTTCGCTCTCGCAAAACGAGCCATTCCAAGTTCGTGAACCAAAAAGAGGAAAGCAGCTGGGAATTAGAAAGTTGCGGTTGAGATAACGCAGCAGCAGATTTCACATGAATTTGGCAAGTGGCGAGAAATGGAATTATTGCACAATGACTGTGCGAAACTGTGCATCTTTTGATGATGTATGTATTGCGAATTTGTTCTAATTATCTGAATGAAAGGGAGATACTTAATGAGATCAACAATAGAACCAAGTGTATCAACTTTACGATATTTTATATATATTATAAACTGGCAAATAACCTATAGCCAACAATATTTTGATAAATATGAAAGAGAGGTTCGCTTTCATCCCTTTTATACTCCCACACCCTCCGTACAGTCACACAGTCCTGCTATATAGATCTCGTTAATTATTTTTAATGAGAGGCACAGACACACAGACAGACAGGGCGGCTTTTGATTTTAATGAGGTCCTAGCTGGAAGGTGGGGGTGAGCTTAAGGGACGACGCTGCGGTTTGTGGGAGTTTCGACCTCTAATTAACCTACAGCCGAAGATTTTTATATATTTCTAATTGGAAGGGTTGAATTGGTGTCTGCTATTCTATGATAGGATATTATTTGCCTGGTAATTAACTAATTAGATCGTTTGAATCTGGAATTATGAAGTTAATGATTTATCATGTGTGCGAGTTGATAGAATAGAATTATTAGTTGTTTTTTAGTAGTTTGTACATTGTACATGATCTTTTGGTTAGACTCATTTGATTTGGCTGCCATCGAAATAATTATATAGCTGGTGAAATAACAGCAAACTGCAAAATTTCAGTGAGGTCAGACACTGAAAAGTTAATAAACTAACGACTTCCACGACGTTATGTGGGTCTAGTAAGAAGTCAGAACTGAGTTTTTATTATGTTCGTATGTGATTTTAAATTGGAAATAAATTTATCATAAATCATTTCCTGAGTTTAGAAGGCAAAACTGTAAATAATCAATTATGTCAATTCATCTCTCAAGTGTCGCCCATTGGCAACTTACGAAGTCAAAGGTCCTAACACTTGGAGATGAGTTAATGTTGCTATCACACCCTTGACGGCTGGGTTACGTTTAGACCACCAGACTATACTGACAAGTCTAGGCTAAAGACGATGCGTGCTTGTCTATAGCAGTTCTGTTTCATAGTGGAGCGCATAAACTGAATCAAACATCTATTATGAACAGTAAAAAAAATACCTTTTCTTGTTTCTTTGACCCCACAAGATAGCACTGTCCCTACCAGATTGATTTTGAAGAAATAAAAAGCTGTTTAGTGCTAGTTAGTAGTACTAACCTGGTTTAAAATTTTCATAGATTTTTGAGTAGTTTAGCTAATTTTGGAGTGGGCCATCATTACCGGACAGACCACGGACAGACAGACGAAATATTCAAATCCGATGGAAATATTTTTCCTGTTGTATATATTATGAAGCATCTGAAAAACATAATATCTGGATGCCTGAAATTTTCGCAATTACCTACTGCCTATTGGCGTGGAAAGAAGAAATACGAGAAAACGTTGCTGGATTGCTGACTCTTGATTTTTTACTTATCCATAAATGAAGGAGTGCCGACCGACCCTATCCGGTCATAATTCAAAGTCTTTCTCCTTCCTCTGGCCCTCTGAACGGCAAAAAATATATTTTCATAACCGCCGCCGCTTGTCGGCCTGTAAACGATTTACTGTATATTACCGCAACGGAAAATTTATAATACATTTCCCTCTCAGAGAACTCTGCTACCCATACCCCGTGGTTACGAACAAGAACATGTATATTGTCCTGATGTGATGCGAAACCGTTTCGGTTTCCATTAATTCATTGTTTCACACACACTTGCGCGAAGGCCAGCTTTAGTTTTCACGCCGCGCCATGGGATGAATTGTAATGATGGAGGTTTGGAATGTTATTTGCAGAATGAAGACGTTTATTAATATTTACCTTATTGTTATTCTATCATATTATTATATCTTAACCGTATGAGTTCAGTCTCGTGTTGTAAGCTTCATTGCTGTACCTAGTCGAAATCTATTTAGCTCGATTTATAATTATTAAGCACCTACTCTAATATAAAGACTTACCGTTTTAGTTAATTAAAATCTGTCGTGCCGCATCGCGCCGTGTTCCTGAAGGTGTGAAGAGGGGATGTTTTCTTGGAGTTTTTAATTAATTAATACCCTTTGTTTTCCGTCGTGTCGGTCGCTCTTAATAAAATAACGTCTTAACCTTCTATTCCCAGAGAGAGGGTAAACGAACGCCGAGTCTGAGCCGACAAACAGTTAACGGCCCAGTTAAATTTAATTATTCTTCCAGAGATCTAGGACGTTTGCGTACCTAAATTATAGTTCAGGATTATTGGAACTTTCCTAAGATACAGTGGGCACATAGTCGCTCTCCTATTAGTTTTTGGACCAATGCAATGATTGGATTTTTATGAACCTTGTGATATGACGTAAATGTGTTATTAATTTTTGTCTGTTTGTAGTTAGGTCTAAATAACATTCTCGCGATTGTTCAGAAATATTCCAGAAAAAAATCATTCACTTAAGAGGGTATACCACCTTGAATCGAAAGCGTTTTTCACGGGTTTCCAATATTTCGTTTTCAGCGCTCATTTTTCAAGATAATAGAATAATTTTTTTGCAAATGGTAGAGAAAAAGTGACTCTATGCTCGCGCCAAGTCTTTTTTTAATTTTTGATGTACAAATGGAGGCTCGGATTCGATTCCCAGTACCAACATGTCCTTAACACGCTTCATATTAGCTCCACGTGTACGAGGATCACGCTGAAAGTCTTTGGATAATCCTAATCTATACAAGTTTAAACAAGTTTGAGCACGCAGATATTTTGTCTAAAGTTGTAAGTGCTTACACGCAAAGGCAGCGTTTGAATCGTTCAGTAGTTGCCTTGCCACGTTCTCGAATGCATTTCAGTGTTGGCCGAATTTAAACGTGAAAATGGAACCGGGTAGTCGCGATTTCCGAGCTATGATTTTGTATGACTATAAAAAGGGACTAAAACAAGAGGAATGTGACGAAAGTTTAGTGCGTTGCTTTGGGGACTCTGCCCCTTCTAGGGCTACAGTTTTTAATTGGTTTGCTGAGTTTAAAAGGGGCCGGGTCTCACTCGATGATGAACCTCGCACAGGTCGACCGCCCTCTGCTGTTATTCCGGCGAAACTATGCAAAATATGGTAAAAAAAGATCGACATATAATCTACACCGAGATTGAGGCTTCTCTGGGGATTGGATCGGCAGCGGTCCGAATAATCATTCAGGATCACCTTCGCCTAAAGAAGCGGTGTTCCAGATGGGTGCCACATTTGTTGACCAGTGAGCAAAAAGCAACAAGAGTTGATTGGGCTGAGTTTATGCTTCAAAAATTTGATAATGGGCGCAGTAAAAACACTTTTACTTATCGTAAATTTGTCGTTCCAGGAGTGTTGGAAAGAAAATGGTGGCATGCTATTTTTCTAAATGTGGTTACATCACAACGGTAGCCTTGGGAAATGAAAGGGCAGTTATTTCTGAATGGTATATAACCAAATGTGTTCCTGTAGTCTTCCAAGAACTATGCAAGAGCCGTCCAAAGACTGGTCTGCGAGATATTCAATGGCACCATGACAACGCACCCGCCCACAGCGCCGCTACAACACTCGACTTCTTATTCCCTGAGATCAAAGAAAAGTTACGAGGTCGCCATTTTTCCACCGATGAAGAGGCAATCGCTGCATTTGAGGAGGAAATTAGCAACCTTTCAAAAGAACGTTAGTCACAAGAATTTGACAAGTGATTCTACCGAATGCGTAAATATATTGAGGTAGGCGGAGAATATGTTGAAAAAACAGAAAATCTTGTAATTTTTCTGTATCTAAAAACTTTCAGTGTGTACTACATATGTATGTTTGTATGAATGGGTGTAATGGAACCACAAAATTCAGGTGAAACTATTCAAAAAGTATTTTCGTTGTCGGCATGTGAAATCTGTCGCTATCTCCCAAGCTATCGTAAAAATCGGCTCGATAAGTTTGTGAAATTAAATCGCTGTCGACAGTTTTTCGCGGCGATTGTGCATGAAAACATCAGCACAAAGTGCAGATATGATATGCACCGGGGTCGCGGCCGTCCGGGCGTCGGGCATTTGCAATGTTTCGGCATGTTGTTTCGTATAAAGGCACCGAGGAAGCGACTGTGTAATTTTTTCACAAAGTCTCGTCCCAGATAACCCATTTCAAAGCAGTCAGTTCAGTCTGCCGTGAGCATAAAAATATGCACTATACTTCAATCGATGCATTTGTATTATACATGAGTGTCTGCATCCAGTTGCTGCATGAATTAGTACATTATAAAATGTTATTCCTATTTGATACGATCCAATACACAAAGAAGAGTTCAAACGCCAGAATCTAGTAGCTCATAGTTTGTGGTACGTATTTCGAATTCATGTATCGCATAAAACCTGGATTTGTGGTTTAACAATTTTTCTTTTCACATCATCTTCCATTATGTCTCGAATGAGTTACCGACGAGTTTGTGCCCGATTGTTGCAATCTACAGCGCTTCAAGGCCAATGTGATTAAACATTTATACTGTCGCAGCGCTTATGAAGTGTGCTGTATTTGCGTGAGGCTCTATAAAAGCGCCAATGAGTGGAGAAGTACTGCAATCGCGAAGCATTTCAAATTAGAAATTTTGCGATTCATGAAATATACATCACGAAAAGCCATGTCATTTCAGTCAGTCGCTCTGTCTGTCTGTCTGTCTGTCTGTCTGTCTGTCTGTCTGTCTGTCTGTCTGTCTGTCTGTCTGTCTGTCTGTCTGTCTGTCTGTCTGTCTGTCTGTCTGTCTGTCTGTCTGTCTGTCTGTCTGTCTGTCTGTCTATCTGTCTGTCTGTCTGTCTGTCTGTCTGTCTTCTGTCTGTCTTCTGTCTGTCTTCTGTCTGTCTTCTGTCTGTCTTCTGTCTATCTGTCTGTCTGTCGTCTATCTGTATTCTGTCTGATAGCCCTCGGCCAATATATAAATAGCAAATTACTTATCGTATTTTGATGAAACTTTGACCTAGTGTGACAAGCACAAAAGAGCTTTCTAGTTTACGAAAATCGATTCAGTGAATCCCCTAAACAAAATACACATTTTTTTTAGAGACGTCAAAAGTGAGGGTTGAGGGTGGGGGAGAGGTGGATGTTTAAATAATATTTTAGGTGTTGGCAGAATTCGTTCTATGATCAATTTGTGAAACCTTGTGAATATTATCTCATTGATGGAGGAGATCAATCTAGCAAGAGCTTCTGCAATCTTCAATATTCACCCTGTAAAACCGAGAAATCGAAAATAAGCTTTTCTCAGCCACACGAAGCCGATTCGTAACTTTTTCCTATAGAAAAAATTTCATTAAACCGCTCCCTGGACGAACAGTAGGTAATAATACGAGACCGACATAACTTCTTTCAAAAATTGAATTGTTAATATAAGAACCGTAACCGGACAAAAAAGTTTGGGCGCCCAAGAATCTCGAACTTTCCTCTCAATATTTTCACCGTTACACTCGAGCGCTACTGCTCCGGAGTTTTTATGATTCCGAAATCTGATAAACGGGAATTGGGGAAACAAGGGAATACGGTTTATTTCAGCAAAAAGTTTGAAGGGATTCCGTTCATGAATGCAATCATGATTTAGTACCGATCTAATACTATGAAGGCGTGGAAGTTGGGTAACGTTTATTGTTGACCAATAATTGAAAAAATAGTATTTTTTTGGCATCCGCAATGTCAAAAATGTAGCTTTTGGATTTTTCTGTTTTCAGTCTTCTGACTTTAATTTAATTTTTTAGAGATTTTCAAGCTCAAATTGCAGTACAGGCAAATTATTAATATTTGAATTGACAAGACTGATGGAATGTGGTTGGAATCGTCATCAAGTTCAAAAAATTTGAGTCAAGTAGTTTGACTAATGCTCTTATCTACCGCAATAAGGTGATATATTTTCGAATTCCAGGGTTACATAGGCTTAGGAAACTCACAATTCACATTGACCATATTCACTTGAGAACGTTGTAAATTGTAACCATCGGGAAACAAAATCCCAGGAAACTCAAATCAAAACGTTTTCCAAAAGAATCACTTTTGGAAGAGGCTTTCTCGGGGTGTTGAAAGTTTAACTATCTGGTACTCATTTTGAGCTAGGTCGAACATTCACTACGCTGGAATCAATTAATCAGAAAATATGTAAATATGCCAGTCTGTGCAGGTCCTTTGTGAGGTCAGGTACATCCATTAGTCGTATTGCAGTTTTCAGAATTGTGTACAATCGGTATGTACAGTAAAGCAGCAGTTTTTGAATACAAAGTAGCAACTACTAGAAACGCATAGCTAGGATCCCATTAATCGCATACTAAATTTCATAAAAAGATACCATTGCTTAAATATATCGACAAAACAGAATACAAATATCCCATAAGTAGACCGACAAAGGTAAGTCTCATAAATTTTCGTAAAAGAACGTATCATCAGAATTTCATCATATCTATTACTACATTTCTTTGAGCATAATATGACAATGCATTCCCAAATGCAAAATTTGTCACTAGTATTATTTTGAAATAAAAAAAACTGAAAGCAATAGTATTAGGTATTCCTTAGGGGTGAATAAAATCTAATGCGTATTACCTTAAAATCAGTTTTTTATTACGATCAACGCGCAAGAAGAACATAGTTAACGGATTGAGTTATAGAAGAAACAAGTTCATACATAAATGTTGAATTATTTTCTTGGTTTAGTTATGTAATGAATTCACTCATCTGCGTACTTCATTGAAATTTCGTATTGTTTCTGGTTACACTATTTTCGGCACCTGCAACATATGAGTTCACTTTCTTGGGATTGCGCAGATTTTGAGATATACTAGTGAGGCTTGCAAAACTTTTCAGTTATGGCTACTTTTTGCATAAGCAAGTCGTGTAAAGATGTATTAATACTAAGCTAGAAATAATATCTCACGTTTCATTGATGAATTATGCAGATTTATGTCGAATATTGATCCTCGAATCCACCTCATTGGAATGGAAAATCTGGAAATGAATGGCTGCACTGGTGAAACCGCACGAAATGCAAAAAGAACGAGACTAAGTCTGTTGACGAACGAATCGTGACATCTACTAGTAAGTCTCATTAATTTTCCATCTGGAAATTAATTAAAACTTTTCTGGCCGCCTTTCAATGTGTCACAGATTTAAGGTTTCAGATGCAGCCTGTGGCGAGCGTCGAGGTTTCCGGAAATATAAACGGGCACTTTGTCGTTCAAATAAACCGGAAAAATGAGTGTCCTGTATGTCAAGGGATTTACGTTTACTAGGTTTTCGTGCACAATCTGTTCAAATATATCTTCATATAAATACTTCACCAACATTCAGGACAGTAGTAGTACAAATTGAATAATATCACTACAGTGGAATAGCACAGCAACTAGTACTATCACTTTTGTAATACAGTGTGTTTATTACATTTATTATTTAATAACAACCAGCTAACAATAACGAGAGCGTTATCCATAATAAAAAAATATTATATAATGGTATTGTGATATATTTCAACTAAACGTAACAAAATGAATCAACACATTCGATTGATTATTCTTGTCAAACTTAATGACACTGCCATCTGTTTGATCAACGATATTATTGATATACCGAGTAAGAACCTGACCCGATTTAACTTATCCTAACTTGTGAGGTCATAACACGGTATCTTGGTAATTGGCAGCGGTAAGTCCATGCTCTGTAAACACAGACCTCCAATCGGTGTCGTTATGACAGTGATGCATGCCGGCTTTCCTGGATACGACTGAATCAACAGATTCTGCTATCGGGAATCATTAATAAACTAGATTAGGGCCATTAGAGGTTCACCGGTCTCCCGAGGCGAGCGGAATGGGCGGCTGGGGTGAAATGGGAGAGAGCTTCGATCGCGACTGAGACTCCTTTGAATTATGTTGGCATTCGATGAAGCTGGCCAGACAGGAGGCGAATTGTTTGTACAAGGAGCTGGAAAGTTATTACATTGTCACGGTAAAGTGCGGAGAACATCTGAAGCTTCAATTAGTTTTTGGAGTATGAACTGGCCATGTTTTTGCTAGCGGGATTTGATTGATTGATTGTCTTCCTGTTCACATCCCTTGCATAAGGGTGTTCTTCATGTTGAAGAGATGCTTCCTTATAGCTGGCAGTCTCCTGTTCCACTGCCAGAAGCAACACGAATCTGTTGTCTGGACATGTACAGGTATCATTTCGTTCCATCTAATTATTATTAAATAAAGTTTTCATAGTACTGGCGAGTAGAATATAAAGTTGCTCAGGACCAAGGATTTTGGTCTTAGCTAGCAATTACCCTTCAAATGATAATTGGATGACACATTTTGAGACATTTAAATATTGTGTTCTTTGATCACAAAGGTCCACAAATAAACTCGCGTTTCGATATGAGTAAAATCATTTTCAAGTATTCAAGCGCATATGTTAGTCTTTCAGGGCTTACTGGGTTGAGCTAGAGCTTTCCTGAAGTTAGATCAGAAAACTGACTTCCAGTGAACCCAGAAACATAGTAAACATTGCCTGACCAACAGTCCGAAATTTCATTTTTGTGCGTGTGAATTATCATGTTGATCACATTTCTGTCAGTCTTTATGACATGTCTGTTTGTGTGAAAGCTAAAAAAGCTTTAAAGAACATATTGAAGAAAAATTCGTTTTTTTGCCATTTATGTTATAATGGATACGTATTCCATTTTTCCTGTTTTCCATGTAAGCGATAGATTTCATCCACAGTGTTATCTACGGCTTTCAAGGCTTATAAGCCGTAATATGCAATAACTTAGGCCGAGCTCTCACAAAGTAAACTTATTGAACAATGATTTCTCTCCCGCAACCTCAGTATCGTCTCATTACCTTCAACTTTTTTACGACATCCTTCAAAGTTTCTCCTTACCTTTGGGAACATAACCGTGAAAGCTGATCCTATATAACGACAGCTGATTTTCTTTCAACGCGACCTATCTCTATAATAAAAAAATACGATACCGCAAATTCGTCCTCCGGGAACGTGAATCAGTGGCGTACTCCAAAGGAAGGGGGCTGAGAGTGATATGAAGTTTCTTATTTTACTACGTGTTTTGAGTTGGTACATATTAATCAGAAAAGATACAAGTACTGATTGTTTATCCAATGTTGCCTGTTGTTTAGATGAAATTTATTGTGTATCAAGTGTTATAGGATAGTAAATCGGTAGTCTGACGTTCTGAATATGATTTTAGAATATATCGTTGTTTCTGGTCTATGGCGGAGAAACTACTAAGTTTTGTGACCAAATATCGCTGTCCATTACCTGAAAATATCAAGATATCTCACGACTGCGTGGTTTATATTAGATGCCCATGATTTGTGTTGAACTTTAGTCATGTCAAACACTAGATACAACGAGAATAACTAACAATATAAACTGTATGAGTGAGCAAATATATGTATAATTATTTTGATAAAATAAAATCTGTTCGGGAAGTACTATAAAGAAATAATAATTTATATCCACTATAGATGTCTATGTCATTATAGGGTTGCTAGAAGAAATAAAATTGAGGATATAACCGGGCTTCTTTCTTCAGCTGCCGAATCAGATTAATGCTTTTTTTCCGTAGCTGCTCTTTTTGGCTTAGAAGCTCAAAAACTGTCATAATTTAAGTAAATTCAATCACGTTGATGAAATTCATTATACCACCACTTTACAGTAATGGAAGAACATCATTTGTCACCAAACACCCGATCGATTTGCTCAAAAAATTCTGTATGACTTAAGCCATGCCTCATCATTGGCGAAATGGTTATTTTAAACAGATTTAACTTACCAATAATCAGGTATATTTGGCAACCGTCACTGACTAAACTTGTAAACAGCTAGATCTAAATTTAATAGTGTTTTATATGCGCGAGCCTTTCGCTCCACGTTTGAAATCTTCGTCCGCCACTGACAGTGGCACCTACAAAGAATGGAAACTGGGAAATTAGGATTTGAAAGTTACCTCCGGTAGACCCTCTCCATCAAAGTGGGTTTCGATGTCTGCCTCTACCGATAAATATGAAACGGGTTACACGGTTACGGAGACTTAGGCTTTTCTGCAGGATTTTTGGTATCAATTTCGAGAACGGATTCAAGAAGGATCGGGGATTATCCCTTTCAAATAAAGGTGGAAAATATCGCCTACTTGTGAGAAAAACCCAAGAAATAGAAATTCTGTTCTTGATTTATGATTTCTTAAATGTTTTCCATTCTATTCCCACTCACCTTGATTTGTAAATAGGATATTTTTTTGTATGGATAAACTTCGCTCATTCCTGAAATATTGATGGTTTCAGTTAGCTTAGTTTGAAAATATACATAATATAGATCCAGTAAGGAAAACGGAAAACAACATAAATTCTCATACATAATTCCGATTTAAACATAAATCGAAATGCGCCACTGAAAGAAAAAGAGTTTTATTTGTGAAACTTTGTGTTAAGAACACAATTTTTTTTATCTACAAAGTTTATATTGCTATATTTTGCGCGCTTAGATTTTTCATGTGCAAGAAGTAAATCAACTCAATGCGGGGAGAAACTTGACATTATTTTTTGCCTTTTTAGGTTGGCTTAATTCTACAAAATAGCCTCATAATTTGACTCATCAATTTCAGACTGTATACACGATTGTTTTATAAAAACAATAATGATAGGAAGATATAAAGTACAATCATTTCTCAGTTGTAATTGGCAAGTTGAAAATTTCACTTGAAACTCGTAATATCCGACATCTCGGTATTACAGCGGAACACCACTGGATCGAGATGCAGGTGTTGTAATAATAATTTATGCACTTTCAAACAGTTACCGATGAACCTTCCGCAATTCCATAATACCGACATAGTTCATTCCATCAACTATATTCTGGCAATTTGCTACTTGGATCGAGATAACAAACGATGTGCAAATTAAAACAACCGTTGAGTAAGACCGATGGCTATGCGTACAAAAAAAACGTGCAAAAGCGTGAATCTGATTTCTTTTCCAGTAGAGAAAATTATTAGCTTACACAATTCTGTGAAAGTTTATTTGAGTGAATTGGGTGAAAATGAGAATGATTAGGTTCGAAATAAATTAA
The DNA here is from genome assembly GCA_949316355.1 of Bruchidius siliquastri. Classification (NCBI taxonomy): domain Eukaryota; kingdom Metazoa; phylum Arthropoda; class Insecta; order Coleoptera; family Chrysomelidae; genus Bruchidius; species Bruchidius siliquastri. Next base: position 38,069,489 of record OX438533.1, on the reverse strand, counting down.
ATTGTGTGTCGCTTCAAGGCAGTCCAGGTGATGGACCTTTGACTTTGTAAGTTGCCAATGGGCAGCGCCACAGTGATGAATTTTAGAAATTTCTTTTTCTTTCCAAACTGACGCTCAGTGCAAGAAGTATCCTCCAAAAAGAATGTCTCAGTACCGATCAATTTTATAAATGTTTCGATTAAGTTTTACTAAAAATTGGTTAATAAATAGTAACTTCAGTCGCTGTTGTCTAGTAGCAACAACCAGAATGCACTTTTACTTCCAAGGTATTAGTGGGAAAGTATCGCGAACTTCTGATGTTTTTTTGGGCGCTTAATATGCGTATACTAAAAACAAATCGATATTTTTACTGCCAGCGTGTTTTTCTGTCACTACTTTGACTTCCTGTATTTTATTAGCTCTACGTGAAGATGAATACTAGAGCTGATTTTCGATTCTTATTTGTTTTCATATTTTGGTTTCTTACCGGTTGCAAGATTCTACGCCGAGTAAACAAGCTTCAAAATCATCCGAAAATGATGGGATTTGTTAGAAAGTTATCTTTCCTTACTACTGTCCATTGTCTTAACAATTCTGTCAATTGCCAAACTGTGGATTGTATTTTTTGTGACAGAAAAGAGGTCACAGGTGTAGAGCAGCAATAATGTTGGGGTTAAGCCTTATCCCGGTGGAATATCCACATTGATGTTGCGGTGAGAAAAAAAGTGCCATCACTTCTTATACGTTGATTATCGTGTTCATGGTTGAATAACCTTTTCAAAGGATCAAGCCTATGGTCAGTTAACTAATATTTTACTTTTGCTTTCAGGTACGTTGTGGCATTATGTTGAAAAACGCGTTATAGATATCCCAAGTAAGTATTCTTGTTAGATTTCTTTTTACCAATTCTTCATAAGGGGGGACTGGAATTAATTTATGTCATATTTAGATGAATTCCAAACGAACTTTAGTGCAGTTGCCCTGCAGTGAACGTGTGTGAATGAATGGAAATTTATAAACCCACATCTCCATTGACTTGGCAAAATAAAGCCATAGGCCGTTCACGCTAAACAGTTATGTTTCTGATATGTGGTCATTCGAAACTGAAAGAATGATATTGCTCCCTAATCGTAATCGATACCGAGTAATTTTTCGTCTATAGAAATGTTACGCTTAAAAAATTAAGTAGGCAGTATTCATTCGTTGTGAAATGTAGAAATTGAATGGAAGGTTGGTAATTTATATCTGGTTTCTATGTAAGAATTTGAGAACGATCAATCAATGGGGGTAAAATATCACGTTATGCATAAAACAAGAATCTTGTTTTTAATAGGTTGTTGTAGGTTGTATTCGATACAAAAGCTGTATCTTGATTTCTAACTTTCTTTAAATTAGCAGCAAGCTTATAAAAATAAACGCGTCATAACATAACTCAAAAAAAAAGTCAAATTAAAATGTTGACCCCGGTGTTACTTGGTAGTTTTTGAAAGATCGATCCAGTGGCAGCAGAATAATACAAAAGCTATATATCCATATAACAAAACACGATGCGTCCAGTCTAACGTTCAAGCGATACTGACGAACTCTCGGATTTTAGGTCTAACATATAAAGTACTCTAACTAGCTTGTCTTGCTTCTTGTTCAATACTGACTAATACTACACATTTCTGCATTATAAATGAATAAAGATACTACATAATTACCAAAGGCTTAAAAAATTGCCTCAATTAGGTTGACTCTGTATTTTACGTGCAGTGATCTGTTCACTGAATATTCTTGAAGACAGGGTCGAAAACTCGAATTATCTTTTTGAATGCAAAATACCTCTTCGTCATTATTCATCGTTATTCAGTTAGAATATAGAAACCTGTAGGGTTAGCAGTTGTTGAAATAGTAGTAGGCAAAACTAGAGTGTTAGAGAAGGCGTGGCAACCTAACATGCCGGGAGCGTCTATCTATATTATATTTATGTTCTTCAGTATTGTTTAAACGGTGCAGTAAGGATGTTGACTAATATATTATGTGCATATGTTGGTTCAGTCATTTGCTGTTGCCCCTGGATTTTTTTAATCTCCCTCTCTTCCTCTCACAACCTCCCACCCCCAAAAACATAACATATTAATTCTTAATACTTTCTCTCGCTAATTGAGTAACTTATTGGATGGGAGTATTTTGCGTCTCGTCTACATTAGATTATAAATTTTTATCTACAGGAGGTGATTGCGTGCAGTTAGTGGGAGGTCTATGAGAAAGCAAAAATGTGAGCTCTCGTGAAATTCAACTCAATGAAGCCAGGGAAATGCAAATTCGAAATATCACCACAGCATGAAGAATTTAATTGATTATATAGAATATATCTGGATAGCCTTTTTAATATCAGAATCCAAAAATAAATTACTGGATTTACATTATTTATCTCCAACTAGCGAGCTTTGCTTTTCTTGGCAAAGAAGTCGTTTTCAAAATGGATTTTCTGAAATTTTTATTCCTAGCTAAAAGTTGTAGAGCTTCCCTGTAGCATGCACAACATATACTTTTTGTCAACCGTTGCAGCATCCGTAGCCCTAAAGTACACAGAGTCCCCTTGTTAGCAGTATTTCCTTTTTATCCTTGTCGAGCGTGGATATATGTCTTGCACTCCGGCATAAGCCGAACAAGAACAATCAGTAAACATTCCTTACCGACGGACACCACCTAAAGCTCGAATACATTTCCAATTTAGCTGCAAGGAAGAACTTCTGTAGTTTTTTCGGGCGACTTGCAAATTGCATTGCTCTCGAGGCTGAATTCGCAAAACAAGTTAGAACTCCAATCAAGTCGTCAAAAATTACTTACATACTTGAGAAATATATAAACTTCCCCGCCTATTGCCGTGGGAGGCAAAAAATAGCAAGGACGTTTATTGGAGTGTATTTAATACTGCGCTGACAGGCAGGCAAGCGCGGCTCCACTTGTAATATTGAAACCCTAAACGTTGGCAGTAATAAAGTTGGAAACAATGGTCGACCGATTACACAATAGCCGTGCGTGTTACGTGCCCGGAAAAAACAGTCGCATCGAAAATGTTTTTGAAAGGGTGTCAGACATATTCGTTTCTCTAAAATGCCGAATAATCGGGGGCATTCATGTGAATGTGTTTTATATATCATTTGTGCTCTCTATCGGACAAATATTGAGCATTTTGTGGTCACAGGAGGCATTGTTTTGGAGGTGGTAATGATGATGTAGAAAAATTGAGAAAGAGTACACCTTAAATTATCTGAGCACCTTCCTTCCCAGTTTTCTAACCTTGTTAATGTGTTCAGTATGAGTTAAAGAATAAGTTTGAATTAATCTGTCTGAAAAAGAGACATGCATATAGTATATTCATGTTTCGGATTACTTTGTATGGTATAAATTGTGGCAGTTTGCCATATTGATTTGATTTTGTAATTTCATCTTTTTTTGTTCATTCGTCATTGTTAGAACGCACAACATTGTGTATTAAAAGAACTAATTATCAAAATGGAAATTATATATATATATATATATATATATATATATATATATATATATATATAAAACCATTGTATGACACTATATTCCGTATATTTTGACAATTTATTATTTTTTATGATTCAGTGCATAACAATTTTTGAAAAAGGTATTTTTCTTATTTTCAAATGATTTCAAAGTAACTAGTATACCGAGTACAGGCTATCGTTCACTAACCTCATCTTTAAAAGCATTTCTCATATAATCCTAAACCAGTGCAATAAAACAAGCAGCATGTTCCGTTGAAGGCGTAAAATAAACAGCCAACTCTTCCAATGTCAATTGGTTGCTCGCAGGAGTGCAGCAGATTGCAGGAGTTGCAGTAGCATGCCAGCAGGACAGCAGTCACGTACTCGACACACCAGAGTGTATCTGCAGACACAGCCGGTTGCTGCTGGACGTAATATTTCATAGTGGGAGAGCGGGAGTGAGATGGCCAGTTGGATAATGGGAGGATAATTTATGGTGTGTTATCTCAAAGCTGCCGCTTGGCGTCGCAACACCAGGAAAAGTGACCGGCAACGAAGTGTGCGCTTTTGCGGGATGCCACGGATGACTGGCGGTATGAGCCTTGTTTGCAGCTGGGCACGCAGTGTCTCCGTATATCAGGATAGAGATGAGCCTGAAGCCTGTATGGTACACTCTTAATTTTCATTCTAAATCTATAGTTGAGGATACGACTTTCAACCATCGACCATCGATTAACGGATGAAAATTGTTTCATATCAAATTTAATCTGTTAAAAATCATATCGCGAGTGGATTGGATAAACAATTCTTGTCAGACTACGAGGGTCACGCTGAATGTTTTAAGATACAGAAAAACTACAAGGTTTTTTTATAGAACTTTATTCTGTTTTTTCAACATATTCTCCCTCTATCTCAATACATTTACGCAATCATATCAGTCTCCTGTTTTTTAATTTCGCGGAATCTCTCAGGCTGCAGGTCTACCTAGAAAGTCTTTATCAGTCTGTACACATATCACCAATGGCGTAGTGGCGGTTAAATCTATGTGTATGAAAATGGTGCTTAGAAATCTATGTGTATGAAAATGGTGCTTAGAAAAGCCATACATGTACCTATGCAAAATTATTCCAGGTAAATGTGGGGTGGATGAGTGTACGCCGTATATTGTTATCTGTACGAGGGTCACGCTGAAAGTTTTTAGATAAAGGAAAATTACTACTTATTCTGTTTTTTCAACATATTCTCCCTCTATCTCAATACATTTACGCATTCGGTAAAACCACTTGTCAAATTCTTGTGGCCAACGTTCTTTTGAAAGGTTGCTAATTTTCTCCTCAAATGCAGCGATTGCCTCTTCATCGGTGGAAAAATCGCGACCTCGTAACTTTTCTTTGATCTTAGAGAATAAGAAGAAGTCGCACGGAGCTAGGTCCGGAGAATAAGGTGGATGAGGCAACAAAACAAAAGATGCGACCATTTTCTTTCCAACACTCTTCAAACAGCAAATTTTCGTTGGAGGCTGCTCACTTTTAAAGCACCAAACTAATGACTACTGTTTAGTTTCGGGATCATGATGATATAATGATGTTTCGTCTCCGGTTATGATATTAAAAGTGTTATAACTCTGCCCATTATAAAATTTTTCAAGCATAAATTTAGCCCAATCAACTCTTGTTACTTTTTGCACGCTGGTCAACAAATGTGGCATCCATCTGGAACACCTCTTCCTTAGGCGAAGGTGATCATGAATGATTGTTCGGGCCGCTGCCGATCCAATACCCAGAGAATCCTCAATCTCAGTGTAGGTTATATGTCGATCTTTTTTTACCATATATCAGCGTGACCCTCGTATGATTGATAAACAATTTAAAAGTTCAAATGGAAACGCTTATGCCTGAGAAGTAAAGGTACATTATTTCTAAATAAAAAAATGTTTACGGTTGGAATATTGATTGTACTTAGTCGTGACTTGTAAAGATAAATTGCTAAAATACACCGGCCAATGAGATTCACGAGATAGGATCAATTTCGAGATTGTGCCAGTCTTATAAATAATATCAGAATGGTTTATTGCAATATTTTTATTGAAATTCATAGAACGGTCGTTTATTAAATATTTCTTATATATATTTATAGACAGAAGAATAAATCAGGATTTGTATCGGAGTCAGGATCAGTTACAAAACTCAATGAATATTTTTGTGTATGCAATATTTGTCCTTGCTGCGATGTATCCTGTTTTATATAGTCCAGTGATATAAAATATTCATAAAAATTGGGAAATTTTTGCTTCAGCAACACTAAGCAAGATTAAGTTACCATCACTAGCAGAACTGTTATCAACTGATAAATTCTGTCATCTGTCATTTATTACCAAAAGCATTTGTTACTCTACCTTTCTCGCATACAATTTATTCACTGTACTTTTATCCGCTGGGTTTTGTGAAAACATACGAATAAAATTTTTATTGCATTTTAGAAGTTTGATTCAAAAGCTGATAGTTGTTCGTAATGCCATTACTACAAATTTCATAACAGAATACAGCCATAATTATTATTATATTTGCCAATTTTAATAAAACAGTAAACTAATGAGAATGATATTTTGTCTGTGTTATCCTGAACTATTGTGGAGTACCCATCTCTATCCCATTTCTGGCATTATGATTGTGTGCATTCTCGCGAATAGAGAAGAGATGGACGTCCTGCACGGTAACAGATAAGGATTAGCTGGGGATTAGCTGACAAATGAACTTCCAGTGCCGCCTTCCACATAGCAACTGTGCTTTTTCTTATAGACCTTCTAACTTACAATGTCGTTTCACTAGGAGAATTGGTGTCTTGTCGAAAATGATTGTCAAATTATTCTTGGAATATATTAGGTCATGGAATGTATAAAAAAGAATGAAATACCTTACAGAATAGAATATCTTAAAACATGAACTATCTTAGGGATATTTTTAAGGTTAAGATTAAGGTTTTATAGGGGTTGTCCCTTAACACTACTGCAAATGCAGTTACCAGAAAGTATTTCCACTAAGACAGAAAAATAATAATTTTGTATCTGAAGTTTTTAGGAAGCATATAAAATTTTTGAAATCTTCCATGCTTTATTTTTGAATATGTTTGTGGTTGAGGGCCACATTCTACGTTCTCACAATCATTTTGGGTGCTAACATATTTCCAAAACAACGTCTGTTCATCGAACGAAATCAATGCAGATTAACATTAAACAACAAGAACATGTCCAGTTTTATTTTAGTTACTCGTACACATGGAAAGAATAAATTCTATACGAGGGGACGTCGTGAAATTCTACTAGCTGCATTATGACGGGCAACGCGGAATAAAGAAACATGAATGCGTCTTCCCCCAAAAATTCTACTCTTCTTCATCCGTGCATGAATGTACTCTTGAACACACAAAATATATTCGAAAATTGCATAACAAACACTGAAATGTAGCAGAAACAAAAATCTGGTTTCTTAAGTGATGCTAACAAACTTAATTACTGATATAGTTTCATTTCAAAATAATATTTTTTTATCACTGATTGCTTGGACCATCAGAAGCTCTTCTATTGTATGTGTAAATATTTAAGCCAATTAATTTTTATTTCAATTTTATGAATTAATTTTTCTGATCCTTTGATATTGTCTTGTTCTGTAACAGATTATATGCAATGAATTCAATTTGACATTACAGACCTTCAGTACACGCAATATCCATGAATTCATTTTCTGTAACAATAAATTATAAGAAAATCCGTAGTGTTGTTCGGGGCTCTCGCCTGATGAAGACAGAGATGCGATGGAACTAATATTTATGCAGATGGAGGTTGTCAGACGTGTGGGAAAATAAAAGGAACAAATATACCTGTATAGAAAAGGTTATAGGGAAAAACGTAAGACGTCATTCTTAAAAAGACGAATGATGATGCATGGCCTTTCACCGAATGGAATGCTAGATGGATGGACTTGTTTCTATAACGGATTGTACTTTCTAGAGGCACGTTACGCATTTTTCCTAAGGAATTTATTTATATAAGTCTGGTGATGGGATGTTGATTCAGGTACCTTTCAAATTTGTCGAAGATAAACATGAAAAATGTTTACATCTATTTGAAATTAAGATCTTTTGAAGTTTTGGTCAAAAAAGTATTTATTTATTCATTTATGACGTTTCGGTGTGCCACAATGCCGGCTAGAGATACAATTGTTGCTCTAAAATATAATTATAGTAGCTTCACAGTTATTACTTAAATAATAAATCACACTTTTGTTTAAGCAACTACTACTTTGAATTTTAGCTTAATGATATCAGATTAATGATTATTTTTATCGGACTTTAGAACTTTTGAAATCATTGAAATTATAGAAATTGTCTAAGAATCTAAGTTAATTTGTTTTTATGATTCTCAAAGTTGTAAAATATTTTTTTAGATATTTTCAATATTTTTTAAATACTAAAGGACTAAATATAAAAAAAAATACATATATATACACATACAAATCTTGATCTCTGAACTGATACCAGCGGCAACCATCTTGCCGCCATTTACTGGCATCCGAACTTGTTGAAGCTTCAAAGAAAGTGGAATACTGATTCATGATATTATTTGCTCGTGTCGGAGCGTTAGAAATAAGTGAAAAGATTCTCATGGGACCTGGCATTCAGCTTTATTGGGAGTATGCGAACTAAGTAAAAAGGCTACTAGCGTAAACTCGGATATAAATTGTCGTTCCAAGTGAAATGTAACTTCCAGTTAAAATCCTGCCGTCTGACTAAATCTCCTTCAATGTGCTCTGCTATAAGTCGCAGAGAAATAAGTGAACCCATCCGACTTTTCCAGTGAGCAAAGGTAACAATGAACCTTTCTGGAAGCGACTGCGCGACGTCTTTTAGAGCTAAGAGCGTTTTCATTTCGAACAAGTCAGCTACCTATTTAGTCCGGCAGGTCTAAGAGGATTTGTCTGGGTATGAGGAGCTGCACTCTACTGAAGTAAAACACACTTTATTGCTAAAGTTATTTGTGTAATATCTACTCTCCTTTTTCTTGTGAATAGAATTTCAAAGCAGTAGAAGGATTAGAATAGAAGTTTGTAATATATTGTACAGATCAGTGTTCGGCAAACAGGCTGCGGCTCTTCTAGGGAATGCTTAGTGCAGACACGGAAGATTATTTATAACTTGCTTTATAAGAGTCGAGTAAACATTTTTCGCAAGCATGTAGAAAAGATACATTTTTTGAAAGCACAATAGCAGGGAATGTCGCTCGCAAACATGGGTATCGTTATCTCCGTTGAATTGCTGCTCGCCAAACTCGACACACAAAGCAGCAGAGGTAGAGCTTAATGTACCGATTGTTTAACTAAGACATATTTAACAAAGCCACGCTCCAGAGCCACGCTTCAATCGTAATTATTTCCATAAAAAGGTTAAAACACCCTATGCATGAATATCTATGGATCTCCGATAATCTCCGCCTGAATTACTGAAAAAAATACGATTATCCAAACATCACACAGGAAGAACTAATATTAGCTCAAAAAATTCTGTAAAGCGATCTAATCCTTCCGCCATATCGAATACAAAGTATTAATTCGGCGGCAGAATATCCGGTTAGACAGGACTAATCCAGTCCGGCCTTAATCCGGCTGGTATGCCAGGCCGGCTTGATGAATTGACGATGTCCACCCGGATTACGCACTGCGGCCCTTTTGGCTGCCGTTACTTCTTTGTTTCTATCCCTATATACTGTTTTTGTGTGATCGGCATCCCAGAAGCTGGGGGTTCTCTTCCGCTCCAGGAAACTATATTCTCCTGAACAGTTCCGGCTACTATACAAAGCCCAGAAGAGTCCATCGCTAGAGTACTGCTCGCATGGTTGGGGATACCCCCAAAGCACTCCCTGAAGCTTCTGGACACAATCCAGAAGCGAGCAATACGTCTACTGGATGCGCCTTACCTCATCAATGACCTTCACAGTCTGGAACATCGAAAAAAGGTGGCTGATCGTTCTTTTGGAGAACCTCGGCATTGTGGAATGAGCTGCTGGGGACTTTGTTCCCCGATGATTACAATCTACAGCGTTTTAAGGTCAATGTGAACATACATTTATCCTCGCGCAGTGCTTATGAAGCACGATAGGCGGATTTTCCCCAAAATTTGCATAGGTCATCGCATATGAAGCAGCAATAAATCGGAATAATTTCGGATCTGTGTAAGCTTCCATTTTATTGTACAATAATCGAAGCTTTCGCGGAATTAAGCATTTTTCGCTAATCACAATTTTTGATTAAAATAATCTGCATACTCGATACATCGACGAACCTTTGTCCTAGAATCAAATTAAACGTATTCCATGTTGTATTCGATTAGAGTGAAACTGTGTGGTGATTGGTTGACAGGAGCGCCGTCCTGGCTCTATTTGCAAAACGTGTAATTTTTTGTAGTATCCCGTTGATGTAAACAGACTGGCCGTCTAACTGGCGTTTTAACGTTTATCAAACAAATTTTGGATCGATGAGTTTTACCCGCACGTTACACAATCATACCTGGCCAAATCTGTTGGGGTCTCATCAACATTTGATTACTTTTTAAGTAGTTTTTGCTGAGAGATTATTTTTTAATGAAAAAAATCTCATTGCTTACATTTTTATGGTTTCATGTTTGTTGATGTTGCTATCACACCCTTGACTAGGTAACGTATATACCATCCGATTGCTTTCTGCAGTTGGACCGCCAGACTATACTGACGAGTCTAGGCTAAAGATGAAACATGCATGTCTATAGCAGGTATGAGGCATTGTGGAGAGCATACACTTAGTTAGAAGTCATCTAAGTGGGTCGGGATGTTAGGCTGGCGCTATATATCTATTCTGTTTCTTTAGACTAATTCCTGTGAAACTACAATCGATATTTTTCCGGCGACGTGGGGGTGCTTTAGGAAGTGGTAGTATTAGTAATCCGGTAGTTGCCCGGAGACGGATTAGCGGCCGTTAGCAGCGGCACCGGCGTTGTAGGCTAATGGCCGGATTACTGCCCGTCCCGACACAGGCCACCGGCCATATTTACTGCCTGCACATGTGTGTACGGAATCAGAATGGACGTGTAATCAGTTAGCAGATTTGCTCAGGTATTCGCTGATACATGCCCAGGAAGCTTTCTAAGGATCTATTTCATTCGAATCTGGATGCTGCATATACGAGTAGGTTTGAAGCCGGATTTATAAACTTGCCGCCCGTAGTTGACAGTTCACTCAGTCAAACAGAGACGATGGAGGTGGAGATGGATCTCTTCAGGAATCCGTATTGCAGTAGTTACTGCTGAACGTTCTACTTCCCACGCCGAGACGAAAAATGTAAATTGTTGGTATAATACGTTCTATCGTCTGTAAAATTAAAAATGGCGCTACCCAATATTGCGAAATACTACTAAGTGTGTATACTCTTTTATTCGTGGGAGGCCGATAGAATAATTTCTCCAAGCATTTTCTCCTGGGAAGGGCTATAAATGCTTTATTTTGTCTTAAAAACCTTGTCGCCTACAGTTGAGATTAATCCACGAGTATATTCCGAAAGAGCATTGATTAATTGTTGAGATCCACCACCTAGTAAATGTGATCCTAATTTTTGTACTAAAATGCCGAAAATATATATAAGCTGACCACTGGACAGAAATTTAGATACGCATGGAACAAAAAGGGTTTTGACGTAAGGGCTACTTACTTAATAATAATTGGTTAGTTGACTAGCGACAAACAACGAACTTAACAAAGATGCCCAGTGGGCTCCAAAGCGGGCGACGAATATAAAATATTACATATCACAATGTTCACCAAAACTATGAGCGTTAAACTTATAAATGCGGCTTGATATAGCCCAGTGGTTCCTAAAACGAGAGTTACTATTATTTATATACATATTTCATTGATAAACGATGTGTCACGGGCAGTGACAACTACTCGATTATATTGAGAGACGTGTATAGGCAGCACAGTATGGATTCTCACGAACCTACCAAATAAAAATGTTTAACACTTCCAAATACAAGTCTTCTTTGGGCAACAGGCTGTTACGCAACGGGCATTCAACTGATCGACCAGAGATATGGATTTTTCCCGAATATGTTTGGCATTGTCAGTCATCATTATAATGAAATCGTATATTAATTAAATAAAAATTCAAACATTCCAAGCTCGTTTCCATTTAAATTTCTCGCAGTCTATTTTATAAGTTTAATTTCCGATTTGTTTAAAGGACATGTCAAGGACTGATATAGCAAATTGTTATGTATTTTATTAAATGCTTTTATATTCTAGTTTATGCCTTGAAAGATAATAATGTAATAGATTCCACCAGACATTCAGATCAGTGCTTTGATTGGTTGATTCAGCATCATGGAGCAAATCATATGAATCCGATACCAGATCGCTATGAAAATGGGGACTTTTTGAATGTAGAATTTAGAAGCATGAATCATTCATTATTTATAGGTGTATTCACCAGTACCTATCATAAACTGACGAAATATTGATATTTACAAAAATTAGAAAGAAAAATTTGTCGCCAGTGGGGATCGAACCCACAACCTCCTGCATTTTTTATTTTATTTAAATTAAATTTCTACCAAATCCTTATTCTGAAATCTAAACTGACATCATTGTGTTGGAAATACAGTAGCAATCTACTTGACCCCTTACGACGACATAGGAATAGTGCTGCTTTGGAACCGTACTTGAGAGTTTTCAATTAGTATCGTAATTATAGGCGTAAAGTATTTGTAACATAATTAATAAAGACGTATGTAAATACCTTGGGAAATAAATATTGACTGTCATCTATGTATATACGGAAATAATTAATTATCCGTATGCATCACATACCTGCTTCCTATATTAATTATAATTTAAACCCTCTCAAGATCTGACTGCCTACTAAACTCCAACTGACATCTCGAAGTGTTGCCAAACTTGGATGTTGTCCAGATCCAATTTCTGAACTAATTTGGCGACCGTTTTCAATTACATATCAGATTGAATATGTACATATTGGATGTGTTCTGCATCCGTTTCCAGTTCCGAAGATGTACAGATGGTGTAAGTAGTGGTAATGACATTTTGACGGTACTGAAAGTGATTTATTTTTTCCTAATATTTTAAGATCTTCACACTGTAAACTATCACTATTGATGATTATAATTATGTATTTCTGTTGTCAATTGCCTTAACCAGCGCTTAAGGATGAGTAGAATCAATCAATCTCACAATATGCTGAGGAGTTTGTTTCCCGATTGTTACAATTTAGTCTTTTGAGCTCAACTTGAGTAAACACTTCTCCTCTTGCTGCGGTTCTGGAGGGCGATAATGAATTTAAAAATATGCTTTTTTTGGTTCAAATCAGTAATAATTTTCTTGCTATTCTAATGGATTGCATTTGTCTTTTCCAGAAAAAAAAATCGTGCCTGAATTCGTACATTTCTAAACGTTAGTAGGGAAAATCCAGCAAGCTGGGATTGTGAGCCTTGAATTGCCCAAGACTAATCCCTCGATAGGCTTCGGCGGCAGTGTGGTCGTTATTTTCCTCTCGTAGGCTGGATTACCATTGAAAATGTCCTTAACGTGAACAGCGAAGGGGATTGGGTTGACAAGTTGTGTGGGCGTTTAGATGTTTCATGGGAAACTGTGAATTATCCTAATGATATTTGCTATTATAACAGGTATTTATTTGCTAACCTGAAAGATGGAAGCTGATATACAAATTTATATTTAGAAAATTGGTAAACACGGCCTATTGCGAGATTCGCAATAGGCCGTGTAGCAAAATCATCAAAAAGAGCTTATTGAACAACCTAAATTGTCTACAAACAGTGTGGATGCTTTGCTATGCAGAGTTGCGTGCCCCCTTCCGGTATTTCTTCAATTAAATCACCAAGGATAGAATCTCTGATATCGACGGCTGAACGTCTGATACTCCGCGGACGTGAACGGTTGTCGGCCGTATTTTAATTATCTCCAGCACACCAAACGAAGATAAAGCACGAACTTGCCTGCTCTCGAAATGATTTCCCAGTCTCGGCTGCAAGTGGCTGCTCCAGGAAGCATTGCCACGTCGATAGATTTATTATCGTTAGACTGAGAGACAACCAAGATATATATTCGCATTTCTGTTTTATTCGTTTTTGTTCTTTTACCTACCACCGCCGTGCCGCGGCGCCGGAAAACATTGGATTAGCTCGGCGGTATTTTAAGGAAAATAATAGGGATGAAAAACTAGCATTTGAAGGTGGAGGCATTGCAGATAAATCAATCAGGTAAAATACAGCGGACAAGATGATACAGAACAATGTAATCTACTTTTTAATAATGATATCGTAGGTATATTGAATAGTTTTATGTAATAATGAATAATAGTTTGGAGCTATCATACATATCATTTTGATGATTTATTCGATATATTCAACGCATTTCTGTCAGTATCGTATACCTATTTCTTGACTGATTCCAATTTTCGGTTTGTAATATATTTTCCGGTAATGCTTGACACCATTATGACTCAGAAATGTCAATCTGAATGGGAAATTTTGACACTACAGTTGAACGACAAAAAACTTTTATACCTAGCTTTAATCTAACATCGATATTATGTGTTCCACTCGTGCAAGTCATCATAGTTGAAGTGTTAATTTATATCATTATTATCATTATTATAGCTTACATTTAGCTTATTATCGTAAATGTAATAAATTTGCTTATAATACTGTTATTAATATCAGCAGGTATACAATACCGACGATCTATTTTTGACAAAAGCTTTTTAAAATCTGGAATATATTTGGTGTGTTACACCTAAGACAATTTGTCATTCCTAGATGTCAGCAGCCCAATAGCCCTGAAGAAGGCATAAAACGCCGAAACGTTGGCATATTGAGGGAATAACCTATTCATTTGCCGTTTATCCCTAGGTCCAAAGAATATTTCCCTCGATTTATCATAGCAGTATTTTACGCTGCGTTCTAAAATATGTTGATGGAGACGCGCAGCATGGCGTCCAAGTATCCATGACAGCATTAAACATATGGTCTCCCTGTGACACATCACAGGAATTGGCGTAAACCTGCCCTTCCCAGAGTAATTCTTCAACGCTCGACTGTGTTTTCAATCTATACAGATCTATTGATCAATGGAGAATATATATTCCATAAAAATCACTGGTACATTCAGTTTGGGTTTAGGTTATGAGGGCGAATTGAGGTTAATTAAACATTCCCGTGTTCACAGACAATACGTATGTATTTATATTATTGACCCACAGAAACAACATCCAACTATGAATTTAATAAAGTGTAGTCGCGCCCTATTAAAACCGTAGGCGTAGTTTAAGGAGAGAGTTGGGGCCTAAAAATGATCACCAAGAAGACAGGTACTCAAAAGATCGCATAGTACCTATAGATGGTGCGACTTTACGTATCTGTGGGTGGTACTACAATGAGTGAAAAATAAATGTTTAATTTAACCATTAGTACAACGTGCGTATAGCACTAAGTTTTATGGAGCTATGGTGTCTCAGTGGTTAACGTTTTTGTCCTTACATCTCGGGTTTGAATTTCACTTGTACCACTTCTCTCTTTTTCTACTGTGTATCAACTAAATTCGTGATGTATGTAAAATACTGTAGTAGAAACGTCTATAACCATGCAAAACAAAACACAGTTTCTCTTAGACTGCCTCTTGATGGCGACCGGTGGTTTTGTAGTGACTACATACCTTAATTTATTCGTTAGTGTTTTATGGACGTTTCCTCCTTACCCAAAAAACGATCACCAAACACGGCTATGTCTGAACGGAAGCGCGCGCTTAGGTTAGAGTTAGACCAATTAGTTTATTGAATCCTAACTCAGTGGCGTATCTGCAGTATTGAATCGCGAATCTGGTTGCCGCATATTTGAAGGAAACCTCTAATTTTTTATTATATCACTAGAATTAAAGTGATGTATCTCGTAAATCGTCACAGAAAATTTTGGTAAGGCGATGTTTCCATTGCGAGTTCATGCCTTAAACTGTGTAAATATAATATGATGAACGTTTTTTTGTTGAAATGATGCCCAATCAAATTCAGTAGACTAGTCTATTTCGTTAGGTATGTATGTATACATTGCGAAAAAGTTTAGTTCGTCTCCAGAATCTATAAAATGTGTGAAACGGCAACGTTGTACATCCGGTGAATTATATAAAGGGTGACCGTGGAACAGTAGATCATTCTGTCCTTTTATCTGCCTTGCCCGCAGTCAGATATTTTTTTTCGCATATTTCAAGCATTCTAGATGCGAACTTTTCTTTTTCTCAGTATGTACGTATTTCCGAGATTAAATGGAAAAGTAGATGGTGAAATCATTTTTCTTCTTCGAGAATCCGAGCCTAAGTTCAGATAGTGTTTTTTCGACCTTGTCATGTTTTTGACGAATACTCCGCTACCACTGCACTGGTTTTCAAAAATACAAAGCTCCTTCATCCTTTTCCCGGGTTATAAGTGTCAAGTATTACCGGACATAATATTTTGTTTTCGTGACGTATATGCCATGGAACACCAAGAACACAGTATCTCGATTTCAAGATTTTTCGCGATTAAAATAATTCCTCCCCCTATTGTCGTGGAAAGTGAAAAGATAAATGCCTGTGATTTGTTCTTTCGAACCTTGGGACGAACAATACATAGACAATGAATCAAAAGAAAGAGGTGGAAAACTTGAACTGAGTTGAATGAAGTCGCTGGAAAAGCACATCTTCGAGCCAGCGGACGAAAGACTTTAAAGAAAAGTGAAAGTATGGATAGGGTAGCAGCTTAAAAAATAAATAAGATTTCAAAAACTATATAAAAATTTTTAAGACAATTCAAACTGTGTGGTTTCATGGTCCATCTAGAAGGTAATACCGCCAAATTTGATTTTAATGTATTCGTTCCACTTATGAGATGAGGTAAATTGATTGCTACATTTCAGTAATTGATCACAAAGACCAAGACAATATCTTGATAATTGCTTCTTGTATCTGTTTACTGCATTGATTTCGTATGCTCCAGGAGTTGGTAGTTCTCTTAGTTTATTCAGGAAATTTAGTATGAAAAAATGTATGTGATCATTTTTCTGCAACCTTGGTATTACCCAACAATCGATACTTTGTATTGTATATTATACTAATTTTAAGTTGTACATTTGAGAAATTAAGAATATGATTCTTCTTTTTCAACCATTTTCAGACAATTTTCTATAATTTTTGAAATATTCTATAAGCATCTGAAATTTCAACACTCATCTGTCATCTCACAGGTTTGATTGTTTTGGTTTACATAGTTAAATACCTTTACCTTACCTCAATTTAAAAGTTCGTTTATTAATAAAATTGGGCCTCAGAGAAGAAGAAGCGAAATGCTATCTGTCCAGGTCCAGACAACAATTTTGCTAGGTTGTGTCACCACCTTCCTCACCAGTTTGGATTAGCAGCACATACAGGCCTGAGAAACCCCTGGGGGGCGTGGTACAACCGCCCTAATGATCTCGAGGTCTAAGTGCTGCCATCCTGGATAATTTTCTTCCACTCAATATAGAATGAAAACCACAAAAAGCATTCCTTTTCCCACCGTACAAAAAGAGGCCGATGGAAAAAGGCCGATGCGGCGGGGCCGTTTAATCCGAAATATAAATAGCAGTTGTCAGTTTAAAAAGTTCCAGCAAGTTTTTTCATTTGGTCGTGTGATGCTCAACGACGATATTAACATTTTTTGTCGGAGTTCGAAGGGAAAAAGTTAGTCGAAAACTTCGGGCGGAGTTTGGCAGAGATCTTCGTGTTTATTAATTTTGTCTAAACAGTCCCGCGACGAAAGTGGAGATGACGGGAAAACTTTGACGGGATAATCGACTTTGGCAAAATAAACTCATGTCAAGGGGCAAATACTTTAGGACGAGTATAATTCAGTTTCATGATCAAAGAGAAACTTCTATGTTTTCTCGACTCATATCAGAGCTTCGGGTCGGTTAAAGAAATTACAATGACGGTCAACAATGAAAATGATTATACTTATTAATTTGACCTCCAAAGAGGTCATATATGATGCCACTAATATGACATTTTGCATTGCTAGAAATATGTTTTTACTTTTTTAATAAACTAGCATTAGTTACATAAAAAATTCCAACCACGCACCTTCCTTTTGCCGGGCAGACACTCTCCCAATTGAGCTACGTAGACATATCTATCAATCGTTCTCTATGGAGATGTTAGGCAGAATTTATTGAAGATCATATTTTCTCCAAATTTCAAAATGGCCACACTATTCCATTCTAGATACAAAAAACTACTGTTTATGAAAGAATACGAATTCCTAAACACGTTTTTACTGATGGTTCTCTACATCGAATTCACTATGCCAGCAACCTTGACAAGAATGACCAAGGGGACTAGGATCAGAATTGAAATAGAGTGCTAATTCTCTGAGAGTTCATTCATAAGTTCATTTTCTGTTCTTTTGAATGTGTGCTAAGGCAATAATTTGCACCTATATTACTTATACTATATACTATACTTATACTAATATTGTTTGTTTTTCAGGTATGTATCTAGCGATTCATAAATGGAGGGCGTAATTGGTAAGTTTATTTCAGTTACTCTTAATATGAAGCATCAAAAAACCGCCGGAAACGAATTTCTAGTTGAATATACTCATCTAAGTGTCGCCCTCTATGAGAACGCATTGACATCTTACAAAGCTTCGTAGATGAGTTGATGTTGCTATCACACCCTTGACTGGTTTACGTATAGGTATACCACCGATTGCTCTCTACTGTTAAAGCGCCAGGCTATACTGACGAGTCTAGGCTAAAGACGAATCATCCATGTCTATGGCAGGTTAATACCATTATTTTGATAGTCATCCATCCACCACAACAAATAGGATCGCTCCCTGGAAAAGCTATCCAAGCATTGGCACAGAACCGGTGGCAGCCCATATGCAGCAAGCATAATTTGAAGTTTCACATGCCACACCTTACCAAAAGCTTGCGAAATGTCGAGTGCGATGACTTGAGATTCTCCTTGTAGTTCAAATGCCCTGCTCTACATGTGAGTGACGTAAGCTGGAAGATGTTGCGTGGATCTATATTTATGGAAGCCGTACTGGCGATTATTGACGTAGTTTTTGTCCAGGTACTTCAGGAGCTGCAGGTTAATGACAGTAATGATAGTCTCCATACCCTTGGTTATGATGAGCAGCGTCGTGGGCCTACTGGTATAAGCTCTTTGGCGCAACGTTTTAGGATGATGGCCGCTTTTCCGTTTGGGCCGGTAGCTTAGATGTTTCAAAGACGCATTTTATATCTGGATCTTGAAATCTTCTTCTGGCGCTGATAGTAGTAGATCGAGTACCTTCTTGAAGGTTTATTGTAGAATTATCTGCGAAAACCTGCCCTGATGCTGGTATGGATGAATAACAGAAGTTCTGGCTACAGAATAGAACGATCTGGAAGAGTCAGGTATCAATGAAACGACAGTAATTTTTGATGTTCTGAATGATAGGATGAAAGTGATACAATAATAAAATAGGACAGCATAGTACGATACCAAAAGGGGGGTAGAATAAGCTGAAAAAATTTCGGCTGGATTCTGGTTCCATATCGTATCATCTCGAACATTTTATAATCCATTCACGGAAAGGGAGATAGAGATTTTCCCCATATCCTCGTCGTTGGGATTTTATCAAAATATTAAAATTCTTGTAACACGTCTGTGCCAATGCCGATGCCGGTGTATTCCGGCAATATCCGCGCAAGCTGTGCTCCGTCGTCGTCGGATATTCGACAGAGAACAATAGAGGTTCAAAGAATATCGACGCTCAAAGAAAATTAAACTTTTACGTCTTATTATAAGTACAGAAGGTCTGACAAGTTCGATATTGCCGACGCACCTGTCTGTTTGCATCGCTTCAGCTCCAATAAAGGCAGACGACTCGCATTGGCTATGATGTTGCATTCCATTGACTGTAAAATACGTGAGCTGGATTCTAAGGACTAATTTTGCCCTAGTTTCACAAGTAGCACATTTTTACGACAACAATTATTGTCAGCAATTTAATACGCTATAACAGTTGGTTATATGTAATTGCATTTTTATGTGACAAGGTAAACATACATATTTGAGGCCTAAAGTCATACGGATTCCATGTGAGGAATATAGGGGCAAACAGAAGAGACAAGCCCCTAGGTGACGTTGCTGGGGGGACCTCCAAAATGTAGCGTCTTTATCGCTAGCTCGTGAAAAATTAACTGATTGTAGGGTCCCTGCTATCTGGAAAACTGTTTTAGTCAGTTGGAGGTGGGGGGTAAACTACGTCATCGTTCCTTGAATATAATTTTGGGATGAGATTTCCCCTTAGACTAACAAATAGCGTGGTCAAAATTTTTAGCCTTTTATTTGTGAAGCTTTGTGTCCTAGTTAATCAGATTGAATTTGAACAATGGAGGGGTATCACCAAGTAAGACCCTTCATATTCCACTTGAGGGAATATATATTCGCTGTAACATTGTCCATCTATACTGAAATCAATGTGGACAATCCATAGAAGCAGAAATGTGGCTGTTTCCAAACATGCACTGCTCAGTACCCTGGTTAATAATAATCATCCAAGAATTTAGGATAAATAGACATGGTATAGTTATTTATTTTAAATCAGATTTCATTTAGAATCGCAATAATGCGGAATACTTTATTTGAAATTGGAACTAGTGTAATCATGAACTCAATTAATTCATGCAAAATAAATAACCGATTAAATTTTCAATTGATTGAAAGTTTATAGAGAAAAATAAATATTTCAGGCATTGCATATTTACCTGTGATAGATATACCATTGCAATGAAATGTGAAGTAAAAGTTTCATTCAGTTTGATAACAGTGCTAATATTTGCCATGTTATTGACGTATGTGAGTTAAGCAGACAAACCTTCCCACGCTCATTGGCGTGGAAATATCCTGATTGCGAAAATGTGGGATTAGAGATATAATGTTTTCTTGCTTTTTCATGACATTTTACTCATTTAAAACCATAACACTCATTTGCCTTTGTTTGACTGTTTATTTGTATATATTCAGTATCCTTGCATCCATGGATGAAGTCTATGGACCAAAAGTCAGTATACTAGAATATAGGCGCTAATGCGCGGTAAGTATCAGTGTCAGGTGTGCCGCCCATGATAGCGCCAACAAGGTTAATACTGAAAAAATATGTATGCACCCTCGCCTTGTTCATGCGGAGCAGTAGAGGGTGGAAAGAACCAGGTGAAGTATGCCGAACGACGACGACGTAATAGGGAATTATAATGTTTTGCGTCGGAGTTTATTTCCATTTACTTCGTCTTTTTTGCCGGCGAACCTGGTTGTAGATGAAATCTCTATGGAAGTTATTACCTGTCAGGTACAAGCTTTTACATAAATTTTCATGCCGACCCTTTTTTACCCGTACGCAGATGATGAACGTTCTGGATAGAATTGAAATACTTGCCGCAATGGGCATGCTGGGAATGTCGGTATTATGCTATAAACGTCATTTTGTATAAGAAAACAGATGAATTGTGATACCTTACTCAGACGATATGATGGAGTGAATGTCCTCTCTCTTTTTTGCTATGAGGGGCTTGTGCTGTTTTTTTTATTCACGTTTCTGGCGTTGTTCAGATATGAGGAATCATTGAGGAAACGAGTAAAAATCATCACCATGCTCGTACGTGCTGGTCAAAAACGTAACTTTGTTTGATCGTCTCTTTAACAAAAATACTAATATACTATAATCGATATCGTGTTTAGGACTTCTGAGATTTCTAACCAGAAATTATAGTGCCTTAACTTCCGAGATCAGAGAGTATCAATTGATGTGGTGAGTGGGTGATATATGTAAGAAAATATTGTCCACATAATAAGTTTTTTGGACCTGATGAAATTTACAGCAGAGATACTTTGGGGCTAACTATCTCAAAACAAACTTTTTGTTACATACCTTCTGTAACAGCTTCTTAACAGCTGATCAACATGTTAAATAACTGTTAAATATGAGGCGAAATGAGCAATATTCCAAAAGATGGAATGTTTATACACATATTGGAATACTGGAAACTGATTCACTTAGTAAGCTATAATTATTAAATAAAAATTACAGTGGTTTGATCCTGGTTAAATCTACGGGTAAAACGTGCCGATTGTATGATGTCTGATGAAAGCACTTAAAGTGGTGATCGTGAATTTCACCCCATAACACAAACGACGGAAATACCTGGACTGATGATGGCAGGTATGATGAAGTCGAAGTCCAGGCGGAACAGCATTCAGTGACATGTGAACAGGGACCATAAATGACGATTGCACCACTGCTACAAGCTCGACATTGAAGGTACAGCTCCCAAAAGGTCTCAAAATAGTATTCAGATCAAAGGAAGCTCAAAAAAATCCCCTGCCATGGTAGATAGAAGCTCACAGCTTCGGGTTTTAATGAAAATTATAATTTCTTCACCTTATATCATCAACGTCGTAACTAGACGATAACTAAGGAGATACACAGCCAAGCACAAAAAACATTCATTGGCGTGTCTGTACAGGTTGCCTATTTGACAGGTTGAACCGGGATACCAGGGAACCTCGTAGAGTTCACCGAATGCAAATTAAACAGACGCAGTGTAAAATGCAAATTGTTATTGACGCGACTACGTATATAAAAGCGAAGTTCTTTGCACACCATATAGAAAAACGAGATTTTAAAGATATTTAGATGAAGATGAAGTTGTTCTTGTGTCTCCATCACTGCTACCACAGATGTATTATCAGAATATAAAATAATATCTCTAGTGGTCAGGTAACGAGATTAATGAACAGAATGAACATTGAGGATGCTGAGGTTGAATTTTCTCAGTTCTTTTCTTGGTCAGTCCTATGTGCTAGATATACGAATTTCAACCATATAATTAGGTGCACCATTAAACTCCATCAGTGTTCATTTATATATGATGATAGAAACTGTTGGGAAGTAGATTTTCCATAAATATTGCATGAGCATCGCTGGATGTGGGTGTCGGTGGCGTGTGTGATATTATGGCGCGATCTGGAGAAATTTATGGAAATTGATACGTGTTTGCGCCATATCGGATTTCCGGATCGATTCGATCTAATCGCGGTGCGAATATGCGATACGATAAACCGGATTTTTCCGGATGCGTTTACATTCGAAGTGGGTGGTGGTCCAATCACCTAATTGAGTTCCGAGTACATATACCGTTTTTATAGGTTAGGTGTATTCGGTGTACTGGACAGTATACTGGAATTGCCGAAAAAAAAACAACGCAAAAAATCCAAATGCGATTGAATTTTTTTTGGCTTTTTCCGAATAACAAAATGTATTTCATATTTGGAATGTAACTATCAAACGTCAAAGTCACGTATCGAATTTCATTTATCCCGTGAATATCGACTAAATCTGAACTGCAGATATCGAAGAGCAGGTTTTCGTGAATAGTAGTTTTCGTTTTCTCTTATCAACAGCTTGTAATATTCACTAAAAGTTATCTGCACTAACATCCTAAGTTGAGGCTTTTTACTTCCCAGATCAATTGGAGAGTAAATATTTTCATCGCCAAAAATTTAGTATCTGATAATAGTACATTTTGGATTCTGTTGAAACTTTTACATTAGGTTGCTAGTGTGACATGGACGAAAAAGTTTTATAATTTTTTAAAATTGAGTTATTGTCAAAAAACGAAAAAAATTGAAAAACCACTTTTTGGAACGTTTTTGAGGCCATAGATCATTCAAATTATAACAAATATATAGTTTTTCAGTGGTTTCAGTATTTTTTTTAAATAAATTAGATCATGCAGCTTGAGCAAATGATGCTGTATCCTCATAAAATATTTCTGCAGAATTGCATGCCTGGAAATACCCAGTTTTTAGAATTCTCATTAAGTGTTGTATTAAAAAGTGCGAAGTACGGAATCTACTTTTTGTTTGAAAGCTTGCACGCCCATGAGCTCAAGGCATGGAGACTTGACACGAAACTAGAAACTATGAGCGAGTTATTCTGGAAGTTATTAAAGCTTTTCCACCTTTTTCTCGTCCTCGAAATTCTAATGGAAACCCGTAGCCCGTGAAAAAAGCTCAAAAAGAAAGCTAGTCTTAGAAGGTTTTCTCGTTATGTGAGCAAAAAGGAGTAGAACTGCCAGGTAACATAGCAATTACTTACATATAAGTCGAAGAAAAAACGAACTTTTTGTTACAGTGGAAAATTAATGGGAAGTAACGAAAAAATCAGATATATGTTGGGAGGGTGTTTTGATGACCTGCTTCTCTCGGTTTTATTGGGTGTTACTTTCGATGCAGCTGTGAATTTTTTTACTAAATATATCGTAAATGATTGTTTATAGATAACCTCTCGCAAAGGCAGAAAGCCTATCGCGCTTCAAAAGCGCTGTGAAAGGATAAATGTTTATTCACTTATCCTCAGGAAGCTATAGATTGTAACTATCGAGGAACAGATTTCTTGGTGCTCATTCCTCAATACGCCGAGTTGCTCTAATGTTTACTTAACTGACCAAGGTGTTATTATGCTGTACAGCTCGGTCAAAAATTTGCCATGATAGTATCTATAAAATAGAGATAGATCAGTTACCCTTGTTCGATGTTCTAGACTGCGGAGATCCTTTGTTACGTCAGACAAAAAAATTCTACCAGATGGCATTTTTTGACTGGCTAAACTGTACATTTGTAATTATCTATTATCCTTATTCACTTAAAACGCAGTAATTTGTAGAATTATTTGCTTTTGCTATTTTTGTGATGCATGTGTCAACCATTTTTTGCGATTTCAGTACTTCCCCTGTCAATTGGCGTTCTGTAAAAGTCGGTAGCTCAAAAATGTAAGATACATCTGATTTATGTTCATTGTAAATCGTGTCTTTTAAGCATATATAAATCATGTCTATTGTAAGTTCCCTAAATTTGTGAAAGTTTTTTCTCTGAATTTACCTTGAATTCTCAGAAATCTTCGTCCTGACTTTCTATACTCTGTATGATCTGAAACCAAATTGACGAATCTTGTATATAGGCCTGTCCTCTCTGAACGTGGCGACATCGCTGTGAAGTAGGGTAGTCCTGAAGGGTGGTATTTACATACCTATACGCCTGCCTTAGTAAGCTTGTTTACAGTCCGTCAGCATTAAAAGCATCTCTCGGTCCAGTGGAATATACCGATAAAAGCCCTGAGATGCTCTGTCGGACGCCAAGCTCCAGACAAGCTTGTGCTTGGGGTAAGAACGCTGACCTTTTCATTCCATATCGTATTGTAAGATGGTGCTAGATCTGGTTGCGAGTTTTTGGACTGATAAGCTATAAATACTAATTCTCGTGATAATGTGCGTTTTTTTAGTGAATTCTATAACGCGAAAAATATAACGAGCGTTTTTTGGAATCTCATATCACAGAAATTTGTATCGCCTTTTCTATCCTTCTGGCTGTCGGTCTTACTTTCGGCGTTTTCATTGCAGCATAATGTCAGTAGCGATTTTGAGGCAAACCGATAGAAAAATTGGAAGACGCACTGATATAAATTAATGAAGGATTTTCGGGATCCAAAAAACGTATCTACTAAAACCATGAGAAAAATATAACTTTGTAAATCTTATATTTTCTGGTCGTTAATTAAAAACACATAAAATTGAGTTAATATATTTACTAACGTTTCGGCCTCCTCAGCAGCCTTTACAGAAACCAAAATATGAGAAAAATAAATTTTTATTTTACACTAACATTGACATGTGTCTGCTTCCTCAATCTGTACTCTGATAAACGTTCTAATGCAGCTGAAATGTTAGTATAGTCAAAAGTATGTAGTCTTAATTAGCCGCCAGTAGAAAATTATGAAATGATAAATTTCAAAAACTACACCAAAGCAGTTTGCTGCCCTTCACAAGAGTTCCAATCAAGTCCATCCATTGAAAGTCGCTATAGAGCTCATATCCATTCAACACTATCGAGACACCAAATATCATATTTTCCTGCTCGATCGGCTGAAATCCGCCATCGTACGGTATAAAGCAAACGATGCACCCGTTAGATAAGGGAATCTGCTTCAGTCTCAATGCCAGGGACGGCTCGTGGCGGTTCACGTAGGGGGTGCATAATTTAGTAAATCGCATTTTACATTTTAATCATATCTGACTTACTTAAATTCAGTTCTCTCGTATCATTAATAAATCTTGGAAAGTCATTCATACATTTTTTTTTACAATGGTGAATGAGGACAACTAATCTGCCTTCTTTCATCGTATTTATAAGGAAAGCTTTTATTCTCTTTAGCCTATGATACTAGCGTTTCGTTGCGGACAGTGTCATCCGGATTGTAGTGATGATTTTTGAAAGTTCTATAACTTCATGAAAGCTGTCGCCTGAACCATCAGTAGAATATATATAGTTCCACAGCACTGGTACTTCACTGCGCCGACTTCGAAATACCGCTATCCCCGGCTCCAATCCAACATTAATAGCAGAACGGAGCAACGATTTCGGTCTGCTCATCCGAGCCGCGGCGATCGATGAGAGCCTAATGAGCGATTGAATAACGCGCAAACTATAGTAGGCCAGTGCAGATATCTTTTAAAACGGCAAAAAGTTATAAAAATAATAATAGTATGTCTTTTAGGTGTAGGTAATATAACGCAACCAACAAAAAATATAAACATATTTTTTCACGATAATTATACAAATTAAATATTTGATTAACATTTCTGAGAAATTTATATCAATAATTTTCATTAAATTCTTATGTGAATCTCCCTAGAATATACTAAATCAACGTAAATGAAAATGAAAAAATGATTAGTTTAAGATTATGTGAACAAATGGTTCATACAACTCATAAAACTTTTTATTACCTACAACTATTTTGTTGAACTTTTCCCGATAGGCTGTAAATAGCGAAAAACATACTTCACCCCTGAGCACCCACCCCATTTCACCCTCGCAACTCGGATCGAATTTAATTTATATTTGATTGGACTATATTTCCTTCCCATCACAACAGTTTCCAAGCTGTTATTTTTTTTTCAAAATTTATTTGCACTGGTCTATGTTAAATTTACTTTACAAAACTTTCACAATCAGTCGTCGCTTAGATTGTTCTGTCTGAATACTCAACGAGGTGCAATTGCTCATTCGCTTTCATTAGAGAGCCGCCACTGGTCCATACCATAAAACTGCACGATGCTGCACAATCTTGTATCATAGGGTAACCCATATACTAACGTATTCTCGACTCGCCACTCGGACCAATCTTCTTTAATATCCTCGAACCTCTTCCCGGCAATACCGAACGTAGTATGCATACATGGAGCATGTTTATTGAACCAACTCGACTAGTATTATCGCCGTTTTTATTTAGTGAGCTACTTTTATTGTTTTCTGTGGCACTTTGATATATACAAGGTAATAGTTGCATCTTGAAATTGGTTTAGTTGCATTCTATGGAACTATAAGGAACACTTTCGCTTCCCGCGCCAAGAGGCTGAGTAACTAAAACAAGCAAAAATATCATTCAAAAAACCATTATTGACCAAATATGCAAAATTACAGGGTGAAGTCAAGTCGATTTTTCATAGTTTTATATATTATTTTCAGGGCAAACGACTACCTTCTTCCTTTAGTTCTGATATTACCATAATAAACACTTTTTTGAGGGAAATATCATCGTGGAAATCGAAAAAACGTGCCTCGCTCTGGTATTCACAAAAATCGACGTAGGTTGATTGATCAGAACGAAAGTTCCTTAAAATATTCTTTAATAATGAGTGCGAATACGGAAAAGCTGGGGATATTTTGGAGACATACTTTGTTTGATGAAAGAGCCATTTGAATGGCTCATTAATTTTTAGGCTCTTTTCGGATAATGATTTGTTATTGAACTTGGTTACCGCTATTGAATGATGGTACACAGAAATTACGGTCTATCGATTCCCACGCATCGATATAGACCTGTTTTTAGGTACAGAATTACTACATTCTTGAGTTTTTCAACATTTCTAAAAACATTCAGGTAGAATTTATTGCAATTTCAATATTTCACAGGTGAAAATCTTTATGTTTGGGTAACGTATTTTGTTTTTCTTAGTAAATAAATGCAACATTTTATTGTTTTTTCTTACATTAGATATCATAAATGCTAAACAGTACAAGCAAATATGTATTGAACTGGTTCCAAAAAAGCCCCTATTCTCAAGTTTAAAACCTGGAGGATGTGATAGAAACAATGTATAAGTTTTGATTTCAATCTCCTTGATGGGTATTTTAAATACCTATAATCTCTCCACTATAAATGTGGACTGCTATATAGATGCATGATTTTTCTATTCTCTAGACTAGTCAGTATACCTTGGCTGCAGACAGTAGAGAGGATTAGCTTGTATATATGCATATCTGAGGTAAGGGCGTGGTAGCAATATTCTACGAATGTTAGTGTTTCACTGGAATGTGGCCAAGAACATGACTGCACCAGAAGACGAGTATCAAACGAATGTATCGTCGCCAATAGGTTGGAAAGTATTGTAACCAAATTTGAAATTCCAATTATTTTGCACAACAAATTGACCTCGATATAAGTACTTTTCGGATTTTGATGGAGCTTTGAAACAAGGTTACTACTGAATTTGAAAATATATTCAGCGGAGGCAAAAAACGAAAAAAAAAATTAATCATGATCTGATCATCCTCCAATAAATTTTTGGTGGAGGTCGAAGGTTTGAGGCGAGGGTGAGATCTCAAAAAAATTTGATGTCGATAGAATTCGTCCTACCATCTATTCAAAATGTTTACATTGTTAATACTTAGTAGTGGTTAACTGCACATTATTATACACATTATAATATCGTCATCTTTGTTAGTTTGAAGCACTGCTGGCTGACATCATTAGATTATACTAAACTACATAGCTGCATTCGAATTTCAGCTATTCAACTAGAACTGTGTACAGCGAATTTTCCAGCAGAAGCAGTGAAGCTGATAGCGTGTCGTCTTTATGCGGATGATCGGACTGATGCACATTTGAACGGCTCATTTAGCTTTGAGCTGAGTTGGGACGTCGAACCGTTTGATAATCAGCGTCAGTTGCATTATATCCATCGAACACGTACTCTCACACTCAAATCTCTCTCTATTCAAGTTAATTTAGGAGCGGCGTGTATTAAAGGATATCGTTTCACTGATATCTACAGATGCGGATCCAATAATTATAATATATGAATTCACCTAAGTGTCGCCCTCTATGGGGACGCCCATTAACCAACGGTCCTATAATACCTGGACTGCCTTGAAGCGACAACAGATGTCTCTTACGACATCTGTCAACAAGAGTGAACTGATTTACAGCGACATCTCTTGTTCTTCGTAAACACTTTTACGATGTACTGTTATCTCGGCTTATTAATATCAGAAGCTGACATCTGTTGCCGCTTCAAGGCAGTCCAGGTGTTAGACCGTTGGTTCCCATAGAGGGCGACACTTAGGTGAGTTCATGTTGCTATCATACCCTTGACTGGGTCACGTATATAACACCCGATTGCTCTCTACACTTAGACCGCCAGGCTATACTGACGAGTCTAGGCTAAAGACGAAACATGCATGTCTATAGCAGGTCTGATGCATTGTGGAGAGCATACACTTATTATAATATATATTATAGTAACCGTTTTGAAATTGTTTAGTTTGTTGAAACAGACATAGAATCACCTCTGAGTATGCGCAAGTCAACCGCGCCGTTGCAACAAAAGTAGAATTAGTTCCTAATCATTTCTAAGACCGTTTCTTTCTCTTCTTCCACCAGAGTGGGGGATTACTGATTTTGAGTTGGAGAATGTCGATATATCAGAAGTATCTGATCTATTTTATCAAATAAACAATAGTGTCCGGTTGAAAGAGAAACTAATATTACTAGGTTATTACCAAATAAGTAAAATCTCAGCTACCAAAATAATCCCGCCAATATCTGCTGTGTATACCAACAACTTCGGGCTTCCGTCGAAAACTCATATCAGATAAAAATTCACAATAAGAAACATCCCCACCCTCCAGTGTGCGCCGAAACTTCCCATCAGCGTATTAAGAACGGAAATATATCGCGCAAGTTTGGCGAGCAAGCAGAGAATGGGCCAGATAATAGTTGTCAGCTTCACTTCTGTTGCTCCCTGCACAACTTCGGATTGCTCTCTGTAAACAATATATCTCCTAATTTATGGGAATTATGGTCGACGGGAGGCCTTGAGAAGGGAAACGAAAAGCGGGGGGGGGGGGGGTGGAAGGCAGTGCCACTCCGACTAAGCTCCTTGGAACTTCCGAGGAGGAGATTATACGTATGGGAGTAGTTTGCGCCTAAGCGATATTGGAAAAGTCGCTGCTCTATAACTTAGCCTCCCTCTTGGCTCAGAATCTGATATCTTAAGCCTTGCAAAGCTCTGATATATAAAGTGCACTGCAAAAATATCTCGCATATGCTAGAAAATCACTTCAGTTAAAATTTTATCTAAGTGAGAAACGCTGGGAATGTTTGAAGAGGGTTCGATCAATTATATTTTTCCAATTCGATTCCAAACGATCCAACATTTCAAAATTCAAATATTAATTTCAAAACTGCGTGGGAACGTACGTACAACGTTAATCTAATTGATGGCATTTTTTTTATCAAACGTTGAAGCTTTAAAAAATGCTAGAGGATTGTAGAGGGTATAACCATCAAAGCCTCCTACCTTTTGTATCGTTAATGCAGATATTGACTATTCACACGTTATACTCGACTCCGTCGTCTCTTAACTCAATCAATTGAAAGCAAGGGTCGTTTTCGAGGGCCATCAAAAGGCGATAGTAAAAAATGTAGTAAATGTTCGTCCATAGTGTGGTTCATTTCGCAAAAAGCCCTTCGAATCCTCACTGGCAGACGTGTGCACAATGCGAATCAGGACGATGACATGCTCGATAATAGCTGGTCCATTTCTGAAAAAAGAAAAAAGTTGTAGGTCATATTTATTGGGGTGGCACGAGCAGAGTGCCTGGTTGACAGAGGGTCTGGATTTTTTGTTTGTTTTGCGGTCACGTTCGGACAAATATGAAAGACGTGACTGTTGAGGTGGTTGAGGGTTATTGGGCTTTACATCGGAACTTTAACTACGCAAGAAGCCGCGTAATAATGAATCGATTTAAATGCATTTTTATCCCCAACACCGTCAATAGGCGAGGCCTTTGCGGGGGGTTATCTATAAAAACATTACATGCATGTGTTGTTGCAGTGATAAAACAAATTTCGTGTTTATGAAACACGTTTCATGAGATTTGATCCAGTTGTTTGAAACTTGTAGACAAGATGGATTTTTCAAAAGTTTGATTTCGGACTTCCATTGTCTATAAAATTATTGGGTATCACGACGTTTCGATTGATATGCTATCTTCAATCGGCTTCAGGTGAACTGGCGAACACGTTCCTTTCATGCCTATTTATACCCCGTCCGGTGACGTGTCGTGTGATTGAAGATAGCATATCAATCGAAACGTCGTGATACTCAAAAATTTTATAGACAATGGAAGTCCGGAATCAAACTAAAATTAATATTCCTTATACTTAAATTAATATAAACAAACCACGCACAAACTTGTCCCATAATCGAGGGTATACTTGAACGTTTATTAGAAAACCATAAGATGCTATGTAAATCTAACCTAAAATAAATGACAATTAACAGCGTATGATCATATGATTTTTCGCCACCAAAATGAGTATTTGCGTATATGTTTAAACTCAATATAGCAGATAAACGTAAGAGCATAGCGGAATGACAGGAAAAGCATAGAAAAACACGTAGGAACAGACATTTATTTTCAGCAAAGTTTAGTAGCGCACAAAAAGGGTAAATGGGAAATGCCGGTTGTCAGTTGGAATTGTATTAGAGCCAAGTGGGTTGAAACGGAAGTGCATACACAACGGGTGCATGCTGTCGGAAAAAGGATCTCACCGTCAGATTCAGATTTAAACTGCATTCAGTTAAACAGCATAACTATTTATGTTGACGAACACATTTTTATTTATTCACTAATAGTATATAGTAGCTAATTCAATGCCACTCAAACGAAGAAAGTCTGATCTAATTCTTGTTATTGAATCTTTGCTTTGCTTCCCGCTGCTCGTCTGTTTCTTAAGCCTGTAATGCCACGCCGAACTTGTATGCATCAAATACGACTGATTGATGACAATCGAGATTTACCATTTTATTTGAAATTATGTGCATTCAAAGTATTGTGGAGGCCAAATATTGTGAGCATGGCCTCAGACAGTGCAAATCATTGAAGCACGCCCATGAACGAATTGATCGGAGATCACAGCTTCGCTTGTCACAGTAAAAGCTGAGAGGAAGGACAGATACAAAGACGTTCTTTTGTGTATTGTGTGTTGACAAAAGCAGGAAATATATTTTACAAGAAGGACTGCTTAAGAAACAATGTCGTCCCATCGTTTGATACTGTCCTCCGTCTGATTCTTCCATAGGATTTCACGATTTAATCAGGCAAGCAGAGATGACAGGGTATGGTGCTTGAGGAAAACTATATGTATATATGAGGTCAGAAATAAATTAAGGCCCGCTAAGCACATTCTTGTGTTCGGCAGATATACTTTAAGTTTTCAGATTTTCTATAACGTGTTGACTTGATTAGTTCATGGTAGATGTCTAGAGATGGGTCATAGTAGATTTCTAGAGATGGGTTGTATGCGATCAATGTGGGAAACGCTTCGCTGGTATAGAATTGTAAGAGTCGACCAAGTATCGGAGTAACTTCCGGGGCACAACGTTTAAGGCCGGTGGTTTCAAGGATGTATTTCACACCCGGGTTTAGGAACACGAATCTCTACAATTTTAGATCTCACGATATTAGCGGATGGCTTGGAAATGTATCATAGATTTGACTCAGAAGTCTTATACCAAGGTATCAACTTTTTTTTGGGGGATTCGTTATCGTTTCGCATTAGTGATGGTATAGACGAGAAATGACTGATAGCTTTGACTATAGACTTGAATCATCTTGACGAGTTGTGTCATAAGTGTATTTTTAGTTCAGAATCTTCTGGTTGTGTTTCTCTTTATTGCCTGAGATGATTTTCGATGTTTATATTTCCTTTTCAAGTTTGTAGTTGACGATTTTTGTTTGCTTATTGACTATCTATTTTGAGCCACAGCTAATTGCGAAGGCTTCAGGTTCAAGTCCCTCGTTGTCCATTATGTTGGTATGTGTAAATCAGTATGCATTGTAAATGTTGATATCGCCCATAGAATCGATACTGACAACGAATTCTTGATGTATCTCAGAAAATATTTATCAACTTTTTTCGACTGTAAGGCTTTCTGTATTTAAATGGTTGGCCTGACATAAAAATTACACGTGATTCAATAGATGACACTTCTTAACTCTGCAATAATATTACTGATTGTTCATATTGATTGATAGCTTCAAATATATCTGTCCTAAAGCAATAACGAATTCTGGCACCCAACCCAAAAAAACGCAATTATAAATGAAAAATCACAGCCCGATTCCATTGTTGATAATTTCATTTCTCGCAGCTCTTTGGAGGCGCTAAGTGGCCCCTTTTCAATTTATTAAGGCGTTGGAGCCCCCGCCCTAGGAGAAAAAATAAATGGACGCCGGGCCCCGGTCTTTTTATCTGTCGTCACTGCTATGAAAATGTTGCCGGCTATAATAGCTCTGAATGTTCATTTTCTTATTTTGTAATTAAATGCCATTTTTGAGACGGCGCGGCCTGCCGTTTCGCGCCTTTGTTTTTCTTTTCACCCATTTTCCGACTGAGATCCTGTCGGAATTAGGTGGATAAATGAGCAAAGCTGAAATTGTTCAGTCTTATGAGAATATTAAAATTTCATAATGTAATACTAGCATATTTCCGCTCTTGTTTCACTTACCTGAAAATATATAGCTTTTGATTTTGTTTTTTGAGATAATTTTATATTTAAAATGTACCTTATGGACGCTGTTGGAATTTTTCGCATTCGAGCAATCTTTGAAATATATTGCAAAAAAGATTTTTTCAAATGGATACTCAATGATAAATTTTCAAAATAGTTTAAATTTAAAACTTTGGCTAATTCAGCTCAGCAGGAATGGATTAGCCTTAACCAACTAATGATGATGTATAAATTATATTTTAGGATAAATTGAATCTTGAACTAAAACAAATTATAATTTAAAAAAAAATAGTATCCAGTAGACTCCATTTTGTGGCCAGCACACAGGATAGAACCAATTTCATTTCTGAAATTATTTGTTTAAAAAAAATGTTTTTATATGTGTCTGTCTGTTTTTTGTTTATTGTTGTTGTTTGATCTTTGATGTGCCAATACGACGCATTACAGACCCATTATTTTTAATTTTCTAAAAAATCCTCTAGAGAGACCAACAACTTGGGAACCAGCAACATAAACCGTGATAAGTGGCGTTACCCAATAACGACTCATTGAATCACGGGATTTAATTCATCAAGGGTTAACGATTCGTAGAGACATCCCTTGTCATTTGTAAATCAATTTATAATTATGCTGTCATTGGCACCCACGTCAGCAGCTGAGGACTAATAATAAGCATACACTCTCAACTATATATGTAGCCTGCTATGGACATACATGTTTTGTCCATTGTCTAACCTTTTCGAGACCATGGATGTATGTTAGGAGCAAGGATGCCATCATTTGTACCAGGAACTCAAAAACTGTTCAATTTCGTAATGTAATATGTATATAAATATTCCTGGTTGAATATACATGCTGTTGGCGAGCCGGCCACAAAAGAATTACATCTGGCCAGTGACACTGGAATATCTCTACGTCCAGCATTATTTGGATTGAATTGCCTCAAGTGTTTTGATGAGTACATCTGATAGAATAACTGGACAATATGTTTCGACGGTCTCCAGTTAACTTGTTTGCCTAAAGAAAACACATCTGAGAACCGAACAAAATTGGAAAAGTTCGGACAGATCTTTGTTTTTCCGATATATCTAAACATGATCAAATATCTGGTAGGTAATCAGAAGTGTATATCAAAAATACGTCTTGTTTGAGGAATAAGAATTTTATCGATACTAAAAGGTTCTTTATACAAATTCAAAGTTCAGTTTGTCTAACGATATTAAATTTTTGCGTCAATGGTTGATCATTGATGAGTTGAGGTGGTCTGTTTCTGCAACGATAAATGAGCCAAACTGTCTTTAACGACGTTGATCTTCCTTGGAATGTGTTCTTTATTTTCCACTACAAAACATTCTGACGGAAAATCAGATAAGATGATGCGCTTCTCAAAATTAAGGCGATGGTTTTGACACTTCTTTAATTTACAAATTAATACCATTTAGATAGTTTTACAATACTGATGGATGTGTGATCTGCCTCTTATTGAATTCAAGGGTTTTCTTATCTAGTGCAAAAAAGTATGTCAATACTGATATTATAATTATATGAATACAAAATTCAATTTCTGGCTCAAAAAGCACAAGAAAGTAATTTGAGAAACTGATCAGGAAAATATTTTTTTTTGTATTTTAACCTATGCTTCTAAATGACACCCTAAGACAACAAATAAACAAAATCAAAGTTAATACGTATAATAACATCCAAAACACAAATAGTGTATATGGCAGCTACTTAAAAGGAAACATGTTTTCAATTTTTTTCTCCTGGCCAGAACCTACATGTGTTTACAGAATTATCTTTACAAACGTTTTACCTGCATCGTCAGGCTTCTTCAAAATATATTTTCTATCATTTTGTACTGCCGAGGCAGCCGAAACGATAGTGAACTTTAATGGTAAATAACAGGTAGTTTTGATTAAAGGCCGAAAGAATCAAGATGAAAAAAACACACTAGAGGTTTCAGAACTCACTCTAGACATTTTCAAATCTCATCTTAATTCTTTATTATTTTTGTTCACTTAAAAACTTTTGTCATATCTGCATTTTAATTAATAAAAATAATTAGTATATATTATGGACACCAACACTCACATATCCTGATTATAGTTAATTTTTTATTGCGAAAGATCAATAAAATGTTTCGTTAGTTCGATAGACCGCCGCAGTGCGGCACGGAATGCTGGAGACGCAGGTTTGAGTCCCATTCGCGCGAAAAAATATTCTGGATTTCTCTTACTAAATGGTGTCTTTAATTTGTGTTTACATAGATACCGATGCTGAACCTTCCAAAATGTCTTACATACGCATAACTCTCAGCCTTGATAGCAGGTTTGTTCTAGTCGTAATGGTTTATCATAAATGATGGATGCAGAATCGGTTACAGCGCCTGGATCTGTTGGAAAATCCCACATTTCTCACTCGAAGTCTGAAGCCCATACGACCAAATAAAATCGCGTACGATTGATTGATCGCTGGCAATCAATTCCAATCAGAACTTCCGTAAATTGCTCAGTTTATCGACAAAACAGTCGAACAAAACGAATTGCGAACTTCTGTAGAATTTTTTCTCGACGTTGGTGCTGGCTGTTTCTAACAAATCGCCCGAATAAATTCCAGTTTAAGAAAAACACACGGTCTAGATTCTCGCATTCGTTTAATATCAGCCATTTCTCACAGTTCTCATCTTGGAGAAACCCAATCTGTGATAGGGAAGATATTGTTTAGTGGATATTTCATTTCGGAAATGTCAGGAGAAGAGTTGGGGTCAGGAGGGACTATTATACACATGCTGAACTCAGATTAGGAGCATTGTTGTCAAGCCGTTTTTTTATGGATAACCTCTCAGAAATGCATAGAGCCAATCGCTCTTCAGAAGCACTGGGAGGAGATACACGTCTATTTACATTGATCTTGAAACAGTGTAGATTGTAACTATCTGGGAGCAAACTCCCCGGCACCTCATTCCACAACGCTGAGGTCCTCCGGAAGAACGACTTTTGGATGAGGCTCGTTCGAGGTGTTGGAAGTTTGACCTGGTGAAGATGCGCTCGTTGCGCCCTTCTAGTGTTTGCGGTATTGACAACTCTTGGTTTTATTACGAGAGCCACGCTGAAAGCCTTTAGATATTCCTAATCTATACAAGTTTAAACAAGTTTGAGCACGCAGTGCTTACACGCAAAATGGAAAATGGAACCAGGTGGTTGCGGTTTTCGAGCCATGATTTTGTATGACTAAAAAAAGGGACTAAAACAGGCGGAATGTCACGAAGGTTTAGTGAGTTACTTTGGGGACTCTGCCCCTTCTAGGGCTACTGTTTTTAATTGGTTTGCTGAGTTTAAAAGGGGCCGGGTCTTACTCGATGATGAACCTCGCACAGGTCGACCGCCCACTGCTGTTACTCCGGAAACTGTAGAAGCTGTACAAAATATGGTGAAAAAAGATCGACATATAACCTACACCGAGATTGAGGCTTCTCTGGGGATTGGATTGGCAGCGGTCCGAAAAATCATTCATGATCACGTTCGCCTAAGGAAGCGGTGTTCCAGAGGGGTACCACATATCAACAACAAAAAAATGTATGCATTCCATGAAATATTCAGAAGAATTCTGGAATGGTGGAAGAAAATATACTTTTTTTGCTCATATGAGATTATGGACAATGTTTCTGTATTATTGTAATACAAGTAACCTGTTTCTGTTATTATTTATTATAACATATGAGCATTTAAGTTTTTGCCACATTTAAAATCTTCCAACTTTCTAATTGAATCCTACTTCTTTACAGGTAAGCTGTTAGCTGACTATGCTGGAAATACTGATCAAAAGGTAAAGAAATATTTTATAATACTGCAAAAGGCATACATTCCAGAAACAAGTTTGTTAGAAGAATCTTCGAACTTCTGAGAACGTACTAATGTGTTAAGTATTGTTAGGAGCATGGAAAACTGAAGTCAGAGAATTAATAAATGAAAAATTCACACTCATCACCTCAATTTACAAGCCTTGAAAGGATGAGAAACGTGAGAAACATAGAATAAGTAGGTTCAATAATTTTGATTCAAACTCCGTTCGGGGATTTTTTCCTTGAAGTAATCGAAGTCC
Organism: Bruchidius siliquastri; assembly: GCA_949316355.1. Lineage (NCBI taxonomy): Eukaryota > Metazoa > Arthropoda > Insecta > Coleoptera > Chrysomelidae > Bruchidius > Bruchidius siliquastri. The sequence continues at coordinate 38,031,873 of OX438533.1, read as the reverse complement.
CAAAAGAGATTGAGGTTATTTGAATTGCATGACAAGTCGATAAATAATCAGAGTTGCAATTTAATTTGTTCGTCTAAAACAAATTGTGGACGAAGTTTCGTCCTCGTTGAGACTCGTTAGGAACAAAGATTTGGAAGTATCTGCGACATATCAACAGTTGACTGAGTATCACGAGATGCACTGCGATACACTGTATTGCTAAGGAATAGCATTTTGATATGGCCTCGTAATGCGTGTTGCTTCATGTGAGACTCCGTAACATGACTTTTGGTTTTAGATCGATAGATCGAGCACATGCTAATGCGCGTTCTGGAGAAGCTGTTACTGCGTATTAAAATCTTTTTCATACAGTATAGATATTGTCACTTACTGTTAGATGTCAGACATGTCTCACATCCATAAACACTTTTATTACTGTCATAAAAGATTCATTTACTAGGTCTTTACCCATTTTGCTGTTTTTATTGATGCCGCAAAAATCCTCCATACATTTTATATGCCTGTTTACATCCTCATTTCCGCGCACACGTAGACTATCTGGTTTCCGGGGGGATAAAAATATCCCTAAGAAATATTTTTACCTGTTATTGAAATGGTATTTGATATCTGAATCTGGAAGTGGTTTCAGATTACCCTTCGATTTACCCTCAGATATTTACAATATAGCTTGAAGCGTCCGTTGAAAGGTGAATACGTGTTGTTATGGAACGTTCGAATTTATTTCTGACGACACGTAACCAAAGAGGTATCAGATTTTTATCAATTGTCAATCGTTCAAGTAACTGCAAAAATGAAACTGGTCACTTTAGTTATTTTTTGAGCGTCCTTTTTGTTATACGTATGACAAGGATAAAATATTTGATCATATTTTGATATTAATCTCACCATTTCAAATAAATAAAATAAACTATCGTCTTGCGTCAGTGTTGCCGACACATGAAATTAAATTATCTGAATTTTTATGGCCAGTTAACACGAGTTGTGATTTGAATGAAAAAGGTCGTCGCAGTGTTGTCAGATGTTCAACATTAAAATCAGTATCGACACTTTTTAAGCTTATTGTTATCATTATTCTTCTTGTGCTGGTGTTGTTTGTTAACCAGTACTGTTGCTAAACGTCATACATCGGGTCCATACATATTCGGATATTAGCAAAATTAGTTGCAACAGCAATGAAGCAGAAATTTTTGCTATAATTGAAGCAAGTCACCAGCGCAAAATCTGAATGTAATCCACTGATCAAGTAACAAATGTTAATAAATTGGTCTAGTTTAATTAAAATTCGATTAAAGAATATTCTAGTTCGTCGCTTTATCATAGTCCAGTAGAGAAGTGCAGTTAACCTAATAAATTATTTAGATAAAATTGTGTAATTTGCATTCAAAGTTCCACAGATAAGACATTTTGCATGAAACCTTGTGTGCACATTACACAACATCTACATTAATGACATACTTGTCAAATTTTATCTACTGTTTCAGAAATAAATAATATGAAATTTAACGAAAAAATATTGGTATATTCTTTGATAAGATTGCTCCTTAAGCACATACATGATATACAAACATTTTCCTCATAACTGAATCTCAATTTGATGTCAGTAAGTATGTTGGTCAACATACGCCATCCGTAAAGTCAGCTAACTCTAGGTGTGAAACCTCTACCTTGGTGAATTCTGGTCTTGATTCTTTGTTTTGTGAAGGTGTGTTTTTCTTTAGAATGTTCCACTCCAATACGTATCTAAATGAAAGAGTTACATGCGGTCAAATTGGGGTATTAGTCAACCTACACTGCGCAGAAGGCCCGACACGGGCGTTATTGAAAATGACCCTCGGATAAGTTTATTAAGCTCTGGGAAAAAGGGTTGCTTTGTTCATCGGTAGCAGCCTTGCGAGCCCTATATCCAATACCTTCGGAAATACCATTATCAGAAGTGGAGATTATTACAATATCACTTATAATCTCTTAGGTGCATTCACTTATATTCACAAAACGAATACACCTCCAATATAAAATGGTTAATCCGAGTATAAAATAAAATTCGGTAGTAAGGACATAAAGTTTCTCTCCCATTAATGGGTGATATTCAGAACCTGGTCGTTTTTGTAAAAAAAATGTGTCAGCTATTTTTCGCCATAAAAGACACAGTTCTGGATGCCAAATTGGCAAGGGCTACCTTTGGACTGTAGAAATTAAGAAGCACCGTCTCTGTGTATCCAAAAGTGTCCATTGGAAGTAGTCAAATTATGGTGGCGCTAGTGTAGCACGTGGGTAAATTTTAAAAGAAGCTCCAAAAAGTACTAAAGTGGGATATTGAAGTAAGCAAGCAAATAATAACTTCCGCTTTGTTATAGCGCACCCTCCATCCTTAATACGAATTGTATCAAAAATGGAATAATGTCGACCTTGTCCCTCTTGACAAATGAAAATCAAACTTGAGATACATTATTCTCTTAATGTGGCAGACGCATGCAAAAAAAATCTAGACCTGTTTGTACAATGACTGGTTTTGAGACACCACAGCCGTCAGAACAGTTGGTGATTCTGCAAATTCAAATCAACAGAACTTAAACAGATACAGAACATAAAAGGATAATTGCTCTTCGGCATATGGCATTACTTCTATAATGGGTTCATAAAAGATTGAGGAACGATTTTAACTAACATGTTCACAACTAGCTCGAGAAGACTTTATTGAAACAGTGTAATCTTACGAGCTCATATAGTGAATTTATATAGGATCATACTGAACCAGCTTTGTATCTCTATACAACAAATATATACTAAAATGCGCTTTCATCTCTGCACTTGTTTTTACGACTATGTACAGAGATATTGAAGAAGGACATGACTGAACTTTACGAGGGCGATAAAATTTTTATTGTATTTCATAGTGATCACGACTTTTAATTAGTTAGCTCAATGTTCGGATGCTCTTAACGACCACTTTTAAACCTACTACGGTCCATTTATGAGACAGAAATAAAATGTAAATTAAGGGATAATGGTTAATTGGATTTTTTCAGTAAAACACATAAGTGATGATTTTATTTTCAGAAAATAATTATGCAGCAGTACCTTTTGAATAATATAGACGGATATTTAGGTTAAATATGTTAACAAATCTATTCATTCTGTTACACACAACTCTCACTCAAGAATTTCGATATTCTTGTAAAGATATACTCACGACAAGAACATCTGATCTTACCCTAAGACAATTTACTTGATAACGTAGTAATTGTTATTAATTTGAACCAAGAAAAGTATATTTTTGAATTCAATAATCATTCTAAAGAAGTATACTCTAAAGAAAAATATAATGTTCTTCATAACTAAGATTTCAATGCTTTTCTAACAAATATTCCTTATGTTTTTTTTGTAAGGTTATCATATTTAACGGAGCTCCGTTTACTTTGATCAGGAATACGAACATCTTGCGAACCTCTCCGAGTAATTCATTTATTTGTTTAGCATCGCCATATTCATCAACGGAAATTCAGCGATGAGCGTGTCTGTTTCCGCGCCCGCTAGTTTCTCAGGATGAATATTGTGCTGTTAAATAGTTGGGTTGTGACCGTTGTGTCATCCAAGTGTACAGGTGTTGATGTGATATGAGTGATATGTGAGTTGTGAATAAGTTCTATTCCAAATGTTGGACGTATATCTTTTTGCTTGATTACAGGTACATATTTTTTATATTCTGTTTACCTGTACAACACCTTTCAAACTAGGAGTAGGAAAAATACTGTATAACACAGATAAATGTAATAAAGAAGTCACATTGGTACTTTTTTGGTTCTTCTTTTTAAGGTTAAGGAACCAACAGTAGCTTTGATAACAACTCATCAAATATACAGAATGTTCATACCATTAATAAATTATATAATGATGTTAAACTGTTTGCGCCAAGATCATGAAACGCTTCAGACAACACTATAGTATTCGTCTAGGTAAGATTTTCTCTGTTTTGTGCCAAGATTATGATATGCTCAATTGGAGATTATGATATTCTCACTTACAAGACTTTTCCAGGCTTAAATATATTCACTTAAATTTACTCTACATGATTTAAAATACAGTATACTTACTTTAAGATTATTATAGCTTTGCACATACAGGAAGATATGGTTTACTTAAATTAAAACGCATATCTTTGGTCTGAGAATTTATTTATGTGTGTACTGAAATGCGGAAATGATTCCTCTTAAAAAAAGGTCAAATTAACAGAACTCGAATTGAAACAGGATTGAGTTGCCATATAATATTAACTTATTAACTATATTTTTGCTAGTTCGATCCCACTTGACTCACTTGTTAGAGTTTTGTCTTGGATTCCCAAGCTGATGGCAAGCGTCGAACTTAAGTATATTGCTCAATATTTCGTACTGCGGACACTGTAATTAGTAGAGCTATTCATGTTTTTCGTCGTCACATTTTACAACTCTCTAAAAGGAATTTCCCAGATAAGCTTATTTCAGGGCAATATGCTTAATCTTCAAAATCGCATAACTAGTTCAAAACTGTTGCAACCCTATTAAAAGTTGTCAGCTACTTGAACTGCTAGACACTCATCTCCTTTGTCTTGGTGGCCGTATCGTGACGAGGTAAGTTTGTAAAACTTTTTCTCCTATCCTATACTACTACACTATACTTCTAATATCCTTCGAGATGCATAGACGCAAGAAACTTATTCTAATCACAGAAACATTAGATTACAAGGGAATGATTTGTATGACGTTTTGAACATGACAAGGATACATGTCAGCCTTTTCTGTCGTTTAATCGATCTTGTAGCTTGTAGATGTTCTTATTTAGTGAAACTCTTCCATCATGTAGATAAAATAGTTGTGTACCTAACGCACGCCTATTTTTTCTCTTTAATCGATCTGTCTGTCTGTCAGTCTGTTGCGAAAATACAATATCGATAGTGCTTTTGTTCGAAACTACTTTTTCATCTTTATCAGGTATTTTCTTCATGTTTCAGAAGATAGTCTTCAGCGTTCAAAGACTATCTGTCTCAACAGCTTCTTCAGAAAAAAATGGCAGTACTGTAAGCCTCAAAAATAAGACAGGAATAAGACTGAGCGTTAATGCGTCTTTCTAGAATACAAGAGGTTCTTTCTAATTTTTATAATAATTAGTTTCATGTACCTTATGATACACCCATCAGTATATTGCAAAACTATGAAGGCTGCTAGAGAATTAGAATTGAACTACACATCCAGAGACAAACAAGGGATTCCGGGTCGTGTACACGACTTCTCTCTCCCTCCTCCACAAAGTTCCGACTTCCGCGGAGCGTGTCTTCTGTTCACCTACGTGACTGCGGCAATTGTTAAAAACAATTCTCCAGCTAGCGAAACAGTAGGAGACTGCTCCCGCATCTCGGTGATGGAGTTACGAGACGGTTTCTGAGGGAGGCAGAGGCGAAATTGTCGGAGGCATCTAAGAGAGATGCACTTGTATATATCAATTCACGTCGTTAAATTATTCATGTGTCAGAACAGTCTAGGCGTTGTACCATTGTCGAGATGAAATATAACACAGAAGTAAAATAAAGATAACAGAATTTCGAATTCAGAGACTAGGAAAAAACCTGACCTACCGTGAGACCCAAATCACGAATTCTATCCCCAGCCACAGCACCAACGCACAGCCACTCAACCTACTGAGTTAGTCGGTACCTGATTCATATTGGCTCAAATATTAACGTCTGCTTTGGAAGTCTAAATTTTAACTGTGAATAACGCCTTTTAAATGCCTCTTTATGCACTGGTGAGTCAGACAATCGTATACCCGGAAATATATGCATATTGAATCCATATATAATTGATAATTATTTTAAATATCAAAAATTTACTTTTGCATTTATACGCTTCATTTATCGTGCGAATTTTATTGTGCTAAAGTGATAATTGTATGTTGTGGCTGTTTTGTATTTGCATTTGCCCCATTTTCCTATCAAAATCCACATGAAATTTTGATGGGTAATGTTCCTCTAATTGATTCCAAAGCAATTTACCAAAAAGATAACCGAAAGATGACGTTCAAATTACATAAATCTATGTTATGTTTGAGATAGGTGTTTAGGACGGCAAACAACGATTTTTCCTACGCGTGCACACGGAGCTCAAACATTCATAAATTCGACGCGATATGCGGAGAATCGAATCCAACGTTTCGAACTGTCAAAACAAACAAATCAGAAACGGCGGAGCAGTTTACGCGACGCTGATGCCGTCGGGAAAAGTTTGCCGAATCACCGCAGTTCGATTGGCTGATGCAAACAGAACGAGGCTTTTAGCCGGTGAACAACGCTTGTTACATAATATTTTTGTTTCTTGATGTCGTTCATACCAGGTAAATTAATTCTAGATAGAAATGAAATTGAGGGACATCTATAGCTGCAAGTGGTTCGACGCCCGCCTTGTCCGTTACCGCAGAGTCGATGTATTCTCTAGCAAGATTGCCGCATAAGTTTTCTTCAGATTACACCGTTATGCTTTTCATACTTGGAGGCTCACTTAATTTGCATTTCTGTCATACGTTAAGAAAGTAGAAGCCTTAGAATTGATAGCTTTATGTACTAATATCATTTTTTATAACCTTGGCAACATCGTCTCCGCCTTACTCACAGCGCGATACGCGTGGAAGATGAGCTTGGTTACGAGTTGTGCCGCAGAGTGTACTGGATTCCGTGTCCCTAGAAGAGAGTGACGAGACTGTATGCGTTAAATTTATGCATTTTCTAGAATCAATCTATATTTTTCGTTATTTTGAGTTGGGATTCTACAAATATATATTTTGGTATATTTTTTTAACCCTATAAATCGCTCTTAACAGCGACTTTTGATAGTAACATTTTTTCCACAGTCGCGACTTGTGGCGTTGCCCAATGGCGTCTTTACGCATCAAGTGGTCGTAACAGCCTGGAAGCTGCCTAATAGTGGCGACAGATCGCACCTACGATATTTATCACAAGGGTGAAATTGTTTCGAGTTTTGGAGTGGCAGAGCATCATGCCAAAGCAATCCATTACGTGCTCTCTCGGCTTTCATGATAGCTCATTCTAAGGACTTGTTTGGATACAAAGCTAGAAACACTCAATAATGTCAATGTCATTATGATTTCAAAATTCAAGTTTCCATATTTTGTTTTTCAATAAAGACTGCCGAGGTATGCGAAACGTTAGTAATCGTATATTGTTCCAATAAGTAGCCAGTAAAAGGTAAAGGATGAACCAGCATTTAGTTGTGCCTACTTTGAAACTTTTTTTATATAAATACGTCGCAATCGCAATCTACTTGACTTAATTTTATACAAACAATATGCACTGCAAGGCATTATCAGACATAAAGACAATTATAAGCAGTTAAGTTTCACCGCATTGCCTTTAATTTTTGAACTGTTAGTATATCTGAAAATGAGCCACTTGGTAGCCACATTCATAACCATAACGCGGTAGCAAATTGAATTACCGTTGAATTACCACCCGGAACGCTTTTGTCTAATTACCAGGAAGATTTAGTCGACTCGCAAAATAGACATTATCCCGCGTTGGCGAGTGTTGAGCAAAACAAGGAAGCACCGTCGTTTCCTAGGCCCGTGAAAATATGGATTTACGAGGACCGTTAACGACCAATTGAATGGAGGGAGCTCCACACTCAAGGCACTTAAGTGGATTCAGATACGGCGGATGAGTAGGCTTAATGCTGTGGCCACACCTGTGCTTACGTTTGATGGAGTAACAATGTTATAGCCAACATGCAACGAGGAAAATAAAGCGGATACCTATTTTCCTAGCGATTAACTGTGAAATGTACATTGAAACGTGGCTGAAGTACATACCTGTCCATTGCCGCTAATTAAACGCATCATAATATTTTGCTGTATGAAAATCTGTATATAAAGGTTTTATCAAACGTTTATTACAGTTTTTGTTAATTCCGACAAGTTCTGTAAATACTTCGAAATATTTAAAATAAATATTATATTTGTAGAGAGGAGTGAAATTAATTAGTGACTTCATAATCTCTCAAGATTCTTTTCAGACTATATTGAGCTACGAAAAGTTATACGCGCTAGAATCTCTATGTATATGAATGCTCAAACAATTAGTATGGTAGAATTTCCGTTCGTTCTCGAATACTACACAGAAACTGTTCCGTCAACTTCGACTTCCGATTGCCTGGAATATCAACTCCAGCCCTCCGGCTACCGCACCTAGCTCCTTATTCCGGTGATACACTGATCACACTTGTACCAAAGACTGTTCAATTCTAGCGTACACCTCTTCATTTTCTTTGGATCGTTTTTTGAAATCAACATTTTGCTGACGAATGACTATCATTTGTTATACAGTACAATTATAATAAATGACTTGTTTGTTCGATAAAATTGCAGATTGAAACACGACATGATTTTGTTTGGTGGTGCATCAATTTTCAGCTAACAAATAAATAGTTTCGTCAATCCAACAAAATGTTTATTAGTTGCTAACAGCTAATAATGAATTTGTTAGTCTAACTTTGATTACGAGTACTCTTCACGCCAATAAGTGAGGCACATACATCACATACATCATGAAGTTCCATGCCGATCATTTCCGTCGGTTTGTGTGTCCGTCTATATATCCGTCGTCTTTCGGGTAATTCTTGGAGCTTCCTATATCTGGGAAAGTACCATTCGGATTTTTTAGAGAATTTACTTTAATTTACTAATATGTCAAGGGTGAAAAAGCTTTGTGCTTCCGAAAATTGTTGCAGTAGAGGTAGAGTCATCGTCAGAAAATGAACGAACTTCGCTTCTGGATGTTTTCGAGGACATATAATTTGCCAAAAGTTTTGTAGTGTTAGAAAATTAGGGGTTATGACTAGGGGGAGTAAAAGATGTGCTATAATCTGTACACATTTGACCCAAGCAAAATTCATGTCATAGTTAACTGTTCACACATTTGCCTGTAAAACACAAAAATTATTTAAAAAAAAAATCAGGACCTTAGTGTTTTACTATACATCTGCTTCAATATAACCATAGTTGATTCTCGATGAATTCCGCATGTTTCAAATAGACATCTCATCAATTTTTCATGAAAGTTTTAATTTTTTCCCATAACTTGGGATAATTGACTTAATAAACTTATGTTTTAGCTATTATTACTACTACTAATTACTGCACTGGAGCTGGATGACTACTATGAATAATTAGTGGAGTGCTATTTTCGTTAGACACACTTTAATTTATGTGATTTTCAATAAAATTTTAGATTATTCAAGAGAAACTCTGGTTTTTAAAAAGACAATGTCGTTGGCTACTAAGCGTCATTCCTCCTCCTCCTCGTCCCGTAATTACCCGTCCAACTCCAACTGGCAACTTCCTGGCCGTACAAGTTCACCAAGTGACATTGCGAACGCGCTGTAGCCCACAATAAAGACCGCTAGGGTGACGAGACGTGAGAGACTGTCTGTATAAACTCTATGCACACGTACAGACACTACGATGGAGCGATGATAGCAGAAAGACGATTCTGGTGTGTCTCATTGGCCACCATTGCCTTCTATGGGGCATTTGTATGGAAGCGATATGACTATGCTATGCGGCGAGCGAAATTGTGGGGTTTCAGACAGGAAGATAGGGAATCGCCCAATGAACTGAGCTTTGACTGGCGTAAAACGTAATTTCCGTTTCACTGGGTGAGAATTATCGGATTATGGAACCTATTATTGGGGTCACAGCTATAACAATTCTTCTAATGACTGTGTATGTCTGTTCTGTTTGCTTTTGCTTTCACCATTTGTTTAACACCTTTGTCGAGGAAGTTGGAGCAACAGAAAAAGCGATTTGTTAATTTGTTAATAGTAATTATAATAAAGAAGGAAAAGCTAACAGCAAGTGAAACAGTGGAGTGTTTAGCTCTGAGCCGCCACAATGGAGGCGTCAAGATGTTTTTTCAAAAGAGATCAAATATATAAATACTATTTGCTTTAGTTGGTCAAAATTAGAAATACATCATTTATTGGTCTGTCATTTTTATTTGTATAGGAATAGATACCGATTTAACGATACGTTCTTATAAAGATTACGTTACTCAGATTTAGATTTGAACCATTCCCCTGTGCTAGGACGGCAGTCAAGTAAGTCTGCTCTAGTAATATTCGGACAAAGATACTGTTTTGATTTTAATATTTTTATTAAACGTTTTTGCACAATTCAGCTATTAGGCGATGACTTTGACGCGTCAGAAATTCCCGTTCATGATGATAAAATTATGAAGTCATCAAATTTATTACCAAACACCTGATTTTTGCAGATCCATTGTATAAAAATATTCAATGTAAAATTGTCTCTGTCCGACAATTTTTTGGGGGGAGAATACTTGTTTTCACAGGAAGGCGTCGAAAGGAAATGTTTCACTATGGGAAACCTTCGCGACCTCAAGGATCAAAAGGCTCTTTTTATAAAATCGGTGCAGTGATATCGCAGTATGGTTTATCAAAAATCAAAAAATAAAACCAATTTAAACTTAAATAACTTAAAAATCTTACTTCACTAGGATAACCGTCCAGGTGGGTGTCAAACATGGCGGCCAAGTATCCATGGTGACACCATTAGCGTCATACAGCCTCGTCCCTGGCTCACCCTCTTAATTATCTAATAATCCCACATTTTATTACTGTAATGCTATCCTAGTGAAATAACCATGGATATGGATTACTTTTCACTCATTTTTTACCTACCCAGAGATTATTATTTCTCAGAGATACCAGTAAGCATCCGGTGAAGGTATGAGCTATTTATATCATCTCCCTCTACTTGCTAATCTGGATACATCTCACGTACCTCTATAACTATCGTTAGCTAAATACCGTTCTAATTGCCCCAAATACATATTCAGTTGGGATAAATACTTAAATGCAAGGTAGCATCAATAGCAAGAAGCATGGTAATGCCATTGTTAACGCTTGGTGCAGTATGCTCGTACTTTATCCACAGGCTAGTACTTAACCTACTCAGTGAAGTTTGCTTAAGCTTTACCACTCTTTCCATGCAATAATATTTATAATAACAGTCACCGAAATTTTGACGATTTTTCTCTACGCATCTCTTCTCAGAAATCCCTTTATTATTGTCGTGAAAAAAAAATGTGACCTGGTTTTTTTCATTTTATAAATGTCTCCTCAAATAAATATATAAATTTTATGAATGCATTCCCATCAAGTACGATAACGCTTTCTTTCAATTTAATGCCGACCCTTTTTCCTGGCTAATAGAAAAGGCTATTGTTTGGACTCCAGTCTGGAGCAACTGAAATCCTGGCCAAAATCCATTATCTACCGAAAAGCGGACGTATACGCAAATAAAGCATATAGCATCACACGCACCACGGGACTTGTCGAAAATTATTTCCATTGTACTGAAAATTGGTTATTTCGTTTGGTAGAAATGCCCATCTAAATAGAAATGAACTTTTCGGAAAATGAAACATTATGGTATTATATAATTGTGTGTTTAAGTAGTTACACAAACCAAATAGCTTTCAGCCGTATTCAGTCGAAAGTTACGGGTTTCTAGCTTTAAAGCATTCCTAGCAATTTTGTGGTACTGTGCTTTATTGGCATTTTTTATATTTAGGTCCATTATTACGCATTATTTTCAACTGACAGTCTCTTTCAGATATTTCAAAATATAAATTAACATTTCTTTGTACTTTGATTTAGGTTGGAGGCAGCCGAAATGTGAAAATGATTTCTTCTTTCGTGTCTGGCTTTAGTTCCTCTAATTTCTCCAGAGGCATCACTAGGTCAAGTATGTCAAAGGTTGATTTCATAAACCCATCTTGTGTAGAAGATAGTTCTAAGCTGCTTTGTATCAAATGCTTATAAAAAAAAATCATATAAACAATAAAAGTCCGTAACAGAACATTTGAAACTTCCACATTTTCTACAAATTTCAAGCAGCTGCTTTGTATCAGTCGTTCAAGTAGTTTTTCTGGTAAGCCAAGTATACTCCTAAGGGAGGATGTTATTGATATTCTCTAAATAAAAAAATTCCAGAATATTTTTTCCTAACTTTGAACTCGAGAGCAAGACATATTAAACCCTGTAAGTAAGTATATTTTCAGATAACCTCTCAACCTTTCAATTTCATATGAAGTACAGACTATACCGCAAACAAAAAACAAATTAGAAGCTAACTCAAGTTCAGCTGGAAATGAAAAAATCTTTTCAGAACTTTTTTAATTACATAGCGACCAAAACATCATAAGCATAAAGGATAAGATCCTCCAGAGAATTAAAAAAGTTTGAATCTACGCTTTCCAAAAGATTATCCTTTTAACTCTTTCTTGGATGGACGTAAAGCATTTTTTTGTAATTGGCTGATTTCCAACATGTCTAACCGACTCTGACAGATTATTTATTCAAAAATGGTAGTGGGAAGAGGCAAGAGTGATTTTAAATTCATTGTGATATACTTGTTTCTGAAAAGTGTTCAGTAATCTCAAAATATGCTGATGCAGTCAGCAAAAGGTGGAGACTGGAAAAAGACTCATCGTGTGATACAGTTAGCATTATTGGTTTTCTAAAATAGGTTTTGTGATGTATTCACAGTGTACTAGGTGATTCCTGTAGTAGCTTTTACACGTGTTTAATATAAGCATATTCTAAACATCAGAATCTCATTCAGTTTCAACTTATAATTGCAAACATCTGATAAGCTCACCATTTACAGTAACAACTGTGTACTGTGCCGTACGGTCGATACTTATTCAATTGGTATTGCTGCCAAAAAAATCCTCAGTTATCGACCTAGCTATCTTTTCATGGACAGCAAGTGTTATGGAACGTTTTCCTTGTTATTATCAGCACGATGTAACTTCAGTATTCTTGCTGGGCATATGAGGAATATTTAGAACTTAGATGGATCGCGGTGTCCTATCAATTGATCGTCAAAATTGTTAGCCCTCTCATCACTCAAGTGTTTGTTGTGGGGTTGGTTTGAAAATTAGGCATAGTAAGTGAGATATATATCATAAGATATGCTAGAGATGGTGCCATTATCTTTAAAAAAGCAATTCATTGATCAGGAGAATTGCGATAGCTGATGTAGTAGAATTATTGAAAGTCCGAATGACGTTATTTTGATTACTCACCCCAAAAACTGCCTACAAAAACTATCAATATGAACATTTTTCTTCGCTTATAGAGTCTTTGGCTGTTCGTTGAGTCTTTCCTTCCAATGAAATATATAAAAGCCTTAGCTTCCTATCATCCTGATTGAAAAATCTGTGTCCTTACGTATACTTTTATTCCATTTATATAATATGAGCTACATTTCAAATGTTATATAAGCCTTTCCAGTTATGCCAGTGACTGTATAAAGATCAAATAACCGGTGCAGAACGGAAGTAAGCTTGAAATTCCCCATCTATCTGAATCCTTCACGTCGTAGTTCAGTCTCTTTGAATCACGTTGCTTACAGGGAGGGGCAGCCTTCTGGCTTATTGGTACATAAGTACAGTATAAATAACTATTGACAAGTAATGTTTTTATAATATTAGAGAATATATATTTCTGATTCCACTGGAGGTAAGGCGAGGCTTTATAAATCTGTTTTCGTGACGCGTTTCGATTTTATATTTAAATCATCGTCAGACTGCGATTCAGATATTACACTAAAATGCGTCACAAAACCGGAGTTTAATTTGTGAGAGCTTCAGGTTACATTGCACAATTTTATGTGAATGATGAAAGAGTTCCAGCTTAGATTGCTGGAGACACAAGTCCCGTGCTAATAAAAAAAATCAGATTTTTTCTCACTCCACAATTGTGATTGTCATCTCTCTTTTCCTGCATTTAAACAGTTACGAATGCTGACTCACACAACTGGATTTCTAAGGACCAACATTTGTGAAGTGGGAATTGTTTTGTTAGACTTGAATGCTGATTTTTTGTTAGTGCAAGTTTTTTCTAATACATGTTGAGCTAAAGATTTGCCGAGTAGATATTATCATACGATTTTATTTGTTCATGCGAAGCCTACCTCATACTGGCGACTCCCATGAAGACGAAATGCCACCATCTACAATAAGTTTTGTATAAAATTGACTAGGCTATCGTCAGATATGTGGACCATGTTCACCACAAAAGAAAATGAATACGTGGCTGCGTGGCTTTGTTGCTGGCAGAGCGCTTTTGTCATTTTCTTTATGGAATCGATGAAACTGCGTGGATATTTGTCGACGTCGCAGTTATTACTCGGACTGGAATAATTCGCTTTGGAAAGCTCACGTTATCAACGGGAAAAGTGTATAATTGCTTGTGAAAACGGGGCCCGGAAAGAGCATCACTGCGAAAATTCAATTTCAACGGATTTCTCTCATGTAAAAAGCTGTGGTGCCCCTAAACTACTCTAGATGCAACGATGAGGTAAAGCAGTACATACCACACAACCTCTTCACTTCCAATATTTTCGAAATCGAAATCAGTTTTCAGAATTCTTGTAATATATGTATAGTATACAATGTTCATACCTCTAAAATACAAATCGGTAATCTTCAGAACCTTGATGAAACATAATTTGAGTATTCAGCGTCCCTTCAACTCTATGGCTTATAGTGAGGGTGTTTGTCTGAGCCTTTTGTCCGTTGAACTTCCCTCACTTCGTTGATCCCAATTATTTTGATCTCTTTGTTGATCTGGATAACATGTTGCTTCCGCCGATGTATCCAGAATATTTCTCTAAAAAGTAGTGGTTTGCTGAGTTCCATGCATCATGTAAGAACGCTGTCATCTGTGAAGCTGTACATTTGATTGAATGTTCTTCAAAACAGTTTCTTGGAAACAACTTTGTTAGGTTAGAGATGTGTCTAGGCTATCAAGAAGAGCGGAGGACACATGGGAAACATATCGACCTATAACCACAGATAAGGATTTGTCCTTGTGAAAGACGTCCAATCATTGGCTTGGACCAAGTGGTAGCACGTAGGCACCAAGCTCGATTAGAAGTCTATCTACTCGACTCTCGATTCAATTGCTGTGTTCCGCATGTGCGAATATAGTAATTTTCACCAATGTCTGCGGTAGCCGTACTGATGATCATTGATTGAGTTGAAATTGTCCATGTCCCATATTTGGGCTAAGATCACCACATGGAATTATATTTTTGGATTGTTCAAAACGCTCAAAATTTAGTTGCTTCCTATCCCGAGCTTCACATAATCTACTGCAAACCCGTAAGTTTTTTCCTGCAAACTTTCAACTATATGGCGCATTTTCGCTTGAGGGTTGTGCGCTGGATTTTCCTATCTTTCTACGGCGGATTTTCAGCCCGAGGTTATTATTGGAAAATCGGAAACGCTCGCGATGCGATCGGAATTTTTTTCGCTTCCAAAGAAAAACTTGCTGCTACGGCTCCATTCAATGAAAACATATTGTTTGCAGGTAACACAATTGGTGAGCGGTACGGTTTGTTTGAATGAAACAAATGGAAAGCGACGTTAATTTTAAAATTGAATTCTACGTAAAAATTGTGTGTATTATGAACACCTATACACGGTGTTACTAACTGATTGTCAATAATTATCAAGCGGAGTTTTCCTATAAATATGTTTCCGAAAGTATATGGTTTCACAGTAAAAAGATGAAGCAAAAGGAAAACGGCGTTAATGTTAAAATTGAACTCTACGTAGGAATTGTGTGTATCATAAAGACCCGTACAGGGTTTTACTCACCGATAGGCAATAATTTTATGCCGAAATTAAAGTAGGAATTTTCCTATAAACATGTATCCGAAGAGAATTTCATGATACAGGGTGTCACAGTTTCAAAAAATGATTTTTTGATACTTGTGTCAATTTTGCTGAAATTTGACTTCTTCATTGCAATAAGAGACTAATTTAACATTGAGTGAAAGATATTTACGATTTCCAGAGGCACCTTGGGGGGCACTGACGAATAATATTTACAAAAAAAAATACGCCACTGGCTTTTTAAACGACTCGATATTCATTTCACTAAAACAGTTGTGGTATTTGGTTAAATCACTTACCTACTCTAGGGAAACCACCCCACAGACTTGTTATTCAAACATTTTCCATGACCTGATCATCTACCTTAGAAATTTGATCAAATCTCCATTATCATCATTCACCTGCAAAATCTGCACACTTTACCCATCTGACATTTATCACTGAGCTATTGTTGGTGTCTGTCTGCCCTCACAATTTGTGAACCACAAAGTGGAGACAAACATATCAAATAAATCGTCTTCTTAGCCACAACTAACACCGTAGCAGTAATTTCTAAATCCACATAACTTCAGTGAGCCGCAATGTGAGTTGGGGCTGCTTTTCGTCTCGGCGAACACTCATATGTGCTTGACGAATGAGTTTTAATATAGGAGCGGCCCAAAGGCAGATCCGGGTAAGCCGGAAGTTGAATGCTGAGAAGGGAAATGAAGTGAAAGATGTGTGGCTTTTTGGATGCGAAGCCGTTAGATTTACAGATTTCCATTTTCCGACTTACCGTCTCGCTGCATCGAATCCTGCAAATTGATTTTATGATATATACAAGGGCGTGTCAGAAATGCAGTCACTAATACTGGTTTTCAGTACGAATGAGACTGAGTTCTGTTTTTCCTACGCAACCATGAAACCATC
Organism: Bruchidius siliquastri; assembly: GCA_949316355.1. Taxonomy (NCBI): domain Eukaryota; kingdom Metazoa; phylum Arthropoda; class Insecta; order Coleoptera; family Chrysomelidae; genus Bruchidius; species Bruchidius siliquastri. The sequence continues at coordinate 38,015,213 of OX438533.1, read as the reverse complement.
GGTTACATTGAAAATAATATATAATACAATACAATATTCTTCTTCAAGTTCCATCTACTAGCGTGGATATTATCATGGCAATCCTGACTTTGTTTGCAGCTGTTCTAAACTGTTTGCAAGATCTTGTATGTCCAGATGTGTAAAGACTCATTGCAACCTACTGCCCCCCTACGAGTAGCGATGTAACATGCATCTAGCATGCATTGATGGGTTACATTACTTCACTTGTTTCTTGCCCCGAAATTATACACAGCGCCAATTCAAGTGTTTTTGTAAAATATCACCTTGACTATGATATTTCAAACTAATTATACTGGAAGCACAGTCAACCGACTGTCTAATTTTTGCTGTGTAACATTTTCCTCGTCCCCTTCAATCCAAATTCTACATACCATATAAAATAGAAACGTTTGTCAGTAGGTCATCAGGTCCTCTCAATTATGACGATATGGAAAAGCGATTGGGGTATCCGCTTTAGTCCTCCATTCACAGTCGAAATTGTTTCGGGACATTTGTCGGGTCGGTAGATTCGCTGGCTCGTTTAATAAAACTGGGAAAATTTCTGCGTAATATACAAAACAAAGCTGGAATGAAATTTGGTTGAATGCCACAGCCTATCGATACTGTGCAATTTTAAAATACCATATCTATTTTCGCCGACGATTTGTCGGAAATCTGTTCGCTTTTATTTGGGATCAACATACCAACGCGTATTGATGCTCCGGACATAAGCGTAGTCCCGGATTTGCACATATCTTTAGAATGTTGTGATAACAAAAAAGTCAAGTAGATTCACTCATGGCCTACGCATTATGGTAAATCCATCCATGAAGCATTTTATTAAACTTGCAAGCAGTAAACTGTTAATTCGCATATTTAGATTGTAGATGCTCTTACTTGGTGGAACCGTTCCATCATGCACATAAAAATATTGTGAAATTGTGTGTCAATTACACAATCTTTCTGCACTTATTTATTTGTCAGAATAGTTGGCTTCTCGCGGTATGCGGTAACAAACGCAACAACAATGCAATAAAGTAGATAAAAAGTTGTGTAGTTTTCACACAGTTTCTCAAGTAAGAGCATCTACAATCTACAATGCAATGATATCACAGTACAGCGCAGATCCAAAAAACGTTGAATTTACTTCTTGAAAACAGAAAACATAAAATAAAACTAATAAAATAATATGCTAAATAAACATAAGAAAATTGGCAGAAAAATTATTGTATGTATTTGTCCATATACATATTCTATGTATAAACTGGTACTATGTTACTGTAATTTTACTTGAACTTTGCTACACTGAAGTACGGAACTAAACTTTTAATCACTAATTTTTATTTTTTCAGGTAATTGGTTATTAATGTCCCGCCTCTATCAAAAATGCGAATCGTAAGTACTATATTCTAATATCACTGTTAATCTCATGGCTCAGGATGACTATTAAATTCAAACACTACGTGGTTGATATAGATCGCAGATATTTTTACTAAGCGGAAAGTTTCCATCTTTAAAATAAGATTGCGTTAAGTTATATAATAGGTTTTATAAATATGCACGTTTCGCTTTAGTTTTTAAAAACATTGTCAGACTGTCAAAGCGTGCTGCTTGTCAACTAGCTAATTGGATGCTAGATTCCAGAAATTCAGTAGCAGATTCGAGAGAGGAATTAGTTTGCATACTCTATTATATTTGTAAAATCTTGAGTACACTTTCAACAATTTCATCTTAATCAATATTTGGTTGCACGCAGTAGGTCTAAACTAAATTAAAATTACGATTTTCTGCTGCTTCAACTGCTTAAAATTCAGATGAAATAATATATCGCTTCGCCAACCTTATCTAATTGCAGAATTTAATGGTTCGTCCTTTTTATGAGCATTGTGTAAACCTATCTTCCCTTTGTTCGTTGTAATTCAAAAAACTTTCCAGCGAAATGTGTCGTCCTACCGCTGAGAAAAATTTAATGGAGCGGAATGAAGAACAGTAACCTCAATGCGTTCAATTTAACGCAACATTAAGCTGGTACAATTACTGATTTCTAACACATAAAAAACAATGTGGCACCTCGTTTTTCCGCAATCTTTTCCCGCATCGCCCTTTTCACCCCTTTTGAAAAATCTCAACTGCTTCACTACATACCCAGCTATCTCAACAAACAGATGCAGTGCTATTAGTTTTTTTAGTATGTTGTTTGATTTTTTTCAATATAGGTGGAAGTGCTTGCGTATAGCATACGAGTCACATTCACCATTTATTGATTTTTTTTCATTATTCCCCACATTGTGGTACGATATTTTTTTACCAAAAAAACTGGCGATGTACCAAGATATGAACAACGCTCGTAGTTTGAAATTCGGTAGACAAATGTATTTAGGGCTAGTTAGAAATACTTGTTTTGTGAATGGAGAATGAATGATTAGCATGAATTAGTGTCTCCTACACAAATATAGATCTCATTGCTGAGTAAAGGGGTGGGTGAAGGTTGTACAGCAAATTATTTCATAATGAAGTTTAAGGAGGCAAATAAAATTGTGTATCTTGAACATATACACACAAATAAATATTGTTTTTGTAATGAACCGTTTCGATTTAATGTTTGAATCATCGTCATACTTACAGAATTTAAAAAAAATTGACACACAGAATCAGAGTTTTATTTGTGAAATCTTGTATTTGACTTTCGCTATTTTGTCTGCATGATGGAAGAGCATTTGCATCCTATATAAAAGTTACAGGACTTTTTCTAGCCATCCGGCGGATTGGCCTGATTGACCTTGACCAGACTCTTTATGAGGTTTGAGGTTAATTCGGTCCTATATTTTACCGCGCAAAAGAAAAGAGCCAAAAAAATATAGCTAAAAACATAATAATTTTAATTAATTTCAATTAATAAGACTCGAGTCGAATACCAAAATTGTGGGAACTGAATCTGACGATAACTATGAAATTAACCTTCTCTAAAATAATTTTTCCAGTTATAATTCTCCCATTACAATGACCTTTAGATGATCTTGAGAATGAGTTCATTGTATGCTGAATGATCGGAGAGTTTCATAATTCGGGCAAGAAACGCTGATGGTGCATTTCGGTCAAGTGCTATAGAAGCTTGCCCCTCTTAAAAAAATAAAAGTCATATCATGTCAGCTGGTGATTTTCCTAACGTCTCACATATAGAATTCTCGTTAAATCAAACAGGATACGGAAAAACCGTTCAACCAACCTTGTATTGTTGTATTTTCCCGAAATTCCCTTTCGGCGGCTGTAAAGCTGTTTTGACCTCGATGCCGCCAGGCCGATGCGATGTTGCGAAAGCAGAGCAAAAAGACAAATCCTTTCCCCATTAAGTCTAACACCCAGAAAATTGAGTTTAGTTTTTATGCTGGGGATTTTGCGTTTGCCACCATTATTACCGATATGAAGGTGGGGATTTCGGCAGTCTACTCGTAGAACTTTGCCTGGAGAGATTCCACATTGGCGGAGCAGAGATGCTATTACAATCCAATCTACGATGGATCAAATTTTTGATATAATATGGAGCTTATATACCAGGTATATTTCCTGATTTCACATAATTTGTACCACTCAATGGTGAGAAATCAGTGATCCTTCATAAATTTATCAGATATATAGAAAAACATAATAATTGAGACTTGAAATTTTGCTATAGTATTAGATTGGTGATGCCTGGATATAATACTGGAGGCTAATATTTGAAAATAATCATGCGGATAAAACAGAAACAGATCCCTAGTAAGTATCATTTACATGTATCTCACGATCATCATCTTATCCACTCTGCAATTCCATACAGCGTAGCCAACATAGATTATCTCCCATTCACTACTCGGCATGTAAACTAATTCGCAAACGGTTCCGCAGCCTTGGCCGTAAGTATTTACTTCAATCTTATCAGCTAAAAGTTGTATTAGCAAGTAGAATAATTGTCTGTACGTTTTCTAATTTCTCCACAGTTATAGCGCCAAGTTATAAACTGTGTTACATGTCATATTTTCACTTGCAAATTCGAACGAAGTAAGCTATTTCTTTGTGTAGACTATAAAGGTTATTCTAGCGAATTCGAATGAAAGGATCTTCTATTCTTTACCAGTAAACATATGAATGTATGCGATTTTTTCCAAAAATCCTGTACGCGTTTCTTTTAAGAAGCATCTATAGTTGCAAGGTTCATTTCACGAAATACGTCTTCTTATACTTCTCATACTCAAAGGCGCACTTGGTCAGCTTGTTCTGTATCATTATTTTCATACGTGAGAGAAAAGAAAATAGATAATCACTTTTTCGAAACTTTACAGGCAATTGTTCCATGTATTAACATTGCTTTTTGTAACGCTGAATACCTTGGACCAACACTATCTCTTTCGGTCTTACAGCGTGATACAAGGCTTATTTTTATTATTTTGAGTTCGAATCTTGATTATGAATTATAAAAAATATATTCAGTTGGAAGATCTGTTGGAATAACAAATAGATGGTTTTTCATACCCATTTTTTTTGCTTCGGAGTATGCAATAGAATATCTACCCTTAATAATGCTTTTCTAAAAGTACCTACCCGTGAAAACCGATTCTAAGATTTGGAGCACCTATAAATGGTTCCTAAGAAAAGTTATATTGTGAGTGAGGTTAGTTCGAGCAAATCTTGGCCAGTAGATTTGATCTATTTGTGTACCCAGAAAATCAATACGATCAAAGGTTTTTCAATATTTAGGGATGTGCTAACTATACGTAGTCCATTCACCATAATTCAAATTACCATCTACAAAGCAATCGATAGATTTCTTGTCACGGACTTTTAACTAATAAACGAACAGTCAAAACTATAATAAAATCAAAACTACTATTTCAGGAATGAACAATCTTAATGAAATTATCAAACTAGCGGTCAAAACATTTATTATTTGAAGTTTAACAGATTTTTTGAATTTGATATTTTATCCAATTCGGATAAGACCATTTTGTAGATGTTTGAATACATAATTTTAAATAGAGATTCACGCAAATCGTTTTTTACTGCTGCATAAAAACATCGACAAGCTTTTTGTTTAACTGAAAGTAGTCGAAAGGGTTCTATTTGGAACCTTGTTTGCTGGTTTCCGAGGACTATAATAATATAAAGCACTGAAAAGGTATGTAACGTGATTTTCTAACGAAACTTTTCAACAAGCTTTTCTATATTCCTCGCACAAAGATTAATTTTAAAGGAGGCGAAGGAATGAATTTTATGCTCCAAAAGGTATTACGATTGTTTTGTAGTTCGTTGTTCATACGGCATATTTCTATTAAAATAGCCTCACTAATGTTTCGACTATCTTAGCACATCTTGTCACACTATAAGGTGAAAGAAATTTAATTTTGAAATTACATCGATATTGTTAGTGATTGATTATCTTCAGGCTATTTCAGTATGAACTGCTGTGAGGTGCACAAATGTAAGCCGAATCATTTACATTGTTAATAAATCCAAAACATAGGACTACCTGTATTATAAAAAATACACGTGCAACAGTGTAATTCCAAAATATCGACCACGTATGGTCCATTTTTCGGTTTCGAAAGCATTGATTAGATTGTTATTTGAATCATGTCCAACCAGACTGGGTCACAGTCTATTGAAGAGTTGTAACGACTGTCATGATTCAGCTGTACAAGGTCAAATTTTGTCGTCATTGCTCCGTATATTTAATACTTCCTGTATGTTTGTTCTTATAGCTTTCACCACCAATTTATCAAGGCTGGAAGGTTATGCTGGTACTTTTTGAAACCTCATTGTTGTGCGATGCTTCTCTCCTGGTCGATATCACTTCTAGTGAGCCTTTAAAGTATATCCAATCAGTCTGAGTCACGTTTGAATGTCGTTACCCTGGGTTTCCAATTTGTATGTTACTAGCTAACATCATTCCTACAGATCCGTAGATTTAGTACTTCCTTTACCTACCTTTATGCAAGTCAGTTTTAACAGCTTTCGCCACAAACCATTTGTCAATACGGGAAGGTTCCAATGAGATCCATTTGAACCATATCAGATGCTCACGTTAACCCCATCTCAAGCGATCTGATGTGATAGATTTCGCACATCCTGTATACCTACAGCCAGGTTTTACCACCAACCAATTGACGTGGCTGAAAGGTCTCATTGCGTACCCTTTCAAACCTCATCAGCCATTCAGCGTTGCTCTCTTTTCAGGCCGTTATTAACCCCATTGACGGGTACCACGCGGCTCAAGCTAATCCTGTTCCGGCGATAACCGATCCGTACAAATTAAATTTTCATAAACGCCGTTGCAGCGGCCCCGGAATCAGTGCAAACAGGTCGACGCGAGGCGTCAGAGAATAAAATGGACCTGCCATTTTCAGCTATGCTGCACAAATATTGATACGCATTGGCGTAGTGAAAATACTGACACGTTCGTACTTGTAAGTTTAAGTAACTTACTTGAGTTAAGGTAGTCTGAGAGTTTTTATAACTTAACGTAACGTAAACTTAGACGTACTAGAGTGAGACCCTACAAGACATTACCTGCATTCCACTTTAAGCCACCCAGCGTCGATAAAGGAAGGGCTTATGTCGACCAAAATATTCGGGGCTAGAAGAAGAACTTTACCTCATTAAAGAAGATCTGTCTTGAAATACATATTCAAAGGAGCTAGTTGAAGCAACAATACAAGAAAATACCACCATTAAAGAAACAGTTCAAGAATAACTGGCATTTGATTATTATAGTATACGTTCAAGGAATATCAGGTACAATTAGGAGATCCGGACAGCACTATAACATTCAAACAGGATTTTCTGGGAGCATTACACTCCGAAGTATTCTAAGAAAAACCAAACCCAAGGATGAACATCAAGAAACCAAAAAATGTATCTAAAAATGCGCCAGAATCGTCAGGAAAACGAAAAGACCACTAGAAGTAATAACAGGCTCAACATACAACGAGCAGAGATGGGAAAATCTACAATAGCTCACCACGCATGGAACATCATGAAATAGTGTGAAATAATGCTAAAGTCATTGAAAAGTAACCGCACTGGTATCGACGAAAATTTAAGGCCACAAGCTTCATTACCAACAACTAACGCTTAAAACAAACCTAGCGTAGCAGTAAATCCAATATGTCGACCAGTCATATAAAAAATAATCAGAACTGGTCAACGACATGACATCCAAAAGCGTATGAATAGCTATGGAATATCCATAGCCTACAAACCTACAGCACTTTGACAAACGATTATCGCAGTACAAGGATAAACAGTACATCTGTATAATATTTTCAGATGCTCAACTTGGACGAGGGTACATCAGTTTTCGTCTAGAGCACAGCGTGTAGAATTCAATATACTTAAAACACGCAAAGTCCCATCTGTGGAGTTAATATTTTGACCATGAATAGAAACATACGCGTAAAATACACGTGGATTATACAGTAGTAAAATCAGGAAAAATACAAACAAATATTAACTAAAGATAATTTTATTTGACGTTTCAGATTTCCAATTTTTCTCAATTCCTATCAAGTACGCGCCAATATATTGGTTAATTCACTATCTGCCATATATTTTTAAAGTGCCGGCTGAATATTTTCATTTTGCATTGTACGTTTAGAAATAACATTTGTGTTTTCAAGTAGAGACTGTACAGTTCTCCTAAGGAACTTACGTAGCTATGAGTAAAAACAACTATTATTCTTGGAATTCGCTTTTTTAATGAGAGTGCTTTGAACTGCCGGGGTCGCGGTATATATTCAATTTTACGAGTTCTCCCACAGCCTGAGTTTTGAAAGAAACATTCCGAATTCCTCTATAGCCCCTTCTCCATTACTGACGTCAAAATCGAACGGCGTGATCAATTTTTGTATTCTTCAGGGGTTTCATTAGAGTATACTTAATGAATCCGGATCTAGGGATCCGCTATAATGGCGGCGTTCCCGGAAAATGGAGAGACGGAGAAGTTCCACTCAGACTTGGTGAATGGTTGTCATTGGAAAAGTGTCGGATACAAATTTCTCCTCTCTGCGCAGTAACAAGTTCCCGGAAGATTTTGTCAATCTGAGGTGATCCGCGAATATTTTATAGGATGAAAAATTCATATGGGTTGAACGTGTTGGATCGCTTCTCTCGACTCGATGTTTGCTGGCAAATCGTGAGCCTGTAAAAGGAGAGCCTTTTATGAAGCTATGAAACATTTGTGATTTTTAAGCATGGGGAAAGCTTTTATAGCCGAAGTGTGGGAGGCTCCACCTACCTAAGCATGGAGAGGCATGACTTTTTCGGGATTTACATGTTTCTCCTCATAGAGAAATATTTATTTTATGTCAATTAATATAACAATAAAAAAATAAAATGCTATAATAACATGGACAAATTTTCAATCTTAATAAATTTATCTTTATAGTAACTCAATAACTACCACTGACTATGTCTTGTCTGCTTGTGAAGCATAAGTGGTATTTGGATATACTCATAATTTTCAACTCGACCTTTTATCCTATTTTGGATTGCATACCCACCCTGTATTGAATGGATTGGCAAATTCAACGATACAGAGCAATAACGAATAAAGAAATTACCGTACTTTGACTTCTGTGAGCGTTTCCAGTCGTTCTTTAAAATTCATGAGGCTAGCAACTGTAATATAAAGCAAAGTAACTTCATAAGCAAAAGAAACAGTTCGTGATCTGAATGTTTCTTCCGAATCGGGACGTTGCACGCTAGGTGAAAAAACTGATACAGCTAATATATATGATAGCAGGAAATCATGTTTACTTCTCACGCATGAAGGGGGAAGGCTTGTATTCACGAAATTTAAGAATTTGAGATATAATAGTTTTTTTGGATGTCACAAAAATCCGTTCCTGTCTGCCTGTCGGTGGTTATCTCCGTTGGGGTTCTTTTCTCTCTGTAATCTCAGTAAGCGCTGCACCGATTTAAATGACATTTGAGGGGCCATATGAAGTGGGGGCACTGCCGCTATTCTGAAAATTAATGCATTAGGCGGGATTTTTTGTAAAACATTAGAAGTCAACACAAGTTCACTATAGTTTATATTTGTGGTTTTATTTTTTCTTATTATCTGGTATATAGGTACCAATACATAAATTGTACTGTATTGTTGTAAGTTTCACAACATTTCTAATAACCATTACAGAAGCTGACTGGTCTTCAAAAATATCATAAATTATTGAATTGTGTTTAGAACATATATTTGAAACTCAATGCATTAGAAAAGCAGTCATTCACCAAAACAAGTATTGGAGCTTCCCTAAACGTCAGTTCAAGATGTTTGAGAAGCTTTTGATCAATTTAGGACGTCGCCGGTTCAAGCATTTTTAAATCTAATTGAATTAATGTATACGTTATATTGAAACCGGTGGTGTGAATCACGGTTTGCTAGGACCAAACTCGGAAACTTTACACAAAACTACACTAATCTGAGTAGTTCATGTGCACTGCAAAGACTGACCAGACGTCCAATATCAAAATAATCAAATATTAATACAGGAAATCTCGCTATAACAGGGACTGACAGAAAATTCGGAAACCAAATATGTCCAACTTTCAGCATGATCATTCAATCTCATATGTCAAATAAGTTTTGTTAAAAAGATACGTATGCTATAATGGGTCTGAATTTGGATACCCTGGAATTTGTTCTTGATACTACCAGTGACTCTTGAAAGAAAAGTAATTCCTTGCTTATTAATACTCGGTTTTGGGATCTGAATATAAATTGAGATTGGCTGGAGTAGTTATAAGATCAGAAATTGATAAAGCAGTCCAAAATACATAGAAATACCATCGGCTGATATCATTCACAAACATTTTCTTGATAATACTGTATAATTTTCTCACCTTGATTTGTGCCTTAATTCTTTCCTTTGCGTTACCCTCAGCTACTGATGGTAACTCAGCCTATCCAACTTTCCGTCCAATTATTATGTCGCTGCAGCTGAAAACTTATGTCCGCCCTAGATTCCCCCCTGTTTTACGCGAACGCCAAAAGGTGCCGGGGGTAATCCGGGGAATATCTTCCAAACTTTGTAACCTTATCAAGCTAGACAAGAACAAGGAACACGACCTATTTATTAAAATGGTAGTATAATAGGACGGTGCTAAGGCGAGCGGCAACGGCGGCGGGATCTCATCCTGCGAAATGTAATTATTAAAATAGGAGAAGATGAAATATGCCGGAAAATTTCGCAGGAAAATGAGTTACGCTAATTTGCGTCTAGTGAATGAATGTCAGAAAAGAGTTTTTGGGATTTAATCGTTCTTGACTGTCGGATCTCCTCCGGAAATGATTTATTATGAATGTGGGGATGTTGAAAGTTGAGGATTTGGCGTTTATAGGAGTATTGTGATAAGCTAGTGATTAATAGTCTCTTATAGCTGTTCGCCTGTATTTTATGTTATACATATAGGCTTATGAAGGAACTAAACAAAACTCAAACTACTTCATATCCAAACTTTGGACACTTTGCCACCTGTCATACTTATTTTTAGCATTCGTCATGGAGGTGGCATTAACCACATTTGGTGGTAGTCGGTTCCAGGAGACAAATACGCGATAGGACAGAAAACACTGACGGAGTAACAAAATAACTAGACAACAACCCTGAAAAGGAAGTTACGCGATGACATGCCAATCAACATAAACAGTAACATCTCCGGGCATGATAATGTTGCCGGCCTTGTTAGGTCGATGTCCCAGAAGCTGGGGTTTCTTTTACTACTCGTATGTGTGGGGAGGTGTATATATATATATATATATATATATATATATATGTAATGAAGGATCTATCGAACAATGTCATTTGTTTTATCAGCATCAGTTCTCTTGTATCCTGTTACGTTTGAATGCGAAGCCATCTCTTACAATAGATCCATTTCCAGTCGCAAAAAAGATCGCTGTACAATTCCTTTAACATTCCATTTCCCTCCTTTAAACTAGATTCGTCATAGTGCAGTCATTGCTGCTTAAACTCAATGACTGCATGTTAATGAACAGTATGGTGTTACCTGATAAATCAGGAATTCTTTGCAGTCGTCAAAATTGAACAACATAATCTGAAAATCAACTGGATTTACAATGCTGATATCGATGTGTTTCCCAAAATTGAGGATTATTTTTAAATAAAAGTGGAAGTTCGAAAAATTGGTACTCTGAAACTTCAGATCAATGAATTCTGGATTAATATTTGATTGTATGTTGATTCGTAAGATTCCCATAGCTTAAAATTTTTTGCAAGAATCTGTTTCTTTTTTGGAGGTTCATATATTCTCCATATATTTTCATCTTCGGAGACAAAAATATAATAGAGTAAGACATATGAGATACTGTTCACTATTACTGCATAACTTTAGTAGTGGTATTGCTCTGTATTACAATTTTCCATATTTCAGATTTGTCAGCATATACCGCAGACATTTGTTCGATCTATCTATCTCAGCATTTCTGACATCCAACTCTATGCGTACCAAACTATACCCAGCATTTTCCATGTCGCCGTAAGCATTTTCTCGTTTTCCTCCAGCAACGCGGCAAGCAAAGAAACATCGTTGCAACATATCACGGGTTAAAAGTTTTCCGCGAAATAGAAATTTCGGGGTCGTAAAAGAAACCGGTAGTGCTGTGGAAAATTCAATCAGACGGAAAGTTTCCTGAAAAGATGCTTTAAACTTGATAGTTGTGTGGAGGAGTGGCACGTCGAACAGTGGAGAGTGGCGGCATTTGCCGTCGGCGTCGCATCATTTTACTCCCCTTTTATTTCACTTCTGGTATTTTTTTATATTTCTCAAAGGCAACAAGTCTATCCTGCTCCAAAAGCGCTGTAACATCTCTATTCACATTGGCGCTTTGAAATGCTTTAGACTGCTTCCATGCCATATGTTGTTACGTCTGATATTTTTTTGACACAGGCGAATGGATCTGCGGATATAAATCAACAGGCAGAAAAGGGATCAGTTTACTTTGCTGATTTGTAGTTCCAAACAGTGCGTACTTTAGAAGATAGTAGTTACCGCATTCAGCATAGCGTTGGGATGATGATAATGGATCGGTAGATGACCAACATTCTTGTTAGATGTAGGTCCAGCAAGCTGATGGTCTTCATGGTGGTTGGAGATTTTTGTTAGTTCATTCATTGTATAGATGGTGGATTTTGTTCTGAGATACAGGTCTACATGGAGACCAGGAACTCTTATTGGTTTGCCGATTATCTGTTCCAAGCCACAGCGATATCGAAGGCTTCAGCATCGCGTCCCACGTAGTCATTTTTTTTTTGGAATGTTTTAGCCAGGGCGTATTATAAATATTGTAGTCACTAAAACAAATTATTTCTGAATTGGTATCGATTTGTGATGTATCAAGGTTGAATGAATTAAACTTTCTGGGACAGTGCTCTGTAACTGTTTGCTTTCTTTATGTGTACGGGACTCAATGATCATCTTAGACAGCGGTTAGAAGATTCGGGATATGCGAATATGCGGTTATGTGCTAATGAGTAGATGGAGTTATAAGGATTGTTTAGGGACTTGGATTAACGGTGCTTTATAGTTTTTGGCCTATTTAATGATATTTCAAAAACACTTAAGGTGTTAGTGTTACATTATGGACTTGTGATTCTGGTTGGTCGAATGCATAAATAATGCCGTAGTTCATGATCCACAAGTAATTTTTCACATTTTTGTGTTTGCTTCAATAATTTTTCAGCTGTGCAAATGAAATCGTTACATTAACGGTTAGAATTTGATTTTGATTCTCCAAATTTTAATAAGCGCTATCGAACATTCTCTTTAGATGTGAAACAGGCTTTAACCAACTTGATTAAAAATTCAAGCACTTCATCCTAATCCGAAATAGAATGGAGCTCCATACTAAAACTAGTAATTAAAGTTTGTCTCCCGCTTTACAACCTCTTGTCCCATAAAACTTTCAAGAGAACCGCGGATGCTGGTGTCATGCCGAAGGATTTTTAAAATTCCGCTGTAAAGAATTTTTGGTGCGGCGTAAATTTTTACGATTTCCAATATATGCAACCTATGGAGCGGGCTTACGAACAATCAAACCCGATGTGAAGCCACTAGAGCTTCATTGCCTTATTCTGGTTTTAATATATAAGTTTTACAATATATTTAAACAAAAATAGTGCGGTTCCCCTACATCACATCACGTCGTTGAATTCTAGATATTGCACTTTTTGATGTTCCATGACATATACATCACGAAACATCTGTTGAAGAGCCATGTTGCTCATTTCCGTCTATCTGCTGATATGTCTGTCTGTCTGTCGATCTGACTGTGGAGTTATAGTAAAAAACTGTAATACTTTTTTTCTTGACGCTTCTGGGGCCCATTAAAAAATTCATATATTTTTGGGTGACTAAAATTTGCAGTTGTGGGTGGCAGTTGGTGAAGGAAGATTTGATTGAAAGAGGTACTGACAGAAGACGTTTTCTCATCTATAAAATATTGACCACGTTAGTACCTCGTACTTTTTAAGATATCGATTCAGTCGCAGCAGAGTTACACTGGAACTATGATTCCATATAACGATGCGCGATTCATCCTAGGCTACCATTCAAACGAGACTGAACGGTTACGCTCCAAGCAGTCAACAGTGAAGCCAGATTTTGGGGTGATTAGTCGGTTTTGCCGAAATTATCAATTTCCTCAGAAAACTATTGGGTACTTCTTTCACTTTAACCTTGTACCTCATTCCGACAAAAATTGCCTTCATTTGATTTCTCTCCTCTTTCACAGAGCAGAGCTCGTGAGATTCAGTGCAATACAAAGTTGTCTGGTATGATTGCACAACGTAATCAGGGTAACGGCACAACATAGTTCTACGAAGTATGCCTTACCGTATTCTGCGACTCTCCATTCCAGAATAAAATGTGTAGTTCCGTATGTGCTTCAATATAATACAGTTTTATTCTAGTTAGTGGAAATTCTGCTTTCTTGCTGCAAATTTAACTTTTCTCATTTTATGTAGATTGAGCATGCCGTCACTTGGCGGAACAGACTATTTCATCACATAAATATATTTTGCTTGCTATATAGAGTCGTATGTTCAATAAACACTAACGTTTTTTTCGGTCTGATTTTGGCTTACCTAATGGGATTCAGGAACAGCCTACCTTTGGCTTTGGCAGCTGTTTATGGATTTATTGAAATTAATTTTTCCAAGACAATCGGCACTATTCAAGAATTGTAGCATTCAGTTATAAAAACTCTCTTTACATTCTTCTTCTAATAGCCCACTTATATGGAAACTTGAAAAAAATACAGGACATTCATTTAAATACCATCGGCTTCATTTATCGAATTCAACCTCAATATTCATCCAAATAATTTGTATTGGGCTCAATTGACTAGAAAACTGCGGTTACTTCGCAAACAGAAATTGAAAATCTTTTTACTTTAATAACGTGACTATTGAATAACTAGAGACAGCTATAAAATTCTTTTCAATGTTTTTTGAGGCTATGAGAACTCTATGATTTAGAGAAGAGAATGAAAGTGAAATACAAAACGTAATATGGCATATCTAAGGTCATGACATAACGCCGGTAAGGAGACGATTAGAAAAATATGCATCTCATTTGTTTATTTTTTGGAAAATAGCACTTCGGAATTTCAAAAAATATTTTAATGGAATCGAATAGCTGTGCAAGACGAATAATCAGATATAGAGATCCAATATAATAGCTTGGTATACCAGTTCAAGTAAATGCTTTTAATCATAATTATAGCCTCTAGAACCGTAAACACAATAAATCACAAATACCAGTTAGACATATTCAGGGTGCGAGTGTGTGGATTTTTATTATGCATCATGATATTTGCAGGTTTTTTCTGTATACCTTCTCTAATCTCTAATCCTATCAAAATTGAGTCCTCTGTAATTCGGTTCCATAAATGTGACGTATGAACAGCTTCGTCAGATTATTTTTAGGAAATACCTTCTCCCGCATTTGGCACTAGCTTAAAAACCTCCAAGTAATTGGTCAGAACGTGAAGCACAATTTATCGTACGTCCAAGTCAGCACATTTCACCAGAGGCGTCACTTGAATATTTTAAGGTTTCTTTTCGACACATAGCTTGATTTTGTTACAGTAAGCGCAGATGTTATCCCAGAACATTTTCCGCATTGTTTGATTTACTTATCTACTGAAATTTATCAACTGCAGGTTCATAGTATTTGGTCTCCTGGTTCGTACGTATGGTTTATGGAACTATTTAATAAATCTGTTTTTTGAGGTCGCTGATTACGAACCGGGTATAACATTATCTAAAGACAAAATGGCGGACCTTTTTCCGGAAAATGTACATATGTAAAAAATGTATCTTTGTGGATTGTAAGTCGCTGATTATTATAAATCTTGTGTCAGATTGCATGCTGTTTACCCACCGGTACCGTCTAGCGTAAGCGCGCTATACCCTGCGGACCGCGCACCGAATCTCTAGATAGACCTACCCGCTGACACTCACCGTATGCACAAGATGGTGGTTATCCACTGATAATGATAGACAGATACAGATACATAAACACATATCACGACCACAGACAAAGAGGCAGACACACAGACACAGAAACAGGCCGCAAACACACCGGCGAAAATGAGTTATGCCGTACTACGTTCAGGCATCATATTATCCCCAATTCGGAACTTATAATATAATACTACCCCTTCCTGCTGACATGGACAGTAAAAACCCTTTCACAATGTATTTTTCCCTTGTGATATCAGTTCAGTGCAATTACATTGATCCTCTTTCTCCTCCTAACCCCCTTTCTTCAACGGCACTCAGTGTCAGAACCGTCTAGGCACGTTCCTATTATAGAGCCTTTTTAAAATGCACTTTTTTCCTGTGAGCGAACATAAAATCAATGTTTGGAGCAACAACTTTGCAAATTGCTTCACGGAAAAGGAGTGTGTGCATATAAAGATTTTGTCTGGAGGAGCAGACTAGCTGAATCTTGGAATTGTTATAATGAAAACTTCCACTGTTCACAGAAACTGCTGAAAAAAAGTCAAGCATTATGAATCAGTACTTTTTATACATTGATATCTGTCTGAGCCTATTTTTAGATGCGTAAAGATCTGAATTCTGAGCAGCATTTTTTGTATTGCTTTTTCTTTCGAATAAAGAACATGTAGATAATTGGACTCGTCTGAGTCAACAAGATTATTAATTTCCCCTCTAGCCCTTAAGATGATATTCGACCTAGAATAAAGGGCGTTTTGCATGGGTTTCCAATATTTTGTTTCCAATGCCCATTTTTCAAGATAATGGAATGATTTTTTTTGCAATTGATAGAGAAAGGTTGGTTCTATGCTCCTTTCAATTTCTGATACAAAATCTCAGTTAACGTCACATGAGTATTGACATTTATCGACTCATTTCGGATGTTTTTTTAACCTTTTGGTAAACGAAATATCAAGGAAAGTGCTTCGCACGGGCATAGAGCCGTCCTGCCTCTATGATTTGCCAAAAAATATTTTCAATATATTATATTCAAATTCAAGCGCTTCAATGTGGCAATGTACATGAGCATATTTTTACCGCTGATACGAGCGCCCTCAAGAATATTTGGAATTTTGTATCAAACATGGAAAAAAGGGCTTGAGCAAGCATAGAACCAGTTTTTTTTATTATTTGCAAGATATATCGTTTCATTATATTGAAAAATGAGCGCTGGAAACAGCAACCCATCCAAAATGCAATTTATCTAAGTAGAGTTTCCTAGGAAACACATTTTTTATCTGCCCAACTATATTTTAGAGGCGCCAGAATAATTTGAACAAATCAACTTCTTCACTTTTATCTATGGCACCTATTCTGACGTGTAATTAAATAGTTTATAACTATTGAATGAACTTTATCGAAGTTTCGGATACCTCGTCATGGTCCCACGCCACTATGCGGGAAAACTCTGTTTTACTTATTTCTAAAATTTCAGAATTTTTAGAATTTGGTTTTCAGCAGAGCATAACTTTTCGTAATTCGATTTAAATCCTTTTTTCTATGTTATAACTGTTGCCATCGCATGGGAGGTGTAGTGTCAACTTACTTGACGCCATTTTTCCTAAATAGTAATGTCACTTTACTCTAAGCTTCTCCATTCCCGATTCTTCCTTGTAATTCAAATTTCTCAGCTGCATTTTAAATTTAAATCGTTGTGAACAACCCTTGCTGAAAGCGGTCCTAAGTGGTCGTTAATAATTGATGAGCCCCCTTTTACCTCCCTGGGTGTTGTGGTCTCTTCACCTACATTCTCGCCCCTCTCTCCGCATCATTGCTTGTCGCTTGCAACGGTGTTTCACTTACAGGTCGGCCTACTTCTGCTACCACTATACTCTTCCCACCAATCCCTTTCTCTACCCTCAACTACAGGGCAGCTCTTGTTCCTTGAGTACTTGCAAAGTAAATATCCTAACTGTTGTTTGAAACTTGTAGACAAGGTGGATTTATCAAAAGTTTGATTTCGGACTTCCATTGCCTATAACTTTTGAGTATCACGACGTTTCGATTGATGTGCTATTTTCAATCGTCTTCAGGTGAACTGGCGAACACGTTCCTTTCATGCCTATTTATACCCCGTCCGGTGACGTGTCGTTGTGCGCGGTCTGTTCTGATTGGTTCCCGATGCGCGGTATTCCGGTCTGCTGACGTGGCTGTTTGTCGGTCATTGTTTGTTGTCTGGTCCAGTCGTAGTCTATTCATCTTCTTTATGAGTGGCTGCCAGATTGGTTTAATGTCTACGCTGGGTTTGCTGTACACTTTGCTGTTGTTGGTGATGAATGCCGCCTCCTTGAATTTCCTTCGATACCAATGCGGTTCCTTGGCAATAACCTTAGCGTCGTCCCAAGCTATTTTATGGTGCTCCGTCCATGCGTGATCAGCTATTCCAGATTTTTCTCTCTCTGCTCGTCTCTGCTCGCTGGGTGTTGAGACGATGTTCTTTGATTCTTACTTCCAGTGGCCTTTTTGTTTCTCCAACATAGATTCTACCACATTGACATGGTATCTGGTAGATGCAGTCCTTTGTCTCTTGAGATTCATTCCTGAGCTTAGTTTTTGTTATAATACTTCTGAGGGTGGCAGTCCTAGAGAATCTCGTTTGGATCTTGTATCGCTGACCTATTCTTTTGATTCCATCTGATATTCCTTTGACGTAAGGCAGAATGAGTAAATGCTGAGATTCTTCGTGTTTAATTCTTCTACTGTTGGTATTTTCCTGTATTGTTACTTCCACTAGCTTCATTGGGTTATCCGTTGTTTAATAGATCTTGTTTAATGATATTGAGCTCTCTTTGTAGTCTCTCTTGTGTGTTACAAATATTCCTAGCAAAGAATCCTAATCCTTGAAGATAGCATATCAATCGAAACGTCGTGATACTCAAAATGTTATAGACAAAGTCCGAAATTAAACTTTTGGTAAATATCCTAGTTCAGGCGTTCCGAATATTTTTGGAATATTTTGAAGTAAGTTTTGGGGATCTTAAAATTTTTAAAAAATATTAATTTAGGGTGTGTGCTCTCCACTATGCATCAGACCTGCTATAGACATGCATGTTTCGTCTTTAGCCTAGACTCGTCAGTATAGCCTGGCGGTCTAACTGTAGACAGCAATTAGGTGGTATATCTTCAAGCATTACGCACGGTGGCGCTGCCCATTGGCAACTTCAAGGCAGTCCAAGTGTTAGGACCTTGACTTGAGCAAGTTGCTAATGGACTGCGCCACGCTGCGCGATTCTTGGAGTTGTGCAAGTATATTAATTTTGCAATTTTTTTAAATCAATAAAGTTTCACGGTCTTTCAGAGCTTCTAATATCTGTTATATCTTTGATTATTGTTGCTTGCTCAATATAGACTAAAGCATATTATTTGCTGAGTAAAATCAAAGATGCAAGATGATAGAGAAAAACACATATATACAAGTACAAATCACCCCGTACACAGTGAACCTCCGAGTAAAAGCACTCAACAGCAGCCTTCAGGTATTTCCGTAGAGTATGCTTCCAGGGTAGTCTTTCTCTATTCACACCCACCTTATCGTCGGATCTTTATGATTGTAACTGGCAAAAAGGGATTACTACACTGGCAATTTTTTTTCTTATTAGACATGAAAGCAGATGTCCTCGGTGAGGTTTTCAAAGAGTGCATTTCGAGGATGAGAAAAGTATACTACCTGAGAGATCCCGCGCCAGATAATGGATATCTTTTCAAGTGAAGTTTATGTGATTATTTTCTCTGGCTCTGGCCATTCATCCTTATCTCGTAGAGTTAGAGCTATCAAGGTGCAGGATAAGATATAGAATGTTATGCAAACATCATAAACAAAAAGGCGCCACTAGGTTACATGTGGCGATAAGAAACACGACAAATTTTCTAAAATGCTTTATATTTTATGAGGTTGCAAAGGTTACTTAGTAAATCACAATGATCGTAATAAGTTTGGTCTAGATGCTCCATTAAATTGAGTTGTCTATACTTTAATAGTTGTAAATCTTTTTACTGGAACTATTCAACCAATCCAATAGAAATTTTAGTTACAATCATTAGGGTATTAACTATATGGAAACTTCAAAGAACAGCTTATTGTATTGGAACCGCCTCATGGTTTATACACTTTCTTCCGTTTCACAATAAAAGATAATTCGTCAAAAAGAATATTCCAGCATGCATAATGATATGAGTTTGAGTTCCATCCGCACCTTGAATTTTTCTGGATTTTCCTCGCTCCAAAATTTAATCCCCTTTTCCTGTATTTACGGAATACTGGAGAAACGGGTTTGAGTCCCGTCCGCACCTGATTTTTTCTCAATCTAAAAATTTGCGGTTCTGCGACTCATTATAGCCAGGTTGTACTGTATATAGCAATTTTATTGATCTCATTAAAATTCACTGAGATGTATTAAACTTTTTCTCCCTGTGCTCGCGAAGAAAAATAATAAAAAAGTGAACGGGTACAAAATGACAGCTGACTGCAGCCAACACTGTGCAAACACGACCGTTCGAAAACAGCGTCCGCACGCTGTCCCATCCATCCTGGAACTTCGACGGAAGTTATAAAGAAAAATAATTTCGCGAGATTGATTGCAACTTTATCAATTAGTCGGCCATAGCTTCGAATCGACGGAAAGCAACACATTTTCCGCAAGATGGAACTAACTTCAGATCCACGCCTCCACTCTGTGATAAAGTAAAAATATTTTCGTAAAACTCTAACGGTATACTCCATTAATTTTTGTCGGTAGCCGACGGCGGAAGTTTTTCGCAAAACTTCCGACCGATAGAAAACTTTAGTCTAAAAACTATTAATAATGACAGCGGCGCGGTATAAGTTGATGTTTGATCAACACTTTTTGCTCGGATTTGATTGGATCAAATTGCATCGCTAGTTCAGTAAGCATACCTAATAAGTAAGTAAATAGTTTTATCAAAATAACCTACTTCGGTACTGCGTGTTTTCCTACGTATATAATGGTAGTTATAAATGCTTCATTGGCAGTAGCTGGAGTTCCTTCAATTCATTTTCTAGTATAGTAGCAAAAAACTAACCGAATTTAATAAAAAAGCTTCAAATTTTCCTTCGACTACGGATTTTCATAATTAACCTTGTCTATCGCCGCCCTACGGTCAGAGTCTCATAACCATTCCTCTGGATTTTACGGCGGCCCAGGTGCACATTGTTTCATAAATTTCAATTTGTGGACCTCATATTTGCGCCAATATTTTTATGATGTTGAAAAGCTCTCTCATTATCCAAGAAACAAGCCGGACGCAAGCAAAATGAGTGCAAAACCGGCACTACAGCGCCGTTGCACTAGCTCTCTATCTAGGTTTCTCACAGAAAAGCACCACAAGATTTTGTCTTTTGTATTCTATCTAAGATCAAACGCATCTATAGCAGTTTGGGCAGATAGAATGGTTGTTCCTAACACTACCATTATATCCATTGAAATATACGATTTTTACACATTAATGTAGGTAACATTTACGCAACAAAATTTTAATGTTATGGCTCGCTAAGGGTTTCAAAAACCGTACCCCATGAATTTATTGAGTTAAGTTGTTCCATATTAATATTTGTTTCATTTTTATGAGCAAAAATCGTTACATAAAGGCATAATTGATGTGAAATTGTTTGAACTATCTCTGGTTGTTAGTCAGTAAATCATTATTGAAATTCTAATTTTGACAGATACAGTAACACATTTCATATATCCCAAAAATCTAACCAACGAAATTAAGTATGTTCAAAAAATGCTTTGAATACAATGTTGCATATTTGGGTTTTCAATTCCCTGATCTGGTGTCAAATTGTCCATAAATAAAATAGCAGACAAAATGACAGTATTTCTATATTTTATCATGGTAACGATGTTGCCTACCGTCTCATTTAAGATATCAAATTTTACGTTGCGTAATTTGTATATCAACTCATCCACGTATCGCCCTCTATGGGGACGCCCATTGACATCTTACAAAGCCGAAGGTCCTAACATCTGGACTGCCTTGAAGTCTTACGACATCTGGCAACAAGGCAGTTCAGGTGTTAGGACCTTTGGCTTCGTAATATGTCAATGGGCGCCATAGAGGGCGCTCTTAGATAAGTTGATGTTGTTATCAGACTCTTGACTGGGTTACGTATATACGACCCGATTGGTTTCTAACCTTGGACCGCCAGGCTATACTGACGAGTCTAGGCTAAAGACGAAACATGCATGTCTATAGCAGGTCGGACGCATGGGGGAGAGCATACTTGTCCATTATCACTATATACAATTCCACTTACCTACCAAACTGAACGAAAAAACGGACTTACCTTGACAGAAAACATATTTTTACAGTCAAAGTTAGAGATCACAGTATATTTACTCATAAAAATGCCTAATCGTAGTTTCGTCACACAATTGCTATAAAATTTCGGTTGGTTGGCCTTCACAAATTTATTTTTCAAATATTTAATTTTTTCCTATTCAAACCTGGTGGTGCTGGAAGCCACCTTATCTACCTTTGAATGTAACTCTTCTCATTCCATGTCAATTGATATATTTTATAATATGTGCTAGGTTCAAGTAGTTCCCAAGCACGTTACATCTTTATTATTAAATATTAGATATTAACATTTTAATTGAAAATGATCGCTTGTGGTTAGAATTAGACGTCAACTCAGGTGTATATGGTCAATAAAATGTAAATAAATAGACAAAAGTTGCAGCTGCATATAAACTACACAATACGAAAACATCATGAATGTTGAATAAATATATTTCCTTATCCAAAAATCCCTTGGTGGTGCATCTAGCATCATAGATAGTGGAAAAACTCGAGAAGCTTTAGACCTATATTGCCTCCCTGACTGTACGTCACTGTTTTTTTTGGCTTTAGAACCGACATGCAATCGGTGCAGCTAGATGCAGTTCACTGCAATTCACGGAAATTATAAAATTGTACATTTTTCCTAGTAAAGCAGACAGAGAAAAATTCCATTATGAATTCGGAGCTTAATCAAACGATATATCACCAATATTACCGACTATGCAACGTTGAAATGGCCGCAAGCCATCACGGGCGGAACAAATTTCAACGCGCGCTGTTCCATATTTTAAATTTCACTTAGTTTCCACTATGCCACAGGACAAATGGTACCCATTTAACTTCGAATTACGTACAACTAGACTAGTTGAAGGAACTGTAAAATACTAAACGGATTAATATAGCGCACCTATTATATCATTACAAAGCCATAGTAATTATGCATATAAGGCGATTCTTCCATGAAACCGATTTTCCGTAGATTTGTTTTAAATTTTTTATTATGACAATGATCTGCTAGGTGAACAAGGCTACAGAAACCCAAATTTATCTACAGCGCAGTATCTTTGGACAATTAAATTCTGATTTGAGCCGCTGACCACGCAAAATCGATTCCACTGGTCCTTTTTTGTCGTTTTTTCCGTGTTACTGCGAGGTCAATTTATAATACCATTTTTTTCTATCCAAAGAGAAAGTAGACCACTTTTGGATATCATCAAGAACTCTGGCAACGTTGTCCCCCCCCCCCTTTTTTTGTAGTTCCAGCTACGAAATTCTGGCAGTTGATAATGGAATAGCATCTTTCGCAATCTTCCTTACAATATCCGTAATGGTGTAATATTCTTTACGAAAAACGGCATCAACTTTCAAAAATAGATTGAGGCAGATGATTTATATTTAAGTATCAAAGCCTTTATGTTTTTGTCGTCTTATGCCAAAATTATAAATATATGTAATAGTGGCTGGACTAGATGAAAGTTTACTGAATAAGTTGAAGCACTCGCTGGTAGTACCGGTTTTTTTTTCGACGCTTCTCCCCGGCTCCGTTCCGGTACCATCCGATCCTCTGTCAGCGTTTCTCGGTGCATGTTGGGATTTGTGTTTGACGTTAGAACATGAAAGGGAAAAAGATTACAAATCAAATCAGGTTATATTATATTTTGTATACTTTGACTAGACTAGAGGGCCGTACCTCATTTTTTACGCGGTAACCATGAATATTGAAATGTCAATTTGAAGAAATATACAGCCATAATGCAGTGCACTCTGCAACTGGCTGGCGAGTCGACCGAGGAAACCATCGCCAGGAAAAATTGGAAATGCCGAATGGAAAAAGAGAAAAATGGATGTACGTCTTTTAAACTCGCTTCTGCTTATAGAGATATACGGGGTAAAGAAATATGGTCGGAGATTTCTGAACATGCTTCGAGACATGTGATATGTGTAATAATGACCAGTTTTTGTATTTGTATAGCTTTGCAAATAATATATATTTCTGCAGATGTCTTAGAAAGACAGAAAGCTTTAAAACTTTGATTGTCTTAGGTATATGATAAAATTTGTATTATTAAAATATTAGTAAAAGGCACTTTTGTGCATGAAGATAGATGATATATATAGAGCAATTTTTTCTTTGGTGTTAGCTTTGGGCAGAGATTTGGAGTAGTACCTATGTATAGGGAAGCATTCCAAAGCGCTCCACGATTCTTCTGAACTCATCACAGAAAAGAGCAATACGTCTAGTCGACGCCTCTGACCTTTAAGACTTAAACATTTTGCCGCATTGGAGATATGTTATTATGGATGTTCGGGTAATAGAACATTAGCCATACGTATATTTAACAAAAGTAGCCTCTTCCAAAAGTAATTCTGGGGTTAGGGAATGACCTGCCAGCAAGACATTATACCCGATAGTGCGATTTGCTGTATTTTGAGGTTAATTTGAATAGACATGTATGCTCTAACAGCGCTTTTGGAGTGCGATATACTTTCTGCCTTGGTGAGATGAGAGGTTACATAATAATAAAATAAGTTGTCTCTTACACTAACTGGAGTAAATGCTATGAAAATGGATTAAGGCAAAGCATTTTCTCAATTTATTAGTATTGGTTTTTGGAATTATGCAGAATATTGAAAAATAAATAAATATCACTGCGATAAAAATGTTTTTTACTAACGCCTCAAATGATCACGATTGACTTCGAACTCATGCATCATTTCACGATTGAATTAATTTACCTCGGCAAGGACCAAGAAAATTATAACACACACAATTAACGGCATTTCTGTCACAATTCTCTATCATAAATTTACTAGATAATTACAGAGACACAGGAAATCCCCCCTATTATCTCATAAATAGCTACAAAGAAAGCTCTGTTTTCTAATAAAGGTCTAGGAGCGTTTTATACATATATAATTTCCGTAATTCCATCAGACATGTTTGTTGTTTTCCAGAAAACATCGCACTACAGCCCTAGTGTCTGCTCGAGTATTTTTACTTGAAAATATTACCGAGAACGATTTAGCAGCACTGTTTTTCTAAAACATCTCATACAAAAGCGGTACAAATAATACGTTTCTGAGGAAGTAAGATAAGAAAATCATAGAACTTTTTATTTGAGGATAACAAAACAATCAGGATTTATGATTCTCTTACACGAAATTGTGTTTGCAGTGGAAAATAAAGCATACAAGGTAAACATAATACCTGAGACTGCCGGTAATAAAGAATCATAAAATCACTCAAATTACAAGAAATTCTATTAAGTCTACTGAAGTATTTTATAAGTAGCTCGATCTACACATATGTAGGCTCATGTAGAAACTACAATTTTTCAACCAGTTTTTGAAGTGTTGTAGAAATTATACTTGAACAATTCCTGGGTGCTCGACCTATACATGATTAACTATCATGTAGTATCGCCAAAATTGAAGTGGTTTTAACAACAACGTGTATAGCGGACCTAGCGTAGAAATTTTAACCTCTATTGCAACAGATGAAAAGCCGCTTAAATGAACTGGTTTGAGTGTGACATCAAGCCACGAATTTGATAAATTTTTAATACATATACAAGATTGAGTGGATTGGCGTGACTTGATTATTTTCAATAAAATTAAATGATCATGGAAAAAACTTCCACTTATATGTATAGCATAGTTAATATAAGAATCTTTCTATGCCTCATGACTGGAAAACTTTGCAGATAAACAAGGAAGATTTTCATTGCTTCAACATATTGCTCCGGCTTGAACACCTTTATCATTGCGTTTAATCGCAAAGCATCGAGAGGTGATGAAAGAAATCGATTCCTCTCATTGGCACGTACAGAAAAGTACAAAAGATAAAAAATAATTCGTCGTTTACCTAATAAATAAGGCCGTCTGTCGTCCCATCCTCCATAAACTGGCGAAATTAACAGGAAAAAGCACTCCAGAGGAGAAGATAAAAAGTTTCCTACTCATAATCCCCACTCCATTAGGACTCGGAGGAAAAAATCGCAGAGAGAAATGCGAAACGTTCAATAATTTCCTGATAAATAGTACAGGCAACATATATTCAGATTCACATTTATGTTTAATCAGAAGAAAGGTTCTGTACGCAAGACAGACTTTATAAAAGTTGTCTCTGTACAGAATTTGATAGAAAAAGATACTGGCCGTACTAGAGAAATATCAGCAGAGTTGCCATTCTTCTTCCATGTTCCACACTATGAAGGTCTTTTGTGAGGTCAGGCGCATCCTCTGGATGTATTGCTCGTTTCTGGATCTTTCTGACAAGCTTAAGGGAGTGCTTTGGAGCGCATCCTCACATATGCGAGCAATACTACAGCGATGGTCAGATCTGGGCATTTTCCTGGATCGGAAGACCCACAACCTTCTGGGATGCCTACCTAGCAAGATCGGCAACATAATCATGTCCTAACATGTTATTGTCGATGTTGTTGATGATTCCCAGAAGTCTGATGGAAGATGCGTAAATCATTGGAAGTCCCTTCATCTCCACGTCTGGTAGACCAGAGATTGTTCAGTTCGGAGCAAATCATAGTAAATGCCCTTTCTCCAATCTTTCCATTAAAGTTCAGAATCTGGATGCAAAGAGTGAGTACATGAAGTGTTCCATTAGTACTTTTACAGGTGTTCAATCAGACAGAGATCTGTGGTAAATCTGCAATCAGCGATTTGACTGATTCAAACTCTCACTAGATGTTTGACTGAAACTTTGCATATCGAAATACAGTTAGAATCTGGCTAGCTACAGTAGCTAGGTTTGTTACTTATCATTGGCGTTTGCCTTTATTGACTAACAGAATATTATGACCGATTAAGATTAGACAACGGACAGACGGAGACTTGGAGATGTGGGTTTGATTTCACCGATTCCAATGTTTTCCACCTTTGTGCAGTATTGCTACGTTCTTTAAACACCAATTTATTTTCACTGATAACACAACTTCTTGTGGTTCTTGAATGATCGACCGAAATGGCGAATTCTGTGACTGCTATCGCTGATATCGCTGCGGTAAATTTGAATTCATACCTCTTTATGCCCATTCATAAATTGAGGTATCTCCATGCACTGGCCTATGAATTCTTGTCGAAAATCGTTCTGCGGGGGTGCTCAAATCCTGGAAAAACGGAAAGAAACGATCAGGGATGAGGGAATTGCAAGTTTTATTCAGTTTGGAAATCGAGAGGAATCACTGGGGAGGGAGAACATTAACCAAAGGGTCTCGATATCCTGATGTCTTCCATATCGTCATTCTCCATTCACTTCTCTAATCTCGTTGTTCCAATCGGTAGCTCGATTTTTTGACACTTACTTATAGGAAAAAGTGAGATCCGAGATAAATTGACAATTATAGGATTTTTTGTTGGCGTGTGGTCAAGTTTGACTCACAATTGCTTAATATGAGTTTAGTTTCTGGATATGTAAAAACTGTGTCGCATATTTGCCCTTTACAGCACGATTCCGTCTTTTTCCAGCTTTTGCTGGAAACGAATCCAAAAAGATGTTGTGTGTAGTGGAAGATATTTTGGTTTAGTTCACATGTAGCAGTGGTAGTATGGTCAATATGTTTGAAAGCAGCAGCAATTCTGATGAAGCAGTCGCAAAAAAGGAAAGTGCTGAAATTAATTTTTTTATTTGTTTCAGGTATGTTCGTGTACTTGTTCACCTGGAGAAGGGCCAGGTTCATATATCCTGTGAGGTAGGTTTTCTGCACAAACAGTTGTTTAGATCTTTTATCTGCCATATGTGTTAAAGCAGTACTAAATTCAAGTACAAGCGGACATGTAAGGATACATGAGGTTTTCCTTTGGTGAGCTTGAATTTATTCAAATGGTATACGTATGTTTATCAGTTGCCTGCTAGTACAACTTTCAACTACACGACTTTAATGTTCGCACTTTCAGAGATTCATTAAGTCAAGACCGTCTCATGTGTTCGAATCAAATCCAATATTCATGTGCCAAAAGGGATTTATATTTATTATTGTTTGACTGAAACCCTTTTGATCCTACTGTGTATGAGGATAACATCAAACAGTTACACTATAGCTTGAACAGCTTTTTTGAGAAGCTCAAATGAATATGAATTAAAAAGAGCAAGTGATTTCTCTTAAAGAAGAAAAATTATACATTTATTCTGTCTAGCTGTATGCCACAAGGCTTCAATATTTATTAAAAATTTTCAAAATTTTTTAGATCACTTTGGTCGTATACGAGTATGCCTCCCAAATTCTTGATTATTTCAAGACGTGTTTTGTAAATACTTTCAATCTTTTGGACAAGACCCTACAATGAATAACTTAAATTATTAACTTTCACAAAGGTTGGAATTTTGAAATAATATGGCCACCAAAATTTATTTTATTACGCACAAAATGTTCAACATCTCGAAAAATGTATAAAAACGAAGTGTATGGGTGATTTTTGTTCGAAAAATATATCAGAATAAACTGCTACCACTCCACATCCTTTACCATCCCAAATTTCATCAAATTAGATCAAAAACTTAAGATACGGTTAACCTGACGAGAATGAGTGTCGCGGATTTTTGTGATTTAGGCTTAATAAGTTATCTCAAATTTCGAAAACTTTCAACCAGCTGAATACTTTATTGAGTTATACGTATGTGAAGTACAGCAATTTACTACAAGATAAATTATAAATCTTCATGATTATGCCAGTATAGCCTGGAGTCTGACTGAAGAGAGAAATTGGGTAGTATATACACAATCCAGGTAAGGGTGTGATAGTAACATTTATTCCTGAGTGTCGCACAGAGTGGCGCTGGCCATTGGCATCTTTATGAAGTCAAAGTCCTAGTAACATGAACTCTGAATAATAGCGGTGACAGACGCCATGATGACAATATAACGGTACATCGCAAAAGCGTTAGCGAAAATCATGGGATGTCGCTGTAAATCAGTTCACCCTTGTGGACAGTTCTCATAGAGGCCAAAAATTGTTATAAAAATACTTCAGTTAATTATCGCTTTATTATTATTAATATGTTAAACGTTTACCACATTTACATTCCCCACTGCACCCTGTTGTAACAAGCTCCCGTTTGCAGCAAGAATCCACACCAGTTTACCGTCGAAGACTTAACGTTGCGCTATTTACGTCGTTTACACATACACACAGACACACATTGTTGTGGCCACTATTGGCCCCTTATACGCGCCAGATAGCCGTGAAATTATAATGGGCCGGTCATATTGTGCGTAAAATACGGTTATTTCCCATCCGATCGGGAAACGGGATGTGCATCGGAAACACCCCACAGTTCAGCGGGAAAAGCGAGAGGCTGACGTATTTGTGATACACTGATGATGGGGACACTGTGTATTATATTGATGCATTTGTCAGAACGATGATAGGGCGTATATGTGCTTCATCTTATACGTGGTCAAGTTCTTAAAACCATAATTCATTTGAATTGCTAACACAACAAATTATACGCTTATTTATATACACTGGTTTCTGGTTCTTGACGTCTGAAGACCAATTTCGAAAGATCTTGACGTTCTAGATTTCACTTCTGAGAACTGCTCACATGCAGATAAAAAGTTGTGTAATTAACACACAGTTTCACAAATAGAGTTTTATTTGTGAAACTGTGTGTTAGTTACTCAACTTTTGATCTGCATGATGGAAGAGTTTCACTAAGTAAGAGCATTTACAATCTACATTAACTACTCACATGTTCTGGATGATCTACTTACAGGATGACCTTTTCCTACCTGCTACCGCTGATGTTGTACGAGTCTATCTAATTAGCCATCAGGTTATCTACCCATTTCATTTGGGGTCTTCCTCCAATTCTTGTATATTCAGGATGTTTAGTTTGAGAGAATTGTTTTACTCCTTGCAGAGAATCGTGATCCACTTGCTTAGTGAAAACTATATCAATCGAATGATTCGGCCTGCAAGGTCGCCAGATATGAATCCAATAGAGTAACCTTAAGTTACGTTTGAATCGGGAAGGTGATGGATATCAAAATTTGCAAGAATTGGTAGATGCGATTGTGCGTTTATGGTAATTTTGGTTCTCTAAAACTTGAGTGCCATACTTGTGGATTCTATGCCCGAGAGAGTTAGGGACGTCATTCAAAATATAGGCGGCCCATTAAGGTTTTCAACCTTTATCCAATCAATACTTTTCTTAGCCTACTCCAGAGTACTAATTTGTTCTCATATTTCACGTGAATCATTATGGTGAACGAAGAACTGATATTATTGTTGGTTTAAATTGTAAACGAAATACTGTACAGGTCCTTAGGGCGAGTTTTTCATTTTGAAAGAATAGGGATAGAGGTTAACAAAGACTAAATTTATTGATGCACTTTATAAAACAGAAAATTATTATAGAATGGTAAATACATTTCTTTTGAAAAAAAAAGACTCAGGTAAACGGAAAAACCCCATGAACTAAACATTTACGAATTTAACAATAAAATTGTGTCTGATTCAACCAGATTATCAGAGTATCTATCAGTTAGTGATCTTAAATTAGAAACGGTTGTAAAGTAATACAGCAAAACTATAAAACTATTCGTGTACAATAATCTGAAACATTGCTCTTCACATTATTTCCAATAAGAATGAGTTTCAACAGCTTCGCTTTGTTCTAAAATTGCAGTTTGCGGGTCTGAGCCGCAATCAGCGAGAGCTCAAGTGGACATGATAATGAAGTTTGTGTTAGCGCATGCACGCAATTTTCTGTCTGGGCTGAAACGGCTAATGTTGTGAAAGGCTTTTGTAGGAAACTGTTGTTGTTTCTGACTTAAAATAGCGAGTGCAAGCTATAGTTTGCTTAGAAGCGAAATTTTCTAGTATAACCAAAATTCCACTAATCCGCTTAGTATATCTACAAAATGGCCTGCTTTCGAGCATTTTTGCTACTCTGTGGTTGCGAGAATTCAGTTCTGTTGATATTTGACAGTATTTACTAATGTCAAGTTTATTATGGACGTTACGTTACGTAGACATAGTCGCGGAATTGTCATATGCTTGCGTTGTTTCTTATCCAATAGCTCAGCTGCGAGAAGAGACATCCAATTAGCTCCTTTAAGAATGAAGATGGCACTTGGACTACTTCAATGGAGGAGTCTATCCAGCACCTCCTTGACTCGCATCCCTTGCTGGACATTAGCAGAGGCCAGGTTAGTAATGCCCTAGATGCCTGGGCTTATAACGAACTTGCGAAAGCATGGTTGGAGAGAGACGACTGCAGGCAGTCAAAGGGGTTCATATTAGGCCCCAACAAACGTAGGGAGCTATGGCTACTGAATCGGAAGAGGGATTCACTTCACTTATTAGTGGGGATCCTCACAGGTCACTGCAGATTGAACAGGTACTGACACTCATAGGAGTGGTCAAACACCCAATCTGTCGGAAGTGCTGGGAGGAGGACGAGACCTCGTTCCACTTCCTGGGCGAGTGTGCCGTATACAGCGGCCTCAGGGCTGAGGTGTTTGGAACAGCAGAGTTTGACAGGGAAGGAGTGCTACTTAGCGGAATGGTCGGACATCGTGACCTTTATTAGACGGTCTGGGAGGTTGGACACTAGGGAGTTACCAGGTCTACCATAGTTTTAGTTATGGTCTTTGGGGGTCGGCAAAAAGGGCTAAAGGTGGCCTACTTGCCAGGCTTTGCCTCTCCACTACTACTACTACTTCTCATCAAATAGAGAACCTACTATTGTTAGATTTGTTTCCATTACTTTGAGTTTTTGTTTGATAATTATATCCTTGTCGAAGATCCGTATCACTTCAAACCTATACGTATCATTGCGCTTTATACGTAATAAACATGGTTCATGGGGCCCTATGGAAATGAGTTGAATATGTGTCTATAATAATGTAACTTGTGAAACTTATTTTGTGGTTGTATCTCTCACTGGTTCATCTTATAATTTCTACTAGCCGTTAACAATAACAATGACTTAGTGTCTTTACTAACGTTTTAGAATTTTCTTGAAATGTTTAACAATGATGAATAATATAGTTTTATCAGAGGCTTAAGCAAGATTTATTCAAGTACTGTAGGTTTTAAAACAAGATTAAGAGAAAATGAACGGGCGCTTTGAAGAGGGATAATTATAATTATCGTTGCTGCATTGAAGTCTTTGAAGCAGATCTCTTTTAACAAAGTATCGAGGAATAAATTATAGTTTAACAAAACTAAAACCCATTCTTTTGTAGTTAATCGATCTAAAAAACAAAACGATTAAGAAGAAAATTATTCTCATTGTGATAAAAGCGTGAGGTAGTTTGCACTACATTTTTCCACTTAGTGCATTTTGAAATAGAACTAGAAAATATGACAATTGAAATCGAGCATTCCTCGCATATCACAATGACATTGATTTTCTCGTTTATCATTTTATTGTTATATTAAGAATAATTGTTTACTTTTAGTTCGATTAACTATAAAGGCGTGCTCTTTGGTTAAATAATAAATTAAATTATTGTATCGTACCCAGTGCTTCATAAGTGAGTGATTTATAATTAATCTGACGTTTTGAAGTGGGTGAAATTAGTGTTCGAAGATTTCGTTACATACATACAGGTAAAGTTAATATAAAATCGTGTTAAAAGGGATGGGTCAGAATTCGTAACTGTATGAACACAGGAATTAGATATTACGACACACGTTGGAGGTGGTAAAATCATGAATCTTTCTGATTTTTTCTCATTAAAATATCTCTCCAATCTCCATCTTTTGTAATTGTTGAAACCACTGCCTTTGGGCGTAGATAAAACCAAAAATCTGTGACTTTTGGGACAGTTAAATCTGTTTACCTACATGAAAAGTTCACACTTTCTGCTCCTTACAGGTGATGTACTATTTTTTGTAGTCCTTTTTATCGGAAGCACTCCAGGCACTCAATGAAATAGGAGAAATATCAGCGCATTCGCTTTTATATTATTCCCGATTCGATTGGAATGCAAAAGGGGGCATTCCCGTTATTTATTGGCTTTGCGAAACGAGAATTTTTCCTGGTTCCCGGACTGGCCTCGGAAAAAGGAAAACGTGGCGTAGCTGGAAAAATGCTTTATTTCAAGGCACGACCCATGAATCGGTAATAAGTCGTGAACAGATTTATACAGAATTATGCCACACAATATGTTATACTGATTCATCTTAGACCGGAAGTGGCCACTGTTATTTGAACAAATAATTCTACTAACGTTTCGGCTTCCTTAGTATATTGGAGTACAAAAAATTAAATTTTGAAAATATAATGTCATTGACATTGCCAGTTTCCTCAGGAGAACAACTTTTCTAAGTACATGCCTAGTATGAATTACTTTATAGAATATAGATGCTATGTGTATTTGCACTGTTGATGAATCATCACACTAGAAATATACATATTATGAAAAAACAAAATATACAGTGTAATCGCAAGGAATACAAGTGGGGGATTCAAAAGCAAACCATTAAAAAAGAAAGAAAGATACGTGTGGTTCATCTGTAGAATTAAATCTAGAGTATACTCACTTAAACTGGGTCACATACTGCTGTTTAATTGTTCAATCATGATTCACCTTTATGAAGGCAGACTGTTTGACGTTTCTCTTGAAATGGTTACTTTATTTGTATTATAGGAACTCTTTCCTTTTTTACTCTTATTCTGTCTTGTTATCCAGATGTGTTCAAAGGGTGTTGATTTTTCCGTTTCTCCCTTAGTATACCTACAGTTTTCATGGAATTTGACTCGATATTTAGTAGGTCTTAGACCTTAGTCTTAGCGAATTTGTTGTTTTAAAGCTGCCCCCCTGTATATATATATATATATATATATATATATATATATACGTCTTCTCAAAAGAGTTTCTCTCTATAAAAAATTGGCTGATTCAATCATATATGGTTTCAATCAGTGACCGTTACAATTGGACAAAGGTGAAATAGTCATTTTCATCATCATTTGGCACTTCTGTTCTTAAAAATATTATGAAAAATTGTTTTAATATTATTAAAAAATATTATGAAAAATTCATCGTCAGCATCACATCATAATAGATTTTATACCCAAAATTTTTGATAGAGGAAATAGTGGCACCACTGTAAATATATCTTTTTATCACGCTTCTTTGTGCTGTTGGTTCATGCACGTTTATATCGTCCATTATCTAACCATAAAAGGCGACACGTCCCAAAAGCACTAAAAGCGTTAATAAAAAAGACGAATTGCGACTACTGGTGGCAGAGAATGCACTCTTCGTAAAGAGCTAGTGGACGGTTGAATGTGGAACTTTACACTGGGATTTTTACCGCGTTCCCGTGGATAAATATTAAAACCGTCATGTAGGATATCCATTAAAAACTGTTATCTCACAGGATGAACCACCTAGAACTGAGGTGTGTCACTATGGTGACTTTTGAAAAATATGTGTTCTAACTGGGATAAACTAAGGTTTGATCCTTATGGTTGAATAATAATTGATTCTGAATGGTAGTCTTGATGGGAGACGTATTGTCCTAATAAGGAGATAACTCCTGTCATCGTATCAGATCTAGGTCTACTATCATTTTTATTGTACTTGATGATTTTTGCTTAAAACTCAGATGCTTGAATTTATTCGCTACCGATAACTAAAGAATCTATATAGCTCTGAATTTCATTGACAACTGGGTTATGTCACAAAGTAACCAGTTTGGACCGTCTAGATGTGCTCGCGAAGTATTCTGATCTATAGTATTTTAAAATACAGGATATTTCACAAACGGAGATAATTGTTTGAAATGCGAAAAATATAGGATTAAGAACCAGGCTATTGAGAGATGTTTCATCTACTATATCGTCGGAATCATTTTGGATTGGAAGGAACGTAGATGAGCTGCATCTAGATCGCTTTTTTATCCAGAAAACCGATCTGGCATAGTCTTGAGCACTTGTTTCATCAACTGCAAAAAGTACTTAATAGTAGGTTGACTGAACTTACAGCATATTGGTATCAGTTAAGTAATAAATATTCGGATCATCAAATTGGTTGGAATTATAAATTCAGATGAGAAATTATGTATTTAACACACATTTCACAAATAAATATCTTTCTACGAGTGACGCGTTTCGATTTATATTTAAATCATCGTCGTACTCGTAGTGTCAGATTTGACTGTTTACATTTAAATATAAATCGAAACGTGTTACTGGAAGAGAGAGCGTTTTATTTGTGAAGCTTTTTATTAAACACACAGTTATTTATCCGAATGATAGAAGAGTTTCACCAAGTAAGAGCATCTACAATGGAGATGAAATTTCATATACTCGTATGTCCCAAATCCTTGGTTTGATAAAATTTCTATAATTTCCAATATTTTCAAACTTACTTCAAGTAAACCAATACTTGTAAGATCATCAAATTAACTGAATCATCGCATTTCGCACAAATATTTCTTAATATATTTAATTGTGCGAAAAAATCAATACATCTTTCTTAGACGGACGCGTGTTAAATAAATTCTACTCGAACATCGACGTACAAACATCCCGTTTCCACCTCATCACGAAAGAAGAAAATTAGCTGTAGGTTTCTCCTGGTATCCTCCCCATTTCTCGTTCGGCATTCCCAAATTAAAAACATCAGAAGGAATAGAGCTTTCGACATCCCATTTCGGATCATTCAGCAGAACGATTTTTTTCACTGACCACCCAACTCCGAACTTTGAACTCCCGCTCGTTCGGTTCGGTATACATTAGAAAGCGATGCATCAGAGGAGAGTTTCCGGATCATTAGGCAAGTGCTGGGGTTTCACGAAGTCGTTTTTCGATCCAAGACGACCGCTCCAACGTCCTCGCAAATCATGCTACGGCAGGGTCTGCCAAAGCTATTTTAACGATCTGGTCAAGGTTATGATATATTTTTATTGGATCCACTGCAATCCGTAGCGGAACTGATGATTAAAAAATTAGGAACAGATATGTTTTTCCGGTGGGGATTGAACCTAAAAGCTCTTCCATTCCAGGATGAAGGATTAGGAGATACGCGATGAAATTGATTGCCCGTCACCCACCCAATTCTCCCTTACAACTTTCTAAGCTTCTAACTTTAGTGATATAGTGGCCAGTAACTGATAGATTTTATTTTCAATCGAACTTTACCTCGATTCAATTATCGTTAACCTAAAGACTTAAATAATACTTAGAAAAAATAGAAAAAAATGAAACGCGGCTGGAGTACGAACCCAACACCGCTAGCATTTTGAGCAGATGGCAAAAGTTGATGGACGATATGTATTTATCACTGGCCAAGTTCGATCTCTACCGGTTCTAAATAGTGACATCGAACCGCGCAAAGATGATTCATCTAATTACCTGTTTCAAAAGTATACTTACTCATGTTCACTTTTTACATATGTAGGTAAGTTTCGAGCAGATCTACTTGACTACATGTTTCAAAATAATTACCTCAGATTTAAAACCACGATACAATTTTACCACGGCTACCGAATCTAGAGGAACCGAGATGTTGTGGTTGGAAACTTCTGCGTGGATGTCACGTCTACTGTCGTAAAGAAAATTATATTCTGACTGCGGTTTCATAATCTTAGGAACGGAACAACCCCTAATTTCCCACCCTTTATTGCGAATTGCGGTTGCGATACCAGATAACGTCAGGAAGTGGCTGATTTAGGTATTTGTCTGGGAAGATTTTTCTTGTAATTGTTTTACTTTGGAACTTTTAATGGCCATTTCTTGAAAGCAAATTATTCATTTGCTCATGTAACTGAGAAAGTTTACGGTTACAGACTCTCGTCTCTCTAACTGTGCACTATCGCATATAGTTACCATGATAGAGAAAACTAGATAGGGACACGGTATGCGAATTCATAATTAAATTAACATCTATCAGAGTGCTTTTTGCTTTCCATGGATACGCGAGAGGAATATTATGATTGCAAATATTTTTTTATTCAGTATAATAGGTTTTAAATATTTATTTTTAAAAGGGGTTGTCATTGGAAAAAGTGGTAGAGTAACACTAGACTTCTCACGCTGTGGTATTAGTTTAGAAAAAAGATTTTGATAGAATTTTGGATCTATTGCGCCTTTGGAACAAAAATTGGAAATCATATTGAATGGAAAAG
Source organism: Bruchidius siliquastri (assembly GCA_949316355.1). Lineage (NCBI taxonomy): Eukaryota > Metazoa > Arthropoda > Insecta > Coleoptera > Chrysomelidae > Bruchidius > Bruchidius siliquastri. Next base: position 37,978,245 of record OX438533.1, on the reverse strand, counting down.
CTAGAAATAATATTAAAAATCTTTATAAAGGCAAATTTTAATTAAATTGTAGAAAATATAATGAATCAGAGAAACAACCACAGGATGATATTCAGAAGTTACATTGCGTCACATACATACCAGGGTCACGCTGAAAGTTTTTAGATACAGAAAAACTACAAGGTTTTTTCAAAAAACTTCTGTTTTTTTCAACATAATTATTCTTCCCCTACCTCAATACATTTGCGCATTCGGTAAAACCACTTGTCAAATTCTTGTGACCAACCTTCTTTTAAAAGGTTGCTAATTTCCTTCTCAAATGCAGCGATTGCCTCTTCATGGGTGGAAAAATGGCGACCTCGTAATTTTTCTTTGATCTTAGGGAATAAGAATAAGTCACACGGACCTAGGTCCGGAGAATGAGGTGGGTGAGGCAACAGTTTAACATGATCATGGTGCCATTGAATACCCCGCTGACCAATCTTTGGACGGCTCTTGCAAAGTTTTTGGAAGATTACAGGAACACATTTGGTTATATACCATTCACCAAACTAATGACTGCTGTTTAGTTTCGGGATCATAATGATATAACCATGTTTCGTTTCCGGTTACGATATTAAAAGTGTTTTTACTGTGCCCATTATCAAATTTTTCAAACATAAAGTTAGCCCGATCAACTCTTGTTGCTTTTTGCTCACTGGTCAACAAATGTGGCACCCATCTGGAACACCGCTTCCTTAGGCGAAGGTGATCATGAATTATTGTTCGAACCGCTGCAGATCCAATCCCCAGAGAAGCCTCAATCTCGGTCTAGGTTATATTTCGATCTTTTTTTACCATATTTTGCACAGCTTCTACAATTTCCCGAGTAACAGTAGTGGGCCGTAGACCTGTGCGAGATACATCATCGAGTGAGTCCCGGCGCCTTTTATTCTCAGCAAACTAATTAAAAACTGTAGCCCTAGAAGGGGCAGAGTCCCCAAAGCAACTCACTGAACTTTCGTGACATTCCGCTTGTTTTAGTCCCTTTTTATAGTCATATAAGAGCATGACTCGAAAATCGCGACTACCCGGTTCAATTTTCACGTTAAAATTTGGCCAACACTTAGTTGCATTCGAGACCGTGGCAAGGCAGCTACTCTACGATTCATCGCTCCCTTTGCATGTAAGCACTCACAACTTTAGACAGGATAGCTGCGTGCTCAAACTTGTTTAATGTATAGATTAGGAAAATCTAAAGACTTTCAGCGTGACCCTCGTATTTGATCCTTGGCATAGGCGCTGACGGTCAGCATGACACTGTTATATGCCTGAGACGTACGTACTTATTGGTTTATCTCTCATGCTCTCCCAATTCCTACCCCCTGAAACCACAACTGTTCGTGTCTTAATCAGCTACAGTGTAATGATCGGCACGAGCCGCTTCGGCTTTGATGGCACAAACCCCTAAGTCTCGATAAATCTTCTATCATCCTCCCCGTCCGGTGGCATTCGAATAAGAGACGACACTAAATCCACCTGCCATATTGGCCGGATCCAACCAGATGTCAGGTCGTTAGTCAGATGCGATGTCCTTATCTCGCTATGAAATGTGAAGCCGGAACCACTTGCTCTTGTTGTTACATGGAGAAACTGTATATTGAACTGAACGATGCTGCGTACGAACGAAGATTTGAATGCAAGTCGGAGGAAGACTTTTTCTACAGCTGGGGTTCAAACTGAACAAATCCGACGTAATATTCTGAAGCATGGATGTTTAGATGCTAAGGATCGGCGATCTAGGGGTTTTTTAAGTAGTCACAATTTCCGTAAATTTTTATTCTCCCTTCCCCTTATCAACGATAGATAGTAAAGCTAATATCTACGCTTTCCTCCTCTGCTCACATAAGCGTTGTATAAATTTACAAACTCTGTTCGATTTTACTTCCCACGCTAATTGGCAAGGAAGTATTGTAATCGTGAGAAGTTTCTGATTTGAGATATTGTGTTTTCTTTATGTTTCATGACGTATACGTCACATAAAACCATCACACTCAATTCTGTCGGTACGTCTGTCTAGGTAACTTTAAGTTACTAGTGTGACAAGGACAAAAAACATTGTAGTTATTGAAAATCGGTTTGGTGGCGGCGAAGGTATCATTGAAATTCGGAGAAAAAACGCTCGCACTTTGGTTTTGGACGTCTTATAAGCTCATTTTCTAAAACCTTTTGAAGGTGGTAAAAATTAGGGTTTGGGTTTATGGGTGATGAGGGGTAGAATTTAAGAAAAATTAGGTCTTGGTATAAAATTCTGAAGCTGGTAGTTCCCCGTACTTCTTGAGATATCGGTTCAGTGGCAGCAGAGTTATATTAAAGTTACAATAGACGCTATAACAACGCACGTACATCGCGGTGAGTTGGTTGCCACCTTGATCTCAATTTTGATAATCATTAATAACAAGAGTAAAAAATTGCATCAAGCAGGTTGACTCTGTATTTCTCGTTCAGTCTTATCAAATTAGGGAATATTCTCATCGGATTTCGGAACTGTTATTCCAGTTCAAGTGAGTTTTGAAAATCTTAGAATACTACATATTTAAGGTCTTTCAGTAGACTCAATTCTTTTTAATTGTAATTCTAAAGATCAACTGCTCCAAAATGCGGTTCAAGTATCCATTTCCAAGTGATGTGCGCCATATTTGCTATTGTGTCTCATGATTATTGCGTCTACGGTAATGAAATATGCAATTTATAAACTATGTATAACTATGAATTCATTGCATATTTGCATTTTCATGGTTGACCATATAGGAGATAAAGGGAAAAATGCGCCCATAGCCATAATGATTTTGAAGATCAGTGAGATTATCTGAATGAAAGAAGTTGTATACTTTAATGTATTAAAACTATATAATAATAATAACCTATTTTGCAACTGGATATATTTATATAATATTAATTAATACGTGTATCTTGTCCCAATTCACTCGGTATGTATAATAATAAAACAGTTCAGCTCAATCAATAGCTGTCGGCGATACTCGCAGTAATCTAGAAGTAAAGTATCTGATCATCTTGTTTAATAGTTTATGTGTGGAAGTATCGAGTTATAATGCTGATGGAGGTAGCACTTCACTCATTATCCCAAGCTATTTACACCATAGGAGGTACTTGGTCAACTACTTGACTCTATTGTTCGATACACTACCACATTTATTTCTGAAATTGTCCGAGAGACTGTAGTATAGCTGATAGCTTTGCGTCCACGCCTTTGTAGGCCGACCCTTAGGGAATAGCATGCCGCCAGCACCCAGCACACTGTCAGCGCTTGTGCTCAGGGCGGCCGTCGAGCATTCCCGGCACGTTTCCAATGAAATTGCAGCTGTTAAGTGAACTTCTATTACGGTTTTTTATTCGACACCCAAAGATGCTGCCGCCACTACTGTTACCTGCTGTTTTTGGGACATCTCTAGGGTATTGTCGGATATATTATATATTAGAGTCGACTTCAAAATTTGAATGTTGGGTACCCGTAATGCTAAATGGATATAATGGTTACACGCAAACATCGAAGGTATGTGATGCAAGATACAAGATGGTTCATTGTTATGATGTCCATGGTGATGACCAAACGTGGCGGCCAAGTATCCATCCCTACCCGCATGAACGTCCGATAGTGGCACATGATGTTGATTTAGTATCCACGATTACGATTTTCTTTTTACATTTTTCGGCATTATAATGAATCCTTGATTCAACTGCTATAGAAAATCAAGCTTGCATAACTGTTGCAAACTAAAGCTGCTATGACGAGGGTACTTTGAACTTGTTTTCCAACAAAATGTATAGTCATATAAGGTCTTGAATATTTTATAACAAAATAGTGATATATGACCAGGTTTATAATCAAACCTGAGTAGAGGAATGTTGAAGTTACAACAGAAGTTTGGCTGCGGTAATAATGAGATGCAAACGATGAAAAAGTCACATGATAGATAAGTACCGCTAAATTAGAGCTGAATACATCGTTTCAAATATATTAGCATTCACGAAAACTTAGAAACTCATCACTAGTACCACGTAGTTATAGAGGAGGCAATGCGTAGTACCAGACAGACAGACCAATGGAAATGAGTGACGTATATTTTCGTGGTCTATACTTGTCATGAAATATCAAAAACAGCGATGTCTGGAAATATATTTTTTTCGAGATTACAATACTTACTTCTCCCTTGACGTATGAAGCAAAAAATGAAAATACATGTATCTTATGTCTGATACAGGCATTTTTGTTATATTATGATGATTGTTCCATTGTGTCCTAGCTCAATACGCAGAACAGGCGTATTATGTTCGACCATAGCTGTGAGCACTACCATAATGTAGCTGGAGATGGTAAACTCAGCAGGCTTGCAATATTCAGTAGGTGTCAACAGCTGCATCTAGCATTCGATGATGTACGACAGTATATTGATAGCTCCACTGCTGTGTGGAGCAGCGACGGGTATGACGCTGGTAATTAGCCGCTTTGGTATCGACGGGATAAACTGGGGCATACAGGGTCGTCCTTCAAACTCAAACATAATAACGTCATTTTTTGTCTGAGTTTTCATAAATAACTTCTTACTCCAGACATTCTGCAAGAGGATAATAAATCCACAGTGACTTTCAACAATTTAGGAATACAGTAACCTTCAAAGAAAATCTGTTAACGTACCAACTACTTTCCATAGTTAAACATCACGTACTCACTTTTAAGTTAAGTAATAAGTTGCTGCACTTATAAAAACGAAATATTGGCGTTGCGGATTGTTGACCATCCCACATCACTAACAAGATGTAATAAATCAATACATATTTTGGAAATAAATAGGGTGGAGAATGACATATTTTTAATGACCTCCGATTGCAATGGGTGCCAGTTTATCAAACCGCATATTGGCCTCCTTGTATGGCCTCCCCAGAGTTTCTCAAGACTGGATTGGTTACCACCCCAAAGTAGTGAAGATCAAATGGAGCATACACTGCCCATAGATGGCCAGACCTTTCACAAAATTATTCTCGCATTGATAGCACAGTTTGGCATATTCACATTAGATGCTTAATCATACCCTCCTATCCACATCCTGTGAATAATCTCAACTCTTAAATACAGCATCGCATTTGCTTGGCAAGATTTCATTCGCGGAACCACTTTTTGGGAATTTTTCAATGTCAGATGAGGGCGCATATAAATCCAATTTCCATCTAATAAATTCATCCAAGCACGGTTAAAAGCCTGCTGGAAAAAATCGGCTCTGGCGTATGTGACTGCGGAAGAAAATGGAAAAATATAATCCATCATTTAAACGAGACTGTTCCTTGTATAACTTCTTTCCCTTCTAAAGTTACCCAGGAGCGATGACTTTAGCTTGTGGGAGCAGGAAACGAGCTGCTGCTAGTACATCTTTCTGATATCCATCAACCGAGAAACGACAGAGATGGCGAAATTGGGGTAGTTGGATTAGTGCTGAAAACTTCGACGAATCCTTCTCTGTCGGCACGTGTCTGTATCCTATGAGAAGTAGATAACACAAGTGGCAATCAGTTAGGTGTGAAGAGAACGACATACTTCCTCTCCTTCCTAGAATTTCCAAATATTCCAAAATTATTTGTTCTACTCAGTTCTGTAGCCTTCAGACGACAAGTCTGAATATGTCTTTGTTTTTATATGGTCCACTTTTTTTATGTTTTTTATCCATGTGAAAATATCTCATGTCATAATTTTGCTTCGATAATAATCAACTGCTGTGCCAAAATGCATGTCCAGAATATCCTTCTTTAAAGGTATCTTGGATGGTCTGATGCTTTCTGGAGAATCACTAGAGGCGAGCCAACACCTAGGATGAGCCTCTTCCAAAAGTCATTATTTTGGAATACTTCAGTGTTGTGAAATGGGATGCCGGGGGAAATGTTCGCCAATATTTACATTTTACATCGTTTTTTGAGCACGATAGGCTTTCTAACTTTAAGGGGGCTTATCTATTGAAAAAAAAACGTAAATCATCTGCGCCACTCAGCACTAGCATTTTTGTATGTATGTTGAGTCAGTGTTATCGACGTGATTACAGCTCACAAATTTTTTGATGTAAATTTACCTATTTTTGGTCGCCGATGAGGGATAAAATTTTTGTTTTCAGCCATATAAATTTGTATACGCTGGTAATTATGTCTCTGTAAACTATAAAAGCAATCATAACGTGTTATACATGTTGGACTGAAACTCTTCTTATTTTTCCTGTTTGTTATTTGTACGCCCATGAAAAGCTAAAAAGGCCTTCGCTTTAACGTTAGGTGACATGGGAGATAAATTGTGTTAGGAATTGAAAATAAATTGTCTTTTAATATATTTCTGGGGCTCTTGCCTATGCTGACATATGCATATGCAGATCTTTGTTTTTGGAATATTGTACGTATATAAGACGCGAACGAAAAACTACCTGTAGTGTACAATCATTGGATCATTTTGGGCAAAGTTGAGAAAACAAACATTTCAGATAATTCTTTCCTTATTTACCACCACTTAAAAAATAAGAAATGCTCATTTATTATGAAATAATTTTACATTAATGTTGGAAGGGCATTGATCAAAATGCACACATGAACATTTTTCACTAATGATTTGCATATACTATTTTATTTTATTTGTCAAATGCGATACGTTGTAAGAGACAATTTCCTTCCTGGCAAGAAATGTATTTCCTGAAAAATGTTGAAAAGCTAATGCATTTTAATTCGATTTCATGGAAGCTGACCAGTATTTATCCAGAAGCATGCATCAAAATGCACATAAATAATGCAAAAGCTGGAATGTATTCTACAAATAATTTATTCGAGGTGCATTTGCTGATTGAATAACTTGGAACTTGAGCTTCCTGATTCTGCTTTCTAGTATAAAGAACCATCAATTGAGTAACAGTCTGCGAAGCTCTGGATACATTGTTTTATCAATTTTTCTGGAGCTTGAAGGTATGCAAAGTATTTTTGTTTTAGAGAGAAAATCGGGTTTCAATGAAGCATATAGTATACATATAGTATATGGTTTCCCTAGCATTCAATTGAAAAAAAAGTTCAATCGAAAATTTCTAAAAAAATGTATATATGAGTTTTAAAACTAATCAGGTCACTGAGTTTTATCGAATTACACTGCAATCCGTAAGTGGACAACTAATAATTATTAATAAATTAGAAAGAAAAATTGGTCGCCAGTGGGGCTCGAACCCACAACCTTCGGCATTCAAGGCAGGCGCTTTAATGTTGGGGCATGTCGAACTGATCAGACAGAACGGCAAATACGCTATGTAAGGTAGATGTTGGATAAATCAATTGTTTTTAGCTGTAATGTGAGTGGCATAGAGGCACCAAATTTAATTCACATGGTAGTTGCGTGAGCATTATGAAGTTGACACCGTTTTTTTGACGCACCCCGTTTCCGACTAATTAAATACCAGTGATCCCATTGCTTGTAATGTGTCAAACTGCACGCATGTTGTCCGACAACCCTGGTAACACCGTCCAGTAACAAAGGCGGGGCAGCATTATAAACTCCATGTACGTGTGCATAATATACAAGTATTAACAAACACACAAGAAAGGGTGGCGTTTAGGAACACTTACGTCCGCTTTAACAAATTGCTCAGTTATTCAAGAAATATAGGTAATTACAGGCTATGAGCGGCGTATCTCAATCATATATAGGTATAAAAAATATTTTTTTTTAAATCTGTTATGCAGATCAAAATAGAAAATGCTGATCTGCTATTTATTGATAGTGTGAAATGTCTTCGCTAATGTTCTGACGTAGACTTACGTTTCCTTTTACACATATTTTAAATATTCGTGAAATATGTCATTTCAAATTAAAACATAGAAAAAAATATATATAATGGTTATAATCAGGCATGGATGTATGATATAAGTATGAGTAGCTAGAAGCTAGACTTCCCCATTTATGACTAATATAATAATAATAATAATAATAATAATAATATAATAAAGTCATTATTATTATTATTATTATTATTATTATTATTATATACGAGGATCAAGCTGAAAGTTTTTAGATACAGAAAAACTACAAGGTTTTTTTAAAAAACTTTATTCAGTTTTTCCAACATATTCTCCCTCAACATTTACGCATTCTGTAAAACCACTTGTCAAATTCTTGTGACCAATGTTCTTTTAAAAGGTTGCTATTTTCCTCCTCAAATGCAGCGATTGCCTCCTCATCGGTGGAAAAATGGCGACCTCGTAACTTGTCTTTGATGTTAGGGAATAAGAAGAAGTCGCACGGAACTAGATGCGGATAATAGGGTGGGTGAGGCAACAGTTTGACACCCTGTTCAGCAAAAAAAATCGCGTGTTCTAGCGGCACTATGGGCGAGTGCGTTGTCATGGTACCCCGCAGACCAGTCTTTGGACGGCTCTTGCATTATTCCATAGATTGGAATGGCTAAAAGTTGAACTACTATTTCCTAACCTTTCTAGTGGAAATTCTTATCACGTCTCCACCACCAAGTTGTTGTTTAGATTGAACGTGCATACTAGCCCTGTAACGGACACAAATGTTACTACTATTCGTCTTGTCGTGTCAGGTCGGTCTGTGGGACCGTTGCCCTTGAGTCAAGACACAGATGTTTTAACCATTCCAAGACATCGGACAGCCATGTTTCAACACGCTTTCTCATATCAGGGGCCGAAGCAGTTCAATGCTTTGGGGAGTGATATAAAAAAAACAGACCATCTTAATGTAAATTCCGAAACTCATCATGTGGCTGTCTCAATGATCTTTTGAGGACTGGAGGAACAATAAATAAAATCGGTTTTATTTGGGGAAAACTTTTCTAATATTCGACTGCCGCTGCTGCTTTTGTCCAGGCAGACCTGTCCTTAGGAGTAGCGTTTTGTTTTGTATTTGAACACGTTCAATTACTATTTGTAGATGGCAGAGTAATGCTTTCACACTGCTGACAAATATAAAACGAGATAGAGAATGGAACTTTTATCCCCATGCCAAAAAGTTAAGGTTGGCACCTTTACGAAGAACATGCATCATAAAACACCCTCACAGTCTAGATCATCAATAACCATGTAGCTTATCTGCCTCTATTCTATAGATTCCACCATATACATATATAATTTACTTTTGGTCAAGGTCCTTTCACAGCGCTTATAGAGTGCGTATATGCCTCCTGCCTTTGTAAGAGGCTATCCATAAAAAATACAACTGTGATCCCAAGGTAACAGCATGAAGTACTCCTTATTTGGGATCATAAAGTAACCAAAAACTGGTGGCCCATTCTGTAACGTTGGAGATCAATGATTCTTTCTAAACATTGATCAAAAATCAACATTTGCCTTACATTCGAGTCGATGTACATGCACTATTAGAAGACATAACCATTTGTCCGAACGGCTATTACTCAGCTGAATTGATTCCTAGTAACAAACGCTATGAATTAGAGCGTACGTATTCAAGATTATACGTTTGCACAAAGTCTTTAAGTTATTTTCGCTACACATGCAATACAGGCCTCTAATAACTACCGCGAGGGAGACAGGCATGTCTAATTCGTAATCATAGGCAGGTAGGCGCGTGTTTTGCTGTTTCAACATTTAAACTGGTAAGTGAAATATGCAAATCGAACGTTCGTTTTGTTTGAACGGTTTAAGGATTTCTAATTACCGTTTATGGATATTAGTATGGAAACCTATTTGGTATATGATCATCAAAGGTGTAATGGATATGTGAACTATAGAATTAACTTCATCTCCCAGCCTGTTCCACTTTGTTAAGTTTTTTAAAATATCTCGCAGAGACAGAAATGAGGTTGTCCAGAAGTAAGACGTCTGGAAGAGGCTTGACCAACTGTTGTAAAAATCAATAAAAATCTACAATGAATTGGCATCCTTGCACGTAAGATACGAAATCAACCTACCTGAGTTATAAATAATAGAAAAATCATTTACGGGTTTTGAATGAAAATGTGTGAGCCGCAAGGTATATTCAGAATTGTGCTCTTGTACTTCCTTTCAAAATTTCTCATATAATTTTTCTCACGTTCCTTTTTAAAAATGGCACAGCTCGCGGGCTTCTTGTTTAAGCAATCAACTCAGCCTACCAATCGATTGATGATCAAGATTTTGTCTACTTCTGTCGGTAAAATCGTTTAGAGCCGTTGACATAACCAGGTATGATAATAAACGCAAACAATGTGGATTTAGCTCAGCTTATATCATTGTTCCCTTCACTATTTCAGTAGGATAAAATAGGGCCACCGATATGGTTTTCCGATAAACACTGCAATAAATCGGTATTCAACTCCACCCACACATACAGAAATAGATTCTCCGCTGAATACAGACAACCACTTTCAAACACACTCACTCACACAATACATATGGTCTGAGTGGCAGTGATGTAGAGCAGTGATACCGAAGAATATTTTATTCGTTCTACTTCTTAGTTCGATAGTTCGAACTATAGAAGCGTGTTTTTTTTGTTTTTTTTTAACTATCATTTATTCATTGGTAAATTTATCTTTGTACTTTGACATTTGGAGCCTCAATTACGTGGCTGCTGGACTTGCTCTTCAATTGATCAATTGATCTTAATTAACAGGTCTGAAGCGTATTCTCTCCATTTACGCGGCTTTGGAGTCCCGTATCGTTATATTTCAAAGGTTATGTCGCTATAGATACAAGCCAAACTAATTAAATTGTGTTAAGAAGAAATATTAAAAGTCACTCGTATTATCACCTTTCAAGCGTATTGTTTTCTAAAAATAACTAATGGGAAAAATTATCAAACTATTTTATTGTCATCGGTTCTTGATAAGTGTGCAATATTTAAAATTTATCTGACATTTTGAAGTGGCATTCGAAGATTGCGTTACAAACATGCATACATACACGTAGAGCTATTATAAGGCGTGTTAAACATTTATTTCAGTACTATAAGTTTCTAGCTCTTTGTATTCTATGTTAACGTAGTCTTGAAATATCTGAAGTGTTAGAATGTATCAAGAAGAAGAATGAAATAGAACAAGGAATAAAATATCTAAAAACGTGAAATATCCTAAGAAATAAAATAATTTCACATGAAATACCTTGAGGACATTTTGAAGGGGATGGTTAAGATTTTGTACACTAGTGCAATTGCAGTCGCCAAAAAATATTTTCCCTAAGACAGACAAAAGAAAAAGAAAAATATATAATTTAATAGAAGAATGGCTAACAGCATAAATAGTATGCTAGATTTGATAGCTTTAGTTTTGTATCCATGATAGGATAGGTTAGCTAGTTGGCAAGTAAGTGAGACGATGATTTAAGTATAAATCGAAATGCGAAATGCCATGTTTCTATTGGAAGAATATCAGCTTCCCGAATAAAAGAAAATATGGGAAAAGTTTTTGACTTGCTTGTTGAAACCATGTTTCCTAATACATAAGGCATAAATGATAAACAAAAATACATTAGTAGATAAATACAAATCAGTGATTCTACTAAATATAACTATGATACCTGGAATATATACATAATTTCTATTCGACTTCGTCGCATCACTATCGGCAATAATTCCGGGTAACACATACAAGGTCTGCCATAAATCCGTAGGATTAACGAATAAATCTGTCAAATTAATGTGCCGTACATTTTATTAATTTTCCGAGTAGTGCTCGATTACAGTATGGCGGCGAACAAATTGAATTATTATCTAAATAGGGTCGTTTCGGGTGTCGATTCGCCGTCATGACGACGTTTCTCTCGATAAGCCTAATGGCCCGTTAAATTTATTTGTGGACGCGTCATGCGATTCAAAGAGATATACACCGATACGGATTCTGTACTCCGGAATATTGATGGCGAATCTAATACCTTACCTAGGTCACTGAATAGTTCCACTGCATATTAATGGAAAGTATTCTTATGTTGCACTCTGATATGTGGGGTAATCCGATTTTTGATGTTTTTGGATTTCTTCAACCGTGGATCACTTACGCCAATTTGTTGTCGGGTTTTCCTAACATCCAAAAACGAAGTTTGAGCATTTTTTTCGGTTTTCGACGATAGCTCCGACGCCACAGAATCCATTTTCGGAAAGTACAAGTCCTTGTTAAAGTAGTCATCTAGAGTCAAATTGTGGTCAAAGTCCGAAATATAATTTTCTAGTTACATGCGGACCAAGCATCACGGAGTACAGACAGACCACCGACTGACAGAGAGACAGAGAGACAGAACGATTGACATACAGACCGACAAACACAGACAGACTGACATACGGACGGAAATGGCTTTTCGTTCATTGAGTATATAATGGCATCATGAGCTATGAAAGAAATGAACCTGAATTTCAATAAATTTTAAAAGCTGCAAGCAAAAATGCCGTACTTCCTCCATCTGCTAAAATAATATTAATGATGAGGTCGATGATCGATGCTTGGTGAGTCGCAAATTCTGGTTCTCGTAACATCATTTATCCATAACGTTTTCATAAAGTCTCCTCTTATCTCCGACATACTACATTATCTCTAAAATACGGTTTCTGCCACAGAGATAACACAGTTTGCCTCTAATCTAGTAAACAAAGGAAAATAAATCACCATGTCTCTGCCTAACTAACTGCGCGACAAGACGACAGCGGCTTAACGGGCAATCATATTTTAATGTTGATCTCACATTTCGTGACTTTGACGCATATACAGCAGCAGCACGCGGTGGCGTTGAGTTCTGGTCAAAAAGCCTCGTTCCTTCTCGCCTGATTAATGAATTCTCTCGTAACTCTTGTGACTGACTAATAAAAACCAACGTTGGAGGAGAAAATGAGATCCTGCCAACATGGTCGGGGTTGACGCACTGTTGCCGTAATCCTCTTCAATAATCCCTCAGAAAGTTATCTCAGGGCAGGGAAGTTGAAGGTACATATTTAAATGAGAAAAGTTTGTATTTTTTTGGCATCGATGGGATTCAAACCAGAGTTTCCAGTGTTCCGGCTAACCGCTGTCAATCGATCTCACTAGAACCGTTCACCGGTCTGGAAAACATGCTACTGAGTGCATTAATCTGGCAGTTGAATCTGGTATATGTATCTCCACTGTGAGTGGTCGCGTGGTTTCACCTCGTGACGAGTCGAATGAGTTAGCAGCCGTAATTGGGCAAATAAAGGAAACAGAGATTGAAGGCACAAAGTGAAGGAGGAAAAAACATGACAAGCTTTTGGTGTGGTGTAGTCCGTGCTAAGACCGTAGCCACTGGCCTACCACAATGCTGTAACCTGGCAATGTCCCTTTACTTTTACTCGTATTTTTTCTAAATTTTTATCACCCCAATTTATGGATACATTTACCTTTGCTGTTACGGATACCAAAGCATTCGGCTATTCTTCAGGAAATATTGTCAGTTTCACAGGCACTCCAAAACAATCAAATGCAACATTTGTGTGTGTGCACTTGCAGTACAAATAATTTTGGTCAAAATACAGATTTACAGAATGATACGTTTAGCCTTTTTGATCAAACTCCATATAAGAATAATATTAGAACGATCTTCCGCAGTTATCTTTAATTTGTAAGAAATTTGGATGATATATAAATCTATGATCAACTTATATAAAATAACCTCTCTATCGTTCCAAAACCGCTCATTAGTCGAACATGGCAACATAGCGGCTTAAATTGCCGACAAGTGAACATCGCACGGCCTCCTTCATCCATCATTCTGGAACGTGTCACAGCCATCTGTGATGTGAACGCTCCGTTCCCTTTTACTTCCTTTTGATTTCTAGCAACCATGGAACCGTGTACGAGTTACCACGGCAAACCTGGAGACATCCAATCTCAAGCACCATCGAAAATAGCACAGTAAAACTGGAAGCTAACATTATTTTTCTTATAGATTATTATTGGTAAACTATTCACCAGCTGGAAGGTATTGCAGCTATGCATTCAAAAACTAGACATTTTTTACTATTTCAGGGAGTATCCCAAAAAACAAAAGTGGTGGAATACCCGGGAAGAAAATTAAATCGAAAATTTGGTGCATTTCGCAAGTCACATTATTTTGATTTCTATTTGGAATAAAATGTTTGGACCTTTCTGTGTTTTGTCTCCCACTTTCAGTTTTGAAATATTGTAATCGTTTTTCCACCATCACTGTATTATTACTATACTTCAGTATTTTTTTCCTTCGAATTACAGCGCATCAATGCATTATTATGAGATTGCATATGGCCTTCCGAGGAAATACAAAATTGCAGACAATTAAATTGTTTTTTTTTATTCCTTTGTACTTTCCACACCAAACACCGTGTAGGTATCGTGATTATGCAAAATTTCGAATTCGAGATTTTGTTCTCTTGATATTTCTTGCACATCACGAAGAACCATGCCAATTATTTTCGTCGGTCTGTCTGTACTCTGTCCGGTATCCTTGGGCCCTCACTAGTAGCTAGACAAAAAAAGCATTGGTTTCAGTCACACTGTGCAATATTTTACCTCCTCATTCTTCTATATGGTCCTTTGATATGACATCTTAAGTATAGTTCTCATGTAGAGTGAAAAGCTGTTACTGAATAGGAAATTGAAAAACACAACAAAATTCCCTGAGCTATACTGTCTACGGCAAGGCTGATGCCATCGAGTTTTGTACTCATCTAAAGGAGGTTCGAGGTTGTAATCACTGAGGTGAAGGACGACGTCGGAGTTTGTCTTATTTGGGTTTGAATAGATGAGATTTGTACTAGAATGAGCAAAATGTCCCCAATCGATATCGAAAGACGATTCGAAACATTCACAGTGTGTGAGCAAATACCTCCAAACGCTGTGACGTTGTAAATATGGTTTTAGATTACACAACTTCTTTTACAAGGTTGTATTAAGACCGTGTTTGTCAACAGTTGAACTACGAATGTCAAAATTGTCGAAGTCAGCAACCAAATTTAGAAGCTTTTCCAACGGGCCTTTCGGAAAGTTGTAAAAAATAAACACTGTCCTACGAATACTTGAAGTATTATACCTGTTTCGGAATTTTCCTGTTATATATGTATTAATGTACGTTACCTGTTTATTTAGTTGAAAATATAGATAATGGAGGAGAATGCGAAGAATCGGTGAAACTCATAAATGCTTACTTGAAAACAAATGCATGTTTCGAACGTCACTGCTGTCGATTTAGTTTTGTTCTACGGAAAAACCTTTCCAGGCGAGACTGGTAGGATGTGTGTATATTTCCGTTTTCTCTCATATACGGGCAAGGAGTAAACAGCGTCAGTTACTTAAAAATTTATACTAGCATAACAGTTTTCATATAACAGCGAGCGAACGGCTTCTGTAACGGTGTGGTCTCCTCTCATATTCCCTTCCCTGTTGCGACTTTCCTTTTGGACAGCTCGGTACGAAAGAGTTGCTGTTTGTCCTGTTGTAATTGCGATGTAGAGGAAACATTGCCATGTACACTCTGGCTATATATCATAAAGATTGTTTGTTCCATATTATCTAATATTGCAAAGTTTGCTATAGATTATAAAGAATTTTCAATATTGAATCATTTTCAGGAGCGTAAATACTCATACTATAATTTTGGTTCCCTTCTTCTTGTGCCATCTCAGTTCCAAAGGCAACTTTCATAATTTTTGTATCGGCTGATCTAAAGAGTTGATTGTTGCAGTTGGTACAATACCAATCTCTCAGGTTTCTTAGCCAGTAATGGCATTTTACTCTTCTTCATGCTTGATAGAACTTCTCCACATCTCTTAACATCTGTTCTCCTCATCGTTCTTCTCGTTTACATATGTATCTGGGTAGTTATACTTTATGACTCTTTCAACGATTTTATTGTGACTGTACAGGTTGTTATTATTCTGTTTTAATTCCGTATTATTCACTGCTTTCTACGATTTAATTCAATAGGATTATGCTGATATCCTGGTTTCTGCTAGGAGATCCGTATCATCAGCATATCTTGAATTATTTATTGCTCCGCAATTTATTTTTATTCCTATATTCTGATATTTTAGATTTTGCAATGTTCACACAATTGCATACTCCGGATATAGCTTAAACAAGGTTGGTGTGAGAACCTATTCGTATACTAAGTAGTTTTCTAATTAGAGTATAAGCTTGATATTTATCGGTGAATTTTGTACTGCATCAAGTAAGGACAGGGTAGTTGAACAGCTGCTCCCTAAACATGAGAGCAGTCTTTTAAGCATGTTTTTTCTTGGGCTTTGTACCATGGTATCATGTGAGTTGATTGGATGGTGAGAAGTACCTTATAGGTCTAAATAGATATTTCAGCTTTTCTCAGCAACAGCAGCTGCAATCTACGAGAATTGCTCGAGCCATGTCTTCAATTATTCTGACTTCCACAAGTCTGGATTCACGGGCTCTTATAGAGTGCAGTAATTAGTGGCAAAAATTCGTAGTAAATAGTAATCCTATGTTTAATTGGCAGAGTTTATGATAAACTGCGTTTGATCATGTATATAGTACGTTTGTTATACGTATGATCTAAATGATTTACCTCTAAGTTATTTATTACTACACGCACCTGAATCATAATTAAATGGGACTACTCAGACGTGATGGAACTTTATTCAATAATCTTATATGGTTGCTGATGCTGGTATACCGCATCTATGGTATCAAACTTCTGCCTCCACAAACTTTCTGCTCCGTTCTTCAACTTCGATATTTCATCAACACTTTTTATTTCAGCTTTATATGTGGCGTTATTAGTCCAGTGAAAGAAGTGTGATTTTAGTGGAAAAATGGTGTAAGCGAATTTAAGCTGTATACACTAATCATCAGCATTCTTAACATAATATGTCATGTTTTGTGTTATCAAATCGTAGCTACACTTTTTGGATTTATCGTAAAGTCTCTAGAGTTCGATTTCATTCTGGATCTGTTTATAGAAATCCGGAATTTTCTAGTGCTTTCCGTTATATATCTGACGAAACTCCTGGAGATGATACCCTGAGGATAAAAATATTTACGAACGTATTCTTATTCCCGAGAAGAGCAGCTACCTGTTTAATTTTAAATAATGTGGTCAATAAATTTTATTCCTGCTGAGCTCTTGCAAAAATGGTATGGTTTGTGGCTTCAACATTATTCAGATCTATCCAACTTCCAGATTATGAACGATAAACGATACTTGTGGGCTCCGTTATCCTAATTTTCTTGTGCTATTCACATATAAATGCTATTCCACCAATATTCACAATCTCGTTACCTACAGCAAGTTCGTAATGCTTTTAAGGGACGGGCGAATGTTACGAGTACGAAGCATTAGGCTCAAATTCACAAATGCATTTCTGCATGCATGTATATACAGTGTACATATTTACACAACAGTGGTGGAACTAAGACGCTAAATAGGTGAATATTCGCATCAGAAATGTTTTCCCTTTCCCGTCCGTTTTATTAGAGAAGCAATACATCTGTTAATATAAGAAACAGATCTACAGAATATTAACAGCAGGAATTTTCCTGCTGCACGCAATACGAGGCATCTAAAAAATCTGTGGTAGTTTTCCTGCATAATCTTATATTTTTAACTGAATAACTTTACCAACGTTTCGGCTGCCTCGGCGGCCTTCATCAAAGTACAAAATATGAAATTTTGAATTTTGGAATTATAACGGCATTGACGGTTTTGACTACTGACAGGGGCACAGGGCGACACTTTTTGATGAGTTGATGTTGCTATCACACCCTTTACTGGTTCACGTATATATGATACTCGATTGCTCTCTACAGTTAGAGCGACATTCTATACTGACGAGTCTAGGCTAAAGACGAAACATGCATGTCTATGGCAGATCTGATGCATAGTGGAGAGCATACACTTCATAACATTCTTGTTATCTCAATAGTAAGAGTTTTATTGGTTATAATAGAAATCATCTAGGTAGGGAAACTAGAAGTAAATGCAGTTACATAATGTCAATTCTTGATATCAGGATGCGGCCTAGTTAACCAGTTTATATGTAACAAGAGTAATTGTAAACAATTTGACAGCGCGGCGCTGCTATTTAATATAGCACATATTGAAACATGCGTCGCATTTCTGTAAAATTAGTTTGTCATTAAATTACCCTGGTAATATCATACAATATCCACCACTGTAGTCTGTAAGGAATTTAGACGTTGCTTTGAGTTTTAGTTCCTATCGCTGTACCTCGCATGTGTAGCTGTTGCTGAATTTTAGGCATTGTAATCCTCGGGATGGTTGAATCTAATAACTTAATATTTATTATTTCGTTTAGAACTGCGACGCGACGCTGTGCTCGGCAGGAGTTTGCCGGTGGTTTCGGAAGTAAGTTAAGCTTTGCACAATTCGCGTACTGCATACATAATTCTGAGATGATGAAATCGCTGGTTCCAATTATGATAGATTGAGGTAGAATGATACATGTGGCTTATTTTGTTTCCAACATAACTTATGAACATGACACGCACCTAGGCTGCTGTATTTTTGAGATACGTCTTGTTGAGGGCTTCAAACTTTTTCTATTTTTTTATGATTATTGCTCTGACATTTTAACATGGGGAATGTTTGTTATCATATATAGGGCAAACAAACGCGCATTTCACCCGCGTCGGCAGCCAACACCAAATAATCGCTACACCAACTAAGTGTGGCCGGTGTGAAGCAATATTACGTCGTGAGTAGCCTCTATGGAGCACGTACACCGCCACTTTTCAGTATTTATTTAACCTTTGAGGGTTATGCGAGATTTGGAGATTTGATAGATAGATTAAATCAGTCGAGTCGGAGAGTGGCAACTGCGGCGGTCTGTCTGTATATTTGTCTTTCGATCTGTAAGCTCAAATATCTTAAGGAGGATTGTTAAGGATGTGACTTCGTTAGCTGGTTGACCTGGGTAGCCAGGTTTCAATACTTGAATCATTTTCCTTCAAGCTTCTGGAAATTAACATCATCAATAACGATCGCATGATCATGTTGCCGGCCTTGCTAGGTCGACGTCCTAGAAGCTGGAGGTGGTCTTTCGCACCAGGTAATTGTATTCTCCGGAACAGCTACTACTACTCTACATGGCCCAGGTCAGACAATCGCTGGAGTACTGCTCGCATGTGTGGGGATGCGCTCCGGAGCTTGTGGAGACAATCCAGAAACGAGCAATACGTCTAGTGGATGCACTTGACCTCACAAAGAACCTCCATAGTCTAGAACATCGAAAAAGGGTGGCAGATCTGTCTATGTATATTGTCATGGTAGGTTTTTGACCGAGTTGTCTCGTATACCAATAGTCGCTAGTACAGCAAAGACTAGAGGAACCTGAAGGACGCATCCTCATCAGGTCGAGCTTACAACACCTTGAACGAGCCTCTTTCAAAAATTGTTCTTTTGGAGAACCTGGGCGTTGTGGAATGAGCTACCAAGCACTTTGTTCCCCGATGGTAACAATTTACAGGGCTTTAAAGTAACAATGTGAAGAGACATTTATCATCTCGTAGGGCTCATGAAGCGCGATAGGCTTTCTGCCTATTTAAAGATTTAAAGAATATATCGGAAAGTGTCACAAAAACAAGTATTATGCGGAACATTTTGCTTCTATTACACAATTTTATCTTAAAATATATGTTATTCCATCAAAACCAGGTTCCCACAGGTTGTCGTATCGTCGATACGGAACGGGATAGTGCGCCACTCAGCACCATGTCGCTCCATCCCCATCCATAACGGTTGCTGTCGCCACAATTAAATTCCACGGCACACACAGATTCGTTTTTCCATTCCTTTGTAGAAGGCATCCGCCGTCCGCTGAGGCGCACAAAGTAAATCGAAACCACGCCTGTCCTTCCCCCTTCCCAACCCAGCATCAGCCTCCTGGCCGCGTTCCGACACGCCACAGGGATCAATCGCATTTTAAAATTGTTTGAGTTTCATAGAGGGAATACGTGTTTTTCCGGAGGAAGGCGCGCTTTCCGGAGCGTGCCGCGGACTTCCAGGTGGATGGCGCATCCTGAACAATTAGATGAAAATGGATGCTAAGTGCATTCGCTTAAAGTGCAGAAAGAATTCATGGGCATTCGTAGATTAAATTATCTGGGATTGATTTTTCTTCTTTGCTGGGTAAAACGTCGAAGCTCATATTTTTACTCCTGCTGCGTAAAATGGCAAACAAATTTAATTTATTTGATATTTTTTTTGAAGAGTAAAAAGTCAAGATAAGTTTATAGAGTTACAGAAAACTGGCAAATCCCTGTGGGCTAACTAGACCGAAGCTTTTCCGTGCCTTAGAACCAACTTAAACTTGTGCCGGGCCGCTATTTAAAGTGATTCCCTGGATGGCATCCTGGCAACTCTTCGTTCCGTTCTTAGAAAGAATCGGCTTAAATACCGCCCGCTACTACTAGTTGGAGAAGTTTTATATTCGGCTTTTGATGTTCCTAATCCCGCAAATACTGGTGCATCGCTTTCTTTCAGCGATTTTCTCGGAAGGTAAATCTCTGATATATAGCAAATTGCTTTTTGGGAATAAGGCGATTTGAGAAAATACTATTTCTGGATAGAACTTAGTAACTGTCAGTGGACCGTTGCTAGATTTTTCCAAACTTTTGCTATTATACCCTTCACTATGTTGGGTATGTAGGAACAATACGCCTAGTGGATGTGCCTGATCTCATAAAGGATCTCCACAGTCTAGATCTAGAACATCAAAGACGGGTAGCTGATCTGTCTCTATTCTAGAGATATTATCGTGGCAGATATTGGACTGAGCTGTCTCGCATAATAACACCAAGAATTGCCAGTACAGCAAACACTATAGAACCTCAATGGGTGCACTCTGACCAGGTCGAGCTTACAACGCCTTCCAGAGATCCTTATTTTTGAGAATTTCGACGTGGTGGAAGGAGTTACCGAGGACGTTATTCCCCGATGGTTACAATCTACAGGGTTTCTAGGTCAATGTGAATAGACGTCTAGTCCTCTAGCAGCGCTTATGTTATCTATAAAAAATTTCCTAATTACTCGCTACAGTTAAACCGCCAGGCTGCAATGACGAGTATAGGTTAAAAACAAAGCATACTATAGCAGGCCTCACGTATAGTGAAGCGCATACACTTAATACCAGTCGTCAGTTTCTGAAAGTCAACTCGTCTCCAAGTGTCGCCCTCTATGGGGATGCCCACTGGCAACTTACACCTGGACTACATTGCAGCGTCCCCATAGAGGGCGACACTTGGAGATGAGTTGATGTTGCTATCACACCCTTGCATGGGTTACGTATATCCGATTGCTCTCCACAGCTAGACCGCCAGGCTATACTGACGAGTCTAGGCTAAAGACGATACATGCACGTCTATAGCAGGTCTAATGCATAGTGGAGAACAGTAATTCGTAAAAATTGTTTACAAATAAATCTGTTCATTTTTGTTGACAGACGCCACCCTGCGCGAGATTTGGAGATAAACTTAAGAGTATGAAATGAACAATCAACAACAATGTCGCATTTGGAGGTTGGGTCTTTTATGCTATCACGTGTAAGCCACAAGCGGTGGTTATTGCTTCTCTTTTTCTATCTTTATCATGTCGGTGCAATTAATAGCAGTACATTATACATTGAAAGTGAAGAACAAAATTTGAGTTATGATAAGTCAGCTGTCGAAATTGCTGACTTGGCGACGTCACATATCAACTCGACGTCGACGCCATGGTTAATGCGTCAACAATTAAATTGTCGACTTGAAATCCTTGACGTAAGCCAAAAATGATTCCCGCAGCCTTGAGTACCGCTTGACTGTGCGAATGATGCTTCTGTTTATGTGGGGTCGCTCATTATTCATTCTCGCGTAGTGCAAAATGACATGCATCTCTTTCGGAAGCACACACGCACACTGCTTTATGCTCTAGAAACAAAAAATCCTATTTTGTGCAATCCGAATGAAAGCAAAGAGCAGTTCCATCGAATCACGTTTTCCGCTTGAAAAATCTCCAGAAGCCTGCCTGCCTCGAACCCTGTCTGTCGGCATACAGTGAAATTTTTCTACGACTGCAAGGAATAGAGAAAATTTGCCTGCCAGGGCCTGCGATTCACGTCCAGAATTCCTACTAAAGCGAATTCTTATCCTTCAGCTGACCGACGCGACGGTTGTATAAATTAAAGGGAAATCACTAGGGAAATATCTCAAGCGACTGGCTTGTATGTAATGTACTTGGATAGCAATATTTGTTCCTTACTTTTGGCATTTATTAATCACTTATGTATTTCTTATTGGTTTCGCAAACGTTTTGCGTGGTTTCATGCGAATAGTGCGTATCACTTATTAATCAATAAGCTATGAATTAAATTTTAATTAATTGCGCGGAATTTTGCCTTCTTGGGCGTATAGTTTTTTAGCTACATATTTCTGTTAAAAGACGGCGCAAGTTTACGGCAAAATGTGTAAACTACTAAATGAAATACTCTTACCTTCTCACTAGTTGCTATTCAAATGCTCAATTATTGTGTCAACATCGGTAGTTTTTTTTTAGATTTTATACTTTTTAAACTACCACTGCTGGAAAATAATGGCATAATAACAATATTTTGACTCTTACGTTTCGATGACGATATTGCCATGATCCTTTCTAAAAGATATTTTTTCTGATAATTAATTTATAAACTCCTTTCCAACAGAAATGCCACAGAATTACTCCGACTGAGTACCTCACATTAATTCCATTTACTCTGTTCGTTGGTCTTTGCACTTAATCTTGTTCAGAGGAATACTTGGTCTATGATACTTAGCACAGAATCGTTATACATAAGTGATTCCCTTAATTTGATTTCCTTGTAATCTAGGGGGAATACAGACATATTCAATCAGCACAGCGTTCAAAATAAGCTTGTATCACTTCTCTCTTATCTCCATCTATTTCTGAGAACCATGTTTCTGGCATAAACGTGTTAAGGCAGTTTCTCCATTACCATAAGCCTATAACATCATCGTGTTTATAATGTGGTGAAAGATTTAAGATATCTATAGTGCGTTTGAACCATATGAAGTAACATTCGAGGTGCTTGATTACTTGTTAATAATTGATCAATTTATCGAGAGGTGTTATAATTGTAGCTCGGTTTAAAAAAATTAATAGCTGTTTGATTCTTCACTAATACTATTCTAGTATGTTTCTTGCTTAATACGCTTGAGCGCATAGGTATTATTTGTGGTTGCGAACATTTTAGAACTTCAGATAATGAGATTTTCTGATGGGTTTCTCTGTGTGTCGCCGTGTTTGTCACTGCGTAATCTCAGTAATCACTGCATCTATTTCGAGGGGTATAACATTGGAACAAATTACGTGATGCTGCTTTTCTCCTCAAAATCGGCATTGATTGCAAAGAACTAAGCAAAAAATTAATAAAATCGCAAAATTTTCCAAACTTCATTGTTATGTTCATCGACTTTCTAATAATTTTTGGGCGTATTAGGTGTGGCTGACTTGGAGAACCAAACGGAACAGATGGCAGACTAGTGGTTTGCCCCGAGCGGACGAGGGGAGAGGCATAAGGTCGTTTATCACTGAGCTAAAGCCCACAGTTTGATATATACCTGATATTCTGTGGTGATAGTTGGAAAAAAGGAGACCTTAGTAATGTAGTACTTATTGCAAATTATATAGACTCGTATATAGATTACACATATTTTTTCACATCTTTTAAAACCGATGTTAGCTGTATAAAACTTAGTTCTGTTTTCATTATTAGATAATGTTGATAGTAAGAGCAGATCTAGATGTTCCTCGCTGTCTCCTTGAAATAGATCAGATACCGCCTCGCGGGTGCAGTTCGCCCCCATTGAAAGTCAAGGTGGAAAGAGCGCAATTAGAACTGTGGAAGAACACCGCAATCTTTATTCCGTCTGCTGGCGAAGATAATTACTGGAGCTGCCACTATTCTAAAATTACAATTCTATTCGGCCTTTGCGCACCGCTGACGATTTCACTTTATCTCAATACTTTAAGAACTAATCTTTGGTAGAGAGGCTAGGGGGTATTTGAATAACGGCGCCATAATCGAGATTCTTAGATATCTGATAGACTTCTTTCTAGAAAAAAAGGATTACCTTTCGTTCATTGACGAAGAAAAAAATAAATGAGACGTCTGATGGCTAAAATATTGATCGAAAACTAAAATGTGTAAATTTGACGTACATCATTTGACAGATAATGATATTTTACTAGGAGTGGAAAGGAGATGAAGGTTCAATTGTGTTTTTTATTTCTTTACATAACCTCTCGCAAAGACAAAATACCTAGGTTAAGTATATACTATCCAATTGTTCTGTGTAGTCAGACCTCCAGAATATATTGACGAGTCTAGGCTAAAGACGAAACATACATGTCTATGACGTCATTTATGTATAGTGGAGAGCATACATTTAGCTTATTTGCTTCAAATATTTCACCTCATACAGCATCCACTACCGGAACCTCCGCCTCTGCATCATAGTTAGCAAGTTCGTCTTTAAAGTTGTTGATCTTCAATTAGCTAACACTCTATGGCCTGTTATTTCAGCTAAACGCGTTAAAACTACAAAGTTTGGCATGGCGTTGTTGCGGTTTGATGCTTGTGGCTACACACCATAAATTACATGGTGCCGAAAGTTTATAACGACCTGTAAATAGTAATGAGAAACTTGAGATATGAGATTCATATTTTAATTAAGCTGATAATAATTACTTATAAGATGATTAAATTATAGTGGTATTCACAAAGTTGCTCATATTGTTATTGAATATGATTTCAAAAGTTGGAAGAATTCTGAAACTCTGTGTTATGATTTTTTTCCTGAATTTACCTCAGCTATGTTTTTTATTAACACGCGTTCAGTAGCTTCGCCCGTTTGTATGTATGTATATATCAATGTAACAAAAACTTTTAACGAGGATAAGGATCGACAGGATAAGAAAAATGAATAATAATAAATGATTACAAAAGTGATGTTTAACATTTAACACAATACCATTAATTTCGCTCTGTATCACTTCACTATATATTATTATCTAGGCTTAGAACTGTTAATTCAGCTGGAGATTTGGAAGCCTCCGAAATTTGAAAAAATCAAAATTGGGGAACAGCAGCAAAATCCAATTCAAATCTTTATTTCCAAAGTGGTACCATTGCGTGGGAAGTACCGCGTCAACCTACTTGACACCGCTCTTAGAGAATGTATCCCAGAAAGACAAACATCTCCCTACTTGACCCGCACTCGACACCCATGAGACCAAATCATTATCCATTGCTATTGGTATCTCCTTTTGAACTTTCCATCGACCGGGAAGTTTGTCCGGGTAGAAAAAGCACCGCTCAGTAATCCACCTTTTCAGCTGCTGCCGGCAGATCCAGTTTAATCAGTTCCAGACAATTGCTATTCGAATACAATCCACCGTTCGGCGGCCCGCAGCGTCTTTGGAAAACTTTATTTTCCAGTGCTAGCCGGGCAGCCTGCCTGTTTGCCTGCTTCCTGCCGCACCGGATTGATTTCCTTGAAAGTTGATAATTTAGGGAGCTTAACTGTCAGGTGCGCAGTTGTTTCAATGAGAAGTGCTGATAGAAAAAGTCTGAAGTCTGAGGAACACCCGCATTGGTCGTAAACATATCGGAAGCATATTCATTCACCACCACAAATAAGGAGCGATTCCTGAGAAAACTATCCAACCAGTGGAGCAGTCCCGGTGGCAGCCCACAAGCAGCAAAGCTTGACCAAAAATCTTTCATGCCATACCCTGTCGAAAGCTTTCGATATATCGAGCGCGCCTACTCGAGGAGTGCTCATTAGTTAGCTAGTTGATAATTAACCTGAGTAGCCTTTGTACAGTCGAATCTGAGATTTACGATGATTAAAATATGATTCAAAACGTTGTAAAGATAGTGGGAAACTTTTTGGTGGACAGTTAATTTCTATCTGAATTATGTTGCTAAACAAAATCTCGAAATGAATGGCTTACTTGGTTGAGTAAATTTAGTTTGAAATAGCTTCCATCCGTGCAGGCTCCCTAAAGTGCTTTTGTTTGTACGGCAATAGAAGAGGAACTCGGATGTTTACAAATATTTAGATTTAAAGGCTTAAAAATATTGGGACATTCCTATATAGATGATATAATCATCATTTTGTCTTGAATATTTAGTATATCTCGGACAGATATTAAAATTATGTAAAGAGAAGTACTGATTAGGGCATCAGTTTAAATTTTGTGTTAGCTTTACTACAATAATAATATCTATGTGTTTTTGTAAGTGCCGTTGCTCAGTTATTTTCACATGTGAACATTCTCGTAACATGCATAAATTACAGGAGGTTACCAAGGCATACGCAATAAATTCAAAAGTTTATGGCCGATACTCTGAACTAAAGTTTGAATAAATCCACCATATCCATTGTTCTCTTCGTCAGATTTATGTCGAAAGTATCATACGCGCACTGTGGCTGTGTATCGAGTACTCTCATCCTGAAATATTCGCTATCGAAGCTACAATATAACATGTCAGTTTGAATCTGTGAAATGAGACTGGTTTTTTTGGACCACGTTTTTGAATATGTACAAAATAATTTTATAGGTATACGTGGCACTGTATTCCTTGGTGTATCAACCACAAACATAGTGTTTCACTACAAACCATAACAGAAATATGTTTCGTTACGTTATCATCTTCAGAGGAAAATGAATACCGTGCGAAACAGAATTGGGTATTAAAAATTACTTCTCCGAGTAAGAGCATCTACAATCTACAAGAGTTGTAAAACTGTTTAGTGCTTACAGTGTTTGTCAAAATTGTTTCAATGATCGATGTTCCTCAAACCTTGTGGGGTTTGAGATAATTATTATTCATAAACATGCAGATTAAGACCAGCGTACCACTGAAATTTTAAATTTAGTTCCTGAAAAATCTAAATAGTTTCTATGATTCCAAGAATCTATTTATTTCACTATTAATATAGCTCAAAAAAAATAAAAGCCTTGGTACAATAGTCATTTATGGTAACCCAAAATTTGAACAAAATTCGGTATCTTACGATATTATATTATTCAGGATTAGATAAAAGAACTAAATTTTCAAAATTATAATGATTTGTAGCAGCAGCAATCAAGAGACCATGGCAGTGTGTAGATTTTGTCGATTTTTTTTAAATGCCTCTAATTTGAAATTCGCATTACTTAAATTTTTCTGATGCCGATTATGGAATCGCCGATCACCTGATTTCAACTGACGTTGACTACTGGAACACCCTATAAGAGAACTGTGGCAGGGTGAAGGGTGAAATAAGCAAATGTACTTCAAAATTACTTTGAAGTACACAAAATTAATTTCTTCTTCACGGTACAAGCCGTGTACATGCGGTTGCCTGTTAAATTCGTGATAAGCAACGCAAACAATGATTTTGGTGAGATTAAAGTAAAAAATAACAGGAAACCCATTAGCAGAACCACGCCAGCGTAGGGAGAGATTTATAATGAAAAGGAGAATAAAGGGGTGTTGATAAAAAGGGGTTGTGATAGTAGGCCGTAGAGCAAAGTGGATATTTGTTAACTGAAGAAAATTAAATTGTTTTCAACTGTAATTCGTGAGTGCTTTGGCTGAGAAATGAATGAAGCATTGTCTGCGAATGGAGCGAATGCCTCAACTAATTGGAATTGAGGCTTGAGGCCGTGATTTAGCATTGAGAATTTAGCAATTTCTGTTTGTCTCAGCGTATTTGTGTAGGAATTATTGATGTTCAATTTAAATTGGCTAAAATGTGTTTCAGCTGGGCTGAGCTTAGAATGGTGTGACCTACACGAATATGCTTGATATGAATCAAACTTAAAAGTTCACTTAGAGATTCCAATATATTATATAATAGTTGTAATCGATCCTAAAATCTGATCACATCCGGCTCATATAAAACACCATTACTTATAAAATATTCCTTATTGTCTATACGTTTGCTTGCCGGCTACCAAAACCATGCGTTTGATTATTCTCCAGTACCTGCCGAAACGTCATCGAACTTTTTTGAATAACGTATGTGGTTTGCAGACGAATTTCTCCTCGGTTCATGTCAACATGTATAATGATCAAACTGCTGTGATTTCATGCCTCTGGCTGGTGACGCGAATATTTTCAAATCGAATTCATTTCACATAACCTCAAATTGCTGGGATTCCTATTAAATATTCCACGGCCGCTCCGATTCGAGTGATACATTTTCGATGGCGGTTCAGTCGGAATATTCGAGCAGGGTGACATATTGAACGAAAGCTAATGCCGTACCGCGTAGTGGAAAAATACAGCCTTTTTTTGATTCAGCAAAGCTTTACTTTATTCTGCCGTGGAAAAGTTTTTAATGACTAAGCATTTCATGTCAAAATGTTACCGCTTATAAGCGTGATTGTGGTGAAACGTCTTCGACAAATCCTGCTGTTGAATTTTGAAATTATAACAACGTTGACTGGACACGAAGTGGAAAAAACATTTTTTTCCTGCAGACAATCAATCTTAACGCAATTATGAATTCAAAATTTATTTTTTTTTATCTTTTGTTTTTCCGTTAAATGCTGCCGAGACTACAGAAACCTTAGTAACGTAATTGCATCAGTCACGTGTGGTTTTGATGAGCGACCAGTGTAATTAATATGAAATATGATTCATACTGTTGAAAATCTGACGTCCAAATGTTCTTTTCTAACTTGATCTACCAGAAATTCAAATAATTCACAAATCCGCTGAGGTTTTGGAGAGAAAAGCATTACCCGAAATATCGCAAACACTTATTATTTATTCTAATTTGACTGAAAGATCACTAACACATATTATATTTTAAATTGATAAGTTTGTTCTCATTTAAATATAACTAACTCTAAATCTCTTTTCAGGTAAGGATTGTAATCAAATAATAGAAACCTCAGTAGGGTCTTGATTTCTATGGTAAGTGCAATAGTAATTTAAAATGATTATATTTCGAATATGTGACAATGAACCTAGTACGATGAACATAAAAAAATGGCGTCAAGTAGGTTGACGCTGGACTTGCCAGGTACCTAATGGAATCAGTTTAGGTTTGGTTAGGATTTATTAAAAGATTATGTAATTAATACAGTGTTAATTACATAATCGTTTTATCTATATGATGGAGGAGTTTTACAAAGTAAGAGCATCTACAATCTACATGTTCAATAATGAAGTTTGAGCGTTGATTGAAATCTGAAAAATACTTTCCGAGTTTTAGAGGCGTCGAGAATTAACGAACAGAGTACAGACAGGCAGACCGACGGAAATGATCGACTTGGATTTATGTGATGCACGTGTCATGAAACATCAAGAAAGCACATCTCGAATTCGAAATTTTCCGCGATTACAATACTTCCTGGCCAATTGGGATGGGAAGCAAAATGTTATTAATACGCCAATCTCGGCATCTGTCTTTGAACCTATACTATAATAAGGAATATTCAAAGTTTTTGTGAAAATCAGCTGCCACAAACATAAATCAAATTAGCACTTTAGCCAGCTGTGCAATCAATATCAGCTGATGGAAAAAACTCCCTCGTATTCCATTTGAATTCGGCATTAGCGCCATGAAGGCACACGCGTGCCATTCCCAGCAAAAAGAGGCCAAATCGCCACTCCCACTGGTGCCGCTCGAATGTTTATAGACTTTTTTGCATGCTGCAAAAGCGAACTTAACTGCCGGATATTCGAATAGGATGGTTCACTGGTTATCTTATTGATTTGTCATATAGTGTTAATTTGGGTGAACTCAAATCTAGTAGAAGAGACCAAGTGTTAAGCCGAAGATACATCTGACATTCGTTGGCATTCGCTGGTATTGCCATCATTGCTGCAAATTCGTAGTCATTCGCGGCAACGTTGCTTGGTAGACTGACACATCTACGAGCTCCCTGTAGAGTTTCATTTGTCAAAAAACATTCGATTCATTCGCGGGAAGACTAGCTGACGGATGTACATCTCGTACCTACGTGTTCATTTATTATTTTTTAATAAACTAGTGTACTTGATACGAATCCCCACTAGCTAGAAATCGTAAACAAATAACAAGTCTCACTTCTGGTGGTATAGCTTCTCTTTGTATTTCGTCTAATAATTTTTGGTTTAATCATTTCCAGAAGGATGCTGAAATCTTCTCGAGACATTCTGGTAAAGTTTTTAAAAAACGTATCATTTAAATCGGCTAGTAAGTTCGTACCATCGTAACTAGTTCTACTTAAATATAAATCATTCATCCGAACATGTCTCTGTTCTCTCATACCGGTAACTTCAGATCCGGCTTTCTATTTCATATAATACTTATTTTTCTCAGTTCTCTCGCGTGTTGGTGGTGATATTACGGTATTTTTTATCTGCTGTATTCATTTTGACATCTTTATATGCTTTCCTGAAAATCCATGAGAATTATAAAAATCCATACATATTTTGATATCTGCAGATTTTTGGAGCTGATAGATTGATTATGAATTGCATTACGAGTACTTCCAGTTTTAAAGTTAATACATTCCACTTTGAGGTATTTTGTAACTGCCTCTGAAATAGTTATCTAACGCAATAAAAACACAAAGACTCCGAAACTGAAAAATGTGCTGATGTCACACCTGCCATAGATAATCAGGAAAAATGTATGTTTTTCCCACGTGAAAATATAAAACGTTGACAATGGTCAGCGTTGGGTGGTGTATTTCGACCTTCCTCACAACAGCGGAGCACGACCCAAACGAATTTATCACGTTGTTTTCTTCCGGCCGGGTAATCCCGTGAAAAATACATTCCTCATAAACGCGCCACGACTGTAGACAAATCTCCAGGGAAGGGGGTCAACCTCTTGCCGTGAGGGCAAAGATCCGTTGGCGGTAGTTTGTGATTAGGGCTCGTAAATCTGGAAAAATGCCCGAAAATGTTTTAGATAGAATAGTCTCTGGACGTCGCGCTCGATATATCGAGGGCTTTTGATAGGGTATGGCACCAGGTCTGTGTAATTGTAGCTTCCAGTGGGGGTTCTCTCGCTCCACGGAACACTACAACACAGACGATCGTTGGAGCTTTGCTCGAATGTGTGGGGTACACTCCGAAGCACTCTCCAAAGGTTCTGGGCAAAATCCATATACGAGCAATACGCCTGACCTCACAAAGGACCTCCACAGTCTAGAAGAAGGGTGGCTGTTTTGTGTCGCAATTATTTTCGCTACGGTTAAAGTGAACTCCTATAAACCCTCAACCATTGTCACGAAAATGTTCTGAAAATATTTCGCGCCTCAAGAGACTATCCCCTATGCTATTCTATTATGTTAATATGTTAAATTACTTGAGAAATTTCAAGAGTAACTCAAGATATAGAAGTATACTCAGAAATATATGGATATGGTTCCGAAAAATCAATCTGTTCATTTACAGCCAGGGTTTTGCAGATATTTTTGGATCTGTAACCTTTCTATCAAATCGATAATAGCCCTTTTAATATAATTGTAAATCCAATTTAACCTACTGCCGTTGCCGACTTTATTACCCTGTCATTACTGTAATAAATCAAAATGTATCGAAGTCATAGAAGAACAAAGTAGCTCAAGGAATAGGAAACCTTAAGTCATGGTTGAGGTTTTTCCACGGTTCTCCCTTAACCCTAGCGTTGCCCAAAAGTGGATATCCTCGATGTCTAATGTAAGGCTTGACGTGCTTCCGAATGTACCATTGATACATTCGCATTGTCATCCAGCTTTAGAGATATTCCAGCGACGAGGATTCACCATTTCTGACAAATAGTACATTCTCATTTCTGACAAATAGTGCATTCACCATTTCCGATAAATAGTGCATTCACCATTTCTTACAAATAGCGCATTCACCATTTCTCAAAGTTTTATTGTTGAGACACCGGACGATATTCAAGCTGAATAAAATGGCCCAAAAGGGGGCAGTTTCGTCCTGTTTGTCCAAAGCATCGCCGTTTATGTGCATTTGTCATAAACGCGCGAGGGCTTCAGCGGAATGCAATGTTTGCACTACATTTTTAACGTGGCCGTTAGGATGAGGCAGCAGAGAAAATAAAGTACGACCGTTCGTTGTGAAGTGGATGAATATATACCCGTGCGCTCATTTTTTTGCGTTATGCTCTCTCACCCTTAAGCGGCACAGAATAATGAATTTTTCCAAGTTTTTGTTTTATTCGCTGCCCTTATAATTCTTTGCCATGAATTTTGTTTTTCTACCATTTTCCTTCACGATGATCGTTAGAGGATTTAAAAATTATGTATGTTTTTTATACGCTGGGTTTTGGGGGCCTGAGCTAGTAATTTATTGGATTGTATCAAACCTTCCCCATATCATAATTTTGTACTTCATATGGCTTTCGAAAGTCCCATACGTGCGTCACCAAACTAGCACATACTATGCGTATAGCTACAATTGACGAAGAGAAAATGAATTTCAAAAATTGTAACCGAATTCAGTTTTATCATGAATACCTATTTTCTCTACTAATAAATAGCTCCTTCACAATAATTCATGATCCTTAATGAAAATGCGGTAATCTGTAGTACGAGTAGCAGTAGCTGAAACAAACGCGGAACAGACTATCCTCCTCCATGAAGAAAGCTCACCACGCTCTAAATTGCCACACACCTTGGAAAAAGGTTAAATAAATAAATTCTGTTTATAGGTCGGATGTTCCTTAAGATTTCAATATCACGTTTATTTCTACGTGGTTTGGAAACAAATATGTAAACAATGATCACATTTTTCATGATTAGTACCAGTTTCATGAAGGGTTAGTTAGACTCTTTTCATCCATCCATGTATACATTATGAAATTCCGCCAGCGTCACCGTCTATCGTTTGTGCCAAGAGATGTATTTGCAGTGCGTGCACTTGCATTCTACAGCGATTTCCAACGACAAAATCGCAGGAAAACAGGCGTGTGTGATTGTACACAGTGCACCGATACCCAAATCCCTATTCAAACATAATCACTTCTAAACAGAATGGACAGTGTTTGCAGCGAGCAACCACAAGTTTCCCGACTGGCATCGGCAGTTGATTTTATGATAGTGAGGTCCGTTTGGACATACATCACAGTTTTAAACACGATTTCTCATAGCTTCATGTGTATTCATGTTTGTGATGGAATCTTCAAAAATTATTTTTACCCACTTCAAACGTCACATTAATTTTATATTTTGCGCAGTCATCAAAGGCCGATGACAATACAGTAGTTTGATAAGTTTGTCCTATTATTACCTCTCATTTCAAATTTTTTTCTAATTAAAGTTATATTTAATGTTTAAATACCTGGATATACGATAAATTATATGAGCTAATGGCCATACCACGCCGATTTCGCCGGCTCTCATCCAATAGACGAAGCTAAGCAGCATCGGGTGCTACGTTACTTGGATGGGTGACCGCTTTTTGACAAGATTTTTTTATAAGCTTCATATGTATGTATGTATGTTTGTTATATCACTTGTTATACTTTCGTACCTGTTTTATTAAAAAATTCAGAGTTAGTGTTAGAATGTAGTACAAACATCCAACTCAAAACAGATAGCGCCTGGTCATGGGCATTGCTTATACTCGTATCGTAATATCACCCAAATTTGTTGGTTTGCTTGGACTAACGACCTGGTATGTGCGTCGATTATATGACGATAGGTGTATATAATGCACAGCGCACGCAGGTTATATTTTGATGAATCAGTCTAAATATTACGAAGGTATTTGCTTTCAGCTATTACAATCCTGTCAATACGATACACAAAACGGATTTCACTGCCAGGAATCTATTGTACCTATACCGGGCCAGGGAATGCCAGAATTGAACCTGGGTATAGAATGAGTGTTTGATTTCTACACGAGACATCGGTGAAAATGTGAATGATGCGTAAATATTACTGTTCCACATAGTTTGGAAATGTATATTTGTTAGATAGAGGCTGTAGATGAAATAATCGTGTATTTAACACGCAGCTTCACAAATAAAACTCTCTTATAGTGATGCGTTTCGATTTATATTTGAATCATCGTCGGACCGTCAGATTTGACAGTTCATAAAGGCTACCCAGGTTACTTCAATTGGTGCAAATACAGTCGTTAAAAAAATTATATACCTCGGGTCTTCTTCAAGATTCCACATCTTCGTAACTATATTTTACCAATATGGATTTTGAGACATTCAGATTAATAATATCTTACACAAGAAGTTTTTTGGCCTACCAAGAGTCGAAAAATAACGTTTCATTGTCAGTTTACTAGATAACATAGACACAAAAATGTAACATTTTTGAGATTCCGCAATTTCCAGTGCCGTGTACATGTTAGCAGTTTTAAGTCCACCATTTACATTTTTAAATGCAAAAAGTCATCTCCGTAATCAGTAGATTCCAAACCCGGGTTGACTTTTTTTTTGTTTTTAGAATCCGACTATTTTTAGTAGTACACGCCTGCCATTAAAAATACAAATATTCCAGAAACATAAATAATCGATGGAAGTTCACATTTGGAATAAGGGTAGTAGTCAAATTTAGTTTGGTCGTAATAATTTTTATTTATATTATGATAATCTTATAATTGGTGCAACTGAAAATGTGTAATGTGAATCAACGTTTAAGGGTTTCTTAAACACAGGCATCAGTCTGATACTCATGTCAGCATAAAACGTCAAAAAGCCCGTTAGCTTCGTCATGGTGTATAAAGTAGAAGTATTTCCAGTTTTTAAATCAGTATACAGTCTACTTGACTCTCCCCATAGTATCAATAGAGGGAAAAGTGGAACCAGGTGGATATTCCATTCGATTACACTGAAATTAGCTAGTGGCGCGGTATGTGTGTGCGTTTGGTGTCAGCAGCAGCCCAGTGACTGCTAATTAACCAATCGATCACCGTCATCAGTCATCGTTTTTGGGCACCTGGCCCTGGCTCCTGACGTATTTGCTATTAACAAAAATCAATTATTTGCACCAGACTGTTGCCGTGCGGCCCATACAGGTTCATGTTCACCTATACACGTATCCAGTAGTGGACTAAGCCCGTGGGAAAATCTAAATGTGGCCCCATTTTACTCCATTTACAGATGATAGCGTATGTTAACACCTCTGTATTTTCCACTAAACGACCATTATTTTGTACTGGCCTTATAAAGTTAGTCAAGTACAGCGCCATTAACTATACGCCATTTTACTTCTACTGAGGATAGAAGTTATGGCCGTAACAGGAAACACTATTGTTTGGTCTCAGCATTGAGCGTTGTGAGAGTGATAATTATACCATTGAAGGAACAAATAAATTAAAAATAGGAACTTCTTATTAGACGTGAGAAAAGAATACCCTGTATCTAGGTAACGATTGACCAATAAAGGATTCCCTATCTTGTGGTCACGTATATACATGTATATTAATAGATTATTATTAGATTCGATATACTTAGTTGCCGATATTTTTTAGTATAAACTATATTTCAAAAACACTGAAAGTGCGAAGCAGTGTTTTTGAAATATCTACATTGTCTACAATTTACGAACAACTCTTATTTTTTATAGTTTTGGTTACCTTTACGGTTTAAGTTGGCCTAGTGCGGATCAGGATAATTAACCTTTAGCAATACATGTGGAATACGGTAGGGAATCCATCTGGCTTAATTGAAGGGTAATTATCCTCAGTGCGCGCATACATATATTATTAAACCTAATCACTATTTCGATGTTGTATTTGATATGCGTAGGAACGTTTTATGGATGTTATGGTAATGAGTCTCGATTATTATTATCACTTTTATTTGGAACATGTCTGCTGTAGATACTATAATTGCTTTTTTGTTGTTATTATTAGTTATGCAGTTATTTGAGTAGAATATTGCTATTGTTACTAATTATCTACGAATATCAGGTAACAAGGCTATGAGCATTACGTCATTTATCACGTCCGACAAATGTAGCTGGCGTCTGGAGATATTGTGGCCCACCAACAATTCCATATGACCTCTAACAATAAAATTTTATTTATTTGTACTATTTGGAACAGTAAAAAGATGGTGAGGGGAACATGCGGCGCATGCTTTTTCCAATATCCATATTTAAGCTTAATGAAGGTCTGAACTTATTCACCAATGTTTTCGAAAGCTTCAAAGAGAAGGCAATCTAGTGAATCGCCAGGTTAGAAGAGCAACCTTTTTGAAAATTTCGACTTATAATGTATGCAGTTGTTTCTGCCAGATAACCCAAAATCGCAGTTCATCCATATTAAAACGTCTTTGATCGTTTGAAGTTTCTGTGGAAACTAATAGCTGCACTCTACAGCGCCATCTATAATATTCCCTTTGTGGTAATAAGTGACTGCGACCAGTAAAACTTTGTTCATAAATTATCTGAAAAGCTTTTCTAGCCCGAAAGTTGTTGTAATCACTCAGCCGAATCAATTATTAATTCGTTCGTAGGAAATTGCTAGACGCTTCAATCTTCTTGATACTATTACGGAAAAAACTGGTTAGTGGTGAAATAAGTTGATTCAATAAATCACTAAATCTTTGGTTTTTATTTTATGCAGCATTTCATGCTATTGAATTACATAGATTTTGGTGACATTTGCCGGTTGTTTGTGCACAAGGTTGCAAAAATTAATCATTAATATTATTTATGCACTTTTCACTATATTCATGCTTAAATATTAACTATCCTGGCGTCTTTTTTCCTTTAAACTATCTATAGACATTATGGTGATATGAAATTTGTAATCAGGAGAAAATGGTTTATGTTTTGAAGAGCGTAGGAGTTGGTGGAAATGCAGAAAGCTTATCGGAAATAGTAATCCGACAATCTTTCTGCGGTTCATTTATATTCCTAACACATTTGGATGGCTCTGGAAAACACTTGGACATTATGGTGCATAGTTGAGTCAAAATATTTGAACTATGTAACAAACTTTGTGAAGCGCTAGCAATGGAAAATATGAAGTCATAGTATTATATGGAGGTAAAAAAAAATATATCAAAATGGGGAAACGTGACAAATACATAGTTATTTTTTCAATAATACGATAATGCTTTGATAATTACCTGTCTCGAATTGTGGGATAAGATTAACGCATCTAATGTACATATTCAATTTCCATGATTCCATTTGTTAGTTGGCATGAAGACTGTCACTTCTCAATTTAATTGAAACATGTTTCAAAACATTTACTTCATTAAGGAATCTTGTTTTTTAGGATTGTTCTTGATGTGAAATCAAAGATCTTAAACGTTTCCTTCCAAGGAATTACCCAGCAATCAGAAATTCCCCTTTCTGATGAATAATTCCAGTTCTCGGTAAATTATTTTCCAAGATAATTGAGTGCTCTGATGATACTTTTTTCTATTTTAACTCCCACTTGCATCTAGCGTAATAAACTGAAACAATGCCATCTGATTCGACAATAGACTAAGAGCCAGTCGGTACTTGTTACGATGACATAATCGGAATACTGAATTCTTACATGGTTGAAAGTGGGATCTTTTCCAAAAACCATGGTAAAAGGCAGGACATATGCTTATTCCAAAGTCTCTAATATGTAAGGATAAGGACATTAGGCACATGCCATTTTTGTGTATGCACAACTTACTGGACAACTAAAGGGAAATGCCCACCATAAGTGCATTTTTTACAGTAATGCAACTTTCGCAAGTAGAAAACTATGTACAATTGTTTCTTTTGATGTCAAAAATGCCTTCAGTCTGGAAAAGTGAGAGCAAACAGCTATCTGAGTATAGGCAACACGTGTTCAGGAATCAGCGTCAAGCAGTGTGCGGCATTCGTGTCTATAAAATGGAATTTATTTGACTAAATCTATTGTAAGGTCAAGCTTACCATAAATGTGGGTGTTCCTCAAGGTCCTTTCTCCAACGCTCTTCTTGTTGAAGTTCATCGAGAACTAACTATATTTCTACAAAGTCGGAGGTATCGTCAAATTCAAAAGTCTGCAACTATTAAAATTAAATTTATTTTTCATTTGCCGTGGAGGCAAGTGTGTGAACTATCATCTATATCTAACATATACATAGTATTGCCGGGGACTAAAGTTATAGGCTTTGACGATGATCGAACATTTTCTTCTCCTTACACTTATTTCCCATCTCCATTTTTTGCAACTCCAAAGAGATTATGTCAAATTGTCAAAGTCCACATGGAAATTCTACTTTTAGAAAGTTTGATCGTTCTTATTTATTTGTTCTTTTTTGCCAATGATTCCACCGCCACTCCAGCGATTTTCAGGACTCGTGCACAGACAGGCAGATCAACAAAAATGTATGACATGGCTGTTGGCGATATGTATGTCATGAAATATAAAGAAAACATAAATTCATTAATTCGCATTAATTCAGAATCTCCATCTGACATTCATCCTCGTATGGGCGTATGAAATCCTCCACCAGCTCTTAGATCAACGTTACATCTACGCGTAATAATGAAGGTCGTTTTGCCGTTTGCTCGTCTCGCAAATCCCTGAAGACTCTCAGAATTTACAACCGAAACTGGCGGTGCGGCGTGGCGCTTGGCGACCCAGAGCTTGTTTTATTTCTCGGTCTGGCAATTTTTAAATTGAAAAATCGTTGCTTTGTCATCTACAACTGGTAGCACCGCGCTGCTCTTAAACTTTTATCTGTTTACAAGCAAAAAATTCGCAATCGCTAGCAGCGATACTGAAACCAGTGGTGTAGGTTTATGTAATGGACCATTTCGGTACGCTTGATGCACTATTGCACTACTCATTCTCTGTATCGTATTCTACCTCTTATAAGAGTTACGGAGATAGTGGCATGACCTTCATTATTATTTATTGTAATCGCGAAAAATGACTTACTCGAGATATTGTGTTTTTATGATATATAAATCACGAAAAACCACTCATTTCCGTTGATCTGTTTGTCTGTATGCCCGGTAATCCTTAGCTCCTTAATAAAGTGGAAAGTACTTATCGAATTTTGATGAAACTTTGACTGTAAGTTACCACTTGGACAAAGACGGAAAAGCTTTATAGTTTTTGATAATCGAGTCAGTGGCCTCGAAGTTATCGTCAAAAAAAGAAAGATTAAAATCTGAAATTTTGTTTCTGGGCGTTTCCGAGGTCCTTGATCATTTGAGGGTTGAAAAATTTGGGGTGGAGAGTTGAGGGTAGAAGGTTACCGTAAAATCATTTTTTTTGCTGCCTGTGATGCCAAGTCGTGCATAGAAGCGGTAAATACAATGAGCTACTTTTTTACTTGTTGAAAATGTCGACAAGTATCATAAATTATTATGAAATAGCGTTTCAGCCCGTTGAAAAAATGTTGAGTCGGTTGACTTAGTTTTTTTAAATTTTGGTCCGCTCCTAGGGCTGCTGGACTAGTTGAAGGACGTTTTTTAAATATCAGCAATTATGGGCATCAGAGGAAACGTGGAAATTTTGTGAATTTTTAAAATTGAAAAAGGATTAGAGTGTGCCAATGTCAAATCGCATTTATTGAATAAAATGAGTCATTTCGTAAGTATACATGATTTGTTAAACTATACTTCCTACCTTCCTACCATGAGTAAAGAGTTCCAGAAAATCTGTTGTGCTTACATAGATACTGTATATACCTTAGAATGTAGGAAAGTAAATCAATTTGTGGCTAGGATTTTCCAAGTAACTCTGTCGGAGGATAAAATCAAATATAGCATGACGATTCACAACGTATGACTTTGTATACCTGCTTTGCATAGTTAACGGTTACTTTAATTCAGCACACATAAAGGCGTCTTAAAGATTGCCTGATAAACCTTTCATTATCACCGTTCCGCTTAAACCAAGAACATTTAAATACACATGAAGCTACATTGAAACTATCAACCATGCCAGGTTGGGAATGCCGAAATTCGAAAACACAATGCTTTCAAATATTTGGACCGACAATGGCACGACAATAAATAATCACATATAGTAGGAAAGGGACAATTTTTGATAAACCTAAATAATATTAGCTAAGGATGGGAGTCGAACCCGTGTCTGCACCATCCTGTGCTAACGCTTTACAGGTTTTGGGCACCGCATTGAAATCCAAATCCATCTTGTAAGGTTCACTATCGCTCCTCGCGTTACCATTTCTGTATTTATCTCACTTCCAATTGCACACGGTCTGGAGAACACGCCACTCAGGGCAGTAAATATGGTTATTGCAGCGAGCATTTGTATCTCCGTTTGTGTATGGAATACTAGTCGGATGAATCAGCATCGGTAACTGTACAATTGCAGGAAACAGATCATAAAAAACAGCTTTGGAGTAAAGAAAATCCGAAAAAAATGTAGGTGATCACATACCGTGTACCGCGCGGCAAAGCAAATAATGTCTTTGACTCGGCAGGTGGCATCAGATGGAGGGTCCAATAGTGCTGCAAAATGTAATATTCTGGCAAGAGGTGCTAGTTAATTCTAGTACCGTCTATGGAAGTTCATTGAAAAATAAAGTATGTAAAAATGATGCTCCAGAGCCAGCATAACGTGATTTGTGCCTATAGAATGGTATCAACAGAAGTAATGCTGATGTCAACTGGAGTTGTACCTATTTATCTAGAGAGATGTATATTCTATAGAGGCATCAGATGTGGAAGATGATGAAGGGTAGTAACTATTTATCGAGTATGAGAAGCGGTGGGAGAGAACTTTCAGTGTAGTATCAACTAGCAGTGTGACTTCAGATGCTAGAAAATGGTTTCACGAGGAAGCAGTACACATACTAGCATATAATATTCTTAGCGCGTGACTGATGCTTGGTAAAAGCTCACTGCCATTAGTATGATTTTGAATGAAAACGCTACTCACCATAATGAAATACAACAAGTACTTACCTTAGTGGGGATTGGGGAGATCTAGTGATCTGCTACATGTTCCACTTTACGAGAAAACTAAAGGCTAGAAGGGACAAATTCATCGAGCTTTCGTGCCTTATAGGGTCTAAAAAATATTACCCATGCTACTACAGCTTTTTAAATAATTTTTTGCATAGCTCAGGGGTCACCAAATATGGCGGACCGACCACGTTTTTACACACTGCGGACCTCTCATTTTTTTTTTCTCTTCAGGTGTTTGGTACAAATTTTAGAGGTTTTTTACTCTCCAACTTTGTGAGACAAGCGAAAAGGTTCATTTTTGCTCTTCAATTTTGTCAGATAGGATGAATATCTGATAAAGTGGGAAATGGTTTATTCAATTCCTAGCTATGACTCTGAATTTAAAAAGTGTGGACCGCAAAACGGACTCTAAATCAACCAAAAATTGGTGACCCCTATCATCTCATGTTTGTGAAATAGGAGGAAAGGCTCCCAGAAGAAACATTTCCAAGACGACCAACTTAGTAGTAGCAAAGTAGCATTACTCTGCAGTCGGCGTCTGAAATCACGTTGGGCATTCGGTGATAAATGCCGCACTTTAGTGTTAGTCCCAGCGCGTGTCCGAGCAACATGTAACATATCGCAGCCGTGGCCGTAGCAAATTCTTCCTGTCACCTCCCCGGTTCTCCGCAGCACCGCTGTGTGCACATGTTGGGGCAGCACATGCTGCACCATGGCCGACTGTCGTTTGTCAAAAGCGGACCGCGTCACAAAGACAAACTTCGCGACTTACCAGTTGTTTGTAAGTCGGCTGTATCCACTGCGACAGTTAAAGGTGCTCCTTGATGTTTGTCACATGGGCGGAGTACGGAGATTTACTCAAATCCAAACGTTGTAATTGTCGTATGATGGAAGTGTCACTTTCTTTATATGAGAGATCCATTTAAGACCTTCGAATTGCTACGATTTAACATCAGTACTCTAAAAGACGATCAACTTCGCAGTGCAATCTGATGAGATCTTCAGAGCAGCTGTCCACAAAAACATTACAGTTGGACAATCGAACATAGGAGTATCTTCACTTAGTGCTTAACAGTTTCAACCTAATGTTTCAATTTTTGATATATGACAAAGAAGGGATTTTATCAGGAAATATCAAAATAATTATTATGATGGTTTCAAAATGTCATGATATAACGGGGGTGCCATTTGGATGCAATACAAGGGACACACGCAAGTTCAAAAAATGGTGGATGAGCCTATTATTTATAGCATGTGCTTCCATTTTAAAAGATGGTGGCAGTATTCATTTACTTGCAGTAGTATTACAAAAAATAATTCTTGGAAATTCATAGCAAGGTACTGCCATGTGAAGTGTTTATACAAGTAATGGAAAGAGGTAACCAGAAAATGTATAGTAGACGCATCTAACGTCGTCGGTTACAGTGAATGGAAGTTTCATTTGTTTGATATAGGCGGCATCATTTCGTCCTCCTTGAACCTCGTCAGCACGATGTAGGCTTCGGACGAACAAATTCAATCTCATGGTAGTATGAATTCTGCCAGTAGAATGCTAAAAAAAGCATAGAGGATCAAATACTGGTTTTGAATGAACGATTGAAATTGCTTTTTTCACACAGCTTTACTTTTTTTTCCCAACGGTTAGGAGTCATGAATCATATCCGCAATAAGGACCATCATTTTGCTGTACCCTCATGAAGTGACTGATTTTTGATTGAATAGATAGCTCAAATTGTGTCCACTACCGAAGTTGCGTGTTGTTAGTTACGAGAAAAAGTATTATTAAATGTAACGAGAGTCCATCTTTTACGTAAAAAAGGGCGAATGACACTACGAGATACCCTGGACATGGTAATTACTTGAGCCAACAGAATATGGCGTCACTACTTGCTATAGTTCTGAGCCGATCTACTTCACTCCATTTTTCTTCTCTATTCCAGCACCATTTCTTTTGTAATGTATTTATGTACATCGGATATATACCTTCACCTAATTGCGGTGAAAATCCGGAACCAATTTCATGACCTTACTTGCCTTCTGTGTTTTCCTTTATATCTTTAACAACGTACGGTCACAAAGAAACCTAATAGAACATGATAAGAAAAACCAAGCCGGCGTTAATCGCAATCGTTAGCAGGAAGCAGTGCGTATTATCAAACCCTCATCACGTCCAAGTCCAGCGGCACCTAACAAACCAAACCGCCACCCATCCTAAAGCCACAAAATCCCCTCTCACATCCCTGGCCTATTATCCTCAGGGCAATTGCGTGGTCTTACTACCGAGGGAGTGACATCCTACGACTGCAGAGGTGGGTATCAGGAAACTTGACAAGGAAAAACGTGTCACATTCACCCTCGTTCCTTCCTCTCACTCTCAATCTTTATCTCAGTCGTCTGAAGTGAAAATTGTGTCAATCTCGGAATGAAGGATAATAAGCTATAAACTATGATAATTATTGACTTGCTATCCGCAAGATTCTTCACAGACAAACAGTCATAGTACCACTATGGAGCAAACAACCATACCGAATTTTTGTAATCCAAAAGCTGGAAGATGATATGCAAATCAGCAGTTAGAAAGTCGGAATCTTTACTAAACCAAAACCTGGAGATGATCTGAAATTTGGAGGAAGAAGGACCTTCGGAGGAGTGCACAAGGCATCATCGATGTTCTGGATCGCCTGAGCGGAGTGTCAACTTCGCTTAGAGGTAGGGCGCCTGACTGGCAATCAGAAGGTGTGGGTCCAAATCCTGTAGGGAACCAATCTCTTTTCCTAGTTTCTGAATCTGATTATATTTGGAAGATCTAAACTTATTCAGTTATAAATTTTTGTTTTCACATTGTATTAGAAAAATCAGTATAATGTATTGCCTTTATTTGCTCTAAATTTATGAGTTTTCCGAAACGCCACTTTATATGCAAAAAAATTTAGAATGCATGTTTTGCAGTGTGTGTATCTCCATGAAAGTTGTTTCCTGTCTTACCCGCCTTTGGATTGTAGGTGATTGCGTGGCCTCATT
The DNA here is from genome assembly GCA_949316355.1 of Bruchidius siliquastri. NCBI lineage: Eukaryota > Metazoa > Arthropoda > Insecta > Coleoptera > Chrysomelidae > Bruchidius > Bruchidius siliquastri. Next base: position 37,934,391 of record OX438533.1, on the reverse strand, counting down.
ACCGGCTGTCGGCGTCTCTCAGCCCGTTTGATTTTCTTTGGTTTCCCTTCCCGTGCTCGTCCTTATTGACCGTATTTACATTTAGCCAAGAAAATAAACAGCATGGCTGGATTGGTCGAGCTCCGGAATCCGATGATATATTGAGAAATAATAGAGAAAAGGGGATGTGAACCCTATATTGATGACTTTTTTTGTATTTCTAATCTGTACAGGGTCCTGCATCTTAGCTCCCGTCTTCTGTAGCTCCATTATCAATTAAGTTGGGATTTTAATATTTTGCATGTTGTATCTGTACCTTAGATTGCATTTTAGGAAAATACTATCGATCATACAGGGTGTCCCAAAAAAGTGTGAGTCATAATGACATATTTTTTAAATTGAACTACCCATTTTTTGCATATTTGGGTGTCTCCAATGGTCACCTCTACTATCCTAAAATATTATCAAAATCGATGCGGTTAAACCGACGAAATAAAATAAAATGTAAAAAAGATCGTTTTTGCATCACCGACTTTAAAAATTGCTGAAAAATACGAATGGTGCGTAATTATCACATTTAAACTAGGAACTTATTAAGTAAGATGTGGATGTCTTGTTGACCAAGTTTGGTTGATCTAAATTGTACAGGGTGTTCAAAAATGACTGCCAAACTTTTTAAATATTAAAAAACTTTTTCTTTCTTATTTTAAATATAAGCCCCCTCTTTATTCATTGCATTCGGTGCGGGAATAAAACTTTTTTCTAAATACATTCCTATCAAAATTCCTAACGCATTAAAAGTTATTCGCCAAAAACTACTTATTTCGCCTATTTCAATAACAATTTTAACTTATAGGAAAAACACTTAAAAATGTATTTTGTACTTTCTCAATCAAATCAACGCTATTGTTGTGAAATAGAGACCTAATATTAGAATTATACATGATCGAACCAATGAACAATAAAATTAGGATCTTGAAAGCTTGAACCGAAAACCAGTGGAAGATCTATTAATAGAACCTAAATATGTTTACTCTTTGAAAATATTGATCATATAAGGCTTAAACGTCAGTTTTGAATGCAGATCTCTTACCTCATTTGCATCCGTTACTATGTTGTTGTTGATCAGATATATAAATCTTATTGGATTATTAACTCAAATAAAATCCCATAAATCAAATTATGGATGGATTTGAACCATTTCAAATTTTGCCGCATATCGTGAGAAGTAGAACGTAAAAGTCGTGGAACAGCTTTGCAGTGAAATCATATGATTGAAAACGCATACCGGATGTAAGCATGCATCTCTTCACAGAAAATATTTGTATGCGACAGAAGATATTAGTCGGTGTCACACAGGGAAGTTGAAAATGTGTACCGATGTGTCTTGGTGAGAGAGAAGCTGAAAATGCATGAAATGTGAGATTTATTCTATGCCGCCCCTCATGAAGACTTGTCCACACGATGTAGACTTCGGATGAATAAACAAAATCACATAGTGGTACATAATATATATGGCAAACTCGTAGTTCCATATGCAACCTACATAACCAAAAGTTAGTTACCGATTATCACAAGAATCAACTCACTTCAAAAGGGAATTTTCCACACTTACTGCTACTCTTTGGTTGATGGGTTAGACATCACACTTCTGAAATCAATGAGTTGATATTTCCTTTTTATATCAAACCACTATTACTTTTTCACCCTCACATACCCCTCAACTTATTGTATACCCTTAACCTCAACTTCATTCGGCGCGACCTCGTTACACATATTTAGACCACAGTTGAAAATGCTTTGTCATAAAGGTAACCTACACATTAACAAGGCAGGCCATGGTATAAAAACAAACTACCACAACTGTCACTACACTGATCTATTTTTTGATCACACATATTGAACAAAAAAGGTTCGTGGATTGAAAATTCTGTCAACCGAAATGTCGTCTGCTACAGTAATCTCATGCGGAAACTGCTGGAAAGTTGCTTTCACAAACTAATCTACGGGTAATCCACCGTAAATTTTATGCAGGTATATATTCAGCGTTTGTTCTGTAACAAAATAATCACACAAAAACCGTCTGAATAACACACAACTTAATTCGTGGAAGTTCAGTGAATTGAATTTGAGTCGGTTCATATATGCATCCTATATAAGTTTATGCGTTAGGGCTAATTTTATGAAATTACCTGTGTTGAATAGTCAGCACTTCCGTTTTGTATATCGGAGTCAAAATAAATCAGACGGAGCTTACTAGAACGTAAAACATGTTTATGTATACAGGCTACTTAAAAATTGGTTGCAAAAAAAAATTGAGTCTAGTAGATTGAGTACATCGAGTCCATCTAGCGTGCTGTGCCACACCGCGAACCGGGTCTCTAGATTAGTATGTTGTGCCTTTTTACTTTTGTTTATATTTTTTCACAACCGCCTCGCTGAAGTGCCCGTTTTCATTCCCCGCTCATAATCGTCGACAAGTATTTGGTTATAAAAATTTTAGATTTCTCGCTACTATCCTCTCGCCGTTCATCAAAAAAGAAGTTCCAGTACTTTTAGTTTTTCTGTTTCTTTACAATAACTCTGTGTCACAAACTCTCGTTTTAAGAACTATGAATCGTCGCGTCGAAATGTTACCAAAATCCGAATGTTACTTCTCAAGCTGTAGAGCTGCCAAGGATTATTGGATGCAGCAGGACAGACAGACAGACCGACAGAAATGAGTGATATGTTTTTTCGTGATGTTTATGTCATGAAACGCCACGAAATCGGATCTCGATTCAGAAATTTTATCGCGATTTGCCACAAATTTGGCTTAGAGAATGATAAAGAGCGTGACTATATTTTCAGAAAAAAACGTAAAGACGGTATGAGTATGAAAAAAAGGGCTACTGAGTTAATTTTGAGACAAACAATTTTTGATATCACAAAATAGATATCTTGCAAGTCCAGATGATACATTTTGGAAAACGCGAAAATCGATGGTAATGAAATGAATTTTTAAATGCAAAAAATATTCAAACATATCGTGAAATGTATTCATTTAGCCAGTATAATCAACAACCATTTTACCATGGTCCAATGCAATTCATGTTCTTATTTGGTATACATGTTCAAACAAGCTATACCCGAGACTTCAGTTGCAAATAATCCCATGTGTAAAATAACTGGAAAGCTACAATGCTATTTTAATTAATTGCTAATCCACCGTGAATGTATGCATATAGATATTCGGAATGAGTTGTGTAATAAAATAATCATAAAAAGTACCTAAATACCATATAATGTATGGTCAGATAGAATTTAATATTTGTTGCAAAAATTCTGATAGAAATTGGTAATTCCTGAAACATCGAAGAATAGTGGCTGACCTGTCCCTATTTTATAGATTTTATGATGTTAGATTTTTGCGTAGAAAGTCCTGTTTAATCAACAGAAAACTCAGACAGCCCTGACAAGAAAGTCGCATGCCAGTCGTACAGGGACACCGAGGACTTTGGTCTCAATAAAATTGCATGTCGACATTTTTATAAACCTTATGGTGAGTGTATGCTCTCCAATATGCTGCTATAATCATGCATCTTTCGTCTTTAGCCTAGATTCGTCAGTATAGCCTGTCGGTCTAGCTATAAAGAGCCATTGGATGATTATATACGTAACCCAGTCAAGGGTGTAATAGCAACATCAACTCTCATCCCCAAGCACTATGGCGCTGCTATTGGCATCTTACGAAGTCAAAGGTCCTAATACCTGGATTACCTCAAAGTGCACTTATTTTCGTCTCTATCTGTCCACCTAATTCATATATTCATCATTAGCTGAACAAATATGAAGCTGCTATAAGTACATACATCAAGACTAAATTCAAAGAGTTACTGCTTTGTCAAATCGATAAATATTTAAGTGTGGATTTCCTATTCAAAGTCAATCTCATTGGGGATACCAAATCATGGAATACAACCCTCTACTGGAGAAGTAGCAGTTGCAGTTCCATATTTATACAACGATTCGTCCTTTTCTTATTTTTTTAGCCATTGGTGTGTCTGTCCGTCTATTGGTTTGCCTGTTGGCTCCTGTCTGTCTGTCGGTCTGTCTTTTTGTCTGTCGTCGATCTATCTTTTGTTGCAGTGATTACTGAATATAATGGACGAACCGATAATCAGACAGACCAACGGAATATTCAATCACATATTTTCATGATGCACTATGAAACGACACAACACATATTTTCTGCTACTACAAAAATGGTTCCGATCACAACGCTACCATTGGTTAACTTTGAGGGTAAGAAATGAAAATGCGTATCTCACAACCCCCATTTGCCGAGAGCTACAGTATTTTCTTGTTGACGGCGATTTAGGCTTTTATGGACAAAGTTGTATTCAATTGTATCCCGCGTTGATCGCTCTGTTAAATCCGTCTCTGGATTCCGGTGCCTCTACTTAGCGTTCGTATAAACGCATCTAAATGCAAATTAAATTTGCGCAAGTTCGTTTGTTGGTCCGGCCCCGGAAAGCGCTGGTTTCCGCAACTGTCCGGCTGGCGAGAGAAAAGTAAACTTTTATGATCGCTTTAACGGAACACTGCGCCCTATTAAGTTCTACGTTTATTTCGTTTGGAAGCGGCGAATTAACGTCATGGGTTTGCCACTTTTCTACATTGCTACTATACTACTAATTAGCTTTGCTCTTCTCTCTGTCCCACTTTTTCACCACAGACACTCGAAAAGGATTTCAACTGGGACATTCATTTATGTTTATTAAACAAGCCGAAAGTGCGTTTTATGCAGCTTCGTACTTAGCGCTGGTCGTAGAAATGCGATAAAATTGAAATTGGAGCATATACGTCGCTTGTCTGTCTGTCTGTGTATTGACGTGTTTGTCTACGCATAATTTCAATAGCTACTTCTTTAATTTGGATGAAATTTGATGATGGATACGCATTATTTTGGAAAATCCATTATGCTATCAATAAACCAAACAAAAGCTTATCTTTATGCAGAAATTCGGTTTCCTACGTTTATCACGTTCGTGATCATATTACTTTGCAGAAAAAAATGTTATTCTTGTGATGTAAACTAGTATATGACAACACACAAACTTCAGACATCATTTCAAAATCTTATGGCATAAAACATGCAATAAATACGTATATTTGTCACACTCATTAAAAGGATTGTATGTCGATTAGTAACGAACGTGAAAAACAAGCCTACAATTTTGAGTTCCAAATCTGTTATTGTATGTTTTATGTTCGTAATCGTTTTAGGATGTAGGTGAAAATATTTTTATGGCACTCACTCAATATTTTTTTCATTTCTTCGCATCTATGACTTCTTTTTTTTTGTCATTTCATACCTATATGTAAACTCGTCTGTAATCTTGATCACATTAATTCCACAATGAATATTACGTAGGGTGAGTAGTCTATAACGAGTCTTGAATATTAAAACCCTATTGCGCGCAAATTTCACCCTTTTATTCGTGAAACATAAAGAATTTCTAACAACTACCATTTTTCTATCGACGCCTGTGCCTTATTCATTTCACAATGAACCCCTTCATTTTACGCAGTGATATGCCATTGCTAACGACATTGTTTTTCTTCGCATGTCCCTTTGTAATCGCCCGATTGTCATTTTAACTAAAAACTAAAAGTAAACGAGATAGGTTCGACTTAATTAGAAATGGACAAAAGTCGAGTTTCTGTGTAAAGCTAATTCGACGCTCGAGTTGGAAATAAATGAAAACACTGGCTATGAGAGCTTAATCGAAACCGTTCCGGCAAGATAATAGTTTACTTTTCGTCGGCCAAAATGAGCTCAAACTGTGTGTTGAATTGGTGGCTTTCTGTTTTTGAGGGTAATTCATGCGAGAGAATATATGGCTGTATAAGAGCAGCGGTTGAAGCTTGAAGCTTTGCACTCAATTGTTACAGGTTAAACATACTTTATTTTGTGAAAAATCTTTCTTACTGACTGTAATGCCAAAAGGCCATATATGATCTCTTGAATTCAACATAGTAGCTTCCTGGTTGAAGGTAGGAACTAGAGGCCAGCGAGGAGTCCTGGCTTTTGGCTGTGCTCCTTTCTCTCTTTCAGTATCAAAGCCATTTGAGGCCATAAACTTTAAAATTCTTCACTCACTTCACTTTATGAGATGAGATTTCACAAGCACAAGTATTTCTCTGATTAAACTAAATATGCACTTTTCGAATCTCCCTAAAACAGAAAACATTTTGGAAGTTTCCAGAAAAAGTTCTACGTTAGAGCTATCACGTAATTTTTTTTTTTTTTAAATGAACAAAAATGAAAGACTGTCTATAATATCGCAGGATCGTGAAATAAACTTAAGTTTTGTAAGTTAAGTCATTATTGGTTGTTTTTGTTGCAGGTAAGGAAACGCCACAATAGATGGCGGAGAAAAAAGATTATGTGGAGCAAATTGAGTAAGTATGTGTAATAACAACACGAATTTAATTCTTTTTCTTTTTTATCATAATCACCTTTATGTTTGATAGACATCTTGAAACATTTGAAACTGTGGAAAATATGCTTCTGCCCCGACGATAACCTCCTCGTTTGAGATACATTTTTCCTCCTGTCTTGTCATGTCAACAGAAATAAGGCGCAAGGAGCCAAGTTGAACGAGTAAGCTGAGTGTGGCAGCAATTCGTTAGTGCCATTTATTCAATTTCGTCATGATAATTTGAGATTATTTCGCTGATGCATAGCACGTCTTTTTAGCTGAATGTCTCCTTTGATTGAATCGGTCTAATTATTCACTGTATGTCCCATCGTTCATTCCTTTTGATAAAAAGTTCATGACGATTAATCCTTTCAAAGCTCAAAAAGTCAATTACCCTTCTGTCGATGAAACCGCCCTTTCCTTCTTGATAGCAGATTCACCCGAAAAAAAATCAATTGTTTGGATTGACGCATAAAGTATATTGAATCATTTCCATTTTTTCAGATATCCTATGAAATCACGTCATTATCATTATTTCGACAAGCATATTCAAAAATCAGAAAAAAATATTTTGATTTTATATTCATTCAAAAAAAATTAATAAGGTGTAACCCTCCATCACTAATTTTCATACTGATGACCAAATAAAAATGTGATTATATGCAAAGCTGGATATTTTCATGTCAACGGAAATCAGATCAATAAATTGTAAATTTTTCATTTAACGATGAACTGAAATACGTGTGCAGGCGGACACACGCTGGTCACAAAAATCTGCTTCCTTTAAGCACACAAACACACAGCAACCAGACAGAAAATACCATCGAAATCGTTAATCTAAAAACAACTGTAGCCATTAGCGTGTACCCGATCCTTTTAATTTTGCATTGAAAGCTTTTGGTTATTCGAATCGAAGCCACCCTCTGTTACTTCCATAAGCGTACTGAATGGAAGACCCTAGGACGTCCTGAAATTTAATCATATCCAACCTATTAGATGATATACTCGTACTGACCACCCTTATTTCCATAGAATTTACACATTAATACATTTTGGATTAGGCGTCCTAGCATTACGAATTCTGGACTCGCACTTTTAACATAGCTGAGTATCTTCTTTGGGCATACATCTATCTAGTTTAAAGAATATTCGACCAGGGAGCCACAAGGCTCGGTTCTAGAACCGCTGTTTTTTTAGTATATACATTTGATTTGGTTTGCAAAATCAAAAACTGACAGTTTCTTTACATGCTTATGATGCTCAGCATCCCCCTGAAGACCTGAAAATAGCTAAAACCCTCTACTGTTTAATCCACTCGTTATATCAAGTTCCGTCAGTGAGAGCTTCAAATAAGCAGACTAATCTAACTTACGCAGCCACCTAAGTTCGCCTAGAGGTATCATTATTCCGGTGTTAACAAAAGCCAGACTCGAGTCGTTGCGAATGAGAAACTGAACTCGTTCTTATAAACTCAACAATACAAGACAAACTTGGTATCTCTATGATCCTGTTACAGTTGAATGGTAGGACCAGTGTAGGGATTATACGGGGCGCGCAGGAATGATACCGACAACTTAAAGGGAATAGTGAAGCTTTCAAATAATATAAAACATGATCTCACCTCCCACGTATGTGCAAGGAATGTTTTATGGTGTCTGAATCATGATCATATATTTTTGGGCACACATTGATGTATTGAGGCTTTTGTGAATTTTTCCGATCATTTTTGGTTGGACAAACAAATTTTTCACAAGAAACATTTTCTGTCAAATATCATACTTCGTTTTCGAAGCCAAGAGACTCTCACTCTCACATGAAGATTGCACCATCTGGAAGTCCTATTTCATCGAGTGATATTTATACAGTCTTTTAAAGAATCCACTATATAAATTTCGGCTCTTTCTTTTATTTTATGGTAGAACATCGAAGACTCTGCGCTCCCTAATGCCGAATAATAGATGCCCTTTTCGTTTCCGGTTATACGTAGTGCGGAACCGACAAAGATATGTAACCCGCCACCAGATGCTTTTATTGCTCCAGGAATATCCAGACGCCTTTCCAGATTAATCCGCTCGCTGGCTGCAGAAAAATGTGCCCGGAACGAGCGCAATGCTGTTCCAGTCTCCGGACATACTAGAGTCAGAAAATGTGCCCTTGTGGAAAGTTAGCTGTTCAACACAATTTTTATCCGAGATTTAGATTAAATTTTCCTTTAATCCAACGCATCGTGCCCAACTAAACGTTACTGATTTTTCGGAGGCCTCAACAGCTTTTTTTATAGTGGACAGAACATGTAAGCTGTTCTCAAATGCCAAGATCTTTTGATATTGATTATGGATCATTCGAGATGAGCATTTTTGTATATATTAGAACGTCGAGCAGTGACAACAGTCAGTCAGTCGTGTCAAACAGTCAAGATCCAGAAAACGTAGATATAAATTGACGTATAAGTTGTGTTATTAGTTGAAATAAATTAGTGTTTTAAGAATGTTACAATATCATAATTACACTGGTATAAAGCAATCAATTAGAATAATTGTTTCCATTAACAAATTCATATTAACAATTTGGAAACTCAGGGAGTTTTAGGCTATAGTTTGATTTGAACGAAAATCTTCTTCCAAATATAGTCACGACACTTTCTTAATTCCTTTTAGGTGTATATAGATTTGGTCTACATGCACCTCTATCACAATCCCAAACTGCAACATATCCAATTACATGCAGTCAGTTGGATCACTCAGATCCCTATTTGCTCATTACGAGTATTAGAACTACTCCTGCACTTCTACTTCGTTAGCTAGTCCAGACTAATTTTTATTCAATGTAAGGGTCACTAACTCACTCACTAACGTTTCGGCTGCTGCGGCAGCCTATTCCCAATGTACACATTTTTTTTTTAAATATTTTTTTTTAATTTCCCTGATGATCAGTTCACTCTTACTGATGTTTTTCGATATAATCAGATTTTCTAGTGCATATTAAATAATAATTGTGTATTTAACTTATTTAACAACTAACAACTAGATCCTATCATGGATACAAAACTAGAGCTCTTAAATCTAGCATACTATTACTATATTATTTTTTCTGTTGTCTGTTATAGGGAAAATATATATTATATAAAAAAATTAAAAATATTTCCCTTGAGAAAGAAGTGATAATAAATAAATGGCTAGATAGGATAAATAGTATGCTATATTTGATCTATCCAAGATAGGATCTAGTTCTTAGTTGGCAAGTTATCTGCGTGGGGAGGGAGGGGCTTGTGTGCCAGTTTTCCTCACCTCTCGCCATGGTGTAAATGGTTGAAGTGGCAACAAAATGTTCCTGAATCTTCTAATTATGGGTATAATATACACTTTGAGTATAAGAATTATATTAATATCAAGAAAATTCATATTTTTTTATAAATGATACTTCGGTAGAAAAAGCAGATTACCTCCGAAACTCTTTTTCCATACCAGTATTTGACGCTTGCATTCTAGTCTAGACAGCCTGGGCGCATTGAAATTGTATGATACCATAAAATTAGAGTATAGTTATATAGATTGAATGATATTGACATTAATCAAATTAACTGCCTCTCTGTTTTGTTGATACATCAGAAGTGAAAGAAATTTTGAATCGTCAACCCATAAATTCCTGTCATATACTAATAGGTCTGCGTCAAGAGAACATCTAATTAATGTTCTTTAAACTTACATATGTATCATAGCTTATTTGTTCAGGATTCTTTTTTATGGTTTCTTTTGGATTCTAATGAACTCTCGTCCGCTAGAGGGGCCACAACCAAGCAAGCTCAAAATTAATAATTTGAATCGTCTGCGGGATTCGAACCCGGATTTCCATGGTTCCGTCAACAGCGTGTTTCCAATTGCAGTCATAATACCTCATAATAATGCTATAATTCCTCTAAAAGCCTGTTTAAAAAAAACTGGAAACGCACTTTTGATGAAATCAGAAATAGAACGCTTACTTGTTTCATGTGATATACATACATAGACAAATTTTCTGAATTCACAATTCCTCAAAGGTGCATATAGGTTTTCTATTTCTATGCACTGCAAAAGATATTAAAATTCAGTAGCTTTCGGTCTACACGTATTAACAGAAAAAAGCGCGCATTTCCAGCCACAAAGTAAAATAATATGAGGTCATTTACGTTCATTTTAACACAAAGCAGAGATTTTTTTATTTTAGTATTGTTCCAAACTTTTTTAATTTTAATTGAAGCATTTAAATTGTCAAGTAAAATGCAGATTCTCTTTGAGAGAGGATTGCTAAGGGTTGGTATTTACCTACTTGGTTTTTGATTCCACAAAATATATGCTCATGATTTAAAAATATACTTGTGGTTTGGATACGCTTGCCAATGCCAATGGGCAGCGCCAGAGTGCGGGATGCTTGGAGATGATTGTTGATGTTGCTATCACACCTTTGACTGGGTTTCGTATATACCACCCGATTGCTCTCTACAGCTAGATCGCCAGGCTATACGGACGCGTCTAGGCTAAAGACGAAATATGCATGTCTATAGCAGATCCGATGCATAATGGAGAGCATACACTTAAAACCTTAGTTTGTGCTTTTATAGGTTATAATCTAAAATGGAAATTTTCAATAGGTTCTGAATACAATTCCTAGCTCCAGAGGAATACAAAATGAACAAATTTTGGCTAAATATTTGATGGCTGTTGCTATTTCATTTGCATGCACGATGGCATAAAACATCCGACAATTAATTAACTGAAGTCTGAAATAGCTGTTTTGGTTTCGAAGTATAAAGCAAAAGGATGCTCATAGTAATTTTCCTTCAGATGACAGTCCTTACAAGACAATTATAGACAATATAATGAACAAGGATAGAGGTCCTAACCCTAACAGCCTTCTGTTTGCGAGTTAACAACTAACTCTAATACTTTGGTTTTAATCTTCCCCTGAATATGCTAACATAGTTAGTGAAACACGTGTCGGGGTTAAGGTTCAATAAAAGTGGTTTGTTCAGTGTTCAGCTTGAATGGGTATGTCGCTTTTCTCTCTCATAGCATATTTATCAGAAACAACTGTGATATATTTAATGATAGTAAATCTCGCATTATAAAACGTTACTGTGAAACCACTCTCTTGTTACAATTTTTGAATATACTCAATATTCCCTCTAATTGGGCGTGTAAACCTGTTGGAAATAAATACGTTATCATTATTATTATAAAGAAAAATTAAGTTGATCTCATCCTGTAAAATTTATAAAGAAACAGTCTTCTAGTGCGCGCGAATTAAAGTGGGGTAAAACCAAAGCCAATAATCCTGGAAAGTCTCAACCGCTTGAGTTTATTTGCGCCAGATGGATATGTTCGGTAGCACAAAGGCTATATTTGATTCTAGAAAATATTTTCTGTATTTCCACATACGTCAATTGCCCCTCCAAACCTATTATCGAATGGATTTTGCTATATACAGCATTTTAAATCCACTCTTCCTAATAATAAACCCATAGCATTGGAAGCATCACCGTACTGTTTTCGAAATATTGAACGCTATCCTATTTCCATCCCTTGATATCTCGATTACTGCTGCTTCTATAATGTGTGTATGTGTGTATATGTTAATTATCGTGGTTGGTATAATCACATTTTCCAAGCTATTGTTCAACATTTTTACTCGTTTGTAATTCATCCTTTAATAGAGAGAGCTTAAAAATAATACCATCATCATTATTATGATATTCATAGAAACATGTACTACGAAACCCTAGTATGTGATGTTCTATTTTTAAATATTCAGATTTTCCAGCATCCGACATGAGTTATGGCCCAAGAGTTTGAATAATAAAAATCGGTTTCTAATAATATTTTGTTAAAATCTGTTATGATAAAGTTATGAGTAGCAAGTTTGCTTAGGTACGTTTGGTATCTGTTTTCTGTATAGGGCCAATCTTTCAACCTATAATCTTTCACCCTTAGCCACATTGAATTATTACGGTCAAAATACTAGCTGTATTAAAATAACATTAGTCTAAGATCTTACAATCAAATCTATATTCAGTTTCATTTGTAGCCTTGTAATGGAAAAAGTCTCAAGATTTGTAATGCAGTGTTTTTGAGGAGACGGTTATCAACCTATAAGTATGTTTATATAGACCCACACTTTCTGAATCCATCCCTAAATAAATAAACCAATCTCCCTTTCTAGTTTTAGTTCGTTTGAGCTTTTTTCCGTCCATTATGTCCGTTTCCTTCTATTTCTTCATTTCACCGCAAATGCCGCCGCCACTTCAAATAAATATGTCTTCATATGTATTTATGTGATTTACTACGGCATTCAAACCTTCGCCTTCTGATTGCCGGTCAGACGCTCTGCAACTAAGCTAAGCTGACACTCCGCGTAGCTGATCCAAAAAGTTGATAAAGTTAGGTGTACTCTCCCAAAACTAATTCTTCTTCCAAAATGGGTGATTCGTTCGTATCCGAGGTCGGTTGGTATTCCGAGGGAGAGGGAGGTTAGTTGTATATCGGCATTAGTAAGGAAATAAGTATCATAGTATAACTATGATTTAGCGATAGATGATATGAGCACTTCAATCCAAAGATCTTATGGCAGAGCCGCCCCTGAAAGCACGCTTTTAAGGGTCCCAGTTGCCACAAATGCGTGCACCTTTCGAAAAGACTATCTACAGCAGGAAGTGAGATTTAAAAGCCCCGAAAATGGAGTGAACGAGTGAGAGAGCGTGAAAGCATTATTGAGAAGAGTACACTCTCAGCCAAGTTGAAGCTGACTGTATAGCGAAGCTCTGCCTCAGCCAGCTCCCAGAAATATTAAGTTACCAAGAAGGAAGTCCTGCTGCCGTCTTTGGAGGCACGTGTATTTATAACGTGGAGTGGCAACTTGATAACCTTGTTTACACGACCCATTTTGCGCGAGCGTCTCCATTTTCGACTAAATGAATTTAAAACGACCGTGTAACGGAAAATATCGGCGGTTATATCATATATTGGTGTGGAATTTGAAACTCTCAAGAAAGCTACTCCCACGTCATATATAAATAATGGTTTTATATTCATAGGAGAGAAAATGCTGCTAATGGGAAAACATATGTACAGGGTAAATCGCAACTTGACTTCACTCAAACTCGCAGCTATAAATGCCTCTTATTTTTTTTATTCTTGAGCTGCTGATCTTTTGGAGTTAAATAAGGATATGTCAAATACTGGAACTCATCATATCTTTTATGATATCAAAAATCAGAGCTCTCCAAAATTTCCATTATTTATATTTCCAAAACTTTCTTCAAGTAGATTAACGTATCTTAAATTCAATAAAATATTCACTAAATTGATACCAGTACACTTGAAATACAGTCTACCTAATTGACGCTATTTTTTAAAGCCTGACTTGTACTTTCGTAGTTCTTCATATCATTTCTGAAGTAATTATTAAACCTTCAAGAATGTTTTTCTGTCAAACCCTTGAATGAGGAGATTATCAAGAAACATATGCCACTATGCAGGTTCCAAAAGTTTAAGCAGCATCACCGATCCCACAGCGGAGAAAATAAGCAGGAATACATTGTATTATAGTGAATTGGAACAATCCGTGCTATATATATTTTGTTAAAGGACACAAAATCCCCAGTTTTTTAATTTTCTCAGACTTCTCGTAGTCGTTGGGGCGTCGTTCAACTGTTATTGGATTTTCCGTTCGTGAACATAGTACGGTCCTCGCAAGTATCAAGTCACAAATAATTGAAAATAATTTTTACAAACAATTCAAGGGCTTAAAACACACGCACATCACCACTGTCTGTTATTTCGCCTAGCTATTTACTAATAAAGTTTTTCATCAATTCGTATGAAAGCATTTCATAGATGACTTGAGGGTTAACAAGTAAAAACCTTAATCTCCATTATGGATGGAATAAGTGAGTGGTTATCATTAAACACATTCTTTGTTGCGTCCTAAAATGACTCGATACTTGAGAAACGTGCGAAAATCAATTATTGCGTCCTAAAATGACTCGATACTTGAGGAACGTGCGAAAATCAATTTTGACCATCTTTAAACATGTTTTTCAGCTTAAAATTTATTTTGAGTCGGTCTGGCGGAACTGTAATGATTTTTTTTTGTTTTTTTTTTCGCTGCCTAAGCATTGACAAGAATGAATCCATATACACCACCTACTTCCCAAAATTTTATCGAGGTCAATACAGTGACATTTCTACTAATAGCCTGACAGAAATTCACCATGAAATGAAGTTTAGCGTTAGGACCTTGACTTGTATCCTGTAAGTTGCCAATGAGTAGCGCCACCGTGCGCGATGTTTGGAGATGGGGTTTGATGTTGCTATCACATCCTTCGTTGGGTTACACCCAATTGCTCTCTACAGTTAGACCGCTAGGCTATAAAGACGGAACATGCATATCTACAGCAGATATTTGTATAGTGGAGAGTATATACTTAGATTCGATGGTTTTATTGTACTACTTATAGATTTCCAATTTGAGCTTAATAGTATATGTGCTTTCATTTTCCCCGTAAAAATTAAACATAAGAAGTTTTGCTAAGATGACTGTATTATTTCGTTCAGATACTAAAGTGTCAGACGTCAGTCGTAGTAGGGAATGCAGGCAGTGGAAATTAGCTCGATGTGTCAACAGAACACAACCAAAAAAGCGTCGGAGTTGATATTTTCACATCACAAAAAAATTGTACAATGGACATGGACATGGTTAGTAGGTCAGCTTGATATGGGGTGAACAGAGACTAGAATAAAAACAACCCGTTTTTTTGTTTGTTTCGGGTCTGTTAACTAACGTGTAGTCTCTTGAAAGTGGATAATTTGATGTCTAAACTTGTTGCTATTTGTTAGTTGTTGATTATACTAAAACTAAACTAAAAAAATGTCGTAACTATACGTCGGAAAGACTGTAATAAGATGAAAAACTAAACCTTATTCAAATTTTTAGGTACTCCTTTTGTCTACCAAAACTCTGGCAAACATCCTAGAGATCTGTTTAAATTTCTGTTCAAACCAACAAATAAATAGAATGAGAGTATGAATCTATTTAAAAAATTGACAGTCTCAGTGAAGTATTTAATTAATATTATAGAAAATTGTAAATTTACTCAGATATAAATCAATGTCAATCAAGTTTGAAGCAATTCTGCATAAAACGTCGTTCTCAATGGTATGTTGTGCTTTCACAAATGTATCATCACTTATATTTTCCACCACTGATACTGTAGGGTGTTCCCAAATATTGGAGCATGCTGTAGACTTTCCGTATCGAGATACAGAAAGGGCGTTGCTAGAACTATTTTTTTTTTGTATAGCTCTTGAATTTCATTGTATAATTCAATGATTGTTCAATATGATGAATAGGCATAGCTGTTAAAATGACGTCTTCGAAATGATAATGAACGTTTCATAAGGTACATTATTTCTGTGGAAATAATAATATTTTCATATAACTGGTTTTAAAAGCATTGCTAATTATAAAAGATGTAAAGTCATAATTTTGATAAGTATAGAAAATCTCATGTAATACTTTATGTCTATATGATACCATTTTTTTCGAAGGCACAGAGTCAACCTACTTGACATATTTTTTAAGCAACTTGTTCTATTACTTCTATGTACTCTGTATTCATAGATTTGAAGTATTTTAAAACCCACTGTGTATAATCTGAATTTCATAAATGCTCTTCAATAGCGTAATACAAAAATTATGGTTGAAAGCCTGTATATTTTATGAAATGTCGTTTTCTAGAGCATGTCAGAAAAGTGCTTTGTAACACGACAAGCTGCAATATTTTATTAAAAAATCGAATATTCGGTTATAAATCCTACCGACTATTACTGTACCAGCTTTTGCTAAATGACAAACGGCTGAAACATGTCGTGTGATACAAGCAGTGGCGTTATGTGGTGCCCTTTAATTTTAAAGTATGCTCATACTTTGCGGGTGACGTGCTACAAACATACTTGTTTCGTTCATCCTATATTAAATTAAAGCTTGCTTCGGTCTTAGCCTAGACACTGGCAGCTCAACTGCCAACAATGGTGCTAATACGCATTTTTCTCGTACATTCCTAATCTATACAAGTCAAAACAAGTTTGAGCACGCAGCTATTTTGTCTAAAGTTGTAAGTGCTGACACGCAAAGGCAGCGTTTGAATCGTTCAGTAGTTCACGGTCTCGAATGCATCCAAGTGTTGGCCGAATTTTAACGTGAAAATGGAACCGAGTTTGGGGGAGAATATGTTGAAAAAACAGTATAAAGTTTTTTAAAAATCCTTGTAGTTTTTCTGTATCTGAAAACTTTCAGCGTGACCCTCGTACGTATAGCTGAGTCCCTAAGACTTGTAACGGGTTGTAATGAGTCCTTATCATCGCGTGGATCTCTGCGTACGCCTATGAAAGAAATAGTAATTTCCGGAAAGGTTATTTTTCAGTTTCCAATATCCAATACTAAATTCGAAAGATGGGTCTAGATGATTTATATCGTCACAGTGCTGTTTTTTTCTGATGATCACTTCATAAGAACGGACGCACCACCAGCGCAGCGGAATTAATTGCTATATCGGTTGTCCGTTTTTTCTACGGTTTTCCTCTTTCGGCCGCACTTTTCGATACGGGAACAAATGGAACTCTGGAAAATATGACAGTCTATTCAGAAATTTATGAACGACACAGCTAATATTGGTGACCGCTTGAATGGATGGGTCTATTCTCTGGTCTAATCTCATTTAAAATATATATTGGCAGCGAAGAAGGCGAGTATGTGTCTGCCGCCCCGTCTGTCTGTCGGTCTGTCGGTCTACTTGTCTATCTGTCTTTCTGGAAAACTATGAAGTTCTTACTGTATTATATTTTTATTATATTTTTTATGTTTGCAGTTATTATATTATTATATTTCTGTCAGATAAGGAAGTTTTTGTTCAACACAGCTTCACAAATAGAACTGTCTCTAAGTAATGCGTTATTAAATAATCGTCGGATTGTCAGATTTACCTGTTTCCAAAGGCTAAATGCAAAAACGAATCAGATATGCGTATGGTATTTATACGTTTGTTGTTTGAAACTTGTAGACAAGGTGGATTTATCAAAAGTGTGATTTCGGACTTCCATTGTCTATAAAATTTTGAGTATCACGACGTTTCGATTGAAGATAGCACATCAATCGAAACGTCGTGATACTCAAAATTTTATAGACAATGGAAGTCCGAAATCAAACTTTTGATTTATACGTTTTCTTGTGCCTTTTTAGTGCTGCTCAACCAGCTAAAGCGTTCACAATAAGATACAGATATCATATAAGTGCGTTCAAAAAAAAACATCTCGAAAGGACACATTTTTCCAAACGTTACATAAATTCGACAATAACTGTAACGAAATACTTACTGCTGTACTACTGCTAATAATTTAAACATCAGGAAAATCTTAAAGTTTCATAAATCTCTGCGAAACCCTGAGTGCATTTAAGTAAATTAACAGAATGATATTTTTGAACTCAATTTTTATCAATACTACTACTTAGGTTCCATCTATTTATTTTCTATGTTAATTAATTCTTGAAATATCTTAGATCAAAAAGAATTAAATAGCTTAAGAAACAGAATAGCTTGAAACCTAAACTAATATATGAAATGAAATGTTATCGCATGAAATACCTAGAGGACATTTCAACGGCGAAGGTTTAGGTTTTCTAAGGATTTTTCGTTAACACTAGTGCACATGCAATCACCGAAAAGTATTTCCTTTAAGATAGATAAAAGAAAAATGAATTTAATAGAACTATAGTTAGAAAGAATAAATAGCATGTGACATTAATTAACTGTAGTTTTGTATTAATAATAGAATCCAGTCAGGCATTTGTAAACAATTAAGTCTGACAGTTCGACGATTATTCAAAAATAAATTGAAACGCGTCACTGAAAGGAATAAATTTCAGACAGTTTGTGATAAATACACAATTTTGTATCTAAACGATGTTAGAGTTTTACCAAGTGAGAGCATCTACAATCTAAATCGTATTTACTCACCGTTTAAGGCGTTGATAATATTTTTGGGTAACTTAAAAATTAAAATATATCAACACATGGGAAGCAGCGAATCAATGGTAAATATTCATTTTTGTGAACTGTTTCCTTCAGACTTCTTGTATACTTATGAAATCCCTGGCTTTCATAGACGTGGCACACTACAGACAGACAACGAAAAATAACGTCCGCTTAAACGCGAAAAGCTGCTTCCGGTGCGTCTGACGGTGTCGGTATGTACAACGAGTAAATAGAGCACTGCATAAAAGATAAATTGTTCCCATTTGCTTAGTTTATGTAGTGAATTAATTAACGTTTTGACGTACATTAAGCAATTAGTATCGTATACTAACGGCATGGGAATGCCAGCAGAAGAAGTAAAATATGTAAAGACAAATTAACAAGAAATTCTAGCTTGCAAGGTAGGTTTTGTATGTTTTGTTTGTAACTACACAGTAGAACTTTGGCTATAACTAATTTTTCAACGATCAATTAATGCATTCTCCCACATATAAGCAGGGGATGTATTGTAATAAAAAAATTGTCGGAGTCGAGGTAAAACAATGTACATTCGTCCTTCATGTGTGTAAGATAAAGTGTAATGTGAAGATGGTATAGGATCACAGGAAAAGGATTCTGATAGGTAACACGAAGTGGCTATAACTTGCCTTCGTGGCGAGGCATAAAATATAAAGTAGACTGTTCATAACATATACTCGATATCCTTGAAATACAAAAGTAGCTCATTGAATAAAACGTGATTCCACTCAGGAAAATAAAAGTTTACGATCGCCTCTACCCTGTCTAGCTTAGTCCAGTGTAATATTTATTTTTCCAGGACAAAAAATTCACCAGCGAAGCCATGGATAAGTCGTAAACTTTTCCCACTCCACGTTGAGTGGATGGGAACAACAACACCAGGCAATTTACTAATTAAACTCGTCGATCCCCTATTTTCACCCCTCTGTGTTACAGAGTCCTCCCTATTTTTAAATGTTTTATTTCCGTAATTCTTCGCGCAGCAGTTCATCAACATTATGAAGATTTATTTTTAATTTTCCGGAATTTACTCATCCCCTTGTTTTCTAATTTTGAACACCACCCCTAAGCGATACAATTTAAGGAGACATTATGGTGTCGATAATTTATGTCCGTCACTCTGTCTGCCTGTTGGTCCGTTGGCGTTTAAGTCACCGCGTAATCTCAGTAACCGCTGCACCGATTTGATTACATTTTTGGAGTTATATTGTGTGGGGTCGTAGTAAGTTGAAAATAGATGAATCAATCAGGAGTAATTAGCCAAAAACAAATATCAAAACTCCCGTCAAACCTGATGTTTTTGTATTTCTTTTGGGAATACAAAGAAAATTCTTAAATGCCTTTAGAAAGCTTAACGCTATTGAAGCTTCATGTTTCCTGTTTACTTTTTGCATGTAATGTTATGTATATCCCCAGACAGAAACTTACACAGAATTATCAAAATAACCGCGATTGCGTATCTTCTGCTGAAACATCAATTCAAACCTCATGAAATCCTATTTTAATTATAGCAAACAATAATATTCTCGAACGAGTGGGCAGCTGAGTTAGCTCAGTTGGATAGAGCGTTCGACCGGCAATCGGAAGGTTTCTGGTTCGATTCCCGTGCTGGGACAGTTTTTTCCGGATTTCAAAATACGAATTGTTCCCCCCTTGCGGAAAAACCAAGTAAGTGATTGTGAAGATAATGGTACACTTACACCGTGAACAGTACTAAGTCAATCTACTTGATACAATTTGTATTTTCCGAATTTTTCAACGCTGTATCAGTACCGCGCACAACAAAATAAAGCAATCATCTAATTGAACTCTTTTCACCACCATCCTCATTCGCATTCACTCGCGACGTCGTATCGTAATGTCACGACAGTTTATCGCTCGGCTTCGTTTATAAAGATTTATTTATAATTTTTCGGATGTGTATATCAATTTGCTTAATTAAAATGGTAGTGTCAAAAGTGTGTGTAGCGTTCCGGGAGGTAACTGATAGCTTGGCACTGCGCCTGGAGTCGCGCTAATTACGTCAGTGCATGGTGGACGTTTACTACAGACCAGTGGCGCTGGATAAAAAATAGTCCAAGCGGTATTTGTTTTATAATCCATACATTTGGTTTTTTCCTTATGATCCATAGAGTCCAAAATATCATCAGAAATGATCATTTCGCTATGAGCGGCCTCAAAAACGTGCAATCAAAATTTTGTTAAACAAATTATCAAAAAATCGCCGAAATGTTAATAATTTTTCTCTTGCATCAGATAAATCTAAGAAACTGTTTACTTTAGAGAAAAAATTGCTAAGGAAAACAATTCCACAATTAAATTCTACACAAGATATAGGTGATATAAAAGCATAAAAAAGGTTTTTTTAATATCGTATGTAAGTAAAAAGTCTTGAAAAATTGTGATACCAGTTATTGAGTACTCTAAAAAATTCGAGAAGGAATTTGATTTTTGCGCTATTAAAAATGTTTTCTTAGACTTCAAATCAGCTAGATGTTGTGTAGAATGTTTCTCTTAGATGAATGGCTCTTTAGATATAACAGCTGAAATAAAAACAATAAATTTTACAACATTTGACATACATTAAAAATAAAATTTCCATGCATGTGGAAAGCATCCGACACAAAAAGGTACCGCCCGGCAGAAAGGCTAACAGGCATAGCAACATAGAAAGCTCAGCTAAGTGACGCTATCCATTTACACCTTACGACGTCAAAGGCATTAAGAGCTTGAATTGTCAATAGCTTTGATATTCGTTACAAATGCGAACTCCAGTTAAATGTCATCTTTTGTCTTCGGTAAACATCACTGTTACAAAACTTTTAGCGTCTTGACGCTCAGTACTGGACTTACTGCTACTTCGACAGATAGGGGGGGGGGCGGATTTATCAAAATGGAAATGTACACATTGCGAAAAAATTACACCCATTGGCATCTTACGAAGCCAACGGTCCTAACACCTTCATGTTGCTATCACACCCTTGACTGTGTTACGTATATACCACTCAATTGCTCTCTACACTTAAACCGCCAGGCTATACTGACAAGTCTAGGCTAAAGACGAAACATGCATGTCTATAGCAGGTCTGATACATTGTGGAGAGCATACACCTAATTTCAGTTTAATAACATACAATAATTGTAATGTTAATTCGCCCTCATAATACCGTGATACACAATGGCACTACCGAGACTATTGAGCTTTTGACATTACTGACCACCTAGCCACTATAAGTCCAGTGATCTAGTGACACAATTCTCCATTATGAAGTCTTCCCGATTGGTAGCGTTTCATGGAAATGAATTTCCACTTTTGCGACGCCTATGAACTTGTGAGCTGTGTCTGCTTTCAGCATCGCTCGCACTACATCACAATTTGCGAACGTAGTTACGGGTACATTAGTCAAGCGAGAATGACATGGCATGACTTGGAATACAGTGCCTGCGCACCATTTTAATGAAAATTAATTTTCGATAATGCTTTTATATATCATTACAAGATCTATCATAGTAAAAAAGCGATACATGAATGTATTAATCAGGGAAGTGTGCATCTGACTAACTTTTGACATGAATAGCTGTTTTGATAGGTAGTTGTTTTCGTGTTCGTTATAGCAGTGTTTTGAGGAAACTGTCGTCGTCAGTACGTGGTAATTTTATTATCTAGACTATAGTAGTGGAATATTTTAACGGAAAACATCCGCTATTACAAATTAAAATAATGCTTGTAGGCAGGTATATATCAATTTATTTTTTGTCAGGTAAAAATATAAATAGAATCAGAAAGCTATTTAGGCTAATTAACAACTTTTTCAATCATTTTCACAAAACAGTGATATTTATTTATCCTTTCGTAATTACTTGTGACAAAATTCTGTGATTTTTATATGCGTTCAAGATTTTATTGGTTACGTTTCAAATGCCGAAAACTATAGATAGGAAGAATATGGATGTGTGTATACCAAATGAATAAGAGAATCAATAAAATGATTTTGGGACAAAGTCTTAAAAAACATACAGAAACGTATTCTAGAACCTTTGTCCATCAAAGAGCCCTTGTTGACTAGATAAAGGAATCCCAATCAACTGTTCCAAGATAATATATGCCTTTCATTGAATTTCTTGATTGCTCTCTTTCTGACGTTATACTTCACAATGTCTCCATCTGATAAGATCTCCCCTCGCACAACAGTTTCTCTCCACGTATAATACACATAAATCACGGAACGCGAAACAGGAAAGCAAATATACGAAAAGCACAAAAACGCGATTACTCTTTGTCTAGCTGCATCGCACAAGGAAATAGTAGGCGAAGATCAGGTGGCCCAAATTCGTTCTGCGGTTTATGAAGATTACATGAAATGACGAACGATCATGGGAGCTTATGCAAACTTTGACTCATATGTTTCTAGAATTTCTCCATCGTTTTGGGGCATAATGAAAAACATTTTCTTGAACGCAAGAAAAAATATGAAGCCTCAAATTCTATGGAATATTTTGAATCAACAATTTTTTGATAATCTCTCCTCACGAAATAAAAAAATTTAAGGACGTGGTTTCGTATGGCATATATTTTTAAAAAAAAACAACAAACGTTGAACCTCAAAATATTAAATAACTGTCAGTAGTTTGATCGACATCCATTCTCCTACCAAATACCAACTTTTTGCATTTAGTAAGAGTGAGTTTGCTAATAGGGAAGCAACATCAACAGTCACCTCCAAGCGTCGCGCACGGTGGCGCTGCACATTTATGTTGCTATCACACCCTTGACTGGGTTACGTATATAACATCCGATTGCTCACCATGTTATACTGACGAGTCTAGGCTAAAAACAAAACATGCACGTTTATAGCAGGTCTGATGCATAGTGGAGAACATACACTTTATACGAACCGATCCTGATATCTACCCTAGGAAGCAGAATATTCAATCTCATCACGAAAGTACTCTTTGAGTCCATTCAGTGGGAACGTATTCATACTTGGGTGAAACGTTTAGGAAAATGTTCGGTGGATGAAAACCGAGCGAAACTGGCTGCCTGAGTGACAGCCTTTGTCTCGCTAATTTGGGGACTTTCATATTCAGAACCAGTTCATTCTCTACTGCTAATTACAGTTCAGCTTATATTTTAATTAACGTAACAAATGTAACGTTGATGAGGAACTTGCTAAATACTCTTTAATTAGGTATATTTCGAAAAACTGTGTAACCTCATCAATTAGCAATATTTAGTTGGAAATACTCACAGACTTCCCAGGATTCCTAAGGGATGGCGGCTACCAAATTATCAAAAAAATAGATAAATACCAAAAGCTTACTTCCTTACTTAAAGTTTGAAGTGGGCATTTTCAACTCCGGCAAATAAATAATTTTATTAATGAGGTGAAAATTTATCTCAATATTTTGAAGGCGTAAATGCTACCGATAGATACTTTAAACTCTTCGGTATGGTGTATGCACATGTGTTACAAAAATGCCATTATTGAAGTTCAGAGCAACGTTACAGGTCATAAAAAACAACCATGTCGCACTCGTTATCACTTTAATTAAAATTAAAACATTGAAACAGGCAAAACACGACATTATTCACTGCTCGGCATGCGATATTTCACACAATGGGATAGAATTTTGGCACCTACAGGATGGCACTAACTCTTAACATTAAAAAAAAATGACTATTGGAAGTTCTGAAAAATGTATCGGGTAGTTGAAAGCAATTCAGGTGGTGTTGTTTTTTGAATTGAAGTAACGATAATCCAAGAAGAACTCAGGCACCATTGGGCCTCTTTTAGTCGCACAACAGATGCTGAACTGTATTATCTGCCTGTTCAGAGCCCTTGGCCAGGGGTGTTTCACTCATTATCATGTTAAAGAAGTGTCTCCTGAGCTGTGGCGTAATCTTTAGATGGACCTATACAGGTAGCATTTCACTACTTTTTCACTAAGATACCCAAGGAATTCTCTAGCAACTAGACATTCTGAGGTGACATCCATCATATTTTTAAAAACTGAGTAAGTGTTCCTAGCACTGACTGGCTGAGGACCGAGGATTTTGGTGTCAGCAGCCTTGTTTGCCAGTCGATCATCTGTAGTATTGCCTTTTGAAGGTAAACGGCTTTTTATCCAACCAACAGTAATGTGTTAGTGCAAAAAAGGTAGGCACCTCTAATTTAAGAATCCACGCGGTGTCGACGGAAAATGCTGACTTCATTGTACTTGGTGGAAGATATTTACGAAACGAAAGGTCCAATGTTGAATGTGGGAAACTTCATTACATTATAAGGAATCACCCTGTAGAATAAAAACAGTATTTCGACGTATCTGGTGACAAGTTAGAGCGCTCAACTCGTTGATCAATTTAATTAACCGATGTTCTATAGATTGCATTTTTTGTGAGTTTCATTAAATCGGAAGCGTTATTTGACATCAAGATGAATGAGCCTATACAGATTCCTCAGTTTACAATAGTATATTCAGTGTTTACTATATTTGCAAGAATATTTGCACAACATCGTGAATACAAATCGTATCCTATCACAAATATAGGGCTATTTCCTCAATAAAAAAACTCACGATTCTAGCTGCGATATGTCCAGAGTCTTAAAAATTCCAGACTCTTTCACGATAATTATTTTAAAAATCTTAATAAAAATATTTACAAATTGAGCATATAGCAGCGATACCTTGTAGTATGAAAGAAAAAATGATTATATTCTTATATTTTTGCTGCATGAGCTGACTACCGCCAAAGCTTCTTGACACAACAACTACCTTCGAATATTATATCAATAATATCGATATTTTGTTGGTATGATGAAATATCCGAGTCTAGAGGTATGAATGATGATTAAACTTCTGGATTAAACTAATTGGTAAATTACATTTGTAATGTCTTGGGTATGAGGTATGTTCCGACTAGATAGTATTGTATTTTTGATAGCTTACATTGATAGTTTACATCAAATGTCTAATTGAAATACATTTTATCATTATTTATTATGTTTATGTATTGGAAAAAAGTCTATTTGAAATTCCTAGTTCCACTCTCATTGAGTTATCTTCTTCTTCTCTTCTTCTTTTATGGTCTCGTTAGGTAAAGCATTCTTATTGTTAACTTAAGGTGGGGACTGAAAATACTACCCTACCCTAAGTGCTTAAAAGTAAAATATTATGGACCATTCTCACTCATACTGGTACCTGCATATGTGGATATGTGGCAATCAATTCACCATTCGTTCTTTTACTTGTTCAAACCTGTTACGGTACAGTGATATTTAGGTGTCGCCTTCGTGGTTACTCAGATATTAAAAAAAATCGTAATGTAATGTAGGACACACTCCGTCGTGCAGTCGTCGACTGCATTATATACGCTTCGCGCTGGCTAACAAGTCGAAAAAACAAAAGAAGCACACAGAAGGAAGGTTCATCAGGATAAGCGGGCTCAGAAAAGGACATTTAATTCGTTGCCGTCATAACAAGAAGGAAATACGACTGGCGACACACGGAGCGCTTTAACTGTGAGTCCTACTTGGATTGCATAGGATGTTGAACAGTGGCGTTGCTCACAGAATAATCATGATAAACTTGTGCAATTTGTACATAAAGCTTATAATAAAAGTGTGTTTTCAGTTTGACGAGGGTTTAAGGATTAAAGCGAAATGCAGTAAAAACATTGTGTAAATAAATTTTAAATCTTATATGAACATTTACAGTCACCGAGAACTCATATGAGAACGGTAAGCTTTGAGAATAATACAGGACTAATGGAAAAGCTTAACATACGTATATCGGCACTTATGATGGGATACAATAACATAGCCTACAGTAACTTTGTTTCTGTGATCTGTTAAATCTATGCAAATTGTTATCAACAACATTCGTTTAAATCAATAATGAAATTCATAAAGCTATAATTTGCTCGTTATGCATCATTCGGTCCGAGGACCGTATTTCTGATATTACCGGGTGCCAGAATTTTTTTCACAATACCATTCTGCCAGAATACTGGTTCCAACCGGTACTGGTACCAAAAAAACTTGTTAAAACATGTATCAGTACTGAAAAATTGGTTCCAGGCTGTAAGGGAAAATGGATTCCAAATAGTACTAACACTGAATTTTAAATTGACAGGCATACTAAGTGTATTTAACGAACATGAAAATACGAATCAAATCTTATAAAATACCAGGGTAGATACAGGTCTAAGTATCGAGTGAAAATTCACCCACAAAAAGCGGATTATATAGAAGCAGTAAGGATTGCTCGCCTCTACTGGTTACCTATGTTCCTTTAGATCCGAATCTCCCTGTATATCTACCCACAGAGTACTTTATATAAAGAGCTACCGAAAAAATGATGATTTTGGCAGCACTGTCCATAAATGAGTCTCCTTGCTCCCTATATTGGGCAATTAAAACGACCCTCTCTACCACCATATGTAAAAAACACCCTATGCTTTTTCAAACACATTCACATTTGCGACAAAGCTGTCCCCGTTTAATGTAGCTTTAATTTTTATCGTCGGTCAGTCGTTCGCGTCAAATCGCGGACCATAAATAATAGCAAGTGGACTGGCCCGTTACACTCCAACAAAAAATATTATGGTGGGCAATTTTTCACAGGGCGGAACTGTGCGGGGTGCGAGTAAAACTGATATTGTGACTGATAACGTTGCTCAAATGAAAAATGCCGCGCGTTCAACCACCGCCGCGATATCGATAGAAACTTTGCGCCGTTTGGCATAAAGGATGTTGATGTACCGCCACGTAGAGCTGGGTATTATTTTTTGTACTTTTTCTTTTCGCTCCTAGCATCACAGACGATTCAAGTATCGTATTATCCAGGATGGTTTCTAATTTGAAGGATTTACCCAATTTATTATCCTGTCACAACAATTTAAAGAAATAGGATTGCTGTATACTTACTACTTTATCATTAAGAAAGGGATATTTTTCAACTTATATACTTTTAACAAATTAAGGTGCAATTATCAATCTTCAAAAACAGCAGTTAACAATTATTCAACTTAAAAGATGTGGTCTGTCTTTTCTGTATATCCTCAATAAAGTAAGATTCGTATCTTGCACTGACAAAATTTGAATCCTGAACCCACTGCCCAGTGAACCAAAAACAGTTTAGAGAATTTGATGCTGATTATGTCAAAAAATAAATGACTACCAGGTATAATGAAGATTTCACGCGTCATGTAAATTCAAATCGCTGCCAATATCTCATATACTGTACTGTATTCGGCTAAGAAAGTAAACCCAAACATGTCCACGCATATTGCACGTGATTCAACGTGAAACCGTCCGAAAACACTACAGGACCGCATTCTATTATAATGAATTAAATTATCTAGAAAATTATAATGAATAAAACATAATCATATACTGGTTCTAAATGAATGAATCAAAATAACGATTTTTTTATTTAAAAAAACTGCAATCATTTTGTTTCAGGCTTATTTAAAATACGTTAAAAAAAATTCCAAATCCATCATCTTTATTTAACTTCACAGATATAAAAATAATAAATAATAACAATACTTTGTAAAAAATACAGACAGCCTAATTTGCATTGATTTTTCAATTAAACATCATAAAATTAACAGCAACATAAAACAAACATTCAGGCTTTTCTGATGAAGTCAAATTTAATGAACTGCTACTGCGTTTATTATGTAGTTATAACACTTGAATAAGTAAGAGCTTATTGAGTGTCAATAATATGTCCCACATTTTGATTTCAGTTTTTTCCGGAACATGATGAATGCAATCTCTCCATTTATCTGCTGAAACTCTGTTGACGGCATCATGAAACAGATTTTTAACATCTGAAAATTTGCCTTGATGATCTCACAGAACTGTCCACCCAAACTTTTGCCTGAGTATGCCCAGCATTTACCCACGTTTCATCTAAATAATATATTTTTCCACCTTCGTTACGAAATTGTCTAATTTTTCTGAGATATTCCCGTCTCCACACAAGTATCTCTTCTTTTTCTAATAATGAACTGTTTCTTCCTCGTTTCAAGAATATAGCAGTTGATGAAACTTAATTCTTTCAAAAGTTCGTGTCATCGTTAACTGTTTCTAAGATTTTATCAACTGTAGGTAGTTCATTTCTGCAGAAAAAATTATGTACTTTTCTTCTAATTGCAGTCCTGTCAATATCAGCGATTGCTTCGATTTTTTTCTTGTGGGATATGATTTTGGCTCTGACAATGAATGATTATTTTTATACTCCCTAATAGTTCTGTAAACACTTGACCGACTAACTCCCGAAATCTCAGCTACCCTGCATACAACCTCTTCAATAGCAAAATCATCATATTCTTGCATTTGCTTTTTATGAATATTTAAAATAATTCGCTTTTCATTTGCGCTAAAATGAAATAAAACTAGTGAACAAAACGTACAATCATCATACGCCCTCTGAAGTATATCAGTTACTAATTGCGGTCCTGTACGTAAGAGAATTCGTTACCGGCCACCGAAAGTTCTCTTACTCTGATTGGCGAATTGACGTTGTATAGTGGCTCGACCAATCCGGGCCAATCGATCACGCGTTCATCACGCACTGATCCCCACTTTTTAATACCTTCAACTTATGAATATAATACATTTTCTAAGCATCTGAACCTGAATTATTAACTTGATTATCCGTTACAGGTAAGGTTCTGTATATTTTTGAGAGGTAAAAGCCTAAAAGTTTGTATTATTCTTTCAATAAAGATTTTCTGTAGCCGATAATGTAAATCGAAATATTGCATAGTGAAACTTCTTATATTTACTTTTTATTACAGTATTATCACTGCAAGTGGACGTACAATGGAGGGAGCGTTTAGTGCTTCCTGGACAAAACGCAACGTTTCTGTGTCGAGTAGGCGTTCCTCTTCAGTACTGCAGAATAGAAATTCCAGGGTTGAAGACTTACAACTTAAAACAAAGTTCCAGAGATGATTTTGTGAGTATATTCAATCACCTATTCAACAATGTATTTATTTCGGGTATTTCCTTTCAATCTTGTTACTATAGTTGAATGATTATTTTTCTGTTATCAAATGTAATTGAAGGGTCCACTGTAAGAACCAGTTATGTCTGTTCGATTAAACTTTTTAAGTTAGCAGCTTACGCACTTCAAAGGTGTAGAGACGATTTTGACTGTGGCTTTACAATAAAAAAAAAGAAAAACATAGTTCCGTAACTGTATATTTTATTTGGTAAGACGGTAAAAAAGATGATATCTTAACTAATGATTATGTGGTTATTTTTATATTTTGTTCAATCGCTTTGACTGTTATACTGGAACAGAAGTATTTTAATTCTCTGGTGAGGAGCACACTGTCTGTATTAGTGTATAGGTCATTACTTGACTCACTTTCAGATGACATCTTTTACAACACGATTTTTGATAACTTATAGTCGCATAAAAAACTAACAACCATGATTCCATTTCACAATTAAATACGGTGTAATAACAAGTTATGTTCAGGACTGACCCGGTTTTTTCACAGTGCAAAGAACAGGTAACCAACAATACAGCTCTGTGTTGCGTATATTATAAGATATAAGATTCCTGCGCTGAACAATACAGAATTCCAAAATATACAAAAACAGTTGGATAACTCAATTTTGTTAAACATCGAACCCTTCAATTTCATTTTTTAGATTTGGTTCCATTTTTTTGGTGTCTGGAATATAGTAATGCACGTGTATTACGTGTATATATACAGGATATCTCAAAATTACGTTGTCTTAGACCTGCTACTATGACTTGATGAAACAAGCAGCATAGTTTCACGATGAAAATTCAATACATTGAAATTAAAACACATAAAACTTCATAAAATTGTCTTAGGTTACTTATTATGGCAACGGACTGAAATCCGGAGAATGCGGTGTGACGATATACAGGGTAGAAGAAAAGAACAATGGCAATGTGAAATGTACATTGGGATTAGAGGATGACTCTACAGAGTATGTCGGGACAATGCAGTTAGTAGTTGCAAGTGAGTATTCTGAGAAACTTGGTGACTATTTGTAATTTATTATGCAACTAAACAAGGAAAAATTCACATATTTTTGGGATTGATCGATTTGATGTACACTTACAATAGTAGTAAAATGAACTAATCGTCAGAGACATGTACACGTGGCAGATTAATTTATATTATTTTATCTATCAATTCTTTTTTGGTCTGAATATATTATTACTCTAGATTATTTCCTAAAATACAGTACAGGAAGGAATGTGCTGTATATGACAATGTATTTTTATATTTTAGAACCACCTCAACCCCCAGAGCTAGACCTCAGTAGAGGTACCGATTCCGTCAGAATATATAAAGTAGGCGACGTGCTAGAAGCATCCTGTATAGTCAAGGACGGCAGACCTGTGGCAAACATTAGCTGGTTTTTAGGTAAGCGAATTTTTATCTGAATCCTAATGATTAAAGCAGTAAGCAAGTATTAAAAGAGTGAATATCTCAGAAATAATTATATCATTATTTTTCAATCAACTTGTATATTTTTATATGTGTTACCGCAGAACTTGGTCATTTATAGGCCAATTTGTACTTTTTTTATTTGAAAGGATAGATTTATTTGTATTTGTCTCCTTTTTCGATCGCCTCAGCGTATAGGAGGTCTAGTTATATTCCCCTTCGATAAAAAGTTGCGAAACAAAACATTCACTAAAAAGCAATAAATTAAAAAATATCAATAAATAGCCGACTCAAAAAAATATACCTTAATAATTGCATTAAAAAGTAAAAAGTATTTGCGTTTTTATCAATTGACCTACTAATATCATTTTTTCATGTCAATCTTATATTCATACGAACTATGCGTTATAATTGAAGTCGGTGTTAGCCAGCCTAATAAAACATTGGAGTCGACTCCAAATACAATTATAATAATTGTTAGTTATAAGAAGCTATAGTATGTGAGATACGTAAGTTTCAGTTGATTAAAGGATATTTTTTGGTGAATAGCAATGTCAATCTTTTCAGTATTTAAGGCATATATCTGGGGACACATGTCTTTTATAAAGTTAGAATTAAATGTGAGAGTAGCCTTTGGCTGAATTTCGCCCTAATAATGACTATATTATCATTATTATAAGTATTATATAAGAGAAGTTCCATGTTTCCCTCAGAATGAAAGCTCATACCAAGACAGTTATTAATTTTAACCAGGTATTTTATGCAAAAAAATAAACTACCCTATACTATTATTCCGAAAAAAGAGTACCATTTTTTGATTGCGCTATACAAATTATAGCGTATGCTAATGGATTTTTCTGCTTCCAAATGGTATGCATAGAATTACGCACTTTACACAAATGAGTAGATGGCAAAAATGCTTCTAGCTTCTATATGATTATTATTAGTTCACGAGATTCTGGGATTTTCCGATAGTACCACGTTTCAAATGCTCCCATTCTTTTAGTGGTGTTAGGAATTATAGTAATGCACTTCAAATAACAGTTGTCGTTTTTAACAAGACATTATTGTCTATTCCAGATGACGACCCTATCAACCAGAACATGCTCAAAATGCCAACTGTTGTGGACCTAGCCAAAGAAAACCTACAATCAAAGATACAAAATCTGACACTGGTTCTGCATCCAATTCATAACGGAAAGTTCTTGAAATGTGTGGCGTTCCATCCTGCCTATCCTGGAGGACACAGTGAAACCAAACGCATTTTGGATGTCAGGTGTAAGTATATCATACAAAATATTTTACTCTGTTAACTACGACGTAATAAGAAATATTTAATGTGAAACTTCTAAAATACCGTTTAAATACAACGCCACGCAAAATGAGATCGAATTTTATGTTTGTATGAGGTACTTATAAGTATGTTACCAGTCATTACCGACAACGCACAGGTCAATGCCAAACAAAATCTGTCGACCAAAAAATCTAACCCTTAGAGGTTTGAATATAATTACTTTATTTATGACTTAAAATGGCGAAATAAAACTGATTCTACAGAAACTGATTCCAAATAAAATATTACTAAAAATAACGATTCAAAAGCATGCTATAAACTCATCAACTTAAATTCTGGACCACTTCTACTAAAACATCAAACAATCTAAAGTAACATTACAAATAAATTAGTCTACAGTATTGCACATCCCAAAGCCAGAAACATGCCCTAAATAGCAACGTTTTAATATGCGTCTGTCAAATAAAGTATTAACGTTAAAAGGCGCCAACCCACAGTTTATAATGATAATATTTTCACATTTTCAAATTATTCATGAAAACTGTTTTTAGACTCCCCAGAGCCAGCAGCAGAGCCCTTGGATAAATTTGGCTACCAAATCGGTAGACTGGGCGTCATCAACGTGACATTCAGAGCCAATCCGAGACCTAAAATCGAATGGAGTGTGGCTGGAGAGAAAATAAGGGAAGGTTACACCGATAGTACTGGTAGGATGGAAGCAGAAGAATTGAAGGATCTGGTAAGTAAATATAAGTTGTACTATGGAGAGTTTTGCTTTGATTATTATAGAAGTGCATGTTTCCTTTGATATAGCTTTCACCTCATCATTCTCACAAATGAAAACTGACATACGAACCCATAAATCGACAAACTTTCAAAAATTGTTTACAGTCAGAAAGTTTTGATCACGTATAATGTGACATACTACTTGAAAGACATCTAAAAATGAAGTTGATGGGTTTTAGCTACTGAATAGAGACTCTTTTGGCCACAGGTTAGCTTATAGAAGTTATGATATATTTTTTTATTTGCTTATAACCTCGCCGATTTAAAAAAAAAGCTGCAAAACCTACTACATGCCCACATTGTATTCCTTTCCTAATTAACGAATAAACTTACATGGTCATGAAAAAGTTACATACATACCAAGGAACAGACCGATCTAAATGAAAGACGCGTATTTCCGTGACCTAGTCATTCCGAAACGTCCAAAAAACTAATTTACTAAAATTATTACAACAAACTATTAACAAAACTATGGAATTCGTAGGGAAGAGGACTTTACGTAGCGAATCTCAGGATAGCAGCCATAAGGAAAGAGGACACCGAGACTGATTACATCTTAACAGCATACAATGACTTGGGACCTCAGGATTATAGAGTGAAAATATCCACAAGTCCTGAACCGGCAGGTAGGATCATAATAACATTTTCCTTCGGATTGATTTATCAAAGCCTAATACTTGGAAAGGATATATATTAACAATAATTTAAAGTTTTTACTCCTATTTCATGCTGTCAAACAGGCATCCATAAATTTTTGAGGCAAAAAATCTATGGTAAGTTTTAATATTTATGAAATGGTATGTGGCTGAAATTGATATTAGAAGGTACTTCACTTTCATTTCGCGCTCTAATAGTTCTAGAATTTCATCTAACAAAGATTATCTATACTATACATGATCCAATTTAAAAATTGTATTTTTTTCAAGGACTAGACTTGGGTGTAGGTGCTATCATAGGGGTGGTAGCTGTAGCCCTGATCGTCATCTTATTGATATCCATCTTGGTATTCGCCAAGGTAACCGGCAGGTGGTGCTTCAGCGGTAAGTTTTCACTCTATCTGAATAGTTCTTGACATTTTGGTGTGAGGTTGTCGAACGCTATGATAAGTGAAATTATTGACACATCACTACACGTTTCGTTTAGCTAAATTTGCTTCAACTGCTATTTCGGGTCCGTTTTAGTACCTTGGATGCTTTGTCATACAGGTTAGAAAGATGAAAGATCTTAATACGAATCATTTTTTTATTGTTCTTCAGAGTGTTATTAATGGTCAATTCTCAATCATCGTCCAAACTAAATATTAGATGTTCTTCGTTTTATGCAGCCAAGACACGTGCTGGCGCTGGGTTGAAAATTCTCGTTTAGATGAAGCCAACAAGTATAAACTTTTAAATGCACGAAAACAGAAATTAATTAAAAACCAGTGGAGGGTTCGACCCCAAGTCACAAAGCAGTCTCGTTTGAAAGTAAAAAGCTCAATTTAAACATTTATATTTTCTTAACATCGGAATCAATAATTAATATTCTGGGCGACCCTACCCTGATCTTACTACCTAAAAGATTAAATTTAATTATCTTTCTTTGATCTTCGACTGTTCAAATTAATTTTTTTGTAATTCCACAAAATATTGTTGATTCTCGCAAAATATACACATATTTTTGTAGGAGATGATATGTAACAGTGTCTTGGTCAATGCCCAAAGCTGTAAATTTAAAAATTAAATACATATGTGGTGATGCAAATGGTTTTATTTACCATAACATAAATATAATTTCATTGTCCATATCACATCAATGGTACCATCGTCAGTTGGACATTAAAAATTGGATTATTTAAAGATCTTCTTGGATCACGTTTCATAGTACAAATATGTAAGAACTTTTATTTAATGTCCAAGTGGCGATTTATGAATGTATATATATGATAGACTTAAGGATATCTTTTTGGATGCAATTACATACGAGTCATCGTCACTGGAATATACAGTTTGTTTACTTTTTCATAAAGACTTGTTACATTACAACACAAACTCAACATCAAATCTGAGAAACTCTAGTTTTGAATGCCAAAGTTGTTGAGTGTCCCATAGTTCTACAAATACTCCTGTTTACAAGATTTTATTACAGTGTTGTTGACCGTGTTAATAATTTTGTTCGCAAATTTGATCTGGGGGTATATAATATTTAAAAAAATTATGCCGAATCTCTTAAACTTAAGATTTTGGCTATCACTCAGAAATATCTTGATAATGAAAAAATAGGCTCAATTTATTCGCTCAAAGGAATTCGTTGTATCAAAAAATTGACGTTTTTTTAAATTTCAAGTTTGGGTGCCCGCAATTTCCAGTCAGTAGTTTCGTACAAAAAAAATATTCGATCATGATTCTAAATTCGCCATCGTCTATAATTAAAATTGAGCTTTTCTACAACAATATCTATTTAAAGCTCCATACTTAAACTATCATATAGAATGACCCTATCCAATTTCAGGAAACTGTAATTTATTTGACGTTATTGTATTATTAGTTATGGATTACTGTGTATTTCAGTGTAGATGACTTCTATTTATTATTCATTTAATACATCAGCATCTTGAAAAAACTATGTAGTTTATGTGTTGTATTTGTATTTGATTATGTATCTACTGCAAATAAAAGCTAATATCTCAAGAGGCAAGTTTTGTGGTAAGTTTTTTGACAGATTACTATATAAATGCGTAGTTCTAGCATGGTTATTTTGTTCAAAATTATCTGCATGCTCAGTATCATTCGAATTTTGTTGCATCATGTGAAAAGTACCCGTAGCAGTGGATTATCTGTGAAAAAACTAGAACGAAATTCATAAAGTTTCTTAAACAGAACAATATGTACTCACAATACATTTCCACTACTTGCCTCTCTTCCTAATGTGGTGGTCTATTTCCTGCATTACGATTAAGGTATATTTAAATTACAACGAACATTATATCATTCTGGGTGACGCTATAGGCTTACACTAACTTGCTTCAGGTTATTTAAAATCTTATATTGAGTAATATTATGTACATTCTAAATATAATACTTGGATAGGGTGTCAATAAGCAGGAAGTTTACTGTAGATTATTATTGGAATAACAAACACCATCTTCAAGGTAGTTTTTTAGTGAAAATAGTAAAAAAAAATATTACTATAACCTTCAAGATTGTTTTCAAGTTAACAGTTGCACTTAACAACCTCAATAAATTCTCATTTTTCAAAGAATTTCATAACGAACAACTTCTTAAACTCAGCTTTGTATGCATTAGAAGAATGAAGCGCTTGGGATGATCTGACGTTGTCTGCTGATAATAACGCATTCCTTCCGTTAGATCATCCTTGATCCAAGATAATAGTTTGCTCGATATGTCAACTTAGTTACTAAAAATTTGATGACAACGTAGGTGTTTCAAATGTAACTTATCGGATTTCCATTATAAATACAATTCTTGATACCAACGTTTCGATTAATGCGATATCTTCAATACTCTTCAGGTGAACTAACGAACATATTCCTACAGTATTTATTTATCGTACTTTGGCTCACATGTCTCATGTGTGGGGATGGCCAAAATTAGGCGATGAATCGATCACTTGAATAGACTCGATCGTTTGAAGTTGATGCTCATTTTGTATTAGTCTCTCCTTCCTAAGATTCAACTATTATATCCCGGTAATTTCGAATGCAGATTGCATAAATACCAGAAGATACAATAAATATATTTTATAGATTCAAACCAACAGAAAGTTCGTTTTCTAATTTTCCCAAAAGATAATAGCTTGAAGAATGTATGTGCTTGTAGTAACCAGAAAACAAAGTTTGTGACCAGTGAAATATAAACCTTCATGCAGAGACCCTCTCCCATTCTTTTGTAGTGGAGACTCAAAGATTCCAATAATAATTGGGAAGAAAGTCTTTTCCGGTGAAAGCCTGTTTCTGGTTTGGGTTAGGTATTTCCCCGCAGAGGACACTGATATAGCAACAACTATCAAATACTTAAATGCTGAAGTTTGGGTAAATATACTGTACGTTTTACCAAGAATTGGCTCATGTAAATATGTTCCACAGGGGATTCATGTTTATGTCCAAGTTTACTGTTTGTAGATGCTTGAGAAGTTAAGAAAAGTACTTTATGATAGGACTATTTTCTAATAGACGTTGATCAGGGTTTTCAGATTCATAAGTATCATTTTACTCATTATTTTCCTGTGTGATTTGTGTTGAGTTGTTTTAATATTGCAAGGTTAGATCTATTCATACGTACGGAATCAATTCGATTCCTTCGGTGTATTGTAATCGAAAATTGGGTTCGATTCGATATCGAATCGAGTTTAGCCATCCCTACCATCGTCGACGCGACATGTCCTTGTTATGAGGCTATTCAGTCATCGTAACATGCTCTTTACGCTGCTTATCCTGGTTGGTACCACTGTAGCTCAATTATATAATTATGTTCGGCTGCCATACTGGTTTAATTTTGACACTATAGAAGTATAGACGTTGCTGTTCCTAGCGATAAAATGAGCCTATTCGAATTTTGGAAGATACCACTGTACTTCTGAATGTACCAAAGTGAGACATAAATAAAGGAACTGTTATTGCCGATAATACCAGGAGGCGTATTTCATCAATAGGAACATCAATGTTCGTGTGGAAGTTAAAGCTGTATGGCAAACTACTATAATTAATATCAGTAAGCTACAGTTACAGAGAGTTGCAATTTGATTCGTTCATCCAAAACTGATGTTAACGAAGTTTGTTTTCTCCTACTCGACACTCGTCAGCACACTCCTAACAGAGTGTGTAAACAGAAAGTTGCAATTTCATCCATTCATCCAAAACCTATCGTGGACGACGTCGCACAACTTTTTGTTTCCACACTGTTACGTTTCAGCACTCCAAGAGAAGTCATATATAGTTTTTACAATAAGTATTTTGCTGTAGGCACTGTTGTAAATTGGGCAGCATCTTGTGAGATGAGGTGGGGGGTGAAGTTATATCATCAGGAAACCTTATTATTAACGGAAACAGTATAAATAGCAACGGGAGGAACATGTTCACTAATAAACCTGAAGATGATTCAAGATACACGAATCGAATTGTAATCGCAAAAATGGTAGATACAATGGAAATCTGGAATATGACATAGAAATCTGTGCTAGAGTCTTATCTAAGTTGTAGTAGAGTATGTGAACAGCTTGTAGTCTCCATATTTCTGTATAACGTTGCAACCCTATATTTTACGTATTGTAAAGTAGTGACTGGTAGTGGGCACTTAGAAACAAAATGTACAGCATATACACAAACACATTAATTTTCTGCCTCGATGTCTTTGAATAAATGTTTTATTCACTAACAGGTTGAGTCTTACCACTTATTTTATGTATTTGTTTCATAATGTGAAATATCAATTTTATTGTTCAAGTGTATATGAAGGTATTAACACTAGAAATGAAAATAATATCAGCAAATGGGATTCGATTGATAGAATGCACATCACATACATATTTTTATAGGATTTAGTCCCAAATAGATTCTGAGAAATGGGAAATTGATAAAGAAAAATCTGTTTGATTGAGGCCAAATTAGCTCTGGAACAAATATCTTCTAAGTGATCTCACCCAGCTCTCCTTCAAATTTCTCTGCACTATCTACATCCAAATATTGAGTGAATGCAAAAAAACTTGTACAGGACATAACTTTTCCGTTACCCGAAGCCGTTCAAACATAAACAACTGCTAAGATAGTAAAAATTAACATCTCTTTTCCAAAAATACATAAGTAGACCACCTCCTCTATATTAGCTTTTATTTGTTGTAGGCGGTGCCACCGTGATCGACTACACGGCGGCAGGTGGCGAGAACGGCCACCAGGGGCGTGCGCAAGGGGTGGAAAATCCCCACCACCAAGTCTCCTCCGAGTATATCAACGGCAACGACTTGCCAATCAAGAAGGATGACAAGATAGATACGGCCGTATAATCTACGAGGTTCTAGAGAGGGGGGTGGGCAGAGCAAACAGTGAGGATGGATATGGCGAGGCGTGACGATTTATAAAGTGGGCGGGACTTGCGATGTGTTGACATGTTAAACCGCAAGACGGGGAATTGTCAGCTGGAAGAGGAATACACAAAGTTTGTCTTGGTTTTCTTCGTACAGGAAATTGGGCATACGACAGTGCTCAATGCATTTTGTCATGGTGTGTAGCGTCATGTTATAGGTCATACCAAAAGGTGTTTGTCTCTTTGTCTTATCCTGTATACCTATGCCTATTTCTATGTATCTTGCCTCAATCAATGTGTATTAGCTGATACATTTCGCAAAGTGGTCAGATTTCAGTGAGTCTTTCGCCAAGCATTAATTTCAGTTTCTTCTGTTCGTCTATCTATCTACTACTTTCTACTAGATAGATAAACGAGATCCTCCTTGTATCCTTATCACGTCAAACTCACAAGTACTGCATTTCATTCTTGCTTTTAATTCCTGTGTTCACAAATTTAACCGGCAATAGGGGTTAAATTTCTATCTTCAAAGAAATATCGCTAACTCTGATTTTCCGTAGCAATAGTCAAATTGTACTGTGCTGTATGAATTATTTAATCATAACCATTATTATTATAGAACAAAGTAATACCGATCCCTACGGGTTTCCCGGAGCATTGAGCGGAATGCTGGAAACACGGATTCGACTTCCGTATGCACTAAAATTAGATTTTTGATTTTCTCCAGTTTGTGTATCCAGTCACACTTTCCTATCTTTACACGTCCGAGCAGTTCTCCCTAAGAACGTTTCTGTTTGTTTACATACTTTGTGCTTTACTGCTCCGCAAGGGTGAAACAAGAAACTTCACGCAACCCGTCTGTAGTTCGACGGTAGCACAAGTTCTAGTTTCAGACAAAACCAAGACAAACATTCATAGCATTCGTATTTGTCTGCAATGTTGGCAATGGTAGCCTGAAGCGAGTTCGACCGCAGTTGCGGCTACCCGGGACACTATGCTGAAACTTCCCCGTCATAAATTCCACCGATTTATGATACTCCGTTAGAACTTTTCAAAATAATCACAGTTTGAGTTTTGCACCAACGATTCCGTTACTTTTATCCTATATGAGCACGAAGTGCATCCGTATGTATAAAATTATATCCACGGTGGTTCTTAGAGAGGATGCTTCAGGTTTCACTCAATTTTACGACAAGAAACGGGTCAGCAGAGGCTATTACATAATTTTTTCAGTTTTTCGCGCATTTGTCCAGTCAAGATAGGTATAGTGTATCTATTCCCAATTGAATCACATTCCATTTTAGCTATTATACAGAGACCGATGAATTGTGTGCGTCCTCGAGTAATAATAAGACCTAAAAAAATCTTCCAAATAATATCAATTTTTCATGTACTAAATCACAAGCACCAAGCCAAAACTAGATGCTATTTTGTACGTTTTTTTAATGCAGCCCATATAACCGGTGGTGGCGTGTGATATGTGTCGATTTTCTGGTATAAGTTTAGTTGAAAGTACATAACCTAATGAAATCATTGTATTAAAAAAGCTTCGAGAGGCAGGTGGGTACACGGATTACAAATACTTTAACAAAAACCAATGAATCATATTTATATATGAATTAATAACACATTATAAAACATGCGTCGTCGGCTACGATTTACTTTTCATGATGATTTATTTGAGAATAAAATACTGAATTGTTTATGTTAGGCTATCTAGGCCCCATTTGGGTATTGAATTTTCTACGTTTTTGAATTTTTTGCGTAAAGGTATGTCATTTGTAGGTCATTCTTTATTGTTTCCGAAATTCCAGATTTACAGATTTAATTTCGAAAACGGAATAAAAACTTCAGTAGTGTTAATTTGTAATTGATAGCTCTGGACCTGTTTGTTATTTTCTTCAGAGGAGACATCAAAATGTGTCTTAGATAAAATTATTCATACCTCTCATTTTCTCTGAGTAACATTTCGTCGGTTTTCATGCTAAGATGTTGATGGACCTCGTTTCCGAATTGAAATCTGTTTATGCTTGTAATTTCGAAATCTACTACCTGTAGAAGTCAATAAGCCTCACAAGAAAAATGGAATTTAAAATGCTTGGAGTAACATTGAGTGGAAAACCATCTCGTGAAGTAACATTTACAGATCATGTTGATGTATCTGTAAAAAATGCAAAATTAAGGGTTTGTTATTGAATAAGAATACATTATGTTTTAACGTTTAGCGATGAGGTGATATATTTTAATCAAAGAATTATTGGAAATTTTAAAGAATATGTGTGTAAAATTCTTCGAGTAAAATACAGTAAGGTGCTGAGATTCTAAATGTTGATTAAAATGTTCTCGAGTTGAAAGTCATTTCTCTTGCGTTTTACCAAATTTAGTCTTGTTTTGCGTGGATCATATTTTTTGACTTACCAGTGTTATGGAAATGAATTATATTTACAAATTTTCTGAGAGGTGTCAAGTTTCATCCCTATTAAGATTTATGATCTGGAATATAAGTATAACACGCCTTTGTTATTTGTTATACCTGCTTATCAACTACAATCGATCTTATTCTT
This sequence comes from Bruchidius siliquastri, assembly GCA_949316355.1. NCBI lineage: Eukaryota > Metazoa > Arthropoda > Insecta > Coleoptera > Chrysomelidae > Bruchidius > Bruchidius siliquastri. Next base: position 37,892,751 of record OX438533.1, on the reverse strand, counting down.
ACATAATTTTTATTATCCATAGAGATAATTCAAACATATAGCACGTATTTATATCCGGATAGGAATGAATATTGTTTATACTACGCAAAGGTCATGACATGGCAAAGTGTTTCAATGCGCCTTTGATACATAAGCTTTTTGCTTTCAACCGACTGTATTTTACCTCACGTCCTTTTTATCGAATTCATATTTAGAACGTTCAATCAACGTTTCATCAACATATTGAATAATATTCTGATGAAATTGAAAGTTTAAAATTAAATGACTGCTAATTTGTTAGATTAGACTAACGAAACAAATTGTCTATTAGATGTTATTGTGTAAATAATACATAAACGGAAAAAATATTATATAAAAATTGTGTTGATATGGAGATTCTAACGTATATATTTAAATGTATATGTACCGTCTCATTGTAATTGTTCTGCTTGTTAAAATGTAACGAAGGTTGCTATTCGTGACACTCAAAAGAGATTTAGTGTAAAAAATCATAATTTTGAAGTGTGTGATTCTTAAAAGATGGTCCAAATCAAAGCTTTGTTATTGCCCAGTATGTTTGTCCCAATGTAACCATTGTTAGTCCCAGGGATCATTCTAAGTCCATCATTTGCCGCCAGATACAATAAGATAATGTAACAAGTATGCCTAAAAGTTAGTCAGAACATTTTGTGGTATTTTGAAATTTGTGCCGGATGATACCTTTGAGCATTTACATTTTAAGAAAATGATATTTGCCTATTCTAATACACTGACTTGTATCTATAAACAACGGAACTTGGCATCTAGCCATAAATGATGAATTTAGAATGGTATAAAGATTCCGGGGCTAGGTATTTTCGTTCCCAGTTATTTGTATTGAAAAATATGAAAACTTTTCCAAAAAAATCTAAATGGAGAGTCCAACACAAAGTATTAAAATGAATTAAAAATGAAAACCTATACTGACCATGAAGAATATTTAACCTGCTTTTTCAAACCATCAAAGTGCGGTGTTACCATAGATTCATTCTCAAAACCATTGCTCATCTAGGTTCTAATCAAATTGGAAAATATCGTACTGAGATCCAAAACATCAAATCATTTTCAATTTACATGTGTTAAATGGAATGTGACCAATAAATATACAAAACTATCAACGCTTTTTTAGCAAAATCAATACCTTATTTATTATACTATACATTGAAATATATTTTTAGTTGAAAAGAGTTTTGTAGAATTTTTAGAAGCTTGCTGAATGGTTAATATGGTTGTTTTGACCTTACTGAATTCTTTATATTCAACAATGGAGTGAAGTAACCATCACTAATATCTTACTCACTATATAATATTTCACATAATTTTAACCGGACTCTCCAACGAAAACCAAATGGTAATGTTTCAATCACATACGATTATTATGTGAGAAAACTCATATGATACATTCTCTCATTCTTATTTAGTGTATTCTCCATCTTTTTACATTGTATATAACTGTTAAATAAATTCCAACGGCTCGCATGAAGAGGATCTCTTTTTCAATATTTTCCTTTATCTCAGAAACTTTTCTAGATTACAATGACATTTCAGATGATCTTTTTACTGCCATAAAGTGAAGGCTAAACAAGTTAGTAGAATATCATTTTTAATTGTAAGTTGAATATGTGATTTTTTCGAGATGTACCTTTTAGTATGACTATGGCAACTAGCTTGACATTCCATAAGAAGATTAATTGCTTTCATTTGCATCCGGAAAGGTAATATTTTATTATTTGTTTTGTGTAATATATATAGGACAATAATTGTTCATTTTTTCTCTCTTTACACTTTAAGTATTCTCATCTTATATTCTTAAATGTATATGTATTTTTGCTATTTTTTATTTTATGTAGAACGCATTTACCATTTTTCATAGTTAGTGATATTTATATGTGCGTCCCTTCTGTATAACACTTCAGTGATGTCTGTGGATCTCTAATTGAATTGGTCAATTTTTGCTGATTGTTAACGGGAGGTGCGCCTAGATCGGTCTTGACAAAGTTTCTGATAATTATTTTGATGTTTTTTCTGCCATTCAACACATAAATGTAATAAGATGCTATCAAAGATATCCCGAATATTATTAGGATTGCTATCATGTAAATTAGACGTTCATAGTACACGTTAATGAAAATAATATAATGATTACTGTTCCCTTTTATTTTTCTACTTTATTTCGCTATTCCGGTGAATGTTCATTTAATGAAGGGCCCAATGTTATTTTGGCTTTTCTCATACTATTAGTTTTTTTATACATCGTATTATTTATGTGCTAATTTAATGCATTTTTCAGTGGAAGAACTTTTAAGATTTTTGCATAATATTTTTTATATTTTTACTCATTTATTGTACAAACTCATATTATATTTAACAGAAGATTTGGGAGACCGATGTTTTTTCATTACATAAGGTCATGAATTAATGTAAAAACTTTTGTATGTTGAATGTACTTAAAGATATTTTAGATTTAAGTTAATGATATTAATTATAAAATTGTTTTATAAATAAAGATATTAAATGAACGCATTGATTTTTATTAACCATGGTTAGAAGCAAAAGTCTCAAACCCCTTTTCCTTTTGCTGATTTTCAGGTGGTGCAGACATCAGGCATCTGGGAGAATCGTAAGTAAACCAGTTTTTTAAGTAGTTATTACGGAAAATAGAGACAGTCAAGTATTGTAATCAGATGCGTCAAGTTTTTTTAAACGTTTAATAATGATAATCATAGTTTTTTATACAATTTTAGAACTACATACTACAGTGCAGAAAAAGCAGAATGTTTAGTCATCTTTTCAAGTTTTTTGAAGTCCACTGTTTTCAAGATATTTCATATCGGAAAAAAGATCATAATACGTGTGAAATGGTTTAGACATGCATGTTTCCTTTTTAGCCTACACTCGTCAGTGTAACCTGACGGTCTAAGATGAGAGTAGAACTTATTTCTACACTTATGTCTTTTTCTTACAGTGACGCGTTTAGATTTATATTTAAATTATCCTCGGACTGTCAGATTTAAAAACAAAACGCGTCACTGTAATAAAAAGTTTCATTTGTGAAACTATGTGTTAGGTACACATCTGTATGATGGATGAATTTCACAAATGAGAGCATTTACAATCTACATGATTTAATGAATTTTTGTATACCCAAATGTGGTTTGAACTTCTTGGTCATATAATCCCTATAATCCAATAACATTCTGGTTTTCTTCAGCAGTGACACAGAAAGCGCAGATGTCCGCCCAAAAGAGACTAAGCGCAGCATCGCTCCTATTAAGCTGACTCAGTTCTTCAAGAAGAGCAAGGACAAGGTGGCCTCAGAGTCAGAACCAGAATCGAGAAAAATGGACAACAACGAAACCAAAGACGACGAGAAGGAAGAACACATCGACACGGAAGAAGCCGACGACGAAAAGCCGAAAGAAGAAGATAAAAGTTTGGTATATGCGGAACTCGATCTGGTCAGGGCCGATGTCAAGCCGGTAGTCAAGAATGACAACGAGAAGACTGAGTATGCGGAGATTATTTATACGCAAAACGAAGGGGAAGATAGTGAAACGAAAGAACCGCCAAAAAAATAGTACTGATTAGAGACAGTTTTGTTTTCATTATACAACTGTGGCCATCTGTGCTCCAAAGATATCCTAAGATATCTAATTTATGTGCTAGTGCCATTTTCTGTTCACGGTACTCAAGTGTACACATACATTTTTTTCAATTCATTTTAGGTCTGTTTGAAACATAAAAGGTAATCCCTGAAAGGCACTTTAATGCTGGTAATTGATTGAACAACTAATCAAGTTTTCATATATCTGTCTGTAGACTGTCTGTCATTTATCATTTTATGACAATGTAACAACTAAGACAAAAATACTTATGATCTAGTTTCTAGAGTATTACATTTAAAAACAAAAATAATCTATAAGTAATGATGAACAGTATCATGGTAATCATATACTTAGTGTAATGGTGATACTCCAAATTATGGATTTGTACGTGAGTACTGCAAACAAATATTGGATTCTGGAGCTCATAAAGCCAGTAGATATTTATTCTACTAAAATATATAAGATATTTCTTTAAACTGTATGAGCAGATATCTGTGAAAAAGTGATAGGTAGGGTAATTTGGCGTAAGCGAATAAAATTAATTATAACAATCTATATTATTATTCTAACAGAATATAATGAAATCAAATCTTTTAGTTTTTCGAAAAGGTCAATGTTCAATCTTAGTACATCTAGTGCATCGCACTAACTACAAAAGTTTAAATTAAAAAACCTCATATAGCCTTTATTTCATTGTTTTATTGATTCATAATATTATTCGCTTGTCACGGCTTCTCGCTCTAGGAAGGTACCACTTCTTAAATGCGCTCTCACCCGGTTCCATTTCATCATTATAAAATGCAAAATAAGATCAATTTCTCTTCATTTATCTCAAAATATAATACAGAATTGGAGCATAGCAAAATGTTGAAACGGGTATGAGTTTTTCATAGTGTTAATTAAATATTACCCTACCTACTACATATTTAAAAACTATGTAGTTGGCCTTTGTAGTAATGGCAATTGAGCATGTCCTCTCAAAACAAAATTATCACAGCTTAACGACAAAGCTTACTTTATGAACTTTAACTTTATGACCGCTAGCAAAAAAATCAGTTACTATGTTATTTTATGTGGTTATACATAGATACCTACCATCAAAGTTTATACTGTATATTTTATTCAAATTTTTTTGAGAAAGACTGTTATTAGCAGATCTAAATGAAATCCGTCCTTTTGCCTATTATGCATCCAGATGGGCGTCAACAGAACGCTTTTTATGTTAAATATATAAATATTTAGTAAACCTTTACTTATGCATTAAAACTTCTTTGCGATAAATAAAGTTGCCTTTATAGAAATAGAAATACACGAAATTTTTGGGTCATATTCTATTATATATATATGACTACTTTATAGCAGATAAAATTAATGTAATATTGTGTTGTTCTTGTATATGTCAGACACAGTCATTCACCATCATCAATTTATCCATTGGGGTGAAATACGCTTTTCCATCGGAAGGTATGTGAAGAAAGTGTTTTATTCTGATTGTCACGCTTCTTTCATTACCGCACAACAAAACTTTCCTCAAAACTATGTATTTTGTGATGCTTTTTACCATTCCAACTGTCAGGAGTCATGAATGATGTCCGCAATTAGAACTAGTACTTTACTGTACTGAATGGGTTCGATTTTGATAGACTCGGTCTAACTGACTTTTGGTTCAATAGATGGCGCACATACTCTCAAGCATTTGCCCAGTGTTGATGTTATTTATGGAGATCAGAACAACATAATATGCTTTCTCATTAATATATGAGCATTGTATTATGTTGATAAGATAATAGACACTTTCTAAACAAACTAGGACAGAACTATACGGCCTAAAGAGTTTTCTACATTATCAATAGTTATTTCTGTATTATGTGATAAACAAATACTGCAAAATCATTCGTCATTATGGAACATTTTAATAAGATTAAACCAGGTTGGATGGAAGCACATACATTTCTAGTAAGAAAATATTTACGTGTAAAATGATTACTACATTCAGCTCAATCCTATTGTTTAAATTTTATTAAAGTTCCATCATCATTCATTCATATTTTAGCTGTAAGCACAAAATTGTACTTAATTTTCTACGCTGATAAATAAAAAATATAAAATAAACGACTAAATGATTTATTTTGGGTGTGTGGTATTTCTTTAGGAGGAGAATGTGTATAGTGATACAGGTAAATACCCGGGAAAATATTACATTTAGGGCCGATTTCATCAAATAACCAGTCGTTATATTGAGCCAATGGGATGAGATCTTATTGAGCTCTACCAATAGGCTGTCAGAGTCGTTCGTTATAATTTAGATATCCAATGGTGTTTGACTATATAAAACAAAATTTTCAAACTTCTTAGATGACAGATTGGCATTGTAATGTCAGTTACTTATGGAATTTTCCTAAATTTACAGAAATTTGATGGTAAACAATTTTGTAGTTTTCAGATAAAATCAATTATTTTCCATTGTAGCTACTACCTATTCCAAATACTGAAATTTCTGATGATAAACAGTTTGAAGTCCATAGTTACATAGTTTCCTCGATAGATGGCAGTACACCTTCTCAAGTCTTACACCTGCATCGAGGTATATCAGCACCTCAGAGGTATAAGGTGTTAAGTCACATTTATTCGAAAACTGAGTTAATTACACTACTACCTATTCCAAATACTGACATTTCTGATGATAAACAGTTTGAAGTCCATAGTTACATAGTTTCCTCGATAGATGGCAGTACACCGTTTCAAGTCCTACACCTGCATCGAGGTATATTAGCACCTCAGAGATATAAGGTGTTGTCACATTTTTTCAAAAACTAAGTTAATTACAACTACTACCTATTCCAAATACTGAAATTTTTTATGATAAACAGTTTGAAGTCCATAGTTACATAGTTTCCTCGATAGATGGCAGCACACCGTCTCAAGTCTTACACCTGCATCGAGGTATATCAGCACCTCAGAGGTATAAGGTGTTAAGTCACATTTATTCGAAAACTGAGTTAATTACACTACTACCTATTCCAAATACTGACATTTCTAATGATGAACAGTTTGAAGTCCATAGTTACATAGTTTCCTCGATAGATGGCAGTACACCGTTTCAAGTCCTACACCTGCATCGAGGTATATTAGCACCTCAGAGGTATAAGGTGTTAAGTCACATTTATTCGAAAACTGAGTTAATTACACTACTACCTATTCCAAATACTGAAATTTCTGATGATAAACAGTTTGAAGTCCATAGTTACATAGTTTCCTCGATAGATGGCAGTACACTGTTTCAAGTCCTACACCTGCATCGAGGTATATCAGCACCTCAGAGGTATAAGGTGTTAAGTCACATTTATTCGAAAACTGAGTTAATTACACTACTACCTATTCCAAATACTGACATTTCTAATGATGAACAGTTTGAAGTCCATAGTTACATAGTTTCCTCGATAGATGGCAGTACACCGTTTCAAGTCCTACACCTGCATCGAGGTATATTAGCACCTCAGAGGTATAAGGTGTTAAGTCACATTTATTCGAAAACTGAGTTAATTACACTACTACCTATTCCAAATACTGAAATTTCTGATGATAAACAGTTTGAAGTCCATAGTTACATAGTTTCCTCGATAGATGGCAGTACACTGTTTCAAGTCCTACACCTGCATCGAGGTATATTAGCACCTCAGAGGTATAAGGTGTTGTCACATTTTTCCAAAAACTAAGTTAATTACAACTACTACCTATTCCAAATACTGAAATTTTTTATGATAAACAGTTTGAAGTCCATAGTTACATAGTTTCCTCGATAGATGGCAGTACACCGTTTCAAGTCCTACACCTGCATCGAGGTATATTAGCACCTCAGAGGTATAAGGTGTTGTCACATTTTTTCAAAAACTAAGTTAATTACAATCTATTCCAAATACTGAAATTTTTTATGATAAACAGTTTGAAGTCCATAGTTACATAGTTTCCTCGATAGATGGCAGTACACCGTTTCAAGTCCTACACCTGCATCGAGGTATATTAGCACCTCAGAGGTATAAGGTGTTAAGTCACATTTATTCGAAAACTGAGTTAATTACACTACTACCTATTCCAAATACTGAAATTTCTGATGATAAACAGTTTGAAGTCCATAGTTACATAGTTTCCTCGATAGATGGCAGTACACTGTTTCAAGTCCTACACCTGCATCGAGGTATATTAGCACCTCAGAGGTATAAGGTGTTGTCACATTTTTTCAAAAACTAAGTTAATTACAACTACTACCTATTCCAAATACTGAAATTTTTTATGATAAACAGTTTGAAGTCCATAGTTACATAGTTTCCTCGATAGATGGCAGTACACCGTTTCAAGTCCTACACCTGCATCGAGGTATATTAGCAGCTCAGAGGTATAAGGTGTTGTCACATTTTTTCAAAAACTAAGTTAATTACAACTACTACCTATTCCAAATACTGAAATTTTTTATGATAAACAGTTTGAAGTCCATAGTTACATAGTTTCCTCGATAGATGGCAGTACACTGTTTCAAGTCCTACACCTGCATCGAGGTATATTAGCACCTCAGAGGTATAAGGTGTTGTCACATTTTTTCAAAAACTAAGTTAATTACAACTACTACCTATTCCAAATACTGAAATTTTTTATGATAAACAGTTTGAAGTCCATAGTTACATAGTTTCCTCGATAGATGGCAGTACACCGTTTCAAGTCCTACACCTGCATCGAGGTATATTAGCAGCTCAGAGGTATAAGGTGTTGTCACATTTTTTCAAAAACTAAGTTAATTACAACTACTACCTATTCCAAATACTGAAATTTTTTATGATAAACAGTTTGAAGTCCATAGTTACATAGTTTCCTCGATAGATGGCAGTACACTGTTTCAAGTCCTACACCTGCATCGAGGTATATTAGCACCTCAGAGGTATAAGGTGTTGTCACATTTTTTCAAAAACTAAGTTAATTACAACTACTACCTATTCCAAATACTGAAATTTTTTATGATAAACAGTTTGAAGTCCATAGTTACATAGTTTCCTCGATAGATGGCAGTACACCGTTTCAAGTCCTACACCTGCATCGAGGTATATTAGCACCTCAGAGGTATAAGGTGTTGTCACATTTTTTCAAAAACTAAGTTAATTACAATCTATTCCAAATACTGAAATTTTTTATGATAAACAGTTTGAAGTCCATAGTTACATAGTTTACTCGATAGATGGCAGCACACCGTCTCAAGTCTTACACCTGCATCGAGGTATATCAGCACCTCAGAGGTATAAGGTGTTAAGTCACATTTATTCGAAAACTGAGTTAATTACACTACTACCTATTCCAAATACTGAAATTTCTGATGATAAACAGTTTGAAGTCCATAGTTACATAGTTTCCTCGATAGATGGCAGTAAATGTGTATAGGGACGTTCCGATACTGGCTTACAACCAATATTTGGTATCGATACAATATCAAATCAAAAGTATGGATACCCGATATTATCGGACCCAAAGTATCGATACCGCCATTATCAAATCGATTCGTATCGAAACGCAACGCACTTCAAATCATGGATTCCCCGAAGTAGAATAATTAAAATTATACTCAACTTCTGCGCTATTCTTGGACTCTTGGATCGCTGAACAGATCATAAGATGCCGCTAAGTGGACACGAGACAAATAATCATTTTTGTTGATCATTTTATGCAAAGTTTGTCGTCAATAAAAGTGAGTATCTGCAACGCCAGAACGAATAGTTGACTATGGACAGTTGAAGCAGCAAATATTTTCCCAGAGATGGGAAGGGGTGCAACGTGGTCGAGATTGTCTCTAACTAGTATTATAGTAAGAAATGGTCAATTGGGAGGTCTACATCATATAACTGAAAAATTATTATGCCTTTTGCTGAATGTGAGCAGCATGACATCAAATCGTCCTCCGAATACACCTTCAGAAATAATGGCTTGCAAATAAAACAGTAAGATCTTTTGTCATTTATTTGAAATTACACAGAATTATCGTAAATGTCAGTCTGTTGCTTTATTTATTTATACTGACTGCCGTCAGATACATAGACATAAACACTGTTGCAGTCACACATCCATATAACAGTGAAATAGTTGATGATAATCAGTCAATAACAATTATATTATACTATGAATGTTAAAAGATGCCTGTGTTTGTAATCATGAAAATTCAAGAAGCGATTAAACTAATCAAAATAAAATGTCCCTATAAAATAACCTCATAATAACGATTTCTCAAATCTCGATAATTACGTGGCTAAATTCAATTAAATTTCAAACTTCCCTATTTTGCCAAGCAACCGAAAATGCTATTTTTTTATTGGTTCACATTCTGCTTAAATATTTAAATTTTTATTGTGATAAAAAATAAACCATTCAGCTGAAACTTAATTATTTAGTACTGATGGAAATGAATGAGACTAGAGGTGTTTGGATTTAATTGACTCAATGGAGGTTCGACACAGAGAAACTTGTTTCCAGTGCGTTGAACACTCTGCATCTAAAATTACATTATGTTCTCAGTACCGGGACGGTTATATATACAACATCCAAATTAAATTAAATTTCATTCTGGGTTAGTTATTCAAAATATGTACTTTAGGAGGTATCGATAAAAATCATAGATTCTGAAATAATTAGGGCCAATAAGAAGATATATGAGAATTAGGATTTTTTGGACTAATTTCTAACAACACATTCAACTCAAGCATCTCCACAATACACAAACTACTCTTTTTTCTGTAGCACAATATCGCTCAACATTTTTTATGATGACAATCACTGGCATCGTATTTAAAAATGTTCATACGAATAGTATCCGAAACATTTCCAGATAAATATAATTTTTTGATTGGTAGGTCATAATTGAACATATTTTAAAAAGATGTTGCTCTATAGTCACATACGCCTCCCCTTGTGTTAGAGGTACGAGGCTACTTCCGTTCTACCTATTTCTATAATATTAATATGCTGGAAATTTAAATACAATACTTGCTAGTCTCTACTATGTCAAGCGCATTTATTATGCATTGAATAATGGGCGAAATTAGTCAAAACAAAGTCTCAGCTGTGGAACAGAATCATTTAAGAACAGATCAGATGTCAGTTGCAGTATTCTAGTTTCGTTACACTTATTTGAAATTTATACATTGATAATTATAACTTCAAAATATGTGACAAATAACAGAAAATCTGACCTATGACTGGCATAAAATGAACGTTCTTTAAGCGTCAATTTTGCCATTTGAGGAATAAACCTTGAGTTCCCCTCCAACTGGAAATGTTTTGAAATAAGGCGTGGATGTTAGATGATCAATTTATCGGTTTTAATTCTGATATCTCCACTTCATAAATATAGAAATCGCCACCTCTAAGCGTAAGTGTGAGCACGTGCAGCAATCTGTTCAATGTGGTGGAGCGTAGGATGTAAGCCACCCCAATTCCATCGAGAAACATGGGGCTGCCCAAGCATTCGCAATCGAACATGAAGTATTCGTTCTCTCTGAGTTTACCAAATGCCACTTGTCGTTTCTGGGAAGACCTCGTGCAGCATACAATGCCAGAACGTCTGTCTACGTTATTGAAGAAGTACCTGCGAAAAAGTGTTCAGTGATTGATATTTAGAGACCTGACATGGACATACCTACAGTTCTAAGAAGACAGCCTAACCTGTAAAACTACATCTATGCTTGCAAACTAGCTTCGTAAACACTAAATGACTCGAATTAACTTTTTGAAATATATTTATATCAGAAGTAGTTTGTACATACCTGAGAGCTTTATATAAATTGAACTGTGTAGCACGAACTAGAAACATCGTCCCTTCCACGACCGGAGTAAATGCTACTGTGAAAGAAAATGGGAAAATGCTGCATTCTTCTTTTAGGTCATCCACTGATAATTCATAATCTTCGTCAGAAATTGGCTCGATGCATTCCAAAAAGTAGTTATCACCATTGACTAGCACCGAGTCAACAACAGCCGAATTCCATTCAGCTAGTTCATATATCTCCATCATCCCAACTGCTGCTACCAAGTTCGCCAAGGTTTGCTTACCTCTGGACTTTTCAGAAAATCTGCAAAAAAGTTATCCAGCATGAGTTTTATCAGGATGATAGATCGAGGTTTTCACAAAAACTGAATGAGAGTAAAATGACACAGACTACCTTATTGCTTTTCAAAATATTCTCTTTAGTAGTGGGTGATATTTGGCATGTGTTCAAGCTAATTCCCAGAATATTTTTTTCATTTTTTCAAAAACGTGTTTCACGAATAGGTACAGGGTGATATTTTCTTAGCTGCTACCGCTGGATTAGACACTCATTGCGTCTTTCATTTAATGAACCTAATGTTTTCGTTATACATTTTGAATGAAAAAATCTTAAAAAACAAGTTTACTGACAGTATACATCAGAAATTTCTTCACATACCTGTTGCTAAACTGGTGAATGTTCCCTGTAAGCGAATACAAATCTTTGGGGTACTCGATGTCCCAGTTATGCCACATGCTGTCAATTTTTCCTCTTGGATTTCCGCTGGCGGACTTTTCGCTTCTTCTTGACCATGGTATCGGATCTGTAGTGAGCCATTCTACATCTTCGTAGAACGGTTTTCCTACAAACAGTTTTCTGATATAGTTACAAGCAAAGGAACTTTATAGCTTTATGATCACGAGCATATTGAAACGACATCCTATTTTACTCCAGTGAAATTTCAAATTTAACGTTAGAATGCTGTTATTCTTTTGAACATAAAATCATTCCTTACGATTCCAATAGACAAAGAATTTGGAGAACACTGAATAACATCGTTTTCAAACAAATTTAATCATAATATTATGTTTATCATGGATACAAAGCCAGAAATAGACATGTCGTGCCGACTAAGTAAATAAGCGACTATATATTCTAGAGCAGAAAGCAGCATATTCCTCATCCCACATACAATGAGCGCAACTATCGGACTAACAGTGTGGCTGAAGAGCTCCTGATATTTGTTGCTATAGACTATATTCATCTAGGTCGGAGCCGATAACTCAATAACGAATCCTTTATTGGCGCTCAGGCAAGTCTATTATTAGCTTATCAGCTTGCATAACTTCAAGTGCTTGGAATGAGTAGTTCCAGTAAATCCGGCATCTCCCATTCTCCACAATGGACTCAATATCCCGTGGAATGTAGGGCCGCACAGGTGTCTCATCTATACTCAATGCCTCAAATGGTCCATATGCTGATAAGAGATCTATGGCTGGTACTGGTTACTTCCATATCCATAACCCTACTACATACCCATAATCCAAGCTATTAAAGAAACCATTCTGGCAAGCACTCAAAGTTTGTAGAAGGTTACAACCTCGATCATGGCTTTGTGAAGCTTTAGAAGCAAATTGGCTTCAGCTTTATGTGGGTTTTTCAGCTGGTAGGGAGTCACCACTGCAATTTTCCCACTTAAAGTCAAATGTAGGTTGAGTTCTTCGACTGCTCTGAAAAGTAAAGCACCTTCACCCGCTTACGCACAAAGCAAATGAGGGGATTGTTTCCTCCTCATAACGTCGCAGGTTGTACCTGGTACCAAGCTGCTATGCAGAAGCTCCAAACTTAATAGTTTACGCCTTATTACGTATTTTAAGAGGTAAACATATATGTGGACTTATTGATCCATTTTTTAATCCAAAGGTGTATAACAAGTAAGGAGCTTCTGTAAAGGAAACATATGGCAATAAAAATGAGTCATCACCTAAACGTTCCTTTTTCATTGGCGTTTCCAGGTCGTACTCCTGCAGCTTGTAGCTTATAATCACATCCTTGGGTGCTTTCTTTATTGACGTGACTTCGAAGTTATAAAAGGAATAACTCTCTCCCCCGGAAACGATCCATCTCTTCAATGTCCTTCTAGTTTGTTTCAGATCTCTGCATTGTAACCAACCGGCATTTTCGCTCTTCGGTACACCATATGGATTGAAAATGTGGAACATATCGTCCGGTGTTCTGTGAACCACATAAGTTGCATTTGGGAACTGCACCAGGAAATAGCTGAGACGTTTACTCAGTAATGTGTCGATCCCTGGAAAGACCAAATGTAATCAGTCGTAATACTTTATCATGCTTGTCTATAATCACTTCTTATGAGATTATTAGAGATATTAGAAAAGTGATTACCATCAGATACACTTTGATGAATATGCTGGCATTGTTCATAACAAAAATATGTTATTTATTGTAAAGTTATTGTCAGTATTGGTTCAGTGCTAATACAAACTGGGAGATTCACCTTCGTTATTTTCTAGTAGCCATATTTAATACCTAATTAAAAGGCTTCGTCGGAAACTTGGTGTAAATAATAAACTGCTTATTGTCCAATAAAATACTTTCTTTTCCTATATCTATTTATTTGTCTTCTTTTGCTGGCCTAACGTCTTATATGCTGGGAGAATAATAAAATGCAATAAAGCAGTGTTCCACGCAACACAATCTTGTCAGAATCCATTTTAGAAGTGAAAGTTGAAAATACTTTTTTTGCATTTTTTTTGACGTTTCAAAGTCAAAAAGACATAGACATAACCTATAATCAGGAAAACGCGACTGTAAATAACCTCTTATGGCTTACGGGAACTATGAACAGTCTGTCGGGGTGGAAACTTTGAGAGCACCTTTAGACTTACCTCCTTTAAGATTTTTGTTACATCTCCAGTTCTCAATCTTGATCTTCTTCACGATGATATCAAAGAAATGCTTTCCGACCAGAATATTCTTGATGATCCTTTTCTCCGATATTTCCAAATCGTCAGCATGCGAATAGACATGCCTACCGTTGTCCAATGCGGAGTCTACCTTCTTGGTATCCCATTTTCTCACAGGAGTTGACAACAAAATCAAGCATGCGCACAAGCAGACGAAGTGGTCTTCTTTCAGCTCGTCTGATATGTCTTCTTTTCCCTTCAATGCTTTGGTACCTTCTATTACGAAGTATCCATTTTTGTATTGGTATCTAGAAACGTAATATGGGAGGTCTGTGAATTTGATGAACTCAGCACTGAGATCTGCTAGAGATGCATTAGAGTGAACAGAATCTGCCGAGATACGAAAATTCACTCAAGATCCGAGAAGTGCCCAACTGCGCGCGGGTTGATTTACGGAACCAACCTTTCTCAGCTATAGTTGCACTACTGTTTGGAGGTCTGAGCAATATAAACTAAAGCCACTGGTTAGCACTGAAGTGATTCATCTTCACATCACAGGGACTCCAGTGTTTTAACACAGCTGTTCTTACAAAGTGACTTACTTCAAAATGGTACAATTATCAATTAAATTTTTGTCACTTCAGATGTTTGTGTAGTTACCTAATTCAAGTATCTTGGATTCAACATCACAGAACAACTAGATCTAAACAAAGAGATGAAGCATAGAATTGAAACAACTCTCCCAACTTTTCTGAAATTGAAATCATTCTTCTATAACGACAACTTGAGAATGATAAAATGTTATATTTGAAAGCTGTTATATGGACATGGACACTGAATCGCCTAGAAGTGTGGTTGCTTCCGCTAAATCATTCATATGAATGCTCCAAATACCCTCTACAGCTATGCAGACCAACACAGCATTGCTAAATAGGGCAAATGCCGATAGAGAAATATTTGAAACTATTTAAAAGAATATGTAGATACATACAGCATTTTCTTGGAAGAGAGTGATACGAAATCCTTCAGCTGATAATAAAAGTAAAATCAAGGGCCGAAAATGAATTGGAAGGAACCAGATGTCATGTCTGAAAACATTTGCGATTTAACCAGGATACGTATTTTGATTGTTATAACCACGAACAACTGGCCAACGCAATTGCCAACATAAGGGGGACCTAAAATGGCACCAAGAGAAAGGAATTATATGTTGGTGTATGTCGAAGTGTTCAAAATTAGTCAACATCTTTAAGTTCAGGGTATTCAATATAGTTAGAAAATGTCCCACCATTTTGATTTTACTCACCCCACTTTGATTGTGGGTTCCTTCTTAGGCTTTCCTTCGCCTCCATCCTCTTGTTCTCCACCTTCATCTTCTGTCTCCGTATAACCACCGTCGGTAGTAGCACCACCTTCTTCATCCTGAATATTTGCTTCATATTCTCTATCTTCCTTGGACTGCTGATGCTGCTTTCTACTTGCCTTCGTGTCCTCCGGAGATTCGCGTATCTCTTTGACTCTGACTGAGCTCAGTACGAATCTGGTGTACACCACTTCTTCTGTGCTTTCTCGCTTCTTCTTGTTGTACATTATCCTCGCAGCTAACGCGTGGACGTCCTTGAATCTAGAGAAGCAAGCCACTCCCCTATTTTCTGGACCTAAGCACAACGTGAAATTACTTAAAAAAGGTGAAGTTGAGATAAGCGTACTTCCTACGCAGTAATATTTCTTTTAGAGCGTGTGGCGATACTCTATGTTGTAAAAAGTGTCATTGTTCGTTGCAGCCACTTAGAATTGTATAAGGTCTCCTCATATGTCATTAGCTCTCTTCAGGTGTGCAAAAAGCGGGAAAAATGACTTTTTGTACAATGGGACATACTTTTGTGACCAGATACAGGGCTTATTTTATCCTGTGCATATTTGTTATGATTCATCGCACTTTTGCTTTTCAAAACCACATGTTTGTTGAAACAACTTTACTGACATTTCGGCTGCCTCGGCAACCTTTTCCATCATCAGTAAAGTTTGTTCTGTAAATATGCGTGGCTTATCTGCGATTTTGGGTTGCTGTAACAAATGTAACATACAGTGCTGGGTAATACCAAGTCGGAATGATGAGAGAAATTTTTAACGGTCTATTACAATACCAAAATACGTTAGCCATAAGATATGCTGCAATGTATTTCAACCTTAGCAATATATTGGTT
Source organism: Bruchidius siliquastri (assembly GCA_949316355.1). NCBI lineage: Eukaryota > Metazoa > Arthropoda > Insecta > Coleoptera > Chrysomelidae > Bruchidius > Bruchidius siliquastri. The sequence goes on along the minus strand of OX438533.1, from coordinate 37,876,216 downwards.
TTGTCATAATTAATTGTGAGCCTTCACCTAGATAGAGGAAACTTTTTGTATTACTTTGTAGGCTGAAGGGTGAGCATAAACGCAAACGAACACCATAATTATGTGATTTTGTAATAATTTGCCAATGGAAACGTAATGAATTAAGAAGACAGCCACGGAATAATTTAGAGAAAATATATCAGTTGAACAAACTAGCTTTTGATACAATCGCTACTTATATTCATTGTTTTATCAAGTTTCTCATACCGTACCAACGAGCAAATGAACGTACACATATCCACATTATTTTATATTTTGCATTTTGGTAAAGACTACCGTTCTTTAAGTGCGACCAATCAGAATCTTCTAAGCACATGATAATTTACAGAATTTATTGTCCATATTACTCCAGAAAAGAGTTACCTTCACTAAGACCGACTTCGTTGTTACCAAATCCATCATACAAGTAGAACAGGTAGTTCTTATAAATAAGAGCACAAGCATAGGTAGGTGTCACTAAGACACCTATGTCTGATCTCACAAAGAGGATTTTCTCAATGGCTAACTCCAAGATATTCTGTCTGGTGTATGTGTCGAAAATGTATTCCACAAGTACTTTGAAGCAGTTGTTGCCTAAGGTCACCTTGGGTATTTCTAATTTAGACACCTGAAATGTGAGTATGTTTAATAAAGTGGTTTGCGCCAAAGAAATTTGGATCATCAAGTGACGCTTAAGGTATTTGTTTCTACTGGACATGTTAGTAGATCGTCATTTTTTTCATACTAGCACAACGCCAGACGAAGAGGCAACACTGTATTCCCTACCTTTCTCTATATTTCTTGCTGCCTCACCCACGCCTATACTTTTAGCGTTCAGACCAACATAGCCTCATGTTTCTTTGACAAGTGGTGCTGTTTTTCATAGATAATATTACACAATGTCGGAGATTGTGCGCTTCAAGAAGGGCAAAGCGTTGCCACATTTCGTTGTGACATCAAAAAGTAGTCTGCTTTCGCTTTGGATAAAAAACCGTGCTTTAAATTAATTTCACTCTAATGCGAAGTTTACTCGCGTGTTCTTTGCATGAAATTTTATTTTGGTGCAAATCTGCTTAGTGCAGTAGCGATAGAGAAAAAAAGAGAAAAATGCACAATTTAAATTGTTTTTCCGTGGTCAGCGGCTGTACTTAGACTTTAATCTTAAATAAAGTTTATTGTCATTGAAGCATTTGGAAGAACCATGTTAAGTGATTTTATAAAAATTAGAAAAAAGAATAAATGTATTTTCAATATAAAATACAGGAACTGATTCAGCCACTACAGCTAGTTGTCTCAAAAGGTGTTTACTTTCTTGCGATTCATTTTGGGGACCGTTTACCTGATCGTATCTGAACTTTGAAGCCTTATACAACTCCATACCACACTTCAATATATAATCAACAATCTCTGTAGTCCAAGTGAGTATCGAGTACTTCTTAGAAACAACTCCCGCCATGATGCACACAAATGGTGCTACAAACTCGACGTCTTGTCCAAGGCTTGCGACATTTTTTGTTCCAAGTATGATTTGAGTGTCGTCTGGCAAGTCTATAAAGTTGGTTTCTTTCCTTAGTTCTTCTGACTTGGTTACTTCTGGTTCAGCTGGTATATACAGGTCCCATTCTTCGTCGGTAGCTTTGTAACGCTGCATGCGGTACCTTAAAAATAATAAGTTATAGTTTAAATAAACTGGAAAATACGCCTTTTTAGCTAATCGAACTAAATAAAAAATAATTCTTAATATAAGAATAAAATGATTAACGAGAAAATTGATGTCATTTTGATGAAAGGACATCTATATATGCTCCGATAGTCAGGCAGCTTTGAGAGCGGTAGTATCTCCTAGGATCAGATCACCATTTAGCCCAACTCAAGATCGTGACCCTCATGTGGGTCCCTGGTCACAGTGGGGTGCCAGGTAAGCAGACTGCCTGGCGAGGATGGGAGCAAGGGGCGCATGCATTAGCCCCGAACCCTTGCTGGGTATTAGCAGAGGCCAGGTCAGTAATGTCCTAGATGCTTGGACGTCTAACGAACTTGCGAAAGCATAGTTGGACAGAGATGACTGAAGACAGTCCAAGAGAATCACAGCAGTCCACAACAAACGTAGCTATGGCTATTCAACCGGAGGAGGTATTCACTCCATTTGTTAGTAGGGATCCACACAGGCCACTGCAGATTGAACTGGCACCTGACACTCATAGGTCAAAGATCCAATGTCAGAAGTGCTCGGAGGAGGACAAGATCTCGTTCCACTTCCTGGGTGAGTGTGCCGTATACAGCGGCCTTTGGGCTGAGGTGTTCGGCACAGCATAGTTTGACAGGGAAGAGTTCTACTCAGCGTAATGGTCGTACAACATGACCTTTATTAAAAGGTCTGGAAGGTTCGACACTAAGAAACTACGATGTCTGCCATAGTTCTAGTGATGGTCGGCAAAAGGTGCCAAAGGTGGCATAATTGACAGGCTTTGCCTGCCCATTACTACTGATAAAAGCGTAAATCCGCAACCGGATTACAGAATAATTTGGAAGCTGAACGTACCTCATCTGCTGCTTGTCACGCAAGTACGTGGGATACAAGATATCTTTCTTGATGGGAAAATACGTGATATCTGTGTTGATATTTTCTGAGATTTTGCTGACATCCTTGGGCAACGAATACTCTCCAACTTGAGCGAACTGGTTCATCACATAGTACCAGTCATCCAGACCTTCGCCTTCACCGTACGCTTCCATCATACCTTCGTATTCCTCTTCAGCACCTTCTATTTCTGCTGCAGGGAATCTCATTCTCGAGTATCCTTCCTCTGGTTGTATTTCTTGGAGCTCTATCTCTTCCATTGTCAGCTCGAATGAGTCCAGGTCCTGGAACTCGATGTCCTCTTCAAACTTTGGTTGTTGAGGCAATTCAGGTTCAATCTGCACATATAATTCTTACATGATCATCTGAATTTGATTAGCGGGTTCTTTTTTTAAGTATAGTGATAACAGTATGGCAATTGCTTATTCGCAATAGGTGATAAATATTTTATTCATGAGTAGAAATGACGAATGAACGCATAAATCATGGTGTTTATTGCCTAAAATTATTTGTAAACGATGCTTATGAGTGAATCCAATGATTTATAATAAAATTCTTAAAATATTTGGCATGCACGTTTTAACGATTTACATATATTATATGACAAGTTTTATGGCGTATAATATAAAAACAATGAATTATTGTGATATGTCAATAATTCCCAATATGTTTTTTGTAGAAATGTGGTTATTACATTGTCTGATTTAGATTGAATAATACATTCATTGGGCTGTTTAGATTTATCTCTAATAATAATAATCCAGGACTGTACCTTGGTTAGACTTTATCAATAAAGCTCTTGGAATTACTAGATCATTTCATTTTTTGAGTGCATACTATTTAAATTTATTTTTGTGATATACTTTATCCAACTCCAGCACTTTAGGACCATTTGGCTTCGTTATGATGCCAATATCACTTGGAGAAAAATGTTAGTTATCGTCAGCAGTGCCTAAATGAAACTGTTATGCTTTAGATTAGAAGAACCCAATTTAGAATTTATACATTTGAATCACTGCACCTGCGTGTCTGACAGACTAGGCGAGTCGAGATCAGCAATGACATCAACAACGGTAGATTTTCCTTTCAACTTGTTCAGGATGGATCGTGATGGATGTTTCTTCATCATTGGTGGTATCTGTTCCATTCCTAAACTCTCAACTGTAGATCCGATCTCAAAAATAGAATTATCTGGTGATTCTCCCGCTAAGAGTCTTCTAATCGCTAACGCAGTGTAGTCGACCTAAATATAAAGTGATATATAAGTAGGTTTTATTTGCTACTGCTGTATTTGTTATGCCGACTTAATTGTTCTATTGTAACACAAGGATTTAAAAACAAAATTGGATAAGATCTGTGTTCAATACAACGTTAGATTCCGGGATTGATTGTTCGCAATCACTACTCAGGTTGGATGCTAAGACTCCAATAAATGCAGCACATTGCTGACTGTGTCAATTTGACAGCTTGAACCCAAACGGACTAACGCAGCTTTCAGCATGCACACGCTGCTGTGTTTATTGCTAACCAAAGCATGAGCCTTAATGCCTATAAGAACCCACGTAGCACAATTCTTATAAAAATAATAAAAAATATGAAAACTCGAAAAATGCAAATGCAAACATGAACAAAAAGCGCCAAACGAGAGTACCCATAGTATAGCTAGGGTTTAATTTCTTTTTATATAATCCAACCCACTTAATCAGATTAATAATAGTGTGATAGTTCCATCTAGGTGACCATTACGAAGACTCTCAAAGTACAGTCTCAGCAAAGGTGGATACTTCATATTTTGTATTAACGCTAAACTCACAGTTATAGGCTTTTCTGTAGCGGTTTTCTTGGATTTCATCATCTTGTACTTCTTGAACTCCTCTACCGGGAAATCATCCATGGTGAGATGTTTTGGGAACTTAGAGGACTGCACGGGGTCTCTGTGTATCTTGCACACCTTCAATGCGTGAATGTAGAAGATGATGTCACGCTCGTCAAAGTTCGTTGTTATGGTGTACACAAGGCTCTCGATGGTGGTGTGCATTGAGACACACGCAGCTCCATCTCGACATTGGAAGCCTAGAAAACACCGCATCTTGGAAATTCTGTCACTTAACAGACAGCTCAGGCAATGAGCAAAACTAAAAATCCATATTTTATTCGCAACCATCAATTAATTGTAGTTACTTTGGTTCAAGAGTAGCAGTGGTAGTAGTAATGGGGAGGCAAAGTTATATTTGTTTTAAATATTACAAAAATGCTATTAAAAATGCAAAATAAAAATACCTTCTTTGTTCCTCGGATAGGGATCAAAGCAGTAAAACATATTCCTCTGCCTCCAAACAGCCAAATAGGACTTTCCGATCTGCAAGATAGCATTAGTGCTCTTCTCGAAGTACTCCTCCAAGCAACTTTTGAGTTGACAGCAACAGTTTTTGTAGATAAAGTCAACGTATACGTTGGAGTAGATGTAGATTTCCACCAGGTAAGGCCCCACTGTGAAGATGGCAGGCAGGCTATCCAGTCTGAGATCAACGATAGACTCACACTCCATGCACTCTAAATAGAGCTGGTTGCCAATAATCATTATCTTGTCTATGGTGCTTCTATGCCAGGCACTAGGAGGCGTTATCCGGGAGTATACCTGATAGAGAAAGGTCATAGAACTACCAGCCATTTCAAGAACATATTCATTAGGTTGGAAGCCAGCCTTTTCGGGGCAACCACTTGCAAAACATGCGAAAGACCTTGCCATACAATAATGTTTTGAATGATATTGTTAAACATTTTTAATCTCTTCCCTTCGTGTCGCAGCATAACTAGTTTCAAGACTTACCAAGGAAACCACAGACATGGGAAGCGATTGCTTACTTCTCGCAAAATCAAAACATTTGTCAGCCAAGTCGAACGACGCCAAACACACAGCCTTCTGTTCATTCAATACATTGAAGTTGCTCATGCTTTCCAGCCCGACCTGAGATTTGACTTCTGGATCATCTCTGTTCAACACCCTGATAGCTTTTACAGGATAGATCAAAAACGGCCAATTGCCGAAATTGGATCGATCCAAAAATACTGTGGTTAGTGACGGTATGTCGTAAAAATTGGCCATAATCGCTGTTCCACCTGCAGCGACGAAGAGGTCTCTGGTGCGTGGCTTAGCATCAAACATGTAGTAGTACTTGTCCTTCCACACAGCAATGCTTAGGTCCTGGGTTTTGAGAATTCCAGCGTTTTGTCGAGCGAAGAAAATATTCAGGGCTTTTGTGAGATTGAAGACGCGTTTATTGTCTGATCGAATATAGCCGGTAACTTCTGGTTCTTCTACGCTAAATCTTATCTTCTTATCACCTGTAAAAAGTTATATTCAAATATATGACAGTCTTTGGTTAGCATATATATATAGCCAAATGTACTTTGAAAATGAAATCTCTTGTATATGTCAGAATATAATTAATCCATTCCAAAGACAGTTTTTTCCCTGAAAATATAGAATTGCTTTCAGTGTTTCCATGCAGCTTTAAATTTCAGAATTTTGGTTTGGAATGATACAAAAGTCAGGTATCAGATAAAAAATCTCTGGGGTTTGTGTGGTTCTGTGCAGGATACAGGGTTCTGTCATCTATGAAGCTTTAGATTAGATGTGATGATATGTTTAGGAAAGGGACCATCGATAAACGTCAACGTATATGGTAAATACATGACAAAACCTTCCAACCATTGGCATAAGCTCAGTGGTTGCCTATAGACAAGTTTGGCCAGAAATCAGCGTTAATGCCTTACGCTTCCATTCCTAGGCTTACGTAAAAAATGACGAATAAAAATGTGATTATGACAGTATAAAAATAATACATAAAATGATGAAATCCACGATACATACCTAGAATACAGTATTTCTGCAACTGCTGAGGTTTCAGCTCAGCTTCAATGTTATGAATATGACACTGTTTTGCACTTTCGATGCACAAATTGTTCCCATATTCTAAAATCTGATCAATGTTCTCCGTCGTCCATCGGTTTGGATGTTTTAAAATTGAAAAGCAATATGCAGCGACCGGCATGCAGATACCTTGGCGATTTCTTATGTTTTCGCTGAAGCTTGCGTCACCTTGATGCATGGAGCCTTTTAAAAATGGTATAAACTACATTTAAAAAAACCATATGTGAAAAATAACGACGAATAATTAACACGGCATGCCTTTGACGAAATAACTGTACATTTCCGCTATCTCGGAAGCTTTGAGGTACAAACAATCTGGAACTAAAATTTGGAGGCATGATAAGATGCAGAAAACTGTTTCATAATGAACAATACAAAAAGTGAATTCCATTATGATTTCTAATGTTATTTTTTATTACTTGAACTTTGACAAAATCTGCCGAGGCAGCCGAAACGTGAAAGTTATTTTGTTATTGGCACCTGAGTATCCATGACCTCTGCCTTTTTTAAATGGTAATCAATTTTTGGCTTTTTACCCATGTGATCTCATGCAGTCTATTCAAAATAAGCTAGACTGGGCAGATTGTTGCTACTCTCCATCAAGTACAATGGATGAGGCATGAAATGGGATACAATTCCCCTAAGAACTTTAAAATGCTTATGTCCCATAAGCTAAAAGAGGTTATTTTTTCTATGTAATCATCTCTATGTAGGAAATTTTCACTTCCCAGATGTATATCTAAAATAGCGATATACCTTCTTTGGATCCAAAAAAGAATTCTTTCAACGTAGGCTGACATATATTTGTGAATGAGTGGCTCTCCAAGGTTCCTCTCTTGAATTTTCTTTTCTTCGGTAGGTACGGTTTCACTTCAGATTCTCTTCGGAATTTCTGGATGTATTTGTTGACTGCAGCCCCTTCCAATATTTCTTTTTCCGATATCAACGACCGCACATCTTTGCTCTGGTACGAAGTTGCAGCTGAAATCTAAAATTCCACTGTTTATGTCTGTAGGTTATGGCCAATCACTTCATTTCACATTATGGTGAAATGTGTAATGATACAGAGAGGTATAAACGTAGAAATATTTATATATATCACAGACAAGTTTTCGATTGCATTAACCATTAAGCGATAATCTGGATCTGGTTTTTAAGAACAACCGGGTCGACGAAGAAGACTTGCACGTTATTTATGACCCTGTAGGTACCAGAGGGAAATATTCAAAATAGAACAAACAACATCAATTAAGAGGTTCGACAGGGTTGTGCCTCCGCTCTTGTTTAATCTGTGTTCAAAGTCATTATTTAGAGAAGCATTTATTAGAAGATGTCCAAGGTAGAATCAACATTAACTGACCTTTGATGATAACGTCATAACAAAATCTTTGTCTGACATCTAAATGTCTCCAAAACCAAAATACTGATCTGAAAGACGCCAGTAAACGAACATCTACATGTCTAGGGACAAGCAATAAAATAGCTAATCTCCATAAAATATCTGGGAGCTGATACCATAAGCCAGCGTAACCAGAAAAAAAAAATAAATATATAATAAATAAGATGTCCAAGGTAGAATCAACATTAACTGACCTTTGATGCTAACGTCATAACAAAATCTTTGGCTGACATCTAAATGTCTCCAAAACCAAAATACTGATCTGAAAGACGCCAGTAAACGAACATCTTCATGTCTAGGGACAAGCAATAAAATAGCTAATCTCCATAAAATATCTGGGAGCTGATATCATAAGCCAGCGTAACCAGAAAAAAAGAAATAAATATATAATAACTTGTTTCATTCGCATTCTATATTCAAAAGCATCCTCAGTATGCTAACGGCTAATTCTTTACAATGGCTACGCAGGTTATATGTAAACTAGGTAGCTAATACCTAATAGCGTGAATATAATGGTGAATGTAGTCTCGAATCTAGATATCTAGTCGCTATTCTATTGGTTATATATGATATGTCAGAAACACTACAGAAAAGTTTCCTGTTAACTACATTAGCATCTTCGTGGGAAAATTGAAAAAATATGTTCTTCCACTGCAGATGCTACCGTTGTTAGCAAAACACCCAAAGAATGTTGAGAAAATGTTTTGACCAGCCGCAAAAATTATGTGGTCAAAGGATCCGGTATCAAATACTACGTATATGTTGTATGGTTCAATAAATTCACAATATTTAAACATCATTATAATGCAGTTGCGTTGACATATCGTATAATCCTTCAAGGATTAAAAATTGTGAATTGTGAGATATTTATCAGATGACTGTCATCCTGAAAATTCAGATCAAAGCTTATCGCTTAAAGCTTTGCATTGCAGTACCTGTGAAACCTTCCTTCTAAACTGCTTCGTTAAGTACGACGCAAAAGCATCTAAGTCTGGATACTCTCCCATGCCTTCAGCGGCACCCATTTCCTCCATCTCGTTCTCTACTTCCTCCAGTATTTCACCATCTTCCTTCATTATTTTCCTTTTCTTCTTTTTCTTCTTCTTTTGCTCTCCATCTTCATCTTCGTCATCTCCTCGACCCTTTTTACCCTTTTTCCGTTTCTTTCTCTTTTTCTTTGTCATTTCGGAATCTCTGAAATAAGCAAAAGAATAATGGAGTATGAATTTTTTGAATAATACGTTCAAGATCAAAAATCAAAAACTTATGCGAGAAGGAAAAAGTAATTTCGCCCATTCTAAATCTGGACTGAACTACAATGAGACGTTGGTACCATTTAAATATTAGTTACTAATATAACAGACTCACGGTCTTGGTGATTTGGAATAAACCAATTCAAAGCTGTCATAGCCTTGCATTCCTTCTTTCTTCTCAGTCTCATTGATTATGATGCCGCTCTTGGGTTTCTTCAGCTCCAGCTCCTCTTTAGTTTGTGGATAAGGGTACAACCAACTCGGTGTCGGAGTCACTCTTCTTGGTGCCACTTTTGCACTGCTTGGTTCAGGAGAAGGCACGCTCAGCTAAAATCACAACATATCAATCATTTGCTATATGTTTTACAAGATTTTAGGGATTGCGTCATCTCATCATACGGAATAAACGTACAAGAAAGGATGTTGTCTTAGTGATGCATTGGAATGAATCCAGTAAACACAAATAAGAACTTATTCTCGACATTGTATATCTCTTGAGCATGTTTGTCCTTGGTCATTGAAGAGATCACTCTTTGACTCATAAGAAAAAGCTCATAAGAACATAGCTTCAAGGAATCTCTGTTTTTGAGGTGAAAAGTGTCAGATTCTGCGTGTGGGTTCAATAATCAATGTTAAGACTTACCTTGGCATTAACTTTCTTTGAAGGTGTTGGATCAGATATCTTGACATTACTATACTTGCAGAACTTATCTGCAGTATTGGCTCTTCTACTCTCGAACAATTTCTGCTGTTTTCTACTTCTTGGGATAATGTACTTTGGCCTAGGTTCTCCAGGGACATACTTTCCTTCATTTACATATTGCAAACCAATTCTTGTGCTTGAATGAAGACGTGACCACAAAACAATTAAATAAAATAACATTAAAAATATATATCTTACTGTAACTGGTATGTGGTTTTTTCCCGTGCTCGACGTATTTTTCAGTCCACGATTTTGCGCATTATGCAAGCGGCGCAGGCCTCGGCTACCCCACCCCAGCTACACGATCCGGAGTGTAGTTTTTATTGCTCCTCAAGCTTTTTGAACAGGTTGGCTATCCGAGAAGGTGGGAAATTGGGAAATAGTTTACGAAACTTGCCCTAGACGCGACACTTCCTAACTAATACTATGAGTGTAGAAAAGTAGAGACGAACCACGATAGTTATATTATTTTAAGAAACGGACCCAAAATGAAAATAATTGGTGACCCCTGATCTATGCTGATTAGTAGGACTACTTTTAAATACTAATAACGACGTGGATAGGACTTGGGTGGCGTGTTCTTCAGATTGTGCGCGTTTGGGAGTGAGACAAACACAAAAAGATAATCGCGCGAGCGAAAACGTCCCTTAAGACAACTTGGACCGACTCTACAACGCGGTGCGTTGGCCGTGCGGTCTAAGTCGTCAGGACGGAATGCTGGAGACACGGGTTTGAGTCCCGTCTGCAACAAAAATTCTAATAGCTCTTTCTCACTTCAAGACTGTATCAGAAATATAATATCAGAGTGAATATACCACTTCCACCTTTTATTGATCTAATACAACAAAAATAAATTATTGGGTTAACTGACCTAGCCAGATAAAAATGTATCAACACACCTAAAACTGAAACTTACCTCATCGTCGGTTCTATTTTTGTACTAGCCAAGCTTTCCTTCTCCGGTATGGACTCCAATTTTCTCTTGAGGATAGCATCTTTGCGATCTTTCTTTTTTTGAATTTTAACTGGATCTAGATACTCTTCTAACGTAGATGGCGGTATCGCCACAGGTCTTACCTGGGATAAGTGTGAAATTGTGTGCATATTTTTATCATCCTCATATTCCTTGTTCGAAGATGGAGTCTGAGTTCTGCTTCTGAAAAAGGTATTTGTAGTACCCGTTAGTTCGAATAGCAATTACTATAAAACAATGCAGATAAGATTTAGGAGAGCCCGATAGTATACAGGTACACAAAAAATGTTCCTATGATTATTGCATATAAATGATAACAGAGAACTTCATACTATCAAATCTATCAAACGATGGATTTGGGGATATTCATCAATGTGGATAAGTTTAATACAAAGCGCAAAAATGGTGTTTTTATCTTACAGCGTATGTTCTGTAACTAAATACCTACCGGTCTTTATCCATTCCATACACAAAAATTTGGTAATTCAAATACAAGGAATCAATGGATAAAATCACTACTATGAGAGCTGACAGAGGATTTCTTCATACATCAAAGTCATTGCCGTAATATTTGTCACTGTCAAACAGTAAACGTGTATAAGACGTCAAAAATTTATATTTTGGAGACGATTTAAAAATTTTAGTGCAAAATTTTAAGTATATTTGAACATGGGGTGAGTAGAAACATTTTACCACTCATAACAACAACGTTTACTTTGAAATTTTCGAAGAATGGGACTTAAAATTTTTAAAACTCAGCTCAAGGTTCTGATACAGTATAGCATTGTTCTTGTAGACTTTTGAGCGAAATACACTTTCATTGGGTTTTATAGCTTAAACGTCTACTCAATTCAGCACAATTATAGTGGTAACCTACGTGTAGTTAGCATGAATCGCCAAGCTTTTATCATGCAGATAAAAGGATTGTGTATTTAACACACAGCTCCACGAATAAAAATACTTTTCTCATTTGCATAATAGAAGAGTTTCATCATGAGCATCTACAATCTGCATGACCAGGCTTTCAGTTACAATAGATTGCGCGCGGCGTCATCGACGAAATGAAATTAGAGACTTTCTATAGCGCCTAAAACAGGTCTTTTTAGCACCATTGTGGCTAGCTTTATTAGGAACAACTCATAATAGCAACAGAGACTTTGGAACTTCTGTTTCCACGATTCTGGAATAAAAATAGTTGTCTTTAGTTGGCGCAACAAAAACCTAAGACCTAGAATATGAAGCGCGTTTGCCACATTATATCAATTAAATTGATCGGTAAAAATATGGAAATATGAATAAAATAAATGCCAATTTATTTTTAAACATTGCAATTTAGTCTGATGATGCACTATGTCCCTAATTCAGGATTTATCAACAAAACAGTTACATTATCTTTCAGAATCAATTTGCTAATATTTCTTATCAGTGTCCAATGATTTAAAAATTCAATTTCCGATTTATTGTACACTTTCACAAAATCATGGGAGGCGAACTGGGAATACAGTGTCAGCTATTTTGCTTTGTATTAGGATGTTGAGAACAAGAGACAAGTAAACTGCTAAATTGGAGAAGATTGGGACAATTATATTATTAACTCAACGTATTCATTCAACCTAAATGCTCATCTAAATATTTATAAATATTTTTTTTTGTGGAAACAAGGACTATTTTCGGCATTTCTTCGAGTCAGCTTCAACATCCATCTGCTTGAAATCATGTTCAAGTAACGATGAATTAATAGATTAATTGACTTACCTGAAAGAAGATTAATCGTAATTTTTCTTAGCTGGCCCTCGTACAATTATACCATGTAGATGTTCAAAAAAGGAGGCAATTTTTACTAGCAATTATATTGATTTCATAGTTACAATAAATGGATAATACTTTCAACATTAAATATAGATATCTATGTTATGTCTAAAGGCATAATTTCATTATATACAATAAGCAATATAGGCAACTTATAACCAAATATGTTAGGTAAATAACTGTAAACGATAAGGACTACGAATTAATTAGTTCCTAAATTTACAAATGCACTAGCAAAATTACCCTGAGGCTCTTGTAGAGGCCTATAATAAAAACTAAAAAATGTATTCGATGCAGGAGTCCAACCTGCTGTATTTTTAACACATTAAAGCCCAAATTAATTTTTTTTTGTAATTTTCTGTCAATTCTTGGATATGTTGCATAAAATATACATGCTTTAAGAATTCCAACAAATAAATTGACAGAAAACAATTTTAAAAACAAAAAAATGCTGTCCTCATCTGAGGAGGCTGGGACAATCTTCGCTTTTTTGTGGCAAAAAAGTGAATAGACGTTCATAATCCACACCAATTTATTTGGATCAAGCAACAACATTACTATTATTGTGTATCATATATTTAAGTAAACTTATTTAATAATTTATTATATTTCGGGAAACAATTTATGTATAATGTCACCTCACATTTCATACAGAATGTTCTGGGTTTTCCAGAGCAGTTTGGGAACTGACAACGCCGCTGGTTAACTCTTTTGCCCAGAATATGTCCTTTATAGTCATATCTGAGATCATCAAAGACTTTTCTTCTTGAGGTAGAAGGCAGTGACAAAGAACGCCCTTTCAAAACTCGGCTGCCGTGACCTAACTTGAGGTAAGGTACGGCGAATGGCGTCTAAAATCTTTTATGGAAATTGATTTGCTGCCGTGAATTTTCTAATAGAGGATGCACGAATTCACAACCGCCATATCAATCATCCTTGTGAAAAGGCACCAGTACCACTTTTTGCCCCTTACAGAAATTGACCACAACACCCCCCATAAATCTGTTATAATTGTTCACTACGAGTGATTGGGGAACTGATACCTTCTCTTTCAATTTCTTATTCCATCGTTGCATGTTCAGAAATAGCTCTAGAGTCAAAATTTTTAGCCAAAGAAACAGACTTGTTGTCTTTCCATCGTGCTATCATAATTCCATTGCTGTTTTCGAACCTATAGTCACAAAATCCTCTCGGTTTTTTGTCCATCTCTATGGCAGACATTTTGCCGTCCGATTATCTCGAGTTGTTCCCGTTGCCCGATACCCCATTTGCTTAAGGTCATATAGTAGACTGTGGCTTAAGTTATCATAGTCTTAAATACGTAATTCAGGCCGCTCATTTTGAAAGACTTGTAAAAGCCTGAAAAAATATAACGCATAACGTCTAGGCCCAGCGTCATATTTTGAGGACACACATAGTTTCATAGCCTTTCAAAAAGAACAATATGAAATAATAATTGAATTGTCATGAAAAATTTTCTGTTATCTACAACTAATCATTTACACTTTACAAAAGCATAATCACTTACCAGTAAAACTCAGACAGTAACACTCAGTATAATTTTACACTGCAAGGGCTAAGAAAAGTATAAACGAAAACGTTCGGATAACGCTACTTCGCAGAGCAAAACAACTGTCGGCTTGTGGTAGTTCAAATCGACGAGAATTAGTTCAAACAGACCTATGAAATGAGCAAATTTCACAGTAGTAGCGTCATCTACCTAAAATCGCATTAAGTACGCACTGTCCTCAAGAGAGAACAGTGGCCGCTAATGGATCGCTGACGAGCACGAAAACGGAATGACAAAACTGGTGATGGCCGCTGGAGGCAGGGACGGAATTGGCGTAAAATATTTTTACTGTAAACAGTTCGGGCTGATGAGTAGGTTTATTTGGAAACCACATGGTATAATTATATCGAGGACAATTAAAGGAAAATCAAAGTTTTCTAATAAAGACTAACATTGTAGCCATCACATAGATTTTTGTTTTATATCAATTAAAGTGTATACTTCTATTAAATCGTTAGTTTGCGCATCATGAAAATGACCCCCACTTTATAACGTAAGCCTGACTCATATTCCATCCGGAATTGAAGAAACATTCAGTTCCGATGGATGTGAAAGATTCCAAAACAAACTTATCTATAGGGCGTTCCGGAAGAAGAGATCCAAACCAAAGCCAAGACCAAAGCCAGTGATAAATTATCCGCCAGTTCCAACAAGAAAATGGATTCCGCCTGATCAAAGACCCAAAAAGCCTAAGCCTCCTCCTGCATATGTAAAACCTGAAGGTATCACTCAAAGATTGAAGGTTTCCAGTTTGAAAAAAGTATGGAATCAGTATGAGATTATTGGAAACATTCCTACGCTTTTAGGGCATTTCAGCCAGACCCACAAAAAGTATACCTTCAAAACAAATGGATATCAAGGTAAAGTGTAATATGAGGCAATATGACATATAATATGAGAAAATAGTGGTACAGACTTCTCCACTATTGCTTTTAATTGTATTAAAGGTGCTTCAAAATTAAATGTAACTCTTATCCTTTGTATGAAAATAAGAAAGGTTCTATCACATTGGTATGCCTAATCAATATTTTCGATGGAAATATGTAAAGTATGAAATAAACTATAATTTGTAAAAAAACTAAAATCACAGTTTAATAGTAACTATTGACAAAAAATAATTTTTCATTATTAGGTCTTTTGTTTAACTGCAATAAAAAATCCGCTATGGAAATAGTTGGATTTTAATGAGCATAAAGTAAGAATAAAGCTATTAACAATAAAAATATTTTATTGTTGAAAACGCGTGATGAGCTTGATATATACTGAGTTAGCTATTTGCAAACGTATATTCAGTATTAAAATATAGTAATAATGTCAATACTAACGAATGATCCTGTTCCAGGTGCCTGCAACTGTGCCATTGCTTGTGTGTTTGCGTACATCTACAAAATGAACCTGTGGACCAGGTACTACCTAGACCAAATCCTTGATTTGGGAGACAGCCTGTACGTGAGAACCATCACTCAACCCAGCGAAAACTGCCTGGTCGAAGTACCTCCAGAAAAAGTGTTCAACTCGTTTTTCCTACGGAATCAAAAAATCACGATAGTCATAGACGAACAGAGCAAGATTGTCGACAAAGTGAGCGCCATTGCCGAAGACAAAGTGAAAGAGGTGTTCGACGGTGCACTGAACAGGTTCTTCAAGCAATTCCCGTCGGGAATATTTTGCATGCTGGGAAAGTATGTGGCGATATGGGCCCAGGATGATGCCTGGTATCTTTTCGATCCGACTGAACATGACGATATTGGAAATCTATGGAAAGGAATACCAGGTTAGATATATTCAAGCAAATCTAATCCATGCTCGGATGATATTAGGGATGCTCTAGAGGTGTTACACCCAAGCTATCACTTATGCATGTGCGGTTTGGTGTCTTCTCGCTAAAACTTTACGAACAATCAGAAACGCCCCATGGTATGTTTCGAATGAGATTTACGTTATAGTCAAGCCAAATCGCATTGCAACCCTCTACTTGCCTTGTTATAATGGCCATCTATTATCTGTACTGATCCTTTATCATTGCTCTGGGATAGCTGATTGAATTTTGAAACACTATAAAGCTTAAAGTGAACATATGTATTTTCAAGGAATAAAATGAAATTGCCACAAAGTGTAGCACAGAGCACAGTTCCATCCCACTTGTCGCACTTAGATTTGATGCACAGGCAACCAAAATAATTTAAACTTCATTAAGAAACAATTATATCATTCTAGGTTGGGGTGTATCCGCTTTGTACCGATGCAAAACTATGGAAGATCTAGTGAATTGTCTTTATAAGAATTTGAACACCAAAGTGCCCCACACAAAGTTTGAAATATTTGGTTGTGTTGTACAAAGAATAGTAAATCTGGACCTAATTCCGCCAGAGACATTCGAGGATATTGCACCACTAGAGGAGGCAGCTATTACATTGGAGGATATGGAGGATACCAAAGGTAAATTTCATATGTTTGGATATGCCCTTTTCGCATGTGAAGTCCCCAACCAAAGGATTGAGAACAAGGCTGGATTCTTACCACTGTAACCTGTGTCACCCACATACCCATAGACGAAATACTAATAATATTATTTCATTACCACTCCATGGACTACCTCACAGACCTCAGCAGTGTAGTAAGTCTCCACACTAAGATTAATTTCTTATATATTTTCTAGAGGAACAACTGGTAGATGTGATGCAAGAAAGACTGGAGCAGTACGTAGAAGAAGGTAATGCCGATGTTGACTCACTTGTAGTGAAAGTACAAGAGATATCGCCACTTGCTCCTGCAGAGTTTGATGAAGAGAAAAAACCCTCTTGGGTAGGAGAGGATTCTATTGTAAAATTGGATGTCTGCAAGTTCCCTGTGCCCCATAAAGTTCAACCAGAAAGACTCACATACTATTTAGGTAAATGTTTTTTTGTGAAAGATGCGACATCTGCTGAGATATTGATATTCAAGAGAATCATATATAATAACAGTGCATGCCAATCACTGGATCATGTCTTGGTTAAATTTAATTTCAGTATATATCTCGGACGATACAAAATTATCTGAAAGTACGATTCAAATTATTCCAGTTTTTATAAGCAATGAAGGTGATGACGAGACCATAGAAATGCTAGCAGTTGCGCCAATTTATGTTATAAAACATTTGGAAAATCAAAGCTAGATGTTTCCGGGTATCACTTGCACTATTTTCTTGAGGGCTGAGGTGTTCGGCACTGCAGAGTTTGACAGGGAAAAGTGCTACTTAGCGGAATGGTCGGACATCACGACCTTTAATAAAAGGTCTGAAGGTTCGACACTAGGGAGTTACCATGTCTGCCATAGTTCGGGTGATTGTCGTCGGGGTCGGCAAAAAAGGCGAAAGGTGGCGTACTTGCCAGGCTTGGCCTCCCTCATTACTACTACTTATTCTAAGGTAGCCTATAAATATATTTTCCCCGTTCAACTAAAATTTGTTTATATTCCTTGCAGAGCTTGAACCCGATAAAATAGGTATCCTGAGAGCAAGCACATGCCAAACAGATCCCAAGCTATCAAAATACATGGGCAGACAAAGCATGGGCAATGCTATATCTGCCCTTATCATGCTCAGGTTCCACAAGTCCAGAGTGTGGATTCCAAAGATCCTCAACTCAGTGTTGAGATATGGCGACCTGTTGTATCGCGATGCCATGATTACGATTCCAAGGACGCAAAGTCTCAAACTATCCAATTTCCAAAAGAAAACAGAGTACGAAGGGGAGAACTTCATGCCAATGGTCGAGGACTTCGTAGTGATTGGAAGACTGCAATCGCAGGATTTCGAGGTCTTCGACTTAGGGCCTGCGCTGGAAACTTTCCTTGCTGACCATGAGTGCTGTGTGGTAATTGGTCCCATCACTCTAGCTGTTTGGGTAGAGGATGGGAAATACTATATGTTTGATCCAAATGACAGGTATTTACATTTTGTTTAATTATAATTTGATATTTGACTCACTTGAGTCACTTGTGTGTAGAAAATACATGCATAGGTGACAAAATGGCTTGACTTCTGTACAAATAGTAGGAATAGTTGTATGCAACTCCTCTTACTGAATAAATAGATTCTTATCAATAGACTTAACTGTCTAGTCATGAGCTTAAGTGAGGTATGAAGCAAATTTTAGGATTAGAGAAATTGTCGATATCATGTTCATTATATTTGGACCATATATAGGCTCAGCATTATAACTAAATGATAAGGAAAGGAGAAGCTGCAGCCCTTTCAATTAGTGCCCTTGTTTTTTTAATATACAGGAAAAAATGAGAAATAAACCAGATACAACAATCCACTTTCAGTTTAAAATACCAGGTTATTGAAATTATCATCTTAATATCTTAACTAGCTCAGTCTGGGCACGCGTAACGCTGTGCTGTTTAGGGTAGTTGAGTAAGCTTTCGAACGATAGGTGTAACGTTTCTGTGTGTCAAGCAGTTTCCCAGATATCTATTGAAACGTTTAAATGTACATTTTCGGCTATACTTCAATTTCGGGCACGCCCTGTATATGCTAATCACTTGACACGTTTTCGTTTTTGCATTTCTTGTGGTTTTCGCGATATCCAACAAAATGTTGAAAATGAATTTTAGGGGAAATTTTAATTTGACACCCTGTATATCTCAATTACTGTAATATGTTTGGCATACCTGTATATCATAGAGTTTTCGAAATATCTATTGAAATTTTTAAGTCTAAATGTTGGGCGAAATTTAAATTTGGGACACCCCCTGTATATGCTAATCAATTAAACACTTGTTTCATTTCAGATACTATATGCTAACCACTTTAGCACAGTTTCCGTTTCTGTATATCATTATAGTTTCCAACATATTATCTATTGAAACGTTAAAATGCGAATTTTCGGTGAAATTTAAATTTTAGACATACGGGATATATTAATTGTTTCAACATGTTTGCCATCTTTCTATATGGTGTAGTTTCCGAGATATCCATTAAAATGTTAATATTTGAATTTTCGGTGAATTTTTAATTTCAAATCCACCTCTGTGTACGGTAATCACGGCAACATTATTTCCGTTTTCAAGTGTCCAGCGTTGGACGACGCGACCTCTCCTTACCCTGCAGTAGACTGCACAGTCGGTAATGTAGAACGACCACAACTGATGACGCTTATAAGATGAAACTGAATGTGGAGGGAAAAGTCAGTGACATTTCGATGAAATTCGATACATTTTTGAATAATTTTCAATATCCTGACTGAAATTGATGAAATCGGGCAGCGAAAAAAGTCTAACTATTAAGAAAACCCTGAATTTTCATCGCGCGAAAGAAAAAGTCGATTATATAGTGTGACAAATAAGATGTACGTCGGTTTTCCGAATTTCCTGTGGATTTGAAAGGGACCTCATGGATTTTACGTAGTGATTGTTGGAAAAATAGCTGTATTTTGTGGAAAGTGTGTGTCGGTATGAAAAGTTCAGCTCAAAACTTGACTTGTCCGGTGAGTAGTATTCCGTTTCCGTGTAGCGCAGTTTTTTCGAAATATCTGAGAAACGGTTAGAGCGATCATTGAAAACTTTCCGAATTGTACTATTGTGGAATCTCCTCTTCACGTCGATATAGGCGGTTTTCCGTTAATCGGTCGAATTATCCGTGCATCTCTGTCGAAATACGTGGTTGACGCATTTTCTTGAAATCCGAAAAGGATAGAAGTATCGGTCCCTGTGTGTCGTAAAGACCGTTTCGGGATGGAAAAAAACGATGTGAAATTTGCTCGATCAGAGTTCCGAAATACGAAATATCGGACTGGAAAGTGCGCGACGTCACAGAAAGTGTCGTTTTTGGGAAAAATTTTTAAACGGTCATAAATCTAAAACCGTACGACGTACGTGCCTGGATTTACTTTTATTGGGTGACCGCCCTCGTGAAGATTCGCGAAAAAAATACGAAAATGTCGTAGCGACGACCATCTATCCGCTGTTGGACCCCCCGTTTTTTGAAGTTCTCTTTCAGCCGGTGCAATCGTCGTCGTTTCGGAACTTTGAAAATCGTTTCCGGCAAAAGGGAGCGTTTTTCGAAAAAAAGTGTCTCTTTACGATCTGTAGTATTCGCTGAGAGGTATACTATGCGACAGTTTCTAAACGAATCGAAAAACCGCGAATAGGAAATTCTAGCGATTTTCAAATTTTCTCGAAAAAATAGACGTTTTCGGGAAAAAATTCGTTTCTCGTAAACGCCGGTCGCGACGGGATTAAAAAAAAACAAAAAGATCATCCTCTAATATTAAGGTGTTCTGGCACTGTAATATTCACAGATAGCAGCTTTAGAAAATTTGTATTATCACATACATAACAACTTTATTGATCACAAAAACCTATAATAAATGTATAAGGGGGACAAGAATATCAAATTCATTTGTGAAGATCAGAAATAACGCACAATAAGTAAGGAGTAGATACTTATAAGTATTATGTAAAATAATAGCTGGTAGATATTAATATCTGTCTTGTTTTCGGATTATTATATTGAGATGATTGTATGACTAAAGTATATCTTCAAGATACGACCTCTCAAAGTATTTGATTTTTAATTGAGGTGCTTAGAAGAATGGAGCCTCATCTACTTACGAAATCGAATGTCCTAGCACCTCCTAAGTTAACAATATGCAGCGCCATAGTGCGCGATGCTTGGAGATAAGTGTTCATGTTGCTATCACACCCTTGACTGAGTAACGTGTTTACCCACCCAATTGCCCTCTACAGTTAGACCGCCAGGCTATACTGACGAGTATAGGCTAAAGATGAAACATGCATATCTATAGCAGGTCTGATGCATACTGGAGAACATACACTTAAAAATGAAGCCTGTAAATAGCATTTTTTTATTGCAGAGACAAAAATGGCAAGGCCATTGTGAAAAGTCAGTATGTTGGTAGTGTTTTGGTTCCCCTGGATTATACACCAGGTGTAGCTTGTGTTACTTGGTTCAAGGAACTCAAAGAT
This sequence comes from Bruchidius siliquastri, assembly GCA_949316355.1. NCBI lineage: Eukaryota > Metazoa > Arthropoda > Insecta > Coleoptera > Chrysomelidae > Bruchidius > Bruchidius siliquastri. The sequence goes on along the minus strand of OX438533.1, from coordinate 37,855,001 downwards.
CTTGTCGCACTGTATATGGAAAATGTGGATAAACTTTATAAATCTGATCCGTTCTACCTTAGCAAAGTAGAAATCACAGATTACATCGAAGTTCCTGATGCGTGGTATAGCTTTAAAGGTAATCACAATAAAATATTTTTTAACAAAATCCTAAATACTAGACGATAAATATTCATGGTTAAATATAATAATATCACTATCTATTCATCTCATTAATTTACAAAGTAAGTTATTTATAATTAGAAGTAGCAAGCGGATGTTTGATTCCACCATATATTTGATGATGATACTGAAATGTACATTTGGGTAGAAAATAACATATATATTTCTTCTAAATAAAACTCAAAGAAAATTAGGAATAGAGAAAATAAACTTTTCATTACAACAGTTGCTCTTAAGACCCTTTGAATTGCATTTTATATTTATTTCATTTTATCTACCTATGCCTTCGTTTGCCATCTTTTGATCAAACCCTTGCTTTGACCCAGAAGACAACTGAAAAACTAATAGCCAGAAATTGTCAGTGGAAAGAAGGAAGAGAAGAAAGAAAAGAAGGAAGAAAAAGTGGAAAGATCAGGAAGAGGATCAGGAGAGAGAAATTATTTGGCATTTTAGTTTGACGTATCGAATAATTTTGTTGTTCCAAAATTAATTTTGATGCTAGTGTAGTAAAAATGTGGTTTATACTATACTCATCTTTCGCATTTGGGGAAAAACATAATATCCTGAACGCAATGTGTGTAAATGCTCCATAATGCAAACAAAAAGTAGAGAAATGCAATATTTGCATCAAAATACATACGTACAAAAAATCTTTTCCGATTAAAGTATGAATTGACTGGATATACTAATTAGGTATTTTTATCCTATACATTTTAGGTCTCGTTCCTGGTAAATGGATTCTGAGAGGTACAATAGCACAGTCTAATAAGAAATATTCAAGAAAATCTAGGAATTTTCAAAGTCCAGCGAACTGCTTGATGGCTATTACTATCCAATACTTAGTACCGATGAAGGACTGGGGCACCGAAACTGTAGATGAGGTGACAATATTACGCTATATAAATATAATTATGCACATATATGAATTTTGGTCTTCAAACTGCAATCACACAATATATTCCCTGAGCTGTTCCTAGATTATTTTGACCTACATTATCTTAGAAAAGTCACTTTTTTCAATATACAAAGCGAAAAAAATATCACAAAAATCAAACCCTGTATTATTGAAACCTTACTCAAATCCTCAACATTTTCACTAATGACTTTCAATGGTCCCATAAGAATTAATCTATAGGATTTACTCTGGAGATCGGGCAGGCCATACGTGAGGTCTATCTAAACAATACAGCGAACTCCGCTTGCCTTTATTGAAAACTCACGAGCACCACCATGCAATACCACATTGCATTCATCTAGATTCGTATAACCGGCATTGAAAGAGACTTCTGAACTGTCTCAAAGATATTTTTGCTTATGATTCACGCCGAACTGTTTACTAAGATTGGATTTACGTATCATTTTCCTTCCAACCATTTTATGGATAAAGCAATATTAGCTACTATAATCCACATTATATTGTTGAAGAAATGTAATCAACATTGGAGCAATAGTCGCTAAACTGGCAGACGAACATGCAACGAGAACTTTCGTCATGTTAGACACGAACGTTTTGCGATCGAATCCAACTGCTGATTTAGTTATTTTACAGGTGCTTGACAAAGGTGATCAACTGTACAATGAGACCTTGGAATACCTTGAAGAAAAAAGCATTTTCGAAACGAAAATGTTGATGTTAAACGAGGTCAATACTGTATTCAAGTTTCCAACACAGGAAGCTGTATTTACCATCGATGAATGTGTCGTCAACGGGTCCTTGAAAGAGGGCTATGATCTGCTGAATTTAGAAAATGTAAGGGAAACAATTGTCAAATTGACAAAGAACTACGCTCGTCGAATGCAAAATCAACTAACATCATAACTTGGATGCACCGACAACGTGCCCAAAACACCCACAGAAAAATTTGTGTGGGTGTTGTCAACCACAGAATTTTTCGTTTGACTTCCATTTCTCTGGCTTGATATCGAAAATATGTTTTGTACAAAGTAACAATAATTGCATTGGATGCTCTGCAGTATCTTTGAATCTGAAATGCCACTCTACTATATCCACCTTTATCGTGTTTTATATTTTTCTAGGGGCTGGAGATGTTTTTCAGGGATAACGATCGGGGGATAGTTGCAGTGAGAAATATATCTGTTGCCGTCTGGAAGTATGAAGGGGTGTACTATTATTTCGACTCTCACAGTAGAGATGACAAAGGCTTAACAACAGGTACATAAATATAAAATAATAATGAGGCATACTCAATTTTTGAAAATTTTATCCACAATAACGTATTACTCTTTAGTTATTTCTTTTGTCTGCACCTTTTTATTACAGTAGTATTATTGTCGTGATTTGGAATATTCAGTTATTTGTACTTGCTGATATTAGACAAATGCACCTTTAAGGTTTATAATTAGGGGTAATTCAAGATCTATTGAACATTTTTTATTTTGTATTACCTTATTAATTATTACATTGAAAACTGACTGTGTAAACAAATATATATGAAACGATAGCTACACAAAATATGACATACGATTCTTAAAGGCTCAAGCATAGGTATTCTCCTTTTTGATAGGTGGTACCCTAAGATTATTATTCAATTATATTTTTAATTTTTGGATACCAAAGAAGAGATATTTTTCCTGCTAACAGGTCAAGCTACTCGAGTATGTTGTTTGTGGATCTTTCTCGTACAGGGTCTGAAAAGGTTAGCATCAATCCACTGGGGCTAATCGATGTCTGTAGAGCTAAATTATCTGATTTTTTTTTAATAATTAGTTTTCACCATATCACAAAATTTGATCCCAACTTTTTTAAACTTGAATAGTGAATCGACTAGCACACCCCTGTTCTCAATTGTTTACACCACAAAACTTTTTTTTTGGAATAATCAAAGACCTCTCATCGTTCAAACAGGAAGTTTCTGGCGTTTTTATTTTTTTGCAGCGAATCTGAGATTTTGTCCATATATTTCGGACACCCTGTCGATATAACATCTCATATTATTTCTCCGTCCAGGTTACGGAACTGCCTGCGTGTTAAGAGCCATCATGGTCGGCGATCTAGCTGCAGCCATAGAGGCCAATCTGAAGGCTGGATCAGAAAACCTGTACAACATCCATCGGATCGGCGTTCAGTTCTACGACAGTGGATCTGGGGTAGTTAGACCGCCGTTGAATCACTACAAAGCTATCACGGATGACTCGGCGATCTTGAGGTCACTTTTCAGCGAAAAGTCCACAAAATACGACATCAATTGCGGCAAGCAGGCAATTCCTATGTGTATGACTGCACTAGCGTTCAATAAGCTGAAGCCCTCCAAGGATTGGGATCAGAAAGATATTGACGAAATCATTAATAAGGGAGATAGGTTATACACAGAAACAATGAATGAAATACAGGTATGCGTTACTTATTTATTTATACATAATACAGCACATGAAATCGAGCTTCATGGAATATCGAGTCATCGTGCTCGATATAGGCCTACACAAAATACATATACAGGAAAATACCTCAAATCTTGAAATTGTAGGAAAGGGAAGAGCGAGAAGTATTAGCGGCAGAACTGGAAGCCCTATATCCACCAAAGGTTGAAGAAGAAGGCGAAGCCAAACAGACATCCTCTGGAACTGCTGCAACTCCAAAGGCCTCTGGGACATCAGCGACTACAAAACCTTCTGTAGCTCAATCTGAAGCTCCCACCGAAGCAGCGGCTGGTGACGTTCTCCCTGACTTCGAAGAGGAAGAAGAACCAACTGACGGAGTCTTGAGGTTGGAACAAATGAACAACGAGTTAACGCTGGGACTCAATCAGTTTGTTTTTGAGTTTGAAGACGTATATGTGGATTCAGGAGAAGAAGGTAATGAATATAACTTATCTCTGCTTCGTCTTATATTTTTCACTGGAGGCTAGATAAAAGAACATGACTAAATACTACTACTACTACTATTTATATATTAATTATAAGGACATTGGCATTCTTTATTGCCTGAGAAACAGTTGTTTTTTCAAAAAATGCCTTAGGAATATTACGAGACGCTAGAGTACAGCTGATGAAGTCCAAACAAGGGACGTAATTCACTGCTGCACCAGAAACACGACTAATGACAAAGCAACAATACAGTAATTCGGGATCCAACCACAAACTATAGAAATCTGGATAAAAACGTATTGTCAATTCGTAGATATGAAGAACATTGAATAGACATTTCTCTAAAGCATACCATCAAACTAACTCGTTCTAGTCTACTGTGACCCAGTTTGGTTGAGTATACTTCAGTACTACCTTATGGTTTGTTCTGTTATGTGGATGCAAAATGTTAGTATTTTAATTACGCAATATTGTACAGGTACAGGTGGCGATAACATCAGAGAAAATCTCAAACCAGTACTTAAAGCCTTCTATGAGCAAGAACAGTCTGAAGACTACTTCAATCAGGAAATTCTCCTGGAGTGCAAGCCACTTTCAGTGGCTATTTGGAGGGACGACAAGAGGTTTTATGTGTTTGATCCAATGCCAAGAGATAAAGATGGAACAGTGATTGGAATGGAAGACTGGAGTGAAGTTGAGGAAGAGGCACCGTCCGTTGCGGAATCAGGTAAGTTGTTGGTTGGGATAAATATACATAGTTTATAAAAAAAATGATTTTTTTTCGCAAGTTTCAAGCGGTTTTCAAGCTTGATTTGCTTTATATAATATTCAAAAAATTATTCAAATTCATGAAGGGTCTACCCAGTCATTTAACGTGTTGATGGCTTCGTTTCGAAAAATCTCCTTGAGAGTTACAAATACCAAATATTGTTACATATCCAAGTGTATCGAGGGGCTGGTAAACAAAAATTGAAGCACCTATATTGACCAAGTGCTGTTGTAAAGAAGGGTTAAGATTAGCAAAGGGGAGAAAACACCAGAAAACATCACAAGCTGCTTGCCAACATGGTCATCCACTGCCTCGTGTACACGAAAACAGTGCTGCATTTTACAACTTTTATCGCTGATATTTGCAGTGTTATAATGAAGACTCTATAGTCCCTCATAAAATAACTTCTGTGTATTAAATTTTAAGGCCTCACTCTGAAATGACGATTTTTCATTTCATGATTTCATAGTATAATTAGTGTAAACATATAAAACTGGTAATAACACTGAGCTAAATATTTCTACTACAGGAGAAGTAACGGAAGATGAAACTAAGCCAATTGAAGACGAAGGAGTTCCATTCGAAGAAAATTTAGAGGGTTTCACAGAAGCAGATCCAGGAGCAGGAGGAGACCAGCCCGGAGACCAAAAGCCATTTGTTGAAGGACTTGCAGCTGACATACAATTTCCCGAAGAACAAGAAGAAGGAAAGGAGGAGTATGTTCGGATATAAACTACTGACCCTTTTTTGCATTCCAATTTAACCTCAAATTAGTCTTCAGCGACACCTTAAACTTCCATATAAAGAATTGTGTGTTGAGTGTTTTTCTGAAACTGAATGTTGACCTGTGATAAAAGTAATGCAAAGCCTCAATTACTGTTTTTTTTTTTATTGAAAAAGTGTCACAGACTTCATTCAGCGACTCAAACTACATATAGAAAACATGTTCTGATCCCCAGGCCAGATAATTTTTTTGTGTAGCTGCGTTATAATCTCACTATTATTCATAATGATACTGAGCAATGTTATGTTTCTGTCGTAGTGAAGGAATCAAGTACATAAAGCCGCTTCGCAAGAGTTCATCTTTCTGGAGGGAGCAAGAAAAGGCCGGACGGGCATGTATTGTATTGTTCACGAAATTGGAAGATATGGTTGAACATGTCTATGGAAAGATTCCCCCGAAGATGGGACAGGAAGAGTCTTTCAAGCTCAAGTCTGCCAAGATCACTAATGTCATACTACTGAAAAGCAAACTGAGATCGGAACAAGAAAGAACTGACGTATACGCTGGAGATTGGTATTACTTCCAGGAACTCGAACATGGAAAATGGATAATGAGAGGTGAGAGCAACACCTCTCGAGGTACGAACGACGAGCGCAGTTTGAAATTCGGAAGAATGGCTTTGGCACTGGGTCTTCTTTTTCGGTTTTCTAAATGCGAATCATGTGTAAGAGTATATGTTGTAGCTAAACTTCGGCATTGCGTTGCCTATCATATCTATAATATGTAGATGTATCATCTATCATTCATATAATCGACTATTATTTATTAATATTTCACTTGGATCACCGGCAACAGTTTAAATCGTCATAATTAAATTTCAGATTTGTAATGATAATGATTTTCTAACCGATTCTTCACCTTATCTACTCAGGAACCATGACAATTTGGCATCCCTTGTTTCCTGAAAAGAATCGAGGCAAGCAAACTCTGGCTAATTGTGTAGCCGCATTGGCCATCTACAGGATATTCACAATAATCTGCTTCAACGACAGCACTGTCGACTCCATATTGATCTACGGAGACAAACTGCATACGTTTATGAAAAAAACCAGGAAGAAGGAACTCATGGGAATGGTGGATAAGAAGTTGCGAGAGGACGAGATTGATTGGTTTGTGCTTTTTTGTCACAGCCGTATTTTCCTTGCTAAAATTTTCCGTTAGCCTTGAACTTTCTCTGTCTTCATATATTTTTGTAAGGCGTCATTGAATATTTTAATTCTTGTCAAACAGTTTTCAGCTAATGTATAAAATGAGATACATGTTGTATCGGTTCATGCATTAGATTCAAGCCGTAGCGTTCAGCCCATGAAATCTTGATCAACTGGTCGGGAGAAGCATTTTCTAAATCCTCTACCTGGCATTGTGCCTCCAGATATTTTGCATTGGCCTGTTCCATCGAAGGTCAACTACACAAACTGCACATTATTATTCCATCCATTCAGCGTTCTCTGCCATTCACAACTCGCTCAAGTAGTGGCGTAATCTGGACATCAGTGTAGTCGCATTAGAGCTCAAAAGTTTTCTTCTCTGTCGTGCTTGGTATGGTTGGCATTGAACAAATAAAAATAAATCAAACCCTCCCAGTATTGGTGGACCATCCTGGTCATCTCTGTAGAGATTGTATGCTTAGTCGTGTTATAAGCAATTCTTATTTCAAGCTGTGGTCTCATGAAAGTAGTGCCAGCCTCTTTCTATTCTCTTCACGCTGCGTGATTTTCTTTATGAGCGGTATTTCATGGGTAGACCCGACAAAATGGGAAGATGAATGATTCTATCAACTTTTCAACTGGTACGTACCGGTTTTTTCCAATTATCAATGGGCGGCTGAAGTTCATATTCCCTCTAACCAGGATTTTCTTCCAATGGGCTTGTGTCCTGATATCTATATTGATAGGCAGATTCTATCATCATTTCTTATGTTACCAAGAGCTTCATTGCAGTTCCACAAAATGACTAAGATGCACAGTGAATGTATTCAAGTGCATCAGACAGATGTAACCTCACCAGGCTGATCTTCTAACTCCTCGACAATGACTCTTTTGGATCATCTTCATATTATGGAGTGTGCTGCTAAGGAGATTTTCCCCCGATGGTTACAATTAGTATCATTTCAATGTCAATGTGAATAGACATTTATTCTCTGGCAGTGCTGGTGAAGCGCGAAAAGTGTCTCATCTGTTATAAGGCTACGAATAGAGCGACAGTCAGTCAAACTAGGCAGTCAAGCAGTCAGGCGATTTTTTTATTATTAAAGTCAAATAAACACCGGAAATTTTTAGCGCAGCATTACACAGTCAAACTGAAATTCGCAACACATTCTAACCACGTTTAATGAGTGGTAATGATGTGCTGTATTTGTCATAACAGAATCTAAACAACAGTAATAATGTTACATGAAGAAGGTAACTGATGAGTGATCTGTTTTAGGTTATTGGATAACGAAAATTTTACTGTGGCAGATGTTCCAAAGAAAATTTGCATTTCCAAGTTTATGGCTCACGTAACCATAGAACCGGATGCTGTAACAGGAGACATCACCGCACAAGACGAAGATGAAGTTCTGAACGTGGAGAAGGGAATTGAGAAATTCTGCGAAAATGCAAATCTAGGACTATTGCAGTGCAAAGGTATTGTCTATTCCAATTTGAATCACATATTATTTTGAACAATATACCAGGACCAATCAATTATATGCGACCCCATATAAAAAACATGCTCTCATATTATATGAAGGTTCCCTATAGTGAATCACAAACAGCCAATGCAAGTATTCGATATCAGCAGACAGTTGTAGGAATGAAGGGAAAATTATATTTTCCTGATCCACAATGTTCTAAGTAGACACTCGACACTCTTATGTTACCGTTTTTATAATGCAGTCCAGATAGTTTGAAATCTATTGATGACATGTGTTCATCTATGTTTTGTGTCTATTTTCTGAATTCATTTAATTTCATAACACCTGACATAATAGAAAAGTTGTATTAACAAAGTTTAGCGGTGGATGGGCATAAAGATATATAAGCAATTAAAAATACATTGAATTTTCATGATACCTTGCTTTCTTGGTTTTCCCTCGTTATTGTTTAACAACACTCATTTATTTCATCAAGAGATTGTTTATGAAAAATATCTTGTACAGATATCGCTGACAACGCTGTGAGCTAAATACGACTCTGTCCAATATTTCAGCTTTCGATGATCAGATAGCGAATAATGATTGTGTTCACCTCAACTCCATCCCTTATCTGGATGGACTGTTTGTGAGGTGAATAGGACAAAACGTGTATACCTCATACCTTCACGAGACATCTCATACCTCTCTCTAATTATCTCAAATTCAAAATTCTAGATTTGATGGTGGCAATATGGAGAGGTCAGAAGATATATTATATGTTCGACTGTAGGAACCGTGGTCCAAACGGTATCGTAGCTCAGAACGGTGTAGCTTGTATAGTAAGAACATTGGGTATCAAAAGGCTCGTTGATATCTTCCTAGCGAATTTACCCAAGCATGGCAGCAACCATTTCTGCATCCACAAAGTCACTATAATCAAAGATCTGTGCCCGAGACACAGAGAGCCCAAACAACTTGCAGAGCCCAAATTAGCAGTGACCTCCGGGGGATTCCAGAGAGTTATGCCTGGTAAGAAATATCTTAAAGCGGTGAAATACTTTGAATCAGCTTCAGCAGACTTTACGGGGGAATAAAATTAGATGCGCAGTATTGCTTCTAAATGGCGATCACGATATGCAAAAATAACAGTTGATTCTGATGCTCAAAACAGCACCTAAAAATAGTACCGATTTTGAGATTATTTTTCCGTTGTATTTTCATTTAGATAATATTTATTGGAACTGGTTAGTGAAAATTAATATCACTTATTTTTATGTCTTTTGAAATTAAACAAATTGTCGTATCATCTCTATGATTTGTTTACTAATAAATAACTCATTCTACATCGGTCAAAAGATTATCTTAATAGCTACAACTTTCCAATTTTCCTTATTCCAATCTCAGATAAAAGTTTTTTCGATTGCAAAAAAAATACATCACTATTATGAATTTTTTCGGTCATAGACGACAATCAAATTTTGTTACCTTCTATAGATTTTATTCTTTGGAATCACCATTTTTAATAATGTTTGCAAAAGTAACATTCTGTTTTCGTAGATCAATCCAAATAGTTTTAGGGATCATCTTGCACGTATTTTCCATTTTGTTACTCTTGGGCCCTCACAATCGATTCTAGTGTAAAAACTCCAGGAATAACCTATAAAATAAAAAACACATTATGCACTGCTTCATGATCAGTGCAGTCTTAATTAAACAATAATTCATTTCAGGAAAAACAATTGTACGAGGTACCATAAGTCAGGAAGACCCGAAGTTTGGAAAAGGCCAGTATGTGATGAGCGCTCCTATAGCATTCATTGCATTAACCATGTCTCTGATACATAACGCCAGTGTTTGGTCCAAACCCATCATCGATGATATCATTGAACTAGGTAACGTATAGTCAATGGTGGTGACCTGAAAAGGAATTAGCACATGAGTCCAGTTGATTCAAATAGAAAAATGTCCGTTATATACAGAGCGATTCACAAGTCGTAACCAAAAATGAAACATCATACACAGGGGCGTATTTTAAGGGGGGTCTTTCATGTAACATTTTTCTCTCGAGGGCTCCATTAAAAAGATACGGGGTGTTAAAAATCACCTTGTATATTGCAACGAGATCAGTGGCCAGCATCCAGAAAAAAATCACCCTGTATGCAAATCATCCAGAACATGTGTGGAGCTGTCAACAAACATCTCGAATGTGTCAGTTTGTTCTAGATTGGTTATGGAACATTCGAGATGGGCGTTTTTTGGTATATATTTCAGCGTCGGGCAAGAACGTTACAATACATGTATATAAAATTGTAAATTTTCAGGTGCTGAGCTCTATGAAGAAAGCTTGCTGACGTTAGACTACGACTACAACCCATGGGAGGAAGTTATGGACGTGCATCGAGTTAATAACGACTATACAATAGGAGTATTAAAAGCCAACTGCGAATTGCGGAATACCATCCAAAAAGGAATCATAGATGCTAAGAGTGAACAGATCTTGAATCTTAGACAAGGTGAATAGCCAAAATACTACTTGACAATTACTTACTCGCTAATTCGCAAGATGGAAGCTGATACACATTAAATTCGCATTTAGAAACTCCGGAAAACCACCACACCTTCCGGTCAGGTCATCGATTAGAAGGCAGTGGAAGGTGGTTCGAATCCTGTACTGAGCAAAGTTTTTTTGTGTGTTTATAATGCGAATTTGTCTAAAGGAGTACATTTTTCCTAGTTCCAGATAACAAATGTTTGCCTTTTGGGTACCCTTGTGTCCAATTTCAGTGCTTCAAACTTCAATTATCTTGAGAACTTATGTTTCACTATGTTGCGATTGGGTATTTACAATAGTGTTTTAGTAAAAATAAATCGAAGCTTTGTGAAACGCTAACTCTCAAGACCATGAAAGTTCAAAGCAGTTTTTTTTAAACATCTGTATTGTCTTAAAATTTCAAACAACAGGTTTCCTTCATCCTTGATAGCTCGACAGGTATTGATGTGATTTCAATAAAATTATCGTGAAGACTGCAATGCTCTAAATTTCTTAAGTGCAACATACGCGGCGGATTAATCAATAATTGATATCTTCTTTTACAATACAAATTGTTTTGAATTGTTTCAATAAGGTAAAAATTTAAAGAGGAAGGTCAACACATCTGCCTTTATACACACACAAGTTGACTGAGATTGTATTTCTAATTCCTCAGTAACTGTTATCCAGTTTGGTTGAATATACTTCGGGGTAAGATCTGCAACCCTAGATTGATTCCCAAGTTTTGATAATATGTATCTTTCTTGCATCCATGACAATCTCATTATAAGTGTATGCTGTCCACTAAGCATCAGACCTGTTATAGATATGCATGTTTCGTCTTTAGCCTAGATTCGTCAGTATAGCCTGCTGGTCTAACTGAAGAGAGCAATTGGGTGGTGTATACTCGTTCGTAACCCAGTCAAGGGTGTGATAGCAACATCAACTCATCTCCCAGTGTCGCCCTCTATGGGGACGGCCATCGACAAACTTATGAAGTTAAAGGTACTAACACCTGGACTGCCTTGAAGTGGCAACAGATGCATAGTGGAGAGCATACACTTAATATCAGTTTTGTATCTGATGTGAATGAGCCGAGATAACGGTACATCGTAAATAGTGTTTCGAAGAACAAGGGATGTCGCTGTAAATCAGATCACCCTTGTTGACAGATGTCGCAAGAGACATCTGTTGTCGCTTCAAGGCAGTCGAGGTCTTAGGACCTTTGATTTCGTAAGTAGCCAATCGGCGTCCCCATAGAGGGCGACACTTGGAGGTGAGTTGGGACGAGCGAGATCATTGACTATTTCTAGCGTAGTAGCGTGTCTTCAAAACTGAAGTAATTAAAAATAGATTGTTATTCAATAACATATTTGAAACTTATCAGATATATGGATATAAATAAAAATATCCAAATTGCCGCATTACTCCATTACACAGGTCATGGTCACATATAGTATCTGGATACATGTGTAGTCTAAATAAGGAAGTAATGTAACTGCTCAGAAGACTTGTTTTCACAGCAGACGCGCCATGTTCAAGGCGAGTTTCGCACATGTTTATTGATGCGTGTAGGTGATTGTACTAAGATTAATTCACACAGTGTTATAGTTTGTCGATTGTATGTGAAGTGAGTTATACGGTGCTTGATAATATGCTTATGTGTAGCTTATCCTCAGTAAAAGAATTGTAGACTTTCTCACCTACCTCTTAACCAAATAGCACTCTACTCGTCTTAATCCTGTAAACAAAAATAGCTATGCCAAATCAACGAAGGCAAAAAAATATAGACTATTCAACTAATTAAGACCTTATATTCGGCCTGGGTGCTTCTTGGCGAGGCGGGAAAAGGAGTCGAGCGGGAAAGCGAGAGAGTTGAATATTTGTCAATTTTACCATATCACCATTATAAATTAAAATAGAAGAGGGACATATCAAACAGTAAATCAAAATGGGCGTTGTCGCGCACAAAACTTCAGCGCTGTCATGGGTCGGTGTCGCCAACACATGAAATTGAAATATCTGAATTTTCACGGTTAGCTACCGGGATTTGTGAAAGGGCAGATGAGGGTCGTAGCAGTTTTACCAGATTTTCAACAGTGCAATCAGGATCCAGGCTTCATAGGCATAATTTATTTTTGCTTGAAACTTGTAGACAAGGTGGATTTTTGGGAAGTTTAATTTCGGCCTTCCATTGTCTATAAAATTTTTCAAGTATCACAACGTTCCGATTGAAGATAGTATATCAATCGAAACGTTGTGATACTAAAAAAAAATTAGACAATGGGAGTCCGAAATCAAACTTTTGAAATAATTTATTTTATTGTGATCATTATGCTACTTGTGTAGATAGTATTGATCTGATATCCATTGTTGATGCTAAATGCAACATCGACAAAATTATTCGCTAAACAGTGCAAGAGCATCGCATCACATTAGTTTTCGACAACTGAATCATCGCAGCGGCGCAAAAGCCGAAAGGAATCTACTCGCCAAGTAAAAATGTAAATAAATTGGTATAATTCAATTGATATTCGGCGGCCTGAATAAAAGACTTTTCCAAAATGAAGTCGGAACCGTGTCTCGAATTAATGCAGGGTAATTCCCAATACGAGTTTGTATCTATGATATCATGTATGTATCAACCTAGGCAAGATTTTTATCAGCATTCCAAGCCCTATGTATGAATTATTCTTCTGATTATTAAACCGAAACATTTTCTTTTAGGATTGGAAAGATTTTTTGAAGAAAATACTCATGGCATTATTGTGACTGATCCTCTAGTGTTGGCTATTTGGGAAGAAGAACAAGATCACGGTACACCCATGATTTACATGTACGATCCAAATCCCAGGGGACCCATGGGAATGCCTCTATTCACAGGTACCACATTGATAGAAAAACTGATTGTTCTAGCGGCGAATGGTGCTTATCATTCAATGTGCAATAGGAATAATAATTTTGTTCATACATCTCCAAGTGACGAAACAAAAAATTTGAAGGATATAAATAAATAAAATCATGTAAATCACTAAAAATAAATATAACAAATACTTTCCATGTTTATAAATGACTAATAGGTAGAAGTGAAATTTTGCGGCTTTAGTATTTTCTATAAAAATGAAATAATAGTTTTCTGTATTTGTGGCATTATTCGTGGGCCCCTATTGAGGCCTTTGTGCATACGATGGCACACCGTAGTTACGCCAATGTGATAAAATGAAACTGGAATTGATTTTAGCTTGGTGAAAATACGTGACATGAATATTCGTGATAGACATTATAATACACCCAAAACTCGATAATTTTCGCGATCATGGTACTTTTAGTAAGCTGTGTAGTAATATTGATGGTGGAAGCTTTCCCTTAAAGAAACGTTTTCACACCTAAAGTAATTGTGTATGACTCCATGTGATAACTATGTTTGCTGACGATTTTGCCATACATGATCTGACATACACTTTCGCAAATTACGATGCCATTTCCGACTACTGCTAAAAACTATTCGATCCAGGAACCGCCTGCCTGGTGACGTTCGTAAACGTTGCGATGGCTGCAGAACACGTGATCGCCTGTATCCTGGACCCAGACAAACGTATGGGAGAATTCACTATAGTTCCTGTGGAAATCGTGGTCGGCAACGTGAGGACTATCAATAAATGTAAGAGAGCTAAGACACGAAGCTCTATCAGTGTACTGCCCAGATGCTCCAAACTCCATGCAGATGAGGAGAAGAAGGCGCTGCGAAGAATTGTGAGTAGATTCCAAATTATGCAATCATCATCAGGCATTACTGTCTAGTAATGGGAGTATGGTGTTCTCAGCGTGTGATATTAAGAACGATACTTTTCCTTCTTCTTTTTCTTCCTCGCATGACATCAAATTGCCCGGCTGTGTGTCTCCTATTAACTTTCCGTTGCTGTTGACTGTAAGTTTTCTTTCCACGTCTTCTTTAGTCTTCATTTCTTCATTATTCATCATCTGTTTTGTCCTTATTGTATCTGCTGTTGTTTCTGCTCCTGCATATTAAAATGCGTCTCACAGTTGTCTTTGTATATTTCGATTTTACTCTCTATTGTTATAAGTTTGTTCTTCCATATATAGTCTTCTTACTGATGACTTCTATTGCAAAATGTGTTTGTCACATTGCTTCTTTTGCTCAGTTTCGTTCACTAATGATCTCATCTAGATAGTTAAACGTCATTACTTTGTTTCACGAAGTTTCCTTTCATTTCAATTTGCATCTACGTGGCTCCTTGCTGAATTCCATGCACTTGGTTATTGCTGCTGAAGTTTGCTTGTTGAATTTCTCCACTGCTGCATTGAATGTTTGATGTTACAGTTACAGATCATCCTTATTTCCAGCTGTTGATATGGCGTCATCGGTGTAACAAAGGATATTCATCTAATAAACACCGGTTCTATATCCTTCTCGTGCTCTGCGAGCTATGTGAAGCTTTCTTAATTAAGTTTCTGCAAACAGCTTCAAAAAGTCTCGGATCATATAGAGTGTATATTATACCTGGATAGGAAATATTTTTGCAACTTTCCTTGAGGTCACATTCCACTACTCAAAATAAAGAAGAAAGACATTTTTCACTGTCACTCGATACCGCACTAAACACAGAATAACCAAACTCAATTGAACAGCTTATAACTTGTCAAAGCAGCCGACAGCATGTAAGCATCCACCATATTTTGTTCATTTAAAAATACATAGCACATTCACTATTTTCTGTAGTTTGCTGAAAACTGATGCTTAAGAGAATAAAAGGCGTTTTGAATGGGTTTCCAATATTTTGTTTCCAACGCTCATTTTCCAAAATGATGTTCTATGTTTTAGCAAAGCCCTTCTTGCATTTTTTTATACAAAATTTTACATCTTGTCACATGAATATTGACATTTTGGGACTCATTTCTGATGTTTTTTTAACGTTTTGGTAACCAAAGTAAGCAAAATATCAAGAAAAGGGCTTCGCATGGACATACAACCGTCCTTCCTCTATGATCTACATGGAAAATATTTTCAATACGTTCAAATTCAAGCGCTTCAAACGAACTATCGTGTCACCGTACATGAACATATTTTCACCGCGTCCTTGCGACAACATTTTGTATCAAAAATTGATAATTTTCGCCATCGTATTACACGTAGAGTGCGTACACAATTCATTTATTATTATTTATCTCAAAAGGAACCGATTTCAGTAAGGGGGTGTGTTTTCAGGCTGAAAATGAGCGAAAGAGGCAGGAGGCCAAGCGTCGTCAACTCCTAGGCAGGAAGTGTTATTACACTCTGAAGGGTGCTGACGCTATCATCAGAGGTTACAGGAGTCAGAACTCCGAACAGTACTCCGAAGAATCCAGGAATAATCAAGACATCCCCAACTGCATCGTTTGCTTGGTATTACATCATCTGGTATCAGTCGAAAACTGGAATGCCAAACATGTCGACCTTATCCTGGACATCGGTGATCAACTCTATATCGACTCTTATATAGCGTATGGCCCGAAGGATCCAAAATTAGGTAAGCTCAATGTATTCCTTAAAAAACGGGATTAGCTAAGAACTCGTGGGTCAACTAATCTTGTTTGTCATGTAGATTGTTGATGCATTTGCTTGGTGAAACTCTTCCATCATGCAGATAGAAAGATTGTGTACTTAACACACTTTTTCACAAATAGTTAGTGCAATGTTCTCTCAGGAGCCATCACATATTAGGTTCAGTCAATAAATTGTCCCCGGTCTGTCAGTAGGTATATAAATTAGTGCAATTTCTGATCTCTGCAAACTGTAGAAATCAGGCTCTTCATTTAACCTTGGACAAACGTACTTTTGATGTTGGTACTCTCTATAGAAAAAGGTGCAATTGAGAGCTTCATGAGAAAAACTATGGACGGCTTCTTTCATCGATGTGATAAACTCTCTTACCCAAAAAAATAGCAACCCAGATACTAGGCAAGCAGCGTTGGCACTTTGTGGTCGCTGAAAACCAGCGAACTGTGCTACAGCAATATACTTTGTTTTTCGTATACACAACGGCCACTCTACTATAGGCCTCTCACGTCATCAAATGATGACATACAAAATACTTTTCACTATATACGTTGCTTGCTCTAGACATACATGTTTCCACATTAACCCAGACAGCACATTTCGGCAACTGCAACCGGCGAGAGAAGAGCGCAAATAAATATATACTTGCCCGTCCAAGGTGAGGATGTGATAGCAACGTACAACAAGACTACCGCTAAATGGCGCTAACACTTCGTCACTGCCGATACTTGCACAATTCTCAAGATACACTTTTTCATAGTTTACTTATCACTACATTATTTCTTTGAGATCGTAACTCTCAAAATTTCCAAAAAGCTAACTGTCTAAACGCCAATACAATAACTCTTAGGTGTTATTGATGCTAGGAGATGATTGAAAATTTTTCTATACAATAAATCTACTACTACTGAGAAAATCCCTCCATATAACCGTCAGTCGTTGAATCAACCCGGCCGAGACATTAAGTTGAAAGCCTGTTTGAAAATCTGACGTGTATTTCAAAGTGGTGATTTTTTTGCATTTCCAAGAAGCCTCACGTCCGATTCGAATCGTCAGTTTTGGAGCTCCATACGAATTCACTTAAAATCCCCTCTGAATTTCTAGTATTTTTTTTCTTACATTCTTAGCCCCTCCGTAATGCCTCCCCCACTTTGCAAACCGGCAGATCACGTATTTCATTGTGACTATTTGTTTTTACATTTCTGTAAGCCTCTAGGCAACCACCGGTAAAAGGGTGTACATCATATACCATTTTTTTCTTTCTATCATCTAACCTTCCAAATCCAAAAAGGTCCCTCTCCTCCCCTGCAATTTTTATTTGTCCTTGTCCCCCCTCCCCACACTCACACCAGTTTGTCGCACTTGTAATAAAACAAATTGTTCAAGAAAAACGACTTTTATCCTTGATTGAACAATTCACTAATCTGTATCAACTCGCAGGCATGGAGAATATCATGAGAAAGTTCTTCTTCAAACACCTGGAGATCCACGTGACTGTCTACAAACCCATAATCAGCGATATATTCGTGCCCGGCGTCCTGAATAGAGTCCTCAACGTGTACTTCCAACAGGAGACGTTCTGCATCCTGAACTACGAAGACCAATGGGTGACCATCATCTTTAAGTCTGGTTTATTCTATCTGTTCGACCCTCATGACAGAGACATAGATGGCAAAGCACCTAAAAAGGACAACAAAGAAGTGAGCGCCGTAGTGCTGAGAACCAACAGCCTTGTGAATGTTTCAGACAGAATTATTGACAACTTTTTGACTGGCGAGGAAGAAGAAGGACAGAAAATGTTCACTTTGTGGTTGATTTCCGTCGAAATTCAATAGAGTAAAAAAAGTGCGAAAGTACAGTAGAACAAATGTGAATTTTCAAGGCAAGGCTGATGAAATACACGTTTGTTTGAAGAATGCTTATAGTCGATTTTGAAATTGATACAAAACAACTTTCGTGGGTACCTTCATAATCCATAATTGATAACTGGTTGTATTACATTCACGTACATAATCCCTGAAATTATATTTGTACGTGCTTATGATCAAATGCTGCTAAAAGCTTGCATTAAAGATATCTAACAGGTAGATTCATTGGCATAAAGATTAGACTTACTCATATTTAAATCAAGTTAGAAAACTTTGGAGACAGAATCAAAGTCTTATACGTTTAGTTTAAACTGTGGCAGTGGGTTATTTCGAACAAATTTAGTGACCTTCAATTGAAATATATTGTTTCACAGATATACAACTTATCTGAGTGTTTTATGAATTAGCATAGCAATTCTGGTATGCATTTGTATTGCTCAATCATCTTATCATCGTAATTTCCACGTATTTAGTTATTGCAACATGTTGGTGCAACATAATTCACAGACAACAGCGATAAATCAACAGATAATACTTATTTATCCAAATTTTAGATAATCGTGCAGTAAAGCACGTTTGATTGGGTATAGAACAAATGTTATATACAGAAAAACATTTTTCTGCATTGGAAGCCGGTGAAATATCAATTGCATCAATTAATTTGGTAATAATTTGTTATTGTGATATAATATTGCTCCATTGTTGTGATAAATGTGTACACGATATACCCAAACCATGGTTGAAGGTAATTTCTTTGTATGCTATTCATAATAGTAAATACATTGTTCTTGACAGGCGCACTTTGACTCCCGGAAGTCTGGGTTCGAGACCCATCAGAGGTACAGAATATCAGAAAAACACTAAATCTTGAAAATGTGCCTTAGCAGTATTGAATTTACGTCGATTGTCAAAGCGAACTTGTTTTTGTTGGCTCGATAAAAATATAATTCATCTGAACTAGAGCAGAATTCGAACGATAGATAGTCGAACATACTGATACCCATAAGTGTGTGTATTTCCAGTCTTGTCATCGTAATCTGTCTGGAATTATGTCATGTAATTATGTGAACGGCCAGAGTCGTTATTGTTTCTCAAAGAAAATAAATCTGTTTACGAATCCAAATTGTATCTTCATTGTGTACACTCTGATGATTACCCAGTAAATTGGATGTTATTCAAGTTTGATACGATATTTTGAGGATGTATGTCACGCCTGTTCGATAAAAAGTTCAATAACTGCATCTGTTTTAGTTCATTAATGTGTGAATAATTAAAATATCTTGATCTGATATTTGACAAATGAATGCATGACTGGATGGCGCAGAAATAGAAAGCAAGATTCTCAAACAAACAAAAAATTATCTTGCAGATAATAAGATTGTTTAATAAACACACAGTTTCACAAATAAAACTTTTCTGGCCATGACTGAGTCCGACGATGATCTAAATATAAATCCAAATACGCCACAGGAAAAAAAGAGTTTTATTTGTGAAACTGTGTGTTTATTACACAATATTTTTATCTGCATGATGGAAGAGTTTCACCAAGTAAGAGCACCCACAATCTACATGAAAAAAGTATATTTCAAAGGATGCAGCTTTTGATTGATAACACACACAAAGAAATTCCAAGGCTACTGAATTTTAGAATTCAAAATATTGTTTTCTTGATGTTCCGTGGCATTTTGGGTACGTCACGAACAACCATGTCACTCGTTTTATTTCTAGGAGGCATTATAGTACATTAAAGTATAGTATGAAAGGTATATAAGGGCTAGAATGCTCTAGAATTTTTTAATGCATGGAATTTCTCAGTGTTGCGCTTTTTTGCTAGTATTTTGTAAACATTGTATTTTCCCACAATCATTTAATGACCTATTATACAACAATACCAAAAATCTACTACGAGACGGGGATTTGCAGCAGTTTTTTGTTCCAAGAAAACAATTATTTACTTAAAGCATGAATGTCTTTCTTCTCTTGAGCACATGTTTTTATTGCCACAATTCCTCATTAAAATAAAATATTTAGGAATTACCAAAAATCAATAGTGTGTGAAATTATTTAACATATTTGGCACGTTTCCAGTAACGTGATGTGTCCATCACATCAGATAACATATTTGTATTCGTACGTTAAATTCTGTTGGCTGATTTATTTAATCATGTAGGTCATTCTTCATTGACGTTGTTCGGTTGATAATAGAACAAAAATACGTACAATAATAGTGAATATAATTAACTATATGCGGATTTTGAACCGTTAACATGTATGCAACTCGAAGTTATCAAAATAAATACGATAAATAAAACACTCTTTACCTCACTTCAGGTTCAATTTGTGGATCTGATCGATAAAAAATATCTGTAATGTTTCTAGTGTGTACGTGATCTCTCATTAATAACGAACGCCAGCTGCATCTCGCCAATCATTCACGGCACAATAGTTATGGTGGAAGTAGCTCAGAGAAACGGCTGGAAATAATTTTCAAATTTCAGCCCTTCTTATTTATTGTATCTAAACCTCTTGAGGGAGCAAAAGGATATGAAGTTCGTTTATGGTTTCACATTTTTTCTGATTCCCTGAGCCTTCTTCTCTTCAACATCATTATGGATGAAATAATAAAAAGTGTGCGCTCCCTGAAAGGATACCGAATGGGCAACCAAGAAATAACTATTCTATGCTACGCCGATGATGCTGTATTGGTGGCAAAAAAATGAAGACGATCTACAACGACTTTTACATCGATTTAGCTGCATTGCCAAATCATTTAATATGACGATATCGGCCCAGAAAACTAAATGCATGACAACATCAATAACACCATCAAGATGCAAACTGGAAGTTGAAGGCAAAGTTATCCAGCAGGAGATGAAAATTAAGTATTTAAGCATATAAATATCAGGTGATGGTGATGTTGAAGCGCAGGTAAGAGAACAGACAACGAAGACAACAAAAATAGCAGGATGTTTAAATGACACAATATGGCGTAATAAAAATATTAAAGTAGAAACCAGACCAACTATGACATACACAGCAGAAACTCGACCTGACACAGCGAAAACTAAACAACTACTAGAGACAACCGAAATGAGAGTATTCCGCAGAATAACTGGAAAAGCGCTATTGGACAGAGAGAGAAGTGAGAATATAAGAAGAACATGCATGGTAGAAAATGTTAATTACTAGAAAGAAGGAATGGAACGAACACATCAATAGAATGGACGACAGAAGAGTAGTCAGAATCGCACGCGACCAATCACCGTCCAGGGCGCCCTCGAAAACGATGGAGTGACAACTTGGCGATGTAATAGGCAGAATGACGACGAAAAAAAACAGGCGATTCGCCTATACTAAAATGAAGAAGAAGAGACAATTTTTTGTAATACCTTTGTCGATATAGTTGGGGCAACAGGAAAAGAGATATGATAATAGTGAATATAATAAAGAAGAAAAAGTAACAGCCAAATACTGGGGTTTTGACAACTGCTCACATGTTCTGGATGCAGTAGTATTAGCAATCATCAATATATCACTTTGATAACTGCCCCCGCCCCCTCCCTCTGAAAGGAATCCTGGCTATAGTCCTGGGCACACCTAGATTTTTTTAAAGTGCTCGCCCCCTACAAGCCTATATAATTTTTAATCCAATCCGACATCATGCTAAATTTCAGGACTTTTTGATAAAAGTAATAATGCACTTTGCACAAGATTTTCCTGGCAGATTTCGGGGTTCCATAATGCCCTATACGCATATTGAACACGTGTGAAATTCTTATTCAAATCCGCGATGACTTATGGTCGAGTGTCATTGGCTCTTGATACTATTATAAAATCGTACAAAAAATATACAGCTGATTTGGAGTAATCGCAATGTTTACAGAAACTTTTTTTTAATTTCAATAATACCTGACTCCTATTATTGATTTCGAAAATCAGAATTGATCAAATATACAAAGAAAACGTGAATGACTGCACAAAATAGGCTGATATAGAAATACATCATGTATTGAAGTGTAATTTTTATTTGCAACGCAATGTATAGGAATAGATACCAAATTAGCAATACGTTTTTATAAAGATTACGTTACTCAAATTTAGATATGAATCGTTCATTCCATAGGAAAAAAAAACGAAATAAATTCTTGGTCTGAAATCTGGGGGGGGGGGGATTACTCCCATTGACCCCCCTTGTGTACGACCTTGTTCTAGGCTTTCGTATGCGTCCAGCTTCTTAAGGTTTCAAATCTACTTTACTGAACATCTGTTCTGACATACTAGATTTTTCTATTCTGACGTATATTGTTCAGTACTGAACATAAGATGAATCTAAGCTGTTCAAAATTAGTCAGCAACATTAAGAATTTGGACGCCAACGAACATGTCTATAGTTGGTGTCCTTACTAGCCTACTAGTTTAATGATATTTTTCATGATATTTTTGACAGATAAATCTCAGATAATCAATTAATATAGGAAAAGACCCATTCAGATTAATGATTACTATTTTTATTTCACAATGTAATCCCTAAAAGGGTTGCTGAAAACTTTTTTTTGCCAGATATCTTTATCAGTACACAAATAATTTCTTGTGTTTGATACAACTATCACATATGATTACTTTCAAGTCCTCTCCAAAGCAACAGCAAAAATACATGTATTTGCCTTGATTTTGATATTTGACAGTGCTATTACTCAAGGGTAGTAATGCAGCTCTTTCCAGAGCTAATTGGGATCGCATGCAAATTTTTGAACTGCTATAATTACGTTTAAAATGCGTAATCAACGTACGTGACCATATTATCTATTCTTTATGAAATCTGTTATCCTTTTCATTCGGAGAAAATGTTTGTTGTCATTTAAAAGTGCATAAAAGGCTGAATAAATTCAGATAACGACTAAAGCACTCCAAAAACCAATCTTGTTCCATCGCTGAAAAAAGTAGTGTCAATCGTGGTTGATTTCTGATAATCGGTCTCGTAGTGCGGTAGTGAATGAAAGGACTAAACTCTAAAGGTCAAATAATGTTAGTGCGATGAAGCCAATCGTCATGGTACACAAGAAAGATATGTACGCAGCAACACCAAAATACCAGCTCACAGATCAAAGAGCCTGTGGTAAGAACAGATTATTTATAAGGTCATATTTACCATAGGGCAGGATAGGTTGTTAGGCGGCGCTATTCAGAAGGAAACAAAGTTTTTCTATTGTCTTTAGTTTTTTGTGTTACTCAACGTTTCAGTTAATGTGGTATCCTCATTAGTCTCCAAGAGAGAGGCTTGACGGTTTGTTCCGATGCTACCTTTATACTTCCTCCCCGTCGTCGCGTTCCACCCCACCCCGTACAAGCAACGAATGGTAACCGGCAATGCTGACAATCGCGGTGACTCACGCTGCCTGCCGGATGATTAGTGAGCTAAATCATAATTTTTTGGATGCAGTATATCTGCCACACTCACAAGGCAGCATATATATCGGAGAGACAAAAGGACCCTTGCCAGTAATATGTCCTTTCTCCAACCACTTTCATGCATACACAACTGTTGGAAATGATAATTCAAAATACAGCTTCGCAAATGACCCTGCATAGTAACAGGAAAACCACTGCCATCCCGTCTACGAGGACAACATGTTTCTCAGATCACTAGGGAGGATAACGAACTGTCGAGTGCAAATGGAGTCCGGTTTAATGCACAGAAGGCTCAGACAACAACTTTGACAAAGCCATCATGCTGGTCTGCCAGCCATGGAGATGGAGGGACGCACAGTACTTGAGTCATTCACTCCCTGAAGCTTTTGGGCAGAATGCAAAAACGAGCCGGACCTTACAAGGGACCTTCACAGTTTAGAACATCTGAGCAAAGTGGCCGATCTTTCACGATTCTATCATGGTAAATGTCCAACCGACGCTTTTCATGAAACAATCATTACAATGCTGAGAAGCAGAGTCCTACTGACCAATAAGCATTCAGTTTGATGGCCAGTGTGATGGTGGCATATCAGACGGTAGCAAAATCAACAATCTTCCTAGCATCCACTGTTTAACCTTATACATGATCACCACACCATGAAAGTAACTCTAATGCAAACATGCTCACACAAGTGCAATGAAACTATAAGGAACAGATGATAATATCGTGATACAACGACTGCATCTAACTGCATAATCAGTGGAACGTGACCACGTTCTACATTCGCCAAAAAAGATTCACCCGTGAAGTCCAGTTATACTGATAAACGTTGTAGTTCTCGGGGGTCAACTTCAACGAAAGTAAACATTGATAACTGATGGCTATATTCAAAGTATGATCTCCATCTTAGAAAAAACGCTCGTACAGATAGTTCAGCGGTCGACTAGTAACCATCAGGTTGTCTGCAGATAGTTGGGTTCAAGATAAGAATCCTAGTACACTGAAATCTGGCCTATATAAAGACTGTCTGTGCTTGTGGCGCAGTTTCGATAGTTTTTTCGCGGATGCTTTCACGAACATTTTCAAGATGATGATCAAGTGTTTATTGACTATTTGTAGTGGGGTTATGGACATTTCCGTGAAGGTGTTAGAGGGAATTTTTAGCCTTAGATGTGAGTAAAAGACGAGATTTATTGTAACACTTTATATACATTTGATTGAGGAGATTTGCAATTGTACTGTAGTAGAAGAAGTTTCATCTTGGATTACAAATTAGTTTCAACACATACGAAACATGCATGTCTATAGCAGGTGGAGAGGATATATTTAAAATAGTTTTAACCATAACAGTCCTTGGGCAAATGATTTGAATTAAATAATCTTTAGGTGCACAGTATGAGAAATTACGTGTGAAAGATACCACCGAATGTCTGGGGGTACGTGAACTTGTGTAAGTGCAACTCGACATATTAGTATAAAATACAGCACTTGAGGTAAAGCGTATAATAGAGTAGAAGGAAGTAATGCAATGTCTCCATTTTGTCAATTCGATTTCGCAAAACCTCCACTCACATGTGCTGATTCACAAATTCCAATACTTATTATCGAACTTTTAACTAGCTGGATATTTTCAGCATCTCACTGGGCCACACATAATATTCATAAGGCAATTTCAATATAATAAGGGATTCGCATTTTGAATTATACTCTAATATACTCATATAGGTGAATTTTTTACCCATTACTGCGCAGCTTAAAATTTTTACAAATGTGAGGAAGCTCACACCAGGTTTTCTGTCCATATCCCGAGCAATTCCATTGAAATTGATCAAAACTATTACTTTTTTCACATATTCCACACCTATCACGGAAGAAGTTTATTTTTATTGCAATCCACAAAGAAGATCAATGAAAAGCATAAAAACATAGTTTGTCAGCCCTCAGAACCGACGAACTCCCTGACAACTCCACATAAACTGATCAGAATTTGTACTGAATGAAACTCATCATGGCTTGATGTTTATTTTCATACGTGTACCATATTAGATATTGAATTTTTAACTGTGATATACAGTTACTTGGACTCAATCTATGAAAGAACAGTACGCAAATGATATCCACAATTGGGCCCTTGAAGTGGCGGAACTCTCCCTATTCTATTGACTCTAAGATTGACATTAGGACCAATAGTTATCAGCAGAACAAACGCTAGAGGGTTAAAAATATGAATAAAGGTCTCATTTTCAACGAATTTTCCCAATTTACTATGGAAATATGAGTACGGTACGGCCGCTTAGACTTAAAGTTCCAAAGCATAAAGTTTTATCCAACATTCCATAGGCGTGGAAGCGTAAAATATCGAAAAATACAAAAGGTACGTGGATTGACTTCCACAACCATTTGAAAATATCGATGGATGTTAATACAAATACAGGTTTCGGATATTTAGGTTTTTAAGTAACCTTTCAAATGAAGTCATCTAAACTCCGCCAGGATTATTAGTTTTTCCATAACTAAAAAGTCTGTTTTCGTTGTATTTCGCAATAATAACATTTATTGTGCAAATAGCCTGAAAACTGCACTTGTTATTCCAAAACAATATCATCTGTTCTCTTATATGCATTCTGAATATCTATCCTACCGATCAACATGTCTGATATGATTTTATTACTTCTGGGAGCTACAACACTTGGTCCATACAAAACTTAGCATTCAATTTCCGTTGTAATTATCTACCTTTTACTATTCTTATGTTTTAGATGAATATATTATCACGTCAATTACACACATTGCTTGAATTAAAGTGATAATTTCAGTTAATTTAATTAATCGTTTTATTTGATTATTGATGTTTTAATAGTGAGAAATAGCACATAATTTTTTAGAATATTCTACAAAGTTCTTTTGTAAATAACCACATTTTTAATGGTCATTTTTAATAGGACATGTGTCAGACTATGTATCCTGTTTTATACGCGGTGTCGAACTATAAAATAAATATACAGGGTGTCCGAAAATGTAGCCTAGGTAGTCAGATAGCAGTGTAGTATTTGTCCTAGAGTAAAACTGATGAAAGGTATTTGATTCCAAAAGAATGTAAAACAAAACGTCGACAAGCTGAAAGGTAGTTGATTCTATATTTTTTCATCGGTCCTTGTCTGCAACTTAATCTTCTGTATGATTTACTTATATGTAAGTTATTTTTGTTCCTATGAGGAAAATGAAACTTGACTACATCGGATCAAAGTTACTACAATGGTAAGAAGGGTTAAGTGGAGGAATAGCAACAATGCTAAACTTCGCCCACTTATGTACTCTGTGAGTATGAATAAAGTCGATTATTATGTTTATTATTATTATTATGATTATTATTATTATTATGATTATTATTATTAATTAGCGCAGACTAAACTCAAAAACGGTAAATTGTCATGCAACGAGTTGTACATTTGTTTATAGTCCTCTTTTATTTGATAGAAATAAGTAAGGCAACATTTCCATAATATCAACAATAAAAGTATCATGAGCCCATTTAACCATATTTGATTCTTACACGTCATTACGTCCTCAACGTGATAAATAAAAGGGGCAGTGAGAATAATAACATGAATCAACCAACCGACCAAGGAGAACTGTTGTAAATCCTAAATATCGCACTGTTGTTTGAAACTTGTAGACAAGGTGGATTTTTCAAAAATTAGATTTCTGACTTCTATTGTCTATAAAATTTTGAGTATCACGACGTTTCGATTGATATGCTATCTTCAATCGTCTTCAGTTCACCACGTTGTGATACAATTAATTTTTCTAATCATTTTTTTTGGACTCTTACGTCTGAATGAGCTCGACTGTTGATGTGAAAATGTGCAGGCATCCCATCTAACTGGAGCCTGATTCCACCACTGATTTTCTCATAAACCTGCCAAACCAAACTGTAAGACTGTCCGGTAAGATGAACTTCAAAAAAAGGTGAAAAGCCGATGCATTGTCGCTGTTGATACGTCGTCACACTTGTAATGTACCCTGATGTAATTTCCTACTCGGATGGCATGGGGATCTTCATTCCCATAATTTTAAAGGTTATAACGGATTACAATTCCATGTTTGTGTAAATAAGATGCATCGGTGAATAAAACAGTATAAAAAGATCTGCATTTCTCTCCTAATCTACTTTGTGCCTACTGACAAAATCAATTCGACTTTCAAAATAATTTTCGATGAATTCTTAAACGTTCGTATTTTTTATTCCAATAACATACCCTCTTTGGTTGCACTTCTTCATTCTTCAACGTAATTTCATGTGGTTAAAAGGCAGTTTCTATGTCTTTCTCGTAAGTCATTAATCATTTTCACAAAATCTTTTTGAGTTAATTTCATGTTATAAACACGTAAAAGGACATTGTATATGTATTTCTATACCTACTAAATTTCATCCCCTTAAGACCAAGGACGCCACCAAAAGCCGTAGTGGTCACATACAATTGTGATTATCCCAAAGCTGCGAACCTATACCTCATGAAGCGTATAAAGATAACCTTCAAATGATTCGAAATCCGGATATATTCAAGAAAGAACGTCAAAATGGAAACGGTACTTTTCATACAGACGACGTAAATATCACGAACACCTCGGAAGCATTCGGCGCCTTTCGGCGATAGGCCGCTGGCGGGAATTTTGAATAGCGAGTTTGGAGTCAAAAATTAGAAACCTCAATATCCGATACTGTGACCTAACCTCAATAAATCTTTATTGTTTCCTGTCCTGGTCATTGCATAAGTTGTATCAATCTTCTGTTCTTCTAACCATTGTTTATAACATTCTTCACTAGCAAAATTATGTGATTGCATTTGTAACTTTATTTTGTCGTTTTCATCCAAATGTGATTCTAGTTCATTGTAAGTTCCACAGACTAAATAGTTTTCAGTACATAATGGGCAAATAATATGTGAGCACCGGAATCTTGCTGTTTATTATGAATATTTTTAACATGTCTATTGCAGAATGGGCACGTTTTGTCCTGGGAAGTTTGGGTTTCCATGCTCCGCGATTAAAATAAGAGATTATTATTAAAACAAAATACAGAGTAGAGCTAAAAGCTATAAACTCAAACATAAATAATTTATGAAAAGTTTGATTTCGGACTTCCATTGTCTATAAAATTTGAGTATCACGACGTTTCGATTGATGTCTTCAGGTGAACTGTTCACCTGAAGACGATTGAAGATAGCACATCAATCGAAACGTCGTGATACTCAAATTTTATAGACAATGGAAGTCCGAAATTAAACTTCTAAAAATGGCAGTTTGACTAAAATCTATTTTTTTTTCTGCCAGTTTTACACAGCGATATAGTAAAAGCACCCTATATATATATACGTGAGATGCAGGATTTTCGCCTACGCCTAAATTTTACTATGTTGATTTTTATTTCCTTGTCATTAAAGAGATACCAGATACATCATAAAATAACAATAAACTTATCTCTTCGAATAATATTTGCATTTATCCGAAATATTATTAATACGGTGTATTAATACATGTTTTTTTTCGTAGAAGCAGGCTTGTCAGAATTTAAAATACATTTTTTAATGCGTTCATGGTTAATGAGAGCTAACAGGACTGTATTTTGTTGCATATTCGTGAATGTTCCAATTATACGGAAAGAAAATGTTTGAGAATGATGACCATGAACTAAAATACATAGTTCAAGCCTATCTCTCTTTTTGCTATCAAATTGTCTCAGACCTTTGTTACTTATGTCAGAATTTTCCGGGAAGTCCTGGATCGGGAATTTCCTAGTCGATCGGATAAGGTGGTCCCAGATTTAGCCTTTATGATGTAACGCATGCTTGTAGAGCAATCAATAAGGAAACTCTCCTTGGGTATTAAGAAAACTTTATAAAATGGATTGATAGGTTTATTAAAGTTGGCGGGCATCATTTTGAACATTTTTTTAAATAAATATAGATGTTTCCTATATGATAATTATTTTATTTATGGTTTCGTGAGACAAACCATGTGATTATTGGAAAATTTATAAAAATAATTAATATTGTATTTTTTGTCTACTTAAGTAACTACGAAACTAGATCATAACTGTAGAAATGTATAATAATGGTATCGTAGTTTTCATCAATAAAAACCAGTTCACTGTTCAGCATAGATACTCCTTATCAAACGCCAATTGCCGAAAATGAGACAAATTTTGCAATTAGGGCATTTCAGAACAAAGGCAGTTAACACGTGACTACGAAGATATAAGACAGATTAAATCGGATTTATTCTTATAGTTACAACCAGTATCTTAAATGCTGTTTACATAATTGTAGATAATCATAATGAGTATTGTTGTCACTGAGAATAATTATTACTAAGTGTCGCGTGCTTATGTTTACATCCTGGCACATTTTTAAAACAGGACTGCTTTTAGAAGATATTTAAATGAATCTGAGTACGAGTGTATGTATTGAACACTTTTTTTTTGAAGATAACCTCTACCAAGGGCGGAAAGCATATCGCGATCACAGCCGCTGTGAAATGATGAATGTATACTTACATTAACTTCAATACACTATAAACAGTAATTATAGGGACATTATGCTGAGGAGCTCTAAAATAATTACTTTCCGAATAGGCTCGTTTGTGGTGTTGTATGTTTGAGGTGGTATGGATGGTTTTCTAGTGTTTGTGGTACGCAATGAATTCGGTTGTACTGATATATGCTATCAAAGAAAGTTTGCCATAGTAAAAATTATAGATCAGGGATATATCTCCGACTTGTTTTTATTTTACAGACTGTGTAGGTCTTTCAGAATGTGAGAGTTTCACCAATGAAGAGCATATAAAACTCATAGACTTGCTATTAGTGCTGTTGAATTAGCTCTTGTAATCGTTATTGTCGTTATCTTTTTTACTTTATTTACTTACTTCTATTAGCAAATATTCATGTAATCTTGGTATTGTTTTATATATTCCTTGTACGTTTAAATAATGTATAATATGTATTATACAACATAAAAAATATTATATAGAGCTCATATGATCACGTGTTAAGAGTGGCTGTTTAGCTGAACTCTATCACAATCAAATTCCTCTCTATACACAATGTAAATGACTTTTTCATTTCTTAAGGATTCAGTCCCATTTATTTCTTTGATATGTTTGTCTTTTGACTAAGTAGATTCCGAGATACTTCGCATGATGTCATTGCTTAAGAAATAATGCAATGAAAAGTCAATCCTTCAAACATCTATACCGTCGAATATAATAGAACGTTCTGTATGAAAATACCCCTGAAAATGAATCGAACATATTTCACGGATTGTAAAATCATTCAATTTTTCAATTTGGTTAGTTAGCTCTACTTATACAAATAAATGAATTGCTGCACTTTGGCATAATGACCCTCGTTTTTATAGTAATTAAAAATAATTCGCTAACACTTATTCCTTAATAACTAGACTATACAACTGATAGCATTCAATAATTACTGTTATACAGTATGCTATTACTTTAAATTTCTAATTGTGTCAGCAAAATTTCCACTTCATGGCGTGATTTTCAACACAGGTGTCAAATTCACGTAATCGATTATTTATCTTTGACAGCAATGAAATTGTACTCATTAAAGTACCACGCTTCTTGTTGACTTGTCATACAATAATTAGTCTTAAGGATTAGGTTGCGATATTTTTTGAAGTATCCAAATCAATGTCTGTAGTTATGTACCTAACACTTCTTTTCGACAGATTGAAATTAACACTATCATAACACAATTTTTCGGATCTTGATAAAATACAGTCAATATTCTGTACGTGTCTGTCAGGCTATTGGCAATTTTTAAATATATTGAGTAATTCAAGGCACAGTTTATGTGAGAAAGTAGAAAAAATCCAAAAACTGTTCGGTGCGGACGAAACTCGAACCCGTCTCTCCAGCATTCCATGCTGATGCCGTAGCCGCTTGTCCACAATACCCCTCCGGCCAGACGGTCTAATGCGTCTAATCAGGTACAGTTTCGTATACATCAATAATTTCTCTAATTTCTCCCAATCCAAACAGCACACAATCTGGAGAACTTGCCACCCAGGCCTCTTGCCATTGGAGCGACCTCGCGTATCACCATTGTGCGACGTCGAGTGGTTTCACTACGTGTAAATAGTTAGTCAGTCATTTTTCTCACTCCATAACTGTCTCATTCATCTCCCTTTCCTGTATTGACTCAATTAAGGATGCTAACTCAATCAACTAATCTTCAAGATTGACTTTAGTTGTTTAAAACCTTATCACGAAATATCACCGATATTATGCACGTCACTAGATTTCATAATGTAAATCTTTCACAAAGCAACGTCATTTGATATGTACAAAATTAAATATTTCTCATAGACTTCGCCCTAGCGAAGTAGCTAACAGGAAGCTTGAAACAAATATTTTATAGCATAGGATCTCAAGTAAAAACCAGTTTCAAGAGGTCTAATGGAACACCTGCTATTTCGTACAAGCTACGTCAAGTATAAGAGAACGTGCAAATTAAATGATTAATATAAATCCATTACTGAAAATGGACATTCCGTGATTCCAAAATGTTCAAAGTAGCGGATCTAAAACTAAAAATGATAAGCAGGTACAGAAGTATAAATCAGCCTAATCCTAGTCATTCGTTATAATGAAATATTCACAGACGTTTTTTGCTGAACTGAAATGTGGTTTGGTAAGATTACGTCATTGGCAATAATATTAGTATTACTAGCTATTTTTTGAACCTAGTCCTCTCCCTACTACAGTAGTTGACATTTTAGAATAGTTTTTTTTACAAAAATGACGCAATAATTCATCCGCCTGAAGCATCAGTTGGGAGTAGTTACGATAAAGTGGAAAATTGCTTTTTTTGTGGCCTTACATGTCAAGAATGCCTTAAACACAGCAATAGCAGCAACTAACCATGATTCAAAACTATTTTGATTGAAGAATTCACTATGGCTTTGCAGGATGTTGAGCCTTAAGATGCTCGTTCAGATAAAAATTCTGTAATTTGAATACAAAGTTTCATAACTAAAACTCTACAGTTGTGTAACACGTCTCGATTTATATTTAAATCATGGCCAGACGGTCAGATCTGAATTATGACAAGTAAGCTGAAGAATACTCCAGAAAAGCTTCTAGCTTGAAGAATTTCCAAGGCAATATGGCTGGAGTAAAATGGCCTAAGCGTAGTTTCTGAAAAACTAAATGTGGTGAGGTCATCAAATGATAGCGAAGGTAATAGAGAGCTAACCATGAAACGTGGATCTGAATTATGATTCTTGGATTTCAACAATGTGCAGTTCTAACAGAACATTAATAGAGAATAGCAACTTGCAAGTATGGTATTGACGAGAAGCGTTTTTCTAATCACTACTCTGTACACTCTACACTCTACACTCTACACATAGTGGAGAGTTTTTTTTGTTCCTCATGTTTTTGGGGAGAGGGATCCTTTCCACACGAGCGTAAAATATAGAACTTGCCCTAAACGCCACCGTCCTTAGCTACGACACTGTAAATAATATCATAAATAAATACATAAAGTTACTAATATTTCACAGTAGTAAAGCTATCGTGAAATAAAAATTAGCGTTTAAATTCGATTTTGTAATTTTATTGTCTCCCGCTACCACGTGAACTGTATCTGGAACTGGATCGGAATCAATACTTATCCAGTACTAGAGATAAACAAACTAAAATTCAAGAGCAAAGCTTTATCCCTGTTAAAAATATTTTGTTATTAGTATTTATATAATATACAGTTCCATTTGATTGTATTTTCTGAACAGTTGGTCTCTTGGGCTTGATATTCCTGAGGTAAATTCGCCCATTCAATCCAATGGAGCTGATTTTTTTTGTCATATACTGGAACAACGAAAACAGACTACATGTTGGTCAAAGGAACAACATTTTTCAATAACTAAAAACGTATAATTTACCCAATGATCTTAAATAATACTCTTAAATAAATAAAATCTTTTTGAAGCTAGCAATGCTGTTACTTACGCTATATATTCATATACATATATGTCATGTTTCTCCGTATGCTTGAACACAGTATTTATCCCACAAATCATACATGTATTGAAAACTATTAGATACTAATATTTTTAATTAACACTTAATAGGTTAATTGCTTCTCTGAAAAACTAAATGTTGAGCGCATAATTGCATAGTGTGATAGTTTCATGCTATTTTTAAGATTGTCATCATGATACAGTCCGTGGTCTGGTACAACGACGGATTTTATGTCGCCCACTTTGCGGATGAAACTAAACCGACGATCATATGATGTCAAAGGTGTTTTTCTTCACGTGTAGCAGTGACGGATTCACCATATCTGAATTCATCAACTTTGACGAAGTAAGAGTAGTGGCAACATTATTCACAGAAGAAGAACAAAATAAGAAGAGAAAGTGGAGCATGTGGGTCCATCCCCAGCAAACCTCGGAGAGCTCCACCATCTAATTGACGATCTAAAAGGAGAACCTCACCTAATAAATTTTCAGAACGCTGAATTATATACCATTCAGAAGTAACTTTCCAAGGCTACCGTTGTGATATATCCACTTTTAGAAAAAAGATGCGACCATTTTCTTTCCAACATTCTGGGAACGATGAATTTTCATTAGAGGCTGCTCACTTTTAAAGCACCAAACTAATGACTGCTGCTGAGTTTCGGGATCATGATGATATAATGATGTTTCGTCTCCGGTTATGATATTAAAAGTTGTTGTGTATATGTTTTTACTGTGCCCATTATCAAATTTTTCAAGCATCAACTCAGCCCAATAAACTCTTCTTGCTTTTTGCTCACTGGTCAACAAATGTGGCACCCATCTGGAACACCGCTTCCTTAGGCAAAGGTTATCATGAATGATTTTTCGGACCGCTGCCGATCCAATCCCCAGAGAAGCTTCAATCTCGGTGAAGGTTATATGTCGATCTTTTTTTACCATATTTTGCACAGATTCTACAGTTTCCGGAGTAACAGCAGTGGGCGGTCGACCTGTGCGAGGTTCATCATTGAGTGAGACCCGGCCCCTTTTAAACTCAGCAAACCAATCAAAAACTGTAGCTCTAGAAGGGGCAGAGTCCCCAAAGCAACTCACTAAACTTTTATGACAGTTTGCTTGTTTTAGTCCCTTTTTATAGTTCTTACAAAGTCATGACTCGAAAATCGCGACTACCCGGTTCCATTTTCACGTTAAAATTCGGCCAGCATTTAAATGCATTCGAGACCGTGGCAGGGCAACTACTGAATGATTCAAACGCTGCCTTTGCGTGCAAGCACTTAGAACTTTAGACAAACTAGCTGCGTGCTCAAACTTGTTTGAACTTGTATAGATTAGGAATATCTAAAGACTTTCAGCATGACCCTCGTATCGAACTAGTGAGGAACAGCATTTAACTAACGGCGACAGCGTCTTGAGAAAAAAACGATTAATATTTACATATTATTGAAATCGCAAAATATCCATATATGTGTGAATGTATGCCTGTATATTTATTCGATTATTTTTCCTAAACTTCTAATCGGATTGTAATGATTCTTTTTTTATTGGCTCAATGTATGTTTAAACTTTATAAACTTGAGGTTTAATTAAAATCGGTTGAGCTGTTTATACGGTAATCAATGAGTGATGTGTTGCCGATCGTTGCTGAATTATTAAATTTAAATACTTGTTATTTTAATAAATTATACTAGAAGGTAACTGACATGCTACGCATTAGGCGTGGATGGTCTGGGAAAAGCGCACATCGTTAGCATTTTGCCCTTATCCTGCTGTTAACAGGAGGTTATCAGTTCAACCCGTACGTTTTTAATATTAAGAATTGCAAAATATCCATATAGTTAGTCTGATAAGGTTATTGAACAATCAATAAATGCATATAGTATCTAATATCGCTACGGAGTGTAACGAATGTGCGTCCAGTAGCTACTACAACTGTGTCATTGATTTCTTGCTGTATCTTCCTGGTAGATTCTTCCATAAATCTCTTCTAAGTTCTTCAATCCATGATCTCGATTGCGCTGTCCTGATGAGGTCCAATGAGCCCGAAACACATTTCGGCAGCTATCGCCGTTTATTCGATTGCGTGCTGATGCCATGATATTTATTATCTTTTTTGTTTCAATTTGCACACATTAAAATCAAATTGCTTACTTTACCAATGGCGGAATAATTGCCTTTGAAAAATGTGAACCGGCTCCAAAATGTAATTATAAATAAGAACATATAACGAACTGAAAAATATCAACGTAGGCAGATAGGCTTACTTATTCTTCTTTTGACGTTGGAGCAGCACTTAATGGAAAATGAATATGAAAGATTAAACTGATTTTTTTTAATAACTGCTAGATTTGTACTTTTATATTTTGTTATTATTAGTAGTAGGTATAGGTAGCAATTCACACATATATATTTTTAAGTAGGTAGGTTTGATTTTTTATATGGTTTTATTTATTGTGCCTTTCTGCTGTGTTGCTACAACAAGGATTTGGTGCGCATTCGAAAACAATGACATGCAAAAACATGGAATCAGGTGAATGGACGCTAATCTTGTATCAATGTTATCCATATAAAATACGCATTCGAAAGAGAATAAATAGATTTCATTGAAAGGCAACAATTTATATTGAATAATTAGGGAAAATAAATTTTGTCTTTTAATAATTTTTCTGAATGTTCAAAAAGATCCAACGATCTAAATTGATAAAAATTGATAAAAAAGCTAGAGTTATCTAAATATGGAGTTGACCCTTTCTAATTTTGAGCATCGCTCCAAAAAAAAGTGAAAAAAGTATCACCCCAAACCAACGACGATAGAACAACTAGACATGGCATCTCATTCATAAATTAATTTATGTTTATAGTCAAACATGGCTATGGGCGAGGGAACCAGCGGGGAGAGGGGAAGGTGGCAAGATGGCCGCTTGATGGGGACCGTAATTTCTGTTTGTAAACATCGATGATATTTGGATGAATTACGGAATTTGACATGGCGGGAATTTGAAAAAGTACACAATTATACTTACTGATGGAAGGTTACACCTGCAGCTTCAGCCTGGGTGCTGAACAGCTTACACTCATAACAATATATCATCATTTTGGCAACAATAAGCAAAATTCAAACCAGATCAAACAGAGAAAATGAACAAAAACTACGATGTCTGATTCGAACGCTCACGTCAAAATTCAAAGCGGTTGTCAGTGACCTGACGTAGACGGTTGACGGTTCGGTTCTGCTCAAATGCCGACAGACGTTAAATTTGCAAAATATGAATGAAAAATGATACGTAGCGGCTAGTAGCAGTCAGAATTTACTATAAAGCCATGTTGCCAGCTAGTGTGTAAGGTGTGATTAACATTGCAGGTTTGTTCTAAATTATGAAGTTATTTTTAACTTTCCTTACTATTCAATGGCTTAGATATTTATTGTAGAGTATATTCATGAGATCTTGTGGACTAGCTATGTAGAAAAATTAATGTTATTGTAGTCCTTAAGTGAATTCTGGCAACTGTGCACCAATGTCTGACGAAAGTTTTTGTGAACATACGAGGTCTATAGTGTTCTGTCGTCAGTGCTCCAAACATTAATCATTAATAAATGGGAAAAATCATGTATTATTTGAGATAAGATGAATAATTTAGATTTCATTACTATTTTCTCCTATAATAAATGGTTAGTTTCAACCCTAATATGAGACAACCCACTACTGCTTATTTCACCCAAAGATGCTGCGGTTGAAAGTACCTAACGTTAGTCACCTGCAATTATCATTCTTTACACTGAACATATAAAAATTTAAATAATCTCCCACTATAATGGACATATTTTTTTATTACTTTCAGCTATTATTATCGAAATTGAGATTTTACCACAACGTATAATGATATACCAGAATTACGATTGACCTTTAAACTGCACATTTTTTTTGTTAGGAACCAAAGACGGAGAACGATTATGAGATATTTATGGACAAAGTTTTCCGAACTACTAAATATTCATCAATAATTTTTGAAGGATTGTGTAAGATCGACATTATTAAAATTTTTCATATTCAATAAAATAATAGATATGTCACAGCGATTTACAAAATCGTGTAACAATTTTGCAATACCCAATTAATTTTTCTAATCATTTTTCTTGGACTCTTACGTCTGTATGAGCTCGACTATTGATGTGAAAATGTGCAGGTATCCCATCTAACTGGAGCCTGATTCCACCACTGATTTTCTCATAAACCTGCCTAACCAAACTGTAAGACTGTCAAGCAAGATGAACTTCAAAAAAAGGTGTCGCTATTGATACGTCGTCGCACTTGTAGTGTCCCCTGATGCTAGTAATTTCCTACTTTGATGGCATGGGGATGTTCATTCCCATAATTTTAAAGGTTATAACGGATTACAATTCCATGTTTGTGTAAATAAGATGCATCGGTGAATAAAACATTTTTAAAAGATCTGCATTTCTCTCCTAATCTACTTTGTGCCTACTGACAAAAAGCAATTCGACTTTCAAAATAATTTTCGATTAATTCTTAAACGTTCTTATTTTTTATTTCAATAACATACCCTCTGTGGTTGCACTTCTCCATAACGTAATTTCATGTGGTTAAAAGGCAGTTTCTATGTCTTTCTCGTAAGTCATTAATCATTTTCACAAAATCTTTTTGAGTTAATTTCATGTTATAAACAAATACGTAAAAGGACATTGTATATGTATTTCTATACCTACTAAATTTCATCCCCTTAAGACCAAGGACGCCACCAAAAGCCGTAGTGGTCACATACAATTGTGATTATCCCAAAGCTGCGAACCTATACCTCATGAAGCGTATAAAGATAACCTTCAAATGATTCGGAATCCGGATATATTCAAGAAAGAACGTAAAAATGGAAACGGTACTTTTCATACAGACGACGTAAATATCACGAACACCTCGGAAGCATTCGGCGCCTTTCGGCGATAGGCCGCTGGCGGGAATTTTGAATAGCGAGTTTGGTGTCAAAAATTAGAAACCTCAATATCAGACACTGTGACCTAACCTCAATAAATCTTTATTGTTTCCTGTCCTGGCCATTGCATAAGTTGTATCAATTTTCTGTTCTTCAAACCATTGTTTATAACATTCTTCACTAGCAAAATTATGTGATTGCATCTGTAACTTTATTTTGTGGTTTTCATCCAAATGTGATTCTAGTTCATTGTAAGTTCCACAGACTAACTAATTTTTAGTACATAATGGGCAAATAATATGTGAGCACCGGAATCTTGCTGTTTATTATGAATATTTTTAACATGTCTATTCTTTGCTGAAACAGTAGAAAACTCAAAATTGCAGAATGGGCACGTTTTGTCCTGGGAAGTTTGGGTTTCCATGCTCCAGGATTGAAATAAGAGATTATTATTAAAACAAAATACAGAGTAGAGCTAAAAGCTATAAACTCAAACATAAATAATCTAGATACTAATTATTATCACTAATTATTAATACTTTACTGTATTATATATTATACAACTATATAAACACAATATTTTTCACACAAACGGGTAAAACAATTCACAAAGAACTTCTGTTAATGGCGATCAGACATACATAAAGTCCAGAAAAGGCGGCAAACAGCTGTCAAACGAAATGTTTGTTTTGACTTTTGACTCTTCGGAGCTCCGAAAGGTCCCGAATGCTTCCGAGGTTTCCGTGAATATTTAACCTCGTCTCTTTCTTCACATACCTTCCATGAAACATGTTTTTATATTAAACCATGCTAAAATCCCACTTAAATCATAAAATGGGAATAAAAATGTCCGCTAAATATTTTCTGCGTTCATTGTCAATATCAGCAACACTATAAACTCGTAAAGCATTATCATTTCGCTAAATCCAGTTTCTGAACTAAACGATCGTTCGACTGGTTTTTTGTGATTCTTTTACGGAATTCAATTAATAATAAAACGTTATCTGTTTTAGTGATGCCAAAAATAGCAACATATGCTTGTGGAACATCTAAAGCTGACATAATAGAAAAAGTTATTAGCAGTGAAGGTTTATTATGAAAGGCGTTAGATTTTTATTAATGGGTTCCTATAGAGAGAAGTAGATAACAGTAAGACCCTGATTGACCAGTAAGTTTTGAATGAGAAGTTCCTTCTCGGTATCTTCCATTACTATTATTAATTTATAGATTTTTTTTGGTGACTCCAATAAGCGACCTCTAATAAAGATGCTTCTTTTCTGGCATATCTTCGTACATAATTATTTGTCTATATATCTTAGGTATGTATGACCATGATTCTCTCCAGCTCGTGACTCTTCTATACATATGTTGTAGCCGTCTTTAAATTTTCAATTCCAATTATTGTTACTTTTTATCAATAGTAGACTAAATCTTAATTAAGGCGATTTTCAATAATAATCATTGAATGCAATGAAACTTATGCATGCGGCACCTATACAAGACAAGAATTCATATCTTATGATAATAAATATGATTAATCTCCATTTTCAATGTATCAAATTACAATCATTATATCTAAAGCACTAAAAAAACATCGGATTGCTAAATGTTTATCAACATGATTCAAATAAATGCATTCGATATATCTAGTTTAATATATAATTATTTTGGTTAATAACTTAACTTTTATGTGAGTGAAGTAATCATCAGCACATTTTACTACTTGTTAATATTTCTATATGCGTATATAAATTACCATGCAATTACTGAAAAACCTCATTGTAAGCAAAATATTTCGTTACTCATTATTTGGTATAAAGAGCATTGGCTTAACTGAATATTTTGTTGATTAAAGGTTGAGTGAAACAGAACCTCTTTATCACTCAACTTTATAGCATTTCTTGGAACCTCAAAGTTTTTTGATTATCAATAGTGCTACATGAAAATACATTTTTATCAATTATATAGTGATGGGAATGATGCCCGTATTTAATTTATCCGTTTTCTTTAATATATGATTAGACATCATTAGCATTTTCCTCTCTTTGGATACTTTTTTGTTGATATCTCGATTGGCGTTCAAAAAAACAAACCCTATATTATTGTATTATTTTGTATTTGTAGTAAAATGCTTTATTCGGAAATACAATAATATACAAAATTTCAAAATCGACATTACTGCTGGTTAAATCGTAAATTATTAAGAAAATTAAATAACAAATACGGAATTTTCTGTAATACTTCCCTTGCAATTTTCATATCGATATCTCACACAATTCCAGAGATATTTACTTGGTTCTACAGATTTTCGCATCATCTTTAATAGAGAATTATATATATATAAAATATCGTTAAATTCGTTAAATATTCGGGGATAAAGGGGGAGACGCTGTATCAAAAATTAGAAAACATTTTTGCAAAAGTATAGAACCAACCTTCTTCAATTATTTGCAAAAAAATTATTCCATTATCTTGAAAAATAGCTAATAATGTTACTAAAACCGTCGAATAATTAAATAAAGTAACACTATTTTTCACATATGCGACAATGTTGCGATAAATTACAATAAAATTATATATGCACATGCAAGTGCTAATTTCTCTAGTTTTATTTGTACTGGAAGTCGGTTCAATAATTGCATCGAAAATGATTTATTACAAACTAATAGATGTATAAAAACTAATATCTTATAGACTGCTCTCATCTATCAACATTAGTGTCTATAAACAAAATGAAACATTCGTAATGTGCATAAGTGCTGCGTTAAGTACATAGTTATTGTAAACACACAGGTAATGACACTGTTATTTTTGCACAATAAACTCCCTAACATGAATGATTTGAGGTGAAGTTTGCCCGACAAACTTTCAAGATACAGCGGAAACAGAGTAATGTACACGAAGCTGCTAAAATACCTAAACGCTATTTTTAATTCTATTAACTTTCGCAGATATGCACATAAAAAGGAATTCCCAATTCAAGAATTTCAAAATTCTTGTAAATATATACTCACGACAAGAACATCTGATCTTACTCTAAGACAATTTACTTGATCAAAAAACTATTCATTGATTGAATGCAAGAAAAGTATATTTTCGAATTCAATACTCATTCTTAAAAAAATATACTCTAAAGAAAAATTATAATTTTCTTCACAACTAAGATTTCAATGCTGTTCCAACAAATATTCCATATTTTTTTGTAAGGTAATCATATTTTCCAACAGAACGCCAGCAGCCCCTTCAATCAAGAATACGATCATCTTGCGATTCCCTCCAAGTAATTCATTTTCTATTTGGTATCGCCATATTCGTCAACGGCAAGTCAGCGGTACGCGTGTGTTTGTTTCCTCACCTGTCAGTTTCTATTGGATTGAATTTATACCAACCACCTCTTAGGATGAATGAAAGTTGGGGTTGTGATTATTGTAAGGATATCATACAAAAGGTGTTGATGTGATATGGGTGAATGAGTGAATGAAATTAAAGAATGGTCATACCAGTAATAAAATATATAATAAAATGGAACTATTTGCGCCAAGATCATGAAATGCTATAGTATTCTTCTAGGTTATATTTTCTCTATTTTCTATCAAGATTATGATATGCTCAATTTGAGATTTCGGAACAAATTTTTTATCGAGTGGACTCTGTTGGCGACAAGCTAATCAAGCTCAGTATATTTATTTGTTTATTTGAGGGCGATAAATCCGAATCTGAAAGGTGCCCGGAAGCTCTTTTCTGTCTCCTCTTAAGGTGTGGGTCGAAAACGGGGTCCAATTAGTCATCAGCTCGTTTGAATTGCTCAGAAATCAAATTTTCCTCTTGTATAATGTTATTAAGTGTGTTCTAGATTATAATATGTAACGTTAGGTAGAAATAATTATACATGTTCCTCGAGACCATTCAAAACAAGTGATAAAACGTTTCATAAAGCATTATTACTTCAACTGATATAGAATATTTGTCAGTAACGTGCATGAAAACCAATTTGGTAGCATACTGTACGTGTAAATATGAAATATTTTGCCAGAAATACCTATTCAAATCAAATAAATTTAACATACCAAAATATATTACAGTAAATCTGTGATTTTTGCGTAAAAAAATTTAATTACCTTGTTTTATGATTCGTTATGGGGGAATGAGCATAGCAAAAAATCATAAATTCGGGAAACCCACCCTTGGAGGATTTTTAATACAACAAAAGGATTTTGAATTTGGTGATAGAGAAAACCTATCCGGAATAAATCTGTAGAAAAAGATACTATGCAAAATCCATTCCATCAAATTACTGCGCTACAACCTAACATGTAAAAATTAGATGGCGCCCAATTTACAAAAACTTCTTTTTGGTATTTTTGTACATAAGTACGCGATACTGTGAAAAAGCTAGTTGTAGAGCCAAAGAAACCATGCAAAATGTATACAAACTTTTTTTTGCCAAAATGCACTGGCGTATAGAGATATAGCGCGTTCACTTTAGTACTATATAATTTTTAAAAAAATGCAGGATATAAGAGAAACTATAAATCGTTATCGAGGCACCCAAGTTGAAAGCCACAGACTTCTGCCTTCCTAACCCCCACCCCCTTCCCTGGAAGGTTTCTGTTGGATGCCAAAATGTTTTTTCATATGACTCTACGCGAAAACGAGATTCCGTGCAAAAACTAGAGGGCGCCACAGGTTTCAGAAATTACTGCCATTTCTGTTGTATTTTTTGTTGGCCACTAATTGAAGCATATAATGAATATATTCACTGCTCGGCCTCGGCCGTCTATATCAAAGTGTAAGTGTGACATTTTTGTTTTCAAACATATGGACTATTTTGAAAGGCTATAATACAGATGATGCATTTGCAAGTTTGATAAATCCAAAACACAGGGTGTAATAAAAGAAACTCATAGCTGCCTCTCCAATGGGATAAAACAAAACTTAAAACAGTGAGATTCCAAGGCAGCAATGCTATACCCATAAGAACCTAGTCCAATATCGAAGAACAATCGATTAAGAAACCTGGATAGAAAAAATTACACGAAAGTATAAAAAGGGCAGTTGTCGAACCGAAGGAACCATACGAAAACTTCTCTCTATCAGTATGATTCAACGACAACGACCGGCGTTTACTGGCACTCTCTGTATACCATATACTGAAAAGTTATCTGGAAAGAGCCCTCTTTCGCCACACTAAGTCTAAACATGGAAATGTAGATGCAAAAAGTTCAATATATTAAATACGAGGGTCACGCTGAAAGTCCTAATCTATACAAGTTTAAACAAGTTTGAGCACGCACCTATTTTGTCTAAAGTTGTAAGTACTTACCCGCAAAGGCAGCGTTTGTATTTTTCAGTAGTTGACTTACCACGATATCGAATGCAAGAGTTGGCCGAATTTTAACGTGAAAATGGAACCGGGTAGTCGCGATTTTCGAGTCATGATTTTGTATGACTATAAAAGAGGACTAAAACAAGCGGAATGTCACGAAAGTTCAGTGAGTTGCTTTGGGGACTCTGCCCCTTGTAGGGCTACAGTTTTTAATCAGTTTGCTGAGATTAAAAGTGGCCAGGTCTCATTCGATCATGAACCTAGCACAGGTCGACCGCCCGCTGCTGTTACTCCGGAACTGAAGAAGCTGTGCAAAATATGGTAAAAACAGATCGACATATAACCTACACCGAG
The DNA here is from genome assembly GCA_949316355.1 of Bruchidius siliquastri. Taxonomy (NCBI): domain Eukaryota; kingdom Metazoa; phylum Arthropoda; class Insecta; order Coleoptera; family Chrysomelidae; genus Bruchidius; species Bruchidius siliquastri. The sequence continues at coordinate 37,810,809 of OX438533.1, read as the reverse complement.
ATTGAGGCTTCTCTGGGGATTGGATCGGCAGCGATCCGAACAATCATTCATGATCACCTTCGCCTAAGGAAGCGGTGTTCCAGATGGGTGCCACATTTGTTGACCAGTAAGCAAAAAGCAACAAGAGTTGTTTGGGCTAAGTTGATGCTTGAAAAATTTGATAATGGGCACAGTAAAAACACTTTTAATATCGTAACCGGAGACGAAACATGATTATATCATTATGATCCCGAAACTAAACAGCAGTCATTAGTTTGGTGCTTTGAAAGTGAGCAGCCTCCAACGATAACTCGTCGTTCCAAGAGTGTTGGAAAGAAAATGGTCGCATCTTTTTTTCTAAAAGTGGCTACATCACAACGGTAACCTTGGAAAATCGAAGGACAGTTACTTCTGAATGGTATATAACCAAATGTGTTCCTGTAGTTTTCCAAGAACTGTGTAAGAGCCGTCCAAAGACTGGTATGCAGGGTATTCAATGGCACCATGACAACGCACCCGCCCACAGCGCCGCTAGAACACTCGATTTTTTTGTTGAACAGGGTGTCATATTGTTGCCACACCCACCTTATTCTCCGGACCTAGCTCCGTGCGACTTCTTATTCCCTAAGATCAAAGAAAAGTTACGAGGTTGCCATTTTTCCACCGACGAAGAAGCAATCGCAGCATTTGAGGAGGAAATTAGCAACCTTTCAATAGAACGTTGGTCACAAGAATTTGAACCGAATGTGTAAATGTATTGAGGTAGGGGGAGAATATGTTGGAAAAAGTTATTTAAAAACAACCCTGTAGTTTTTCTGTATCTAAGAACTTTCAGCGTGACCCTCGTAGACTGTATGTGTGGCAAATGTTTAACTTCGAAAACGTGAGTTAGCTGTAATCTTAAAACTTTAGTGAAGCCTTCACGCAACATTTGCATACCCTAAATGTAATGTCTCCCATGTACACATGTAATCTTATGTTTCAGCGTATGTAGAATTCAATTAATTCAAATACAAATATGTTAAATTGTTTTACATGGCTACAGCAATCGGTACGACAATCATTTCTCATTTGTCAACGAATTTTTCTTTCTGTCTCAAGCGAAGGCTGAAGTCATTTTATTCCCGTATACAGCCAGCGTATGAGTCAGAAAAACTACGATTCGGAATCTCCATTGAAATAAGTAGGCCAAATCATGTCAAGACGGTGCAATTACACGTTAGGTGTATCAAGTGTAAAGTGAAAAAAATGAAAGGTAGCCGTCGCGTTCGTCGATTCTTCCAGAATCGCCTTGAGACTTGCACGTTGCTACATAGATGAGGAAACAAACTTTTCAGTAGGTCATTATCACTGCTGAATGAGAAACAAGATAAGTTATTATGTATGTAGCTTAGCCTACGTAAAAAAGCGTTAAACAGATATTGAGGATTGTACGTTGATTTTGTTTAGTTAAAATTCCAGTTGACACCATCATTAATGATATGTACGAAGGTCACGCAGAAAGTTTGTAGATATAGAAAAACTACAAGGCTTTTTAAAAAACTTTATTTTGTTTTTTCAACATATTCTCCACCTACCTCAATACATTTACGCATTCGGTAAAACCACTTGTCAAATTCTTGAGCTAACGTCCTTTTGAAAGGTTGCTTATTTCCTCCTCAAATATAGCGATTGCCTCTTCATCGGTGGAAAAATGGCGAACTCGTAACTTTTCTCTTATCTTAGGGAATAAGAAGAAGTCGCACGGAGCTAGTTCCTGAGAATAAGGTGGGTGAGGCAACAAATTGACACCCTGTTCAACAAAAAAATCGGGTGTTCTAGCAGCGCTGTAGGCGGCTGCGTTGTCATGGTGCCATCGAATACCCCGCAGACCATTCTTTGGACGGCTCTTGCATAGTTCTTGGAAGACAACAGAGACACATTTGATTATATACCAATTCAGAAGTAACTGTCCTTTGATTTTCCAAGGCTACCGTTGTGATGTATCCACTTTTAGAAAAAAAGATGCGACCATTTTCTTTCCAACACTCTTGGAACGACGAGTTTTCGTTGGAATCTGCTCACTTCCAAAGCACCAAACTAATGACTGCTGTTTAGTTTCGGGATCATAATGATATAATCATGTTTCGTCTCCGGTTACGATATTAAAAGTGTTTTTACTGTGCCCATTAGCAAATTTTTCAAGCATCAACTTAGCCCAAACAACTCTTGTTGCTTTTTGCTTACTGGTCAACAAATCTGGCACCCATCTGGAACACCGCTTCCTTAGGCGAAGGTGATTATGAATGATTGTTCGGACTGCTGTCGATCCAATCCCCAGAGAACCCTCAATCTCGGTGTAGGTTATATGTCGATTTTTTTACCATATTTTGCACAGCTTCTACAGTTTCCGGAGTAACAGCAGTGGGCGGTCGACCTGTACGAGGTTCATCATCGAGTGAGACCCTGCCCCTTTCAAACTCAGCGAACCAATTAAAAATTGTAGCCCTAGAAACGGCAGAGTCCCCAAAGCAACTCACTAAACTTTCGTGGCATTCCGCTCATTTTGCTCCATTTTTAGAGGCATACAAAATCATGGCTCGAAAATCGCGACTACCCGGTTCCATTTTCACGTTAAAATTAGGCCAACACTTGCATTCGAGACCGTGGCAAGGCAACTACTGAACGATTTAAACGCTGCCTTTGCGTGTAAGCACTTACAACTTTAGAGAAAATGGCTGCGTGCTCAAACTTGAATGTATTCGACTAAAAGATGAACGGCCTATAGGGATAACACTTGTTTCCTACAACCTCATATACCTTACTGAATATCGGTTGCCTTTGCTGCTCTTTTCCTAGTAAAAAATAACCTAAAGTTTGTTTAGAAGCATACAATGACATTGCCACATACTATGTATTCTTTTCAAGTTAGGACTAAGCTGGAAAATATTATGGCAGTGATGCATTTGCGCTGTTGATAAATTCAAAATGAGGATCTTCAAGCATCGTTACTAAGGAAACAAAAATTTACTGCTGAAGGAAAAATGTTACATGAAACAGTTTGATCCCAAAGAAATAACAGAAATATTTTTTTACCCTTCTTAAGGGGGCTTTATGTCATTAGCGTGGGGTATTTGTATATAACCTTATATCTCGAATTTATCTTGTCCAATTAAGTTTTGAAGAGATCTAGAGAAAGAATGCAACCCTGACTTACACCTCCACAACGTTGTTGTTCAATTCATCTGCTATCCTGATGGCTGCTACTTCCCCCCAGTGAAAATGTTCAATTGGATTGATGTCTACTCCCCAATCATGAAGCAAATGTATAAATTCTGTATGCCATGATTGATCAAGAGCTTTTTTATAGTCTATAAAATCGAGGTGAACCTCCTGTGATTGGTCTCTACAATTTTGAAGCAAAATATTAAGCCCAAACAGGGCCTTTCTAATTCCACAACCCAAAGAAAAACCAAATTGTTATTCAACACTGATCGCCAAGCGTCACGCACTATGGCGCTGCCCATTGGCAACTTCCGAATTCAAAGTTTCACTGATCACGCAGTCAACATACATATCGATTTGAAGAATCCACATGCGTTCATGCCAAGTCAATATAAACTATATGTATATGTCATGCTTTACACGCTGTTTAATTACTGCATAATGAATTGTTAATTTGCCTGACAGTGCATAAAATGGGTCAGCGCATTTACGCTTCTTTACCCTGATATCTACAAATAGTATGTTTTTGAGAAGAATACTATACATTTACATTTCCTTCTTGTTTACATCATGCGATTCAAATGGTGTACTATATAATTTCATTAAAAGCATTGCATAAAATTGTGTGAATTATTTTACATTGTTGTTTGTGGCACCAGTACAAATAAATAAAAGAGACAGGACAGTTGCTTGCTTCTCTTGCTTGCGTATTTGTAATCCCGATGCAGTGAAGTGTATAGAGAGGTTCCTCAATTTGCCGCCTTAGTATACCAAAAGTTTCCAATGTTCTATTTCCTTTTTATTCCGGTTTTCAATTTTTTTATTCTTTTCTTGTTCGGATGTTCGGGGGCAACAGATATACGAGTTTAATATGTTTTCCTCCAGGAACACGATTTTTACTTGAAGGATATGCGCACAAGTCCCCTTGCTAAATCCGTTAGGGCTGACCAAGGGCGTATCTAGATTTCAGTTTTTGAGGGGGGTAAAAGGCATGAAGATTGCTTATGCTTTCACCATTTTTTGTAATACCTTCGTCGAGGTAGTTGAGGCAACAGGAAAATGGACATGTTGATAGTAATTTGAATAAGAATTACAGACATGTCTAGTATGTATATAGGGCATTATGGAACCTCCAAGTCTGCCAGGAAAATCCTGTGCAAAAATGTATATCGACGATTTCAGGTTCCTAACTGTTTAACGTCTAAAGACTGACTGACTGCTGTCACTGCTCGATGCTCCAATATATACAAAAATCCCCATCTCGGAGGTTCCATAACCTAATTTCGAACAATCTTGACATTCAAGACGCCTGTTCTGAGAACTGCTCACATCTTCTGGTTGATTTACATAGCAACATGTTATCCAGATTCACGGAGACATCGAATGTGGATCGACAAAACAAGTTCAGTTCAACGCACAAACGACTCATACTGCTACTCTGGCATATGCTGGTTTGTCAACCATGGAGACAGAGAGACGCTGAATACTGGAGCAATATTTCTTCAATCTTCCGAGAATTATCATCAACAATCACATATTCTGGAAATGGCTGGAATACTGCTCTCACGAGTGGGGATGTGTTACAGAAAAAAAACAGAGCTAGCTGTCTCGCATATAATAACAACGAGAGTCATCAGTACAATAAATACTAGATGGAACCAATGGACGACAGTTACTGTCTAGTGCGATAGGATTTCTGTGATGAGGCAGTGCCACAACAAACGCAATTTGTAGATGACAATTACAAATAGTGAGGAATACATAGTTTGCCGGTGAACATTTTATCAAGTCACGACCATAATAATAATTTTTATTGTTATTTAGAAGTAACTGGTCAGACATCTTTTTTGTTAACTTGCGGACGTATGTTCATATAATTTGTTTGCTTTGATTACAGAATACTTGTCGAATGTGCAATAAAACTGGATGAAATAAAAGTAATAATATGAGCTATTTATATTATAAATGATGTTCCGAGCAATTAGCACTTACTCATCTACGTTTTATTTGCAATTCAATTTCAATACACCAATTAAAGACAGAAGAAGTCAGCAGTTAAGTTTGAGACGAAATGTGACGAAATCTATTGTTCAAGTGGGTGTGTTTATGGATACGGCGTGTCCAGACTATCTCATGCAGGCACGCCAAGCAGCACGTGCCAATCAATGTAAGCAAAAGTAAATATGTTCATGGTAACATTTCATTTTACTACTCCTGGCGATCAACCGTGGCGACCAAGTATCCATATTGACGGCACTGGCTTCATATATCTCCATGAATATTGGATTGTGGCGTATATTTTCCCGATACAACTATCTTAGTAAATTATCCATTCTTTCCTGTTTATATTTCCTATACAAATAATCATCCATTGATTTCATGTCATATAATTTTTTTCTGTGATAAGAACTGTTTTAATCTTCCCCTAAATATGCTAACATAGTTTATGAAACTGTATCAGTAAGTCACGTTTGTTGACAAAGTCTCCACCTAAATATAAGTAACAAATGACCCGAAACAAAAAATTAAATTTGCGATTGCTTGTTACGAATTGTATGACAAAAATAAGATATCGTTATGAGCGAATTATAATTAAAATAATGGAGCGTTCCTTTTTAATGATGGAGATAACATTCACTGACCCGTTTCAAGGGGGGCAAGCAGATTGGATTTACCAGCATTATTGGAAATGTAAACACAAGATTAGGCGAGGTGGATGAGAGATACACATATATTTATATAATGGTAAATAAATAAGAAGAGAGATGAAATGTTTGTTCAATACGACATACATATAAGGAATATTTCTTTGTAAAATTGTTGAAGTTGCAGTAATGCTGCTTGATGACTTTCTACTTCACAACTCAATTTCCAGCTGAATTAGACGATATGGTAAATAAAAATGAAAGCAAAAAGTATAGAAGGATCTTGAAAATGATGCGTAAAGCCGATCTAGAGAAGAAATTACAGTAATTTACTGATTTAATTATGGCCACTCTGAAACATTTTCTATGGATACGAAAGTTTATTCTGAAGGAGGCTTGTTCCTCTTCTATTTAAGCAACTAATACTAGTAATGATTATCCGCACACACAACAACAATGATTATATTTAATGTCAAGAAGACTATGTATGAATAAACGAGATTTTATTTCTTTGTTATCTGAACGTAATTTTAAAATGTGTCACTAGGCATGTCGATAACGGGGTACAAACAAAGATAAACATCCGGAATCGTGCTTTCTAGGCAAGCGCGTACTTTTGTTAGGTGTCCCAGAAATGCAAAGCTTTATCAATTTATACATACTGTTTTCCCCACATTTACGTCCCTTTTCCCTTTTTCTCTTCAGCTTTCGGTAGCCTGTTCCATCCTGTCTGCCCAAATTTTCAATCGATGGACTTGTGGTCCACAGTGTATAAAGCTTTAAAAAAATGTCTTGGAACAACAATAATATAGCTTTAGATGAGCATCGAAAAGGGCCAGACTGAAAGATCAAAAACCTGGAAGAAATCTGATTCACATAGTTGTAACCCTCCTTGTGAGACGCAAAATAAGGACTAGTACATGTTTCAAAAATACTACATTTTCCAAGTGAACACTAATAAGCATACTGTTTACTAATTAATATATCTCGTAATAGTTATCATTTTCATTATATGTATATATTCTATGTTATTCGGAAACACACGAAATTATTTTAAGACTATTTAATTCAGTTTGGACAGCTGTAATGTTGCTAACATCGGTACAATTAAATCGAATCTGTTCATAATCTTATGACGCATTTTGTTGCTCATATTTAAAATGTTTACTCCACGTGTCTGACGATAAAGAGCTAAAATGAAATTTGATGAATATCCTGAGAGGTATAGTGTGGACACATTACTAATATGTATCAGTATTGGCTCAATATCATGGGAAGGTATGCATGAACTTCCACCCTATCTATTTATTGAATAAACATATACAGGGTGGCATTTCCACAAACTAAAGATAAAAGATCACAGCAATGACGCAATTATAATTAATTATGGTCTACCTCGGTTTATACAACTTTTACTCACTAACCGTGAGATTTATATGAATATTAATAAGAAATTCGGAAAGGAACAGCCCAAACTTTCCTAATACCAATGTATCCTGCTTATTTTTGTACCAGATATCCTTGTTTTTTCCGACGGAAGAAGCAAAACGGGAAATTTGTCAACGTATTACATATCTTCAAGTATCACCTTGGCCTCCTCACGCGAAAGTAGCCTACAAAAAATGTGAATGATTGTATGAAGACTGGCGTCTAGTACTTCTTGGTCATTCAATAAAGCAGTATATCTTAAGAAAATACAAGACATGGGACGCAATGGAATCAACCTAGGGTCATCACTTGGGATATCGTGAATAATAATTTTCTTGGGAAAATAATGTTTAAAAAAGATGATACATCTGCTACTTTTGCTGATGCAGCAAGCCTGGTGTTTCTTTTTCAGTCACTATCAAGCCTTTCTCAGGGGAAATTGCTCCTCGCTCTGGATATATATGTTATACATCCACCAGCCCTTTATGGAATGTAAGACTTTCCAAAAGTTCGGTCACATACTGAAGCCGATGTGCTCAATCTATGAAGACATTATCCCACATTATATAATAATATCTATAGCATATATATAATAATATTGCAATACACTCCTTTAGGGAACTGCAGTATCGTCAAAAGAGGTTACAGAAAAAGGATAATAATTTTACTTCATCCTCGTGTCATCTATCGAGCGACGAATCTTGTCCATGAAGTGATCAACCAACTTCATTAGTTCCCCAATGAGGAATAAAACTGATAGCTTTAGAGAATTCTGATATTCATGATAGAGTACAAGAAGAATTGACTCGATATTATGTTATAGTTATCTCCCAATTATAATCTGGATAATGATCTTAACGAGGAGCGATAAAATTTCGAATCAATCAGAAGATATTCTAGGGCCATATCGTCCATGGCCGCCCTGCTACTTTAATAAGTTCTCTTCAGAAAATTCTTTTTCAGCTCTCAAGTAAGCTCCTAAGTAGCATTGAAGACCTCAGAGTGCGTGAAGCACCTGGATAACCACGAAATAAACTATGACTCCTGTTTGTATAACATTGAACATCATATAAATTTTAAAAAGTGTTATATTATTATACCAACAAACTACCAACGAAATTCTAAGATAACCGCTATATACTGTAAAATATAAGTAATTGTACTCGAACATACTCAGATATTGATGGCATCTAAGTTTCCGGCATTTTCTCTAATTTCAAGGCATTTCGTTATTATTTATTGCAGTTAATATTTCAAAACGTATAATCTCTTGAATACCCATACGCCATTAAAAGAACAATTATTTGTAAAATATATATTATAATAATTTGATGAATCAACATGTTTTTACGAGAACGTGTAATGTCACTGAAGTGAAAATCTATCGGTTATAAAATTATTAAAACCTTTTCAGTGGTAAACAAGCATTTATTACGCCTCAGCTCAACATTTTCATTTTTATGATAGTAAAAACATTCGGAAATGGTCGTCGGTCTGTCGGTCTGTCGGTCATATTAAAATCTGTAAAGCTATGAAGTAAACATCAATTCTTTCCTATACCCAGCTTTCCAGACGAGCTTTTTTCAACCAAGGTTTCAGTTATGTCTATAATTTTTTTTTTGGTAATCAGTTTGATATTTGATCTAACTCAAGGCCTTAAATTTTTCTATCGAATATCCATCTATCTCGGAAAATAATCATCATTATTGAGTTGGTAGTAGAAACATAGAGCAGATCTGTCGTTCTCCTTCCAAATTGATCAGGTTTAATTGGATGTCTTTTCCACTAGATTTTTGAAACTACATTGATTGTCATCAATATACATATGATAAAATAACGGTGAATGAAAATTCATTCAGTAAATTACAATAGCTAATGTTCATTTAATTAAAAATTATCTGGACATTGAGTGAGATACATTTTTATATTGCAGTTTTTCACCAGACCTTCTAGAAGTTTCTATAGTTATTCCTGTTCGTACGGATTTTAATGAGTGTGGTAATTGTATGTGTTTAAGGATATAACATGATGTTTGATTAAATCATGTTGAAACTTACTGTGAATTGCGTTTCTATATATAAAAAATCATTTGTCTCAAAGAGCTTCTCATCGGATACTATAGGAATATGAAATTCTTCCACAGGTGGAATGAAAGATAATTAATGTAACTTTCTAAACATATCCTGTTGAGTGCTGATTGTATGCCAAAGTCTCACGTCAGTTACTAAACTGATAACTTTACATACGTCTGCCTATCTAGTCTAGATGTGCAAATCAATATTCTGATAGCCGCAAATATATATTACTTATCCGCTTCAATTTTTACCTCTACTTGTTTTGGCTGTCACGGAAAAATCAAGGTTTTAAACTAAAATCACACTGACGTTAATCATTCAACTTTTTGCGTGATAACAGGGTTTTGTTCCCAAATTAGAGCAAGCGACATAGACCCTGAAGAGAGATTTCAACGCTGGATAACAAAAGATACTTGTTCCTGTTGTTGCCCTTCAACAGATAATTTCAGAATTAACTGAAAAAGACCACATTCTAACTATAGCTCATGTAGGTAATTTTATTTTTTTAATTGTGATTTTTGTACACTATATAAAATCAATATAAAAAATTCTTAGATGAAATGATGATCGTATATATTGTCTAAATTCTCACCCAAAAATATTAATTCATGATTGACGTACAATTAAAATACAAATCGTTCCAACAGATGTGAAGGAAATTACAGAGCACTTGTTATTTTCCATTAATTTTGACCAATTAATTACTTTCATTGTAGCCAAACCAAGAATCTAAATTTTTGACACGATGTAACTAAAGGCCTCCACAAACTATTTTTTTTTTGAATGAAAGCTAGGTTTCCTTAAATAAAACTTATTTTGAAAAAACAGAATGTTTATATAAAGATTAATAGATTCTTTGAACTCAATCGGTGGATAATAGATAATGAAATTTGAAACATATCATGTACTCAAAATATTGTATAGTTGTAATTCTAATCATAAACTATTTCAGTTTTGAACAGACACAGGTTAAAAATGTTCTTTTTTGCAATGCTATACCAATACTCGCAATTTATAAGCTTTTTTTGTACAAAAATAATATAATAAACAGTTAATTAATTGAGCTAGCATTAAATATTGCAGGATGGATTAAAACACCCCTTTCCCCCTGCATATTATAACCAGACAAAGCACTTCAGTTTGTAACTTCAATATGATATCAACGAAAAGAAATATGAATGGGTATCTACTAATACAGTTCAACGCATTGAGTACACAGACTGATAAGAAAATCATGTCTGAAAGCCACCAAACTTCTGGATGCTGTCGGCATAGCACTCCTAGGAAAGACCATGTTGCCGATCTTGCTGAACCAACTGGCTCTCCCAGGTCAGCCTAACCTCGCCTACCATCTTAACGATCGGATAAATCCAGAAAATGATTGAAAGACCTTTCAGAATTTTTAGTTATATGCAATCAGACCGCGGTGATTATATTTCCTATCCAAAATGCGTCATCATTATCATTGCTGGCCACTCAATGTCTTTAAATTAAGTACATGTATGCATACAAGTAAACACCATACTGAACAGATAATTGTACAATTATCGATCGGACCAATTTACTACGTCCATCAATATTGCGCATCTGCATCAAATCGATGATAAGTATAGTTTGTCGATGTGGATTTTGAACTCTGATTTCACACTAGGAATATTACAATACAACCTCCATTTGTAACGACCTGTTATCTTCATCGGTCATCTGAAGCAGTAGTTCATCAATGTAAAAATATTATATCAGTGGTACACACGACCAAAGATTTATAATATAAATAAACAATCATATCATGTCAAAACATTACTTACTAGTTTTTTGGGGTTTTCTTAGCATGCTAGTTTCGAGAGCTTTAATTTTGTATCCATGATAGGACTAGTTAGTTATTTGGCTAGTAATCTGGGTAGCCTTGTTAGCAGTCAAATCTGACAGTCCGAGAATGATTTTGATAAAAATCGAAACGCGTCACTAAAAGAAAGAGCTTCATTTGTGAAACTGTGTGATAATTACACAATTTTTTATCTACATTATATATTTTATTCAATAATCGACCGTTTCAAGACTTTTCGAAAACGCTGTATATAGATCTATATGCATTATCTGTTTTACCATTTAGCTTTTTTAAATATAACCTATCACAAAGGTAAACGGCCCATCGCGCTACCAGAGGAACAACATCTATTCATATTAACATGTTGTAAACTGTAACTAACAAGGGACAAGCAGCCCATTCCTCAACGCTGAAGCCCTCCAAAAGATTGGCTTCTGGACAAGGCTCTTTTAGATACGCTCGTTGGGTCCCTCTAGTGTTTTAGGTGTAACATTTACCATGACAGTATCTATAGAACAGGAACAGACCAGTCGCTTTTCTTCGATGTCTTCAAGCACAGATTATAGATTATCGTTAGAGGATACGTCAACGATAGAACGATAGAGCTTCATGGAGAGATTTGAGTCGTCGTATGGCGCTGAACAATTTCAAAGAAGCACCTTCTTCCTGCCCTTTTATGGATGGGTTGCACGCGACCGATCCTCCATTCATCCAATTGTAGTCATAGGTTCCTTCCTCGATCCACCAATGCTACTCCACCACCCTAAACGGCCTAAGCCCCTAAAATAATCATGTGACAGAAAATGTGCTTCATTATTTCAAACAGTTCTTAGTGATCCATAAATACAACGATTTCTGATTTAAACTGAAACACATGTATTCAACCTAATTGATCGATTGATCAGTTTCCGGATTTACATAAGTTGTAACGTTAGTAGGTTTAAATCCCGTGCGGTGAAGCTCAGTATCGTTAGTTTAACGATGTCGCGAGGGTTTTATGAACCTGTTCGAATATTTCCGTTTGATTACAGTGCAAGGCCATCCACTGTGAAGGCCTTCATCCGGTCACTTTATGGACTGTCTGAGTTTTCTTATTGCCAATCGGGATTTGCGGTGAGCCTATGAAATTAGGATCGTAAATTAATTTGTTCGAGAGATGGAAAATTTCCAAGCTGACACTCACAACATGCAGAACAGGTCTTTTCGCAAACAACATTTTCTCGTAGGACTGTAAACAGGAGTTTTTTTCACAGAACGATTTAAAAATATCTTAATCACTCTCTTCTCTCATTCCTCACCTGCTTTATTGTAATAACGAGGTGGTGCAGATGGTATGTGAAACAACAATTCTTGGTAATTCCTTTTTGATGGATTACCATCTATCTAGATGTATGAAGAAAAAGACTAACCCTTTCGGCTGCTTTAGCAATATTCATTAAATAGGAAACCCTTGAAATAGATACTCCCATATTACGTAAATCCGTTCACACTAGAGGCAGAACAGGCAAATACACAGTTTCTGAGCCCAGAAGTTTGATGGTCTAACTACTGTTCTACTGCAAACACACCAAAACACGCTAAAATTTCAGTCGTTTGATGTCGAAATTAGGGAAAACACTGACAGTCTATTGGTTCGACATTTCACGATGTGTAGATTATCCATTCGTGAATGTTCAATTCTGCAGCTCATCTTTATGCATACGATGAAGTTAGACGTAAAGAATCTTAGCCTAAACACTAGTCTTCTAAGTAGTTATCAAAGCATAACCTCAGCATATATACAATAATATGATAACACTATGGTTCTGGGTTGGCTAACATATTTTTTATTTGTGTTATATTTTGTTTTGATAAGGTTATGTTGATATGTCATTAGTTTTATATTATTATTTAATTTTGTATTAGTATTTGTATACATGTATCAAAAAGAATAGTTCGATGAATGAGAGGATACCAGTGCTTGAAAAAACGCATAACTAGTGTAATGACATGACGACGGTTAAGAGACAGTATGTATAAAGGATTAAATGGTGTAGAGACACCGCACTTGATGAGACGGGAATACAGAGCATTTAGGTGGAAGATTGTGAGTGTACAGCCAAAAACTAACTGATTTATATGTGCTTCAATTCCACAGTGTGAAACTCTTCCATCATACAGACAGAAAGTTTGTGTAATTAAAATACAGTTCCACAAATAAAACTCCTTTTCTTCCAGTGACGCGTGTTGATTTATATTTAAATTTAAATTTAATTATGAAAATAAACTGTATAATTATTTTATATTGACTTTCGGCATCTGCTATTCTTTCCTTGTCACTAACGTCGGATCTAAATATTGTAACATTTTAATTCAAGAAATGGTTGCAGTTAAAAGATCCAGAAATGTCACTATCTGGAGTTACTCTGGATCAGGTGAATATGTTACAATCATTTTCCTTCCACCAGATAATTTCTCTAACGTATGGCATTCTGTGCAACGGATAAACTGTTTTATGTCCAGGTATTATTTATATAATTATTTTAAATACTACTGCAGAAGCGGTGTACAATAATTAACTGTTTTAAATATGTACATACATTCAGTACATAATTTCGTGGTCAGTAATAATTGTTGCCTCAGATTAGTTTCAGAAAGGAGCTTCCGTACGAAACTACATTCTATGACCCTACCTAAACTTTTATACAGCTGCCCATGATCAGTTCAGAACCCGTGGCCATGCAAAATCGCTTATCAATAAATACGTAGTCTTTTTATTATAATATAAACAATGCAAAATTAAAATTTGATGTAATTTTAGGTGTATAATCAGCCTTACCATAGGCGGAGAAGTAATATATTCCTTCAAAATGTCCAATTTGACATGAAATGTCATCTAGGGATTCTGTGATGATATAGAGGGATATAATTGTTTTTCATTAGCCTACATATGCGCCTCTCAGTCAAATTTTCATTTTTTACTTTTAGAAATTTTGCATTCGTGCAAAAAATAGTGGAATTATCCACTACGACTAGACATCATATCGTTTCCTTAATTTATTTAAAATCGGTTCAGTCGTTACTAAAATTACGCGGTGACAAATATGTCGTTACCAGCGACAGATCGATAGAGGAGAAACTGACCCAATCGACATGAATAAATCAAAAACCAAGCAATCATAATATTTTGGATCTTCATATTGTCTATTACATTATGATAATACTATGAATTCAGCATCCTGTTATTGATAGTCATTTACACAGCTAGACATTGTCCTATGGACACATTCCAAAATTCAGGCTACTTGCTTTTTCCCATTCAGTAGATCCCTATAATATTATGACGAGAAACAGAACATGTGCCATTTGTTTTTCATGAAGAATGTTGAAGAATTACTTTGGATTATCCAATTATTTCAGCCTAATTTGCATACTTAATGTGTTCTCTTATAAGCCTTGGTCACCATTTGCGTAGATAGATGAAAAATTAGTTAAGAATACGAAATGATACAATTAATAATAATTTTTGAATGAATCAACGACCACAAAACATGAATAAGCATTTTAGGCAGTAAAACTAAATGTGTCGGGAATTTCATAGAGAAGTTAATTCCACTAGAATTGGGATTTCTGTTTGACGCCTAATAAATCAGTAACATGAATAAAAAAAGTTATTTTCTAGTCATTCGTCTGGCAACTTTCTGAGCATTCAGCTGATATCATCGTCATCTTTAGGAATCACAAACTGATCGTCAGTGAAGTAAAGTTCAATCTGAACTCATATAGACTTACGTTATTTGTTCAGGTTTCCAATGCTGCTATCATATGAGCTGTAGTTATGCCTCAAATCATGTAATAAAGATATAAATGGTAGGTTGGTGGTTTCATAAAAACAAATAACAATGATTGGATGGATAATAAGGATACCAGTGCATTTTGGAAAAATAGCTTCAATCATTCGGTTCGGGAATATCAACTGATTAGTAGAAAAGTAAACTGCTACAATTCTATAATAGCAATTTATTTAATCTTTCTGCTAATGAAAAACAAATGTATGATATTTAATATCGCAATACTAAGAAAACGAATACTTTGGAAAATTGTTATACGGTTGGAGAGCTAGTTTTTCAGTTAAATGGTGTGTAACGGATTGCAACCCTTGTATAGTGATTTCAGAAAAATGCTTCCATTGGTATCAAAATTCCACCCTACAATCTTGCGTGGCTCTAATAAACTCATCTATCAAATGCCTGTAGGGTTCACTATCGCTTATGTCAACTATTAACAACAATATCATTATTGTTATGTCTTTCTATTTATTCCACAATGCACAACAACAAAACCCGTTTGTTTATGCTGTGAGGATATTGACTTAGTTCTCATCGTCTAGTATTTATTTCTTCCTTGTTGATCTTCATGCGCATTTTTGAATAGTCAGCGTTACTAAGAAGAAATATTTTTGTTTACATGATATCGCGTTTTTTCGATATTTGAGATGCTAATGTACACTACACATCTGTGCTAAATTCTTAGATTTGGCCACCTGAGCATGATTTTATCCGCCTCAATGGAGAGTTTTAATATTTTTTCAGATTGAAAATTAGTGGTCAAGAGGCTGAATAGCAATTTCATCATTATTTCTGGTACCTATTCAGAAGAAATTTATTAATAAGTAGTATAAGTCTCTGAAACAGAATCGGAACAAATTATCCCCCCTTGAGAAAAGGAATTAACTACGACGTAATATGTTGCATAACCTGTATACATATTTTTTGTGTTTCAAACATTCTAGATCTGTCAAACATATATTATGTTCTTATGTTCATAATTACAAACGCCTAGAAATTTTTGAGATCTGCCCTTCCCCCCAAGCTTCCCCCTAACTCCACCATCAAATGTTCACCCCCTCCCCATCGATTTTGAAGTATGATCAGGGGCCTCGATAACTCCGCTACCACCGAACCGATTTTCGAAAGGTACAAAGCTATTTGTTAGTTGCCACGGTAGTAACCTTGTTTCAAGATTTTATCAAAATCCGAAAAGTAAGAGCTATGAAGGGGTGAAGGATTACCATATATACTGCAGAAAGACAGACAGACACGCCGAATGAAATGAGTGTCTTGTATTGTATATGCCATGAAACATGAAGATAACACAATATCTCGAATCCGAAATTTGGAATTACTTTGATTTATGAACCTGATGTGTAAATTGCGCAATATTATATTTTTCTCAATATATTGTGTGCTAATAACAAACATAAACAATAACACGTCCAGGAAAACTCGCTAAAGCTGCTGAAAAAATGCATGAACGAACAATACATCTACTGAAAGCGCATGAAGTTACAAAGAATCTTCAGAAAGTCTATCTTCCAGCGCCTGGATTAAGACTTTTCCAAAATCAGTTTTTTGTCCAACAAATTATGAGATGCATCTTGTGAGAAAACGTCAACAACATCCAGAGCTCCATTCGACTCTCACATCACGAACAACTATTCCGCCGCATCGCGCAGTGCAAGTGAACTTGACCCCCGTCCCCCAAGCACATGTGCTCCGGGGAGTGGGGAGACGGCGGCCCGGAATGCCGCCCTCCGATTGGTCAGCGAAAGTACATCGGCCTTAACTATGTATATATTTACAAAACACCTACCGCTCCGGTGATAGATTTGCACGCACCGCATTGCTGAATTTTAACGGCCACTTCACTGGATTAAATCAGTCACCGGAGTTCTAGCAGAGTGATTTGGACTCGAGCAGTGTGAACAATCGAAAAAGTGAGTTTGGACCGTTGCAGAAGGAGTACAGTGGGGTGGTTGCATTTTTTTTTGTTTTTTGTGGTGTGGTGGATTACTTGATTCAAATAGGGCAGGTATTGATCGTTTTTTCTAATCACTATTCATCCTCGAATTTTTGTCGGGATATATAAATTTATTCAAAATTGAATACCATATAATATTTTAACTGATTTAAAATATAATTATTTTAAAATTAATTAATAGTTTACCATTCATTTTGTCTCAATAGGTATACACCTCATGATAAAAATTTTAAAATTTCTAACGCTCCGCATCTTGTTTATGCAACTATTAAGATACACATATTCTCATACCTGTTCTCCAGTTAAAGTAGATTTCTTAGATTTTGTGGAAATCACATTTATCTATAAATATTAGAATACTAAATGTCAATGAGAATATGTACAACTCAAAAATATGCCAGTCTAAACACGTGATAAATACTGTATGTTCAATGTGGCATTAAGATAATTTGTTAGTACAACTCATTATACTCCATTTAATATGGTTTTTTCACACTATTTAAAAGTTAATCACGAAATGTTGATTGCTTTTCCCGCATATATCATGATCTCATAAGCATCAGTGTTATTTTTTCCAATTTTGCGATGCTAATATCTCACTTCACTGCATATCTTTTATCTGCTTTTCCATTCAAAACTGCCATAATATCAAAATCTAGATATAAAGTTCCACATTATTAGCTTTTTCAAAGCTTGTCAAATTTTTTAACCAATCTCTTATTCATGAGCTAAAATTTGCCAACAGGTTATAACATAAATTGACCAACAGCTTACTGATAATCTTGTAACATTTATTTTTATAACAGATTATCCAACAAATACTCCATTATCACTGATTATTACTAAATGTTCTCAAACACATGTATAATATTTTATATTCTAGAAAAGTTCTTGTGCAATAAAGGAATGCCATGAAGGTACACAACATCATGTCCCGAACTGCTTATAATAACAACATTACATTACATTCACATACGTATATACTTGAGGCACGTTCCAAAACCAAAAGAAAACAACAAAAATATTATATTATGCAACATAAATCATCCAATATTCTTCTCGAAAATTCTGTTTTGTATACAATGCAATATTAGATATGCAGTTTTGACTTCTTCAAATTATGTGCAAATGATAATGTATATTGGTTTGTACGGAAAAGTGCAAATAACATAACTAAACGTCAAAATGTTTAATTGAAATACATAACACAATTTATAGAATATGAAAAAAATTATAAGATAGTCGGCTCAATATGTGATGCGTAGCAACCCAAAATACTACACAGTTTTAACACTCGCCAAGCCATTTTCTTAAACTCGACACGTTAACTATGTTACACTCTTCAGGAAAAGATTAAAACTGAACTGAAGATGCTAACATAGTTAGCGAAACACGTGTCGAGCTTTAAAAAGTTGTTTGGCGAGTGGTAAAACGGTGTAGTGTTTATTTGCTTGTATTATGCTCAAGATTATTTTACTGTTTTCTCCAAATATAGACATCTCATAATGCGGATGATAAGAAAAAATTCTCGTTGACGTTAAATGTAACATATCTAACTAGTTCTAAGCAACGTATGGACTCCGCGTTACAATATCATTAATTACCTATTATAAACCACTGTTCCATACCTACATCATTGCTTACATAGTTCATACGGCACACCACCTCACTGATATCCATAAATATATAC
Source organism: Bruchidius siliquastri (assembly GCA_949316355.1). Taxonomy (NCBI): domain Eukaryota; kingdom Metazoa; phylum Arthropoda; class Insecta; order Coleoptera; family Chrysomelidae; genus Bruchidius; species Bruchidius siliquastri. Next base: position 37,792,161 of record OX438533.1, on the reverse strand, counting down.
AAATTCAATTGCAATAAAATTTATCTCCGAATTTTTATCGCTACAGGAGAAAAGACTGAGAGAGCGATAAAAGTCAGGGTTGCAATAACACAGGCGAACTTGAACTTGCCATTGTAAACAGCTGTAAACATAATATCCTGTGTCGATATACCATACATATTATTTCATATCGGAAACAGAAATACCTCCATCTGAAGAGGAAAGCAGGAAGTAGGATCGAACTTGAACTTGCCGTTTAAAAGAAGAACGTTTCTCGGGAGGGAAAATGAAGGAGTTTTTGACTGTATGGAACGGATTATGGGGAAAAACATATGATGCAGTCCATACAAATCACGCTACGAGCCACAGAAAGACGAAGAAAACTGTAGATGGGGCTAATGAGAAAATTCGCTTGACTTGGATCAGATATAAGAGTAAGTTTTTTTTTGGTGGCTGGTGGTGGCATATTTTCCTGATATTATTGAGTGTTGTATTGGAAGTGGGATTGAAATTCTAATTTCGCTACGTTTCTGCTTCTTTACCCTCTAAACTGGTAAGTCCCAAATGTATGAACTTAATTAGATCACTCAACCTAAAATTTTAATTATTTGGGTAAAAAATGCAGTCAAGGGTTCACATATACTAACTCAGTGCTTCACACAGATTAGCGCAAATTAATTTATTTTGAAAATATTATCAAAGTACACTAAAAACCTGCAGCAGTTACTGAAATTACGCGGTGACAAAAAATGGCTCGCCGGCATACGACAGACAAAGCGACCAACACACAGACTGATGAAAATGTGTAACATGAATTTTTTTCCATGTGGATTGTAGATTCTCTCACTTGGTGTAACTCTTCCATGATGATGATTTACATATAAATCGTGACGCATTACTGGAAGAAACAGAGCTTTATTTGTGAGACTTTGTGTTAAACACAGTTACTAAAAATTACTTAAAATACTAAACTTAATATAATTCATTTTTTTAGTACTCTGAACATTTTTATTGACTTTTTAAAATGATTGGTCCATTCGAAAAATATGCAAGAATGATTTTCCTTATGTAATGTAAGATCTGACAACGTCCTGTGGCTGTCTCATTGATTTGCACTTGTTCTCTCGCAGCGCTTCTGGAGCGCGATATACTTTCTTGCGGGAGACAACTTACTATATAAGAAACTTTAACAACTACACTCACATATTGACAATAAGAATAGTAATGCCATTCCATGATGGAGTATCTAAAAAACTTGTATGTGCCCTTAAATTTCCTCAAAGCGTCGATTCTGATGAATGCAGTAACATTAGCTAACTTTTCCTCTAGTAAGAATAAAATAATAAAACTGCACAATATCCATATATGTACATTCTTTGTACGGTTGTTGCTGCTGTTGTGAAAAACAAATAAATAAGGAAGGTTAAGTCATGCTACTTACGCACATGAGAGGGGGACAAACCGCGAATTACAGCAATAAATCATGGGTCACTTTATTCTGCATGAATTTTTCCGAAGGATGTTTACACTTAGGTTTACTCATAACAAATTACTGGAATGGCAACAGCAACAAATAAAAAATTGGGTCAGGTGGATAGACTGAGGACTTCCCGCGCAGTTTAAGGTTTTGGTATTCGATATGAGATCGATTCTGATACTTGTCATCCCATTAGGAATATATTGTATGTCAAAATAAAGAAGCGCGCACAGCATATTTGTCCCCAAATGATAACTGATTAAAATGAGTAAAGCCGTAAAAGTGGTAACTGAGATGACGCGATGCAACCAATATACAGGCATCATATCTAAAATAATATTAAATATATTTCTAGCCCATATAAAATGAACTGTTACTTGAAAAATACAAACTCATAAATTTTGGTGGATTTTTAAAATGTTGAACTATAATGAAAATGTTAACTAAGTCCTTAAATGATTAGAAACCTGTAAAACAAAAATGAGATTTGAACAATTTTTGAGCACCTTGAAAGATTGAATAAAAGGAACATAAAAACGAGGTTTGGAGTTATAATAAAGGTTTGCCTTTTGGGGACTACCCGCCGCCAATGGAGTAGTTACAAAAACGTAAACAACATATTTCTTGCTGGATTCCATCAAAAATAGTCCAGCTTACTGTTTTGTTTCTTGATAGAGCATATGTAGCCGACTCAACAACATTTTTGAAATAATATTCTAGCAAGGTGCAGTTTAAGAAGATTTTGTGGAAAAATTGTAAATAGCGGAAAATTCATAGTAGTCTCAAATTTTTTTGGTAATTACTAACTACTCAGGATTTCCCGTAATAATGAGATTGTCTTAATAGCACTGTAGTTTTCCATAGTCGCACCCCATTATGGTCAAGGCGATTAGTAGAAACCCATATGGTGCAAGGATTTCCAAAGAATTGTACAAAAATGTATAATGAACTTAAAATTACATATGAGCATTGTACCGATTTGTTATTATCTCCCTGCAATTTTCTTAATTGAGTATTAATGGTTCAGACCAGGGTTAAAAGTATCGTGAACGGTTTTTTTTTCTCTGTGACTGTCTCGAAGTTTTAAACTGGATCTCAGCGATTACTTGATCTTGATGGCTGACGATCTTATTACATTCCATTAGTTTTAATGATGTCTCTGTTAGTAACAGTAATTGCCATTCCTGTGTTACAAATGAAAAAGACATGCTGTGACAGGATGATGAAAGTTTTTTTTTCACGGAATTTACGTTATATCCAGTAAAGTATGTATTAAAATGTTTTTATTATTTTAATATGCTAAGAAGAGCCCTAAACTCCTCATAGATGTCGCATAAAAAGAATATATGGAATATATTCCGCTGCATCCAAATAGATCATTAACTTTTCAAATTCAAATATTTAATTAAATATTCTGATACTAAACTAGACTGTAGATTTTTTTTAGTACCTAATCTGTCGTCAGGACAATAAGCACAAAAATCTATGAAAAGTGAAGTGCAATGAGTTCAAGTAACTGACTTACACTGTCAGTATCTTGTTAGACCTTGGTGGCTTGATGACTTTTGGTTTTGTTAAAATCCTTATTTTGACTTTGTCTGCGTTTCAATGAACTTATTTTTTAGTATCTTACAATGCCATGGTAAAAATGATATTTCTGCTTATCAGACTGTTATGTGGTTTTGACGCGACATGATTGAGAGCTATGCAATCATCATGTTGGATCCAATTTCATATTCGAATGCCTTCATGGGACCCAGGTTTATCTTCTACCTACACACTCGTCTGGTGGAAAAATACACCTTCTTCTTGCAAATCCTCCCAGTCATCAGCATGAAATCCCGAAAACATATAATAAATTTAGTAAACTGGTCAAACAGGAATCGACTTCGTTAGAAATGTATTTTCTCGGTCAATTCTTTGTTCACTTCGATCGGTATAACTGATGATCCAACGTTGCCACATCTTCACGTATTTACTTGCTTAGTAGCCGTGCACTTGTAGGCTTCCGTGCAAAATTGAGTTTTATGAACACTTCAAAACGATCCTGACTAAGGAAAGATTGTTCAGTTTCACATTGGATACGAAACTCGTCGTCTGATACCAATCTTTATAGATAACCTCTCTCAAAGAGAGAAAGCCTATCGCGCTCCAGAAGCGCTGTGAGAGGACAAATGTCCATTCATATCGTATTCATCATGAAACAAATCTCTCGCAAGCACTTAAATTGACATAAACGTAGGAAACGTTCAAACATACATTTCGCTGCCTTTATAAATACACATCCCACAATATAAGACTTGATGTGTACCTTAAAAGATATTCATAAGCTTATAAACCCCCTCTATAGTTTTGGTACGTTCTTGTATCTTTACATCTGGCAACGACGCGTATAGGAAATATTCCGCACAAAGTATCAGATAATTCTGTATACTTTATATACAAATTCGATCACATAAATATCAGTCTTTGATATCTGAAATTAATTATCAAACGTTTTTTGTACTCAGGTCCACGATTTGAATCTCAGATACGAGGCGTGATTCACACAAATAGGAAAAAGTTGAGAATATTTCCACTGAAATTTTGAGCGTTGTAAGCAATGACGCTTGGCCAGTGCAGGCAAAATATTTTTCAGTTTAATTTATTCGGATATAATCTTCATAATTATATATCCTATTATGAAAGAACTAATAATCATAAACTTGAAACTACCTTTGAGTTGATCCAAACCTTTTTGAATTTATAGACCTTAGACAAAAATTCTTTATTCAAACACCAAGTTTTACAAATAAAACTCTTTTTATTATATTTTTCGTTGGCCGCTAATTGAAATGTACTTAATCATAATCAAAATGGCCTCATATAGGGCAAAGTCTGACAAGTACAGAGTAGCATTGTGTATGTGATGGTTACGATAAACTCATGAATGGCAAGAAAACGATGAGCGAGCATATTATGATATTTTTTATTTCTGGTTTTATGATCATTCCTCCGCTAGCTTCGCGACAACCTCCAAGATGTATGCCCGATTCACGTACTTGATTGAATAGAGTTTTCAGGTGAACATTTCATCAACATCAGATTAGTACTCACTGATTTATAGAGATGCTCAGGATTGCCAAACAGACAGACCGAAATTAAGGTCTATACGACAGATCAGGCATAGACTATTTCTCAGCAACCCTGGTATAAAAATCAATTAACATCTTTAATATGTATTCCTCCTTTTTTCCTACTTTAAACGGACCGATTATCCTGCATAAATTAATAAATTAACAAAATGAATCCGAACAAAAAAATGCATCAGTATTCCATATACGCGTCAACGATGATAATGAGGTGAACTGATTTATTTAGTCAGATGTTGTCTTTTGAAACTAGAATCAAACTATGGAACCTCAGAAACAGGAAGTAGGTACCTGATTGACGTAAAGAAATATGATTGTGGAAATTTAATTATTTTTATCTAATGATAAATGTGATAGTTAAGAGAAGCGCGTGTCATGGTATGCTATATGAATAATAAAAAATAGTTATAGAGAAGAAGCCGAAACTGAGTAATTCTTTCTTCATCCTTTATTTTATTATTTCACTTATCTGGGTTATCGTTTTAGTTATGCTAATCTAAGGATATAACTTTACAACTAATGATATAACTTTACAACAAAATACTGTCAAAGCATGCATCTCCTGTTCGAATACATTCATAAATCATGTCTTCATTGATTCCAGTAAATTTTCGAACATGAAATTGTAAACATCAACAATACATTCGGAATCTTCCATGAATTTTCATTAATAACTCCGAACGTAAAATAAACACATAAAGTCTAACTGATTAACAAAAAAAACAATCCTAATAAAGACCATAACAACATTATTCATACCTGTGCAATTAAACAACCCGTCTTGTTTTTTTTATACGTTTTAAATGAGAGAAAGACCTTCAGTGTAATTAGAGCTAAACTGCATACATATATTTAATTAGGTATGTTCAGAGTTTTTATACATCGTGCGAGATATTCAACCGGAACCCAAAATCCAATATTTATTACTCGAATTCCATTCTTCCACGGTTTGTGGGAAGCTGCATATTTTTAACAAATAGTAACCTTCTGTTACCTTATACATCAATTTGAGGTTTTACATTTTTGAATCAATAAATATATTTTTGATTGTTACTGATTTCCTCGTCTTTTGAAAAGCCGTAAAATTTTATTTGGTTGTTCTTAAATTCTGCTCATTTGATGTTGGTTCATCTAACAATTCGATAATGAACAGCAACAATGACAGAGATATTTTCTGTGAGCTGGAAAATGAAATTAGGATTGAACATTATGTAGGTAGTGAAGTAAAATTAAATCTATCTACTTGATACGTTCTTTATTGTACTGAATTGAATTAAACATATTTTATAACCTCGATGAATTGAGATATGTATAATTTGCAAGTTGCACTCATATTTTATTAATATCATTCGGTATCGCTCGTTCTATTAATTGATAAATTATCTGGAGGTAATCCATCAAAAGGAATTATTGACTGTAACATTTACTGGAAAAAATAGGAGCAAATGGTGCGTGCAAAAGCATTTATTATAATTTCGTAATTGATGGGTGTTTTAAGGACAAATAACATCGATAAGTTATAATTATTATATAAGGTAAACTACAATGACCCATTGATGAAGGTTGCAAAAAATTGGTGCGTACCATATGCAAAACGGTTTGCGGAAAGTGAACCGCCTCCAGTTGTCGAATAAAAAATCCATGGTTCCGCAGAAGCCTTCACTTGGTGTGAAAGTGAGAGCTGTCATGAAAATTTCCTGCTTGGCCGGACCACAAAATTTAGAATTTTGCAATTCCTTAGGGGGAACAAATCTGACTTCGTATTTACTGCGTAACTGGTACCAATATGTTCCAAGGAATGTTGAGCATGATAATGATCTTCTTTGTACGTGCAGATTACCGTTAAGTCAGTGTGAGTCCCTGCCAATTCTGTTATCGTTCCAACTGCATAATATGTATACATCAAAGAACTGGTCAGCTTCGTTTTATTTTACAACGGTTCTTTTGAGATCAGTTGAATGTATAATTTATGTACCTTAAAAAAGCATCTCCCATAAATATAACTGCCAATTATTTGTTATTTTTCCACTAGTGTCTCACGTCAAACAATACATCTTATATCAGACTTTTTCAATTATCAATCTTATAACTTCTAAGTATTTTCCATAAACATTCAATTATAATATATTTTTTTTGTTATCTCTGTGATCCATCGTGATCCGTTGGTCGATAATAAAATGGAACCCAAGATGTTTAGAAAATAACTTTACTGACGTTCCGGCTACCTTATCATATTTCTATCTGACTTTGAAAACTGTTGACCCGTTGGAAAAAATGTTAAATAACTATAATTTATTTATTATGTTTTATTCTTGAACACATTTGTTCAAATTCCAAAGAAACATTCTATTTGCAATTTCTTTCAATATCATCTGTATGGAACATCTCAAATTATTCAAATGTTTTGAAGTGGGTGAATATAAGAGTGTTAAAAAATAAATATTTTTACGGCATATATACAATTTAAGGGAATCCCCAAATTTGGAAGCTATTTCGTATGTAGCTTAAAAGCATGTTGGCCCTAACTATTAACGTTACATTTATTTCAGTTCTTGCCAATCAATACAAACAATTTTGAAATCTCACCCAACAGAAATGAAACAAGCAAATCAATCGAACGTAATCGTCCATAAAAACGCCGATCACACGCAGATCCGCGTTTGACCCGTCTATAAAATTAAAAACCGCCGATGAGCTGAATTCGGAATCAGCTTGAAATTGCGTTAGATGCAAGGTCTCGTGTTGCAATCGAGCTTTGTCTAACGATGACCCGTCGTTCTATGACGTCACAACGAGGATTCACTTCCTCGACATCTCTCAACATTTTCTGGTCTGGTCAGAAATGATGGCAAAAACGCGCGCTCCAATGTGGGCAGCGAATGACCAGGAAACTGCTTAATCTGAAGGTTTTATCAAAAAACATGAATATTTTATTCAATCTCTCATATATGGGATAGCACATGCGGGAAGCTATTATCGTTAGATTTTATTTTTTTGCAAAGTTTTCATCAGATATGCACGTGGCAGATATTACCTTGCGTATATTTTTTAATAGTGTCGGCATTCGCCCATATGGTAAGACTAGTCAGAGTGTGTTCAGTGACCACTAAAGACTTAGAACGATATACGTTTTAAGTTGTTCAATGAGAATTTTTACTTAGAAGACCACCTTCGGTATAGAAGGTTTATACATTATTCATTAAAATAACTTTTCTCCCTTTTTGAGCATCTAAACTCCATATGCAGTCTCTAGAAGAAGAAGTTGCGCTTCCATTACATTTTTGTATAAATTACTCCATAATAAGATAGATGCTAACGATATCTTGGGTCAATTGAATTTCTACGTTCCTCCTGCGAGAACTCGGCAACTATACTTCTTTATAAATTTTTCTTGTTCATAATAATATACTTTATCCTCCTTTTAATTAGATTGTCCTGTAAATGGTTGATGTACTGTTGGACAATAAATGCTATTATTATTATTATTATTATTATTATTATTATTATTATTATTATTATTATTATTATTATTATTATTATTATTATTATTATTATTATTATTATTATTATTATTATTATTATTATTATTATTATTATTATTATTATTATTATTATTATTATTATTATTATTATCTCCTCGACCCGACGGAGGGGGCGAATTTTAAAAACAGGCCTGTGCGCAGACCAGTCAAGTTAAAGTCTGAGATCCGGAAGGAAATCATTTGGAATTTAGGCATACCTGAAAAAGTACAGAAAATAAAATATTGCGTCAAGCAAATTAACGCTGTACTTGGAATTCAATTTGAAAAATATTCCAATTTGTGTGAAATACATTGAAAGATTCTCACATTCCCAAAAATTTCAATATTTGCTCATATTTTAACCACATGCTTCAACTGGATCAACAGTCTTCAAATTGAACCAACATGTTTAAAAAAAACAACATCACCCCAAATTTTTTACCCATCCGTAATAATTTTGAAAAATTATCAAGGGTCTCAGAAACTTCCATAAATGAAGCTTGAGCTTTTTTTTGATATGACGATAACTCCACCGCCATCGAATTAATGTTCAAAAACCAAGAAAGCTTTGATGTCCTTGCCATAGTATTGCTTAAAATGTCTTATCCAAATTACAGACCGACAGACAGACAACTCCTGAAATTTTCGAGTGGTGTGGTTAAGTAGCTACTCATTCAAAACGCCAGAGATACGCTTACTATAAATATATCATTAGCATCTGAAGTATATGGTTAATTTCTGATTGATAAAAGACGCTATTCAAAAATACAACAATCAAATATCATGTCCATAAGAAAAATAAAGTTAATAATGGCTTATGAAAAATATGGCGTCAATTGTCTTGATACTGTACGCCTAATTATTCAGTAATATCAGTTTGGAAATAAGGATTTTGATATGATTTTGGTGTTACACTAAGAAAATGTTTAAATATCTGCGGAACAACTGAACTCTTATGATTATAGAAAGTTTCAAAAATTTATTTTCAAGTTTTACAAATTTTTCATTACATCCAACAATTACATCCACAGCCATGAATATTGCTTCAAAGACGAACAACACCTTAAAAATATATACTGTAATTACCTTACACGGCTTTCATCATGAACGTGTCAATCAAGCATAACCAAAGCCATGTAATTTACCTATAATATAAAAAATAAAAGGCCATTATCCGGAGAAACAAAGAGAACCAGATTCGCGAACGCCTCTGCATGTGGATGCAGAATTAATGCAATTACAGATATTACTTTGGTGATTTTTTCCTCATTCAGGTCTAAGGAACGTTGATTGCGTCCTTGGTGCAAAACTCGAAACTACCCAAAAACCTGTATTACGCATCTATGCAATCTGGTGCGTGTTTGCGGATTGGATGTTTGAACAGAGCCGGTTTTAGCTTACATCTCAAGTAAGATGTCCTCGTAGGTTGTTAATGCCTTTCCCTTTATAAATAAAAGACTAACAACAGTCAGTAAGATAACCAGTTTATATTCCGGGATTGATATAAAGTTGAATACCTTTATGTAAAATACATTTTCTTCATATTCACACTACAAAATAATCATAAAAAATATTAACAGTACTTTTATATATCCTTTCATGTAATGCTTCATGCAGCAGTGAACTTTGATTTATGCAATTATATCACTTTGAGCCTAAAGATTTGGATCGGCTTTTGTAGCAGTCAATCTGTTGAATATGAATGAAGAAATAAAGGAGCTACCATAAAGTTTGCTATATTTCTAAAACTCGCTTCAACTGGATTAGGAGTTCGGAAATTCGATAAAAATATTTTGATAAATTGATATCACTCACAGAAATACAGAGTCAAGCCACTTGATCTTATTCCTTCAAAATACAGTTATGTTCAGTATTAGTTACTGTTGCGGGGCAAAAAAGAGTGTTAGAATAAACGTGGCAATCTTGCAAAAGTTGGGAATGTCTATATATATTACATTTATTTATGAACTTCTCAGGCGACCGTTCGTCAGTATAATTTGAACGGTATACCGGATTCATCGTGCGATGTTATATGAATATAACTCTGCTGCCACTGGATCGATGTTTCAAAAATTTTATAGATGATAGAATGTCTTTTAGGAAGGATTATCGAACAAAATACAGACAGACCGGCGAAAATGAGTGACAGGATCGCGATTACTTCTCCGAAAATTTTCCGGGGGTAGCAATACGTGTAATGCTACTGTTGACCTAGAAAACGTGTGATATGAATCAAGGTTCCACTTTGTAAGACTCATGAGATATTATTATAATAATATAAGAATAAACGAATGAAGTTTAATATCAACAGTTAATATGATACTACTGCTTGTAAGCATTTATTTTATTTAGCAACTAGCGCACCACGTCGAACTTCCAACACCTCGAACGAGTCTTTTCCAAACGTCGTTCTTTTGCATACTGTACTGTTTTCAATGCCTTTATATAGACTTACAGTAAATTTCTTATTAGACAATGATCTATTGGATACATCTATATGAATATATACTTCGTAAAATTTTTATTATCGTGCAAACATTCTAAATAGTCATCTGCAAGTTATATCAACACTATGAATATTTCAATTCAGTCAACTTTCTTTTATTAGTCTATAGTTTATTTTTATAACAATTTTACTACTATGTTTGTTTAACTTAATTGCCCATGTTTCTTTTGTGTACTCTAGTTGTTATTTCACACGTATATCTAAAAAAATAAAATGTATCACAACTGGTGTAAGAACCGATACTCAGATTGAGTGAGTCAGAAGAATCTGTTGAAAAAATGATGATACGGAACCGGTCCTGTATAAGTAAGCAGGATCTGAACCACCGGTTGAACACTTTGGAATATTCCTTAATCATTAGCCCGTTATTTTTTGCGTCGCGTCGTTCAGATTGTTCGGACTGGTTTCTACGTTTTGCACCTTTTTTAAACAGGGTTCAGACTACGTTTTGCTGGTGGCGCATTCGAGATCTGAATCCACATACCACTATATGATTAAATTCCCAGTCAACGCCCTTGCGTATTTTTTGCATCCAAAAGTCATGGTACCGAGAGATGCAGCTCAAGCAGGAATTATAATATATCTTATATAGCTTCTGCTTGCAGGATTGATATTGACAAATTCCTTGTTTTCAGATTATGAATGGTTGGAACGATATTACGAGTGGCAAATAAAATAAATTCACATATTTTTTAATATGCCTAAGCAAGTTTGTCGTACTTCATAACGCTTACTACAATTATGTATTTAATAGATTTTATTCTTCAGGATCTTATTTTTCACAATTTATTGTACAAATCGTACAGTTCGCTAAACCAAATTCGCGACATCTTTCTTCCACATTCGACCAATTTGATTATCGCCACTTTTTCGTCCACACTGATCATTTTTCGCTTTAAGCCTTCCATTTTCGTTTCGATGCTGAAACCGAGTTTACTCATACATTTTGGTATTGAAAGTTGTAGCCATTCAAAATTTGAAGCTAAGAAACTGAAAAAAGGAATGTCGCAATGACAGAAAACGTTATAAGCAGGTTCTAATGTATTTCATTACCTATTGGTGCAATTAAAATAATCAAATATTAACTATATTTATCAAATGCAAATCATTTGCATCACGATTATATAAACTAAAAATCGATATAGTTACTTACAACTATCCTTTATTGTCACCTTCAAAAATATTTGTTCATCCCAAGATTTCCTCTCGTTACACCCGTTTTGTTGTTGTTGTTCCACAAAAACTGGAATTGATTTATTCTGCGTTCAGCGTTTTCCTTCTGAGTTGTCCTCAAAGTCAAATCAGTTACATAATTAGTGATATCAGGTACCTTTTATATTCACCTCCACAAATATTTTTTCAACCTACAAATTTTTCTGACAAAAATATGGCTATTAACTGAGAAGGTTGTAATGCATGTAAATTTATTCATTGTAGTAATCAACATAATTTCCTTATTTTGTGGAAGATCTTTTCTTTACCAATATATAAACAAAGCACTTTGTCTTTATCAAATTTATTGTTATTTAATTCCTTTCTTCATTATTCACCAATAAATGATGATCCAGGAAAATCCTCGTTCTCTTTGACAACAAGTAAAATAAGTACTCTATATACATACTTAGCTATTCAAACATAATATATCCATTTCTTTGATTATCAATTTGCATTAGCATCTATACTAAGTACCTTTAATTCCCATTTTTCGCATAAGTATGATCGAAGAATCTAAATAAAATAATTTTCCTATCTCACATATCACACTACATTGAAATTATCGAATTAAATTTATCACAAGGATAATAAAGCAAAACTATTTCGCAAGTTAGTAGCTCGGGACTATTATCTAACCGTTTGCCTGATCTGCAGACTATTTCTTCAAAATCTCAAAATATTTGAGTTTTGAACAATTTCGTTAATCCACCTGGGACCAAAGTGGCAACACTGTAGATTGGAAAATATTTGATCTCATTCGTCGTGCTTCAAATTTCAGTGACAGTGTTGATTTATCATGTTTTGTGGAAGCTTCATTTTCTTAGCACTCTCTCCCAGTATTTGTTGAACTTCTGAAATATTTTGGAACTCTCTTAATATCTTTGACCACGTCTAAAATTTGTTCTCCCTCAAATACACTTAGATCCGTCCCTGGCAATACAGTATATTCCAGCAACATGGCAGAAACAGTTTTTTGAGATTTACTCATAAAAACCCGGTTGTTCCCAATTAACCTGAAAAAAAAATTACATACATTGCCCAAACTACTTAGTTTGATTCAAAAATTTTAGTGATCAAATTAAGTCAAAAATTAAACAAGATCATGAATTTGCGTATTTTGCTATATTATAAGCTTAGATTAGTTTTTGAGACTAGTGACTCTCAAATAACGGATAGATAATATACATTTTCATGTGCCTAACAACATGAGCAGATCCAGACAACATGGTGGAGAGGAAGTTGATTTTTTTGGTATTGCCAATCGCCTCTTCGAAAGAAAAGATGTTTGTGGAATCTTTCAAAAAATTTACTGTATTTCCAACAGTAATTTTCACAGTTTATGGATGTCTACTAGTATCACTGAAATTAATTGACGATTTATTCCAGGTGCCATAATAATTGCCTTACTGGGACTTGGTGGACTGATGATTGGAACATTCATTAATGTTGTCAACCCATACGACCTCGTGTATAGATGGGTAAGTTTCCAAAATGTTTAAAAAATTGATAACTTACTAGAGCAATGGTTTTTCATGCTCCATACATCATGTATAAAACATAAAGTTGAGAGAAAGTTCTATCGTTGGCTTTCCTTTCCCTACGTATTCTCAGTAACTCTGAACCGATTTTGATGAAATTTAGAAGCTTGTCGATGATAATGCTGCTGTTTTTCAAAAATCGGTGTATTCCCAAGCTTTTCTTGAGCGGCAACCCTTTTGAATTCCCTAATTTGCCATATATGATACATAAAACAGAAAATAAAGAGAAACTTGTCCTGCTCCCATGTATTTCCAAAAAAATGCAATGTCGTTATCAATTCAGACAAACAAATTTATCTTTATGTCCGTCGGCGTTCTTGTCACTGCGTATTCTCAGTAATTGCTATACAGTTTCTTGATGGAATTTAGGTGTAATATGCCCATGTAAGATAATACTGCTATATTTTTGAAAATCGGTCCAATTTGAGCTGATTGATAGCAGAAAAAATTCAAGCAATACAATTTTTCTATTCTAATTTCATTTTATCAAGTTCATGATCATTTTGAGATGTAGTCAAAATACTGTTCAGAAATTATACCAACTCATCTCCGAATGTTGTCCACATAACTGGATCCATATACAGAGTAGCATCTCAGGTGACTAAAAAACAGCTTTTGATAAAAGCAAATTAATCATATGAATAACTATCACTATAGAGTAATTAGTGGTGATGTATTCCTCCATTTCTTCCATTTCAATATATTATCAATCATTAAATATAACTGATAACTGCTTCTATAAATCGGTTCTAATACTAATGAGTAATATGTCATTGTTCTATATATTGATCCTGTAACTTGAGAGACGTTGTTTTGAAATCTTGAACTTCGCAGCATCCGCTGAGAATTTTTTGTGATCCACGATAACACTAAGATAGGTGGGTGATTGATAAGTGACATTCATTCATTCACTTTTAAAATAGAAGAAAATAGGTTTGTTGAACTATGGCAAATCATAAAAAATATTGTTTACCCCTTAGACAACTACGATAACTTTGTCTGTAGAAGATCGAGTCGTATGACGCGTGAAGTTATTGTTGTATACTTAGTAATTAAAGTAATTAATATCAAAGAAATTGGATGAGCAAAAATTGGATTGAGATTGTAAACAACTCTGTTTGTGTGGTCAATGATAACAGGACATAACAGTGCATGTTTGACAACCCACCATATTTTTTCACGGGTTATTGACGATATCCTGTTGTTAACCAATCATTCAAACTTGATAAACTTCCTTAGTTTATGAGCTTGCTCCTTATTTATCTATTTAATCTAAAGATCTGTGTTTGACTGGAAATGATGTATCAATAACTTTGGGTATTGTACAGTGACATTGTACATAGTTTATAGTGAAGTAAGGCGATAATCACTTCAACCTGTTACAGTAAGGCTGTACTCATATCTCCTTTTTATATGTTACTTTCTTGCTCTCTTAATGTTATAATCCGACACAGTTCATTCGAGCTGTTATCATGGTATAATCTATGGAAGTCTGTGTGTATTCCTCCAGTCATACTTAATTTTTATTGGGCAGTCCAAGTTGAGAATGGGGGGAATGAGGGTACCTCAATCCTTTTGACGTTGGTTAAAGACATCATACATCATTACTCCTCTACCAGGTTTAATAAACTAATGAGACAAAAAATAACCATGCAATTTATTGAAAAATCAACGTCATGAATTTTCTGTTTCAGAAACTAATATTCGAAGAAGGTGGTGAGATCTTTGAGCTATGGAGAAGCCCTCCAGTAGACCTATACCTCAGGGTTCACCTTTGGAACGTAACAAATCGAGACGAATACCTGAGCGGCCAAGACGACAAACTCAAGGTTCAGGAGGTTGGACCATATGTTTACAGGTGAGGAATAGAACCATGAAATATCTAAACTGTGAAAAATTCTGGCTACCGCTGTATCTCGTTTGACTGAGATTTGCTTCTGTATATTGTCAATAAACGTGACATCTGCAAAAAATTTATAATGAAACTCCTACTAACTATTATCCGAAGTTTTTTAGTTTCCAAGCAGTATAAAATCTTATAAACTGCTTAACAACTAAATAAAAAAATTAGATTACTTCATTGAATATCGTGAAGTCGTCGTGGGCTGTCAGGACGGTCCGTGAGACCTCAGATCTTGAATCATAGTATATGCTGAAAATTCTGTTCAATCTGACAACCCAGACACTAGGCGCCGTCTAAAAAGAAAATAGGAAATTGCAGTACTTGTTATGTGCCACAGATGATCAGTTGTTTATCAGTTATGGGCTTATCAGTCATTTCAAACCACAAAATAGAGATAGATGGGTCGCTATTTCGTAAGCTGTGAATTCATAGTGATGGGCTCAGTAAGGGGATATCTAAATGCATATAGAGGTCCAACTTTAGTAAGCATGGCGTCACTAAACATGTGTTCATATATACTCTTCGATAGACAACAGTATGGATAGTGACTTTAGAACTAAAATCATTGCACAAGTACCTACAAGAAGCATTAAAAAATACCGCACCGTGCAGACCGCAGACAGCGATGTTTTGAATAAACCTCCGCTAACGGTGTTGCCAAATAACCCGGAATGCTTGGGTTCTCGAATTTATCATTTTGAAATACATATGTTTACCCGTTTCCTTTTATGCACAGAAGCGCACGCCCACCCTGTTCATTTACTTCTGAAAAATTCATATTCATTACTTGTGAATACGTATTCGAATGAATGTTTTCATTCACGAGTGAGTTTCTACATTTTCACATTTCAAACTTTATAACTGTAACGTATAAAAACAAATATACGTATGTTGCATAGCGAGCATAGCCTCGATTATTTTCACATTACTATTTGTGGTGATCAAGTTATTTAAACACTTACTTAGATGGCAACACTGTATTTTATGTCTGCGAATCATGAAAAAGAGCTAAAGTTTGTTCCATACAACAAAAGTACCCGCCTGCTGTCCGTTCCGGCGCCGTATTTCGCTTGTTTTTTAATATATATAGATTTTGTATGCATATGCATCCATCATCAGGGCTACAATGAACGATCAATAACATCGAAAATGGGATTATAAGATAATAACACTCATCAGAAGTGGCTAAGTTTGAAACAGCAAGTAGCAGCAGCAGTAGCAGCAAGTAATGTAACATTGGTCAGAGTAAAATTTTAAAAATGTTTTGGATATTCATGAATAATACAGAAATTTATTCACTTACAAAACCAGCAACTTCGAACTGGAATGGAGATTCAAAACGCCCATCACTAGACCTGCATATGAATCGTGACGACGTGACGTACAGATTACGTAATCAGCTCTCAGCTGTTTTTGTTTATGGTGTTTGATAATTTCATTTTACAATTATTTCTGAAAGGCAGGGCTAAGCTTATAGAAATATCCAAATTGTAGCTCAACTTTTTTCATTATTTTTTCCAGTGTTTGTGTTATATATTTTGAATGCCGTGCAACTTTATTTCGTTATACCTTCAACCATAAGGATTTTTGTAATGCTGGATACCTGTGCTGTACACAAAGCAGGCTTTGGATGGCATTTATTTTTGTAGAATATGAATGAACCTAATAAGTAATTCAAATAATAAGGAAATTTGTGAAATGCCTCCTATATATCCTTTTTTTACTGAATTATCAGGTATTTATATTATTACAGTATTATGTAGCTTTATAAAAATCATTGCAATACTCTCCATTAGATTACTATGAATTTGATACATCCGAAAACTGATGTCCTAATGCCTCACATTCCTCAAATCCTATTGGTGGAGAATAGCGATTTGTTATAGCTTGTGAAATGAGGGAAATAGCAGTTTTCACTTATATATGGTGGATTGCTAGGCTCAGAAACATGCTGTGAGGTTCAGAAAGTGCCCTTTTTCATTAATCAAATCTTTTCTCACCATTTTGTGTTGAAATTCAAGGGAAATCAATGATTTTCAGAGACTTTTGACAGTACAATGTTTGATGGCATTTCAGAAAGGCCTTATGTGATTGGTCAATCCGTTCGTTATATCTCTGATGTTTATGAAATCGGCCCGTAGAATCCCAAACAACTGATATTGATAAAGTCCAAAGTTATACCTTCCTGGTAGCAGTGACATCACATCTCAAAATTTGTCTTGAAATACTACATTATGTGCATTCAAAAATAATATGTAACTCGCGAGCAAATTAAAATATTATTCAAAGCTTGGCGGAAGTGACATAAATATTATACAGCTATAATTATTTTTCCTTATTGTTGTTATCAACAAGTAATGAACATAGAACACCATCACGTGTTTGTAAGCTTCGGAACGTCTATCTACACCGCATAACAACAGAACGTCCAGCAATGCTGAGCAGAATTTTAACGATATGGTGATCTATCTGACACGCTGTAAGAAATAAGTTTTATTTGTGAAACTGTGTGTTTAATACAGAATTATTTTAACTGCATGATATTTTACGTTGTCTACAAATTGTGTGTTTTCAAAAAAAGATTGTACAGTGACGTATGGTGTAGGATATACTGAAGTAATCAGTGTTAGTATCTATTTCATTAACTGTGTTAACCTGATTCCTTCTGCATCTCTATACAGTGACAGATGCTTTTTAAAGATCAGCTGCAATTTAAAAATCATATATTTTGATTATTAATTATTATTGTAATTAATAGTATCTAATATTTTTTATAATTTCAACATGAATATTCTTGAAATACTGACGATGCCTTAAGAATTAAAGCGAAATACGTCACCGAAAAACAAGCATTAATTGTGGAACCCTGTGTATAAATGGAACTATTTTATCCTAATTATCCTTTTTCTTACTTCTTTCTGAGATACTGAATATGTCTATGATGCTTTTAAGTTTCCTTTGTCTTGAGATTCTCCCAGCTCTGATCGTCATTAACGAAATCAATTATTCAAGATTTCCAGCCTTTCAAAATGCAAATAAAACATTGATTGACGCAACATAACGCCATGCAGCGCCCGCTGATGGCGAGAAATGGAGCTGATGCATGCATTCATGTATTAGCGATGCATTACACAATGTTGAAATGCAACAATAATTGCATTTCTGTATGTACTGCACATAGTCCGATTAGTGGTAGTCATAATCACCTCGATGGAAAAAAATCACCTTGCTAAAACCACTGTATGCACTGATAACAACAGAAATTGTAAAAAATGTTTTATGAAATATCAGGTTTGTTTTTGTCACATCGGGCAGTGGTGTTTTCAATTTGTCAATAATAATCATAACATGAAATAACAATATAATTTTACTTCGCGATTTCACATTGCTATTCAATACTTACTACACATGGCTCATAATCACGGACAGTGATTTTACAAACAATTTTGATGTTAAATAATTATATTAGATTAGATTAACCTCCGAGGGTTTCCGAAAAACCTATAGGACTGCGTTGCAAACGGATCAATTGTAATTCACCCAACAACTGCAGTTATAATAATAATAATATTTGTGAAAAAACAAAAAAGGGCGAATTTTAGTCATCCGACTACTCAACTTAACCCTTAACGCTGAAAGTGTTTAGATATTCCTACTATACAAGTTTGAGCACGCAGCTATTTTGTCTAAAGTTGTGAGTGTTTACACGCAAAGGCCTTGCCACGGTCTCGAATGCATCCAAGTGTTGGCCGAATTTTAACGGGAAAATGGAACCGGGTAGTCGCCATTTCCGAGCCATGATTTTGTATATTACGTGTATACTATAATAAGGGACTAAAACAAGCGGAATGTCACGAAAGTTTAGTGCTACTCCAGAAACTGTAGAAGCTTTGCAAAATATAGTAAAAAAGATCGACGTATAACCTATATCGAGATTGAGGCATGTGGCTTCTCTGGGGTTGGATCGGCAGCGGTCCGAACAATCATTCATGATCACCTTCGCCTAAGGAAGCGGTGTTCCAGATGGGTGCCACATTTGTTGACCAGTGAGCAAAAAGCAACAAGAGTTGATTAGGCTAAGTTTATGCTTGGAAAATTTGATAATAAGCACACTAAAAACACTTTTAATATCGTAACCGGAGACGAAACATGGTTATATCATTATGATCCCGAAACTAAACAGCAGTCATTAGTTTGGTGCTTTGAAAGTGAGCAGCCTCCAACGAAAATTCTTCGTTCTAAGAGTGTTGGAAAGAACATGGTCGCATCTCTTTTTCGAAAAGTGGATACATCACAACGGTAGCCTTGGAAAATCAAAGGACAGTTACTTCTGAATGGTATATAACCAAATGTGTTCCTGTAGTCTTCCAAGAACTATGCAAGAGCCGTCCAAAGACTGGTCTGCGGGGTATTCAATGGCACCATGACAACGCACCCGCCCACAGCGCCGCTAGGATTTTTTTGCTGAACAGGGTGTCAATCTGTTGCCTCACCCACCTTATTCTCTGGACCTAGCTCCGTGCGACTTCTTATTCGATGCATCTGATTATTTTATGAAAAATTGGGGTGGAGTGATACGCGCGATACATCCGATATACCATTCAAGCGATACTGACGAATGGTCGGGTTAGAAGTCTATAAATATAATATAGATAAGCGCTTCCGGCTTTTCCCTGGTTTACACGTTTATTCTAAGATTTTATTTTATCCTGCTTCCAACAACTGCTAGAACTACACATTACTGCGTGTTACCCGGGGTGTTACCTGAATAAGGATAATAAATAATCACAAAAATGATATTCAGCCTTCAAAAAAATACCGTCTAGTAGGTTGACTCTGTATTTCTCGTACAGTGCAGTTTATTAAATATTATTGTCGAATTTCAGTATTTATTCCAGCTACAAGTTCTTAGAAATTTTTGAAAGCTTAGCAATTTTGGGAATTTTATTTGAATCATAAAAGATTTAAGGAATATTCGTTCTATTGGAAATCAAAATATCAGCAGCTTCAAAATCCAATTCGAATCTTTATTTCTAAAGTCTTCATTGCGTGGGAGGTACAGCGTTAACCTACATGTCGGAATTCTTTATATTCAGTAAACAAATGCTAGTGAGTATATAAAAGTGATGTATTGGTGCACAAAGTTTCACAAATAAAACTCTCTTTCTTTCAGTAATATGCGTTTCGATTTACGCTTCAAATGTACAATCTAAATGATAGTGACTCAACATCATATACTCGATTGAAATTCCGTTGTATTGTTGAAAACAAGAATTAGATGTTTCAATAATTATTATCTCGACGACAATTAATTTGGCTGTACTCGAAACTGGCAACTAGTGCTAAATAATAAACAATTCCAATCACCTAAACCGAGTGCATACGCAGAACCAAACAATTAGGCTGCAGTTATAATATGGAATCCTTCTCGAAAACCAACAGGTTGCTAGCCTTGAATTGCTCCATGCGAAATATCCTTCGGCGCAATTAAAATCGAATCAAGAGTTTGGCTGGCATTTTTCCTAGAAAGTATCACTGACCTGCTCACTTTATACTTTGCCGTCTGTTAGGAATGTAAATAAACATTGTATAAGCTGATCGCAGTGACGTTAGCTGGAAGGTCGATCGATTGTTATCCTGGATAATTAACTATTAGATAATTGGGGTAATCATACTCAGAACTCTCTAGACTTTTCTTCAATTGTGCTGTAGAGAGATGTAAACGGAGCTCACTAGGGTTATTCAGTTACCATGTAAATCAATGGAGACATTATTACTATGATGTGGAAAATACGATTAAGTGACTTCATAGCATTCTCATATTACCCAGTTATACTTGTAAGGTTTAGATTTTTTACATTAGTTGATATGTTGCCAAATATGTCACTCTTCCACATTGCTACAAGCAAATTTATGAATGACATGCCCAATATATGAAATTAAGTGAAATTTCAATGTTTTCGTCAGTCAGATTTCAATATAAATCCAGATCTGAATCATATTAGATTAGATCATTATTTTCGGAACTCATTTGTCAAATATTTTGTTATCACTGAATCGATTTCCAAAAACCTCAAACCTTTGTAATCTAGTACTAAGTTTCAAACAGACGGAAATGGTTCCTATGGATTTTCATGATTTTCATAGTGTATATGTCATGAAATATCTCGAATTCGGAAATTTGCTCAATTACAATGCTTCCTCGCCAATTGGCCAAAAGGTAAAGTAAATCGACATCTCCAGTGACCACTTGAGCTCTGTAACCCTATAAGGTCCATCAAACAGCATTCGGTAGTACCACCTCGAACGGCAGAGGTTATTGCTCTAGAGATTCGACCATGGCAGAAAGATCAAGTTTATAATGGGTACATACATAGTACGCTGTATCGGTACGACAAGTGGCGAGCGGCTTGGTAGTACGATACGGTTTTACAATAACTACAGTTACCTAATTACCTTTACACACCGACTTCATTGAGCTTGCTAGAATGTTCGAATGATTGGCGAGAAATGGAAGTACCACCTTGTCTAATTGTTTTCTGTATGGAAATGCACCGCGCACATTATGGTAGGAATATGCATTATAAATTGACGTACGTAAATACGTGACTGTTCCATTGTGCAAAAATTGATTTTATTTAATCTATCCGCTAATTGAAACAACAATACGATTGACTGAAATATCTATACTACCGTTTCGGCTTATATGAATATGACGAAATTAGATTTTCAAATTATAACGACAATAAAATTTTTCACTGCCTCCAGTGGAACAGTCTTGTTTCCTTGGTCTTGTCTACGGTTGCCAACTAGCCGGTTTTGGCCCGGATCCTCTCGCAGCGCTTATGAAGCGCGAATGGCTTTCTGCTTCTATGTGAGGCTATCCATAAAAGAACATCAATAGTTTACATCGCTCTAACGTTTGGTACATTGTGCTATTCTGTCTAGAAGAAACACGAATGAATTATAAAGTTCTGATATAAATTGTTGGTGAGAAGTCTGAGTTGAACGTAATCGGACTAGTTATTTTTTATCAAAAAATAACAAATTTACATAACTGATATAGCTTCCGTAAAATGTTATTGTACTTTATCTACAATTGACCTACATTATAAATATAAATAAACAGACAGCACGACGAAAAATCTACTTAAGTCTCAACCAGGTCACTAGTAAACTCATCAGATGTTATAATTTTTTAAACGTTGCGATTAATTTGCGCCGACTGTCTGGAAAATTTCTGATAATTGTTGTTTTGCTATGTTATTCTCCGACGCTTCTGCACATATATAATTATAACTAATTTATAGCAATCAATCAATGTTTAAATATAATATTCATATTCGTTTATTCTTGGTCTTTGATACTTGATTTATTATATTCTATGTACTATTAAAGTATAATCAATCCAATGCAGACCCATTTCAAATAAATATTAGGAAAGAAGTCTATTGTGCACTTTGCAACTGTTTTGGATTGTTTATGTTTCTGTTTTTATTACATAAATAGGGGTAAGGAGATGTAGATAAAAAAGTAATTTCATTCGTAACGTCCCTCAAATGAATTTATACAAATGTCTCCATTTCTCGATAGATGCACCCACATGTTTCTGGAAAAATTATCGAAATACGTCTAAAAATAAAAAAGTCATACGTTTCTGAATTAATTGAAAATTATTGGTGGACGATGTCTTCACATATAACGTAATAACATGAATACGAAATATTATCATTATCATTTGCATCGCAGTTAAATATAATTTAAACGGCATAACAGTTATTAATACTGTTTATTGGGCCACTAGAGTTCCAAAAAAATTATAGACGCGAGGTGGCCTCCCCGACCACCGAACCAGTCACTGCATCATCTGATAATTCTTGCGAAAAATGCGAATAAATCATAAGTTGAGATCATGGTCAGCCCGCGACCGTGAAACTGAAAATGTCAATGTCCTCAGCAGTTGCAAAAGTTATCGCACTCGCACAACGAAATTTCATTAACATGTCGCCGTAATTGATGAGTATGTGAAAACGACGAGTGTTGATGCCATGTATCGATTATGCTGCATTCATTTTTATCCAGTGCGACTGGTTTCCATTAGCTGCAAATAATTATTTGACTACATTAGTTGACTGCCAAATAAACATATTCGCTCTATTATGGATATAAACAATTCTTTATATGATTGTTTGGAATCTCGACTTCTGCCTCCTTATTTTCAAGTTCAAACAAAGGTTATTTTGTATTAACCATTTTTTTTATTTCAGAGAGTTGATGAGTCACGAAAACGTTACATTCAATGAAAACGGAACTTTAACTACTGTACCTGTTCACCCGCTTGTCTGGGTACCAGAGCTTTCCGAAGGAAGGCGTGAAGATGACTTGCTTATCTTGCCAAATATTGCCTTACTGGTGAGTATCTATGTGCTTATTTTCTATCAACTCATTTGCAAGTGTCGCCCTCTATGGGCCCATTGGCAATTTACGAAATCGAAGGTCCTGACACCTGGACTGCCTTGAAGCGGCAACAGATGTCCCTTACGACATCTGTCAACAAGGGTGACTGATTTACAGCGACATCCCATCTCGTAAACACTATTTACGATGCACCGTTATCTCCGCTCAAATAGGGACGTTACGATATTTCTGATACTAGTAGGTATCGATATGTTCCTTCCGATATTCAGAGTATCGGTATCGATATCGCTTGCCCAATATTATCGCGGTATCGAAAGAAATGTTGGAGTATCGGTATCGGTATGATTCATACGTACGAATAGAGTAGTTCCTAGTTTAAATCGCTGTTGGTACAATTTGCATTCTTTCGAGATTTTTCCTGTGCGTTGGCGTATCTCTATATCTTTCATTCATGTTCCTCCATTCGTATTGTTGTTCCGTGCACAGAACATTACTCACGGAGTCCCATGAAGACTGTATACAGGAGAATCAACTTGATGCTTCTATATGTCATTACTGTCATTTCTATGCGCTAAAAAATGCGAACAGGCGAAGGCGTTGCAGATATTCACTTTTATTGACGACCAACTTTGCACAAAAGGATCAACAGAAGTGATTATTTGTCTCGTGTCCACTTAGCGGCATCTTATGATCTGTTCAGCGATCCAAGAGTCCAAGAACAGCGCAGAAGTTGAGTATAATTTTAATTATTCTACTTTGGTGAATCCATGATTTGAAGTGCGTTGCGTTCCGATACCAATCGATTCGATAATGACGGTATTGATACTTTGGGTCCGATAATATCGGGTATCGATACTTTTGATTCTATATTGTATCGATACCAAATATCGGTTGTAAGCCAGTATCGGAACGTCCCTACGCTCAAACTGACAACTGATATTAAGTGTATGCATCAGACCTGCTATATACATGCATGCTTCGTATTTAGCCTAGTCTCGTTAGTATAGCCTGGCGGTCTAACTATAGAAAGAAATCGGGTGGTATATACGCAACCCAGTCAAGGATGTGATAGCAGCAACAACTCATCTCCAAGTGTCGCCCTCTATGGGGACGCCCATTGGCAACGTATGAAGTCAAAGGTCCTAATAACTGGACTGCCTTGAAGCTACAACAAATGTCCCTTTCGAAATATTGAAAAATCTTTTGTGAATTTTTCAAATTATAAAATATTTAGTTTTTCAATATTTCAAACATATTCTAAATGTAATTATAAACTATCACTTTAAAAGACACTGAAACCTCCACATTGGCACTTTGACATAAAAGTATCAAATAACTGAGGTTGATAAAATTACCGCACTATTCATACGTTTACAATGGCCTTTGTCAATGCGCAAATGATTTCTAAGGTTACATCTATCGACCTATATCTATTTATGTTAAATGTGCACGCATCAAAAACAGATATAATATTTTATATTTATTATTAAATAGCTCGTTGAGCATCAGATGTCTATCATAATAGTGCCAGTGCTAGTCACTACATTCAAACGACGATGATGATGGTATCGCAGTATTGATTTTTTTATCATCAAATTTCCATAAAAATATTACATTCACACGGAGATGTAATTTTTATGCGCGTTTTATGTTTATTCAAAAGATAGAGTTAAATTTAGTAGCTGTTTATCTCGTATTTATCACAGTTTAACATATTTATGATGTTTCCAGGTTACTTTTTAGAATGGAACGTATAGTTTTGGGCGCCATTAGCCTGAATAATTCGTGTTCGATAGGGTTCAATGATCAATGTCAAATAACTGGCGAATTTTTGAATAATCTTAATATGGAATAAATTTGCAAATTTGTATATTATCTGCAAATTTCAGGTTTATGTTTATATTTATGTTATGTATATCCACCTGTATTTCATAGCCTATTTTTGGTGTTCAGCAATTATGAACCACTCATCACGTTACAATACCATTCAGCGATGTTTTATCTTTAAGATATTAGATTTACCAAGCAAAATATTTATATTTTCTTCTATCTACTAGAGTATTTATTTAATTGAAATAATTTTATTATTACAACAGATTATTCAATTGATAATTCGCCATATATTTATATTTACTTATGTTTTTTTTAAACGGTCTTATTATGCCTATTGCATATTAAGCATGTGAAAGATACTAAGAATTTTAATATAGGTGAATCATTGATAAGAATCAAACTAAATATTTTATAAAATTCAGAAAATTCATCATTTATCAGCCCCACAACAAATAATCACATTAAATCCAAACAATGAAATTATCTAATGTTACTGATCATCGAGCATAGCATACTAGATACCTAAATATTTTTAATTACGCCACAACTTGAAAACAAATAAAAATGGGATAAGAATATTTGGGTTTTTTGCGGTATTTTGACGTGTGTCATGCACTCCTGAAGTTTGGTTCTTCCCTCCTGACTCACCCTGTATAGCATTACACTAAAGAAAATGGTGTTATTGAACTTCTAAAACACTTACATAACCTTAATAAATACAAGATAAGCAAATTTCTAGTCAACAAATAATCGCAGATAAACATTGAAACGTACTCTGTTATATAACAGCGCGCGTATTGGCCAACAATAGAATGGGACCTGCTCTACCCAAATACCCGAGAAGAAATTGTAACCTACTTTCCTTTTGGAGCAATTCAAGTTCAACATAGCACAAATATGCATTAAAGCCGTTCGAGCAACTTGTTTCTATACACCGACAAGGTTACCAAACTTGTATGGTGCTTGTTCTTTGAGAGGTTGGCAGGAAAACTAGATTTTGCAGAGTGATCAGATGGACTGATCATAGGGGAAACGATCATGATACTATTACTCGAGAAGATAAACCCACCTCGCGCTCCAATTTCGTTCGGCACTGCGCATGACGTCACTCGGAGACAACAATCGCGCTTGCCGGTGGGAAGAGCCACTGCTTCCGAGCACTAGCTGTTAGTATTTAAAATATTTTTCGCATTTATTATAAAAAATCATTACACTCATTCGTTTTTTTCAATAGAATTTAGGAACAATGCTAGGATAGTACGGCTTCAAATAGAGTAAGTATTTTATAGATAAAATAAATTCTCTTTGTAAGAATATGATTCTTGAAAAATGTTCACATAAATATTTTTAGCAATGAATATTTCAATTTCAGGATCAATATAAAATACCAAAATATGGAAAGTTATGAGAATCCGAACCATTTCATTTTGAATATGTTTCAGCATTTCATACTAGACTTAATTATTGCTCAAAGACATGTATTTGTTTCTTATTTAAATCAAAGCAGTCCTTTTAGAAACAATACCTTGGTAGAAAAATATCAGTGATTTAGATTTATTATAAACAAATATATATAGCTCAAGGTATATTCGTGTTTTCAAAAAAATTCAATGGGTAAGTGTCAATAAAAAGCTTTCGTAATGAAGAACACATTTATTAAATCCATTAAATATAGCGATTTAGTTACAACAACAATTAAATCAACATTCACATATTCTATTATCTCATTTTACAACTTTTGTCATTTTTCTCTTCCTTACTTTCGATTTTTCCTTGATACCTTTATTCAACCGAAGCAATATCTTCGATACCCCACTGAATTTGCTCAGGTGATTTTAATTTACGCAGTTGTCCTTTTGTAAAAATCTTTTCAATTTTGTCTTTTCTTCCCTTTCAATAAGGAGTAATTTCTTCAAGTTTGCATTTTCTCTTTGAAGCATCGCAACTTGTTCCACAACATCAATATCACTGAAAAAAAGTGTTCTAATATATCATAATGTAACAAATTATTTCATTTTCTACCTTGCTGTTTGAGTAGAAGCAGTTCTAGTTTTCCCAGAAAAATTTTCTTTGTCTTCCACATTTTCATTTTGTATCTCCGTTACTGCATTGACATGAGACATTTTATCCTGTATTATCTCCCTATTCAGTCTTTTTTCCATGCGCATACATCGTTCCTGCTGAAACGATGTCCGCTCCCTTGGTGATTTCATCAAATTGACAGAAGGTACCGCATCACTTTTTAGCTTCCATTTATTTTGAGGTAGTTCCAGCATTTTTTCTTTTAAGCAGTAATCATTTTCTACAAAATGAACGGAACATATCCTTGCCGTTTCAATATTAAATTTGTGCTTCTGATAACATCTCAGAATCCATTGGTCGCAAACTTTTTTGTCCTTTGGAAATCTAAAAAAACGGCAATCCGGAACGACATTACATTTCTTATTGTTGTTGTTTGAACAACCCATCATTGCACAATGGACCATTTTAACAAAGTTTGTCACTATTAAAGCTAACGCCCTTTCATAAACAGATCACATAACCTATAACACACAGCAGATAATTGTCACGGCAAGCCAGCCAGCCGTTTTGTCTCCAGGTGACGTCAGAGGTGCGAGAGAGATAGCGCTACGACATGCGCGTGGGTTTATCTTCTCGAGTAATAGTATCATGGGAAACGATCAAGTCATGGGATTCTACTTCACAGTCTGTAGGACATTTGAGTTGGAAAATAAAACTTCGGGACTTGTAGAGTGCCAATGGGAAGTAGAGTGATTTACACATTCTCTAACTTAACATATTTCAAGAATAACTTAGATGGAAACTTATAGTAGTGTATCGATAGAAATTGAGTTTAAAAGATCACTCTGTTCATTTACTACAATGAAATATCTTAAGAAATAAACTAGTTTAGCTAGACAGAATAAATAATAGTATGCTAGATTTGATAGCACTAGTTTTGTACCCATGATAGGATCTAGTTAGTTACTTGGCAAGTAATCTGAAAAGCCTTGTTAGCAGTCAAATATGACAGTCCGACTATGATTTAAATATAAATCGAAACGCGTCACTGAAAGGAAAAGAGTTTTAATTGTAGAGCTGTATGTTAATTACACAATCTTTTTATCTGCATGATGGGAGAGTTTCACCAAGTAAGAGCTTCTACGATCTACATGAAGAAATATCTCAAAAAATAATGGTGTAATGGCAAAATAATCATTCAAATAATCAATATCATAAGTGTCTACTGAAAAAATTGTTTCATGCATGTCTAATTATCATCGAATCGAAGCATTACTGTAACACATTATATATAATAATTATGTGCCTCAAGTTGTGATTAATTACCGTTGCAGATCACTGTCGCAATTTCCGTTTTGCCCCCCGTCTAGAAGCTTCGATGTACCTCTGTGTTCCATGATTGAAATTGCATAGAGTCTACTTTTTCATTGGTTCATAGGGAATTTTTGCGATCGCAATATGCTTTTACTTTTCGCAACTTACAGTTTCTGTTTCGTACACTTGCCTGCATGGTCGAATACATTAAATCAGCGCAAGGCAAAAGCAAACAAACAAGAATCAAAAGTGTTAATTTAGATATATTTCTTATAGCTTCAATACATTATACTTAATACACAAAATGGAAAAACTGGTTAATAAATTTTCAGATGTGTGAAAAAGGTTATAAGAAATATTCCATGACAAGCTTAAGAGGCAGTTATGATAATTCTGATAATAATTTTTATATCATGGACGTTCTTGTGTTGTCCACAATAAAGAATAGATATCCATTATGTTCATGCTCGATAATAATTGTCAGTCATTACGAAATAATGATTAATAGAGGGTAAAACTTCCAAGCTACATTGTATCAATCTATTTAACAATCAAACTTTTCAGATATCTCCTTTTTATCATAAGTTTGATTTCGGACTTCCATTGTCTATAAAATTTTTAAGTATCACGACGTTTCGATTGATATGCTATCTTCAATCGTCTTCAGGTGAACTGGCGAATACGTTCCTTTCATGCCTATTTATACCATTGGTTCCCGATGCGCGGTATTCCGGTCTGCTGACGTGGCTGTTTGTCGGTCATTGTTTGTTGTCTGGTCCAGTCGTAGTCTATTGATCTTCTTTATGAGTGGCTGCCAGATTGGTTTAATGTCTACGCTGGGTTTGCTGTACACTTTGCTGTTGTTGGTGATGAATGCCGCCTCCTTGAATTTCCTTCGATACCAATGCGGTTCCTTGGCAATAACCTTAGCTTCGTCCCAAGCTATTTTATGGTGCTCCGTCCATGCGTGGTCAGCTATTCCAGATTTTCCTGTCTCTGCTCGCTGGGTGTTGAGACGATGTTCTTTGATTCTTACTTCCAGTGGCATTTTTGTTTCTCCAACAATTATTGTCATTATTTTAAAACAGCTTGAAATGAGTTTGAGATTTTTGGAGTGTTGAGTAGAAATACTTATTTCCTTTATCTTTCTAAACATTGACCCTCCTTATCGAAATGAAAAAATCTTACTTCCGGAACATATACAGAAATGGTACCAATATGACAACATAAATGCCGTTGTGATGCTTTTCTGCATACATTTTGAAATTTGCTTTAACTAAGTAAAATGCAAAACATTTTGAAATACATTCAAATCAAAGAAAATCTAAAAAAACAAAATTGGTCGAACCATACGTTCAAAATTTGATCATTTGAACTTTGAAAAAATATGAATTGAGAAAATCTGGATTCGAATAAAAAATATATTAATTGGAACAGCTTGGACATATTTCAATAAATTTGAATTGATTTTTTTTGAATAAATGTTCAAATCAAATTATAAAATTAATTTTTAATAAAAGATCTGATTTTCTGAATAGCGTTATTCAAATATAGTTTAAGAAACTAAAAAATTACGTGAGGTTAACAAATAAATTTACTTTATCCAGGAAAAGCGTATCACAAAATTTAAAAGAACAGTTAGCCAAGTCCTCAAAGATTCATACTTGTAAACATCATCACGGTATCTATAAACGCCTATGTACAGTACTCTATAAAAAGGAAATTAATGAGTATCGTCAACTGAAATGAAAAAAGCATACAAATCGACCTTAACATAAGCCTTGTGTATCCATACTGTGCAAGAACAATCTCGATTCAATAAATTTTCAGGTGAATAGGTGTATACACTGTACCACATACGCTTGATTCTAATTATATGTATATAAGTGGATAAGATGCTACCTTGATCGCTGAAAAAATCTAATAGCGTAATATATTTTCCTTATGGAAAATTCCGTTAAGATTGTACAGCTTGTTGTTACTATTTATGATGATGGGATTCGATGATTAATTTTTCTTTATATTCACGGAACTACTGGAAGAAAATATATAGATTTTCTGTGGATGATTTATAAAAAAGAGGTTGACTTCGACCTTAAAGATCAAGAATCAAATATTTTGTTTTCAAAGAACATGTTTTACGAACTATATAGGTTTTTTACTTCGAGAAACGTTTTTATAGCTCTTGCCTGGCGAGACACCTTATTGAATATATGAATTAGAATCTCAAAAAGTTTGGCATACCCAACCTAATTTATTATGTATTTCAGAGAACCAGTTTATAATATTTTTTGTATTGCATAATAACACGTCGTAGTGATTTGTCAGCAAGTTGACCAAGTTTCCCTAATGCAGATCATACCTGCAGATTTATCATATCACTTCCACCTCCTCTAGCTCAGTAAAGTTTGAAAAAATGACAAAATACCATGAAAATTCTATGACTATAGCTTTTTAGCAATTTGCAGAGTACGAGGCTCTGGAAATAGCATCCTTCGATGTCACATTGAAAGGTATCAGACGTATATGATTATTTAATTTATTCAAGAATGACTCAAACAGTTTCATACCTTCTAATGTAGTCAAATATTCATAAATTAATAAAAAAATAAATGTTTCAATACACAACTTGATAGGCTGAAATGCTCATTCTGTTGGGATTCGATAATTTTGATCGAAAGGTGTTTCCTTTTTAATGTCAAAGCAAATCATATATGTGCTCTTATATAACCGACGTCAGGTGAAAGCAAAATCATTCGACAGTGAATATATTGTATGCACCAAACAGTCCAGGAATAATATATGAGAACAGATTTATCTGGAAGGGGTCACTATGGAATATGGAACTGTCACTATGTGTAATACATATAGTTATATATTCAGTTACTTTACCAGATAGTTTTAGAGATTAGACTTTAAGCTCAATCTTGAAGATATGACTAACTTGAGCTATAGCCTTGGTTATAACACAGACCTCAAAAGCAGTTCCTTGAGTTTCTTGTGAACAATATTCCAAACAAAAACAAACCAATAGGGAATCTGCTTTTATTGTGATTATGGTCACATGCATTTGAACCCTCCCCTCCTCAAATCTAAAAAAAATTGAACATAATCTACCCTTTCATCATGTTTCTAGTATGTTTGACCAAATTTCTTCTCGATTTTCTCGATACGTTGGGAGGCCCTTCGGTTTTCAGTTCATCAAATCGTGTTTCTAAATAACTATACATTCGACCATTAATTGGCTAAACGAAGAATTGAAATTATCATTACAAATCGAACTGGTCTGTTGAACAATTATGCATAAATGAATTTACCATTAATTTTACCTTCTACATGTTTGGCTTAGGCTGAGTATTAAATTCTTTTACTCACAAGTGTGTTATTATTGGGTACACTTTTGTAATCCACTATCTTGGCCGCAAAATTCCTCAGAGATTGTTTTGCAACAGTGGTGATTAGTGAATAGAAGAAATTGAACGATAATTTCTCATATCGTTTCAACGAAAATGTGCAGCCATAGGTAGATTGATATCTTTACAAATCCATTACTACTATGTCAGCCATTGGCAAATAATGGGTCATCATATGTTTTTGAATGTATGGGTGTGACCCTTCTAAAGACTATAGTTGTTCGACGAGCTGTTTTGTGTTGAGCTCCTCTTTTATTTGCTGTTGCATTCAGTTTCAGGTTTTACTTCCCACGACCGACAATTTGTGAAGAAGCATTGCATTTTATTGATGTTTCATGACACATACATCACAAAAAATTGCGTCAAGTAGGTGAACGCTGTACTTCCAACGCAATGATATCAGTTTAAAACCTAAGTTTTGAATCAAATTTCAAAATGTTTTGAAACTTTGAAACACATGTCCCTTTTCAATTTAAAAAATTCACAAAGTTTCCGTTTTATTAAATTTCCATAATTTCAAGTAAACGAACAAAATCAAACTAAGATGTTAAGAAAGCTGAATCAACTGACTCCCTACTTCTGAAAAGGCGGGTTAAGTCCACAATTATTTTATCTATATAATCCGACATATGTCAAATTTTTGATTTCAGAGCTTTTTCCCACTTGAACTAAATGTTTATAAATTACGAAAATATTTTAAAAAAAACATAAAAACCTTCAGAATTCTTGTACTTATAAGATTGTTTTTTTTAACAGTCTGTTCCAAAATCTGATTCAAGTCGTTATTCCCAAAGTGATACCATTACGCATTACACATCAAATGATTCATATGATTTACTTCCATTCCATAGCATCTAAGTACTGATAGGTCCTACATTACGGTTATTTGTTGTACAACTCATCTTGTCTGCTTTTCTTGGCAACAATATTCTATTTCTAGACGTATTTAAATACCAGTTTCCGCATAGATGTCTCAGAGAGTTAACAAAGGGGGAAATACAACCACATTTAGTAATATCACTATAATTTACTAAAACACAGCGATTAAATACCGAAACATCCTTGATGAAGAATACTTCTCGCTCTCGGAAAATTTAGATTTGACAAAATATCGCGTGAGCCGAGGAAACAACGACCTTCTTGTTATAATACTCAGTGCTTCAACCGTTCATTTCCACCTATCAGGAAGATCTTCCTGGATTGTATGAATTATAAGTTCGATCGCTTGGTGACAGTTTTATTTTAGGTATGCGGATGTGGACTTGAACGAAATCTTCACATTAAATACGAAATATACATGAGTAATTATGAGTTCATAAAAATGTCTTCGGTGATTAACGTTGTGAATGGAAATATTTCCATGGAAATGATTTGCCCGAGTACGCTGCAGACAAGTACAAACAGTTCAATACTGTTTTATTTATTTTGTATAATCTTGCCTATTTGACAGGGCATTTCAAAATGGAGGAAACAAAATAATGATGAAGGTAATGATGACAGTGATGAAAAGATGCCTCTCCCTCGACTTGTTTCGTATTGAGTGGTTGTTTTTTGAAAGACAACGTTCTTTATACTCTTCCACATTTAACCCTATGTTAATATTCATCTATTTTGTGTTTAATTCTTTAAACGTAATTTTCCATTAAATGTTTAGTTTCCTCATTTAGTTTTAGTTTTTGATTGGTTTTCAAAATTTCCATATATATCCAATGTTTCGGGAAATATTTCACATAATTATGTTTCTGGAAATATTACAACACTATATGTGATACGTAAAGAAACTTTCAAAAGTAGCGTACGGTTCACTTTTTAACATAAACAAACAGCAAAAAAGAATAATTGAAAGCTATATTCATTAGATTCACGTATTGCGTTTTAGACACTACTTATTCGGGTGTACTACAAGAGCCGATGCTGCTTGATATAAATGGGATAGCTCATATGAATATAATTATCATAGATAAATTTGTTTTATTTACCATTGATATTTGTATAGCTGCAGTGTCGTGGCTAGGGACTATAGCGGCCAGAGGAAGTTCTTTGATTTGCGCCCTCCCTTGTGGGCATATCTTTACCTCCCCCATCAAATGCATTGATTGGTATATATTTAGTTGCAATTTGCGATTTAACCCATTAGCGGCCAGTGTCCTCTCTTGAGGACCGTGCGTACTTAATGCAATTTTAGGTAGATGACGCTACTACTGTGAAATTTGCTCATTTCATAGGTCTGTTAGAACTAATTCTCGTCGACTTGAACTACCACAAGCCGACAGTTGTTTTGCTCTACGAAGACGCGTATCCGAAAGTTTATACTTTTCTTAGCCCTTGCAGTGTCAAATTATACTGAGTGTTACTGTCTTTGAGTTTTACTGGTAAGTGATTATGCTTCTTTAAATCATTAGTTGTAGATAACAAAGTTTTTCATGACAAATTAATTGATTATTTCATATTGTTCTTTTTGTAAGGTTATGAAACTATGTGTGTCCTCAAAATATGACGCTGGGCGTAGACGTTATGCGTTATATTTTTTCAGGCTTTTACAAGTCTTTCAAAATGAGCGGCCTGAATTACGTTTTTAAGACTATGATAACTTTTTATCAAGCCACAGTCTACTATGTGACCTCAAGCAAATGGGGTATCGGGCAACGGGAACAACTCGAGATAATCGGACGGCAAAATGCACCTATGTCTGCCAAAGAGATGGACAAATAACCGAGAGGATTTTGTGACTATAGGTTCGACAACAGCAATGGAATTATGATAGCACGATGGAAAGACAACAAGTCTGTTTCTTTGGCTATAAATTTTGACTCGGTAGAGCCATTTCTAAACATGCAACGGTGGAATAAGAAATTGAAAGAGACGGTATCAGTTCCCCAATGACTCGTAGTGAACAATTATATCAGATTTATGGGGAGTGTTGGGGTCAATTTCTGTAAGGGGCAAAAAGTGGTACTGGTGCCTTTTCACAAGGATGACTGATATGGCGGTTGTGAATTCGTGCATCCTCTATTGGAAAATTCACGCCAGCAAATCAATTTTCATGAAAGATTTTAGACTATTTGCCGTACCTTACCTCAAGTTAGGTCACAGCAGCCGAGTTTTGAAAGGGCGTTCTTTGTCACTGCCTTCTACCTTAAGAAGAAAAGTCTTTGATGATCTCAGATATGACGATAAAGGACATATTCTGGGTAAAACAGTTAACCAGCGGCGTTGTCAGTTCCCAAACTGCTCTGGAAAACCCAGAACATTCTGTATGGAATGTGAGGTGACATTGTACATAAATTGTTTCCCGAAATATCATAATAATTTATTAAATAAGTTTACTTAAATATATGTTACACAATAATAGTAATGTTGTTGTTTGATCCAAATAAATTGGTGTGGATTATGAACGTCTATTCACTTTTTTGCCATAACAAAGCGAAGATTGTCCCAGCGTCCTCAGATGAGCACAGCATTTTTTTGTTTTTAAAATTGTTTTCTGTCAATTTATTGGTTGGAACTCTTAAAGCATATATATATTATGCAACATATCCAAGAATTGACAGAAAATTAGAAAAAAAATTAATTTGGGCTTTAATGGGTTAAGCTCATCCCCAATGTAGACATGGAAATTTAAATAATTGAAGTAGAATTTTCTCGTAGTATTGACTAGATGACACAGTGATATTAGAGTTACCATTTACTTATCAAATTCTTACTAAAAGCTAAACTAATAAATGTTGACCAAGCATATCAAAATACGTAATTAGCAATAAAGTATGAGCGATGATCTGAGGTACCGTAAGTGTATTCGTGTATTTTTTTGGAATTGCTTCCAGAAGAATAGTCTCCTGATATAATTTTACAGTCCCTTCGAAACAAGCAATAATTGACATACCTTCAACTAAAGCATTGCTTGAATATTTAGACAATTGTCCAAAATCGTCGTGCACTATACTCGAATGATAAAAGTACTTTGGCACCTATTAGCATTTCAGCACGAACCTCAGCTGTACTCCTTTTGAATACTAAGTACTCATGATATGCTGCAACTTATTCTCAGATTTAGACATGTTGATTCAAGTGTCATCATTTTGTGTAATAGAATGTTGGTAGCATAGAAATGATAACATTAAATGCTAACCACAAAGAGAATCCCCCTTGCAACCATAGTTCCCATTAAAAAATATTTCCAGACAGATAAATCAATGAATGTATTAGTCATACGTTTATGGGTAGGTACCTTTGGTGCGTGACCTTTGCGGGAAACTTTATGACAGTAGCGGTAGTTAGAAACGTACATTGTTTGTGATATGCAATGAAACAACCCAGTAGGTCCAGTACAACATTTGAAACTCGGTTTCTATTTACTCACAGAAGCACAAATATCATAGCAAAAAGTGTTTTAGATATAATAAGTGTTTTACGAGCTTTCTTGATGTTTCATGAAACGTTTCTTGCCCAGATAGTGAGACTATGATTGTTCAATGCAAAGATCTGCTGTCGGTAATCGCGGTTGGTGATGTTTACCAACCCAAACACTGGCGATGCTGTACCTTGAGATATGAAACGTGCGCTATTTGAAATTCGGAAGAATGGCTTTCGTGGGATTCCGCTTAACATCATCCGCGCTCTGCAACAAGTGGCACTTGCTCAGTTAGCTCAGTTGGTCAGAGCGTCCGATCGGCAATCGGAAGGTGTGTGGTTTGATTCCCGCACTGGGCCAGTTTTTTACGGATTTCAAAATGCAAATTATGTATCGGAAAATGCAAGTAAGTAATTTTCATAACTTTTTGTTGCAGAGTATTGCAGATGTGGTCTCAGACCAATCACTGATCACGAAATGGGGATTGAACGTGATCATCAGAAGAACGGACTCTCAACCGTTGGTCCAAATGACAGCGAAGGAATTCATGTTTGGGTACAGTAGCGCTCTCATGACACTAGGCAATAACTTCATGCCCGGCTGGATATACTTTGACAAATTAGGGCTTATTGATAGAGTGAGTATCAATGGACGGAATCACTCATCGTCATTGTCATCATCTACATCATCATTATCAGCATCATCACCCACCTCAGGCCAGTTGTTAAGTTAGAGTTTACAATGTGTAATCTTAAGTTTATCATTAAACCACAGTCAACTGAGATGAAAGTCGTACACCAAAAAGCAACATAAGCACACAGAAATGCGATAGTAGAAAAAATACCTTGAAACTAGCTCCAATATCAGGATGTGACTTAATAATCAACCATACCATACACGAAATTAAAGTAGAAAAATTCATATAAACCAGTGTCCTAAAAACTGGATTTCCATATACAGAGTGTCAAAGCTTGAAAAATGGATTTTTATGAATATCCTTGTTCCAATTTTATTGGAATTTGGCAGTGTTGTTAATTGCAATAAGATGCAAGCTGACACTCAAACTGGAGTAACATTGAAATAGCTGAACTTCAGCTTCAATAATGACACATTTTCATTAATGACACATTTTCATCATAACAACATTTGAATTGTTATTTTTATTTTGAAGCCTGACTTCCTGTATATGCATCTATAAAAGCATACGATCATCCATCAAGACTGTACATAGTCGATGCATATCAACCTTCCATGTAGAGTTGGAATATTGTCTGATGAAATAGTTAAAATAATTGCTGTTTATAGTTTATAAACAATATACAGAATTTTCAACACAAATATTCCAATGAACACCACATATGCTCCTTTGATAACATAACTATCAGTTTGTTTCCTCAAAACGGAACAGTCATCAGTGGCAAACAGAGAAAAGCTTTTTTGGGTTCCACATCAATATATAGACTGAACCTGATGATATATAGTAGCCTAGTTCATCACTACTGCAATCGATTTGAGAAAGAAAATTCAAAAATCCTTTCAAATTTTTCCCTTCTATCTGTCTGTTTATTGCAACGTATATTTTTTCAATGCCCTAAATACCTAACAACATAATCATTTTATTTGTTTAAAAACTTGTACCTATAATTTTGATACCTACATAAATAACGATTATATACGTTGTTTTGATGCGAAGCTTACAATAAGTGTAATTATACATGTTGTATTAAAGCATTTCATAATTAATAGTACTGACACTTTCAAATTGCAAAACAAAGTACTGATTGTCCACGTACGATTAATGTCAATTTTATTCAAAAATATTCCTTTCTGTATTTTTTCTTCAACAGTGTGAGAGAATGAATCATCTGTGGAATTCAGAATCAAATGCATTAAAACACTCTCTCAACGATGAGGATCCTTGCATATTTCACTTTTTTACTATTTTATTGACCACTGTAAGATTTATAAAAAACATGGTTCCAGAATAAAAATTTCAATCACCACCACACTACATATATAAAAGTAGTACAACTCAAAAATCAACAACCTTGGAGAAATCACACATTGTGAGCTGAATATTTTGCTCCAAATTCAGGTAGCTGTGTTTCCACCCACTCAACAAATCGCCTTATTTTTTCAGATGTACGACTTCGACGGTGACTACGAGACAGTGTATGACGGCCAAAAGCTAGGTCTGGAGAACATCGGTCTGATTGAGAAGTACCGAGGCTCAACGAAAATCCCCCAGTGGGAAAGCCCATGCGGTGACGTCACTGGAGCTTCCGATGGTACCAAGTTTCCCGGATATATTCAGCCTAACGATACCCTTCTATTCTTCAGAAAGAGCATGTGCAGAGCAAAGTCATTGGTAAGTATATGGATGACGTTATGGTGATTGGCTGCGGTCTATCGCGGTAACGGTTTGTTGAATAATAATTCTTTTGAATTTAACAACGCAATTGCTAAGAATCTCGGTCTAAGAGTAAAGTTCGGCGCAAATTACCGTAAATAAGAAATTTCCATATATCGTATAAGATCTGTCGGGCATCGACATCTAAACTCGAATAACATAGCTGCAAAAGGTATGTTTCTTACAATTTCCTATATTTTAGTACGCATACATATACAAAACATTTATGCAATGGGAGGACACAAAATTTGTAGTTTATCACTACTGTCGGAAATTTACGAAAAAAAATTATACTTTACTGTACGATCTGAACATCGTTTCTTCCATTATACTTCGGTAGACGATGTGTTGAATTTGACGTACTACATTATATTGTTCCATTAAAAAAAATCTAAATACAACACCGTTCTATTCATAGATATATACAAGTCAAGCTAATGAAAGCTTGTGTGTATCATTGAAAGGAAAAATACGTGAATGGATGAAAAGGACTAATGCATAACTTCGTTACAGGTCAAAATTAACGAGACCATCGCAAACGGCTTAAAAGCGTACGTGTACAACTTTGATCCAGAAGCCGACGACAACGGCCACGAGCACGAACGAAACAAGTGCTTCTGCAAGAAGCAGGACAAATGTATGCCCAAAGGCCTTCTAGACGTCAGAGGTTGCTATTACGGCTTCCCCATTGCTCTAAGTTATCCCCACTTTCTGGACGGGGATCTTCCGGCGCTGACCGCTAACGTGACTGGTCCCAAACCGGATCCTGCCAAGCACAAGTCGTACTTCGTTATCCAGCCTGATTCAGGCCTGCCCATCGAGCTGTCTGTTAGATACCAGATCAACATGGCGCTCGGAGACATCAAAACTATTGCCAACTGTGAAAGATTCAACAACATGGTCTTGCCACTGCTATGGACTGAAATTGTAAGTATACAACTTTTTTATGCCGGAGATGTATATGTTCAAGCGAAAAACATACTTACAACACTTTAAATACCTAGTCAATCGACTTGACTCGATTTGATTTTTTCAGAGGCTGGATAAGCTTCCGGACAGCCTAGGAACCAGATTTAGACTGTACTTGAACGTTTTGCCGCTGATGGAGCGATCTCTGATGTACGGCTGCTTTGGGATTGGAGTAATTCTAGCGCTGTTCGCTATCTTCAAATTCGTCCGAATAAGAACCAACAAGACCAACGTGTTCAACTCGCCTTGGATCCAGGATGAATTCATCTACAACATAGACAGAAAGCTGAGTAGTTACATGCCTGAGCGGAGGCCTACGCTGAACGAAAAGGAGCTCACGCAGTACTTCATCAGTTTATCGCCTTTGAACAAGGAGGATGTTGAACAGTAAGATGTCTTGTGAGTGATTTTTTTAATAACGAACCAAATGATCATTGTAGCAAATCGCCGATTGAAGTGTTAATGTTAAAAGCACTGATCATTCACTTTCTTGGAAGCCTTAAGACGCTGGATATTATTTCTTGCCGCAAACCTAACTTTTATCCTGCACAAATAGTCTAATAAAAAAGTCAGATTAAAATATACGATTAATGCTTAAAGTTAAAAAGCTCCTCTTTGCTAGAAATATGATTTTGTCAGTGAAAGTGGTTTGTAGTATAAGTTTATCATTAAGTGAGGCAATTAATTTCAGCTTACTTTGTATTTTCGAAAAATTAGAAGGTGAAAAGATTGCATCCGTCATCTCTACAATAATCATGAGTCAGAGAAGTCCAAATTCAGTATCATGTTGTATTCTTTATATTGAGGATAGCGCCCCTTTGTATGATGTCATACGAAATTTTGATCCTAATATTTATAAGCAACTCTTGACAGTCCTTCGTTCAAAATCTATATCGAGATATTGTTTCAAGTACATCCCTCTACTTCTTCGGATATCCCCAGACATCCTCAGCGATTTACCCCTCTCATTGAACTATAACTGTGCAGGATAAAAGGTTTATAGAGATTGATATGGTCTGATACAGTTCCTAGAAAATGGGATACGTGCAACATATTATGATATACTATAAAAGACGTAATTCTAATGGTAATGTACAAATTTTTTTAATATCTTAGTAGCATTATTTTAAAGAAGAGAGTAAACGTTTAAAAAAATGTCTCAGAACATTTTGAAATTAGTGTCAATTACCTAGTATTTTAGTCCAACACCTATTTATTGCTCAATATTATACGTTTATTTTTGCCCTGGATGACTCCGAAACATATATGCTAATCAGGACAAAATGAATCTTATGGAGACACATATTTCATAGTATAATATATGATGAAAAATATCATGAAATATTTTATATATTACGGTTATACGGTTGTTGTGAATACATCTGGTACAGTCACACAATGGGACTACAGCAATATAATAGTGATAACTATAATTCTACCAGATATATAAAATTAATTTACTCCCTCCATGTCAAGCGCACCCATATTGTTTGGTGTGAAGACATATACGATGTATAAATAACTAAAGATAGATTGTATTTTTAGCTTTTCAGCATCACCAATTTTATAACCACATTATGTTATATGGTACCGATAATCTAGGAAAGATATTAACTACTGAAATCATATTTCTACCAGTTGACACATAATTGAAATTTTATTTTATATTGAAAACTAGATTATCGGTACTAACTTTATAGGAGGATTCCTTAGATATATGATTAATATAAGCTGTAGTATTTTAAAAAATTACTTACAAAATACTCTTGTACGAACCATAATGTGGTAAATACATAAGAATTTTGTGATAATTGTGATAACTTGCTCTGTGTAGCACGTTTTAGTGCTGCCACCGGATAAATCTAAGTACGTTATGATGATTTTCTCAGCAAAATATTATAGGTACGATTTCTATTAAATTCTTCATCACTGCTTTGGATTTAAATTTTTTCAATATGCATTATTTGCTAACCGTATAATAAATATCGTTTTCATGTAACTAGAACAGTCAGAAAAAACTTTTTTTTCACGACAGCTAAATGAAATCTTTTTGAGAAGATCTCATAATCTTACTGTTGCGAATTTGTGATAGTAACTTGTAACTATAGTAATTGTAAGTAGGCAATGTTTCCTACACATGTATGTAAGAAGAATTCAATGTTGATGAACGCCAAACCACGAGTCAATAGAAAGCAGGGAGATTCAACACTAATAAGATTGTTCTCTAGAGAATTGTAGGCAAAGCTTGTATTTCAGCATAATATTAACGACAAATTTCCATCGTCTTGACAAAATCTGCTACTCAGCTTAGCCTCAAGTTGAGGCAGTGGCGTAGATGGCTTTTTGCGGAGGGGCAGGGCACTGGTTATATCAGTCAAAATGAATTTTACACTATGTCATTCATTTTCTATGTAGTCTAAAGTATGTACGAAAAGTGTCCACATTCATTTTATCATAAAAGAAGAAAATCAGTTCTTCGCGATTTTACGTATGGACTCATAGGGGGAATTAATCCCCTTGATCCCCCTATCTACGCCACTGACTTGATTGACTTTTATTGATTCTTTGACATCTTGTGCTGAAATTACTGCATCTACGAGGTTCTTACCTGTATCCAGAATTCTCAAACACTCGAAGATGGTGATAATAATTTAGGAATTTCTAACTAGTCGGGGAATTTGAAATACATTGAATTTCACAGATTGCTTCCTTTTCGTATAACTAGAGACTAGTCCAATATGAATGAACACCTCAAAAGTTAAAATCTTTGGCAAAAAATAGGATTATATACCTATTATAAAATTCCTATTCTCAAAATTCCCATAGCTATTAGACATCTTTCCTTATCGAGTAATTCCATTAGGTTAAAACAATTCATTCAAACGATGAATGCAAATTTCGAATTCCATTTGAAGTATTGGCAATCCAGCATCCGTTTTTCGCAGTTGAGTAGTTATAGAAATGAAAACTGGTCATTATTTTTGATGTGTTCATCAACGTTTGGCTGCGCATGTATGATAGATGAATTTGAAGTGTATGTTATCCCTGTTCTGAGCTTTTATATGTTTTCAAGATTCCAATTTGACGATGCCTTTACTTAGCCAGTTTTTTACCTCGGATATAGAAATGTTCAATCCATATTTAGGTTTAGATATTTTAGGTTAGTATCTTATTTATGTTCGTTTTTTATTGTGTTGAATAAATATACTGTAGAATAACTGTATTTTATTTATGTACTTTACAATAATATAGAAAATAATATGTACAAATATGGAATTAAATATGCATATATGGAGAATCTTAAAATTATTAGAGATAACAGTATCACAAAAGTTAATTCATAGTTAAGTACCTGTAACCGAAAAATTGTCTAATATGTGCTATCTATTGAAAGGATTTTTTTCTAGTTCTTCGATGACTTGCATGAGCTTCTGTTTCATCTTCTTGTTGTTTTGACAAGCACAACTCACGAGCCCAAACAGATGCTTAGAAGAGTACTCCTGCAATAAAAAATCCACCCTTTCAATTGAGTCTTGACTAAAAATATTGACTTATGTCGAAAAGATACAAATATTTTGTGCCTATCATATCAATGTGTCAAATCCCAGTGTACATTCCAGTCTTGCTTTGGACTATTTTTCACATATATCTTTGTTATGTGGAGCACATTGAATTTTCTTCAATAATATCATTTCTAATGCAGCAAGCAGAATATATAAATTATTTAATTGAAAAGCAGAATATCCAAGAAAAAATATTTTAGCAATGTCTTTTTACCTTATGTTCTTTAATCCATTTTTCCAGTTCAAAGTCCGGCAAATAATAAGCTTTCACATAATTTTCCACATATTCCTTGTGCGGTACAGGCCGCAAGTGGGACATTTTCTCAAATTTCGTCAAAAATTGTGTGAAATCTAGCTGCATTAGAGCTCTCCCACCGTTTGTGCATTTCTTAGCCTCAGAAAACCTAAAAAAATGTTTTTTCGGTTTCAATAACATACACTTAAAACCTGTTAACTCATATATCTTTGCAAAATAAATTAGTTCACTTAGGTTTTGATATTTCCACATAATGAATCAATTTTAATTATGTAGAATTATATAGAAAATATCATGATAAATTACCCTTGGACCAGCGTATGTGTGACAATGTGAGCAATATTTTCCCATAGACATTTATAAACTTCCTGAGAAAAAGGAACTTTCATCGCAACTTCCTCAAGTCGTAGTGTGAAGATTTGCACTTCCTGAAATATAGTACACAAGATGCTATAGCTTCTTCCCACATGTCATTTCGAAATATCATTACCTTTAAAATCATGTCTATATAGGAATTATGCTGCGACATTACATCTTTAACTTCCCAGTTTATTTTTGCCATGGACAATAGAATCTGTCTCAAATCAAATGCCTGAGCTACAACTGTCATGTATAACGGATAACGTAATGAAGATGCGCTGGCAATATTCTGAAAAAATATACCAAAAAAGGTAAGTCAGAAATAAAGCGCTTCAACAAAATACGAGTGCATCTCAATTCTGATTAAATCATAATTCACTTGTACCAAGAGGGCATTTCGTTTTGATGTTGTCTCAAAAATGATAGTATCCATAGAAAAAACTTAGGTGTGACGCGTATGAGCTGAAAAAAACCTATTGGTAATATGATCCGAACATCGCATCTCTATTAACGCCCATCACTAGCAATAATCCGACGTTCACGTTTTATTTTGTTAACCTAACTTTTCTTGCAAAGAGTAAGAAATTAAGTTCCAATATTATAATA
This sequence comes from Bruchidius siliquastri, assembly GCA_949316355.1. Taxonomy (NCBI): domain Eukaryota; kingdom Metazoa; phylum Arthropoda; class Insecta; order Coleoptera; family Chrysomelidae; genus Bruchidius; species Bruchidius siliquastri. Next base: position 37,747,376 of record OX438533.1, on the reverse strand, counting down.
ACATATTCAAACAATTACTCTACAATGGAAATTGAAAACGATGATTCAAACAAAATAAAAGTGGGTGATTTTGTTGTAGTCCAGCGTCAAGGTTACACAAAACTGCATAAAATAAAGACTCACAGCAACTTGATCTTAGGCTCTTTCCACCTAGAAATGGACAATGTGATAGGCGAGAGATATTTTGATACGTTTCAAATGAAAAACGTCACTAGCAACAAAAAATTCTACACTCTAGAAAAGGTAGATGAGGTCAGTTCTGTTGTTGAAAGTTTTAACATAGGAAAATCTGGAACTGATAACAGAAACATCCAAATCAATGCAGAATCTCAAGGGTTGACAAAAGAAGATATAGATAAATTAAAAGATGAACAGTTTGGGTCAAACAATATTGTGGAGCAGCTTGTTAATAATTCAAAGACTTTCAGCATGAAAACAGAGTATAGTCAAGAGAAGTATTTGAAGAAAAAGGAGAAGAAATATTTTGAATACATTGTCATAAGGAAGCCAACTATCAGACTATTAGCACAAATGTTTTATAGACAGGATCCCACAAAAACATTAGGAATAAGAATAGATGATCTCTCCCAAATTTTGAACTATGCAAATATACATCCAGAAGGTATATAACTGTCTTCTGAACACTTGCATAAGTACAAATGATTTCCAATAAGAAAATTAATATCGCTGTTATTGATTTTCAAATATGTTCATTTCAGAAATAGAAACAAATAAATTTGTTTCTTATAAACAGAATGATCAGTCTCGCTTAATTGATGAAACAGAACAGATTTCTTCACAATACAGAATGGAATTCCATCCCATTTCAGCACTGATAAAACTATTCTTTTATCTAATCTTGATGTTCAAAAAATTTCATTAATTAATTACAACTAAGTTACAGTTCTGTGTTTTTGGTTACTGATATGTTTCATATAGTTTTTTCGTTTTGCACATATTGGTGATCACATAATGTGGAATATAAAAAACTATTTTTAATTTATACACCTGAAAGTGTTGTATGGTTCCCCTCTTGATTGATACCACTTTGATTAACTAAATTTTATTAAGTGGAGCTCTAATATCACCTGCAAAAAATTATATTATAAACTTTATGCCAATTATTTACCTATTTCCAATTTCTTTTAGGAAATCACCTACTGTATGACAGTGGCACTTCTGGTTTACTTCCTGCCGCCATCACAAGCCTCATAGGCTCTCAAACTGAAGGTCACCTTATACACATGCATCCAGGAAATGAGTGTCAAAAAAATGCATTTGTAGCAATGCAGTTTTCCCACGAACAAGCTCAGAGATGTATTAATGTCAACTTATACTCAGTGCTGAGATGTTTCCATCAAAACAAGGAAAGTTTTGGTGAAATTGGAGATACAAAAACTGAAAACAATCATGAGGAACCACCCCAGAAGAAAAGCAAAATTGAAACCACAGAGGAAGAAGCTCCAAAAAAATCTTGGCAGTTAGATAATGAGAATGCATGTAGAATACTTAGCAAAAAAGTTGATTCATTGATTATAACTTCAAAAGAACACCCTGTGAACATTGCAAAGGAACTGTTACAGTTTCTTAATGGTAATAGACAATTTGTGGTGTTTCATATATTAAAAGAACCTTTGCAAGATATGTACAACTATCTAAAAACACGGGTGGATATAATTTCAATTAGGCTGTTCAATAATTTTATGAGAAACTATCAAGTATTGCCAGAAAGGACTCATCCGGAAGTGAATATGTGCAGTGGGGGGTACATTTTGACAGGGTATAAACTTAGTTGTTAGTTTTTGTATTATTTTATAATAAAGTTATTTCCAAATATAACAGCAAATTATTAATTATAAAAATGACTGGAAAAATACTTTCTAGAAATAGTTGACTGCTGAGCTTACACTGGGAAGACATTGTCAACTGATTCCTCATATTAATACTTTTATTAGACATACTGTGAAGAACAGGCTGACCTGGCTTAATAAAACTGCTATCTTTATTTCTGCTGTACAACTATCAACTGAATGAAGAAAACCCATCTTGTTATAAACAATTTCTGAGACACAAACAAAAAATGTATGTTTATTGAATTTTTAAATTCAAGATGTTGATATTTTACCTACCTGCATGAAATACTGTTGCAACATTATCCTATTTGTTGGAGGTACCAAATACTCCAAGTATTCTTGCAAAAATTCATACTGTTTTGCTAAGAACACTAAGCTTTCCACAGCTACAATCCTTTCAGCTAACCCATGCAACTGTTCAGCTTTTTGAAGATCCACCATCGGTGATAAAGAGGGCTTTGGTATTTTACCTTCCACATTTTCCCCTTCTTGTTCACTGTTCTCCAAAATTAAATTGTCGGAGATCTTATTTAATGTCATGGTTAGCTCTTGAGTATACAAATTTGCACCAGAAACAGTCTGTAATCAAGTTGGTTATTGTACTCCTAAGGATGTTTTTTTCTTGAATGCACTTTTGGCGACCATTAGCCAAACAGTTAAAACTTAATAATAGTTAAATGCCATCTACCACTCATTAAACTTCAAACAACCTTACATTCACTCAGGTTTGGAATTTCAAAATGTATTCTTTTCAGAAAAAATAGTCTAAGGGAACATTCGGATTCCGAAGTCATTTGTGAAGGTTTACTCCAATGTTTAAATGAATATTACAGAAAATTGTATAGTTCATCAAACTGATAAATTACATTTATGAAGAGATTATAAAATATTTATGAGTTTTTTGTATATCTATCAGGTGAATAAAATAATGTCAACTTACCAAATCACTGGCGAAAAATAAATGTACTGCATATAAATAATAATCAAAAAGTTGATTCATACAGGTTATTATTTGGAATGCTATTGGCTGCAATAGTCTGCACATTTGGATGTACTTCCCAATCTGTCTAAGAACCGAGAGACTCGTATTGGTCAAAATCGGAGCCTTATGGTGCTGTTTGTCTTTTTTGTCTTTGATAAATTGCCTGTAATAAAGAAAATCACTCATACTTTGAAATAACTATAGTTTCAAAAGTTTTACTTTAACTGCAATTATCTTTTGTAAATATTATGACTCAAAAAATGTCTGACATAATCAAAGTACAAATATATTTTGAATAATGTGAAAACTATCGAAGTTCTGACTTATCGTCTATCTGTTCAAACTTCAAACAAAAATTAATTATAACGTTTTTTCCACCTGGCTTGACTGTCATCTCCAAACTCTTCCACAAAGTCTTTCTTCAATTCTTCGGACTCTTCGTCGCTATCATCCGAATAATAACCTGAACCGTCATTCTCGGATGCTAAAATGTCTTCCTCAATCATAGTATCATCCAAACGAGCATCAAACGGCGTACCATGATCGGCATATCTAGGAAAAATGGCACTAAACTCAATAGAATGATAATACTTATTATTCACAAAGCTATTGCTGTTCAGAAAATGAGCGGATTGCATTGCCGAGACTCAGTTAGATGACTTTTGGTTCTTTAGATTGCATTTGTTCATTAGAAGCCTACATGATGCTGACGAGTCTGAAGAAGGTCGAAACAACGTCATCCATAATTATTGTTGGTTGAACAAATGATATTGCAACACTTTGTTTTCCGTGAAATTTTCCGGTGTTGGAATCCACGTCTGTTTATTTTTCTCATTTCTAATGTATATCCCTTATTTGCATGTGATATTTGTTCATTTCAGTATTTTACAAGCATAACAATAGATTACCTTATAAAATAATTTCCAGTGATGCTACTGCCATCTTGTGAATGATTGGAAGAACAACATTCTGTTGAATTCGAGGAATAATTTTTTCCCGTAGGACTACTCTGTGGATTACTTTTAAATATTTTCATCTTATTTCGAAACGATTTGAATTCCTAAAATGTTAGAATAATCAGAAAAAGAGGTAAAAAGTTGTCATTTTATTATACTTGTAGTTGCAGGATATCGAAAGTTGGCTTCACTGGGCAAATTTCCCACATCTCGTTTTCCAAAAATATCTTGAGTTCATCCATTCTCTGAGCGTGATAATTTTTGAAATAGTTGACGCTCTGTTTCCGGATTGATTCCTGCAAATCCTCCGATTTACTTTGACAAAACTCTTCTCCAACTTGGATCAATCTGAAAGTTCATAACTTAATTGAAAATATTGCTTGTGCATACCTTCCTCTTTCCGTCACTACAGCACTTGGTGAGTTTGTTTGAGCGTAATATTACCATTGAAATAAATTCACGATTTTCATTTATTACACAGAGTTTATCCGAATTTCACCTTTAACTTTTGAATTAACACAAAAAAATGCCTCACATAATATATATTGTACTAGTGAGGTAATATGAAAGACTATATGACACCTAATGAATCTTATAGGACCTCACATGTATCGTACTGTATACTAGGTTGACTTCAAGAACATTCTGATAATGGAAAGAACCCAGAACGCAAATCATAGAGATGAATTTATTATTTTAAGAAAAAATGTTATATGAAAATAGGGTCAAAAACGCGGTTTTCGGAGTACAGGCTCGCAAAATTCATAATTTATTCCATACAATCTTCTGTGGTATACACACAGAATTTTTCAAATTGCTTCTTTACAGTATATAAAAGCTATAATTTGTGTTATATTTCTGTTAAAAAACGGTAAATTATATCAGCATATTGAACAACCTTTTTTGATGATTTTGAGTTAAAGCAATGTAGAACTGAAAATATCGGATAGTTCATCAAGAGTAAAATATGCTTTCTTATTGTTCCTCTAGAATCCTAGTTAAAATTCATTCAAATACTAATGATTGTTGTAAATACCATAAACTAATTAAAATAATTACCTGTGGACCACTCTAAGCACTTGGACGAACTGATCAAACTTATAATGGGCCAAATTGGCATTCAAGAGCAAATTGGACACCTTTCTCTGCACATCATCCCAAATTTTTATTATATTATCATCCAGTTTCTGAATACTCATCTTGTTTTCCACATTCAGGTTATCCGACTCAGTTGGTGCATCATTGTTGTCATTGTGGTGCCATTTGACTAGTTGATGATAACTCAAAACTATTTTGAACAATACTTGGCAAAGGTGGATCAGACAGGGTATAAATACATCCGGGTTTATCGACTGCAAGAATAATAATTTCTAACACATTGGAGTCATTTCTCAAAATCTTTCAATCAAAATCTCTATGCAGAGAAAAAAATTGTTTTGTTAATTTTTTTCACCAATGTAATACTTATTAGTATTGCACAATTTCCTGTCATTTTCAATTACTTATTTATTTAGTACTTTCTGATGTAATCTTTCATCACTTCCTCCTATAGATGTTGTATAATTTATTTATCATGAGTATATGTAGTATAACAATCAAGTTAGAAAGTCAATAGATATATGTATACAGGGCACACATTTCTACCATCATGCTGACCTAGTACATATACTTTAACAATGAAATTAGGCTCTCAATATATAAATATATTAGGTATATTTTATTTTGTGATTTGCCTTTATTCAGACAAATTATATTCAGTCAACATAAAAATTACTGATATGTGGACATCTCCAAGAAAAATATTCACCTGTCAAGCAGTTAATGAAGATTGGCAGAAAAAGGCATGATGAATTAAATTATAGGCAGTGTAAAATATTAAGAAACAATAATAATCTTACTTGACACAAAACTTTATATGGGTTCTTCCCAGTATTCTCAGTACTCTCCAACACATCGGGTGAATGTACATAAGAATGCACAACATTCAATGAAGAATTGTATATTGCTGTGATATAGTGAACATGCAAATTATCAATTGTAGACACTTGAGCTTTTTCCAATAATTTATATGCTGCTTGTAGTTTGTTGTACCGTTTGCTATCAAAATGAAAACATATCTGGAAAAAGTAAATAAAATAAGCTCAGGTGGAGATGATCTATTTGGCCCATACTTGTGCCAATACTCTATCCAGCTGAGCATCTGTATTTTCCAGAGTCTCTTGAAGTTTGTACGTCAAAGCCGCCACACAACTAAAGTGTCGGTATTTTGTAGCTATCTTTTGACATTGTTTCAATTCCATAATTGCACCAGCATAATCTTCTTCATTCAATAACTGTTGACATCTTTTATCAAAGCTATGCTATACAGAAAAATGTTATTATTACAGATTTTACTAAAGAATAAAATAAGAATACGGCGCCAAGTAGACAGGACTTTCCATGCTTCCATGTATCACATTGTGCTGGTTATAATATCAATATTCATTATCATGGAGTTGATTATAATGATGTAGGGAACAGAAAAGACTACAGACAGATGGAAACGATTGAACCCACTAGGTACAATTTCTTTGAGGACTAGTTAGCTAATTAGAAATGTCATGTCATTTTAAAAATGCAGTGTTCTTGACTAACAGTATATTTCTCCCCTATAATCAAAAACAGTAAAGTGGTACCTAATGATATTAGGCATTGACATTAATGGCAGCTCACATGCAAATCAATAAAGAGTTTGGAAGACATTTTTAGCACTCAAAATGTATTAAAGCACACTCATGTAAAATTACAAATAAAGTTTCAAATGCAGTGTATTACTAACCAAATTTTTGATCATCATTAGATTATTCAACAAGTTCTGAGCCAATTTTCTCTTTCTATAATTTGCCAGTATTCCCAAACTTGAAGTGAACTGTTTCTCAGAAATATGCAACTCTTTTCTGCTATTCCTGCATAAATCTAGAACAACTTTGACTTGCTCTAATATCTCAACTATCTTTTCAAATTCAGCATTACACCCATTTTGATGTTCCAAAATCAACTGTAGTACTTTTTTAGACACAACCTGGTGCTGTTGCTTCAATTTTTTGAAATCTCTCTGTATCTGATCACAGTCCAATACCTCGGGTAGTTTCTGAAATTGCATATATAAAAAATTGATAAAAAGTTGCACCAAATTCATTAATAGGTACTTCTAATTCGAATCTGCAAATATCAAAGTCCTCTCGCATGGAAAAGTAGGCTGCTTCAATACCCTCCAAAATATCTTGATCTGCAGGTCTATCTACTTCAGGTGCCGTTTTGCTGTTTATGGATAATGTAGGCACTTGAGAAAAATGATAATTAGCGTCGTTGAAACCCATAGACGGTATTTTTGGCGGCTGAAAGTAGCTTATATCAGAAACATTCAAAAGACATAAGCAAATATTTGCGAAATGTTATTTGGCGTACCTGTTTGTTTATTAGTCCCAAAAGTTTCTGTTTAAGTTCATCCATTCTATGAGCCATAATTAAACAGTTATAAATTAACTAAACAATATTTTTACGGTTTGTCATTCTAAATATTTACATTTTAGTCAACATTTAACGTCAAAACTCCAAACATACGTCACTGCCACTGTGACAATCATTTGACATAGTCGCCGGCAGTCATATGTTATCCTCTCTGTGCACATAATAGAACTTGACTGCTAACCAGTAATTTGTACTATGTTTTTATACGATTACCATCAAAGATTTACAACAAAGCTACACAATGACCCAAACTGTACTTTGCGAAGACTTATTTATTTATCGTGCTACTTGTCATGTCAGCAGCCCACACTACTTAGATGTTTGTATTAATCCAGTTCTATAACAATATAATGTAGTCACAGTCAGTACTGTGGTCATGTTCAGGTGTATGGAATTCTGTGACATGCCTTGACATTTGATAATTGAAAGATTCGGAAATATTCTTATAAATCTTTTTTTCTCTATTTTTGAGAATTTCATATATCTAAAATTTGAATAATTTTTTGCCACCAATTTAGATGATTAATGACATTAATAATAATTACCATAATGAAATTATGATGGGTGACTTTGTAGATGGCGCAAATGTCGAAATTGAAGGAAGCCTAAAGAAAATGGCCGCCTCGAATCGATAAAAGTAATAGTGTGTTTTTAGTAAATTTTCCGGATATTTCCTAAGAATTAAATGCTGCAAAGTGTGCGATACTGTGGTGTTACTGTTTTGTAGTTCCCTGGCAATCTAGTGATAAGAGTTTTAACCCATACGACATATTCAGATGGAAAATCTCTGAATAGACTATGATTGTTTTACTGGAGGTGAGTTTATGATATATTCATGTTGTAGTTTTCAAAATACTCCCTTTCCAAGTTTATATCAACCAGATTATCAACAGAATTGCTGGTCTACCTCATAATGCCTTGCTATTATCAATTAATGGATATGCTAATTAGGTAAAAAGACATCTAATTGAAATGTATACAAGTTAATAGGTGGTGGGGGGTGTGATAGCTATTTGACAAATTGTTTATGGTCACCATCGGGTCAAACGATCCGCCTTCTTTTGTTTGTTGAACAAGCAATTAGCCAGCTGCTATCGCCAAATATTCACCAATTCACCATTTTCTCTCTTGTAAATCGGCTAACACCTTTGTTCTCGGCTTAAAAGGTGATTTGTCGATGCTCGATGGCCGCAACCGCAACACATTTTTACTATGTCATAAAGTGCGAGAGGGCTGTAAAGGCCAAATTGGATCATTTAATTACTGTTTATTTGTTGGATGGATTGGTATGATGTGATCGTTACTTCGAAGTATTTCCGCAATTTAATTTTACGGCCTTTTCAAACTAAAAAGCTTTTTTATTCGCGTATCGGATAATCATTTCCAAGGTACTAAACAATAAACATAGTTGTGTCAATTAAAATTTTTCGCCGGAAGCTAGGAAGTAGCGATAGTAGTTGTAAATTTTTTTGCTAGCATTGATAGTGCTGATAATTTTAATTATTATTGTTATCTGTATTTTTCCTTGATAAATATTTTTATGTTATGTGAACTTCCATTTCTTTGATAATGATTGTGATATCATGTGAGTCTTTTAAAATTTAACTGCTTTTCCAAAAAAATGTACTCTTACCTAAAACAGCAACCTTTTTGATTTTGAATCTGTGAACCAAATATTAATCTGGATTTTTCTGAATATTTTGTCCTTAAGCAGAAATCATAAGATTTGTATTTTAGCACCATATGCATGCAACATCTGTTGAACAAAATTCCAATCTTTCAGAGTAGCATAAACTCTGCTACATCACTTAAGTACTCAACTGTATACAATTTTTAACTAATAATTTTCTTTCACTGCTCAACCTGATTGTCTGTATCGAAAAGATAATTATGTTTTGTTTAATTTTTCATTTCACAGATCATGCAGCAACTGATTCCTACTTAGTACCACAGCACTAGATAAATGAAAAGCATAGAAATTCGTACAGTATATGAATGAAAATCTTCAGCTTTTAATACTTTAGATTGGTAGATACATGAATTACTATTAGAGAAATCTCAAGTCAATTATGTCCATTACAAAATCAACTAAATACCAAAATAACATTTTTTCATTTTTACAGATAATGTAGCTGACCTAGGGAAATAGCAGCAGTTGATTAAAAAATGGCAACAACCCAAGGCGAGATAAGGGTGGGTCCTGGAAACCAGGTAAAAGATATATATGTACGTTGAGAGTCCGAAACACAACGGTAACCATCAAACCATATGCTTAGAATGTTGATGTGGAATTGTTAGAGTTACACTGTATATGTCTGTAGATTTTCTGGTTAAAGTTACATCTTTCAGCTAGTCATCAACAAACATTGGCAAGTTGTAAATGTTTAGAGAAAAACTGACTAGTATGACCAAATTATATAGAAATAATATCCCAAGCCTTAAATGTAGCAAACTACATTAATCTATTTTTAAAACAATACCATATCTCAATAAATAAAGCAAGTGCACTAAAACTAAAGTGATTCACTTTCATTATCAATGGCGATATCCCTCAATTTATTCCAGACCCAACAGATTTTAGATAATAAACACAAGAAAAGTCAACCTGATCTATTGATTAACTGTTCCTTTTGATCCAGTTTGATAACTCATTGACACAGCTCAAATGTATAAATTGTCTAAAGACTACATTAATTTAGCATATCAAGGGTTCTGTTGAACAATGCTGTAGCTACCAGGTGGGCCTGGGAGGGCAAGGCTTCACAGCGCCAAAGGAAAACTGGGACCATTATGTAATTTATTCTAGGCACTAATGGATAACATTGCCCCTCAACCGTAACATTTCTGACTACACCACAGCTGTTCCACATAGTGCCATACAGCTACTCTTACATGAAACTACAACCTCTAATACATATTGTCTACATTATTTTAATTAAACTGAAAGATGGACGCTTAGAACATGTTTCTCTGATTAATGTGAAATTGAAATCTTATTGGCATGATAACTTGCTGCATGTATTTCGGGCTACAATGGTTTAGTAAGGTTTTTACTTTGTAGACAGCATGATTATACTTTGTTGTAGTTTAAATGGAGATGGATAAATAATTGATGAGATATCATTTCATACATGAGAATAATGCTAAATTTCTGATTGCATTTAATCAAATCTTACACAACAGGAAATTGTTCTGTTCACTGTTGTGATTTCATATATTTTCATCTCCAATTTATAAACTCAATGTTAAAAGTGACTATTGTAATTTGTAGATATTGTATCAGCTTTATGAATGTTACATATAGTAAATTTCATAAACTTTGATTTCTTGATTTAAATGGTTTACACCCCCGGAAGTTGTAGGTGTAATATCTGCTTTGTAAATACTTTCTGTCTGTAATGAGTAAAGGCTTCATAATGAGTCTTATCACTGATGGAATATAACAACTAATCACCTAAAATTTAGTAATGATTCATTCTTGTATCTTTATTAGTGTAAAAATGTTGATTTGCTTTCAGAATATTGTTGACTGAATGAGTTGATATTATTTTTAGGTTCTTATAATTCTAGGCAGGTTAATCATTTTAACACTATTAGTCACTTTAACACTATAAATCATTTTTACTTATCTATAACATTGAATGTGCTATTTTGATTGTGATGAAATTTTGATAGGCTCTTTCAGGGTTATTTCATTTCAAAGATGTCTCATATTAACAAAACTTGTTTTCTAATTATAATTTTGTTGTGCTACTTAGGCTTAGCCAGTTCTTCACTGATATGCCAGTGAGAAATGAGAAGCAATAGAATAATTATTGAATAGCTGTTTAATGTTAAATCCATGTATATTTGGAAAATAATAGTTTTGATTGAACAAAATTCTAAGCTAACAAAATATTAACAGTACAACAAGTGCTTCAAAAAATCAGTCCAGTAACTAATTATGGAAAAAGATTTGAAGTAGTAAGGCACAAAATGATCTTCCACAATTTTGAGGCCTCGAAAAACCATCATATCAACCAACAGTCATTAGTAATATTGGTTATGTCAATTTTTAGTCTTGTCGCGGATGTATCTGACAAGCCAAATTTAGTATGAAATTATGCCAAATTAGGACATATATCAGTCACACAATTGTATAACTTCTTCAAATGCAAAACCAAGCTTGTTTAAAAATCAAGTTATTCAAGTCAATTCAAGAACGTTTAGACTGAAATTTTCTATCCCTAGTAATTGAATCTCTTAATATGGAAATGTTGAATTTGCCCATCAAGCATATTATTTTTCCACACTGTAAATGATTTACTACCGATTGTATAGTCTGTAGCGCGATATATACGTCCGCTAATTTCACAGGAGCCTAATTGTTTTCCAGATTGTTTACAAACAATTACTAAGTATACCTTGGATACGATACGTTCAAGTGCCATTTATCAAATTATGCGACTTCCTGTGTATGGTGTTATCTAAATTACCTGAATATCGCGTATTCAGGTATACATTCTAATGGCGTTATTTATGTGTACATAACAATTTTTGCTAACAAAAAGGTAATAATTTAGTGCTTGATTTGTGTCAACCCATATAGCATATGAATAAAACTTACAGAAAATTTGGAGTTTTTAGAATATCAATTCCTCCAATGTTTTTTATAGACATCATGCTATATATTCAGGGCAAAAAAATTGATGATCCAAAACTGGGTGTTAACACAGAGGAGATGGCGGACACCCGAATCATCTTCCCTCAAGCTTCTGGGAATTAACATCAACAATATCGTCATGGCACAATCGTGTTGCTGACCTCGCAAAGGTCGGCGTCCCAGAAGCTGGGGATCTCTCCCGCTCCAGGAGACATACAAGGTCGAGCTTACAACGCCTCGAATAAGCCTGTTCTAAAAGTCGTTCTTTTGTTGAACCTCGGCGTTGTGGAATGGGCTACGAGACACAGTGTTCCCTGATGGTTACAATCTACAGCATTTCAAGGTCAATGCGAATAGACATTTATCCTCGCGCAGCGCTTATGAAGCGCGATAGGCTATCTTAGCGCCAGGTTATCTATGAAAAAAAATACTCGAAACCATCTGTTCTAAATAAATAGGGAACATTTTTCTGATAACATCACTTCAGAATTGGCGCATTTCACAACATTTTGATTTATCTGGTAACTTCACTGCTGTCGACATGTACATTAACTACAAAATTCTAACTAGGCAACATTATCATTGAAACTAACTACAAGTACTTAATAATGCTGCATTATTTCTTCAATAGATGATTTATTAATATAGGAATACTAGAGCATAAAAATGTAGGTGTTACTGGTGTCGTAGTACTTACTAATCTTATCTATATAAAAATGTATGACATGTACATGATTGCTTCTTGGAGAGACATGAATCTAACAAAGAAGGGGCAATGAATATGAGTGGCTCCACTTCTACTGGGCCACAAAATTACCCCTCCTAGACACAGCATTTAACCCAGTTATACTATTTCTACTGTCTTAACATGAAATTGTCCCCCTCTCCTGGGCAGGGAGTGTCATCGGTTTTTGTACCTTGGTTGCTCTTTAAAAATAAATAAAATTCGCAAAGGAATGATTGCTGCACACTCGGACATTTGGAAGCAGCATTGAACTGCACTACACTCCCATGTGTCTAGATAACGATGACTTCTAGCAATGCTGGATGGATCTGTAGTTAGTCAGATTGGTGTTCCAGTCTTTATGTAGGTTCTTGATGTTTGATTTTTCGAACTGTAAGATGTTGTGTTTCATTGTAGATAGTACTCGTCATAATGGCTGTCGATATTGATTATAGAAAAAAACGATCTATTTCCAAAGTACATTTTACTTAAAGCACTTTTCCTTCCACTGTGTCTAACCTTTGATCCGTTAGGCTCGTCTTCCCGAATATCGCCCCGCTGTGCCCCCGGACCGTCTCAGCCCCGACCCGGAAGCGTCCCGCAGTAGAGAAGAGTCCCGCTGGGTACCCGCGCAAACCTTGGACGCCGATCTGTTGATGTACCTGCGGGCAGCCAGGTCGATGGCAGCTTTCGCCGGGATGTGTGACGGCGGGTGTCCAGAAGATGGCGCTAACGCGGCCAGTAGGGATGACACCACCATCAACGCTTTAGATGTGTTGCACGATTCAGGGTTGGTTGTTCGCCATTTTTTAATTATCTCGTACAAAATTAATGAAGGAAAAAATGGACCTTCGGTCAAAGTCTTTGGAACTGTTTGTCGTTTGATCGTACTCAGATTTGCACGCCATCATTGGATTGTGTTGCATGTCCAAACAGTCAATAAAAACGCGTTAGTTTAACGATTGAGTGGCTGTGTTAGGTTTGAGGCGGTGTAAATAATATTTAAATAGGATATAGGTTTTTTGTCATTCTGAAACAATCAGTAGATTTGAATTTATGTACATACAAATATTAAAAAATTCTTGAAATTTACATAGCTATATCTAGAAAATCGAACTTTTAATCGAAAATAATTCTAAATATCATGCTTGATGCCCATAAAGATAATATATATATATATATATATATATATATATATATATATATATATTTTTTTTTTTGGAGAGTCCAGTTCAGAGATTCTGACTGGAAGACTTGTACTTTCTCTTCTAATAGAAATACCAATTGAAAAAGCATTCCGATCCACATCTTTTGACACTTTGTAATTTGGTGGTTTCATAATTTTGAAAAAATGTGTTCATGAGCATAAAACAAGAAAATAAGAATATTTTCAATTGGCCATAGAAATGGTGATAAAAATTTAATAATTGACTATTGACCCCTTATAATTCGATATTTATTAATTATCGTGCTGTGTATCCATAGAGATTTTCTGCCTTATTCCAGTTTCTAGGGATTCTGATCAAAACAGTAATTTCATTTTTGTTGAGCACTGTGTATACTTCCTACCAATAAACACTGACATTGTGGGAACTATGAAGTCATTATGCAATGAGGTCCTGGCAATATCAAGAATGTGAACACTGAATTCATACGATTTTTAACTAACTTCTCTTTTGGAGATGAACTTATCATTCAGGTTGTCGGAGAATCTACAACTATTTGTATATAAACAGAGTATAAATTAATCAATGAAGCTTTGAACCATTGCTACAATGTATGAGAATGATCAAAATTGTGCATTTTCGAAACTAAACGACGATATTGAAACTCCTATACAAAGCATTTGCACAGTGCCTCGTGGTACTGTGACCTTGATGCGTATTTTCAATGTCATTAAAAGTTGATTATCTTATTTGTATTTTTTCATCAGATATGATCCAGGCAAGGCCTTACAAGCACTGGTGAAATGCCCCGTACCGAAAGGCATTGACAAAAAATGGAGTGAAGAAGAAACGAAAAGGTTTGTCAAGGGACTGAGGCAATTTGGGAAGAACTTTTTCAGGATCAGAAAGGATCTTCTGCCACACAGAGACACTGTGAGTCGGACTGTCTGTTTCTTAATTTTATTCCCCAGGCGATAGACAAGATAATACGTTTTTATGGCGTTGTTTAATATGCAAAATACAAAATACATGTCGATCGGCTTGTGGCACAGCGTAATCTCTGTGAGCGCTGCAGCGATGGTAAAAACCGATGCACTGGCGCTGAAGTAATTACCAAAAAACTGTCAAGGCCCCCATATTTGCCTCATCTTTTCTTATAGATAACCTCTCACAAAGGCAAAAAAAACTTATCGCGTATCAGTATTTATCGGGGTTAAACTCCCTAGCGGCTCATTCCACAAGCAGCAGATTCTCCAAAATATTGGCTTCTGAAGGGATGAATCCAGTGTTTAGTTGTATCGGAACACGATATTTCCACGCGGAAATCGTTATAATTATAGCGTATGAAGTACCTCATAATCTGAATTACTATCTTTATCTATAACCTAAGTTTCTCTTTTACAGCCTGAATTAGTAGAATTCTACTACCTGTGGAAGAAAACGCCGGGCGCGAATAATAACAGACCGCATAGGAGAAGGAGACAGGGTTCTCTCAGGAGAATAAGAAATACACGGAATAGTAGAGGAGGTTAGCGATTAATGGAATTATTTAGTTCTCTTTGTATAAATTCTACTCTTATATAGTCTCTTCCCGACCAACCACCCTAGCAAGGTCACTGGACCTAATTCAAATTTATTGGACTTATGGAAGCAAAATATAAAGCTCCATCTTTAGTATATTAGCTGATTAGTTTAGCTATTGTATGGAAGATGGCGCTGCATACACTTGTTATCACAAGTGACATAATTTCAACGGATAGAATATTAAAATTTATCCTGTATCAAGTAATCCTATTATTATTTATCATTAGCAAAAATGGGGGATTTTTAACCCTCTTTCTAGACCATCATAGACAGTGGTCCTTTTGGGGAAGGTTCCACATTTGTCAACCCTGAAGCATTACTTTCCAGCCTTTCATCCATAAGAAGCGATATAATTTTATTCTGCCGTCCCACAATACACATATCTTATTTTTGTCACAGCCACTTAGTAATTATCAAGTTTTCTACGCGAATTTAATTATATTCGTCAAATCGGAAAAATATAAATAATGTAATAAATTAACAAATATACGTGTTATGTACGTATTTGAATAGCAACGAGAATTTACGAGCAATATTTTTTTATGGAGATGATTTTTATCGTGCATGAAGTAAATAAATAATAAATGGTGGTATTAACAATGTTGATGTTTTAATACCTTAATAAATATTACAAAGTAGTGGCAATATCCTATTATTCATAACATTACGGTTAAATATATTTATGTATATTTAAAATGTTGTGCAAACATCTTTGTTTGTGCTATAATTTATTATACCCCAGGCATTTTAAATGTTTTTACGGTGATATTACATTCAATTTGAACCTGTCATGAATATTACTACTGAATACAATGCTCAATATATGTGAAATTGATAGCTGTTAATAATAAGTTGTTGACGACTGATTGATTGATGATTCTCCATGTATGCCATATAATCTTTAACCTTGTTTCGCTTTTTTAGCAGTAGAAAACACCGTTTTTACATATCCAAATGATGAAACTACATATTTTATGTGAATTTGAATGTCACCAACAATATAAAACATACAAAATAATTGCCTGGGCGAGGTGCCAAGCCAAAAACTACAATTCTTGTGAAATAAATTTTGATTACATTTTGGGGTATTACTACATTTTTGTCTAATTTTACCAGTCTACTATACAAATCTTTTTCGTTTCCATGAATGTTTTGCATGACGGTTGAGTACTGATAGCGTTGAAAGCATTCTAGTAGGTTGTCTGTTGTACAAAAATGAACTGGCGATTGTTTTTGGTAGGTCGCAACGCGCCGGCAGAAACCGAAAGCAACAGGCCGTCACCTCAACCCGGCAAGGAACCCGGAGAAACGAGCTCTGTTACAGAGGATGACAATGACAGTGAGGATGACAGTGACAGCAGAGACGCTCAGTACAGATGCTCGCATTGCTTTACAACCAGTAAGTACTGCATCGACGTATAATAGTCAGAATGCCAGGGAAGGAAAAGGTATTCATGCGAAATCTTACCTCAGTTAAAACTTCAGATATATGCAAAAATAATAATAATACTTGTTCATTCAGTCTTGCTTTTCTAAGGTTTTTTCATTATCTGGCCCTTAATATGTTTTGGTGAATTAGATAAACAATATTTTTATACCTATGCGGTCACGAACATGAAACATAATCCTAATTTAACCTGGCTGCTATGAAAGAGTTAATTGAGAAATTCGCCTCCTTCAAGTGGTAGTGAAAACATTTAAACCATGGATGTGTTTTTCATCATAAATCAAGGAAGCTCTCACAAAGTAATAGTATTTCCCAAAAAGCAAGACAACATTGTTTTAACCCCTAGAGAACTTCAATGACATATTTAGGTACGATTTTTGATGAAATCATTTCTCATTCTTTCATGAAAGGATTTCCATATCGATCAGTGCGAAACAATATTCCATCCAGACAACCAGCATCTTTATAAATTGTAAATTCTGAAAGCTTCTAGTCATATAGTATGTGCATTGAGAATTTTTGTTCAGATTCTAAGGATTGGCAACCAGGTGGAAAAGACAGACAACTCCTCTGCTGGGACTGCAGGGCTCACTATAAAAAGACAAACGAACTGCCACCTCTCACTGCCCCTCCTGCTGGTACCAACAATGCTTCCACGGGTTTGTATTCAGTTTTAATTTCACTATATACCATTTAATTAAAACAGATTACGGTGAGAAAAACAGTAATAATATTCTCCTACTTGTTGATGCATTTTAAGTGTGGTGTGTTCTTCTGGATAAAACAACAATGACGTCATGAGTTTTCACTTCTGTACCGAAAGATTTTCAGAACTCTACCAACTGAAAGACGGTTTGGCAGCCTCCTCGCATTTTCCTAACTTGTAACTTACGCTTTCAGAGAAATGGTTGTCAGAAGAAAAATCATTCTCAACCAGGTCACAGAGACATCACAATTTATATTCTGTACATATTTTGATTCACTCGGTGATCTAATCGTAATTTATAAATTGAATAAACATGTCAAAACTCAATAATTAGTTAAAGAGTTACTTTGTATTAATGGGTAATGCTAATAAGAATTTTGAACTGATTAGTTAAGACATTAGTATCATTTCTCTATCTCTCTATGAAGTAAAATTTCTGCTTTGGTGCTAATTGTAAGGAAGGTATTTCTGCATTATACCTTTCAGTATGGACATGTATATATTACTCATAAAATATGTTCTATTCAGTATCAGGAGCATGTTAAAATGTCTGCTCATATTTCAGACAACCCAGACGACAGTCCACAACGTATGCGCACACGCAACAAGGCAAAAGAACAGACAAACAACCGTCAACGGCCGAAACGAGGTGGTACTGAAACGCCGGAACCTAAAACTCCCATCAAACAAACGGGTTCTGAGAAATCATCGACTACGCCTTCCAACACTCCCGTCAAAAAGGTAAAATACAGATGCGTTTTTAAATATACATGTTGATAACATCTATGATTTATTGCTGCTTTTCCTCGTCAATTATACAAACCAGAGGTGTACCGACTTGTTTTGGTGCCTGAGGCAAAAAATCAATTCATCGGAATTCGCTAATCACCCGATAGGAGGTGGCTGAGGCAATTGTGATTTTGAAGATTTTCATTGAAAGATGCTGGAGAAAATCATAATCCTGTGCAAAAGAAAACATTTTGAAGCGATTCCCACGATGATCATTTGAATATTCACGTTCAGATGGAAATCAATTATATATTTGTAATAGGTAGCATAATTGCAATTCTTTTTCTAAATAAAAGGGCAAACCGGACAAACCCGAAACGCCGAACAAGAACCGCAAACGGCAGCAAGACGCGAAAACCGAGGATAACGAGACCGACGAGAAAGACATGGGAGTGCTGAAGAAGAAACGCGAGCGGGCTGAGAGCCCGAGCAGCGTCACCACGGACTCTGAGACCGTGAACGAGGATATCGAGAATACGGAGAACGAGAACGACAACTCGAACGAGAACAGTAACAGCAACAGCAACAGCTGCCCTCCATCGACGTCGAGCAGCACCATAGTTAGCTCTTCCAGTAGTTGCGTGACGACGACGTCGGCGCCTCCCACTCCCACCCAAGAAACTCTACCTAAGCTGCCCGTCAAGCAGGAGGTCGTGGACACGGTGCCAACTGTGGCGATGGACGCCAAGCCACCCACTCCTACCG
This sequence comes from Bruchidius siliquastri, assembly GCA_949316355.1. NCBI lineage: Eukaryota > Metazoa > Arthropoda > Insecta > Coleoptera > Chrysomelidae > Bruchidius > Bruchidius siliquastri. The sequence goes on along the minus strand of OX438533.1, from coordinate 37,728,312 downwards.
GTCAAACCGTCGCTCATCCGCCGCAGCCCGTTCAGCCGATGGTGAAGCCTCAGATGCCTTGCATTGAACCGATGCCGCTCAATGTTTCCATCAGGTGAGATAATAGCCCATGAAAAAATATATACCCTCAAAATCGCGATGCAAAGATGTGGGGGACGCGGTGCTGTGTTGCCACTACGTAAAACGGTATTGCTACATTCTATAATGCACATGTGATTCGATAGAAAGATTTTCCAACTGCAATTGAGTCACCTTGTTCATTGGAATATTAATTAAATTATTTTCTTTAGCAGTACCATCAGAAAGCGTAGTATTTCCCTGTCAAATATTATAGTATTAATGAATACCACAATCCATTGCAGACGTCGCCATTACTTTTGGTAACCGAGGTTATAAATGTGTCGCAGGCAGACTTCTATTTTTTTACGTTGTATCGTAGGAGAGTTCTGTAAATTCTTTAACGATACTAACATCCCCACTAGCAGACATTCCTGAGTTTGGGAAAATGTTTTTCTGTATATGAATAACCCAAGTCCACGTTGATTCAAAAGTGCTGCAACATCTGATATGAAAATAAATAAAATGCGTATACTTGTAAACATGCAAAAATATAATTTAAATTTTTTAACGCTTGATTACCCAATCTGTGGTCCATGGAGGCAATTCTAATACTGTTATTTCAGAAGCTTGATACACTTATAAGCATCAAATTGGAAAATTACATAAACACTTAGGGTTTATTGAAATTTACACAGAGGGGGACCATTAAAATGACATGCTTTTTGTCTTACTTATCGATTTTCGATTATCCTAGTCTGGATTGTTTAATAATTAGCACTCGTTTTAAAATAATAGAAAGAGATATTTTTATATTATGTCTTGAATCATACTGCATAAAGACATATTAATTCCCAGGCTCCCGGATGACATCAACGAACGTAAAAATCTCATAAAAAGAAGTCTAGATGGCGCACTGGAAAGCAATGATGTCAAGTACCCTCCAGACGGGTTGAAATTTAATCCAGACTCAATGAATATAAACACAGATATCAAGTTCTCGCAGCAATCCGAATTCAAGAAGGAGATTAAACAGGAGACAGTACCCGTTAAACTGGAAGACAAGGTCGAAGAAGACGTTAAGGAAGCGGTGCCTCATCAGCAAGTGTCAGTCGTTCAAGAGAAACCATTCAAAACTGAGCTGATCATACCTAAAATACATACCTTAGACAAGACTGTCATCAAAGAGGAAATGGATTCTTCAAATGAGGCTGTAAACTTGAATCCTATCAAAATGCACTCGCATGAAGGCAGGAAAGAGCAGGAGAGTCATTACAAAGAAAATATCTTCATACCTCAGAATCTCAACAGTATGAAGGAGCCAATACAGGTAAATATCCGTTGCAGCTATCCAATTAAATTTGGATCAATATTGAAAATTTCAATCTGGGCAAAAATCTCCTTGAATATTTGTGGAAGAATAGACGAATATTCTTCTCGAGGGAATTGAACTACTTTGAATTTACAAAAAAAAGACTTTCTGTTCGGACTTCTGATATTGCTATCATCTATGATTATAACTACAACACTATCACCTCAATTTCACGATATAATATTACAAAAACTAGGAATTTATTAATGGTTTCTGTTTATTATGTTATGCAAATATTTCATCTGATAAACGCTAGTAAGATCGGAGAATTTTTACCTCAGAGAAGCTTCTGCGGTCAGTAAATGAACATATTTTTTGTGATCAAGCAGATAATAAAACTCGAATTCAAAAATCCATGTGATTACATTACTTATTATTTCTAGTATATGAAGGATCCGGGGATAATGAACCACATGTCTTCGAAACACAACCTGAGCGTGAAAGAGCCTCAACAGATAGAGAAGCATAAAGAGCAGATAATCAACATGAATCACTCCAGCTACATGACAGACATGAAGCAAGAGCCTCCATCTTATGGAGGGTATCAAAATCCAACGAATCCGCTACCAAAGGATCCGAATTCGAATCCGAACGCGACAACAGCTGTCACGATCAATAGCATGAACAACACTGTAATCAAAATGGAACCAAGAGACGAACCGATGGAATTGACTAGTCAGAATAGGAGCGAGGCGAGTCAACAGTATGGCGGTATTCAACCGCAGCCACTCAACATTCCTCAGGTCAGTATTGGGATACTGAATACGTTTTCATCTTCTCCATCAATATTCATTATCCGATATTCTAAAGAGACAAGGCACACATGAGTAATCTGAAAGTTGCAAATAAATAATTTGTATTATTGATATCGTGCAGTCATAATTCCGCTCACTTTAGATTGTGACACTAGTAAACGATGAGTTGCGATTTTATTCGTTCAGCTAAAACCAATTGTGGTTCACATCATTTCGTCCATTTGAGAGCTGAAAAAACTCCTGCTTCTAGGTGATACCAATGTCTCAAAGCATCCCTTCGAGTATAAGACCGCCGGACCCGTACGAAGAAGAAAAGCGCCTGGAGAAACTGGAGCGGCCTGAAAGGGTAGATCGACCAGAACGAATAGACAGACCGGATAGGGCAGACATTGGCCCGATCTCTTCCGGTTCCATCGGCCAGCCACCACTGCCCAGTCTGATGCAATCCAACAATTTGGTTACCATCGGTGGATCTCAACCGCCTCCGCCCATCAGTCACTATGGGTTCATGACCGGTGTTTCACCCTTCAACCATCCACAGAGTCCTAGGAACTTGGAGAAGAGTCAGCAACATTTGCCGCCGACCAATCAGGCTCAGAATCAGAACGAACCTCAGAACTTGAAGGTAAGATATCACTGAATACGCTGAGCAGAAAGAAAGACATTATTTTTTATAAGTTTTGGTTTGATGTAGTTAAACATACGATGATTATACCGAGATACACTCGATTTTTGTTATTGGTACGCTATTTTGTTATTGTCGAATTACAAAATTTGTGTATCATGGCGTTTTTTAAGATGTAGCCGGAATAATGATAGCAGTTTATGGTTCAATCATCGTGAAATCAAAACGTCTTACAAAAACAATGATTCTATTCAACATCTATCAGTTGTATTCAACGAATTGTATCTATCACGCATCTTTCAATTTCGTAGATCAAACAAGAACTGCCAGACACACCTTCCAGTCAGTCTTCTCAACTGCCACCTTCAACAAATCATTTGAGTAGTTTAAGTAGCTTTGGTCCTCCTCAACAGTCTTCTGTCTCGAACGGTTTCATGACGCCATTGCAGCCTCCACCACCACCTGTTGTCGATCCACTGCAAAGTTTGAAGGATGTTAAGGTATACTATACACTATACTACATGACCATTCAGTAGTAGACCTCCAAACCTGATGCTCACCTCTCTCAAGTCCCAAGATATATAACGCATTTTCAAATAAAACAAATTAAATCAAGAATTTAATACTAGAAAAGTATATAATTGCTTCAATCATAGCTTATTCTGCTATGTTTTCACATATGTACAAATATAATATTCCTAATACAACAGTTTATTGGAATTCTACAGATATTTAAATGCTTTGTAAAGCTTAAATGTGTGGTAAGATTGACCAGCAAAAGTAGCAAAAAAGGAAGATATCAATAGTAAGCAACTTCTTTTGTCTGTACATGCTTTGTTGAGTATCCCTCAATCTGCCTTAAAATGCCATTTACACCAGCAGAGTGACTAAATATCTTTTTTCAGATTCCTGGTTATCTGCCTCCCCCTCAACCACCTACTTCCCAATCCAGCAACGATCGAGGGGACAGACCTCCATCAGGTTCGCAAGTGGAAGTTAAGAAGGAACTGGATTACGGGCCGCGACCTTCTAGCAGCGGTCCAAGTCCCAAACCCCTGGTAGAGAAGTGCACCACACCAAAGACGAACAGTAACACACCTACACCTGGAGCTCAGATTTCGCAGACTCCCCCGCTGAGGCATCAAAGTAAGAGTCGATTGTTTTAATTTTGCAACTATTGTCAAATATTTGTCATCCTAAAACGTCGAAAGCATCGAAACCGTTTATGAATCGCTTAAATATCCATCGACCATTTCGCAAACTTATTTCACACAATATCTACAATCATATGTTTATTTTGTTTTGCGATGTATCAGCATTTCGCGACTTTTAGCTTACCATGGACCTTTATAAGTTGGAAATATATGCGTTAGCAATTGTCAAACTGTCTAAATAGTATCACAGGGTGGCAAAATAAAAAACGGACATTTTGAGCAATTGATGATTGATGTCGACATTTTTCATTTACCCGAGAACATTAAATTGTTTTTTCGTTGCCACATGTAAAGATCTATCTGTTGGAGTAGAATATTGACAGACATCGACTGTACTTTGGCCACTGCCAAATTAATAATAGAATACATAGTGTCATGTAGGCTATGGTAATACTATGACCATGATAGAAACATTGCCAAATTTGTAATATACTCTTCATATTTTCTCAACATACACCACTGGATTACAGGTTCGCCCCATTCGGCGATCAACCTAGTCAGCCCAAGCTCGGGTCCGCCTCCCACCTCCTTGGCAAGTCAACCGCCTCCGGGTGCTCCTCCGTCGTATGGTTCGATGCACCCGCACCACCCGCACCTTGTCCACCCGTCCTTCCTGCACATGCAGTTCCATCCAGCGACGCACCCGTACTCCGCCTACCCATTCTCCTATCCGTACCCTTACCCTGTACCGCCCCAGCCTCACGCCATCCCGCCACCCACCAGTCGCGGTGAGCTTCCATGCGTTCCCAAAGCCATCGACACCGTCAGCGCCACCTTGATGTCGTCTCAGCACTCCACCAGCAGCACGCTCACCTCCAAGCGGGAAACCAGGGAGGCTGACGAGAACGGCGGGGAGAGACACCAGACGCACGAGATGACCTTGACCAATCATCAGAGCACGTCGCATAACAGTTCCGTACACGCTACGGTCAGTATTCACAGAATAACACATACACATCGTTTTCTTAATGAATTTATATGAACTTATACGATAAGTTGCCCATTGGCTTAGATTACATCACATTATTAGAATAAGGTTCCTATGTTTTTCAACCAATTGTGTCTTCCTTAAAAACACTTGTTGATTTTTTTCCCTGTCAAATCAGGTCGATAAACACAACTACGGTAGCAGTCACAGCATCACAATATCGCACAGTACAAGTACCAGCTCCAGTCAAAGTGTGCAGCATAAGGTTAACCAGAAGACTGTTAGAGCTAGTTCGCCACATACTCCAGTATCACAGGTTAGTGAAAATCACCCAAAAAAACTGTTAACCAAATTTTTTAGCTTGAAATTTGATTATGTTCCTGTAAATGTTTTGATAATTTCTGATCAGTGCAATTTTTGCACGCGTTTGGCTAATGGTGGTTTTCCATAGTGCAATCTTCATGGATAATCCGACCTCATTTACATGTTATATTCGCTTTTTTAATTATACTATTGTACATGAATACACCAAAAACTGAAGCATCGTTTTTTTTCTTCTAAAATAACGTATGTTCGGAATATTTATGAAATACAGTAGCGACCATTCCTGGTAATTTTTTACGAGTCAGTTGAGAATGAAATTTTTTTAAGAAATGGTAAATCGTTGCAGAATGATATTTTTGTCAATATCTTTATGCAAACTTACTGAGATATAAATAGGAGCTTTTTCCAGGTTATGGTACGCAGCATTGCTTGTCCCTACTCGCATATTGTTGGTTTCTTGATGTGTTATATGTATTAAGGAAAGTGTGCTTGTATTTCAGCTTACCTCCTCATCAACATTGAATCACACGTCTACCTCGTCATCGTCGACAAGCAATCACCAGCACACCCACCATCACACTCATTCGCATCACGAACGGACGTCTCCGTTACTGCGGCACGCAGGAATCGGCGGCAAACCTCCCACCCCTCAAGCCAACCCCCACCATCTGATGATTCAACCACCGAATATGGGTCATCATCCATCGGCACTGGGTAAGTTTTTCATACGATTTCAATTAGCTCCATTGTTGTCTGGCGTTGGCAATTAAATGGTGGATGCGTTCGCCGAGATTATGTGTCAGAAATGGTGAATCTTTCATACTGATTTTTTCACACATAAATGCGATGTCTTAATGCCCGTTTTATTCATCGATAGGACCTCCTCCTCACGGAACGAGTTCTCTGGATGCGCTAAGGGCACATGCAGCTCAAGCAGCGGCCAACATGAGCCAGCCGACGATGCCCCCGTCTCCCGCGGGTGGCCTGCAACCGAGACAGGAGGATGTCAAAGTTGAGGAGCCGGAACCGACGACGCCTGAAGAAGACGTCCAAGCCAGTCCTCCAGGCGCGCCCAGAGGCCCATCTCCTGAGCCCAGGATCGAGGATGCCGAATGTCATAGGAGTCAAAGTGCAATGTGAGTTATACTAATATATGAGATGTTCCTTGAGCAATCTGAAATATTCACTTGTGTGATACGCTAGATGATTTTTCAGGAAAAAGGTTCTTCAATAAAAATGTACTCGACCGATTATGATAAAACTATATTGGTTATCTGTAGGAATTAGGAACTCAATTTCAGTTCATTTGATACAATTAAGTTCAGCCAGGCGGGATGGTGTTGGATTTTAACTTTTGAGAATAACTGACATCTTTCAAAACTTATCACTAAGCGTCGCGCACGGTGGCGCTACCCTTCCAAACTCACGAAGTCACGGTAATAAAATTTTTATTTTTGTGTTGGTGCTATCACTGCCTGATGATGAGAAAACAGCTGAAAGCTAGTAGTTTGTATTATCCATAGAAATACTGTAAAACATTCTCACGTGAAATCTTATCAATATTGGATATAATATATATTTTTTTAGTTTCCTGCGACATTGGAACCGCGGCGACTACAACTCGTGCTGTCGAACCGACATGACCTTCAAGCCGGTGCCGGATTCGAAGTTGGCGCGCAAGCGGGAAGAGCGGTTGCGCAAGCAGGCGGAGAGAGAGCGAGAGGAGAGGGAGAGAGCACAGCACGCGCAACAGCGGAAGATTACCACCCCAGAGAAGGGAGGAGGATCCGCCAGCAGCACGGGTAGCCAGGGAGGCAGCGGCGGCGATTCGAAGCCGCCCAGCAGAGGGCCCCTGGAAGCTGTCGCCTCACCATACGAAAGGTTTGCCAGGTCGGTGACATATTTTCTCTTCCAATCAAGACGAAGTGTGTCAAAAATGTCTGTTTCAAAAATACTATTTCTTGTGTTGTTCATTCTCCCCGGTACCACTTTCGCTTTGTAACTGCAAATTTTGTACAACTGTTTCAGGTTTGTAAAGTTTGCTTTCACAGAAAATATATCTAAATTATGCTGGATAAAAATAAAGGATGCTAGTGCCGATATTTCATTAATTAATTTTTCTTTGTCTAGAAGCGGCTTTGGAGATACTCCGGCTCTTAGGCAACTTTCGGAGTATGCCAGACCTCACGCTGGTTTCAGCCCAGGCCACATGCCCAGGTCTTTATTACCTCCTTCTCATGTGATGGACCCACTGATGCAATACCAATTAAGTAGTATGTACGGACCGGGAGCTAGAGAAAGGTATGTATTGCAATGTGTCTAAAAAAATTTTCAACTTCAAGCTAAGCACACAACCAGTGTATCCTTACGTAACCCAAGTAGCTTGTAAAATAAACCTATTTTACTTTTAAACTTTCACCAAAAAGAGAGCTTGATTTGCTTTTTTTCATACTCGTATTCTTTATAACAATTTCTTCATGATTTGTATTCATTCGTCGTTTGCAGTAGAAAAAAAAATTATGAATGTAAATTAATGAAACAGCGAACACATTTAGTTGAAAACATTTCCAAGATAATTTTGATGAAACGTGTAATTTTCGTTCAAGATAACTTTTAAAATATTCCTATAGGTTTTTCATATGTATTATGTAAATTATGTTATTAAAAAAAACGAAATATTAAGATAAAAAATTTTGGTAGGTTGGAATTGGAGCATTTGGAGAGAGAAAAACGAGAACGTGAAATAAGAGAACTCAGGGAGAGAGAACTGAATGACCGGTTAAAGGAGGAAATAATGAAGAGTGGAATGAGAGGGCCTCCAAACCCCATGGATCCCCATTGGCTGGAGATACAGAGACGGTACGCTGCTGCAGGCTTAGCAGGACCAGGAGGTATGTGCTAGTATGCAGTAGTTTACAGGGTGTAAAAGATCATGGCGTGTGATATGGTTTTCATGTATATTATCGGCTTTTGAGTTATCACAGATCCCTACATACTGGCGGGTGAAAACATCTAGAAGAACGAGGCTAAGCATAATAACAGCTCGACCGCGACTGCATCATGGTGGTTTGCATTTGCACAAATGACGTTACAAGTTGCTGTGCTGTAATATATAAATAAATATGCGACTACTTGATGATTTCTATAGACTGCATAACCGATTCTACTGCAATTGAACAGAACTTATATGAACGAGTAGCAAAAGCAGAAACATTGTCATCACTGCTAGTTGTTAATGCATCAGCCAAGATAGATTAAAAAGAGAATAATTATAGTTATCACTTTTTTTCCAAATCTACTACTACGAATAATATTTTGTGATAGTTCTTTGTAATATGTGGTGTATTTGTTTTCGTTCGATTCGCAGGCCCCGGTCTACCTTTGCATCATTTCGCGTTATACCCGGGTGCAGCCGCTGCGGCGGCGGCCGCAAACTCCAATGCCGCTCAACTCAATCAGATGGAAAGAGAACGACTGGAGCGACTCGGAATCCCTCCTCCACCACCTTCGGGACCTGGAGGCCCGCCTCCGCCTCCCGGTCATCCCCACCACCCTGCAGCAGCTGCGGCGGCGGCGGCCGCTCACCAGGCTCAGTTGGAGGCGGCCGAGAGACTCGCCTTGGCCACCGATCCCATGGTTAGTGCTATGATATTTTATACAGAAAAGCGATGAAGGTGTTTACACAAGCAGTGAACTATAAATCATATGCTAATTTTGTTTCAACGTCACTTGATACATTTAAAGTATGTTGGCTTATGAAGTTTGATGTAACTAACAAAAACACTGGAGGATCATTTTTTTTGTCGTTAAAACCTTTATTCCGCCAAGGAAAACTCTAAGACTGTATGGGAGCATAGAATCATGATTCATGTGCAGCTCTCTCTACCTACTGAATTCGAAGTTGTATATCAGACAAGCTCTTGAAATCAGACCTGATACGGATAATCGTATTAATTGATTCATATCCTGACCAAATAATTTATAGAAATATCTCCATAAATATCAACATGGAGAAAAACGGGGAAAAACACGTAATGTACAATATTTTTTAAAATTTTCACCTAAGTTGTAATTCGAGATTAAAATCTACAGAGTCATCATTTAGCGGAGCAGTATGATACTTAGTATATTATTTTCGTGATACTTCGGACCTTCAATAACCAATTAACTAGTATGTTTTGTACTGTTTTCTACCAAATATACTGTTGACCGGTAACAAATCCAAATGAAAGGTTGTCGTTCAGTTAGCTTCCAAATTTTAATGTAGGCTTATATCAAATCAACTCAAAAATGTTACTGTCATCGCTGTCAAAAAGGTCCAATGTATCCGCGAAAATAGTATACGTGTGATCTCACATCGCTGTCATAAAACATGACAAGTGGTTATAATATACGTCACTACGTGGTAGAAGAGCTCCACCACAAGGTCATTGTAAATGCGAATAAGAAAAAAAAAAGTGTGGACGTTTTTCTGTTGTGGTTATCCAGTACTGAATCTAGTTTTCTCATTCTAGGTCCGACTCCAGATGGCAGGGATCTCACCAGAGTACCATGCACATACTCACGCGCACACTCACGCTCACACGCACCTTCACTTACACCCGCAGCAACAGCAAGCGCAACAGGAGGCCGCAGCTGCAGCTGCCGGATTTCCTCTTCCAGGTGATTGTTTCACGATAACATTGAATATGAAATATTTTCATTACTTTTGCATTACGAGATTCTTAGCTTGTAAATTGGGTTCTTAAAGTCACGGTATGGGTTTTAAGTGTTTGCCCCACTAGTACGGAAAATAATCTTAACAGGCAACTCAACCTAGAATAATAGTCTTTTTGCATGGGTTTCCAATATTCCGTTTCCAGTGTTCATTTTTCAAGATAATGGAACGATTTTTTGTTGGAAATTATAGAGAAAGGTTGGCTCTATGCTCGTCCGAAGCCCTTTTTTCAATTTTTTATACAAAATTTTAGATACAGTCGCGAGGTCGATCGTCGGTAAAAACATCATCAAGTATGGTGCCATAATATTTTGTTTGAGGCGCTTGATTTTGAACTCATTGAAAATATTTTGTATACAAATTATATAGGAAGGACGGCTCTATACCCGTGCGCAGCTCTTTTCTTGAATGTATTAATTATGTGGTACCGTAAGCTCTAACATTTCATATAATAATATAACATGATTTAGAAAGCATGTGCCGGTTTCAAATGCTTTACATTTATAACGTCACAGTATCGTCCTTCCAGCATTCTGATGACTTTTCTTTTTCGCAGCTTCCGGAACCCCGGGTTATCCGAGGCCAGGATTGATTCCAAGCAGAGATGGACCTCTGGGTTTGCACCACCCAGATCTCCTGGGTAGACCGTACGCAGATCAGCTAGCACACCAGGTAAGGATATATCACAGTCTGAATAATTGATTTTTCATTTTGTAGAAGTTCGCTAACCGACTCGCTAGATTTTCCAATTTTGTATACATCTATTTGACTATAGTGAATACAAAAACTCACCGGTGTTTAGTTGTTGTAATTGTTGAATGTTGTCTTAAATAAACCCATTATGGATGGAAAACCAAGAGTTTTCCATTGATCACAACTTCTTAGCATCGATTAAGATACGTTGAAGCTAATGATCGACCAATCTCATCAATTTCAATAAATCTTTCATTGGAAGCAAGCATAAATCTAGTGCTGAATAGAAAACATTAAGAGTTATGGGGAACTCCATCTATAAAAGACATGATATTTTATGCTTTACAGCTTCAATATTTTTTCAAATATTATTCCGTCTGTAATTATTATATCTCATAAAAATTCAGTAATGAATATTCACTTATTATGAATTGTAAATAAATGTTTATGCGGTTTAAATCCAAACGAAAATTACAGTTTTGTATTCGCAATCTGATAGTTGATTCTTACAATAGGCTGCCGCACATGAGCATCAGTTGCAGAGGCAGATGCTGCTAGAAAGAGATAGATTTCCTCCCCACCCATCCATTGTCGCCCAACATGAAGAGTACCTAAGGTCTGTTCATGTTATTTGTTTCACATACACCGCCAAAGTCTCTTTTTTGTTAACCCTGGTAGCTCCACTTATAACCGTTCATTGTTTGTTTGACTACTTTTTTCAATTGTGTTTGTTGTCTCAGTTGTAAAACTATGTATTCAGAAATATGAAAGTATATTACGCGTGCCCACAAGTAATTAATTGAAGTTTCATGATATCCTGCCATCATGAAGTATATATATACTTACTAATCCACAATAGGAAAACGAATATGAAAATAGGCATTTTCAGTTCATTTTAGAGAAATTCTTTACTTCCGACTACATTTATTTGCTGTTTTCTGTTTTGATATCCAAATCCATTTTGAACATTCTGCCTTATGCTAGTCGGAAATCATTCATTTTTTATTGCTGCTGCAAATGAATTTGTTTTGCTGATAGCAGAGATTCAGTACTTCTTATTTTGAACAGAGACTTGAAATTGTTGTACATATATTCTGGAAAAATCGATAAACAGTATGTATATATCACCTGAAACAAAGTAGTGGTCTCATATATCTTATACATATGCAACATTTATCCCCACAATGTTAAAAAATACAATCTGATTCCATTCCATTATTCTAAAAATCTAACTCATCACGAAACACAATTTTTAAAATAAGTCATTCTTCAAGATGATTCCATGAAACATGAAAAACGTATTTTTTGTACAAGGTATTTATTGTCTTATAATTTTCAGGTGATGAAGCCTCATAAATATAGAGGTGTTATTACCTTCTTACTTAATTAATTGAAAACAATGGTATATGATATAAGTAGGCTTTTCATGTTTCATAAAATCCTATCATATTTATAATCAGCATCGACGAATCCATCCATTTTTTAACCGTTTTTGTAATACCGATTTGCATTAATTTTGGTTTTGCTTGATGCTTTCATATCCATATTGGTTTGGTACATCACTCGTTTTGTCTATTACTGTTTTCAAGTGAATTTATATAGACCACGCCCAAAAAGAATCGCAGTAATTATATGCTTTCGCTTACAAATCATCAAGGTTTCCCTTCATTTTGTGTGTGTCCTAAATGAAAGTTTTGTGTGTAATGACATGTATTTCATTTTCCACTTGTTCAATCCAACTGAAATGGATGCTTTCAATGCCACTTTCAAATGCTTAATTATTCTGCTACTTAATGTGTAAAGCTTGTCAACTACATACGTGTGTCAAGTAAACATGGCGGTGGTCAGTTGGACTGCTGAACCGTTTTCATACCTAAGCAGGCACGAAGGCGAAGTATAAATACACGTTAACTACGACTGATATAGATATATGAGTCTCTTCTGAATCTCATGGATTATGGGAAGGTTGAATATGATGCCAGCCTCCCAGACACAAAAGCAATATTCGAGACCAGGTCTTGACTGGATACTAAGGTCTATTCAAGTCCTCTACCTGTGATACCTGAATAGTTATTGACAGTATTGCAAAATTGAATGACAAAATCTCTTAAATGAGCCCAGGTCTAATGCAACACATAGCACTGTAAAATATGATATCACTGGAGATCTTCGCTAGCTGCAGAAAATGGTGTTAAGGACTGATACCACAAAAAACCAGTTTTCCAAAACATACTCAAAATCTATAAAAAATAGTGCTAGTATAATTGTCTAACATTCATTAAATAAATGATATATGTAGATATTGCAATTTATTGTGGCAATGATTTCCCAAATATTCCACGGTCAGTTGGAATAAACAATGAAAATAATAGTCTTAATCATCACGAAACAAAAAATCAGTTCATTTTTTGAAGGAATATAACGGTGTCGTCTATAAAATTCAGCAATGTAAAATCAGCCCAGGAACGGCTGTCTATATAATATCAGTTTTCACATTTTAGGCAGCAAAGAGATCGTGAGCTCAAAGTGAGAGCTCTTGAAGAAGCAGCAAGAGGTTCTAGACAGTAAAATGGTAAGGTTTGTTAAGAGAATCATTTTGAAAAATTCACAATATTTAATGTTTGGCTTAATGGAAAAAATTGATCTCTTTTACAGCCATCTTGCTCAGATTGTATAAATAGACGATTTATCCTAGTAACTGCATTGTGCTCCATGATTCCTAAAAATACGTGACAGAATTAATCGTCATATAATTCATCAATATGTCTAAACTTCCATCTATTTTTTATTTTTAAATACAAATAATTGTATATGTGACAAGCGTCTTAAATTTGTTTCTCATGTGACAACTTATTTCTTCGAATAAGTGTCATAAAATTTTGTATGTGGAAACTGACATAAGTTTTAGAACTGAATAATATGGTGCAGATGGTAGACACAATATCTAGAAAAAAAGTGAGCCATCTAAACGTTTAATGTCTTATCAAGTTTTTCATTATTTTAACGTGTTCAAAGTGTCGATACTATTTTGGATACTCATCATGAGTGAACAGATGTGAATTTTTCTGATATACTCTTAATATTGTAGAATGCATGATTCTCAATTTTACATATGTGTAATACCTCGAAGGAAAAATACAAATACTGCGTAATCTTAACCACAAATTAATGTATGTATACTGTTCTTTCGTCAACATTATGCAACATATTGTATTTCATCAATGCCAATATCAATTGATAAATGGAGACAATGGCACAATAAGAGCACCCAAAGGATCAATCCACCATAAATGCCCTTTGAAAAAGGATGTAGGACAGGAAATGGACAAACTTTGTATTTCCAATTTTGGGCGTAGAATGGTAGAGCAACTCGCTGAATTTTATTAAGCGGAATTAAATCCGACGTAAAAATTAATATCCGCTAAATGACGACCTTCTATAGCGTCATCATTAAAACATATCGTCTAGTAGTCTTGATGTCATTTCGATGACGTGACGTTGAACATTTCCCATCTGGAAGCTGACTGACATTTTAGTGGAAACCTTTCGTCTCTCAAGTATCTTATGTTTTTTTGAATAATTAAATACTACAGGATCTTTCAAAATAATTAGATTACGGTCAAATCTTAGATGTGGATGAACTCCACCCTAAAAGCTAGATGCCAAGATGTGATGTATTTAGGCAGAACTCTTACGGAAAGCGTCAGTCCGTCTAGTCGAAATTTAAAATTGCTCAAACTCAGAGTATGGATAACTTTATTTTATGTTTTGAGACCACGTTGCGTCTTTCCGCGTTAGTTGAACGATCATGCCTTTTAGTTCTTGCTCAGAACCAAGCACTGATTTCACCGTCCTAAAACCTGTTGCGACCTATTTCTGTTTCTTTAGGGACGACCTTAGAATTGATTAGGAACAAGTTCTACTTTTGTTGGCATGACGCTTTAGATTTGCGCATATTCCGAACCGATTCCAGCAATGCCATATTGGAATCCATAGCCAGAGCGTTAAAACTGCATGAACTATACTTTTTGCAAATATAAGCAAAAGAATTCTGAAGAATTTGAAAGCATTCAATATTTTGAAATAGGAACATACTTAAATATAGGGGAAGCGTGCGAATGTAAGGAAATGGTCAAGAATTTATAGCTTTAGCCCTGAAAATGAAATGGTAGAAGAATAAAAACGTGAACTACAACAAGGTATACATGTTTTTCACGGGTATTTCGAGATTTGAAAGATTATTCTGAAGGAAATGATTATCGGGATCGATCTATTTCAAAACTCATTAAATACCGCAATATTTATTTTGTTCATCATATTTTCTCCTGGCTGATCATTGAAACCTCACACGATTGACTGAATATCTTCACTAAAGCTTCGACAGCCTTTATAAAGTACAAAATATGAAAAATGAAATTTTGAAATTATGTTTCAGATGTCATACAGCATTTTTTTTTCTTTTTCACCTTAAGTATTCGAAATCATCAGCGTAAGAACCTCAACTTGGGCTCCTTTGAAAAGTGAACTGATTAACATTGTGTTTTCCAACAGACTGATAACTTATTGTTTTTTTTATTTCAGATTGCTGTCTTTGGCCCAAAATACTGACTTCAAAATGGCGGGTTTATGATCTAAATCAAATTTTCATAGGTGAAATTTGTATGTTTATACAATATCTGGAAGATTTAAAATTTTATATAGTAAAATATAGCATAGTAAAATATATAGCTATTTTGTAAGGGGAAAAAGTACATATATACAATTTTAATTTTTCAAAAGTATTTTTTGCAAAATAGAAAACTTTTGTAAACAGTGTTGGAGTGTATGAAGAAATAGATGTTCAGTGAAGGTATTTTGTAGAAGTATCCAAATGTAAATATTATAGAAACCGTTCTATGTGAAATCGTTCTAAAAATTGTGTACAGTCTTCCTGTTTTTTAGAGAAGAAAATATAATTTTTTTCATGTACATAACCAACTGTGCAAATCTAAAGGAATCATATGCCTTATATCATATATCAAGAAAAAAAAATACAAAAATACGTATTCTAGCTTTTTGTCATCTTTTGCAATCATTTTTGTGTATTTTCAAATGTAGTACTTATTTATGTGTAATTTATATACCCTCGTTTTTGTACATTTTTTGTTTATAATACGAAAATAATTCAATAAAAAATTCATTTTACCAATCGATGTTTTTCGTATTCATAAATTTGCGATTCCAGCTCAGAACTCTTGATAGTGACTAACTACTATAGTATCTGAAATATGCAGTGCCTATAAACAAGCACCCCTTTGAAACCATAGTAGGTTAGTTAGTCAAGTCAGGTCTGATAACCCAAAAACCAGACAAGTCTATGAAAAAAGATATTTGAAATCGGATGCGTTTTGGCATAAATGAAGTGATTCGAATAATTTTGTTTTGGTCGGCAGGATTTAATTCTGACCCATGTTTTCACTTGACTGAGGCGTTGCAGTGTTTGTTTAATGGAACGTCGTAAGTACGGGATGTTGAGGTATTTGTGAAGATTCTCGTTTGATATGTACTATGGTGCGGTGGTGATTGTGCGCATTTGGACCTACGGGCATCTGCATTTTAGGGAGTAAACTGTAGAGGGGAAACCAAATCGCTCATTTTTTTGCGGCATGTAAGGATATTTCGTACAGATGTGCGATATAAAATATAATATATTGCGTGTCTGTCCTACCAGTTTTAAGGAACCTGTAGGTATTAGTCGTACAACGATCCCAGAACACGCAGCCCTTGCAGCGGGTCTCTAATAATTGTATCAATCACCTTCAAATACAGTAAATACACAATTCTTACATCAGCGATAAAATTCAAATAAAACACGTGTGTGAATGCTGCCCTCCAAAACCGTATATTTTCAGAGCAGTCCGGCCCTGCGCCCATAGTTGGACAGCCCTGGGATATAGAATGAAAAAGTACAGTCAACGTAGCAAAAAAATAATCTTATGTCTATATTATGACAAATTTATTGAAAGGAGAGTCCAAATGATAATGAACAATTAGCGTGGCCGTGGTCAGCTATTCTTGATGTATTTGGTGCGCCACTCAACGTTAGATGAACGCTTTGTGTGATTCATTATTAAGAGGCATGTAGTTATTCAGTATTCCAGGAAAATAATGATGCCTGATGGTTGCTAATCAAATAACATAATATTCAAGTTATGCCATTTATAAGAAATCTGTGACAAAATTTGGCATTGTCATGCAAGGTCAAGAGAAAAAAACTTATATCTTGACCATGTATACTAGACCCCGGGTCCGGTCGGGCTAGCATGTCCAAACTTGCCCAGATCATCTGGTCTATAACCAAGAAAATCGCCAGAACTCGTATATCTTATAATTATTGAATATATTATCTTTATTATCTATGATATAGTAAGTTGTAACTGTGTTGTTTACGTAAAATAACTTTTTTGTATGGACTGTTTGGTACACTAATACATTAGTATATGTCCTTATACTCGCTCATTATTTGAGTATCGTAGAATCTTAAAAATATTTTCAACTACAGAAATATTTTGAGTGGCTCCATCTATTAGGTATGAAAAGAACTTTAATTTCATCAAATTTTTTATAGTTCACTGATGTGACTTGATATACCTGACAAGAGGTAATCGTTTCCTTGGTAACCGGTATCCAAAATTGAAAAGTCGTAATCCCTGTTAATCTGTTAAAAAATTTATGTTATGAGTTGGGGGTTTTAGGGGGATGTCAATTGAACCAAACTTGGAAAAACGTAGCGAAGCCGTAAGGAAATTCATGTTGTTCCAAATTAGCTGTTATATGATGTTTACATTTTGATCTCATTGACCATGGAGCTAGTATCTTCACCAAATCCTCATTTTATCCCAGGGTAAATATTACCTAGAAGAATCATGAATTTTAAGGTTAACATAAATTTTCTAGTTATACAGGTTTCTGCCCTCAATACAAATATCGTATTGGTGATACATTTGGTACTACAACACATAAAGTTCTTTTGGACCCTACAGTGCATCATGCAGAGAAATTAGTTCTATCTGACAGGACAGGAGATGATTTTCAGGTATGGTGTGATTAAATTTTGAATAGCGTGATTGATATGGTTATTGGGTTGTAGTCATTCAGGCCAGCAACAAGAGAAATTGACATTGTAAATGAAAGACATGGCGATACTATTTACAAGCATCCTATGGTTCCTGGTTATGAAGGTATTCAGTAATACATTTTTCTATGAATCACAATTGATGGAACAATTTTTTAAGGCTTCGTACCAAAGGAACATGGGAGATTTGGCCAAAGATATACTGTTCAAGCTACAGAAGCACTAGCTGATTTTGAGAAAGCTCAAATGACTGATCGTCTGGCTCAGAATCAAATAACAAAGATAGGCTATTTGCAAGATAATAGGTGGGATCCAAAAACATTGGAAGATAAAGAGGTTATGTTTAATACAATATCCAATTTGTTTTGATATTCATATAGTTGCTTACTTGTAGTTAGCACAAAGTCAATTTAAATTGCCATTATTAGAAGTGAGGCCAGAATGTGGTGGAGTCCTAAGAAATTTACCAGTAACTGAACCACCTATAACTCCACCTCTGCAAGCACAAAGTCCATATTTCTCGGACCTTAGTGATCCTGAGAAATATTTGAAATCAGGTAATAAAAAAAAATCAATTAATTTTGCAATATCAATTTGCAATTAATATTATTTATGAGATGAGTAAAATCAGTTAATATTTGAGAAGCTTTCTGTACAAATACTCCCTCAATGATCTATCATAATTATGCAAGTATTACTTTCAGAATATTCAACTGCTTTTTTAAATTGTAAATGTTGTGGCCAATTAAACAGATTAATCTTAGTTGTGTGGAAGTTTCTGCCTTGATAAGTGTTGAAACACCTTTTTTTATGAAGTATAGTTTTAGCCCAACTCATCCTAAGGAAGATTATTTGACATAGAGATAAAAAATTATGCATGTGTGTGAATAACATTTCTCTAAACATGAGGGTGCAGATTCCCACACAGAAGTTCTTCCAGCATTTTTTCTTGCTGGCAATTATAAATGCAATCAGACCTTTGCATTTTTTTGGTGGGCTAAGATTTTCAAGATTGCTATTAAAGAAACATTTGTGAAAATCCAAATTCCTTCAAATTCTAATGAAAAGTATTTGAATTAGTCACGTGGCAATCTTGATGGTATCTGAAATAATCCAATTCTGGTAGTGGCATACAAACAAGCTGTGAAATTTTTTCAGTATTTGGTGAGTCAAATAATCTTAGTACACCCCTGATTCTATTTTCCAGTCAGTCAAATGGACAATTTTGCCGTCAGTTATTTGTCACATGGAGTGTTAATTTGAAAATATAAAATTAAATCAATATGTATGACCGACTATACAACTCATTCTTGCAACAGCAAAGATTTGTTACTGGACCAGGCAAAAGTGAGTAATTCATAGATATTGATGATGGGGTGCGAATATTTATATTTTGAAATTCATTTCTATTTTAAGGTGTAATGGTTGTAGAAGTATTCCATGAGAAAAAGTAATGGATTAATTTGTACAGCGTTACTGTAGGTAGAAAGCGGTGTACGATTGTTCACAGCAGCTATCAAAAAATCTAGCCTAGAAGGAACACAATAATTAAACTACTCTAGAAATCAACATACTCTTGAAATGAACATCTTATGTTAATTCAACAAAACATTATCAGTTTTAGCCTTTGTGTTAATTGATATAAAAGTATAGGAAAGTATACCGTATCCAGAGGAGAAAACTTCCGAAAATGTTTCTCCGACTGAAAATTTAATAAAGATTTTTACGTAACAAACCCACAATGGCAATATGATTACCTTCAGTACATTCCGAATTATTATAGATTATAGAATAATATTAAATTTTTACGGGGCGATTTTAACGCCGAGTATTCAGAGGATGGCATGGTAAGAGCAGCTTTTTTCAGCACTTCAAATACTCTGCATTGTGAATGGAGACTCACTGGTACATGCATTAATTTCTGCTATGGCCTCGCCACTTTGTAAGGTACTACCTGTCATATGATAAATCCACTTCGCACTGTCGCGAAAAGTTTACACGCATGTTCTTTTATAAAAACTTGATTGAGATTTTGCATACCTGTTCCACTATCAATTTATTGTCATAATAACAAATTTGATACAAATATACAGGTATATCATGAATAAGTCACTGCACAGATTCAATGTAGTGTATCAGGATCTTACACATAGTTGTCCGTAGGATTCACTGGTCATGTTCCTTTCGGATATGCTTCATTTGGCCAAACCAACGAGTCGATGACCAACAGCGCCCTCTGCGATTTCACATCGAACTATAGAAAGCGGTTGAGTAACGAATGGGCTCCTGTAATGATCGACAGGCCTGACCCACCCGTTTTAATACAACCATCAGAAATATACCACAAGCATGTTGGCCAGTTGCCGAACTACGGTGGACATATTCCTGGAGCTATTTTCAGGTAATAGAGGCCTTCCAAATAGTCACAATATTGTCATGTACTTGGGTTGTTTTTTTAGTTAAAATCTGGTGCGGTTTTTTTATTGGGATTTTTTCGTTATAATGTCCAACAAGTGTTTTAATATTTACATAATATCTAAGTTTGACATACAAACATTATATTATCTTTCCTGATAAATTCAAATAAAATATTGAATGTATCATATTTATGTTTTCTCCTAGGTATGGCAAGACTTATGGAAACGATTCCAGAGATGCAAAACGGTGGCTTCGTGGTGACTTTTCCACATAAAATTTCAATTTTATTTAACCAGAGCTTTTAATGGATGTGATAATAAATTATGTGCAGTGGAACTGTAATTTATCTAAAACCTTAGGCAGGCTCTCTAAGGTGTCTTGACTCTGAAAAAATTAGATTGTATAAGCAATGAAGATAAGAAAGTATATATATTTCCTGTTACCTTAATAAAGCAGAATCGAACAAAGTTCTCCATTTCGTTTTTATTCTCTTTTTTGTAGAATATAGTTGATGGCATTGCATGCAAACCTATTTTCTCAATCAGCCATTTAGTGAATCGTACATCTTTATAGTCACCATTTGTGACGTTTATGTTTAGTTTATTCTCTAAAAGTACAATTCAATCATTCAGTTTCTTTTGTAAATCATGAATTATATAATCATAAGCCACATATCGGATATTAATTGTCGAATGCCCAATAATGTTCAGAAAAAGTACTTTCCGATCCACGAGTAAGATGAAATCCTTGTATGTATGGGTTTTGTCCACTATCAGGATGATTCAATCACGAACCGTGTACGAACTTACCTAGATCTGACCAATTGGCGAGCATGAATATTCCGGAGTCGGGAACAACAGGCATAAAATTATGTTTCAAGAGTACATCAACAACATAATCCCTTTTTTTCTTAAGATTTTCCTGCATTTTGTGAAAAAATGATTCCGGTTTCCCCAGACGTTCTATCTCTTTTTCCAGCATAATGGCTACAGCTTCCTGAAATCAAAATATATTTGTTTGTATATCAGCTATTCCGACTTTCATTGTCTATAGAATTTTGAGTATCACAACGTTTCGATTAGTATCGCTTGGAGACGATTGAATATAATAAGTCAATCGAAATGTTGTGACAATTAAAGTTAGACAGACAATAGAAGCCTAAAACAACCTTTAAAGTATCTGGATTGTCTACAAATTTCAAACAACAGTAAGATTAGTGATAATGTGTCTTACAGCTATCTGTATTCTTCGCTATTCGCATTGCATGTAGTCTACTGACCAACACAGGGATTTTTAATGTCATGGTTAGTGAACGCAAATGGTCTTTATATTTATTTTTCTCTCAATAGCTTACGTATTTACTTATTCATCAAGAGACAATATGGATATGGATGAATGAAATTGTTTCATGTTTTTTCGTGTGATTTTCACGGCCTCAATGATTTTGTTGACCGTTAATTGAAAAATTGTAATAACTATCTGGAATTTTTATAGAACACTAGAGAATGATATCATCCATTTTAAACAATGGGTTCCTTGAATTTGAAACACAGAACAAGCTCAAAATGAGTTATCAATTGTAAGAACCGTAAATTTGAGTCTGCTAAGGACTTACCTGCAGTGGTGTACTTCCTGCATACACTGCCATTTGATGAATCACCTTCAAATGGCTCATGAGGCGGGATGGACCATATACCCATCCTACTTTCCAGCCTGTTATGCAAAATGACTTCCCACCTGATCCAATTGTAAGTGTTCTTTCCCACATTCCTGGGAACGATGCTGAAAATTGTTCTAATTATATCCTTTTCCGTGTTTTATACAATAACTTATTAGCAACTATTTATATGTCATATTCAACTTACCTATTCGAATATGTTCCCTAGGTTTATATACCATCCATTCATAGACTTCGTCAGATATGCATATTGCATTCCATTTTTTGCATAAATCCGAAATATGCTGGAGTTCTACTGCCTCAAAAATTTTTCCCAATGGATTGATAGGTGTGTTCATTATCAATGCTTTCGTTTTTTCGTTGAATGCGTTTTCTAGCACATCAAGATCAAGTATCCAATCTGCAGACGTTTTTGGTAGACCAGAACATCTCTAAAATTTTTGTATTTTTAGGATCAAAATTAGCTTCGAAGGAAATTTCATACACATTGATTTCAAAGATTATTTTTGATAAATTCCATCAATAAGTGGAAAAATATTTACCAAAATTCTAGTATATTAAGAATAGTTTAGTAGTGTTTCTTATTTAAATTTATAAAATGACCATTGCATGCAGGTTTAATTTGCTATCATTGTTGAGTTCCTTGTCTTATTTAATGAAGCTGTTGTATAACCTTCTTTTCATGAAAATGCGTTGTTACAAAGATCTTAAACTGTTGGATATTTACTAGTCTCCCGCTATATGGAACTGGTTTCACAGCAAGCGTATTTTTTATGATTACCTTTTTGAGTGTCACAAATTTTGGAATTCCTCCAGCCATCTTTATGAGTGGAACGTACAAGTCAAAAAAGGGTTCAATCACCACAACTTCATCACCATCTTCGATCAGTCCTAAAATGGCACAATACAATGCTTCATTGGCTCCCATGGTAGATAGCAATTCTGTATCTGGATCTATTTGCCTTCTGAGAATCTTGGAATATAACTTCGATAGTGCATTTAGTAGCCTTGGGTGTCCCTAAAACGTTTCCTTGCAGCAGTTTTCGGTTGCAATATTTTTTTCATCAAGTAATGCGTAAACGGAACAGTGTTTCGCAATGAACTGTTGTAAAAATAAAAAAATCTCTCTATTATTGTAGACGATACGATATTGTCGCAATTAATGGGATACGTTAAAATTTAAAAGCTGAATCATAGCAGCACATGTACTGCTTTATTATAACCTAGGTTCGACCCCCATCAAAAAAAATAGTTTTTTCCAATTATGATATAAATTCAATCATAAACCGACATAAAATTGGTATGCAGCCATAAAGAACTTTGTTTCCATTTCCATCGTCTGGGTTATATAGTCATTCGTTTCAGATAGGCTATAGGAATGTTCTGGATATTTCACTTACATTACTGATTGAATACTGATGTATTGACGAATCATCTGAATGTGCAACTTCTAGAAGTGCTTCCTTTGCTATTGCTGGTATATAATCGGGATGTCCTTGACCAAGATCCAAAGGCTTGTATTGCTCTACCAGAAGCCCATATTCTTGCCTATATCATAAATTCAGACTCAGAAAGCGCATAAATAACCAACAAATCTGCAGTTTATGGGGGCACAAAGAAATCTAGCAAAATGTAGGTGTCATATGTGTATTTTGCTCTTTCCTTTCAGTTACCTGAATTTTCCTGACTAAGACACCATAAAGCTATTAAAGGAAAATTATTATAAACTTGGGAATATGAATGGACTCATGGGAAAGCAATAAAACAAATTAAGAATTCCTATCCAGTATTTTTGTAAATGGTCTGATGGAAGCCTTGTTATTATTAAATCATACCAGGTAACACTGCAAGTAGTGTCGATACCGGCATTTCATGATGGCCAGAGATGAAAATATGCAATTTGGTTTGTTGTTAGGGTTGAAAATTGTAAACATGTTTTGGAAGATAGTGATTATTGGTTGGTTGATTACTTGCAAGAATCTGTGTTATATCAAAACAAATAACTTGGTGCCTAAAACATTTCCATTATCTTAAATTGTCAACAAAAATTCCCTTCCATGTTCCTGGCAATCTAATGTAAATTCTGTCTGAAATGGATTTTTCATAACTAAAAAATGTTCAAATTCTATATTGTTCTCTACTTTTTGATAGTATTCCGATTCTTGTTGTCAACTTACCACAAATGTCGGTCTCCGATGTTAACTCTTTTGATGTGAGGAAATGTATTTTGGTCCATACTGCCTTAAGCGAATTCAGTTTAGAAATAGATCACCACATTTCACACATCGTCATTATGTCATTACCGTTAAGAATATGATTAAAATTTATCGCAAGTATGAGTTATTATACTGATAAATCACACCGATCAAAGAAAACGGTTATTGTTGAAACTGAACACTGCAATTGGAATTTTATGAATAACGATATCCCGGTATTTTGTTCGGTGAATCAAATGCATCTGGAAGGTAAATACGAAACTCGTTTCGCGTGTTTTATCCATTTTTTTTCTGTTCTTTTGTTTATCTTGAAAGCGCGTTCTATTTATAAGATGGTATTTTTAATCATAACTGCTTTGACATCACTCCTATAACAGCTGCTGGGGGGTCAATTGTTGATGCGCGAATCAGATTTGTTTAGTTTGGTAACAAAATTTATAATCGCATGTTGAAATAACACATAACAAAAAGTACAGGGGCGACTCACAAGTATCTATTGAAAAAGCAGTGTTAAGTCAGGTCTATTAGAAATATTAACGCATAAAAAAAAGATATAATTGACTGTTTGAGCGATTCAATAATATCTTGGAATTTGTGATCAACCTTTAAGTTTTCTCTAATAGATGTGTACCGTTAGCCTAAACCACTTCTTAAACCCTAATTTTAAAATGTTCTTATAATTATCACGAAGTTTCGATTGATATGCTATCTTCGATCGTCTTCAGGTGAACTGGCGAACACGTTCCTTTCACGCCTATTTATACCCCGTCCGTTGACGTGTCGACATGTTCTGATTGGTTTCCGATGCGCGGTATTCCGGTCTGCTGACGTGGCTGTTTGTCGGTCATTGTTTGTTGTCTGATCCAGTCGTAGTCTATTGACCTTCTTTATGAGTGGCTGCCAGATTGGTTTAATGTCTACGCTGGGTTTGCTGTACACTTTGCTGTTGTTGGTGATGAATGCCGCCTCCTTGAATTTCCTTCGATACCAATGCGGTTCCTTGGCAATAACCTTAGCGTCGTCCCAAGATATTTTATGGTGCTTTAATGCAACAACTGCCTTCCATTTTCAGATGTTTTAGTAACGAGAAGAAACACCAAAATAGAAACAACAGTACACAGAAAACCAACTCACACAGGTCATGATTTTGATAAAATTTGGAGAGGTATATGTCATGTGGACACGTAGTATCTAATGTTAATTTTTGATATTAATTTATTGGTGTTGGAGGCGATAAGCAAACAAAGTACACTATCAGAATTTCGCTTTGTTTGGTTTGTGGAATTTCCAATTATTTTCATTTAAATTTCATTTGTTTGGAGGACAAAAAGTTTAAAGTCTGAAGCTTCATTTCTGCATATGAGAAGTTTGAACTTTTCGTAAGTAATTAAAGTGAATTAAAAGCCACAAATTCGACTACATACAGTATATAACAGCCATAATGAATATAAGAACGGATCGCCAGAATGCTACAGGGATAAAAAGTTTATTCAAAAATATAATCTATCAACATATTTTATATAACAAGTACCGATTTTCAGATCATATTCTATTTTGCATTTTTCCACTTATTCAATATTTCGGCTGCTTTAACTAGATTTTCGTCTTTCTGCAAACGAAAAATGATTAAACATTTCAGAAAATAAATACTTTCTCAAAGATTCACCTTCATAAAACAATATCGAACAGTATTTTCACCTAATGGTTTATGTGCTTCACTGTAGAAAGCAGTAGGTGGAATTCCTTGCAAACCTATATTTTTCGTCATCCATTTCGTGAATCGATAGTCCTTATATTTATCCTTCTCTGAATTCAAATCAACTCTCGATTCTGAAAGTGCATGTAATATTAAAACATTACGTTTCAGCTGCGTTCATGTCGAATGCCTGTTAGAAGACGAACGAGGTAAGGTATGCCTACAGCGGTATTCCAACCACATCTTCTGCTTGCCGGACAGACGCTCTCATCAAGTTTTTTGTGTCCATCTAGCGGATTAACAAGTAAACAATTTTCACGTAAGGAAGACTAGTCGGATGAATCAGCATTCGTGACTGCGCCAATAAAACTTTGATAGTCAGAAAAATTCGCCTACTGCATTCCCTCTATATTTCTCTCATTTCCAAACGTGCACAATCTGCACACCAGCCAGATCAGTAACTTTGTCGTATGGGGTCTACATAGTGGTACTTTGATTGAGCGACGCAAGGGTCAGTCAGCAAAATGCGGTCAGAGATTTTACTGACCCAAACACTGGCGCTATGTCTCTATATAGGAGGAACGCGCGCAATTCGAAATTCAGAATATTAATGGTTCATCTGCCTGTCAAGCAGACGACGTATGGTTAACGCGCAATGGATCAGAGAGAAAACCACAGGAAAGTTTTCAGGTCATATTAATAATTATTTTCGCATATTTCATGTTATTATTTTTGCTGAAAATAGAATCAGATGGAAAAATTTCAAGTGAACTCATCTCCTACCTGTATTAATAATTCTAATTAAGAAAAATCACTGCATCGATAATCTCAGAGTTGTAAATACTAACCGAGTTGCGACCAATCGGCGATGATGAAGTAACCTCCCTCAGGTACAATAGGTACCATTCCTACGTCACTCAAGAATTTGACAGTATAGTCGCGCTTTTTTAACAATTCAGCAGGCATGGATTTAAAGTAGCATTCGTCAGTTCCTAGTCTTGGAAGTTCTGTTTCAAATGCTATGGCAGCGGCTTCCTATAAAAATTCTGATATTTTAGTATGGAACATGGCTAGTTAAAAATGCGCTAGATTGTTGTGGAATAGGCCGATCGCAATAACTGTTTTCAGTCCTATTTGTGGCAGAGAGTTGTATAAAACATGTTATCCAGAAATCGCGCTGCTACCAAAATTAATACCGATGAAAAAATATCTATTTTCAAAATTATGCGAGGAAGAAATCTATGAAGATAAATAAAGTGGTGATCGATTTAAAATAAAAAATAAGGAGTTAATTTAATTCGCTGACACATTGACCTGCCTGCCTTACTGCCTATATGACAACATTAGATACAAAATACACTTTTCTGCCACTGGAAACTGACTGACAGACAATAATTTACCTGTATAGGCGTTGTTCCGGTATATACACAGTTCTGATGAATCATTTGAATATTCAACATCAAATTAGCAGGTCCATAGATCCACCCCAATTTCCAACCAGTTACACTGAACGTTTTGCCTGCTGAGCCAATGGTGAGAGTTCTCTCCCACATTCCGGGAAGGGTAGCTGTTGAAAAACCATCATTAGATGATAATTTATTTACACAGGTCTACAGTTATCTATGTATATTTACAATCCACATGTTTGCATTTGTGAATTCAATCCTATTCTAGTTTGTGAGAGAGCTATATCGCAGTATAGTCTATATGTGGAAGCTCACAGCGACGTGATATGAGCCCAGAGCTCCTCCTTCTTCGCCGCAGTGTGCGCACGTTGAAGGTGTTGCGGCCAAACCATCTCATCAACATTCTCAAATACATTCTATCAGGATAGTGACATGAACTTATCCCCAGGTCCTACAATGAGTTCCCGTGCCTAACAGAGATGGATGGTGATATTTTACCACATACAGCGACATATCTTGGTAGCGATACTAATGAGACCTGCTGCTTCACTGCAAGGTCGTCAACAATTTACCTACATTGCAGAAGAAGTCCGGCATTCGTAGTTACATAATCGCTTTATAATTTATAAATAACTTATGTCATTGTATTATAAATTCAACCGTATTATTCCGCGCATCTCAAATTTCAGTGAACATTCATTGAGTTATGCTGACAGTGCCTAGGCACAGTGCATGATACTAAACAACAGAGGATGCAAGTTTTTTCAGAAATAGTAATGTGAATCCATTGTCTGTAGACCTGTGTGTGTAACCTAAAAATAGTATTACCAATTCTAATGTGCTTATTGGGTTTGAAAATTAACCATTCATATACCTCATCGGATATGCATAGTACATTCCACTTCTTGCATAAATCAGCTATGTGTTCCAATTCTTTCTCCGTAAACACCTTTCCTAGTGGATTGTTAGGCGTATTCAAAATAATGATTTTAGTTTTTGAATTGAACATACTCTCCAACTCATCAGGATCAAGGATATAGTCAGCAGAGGAAGGAAGCCTCCCTTTAACTTCATTTTTCTATAACAAAAATGGTATAACTATAAATCCTACTGTAGCGGATTTTCAAGGCCCAAATTCTAAAACTAAAAATGTGAGCATCAAGTCGGCTATGTTGTCTCCATTTATTTTAGTAATCCTCATCACCACTACTGACTAAGGCACTATGTCACCACCTGGTGGTGGTGGTTTGAGTCACACAGACAAAAGAATGAAAAGATAAATAATTTAATAGAAGAATAGCTAGACAGGATTAATAGTATGTTAGCTTTGAGAGCTCTACCTCTGTATCCATGATAGGATCTAGCTAGCTAGTTGCCAAGTAATCTGGGTAACCTAAAGTCAAATCTGACAGTCCGACGATGATTTAAATATGAATTGAAACACGTCACTGAAAGAAAAAAAAATTATTTGTGAAACTTTGTTAGATACACAGTCCCTTTATCTGCATAGTTATAATGGGTTTTATATAGGCACAATATGATTTTTTCAAGTTACATTGAAGACATTGTTTTCTTATGCTTTTATATACTTCTTAGATCAAGACTGAGCTTGTGTATGTTTCAGCAGGCTCATATATTATGTATTTATAGCTTGAACTATATTGTTTTGATTGTAACACATGATTTCTTTGTTTTCGTTTTTATGACCTTATTTTTTTTTGAATTTGTGTTGCTGTATTTTTTTTAATTTCTTGTTCTATACATTTTTCAAAGTGGAACTTTATATGACATAGGTAATAACCCCAATAAATGATTGATTGATATATAATATTGGAAAATATTATTCATCACTTCAACAACCTCATTCTAATAATTATAAATCACTTACTAATCTCAAAGGTATGAATTTGGGCACTCCACCTGCATATTTCACCATAGGCTCATAACAGTCAAAAAATGGTTCAATTATTATCACTTCATCTCCATCCTCCACATGTCCTGTGATTGCAGAGTACAAAGCTTCATATGCACCTATAGTTGTTAATATCTCGGTTTGTGGATTGATTTCTCTCCCTATCAGTTGTGAGTAGAGCTTTGCTAAAGCAGCAATCAGTCTTGGATGACCCTTGAAATTTTAAGGATGCATAGTGATATACAATTTGATGCAGAATATTATAGATATCAGCTGTATTGACATACACAAATCTCAAATTCCATTCAATCAAAATGAAGAAAAAAACATTAATTAAATCATTTGTTTTAAGAATATTTATCTTCGATTCACATCCTATTATTCTAGACATTTGATCTTGGTCTATTTCCAAAATCACTGCAATGGGTAATTACAAAATGGCTTGTATCAGAATAGAGATTACCTTATCATTCAAATATGCTTGTCAACATGAACTCATTTTGTTAAAAGTTTATCAATGCTAAAACTGATAAACATTTAAAAGTAAAGAGTGATATTTTTTCTACATGCCTTTGCTTTGTAGGTTATTATTCTGCTTTAAGCTTAAAGTGATATAAATTGTAATATTATTTCACTGACATATTTCTAAAAGATCAATAAAAATACACCATAAATTAATATTTTCCACTGTTTTATAGTTACAGTTGAACATAAAATTAGGAGTATGGAAATAAAAGATCCTACAAGAATGAATGGTGCAAAATGCTGTTCTTCATTTACCCTGTGTTACTTACAAATCCTCTAGTATACTGGTGTAGCATATAATTTTCTCCACCAGCTACTTTAGCAAGTGCATCTGTAACATATTTTGGTGGAGGAAAATCTGGAAAGCCTTGGCCTAGATTCAGTGGTTTGTAGTCTATAGCCAGCTGGATATATTCTACCCTAAAATTAGTAAAAGATTCTACTAAAAAAGCACAATTATCCATGTAACTTGAACTATTGGTTTTCTATATGGTCCAACTTACTTATTTTCATTATTAGGTCAAATGAAAAATCAGCCAAAATAGTCAGATTGAGTTTATGCATTCCTCAATCTAACTGTAATGTCGAGATGTAAAGGTAACTATCATAAATACAAAATGTTCACTTACCATACGCTTTTTTCACTACCAGCAAACCTTTTAGGCAGTGTAAACTTTTGTTTAATTTCCGACATACTTGCACGACTTTTGAGTGAGAATGTCCTCCTCGAGATATCCAGACACCTATGAACTTTTGTAATTTGATGTGTTATTTGTTTAATAACTGCTGACATCTGTGCTTTAGATAAATTGATAGATATAAAAAATATACTATTCAAATAGAGTATTCTGTTGATTATTTTACTCACTTATGCTACACAAAGGATATGATGCTTTACTATTCTATTATCAATGATTATGACATAGCATTTCTAATCCACCAAGCCGTAATAAAGACATAAACAACAATAAATAAATATTTAATAAGCCGAAATTCATAAGATAATCGTATCACCTTTGATGTCAAAAACAAAATTCAAACTTCAAACTAATTTAAGCTTAAACACAGAATACACAATACAGCATACAGTTGTCAGTGTGCCATGCTGTGATTTGAATCACAGAACACAGATTTGAATACTAAACAGTTTGGTAACCCCAGATAGCCAACCTGTTACGTAACGATCTCTATAAAATAGAATTCCAATATTGTTTGCTTCAATTACTCGGAATTTTAAAATAAAGAAATCCTCTCAACCTTATTGATAGACGGTTTCAAGGTTTAAAATATAAATGAATAGGTACTAATCCTATTCGAGGATCGAAGATTGAGAGTTAGTCTGATCGTCAATAGAACATCCCCATCCTTACAATTTTCCTAACAACTGTCATCTATCACTGTCATCATAACCGTGTGATCTGTCATCCGTCAACTGTTCATCATGAATGAATAACAACCATATTTTATTAATTTGATCTATTGATCATTTTGGAAGTATTTGGAATGATGTATTTTCGAGCTCAACACAGTTAGATTTGTGGAATGTTGAGATAATACTCAAGAAAATGGCAGAGCGTATAATACCAATTCAAATAGAAGGTCTAGATGAGCAGAAGGAGAATGGCAGTGGGGATGAGCAAAAGATATCGAAACCAATGGAATTACTTAGTATCAAACCTGAGAAACCAAATATTCAGATAAAACCTGCTTCTGTCGTGAGAGAACAAAAAAGCAAGTTGCAAGAATTCGACTTGTTTGAAGAGCATTGTAAAATTAATCTACCAAATGCAAATGTTCAAGAGAAAATCATTCTGGTGGTTGATAGGGCTCAAGACGAAAATCCTACTCCTTTCAAAACAAAAACTCAAACATTTACGCCTCTTAGTATGTTGAAAAGAGCCCTTCACATATTTTTGAAGCTGAAACATGATATAAATAGTGATCATGAGTTTGCTATAATGACTCTGAATGAAAACAATACGTCGTGGATTACAGACTTTACTAGTGATTTGAAGAAGCTGCATAAAACGATAGATCAGATTTCAGAATGTGAAGTGGAAGACACATTTAATCTTAATGGTCTATTTGAACAAGTACTTAAAAAAGTACCAATCTGTGCACCAGAAGGACCAGATATAAGCCCTAATTTTATTATACGCACAATAGTATGCTGGGGTCGTTCTTACACTCTGCCTCAGATAGAAAAAGCAGAATCACTCAGTACACTATTTGAAAATCCATACTTTGTTTGTGATATTTTGATTACACATGAGCCAGTGGATCCTAGCAATTATTGTGATAAAATATTTAACTTGCTCATTGAGTTACTCCAGAACATTGGCCATAAGGGGTCATACTTTTTTCCTGTTGGTCGTGATACAGCAAGGATCCATTTATGTATGGCAAAGCTATTGGGACATCCTCTACAGAGGCCTGGACAAAAACTTGTCAAGGCTTAAGAAATAATTTTGATGTATTTTTTTTTGTAAAACTCAGATGTGTGAAATAATCAAACAATCATATGACATTATTGTTCAATTTATTAGTTGAGATCCAACCTTGCCCGATATGTTTTTTTTCAGATTTAAGTGCATTGTACATTACTACTTAGTTTATATCTTTTATGTAAGATTTGAGCTTTTGGGATTGACATACCTATTCTCAGAAAACAAAAAAAATGAGTAATACTGTTAATTAAAAAAAAGTTATTGAATAAACTAAAAAAATATATAGTGTTTGTAAGAATTCGCGTAGGTAAGTACTAATTATTAGGTTTCAAAATACTGCAAAGCTAGATCTGATTTATTCTGATGGAAAGATGATAAATGTGGGACACCAGCGTTGGAGCTGTTCGAAAGTCTAGGTTATATCAAAGGCACTGATGTGATTCTCTTCAAATGATGGAAAAGTGGACTTACCCCACAAATTTGTAATGGAAACCTTGAGATCTGAATTTGATTTCTGGTGATTGATGCCTGTGGTTAGTTGGGCAACTTAAATACGACATATATGCTAGACCACCCAAATTGCGACATAACATTAATTTTTGAGAGGTCCAAAGTTGCAAATTGTACTATCCCATTAACACTATTGTGATATCAGAAGATATCACGTCCATAGCCTTGTTCATGCATTTCAATCTACTTATGTATTTGGGAAGCGTACTTTCTGTTTGTTATTCAGCACCTGGTGATTATGTAGTACCAAAAGCAAACGTCGTGTGAGTCATCCTATTATCTATTCTATATCACTATTGTTTCGGATTTCAATGCAAACAATACAAGAAAATGTTGATCTAGACCAAGGTTTACTATCAACAAAATACTGATACTGGTTCTATTATGATTCAAAGTATATATATCGGTAGAGTGAAAAATACAGAACTTAAGTCGTTGGCAAAGTTGTGCAATTTAACGCTGATCTTTTGATGGTACACCATCACGTGGAATTCCGAGTGGTAGAAAAACCGAAAATCCTAGTTTTACTGTTTGCATTATTATAGTTTTTAAATTTTGAGTTTACGAAAATGAATAATTTTTCATTTAGATTGTATATGCTCTTACATCATTCACAGTTTTCTCTTCGGGATAATTCGTTCAAAGGATTGATGTGATTAACTCTGCATTTGTTTACCCTCACTCCATATTGATTTGATGATGTCTGACGTACAAGTTTCTGTTATTTCATGTAGTGTGTAGTCCCTTTAGTTGCATCTCCGCAGCCGCGTATAATTTTATATCATCCATGCAGAGAAGATGATCGATTTTGTGATGCTAATTAGTTTTCTGATTCCTGATGTTGAAACCATAGCTTGTGTTGTTTAGTGCGTTTTCTTCTTATTATTTTTATTATTATACCCAGGAATGTTCTTCTCGAGAGAATTACAGTGTGTAATTCTACTTGACTCTTTTTTATGAATGTATTTATATCGATATAATGATATCAACTTCGTTTCTGTCGGATTTTGATCATGATTGTCAGCCTCGAATGCATTTTTTCAAACTACCTGTGAAATTTAATTTTTTGTAGACTTGGAGTTATGTTATGAGGAGGAGGGAATTCAAAATTGGAGTTATCAGACGTCCTCTTCTAAGCGTACATGTCCGTTATTTCGTTCCATGTCTGGAGTAATCCGCTTTTCTCTGACTCGGCGATTTCTGCATCACCGACCCTTTGGCGGCATCTTGAAAACGGCCGGTGAAAAGGCTCAAGCGCTGTGATTCAATTTGTATAATATTCCGTAAAATTTTGTCAGGTCCGAACAGCTCGAACCGCCAGTGGGCTTGAGTCAATCAGAGTGGGGCAAGTGCCCTACTATGACTACGCCCTTGATCTTACGTTAAAAAAGTCTTCCAAGCGTTTCTCTCCACTTCTTGTTCTGTGCCGCGGCCTCTTGTGAAACTCGTACACTCGGGGTCGCGGGATACCTTTTGAACTATCCGCGCACGCCAACTTTCTTCACAGGTAAGCAAATGGTGGGGCCCGCGTCTCGGCCGCTGCCGGCGCGGCGAGCCATACTACCGTTTCAGCGATGTTGCCGAGTCTTCGGTAACCGTTTTCCTTATCCAAGGAATGCGCCCTACTGGACAATGAACCCACCCGTTCTTCCATTATCTAGCATTCCAAACTCGTTTGTACCTACCTACTAACCTTCTGTACGTTCTACTTTGGTGTCTCGGTCCCACTTTTTACACTCAGACTTGTAGATAGGAATTGTAGCTTCCAAGGGGTCTTGTCTAACGAAAGTTAAAATCCGATGGGCAGTGCCACTCTGCGCGATACTCAGAGCTTAATATTACTATCATGTGTCGTATATTAAAAAAGTGGTTTGACAAGTGGTAAAACTGTTAAGTATTTGTATAGTTGCTGCTTCAAACGATCTTGTATCACATATCATTTCATCTTGCAATCATAACACATTTAGCAGTGTATTAATCGAGTTTCTTGTAGAAGAGGAAACATCCTGTGAAAACAGGATAATTTTTTGATTCATTCTAGTTTCCAGTTTTGAACATACAAGAACATAATTCGACTTTAAAGCATTCTTTGTCATTGACAAATAGACTTTTGGTCAGCTCCCTAAATAGCTATAATATAAAATGAAGTTGAAAGACTAGAATGTCTCAGAAATTCTTAGGTGAGCTAGTTCATAAATTATAATAGAAATATAGCTAATGCATATACCTACATTATGTTAGCACAAACATGCCACATTGTTTGCATCTCATGCAGGTACGAGAATCCTAAATACAAGAATACTATCAAACTGCTTACTTGTTTTTGAAAGAGAGGTATCTCAACATTAACAGATAATGATTTATTATTATCTATTAAATTCTTCGTAAAACCTGATATATCAGACCACATGGCAACAGCGCATCAACAATAAACTTGTCCAGCCGAAGCTTGAAATTCCACGAGCAACCTTCATTTCATTATTTTGTTTCATAAAGTGCAACGCTTACTTGAGTGCACATCGACTCGATGCCCGGAAATAGTGGAAACTCGAAAAGCCGCGTGATTTTCACTGCTTCTCCATTTCGCTCCGAACTGGCTTTTGGCGGCTAAGATCTTGAATGTAGTGTCGTGTAGCCTTTCGTCGGACAAAGTTCAGGTGTGTTTCGGATCGGTGTGCCTATTGTATATAAGCCAAAAGAGGATTTTGGAAAGACATACTAACGATGAAGTACAATACCATCAGTACCAGCAGTCTGGTGAATGACGGCAAGAAGCCCTCTTTGACCATTTACGCAGACATGGATATATCATACCAAGTAATCATTGCTTTTTCGAATGTATTATTTATTGTAATGTTTATCATGCACGTTTTGGGTCTTCCATAATTATTGTTGTACCTAAACAGGTCCATGTAGGATTTCGTTCATTCCCTGAAGGGCAGGCAATTTTTCAGGGGAATTCTTATTGTGTTAAATTAAATTAATGTGTCTTCAGGGGATGACGATTGATTAGGTTGAGTTGATCATGACTCTTCACCAATCATCTGAAACAAAAGGTCTTCCAAGCATTGCCCTTTCTCTGCATCCACGCTTGATTGATCAGAATGTATTTTCAAATAAATAAAGAAAGAGAGGAAATATATTACAGCAGAAACCCCAATGCTTCTCATAATAAATTTTGCCGTTGCGTTGGTGTGGGATTTTCTATAAGATCAATTAGTAATCTCGAACTTTTGAGCTTGACATACATATGGGACATTTATTGAGAGATTTTACCAACGGATATGTAATGAAATATCAGCTGGAAACTAGTACGGAAGGTAACCCTAGATTCATGTTGTACCTACCACTTGTTCATAAAGGTATTTCATCTGAATTTATTTTCAGATATATTAACCTTACCTTACCTCAAAGTTGTGTACCTACAATACACTGAATAATTTATGTAAAATGTAAATTCTCGCCAATTTATTCTATTTATAGATATTATTTAAGGATTGAACATATATGAAAAGTTCAGTATTTTGATTGACTAGACTCTAGAGGTTCATTTTTGTTAGGTTATTTTGAAGCTGAAATGTGCTCCCTTTCAGTGAAGAGTATCTAACAAATCAATATAGTTTGTACATCTTTTGCCAAGTATTCTTGCAGATTTACCCCCTACAAAAATTAAATTATAATGGAATTAAATTCATAATTGGAAATTCATCTTGATCATGTTGTATAACCTCATTTTTTTTATTTCGATGATGCTTGAATGGCTGCAAATGAGTTTTATTAGAAGGAATACCAAAACGATAATTGATCATAATTTGAGACTTCTTCCTCCTCTCATTTTTTTTTAAGAAACGAAACTTTAATATTTCTGTGACGAAATGAAGTTATCCATGCTAATTAGTCTATCCTTATACCTGGAGAAACTGGTAGTATGTCAAAAAAATTCTTAGCTAGTTTATGGGTAAGGATGCACTACCGAAAATCAGCTGTTACTTTAGTTAGATGCTAAAGAACGAACACCATTAACATTAGGTAGTATCCACCAGAATGATTGATCCTGTTTCATAATCCTTATTCATCAATCGGGTTTACTATAGATTTGTTGTTCCAATTGCACTAAAATGGTAAAAGATAACGCAGTTGGCAAGCCTGGACAAACTATGTATGACAGTTCAAGTACTTGCATTCGACCATGCCTAAACTTAAGTTGAAATAAGATTTCATTTTTGGAAACTGTGTTTTATCTTATCAATTATTGCAATGACATCACGTGCTCCCTTGTGAAGAAACTCGGTCAGAAGAGACTTCAATGAGAGATCAGAAAGCAGAAGGGAAAAACTTAAACTTGAAGATCATGTTACCATTTTCGACGAGAGAAAATCGGTGTCTGGGAGGAATTTTGAACTCAGGCTCCTTGCGACAATGTAAAATTTCCATAAGTAACTGTATTAATTCAACATATATGAC
This sequence comes from Bruchidius siliquastri, assembly GCA_949316355.1. Classification (NCBI taxonomy): domain Eukaryota; kingdom Metazoa; phylum Arthropoda; class Insecta; order Coleoptera; family Chrysomelidae; genus Bruchidius; species Bruchidius siliquastri. The sequence goes on along the minus strand of OX438533.1, from coordinate 37,691,241 downwards.
AATCAATACTTGACCTTTACAAAAATTACCACCGATCATTGTATTAATAACACTCGTTGTGAGCTCAAAATTAATGTTGGAATCGATTGACATGACGTTCTTTTTTTATCGATATCACGTACTTTTCTCCAACTAATAATTCATCAGCTGTAACAAGGATAATAAAATTAGTAAATGAATCGACACAACCCATTACAATGAACTATATGGGATGTTATTTATGTGTCTATTTGCACGGGTCTATTGTGCAAGACCCTTCCATGCACGGCTATTAGGCAGATGGCAGTCAAAAATAAAACCACACCTCACACAAACGAGGTTGTACCCTTCTGAAATGCATTATTCGGAATATGCACTCACGCACCGTTTGAGAGGTCAAAGCTGTGCATGCATTTCGTGTATCAGGCAGCTGTGTATCATACACTCTGTTATTAGCCAGAGGCACAAAAAGGCAAAAACCTCTCTGAAAAATGTTCAGTGTAGAAATTATATCCTCTCGACGCGTCGAATTGAAAGTATCGGTTTCTTTTAATCTACTATCTATATCAAGGTTAAATAATAATGCACCTACTTGGAGTCCCTTTAAATTGGAGGACCGCAAACTCTGCTTCTTACATTTCACATAGTAGTATTAGGAGAGTGAAAATACTCCGAAACTTAATGGCGCCAGGACGAGGTGCTGGCGAGACGGGTTCGAGTCTCATCTGTCAATCGGTCACTTTAGCCACTATTTGAAAAGTGCGCATTTCAACAACGATTCAGAATCGGACTTTCAAACGCAGTCAATGGATCAGACATAAAAGCATTAACAGCTACGTAATAGTTCAATTTGTATGATAAGTATACAATTTTCAATTCACTGTAGCGTATTCTGAATGCTTTTGCGAGCATCTATACTGCGTGTTGATTTTTACAAAAAATTCACAGTTGTTTCTCATGCCTTCCGCATACCAGGCATTCTTCGAAGTATGAAACGTGCACCCACATATACGGCACCACAAAAACAATTAAACATAGAGGGACTCAACTTGGGTACGTCGTGCTGAAATCCTGTCTACAGGACAAACAAACCACAAGTTGAACGATCAAAAATTTTTGAATATAAAATACCTGACCATTTGGATCTCCGGGAGCTCTGTTAGCGAAGTTTGTTGATCTTAGGAGGGTTACGCTAATTTTGCAATTTCAATAACTACAAAATATACAATACAGGTCGAATTGATGATATTTTCTTGGGGTCTATTAAAAACTCACTTTGGGGCCTCAGACACACCCTGTTCATAAAAAACCTGTTCATCTAAAAATCATTCACATTTGTTTTAGGCTTATATATTATTACGTATTACGCGTATATATTATTATTCCTATTCTATGATGTAGTAGCTAGTAAACTGTTAATTATTATGTCATACAATTCTCGGTTTGTTGTTTGTTTATTAAACGCTAACAAGATTCTCATGACGACCTTGTCATCATTCATAAATAATAAAAGTATACAAGATTAAGTTCGTGAGCATTGCTGACAACGACGATGAAAAAATATCACCGCCTTTGATTGCTGAAAATGAAGCATAATCCTTACCTCCAGTGTCGGAAAGTTATGACCTGACCTTGATAAAATCTTGACATTGAGCTATTCCTGCTTTTTTGTTTCCAGTATTTTCAATGATCTTGGGGGACTCCGAATATTTCCTAAAAGTGTTTAAACTTCATTTTTACAAGTTCTTGAGTACTAATGCTAGTTTACCTATCGAGGTAAAATAATGTTCTGAGAGCATCACACTGTACTTCTATTTATATTGTTTGTATTGAAACAGTATATTCTCAAGTAGGTGGTTATGGTTTCGACCTTGAATTCTATCTACTTGGCTGCAGACAGGATACCAAGGTTATTTGCATTTTGTGGTTACTTGGAAAACAGCGTTATTGAAAATGCACTACCGACTTCATACGCCAGTAGGCGAGAGAAGCCTTGTAATCGCGAAACATTTCGAATTCGAGTTACTATATTTTCTTACGTTTCATGAATATGCATAGCATTTGGATGATGATACTAGGTTTACAACTATCGCAAGAACGAAAAGGCTCTACAGTTTTTAGAAATTGATCCAATGGCGATGGATCAATCATGATACAACTAATGATCCATTGCCCTTCTATGACACGTACAATACTGGTCTTATATTGAAATTAATAGGGTAGGTTACTGAGGCAAGGACGAAACACCTATGGAGTCTTTAGAAATTGATGTAGTGAAAAAATAAATGCTTATATTTTTTAATCTTAATCAATGTAGAAGCATGAAGAAATTCAATTAGGTAACAGATGGTAGATACTTTCATATGGATAAACTTCTTCATCGTTCGAGTTGATATTTTCCTGAAAATATTTCCACAAAAAAAAAAACAGCGGAAATACTAGAACAGTTATTTCGTTAATCACATGTGATTTTAATTAATAGTCGGTACAAGTGAAGATGAATATTTTACAGAATTCATTTGCTTCTACAGACGGTCAAAACTGTTTATTTCAGTTACTTCTCCATTCTTATCTCCATCGGCTAATTAATTAGGTCTTAATATGAATAGAAGTCTAGCATATTACTAAATATAGTGCTGTTTATTTGCTCTATAAAGTATGCGTTTGAAATATAATTGGATATTCTAAGTGTTTGAGTGAAATAATTTGTATCTTCCACATTTCCTCCGCTAATCGTTCACTTTAAATACTGAACATTCTTCCTCCTTCAAATCGTGCACATAAAAAATATATGGTAAGATACACTTTGGAAGAGTTAAACTGTTTTAAGTTGGAAGTATGAAATTGCAATAATCCCACACAAATGGTTTCAATCGGATTGCAGTTGTTGCTGTATTTGTTCATAGCTGCATAGTTTATGGTTTGCTAGACCTTGTTATGTATGTTTTAATTCATATAAACATACGATTGTGCGGTAACTAACGAGTATATTCACGTTATTTTCCCGTTACATAACATGTCGAAATGCTATGCACATAATATATGATATTGAACATTCGAATCAAAACGGTTCATCGAACTTGTTGAGATTTTCAACATACTATTCGTGATTTAATGAAATATCACACCACGTATGAATTGGTCATTCTAAGGTCATAGAATCTATTCAGTATATGGATCTATTTTGACTATTCCCGTTGAATAGATCCTTTAAAAGAACCGTGTCATTTATAACAAAACCCATTGTCTAATCATTTCAAGTTGATTTGGAAAATTCTGAAGCGAGATCGATTATTATCTAAACCAGGTACACAAGCACACAAGTATAAATCAAACTCGTATGTCCTACATGTAGGATGACATTCTTCAATTTATTATTGTATAAATTACCTACTTCTGTGTTTATGTTATAATCAAGCTGTAGACAGTTCTCTCTTCAATTAAGAAAATGGTGTCAAGTCGGTTGACTCTGTATTTTCTTAATAAAGATGTGAATCGAATTTTAGAGCTTTTGATCTTTTAAATTTCAATTGAATAAATATTGGAATTATGTACTGAGGGACCTTCATTCTTGCATGATAAAGAAATCCGAGAATTTCAGTATTTCCAAAGCAATTGAGCATCTTATCAAAAAGAAGAATGTAATGTTTCCAAATAATGTTCAACTATTAATAGCATCAACTGTCAGTGACCTTCAGTCACGCTGACATACCACAAATACCAATATTTAAACAACAAAAACAAATGATGTCATCAAAGGTGTCCAAATTCTGAGCAGTAATCCAGATATGATCTATGTGGATAATAGATGATATTGGCTCTCAGAATTCAAGCGTTGAAACTGCTTGTAAGTATCACTAGAAAAGATTTTAGTGAATAAATATCTGATTGGTGTGCAACTGTGCATGGCTGTCTAGATACAATCAAACGTGCGTCAAATCAATCCGAGTTTGATTCAGTGACATTAAAAAGAGCCTGAACATACCAAATAGAATATGTAATGACTTTGGTTTTCAGTAACACTGTACTCATTCATAATAACCTGTCATACTGACTGTCGCTATTGCCTACTTCACTTGGTGTGTCTACATATTAAGAAATATTCCTTTCTGACAAGGAACTCGTGTACTTTTCTATGATGAAGCTGTTAGGTTATCAATTTTATCGCTGCGAAAAGAACAATGAAATGCCTGTATTGTAGTATATGAGCTCAAGCGTTAACCACAATTATTTTTAACCTACATTGCATTCCTTTGCCTGATTGCAACACGCGGGACTCAATGCTATAAAATCTCTCGTTATGAATTTATTGCTCAATTCTACGGGAATATTAATATTTCTTTAACGTCTATCATGTCCGTATTAAATGGCTATTGTACGGTATGGAATATTTTTCCGTTTTACCTCCCGTCAGTAGGCGGGGGAGTATTACAATCGCGAAGTTTATTTGATTGACACTTTGAATTCGAGATACGTATTCTCGATTTTTTATGACATATGATAACGCTTACCAAACATTATCAAAATAGAAGCAGTAACTACTAAGATCAGATAGTTTCAAACTAATTAATTTCTGTAGCTGTAATGATACATGATTATTTTTTCGCCATTCTAGTGATTTGCAGTTTATGCCTGTTGCTTGAAAATTTAGTTTTAGCCTAAACGCTTCAGTTGGACTGGAAGCCTAGTAATTGGAAAACGCATGTACCTACAAATTATGATTCAATGCTCATTAACGGCGTACTTGAAACGTACCTATCGCATTTTTTACCAAACCTCGTTTACTTATCTTATGCATGCTTATTTTTGAAACGCGATAAACCTTATAGTCGTAAAGATACCACATTTTATAGTCGCTTGTTTATTTTCTTTCCAAGCATTTCCCTGGAACACGGACTAATGAACGCATCGAGCTCATTTGTCAGTTGGAGTTACTCATTCATTTGTTTCCTCACTTGGCATCGAGTATCTAATTCAATTGTTTGGCATGAATTTATTAGTCCATTTGTGAATGGGTTGCAGCGCAGTTGTACGGTAGGCAACGTGGCAAAAATTATAGTGCATTTAGTGACCTGACCCACCGCATAGTGGACGTAGAGTGACCTCCCGCGTCGCGGCCTACCGCGATGAGGGCTTATCTGAAGAGATGTTCCATGCTTATGGACTTGAATTTGGGACGTCATAACCAAACGGAAGACTGTGAAACTGTGAGTCATATATTTTTAAAATGTGTTGCGGGGTATTTTTGTCAAAGATTGATTGATAATGATGTTAGTTCTGTATTTGAACATATTCAGTTACATCGTCAGACAAACAGATTTTAAATGTTGATGCTCGTTGCTTAGTAACCATATATTACCTATTTTATCTGAACAAGAATTCGAGTAATTCTATCTTGCTATCTATCAGTTATATAAATAAAGTACGGGTATCAGATTTTATGGTATCTTTTGTTTGATCTGATGTGAATATAATTTTTTTGATTGTATTTACTCTATAAAAATCTTCATAGATCTAAATCTTCATTGACAGATTACTGTTGCTACCGGTTTTCAATTCTCTCGTGTTTATTTAGTATACGTGGAAAACGTTGGGGTTCAAACAATTTGTAAGGTTCGGTTCTGAATGTGTCTCAAGTTCTGGATCAGTTGAAAGAGTAATTAAGTTTTTGTATTCCTAAAGATTATAAATTGTGTTTCTCATTGATTCTAGAATCATGTTTGGCATTCAAAATTTTAATTTGTACAGATTTTGCAAATGTGTTCATATGATTGCTTGAGAGGTTCGACATAGAGATAACCCACTTGATACCATTTTACGAACCACACTAATTACAGCAAACCCAGCGTAGACATTAAACCAATCTGGCAGCCACTCATAAAGAAGATCAATAGACTACGACTACAACCGACAACAAACAATGACCGACAAACAGCCACGTCAGCAGACCGGAATACCGCGCATCGGGAACCAATCAGAACAGACCGCGCACAACGACACGTCACCGGACGGGGTATAAATAGGCATGAAAGGAACGTGTTCGCAAGTTCACCTTAAGACGATTGAAGATAGTATATCAATCGAAACGTCGTGATACTCAAAAATTTTATAGACAATGGAAGTCCGAAATCAAACTTTTGATAAAGCTCTGTAGTTTTGTGGAGACAGTGTTATAGTAGTAAAAACGCTCAAATTTTGAGATAGGACGTATCCGATGCTCCTGATCATTTTTGGAAGCCGTTGCAGTAGGTGATTTCAAATCGTTTTATATGAAATGATTAGTGTTTCATATACTATTAGACAGTAAAAAAATGTTCCCATTGCTCAGGGAGAATCATGACGATAATGTTTCGGCATTCGGCGTATTCCCTTATATAGTGTACCATAAAACTGTGTATGCGATTGAGTCCCATTCTGATACAATGCTGAAATATTACGTGACTAATTTTCTTGATGAGAAATGGGGTATTAACCTTTGTGTAGTAGAATACTTAGTTCTTAATTGCCTTTAATTCACTTGACGCATACGCTACATGGGATAAGAAGGCAGATGCGCGTCCATCAGTGAACGTATCTTTTTTTTTCTTATGAACGGATGTAGCGGATTAATTGATGTGCTCGGTAACATATGGAAGTGCATGTTGTGCAATTGTGCCTCCAGACAGGGCCTTTTTAATTAGACAATGTCATCAATTAATGTGATCGTGAAACATGACAATCTGGGAAGCAGTTGGTGAGTTTTTGATTTCGCAAAGTTTTCTTATTGGATTATCTTGATGTATCAACTTATTATTTTTTCTTCCCACGCCAATGGGCGGTGAAGTGTTGTAAACGAGAAAAATTCTGATTTCGGGAAATTGTGTTTCATGATATATCAGGAAAAATCATGCGTGAGACTGTCTGTCTGTTCTGTAATTGTTGGCATTTGTATAACTCGGGATTTTGAACTGAACTTTGGATGATTACTATATTACTATGTATTTGTTACTATTGTGAAAACGTTAAAAAAGATTCGTAGTTTTCCATAATTTCAGGTCGTAGTTAACTCCGATTTCCATAGGGGGCTGATTTGTTCTACTTCTGTTTTAGCAACTACTACTAGTACAGACTCAAGTCTCATTTAGCTTGCGCCACGCTGGAGATGAGTATTATACAGGAGATATGATCCGCTTCAACTATTTATCTCCAAATAAATTGAATGAGTTCAGATTCTTTGTTTGATATCGACACAGAGATAATTTGGCTTATTAATCTCCTTATTTTATGAAATTTGTGGTACAATTTGCGAATACCACACATTATTGTGAAATGACTCGTAACCCAAAGAAATAGTTACCATGTTTTTAATAGGAATAGTTATAAACTTATAAATAGCCATATAATTGTCACATTATTCTGTAATTTATTCTATCTTGTGTATATATGGTCTGTTGAAGCTCATTCAAAACAAAACAAGGGAAATACATTAAGATAATATCGACAGTATAAATATGCTTTATGTCGAGCTTCCATAATAATTTTATTGATTCTTTGTATTAACTGATGTTTTTTTGAAATAGAATATTGTGATATTATCTTGCTTATAATATTTCGTTTATTCAGAAAACTAATTTGTCATTTGGATAATTATTTCTGAAATTTTGAGAATGAAGAATATGGATAAACTATTACTTGTGAAAATGTGATACAGAGCGTGGCGTGGTAGGAGAGGACTCGTTTTTTCTGCTTTTCAAGCAGAGAAATTAGCATGATCAGAATCCCATGAGTAATTTGCAACCGAATTTCAAAAGTCTTGGGAAGAGGATTCGTTTTTTTGGTCTATGTTAAAATGTGCAATTTGAATAGGCAATTTTAAAGAGTTTCATCATAGATTTTTTTGTTGTTTTTTAGCTTTTTAGGGATGTACTTTTGGGTTTTGCGCTTCAAGTATGTCTCACGGAGAGTCTAAATCAAAATGTTCAGGGTGTCGCACGAGTCTGTATGTAAAAGCTTGTAATTTTAGGAGCTCATCGTTTAATTCGTGAATTCCGATGAACTTTGAACTATGTAAGGCTCCAAAACAAGTCGGCATGGCTACACATACATGTAATATTAATTGAAGACTTTTACATATACAAATAATTCAGGTTGCTCTCAAATTGGCCTCTCAAAGTAGAGGTTGGTTCTCGCTCTGTATTTTTTGATAAAAACGTATAAATACATTTTTTGGAATTATCTGGGCATTATCACCGATACCTAGAGGGGATTCGATTATTAACACTTTTGGATGAAGTCGTAACAACAATAACTCACATCTTCGGATTTAATAAAGAATAATTGAGTATTCATAGTACATTCATATCCAGTTTCGTTCACCGTTATGTTTTTGTAAAGAAAAAGGACTGCGTACTTGGCCCTTTGTTAGTATCTCTCGTTCTGACAACGTCGACCCCGTTGTCGACACAACTGAAGCAGCTGTTCCTGTTCGTATCCACTTTTTTACACCAGATGAGGATATAAACCAACTACCCCTTCTTCGTCTTTATATCATCGCGTGTATTCACTTTGTTAAAAATCAAATACCTAAATATGTAAAATAAGCTTATAAATTTCGATGAACATCCACAAAAAGCTTGTATTGTGCGTGTAACTTAAAAACTTGAAAACTCGAAATAGAAGCCCGAAGTGCTGAACTATTCAGGTGGGCGATCGTCGTAACAATTGCGTTAAGGGTTTCGGAAGAAGGTTCGTTGTTTTTTGTTCTTCAGGTTTCTTCTTGGGGAGTCGGAATGTGTAGGTTTCCCCTGAGCCTGTGCTGTTTGACTCATTTCTCAAAATCATATATAGATAAAGCTGATTTTTCCTTATTTTTCAAAATAGCAAAGTGTTTTAGAGGCAAATGGGTGAACCATCATCTATGGCTACAACAGAATATCACAGTGAAAGTCATTGTTAATATGTTTAGACATAAATCTAGAAAAAAATAGTTCATGTGCCACATCTCATATCTTAACTCATAAAGACTCGTCTAGACTTGACAGGTGTCCTTGGTTTAAATATACGTTGAGTGAAATGTCTTCTAATTGTTTTCTTTGAATGTGCTCTAGATACCCAAATTTCAAGCAGGTGTGTTTCGCTTTCAATAAATCAACGGAAAATCCCTGTCGTTTCACCCACTCCTACGCCTAATGCATATATTCCAGTATTCCACTGACCTCATACTTTCCTAATTACCTACGCTGATTACCTAATTAACGGTTCAGCCAATTTGAAGCTTTAAGCGTGGCTCCTGTCAGGTTAGCGACATGCGGTGCAATATGAAGCAATCGGCTGATTGTAGTTTTTAATGGAACAAACGAAAACAAGGTTGATATAATTGTTATGTTCCTTCAGAGCAAGCCAGAAATTTTGACAATTTACGTCCCACAACAATTGCCGAGGAAATGAACTCAAGATTTCTGGGTAATTGTGAAACATTTTGAACTTTAAATATTGTGTTTTCTTGACGTTTCATTACATACATAGCACGAAAAACCATTTGACTCTCTGTCTGTATTTGTCTGTACTGTCCCGATAATCGTTGACTCCACGGTAATTCCATAAGATACTTCTCAGATTTTGATAAATTTGACATAGAACAGTCAAACGTCGTAAGTAGGTAAATTCCGAAAATTTTGATACGTAAAATCGTAAAATGCAGTTACATATCGAAATGTATGTCTATATGGGAGGTTAAAAGATGGTGCTGATTAATTTTAATGATGATCTGTTCTTACTCTATGACAATTTAGTTGATAGGAATATCATTATTTATTTGAACCAAGAACAGTATATTTTCGGATTCAATACTCATTATGAAGAAATATACGTATATCTTTTGGCCTTCATTGCAGATACATATTTTTCAGATTCTGTTTATCTGTACAACACCTTTCAAACTTGAATTAGGAAAAATACTATATGGGGAAGATAAATGTAAGTAAGAAGTCACTTTGGTACAGTTCTGATACTTTTTTGGTTCTTCTTTTTAAGGTTTAGGAACCAACAGTAGCTTAGATAACAACTCGTCAAAATTACAGAATGCTTATACCAAAAATAAATTATATAATGAAGTTGAACTATTTGCGCCAAGATTATGATATGATCCATTTCAGATTTTTGTATTCTCACTTTCCTAGGTTTGAATTGAATATACCTATTCACTTAAATTTACTCTATATGATCAAAAATATAGTATTCTTATTTTTATAGCTTTGCGCATATTGGAAGATATGGTATACTTGAATGAAAGCACATATTCTTAGTCTGAAAATTTATGTGTTTGTGTGTGTCAATAATTCGAGGAAGAGCATATATTAAACTTTACTCATTTCCGAATTTTATTAACAAGTACATGTATGACATATCACGTGTAACATAATGAAGGCTTCAAAGGTATTGTTTCAGTTGAATGAGCAATTCGTTTGTAAAATAAATATACTATTTTAGTAATAAACGGTTAAACGGTATATTGTGGTTCAATAACTCAGGCGCCAGACATCCGATTATATCCCGTAATATAAAAGAGGCTGTAAATATCGTCTTTCTTAATTAACAGAATTATAAATAGTCAGTTACTCTTACAAAAGTGTCCATACAACCGATGTGCCTTGGTCGTTTATGGTTGTGTGCATTTTTGCCTGACAATGGAAGTACTATAAAGCATTGTACTTTCAGGTATAGTTATACATTTAGTGAAGTGTTTACGGTATGTTTGTAACCTACTACGAGATGCTGTTGTCACCTGCCAATTAGTATTTTTGCATTTGGGATTCGGAGATTTCCCTCGGATATGTTACAAAAGATAGAGTTTTGAGTAAATGAAGAAACATATTTTTTACGAGTTCATTAATGAGTATTCCATAATGCTAAACATGACAACTTAATCAGTTTGATATAATCTTGAATAAATATAAAAGGTACTTCTGTAGGGGGGGGGGGTTGTTTGGTATTATTTAGTATTTTATGTGAGTACAATTGTGAATTGGAAAGACCTAATCAACTATACAAAAATGTGTGCATAGTTAAATTGAAAAAATGTCTTGGAATTTTGAGGGGGCTCTGGACCTCCTGAATCTCCCGGCAATATTGGGTCATTTTGTAAATTCTGTCAAGTTTCTATTTAATTACACGCCATGTTTAAAGTTATAAAATATCAAGTAGTATGCCTCAGACCATGCATTGATCTGATCCCATTTTCAAAATCGTCTAATACAAATTCTGAGCAAGTTATTTTATTTTATTTTAGGTTTAAGAAGTTATGGACTCAAGAAACATAAATAAGTAAACTTCAGTTCTTTTCGGAAATGTTTTACACCGAACAATTTTACCTGCGTTCTGAAACATATATGCAAAACTGAAACCTTAAAATTTTGTTCAATATCTTATGCGATCTTGAAGACAGTGGTTGTGGTTTTCTAGGTATTTCCCTAGACCCTAATATGAATGCAGTTAAAGAAAAACTGTTTTCCCTCATAAAGGGATATAAAATCAGCGAATATAATAGCATATTAGCTATATCGGCTGAACAGAATGCTAGGATTGAAAAAGGTAGTTTTATTTTGACCCAGTACGATTGATGATGCTTTCCGAATAAAGTGAAACGCGTTGTAGATTTTTATTTTGGGACTCTGTGTTCACAATCAAATTTAAATGGCTTTACGGGAATTAAAATCGAAATTAAGTATTGTAATGATTCAAAACAGCTGATAGTAATGAATTCCGTAATTACCCTGTACTCGTAAAATAAACATAAACAATAATTTTCGCGTGAGTGCTTAAATCCTAGACATCCTGCTGGGTGCTATCGTGATTCATATCATTCGATGTCTACCATTACGAATTTAGAGAGTTGCGGCTGCATACAGGTGTTTTGTAAGTGTGACAATCGAAAAATCCCCTCGAGGTTTGACCGCGTCCTACTTTTAAGAAGCTTCTCGAGACCAAACCCGCGTTGGATGTTTTACATTGAGCGGGCATGAATTGTGAGAAAAATTATGCTGGTGATTGAAGGTGAGGAAGAAGAAGAAATTGACATACATTTCGAGATAAGCATCCAAAATAAGGCAAAACTTTCACTCCCAAAATTCAAATGATTTATGTTCATGAAAACGCAGAGTAGTGTTTTTAGCAAATTGTACTAGTAATCTCTCTCCTGTGACAGTTCTGAGAACTGATGACTCTATATGCGCAAATCTATAATATTCTTGAAGTAAGAATACTGTATTTCATCGTATAGAGTTAATTTACGTAAATCTTTTAAATTCAAATCTGGGAACGTGTTGGAAGTGAGAATACCAAAACCTCAAATTGAGCATATCATTATATAATTTATTATCAGTATAAACATTCGGTATTTTTGATGAGCTGTTATCAAAGTTACTGTTGGTTCCTTAAATTCAAAAAAGAATAACCAAAAAAAGTGTCAAAACAGTACCAATGTGACTTCTCTCTTACCTTATCTATTTCATACAGTATTTTTTCAAATTCAAGTTTGAAACAGATAAACAGAGTATAAAAAATATGTACCTCTACTTGAGCCAGAACATATTGGTTCACCATTGGTAATAGAGATTATTCAAAACTTAAATCAACACCTGTACACCCGTACAGGTGTTGATCTAATAGTCATAACCTCAATCTTTTAACATCCATTTATCATGAGAGGAGTTTGATAAAAATTAAATCCAATGGAAAATAACGGGCGCAGAAACAGACAAACTCGTACCGCTGAATTGCCGTTGACGAAGATGGCGATGAAAATAAGTAGATGAATTACTAGGAGCGAATTGCAAGATTGAAGTAAATGGGGTTCCGTTAGAAAATATGATAACCTTACAACAAAATTGAATACTTGTTAAGAAAAGCATTGAAATCTTTATTGTGAAGAAAAGTATATTTTTCTTTATAGTATATATAGCTTTAGAATGAAAACTGAATTCGAAAATATGCATTTCCCGGTTCAAATTAATAATAATTTTATGATCTAGTAAATTGTCTTAGAGTGAGATCAGATGTTCTTGTCGTGAGCACATCTTTACAAAAATCTCGCAATTCTTGGATTGAGAATTCGTTTTTCGTGTCTAGTCTAACCTAGCCTAATTAGTCATTTCATCGTAAATCCTTTTAGAAATACTTTTGAAAGGTGTTTTCCTAAAATATCGGATTAGGCATCGTTTCTTATGGAGCAAGAAGCTCGTATTTTATGAAGACATTCTGGAAATCCCAATCAAATAACAATGATACGTAACGCTCACCTACAAGCAGCTATTTCTTCGTGGAAACCGATCCGCCTGTGTTATATTGCGCCTATGACATACTAAATACTTCCGTTTGCTTTTCATATGTGACGCAATAGCACTACAGTCGGCGGTTCTTCCTTACTGATACGTTCACGTCATACAAGAAAAAGTGTATCGGTTAATTTATGCAACAGAAGGAGCTCATTTAAATACGTTTTATGTTTAATGTTTCCACATTTGCCACTGGAATAATTGTGCAGCCAAAATTGCAGTCCGTTGAATTCCATTACCGATGATTATATGGACAGTAACGTAGGCTTTTGCAAATGATTTGGGATTATATCACTTGTCCTAAGAAAAGGTTTAATTGGCAATTTTTTTCTTCCTGGCGAATAGTGTAACTATAGGGAAATTGTCATTTTTAGAAATTTCATCGATTTCGTCCCAAAATGATCAAACAATTGAGAAACCTACAAACATGAAATTTGGACTCTAACTCAAAAATCTTGTATCGCGAAAACAGCCAAAAGTGGTTTTGATAAATAATGTATATAAAGTTTGGGGGGTACTGACAGTTTTTGGTTTAGCAAAAATAAAGCAATATTACTTAATACTAACCTACATTGTATATATTATTATCTTTGACTAAAATTGGTGCTGCGGTTACTGAGTTTACGTGGTGACAAGAGCGGCGACTGCTGAGCCGACAGTTATCAGTAAATTTTTTGTTAATTGTTTTGTTCGGCAATATTTTAAAAACAAAGCCTTATTTGTTACACTTGAACTTCGCTTATAGTAGTTTTACTTTGAGTTATTTAAATTTCTCTATTTTTGAAAATAGGTTGAAACGCATTAAATTTTCACTTCTATTTATCTACGAGTCTGGAATCCAAATTGAACAAAATAGTTTCGCACGCCACTGGCTGTATAAGTCCACATTAAGCTCACCCCGTATGCTGTGTTTTTGTTATTAATTTTGCAAGTTACAGTTACGAATTACGACAACCAATAATTTGGCAACCGCCTGTAATTTGGGCACATCGTAATGGAACGTGATGAAAAATTAACAAATCACGCACATCTTCATGATTGTTGGTAGCCCTTCAGTTCTACGTGACTACCTATTTTTTGCATTTGCAATCCGTAATCCTTGATCATAGCTAAAGATATAGCAGCAAAGTTTTCGCGTTAATATCTATGAATCTAAATATTTTTCTGTTCGATTAGTTTATACATTAAGAATGGCTGAAGTACATGTTCAAAAATAGTTAAAATAAATATGTGAATCAAACTACTTGACATGACATCGTTTTTTTTCTCCACAAAACATATAAAACATTTTCAATCTCAGATTTAATTGTTTTCTGGATTACTGGCCTAGGAAGTAAGAGATCAAACATTCGGTTGTAAGATCTGTTAGTCGGGCCTCTAGGTAGTTATGAGGATCGCGCTGAAAGTCCTTAGATATTCCTAATCTATACAAGTTTGAGCACGCAGCTATTTTGTCTAAGTGCTTACACGCAGAGGCAGCGTTTGAATCGTTCAGTAGTTGCCTTGCCATGGTCTCGAATGCATCCAAGTGTTGGCCGAATTTTAACGTGAAAATGGAACCGGGTAGTCGCGATTTCTCAGCCATGATTTTGTATGACTCTAAAAAGGGACTAAAACAAGCGGAATGTCAAGAAAGTTTAGTGAGTTGCTTTGGGGACTCTGCCCCTTCTAGGGCTACAGTTTTCAATTGGTTTGTTGAGTTTAAAAGGGGCCGGGTCTCACTTGATGATGAACCTCGCACAGGTCGACCGCCCACTGCTGTTACACCGGAAACTGTAGAAGCTGTGCAAAAAAAGATCGACATATAACCTACACCGAGATTGAGGCTTCTCTGGGGATTGGATCGGCAGTGGTCCGAACAATCTTTTATGGTCACCTTCGCCTAAGGAAGCGGTGTTCCAGATGGGTACCACAATTGTTGACCAGTGAGCAAAAAGCAACGAGAGTTGATTGGGCTAAGTTTATGCTTGGAAAAATTGATAATGGGCACAGTAAATTGACTTTTAATATCGTAACCGGAGACGAAACATGGTTATATCATTATGATCCCGAAACTAAACAGCAGTCATTAGTTTGGTGCTTTAAAAGTGAGCAGCCTCCAAAGAAAATTCATCGTTCCCAGAATGTTGGAAAGAAAATGGTCGCATCTTTTTTATAAAAGTAGATACATCACAACGGTATTCTTGGCCTTGGCTTTTAAAAAAACCTTGTAGTTTTTCTGTATCTAAAAACCTTTCAGGATCACCCTCGTACTGTGTGCTTATCCTGAGGTTGTTTCTCTGGTTCATCAGATTTTCCACACCACATTTAGTTTCAATTATCGACCAGCGGAGAATACAACGACCTTTTGATGTATGTTTTGTTCCTAATATTATTTAGATCGGAGAAGCTCTTGGGTCGAGCTTACAACGACTCGGACTAGCCTCTTCCAAAAATCGTTTTTTTTTTAGAAGCTCCGTGTTGTAGAATGAGCTACCGTGCATTTTGTTCCGCAATGGTTAAAATCTATAGCGTTTTAAGAATATGATCGGACGTTTGTACTCTCGCAGCGCTTATGAAGCGCGATAGGCTATCTGCTTTTGCGTGTGGTTATCTATAAAAAATATTGGTGTTACCGTCCTATTATTAAGATATATATTCTAAAATTATTGCTTTATAAATTATAATATCTAATTACGGTATATGTAAGTTGTGTTCTTGAGGATTTTTTCCGACAGCTTCCTTTTACTGGTATTAAAGATGTAATGGCGAACATGGCGAAGTACATAGTTTCCCAGAATAAAAATTCAATAACAATGAGAGTGGAAATTACATATTTCCATAATCATCGAATGTAGAACAATAACAAATGCAAAACCAGTTTTCATACACATCGCAATCATCCAATCAACAATAATTCGCATGAGAACTAGTTCAGCGAGCAAAACTACTCTCAATTATCCGGGGAACGCGTGTATTGCTCATGGTGTAATTTTATTTTTTTGTAAGCCATAAATGTTATGCTTTTTTGGATTAAAAGCAAACCGGATGACTAAAAAATTAATCTAATCTTATCCATGAAGGTGTGCTGCTTTCAAGACGATATGTAATATCCTGTTTTTGCGTCATTTTAATCACATAGTATTTCCACAGCAGAGAAAACTATGAATTCCATCATAGAACAAATATGTGGAATGGTGAATGAGAGGTACAATGACCCAATGTGTGTTAGGCCCTTGAAAATGTCAAATAGCACTGAGCTTCCAGAATGCTATAACTACATACTTACTGTATTCGCTTGCTGTATTCAATGCTGTTTTAATCCTCGTTAATATTCAATTTTAGTCATGGTTTTTCATACTTTAGGATTGATGACTGAATACGAACGGAAGCATATTTATAATTATTATTACAGCACCCATAAGGGGCAAAGGAGGATATACATCATGGTACCGGTTTAGTAACTATTAGTGTTAGTGCCTGTTTTTCATTTTCAAATATGTGTTCTCCCGGGATATCGAGTTGTACCTGGGACTGGTTGGACGATCAGGGTAGTTTGAAAAATCATGATGCTCGGCTGTTTTCGATGCCTTGGATAACAGTTTTTTATACTTTTCATACTTAGATCCTCACTTAATTTACTCTATATCATTGTTGTCATACGTCAAGGAAGAGAAAATAGTAATCACTGTATCTGAACTGCGTCATGTACTAACATTGTTTTTTGTTTGTCTGATTTATATCCACTAGAACTGTAAACACATCAGTGATATTAAGATGAACTTTTCCAACACCAATAGAATTGAGTCACCGAAAATTGCTTGAAACATAAAATATCAAATCAAATAAAAAAAAACACATACTATCTGAACAAGAATGTTTGAATCAAGAAAATATACCTATTTAGCCGGTTAATTACAGTGAAACAAACGATACGACAAAACCGAATACACAAACCACTGACATTTTCAACGAAAAAAAAAAAGGTTAGAAAACTATGTGTATGAAGAAAATAGTTGGTGTGTATCGTAGATACTTGCACCCGCATTTGTTACCGTTTATTTACATATAATACTTTTAATTAATTCTGGTATAAGAGTGCGCTGACCGCGACAAAAAACTCGAAACCTAATAAAACAATGGTTACACAGTACTGCGACTTGACAATTCAAATGTTTGCGGGTAACAGGGTCATTGTGCCTATATTTATTTTTATTCTCACCCACACTCGCCAGCTGTTATTCCGTCTTATCATACCGAATGCTCAAAGGTCGTTACTGTATGATGACATTGATAATAGAGAACATTTCATGAAGAAGTCAAAGCATAACGAATTACCAAATCGTAAGAAAATATAACTATATATCATAGATATCTTCTTACGCCATCCAGTCACGTTCAGTTTCAACTGACAGTTTGCACAGTTCACTTCAACTCATACGGATGAAAATTCAAATTTTTCAACTGATCTTGTCTGTGGCAGTGATGTGTCATGACTATCATGACTATACGTAGTACTCAAAGGAAAAACCAGCGAAAGCAAGCAAGTTTTTGGTATACTATTTCTGTCATGCTCAATTAATTGAGGAAATTACAGAATATCGATTCCACTCTTTTAATTCGCTGATTTCCAAAGATTGAGTTCGTCTTTGGAACCACCCTTTACACCACTGTTTAACGCTTTGTCAATGTTTTCTGTAAAATTACACAAAGTAAACCGGGAGCTGCGGACTCGTCCTCCGGATTCTAGCTAAACTCACCTCTAAAATCTGTGACGTGTGATCATTTTGGCGTCAAAATGTATTGTTTATGGCTTGATATGACTGAATAATCAATACCAAGCAATATATACATATTAAAACGTGCTTGTACCAATTATTATTGACAAATAAATTCTACTGCACATTCTGATATAATTCCCTATGATTCATCTCCTCTATATATACCAGTTCCAAGATCTATAATAAATATCTCAATGGACTTATTTTCACGTGACGTTTATACCAGTGAAATGTAATCTGGTTATGTCAAATCAATCAGCTTTATTCTATCAGAGTCGAATGTGTAAACAAGTTATGTGCTTTCACTTCAACTGATAAATCATGTAAGACGCCAATAAGGAATGTGATTCATCAGGCTCGTTCTATTCAGTTACCTCAAAAAAGTACGTATAAAAAAGATGGAGTCAAGTATCATTTTCCATCAAATTTGTTCCACAGTTTCCATAAATCTGAACCTTGTGTTAAACAATTTTTAGGATTGCGAAGTTGTACAGTAGTGGAGACGTTTTTAGCGCACTTTGTGAAATACAAGTTTTGAATCTTCGCCAGATTAGTAAAAAGCTTTTATCGAATCCATAGAACTGTATTGCAATTTATTTTGAAAAACCACATGAACAGCTATTAGAAAAGTTAACAGAAGTGGATTCAAACGCAACCGGACGAACTGTAAATGAAAAATGGTTCATTAAGGACAGGCTACAAAAGGGAATTGAAAAAAGTTCATTCATCAAAAAAAAAACCGGCACCGGAAGTGAAGATCTCTGTCCCTAATTTATGGTATTTTGATGACATTTCTTCTAAAGCCAATTTTCGTTCATTTTGTCCGTATCCTTTTATTTTTTGATTTTACCGCTAGTGCCGCCGCCACTGAACATAAATATAAAAGCTACATATGTATTTATGTAATCTTGATCCAACACCGATCAAGTCTCGTAAATATTACGTCTGTGGACTCCTTTAGCTTCCTTTAGCAGATCATCTCTGAGTGCACACAAATAACTCGTTAGGAGTAAAAAAAAAAGAAAAAAATAATAGGCACATTCTCCGACGATATTATCTTGGCATCGGCATTGGTTTTTTGTCTTTTCTCTATTGGAAAATTGGATAATTGAGATTGATTAAGCACGTAATCAGTTCAGAGATATCGGTGTAAGGAAACTTGACTGATTATTTGCAGGAAAAGGTGTTTAGTTCCTATATTATCAAAGATGCAGCTTCTCGGGGTGTGCTATTTTTTTTTTGTCAAATTCAAAGTTCATTTTTTGGCACTTGAACGTTAGATTTTTGGAACCCTGATTTAGATCCATAATTTCATTTGAATTTGTAGAATATTTTCAACTTGGTTTTCAACTATTTGCAGTAAGAATGTCCTGGTGACTGGAGGGGGAGGGGAAAATATAATTAATTGAGTTAGTAACATACGATTTCTAACGTTGATTTTGTAATGAATCTATTACATTTTCGATACAATTCAAAGTTTCAAGCAAATTTAAACCATTTACAATTTCTTACAAGTTTTTTTTTCTAAATTTGTTCCGCTTCTGTTTTAGTAACTATTAGTACATTTTATCTCTATAAGGATCATGATTTCATCGCGCTATTTAGCATCTCTCAAGTAGGTTGACTATGTACTTCGCGCGCCGTGATATAAATTTATTGACGATTTTGATTGGATTCCAGAACTGTAGGTCTACTTAAGGAAAATTTGGAAAATATGGAAAATTGTGTAGATGCTGGGAAACTTGAAAGTTTTGGGAGTTTTTTTTAATTATAAGTGATTTGGGGTTTTTAATACATTCAATATTTTTTAAATTCAATTAAAAAAACCTAAACAGTTCCAGTTCCATTTCTAAACGTGTATTTAAAAGCGAATTCCATTTCGTGGGAAGCACAGCCTCTTAACGCCATTTTTTCACTGACGTTTACATTCATTTCAGCTAGAATTTATGGGCAAAATATGAAACCATCCAATAAGTTAATAAACATCAAGAACAGTACTGCGATGTTTTTGAAACTAATGGTGACATTAAGGTAATATTCATGATTGATGCGGTATAATACATCAATATAAAAATTATGAATGTGGAAAACGATTTTTTATGCTTGATGATCAGATGCATTCATTACGGTCACTCAAAGATCCCACACTTTCCAATTAGTCAATTCATATTTGTTCAGAAAATGCGATGTGTAGAATGAATGAAATATCACGTTTCTGCCTCATAATAGATTCATCATTATACAATCATGCAATCCTTCTACAACTTGTGGTATACCTAATGGAAACATACATAAATGTATTAATCAGAGACGTCTTGGGCAACCTTGACATAAATTAATTATGAAGTCGGCTTTTTACCGCCGCTTCTATTTTTTTACATCATCATTTTCTATAGAAAAAGGTAATCATAGTGACGTGCGTTTATTGTGAGATACTTACTTATTTGTTATTTATGTAACCCGTTATGACATCATTTATTTTATTCAACAAGTGTGATTTTGGGGGACCGGCGTTAAATAGTATTTTGAATATATTTAAATTTTCTGCTTCCTAAGGATTAGTAACCTTTGTTGTTTTAGCAAGTACTACTACAGTTCACTGCATTTTAACTATATAAGGATCATGGACAGAAAACTTTATTCAGTCTCTTAAATAATGGTGTCAAGTATGTCAACTCTGTATCTCACGTTCAAAAGTTATATTACTGGTCATCCAGTTAAAGTAGTTTTTTAAAATTAAGGCGAACGAAAGTGATTAGATTAGAATAACTCAGCTTACTGAAAACAACAGTGCATTCAAACCGCCTAGCAATTAAAAAGCTGTTTCGTAATATTACCAAGTGTAATATCTACATGCTAGTCTACTGTCGAGTCATTGCGCGTAAAAAATAGTTTCAGTATAGTCCGCCTCCAACCCGTATTCGTAACCCGCTTTCACATCAATTATACATACATTAGGTGACTAGCAAAATATTATTATGCTCAGTCTAGTGTCTTGTTGATTTCACTGAATTTTGATCATTTAACCTCCGTAGGGTAAACTTTGAAACTTTAGGGTAATTATTAATAAATCTGTAGTAATAGGAAAGGGTAATTCAAAGGAACACGTTGTTTTGATTTTAGTGCCGCCTCGTGTTCTTATACCGTCGTCAAAAACACGAAGTGACGTAACCAAATTTTCATAATTTTCGGGAGAGCTATTTAAATATTGACAAATAGTTTCAAAGCTCACTATAGAAAAATGGTAGAAAGTGTAAATGATAACTACAGTATATTTTAACAAGAGGATCATTTTCATAAAAAACGATTTGGTTATCCCAGTTTGTGGCTTAAGGCAAAAATCGGTATAATTTATTTTTGCAACCAAGTAACGAAAATGACAATATTGCGATAATTTTAGTTGAACAGTTTGGAACATCAAGATTCATGCAAATTTATGATTTTTTATGATGATTCCCACCACAATATTTTACAATACCACTTCTCTGTGAGATTCTAATTGCTAGGATATTATTAAAAAAATATTTAATTGTAGAATGTGGTTCGAAAATGGTAAAGCGAATAGAATTTTCAATGGCGACTTTCAGGCTGTTGTTACTCTATATGAGAAGCTATCTGAATCTGAGAGCTGAAAAATCTAAGATAAGAAGAAGCTCATATTTAATCGGCATATAAAATTATGTCGATTTGAAGAATTGACAAAAAATGCTCAGATAAACAGCTCATTCTATCGCTATAAAAGCAACTTTTTTCAGTTAATGGTCAACCTATCGTAAAATATTTTTGTGTTTCTAAGATGCATGGTGTAGAAGATTAGGATTCACTCGTTAGGGATAGTTCCTCACTGTCGATTTGAATGACGTTTAAATATACTATTTTGTAAGGTAGTAATTATTATCTATCGTATTGAGAAATCATTGAATTAACCAATTATATGCAAAAAAAATCGGCGTTCTTGAGCGTTGCTCCGGGAACATTTCATGTAGGAATATTATTTTTGTGTGTTCTACAATACATGAATCTGAGAGATATCCACATATTCAGGAGTAACATGTATAAAAATTATGAATTTCGAAAAAAGTTCATAGATTTTTTGGGGCTGGTCACTGATGACAATTGGAAAGTTTACGGTACACTTTTATTATTTTTAATATCAAGCAGTATATCATGCCATACAATTAGAAGTATTGCATCCTAGATCAAAGGAGTGATAATTTCCAAATTACGGTGGATTACAATTATTCAATTTTCCATCGGAGAAAATGGAGATTTAGATGCGGATAGCGAGTTAATAGCCAAGAGGAATGCGGTGTTGTTTTCTCTTTTTTTATTCGCGTAACGAGCAGGTATATACGCCGGCGCCGTGTGGACTTGGATAATATACATCCAATATGTCGATATCAGGAGTCCACTATCATTAAAGCGACGAAAAGGATCATTAACGGACAATTAATTTTATCTGGAGCAATTGTATTGTTAGCAAAACTCTTTTTTCTAACTAATTCTGCATAGCTCGTGTTGACTACCAGAATGGTCCGTGGAGAATTTGCTCTTAGTAGTAGTAATGAGGAGGTGAAGCCTGGCAAGTAGGCCGCCTTTGGACCTTTTTGAGGACCATCACTAGAACTGTGGCAGTCATGGTAGTTCCTTAGTGTCGAACCTTCCAGGCATTCCGCTGAGTAGCTCGCTTCCCTGTGAAACTCTGCAAGCATCTGGAACGTTACTGACCTGGCCTCTGCTAATACCCAGGAAGGGTTCGGGGCCACTGCATGTGCCCCTTGCTCCCATCCTCGCCAGCCAGTCTGCTTTCTCGTTACCTGGCACCTCGCTGTGACCAGGGAATTTGCTCCTTACAATTGAATAAAAGTCTCCTCAGACTCTCAGGTCTGGTTAACTAGGTCCCAGACAACGTCAAGAGAAAAGTGTGGAAGGAAAAATAACCAAAGGAACAAAAAGAATCAAAAAGAGGATAGAACACAAGTACTAGGTACTGTTTGTTTGATTATTCGACTCCTTTTTATGCACCAAAATTAATTTTTATGCATATCTTTTGCAGATCTAATTTTGTTCCTTGAAATAGTTCATCAAATTTCGCGGTTTAGTTTCCGTTACATAACCTATCCATACAAAATATGAGTTATTTCAAAATAATGAAACCCTAAATCGCAACACCACATCCCATAAAAATATTTCATTCGATATTTCAGTTAAAATTCACTTGAATCAAAGGTATGTATATCACTTTCTGTTTACTTTTTATTATATACGTATGCCGTTCCAACACAGATATTTCACAAATGAAACAGAATGTATCCTAATCCTTCATTTACGTTTACAAGAATTTAGGATGGACTTCATCAAATTCTAATTTAATTATACCAGAAAACAAATTTTTGTTGTTAACAACGTGACAAGTACTGAGTTAGTATACTTCACTCTATTTTTTCTATACAACTATAATGAATATGCAGAACTCGCCATAGTCTTCGGAGGTGAGTGAGGCAGTTGCAATCTGTATACCAACCTAGCTATGCTAAAATTTCCTAGACGAATTCAGTTAATCAAAGAGTTTTGACATGGTACGATGAGCTTGAGTGTTTTTTCAAGGACTAGGACAACTTCTTATATTTATTTATGCAACGTTTCGGATAATATATCCTCAGGCATGTTGATGTACTAGCTTCCTGTTCACTGTTGCCCAGTTTTTCATAATCATCATTGTTCAAAACTGTCAGCAATGTCTTCGCAAAAACCCATCTCTAACCAAACATGTCTAAAACTTCCCTTGATCAGGGTAAATATAAAATGGCAATATCCAACCAAAAGCACAACAATGAAAGTGGAAGCGAGCACAGTGTTCTAGATTTCCGCAACGAAAACGAACGTACGACAACCTGATATGCAATTTGGGGTCATATAAAAATCAAAAGTAGTACGGCCATTATTGGCACAATTATGTTGTCTGCGAGAAAGCTTATCTATCCACACCCTGTAGCACCACTTTTACTTCCCACGCTCATTGGCGGGAAAGTATTGTAAACGATATTGTGTTTCCTTGATGTTTAATGAAGTATAAATCTCGAAAGCCACTTATTTCCGTCTGTTTGTCTGTACTTCGTCCAGTAATCATTGGCCGCTTTTTCGATTTTGATGAAATTTTGACACTACGTTACTGGTCCTACAAGTATGAAAAAGCCTTGTAGTTTTAGGAAACCCGATCAGTGGCGGCTGTGTTGTCAAAAAAAACAAAAAAAAAGGCACCTCAATTTCGTTTGTAGACGTTTTCGAGTTCCCTGATCGTTTTCTAAAAAATATTTGAGGAGGGGTGTAAAACTTGGGGTTGGAGGGTAGTGACGGGGAGAATAATGCACCTCCACCTACTATATGCTAGCAATATATCCCTCCTCAAGTTTCTTTAAACACAGACAGACAGACAGACTGAGAGGCTGACCAAGTTTTGAAATATTTTAAAACTTCTTTAATATTTGCTAAAACCTTAGATAACAAGAATAAATGAAATTAAAATTTTTTAAGGATTTGTGCCTCCTGAAAAATATTTGTGACTTCCTCCTAATATGATCAGGAACTTGAAATTTATGCAAAATCAATATTGCATTTTTTGAGCTTACCAAAATAGTGTTTTTGGCTAAGAAACGCGAATGAAGTTCGGGAGAGTTCTGAGGACGCCTGCCGAAAGGCAATCCTTTGAAACCTGAAGAGTACCTTGAGACCTCAAACAAACTGGTAGGAGCAATGTGACAATTCGAAAATTCTGATAGAATCTATATTCAATGGTGACTGAGCGACCGACAGAAACCATAAAATATCAGCAATACTTCCTTCCTGCCAATGGCTGCGCATATCAGTATTTGAATAACATTTTGAATTTGGTTCACATTTGCTAATTGTTGGTATGGAAAAAACATGTATCACTTAATTCCAAAGGGGCTTGTCGGGTCTAGAAGAAAGTTATAATTGCATGCAACCAGACTGACAAGTAGCCAGTTACTAATTGGTCCTGATATACTACCGTTAACCTGATATACATACATACCTGTAACTATAAATAGATTGTTCATAATTTCACTACATATGATACTGAATCCATTATGGTCGTGGGAACTCTTCCCAGAACATATTTATTGACAATATTGTCTGCAAGTGTCACATACATATTACGACAGACACGTTGGACCAACACTCATCTCCAAGCGACGCGCACTATGGCGCTGCCCATTGGCAACCTACGATGTCAAAGGTCCTAATACTTGGACGCTTGCAGATGAGTGTTGATGTTGCTATCACACCCTTGACTGAATTACGTATATGCCACCCAATTGCTCTCGACAGTTAGACCGCTAGGCTATACTGAAGAGTCTAGGCTAAAGACGAAACATGCTTGTCTATAGCAGATCTGATGGATAGTGGAGAGCATACACATCATTCACTTTGTATTTTGAGGTCGAGCTTTGTATTAGATTTCAGTGACTGTAAAGACAACTAAATTAAAAAAATTTCCGTTAGATAAAGTTGATCAGGTTTCAAAAGCTTCTAACAGCATCTTTATTGTAGGAACAAAAAGATTTCATCAATATGTAGCTGTAGCTCTTTAACTATACACAAATTTCACTTGCGCCGAAGCATTACCGTTTTGCTTTGGCTTACGTAACATTCTGCTTCGTGATCATAGGAAAAACTAGAAGCTCACCATTTCTTGTAACCAGTGTTATAAACCATAAACACTACAGTAGACAGTTAAAAGAATTAACTCGTCAACGAACCTGAAAATCCAAAAAAATGGCAGTGACACGTTTCGCTGGAAATACCGTACCTAGCCGTTACACTTTTTAATGATTTTAATTTATGTAATATTGTAACTGTATGTTCATGTACTTATGTAAACGTAAGCGGCCACGAGGTCATGGTAGGAATGAACTAATAATAAAAAGCATACGGTACTGATAGTACCTAGGACATTATACTTTGATATATTGCACATGGAGTGCAATATACTGGCGACTAGGAGCTCTAGATATATATTTTTATAAAGTAACCAGTAAATTGGTTTCAATGTTCGAATTAGAAATGTTTAGCTATTTTATATGTTTTGAGCATTATAATAACCTATAATACACGATTTTCAAATCTGCATAATGGAGCGTTTTACCAAGTAAGAGCATCTAAAATCTACATTCATAACTTTTTGACAAGATAACTAATTTTGCATTATATCCAAGTGCATATTTGGAGGAATAGGATTTTTTTAACCCAACTTATACAATGCATTACTAACAGTACTAGAATAACTGTCAATAAAAGGAACTTCATTGAAAAATATCGACCTCTTGGATTAGGAAATAGTCTGCTCACTTTCCGTTCTCATCTGAACTGAGGTCAACCTCTTAGATTAATATTGTTTCTGTAACCTTGTGAAGCAAGGCAGTCATGTAGGCATATCGCCCAAGACACAAAGCTATCAATATCAAAGATATACACACACATATCATCACTTTGCTATTTGCTATTAGCTCCTACAATAATTTTCTAGCTAACACACAAAAATGGAATTCCGAATATCATCACGTCTTCTTTATCTATCATCAATTCTGCTTGCTACCGACAGACAGACAGACCGACGGAAACGAGTGACATGATTTTTAGTGATGGACGAGTATGTCATACAACATCAAGAAATCACAATATCTCAGCAAACATCTTTGAAATATTGCTGGAAAACCCTTTCAATAAAAACATTTTTACTTTTTGTCAACATTTTTATATCTACTCGAATTTGGTGTTTAGAAGAATTCGTCCTTGGAATTACGGCCTACGATTAAGTAACACCCTGTATAGTAAAAATGTATTGTTTGAATGTTCCAAGACACAATGGACTGGACAACTGTTGATTTGGTACACTTTCATTCTCATCCTTCTTTTCAAACGTTAGCAATCGCGAGACACGGCAGGTGCTGCAGAAGAAAGCGCAGGACTGTTAAAAAGATGATCTGTACTGTCCGAAGAAAAAACCTATCAACTGATTAAGCAGAACAGCATTCCTAGCATTTCTGGCGAGCCGAATAGTGAGCAGGCAGCCAGGCACGGTCGAATCGAATTCCTTTCTCTCAGCTCACAGCGCCGATCGCGGACGAACGCGATGTTGAAATGGGGGCGTTAATTTGTTTTTAACCTACCTGAGCCCTGTTTTTGAAACATTCTCACATTTCATAGGCATTACTATTCACAGGTCACT
Organism: Bruchidius siliquastri; assembly: GCA_949316355.1. Classification (NCBI taxonomy): domain Eukaryota; kingdom Metazoa; phylum Arthropoda; class Insecta; order Coleoptera; family Chrysomelidae; genus Bruchidius; species Bruchidius siliquastri. Next base: position 37,663,942 of record OX438533.1, on the reverse strand, counting down.
CAGGCTCATAGCTTCCATTGTTTATTATTTCTTGCAGCAGTGTCCCAGTCATCAATCAATATTGTTTCCTTTAAATCTTCTAAGGCAGGTTTAAATAAGAATTTCTTAACCAAGAGAACAGGAAACAAATCCAATGAAACAGAACCTGCTGCGTTCCATGTGATTTGTTTGGTATACACAGCGTCTCTTGGTAAAGAATATGCCTCTTAACATATTGGGATCCTCCAGTGAGTATCCTTTTTTCAATCCTAGGTCTTACTGATGCTACAAGTTGTTACTTGTCAACTTTTGTGCGTTTTACCAACGACAATATAATCACGCTTTCATCCAATGGCATTCTATGTATGTAGGTATGTATGAGTTACTGTTTCTGCAGTGTGCCTTGACGTGAAACAAGTGCTCATCTGTATGTCATGCATCTCTCAATTTCTTCCTAGACCTTCTTTGTTTTCAGTTAGGTACTTTCCATTCAATGTTTATAATTAATCTTCCTTCCTCCATTCGCTTTAAATGCTTTAGCCGTCGCAAACGATCTGATTTTATTATTTGATCCACCAAAAAATCATACAATTCGTTTGTACGATGAATAAAACATGTCCCCAAAATACTTGCATTTTGCCTCTCTCGGGAACCAGACTATTCCGTTGAAAATAAATTGGTCTAGATCAGGTAATAGAAGCACGGTATAGACGTGCATGTTTCGGCTTTAGCCTAGACGCGTCAGTATAGCCTGGCGGTCTTACTGTAGAGAGCAATTCGGTGGTATATAGTCTAGGCTAAAGACAAAACATGCATATCCTGTGAATAGTGGAGAGCATACACTTAAAAAAATTTAACTACTTCATGGATAGCCAGAAACACTTGAATTGAGTGAAACACTTACACCTTTATTTATAGTACTTCTAGACAAACTCATTGATATGCATATAGAATGCCTCGGAATTATACATGAAGAAAATATTGATGATAGGGTTTTGTTGACAGACGATTGTATGCAAATTGGGTATTCAAATAAATCTTTTGCATGGAGTTTATGTAACGCTGGGTATTTTAGAGACTGGCGACACAGATACTTTCAGTAATGTTACATTTTAGTTATGCAAGAGTTTATCTTCTGTTACTGGTATGATAAGCAAAAGCAGACTTGTATCTCACTTCGAAATCAATTTCTCCATTCTGGCTACGGTGCAAAGTAAAATGAAAACGTTTAACCATTTAATTTGCTTTGGTTAGTAAAAGGAAACTAATTTTTGCAGCTTCTGTTTTAACAACTATTACTGCAGATTACTGAATTTCAACTAAAAAATTATGGAAATTCTGCAAAATACTTTATCTCTAAAATGGGAAGTACAACATCATCCATTCTACTGATTTTTTGTTCACAACAAATTGTACAACTGAAATGAAACCTATTTCCTTGCATAGTCTGCATGCAGTATTAGTATTGACGGATAAATTGGATCTCAGTTTCCATATTGAAGATGACCTGAAGGCATATGACGGGATCTACCTGTGTGCTACGCCGATAGGCACTGAATGAAATGAATTCAAAATATTCGAACATCAAAGGAAGATGCACATCGTCCGACGTATTTAATTGAAAATATGCTTGTGCCCATGTTATTACCCAGATAGATAATCGTTTCTTCAAGAATAATATAACCGATAAAATGTCTTGCCTGAATTGGCATTCTATGAAGAATGCGGTCGGAAGATCCACCTATTTACAGAGCAGGACTTACCTCCCGCTCACCAGCGGAGAAACAGTGTGGTGCTTCAAAAAGATGAGCTATTGCAAATAACAATTTTTGACGCATATATGTAGTTCCAAAAACACGTTTAATAATACTTTAAAACTAAATATTAATACAAGACATTCAGTACGGAATATTCATGAAAACAAAATTCAAATTAATCAGAATAGTTGTAAGATAAAGAACATGCGTCCAAAGTTCCGGAAAGTTTATGCAACATCAATTTTGCACGCGCACCTGCGACAGTCAGCGCATAAAATAGTGACATCATGGTAAATATCCAGTAGTTGTTACAGCTTGTATTGTTTTGCGGTTCGTTTCTAGTAGTGTAGTTCGATTTGACAGTTGCTGGTCTGTTCCCCATACAGGTAGTAAGTTCTAGGTTGAAGGGTAGTTTTATGTCAATCTAGGAAATACATACCAGGAATTCATTTCGAGTTATAGGGATGGAATTTCTAAATCTTTGGCATAATCATTAGATTCTCTTTTCTCTTTTTCAGTGACGGGATTCGATTTATATTTACGATTATTTAAATATAAAAATCAACGCGTCACTGAAAAAGATTTATACTTGTGAAACTTGTGCTGATTACAGCAAATACAAGAGGGGCGCATCCTCACCAGGTCGAACTACGAACACCTCGAACCAACCTCCTCCAAAGGCCGTTTTTTTGGAGAACCTTGGTGTTGTGGAATGAGCTACCGGGGAGTTTCTTCCCCGATGGTTACAATTAACAGCTTTTTAAGATCAGTGTGAATAAGACATTTATCCTGGAACGCGATAGGCTTTCTGTCTTTGCCAGATTTTTATCTATATAAAAAACATCCATTTTAGTACCAAACATCAAAAAATCGGGTTTATGCTCTCCACTATGCATCAGACCTGCTATAAACACGCATCTTTCGTCTTTAGCCTAGACTCGTTAGTATAGCCTGGCGGTATTACTATAGAAGCAAGCGGTTGGTACAGTTGGTGACGAGTCTAGGTTAAAGACGAAACATGCATGTTTATAGCAGGTCTGACGTTAATGAGCCGAGATAACAGTACATCGTAAATAGTGTTTACGAAGAACAAGAGATGTCGCTGTAAATCAGTTCGCCCTTGTTGACAGATGTCGTAAGAGACAGCTGTTGCCGCTTCAAGGCAGTCCCCATAGAGGGCGACACCTGGAGATGAGTTCCTCCGAAAATCAGTTTTTTGCTGAATAAAAAAAAATGATCATATTCAGACTATCTCGACTGTCACAGCGTGACGACCTGTTGAGTACATGGGTTGTAATATTATTTCGTTATTTTGCAGATGGTGTCTACAGAGACCCAGATGACTTCGATGCGAGGGGAGCTTGAAATCGTACAGAAAGCCCTTAAGCTTCAGACAAAGAGATGCCGTCAGCTGGTTGCCGAGTACACCAGGCGATTGCAGGAGAAGGAGGTGAAGTACCAGTCGGAAAAAGCTCTGAGAGATGATCAGTTGGCAAAGGTAAACTGGAACGCGTATTCTAATTTTCGAAATCAGTTTAAGGGATGGTTGTTTGCGTTTTTGAATTGAGTGTCCTCATCTTGTCCTCACGTTCAGGGTAAATATAAGAAGAAAATATTGTAAGAAACGTAGCGAAACCATATCTTTAGTGTAGGAAACTTCCTCTTATGGAAGCAGAAACATGTCCAGCGTTAACGCATGATCCTCTAATGTAAACTGTCACCAACTTTGATAAAATATAACTCATGATGCTTTATTAATGCAAATTAAATAATTTTAAGAACCATTCAATCACCCCCATAAGCAATATCTATTATATGTCAACACGGTCTCATTTCAACAAAAACCTAAGTCGGATTTTAAACTAAAGTGGAACCTCCGTTAATTTTTTTAACCAAAGTTTCCTATTTTAGGTCCTGAGGGCTCTTCTGATATTCGAGGCACGCTTGAAGCAAGAACAGAAGTTTATCAGTCACCAACTAAACGAGAAGGACTACATCATCAAGAAGCAAAGTAATGACATAAAGAAACTACTTTCCAATCAGTATTGTAAAAACTGCAACCAGTATTACACCACGAGCCCCATCCAGGAGAGTTTAGGTAGCAGTTCGGAGTATGTGGTCACGGATTACCAATCATCCAATTTCGAGTCTTTAGACAGCAGCAGCGAGAACTACGCATTGATGTCGGAGAAAGATTACAATAAGTCTGAATCTTCTTACCAATCATACAACGATGACATTTCTAAGTCGGAAACTGAGTCTGTGAAAAGTCTATACCAGAAAAACAGGAACAAGGATTCTCTGGGGAGACGATCGAAGAAAATACCTCACAGAAAGAGCATAGGGACGTACTTTGAAGTACTAAAACTAAGAAATGACAACAGCAGCCCCATGTCCAACGAAGATAACACGAGCAATGACTACGAACATTTAGATTCGTTACCGCCTGAGAGCATTACCGATAAAATCAGCGAGATATCGGGAAACATCGAATCGATCTTCGAGAAGAATCAACAACTCGTGAACGGAACTGAATCAAGTACAAATATATCAACATCGGAATGCAATAACACAGTGATCAACAACTGTTTTGATGACCGGTTGTCGGACCAAACGAACCTGGACAACCACGAATTCAGTGAACCCAAAGAAAGGAAGCTTTCGGACACCATCCCCGTCTTTGAGGCAGATGAAGAAACAAATGACAACTGGTACGCTAGTGCCAGTGATCAAGAAGACGAGGAGCATAGAGACGTATACAGAAACAATCCGGTATTGGAATGCATGAATCAGATTCTGCTCCAGAACATCAATGATCCTTTGAATTCACCACCTAAAACACCGAATATCGAAAGAAAATCTATCAAAAACAAGCGCGTGAAATTCAGCGATGAAGAACAAGATATCAAGCCAGATAGCTCAGATTTGAAGGAAGAGAATTTGAATAGAAGGGAGGAAGGTTTGAACCAAGACTACTACGAAACTCCAGTACAGAAGACTCCAAACTTCTACGAAACCCCTCAGAGTATCTACAGTAATGATTATGAACAGATTTTGAGTAAATGTAGTGACACGTTTAGCGGATCTCCACCTAAAGGTGTTTCGGAACCAAGAAACATGGAAACTCCTACGAACCACTACTATATAGACATGGAAAGTAGGAGCGATGAGGGTGAGAATAAGATTACAAGAAAATCGAAAATATCGAGAACACCTCCGGCCTTACCACCAAAACCAGCCAATCTAACATCAAAATATAAAATACATAGTCCTGCCGCCCAAACGCCTTCTGAAAAGAGCGATGAAAGCGTCTTGGAGTGTGAGCCAGACTATTGTTCTATATCAGAACTTAACTTACCTCAACAGAAAAATGTATCTTTCCAAAAAATCAGCGTGGTAGCTGAAATCAATGCCCCCACTTCATTGGATGTTCTCAATAAATTAAATCCGCCAGCCGAAGTAGAAAGCAAGCAAACGAAAACTGAAAATATCGACAGCAAAGTTGAGGCATCTAAGTCATCACCGATGATTGAGAATAATAGGAATTCTGGTTCAATGAACGAGAAACTTGATATTTTAAACAAGAACGAGAATAAAGTTGATATTTTGAGCAAACTCTCTACACACAATGAAAACAAAACCGAGTTTCTGAATAAAATGCATCAATTGAATGACACGAAGATGCTTGCGTTGAGTAAGATCAAATTTCCTAATGAAAAAAATATTGACATTTTAAGCAAGTTGAACAATAACAAGGAGAACAAAATTAAAGAAAAGATCGCAGATTTCAATCAAATGAATGACAGCTTGATCGTGAAAAAGTGTGTAGAGAAATTGAACATTCAACTGGCTAAACAGACGCCGATCAAATCAGAGGTTAACTTGAATATGTCCAAGAAGAACGACCCCGAAATTCCAAAGTTACCTCAAGTATCAGAAATAATTATTCCTGATGACAACGAAGAGAAAAAGGATGAGCGAATAAGCCAGGATAACTACGTAAAAAACAACTCGCAGATTTTCAAGTTGAAAACGAGCCGGACTGATGTACCTCGTAGACCCATTGTGATTGGTTCCTCTGTGTCTAGTCTCATATCAGAGTTCAACAATCAACAAATATTATCAGAATTGAAGAAAAAGCCAGATCGCAGACTTAATCAACATATGTTTTCTAGTTTTGATAAAAGTCAAAACTTTGATAAACAACCCGCCCTGAAGGACAACACTTTGGATTCTTCAAAATTCGAAAGCTTTGATTTGAGCCAGAATTTTGAGGAGTTCAAACTCGACGATTGTGATATAGAGGAATACAAAGTGGATGAAGATCTGAGAAGTGAAGCTTCAGACAAATCAATCGAGAAACCTACAGATGTCCTTACATCAACTCCCTCTAGATTTGAAATTCTTCGAGCCACCAATGAATCCTTAACGCCTCACCTCAACAGAAACTCCATAGAGATGCTCAAAAATCAATTGGAGCAGCAGAAGAGCCAAATACATAGTGAGCAACCCAAAGAGAATAACGGGTTTAAAGGAACTGAACCAACGTATGAGCATTTCTTGGAATGTACTGGGCTCAGCTCCAAGTCGATTTTGACACCTTCTAGGTTGCTGAGCAATCATAAGAGTATGCTTAAACCGAAAGATGTGAAACTTCGATCTAAAGTCAGGGCGAGTAACGGAATTATATTCGATAGGCATGCAAACGCTTCAGTAAAGTACTGGTCAGAACCGTATGTGTAACTGTTGTAAATATTTTCTGGTACACACAACTGGAATACATAAGGTTTAGGTTTATATCTGTTTTACGACTGTGTAACTAGGCTTTCTCATGTCAGTAACATATTTTTGATAATCCCAGCTCTCAATTTGATACCATAATTCATATTCAAGTCGATTCGTATTTTATTGGAAAGTTTATTTAATTTTAAATACATTATATGAAAATTCCATTCAAAAGCTCGTTCACAATAGTAGTAGCTGTATTATTCCGATCTGATCAGCGGTGATACAACGTCTGCATTAAAACAAAAACACACTTGAATAGCTGTGCATAGGCCAAATTTTATACTACTCTTAACTTAATATAGTAACTTAGCTGGGAGGGATAGAGCTTAAGTTATATACTGAAGTTAAGTAGCTCATCTACGAACCTTGTTCACTAGCGATATCAAAAGATGTAACTTTTAATCATGGATGTTTGATAGAAGTGATGATTCAACAGTATACACATTTTGAAATGGTGGTAATCAGTGTAACTAAAAAGGCCTATCTGATCGAATAAATAACACCTAGAGAGTTTGAATTCTGAGCATACATGTATTGTCAAATGGTTTAATTTTTGTATATATTTTGTTTTCATCTGTATCTATTTTATCTTGCTGCTTTTGCATTGGATTTATAAACACAAGTGTTTCTTTTTTATTTATTCACATATTTAACCAAGTAATATGATAGTATATAATGTTCTAGCATATATTGTTAGTGTTTTGGAAGACGCCTTGAATAAGTCATTTTGTTGAACTCTATTGCACAAAATAATGTTTATATTAAAGTATATATATTTATTTGTATAGCATATTCTTGTTTTATTTATTAATCAGTTTATATCAAAATGAGATGATACCAGCATATACGAATGTAGAAGGCATCTAGAAAGTACCACCATGAGCATTAACATGTTGACATGCATAGCCAGCTAATTATACAAGAGGAGAATCATATGACAAACAGTTTTATACTATATGAACTTATATGGTATGTGGGTATATTAACTTTGAGTTGCCTCACAAAACAGATGTTTTGAGAATCTAATATAATGTAAACATAATGGGTCAAACATATAATGATGCTGGTATCTTTACCAGGGAACACGATATTTGAATACTTCATATCAAGATTTATTTCTCTGTTAAAAGCTGTAAAGGCACCCAAAGTATCCACCATATGTATTTCCAATATTTGGCCATTGAAGCAATCACTCGCTCTGTAGTCTCTAGGGAGACTAATTTTTTTCGTTTCTGGGTTTAACTAACAGTTCAAGCTAGCACTTTAACCATCTCATGCAGGCACATATCCAGGATTAAGTTTCAGGGGGGAGGGGTGTATATATATATATAATCTTGTCAGAAATCATTCACCAAATTATAAATGTACTGTATACTTTATTTATAGACACACTTTCTGTACCAGTTTTAGAGCAGAATTTTGAACAAAAGGAATGTGGCCTACTTTCAAGGTTAATGGAAGTAGTTGCATAAGTAAAAGCATTATTTATTTTCAATGATTACTCATAATTCTGGAACTCTCATACACAGAATCTAAAAATTACACTGATGATGTCGTGACTGTGTGGTCCTCTGAACCTGTCTGCAACTGTCTAGAATATAGAACCACTTTTTAAAGTAATCAGTGATTGATTACTTGTATAACTGAACTTTCTACATAACAATGAACAGTCAGCAGTCATGATGAACTACCAGCAGTACTGTTCTCTTGCGCGTTCTTGTAGACGATTTCCAATGCGGTGGTTATTGTACGGACGTCCCCCTCGATGGTTTTGGCCCAGTTCTCGACATCTCCCAGCTCCTTCAGGGCTCCGCTGAACTGTTCCACCAGTTGCAGCCATTGCTGTGTATGCTTGCCAAAGGCTGCAGCACTGGCGTGTAACTGCTTTGCCTCTGCGTCCAACCGTTTCTGGTTCAGGTAGGCCTGCGCTACACCGACGTTCAGGTGATCCACCAGGTGCTGCGTCAGCTCGCTGGCCGCTACACAAGCTTCGTGACGCTTTGTCTCTTGAGATTCTTTTTTCGCAGCTTGCCGACTTTGATGCTCCTTCAGCATAGACGACAACATCCTGTTTCTGGATATAAGAAACTTTTAAAATCTAAATAAAAGTATAAACATAAACAATGGGTTAAACATAACCCCTTTTTGACACTTACGCCATCTAGAGAAAAACACAGAATATATAAGAGAGAAAAACATCTCAACCCATTTTTCAGGAGTAAGAATATACCAAGGACGCCGCAACATCACAATTTCATGGCAAAATAAATAGCAGATAACTAGGGGGGATATCTATGCAGATAACTATAGATAATAGCTAAGGCTAAACATGTTTGTCTTAGTGTAGAACAGAAAAAAAAATGAAAACGGTGTATGTGGCGTCATCTGTATGCTAAGACTTTAGGGAAAGTTAGACGATCAATATAACATGAAGGAAACTGTGCCAGCCAACAGAACGAGAGAGTTGTCTCGCCGAAAATCACACATCTTGCCGCCATCTATGGAGATACCATTTAACTAGAATTCGATTAAGAAGAAATTTGTAAATTATGAGATCCAAGCTCTCTATACACGGGTCGGCAGATTTTTCATGCGGTCCAGAAATTAGTGTGTAAGAAAAAGTCAGAAGGTGAAACACAAATGTAAGAGTGAGTGCGCGTTTCTTGCAACGCGTGGCAACGCTGCCCTAGTCATGAGTAGTAGTGGAAGTAAAACATGTTTTTCTCTTTTTGGCATGATTCCGTTGAAGACGGCGCCATCGGACTTCCAAAGACCAAAGAAATGGAGCGAAGGTTGCCACGTGTTGAGGTATTTCTTGAAATTATATTTTCTACTACCGCGCATAAAGTAGGTACAAATAAAATGAAAACACTTTTAATGTCTTTGTCATATATAGTTTAGATGACTTTCTTGAAAGAGAAATTATAATGTAGCATGTGAAATACTTTAAACAATCTTTATACTTCTGAAATGTTTCTCCTCATCATATATTAGTGTTCAAGATTTATGTGTTTTAATATTTTAAGGTAATATTTTAAACCTAGTCTAAACCTTTTTCTGATTTTTTTTTATGATGCCAAAAATGTTATGTATGTTTTTTTGCAAATAAAGTTATGTATGTATGCTCCCACCTTTACCTCCTTCATGTCCTGGCGACCAGTCTTCTCCTACCATGACACCAAGGATTCTATTAGATATAAGCACAGCAGGTGAGATTGCATAAAACAAAAGCAACAATGAGCTCAGTTGAAACAAGGTCAGATCTCTGAGGAACTGTATTGATGATAAATACATCAGAAGCATATCAATCCACCACCATAAGTAGGGAGCAGTGCCTAAGATACTACCCATCCATTAGCATATACCCGGTGGCGGCCTGTAGGCAGCAAGCTTGATCAGAAGTCTCATGTTACACTCCATCGAAAGCTTTGACGTAGGCCAGATCTCCCGGGGCATCTGTACTTGCAGAAGAACTATCGAACAGTCATATATATTTGAGTAGCTTTTAGAGTTGCCTTGTTACCGAACCGAATATAAGCCAGTATATTTCTTGAATCCATGAGTCCAGGAATCTTAACAGTGGCGGCGATTTATAATAAGTTTCATATTTACTCATTTAGAATCATATTTTGTATATTAATTACTTTTGATTTCCTTCGAAATTAAACATTACTTCCTCAAAATGTAACGAGAGCTTGATCAAAAATCATTTATTCATCCTGTTTAGCCATATGAGTTTGAATGAGACAATTTTGCGCCTGATAGTACTCTGAACAAACTGGAAAAAATGTTCTACATCTTTGGCTGTTTTCTATCATTTTCCAAAGTAGTGATCTATGATCTGATTTTCTGGTGATCTGTCCTATTTATGAAGGTATGACCCAGCTCCTCATCTTCTGTTATATATACATATTCATTTTTTCTGCTGTATTTTGAGACCATGCAGCTGCAGTGTAACTAATAGTTTTAATGCTATCTACTGAAATATAAATAATCTGAGCTGTTATGTTGGTTTTTATCACTGACGATAGAACACTGATAGACCTCCTATGTTTACAAAAACTTTCGTCAGACATTGGTGCACAGTTGCCAGAATTCACCAAAGGACTACAATAACATTATTTTGTCTACATAGCTAGTTCACAAGATCTCATGAATATGTTCTACCATGAATATCTTAGCCATTGAATAGTAAGGAAAGTTAAAAATAACTTCATAATTTAGAACAAACCTGCAATGTTAATCACACCTCATACACTACCTGTCAACATGGCTTTATAGTAAATTCCGACTGCTACTAGCCGCTACGTACCATTTTTCATTCGTATTTTGCAAATTTAACGTTGTCGGCATTTGAACAGAACCGAACCGTCAACCGTCTACGTCAGGTCACTGTCAGCCGCTTTGAATTTTGACGTGATCGTTCGAATCAGACATCGTAGTTTTTGTTCATTTTCTCTGTTTGATCTGGTTTGAATTTTGCTTATTGTTGCCAAAATGATGATATATTGTTATGTGTGTAAGCTGTTTAGCACCCAGGCTGAAGCTGCAGGTGTAACCTTCCATCAGTAAGTAATTGTGTTCTTTTTCAAATTCCCGCCATGTCAAATTTCGTGACTGATCCAAATGTCATCGATGTTTGAAAACAGAAATTACGGTCCCCATCTAGCGGCCATCTTGCCACCTTTCCCTCTTCCCAAAGTAATGTTTGACTATAGACATAAATAAATTTATGAATGAGATGCCAGGGGTCTTCAGTTGTTTATCGTCGTTGGTTTTTATTGTTTGTGCCTTTGCCGACCGTATGTGCGACGTGACAGTTATTTGACATCTAGATTATATTCTTCTGACAACTCGGCGATTAGAGGTACGCTACGTGAAACCTTTGTAGATTTCAGGAATGAAAAGGAATAGAGGAGAAAATCATACAAATTCAAATAAACTTTTAAGTTTTATTCCTGTTGATTAAAATACATTTGTCAACTTTTTGCAATAGAATTTACACAGACATCCCTTATAATCTGCATTTTTACAAGAATCATTTATAAAAAATATACAATAAAACCATCAAGAGACATAAGAATATAGCGACAAAAAAAAACAAAAACATATGAACATAAATCTCTATTTGGCTAAAATATATTACAGAATCTTTGGTAAAACTAGCCAATGTAAAAAAATAACAAATAAAATGTAAGAAAAAATAAATCACACAACTGACGCAACTAAACTTATGCACCAGTAATGACTAAATCTGTGGACCAACGTATAAAAATAAAAATAGTATGAGTAGATTAGGTTTGACAAAATAACGGTCCAGTCAACTGTGATGTGCAACAGATCGCTTAGAAAAATGTATTTGATCAATGAAAAAGCAAACGTCTCAGTTTCTATGACCAAACAACATTGATGAAAAATTCAGCTTGGTCTTATCCGTAGATCCCAAACCTGACTGGACCTTGTTAGCAATAAGAGGGAATAAACATTCAGTAGTATTTACAGAATAACTATACACAGAAATAGTCTTAATAGTTAAAATTTAATTTATAGATATCAATATTATAAATTGTAAATATATTTTCTTTAAACTTCAGATTCTTCCCACATACCTTGAGATTTCTTCTTTCTATATAATAAATGCTACTTTATTCATAACATCAGCAGTAAATAAGTTTATATCAAATGGCTATGTTATTGTCAAAACCTTATAGTATATACCTATAAATTCACACACTGGAAATCATTTGTTAGGTACTTAATTTGGAATGGTTCAATTAATTCTTAACAGTTTCCTAAATCCATAGTCCAAATACATAAATAACACAGTGAATGTACGGACAAATGAGATTCATTTTAATTGGAAGGGTTCCCCAAAAACTAGTGATAGTAGCACATGGAAGTCTTGCATTTTCTCCCATCCCTCATTAGTGAATTTAATTTCGAGTAAAAACTGAAATTTCTTATGCTGATTTCTGGGTAAATGTTAAAAAATACAATGAAATGTTGTAAGTGTAAACATTTGAAATATGAATGTCAAATGCATGACCTTCAATAGAATCTGAGAACTACTTACATACTATAAAGGCTAGTAACGACTTTCAAGTAACTTCTAGCGTCACCCTCGCAAGTAACTTGACCTGTCGAGTTACAGAAAACGTTTTTACGTTAAAAACATGCGGATATAAGGTACCACTTTCAAAACTTGCTACAGTGAATAAAAATAAAAAATACAGTAAAAAAATACCTACGATGTATGCACGCGCGATCGAATACCGGTAGAAAAGTAATGCAGTGATCTGAGAGAGTCCTCAAAATGCTACTTCACGGTTCACGGAAACTGCAAGTACGTGGGATTGAATTCTGGATTTAAGAAACTCGTGTACATGGCACATTCAATTCATATTCGTAAAATATACAAAAATACCTTAATTCGTAAACTGGTAACGTAACCACCGTCAACTTGAAAAATACTTATTAGAAATAAATGCCTATAAAAAGATAAAGATGCACCATTCTTTCATTGTATTGTTGCAACTACCAGCACTACGTATTGTCATGTAACACCTCAGATGCATGGCTGCACTTGAGCGTTTCCAGGGAAATATGGCGACAAACCACATGATATAAGTATTTGACTTTGTCATTTTCACAGAGGTTTTCATAATGCACTGAAAATATTATTTATAAAAAACACAGCAGCGACTTATTGGACAACCAGATGAACCAATCGAAATTTTCAGTTGTTTGGGGTTGAAGTAATATAGAGATTATATTCGTCTTCCATTTTGATTATATTTTTGAACAATAATAATTGGAAAAATTCGCTTTGGCTTTCGAGATAGACGGTCTTTGTTGCCTGTCTGAGAAATCTGTCTGATGTACCTTTACTATTTTTCGGATTTTGTTGGATTCAGTTTGAATTACTGGTTTTGATATCTTGTGTTTTAGCATGTTTCCCTGAAACCTCTGTTTGCCTCTTATTGTACTGTTTACAAACTAAAGGCAGGTTACCAATCATAAATCACTTACAATCTATGGTATCATCGATGTACTGAAACCAATAAAATTTTTATCTACAGTTACTAGGCTATACAATTTCGTTGGTATATGGCACTTTGAAAGCAATACGTATTATTTTACATATCTACAGTAGTAATAATAAAAAAATAATATATCAAATTTTCAAATCACATTAAGTTTTTAATATTACACCCGACTAAATGTATATTGGTAACTAATGATACTCACACGTTTCATCAAATAATGTATTAGCATTGATACCTGAAATATATTTTCGATCCAATATAGAGAATCTATTGCCTTGATAAATATTTGTAATCGACTAGCAGTCAAATCTGATAGTCCGACGTCACTGAAAGAAAGAGTTTTATTTGTGAAACTGTGTGTTTCACAAATAATTACTCAATTACTCAATCTGTTTATCTGCATGATGGAAGAGTTTCACCAAGTAAGAGCATCTACAATCTACATAAATGAGGTGCTTGTTTTGCTCTGCCACGTATCAGGAAAATTTTCGGCCGCTACCTTACAAATCAATGTGTTGGAAAACTGTAATGGAAACGGTATTGACTAAAGTCTGTTCAGCATGTTATAGAAAATAAATAGTTCATGTATTGTAGTGCTAATTCATTGTTTGCTGAAACGTCTGGAGTCGAATGGCATCGCGATTCTTATCCCAATTGCACATAAGGACTAAATTTTTTACTTTTTTCGAAAATTGCCATTGGTGCCCGTTGCCTGCACTAAACACCACTATTTACAAAAGTGGTGGAAGATCATTGATTCAATATGGCGCTAAACCAAAATTCATATATCTATGAGTATTATGATGCAGGTACCAGAATTGGTATTTTTATTTACACGTCGTTTTAGTTTATAAATTTTTTGTCGCTGTGGAATGATTATCAAACGATTCGAAACCCGTAACGTTCCAACCATAGTTCAAGTGACGCAACCTCTTGCTATATATTCCCAACAAATGCTCTGTAATAGTTTTGCAGTGCTGTACAACCATTTTGTTCGTCAGATCGATGTGTTTGAATGTAACTCCGGAGAGTGCCCTTCGTGCTTAGTGCTCTTAGGACGAGAAGGGGGATGAAAGTGGCATTGTGGTCTGTTTGTTTTCATTTTATATTTTGGACCAAGATCGAGTTAACAAAACATGTATATTTTCGGGATTAAAGATTCTCTAGATTTCACCAGAAGAAAAACGAATAAAAGGATGGTACTTTCATACAGAAACGTCGGATTTACTGAGCTTTTAATTCTGAAACTAAGACTGTTACTAGAAAGTTGTAGTGAATGTTGTAACCGATCACCCCTTCAATAACTTTACAAATGAAAATTTGTATAACATGATATTCCTACTCATTTTGAAAAGTGTTTGTGTTTTCTTTAGTTTTTTATACTCTCATTAATCGTATGGCTTGTTGAAAAATCCCAACGAATCGGTTTGGCAAAATTTATTATATTCTGAGACCCTGTTTGGCAACAAAACCTATAAGCTTAGTGTATTTGGACATGCCAATCAATTTCAAAAAGCGATAAAACTATGTAGGCTGACTGTAAATGACAGGCATACTTTCACAATATGTCATCGATATCTCGTTAATGTTCCAATCTTTGGTCTATATTTACATTAAAAACTTTTCTTAATTCAAAGAAAGGAATGACCGCTTGAATTTTTCCGTATTTGTTTATGAACGTCCCGTATACTGCAAGAACAACGGCTCAACTTATGTACTAGTGTCCTTGAGACTGTTTTGGAGCGTTACGAATTCAGATCGAAAAATTATAAAAAAATAAAGGCTTAATATTAATATAAACTCTGGGAAATGGCGAAATTAATAACAAAATATCAGGGAAAGAGCTCAATTGCACATTGATTTCCTAGAGAACTCTGTAAACTGTGGCAAATATCTATATATAATATACTTAAAATAAATTGTAGCACTTCCTAATAAATATTTCTGTAGATCTGCTTTAAGTTTATCATTACCTATGTACACAAATTCACCTTATTTGGCAAGACTTTCGTAGTACACTGCTGCTCAAAAGTAGTCGTCTATCAGCAGTATCTATATCGTAATATTTTGAGTTATCAAAGAAAAATTGCTTTCGTAGGAAGAATAATATTCTAGTTTTTTGATGGCTCTTACTCTTGTATATCTGGAATAAATTCAGCCATTTTAAAACGAACGTTTGAATTTTGCCTATTGATATTTTATGCGGTTTATTGAGACTTCCATGCGGCATTTAATCAGGTTATCACTTGTTATCAAAATTACTATATCCAATGTCAGGGAATTACAATACTTACGAAGTTCAAAATGAAAAATAGTAGATCTCGTTTTTTTTAGATATCCATGAAAAACGGTACAAACCAATACATACTTTTCTTGAATTATTCTGGATCTTCCACTAAAAATACTTTTGGCATGCAGTATACTCAAAGTGTAAGTATGAACTTACAAATAGTTTTAGCTAGTCTTGTGTATTTTTTGCACAAAGTTTTATAAATGAGGGAGAGTTTAGGGAAATATATTTTACTCTATTCAATAGCATCGTTAAACTGACAGTTATCTTTTATTCGGACACCACGGTGATCCTATCTATATACGAGATAGCTAGTGTGTTGGAAATATATTATTTGGTCAAGTGAATATACTTTTCTTGGCGTGAACATTGGAAGTGAAGGCAAGAAAAACACTGGATAAGGTTGACAGGGTAGCTGCAGTGAAAAAACAGCAAATACTAACTGTTTGTCAGATGATGCTACTAAATAAAGCGAAGCGTACGTCCTCAAACTGAATTCTGTTCTTAAGAAACCTTGTGTAAAACATCCAACAGACCAACCTGAGTGATGGAAGTATTTCACCAGTTAAAGACATCTATAATATACTTAAAAGTAGTTTATATACAGTCCCTGGCATTATTCTCTGTAAGGTTTGCAGTAGGAGTATCGGTGGTTCATGTGCTGGCTGTAGGATCCAGAGTGGGAGAAGCGTTTCAAACACTTGCTGCATTGGAAGGGTTTCTCGCCACTGTGCAGTCTTTTGTGTTCGGTCAGATGGTGTTTGTGTTTGAATGCTTTAGTGCATTCATCACACTTATGAGGTCTCTGACCTGGAAAGGGAGAACTAGATTAGCAATATACAACAGGGCCACTCTCCAAACAGAACAGAACTTCCTCAATCAAAAAAGAAACTTTTCGAAGTAATGTGTGCAACTTTATACACAGAAGAGTTGTGCAGTAATGTACCTTTGTCTAATTATTCTTACCATAAATTGAGTACAGGCATTTATTAATTTTGTGAGAAATTTTAGATTTTTTAATTCATTTTGATTTTCAAGGAATAACCCCCATGGCCATAATTTTTTATTTCGGTTCATTGATCCAAATCTAATATCGTGTCTAAAAAAAATGAAATGTTCTATCTTAAACACAAGCATTTTTACATGTGTCAAAAGTTTCTACAGAACATATTTTTTTTAAAAGAAATTTCGTATTTTTTTGTCGATAAATTATGGTCTAGTTTCATCCAGTTCCGTTTGTGTATTATTCAGGAACATCCAAAAAATGAGGTTTCATTTATTCGCCTATCTAAACGACATGAAGAGATGTATTTCTCACCTGAATGCTCATACTTGTGCCTGGCTAACGAGCTCTGCTTGGAGAACGCCTTATCACATTGATCACAGCTGAATTGCCCCTCGACCTCCGGCTCTTGGCCGTCGTACACCGGAACGCCGAGATTTTTGAGCATGAACCGCCTTTTGGCCCCGTTGGGATCCTCGTCCATCGTTTCGCACGATCTCTTCTCACCCTGCGGGCTCATGCTGGACAGCTTGACCTTGATCAGGTGAGACAGACTTGGTTGGTCGAGCAGGGACACCAGCCCCATGCCGGGTATGGAGACGTGGCTCGGCTGGGCTAAGATCTGGGCCAACCTGCTGCTGTTGAAGTCCAAAGCGGATGGCGAAGGTGATTGTCGCGGTTCTGATGAGTTGGAACCTTGGTAATGATGCGGCACGTAAGGACCTGCAAAGAAGATCAATAGTCCATTAAACAATTGCATAGGAGGGAGCTTTACATGGGTTCGTTGAGGCAAAGTTTACTCAATAAATACAAGTTGGTGCACTAGTCTGTAGAGAAAAGTGAGGTAACAAACTGTCTAGTGCCGCCGCCGCCGCCGCCTTTGATAGTACTGTCTATTGCTCCCGAAATTCTGGTGAAATGGCTGATCGGTGCGGCTTGCTTTAGAAGTCCTACCATCAGAGGTGTCGAGGAAAGTGATCCAACTCCTATTTATTTTATAAACTTTGGTTGACGTTGAATTTTAGAATTACCAAACTGAACAAAACTGTGATGCTAATCTACTGCGCGCCTATACTGTGGGAAACCACGATTCTGTAGCAAAGTTCGACAGATAATTAAATAAAAATAAAATGAATCCGTAAATGTAAATAATTATAAAAAGTAACAACTGTTTGGTGAAGAAACTACACATACGCATATAAGTCTTGTAGCTCATGTTATATTTTTTGCTGGTCTATCATTAAAACCACAGGCATATGAATGTTCAGCTTAACTACTAACGTTGTGCCAACTGATAGTTATTGTTTGTAAAGCGGGGAGCAAAACGTTGAAAAATTATTTTAATTAAACGCCTTTGACTAACTGATCTGTTCAAACTCAATTACCTACAATAAACCCATCATATGAGATACCGAAGTGGGATTGAAACAGAAAAATCAAGACATTGAAGGAATGAACGCACCTGGGCTGGAAGATTTTCTGCTGAGGTTCACGACCTCGTCGTTCGATTCTTGGTGGTTGACTGAGGGAGGTCTTCGCGGTGAACTCACAGGCGATGATTCGTTGGACATCGATCCCTTCCTTATCGACAGGTCCAACGGTTGCTCAGAGATGTATTCCGGCACCGGCGGGGGCGAACTCTCCTGCGGAGGCATTTTCATTGGAACCACGCTGGTCGTGGGAGGATACGACGCTGGATTGTAAGGAACTTGAAACAGACGCCCTTCTCGTCTATCCCTCGCTCGGGTATTCTGAAACCACACCTGCACCACCCTTACGGGAAACCCTATCGTCGAGGCGATCTTCTCCAGGTCTTCCCTTTTCGGTCTGGCGTTCAATTTGTAATGGTCCTTCAGAACTTTCAACTGCTCATCGGAGATCAATGACCTGACCCTGACTTTTCTACCGTCCTCGGAAACGTGATCAGTGGTAGCGAAAGATTCGGAGTCGACTTCGTCATTTGCATTGTAATGTAACCTATCATAGTCTTGATCTTCGTTACTGCTAATACTACCGTTGTGAGCATCGTCAGATTTCGACGTTAGAGCATCTTCCAGCTTGGCAGCCAAACCTTCGCTTCTACGGTCCTCGCATTCATGCTCGTCCAACTGGTTCGATGAGGCGAACGATTTCTTACAATTACTACAACTAAACGCTCTAGGTGAGTGAGATGACGCCACACTGTGGCTATCACTAGATGAGTCTGAGGTAACTTTTTGCATGTTTGCTTGTAGCAGCTCCTTGGTAACTGTTGCATTTACAGTTTCTAATATCCGTTTCACAGCTTCTAGGTCTCCGTTGTTTGCATTTTCTTTACTCTCCGTTTCCGTTTTCGCTGTCTCGGGTTCCTGATCGGCATCTTCATCCATGATCAGATCTCCGCACTCAGATGCAGCGTTCGATGTTGGTGCATTTTCGTTATTTTCAGACTTGACACTAGCTGTGTCATAGCTGTGTGGGGTAACGTATCTAGTATGAGTGTCATTGTCCATGATTGGAGGTCGAAGATGGTGGGCATTCTGCTGCTGCAATTGCTCCAATATATGACCCAACGAAGGTATAGTACGGTAAGGGTCTAAGGAGTGGCCAGTGTTGAGAAGAGATGGGGGTGTTAAATAGAAAGGAGACAGCGAAGTATTGCCTGCTAACGATGACTGGAAGAAAGCAGCTGCAGCTTCTGAATACTTTGGAAGTATAGGCAGGTATGCATTGTGATTGGGACTAGTGGGAATATTATTGTTCATTGGACTAACATTGGTTCTCTTTGGTATTCGTACGTTCTGCTGTGAGGTTTTGTCTAAGAGAGTATTGTTCGTGGGAGCTCTAGTTCTACCTAATTTGAGATTCATTACAAGACACTTCTTTGATGTCATATGACTAGAATAAGATCCGGAGTGTGAGAAACGTTTTCCGCAGTTTCCGCACTCGAATGGCTTTTCTCCACTGTGGATTCTGATGTGTTCCTGCAAGTAAGAATTGAAGGAATTTAGTGAATCAGAATTGATGAGGTAAATATACGATAGCGATTTATGGTTTACAAAAATAGTATAGGTCGATTTGAAAAGCAGGACATACTGTATTGTGAAGCCTTTGTGTAGGTATTATTCCCTCTGAAGATTCATATCTTTCAAAATTCCAGAATTATTCATTTAAAAATAAAAAAGGGCATCCGTAAATGCGAAAAACATAATGTTAAAAAACCACTATCTGAACTTTTCGAACTACAGATAGGAATAGAATAGAATGAAGATTCTTTCTCAGATTACACAAATCACTCGAATACGTACAGTATTTTTTGAGATATTCACAAGCATACATAAATATAAACATACTCAACAACTTTTACCTTTAAGTGATGTTTGAACTTGAAGGCCTTATCGCACTCTGTGCATTTGAATTTCCTAAGTACGGCGCTTTCGTCGTGGCTAATCATGTGTCGCTGCAACCTATACACGTTTGCGAACGTCTTGTTGCAAATTTTGCAAGACTGTAACAAATGAAAAACACATAAAAATCATTCCTTAATATGTATCAAAAAAATGTCGCTCGAAAATGTTCTGATTTGAGATTCGATCAACAAATATATATTTTTTGTTCTATATTAGTAGGCCAAGACTCGGATTAATCTAACTTAAAGAAGATGGTGCAAAAGGTACAGATTATTTATATTTCACAAATTACAATTTCCTACTGGTATTTTATTCATTCTTATTTATAAACTTCATATTAACGGAATTCTAACAGAAAAACAAAATAAGTCATGAAGCATTAAAAGTATTCCTTAGGATTATCGTTGTAAAAAGAATTACTGTTTGAAACGTTTTAATTGATATCTTCAAACGTCTGTAGGTGAAAATCCTTTTCAAGTACGACGAAATTCTTGTAAAACATCTACGTTGTCTATGAAAAAAAGATCATAAGGCATTCTATATAAAAACTGCGAATGTAAGCATATGTTTTTTGAGATCTCAAAATAGTTGTACCATAAAATACTAAAAAAATTTAGGATATGGAAAAAGTAAATACTAGTTTCTGATACGGCGTTGAAGCTAAATTTAGAATGCGTGTAATGATGGATAATGAATTAATTGCAAAATGCAATTTTTACGAATTATAAGACTATCCAAGTAGATAAAGTATGAAAAATAGCAGACATTTTGTGCAAATTAAACGACCTCCAAAATATTTTTTACCGGATGCGGATAATTTGTGTACAATGTTTAGGAAGTTTCAACCTATTTAACAGAATTATGTTGTCTGAGATAATTTTGTTGCATTTATATACATGCAATCTGTCAGGAAAAAATCATGTTATAACAAACAAAGAACCTAAATTTAGATAATAATAAACTGCAGCATACGTTAAACTCACGAAGTTGTTTATATTCGTAGTTATCATTTATGGTTTGAGATAAGTATAGAGTAGGTGTTTGCAAAAATGCGGAAAATATTCCAGATTGGCGCGGTTTATATGGATAACACGCTAGAAAAACATGATTTTTTGACGTATCGACCAGATCACGAAATAGGTCACACATTTTCTAAGTATTTGCTTGTTTTTATTGGTACGTTTGTCAGCAGAATGGAAATTCATTTCGATAGTGCAATTAAGATATACTGGAACTATAGCGCAATGGATTGAAACCTGTGTATCAAAACGTGAATGCTGTTTAGAAGCACGTTTTTAAAATATTCTTCACAATGATCACGTTTTTTTGTACTTTTGGCACGTTATAACTAGATAGCATTGAAGGTTTTGACAATAGGATGTCAAAACATGATATTTGAAGTATTTTGCACAAGATCAAAGCAAATATTACAAAAAAAATCAGTTTCCAATGACAATGAAGTCTAGAAGCGCAACTGTTATAGATAGATAAATTATGCAAAGAAGGAATACATGGTATTCAGGGATTCCACTCAACATCAGTACTCGAACTGATTGAGAGATGTGTCTGGGTAGCTCAATTGGTAGAGTGTTTGTACGGCAAGCGAAAAAGTTAAATTATTGTCTCCATCTTATAGATCAGAAAGAAAATAAATGTTATATAATATGAGTTAGATGGATACCAATAAAAGATGCTCGATATACGTTAAATGTTTATAGTTTATTTTAAACAATGACATAAAATACATAGGAGAATAAAGTATTTAAAAAATTCTTGAACCTGACTAAAACTGGCAAAATTATAAGTGTTGCATACGAAGGGGTTGGCTAGATTAGACATTAAAAGTTCAGAAGTTATTGTCTCTAAATAACTGCCTGCTCATACATTACGAACTGTAGCAATGAATGAACGAACAGTCGAGATATATGTAGCCTATTAATTATAATTTTCGGATTATTCATTTGAAAAAAACGCGGCCGATTGTGAGAGGAATTTCCAAATCGAGGTGAAGCCGCTACAAACATATATTATAATCAACATTATTCTTCCTTAAAATTAAAAACACGTTCTTGGAAGCTTTAAACTCCGAAGCGATAATTTCATCTCTTAGAATAATTTATTTTCCTGGGTAATAAATTATAGTGAACTATGGAATGTAACAATTTATGCTCGAGTGAGTTTATTTTTACATACAATCAACCAGTGAGTCGGGATAAGAGCGTCGCGTTCTCATAGCCTGCTCATTCCTTTGTTTCGGACACCCACCAAAACAAAAACAAAGCACCTTCAAGGATGAGGCGATTAAGCAGAGTCAATGATGTTTTTAATATATTTTTGTGCTGTTTTCTTTGTACCGTTAGTAACATGATCATACCTATTATAAAATTAATTGCAAAAAGGAGAATTGATTTGCAATCTGTGTTCATTACGAAAAATTTTCTGTGCCTTTCAGATGGGGTCCAAGAATAACCTTTTTTGCTTCAAGAATCAGTGTGAGTGAAAATAAAAATACATGTGAATTGGACGTTTGCAAATCAACGAAATGGAATTTACCAATGAAGTTTGCAGATTCCAGAATTGAATTCAGGTTTAGAAATTGAGAAAAAAAACAAGTTTCAGATAAATTCGTAAATAATTTTTTTCAAAACTCATATGCCACATTTCCAATCAGAACTCCAAAACATTGTTGTGTAATAATAAATCCTACGAGTATATCACTATACTATAATTTTTAGTAAAATTCGTCCAACAATTTGTTGTTGCCATTATATTTTTTCGATATCAGATTCCACATTCGTAACTAGCAACTACCAAAATCATACTAAGCAAGAGTCTCAGCAGAGAATTTAATGAAAACATTTTTTGATAGCACTACTGTGTGTATGTCTAAAATTAATACAGAACGCACCAGATGGCGACGTCTTTTTGTGTATACTAAAACGTCATCTTAAATAGAGAAGATTTAAATGGTCGGCAGCAAAACGTAGGATTTATGCGAAAGCTACGTGTCATTGCTACGTCCGCGTAGCAGGACGAGCAGGTCCAGTCATAGCCACCTGACTCAAAGATACCGGGATTAAAGGCTCTCCAGTACCGAGCGTGATGTGTTTTTGTTTTTGTCGGCTCCGTCAGCTTAAACAAAGGAATCAGCCGTGGGGCTGCCGCTAAAAACCCGAGACGGCTTTTCCGGACAGATACAATAAACCTAACTGGCATGGATTGTCCAGTATCTGTTTTTCTTAGGGACTACTGAAGTTTCTTTGATTCACTGTTAAACTGAGGGCGCTATCCGTTATTGCGAGTCATAAACAATAAACATTAATGCCTGTCGATCAGGTACAATGAGATTTAATATCCTCAAAACGAGTCAAAGTACTTCTTTCTATTTTATCAGTGTGACCACCCAAACGACATGGATGTATTTCTTAGAAGAACGTTACAAAATCGTCGTACAGTGACGGTTATCTTTCTATAGTGACCTCTGACCTGTGTTCTGTTCCGTCAGTGCCGACCACTTCGATCCATAGGCGGCGGCTCAGTAGGAGCTTTACATATCTCTTAGGTAGTTAAAAGATGCATTTTATAGACAGAACTGACCAATTTTTAAACAGAAAGATTTGAGATTATATGAATCAACAAATATGAATATACTTATGAAAAAAAAAGTTTACTTCTCACGTAAATTGGCGCTGAAGTATTATAGTCGCGAAAGGTGTCGGGTTCGAGATATTGCTTGATTGGTGTTTCATGATATATACATCATAAAAAACGATGTCAATCATTTCCGTCAGTATGTCTGTCTGTACCCTGTTCTGTAAGCCTTGACCTCTCTATAACTCGGCGATTAATAGGCGGTATAAAACTGAGATACTGGGTTTTCTGGATGTTTCTATAACCCGAAAATCACTGATTTCCGTAGGTATGTTTGTCTATCTTTCTTCTATCATCTCTGTACAGTAGCCCTTCTATAAAGTGGAAAAATACTGATCCAATCTCAACGGAATGTTCACAGTGAGTTAAAGTTATACAAGGATGAAAACGGTTTAGAGTTCTTGAAAATCGATTCAGTGGCGGCGGTGTAATCATAAAAAAATAGTGTTACTTGGCTCTTGTATAACCGGGCAAGTACTAATGCAATTATTAAGGTAAATCACTACTGGCGTAAGAACAAAGAAGTTTGAGTTGATTTTTGACAATTGAATAGTTGAGACATTAAACATTCTCAAACTTGGTTGGCTCCTTTAAGGTCCTTGATCGTTTATAAATTTTCAGATTGAGGGTTGGATCATTCACGTTGTCAAACTAACAGCGTTGCGTAAGAGGTTGAGGTTAACCAACTTGACAATTTTACAGCTTTTTAGACGTTAAACGCTTGGAGAAAAACTTGTGCTATTGATTGTACCTTAAATAAGATGAACAGCCACCATTTATGAAAAGCAGATGTTTGGCAGCACATTCACCGCATTTCAAGACCGATGATGAAGTGAATTAAATAGTTGAAGAATCAAATGCTCAGGGACAAAAAAATATATACCAAGATATTGATATTTAAAATTTGTTGCTTCTGAACAGCACACATCTAACATTGTATTCAATGAGGTAGCTTCAATGAATTTCGATTTAATTGCTTGAATTACTTTTTCAGAATGATTGGCCAAAGCCAGCACGCCACTGTATCGCTCTGTGTAACCCAATAGAAATCATAACCATCATGCCGTTTCATCTGGAGCAGCCATTCTCACATTCCCGCATTTGAAGTCGCCTGGCATTTTCACGATAATATTTAATGGTGTCAAATGTCACCGTTCCTCTCTAATTGTACGGCATGGTATTTTAAATGTCTTGCCTCGATTATTATTGTTTGACTCGTATTAATGTAGAGGTTATGGGTGGTTGCAGGTCAATTGGTGTGTTTACGTAACATCACCGCGACTGACTCTATGCCACATGATGACCAATTGCTTCGTCCACATCTCTCACTGACTATGTATGTGTGTGTCAAAAAATTGCCCTTTGTTAATAAAACGAGGAACTTTTTTCGTTTAACCTCTTCAATTAAGGGTAATTGTTTGGTATGCTGCTAGATCGTCTGGTTTATAGCTATGATGGTACCCTATAAAACTTTCACTCTATAGCACATCAGCATTACTTTCCCACGAAACACATCAATGGTAATATAATTATATGAATTGCATAAACTTTAAGGGGTTATCTTAGTTTGGGACAATATATCTTTTATTTCATTGGCATAAGTAGTGTATCGAAATGAAATAATATCTAAAAACTAAAATAATTACAAAGCAAGTTGATCGTGGAATCTTCAAATTTGAGGAAATATGTTTTTTTTAAAATATTTTATGATGTCTATATCATGAAAATCCATGCATCTGTCTGTCTGTTGGTGGTTGTGTCTTCATGTATTCGCAGTACCCGCTGCACCAATTTTGATGTTTTTAATTATTTATTTTAAAACTAAAAAAGTATTTTAGCACGACGTTTTGGTTTATTTTATTGTAAACCATCTTCAGGTTCTTGCGTAATCTGCAAAACAGATCACACAATTTGCTGCGAGGGCACCTGAAAGTAGTTTCAAACTGTGTGATCTATATTTTGCAGATTACGGAAGGACCTGAAGATGGTTAAAACTAAACCGAAACCTCGTGCTGAAACGTTTGTTTATATGGTCATACCTCAGATCATCATTGAGCCATGAGAACAGCATAAGGGCCAACCAATAGACTAGACATAGACAAAAAATGTGAAATACAAGGAAGTCCACATTAAAGATCTTTCTAATTTCATAATTAAATATTGGAGAATGATCTTTTCCACCAAATTGCAGTATGGAAAGCACTGATTTGATATGCTTGATACCTTTTGTACAGCTTGATAACTGAAGCTGCTTTGAGCAGTTGAGAACTCAAACTTCCATTCTGCAAACCATTTTGGCCGATGATCATTTCTTTTTACTACAGGTTTTAATGTGTAAGTATGTGTAACGTCAATGAATATATATTTGAAAAACTTCAAAACCTCATGCAGTAAACGTTTCAGAACTTTTTCTATCCTGACACTTGATATGTGTCAAAATTAAGGTAATTCCGGAAAGTACGACTTTTCAAAAAATTGCCATTAAAATTCGTAAATTTTATGAAGTATAGATAAAGGTTATTCCCGGATTATTTTCAAACAGAGGAATGAACAAGAAGTTAGCTAATTCCATAGTGAATATTCAGGACGCGATTTCTGCAAATATTTAGGTTACAGTCCCTTACAGAAATGACATTTGGTTTAAATCGTGTAGAATTGCAGATTTTGTATGCATTAAGTTATTGTTATCGACATCTCTTAGAATCATGTTCCTTTTGTTTAGTCTGCGACTTTGGTATTTGGGAGGATGTCTCTTTTTCTTAAGCGGTACTGCAGATCACAGCGGTGATTGGGCAACATGAGATTGATTCGGTCATCCGAGAACTGGAAGATGCACGGAACGTGGGATGCGCTTATCAATGATTAATATTTTCCGCTAACTGAATTCATCCTTACATTTTTCGGTTCATAAAATTTTCAAATGATAAATTGTTCAAGTCGAATTATATTACAGGACTCATTCACCCTCATGCTCTTCGGATAAATGGAAAAAAATGTCATGTGTGATATAAATAACATTGTTCAGACTAACGCCACATTGATAGGCCTAATTTGACATAATTTCGATTAATTAAATTGGAATTTGTATAAATATGGGTACTAAAAGTTCTAAATTATAATTTGAGTGGTGACACATTCAGAGATATTTATAGCAGCAGCAGTAGTTGTAAAAACGTGTCCATCTGTCGATGAAAATGTCTCACGGTGAATTCTCCAAATAAAAATAAACCTATTCAGGCGCCTTACATGACATCATCAGCACGTTCAGAAGGAGCCAGGAAACCAAAGCACTGGCATCACCTTTTTTGCTGCAAAGGTATTCACCAGGACCGTAATCAGCTAGACGGACGCAAAGTTCATGATAGAAACTGACCAGATTTTCGTCATCAATGATGTGAATTTCTAAGCAATCAAATTTAGCCGTCAGGTTTTGAATATGCTTAGTTTAGTTGTGAAACTAATCCAGAATTGAGGTGGGGATACTTCACACAGCATGATGTCCTCCAAGCCGTCTATTCGACTGTAGATTCAGACGATTTTGAGGCATACAATGCAGGCCAGTCCTCAGAGACTTGCCATGTAGAAAATTGAATTCACAGTAACAGTTACCGATACTTTATGAGGCCAATACTTTAGTTCCTATTTTGCTATGCTATGGATATGCATTATGAAGCACCTGGAGGCAGTCCAAGAAAGAGCAATACCTCTAGTGGACACGCCTGACATTACCAGGGACTTTGGAACATCCAAAAAAGATAGCCATCCTCTAATGAAAACTAGAAAAGCTGAATGGATATCAGGTCCCAACACCTCAAACGAGTCTCTTCCGAAAGTCATGTTTTTAGAGAATCTCAGTGTTGTTGAATGAGCTGCCAGGGAGATTATTTATTGATAGTTACAGTTTTTAGCGTGTAAAGATAAAATATCCTCTCACAGCACTGTAAGAGCTTATCTATAACCAAAGTTCAGTGTAGTAGATTAGAATCACTATGTTTTTGTGATCAGGGGCGGACCGGGAATCATATTATAAGGAAGAAAGGGGGTGGGGGTCATGAAATTCGGAATGCCAAGCCACATCTTGGCATGGAGGGGTGGGGGGTCATCTAAGTAAGCCCAAACACCCTCCTACATCTGTCCATTCCTTCAAAAGGGAATTTTACGTAGACCTCGCATTGATTTAGGTACTACTATTCCTTGAAGTGTTAGTATGCTTCGATTCTATTCAATCAGTATAATAAACTAACATAATGAGATAAAATGTGATATATTTATTTATTGTCATCCTCACAGTGTGTGTGTTTGGAAGGCGGTATTCGATTATGAGCAGTTTCGACTGGGTACGGTTCTGGTAATGGTTCTCTCAACCAACCGGCTGGCATATATTGTGGCAATTAATATAGCATAAACAAACGTCAAGTGGTTTATAAAAACTCGCTCTACTTATTCTATGACTAATGCCGTTGCTAAATCCATTTGCGTTTTAGTCCGACTGTTGAGTGGTATGCGCCTTAGAGATTGATGTATATTCGCCTTTATAGTGAGTGACCATGAGATACAAATGCTTCAATGGAGACAAAGTCTTTTATGTCGCGATTAGATTTATAGTTAGTAGAATGAAACTTAATACAGTTACAATGTGTACTATGCATTTGAAATCGGTATACCTTTCATCTTCGTTAGGTATTCATTTTCTACGTAACAATTCCGTTGTAGCAAAGCTACTGATCTCTATAAATATTTATGGCATAAGAAGTATCAGGAATGCATTTTCTACAATATTAGCCTCCTGTTTAAGCTAATTTTGTTATGATTCAGCCCTATATAACATAGCGTTATGATAAGTCATCTGAAAACCCATCTCTGTATCTATTCAATCTATGACTAGTTTCATATCATTTGTATATGGTCACAACACACAAAATATACTGATACTGACACTAACGTTTTATTAACACTTCTTGAGCCGATTCAATAATTTTCTCATCATACCTTTCCATGTTTAAGATCTACACTCTATTCTTATTTTGGGGCTCATTTCTCTGACAGCGAAACTTCCGCTTTGCAGAATAATTGTTTATTATTTATGAAATCATGCCAGGTATCAATTTCCCTCAGCTAGTAAAATCTTTTATTACCGTTCCATTCTTCCATTATCACATACCTCAGCTAGACGTGTATACTAAATGCCAGAGAATGTAAAGGTCTGAACACAGTGACAGGAACCAAATCGTTGCTGTCATTAGGTCGTAAGCCGAAATAGATTTCAGTTACACCTAAACATCAGGTGCCAAAATAAAAATGTTGACACGTTTCTCGTTCGACCATTAAACGAGGATCTATTTTCATTACATAAGATCACGGAGCTGAAGCCACATGCGTTATAATTATAAGACTGGCTGGTATGAGATATTCGAGACGATGACAGACATACCGAAAAAATTCAGATACCATATGTGAGTCAAGTGCTGCGTATGCTCAGTGTATCGTGTGAACAAGTTTAATTTGTTGAATATTTTTTATAATTTTTATGTGCATGTGAGATTTCTTGAGGCAAATGTCCCATTTGTCCTAGATTGTACCATGAAACTAATTTGTAATGATAAATTTGAATAAATTATATAGTGAGGAACGACGTGAGAATCATGTATAAATTAATAGAAAATATATATTTCAACTGATTCTGTAGTTAAACCTTGATATAAACAATATTTCAGGCATGAACACATGTATATACATTCCGATTAAAATTCATATGTATGATAGAGTTTGTACATTCACGTAATTATGTATGATCGTTATTTAGTTACAATACAAAATATTTTTCAGTATTTTTAAAACGCACTTCATGAATCAACAGTTCCAAAATCCTATCAAAACCATCAATAAACTAATACCATTGCAGGTGAAACACAGAGTCAACCTACTTTTACGCAATTATAATCTTTATTTAGTTGAAATGCAATAATCTGCAGTAACAGTAGTTGCTCAAACAGAAGCCTATTGGAGGGAAAGTGAAATGTCTCTATAGGCCCCCATAGAAGTCCTCGTGAGCTCGGAGATATTAGTTATTTACAATTTTACAATCGTCTCGAATCTGGACTTCGGTACAAGGAAGATCCAGTCAAGCATGTTCTTGTAATGTAAACAATTGATAAATGTTATATGCTCAGTTAAAGATTCAAAAAATGTAAATATTTGTGATTCTTTTGCAAATAGGTCAATGCTTTTCAACTTATCTTTGCGAATTCATTGACGTTATAGAGCTGATTAAATAAATGTTGATAGGAATTATTGCTGGATTTGTGTGAAGCAATTATAATTAATTAACAATAATGCGTGTAGACTATTTAGCATTTCGTGCCCCAAATTATCTATTTTTATCGAGAATGATTTATATGTCGAAATTTAAAACTTTTGATTGGCGTGGAATCTTCACGAGAATTGTTTCATGGTTAAACGATATCTTAGTAAACTTTTCCATGCTTTTCTGCTTCTCAAAAATGACTCTTGCACAATTTTTCAAGCCCTGTACCATAACGAATAGGAAAGCTCCTAGCTCTTCATGCTGGTATGTGTGAATGTACATCTATGTCGCGTGGTAATTATTAAAGTCAAAACACTGCAGAAATTGCTTTATGAAGGCTTAAAAGAATGTAGAGTGATGATCATCTTCACTTGCTTTGTCGCATGTGACTTAAAAACAGCTTAAAATTTAGATCCTAGTGATGTGATCTAGAAAGCTGTTCTTCAAAATCATGTTACAGCTTTTCCATACACGAATTTTCACTTACATGCTTAGTAAATTTCCACAATATACCATTCGAATAATAGAACAAAAAACAATAAAATCTTGACCTACATTTGCAAAGTACCTTAAAAATAACTATACTCAGATATTTATTTACTTTTTTCAGTGAAGTCTCAAATATTATTCGATTTGAATGTAAACAACAGAATTCAATAAAATATATATCGTTGGAGCAGTGCCAAACCTACGTTGGCAAAATAATATTAATCGGTTTTATAGATCAAACTTTCGCTAGTCGACTTCAAACACATACATTCTGAGAATGCTATTAAGAATACAAAGTATAAATGAGGTTAGAAGGTAAAATATTTTAACTTGAACAAATGTGACCTGAAATGGTATATGGAGTACACATTACAAGCTGGTCATAAACTAATATGTATAATTGAATCATTACCTTTAAAGCTACACGCCCTTATGCTATTGCATATTACTGAGTTATTTTCTTTTTAGCATTATAAAATTTTTACTTTCCACACTAAATTTTGTCATTCAAATTCTCTTATGCATGAGAAGTAAAAACGGACATTTTAGCGAAGTAATTATATTGGAAATTGTTATTTCCCAGGAAAACGCGTTATTCCACCATCTCCATATTTTGGTATTCGACTGCAAATTGTCAATGAATTCTAAACTTTGGAACATGTTGTACACATTTTAAGATTACAATTGGAATTTTTAGAAGTACAAAAAATTCAGTTTCTATAATAATGTAAGAGTTCTTGGGGGTCAATCTCAAAGATGGTCAAGGTCGTATATCTCCAAAAAGGAAACCGCTTATTGAATATGGTGTTTGTTGATTCAAAGAAATACAATTCAACTTTAGTGCACTTCATAGTCCAAATGCGGGCCCACGATTATTTTTTATATTTATGAATGGTTAACTTGCATGTATGTTTTATGCCAATTTTTTTGAAGATTTCTGTTACTCATTACGATGATCTCGATGATTGTGTTTTAATAAAAGGCAGCTATTATTTATTGTCTTCTGCTAGATTTTCGGAACTATAAGCTTGAGGCTTCATGTGCTGTCGTAAGAATATAGGAACAAACTTTTAGGCCCCGTTATGAATCATATATGAATTCGCATACCTCACAAGATATGAATGAATAAAAAACGGTGGAAACTTACCACTTGAGCATTGGGCGAGTGCAAGAGCTCGTGCTTCTCGAGCTGGTCTTTGGCGGCGAAAGAAGTGGGGCAGTGGGCACAGCCGAACGGGCCGCCTGGGCCAGCCAGGGTAGGCGGCGTTCGGGCTCCGCCCATATCCGCAGCGCTCAGTCCCGCCCCTGACGTGGGAGCCACCGCGCCCTCACCACCGTGCACCGCCTCCGCGTGCTCTTTTAGAGCCTGGAAGGACTGGCAACCTTGCTGGCATTGCGGGCACTTGATGAAGTATTCGGCGGCAGCTGCAGCGGCGGCCGCCGCCACCGCTGCCATTGGCGACATTTCTTCCTCTTTGATGAGGCCGTTCGTGAGAGATGGGGCTGCAACAAACAAATATACGTTAATGTCTGACCAGCGAGAGAATGCGAGGCAAAAAAACTAATATCTCGTTCGAAATTTTTAGACAATTTTACTAAATGTACGAAAAAAGTACACCACCTCGACTAGTATGTTGTCAAATATTATATAAAAAAACAAAACAACAATATGCCTGGAAAACTAACAGTAGATCACCACGAACAGGCTAAAAATATTTAAAGGAAAATAATTCGGCATCTATTGGCAACACTGTCAGACTTCTTCCAAGTTCCTGCTCGTTCTTTGATTGGCTATTTCAAGTCGCCTGGGCGTCGTGAGCGGTACTTACTTCACACAGTCGTAGCGAGAGGGTCGTTTCTTAGACGCGTAGCTGAGCAGTGGTGCAATGCAGTCTAAACAAAGTAAAGTTGTCGGTCGCCAGGGAAGGAAAGTCATAGCACATGTTATATAAAGGTTAAAATCCATCTCAACGTTCCGCCTATGACTCCGTAAGACCCTACTGTTTATCAACCGCATTTCCTCCTTTTTTCTCTTGTATTCTCTAGCAGGTCAGACAGTAATATAACAGATGAATTAATCAACTTTCCACATGCAAAATTTGAAACATTCCTTGAATATGCATTAAATAAAATTCTGAATAATGGTTTATGCTCGGATTAATATTTGTTATTATCTATATTTGGACCTCCTCACTGAGAATCTGTGGGTTTGGTTCATAAATAATTTCGTGTTTATGATGCTATGACATGTTTCTTTGATCATGCATCGAAACATCGACAAAACATGCCAAAAATATTCCACGTGTTCCGATAAAATTCTGTGAACCATCAATAAAACGGAAATTCATAATATATAAAATCTAACGCATATTCTAATAACGTACATACCAACAGTGAAAGCAACATATGGACACAATGAAACATCAAGTAATCATCACACTAAATCTAACTACTTTTTATATTTTAGAGTGAAAGCTTGTATTTCACACACAAACTTTTACAGACAAAGGACTGGAAATACAGTAAGGGGAATCACATTTCCGGTCTATTCTGGCACTTCAAAAGTTTGATTTCGGACTTCATTGTCTTATAAAATTTTTGAGTATCACGAAGTTTCGATTCATATGCTATCTTCAATCATCTTCAGGTGAACTGAATAGATAGCATATCAATCGAAACGTCGTGATACTAAAAAATTTTATAGATAATGAAAGTCCGAAATCAAACTTTTGAAAGATCCACGTTGTCTACAAGTTTCAAACAACTATTTTGGCACTATCTCAATCCAAACGATTAGGTAATCTTCGCAAAGTAAGTTCATCTACAATCTACACCAGCCCAACTATATGCTTGAAGCATCGGTAATGTTACAAAACTTATTATTATTGTGAGCTGATATTGACAGATGAAATTGGCAATCGGACTGCAAATGCTCAAAACGTTTTCCAATAATTTTATGATGAGTATATTTATGTTGTATATAGGGTGAATAAAAACAATATTTATTATACCAACGGATTTCTTCACAATTGCTCTGTACGGTTTTTAAAAATGGTGAATGTTCCAACACTTTCACAGCATACACATCCATCATTTATTTAAACGCTGGTGTGGTTTAACAAATTTACATAGATCTGAGATTCAGCATTCCGAATGGAATCAGATTGTTATTTTTTTTCAAGAAAAAGCTGGATGTTATTAATTTTGGTCCGGCGTAATTTTGTATAAAATTTCAGTATCGTTATATAGAGTGGAAGTACTTTATTTAATTATTGCTTCTCGTTGTTCGGTACTATTCCTTACTAGATCCATTACTCTCTCCGTGAGCTCGGAAATGCTAGAAATTAGGTTCCAACACCGTGTTTTAAAATGTATCCTTGTGAAAATGAATTTTTCAAACGTTACTGGTTCAGAACAAATATCAACCATTATTTCCAAACGTAGAGCCTCGGATTTTAAAGCTGTCGATCTTATGAATTTCAATAAAAAATATTGGAAGTACTCATGATTTGAAGAAAATTAAAAAAATTTCAAAATCTTCAAGGTGTCCAAAATTTACTGGATAAACAGCTCTGGAATCATATAAGAATATATCTCGAATTCAAATTTTTTCGAGATTAAAATATTTTCCCGCCACTTAACGTGGGAGTAAAAGGTATGATTTTCGATTTTACTCCCCCTCCCCCTCCACTCCTAACTCCGCCTCTTGCCGACTGCAAATTCTCCCTAAGGAAAAAAGGTTTCAAATCACCTCAGTATCTCGATTACCGATTTGCATGCGGTGATACAATGATTGTTTTACGTTGCAGTAACTCCTTCATGACTAATTATTATTTAGTTGATATGTCCAAATTCCAAATTGATTATTGCATTCTCGTGCACATGAGAAACCAAAATATACACGACGCTATTTGATAACCGGCTAATATTGGAAGCACAGTGAACGACCGTTGTTATCGTTGATTTTTTATGTTGGGTTCAGAAACCCGTGTCATAAAAATATTGATTAGTTTACTTCGAATACTCATGAGAAATGGAAAGCCATTAGAAGCGTTAACAGTAAATTGCTGAGGAAGGTGAAAAGGTTAGTTGAAGTTCAATATAATTATTTTTAATCAAGCTACACGTGCATCAAACGTAACTTGCATCGTTTTGATATTTTGGTGATATCAGCAGTTGTAACTGCTGCAGAATAAACACTTACAATGTAGATGGAGAAGTAACCTAATCTCTATGTTAAAGATCAGTCAATCATTGCTTGGTGTTTCACACAAATTGGCCGAGAGAAAAACGTCAAGTCAAACACCATACGATATGTTGTTTGAAACTTGTAGACAAGGTGGATTTATCAAAAGTTTGATTTCGGACTTCCATTGTCTATAAAATTTTGAGTATCACGACGTTTCGATTGATGTGTGACGTGTTCGCCAGTTCACCTGAAGACGATTGAAGATAGCACATCAATCGAAACGTCGTGATACTCAGAATTTTATAGACAATGGAAGTCCGAAATCAAACTTTTGACCATACGATATTCTTCTGTAATTATTCAGTATTGACAGTCAATATTCTTTTGAACAGCCCTGTATACTACAGTCATTCAAATTTTTTTGAAGACCTGATGATGCATATTCATGCTTACTAAATGGTGGAATGTTCCGATTTTAGAGTAATTATCACCTTTGTGTCACGATAGAAATGTGTAAT
The DNA here is from genome assembly GCA_949316355.1 of Bruchidius siliquastri. Taxonomy (NCBI): domain Eukaryota; kingdom Metazoa; phylum Arthropoda; class Insecta; order Coleoptera; family Chrysomelidae; genus Bruchidius; species Bruchidius siliquastri. The sequence goes on along the minus strand of OX438533.1, from coordinate 37,628,539 downwards.
TGACGAATGGGATTGTTTTTTACATACCATGAAACGCCGAAAAATAATTTTATCGAATCGGTGTTACGCTTGGAGGACAATAAACTACATCATAATGTATCAGATTTTGCTTTCATTAAAATACCAACAACGATTACTATATTATTCGAAAACAAATTTGGCAGAGTTTGATAAACATACATGAAACGGATCGTGTACGTTATATATTTAGTTTTCCATCATTTTTTGTTGGTTTCAACAGTGAAACAACGAACGAGTAAATGCTGGATAGCAAGCAGGACTTACAAGCTATTTCCTCAAAAAACATGCAAGCCAAGTAGTAGCAAAAATGCTGATGAGACGGGTCTGATTGCTGATCGAGAGCTGAGATTATGATAAGAATAAATACTTCAAATAACCAGTTTGAATCGTAATAGAAAAAATGGCAGATAAAATAATTGTACATTCAAGACAATTTCACAAATAAAACTATCTTTCTTACAGTGATGCGTTTCGATTTATATGCAAATCATCTTCGAGCTGTCAGATTTGACTGTTTACAAAGGCCACCCAGGTAGCTAACTAGATTCTATCATGGATAGAAAACTATAGCTCTAAAATCTAGCTATTCTTCCATTAAATTTCTTTGTCTAAGGGAAAATATTTTTTAGCGACTGTATCTGCACTAGTGTTGAGGGAAAGCCCTAAAAACCATAAATATCGCCAAAAGATATTTCCCCTAAGACAGACAAAAGAAAAGATAAATCAATTGAAAAATAGCTAGACGGGATAAATATTCAGTATACTAGACTTAAAAGTTCCAGTTTTGTATCCATCATAGGACCTAGTTAGCTAGTTGGCCCGTAACATGGGTTGCCTTTGTAAACAGTCAAATCTGACTGATGATTCAAATAAAAACCAAAACGTGTCACTTTAAGAAAGAGAGTTTTATTTGTGAAACTGTGTTGAATAGACAATAATTATTTTATCTGTATGATGGAAGCAGGGCTCTACCAAGTAAGAGCATCTACAATCTACAAGAAAAAATGGCGTCAAGTAGGCTGACTCTTTACTTCCCACCTTGGAAATAGATATTTGATTTAAGATATATTGAAATTCAAAATATTGGAACTAGAACAATATTTTGAATCTTTCACAATCTAAAAAATCCATAAAACTGCATAATTTTGGATTTCAATAACTTAATTATACAGATGCACCTCTCCTACACTTGGAGAGAGAGAATGTTGAACATTTCCGAAAATTACTTTGATTACTATAAATACGCATAGTACAAAATGTACATCTTGGAAGTTTCCATAAATGTATGAATCCCTCAAATACCCATGGGAAAAGGAAACCGTCCAATGAGCCCCGTTAACAAATATACCAAAATGTTGAGGAAATGAAGAGTTAAGCGTTGGTAGTTTCGCCGGTTTTGTTTGCATTTCACATTCCATAATGTTTAATTTAATCACAAAAAGGTACTGACGGGAAATAATTAACCGACGTTACGTTTATTGGTAACATCCTGTACGGCAATTAAGACCTTAACACTTTTGATACCGTGCGCGTACGTTTCAGCTTTGGTTAAACATTCACCGGTTCATTATCGCAAAACTGGATAAAGCTGCTAATGCGATAAAAATAACCGCGAGATATCGTACCTTAATACAAAAGTTTTATTGTTGGCTTAGAATAAAAAATTGGACTAGTAAGTAGTAGATTAACTCAGTTCTTCTCACGCATTTCTCTTTCGGAAAACTGCGGTCGAAAGTGATCTTTTTTTATAATATGCCCTTCCTGTTCATAACCCCTGCGTGGAGGTGTTTCACTCAACTGCATGTTGAAGAGCTTAGCTTAATAAAGCGCAGTTGTTAAGACATGGAGGGATAGCATTCTGCTAGTTCTTCACTGGATATCCAAGGAATTTACTTGCTAATCTTCCCACATATTGTTTAAAAACTGAGTGGGTAAATTGTAGATGCTCTTGCTTGGTGAAACTCTTCCATACACAGTACACAATTATTTTAACTGAGTGGGTGATCCCTTTCAATAGAATTTTCGTAGAACTTAGAAGTAGAATACACTGGGCATCAGAACCAAGACGAAAGTCTTAGCACCACTATTTGCAAGGCATTCAGCCATTAAAAAATGAGAGTCCTTTCATCCAACTCTTATGTTGATGTTCGTAGCGGCGTTCACAAGTACCTAGTGGCAGTCCAGTGCTGATCTCGTTGTTAGATTGTGCCACTTGGTTAGATTTGTAAAGTTCATTATTAAACAAATGCTACCCAAAAATAATCTTGAATTACGCCAAATACAAACTATAAAACTCTGTTCAACTCACAAACAAAGTTTGGACAATTAGAAAGTTTACGAGCTCACCACAATTTTTTTCATTCCGTACTCAGATGATCAGGAAGTTTGAGAAACATACAAAAGTAATGTTTGGAATTTTTCACACTTCTTGGCTAATTCTGCAAACTTTTTAGAAACATATTAATTACTTTACAAAATTTTGGAAACATACAATTAATTAACATCTGACGAGTAATGATAATTTTTTATTTTTGAAAAGCAAAGGGTCAATAAAAGTAACAGCATTACCCATGACTTACTACGATCCATATCATTTCACAAATATCAAAATCGACGCAGCAGTTACTGATACTACATGAGGAGAAAACAAAAAACATTCAAGCGGGTTTAATCGTAGGAATTATCTCGATTTTAGAAGTTTCGTGTGGGACGTGAGAATATGAAGTGGATATATGATAAGAGTCATGATAAATGGTCTTTATTAACCTCATTTATATAGGGCGGAGTTTAGACAAACCTATTCAACTGAACGTATTCGCACATTGCAAACAGATCACAAATAATAAGAAAATAGAAAAGTATAAAATATGACGTTTGGAAACAGTGATTGTACAGTTCAGGTCTAAACTAAAATTTAAATACTTGCGAAATCATTGCAAAGTATGAATATAACCAAAAGCAACTGAAACAACCATCGAATTCAAATGCCTTTCTGCACATTCTTCCATTCATGTCGTTAGTTGTCGCATTGTCGTTAATAACGGTATTTTCGGAATGCTGGAAGTGACAACCTTATGGAGGCCACATTTCCGAATCAGGATCGACAATCATCTGGCAATAAAATTTCGATGACGAGTCGCCCAAGGCACTAGTACGTGACTTATTCTGAATTTCCTACAGCAACAACATCCTTTGTGGAGAGCGTTATCAACCTCTACCTAGCCACCGCCGCGTCGTCGGTCTGTACTTTGAACCTGAGGCCGCCAGCCGCTGACGATATCGTTCCTCTGTTTATCCTCGCCATATGTCATCGCCAGAATCGTTTAAATGAATTAATAAGCAAACTCGAACGCCGCGAATGCTTTAGTCAAGCTCTTCAATAGTGTTGTAAAAAAAGGAAGCTAATGAAACGAGGCTCAGTCAATGCAAGCGCGCGATGTCTCTTGCATAATTTTTCTCTTTTGAGCCGATAAATAAATGATGAGAAACAGTATCGAGTGCCGACAACTGTAAAATTATCGGACAATATTCCGTTCCTATCGCAAAATAGTTCTCTAAAAGACAGTGCGAGTATTTTCGAAATGTCATTTTTACTTTCACGTTAGTAGTCGGTGGAGGTATTGTAATCTTAAACAATGTTGAATGATGAAAAAATAATGTATAAAATAAACGGAAATTAAAAACTCCATTATATTAAAATAATTTTTGCGAACTCGGGATTTGATATGATATAACTAGTGCAATCTGTCAAACTTAATTAGGTTATGACATATTAGGATTCTGTAGTTACTTAGTCCTTGGTCTCCAATAAATGTAGACGTGATGCGTCACTTTGACAGGTGCGTCTACATGTCATCAATCACAAGCGAATGGAATCATACATATTCGTTAATCATTTGTGGTGTAGGGACACGTCTTTTAAATTGATGGACATTGGAGATCAAATCATTAGCAAAGATGGGAATGATTTTTGATCGTTACCGATTGTAACTGACTAGATTTATAAGACCGCAAATGTGAAATTTAATGCGTTCGTAATCAGGAAAAATATCAGTTGCAATGTAAATCTGGTGGAATAATACAAGGTAGGTATAAGTTATAACTGAAATTATTTCAGAGTCCAACAAAGCCGTTGAACGGAGTTTAGCCTGGAACTACGTTTTTGCAACAGCCGTATTTTGCTGAATCAGGTCCACAAACTAAACGGAGTTTAAACTCAACCACAACCGGGTCTTAACGTATTCTATGAATGTGAAACATGCAGTAAGGAACAAGCTGTACGTTATTATTATGATCTCTTTCATCTACGGATGCTCATATAACAAAAGTGCGTGAAGCCCAGACAATAAAAGATCGAGTAGGCCATCTAACCTCACACATACACTGAACTTCACACACAAAACCCACCGACCAAAAACAAACGTGCAAACGATAAATCATTTTATTACAACCGCCAACTATAATTCACTGCTCGTTATTAATACTTTAGTTCAGCATTGTTAAGACGAAATATCCTGACGTTTTTTTCTCTATTTTGACGCGTCCTGTCCCGACGCCGACGGGTTTTGTTCTCACCAGCGCGAAGCCAATAAAATTGGAATAAATCCAAGTGGAATTTCGCCGGTGCTCCAGATCGCGGTGCGACAGACAAAAAACGTTGGAACTGGGGTTTTCCGTGATATATCATCGGTAAAGGTGTATCTGAACACATTTGTTAAAAAGTTCTTCCTGTGTTGTTTTATATCTGAAGTAGATTCTATATAAAGCCCCTACAACTGACAAAATAATTTTATGATTCCTGGCTGAACCAAAATTCTTGTTATGTGAAGAACGACAAACAGAAATTAATGAAATTGCCTGGTCTCATAGTCAAATAAAAAGTTGCAGACCGACTGGAACAATAATTATGTGACTCACATTAGTTTTTTACTTTTAGGTGTTATCTCTAACAATGAAAGTATCCAATCAAGACACCTTCGATCTACCATAAATACATGAGCTCGTTTCTATTGGACGATTTCCGCATTAAAGGTGGTTCTGTTGCCTAGGCGACTAGATTCGCACCTGTTTTAATCTCATTGGGCAAGTGCGCAGGTAGGTGTAGGGAGGAGCGCTTCAACTCACCTGCTTTCACGCCATTGGACAGGTGGGGCGAACAGGTAACTGCAAACACGAAGCTTCTTGGGTATAGATAAACTTGATTGTCATGTTCCGGAACTCGTTTTCGTTTTGTATAATGGGTGTGGTTAAAAACTCGTTTGAATCTCTATTGGTGGCTTGTATTTCGTAGAAGTCGATGCAATTTAGGTATAGCAAACCTTAGATAATGAATTAGGCTGGTTGCATTTGGCTATTAATTATTTCAACTAAAAAATTATATATTGTGGTGAAAAACGATCATAGATTGGCGGGCCACAAACTTTTCCGCATGGTCTCGCTTAAATTCAGGGTATTTTTTATTTATTAATAATTACATAATAAATAAGGCAGAATAGTCCAAAGTAGAGATTGCAAATAGTACAAATTGGTCATTGTTCACAGGTTTGTTGAATAAAAAGTAAAGACTATGTTAATCAAATGGAATGATAAAATAATTGGCATGAGACTCAAGATATTTTTAGTTTTTCCTCAGAAAAAGTACTGATGTCAGGTATATTTCAGATTTCACTTTTTTATTGATTTTTATGTCATCCAATAATACCGCCTACACAAATACACGTGCTTAAAAAATATAAAAATACAGACTTCACATTCCGATTTATTATTTTTACTTCCTTAATTTGAACGTAAAAATTTTTCGACGGGTATGTTAAATTAATATGTCGACATTACATGAATAGAATTTCATTGTGTCTTAAGTAGTGCCATTTATTTAGATTGTCGACTGACGTTTTAACCAATATTTCAACAATCGGAATTATTATAAACATTTTTCGCATTAAAATCCTATACTATATCTAAAATTTTCAAACTATTCTCATCACGTTACATTGAATTTTTGTGGCAGGCAGGTTTTTCAGACTCACTCGTACCTCTGAAAAAGTATTCCACTTTAAATTCAAGTGGCCCATTTTTTACTATATCCATTTTTCAACTGCCTTACCTGTCTTTTTTCATGGAAATATTTATATCCTCTTCACATGTGCTTGAGAACCTTTTTTCCTTTTACCTGACTCGAGATGTTTATATTGCTGGGGAGGTCAATGGATGCTCTGCCACCAGAAAAAATCTTAGATAAGCACGTGTATGGGATTCTGAATTTCGTTATTGGATTATAAAATGTCGATCTACGGTATTGTTCAAAAGTTTGATTTCGGACTTCCATTGTCTATAAAATTTTTGAGTATCACAACGTTTCGATTGATATCAAGGATCAAAGAACATCATATTAACACCGAGCGAGCAGAGACCGGAAAATCTGGAACAGCTGACCACGCATGAACGGAGCACCATAAAAAGCTTCAGACGACGCTAAGGTTATTGCCAAAGAACCGCACTGGTATCGAAGAAAATTCAAGGAGGCGGCAGTCATTACCAACCACAGCAACGTGTACAGCAAGCCCAGCGTAGACATTAAATCAATATTGCAGCCACTCATAAAGGAGATCAATAGACTACGACTGGACCAGACAACAAACGATGACCGACGAACAGCCACGTCAGCAGACCGGAACACCAGTCATCTGGAACCAATCAGAACAGACCACACACAACGACACGTCACCGGACGGAGTATAAATCAAACTTTTGAAAAATCCACCTTGTCTGACACAAGGATCCTCAACTTAATAGGGAAATACAAATACTTAAGGTCAATTACACTGGATCTGTACGGTCTATACGCACTAGTCAAAGCTTTACGTTTATTTTAAAGCTCATAAAATCTTCCATCAGGTTATGTTCGCTGATGTGGCCGCATTTCTTTGTAAATCTGGATTGTCCTGTGAGAATCCTTCCATTGCTCAAAAACTGACTTTACGTTTTCACTATACAATTGCGTTACAATTTTTAAATGGATGCTAAACATACTTTAACATTGCATCAGATAACGTATGCGCTACATTTGAAACACATAATCTAAACGCGCTCATTTCCAGAAATTATGGAAGCCGCGAAACATCACGGATCGAATTTCACGACCACATTACAGTGTTAAAACATAACTGCACTTTCTGCAGCACTCAGGAAACATCAAAAGTGGATTGGAAAAATCCAAAGTGAACAAAATACGTTAGATTAGTTTTACGGATGATGTTATATTGAGTTTCAAACGTTCAGGATATATGTAGGTATTTAAAATAAAATTTACGATATAGTTTTATTACCGCCGAACATCAGACATGCTGTATCCAGATCCATATGTTGAGTTTGTTGGGACTGCCTGTCGTAAAAATAGTCGATATCCTGCGGAAAAAAAATTAGGTAGGTGATACCTAGTCGTACGTCCGGCTGATGACCCAAAAACGAAACGTGCCGAAACAGATAATAAAAATGTGGTGTATATTATTCTGATACGCAATATATAGTTCGTTCTCCGCATTTTTATTTATGGCTCTCAACTAATCCAGATAGATATTTAACAGTCTGCTTCATTGTTATAATTTTTATAATAACTATATAGCTTTGCAGTAATAATTGTAAGATTTTGCAATAAAACGAAAAACATAGTTTAAAAAAAGGGTTTTATTTTCATCAAAGTGGTGTATATACTACACCAAAGAATAGTGAATACTATTTTTGACTTACTAGAATTAAAATTTCAATTATTTTGGTTATTAAAACACCATTTCATCCTGTTGCACATGATTTTATAACCGAAACTAACTGTAGACAAATCTAAACTGTAAACATTATTTTAAGATGAGAGAGAAAGATGAAGAGCGAGGAATATATCAATACCTTTTGATCTTGATAGAATTTTTAAGGGACTGGGATTCAAAAGTGTATAAGATCTGGTCCAAAACTTAGAGAGCTATTAGGAAACCCAACGGACAAAGTTGGTGAGCATGATAGATGTGGAATATATGAAATTAATAGTGGTGACAGGAATAAATAGGACAAACTAGGAGATCTACTATAAATTTAAGCATATTTGAGATACAGCAGAATAGAAAAGTCTAGTGTGGCAGAGCACATAAGATTCAAGCAATTTTGAATTTGTTCTTAGTGTTGTAAAGGCTGGACGCTCACGAAAGCCTAGAGATACCAAAGAAAACAGGTAATGTAATGGATAAGGACAAGAGTCTTATCACTAACTGCTTGCTGTTTGAGTCAGTTTCTTAAGAATCACCGTGCGCTTAGGGGTTTAGAGAATTATTTGTTTAACTACATGCTAAAATGATCAGGAGCTTGATAAGGTTAAATAGCAAAACCTTAGAATTTTTAGAAATATATATCTACTCTTAATAAAAAACCCAAAAATGAAATTTATCTCTGCCACAAACACATGATCCACGATGACACAACATCCTGTCGCACCTAAATTTCATAAAAGTGGATGCAGTGGTTATTGAGATTACGCGATGACGAAAAGCTTCAGATAGACACGACTGACGAAAATATGATATGGATTTTCATGGTCATTATATATACAAAAAACGTATCTCAAATTCGAAAAGGTATATGAACTTGTTCCATAATCCAAACCAACAATAACACAGACATCAGAAAAAACGTGGAGACTGTCGATAACATGGAAAGCATTCCAAATAAGAGATCTTTTATAGTCCCTCGCGCTTGGCCGTGAAAAAGACACAATCGATCTTCCACTTATTGCCTCATCATGATGGTCGAGATATACGACGAGGAATTGGTTGGAGCTTTACTGGTTGCATACCTTACAGTATATCCAACCGATGGGCAGCTGTTCTTACATTAAATATATTATATTTCTTTAGTTGCTTGTAATATATTTGAAAATACAGCTCCTGGAGGAACTGTCGAGAGCTTCAACCATCACCGTCAAAATGGGAGATAATTTTATGCTCAAATATATTTCAATCTTTTTTAAATATAACCTCTCAGAAAGGCAAAAAGTTTGTCGCGGTTATGAAATGCTACGAGAGGATTATGTATCTATTGTTAAAACCTCAAAACATTTAATTCTTTGAGATAATCCAAGAGTAAAATAAACTATTGAATTATATGCAAAATAATGTCAAGAGTTACACACAACTCATAAAATATAAGCTAGAAGGAGGTAAACAGAATTAGACTAGTTTGGAGAACATATAATCATTTCGTTATTTATGCTAAGATGACTGAAGGTACTTGCTAATAACGCGAAACGCGGCATAGATATAACGCATTTTTTTGTTGACTTTGTGCACAATAAACAATGTTCATAATGATTTTTGTATTTCTAATGATAACAGGATGGTAAATATTCCCGAATACTTTTGTGTAGGTACATAGGAAATATCTGAATAATAAGTCATTATCTCCGATGACAATGAAGTAAGGTCTGTTACGTTCAGTGATTAGTGATAATGTATTTCCCATCAACCAGGACGTGTTTCAGCTGCTGCGTATTGTAACTCTGATATACCTTATCTTCTTAAAACATTGGTCAGTTTGAAAAACATGAATAATGTCATTATCTACCAGAAACACGCTACCTAATATTGATACTGGTAGTATATTATCATATGACTAATTGCAACTGACTAAGAACTGTTGTTTCTGTCTGTTTGTTCATCGCTTACCTGGTAATTATTGTTATACTTGTAGGTAGTTTATTGTCATTATCTAACAGAAACACTGCACTACATTGATAGTAACATTATAATATGACTAACTGGCAGTGACTAAGTTTTGTTGGTTTTTGTTTATTGCATTAGTTACCTGATTATTGTTTTCATAGCTTGCGATGATACATACTTGTAGCGAAATGATTGAATAATTTTTAAATCTGTAATGCGTACTGGTCGTGCTGTCAATGCTGTTTGTCTCTAGCGAGCGTGGAAGATAATCAAACTTCCATAGTTGATTCATGAATTTACGCTCTTATCCTTTTTCCAGTTTTTTGAAAATTCATATATAATATACTATAGCAATTCAAATTTTAACAGCGAGAAATCATATAGCAACATTTTTTCTCGGTCATATGAACTTTACTGTCAGTTGTGTGTTTCAGTTTCAAAACACATATTCTTCTGTATTTGGTATACGAGAATTAATATACCTAAAAAATATATAAAAAGTATATGATAGGCAATAGTTTTTTTCGTATTTCCGCCAGAAATAGCCAAAATCTGACAAGAAAAGCGAGTTTTACAGCTTGATGTGATAATGGTAAGCAAAATGAGCTTCCTAGTTTTTGTACAACACAATTTAAGAATTGAGTGTATTTTGATCGAAAAAATTGGGTCACCGTGATGTCGCAATCACGATTTAAAATCTTCAAAGCAGACTATGGACAGATCTGTTTTTATTCGTAGCAAGTTATATGTTGACATGCTTTGAAAATGATGACATGGACATTTGACAGATATGTAGATCTTTCAGGGAGGGCATCTGAGAGAAATTTTAATTAATTATCGCAAATAATTTACTGAAAGATAAGGACATGATTGAATCACTTGATAAATTGGAGAATGAAATATTTGATTAATTGCCTCTTACCATTTATTTTCTTGGATATATATTTTTGTTGTTGATAAAATATAAAACAGATATAAGGGAGTCATTTTTAATTTCTACATATTAATACATAAATTGGATGCGGTTGAATAATGAAGATAACAATTCCCCGTATTGGAGATGTCAACCAACACGGGGAAATACGTCACTCAACAGTTTCATGTTTATATTTCTTCTAATACAAATATTCTCATTAAATAAGTCATACGATTTGTTTAAAATTTCTACTATGAAAGATACGGGGTAACCAATAAATTACTCTCATCGAATTCATTTTTTTGGGTCTCTGAAAATACAGAGTGTTGGCAAATCTTGGAACTTGGTATAACATTAATTTTGATTGCTAACAGTATTCCAGGGGCCCACCACAGGTTTGCACTTGCGTTTTCTCCGGACGTAAATACGGAAAAGCTTTGTGATAGTGACCTAACTTATATGCTATTTCGTAAACTTTGACAACAGTCAACAAATTTTATTCTTCTTCTTTTATATGTTTTTTACTTGTCATATCGCGGCACTTCCTCTATCTGATAATTTCACTTTCCGCACTATTGCCAGAGTTCATGGGAAACTATTATAAGCGTATACTCTGTGGAATCCATCAACTCCTAGCGTTCTGACACCTAGATACCTAAATTAATCTTGGATCGGGATCGCAGAAACAAAAAAAAAAATTGGAGAATATAACTGGTAGAGAAACTTAACACAGACATATCATGCTACTGGCAACAAATTACCGTAGTTCCGAAACTACAAGTTATTGAGCATTATAGCGACATTTTATGACACTAAATTATAATAAGCATATCTAAAAAAGTTTCAGAGAATAGTTTTTTTGACATACATAGTGCAGAATTTAAATGTAACTGGAGCGATTGTAAACCACGGATATGCTTTGCCTTAATTGATAGGAACCAATATGGGACACCCCCTCCGGTGAAACAGCTTCATTCCGGGTAGTCAGAAAGATGGGAAGAAAGAAAATTTTTTTTTAGAAGAGCTGAAAAAGTCTCAAACAAAGCTTGAGCTTTCACCAAATCTTTAGTGAATGGTCCCGTATTTCATTAAAAACTATACAGACCCAGAAATTACCGGAAATATGGAATAGTACCGATTTTAGATGCATGTAATAATTAGTATCGGCTAGAGTTTAGCCAGTTGTCGAAATAAGTTACTTCCATGCAATGCACTCAAAGCAGAAAAAAGTGGTTAAAGATATATCTATATAGATCATACAAATAAAATGCTTTAGCTATTATGGTGGATAGATGATGAACTGGAACTGAAAAGAAATAGTTAAGAGAATAGCAAATTGTGCAAATGATTGAAAATGTGTGAATATTCTCTATCAATACTTTGGCCAATACTTAAAGCATCATTTTTTGAAAGGGAAACTCTGGAACTAGGGATTAGCCATCCAGTTATGAAAAATAATAGCGTGGAAACTTTTGACCTGATATAAAAAAACTGTTAATGCGACAAAGGTTTATGAAAAATATTAGAATTTTTCAGCTAACAGGTATTCGAAGAATAAAGTAACAATGTATTGCAATGAAGCCTCTTTTATCCTGCGATAATCTTCAGAGATGCAAAGCTACATATTTTAATATCAAAAGTGATTTCTGTCATACTGGAGGTTCTAGTAGAGCAAATGCAAGGATTTTTCATATAGGTACCCCTACCTAACGAAAAAGTAGGAATTTCAACACAACAGAATCACTAATGAAGAAGAGAATCAGTATGAGGTTGCAGGAACTTTAGTTGTCAAATCCAGCACGGATTGGTGAACATAAAACAGCAATTTTTACGGAATGAAATATGTTTCTCTACGACTCTCCCCTCGACCGCTCGTTTGGCCAAGTCAGCCGATCCGTTGTCGGGATTGTATGAACAGACGGTTTCCGGTATTTGCAATTTGTTGTTATAGCATAAAAGAGTCTAAGCTCAATGTTTCAACTTGTAAATCACCAATTCAGAAAACTTTGATCCAGTCTAGTATAAATCTTCTCGGTCCAATTTCTGTTGTGTTGTTGTGGATCCACATTATGTAAGGTATTGAAGGTTTCCAAACGAACTTCCCGTTATTCTCTTCAAACAAATATTTCAAAGTATGCAAACAAAAATAAAAAATACCTGTTCGTGGGCTAACCGCTAATGTAACCGACGTCATCGCGTACGTCTTTGGGTATCAATGTATGAGGAAGCAGTGTCGTAACATAAAAGCACGTGCAACAAATCACTGATAGACACAAGCAGCGGCAGCAGCGCATAATCGAAGTAACAACTACTCACGTTGGCAGGTGTTCCAGACATTTGCTAAACTCCACAGACGGTACGAGTAGCTGTCGTAGCTCCCGAACATGCTCTCACCCCGCGCGACCATATCAAACTGGCGGTCCGATTTCCGCAACCACGCTCTACAGCTCAAATGCCGCGACTGTTTTGATCATCTCGCTCTCGCGTCTCTGTCTCTCGCTCGACGCCGCCATCCCCCCACCAACGGGAGAGCGGCGCACGCTCCCAGAATCGCTCTACCTACGCTGACGTCGGACGGACGCCGCCTCTGACTCACACGTCACGTCCACCGCCAACCTGGATTCCACTCATCTCGCGGCAGCGATCGAGATGCTACGCGACCTGTGCTGCCACCACCGACTGTGCCGTTGGCTTGAGGAACTTTCTCATACTCGACGCAAAGTTGAATACGCTATATTTGTGATGTAACTTTTTAAACTTATCCTGTGGTTGTCTTTCTTCATTTTATAATGGGCGCTAATTATACCTTCGACTGGTATTTTTTTAATTTTCACGATTAATAATAATATGTAAATAAACACGCATATGTGGAAATATCTTGAAGATATATTGCAATTCGGACATCCAAACAATTCGTGAATGTAAGTCTTATCCGCACAACTATTTTATTTGGTTATGAAACACTGCAAGCATACTGAACGTCGACTACACAAATTTACCACGATTCATGCGATAGGTGAGGCACCAATAGGAGAAAGATTAGGTTCGGCCATTCACCTAAAAGTGCTCACTGCTTTATTGAACCCTTGAAACTACATAAAATGCTTGCAGTTTCACGGACAGCAAGTTTCTAGGGTTAAAACCGAATGGAATTGACTTCTTATGAGATAGCCGAAACGTTAATAAAGCTATTGAGTCAATCACGTGTGGTTTCAATTAGCGGCTAATAAGAGGATAGAAACAATGGATGATAGAGATATAGCTATTTCTGGATAACGTTCTACTCGTATTCCACCCCTCCTGGACCACAAAGAGTGATTTATTGGGATGAACTTTTGGAATTACTGAATTAGAAACAAAAGGTGTATTCGCTCTTCAAAACATCCGCAAGCAAAAAATGCCTTCTTCTGACAAATTTCATCCTGATGCGTACTACGGTTTGTAGCCCCCTTCCCCCCCCCACTTGTTCTGGATTCCGAATAGGCGACCAAGATAATGATTGAAGTATTATTTTCTCAACTTATTTTGCCGCTGTTTCGATAAATCGTGGATTCGTTGAAGAAATACGCAGCAGCGGGTAGTAGAAAGGGGGTGGCAGTTACCCCTCCATGATTCAAATTTTTTCTATGAAATATGCATGATTCTGAAGAATACTGAAAATGAATAGTTTGACTTAACGCTAAATGTTTGTTATTGGTCATTAAATTTTGCCATTCATTCATTTAGGATATGTCTGCCCCTTGATTATAATACTGCCTAGGCTCTTGCATTAATTTCTTAAAGACGCATTGTTTTTTTGACGCTAGGAAATATTGCATGATGCTGCAGAACATTCCCAATCAGAAAACATTGAAGTTTTACGCATATATCTCGCAATGTGGCGTTATCATCTAATAATTTTACCACACCTATGAAACATTTAAAACACTTCGCTATATTACTCTTATATTGATCTGTTTGTAAATTTTGTGATCTTTTCATAACTAGATACCCAACATTTAAATACATGTATGCAACTATCCTGGATATTAATGCGATATATATATACATTTATGTTGATTGTTAATCATCTGGTATTTGGACTCGTTACGTCAGATGTTTTCAAACATCTCATTCAAACAATTCCGGGAAGTGATGGGATTTTAATTTCGCCAGGTCATTTTCAAGTCGCTTATAATTTTTCAGTTATATTGTTTATTTTATAGATTCCATAACATATGCCCAAGGATACATGGATTAAATATACACCGATCCAATCGTCGATATTAACGGATAATTCAAATATAGTAAACTGTAGTATTAGAGCAAAGAGTATAGAGCGATTGTATGTACAACAAATTAATCAGTAAATGAACGAGTAACCAGATGGATGATAAGTACTTTTTCAAAGGTCGAAATAGACATATATGTATATCGTTATAACATTCGTTAACAACGTTAAAACTCAATTGCCTGAAAACGCGTATTCTTCGAAAAACAATTTTTAATGCGTCTACCCGTCAAATTAAAAACAGAAGTAGAGCGCTTCTCTAGATGAAAGCACCTAGTTTTCTTCCATGCAAGAAAATGTTGGAGATATTTTCATATTTGATGTTCGTGTTGCTCGACCCAAAAAATGACAATAACTTTTTCAAACGATCATAAAGCGCTAATAAAATATTTTTGCTGAACAAATAAATTGTTTATAACAACTAATTGATTATGCTGATCGGAAATGAGATAAACAAGTCAGGGAGTTTATAGTGAAGGTTTTATTATTTAAAATAATTCCAAAAAATTTGATCACTCGATGATCGCAAAACAGTATTGAACTGAACGCCTATACCCCATTCAAATGTCATTTGCACCCCGTCAAAATGAAAACCGTCGTTCTATTGTCTTTTTGATGAGTGTTCAGGAATGTTTATGGCATATTGGCCAATGGGAGCACAATAATTCGGCGATCGGGCCTGTGATTGTTTTGATGCAGCGTAAGTTGAATTTGACTAAAGTAAAAACTGATCTATACGCAAAATTAAATCCGAAAAACAATAGTTAACTTCTTATGTGAATGTGATAAGCGGTGTAAACCTTAGTGTGAACGAAAGACAAAAGATGTCGCTGTGTATGAGTGTAGATGTTGTATCGGCGTCAGAGTTGTTCTGAATTTGTACTAAAATTGATAGAAAATTGTAAAGTTAGGCGAAAATTTCTTCCGTTCTCAAATGAGATGCGATTGTACTAAATCTAGTACACTTTTATCAACAACGGAAACCCTGATCTAAGCTGTCAGTGACTTTGCTGTCGGAATACTTGAATGATCAGCGCTGCTCTTGAATTATATTGCAAATAGAAGCTTTCGTTTGTATCTTAACCTGTATTTTATTTTGTTAGGAGGCCAATTATTTGAGCATCTATGGGGAAAGCGAACCAATTATAAAGCATACCGTGATAATTTCTGAATGAAAAAACATACCGTGTGCACCATTGTCTGCATGTGTCGTAAAAGTCGAAATACACGTTGTCAATAAAAAAAATCAGGTAGTGTGGTTGTCCCCTCTGACTGCAGTCTCCGTGTGGGTCGACGTGGGCGACAGATGTTGCCAACAGGGCGACAGACCGACATCGACAGCCAGGCAATAATCGAAACACCTCCGGGACGTGGACAGAAAATGGGGCTAAACGCTAAACAGGTCCCCGTTAGGACCTGCGAGGGGTGAGGGCCGTCGATGCTCTTGAATGAACCTTGAAGGTACGGGGTGACAGGGTCGGCATTAGGCAGCAGTCTCAATTCTTCACGCTAATGCAGAGGGTTGCTGAAATCCCAAATTTCTGGACGAAACAAAACAGTAGAACAGTATCTTGTAAAGTATAGTTTTCTTAGAGTTTTTAGGTTCGATGAATTCAGAAATTGATCAAAACGTGGGGATTCGAAATGGTAGACTCAAAATGGCGGCAGGATTTTTGAATGGTTTGACGGACTGAAATTGAAAGGAAGTGGGTATTTGAGGTCACTGATTCTAAAAATTATCTCAAAAACATGGAATTCAAAACGCTTTTTGTACAAACTGGTGGTCACTGATTCCTAAAATTATCTCAAAAACCCGGAATTCAAAACGCTTTTTGTACAAACTGGTTCTACGAAGTGAAATTGAATCTAAGGAGGTTCGCTGGTTTCGCAAAAAAATCACACTTTTACTCAAATTTTAGGTATTTTGATCACTCTGCAATGCAACGTTAGCATTCAGCTTCACCCAACTGTTGACTGTAAAATCTGAACTATGTTGTACCAACAAATTGTTAATTTTGTGAACGGCATATCTGAAGACAGAACATTTTGTGAGGTTATGTAGATTAGCCGATGTCCATTATTACGTTGATAGAAGATTTTGTACTAGAAACAAAATATTGATACTAACAACATCCATCTGGCGTGAAAATTCAAAATTATATGTAGGTTTGAGGTATCGTGATCACGTGATCATAACTCAGGACAACTAATCTTATAATATTCCTGGTGAGTTTTTCGGTAAACGGTTCAACGCAATAAACTTACCAAATAGCTTAGTAATGTCATCTAAAGTGCCAGTTGTAAAATCGGAACAATTGAAAATATTCTTATATTGGGAGAAGATTATGATGATGAAGACAATTTTTTAATATGAATGGATCAAGAGAAAAAAAAAAGTAGGTAGATTGTCTGCGTAATACTCACGCTTCGAAAAAAAATGTAATTGGAGAGGCTGACTCTGTATTTCACGTGTAGTGGTATCAGTTTATTAAAGATTTTGATCGGAATTTCAGAGAACTCTGAACTAATGAAATTATTTAAAAAAAAACATTATTTCCAGTAGTTTCAAGAATTTTATTCCAAAAAATCAATTCTTCTAGTCAGATCAAAAACTTCATTTCTTCAATCGACACCATTTTGTATACATTAAAATCCCTATTGTCTTCGTTAGTCAGGCTGACTAGGCATATGTATGTTTGACAACATTATATGTAATCGTTATCGAAACCACTAGAATTTCTTGACACAGTGGCACCGCTAAATTTACCTTTCATATCGACGAAGATAAATATTTTACGAAGTAAACACACCGATACATAATACGTGGCCATTTGTAAATCCGAAATCGTAAAATATTGTTATCTGGAAGACATTAGAATCTAACTGGACTTCAGCTCCGGTGTTATCAGCGTTATCGCATTGGCGACCTTTTTTGTTCGTTATATGTTTGGATGTTGTAGTGTCGCTTGGTGAGTCAAGAGTAAAATATAGGTGCTATGGTGATAACAGAGGTTATCATAAGGTTATAGGATATGGATCTGCGTAAGCAACACAACGATATTGTAACAATAGATAGGAATAATAATTAATACTAAGTATCTTTTATGAGGTACACAGATACAATGAAACATAGAAAACTGGTCTACGCAATAATAAAAAATGGAGTCAAGTAGATTTACTCAGTATTTCCAAAAAGATTCTTCTGAGGTTCTAAAACGCTCTTAGTCAAATAAAAACGAATTCGCAATCTTCTTTGGCATCACACAAATATGTTCAATTGTCTATTTTAAGTTCGACTCATAAGTGAGGTATTTATCGGGTGCAAGAAAATTTCAGAATTTGGGGATTACTTTCAAACGTTTTTACGATACGATACGTTTTTAGAATGTTTCCAATCCTATTTATGTCGTTCATTTCCGTCTGTCTGACTCTCTGTCGGGTTTCGATTAGTTTGTCACCGCGTAATTTCAGTAAGAACCGCGCAGATTTTGATCATACTTCTGGAGGAATTTACAAAATTTGAAACTTCTCTAAGCTTGTTATTCAAGTTTCTGCAGCGTTTCGAACGTAGTCACCAAAGAGGCTTAGGAATTTAAAAAAACTTACAAGTTTCCAATGAATTTAGAGGGGATTCTAGGATACTTTCAAGCAATGTCGTAGCTAGGAACTACGGCGTCAAGAGCAAGCTCCAGAATGTGCACTCTTTTTAGCACACAATTTTGCGCCTCGGTTGCCCTGTCCTAGCTACGATACTAATTTCAAGTGGTAATTTTTCCCACTTTTGTTCAATTTTTGTTTTTGTTATATAGAAACTGGTAATATATGTAATTTAACGCTCGCCACGAAGAATGTTCTAGTACTAAATTTACACTACTGGTGTATCTCCATTTCATTTATCATGTTTTTGGAGTTTTTCATTTTTGGGAAGCTTTTTATGGATTTTGTAGGTATACGGCTCTACGTTTGAATCAAGTGACAGTCTTAAGGAGCTTATGTGGGGATCAGCCGCCCTTCAAGTAGCATTTAATAACTTTATTTAAAAAATTGCATAGATCTAGATTCAGGAGGCTCATCTATAAATGTTGGTATATCCATTTGAAAGGTTGTTAGTGTTCTCAAACCAATTTGGTGGGACTTTGTTTGGGAATGCACATAACCACCCTCAGTGGTAACTAGATTCCCAAGGTATTGCACTGGATCCATCCCTGTCGTGATACCCTTCTCTGGATAGTTTTTCCATTGTGTTTTTGGCTACGTATATACGCCATTTGGCCAACACGTGCTGAACAATTATTGCAAGAGGATATTTCCTATTTCGCGCCTTTGTTCTCCACAAGATGTTACGTTGTTGCCGATAAACGTGTGCTTCTTATTAGTTCAGGTTGATCATTTTCTATTAGTACAAGAATATTAGTAGGTTAGAGGAATTAACAAACGATGTAACGGCTGCCTCAGACACTTTATTAAAGAAGCTACATGTTAACTCAAAATAACTGAATCATTATAAAACCTTGGTTCTTTGTCGTGTTGTAAATTTTACAGGATGTATTTATTCAATAAACTTTGCGGGACTTAGAAAACCCAGCACTTTAGGACTTTGACAAGTTTGACTTTCGCAGCATAAGCTAGGGAACATTGCGATTGAAAAAATTTTTAGTTATGTTTTATGATGTGTGAATAATTATGGTTCAATAGTGTGTTGTGTGTCGAACAATAGAATATTTGAATTGAAATATTCTCATTCGTCCTATCCCTCGCACTATCAATGTCGGCGTGTAAACAAAGCGCAATTTATGAAAGACTGGCTCCGTGTAATGATTTTTGTATGTTTTTGGGTGTGATGTGCGTAAGAATGTAACGATGATCTGCAAATATGAAGTACATGTATGTACATAGCAATAATATCATAGTTATTTATTCCTGTATTTATTCTCTATAAACGGAATTCGATCTGATTCTTTAGAAGGAAAAATGGTAAATAAGGACGACGGCAAAAGCATCAATTGCTATCTATATTCAGCCAAAATGTATTGATTTCTTTTTTTGAAAGTGTCTAGTTTGCCCGTACTATCTAACCGCCATTTCTTTCCGGTGGACAAGTTATTGTCTGATTTTTCCATCTTTGCAGATGTTTGAGTGAGCGGTATTGCTTCTGACAGTTATACACTAGTTATAAATCTTTTACCTAGGTGGTATAGTCAAGCATCTGGGTATAATAAACCTACTTCAACTTTTGTAAATGAATTTTCGATGACCATTAGCATTATCAAATGGTAAGGGCAATGATGGATATTGAATTACCAATTTTTGTTATTTTTTTTCAATTGATCGAAACATTTGGGATCAAACCCTGAAGTTGGTGTATTTAAAAATGGAAACAAGATACTTTGTACCCCATTTTACATTTGTGAAATGTTAAAAACAATTTTTTAACATGAATAATGAACAGCATATAAATAATTTGTTATATAATATATTACTTCTCTCGACGTAGTAATAGCTGTGAACTCAGAAAGTTTAGAATCAGGGACAAAACAAAAATCCACGTCATTTATTTCTATGTTTTTTGGTTTGTCTGTTGGCGTAATCTCATTAACCTCTCTCGATTTTCTTTATTAGGCCATCTAAAATAACATGTTTATTTGAGATGCTCCCACTACATTGGAAAATATGCTCTAACGCATAACATTTGCTTTTAGAGCAATCAAGTTGGCGGGCATCATTTTGAACATTTGTTATACTACATTTAAAGGTTTCCCATATGATAATTACGTTATCTATGCATTTCTTCTCACGAAAGCTGTCAAAAAATTTGAGTCGCTTCTTCAGGAAAGTCCAAGATTAAACATTCCGTATATTTTGGAACAGCATTGAAAACATTTAGTGCAATTAGTGGAAATTATCCCTATGTTGTTATTATGTTTTTCAAAAATAGATTCAAATTATTTATGTTAGACAACGTAATGTATGAGCTCAATAATTTTTTTGAGAACCGGTATCATCAAATTAATCAATTGATTTGCTTTGCTTTTTCTAGAAACAGCCCACATTTTTTAATGAAGTGGATAGGGCGTTCTAAAGTATACTTTGATGATACTACATTCTCAACAAACCAATTTTGCTGTCTATATCAAACATTAATTATAACTTAGAACCAATATTGATAATTTTCTCAAATGCGCTTCACTGATGGGTCTGTGATGTCCTTATCAATAGATGTAAAGGTTAGGCAAACTCAGAATGTAAGGTATAAATAATGATTTATAGTTTCAGTTTGTTCTAGGAGATATCTTTATTTTAACAAATAATGTTATCAAAACATGTGTCTACTGTTTAAAAAATAATTGGATCATCGACATTCGTTTTATGGGAGCACAATTAATAATTATATTGGAGTATTTTTTCAAATAAAACACGATGGTAAGTGGAATTAAAAAGTATAAAATAAAATTGCCAAATTAATGCCAACAGAAACGCTAAAAAGTATATACTATTATTTTTTTCATAGCATCATAAGTTATGGAATACTAGCGTGGGGTGGAGCTTATAAAAATAACATAAACCTATTGCAAAATCTACAAAATAAATTACTAAAATTAGTCAATAAAAATAATTTTGTTGTAAACGAGAATCCTATGAATTTAGAACAACTATATATCTCACCTCAGCCAGTATTACTCGACGTAAAAGTTTAATTGTTCCAAAATATAAGAAAAGAGTAATTGACAAAAAATCGTATAAAAAAGCAATCCAGACTTTCAATAACTTACCAAATGATAACAAAGAATTGTATCTAGATAAAAGATCACATATAAAAGTGTTGAAAAATTGGATTATATCTAATTGAATACTAAATTTTATTACTGTTATGAATGTGCAAATAAATCTAATTTATTAGAATATGAAATTTTCTTGATAGATCAAATCAAGAAAACTCATAGTTAGTGTTTAAGTTTTTTCATTATGTCTTTTCCTCGTAACTGGACTTTGTATAGATAACTGTGTTCATCTCTGCAAGGTTTTGATGTTCCCATGATGTCCTTGTCAATAGATGAGAAAGCATAATGTAAATTTAAGGTATAAATAATGATGTATAGTTATAGTTTGCTCTAAGCGATATCTTCAATTTCATTAAATAATGTTATCAAAAAAACGTGATCACTAATTTAAAAATATTTGAATAGTCGACTATCACTTTGTGGGAACATATAGATGATATTTATGTATTTTTTCAAATAAAACACGTTTTGATTAAGACCTAAAGAGTTGTATGAAATTTTTAGACAATGAAGATGTTTCAATAACACTGCTTCGGACTATTCTATTGAGCATTTTGCATTTCACGACGTTTCAACTGAAGATACCACATGAATCGAAACTCTGTGGAATGCAATAATTTCAAGACAATTGAAGTTCCAAGCAGTGTTATTGAAATAGACTAAAATAATATTTGAGTAGAAAAGCGTGAAGAGCATGCATGTTCCATAGATAAGTTATTGCTGAATAGTTCAATTAAGCCACTATTAATTGCAAATGGTATGTACTGAAAAATATATTTAAATGACACATTTTGAACTTCATTCAAGTTTATATGTAATTTTTTGATCGATACATCGTGGCTTTTTTTCAGCACTTATCACGAAAACTTTTTTTACCGAGATATCTTCTGTTCAATTTAGATGTAAACTTCAGGTTGAAGGAAATATGAAGCTTCTTCAAAAACTGATGAAAAACAGCATACCAATCACACATAGCTCTTGGAAGACAATATGGGGACTAATCGTATTTCACCAAAAATATACATAAAAAATGCGTATGAAATAATGATTATAGTTAAATAGGCGTCTCAAAATCTTTAAATCAACCCAACCAATTTCACTCCAGGCCAACAAATTACTTAAACAAGCATAACATCAAAAAAATGTTTGCAACTCAAAAATGTTTTGAAGAGGATGAATATCCAGTAGGGTAGGAAATAGTTTTAGTAGAGGTCTTTTTACCCTTCAGGTTTTTTTTAGGTTGGGGGGGGGGGGATAGCTACGACACTTAACGTGGCAACCTGACAAAAGCGTCTACGAATATTATATTTATAGGCCTATAATGCGATCGCTTGTCAGTATCGCTTAAACGATAGATTGGGAAAGTTGACCAATATATTGCACATAATATGGATACGTAGGTTCAGTATTGTTCTGCTGGCACCGGATTAACATCTCAAAAAGTACGAAGAATTTTTCAGAATCTTATCAGGGCCCTCGAAAACGTCCATAAACGAAGTTTGTATTTTGTCGTTGACGATAACTCCGCCGCCATTGAATCTTCTTCGTCTTTATCACAGGAGTGACCTATTGTCAAAGTTCCAACAAAATGTGCACTTTCCGATTACCAGACGGGGTACAGACAGACAAACATACAGATAGAGTCATATGTCAAGAAACATCGGAAAACCACTGACATCTCCAATTCGAATTTCTTCGCGATAACAGTACTTTCCAGCACATTGGCGCGGAAAGTGAATCACGAATGCATAGAAAGTACTGAGTCGATCTACTTCACACCATTCTGTACGTTACATTCACAAACCACAGAATGGCAACAGTGCACTGGCGCTGTCTCAAATCCAACAGCATGTAATTGCTGCGACCGTAAATCGCTCCCCGCAGTCTATTCGGCCTCCCCAGGTGATTCCCTGATCCCGAGTTTAATTTACCTGTGTAATGAGGTGGATGTAGATCGCAACCGCTACCGCCGACGCCGACGCGACGTTTCTGCCCTCGTCCCACCCTCAGTCGCGATTAATTTAATGGCTTTCGACCATTCTTTCGCGTTTAATTTAAATGGCGAACGTAACGTTTTGCGAACGCCGTCATTGTCGTGAATAATTAAGACTCGGCCCGTTTCGATGGTGGCGGAAAACAATGGAATGTCGGCAAACGTCTTTTGGACGCAAGGATTGGTTGTGTTTTATTATCACCGTGTTTTGACATTAATTTTTATTCTCTTTTACAGACAGAAGCAGAGCCATGGATCGTTTTTAAGAGTAAATGTGCTGGAAGGTATTAAAGTACATCTAACAAAATAATACGCACAACACTAATCATGTTGCGTTTGATTCAGGAACACGAGTATTTCTTTGAATCTTGATGAAATTTTGACACTAACTTACTACTAAACTTCGTTATTAGGCATTTCTGCCTCTCCTCATCATTTTATATTTTTTGGAGTCATTTTTTTGAGGGGCTCTAGACCTCAGTAACTTTTTGTACTTGTTAGATATAACAGATAGCTCACACCCTTACCTTAAAAAATGATATGCTTTAAATATCTGTGGAGAGAATTTCAGGATACATACACATTTGGTTCATTTCGAATGTTTCTTACATTCCATTGCCGGCAGTAAGATGGTAAGACGGAATATAAAAGTGTCCCAAGCCTCATTTGGCATGTTTTTCATTTGCTTTCAACCATTTGACTGTGTAATTTATTCTGGAAAGGACTAAGCTTCATATTTAATCCCAAGATATGCTCTTTGTAGGTTTCGATCTTGGCCTAGGCCCTCGTCAGTGCAGCTCGACATTTCACAGTAGAGAGAAAAAATATACCTATATCAATTTTGTGTAATTTTTTCCGTTCACAAAGCTTCGATTGATGTGGTATCCTCAAACGTGTGGACTTTTATTCGAAGACGATTGAGGATACCACATAAATCAATCAATGGAAGGCGAAGGATCTTGCTCTAGTATGCGTTCTGATTTGGTTGTGTTTGGTGGCGCAATTGGTCCCCAATAGACGCAAATAGTGCGTGACGTGTCAATTTGACAGTTGCGTCTGCATGCCACAAATCACAAACAAATGCAACCATCATTGGTAATACGAATGCGGCTGTAAAATTGACACATCACGTAACGCCGCTTTGAAACCAGAGCCTCATGCAACAAACTGCTTATTGGAGAGCAGAGCCTCAGACTAAATAATGTAAGTTATTTGTTGTATTATCGATAGTCGCTTCTGGTTACAACGAAAGAGGCATGTTGAGAGCTTTTTATTCACAAATAGCTATTCAAATATCACTTATTGAACCAAAAGACTTGAAATGGATAGAGAAAAATTCGAACGACTCAAGTATCTATCACAAAAACAATAACAAGTAGTATATGAATGAACTGAACCACTTTTGTTGCTTGTGGGTTAGGGAGAGGCAAGTAACATGTTTCTGAATTTGGTAGGGGAGGTGTTTTTGGTGGTTTTGGAGATTCGATCAGTTCAGGATCACTAGAAACAGTACAAAAAATACACCTGTTTACGCCACTCTCTGGTTGTATGTGAAAATATGCAAACGTACTAAATTGCTTGGTTATCCTGAGCTTATTTCGAAACCAGTTTTTCACGTTCGACATCTCAATTACACCGCCATCTTGCCGTAAGCTGTAGGGTCCACGGCGTGGCGTGGGTATAAAAAATACTAGGTATAAATATAATTTATAACGTAAGATAAATGCTTATGGATCCGATGGTATGTTTACGAGACCGGCGGCGGTGGTGGGTTTTTTATCTACCCTCTGCCGTCTCGGAAAAAATGTAGCTATTATTTTTTCACCTCTACCGTTCCAGGTCAGACCCGGCCACGGCCGGCGTTATCTGAGGCGGCGTGGTCCACCAAGACCACTAAATCAAACGGTCAGATATGCGTGTAGGGGGCGCCACTAAGCCTCTTCTCTCTGTCTCCCTTCGCACCAGTTAGTTATGGACTTTCGTTGTCAGGTATTCGATGAAATATGAAAACGGTTGCTATTTTGAACTAACATCCCTCAAAAGAGTTCCTCCGAACTTATACTGTCTATACGAAGTATATCAATTCAAAAATAGGTGTTTGACTTATAAACTGTTTTGAGTAAAACGCAAAAAACATAATCTTAATCCAATGGATTTCATTATTTTACCAAAGTACTCGATGAAATTTTGTATAAAACATTGAAGAAAGGGCATAGACCCAACCTTTCTCTACCATTTGCAAAAAAATCGTTTCATTATCTTGAAAAATGAGAGCTGGAAACGAAATATTGGAAACTCATGCAAAACGCCTTTCATCCTGGGTAGAGTTCCCTATAAACTGGCAGCATTTGATGTACTGGATATTGTTTTAAGATAATATTTCCAAAGCAATATATTTCCGCACAAGTTCAACATAATATTTGGTATGGTTACTATGACAACAAATATTCATAACGCATTTCATTAACGTTTGTTGATCGGCCAGGTTTTTGACAGCGAGATCTCGCCTTATAACCAACCCATGTTACACAGGGTGCGTTCTTGATGTCAACCCTCTACGAAGTTTACAACGCGTTTCCAACTAGTTAGTTATGCGGTTACTTGTTCCTTTTTGGAAGTGCATTTTGCTGTTTAAATTTCCTGTGAGCTACTCACTGAAAGCAGCGGTTTACTTTACACGGCGGAATAAGAAACTTGTAGTTTAAGTGCCTGTGCATATTTCCTTACATCTTATGGTTTCCTCCACGATGTGCAGCATAACGAGTCCTGTGCAAAGTACCTAATTATCTAATAAAATCCAGAAACTACGTTTGGGCGGGAAGACATTGTTATGCTTATGCGAAAAGCGTAATGTTCTTCGGCAAAGGACAATATAATTATCATCAACAACAATGGCATTCCATTGAGTTGGAAAAAATAAAATTCCATCAGGAATTAATCAGATCATTCACTGACTTATTTCTCATAGGCCAAAATTTCAAATTATTAAAGTATAACTCTCTGTGGTCGACTGCCTGATTCATCTACGTATTTTATGAAGAATGAAGACTGTGATCGTACGTAATATTATGATTTTCTTGAGGAACAACGAGATATTATCAAAAAATGAATTGATCAATTTAAAACAATCGTTTCTTAACGTTAAACTTCTTGAACGTAGTCGTAGCCACTTTCATTATAGAACGAGACCAGTGCTGCCAATTAGGTGTGATCGTCGTGTCAGTTCGAGGGTTCCATATGTGATATTCACTTTTTTTGCCCTTCAGGTCTTTGTTTACAGGAAACTCAGACTAATGTTTAGGGTTATCCATGAGTTTTCGTATAATTTCACAAATTGACATTGGCAACACTGAAATAGACAGATGTCTGTGTCTGTGCAGTCGGGGTAAAATTCTGCGTCTTTTGCTCTTCAGGTTTTTCAGGAGGATGAATGTCCTAGTACACATTGAGAAAGAATAAGGTTTGTCTGCACAATGCCTGAAATATGCTAAATGGAGACGTCATACTGCCTGAAGCGCAGATAGAAGGTCAGTATGATTCATTGTTCCACGGCGTAAGGTGGACACCGCTTATCTACCTTGTCAATAGTGCGACGTTGCCATTTAGTTTAGTTTATGAATTCAGGTGGCGTACTTATTATTTCGCAAAATGTAAGATCTTATAGTAAAACTGACCGAAATACCGTTTTAATGCACAATTTGTACGATTTCCAGGAGACTTCATACTGCCTGAAGCGCAGATAGAAGGTCAGTATGATTTATTGTTTCATGGCGTAAGGTGGACACCGCTTATCTACCCTGTCAATAGTGCGACGTTGCCATTTAGTTTAGTTTATGAATTCAGGAGGCGTACTTATTATTTCGCAAAATGTAGGATCTTATCGTAAAACTGTCCGAAATATCGTTTTAATGCACAATTTGTACGATTTCCAGGAGACTTCATACTGCCTGAAGCGCAGATAGAAGGTCATTATGAGTCATTGTTCCACGGCGTAAGGTGGACACCGCTTATCTACCTTGTCAATAGTGCGACGTTGCCATTTAGTTTACTTTATGAATTCAGGAGGAGTACCTACTTATTTTTTCGCAAAACCTAGGATCTTATAGTCAAACTGTCCGAAATACCGTTTTAATGCACAATTTGTACGATTTCCAGGAAAAAGAGTTGGCAACATTGCTACAAGTGCATTTCCAGCGATACCACTGACAGCAGCAGATGAAGTCTTCCTTCTCAACTCACGCCATCTAAACACCTTTGCAACGGTAATTGTTTCAATATAACGGCAGCAGCCAGAACAAAGGGATTGCTGTGTAAATTGCCAGTGCTGTGTTTGCATTTAACCGCACTCGTGAAAGTTAACGTGCAATTTAGAGATGTCGTTGTCGGAAAAAAACCCTTTGTTGGAAAGAGGTGACGCTACCGGTGGCATCGCCATTCTTGAAGTGAGGAACTTTGTCTCGGAAATTCTCGAAATGTACGTGGAAAGTTTGAAATGTTACCGGTAATAGGGACGCACTTGAATAAAATGAAATATAGGATTCTTTTTATTATGAAACCAATATTACGTGGAATTTGACACAAAAGCAGAAACAAGATCATGACATAAGCGCGCATTCTATATTTTAGAACACAGAGTGCAAAAGTGTTTTTGACAGGCTTATATTTCACAAAGCAGGAATGTTGAACAATACATAGATGATAGGATATACATCAGAAAAAATGTTTTTTACAGAAAGTTCAATTTGAAAGATTTAAAAAAACTCGCAACATGTGGTCCGTCTTCAGGATAGACAAAACCAAAAAATACAGAGCTCAATAGGAAATTAGGAAATGAAAAGACCCTCAAAATATTGACCAATTTAATATGCATCAAACCTGCTATAGACATGCATGTCTCGTCTTTAGCCTAGATTCGTCAGTATAGCCTGTCGGTCTAACTGTCTAGAGCAATTGTGTGGTATATACGTAACCTAGTCAAGGGTGTGATAGCAACATGAACACTCATAGGTTGCCAATTGGCTTTGGCTTCGTGAGATGTCCCCATAGAGGGCGACACTTAAATGAGTTAAAGTAACTTACAATAAAATAAAATAAAACACCGCTGAAGTTTTTTCAAGGAGGAAAATCTTTCGTGAACTTCAAAATGGCGGCTTCTGAAATTGACTTGAAATACCAAACCGGCAAACGTGGATAGTGCCTTGGAATTTTTTTAAAGATGCTGTTTGCGCCATATATCAAATAAATAGCTAATTGTAAAATATGCTACAAATCTGGGCATCAACTTCAACAGCAAACGTGAAGTCATCTTGGATGCGTTATGCACAATGAGAATAAGAATTTTTATGAAGGCAATGGGAAAATAAACATTCCGGTATAATTCGCAAAACATTCAAAGCAGAAAAGTAAATTATAACGGTCGTGAAAGATAAGTGTCTAAAGTAATTTAATTTAATTCATAATGAAGAGTGCTATAAATTACAAGGCACTCCATGAACCACACACAGACCGAATCTACGAGGGATAGAAGAGAAGTTTTAAGTCGTTAGAAGGATGAAATTGATGTGTATTTGATGTTAGACTGATTACTGTCGTTTTCGTGGAAAACATACATACTAATATCAAAGATCTGATGAGAGGAATTAAATTATTCGAAATGATAATCTGCTTCTGTAAGTCTCTACTTAGTGTAAAAAACTACCAAAATGGTATTATCGTATTGGCAAGAATCTTTGCAATGCAGTGAGCAGTAGCAGTTACAAGTTTGTATTCATACACTTCCATAAATGAGATTTACGATACACGCTTCGATATAAACCAATCACTTACAGGTTATTAAATCGGGTAAATATATGACTGGCGTCTGCGGCCCAGCCCGTAAAATACGAATCAAAGGTATGACGAAACCAAAATACATACAAGCAGGTGTCGGACGGGATTCCTTTATAGATTATTGTGACATAAAAACTCTATAAATAACCGCAGACGACCCAAAAATCAAATCAACGATATTTAATTTGCTATTGGTTTTGATTCTAATAGCTGACTGCCAGACCTGAGAATTATAATTTCGTGGAACGAGGTTAATGGACCAGATTGTGAATAACACGTTTTCTTCTATTATCTCACTTTGTTGTTAAAATATATGTTGTGTTTAATTCTACATTGTGTGTCTATCTGGATTACAAAGCTGAATCCATTAAAAAATGCTCATTGTGGAATAAAAAATTATAGTTTAAGAAAAGCGGACTAGTCCTTTCTCGATATTGTAAGGGATGTAGATTTGCCTTGTCAATTATTTTATCAAACACTATATAACCTAATAAACATGACTGTCCCCAAATACAAACATAGAACCCGTAGCTCTTGGTACAACAAAGAAATAAAACTCTGATATAAAACTAAAAACTAATTTACATAAGAAATATACAAAAATAAGACTGTTAGTGTTTATAACGATTTTAAATATTTGAGAGCTAAGATTAAGCAGGTGTTAGTTGAAGCGTACAGAACTTATATACAAGCCACTCAGAGGAATATTATAAGTGATCCTACTAAATTATGATCCTATATTCAAAACAAGCAGAGGAAAATGTGGAGTCAGTACAAAATTAAAATAATAATATAGACTCTCTAGTAATTCTTAAGAGAATCAACTTCAATATCCCTAAAGTAATAACACTTAACATCTCTACTTATCATCTAGCTACCCCAAGAAAAAAATTACTTTCGCATTCTCAGTTACTTTGACGTTTTCAACACCTCGATATATAAAATTAAACAAACCTGTAAAGGTTTTTTTCTAGTTAATCTTTGATATATATGTTTAACTTAATGTACGGCATCTCACCAATAATTGGGTTTGCCTGTTTGGTGGTTTAAATTAAATAAATAAATTTAATACTCGTAAAGGATAACTATAAGTTCATTAGGCCATAGAGAAGCCTAAACAAAAAAAAATGCAACTGGATGAGGTTTCACTGAGGTTTTTGTTTGAACACATCCTGTGGTTTCAAGATCAACACTCAAGTGTTAGGACTTTGACTTCGTAGGTTGCCAATGGGCAGCGCCACCGTGCGCGACGTTCGGAGATGAGTGTTCATGTTGCTATCACACCCTTGACTGGGTTGCGTATATACCACCCAATTGCTCTCTGTTTTTAGACCGCCAAGCTATACTGAAGAGTCTAGGCTAAAGACGAAACATGCATGTCTACAGTCTATAGCAGGTCCAATGCATATAGTGGATCGCATACACTTAACATTCTGTGGTTGCCTCTCTGTCTCTCTTAAACCATATAAAATGGACCCAATACCTTCACTTACGTTTCGGCTGCCTAGCCTGCCTTTATCAATGTACAAAGTTTTAGGATTTACATTTTGAAATTATAATGACAATGATATGAGTGTGATTTCTATTGCCAGTGTGTATCTACTTATTTCCTGGTAAGGAATTAAACTAAATAAGTAAGGAAATAGAAAAAATAGACGTTTTAATTTCGTTGTTAGGCATTCTGATTATTTTATTAATAAAGTGAGCGGGCTCAACATTGAGGTAAGGGTTGGAAGAACCAATTCAGATACTCTGGCCGCATATATACGAGATCTTTCGGTCAGTACACATTAAATTTCATATTATTTTCTTACGAAGAGTTTTAATTTCCTGCACCAAGACTAAATAAAAATCTTCACAAATAGTTCTATATAGTATTATCACTTTCCATGTGTATCTCGTCTCAGGAATTCGGTTCAGCCTCATGCATTGCGGGCCAAGGTATGTCGACTGGACTGTTGGACTGTGCATCTCCCACTAAATTAAGTTAGCGGCCGACAGCTCGAGTGCATTTTCAAGAGAACGCAATAATGCTTCTGACCATTTCTGCTGTGCTTCATCACCTTCTAGGACTCTTAATGAAAATGCCGACGCCGGCCGTACATTCGCGGCAATATCCTGCTACGTTCTGCCGTGTGTCTTTTCCTCCTGCTACTGTTTTAGCCTGTTTAAGTGAGTAAATTACTTCGAAATAATTTCCAATCGTATCCAAATATCGCATATTTACACAGGACACAATTTTGTAGTGAGAAAAATCAAGAAAAAAATTTGGTGCAGACCGGATTTGAACTCTTGTCCCCAGCATTCTGTTCTGATGCCGTAGCCGCAAGGCACGTTCTCGCGCACGGCATTATCTCTATGTATTTCACCTGAAGACGATTGAAGATAGCATATCAATCGAAACGTTGTGATACTCAAAATTTTATAGATAATGGAAGTCCGAAATCAAACTTTTGAAAAATCCACCTTTTCTACAAGTTTCAAACAACAATAAATTTTAGAAGCTACATTCCTTAACAAAAATATAAACATATATTATAAAAAATGGCGTAAAGTAAGTTAGCCCTGTACTTCCCACGTAACGGTATCACTTTGGATGAAGATTTGAATCTGATTAATGAATTCCAAGAAAAAAAGATTGGACCCTAATTTTTTAAGATTTCATAATTTTTTAAAACATCCAATGTTTACAAAACAGACATTAGAAACTGTACACGGGGCTACCTGACAAGCCGGGTGTGTCTATCTGCATTATATCTGCTACAGGGATAAAAAATTATAGAACGTCTTCTACCAATACCAAATTTGTTCAGATTTCACCCCGGGATCCCAACCCTATTGTTTGACCCCCCAAATTAAGCTACTTGAGGATGTTTTTTTTTGAATATATTGCACAGCACATCTGTAATCATTTATGCTCTTTATTCAGTCAAAATGCAGTAGCTCTGTAGAAGTAGCTGCTAAAAAAATTATCCCCTAAAGAGTTTTTGGAAAATGATCAGGCGCCTCAGAAACCTCCAACGTCGATTTTTGAGAATAACTGCGTCGCCACCTCACCGATTAAAAAATTCACCAAGATTTTCCTTCCTTGCCACAGAAGTAACATAGAGTCAAAATTCTATCAAAATCTGGATAATATTGTCCAAGTTATAGAGCCAATAAACACAGACTGACGAAAATAAGCGCCATGGACTTTCGTAATGTATATGCATGGAACATTAAAAGAACAATATACCTCAAATTCAAATTTTTGACGATTGCAATACATCTCCCACTTATTGGTGTGAGAAGTAAAAACACAGTTCGGCAGAAGTGGGCTACCAGGTCCGATTCTCAAAAAAAATAAAGCAATAAAAGAGTTACCAACAAAAACAAGTCCGCTCGTCGTTGCGTTGTTCCGATAGACAGATTACAAACGCGGGGGCACATTTCTATCGTCAGTCGGCTGATGTTGACACAGCCGCCCTTGATTAACCGCCGGTGCCGGTGCCATCGAAATGGATTCGTAAGGGTTAATTCCACTTTCGCTTAATTCCAGAAGCGTTTGTGAATTTTAAACAATATAAATTCACTTCTGCTGGCATGGCGAGGAGAACACGCTGTCAATATTATGTTTCTGGAGTGCCGTATCTCGTTGATTATGAATATATTACTACCGAATGGTGGAGGTTCGAGTATGTTTGCATTCGTCTGGCGGTAGGTATATCGCTTTCAGCAGCGTAGATGGCTGACGTAAAGCGATGTTAGCCTAGCGGTTATGTTATATAAGATATCCCTATAGACTTCAATACCAGTGGAAACTATATTATGAAAATTCTATTTCTCAAAAGTGACCTCTCACAAAGGCAGAAATTCTGTCGCACTGTTGAAACACTGCGTGAGGATATATGTCTATCTACATCAATCTTAAAGTACTTTAAACTATAACAACGCCGAGATTGTTCAGGAAGCTCGACCTAGTGAGAATGAGATCTTGGTGTTAGTTTCCGAAACAGCTTGGTCAGGTCAAAGGTCAGACGCATCCACATGACGTATCCCACACATGCGAGCAGCACAAGAGATGGTCTGATCTGACCCTTGTAGACACTGTGGAGCTCCTACGGATATCTTTGGTGAATTAATGATGAGGAATAATGAGGACTACTATCAGTATCGCAGTACATGGCTGATATATTCCGATAATGCATATCTCTGAAGTTTCCCATTTTTGGCGGTATCGGCAATAGACGTCTTTTCAAGTGAATCACAGTAAACGCAACAGTGTGCCGCTCAGCAGAATATTTATGACCCTTTAAACCTCCAGGTGTTGTTATGTGCGGGTTCCTTCAAAAACACTTAATTTGCATAATTTTGAAAACTGATTTTGATAAATATAGAAATAAAATATATTTTGCGTTCATCATAAGAAACAGATAATGATCAGCAATTCATCACATTTCTTATTCAAAAGATAAATTCAAGATAAATTAGCCTCTCCATCATGTCTTTAAGGTATATATCATTCAGACTAGTTCAATGAGTACTTAAGATTATCAAAATTGGACTGCTGTGACTCATCTTAGATAATACTTTGGAAATTGTTTTTTACAACGTCTATATATTTGTGTTGTCTGCATGTACAAGTATGAAACTATTTGTCAGGTAATGGTGTGATAGCAACATGCATCAAAAATAACATGAAGTGGAGTTGATGTTCATCATATGCCGTCAATGCATGGACATCTTGGATGAATTAGCATCTTACAAAACATAATTTTGGAGTGAGAAACATCCTGAAAAGTCTTAGATCTGGACTGGGCTCGAACCCCTGCTATTATACAGTGACGAATTCTGATTGCAGGTGACGAACAACGAGACATCGTACAATCGCATATATATAAGCTCGCTCCAATGGTCAGAAAATCATTCACCTGGGTGTGTGCGAGTGAGGCAAATATAGAAAGATTCTAAAGCGAACTAAAACGAAGCTACAAGACGGATTTGGATCGTCTTGACATGGCGGCCAAGCGGTCTAAAGCATCAGCAAGGAATGCTTTAGACACGGGTTTGATTCCTGTCCACACCTTACATTATATGGTTTTTCTTGATTCAAAATATTGTCTTTAATCTCCTTTTCAAGAGAAGGTGAACCGTATGACACACCGCTTTTCAGCGTAAGTAAGTGGTCAGCGTCACTCAGCGCTACGCTTGGCGTGTCTTCCTGTAACTCTGATCATTTTTAACACTCAAACATTATCCTACGCCTATGCCACCCACGTCAACGTTAGCTCCAAAATCGAATCAGCCGCGTGGTAGCATTTAACTGTTGTAACCGCGCATTACCTCTATGTGAAAGCTTTCAATTTCCCTGACTGTTTGTTCATGTTCTGCACTCCTCAAATCTATCCTGTACGAATCTTGATTGTTATATGATGCTGTTTACTTTGTGAAACTTTGTTATCGTGAAGAGCGAAACGATGGGAGAGCGCTAAAAAATCCGTGGCCCGAATTGGTTGGAAGCAGCCTCGCGCTTCCCGTTCAAGCTTGGCGGTTCTAACAGGCCGTGTAGTGTTATGTAAACTTGCGGCTTGCTCTGAATGCACCGCGGAAGTGGATAGCCCGCGAACAGGACTTTTGGAATTACTCGTTTAGTTAAGTGTGAATCATTAACTGCCTTTTTCTAACAGCTGTTTTAGTATTATCAAATTCATGCTACATAGAATTTCTGCCGTGAAGACGTGGAGATGGAGGAACACTCAATACTTGGATCATCTTCCAGTCAACCCAGAAGCTGGGGTTCTATTTTGCTCCAAGATATTGTATTCACTGGAAGAACTTATCCTATTCTAAAACGCTGAGATCAGACCATCGCTGGATTATGTGGAGAATGCGCAGAGAAAGGATATATTGAGGCTTCTGGACACAATTCAGAACCAAGCAGTACAAGGGTGAAAATCTTCGAGTCAGCTGTCACACATAATAATACCAGGATTTCCAATGGGTGCAACCTCAACAGATCGAGCTTCCAACGCCTCGAAAGAGCCTCTTTCAAAAGTTGCAAGAGAGAGCCTCGGCGTTGTGGAATGTGAGTTTATTCCCAGATGGTTGTCGAAATTCATGCATTTTAAGGTCAATGTAGACATACATTTTCCCTAAGGTTCCGGTAAGGAACGAAATTCAGTAAGAAATATTCTTGGTGATTCAATCCATCAGAACACTTCCAATATGTAGTGACTTTTCAACTGTTCCATCAGCAATGACACATGGTTGATATGTTTCAACTGAGATCTTTACAAAGATCTTGATATCCCTTAAAGGACAATGAGACCAAACAACTGGTGCAGACACTATTTGCCAGGCTATACTGACGAGTCTAGGCTAAAGACGAAACATGCATGTCTATAGCAGGTCTGAAGCATAGTGGAGACCATACACTCGATACCAATTTTAATTGCCTAATAGCATCGAGTACAGTCATCATGTTATGTATGTAATCACTGGCTATGTACAACTGGATTACTATCTTTTATTAGCAATTCATTAATTAACCCTAATATACTGGTAACGTTGGATTTAATAGCAAGGATTAAAGATTGGCATCTGTAGTATCACGCACTGTACATTACAGCTGGATATCCCAACCTGGCGGACCCCCGGTTCTTTATTTCGAAATATTCAGGTAGTTTCGTAATGCTATCATAAATTCCTCAAACCATCAATCATGTAATACCTGTTATGAGATACGCAATCGGCGATAAATGCGGAACATTCAGCGTCAGGGCAGAACGTGAATGGTCATGACGACGACGATGATGAAGACAGACGTTTCGGGTGTCCACGTGAGGCCAAACCACCAGCGGTTGCTTTTTAATTCGGATTTTAATCACGTACAGAGAGGCCGAACCGTCCGAGACCGGTGATTCCCATTACCATATCAGCGTTTATTCAAGTACACAGCGGCGGATTTAGATTTGTGCCATTTTTTTATTAGATGAATTTCGCAATTCTTACAGCGTTCGGAAATAATAATATTATATATCATATATCAAGGACACCTTAAAATTAAGTAAGCGAAAGTAGCGATCGTTCTTAAGCGTGGTGATCTTAATATAGATCCTTACCTGTTTATTGGCTCGAATATACATTTTTGTGGTGAGTTTTGCGACATAAATGGTTCACAATCTATGGCTGATGTTGCCAATAAACATCAACAGACAGAAAAACTGAAAAACAGATATATCGATAGACAGACAACTCGCTGGCTCTGTCACCCTATGAGTCGACTAATTAATCTATTGGATCTCAAAATCAAAAATACGAAAGCAGTGGTGCAATAGATGGATATTTCAAAGTATTTCTATTCATATACAAAATATTCCATAAGTTGAGTCATTCGTCAATCGAACTGCTCCTTTTTGACGCTTCTCCGCTCGACCGCTCGGGGCAGCTCAGTAGTCAATCACCTTATTCGCTCCCTTTGTCGGCACAGTCCGAAGCTTGTAGAAAGGGCCGATCTGAGACGTCTGGTACTTGCATTCAAAGTTAGGACATGGAAGGGCTTAAGCGCAGTGGCTCAATATTATTATTATACTTTATGCTTCCTAAATATCTTCAAATATACAGAAATTCGGCCCTGTTTGACGCAAAGGTGGAGCGCATTGGAATAACGAACTAGCATGAAGTCAAACACAGGCGTAATTGGTAATGGGAACGCGGGAATTTCGGACGCGGCGTGCTGGGCGCGGGAAAGGGAATCGTTTTACCTTTTTGCCGCGGGACATTGTCAGCAATTTCGGTGATGATGACAATGAGCGGTGCGGCGGTATTGTAGATCCGCAGTGGAGGGAATATTTGTTTTATCAGTCTGAGAAAAATCAATTCTCACACGAGGAATATGTGCATATCATATCTTCCTATAAGTGCAACAGTTTTTACAGGGTTCGTTGCTCACTTGACCTCTTTATTCTAGTGGACAGGTTCTTATACATTTTGTTGCGTAACTCATTCCCCACAATTCCAAAGCCCTCTTTATCATGTTAAACAAAATCCAGATTACTTATACTGTTGAGAAGGACTAATAGATTTTCTCCTAAAGGAGCGATGTCCGCTATAAGTATAAACTCACATAAATATGTTACCGCTCGAAACTTCTTAAAGTACGAACTCTCTTATTTCCGAAGTTTTGTGAACTGTTACACGCTTCATTATTATCGGACGTACCTTAATAAATTTAATGATATATGGCGAGTTTGGTAGCGCTGCTCTTGCCGCCGGAAAACAAGAAATTCAATTGGGTATTGGTGAATGAACCTGATTCGTTGATTAAGAGGGCTTTATACGTCATAATGGAGCTTTATGAGTATTACAGGATATCTGCTTAAGTGGTAGCATTAGTAATAGTAGTAGTTGGGGAGGTGAAGCCTGTGAGGTACCTCACCTTTGTCCCCAATTGCCATAAACCTGGGGTACCAACACTAAAGCTAACATGGTCATGTAGGTCGTGATATTCGACCATTCTCTACTGAGTACACTTCTTCACTATGTTAAGCTGCCTAGGAAGTGGAAGGACGACAGAATGTCCCTGTTTAGTAGCTATGGTGACCGATTCTTGTCAAGTCATCCTATGAACCTCTTAATCTGCCTGTAATCGTCTCTCTCTAGCCATTCCTCCACCTCTCCATTCAAGGAAGTACTCACCTGACGTCTGATAATACCCACACTGTTTCGGGGACCATGAATAAGTGCTTAGCTCCTAGTCTTGCCTCATGATATGCTTTTTCGTTCACTTTTGATTGCAAATCACCCAGCATCAACGAAGAAGGGAGTCGTTTCAACTTTGGTCAATCGCGCTACGAGTATTTATAATACCTAACTGGGGCTAGAAGAGGAGCTGCGCCGCGTTGAAGAAGACCTGCCAAGAAACGAATATCCAAAGAAGCCAGTAGACACAACAATTCAGGAAACTACCGACAATAGAACAACAAGCCTAGAATACTACATAAGTACCATACGTTCAAAGAATATCATATGGAATTCAAATATTAGGACAGAAGTACAAAGATCATACAAACAATAATTTAGAGGAAAACTGACAAATATTCTGGAACAAATTAAAGCCATGAATTAACATTAACAAACCAAGAACTGCATCTACCAAGTGCCGTGTGAATGCAGTAAAATTTACGTTGGAGAAACGAAAAAATCACTTGAAGTGAGAATTAAGAAACATCGAATGGTCAAAACACCATAAAATAATGTGAGATGACGCTAAGGCCAGTGACAGGAATCAGCACCGGTATACAGACAAAAAATCAAGGATGCAGCTTTCATCACCAACAACGACCAAGTTTATAGCATACCTAGCGTAGAAATTAAACCAATATGACAGCCACTTATAAAAAAAAATGAATAAACCAGAGCTGTACAGAACGAACTTGATTACCAACGTGAAACGAAAGCACTACCGACAACCACGTCAGCAGAAAATAACGTCACTTAACTGAAACGCCATGTGAAGCAAGTAGAACTAGCCATGCTAACGAGAACGAGAAATAGCTGCGAGGCCAGCTCACCTGAAAACGATTGAAGATAGTAAAGCAATCAACTCGTCGTGACACTGAAGATTAGATAGACAATGGTAGTCCGAAACCCAACCCATGAAGATATCTTGTTGACTGGTTGACTCTACTGAATGGCACAGTTTGTATTACTCATAACTGGATAGAGTGAATATACTCATAGGAAGATGAAGCAACCGGTTCTTTATACAGCAAATTAATAGTTGTTCAATGTGAAAATGTGACTACCTAAAAATAGAGTTCGTGGCACCAATCTTTCGCCCGAGAAGTGTGGAGTCTGAGAATGCCCCTACGTAGCTGGCTGAGTGAATACAGCTTAGATGCTATCAGTTAGTTAAGTCGTATTACCAAGAAAGATGTATTTTAAAGAAATATAAAGCTGCTCTGACTAACAAACAATACTATAATGAGTTTTATATTATTTCGGCGATATTATGATAATAATAGATATTGGAAGCTTTGAGTAAACAAAAAAATAAATTTTGAATCTATATTATTATTATATAACACCCTTTCTGTCTCTGTTATATTTCTAGTTGTGTTCTTTTCTTCAATCATTGTATCTATAACAGTTTATGTTTATATGAAGAGTCTTTTGACAGGCGTTGTCTGTTATATGTTCTATGCAAGGCAATTATCGCTATTCATTTTTTGTTTGTCCTCTGCAACAAAGTGAACTTTCAACAATCAATGTGAGTTCTACTAATCCATTTGAAAGGTTTTGTCAAAAAAGTGATGCAATCCTGGTATAGGGAAAAACCTTTATGATATCATCTAAGGTACCTCTATAAACACATTCGCCAACTCATAAGCTGGCAAACTCTCCCGCCAAAGCAACTCTCCC
Organism: Bruchidius siliquastri; assembly: GCA_949316355.1. Classification (NCBI taxonomy): domain Eukaryota; kingdom Metazoa; phylum Arthropoda; class Insecta; order Coleoptera; family Chrysomelidae; genus Bruchidius; species Bruchidius siliquastri. The sequence continues at coordinate 37,588,629 of OX438533.1, read as the reverse complement.
GCTTGGAAAAACTTATTCGTCACAAAGTCGGAATTAAACCCGACTAAAAAATCAATGCCGCGTTGTATGGCAGGACCCAATAATGATTCATCCCACGTAGTCGCAGGCTGCTGTGATGAGAGAGGTAAGCACGACACGGGGGCGAAAATAAAACAAGGTCACTTTTATATTGTATAGATGTGTGTGCACGCGTGGATGCTTGTGGGGTGACTTTCGCAGCCCCTCGCCGCTCGCGATTCACCGTTCGCCCCTATCGGCGTACGCTATGTTACATTGGCGCACTCTGAATGTTTGTCAGGGATAACAACTTTTCAATGAATGAATCCTACATTTATCAGATTTTTCGTCAAATTTATTCAGTAATTTATTCATAAATCATAAGATAATATAACATTTAAATATATAAACCTAAAGAAACATATGTACATATAAACAGCTTCAAGAGGTGACTATTATATTGTTTACCTGCTTGCCAGAGCTGGTAAAATCACACTGTTACGTGTTGTTCATTTTTTTGCATAGACCGCTCGCAATAGTCGAACATTTATCACGCTTCATAAGTGCTGCAAGATAAAAAATGTCTATTCACTATTCACATTGACCTTAAAACAACGGCAAGGTTTTCCAAAAAAGGCTGGCTTGAGGCATTGGAAGCTTAGCTTAGTGAGGATGCCGCCGTTTGGCTCCTCCTATGTTTGCCTTACTGGCGACGCTAGACGACGTTAAATATCACGGAAACCTCGGAAGCATTCGGCTTGTTTCGGCGATAGGCCGCTGGCGGGAATTTTGAACAGCGAGTTTGGTGTCAAAAATTAGAAACGTCAATATCCGACACTGTGACCTAACCTCAACAAATCTTTATTGTTTTGGTGATTGCCTTTCTTCGGCCCTGCAAAATGAGTAATTTATTGTTATTTATTTTTGTGAATGAGTTAGTTAAGAATAATAATATGCTATAGAACTGTTTTTAGTGTTAAGGATATGCTTTTGTTATATTGTGAGTACTTGAGTACAATAGGTATCTGGGAAAGTAAATTGGTTATTTGTACTGTATTGCAAAATCTTCTTTTGACTGTTAATTTGAATGTATAACTTTGATAACTACATAGAATTTAGTTTGTTATGAACCAATAACATCAATAAAAAATCACTTCCGATTAGTTATTGAATGCAACACTTTATTAAAATAAAAAACATACTAATATGGAAGTCCTTTATTTAAACTCACTTAGTTTTAATAAATCTGCAGTTTCGATTACAACCCGTAAGAAAAAACAGTGAGAAACTTACGCGTGATTTTTTTTCAAACAACTTTATCATCCTAGATATCTACTAACATCATTCTGAATGTATTATAAAGGTAAAATACAATAATTATTACCTTACACGGCTCACACTCCTACAGAATATATCTGCATATATTTATATATTTTAATATTTGCATTTGTAACTTCATTTTGTGGTTTTCATCCAAATGTGATTCTAGTTTATTGTAAGTTCCACAGACTAACTCATTTTCAGTACACAATGGGCAAATAATATGTGATTTTTTAGCACCGGAATCTTGCTATTTATTATGAATATTTTTAACTTGTCTATTCATTGCTGAAACAGTAGAATATTCAAAATTGCAGAATGGGCACGTTTTGTCCTAGGAAGTTTGGGTTTCCATGCTCCAGGATTCAAATAAGAGATTATTATCAAAACAGAATACAGAGTAGAGCTAAAAGCTATAAACTCGAACATAAATAATCTAGATACTAATTATTATCACGTTTTGTTTTCAGGTCTACGTGAATTATTATATATTTTTACTATATATACACAACACTTTACTGTATTATATATTATACAACTATATAAACACAATATTTTTCACACAAAAGGGTAAAACAATTCACAAAGAACTTGTTCTAATGGCGATCAGACATATGTACATAAAGTCCAGAAAAAGCGGCAAACGAAACGAAATGTTTGTTTTGACTTTTGACTCTCCGGAGCTCCGAAAGGCGCCGAATGCTTCCGAGGTTTCCGTGATATTCGTCTGGCGACGCTCCGTGTTATTATGTGAGACAGCTCGGTCAAACATTTGCAATGATAGGAGCAGTAGTCTAGTGCTGATCTGATCAGAGCCTTGTAAGGTATCACTAGCTGTTTCGGTGAAGATAACCATCTAGATCCGAAGAAAACCCCCAGCTTCTGGAACGTGCAAGGAGGCTAATTCCCAGAAGGTTTATACAAGATGATGGGAGGTATTGGGTGCTCCTTAATTTTCTCAGCTGGCATACCAGTATGTTATTTCCTTGTCAGGGCTTTTTTGAGTCTTCTGTGCGTTAAGCTACACCCCTTTTTGTAGATTCCCAAGCGACAATTCTTTCAATCTCATCATTGATCTGGACAGCATGCTGCCCCCGTCTAAGTAAGGATCCTCAAATTTGCCCCTTGGAAAAAGGATAGATCCAATACATGGGGGGAGTTTTCAGGTCTTCAGGGATTTTTTTGCTTCAGTGTGCCTGGAATTCAGATTTCCAGGGACCAGATTTTTCCTCGGCGAGCCACTTGACGCACACAATATCCGACGATTCAGTCAGATTGGCTTGGTTGGCCGGTTCAGTCCTGGACATGCTTAAGTAGAAGCAACAAACGCATTGTGGCAAATGTACGTCCATGATAACGTGTATTCAGATGTCGCCCGCATATCGAAATGACTCCGAAGCTTCGCCGCCGGCGTCGGCGTCGGTGGCGTCGTTAGAACAGCATCCACGTTCCACGGCCACCCCTGCTTAATGAATTCCGTATAGTCGCCGGACGCGAACGACCGATTTCATTCACCTGGACTAGGGTGCTGAGTACAATCGATATTCACTGTGTGGTACAAGCTGCATTCACGGGTTGCTGTTCATGAATGGGGAGGCAACATAGCTCGGGAATTATTTTTATAATGCTTAGTGGATCATATGGTCAAAAACTTCGATAGTGAGAACGAGGTTGCATATAAAACCCAGATATCTACTGCCATGTGATTTAATTTGTCGATTTGAAGCCCACCCCGAGCTGACGAGCTTCAAGGAGACGAAACAATATTTTCCACGATTGGTTTTGGATGAATGAATTAAATTTCTAAATAATTTGTATGTCGATGTATGTATCATAGCTACCATGAATTCCCCTTTAAAACGTCACAAATATAACTATATGACATAATATTCCGAAATTCTCGCGATTTCGATTACGGATGGTAGTATGATAACGTCATACTGAGAGTTGATGACATTTTTCAACAGGGAGTAAACATATCTGATTTCCATCACTCATAGCGAGCCCCATTCTCATGGAAACAATAATAAATTACCTTCAAGTGCCAATAAATCATGGGTTTACAACTCGCTCAGTTCAATACCTTCAACGGAGGGATTGAATGGTCATTGTTATCCGTATAAAAATCCCTATCCACCTGTTGATGATTTCTGATGTGCTCCGATGTTTTTGATGCAAATGTAGGCATAGCAAATGAAGCGATAAAGTCATTAGAAAATATCTTCTAGGTCACAAATACTGCTGACCAGCTACCCAGTTGGTTCTGTTGTGCAGAGCGTCCGATATGAGATCGGGAGATGCGGGTTCGAATCCTGCACTGGGTCTCCTTTCCGGATTTCTAAATACGATTTTATTTATCACAAATACTAGTTGCATGATCTAAGCGGAGCCACGTTCAATTTATACATACTCACATTGCACCGGCATTTGTAACTTCCTGCTCTTCCATTAACTTTTTCTTGCAGCACATGCTTACCTGTAACAAATATTATATAATTACACAAATGCACGTCAAAAATTTGTGATGATAGTTCAGAATTAGTTTTAATTTCTTTCACATATAACCCAGAGTAAAAGTCCCACAAAAATTGTCATGTTGTACTTTGTCTAACGCTTATGCCCAAGTGAAGTAATGTAAATGGAAGAAGCCTGTAAGTACAATACGGATTTCCAGTCCAAGAAATCGGAAATAATTGGAGAATAAGGAATGATTGGCTCCTTAAGCAACGCTCAATCCTTACATCGTCAGAGAAAATAAAAATTGTATTCAACAAAATTGCAGGCAAAAAATACCATGAATTTTAGAATTGAGTATAGCCGAAAGACTGCTTTGTGGTGTTAAGGGAGTGTCACAAACCACAACGAGATCAGCAAGGATTTCCACCTGGCGCTTGTAAATGCCTCTACCAGCAACAAAATATAACTGTTAGTTGGATAAGAGGACACTAACTTTCCAAATACAAACGACTGGTTTGCCACTGGTATCGTAACAGGACACTGTCAGCTAAGCAATCACCTCTACAATATGAGGATGAGTAAAACACCCCTATGCGGGGGATGTGAACAGGATGATGAGACAGTGTGCGCTTGCTCAGCTGTCTTCTTAATTCAAGTATCCATTTTGGGGTAGAGCTTATCCTGTAAGGGATGCTCTGCTAGCGCTGGGTGATCTGACCAACTTCTTTCCAGTTTGGGGTTGCTGAATACCCTGTTCTAGGAAGGGCATACAAAGCATCCAGTGAGGCCTGAGTGCTGTGATATTTTACCATTAATACAGAATGGTGTTCAAGATTACCATTTGTTCGTAATTTAGAAACGAATGAATAAAATGCATAGAAAATAGCGGTTAAATCAACCTGACCCCATTTTTTGGTGGAACGTAGTTTTCCGGTGAACAGCAATAACATTTTCTTGGTACGGAGTATGCCCTGAAGGCTGGAAGCGTATTGTCGCAGCCACACGCCAGAGAAAATCCCTAAAAAGTGTCCCTGGGGCGAGAAGTGGCTGATTCAGCAATGGCTCGGCGCGCAAGAGAGATATGATATCTGGATAGGTCCCGCAAGTCCGGCATTTCACCTTGAATCCGATCGTAAAAGCGGTGCGGTTTTCGCTGATTTCGTTATTAAATTCTGAAGGGGCTTACCACCTTCCAGCCATCCGGAGATTTACGTCGTAGTCGCGTCCAAGTTGACCCAAACGTAAAAGCGTCGTTAAATTGTTTCCGAAGGGTGTTACCACAGGTTTTCTGCTTGCGTTTGACGACCGATATCGGTTTGGGATAGATAATGGAATGGGCAATGTACTTGTGGAATTCCGTTGAACTATTCTATGACAAGAAGGCAAATGGGTTAGCTCTACAACGTAGTAGGCAGTTTTAGGATGTGGTGTAGATTTGGGAGTTCACTTATGAAATAGTTTCAGGAATCACATATCTAAAAACGTGAAATGTCTTAAGAAATAAAATAGTTTATCACATAAAATATGTTACATACTTTTTGAAAGCGTGGTTAGGTTTTGAAGGGGTTTCTCTTAACACTAGCGCAAATGCAGTCGCCAAAAAAAATTCCCCTAAGAGTTGTTGCACACACAGAACTATATTTTCTTTCGGCCGCGGGTAATAGGAAATTGTGCAGTGTAAACGTACGTAATCATATCTTCAGCAACAGAGGTCAATTTCGCACAGCACAGCGTCATCCTCTATAGTTTTTTTTCCTACAAACGCCGGAATAGTCTGTGATTTTGAACAGCGTCTGTTTGCTCCCCGGCAAAGGTTGTTGCCTCAGCACAATCCGAGTTCCCTTTTACGAGTGCGATGCGAAGAAATAAACATCAAAAATGCAGACGGTTCTTACGCTGCGATTACTCTAAATTGGAAGACAAACGAATTGTATAGCAAGGTGCAAACGAACTACAAGGAACGAAACTCTTTGAGATAAATAACAATATTTGCAGCTGAAATATATATGTTTCAGCATTCAAAGTTATTTTTTTATGGAACATAGCTAGTAGTAAAGCGTTTATATCCATGAGATGATTCAAGAGAAGCTGTATATTGCATGCCTGTCTAGTTGGACTAAAATACTTAACTTTCAGACATTTTTTTCCAACAGAAATTATAATTTTCAACATAAAAAAAACTGAAATTGGAACAAAACATATCTAAGACGAGAATTCGATTGAAAACTTCAACTTGAATTTCTGTGAATAAGTTTATAAAAAATTTCCATACATCGTATATGATTTGTCGGGCATCATCGTGTAATTACTATTAATCCGAATAAAAACATTTAGAGCAGGGTAGAAGGGGTGCATTGAAGTAGACAGTCTAGGGTAGAAAACACCTGAAGTTTGACACAAAGGAGCGAAAAATGGCCCCAAAATTGAACCCTAAGCCTTCAGTCATCTATTATCACTCCGTAACATGTACATATTGAATACTAGGCACTATTTTTTCCTTTGTTTCGAGCTTACGGGAGGAAAATCAACAAAAACTTAAATGCAACGGACTGGCTCTCATTTAAACAGTTTCCGTTGCGCTTGAGAATTCCAATATTGCTCAGTTTTCTTCAAATACTTGAAATAGTAGCTTTACTGAAAACAGGCAGTACTAATTGGAAGATTATCTATGCTGAAGTGATAAAGGTATTTATGACTCTGCTTCGTTATTCAGGACATTTGCAAATATCTTCTAAATATATAATGATCATATAAGTAATCACTGGCATTACGAAAAACAACTTTGCAACTTGCGTTTGGTATTGTATTCGTTTAGATGTTCTTACTTAGTAAAGTCATTCATTATTAAGATATAATTGTGTAGCTTATACAGAAAATTTTTCAAATTAATGAGGCGTTTAGTCTTTAAATCATCGTCAGGCTGTCAAAATTGACTGTACGAAATGGCTATCCAACTGGCTAACCTCCAAAAATAAACGTTTAGAAAGACAAGATTACCGGATGACGATGACGACAGACAGACAGACAGCAACGGATAGAAAAAGAGATATGTTTCATCATCAAGATCATGAATCATCAATATTGATTGTAACCTACATATTACCTATTGGTGTGGAAGGTGAAATAGACCTTCGCATTATAAAAATCAAGATTTTGCAACGTCCAAGAGTCATTAGTTTACATTATTCTGCTAGTTAAGACATGAACCCATTTAATATAGGTCTACCGTTACTTGTAAATTTTCAATAGTAAGACTTTTTTCGGCTCATAATCCCCAAAAAGACGTATCCATCCATCCTCGTTACTTAAACTTCATTAACCGAGACAAATGCCCTTCCTCTAAAGGAAAACACTAATTGAAAACACCCCTTTCCTTCCAGCATCCGCGCCTCTTAAGAAAGAACAAGCTGTTCCTTCCCGCGAGTGGTGTACAATAAAAATTCGTTTTACTTTTAATCCGAAAGAGCTAATGAAATAATGATGGGGTTATGAGGCGCGGTGAGATTAAGAATACAATTAGTAACGCACAAATGACTAATTCGGGAGACAATGGCGTTGAGACGCGCTCTGGCGGCGGAGGCGATGCTCATTGTAATTATGCATACTTTTAATGGCGGCTCCAGCCAAGAGAAACGTTCATTTGAATAAAGATGGCGCAATAATCTCAATTAAAAATGCCGCGCTATAACAATGGAAAGCCGACGCGGCGTCGCCAGGGCTAGTCTTTCACAGGACCGTCTTATGCCTTATCATACAAAATGACCGGATGCCTTTTTATACGTCTCTATAGGTCTATGATCAATATATGGAGATATTGCTGACCTGCCACACCTGCATGACCTGGAGAATAAGGTGGATGAGGCAACAGTTTGACACCCTGTTCGGCAAAAAAATTGAGTATTCTAGCGGCGCTGTGGGCGGGTGCGTTGTCATGGTGCCATTGAATACCCCGCAGACCAGTATTTAGACGGCTCTTGCATAGTTCTTGGAAGACTACAGAAACACATTTGGTTATATATGATTCAGAAGTAACTGCCCTTTGATTTTCTAAGGCTACCGTTGTGATATAACCACTTTCAGAAAGAAAAGATGCGATCATTTTCTTTCCAACACTCTTGGAACGACGAATTCAGCAGTCCCACCTTCTAAGGTGGGGCAATTAGAAACTTGTTAGAACCGCTCATCAAACGTCCAGTTATGCGACACGTACAGTCGAGTTCTCTAGTTCCGGAGCTTTCCTTGACGACGCATACGCGAAAGAATGCTTTGGAGTTGTTCGATCCAACTCATTACTACGTCCGGATCTGTCTTTATCTGTCACCGAAATTGGTAATTAATGTTGTGTTTATAACGGCAGCGGCGACTAGCGATTTGGGAAATTAAAAATGTACCTTTACGCTCTCGAGGCGCGAAGAACGCAGCGCCATGGCGCTAATTGCAAAGAAGAAGCGCTGGCGGTGCCGCCCATATATAACAAAACAAAAGAGTAACGATTTGTCTTGCTGGCAGAGTGAAAGGACGACGGAGGCTTATCTGGCTTATCTCCCGCAGGAATTAGAAAAACGGGAGGGACTGTGTACCTTTGTTATTGTCTCAACTCAATCCGATGGATTAGAGAAATTAAGGGTGTCTCTGGACGTCGCCGCGCCGCCTACAACCGATAATTTTTGCTAGTACGAGTGCCAATTTATAGGGCGATATGATGGGGTTAAGGTTAGGTTAATGGTATCTTCTAGATTGAAAGCATACATATATTTCGAAAATGAATGTAAGTATGGTTGAATATTGGAAAATATTATTGGTATATATTCAAAACATATTTGTAGGTCCCACAAGAAGGGAAACAAAAGACAAAAGGTGCTAAACAAATTGTAGAAGAAAATATAGCCACACTGAACTTCTACAGAAATATGGTAATTGGAGCAAATGCAATATCGTTGATCATATTAGTGTTTTACCAATCAACAATTAGCATAGTAAGTGTGCTGTTCAATACTTGACACATAATTTCACAAGATGTATAGCTTTTGCAAGGTCTCATTGGTTGGTATAAAAACATTGAAGTAATTGAAATTGCAGTTAACATTAAATTCTTCAACTGGAGCTACTATAATAAATTTATATCCGTTGGATTTCCGAGTCCCTATAAAATTATGTCACATAATTAATTGTGCCTAATTTTTGCAACGTCTCAGAATAGGAGTAATGGGAAGGCAAAGCCTGGCAAGTGGGCTACCTTTGGCCCTTTTTGCCGACCTCGAGGACCTTCACTAAAATTCTGGCCGATATGGTAGTTCCTTGGTGTCGAACCTTCCAGACCTTTTAATGAAGGTCATGATGTCCGACCATTCCGCTGAGTAGCCCTCTTCCCTGTCAAACTCTGTTGTGTCGAACACCTCAGTCCTATGGCTGCTGTATAGGGTACACTCCACCCAGGAAGTGGAACGAGGTCTCGTCCTCCTCCCAGCACTTCTGACAGATTGGGTCTTTGACCACCCCTATGAGTGACAGGTGCCTGTTCAATCTGCAGTGACCTGAGAGGATCTCTACCAACAAGTGGATTGAATCCCTCCTCCGGTTCAATAGCCATAGCTCCCTACGTTTGTTGGGGCCTGCTAAGAACATCTAGGACTGTCAGAATTTGATGATATTAACTTGAACGTTATTTTTAAATTAAACATGATTCAGGATTCTTTACAGAGCAGCATAGTCTTATAGAAATATACCTTACCTATATGATCCCTCAAAGAAGCAATAAAGAATGCAAGTAGGCTGCTTAACACACATTTTTATCAGGGGCACTGAATCGTGTTGGGACCAGAAGCGTTAATGGTGTCAAACGTCTTCCAAAACCCCTTCTATCTTGCTCCTAGTGAGGGAGACTGGCATTGATGACACTGTGGATTTGTGGAGCTTCCACTGTGGACATAGCTGCAAGAATCTTGGCGAGTACTTCGTCTTGTATACTGTGACAATTCTTCCATCCTGGTATTCTAATGTTCTGAGCCCACCTGTTGCGAGGCATTTTTCAAATGCTGCATCGCACAGAATGCACCTGTCGGCCAAACGTTCCGCACTCTGCCTTCCGTTTGACGTACCGCAATGGCCCCGACTGCAATCTGTTACACACCGCAGAGCGCGGACATTTTTCAAAAGCTCTTTAATCGATGATCGAACTTATTGAAACCTGTTGCCGCCACCCACGCGACGCCGGTCGCCCCAACGAGCGTTGTGCCTAGTCCTTTCAGGCGGAGCCGCCAGGAGTAGAGCACGTGAAACGGTGAAATACGGCGCTTTTAATATCATTATCAGGCTAAATGAATTTTTATGAGGTTTCGAAGTTTCTCCTCGGCATCGTAAATCCTCCGTAAAAGCTATTGTTCCTCAAAAATTGACTGCTTGAATTGGAAGAACAGAATGGTGGAAATTAAATCGGTACTTCCACTGTTCTGAGGTGAACTTATTTCGAAAATATGGAAATCCTCAGTGAATCAAAAAAGGACAATAGAAAACTTTTGCTGATTTGAACAATAGTTTCAGCTCACACTTTAAATGGCTTTCGAAAAATACAAAGATTTTAGCCCTTGTCACAATCTAGTGTCAAATTTCCATCAAAATCCTAGTACTTTTCGAGTTATGGAAATGAGTAACATGGCTTTCGTGATGTATGTCATGAAACATAAAAAAAAATGCAATATCACAAATTTCAAATTTATCGAACCATTTCCCAAATATTTACCATTATTTTAGCCTAGATCAATGAAGTTGTTCTAAATTTGAAATACTGCTTGTTACGTCTATGTTAGCTCCAAGCCAGCATAGAGCTTATTCACATGTTTGTTTTTTGACTACGGCTGATTCCGTGCCAATGTTGAATTAAAAAGTCATGAAATAGATTTGGAGACAAAAAATAGACGACGAATTTGTCCACCGAAAAAGTAGTGAATGGCCTCGTGCTTGAATTTTAATTAAAAAGTGGCAATGGATTTTCCAATGGAAACTCTGGCGATTTTTTCCAAATATTCGGTGGGCAAAATTTTGAACATCAAGAGGACAATTGGATCATTCATTCTGCCGGCGACCAACTGTAAAATGAGTATTTTGCATTGGTGATCCATGGAACATGAATAACTTTTTTTTATGTGTGTAGTCTATAGAACAGGGATCACCAATTAAGTTCATTTGGGGTAGTTTTAGAAAAAGATATGTCGCGGTCTGTTCCTCCTTTTTCACACTAGATGAGGTCCTAAGCCACCTACGTGTATTTACTTTTTTACAAGCTTTTATTTAACTTGTAATGTATGTATGTATCTATGTAACTATGTTTGTTCGGTGGAATACACGTTTAGTTTGGATGACAATACATGGACAGCTGTGTGACATCATTCTATATCCAATATGGCGAAACACCCAAAATGGCGGACTAGTTATTTTGGAGGAACCCTTACAACATGGGTATCAAATGAAAGGGTTTGGTGATAATAACTCGAAAAATAGAGTGACATCATTCTAAATCCAATATAGCGAAACACCCAAGATGGCGGACTAGTTATTTTGGAGTAACCCTTACAACATGAGTATCAAATGAAAGGGTTTGCTGATAGTAACTCGAAAAATAAAGTGACATCATTCTAAACCCAATATGGCGAAACACCCAAGATGGCGGACTAGTTATTTTGGAGTAACCCTTACAACATGGGTATCAAATGAAAGGGTTTGCTAATAATAACTCGAAAAATAAAGTAACATCATTCTAAATCCAATATGGCGAAACACCCAAGATGGCGGACTAGTTATTTTGGAGTAACCCTTACAACATGGGTATCAAATGAAAGGGTTTGCTGATAATAACTCGGAAAATAAAGTGACATCATTCTAAATCCAATATGGCGAAACACCCAAGATGGCGGACTAGTTATTTTGGAGTAACCCTTACAACATGGGTATCAAATGAAAGGGTTTGGTGATAATAACTCGAAAAATAGAGTGACATCATTCTAAATCCAATATGGCGAAACACCCAAGATGGCGGACTAGTTATTTTGGAGTAACCCTTACAACATGGGTATCAAATGAAAGGGTTTGCTGATAGTAACTCGAAAAATAAAGTGACATCATTCTAAACCCAATATGGCGAAACACCCAAGATGGCGGACTAGTTATTTTGGAGTAACCCTTACAACATGAGTATCAAATGAAAGGGTTTGCTGATAGTAACTCGAAAAATAAAGTGACATCATTCTAAATCCAATATGGCGAAACACCCAAGATGGCGGACTAGTTATTTTGGAGTAACCCTTGCAACATGGGTATCAAATGAAAGGGTTTGCTGATAATAACACGAAAAATAAGGTGACGTCACTCTAAATCCAATATGGCGGAACACCCAAGATGGCTGAATATTTATTTTTTGTGTACCTCTGGCAATATGGGTATCAAATGAAAGGACTTGCTGCTAATAAGAATGAGAGTAAAAAAAAGTTATGATCATAAACTCTGTTTCTCGAATCTGTCTGACATTTTTGTGTACTGGGGTTTTTGCAGACCTGTCTAGCGATAACTAAAAAGTAAAAAATAAATTAAAAGTAAAAAACTTATTTGAAAACAAGCTTTTATTCAAATGCGCTAAAAAGAATCAAATAAACTTTTCCTTTAAGACCTTTACTATCAATTTATAATGTTGTTACACAGTTTATATGATATAAAAGCATGTCGCGAGATTCACCTGTGTAGATAAACAAGTATATTGTATAATTTGATCTGATTGATTTTAATTTTTAAAATTTTCAAACTAAGTACATACGAGTACTTCAATTAATTTAGTATCTATGTCACAAGTGGCATCACTTGTTAGAAGCGGTGATAGAAGTAAGTATAAATATGAATTCCTGGCTTCTGTCAGGTTGCACGTTTACCCACTCAATTTTTTATATATTTGTTTTATATGATGTGTATATGCTGGCCAGTATTCCAGTGTAATAAATACCAACAAAATCCCCTTTTAACTATTTGTGTTAGACAGTCTGTGCTTGATTTAACGACTCAAACTGAAACTTCTAAAAGCAAAACACCACTGTTCCGGGAGTTCTAATATATGCCCTAATACCAACGAAATAACTCTAAAACAGCAAAGGCAGCAGCCGGAACGGGCTGGCTCGGCCGCCGGTTCTGCCGCTGAAAGAAACTTAATAAAGGATATAAGGTAGAGCAAATTGCCGGAAAAGTGGATTATTTCGTTGGCTACGTGGACAGAAGTCATTAATTTCGGTGAGCCGGGTGGGCCGTCACCGGGAAGTAACACCTTTTTCGTGTTTCAGCTAGAGCAGACGCATCGGTATGCAAATAGAGGATCACCGTGCTCGGCAAGTCGCACCACTGGCGCACCGTTTTGGCTATTCTTACTTTTGCTGCTTTATTTGAACCATTCTTAACATGATCGTCTGCTTTTACTATCAGCGGTGCCAAGAATTGCATAAAACAACATACATAGCTAAACAAAAAAATCGGATCTGGGTATCAAACCATTTTTTCCATATGTTTTTGGGTCGCTGAATTCGAATCCGAGATCCGCTTAACCCTATACGTCAGGGTTGAGCTATAACCCCAGAAAAACCTATAATTGCAGCGTCTCATCGTTGTTATCACAGGTCAACGTTTAGTTTGAAAAAAAAAACAGTAAAAATCACTCGGAGCTGATGATTCCAATGCCGAGGAAGGTAAAGCTGTATCAAGTCACTTTTAAGGTCACTTGAAGGTCAAAGTGAGAAAAGGTGGTTGAAAAAATTTGAACAAATTCATATCGGTTGTAGTCGGTCGGATTGACTGTCTGACGCCATTTTTGAGATCGCACAATGTCTGGAACTGATCCTTTTCGATAGCTTTTGGAGATGGATATGCTGTGACCCGTAGTAATGCAGATTCATTTTTAAAAATGAGCTTAGGAACTGTAGTGGAGTATAGGTAATTACGAGTATACAAGCTTTTCAGATTTTCATGTAGTTCAAGGGACTGTACTGCGGTGTTGTTCAGAGGCTTTAGAAATAAGGACCGGAACTCTCTTCGTGAGCACACCAAAGAAATTAAAATCCTCTGTTATAATATTTTTCGTAGGAAAAGTTCAGGGAAGTCTCCGTGTTTGCTTAAAAGGATTAGTCTGAAAAGTTGGAAAGAGTAAACAATTAATTAGTTTTACGTCTACGAAATATTTTAGTTTTAATTAGGAGCAACGCTGCCACGGCAGCTCCGCAGTATTTTTCAAGGAGAAGTTAAACAAAACCTTCTAGTATCGCTTTAATTTATCTGTAATTCCCACCCACATCTTAGAAAAAGTTTGTTCATTAGCTCTCATATTCATGTTCTAATAACAGAACTATAGATGTCTTAAATATAAGATAATTCATTTTATAATTTTCCTTTGAATAAACTATGATCTGTAAGAGCAACAATGATCGCAAATCTAAATTTAATTGGTTGAGACCTCAACAAATTTGGCGTTAGCGGGATTTGAACCTGCTTCTCCGTGATTCCGTCATAGTATATTTCCAATTATAGCTGTAACGCCATCACGGTTTCGGTCGAGACACGCCATTTTACTTCGCGATACTTTTCGAGTTATAGAGGGGCAACCGGGCAAGGCACAGACAGACAGATCTATATACCAACAGAAATGAGAAACATGTTTTTTCGTAATGTACGTGTCATGAAACACCAAGAATACTTCCTCTTCAATTGGAGAATTTTTTTCTACAAACCTCCAAGCCTAATTACAATAATACTGTAAAAGGATGAAAATTACATCAGAGTGGAGCAGTTTGAAATAAGTGACAGATATTACAATACATTTGTAGGTGTTACAATAAACATTAGTTAGATCAAATAATATTCTTAGCATTAATTAGAACAAAAAAAGAATACTAATCGCGTTATACCAACCAGAAAGGAAAACAAATGGAGATTTTTTCTGATATGCGAATAAGGAATGCATCTACGCAATGAGACATGACAATCAAGTATATCAGACACACAGCAGACCCCATTAAGCAGGGAGGCTGTGAAGGGCAACTTTGGCCCGAAGTCATCTCTGTCGGTAGGGTAAAAGTACACGCATCACGTTGATAAGATCAGATATGCGGAGACATAGTCGAGGAAAGCAGGGGCCATCTTCTAAGGTCCGCACCGCCAACGCACACATCGCCTCGGGCCCTTGAGGGACGGTCGAAGGTGATTGTCGCAGGACGATTCGATGTGCCATTGTTTTCCCTTATCCCTTATTCCTTTGGATATCTTTGCATACAGGGTCTACTTTTTGAGTTTCACCTCGAACAATAAACAACCTTATTGTTGATTATGTGCGTTTCTACATCGAGTTCCAGCTCGAAGATGACGTAAGTTCCACCATATGAAACAGCATTATAAGACGAAATTGTTCACTTATTCTATGACTATGACAGCAGTTCTGGCTGTGTTATTTGATACGGAAAACTGTGCATCACAGTCTATCGATTTCTCAAGGTCACTGGTGGAAACCATATGAATGCTTTTTCCTACTTGTTATATAAGAATTTATTGTTATATAACAATATATAATAACTAAATGGTTTCGGTCAGTTCATTCCCATGTATTTTTTATAATTATCTGCTCATTTCTAGTTCATACTGTGCAATGGACATGAGATGCTATGGAAATATAGGATTTGCTGAAAAATTATTACTTAATACAAGTCCTGGTCATTCATTCAAATAATGCTATCTGGAAATTGTTCTAATAAATTGGGAAGACTTTGCCAGACTAGACTACTTACAATTTATTTGCTTTTTAGTTCTTCACACTGATGTTACTCATGTTTGTTTATCCTCAGAACAAAAAAAGTAACAGAAAAATATAGTTAAACGGATCTTCATTAATTTACCTAATACGTGGTCAATTAAATTTCATCAACAATCATTATCATGTCCTGTTGTATTGGCCAGACATTATGAATAATATTGTATGAATTTCTTAGTTCACAACAGATATATGATATTTTAGTAGAATAGAAACTTGATTTTATTATTCTAACTCAAGTTTCGGAAGTATTTCATTATTACAAAGTATACAAATTATCGGGGCGTTTTGCAGGTCTAGTAGGAGATCCATTATGTACTGGCAAAGAGCCTCCACTCTACTAGCCATTTGTTACCTCCAATGTAGCCCTAGTCTAGAAGGTTTTCACAGAGAAATACCGGAATCTGTGTCTAGCAAATGTTACCAATTCCTGATGGATAAGTAGCTTTGGGTTCTCTCAGATCTTCCAATATTTCCGAGTATTGAGTAGGTACTGTGTTGACTTTCTTTCGGTGCGGCCTGTTCGACCCTATCGCCACACAGTATCTGGCTGTCAGGAAGATCAGGTTTATAGTTATATCCGGGCACTTTGGGTGGGTTAGGGCTATAAGGTAAGACTCCGGGTACTTTGGGTAACAAGCCAGGTACTTTGGGTCAAACTCCGGGTATTTTGGGTAAGACTCCTGGTACTTTGAGTAAGACTCCGGGTACTTTGGGTAAGAAGTCAGGTACTTTGGGTCAGACTCCGGGTATTTTGGGTTAGACTCCTGGTACTTTGGGTAGCATTCCGGGTACTTTGGGTAAGATTACTGGTACTTTGGGTAAGACTCCCGATACTTTGGTCAGGAATCCGGGTAAATTTAGGGAAAACTCTGGGTACTTTGGTAAGGAACCGGGTATCATTGGTTAGACTCCGGGTACTTTGGGTGAAACTCCGGGGTAACTTGCCTGTTCTAAGGGAGGGTATCTAGGATAATTGGGCATTTCTTGTTATGTAAAAGGCGCTCTAAAAGCTTGTAGGCCACACTTAGGCAATGTCTTATATTATACAAAGTTGCCACTGCAGCAGCCCTGTATACCTACCAAGTTACACAATTTCATCGATGGTATCGCCAGCGTGGGTAACCGTTTCCTTCAGTTGCGTCTTCGGGTTTTATAACTCTGCCGTCTTCTGCCGTCTATTATTACGACAATTGGCAGTGATATCCCGGGCACACCACCTTGGTTATCTCTTCCCGGCCGCCGACTTCGATGTCTGGATGCTCCCTCAGGATCCCAGGAGCCGCGGCTACGCGGTTACGGTTATCGCTCCCGCTCGCCGGCCGTTATAGTTTTCCTCGATGAAAGGTACTCCATAAAGTGGCTTCCCTCAATTTATTCTTACCGTTCACGGGAACGTCAATCGTAAAAAATGTATTGGCGAGTTGTTAGTCTTACAATGTGTACTTGTAGACTACCTTGATAAATGTGCAATTTTTAGGGCGATAAGCTCATTCAGTTATTTGGTACTAAAATTGATGTTAAACTCTTTATTGAGTGTGAGTGATAACTTGGACTCTGCCTAATAGCAGTGACCCTTACGACATCTGTCATACATTATAAATCGTGGAAAGTGTTTACGAAGAACAAGGGATATCGCTGTAAATCACTCCTTCCTCATTGACAGATGTCGTGGGGGGCAGTTGTAACCGCTTTTAGTCCAAGTTGTTAGGACTTTGATTTCGTCAAGATGCCAATAGGCAGAGCGACTCTGTGCGACACTTGGAGATAAATGTTGCTATCACAACCTTACCTGGATTAGGTATATGCTACCCAATTGCTTCACAGTCAAACCGCCTGGCTATACTATTGAATTTAAACTAAAGACGAAACATGCATGTATATAGCAGGTCATATGCATAGTGGAGAGCATATTTTTGAATTTCAGACTTTTTTTGTTTTTTTTTGCTTGTAAGTTCATCATTTGTGATTCAACAAGAAAACTTGCATTGTAGATTTTTGTTACTGTATTTGAATTATTAACAAACAAGGCCAATATATTTTATTTTGGTGCCGAGAAATTTGTACAACCTTAATTAAATGAACTCTCAGCATATCAAGACTGAGGGCAAATACTATTTGAAATAATGTCTCAAATATATGTGCAAAATACTTATCCCGCAAAGAAAATAGTTTTGAAGTTAGAACGTTACAAACAGAGTGACAGATCATTGTATTTCTTGTTTTTAGATTCAAAGAATCGATACGAATAATTGAATTTGCAAAAAATATATTTATATGAACCATAATGTTTTGGTTGCTTGAAATTTTAGATGTTTTACTTTTACTGTTTCGGATTTTTCCCCTTTCACCTGAAGACGATTGAGGATACCACATCAATCGAAACGTTGTAAAACGGAAAAAATCTTAAGAATTTCTTGGAACAGATTCATGCATATTTAGAAAAAACACGTTATGGACCGAATTGCAGGATTCTGAGTTATATTTTTTGACGCAAGTGGTCTTATTCAGTGGGAGTTCAAAGAGAATAAGAGTCAAAAACTGCTATGCTCTTAGACTAAAAACACAAAAAGTTCCCAGTATTCCAATAAGCAAAATTTGACTCTTGGAAGATTTTATACGTGACTGTTTTTTGTTTGTAACATCCAGTTACTATTACAACTGCTACCACTTCACTACAGAGTAAGTTACATTGTTTGAATTTTGCAGCATTGCATTATATTTTAAACGTAAAAAGGCATGAAATACGTTTTACTATTCTCATTTTCTGATAGTCGTTGCATCCCGACAATGCGTCGCCTTATTAATTTTCTTTAATTAATTTTTAAACCCTCCTTGAGTGCCCGTGGACCCGTTATGACTCCTTTTGATAGGTAACTTAATTAAGGGCAGCTCGTAAAACTCCCCCGTTCTTTTTGCCACAAACGCCCTCCTCGTATCCAGACGACACTTTAATTCGAAGAATTAACTTTTTATATCTGAAAGTCATCCTACCTCTTATAGACCAGGAGAAACTTCCTTAAATTCTGTAATTTTTTTAAAATCCCCAAAATATTTTCTTTTCAATTGCAACTTGCTAGTTCGCGAGAGGGTAGGGAACAAAATTGTTGGCTGCCGCTGTGGCCGCATTGTACATCGCTTGTAAAACGCTCGTAAAATGCTTGGTCGGAGCGGTTTGCTTTAGAAATCTCGACTCAAGAATTTGAGGGAAGTGATCTGAATTCAGTTCCATCATTAGATGATAAGTTTTCAGAAGCGACATTATCTTCTGATGTTGAACAACCCGAACTCAAAACATCGTGTCATTCATCTTTCGAGTGTTCATCGTTACTAAATCTGAGGGTAAAAGTAAATTCATAACTTGTGGTGATCGAAATTTCGTTTGCCGGTAAGTTCCGATAGCTTGATATATAGATTAGATGTCACCAAAAATCATCGATTTTGTTAGCGAACACTTGGCCAGCTTTTTGGGAATCATCCATATTGTGCGATAGGTAAAAACCGACGGAAATACTTTTCGTGATAACTCATAAAATACCAAAAACTGTCAACTCATCTAAGTGCCGCCCTCTCTCGGGTTTCGTAAGATGTCAATGGACGTCCCCATACAGGGCGACAGTTAGATGAGTTGATGTTGCTATCACACCCTTGACTGGGTTACGTATATACTATCCGATTACTCTCCACAGTTAGACCGCCAGGCTATACTGACAAGTCTAGGATAAAGACGAAACATGCATGTCTATAGCAGGTCTGATGCATAGTGGAGAGCATATACTTAACCAAACATTGAATTATTCCAAATTGGACAACTACTTCACGTATATTTATGTGAAACGAAACCCTATTTGTGGAAGGTAACTCTACGCACCTGTTCCGGGGCTAAGGTAAAACGATGTCGCAAGGGTAGAACGGTGGGGGTGCTGCATCCTAAATTAATGTGCATGCTAAGGTATAATTAATACTGCGACCTCTCGATTTGCATGCTTTCTATTATTTATGCAAATAAATTGAATGTCTGGAGAAGCTCAAACCTTCCCTCTTGCGGCTATTACCAGTGCGGTACCAGTGAGTGGCTATCTGGGTACCTAAAGGGGAAGAAACTCTTTATCGCTTTGCTTCGACCAATAGACGTAGAAGTGTTTTGGAAGCTTCTGAACTACAAAATGCGCAATTTCGCATCTTAGTCATAAGTGAGGAGGTTATTGTAATCACCAGAAACTGAATTATTTGGATGCGTTCTGTTGTCTACATCATTATTTCTCAACCTCATTTACTCGAAGATCGGTGAAATATTGCAGTAGGTTATCCTGGAACGAGGTATTCGATCCATATTCGCGGACCATCAAATATTATGCGGAAAGGTAGCTGAGAGGCACTGGCCTGCATCATGAGAATATCTACATAGCAATAATCTTTGTCAGTCTGTCTGTATGTGGACGGTTTTGTCAATAGGTAATTTCAATACTGTGTTGATTTTTGATTAAACTTTGGAAGTATATTTATACTGTGAACACCTTGAGGTAGATATTCGGTTTGCGGACGATATTAAAATAGCAACACTATCGAGTGATTTCCCTAGAGAAAATAAGTGATTTGATCGAAAATATTAACTGTTTTAATGAAAAGATGTAAAAGACAACACTCGCTCTATGTTTCGTGTGTTACCACTCTCTTTTACCTAATCGCTCCTTTCAGGAGTCCGTGCAGAGCCAGTCAAAAATCAAAGCGGTTTCTTTGACGAAATTTAAATACACACTGGATGGAAGTAACATTACGGGGATGTATTAGTGAAGGACATAAGAAGTGTTGGAAGCGTTATATAGATTGTAATGATGTTTTGATTCTAAAAGCCGGTTCAATACATCCCAACAGGTCATTTCTCTACGTATTCTATGGAAGGTTCGTCAAGACATCAGCAACCAAAGAACACGGTACACTTATGGTTTTCAAATGAGGCCAAGAGATTTCACATCTGGTGGAATTAAAATCTGGGACCTTGCTTTTAGAGTGACACGGTGATGCCTATTACTTAGAGATTATTGGAAATAATAACACCTCTAAAGGACTAATTCATGCTTCTATTTTTCAGGTCCCTATTCTTCATTCATAAAATGTAAAAAAGCTTTTATATATATGGACACTTAGGAAGGAATGCTGCCTTCCAATTCATTACAAAATCCTAATCCTTATAGTGAATCAGTCTTTTTCTATTATTAACGCCAACAGGCGGGGAAGCATGGTAAACGAGAAACATAACCAATATTCCAATATTCTGGATCTTTTAGGAAGTAAGGATCAGCCTCCATAATTAAATAAGTAACACTGGTCTAGAAACTTGGTCAAAAAGATAATAGTTCTTGAGGATTTTAGAGGCTTCTATGGCTCAGCATCATTTAGAGATGTCAAAGTTGGTAGACAAGCTCCATATATTTTACTTTGATATAAGACTTTCCAAAGAGCTACACAGTGCAAACTCCGTTCGGTGGAGATGAAGCAATAGCTTGAAATGCATATTTCTGGTGTCGCTTTTTTGGATACTTGATCAGAATTGGATGGAATAAGTGATTGATTTTCCAGAATGGAAAACAATAGTTATCACTTTAGTAAAATAATACTTCATGCCATTTTGTGCATATAAAAAACCTTTTGGCGTAAATGGTAAAGCAACAAATCCCAAATCAAAGTATTGATAAGTATTATTACAAATACACAGGTAGAAAAATGGGAAATCTTCGACAATCGAAGAATATACCAAATAAGTAGAAAAATGGAGAGTTAGCAAGCAAGTGTAATAAAGATAATCTGAATATCAGGATACTTATCAAACTATGAATTCAGGTTGCATCAGTTCTACACGCATGTCATTTCAATAGTTTTTGTTTACACATTAGTTTCCTGCTGTATTTTTTATGTATTTTAACTTTATACACATTAACTGCTCTTTGCGTAACCAAATCCCATTGTCATCGACCTGCATTATGCCTCGGTTTATTTATGAGAGTCTTCGATACAATGTGCATGGGCATAATCACATTAACCGGCAAACCTCCATTCACAAATCTGCCAAATGTTATCCCGTACCATGTCAGTCACGTAAAAAATCCAATAAAACGACTGAATAAGCAAATGGTGCATATTCCTTTCATATTCCTTCACCCCTCAAGCTTAGCACGATTCGAAATAATCGGAATAACTTGATCACTACGAGGGGAAGTTAACTGATTAGTGGAGTGGAAGATGTTGGGAGTCCTGAGGACAAAAATTACAGCGATTCTATGTAAATGATATACCATGATATAATTAGGTAATGTAACATTGAATTAAGAAGAGAGTGAACTTTTATACTAGTTTTAATAGTTATAAATAAGTATCAGTCACAAGTTTTGATTTAAATATAAATCGAAACGCGACACTGAAAGAAAACGAGTTTTATTTGTGCAACTGCGTGTTAAATACACAATCCTTTTATCTGCATCTCTTATTTTCTCTATCTTCAATAAGTTTTTGCTTTCTGTATTGTTTAATAAAGAAGAAGTCAACCACAATTAGTGATCCATGCATCGTCGGAGACGGTTAGACAGCAAGAATGTAGCAGATCCTTTTTTCAGAAGCATCGCCCTTTCGAAACCGCTCATTACCATTGTAATACAGCCATCGTTAAATAATGACGCCTTGAACTTTCCAGTCCGGCTCTTTTTCCTTCCCAAAAAGAGAAATAAAAGCCAACAGGGACGTTTGGGTCATAACGGCCCGGAAATACTCCATCCCTGGAGCATTTTCTCTCCCCCTTTCTGGGCCAGAAAACCTTTGGAAATTTGTTTAATATGTAAATGGCACCTATAATTTACATAAGTTCCTCGCTGATTTTTTTCTCTCGAGCTGGTCTGGCTTCTTTTCACTCCACTAATCAGTTAGGATCTCCTCGATCTGGTTTTGTTCTATACTCTTCACTTGTTCTGTTTATTTTATTAAATCATTAATGCCACTGTCTCAACATGTGTCAACACAGGGTGAACTGATTAACAGCGACTTTCCTTTATGCTCTCCACTATGTATCAGAGCTGCTATAGACATGTATGTTTCGTCTTTAGCCTAGACTTGTCACTATAGCCTGGCGGTCTAGCTGTAGAGAGCAATCGGGTGGTATATACGTAACCCAGTCAAGGGTGTGATAGCAACATGAACACTCAAAGGTTGCCAATTGGCAGAGCCATAGTGTTTGCGAAGAACAAGGGATGTCGCTGTAAATTAGTTCATCCTTGTTGACAGATGTCGTAAGGGATATCTGTTGCCGCTTCAAAGCAGTCCAGGTGTTAGGACCTTTGGCTTCGTAAGATGTCAATGGACGTCCCCATAGAGGGCTGATGTTGCTACCACCAGATTGCTCTCTAAGTTAGATCGCCAGGCTATACTGACAAGTCTAGGCTAAAGACACAAACATGCATGTCTGTAGCAGCTCTGATGCATAGTGGAGAGCATACACTCAAATCGTGATACTTACTCGTTGAGACGACGTCAAGAATATTCGTCACGCCATTAAACGGTAAAACAAACTGAAAGCTTACAAACGAACGTATACTGATATCTAAGCATCTCTTCGTGTCATCCATCAAAGGGAAAAGTCACCCTACAAACGCTCGACAAATGCATCACACGTCTTCAGTTCTCTCTTTCTAATCTTTTCGTTTATCGTCGATTGGCTAAATTTAAGGCAAATATTGGTCCCGGTTCGTCTACAAAAGGGAGATACACTCAATTACGGGAAAGCAACAAGACGATCACGAATCCTCCAAGGACTAATAGAAAGTTGGATAAATCACCGATAACAGTGCACTGGCTCATGCGAGATCCTTAATCATTTACTTGCTTTCCTTTGTCCGTGGATTGAGCGTAGAAGAAACTGTCGAAGCTAGTTTGAGGAGAGATAAATTGATAATTCATTTATTTTTTCATATGTTTATCGAGGGTCGTAGATACAGATTTTTTAACGTTCTAGGAATATGCAAAAACATCTGAAATGTTACCAAACCAGTTTACCTCCCCAGGCAATAAGATGTCGCAATGAGGAAATGGATGGGATTGAAAGAGTGCAAAGAAGATCGTAGGTACGTCATTGCCGTTATCATGGCAACCACAGATGAATGCCTGTGACTATGTGATGATTTTTTCTAATTATATCCACGCTTTGCAAGTAATCCCCATATCGATACACTCATCGCCTTCTACACAACGTCCTGGTCTCCCCCGAATTAATAAAACCATCATAGATCAGCAGTCGCCGGCATCTTAGTATCATCTCTCTACCTCCCGAACTTCCTCCAATACTCCTTCCGTCTTACAGTCACCGCGCCACGTCGGTCTCGTCGGACTTTGGTAACGTTAATTAAATTTAATTAAAAGAAGTCACTACTGCCTGAGAGGTACCGACGAGATGCATGGCTAATCTTTGGACAAATTAATTGCCGTCAGCATAAGTAATGCACTTCGGAGTAGTCGAAGTGCCCTTCGTGGCTGGGCAGAGGCGTCTTCATGGAGGGATTGAGGTAATGGGAGGGCAAAACAGTAAGAAATGATAGACAATTTTTGAGTAAGAAAATTCCAGAAAAAAGTACATAAAGTTAGTGGTATGAAGGATTTAAGCTTTTCTACTCACTCTTTCCGTGTTATGTAATTCGCATACCCCGCCGCTGTTTGTTGGCAAATTGGGGATAATAAGCACCCTTCCCCCCAGATTGCCTCGAGACTCACCTGTAACAAAGAGACAACGGTTAATGGAATGACGTCACATCAAACGACAGTAGCGCTTCTGGAGGAGAGCGAATTACGTCTGGCACTCCATCCTGGTAATGAAGGCAAAGAGACCGAAAGAATTACGTGAGAAAATTGCAAATGCTTTTACTCGCACAGCGCAGGGTTAATAGAGAGCTAAAGCGGCGAAAAATGAGCAATAATGCGGAGATGTAGTGGCAGAGCGAGAGAGGTGGAGCAAAAGGGAAGATCCATTTGTTGTTAAATTCAAGGGATTTTTGCGCGAATACCCCACTCGGGTACAAATACATCTCGAAGCTTCGCGTACGATGGCGCTGCCCATTAGCAACTTACGAAATCAAGGTCCTAACACAGTTAAAGTCAGCAATAAGGGCACACATAAAAACAGATTCTCAATTCAAGAATTTCGATGTTCCTGTAATGGTATATGCACGACAAGAACATCTCATCTTACTCTAAGACAATTTACTTGATAAGAAAATTATTATTAATTTGAACCAAGAAAAGTATATTTTAGAATTCAATAATCATTCTAAAGAAATATTCTCTAAGCAAAAATATAATTTTCTCCACAAATAAAACTTCAATGCTTTTCTAACGGAGCTCCGTTCACTTCATTTGAGAATACAAACGTCCAGCGATTCCCTCCAAATAATTCATTTACCTGTTTGGCATCACCATATTCGTCGATTTTCTCTGTTGTGTGCCAAGATTATGATATGCTCAATTTGAAATTTTTGTATTCTTACTTCCAAGACTTTCCCAGGTTTGAATATTTACTTAGATTTACTCTATACGATAAAAAATACAGAATTCTTGCTTTAAGATTATTATAGCTTCGCACATATAGTAGGATGTGGTATACTTGAATGAAGGCACATACTTATTCTTGGTCTGAGAATTTATTTTTACGTGTGGCGTTTATTACTAATCCGTAACACTGAGCGACTAGTAATTTCAAGGCATCCTGGAAGGCGACGGGACTTTTACTCCAAATAACCATATAACTACTAATCAATTATATTTTACTCTACATCTCTACTCAAATCATTCCAGACCACCAATTCCTTGTTATGAAAGACATAATAGCTACACTTTACAGCCTCTAAATCTGACCACGGGTTTCGCTATTACAAATTCAAATCTGAAATATTGAACGATGTTTATAATAGGTACCAGGCACGTGAAGTTATTACTCCGGAAAATAAAAATATATAAATTATAAACTCCAGACTGTAGAGGCTGCGTTTTACGGCTGGCTTGTTTTTTACATACTAAACAAAGTTGCTGAATTACTTCATTTACCATAAATACATCAGCGGAATGATTTATAAAGGCACGTTCCTATTACCGGTTTGAAACACATATTCGAGAATTCGTTTGAATAAATTTTGTTGTTAGACACGCCAGGCGTTTGTTGATGTACTTTTTAGTAGGTATTTCTTGTGGGTTTCGACAATGTAAGCTCAGCAGTTGTTGATTGAATTATAAGATTGAGCCATACTAACGCCGAACACTCTCTTCTATGTTTCAAAACGAATAGGAAACGGCCTCCACTCATCCGCTTAATGGATGAGAAGTACTTTATATAACATTTAATATGTTATTAAATATATCGCGAGTGGGTTAACTAAAAAAGGAAGGCCAGACTATGATTAATTGAAAATGCAAAAACGACTTTTCTTCAAACATTGTCGAATGTGTGGAGAATATGCAAACGTTAGGTCATCAATTTTCTAAGTAACGATGGAAGAAGTGGGGAAAGTCTGTGATGGAAGGCGAAGAGGCAAACTCAAGCGCGCTTATAGGAATAGTGGGCCAGTGGGCGCATTTCGGCGTGGAAAGCATACATAATTTTATTGGTCGCTTGTGATTTTATCCTATGTGACTCCAACCGGATCAAGACTGACAGCGACGCCTTTATCGTGGAAGTAGATAGATTTAGAATTATTGAAAATAATTACATACATAGTAGTTGAATATGAAAGGAATAAAAATGTACATAATACTTGAAGCATAGAACATACTACTCCAAAATCAGGTGAACCTTTCTCTTTAGTTTTTTGCTTGGATTATATTATACTAAATATCTCCAGTATGTGAAAGATTTAGGTTAAACTGAGGGACCTGCTTAGTGTGTCTGAGTACATGCTAATGTTATTCTCTAGGTATTACAAATGATCATTTTAATTAAACTTTCTAAACTAATTGCAAAGTATAATATAAAACTGGAGGAGCGGAAGTAAAACGATTATTCTCCGCAAACACGGTTCAAGATTAGAGGGGAAAAGGAGGAGAAGCAAATTGTTTAGACTATTTCGGTATCATAATCTGAGTGATAATGAGAAGCTTTTGAATAAATAAAGAGTAACAGGGAAGAAAGTGGGGAGCGATTAAGAGTCTGATTATGCGGTGAATGTTCGAACAGTGGCGTAGAGAATCTTAGATTTTTGCGAATGAACAAAAACCTTATGCTTTGTGTTGCGGAACATGGATAACCAAAACTTAAAACTATTAAGTTATTTAGAAAATAAATAGATTTTGCGTTAGCTGTCTAATGAATTTTTAACTCAGCTACTAGTAATTTAAAACAGACTGCATCAAACTGAAGTAAATCTGGCATTGCAAGTCACGTTTGACACAGAACATGTTTTCTGTGGACAGAACAGCCAAAATAAGTACTCAGATTCAAGACTTTCAGGGATCTGTGCGTTTCTCAAAGAAATTATTGAAATAGGCATGTTTTGAACTTAGAAACGACTATCCTATGCAACAGGAAAGACAAGATAAAAAAGCGCGTTTTCTTCTTCAAAAAAAAAAAATTCATATGACTGAAAATTACATCTTTCCATAAAGCCGGGAAATAAATTATATATTCCAGAAGGTTCGATAGCTGGTCACGAAATATTTTGACAGTGATCAAATAAACTGCCTCATCTAAATTCTCACGTAAACATTTAGCTAAGACTTAATAATTTGACACAAATATAAACAACGACAACAACAAAAGCTTATTACCTACAAGTTATCTTTCAATAATATTTTTTTCAAATTGATAGGTTAATGATGATGATGCCGATAGCACTAACGACACGCTCCTAAGATGATCGGCGAAAGATTGTATACTTTTAGCATTTCCCATTGTGCAGATCACAGACGAAGACTAATTATTTCCGAAGGTGAATACCCTCTTTCGTTTTGTTTACATCCTTCATAATCACCCTCGCTCTGCTTAAGATCGACGCTGCTACCGCAACCATAGATGTGGAAAAAGGGGTTTGATGATTAACCAAATTCAAAAATATTGATGTCACACACATATAAAGTAATTTTACACTAAAGTAAAATATAATTTCTTTCACAACTAACATTTCAATGCTTTTATAACAAGTTTTCCATTTTTCAGTCAGATTATCATATTGTCAACAGAGCCCTGTTTACATGAATCAAGGATACGAACGTCTTAGGATTCGCTCCAAGTAATTCATTTATTTTGCATCGCTATCTTGGTCAACGGCATTTAAGCGGTACGTGTGTGTCTGTTTCCGCGCCTATTACGTTCTATTGGTTCTAATTTCTTTCAAATTTGAACTTTTTGAATGAATTGTTGAAAAGTCGGGGTTGTGACTGGTGTGTAGACCTCATACACAGTGCACAGGTGTTGATGTGATATGTAAGTTGTTAATGGTGGAAGCATTTTGAAATCTGGAAAAAATTGCCCTGTTGGGATTTCAAGATGGGACTTGATTATAAGCTCGCAGTTACGGACAAAGCAAGTAAGTAATTGTCCCGCATATAGATGTTTAGAGTGGAATGTTTCCCTTAACGTTGAATCACACCACGCCGACCATGGCTTCCTTCTACCACAGCCACTACAGTACTTCTCTTGGTAAGAACAACACGAGGCAAATGTAAGAATGCGAATTTGCATAATAATGCCGACTGGCGAAGTGGCTTTCGCGAGATCCTCCCTACAATATGGCCGAGATTATCAAACAATAGAAAAGTTCGTCTTGCTTCACCGCAGTTGCGATGCGCTAGATCAGTCGATGTGGGAAAGTTGGCATTGCTCTTCCATGTGAAGACTGTTTAAAGTTTATACTTTCACGTTTAATGCAGAATTCAATTATTGCTATTATTAAAAAGATACAATTTTAGTAAGATTATGATGAACTGAAAACGCATAAAATTTCAACCTCACCAATAACAGCGATGCTCTGGCATCCTTTGATTTTTTAAACAAGTGAGCAGAGCCTTGAAAATGTGCGATTTTTAGGAGAATGAAGTGATTTTTAAATCACAAAAAGCTGTGTTCACCTGTTTATATGTTTGGTGTTTCATTCACCGCGAGAACTTGGAAACAATGTGCATACATTTTGGTAGTAAGAAAGAAAAACTCTAAATAATTACTTTGTCGAAATTTTAAAATCAATTGCTTTATGGATTAACACTGTTTCCTGTAATGCTGGCAACATTTAAACAATGCTATCTGTCTCTGTCTTACTCACCGCATGATGCACGTGGACGTTGAGTTAGATTCATTTCACCGTTTATAGATGTGTCCAAGTAATTGTAGGTTCTCAAATTATTTTCTCCTCATCATACTTCTTTATGGTGATAATGTGAAATACGAAATGACCAGACTATATACTACTCTCATATATAGTAGTTCAACAGCACATTGATTTTAAAAATCTATTCATCATAAAAATCGCAGAAAAATGATACCTTATTTTAACCTCACCATCTTGGGCAATCCATATTCTTTATTCGACAGGATGTTTTTTGATAGCTAGAAGCACTTTTTACCCTATTTAGTAACTGGAATTTTTCCAAATGTATTATTCTGTAGGCGATACTGAGACGATGGTGATATATTGGCATTTTTGATAAAAGGATATGTCCGCTTTTTTTCTGAAATTCACTAATGATTTGTTGTGAGATTTTTCTATGCTTGATATTCCTTCTACGTCGTACGAAGTGGTATTTTAATCGCAAAAATTCTTTGACATGGTTAAACGATTTTCCGTCTTTAGTGAAGCATTTGCCCACGTTCGAGCCCGGGTCGAAGAGAGGGGAGGAGGGTGAATAGACTTTCAAATTCAACTTCTTAGTTTTTTCAGTGAGATTCGCCGAATATGAAAGGTCAAAGGTCAGGATTATCGGTAGCCGTTAATGTCATGTTTTCACGATAGGTCTGTTAGATCATTCAATCATTATAATAGAGAAAAAATCGTATTTCTTGAGAGATGTGAATGTTCTTTCTTATGGCACATATTAGATATTCAAAAGTCACGAAAGGTAACGCAGCAAAAGTATACTAGA
The DNA here is from genome assembly GCA_949316355.1 of Bruchidius siliquastri. Classification (NCBI taxonomy): domain Eukaryota; kingdom Metazoa; phylum Arthropoda; class Insecta; order Coleoptera; family Chrysomelidae; genus Bruchidius; species Bruchidius siliquastri. The sequence continues at coordinate 37,558,934 of OX438533.1, read as the reverse complement.
GAACTGATTTTGCTTACATTTTTTCTGCTTCACAACAATGCCGACACGATTATATCAGAGCTATATTGTGATACAGCCCTAAATAGAAAAACACAGACTTACGTTCCAGCTTCAAATACAGCACAACATTTTTTGAATCCTGTACAAAATGAAATTTCCATGTTAATCTAGATGCTTGATATCAGATCAAGCAGAATCTCGACCTGGCAAGACAACAAGAAACTGACAAAATAGCACAGATGATATGCATGAGTCCACGGCACAGCATCTCTCCATTTATAATACAGTCATAACTCAACTAGTTCGCACACTGACTCCGTTTGCAGATAGTGTGGTGTTTTTCCGTCGCAGATTGACTTTCTGATTTCCTCGTACATAAACATGGTGTATAAACGGTCCCCAATTTATTTATTTATACCTGTTTTGCTTGTTTTCTGGAAATGGTGATAAATCTTCACCCGTTGCTCCCTGCTGCATCGTGTCCTTGTGTTGCTGCTGCCTGCCGGACGACCGGAGTCAGAGGCAGTGGCGGAACGCCATAAAGTTACACTTTAAAAAATGACGCCGATGTTGCAGTCTTTTGCAAACTATCTAAACTATTCCACCAGTGAGGAGTGTTTCCCACTGGGTGGAAGATCGTTCGAGTGCAACCTACACCTGATAAGGGTAGGGAAAATATACCCAGCAGCCTGTGCCCTGTGACTGCAACATGTCCAAGATTATGGAGACTGTTATTAACTTGCAACTTATGATCGTTCGTGAACGCTGCATTTCGTTTCATTATGAATCATTTAGCCCATGTCATCAGGGTTGCCACTTGTTTGTGGGAAATTGCTTGACTAAAATTTCAAACCTATAATTTATATCTGTCTTTTTGGCGGGCCCGCCCAGAGACAAAAAATCCGGAAAGAATCTGAACTTCGGGCCCCCCTGAAATACCTGAAAAGTAAAAGAAAACGAGTCCTACTGCGGCTCCGAACATCAGGCTCTTTCTGAAAAAACTAGCAAGAAACAAACTCTCCTGGACACCTTAAAAGAGGTATATTTGGTTGAGGGGAGCAAGAGGTTGAAATTGCTTTTGAAAGGGGTAGATCTACCCCGAACGGGGTGTATTATTTTTGAATGGCTTTTCAACTATTTTAAGGACTTCTTGCGAGTCCATTCATCTATGGACCATCTGATATGTTACTTAGTTACCCTACAGAAGGGCTCTGGACCTATTGACTTGTTAGATTCGCCACCACGAGCTCCCTTTGAGTTTTTAACTGTTAATGTTTAGTAAGAGATTTCTTGACATAATTAAAATTACCTCACGCTGTTTAAATTTGCCTAAGTCATCGTCCACGCGTGATTTCCAGTACTAAATCTCAATCTCTGATGAATCTTCTATGAAAAAAGCTAACTCAGACTAGAAGTGCATTTGAGCATTCTCGTTCGAGAGATACGTCACTGGTCTGGGCTTAGAGATATATGCTTCACAGATAGTGGAACATCTCTTGTATTGATTCCGGTTAAGAGCTCCTTTTCTCCGTCCGCGTTGAATTCTTATGTTGCTAAATACAAAACAAATTAAGCGGACGGTTTGGACATATTTATTGTGGTGCCGCCGTCGTTTTCGTACACATACGACGAGGAATTTAAATTCGTGCCCCTATACGAGAGTGGACAGACGACTCCAGAGTTGCTTTTGCGGAAATCAGGTTATAAAGTGGGAAGGCGCTTTTTGCACCCCCGGAGAAAAGTGGCGACAAGTAGACTGACGCAGTACTTGTTCTGTACTCAATTCATTCTAGCGATCTTGTTCTTGCGGTAACTATCTGGTTCGGATGTTGGAGATCATCATCACAATTCTTACTTTTATGTAGATTGTAGCTCTCCCATCATGCAGATAAAAAGATTGTGTAGTTAACTCACAGTTTCGATTTATATTTAGACCAACGACGATAGAACAACTGAATACCTGGCATTTCATTTATAAATTAATTTATGTCTATAGTCAAACATGACTTTGGGCGAGGGGACCAGCGGGGAGAGGGGAAGGTGGCAAGACGGCCGCTTGATGGGGACCGTAATTTCTGTTTGTAAACATCGATGACATTTGGATGAATCACGAAATTTGAGATGGCGGGAAGTTGAAAAAGTACACAATTATACCTACTGATGGAAGGTTTCACCTGCAGCTTCAGCCTGGATGCTGAACAGCTTACACACATAACAATATATCATCATTTTGGCAACAATAAGCAAAATTCAAACCAGATCAAACAGAGAAAATGAACAAAAACTAGGGTGTCTGATTCTATCGCTCACGTCAAAATTCAAAGCGGTTGACAGTGACCTGACGTAGACGGTTGACGGTTCGGTTCTTTCGAATTCTGACAGACGTCAAATTTGCAAAATATGAATGAAAAATGATACGTAGCGGCTAGTAGCAGTCAGAATTTACTATAAAGCCATGTTGCCAGCTAGTGCGTGAGGTGTGATTAACATTGCAGGTTTGTTCTTAATTATGAAGTTATTTTTAACATTTCTTGCTATTCAATGGCTGAGAAATTCATTGTACAATGTCTGACGAAAGTTTTTGTAAACATACTTGGTCTATCAGTGTTCTATCGTCAGTGATTTAGATCATTGTCAGACTGTCAGATTTGACTCCTAACAAGGCTACCCAGATTACTTGCCAACTAGCTAACTAGATCCTGTCATGGATACAAAACTAGAGCTCTCAAATCTAGCATACTATTTAGCTTGTCTAGATATTTTTCTGATAAATCATTTTTTCTTTTGTAGTGTCTGTCTTACGGAAAATATTTTTTTTGGCGACCGCATTTACACTTGTGTTCAGGGAAACCCGTACCAAACCTTCACCATCACCGTCGAAATGTCCTTAAAATATTTCATATGATAAACTGTTTTATTTTTAAAGATATTTTATTCCTTAACCTTTCTCATTCTTCTTAATACATTTTATACTTTGAGATAGTTCAAGAGTAACTTAACCTAGAATACAAATAGATGGAATATGAAGGTGTATCGATAAAAATTGAGTTTAAAAGATCAGTCTGTTCATTTACTACAATGAAATCAGGGTTTCGCAGATATTTTTGAATCTCTGATGTTTCCATAAAGTTCAAATCAAGTATTTTTCAGTTTGCCACTGGTTTACCGATAATTTAGCAATAGTTTACGTAAGCCGGTAACTAATACATTATAAAGTATTTACCGTAAATTTGTTTATTAGGATATTTAAAATCGACCACTTTCAAGTTGGACCAAAAAAGTAAAATTTGAAATAAACCACCTTAAAAAGGGTTTGCCTTCAAACGGAACGCACCTATGACAGCAAGAGTCCCCCATTTTGTGTCTCCCATTTTTAATATTCCAAAAATTGTCGACTTTTCTGGAAAATCGGCCAGTGTGCAATGATGACTTCGTCAAATTCAAATTTATCAATCCTCATTGCTTCCTGAAAGTTGGCAACAGCGATCAGAGCTGCGACAGACGTGAAAATGGGTGAAAACGGCCTTGTGGTGGGTGTATCACGGCTAGGTAGCGATGCCGGTGGTAGTGGTGGCTCGGATAATGATTTCTCCCTGTTCCAGACAATTAACGAGGGTTAAAAGGGATTCAATTGTACCGGTCGGCCGGCGCTAGCAGGTGCGGGCGCGGGCAGACTGACCGAAACCAAATTAAACATGGCGACGATTGCGGGAAGGGAGTGATATTAAATTGAAGATTTGTTAAATCTACCAGACACAGGTTCGACGGATGTGCCTTTACCGTTGGTTTGTTTGCTTGTTGGACAGAAAGTAGAAAATACTAGACATCGGTGGCGCTGACCATTGGCAACTTACGAAGTCAAGGTCCTAATGCCAAGTTGCCAGTGGGCAGCGCCACCGTGCGCGACGCTTGGAGATGAGTGCTGAAGTTACTATCACACCCTTATTGGGGCACGTATATACCACCCAACTGCTCACTACAGTTAGACCGTCAGGCTATACTGGCGAGTCTAGGCTAAACACGAGACATGCATGATTATAACAGGTCTGATAAGAGGATTCTCTTTATAGTCGAATAGAATGAGCTGAAAAATACTCGTTTTAAAAGCCTAATTACCATTCCCATAGGTTTCTGAGATTCTCAATATCCAAAAGATTTGATCTTCATTTACAAGACTTGTCGATTCTTATTTCTGTGACAGAGTTTCTTTTAATAACCGACCATAAAAATAAGCTATCAATTTCAATATTTACGTTATATTAATGGAATTGCAAAATATTCATGTATACTAGTCTATATTATCGTATATATATTCAGCAGGCACGCACCCAGATGACCTCGACCCCCCACCCCGATCAGACGCTCTAGCCAACTGAGCTAAGCAGGCACATCTCTCATTCAATCTATAACGATGATGATGTTAGGTGCCTCCCTCCCTCCTTGAAAGCTATTATTTTCTTTCTAATTTCAAACAGTGCGCGTCGTTCACATCTCGAAGTACAGTGCCAGTTTGAAGGTCAGTGAAAATTACTGACCAACACTATGTTCAAACAACAGTGATCATCATCCACTTGCTAAGCCACAAGATGGAAGCCGATTTAGAAATGCAAAGTTGTACATGGGCTTTCTTCTCATCATACAGTTCGGAAGTACAAGGACTGAAGATGCGACAACAAGTTCTGTGTGGACTTTCTAAAGGCATATTCGCCGCTAAATGATTCATAGAAAGTACATGCATTATTCAACCTTATGCTAACAGAGATAATTCCCAATTTAGTAAATATATCTAGGTAGAAAATCCACCTCCTTTAGTTTCAATCTACTCCAATGCTTCAAGTCGTAGTGCCACTAGGACGTTTATCAAATACAGTATCCTGAATGAAAAGGGAGATAGAGGCGGGCACCTTTCGACCCTTGTTATCCGCATATCCCTGAAGTAGTCAAGGGTCAATTCCTTTATTGCTGTGTAAGTATATTCCTATCGAAGGGTCTCCTCTATCTCCATACCTATATATTACATATAGTAACAATCCTAATTTCAGATTTTGCTAGCTTGCAGTGTAGTTGAAACCGTATTCCAGTGAAAAACAAAAAATGAAAAGCCACGTACCACTGTTAGAGCTGAACAGTGCTCTCTACTTATAATTTTATATATTTTGATGATGACTGTTGTGTATTATTTTCTGTTGTTTCTGTCCAGTTGAAGTCTAGTTTAAGAAGAAATACTTAATACAAATGTTGTAAACGAGAGGAAAATGAAACATAGTACATAAGTAATTCCTTTTCGATTTTTTTTTGGAGATTATTGATCTAATTTTTCATGCTTTATATATGTGCTTTGTAGGATCATTGTTTTATCTGTAAACTACAAGAATCACATTTTATGAAAAAGAAACCAATATGTTGGGAAGCTTTAACTCCTATTTAAGACTTAAACATGTTTTTAATACAGTGCATTGCTTTTTGACTAGTAACGTATACTTTTAAATTAGAAATCAAAAAATTACTATTAGAATATCAAGAAAATAAAGGCACCAAATTAAAAAAAAATAATTTTGCAGTGATTTTTTGGAGTCACCAGTTTATGGTGGGATGGAAAAATTATAACTACTTTCTTCATCTCTGGACTGATGCGTTACCCTTTTCCACAAAATCAGTAGTTTTGATATTGTTATCTTAGTCTTGAATCAACCACATTTACCCATATTTTGGCATAAGGGGACATTACGAATTCTGTGAGATTCATTCCCTTTTTTCCTTGTGAAGCGCATAAGCAAATTAGAATTACATTGTTTAAACTACATCTAAAAAGAAGATGCATCTTTTGGTATAAGAAATATATTTTCTCAATAGATTCTATTTCCTACAGTGTCGACATTGAAGATTTGGACAAGTCCGTCCGGAATTGCTTGTCCGGTCTGCAGTTAGGAGATCTCCTCTAATAAAACGTAACAAAGGAACGTGAGATTCGCTCCGAATAAAAGTGAATATAAAATTTTATTCCCTTATACCCACATTTTATATAAACTCGCAGAAAGTAGAAGCTTCAGGGTATAAAATAACAATTCCAACAAAGTTACAATACATTCTCTAATACCAGCTGAGGTCGACTGGTTGGTTCACTCCATTCCATTATTTAAGGGAACCGATTTGCTTTCAGATTTTATCTTGGGATCGGAGTTGCCCCTACATCGTATCCGTGACTTATAGAAGTTACTATTTGATGTATGGAATAGCTGTGCTTTTTGTGCTCTTGATTGGACATGTCGTAATCATTCATGTGCATATAGAACACACAAAGATGAAATTAACAATGAATCTCGCTGTTAAGTAGTTCATCCTTGTTAACAGATGTCGCAATGGGTGAGTGTTTATGTTGCTATCACACCCTTGCCTGGGTTGCGTATATAACACGCAATTGCTCTCTACAGTTAGACCACCACGCTATACTGACGAGTCCAGGCTAAAGACGAAACACGCATGTCTATAGCAAGTGTGATTCGACTAAAAAGCAGCAGATTTGTTTCCAACAGCCCTTGGCAAAACTGACCTTATAGTTCGACTTGAAGACCGAAGCACAATCTTGAGAGCCACAGATTGTCACCTTATGCATTTTGTATTCAAATAAAGATTGTAACAAATTATGAAACCCAGGTAATGAAGTTTCATAGAAGAAATATTTACGATATATCTCATTCTCCCCTCATTTGTCAGTTGTCACACTTGACAGAAAGACATAAACTCTCAGTTGCACAAAACATCGAAACAGCCATATTCCCACGTTGCCACATCACAGGAGTAACGTCGCCAAACTGTATTAAAGGAATGAAACAGTAATAAATAAAATTCCAATACTTCCCATACCTGAAAATGTTATGCCCATCTTCTCTCGATGCAGAATTTTTGATCTGTGTTTCTTACTTTCAAGGAATTGCCCTTCATGAAACTATGACTACATTGACCAATTATGCTACTTCAAGGCATTTTTGTAACTTATATCTCACGAGTTCACATAAAAAAGTAGATCAAACTTCACCCCATGGAAAGCGACTTTTCAAACTGACAGTTACAAGTGCAGTAGATCAAACATAACCAATGAGCGATGGTTCATTAGTTTGGATAAAAAGCTTCCGTGGACATACATGGATGCTCTGAAAATTATATTATTGCCAATACTAGCAAGAATAGGTGAAAAGAGTTATAAATATTCTTCGACATCGACCGTGTTCTGGACTTGGATTGTATAGCTTTCAATACGTGACTTCGATGTCATCCATTAGTAAATTGCCACAAACTCCATCCACATAAACGAAGGCGGAAGAACATCAGGTTGGGGTACGCCATGAATCAAGGAGTGCGCCTCTAAGTCGGTGGTTAGAGTATATCAGGGAGGAGGGCAAAAGGGGCGGGAGGGAAGACGGGATCGAGTTCGTGTGCGACCGCCAACGCCGCCCTGATTCTTACTTTCTAATTCAGAGCACGTTCCCGTAATGCCATCACACATCCATACTCAGCCATGCTTAACTGGTGAAATTTGTTGGAGTCCATTGTTACCGTATATTTTTGTTTCTTTGCACAAGGCCATCCAGGATATAAATCGTTTTTATTTACGTTTTGGAAGCAGACGCGAAAATGCTGTGTTGCTTGGATTCATGTTAAACGTATACAGCTCCTCTTTCCATCTAACAAACCTGACCTGAGAGGGCGATGTCATGCAGTGAATATTATATAAATACCGGTATATTAGAAATTTTGATCCGTGTATAATCCATATTGTGTGTCGCCTACTTTTAACTGAACTTCAATAAATTTACATTTTTTCTTGGTGCTATTTACTTGCTTCAATTATCGATAATTTATATGCGTCTTTGCTCTTGCACTGTCTAGTGACTAATTTCGATCATAAGAGATTTATAGTCTCTTAAAAGTCCCCAATTTTTTTCCATTGCAATTCAAAACTCAACAGCTCCAAAATTTGATTAAAATCTTTATTTATAATGTGAAACCATTGCGTGGAAACTAAAATCTACTTGACGGCATTTTTTTCAACACCAAACTAACACAACACTTTCGAATGCATTAGATTAAATTTAACAATATTATCCTGTAAAATTTCTCAAACAAAACCATTTACAAATGTGAGGCGCGAAACAGCAAAACTTGTAAGTTGTTAACATGCACTCGAGAGTAGGAAACTTTATTAAGTCCTAACCGTTCTGTTTATGTATGACCATTCAAATTGTAAAGTGCGAATTGAACAGCAGCAGATAGCAGAAGAACCGTTGAACGACCGTATAACCGTCGTTCTCCAGTGGTTAAACTTTCTTTCGACATTGAGATGCGCGCGATTGTAACTTTAATAGAATCGTATGCAGAAATGCTCTCAGCGTAGGTATATGAGGATGTTTAGAACTCAGTGAGTTTACAGGCACACTCTTGAGAAGTCGGACATAATTACCTATGCTACAGGAAAGACTGGTCGGACGATGGGGGTTTTAAACAAATTTTGGAGGGAAGGAAAACGGTCGAAGTAGTCTCGGAGCAGAGCAAGAGGAAAAGTCAGTTTTTTTGAATTCGATATCGGTAGGTTTCGTTTTTGGCGGACATAGAAAACTAATCACACATTTGCCTTCAAAGAGCATACAATATAGAACTATCATTGATGTTTGTGGATTTAGCATTTTATGGTTCCTACCATATATGAAAGTAGTGTATTTTTGATGCATTTTCAATGTCTAGGGTTAATTTGTTCCATTTCGGGGTATCCTAGGGTCACTTAGATCACTGAACTGTGAATAAAGTATGTCATTTCTGTGTGAGTGTGGAGTAATGAACAGTTGAAATTGGGGCTTAACCGTATGCTTAACATGTTGATATAGGATTTAAATGTTTGGGTAACTCAGGTATCAATAGCATCATCGACAAGGAATACACAGTCTGGAGCCATAACGCTATCTCAATAATTGTACCAAACACCATTACAAAGTACAAGTATTTATTCAGAGCAAGGCTCCTTCTGCGATTGCCCGAAGTCAATCTAGCTATTCTATAGATACAATCATGGCAAAGCTGTCTTGCATTATAACACCAAAGCTCGCTTGCACAACACACACAAACTGGACACGTCGGGCGTATCTTCACCAGGTCGACTTTCCAACGCTTCGAACGAGCTGTTCCAAAATTCATTCCTTTGGAGAACTTCGGCGTTGTGGGACGAGTTGCCGGTGAGTCTTTTCCCCAGTGGTTATTATTTACAGCATCTTTAGGTCAATATGAATAGACATTTATCCTCTCGCAGCGCTTCTGGAACCTTTGACTTTGCGAGAGGTTATCTATCAACAAATCTAACAGCACTTTGAGACGCAAAAGAGGACGACAGGTGCTCTGTGCACCAAATGCCTTCTCGTTGGACTACCTCTTCTGTTTCATTCAACAGCACGTCAGTGCACGATGCAAACGATCAAACCATGGTAGCAGTAAAAACTGGCTGGATGAAAATAGAAACACAGAAAGTATTGTACAGAGAGGGCTTCAAAGCCGAACAGGAGATTTGAGAAATTTCTGGCACAAGGACAGGAACAGAGAAGTCTAGAAAGATTTTTCAGACAGACGTGAATGCTACACAGGTTAGTAAATGACATGAAAGACTCACAGGATACAGCAATACACTGTGGGAGCAATCTATGTATAGTAACATAAAAAACCGTAAGTCTGTACGATTCTATATGTTATAATTGACGGATAAGTGTTGTATCTGGTTCTTACAGTGCCTATCATGTACTCAAACTGTGGTTATATTGTTGGTCCAAATTCTCATTTAATCGAATCCACACCATATTGTCCTATTCTAACGAGCGATAACTACAGAAAAAAACCGAATGATCTTATACGTCATAATAATCACTATTTAATTAGCAGGCTAGTATAATCTCCAGCTATCCTCCATGAAAAAAGGAGAAATAAGGAAAAACTAAATGGTGCTGCACCGCTCAGTGGTTAACAAGATTGGTCTGTCATTAAGATAGCAATCAGTTTTATTCTCTCCCATAAAGGCTGCTGGATGTAATGCATACACTTTCTTTAGATGCCAGCGTAGATAGGTGCCACTACGGATGTAATCTGACAAACGTCAAGGGGAGCTCGAAATGATATTAACTCTTACTGCAATAAAAAAGAACTCGAATACCGGTGAGATGCGGAATATAGCAAAGTAAAGATGCATCTATATGATTGTGCGTATTTATGTTTGAAGGTAATTTTTGTATGGAACTTACATAGCCAGTTAAACACAGCAAAGATGGTGGTAATGGAGTAGCAATGACGAATTGGTGCTGCATGTGATTTATAACATTTTGATCCTTTATTTTTCGCAGTTTTAACATCCTAATTCATATCTTTTCAAGATTAATCTTTTTTGCTACACATTCAAGTAAGTGTTCATTGTTATTATCCTTCATTCGGATCGCAGAATATGGGAGATGTTTACCAGTGTAACTTCCTCTATATTTTCACATGCGGTGAAGACCATGTGTCTTCTAGGATACGTGCTGACGGTTTAGCCATATATTTATTATAGCCTAGCAGCGTTTCTCTCGTCAAGACGCGTTTGAAATTAATATGATTACAATTTGGTCATTTGAAAGCAAAATCATGAGCTGTCGCGATAATCTAACTACCGCCTTCAGAAAATCCATTACAGTTTTATCAGATCACACTCTACTGGTTATATCAAGTCAGTCTGAAGATATTATCAGACACTGGCACTAGATGCCTAACCAAGATCGAGCTCTAGAGGTTAGAAAATGGGGAAGAAGATGTGTGCGGAGGGACGTACCTTCCATAACACATTTGCCTTTCGGTGTGGCACTACGCCATGGCTGAATGGTTAAAAAGCATGCAGGAGGTGGTGGGTTCGATACCCGCTGGCGACAATTTGTTTCAAATTATTAATTCAATTCCTCTCACACATCGAAGTGGAATCCTATAAATCTCCTCTGTGAAAAATACAGCTCTACAGAAATTATTCTTGACAGCTACCAAACGTTACTTCCATCCCTCGTAAATATCAAAAGCCACGTCGGGATAAAATATTATTTTTTCAAGTGTTTTCTCTCGAATATGATACTTTATGTCAACGTAGAGGAGCGCGCACCCTACTACGTCCTCTCAACCAATTTCGTGATTACTTGATATATTCAGAGATACACATCGTCAGCCTTTTCGGCTTGCGGGATATGAGGAAGTCAATACTGAGTGGCAGGAATATATCAAGATTGAAGATCATGGATTGTTTTAGTGAAATTGCGGTCAAATCTAATTTGTTATATTGCAAAAGTGCTAGGTCGAAGTTTGTAGACATTGTTCAGTACTGTTGTATATCTAGATTGTTGAAGTTTATTATTCTTTATGTAGATTGTTTTGTAGATAATAGTCGGTTCTGCAATGACGCGTTTCGCTTCAGTCCTTGGAGCATCGTCAGACTGTTAATGTTCTGTTCACAAAGGCTATGTGGTTAAGTGGCCTAGGAAACGGTATTTCTCTAAAACGCGGGATTGATACAAAATTCAATAGAATGATAGATAGACCGAATAATTACAATACTAGATTTGTATGAATCTGTACAGTCTGTGGGTGCTTTAAATTGGAGCGAAACGCATCACTAAGAAACTAAAAAATTGTTTCTACATTGCACAATTTTATTTTAGTCAATACTCATTATTGTTGTATTACAAATCTGAAGGTCAATGACGTGGTGACTCAACTTTTCACTTGAATGTGTGTGTATTGACTAATATGACTGATGTGAGAATCGTTTGGTTAGACTGCAAAACTCGATAGCCATTTTATACACCGTTTTGTACTTTTTTGGAAAATTCTATTAAAATGTCTATGAAAGACTGAAATGGAACCATTAACATTACCAGATTTCTAATGTCTAAACAATTTGCTAAAGTTGCACGGTTGAAATAGAGCTGATGTTTGTATGAGATATCAGTCAAACACTAGAAAGCAAATTGGATCAACTATTGATATTCAAAGCATGACTTATAGTACATATTCTACTTGATAGGAATGCACAAAAATCTACCGAAGTTCCACATAATTCAACATTGAGACACAGATTACAAGAAGCTGTTCTGACAACCATGAAACGTTCAACTCGTAGTCTGAAAAAGGGATCTTTAACATTTAATATTCATCAGGAGATGATGCTATACAAACAAGGTGGAAATGAAGAAGAAGAAACCTTACGTTATATAATTTTTTGTATTTCCCGGAGTTAATCCAAGAATCTCGGGATTATCAATATAAGGCTCTATCATGTAATCCAATTTTCTCAAACTCTATCTCATTCTAGTACACATGGGGATATGAGATAGTAGTGGGATAGAAGTGTATGTGCACTGTTGCCCATGGAAGCTTCTTGTATTTATTCATACATGGATATCTTCTTCCGTGTAACCTCATTTGGCAGTTACTCCACATATTCCTTCATCGGCATAAAAACAGTATTGAGCAACATTCAAACATTAAATCCCCAGTTAAGTTGGGTTTGATCTCTCGATAATCGCGACTAAAACCGGCCCGGTTATAGATTTAGGTGTGCGTTCCATGTTTGTGCAACGGCTTTAAACTTGCTTCCGAATCTCTGGTAATGTAGTATTCTAATAGGTAGGAGAGGGCAGTAGGTTTCCAACGTTCACTTTGCTCGTTCACTCAATCCACCCAAACGGGAGAGTAAATCTGCGAATTTGCATTTTAGATTCGTGCCTTTCCTCGCTGAAAATTGGAATTAAACACTTATTTCGTTTTATCAATCCCGTCTGTTTATCTTCGGAGTTTTATGATGGAGCAAGGGGACATTTCAATTACCTGACGATTTCGTTTCTTGTACATCTGGCAGTCTTTCGTTTGGCTATAGGCCTGTTAGCCTGAAGCCCCTCAATATTTGTTGATATATTGGATTAGATCGGATTGCTTTGTAGCTATAGCTACATTTTAAAACACTATTTGAGTGCGAAACTTTGAGGAAATTGACAGCTGGTATGATATCTGCAGGATTAGCTGGAACGAACGCAAGAAGATATTGTATGCAAGAAATTGAAAATAAATCCAAATCATATTCAGAAACAGTATTTTCGTTATGTTGTACCTTGGCAAAAAAAAATGAGTTAGGCAATTTTCTTTTCCACAGTGCTTTAGTACCACAAAAATGTCTGATTACGTAAGTTACTCAGTGGCGTACCGATTGTACGGCAAGGTTTTCCAAAGGAAACTGAAGTACGTAATTGGTAAAACCATGTTTTTAAGATCATTTTTTATAAACAAACATTGGACTATTTTCTTATGTTATAGGAAGAAAAACAAAGCTTTTTGAAACTTTGCGGTCTTTCTATATCCAAATCTATTCTTTCACTAGAAATCTATCGTTTGAATTATTCACAACCTTTATGGTATGACGTATATCGACAACTTTCCATGAAATCACCTAAGGCATAACTTCCTTTAATTTTCAACCAGACTGAGTCGACACAGTTGATGCAATATTCCCCAGCGTACGCCTTCCTTTGATTAATACTCTGTGAGAAAGCTGCAACTTAGCCGGAGTAAATAAAGAAGGAGTAGCTGACAAGTTGGTGTAAGCTGACGCTCGCGTGGCAGCGTAAAACTTCCATCAATAAAACTAAGGCGTCGTAAATGTCACCAATAAACAACTATCCTGCTCGACTCTGGAAAGCCAGCCAGCCAATTGTCGTAAAAACGTATACCTTTTAAATAGCTAATAGAGAAAGTTCGGAAAAGAGTTGCCGGGAGTTGCTACCCTCCAATTATACCGTCTCGTCTCCTTAACTGTCCTTATTGTGGTGTGGTTCGGACAAGTTAGCCAACATGTAGCTCAAAATAGTTATAGTTGTTGGAAGTTCGACTGTATTAATTTTAAATTATATTGACAATCAAAAATTACGTCAAGAAGATTGACGCTGTACTTCCCATAAACGGTTCACTTTGGAAATATGGACTTGAATCGAATTTTGAAGCTATTCAGTTATTGAATTGCAATATATAATACTGAAACCACTCAAAAGACCTTAATGACGCTTATAATTTTAAAAATTCCCAAAAATATTGTATTTTTCAAAATTTACTTCAACCGGATTAACACTTTGAAATCCCCTAAAAATATTTAGTGAACTGATATCATTACGCGTAGAATACAGAGTCGACCTACTTGATGGTAAGCGTGACAACCTGACAAAATCTCGCTTCGTCTAATTATAACTATTATATTTATCTAATAAAACCGTTCAATGTATTTGTTTTGTGTTATTCAAACCATGAAAACCCTGAAGAGCAAAAAAACTAAATCAACCTCACTGTTGAAGTCATTTTCTGTTCTTTCAGCCCACAGTTTTGTGCCTCACGTAGCCTGCGTCCAAAACGCGGCCCCCGGTTGGCCTGCCCTAGCTACTATATTGCTCACGCCAATGAGCGGGAAAGTATTGTAAATGCGAAAAATTTCAAATATGTGATATTGTGTTTTCTTGATATTTAATCACATATAACTCACGAAATACCTTGTCACTTATCTGCGTCTGTCTGCCTGCCTGTCTGTACTTGACCGGTAATCCTTAACCCCTTTATAATTCAAAAAGAATCTTGATGAAATTTTAGTACCATATCTCTATATGGTAAAAGGGTTATGGTTTTTGAAAATTAGATAGGTGGCGGTGGAGTTATCCTCAAAAAACAAAACAAAAATAAGAACGCTAAAATTTAGTTTTTGGCTGATTTTGAGGACTCTGGTCAATTTTTGAATTTTGTTTGAGGGGTGAAATATTGGGTGTGGGGGTTGTGCGGATTTGAACACCTTAACATTTTTTGCTGTTACACATCATACGTTCGCCTTCAAAAATGAGATAAATAGCTGTGAATTTCATGATTCATCTGACTCACAAACATCCTACATACATATTCGGTGCGTTTAAAATGCTTCTCAAAGGCTTAATCTACTCAATTTGTACAATGTTGAACTCCTATATATTGAGTTGTAAATAAAATACAAATAAAGGATTTTCGGAAACGTGTAAATGTTATGAATTTTTCAAACTGAAAGAAGATTAAATTCTGATTGATTCTATATGACAGAGGCAATTCAAAATTTGATTCGAATATTAACTTCTACACTGTCATCATAGCGTGGGAAGTATATGTATTATGTATTCCTGTATATTATTCTTTTCCTGTACTATTTCCCTAAATAGAATCGGTGGAAAATCGCTAAGTGAGAACTTCCAACCGGGGTGGTTTTCTTGGAAAGTTTAAACGGTTTATTGCAGTTTAATGGTCAACGGAAAAAAGGGCGTCAATTTTTACTGCACGTCTTTTTAGCACACTGTGCGAAAATCCCAGCGTGTTTGCGGCCGCGGTGGAAGGACGGAGAGATAAGGTGTTTCTTAGTGACCCTCTTCTAACGTAACCGATGGTATTTTTAGCACACTGTACTTTGTTTTTAGTTTTCACTACGACTGGATTTTTCAACTTCTTTAGCTTATGTGGTGTTACTTTTATGCATCTTCTTTTGTTCTTGGCCGTTAATTGAAATCACATATGATTACGAAAAGAACTCTACAAATGTTTTGGCTGTAAATGTGATTTAATTTTTACAATTTCTTTTTCGTGTATGCCCTGTTATAGACAGGAATGTTTCGTCATTAGCCTAGACCTCATCTGTAGAGCCTGACGGTCTGACTGTAGAGAGGTCGGTGCCTGCTCGATAAGAGAAGAGCTTTGTAGAATTTTACTGAACCGATTTTGGATATTATTTTAACATTCCTGAAGCACATAGATACCTAAAGCAATATAGAAGGAGTTATGTCAATCAGCTCATTACTTTTTGAGCAAACTGTGAACATACATACATATATATATATATATATATATATATATATATATATATATACATTCATAAATAAACTCATGAAATTTTGAAGACACCTTTAGACGCCATAAAAGACTACCGCAATGGACATTTTGAATCTATAGTATACTCATTTGAGGTTGGTAAAAAAATAAGACACAGCTCTGTAGAGGTCCTGTACACTTAATAAAAACTTTTGGATGATCTGTCAACCGAATCATTTGTTCTCTTTATCTTGGCAAACGCGACAGCGACATTCTATTAGTGTGGGTGCCCCAAAGGGTTTTTCATTGAACAGAAGGTAGGCGCCTCATCTGGCGGACCGGTCGCGACGACCACCTCCTCGCTTTGTCAAGGCAGCCGCGATGACGTGCTGAAAATTGGATGTCACTTGGAGGAGGAGCTGGAGGTGTCGCGATGGCTGGAACGTAGGCGGCGAGGCGATGCAACGTTGAGATGCTGCCGCGGGACATCGGCGCACAACCAAAGAACTCACAATTTTAGGATACGTCTAATTGCCAGTTTATTGATTTCGATTCTCATGTAACAACAGGTGTACATTAGAGTTATGTTGTAGCTCCACGTAGCTGACAATTTCTAATTAGAAGGAATCTTTCATAGCATTGTCAGACGAAAAATGTTAAAGATGTATTTTCTATACCTACCAGCCTACGCCCCCATAAGTGTGAGACGCTTGATACATTTCATCATGTTGAGTAGCGTCATGTAATAGGTCATATCAAACCTGTCTTTCTACCTTACTTCTCTAACTCCTCATATTCCTCTAGATCATGGGTTCTCAACATTTTCTTGTCCACCGCCTACTTTGCTAATATTTTTTTCTAGAACTCTTCAGCATGTGGCACCATAAGTGTTCTTCTTGACTGAAAACACTTACCATTCTTTTAAACATTAGTTCATTCACCTTCTCCAAATAATCTGAAGAACAAAAACCCGGACAAACTAGAGTCTAGATCGATTAATCTATCCAATAACACATGTACCTATGATAAGCTCCTTTTCCAGTTTGTCTTGTAATGAACATTGACATATCTCAACTATATTTCAATCCAGTTGTCTTTGTTCATTTACTTGGCGAATTTTTCAGCCTGAATTCTTTTTACCAAGCGTCAATTCTAACTACAATTGTTTCCTCCATTCATTTACTAAATTTCAGGAGAAGGTTTGAGATGCTTTTTCTTTTAAATGCCTGTGGCACTCCATAAACGTTGTCAGAGAATAAATGTCTGTTCATATTAACCTCAAATCGCTGTAAATTCGTAGCCATTGGGAAACGAAGGTTCCGGCAGCTCGTTCCTATGAACACTGAAGTTCTCCAGGAGAATGACATTTGGAAGAGGCTCAAACGAGGTATTGGATTTAGACATGGTGGTGATGTATTATTTTAGTATTTGTTGTAGGGATTATTCTTGATTTAGTTATAAACGGTCGAACATTAAATATGGTAAAATCTATAGAATAGGACAGATCCACTAGAAATGGTGCAGTTTTCTGCCCAGAAGCTTTGGACACATAAGAGAAATATTCCAGAGATGGTCCGATCTGAACCTTGTAGAGTAGTAGTATCTGTTCTGCTGAATACAACTTTCCGGACAAGAATAACCAGTTTGTGGGTCGCCGACCTTCCAAGGTCAGTAGCATCCTGCAAGAACATGCTATTATTGATGCTTATTCCCAGATGCTTGATGGAAGGAGAATCGATTAATGGGAATCCCTATGGTCACGGCTGGCAGGTAGTTCTTCTCGCATACCATGTTTTTTACTAGTAGAGTTTCTTGGTCGATATATGTTTAAGCATCTGGCATCAATCATTTACAAACTCCCTGTCCAATACTACTAATACATATTTATGTCATTTTAACTGAATTAGTCTGTTGAAAAATGATGACAACATAATGATTCAACCTTCAAGACAGAATCCACAGAAGATGAATAAAACTGAAACTCTCTTCTTAGCTGGAAGGTCTGTGGATATCAATTGTAGGTGCAGCGAGCTCCTTTCCAGGCACATCGCGTTTTTCGCAGCTTCGCCTGAAGGCACCGCGACAAATCAGCCAGAAACAAATGAGCACGGTGGCTTTCGCCTCCTCCGCTTCCCGCGCTCAGGAAGGCGGGAATTGATGAAAGGTACCCGGACGATGGCGGAAGGTCTTTCCTGCAGCCAGAAGAGATGAGACTACGTGCGAGCAATAGCGGCAGGAAATTAATTTTCTGCTCGCTGTCTGCGACGACGACGACGACTGCCTCCTGATTCTGCTGCTTTTAGATGCAGGAGTGCATCCGTTTTTGCTGTGTCTTCAAATGAATTGGCTTCCTTACACACATATAACTCGAAATTGTTCAGCATTAACGCTACAGTCTTTGTTAAAGGTTCCATGTGAAATTTTTCTTATACAACTTTTTCATTCAATAAAATTTTATGTAATCTCAAATGAATATATCATGCAAATCTTTAAATTTTTTAAAATTAATAATCATTAGTAATGTGGTTGTCTCTCTTTCATTATGTTTTCTGCTGACTGTTGATTGAATCCACATACAAATGCATGAATATATTTACTGACGTTTCGGCTACCTCGGCAGCCTTTTTCAAAGTACAGAACTGGCCAATTTGGAACGGAGGTCCCTTTACCAGTCTCTACAGCTCACCTCATATTTATGAACTCTCCATATAGTAAACTCAGTAAACACCTACTGACTAATTTAAACCCTTTAGCTCACAAAACAGTCAACTATAAAAAATTATAACTATCGAAACTACAAGTTAATATGAATAGTTTTATAACGGTGAGTTTTGATGTTGAAAGCTCTCAAACGTTCCAGTAAAAAAAGTTTAAGAAATCGTCGAGGATCCCTTAAGGAAAGATAAAACTTCAAGGTTGAAGGCAGAAGATGAGACCAATGTCATTATACTTTCAAAATTCAATTCTTTTTTTATACTTTGAACGGCTTCCGAATCCCAAAATTTAGAATTTAAAATGCTTATATGAAGCTTTTATCGTTTGTTTATTATTTATTGCTTACAAGTGGATACATACTATATACAGTATCAAATAAATTTATAATAACGGATCTGCCTGTGTTGTTGCATGTTAAAAATCGATATAACAACGTTGCAAAGCAAAATTTGGTTCATAGTTGCTTCAACAGCAAAACCTGCTTGCTTAATTTCTTGATAAATATTTCAATAAATACATGCACTTATGGATGGGTAATTCAGTATGGTAATCAATCGGGTTAATGACACATGATGTCTCCTTTTACAAAAATTGACCTGTGACTGAAAATTTGCGCAAAAATACGTTCGTTGTAATGAATTCAATCCTGGAATTTGATTTATTAAGGATATTAGATATTCCTGTTGAGGATATCATGTGAGGCCATTCTTGCCCCATTAAGTTCTAAATAGAAAATCGAAATATAGCATTTTATGGGGCAAAGTTAACATTTCGCAATAAGTAATCTAAATAAAGATTAATATTAGAAACTACGTGATTTTCAAACAATGTCTATCTACTTCTCTAAACGTGCCACAACTATTTTACATTCTCTAAAAAACTGATGATTCTGTCGTTTACCAATTATTACAGAATGAAGTTACTGAACTGGTTTTTATTTATCTTATGTACCTATACAACGAATCTCGAAAACCAATTTTAGATTTCCAGCGTCCCCCAGTTGTAAATCCGAATTAAAACACTTAAGGGCGGGTATTTCGTTTTATCAATCCCGTCTATTTATCTTTACAGAAAAGCGAAAGCAGATGGAGGGTGAAGGGGTACTTCAATCACCTGACGATTGCTCTTTTCCCCTCTCCATCATCGTTTGATTCAAATCCAGTCGACTTAGACAGTAGAGATCAGGTTATGATAGCATATTATAGATTTTGTAATACTTTGCCTTAATATAGTTATGTACGATTAATTGCTATATTATAACCAGTTTAGAACACATACGTCAAACAGCTTGACACTAAAGAATTACTTGATTTTGGAAAAAAATAACTACCATTTCAAGTTGTTCAGCCCAATCATTAAAAATAAAATCCGAATAATTTATGACTAATTACACTCTGATAAACTTCTCTCATTCTCAAACACAAAGTGGAAAGACGTTTCCTTCCTGGCATTTAAGGATAAACCGTAAAGAGTGCTATAAATCCAACAGAGATGTCTGTTAGTCTTCATCGATGGAAGTAAAGTTTCACACTTCCGTCAATCGAGGTTTTGGAAGTTCGACATGGTGAGGATTAGCCCGTTGGGCTTTTCCAGTATTCGTTGTGCAGACAGCTCTTGGCTTTAGTATCCAATACGGCTTGGTTGAAGATTCAAATGAGATAATTTACTGAATAAGGACAGATCAGCCACCTTTTATTACAGACTGTGAAGGTCTACATGAATTATTCTTTCCGGAATCGAGTCCAGAAGCTTAGGTCTCCTGGTGTGGAGAAAAACCTTCAGCTTGTGGGACCTTGATTTAGCAATGACCGGAAACATGGTGTATTTTTATTGATTTAAGCACCCAGAAATTTGACAAAAGATGACTTGGGTATTAGGTATTACATCGTCACTACAACTTCCTTGTCAAGCTATGATTACCTTGTCAGGGTAGTTGTAAGGGTAGTCAGTATTTTGATGACTTAGATAGCACGTTGGTACTATGTCGGGATAGTAGAGATTCGCGAGGGTGCTGTCACCTGAAATGCTGCAAATTGAGTAGGATGTTATCACCAACAGTTGAGCATTGGTGAAAGAACAAATCCCTGAAAACTACGTCAATTAAATAGTAGAATGTTTGATATTCCCTGTACCTACCGCTTATTAAAAACACATGTGATTGACAAAATTGCTCTACTCAATCGGTTCTTCAACAGCCTTTATCAGGGTACAAAAAATTAAAATTAATTCTTATAATTTAAAATACTCCTATATCTGTTGGATGACACGTGTCATTATAAGCCATCCACCCATATTCCTGACCAATAAATCTGTCGCGGTGGTTGAAAATTTGTCCGTTTGTAGAAATTGGCAATGTCGGCATACGTTCCCCGTCACATCCATAAATCGTTATTACCATTAACACGATATTAATTAATTCCATAAAAACATTTTACCTTTGTTTACCCGAATGAAAAATGTGCGACTCGCTGAACAAACAAAATATCCGCGATTGCCAATAATTCCATTCATCCCCTTTCCACACCTCGCATTGAATCGCGTCAACGGCCATTCGGCCGAATCATAAAACCCATCCGAGCCATAACATGGCCGGCTGTCCATGTTCGTTGCGAATAGCAGCAATAAACAGAAATTTTAATCACAACATACCCCATTAGCACATTACTAAATATACCTATGCGATATTACATCATCCCGCTCGCAATATAAACATTCCTTTATGATTTGACAAATAAATTTTCTACATCGCTTTGAAAGTGATCATATTGCGCGCGTTTTCAATTTGATGATAATTAAACTGGCGATGCAAACAGATATAAAACATGAAACAAAATAATTGCTCTGGCCACGCCATGTCACGACACAACGCTAATAGTACGGTTAACAGCCAACAATAATATAAATATACAGGGCAACCATCGCACAAACGTTTTGATACCCCCACAATAACATATACACATAGGATGGGTTTCTTAATGATATGGCCATAATTGAATTGAAATATTTGATATTCGCTCTTACTTGTCATTGTATGCGTATAGTAAGATTCGCCATTTCACCATGAGTTGGTCCATCTTATCACAACTCAAGCCAAAATATCATCCCTCACGCAAACTGGATAGGTTCCTGAGGCGGTCGAAAATGATTTCAAGTACCTATTCATGATTCTTAGACTTCTAATTTATTCCCCGCATATAAAAGATCAAGTCATTTGATACAATTAATTTTTTTGTAGGACATTGATTGTCCTGTGTCTCGAGCTAGGACTTGACAATTTACGTGGAGTAGAGCAACTTGGCTATAGTTGGTAGACGCGGACAGTCCCGTGGACTGTGGAATCAAACGCGGCTCATCAACACGGGTTTTTTAGGTTCACGCGTACTTACGCAACCTAAACCTGCCAGTTAAGCCGAAATCCATCGTTCTGTGACATAGCAATTCACGCGTCAAGGGATTTCGCTTAAAGTATAATGAACTGTACACGTGCTGGGGTAAAATCTGGCGCGACGTGTTGCGTGTGTATGCTCGGACAGTCTTAAGATATTATACCGTACTGCTTTGTTATTCTCCCTTGACATTTTCGTTGTCAATGTTAGCAATCATTAAGACTATTCTTTTCTTTGGAACTGCTGCTCTAAATAGATTGTTGTTATTACAGTTGTACCAATCATGCGAATTTGTCAGCTAAGAATATCTTCTTCTTCCTACTGAACGCTTTCAAACTATTCTGTCCTGTATAAACCACCTGGTATTTCTCCTCTCTCATTATATGGCCCAAACATAATAATTTCCGCTTTTTGATATTCAGGATCACTTCTTCATCTTGTTGCATTCGTCTCAACACTTCGATGTTCGTCACTCTTTCCATCCAAGAGATTCTCAATAGTCTGCGTTATAGCCACATTTCAAAGACCTCTTCAATTTCACTATTTTTCATTGTCTATGTCACCACGCAGTAGTACCATGTTGATAGTACGTTATATTCCATGAGTGTAACTTCTTGTCTAGGCTTAAAACTTTGAAACACAATATCATTTTCCTTTACATGTAACCAATCTTGGCTCTTCATCCTCGTCTTTATTTATTCAAAACTGTCATTATCTTTGTTGATAACGGTACCTACCCAAATAATTGTAACTTTTCACTATCAAATTCTAGACTTCGTGTGCAAGTTGTCCATATTTTATTGCATTTTGGTGATCAACATATTTGTTTTTTCATTATTCGTTACATTATTGACAAGACTGTAACTTTTGTAAGGTTTCGGCTATAACGATTGTATCATCTGCGTAATGAAAAATATTGATTGTAGTGCCATTCATCCAGATAAAATATGTAACTATGTGTTTAATCATTAAACCTGTAGATCGACTGGACTAAACGAACATGACTGCGACGCTGTGAGGCTGGAACATGGCAGTGAGTACATCGCACATCGCCCCCACCGACCGAACGTGTTTATGTCCTATCTGGACAAGATGTATTTATAACCGCCACCGGATTAATCGACATTCATTTGCGGTTTATTATTTTCACTTCCACCGTATATATTACCAGTAAAATATTGCGATGGCTTTTAGCGGGCGAAATTTTCGCGAATAAATTACTTCCTTAGCGCCTAGTGATGCATAATGCGACCTATTCAAACACTACTCATCTATATTGTGTGACGGGAGAACCGTTTCGAAACGAACAGTACAGATCTATGTACAAATTGCGAAGAAAATAAGTTCGCCACAAGGATGCATGAAATATGTGAAACGGCAACGTCGCAGTTTTGGCAAGGTAGTTAAATGGTGTTCACATCAGGCCCTTGAAAGAACGGTCATACTAATAATAATAATATTCAGTCGACACATTACATACTGTTTTGGAATAGTCACAAAAAAATAAAAAGTAAATTGCGTTGAATAAACAAATAAATATCGGTGACAGAAAAAGACATAAAACCATAATAAAATCACACCAAGAAAGGGAAAAAAATAGGTGACGAAACACATCATCCTACAAGAAGTCATTTAGATATGCGTAGCTCGACTAGCAATGTTTTCAAGAATTTCTTATATATTTTTAAATTACTAGAATCTAGTTTAGACCTGTCATAGATCTAAGAGCTCTTTCCTGTGATATGAAAACATCTTGAGCATGTGCACTCATTCCTCAAAGGTAGATTCCATACCGTAATCTACTCTCTACTTGCGCATGGTATAGCAACAGGAACTGACCACTACACTGCTTAGTATATTCCTGAAATTATTGAACAGAAATGAAGCTGAATTAATTTTCCAGATTATGCTTTCACAGTGCATTTTCTATCAGGATTTATACTTAATAGCTTGGTGATACGACTCTATAAGCGCAATGTCGACAGATATAGTTACGGAAGAACATGTTCTCTGCCAATGGTGGAAGCGTAACACCGTTGTTTTGCCTTCGTTCAGAAATAATCCGTTTTCGGTAAACCAATCATTTACCTTCGATAATATATATCATTACATTTACGTTCATATGAGATATGACAATAGATGTATTCTCTGCGTATTTAGTAAAACTAGCAGAAACGTCCAAACCATTGAAGTAAAGAATGAAGAGGAATGGACCAAGGACAGAGCCCTAGGGTACTCCTATATTTACAAATATCTTTTCAGAACCCCCCTTTTATCGGCCTTGCCAATAGAGCGATCACATTTCAAGCATTCAACAGGCGAACTTTATTATTTTGTTGTGTATGATGCCTAGACTTCTGTGTCCGTAACACCAATTCACTCTTCTGTCTCTATGAAGAAATTATACCTTGCCCAGCACCCATTTTGTTACTCTACTCTAGTTCTCCTTTCTGCTATGCCCTTTCTTGCTTCATGAAGGTCTTTCACATCTCTGCGTGCATAGATTCGGATGGAAGGTAGAGATCTCAAAAAATATTGAGTGTTGGTATAATACGTTCTTCATTTATAACATTTTGATCACTCTAATACTACTAATCTTGTTAGACATATATTTGAGACATCGATCCAGTGACAGCAGTGTAATTCGAATCCATATAATAATGCGCGTTATATTGGTCAATATCCTCTACTACTGAACACAAAACATACACACACACCGAATACTGAAGCTCGAGAAACGGTCGCATTGGATAAACATAATAAACGTAGACGCATCCGGCTTTTGCCAGGTTCCCAGGTTGGTTGTTGTGCTTCAAAGTATGGACCAGCCTTGCCAGACGTTAAATACTTATTATTTCACCCGATCTATAATGGTACCAACATACAATAATAGCTAAATGTACAATCTATTCATATTGGAGATAATTTGTTCTCTTTCCGTTTTAGCAGCTTTTACTACAGATTACTGCATTTCAACTGAATAGTAATGACATCAATTGAGTTGGCTTTGTATTTCACGTGTAGTTGTAGCACTTGGTATTGATGATTCTGTGATCGAATTTCTATATTTTATATTTATAATCCTAAAAAAAATCGATTTCAACCATCAATACAATTCAAGTTGTTGCTTCTAAACTGATACCATTTTGCGGAAACTATAGCCTTAACCAGCCTGACGCTATTTTTAGACTTCAAACATACTTTTGACAATTGACAAACATTTAGTAGAACTCTTTTTTTTTCGAATTATAGAGCCAAAAATATGCCACATAAAAACAGTCAAAGTTGAATTTTTCGTAATCCTGCTTCATTTTAGGTTGGTACAAAGTGAGAGGTCCATAACACACGTCAAACCACAAAGCTTCTCTTGACCGTAACGGAAAACTTTTTTATTTCATGCTCCATGGTAATAATGTGAGGGTAGAGGCGATATTTTTTCTAATTTAAACATTTTAACGAGGCTTTTAAAAAGGGACTCAACATCAAATGATTGTTTAATCCAGACTTTGCCGTCCGTACAGGCGCCAGCCGGCAGCAGCTTTTTAACTTTTGCGGTTGCAAGAAAATTAGCCCTTTCTATGTGTATTAAAGGCTAATTTCATTTTTCCCTTGCGTTCATCATGGATCTGGCGGCGGAAAAGCGGCCGGTTTGTGCTTGTATTTGCTTGCGCACAGTGCCGTACTCTTTTACATACAACTCTGACAATTTATTGAAGGTAAAATTATCTATATGCATGAGCACAACTCTATGCCCTACTACAAAGAGTGAAAAGTGTTAATTACCGAGGCTGTGCACTGAATGAGAAGTGAGACCACTCTGAAGAACTAGAAAACGAATTGTGAAGGCACAATTAAACAATGAAGAAAGTTTTGTGTAGTCTATGTCTTAACCTATAACTTCGATTGCTTGTTGCGGTGGTGCTTTTTCTACACTTTATTATAGTGTCGAATTATGGACGTTACAATCATTTGAAATCTGGTGCTACCGACACATGCTACGAATATTGTACACGTATCACGTTATAAATGGAAGACCGAAGATAAGGAGATGCTTGATACCATTAAATAGCAAAAAAATACGAGGCCTTACAGTTAATTAGGGTAATTATCCTCCAAACTGTTTGACCAAAAGATCAATTTTGCTCCTTCCCAAAGAACGAATGGTTCATATCTAAATTTAGCTAATGTAATCTTTATAAAAACGTATTGCCGATTCGGTATCTATTCCTATAGATTTCTTTTCAAATAAAAATAATAGATTAATACATGATGTATTTATACATATTATTCATTTCCGTCGGTCTTGTATTTTTGAACAACTCTGATTTTCGAAATAAATAATATGAGCCTGTTATCATTGTTATCAAAATAAAATTCGTGAACGCATACACCTACCTTATGCCCTTCTACCCCCCCCCTCAAACACTGTGGTCTAGATACGCCAGAGCTCTCGCTTCAAGTCAAGTGCATGGTCGTGTGGAGTACAATTAATCTTACACTTTTAATCACAAGCTCCTACAGTATGTCCAGAATATAGTGTTCCATATATATAGCAATACGTTCAAGCCTTCTCATTACCGCATTTGATGACTGCGTAATCCATACGTTTGATAGTTGGCATTAGCGCAGTAATGGTTGCAACATGATACAAGAACACCTCTATGTATGTGTACATGTACACGCAAACGGTATTAGAGGCGGAGAGGGGATGAAATACGTTTTCGCTTTGAATCGCAACAGAGAGTAGAGGACTCTCTATGGCTGGGATGATTTTAATGGGCAATGACATGCTTGGTGGTCATCATGGCCGGTTTTGATTTCGAATAAAACGTGCTGATTAGCTGAACAGCACGCAACATGGCGGATGGTGGGATGAGTTGCTATTAATGCATGGGTGCCGGATGAGGATAGACAAGAAGGGACAACTCTTGCCTCCTGGAGAACAGAATATCTCATATAAAGGGAATTCGACATGTTTCACCAACTAATCTTCATAATTGGAGATGGAATGACCCCCAATACTCGGTTCATCCGCCACAAGCTTCTGGGGATGTACATCAACAATATCATATCTTGGCAGGTCATGTGACAGGCCTTCCTACGTCGGCGTTCCAGAATCTTGGGTTCACTTCCGATCAAGAAAATTAAAATAACATAAACACCTATAGTACAGGGCTCAGATTAGATCTTCTGTGATTAAATTAGAAAAATCTCAATCTCAAATGCATAGATAACTACTACTTCGACGCTAAGAGGTGGAATGAAAGTTTCGTAATCATGTATGATTATCAGAAGTAGTTGCTAAAACAGAAGTGCAACTAGCGCTCATTTGAAAAAGGTTAGCTACGCCCTACTAGTGATTGCCCTGGAGATAAGCCGAAACGTCGGTAAAGCGAGACTCTTACTTCTTTTTTTCACCTAAACCCAACCCATCTGTTTTCTGGCATAAAATGCAGTAGGTCATCAAGCGATTGATAGACAAGGAATTATCTAACTGAAAGCAACTATGTGGAGAAACTGTCCTCTCAGATGTCACGCAAACTTGAAAACACCCTATACAAATCTAATAAAACATCAACAAATTCCACCGAATCTATTCCGGATATTTATGAGACCTGTTTAGTCGATAGCGAAAATCCAACGTATGCTCTGAGGAGAAACAATTTAGGAATAGCGATTCGAAGTGTTAACGGTTTTGTTTTTTATGGTATTGGCAGAAAGTTTGTATAGTTTGAATATATAAATTCAAAGCAAATATTTGGAAGAGGATACGGTGAATATTCATATCTGGAGAAAAGCCGATCAGTGCATCACAGTGATTGCTTGTTTTATACAAAAGAAAGGACGATTTGGTTCTTTAATACTTTAGGAATTATCTAATAACTTATTGCTGATGAATCTTTGAATTTTCCATCATCCGGAATGAGTTTCCTGAATTTTAGCATAATCATCTTGGAAATGATACACAATTTATACAGAGTCACGACTAGTACAGTTAAAGAAGTGTAAAAAGACTGATAAATCTGGTTAATACTGGATTTGTAGGGTCAAGTTTATGATAAAAGGGAAGACCTGTCGTTTGTGTATGCGATGAAAAAATAGGAAGCATGACTTTTTTGGAGATTTTTTTGCTGTTAAATTTGAATGGAATTTGAAATGCTTCAACATAAACTCAACTCAACTGACAAAAATTTTAGACTCAGTACACATTTAGATACAAAAATTTACAGCACGACACAATAACTTCATAATAAATAGGAGCAACATATAAAAATGCCAAACTCAACTTTTCATGTGTAGCTTCTTAGTTCC
Source organism: Bruchidius siliquastri (assembly GCA_949316355.1). Lineage (NCBI taxonomy): Eukaryota > Metazoa > Arthropoda > Insecta > Coleoptera > Chrysomelidae > Bruchidius > Bruchidius siliquastri. Next base: position 37,530,618 of record OX438533.1, on the reverse strand, counting down.
TGATCATCATCCGAAGGCGAAGTATCACTGCAGAAATTAAAGTGGCAAAAGAGTGTCAGAAATGTTGCACTTTTTTGGATAATCGAATGAATACTTAAAAAAAATTGTAAACATGAAAATAACACTGGAAATAGAGTGCAAGTGGAATAATAAAGAACAGGTTTCCTGACATACAGCAGATAATGTTTAGAAGACTAATCTGACTATATTTTTCAAACAAGTAGTTTGGAGTCCATAATAAGACGCAGCCTTTGAATTTTGTATGGCAAGGCTTTTTCCGAAAAAAGTATTACCTTAAACGCTATGGCCAAGATTACATAAAAGATCACTATCTCAGACCTGTCAAAAGTCCTACAACTTTGGTATTCGACTATTTTCTATATTTTCCAAATCACAGCTTATTTGACATTGTATGACTTTTAGACGTCAAATTTATAAACGCTTATGGTCATAAGCAGACATAGAATTCTACAGATGTTTTATAAGTACCCAAAAAAGTATTTATTTTTTATTTTTCTTTGATTTGCAATGGTTCATACATTAACGACGTGTGTTATATTGAAACTATGTTCAGGTTGTTACATGATCTATTCATATTAAAATATGTTTGGAGGATTGTGCTCCAAATGTCTGAAGGCATAAGTATATCATTGATACTGTGCAGTATGGTCAGAAAATGTATAATTAAACATCTTTCCTTTATTGATGAACAATGAGAAGATACTATCGGTGATCTCAGTGTATACCCTCGTAAATTGCATTAAAATCTTATCGGAATCAGGGCTCTCATCTCGAACGAAAATACCACGGAATCCACCCTCGCCCCATTATTGGCCAATATATAGGGAAAGGAGCATCTCGTCTCGTCTTACAGGCCGTTTAATTATGTAAATGCCAATAAGGCATACATGAGCGACTAAAGGTACGTCTCATCTTAATCGAGGGTATATAAAATTCCGATCGGTTCCATATTAAAATATCGGGGAAAACATCTCTATTATTTGATCTTAAGCGGGAGATAGCAGTGAAATTCTCCTCTAATATAACAGCCGGAGGTTACCCACGCCGTTTTTGCTTGCCAGTGGCTCAGAAACATCTACTTATTTCGGGTTTCAAGCCTGAGACATTCTTCTTCGTTGACATTGGGTGGCCTGAACTCTAACGCAAGTATTGACCTTTATGTGTTGGCTTCTTATATAGAATAGAAACCACAATACTCAGGAAGACTAATCCTACAGGATCCGATTCGATCCCCAGGTAAGTAGGTTAGTAAAAGACATTCACGACACTCATCTCCAAGCGTCGCAAACTATGGCGTTGCCCGCAACTTACGAAGTTAAAAGACTGAAGACTGAAAGATGTCGCTGCAAATCCGATATTTATACAATTCAATTCCAATTATCAACAGTTCGAAATCTGATTCAAAACATGATTTCTAAACGTATACCACTTATTTACTTTGTTCTGTTAGTTCATAAACTAGGAAAGTATCTCATATAAAAATTGAAAGTGGTTTATTTGTAAATATACTCTTTAAGTTGAAAGCAAAATGTTCCGACTACGGTAACTTTTCAATAAATAACTACTTCCCGGAATTGTGCAAGACTGTCCTGGATTTTTGAGTTCGAAAACCTGGAAATGGCTTTTTGAAAGTTGGCATCCCTAGTTACCACCGTCACGCCACTGCTTCAGTGAGATGATCCTCTGCCGTTTTTCCTTTCCGATATTGCACGTTCACCTCCAGCAGACCGTCTCCGGTTGTTAATTTAAGAAATTTAATTAGACAAGAATAATTAACGAGGAAATGTATACTTTGAAATTCGTCTGCGCGAAAATACTTAGTCTTGTTGTTATTCTTTATCTCCTCGTGCTTTCAGCTCAGCTTCAACTCTTCCTTCGTGATGGAAGACCGCCATGTGTTTCGTGCCTTAGAAGGAAGTATAGCGAACGTATTGAGCTTTTGAAACATTCAATGTTATCATTAATCTGAATAATCATAGCATCCACTATAGCATGGAATCCTTGAATGATGAATGAATGAATAGAAGAAAGAGGCATTCCGATGTGGACCATCGGTGCATAGGCCACCGCCGGGTCCTTTTGCGCCTCTATCAGCTCTAGTTCCCAAGGCCAGCCCTTTTCGCAAAGTTAAGTATGGCCTTGGGTCCTGCCCATCTTATTTCCCCTGGTTCCAGAACCATGGTACCCAGTATGGCCTGCCTGTGGTGCCCGAGGGCTTCACAGCGGCATAGTATGTGTGCCGAGGACTCCTCCTCATAGCCACAGCGTGCACACGTTGGGTCACTAACTATCCCCATTAGGTGCATGGTGCCGCTTAAAGGTTTTATGACCAGAGAGCAGTCCCACCAGCAACCTAAGATGACTCCTATCAAGAGAGAGGAAAAATCGCCCCTCTTTGGCTACAGGCCCTGTTGGAATCCTTAGAAGACTTTCAGATCTATGTCCCCGTAGCTTCTCCTCAAACTTTATATATTTTATAGGTCGAGATATGCAGCAATCAGACATTCCACCTACCTGCATATGTGCGAGCAAAATATAATGGGATTTTGGAATGGGGCTTTCCAAATTCCCGCCATGTCATCCTGATGAAATTAAATTCACTTCTACTGCCTGTTCTGGCATTCATAACCGGCCATTCGCACATAACCTCTCTCATTACGACTTCATTTCCATATGACGGCGACGCGCGACGGAGTCGTTTCCCAGTTCTGTGGTCCGCCAGACCTGTAGACATATCTTGATGATTCACCTCGGCATCCGTTCTGCAAACGCGATGTTGCATGCAGGGGCGTGGTAGAAGTACATTTTTATAGGGATTTTCACCATGGTATTGAACTATCATAATAATTTTCGACGTGCTTTCCAATACTTGATCCGAATTCTGTCACATCGTTGCTGTACAATCTAGTATTTCGAGTAATTTTCACTTGAAGAAACGTATACAAGGATTTCGGCATTGACTCCTTCTGCCAAAGGATAAACTTATTAAGTCAGTCATAAATAGTTTGTAGCCAATCATAAGGTCTCTGGAAAAATCATTTATATCCACCATAGAAATCATTGAATGCCACGAAGTCAAAGGTCCTAACACCTTGACTGCCTTGAAGCAGCAACTGCAGATGTCCCTTACGATATCTGTCAACAAGGGTGAACTGATTCACAGCGACATCCCTTGTTCTTCGTAAACATTATTTGCGATTTATCGTTATTTCGGCTCATTCACATCAGAAGCTGACAAGTGATATCAAGTGTATGCTTTCCACTATGCATCAGACCTGCTATACACATGCATGTTTCGTCTTTAGCTCAGACTCGCCAGTATCGCCTGGCGATCTAGCTGTAGAGGGCAATTCGATGGGATTTACGTAACCCAGTCGCTATAAATCAGTTCACCCTAGTCGACAGATGTCATAAGGGGCATCTGTTGCCGGTTCAAGGCAGTCCAGATATCAGGACCTTTGCCTTCGTAAGTTGCCAATGGGCGCCCCCATAGAGGGCGACACTTGGCTAATGCGTTGATGTTGCTATCACACTCTTGACTGGGTTACGTATATACCATCCGATTGCTCTCTACAGCTAGACTGCTAGGCTATACTGACGAGTCTATGCTAAAGACGAAACATGTATGACTATAGCAGATCTGATGTATACTGGAGAGCATAGGTGTACCCCTGAGAAGGCGCCATTGGGCCATCCAGCGTAGGAATGTGACGTAATATGTCCTAATGCGTTTGCGGTTCATATTGTGCTATGTCCTCACGGTGCTAAGGTTATATTTATGGAGTCGACGTGCGAGAAGTGAATGCGGAATTGATAATTTACCTCAATATTAAACTCACTTCCGCTGTGGATATGCCAGACGTTGGCGACTGTCGACCTACCACTACTACGTACGTAGCTCATTTCCATTTTAACGGTTCGAAGAAATGGGCGCTGATGTACAAGGACCATTCAAAATACATCTGAACCATTCTCCCCGATCCAGTTAGGTGGTAATTCGTAGCCTGCCACCACTATCGCTAGCTTTTCGATATAGCAAAGCCTTTGGCGGCATTGTACGATGCTTGGAAAGTACTTATTGGACTTTGTTGAAACTTTGATATTAAATTACTACCAAGGGAAGGTCGAATATGCTATGTAGGTTTCAAAAATTGGTCAGTGGCGAGGGAGATATCGACAAGGAGTAAAAAAATATGGGTGGGGTTGAGGGAGGGGGGTGGTATAATTTTTTTGTTTTTGAAATTGGCAAGACATAGCTTATAATTCAGACATTTGCCATCATAACAGATTTTTTGATGCATTACGGATGATTGAAACAAACTTATGAACATTTTTGTAATTATTATAAAACACAATTTGTGCACTGAAACAACCTCGTACATAACAGCAAGCCCGAGATATGTTTTAATGTATGTAGCGAAATCGGATGAGTGGGCGTTCGAACTTTCCAACTACCTTACTCGCAATTTTCTAAGCGCCATTTGATATTTGGGTTTTGTTGAAATATTTGCATATTGAATGTGTATTGCTCCATTAACCACTATATGCTCTTGATGGGAAATGGTTAATCAGTTTAGGTAGTTAAGATTACTGTGATATAAAAAATGGATTTTCTAAGAATAGTAGTTTAAGCTTCATTTTTGTATATTAAGTCTTCATTTTCTTTGACTAAACTTAGAAAGATATGCCAATCATTAAAAGCAATTGAGAATTTTATGTGTGTATAGGTATGTTACTATAAAAGCCCATATATTGTTTAGCCCTAAATTTATGCAGTAAAAATTGGGATTCACCGAGTTGGCAAAAGTAAGGATTATAAAAAAGGGACAGTTAATCAATTGTAATTTATTAATAGGTAGTTAAAACATTAGCTTTTTTTGGGACAGTTAATTTTTTTATTCCTTTTCCTCCAGTCCCCATGACATGTCTCTTTCACCATGTAAATGGTGGGGTAAAATTTTTAAATGAACAATGATCACAAAACTGTTGGGACTTTTACTAATAAGAGTTGGTAAATCTCAAGTTTCAGTTTTACTAGAAGATTTTTGGATTTGATGGGCTTGTTTTTCGTTCATATGATGTTATTTTATCTTGTAGTTTGTTCTATAACTGTGAATGGTACGAACCTTTTCCAATTTATAGAAATATCAGTTGATTTCCAACAATACTTCTAAATACACTGTAGTGGGGATTGATCTAAAACTGTGTGGAATTAGATTTGAACTTCTGGTTAGAAGAAGGTAGTTCAGTTAGAAAGTATTTAACGTTATCGTAAGAATATCAAATGGCAAAAAATTATACTGTTTGCTCGATAGAATTTTACCTTGTTGTTGTGTCGTCTCTTCTTCTCATAAAGTTCAAAATAGCCCATTTTAGTACGACCCGAAGTCCTTTCATGGCATCAAAAAGTATATTCATCACATGAAAGATATGTAAATCCCTTTCATTCCATAGAACTTTTGGCACATTTCAACTGGTGACCCAATTAATACGCGGTCAGTGGTTTGCCTGAGCGTTCTGGAATGGCAATATTTTCACGGGATGTCTCCGGGCATACCGTCAATCGTTGGGAATTTTTCCGTACAATTTTCCAAAGATTTTCCGTCGTTAATCACTGGCGCCAAATAAGCGCTGATCCTTTGTATACACAACGAAGGTAATCGGCCCCGGTCGGGCTGACGCTTGACGCCTAACGTTGCTACTGCTGGCGTTGCCACACACAGAGATGTACTTTGATCTCCACTATTGTTCAGGGTATTTCAAATGGCCGGTTGAGCAAAATATATTTAAAAAACAAACTTTACAGACGATTCGGTTGCATCGGCAGCTTTTTTTGTACAAAATTGAAATGCATCAAATTTTGGAGCTAAAATCACAATGACGTTTCCAGACCAATCCTTATCCCTAAAGCCTGTCCAACTTCTACGCGTATTACCAGTTTCCGATTTGTGCCTAAGAGATCAGAAGAGAAGCCTAAGCTTCTGAGATGACATGTTATGGATGATCTTAATTCTTTAAAGCTTGATGAAATATGATTCAAATATTGGGAGTCACTCTATCTCCACGGTTGTCATTATGATAATACTGTTTAGCAGTTCAGTGTTTAGTATAGTGGAGAGCACACATTTGAAATATTCAATTAAAAATGGATGAAGCACTTTAATAGCCTTTAATTATGGCGTTATCACCTATACGTTCTGCTCGTCTTGCTCTGCTATCTTTAGACACGTCAATAAATTGCCAAAAATATTTAAGGATTCAAACAGGTGTCTAACTGGTGAAATCCTCGAACCCGGTCCTGCCTCCAGATTGTAGCATCAGGCTTCTACACGGCAATCACATCTAATCGATGTCGTAATCCATCACACAGGTCGGCTTAGTGGTAGCTAGCGCCCCCTGGCGGGCAGCAAGCATTCGGGGGATTGTCCACCTCGTCAGGCATATACACACGGACAAGACGGCCGTCAATGTGCCGTGGGGGTTGATTCCGCATTAATTGTGCTGCGTGGGCGGGGGAAAATACGGGAGAGAACCAGAGCAGATTTAGTGGAAAAATATTTGAACGAGGCTGACTGCGTTTGCCTAAATAACGTTAGGTAGACTCAAATCAAAGATTATCGTCTGAGGGAATCTTCATCATATTTCCTATCCAATATTTTTTCGACACAGGGGCGTATACAAGGGGGTAGAGGGGTAATTATCCCCCCCCCTGCGAATCCTGTTTTGATTTTGATTGAACAATGTCATTAAGCAAAATGTCTTATTTTTTGTTTGTGGTTCAAAATATGTTAATACCTACCTGCACAATTCTTGTGCTTTGTTTATTTAGTAACCCACTACAGCAAAATATATATAAGAAAATAAATATTAAACAGGTAGTGACCGGGTTTATCTGCGTCTGTAGATTCCTATTCGACAGTTATTTATTTCAGTAACGCTTTCGGCGAAATTCCTACCAATTTGGGTAAATTGCGGCATTATAACCCTCAAAAAGGTCGTAGATTGCGTCAACTCTCTGAAAGTTACACTCACCCTCAAATTATTTCATCAAAGATAAAAAAGAGCATTTGTTACGTTTGATTGTAAGATATGTGGCAATAATCATTATCGTTCATTTAAGCTACCCTTGGAATTCACCCTTTTAGAGGGATGAAAATTCGAAGTGACATTTCGAAAAAACTATTCCACATAAATAGATATCCACATACGCTGCAAGTAATTATCTGTGTAAATTGTATTCCCTGGTATCATTAACTTCAGGAAATGAACCTCGTGACACATTATTGCCATCGGAACAAAACCGTCTTTGTCCGGTCGGGCATCCTGTCCATAAACGCGCAGATATAGACTGCCTAACCGCATTCACAACCGGATAAAAAATCCAGAAGACGCAGGAAAGGTATGGCTGCGTTTCCCGAATCACTAATCTGATGACCAGCAGATCCGTTCTACCGAAGAAAGAAGCCACTGTGGCCGACAATTTTCGTTTCTTGGAACGATTCGCGCGGTGATGGCATGTGGACTGTATTATGTTTGTGTTTATGGTTTTCTGGATATCACTAATGTTCAGGGTTGGGCGACGTCGTGAATCTCGTGTCGACAATTTTATTGTTAACTCGTCAACTACGACGTGAACGGCGACTTGTTAATGACGTCGTCTATGTCAACAGCTAATTTGGTACAAAAACTTCAGTACAGTTGAAACCACAAATCATATATATCACAGTCACTTACCCTATCGAGTTCAGAAAGTCAGAAATTATACCTCAAGAAAAGCACGAGCAACAAAAGTGGATCATTTCAATCAGTTTGGATGAGATCATATCGATCTGGTATTGTTCGGTGATGGACATTTGAGAGGTTATCATTTTTTCTCTCCATAACACAGTGTTAAGTACACAAACCTTTTATTTGCATGATGGGCGAGTTTCACCAAGTAAGAGCATCTACAATCTACATGGCTAAAAGATGATTATAATGTGGATTTTCAGACCACCAGTTTGACCACCTAGTGCTCTGACTTGTATTTCTTTTGTAAAGTTTGCTTATACTCATTGAGACAAAATTTCCGATACACGAAATTATGTTTCAAATACAGCGATTACTCTGCTCTTTATATGCGGTCCAATAATCTGGAGATTTTTTCTGCGAATTCAAGGCGCTCCATAACTTCACAAGGGTGAGAAGGATCTGAGCCGCCAACACAAAAGCAGAACATTTACAAGTCACATCGGTGTAAATATATTTAAACTGATTACTTTTCTTCTGAAGGACGATACGTAGAAGAGACACGAGGCATGAAAAAGTGCCTTTTTCCATTTTTGTTATTGAAATCGCTGTGCTTTCCCGTCTCCGGCCTAAAGCCCTATGATAATTCAACGGGGCAATGCGTGAGAATTCGTTAGCGCAAATCGCGGGGCGATTTTCCAGTGCCGTAGATCATGGTTTTCAGAATCATTTACTCAATACCAAAATAATGATCGTTTATCGATTAGGCATACTTACTTGTGGTGAGAAAAACATGATTTATTTGTCGCCATGATCAAATTCGTCTCACTTGTACTTGCAACTGTATGTTAAATTTAATATAAGATCCTATAATTTGAATTATTAACAAAACTAGGTGATGAGTACCGTTATTAAATATAATCCTATGTACTGCATAGAAACCTACATTTTTTATTGCAGTATTGTGACTCCTTGAAGCCCATGTTCATGATCATCATGACATGAATATTTCTTACTCAATATGTTCAAAATTTGGGCGAATGAAACATACAAAACCTGTCGGTTTTCAACCTTAAAAGGATGTTTTATATTGCAAGCTATAGTTTACCAAGCTGCTAAAAAATAGTCCATCACAAAAATGTAGGCTTAAAGGTATGCTTCTCGCGCTTAGGTGTAGATAGTTTATTTCCTCTCAAAATATTTATACAGAACATGTGATATATTTTAATGTCCGCTTGGACTGTCCGAGAGAGAGAGAGAGAGAGAGAGAGATGCTAAATTAGAACCATTCTAGTGTAGGAAATAGTTCGAATTATGACTTGTGTCATCTGTAGTGAAGTGAAGTGACATTAATCGTCTAATTCAGGGTAACACAGCTGACATTGCATGTTATCATCGACAGTCTTTTTCCATCAGGGCGGCATGCTATGTTTGTAGGTTATGTTCGTCCTACGTTATCATTATCTTTCATGTGTTATGAGAAATGCTGTTTATTAAATACTTTCGAATCTTGCTGTACTCTATTCCCAGACACCACCCATACTTGTAATGTTAATATTTTTGCAACTAAACAAAGAATTCACAATGCAAGATGTATCTACTTCTTAAATATTTGCACATACAGGTTAATTTTGTCTATTCACTGTAATGAAAAAGATTATGCTGCAGCCATGGACAGGCGTACCCCCCCAGCCCTCTTGGTGATTACGTTGAGCGGGTATTGGACATGCACCATCCAATGACACAGTATGAGGATCTAAAGTATTTATACTTCCCATTTCGTCTCATTTACGTACATAACCCAAGAATCAAGCTTACAGCTTACAGACGGTTTAACGTATCGTTCCAACAGATAACAGGTATTTGAGTTGCTTCACAGTTCAATGAAAATACCTCTAAACTATCATTCGACGCAATACTTCATGATGCGTTAGGAAATTCACCATGACAGGACGTCACTGTCCCTTTCAATTTAGCAGGAGAGTGAAGGGGATTAGGCAGCGCCACTTGCTGTTCTTGGCGTCGCCATCCAGGCGCCAAGCGGTATCGCTCTATTCCTGCTCCTGCTCCTGCTGCGGCTCCTGCTCCATCTCCCCTCCCGCCTCTTGCTTTTTGCCGTGGCAAAAACACGGAGAATCGCAGGGGCGAGACGGACTTGGAAAAAACACACGTAAAAAATACGAGGCAGTGCCTTTCAAGATACATTCTGTAAATAGAGAAGAAACTCATGTTTAGGATATAAAAGAATTGCTTCACTCGCATTATCATACGAAGGTCATTTGAAAAGTTGCCGGACTTTATAAGAACAGCACATATTTTGTAGCAAAACAAAATTCACTCCATACATGTGGAGCAATGCTTGAAGCATTTCTCCTGAAGAGAAGCTTCTTTTAAGCCGCCAGACAAAGTGTAAAGTCTGAAGCTTGAGAGAGAGAGAGAGAGAGAGAGGGAGAGGGAGAGAGAGAGAGTTTTTTTTCAAATTAGAAAACAGACAAAACTGTTTGGGCACTGGATCTGGTGAAACACATATTCCATAGCGTAACGAGAATGCCTTTAGGAGAAGCCTCGTTGCAGGTGTTGGATGTTTAACCTGGTGAGGAAGATCTGGTTGAGTTTTTTAATTAAAAGATTCGTATTACTACGGCACTGGAATACACCTCCACAAACATACATACACTGGGTCGCCATTCAACAGTAATAATCTGCATGGAGTGCAATCATAGCGTATCTGTCCTTTGACTGAGGTGAACGGATGAGCTGATTGAACGTTTCCGGCCACCTCCGTTCTGATGCTGATGCCACGCTCGAAATCAGGGCCTCTTCCTTCGGCCGTTTGTCTCAATCACACGACCCACTGCCTACTCACCGGCAAGCCAAGACTGCCGGTAAACACCAGGAAATTGCTATTTGACGTATGCCGGACGCGAAGGTAATCAAGTAGATTCACTCAGTGACTTCTCCTAACGGAGGCTAGCGACCACTATCTATATGTTCATAGCTGTCTATTATCTGATCAGGATTTTATTTTGTCAATGCTTCGATCAAGTTGAACGACCGTTTACTCTAAAGTCAATATGACTAGGCACGACTTTAAGAGTATGGCCGGCAAGTTTGTACGTGAGCCTGGGATTATTTATTGCTGAAGTTAGTTACATTGCTGCGTTGATGAGAGTATAAGATCCAAGACTGCGCCTTGTGAAACATCGCTAGTGACACGATGAACAGTTGAGCACTGATTATCACACACAAAAAAGTATTTCCGTGCAGAAAAACTTCAAGCCACACTTACAAGCTACAAGCTAAAGTATAAGACCCAAGACTGAGCCTTGTGGAACTTCGCTAGTTGCACGATGAACAGTTGAGCACTAATTATAACACACAAACAAGTCTTTCCGATCATAAAAACTTCAAGCCACAATCACAAGCTATCTTTGATTCCCAGATGTTCAGGTTCCCAGTCTAGAAGGTCTACTGGCTGAATCCACAGTGCTTCCATTTTGTGATATCACAAAATACAACCTCTTGTTACACTTACAATGGAGACAACAATATATATATATACGACTAATAGTTAAATGAATGTCGTTTCACCAAATATGGATAGTTTCTTACGATATACCTACATGAATGATATCATATACATACTGCTCCCCACCTTCAAGACTTCATTCGCGATCTTGCAGTTTACATATTATTATACTCACAGATGTGTTAGTAGAAGCTTTTGGTAGAAACGCTAAAAGTGATTACAGGGCAACAGCTTCAAGATGGTAATGACAATATACTAGCGTCACTAGCGAGCTTTAAGGTAAGATGTTATTCAGAGTTTAAGGTGCTTGTATGAACGTTTGAACTTTAACTTAATTAGTGAACTCGCTTAACTAATTTACTAGCAAATTAAATAACAACTGCAACTGTTATGAAACTGGCAATCTATTTTGTATTTTAGTATGTACTTTAAGGTGCTCATATATGCGTGTGAAGATGCTGTGGAGAAATACAATTATTGGAGAAGTCGCTTGAATGAATGAGCTTGGATGAGGTGCTGGATTAAGATTGTTAGAAGACATAAAGCTAGATTCCAACTGCAGTTGTTTCTGAGAATGCACGGTTTTGTATCTTATGTCATAAGAAAACAAGCTAGTTGTGCGAATATGATACTGTTCTTTTTTGATTTCTTATGAAGTCACTTGAGAACTTTAGATCCTCACATTTTTGAGAAATTAGGTAAACTCCGGTTGAATATTGGCGTTGATATTGAACCTATTGGCAACTTTAAGAGTTAACCTATGCATTTAGGTTTATTTGGAATAAAGTGTTGGATATGCTTCAAATGGTATCTTCAAATCATCTCCTGATTATTCCATCTTTTTCAAAAGCAGTGGTATGGAAACATTCACATTCACTACAAATTTTAAACAGAGAGGCAAATACCTTTCGATTTTACTCATTATCCCTCAATATGTTACTTTTTTGCGACAGAGCTGATGTACCCTCCAAAACAGTATTGTACTGCTCCCCAAAAATTAGGCGCATACATACTATCATCTCAATTCCAAGCCTCCATCCCTCCATTGTCAATATGCAGTTTTTATAATCACACTGTATGGAAATGAATATATCGTGAAGTAATCTGCGTAGAACATTATGTCAGGGCGCCCTTGATTCATCTCTGTGAACTAAATAGCCTCCTGACAATTGCATCAGCTTCGCCATTACAATTAAAAGTAGCAGGCGGCGGCTCGTGAAAACAAACGCGCATCACGGGGCATTCTATTCATAAAACAGCCTGGATGGTCATAATGAAGATGACATCTTAATGCGTATTGTAGCATGGGCGTCATTGGGATTGTTTGACAGGAACATGCAAAGTTATGTTGAATAAAACATTTCTCTGATAATCTAGAAAGAGACAAGTATGCTTATCAATAACCCCATTAATGTATATTGTTTAATTCACTCTAGAAACATTTTATATTTCAGAGATTATTCTAGACTTTTCTAACCCAGTACCTGATCTGAAGGAAGGACATCATCTTTCATGTCATAATGGAAGTTTGTCTATTGAGCTATTGTTTTGTATATTGAGTGCATCTAGAGTGCTTAAAAAATGGTATCTTGTGATCATTGTGTCATTGTTATTGTTAAGGGTGAATCCAGTCTAGACGGAGAGTAGTTACGATTACATTTTTCGTCTATAGGCGGTAATATTATTTCTTAACGTTCTGTTTTGGGATGTTGTTGAACATTCCGAGTTTGCTTACAAATTGCGAAGCCACTCGATTTTATTATTAACAATTTGTGAAAGATTAGTATTTTCTGTGTATTTCCTTCAATGCCTCCTTTCATGTTAACTTCTAGTATAATTTGGGAAAACTGTTCGCTATAAAATCGAGTACTGATTGAGGTCGCTAGGTACAAATGATAACTTGCAAATAGCCTCGAAGGCGTGGGGAGTAATGACGGTCAATTTTATTTTTCATTAACAATAGTGGCATTTTTCTAATGATATACGTATACCCTTATATTTTCCAAGTATATGATTCATTAGGTTAGATATTCTTTACCTTTCTATATCAAAGCATTATATAATCGGTCAATGTTTCGATTTTATGAACAACCGAACCAAGGAGTATTTGAAATTTTCTAATAATCCCAATTATAAATTAATTCAAAATAATTGTACCATTGTTTAATAGGCATCACACATCTTTGGATCACTAATAACCTAAAATATGTAAATTACCCATCTTACTGAAATTTTTTCATATTGTCGGAATAATGCAGATAAAAAAATTCAGTATTTTTGCAAATAAAGTGAATTACTTTTAAAACTTGCAAGTCAAGTAAGCAGTTGCACCTGGCCACCTCGATCGGTAGTCAGTTTAAAGAAAATTTTATAACGAACTACTTTCTCTATACTTATGTTATACTAATAGTTAACAGTAACGGAAATATTAGAGTAAATAGAGAAAAAATCTAGATTTTACTTAAAAATTGTTTATTATAAAATCAAATGGATGATTAAATTGTAAACAAACTGAGGGCATTCAACTACACCTCAAAATGAAGCGATTCGAACAATAATCACGCCTATGAACCAAATATTTCATATTTAATTTTTTTTCCTCCTTGCCGTGTATGCAACCTCCGGGTTAGATGCTCCACCACCTTGTCTGCATGTCACTCCTCCATCGAAAAACATCCCTGGCTCAGCCAAGAAACGATCGTTGTTGCATAGACAGCAGACACTCCGCTCATGGATCTATCATGAATAGCGACTCCAACACTTGACTTTAAAACGGCTAAATGATTTTATTGGCAATATACGGGTCGTTATGACAGCGGCATGCGATCGACGGGGGTGTCGTTAGCCGGTAATTAAATGACATGCCGCGTGGACTTTTTCAAACATAAAACGCATCCCTCGACGCACTAAAATCAAATTTGATGTAGTGCGTTGGCGGTTAAGAAAGTTGAAACAATTGCTTGTCCGCGTGCTGTGAGCAACGCTCCGAAATGGGGACGGAGCGGAGGTTGTTTAAGCGGAAAATATTGCAAAAGATGACTATTATTTCGGGGATTATCATTCGAGGTTTACCGACCGTGCGACTGTAAAATGTAATTTCGGTGCGGTTTTACGACGCGGGACTCAAAACAAAAACTTGTTCATTAAGCGTATACGTAAATGCGGTGCCTGCGAACATGGTGGATGAGGATTGAGCTACATAGTTGCAAAGATATCTCCATGAGGGGCAACCATCACAAGTTTAGGGATTATTATACATTTGAAATAATTGCTGGGCTCCTGATCCCAGTTTATAATTGAGTTTGAGACAATATGATTGCATATTCAATCAAGCAATTCAAAAATAGCATCAACTAGTAAAGGGAAATAAAACAGTTCTAACTATAATTACTCAGAATGAAATATCACTTCATTTGCCTTCGTTTGCTAACTTGGTAAAGTTGTCAGAGTCAAGTATGTAGATAATTTGGAGTATTCCTCTCATCAAAACGATATACGCAGTTTTGTATTCCTTTTTTCCTATTTTTATGTAGCTTTCAAAGCACCAATGTCCGGTGAGGAACTGTGCGTTGAAGTGCTACACACGCCCTCCTCAAACCATTCTTTAAAATTTGGAATCAATCTTCTGGTCAAAGCTCCATGGACTTTTGTCGTCTCCCATCTTCACTCCTGGCTTCCTTACCTCTTTTTACCTCTTCTCCACCAGCAGATGAATTGGAGAAGTTCCAGCTACCACTAGTGCTTATACCCAGTACCGCCTTTCTCTGGCAATCTCAGCTAGTATTCCTCTTTTTTCACTGCTCGGACTAGTCAAGCATGCGATTGTCTTTCACACCCTATCCATGGTTCGTTTTATTTGCTCAGGCATCTCGACGTCTCTATCAATCCATACTCCCAGATACTTCATAGCATTCTGGCTTCTTATAACAGTGTCACCAGCTCTGACAGTCAACGGGGTCAGTTTTTGTCTACCAGTATCACAATCTTTGTGCTTTCTGGTTTAATGGTCAATCGATTTTTTACATCCATATAAGGATTTTAATCATTAGTAGTCCAGAAACTCTCCAGCGTACCTTTTCCTTTGCTTGTAACTACCATCGTCCGGTCATTCGCATGTCCTAACTCCAGGCAACATGTCCATCCTTAGAACTACGTTATAAAATTAATTCCATAACAATGGCCCCAAAATAAATACCTGTGAGAGTCAACCTACTTGACGCCATTTTTGTTATATTATATAATAATCTAGTACATGAAATTAGTTGTGGAGGATAAAATCCCATGTATTTCCATAGTACTGAAAACAGTTCGGCTTATATCTTCACCTACCACACGTAGCACTCAAAACTCTCCGTTCCAGTTCTCCACGAGTACGTGCATAATTGTAACGTTTATCTGTGTACGTAAGAGTGTAATCGTACTCAATTTCAGCAGTAACAGTAACAATTCGAAAGCCATATATAATTAAAGCAACGACAGGCATAAAGTTAAAGTGAGAACACTCGAGCGAACGACGGTGGCTGAAGGGTTGTACACCAGAAGACTCGGACGACGGGACGTGAGAATCACCTTCACACTAGCACACACACACCGACAGACATAAGGAGTGCTACACGTTACCATCACCAGCCACCCTTCAGTGCTATGTAGGCAAATATTATGAGACTGCATGTGCGCACCGAATTTGATTCGGAAGGAGGACGAGGAATTCGGTTTCTCCAAAGATGCTAACATTTTTTTTACAATCTAATTTATACAATATACTCGTCGACTACTACAAACATGTGTTGCTCTCAAGCTAGGCTCTCGTCAGTGCAGTTCGGCGGTAGGCAGTACAAAACAAACAATTTATGTATCTATCTCAGGTAAGGATGTGATAGCAACATAATTCAAGTGTAGTACTAAGAATTTAGGCAGAAGAGAGAGATACAGAGCAGACAGTCATACATGGAAACGAAAATTAGAGAGAGATAAAGCAAAATATCCAAGTCCATGGTCGATGTTACCGTCACGTCAGAAATCACCATGTCAAGATTTACTATGCTGAACCATTGTGATATAGAGATTGATCATGTTACAATCATAACCCTGGAGATTAAATTGAAATGTCTATCTTCTCCTGCACTGATGTAATTTATAATAGACACAACTGTAACAGTAGGTGATCATAGACTTGACAACAAGATATTCAATATAAAAGGTGCCAAGGTCAATGAAAAGTTTGTCGGCATATCAAAAGAATTCCTCAGAGTTTCAACTCTGTATTTTTGTACTCTGTTTGAATCTAACGACGATAATTGTACTGACAGTTCAGGCTTTTGACAGGGATGTAGCGTATATTCCTAGCATTAGTCGTCACCTTTTGGTGTGAAAGATGTTACTAGGCGGTGTAATCATGAAGACGAGAGCTGTCACTGTAGTACAGTATTCAGATTGCCCTTAAAATGCTGTGAAATATAATTATTGGGTAATAAACTCCCCGCCGACTAATTTTTACAATGAACCATCGGTTACCCTTAAAATCTTCATGTTTCTACGTATATGGTGAAAGGCATTAGAGCGAAGTCAAGATTGCTAAATTAAACAAACCGCTCTCTGGCTGTTTCTGGTTAGCTGATAAGTGCGCTAATTGCCCACACTCCAACGGTCCTTATACTGCCTGGAAAAGTGTGTAAAGATGAAATTAAAGATATACCAGACGGGAATATGACTATGTGTGTGTGTGTGTGCGAAAATATCTCAAGGATTCTTTCGAGGGAAGGTGGCGAATACAGCGGAAAACTTTCATTACTGTATTTAGGTAACGAAATATTTCAATTCTATTTTCAGCGACTTCAAGACTTCTGATTAGATTGAATATCTGCACACGTATCAAAGGCTGATAGGAATAAAATAGTTTGATAAAAATGAAAATAAAGGTTATTCGAGAAAAAGTATATGAAAATCATTTGAATTCAGAACTCCATATAAAAAAATAAAAATACTTCAAATTGAATAATTTTATTTAAAAATTAATATTTTTTTTTTAACAATTCAAATCGGAAAACGGAATGAGTCTCCAGTTTGCAAACCAAAAAGTCAAGTCTTCTGGTGGCTGACTAGCTAATATTCCATTAAATTCTTTTTTATTTTGTCTTGTCTTAAAGGAAATATTTTTATGTCGACCGCATTTACAGCAGTGTTGAAGGAAATCCCCTAGGAAAGCTTAACCATAGCCGTCAAGATTCTTCATGTGATAAAATATTTTAATTCTTAAAATATTCCATTCCTTTAGTGTGAAGAAAGAAAGTTGTATTTATGAATTTTCTGTGATAAACACAATTTTTATTTGATTGAAAAATTTTTCACAACTAATAAGATTCAGACAATCTAAAAATGTTCAAGCGAAGGCCTAGCAATCTTCAAAAACTTTCTAGCACCCCGAATTTCTTGACTACGCTCTGAAGTGATCAAGAAATTGATAAACGTTCAAAAAATGGTTTTATCATAATCTCTGAGACTAAAGATCTCTATTAAAAAATGTTCAAGAACTTAAAACACGTAAAAAACAATGTTTAATTTTATGTTTGAATTTTAGTGTTATTTTTGATTACTAGGAACAGGCAGATCGACCGACAAACAGACCAACAGACAGATTGACGAATAGACCGTTAAATCGACACACATGAGTGACGTGAATTTTGGTGATATAAATACCATAAAACGTACAAATAACCTGCTATATAAAACTAAATTATTCACGATCACAATATTCACCCGACTTTCTATAATTATTTGGAGAATATGACTCAAATTCTGTAAAAAATACTTGAAAAAATACATGGAACTCCGATACGACTACATATACGTCACCCGCCACTGTTGGTAATATGCACAAGCACGAACGCATTTTCATCTGAACATCCAAATAGCAAACCGCATATTCGTTATCTTCGTTGTCATCAAATAATCATCGTGTCAGCAACATTAAAAACATAGTGATCGCGCAACACCAATCCCCAAACCGAAGCAACAACGCATAATCAAAAACCATAGAAACGATCAATTATTCGATTATTACTATCCGAATGGCCCTCAATTCAATGGTCGTGCCCACATAATAACGTTCGTAAAATTTTACGTTCTCAACTCAAATCAATGTACACTCAATGCCAGACATTAAAACGAGAACGTTCGTTCTGTGGGTCCCGGGCAGTTAATGTCATAAATACATAATGCCACTTTGGTAGGAAATGGCCATGTCCCTTTTTGCATCTAATCCGGTGAAAATAGGCATGCACGCGGGAATAATGATGTAACTTATGTCCATTTCTTGAAGATTGATATTTCCGTTATGTGGTGAGATCTTACCAGTTTCATTAGTTCAGACTGTTTGCGGGTTGAGTATTTCCTTGCTGTTAACTCGGCCTGTTGTAACAGATTTCACCAAAGCGTGTAACAATAGCCCTACAGACTTTTTACTGATGTTTTATTGGCTACATGAGAAAGGTAGCAAAAAAATTGAAATCGGACGGATTTATTCTACTGCATACGAGTAGTAGTTTTGAATCGGTTGTACATACAACTGACGTACATTGAAATTGCAAAATCCTTGAAATGTCAGAAGGAAGTTATCATTCCCCAAAATCAAGACATGATAGTTTTCTCACTACGAGGGTCACGCTGAAACTCTTTAGATATTCCTAATCTATACAAGTTTAAACAAGTCTGAGCACGCAACTATTTTGTCTAAAGTTGTGAGTGCTTACACGCAAAGGCAGCGTTTGAATCGTTCAGTAGTAGCCTTGCCACGTCTTCGAATGCATCTGAGTGTTGGCCGAATTTAAACGTGAAAATGGAACCAGGTAGTCGCGATTTTCGAGCCATGACTTTGTATGACTATAAAAAGAGACTAAAACAAGCGGAATGTCACGAAAGTTTAGTGAGTTGCTTTGGGGACTCTGCCCCTTCTAGGGCTACAGTTTTTAATCGGTTTGCTGAGTTTAAAAGGGGCCGGGTCTCACTCGATGATGAACCTTGCACAGGTCGACCGCCCGCTGCTGTTACTCCGGAAACAGTAGAAGCTGTGCAAAATATGGTAAAAATAGAACGACATGTAACCTACATCGAGATTGAGGCTTCTCTGGGGATTGGATCAGCAGCGGTCCGGACAATCATTCATGATCACCTTCGCCTGAGCAAGCGGTGTTCCAGATGGGTGCCACATTTGTCGACCAGTGAGCAAAAAGCAACAAGGGTTGATTGGGCTAAGTTTATGCTTGAAAATTTTTATAATGGGCACAGTAAAAACACTTTCAATATCTTAACCGGAGAGAAACATGGTTATATCATTATGATTCCGAAACTAAACAGCAGTCATTAGTTTGGTACTTGTGAGCAGCCTCCAACGAATATTCTTCGTTCCAAGAGTGTTGGAAAGAAAATGGTCGCCTCTTTTTTCCTAAAAGTGGAAACATCACAACCTTGGAAGATCAAAGGACAGTTCTGAATGGCATAAATGTGTTCCTGTAGTCTTCCAAGAACTATGCAAGAGCCGTCCAAAGACTGGTCTGCAGGGTATTCAATGGCACCATGACAACACAACTGCCCACAGCGCCGCTAGAACACTCGATTTCTTTGCTTAATAGGGTTTCAAACTGTTGCTTCACCCACCTTATTCTCTGGACCTAGCTCCGCGCGACTTCTTCTTATTCCCTAAGATCGAAGAAAAGTTATGAGTTCGCCATTTTTCCACCAATGAAGAGGCAGTCGCTGCGTTTCAGGAGGATATTAACAACCTTTCGAAAGAACGTTGATCACAAGAATTTGACAAGTTGTTTTACCGAATGCGTAAATGTATTGCGGGAGGGGGAGCATATGTTGAAAAAACAGAATAAAGTTTTTAAAAAAAATCTTGTAGCTTTTCTGTATTTAATAACTTTCAGCGTGTCCCTCGCACAATGTTCATTGCATGCAGATTGCAGATGCAGCACATTCTTTTTCAGTCCATTCTACTATAAATTTTTTCGGTAAGACCAAGAGTCGAACTAGCAATATTGGTAGAAGTCCTTCCTCATTAAACTGGATCAGTATTACGTCCATGAAATCCGAGTTGTAACTATCAAATATTTAGGAAGTCAAATTTAATACTTTAATTGGACTGAGGGACTTCTGTATGCTCTTGACTGGGTCCTCTTTGAGCGACACTTGTTGATAGACCTTCTTGAACTTTACTTATCCAGACAGTTAATTGAACCCACATACGTCTTAAATTAACCGAATTTACCACCGTTTCGGCTGCCTGTAATCAAAATTTTATTGAATCACAGAGACAACCATATACTAAGTATCAAAAGTTACATTATATTCGTTTTCAAAATGCTGCACAACTTTCTTCTCCTGAGCAACATCAGTGAAATGAAATTATTCAGCAAAAAAAACTGTAAATGTGTCTATGCAGAAAAATTATTTTTGAATAAGGCAACAACAACACCCTGTCATTCAACCCAGAAGGTTTTGGGTTCAACAGGGTCCACTGAACGCTTGGTTTTTGTAGGTATGTGAAAAAATGTTTCCAAACCTGAACCTGTAATTCCTTGTGCCACTCGAAGGATTGTGAGGCGTATTTTTCTTAAACAATTCCATAAATTAATTAGTTTAGAAGGCTCAAAACTACGATGGTTTGGTAGGATCAACCATTTCTAAACCCCCTTCAACATTTAAAAAAATCAAGGAAACATGTGGAGGGACCTTAGTGCCACAAAATACACATTAGGGTCATACTAACCAATCAAAAATTCACAAAAAAGTCTTGCTTACAAATTAGTTGCTTCAGAAATTGTCCTTTCGGCCTTCCTCCTCCTCCCAATTATTGTATAGCGCAGTAGATATCTTCGGCTGATATCGTACTGTAATTTAGGTCGTTCTACATTCCTCAGTATTAGTTGTTAAATAATTTTATAGATGGCTTCCACCGTTAATATAATGACGAATGGTTGTGTAACTACTAGTATAGTTTTTCGAAAGCATTCTTTTTCTTCTATGTGAGAACAACAACGCCATCAGTGCATCACCTTCCACCTTGAAGTGGTGTCAACAATTGTTAAGTGACGTGTAAGAGATATATTAATCGTTCACTTGCACTGCCCACTTACCATCCACCCTAGCCTGCGGCGACCATATTTCTTCATTTGTCCCCGATCTTCTCCCCTTTCTACCGTGCATCCATACTGATTGCTGCCCCTCCAGGATGGAGACTGATGGCAGCCATCCGCCAAGCTGGCGTGTCGTCGTTCTCTCCTGCTTCCTCTCCTTCCTCTACCTGCCTCGATGGCATTATGTGGTGTTTTCTTTGGGAGGACGCCGTCATTTCTCAACGGTGACACCGGCAATTCTCTACTCGTCCCACACTGTCTCGACCTCAACGACAGAGACTTTGTTACGGGTCGAGAGCTGCCTTTGAGCCTTCACCATGTTGCCAGTGTTTATGTTTGCCTAAGTACATTTTGAATTTGGAAATGTTTTTCATCAGATATGAAGTAGAGAAAGCGGTTGGTGACATCAGTCTGGCACCAATGCAGTGTGGCCGGTGTGAAGAAATATTACATCGTGAGATGCATTGATGCAGTAAATATTTACCTTAAATAATTTATTATTAATCAGTCGAGTGATAGAGTGGTAAGAGCGGTGGTGGATCAATAGTTTTAAAGTCCAATCAAAGTTTTCGGTAAAGTAATGCCGCGACAGGTAAAATAGTAAACCAAAAGTAATTGATGTTATTTTTCAACAGACTGTACAGCGATTTTATGATAAGGCCTTATTGATTTAAAATTTGTAGTAATAGTTGCGAAAACAAAAGTGAATAACCTTTGACTCCCTTTAAAATGCTACGCCCTAAAATTCATGTAACATGCGTGTAACATCATGGAAATGTCATGAATCATCAAAAAACCAATAAACCGAAATACATTACAACATTTCTCTGGCTTATTCGCTTAGACGTAAAATGACGAGCAACGTAAGAATCAAGTTTTTGAATAATAATAATAATAATGTTGAAATTATTATTTTGAAATATTCTTCTTATTCCTTAAATATTCCGAAACTCTGTTATTTGGGAATAGCAATAAATATTTCTGAATGATAGGCTAGCCTATTTGGGACGTAAGGAATTCATACTGCAGATCGAGGGACACAACTGTATTACCACATAAAGAGTGGCTATGTTTTAGAGCATCGGTTTTATCATTCTGTGATTCGTTAACGTGACCCCTTTTGTTGTAGCTGGCAACACTGTCTCACCGTTCACAAGCATTTTCATTAGCTATTTGTTTCGGCCTTACTAGGCTATATTTTCCGGGGTCCTGTACCGGAACGGTATTTGCTTCAGTGCGATGATGAATTGCCGGATCTTTTTTGCTGTTCCGATGGCAGCACATATTTCTTCCAATTAGGGGATAAAGAGATTTACGAGATAGTTTTCACTAAGAAAAATATTACGGTATTTAATGAAATTATTGCTGTTGTGCAATATTTACTGCTAGGGAAGGGAAGATAGAGAGGCAATCAAGGATTCTTATGTTCAAGTAATAGATCCGAGATGTTGGAGTAACATTGGTTTATGAAAATGTTTCTTCACACATTACACCAAAAAAATAGTAACCCAGGACTTCGATTGTGTCAAACTAAATGTAGTGTGTATTGATTGTAGTATTATGTCCCATAAATCTAAAGCTATTTGGGTAGAAATTAGTAGCTAGTTCTGTTGAAAGTAGAAGATATCCATGGCTGGAACATCTACGTGTTTGACACTGCAATATCAACAATCTATTCAGACTAGCTGCGCCGAAAATAAGTATAGCTTTAATGACTGTCAACCTGTCACATTAGAAATCTATATATAGCTCAGAATAGCATTTGCAAGAACACAGTCCAGAATAACCATATACGTAAAAAATACTATGATTTAAAGTATACATTGTTATGTCACAATACAGAGGGAAACCAGTAATAAATCTTTCTAAGAAGTAGAAGTGAAACAAGTATTACCGCATTAAACGGCTTCAGCATTCACCTAGCAATAGAATTTAATGCAAACCTATACAGAAACATCCAGCTGTTGAGTGGGCCCTTTTGCAAGTTCACGTACAAAACCGAAATCCGGACGATCTTATCCCCTTGATTGACCACTTGTCGATGTCGAACTATCCAAGTGAAACGTAGCAACGTTCCACTCCTGCCAAGAAACCGTTCCGTTCCGTCCGCTCCCTTGCCTTGTCGATATAATTAATTGCGGTACAAGTTAGTCAAAGACGCCAGCATCCACGGAGGTTGTGAGTTGTGGGGGGTGAGTTTAGAGTTTCGGATGCAACTTCTCAAACGCTGAGGAGGGCAGAAGACGTTCAACGGGGCTAAATCCACAAATAGTTTCTCCTAATACCTACTGGTCAACACGGCACAGTTGTACGTTATTAAATTGAGAGCCGATTCTGGGATTTGTGGCAATAGTCTGGTGACTGTAGCAAGAACATGATCAATTGTGTTTTCAGAAATAGAAAATCGAGTCACTAGAGCTTCCTGAGATGTTATTGGCTTGGCAAGATCGTTCCTCGCAATAACGAAATCAATATTTTAATAGACTTCCTGTTAGATCCACAAACTGAAGTGCTGTCGAGTGCAAAAACTTTTTATAATTATTTAGTAGTACCATTGATTAAAGGAGTATTTTTAATAAGTTAATCTCAGCCGCTGGTTTGTCATTGTGATGATAATCAAGGATGTTATGGTATGTGAAAAAATCACAATAAAAAAAATGTATCACCCCGACGACAACAATAGTTCAACTAGCATAAAAAACACTAGAAATTCAGATTGCTAGTTTGTATAAAAATATTACAAAATTTTGAATGATTGAAAAGTGGACCCATTTTTTTTAATTAGATCTGAATTGATCGGAAACTTGTAAAATATGTGAAAATGAGGTATGGGCACCTTTATATTGAGCCCTCAAAACGTATTTTTTATTATGCGCAAAAATGATTATAACTTTGGCAAACATAAAAAAAAAGTTTGTGCCAACAGACAGACCAAGCGACAAACAAAACGACAGACTGGCTTATTGCAAAAAGTACGATGCAGGTATAAAAAAACATCGAATAAAACGTTTCGAATTATGGTTCCCATATAATGGCGAAGATGAGCTTCTATGAAGCAGTTATTTTTAGGTAACCAGAACGACAAACTTAAGCCAAAAACTTGTAGGATTGCAAAGGACTAATAAGTCCGTCTATAGACCATTCAAATGACATACGATATAAAGGATATAAGAGTATTTAAATATAATTTCACCTGGTAATGTTTGATGGCAAGCATAAAAGCAGTTTAGAAACAACAACGTTCGGTCTATAATAACCACTGTTCTACGGTAATCAAATTGCAGTCCGATTTGGAGATTGTGGCAGAGGATGCTGGCGGTGTTTGCAGTGTGGCGGCCTATGCATGCATACAAATGTCCTCGGAGTCCGAAGAGGTAATGTAAATCGAAAGTCAAAGGTCGTCTTAGCGACTCTCCTTAATCATCTTAAGATAATCCACAAACTGGAAGGTATGGATCGGTATGTTTGCTCGGTCAGCAACAAAGTCTCCAATCAAGTAATGGGGACTTTACGGAGGAGTAAACGTACTTGATCTGCATTCAAAGTAGATGGGACCTCGAATACAATAAATATAGATTTTAGCATGGTCTTGTTTTTTTGTTTAAACAGATGGAGGACTTGTTCGTGGAGCACTGATGATGGAATTAATGAAAATATGCTAAATCATCAGCTCCACTGCTGTTAGTTTGTAGGTTGTATTTTTAATATTTGATAGATAACCACAATGATTTACGTGAATCGAGTCACGTAGATTAACCCAGTACTATACGGTTTTTCGTTAGAATATAAAGAAGTTAGATGAAATTTTATATCTTCTCGTAATGATAGTGGTAGGGACATTGTACCTTGGCCGGCTTGTAACTCGGAAACTACTTTTTGAATTTTGAATACTTGAACTTTAAAACTAGGTTACCAGTTTTGCAAGGTCGAAAAAGCTTTGTAGTTTTTTAAAAATCGCTTCAGGGGCGGTACAGATATCGACAAGAAAAAAATGCTCCAGCTCCATTTTCGAGGGAGAGGATGCTCAAATATTTGATGATGTTGTGCTATCGATCCAGTGGCAGCAGAGTTATATTGAATATACGTAACAACGCGCGTACCAGTATGTATATTGTGTAACAACATCCCCAAACCATCGTCCCAACAATACTGATGCTCTAACAAACGCCAACGCGTAAGCCTACATACATAATAATATATAATGATAGACACAGCTTACATGGTTGCCACGTTTACCTGAATTAGGATGATAACTACAAAAGCGATATTTAGTCTTTTGAAAAAGTAGTGTGAAGTAGGTTGACTCTGTATTCTTCCAGATTATTAAATATTCGTAACGTATTTCAGAACTGTCAATCCAATTGAAGTAATTTTTGGAAAATTTTTTAATTTTAAAAGACCCGAAAATTTCGAGATGTTTGTTTGTATCGTATATAAAGTCTTTCTGTAGTTTCATTATTTTTTTATTGCAATTAAAGAGATCACTGTAAATATGTATCTATTTCAACCCATATTCTTCATCATTGTAAATGGCGTCATTGAGTTGAAGGTAAGATTTTTATGTCTTATTGGAAGAAGATACAGCAACATTTTCCAATAGATACTTGATCAATACTATCAATATCCAGAACAACGAGCAATATATTACGGCGTCTCCTTCAGCCAAAAGCAGTTAATAATAGTGATGGATGATGGTTTTTGAACAATTAATTTTATTCTCGATTGCGCGAGTATCGTTTATGACTTGGAAACAATTTTAAGAAATACTGTCAACGTGTTGGATAAACGACCGAGATTTCCGCGTGTGCTTACATAAATAAGCAGAGGGGGCTGGGCCGGGTAGAAAAGAAAAAGACGGAGATACATTTTACACAAAGTGTTCACGAAGACATGACTCAAGTAATGATTCGTACACGAGCGTTTGAATTATTCATTGCACCCCTGCTCGGCTCGGCTTTTGCCAGAATTTACACAAGAAGGCCTGATTTTGGAACTTACGGCCCGTATCAATTATAAAGGGATGTTTTGGCAGTGGTGGAGTGATCTTTTGCTTATAATTTATTCTATGATTTTCAGACACACTCAGAATTGCTACGAGCTATTCCACCACATTCCTTTTTATATTCACATTTCACTAACTGCTTGAGGTTAAGACACCTTCCTTGGAGAATCAAATACGTGGCTGTTCCATTCTTATGTTGGTCAAAGCCATCAATTCTGTCTGTAATACTGGTGTAATTGAAAGGATTTCATGATTTGATCATAGTACAGAGGTATCTGAACCTGATGGTTGTTTCCTATCATTTTATTCATTAATGGTTAAATGGACGGATACTTCCATTATAATTTCCTATCTTCCTATATCTTTTTTATTGGTCATTTTGATATAATATTTTCAACTAGTGACTCACAATTTGGTTTCTTAAGCTTCTATCTTGAGAGAACCTACAGTGATCTCAATTTATTGCGTTGTTTCATTGAATATTTTGTACCGCTACTGATCTTAGCTGATAAGGTACACAGAATATCTCAAAAACACGGTGCTATTGTGTGGATGCCTTAACGGGGGTTGAAAACATACCATTAATTTGGTATGTGTACCCTCTAATCCAACAGTGCGTACTTAAGCCATATTTACATATGAATCCAAACGACTTTCCTTCAGACTACCGACAATCAATCATTTTCACTTTATACGCAGTGAAACCATTACCTCTAACGTTGTAAAAGAGGAGTCAAGAGGATCGACTATTCTTCCACGTATCCTGCTTGTCTTTTTATATGGAGAGGAGATGCCAGTTTCCATAATGGATACCTTGGGAGAAAGCTCTTCTCTCAAACGGAACAAACTAATCGCCGGTAGAAGCAAAAATTTTGTTTCTTTAATATACAAAAATGCTTATCTCGAATGTTCTGTAACCGAAAACACGCCAATTTTAAAAACTCTAGACGTTCGAGATGTCTCTTTTAACAACTGCTTACATGTTCTAGATGACTAACATAGGGCGATCTTTTCCTAGCTGCTAACGCTGTCGCATAATGTTTTACAAGCATAATCCTGTGAGAATGCGCTGTTTCTTCATTACAATTTGTTTTTGAATCCCTAGTAAGGAACGATTAATGTTTTATAACTTTCTGCTAAAATACTGAATCGAGTAGCTTGACTCAGTACCCACGATGTAAGGATGGCGTTTTCAGCTCGAAAATATAATTATGTGGAGTTAGTTGCTAGAATTATAGAAGGTGCCTTTAAAAGTTGATGTAAGGAAAAGTATAGAGACACCCGAGATTTCTTTTTTTTGTGTGTGTTTTATCTAAAGTTTGATGATACTTTCCTGGTGTATGCGCGTTAAGTGAAAGAGAAATCGACCTGAATTGATTAGTTACCCCAGTGAGTTTACATCAAAAAGTATGAATGCTTTTCTTGAAGTCTGAATGCCGTGTAGTTCGAACAATGTGGAATGTCGGCTGTAGAAGAATAACATAATTGATTAAATTACGAACTGTATGGAGAATGGAAGTCTACGTGTTTCAGTAACGGTTTATCTGGAGTGTTTCATCCTCGGCCTAACCTTCTAGCATATCAGCCGTCGACAGCGGCACAGTATTTTTTAAAGTTAATTCTTGAACGGCCGATAAGTGAAGAGCATCGCCGGGAGATAAGAGCTCGCCGGTCGTCGACTGCTCAGCCTTCCTCCCACGCTCAGATTAGAGCGACAGAAAGCGCATCTCACCGACCGATTACCAGTATCAATCGTTCACTTTCTATCTGCCCACTTAACATCCTCTGTAAGAACGTTCATATTTCTTCATCAGCCCTCTTGTGAGATCATGGGTTAATTCTTGTCTGACTTTATTCGATGCACCTACACTTTTGTCATGAACTCAGTTATAAAATGACTAATTTTGTCCGAATAGTTTGTTTTTTAGGGTTGGGTGCCATCGCATCCTGCAATATGAGATGGTATTGGTCAGCTATATGTTTTGCAAGAAAAAAATAACTCCGAGTTATGTGGCACACTTCTGTGCTCTCCATTTCATTTAGATTTATTTCGCTGGTCAATAGTATTCTTGGTAGGAAACGAATTTAAATCACACCGGCTCTTGCTGTAGAATCGATCGGATGTATACAAACATCTACGAGTACTGGCGTCTTGCGTTAGGCCAAATCTCCAAATGAGTTTATTGACACATCCCCGTATCAATCATTCGTTGTATGACTACATAGATGAAATGAGATGTTTACATCCTGAAGATTCAATCAATGCCACCAAAGCAATGCTCTACGTTGTTACCTCTTTAAAGCTAAAATAACGATAATTTAGAATTCACCTCAATAAAACGTAAAAGACGGTATATAAGGGTATATAAGAGACGGTTGGCACAGCCTCCTTCAAGATTAGCCTCTGCTGCTGCAAAGAATAAGGCTCTGTGCGGAATAGCGCGAGCTCCTTCACTACTCCAGAGCTAAACCGAATCAAAGCTCCGGACTTGAATCGTTTTAATTTTCCTTTACATTTCTCTTTATTCCTTCAGTCAGAACAAGAATTAAGTTTGGCTTTTGTAAATTAAAACAGCAGCAGTGAGCAGCGAAGGAGTAGTAGTGGAGGTGGGGTGGCGGCATTGGTGTTCCTTCTGGAGTTTCCGTCGGGAAGGAAGTCGATTCCTGAGGAAGGGGGTGGTTTTTAATTGGCTGAATATTAATTTTCCGTTCTGGGGACAATGATGTAGCTGCACAAGGCTGTTTTTGGAAATTTATCTAGAGGCGGGATATAGTGATAAAGCTAAAGGCGCTTGTATTGTTTAGCTCTTTCTTGAGTAAAAAATGAATGAAAATAAATTTTGAGAATTATAATGGCAACTACATCAATTGATTATTCTTGTATTTGTGTGCCCTTTATTTTGTATTTATTCAGAGGGCAAGTGCGTCACTCAGGCAATAATGTTAGTACTAAATTGTACATTGAAAACATGACTCTGTCATCCTGGACGCAGTTCAATTAACGAAGTTAGTTTTTGTTGTTTTGTACTATAAAGAAAGCTGTCGTTTATGTAGTGATAATAATTGGTTTTAATTAACAAGTCAAACGGATCAAAGTGGCATAACATTTTTAATGATCCATAGGGTAGATTAGCTTTACTATTCTGGTGAGCCTCGGCATTGTAGAATGAGCTTCCGTTGAGTATGTTTCCCGATGGTTATAATTTACAACGTTTTAAGGTCAATTTCAATAGACATATATATTTTCTCCAATCGCTACTAGAGTGCCATAGGCTTTCTGATCTTGCTGGAGGTTATATATATATAAAAGTATGCATCACATAGCCTCTCAGTTAAGACGCAAGCATCACGCATTTAACAGGGCGATTCTTATCGTTGTCAAGTAGCATCCTCTTGACAGGATTCGGATTCAAATAGCTAAGTCGTGATTGGTAGCGCAAGTAAGATCCTTGGAGGATACCCTCTCGTCCTTTCCAACAGCGATCATCAGCTATAAACTAGTCGACAATAGTTAACGATCATTATAGTCTTGAGCATAAGCTAGTAAAACCCATTGACATTGAAGGATATGTGGTCAAGCAGCAATTTGAAATCTAGGAAGCTGGTAAGATCGTAATTTTACGGATTAATTTACATTGTTCTCGGCCATGAATTTTAACGTCTACCCAGATTATTGATAGCATGACATGGTCAATCGGATCATTACAAAGGGCGAGTAGTAGCAATCTGAAACCACAATCTAGAAATCAATCACAAATTCCATCACTATCGTCTCCGCCAATGAAATTTGGAGGGCAGCAGCGGTTTTTACTCTAATTAATTCTGCTTATAAATTCTGATCTGGGGCCTTACCCGCCTCCTCCCCCCCTCTACCCTCCATCCATCCTCCGGTATCCGCCCCGAATTGCCCGTTCGACCGGTGCCCGCTCCATCAATTCACTTTTGCGCGGTGCCGCAGCGCTTAAAAACATTCAAGCAAAGACGATTGAAGTTAAGAAAGCTCAGATTCAAGGTGCAGCGGGATTGAGTTCATGCGTAACTGCCAGATATTTCAGCACCATGTCGATGTCTCCTGATGCATTGTATTGATATGATTTCATCCCAGAGCTTGATTTTCTTTTCCAGACTGGACATAGGCATGCATGAGGGGCAAGTTGCTCTAATGGGACTCTGTCCATGCCTTAAAAAGAGCCTTGCGCTACCACATTTAGAGTACTTATAACTATAGTGGAGCAGATTGAACGGCTGAATGATTGTTGTGCAGTAAAGATCAGGATAAACCTAACATTCTGCGTGAATACTTACCAAGTAAGAGTGATCTTGTCTTACCTGCAATAAAAAATCAACTTGAATAATATAAAAATACTATAAAGATGTGTCCAATACGTAAATTTGTGAGCCTTAATGCTTAGCACAAATCTTTTGCAGTGAGGGTCCGCGAACGGCACTCTATGATCTATGGAAACATTGATCGGATTATTGATCTGATAGATTGATTACGCCACTGACCTTGAAGCTCATACGTTTTGAGGCCACCATGCTTTTTGCGGAGGTATCTGATTAAAAGTGCCACGAAACTGTTTCCTCTCAATCTGAAAGGACGTGTATCTCGTAAACTGTTCATTACTACAATTCCTTTATTAACAGGAAGCCAATATTGATTATACTTGTGTTGATTTCAAGGGGTAAACTGAAACATGTTCACATAATAACTGAAACGAAAAAACAGATACTTTGTAATATTTTTTGAGGCACACATTCACCTTTTAACCGTAATATCACTAATATAAGTTTTCAAATAGGTCTGTATTCCAAAGCGTTACATTATATCATGAATATACAGTCACGACCTTCGTTTGTATTGAACTACTAACCATTGATACATCAAAACGCGCATGTTGAAATGTCAATTGGCATACGTACTAATCAAGCATAAACAAATGTGGACGATATACGGTTTAACATAATTTTATCCTATTTATTTCATAGCTTCAATATCCATTGAGTGCTTCATTGCCGCACTATCAATATCACGTGCAAATGTAGGAGTTAATTAAACTGAGATAGATAAAGATAATGCAGCGTATCTATCCATAAACCATGAAAAAAGTCAGGGCATAAGGAGAAATAATAATTAATACATGGTGTTACGATCTCGGAAATTCATGAAACGCATAAACGAAATTATGAAAATGTACCGGCAAAAATATTAATCCAGTACATGCATTAAAGTGAAACCGTTTCCAGAGCATATATATTAATGGATTGTTATCTTGCTTATCAGTGCAGTTGAGCAACAACTGTTTTGTCCAATCAGAAACGTTGAGAGCGGTGGATTCAACGCATAAAAGGAAATATAGCTGTAGATGCTAAGTTAGCAGTGAAAATCTAATCTTAAGCAATTGTATCTATAGTCTCTTTGCAGATCAAGACAAATATTTTCGATTCTAGAAGATATTTGGTATTTACATTTGGGTTAGGTACGCAAAAAATCAGAAAAAAACTGTGGTTAATATTAAAAATATATTACTTAGAGACATACATACATAAAATAATAAAATAACATAATCTTATGAAAACAAAATATCACAACCGAATAATACGTCATTCAGAATTCAGACTTATATTTTATTACACGTTTTTCATAGTAACGATACTCAACTTTTGTTTTGTTGAATTTTTGTGCTAATTATTGTTGACCTTGTATTATTTTATCATTCTTTTACAAGGAGTTATGAAAATACTTTGTGTCCTGGTTAGAAAATATAAACAGTTTCTAGCTGATTTCTCGCCAGGTTAAATAAAGGCATTCCATTATAACTATTGTCGTCTGTATCAAGAATTATATAAAAGGAATAGATAGATCATCGAATGAATAGATTGTCAGTATTTTGTGTAATTTCGACAATGAATAACTGAAATTCTGGTATAACATCGCGTTTTCAATATTGCTATTGACTTAAGTATATTTCTGGTAGAACTGTAGCTAGATAACTAAAACGGTAGATATGCCATCAAGACGGTGTAGATCGGTTTCTGGTCAAACAAGTAATCAACTCCAATATCCTCATTTCTGTCTCACAGAGTACATGGCGAAAAAGTACTGAACATGCGTATATTATCCAGTTCTCTCCAAAGTTTACATCTGCGAGAATAGACTCAATTATTACACTGTATAAAAGTGTCATAATTAAAATTTATCCGTATTACTTTATAGGTCGTTATTTTGTTTATGACGTACTAGGAAACGTACTTAAAATTGATTATGATGTCCTATATATTGTTCGGAGGGAAACAAGTTTTATTTGGGTGTGTGACCATTTTTCTTTGCGAGTATGATACGTCTGGAAGGAAATTTTTTCACGCGAAGTGGGGTTATGACGTGCATAGAAACGTATTAATTCTGATATTGATCAGATAATTAACTAATCGATAAAAAAATATATTGTTGAGATGTGTGAAAAGGTGCAAAGCTGCCACTTCAAGAAAAAAGATTTGATTCTGATTTAATTGCTAATATAAGTCAAAAAATAGTCAAAAATGTTTTCCTGGATAGATGAGCAGAATATCAATGCCTTTAGCTCAAGTTGCAAACATTTATGACTATTGATAGTTGGAATGCTTGAAAGCAACGCAGTGTATAGACAAAGAATTGCAATTTCATTTGTTTATACAAACCTCTTTGGTTTTTAACATAAGTGAAGTATAGGTTTCAAGTGGGAGGTTTTCGACTGTATTTAAGCACACTATTAGCGCAAATTTTTGAAGTCGTTTATTTTAAATTTATGAGGTTAGGAAAATAAACGCTTTACAGAAAATATAAGGGGCTTCAGCGTCATCAAAAAAACCGTTTTATCTCGGTTTGTTTGATTTTGGGTAAATAGGAAGTGTATTTATTGTATTTCATTTCTGCTTCAAGTTTCGCTGATCATATAGTCCATTGATATTTGTTTTCCAGAAAGTATCACTAACTGTGTTTTCTGCAAAGCAATGGTCAAGCCATATACAACTATGCAAACAAAAATTATGTATAAGATAGCAAAGTCTTACAAATAAAATTCTCATTCTTTCGGTGACCCGTTTCGATTTATATTCAAATCATCATTGGACCATGAATGAAATATAAATCGAAAGCGTCACTCAAAGAAGGATAGTTTCATTTTTGATACACAGGACCATATGCTACTCGTTTTATAAGCGTATTTTGCTCTTTACCATTTTTAAGCCTTCCTCGTACTCAAGTTTGGTAACAGTGCCTCAAAACTGCATCATTAAACATATCTCACAGCAATGGCCCCAGGACTGATCCTTGGAAAACTCCCATATTGGTTTTAATTTCCGTTTAAGTGTCTTTTGTGATCAAATTTATTTCATTAAAATAGCTTCTTATAAGTGTCCCAGAACTTCAAAAGTTTGCAAATAACGTATCTTAAGTGGTTTTAAGGTTTGGATTGTTTAGACGAAATACGGCACTGTATCTCAGTGCATCCACAAATAACAAAATGCTTGTCTAGAACATTTTTCTATAAGGTTATAAATACCATGTATGCATGTAAACCGTTGTTCAGTACATTTCTAGCCGTCTTTAAAAAAAGTCTTTCGTCGTCTATCAATCCAAAATTGACGTGAATTTTTGTGGAGAGCTCTCCAAAATATGCTATTTTTACTGTTTCCAGGGTCACTTCTGAACCTGGTAAAATTCGCTTATCTCTGATACCGTGATACAATTCTTTCTAGGCAAAAAATGATCCCCAAAAGGTAAGCAGGCCCATTAATTAGTCTAAGTTAAAAGTTAAACCCCCGCAAAGCGCATTTATAGGGTTGGGATGGAGAGCGGATTCTCTCGGTTATGCTGAGGATCCTCTTTGAAAAACTTTCCGTGCTCAGGTCGACCATGTAAGTGCCATAAATATCGCAGACTTATCTCAATTTACACTCGTAATCAGCTTAAGAAAAGTGTCCGCTTTAAAATGTACTCGCTGGATTACGGCTCCGTTTTTATCGCCGCCCGGGATCATAACTCCCCGACACTATATCTTGTTTAAGTTGGGAGTTGCTCTACTTCGTTTGGTACAATAGGTGCGACGGAAGACAAAGCCTTATTTGCTTAGCTGCAGATTTAGTGCTGGTGCGAGGACATGGGTTTTGGTGACAAGCATACCAATGAGGATTTTTCGGTTTCGGACGGATTTTCCGATAGAGGATTAAGAAGTTTGTGAAATATGGCTGTGCAATGCATGCGACAAGGCTAAGAGACTGTCTGCTGTACGGTCGTATATAAGTTCCAAAAATATAACTAACCAATGTAATTCGAATGGCTCTGAAAAAAGAACGTGAACCAATTCGATCGGAAGAAGTTTTCACCGGAGCTTTTCATATTTTAATTCTCACATCAATTGGTGAGGAAGATTCTGTCTGCCTGTTTTTATGCGGTAATACTTTGTTAACATAGTTTTTGAAAATCGAGTCAGTATCGGCGAAGTCGTCTTCAAAAAATAAAATCAATAAAAATGCCGACACTATTTTTTTGGACGAGGCTTCTGATCATTTCCTAAAAAATTACTGGGAGGGGGTCCAAAATTGAGGCTGGAGTACTGAGGTAGAGGAAAATTGGAATAATACTTGATCGTTGATTTTTAATAGAATATTTAACCGAACCTGCTTAAATTATTTATCGATCAATGAAATAACACATCGCACAGGACATCTTCTGGAATTTTAAACCCTCTATGTATAGTTGTTTCTGAGTAAAAACTAGTAAAAACGTGTGTTATGGCTTTGAGACTTTTTGTAAACTAAAAATTGTACCAAGCTACCTCGAAAGATACGTAACGAACAACTTTACCAATTCATATGTTATACTTAACGTTGACAGGAAAGAATATATTAAAGAAAATATAATATTGAAGGATACATAAATTTACCACTAAGCAACTCAGGTCTCAAAAATAAAATCGGAGTTATTGAACAAATATCTTAGAGTAATGGATATAATGAAAAAAATAGTAGATTATTTAGTGAATAAAAAAATTGAAAATCTATTAGGAACATATAACTACATAGGTAACACAAAACAGGAAAAAAACCGGCACAAATAAATTACACATTTTGAGACCATTTGCAATACGATATCTAAAACAATTGAAATATTTTATAATAATTCAACCAAAATAGCTAAATAGTTTATATTGGTCAAACAGCTACAGCATTCACAACAAGATACAGAGAACATATGAGTGCGTTCAAAAAGAAACATAAAAAAAATGAATTTTGCAAAAAACTTGCTAGATACTAATCATAAGTAGGCATCAACGAAAACAGACCAAGTGTGTTCCATAATTCTGATAAAATACATGCTTTAAACTTGGGATGGAAATATTAGAATTAAAAAAATATATGCGTAACCCTGATTGCATTATAGTAAATGAATAGACAGATATTTTAAACTGAATTCTACCGATGCACTTCTGAAATATATCAAGAAATGGAATGAATTAGAAAGAATGAAATAGGTTAAAAAATATAACATCTTAAAATATGAATATCTTAAGGACATTCTGACGGCGATAGTTAAGATTTTCTTGGGGTTTTGCTTTAACGCTAGTGCAAATTCTGTCGCTAAAAAATTATTTGCCTTGAGTCAGACAAAAAATAGATATGTAGATTGTAGATGCTCCTACTTGCTGAAACTCTTTCATGATGTAGATAAAAAGTTGTGTATTTATCGCACAGTTTCACAAATAAAACTGGATAAAAATTGAAACACGTCACTGAAAGAAAGATTTGTGAAACTGTGTGATAATTACACAACTTATCATCTAAAGAATAGATAGTATGCTAGATTGGAGAACTTTTGTATTCCTGATAGACCCTAATTAACAAGTAACCTGGGTAGCTTTTGAAACCAGTCAAATCTGACAGTCCAAAGATGGTTTAAATATAAATCGCAACGCGTCACTGGAAGAAGCTTCACTTGTAAAACTTATTTTAAAATACACAACTCTTTATTTTAATGATGGAAGTATTTCACAAAGTAAGAGTATATAAGATCCATATGGTTCTGGGAAGTAAAAACGAAAACGATATCCGAGTGCCGCAACAGTGCGGATCAGAGGTTACGGTCGAGAACCAGGACCGAGCAGCGATGGAGAGATGCATTGCCGTATGTCATGGCACTCCATCACCGCCGTTTATCCAATCCGCGTCCGTTTTAACGGTCCGCTGCCGCCGCGCCGCGTCAAGGTGAATTATTCGCGTCGCACGCACCCGAAAAAAAAACGACGACTCGACACGACGGTAAACGATGTAGTCGAATAAAATTGTTACACACGTAATTTACCTCGGCGCTAATTGGAATTTACTCTATCCGGCCGATGCGACGTTTAGGCACCATCATTTTATTTATTCTAGATTGAGGGCATATAGGTTTTTTGCATAGATGATTATAAATACGAGGGTAGTTGACGCCTACCCTACTGGGCTCAATGCTGACATTAACCAGCGAAGTGAAGTACTTGGAGGTGGTGCTGGATAGCAGAGTGACATGGAATCGGCACATCGACCTTTTGTATAAAAAGCATGCGGCAGCTGGGTACATTTAAACAAGCATTTAAGCTTACTAAAACATTTTCGCATTATATTAACCACATGATAGCCTTTGCAGAGTACCTATAGAAGCTGCTTAGAGTTTTTGCAGAAAAAACTGAAGCAAAAGATGACAGTTACTTCCGAGATAATATATTCCTTCCTCGGCGTTGGCAGAAAGAGAATGAAGCGAAAATACAGAAATACGTTGAGCATAAAGTGGAATGTATTTTTAGGTCGTTCCCGACACTTGGAAAGTGCACGGGCTATAAGTCGCCGGTTTTTGCATGATAAACTTTAATTGTGGAAAGAAGGAACATCGTCTTGCGGTCAGTAAGTAAATGGTTCGACCTCCAATAAAGTTAAAGAAAGCGAGTAATGTAATTTGTCTAGTTAGCTCAGTCAAATTAGAAAACATGCAAAGGGTCAGTGTTGAGACTTTATCACTAAGATTACTAGAAACCGATGCTTGATGTAGAAATTGGTATTTTTATATGGACTCCCATCTTTGAATCTCAACTGATCATCAAATCATAATCGATGAAACAAATCACGTGTCATATCGTAATGGCTAAAGCACCATTTTCTGTCGAAATGTGATTGCTTAGAATTTCATCTGCTCTCCTCGTATATCATTTCATTTTTTGAAAGAGCAAATGAAAATTTGGGTAGGGTTTTAATGTTTAATACAAGACCGTTTTGAAGATGGTCAAATCTACCATTAATTTAAAGTGATATCGAAATAAAGCAGTGTTTTGAACCCCACAATATTCAAATTTCCTCAGAATTGGTGAAGCAGTTATTGACTTTTTTATAGTCTATGACATAGTAGCCAAAAATGAGTGGCAGCGAACTTTGAGTCCCTCCTCTAGCAACCTCTATCGACTTGAGCCCCCTCTAGATATGTGCTGCTCTGAGCTAGAGCCCTCACAGCACCCATCTAAATTTGCCACCGCGTAGCACAACCTTCAAAAGACTAGATCCCTATTATGGAGAAAGTATAACCAAATGATAGTTTCACTGAACTATGTAAGCCGAAAACGGACATCCGTGGCGTGCAAAGCTTGCCAGGAGGAGTTTTACGCCACATGAGCTTTTGGAATCAGAGAAGCAAAGATTTTCTTGATACCGGGACTTGTGCAGTCAACCCTTTAGTCTTGCTAGAAACCGAGGATAAAAAGTACTGCAAGCACAACAATACTGTAAAATGTATAATAAGAATATATATTTGATGCAAAAACTGCTATAGTAAAATGTAAAAAAACCATCTAAAAGACGAAAATATAGTTTTTACGCTTGATTATAATTTTATGCTAATTGAAGCCACATACGAATGATTTAATAACAAGTTTTAAGAACATTCCAGCTGCCTCAGCAGCCTTTTTCAAAGTACAGAAATGAGAGAAGTAGATAGAATCTGAAATTATGATGAACATTTGTAATAAACACACACACAAACACACACACACACACGAATATTACATTACATTATTAAATGATCGCTATGAGGTCCAATATATGAGGGAAAACTATAGAAGGATGAAGACTGTGGTTGCAGTGGAAAAGATTAAGCCGTGGGTTATTTTGAGAGGTAAGACTGGTTATTTGGTGGAGGTACATGCTTTGAGGTACTATGACCAAATCATACGCATTGGATTAATTTGGATTTTGAATCGTATACTCCTATATAGTGAGTCACTTAGTATAGGTGCGTACTAAAAGGTACTATACTCAGGTGATATGTCGTTCAAGCACATATATATTAATAGTATCTATTCAATGTGAATGCAGATGTGAGACTAAGACCGGAATATCTTTGTTGATGTTCTTTTACAGAAGAAACCCACGAAGAGCCTGAAGGCAGACTTGAGGACTAGGATGGCCGAGTGTTACGTAAGCCAAAGAAAAAGGCTTCTTATCGGTACATGCCGAAAAGAAGAGATAAAAACAGCCAACTAAGGAATGTGGACCGAACGTAATATGAAGGAAATATAGAAACCTTTGTCCTCAAACTTTTCACTACCACCACTGACTCCATCATGGGTATTTTTTGAAGTGCTTGGCATATTATTAACTAAAACGGTCTTTTTAGTTGCATAACTTTGGTTGGCATGATCTAAATAATTTGCTAGAAGTCCAACAGACTGAAAATTGGCGGCCCTTGCCGATAATTCAATGTTTTCGTTACCAATACCCTGTATTATACAATCAATTATATTTTCGTCACTAATATCTATATTTAACTTTTTTAACCTACATAACTTCTCAAAACAATAATCGACTGATTTTTGATTCTGCAAATGTACATAATTTGCAGCCTCTACAAATAATTCCCCGAACTTTATTCTACAAGGAAATGTTTGTAACAGTAAAAGTTTCATGGTCATCCCACTGTATACACGTCTCTTTTAACGAGTCATACCACTTTCTTGCATTTCAGCCAAGTCTAGAGTTGGCCATCTTTATTAATAATAGTCTGTTCCTTCAACAGTGTTCTACTTCTTTTTAGTTGTTTTTTTAGTTCTTTCACCTTTTCACCAGCACAAATTAATTCGCTAGATGAACGCGAACTGCTTGACGAGCTCCTCAAACGGCGACGGCTTCTTTTTCCCATATTTCACGTGAGTTATGCCACTTCTGATATGTAAACAAGCACACACGAATGGCCAGAAATAATTATATTGAAAATTCGTAACAAGACGTATCCGCAACCAATCATACACCTATATCGAATCAGAGTAAACAAAGGTTTTTATATTTCTCTCATATTACGTTCGCCGGTCCACATTCCTTAGTTGGCTGTTTTTATCGCTTTTTTTCGGCAGGTACCGATAAGAAGCATTACCCTTTTTCTTTGGCTTACGTACACATTAATATTAACTATATTATGAAATATTAGACTACAGTTGATTTATTTGCGAAGTTGATAAATACAAAATATGGGACGTATAGTGCGTTGCCAGATATTTTCTTACTTTCTGTTTCTCACGCATTTTCTTGATGCCCTCGATCTGCATATTTTTCTTAGAGGAACCTATTGGCGCTCTTGTCATCGCGTAATGTCAGTAACCGTAAACCAACTATACTTTTTAGATCTCTACATTGACTGCGGATATTTATTGAGAAATAATAAATATCAAATCATGACGAAACTTTGGTTTTGTACATTTTGGAGTTCCTATCATTTCTGGGCGTGAAAAATTAAAAATGTTTGAGTAGTTGGACATTTCTAAAAATTACGCAATTGTTCTTGTACGTTTTTCGATTTATTATCATATTGGGTCGTAGTCAAAAAACTGTGTTTGGAGGCCGAATAATTCGAAAATTTAGCAAACAGTGTATATAGTACTTCTTCATCTAAATGCTTTAGCTAGTATAATACCGATAGTTCGGTTGCAGATTTTACCAAAGCTCAATGTGGTCAGTTATGTCAATATTATTAAAAGTTAAAGATAAATGAACGAACATTCTGTTTTCCTGGATATAGCGAATGGTGACGAAAAGTTTTCGAACTTTCTTTCGCTCAACATAAATGGCTGAATACAACCACAGGATATGCCAAAAATTTGTGCAATATAATTTCAAAACGACTGCATATAAATTTAATGGGTTAAGGTACGCGATAGAACATGTTTATAGGTGATTTATAACTGAGTTACAGACCCTCATCAAAAACAAACTCAATTAAACTGATGAGAGGTACAGCGTGAGTTTTTATGGTCATCATGATATATGATCCTCGTTGATCTTAACTTTTCAGTTAACGTAATGAAAATGGAATATGATCCAATTAGCATCCAGGGTGGAGCTCAAGCTCAAGTCGCCTACATATATCATAAACAACGTCCGGCGTCTGGCTGTCCTGTCCCCTTTAGCATGAATAACGTTCTAATCGGTAGCTTCCCTGTTATTGATTGTCGTAACAAGCGAAGCTCTGGCATCTTTTTAACCCCTCATCCAGGTTGGAATCCTACAGTTTGGTAATTCTAGGATATTAACCTATTGTTTTTGAATCACAGCAATTATACCCAAATATTTATAGTATTTATACCTTAGTGGGAACTGACATGAAATTCTTCAGCTGATAGTGAATATTGAAGTGCACAGCCACAGAGGAATTGGAAGAAATCATGTCATGGCTAAAGCACATTCGCCATCGGACCGCAATATGCAGTGTCGAACAACTATTACACAATTACAAAAGTGTCTGAGATTGTGTGCCGATTCTGTTATTCGCAATAAGTACTCAGCAATCTCGAAAACAAACCTGTATCAAATATTCATTTCATATGCATTTCCAAGATTCCACAACAACGATGCGAATTTTTGGCCAGATTCTTTGATTTAGGCGTTGCTAAACGTTGCTTAGGTCAGAGATGGGACGAGAGCCGGAGTGTTAATGGCAATTGAAGGGATAATTGATTTTTTTCTGCTCCCGTTCACGTTACTTTATCTTTTGGTGCTTATCCACTTGGCACGTTAGCGATTACATTTGTCCAAATGACCTTGCTAACAGCTGATCTGAATAGTGTCATCATTGTCCACTGCCTGAGATTTTTCAGTCACGACGTTCTTCTGCTACCAGGACCCCTTTTAGATTCAATCTTACCCTATCTGTCGGAGCAGGCCATATTCCTCGTTCCATGTGACCAAGTATGCAATTTTCCTGATTATTATTGTTGCCAGGATTTCTAGCTTTTTTTATCCGTTCTGTATCCATAACATTCGAAGCATGCAACGATAACACCACATATCTAAGGCTTGTAACCGCTTACAAAAGAACAATGGTCAAGGTCCAAGGCTCTGCGCCATACAGAAATAAGGAAAAAATATAGCAGCTCGGGTCCTTAGATGTAAATTAGGGTTAGGATTACAAGAGATCTTTCTCATTAGTTAAAAGCATTTATAACGTTTTATATTCAAGTTGTAACTTGTGTTAACGAGTTATCCCATAGTTTGTTGAGATTTTATCCTGAATATTCTATTGTGCTTGTTTCATGAAATGTTACACTATACTTAGTGGAATAGTGTTCTTGATAACTATGAGGATTTTAGTTTTTTAGTATTAAGCTTCATCCCATATTTATCGCATGCGATTGTTATTCGATTTATCAGAATTACATACATACCGGAAAACTTTATGAAAGCGTGTTGAAAAGAAATTCTAACGTTGACAAAGAGAAATTAATTGGAACAGAGATGAATTTTATAGAGAGAAGCTGTGGATGGTCAAGATTGGACATAGTAACAGCATTATACGGCTATAAGCAAACCAATCCACGAGAATTTTAAAGAAGACAATTGATTTGGTTTGAGTATGTCAAGATAATGACAGATGACAGACGGCGCAAGAAAATATTAGAATGGATACCGCCTGAAAGGAGGAAAATATATCGATATTCAGTAACAGAAAAGAGGGTAGCAAAAATTGTGACTTACAATAAATGATTGAGTTGGCAGCATTAAGTTGTGTTCAGAGATTGTAGTCAAGAATCACAAGTTAGCTAGAGAGGGGAAATACTATACTAGATTGGAGAGCTCTAGTTTTGTATCCACGATAGAATCTAGTTAGCTAGTTGGCAAGTGATATGTGTACCTTTTGTTAAAAGTCAAATCTGACAGTCTCACGATAATTTGAATATAAATCGAAACGCGTCACTGAAAGAAAAAGAGTTTTATTTGTGAAATTGTGTGTTAATTACACAATCTTTTTATCTGCATGATGGAAGAGTATTACCAAGTAAGAGCATCTAAAAGAATCACATAGTTAAATTGATAGCACCTTTATGTATATACAACAAACGGAGATACTTTTATATTCAAAACAATTAGAATGTATCAAATATCAGTTTATTAAAATTGGCAGAAGTAAATCGGGACAAAATTAATTAAAATATATCATGGAATGGAGGGTGAAGTGGACTATTTCCTAAGACATGAATTTTGAATAGAAAAAAGTATAACACATGGAAGCACCATAAAACAATTGTTACGTATAATTAATTATTAGTTCTTCATTAGCAATAATAAGGAAACCATTGTTCTTGGAACTGAGAGTGGTAATTATTTATAATGGGCTATATATATATATATATATATATATATATATATATATATATATATATATATATATATAATGAGCATTTATATTCTACGCGATTAAATAACATTCACGTTGTCACTCTTGTTGTGAAATTACAATATCTCCGACCCTGCTCTAATAAGAAGGTTGCCGGTGGCCGAGAAGGAATTCTTGGTCGGTGGCCGTATAGTGCCTGGAGTCCTCCGGGGTTGCGGTCGCCGGAACATCCATTCCTCCTTCGCCACTCTCCTGACAACAACTTCCAACAGCCACAGTCAGCGCGGGCTTTGTTAACGTGCAAGTTCTCAGCTCATGATCTATGTTGCTATTACGTTCAAACATCTTCGGATTGTTGAGAATTGTAATGTATTATCTGGGACCGCCTCGGGGAGGAAGCCGGCCCTCCACTTGAATGTTGGGCCTGCTATGGAGAAGCGACACTCGTATGGAAATTAATGAACTCCCCGCGGCGGAGTTTTAGTGTGTTATGTTCTTAGGGGAGATTTATGAAGATTACTTGGACTTTCGCTTAGAATTAGTTGCGTAAGTTCATTTTTAGTATCCACGGTTCAATTATCAAACCTGCTCTTCTAGTTGCTCAAAAAATGGATCAAGTCAGTTAATGCTGTACTTTGAATCGAACTTCGAACTGATAGTAGTAGAATTGTGTTTTGAAAATAATAAAAAATCTAATCCTATAAACTTCTCTCTTTTCTAATATTTTTATACGGCGAATTTTACCAGCCTGGTTGACCAAAGATTTAATAAAACATTCCCATAACTTCCGTATATGTCGTTCATATCCGGGGTCCAGTTCCGAACATCACCTTTATCCTTGTCCTGAGATCCGCAATCTGTAGACGCCCATAAAGAAAACTGCCGCTTTTCCAGGGCGCATATTTTAAATGGAACATATGTACCGGCGGAATATTGAAAAGAACTCCACCGATATCGGCCGGATAATCCCAAAAATGCAAGTCGTATACAACGTCCAGATGCAAGAGCGGTTTATAT
The DNA here is from genome assembly GCA_949316355.1 of Bruchidius siliquastri. Taxonomy (NCBI): domain Eukaryota; kingdom Metazoa; phylum Arthropoda; class Insecta; order Coleoptera; family Chrysomelidae; genus Bruchidius; species Bruchidius siliquastri. The sequence continues at coordinate 37,486,525 of OX438533.1, read as the reverse complement.
TGCAGAGCATTATAGAGGCATAGTTCAGTCATTTTAGCCAACACATTTGATTTTGGTCAGACGCTCTCACACTCTTTTCCCCATCTTGGGCTCCAATCATCAAATGGAAACTGATATAGGTGCCTTGACATATTGGTGAAGCAATTGATGCTTTGGAATTTTTGTTTAGAACTCTAAAAAAATGGCGTCAAGTAGACTAATACAAAACGTTATCAGTATTGATGTGGCTTTGGATATGTATTTAAAAGTATTAGTTTTATTGAATTTAATTTGAGAAATATTAGGAATATTGATGAACTTCAGATCATTTTTTTCATAATTTTCCTAAAACTATTACGTTTTTCGAAATTTCCATTATTTTCAAGACTTATGTTGAGGCATATTATCATGTATTATCCTTATTCAATTTTTACTTCCTATTCGCAGTTATATTACAGTAATCTGTAGTAGTAGTTACTAAAACAATCAAGTCAAATTAGCCTCCATTAAAAACAAAATTAGCGTCGCCTATTACCTTTTCACTGGTTATTATCATTTAAATGCGTTTATAATCTAATCTAATCTAATTATTTTATGCGCGTTGAAGGCAAATATGCAAGAAATCATCTATGACTAACAGGTACAGTGGGTTATGGGGGTAAAACAACGTCTTCTACTCAAGCCAAATTTAGATTTAAATCATGGTGGTATGATATTCCGACGATGATTCAAATGAGTTGAACACTCAATTTTTTTTCTGAATGATAGAAAAGTTTCACAAAGTAAGAGAATCTACAATCTACAGCACAGGCATTTTGCATGCTAGTGACCAGAACCTAGCGTGACCATGTTATAAGGCGATTTAGTGAAGAGGCCACCGAGGGATCGAACGGGGGGAGTCGTCCGCTCTCCAAAGGAGTTTTGCATGTATCTAGATGAAACTCTGCTGGCAGGGTCAACCACATAAAGTTTCTCGGCCGGCAGCAGCTAGCCAGAAGGAGTGCACCACTCAGCGTCTTCGTATTCGCGGGCCTGTATGGAAGTATCAGGAGCAACTCTCTACTCCAACTCCGCGCCACCCTCGACCGATCAACAACTATGTTAAACATCTTATTGGGCGCCGGCAATCTTCAGGTTAACTTGGGAAATTGGAAAGGGGGGAGGGGAATACTGTTTAGATCGGATTTATCGGACGGTAGTTAACGTGCTTTCGGCATATTACTTGAGATAGTTCGAATGCCTCGATGTTCGAGTGGCTGCTATGAAGTGGGGTCTGAAATTAAGGAAATATTAAGGTGGCCTGTGGTGATTGTAGCACAAATATTGAGCATTATTAATCAACAATATCATGTTATTTACAATAAACTTTAAATGGTTACATGAAAAAAAAATAAAACACAATGATGTGAATATTTTTTGGAAAGTGGAATATTCTTAAAAAGAAATATTTTATTGTGTTTTTTTATTCAATTACCATTTTTTGTATAGTTAATAAAGTTTCTTTGAGCAGTAAAAATTGAGAAAATGACCTTTTGAGTTTTCCCACCAAAGTTGACTAAATTACCGCGTTATAAAAGGTATAAATAATTACATGCGTGAAATATTTCTAAAATGAAACACCAAACATCTTATTTCACTGCGCGAATTGAAAAATTACATTTTTATATCAAATGTCAACAATCAGTTTGGCTCCCTGATTATATTTTAGAGCATGAAGATATTCACGCATTTTCCTCAATGAAAAGTTGGGAGAGAGGTAAAAATTGGTCACTGGGGGTTAGAGGATGATCTTATAATTATTATTTATTATTGCAATTTATTAAAACTCATTTTAATGTCTCTGATTTTTCGGAACTGTCCGGCAAAGATTAACTGGTGATTCAATTCTAAAAAAACTCATATTTTTTTAATCCTTCTCGAATCAATAAAATCAAAGCATGTGACTCGCTCTATTGAACTCTATGTTGGAAAGTTGAAAATTTATTGGTCTGATAATAAAATCAAGGTTATGAGTCTAGCGGTAATTATACCCTTGAACCTAATATCGTACTCTAAGCAATGAAATCCCAAGAGTTGTAAAAAGACAATACTGTAAAGGCATAAAAGTTATAGGTACATAAGATACAAAACATCCTACCATTAAATCGTGAAGAGATCAAAATTTGTATGCAATAGTATCAATTATGGTTGCAAAAGTTGAAGAGAGCTTTCCAGATAAGGAATGTTTTTATGGGCCGCATTATGCAAAAATATACCAGATGGTACGAGTAAAAATATTGTATTTGTTTGAATAAACGGCCGAGACTACAATTTGCGTGAATTTTCAGAATCGGACGTTTTTATCTAAAAGAATAGAATACCATTTTCAAATTGAAGTGTAACTCAAGGTACAGTAATTTTTCGACAAAATCGCAGCGCTCATGAAATGCGATAGGCTTTCCGTCATTATGTGAAGTGATCTATAAGAAACCGAAAAATCTCTAGTGAGGATGGAACTCGAACTCGTGTCTCCAGCATTTCGTGCTTACGCTGTAGCCACTTGGCCACCACCTGTGGTGACCAGACAATCTAAAGCGTCTACTAAGATACGTTTTCATCGATAGTATTGATCCCTTTGAGTCTGTCTCATTCCAGGCTGCCCATGAATTTGGACGGAGATGAGAATGTACCCTACTAGGCGCTTTAGATTATCTGCTCAGTGCGGCGCGATGGTCGAGCGGCTACGGTGACAGCACAGAGTTCCCGAAAAACGAGTTCTATTCCGGTTCACAAATTTTTTGCTGGCTTTTTGTTACCCCAAAACTGAATAACTGAAAAGAACTAGGACGTCTGCGATAGAAGTATAAATCCTCCTTATTGATAGTATAGCTAAGTTCACAATTCCAATACAGCTCTGCAACAATGTTGGAAGTTTTAAATAGATGCAATTCGCAACTGTATATCGTCATAACATGCGGCTATCAAAAAACGAGTTTATATACGTAGTTCGAAGTTTAATACCAAAATTTCACCTAAACTATTTTAATAGAATAAGTGTAGTGGTATTAATAATTTTATAACTTATACAGTATTATAACTTTACGATATATATTTCAAACGGGCTTGCTCGTAAAGTTTTAACGACATTTCACATATACATACGGTATCCGAAATCCTAATGGCAGCATAATGGCGCATTTTTGCTTTCTCCAGCTAGCAAATTTGTCAGCGTCAATTTACTGTTCGTTCTAGAAATTTTATATCTGCTTTGCCGTTTGCACGACGTTTTCCGCTTCTTATAGTATTCTGGATACTCACAAGCAAGTACACCGATATGTGTTGTCTTGTTTTATTGTTTCTCGGTATGTATGTACAATGTAAGTTGTCTGGTAAAACTGTTAGAGAGCAGGCATTAAATGATCCACCGAATATTATACATTGTAGTGATTTGTGTGCGCTATGGCTAGACGAGGTTAAATATCATGGACACCTCGGAAGCATTCGGCGCCTTTCGGAGCTCCGGAGAGTCAAAAGTCAGAACAAACATTTCGTTTGACAGCTGTTTGCCGCATTTTCTGGACTTTACGTATGTCTGATCGCCATTAAAACAAGTTCTTTGTGAATTGTTTTACCCTTTTATGTGAAAAATATTGTGTTTATATAGTTGTATAATATATAATACAGTAAAGTGTTGTGTATATTTAGTAAAAATATATAATAATTCACGTAGACCTGAAAACAAAACGTGATAATAATTAGTATCTAGATTATTTTTGTTTGAGTTTATAGCTTTAAGCTCTACTTTGTATTCTGTTTTGATAATAATCTCTTATTTGAATCCTGGAGCATGGAAACCCAAACTTCCCAGGACAAAACGTGCCCATTCTGCAATTTTGAGTTTTCTACTGTTTCAGCAACGAATAGACATGTTAAAAATGTTAAAAATATTCATAATAAACAGCAAGATTCCGGTGCTAAAAAATCACATATTATTTGCCCATTGTGTACTGAAAATGAGTTAGTCTGTGGAACTTATAATAAAATAGAATCACATTTGGATGAAAACCACAAAAAAAAGTTAAAAATGCAAATATTCAAATATATAAATATATGCAGATATATTCTGTAGGAGTGTGAACCGTGTAAGGTAATAATTATTGTATTTTACCTTTATAATACATTCAGAATGATGTTAGTAGATATCTAGGATGATAAAGTTGTTTGAAAAAAAAATCACCCGTAAGTTTCTTGCGGTTTCTTGTTAGGGGTTGTAATCGAAACTGCAGATTTCTTAAAGCTAAGTGAGTTTAAATAAAGGACTTCAATATAAGTATGTTTTTTATTTTAATAAAGTGTTGCATTCAATAACTAATGGGAAGTGTTTTTTTATTGATGTTATTGGTTCATAACAAACTAAATTCTATGTAGTTATAAAAGTTATACATTCAAATTAACAGTTAAATGAAGATTTTGCAATACAGTACAAATAACCAATTTACTTTCCCAGATATCTATTGTACTCAAGTACTCACAATATAACAGAAGCATATTCTTAACACTAAAAACAGTTCTATAGCATATTATTATTCTTAACTAACTCATTCACAAAAATAAATAACAAACAAATAACAATAAATTACTCATTTTGCAGGGCCGAAGAAAGGCAATCACCAAAACAATAAAGATTTGTTGAGGTTAGGTCACAGTGTCGGATATTGACGTTACTAATTTTTGACACCAAACTCGCTGTTCAAAATTCCCGCCAGCGGCCTATCGCCGAAAGGCGCCGAATGCTTCCGAGGTTTCCGTGATGTTTAACGTCGTCTGCTATGGCTACAGTTCTACATTAGAACTATTAGTCCGTCTTACCTCCTTTTTCAAGGTGATGTGCACCTCTACAGGACCCAAGTCTGAACGCAAGTCTGTCTAGATGGCTATGAGTAACAGTATAATTTCATGTAGAATTAACTAACTAATCAACAAGTCAGTTCTCAGCGAACTATTGAAGGCATTTAGTGAATCTATGTTATATTTTCCTTACGTACTCGAAAACAATGCATTATTAATAAGAGCAGTTCACAATTTCACTGAATTACCGCAGCTATATGCTCATAGTAGAATAAAATTATTCGACAACTGCATAGTTGGCGTCTTAACATGTGCAAATATCTTAAAGTCCACCCTACGAGCTACATTCCATCCCCATGCTGAGAAAATTAATATCTGAGATTAGAGCCCAGAGTCGAGGAAATTATTTCAATAATCTTACTAATATCCGTGAAGATATGCAAAAGGAAACTGCGCCCGAGCTCACGGAGATTTTCCGCTCGTTAAAGAGACCGGCCAGTAGTTGGTGGACGCGTAAGCAGTGGCGTAGGAATGGGATTTTGAAAGTACAAAGGCAGATGCCAGCCTCCTATTACTCTATCAATCGTTTTCAAAGACCGCGCAGTCCAGTTCTATGTCACTTCACATCTTAAACTTATGTGTTCGTGACATCCTTTCCGTTGCTGTGAAGAAAGAATGCGTGTCACCTGTGGCAGTGGTTCTGTCAATTCATTGTGAATTGTTTCCTACTTTTTACCATCCCTTGTCAGCTGTGGATCAGTGTAGATATTTGATTACTCATTTGAATGGTACACATCGATAACTAGATAACTATATATCATAACATATAACATGTGATTGTGGATTACACCTCCATTCCCAGGAAAAGCTTAGTATTCAGGATTGTCTTAACCTCTTCTAAACGGGATAACCTACAAGGATGGTTCCACCATGGGGTTCGCATATCTCCTGGAACGCTGAGCTGTGAACTGGGACCTCCAAAAAAAGTATCTGCAGTACAAATTTCAGTTTTTTATGTTAACTTAAAACTCAACAATACCTCATCATGTTTGGATAACAATTATAATACATTTACGATAAAGGCCTCACTATGATTATGAAAACTACCGAGAAAGTCAAAATCAGCTTTGGAAAGGAACTCCACATTTGTCGGCAATTTCAGTCCTTTTTCTTCTCTTGAGAGCTACCACTGGACGTTGTATCGTAGTCGGGGTGTGTAATGGCGTCTTTTGGCCTCGTCCGCAACAATTCCTTGGTATTAATCTACATCTCAAAGGGGATGCGTTTAACCCTTTCAAGGGAGTGTTACCTTCAAGAATGCGTCCAGGAATATCACCCAACAAAGTTACGCCTTATGGTCAGTTTCTGTTATAGGCCAAGAACTCGGATAAAAGATTCGTCGGAAATATTGGTCTAGATTTATACATGAGTTGTGTACAGTGTGATGGTAGTTGCTCCATGTTACCATATAATTTAAGGCAATGAATATAGGGGATATATAATCAAACCAATCTATATAACCACTAAGTAAACATGTTTGGTTAATGGAACAGAACGTGATGCAAGAGGAAATCTTTATACTACGTTAAGAGGACAACAATTACAAGTACCTACTAAAAAACGAACGTTTTACAATTTCCTCGGTGAACTGTAACTTATATTTTGTTGTGATTGTTGTCCTGGTTACAAAAAGAGTTAGTGTTTAAATGACCAAACATGTATAAGCTTTCATCCCATTCCAACTCTCTAATAAGCTTTGAGAAGCTTAGGACACTTTTGGTAGTTGAATCGAACCATCATCGCTAAGCGGTGATCGGCTGGCACGATGATTACTTGAGACTCAATGGGGAGGAGGGTATGGGATACCACAAGAAGGTTCGGTTCAATAAGGGAGGGAACCAGCCCTTCTTTGACAAATTATTCTATTGTTTTTTATTTGCTTATTATGGCAGATCTACACACCAATTTGAAGGTATAGGTAAAAAAATATGCTTCCTACTAGAAGCACATTAGTTATTTACCCAATCGAAAGTCGTACCACGCGAAGATCAGCTCTGAAGGAAATACAATAATTACGATAATCATCGGTGCATTATTATTCAAATGGTTCAAAATATTTTGTGAAGAACATCGAACATTTCGAAACTTATTCCCCTTAGATGACGGATTATTGTTCCACTTGATGCTTTTCCCAGCAGTTCAAATATGCCCTTACTATATGCAAACTGTCCGTCAGTCCCAGTTAACTGAGGTCCGGTGTGGCATATAAGGAAATTACTTTACAGCAACAGCAAAAGCAGCAGTCCCTTTCGAATTCCAAGAGCAGTCGCTTAATTTCAAGGCAGCAGAGTAAACTGCAACCATGAGCGCATCCAAGGAAGCTCGCAGACAGTTCGTGTAAAATGCCTAAGCAGATGCCATAAGGAGGGTGTCAAGTAGACATACACTAGCCTCCAATGAGTCGGACTATTATCTTCACGTCCAAGAAGTTTCTTGGTAACAAATATTTGCATTTGGGCATCGAAATGGTTCCAAAAAATACTATTCCAGATGCTTATAAGTGGATTTTCACACAAATCTTCACGACTACCAGTTTAATGGGTGCTAATCAGGATATGGCGATATGATGCCGCATGATACTGCTGATACTGTCTCATGGATACTTGGGCGCCATACTTGGTTATCACACTACAGTGTGTGTTTTCCAGAGATAGTTGATTGGGTATTCGTGGACCCAACCACTTGCACAGTCGATTTAGCCACATTTTCGTACGCAGCTCAAAATACGAGAAGATTGTCTTGGCATAGCATCCATGGCTTTCTGTATTACAAAAGAACTGACAGAATTATTATGATTAAGAAAAACAGTGCGTGGAATAATAATTGCAATTATTTAATTGCTAATCCAAAAGATGGTACTCTTAGCTGACATGCAAATTCTTATTCAGAAAAATGAAAAAATCAAGAGTGTGGAGCGCCTGCTTTGTTCAGTTGGCTTGAGGATATTACTGGCAATTGGAGGGTATGTGATTCAAATCCTGCAGAATGCTGAGGATTTTTAGATTGTTTTCCACTCGTAACTATGATTTCTTTTGTAGTAAAGGAATTATGATTTTTACATTCGTTTTTTCCGAAGATATAGAATAAAGGAACAATATCAATACTTGAATTAAAATATGTACCCATCTTATAAGTCCAGCACAGGCTCTTTGCAAAATAGTAGTGATTGTTGTTTAACTTTTCTTGCGTAAAGCACTTACTATTCTGTCAACGCAGATATTAGTTTTCCACAATCGCTTACAATTAACGTAATAAACCTGTAGATTTCTCGAATCACTTCTTTTTATATTCCAAAAATCTCCATCTCCAAAAATCTTTGAATATAATCTTGGATCTCAAAAACACCAAATATACATCACTCATTTTTTGATGATGACTTCGTCCCTACTGGATCAATTTTTGAAATCAAATGTCTTCCTTCTACTCAGCTGTTTGAACGTTCATGGTGGAAAGGAGGCAGTGAGTCGGCAGGCTAAACAATGTAGCAACGGTAGCTGGCTTGCGCTGTTCCAATAAACAGTGCACGGCTGAACGCACAAATATGAAGGTAATTAAAATATCTTGAGATGGAGAATTTCTTACACTGCAGTTCACCAGTTCTTGGCCGTACTGCGTTGGGTAGCATCCAAACGATAAGTTTGCCCTGTTTTTATGGATGTGCTATAGAAAATAGCCTTCAATTACACCATTTGCGACTTGTCATTGTTTTAAGGATTTAGGTTTCCCAAATTTTTTATTGATGTGGTACCTTCAATTATCTCCAGGTGAAAGGGCTGACAAGTGTGATATAGAATTGATTTCAGGGCTTGGTCAGCTATATACGTTGTTTATCCTAGCGATGGAAGTCGCCTACTGGAACTTGCAGTGATACCGTTTCATTAGGATATTTTCAATATTGAAGAAGTATAGACAAATGGAGGAAAAAATCGATGCTGGTCTGGGCAGATCAAATGTCATTTTTAATTTTCAACGAAAACTAGAGTCCCTGTGGAGAAAATTCAATTCGACTCAAAGTAAATGTTGAAGCCAATATCTACACCGTCTAAATAACATCTTTTCGCATAAATTCTATTGTTGAGGAAACAAGTACACAAAAATCTCATAAATATTATAAGATATCGATGAACCGTAGTACTACGAATGAGCTGCATTAGTTCAATTAAAATTTTAACTTAACAGTTTCATGTGAATTTCGAGCAAACAGGCAAATCTCATTATAATAAATTCTTGGTATATTTCTTTTCCTCCACCCTCTGCCATAAGATGCTGTGTCAAAGAAACATTATTATTGTAAAAAATGAGAAAAATACACAATAAAATTTTATCGACCACTATTTTTAGATACATTTACGTTCGTCTAAATACCAAACTAAGAATTTTTTAGTGTTCAAATGATGTACTTGTGTACTTCCATATTAATTGTAGTTGAGATAGGATTTTATTCGCGAAACGTATAGGAGTTACTAAATTTTATCTCAAAAATACTTAGAATGACGATTTATTTATTAATTGTGTACTCTCCATTATACATGTGGCTTTAGCTTAGACTCTCTAGGATAGCCTGGCAGTCTGCAATAGAGACCAATTACGTCGCATGTATACCCAGGTAAGGGTGTGGTAGTAACATTTATCTCCAACCTGGTCGTCGTGTCATAGGGTGATCTAACACCTCTATTAGGCAGATAGATATTATTAGGCCTTCAGCCAATAAGGATAGTTTATGACAGAGCACAAAGGACTGGTCATTACCAAATAAGTTAAAATATCATCCAAGTGAATCTTAAAACATCGCGGGGTGACTCATTGTATAAAGGCTTTCCCGCCTGCATAGCTACAATGTGTTGAAATGAGCATTCAGCAAAAAATAAGAGCGGCTAAATTGATTCAAGACATAAGCGAGGCACAGGAGGGTCTAGAAGAAGCTTTTCATTCGCTGCCATTTGTCATTGTTTACCTCGGCGTCACGCGTCGTGCCCATTCCCATATCATCATCATTTTCCCTTAAAGCTTCATTTACCGCGCGCCCGGGCCCTAGAATTGGCACACGCACATCTTAAACTCCCTGTTTTATCGCAGTGGCGGGCATACCTGCCTTGAAAACATTTTTTAGCAGGAATTCGTCCAACATCAGTAGGCTACTCTAAGGGTAGCGCACGGTGTGCATGCCTGCAGCTGGTTATAGTGGAGAGCATACACTTAATATCAATAGGCTAGTCTGTGCGTGGCGGCACCGCGGTGATAATTGGAGGGAATAATGATGGTCGGCCAGTTACATAAATGTGCTCCTGGAGTTAACTATGTCATTTCACACCGTCAATATTGAGCCAAACAGGACCACCAAATTCCATCAAAATGGAGAGTTTGCAAAAAAGATAACGTCTTCCACATTCGTTGGCCCAGGAGTAGCCTTGGCGATGACTGGATGCAGGCATAGGAAGTAGTTCACTAATACACCGTCGGAGGAATCAGATCCGTATAGTTACTGGACCTCTCACAGGACACCGTGCTTTGAAGGATCACCTGAACCAGCTAGATAGCTTTATAACAAAGGCTTTAACTGCAAACAATGCAGGGAAGGCACAGAGCTAGCCTTTCACGCCCTTTGCGTGTGACCTGCGCTAGATCTCAAGAGGAAACATCTCTTCAAGAAGTAGAGGATGGAACCAATGTAGTTCAGTACAGTGATAGTAGGGAAACTGTATAAACTGTTCAAGACTGCTAGAATGAGTTATATAAGTCATACCAGTAAACGCACAGAAGGGTTCCCAACACTAGAACACTGACTGTTTCTCCATACCAAATTTTAGTCGTACAGGGATCTTGGAAATTTGGATTTATAACAGACCACACTGCTCTAACCTTATTTACCGAATGATTTAATATGAAGTTGATGATGATATATTCTTTTGGCTGCTTCTAACACGTTATTGTAAGCGTGCTTGCATTTTCTATAAGACAAAACAACTAGTGCCTGTGATCTGCTAGTGTAACAATTAGAACCTTAGAAAAGAAACTAACATAATAAAAGAATATGGAGGAATAATTGGGGGTTATATCGACATTATATCGGACACGATTGTTCAATGATGAACGAAACCAATACCAAGTCGTAACGACGATGATTTAAATGAGTTAATGCGAATCGCGTCACTGGAGGAAATATTTTTTTATTTGTAAGACTTTGTGTTGATCACACAATATTTTTATCTAAATGATGGAAGCATCTATACCCAACAGTTATCTATTTCTAACAAGTACCGAGGCAACAGGTTTTAGATGACAGAACGCCAAAATAAATTAGATCTTATTTTCCATACATATACCGCATAGAATTAAAAGAATATCAGCTGGATACGGTAACGATTACGTTTGAACTCAGCTAACTTTGTGGTCTAGCTAGAAATTCGAGGCAGTGCATAGTAAAATCTGGCAATATTTTCAATTATACCAAAATACATCACATATCTCATGGATGACGTTGGGTATGTAATATGAGGAATATTATCTGTGTTTTGTAATACTTATTCACCTTTAACATGCCGCCGCTGCGTCCTCCCCCTCTTGTCCCCTGGTCCCCGATACCATATCCTCTTCACAACGACATGTTCCGGATTCTCCCGGTTGTCACTTACGATTTTCACAACTCATGGATTTTTATAATGCCCCTTGAACATATCAGATTCGTTTCGCATGCAAAAAGGTCGCGTCCGGATGGAAACAATCGCAGGATGTTTAGTGCTCCCTCCTCAGAGTGTTTAGGAGAAGAGGAAAGAGCAGTTGTTGACTTTGAGAATCTACTGATATTATATCCCAGTGAATTAGAGTTACTGTTGTTTGACGGGTATCATAATTCATAAGTGTGTTATCATATACACATTATATGGAAGCATTGCATAATAATGTATCAATCAGAGCTTCAGTAATATTTATAACGTTACTTAAGACTTAAAAAAATAGTATATTCCACTCATTTACTGTGAAAGAAGGTGTCTATCTAATAACGCGTCACTTCCTCATTGCATTAGACTCTATATTGGACTCGACTCTCATCTCAAACGGGTGAAAAAAAGAGCCGAGATGGCTCTAGTGTTTATCCAGAAGCTGACATGCAAAAACACAGGGATAAGTCCATGTATGATGGAGCACTATGCTCAAAAACGTCGAAAGGACTAATTTAATAATAATAAAAATAATAATAATAATAATGTTTTAATTAATGGAGTATGGAGAAATAGTTACATTATAATCACAGTTGGGACGAGGTTCAGCTCAACCCTCAACAGGCAAGGCTGCTCTTCAACTTTGTGGTAAATATACTGTAAAAAAGGAGCGTTTTTTGGGTATGCAACCCTATAAAATTAATAAAATTAGCTTCTCTAATTGCCCTAATATTCAGAACAGATGAAGTAATCTAATAGAACAATAGGTAGACAGCTAGAAAGCTAGATTTGTGAACTAGAATTTTATATTCATGATATGACTTAGTTAGGTAGTTGACGAGTAAACTGGGGAGCCGTTGTTGAGTTCGATGATTTAAGGATTGAATCGGAACGTGTCAAAGAAAACGAGTTTTCTTTGTGAAACCTTATGTTCAAATTGTAAAGTTTCATCTTAACTATGGAAGAGTTTTACTAAGTAAGACTACGTACAATCTACATGCGTCTGTGTGTGAGGATAATTAATGTCACCTGACAGAATATCAAAATTGATCGGGGGGGGGGGGATAAATACAAGTTACTAAAGGTGAGGGTTCAACGTCGCGTTATTCTCAAGTAAGTTTATTTAAGGGATATCATAGGACGTTATAAGGATAAGGATAAGGAGGCTTATACTTCATTCTGAGGAGATGCAATATAATATCTTCTTATTTTTGGTACTACAAAGCTATTCAAAATAAATCTAGCTTACACGCAGTTAACAGACGTGTTGGCAATTGTCACAATGTCTTTCTAATAAAGTTTCCCAAACGGCGGGGCCACACCAATAAAATGGAACGCAACGACATCTTCTACCCCTACCCCGATCTATTAGGAAACATGCAGATTCTTTATGTCGGCCGTTATAGGCAACAGCAATCTCATGTGCGCTCATCCAAAAACATATTCCCTACATACCAGAAGTTAATTCCGCAGCATTAGCAAAGCAAATCCTCGCATCGCGATTCTTTATGTGTCGCGATGTGATATTTTTTCCTTGGCTTCGTTACTGCCAAGTCGAGAGCAGCTATGAAACATAAGGTTATAGTCTGTGTAGCTGGATTTCAACCAAATACATAACCGTTTGTCAGGGCTAATAGTCGCAGACTCGTCCCTTCGCTCTTTGTGCATACGCAGCTTAGAATATATGCAAGTAATGGACCAAGAGATAACTTTAAAGTTCTATGATATCAACCGCTATTTCATATTGCATTACATTACATTTAAGATCATCCTTTATTAAATACATGACTGAAATTTATAGTAACAAAAATTATTGCGAAAATAAGAGTAATTAGAACCAAAAATGATAATTAGTTCGACAAATTCAATAATCTCTGGAATCGGATCATAATTTTTTAATAAATTTTAATAAACAGAATGTCAGCCATTATGGAGAATTTCATTAGAATCATTGTTAAGTAGCACTCGCAATACATGCCGAAAATTAGGGAAGAAATCAATTTTTCTTACGGAATTTCCTTGAAAGGATAAGTTTAACTCCTCCTCCTCTTTGACTATCGGTGCGTCGCCGTCGGCCCCGTCCAATATATCGCGCCATAATCTCGGTCGGCCTGGACGAGTGCCTTCACGCGACACACTAATTCAACAAAAGAGCCCGCCACGCCTACTTTCTGGATTTTATTGACATTACGGAAAATTACATCCGCTCTCCTTCTGAATATATGCCGGCTAGACAGACTCGATAACCTTACGCAAATTGTCTAGAATTAAAGAGGATTTATGGAAGCTTCTGTTCGAGAATTTAGATTTTAAAATAGCGATACAAATTATTAGATCCCATATTGGGAATTCTTGAACTCCCATGTCGAAGCTGTACTCGTGCTATGACATTTTTATTTTATTTTTTAATTCCAAAACTAAGAAGTCTAGCAAATAAAGCATAATTATTCCAAGAAGTACAATATTATCTATAAAAGTGCCGCAATAAAACCATTGTACCATGATATGTATTGTTCTACGATAAAAATATACATTTAATGTTTAAGATGATAAAATGATATGTTTAATCACTTTTATTACAACATAACATTTTACCATTATATTGATAGTTGATATAACACTGTGACTAGGTAAAGCTAGAGCCAATCTCCCAGATAATTTATTTCAGAAGCATACATGAAGATATCAGTATCCGAATATAAGACATAATACATTATTAAGGAATACAACCATTACCTTTTGATGGAGATGTTGCTTCACCATCTTCATCTTCTTCTGTAGCTGTATCAGAAGATTCTTCTGGTTTGGGCAGGATAGTATTGGTTTCTTCAGTATCATGTGGGTCAATTTTATCGGAGACATCCTTAGCTTCCTCTTTCTGAGTTTCTCCCATGATTTCATTGTGGTTATCGTCAGGAGCTACTGTAGCATTTGTTGACGGAACAGCAATATTGCCCAGCATGTTCATTGGCGCGTTAGCATCAACTGGAACAATTAAACGTATTTAGGAGATGAACAAGTGCGGAAACCTGCAATGATAAATATATGTAGATAAAGAACAGTGCTTAAAATTTCCAAAGATGCTGTAAATATACAATTTGCTGATCAAAAGGATAATATCTATCTTTGCTAAGGAGACTGGTCATTGGAGTACTAATAGAGGCAAAAAAGGGCACACTAGGTGGTAATGTCAGGCTCTCATTAATGCAGCATAAGCTTCAAGCTTCATACAAGGTTGAATGTCTTACGGGTAACGATAGGCAGTTTGAGAGTATGTATTGGAAAGTATAGGTTTTGGTTCATTTGTATAACTTTGTATTTGACATGGCTACCTGAAAGAAATGCAATTAGTTAAGCGACGTTGTATGACCTGAGGTGAATCTTCATTGAATTGGCCACAAAAAAATAGCGTCTATAATGATGTTCAGATCAGCTGATCTCTGTTATTCAACTGGAAGACAGATCATCTTGCTCGCAGTAGAAACACAAGCAAATGCCGTTGTCTGGTAAACCTATTGTCCGAATGCAACGTGGCGTTTCACCCAGATCTGATTATGCGGGGGCACGCGTGTGTAGATAAATCCAGGACTCCCAGACCTGCCACGGCTACTCTTCCCGGATTCTTCGCAGATATCGCGACGTGCGGTTACATTTACTGAAGGCAGTAGCGCCACCAAACTTCGATCAAGAAAGGAAGTGAGATTGTGAGGAGTACTATGTCGATAAATCTTGAAAATTACCGAACCTACGACAAGTGATGGTATAGTGACAGTTTGAAAATTGCAACTACAACGGAACACTGTACTTGTGATAAGCTGCTATTCGTTTTCCACGCACTGCAGAATTGAAGCTGATTGAAAATATGTAAATATGGTATAACGTATATATAATATGGAAATATATAACAGGAGTGTCTCTTGAATATTTGCGAAATGAAATGGAATACGTCAATTTACTTCATTTTAATTTTTTCTTGAAAGTGAAATTATCTATCAAGTATAATACCAGACAAATGTTCGCCTCTGGAAGCCGCACACGCCTGAGCCTCGTGATTACAGTTTCCATCACTTTTTGGTAGGTTTCGAAAGGAGTATTTTGAATCGCTTCCGTAATATTGTTCTTCAGCTGGTCTACAGTATTTGGTTTGTTGACATAAACCTTATAAAAAGAAGTTGGGAGTTTGGGGGCCAGATGGCATCGCCAAATCTGGAGATTGAACACCCTGGAAACATTGTTCACAAAACATTCATTGTTTTCTTAGCTGTGGAACCACATGTTTAGTAGGTAATGTTGTTTGATTTGAGAAGCCAGAAAGTTTTGCACCATATGCTACTAATCTGGCTTGAGACGTGTTAAGTTTGCCAGAAATTGGGTGAGATATATCTGAAAAAATTTGAACTGTACGGAAATGTTCAAGGAGTCATGACAGATGGAACTATAGGACAAGAACCAGGACATGGTTACTTTCAGTACTAACTAACGGTAATAAGAACGAAATAGTACCCAAATTGCATATACAATTCTGACGAGGAGGATACTCAAAGCCATCCAGTCCAATATCGTAGATAGAGAAGACCAATGGTGTGAAACTCACACAATTTTAAAGCACATAGTGCAAGTCAAAGTACAATTTTAAAGCACATGGTGCAAGTAAAAGTAACTGATGGAAAAGTATACAAGAAAGCTTGACATTTGCAGTGAAATTTAAAGATACAAATTTGGGAAGATTGTAACATTTCAAGTCGGATTGATACAAGAAATATATACAATATCCTTCGTTCACAACAAAGATGTCGGAAATGAGGCAGCCTGTATCTCTAGAATGTGTGGAACGATCAAAAACTTATTTGAGAAACACTACCGGAAAGAGACACAGATTAAATTTTGTAAAATAATGGCTGAGCCGTATTTACTTTTCAGCAGCGAGACATGGATCCTTGAAACCAAAGACGAAAGTAGAATACTAGCTTGAGAGGAATAATAAGATGTTAGAGACTGGATAACATCAGTAACACAAGGGTGCATGTAGAGCTTGATGTCTATGCAGTGAACGATAAAATTCTGCAATATAAAACAAAACATTACCAGCATGTCCTAAGAATGGGGCTACTGTATTCCAAAACAGGCCTTACTTTATAATAAAAAGAGTATAGGACGGCCAAGAAAGAGGTGGACTGACGGACCGGAATAAGCCAGAAGCACTAATCTTTGAAGGATGATGATGATTTTTGCTGTAAAAGCTTTCCCTAATAAAAAGCTAATGAAGAGGTCAAAGAGAATTCGACAAATAGGATACGCTTCAGGATTTAGATCGTAGAATGAGTCACCTCATCTCCAAGTGTCGCACTCTATGGGGACACCCATTGGCAACTTACAAAGTTATAGAGGGCGACACTTGGAGATGAGTTTATATTGCTATCACACCCTTGACCGGGTTACGTATATACCAACCGAATGCTCTCTACAGTTAGACCGCCAGGCTATACTGACGAGCCTAGGCTAAAGACGAAACATGCATGTCTATAGCAGGTCTAGAATGAGTATTGTTGAGGTTTCTTTACATTATAGAGGGACAGATAAAGACCCAAAATATTTTGTTCCGTGATCCATCCGAATATTATGTCACTGAGTCAATATACTGAAGAAAGATGAGAATCATGTAAATGTATTATTAAGTATTATTTCCAGCTTCCTCTTCCCTTCTGAGGTACGCCTCTTCTCGGCACCGAATTTACAACGTATCCAACAGCCGGGGCACGAAACCAATCTCGTTCGGTAGTTTAGCACGGAATCAGGATCGCTTTTCACCTTTACTCCGGCTATCAATTTTCTAACACTCTATTACGTTTATGTTCAATCGGCTACGAAACGAGGATAAAAGAACAGGGAGTTTTTACTCCATAAACAAGGTTAGACCGGTATTTTATGATGGTGCCGCTGCCGCTCCTGGAACATGAGAGACTATATGAAATATATAGGTTTTGCTCATGACGTACAACGATGTGTTCAGGTGTTTGCTTAGAATGAAGAACATTAACACTCTGCAAGTATATATCAGGGAGTTTTATGGAATAAGGAGCCAATATGCTGTTTCGGAAAAATCACGTTCTTTGAATATATACACAAGTCCAAAAACATCAATACCGAATTAAAATTGAATAGTTATATATTTATGATGAAGCATGAGTTTCGTATCATTTAAGCTAGGGACAAATCTGGTTCAGCTACCTTAGCAGTATAGTATCCATATACTATTGGGCTAAGCACCTTGTTCTGCATCTGTCTTATCATGTAACACCTAATTCGATATCATAAACAAAGCAAACCATCCAAGACAATCGAGCTAACTACAAAGACCTCCCCACACGGCGCATCATACAGATAAGTTTTCCCTAAGGAAGGAAGGGCATCAAGAAGTCCGGTGCCACCCCCCAAAAGCAACCCTTCAGATCTGTTATTATCATCCGGAAGTTCGTCCAAACACAGACAGAGAGAGACAGCAGAGAGTCATAGGAAGCAGTCGGAACATGGCTGGTCGACCGGCCATCACAGCTCAAAGATCACGGTTGTGTAGGAGAAGTTGCGGTTGGTTTGTCCGGTCCAAGATGCCACCAGCGCTCCTAAGATAAATAAAGATATCCATCCTCAACACTAATGGCCTCCCAACAACCGGGAAGCTTTGGAGTCCGGAGATACGTGACGAACTCGGGCTGTAACGACAGGACGGGGTGCTGTAGATAACACGCAACGACATGCGGTTATGCTCATGGAAAAAGTCTTAATTTCAATAGTGGGACTAACGAACTGACAGAGATTGTGCGCGATTATACCAAATATGCAGTTAGTTCGTGAAGCTTTTATTTATTTTTCGACCACCTCTTCAGTAGACTGTTGGCAGCGCGTCTCTTTTAGTAATTCATCTGGAGGCACACAAACATGTATTGACTGTATCACAAATACTACTTAAGAATATAGAATGTTGTGAATCAATATAGTCGATTGTATTTGACATCTAGATATTAATTGAAAAGTTGATGGACAAATATTACCTTATGAAAGAGCATGGGGTTGATGATATGCAATGGAAGTCAGGTTATGCATAGAACAGATTTGGAGCTGAAAAATGTTTCAGTACAGAAAAATGACAAAAGCTGGGAGCCTTGGATACCTAGAATAAGTCAGAAATCTATTTCTATAAAAGAAAACGAGCTATGTTTGAATTAGTAAAACTTGAATCTGAAGCATCTAATATCTAGCTGCTAGAGTATTTTTGAAAAAATGATCAGATCGCGCTAAATTATATGGTTGCTGATCTTGTCTTGACTTACTAAGCCAATACAATTTAAAGCCTGTACCACTATCTTATGATAAAATTGGTTTCAAACACGATATAGCGACACCAAAAACTAAATAATCTCAATTTGCAATCAGTCAATTCAGATGTTGTCACATGAATATTGACAATTTTTCACTCATTTACGATGTCCTTTTTTACATTGTGGTAATCACAGTAACCAGAATATCAAGGAAAAAGCTTCATACTAGCATAGAGCCGTCCTTTCTCCATGATCTGCATAAAAAATATTTTCAATATGTTCAAAATCAAGCAAAATATTGTGGCACCGTAAATAAATATATTTTTACCGTTGATACGAGCGCCCTTGAGCCAATATATAAAATTTTGCATCAATAATTGAAAAAAGGGCTTAGCACGATTATATAACCAACCTTTCTCTATCATTTTCGAAAAAAATCGTTCCATTACCTTGAAAAATGAGCACTGGAAAAGGAATATTTTAAACCTATCCAAAACACCTTTTTTTCTAGGCACACCCTGAGCGCATACACAGTGAAGTGACTACTGAACGGAGATGCTGCTAGCTCTTATTATATCATAAATATCTAGTAATCACATTACCAACACTCCATTTCATAATTTCTCTCTGAGAATTAATTCCAAAAAAGCGACCAGGGAGGATGCGGCTTTATGACCCGTACTCTAGCGACACACGGCGACGGCAAATCACATTACGGCTAAATGGATTTTTAAGAGATGCGAAAGGTAATAAATCGCTTTCTCACCCTTCCTCAACCGTGCCAGGGCCAGGACAAAGGGCGTCAATCTAATTACAAAAAATATCTGGCTCACAAAGGGTACACGTTTCACTGTGGAACGTCCTGTAGGGTGTTCGTATGTGGACACGTGGCTACGATATTTGTTGAAGAGTTTAATCTCTCATGAAGAATTGGTTTTTGGACGGGTACATAGTACAAAGCTAAAAAACATCAAGAAAATGGTGTACCAGATAGATTGGAGATCTTCCACAGGAATAAAGCACAGAAGAACGAATAATGTTACGTAGAATAGGCATAGAAAAATGTACAATATTGAGTTGATTTTTGTAGACAATGTAGATGAATCAATAATATTCTTCCGGAGCTCCATTGTCTTGAGACGTTTCGATTGATGTGGTATCCTCAAAACGTCCTCATTATTGAGGACGCCACATCAACCGAAATGTAGTGAAACGCAAAAATCTCAAGATAAAGGAAAATATTTTGTTACCAAACCAGCATTTTTATACCGATATGATTCAGAAAAAAACAATACATCTAGTGGATATGCTACACCTTTCCCTTAATAAGAGGTGAGATCATTACCTCTACAACCTGAACCTGGCACATCCTCACTTGGTCCGAATTCCAACACCTTGAAACAGTATCTTTCGAAAGTGTTCTTTTGGAGAACTTTTGAGGACGAAAGGATGTTTGCGTTTGCAACGTGTAATTCAATTAATAATTGTGTAATGAGAACGATATGATCCAAAACTGCTTGATTTTTCTACATTTGATACATCCACAAATCTAATAAAAAAATATAAAAACGAATTTAATTTTTATGGAGAGGTGAAGCTAAAGTTATAATAGGTTCTAAGCAGCCTATCCATACTTGAACTTAAGCTTATGCAGACTCCATGTTTACTTTACAACTGGCTATAGAATTCTATGGAACAAATTATTTACGCAGTCTCTATAAATAAGACTATGTTCCACGTTGGACTGAACTCTCCACGTCCAACAATTTTTCAATATCTTCGATCTGTCTGGGGTCCTTGATGACCTGTTTTTGTGAATGGTAGTGGTTAGTCTGGTTTTATGCAGGTCACAAGGCTACTAACATCTGTGAATCTCCAGTTTGGATCAGATGTTGTTTCCAACCAGTTGGTAGTATAAGCTCATACCCAAGCATGGTTGATATCTCTTGACTCCAGTTATGAATATACGTCCAAGCTTCAGCTCTATACGACGTTTTTCAATATTCCAACTTTTCTGTCCACTTTGATCGGATAGGAAAGGCTTTACAGGAGACAAAGTGCCCTGGACCACAGGAATTGTTTTCAGCCTCACGATCCCCGTCTAGGCGACCTACGGTGTGACCGTCACCAGTAAATTAATTGAACGAATTGTCCTGAAGTAATTACCTGCCGCCACCGACTGGACTGGCCATGCTAGCGGTTTCAGACTCTGTTTTGTACACACCCGTATATTTCATCCTTCTGCTCCAGGTCGTTGGTCACTGACCACCTTCGTTCTATAAGAAGGTTATAGCTGATTCAAACGTTATATTTGGGCATATATCATTTTCAAGATAAATATTTCTATTAATTTGGTATGCCTAATCTTTGTCAAGCAAATTAAAGAAGTTGCTTCTTCCGTGACAATTGACATGTCCTGGCTGACATGACGGATCCTTTATGCTGCTGTTTTGGTTGACTCAACTGCAGTATACTGGTATAAGCTATGATCGGCTACCATACTAAGCAATCGAAATAAATAATACAGCTGCTGAAACTATGCAGTTACAAAATGCGAAGAGATGGGCAGATAGTTTATAGTTAACCTCACGGAAAGGCAGATAGCCGATGGCGCTTCATAAGCACTGCGCGACGACAAATGTCTGTCCAAATTGACCTTAAAACGCTGTAGTTT
Source organism: Bruchidius siliquastri (assembly GCA_949316355.1). NCBI lineage: Eukaryota > Metazoa > Arthropoda > Insecta > Coleoptera > Chrysomelidae > Bruchidius > Bruchidius siliquastri. Next base: position 37,465,010 of record OX438533.1, on the reverse strand, counting down.
GTAACCGGTGGGGGACAAAGTCGCCGGTAGCTCATTCTCGCGCCTCTCTATTATCTTCTCACGCAATGAAATGTCGAATCAATGTCGTGCTTTAGAATGGCAAAGGTAAGTCAGCTGTTGCTAATTCCCCGTGGATTATAATGAGCATTATCGCACATGATTCCGCAGACTGTTACTTCGGCTGAAGCTAATGCGGATGACTCACAGTATTATCGCACCCTTGGTCCTTATGTAATTAATCCTCTTACGTTGGAAAGTCGCTGGGTCTTTTTCTAGGCATGCTTGAGGGGTACGGGTGTTTCCCTACCCTGTGCAATTGTCACACGTCCGTTTTTGTTGATTTGTAGCGCCACCACGCGAACTATATCAGAATTATCATGAGCTTGCAAAAAATAGTGATCTGTAAAGTACTTCGTGATTGTCTGTCCTTTTTAGCACAATATTCCTGAAATGTCAAAAATGTGAATGACATCGATATTTTATGCCCTATATCAAAGTAAAAAGTACGAAAAGTTAAATTTTGAAATGGCATTTCTTGATTTGACAGTTTTGTTATCAAACACAGTATGAACTATTATGATAGGCTAAAATACGGATGATAAGATGTGGTTGCAAGGCAACAATACAATATCCCCTTGTTTTGGATTTATCAATAATGCAAATGAATTATTTATATTTTAGCATACCATAATATTTACATACTGTTAATGTTTTAAAACAAACCTATCATCCTGAATTCAATCAAAAGATACCAAGATTATAATTGCCAAATTTAGCTTTTCATATTTTGTACTCCGATGAAGGCTACTGAGGCAGCCGAAACGGTAGTAAACATAAAAAAGTCAATCACATCAGAAAGAAGGATTTACTCTAGCTATAGGTAGGAATAATCCCAAGCCACTGCAGGTTGAACAGTCACATGTCACCCATAGGAGTGCTAAAGGTTCCAATCTGTCAGAAGTGCTGGGAGGAGGTCGAGACTTCGTCCCACCTCCTGGGAGAGTGTGCCGTATATCACGACCTCAAAGCTGAGGTGTTCGGTACAACCGGGTTTGACAGGGAAGTTATCTCTCCAGCAGAATGGTTTGACATCATGGCCTTTATCAAAAGGACTGGTGAGTTCGACACTAACGAATTACCATGTTAGCTTTAGTTCTAGTGTTAGTCTTAGTGATGGTTCTCGAGGCTGTCAAAATGGGCCAAAGATGGCCTACTTGCGTCCCCACGACCTACTACGATTACTGCTATTCCTCATGCGGTAATCAATTAAATTTTGTGAATCATGGAAGCTGTAAATGATACCGACAGCGCATTTACATGTATGTGAATTATGATTTCATTCCGCTGATTGAAACCTATAAACAGTAAACCGTTAATAGCATCACCCACACAATATCAAATTATATCCAATCGCGTACTAAATATAGTCAAATTGATAACAATTTTATCATTAACCTGACACCCGCTGGATGATACACCTCTCGTCTGGTAATAACTGCAATTATATCGTGCTTTAACAGTTTAAACCTGCTGCTATATCAGTCGTGAATTTATACAGAGTTAAATTGACCAGACACATTTGAGAGTAATCAAATGAATTTCTTAGACATCTTTCACATCCATCACTCCATTTCTTTACCTTCTGAACAAGAAATTCATAATGTTTGAGGAATAAGTTAAAAACACTGTGGATAATAAGGAAAATAAGAGCGAGAGAGAAAGGGTAGCGCACACAGCTAAACAGTCCCACCATAAATCACAATTAAATAAAGTGGGGTGGCAAGGAAAGAAACTGGTTCAAATTTACTCAGTGCATTTCGAAACGGTCCACTTGGAAAGGCTGTATTGTTAGCGGTGACAGATTTGTAGGCGAGGGTATACAAGATTCGCTTCTATTCTACCACTGGGCCGTATTTGTAAAGAGGATTTATAATTTGGGAGGGATACCTACAACTCCATCGCCGCACCTTTTATGTAAGCGGCACCCTTGTTTGCGGATTTAGAGTATTAGCCACGTGCCACTGCTTGCTTAAAGAAAATGATACTGTCAACGCCTCTAACGTATATATGTTTCCTTATTCACAATATTTATTAATGTTTCCTTACAAGACATTAGATCTCCTCCTTGTCAAACTCCTATATACGACACACTCTCCCGTGAAGTGGGACGAGGTCTCGTCATCCTCCCAGCACTTCTGAAATTGGATCTTTCACCACTCCTGAGTGTCAAGTGACTGATGTCAATCTACAGTGACCTGTAAGGACTCCTACCAACAGGTGGAGTAAATCCCTTTCTGTCTAGCAGCCAAAAAACCCTGCGCCTGTTGGAGCCTGCATCAACCTCATGGCCTTCCTGTAATCATCTCTCACCAACCATGCTTTCGCCAGTTCATTATATGCCCAATCATCTAGCATCTAGGGCATTACTGAGCTGGTCTCTGTTCATAACCAGCATGGTTGGTCACTTTCTTGGATTGAGCTAAACGTTGGAGGGCGGCACTGCATTCCTGAACCAGGGGCGAATCGAGCAAAAAATATACAAACTGGTTCCTCGTTAGAAGTGTATATGCAGTCCTGTACGTTTTATTGATCAAGATTTGATATTCCAATTCCTTCCAATGCCAAAATCACCGACTTATAGGAAATCAAATCCGACACAGATACGTGCCTTGGTGTAACAACTTCATGAATATTTTATCCCGAACTCCAGTGAAATAGAGCTGGTAGGTGTACATAAAAGTAACCACGGATATATTAAACATATTTCAGTTAGTAAAAAGTTCGTTTTATTCCCCGTTCAGCACATACAACTTCCTCACTTACCATGTAGAGCATTTTTATTTTACGATGGCGCGCGAGGTAGTAGAGGAGACCGGAGCGGGATATGCGCGGTCGCGATCTGGTCCGTCGAATATATTTTCCTTTGAGAAACCGCCATAAATGCACCAGATTACCGGATTTGCATGGATATACAACCACGTACGAGTTATTGGTGTTTACTGAATAGCCCTTGGATTTTGGGTCATGGTATTGTTATCGTAAAGAATGGGGTCGAATGGGTTGAAGCTGTATGCCATATGCCTAGAAATAAAGATTTGAAACGGATTTTCAAATTACGACATCCTGCAATCAAGCAGGAGAAATATTCGAGATGCCTACTGAAAAACGTATTCTCTTAAAAAGAAGGTCGAGTTTCCCAAAATTTGTATTGTCTTCAAGATTTATAAAATTTTCAAGTGCAAGATCAACACACTGACACCACTACAGGGTCAATCAACACTGTTGAGTCCAGAGGGTAAATCCCGCTTTCGTAGTTATTTATTTTCTTTATTCAATTAAAATGTAGTCACTAAAACAGGAGCGAGACAGATTAGTAAACGTGGCAACCCCGGGGCCATAGAATCTGGATCCACCAGTATCATTTGGATCGTATACTATGTATATATGTATAGTATGGTATAGTTTTGACTCACGTAATTTTCGACTGAAATTGAATAAATCTGATGTATTGATATAAATTAGATTTAAATCTTACTAGTTATGAACATCTGATGCTCTGCCAACTAAGCTAAGTAGGCATTCTACCCCGACTTAGCTCAGTTGACAGAGCGTCTGTACTACCAAATCAAAAAGATCTCTCTCGAACGGACTCGGAAAAGGAGCAGAAAACTAAATAAGTTCAACATTAGTATATATGAGGGAACAATAAAAATAATTATTCCATTATACCGGAGAAACAGAAAATATTTATTTTATCTACTGACGTAATGAATTAAATATTTTCATGCTTCTATCAGCTAAGCTTTAATTGCCGCCTGTAGATGCACATTCTCCGCCACTGGTCATCTGGTCTCACCTCCAATCGCACCACCCTTCAATTAAGACGGGCTATACGGGTGGATTCATTCTTTTGTACCTTAAATTGAACGGTCTTTATGAGCACTGATTGCCTGTATACCTAGAATGGCTTTCTGTGGGCCTGGTGAGACCTGAGAAGAATGATTATTCGATGTTTGATTAGTGCTGCAGCAAGAAGGGAGAGAAATCTCCTCTCTACCCCCTACATCAATGATTGGATAAATTAAGACCCTTATACTTCCGTTTGGAGTGCCGTGTGTTCCAATCAAAGAATTAATATGTTGCAATTTCTGACAAAGATGCTGTTATTTGAGCAAAGCGAAATAGAAAAGAGATGATTATTTGATATGAACTGGAAATAGAGTCGTGTATACCATATTGCACTGCGCAAGGATAAACAATGAGCATATTTTTTGACAGTCAGGCAACACTCAGGGCGTTGGAAGGGCCCAAGGTGACGTCTGCACTTGTTCGGGAATGTCAAAAAGAACTGAGTATGTTAGCGGCACACAAAAAATTAATTTTGGTGTGGGTACAAGGACATTCAGAAATCATCGGAAATGAAAAGGGATCAGAAGAGCTTAAAACATTTTTCATCTTTTTAGTATCACCTGGAGGATCTTTCTCTTTGTATTTCTACAAGGCCCCCTCCCAAAACCTGTTTCCTCTCGAAGGGGCTGATTAACAGTATGAGCTTTTGTTTCTCACATTATTTGTTTGTCTGACATTTGGAGATAAAAATTATATTGATCCTGTGTTTTATTCGAATAAATATATTTTATCGATTATTTTTTATATCGATAAAAAAATTTACTCAGAGGTAATTAAATGAATCTCTAATAACTCATATTATAGCTAATAATTTGAAAAGCTTCATAAACAATACGTTATTTGGAATACACTATCTAAGCATTTAACTCTCTTTCCACCATCAAGCATTGAACTTGTTCACCGCCTTCAGTTGACAAATAAATTTAGTTGGTTACTATTTGTTAGATACATGGTATAAAATTCATTTAGGCGTGTTCTATGTCGTAACCCCTTTATTTATTTTAAGTAATGAGAAACACCTTTTTAAATCCTCTCACAGCATTATGATTGATCACATTTCAAGGCATGTCTGGGTACGTTGGAGAGCTACAAAAAAACTGTACTTGACAAAGATAAATGTGTGAAACAGGTGCAGATTACAGATTAAAATTTGTTCAGACGTGTTATCTGTCTCAATCATCTAAGACTGGATGTTTTAACAGAGTAATGAAAAAATCAGGTAACAGTATACGCGTCACAACTCACGTGTAAAGGATGTTTTTATACAGTGTGAGTGAACTCGGTAGGGAACTGAACTATGATAGCCGATGTCAGATTATATTTTCTCAATGACTAGAGCGATTTAAAAAAGCGATCATGTATAGTAAATTGAAATCCATTTTCAGCAGAGAGATGTCGTTTGACCCCCATTACCATTTGAAAAAATTTGGAGGCTGACATCGCTCTTAGGGGGTTTACAGTTTTTGGGCAAAGGTTGTCCCCCTGAAAAAGTAACTTGACGTGTTTCTATATTATCTAGGAAAGGTTTTTTCCTAGCAGTGATGCCTTGTGGTATTTATCATTGAGTCACCCTGTATATTCTGCGATATATCATAACTTAATGCAAACTTACACATTCCAGTCATTTGTGAGGGTCAGTTGTTTTCAGTTATGTTTTTTCTACGTCTGGAAATTAGCAATGTAACTCGACCCACATGAGGGGAATGGAAGGTTCGTGGTGTCGAAATTGGCCGACTTAAAAATGTATATGCCAACTGTTGCCGCCTGACGTTTAAATTGGAGTTATCTCACGCGATCTCCCCCAAAAATCTAATTCAATGTTCCCGCAACCAACGAAGTTCACGCGAGATTCGTTGGAGGTTGATGTACGTTGTGCGAGGGAATTTTTTACCGATTCTTTACTTACTCCATTTGTGTTTCCTCTATGATATTAGTTGTATACACTCAGCTATAATACAGGATCGCAGGATTTACAATCATTTTACTTCGAAAGCATAATCGAGGAAAGCGCTGCATTTGCGAAAATTTTAGAATTTGACATCTCTTCCCATGATATTTTATCAACATTTATTTCGGTTGGTCTGTCTGTTTGTAGTCTTAGGAATTGCTGTACAGATTCCGATGAACATTACATGTGCTTAATTACCAGAAAATAAAAAATTAAAAGGCATTCTTTAAGTTAAGTTATGTATATTTCTTGGGTATCCAATCATCAAGGGGTATAATAATTAGTAACATCCTTTGTAAAGTTTTGTAATGTACAGGAAAAACTACCGGGATCCTTCAGATTCGTGCTAGAGAGGATTTTTTCCGTTTTGATGCGCGCGAGGTTAAGTAGCCCCTCTTAGACTCAATATCAGACCAACAGACCAATTTGAATGAAATTTCATATATTTAAGATACTTTTCGAAAACCTCACCTCCTCAAAAACTCACTTACACGCAATTTCAGTCCGTCAAACCAATTTCTTTAGATGTTTACACCATTTTGAATCCGCCATTTCAGGTTTTCGCATTTTGAAGTAATTCTAGAACTAGATTCTAGAATCAAACAACCCAAAAACTATAAAATAAATTAATGTTCTTTACAAGAGAAACTCTTCGAGATTTCAGCTCACCGCGCAGAGTCAAACATATGAAATTCTTTTTCATTAGGCTACAGTTGTGTAACTTTACACATGGCTCTGAAAATAGAATTCGTTCTATCCTGACCCGTTTGTTTTAAACTTTAGAACATTATCTGATTTTGGTAAATTACTGTCAATAATGCTTACACCCATTGATTCATAGTGGAAGTCATAATATACTAATATCCTTCTTTTTGAACAACTAGTTCGTAATAATTACTCTGGTATACGAGATGCCGAAGATATAATCCGATGTCGCGTAAATAATCACCTTCTCATTAACATCCCGTAGGCTGCTTCAGCGTGAGGGTGGCGCGATGCCATCAAAATGCCCCCATGGCTGAAGCACATACGGGCGCTCCGCGGCAACTAATAGTTCTTAAATTGGTCTTGATTAGTCCACATACCTGCAGCTGCCGGTATTGTCTATCTGACGTCGACGAGAATGATGATATCACCAGTGGTGGAGGAGCCTTGATAGGCCATGCATCAAGCTAGGTGTATACATAGGTTATTTTATTGAGACACATGGCTCACTATTTTATTTATTTATTTATTTACTCTGAGAAGAGGTGACGTCATAATTTTGAATTTATGTTGTATATCTGTTTTTTGCGTCAGGTCAGGCACATTGTTTTAACTATCGTTGAGACTTAGTGGGACAAAATCACCATTTTATTTTAAAATTCTTCGTTAAACGATTGTTCAAAAATTAGCGGCTATGCAAGAGATTTAATAATATAATTTTCATGAGGTATCAAAAGATTCACTTAAATCTTTTCTGTTTTTAGTTTAGTACTGATATTCAGAAGAAATGTTCCAAATCATTTTTCCTTTCTCAACTGTACTTGAGATGATTTTGTATACCGATTTTCAGTATAAGCCGATCATCACACTACATTTTTTTACTTGCTTCAACTGTGCCCAATAGATATAAATCTGTAAATTATTATGATAATATCTAGCCAAACATTTATCATAGAAAATGAAAACCATGAATCGCTGGTCACATGAATTCACCAAAAGTAATTTTCAAAATTATGTAAAAAGCTTCCGAGGGACCAGGCACATTTGGCTTCACAATACGCATAAATCAGAGTATCTGCGCCCTTTTCCCGGAATTTGATGGTGTTTGTAGGTGAGATCGGGATGATCTCAGTCGGCCATGAATTACATTTATCGACGCGGCGGGACGCAGAAGGGAACACCACGCACGAATATACAATTTTATTGTGGGGTCTTGCGGTTGAAAAGAGCAGTTTTTCACAGGCACAGATACGCATATTTTATATTTATTGCTTCTCACCGCGATTCCCAGTGTCGTATTCCAAAGTGGTATTTCTTACTTTGTCCGCCCCTTGCGGGGGTTTCGCATCGTAAAAACACTTTTCGGCGACAGACACCTTGAGATTTATGCGTCAACCCATCGATGGGCGTAAAGTAATAGTTTTGTGAGGGGTTGAGGAAATGAAGAAGGGTATATTATGACTCATGTCTAATGACGACGTTGTAACCTTTTGAGTAGAATTATTTTCTTTATCTAGTATTTTTGCTCGACGCTATGATAAAATTGTGCTTACAGGTTTTTGAACAATTTATTTAGCTAGTGACATTAAAAAATTTGACAAAATTCAACAATTTCTGTTCGTAATCCTTTGAATTGAATATATTTACTTGAATTTACTCTATATGATCAAAAATACAGTTTTCTTACTTTAAGATTATTATAGTGTTACGCATATAGGAATATATAGTATACTTCAATGAAAAGCACTTATTCTTGGTCTGACAATTCATTTTTATGTGTGCGGAAGATACATCTAATGAATAACAAGTTTCATTAGTTCTCATTGTCAAATGAAAAAGAAAAGTAACAAGATTTTCACTTCACTATACGCCGATAGACTGAAACCACTTTGCTGACCCATTGCAAGACATCTAATTCCAGTAGACGCAATCGTCTCACGGCTGCAAATACAACAGACACACTCATATCTTCGAGTTTCCCATTTCACCAGAAACATTCCCCGCACCTACCCTATAAGAATATGTCACGCCTTTCTGCACACCAATTATTATACTGAGATAGCTAGCGGCGGGGCTGTGTGACCTGCCATTAATTTTTCATTAAAATTTCACTGGATGGAGTGAACCCGGTTGCGTTGGAGGTAAATGTAATTTTCCGGACGACCCCGCCAGGTTTAGCTGACAGATGTGCAAGAGACAAGGTAGAACGAGAGATATAAAAACAAGTCCACTAGCATAGAGTAGATGTTTTGTTTGAACATATAGCTCTGCTCATAGTGCAACTAGTAGAGTTACAATTGGCAGTTAACTAATTAGCTGGGAGAAGTAGCAACATGATTTCAAATAATTGTGCGAAACGTAAGTCCGCTAGCATACAGTAGATGTTTTGTGAGAACATATAGCTCTGCTCAGATTGCAACTAGTAGAGTTCTAATTAGCAGTTAACTAATTAGCTAGGAGAAGTAGCAACATGATTTCAAATAATTGTACGAAACATAAGTCCGCTTACATAGAGTAGATGTTTTGTGTGAACATATAGCTCTTCTAATATTGTAACTAGTAGAGTTCTAATTGACAGTTAACTAATTATCTAGTTGAAGTAGCAACATGATTTCAAATAATTGGGCGAAACATAAGTCCGCTAGCATAGAGTAGATGTTTTGTGTGAATATATAGCTCTTCTAATATTGCAACTAGTAGAGTTCTAATTGACAGTTAACTAATTAGCTAGGGGAAGTAGCAACATGATTTCAAATAATTGGGCAAAACATAAGTCCGCTAGCATATAGTAGATGTTTTGTTTGAACATATAGCTCTGCTCAGATTGCAACTAGTAGAGTTCTAATTAGCAGTTAACTAATTAGCTAGGAGAAGTAGCAACATGATTTCAAATAATTGTGCGAAACATAAGTCCGCTAGCATAGAGTAGATGTTTTGTGTGAACATATAGCTCTGCTCATAGTTTAACTAGTAGAGTTATAATTGGTAGCTAACTAATTAGCTAGTTGAAGTAGCAACATGATTTCAAATAATTGTGCGAAACGTAAGTCCGCTAGCATAGAGTAGATATTTACATATAGCTCTGCTCATATTGCAACTAGTAGAGTTATAATTGGCAGTTAACTAATTAGCTAGGAGAAGTAGCAACATGATTTCAAATAATTGTACGAAACATAAGTTTGCTAGCATAGAGTAGATATTTACATATAGCTCTGCTCATATTGCAACTAGTCGAGTTATAATTGGCAGTTAACTAATTAGCTAGGAGAAGTAGCAACATGATTTCAAATAATTGTACGAAACATAAGTTTGCTAGCATAGAGTAGATATTTACATATAGCTCTGCTCATATTGCAACTAGTCGAGTTATAATTGGCAGTTAACTAATTAGCTAGGAGAAGTTGCAACATGATTTCAAATAATTGTGCGAAACATAAGTCCGCTAGCATAGAGTAGATGTTTTGTGTGAACATATAGCTCTGCTCATAGTTTAACTAGTAGAGTTATAATTGGTAGCTAACTAATTTGCTAGTTGAAGTAGCAACATGATTTCAAATAATTGTGCGAAACGTAAGTCCGCTAGCATAGAGTAGATATTTACATATAGCTCTGCTCATATTGCAACTAGTAGAGTTATAATTGGCAGTTAACTAATTAGCTAGGAGAAGTAGCAACATGATTTCAAATAATTGTACGAAACATAAGTTTGCTAGCATAGAGTAGATATTTACATATAGCTCTGCTCATATTGCAACTAGTCGAGTTATAATTGGCAGTTAACTAATTAGCTAGGAGAAGTTGCAACATGATTTCAAATAATTGTGCGAAACATAAGTCCGCTAGCATAGAGTAGATGTTTTGTGTGAACATATAGCTCTGCTCATAGTGCAACTAGTAGAGCTATAATTGGCATTTAACTAATGAGTTGGGAGAAGGAGCTATCTTGACTTGATTGAGTTTGTGGTAATTCTCAGGAATTGTTCTGGGCCTGTGTATGACGTTGATTATGCCTTTCTTGCATACTAATTTACCTTTTTATTACGCCTGTATAACAAATATGAGCAGTTAAGGGAAAAAATGGCGTCAAATATATTCAAATATATTAACGCGGCACTTGAAAGAAATACTATGTTTAGAGATTAATGTATGAATCAAATATAAAAAATATAATAATATTCACAAACAATCATCGTGTCTTCTCCAGGCTGCAAATTGAAAACGTGGGGATCGTGAATTCAGAGCCAGAATCACTCTCACTCAGCATACATAATATTAGTTCCCCATCCATAATTCCACGTTATGGAGCATCTACCCTACAGGCGTTGGAACAGGAGAACCAAAAGGGCATCTTACGGTGGAATCGGTTATCTGGAACGCATTGACGGTCATTAATAATGATCACGAACAGACACACATCCAATGATTTAGTGCAATTGTGAGTCATACATGTGTGATCCAGATGACCCTTATCGTTTGTGATAATCTCGATATTTCTATGTGTGTCTGTCGTACAGCGTGTCTCAGATAACACTGTTTCACCCTTTAAAGAGTTTAAAGACTGCATTATAGGTCGATAGCTCGAAGAATTAGGAACTAATAGTCGATAATAGCAGTTCCTGTTAGTTTATAAGAATTCTTCGTATAATGCATTTGAGATGAATGAAACACTCTCTTGCTTACACATCGTTTATTTAACATAGTATCCCAAGGATTTGGCGGTATATGTGTAGGGGGCATTCATTTTTACAGTGATAACTAGAATACGGTTGAATGATTGGAAGAAAGAAGGGCAGGCTATCTAATGAAGGACGCACGAGTCCATAGATCTTGCCCTTTTCACATTTTCTGTCCCTAGAGCGTCAGACCTCAGTATGGTCAATTTTGGCTATCATTTGATTAATAAGATCTACCCTATAGATTCACAGCCACATAGTCCGTAACACTTTCGCACGTTGGGTCATCACCACTTCTATCTAACAATATTAGATGTATATGCAGATAGAGACAGAATCCTCCCTTTCGTGCCACAGTGCCAGAATCAGGCTTTGTACGAAGATGTCCAGAGATATTATTCCATCTCAGAGAGTCTTTTGTGAATCCACTTCCCGATTGTATGCCTTTTGAGACCTGGAGCCTGTTCAGAGCCCAAAAACTGTTCATTTGACCCCATCCTCGCAAAAGCATCTGCCATAACATTACGATGTACCCCAGAGCACAATTTGTATTTTTTCCTATAAATTGGAGAAGTAGCATTGTTTTTTATTCTGACCAAGCTTGTAAAAATAAGTAGTAACAAGTTATCTATAAGAAGTGAATTAATCGGTAGGAAAGCCTAAGACGATCATTCTCTTAATTAGTCAGCAAGAATCGTAGTAGTGACTGAAAACGGATTTCTCACGCAATATTTTTCAACAAAACGTCCATTTCAATCTCTTCCCACCCTTCGCATATCACTGTACCCATCTTTTATCGACAACAACAATGACACAATATTTTTTCTCATCGCTATAAATCGTTAACCAAATCATGGCTGCGTGTGCGAATCCGTAAATTGTTATTCTTTCCGGTGCAAGGGGATTGAGAGGAACGAGGGAGGGTGGGGATGGGAGCTATTGTGGCCGCTCATTCAGCGCGACTTGAGGAGAATAGGTGGACAATTAAAGTTCTATTCTGACGCACGTGGACGAGCGGGTAGTCACTCAGGCGGACATACGACGCGGGGGGGATGTATATGCAAAGGGGGTGACGTACAGACAGGGGTGCATCCCTATCATAGGCACACGTACGCATATAGTGTGCCGGAATAACGCGACTTATTGTGCGGAAATTCAAGAATAATCGCAGATTCTATGGTCATTCATCCGTCAATAGTAGCCACGTTCCTAAGTAACAAGCATGAAGCGATGAGGAATCTCATGAAATCAGTACGAAATGTAGAATGCAAATCAGTTTGATCCAGTTTACCCACAATTTCTTAGACAAACTACCGTTGAATGAACCGCACTTAATTTACATAGACAGCTTCAATAATGGATGAAACCTAACTTTCCGTGAAATCACTTATGATAAATTTAGGAATTTGACTAGGCCAATTCTAACTGTAATTCTATAATATACCGAGTATAATAACGTATCTAGGAGTTCATAAATTTGATTAGATTATAAAGAAGTTTTATTGCTATATTTTTCTTTGACATCGATGACCTTCTGAATCATATTTTTTTCAAGTGGAGTTGAAATTGTCAACCAAATGATTTTTCTGCCTAACAATGACAAAATAAGGGTGAAGGATAATTTATATTATTATATTATTTATTTTTTCTTGCAATCAATATTTCAACCACTTCCACTGAAGCTATATGTCTATTGCCTTAATATCTTTGACAGGCAGAATGAACGATGCTCATGCTCTTGCTATCAACATTGGAAAACTTGTTGTTGTTGATACCATGCTGATCAGATAAAATATATTTCTGTATGGTCATCCCAGTTTGCTTCATTTCCAGTGCCTGAAAAGTTATTGAATAGATATCATTATGTCGTTAAAATATTTTGACATCCATATACTTTATATCTTCTGAGATCAATAAATATTATTAATATTACTTTTATTACTAATACAGTAGTACTATGCTCGAGACTATGCCTTTTGCATTGAGTTAATGTCTACCAAAATATCTTTTTCATTTCTTAAAAATGACATTTGTATTTTGTTGTATAAGATCTAACTTCTAAAACGACAAAATAAGTATAGTATAAAATTATATCTATTCGAGTGGAAACTTTTTTAGTCTACAAAGTGTTAATCATCATTATACAGAATAATTTAGTATACGAATCTTCTAGTTTAAATGATGCTCGATTCCCTATAGATAACTTTCTCTTCTATATCATTGCTTAGTTATTCAGAAACTCTATATATTCATCAAAAAGCTTAACAACTCAGTTGCATGTGACTGACAGTTCATTTTACATACTACATAGTGCTATATAGTGCTATGGGATACCTTGTACCAAATATCGATTTTCCGACAATCCCATACTAATATCATAATATGATTTCATATATCTATACTGTCATTTTTCAAAAAAGTCACTACGCACACGATTTGTGATAATTTTATAACGACATAATTACAGTTTTATCCGTCTTAGTGACTTGAAGATGTTCTTTGCAATAATTAACGAAAACCCGACCAGCCAGACTATGGTTAACTCCAGAATTTAAAAAAAAATCAAGTGGCAGTGCTTATGGAAACATCCAAATAACCGTCATAATAGGATCTATATTTGTTTATAACACATCATATCATCCACTCATCAGCCACTGTAATCGTCCTCTAATTACAACTATAATTTAATTTTTATCATTAGCGCCCCTTTGACTGTATGACTAGCAATTTCGCAACTAAACTCGATAACCCGATCCCATTGCCAGCACTTTAGATAAAATTATTAATAGTTGAGTTACCTCCAACTATGATAGATGGATTGTTGCGTTTGAATGTATTTCCACCAATTAGAGGCACCACTCTAACATCGGAGCTCCAAAACGTCAAGCAAAAAGCCTAACATTCGAGCTGTATGCTCGATGTTAGTTCAGTAGACATAATTCTACTTCATGTAGATTTTAGGTGCTTTTACTTGGTGAAACTCTTTCATCATGAAGATGATGTGAAACTGTGTGTTAATTACACAATCTTTTTATCTGCACAATTCTACTTCTCACAACAAAGAATGTTCATGTGTTTAGTTCCTAATGATTATTAAAAATAGGTATCCACTTACTACTGTGGATTTGGGAAACAATTATAAGCATGAAGGAAGTATACATTTTTATGCCTAAGCACACGTGTACCATTTGGTGTTTTTTTTGTGGAACAAGATCAAGGTCTTGGCCTGGTCTATCAGTTATGCCATTTTCTTGGTATTTATTGATAAACTCCACTTATTATGGGATTCACAAAGTTACCATATAATGCACATCAATTTGGTCCGCAGCAAGTATTACTTAATGATATGCAAAGTGGAGAGTGGAGAGTGTTCCTCTATTGGTATTCCCATGCCACGACCTTTCAGTCCCCACTGACCAAGTGTTCCATAGTGATATATCTCAAAAAAGGATTTGTATTTTGAAGATTTTAGGAACAACAGGTCGGCTATATTCCAAATCGAGCCATTGGGCCATATTTAGAGCCTGCCTACTGGACTATGGAAGACAAAAAGCCTTCCAGTCGAACAGTGCGTTTAGTTTCATTAATTTTCGATCATAATTTCGTTAGCTAATTGTATAACGACTCAATTTATGATCGGCGAGTATGATTACGAGGAGCTTTTAATTTTTAATCTAATAGACGGAGGAGCTGCGGAGGAGGTTTTTAGATGGCCAACTTTAATTAATATTTATGAAAATGGTGAGTAGCAGTTGGAAATCCCGGCGATTGAAACAGAAGAAAGGGTTAGAAGGATTAGAGATGTATTTAGATTATCGTTTTTTAATTGGAGCAGTGCTGTATTTCTGTAAGCGGTGTTATGTCATTAATAAAATCTGCGAGTTTCAAGTCGATGTTTCGGGATTCTGATCCTAAATGCCTCAGGTCACTTCATAGAAGTTGACGTTACTATTCGATCCCGGCACAGTATCGATCTAATATACATATTGGGTATCAGACATAGCCATCTAATGCCTTCATCTTCTGCTCTTCAAATGTAGTAGCGATAAAGCCTATTGTAGTTCTTCTAAATAGAAGAATGAACATGAGGACGGTACACAAATTGAGGGATCAAATCACCGATATAAGCATTAAATAGTGAACCGGAACATATTTCGTACAAACAAAGCTAATGGAACATGATAAAATCTGGAGGATTAGCAAAAAAAAAAATCTTCCAACTCTCATTTTTCTTAAACACATTACGAATACCTTCTTGGTATTGAAAAGGTTTAAATCTGATTTTATGCTTCTTGCTTTTTGTTTCTTTCGACAATTTCTAGATGCAACAAAAACAATGTTGTGTTGTTTCGAAATTGAACTTTGTACAAATTGAGTTACAAAATTAATCAAGAAAATATGTTTTGTGGGGTCTCTCAATTTTGCCTAAAAAAGTATTCCTATAATATCAAATCAATAATTCCATTGCATTGTAGAGCCTTGGAAACAAGCAGAAATCACACTGTATAAAATACCACCGTTTATTTTGTGTGCTGGAATTTATTTAGGTAAAGCACTTTAAGAGTTATGGTTCGTTTGATGTTAACAAACTGACTAAAAAAGGAAAACAAGAGCACGGTAACTGTACTCTACTTAGATCCATTTAATAGATGAAGTAGCTCCCTACATAGCAAAACTAATTATTTTTACTGTTCAATAAATCCCGCTTTTATTACCTTCGCCATGTTGTTTGTTACAACTCAGATTTAATTATCAACTTTCTTAATTAAAATATTTTTATATCGGCCACCTTCTTCATCTCTCTCAGAACAGCCTGGAAGAAGAATATAGCCCGGGAGTATATATTATGAGACACATTTTCTTACATTTTATAAGAGAGATAATGGCGTGAGAAAGAACGTACCTTAACAACACGACTTGGAACGTCTTGGTACCACAGTCCACGATTTAAGGGTTCAGCACGGAATGTTGACGATACGGGTTCGAGCCCTGTCCGCCCTTAATTGTTTTTCTAGATTTTTATCTCTTTTGAATTGTGTATTTAATCTCCATATCCTGTATTTGTGTACTATGTGTGCTGATTTATTCGACTAGTTGAGTGGTACTGTTTGAGACTGTTTCGGAAGCCTAAGCGAATTTACAGCTATTTGAGATTATGGATATCATCTTAATATAAGCTACTTTTACATGATATGCAGTATTAGCTATCAAATCATGAAAGCTCTCGGTCTAATAATAAACAATGTCAATTCATTTTCCCTCACTGGCAAACAGCTATGGGGCAAGTTTTCACTGTTGTGCTATACGAAAAATATTCCTACGCAAAGTTGTGAAATCATTGTTAAGGGCCATTAGGGAAACTTGAATCATAATCTGTATAAGAAAAGTTTCCTATTGCTTACACAAATAATAAAACTCACATAATAAACGTGGAGGGTTCGCTGCGGATGAAGGGGAAATTGGTCAGAAGCTGATGAGGGTAGTTTTGTATTCGGGTTTATTGAGAAAGAATGGTGAATAAGATTGGGATAGAGAACGTGTCAAAAAGTGCTGTTGGTAGTATTGACTCTGCCAAGTTGCTTCATTTAGAAACTACGCAGTGTATTTAGAATGATGCAATCCTATATTGGAAGTATTTTTTACCATCAAGAGGTAGCCGATATTTAAAAAGTCGATATTCATTGGAGAAATGTATATTGCTGGCAAAGTTACATATTATCTTGAATTACAACAATTTCCATAAAAAGTATCCCAAGTGGTTCAATTTAATGACGAGCAGGCAAGTCACATTTTTATTACACGAAATCAGGCGGTCACGAAAGGAATGACATAAAATACAAAGGACGTTGTTGTTCAACTAGCGATGACTAACCTTCATTACTGAGGGTAGAACCATCACCGTCACGCTTTTCCGTTTTTTTTACATAGCGCAAAAGCAGAAAGCTAGAAGCACACGCATTTTTTTCAGCTGATTCGATCGCC
The DNA here is from genome assembly GCA_949316355.1 of Bruchidius siliquastri. Taxonomy (NCBI): domain Eukaryota; kingdom Metazoa; phylum Arthropoda; class Insecta; order Coleoptera; family Chrysomelidae; genus Bruchidius; species Bruchidius siliquastri. Next base: position 37,447,793 of record OX438533.1, on the reverse strand, counting down.
TATGAAATTCGGAGGTAACTTACTTGACGCAAGTATTTCACACACGACTTGTTTTTGTAGCATCGCGCATCTCGTTATGCACCCCCCTGTACGTATACGAAAGCGCTTAAAATAATCGCCGTCGTTGGTCCATGACCGCCGCGACCCTGGGGGTGGCTTTGTGTCCCTTCGGCTGCGTCCCGAATCGTTCGTTATCTCCGCTGTACCGTTGATCGGTGTCACCGTGGTGCACAGTGCAGCTTTCTAATCGCCTACCTAAACGCACGTGACCGGTAGCGCGCTAATTCCGCTAACGCCACGCGACTCGAATATAGTACAGTCGTACTGCTCTGTCATGCTCCTTCTTTGAACGCTTGAAATTGTAACCGTGGGGAACAAACTCCCCGCCTCCAGCTCATTCCACAACGCCGAGGTTTTCCAAAAAAACAACTTTTGAGAGAGGCTCGTCCGACCTGATGAGGATGACCCTGTTGGGCCCTTTTAGTGTTTATTGTATTTACAACTCTTGGTAAAATAGAATAGGATAGAATTTTACCTAGAAAGTTTGTAGAGCCAAGTCTGAAAAATCTTTACACTGCATTAAATCTTTATACCATAATACCATGTAATTTTAATCATGTAGATTGAAGATGCACTTACTTGACGATATGCTTCCCTAACTAAAATAAAAAATTGTGTATTAGAACACAAATTTTTACAAATAAAAGTTTCTTAAAGTGATTCGTTTCGCTTTATGTTAAAATCATCGTTGGACTGTCAGATTTTCTTTTGAGTAGATTATCAAATTTCTGGGAGATTCCAATATCCTCATGCTACACCAAGACTGTTCAACTTTTTTCAACATGCATGTTTCGTCTTTAGCCTAGACTCGTCAGTATAGCCTGGGGGTCTAAGTGTAGAGAGCAATTGGATGGTTTATATGTAACCCAGTCAGTGATAGCAACATCAACTCACCAAGTTGTCGCCTTCTATGGGGACGCCCAATGACATCTTACAAAGCCAGCGATCCTAACACTTGGACTGCCTTAAAGCAGATCTTCCTGAATCTTCCTCCTACATTGACTGCTCTATAATTCTGGTAGAGCCACGCGACCCGTTCATTCCCGTCAGGACCATAGCAGGGCAGGGATGGGAATCAGGATGACGGTGATTCATCCGCGATTCCCACAGATATATGAAGCGCGTGCCCTTTTGTGCGATAGATATTTTTTGTAATTAGATTCCAGGCCAGAGGGTATGAGATTTATTATACCTTTTATGGTAGCTCTTAAAAATCCGTTTGACGTAATGCGATTTGCTGCATGTGTCCCTAACTGGTCCTCAATTTTTCATCATTATCATTGAGGTGGCGATTTGAGGCGTTCAAATGTTATAAAGAGGAGACGCCGGCCCATCGGGTCAGGGAATCCCCCCAGGCCAAGTCTTAAGAAGGGGGCCTGTGTATTTGGAGGAGGTATTGTAACTAAGCTGCTTGGTGCTTTCCTGCTAACTTGTCATTCATCGCATAGTCAGTCCAAAGCGCCCCCAAGTGCTCAAGTCCGCTAGGTCCCGTTAAACACAGCCATTGATTAATAAAGGAAGCATCAGAAATGGGTTAATCAGTTATACACTGCTACTCTTCCTCGAATCAACCATGTACATATTTTATAATGTAGGATGTAAACCCTGTGAGCACGCCTTTGAACTCTGCTGCACATATTAATTTACACTGTACAGAACTCGGGCGTTGTTCGAAACTCATCAAGAGGTGTAGTTTAATATACAATCTTCGTTTGCGTCCGTTTGCCATGAAAGGAGGCTTTATTTTATTTTTAGGCGGATCACATTTTCAATGCGACGTGTAAAGTAGACATGTTAACAACCTGTTTCATTTAAAATTCCCGTATGCATGCGGCGAGCAACTTACACAAACACACACACACACAGAAGGGTATTCATCAGAGGAGTTACGATTTGCCGAATTTTATATGCCGTACAGGATGTTTGTTAGCTCTTGACGACAGAGGTGGATTCGAGACATTTGTTGGAAGGCTTCTGCTTTATATGTACATATGTGGAGTAAGACTAAGCACATTAGTATACACTACATCGTGCAGAACTGTTGTAGGGACTCTTATGGTGCTGTATTCATGCTGGAACCGGCTTTTCATCTCAGTCAAAAGAAATGTCTAGCCGTATAGTGGTCAATACCGATTGGACTTGCATATGAATGGTCAGATACAAAGGAATAATGTAAACATAAAGGAAAACTTGCGAATAACTCATTAAGAAAGATATGAAAATGATAAAAAATTAATTTTTAATTTTTTCTTTATATCCTTCGCAAGCCTAATAAGAAGAGCTGCCTTAGTGTATCTCCGAAGCCTACTGGATATATTGAAAACTTTCGATACATCAACCTTTTGGGGATGAATATCGATAATAACATATCCTGGCAGAATCATGTTCCAGGTCTTGATAGATCGACTTCCAACACCTCAAAAGAGCATTTTTCAAAAGTAATTCTTTTAGAGAACCGTAGGTGTTGTCAAAGATGCTGTCAGGGAGTTTATCTATCCACTGGCAGTGTTTCTGGAACGTGCTGGGCTTTCTGCTTTTGCGAATGGTTATGTTATAAAAATGAAATAAACTCATGCATGACTAAAATTGTTCATATCTTTGTTTTTTACTTTGAATAAGACCTATGAACTGCTATCAACATTTTTTACTAGATAGCTGTTCAATTCTGGATGTTTGTACTCAAGTTTACTCTAAATTCTCCTTTCTGGTATTCACGAGGCATTTTGACTCACTGAATGATCATTGATATTATTTCCTTGTTGATCAGCTTCATTGCATCAATGAACGATTTACGTGTTATATGCCATTACTCGTATTGCTCACCCGCTTTTTAGAAAGAGATTCGCTTTGATAACCTTCAGCAGGCAACGAACCTGATAGAATATTGTTCCATCAAGCTATCTTGTCGAAAGTGTGAGACTGTCCAAGCATTTGTCATTATCACCAAAACCTCTCTATCGAACCTTACAAGACAAGATCTTTAATCTACGTTGCCACACTTACAAATGGTGATTGATCAGACTTGTCTTTGATAGTATTGCTTTTTTATCGTGGGTAGCTTCGCCATCATGTTAAAATCCACGCCAACTATATTTGTATTTCCTTCTAATATTCCCTTTCTTGTTTATTTACAAATCTGTATCGAATTGTTGGTTTCATTGCCTATTTGTATCATCAAATATCTTGCTTAGTGTGCCTTGTCTCAAACTCAGGTTGTGGGTTTCAGCCTACAAAGCATCGATATTTTGTAAGCAAGTACAGTGTAGTAGTCGATCAACACACTTTCCAATCCATCTTGCAACATCTGGAATCGGTTATAGCCTATTTTTCAGGGCTATCATTAACTTGTTCATACAGTTATTTCTGCAAGTACAAATTCTGGCTTATCTCACTTTTCTAGGACTTTCGAGCATTGGCAGTCTATGCTTTTTTTTTTGATGCATTTCCGTAGATAAAGGATCCTTCAGAGCATGACTGATTTTGCTCTCCTGTCAGAAATCTACGTTTCTAGGAGAAGTTTCTTCGATTCGTATATTTTTTCCAGAATTTAAACCGATACGGTCCACGTTTGACTTCTTGTCATTCGCATTACACGGTCCACATTTCGTGTGTATGTGTTGACATTGACTGTCGTAATCTCTTTAATAAAGAGCAAGAATCGAGAAATATTACATGTTTTACGAAGGTTTGAAGCTCAGGGCGGCTGAATACGGAGCATCTCTTCTTTATTAATATTAAAGTCTGTAGTATTTGCATTCTACATGCAGCTACATTTCTATATACGTACCATAATATTACACATGATGTTTATTACGCCCTTTGCCCCCGCTTTTGATTAAATGTGTATGTATATCCACGTATTCGTGAAACTTTGCGTTGAAGCTATTCCGTATATGTTTTTTTGGATGATACAATCGATCATCATGATTTTATAGACCATGAAATGGACTGCACAGAACAATTCGGATTGGGCTCGCGAAATAATCACAGAAAGACTATCCTGAAGAAGCACACTGGCAGAAAATTTTCAAGTTAGTTGTTGGTGATGCACAAAATTCCCAGCACACGTGAGAAGCTTCTACCAGATTTCCTGGTTTGACATATTTATGGTTTAAGATTGAATTTGAATTAAGCTTTATCCACTAATAGCCTCTGATGATGTCATTGTTAAGAAAAGTTTAGCAATAAATTTATAGCTTGGTATTATGCAGATGACGCATTGACTTACGAACAATTCGTAAATTTGTAAATATGAAGCAAAGTATAAAAGTTATAGATATATATTGCGATTTGGACATATTTTTTTGAATGTACTCAGTTTGATCTAACCCTACTTTTTTCGAAAGTATTCAGAAATTAAAACGGTTATATACCAGCCGATGGGAGACTAGATTTGCAGAACGAAGAAGATATTCTGGAAAATTTTCATAGCATGTAGATTGAAGATGTTCTTGCTTGGTGAAACTTCCCTTGTTACGATAAAATTGAGCAAATTATATACAAGGCTTCACAAATGAATGTCAGATTTTTGTGACGTGTACCGCTGGAACGTTCAACCTAACTTTCATTTGTGGAACCTTGTGCACAGTTATCTCATAGTCTCTAAATTTTTTGATTTACTTTAGGTAATGCATGTATTGGTATTAAGTTTCACTCTGATAGAAATATTGAAAGATATTTGAGGGATTTTGAGGGTACGTCCAATTACTATATTTCTTCGACAATTGGCGTGGGAAGCCAAAAGAGACCACGAATTTATTCAAATATACATTTCTTGCAGACGAATAGGTATCCGAATTAGATAAATAAATCGAATATTTTGCTTTGTGGCTTCAACTGAAGAGCCCGCAAGGTAAATTAAATCTGCTTCACGATTTAAATAATTCCGGATATAATATGCACTGCATCGTAGAACGTCCTCGTTCAAGCCAGATACTGAAACAGAATTCTAGCAAATGAGGTCTTTCCAACCGCATATACCACAAACCAGCTCTGTATTTACTTCCCCGATAGTCCTTTGTCTCCTGTCAGCCAAAGTGAAAACCGCCATGTTTGCACTCACGGTTGGTCCGGCAGGTCGGCAACAGACATGTCGACCAAGATGCGACCCATTCGTCACAGCTTGCTGCGTTTCGCACCGTGTCAAACCGCTGCGCGTGTCGTGGCACCCTCATGTTACATACCGCGCCCTCTTCAAACACGCTCCGATGGGAAGTTTGCTGACCGATGGTGCTGTACATATCGTTGAAGGAACTGAGTTTGAGAGCGCGTAGCTTGAAATCCGCCATTACATGCAAGAAAATGCAGTATGATGGGTAGTGTATTCAGACGTCCGGAAAAGTCCGGTTATGTTTTGTGTGGAATGTCAAATCCAAAATATACAAGCTATAGAAGAACTCAAATTATTTGATTGAATGAGCTCCAAAAGCTACACATGCATAATGATTTTGACAATGATTTTATTGCATCTATACAATACCTCACTAAAGAAGGATTCACAATGAATGATATTTATCTATTAGATAGAAATAATACTTAAAATTCATTTGTAAAAGTGCAAAATGACCATAACCTTGAATTATTCACTGTGTTCAGTAGAAAGAGATTTTTCTAAATGCAAAAGCTGAAAAAATTGTCAATTTCTCTTTGCAATACAGGCACAGAATAGGAACGATTTTTTCATTCAGATTTTTCATAGAATGTCCGGAATTTCCATTAAGTTTGTCAGAAAACTGTATTTTTTATTTGATCGGTGATTTCGACTTATCGATGTTGATACGATGTAATTTAAGATTGATACAATGAAGTTGATAGGCATACGCATTTGTATCTAAGATGCATGACAAGACATGTTGAATATAGTTATTGTTAATCCGAAGCATACATGGTCAAACCTGTTTGCAAATAAGTGAAATTGGTGTATATGGCATTATTTACAAACAAATTTTAATGTTCAGATAAAAAGATTATGTAGTTAACACACAGTTTTACGAATAAAACTCTTTTTCTTTCAGTGACGCGTTTCGATTTATATTTTAATCATATGAATCGAAAAGCGTCACTGAAAGAAAAAGAGTTTTATTTGTGATGCTATGTGTTAATTACACAATATCTTTATCTGCATGATGGAAGAGTTTCATCAAGTAAGAGCATCTACAATCTACAAAATTTTAATGTTTGCAAACCCACTTGCTAAGATAAAGTGTTTCAATTTTGTATGAGCGGGTCATCGTTACAAGTTGATAATCTTATTACAGAGCCAGAATTTAATGGGTCACTAACTATTCTATTTCATTTTTAGTTCAGTTACCATCACCAATATTCGTCATTGAAGTTTTTGTATTATTTAACTTATACCAGATATGTTTCGTAAACAACTTCAAAAGAGTTTCTTTTCCAATATTGCCAAAATGTACCACTGTATCTTCAGTAGCTTATAGTAAATGTCCCTAGATCTTCCCTATATCCCTAGCAAAAATAATATTCGCCAATTGTCCTTAGAACTAGGGACACAACCCCAGTTCTCAGATCACTGGCGTCGACCTACTATCAGCTATAAATGCCTCTTAAGTGTATCTGCATTCGTCTTTGCTTTTTCATATTCCAAATACACTAAAGGTGCACATGACTTCAATCCAAGTAAAACGTACCTCGATATATGGGAAACAAAGGAATAAATCGCCGCGTTCACTAGTATAATGAAAATGACCGTGCATGGTGGAGGAATAGGGGCAATTAGGTTAATGAACAAAATCCGTCGGACAAAGAAGTTGCTGACCTCTACTGCTTTAACTGTCCGTGGGCCACATTCGCATATCCTGGACTGGCGTTTGTAGCGACACCCGTGATAAATGGGATTATAGTTTAATATCAGCTGGGATGTTATTATGTTAGCGTAATATTTGTGTCCCGGGTGTGTGGTGGTGAGCGGGTACCTCGGGTATTACGGTTGATGTGCGACCATGTGGCGGCGGAGGTCGCTATACATACGGCCATCACCAGTGGCCGCTCCTCCGTCGCACCTCTTTGGGGAACAAGTAGTTGAGACATGAAGACTTACAAAAGGGAAATAAATAGTGAAAAGAAACAAGAATAGAACAATTCAATGTAATTTCATGTTTTTATGTTTAGCTTCAATCCTGACACAAAATAATTTACTTCGTCATGATGTCCAACCTAGAAAATTTTATCAGGTAAGGTGACGCTGTACCTCTCACTTTGGATACAAATATTTGAATGGTATTTTGGAGCAGTTGATCCTTTGAATTTCAAATAGATTTGGAACAACTGAAAGATCTCTTGATTTAAAAAAACATCCCAAAATTTCTATATTAATTTCCATAACCTACCTCAACTGGATTAACAGTTCTGGAATCTCTTACTAAAAATAACAGAAAGATCTTCATTTAAATAGATGAGCCCTTCCAACATTTTCTATATAATTGTGACAGCAACTGATTAAAGAAGACGATTTAGTACTTTATGCGCATTACCAAGAGTCACTAGTTTTACTAGTGAGTATGGGTATTTACTATTTATGCCCCTTTAATTTGAAGATGGTTAAACATTTTGTAGGGTCTGTTCTATTTCATCATTTTCAGATAGATGTAAACTAAGTGTAATGTGTAACATCGGACTGACTATTCTATAGATTCTACCATAATAAATGTTTAACCGAGCTGACCCGCATAATAACGGCAATTTATCAAGTTAACAAACACTAGAGGGATCCAGGCCGCATCCTTACCAGGGCGAACTTCCAAGACCATAAATGAGCCTCATCCAAAGGTATAACAAGGTTACCAAGGCCATTATTAACAGATGTTCACAATTGACAGCATTTCAAGGTCAATATCAATAGACTTTTGTCCTCGGGCCGCGCTTATAGGGCGTGATAGACTTTCTGCCTTTGCGAGAGGTTATCCATCAACATGGTCATATTTTATTGACTTTATTTCTTGAAAGATGAACCAATGACTTGTAACATACTTATTAGTCCATGTCTTCTAAGCTTCTCAACAAATTTTGAAACATTCATCGTTTCCTGCGCTAACAGAGATTTAAATTAATGAAAAAAGAATTTTTGCAGTCAAACTAATAGAAATTGATGGATAAATAGGTATACAGTATACATACATCAATTTACTTATGAAATTTAGGAGCTCTTTTCGACGAACATATATGAATGTTCTGCGAGTGAACAAGGTGCTTTATTTAGAAAGATATGTATCATTATGGTATGCTTGAATACAGTACGTCTATGAATGACAAAATACTTTAAACGAATTTCTTTTGTTAGTTTTAAAAATACATATATTCGGGGTCATTTCCATCAAATTCTTTGATGTCGAAGCTTCTAAAGCAAGTCGCTTTGCCCAGCCGCCTTGCAAGCATTTTACGAGCGATGGACAGTGTTATCAAAGGCGACCATATCGTTTGCCAGAGACGCATAACTTGTTTTCATTTGGTAAACTTTGGTTTGAGTTCATAATAATGACATTTCATGTCCTCTATACTGAATGCTAATTCTATCCTCGTTAATGTTCGAGGGACGCCACTGCGCATCGTCATCACGGAAAAACGGCAATATGTGGCTTTGACGGCGACGGCAGCGGTAGCGTCGGTGATGGTCCGATCGAGCCCCGGTCCATGTCAATGCCGAAATAATGACGATTATATAGGAAAAGTAATTTTCCCCCTCATTTACATACTTGATGAAAATCTCATCGTTGCCGCTGCCGCTGCGTTCGCATCAAACAAGCGCCAGCCAGCCCACGCATCGCCATCGAGATGCGAATTCAGTTGGGAGTCGAGCCGAGGACACATGCCGCCAGCGTTTTTGCGGCAGGCGCAGGATGCAACCAAGGTGTATAGTCGTTCATCCAGTCTGACGCATAATAATCCAATAATAATTCATTTTCCTTTATAAGTATTTTATATACCCTTCACACCAATTATTGTTTGAATTGTGTAGCTGATGTGGACGTTTCAGTAATACGAGTACTGTATCGGACTTCCATAGTCTTGAGATTCTTGCACATCATGAGACCTGCAATGAAATTCACAAAGAAAGAAAAACGTGGCAAAAGCCTTTATTTTCTCTATATATTGGTAAACAGGAACACTCGTAGATAGATCAAGGAATATCTGCACCTCACGAGGGACCTATCGACAAATGGTTATCTGCGGCAATATCACCAGCATAAGAGCGGATCAGGAGGCGCTCCTGCATCTGCTGATTTTGCCATACGTCGTATTCAAACAAGGTATTCAAGAAACATCATCGTACACAGTATCCTTACAAAAACCAAACCCAAGAAAGAAGAACAGGAACGCAAAAACTGTATCTACTAGATACCTTGTCAGAGCACCACAGAATTGCCTTGGACGACGCCAAGGTCAGTCACAGGGAGCTGCATTAGTATCGCCCAAAGTTCAAGGAGGCAGCTTGATGAAACTCTTCCATCATGTAGATAAAAAGTTGTGTAATTATCATACAGTTTCACAAATAAAACGCGTCACTTGAAGAAAGAGTTTTATTTGTGAAACTGTGTGATAATTACACAAATTTTTAGCTACATCCCCATATAACAAAATAAAATGCTGAGCACTATTAGAAACATCGATCTACGTAGAACTCTTGAAAATGTATTCCTCAGATTCTAATTACATCACTTCAGTGGATGATGATACTGAAGAATACTACAATTTATACAGGACGTGGATTCAACCAGAAGCGATTTATATTTGTAAATTAAGCTTGTTTAGTATTTGTTTAGCAGAACCGGTTTTCCGGAAGTTTCCCAAAAATAAGAACGTGCGGAAAACCCTTTTCACAGAATTCCTAACTGAGTTACGAGTTCTCCGTGTAGCGCTCTACCTTTTTATTATGCGGCCCAGTATCAGTTTTAATTCGGATTGAATTACACGGATTGGCTGCTTGCATTCTCTCCTGTTCTCCTTGTCTTAATCATCGTTTGTATCTTGTATCGAATACTATTCCTTCTTCTGCTTGAGTAACTCTGAGATACTTTTTAGGGGAGTGTATTGGTTCGGTCAATATAGACAAAGTTATTTTATGGAATTTTCCAATCTGTATATAATCAATCTTAGTCTGACCGGTTCTATAGAATCTGAGCCTTTCTTAAGACACACAACCAACATCTTTTCCTGAATTTACCATGAAGGCTTACGTAAATTTTGAAACCTATGATTGTCTCTTTGATCCATCTTGTATTGGCCGTTAATCATAACTACATATGACTATTAAAAGAACTTTGTTAACGTTTCGCCTATCTCGGCAGGATTTATCAAATTATAAATTGAGAGGCAACAAAATTTTGAAGTTATAATGACATTGATGTTGGCTGACTAACTGTTTCCAAGATAATCGTTTTAGTTTCAAATTTGAACTTTACATTTGGAGAGCAAGAAGTTACTAGCAGTAGTAGACGGCGAAACAAGTTCTGATTGAAAAAAGGCCCCAGAAAATTTTGTAATATTCTTTGATAGCCTCATGTAATTCCCATTAAGAGCCATAATGAGGAAAGCTCGAGGGAAAGCTCAGTAAGGCTACTCACAGTCATGCGATTTGAATGAAAACATATTAAAATGACTGGACTAAGGGTCCTGGATCTGGAAGACGAATGGCGAGCGGGATTCTTTTTCATGTTCGAAAATTGATTAAAACTTTTAGACGGCTCGGTGTATTTAAGAGCATAAATTCTATGCATACTTCGATATTGAATTAAAGCGTTGTAATCAAACTCTGCGAGGCATTTTCGCACGGAAAGACGAAGGGAAATTTATTTATGTGTTGTTCCATCTTCAAGAAGAGCCGTCGCCTTATTACATGGATGCCAGATCAACAAGCGCTGCGGGCATATGGAACTTATATTTCTCCACATCACCATTGTTATCAAGTATCTAACTCATTCAATAACACTTCTTCGGATTTCCATTGTTTTGAGAATTTTGCGTTTCACAACGTTTCGATCGATGTGCTATCTTTAATCATTTTCAGGTGAAAACTCCGACTGACTCTCTCGATATCCCACCCTGTCTGATGTTAGATTCAAACCGGCAGCGCGACCGATTGTGATGACTCACGCTACCCGACGGATGTGTAAGCGCTGCTGAATCCGTCGGGTAGCAACAATCTGACGCATTGTTAGATTGCGGTAGACGAATTCGGTAGTTCAATGCGATTGGAAGCGATAAAACAATGCACCAATCATTAAACAGCTCTTCTGTTATACTCTGCAATGTGAGCAATGTTGCTTCCATGCCAGAAGTCAGCACCTCTGTATGGAGGATCGCGTAATATGACTAAGTTCTAATCTGAAAATTAAACATTATCTCTTGTTCTGGAGACAGTTCAATTGAATCGAAAAGTGAAGGAAAAATTCTTCAAAACGACCATTTTGGGAAAAACAAATAAAACTGTTATAAAGGAAAACTATGGGTTATTCTGCATAAATAAGTATTGTGAAGTTGAAGAACTTACCTTAACCTCTGATAATCCGTACAGAACAGTCATTTGTGAAGTATCCGCGAAAATAGTATAGGTAAACAGGCTATAGTGCGAAATAGTAAAATTAACTTTTCGCTCATCAGCTGAATGATTATTATTTTCTTTTGTCAGATTTATCAAAGTCTATTATGCAATATCGGATTGAGCGAAAGAATGGTAGATGGAACGAGTACTTTTTTTTCACTAGGCCGTCAATTGAGAAAAATTCCTTAGCAATCTTCGTTTTGTACTTATATGTAGTCTTTATTAAAGGCTATAACAAATAAAATGGAATTGAGTCATACATTTTATAGCTTTTATTTAGTTCGAAATATATAAAATTTCCAGTTTCTGCCGCAATCGCATCGAATTCCGAAGACTATGAAGCTATTTATTTCTAAATTGCATTATACATTAAAGTGCTAGTTATTAGCACCTGGAAAAGCTACGGATTGATCAATTATTACTTGACAGGTAGCAGATTTATAAGATTCCATGGAAAGTGTGGCACCCCTGCTTTTCCTACAGAGAAGAATAAAACATAAAAATGCAATTGACACCACGTCTACAGGTTTATATTATTTTTATAGCTCGCCTGAAATTGATTGCTCTGAGAATTAAGATAGGGTGAAGGTGATTTATCATCCTTTTATTTGTTGGGAATACGCCGTGTGGGATACATTCTCGTTTTCTTTCATTTTGATAGCCGTGTCCGCATATAACGGAGAGAGTAATTGGATAACTACATTTTTCCAGAGTATATGAAGAAGTATATGAGCAATGATATCGTCAAGTAGTTCCACTCTTTTTATTTTAAGTGGAACAACCTGACTGAGGGATCTGCTGCATTCAAGAGGTAATAGAGGCTAAGATGAATTACAGTGTTTTTGAACATTTTGAGTAGTTTTCCAAAATAATCTAATCATTCAAAAAATATAAGCAGAAGCAATCGTGTCTATTGCTAGCTGTCACACTGAAATTCAAATGTGAAGTTTCACTTACATTCTTCAGAAAAGGGAGTGAAGTAGATTGACTATATTTATTATTTATTCTTATAGAGGGTGGTGTTATAGTTTTCTTTTTGCAGAACATCAATGTCTATTGTAATGAGATTTGGAATTTTAGCAAATGTCGTCACAAGTGGTAAAAATTAGTGGCTGCTCCAAAACAACATCTTTTTTCCTTACGTGAAAGCGTAAGTGAAAAATAAGATTGTTTCGCGATTGCCGTTGATTGACTTATATTCATGTAGACTTGAGTATAATGCTTCAATGTTGATGTTGTATCAACAAAATGGTACAATTTGTGTATTCGGTTATGGTACCTGTAGACGAGAATGATCCGGAACTCAAAAACCTATAAAAACGAAATTTTGCATTGTTTTAATATTTCTTGTAAATGCATTTTTTTTGTAATCAGTCCGCAGCATCTTCCAAACAAGGAGCTATATTACCTATTTTAAAGGCTACAAAAATTATTAAGACCTCCCCACATTTCGTTAAAGTATGGAAAAATGTTTTCGGAACTAAGACGCTTTTAAACAAAAATATGAAGTTTTGTTACTTTTTTTTTCTACATCTTAAAATGAAGAGAAAACTATGAAAAATCTAAGCGAAGTTTTTACACTTGACCGAAAATGAGTGAATACTTGGTATAAGGCTATAATTTTTTTTCTTATTTTTTTTGCCCCCAATGCATCGATTTCAGGAAAGACAACAGTAGAATCTACTACGTACTCAAATGATAAATTTCTCCCCAAACTGCTACAACGGTTGGTGATACTATACGCGGTTAGATAAAAGCTACAAGCACACAGACATTTGCGACGTTTATTTATGGTGTAGCCTTAGTGGGAAGTAAAAAGCAGAAATATGTTTAATCATCGCTTAAAGAAACAGAAGGATAAGGTATTATTTATTGAAATTATGCTGAAGTAAACTGTAAGACTGAGAGCTGGAGCCCTGTAAAACCAGCTCTGAAAATATATTGTGTCAGCAAATAATTGTGAAACAAAAAATAAAAATGGAAAATCAAATTCAATATCTTCTTTTATTAAGTTGTCTTTCTTAACATTTGCTAACTCTGCTAAAAGCCTTTGCCACTGGTGAATCTAAGGATTATAAAAACTTATTCACTATCTCGTCACTGATCTCTGTTGTAGTTCTATCCATGTTTCGGGAGGGAAAAACTATTTAAATGGTGTTGGGTCCAAATTGTAAACAGGCTTCTCCGCAATAACAACACCCTCAGAATATTATTACAGACCTGCGCCTCCTGTAGCATGGCCTACGATAAAAATATGAACTCCAATCAAAACTTTCCCCATTTTTTCAAGTCGACTGGATACGTTGATACTATCTGATGGGAGTAGCTAAATCGTTTGTATATCTGTCTTATTTTATATCTTAGGGTAGTAAAGAAGGCAACTTTATGTGTGCTGAAAAAACTAGACTGTGATAAAGCTTTTACAACCTCATACGAATCTTAAAAGAAGGGTAACGCAATCATTTCCTAGCTGTACTAAGCCAAAGTATCAAATTCAAAAACGATTACACACAAGGGCGTACGTCTATTAATCCAGCCCCCACCCATGCCTTTTTTAAAGAATTGAGATTAACTCCCTTCCCAATAAATAATAAGCATATTTTCCGGGAATGCGTATGTTTTCTACTCTCCATTTTCATTGGCATAAACTCTAATTTCACGTTTTTTCGTTCTACTGTTGATTATACTAATTAGGCACTGGAACAGGTTGCTTGTTGAGCTCAGTTTCAATTTTTTTCCAAAATAAAACAGTAGAAGAAACGTACTGAAAAAAATTGAGAATCAGATTGTCACGGTCCTTCCCATATTGACTAATTTCAAAATTATGTGCGCATAAAAATTAACAAGTTTTTCGCTGACCGTATGGATTCGAAACAAATAAGAAATATGCGTTTTAAAAAATAATTCCCCTATAATTTACTAAGTACATCTATACAATTATAAAAATTATTAAGTGTCCAACAATAAATTGTGACATTTTTTGGCACCATGACAAATTTCTTTAAATACCAACTAAATTCAACGGGGTCTGGAAGAATCGAATCAAGATCCGAAGAGTACTTTCCTAGTTATAGAGGAGTCCAGGATTACCGGACAGACAGATATATTGGGCGAATTTTGGGTGACACGACTTTTTTTATGGCTTATTATTTCTATATGATTGTCATGCAGCATCAACGAAACATAAAACATGTAGTATATGCTCTCCACTCTGCATAAGACCTGCTATAGACACGCCTGTTTCGTCTTCACCCCAAATTCGTCAGTATAGCCACTTCGAGGTAGTAACTTGCCAAGTGGCAGCGCCACCATGCGCGACGCTTGCAGATAAGTGTTGATAGTACCTGTAATTGTAAATATTTCGCGATCAACTATAATACTTTTTTCGCCTATTGACATAAGAAGTAAAATTGCTTTCTGGAAACGACTAGTCCGAACAACGCATGGAGATTCTTGAAATTGGTGAGCTTATAAGTTGCAGATACCGTGGTACCAACTGTTATGACATAAAACAGGATAATTTGGAACAGTAATTGTATTGGGATTGACAGCGTTTGCATTATTAGTTAAGTGAATTTTTCCAATTCAACAATTAGTAAACATTACCGATTGTAACTTTGCTAAGAGTATTAGTTCACAAGGAAGTGGACTTACCTCAATCAAAAAAATCTCACGTTGTTTACCCTTAAGCCAATTTTTAGTGGGAAGGCATCAGAATATTTGAGACCAATATTGGAGAAGTTGGCTATTGTTGCGCCCATGTTAACACGTCAAGATACATCGTCGGAAATAATAAAAAATATGCCGGGACAAGGAGTAATACATCTTAGAAAATTGTTATATTCCTTGTAAGCAACGAAAGCCATAAAAGGTTTTTTCATCTGCGGGCAATGAAAAAAGCCGTAAAAGTTTTATTATACTTCCATTAATAGAGAAAAAATCGATATTAGTCCATTCCGACCTGTTTACTTAGGAAATCAGAATGCGGAGGTAATATAATTTAATACGTTTTGCTCTTTTATTACCTATATAATCAATACCATTACCAAGTGAATCATGATTGACAGAACGTGGGCTTTAAGCGCATCAGTCAGTCAGGGAAGAGGAGGAAGAGGCGTATTTCTGGGTTCCTTATTTTGATATTTTCAACGCCTCCCAACGTGAGTACTTTCATTACATTAGCGAGTTTTACCCACGTCCAAAGACTGGAGGGCGTCATAACTCCAAAGCAGCATTCTTGGACTTTTGACTTTCCTGCGACAATCTCATGATACGCTTTTATTAGCTTAACCTGTAGGTATCTGAGTTTGTATCTATAATGCAATTGAATCTCTCAACATAGTATTAATCGACTCCAAAACGTCAGATTAAATCAATATAATTTAATGATTTTCAGTATTTGTTAAATAAGAGTACTACGACTTCCAAACAAATTCATTTCATTGTAAAAAATGGTTTTTAAAAATCAACTGGTATAAACATTTCATTGGTAGCTGTTTGTAAAAGTCATCACAAGCTTTTATTTAACTTGCAATGTATGTAACTATGTTTGTTCGGTGAAATCTTGCAACTCAATTTTGAAGCAGATATCTTCAATGGATTGAGCTAAAATTTTGTATATATGTTTAGTTTGGATGAAAATGCATGTCAACTATGTGGTGTCATTCTAAATCCAATACTCAGACAATATGGGTATCAAATGGAAAGGCTGGCTGAGAATAACTACAAAAATAAAGCGACGTCACTCTAAATCCAATATGGTGGAACACCCAAGATGACGGACTAGATATTTTTACTGTGTAATAACGTGATACGTTTATTTTATTCTTTTAGCGCATTTAAATAAAAACTTGTTTTTAAAATAAGTTTTCTTACTTTTAATCTATTGATCTTATTTGGAACTTAATTATATATTGTAGCTGCAAAGTTTTAACAATTAAAAATTATTCCTTACCTTTTTCATATTACTATCAAAGCATCTCTTCTTATTATAATTCACATTATCATTCTTCTAATTTCTCAAGCACCAACTGATATAGGAGTGTGACCATTCCTTTCAAAACCTTGAGGTGACAGCTAGCCTCAGCTAGGATAACACCTTCTCTAAAGTGGAGTGGGGATTATACTAAACAGAAATTACCGAATAGTCACACAAAAAACTGTCTAGTCCTCATTTATTTGGCGATGACAGAATGTTTTGTGTCCAAAAAATATCGCCGTAACCTCCACGATAGATTTTGCTGAGTATCTTCCATATCCATAAGTCACAAGGTGCACAAAGGAGACCTTCGTCCAGCTCGTTACGTGGCTGACTATCCATCCTGGCTGTCAAGGTGCTGGTGCCAAATGACGTCGGTCGGACAGGCTACGGCAGCTGGCAAAAACTCTCGGACGTTGTTATCAATTTGCCGTATAAGTAAGACACGGGCCATTATCGGGAGACAAAAACGAAGCTCCGACGTCGGGAAAATCTATAAGGAGACGACAGGTCGGTCAGATCGTCAGCAGGGTGATCGCTTACGGAATAATTGATGCGCGCATAGACGGAAGATGCTCGCTGATTGATGACAATAGGGTGGATAACTAATTATCTCACAATGCGTTTTCCACTAGTTTAAGGAGGTAGTACTGGTCAATTTTAATTTATTTTGGAAATACTGTGAAATTGAAGGTATAGTCTAGTATTTCAACTCGTAATGTGCTTTCCCCAGATGCCGCTATAATCTCACAATCTGGCAACGTGGTATCTGCGAGTACCTCGGAGTACCTTTTTGTTTAGCTGGGGAGATTTTTCATGTTGCTGTCTATAACACTAGACCTCACTTCCAACACATAAGCTGGGGAAGTAAGATGATTACCAAAATTATCTAGAGATAATGCCTTTTACTTCCCACGCCAACGAGAAAGAATTGTAATCGCCAAGATTTTTGGCTGCGATATATTGTGTTTTCATGACACATACTACGAAAAAACATGAAACCCATTTTTTCTGTTAGTCCCTCTATGAAATGTTTATAGTTTCTGAAAATAGTTCAGTGGTGGCGGGATTAGAAACTAAGAAATTGAAAAACGCATAATACATGACAAAAGACATGATTCAAAACTGATGAGGTTGGTGTAGCGTTCTTTACATAAATCTGACAAAATCGGACACCCTGCCTGTGGACTCGTGTCAACATTACGTCACCTAGGGATTTACCCTAAAGTAATACACATCCGCCGGTGGAGCGTGACATCAAACCACCCCGAAAACATAATAATTTTAATCCGTCCTGTCCACTGGGTGCCCGGACTGAGGGTGGGGGTGCGATTAAAAAACTCATTTGGCTGCCAACGTGAGCTTTGTTTGTCGACGCTGTAGTATGGCGCGTCCACCACGAGCCTACTTCTTTCATTAACATGGAGTCAACATTTCAATAACCTGCCCGCTCATATCCTGTGTGTTCCACGGCTCTATCTGCGGACGTGTGTGAACGTCGCTATACCCATTGAAGGAAAAACTGGTCGGGAGGGAGGTTGAAGGTCCAAACTGGAATGAGGAAAATCCTGAAAATTTATAGTGCCGAGAGGTCTCCAGCCCCTGTCTCCAGTATTCCGTGCTGGAACCGTAGCCACTAGGCTACTAGATCGCCGTAACCAGATGATCTAAGTTGTCACGTAACATACTACACAAAGAATACTCAAAATGGGGCCTGACATAATACACACAAAAAATACTAAATATAAGGGATTGAAAACAATCGAGAAGACTTGGATCTAGTAACCTGCAGAATTAAATTACTCTAACATGATTCGCCTTTAGCCTAGACTGGTCAGTATAGCCTGGCGGTCTAGCTCTAGGGAACAATCGGATGGTATATACGTAACCCAATCAAGGGTGTGATAGCAACATCAACTCATCTCCAAGTGTCGCCCTCTATGGGGAGCCCATTGGCAACTTACGATGTCACAGGTCCTAACACCTATACTGCCTTGAAACGGGAACAGATGGAATTCGCCGCAACTGTATCGATTCTCAAAAGCCACATTTTTTTTTTGTAATTACCATAGTGGTAGTTAAATGTCAAAGTATGATCGGCATCCAAAAAAATACTTTCGAAGGTGTAAAGAGGCCATTGGTTACCAGAAGGAACACAGACTGACGGAAATGAATGACATGACTCTCCTTAATGTATTATATCATAGAACATCAATCAAACTCTATATTTTTTTGTGATTACAATACCTTCGCGCCTACTGGCGAGGCTTGGGAAGTAAAAACGAATGCACCGACATGAGAAGAGTAAAAAAACATGTTGCCTACGAGGTGATGTGATCTTCAATTCACTGACAAGTAGTATATCTACTTAGGTCTCCTACATTTCGGCAGCGCCCACACAAAAAATCCCTTTTGATGAAAAACCCTGAGCGGCTGTGCAGCACCAACACATACACACACGGGATATTGTGAGAGTTGGAACCTGCACTGTATGAATTCTGAGGAAATGAGGAGTTTAATTAATTTAAAAAGTTGTAGGCGGCGCAGTTTCCTGCAAAATGGAAAGCAACGTGTGCGCTTTTTTGAGCTATGATGCGAATGTTTTGTTTGTACAAACTTTCGTTATTTCCATGGGTGGATTTAGTTGATGGAGCTATTGCTGGAAATTCCTTTTGATAGGATGGCTTATATAAGATCATCAAAAGCATAGGTATACTTGTGCCTAGGGATAATTTCATATGTAGATTTAAGCTGGTCAACATATTCTTACATCGTCAATGGAAACATTGTTCCTCCTACTGAACTTGTCTACTATCATAATTCAATTATACTCTTATTCCAGATGAAACGTTTCGACGTGATTGGGGTGTACGTCGTCCACCAATATGTTGACGAACTGCGTGGAGACGCGCCTTTTATGATAGATGTCGGGGTCCGGTCAAGATTACCGGATTACCACGCATCACTTTATTGAATTAAAAGGAAAGGCAGCCAGAGGGAGGCAATGTCGTTCGCCTTTACGATGTTTTCATGTCATCCGGATTTTCTGGAAATCATCATGTGTCATGATTGATTATACGAGGAATGATGGCATGGGATGACAATCCAGCTGACACGTTATCTAGATCCTTGGACTTGATAGAATTTTACTTACGTATATCAGTGGGAAAGTATTGTAAACCATGTTCAAATACAAATACATTCATATTTTTAATTCAATGGGAATATACTCAGAATTATTATCTTTTTATTGTTTATCTTAGCGATAAGCTGATACTGCAGTAGATATTGGATAAAATACCGACCACCCAGACATTCAAAATTCAAATTTTCTTGTGTTTTTTATTATAGGTACGTCTTTCATGTTACGAGAAACATGTGTAGCACTTTTTAATTTTCTTTTTAATATTCGTCAAACGAGGTCACCCCTGATGGAAAATTTCAACTTCAGAAATCAGCAAAAATCGCTCAATTAAATAAAATAATTTTAGAATAATTATCGTATAGGCTGGGTATTTATTCAGTTAGAATGTCGGCACATACAAATTATAGGTAAAATTCTGGATTCTGTTAATCAAGTATCTTTGCACTTAGACTATTAAAAAAACCTAACATTTAATTATTTGTCAGTTAGTGCATATTGTTTTTTAGCACACCCAGCATATAGTTGCGCTTTCAAAAAATACACTAGAATAGTTTTCTAATAAAAAGCCTACTGTACTATGCTACTTAAAGCATGAATTTAATGTGGCCCATTTTGGAAACCGTATTGCATTTTGCATCTTTTGTTCGCAATTTTCCTATGATAGCAAAAGAAGAGCTGTGGATCCTATGTTTGATATGCTCATTGTGCAGAAAACGAAACTTATGTTTGTGTCTTTTGCAAAATAAAACATAAATATCTATTTTGTTGATGTCAAACTTATGTTCATAACAAATGAATGAAATGAATCTCTAGCGCTCTTGAATATTGTATTTGCACTACATGAATAATGTAATTTAAAAAAAAACATCCAAAATATTGTCAGGCATTTTATCAATTAATTTTCAGAGTCTGGTTGATATAACTTGAAAAACCCTTCTGCATACTTTCCATTATTGAACATATTTTTTAGGAAAATGAGTCGGATGCATGCTATAACGACATCAGTGAATATTAATAGCATAAAAGCCGCGGACTGAGGGAAGTTATCCATTAAGATATAGATGGAGTTCTCATCTACACCCTGTATTCCAATGCCGCGGTGTACGTTTCTAATGCAGTGGCTAGTATTCTTTTCGTTTCGCCGCAGTCATCCTTCATCTCCTTTGTCCGTTGGCGGAGGTGATAATGACAGAGGAGCCGGCATTTCCGGCCAACTTTGTGCCCGGTCGCGATGTTGTTTTCAGCCCGGAGAGAAAAGCTCAGCGGTGAAAAGCACCAACCACCATGGCCACTCGTTGATTTAATATAATAGGTGTATATATACATTGTGTGCGGTACTGGCTCGAGGTAACTCCAACTTTTGAATCGCGCTTATACGGCGCCTTCGGACATTGCTACACCGTTTCCACATTGGCGTAACACTGTATGGATGACTTTAAGTGTACATTAGATCTGAATCTGGAGGTTCTCATTTTGTGCCTTAGTTTATTGGGACACAGTACAGTGTGAGCAAATACATCCAAAAGTAACAAACACAGTCATCCAGATTCTAACTGGTTCGTATCCTGGAAACATCTTGGGGTAGTCTCGATCATTGAAAAAGTCGATCGCGTATTTACTACACTTTTCTATATAAATGGAGACCAGTAGATGCATTATTGTAAAACTTAAACCTTATATGCGTATTAGCAAACACATATTACTACAAGAATCGGTGCAAGCTGCTTATTAGAAACAGTATGTCTCAAGTATGGTAAATAAATGCAAATCACATGATTGTACTCCATTTCGTGGTTGTGAAAAGAATCAATGCCGATTGTGCATCATATTCTCCCAACATAGATTTTAAATCTTCATCTTGTGGTTGTCCTTTTGATTTGTCTTATTTTTACTGGCCACTAAATAAAGCCACATATGACAGATGAAAGGGCTTCACCAACTTCGTTTCCTTTCTCTTTCTATCTTTCATGCTGTCTCACTTACTTCTATACTCTTAGCGTTCAGACCAGAATAGCCTCAATCTCGGTTTGTAATTCGTGAAGATCATTCCACAGTTTCGGCGATTGTGCGGATCAAGGATCGGTTTTGGAATAGGAAGTTCGTGGAATGAGTATATGTTATCGACTCTTGCTGCTGGACTTACACAGGAGAGCAGTGTTGCCACATTTTGTAGTGAAAAGCAAAATTTGTCTACTTTCTCTTTGGACAGAAAAAGAAAATCGTCATGAAGAGATTAAATTTGAAAAAAAGACACAGTAAATGCATCCAGATATATTTTTCTTCCAGGTTTTCTTATGGATTGTTCTTGGACCTAAAATGAGGGGACTTCATGTCATTGGCCTGGAATTATACTGGTCTATGTTGTTTACTTTCATAAAATAAGCAGCGTTGTGTTTCTGATGTGACGAAGTATTATGTAGATTGTAGATGCTCTTACCTAATGAATGAATCGTTAATAAAGATCCTTCAAGAACAAGTGATGTGATCCAGATTTGATTATTCTTAATACATTCACTCTACTATATAGGTGTATATATTTACTCTTGAACTATTTAGCTACCTTCAGGGAACCTGTTAATCAAACTTTACAGCCTACTGAGTCGAAAGATGTATTAAAGAAACCAACCAAGCTCTTGAATGGGAATCTACAAATTATGTTCAGTTGAACGCACAAAAGACATATTCGCAAGAGTCACACTCTGGTCTTCCATGTGTGGAGATGGGGGAACGACCAATACTTGAATAATATCCCATCAAGCTTCTGGTGGGTTGGCATCATAATAACATATCCTGGTGCTACCATGTCGACCTTCATAGGCCGGCATCATAGAAACCGGAGGTCCTCTTTCACTGCAGAAAATTGTATTCAGAGGAACAGCTGCTACTAATCTCCTAGCCTCAGATGAAACCATCATGGGTCTCTCCGAAACGCTCTCTGACGGTTATGGGTTCAGTGCAGAAACATGCAATTGGTCTAATGGATGAGCATGACATAATAAAGGGCCCCATAGTCTGAAACATCGGAAAAAGTGAATGACCTGTCCCTGTTCCATAGACTATAGACCATGGATATGTTCGATCGAGCTGTATTGGACAATGATACACATCATTATCTCGAACTTCCAGCAGAAAAGAGCAAACTATTCCAAAAGTCACTGCTGCAGGGAACAACTTTGGATTTCTATATTTTTGAGTGGTGATATCGAAAAACTGAGCAGAATGCTCGGAAATCCTGACTTTCATCGGACAGTCTGGTAGGTTGGACAATACAGTATTTGAGAGTCGAACATGTAATTATTTTTAATATTGCTGCTTAGAGTTGGCCTCCACATGACTACTTCTCTAGCTCGCTGGATGGAAGGACCTTAAGAGAATTTTGCAAAGCAGGTTTATACTTTTATTATTAACATATTTGAACTAACTTTATATATTGTTATTACCTGCACAAGACATAGACCAAAGTGTTACAGAATGAAAGATGTAGTTTGAGAGAAAGAACTTTTGATATAATTCAAACCATAAAACAAATAATTAGACTATTCGCGAATCAGGACTCAAGCGTTTTATATATCAAACAAATAATTTCCATCCGTTGCTCTACTACGGCACTGCATTTTTATGGAGTCCCTGACCACTCCAGTGTGCTTTATCCAATTCTTCGAATGACCATTGTCCAAATATTGTAATTTAAATTTATACTTTATTGGCAAAGTCAAAAAGTTTGGGGCGTGTGTTTGTGTTCAATAGATACAGTGAGTGTGGAAGTAATACTATCGTATGGATATTTATTGTAACACACTACAATAAGTTCGATAGATTTATGGTATCGGTGGTCAAGAATTAAGGACATTAAGGATTTGTTTCACATACATACATTGCCTACGGTTGATATATGAGTAATGTTTGATTTATGTGTTATTTGTAGTGCATATCGCTCTATATTTTTGCCAGTTTAATTTAGTTCGGAGAAAGGTTTTACAGTCCTTCCCTGTATTCACCAGCCCCTGTGCCCGAAGTGTGAGACCCTAGAAATTCGGCATGCCCGTTTGCTACTATGCCATATCCCAACACGGCAGTGCTCAAAACACAGCATCATGATGAGTAAGTAGTAAATGTGGGTAAGAAAATGGTATTTATCTTTTCAGCTTATCAACCTATACTTCTGCACGGTTCCTTTGCCTATTTTACTCCTCATATATCTTGGCTTCTATTATGCTTTGCAGTTGGCCATTCCATTTGCCTTCGCCTACACATTGGTAAAGTTGTGGGCAAACTTCTCACCATCAACTATATGTAGGTACTTCTTCTTTTTCAGTAACTCAAATAGATAGAAACTTCGTAGAATACAATAGAGTAGGCCATCCTTGGTACCTATCTGGAATGTCGGAACCATATGTACCTGAAATGGAAATCGATGACGTATTGATATTTATCTTGATGGTAAAATAAAGAAGGATTGCAGTGCAGTGATTCAACTTATATCTATAATATTTGATCAGCATTGCTGTGATATATTGTGACTTTACAGTGCGAATTTGAATCAAACGTTATATATTTCATAACAAAATACATACCTATCTCAATATCTATCGTGGTGGTACCATATAGCTTCAGAACTCACCTAGAAAAAATCATTTGATTAGTATAAGATTCGGATTTTTAAATATTTAATATCATACGAGTGCAGGCTCAGCAAAACCAGAATCTACAGATTGGAGTGGTTGGAAGAATTTTAGGCTCCCGATGTTTGAATAATTATGTCAAGATTAACTATAGTTAGAAAATCAGGAAAAATGGATCGATTTTACATGTTACATCACCAAAAATTGTATTGGTATATGGTCATATTTGATTCAGACGACAAGATATTACAGACCTGAATATTCAGAAATCTTCTGGAGAAAAGACAATTTTATGCCATACTAGAGCTAAATGGGTTACTTTCGTTTGTCTATTTGCCAAATTGCTTGAGTGCCTATCCAGATAGAACCGTCAAAATAAATATAGGAGATATCATAATTGACATAGCATTTATTTGCATTAGAAATACGTCACTTTTCAAATTCTATTGATACAATCGTTGTTCAGCACAGTTAATGTATCCATCATCCTGCTGCTCGAGAGTGCATTTACTCTCCATCCTCATCATATAATTACTGGAAGGAAGTGAAGATAACGTCTCAGGAAACGGACTATGGTCAGTGCAGGTTTGTAGGATGATATCACCAGTACCGGACCACGAATATTCAGAAGTCTTGACTAGATTATTAACTCAATTTTCAAACCACTATTGAAGGAATGCGTCGTCATCTCGTTATTTCTGAGTATTAGGAGTATTGAAGGTATACATGTATACATGGTGCTTCTTTGTCAACACAAATGTCAGTGAATTTCATTTATCGATTCGCCATAATTCTGGGGAAAGTAATTCATTCTGAAGGAGGCGATTTGATCGCTCATTCTAGCTCATAAAAATAGGGTACACAGTCCTTGAAAAAAATATTTACTTCATTATGAATATGGTATACGAACGATATTTTTATCTGTTTTATTTCAATAATTTTCATATAACTTTCACTAAAAACAGAAGATAATTAGGGTAACTTGTTGAGCTGATTAAGAACCAGGAATTCAGATTAAATCCCAGAAATAGATATTTACAAAAATTGAGAATATATAAATTAAAAAAAAATGTTAGCAAATCAAAATCGAATGAACTCTACTCTGAATAGATGCAATAAAAATAAATAATTGCGTTTTTTTGTTTTATTGGCTGGCACCGACTCCAAATAAAATAATAATAGTATCACGCAATTTATTTATTAGTTGATTTAAGTCGGCTGTTTTTTTTCTTAAAATGTTGTTATCTTTATGCACTTTAGAGCCCCTTTTTATTATTATCACGTCGGACATTTGCATGTCTCAAGTACAAATTTAGACAAGTAGAATTTTTCAATTAAAAAGGTTTTTTATCTAAGTAGTCAAATATTTTTGAATGAAGAAGCATCCATCAATATGAAAATATTGAGTACTCTGATTAAAGCGCGTAAAGTTCATTGGATTACCATTTTGAAACGTTTTTTGTGTTTTTAAGCTCATTGATGAAACTTTATCCTTAGCGTAATAATAATATCATTAGCGTTAACTTTATCATCAAATTTTAAGCCTAAGACAATAAACGTTTTGTTTTATTTTTATCTCTGAAAATGACAGATCACTGACAGATGGAAAGATAACATTTCAGAGCCCTCTCTCAGATGTTCATGAGACTATATTTCCAAGCGATTTGGCGGTTACATCTTCTAAAAAGTATGGAGGCTCCAATCCCTTGATGCTTTTCCAGTGTTCCTCCAGTATTTTTGACTTCTACTTAGGTTATGGGTTGACTCGACATTAGCATTAGCAACATCAACCAATCTCTGTAAGTCAGTTCACCCATAGAGGGCGACACTTGAGGTTGCTATCACACCCTTGACGCGGTTACGTATATACAAACCGATTGCTCTCTACAATTAGACTACGAGGCTATTCTGACGAGTCTAGGCTAAAGACGAGACGAAACATACATGTTTATAGCAGGTGTGATGCACAGTGGGGAGCATACACCTAATCATAGCATTAGCGTTCGCCCAAAAGGAAATTTGAATGTTGGTCTACCTTTCAAAGGCAGTTCTCACGTGTAATGCAAAAGTTAAATCGAAAACTGATTCATTCACGAATGAATTGTTCATACTAGTTTTAAATTTAATGCTAATACCAGCCTTCACTGAAAACCACTTGTACGTCAAATGCCAGGTTTATCATTTATTTGCATCAAACTAATGATCCGACTTGGTCCGGTTCTGTCTATGTGTCTCGTTCTTTATTAAAAAGTTAGCCGACAGATTGTCCGGAGGTTAGATTGTGCCTGACAGTTCATTAGCTGATACATCCTTATCATCGGTTTTTATGTTTATTTTTTCAGCAGATAAATCTATCGGCCGCTAAACTAACGCATTTTTCAAGAAAACAACCGCTACAGAGATACGGTTGTTCGGGTCTACCATAAACGTATCCGTGATACGCGCGGTGGAGGCGGTCCCTGGAATTCCGTCTATAATTAGATTATCTCTGACGTATACAGGAACACTGTTATGAAACGGTGTTATCAGTGATATGTTACTTTGGATGTGGACAGGATGGCACTTCCATGAAGATTAATCTGAAAGGTGCCGATGGCACAAATATTTAAATTTTCAGAAAGTTACAATCTGTCATACAGTGAGAACACAGAGTCTATATGTTATATTCATTTTTTTTTGAGATTCTTGTATGAAGATAATTTATTAATGTTTCCAAGTAACAGTACAGTGTCGATGTTAGAGTGACAGCCAGAAAACAATTTTGATATAATTTTTCCTATAGCAGTGAAGCACTGAAAGCAACCAAAAAAATAGTCCACAGACGCGCTTCTGACTAAGAATTTTATTTTTAGACATTGGTTTTTCGCATTTATTCTTTGAGTTGGCTCGCATCGGAATGTCATTGTTTGTAACAAGTTCCCGTGCTCTGGAAGATAACGTCGATGCAGGCATAATTCTATTCATTTTTCCAACGAATTTTTCCTAAACGACGCATATTCCACTTCAGTACTAGCGGCAACTAGTGTTCTGAAAGATAGGAACAGTCCTCGTGTTCAGATGGACCTAAAGTTACTAGAGACGTTGAAGTGCAGGTTGTAGCTGAAATCGTTGTCAATCCCGAACAATCTAATAGGCAGGTAGCTGTTAAAAGTCTCAAAAAGCAACAAATTAAATATTTAGCAAATGAAAATAGTACAATACATGAATTGTTGACAAGTGACTCTAATAGTAGAAGTGAATTTTGTGAGATAATTGTCAGCAAGAATTATGATCGATCCAGAATATGTGGGTTATATTTGTTTCTGTTATAATATTACCTTATTTGCAAGTTGAAGAATTAGTATGCAAAGTTATACGTATGGGAGTGATCAAAATCCCTATCTGTTTTACAAAAGAACATTTTCTCAGGAAATCAACTATTGAGCTGGAAGTTTTGGTAATCATATCATAGGACCCATATTCTTAGATATCAACTTGAATGGATCTAGATATTTACAAATGCTAAAAAATGTTGATACTTCTCAAATAAATAATATTGTTATCCACACATTAGAATAAGAGATACAAGATGTTACTTGGATGCTACTTATTCTGGGCGATGGATCGGTGGTTGAGATACAACAAAAACAACTGAGTGGTACGGTAATCTGACCTTGCACAAATCGACAATGCAAGCTGGTTATTTTAGACATGCTTCAAAATGATTATTATTGAACATATTACCTCTTATATCTTTCCATATAATTGCTAATCAAAATTACACAAAGTGACCTCAGAACCGTCACATTCATGTAAAAAAATTGACCTTGTAGGACATCAATAGATAGCGATGTTGCTGTCGCACCCTTAGCAGCTTAGCTATAATGATATTTAGAAAAAAAAACAATAGCTTCGCTATACTCACGCATTTAAGCAATGGAGAAACAGATATGTAGCAGACCACATGCATAGTAGAGAGTACTCAGTATAAGTCGTTAGCTTCTGACGTAAACGATTCCGATAACTACATAGTAAGAAGTCTTTATGAACGAAAAGGGATGCAGCTATAAATCAGTTCACCCTTGTTGGACGTAACCGAAGTTCGAATATACCTAACAGGATTATTAAATAAATTTTGATTAGAAATATAATATCTGTGCGAAACAATCTGTTCATGTACCTGACGATACTGTTTATGTTGAATAACGAACTTGTAATGAAAATGACGTTCCCAAAACCCTTCGTATTTACTCGTATATCAGCGTCACTTCCGTACAACACATAAACCACGCTTCCATTTAACTGTTACACCATAACTTTGGTTACTTTCAACACTCATTTGCATCGAGAAGTGTCACGGCGTCGCGACGCGTCGGCCCGAAATTGACGAAATACGACCGACGGTCCGTGTTACTCATCCGAAAAATGTAAGCGGAACAGAAATAGGGGTTACAAACGCTAAACGAAACACATAAAGTATCATGCAGCTTTTAGGGTGTGTAAAGGAGAAATTTTTTGCACCTAAAGCTTGACAGAAGAAGATTCATGTAGATTGTAGATGCTCTCACTTGGTGAAACTCTTCCATCATGCAGATAGAAAGATTGTGTACTTCGGACTTCCCTCCATATCTCTGCACGTGATTCACTTCCATTTGTAGATGACTATTCGGTGATAATTTCGATGAAAAAACGTTTTTTCGAGTGATAAAAATACTCAGAAACACGAAAACAAAAAATTCGATCACAATATTTCCTTCGGTGTACTGAATACGAGTCGGGTAATACAACAGCTTGTGGAAAAAAACAGGATATCAACTCAAATTTAGGAAGTGTTCCTCAGCATCCAAGCTCCTGACATTGTATGAAGCCCAGGTAAGATCCCATGCTCTGCTGATGTTTGGCAAGCTGCAGCCTCAAATACACATACAAAGGACAATAATTCGATATATTTATGACCATGTGAAATTGAAAGCATATACAGTCAATGTATGTTTGTTGCAGATCAAAATCTTACAACCTAAAGCCGTTCTCCCATCGACGAAAAGTCATTGACCTGGAGGCTTTCTTCTGATATGCTAACAGATGTTTTCCTCTCTATGAATATATCGCTGTCCCAGCCTACCAGATAGTACTAATTCTCCAACTTTGACCCTTTTGTTATTCAATAATTTGGACCAATCTATCAAGAAACTTTACCCGTTCCCAAAACATGAAATCACGTATTAACAAACTCCGTTTAACTTCCTTGTAGCAGTTACAATACTCAGGCCTCGCCTTCATGATTTCCCAGGTATGAAATCAAATGCACCAATGACAAATCTGGATTTGTTTTCTTGCAATGTCCATTTCGAATTCCGATTTCTACACATGCATACGTAAACAAAAATATAAATATTCCCATCAGCCAGCACGTAGAGATAAATTTTCGAGGCATCCGAATGAAAAACCGCTCCCACATTCGTTATAAAACACACACATCTTGCGGCAGATAAAGCGACGGGACACAGGGAAGAAGAAGAAAGAAGGAAGGTATATTATTCGGTGGATCGCAGAGTGCCGAGGTTCGAAAGGCATCGGTTGCGTATTCTTATCATGGCCAACTGTAAATAACTGCGATTTGTCCATGTCCGGTTCCAGACAAATGTTTGCTCCCGGCACAGCAGTCGGGAAAGCAGCAAGGAATGCGCAAAGATTGAGAGAAGGGAGAACACACACACGGAGTGAAAAAATGCATACTATTCCTGGGAAAAAGACAATTTTCCAACCCATATCCCTTCGTCTGTCAGACGGGGACCTTCCGGTGCGATGTCCGTGAATAGAGGTGAGAGTGACATTGAATAGAGTGAAATGTACTTGTTTACATTCTGCTTTATTCAACATACATTCGTACAAAGCTTTGACACTATTGTGATAATTAACTTTAAAATAAGAGAAAATGTATTCCAAAAGGATCGCAACAAAGTAACTGGCTATAAAATATGAATTAGTACTAAAATTGTTGTCACGAAAGCAACTTATGTGGTGTGAACCTCACATATTCCCCTACCAATACAGACATTTTGTCCTTTCTTGTGTCTGTCTTAGGGGAAATATTTTTTTGGCGATTGCAATCACAATTTAGTGTGATGAACTATTTTATTTCTCAAGGTATTTCACGTTTTAAGATATTTCATTCATTAACCTATTTCATTCTTCTTAATGTATTCTATAACTTGATAATAAGATATTTCATGAGAAAGTTAACCTAGAATACAAATAGATGGTAACTTATAGTTGTGCATCGATACAAATTCAGTTTAAGGATCATTCTGTTTTTTTGAATCTCTTTATGTTTTCATGAAGCTTAAATCATGTTTTTTATTACTAGTATGGAGTACACTCATTCTATTATTAATAATAATTAAATTACACAGGCTGCATGAAGGAGGAGCTTCATCAAGTAAGAGCGTCTACAATCTACATGGATAACAGTAGCGTTTATCAAACTTTTTACTCAAAATGGTGAGATAGTAAAGTTACCAGATATTTTATCATTATCATGTTTCTAACCCTGCTTCCGACAATGTCGGTCTTGTTGGCTTCCCCGCTTGTTCCCCTTCCCCACTTCGACCAGAAGTAGTGCATATTTTTCATCGTCACGTCGTTTCGTTAGAAATAACTTTCATAGCATATTCACACAGTCTACCTAGAATGTAGAAAGACAGTCAGGATGATGGAAATGTTGTGTTCACTGAAGTCTAATAGATGGCGTTGTAGTGGGGTTTAGCTACTGTCTAAAAGATGGCGCTTTACGAATCTGACTAATATCAAAATTCATCTTGTATATTTTATATATGAATAAAAATGTGAAATTTTAACCCCTTCAAATAAACTCATCAAAGACAGTCAGGATGATGGAAATGTTTTCTGGTTGGGGTTCTATTCCCGCAGGCAACACTTTTTTAACATTTCCCAGTTATGAGTTGAGTCGTCGCTCTCACCCATGGCAGTAGAATCCAATATAAAATAATACGTGATTAAATGTATGCTCTCCATAATGCATCAGACCTGCTATAGACATGCATGTTTCGTCTTTAGCTTAGACTCATTAGTATAACCTGGCGGTCTAAGTGTAGAAAGCAATCGGGTGGTATATACGTAACCCAGTCAAGGGTGTGATAGCAACATCAACTCACCTAAGTGTCGCCTTCTATGTGGACGACCATTGTTAGGACCGTTGGCTTTGTAAGATGTCAATGGGCGGACCCCATAGAGGGCGACACTTAGGTGAGTTGATATTACGTAATCTTAATCACGCGTATAGAATTTTTCATTCAGCCAATTTTGCGGCATTTAAAAATCAGAAAACTATGGAAGTGAATTAATCATATTGAATTTTTCCAACATCTCCGAACAAAAAGTGTAGGCAGACGCATCAAAGCAAGAGAGCGAAGGCACGTTTTAAGTTTGGAAAATGATAAACGGGAGGTCGCGTGGAAACAGCTAGATTGTTGATGTTATCAGGGAAGTATCCCAATCCGGATGGGAACAGGCGCCCAAAATTGCGTTGTGCCAGGCTTCGTGTCTGCAGGCGTCGCCACGCAAAAAATAAACAAATTTTATACCCGCGCCGCACGTTGTGTTTACTTAGGAAGACGTCGGTTTTGTTTTCAAGTTGAAGGAGAAAATAAATTTTGTGGATATGAACGGCCTCGGTAAATCACCTGATGTCCGATATGGCTTAACAAGAAAATATTGGATAGGGTAAATAATAGGAGGCTGTTTATCTTGTCTGGAAGGCGTTTAAGTTGAAGATGAAATGTAAGCAGTTATTCTAAGGCGATACCTCCTCCAAAGACTTTCCTTTTTTTGGACGAAATGTTTCTGGTGATTCCTTTTTCTTGCACACTGCTAGTGCTTTTACTTTATAAAAGTCTCCTTAGGTTTAATTCTGTTGTACAGGACGTTACTTTATTGTAGGCCGTTGAAAACCAGACCTTTTGGGACACATGTTCGTATGAACTTTTCTACTTCAATTTGGTCCAGGAATGTGCACTTTTGGTTATCTGTACAAGAATTTGCAATAGTTGGTAATCACTTTTTTAACATAGACTCTTAGCTTGTTCGCAATGAAAATAGTACTTCCCACCTTGCTATTTCCTTGGGACAATTATTTCCCGAAGTATGATAATCGAATAAGAATTTTAGGAAACCTTTTTATACATTATCAAACTGAACTTGCTTATTTTGGGTCTTTGGTCCAGCAAGATATATTTTTATTAATATGTTGTAGCAACGAAATTGTCCCGGACGCTGGTTAGGAACTGTAATATTATTGCAACGTTATAAAAAAAATGATGGAGTTTGCGTATTAGCCACAAAAGTAAAATAATCTTATTAGTCGACATATAAACAAGGACCCAAGAAACATAAACAATAAAGCAGTATTTGTGACCCGCAAAATATACGTCCGCAAATATTATTAAAATTGGTACAACAGTTAGTTAGACTAATTTTTAATTTGTTCGCTTTTTGTTATTTCTCTTCTCTGAGCACTAATTTTACTCCGGTGGATGTTGACTAGAACAAGGTAAAAAAAACCCAGAAAAGTGAACTTCAGCTATCGACTTCCGATTCCGAGAAACGGTTTTTTCCTCCAGAGGGTACAAAAACATCTTTCGTCATCACTTAATAACGATAAGCAATTCTAATTTGCCGCTGAGCCAAACTTCGTCAATTAAGGGACATATTTTAATCTTGCCCTTCAATTTGCTGGGAAGATCCCGGTCTCCTCCAGGAAAGAAATCCGGAGACCGCCGTTTAAATTAAAACTTCCTTCATTCTTTATCTTGATTTATTCCGCTTTCTTAATTATTATTGACTCTAATTACCTACCTAGGTCTCAGAGCAGCGCCGTACTTCTTGCCAGGAGTTTGATGCACAGGCGGTTCACAACTATTAAGAGAATTTGGCTTTTTTACTCTCTGAGGAGATATGCTGCTGGTGAATTTTGATATAGTCATGTTTTTCCGCTCAATATCGTAGCCGGACTATTAAATTGCTAGTAAAATGTACTAGGAAACTAGGAACATTCATACCGCCGAATTTTCACCAACCTTTAAACTTGATATTTATGATTTCAATGTTGTGTACCCACAATTTTCTATTAATTTCAGTTTCGACTCTTGTGTTTTAGGGGATGAGAGGGCTTCTAGATCGTTGCTTGATATGACCAACAGGTCCTCCATGGGTGAACCTAAATTCAGCCTATAGAATCATTAGCTTCACGAAAATGAAGCTGATAAAAATTTTGCTGAGTCTCTCAATGTCCAAATTTCAGGGCGAGTGGTAATATTTGCGATTATTTCCATACCAGTAGAGATTACCCAGGTCTTGTTGAAGCCCCCCTCCATTCCCTGCCCAGCCGTGGCGGTATTATAAAAGCTTTTGTGGTCGTTCGTTTCGGTATAATCAGAAATTAATATGAAATTCGCTCATGTATATGCAATTATGAAGCCGGATGTTTCTGGAGGACGAGGAGGAAGAGAAACGGACGGTGTGGATGTAGGTATATATATAATATTAGACTCCTGTCGAGATACTTTGTGTAGCAGTATGAGTATAATGAAAATCTCTGATAATGGTATTGTAGATTTACACATTTTTTCAGTCAGAACCTGAGCTGCAAATATTTTGACAATTCCACTGACTTGTAGATTCGCTTGAAATGAACAGACAATGAAAACGTAATTTAAAATCGTGGCGTCAAGCAGATTTATAAATAAGGATTTGGATAGGATTTTAGAACTGTTGATAGTTGAAATTAAATATAAAAGCTATTGAAAAATTAAATCTCTACTAATCTCAAAAATCAAAGGTTTTAGCTTGTTATAAGTTTCCATATTCCCAAAATTTTGTTCCTATCGGATCAGCAGCTCTGAAATCAGGAGACCCAATCGCACTTTTTCTATTAATCTGGATCTCTAATCAGTTGAAATTTAGTAAGTAATCTGTAGTAAAAGCTGCTAAAACAGCAACAGAACAAATTAGCTTTCGCTAAGAACGAAGCTAACTACGATACTTTAGGTTAGACTATTGCTAGCTGCCAAATAAAAAACTGAACTTAAGCAAAAAAAATTATTCCGCCTTGTCTGTTTCCCCATTTTGTAGTTAAAGTATGAGGATATTCTCTTCCAAAGCATGAGACTTGCACCATTGTACGTCGCCGCTATTGCCTGCCTGCCCTGAAACGCTGCCGCAAAGGGGCGTATGTCGATTGACTCATGGCAGACTGCTTTTATTCTGCGATGGGTATCTAGCATCCATGTTCATTAGGAGATGAATGTGTGAACAGTCTATGTTTTAAAATTACCGACAATTACCAAATCAAATGTTCACAGACGACAGAATGTCTTCAAGCAACGTCAACAAACCTATATACCCTCCTTCCCACGTTCCCACTCCCAAATTTGCTTCCCTAAAAGAAATTATCAGGGTCCTCATAAACGTTCAAGAACTAAATTTGGGCTTCCTCCGTTTCTTTCCTATTTTGACAATAACTCCGCCGCTACTGAACCGATTCTGGGAACCATGGTTTTTGGTGCTTGTCACTGGTTCATCAAAATCCGAAAAATATTTCCTGAGTACAGACAGACAGACAGACACAAATGAGTGTCACGATTTTTCGTCATGGATCATCAATATATACAATTCGAAATGTTTACGTCGATTTTCTGTCAATTGGAGTGGGAAGTAGAAAGTGGGAACAGAAACTTTAAAAATTCTACAAACAGGTTGAAAATTATTGGAAACAGTTGAATATCTGGGCTTGGGAATGCTTGATAAAGGTTTAGACGTTGATATTCTTCCTGCCAAATATACTTTGGTTTTATTCCTTTGCTGCTTTTGTCCGCAACTTGGAAGCTGAGCAGTTATCTACAATTCTTTGCTGGCGGTTTCTTGAACCATCACTTAGATTTTGAATTGCTTCTTATTTTATACTTTATAGTTTTCGTTCAAGTCCTACGTTCACCGGCTCATTTTCAGCGCTTTATTCAGATTCTTGGTCTGGTTATTGTTCGCACAAATTAATCAAATGCATCAACTTGTTCGCTATTGTAGGTTTGTTTAATTACAATGTTTCAATAAAGGCTGATCAGGGGCTCAACGTAGTCTTCTAATTTTTCAAAAAAACTGTCATGTATTTCGATTTGGGAATTTGCAGACTTGTTCTATCATGAGTTCTTCTCATAACAAATTTGACGAAAATCTACAGCGATTGGGTTTTATGGAAGAACCACCTTAACTCATACTCAAGCTTTCCTTGCAGCAAAACAGCATATCTACCTTTCCTGTTTGTCTTTACGTATATTGAAGTGTCGTTACATTATAATATCACAGCAATATGATATATTTAAATATCTAGACATTTATTTCAAGATTTCTTATTTCTGTTCCACATATAAATCTGTGTTTTACAACTTAAAATGCGATTCAATCCAATGTTTACGTAAATACAACATTTTTCTCACTAAGACGCTCTCAACCGTCATTCATCAAGATCCTCGTTCATGAACTTAACGTTTCCTCACTCGCACGAGTGGTGTTAGTGACACTTTCCGAGATCAAAGGGTCCATTTTGGTTTCACGGTAAACGATACCGACGTGTGGTCCACGTGTGCACAGCCTTCTGAGACCTCTTTGTTACGCGATTGTTTATATATCGGTTTTGGGGAGCTTTGGTCTTCAGGGAATAAACTTCGGGATGGGTTAAGAGGTTTATACGTGGAACCGATGAGACGTTCGGAAATATCTGGGTGTTTAGAAATATCGCGTTTGAGATGGTTGAGTGATGAAATTAGAGGTTTAAAATGTTTCTAGGCGGTTCGAGGATCCGGGCAGAAAATTGTACTTCTATAGGTGCTCCAAAACCAAATTTAATTGAAATAAAAACATCTTGTTGAACAAATAACTTCTCTAACGTTTCGGCTGTCTTGGCAGTATAAGGTATTCATTCAACTTCTGAGAATAGGTCTGGATGTTAACATTTTCACTTCAAATGATTCAGAGCGACTGAGCTTCAGAGTATAATAGCAACTCTATTCACAATTCATGCGACTCATCCATTTTGTTACATTGATTGTTGAAGAATTCCCGCATCCTTCTCGCTCGAAACCTAAGACAAAGGAATTGCAGTGATGAAAAGAATGCGCGCCGCGTCAACGAATTCGTTCGGAATTAAGGTGAACGATTCGGTAATTAATTTTCTCTTTCACTCAACACAAACAAAACTGTCGTCGTCTGTATTAGACAACCTCTTCTCTGCTGCAAAAAGTTATTGTTTCGGCTGGAGCCGTGTCGGAGATGATGTCATGAAACAGAAGACAATGAGTTCCATTTAATTCTCTCTTCCAGGAAAATTAGGTGAGCGAAGGAGGCTTGTTTAAGGAAATTTTCCTGGAGGATCGATGCCCTGAAAACTTTGAGGTGTTTAGAAGATGTTGACTGCGGAGGAGACACAGTGTAGCTGCTGCTGTTGTCAGGTGGAGTGACGCAATCACACCGCATTGGAAATGGAGATTTGAACTAGATTTATGAGCTGTTAATCCTTCGAATTACAAAAAAATATAACATCCGAAAGATCTTAAATCTTTTATGATTGAAAGAAGTTCCAAACGTTCAAATTTTTAATTTTTCCAAAACTTACTTCAATTTGATTAACAAATCAGGAACCAAATATAAATATTTATTAAACTGATATCACTGCACATGAAATTCAGATTCCCCCTTCTTGACACTACTTTTGAAGTTTAAATATCCTTCTAATTATTTATTATTCTCATTCAGTTAGATACTATGTTACTGACGACCAGATCATCTTCGCTGAGGAAGATATCTCGTATATGATAATGAAATCGGTTCAACTCTGAATATGGCGAAGTGTGAGTATCAAAAACCTAATTCTAGGAAATGAAAGTTATAGAAGGATTAGAGAAGGGCAAATATCTAAGAATGATTCTTAATAAACATGGAAACAGTTCGGATGAAATGAGAGATCTGTTATCGGTTGAACAAGGGACGAACTGTTATCCGTACTTCAAACGCCCTCTTGTGGGAAAAAATATAACAAAGAAGGTAAAGAGGAAGTGAGGACCACCACGGAAAGGCTGGAAATATGACGTAGAAAGAGCCATTCTGCCTTACGTCCAAGGAATATCAGATGGTCAGCAATACAAGTTTCAAACAAGATTCTCTATGAATGCCACCCTCAGAAGTATCCCAACAAAACCTAAGCCCAGGAATGAATGTCAAGAGACAAAGGACTGCATCTATCAGATACCATATCAATGTGGTAAAATCTATGTTGGAAAAACAAAAAGGCTACTGGAAGTAAGAATCAAAGAACATCTTCTCAACACCGAGCGAGTAGAGACCGGAAAATCTGGAATAGCTGACCGCGCATGGACGGAGCACCAATAAATAACTTGGGACGACGCTAAGGTTATTGCCAAGGAACCGCACTGGTATCGAAGAAAATTCAAGGAGGCGGCATTCATCACCAATAACAGTAACGTGTACAGCAAGCCCAGCGTAGACATTAAACCAATATGGCAGCCACTCATAAAGAAGTTCAATTACGACTGGACTAGACAACAAACAATGATAGACCAACAGCCACGTCAGCAGACCGGAACACCCCTCATCTGAAACCAATCAGAACAGACCACACACGACGACACGTCACAGGACATAAAAGGAACATGTTCGCCAGTTCACCTGAAGACGATAGAAGATTGTATATCAAGCGAAACGTTGTGATACTCAAAAAATTTTATAGACAATATAAAAGTAAATACGTGTTTGTAGAGAAAAAAATGGACTTGGTATGGAGAAAAGGCCGGTTGTGCTTTTAAAAATGGATGGAATTTTAAGGAATATCACTCTGGCTTCGAATCTATCTTTGAATGGTTTCATTGTTATCAGAGTACTTGAATACAAATACTCAACTCATTTTGGCTCAAGTAAATATCCGATTTCCTTTGTTTCTTCGGCCGGGTTTTCCAGCTGGCACATTCCCGTTTCCCGTGTTTCCAGCCCGCCCACGCAGCGCGCGCCCAATTAACCGCGACGCACCGTCCAATCGGGTGCGTTCTCACCTGGCAGGTGGCCGCGCGCTGCCGTCGTCCCGCGTCTCGGACGCCGTTCGGGTCCGGGGTGGGACGCACCTGCGCACCTGGCTCAGGTGCGACCAATCACACACCTGTACCTGCCTGCCGAGCTGTTCTACCTGGCGCGCGAAGCTGCCGTGGGAGGATTTACCTGCTGCCAATCGGGAATCTGATGTCGGGTGTCACTGATAATGCTATCTACATGTTAGGGTATGTGGTCTTCATAATCAGTCAGTATCGCCACCAGGGCCGGATCAACCCTGTCTACGCCCCTAGGCAACAATCTTGTCAGGGCCTCTAGGCAATGCAGGTCAGGTCTTTTTAAGTTGTGAGTAAGTTCCAGATGATTGACTCCAGGAATTCCGTTATTTCAATGTCTTATGTGATATCACAAAAAACGTGGTTACTTCAGGTCTCGTGATGGGGCAGGAAATAGAAACGACACGGTTATTTTAAATTTATCTTATGGTTCTGAAGTATTTCATTAATTGTCAGGCATGGCAATAAAATAATATTGTTATAGAACAATTTCATAAAAACTAAAAAAAATCCGTTGATGGAACGTTTTTTTCTTGGTGCGTGCACGGGCCCCTAGGCAGTTGCCTACTCTGCCTAATGATTAATCCGTCACTGATCGCCACTAAGTTATATCATAAATAGTGGCTGGACAAGAAAAATGGGCAGGGTGAAATGCATGGGGGCCCAGGGATGGGAGACCCGCAGGTTTGAAGAGAATTATGGATTCCATCACAATTTTCAGGTGTTCGGCTGGTCACGTACTTGTACTGATTTTGGCTCTCCAGATTTTTAAGAGGGTCCCAAAATTCGAAATTTCCCTGGCGCCTGCATTTTTTCTATATACAAGAAGGGAATTTTGCTGATGCTCTCAAAGCTGGGAAACTTCCTGCTGAAAATTAAAGTCAAGTTTCATTTCGCTGAGCCTATCGAGTAGGCGATGATATTTTAGCCAGAAGTTCAGTTCATTCTAGTTGCCTACAAGTTTAGTTGGTGACAGTTGTCAAATATGCCTAATTGTTTCTGGGTTACATAAGTTTAAAGTGAACCTATTACGATAAATGATGAAAACGAACAAGGCGCATTATCAGGCTGTATGTTTTTCAAATTTTCAGCGTGGATCAAGCTACAAAGGGCCTTTTGAGGAAATCAATCGGGTGCACGATGGCAGGTCGAGTTTATTCGCTACCGTACAATACGTGGCTGACTCCCCTTAAATGACGGTTATTGCGGCAGTTACAGAAAAATATTAATTTCATTCGGAACATGATTGAACAAGATCGACATATAAGATATGTTACTGTCAGAAACATCAAAGATTGTTAGAAGATACTGACACTATCTTACATAAAGATTTGGAGGATCGTAAGCTTTGTTGCTAGTTGAATTTTCACTTGTTTTCAACACAAAAAAAATATCGTGTGAGATGGTGCAGATTTACACTAGATCGCATTGGCCGTGGATGGTCTATCACATCAGTTAGTTGATGTACAGCAAGAAGAGCGTTGAAGGAAGGACAGATCCCAGTGGAACATCAGCATTTAAGGTAAATGAATCATATCCATCCACTACAGCATACAAGAATTGGACCTTGAGGAAACTATCCAACCACTGGCATCAACCCGGCTGCAACCTATAGGCAGAAAGCTTGATCAGAAGTATCTCATGCACACCCTGTCGAAGGTCAATAGCTCTGCTTCACATGTGCGTGATGTGGGACAGAAGATCTCCCGAGGATGTATGTTTGCAGATATACTGCTTTGATCCCGAAACAGCAAGAATCGTCAGTTTAGTTCTTTGGAAAAGAAGCCAAAACAAAAAGATTTTGAATTACTGGACTTGTTCCCACTGTAGCATTGGAGGATATACGTACTGTTCATTCAGAATAGTACTTTACAGATTGTTTGCCTTGGGTTTATCGGAAGGTTTACAAAAAACGTTCAAGAGAAAGGATCCTCTTGCATTAAGGTAATGCTCGGGCTTGCCCTACTGCTAGGAGAAAGAAAATAGTCCAGAACTAGCATCTAATGACCTGGTCCTATTCCTGCGACTCCAAAGAAGCGGTTAGTGAAACGTGAAATCAACTGAGGCCAGAAAATCAGGAAAAACGTTTGTAAGAATGCAAAAATGCATTGGCTGTGAAGAAGAGTACTATGAAAAATAATAAATAAATGTGTTTAGTAAACAAAATCTGTTCTACTCTACTAGGGTCCGTAGAAAAAAAAACAGCATTCAACAGAATGTTGTTCTATTCTGTGGAAAAGTTCAACATTTTGTTTGGTCCTATCTCAGATAAGGGTATGATTGAAACATACTTCAAGAGTGGTCACAAGAGACAATCCATGTCTGTGTCCAGGCTGCCAGGCTGTCATGATCATTCATTTCGTAAATCTTTGTTTATCATGAACTAGTTCTGTGACTCCTCTTCTAGCCGCTATTAAAAAAAGGCAAATGCGTAAGCAGTGTGATCGATTTTTATCGCCGTTGTATAAAATTACACTACATGTCTGGTATATACACCATACTGCTAAAGCGTTAAATCTGAAATTCTTGACAGTATATTCAACTCATACCTATGTGTGCCTCATGCTTGTGACGCAATCATATACTTTTGATCTTACGAACAATGTGATCATTAATTCTGAACATCTGCAAGGTCTACCTTCCAGACAGTCGAGTGTTTTGATAAGTGTTCCCGTATCCCTAATTCATGTTTACTAACACTTCACATGTTTTAGTGGTAGTTGTATGGGCCTTTTTTTAGTATGTTTGTTTTACGTTTTACTACTTGAACCATAAACCTCTCATACAAAAAGGTAATTCATAAAAGTTTTATGCACCCATTCGAATAAATAAACAACTTTTAATAAAATATTCCCCGTTTACATAAAAGCTAATATATACACAAATTTCAGGTGAATTTGTAAGGATGTCAGCAAGTCAGGCCGTAAAGTTTTTATATTCCGACTCTCAGGAGAGACTAAATACGGTTTTACGAGTTTTAAATGCTGCCAGCTACAAAATCTCCTACAAAGACTATATTCATGAGGAAAGAATTAATGAGATCTGAAAATCTGGATGTTTTTATTAAAAGAGTAGCATACATACAAATATGAGATTTATGCAAGATATTCCACTTTGTAATAAAACAATAAGTGAGCAATTCTATCTTCATGATGGAAGAGCTTCACCAGGTAGGAGCATCTACACTCTACATAAAAACACATATATGACGAAATCTCTTACTCAAGCAATAGATATCTATACAAACAAAGAAAACTTAGCAACGTAGCAGTATAGCATAGTACTTAAGTTTATTTTTCATATATATAATCCATAAATGCGCTTTTCATTAATTTGAATACTAGAAGATCAGCTGATTACTTCTGTTTATCATCTGTATCTGCTGTACTTCTTCTATTCCTTTTCTGACGTTCGCCAGTTTCCTAAACCTGCAGATAACATCATAAGATTAAGATGTAGTGTGTTTAACAACGGTGCTTTAAAACTAATATATACATTTGTAAAAAAATGAGTCTTGATCAAAAGTCTCGCTGCCCATATTACCGTTTTTGCGAAGTCAATAGTCCTTGCACTGCTTTATAGTGGCCCATACAACATCTATCAATAAGGGCGAAATGATTCATAGCGACATGTCTCGTTCTTCGCAAACAACTGCCTCGTTTTTTTTTTCATACTTTGTACGAATAAGAAACCACCCTTTCTCTTTATGATTCTTTGTAGTTCATTGCATTTGCTTCGATATCCGATGACACATACATCATCCCTTTGAAGTGACGATCCTCATAATACCAATCTCATCACGATACCGAAAGAAAACAATACAAAGACCATGCAGAACACAATGAGGGCAGTCTTCTGGATCACGGCCCTCTCCAAGGTGCGTAACGGGGACCATATCCTGGATGAATCACGACCAGTAACCGTGGCCGCCATTCTTGGACGTGTGCAAGCAGGAGGAGAAAGAACAGACGCCTACGGGGCAGTAGGCACCCTCTTTCCGTTCCAGAAAAGCAGCGACGTCGGAAGCATGAGATGAAAGGGTGGCATTGTGGGAGACTCCATTCAGTCCAATAGTTTTAGGTTTGGAACCGACTTCAAAGAAAGATGTTATCAGTTGGAGGGTCCAGTTTTTACCAAAAATTCAGTTATCCACCTTTATTTGTATAGTTTGGAATTCTGCATCTATCTTATAATATTCGCAGTAGAAAGCAGTGCATTTTTAAGATAATTCAGACAGTGATACGATATCAAGGATCTAAAATACTTGCTTTTCAGAATACAGTTAAAGTGATTTAATAAAATATAGTAATAACCATATAATGTTCAATTAAGGCAATATCCTTTTTGTAAGATTCCAGCATATACAATATAACATTACAAAACTATATTTCATTCATAGCGAAATTTTATTAACGAAAATAAAAAAATTAAAAGAACAATTGTTTCAATATACAAAAGTCTAGTCTGTGACAGTAGCCAACTTTGTATGATTGCAGTCACATAAGTCAAAATCCTCACCTTTAATTAGAATTATATGCTAGGTCATATAAACAAATGATTAATAACCTATTGGACTGCAATAATTATTCTCTTTATATTGGTTTAAGGTATCTTCCCACAGGCCAAATTTACCAAAATTTGTTTTCAATCATTGTCTATTCCCGGTGGCGTTAAATAAGGCACAAAATATAGTTCGAATATACAGTCTACATTGTAGATGCTCTTACTTTGTGAAACTCTACCATCATGCAGATAAAAAGTTTGTGTAATTAACGCATAGTTTTACAAATAAAACTCTTTTCTTTTCGCATTTATATTTATATTGGTTACATCATAGGAATACCTCAGGAAATTTA
Source organism: Bruchidius siliquastri (assembly GCA_949316355.1). Classification (NCBI taxonomy): domain Eukaryota; kingdom Metazoa; phylum Arthropoda; class Insecta; order Coleoptera; family Chrysomelidae; genus Bruchidius; species Bruchidius siliquastri. Next base: position 37,404,410 of record OX438533.1, on the reverse strand, counting down.
ATAGTTTTGCAAAATAAATGAATAAAAAATGGTCCAAATTGCAAACCTGAAGTTTTACGTTTATACTGAAACATATTAAAAAATAATAAAAAAATTTGCTTCCCATTCTAATTAGAAACAAACTGCGTTTATGAAGCTAAATATCTTGAATTTCCTGAGATAACAATAGGGATGGAATAATCAATAGATTATATATTTAGGGATATATTTAGGATGGGGGATTCAAGGCAGCTAGTAAAGGTTAGTATTAAAATTCCAAATTTGCAAACATTGTGAGTGCCTTGCTAATAATTATTAAAATTAATCAACTATTCCGTTGATATACCACCATCATTCTCCATCACTGATTTTCCCGTTCTCTGGCCTGTCCTTTCCTCCCTATTGTACACGTCGAAAGGTATACTACGGATTTGGGGGTTCATTGGGAGACGGGGGGAGGAGGAGAAGTGCACCCCTTCGCTGTCCATTAATCAATGACGATTGCCGAAGGGACAAAGTCACAGCCTACTTTAAAATGCGCGGGGGTGGGAAAGGGCGGAAAGAAAAGAAACAGAGGGGTAGTTTTTTGCGTCGGTTATTCGTTCAAGGTTCCTTGACTGAGGGGCTCATAGAGGTTGCGCTTATAGCACTCAATAGGAGTGAAGGAATATATATTTAGGGTAGGCAATAAATAATATAAAGTTGAAAAATACATTTACTAGGAGGCAATTGTTTCCGAGAGCAGAATCAGAAACATATTGTTCTTATAATGAATGTTTCAAAATATTGGCATTCATCTCTAAACGTTTTCTGTTTTGTCTACGGAAGACGCCAGTTTCTCTTCTAATGGAGTCATGTCTTTGTTGTAGATCGATCGCGGTATTCCCATCTGCTGAATCAGTGCACAGTGTCCACTTTTACTTTATAAACTATTTCAACCACCCTATGAACAACAATCCATTTTAGTGAGATGGTAATTTTTGTAATATAATACACTACTAAAACAATAAAATTACTTGACTTGCTGAACATCGAGCCGGCATTCTGAATATCTAAATATGTTTGATTTAAACCATAATGAAACTCCTGAAGGTTGGTTTGTTTCTGCGGATTCACCCTGTATAGTGCTGTCAAAAGTTCCTAGCTATTGAAATAACAATAACTTTTGAATAATTGGTTTTATAAAATTGAAATTTAATGGTATACAATGTCATCATAAAGATATTGTTCAACCATAAAAACACGCCTTTCTATACCTTCGTGGAGCGAAGGTAGAGGTGGTTGAAGGGATCTTGAGAAAAATGAGGTGTCAAGTGAGCATTTCTCCAAAAAGTCAAGCAGTTGAGGAAATACCATGCAGTTCTTTGCTTATAAGATGCAATATTGCATGTAATATGTTAAGCCAGGGGCATTCGAGCGATCATGCAGTCGATATAAATAAACGAGGTTTGCCAAAAGTCAAAATTTATAAAAAAGTGATTTGGCATGAAGATATCTCCTCAATGGTAACAGCTGCTCTGAAAAAGCTAAGATGAAGATAGTACCTTTCACCATCCAAACTTTGTTGTCCTAAAATTCTCTTTGCTGTCATGTTTGGGTAGTATACTGCTCTAACACACTATTCATACTTGATGCAGTTTTGAGGAGAGTCAGTCTACTTGTCAACGACTCTTTCCTGACGCGCCATCCCAAGTCATTTTCTCGTCAAAGAGCTGTCTAAACCTTTCTACGCATATGGCAAAAGAGTCTATATTCGTGCGCTTGCTTCTGGAATCATTCCCTGCTGGAATTGTTCATATATAGGGGAAAAATTCGGTTTTTATGCTTATTGCTACTGGACATTTCAAATAAAAAGACAGGCATCACAATCAAGTAATACTATTAAAATGGAATAGCATATAGACAAAAATTTGACAGTGAGATATTTTCTCTAATACAATAATTAATAATCACCCTTTCCCTGCAATATATATGAAATAGTTCCAATCTCAGACCTTGTTTTGCGCCTCGCTGTTTTTGAGCTATAGCGATCATAAAGCGACTTTCAGCCTTCCCTGAGGGGGAATGCCATCCGTACAATAATTCTCCATCTATAAGTAGTCTCTCCCCAGATAAACATCGTCACGGTACCTTAGCTTCTTCAGGGGGGCTAATGGTGTTTTCTCGACCCTCCAGGCTGGTCACCGAAACACCGGCGCCCCTTTGCTTCCAGGAAACAAACAACTACATTCCCGGCACGTAAAATATTATTTTATTCTTTCTTTACGGCGGAGGTTATTTTGGATTAAATATATTGTTGGTATTATTCAGTATCCTGTGCGTCCGACCTTGAGATTTCTATCGACGTAATTTTCTAGCTTCTGCGGAGGAATTCAGAGGAAAACGTTTACACTGCTTATCATAAGAGCTTCATAAAATTCTCCATCAGACTCCCTTGCCTGAAGTGTGAGACTCTCCAAAAATGCTGCATCTTCAAGGATTTATTGAATAGTCGTTAGGTTAATACACATTTTGAAAACAAGGTTCCTGCAATCTGTTCAGCGCACAAATAAGGTCTGGCTGTGAGACTATGTTTTACAGTTATACTGAACGAATAGGATCCCTTACTTCAAGTTACTCAAAGATGCACAATCTTAGTAATTAAATGATGTTTTTTGTTTTCGAAGCTAAGTCATGTTTTTGACTAGCAATTTTTTTGTAGTTTCCTCAGTCTTACAACGGATAGTCAATAGGTACATTAGTCAATGTTTTCTACTGAACATGGTTTGGATGCTTGGGTTTAGTATGTGCATTGTTGCAGGTTCTTTTAGACCCGAAAGAAAGATAAATTATTCACATAAGCAATACCTAGAGAACTGATTTATCAACATGATTCCATCATGTATGTCCATCAAGAATCATAATTATTTGACTATTGTTCATTAAGATTGTGGATCTCCTTACGTGGTCTAACTATGTCATTATTACAACTGAATTGTTGTAAATAAAATGGCTTGTTATGGGTGATGCATTTCGCTGTTGTCAAGAATGATTTTAAATAAAGTGAAACGCATCGCACAGCACTAGAAATCTTATGTGTGAAACCTTTTGCCAGACCAGCACAATTACGTCATTGTGACACATTTCAAAAGCTTCTGTATGTATGTACATAGCTCGGAACATCCTCATAGCTCATCTCAGATTGAGATCTCTGTAAGCAATGGGCCTTGGCATCGCCTGACTCCTTTTCGCTTCTCGAAACTCTAGCAGCTGTATACACTAAAAAAAAGATCTGTTCGTTACGGAATTCGCCCAAACCATAACTGTTTTCCAACGTTGTGCTCTCAAAGCACCGAATTTTACGAGGTAGAAGATGAGTCCATCCTGCGACGTCGTAAATACCTCTTGATTAGTAAGACGTGAACGGGAGCAATCAAACAGGAACGCATCAGGCGTTCTGAGAACGCTGTCCGTTCGACGGTCGCTTCAATTAACCAGATTCGCGACTGCTTGAAATACCAGTGGCGGAGTTCAACTTTTATTCAAGATAAAATCACGGTAATATTTATCTTTATATTAAAGAATTGATGGTTCTGAGTAGTAAGTTTGAGGTGTACGAATTCGCATTTGGAGAATTGGATAGAATTTCTGGCCAGCGCTACAGTGCAGATAGAAGTGTAAAATTCATGTAAAAGTAATATATTCATGATTTTACTTTTTGACACTATGACTACCAGTAGTACAAAACCATTACGCCTGCTGTGCTTCGTACTCTCAGTAACTCCTATTGAGATTTCAATGAAATTTTGGAGAGGAATATCTAGTTAAACAAAGAAGACTAAAAATGTCAAAAGATTCCTGAGACCCATCTTTTTCAAATTCATAGTTTTATTTGCTTGTTGGAAAAAACTATAGGACTTATTAATGTCTCCAACTGCTACCATTTTTGAAATTTACTCAGTAATTTACGAATCTTGAAAATTGTTCAATAGCGTTACTTTAAAGGTTCCAAAATTGACTAATTTCCTTCTAGAAGTCAATCAGATTATAGTTATTAATATGTGAGATACAGATTCTAAAAAAGAATAATTACTCGGAATACCTTTACTACGTATAAACAAAAATAGTTGTACATATTTTGCAAACAAAAAAATAGTTTGCCGTATATAAAGTCAAATTCGGTTCTCAATGTGATTCATACTAAGCAATTGGCCCTCCTGAAATCTTTCTCTTGGCACCACTGTCAATCAGATACCGTCTAATCCCATTAGAAAACTGTTGAGCCGCCTTTGAAGCATCCCTCATTGAACGACTTCAAAAGCTCCTGTACTGACATTAACACCGTCGAGTCACATGTGTGCTCAATCTTCTTTTTGCCGAGGTGGTAGGTGGACACAGGATCAATGATAGAATTAACTATCATGACTGGCAGTAAAAACCACGGCAGGCGTGAAATATTTCGTTTTAGTAGTGATTTTGGGAAAGTGTACAAGATATGTGTGTTCAAGTGATCACTTGAAGATCAAAATATAATATAATAATAACATGCTTTCAGTTCCCACTGACAAAAATAAATACTGCTTTCTTTTTCTTCCTGATACATTAAATGGATCAATCCACATAATACAAAAAACGTACGTTAACGATATGCGTTTGTCTACGCTGATTCAGCATTGTCGGAGCGTTAATACCTGGAGTGGTTCTAAGATATAAGCTCGATAACTGGATCTTCTGGAGCAACAACCACAGACACTACACAGTTTCCTAGTAGGTGTTTGGATCAGACTGACATGCAGTTCAAGATCCTAAACCCTTTAATTACCCGCATTAGTATAGGCCCATTAAAATTATCAACCATAGCTAACGAATATTATAGTGTACTATAATTTCAATAAAACTCTATTTCGGAAAAGGAAGAAATAATTTCAATAATCAGATTAGTTCCAAAAGAGCTTCAATTCATGTAGCTCAAAGAATTCAAGACAAGTTTTCTACGTTATGTTCATAGAAAAAAGAACATAAGCAAAAATAAACTAAACCGCGTCACTTTTAAGACACGTAACAGATAAAGACCGGAATTTTGGATTATATCTGATCTACTTTTGAATTAAATGGAAAATTACTTACAGATTCTAGTTCGCTTTCATCCTTATAAACTCTGATGTATATTTCCCTGTAGCAAGGAATTTTAAGAACCTGAAATTATCCGTCAACATCGAGGTAACCCTTCCACGTTTACAAATGACACCATCACGTTTCGCCAGCAAACTCGTTCTAAAATCATTTTTCAAGCCACAACTTCAGAAGTTGCAAGATGGCCCTTTTAATTAAAACTGCGCTCAATATTTTTTAATTTCTCGGTAAATGGCTCCTGTTACAAAGGGTGGAGGTGGTACATTTTTAAAAGGATTCAATTTGATGTATACTGTAGAGAAATTCGTACTTTCTGCTGTTCTGCTTAGTCGAATCACATATTTATATGCCACGCGTCGAACACTCATAGGAAATCTTTTTCGGTTACATTATCTGGGGGTTCCCCCAGGAAGAAGACGTAGGGGAAGACCTGCTCTGAAATGGGAAACATATATTGGAACATGGTATGGTGGATACAGACCTCAGGCTAGGTGATTGGGAAGTAAGGAATTTATGGAGGGCAAAAACGGCGAAATCGTAATGGAAAAATGCCGAAGAAGAAGAAGAAGAAGAAGGTCTTGAGAAGAGTTCCACAGAGTATGCAACCCTGCCTTACATCTCCTTCGATGGGTATGGGGTTGGTCAATTTATGTTTTATTCTAATGGCTGCTGTTTGCTTCCAGTAAAAATTTTCTATTAGATTGATTCACTTTGGCCTGATCCCTATTCATGAAGCGGAACTTCTCAGCTCGATCAAAGGCTTTTTAATAGTCTATAAAACATAGGTGTGCATCTTGTGATAGGGTTTCCCTTGGGGTTATGGATCTAGGAAGCCCAAATACCGGAAGATTATTCCACAGTGTACCGCTGTATCTATTCTAGTCTCACGTATTGCACTTCCCTTACATTTTTATATCCTGATTATTATTCTTCGACCATATCAATCAGCAGAAAGCGCGCTTTTTCCTTATTAGTATTCCATCTCGGACGGAGCGGTATTCACTTAACGACTCCGATGTTTGGCTTTGACATAACCAGTTAGTTCGTATTAATAACTTTACCCGACTTTTAGAAGAAAAACCGAATAGAAAAATGACAAATTTTTTTGCGGCTGCTCGTGAGATTGTTTCGCTATAACGAAGTGGCCGTATTGTTCAGCTGAGGTCGTATTATTGTATGGTTCAGTCATTGAGGTGTATAAATAAATAAGTAGTTAAGCTCCCAGCTTTCCGGCATTTTTATATAAACATTTTTGAAAGACACAACAATACTCAATTACGTATTTCCTTTTACAATACACCATACGTGATCCCGGATGTGAGAAGCATAACAAAAAAAACAGAACATGCAAAAATTATGGGATCTTCCATCTTTAAAAACAAATAGCAATCTAAGAAAAGAGAAATTGAATAATTTTTTATGGGATGACTATTTACAGTATTTGTTGACTATACTCGAAAAAAAAACTTGAAAAAGACACAAAAAGTTGTATATATCTTTCTTTGTATTAGTAGTGATGGGGAGGTAACGCCCAATAACTAGGCCACGTTTGACCTTTTTGTCGCGAGAAGCAACATTAAAACTAACATAGTGCCAAACGATATTAAAGACGGGTGAGAAAAATCAAGAAAAAATATTTTAAATACATCCACGATTTGTTGGAAATAACATCTAGTCCTATCTACAGCTTCGCTGATGACAAGATCCTTATTTCCTGCATTGAACAGGGCAAACCTTTACCATCTTCGGCGTGGGCAGAATGCTGTTCATTTCAATGAGGACATTGAGAGAATTGTTGAATGGGGATACACAAACGGAGTTTAGTTTAATGCGGAGAAGACTCCGACAACAAACCTGACAAAGAAGTCACATGCTGGTCTGACACGTTCTCATCATTTTATATCCCTGTCTTTATTCAAAGCGATGAAAGACTATTATGACTAGACTATATCTGAGTGCCATTTTTATTTAGAGTACAGATCGCCTTGTTCCATCGCGTCGGAAGGTAGCGGCCGGAAAAATGCATGCTGGCGACAGCAGACTAAATTGAAGTATTATACTTTCGTTACACATGACAAAGCATTAAGCAAATCAGCTTGCACAGCTCAGCCAACTGGCCTTGCTGCTGCCGTTGAAATGCAATTAAGGTGGGTGTTGTTGTTTTTCACGAAGCTGCTGAGTTGCGTTGTCATTAGGATGCTGCCGCCGTCACCGGTGGAAATATTTTTTTCTGCAACACGTAAATTCAGTCTTTTGAAATTCCCAAGCTTATATTTCCATGAATAGTCCCTAAAAGTGGGTTGGAGTACCGTTGAACATAATGAATCAATCAGAGCATGTGGGCAGTTGCATCTCTTTGAGTTTTTATAGAAAACAAACCTATTGACGACTGAGAGTAAAAGTCCACAATAAATTTAGGGTATTATGACGTATAAGATATACAGGGCGTGATTCGAATACGTGGCTAAATTTTAGGGGCAATTCTGAAGTGAACAGTTCATGAAGCATAGGTCCGGCAATCAATCGTCTTCCAAAAAAAGGATATCAAACTTTTCTGAGGAAAAACATTCATAAAAATAGTGATAATACTTCGCTGGATTCTCTTCAAATGTGTCATTAATATTTATGGTGGAAAAGGACTAGTTTAGTCCTATCTAGGTCAAAACTAGCAAATCCAGTGGTTTCCCAGAGTCACGTAAACTAATGTTTTTGAAAAAAAGGTACGCCACTGTCTTTCTTATATATTGTTTTTGTATAAGTCACGAGTAAAACTTTTTTGTCGAGTTTTTTTCGTATCTTGCTTCGTTTTGGAAAAAATGACCACTTTACTGCTTGCTACTGGGTCAATATAATGAAAAATCTAAGCTACAAAACCATCAAAGGCTGTGGTGTGCCTGTTAATTCTTTATATGGATAAATATTAATTAATAATTTTTATTGTTGTTCATGGACATACAATCAAGTGACTTTTACGTATGATTAAGCAATCAAAACAGAGTACGATTCAAAGAAACAATTAATAGACAAAAAAATATTTTTGTTGTTTAATACGAAAAACTATAAAAGTTTTAAGAAAAGTAGTGAATAATAAATATTGTGTGTATTAACAAACAGCCTGTATTAATATACACAATATTGATCTGCACTACGTTAGATTAACAACAAACATTGAATAAAATGTTGAAAAATTAAAAGATTGAATAAAAGATTTAAAATCCAATGTCATAATGTAGTGATTTCAAAAAAGAAAGCAGCAGAACTTAATCCGTGCCCAATGATGTCGATCCCCAAGTTTCTTCAAAATTGATGCTCCTTTTACTGATATTAACCGTTTGGAAGAAAGCTACGGTCAGACACGGTTGGTACTACACGTTCTTCCTCTTTTAATTCTTATGAGAACTAGTCCATCTTCCTCTAGCCTAATTCCATATAAACCGTACCGGAATATCCAGGACAGCACAGTGTACGTCCATTTAACACCGTGGTGCATCAGCTTTTGCCCTGCTCCAAATCCAAAACTGCTTTGCGCTAAGGGGTGCAGCTCCTCTCGAGAGCTGAAGTGGACATCGTCCGATCTGATCTCTCGATCCCGACTAATGCTGTCTAATTGACAGGTTGTGTTCGATGGGAATCGCTCTGCTGCTACATAGGTAATTAACGTCGAATTCGCCCTCCCAAGGATCGCTTTCGCATTACCAGCTACATGTGTTCTCGACCAGACGGACATAGTCGTATACGGAGCTGTTTGCTGGATAGCTCTACTTTGGATGGGATAATAACACTGTGAATTTATGCAGATTTATTCATAGAAATTTTTTAGGAGTAATGCTAGATATCAACCGATCAAGTACTAGAATACCCATTCATCATTCATACATTATTTTCTGTCTGGGTTACAACATTGCTTTTAGTATAAGCACGACAAGAATAAAATATTTGGTAATTTCATAATCACACTGCTTCAAATCAAAGGCTTAATAATCACCAAGGTTATTTTGACAAATACACTAATATATCAAACAAAAAATCAAAATGTGTTTTGTCAACACACGAAATTAATTTTTACGGACAGTTGCTACGATTTGTGGTATGAATATGTGGTCGTCGCATTGTTGTCAGATTTTCAACAGTAAAAATAGTATAGAGCCTTTTTAAGTATAGTCGTCTTATTGTCATCATTGTGTTTTTTGTTTAGACAGTGTTGCTGTGTTGTTGCTAAACGCCATACATCGGATTGATTGATTAAATGACGTTAATAAAACTAGTCTTTTGACAAATGAAGCAAGTTACCAGCACAAGATCAGAAAGTAAAAATATAAGTAAATTGGCTGTTTCAAAATTTTCACGCCAATAGGCTGGAAACTTATTGTCATTACGTCATAGGGTGGATCATTTGGTACACGATCTGTAACGCGGTGTTGCCACAGTTGGTACAGCAAGCTGCATCCAGTGATGTCAAGTCTCATGCAAAAGCATGAGAGTGGCTTTAATTCTTGAGTTATTCAGAATTTTTGGAGAATTAATGTTTCCTAACGAGGGCTAATTTTCATTATATTTTCCACTGGTTGCTAACTAAAACCACATACGATTCACTGATATATATTTTTACTAACATTTTGGCTGCGTCGGGAACCCTTATCAAAGTACAAAATATGAAAAATTAAATTCTGAATATTGTTCATGTCTCTGATTAAGCCATTTTAACTCAACGAGGATAATGAATAATTCCGGAAGTACTATTTACCTTCTCAAAGTATGACGTCAAGTAGGTTAAGTGCGTATTTCACTTCCTTGAAGATTTTTATCGGAATTCATGAATTTTGAGGATCTTTGAAATTAAAATTTAAAGCTCAATATTCTCAATATTGGGTCATTACTAGAAAAGCAACAGCTTCAAAGTCTGATCAACATCTTCAGGACTGCTGCTTTATTTAAAAGGCTGACTGATTTTTCACTTGAAGTAACGCATTACCTACTTAATGTAATTTTTTTATTTTGAGATTGTGGCTTATGTTATCAAAGAGACATTATATCCTCTGCAGCCAGAATTAACTCTTTTCTAAGATACCTACCTTAGAAGGATCTGGAATCCCAAAAACAACAGAGTTTTCTTTGTTTATATATATATACCAATGCAGGAAGGGAAAATAGTATTTGCATGAATTTTACAGTCATCTGCTCATTGGAGCCTTACTGAAATGTCAAAACTTTATGATAATAAGAATATAACGAGCAAAAAGTCTCCCCAGCTACAAGCGCGTTAATTATAACATCAGCTAAGGTGATGACGGACATTAAAAATGAATTACCGCCCACCTCTCTTGTCATCATACTGTGGATAAATATATTATAAAAGTATGGAGGGAAATGTGAATTTCAATTAGATGAGGGTAGAGGCAATTAGTATATACCCTACTCAGTCATACCCGTACTCCTGAGAAAAGTGTTTATCAATCATGTTCAGAGCTAAATGAAACCACTATGTATTTTATACAATATCATTCATAAGAGGAATTGAACTCATATTCATAATGCAGGAGGTTGTGAGTTGGATTTTCATCGGCGCAAAATATTTCTAAGTATGCATTCGGTTCCTCTTACGGATGCATATCAAGCACATGGACCTGTTAACATTATATAAGCAAAAGAAGAGCTCGTTCTTAGGAGTATATGATGATGTTAAAATATACATCTTGGCCTATGAATCGATTGTCTTGATTAAAAATTTGTGTCGTAATTTTCACGACATATATGGCTCACAACCCTGGCAGATGCCACCCAAAAAGACTGAAAAAAAGACCGAAAGACAATACTATATGTACTAATTGAATCTACATACAACAGGTCAGAACCAATCAGTTCACCTGAAGACGATGGAAGATAGTATATCAATCGAAACGTGATACTCAAAAAAATTATAGACAATGGAAGTCCGAAATCAAACTTTTAAAATATGTTTCTTTCTCGTTGAGCTTCTGCTTTATCGGGAAGCTCGATCCAAATTTCGAAGCTGTTGACTGTACTCGCAACGTAAGCATATGGCGGGGTTTTCATGAATTCCTTCAAGCTGTTGGTTTCGGAAAAAGGCAGGCGCCAGCCAAGGCAAACCCTTCAGGGTCATTAAATATTGCAAACAGATATTATTACAGCACAAATTGCTCAACTTTCTTAAATTAATTTTCAGTTAGCCATATTTCTTACAGAGAGAGAAAGAGCCAAGCCTTAATTAAACAATAATACACATTGGTTTCTCTGAGTATTTACTTTTTCAGGACCTGCATATACAGAGACGTACTGAATTGATATTTCAAATTACGTTACAATTTTGGCATATTTTATTCAGTGAAGGCAGTCAGAATTTCAAAGCTTCATCATCTTCCAAATAGCACTATTCGGGAAATAATGAATGCGAAAAGAAACAACTGAGCTGGTATGGTACAGAGGATGGATGAGCATAGGATATCAAAACAAATCATGAATTGGAGTCCCATGGAAGAACGTAAGTGAGGTAGACCAAAAATAGTCTGGTTAAAGCACCAAGAATCGTCAGTATAACAAACACTAGAGGGCTCTATAGGGCGCCAGGTTGAACTTCCGGCACCTCGAATGAGTCTCTTCCAAGTCACTGTTTTGGAGAACCTCAGTGTTGTGGAATGGTCTATCAAACGTAAGAAAAACTCTCATTCCAACTTTCTTGCGATCATACGCCCATGGTATGGGAATAGTGAAGTCTTTCAGTAGACGCAGTTAAATTTGGTAACTGAATGTTGCACATCAACATTATGCAGGATATCAGCGAATGGCAAAAAATCTCAATACGTCCCTGTTTCCAAATATCATCATCCGAGGCATTCGAAAGCGTGGAAAGGGTTGCGGCTCATTTCCTGCGCGGCTCCGGTGGAGAAAACCGGGAAGGAAAAACTTCCCAGCACTCGGCAAGGCGCATCTTTTATGCCACAAGGTAATTTTACAAGTAATTAGAAGCAATTACAGCATGTCGTTATACCGCCGCATCGCCCAGAAATATATCTTCCGACCGCTGCTCCGGAAACTTTCTACGGCCGTAAGAGAGGTTAAGTTTGGCGAAAAACGAAAATATTATCTCCAACTTCCCGGCTAAGTTCACATGGAACCGGGAAGATGACTTTGCGACCCGAAATTTAATCGCTGGTAATTACGTGGAGCTCGATTCCACCTAAATGAGACTGGGAATTCGATTATTTCAGGAAATTGATGATCTGCATTGAGATATTACAGCTTTTGAGTTTCTTTTTTCCTTCTTCCAAGCTTTGTATTTCTTCACTTGTACTTTGTAGAGTCTTCAGATGAAAGCTCTTACTTTACATCAAGGAGAAATCGTTATAGGATGCCAAATCATATGTGTAATATTGATAACATTTGATCAAATAAAGATTCTGCCAACATTCCATAAAATTTTATCTAAATTATTAGTTTTTTGCATGTTTTCATGTATATTTCTTTTAGAATTTTTCCTTGGCCTTCTGACACGTTAATATTACTCACGCTTCCCATTGGCTTTAGCCTTGAGAGCTGTTTGAACTTGTATGATCTGTATTTTGCAGTGTGTGAGTGAGAATGTTGTTTAATCTTGTTTTAATTACTGTGATCTTGTAGAATTGCGCAATATCCTGAAGATGATTTAAAATAAAGTAAACCGAAACCTCAGTTTAATGCATCTGTAACTTTTCAGGTTAAAATAAAAATTCCAATTTATTTTAACCTGAAAAGTAGAACGTCACACGCCAGCATAACATGATCTCAATGAAATATTAAGCTGCCCCTGTAGATTCACCTCTCGCCAGAAATAAATCTGCTTTTTATTCTGTTGCCTCGCAAAAGAACGGCACCACGGCCACAGCAGCATACCGAGTCAACTCCCAGAGGATCGTACGTGCGAGATTACATCTTGATTCTATGAATAGGTAAATTTGCAGGAGAGAGAAGGTGCTCTGATGCCACTACTACTCCTCCTGCTGTTGGTGGTTTGGCGGCGTCGGTATATAACCTGCGATTGCCCGTGGGACTGTCACCGTATAAAAACAGAATCAACCAACCATATGGGACAACATATCATCCAGATAACTCTATCCCGTGGAATCTTAGGACCGCGTACAGGACAGGTTTTAGGTGTATAACCTGTTTGTATAATAAGATGGGGTGAAGTAGGTTTATCTTTGTTCATTTTCAATTTATCTATGTACATACATAAACCAGTTCTAAGATCCGATCATTATGTTCAGTAAACTGAGATAGCTGCACGTGGAACACAGCCTTAACCTACGGCCGCCGAGTGACGCAGTTCGTCCTAGATCGCGATTGTGGTATGACGCTATGAGGTTCAGCGTCATCGTTTATATTTCCTCCACGACTCAAAATATCTTCAGTAGTCTTCGGTTTGACGATGAATTCTCACGAAATGACAATTTCATTAATATTTGCCAATATTGTAGCAAATTCAAAAACATACTACAGAGGGACTACTTTTAACCGTAGATGAAATCCTTTTACTTTTTAGAGGCAGATGTGGATTCCAAATGTTTATTCCTGATAAACCTGCCCAGTATGGTATTGAAGTTTACATTTTGGTCGAAGTTAAATCGCATCATATGGTTTATGCTGAAATATATGTTTATGCTGGCAAGTCAGTTCACACCAAAATTTATTTTTTTTATGAATAAAAAAACACGTTTTGTTGATCGATTCCAGAAAATGCATAGTTTTGACGCGTATAGTCTCTTCACTCTCGTTTTGCGACGCACTAGCAAGTACACTCAGCAGCATAAACGGTAGAAGTAACTCCTGGTCCACGCGTATCGCGTTGTGAGTAAGACGGAGAGAGATAGTATTGATCAAGGTTGTCTACTTCAAAAAAAGTAATGTTAGTACACAAAGCAATTGAATGTTAGATATTGAAAAAGTGATTACCTACCTGTTGTCTCTCTTTCTTGACGTATGACAATAATGGCACATTATACAAGCCAGTTAAGTGAGTCTTTAAGCAAAGTATAAGAAGAGGAACTATGCGGAATGAAGATAAATTGCGCGATTTGGATGTGCAAGAGTCGAAGCGGATATCGTACAAGGCTGGCGTCAAACCACACGCAGCTATGAATGCCTCTTAACGAATATCATCAGCCCTTGGTTCAGGAATGCTTAGCCCAATCTAAGCACGTGACCCTTGGGTGGATCCCTGGCCACAGTGGGGTTTCAGGTAATGAGAAATCAGATTGCTTGGCGAGAATAGTAGCACTTAAATTGGCCCCGAACTCATGCTGGGTATCAACAGAGGCCAGGTCAGTAATGCCCTAGATGATCAATCATATAATGAACTGGCGAAAGCATGGTTGGGAAGAGATGAATCTAGGCAGACCAAGAGGTCCATAGCAGGCCCCAAAAGGTATAGAGGCCTGTGACTGCTGAACAGAAAAAGGGATTCACTCCAGCTATTGGTAGGAATCCTCAAAAACCACTGCAGATTGACCAATCACTCATAGGAGTGGTAAAAGATCCAATCTGTCAGAAGTGCTGAGTGGAGGACGAGACCTCGTTCAACTTCCTGGAAGAGTGACCGTATACAGGGGCATAAGTTTGACAGGGAAGAAATCTACTCAACAGAACGTTCTGTTATCAAGACCTTTATCAAAAGGTCTGGTAGTTTCGACACTGAAGAATTACCATGTTAGCTTTAGTTCTAGCTCTAGTTTTAGTGATGGTTGTCGGGGTCGAGCAAGAAGATGGCTAACTTGCCTGGCTTTGCATCTCCACTACTACTAAGGGATAACATCGGTTCCTGTGGTTATACAGTTACCGATGCCTGCTCATCCTAACAGTCCGACATAGTCCGATCCTGTTTTCATATATTCACACAGAGCCGCAGAGACAGGCATACAACATACACACATGTGTTCCGATCGGCGGGGAGCATGCATGATATATGAGCCCAGGTTAAGAAAGATATCAAGTAGGAGGCGAAGGACCCAGGTGACCCTAAAAAAGGCCATCGTTTCAGGGTTACGTTTCCATCTTACAGTTCGACCGGAGAGAATTTATTGGATGGCCATTGCCGAGGGAGTTTGATTTCTTAAGATGTAGCGCTGCTGGTGAGGTGGGTGTATATTTTCTGGGGATATTTATGAGGGATGGAATTTCCTTTTTTAGTTGAGAATGAATGGTGGGTTATGTTGTCGAATGTTTAGAATATCGAATGGTAACTGATAATATGGCTCAAAAATGCTTAGTTTATATAATAACACGGTAGAAATCGGTAATTAAAAGAAACCTTTCAGAACCTCTATACTGGAACCATTTTACACCGTTTTGGGCTTCTACCTTCTCGAAAAAACCTGAAGAGCGAAAGCGTCTCTACTAAATTTCACAAGTTGTAACCATCCGAAACCAAATTAAGTATTTTGAGATTATATTCCTATGATTAAGAATTACTGCACTCACAAAATTCATTAAAACTCTTCTAAGCATCGTTTACGATATGTTTTGGTTTTCCAATAAGTTTCAGTTGTATTTAAAAAAATTACCAACCGCATTATTACATATTTCACAAGTTTATGATCGTAGGACGTAGTCAAAAATCATAATGGCAAAAAGAATGTCAAAGAATCTGCCTTTATAAGGTTGAATCAAGGTTGAATCAGTTGGGTTTAGTATGCTTCGTGGTCCATGTTCTCTAAATCTATAGATGCATCATAAGTTTTTCTCTAGGTTTCCTTATGGTTTGTTCTCCGAAATCACCCATGTTGCGTTGCTGCCTTGGAATAGAACTGCTGAATGTTTTGTCTTATATCAGGCAGCTTTGAAATCATGTGTGGCGGTGCTTTATGTCCATTGTTTTGGATTTGTCAACTATGACAATATCTACAATATCTAACTGTTGTTTGATCTGAAGATAGCACATCAATCGAAACGTCGTGATACTCAAAATTTTATAGACAATGGAAGTCCGAAATCAAACTTTTGATTCTACAATATCTACATCATCTGTATTTTAGCCTTTCATAATAGTTCATAATATGATTATTTTATTCTGTTTTATATGTTGAAGAATGCTCTCCAGAAAACCGAAACGTTAGTGAATATATTAATTAATTCGTATGTGGTTTCAATTGACGGGGCTGGAAAATACAATGAATTAAAAATTGTAATCTCTTGATTTTTTAAGTCATAAAAAATTTAAAGTCTTTTAATAGTTCCAATATTGTTTTATTTGAACTCTAAAGACCAGCATCTGCGAAATCCGATTCAGATCTTTATTTCCAAGGTAAATAATTCCATTGTCCACTTCAACCTACATGATGCCATTTTGTCGTCAAGACTGGTTCTTTTTTCACTGGCTGTAAAGCAATAAACCACATCATCGCCTGAGTAGATCCACTCGACACCATTTCCTAATCATCCACTTCGTATACGTGTGCAGCATTCGCGAAAAGAGCCGTTATTGATTAACCCAATTAGAGCAAGCAACACACCCAGTTATCTGGCCGTACCGGCGGAACTCATTCCGCTAATGCCTGTAACAGGTTTCTGTCTGACGTCCTACATCCAGCGCCTCCTTCGGACAGAAAGCAGCTATGAACGCCGCCATTAAACGCGGCGTTGTATATACCCACCTGCAACAGCCATTTAAGCGATGACGTTAGAAAAAGCCAGCCCGTTCTGTTTCCGTTGAACCTTTTTGTGTATCTGTTAATTAACTCTCTCGCAAGGAGTATGGCTATGGCTGTATCGGGTTCCGTCTCACGATCTCTACGAGGGATTTTAGAAGTTTACTTCCTTATTGAAATCCATAACGTAATATTATTTTAGGCTGAAACAATGCTAACCACACTGTCGCATAGTGGAACGAAACGCAAAAAACACTCGAAAAATGAAAAAAAGATTAATCATGGTGTCGGCGTACAGACGTGGAAGTTAGTAGCTTAAATCTACTAAGTTAAAATGTTTCATAGACCCTCAAAGCTAGTGACTTCGGGAAGGTAATTTTCTCACTTCCGGTCTGCAAAAAGGCACTAAATAAACAAATATTACACCAGTTCTGGTTTACCCAATGGGCGCTGGAGGGGCCCGGATTTCATAGTAATTCAAAAATAAAATATATAAGTGACATCTCGAAGCATCACGCAGTGTGGCGCTGCCCACTGGCATCTTACGAAGTCAATGGTCCTAACACTTGGAGATGAGTGTTGATGTTGCTATCACACCCTTGACTGGGTTACGTATATAGGTACCACCAATTGCTATAAAGACTAAACATGGATGTCTATATAGCGGGAAAATGCATAGTGTAGAGCATACACCTAACGTTAGAAAAGTATCACCAATAAGTAGAATTTAAGAAGGTTAAATGGTGAAAGTCATTCTTTTAAACTTAACAGAGAAATTAGATGTCAAATCATGTATTTTGAGATTGTCTCATAAGCCGGCAAGTATAATCTGTTGATAGTGTAAATCAGCAGAGAAATAAAAATGATGTACATGTATGTAACTAAAAAATGTAATGATAAAAAACAACAGCAACAACTCTAACGGTATGCCGGTAGTTGATCCCATACGGCAAAGAGAATTGTAGTTGAAGAATATCCCCGGTAGATACAGATAGAGGTCACTTACACTGTCGTCTTGTAGATCTGTATGTTTTAATCATCATGAAAAAGCTGCTATGTGCTACTCAGACCTCCACATTCCTTAATTGATGTGTGTGACTCTTATACATCTGCTTAATTATTTGGATTAAGCGCTACTCTCAAGTCGAAGGTTCAGTGCGTTACAATTAAAAAATAACGGCGTATGATGAGTCATAGATTAAGCTCCATAAGTCTACGTGAATTACTTCATATTTTCTGTTGCGACTAGGAAAATTTGCGTTCACGTACCTTTACGATTTGTATTGAGTCAAATTGTAAAATGCTCAGATCTACTGGAAAGAGAAGTATGGTTGATTTTCAATGGTCAAAAGGACATAGTTTGTTGTACACAATTCCCGAAATAATCTAATGATTAACGTCAGTAAGTTATGTTGTACAGCTATTTGCATCTATGTAAAATTACTGAAAGCTTGTTGTCAGCTAAATAGCTACCGTTTACCATCGAACCTCACAAACCTAGGCATTACATACACCATTTGAGGATAGAGTATATCAAGGTCACAGGGAGGAAATTTCACTCAAGCCATTTCTCCCTGAAAAAATACGGGTTTGGCTTGAAAGATCTCTGCATTAGATTTGAAGTTATGTATTCGTACATTGTCGTTAACTTGCAGCCTCTGAAGTACCTGGGCAAAAACATCGTGAGTGATCACCAGTATGGCATTCCTACTCGTCAAGTCATTGATTTGGTGCCAAATATCGTTACCACATAATTATTATAGTATATTTAAAATGCAGTACACAGTTTGCATCTCATCTCTACAGCAGTTGCTGATCTAGTACATATAATTTATATGAATATAATTCCGGTACCCTAGAAATCTGTAGGGCCTTGTAAATATGGAACACTGAAATACAGAAACTTCTCAGGGTTATATGACATGGAATGTGAAGTACCTATACTGCGGGTTATATTGCCTGTATAGGCAAAATATGTTTCTCATAGGAGTCAATTAAAACAATTCCAGCTAGTCTATAAATGTATTGAAATTACATTTACAGTCACTGAATTAGCTCTCACATATGTTCATACATCTACATACATCTGATACGTTCATATCAGATTGCAGCAACTATATAATATACGGCTATAAATAGAACTTGGAAGAGAGTGTTTACAGGCTTATCAATTAAATAGTTACCATGCATATGAGTAATGTGATACTTCATTCGAAAATTTCATAAGTATACGCTGGGTACTGGAACATCATAGAAGTAGGTACGTTTTGCTGAGGAGGTAGCAATGCCAGATTCACACATGTAGTCAGGGACGTAGTGAGACCATTTTCTAGGAGGGTGGGGGGAGGTAATGATAAAATATGATCGCATGCTTAGTTACCATGACAGAAAGATTAAGAGTGCAAATAGAAAACTGAATTGAAGGCAGCCTTTTTCACATACAAAGTTGGCAAGTTTTCAGTCAAACTGGGAATTTTTACATCCATTTATCTGAGGAAAATGTATGATTCCAAAGGAAAGAAAAATTCGATGTTCATAAAAGAAGAAACAAATAATTATTAGAGCAACAGCAAATTTGAACAAGGAAGGGTTATAGTTCGACTGCTCTGTTTGAAGATATTGATATTGGAAGAAAAATAACTGGGAATTTATACGACGGAGCAAATAAAGGAATCATAAACAAAATCGAGCTGGTTTGCTCAAACATCGTCAAAATTGAATCTCTCTTTTGCATTGATTACATCAATCTGAAGCTACGACAGAGGATGACAAACTGTTACATATGGTAAACGCTATTGTATGGTACCGAAATCTGAGCTCTGGGAACAGTTACAAAACATCGAATAGAGCTCCTAGAGATGTAGCTCCATAGGAGAATAGAAATAATAGAAAATGAAGAAGTTATATAAAGTGCCAACACTAGTCATGAGCTCCTGCAAACCATAATATGTCGAAAAATGTCCCCTCTAGGTCACATTATCTGAGATAATCACTATCATATCTTGCGAGTAATGAGAAAAAGCAAGACAGGAGTACCAAGAGCAACAACAATCATCATGGCTGAAGAACATTCACTTTATTAACATTCCATTGAGCCAAAAAAATGAATAAGTTGAAGCCAAAATTCAGCATAGAGGCGCAGTATAAATAATATCCAGTCCACTTTTCTTGAAACAGTAAAAAAAGTTGGCAAAAACCGTGTCGAAAAACAGATCGTGGTAATTCTTCCTCTTCATTCCTCAATATTTCGCTCTCACGTGGAGAGCCTGCAACGAATGTCTTTCAATTAAGCCACGTACCGAAATATAATTGTGAAATATGGCATTTTGACGTCGGCGGCGGTAGCGATGGCGGTTTCCCTTTTTCTCTCGACTCTTATTAAAAGGTAGAGACGCAGAATATAAAAGCGATTCGTTGGCGTCGGTTCTCCGAAAGGCATAAAAAGAAATTCGGCCTGGCAGCTACAGATGGAAATAATGGAACGTCTTAATGACACCTTCCTCTTCGTTTCCTCGCCGACTCTCACGTTTTAATAACGGCAGGTTTTATAAAAGTTTAAGTGAGAATATAAATATACATGACTGGCTATAATATCAAGATTGCGCAAATTGCGCCGGCTCACTGCAGTCGGAAGCATCTTGAATTAGGGCAGTGGTGTGGAAAATAGTTCTTACTGAAAAGTCTTGATGTTACTCATATAAAAGATTGGTTCACTGTACTGCTTAATTTTGGATACGTCTTGCAGAGGTTTACAGCGGTATATATATTGAAATTTCAATATAATTGATGAAAAACTACGTTGAGCAATGAAAACGTTTATATTCGTTTTCATAGATTGAGTCATTAGCCTGAACACCATTTGCGGATAATGAATTCTGATTTATATTTCGATTAGTATTGAGACTTGACTTGTAGCAGGCTGAATACTGAATATACGTTTCTATAGGGGGAGATGCCACAATATATTTTGATGATTATATATGTATACAAACATAAAGTCATGTAATACATGATACAATAAATTTCCTTAAAAGGTAGTAAACGCATGTCATGTTCATTACGCTCCTGAATCACAAACGGAAATCCTATCAACTACTGATATGTATATTATTTTACTATACGAGTGATCAGAATGTCTACAACCTATTCAAGTTATATTTACGCCGTGTTGAAACAAATACGAATGATCGATCGCCAAATTATTGTGGTCCCATTGACCAGTAGGGGATAAATCACTGGACATGCATCAAGAAGCCAATAAAAACCCAAGAATTTGATGATCGAGTGCATGTGTTTGCTTTGAAGATCTTAAATGCAAATTGAATATTATATAGATAGTTGAAGGTAATAATCTCTACTTAATATAATATATGGATTCTATGATCCTTCCTTGTTCAAATTTGCTGTTGCTCTCATCTTTATTTATTTCTTCTTTTATGTACAGAGAATTCACTTATTATATAACATATTGAATCGATATTCGTTATCACTGCGCCTATTATATTTTTAATCAGTAGCTAAATACTAAAACACGACTTTTTTTTCGAATGTATGAGAGAGAGGAAAATCATCTACCAAATGACATTGGAACTTTCCACCACCAAATTTCAAAATGGTTAGAAATAAAAATATGCAATTTGTTTAGTTGGTAGGGTTGAAAATTGTGAACATTCGTAGCATGAAAACAATTGAATATCGTTGCCAGTTTCACCGAAAATGATCTCCAATTCATTATTTCAAATTGGGAAGTCTTTAAGTTTTGCTTTTTTGAACAGTTCAAATAATTCTAGTAACTTTTGTATTACATATCCGTTGTCTAAGATCAAAAGTTTTTGAAAAAAAGTCACTCAAAAATATGCCTCAATTCTAATTTGTTTGTATTTTATCGGATGGCGAAGTAGGCTAGAACAAGGACAATTATGGATATTCACTCCTCATTCAAAGTGCTTTCCAATAAAATATTAAAAGTAAAATTGCTTTCCAGTATAATTATCATAAATCAACATTTCAAACTTCCATCAGGCCCTGTACGAAAACTTACGAGAGTGAAACCTGCATTTTCCAGTCGTAATATTTTACCCTACATCCAATTACGATAAGATCAAGTTTCATAGACTCTTGCAAAATAGAAAATATGATATCCTATTTTCAGTTCAGTATTTAGTTCAAAACCTATTACGAGCAATCATTAAATTTCAAATTTTACAGACTTGACTTGTCGATTCGCAAAAAACACATTTTCTTTTGAATAGCGAGACATTTTTTTGCTTTTGATATTCTATTGGAGCACCCGGTGAAACAGAAAATGATTTTTATTTTTTTGCACTAAATTTTCACAATTATCAACGTCTACCTATAAACCAAATTGCAAAGTTTTATTTCTAGCTATTTTGAAATGCCACAGTGGAAAATACTTTCATTGTCATCCGATATAGTATAAGCGACTTATGTTTGTAAAATCAAATTCATTATTCGAGCGAATTGTTGTTGTTTCCATTTTAGCACTGTAAGGGACAAAGACATATTGAGGCGTTTACAACATGGAAAAACAGTAATGCTACAGAACTATTAGCTTGACGTAATGAAACATATGCGAATGCTCTAGCCTGGTAAATCTCTGCCATCAATAAAGTTGGTCTTTTTTATAATCTTTACTATAATTTGAGAAAAACAACAACAAAAACAACTGCTGTTTGAAACTTGTAGACAAAGTGGATTTATCAAAAGTTTGATTTCGGACTTCCATTGTCTATAAAATTTTGAGTATCACGACGTTTCGATTGATGTGCTATCTTCAATCGAAACGTCGTGATACTCAAAATTTTATAGACAATGGAAGTCCGAAATCAAACTAATAACAAAAACAACCTTTCTGCGTTGAATTGCCGACAACGACTCTACTGATCTCAGAGAAAGTACTTCTGAAAGCGAAGCACCTGTTTCATCCTCCACGTGAAAATGAACAAAATGCACTTCACACTAACTGAATTATTATTCCCAGACTGTAGACGTGACGCCACTGCCCCACCATTTTGTCGATCTTCCTCCGAGCCGAGGGTGGTCTTTTAATATTTTTAACATTTACACCTTTATATAATGCCCGGAGGAAGGTATTTATTTTCCTTTGCTCTCGTTTTGAAGGTGCTTATTAAATTCCGCTGTTTCAGTAATCGGATTAGGGCTGCTTTCTTATGAAATAATAACTGCCTCGACAATATTTTTTTATTCCCGAATCACGACCAGGAAACGAATTTATGGCTCCGGGAAGTTAGTTCAATTTCGCGTTAAGGACGTTTGGAAAAGGAACTGCGTTATTTTGGGGAGGTTCTTTAATGAAAGGTTACACTTACGATCAATGGGCGAGCCTTATTGGATCTGCATGGTAATATACAGTTAGATCAAACCATGTGGGCCATGTCTGAACACTGGAAAATTCCATTGTCAGTTTATTTCACAATTTCTTGCTCAGAATCAAGTGCACTGCCTACATTGAATGTACTTTTTCAAAACAATATTCATTACAATAAAACAGCAATTTGTTTTTGGCGCCTCTCGGAATCTTTGTCTGCCGTCACCTGTGACTTGCATGAGGTAGGAGATCCCATAAAGGTCTAGAACTGCATCATAATGTAGAAAGATGAATAGATGATTTTACGCTTCCACACAAAGAAGAAATAAAAAATTAGGAAAACGCTAATTGAATTTCTTAGAACCCTTTCCATAACGCTTTAATAAAATAAACCCTCAAAGTCGGATTAAAGAAACAAAGGCTACTCCACGAATGAAATGTAAATACAATAAGTTGGTCGAAAAGGAACCAGAACAGAGGCAACTTAGAGAAATTAATTGATGGGCCGGTATGCCTTTTATTAAATTTGCGATTCATTGAATTACAGCAATGAAAAAGTTGCAGAGATGAGTTTTTAAGAAATTCGTAATGGGCGGAGGGAGCAGAATTTCATTTGTTTTTAACGATGTTATTTTTTTTGTGTTGCTTCGGCAATAATATTCAGACTTTTTTGAGGCTGCGATTCTTCTGACAAAATGGTAAAAGCTGTCAAAATGTTGATGTAAGTTTTGTGACGTTTATCTATCTGAGAGTGTACCTATTAAAAGTATATGATCATGATATGTTTTTATGAAGATTCATTCCTTTATTCACCAGGAGAAACCTAATACTCTTAGGAATGCATTACATTGGGGCATAAAATACCTCAGGGACACATTTACACAGTGACGATAGGATGTTTCTAGGGATTCCTTGATGATGCAAAAGATAGATGAAAGATAAACTAAATACTTCTAGCGCAAGGTATACATAGTTCAATTAAAGGCAACAGCTAAACTTGGGATGTCACCAGAAATTTATTCCATCGACTTTTTCACTTTCGCCTTTCAACTAAAACGAATCTAATTATTATAAACACCCTGGCACGGACTTCAAAGCGAAAATTTATCTGTTTCCAGTGAAAGAAAACCGTTCTCCTGAATGATATCAACGACGTAGAAATATCATTGTTTCTCACTTCTTCACGTAAATACCGTACATCATCAAGTCGACTAATCCAATATCAGGATCATTTATCTTCATTTACAGTCTCCTTGATTAACTGAACTTTTCAAACGACGTCACAGGTTTATCTCTGACTGTTTTACCGGGGCCAAACGATAAGGTTGGGATCATGATAGCGTTAATCTATCTGACAGGCTTAGAAATAATCTATTTTGTATATATTGTTATTTTTTTAATAACGCCCGTCTTTGGAAGCATGTAGTCCTTAAAAAGTAGCTGTTATGATTGATGGTTACGATAGTTGTGAGGGAATTATTATCATTGGTATCATTGAAACATTGTCGCCTATACGATATAGATTAAAAAAAACAGTATTGGTTCAATTCAAATAAAGGATGTCATAAGCTCCTCCAGACTACTACACGAGCTTGGTGCAACAAAAAATAATGTCGAAAAGCCATTTTAATTGGAAGATTCCGATTTTATAGTTCCAACATGGACAGAATGTAATATTACTATACGATTTATGCAAAAATCAAACGTAATTCATTGGCATATCAAAAATCAGTATCCAAACAGGTGATACTTCCACTTAGATCTCGATAGCAGTTTGAATTAGAAGGGCCGGAGGTAGAAGTCAAGAACACAAATTATAAGAGGTATACATAATTGGAATAACAAACCAAAACAGAAAATAGCCATATAACTACATATTGAATAGTGGCGACAAAACCTTTACAACCACATTTCCAATCTGAGGGCACCCCGTATCTCTCGGAGGAGAATCTTGCGCCCGCAGTGGAAATCCAAAGCTGCCTCGGTGGAAAGTGCTAGTCAAATGTATTTTGCTTTATAAAGGGCCAAATTAAAGGCATGGATTCTGAGAATAAGACGTATATATCTCGCTGCGCCCCACTTAACTCTCGAGAATGATCGATGGTACAGCTAACAAGAAGTATTCCTGACAGATTCAGACCGACGGCTGTTCTACCTGGAACAAAGTTCTCTCATTAGCAACTCGCGGAAGTTGCGACTCGTGGTGGAGTAATAAAATTATGAACTAATTTGGGTATTTCACCGAAGGAAAGATTTGATGGGTATGAGTTGCGAGGGCATTTTCAATGCAAGATCTATTGGTTTTGCATTTTATTTTGATACGTCTTCATTTAACCTGCCATTGGTTAATCGCAGGTGAGTGTAGCGCAAAATTTGTGGATTGATATGGTATGTGCAATGGGCTTAGATAATGGCAGTTATTGCCAAGAAAGCTTTGCATATATATTTTGAACTTTCGGATCATTTTTATATGTCAGTAAGAAAAGGGTTTTCTTGCCTTGCCCTATGGTAGAGTTGAGTTAAAGGAGGTGTTTCAAACTCTTTAGAATGAAAATAATGGCTCTAAATTGGAAATTTTTCATTTATCTACAGACCAAAAATATTTGTCAAATAAAACCGCAAGCATGGCAGACATAAAACAATCCTTTGTAACCGCTATCTGGCGCATCAGGAATTTATACATTCCAATTATAATTTTTGGCTCTAAACAGCGTCTGTGCTGTACGTCATCGCCAGTAATGGGCCGTCCAAGGGCGGGTATACAAATGCGAACCCGCACAACATCGTAACATAACTCCTCGGATCCTTCTTCATGGCGAAAAAATTGCTGGGATCGGGTCTCTGTGCGTGCGCGCACCATAAAGTATTTCGGAAACAAATCTGGGAACAAAAGAACGTCGCTCGCCGCAGCCGCCGTCTTGATCCCAGAGTGCAGCTTGTTGGATAGCGGCCAATGCTGGATGCTACTTTAATGGCGAATCGTGAGATAATGTTAACCCGAGACGCGTTTGTTTTTTCTTTTGGAGATCTTTCGACGCGCTCTTTGACTTTGGGAAGAAGAGAAATTGCTCCACCTTTGCGGGCTACAGGGCGATAGCAGATCTGGTGAGCAATGCTGAGCAGAATGCTGGATAAGTTGATCACAAAAGAAGAAAATGGCGTCACATTTGTTGGCGCTGCTACCTTTTACGCAATGATATCATGATGTTGCAATTTGCGGTAATTTTTTTCAGTAGTAGTTGCTAAAACACGAGCGATGTAAATTAGTTCCGTATAGGGAAAACATTTAGTTACACCCTTCAATGCTACACAGCTTGTAAAAGGCATTCAAATGCACTGAAAATTTAAGAGTTCGTATCGGCGTCAAAGTGATCTATCAGATAGAACGGGTTTTACCAAAGCCAAAAAACTAAATTTTCGCTTCCTCCACTCGCACTCCTATTTGACCCTTATAAAACCTTTTTAGAAAATGACCAACTGCTTCAGAAACATCCAAGGATAAATCTAAGCAGATTATTTGTCAACTAGCTAACTAACTAAGTCTTATCATGAATATGAAACTGGACGTGTCAAATCTAGAATTCTATCTATCCTGTCTAACTACTCTTATTAATTTTTCTTATCGTCTACGTCGTAGGGGATGCTTTTTTTGGCGACTGATTGAGGTTTTCTTAGGGTTGAGGGGAATTATAAGCAAGCATAGTAGTCAAGATGGAGTCCTTAAGATATTTCATGTAATAGGATGTTCCATTTATTAAGGTATTTTATTTCTATAATATATGTTTACATATATTTTATTTATGGATTTACTTCCGTATGCTCTTTTTTATCTTGAGTCATAAAATTACTTAAATTAAGAAATTATATGAAACCTCAGCCCTTGTGCGAATGCCATAACCAATAAGATATATATTTCCCCTAAGATGCATAAAAGATAAAAAAAATCAATATAACAATAGCTAGATATGATTAATAGAACGACAAAAAAATGCGGGTAGGCTTTATAAACAATCGGTTTTGATAGTCTCTTGATTCTTTAGGGATAACAGCAAAAAACTACTTTTATTTGTGTAACCTTGAATGTAAATTGCACAATTTTATCCTCAACTTAGGTTAGCAGAACCAAAGAGCATCTTGAAAGCGTAAATAAAACGGACTTCATTCTCGTATCAACAAAGACAGCGAATTGAGCACACTTGACCTTTATCACTCTGCGATTTATTTAGTAGACACGCTCCCCCATTTTTTCCTCTTTATAATGAATACACCGGATCCTGAAAAACGATAAATCAGATTACGATATTTTTATCATTATTTTCCACCCTAGGGGGATAAATTTCAATGGTATGTTTGTCCTATCGATTGTAAATTGCATTTTGGGGGTGAACATATCGCAAGGACTTAAATCAGCGTGGACTAGTCTAGTAGTTTTAACCAAGGACTGTAATCGGATGAAATAGGCTTTGTAGGAATACGTTTATAGTTAGCATTTCTTTTTTAAATTACAGGATAAATGTAATGTACTCAAATGCTATACTTTAGATAATATTTTCGTAAGTGTCTTCTACCGTTTAGTCTAATGCTGCTAAATCCGTTAAAATCTGTTGTTTTCCTAAAGTACTATTTTAGCGGTTGTTGCCTTATTGTTTTCGGAAATGAGCAATTACTAAAAAATCTGACAGGAATGGAAAATATGGTGGGAATCAGAAATAACTGATTAAAAATTATTTTGTTCCAGAAGTGTGCCTAATAATAAAGCAAAGTATTTAAAACCAGTTTGATAAGAATCAATTTATTATTTTTGACACAATTTACAAAAACTTGTATTATTCCACTAATTTCGGACTAATAACTAAATGCATGATTAACAACGACAGGAGATGAATTCTTTTAAGGTTCTATTCTTGGTAGTCTATATATTATTTGACATATTTTAGCATCGCACAATTTAAACTTCAGAAATATTACTGTACATTGTCAAGTATCCACTGTGCATAATACCTACTATAGAAATGCATGTTTCGTCTTTAGCCTAGACCTGCCAGTATACCCTGGCGGTCTAACTGTAGAGATCAGTCGGGTGGTATATACGTAACCCAGTCAAGGGTGTGATAGCAACATCTAAGTAAGATTTCAATGGGCGTTCCCATAGAGGGCGACACTTATATGAGTTGGGTCTTCATTGTTTCACTACCTTTACTAGCTTCCAGTAGATATCGTCTAAAAGAATGAGTCAAATTGTTTTGCGTATCCCATACTGCCCTACATATACGGAGGTCCTAACGAGCGGATGAGGGAAGAGGCAAAGTAAAGCACTTTGACTGTGTGCTCCAACTTATGTGTTCATAAACTGTGATTTTGCGTTACTTTTCAGATCTAAGAGGACCGGACTATGGTTACCGAATACTGGATTGTCTGATAGCATTGTAATACTAAAAATAAATTACACTGCTACTTCCTTCTCTTCCGATTTTTGTTTGCGATTTTTTTCCCAGGAATTTTACCGTTGCCTTAATTAATTCTTAGGGAGTAGATCGGATATTGGGATAGCGAATAGCGTACAGGGACTTTTTTGGGTGATTTATTGTTCCATAGTAGATAAAGGAAGTTGTTTTCTTGGGGGTAAACATTGTATACAGGGCATAGTTGCCGTCCTTGAAAGCAGCTGAGCCATTTCACTGCTCATAATAATTATGTGATAATCTCCTTTCTTTTTAAATTGTTTGGAATAGAGGACTTTCATATAACGTACTCTGAGAAACTGTTTGATGGACCTATTTTTTAGCTAAATAGAACCCACACGTCAGTTTTTCAGGCGAAGATGGTGGCATATTCAGCAGAAGTACAACAGTGCACGGAGCAGGACAACTATATATGCTCCGATAGTCAGGCAGCTTTGAGAGCGGTAGCATCTCCTAGAATCAGATCACCAGTGGTCCAGGAATGCTACACCGACCTCCAACCCTTAGCCCAATCTAAGAACGTAACCCTCATGTAGGTTCCTGGTCACAACGGGGTGCCAGGTAACGAGAAAGCAGACTGCTTGGCGAGGATGGGAGCAAGGGGCACATGCATTGGCCTCGGACCCTTGTTGGGTATTATCAGATGCCAGGTTTGTAATGCCCTAGATGCTTGGACGTATAATGAACTTGCGAAAGCATGGTTGGAGAGAGATGACTGCAGGCAGTCCAAGAGGTTCATAGCAATACACCCCCAATAAACTATGCTATGGCGATTGAAGCAGAGGAGGGATTCACTCCACTTGTTAGTGAGGATCCTCACAGGTCACTGCAGATTGTACAGGCACCTGACACTCATAGGAGTGGTCAAAGACCCAATCTGTCAGAAGTGTTGGGAGAAGGACGAGACCTCGTTCCACTCCCTGGGTGTGTGTGCTGTATACAGCGGCCTCAGGAGTCCGGCACAACATGGTCGGACATCATGACGTTTATCAAAAGATCTGGAAAGTCCGAGAATAAGGAACTACCATGCCTTACTTCAACAAGGTTTTAATTACCTTGAATGCCACCTGAAATAGTCTAAAAAGGTTTGAGTAAGAACTGTGAAAGCACCAATTTCGTTCTGCCAAATGAAAACAGTGTATTGTGATCAATTTCTTCGAAAGCCTGTATTGCGGTGTTATTTTTTCTCTCTAGTTTATTAAAGTCTCAAAGCACGGACGTTACCAAAAAATACCACAAAGCGGCTACAAGCATTTGAGCTCTGGTTCTACCGACGCACGCTAAGAATATCGTACAGACATCATGATACAAATGATACCGTAATGTATGCCCAAAGATTAGGGGGTACTTGACGCAATCAAACGAATAAAACGTATTCTTACAGGGAAAAAACGAGACCGCTAATAACGATTGCAGGAAAAGAGGGTCCAGGCCAACGTACCTCACGGTTTGAGAAGTTAAGACAGTGGACAGGTCTTACTTTGGAAGACTTATTTAGGTCGGCGGTCAACAAAGTAATTGGGCTAAGATGATAGTTAGCATCCACTGAGGAGATGACTCCATAAGATGAAGAGGGTTATCAATTTATTTCGGAATAATTAATCGTACTTCCATATTGACTGACGTACTAGTCATTCACGTAACGATGGTTAACGTATTGTGATTAGCCTTACACCAGATTTCCTCCATGAGTAAGTAAAAAACCTCATGTACATACACGATTGTCCTTTGTATATTGATTTCACCCTCTGACCGCGATATTTGTCACTTATACATTGTCATAGCAGATTCATCTTCTTTGGAGGTGGAATCGGTAAGCTGTCAGTAACTATCGGAAATGAAAATTAGGGCAAAAGTAACGAGCACGCTTCATGTTCCCGTTTGACATTTCTATTAGGAACTTGTCTCCTTCAGACCACTCATCAATTAGTGCTCTCGACTGGATCACTGCCCCAGTCAACCTTCATGTCGGATTCCGGTGGAACAGCTACATACAGGGTGCCTTGTAATTAATTGGGGAATGGGTGAGAATTCAGCAAGATATCGATAACACTCAGTAGGGATGCGATATATTCATCATTATGTCATGTCCTGCCCCTGTTGAATTGTATTCATATAACATAACGTTATACAAATATCGCAACATGGACTGTGCAACGCGTTTTGCCATATTTAGTAGCATGAGTCAACCAACTTTCAAGCTAATGTTTATTTTGATAGCTTTACATATCACTGGTTAGGTCTTGACATGAATATAAAACCTCATGAAGTCAAGAGACAAATAAATAATGAAATTTTACTTTTCACGAAATGATACCAGTTTAGGAATACAGATTTGTATCGAAATTTAAAACTTCGAAAAATAAAGGAAAGGGAAACCAGTTCCTTTTTATGTCATATTACATAAAAATACCTGCAGTCAATGTGGGAAGAGCGAGAAAACCTCCACGTCCATGTTTTACCTGCTAACAGTCAAAAATTGAAGAGCACTGACGAAATAGACAGAGTACAACTCTAGATACGGATACAGCAACGGGACATAATTATGTCCCACGTTCCTGTTTTGAAAGCAAATGTGTGAACAATCATCTATTTTCAAGACGGTTGCATGATTACCAGGATCAACACATTACAAATGATATAACAGGTTTTACGAGTGCCATGAAAAAATAGATACCTCCTGCCACCCCCTACCCAACAACGTTTAAAAAAATGTTTGGGGTACTCGTGAATATCTAAAAGCGAAATTCGAGTTACCCCGAAGGAATTGACATCTTTTTTTCTGATGTACATGTCATGAAACATCAAGATAGGTAATCTAACATATATAATCATACCATATAATTTTCAATAAAGAAATAAAGAAAAATAATTACACAATAGCTTTCTCACATTCCCCCAATTCTCAGAAATAGAACCTTGACAAAATTCCCCTCAATACCGTATAGAGCTATGAATTATTAAAATCGTTGGGATTTAACCTTGCCTTGTCATTAAAACATGTCATTGAGGATGCAATGTAATGCTGTAGTCATCTTCGAAATTATCTGATCCATATCATTTTATACCGTATGACATCACCTTAGCCCTGTCTGATAAACAACCATAAGAGAAAATAAGATTGGAGTTGCCTCTTTCCTGTGTCATATTTTCCTTATCTTTCGCTTTTATGTACTTCTCTTGTGAGGTTTCTGGATGAGGAGCCTTGGAGGTATTGTTTAGCGATTTACATGTAAGATGGCATCTCATAAAATCCCAGGAATCATTTCTAGACATCATACAAAACGATCCCCTCTATTTTCTCACTCTCATTGACTGTTTGTGGGATAAATGTTATCCAATTTTGAGCTTCCTGCTTCCGCAACTCGGATTGTCCTGAAAGGTTAGAGTTCAGCATTCCGCTTGTATTGCTCTGAATATGATCAAACTTCGATTTAAAAAAAAAATAAAATTACAGTTCGTTGCGTACGCTTAATATCAGTTGGCAGCGTCTGACGTGAATGATAAAAAGATAACGGCACATAGTGAAAAGTACTAAATAAGTACTTCACTATAAATCAGTTCACCCTTGTTGACAGATGTCGTATCTGTTCAAAGCAGTCCAAGTGTTCACACGCGAACTCAAAGTTCCTAGGTGCACATAAAATCGGCGGAAGTTCCGCAAAGATTTTATGTACCATCAACACATCAAAGTTTGTACATTATAGTGATGTTAGCTACTTCCGTCTGCATCTCATTTTACATAAATACATACATAACTAACCCACATATCACACTAGTTCAGTGAAAATATATCAGAATCCTTCAACTGACGCCGTTTGCTTGATCAAAACTCCTCTGTGCTTGGCACTGGAATATTAAAAGAAAATAGTAGCTTGTCAACTAATAAAATTTACCCACCAATATGCACTTTAGCAGTGTTTATAGCAAATGTTGAATGAATTTTTCGCGCTATGCTATTTTTTCTATATGTATTTTCAAAACATACAAAATGAATAAGAAGACTATGCGAAGAACGTTATTGATACCTATTATTGACTCCAGATTCCTTTTGAAACAGTTTGAGTCCTGAAGTCAAAGCTTTTTGCCAAACACTATATACTAATCATAAAGTTGGCAACGAAAATAGAATGGGTGTACTTCATACATGTAATAAAATACATGATTAGAGATTCAGAAATATTTAGGAATACCTGGTTTCATTATAGTAAATGATCAGACTGATATTTAAAACTCAATTTTCATCGATACACTTCAAGTTTCCATCTATTTGTATTCTATGTTAACTTATTCTTGAAATACCTCAAGTCACAGAATGTATTAAGAAGAAAGGATTAGCTTAAGAAATGAAATAGTTTCTTACATGGAATATTTTGACGGCGATGGTCAAGATTTTGTAGGGTTTTCCCTACACTAGTGCAAATGCAGACACAAAAAAAAATTTACCTCAAGACAGACAAAAGAAAACAAATAATTTGATAGAACAATAGCTAGACAGTCACATCATGCTAGACTTGAGAGCTCTAGTTTTGTATCCATGATATGATCTAGTTAGCTAGTTGGCAAGTAATCTGGGTAGCATTTGTTGAAAGTCAAATCTGATAGTCCGACGATGATTTAAACATAAATCGAAACGCGTCACTAAAACAAAAAGAGTTTTATTTGTGTAACTGTGTGTTAAATACACAATCCTTTTATCTGAACAGATTATTGCTTACAAAAACTCAGCGCACTATTTATATACTACTATTTATTAAGAACTAAATCAAAAACGAATAATTGAAGCCCTTTTATCTGTCTATCCCTTGAAGGCCTTATCGTGAGCCATATTTGTAGTTCAGTATAATAATAATCTTTCTCAAAGATAAAAGATGTTTCTCCTTAAACTAAAGCTTATAAATTCCTAAGAAGATCTTCTACATAAAACATCTACTAAATATTTCAGACATAGCTGAGAATAAGGTAATTGGAGAGGTCCAATAAACTCAGATTTAATAATTGAGAGACAGGTTGATGATATAATCGATTAGGTTTCTATGTAATTTACCTGGACTATGTCCACGTTAAAAATGTTCATGGTTGAATCGTGTATAGCGAAATTCCAGATGTGTTTATTTTATCTTTTGTTCCTGCTTCACACGGACTCATTACCTCTTTACATGCGGATGAATCTGCAGCGCATCTGCTGCTATTTATAAAATAAACCTTTAGAAAAATGTCACGTTTTTGCAAGACGGTGTCCGTGTAACTGAGTTTAATTATCCGGACACCTCCCATCTGGCGACCATATTTTCATATCGATTTTGGTACTGAGAGCGAGATTATACACGAGTTTGAAGTTCCTTGCACGCAGAATTTTGTTTGATACCTAATACAGCTTCAATTTTTCTTCCATTAGTATCATTATCATCTAGTTAATATGAATGTTTTCCAATAAAAACCTCATGTAATTCTTTGTCATAATTGCGGAACGTCATCATCATTCAAACATCAAAAATATAGTACACTACCATCTAATGATTCATCTTATACTGCTGTAAAGACCGATAAATAATTGACACCACATATGCGATTGAAGACATAACTTTAGTCACATTCTGGCTGCCAGTGCAGCTATTATCAATGTAGAAAATGATATTTTTTTGAAAATGTAACATTGCATTGCCTCCTTCTTAGAAAAACATCGTTGCTTCCAAATAATACAGTGTAATTTGCTTTGTTTACAAATCCATAATGAGAATCAGAATCCATCGTCATATCAGAAACACATTACTGCCTTGTGCAATCTCACAGCAACGACGCAACATCTTTTCATTTCCATGAATCTATGTGTTTTATGGTTTACTATTATTGACGCATTATTTTGAATTAACGTCATTTTGTTGTTTATATATCTATGCAGCCATTCGATTAATGCATTTGAGTTTATTTAAAAAAATTATCTTCCTCCAAAGAAATATACCTGACATACCTGATGCTTTGATGTTGGGAAGGTGATGAGGTAGGTACGCGCTTACCTGAAAAATAAGAAAAAGTAATTTTTAATAAAATTCCTTGGATTGTAATAATTATTAATTTCCTAGATCATTGGTTTCAGCTTAGTCTATGTAGAAGATTTCCATATTTATGTATCATAATTGCGTGTTATTTTTTCCAATATCGGATCTAAAGGGTCCAAGGTTAAGTTCTGATGACTCAAAAAAAAATTCTGTATCGATACGTTACTTTCATGGATATCACACCTTTTTCACATCCCTTCCTTGCCATGGAACGTTTTTGAGGTCATGCAAGGAGATATGATTTTTGGCGACGCAATGATTCCATCCTCTATTGTGCTACTCTTGATAATTCAATTTGAGTCTTTCGCCTGTAATTCATCGACATACACTCAAATTTCAACGTAAAATATTTTTGACATGTAGGTTTAAAGTATGGTGTAAATTCTGTGTTCTATATACGTACATCTACATTGACTTTGTCTGCAAACCATAGGAACCTCTACCACTCTGAAATAATTTTCTGTCGAGTTTATGCTCCTCACTATGCATCAGACCTGCTATAGGCATGCATGTTTCGTCTTTAGCCTAGACTCGGTCTAACTGTAGAGAAAATCGGGTGGTGTATATACGTAACCTAGTGTTAATTATATTGAATGTTCAATCTGCAACGGACGTTTCACTATCCGTCGAAACTCATGAATCCACAGATGGTTGAATATATCCACCATTAGCAAACTTTTTCCAAGCACTATCTAGTTTTGATAATACAGCGAAAGTGGAAAAAATCAAACAACGTATTTGAAACTAACATGCTAAGTATCGTGAAGGAAAGCGATCCATTGTGGTAATCAGGGATGCCAAGCTGGCGTTGACGCTGCAAAGTTTCGCAACTCCCTCCCGTACGGAACGAAAGGTCAACTTCCTGCTGAGTTGCTCATCGAGTCACCGGTGGCGCGGGGTCCGGTGTTTTATTAGAGTTGCCGAAGGTGAGGCGGACATGGGAGTTTAATACTTCAACCGTTATCAGAACTTTCCCGCTTCGGCCAGTGACAACACGGTCGCCAGCCGCTCGTCCGTATGATGAATGGAGTTGCGAATGGCAGCTGGCGGACAACTTACAAACTAACTGAAACAGTGGCGTATCCATCGAGGCCATGTCAAGTAGAGAGGCATGTTACGTCAGGTGGAGAATATTTCAGGAGGCAGTGGGTGATATTGGTATCGAGATAAATGGAGGATTTATTGCTAACGTGACATATACAAACAGTACACAGTTTCACCACTCGACAAACCATTTTTGTTAAACCCTAGACGTGTTTCGCTAACTACGTTAGCATCTTCTGGGGTAGATTGAATGATTTTTTCTAATGTTCACCTGAAGACGGTAACAGATTTAGCGAAACAACAAGTGTCGGGTTTAATATAAGTGGATTGGTGAGTGGTAAAACTGTGTAGTGTTTATAGTTGCGGCGCGAAAAGATCCAGAATCACATACCGTAAGGTATTCAGACGTCGCTGTAGTATTAGGAAACAGTATGGAAGATGTTCACATAAACCTATGTAAGGGATGTAAAAACAGAAATTAGAGAAAAGCACGGAGTTTCTCTTAACACTAAGTAAACGAAGTATATGATAATATCTAAAAAAGCAAATTAAGGTAATAACAGTCAAAATGGATCACTCTTCATTAAAAACCAACCGTTACCAATAGTCTAGAAGTAGAGTTAATGTCTTTATTCTTCCCCCAGAACATTAAAAATGTATTTATTTACATTAAACAGTTTTTACCTTCTACCTAAAAAAGCCTCTGATTTTGAAAATGTTCTCCTTAGCTAACAAATATGTTCATATACAAAACGATATGAGGCACCGAAATTGGTTCCTATATCACTGAATTTTTTATCAAGTGCCGGCCTTGGTTACAAACCAGAAGATCTCAAACGTGACGGGCAGAGAAATGAATCGTCCGCGAACTAGTCTAGCTTTTTGCTCGTTCGCTATCTTACCGTTTTATATATAGTGTGATAATAAAAACACCACACCAATCCCAAGAATTACTCATCGCAAGAAACCATTGAAAGTCTCCAAGACCAATTAACTGAACCGAATAACCCCTGTACCAGACGCACACATGCTGAATATAAAAACCTTCCAGCTTTTTGTCCGGATCTGGACGTTTATGTACTGGATGTTACGAATTAAATTGTGGAATCTCTCGCTGTTAAACGACTTGACAATGCACGAGCTATCAGATAGCTCTTATTTCACAACGAACCCTGTACCGAAAGTCTGCAAAAGCACTTTTTACGCCTATGGTGGCCTCGCGTATGGTGGCGCCGCCCATTGGCGTCTTAAGAAATCAAGGCCTTAACACTTGGACTGCCTTGGAGCAAAATGGGCGTTGATGTCGTTATCACACCTTTGAAAGAGTTAGGTATACACTACACCTTGCTCACTACAATTATGCTGACTTAACTATTTGAGGGCTTTCATATAATATATTTTCTTCATCAGGTATTTCAATCGTGGCAATATAAGGATATATTATTTTTCAACCACGTTGAAGAAATTCATGACGTTAAAAGCATGCCATTCACTTTCTCAGTATGTTTACGAGTATTGGGTTGCATCGCATTTGTTCCCCCATAACTTCTTCGTCATTGTTCGACTGTGTGCCCAGTAGTTATAATGAAAATATTCTATCAAACCCAGGTACGATGAGAACTAAGAGAATGACGAACTCCATTGTATGAAGTAGTAGTGTCAGCAAGAGTTTGTTAGTTTCTTACACCGAATTAAATAAAATCTGTTGAGTTTGAGCTGTAAAAAAACAGATCTGCTGCAAAACAGATAGCAGTATCGTTAGGTCCAGCTCAAAGCAATTTGAGTTCCGCATTTCAGCGTTCCCCCAAAACACGTCCGCATCCTGCGCAAAAAACTGCCATTTATCCTTCGGTATCTTCGGTGAAGAACAAATCAAATCCCCATTCGGTACCAGATCTCTTTCCACAAAAGGCAATAACGGTATTTTTATCAAGATACACGGCTAACAACTTTTTTGATTGAGGAAACAAACGCTTTACTGTCGAAAACAAGACGTTTTCAGTTCTTCGTGGCGGCCTTGCGTCTAAACACAGTGGTTACTATAAGGAAAGTGCAAACAACATAATATATCTACTAGTAATACAGATGCTGTGTTTCGGAGTTCCATTGTCTATACGTATAATTTTCAGCGTCACGACGTTTTGATTAATTTACCATCTTCAGTCATCTTCAGATGAACTGACGAACAGGTCTCAGTCACATTCTGGCTGGCGTGTCATTTCTGTGGCTAGTCCTGATTGGTTCGGACGGCCATTCGTGACGTATTTTTCTGCTGACGTGGTTGTTCGGTGGTTATTTCGTATCATTTTCGTCCGGTCCAGCTGTAGTTTCTTCAAATTTCGTATGAATGGCTGCCATATTGGTTTTATTTCTATGCCAGTTAGACTATAAACGTGGTTGTTATTGGCGATGAAAGCTGCCTTTTTGAATGTCAGTCGATACTAGTGCGGTTCCTTGGCAATGACCTTAGAATCATCCTAAATTATTTTATGGTGTTCTGTCTACGCATGGTCAGCTATTGTAGATTTTCCTGTCTCTGCTCGTTGTGTGTTCAGTTGGTGGTAATTATTAATCGTAAAAAGTTTTACCCCTGCAGTGTTTCATTTGAATTTATATTCATGTTTTTTATGGTATTTCATCTAAGA
This sequence comes from Bruchidius siliquastri, assembly GCA_949316355.1. Taxonomy (NCBI): domain Eukaryota; kingdom Metazoa; phylum Arthropoda; class Insecta; order Coleoptera; family Chrysomelidae; genus Bruchidius; species Bruchidius siliquastri. The sequence goes on along the minus strand of OX438533.1, from coordinate 37,366,124 downwards.
GGGACTAACACTAATTCATTAAATATTATTGCATTTTAACTGAATAGTAATGACTGATAAGGAAAAGGATATTCAGGGATCTTCAACAAATGGCGTCAAGTAGGTTTTTCACTTGCAGTTGTATCAGTTAATTGAAAACCTTGTTCGGATTCTAAAAAAATACAACAAAAATGAGGAATTTAGTAGAGGTTTGCCAGAGAGTAAGGTTGATTCACGATAGAAAGTTTTATCAATGTAAGATTTACGAGTTCTCTCCCAATATCAATATTTTCGACATTCAAAATTTCCATTGTATTACATGTCAATAAAAGAGAAATTTTTTGTAGAACTAGCTCCATAGGAGTACAAAAGTACTAGAAAAGTACCATCCATGAAAGGCTCTCAGTGCTACTCCACCTAAACATTAGCGTTTGCCACCCTCACTTTCGCCGAAATCCATCATCTTCTATAATTAGCGCCTATCATTACCCAGACATTCCTTTCCTCCCCCTTGACGATTCGTTATTTGGACAGGTTCGGATCACGAGGTCGAAATTAAAAAGGAAACGAAAACAGCCACCACCGGTAATGGAACCATGAAACAAAACAAAATGCCAGCTGAACCAATGAACAGGCGACTGACAGATACTTATGGAAATGCATAAATCATCTTACCTGTTTTTCACGGACAGGCTGAGTTTCTGTTTGGTAACTTCAAACGGGCGTTGCTTTTTTTTAATGTTTAACGTTTTAACAAGTTCGTTTGTTATGCTATGCTTATAACGCTCAAACATGATTTAGCAAGGCACACGGGGTGAAAAAGTGTTTTTCAACAACCTTGACAAGAAAGTCACATGCAAGCCGGAGGAACGGCCAAGGCTTGACCTTCCGGGAATTAACAATAACCTGTTCTTGCACAATCACATTACCAGTTTGAAACTGCGTGTTATCTTCCGCTCCAGAAAATTGCATTCACCGGTACAATCATGCTGCTCTAGAGGGCTTAGATCAGGTCATCGCTCACCAATGCAGGCAAAGCTTCTATTCGCCTATCCCTTAATTGTCCATATTTAGTTTCAGTTTGGGAACAGTCCATTTTTTAAATGAAGCCCTTGAAGCAGTCGGAACGTTAAAAAAGCACATAAGTGGTTTAAATGAATACTCAGGACAAGTGAGATAAATTAATATTCCACACAACACAAACGTCAGAGCTTCATGAAGATGAAGATTGAATAGAAAAATTATACAGGAAAATTTCAGACTGAAAATCAACTACGTATAAAGTATAACAAAATGGAAAGTAAAGCGCAAATTGATTGAAATGGAACTGACAGCAATGAAATATATTGGGCGAGTGGATAATTGTTCAAAAATAAATTAAATATCATTTTAGTTAACCTGCTCTAGAGACCTCTAGTAACAAAGTACCAAATTTAAGATAAAACTGCAATTATATTTCCTAGATGGAAGATGATCCACAATTCATAAAAGTATCCAACGCTATGGGATACATTTTTGAAGATACTCATAACATTTTATCCAAATGCAACTTCTGAAACTTATCCTGTGGTTGCCTCCCTGTTTATTATATTTTTTACTGGGCGTTACACATACGTTGGACGGAATATCTTTTCTAACGTTTCAGCTATCTTGGTGGCGTTTATCAATGCACAAAATAAGAAAAATAAAAAATTGGAACTATAATGACCTTGACATTTATTATTACATTCAGAACGTACTACTCGGTTAAGAAACATTTCCAATAATTTCAGTACACTATTTTGGCCCTAATAATTAATCACATGTACCGTCTATGGACAATGTAGCTGTACGGCTTCGACGGTCATTTCCGGTCGGAAAACCGAAAAATGCAATTTCGTCTGACAGGTTGGAAAGGTTCGAAATAGCACGTTACGTTTTATACACAGAAAGATATATTTGTGGGGCTTCCTTTTATACCTTTTTTAAGAGTTCTGCATAATCACCCAAATGTTCTCGCGCTCTTCGGTATGTTTGAAGTTCGAATAATGGCAATGGCTCTTTTGTTTATTTTTTTTGTTGAAGTTGTAATAGACACTTAGGAAATTTTACTTAGAAAAATTAGAAATTTTTTTTTTGTCGCCAGTGGGGATTGAACCCACAACCTCCTGCATTCTAGGCAGGCGCCTTTACCGTTAGACCATGACGAACTGGTCAGGTAGAACGGCAAATGCGCTACGGAAAGTACATCCCCCCTGTGCAATTCTTCTTCCTCATTTTCTAACCTGTACAGCTCGATCTTTGATTAGACATCTAGTGCCACAGGCCGATACTATCGAAAATTTTTCTTTCTAATTTTTCTAAATATCATTAGTTGTCCACTTACGGATTGCAGTGTAACCCAATAAAATTCTGTAATAATGTAAAAATAATATTGACTATACGTATCAAAAAACGAAAACTATCCTACCAGGAAAGAGTCGATACCTTTGGCGCAAACAACCAATAGGCAGGTGATAATCTTTGCAGGTGGAATTTTATTCGCCGGAACCTCCCCTCCACGGAGCGGAAGGCTGGCGACGCCGACGGCGACGTATCGAACAGGTGGTTGGGAAGGAGAACAGGTGTGGCCAGGTAATTTATAGGTAGGTAGATAGAGTGTATTCTGTTTTCCACTAAGCTTAGTCTTGGGGGTCTCATCACAATCCAGTACCTACCTGTTTAGCTATTGGTGTGTATATCTGGCAGTCAGTGCTTCCCCAGCTTCTTTGTCTATGCGTTAACTTTGCTACCACTGCGCCGACGTTGACGGATATATGGAGCAAGATGCTGTCAGCATTTAGTAGGTAATACTACTAATAATAAAAATGATGAAATACGCATATTTTAGTTAGAAAATTGTACGTAACGCAGGTATTACGCATTCTGGGTATACGCAAATAGGATGGTACCACCTAAACCACATGATCTGATCTACCCTCAAACGTGACGCCATGCGCGGGATGATCTTATGTTTGCATCGCTACTGACATAACGTGTGTTTCCCTCTGTAAAAGCATTGATTTCTCCCCTGTTCTGATGGTGTACCCTCCTTTGACTTATTCACCGTAACGTGATTCCCCATTCGGCTGGATGTCAATCGCCGGTGACGATTTTAGTGACCTTTTTGCTCGTGATTCGATCCCGATTTATGGCGCACGCACTGACATTTTATGGCCGTCCACCGTTTTTATCCGGGCTTAATCGGCGAACAGCGCCATCACATTCATTTTTGCTTAAGTCTAGCGTGAAACCGTGTTTCTATTACTATTGGGTCATTTGGTCACAGCGTAAGCTGCCCATTTTATCAACGAAGTATTTGGACAAATATACCCCATTCGAATATTATTTACGCCGGGTCAAAATGAACACCATTACCAAATTAAATTATACACATCCGCGCTTAGAATTGCGGTTTTTCAAAGAATTTGAATGACAATCAAAAGTTGTACGGTTGGAATCCCGCAGTAGGCCAATTTATGATTGCAAATCTGTATATCAGCTTCCAATATTATTTTTACATTTTTTCAGAATGAGTATTCAACTCAAAAATATACTTTTCTTGGTTCAAATGAATGATAATTTTCTCATCAAGTAAATTGTCTTAGAGTGAGATCAGATGTTCTTGCCGTGAGAACATCGCAATTCTTGAATTCCTTTTTATGTGTGCATTTAGGTCTGTTTACTTTGCATCCATACCACCTTCAGCATTGAGATGTCAGGCCAACTATCTTGATGAAAATCATATTATCTAGTCTAAACAGTAAATGGTATTAGACTGAAACCATCTTGGAAAGTACGGAGAAACCGGCTGGCCAATCACTGTGAAAGCGACGTGGATCTGCGTCACAAATTCGGCCATCAAAGTCGCCGTCAGAATGAGCGATTACCGAAGAAATAGCGAGAGGGATCGCAGTTGGCGCATCCCATAAAACAATAGAAGAACTCTTTCATTGTTTTTGCGTCTGCGATTTCGCTCGCGCGCGACTGACAACCGTTCGTCCTTTGTTATTTTTTCTTTGGGCCCGGTTGACGCGTCGCGTTACGCGGCGTATTTTTGATATGATAAATTCGGAGCTTTGTACGGTTTAATTATTCCCACTTTCAACATTTATCTACCTAATTGTGTTCGGCTCACAAAGGACCTCCTCAAGAGGTATCATAAATCAGGGCGACGCCAACGTCCCTACGTATTCCGCGGCCGGTTCCTGAAAAAATGCAATTCGGCCTTCAGTCCAGGAATAATAGAAAAAGTGAAATCAAGTAGGTTGACTTTACTACTGCACATGCTATAAACATGTAGTTCTCTGGAAATATTATTTGGATTCCATTCAAAGTAATATTAGATTCACAGTAGAGGAAAAAGTGTCTGGATCCATTTGTTTTGCAGACCTGGAATTAGCCGAACATCAAAGCAAACTGAATTTCTCATTGTATAGGAAACTGACACAAACAGGTACATCAATTCCCGAAGATTCATGCCATCCCTTAAATATAGGTTTCCTTTTAAACCTGGACAAGATAAATTGAATCTTAGATTTGAAAACGGCAGTTTGGTATTCATTAGTTAGCTAGTTGTCAAGTAACCAAGTAAATTGTGATAGTCAGTAGATTATTTTCCTACATATTAAATCGACCTTGTGTTTAAATTAAACAATTTTATCGGAATATCGATACTGTTTCATGCCTCCATTTTTTGAATACTGCCTATTATCACCCTACAGCATATCGTTCCCCAAATTACATCAAAGCCGATACAGCAGTTACTCAGATTACGCTTTAAACATATTATATGACAGACCAACCGAGAGACAGAAAGATCGACAGACTGATCGAAAATTTGTCCAACCGCCCGAAAAATAGATCGTTAGGTAGCTCAACAGATATACCGACAGACAGATTGATAGACGGAAACAATATACATACAGACCGATAACTAGATCGAAATTCATAACGACAGATTTGTAGACTGACTGACCGACAGACCAACATAACTGACTGACAGATTGACAGGCATTCCGATAGACACACTGACATGCAATTTGGGAAAAACACCCACTGAAAAAGCAGCGGATTTTTGTGAGCCAGCTACCATATAACCTTCAAGAACGCATAAGCTCAAATTTGAAAAACATTCTCATCTCAACTTCATTTCGCTATTGCGCCCGAAGTAAAAATGACTGGCCTAATACAGCTTTGACTTATTCATTGTAACCTGAACCGTCAAGGGACAGCGCACGGTGTCAAAAATATAACGTACGGTTCCGACTAGCGGATTAAATGGCCTTATATTTTTTGTTATCGATGTGGGGCTTTTTTGGGAAGGGGCAGTAGAGATTTATTTTTACTGAGGACGACGTCGACCCAGATATGAGAGGGGAAAGTCATTAATTTTTTGACAGGCTCTGCGTTCGTTAGCAGGTACCTAAGGCATATATCGTCGATAAAAAATACAGCCTAGTAGACTGAGTTGGTAGTTTTGATGCAATACTAAGTTACGAGGGTAAAATATTCTGAGCACCATGAAAATCACTTTCGCGTACCCTAGAAACGATGAGAAAAGTGAGTGTGGAAAAATGTAGGTTCTAAATACATTACAATGAAGTCATCACTGTCATTAGGTTACTTTTCAAAAAGTATGAAACTTTTTGGTTATAGCCTCTTTAGTAGGACGCTGCAAAAAATTCACAAATAGATTTCGGTTATATGGGAGTCGATGATTACAATACAGATGACATCGACGATCAGACAGATAGTTTGACATACAAACCAACAGACAGACTGACGGAAATGTGACACATCAACTTCTTTGAATTATATCTCCACGGAAGTTACAAGAAACATCACGACATAATATTTTCCGTCATATACCAGGTGACGATGAAAGTAACGTCCACAGCAGCAACTCAAAAAGACGAGGGATAAAAATATAGGATTTGTTTTTTGCTAGGCTTGAAAATTGTGATCATTTCTAGAATAAAAACTATCTAATATCGTTTGCACAGTTTCTCGTTGTATCAAAAATTCGAATATTCACTTTTTAAACCCAGTTCTCTGAGTAGCAGTGACTTGTAAACATAGTAGGTGATATGTTTGCAAATAATAAATAATTGACTCTATATTCCTTCTAAGAGTGAAGCATTACGTTCGGCTGCTACGCAATAAGAATATCCCATTCCAATCACGGACCGGCAGACCAAACAAAACAAGCATCAAATTAATTTTGTATATATTCCAGCGCCATCTCCTCCTCCGATTCCTCTTTCTCGAGAGGCCCGGCTGACATTTCATTCTTTCGGCTGAAGTCAAACAAAAACACCTAACACAGAAAGCCATTTCGTCGTTTTCCGCCTCCATTTGTGCGGTGTCAAGTTACGTGAAGAATTGCTTTGATTCCTCGACCTCGCCGAGCCAGCGGTATTCAGGTAGAAAAATGTCTGTTAAAGGTTTCTCGTTTCTAGGTAGAAATAAAATGGACGAGCACATGTGATGCAGCGTTGCCAAACGCTTCAATGTGGACACATTACAAAAAATAAAACTGATTTGAACAGGAACAGGAACAGAATACAAGGGTGACGCTAAAAGTTTTTAGATATTCCTAATCTATACAAGTTTAAACAAGTTTGAGCACGCAGCTATTTTGTCTAAAGTTGTAAGTGCTTACACGCAAAGGCAGCCTTTGAATCGTTTGGTAGTTGCCGTGCCACGGTCTCGAATGCATCTAAATGTTGGCTGAATTTTAACGTGAAAATGGAACCGGGTAGTCGCGATTTTCGAGCCATGATTTTGTTTGACTATAAAACGGGACTAAAACAAGCGGAATGTCACGAAAGTTTAGTGAGTTGCTTTGGGGACTCTGCTCCTTCTAGGGCTACAGTTTTTAATTGGTTTGCTGAGTTTAAAAGGGGCCGGGTCTCACTCGATGATGGACCTCGCACAGGTCGATCACCCACTGCTGATCCTCCGGAAACTGTAGAAGCTGTGCAAAATATGGTAAAAAAGATCGACATATAACCTACACCGAGATTGAGACTTCTCTGAGGATTGGATAGGCAGCGGTTCGAACAATCATTCATGATCACCTTCGCCTGAGGAAGCGGTGTTCCAGATGGGAGCCACATTTGTTGACCAGTGAGTAAAAAGCAACAAGAGTCTATTGGGCTAAGTTTATCCTTGAAAAATTTGATGATGGGCACAGTAAAAACTCTTTTAATATCGTAACTGGAGACGAAACATGGTTATATCATTATCATTCCGAAACTTAACAGCAGTCATTAGTTTGGTGCTTTGAAAATGAGCAACCTCCAACGAAAATTCGTCGTTCCAAGAGTGATGGAAAGAAAATGCTCGCACATTTTTTTCTAAAAGTGGATACATCACAACGGTAGTCTTGGAAAATCAAAGGACAGTTACTTCTGAATGGTATATAACCAAATGTGTTCCTGTAGTCGTCCAAGAACTATGCAAGAGCCGTGCAAAGACTGGTCTGCGAGGTATTCAATGGCATCATGACAAAGCACCCGCCCACAGCGCCGCTAGAAAACTCGATTTTTTTGCTGAACAGGGTGTCAAACCGTTGCCTCACCCGCCTTATTCTCCGGACCTAGCTCCATGCGACTTCCTCTTATTCCCTAAGATCAAAGAAAAGTTAGGAGGTCGCCATTTTTCCACCGATGAAGAGGCACTCGCTGCTTTTGACTATACGTGAATGTGGTATGTTCTATTTTAATGCGAACTTTCATTAATTTTCTGATAAAGTAAATTTGATTTGATCTTTCTTTCATTCTTAGCTTTTGGGGATACAAAAATGAGGTTATATTGATGAATTTGGATCACTCCATTTGAGTAAATCGCGTAAGTTATCATAGACTAAGCAAGGCCGAAGGTAATGAAACCAATGACGTACACTGCCAAGTGACATTACTAATATTTGATGTATATATGAAAACTATCCTATAACTACGTGGATATTAAAACTGAGCTTTACGCACGAATTCCAAACGTAACGTGTTCGATGGAGAAAAGAGCCTTGGGTTGGGTGACCGGTAAGGGTCAAACTCAAAAACCAATCTGTCGATGCGGGGACGAATGAACGGTTCGCCAGGAAAATATTATTTTAGAAAGTTTCCCCCTTGTCCTTGTCACATAAAAATACGCAAACATCGATGGGCCAAATACAGATGGACAGTGGTGTTTCATCTTTCACTTTCGAGAAAGCCTTTCACATGCTTTGCAAGAATGTCTAGCTACAATACTTTCTGATTGGTTTACAAAATTCGTCATGAAGCCTTTGTCTTTCACAATTTCCGACCGCTCTGATTATGGCCGACTTAGTCGACCACATTCGCTTAAAACTTGTCATATTCGTTTCGGTATAAAAAGTTCGATGTTTGATTGAGACGATTCAGGAGCAGACCGAGCAAATTTCAGAACAAATTTACTTGGAGAGAGATCTTAAAATTTGTAAATCCCCAACGGTCTTAAGTGGTAAGTCTTTGTCTTTATATCTGGCGTTATTGAAGCTAAAATCGAGTTTCCCTTGAAAATTTAGTTTTTAAAGGATTTGAAGCTAAGGAAGGAGTATCGCAACAAACGAAGGCGTTTCTACGGTGAATGAAGAACTCAGGACTCACTTTACATCAAAATGAAAAACGGTCATTCTCAAGACTGAGGCTATGAAAGAATCTCCACAACCTTTTGGATTTGATTTGTTAACGGGATATTGTGGCTTAACTGGCTGATGCTCAGATTGTCCGATATGTGAAAACATACCTTCTGACTTTCTAATTTTCGGTTTAGATATTTCACCGATCTCCCTTTTGCGGATGAAGGTGTTAGCAGAATAAAACTTTCCCTTTCTTGTACTAGTTAGTTAGGAACATAGCGTATCGCTGAGCTTTATTCGAACAAACACTGATTTTCAGTCTTAATAAATTAGTTACTGAAACCATGGCGTGAAAATATAGTCCCACATTCTTTTCATTGGACTTTCCACCTGCGAAACGCCACTGGAGATAATGTTATTGTCGTGTCCAACGCGTCTTGTCGAACTTCTTGCCCTCAGCATGCACTCGCCGGCGGAGTGTTTTCAGTGGAGATATAATTCAATTCGATATCGATGTGTATGACATCAATATTCAAATTTCAGTTGGAGTTTACCTTCGGAAGTTGGCAGTAAGTTTGCGGCGGACGTTTCGTACTCCGCATCCTATCACAACCAAACACGGACGATATGCAAATGGGGGGATGCCTCTCCCCGACTCGCGAGTACCTGCATCGGTCAGCTACGTCAACAATCCATTACTAGCTGATGGATAGCAAACAACTCTATTCCCGACTCCCTATCTTCTTGGAGCAATTCTATTTCCATAATGTCTAAAGGGGGTCGAGTATTCTTTTTCACTGTGATGGCTAAAAGAGAAGTGGATAAGGTGGTCCTCATTTTTATACTGTGATAACGCCACACGATGCGGCAACACTGTGTTCCCGTTCTCTTTCTATCTTTCCTGCTGTCTCACCCACTCCTATACCCTTAGCCTTCAGAGCTAGATTGCCTCAATCTCGTTTTGACAGCTGCTGTTATTTCCAGTCCAAAAAAACTATATACTTCATAAAAAAATATATACAGATAATATGATAGGATGTTGATAGGACAAAAGACATTAGTTTTAGTTACTCTTGCTTCATACTAGATCTAGAACTTAGATAACTAGTTTATAGTATGTAATATTAGATGACATTAATGTTGGTATTATGTTCTCATCAAAATTAGTGAGGTTTGAATACCCCTGTAACTAAATAACATCAAATGTAATTCAAACGAAACAACCAATAAGCTTTGAACCAATAAGTGGGAAAATCGTGTTAGTTCCGGAAAAAGTCTACTACAACAAAAAATGAGCCATATTACGATTGTGATAAAATATTAGAATGCTTCGTCCCAACGAACTTATCCCATAAAAGAACTATTAGCGAACTTAGATTCTTCTATTATTACTTCATCAACACCAAACAGTAGGACATACTCCTCTAATTGAATAATAAGAATCGATAGACGACAGAAATTCTTTAGTAGCGACATCAAATCACCGATGTCTACAAAATCAATGGAAATCTAAGGAAATTACCAATAAACTCACTTTATTTAAAACCAAGAGGTAGAAGCTCTCGGCCTTCATCTTCTATTCAAATAAGGTTTGTAGAACCTTTTAATATTTGGTGCAAAATGGAATAATTTATCGGAATCCAGAGTGCTGAGCAAAGAAACGTAATGAAATGAAAATCTATGCGGATCGATCCCGTTAAGAAACATGTGCAATGTAAATTCAAATTGCAATTCCTTCAAGTGGATCGTGAATAATTCTATTAAACTGATTCGATAGGATAAAATATGGTTCGTCGGTGTGGCGGTGGGACTCGATATATATTACCTCTAGTAATTGAGAAGCAGAGACAGGTCTCTAGCGAAGTTTACAGAAACCACACAGCGTATTTTACCGCAATCCAATTCTGGAACTGCATAAACCAGGACTACCAATTAGGGAGATACATAGCTCACATGGATAAAGGACTTCGCGTCTCTCCTAGCCTCCTCGATTCAATACCAGCTAAAGGAAACGGTCGTGTTTCTCGCTAAATTAAATCTTCGCTTTCTACTTACGTTAATCAAAGGAAATTAGGATACGTATACACAGACGACTATTAAAGTTTAGTCGCGTTCAGACGATGGACGATTTGTCCTATTGTCTTGCTTTTACTTCAATAGGAGCAAGGTATTTGGAAATGCACAGGCATACAATGTCATTTATATCACCTAAATACTTTTTGAATGTCCAAAATGTGAAAAGAGTCGAAACGTCGTTTTTGGGCGGTTTAGAGCAGGAGACAGCCTGTGTGAATAGTCAGAAACATTTTTGTTAAGTGTATGCTTTCCACTGTGCATCGTACCTGCTATAGGCATGCATGCTTGGTCTTTAGCCTAGACTCATCAGTATAGCCCGGCGATCTAACTGTAGAGAGCAATCAAGTGGTATATACGTAACCCAGTCAAGGGTGTGATAGCAACATCAACTGATCTCCAAGTGTCGCCCTCTATGGGAACGCCCATTGGCAGTTCAGGTATTAGGACCTTTGACTTCTTAAGTTGCCATTGGGCGTCTCCATAGAGGGTGACACTTGGAGATGAGCTGATCATTTTTGTTAATATAATTATTTCTGTATTTTGAAGGCAAGTGCAGGAACAATCATCAATGTATGATTAGTATGGATGACAACCGATGTCAATTGTTTATAGATGATCAAACGTCCTTTACTACTCACCCATTTATCTATTTAATTGAATTCTATGATGAAATAAAGCCTTGTATCTCTTCAATGAAGAGTTTCAGAGAAAAAGTTATCATGCAGCCCCATCACTTTGATATATACTACTACATATATCCAAAGGTTGCCATTGTATTACATAAAATAAATAGATGAGCGGAATATTATTGTTTTTTCTATTCTAATTCTGTTTTTCTCCTGTGAGCAAAAAATCATTAAAGTATGTGCTTGTGATTGTTTAGCTTCGGGTAAAATATTATTTTTCTTTCGGAGATAGCGGGCATGTTTGATATATTTGAATTTTTGCGTTCCACTACGGATGCTAACGAGTAACTTATAAAACAATCTCAACTATAACAATTTATTACGCAACAAAATGGTTTAGTGGACGTTATTCATATTGTTGCAGTGAAAATCTATAATTGTCCAGAATTCGGATCACTTATCGGCTGACACCCAATAATCATAAAATCAGATCATCAAAACTAGATCTGGTTATAAACGGTTTGATTCCGGAGGCCTATTTCGCTGCAGAATTCGACCGTAAAAATAACCTCATAAACACAACAAATGCATGGTCGCAATTCGAGCGCAATATTATCATAAATATTGGTTTATTGCATTAAAAGTGTGCATTATATGTTTGCTCGGTTTCTGTTATTGTTTAATTATATATCGGTTATAAAATATTAATTTTGGGAAACGTATTTATAACACGTAATGGTATCTAATAATATGATTATTATATTTAACGTCGAAAACTAATACCTCTCACATAAAGCAGTGATAATGTGAAATGCCTGTAAAATCGGGATATAGGCAAAATTTATGGCGGTATTGCGGAAAATTTGTATACATGGCCTGTTTTTAAATAACAATTATACAGCTTCTGGGTCGTAACAATCAAAATTCATTTCCTATCATAATATTCTACTTGGTTTCCGAACACGAATTTAATCAATTAATATATGAATAGCATATTTTAACGGTGCACTGAGTGTAATTTATGGGATATTATCCGATAAATTATTATAAGGTCCGCATAGCACTGAAAAAATGTAACAACATCGATCGTGTTGTACTCCTCTTTAATTTGTTATGTGGCACTTCTGGTAATAATGCCAGGATTCTGCATTATTTAGTGAACTGTGTGATAGTCAGATCAAATTTTTTTAAAAGTTTTCATATTATATGTCAATGCGTGCAGGTAGGCAGGAAAGTATTGTAGTCGCGCAAAACTTCGAATACGAGATATTGTGTTTTTCTTGATTTTTCATACATCCATGTCACTAATTTCTGTCAGTCTGTCTGTCTGTCCGGTAATTGCTAGCCCTTTCTTCAGCTTTAAAGTTATTTTTGGGAATTCGATGGAACTTTGAGAGTAGGTTACTAATATAACAAGGACTTTGTAGTTTTTGATAAACGCTTCGTTAGCGGTTAAGTTATTGTCAGAGGAGAAAAAAATTACCACCACAACTATTTGGTGGGCGAGGAACAAATTGAGGCTATGCATGTGGGAGGTGGAACTCTAGGAAAAATTAAAAGTATTGGTAAAATTTGTTCTATGGTTCATACAATTTTGACCCCGGTAATACCTACTTGTAAAAAACTATAGATTTCTTCAATAGTTATTGTACAAGGATACGAGTACAGACTTATGAACATAATTATATTTACCATATTTTTCGAACCTTTCAAGCAAATATAAGCCATATTTATTTATTTTACAAGTTATATGGCAATTTTGGGTGTGAATAAAGTCTTTTCTGAAGGGGTCTAATTTGTCCCGTTTCTGTTTTAGCGACTTTTACTACAGAATATCGAATTTTGACTGATAAAGGATCATAAACAATAGAAAAGTGCTACTCTTAAAAAATGTGTCAGAATTGTTGACTCTGTATTTCACGTGCAATTGTTTAAGTCTAAAACGTTTTGAAAATGGAAATTATAGATATTCTGTCAAATTTTGAAATTATAATAGATTTAAAGCTTGGCAGTATATTTGTATTCAAGTTCGACTACCAATAGATCCAAAATAGAATCCAATTTCTTCATTCTAAACTGAAACCATTTCTTCTTGGTTAAAACTATCAATGATTCTAAGGTACGAAAGATAGATATAAAACCTAATACAAAATAACAGAAAATATGCCTACAACATAGCGTTTTCATCCGGAAAACCACATGTGCGTAAACACCAAGATCCAAAATATAAATCTAGAGATTATCTGACAAACCATATTTGACGATATTTATGGCTATGTTTTGATATTTACACCTCGCGTCGACCCTTAAGACACAAAACTATCGTGTATTAAATTATGACTCCCATTCCAGATGTCATGTCTGCAGTAACTTATGTTTTATTTTTAACATGCTGACATGGGCATCGACACAAGTGTTTCCCCGTGTCTACCAATTAATAGGCGATACGAGTGCGTGACGGAACGTGGGGGTAGGTGGTTAAAATTACTTTTATAGGCCGGTAGATTAGATAAAGATACGGAAAGGCACATTGAATTCAAAGGGTAGTAAGGTGTGGTTGGTCTTTGGATTTACACAGCTTCATGCGAAGGGGAAACCATTACCTGAAATTAGTACAATAAAATTCCATCTTTTACATCACCCGACAATATCTTATTTTACACAAACCGCGCATTTCAAATACCCACTAATTTTTAAATAAATCAAATAAACCAAAGCAAAAAGACTTTGCTGCTCACTTGCTTGTCATATTTCTCATTTTTCTATTGATGTTATTTCTGCTAAGAATTTGGATTATGAACGTGTAGTTGCTGAAGTGAGATATGAATGAAAATACTTATTCATAATTGAAAAGTAGTTTTATTTCCAAAATTTGTTGTCCCATTGCCTTACAAAACAAAAAGATTGTCTATCTATAAAATCAAAACCTACTTAATCGTCTTGCTTTTTGACTCTGGCTAAAAGTCGTTAGCTCCTCCTTAAATAAAATATTACAATTACATTTTAGATAAAAAGTTGATTATAATCGAGCTTCTTTCAGTGAAAGATCGCAATTCCTGAAAAATGTCCCAGATAGAAAATTACTCTTTTTAATTCAGCTCCTCAGTAACTTAATCAATGTTAATATGAATTCAATTCAAATATTAACTATGTTTTATATTTTAGCAATGGCTGTAAAAGCATATTTCACAAAACTATGGTTTCAACAATCTGTTCGATAAAGCATGCTATTTTGTTAAGTTAGGTAGAACAGGTTTTAATCTTTAAAGAAAAAAATGTTCGTCTTCTTTCTCTATCTCGACGCAACTATAAAGTAGGCGGTGGAATATTGACGCTGAGGGGAAGACCTTGGTTGTCCTCGTACCGTAGACAGTCTTTTTCTTCTAATTAATTCGAAGCCACTTCAGAAAAACAAGTCGTCCATTAAGGCGGTAATATGAGGATAGCACACATGCCATTAACTAGTTTTAGTGTGGATTATCCTGGGAGATATTTGATCACAGCACATGTCATCGCCATGGCACCAGGAAAATCGGGAGGGAAGGGGGGCTAAATACATATTTTGTTCAGTCTGTCAACTCCAAGACATCAAGAAAGGTAAATACATGTCGGTAAGTAGAACTCATATAACAGTTAGTGAAATTCGGAATGTCTGGAAGCAGATTCAGATACGTGAAAAAAAGAAAGAATATACTGGGTGTTATTTACACATCCTCAAATTCTACGATCGTCAAATATAGCATCTGGATGCCTTTTTAAAGATAACTTCTAGCAAAGGTAGATCGCTCTCCAAAAGCACTGAGAGACGATGAGTTTTAAAAGCTGTAAACTGCAAGCATTTAGGAACAAACTTCCCGGCAGTATATTCCATAGCGCTGAGGATATCCAAAACACTTTTGGAAGAGGCCCATTCAGGGTGTTGGAAGTTGGACCAATCTACCGTTTGCTTACTACTTGCTATCGTACACAGCCTGTTCGAACATTCACCATTGTAGAATCCGTGGCCTTTCTTCGATGTTCCAGACTATGGAAGTTCTTTTCAAGGTCAGGCGCATGGTCATATAGCTCTTAACTGGATTGAATCCAGGTAGCTTCAGGAAGTGCTACGGAGCTTATCTCCACACATACGAAAAGCATTCCAGAGATGTTCTGAATTGAGCCTTGTAGAGTAGTAGTTCCTGTTTGGGTGAACACACTTTTTGTGGAAGAAATTCTCCAGCTCCAGGGATGCGAACCTAGCAAGGCAGACACCATTATTATCATTATTATTAGTGGTAGTAGTAACAATATTGATTGACAGTATCCTAATTCAATCCAAATCTTCATTTATGAAGTAATACCACTGCGTAGGAATTACAGCGTCCACCTTGGACACCATTTTTGTATTGTCCAAGAACTCCTACTATCACGTTTTTTTAATAAACGTAAGCGAAAGTCGATTAGCTATTGTACCAATCCACAATCTGCCATCTCTGTAAAGGGGTATGAAGAAGAATATCATCAACGCACAAAGAACCATTAGGAACACACGTGTAGAGCTAAATATAGACCGGAACAGAAATGTGGTCCTAAAAAAATGGTTTTAATATTTAGGTAGCTGCGCTCATTAATAACACTATTTTCGTTACGTCTAATGGACACCTATTAAAACATTCCTTGTAACAAAGAAATATCTTCCAGCCTGAAAAAAAATGACGTGCTGTCATCGTTGGGAAACACGCAACCAAGGGGATTAGGCCAGATATGTGTTGGGCATATGCAAAAAAATGTTCACTGTAAACAGTTGCGGTATTCAGATTATGGTTGTGAAATATCGAAAGTGATTATTCATTCTAAAACTCATAATCTTTTTACTAATGGTTTCAAATCCAGGAAGTCTAGTCTCGTTTACTGTTAATACATCAGTCTTGACAATCGAAACAAAATTCAGGCTTCAACGGAATGGAAGTTTTTTACGGAAATGATGCACAAGCTGAGGTGATTCATGAATGGAACAGAAAATAGATATTTGTACTGTTCTATTTAATGGAAAATGGGCTTGTATAAATTGAAATTTCAGTAGAGCAAGCAAGTTAATTTTAGTATTTCGGATCGGACCCCACGTACCACTTTTTTTTTGCTTTGGATTACTTCTAGTGCATTCACTCATGTACCTGAAAAATATGCAGAAGTCGGGCTTGCGTTAATTCGGTCATGATAGAATTTCTAGTCTTCTACAAGAACGAAGGTTTCTATATTTCACTCAACATATTACGTTCGCCGGTCCACATTCCTTAGTTGGCTGTTTTTATCTCTTTTTTTCGGCAGGTACCGATAAGAAGCATTACCCTTTTTTTTTTGGCTTACGTAACATTTCGACTTTTTGCAATCCAAAGACAATACTTTTCTTATTAGTGGAATGCTGTTACTTAATATAGGATGCATAAGCGGGAATTAATTTTCGAAGAACTAATGTTGAATGTTGACCAGAAGACGATTGAAGACCTCACATAAATCGAAACGTTGTGAAACGCAGAATTTTCAAGATATTTTAGGGTGGAAGCAATGTTATTGAAAAATCTACATTGTCTACAAATCTCAAACAACAGTTAAATTATTATTTGTTACAGTGCACCTGTACAGATTGTTATACAGATTTTAACAAGTAACGAAACACTAAATATACCTAGTTTGAAAGTGTAATTATCTTATTTTAGTTCAGATTTATTACTGAATATTCGTTAACAGTTACATAGAACCTATCATGAGTAAAATAGCCTCTACTACGGAAAACAAATGTTCTACGATTACTTAGTTTTTGATGCTCTTACGTAGTGTTACTCTTCCATAATTGAGATAAACTTGTTTCACAGTTACTTGATGTTCAAATTAATATTTCTTATTTTTTTAAGTTTTTTCGTCCTTTTCACAGTAGTACCCTGAATTTAAAAAAAATCATGAAAATTCAGTAAATAGCTCCGAGCTCTAAGAGGAAATGAGTGGCATATATGTCATGAAATCTTTAATTGAAAATTTTTCGCGAGAAAACCACTATCTCGATCCTCGGCTAAGTATGACAGTGTATACGTATTTCGTTGTCGCTTGTTAAATCCAAACCAACCAAACAAGATTACAAAGAATGAAAAAAGCTAGTTGAGGCCATAAAGGTAAATTTTCCGCTTGGTGGAGGAACTCCCCGCGAGGCCATAAATATCCGTTAAAGCAGCTCTTATATAACTAAACCCTGCTCAGATTGTTCTTTGACCTGCAAGACTCGCCTCTCGGCGTGGCACGGCGGTGTGACCGCGTCCTGGAATATTCCTCGAGGTGTAATGTGTATCCGTTACAAGGCAACCTTAGTCTCACCTCGGGAGATTACGTCTTCTAGGTCTCCACACTAATTCTTTATTAAAAGCCAACTTGGATGGGTCTCGCCGAAACAGCCGTTAATTTTAATATCCATTTCAGGGCAGTTGTTAATTAGAAAAATGCATGGTCTTGTAATTCATGAATATGAGCATATTATAAAGTATCGTAGTGTATTTTTTGTTATGTTGCTCTGTTTAGATAACTTAAATCCCTGCATTCGAAGTTTGTGAAAGATAACGTAATCTAACCTAAATTGTAGAGATGCGAGTGAACTACAATCTATTTCAGAAAGATATAGAGTAATGGAACATCATTAGATATGCAAAGGGACTACAAGTTACCCAACAAATACTTGAGCCACTTTCATACTTTGGCACTGATTTCAATGTAAAATTGTTTCTTTTCATCATATACAGTTTGGGTCAATCAAAGGGTTTTGCCTATTGCTATCCATTCACAAACAATGAAAATGTTGTACCAAAGGATACTCGTAAAAAAGAAAGGATTTTATTTCAACAGAATAAAGATTAGGCATTATTTTTTATTAAACATTATCCAAAAAATACATTGTACAGAAGTTAAATTATAAAAAATCATAATATTCCTCGTCATCTGAATAGCAGTCATCTCCTCTTGACGTTGCGATTAACAGATCGATAGTCCGATCGATCAAGTTGTCAAGATCCCACATTTTCTCATCTTCTTTCATGACATGCTGGACTGCTTTTCGCCAGTTCTGTGGTGTCACTTGCTTAATGGCTTGATCAAACAGTAGCTTAACGTCTTCCATTTTGAATTTCGTGTTTTGTCCCGCGACAAATCCTTTCACTTGCGCCTATAGAAGTTCTATGATATAATGGAGAAACATTTCAAAATCGAGATATTATGGTTTCTTGATATTTTGATATCACAAAAAACTATGGATCTCATTTCCATTGTTCTGTCTGTTTGTCTGTTCTATATCCGTTAATTTCTGGCCTCTCTAAAAGCCAGAAACTACCATTAACTATTTGATGAAATTTTGTTAATGGCTACACAAGGATGAACAAGCTTTGCTGTTTTGTTATCGTCAAAAAACAAATAGAAAAACGCTCAAACTATTTCCGAGCTCCCTGATTATTTTTAAAAAAGTATGTGGAGATACAACTCGATTTTTTGGCGTTGCTAAAGGATGTTCTATAATTCATACATTTTTTACTCCGGACAATACAAACAAATTTACATTGCTTATTCTTACAATTGCGAAAACACTACATTATGGGAAGTGAACAAAATATAAACAATGACGCTGATAGTCATACCACATTTGACGTCTTGAACGAACATGCAGTTCCAGTAATGCCAGTGATGTATGAAAATTATAAATTAATTAGTAATGGCATGCGAGTACAAGATTTTGATTCTTACTTCTCAGGCATAAGTGAGGAAAGATTCACATTTTTTTCAAGTTTTGCGGTATTTTACGGCAAAACTGCGTTTTTTTTAAAGGGGTTAATTTTTTCCACCTCTATTCTACCAACTACTGCTACAGATCATTGCATTTTAAGCGAATAAGGAGCATAAATTATTACGAAAGCATCTTTCACAGGCTCAATAAAAATCGTCGAGTCGGTTCACTGTAGTTCAAGCGGAACGGTATCGGTTTATCGAACACTTTGATCGACTGTCATGACTGTTTACCACTTGAGGTAAGTTTTTAGAATCCTGGGAGCTATGAAACTTTTCGAACACTGAAAAAAAATCGATTTAATATTTTCCATAACTAATTCCAAAAGATTAAAAAATTCTAAATTCATTCACAAAAAAGTTTTTAGTGCGCGAAGTAAGCACAGTATCAATCTACTTGACGCCGTTTTTCCGCATAGTGTTCCACCGATGTGTACCATATCATTATTAATAAAAGCTGTTTGCACCCATAAACCGTCTGAAGAGGACTTGTTGATTGCACACACATACGCAAATGCACATATATTGCGTGGCGATGCTGATATATTGGACTCCGAAGTGACGATCAACAATTATTTACCTGATCCGCCCGAATCTGGTCGTAACTTGCCACCAGATAACCGCTGCAGTGGGAGGCGGAAACAAGCTCATCAACATTGAGCTTGATCGACCTTTGGCGACGCCCTCACGGTGCCAGTCCGCCTGTATACAGCCGTGTGATCAGTGAGCTTCTACCCAACGGACACGGCGCATTGGCGTGTAGAGATTTTTTCATTGATGGTATTTTTCCAGACCAAACAGACAAAATAATGACAAACATATACATTCAGATGGCGCTGTTGACAAATGTAGGAGTCCAGTGCAATCA
Source organism: Bruchidius siliquastri (assembly GCA_949316355.1). NCBI lineage: Eukaryota > Metazoa > Arthropoda > Insecta > Coleoptera > Chrysomelidae > Bruchidius > Bruchidius siliquastri. The sequence goes on along the minus strand of OX438533.1, from coordinate 37,346,158 downwards.
TAGCAATATAATTTAGTCCCAGTTATCAGTAAACCTATGTCTATATCCAAGAGTGCCCCATCGTCGTAAAAATACGTCGAGTGGAAAAAAGTGAATAATGGAAAATACGTGTAAATTAATAAAACTGGATCGAGTGTATCCCTTCACTATGTGACCGTACAAACAAGGACTACAAAATAGTTACAAGAAAGTAGATACCTTAAGGGATATTTGCGAGGTTTTAAATATCACCTCAATGAATGTTGAGAAGAAAATAAGGAACACTTACAGCCGGTATACCAGAGAAAGAAAAGCCGTTATCAAGACTCAATGGCCAGCGGACGCATCCTAACCAGGTCATTGGAAGAAGGCTTTTTCAAAATCGTTCCTTTGGAGAACCTTTTCCAGGAGTTGTGAAAGGAGCTGCCAGGGAGTTTGATACCGGATAGCTACAGTATGTAGCAGCTCAATGTGACTCGAAATTTGGTCTCTCACAGCGTTCCCGAAGCACGATGGCTTTCTGATTTAATATCAATATAAAAATATAAGAAAATAAAGAACATGCAGGATCATTTCTCTCGATGAATTAACTATATCGCTTTTTAAGCTTAGCAACATCCAAAAACGCCCCGTGGTTGAACAATTGAACATTTGTCCTCGTGGTATGTGAAGTTCGGTCCAATTTTTCTGGTCATGAACACCTGTTTTTTGGCAATTTTGTCGTCTTTTGTTCAAAAATAGTGTTCAATTTTTGTCTCAATGCTTGGCAGTTGATATACTTGATAGATGAAATATCTGTTGTTGTTGACACATGAACACAAAGCGATGGAAGCAATTTAACTCGCATCTGGAGGTTGAATAACAGATGGTCTTATCCGAGGATAGAGAAACCAACCATCAATGGTCATATAAATACCTTCCCCTATAACCTTCTTCAGAAGCACTGCGAAAGAATAGATGTTTATTCCCATTGATCTTAAAACACTGTAAATTGTAAGCATCGGGGAAACAAACTCCTCGGTATCGACAGCCAATTCCGCATCACTGGTGTTCTCTAGTGTTTGTGGTACTAATGACGCTTGGTGTTATTATGTGAGACAGCTGGGTCTAACATTGACCATGGTAGAATCTTAAGAATATGGACAGATATTTCACTTTTCTTCGATGTTCCATAATGTGGAAGTCTTTCTTAACGTCAGGCGTGTCTATTAGACGCACTGATCTTTTCTGGATTGAATCAAGGAACCTTAGGGTATCCTTTAGCATCTACACACATGCGAGTAGTATTTCAGACATGTTCTGATTTCATCCTTTGTAACCGAAACTAAATGTCTCACGTGATAAGAAAAAAGTAAGAGTTGCTACCCATAGATATTAAATGTTTCACTTGTGCAAACGTGTCCCTATTGATGGAGGGCCAACTTTTTTATCATGTATTCCCACACCGTATGTCTACAGAAAAGCTGTGTATATTGACTCTTCTAATAATTGTCTTTCTTGATACTCCTTGAACATTCTGAAGAACTTCAGGCTGCCCCCACCCTCCGTTTGTTGCCTATATGTCCATGCGTTTCTGCCCATCGTCGCCGATGACATCGATTTACTTTGTACGGGACAACCGAATTAATTACCGCAATATTGCTCCATGTGTTTGCCTGGCCGCGGCCGGTCTGCTTGTCAATTATATCGCAAGCTCACAAACAATGCCTAGGCATCGCAGAGCGGCGAATGGCGATCTCGATCGCGACAAGATAATCGAAGCTAAACTGTTGCTAAACGGAACGCGTCATTGGCATGTTCGCATTTTGTTGTGAACAATATGCAACTTGCTGTCATTTTTGCTGTAGCAGGCAGTCACGTACTGGCTCCTAATATTACCTGAAGGATTTGTTATATTGGCATACTGAACAGCGTCAATGCAGCTGCGTTATTAGGATCGATCTTAACTTCATATTAATATCAGGCATGTTTGCATTTAGTTTTGAACAATATGCGACTAGGCGCTCTTTCGTGCATTTATTTATTTATAAATAAGACAGTAACTGAACAAAATTAGTTATATGTATAGGTAAATCTAAACAGATCTACATAGAGTAAAAAGAGAGAATATTGAAAAAGCAAAACTTTTCCTGCGAAGGTCCTTAACGTTTCGGCTGCCTCACTAGACTTTATTAAAGTATGAAAAACATAATTAATTTTGAAATTTTAGTGACATCCACATTGACAGTTTCCCCTGGAGAGCATTTTTGTCGTTCTTAGTATGAACTATAATGCCTGCAATGTAGTCTCCTCCTGGAACCACGAATAAAGGGCTCATCAGACTCGTTCCCATATACCTCGCTGATAATGAACCGTGACAGAAGGCCATTAGGCAAATCAACGATCATCCCAAATAAACGAATCCCAGGTCATAAAGACGAACATCTGAATGCAAAGACAGACACTTGTTTGTCGTTGGTGAGACGAAACTACCAGACGCAAAAAGGTGTCGGACACATGTGTTATGCATCTACTCGCTCTGTCGGAGGTAACATTCTCCGATGGATGGCGGGAAAGAAACTCGAGATGTCGTCGAAAGGTTGGATATAATACCACACTGGCGCCCACAGGTGGTGACAGTGTTGCCAGACTTCAATTTTTCCTTGGATATTCGTAGTCTGGCAGCCAAATCTTTAAGTATCAGATGCAATTCTATTTCAACTTATATGCCATCTAGATTCTTCCGCATACTTGCCTTGGAGCGTGTTTCCCCATTTATAGGATACGAAATGGCATATATTTCTCCTGTTCTTGCTTTTATTGCCTATAAATCATCAGGTCAAAATAAGTGTATTTTGTGCTTGTAGTAGTTGTGACTAAATATGAATACGTAATGAAGAGACGCATTTCGATTTCTGGTATAGTGATACCAATGGCTATGAAAACTAAAGGATTTTGTTTTTCTTCAGCTCATCCGGAATGCTGAGTTCTGGCGCGTTGTAACGTTAATAAACCGATTAATTTCCAAAGCATAATCCGAATAAAATCCTATCGCCGAATAAAAAGAACTGGAACCGCAGCCGACGCGAAGCAGAATATCCTTTATCGCCGAACGTATTAATTGTTTAATATCTTGGTTGGCGCGGAACACGTGTTCCAGCTCCCAATAAGGGATTTACTTTATAAATGTTAATTGCCCGTGCAAGGCGCGCCCAAATTTACTGTCTTTTTCGCCCAAGCGAAACCGCAGTTCGGTTTCCGAGGTATCTCTGCTTTGCTACCCTTTTCTCTCCCCCACATACACACACACTCACGAAGCTTATACAGATTTATATTTTGCCGGCATTGCGAAGCTGAATCCGGCTTATGTGCTTTTTTATTGGTTTAATTTATTTGTTCTTTTCTGCGCGGGGTTTATAAAGAACCAGGAGGTATGGCTTATAAATACTCCTACGGTCAAAACACTGCGGATATGTTTTTATAGATAACTTCTTTCAAAGGCAGAAAGCCTACTGCGCTTCGAAGGCACTGCAAGAGGATACAGTTCTATTCAGATTGATCTTAAAGCGCTGTAAGTTATACCATTGGGGAACAAAGTCATTCCACAGCGCCGAGGTTCTCAGAACTTGCGTTGGATGTTCGATCTGGTGATGTTGGTTCCCCCTAGTGTCCGCTATACTGACGACTTTTGATGTTGCTATGCTCAAACGTTTGTCATAACAGGGACAATCAAGCTACAGTCCTTCGATATTCCAAATTCTGGGTGTCCTTTGCACCCACTATACGTATAAATCGTTTCTAGATTGTGTGAAGAGGCTTCAGGGAGTGCTTAAGGGATATCTCAACACATGCAAGTCGTTTCAGCCTTGACCTGATCTGAGCCTATTGGAGTAGCAGAGCTGGTTCGGTAAATGCAATTTTCTGGAACAGAAAAGAAACTCCAGCTTCTGGGACTCCGAGCTAGCATGGATGGCGACATGATAGTGCCAGGATATGTTATTGTTAGTGTTAGTTAACAGAAGCTTGATGGAAGATGACCAAAATGCGATTATTTTTATCAGGGTTATTGTTTGAGTCTTCTGTGAGTTAATTCAACTCTATTTTAGATTATCATTCGAGAATTCTTTAGATGATGAATACATAGCAAGCACATTCGTCCAGCACCACAAATATGGAGCAATCCCTGAGAAAACCCTCCAACCATATGCAGCCAGCTTGATCAAAAATCTCTCATGGTACATGATTTGACCATGAAACGGATCAGTTTCAAGACTGTTGGAAAAATATAGGTGTTCAAAAAATATAAGTTGGAAAAATTATATCAAGCTGTTCGCTTATATTTTACCTCTGTCCGCAATTTTCGTAACACTGGGTAAACAAGGAATTCAGCCCCCCCTGGAAAACTATAATTTTTTCATGAGTATCATGCGTCGGGTCTTTTGAGACGCTATGACACAAGCCTCTCATCCAAAATCATACATTTCCAAAATATCATGTATTATACCTACGTATCTTTTCAACCATAAGATATATACCTGTAACAAATAGAAACAAGGTGTTAGGTTCTACCTTCTGCGTATGATTTTAGAAAAAGCAAGCAAGAAATAATTGAAATGCCTATCATATGTATCCTAAAAAAAGAAGTGGTTATATTTCATGCCAATTAACTATAATAGCTTCTTTGGGAAGCTAATGAGTAGCTCATTTGTTTCTGATGAAACTTTGATGGCAGACACATTTGTAGTTTGACTCCACCCTACAAACAAGACATGTAACGTGACATTTGAATTAAATTATGACGTTTATGTAACTAACTTATGTTACTTTTACACTACGCTGTTGCATACATCAAACCGTACTGTATTTGACAATTTTTACTGCTTTGTAGTGAATTATTATCGAAATTTATCTTGAGACTGCGTGAGTTTCAATTGTCTGTCATTGTCTGATAGCCGCTAAAAGTAGTAACTAGTTGTAGTAGTAGAGGGAAGGCGAGGCCTGACAAGCAGACCATTTTTTGCTTTTTTTGCCGCCCCAAGAATCAACAATAAAACAAACAAGGTGATTTTTTTATGAGCGAGAAATGTCTGTTTAACCTGCAGTTGCCTTTTCACTTTTCTTGTTCAGCAGTCACAACTCCCTTCATTTGTCAGTGCCTGCTATGAACCTCTTCACCTGCCAGCAGTCATCTTCATCCAACCATTCTTTCGCCAGTTGGTTGTATGCCAATGGGTCAATGCACGAGCTGCTCCCCCCATTCGCCTAAAGCGATCTGCTTTATCAGGATTGTATTCCTGAACCAGGAACGATCTGATCCTCCAAAATATCACCGTTCTCAGAGCTGTCTAGCTTTTGCCGAAGATGCCACTATTAAGATGATCATGAGATATACTGTACATTCATCATATATTCGCTAAATGCTACAACTCTCGGTTTTCAATTATTCCAAAGTAATTGAAGTACACGCAATTTTCACAGCCTAACCTGGATTGTGGTAACGGAGCTCTCCTTTCTAGGTGTCCGCAAAAGACATCAAAAATCGAACAAAAACTACTCGAGTAACATAATCTTCCACTTCTCAACATCGTCTCTACTCACAGTTAATGTTTCCAGTTCCAGCAGCGACAGTAAACCAATATGATATTATTTCTAGGGAGCGGACCCAATTGTTTGTGTACAATAAAGTTTAATACAAGACAATTGTGTATCTGCGGGTATTCAATTTAGGGTGGCCGACATCGCATCTAGCTGGCTGTAGTAATAAAGACCTTCAGTTTTAATTGTCCGTAAGTGGAGGTAATGGACCACACCTGCCGCGTATCCCGCATCCAAGAGACAATGAACCTTTTATGTCGGGGACGCGGACTAAACAACGATAACTTTTAGACGACGGCATCAAGGTATTCATTTAACCTGAGGGTCATATTCATCAACGGCACAGGGTCCTGCTGCAGTGGCGGAGAAACCAACGACCTGGCCTGTAATAAATTGAGTATTTATTGAATCAAAATGGCAAAGCTGCAGCTTATATAAATTGTGGAATATTAGTAAAATTTAAGGCTACTAAATATAATTATAAAAGTACATAAATAGAACGTAAATAATGTTATAAAATAAAATATAAAAATTATAAAAAGAGGAGTAAGAAGACCTTGAAAACCGAATAGGGAAGTTCTGTTGACATTATTATACATTATATGTCAAGCCTACTATTCAATATTTCTTGCTGACGTTAACTGTGTAACTACAGGAAATGGAGATTGAAGACAATAGTTTGAAAAAATACAGAATAGTATCAGGTTCGTATGGGACTCGAACCCGTGTCTCCAGCATTCTGTGCTCACGCCAATATTGTGTCTTTAGTCTCCCTTCACATCGATACCATCAGATAATTTAGGACAAGACGATAATAATTCCACTATCGAATAAATCATTCATAACTGAAGCTAATTTTCTATTTCTTAAGACAAATAAATGGTGCAATGCACCCTTGACGTCGCGGCTTGTCACGAAGTGGCGCTACTGACGCGTGTTAAATTGGATCTATTGTTACACGTTACGTTAACCGTGCACCTTTTGTTACCGTAAGATTGCTTAAACGAGATAAATTGGTGACAAAGGTATTCAAGGTGGAATGTCCGTTGATGCAGGAGGTCAGCGGTATATCACATACAGGCACGAACCCACGTCAAAATTGTGTGTCGCATTCAAGCAAATATTCTTGGTATTTTTGATATCCACAAAGGTAGCAGAGGAAGCTGAGACATCAGTAAAGTTTTTTGAGTACCGCGTCCTGTGTAATAACTACATTGCTGAATTGATGACTGTCCACGATTCTAAGACACTTTTTGACGCTGGAATGACATGCACTACTAACATTACACAAATTCATGTAGATTGTTGATGAAACTCTTCCATCATGTAGATAAAATTTGTGTAATTATCACACAGTTTCACAAATAAAACTCTTTCTTTCATTTCAAATCTGACAGTTCGACGATGATTTTAATAAAAATCTAAACGCGTCACTGAAAGAAAGAGTTTAGATTGCCTAACAAATTGTGAGTAACTCTAGCAAGGAACTTTTTGTTGAAAATAATGGTAGTCTTCAGATAAACATGGCAGCAAATTTTCGAATATGCAATTGAAAATTAAATTCATAGTATTGTCGGTCGAAAGCGAGCATGTCATTCATAAAAGTAAAGTCGATGAGACTCATGAAGAAATAAATGAGAAAAATAAATGTTTTGTATAAAGCAAGTCAGGTACTTTTTTCTCAGATACAGCTCAGATCATTTATCCTAATGTACTCTCTGTATTTATCAATTATTTTGGAGCTATATTCAGTCCATCAAAATCAATGCCTCAATACAGCCGTCAGACGATATTGGAGAGCAAAATATTTACTAAATGAATATCGCTTCAATAAACAAGACCGTCTGAAAGGCTCTACTAAAAGTTCCTCCAATCAAAAATAGGATATGACTAGGACTTCGCTCGAAGACGGCAGTCACACAAAAAACAGTTGTAATTCAGCAAATTCACTGTAACAGAGATTGTTAGCAGTTGTTTTTGCTTACCTCTATTCACAAGTAAATGGTTCGAGAGCCGTATCGCTTTGAAAGTATATGGTGCTTGGCTTATTATGCAATGAGTCATTCTCCGTTATAGCTGCCTATCTATGCCTACATCTCCCTTTCCGAACTTGTTCCTATACGTTCTAAATGGATTCTTCCTATCAATATCTCAAATGGGCTACGTATAAATGGGCCATATATAAGAGGGCAACGAGAAACGGGACATATTTATTAAAGGACGAATGGGAGGGGTCAGGTAAATAAAAGAAATTAATGCTTGTGGAGCTCTTGGTTATTCGACTCAAGTGGGTTCTTATTCAAATCGCTTTTTATTTGTCTTTGAATATTAGGATATATTGTCTCGTGGTGAAACGGATGCCAATGCAAATCTCTATGTAAACAGCTTATAAATTCATGTGACTGATTTTTGATTTGCTTGACAATTGTTGAGCCGAAAATAATAAGTTTTACGTGAAGACTAAACATTATGAAAAAAAAGGTGAAATATATTAATTCTTGAGCTTGTTAATAATGCATTGTAAAAATCCGAGAAACTACTCATTACGTCTCTTATATCTATTACATTGTAACGTCAACAGTTTATTTGCTTTAGTTCGTATATATGAAAAAATGTAATCTTCCAATATGTTTCCGCAATAATAGTCACATAACTTCCTGAATTTATTCTCCTTACAATCAAGCCACAGCTATTCGAATAACAAATCCTTCTCATCACCTGTCGAAGAGCATTCTCAGAAGTAACTTAAACAAACGGTATCATCAAAAGTCTATTTCCTAAAGACATAAACATGCGGATCCGCTGTTTGTGATGAATCCCACCCGGTCCAGGTTCTTCCTTAATCCAACCTTTGTCTATTTATTTTTTAACCAAAACAAATGGCTACTTTTAGCTAAGACAAATGCTAAGCGAAAGGTGTGTATATGCGGAGGTTATTCTTGTCGTACGGGACTGTTTAAATAAACTTTGCTTCCTGCCGAGACCCTTTTTCCTAGATATTACCTACTTCGTCTTTGAAGAGACTCAAGTAGAAACAAGGAAGGCAATATTACCATGCTCTGAATTATATATTCGGCATGAGGATGCTGTGATGTAAATATTATCAAGCAGTGACATGAGGGCCAAAATTGAAGATGTGGAGGACCATAATTATTTTTGAAAAAAGTTTATTGTTTTGGAATAATTTATTGCGAAACAATTATTTATTATTTAATTATAAGCATGTGTCTTGGATAATAACACCTCAATACCATCGGTAGAATGAACAGTGAAGTAGCCAAGTTCGCTCATCCTCAACAGACCTTTTATCATTGGATCATCTTAGCTTATTATTTTTTTCGGAGACTCCGCGTTGGGGAATGTAATATCGGGCAATTTATGTTCAATAGTCACAGTTTAAAGACCTTATCCACTCACATCACTTCTGGCGCGCGGTAATTTTTATGCCTTCGCGAGAGGTTATCAAGAACTGATATCAGATTGGGGTGGTCAATTGTTTGTTGGTGGATTATGCAAATAGGAAATGTGGATTATCTTCAATATCGCAATCAAGGATTTCCTAGTACCACAGAGTTTGCTACCATACACTCACTTAGGGCGTTTGGGTTTTTTTTACTTCTTAACTTTTTTTGATTCAAGGTTGTAGAAAGTCCATTTCCATGTCACTCTCGAAAATGGCTGCCGCACATGTATTTGGTCGTTACAATTCCTGAGTGAAAGTGACCAGGCCAAGAAAGATCACCCTGTATGGGCGTATATCAGCATCGGTCCAAGATGAACCGGTTTCCGTTTATGCCCGCCATAGACTGTGGATCTTGGTGGAAGTTACAATAATATCCGGACGCCATCTGCGGCCACCGCCGTGCGGCAGCGAAGGTAGTGTCCTCCGGATATTATTGGTCGCCTTTATTGCCTCCAGTGTGGCCAGTCGGATATACGTGAGAGGACAAGGACGACGCCAGCGGGGGAGAAAATGCACGTTTTTCTTGTTCTCAACCCGCCATGCTTCAACTGTTCTGGATAATGTGGAGATATCAACAAAGGGCGGTCACACGTGTGTTTTCAATTCTTAGTCGAACAAGTAAACTACCGAATGTTTATTTTGTAAAATTACTACTATATGCTGGAGTTTAGCTATCAGAGCTATAATTTTGAATAAAGAGCAAGGACAACTGAATAGAAAAATGTATTGAACCTAACTACTAGGGTCACGCTGAAAGTCTTTAGATATTATTAACCGATACAAGTTTAAACCAGTTTGAGCACGCAGCTATTTTGTCTAAAGTTGTAATTGCTTACACGCAAAGGCAGCGTTTGAATCATTCAGTAGTTGCCTTGCCATAGTCTCGAATGCATCGAAGTGTTGGCCGAATTTTAACGTGAAAATGGATCCGGGTAGTCGCGATTTTCGATCCATGACTTTGTGTGACTATAAAAAGGCACTAACACAACCGGAATGTCACGAAAGTTTGGTGCGTTACTTTGGGGACTCTGCCCCTTCTAAGACTAGTTTAAAAGGGGACGGGTTTCACTCGATGACGAACCTCGCACAGGTCGACCGCCCACTGCTGTTACTCCCGAAACTGTAGAAGCTGTGCAAAATATGCTAATAAAAGATCGAAATATAACCTACACCGAGATTGAGGCTTCTCTGGGGATTGGATCGGCAGTGGTCCGAACAATCATTCATGATCACCTTCGCCTAAGGAAGCGGTGTTCCAGATGGGTGCCACATTTGTTGACCAGTTAGCAAAAAGCAACAAGAGTTGATTGGGCTAAGTTTATGCTTGAAAAAATTGATGATAGGCACAGTAAAATGACTTTTAATATCGTAACCGGAGACGAAATATGTTCATATCATTATGATCCCGAAACTAAACAGCAGTCACTGTTTTGAAAGTGAGCAGCCTTCAACGAAAATTCGTCGGTCCAAGAGTGTGTTAAAGAAAATGTCGCATATTTTTTTCTAAAAGTGGATACATCACAACGGAAGCCTTGGAAAATCAAAGATGCAAGAGCCGTCCAAAGACCGGTCTGCGGTTTATTCAATAGAACTCGTATCAACAAACTTAACAACTTCTATACAAACAGTCATTGGACTCCGTATTCAGTACTCTGCCTCCGTCGCTGATTAAGCATAGAAACAAAGATCAGCTTTCCATTTTCTGTATCAACATGTATGCACTCTTCATAGAAAAAACTCCCAGCTTACCTAATACCAAAATACGTACACCCAATTTCCGCACAAAAAGGATCAAAATTGGTCTATTAAACCTTCCAATCTTCTAGGATCCATCGCTTCATTACCCATGGAAAGATTGCGCATACCGCGAATTTCTTGGAGGTACAGGATTATGTTTGTACCGTTAGCGATGTATGGGTTTAATTCAATACCAGTCCGAAGAATTTCATTTGCGATTAATTTAAAAGGCCGCCGTTACGTCTTCAAAGCCCTCGCCTGCTCCTCCGATAAAGAAGGTATTTATAAGTTGAAAGCAACAATGCACTCTCAAATGGAGCGGCCGGATCGGGCTTCATAAGCGCCGGATAATGCGGTTGTTTTTCCGCTCCAGAGGTAGACGCGGACCTACGGAGATGATTGGGTTCGAATATTGGATATTGTAGACAGTGACGCAGTTCATACTGTGATTTGAGGGTCCTTGTATTTCTAATGTGAAATAAACAGTCAGAACTACAAGCTGTATCTCACATAATACGATCGTTACGCCGTTCATCAGTGTCCATTGCTGTTTTAATAAGGAAATGGGTGAAGAAATTTGAAGAGACAGGGTCGACATTGAATGGGAAGCAATTTGGCGGCCCACGCACCTCTCGAAGTGAAGAAAACGTGCACAGTGTACGCGTCTGTTAGTTGTGATTCACATTTATCGACGTGCAAACGTCAATCCTGTCTATTGAACATATGTTCTGCCACACCACACTTTTATATATTCTACCGAATTTTAAATGCTCCTTGAAGATAGTCCTGATAAATCTCCTAGTTTGTCCTATATAACACTTGTCGCAGTCACTACAATTCATTTCCTTTGGGTTACCTAAGAGTTATTTAAGGTTTGGACCAGACAGGCATACAGTAACAAATTCTTCGCCCCTTTAAGGGGTGTCTGGTTCTTCAAAGTGAGTTGCGTGAGTCCTAAAACCGTGTCCCTAGTGTTTCTAATCTTCCAGAGTTTATCATTGTATTTTATTATTATATGACTGTGTGACAATCTTTATGTTATCGAACTTCGCAATGTTTACATAAATCATCTCCTCCACTGTCCGCGAAACGGTGATAAAGTTGCGGTGCACGCGGAAAGCCTCTGAGGCAATAAAGGAGTTCTCCTCCTTCCGCCCTGCATACATATACATACGAGTATCAACTCGACCCTTGTCCGGCTACCCGCCAAGGCCCGCGGCCTTTGAGGCAACCCTTGGAGACATTGCCTAATAAAAATGCCGATATTAGATCAAGGGCGTACGTTTCCAGACAACGTTAATCAGATATTGTCCTCGCTTGAAAACCTTGAGTTGTTCACTGGAAGAGAACTACAGGCTTGTGTGGTTCCTACCGAGCAAGGCCGACAAAGGATGTTGATAACCATCTCCAAAAGCTTGATATTCGCGTATTGAGTCTCCCTGCATGTGAGGAAAAGCGTTGGAGAAGATTAAATACGTCAGAAGCATGTCCATCAATTACCAGACATAATGATTGGTCCCATAGGAAACTGTCGGCAGTCCATAGGCAAGCACCCGGATGCAACACATGATTAAAAGCATTCTTTGTATGGAGCGAGACGACTCATGACTCTTCATCCACTTCAAATCAAAGTAAAATGCTCCACATGTGCGTGCAGAAAAATAGTAGATGTCCCACGGAGCTTGGAATTAGGGTAACGAATTTTAAAAAGTGGGAAATGGAGTAGCTATGTTATAAACTGCCCCTTACCTAGATCAGATATTGAGAGAAGCTCGGAACTGGTTTGGTAATACATTTTCAGACTTCCTATTCAAAGTCAGCTGCATGAAACACTAGTCGCCTCTCTCAATAGTCCTGGAAATTCTTTAATGGTTTTGTGAGATCAGCCTTATGGTGTTTTCTTAAAGTTAAGATATTTATAACACTGCTCTATTTCATCAAAATGGAAAAAATCCTTTTCTCCAAGTAACTTACAATATACTACGCCCTTGTCCATAACTCACAGACGGTGGCTGGACATAGGTTACAACGTATATTTACGTATATAAGGTAGGGGCAGGAGGTACCCCTCTGGGGACGAGGAGGGCGCGTCGCTCATATTCGCTCCCTTTGGAAAAACTGCCGAGCACGTGATGCTTCTATTTCTTTTTCCCAGTGCGTCTAAAAGGATGGTAAAATATTATTTTTGAAAGGGTTTCCGTTATTATTATATTGGTTTGATGCTCGATGCAATAAGGTTGAAGTTTTTACTCCTCAAGTATATACAGGAAGAAGTTGTAAGATAATTCAGATTCAAATGCTATAGGTTCCAAAGCAAGTGTACCTAATAGGGCCACTTCTTGTTTCATTGTATACCTCGAATTTGGGATACCTGCTATATTCATACCTATTCCGAAGACAGTCAGTTCTATCATAGTTTTTCTCCCATAGATGTAGATATTTTGAGTGTAATGATTGAGAGTTATCATGATAAAAAAATCCATGGATTATTGACAAAATTTGCTGAAGAAAAACGACTTGAAGAAGGAGGGAATTTTATCGTATTATACCCAAAACCTTGTAGTGAAGGCTACAACTGAAATTTTGATTTTGCTCTATCGACTCTATAATTCCGGAATTGGAGATTCTTTTGAAAATCATAATAGCAAACAGGTTGAGTCAAACTCATTTCAGTTTTTGGAGGCCTCGGCATTATGAAATCTCCATATTCGCACCACATACAAAATTTATCGCGAATAACAAAAAACACATTGTTTCATAAATAATAGTAATACACATTTTTTTAATCTGATCAAGTAAGAACAGCTACAGTCTGCATAAAAAATATCTGTTTCTACCAACAACTGATTTTTTTGAATAAAACAGAAAAGCGAACAACTACTGAGTCGAAGAAAACAAAAACAGCTCTGGATCAAACTCTCTTTATACCGCCTCTCAAAGTCTGCACTCCGCCAAAGGTGTTATTTTATTCATTGCAAAAAGTATTAAGCGACAGTCTGCAATCTGAAAAATTCAAATATCCCGGCTGGCTGTAGAGGAGGAGGAGGATCCCTCGGCATTCGAATGAAAATCAGCAGAAAATAAAAGTAATCCGCCTCTAAATGTGTCAGTGTAAAGTCTTCTTTGTGTCGTTCGACTCCTGGGGCCGATGTCGGGCTCAATAACAATCGGCGATCGTACGTTCCTCTCCTTCCCCCCAACCTCCCCTTCCAGTCTCCCTAGGATACGTGATATATGTGACACGGCAAGGGGGAAATTAGTTTTTCGAACGGAAGATTGCGCATACCGACGTCTTGTTGCATACCAACCTCTCTTACCCTTCTTGGTGATAATGCTCCGGATTATTTTATACGTAGGACATTCGCCTCGATAGCTGGTCATTTTGTTTGATTAATTACTTTTTGAGTGTATGTTCTCCACTATACATAAGACCTGCTATAGACATGCATGTTTCGTCTTCAGCCTAGACTCTTCATGATAGCCTGGCGGTCTAACTGTAGAGAGCAATCGAGTGGTATATACGTAACCCAGTCAAGGGTGTGATAGCAACATCAACTCATCCCATGTCGGTTCAAGGCAGTCCAGGTGTTAGGACCTTTGACTCCGTAAGTTGCCAATGGGCGTCTCCATATTGCGCCTCACTTTTTCTATCAGTGTATAAAGTTGGGTGGTGTTATCTATCCAGATATCTGTGCTTATTCTATAGGTCAACCAGTTCATGTCACTTATAGAATATGTTTGTTAAATACAATACCATTTTTGGTATGATATTGACTTTTCGTCTCAAAATACCCTCAACAAAAATATGATAACGTTGGTACTATATCATGTACTACAACTATCACTACGAGTAACGAGCAACCCGTTCGTTCACCTGTGATCCGGTCCTGGATCCACTTGAGTGATTCCGGAGGCTGTAAGAGGTTTCCCAAGGGAGGACGTAACGCCCCTCGCAAATCGTTCCCGCAACAATGCCAATTCAGACTCCCTGCTAATGGTATATTACATTGTTACCTTCTTTGCATCATTCTAGAGGTTCGCCGACTCACCTACCCCAAAGGATTACCTACACTCATCAACGTACATTCTTTGAAATAAAGAAACTCCTATTAATTTCCTATTAACTAAAAATCTCAATTTATTATCCACGTTTCTGTGTTCTCTCAAGTAAATTAATTATAATTTAAGTCTTCAGTAGCATGAAAATATGAGGTTACTATAAAGGTATGGGCACATCTTGAATCCTTACTGAATTCTATGACATCAAGTCTTGTAGCGAAAAATAAATGGAACCTAATTGCCTGAATAAAACAGTTTTACAGTTTTACACCGCTTGGTGTGATTTTGTAACTAATTTTATCATTGGACCACATTATTTTAATAAAATACAGAATGGAGAGTTCGTATCTTACTGTTGCTGTTGCTTGTTTTACCTATGATGACCTATGGAGCAAAGACGCTCACCCTCACAAGACAGACTGCATGGAAGATGTGAGTGGCGTGAACAGATATGGAAAGGGCAATGCTGGGGATCACGATAAGTGCAAATAGGCAGGCCATATAGCATGACTTGCCGATAACAGATGGACGAAGAAAACTATGGAAAAGAGACTAGAACGGATAAGATAAGTAGGGACAGACCATCAAGAAGAGATGATGATGTAAGGAGAATTGTAAGAACCTGAAAACACTACCAAAGATAGAGAGCAATGGTTTCCACTAGATGAGGCTCATATCCAGTAGGGAATGGGAAGGGCTTATGAATCATTATAATGATGACGAAAAATGCAGTGAAGTGGAATATTTTTCATCTGCTATAGTTAGTTTTGGTGCGCCAACTATATAAAATGGACACGAACACACACAACTGCACCTCCAAAAGCGTTTCTATTGGATTGTCTCCACATATATTTCACATTATCCAGTTCTAAATAGTTTGGAAAAGTCAACTCATTTCAAATTCTTTTTGAGCACGCCTCTCAGTGTATCCAGTTCGCGACTACGTCACCGAAGCAGCTCGGCTTGTCAGCTGTTCCAATATGACGGATAGCGGTGTGCGGGGCATCAATTAAGATTAGCTCTGGAACAATACCTACATCCAGAGTGCCGTACCGTGCTCTCACGGAGACAACCAGGGTGCACATACGGTTATTCCAGACACGGCAACCAGGTTTTGTTTGATTTAGTTCAGGCAAATTATCTTTAGGGCTTGCTAATAGTAGTAACGATGCTTGGCCATAGACCACATGTCGTAATCCTGTTGGAAAGGGGGATTGAAGAGACAATTTCGGAGTGACACAGCGTGATGCTGGCGGTGACCAAACGATGTAAGACGTGTAGTGAGGTGCCTCCTCCTACTCGCTATTCATCTCTTCAAGTTCCTCTCATTCAAGACCGCGCACTAACCTGGAGAAAACGCCACCAATTTGTGGGCAAACTAGATATTTCAAGGTCTTGGATCTTCAATTGTATGGAGAATTTCGCATGTCAACCTTCTGGTTTTTCATCTGAAGAATATATTAATATCTCTTATTGGTTCAAGGTTATGAGTCCAAAAATAACATATTATGCATTTTGAATTGCTTGGTTAAAAAATAATGTACGCCTCGAGGTGAGTGTTGTATTTGGAAATATTTTGGAATAACTAGTTAAAATTTGACAATGTCGACTCTGGAATAACTGAACCTTTAATCAACAGAGATGAAACTCTCAACGCGTGCTGGTAATTTATAATGCGCCAGCAATATCAGCCGAGTATTTTATGAGTTATTTGAGAAAATTCGTTAAGAAAAATGATTATTAATAACTTACATTTGGCTAATCAGAAATTTGTATATAAGATTTTCCCACGAATGCTTTACATTACTCAGGAAACCAGGTGTGATGTGGTTTACAGATCGTATCGATACAGGTTGATAGTTGTTGAGCCACGGATGAAGAGTCCAGCCGTTGAAATTTTGATACGACAAATTCCTCAGAAGAACAACTACTATAAGCTAAATTTTGAAAACAGGTTTTTCATCAAAAATGGCATCGGGAGGTTGATGAGTGCAATGGTATAAATATATATTGGAAATAAAGATATGAATCGAATTTTGTAGCTGCTGATTTTTAGAACTTTTCCGAATTTCCAAAATTCCCAAAATTATGTAAGCACCATAAGAGTATTTAGCAAACACATATCACCACACGTGAAATGCGGATTGAACCAACCTGACCCACTTTTTCAAACGCCCAATACCAGTTTCATGACTATTTATTATGCTTGTTTGTGTAGAATGAAGTAATCTGTAGTATCATAATTCATTCCAACAGAGATAGGACAAAGTTTTTGAGTAAACGTGGCAACCTGACAAAAGACGGGAGCGTCTATCTATATCATGTATATTTACAGACTTCCAATTTGACCGTTCATCACTATCGATTAAACGGTAGACTAGGAATGTTGATCAATATATCGCACGCTGCTATATGGATAGGTAGCTTCAGCATTATTTTGCTGCCACTGAATGGCTAAAACATAAAGCACGAAGTACTATAGAGATTAAAATGTGACAGACGATACAACGTCTTATACCTAAACTTAATTCTCTGAGATCCCTTCACTAATCACCCAAACTCCAGCTTTTGATCCAAAAGTGTATCAGAAAATGATCAGTGGCTACGTAAACATCCAAAAACAAAGTTTTTACATTTTTCACCTTTTTTGCTTTCATTTTTTACGGTAATTCCGCTACTACTGAACAATTTTCAAAACCCATGAAGATTTTCCGTTAATGTCGTAGTAATAACTTAGTGACAAAGTTTCACTGAAATCCAAAAAGTACTTACCGAATTGTAGCAGAGGCAAGACAAGGGTAATCTCATCTTCCAAGATTTATTCCTATTATTTTTTATATCTTATTTTGAGTTACATAATCTACAAACATGTATTGTTAATTTGGTATCTATTCTTATACATGTTTTTCAAATAATAATAGCAGATTAGTACATGAATATATTTCTATTTTATCAAATTTTGTGCACTGATTTCCGTTTTCCCCGTATTTCTGAATGAGTCTAATTTTAGAAATAAATAATTAGTATGGTATCATTGAGATCAAAATAAAATTTGGCAAACCCTGAGATAACTCGATAAATTGCACAATTCTTGTGCGATTTCCGAAATTTCACAGCGTGAGTGGAACTTAAAAGTCGGCTTAAGCTAAGCATGCATTTGTTGTTTGTAAAACATGTCCTATTTATGTGCTTTATTCCATTTAAGGAAACATCAGGTTGCTTCTTTTGTGGCAGCTGAATACAAATATAAGCTTACCTTTGACCTATTGTTTTCAAGAAGCCTGGTTAGTGCATCAATCGATGTTTTATTTCATATTCATTGAATACCTACGATTCCACTGCTTCACTTGCTATTTAATTTCTCCTTTTTAATTATAATACTATTAACATACCACTTTTTGTTTCCCCAACTACCCCGACGAAGGTATAACAAAAAATTGTGAAAGCATACACAAACTACCTGCCCTGTACCCCCCCCCTCCCAAGGCTGTGGCCTTGATACGCCTTTGACAGACTAACGTCTACAAGTGATAAAATTAGTATTTTTAACCGCATCTGTTGTACCTCTACGATTCTAGAGCAGAAAACGTACAGGATTGAGTAAGACATCACAAATATCAATATCTACTCCTTCTGCTCAACGTTCTCCTAATTCGACTCGAGCAATTCAGTGCCTCTCTCACCGCTTGGAGCACTTTACTGTATTGAATTTGGGCGTGCCGTGTAGCAAGGTTTTTGCCCATCTAGCCTAGGAAATATATATCGCCCGTCTTCTCGACAAAAACTCTTTTATACACGGGTGATATTTACGGCACGGTGACGGGGAAAGTGGAAGGATGGGAGGGGGGAAGTGGCTTGTGGGAAGCAATGTGGGATCTTGGGAGGCGCGGTGAGTTGTTTACGACGCATCGGAGGTGAATCGGAGACGCGTAGAGAGGAGAGGAGCGAAAATAATAAGCCGTGGGCGATAAAAAACTTTCAAAATATAATGAATTGGTTTGCATCGAAAATACAGAGTCAAAAAAGGACTGTAACGTTAGAACCAGTCAAGGAAATTAAATCGGTGGTTGCGCTTAATCTCTTAAGCTGCATTTATTTATTTATTTATTTATTTATTTATTTAAATTTAGACAATCCAACAAGCTTACCAGGTCTTTCAAAACAGTATCACATACAGATCACGTTGTAAATCCTGATAAAATTCGAACATGTTTGCATGCAACATGCATCATGCTGATATTTTATTTTCTAGAATTGCAACTTGTTGCGAAACTACCATACATCCTTAGTTCTCCTACAAGTAAATCGCAGTCATCACGGCAAAGGTCATGCCAGATTTTCTTCTGTCCTGCAAGTATGGGAGGAATCGAAGACGGTTTTGGGACGTTTTCTTCTTCGAACAATATTTAAAAAAATGAGTTTCAGCTTATCGGCTTATTAATAGAATGTAATATATGTTGAATATATATTATACCTCTATCATAGACATGATATAGAAATATCAATGTTTCATACTGGCGAAAGCATTGAAGTTATTACCCTCATCAAACGCAGTGAGGTTTCCTCTCTTCCACCAAATACTTGATTCAATACATGTCATCTACAGATTTACAGTGTGCACACTGCAAGGGGACGTCGTCAATCGGTATCGGCATTATGCAAAGAATCAAAGAGCGACAAAGACAGCATCGCCAATATTGGCGCCATTCCTAACAAATCTGATTGAACACATCCGAGCTGGAAGCTGTTGAATGCATTTTTACGTTGTTTTCCCCTTCTGCACCTCGACAACTAGCCATACACTGGCAGATGTCTACTGCAGCCGTGATAAATATTTACTTGTAATTTCGCTTGACAAAAACCGATTTACAGATCCGAATTTTAAAACTCGCAAATAAAAACTTCTTATTACCGGTAAGATGCTCTGGCAATTGAGTAAGTAGGCACTCCACTAGAGTGTATCTTGCATCATCGGCATTCTAGATCGAATTGCCTAATTAGCTCAGTTGGCAGAGCATCTGACCGGCAGGCAGAAGCTATTTGGGTAGAATTCTGCAGTAGACGAAGTTCTGTTTACAAGGTTTATCAGCGCGATTTTTTTATTCCAAACTCATCTGATTAAAAGGCGAATGTGTGAACTGTTGTCTAGGTTTGAAAAGCACTGTCAATTACTGGGGTCAAACGTTTAAAGACAATAGAATACTTTTATGTTCGCTAACAAAACTGGGATCCTAGGGTGCTCCCATCAGTGCCCCCAACTTTCACCTCCCCCTCCCAATAAAATTTGATAGACGTTCCGGGGTCGTGAAAATGTCCCAAAACCAATTTTGAGCATTGTTTTTTTTGATGCATTCCAGACCGTGGCAAAGCTACTATTGAACGATTCAAACGCTGCCTTTGCATATATACTTACAATTTCAGACAAAATAGCTGCGTGCCCAAAATTGTTTAAACTTTTATAGATTAGGAATACCGAAAGACTTTCAGCGTGACCCTCGTATATATATATATATATATATATATTATATAGTGTATTTTTTTGTGGACAAAGTCTCCCACGCAAAATCTCTGCCCATGTATGGCCGGCTGCGGAGTTTCCACATTATGCTGGAGAATATATTCAGCGTTGTTTTCAGCTCCGATACCTCGATAGTGGCACGTCGTCCGTTGTCGTTTGATTAAATTCTGGATGCCGCCCGTGTGCGTTCTTTTCCTCCCCCATTCCTCCCTTTCTATACTGCCGGCATCACTCGGGAATCCTGGAATCGGATTTTTATCGCCTAATAAAAGGCGATTCGCGTACCTTCAGACAATGCGATGCTAATAATGGCTGCTGAACGGGTGATTTGAGTTTCGTTCTGTGTTTGGTACAGTCTGACCACTTTTTGTAGATTTATACATTTCTAAAGGATTTTTGATAACTGCTTTGAAATCCCAATAGTATAATAAATTGCATTAGAATCTATGTAAATTATTATTAAACACATAAGGCCATGAAAAGCCAGCAAAAAAGGCTGTCAAACACATGTCTACTGATACCATTTTCCCCCCTTTTGGATATTCTCTTTCACCAAAAACGTCCCTGCTGATGCAATTTGCCACCCATTCCGCCTATGATTTTGCGCCCCATACACACTGCGCCCATGCCGCGGGCCCCCTTGCCCTACCCTAGCTACGCCTCTGTATGAACGACATTGCTTTTGACGAACGACTGTACGTGGGCCAGTTAGAGTGATTTATTGCGCCGAAAGGTCGGTCGCCTAAATAGCAACAGCGCTGTATAAATCAGCGGAGAGGACATAATGTGATTATTTGTGTTTAATGTGATTTGTCGATCTAGTGTGATGCACCTCTCCCCTTCCTCCCACGTACACCCTGTTCGCAGGGGTGGTGACAGTTGTCTGTGGAGCGTATCGTGACGTCATCAGGAGCCGGTCCACCGGAACTGTCACTCCCGGATGACGAATGCACACTCGCAGTCGGCGGACGACGTGTCGCAGGCCCTGAAGGGCAGCCCATTCGAGTGCAGCGACTATATAAAATGCGGTAATTGAATCAGACGATGCGATTACAGGCGACGTTGCCATCTCACGCAGTCACGATAGATCATGCAATTATATTTTAACATCGAAATACTTGTCAAATGAGGATCCAAACCATGAAAACTGATTTAGGATCCTAAAAGTGACATGAAAGTGGTTATGTTGAACATTATCAGCATGCCTATCCTCATGGTGTCTAATCGCAATTGTAGGCTATGGTACAGAGGTTGTGCATGTGGAAATTTGACAACAATGGAATGTTCCATCATCACATTGTCTCTTTTGGCTTTTATGGTAGTGCTATGGATAAGTTTAGAACCATGATAATGAAGAATTGACTGTTATGCCTGGATGCTGAGTACTATGGTCCCGTATCGCGTAGTTACAATAGTTTTCCAAGATACATGATACAGCACTGCATCCTTCAGGAAGATAACATGTCAAAAACAACAACGAGAGGTTTGCTAGAAGACCAATGTACTTGTATTGCTAACAGATATAAATACTACCCTCTATTTTGTAGCAGAGAGATAGATAAAAGTCATTTGTGTATTTTATGTTCTGTAAAGTTGGTATCTCTATCAATTAGGTAGGCACGGTTGCAAGTGTTTCTGAAATAGATCATGCATTGCGGTAGGTTTACGACCATTTTTGCTTTCCGGTCGAACAAACTCCTGTTTGCATCTTGAATTACCTATCGTAAAGTTTGTTTAAAACGACTGCCAGTGATAAATTGTCTGATTTATTGTGTACTCACTTAAAATAATATTCTAAGAAAACAACCGCCGGCCTCCGGGTATCAGTTGTAAAGAGTATGTTTTAGCAGTTACAGTGTTTGTGAAAACATTGTGCCGGATGCGGTTTTGTAACATTTGCTGCTATATGGCGAATATACTGTTAACAAAAAATGCGTAGAAAAGGCACTCTCTGCGTGAAGGGAAAAGTGATACGCACCAGGTCTGATGAAATAAGTTCCCGTTTTGGTCGATAAGTGTCGGCATTACTGTTGTGTACCATCACCTATTAAAAGGCTAGGAGCCTTTTGATGCTCACCTTCCCTCTTCTTGTTTCTTGATAAAATGAAAAAAAGGGATAGAATTCAAAAGAAATGAAGAGGTGAAGGTCGACTCAGCACTTCCTATTGCAAAAGTACTAAGTAGATCTACTTGACTGCATTTTCCAATATTTGAAGTATTTTGTATATTAAGTTATTTCCAGTAGTCAACAAACATTGCCATGTTTGGCCCCGTGCATCAAATTGGGTGAAAACACAGACGTCTGCTTTCCAAAACAATTTTGCCGAGTGAAGACGTGTTAATCCATCTGAATGGGCGAGTAATAAATTGGTCGATAAAAGGTTTTCACCTAGGCTTTTTTACAAGAGAATTCCATTAAACGGGGCACGTAGCCATAATGAAAGCATCCCATTTCCTCAACGATTTCGAAGGACTCTCCTCATTGTCACGCAAAGACACTAAAGGCGCCTCTTGATTGAAAAACCTCCTTTTTTAAAACGGGCCACCTTTCTTGAAACCACTGGCGTGTGTTGAGTGGCGAGGAAGGTAACATTAACACACAAAAATGCTGTAATCACATTTCGAAAATATTTGTAGTGATAGTGCACTACTTGATTTTGCTTTAGACAGAAGTTAGACATCCAGGCTATACTGGCGAGTCTAGGCTAAAGACGAAACATGGATGTAAAGCAGGTCTGATGTATGACCTGGATATGAAGCTAAATCATTCGGAGCAGTATATGCTACGTGTAACGACAGATGGCGCTTCTTGTCTGCTAACGTGTTTATGAAGTCAAATCTTGTCTTAAAGCAGCGGTTGAAGGCACTCAAGTACAAATAATCATTTTACAATACTTACCAGAGAAAGCGGTAACTACATTAATAGAAAATAACGGAACACTTTAGAACCATGAACCAACATTCTGCTACAATTACTAATATTTTGCGAAAAACTAGGCAAATTAAATATGGTTCGATTTAAGAAAAAATACTCAAACAATAATACTACATACAATGTACTCAAAATTTTATGTTCCACATATATTTACTTCCATTTCAGCACAGCTTAACGTGAATTACGTTGTCCTGTTGCTTTTTGTTTCATGATTTCGTCTTACTTTAACGGTATATTTAAAACCATTTCTGAAGTTATCATCAATCCCTTCTTAAAAACACGAGCCCCGTCCTTGCTTTTCTACGCTCGCCCATGCTTGAAAGTAATTGCGTCTCAATAAAAAATGCTCTACATTTGATACCTTTAAGTCACTTTAAACAAACGGCAGCGATCCGAAGGGGATTTTTATTTAATTTTTTAAAAGGTTCCGCTAATTGGTCTTACAGAGGAAACAGGGAAATGTGTACACAAAGTGTCCATTCCTAATCGGCAGACTTAATAGAAGGAGACGGTAGATTTTTTTTATGTTCGAGATCTCCTTTGCAAATATTAATTGGTAAACAGTGATCAGGCTGCTGTTGATGGAGTCAAAGTAATTTTAAGGGATTTTCCTTAACGAACGGCAAAAATTAGGAACTGTGCGGGAAATATGCATCTTGATCTTCTAGCCATCTTATTTATCATGCATTTTACCCTGTTTAGTTGACGAACGCGATATTTTTCATGAAGCCCAAAGACTCTGAGGAGGACCTTTGCATGTTTAAGGCTTTCGCCATAAATAAACACGGCAAACTCATAAATGCTAAGTACTACAGCCGATTCGGCCTTCTATCTGTATTATTAGATTTACTATATGTATAGAAATATTTCCAGTTCACTAGACGAACAGTTCACATCGTCTAACAAAAGTAATTTACTCACCCGATACATTTTCGTACCATAAATCTCCTAGCATGCGTCGAGTATTGCTGTGTATCGAAACAAATACAATAGAAAAGCTGAAGTGGGCTGCTGACGTATCCCCTGCATCTAGTTGACTCTGTATGTAAGGATATTAACCCCAAATAATGAAATAGACCTCACATATATCTAATGTATCACTTTCAGCGATGAGAGGGAAGCAGTGTTGCCGATATTGCTTGCTGAAGTGTCAAGCTATTGCATAATAGATACGTTTTATTTTCTAAGTGCAGATTTGTGAGTAGTTACTACAATATGAGACTTGGAAGACACCTTGCATTCCGTAAATTTGAGAATTTATTCATATTTGATTGCTTTCATACAACTTAATGGAATGTGCTATATAGACGATATATTAATAGTGACACCATTTGACAATTCTGACATTTGTTTTGTCATCGAGTGTTTCGGCTACATCGGAAGCGTACAGGTTACTAAGCCACCACCTCCCTGGCTAACAGATCCTCAAGATTTTGTATGAGGAGCGAGGTAAAGCTCTATCAAAATATGAAAGTTCAAAAAACGTAATTGCTCTACTAGACACAAGCTGCTCAGGAACCATACACCTGCACAGTCACTAGAAGTGAAAAGAAAGCATGTATATTGACCATCCAATGAATTAAAATGATCCAAAAGTAACTTGAAATTATTATGACATTTCCATATTGTTTAAATATAATACCTGCCAACCCAAAAACTTACCAGATCCTACTTCTCAACACTTTTTCAGGGCGTAAACAGAAATTGTGATGAGGAAATGAAATGTTCAGTAGCAGGAGATACGATAATCTGTTGTGGTGGTCCTTTAGAATGATTACTACTGCAGAGGTCAATATCATTTCACATAGAATCAAAACTTACGCATTTGGTACAGATAATCTTAACGGGAGAATGATAAAATTATTCAGTCCCACCATTGACAAATTTATTGTAAAATTGATAAATCGCTGCATAGAAATCTCATATTTCTGATTCATGGAAAATGTCAATTGGAATTCTGAACAAGACGATGAGGAACCCAGATGTTTAGAGACTTGAAAGCTTCAAGTTCTGGATGTATCGTCGCATATTGAAGGATACCATGGGTGGACAGACTCACAAATATCACTGTGCCATCACGCATTAGATGGGATAAAGAAGATAAAAAAGTGATACCTGTGACACGTCAAGAGAAGAGAACGATATCAACTAGTCAGGTTCATAATTTGGGAAAATTACGGAATAGGGAACTGAAGAGGGCACTCCTGGTTTAGAAAACTAGATTGGTCCAATTGCACAATCAGAGGTGTTTAGATCACCGTTTGAAACATTCCAGTTGGCCTGATTATTTTCAACATTCGGAACGATGATTGGAAATTGAAGATGAAGTACTTGTAACGATTTGAGAATTCGTGGTCAAGATGAGTCCAATCATTTTATTTGCTGATACCTTGTGTAAAATTTTCATCATTATCCCAAGGTCAATCAAACTTGAAAGAGGAATCAAAAAACAGTTTCAAGAAATATTCGACCCGTTGTGTCACACCATTGGTTCTTGGGATTAGGTCTGACCACACATTCATCGAGACCTTTAATATATGTACCTATATCAAATCCGGCAAATTTTTAGTAACAAGAATTGTCCATCTCTGACTATTTTCTCTTGGCGTATTCCCCTTAATTTTCGGGCGTCAGACAATACTTTCGCTACTTATGTTATGCCTTGTATAACTTTGGTCTTCAATGCTCCCAAGCTGTTGCCTGATGCGTCAATTTGACATTTGCATCTGCATGCTACCAATCACAAGCCACCATCGCCTCCATTTGCTTGTCATTGGTGGCTGTCAAATTGAGGCCTTGCGTCTTACATAATTTTCTCCAATTTCTGCGTCATATTGTGTCCTTCTAACAACCCTTTTTACCCCCCAGCTTCTAATTTATTCAACTGTTATTTTTATTGACAAAATCCCTCGGAATCTCTCAGTTGCCACGGCGGACAGAAAAATAATTTTCCTCTCCTTAATTGTCCAGAACACGCTACTAATTGCCCGGGTGCCTTTTTGTGCTGCGCACTCGGAGCGAAAGAGCGACGCTCGCGTTCCCTTAGTTTTCTTACTTTTTATCCCGGTAGGCCGCGCCGCCAGTATTTATGTCTGCCAACTGGAAAAAGAATAGCAACACACGGGATTAGTTCGCAATTGCCGTTGAGCCTTCGCTCCTGTTCTTCATAGACGGAGTTTGAGGCTCACGAGTTCAAATCGGAAGCAAGCACACATTAATTGGACAGGAGTACAAAATTGAAATATTTTCAAGGAACTTTACACTACGAAGAATCTTAACAAAAACCAAACCCAAGAATTAACATCAGGAAACCAAGAACTACATCTACCAAGTACCGTGCGAGTGCAGCAAAGCTGATGGCTCTTTTTATCTTGACCGACTATGCAAAAATTAAATTTAGATTCTAAGTTGTCTGATCATTTTTCAATTTCATTCAAATGCATGTAAGTACAGAAATTGATTAATTTTATAGCTACATGTCTCCAAAAAAAACATGTCGTTATTGTTGTTGTGTCAGAGGCTCCTGAGGTCTATTGAAATGTAATTGAAGATCATGATGCTTCGAATACTGTTGTTACTACTATTTTAATGAGTAATATATTTTTTTCTACCATTTACGTTTACCCGGAATGAAAATATTGAGAACCAAGCAGAAGTAGGTATGACTAAAGTTTAAAATCAAAATCATAATCTTAATACGTACATGAAGATATTTGACAAAATCTAGCCTCCGCCTTTGCTTTTCCTGTCTTTCTAAATGAGACAACTTTTGCTGTTGCTTTCCGCCTGACCTCTCACAAATGAACTTTTTTCAAATAGCGGTAGATTCTCCTGACTAAGTCCCACCTATACATCACAGCACCGAATTGCCTCTTGTTATTTATCCTCTTCTTCTGTTACCCTTTGTGATTTCTTCCAGGACACTGGAAGACGCAAATGAATGGAAGCTGAATGAAATATGTATCGCAAATAACATCTTAGATATTTATTTGACCTAATTGTTAGTTTACTACCTCTGAAGATTCCATCAGAGTACATACAGGGTGTCAATTTGAAAACTTCGCTTCCTTAATATGTCGCTTTCTGTAAATGATAATAAAAATCGCAGACACTTCTATTTCATCTTCAAGGGGGAGAATTTTAAACAATAATTGTAGCGTTCATAGTCCAACCCCTCTTGGAGAGGAAAATGTTATCCTTTAAATTTTAAGTCCTGTTTAATTTTCTTTTCAAAAATACACCAATTTTTTTTTAATCAGAAGTTTCAAAAAAATCTTGTGAAGAAAAATGATTTAATTTTTTCAATTGTAATTTTTTTATTTTAATTATTATATATAATTATTCTCTTAAATACTGTTTAGTAGACACATTTAGGTATGCTTAGGTAACATTTAAATTTGAAGGTATATTTTCTAATAAATCTGTATTCACATTGACCTTAAACCATTGTAAAGTATGAGTGTCCCGACGAGATTCTCAAAAAAAAAAGTTTTGGAAGAGGCGCTATCGAGCGTTTGGGATTCCGATCTAAACTAGGGTGAGAAGTAACATTTATCTTCAGTTATCGCGCAGGGTGGCGCTGCACATAAGCATCTTTATGTCAAAGGCCCCACAAGCTTGGGGATTTACTGCACTTTTTACGACGTACCCTCATATGAACATCGCTCACATGAGACGACTCATACGAAGTGTGAGTCTAATTTTTTTGGACCTTTGACTTCTAAAAGATGCCATTGGGCAGCGCCACTTACGAGATACTTGGAGATACGAGTAAATGTTACCTGACTGAAGCTTCAAAGTTGCAAACCGAAAGCGCAGAGAGAATGCGAGAGCGTTGATCCTTCTAAAAAGAATTCCTAGAACTTTGTAAGGTGGTCGCCATCCCTTATTTACCTCCTTCAAGAAGGTGAAGTGAATCGTTAGCTGAGCGTCCCAGATCTCAGCAGTCTTTTATAAAACGCTCGACCCTCATAATCCGCCGTAAATACTGGCGAGTTCAGTTTTAACGAACCTTCGAAAGAGAGTTCTAAAGAAACAAACAACATTAACAAACTGAACCGGTGGAGGCGGTATTCTAGAGAAGAGCCTCCAGCCAACTCCTAATTGACAAAGAAGCGGAATGATTTGTTTTGCTCATACCACCAGCAAAATTGTTGAAAATTATTCTTTGGTAGTTAAAAAACGAGAATTTTTTATACAGGTATCGTGAAAGGACTAAATTATTAATTTTACTATTCATTTATTTATACCACAACTAGAAACGAGACGAAAAAGAGAGTCATTATTATATGCTTGATAAAATTTTTGCAAGGCACACCCTTTAAGTTTTTTACGATTTTCGAACGTCCATCTTTGATACCTATGTCGAGTTGGAAAACGGTTTTCTTCCTTATTCCTGGACTCTGTTTGATGTGAAATTTTCCGCTAAATCCAACGGTGTTACCAGATTCGCGGTATGACTTTCCGTTCTCCGAAGAAAACGTATTTTCTGAGAAAATTCTTTTTCTGGGTAATTCTGAGTGGTGGGGCTCGACAGGCTATGAGAGGAGCCATTTTAGTGCTTGCCCTGCCATGTTGTATATAAGCTTATCATTCGCGACGCGTACAGAGAAATAATAATATGTAAAAATGAATTATTGAAAATTCCCACCTACTGCTGTTCTCCTCAACGACAAGGTGGTGACCAAAGAAGCATAACAATGAAAATTCAACTAAGATGATTCTCAATAACCATCATTTAACCTTCCGAAAAACCAGCTGTAGACCGAATGAACGTGAACACAAACGTCACACAAAATAGCAATCCAACAGCCACGTCGCCAGAAAACCACCAGGGACTATGTCCATCAGTTTACCTGAAGACCATTGAGTATACTAAAACAATCGAAACGTCTGATACTGAAAACTAAATACAAAATAATTTTTTTTTTAATTTTTAAATTTCGACATCCTATCTACTCAAACGATATTAGATTCACGTAGACACTTATCTTCACAAATCGTCATTACTCCTTAAATGCTTCACTTACCACGTTATGAAATCACTGAAATATTTTGTATTGCTCATTAGGAAATTTGTTTTGGAAAATACACCTAATTTAACTGATGTGTCTTAAATGTCACTGTATACATATTTTCTAATTTATAAGTAAACTTTTAGCACTACGCGTATTGTATATTTCAAAAGGTTTTGACTTATGTATATTATTTCATCATTATAGTCTCAATATCTATCTTTGTACATAATTTTCTTTCCTCCCTGTGACTTAGTGCTAGAGAAATATTAGCTGAACTTTACCTAAAATAATTAAATATATTATTTTCTAACTTCTAAGATTTCCAGATGCTTTTTCCTCCAAATTCTTTTTACCATTTTGAATTCTACTTTTAAATGATCAGGTAACTTGAAAACGCAAATAACTATTCTACTTATTTTTATTTTCTCTTTACCATCATTAGGCCGATTTAAAAAACATATTCAGAACTATAATATCTGCCGCAGTAACAAAAATAGTAAGGGAAAGCCATCCTTTCAGCATAGTCAAAAATTTCATTTACAAGGTGTGAAGAGCGTTTGAAATCTAAACCCTACCTTTGTATATTTTAAGCAGGTTTGACTTCTGGAATCCATAGATCTTCATTTTTGGATCATTTTAATGTAGCAGACCATTTTATACGTGTTAAAAAAATTTTGATTATTGATTTTTGAAGCTCCACTTTTGTATATTTTAAGCAGATTTGACTGTCGGTTGGCCTATGCAGTTGCCGATCTGTTTAGGGATCGATCATCAATCAAGTAGAAAACCTGCCAACACTGTAACGAGATTTTACTTGACGAATATGTATTCCCACTCGCCTAATTAATCGAATATTTCTACAGTATCTGGCCATTAAATGATTATGTCCACTTGCCCTGTTATACCAGGAAGCTAATCAAAGTACACTTAAATCACTTTGTGAATCAAACCTACAGAAAGACACCAAAATTACCTTAAACGAACTGAATCGGTTACATCCTGTGGTTAACAGGTGAAGTATACATGTCTACCTACATCAAAATTACTCTTGATGATCACTGCATAATGGGCACTATGTAGGGGGAACTGTATATTGCTAGCATTGCAATTGAATTGTCTATCTTTTTCTTTTAAATTCATAGACAGTTATCAGTGTAGATGGTAGAGAGTTGTTATTGTTGAGTAAGTACCTTTACAAAGGACTTTTTGAGCCCATGTTGATTTAGGATTCTTCACGATGAAAAACTTAGCCAGTTATTTGCTCATTTGCCATAGTACGTGAAAAGTGAGTTGCGTCAAGTATATAAGGATAATAAATTATCGAAAGATCCTGAAAGTTTTTAGTTAACCAAAGATCTTTGTTGATTTTAAGAAGCTTTCCATAATTTTACGTTACAGAGACATTTTCTGCAATGATTTTCATTTTACCTAACATGAACCTCTACATCTGTTATCTCAATCTCCTAAATTTCAAATATTGATGATCAATGAATCTCACAAATGTTATTTGGTCTCAAAAAACAGGTCCAATAGTAATCTTTTTCTGTTTTTGAAGCTATTCTCAATGCAGCTAGTTTGATGAAAAGGAGAAAAGGCTTTTGAACTAATTTCTTTCTTTTTCGAGAAAACCGTTATTTTTGTTTCGAGATTTTTTTGGAGTTTAAACTATCATTTTATCACTTCACGCCTTATTGATAACCATAATTAAATATGTTTTTGTATCATGATCACATTTATTCGTTCTTTATTCTAATGTTCGTTTTATTTATTAAAAAAAGATACTCTGAACTGAACCGTTGAATCCTCCAAATCAGAATTATGCGAAACAGTTACACAAAAAATGTTCTGTGTAATCTAAAATGTTTAGGTGATACATTGTACTTTGCCCATTAGCAAAACCGTAATGTCTAGAAACTTTGCAATTCATTCTTCATGCATATTCCTTAGCAGCATTTTACGACCTCCGTTTCATTTAAACTTCCTGGAAATGATAGCTAATGTCTCCTAGGAATCTTTTTAATAGTTTTCGGGTATTGGAAATTATATGTCAGATAAAAACGAAAAAATAATATATGCGGCTTTTGGCGACTTTCAGAAAAATGTACATAGATTTCCATAAAACCGCGGTGAACGTATAATGTATAAAGTTGAGAAGAAAGTTATTCTATGTATAAAATTAATTTCCATCCACATTGTACCCGTATGAAGTGTATTTCGTATGTATTTTAAAATTTGCTGCTTTTTTAGCCAACTAGATAGGCTCGTTCTTATTCTAACTCCTTACAATGACAAGTTTCAGAAACAATTCACCAAGACCCTCGTTATTTGATTATATTTTGATTTATGTACAAAAAAGTTTAAAAAGTTCCTATAATGCCAAGACTCATTTCTTGACAGATTTCACTCTCTGAACATGATTTTTTATACAAGAAAATCTTAAGCAAGGAGTCTGATTTTTGATGAATACTTCACCACTGGATTGGTTTTCAAAAATAGTAGATTTTGTTCTAGTGGCAATCCATCTCCAATTATTTCATTTTATGCATATTTTTGTCAGAATATCTTCCTATCAGAGTACGGTCATGAATCAGACCTTCTTTGGATTAAGATTTTTTCAAGTCATAATACTTCCCTCCTACAGACTTGTAAAGTAGAAACTCTAGTCAAGCGTACTGTTATCGATACCCTGAGCCCGTTTCCCTACGCATGCTTCCTCCTCCTGCGGAAGCGAGACATCGTCTGATAATCTGGAACGGCAGATGAAAGAACGCAGGCTACAATGAGTTGAGAGCGACATCTTTTGGGCGAATTGCAGATTTAACGCATCGCCAGAGGGTGGCGCACCCGAAACATTCCTGTAGAAAAGTGGAATTCTTTTGGAAAGGAGACAGAGGCGTATCAGATGTTTCGTTTGGAGGGATTTATGAAAGGAGTGTATATGCTTACCAGGTAGTAACGTAGATGATAGCTACATTGCCTAATATTTCCACCAGCAAGCAGATTCATTGACGGTAGCTTCAGATGTCGTAAATATAGCAGAGTTGGGTCACCGTTTACCGAAAGCTCAATGAACTGATATCGAAAGTGATCTGGAAGAGTAATAAGTTTGGGAACCTCTGGTCTAATGTAATATAAAGCTTTTTAATAAAGAAATACTGCTGTTCATATTAATTATTCGAGCGTGACTATTTTTTTAGTAAACCTGAAAATGCATTCAACTTATGGTGTTTGCAAAACAAAATGCTATAAAAACACTCAGTCTTTTCAAGAAATTATTCCACCCCTATGTTTGATCCAATCAATTATCCGAAATTCATGAATGAAGAAAAAGGCTTTACAGAGAAATCTAAGATACATTTATATCAACTGAAAAACTGAAAAAAAAATAGTAGTATGATAGGTGATAACACGGAACTAGTAGAGTTCATTTGCCTTTCTCTTTCAAATAGCAGTCATCTCATCAAGCGAATAGAAATACCATACCTTGTAACCCATAGAATTTCAGCTTGTAGTGGATCATATGGTACTCGCTTACCTGAAAAAAATATAACGTATGAAAATTATAATAACTACGTATTTTAGTCTTGTTATAGGAACAAAGATAAATTTGTATCTGAGGCTTCGTCTTAGCTATTGCTATAGTATGAAAAAAACAAATTTCCGGTATCCCATGTCAAGTAATGGTTGACGATATTTTTCCATTGCTAATGGGTTTTGCGTTTTATCCATCAAAATCTTCAGTGAGCATAATAAAAAAATTCAAATTCCTGCCTTCCTAACAAAGGTACCAAGACATACGTGAAATACCAACACCTAGTCTTCAGAAGTTCTCATCGATCATTTGCTATGGCCCAATCTTATACACCCAAATTTGAGTTATTTGGCATGCTGGAAAAAAATAAAACAACGATCTATCTATTACAGAATTGAGCAAGGTCCAAGACCCGCTTGTTTGGCCACAACCCAGCAATTGAGGTCGCTCCAACTTCAGCATTGGAGTCCACACTGGACCAGCCCCGTTGCAATTCATAATAATAGGGGTGACAAGAATGCCACCCTAGGCGGCAGTCATAGCCAACTATTTGAATATACAGGGTAGGATCAAAAAGTGGTACAATTGTATAATTTAATTTGTTTTATTGAACTAGTTGGTACAAGTCCTCGATAAGATGCGTATGACGCGATTCCTTCTTCGCAAACTCCTTCTGGACCTTCCAATAATACTGGCTCCTGGTTTTGAGCACGTTTCGGAAAATAGAATATAAACATGTTTTACAAGTTCTGAAACATTGTTGGAACTTTTCTTTCACTTTTACAACTCATGGAGAGACCTTGTTGTAAATAACGAATGATTATTTCTTTTCTAAAACAGACTGTATCAAAAATAGAGTAAAACTAGCCTAGCATGGTCAGAAGGATAAACTGTCTATTGCCGAACAAGGAGAGAAGATAAGTGCTTAAAACCATATAATAATCTTCTGAGGTTATATTTTAAAATGATCCAGTATGGTAAATGTATAGTCAGACATACATAAGTGTAGCACCGCTCATGATCCGAAACATCGGGCTTAAATATTTGCCATGTCCCAATATTTGGCGGAACTGGGAGATACTTTACCTCCATTCTCTAAAATCCTTGCTTGTTTTGTTCGGTAGAATTATAGGGCGGGTTTCATCTGTTTGCGCCGACTTGTACGGGAAGGAAGCTACTCATAGCCGAAAGGTATTTCAATATTATATAGCAGTTTATTGAAGCGCTGAAAAGGTAAGCTGTGTGTGTGCTGTACAGAAAACAGTAATTTCGTAATTTCATACCCGAGTTTCTGTTTATCTTCGGATTGGCTGTTCATGAACTATCATGTAGCGAGAGGCTGCAAAGGTGGCGCGTACAAAAGCCACATACTTGTAGGTAAGTAAATATGTGTAAATTAGATTAAATACAGTTAACTTGAATAATAATTTATATGATCAGGGGTACTGAAAAAATACATAGTTGCAAAAAAAATTGAGAACTTCTATTCATGTACTCTGCTTCTCCCTCTTCACCTTCAGCTCCTTCATCATCCACAGCAGACTCGAGGAGATTTGTTGCTGTTTCTGTGCGTAGAATTATGGAATAGAATTAAGTGAATCTACTCACAAAAAAGTTTCCGATCTATAACAACAATGATTGTTGGAAAGTGCAAATTAGTTACGTCAACAGTATGAGAATTGTCACTTTAAACGAATTAACTCTGACTGTTAGTTGTAGGGAAGCTATCTAAATATGTATACCTGGGCGTATTCTGTTAAAAGGAACAGTGCAAGACAAGATTAATGGCGTTACATTTCAACCGCATGCCTGGCTGCAACGCTGACAAATGTTATTTCCTTGGCAAATTCTGAGAAATTATCAGAATTTGTGAAATTACATGCAATTACATTTGAATAATATCATAACGGAAAGGTGTACAGCAGATTTATGGAAAGGTATGTGGCATTGGCGTGGGTGAAGCTTTCTATATAGTATAAGGCCAAAAGGCTAAGCAATAAAATTGTGTATTTCACTTTGTTATTTGTATACATGGAGTAAATGTCACAGTTTTTAGCAAGGCTAATTCAACCAAACCAAAAAAATTGCATGGACGAGTCTACGTTTTTCAAATGCCGTGTTCTGAGAACAACAAGAAATCAGCTGGAAAGACTCAACAGCTTGTAGTGAAAAAACATCGAAGGGCAGTAGAACCCGTTTATAACAACAATCATGGAAACACGATTTTTTTATAACAAGGTAACGTTATTGGCAGGGATTTCGCAAGTTCATTGTTTTTGTAGTTCCAACATCTTACCCTTCATTTCTTCGAAATCAGTGTAACGGTTACTGAGATTACGCGTTGACAGGAATGCTAAGAAGCAGATGAACGGAAGAACGGAAATATTTTACAAGAATTTTCGTGATCTGGAAAGCTACAATTGCGGATCCAGAATCCTTTTGTACAGTAATGTAACCCGCCATTGGGCAGAGGCGATGAGAGCAACTTTTGCGCGGCTGGTGAAATGTGATGGATTGTGTTGGCAAACTTGCATGATGTAATGTAGGTGGCACTTCCGAACTAACAGAACACGACTTACATGCTTATGATGATGGAAATTCCTAGAATCATCGTTGATTTACGTATTTTGCCACTTTGCTGGAATCACAATTATTTTTCATTATATTGCGTATAAATTATCAAACTATTCCACTTCGATGGGCATTAGTGTATTTATTTGTTGTTTTGGCAGAAGGTAGAATAGTACTGGAACCGAAGAACATTACCAATCTCAGAGGAAGCTATCCAACCAGTGGCACAGACCCGGTGGCGGCCCGTAGGCACCAAGCTTGGTCAGAAGTCTCTGGTGCCACACTCTGTCTAAGGCGATAGATTGAGCGCGACAACTCCAGACTCTCCATGATGCGCAATTGCTCTGCTCCACATATGTGGGAAACAAAATTGATCATTCAAGGTATTTAGAGTATGAGCTTAGCCGTTTTGATTGTCACATTTTAGGATATCTACATTTTTACCAGAAATCGATCCTAATGCATGAAAAGTAGTATAGGCATTTATGTAAAATTCCATAGAGCAGAGGAACACGGGTGTATGCAAATCCGCGGATTCGATCGTCAGTCAGTGGACCGTTTTACTGTTTTGATTGTGCACGTCGACTGGCATGGCATCGTGTGCAGACAAAATCCGTTTATGACTTCCACCTAATGCACACTCAAAAACAATCAAATCCAGTTAGGCAAAAGCAATAACAGAATGAATTTATAGGTGCGTTGAATAGCAACGATCTTGATTTGATTGCGTTCACAGTGCATGTCAAAGTTCCACTCATCCGTTTTAATGCAATAATAATGTTAACTTACATTAATGTTACTTAGGAAACTTATCGTGTTATTGTCCGTTTGGTTCGCCTTATATTTGTTACTGGCTGCTAATCAAAATCGCATACGATTCCATGGATAGCTTCATACGCCTCCTTTATCCGAGTACAAGTTGTAAAATAATAAATGTTTGAGCTATATCCATACTATATTATAATATGTTGTACTTTGATCATGGAAGCCGAGGCAAGAGCCGAAACGCTAGTAATCGATTAATGGAAGTATAAGGTATTCTAACATCTTCAACGGATAACGCGTGATATAAATAGAACAACGATCATCAGAAACAAGAAGTGGGGCTACCTGAAAGGATCAGGCTGACAGATTACCTAGTAGTAGGACTAAAACACAACTAAAATTGTTGTTGTTAATGTTCTGTTTCAGCGAAAATAAATCAGTTGAGCTTGCTGTACAGTACAATCACTTTTCCAATGCTATTTACGTAAAACGCCGTTAAAGTATATACCAAAATGAACTCTAACCCATCTCTCTCTATAGGGATGCCCATTGACATATTACGATGCCAAAGGCCCTAACACCTGGATTAAGATGTCAATGGGAATCCCCATAGAGGGCGACACTTGGAGATGAGTTGAGTTGCTATCACACCCTTGACTGGGTTACGTATATGCCACCCGGTTGCTCTCTACACTTAGACCGCCAGGCTGTACTGACGACTCTCGACTTTGAAAACCACGTTCATCTATGTTCACATTTGGCCAAACAAAGCGTCTTATAAATACTAAAACACACCTTCTGTTTTATGAAAGTGTTATACAATACATTCGGAATTGTTATTTGTTATATGGCTTATGTTTAATTTGCATCACTTTTGAGGTATTTATTATTTATTAGTTGAAGATCAACTTTGATAGAGCTGCTACTGATTTATTCTAATATAATGTATTCCAACAATGACAGTAATTTAAGCAGCATAGAATATGGCCTCAATGTAAATTCAACAGCCAACTGTAAATTTACATTTTTAGTATCGGCCACTAATTATTTATTACTGCGAAGATTCTATGTGATTAAAGAAGCTATTAATCACTTAAGAAGTTATATTATTACGAAAACTTATTCTGGGAGTCCTCCAAACACTCAGCAAATCTTACAGTTATATACTCGTAAAGTCAGGTGCGCAGGTGCCTTCATCATCATCTTCATGACGCATTAGGTCAGTACGTCACTCCGTCCATCTGGTCACCCAGAAGAGTAGACTTAACAAATCACGTCATGACAAATCATTGAGGCAAACATGACATTAAGTAACTGTCACTATGATGCATTAACAACTGTAGAGCCTGTATCTTATGCAGTATGTTACAATATGTAATTATCAACCAGAAAAGTCAGTGGACATAGTACACAATACCATATTATTCCCAACTAGTGGTTTCAGAGGATGTCATTATACTTCTAGAGCAGGGTAATTATTAACTATAGAGTAATAAATGTATGTTAATATAATTATATAGCACCTCGAATTTGTTACAACAAAAAAAGTTCTCGTGTTGCCTGAGCTGTAGGATTCTGTGTACCTCGATAATTAGTTGAGAGGAGTTCTGTTATGCAGGAAAATGAGACTTCAATTCCATAAATCATTGTATAAGTTGATCCGCCAGGCAAACCAACAAGTGGCGGTGTCTACTATATAACGGTGGTATTACTTAATTAAAACATGAATTTGAATTACCTTTACATCAGGAGACGGAGTATGAACTACCATCTTGGCATCGACCAGTGCAGTAGATATTAAGGTTATAGAATTTGACTATTTGCTGCATTCAACAGCATCACCTTAACAGTCGCTATCTACAGAACTATTCAACCAAAAGCTATGAGGTGACCAAAGCGGTAGAGCACAACGCAAAGAGCTTCATAGAGGGAATGCAAAATACTGGCAAATTTGGGAGATTCCATTAATAAGCAACCTGTAATATTAGCCAGGCAACCTGAGATTGTTTATTGTGCTGTTCACAACAGAACAAATAGCATAATGAACAAACCACAAGGATTTGAAGAATACTATTTTGATAGTTGTGCATCAATAACAATTTTAGTGCAAGATCTCTGTTCAAAACTATTACTTCTTCCTGAGCGGTAATGAAGAATCCAGAATTCACCCAACCGTCACTGAAGAAATACCTTTGAGGAAAGGCGCCACTGTCCCCAGGAGAAGTTAATCTCGCAGAAGGTAACGTCGAACTTCCCACAGAATTAATTGGAACTGGATTATTCCAATTAGTGCTTGGGGAGCTCTTGCCTGCCGACGCTATGCTGCCTTCACTGCCGCCTTTATAAATATTCTAACTTTGTTTAAATCTGGAAGATGCATACTAAACTTCTTCAGCAACTACAGATCACGACTCGTTGAGTAAACTTAGGGTAGGAGAATGTTTTCTTAAAGCCCAGAAACATTTTGCTGCGAATTAAGATAAATTTGTGCAATTTACACACAATGTTTTAACGAAAAATGTCGTTTGTTGACGATTTCATCTTAATGGCGGAAGAGTTTCATAAAATAAGAGGCATCTAGATTTTGTTGGAATGTTATTCATTAATTTGAGATTGACTTTTTTTGCCAACATTTCCGTCTTTACTTATTTCCACATCAGAAGCTGGTTGTTGTCAGAGATGCAACGGCAACTCTTTGAAATTGTGTTTTGATGAATTTTTGCGAGTTATAATTAATGCGAAAGGCTCATTATGACAACTTCTTCATAGTATTTGCATGATCGAATTGGATTAAAAGAATTGAAAATCAAAACTGAGAAGTGCTTACAAAAGCAGTCAATAAATGAAATAGGCGGCATGTGTGGTAAATTTATTTTGATAAGCCTTAGAAAGTTGGATGACGATTATAATTCCCATGCTTCAGTAGAATGTGACCGAGTTGAGAGTACTTCAGAAAAATATCTAATTAGTGTTTTGTTGACCTACTGATGGACCATAAGGTGTGTTTCCTCACGGTTTGTTCATGGATCACAAAATAGGGGATCTTGGACACACCGGTGTATGCTATGTTTTATATCATAAGACAGTCAGCGTTATTTTTGTGATTTGGAAATGCAGTATGTCCCATATTATTCATCATCGATGCAAAAGCATCAGCCTCTCATGATAGTTCAGGAGGTCTTGTTCAAAAAGAAAGCAGCGCCCCTAAAATCAGGCAGATATGTTAATGGAAAATGTTAAGGTTTTAGCGGCCATCGACTGTAGAGAATATAGTGTTATTCGGCTTGTTAGCCTGTTGAAATTTCTTCCTAGCTAGCTCTTGCAGTGAAGACACCGACCTCTGAAGATGCTAGCCTCTCGTGCTTGCGAAATGTTAAGAAGAAATCCCAACAAACGATGGCCTCAAAACCCGAACGGCACTGTATTCTCTACAGACAAATGTCAATGTCATTATAATTCAAAATTTTAATATGGATAGTTTATATTTCCTCCTACTTATTGTAAGCTGGCCTTTATCATATTGCCTTACATGTTTCCAAACAATAGTTCCTCGAAAGAACCAACGATCTTGAAGCGTGAGGTCCTGAAGGTATTTGCGGCGTACTAGAAAAAACCTGATAAGATTGGAAAATAATGTACATATCCACTTAAATTGGCATTTTTTCCCTTAGCTTTAGTATAAGTATACCAATTCTTGCACTTTGAAGTCAATTCAATATTATTAACCAGTTCTTATCGGATATTCTCTCATCGACAATACACGAATTCACTATATATGCTAGACTGACATATTTGATGGTATCAAACGCTCCGTGTTGGTGCAACGTTATTTAAACAAAACGTGTGGGACTAATAAATAGCCCCCCATACCTCATTTGAATCTGATTCTACCTCCAACTATCATTTCGCTAATGAATTTTGTTATTAAGCCAGCGGTCGCGTCGCCTCGTTGCTGCTACATCATTTATACTCCCGATAATGCATTATCAAAATAATACGGATTCGTGTTTCTGAAAACCATGCGACAAGTCCACAGGG
Source organism: Bruchidius siliquastri (assembly GCA_949316355.1). Taxonomy (NCBI): domain Eukaryota; kingdom Metazoa; phylum Arthropoda; class Insecta; order Coleoptera; family Chrysomelidae; genus Bruchidius; species Bruchidius siliquastri. The sequence goes on along the minus strand of OX438533.1, from coordinate 37,305,970 downwards.
GTTGTTATGGGTCCAGTGGCGTCATCGCTGTGTTCGGGTTGTAGGATATGTAGGGAGATTTCAGCATTTAGTGTTGTAATGGGCAATTATTGGAGATCAGAAATTAGATAACAGTCCAGGAACTAAAATTTGCCAAGTGTTTGATTGTCACGATCTGTCAATGAAAATACAATTCAGCATTTTAAAATGCTTCATCTTTCATGTGTTGCTGTATTTTATAGAATCTTTGATTCTTCACGCATACAACAAGAAACATAAGTCATTTATGTCATTCATAAGGCAATACCAGACATATGAAGAAACAGGTAGAAATAGTGTGAACATTATTTTTGTTATATAATAAAAAATACTACCATATATTTGGTTGTAGGTGATTCTCCATGGAAACACGGTAGGAGAAAAAAATCTTGGTCAAAGAACTGAAGAACCTTGTTTAATACAACAAGAGTGGGTCTATTCAGAGCAGCTGATGATAAAATACGAATTCTTACTGATACCTTTACAATTTGAGTCGACATTGCTTCTATTTATCAAAGTCTCTAACCGTTATTGATTGCTGGGTGGGGATTCTCCTTGGTCTTGGAACATTAAGCTTACGACCGAGCTGGCTTTGAACTTGAAATTAATTGACTTGCACTATAAACCCTTTACCAGCTAGATGCGTTGGTTAATAGAAAACTCATCAATGATTAATCAAATTGCATTAATATTGTATCACCAATGGAATACTCAAAATACCTGTTACCCTGTACAACCGGGTCTACGTAGGAAGAGTATCTGAGCTAGATAAGGTTCATCTGCTGCGCTGCAGGGGCACGTGCCGGCACTGCCCAATCTATTATGAATATGATGTATTCGTAAGCGTATTTCTGAAACCGTAGCGCAAACATCGTTTCTGCTGGATCCGTTCCCGGTCGGCTGTCCATTAGTTATGTGTGTGTATTCCTGTTCAATATATTCATCCGTATTTAGGATAAATTGGATTTGTCTGTGCACAGGATACAAAGCGTAAACCGTTTGATTGGCGTCGTTATGCTTGCCGTCCTTTCGGCAGGTCGTTTTCAGCCATTACCGACGCCGACTGTTTGTTACAGGTCTGGCGTTTGATGGAATGAACATCCAGATGTATGGATATCCATTTCGTAATTTTCCATTATCTCTGATAGAACTACAACGCTCTACACACACTAGGTTCGTCAGTCGTGTCTGTATGAGCGTGATGGTAATGATACTGACAAAGGTAGTTATTCATACTCGCGTGTACCACCTTTGGAATCCGAAAAAAAATAGTCGACATTGCGCTTTTTTGGACGTTTGATCTATGATTCACCATTATCAGTATATTCATGTTGATTTTAGATAGATAGCAAGTATGGACATAAATGTACGCGACAAGCTTTTATATCATACAAATTGTGTAAAGACGTTATAAGTTAATAGTAAAAATGTTGGAAGAAAAGTTTTATTTTATAACTCTACATTTTGCTATCGCCCTAGAACAATAAACTTTGGAAAAGTCAATAAAGAAAATGTGGAATCTAAAATAATATAAATTACTAGAGATAACGATTTTTCGACTACGCACAACACACCAAAGCAGAGTTTTCAATATTATAAACATGCAAAAAAAATTGTAGCTTATTTAAATGCATAAGCAGATTTATGAAAGTACCAGGTATAAAACTAGATGTGTCATTTTTATACTCTTCTATCAATCAAGTAAAATATCTTTGAATGGAGCAGTACCCATAAATATTAAAATAATGTGTACTTTGGTTAACGCATAAAGTTAATTGGATAAAAACTGAGCTTTTGGCAGTTTTTGCGTTTTACTCAAAACTCAAGGAGACTAACTGTAAATTACAACATCTTGACGAGACCTTTTTGAGTCAGTGCGCAATTATATTTACGCTTCCTTCCATCTATTCAGTTCCCGGATGAGAAGTCCGTACAAAAACAAGCTTCATGCGCTGCAACTAATATTCGTCATTAAATTTCCACCGATGCGACAAGCCCTCATTTGTCTCGTTTACCACCGTTTTGCTCTGAAACGAACGACCGCCAGTTTACACTTCTTAGTCGGAACTATACGGAGAAATACAAAAATAATTCACTGCAATATTTTACAGAAATTACTTGTTTTCGCCTTTTCGAACAAATTAGTCAATAGTTATACACACGTAACTCGACTATCTAGGAGATACAGTATTCCGTACGAGGGTCGCGATGAAAGTCTTTAGATTTTCCTAATCTGTACAAGTTTAAACAAGTTTTAGCACGCAACTATTTTGTCTGAAGTTGTAAGTGCTTAACGCAACGAATTTTAACGTGAAAATGGAACCGGGTAATCGCGATTTTCAACCAATGATTTTGTATGACTATAAAAAGGGACTAAAACAAGCGGAATGTCACGAAAGTTTAGTGAGTTGCTTTGGGGACTCGGAAGATCGACATATAACCTACACCCAGATTGAAGCTTCTCTGGGGATTGGATCGGCAGCGGTCCGAACAATCATTCATGATCACCTTCTTCCAAGGAAGCGGTGCTCCAGATGGGTGCCACATTCGTTGACCAGTGAGCAAAAAGCAACAAGAGTTGATTGGGCTAAGTTCATGCTTTAAAAATTTGATAATCGGCACAGTAAAAACACTTTTAATATCGTTACAGGAGACGGAACATGGTTATATCATTATGATCCCGAAACTAAACAGCAGTCATTAGTTTTGTGCTTTGAAAGTGAGCAGTCTCCAACGAAAATTCGTCGTTCCAAGAGTGTTTGAAAGGAAATGGTCGCAACTTTTTTTTTCTAAAGTGAATACATCACAACGGTAGCCTTAGAAAATCAAAGGACAGTTACTTCTGAATGGTATATAACCAAACGTGTTCCTGTAGTCTTCCAAGATGTAAGAATCGTCCAAAGGCTAGTCTGCGGGGTATCCAATGCCTCCATGACGCACCCGCCCACAGCGCCGCTAGGACATTCGATTTTTTGCTGAACAGGGTGTCACCTTATTCTCCGGACCTAGCTCCGTGCGACTTCTTCTTATTCCCTAAGATCAAAGAAAAGTTACGAGGTTGCCATTTATCCATCGAGAAAGAGACAATCGCTGCATTTGAGGAGGGAATTAGAAACCTTTCAAAAGAACGTTGGTCACAAAATTTTGACAAGTGGTGCTACCGAATGCGTAAATGTATTGAGGTACGAGGAAAACATTTCGGAAAAACAGAATAGTTTTTTTTTTAAAACCTTGTAGTTGTTCTGTATCTAAAAACTTTCAGCATAACCCTCGTAACTGCATTGAGTTACTGCTTGACACAGTTAACAAATAACTCTACAGCAATCCTACACAGTAATCAACTTTAAATCCTAAAGATGCTGGGAGCTTTGTATTGGCTTGGGGAATTGAAGTCTGCTTGGCATAGGTAATGAATAACCCTACAGTAATCTAACACAGTAATCAGATCCAACTCGTGAAGAACACAGGAACTCCGTGTCTTTTTATGCAATTGCAGTCACTGCTTGTTGTAACCAACGAATAACTCTAAAGGATTTTATGAATTCTGTATATTCAAATCCGAAAGTGATTACACTCTGTAGGCTAGATTTCATACTGACAACTAACTTTGTAGACACAGGAACGGTATATGGAGTAAGGATTATATAGAAACGTTAGACTCTTTCCCCACGTGGGTGATGGCAACACGCGACCACGTACAGCAGAGATACGGTGCGGAATTGGAGTGAAAACAATACAAAGATGGATGGTGTTGATGAGAATGTACCGTACAATATAATTTAGCGTCTATCCTTCGTGGAAAAATTTGGATATTATCTAAGCCCCATACCGGGTAAGCTTGGTAAATCTGATGGAAATATGCTCTCAGTATCACGTCATACTAAAGGCGCAGCAACCACAAACACTACACAAATTCACCAATCACCAACACACTTCTGAAATATTTGCCTGAATATGCTAACGTATCTAGCGAAACACGTGTCGGGTTTTTGGAAAAAGTGCTAAAGCTGTGTAGCGTACTCAGTCACACAACATGTAATCCTTTGTAATATCCGAAAAAAGCTCGTCCTCTCAATGTGAGCATATTCGATAAAACTAATGATATTTACATGTTTTCTCGTTCGACGCCGATGAATTGTAGTGCCTACCAGCTTAAATTCCCACAAGGCAGGTAATTTGATCAATACAATATGTTTTTACTATACCATACTTTTTATTCTAAGCATAAGATAGACATTCAGAATGTCAGTATGGAGATTGGCTGTCCGAATCTATGTAGATCCTTCAAAAATTCAGGAATTTTAACGAGCCGTGGGTGCGGCGACAAAACAAAAGTCTATTCTGAAAATTCGCGCGCTAAGTGGCGGTATGCTTATTAGGCAGCCCGCTTGGCATCCAGACAAATGAGATAGAACAATGCGCGCGATATATCAAGCTGTCCGTACGTGCGTCGCTTCTTTTTTTTCCTCTCGATTCAGGTCGTCACCGTTCGCAATTATTTATAAGACGTAACGGGCTCTTTGGCTTACGAACAGAAAAAGAAGCCATCGTGAGAGGCGAAGCATAAATATCTCCGGAGGTAATGGTGTGAGTCTTCAATGAAGTTCAGTGCTATTATAATCTTCGGCAGTCTTCCCTTTTAGTCTACGCAGAAAAAGACGAAAATCTGTTATCGTAATAATACTTAGAATTGAAGCTGCTGTCCTGTTATAATAGGAGTGTACTTGTCATGAAGTATTTAGTGCAAACCACTCACTTGAATTATAATATTCATACTGTTTTTATAGATAGCCTCACGCAAAGGCAGAAAGCCTATCATGCTTCATAAGCGCGATCTTTTGTCTTCAACCTCCCTTTCCCGTGTTTACACAGTTACGGCTGCTGCCTAGTCTTCCCTTTCATTTTGCCTCTCACCAGGAATGTAAAAACTTGGGTTGTGTGATAAAGTGGTATCAATATCGAGCATACACGCATCTAACGTTCCCGAATCAATCTACCTTATTAAAAACAGGCGCAGGAGCAACAATAACCCGCGCTTCTCCTGCTGTAATAATTCTTCTTACAAACTGCTTCGCGGCGTATACCAGCAGGAAAGCAGGAACTTTTTATTATTATAGGTAGAAATTGAATACATTAACGAAATTGGTTTTCCTTTATATATTTTTTGTACACCTCACTGAGTTCACCTGGAGCCCACTACACTCGGAGAAAGTTATAAACAGCTCTAAGTTCGAGCTCTCTTGGCCATTTCTCATAACAATATACGAATGAAGCTTTCAAGTAGGGAACATTTTTCTTTCCTCTTCAAAATTTACTTTTGTGAAGGAATGTCATTAGTTTAATCTGTCTAACTGCACCCTTAGAGGAAGATCTAATTGATTTTCAATTAGATATGAACCGATGATACTTGACGTGTCTTTGGTCTAAATTTTTGAGAAATCCAACTGTATGTATCATGTAGTTCTAATTGCATTATGGTCAGAGGCAAACATCATGTTTGTTGTGGAGCAAAGCCTAGAGCAGATGTTTTTTAGATAATCGCTCACAAAGACAGAATACCTCTTACGCTCCTGGAGCTCTGTGAGATGACGACTGTCTATTCACTTTAACCTCAACAGCTCATAACGCCTCCAAATGAGATTTGTAAAAAGCTTGCTGGACTTCCAATAAGCACCTCGGGTTGGTGAAGATGACCTCATTGGATCCTAACGTTCCATATTCTGATGTGCCATGTAGTCAGACGAAGAGATAATGTCGCCATATTTGTAGAAAAACGTCAAGTCAACCAATCCTCATGAAATGAGAAGCTGGCTTGAGGTTGTTCGTCAGGAAAGAGTCACCGATAATAATGTATCGAATATATATACAAGCAGCTCCCCAAATACGAGAACTGCTATTAATTATATAAATTATAGTTGTGTGCTGTGGCAGTTCTCTGTAACTAAATCTAGAAACTAGGAACAAAACCTGCATGTTGAAAATCGCATCTATCCAAATAACGTTTAGTATCAGTAAAAAAACTTTTACCGATTTGGTTTGCACGCTAATATTACAATTTTCCTCTCTCAGTGTATCGAACAATTCAATCTCGCGAAGATAGAAACGTGTAAGTGAATTTTGGGCATAAAGAATTTTAGCTGAACCCATAACGCTTACGGCCTCCACCTGTTCTCGCTCCACGACTTCCAGTTAAATCGTTCCCAGAAGACGAACACACATCTCAGTGGAATGACTTCCGCAGCCTGCTAGTGAATGTATCTATTTACAAAACAAAATGTTCACTACAGGGCGTTTGAGGTCCGAATGTCGTTTGTATGTGAATACGACGAACGATTCTGATAAAAGGGATCTAAGAGCCTGATTCAAACATAGTGTGTTACACAAAACAGCGGGCTGTAAAGTGACAATTTTTTCTTGCATCTAAAACATGAAAGTTTTTTGACGAACTTTCTGATGATAATAAGATATATGTATATTTTTTCAATCAACAATAACGCTTGGCAAAAACAGTGGCAGTTGATCTCGTGGCATCATGGCATGGTGACAGCTCTCACTAATTACCGTCTGTCTGTTCAGGTGACCCTCAACTCCTCTGTAACTCGAATCAAAGTACTACAGTTTTGATTAAAATTTGACACAAGATTATTACGAAGGTAAGGACGAGAAATCTTTTGTAAAATTGGTACAGTGGTAGTGGGAATAGTAGGAAACAGGGTATATGATAAAAACTCTCGAACGCCCTTTACCTTTCTAGCAACTACTACTAGTGATATTAAAAAGTACTGCATTTTAAGTAAACAAGTATCATAATTTCCTATTTAGCAGATTAAAGGACGGCTTCAAGTAGGTTGACTTTATATTTCACGTGAAAATTAAATTACTACTCTTCTACTTGAATTATATTTTGGATTTATAGAAATTTTCGAAATTTCCGGGATTTCTTTTGAGCTGTAACGGTTTTAAAGTTTTTTAGTCGATAATTCCTTAGATTCAATCCCAAATCCAACAGTCTGAAAATTCGTTATATATTTTTATTTTTGAACTGTTGAGAAATATGAAAATATTTTCCTTTTATAATTAATATTATTGATAAAAGATCTTTTGGATCATGTCAATGTTTGAATCCCATTTGGCAATGTCAAAGAGCTCCCTCCGACGAACGCACTTCCTCCTCTCTGTCCTCCTCCTTCCTTCATTTCTTTTTTTCATCTTATTCCTTGTCTGGCATCTCTGAACCTGAACTTGATAGACCGACTGACCGACATAAACTCAGATCACGTACGATGGACCGCTCAGACAGAAGCTGCCTGAAATGATTATGTATAATCATTTCAGGCTTGTTACCTAGTACCCTTTTGTATATAACAAACTTCCGGCTCCTTGACTGGACTAGTGAATACGTTCATTGGTCTGCAAATGAAGACTTCATTCCATCAAATGTGCTCATAGCTATCAAACCATTTTATTTCTAATTGCCACCAGATAAATCATTCCAATCTACCAGCATTCATACTTGCTTCATGTGGCAAGGCTCTGATCAGCGAACAATTTTGGGCTCCATAAGCTGTCCCATTGGGCCGATTCTACTCCATTCAGAATGCTTCTCAGTCCTCTGCAGCCTTTCCGCCTCTGTTCCAGCTAGAGGTGAACCGCCGCATCTACATGGACATCTACCAAGGGCCTTATACCTCAAGTACCTCTCAGGAAGCTGCAAGCCTTCGGTATGCGGCCACAGGTAGTCCCTCTCATAGGTGCTCAGAAAATGAAGATTAACCATGATGTTGAGATTTCACGGAGATATTCGGATATTATGGCACTATAATTTTTTTGAAACTTTTTCAATTTTGACAGACAGCTTGACAGCAGGACTGCCATTCCCAAATTTTATACAAGTAGGCAGCAATTAAGAGAGGAGTCTACCTTGAATAAAGGGCGTTTTGCATGGGTTTCACATATTTCGTTGATCGCCCTCATTTTTCAAGATAATGGAACGACTTTTTCTGAAAATGCTAGAGAAAGGTTGGTGGTTCTATGCTAGTGCAGAACTATTTTTTCAATTTTTGATAAAAAAATTTAGAACCAAGAGGTTAAAAAACAACCGAAATGTGTCAAAAGATGTCAATATGCATGTGACAAATGTCTTTATTATAACATAGTTATAGGAGGTGAAGTCTGGCCACTCAACTTAACCAGACAAATATCACGTTTAATTTAATTTATCCTTGTCACAATAGTAACCTACTGTCAAAATTTCATCAAAATGCGAAAACAGACAGACGGACAGAATGTAATGAATCTCATGATTGTTCGTGAAGCATCAAGAAAACAATATCTCGAATTTGAAATTTTTCTCGATTACTAAATTGCCCCGCCAATCGGTGTAGGAAATAAGATATCAACACTGAAATATCAAATTAGTATTCTGTTCAGTGTAACTTGATAAAATCTATTGAGAATACAAATATCTCTAATAATAATAATAAATAGTTCTATGATGGTTCATATATTTAAAGAACATATTTGCGAGGTTAGCCAGTTTTCTACTAGATAAAATTATGTTTTAAGTATACAATTTTCCAACAGTATTGAGATGCTCGCATTAGAATTATAATCTTCTTGAGGATACGCTCGCAATAATATCGCTCTCCCGAACGCCAAAGCTAGTCAACAACCCCAATGCTTAGCAGCGCTGTAATAAAATCCAGAACAGTGGAAAACAATTCCAGTCTGTGTCGAGCAATGTATGCACCTCTGTTTCGAACCAGACACACAGGCACATCAATCTTTTCCCATGTGTTCAGGTCGGAAAATAGGTTGGGAGTGCGTCCCAGGTGTTTGATCAATCTGCCGGTAAAACACTTTGTGATTGCTTCCGTGTCGCTTTGTGCGCAGCGGCGTCCTGGCAGTCTCGTGCCACCCGGTTTTAGATTTATTGCATTTTTCCTGTTCTGTGTTTCGTCGGTATGTTGCGGGAGCATAGAAGCATGTATACCAGGTGTCTTTCTTAGACAGATAGTTTTTATTATTGTTTTTAATTCCCAGGAATAAGCCATAGAATTATTTACACAGGACTGTTTGCTGGTGTTGTTCCACGAGGTCTCAGTACCTGATTTGGATGAACTATGCTGATGGGCAAGATTTTGGTACGTAATAGGAAATACTGTTTTTATAATGGATGCATGGGTGACAGAGAAATAATCAAAGAAAATAAGATACCCACACTTCTAGTTTCGAATCATTTTCAGTTTGATAATTTGTCTAAAGCTCAGTTTTCATATTGTTTGGAATTTTTGAACAAATGTTTCTGATTTTCATTGTCTATCTATATGATTTCGATTGATACTATCTTCAATCGGCTTTAGGTTGACTAACGAACTGTCCCTTTTGCAGCTCTTTATACGCCTCTGGCTTGCGTCTCAGTTGTTTGGCTAGTCCTGATTGGTTCCGACAGCGTTCTGGTTTAGTGACGTAGTTTCCTACTGATGTGGCTGTTCGGTGGTTATTACGAGCCACGTTCATGATCAAATTCTTTCGGTCCAGCTATAGTTTTTCATTTTTCCTATGATTGGCTGACATATTTCAGAGCTAGGTTTGCCATAGACGTGCGCTATTGACGATGAAAGCTGCCTTCTTGAATTTTCGACGATACCAGTTCGGTTCCTTGTCGATGACTATAACGTCGTCCCAAATTTTAGCTACTCTCCAATTCAGAACATAGTTCACAGAATGAGGAGGCCAATTTCTTAGTTCCTACTTCAATTTTGGTAAACGCTATTAACAAACTAGCGATACATGAGATAGAACTTGTTACGACCTAGCTTTTTCGGAGCTTTAACCTGTTCTAGAGAAAATGCATAACCCTGCATTCTATCCTTTGCCAAAGTGACGCAGTAACTATCTCTATACAACAGATCTAAAAGCCAACAACATACCGATAAAGTTGCTGACCACTGGGCGTGTTGACTCCTACTAAGGTAGCAGCCAACCTACCTCATACTTAAGGAAGCTTTAAGGACGCCTCAGTTAAGTATAAATTGCACTTCATAATAAAGTTCAAGAAGCTCTTAATGAAAGTCAATAAATACTACCAGTATAATTATAGGTATTTTTTGTTTAACCGAATTCTATAATCAGTTGAACTGAATTATATGAAGAATTTCACCCCACCAAATAGATTTACAGTTGTCACTTGTGAAGAAAAAAATTGTGAAAGCTTAACATACTGATTTAATTCTGTTACTGGTCGAATATTTGCTAGTGTACAAAAGTTAAAAACCTATCAGAGTTCGATGTGTTTAGATTACTGGGACTTTGTATGCCAGTCCCAGAACTCCAGAGCGAATCTCGGAATAATAACCAGAACATAAATGCAATTATTTATTTATTACCGCAGAAATTACAAAATTCGGGTCTTCACATGACCTTCCTTATGGCTCAAGTAACCCGACAACTTATATTTTTTTACTCTTCAGCTTTTTCGAAATTTAAGGCTCCTTTTAGTAGCTGTGTGCAGTCAAAAAATGCAAAAAGGTCCCAAAAAATGTTATACGACTTCCTAATATTCCTCAAGTTTTTCATTAGTTGGAGCCGAGTTACAATAAATTATTAAGAAAAATAAGGTTCTTTTAAACCAACCAATCTACTTTTTTTAACACAACAAATGCACCCACCGTTCTGGTATATTTTGGTTCCGCATGTGCCTCATTCTCCTACACACATTTTAGATTTATTTCATAAATGAGACAAACTCGCTAAAGTGTACACATCTTTAAACTCCCTCCCTCCCATATCTAAAGATAAAATCGGTATCATCCAACTCACCTATACTCTTATACCATGTCATCCACCGATATAATCTCCTCCATGCTCGCGTAGCGCTTTTTCATTTTTTCCGTTCCCTCCGAATGACATATTCCATCATAAAAATCCTATAAAGTCCCTGTCCTCCTCGACTCGGCTCCACAATAATAAACATGGCAACCAATTAAGATGTAGATTGAAGCAACGACTTTATTTACATGTTGTAGGTGTGTGTACAACCGAGTATTTGTTCTGGAACCGTGTGCTTTGAATAAAACAAGAAAAGCGGTATTTTCGTCGAGCAGTGGCGGTAACACAAGGGAGAGGGTGATGATACCAAAGAGTGATCAAAGTTTTTGTGATACAGACGCTGCTCCTCAAGTTAGTCAAAACATCGTAGATTCTCAGAATCATAGGTTTTATGTGTCAGTTCATAAGTCTGTCAGGTCTGGTAATTCAAGAACTAGATAGCGCCAATGAAACGAGATAAATATGAAGCAAAGAAAGAACAGGAAAACAAATAGCAAGAAAGGGAGCTTTAAGAACACTGTCATGAGATGAGTAGAATATGTCTCTGGTCAACAAGGTATTTAGAGGCTGCACGTTGTGAGATGTTCTTACATTGAAATTCACTCTTAGTAATAATATCATGATAGTTATTTTTTTTATCTTTCAAGTCAGAGGACTTACCTTTTAAGAACATTGGAAATTAAACCTGAATTGTTCTCCATTTATGTGACATATGACAGGTGAAGTGTCTACACTTAAAGCTGTCGACTAAGAGAATGGAGAGGCTGTATCTGTATCTGTAACTGGTGGTCCAATTGATTTTATGAGGTTATTCCTTTCGATAGATTCAAAACTGGCACGAACACATTGAATCTATGACTTTTATACATGATAAAGCACCGTAAAATATTTAGCGAAAAAAAGAACTGCTGTATTTAAAAAAAGCATTAAAGGTTTGTATTTTCTAAATTCATCGTCTTGAAGATGAACCAATGTCAACCCAGCGGACTTCTAGCTGTGAGGTTATTTGGAATTTTGGAGTAACGACGCTGAAAGAATTAAATGACTCCATTATGGAGCAATTTTGCTTGAATTTAACAAGGAATGATGAATGTTTGGAAGAACCGTTGGTGATTGTACAGGAAGAAAATGGCTGACGTATCCACTGTTGAACATTATTTAAGCATTCGAACTTCTTTCAGATCACTTAATTTGTTTAAAATATTTAAATCGTAATACACCCCCTACTGCGTGATAAACTTTGTATTAAGAAAATTTGCTCTATTTTCTTCACAGTTGCTGTACATGTCTTAGATATCTGAGAGTCCTCTTGGTACAAAGCCCCACCTAAGCCTCTGCTAATATATTCTTGGCATTTCTCGCATCCTTTCCTTAAGGAGGGAGAACTTTGTTAACCGTGCAACATTCGTTACGTTCTTGTTTATGTTTATCGACTTACACAATCGTCTAAATTAGACACGAGTTCGTCATGGCAATATTTACTTCTGGTTATCTTTGCAAGGTACGGCGACGTCTTTATAAAGTTTTAGTTTGTCAGTCGCGACGTAGCATTTCATCAGTGACGTTCACTTCATGTTACAAGCGAGAGGACAAGATGGGTGGATACTTCCACGGGAATTGCTTAAGTGTAATTTTGTTGTCCAGGTGGACGCAATTGCACCCACTGTCCCTGCTGAATTCACATAAGCATCAACTTGCTAAAAAAACACTACTGAGTGATAGAGATGAGAACGACTCCTGAAGCTTGACTTCTGACCTCACAGAAGACCTTCACAGTCTGGAAGTTGAGGAAAGGTGGCTGATCTTCCTCACCAAGTCGAGCTATCGACACCTTGAACGAATCTGTGCCAAACGTCATTCTTTTGGGAATCCTCAGGGTTGCTGAATGGGCTGTCGAGGGATTTGTTGTCCGTTTATTACAATTGACAGCTATTTCAGTTCAATGTGAATAGACATCTATTGGTTCGCAGAGATAGGCTTTCTGTCTTTATGCGGGACTATAAGAAATTTATTTTTCCAGTGTGCTACTAGCGTAACTGGTACCATTTCGTGGAATTCACATCGTCAACCTTTCAGCCCCATCTCTTGCATATGCTGATATTCCAAGCAAAGCAGCAGGGTGCAACAGGTGGCAAGATTAATGAAAAAAACATGTTCCATTTATACAACTACTCTTGTATATGAAGGGATGATACGAAGGCGGTGTTTGGGATCCTACATGAAAGGGAATTTAATTATTACGGTTATCTTTACAGAACAAGGTAGACGAGAATAAAGTAAGTGCCTTGGTCGTGATGTATAATCCGGGAATAATTCACGGGGAGATACCTTCCTCTTCATTTAGATTCCTCTTTCGGCTTTGTTGCCCGGATTTATACAATTGTTTACATTACGAGTTAATTTGGAATTTAAATTTCTAATTTATCAGATGCTCTTATACGTTTGCCTGCTCATTTCTTCCGCAGTTGCTTAATTCTCGGTGGGTTGCTGTTTACTTGAACCCCTTGTCTCTGAAACTTTGGTTGTATATTTTTGATATACAGGATCTATAGGAGGAAACACGAGGATCTATAAAGGTCCTGTTAGGTTAGGTTAAATTGAAGGGGTCTAGCTGAACAACTGCGTTCCTAGCTCATCTTACATTTCCTACAGACCGCTGATTAAAACCATTTGGGATGGATTAAATAGCTTTCCTAACGTTTCAGTTTCCTCTTTTGAAGTACCAAAATATGTAAAAGTAAGTTTTGAAATCATAGTGACATTGACAAAGCCCCTCATAATAGTTTCTCCTAAGGTCTTGAATTTTTCATACTCTGCCCTTTTAGAAGGCTGTCCAGGCAGATGAAATGTTAGTGAATCGCATGCGGCCAGTAAAAAATATAAGAATAACCATATATACAACCACAAGATGAGTTACAAGGGCTTCTCGTTCAGATTGTTGCTGTAGGATCCATTTAACCAAATATTATCCAACTCTTTCGGCTTGTTCGTCATGTATAAGTCACGAAACATCAAGAAAACACACTCTTTAATTCGATGGCGATTACAATACTTCCTCGCCAATTGTCATGAGAAGGAAAAATATATTAGAGCAATTGTTGTTTGAAACTTATAGACAAGGTGGATTTATCAAAAGTTTGATTTCGGACTTCCATTGTCTATAAAATTTTGAGTATCACGACATTTCGATTGATATGCTATATCTTCAATCGTCTTCAGGTGAACTGGCGAACAGGTTCCTTTCATGCCTATTTATACCCCGTCCGGTGACGTGTCGTTGTGCGCGGTCTGTTCTGATTGGTTCCCGATGCGCGGTATTCCGGTCTGCTGTCGTGGCTGTTTGTCGGTCATTGTTTGTTGTCTGGTCCAGTCGTAGTCTATTGATCTTCTTCATGAGTGGCTGCCAGATTGGTTTGATGTCTACGCTGGGTTTGCTGTACACTTTGCTGTTGTTGGTGATGAATGCCGCCTCCTTGATAGCACATCAATCGAAACGTCGTGATACTCAAAATTTCATAGACAATGGAAGTCCGAAATCAAACTTTTGATAGAAGAGCAAATTCAACTTTTTTCAAAATAAGGATTCGTTTACAAGCCATTTGTTCACATATAGAATTAGCAAGGGTATTCGACTGAATCAGAAGAGCGTTTCGATCACTTTACATGGACACGACTTCTCACTGAAATCCTAACTGGCAACATACTTCCGTTTAACACGATTAGTGCGTTAGAGAAGTGCATACAAGTCTGGCTGTCAGCGAGGCTGGAAGCGTTTTGGAGCATCTACGTCGCAGACCCACGTCCTGCTTTTGACAAACACCATTAAGCTGCAACTCCCATTTTACCGCTTTCTTGGTTATAGTCGTTCAGCTAATTAATAAATGTCACTGGAATATCATTTACCTTGACTAACCCACTCGCGCTTACATACTCGCATGAGATGTTCAGCTGAAGCTGTCACAAAGGCTCATCCCAGAGGCGGCACACTCGAAGGAGCTACATGTAAAATGGACAAAATGCTGTCAAGGAGAGCGAATTTTTCATTTGAACAGTTGTTCTTCAATAAAAATCAAGATCCCAACACTCATCTTCAAGCGTCGCCCACGGTGGGGCTGCCCAGAGTCCTAACACTTCGTGAGTTTCCACAGTTAAACCGCCAGGCTATACTAACGAGTCTAGGCTAAAGACTAAACATGCATGTCTATAGTAAGTCCGATGCATATTGGACAGCATACACTTAATCAAGATACTAAGTTTTATAGAAATAGATAGAATCTCATTAAAAAAATGTTAGTTTACCTTTGGAGCGGCTTCACATGCAAACGAAGCGCTTCAAGTTATGGGTAAGTTTGGCTCAACCGACTTATTTTGAATTCGTCAGTCTACAGTAGGACTATATCCACGATATTTTGGGACACCCTGTATAACGTCTAGCACAATTTGAACAAACATCTCAGACAAAGTGCCATGAAGGTAGGTATGAGGCATGTATGCATGACTGATGAAATCTGCCACATTCCATGGAGACACATTGGAATAATTTCAAGACGCGAATGCGTTCAAAATCACGCCCAGAACTTTCACGTAACAAAAGGCGTGGTTACAAGCATCGAAAGCAATAATAGATGATAACGGAAAGAAACAAATGCACTAGAGGGAGACAGAGATATGACTGTGTCTGGACGACTCGATTAATTACGCTGACAGTTCGCGGGCCTGCGAAGATGCGAAACAAAACATTTGGCAAGGCATCGCCTACCTGGATGCACGGGGTGCATATTCAAAATTGCCAGACGTCTTGCTGGCACCTCGCTCAAAACGCCTGGTAGTACAGACGGTGAGGACTGAAATAAGCGTTTTGTTAACTGAATAAAATTGATACTACGTCATCTTTCAGGCACTATTTTTTACGAATCTTACACTTATTATGGAGATACATATACATATGTTTTTCCCCTTCTTCTCTTGTTATTAAGAAATATCTGGCAACGCCGCGGATACCTCTCAGGAAGGCGCCAAAAATAACCTTCCAGGTGACGGGCGAGTGTCGGCTTTTTTACGATTATTACCGGGAGATATTTTTAAAACAAAGGCATTAACGGGGACTGTAAAGTGTTAGCGGTCGACATATTTTGTTTTGGAATCGGCTTCGGGCGCGAGCTAAGATCGTAACGCAGTTTCACTATTACCCTGTAAAATGGAAACATGCAACAAAGCACACAGTTAGCGTTGTTTATTTGTTTACGTTTGACGGTTTCGATGTCTTTGTAGGTGCTTGAAAGGTTAAGATGGCTGTTGTCTTGACGGCACTAGGATATCGGTGTGTATTTTTAGGGAGCTTTTATGAGTGTTGTTCCTGAGCTTGTGGTGATCTTGTAAACAAAGCAAAATCAAAAACGTAGTTCATACAACAGTTCACATCAAAGTTGAGTTTTAACGATGGAATATCTGCAAATTAATTAAGTAAAATTAGGTTAAATGATTTAGTAGCAGGATAATTTTAATAAGTAGTTTACTATAATATAAATTTTATATATTCATTTATTTATTCATTCATTCACCAGGTACAAAATATAAAGTATGCAAATTCAAATGCATATGTAGCACAATAAGTAGGATGTACTGTATGACAAGAGGCACTGATTCAATGAGATTTTCTTTACAATTGCTGCTAGGTGGTTAAATCAAGATAAAATTCCTCCACAAACACACATTGACATAAATAAGTACACTTGACCAATTATGAAGTATAGGTGCAGTTATCTGAGATAGATTAAAGTGCACTATTCAAAGCAATAATTTTTCCTTTGTTCCTTAACGGAAACTTCTGCAGCTGGCATCTGGATTAGACGATTGTAGATTTTCAAGCTGTTTCGGTTGAAAGAATATGTGCTCAGGAAAAAAACAAATACATGTGCAAATACTATTGTTATGACCATAGATCCGATTTTGACTATTGTGATACAGCAGAGAGTAATACTTATCCCAGGCTTACAATGTCGAATAAATTATTCCTGAGGTATATCAATAAAAATATATACGCTCAGGCGTTCACTCATGTCAATCAAACTGACATTTGACATTAAAAAATATAACAAATAATATCTATTCCATAGGCAAAGGTTTCAGGGAATACAATTGTCTGACCCTTAAATGCATTAACAGACGTTGCATAGACGATATTCATAATGGAAATTAAACTATAAATATTAACCGTTTACGTGTAAAACCTGACCTTTGCCTTCAAGCCAATCTGGGTGCGCCATCTCAGTCACATGATTTCACGATACCCGCTGTGCCATCGACGTCGCATCGTGCTTATGAAGTTTGTTGTTCAAAGTCAGATTGTAGTTTGGTTCATTTATGTATTAAGATAATTATTTTTATAAGCATAAGTTTTACTTTTTCACAACCTTCTGAAATTGTTATCACAGTCGTATCAATACTATATCTTTTAACTGGCAAATTACATATTTTTGAATGGAGTAGTATTCATGAATATCAGGTTATTGAGTACATCGTTTCAAATGAGAGGTTCACTGCACAAAATTTACGATTTAAGCAAGTTTTTCACGGTTTATTAAAATAAAACAACGTACGTCAAATGTTTGGTTTGGCCTTTATATGCTTCAATTTGAAAAGGTGATAATAGAGCTTGCCCGGAGCAACAGTCTTTCATATAGTAATTGCCAATTATTCTCATGGTGCGGTGGTAGAATGGTTAAACCCTGTGTCTAAGATGCTAGAGGTTATGGGTTCGACGCCCTCAGACGACACGACAATTTTATCTTCCTATTTTTTTCTGATTATGAGTCTATTCCTTCCCGCGGATGGTATGGTTGAATCCGATATAGAAATTCTTTCAAATAACAAAATAGCAAGAAATAATAACATTAGGTTTCTTTAGCTACAGGTTTGATACGTCTCACAATTGTATACAAGTTACGCTGAGAAGACACTTTCTTCTAGGCTAACGAGCTTCATGTGACAATTGTCCTTCTGTTGAGGTTCAATAAGTATCACCACTTCTTAAGGGAAAAGCGCGACATAGAGATAAAGAACACCACTCAGCAGCAGAAGAGTATCGAAGGTATAAGAAGGTTAAGGGAAGGCCGAGAGACTGCGAAGTAATTAAAAGCGGTTTATTTTCCCGGCACAATTCACCGATTAATTCATTATCATGATTGGACGATTAGAATCTCAATTTATAAAATACACAGAGTTATAATTAGCAATTAGAAAGATTTTGCAGATCAACGTCTGCTATCAGAGGCGGAGTAGTGGTTGTCCACGGAAAATAATAATCAATATAAAGCCAGATCTACACATTGGAAAAATATCCACAATACTTCAATATGCGAAATAACGTCGCTTTGGAGGCAATCAAAATAAAAAGCTATTGTCACATGGCGTGAGGTGGACCCTATCTACTTATACTTCTTTCTAGAAGAGTAAATAGCATCCCCATTGTTGCCAATGCCACTTGGTGAACTACTGCATCTAATGTTTTGAGACATTTCTGACACACTGTATGAAAGTACCAAACTGTCTTTCTTGGAAGCAAAAATTAAATATAGCTAAAATGTAAACGTCAAAATCAGAACTCAGATGCCACGTCTGGGAAGCGGTATATAATTATGTATGGTACTATGGGAGCAATTTTGTATGCTGAATCAAGAAGATATCAATTTTAATAGGAAGGTCGAGAGAAAGGTCGAAGAATCTGTGTTTATAATGTTGCAGTATGATCATGTTTCGATTCCTAGGTGGACTGTGACCTAGTTTTGTTGAGAATGCTTCAGGAAAAGATCTAGTCAGTGATCCAGAAACCTACAGATGAGCTGTAGTTTTCCTCCATTTTTAATGATTTGGTCTTAAATTCCAAATGAAGAATATAGTTTTGGGATTACACTGCTATATATTTCTTTGCATTGAAGAGGATATGCAATGTTGTGGTTCTGGTGTAGCGGTGCATTATATCCCTTGTTTGGGTTTAACCTTTAACTTACCATGTGGGAATTTTTGACGCAAAGCTCCATGTGGCGTCTGAGAGACTACTAACTATAAAAATTTCCAAATAATGTTTTACCAAAGGTTTGTATACATAAAAGGGGAACATACTTTTATACATAACAGAAAAAATCTTGATCTATTTTTTCACTAGCAATTGTGTTCAGGTATTGATTGATTATGAGGAACAAATTTTGCCCTTGTTCAACCCACAATATCAGCTATTTGAAAAAATATGATAAAGTTTAAATTTTCAAGTGTATTGTTGAATATTATTATTGTTTCATACACAACTGAACTATGTAACAGTTTGTCCTCAGAAAAAGGTAGGTTCCATATAGCTACGGGACTTGCACTGTTTCCTAAATCTCGAGTTAGTTCTCTGACCACTGGAACTATTGTCACCAAGTTGTGATTTCTTGTACGTGATGAAGGAACGTCTCCTGTAGAGGACCATCTAAAGACGTTTCTTCCAAGGAAATATTTGATGGGTATATTCGTTGTTACGTTCATGGTCACGATTGTGGTCTGGCGAGTCTTCTGGCACTGCTTCGTGTTCTGATACGATATTTTAATCCCCTGTAGCACTATCATTGGCAGTATCGTTGAACTCAATTTACAACTTAAGAACAGTTGCTCCATAATATTGATCACCAAATCGAACACTTTTTGTTGCACCGGCAGTGGCTATTTAAGAAACGAATTTTATTAATCTTCAATCCCCTGAACCTGACAACAACAGTACGAAATAAAATATGAACAGTGGAATCAGACTTTATGAGAATATGTTTACAACTCACTAAAAAGGACAAAATAAGAACTGAGGAAATATGGCATCGTATGGGAGTAGAATGCTTCATTACTAAAAAATTGGAAAACAGAGCAATGTAATGCTACGGTCATGTCCAAAAAATGCCAGAACACAGATGGCCAAAAATAATATTAGAGTGGGAACCGCCAGGAAGAAGACGTTAGCGACCTCAGGGTAGGTAACTGGGAAGTAAGGAATATATGGAGGGCAAAAACAGCGAACTCGTGATGGGAAAATGCCGAAGAAGAAGAAGAATCCCCTAAACTTGATAAATTACAATCAGTAACAAGCAAAGTATGTTTCCCCCTACTAAGTAACTACAAAAACTGTGGATGGTTCAATGATATCAAATTTGCGAAACTGACAGCCCATGTCACTGTTGTGGAGAAGGTTCATCGCCATTCTGGTATAGTTCTATCATGATCTAGCAGCAAAAGACTGCTTTATAATCCAATTTTCTGCCTGTATTTTTATCTGTACGTGAGTTATCTTGAAGATGAATCCCAGATGAACTGTTAGAAAGATGATCTGGCTCTGTCACGCTACTGAACTCAAAGCGCCGTTTAACTTCTTGGATAGACGTTCTTCTCCGTCGGAAATTTTATAACTTATTCGTAGCTAGAGACAAACAAGGTGTATCTTGAGATTTGCATTAATTTTATGCTGTCATAAATGTAGCTCTCGGGGAGGAAAGCGCGGCAGTTGAAAAAGGGGGATCCCCGAGTCCTCCTATTATTTTCTCTCAGAGGCGCAGGGTGCTTTCTCATTATCAGTAAGTAAGTAACATATAATATTAAAATTCGAGATTGATTATATATCGTAAATGGCCCATGTGCAAGAACGGTTGCTGTATTACCAACCAAACGCATATGGTGTACATTGATGAAGAACTACGTTGTTGTGCTGACTAAAAAGTAGGAAATTCATACGAATGCAGTGTTATAATAGTTATTGTAAATACATATCATCTGAAGGTAAATTGTACTAGTTTTTAAGAATTTTAATAGTTGTAAGTACCTTTCTTCGCTTTCGCGCAGGAAGTAAAATGTACGCGTTTTAGTTGTTTCCTGGTTGCGCCAATGACATCGACCGCACTTCCCGGTTAAGCTTTTCCCTCACTTCGAGAATGCGGTAATCAAAAAGGTAAATCAAAGCGAGCAGGCTTTGAAGTTAAAGTGGAGAGCGCCCAGGTTTTTGTTTATTCGTTCGGGGGATTTTTATCCTCTATACCTAGTTCTCCTGAGTAAATTGAATTTGCACATCTCCTTTGTTATTTCCATCCTCTCATTCCATTTGCGGCTTAATCTCTCTTTCTGTGTGTGAGGAAAGTGGAGTGCGCCCATCTAATCAGGAGTTGATGCCGTACACTTCTCTTACTCTTTTACTGTGGCGCTGCGCATATTTTATTGTTCTATCAGAGGGTGGTCTGGTTTTATTCCGATTGCTTTATTACACTTGCGCCTTACGATGAATCGGATGAGAATTACATGGAATACAAAGTTGCACACAGATATACTCGTACAGTTGACCATTTTACTTCCCATGAGCCAATTGACGAGGTGGTATTTTAATCACGAAAAAATCGGTTGTGGGGTTACAGTAACACCTCAAAAGATTTTTGCATTCCTAAAAGCCGTTAGAAGATCTATAAATACGTAGTCATCAGTTATTCTCCGTACTTGTTAGATATTAAATGATAGTTCACATATTTGCCTTAAAAATGAAAATGCTTGGCTACATATGACATCTGACTCACGAACATAGTACGGGCATATTCGTTGCATTTCGAATGTTTTTTAAATATGCAATTTGTTGATGTGTGAACTTTTGCAATGATCTACTTTGTGGACTGTATTTTTACGGCGTGCAAAATGAATAGAATAAATTCAACACCGTACGATACATGCGACTGTCGCCGTTGCTAGCTGTTGAGTGAGTCATGAATCACAGCCCGTCCACTGTTGCCAGATGACTTACAACTTACGGACGCGAGTACATGGTGAATTTATCATGAAGTCTCAACATAATCCATTTGATTTGTACAATGCTGAATGCTCATATTTTGAGTGGTGCCTATAATGCCACGTTGATCATGAAAGCGAAAAGTTATGAAATTAATACAAAGAGAGCTGATTTATTTAACATGTTTTAAGATTGACTAGGTACTACAGATTACTCCACTTTAATTGAATGAATTTGAAAGTAGTATGTAGTAGTATAGTAGTTAGGTACTAATGCAGGAGTGGAACAAATCAGCCCCCTTCAGATGAAACTCAACTACATCCTGCATTACTGTACAAGTTTTGAAAAAGAATCAATTTAAAACGTTTGAAATGTCAGAGCATTCGAAAAAAATAATTTCTGAGAATTGATATGTGCAAAATATCGATATTCCACCCTATATAATATCTACTATAAGCCGCCCTTCTAAATTTTGGGATGTTATTCTATTAAAATTTATTGGGTACCTATTTGAAGTGAAGGCAGGGGTTAGGTTGAAATTTATTTTTGAAAGCTGTCAAAAATACTGGTTGTATAAATATTTCTTTTTCCAGGTGCAATATAGGTTGCAGGTATGAGGTTCAAGACCAAAATCGTTCAATATTTAAATTATATCTGTAGGTATTTGAATATGTGTTCAGATTTATTGTTCTCAGATAGTTGAACGACACATATTTCATGGTTAAAGTAAAGATATGAATCATTCCATCCTTCAGAATTCTCTGAGCGAACGATACTGTTATCCAACCTTTCACCTTCTAACCAATAAAATGAAGTTATCTAGGAGCAACGAAGCGACCGCGTATATAGCGCTGATGGAATAAAATTTTATAACGGCGCCGTGGCTTAGTTGGTTAAAGCGCCTGTCTAGTAAACAGGAGATCGCGAGTTCGAATCTCGCCGGGGCCTAGTCACTTTTTTTTTTATTAAAAGCGAAATATAGGTGGCAATATCTAATATATATCTGAATTTCAGTTATTATTTAAGATACGTGGGATGAAGTAATTATATTTCCTCCATACAGTAATTAACTAGTAACTACCACACAGATCAACATTTTAGAAGTGCCAATCTGTAATCATCTGTATGTTACTTGAGATGTTGAAGTACGGTTAAAAATATGCGGACAAGATAACATTTGCGGCACGCAAATAGTTACAAATTAACTTATTATGTAACAAAAGCATAAAATACGATGCATAGAACAAGTGCATTTTGACGGGGTGCAGTTAGATTAGATCACAAAATAAAGGCCTTTTTAGAAACAACCCAAGAGTAGTTACCGCAAGTCTTCAGATTTTTCATGCGAATTCATGTGAATCTTCTTCTTCAAACACCTCTTTCTCCTTCTGGGTTCCCGATATCACTTCATATCTTCATTTCACTTATGCTTTTGAACTTGTTTTCCGGAAATCAAAAATGTTTTTGTCATATGCAAAAACCTAGGTCATACCTTTGTAATTTTATTAGATTTAAAAATATTGAACAAGTAACGGGTTGGTTCCATAGTATCCTTATCGCAGTGAATACAACATAAACATTTATTTTATATATACTTGTGTAGCCGCCGGCATAAAATATGAAAATATGATATTGGAGAAAATGTCTATGATAACTATCAAATAACTTGTCTTCTATGCGATATGTATATTCTAGAGTGATTAATAAATACACCGAAATGAAAACGTGTACAAGATTTCTTGGAAAATCTCAACATTTCCAGATTTGTTAATAACTTCAACCAACGTCAGTCATCAAAATATTCGTGTGGCATACAAATCAATACAATTACTTTATTTTCATTGGTCTTTAATATTCTCCCTCCCTAACATGTTTTCTATTTGATTGTTGATGTGGTGATGATCATGTTGAAAAATGTTTCAGTACCTGCGATGAATAGGAAGAGACTGTACTAGACAGGGGGATCAAGGGAATCAATCCCCCCTATGAGTGTACGGAAATAGATTTTCTTTTTTGATGTTCGATACAATGTCGACTTCAAATATCCTGGAAAATAGTTGTACTTCAATACCTGACTTGCTGAAAATACTGAATGCTAAAAATGCCAGTATATATCACATATATGCTCGCTAATCGCTAAAGAGCGTAAATAAGACTTCTTTCATAAAGGTAGTACCAGATACGAAGTACAAATATCTTCACATACTTCCTCTTGTTGCTGCTATCCTAATAGAAGTCGAGTTTAATATCGATTTTACGTTTTCATACCAGCACGTATGTGAAATGTATTTTTGTCTACATAGCCCTACGTTCAGATCAACATCGAAGTCGACTGCGACAGTTCATAGAATAATACGTAATTATCGGAGTGACAAGCTAATAATTAAAGTTAAATTAATTAGATCCAACCATTGAGAGCATCTCCAACATATGCATCTGTGTTATGAGTTTTCATTGTACTGTTTCTTGTTATTCGCTACGTTTGACCTCCATAGATAATAACTTCCTGAGACTGATTTAGGTTTGCGCTGTTACAAAAGAATTGAAAATCGGTCTGAAAATGGTATTCAGATCGAGGCGGTGCCATCATTTTACATTTGTTCAGTTTGTACATATCAATTAGATTTAAGGAATTTCTTCTTTTATGTTCAATCTTGAAAACTATTGCACAAAAAATTATGATAGATACTGTCAACTAATAGATGAAAATGCGTAAAAACCGGTAAGAAATCGGTCTGACCAAGAAAAAAGCGGACAATTACGCATACAAATAAAAGACACAAACAAAGTGACCACGGAACATAAACAGCGGACGTCTGGAAACTCTAACTCTCTGGTGTAGTTGAGACTTGTGGACTGCACATAATATTCGACGCGAATTGAATTCAATCCCGTTCGGAATTCGGCTTTTCAGGTTCAATATGATTTCAGTATTCCTTTTCATGGTTTAAAATGTTGGCAGTACTTGTTGAGAGGGTAAGATCGGTATAGAAGAAATACCAGATCCTCAACCTTTATGGTTGCCTGATAGAGAGATACGTCAAATATTGATTTCTGACCAGTACAAAGGAGCCATGCCAGCATATTTATGTTTTAGCAATAACCCTAACTAATTAATTATGGCATCCTGATATCTATGAGTTTCAATAAATCAACGCTGAAAATAATTCCACAAAATACAAACCGAATCGCTGTTTTGTAAATGGCGTTTCATATAAGGTTTCATTAAAGTTCGAAGAAGGATGAATAATTCCCTAATTGAAAATGTATTCCAATATTCTATGGCTCATGATATTCACATCACAAGTAGGTATATATTTATATCTAATCTCTATTTTATCTTGACAATAGGTGTACTTTTTCGTTTTGATTTTTGCAATCGCAGTGATCTTGACTAATCGAATCACTTTTCCAATGTATTCTTTCGTACCATAATCACTTCTTCTATCTAGTTAGGAAAGTGATAGAAATTGCTTACCCACTGAACTCTCAACAAAAGCAACAAAGGTAGATTACTTCAATCAGTTCTGTTCATATCTGTCTGTTATTTTTCCGTGATCGACTTTTGAGAGGTTATAATATTTTCCATTTCGAACGCCTTCAATCTAACAGATACTTCTAATCTATTTTTTACATCGTCTTCAGCATGTGACAACTTATCGTGTGACACTCACTAGAATCCGTATCACTAATATCGATTCAATGAAAGAATAGAGTAAGTACGTTCAGTATTATTTTCCACCTGTTTTCCAATAAATGCAGAAAATCAGTGCCATGTTCCACCACCTACATAAATAAATAATTTTGACCAAACTCTGTGAAAACAATTCATAATCAGTCCCTTTTAAATAGAGAATCGATCTTCACTGAATCCGCGAAATCGAATTGTTGGAAGGCAGTGAAGATCTATACGTTTCTGAGCTATTTTTGGAACAAACTATTGGTTCATTCGTTATGGAAACATCGCAGTGAAAGTTCCGAATTTTGATTTCGGGCTGTTGGAACGTTAAAATGCTTTTGCGCAGACTTACTGGAATTTGGAACCCTTATGAAGAGTTGTTAGAACGAACTTAAAGTTTCTAATTTCATACATTATTTACATTTTAAAACTGATCCTAGTTCTGGAATATATTAGTTTTACATAAATAGTGAATTGTGAAACATTACGTAACTAGTTAGAAAAAGTTAATTTCAAAACAAGATAAAATAGCCATGATATTAATATATTGTTATCAGTATTATAACATGTTTTTTTCATTGTGTTGTGTGCTGTATGTGTTAAAATAAATGAAATAAAGAGAAATATACCTAAAAATCTTTTTTAAATGAGTACAGTCACATATATTCTCTACATCCAGGTATCCAAAATTCAATTTATTTTAATTGATAACCTCTCGCAAGCCAGAAAGCCCATTGTGCTCCAAAATAACTGCGAGATGATGAATATCTATTCATATTAACCTTGAAACGCTCTGGATTGTAACCGTTGGGAAACAACTCCCTGGCACCTCATTCCACAACGCCGAGGCTCTCCAAAAAACGCCTCTGGAGGAGGTTCGTTCGAGGTGTTGGAAGTTCGACCTGGTGAAGATGCGCCCCTCTGGTGTTCGGCAACTCTTGGTGTAGTTACTTGTGACAGCTCGGACTAACATTCACCATGATAGTATCTGCCGCCCTTCTCCGATGTTCTAGACTGGAGGTCCTTTGTAAGCTCCATCACACGTATTGCTCGTGTTTTGGATTCTGTCCAGAAGCGTGAGGCTTTTGTCAGAGATGGAGTGCGTCAAACTGGACACTATTTGTAGATGCGAAGCTGTATGTTGGATGAGACGTCACTTTCAACAGTTTGTTGATGTACAGCAAGAAGAGCGGTGGAGAAAGGACGGACCCCACTGAAACACCGTTATTGATGGTGAATAAGTCAGAAGCAAATCCATCCACTACCACATATAAAGATCGGCAAACTATCCAGCCACTGCAATTTGCTAGGTTACAGTGACATACTTACAGATCGCCACACTGTACTTGAATGATTTATATATCAATAGATTTTCGTTAACATATCCGCGTATGGCCTCAGCATGACGTTTTGACTCTCATTTGAAACCGTTGCAGTTGTATCGTCCTGTATACACCTGTCTAAATGGAATTATTTATAACCAAGCACGAGGCTCACCTGGAGCAAATGCCGGCAATTTTATTTTAAGGCCGGAAATACACCGCGTGAGGTTCGTGCATAAATTAATACTGTTGTTATACACAAGTTTTTTAACAACCTATACACACGAAAATAGAACTGGTGAAGGTCCACATTGTACATAATTATACTTGTACACTGTACAACAGCTTAAACGTAATACTGTAAAGATACACATGTGCACCTTTCAATCAAACCATCCTGGTCATTTTGAAGCTGTGCCTTTTTCAATCAATTTGCTCCACACAGCTGAAAAGCCTCGTTAATTATTGGAGAGCATTAAAATAATAATACGTTACTTATTCCAAATTGCAAGGAATTCTGCATTCATCTTTAAAGGGGTGTCCTCCCAAAAAGCTTAATCATTTTGAGGATAATTTTTGTATTACAATGGTTCAGTTATCTTCTGGAATATTGCTGCACTAAAATAAATAGGATGAACCAATTCAGACGAATGCCTCAAAAAATATGTAATTAATAATAGTATAAATTATAATTGGCAACTTGTAGTGTATCAATCCATATTATTGATATCATTGTAGTGAGCCTGTCATGGTTATCACGTTCCTCATGATATCAGTAGCGCTATTCTTGAATTCGCAGGAATAGAACTAGCGAAAGAAGTAGGCTGATTCTCTTTGCAGCACGAAAGTGCGTACTCATTTCTTATCACTGCATAGTCTCAGTAAACGGTGCACGATGAAATTTGGGGAAAACTATTCAATCATAACCCCATGCTTAGTTTTCCTGTTTTTCGAGTTCTCGATCATTTCCGGGAGTAGTTAAAACTTGCGGGAATAAGAGACACAGATGGATACTGGTGTGTTTGATGACGTCTTAGATCGTCCGGTCATCGGATGCGTAGGCCCAGCGGCTACGGCGTCAGAACGGAAAGTTTGAGACACGGGTTCGAGTCCCGTTCACGCTAGACATTTTTCTAGCTTTTTCTCATGCCAAAATGCCGTCCAACGATATTCGGTCGAAGTGTAGGCGAAATAATCGAAAGTCGAGGTTAAAATAAATCGCTGGGATTTTGAAAACAAACATCCAGGTAGCAACTGTCGGCGATGCAGCCATTATGTATAAATTAAAATGTTTTAGTTTACGGCTCCAGCAACGTGAAACCAGCCGTGTGTGATATACGTGTCGGGCCCCCCACAGTTAGATTCGAAACTAGAGCGAAATGATGTTGAACAGGAACATTCCAGCAGGTTTACAGGAATAACGAAGGAAAACATAATTTATAGCTGCTACGTGGACGTTGTTTCTGGGCAGAGAGATATTATTTCATCACCTGCACAGTCCAACATAAAAACAGCCTCGGATTTAGTATTGCAAACAGCTTTTTTGGTTGGCCTGATTAGTGGATCCTAATTTACCGAGAAAGTAAATATAATGAAAAAAATCGTATTTGGGATCCATCAGTCAGATTATTTCGATCTGATCGAAGAGATGTCAGTAATATCTACTGAGTCAAATGGAATTGATTTGTATAAGCAGTTCACTCGTGAAAAGTGAAACATGACAAGGTCGCAGAATGTGATGATTGTAGGATGCGTGTTGTTGTTTATGTCACTTGTCAAGTCGATTTAGTCAATTATTTTTGCATTATCGTGTGTCCCTCTCTCTAGACGAGGCGGTCCTTTTTTTCTTTCGGCAGAAATATCTCAAAAAGTATTCATTATAGAGGAACATTGCACAGGAATAAAAAGATTCGCAATTCAATGCTATACAATATCCTTATCTATCTATATAAAATACAAAAAATTGTGCACAAATATTATAGAGTATAAAAAGTGTGTGAAATAATCACGTTTTTTTGCAATTTTTGTTGGTGAACCTGAACCTGAAGACGATTGAAGATAGCATATCAATCGTAACGTCGTGATACTCAAAATTTTATAGACAATGGAAGTCCGAAATCAAACTTTTGATAAATTTTTGGTAATTAATATCAACAATAACATGTCGTGGCACTATCATGTTGACAGCCTTGCTGTGTCGTCATGCCAGAAGCTGTGGGCTCTTTTTCCACTCCAGAAAGATTCACCGGAACTTCTACTGGATACACCTGACCTCACAAGGGACCTCCACATACTGTAACTTCGAAGGTGTCTCAGTCGTTCTTCTGGAGAACCTCGGCTTTGTGAAATGAGCTGCCGGGGAGTTTGTTCCTTGATGGGTACAATTTGCAGCGTTTTAAGGTCAACGTGAATAGACATTTGTCGTTTCCCAGTTATCCTGGAGAGCGAAAAGTTATCCATCAAGAAATCATACATTTGACAAGCCCGACACATCTTGAGGTTAAGCCTCCTGAAAGCCGCCGCTGTCTTGAGGCGCCAGAGGTCCTTTTTATATACGTCATCATATCAAAGTACTGCAGACTAATGGAGATTTATGTAGGTGATTTCTGGGTTATTATTCAATAAATTACCACCGTCCGAGCTTCGTCGGGTATAATGAACAACCCCCCTCTTAATTAGCTGCAGAACCTGATACTCGGTAACGGACGCTGCCCAGTTATACGGTCACTTGATTAGTTTAATTTGTATCCGAGAGGCTGTAGATAAGTGAGGGGAGCGGCCATGCTGGATTTTGCCATATTTCGGAAGTGAAGTTACACTTGTATTGTTTTCCACAATGTTTTCCTATTTTTACTACTAGATAAAGATGTCTATAAAATGTCTTATATTATTATACCGTCATATATACTCGTATTATATACACACATAAAAGGAAATGCTCAATTCAAGATATTCTTGTAAAGATATACTCATCACAAGGACTTCAGATCTAGAATTTATTTATCGCACATCGCCATCTTTGTCCACTGTTAAACAGATGAAGTTCTTACTGTTGTGCGGATTTCATACAAACGTGCATGTGTTTTGGTTTGTCACTCTCTCATTCTCCCTTTCCATGTAATACTTGGCTCTTAGATAACTCTGAAAGTACTATTCGGACTGTGATGAATTTTTTACATCAAGTTACTAATGTTCTCAGAACAGAAAAACCCTTGTTATTTGAAATCAATGTAATGACAGTGGTTATCGTCAAAAATGCTCCATCTTGGACATTTCCGGGGATCCAGATTGTGTTCCGTAAAACTCTAAAAAGGTACCAAAACTGGCCGCAAGGGAATAAATCTCAATTTTTTGTTGTTGGTAAGAAGAATTCTATTAATTTTTCACCCCGATAATCCTCCTTACTTATTAGGCATAGATGATTACCTACAACGTCATTGACTGGAGTTCTACCATTCATCCAAAATACGGATATAATATATTTCCAATGCATTCCGAATATCTTAAATTTAAACCAAATTAAACTCAGAAATTTTACGCTATTTCAAGACGCAGTTCAATTTTTTCTATAGGACTAACTTGTTCCACTTCCGTTTGAGCAACTATTGTACTTACTGCATTATAACTGAACCTGAATCATAGATACTGATGGAAGTGCTATTCAGATTAAGTGTATAGCTCTCCACTATTATATATGTGACCTGTTGGAAACATACATGTATCATCTGTTGCAGCACATAATTATGTTAGTTGTTTGGAAGATTTGACGGACAGGACGACGTCAAGTGAAAAGATTATCTGTCAAGTGAAAAGATTCTCTGTCTGTCTCTCTTGCAGTGGTACAGGATTGACGATTTTGATTTGATTTTATGATCGTTGATGTAATTGAAGTCAGTTTTGAGAGTATTGGGAGTTATCGAAACATTGGGTAACATGAATATTTTTAGATTTCGTGATATAGAAATTTCAATCTCTGTAAATAATATGTCCAATTCCAAATGATCAATAATTAAAAAATCCGAACCAAATCTTTATTTTTAAATTTAAAACATTCCTTGCGAAACTTCATCGTTAACCTACGTGGCGTGGTTTCGTTAGCCTCAACAAATTGTTTGATTTATCATGCCAAAATGTTTCTGAAGATGTAAAATACTTTTTTTCTCCTCAGTCAACATCTATGTGTGGCAATCTGCTTTCCGATGTGCCAGTGTTTACATATAGCTTTAGGTCATAGTTTATCCGGTATCATGTTGTTTGGATACATTGTCATTACCTGTAACGATCCTCCTGGTGACTTGCTGCTTGAACCTCATCTTGAAACGTGTACTAAGTAGTAACTCCTCGAGAGGACGAAACCTAGCTTCTGCTAACTATTCACAGACAAAGCAATCCACAAAGCACATGAAGCATCACAGAACACACGTACACGGGTCACATAAACGCAAAACAGACGAGTCGGGTCAAGAACGCGGACCGAACTGATCTCGGCTCGACATGGACTTATTGGAGACACTGGAAACTGATAAATAATCCTTTGCCAGATAAGTTTCACTAAAATTCTTTATCGCACAATAAATTATTGTGGAGATGTTAATTAACAACTATCTTAACCTAGTTAGTTGAATCAAGGTTTGACGTTGTTTATCGCAACTGTTTCTTGGGCCTAGTAACCGATTCCGTCACCAAACGGTACTGTAGGTGCAGGTTTATCACAAAGCAAGGGATATATTTCGACTTATTGTGTACTTTTAACAGATGATTTTAATAGATGGTAAATACATCGCAAGCACATCCATCCATACCACTTGTAAGGATTTATGCAGCGACTTGCTCTCTAGTAAATCCTTTTGATTCTTGCAGTGTCATTGTTCGTATTCTAAACATCATTTTTTTAAATATCTCTTGGTAAGATCATGCAATCATAGAACTCTCACTTAAAAGGTCTTGAAAATTAAACAGCAGTTAACAGTACTCAAACTGGACGGTTAATAATGTAAGGATGCTCCACCCTTCATAAAAATCATTTTTGCAATATTTACTCTTGATCCTTTGTATCCGTTGAATCAAATAATCTTGTCACATCTTCAGGTATCATCGATACATCCAGTCTGTATCTCTACGAATGATAAAAGCAACACCATCATAAAAGGAAGATGAAATTAAATGCTCTTTCAAAATTATATAAGACTTTAAAATATAACTACCTCTCACTTGATGATGACCCATACAGGTTTCTAGGAATAATTGGAAAATATTCCTAATTTTGTTTCATTTTTCGATAGATTTATTTGTTTAGTATACATTTTACGGTGTGTCAGTAACCAGTCCACTTCTATGAAATTCTTTGATTTGTTTCGCTTTGTAACCGTTGAACTCTATTCCTAGTACTTATTATTTTTACATAGACAATTTTTTAATATCCTATGTTTATCTGCACAGGTAAATCTCGAAAAAATATATTTTCTCAAGCTCTAAGACTTTCGCGATCAAAATGCTTTCGTCGCTTATGCCTCAGCAATAAAGCTCCTAGAAGTGATTCAAAATCAGATAAATAATCAAAAAAGAAGCTTAAAAAGAAGGTGTTTATTTGCTCTGTCCACTTTCAGTGAAGCGCTTGGCGTTCTTATTTTTCTATAACTTACTATGGTTACTATACCTATATATGTCAGAAGAATCACTTCAAAGTACAAAATATACAACGAGTTTCCGTTACCGTCGGTTCAGTGAATAAGGAGAGTGGAATAGAATTATTGGTCTTTGAATTCAAATTACGTTAGCAGGTATGTGGAAAAGTTTCTCGTACTTTTACTACTACAGCCACGGCGACGTTGATATTGGCAGGGATTGAAAACGTATGTAAATATTGGAAGTTGATCAAGCTTTTTCCTTAACAAATATAAGGAAATGGTAGGTGTAGGGTGAACGGAAATGAGAAGCTATCTGGAATTGCACATCTAATCAATAACATTGAGTTGTGTAATTTAATTCCACACCGCGTTTTACAAATAAAACTACCTATTCTACTATAGTATCAATTAAAATTTAAAAATCTAGCATTCTATTTATCCTGTCTACAGGTAGATATTTTTTGATCTTCCATTTTATTTTTCTGTGTGAATATTCTTTTCTTTTAGGATTCCCGCTAAACCATCGTCAACAAAATGTCGGCTAAAATATGTAATGCCTTAAGATATTCGTCGAATTAAACGAAATATAGTAAAAACATTAAATATCTTACGGACCTTTGACGACGATGTTTGGGGCTGCAAATACAATCACCAAAAAAACTATATTGCCCTAATACAAAGGATAAAATGGAAGAAAATAATAGAATAATAGACTGTTAGGTTCAACATTTTCAATTTCTATTATAGATAGGACACGGGTAGTTAAAAGTAATCTGGATAGCCATTGAAAATAATCAATTTGATATTCTGGCGATAACTTTGAAATAAAAATGACATACGTTACTGAAAAAGCTAACTTTTATTAATTTGTGAAACGTAATGTAGGAGTGATGTAAAAACATATTTAATCCACATCTGTCCAACTTTTATATATGAATAAATATGCAGAGAATAAACTTATAGACGGTGTTTGTTTGCATTCGTTATAAGTAATTAATATATAGAAAAATATATACCGTACTTTATACCGTCAACTAATAACCTTATCTTTGAAAGGTTAAGTTATATATTAGACCTCGGAATAATTCATACAATCTTTCACAACAGACACGTATTTGTATCGTTAGTTTTGTTTTGATGATGTACAACTTGACAAAGCGATGTACCAGGTCACAATAACCTTATTTCACAATTTCCAAATAATCTCTTCTCGGGATTATACCACCTATAGGATGAATGTCAAGTACTGCTTTTTGGTTTGTCATTCTAATCGATTCCAACAAAATTCAGTTATTATTGTATTAAACTCGTTCATACCTTTCTGCAAGCATCGTATTGAAGTGATGTTTGCTTCAAAGGAAATACTTACTTTATAAGCTTTTTTATAAATTCGATAAAAAAAAAATTTTTTTTTACAGTTTTGAACTACCTAAAGACCTTGAATGTGTGATTCAAAGATTCCCAAAATCTCCAAGAATTCCAGATCTTACTTAAACTAAATTCACTGTTATGAAATCCTATAGAAAGACTAATTAAACAGATATCTGCACGTAAAATAACGATAATTGACGATTTCCTTAGAGCTGAATATCACTTTAACAATTATTCATCCTTATAGACCGAGCATGTGAATGTATATAGACTGACAGACACCGCAAACCAGTGCTGAACTTGATTTTGAAAATCAAAACACGATCATTCGATTAGGTAAATAAAATGTAACGACCACATACACCGTATGAGTGGAAAAGTTAGAGAGAAATATGATCATTCTCCCTGGTATAAACTAAAAAAAAACAGGGGCACCACAAGGAATTGCTTCAGGACCAGTCCTATACCTACTGTACACTAGTGATATTCCTGGTTTAGAGCATAACACAATAGCGACTTTTGCTGATGACACAGCCATCTTAGCAGTTGGAAACAGTTATGAGGAAGCTGCAGCTAAATTACAAACAACCATTGATCAGATTCAAACATGGACCAGAAGATGGAGAATAAATCTGAACGAAAGAAAATCAGTACACATAAACTTTACCAACAAAAGAGGTCAACATGTTCCACTTAGGGCTGAAATTTAAATAATGTATTGGATATTGGGACACAACTCCAATCTCTCTATATACAATAAACTGCTCTATATGAGCAAATCCTGAAACCTGTTTGGACTTACGGTATTCAGCTTTGGGGCTGTACCAAAGAAAGCAACATCCAGATTATACAACGTTTCCAAAACGAAGTGCTAAGGAACATCACCAATGCTCCATGGTACTTTCGAAACAGTGATCTCCATAGGGACTTGAAGATAGACACTGTTAGCCAGACAATTACAAGGTTTGGTACCAAAGGTCATGAACAAAGACTCCTAGACCACGTGAATGAAGAGGCCATCCAGCTCCTCAACAACACCAACCAGACGAGAAGAGACTCAAGAGGACGCAGTCCTTTGAGTTAGTTAATTAGTTCAGCGATAGCGTAAAGCAGAGTATAGTGCAAGGTTTACACTTTGGGGATAGTGCTAGTGTTAATTAGAGTCCAAGAAACTGCTATTGAGTAAGACCCTTAGTTTTAAGATAGACATTAGCAAAATAAGTCGGACTAAAATTGCTCATTATGTCAAGTAACAGAAAAAAAATATCCGCAATACCCCGCTGTCCCCTTTTAGCCTGGTATAAGTTAGGTGTATCAGAGACTCCTTTACGGTCTATAATACGGCAGTTTGGCAGCTCGGTAGCAGGAACTTTCGGCTCGTAACAAATTCAACTGATGCTAACTGAGCAGAAGCCGAAGGTCCTCGGCAGCATGTTAGAACACATGACTGGATATCACAGTGACCGCCGAAACACCGTCGACCGCTGCTTCCTTCAACTTCCACACACCATGCTGAGTTGGCATTTCAACACCGCAAGCAGGGCTGGACTTGGCTGTGGCACACGTGGCATGAAAACGGTTCATATTTGAGACTGGAACCGCAGTAGAATTGACAGAGGAGGAATCGTGAATGTTGTGGACGATTCATCTTAGTGTAATTTACTGAGGTTTCGGCAATCCGTCTAGCGCTTTCAAAGTATTCAGTGTAATGACAAATAGTTGAGCCTGGGTTTAGTCATCAGATCCGAATCATTTTTCAATCCGGATCAGTTCCAGATTTAGTAACAATCGCGTTTTGGTTTTGTGTGATCAGGGAACTACGTACATTACTTGTGTTTCTGACTGTCGTTGTGAAGTAATGACCAATATGAACCGTAAGGCTACCTTCCATCGGAATAGACAGACAAGTATTCTTATATGAGAATTATACTGCTACTTTTGTATGCCCATACATTATCATGATGCGACTATCAGATCTGAATCTCGGATCTAGAGTCGGAATCTGAATCCTAGATCCGGATACGAAATCCGAACCCTGGAACCGTATCCAAATCCGGATCCTGTACATCCAAATCCGAGTGTTTTCTTAAAGGATCCCATATCCGTAACAAATTTGGATCCGTAAACCGCTAGTATTTAGGTAAGAGTATGTATATAGTATATACAACGAATAAAATTCTATAAAGTCATGGCAGCACCAGTGTTGGTCTTTTCTTTTTTTTTACTAAGTGGTCATACGATTTGCTGTGATAGATGCTGTGAGAAGAAAAATTTCTACCTTATGCACATCAGTGCCGCCATGTGTTACTTAAAAAGGTTGGTGAAAAAATTTGTCGTTTGATACATCGTTAGTAGCATTTAGAAAAATCGGCCATTAAAAAAAAGGTAAAAAAATTGTGTTGTATTTGTGTATAGAGTCCAAGAGACAAATTTTCTGTGGCATTTGCTGCAGTGACTTCGTTTTTTATAAAATAAAAAAAATGTGCAAATATGCAAACAACTTTGAGGGCTAATCTATTCGCATTCCCAATTTTTTTAAATAAAATATTATGTTCAGCTATTCCCTGTTTCCACGTGGAAATCCTACTTTTCATTTTTCCTATGGAATCAATTCTCATCTATGAAACACAGATGCGGCGTATTTTATTCCATTTACTCTATTTATTGTTATTTTCTTTAGTCTTTTTGATATTTGTGTCAGATATTTTTATCTTTCAACCGAACTATATCATCGGTTTTTCAAACCGAACATTTCAGCTGATCAACGGTGCCTTGGCAATAGTTGACAAACGACTGTTAAAGAAGTAACCACATTAAATAAAAACGTTATCAGTTGAAAATCTGTCTTCTATTTTATAACGAAGCATCCCACAAACACTACCTTCCAAGAAACAATTTTCAGAGTCCCGCATAATGATTCCTTTATCGTCCAAAATCCGTTGTAAGCCACCCTAAATCAATATCTTTCCCTTGCAAATCGCGTCCTGTTCCAGATCAACCGCCTATT
The DNA here is from genome assembly GCA_949316355.1 of Bruchidius siliquastri. Lineage (NCBI taxonomy): Eukaryota > Metazoa > Arthropoda > Insecta > Coleoptera > Chrysomelidae > Bruchidius > Bruchidius siliquastri. Next base: position 37,269,333 of record OX438533.1, on the reverse strand, counting down.
AATATTCATTTCCTGTCGGCCAGGTTAACACAGGAAGCCGATAGTTAATTACGTCTCCTCCTGGAAGGACGACGATTTCCTATCCTGCCAGCTTTCCAGTAGCGGATAAAGGGGGCCGTAGATTTTCTTCTTGTTGTTTATGGTGCCTTGTCCGGCCTCTCTGACGTGGTCCAACATTCTGATTACTGATTGCCTCGAAGAATCTGGTCTATATATGGCATTTTTGATATTTTACGGTTGTTTAGAGCTTTCGAGTAGCCCTTGGTAGATCTTTTTGTTCGATTGGTTTGCAGCCCATGGTATCTGTATTAGGCTTCTATGGCTCCACATCTCCAAGGCTTCTAGCCTATTCATACTCGCTGTCACCAGAGTCCAGATATCAGTACCATACAAATGTCACAGGTTTTCACTAACTTATTTTGTTATTGGTGATGAAGTTGTCGCCACATAGTGAGGGTGAGTTAGGTAAGAAAGCTTTAGACCTGGAACGACTTGAACCATCATTTTTTCAAATACTGGTTATGCTGTACAGATTCGTCATGAGGAAAGTTGTTAAAAAGATAAAATATCTCTGTTAATCAGAGGATTTCTATAGTTTCTGATCTCATTCTTGATGTCAAAATTTCTCCTAAAAAGCAATGTGGCAAATGAGTAAAATTACTGATTATAAGAAGAATTATATAAAACTTCAAGTTCACGCCTCTAGAACTTAAAAAATTTACTCAACAATTGAGTAATTGAATTTAAACTGAATAGAAGACGCTAAATTTATTATTCCTTCACTTGGTTGACGATAATAAATAGTATAGTGATTACCTAAAAACGATGATTTAAATGATGTACCTACCACAAACTATCTAAGCCGCAATTTTCAACTCTTTTCCTAACCTAACGTTTTGTTTAACGGTTAAAACAATGAAAATAAAAATTCTTGGCTTAAGTAGTATACCTTCTAATTACCTATATCTAACTTGCTCTGTCCCTAAATTGGAACGTTGGAATTTGGTGCTTGATTCAAACTCCTTTCGTATAAAAAGAATATTAAATAGCTAAACTCCGAACTGATTTCAAAAAATATATTTAACTTTGAGGGTGAAAAAGTTGACCAGAAAGCAGAAATAGGTGAATGAAAACTATAAAGTTGAGGACTCATTCCTTATAACTTTTTTGGAAGGTTCATAAATTATCCAGGTTTTCTGGGTTTGGATTGTTTTAAAACCCAAATTTTCCTGGAATCAGAATAATAATATTCAAGGTCATACGTTATATTACTGATGTAAATATTAATATGTATGACAAATTTTCGGAGCATTTTCGTTTTTTATTATTATCCTGTCTAGTATTCACAGTGCGAAACCGAATTTTGGTTTGCAGGAACAGCAAAAGGTATACGGGTTAAGAGCTTATCTTGCTGATTATAGATTTATCAGACTCTCGTTATCACCCATGTTGGAATATGAAAGGCGTTTTAGTATACTTTCCACGCCTTGTTAACATATCAACAATCAACAGCTTTGTGTTACCGAATGATAACCACATTGTACTTCCAATATTATTACAAGCCTTTACTTAACTTGGACTTTCAAATACCCTTGATTTTATTTTCCACTTTGGTGGTAAATTTGCCTTGTCCTAGCAGGGCCTGTGTCTAGCTTCGCAGTAAAATATAGTTAACTCTAACTTTGAGTGTTTGCTGGTGTGAGCATTCCCAACTTACAGAGAAGAATAAGAACCGTGAAATACATGTCGACATCAGCCCATGTCGCTCCGGGCCTGCAGGGATTCTCCTTCGTCCGGAAACTCAATAATACTCTGCAGCAGGTGCAAAGGAGAGGTGTCAGCGTCAGGGGTCGCACACCCTTACCTAATAAATGAGGTAATTTCCACACTTCGAGGCGAAGCCGCAAGGCGTCACTCGTTCTGCACTCTCTGTCGACGACGGCTCCGGCACACGCCGCCCGCGCGGTGCCACGTCGGCGTCGTCCGGAAGCAGCTTATTGAAATGTGTACCTGCTGTTCCGGAGCCGTACCTTATGTTACACTTGAGGTCATATTCATGGGGAAGCAACGGAAAGCTCAAGATTCTTCTACGACATTCAGGAGCCTTTCGTTTTTCGGTATTAGGTATTATTGGAAATGTATTATTAAGTAGATTCAATGCCAAGCATACACGCGCTGGCACTGAAGGTTTCAATGGCGGTGAGATTATCACCAAGAAGTGAAAAAAATTAAGAGACCTCTAACTTCGTTTTTAAATGCTTCCATTTTCTGTTGAAATTTGAATGGTCCTAAAAATTCTTTAGACAAAATTTCGACGTATTCTAATCCTAGTATAAATGTTCATAATCATAGAGTAACTAGTATTATCAATGTTTCCTGCTGTACACTCACTTTTTATAGTACAACATTACCGGATGTATCAAACCCCTCACATTTGGCCCATTTTGCTGAGATCAACTCGTCCCAGGCGGCAAGTTGGACGACGTCCCTCAGGAACACGTCAAATGAGCATCTATCCACCGTTCCCAATTTCGATAAATGTACCGAAGCGATGATAAAATCAATTGGCGGCCGTTGTCTGATTTTCCTCTCCTTACCCTGAATACTCGTATGGTGAATGTAAGGGGTTTTGAATAAAGTATTAAAATCGACAGGGAACTCAGAGAGACATTTCTACATCACTAATCATCAACAAGATTATTTTATGACAGTTGTTCTTACTTAATAATTCGCAAGATCGACTACACATTCGCATTTTGTTCGCAAGTTTGTTTCTTTGGACATTTATTCATATCACACTTCTTCATAATTTATATAAAATTATTACGGCTTCTACAGAATTTCTAAATCCTTCCCGTAACTCACCCTCACAAAAAATAATGTCATCAGCTAAGTCAATGGCTGTACCACATGTATCGATTGAATATAGACTATTCACATATATATTAAATAGCACTGGTGTTGAAACTGTACCTTGTGGTACTCCATATGTGTACTCACATCTTGACAGCTGGTGTTATTTTCTATTTATACAGCTTTTCGTCTGTCTTCGAGTGTCTTCATTATACATAATTGTGTTCTGCGTTGACATACTGGGAATTCGAACCACGCACCTCCTGCTTGCCGTACAGAAATTATGGCAATATAAGGTGGTGTTTAGATGTATATCTACTGTACTATCCAATAAATGTTTTGATCAGCTATATTGTACATGAATGGTTATCTATCCACCGTAATGGCCTTTCGGTGTGAAACCACCAGTTCAACCTTTGACGGGGCTTTCATTTTCTTTATCTGAAATGGATTTTTCATCCAATTTCGCGTAATTCTTTCCTACTCGCACCTTTCACGGCGAATCTCATCTGTAGCGCTATGAAGCTTTAACACTACGGTGAATATAGTCTGGTCCATAAGTTTCATATATTTTTACACCAAACCAATTTTACCGAACGTAAATATTATGTACATAACAAATTTTCGAAGAATTCTGAATGTTTTCAACGAATTTTAACTATACAGTTTCTTAAAATGAAGTTGTGTAACTTAAGTACAAGATTTCACGAATAAAACCAGCCGCAATCCATTAGTAACGATCAGCTATTTATACTACAGTCAAACAACATATTGATAACGCAACCCGTCAAATTCACGTTCTAATGTGGAGTTCAGTTTCATTTTTACCATAGCTAAAGAAAGTATACTCTGAGCAAAGGCGTTGGTAATAGACTAATTATACATTTGCAGATAAAAGCAGTGGCATATGGATATTATACCCTTTACTAGTGAACTGCCCTTACACAGAGGCACCTTTAATATGCCGCAAAGGATTCCAAATAAATTCTATATCTCTGGCGTCCATCAACGCAACTTCAGTAGTGAACTTGTAAGTGTGACAATAATCGTACATCTTCCCGCATGTCAGTTTACAAGTACCCTAAATTTAAATAGTGCCTAACACTGAAGATAATTTTCTGCTTTTTATCTCCCAATTGTGCACCCAAAGGATTCAGTGATGTAATGTGATTAATGTAATCGTACAAACGTTTCCCACTTTGATTTTAATTTTCCAAAAAACTATGCTACACACATTGAGATTATTTTGTGAAGAAATACTATACGACACGATAAGAACACCTGATCTCTCCCTTCAATACAATTTACTTGATAAAGAAAATTATAAGAAATTTGAATACTCATTCTAAACGAATTCAAATATAATTTTCATCACAACTAAGATTTAAATGCTTTATTAGCACGTATTCCATATTTTTTTATAAGGTTATCATATTTTCCAACGGAACTCCGTTGACTTCAATCAAGAATATGAACAGCTTGAGAATCACTCAACGTAATTCATTTCAGCGGTACGCACCCATTTCATTTTTATTAACCCCATCTAAGGATAAATGAACTGTTGACAATTTGGGGTTGCGCCTGTTCTGAGGATCTTATGAAAGTATATAGGTGTTTATGTGATATGTAAGTTGCCAAAAAGCTCTATGATTAATGGTGGACGTATATGTTCTGGCTTAAGTACAGGTAAATATTTTTTAAGGTGAGAAAGAAGCCACATTGGTACAGTTTAGACAATTTTTTGGTTCTTCTTTTCAAGGTTAAGGAACCAACAGTAGCTTTGATAACAGCTCATCGAAAATACCGGATGTTTATACAAATAATGAATTATATAATGAAGGTGAGCTATTATATATACCAATTTGAAATTTTGATATGATTTGAATTAATAATATTTACTTAAGTGAACTCTCTATGAATATCTAGTTATACAGTATTCTTAATTTAAGATTATTATATCTTTTCGCATTTAGGAAGATTTGGTGTACTTGAACGAATTTATTTGCATATATATTGGACTGAATTGACTTCAAACCACTTGCAGCTATAACTGCCTCTTACTATACCTACTTGTCCAACTCGGTGATCCTCCACATCTGACCCAACCTCGTCAGATTTTTCTAATTATAACTTCATCTTGATAACGTGTCTCTCTAGCAAACGAGTTTAGTCCTAATCTGTCATTTATGTTACAATATGATCCGTTACAGTAGGCCAAATCCTCCATGTTGTAATACTCGACCAGGCTAAGAAAAGTGTCGGTGAGAATGCCTTGAGAGTCTGCCGTTTGATACGCGCGTTCCGTACGTGGTCACCGTAGTGTGAAGAGCGTTCACGAGCCTGGCCTGGCGCTTTCTGATAACCGGGAATAACCGAGAACGACGGGAATTACAGACCGGAACAGAACACTGGACGCAGAAGGATTAGCGGCTGCGAGGTAGAAGCGACACCAAAGGCAGACCTGTTCACCTTCTCTCGCTGGATGACGTGCCAACGTACGTAGATAAGACGAACTCCAGAGGCGGAGATATCAACTGCTACGATCATTTTGAAGGTGTGAAGAGTTTTCTGTATTGAAGAAGGCTAATCAGTTCATATAACAACACTTGGCCACATTGGGCTCTTTGTACCCCCAGGAGTTTCTCAAGACGAGATGTTCTACCACCGCAAACCATAAGGTGATGATACGACCACTGGAGCATATCTGACACCGGTCATTAATGACCAGCGCTCTCCTTGAATGTCTTCCTGTAGTGATAGGATGACTGGTCAAATGCTCAGCTATCTCATATTTTTACATCCCCTACAAAGGGGTGTTTCTCTCTCAGCCTCATTGCAAGAATGCACATGCTTGTTACAAGCACAAAAGCATGTCAGCTATTAAAAAATGTTATGTTATTTATTTGCATGTGTGACCATTTCTGCCAATAAGAAGGCACTTAAGCAGATAACACATCAGTAGATCGCCAGACGTTCTTCGTAAAACTAGTTATAGAGTGGTCAAAGATTATCGGACAGATTACAGACAGACAAACCGATGACAAATGATGACATGGTTTATTGTGATGTATGTATATGTCATGAAACATCAATTGGCGTGGCAAGTAGAATGATAAAAAAATAAATTTTATGAATTCAAGCATTCTATAAAATCGTTCGTCAAACCTCACTATCGCTGAAACAGTAGGAAATGAGGACCAATATATATCGCGCGTTGTTATATGTTAACGTTTTACTCTGCTGCCACTGGATCCATATCTCAAATCTGTATAACAGATATATGAGTATTACCGTTGTCAAAATTTTATAGATGAGAGCATGTATTATATCATGACCAATTGATAGCTTGGCGACACTATTCAGATTTAAAATCTGATTTAGATCAATTCAAAAATTGACGTATAAATGTTTACACATGATGATATGCTTAGATGTATATACATTTTCAAGAACCATGTAAACGTAGTGATTGCCTTGGAGAATTCCGCAATACCCGACAATGTCCAGATTTGTCCGATAGACCGAAAGGTAAATGAGTAGATTCGAGAGAGCGCTAGGACAGTTTCCTTCGCAGAAGGAGGCGATATAGTCCTCCTTAAAAACCAGTTTTATGAGGCAGTAGCTGGGACGCGGCTAATCCGTTTACCCTGGAGCTGGAGATCCTAATGACAGTTATCATTCGAGTTAATCGCCGCAGTAGGCCTTGACCAAATGGGAAAGTTATGTCCGGTGAGGTCAAACAGGATTACGCGGGTCGAGACTTTGCCGAAAAATTGTTTCATTACACTTTACGACCACATATGGGGTGTTTCATGTGAGCAGTAAAGTACAGGGTATACCCAGATAAAGATAATTAAAGCTACGATGCTAGTACAGGTCCAACGGTTTTCGATTGCTTTTTGGATATATGACGTCAGCGCACTTTCAAGGGTTCTAGTTGTTTATTTGACCACTTAGGGATGGAAAATATTTCAAGGTTCAAAATACGATCCAAATCTTGATTTCCAAAATGATACCATCCCGTGGGAAGTACAGTCAACCTAATTGGCACCACTTTTTTTTTTAAATTCAAAGATGATTCGGAGCAAGCCAGTAAGCCTAACCCGTTAAGTAGACGACAAAATATTTATTTTTTAGTTGCGACATGTGTTTCGGAATAAAACTAAATCATTCAGGACCGCCCCAGGCTCGACAGAACAATACGATCGAGCAATACCCAGTTGGTAGCGCAAGGTGTGCCAGATGATCCTTTTCGTTCACCCCACATCCAAAACAATAGAACTGAGGCGAAGGGAGGCACATGCAAAGACTGATTACTTAGATAAACGATCCATTAATCAAGTTAGTGAGTGGAAAAAGTACCAGCGACGACCCCTTTGGGTGTGGACATCGATGTAGAGGATAGATTTTACGGTTCGCATGGCTAGTGCTTTAAGCGCATCGGAAAAAGGTCACTATCCATTCTGAAAACAGACTGGAATGCACCTCAATTGATATTGCAGCGATGCAGGAGTGGCAGCTGGCCGGGATCAAAATAACGTTAAAAAATGGAGCTGCTTCTTTATTTCCTCAAGAGATATTGATGTTCTAATATGGCATTGTTGTGCCCAGTTGAAATATACAATTGTCATCTTACAGAACTTGTACAGTCTGCGTATTGAAGCTACACGTCATTTACATTACATTTTTTATGTCACAACGCAATATGGTCCAAATTTCGGATTCTACAACTGCTCAAATAAAAGGTGATAATACGAATAAATTTTAATATTCTTACATGTTTCGTCTTTAGCCTAGACTCGTCAGCCTGGCGGTCTAACTGTAGAGAGCAATCTGCTGGTATCTACGTAACTCTGAAAAGGATGTGATAGCAACATCAATTCATCTCAAAGTTTCGTCCTCTATGAATATTTCTTCTTAGCAACACCTTCATTAGCTTTACCTGCATCTGTAAAGTCAGACTCTTTGAAATATAAAGATACGGCCAATCTTCATTTGCTAATGACTTGGCTACAAATGCAATGATTTCCAAAAACAAAGCAACATAACCTACGAAATTCCAACAGCACTATATCCCTTCATCCCTGATAATACCAACTCCTTACGACAGACTTGCGACTGCTCCTGGAATAAAACAGTAGCTCAACGCATCAATCTTGGTAGTCCCTCCGTAGCACAGTGGGAAGGTAACTTAGGTGAGGATAATGCAAGTTTAATCCCTGCTAGGAACATTGATCGGAACGAGTAAAGTTTCCGGAGCTTAATACCGAACAATCAAGTCCAGTTTAATCCGTAATCTCTTTAGTTACATCCATGGTAGAAGTTTAAACGACCTCTGGTGGAGGTGCAAGTTAAATTGAAACCGAAATGAAGGAATGTTGGGTTAACTGATTCCAACTTTCAGATAAATGTTTCACTGTCTTGATATTCTGGAGTATGGAGTTCAAAAATCAAGCTACACATCTAAGATTATTTTCATTCAAATGTGTGCGGCAATCTTCAACGTTTTGGTATTCTAAGGATGCAAAACATTGCGTGGTCCGTTGATTTGACAGCTAGGCCTTCATGTCACTATTGACAAGCAAATTGATGCAGCCGCTTTTGTTTGTGATTGGCTGTATGCAAATCAAACTGTCAAATTGACGTAACACACTGCCTTGCGTCTATTGGGAACCATAGATATAATTACGTTACTGTTGGGTTGACTTTTAGGACTAAATGCATCTTTTGTTTTGCAGGCTACTGTTTGTAAGCATCATCAATAATTTTCATTGGCGATAATCAAACATTTGCCATTAGTGTCTATTTATATGTTATTATTAAGCCACATTTCAGATATGGCAATACCTGAAAAAAACAGTTGCTGTTTGTTATTGTTGCTGAGACTGCATCCACAAGTAGCGCAAACAAACTTTGTTGCTTCAATGAAAAACACCAACAGTTGGGCAAGGCTTTGAGAAATTTTTACAGTCACATTCATACACGTCGAAGAAAACATAAACGTACTTCTGGATGATATTATAAGGTTAGCTTAGACTGCTTTGTTACACGCCAAATGCAGTTTATGGATATTCTATTGAACTGAATGTACTGCGAACGATGAACTGCGAACTGTGGTTTACAAAGTTATAAAGCCTGCTTACGAATAAGGAATCTAACTATTCCAGTATTCCACAGAGACGTTCAAAGCAGAATGCTCGAGCAAATGGAGAGGTAAACAAATTAAAATAAAAACTCTAGAGCTGCTGTCACTGAAAAGACCTCAACAGCAGCAGGGAAATTGGTGTACACCGCTTGCCTGTAATACAAGGAGAGCCGGCTGAATGTTTCTGAAGCAGGATTTGCAGAGTGATTGATTACCCGGCTATTAGGTAGGCTGATAGGTAGCTTGTAAACGTTGTATAAACGCCGGTGCGTTTCATAATCTACACCTTTATACCCCGCTTTTATGCTCCTGCCGCCTTTTCAACGATCCACCCCGAAAATTCACTCGTTTAGCCTCGACAAGCAACCGCTTTATAAATTAAACGTGTCACTCTTGACGTACGATGCTCTGTTTATTTTCCCATTTCCCTCTTGTTGTCTGGTTGGTATGTGCCCGGAAAAATGCCTACACGCTATTAGTTAATATTTATCTTTTACGGCAGTCCAACAAGATTAACACGCGTTATGTGCTCTTTTCAACAATATTGGCTTGTTTATTGTTAGTCTGCCTTTCAAAAACAGAATCTAAATTGTAGGTAGGCTGGTGACCCTCTGTAGTTGAGATTGAGGTTATGTCATCGAACACACAAACTATGGAGGGTAGAGGTAAGAAGAACCGTCTCTGTATATCCAAAAGTTTTCATAGGAAGTAGTTGAATTATGGTAGCGCTATTGTAGCATGTGGGTAATTTCAAAAGGTGGGCCGAAAAATACTAAAGTAGGATAGAAAGGTAAACAAAGAAATGTTCTATTAGCTACTCTAGTCACCAAAAGTATTAAATCAGCTCACTTCACTCCGTCTACAACTGCTAAATTCATTTCATACTCCTTTGCTACTCTAGCGCTAATCTGGAGGGATTTAGAACTATGATTTACTGCTTACAGTTGTACACCTTTTCAACAGATCTCTAACTCTTCCCTCCATACTATAAACATTCATACAAAGCTCTTTGGCATTTGATATGACTTATACCATGCTGTTAAACTGTCAACTTGTTTAAACTAATGTATGACTAGTCAGGTAACGTATGAGCTAGTTAGTTAGGTCATATGCAAATAGGGTTATGTAGATGTTTTTGGATCTCTAATTTTTCTATCAAATTATGTATTTTGCATAAAGTCACAAAGCATACTCAGTCTATTTTCGTTGCCTAATATAGAACAAAGGAAGAAGAAAAATAGCTGGAAATAATTGTAGTAAATTAACACTGATCTATTGAACTGGGTGTCTGTCGATACAGTACCATACGTTTCCATCTATTTGTATCCTACGTTAACTTTTTCTTGAAATATCTTTTCATAGAATGTATCAGAAAAAATTAAATAGCTTAAGGAATAGAATATCTTAGAACTCGGACTACAATAAGAGTCAAAATATTTTATCACATGAAATATCTAAGGACATTTTGACGGCGATGGTTAAGGTATTCTAGGGGTTTTTCTGTAACAGTAGAGCAAATGCAGTCGCCAAAATAAGATTTATTTTAACACAGCCAAAAGGAAAAAGAATGTAATAGAAAATGAGCTAGAGTGAATGACTAGCATACTGAATTTGAAAATGCTAGTTTTGTGATCATGATAGGAACTAGTTACCTCATTGACAAGTAACCTTAGTAAACAGTCAAATCTGACAGTACGAGGATGATTTAAATATGAATCTCAACGTGTAACTGGAAGAAGCAGAGTTTTATTTGTGAGACTGTGTCAAACATACAAAATTTCTTATCTAAAAATCCGTATTGTTTTTATATAACATTTTAACTAAACAGTAACAAAGGTGATACCCAAATATCATACCTAAATTGGTATAAAAAATTTAAAGGATAGAATTAGGAAATGCTGCTTTTGGCAGATTATTCCAATCAGTTTACACTTTGTAGGAGTAATGGAGCTGTTGTATCAGCCATTTTTTCTGCCTTAAACATACGTTTCTTTATATGAATTATGCATTGTTACCAAACAACTGGCTAACAGTAGCGGCAATATCAAATAGCTTATTGGATAAGCCATCATTATTCGGTAAATACGGAGCCCGGATTGCTAGTGATTATGGAGATGAGGTAAATAAGGTGTCGAGACCTGAACGGTGAGCGGAACACCATTTTCAAAATAAACGGCACGAAATACGGGCGCTGCAAACACTTTACCTTTCATCAAAGCAGCCGCAGGGGAGCCAACAGAAAAACAAATTAACGCAGGAAAGGTGCAAAATGATTAATTAGCTTTCACAGCTAACAAGAAGAGACTTTGTACGCGGTGTTGGTTTCTGTTTTGGAGCGTCGCAAAGTTTATATGGTAGATTCGTGTATGCTGGTTTTGGTGAAATGCGTCACACACTTCTTGTTCTTTTATTTGCCCAGCTTTGTGTTGAGCTGGCGACAGATGTACGAGAAAATATTTTTGCACACTTTACTTCACACGATAATGAGCGAGGTGGTATGACAAAGTTCTTGAATTTTCATTGGGTTTCGATGTATTCAAAAACGTGTAGCAGCATATCCAGAATGTAGGTAAGCAATTGTGACAGGTCAGCCAATAATTTTTAACTTTCTGCTTTAACGTGCGCTCAAAAGTTGACAATGGAGGACAACATGCGAGTTTTTGATCTAATGTATGTATGTTTTCAAATACTTTTGCTACATCTGGGTACCAATTTGAGTCTGCTCAAATGTCTGCTGCCGCCTTTACCTGCAGAAAGTTTCTCGATATAAAACTATCAACAAATTATAAAGTTAGTTGATGGCATAGCCTATTTTATCAACTAACTTTATAATTTGATAACAGGATGTAGCTGGCATCACCTGTTCTGCTAAACCCCTACTAGAGGCAGTGTGTTTCATAGTTTAGAGTGTTGCATGACTCTCAGGCTAGGATTTTTGTGTGAAGAGATAGACCATTATTAAAACTGTAGTAGTTCAAGATAGGATTCTCTAAAGAAATATACTGTTAATAAAAATATGATAAAGTGTCCCATATTTTCTTTGTAGAAGTATCATATTTTCCAACGGAGCTCAGTTTGCTTCAATCAAGAATACGAATATGTTGCGAAGCCCTCCAAGTAGTTCATCTACTTATTTCGCAACGCCATATTCGTCAACAGCATTACAGCTGATGATGATGTTCAAAATTACAGTATTCTTACTTTAAAATTATTATGGCTTTGCTATAGGAAGATGCGATATACTCAGATGAAAGCACATATTTTGGTCTGAGAAATTAGTTTTATGTGTGTATTTGAACGGAAAAAAATGTTCCTATTCAAGTAAGAAATACAGTTATATCCTCCTCCCCAAGTCCTTATCCTTACCAACAACTCCGTCCACCCAAAAAAAGAAATTAAAAAGAACATCGAAAAAGGAAGTTTGAGCGTTTGTAGTTTTGTTTTTGACTATAACTCCGCCGCCAATCAACTGATTTTCGAAAACCATAAATTTCTTTCTTCCATGTCGCAGTAGTAACCTAATGTCAAAGTTTCATCAAACTCCCTGAATTTTTCCGAGTTATAGAGGCCAATGGTTACCTGACAGACCGACAGACAAACAGTGACATGGTTTCTCATGATTTATTTCATGAAACGTCAAGAAAACACAATATCCCTTACTCGCGATTACAAACACTTTCTCGCCATTTATATTTATATCGTTTCCTTTCTCCCTTTCCAAATTCACCTGTCCTGTCTGTGCGCCACTGTTCTTATTTCCCTCGCCATAAAACTTATTCCGGGTTCGCCTACCTATCGCTTACGATGTAAATTAAATAATTACAAAGTAGGTAAAGCAGCGTCGGATGTAACATTCACTTCAAAGTGTACTCCCGAGTTACTTTTCGTCGTACGGTGGCTAATATTGGAGCTCCTGCCTTTCTTGCTAAACTTTTATAATTATCAGGGCCCGCGGCAAACTTTTCTATAAATATTTTAATGTATTTTTTAGCGCAACAACTTCCTGACAGCCAACCTCTGTGCATCGTCTTCATTTATTAAAACTTTAATCTGATTAATTACGAGGGAGAGTATGCAGGTTGTTATCATGCAAATTTTTTTTGACACCTTGGATGATCTGTCAAGTCTGCGTAGAGACACGAATAATTACTTTAGCAGCGTTCAGGTTGATGGAGGAGTTTTTGTCGATTCGAATATTCTGTTGGTGATTAATGCAAGTCTGCCAAGTTACCTAGTAGTTTACTTCCATTGATATAAATTAAGAGTATTTTTTTTGATCGGTCAACAAAGCATTTATATTTGTTTTTGACGTTTCGACGTTTTATCATGCCACGTTCAGGGAGTGATCATAACTTGCAGTTCAGGAGCTTATGTTGTATTTGTACTACACCTACACACTAATCATCATACATCATATATTAATAAATCAACAAAATGTTCCTGAGGATGGAAGAGTTTCATTCAAGGCGTTTGAAATTCTATCTTCTGAAGATGAGGCTGTTGGGCTGTTCTAATGTGATGTATCTCGGCATTATCATCCGATACAGCTCTTTCGAATATTTGGCAGGGTAGAATTGATAGAATAAGCACATAAAGCCCCCACATTCCTTTGATGCCCCAGACTGTGGATGTTTCGTCCCACGCCAGGTTTGTTCTTTTCCGTATTGGGTTTGCTTGCGTTGAACTGAGCTACATTCATAGATCGCCATTATTTAACAATTTGTTAGATGTCTCTGTTGATCTGGATGATTTGTTCTTGCCTGTTATTTAAAGTATATTGGTGAAGTAGTAGTTTGTCTGATTCCATGAAGGCTCTGTGAATCTGTAGACTGGATTAGATAGAACCTCCAAAAATTCGTTGAGATAGAATAGTAAAAGCGTTGGAGAAAATGCTACCCTGTGGAATGCTGAAATGGTAAACTGAATTTCTACATGACTGTATTATGTTTAACTTCAGGCATTTTTGAGTTCCCACTAATAGTGCATGTATTACTTAACTGATGTTTCAGCCATGTACAATTGATCTTGATTGAACGAATGCAACTGCAACTCTTTGTTTGATTCCCGGTATAATATATTTGATTAGTTTTTCAAGTATTTCAGCTCAGAAACGGATTTGCAGGGAATGATCGGGGCTTGACGTGGACCCGGTAAATGAAGAATATCTTGGTTGAGAACAAGAATATCCTGACAGCGTTGTTAAATACTATAACAGCGGGTTTATGCAGAGTATCTGCCGACAAAGCATGAATTTCCATGATAATCGCCAATATCCGAACCGGATGGGTACCACAAGAAGAATATAACGGATAATGTTTCTATTATCTAGAGTAAATGTGGAATATCGGTTCCTCCGAACTCCCGATCCCAAAAACACATAATGTGGAATACATGGTGTATACTGTCTGGCCAGACAAACAAACAGACAATGTTGGCTTCAGCCCGCACGCAATGCCCCCATCCTGATTGTTTCTTCTGCAGCATTGATCTTATCTCAACCCATTCCTTAATTGCATTCCAATCAAAGCCTTCTTGTTCCTACTTACCGACACACGCGACTATCGACGCAGGGGGTGAGGAGGTGCGCGGGGGTTAGATGAAGGTGAGGGGATCGGCGGTAGATTGCAATCACCCCCGAATTGGATTGAATCGGTGAGCGGAACGGGAGGAAGGGGGCACCGGTGACTGGCAGATGGCAGACACACAGCGAGGAGGGTTACTTTAAGGTACCATACAATGCGTATGCATCCCGGCGCACAAAGGGCGAGCTTTAATTCCGCTCCTGCGACATACGTGCGCTTACCTCAACGTGGTCCAGTGGCGTTACACGTTTTCCAAGGTGCAGGTTATTGAGGTAGTTTTTCTACTGGCCATGCTAGAAGACCGTTATTGTTATATTAGAACAACGGCAACAGAGTGTTCGTTTTCTCTTTTTCTCTTTCTTCCTGTTTGAATCACTCCTTACTCTTACGCGTTCAGACCAACATAGCCTAGATCTTGCTTTGACAGTTACTGTTGCTTTTCGTAAAGAATATCTAACAATGCCGGAGATTGTACGGTTAAAAGATCGGTATTATAAAATGAAGTTTGCGGAAAGAGAAGTGCTCTAGGAGTTACTCCATTACTAACTGTCAAAATTCAGTATCGCCGTTTGTTGCTGGATCTACAGAGAGGGACAGTGCCGGTACATTTAGAGGTAAGTGTGTGTCTGTCTTAAGGTACGAACGGTTACAGGCGTTATAAGTTTATGGATTTATATCGTTTATAGAATGTCCTTTACTAATGCAATAAAAATTGGCTGAACGAGCCTGAAGTTTGAAATATTTCAAAATACTTTGATGCTCCCCAAAATATGATTACGATGCCTGGTAGTTATCGGTAATCAAAGGAACATAAAGAAAAAGATTTTGAGAAGTATATTATTTTCCAATACCAAAACACCAATTGCAAGAAGGATGATGTTTCATCCACTACTTGCCAACTTCAGATATAAAATTAACGTCAGATATCAAATTCAACATCATTATTGGTGAAGCAGTGTTACTGAGATTACGCGGTGACAAAAACTCAAGGGAAAACCTGACGGACGACATACCAATGGAAATGGTTCACTCTTAATTAATTCCCACGAAAATCGTGAAAAATTTGGGATTCAAGGTCTGTGTTCTCCTGATGTTTCATGTCCACGTTCATCATGTCACTTTTTTTAGGTGGATTTGTCTGTTTGTTTATCGGTAAGTCATGCACCATAGATAACTTGCAAAGTACTTTTTGGGGTTTGATGAAATTTTTCTACTAAATTAGGTACTGATATGGCAAAGGAAAAAAGTTTTGTCGTTTTTGAGTATAGGTACATTGGTGGCGGAGATATTGTAAAAAAATGAAATAAATGACAAACGCCTAAACTTTTGATTGTTTCTTAGACCGCTATTCATTTTTCTAATTTTTATTTTTAAATGGGAAGGGGTTGGGAGGAGGGGTTATTTCTGCAGATACTACTGCAAATTACTGAAAAGTATGTAATTGCATAAGAATCATATATGATTATTTAATAGCGTTTTAGCCTCTTAAAGGATGGATCAAGCCAGTTGAGTCAGTTTGAACATTTCCGATGGATTTTAGAACTGTTGAGCATCGTAAAATGTCGGGAAATAAAATTTATCCAAAAAGTTGATTCTTTAAAATTGATAATGGGATAATGTTTTCCAATATATGTGATATTTCTGAAATTTGATTCGGAATGCATAGAAATTAAAAAAATCGGTTTAAATATATATTTAAAGAGACATCATTGCGTGGGAGAGACAGAGTTAATCTAATTGATGGCATTTTCCTGATATATTCACCATAAAAAATCAAAAAACCCCATTATCACGAATTAGAAAAACTATTGCAAGCAGGATACCTCCATCGTCAAAGGCGTGGGTAGTAAAGGTTATCAACATTGGTAAAATCCTATACCATACTCATTTACGTATATGGGGTGAAAATGTTTGCGAGTCTCTCCTCTCCAGCATCCCACGTATGTGCACCCTCACCCTTCACGTGTAATTCAACCCTTGCCGCTGCCACCGGTCGGTCCATTGTCTCTTTGAAATCGCCGCGTACGGCGTACGGCGTACCTTTCTACGTGCGTGATTTAATCCGACCTAACGCCGACACCTGAGTACATTGGCCATGGGCTAAATGGCCACTAAAACTAAATAGAATTGTTCGTTAGGTCCCCCGAGCTGATAGCGTGGAGAGAAACGGCGTGGCACATCTGGCGAGTTTGCGATGCAAAGGTAGGGGGTGCAAAGTCGCTCGGTTCAATTTATATTGTAGGAAGATTGACCGAACTGACGACAGTCGTCTGAGGCGTAGATTGGTTTGGTGTCTGTGAAAGGGTCAATCACAAATCGAAATACTAATTTGCAAAAGGGTTACGTCACCTCCATTCACAGAATGGATACAAAAAATGATGTCATAAACTACAGAGGATCATCACTGACCGACCAATGGAAGGATGCATTCGAATATTTTGAAATGCTGATCGAAATGGACAAAACACACTAGCAGGTTCTCCTGCGGGAAGATTCACCGTAAATAATAGTGTTGTGGAGAAAGAAGAGCAAAAGAATAGTTAAATGCTTGTAGAACTAATAGAACTTGAAAAAACCTTCGGACCAATCAGGCTTCAATTAATGCTGCAGAAAAATGACGATATCGAGAAACGACAATAATTGAAGTGGTTTGGACATCTAAAGAGGATGACAGGATAGCTGGCCCCAAAAAATATTAGAATGGAACGCCTCCAGAACGGAAAAAAATTGAAGGCCACGTCGAAGTTGGATATATGACTCGAATGGTACCATAATTGCTAAAAATTTAGAAGTAGATGTGCACTTATGATAGAGGAAATAATGTACAATGGATGGGGACGATGAAGTGGCGACAGCTGTATAAAAATCCTCTATATATATCAGACCCATTGATTATTAGTTATTGAAAATATTTGGGAGCTAAATTATTATCTCCAAGTGTTATAATATATCAATACATAATTTACAATATTTGTTAATGTTGCATAGCATCCCTAATGAACATTACATCGACTGGCGAGCCTGAAAAACATCTTACAATTAACATTTAAGTCCTACGCTAAGGAGGAGACTATACCAAACGTAATTCATCATACGTCATTTCAAAATTTATTATAAAAATGTAAACTTTTCATGTTCCTTCAAAAGAATTCATTGCACGGGGTGTAAGCACTTCTTCATTGAATAATGCTATACAGGAACTAAAGTGGGAATTATTATTAACATAATATAACCAGCATATGTATAATAAATCACCATAGTGAACAACTGCCAAAGAACACGTAAACGTATAATGTAGTCGATGTATTATTTATCAAGAGCGACTTTTGCGGTTAAATAAATTATTTATTGCTTTTGGTACTTAGTATGCATTGAACACCGACATCACGCCGAATAATAATAATTTTAAATGTATAGCTGCCCGTTCTCCTGAGGTATACTACTGAACATAAAAAATTCGAACTTCTGAACGAGAGAAAATAACGGGGTAAATATGTATATCAAGTAGTATAAGTTGTCATTTTGCATTTGCTAGATTCAATGATTATTGTAAAACTTGTTCATAGATTTACTATAGTTCAATCAACCTACGCAAGCAGAATATTATGTATCTCATCAATTCTTAAAAGTGCAGCAATTTATATATATAATAAGGAAGTAGTCATTGCCGAGCAATTAACCAGTAAGGTCACAATTCACTACTATAATTAGGATGCGGCAAAAAATACGCAGTCTACTCTTGTAGCTATAATCCAAGCTTTCGAAAACTTATGATTCCATCATCAGGGCTAAAAATTAATTATAATCGACATGAAGTAAGTTTACAACAGGTGGTAACATTATTTTACTTACAGACATAGAACAGCACTAGACATTATCAACAATTGGCGAAACAAATGCACAAGTTAATTAATAAAAATCACCTGATTCACTAGATAGAATAAAATTTAAATTATTTTAAAATTCCAAACGACATGTGCATTAGCCGTACTTTCCAGCCATCTTGCGGAAGTGTGAGTATCCAGAGTATCGTCGGAAGATGTCAATTGTCAGTTAGGAATGACATATGTCTAACGTTAAAACATCAAGTTAGTACTGATAGTCCAGGCATTTAGGACAAGATTTAGCAATATCAAGAATGGTGATGATTTTGTTAATTTGCTTATTAAAAAATTTCTAAAAAATTATTCAATCATATTAAATTTCAGTATAATGAACAGAGAAAGGAGAAAATAGCAACAAGAAAACCAATCAAGGATAGTTGAAGTAAGGTTAGTCAGAGAGTTGATTGTCACTGGCGGATAAAAACGAGTCTTTGTTGGAAATTGCTTATTTTTCGCAATTTAATGAATAGGAAGAGATGACACTAAGTTGACTGATATCTGATCTTTTATTTATGCAATGGTCGGTAAGTGAGATATGTGACATTTCCAAAAAGATAGGTTTAGATAGTTTTGGTTCTATATGTATATATATATATATATATATATATATATATATATATATATTTTATGTCTATAGATAATCTCTCACAAGCGCAGAAAACCTTTTCCGAGCTGAGTAAATAAAATAATCATAACCAAGATGATTGGCAATCTTCAACCTTCGGATCTAATAGGCAGTTTAAGTAGACAATAAAAAATACTATGAAATCTTTGACTACCGTTTTCAAGTTCGGTATACCTTGTGGTTAATATTCACATTATATATCATACAGAAAATATGTTTGTTATATCGGCAGTTTCCTACATTCCAAACATTTCAAAGAATCCTCAAAACATAATAAACTACTTATCTATAGGTGGTAGATATGAGATTTCAATTGCATTCTCAGTGAGTCGTTTTTATGCCTAGCAGTGTGCCTCGCAGTGTATCCAAAATCGCAAGTTCCATTGAATTATTTGTTCCGTAGTGGAGTTCGCGTGGCGGCGAAGTTTCAACTTCTCGTAAATAGTTTCTAAGTAGGTACGGCGGGCATGGAGCTGAACGATTGAATGTGGGCGATATTTGTGCATTTAATTTCCGGCATACGGCCATATACATTGTACGCTCAGCGCCAGTAGTTTGCTAAATTGTTCCGTATTTATACTATACGCCAATGGCGTAGAACCAGAGAGCATTGCGAGAGAAATAGAATTCTACACAAACACGCTTAATTATGGAAATTGGTAGAAACTGATCCACGCTTGGATAGAAACCACACACCTTCCGTTTCCCGGACATACGCCCTTCCAATTGAGCTATGTAGGCACGTCTCTCAATGGCTCGGAGTGGATATGTTAGATTTCTCAAAAACCAGCCTTCTTCCGAATTATAAATCGCGCACGATGTTCCGGTGTAGAGACAGCGTCGGTGTCGAGGAAAACCTTTCGCTGATGAATCTCTCGCGCAATTGGAGGATCCAATGTAGGAAGCAGTTAAGTTCAATTTTTAACGAGTTATTCACCTGTTTTTGCATTGTTTTCAATTCTGCATCGTTAAGTGAAAGAACGGGGCTTCTATCTTTTAACATATGCGATACAGAGCTGTACTTTTGGTTTTCTGCTTCTTTATAGTGTGCTGGATAGGTCCTGGAATTGAGTTTTTTTGCGCAGTAGGTACCATTATAATGTAATATAATAAATATTTATCTTATACTGCAAATGACAGCTGTTCATCCTGTAGAAGGACGTGGTATATATATGTTTTTTCCACTGATCACAATAATTGCCCCAAAAAAAAATTGGACGCCACTGAATATTTGAGGAAAAAACAGGAACCTATCACAAAAACAGAAGCGCTATATCTGAAAACAAAGGATGAGACCAAATACCTGCACATTGTCAAAATAGAAGCCAGGAAATATTTTGAATGCATTTATTCGAGCGCTTGTTCCTGATTGAAAAATGATGTTGACATGAAAAGTTATGTGGAAATTTATTATAAGAAGGATTTAACACTAGGATGAAAAAGAACATTCAAAGAAGTTAAATCAAATAGTGATAATGTTGTAAACAGATACGATGGGGATTAAACAATTTTCAAAAGAGTTGTAATGGTAAAAATGTAATATATGGATCATACTATATTACTATAAATATTTGATATTCGAAAAATGTAATTAAAAAATTGCTAGAAATACTCCGAAATAATTGTATTAAAATGCTAAAATACATTAGATATAACACATTTTGAAAATTCATTAATTTGAAAACGTTCAAGCTAAAAGCACTTTATGTGCAAATATTTCTTCAAGAATAGATATTATATATTTACTGTGTGTTTCACCAAAAAAATTGTTTAAAACTTGTAGACAAGGTGGATTTATCAAAAGTTTGATTTGTGACTTCCATTGTCTATAAAATTTTTGAGTATCACGACGTTTCGATTGATGTGCTATCTTCAATCGTCTTCAGGTGACCTGAAGATTGAAGATAGCACATCAATCGAAACGTCGTGATACTCAAAAATTTTATAGACAATGGAAGTCCGAAATCAAACTTTTGACCAAAAAAATTACTGATCTATAATAAAAAATGAGAAAAATTAAAACTTCCATAAAAAAATACAAATAAATTAGTAATCTTGACATCAAAATAAAGTTACAAAAGCGTATTCAGTTGAATTTTTTAATAATTTAAAAAATCACTGCAAGGACAAGAAAACTACCTTTTATGGCCGAGATCAAAATTTTATTTTATAGATGATAGAACATAAATAAATAGATAGGTATATTTTTTATATCTCCACGTCATCGCCAAAAGCCTAGTTTGAGCGTTTTCTATTTTTTTCCTATGATAACTTTGCCGCCATTGAACCAATCTTCAAAAACTTCTGAGTTTTTTTGTCCGCGTAACACCAGTAGCCTACTTTCAAAGTAACATCAAAATCCAAAATGTACTCTCAGAGTTATAGAGAGTTTAAGGATCACCGGACGGCATCTTGACGTATACAGACAACCTGACAAACAGACAGACATTCACGAAAATGAGTGTTATGGTTTTTCACGAGGAATATGTGATATGACATCGAGAAAATACGAATTTAAAATTTTGGCGATTAAACTACTTCCCCTCCAAATGGCATGGGAAGTAGAAGTAGGTTTCTTGCGAGAGAAATACATGTTATTTATAATGTCTACACAGACGAATCTCTGCGAAAAATGCTACGTTTTGATTTGTGGCGTCCAGGGGCGAGCCGTCTATTTTTCAAGAGACGCCACGCCGCAAAGTCTTCCCAGGTTAAGTGCACATTTTTCCTCATGGAAAGCAAAGTTGATGTTCCTTTCCTAAACAATCACTCATCTTCTAATAAATGTACGTCCGAAAATAGCTACCCGCCTGAAAGCACTTTTTAAAACCTTGGAGAAATATTTTCCCGCTAAAATCCATAAACAAAATATGACAGCGACGCGTTAAGTGAGAAGCTGTTTAACGTTAGCGCTGCGCCGGCATTCTAAGACGGAGCTTTGAGGTAGAGGATCAGACTTATATCTTCTGACTGATATGCAATTTTGAAAATATATTGGCATTCTTTCAGAAGTCGTACGCATTTGCCGTACGAACACTTCTCCGAATAGAAACGTACAGGCTAGTGCTGACACTTTTAATTGCCAATAGCGGCGATAGCTGATCTCCACCACATCCATTGCAATATTGATCTGTACTAAAGTGACACTGTTTGTTGTATGTAAGCACCTTCCCCCCTCCGATTGCAGGTTGACGATAGATAGCCAGTGTATACCTTTCCTAGAGACATGCATGTTACTATTTTAGCCTAGAAACTCATCAGTAAAACTCGGCGACTAAAAGACATCTTAATTAGAGATGTGGTAGCAACATACAAGGCTATCGCTGAGCGTATTTTGACGTCAATGGCGCTGATTTTGGATTGTCAATAGCAGTGATAGGTGACATCTACCCATGTCTATTTCAAAGGTAAACTGTGTAGTATACAGTATTCTAGGATCAGATCATTATTAGTTAGTCACGTCGAAGTTTGAAAATTGACTGAAGTAGAATTTGTTATTCATATGATTCCTACGTTACAACGTGATGATGATATAAAAATCTTATTCTTTGCTCCAAGTTGTGTAAGTTGACTACCATAAGTTGGATGATCAAGACTTGTATACGTATTGATTGGTTAACCTTCTGAAATCCATGCAATAGTGCGATCCACTCTAAATTGTAACGATTTTAAGACATATTTGTACCTGCAAGTGCATTTTCTAGCACCACTTTGCTTCATTTCGCATAATACACGCTCTTATACATGCCATACTCCTTGCTATGTACCATTGTTATCATATACCAAAAACGAGAAAATAGACGATGTCGAAACTTTAACATTCTGTTTCTAACATTGGCAACTGTGGGCCAATAATATCAGTCTCCATCTTACTCACAGCGTGATACGCGTAGACGATGAGTTTGGTTATTTTTACTTTACGCTTCCTAAGATGAGACTGCATGCGTACAAATTATGCATTTTTAGAATCGCTTTACTACGCGCGATTTTCACGATTTTGAGTTTAGTTTCCATTAAATTTTATGAAAAAAATATTTTGCTCGAAGGTCCCCAGGAATAATAAATTTATACAAACGCATCGTTTTCCAAAGCACAACATCTTATTTTTTGCTTAAGAGTATCCAATAGACTCTCTACGCGGCAACGATTTTGCTCTTAGGGCACGGTAAGTAAACCACTTTCTTGAATTGCCCCAATCTCCCCTACTGACAATCGTGCATCCTTTCATCCCCAATAAGTGGAACGAAGTGCACAGGTCGTGTGAGTTCCCTCTTTGTGCCGATCACCGCTCTGGCCCCAGGTTTATTACCGAACTATGAATGGGGGCTTATAGCCGATCTAATCCGTAAGTAAATTTGCACGAATTGAATTTTATTCACTATTCTTCGTGTACCCTACGCTGAGCTTATTCGTTTGTCGGGAACAAGAGAGTAATTACAAAGAAAGGCTAATTGGATGTTTTTAGTGCCGCGGGCAACGATGAAAGTAAGAAACAAAAATGGCGTCAAGTAGATGAACGTTGTCTTTCCCACGCAATGATATTGAGTTAGAAATCAATATCAAATCGAATCTTATGCTCTTGAATTGTTTGGAATCAAATTTAAAAGAAATAATACAAATATAGGATATCATGAACACTTTTTCAATTCTAATAATTCTCAAAAAATTCTTGTTTCTGACTACTTTCCTTGTACTTTAAAAACATGCTCCAACTGGTTCAGCAGACCTAAAATCTGACCAAAATATCAAAAGATGTGATGACCCCAGTTTTAAGGGGCTAAAACGCAATCTCGTAATATGCTTATAATATATAATAAAAATATGCATATATATGCTCTTCACTATGCATCAGACCTGCTATAGATACGCTTGCTCCTTATTTAGCCTAGACTCGTCTGTGTAGACTGGCGGTCTAACTGTAGGGAGTAATTTGGTGGTATATAGTCAAGGGTGTTATAGCAACATCAACTTTCACCTCCAGGTGTTAGGTGCTTTGACTTCGTAAGTTGCCTATGGGCAGCGCCACAGTACGCGGCGCCTGGATATGAGTGTTGATATTACTTATATTTTTGATTTACTGAAAGATCTGGGCCCCTGGGCGCCCAGCGGGTAGGCCGGGACTGTATCGCACGTTTCCTACTGTGAATCATGGAATCCAGGGGTTCCACTGAATACACTTCGAGAAACACTGGTATAGAATATCTAATAATAATAATTTATTCATTTCAATCTAATTCATTTATTAATCTAAGATTCAATATCAAACTGTATATTCTCGAAATGCCGTTCTATAATTTATTAAATATAGTTGTAGTTTAACGGATAAATAGTGCAAAGCGCCTTTCCCTATTTCAATGGATGACTCCAATGACCTTTTTACATTTATCATGTATTGAATATTACCCATTTTTCACGACGTTCACCTTCATCTGCTAGCATTGCAATAATCGAAAACAATCTGGGAGAATATAAAATCGGGTTGGCATTGACTGCCCATTTGTAGTAAAATGATCGTCTCATAAACTGGGTCATACCATTTCCAATTTGTGACATTTCGCTAGCTGTAGTATTTTACTGAAATGCATTTGGCAACCAGAACGAAACACACGTGAAAAATTGCGGACGTCAGACATGACATAAAGTGAGCTATAAACATTCAAGAAAAATATCCGCGACTAACCGACCTTTATTTTTGTTGTACAGGTACCGAGAGGCTTAGCGGAATTTCCCGACTTATTAAAAAATTGTATTTTAAGAAAACTTGTAAGCCTGAAAAATGGTTTCACCTGTCACATTTTTCCTGGAGGTTGTAATGACCCGCATGAGACGTGACGTGCTATTTTTATGTATATCGAACCATGGGCGTAATCACGCATTTTTTATGATGTGCGAAACGGAATCATGTTAATTTTTTATCATATTGTATTTAGCACTTTATTATATTATGATATTATGTTTAGTGGTAGATGCAAACCTTGCTGCCCTGGTGAATGTCGCTTCCACTTCCTGATTCGCGCTCCAGCAAGCTTACACATCCATCCGGTAGCGTGAGTCACCACAATCGAGGGGAAAGTATAAAAACAATAGATATTTTCACCCGAACACGCTGTTTTAGTCTATCTTGGATGTAAACTTAGTATATAAGCAACCCCACTCACCCCTACAATATGAGGTTGAATAGATCCGTTATCGTTCATTGTATGGTGCGACAAATGCGTGGGTCGTGAGAACGTCGTGGGTCCACCTGGCCCCATCTGTGGCACGTGTCTCACGTGGCTACCTCCAGGCGAAGGCACGTGGTAACATGAGGACCGAAGCTGATTGACCCACGGCCAGGCGGCTGGCCCATTATCGTCTGCCTCGTGAACGATGATTGTTAATTGCTATGAATGTGGTTTATGTTAATTTATGGACATCCATCTTATATATGTCTTGACGCGATTATATAAAACAAAGTAGCAAGCTTCTTAAGGGTATGGAAATTGAACTAGGTAGACAACAGTCTTTACTAAAACAAAGCCTAAATTTAAAGAAAGCCTCTTCGGATAAACTTCAATTTTGTATTGTTGGCAACCACTGATCTAGCTTGACATGTGAGACTGATGGAAATACAAACCGACTCATCGGCAACATATTTACCTTTCATGCAAATTCGGTCATTTGGCAAGAGCTTCCAGACTACTTTGAGTCCGTCTACACATAAAATACATAGTTCAAATCCCTCGTATCCGAGGTAATAAACAGCATGGGAAATGGCCCATCTCACTGCTTTATGGACAGGTATTAGGTATAGCAAATGACGTCAATAAAAAAATCGTAAAACTCCTCTTACAGATCGACAAGTGAATTACGTCTTCACCTGTTTCGCTTATTTTATTTTGTAGTTGCCGGGTTTACAGCTACAGAAGTAGACTGGCGAATGAGCATAAATTAAAAGTAGATCGCCATAAACTTGGTGACGGATTGCTGAAAGTTTTTAGTAGATACCGAGAGTTGCGGTTGTGATGCATGTGTCTGCAAAAGTAGTAAAAAGATCAAAAAATACGTCTGTCTCATTGGATAATTCCATGAAATAGCGATGTAATGTAAAGCAATTCTCAATGCATGAATTCCGATATTCTTGTGAAGATATACTCACGACAAGTATATCTGATCTTACTCTGAGACAATTCACTTGACAAGAAAATGACTATTAATTTGAATCAAGAAAAGCATACTTTCTTTCATTCTAAATAAATATACTCTAAAGAAAATAATATAATAATAAAATGTTACTAGAAACATTTAATTATTTCAATTTATGTAATTTGTGTTAGTAATGCGATTTACGTTTAGCTTGTGATTTTGGAAATAACCGAGTGATGATCGGTAAATTTCATCCAAAGCCTTCGGAAATGCTTTCCTGTGCATTGAAAAGAAAATGCATTTATAAAATTCCTCAAATTTATCTTCCTCGTATGAAAGCATCATCTAGAAGCCGGTCTATCCCTTCTGACCGCTCTAAAATACGGAGATCCACCTGTCCGGTAACAACCTAATCCAGGCTGGATCACGACTTTATAGAACTCTCTTGGGCCGGGAGTTTCTTACGCTGCCACGGTAAAAATCTCGTTTTGATAAAGCGGTCATCATTAATCACCGGCCTCATTCGGACGTGACGTGAAAGGACGCAACAACTCACGTTCCGTTAGTGCAACGCGGTCTGCGTATCTGGGTTGGAGAATACGACTGAGTGCTGTCAACCAGGTAACTTTAGTCAAATTAAGATTTCTTTTTTTTGGAGAACCTCATTGTTGTAGCATGGGAATAATTCAGAATGTTTTAAGACTATTGAACAGGAAGAGGGATTCACTCCACTTGTCAGTGGGAATCCTCACAGGTCACTGCAGATTGAACAGGCACATGACACTCAGGAGTGGTCAAAGACCCAATCTGTCAGAAGTGCTAGGAGGAGGACGAGACCTCGTTTCACTTCCTGGGCGAGTGTGCCGTATACAGCGGCTTTAGGGTGTTTGGAACAGCAGAGTTTGACAGGGAAGAGTGCTACTTAGCGTAGCCTACTTGCCAGGCTTTGCCTCCCCATTGCTACTACTACTTCACCAAATAAGAACATCTACAATCTACATGAGTAATGATCTTAGTTTGCATCTCAAGTCCAGATGCCAGAATGCTATGTGTCGTTGCTTTATGGGATGGAAGATTAACGTTGAAGCAGATTATTGGTAAAGGCTCTTGAAGCATTTGAATTGTGGGCATCTAGGCAAGAAAGATTCACATTTCTTTAACATATTCGAGTATTATAAATGATGAAACGTATTATATCAACACCATTTTTGTTTGAGATCTCACCCTCCCACCATACCCCTACTTCCATTTCCTAACCTCCCAAAATATTTTGGAAAATTATCATGGGCCTTGGAGACCTCCAAAATCAAAATATGGCCTTCTTTATTTTTTTCTCCTAAATATAGGCACACGTGTATACCTCTCACAATAAAAAGTGTTCCCTTTTTCAAAGAATATCGTCATCCAAATGCAAATCCAAATTCCATCCTCCATTGGTTCCGCCTTTTATTCCGGACACCGTCGTTTTCCGACTTTCACTCGCGGTGCGGTAGCGGTTGCTTTCAAAGGTCAACATTTGCCCGGATCTCGGGAAAATACCGGCAAAACATCGGAAATAAAAACATCATTATCATACGAATACGCTGGGACACCAGCAAAATAAACCATTTTACAGGGAGGTCTAACCAAATATTTGAATCTACTTTTTATATTTTTACTTCCCACGGCAATCGGCAATGAACTATTATAATCGCGAAAAATTTCGAATCCGAGATATTTTATTTTTATTATTCATGACATATTCATATCACTCATTCACGTTGGTTTCTCTGCCTATCTTTAATCGATTTAGTATTCTTTGGCCCCTATAATATTTTCCGAATTCAGATGAAACTTTGGCGCTATGTTACTGCTATGAAAGGGACGATAAAGCTGAGATAATACGATGATACTAAGGTACAGGCCATAGCTACTCTCTAAACTAATATAAAAGTTGATAAACATGCGAAAACTATATGAAAATACTAGATGTTTGGATTTTTTTAATTTTTTTGACGTAAATGCATCGTCTTGAAAATATTTATTTATTACCAGATAAATACATAGTTAATAGTAATGCTTACATGTAAATCTAACAGATACAATTTGTTTGTCTGTGAATAGGGCTGTTTTTTTAACAAAAAAATACCTTGTAGTACAACTTAATCCATCCATACAGACAAAACCCAAAATTGGCAGGTACTGATCCAGGTAAGGATTAGGATGAGATTTGTCTGAAGTTAGAACATTTGTGCTTGGGGATGTTTCTAGAAGGCCCGCGTTGCATTTGCTATTGATTATAAAGGGGATCAATTTCTGTTTGCTGAACAACAAAAAGGGCATACAAACCTTTTATAGTAATTCTACAAAAGTATGCAAACCGGCGATGCTTGGACAATGTGGCATGTAGTTGTTCAGGAAGGGCATTTTCTATCATCTAATATACTGGTTCCCTTCCAGGAATATTACTTATTGGGCCAAACCCAGGGTTCCCCCCCGTTGAACCTCCCTATGAGTAGTCAGCAGCAGGGCTCTAATAAGTTCCTCTACATGTTCGATCTAACTGAATGGAGCTATATCTGGAATTATGGAATAAAAAAGACTGACGGAGCGATAACAACCAGTGGCACGAATTTTCGTGGTAGCTAATCACTCATATCTTGAATTCTCTAGCAGCTAAGGAAATTGAATTAGCACATCAATGTTCAATATAATATTTTTCTTGAAGCTACATTCAATACCTAGACTTATATTGATGAAAGTTATAGTCAAGAGGCAACGTACAATCAAAATATCCATTTAGAAGGTAGGATGACCACCCTGTACGTATCTAGAAATAAACTTCCTAGGTGGGTTTTCCGCATGATTTATACGCAAATACGAAACAATAACCGTAAAACTGTAGGTGAACCGTGAGAGCGGTGCCGGAAGAAAAAGAGTGAAAACACGAACACAATGGGTTTGCATCCGGACAATGGTTTACATCGACAAGAGGGAGATTTTCCGGAATAGCGGTGGAACGTTTTTATAATGAAAACACGTTGAGCATGACAAAAAATGGATACACGATGTATGAATTGAGATTTGATATCCGGCGCTGAAAGTTACAGTTTTACTTACATATTTAGACTTGGAAACTGAGTCAGTATTTAACTTGACGAATTAATTTTTTATCCAATTAGTTCATTAAAACTCAATATTTTTTTTTTAATCTTAGACAGGATAACACAATTTTGTTTTACTTAAAATTTTAAAGCGGATTTAACATAAAGAAATGACGTCCAGTATGTTGACGCTGGACCTTCCACGCAGTGTCATCAGTTTAAAAAGAACAATTTGATTTTATTTGATTTTGGAACTGTTGATAGTAGTATAAAATAATAAAAAACACAAATACTTCAAAAATTCAAAAATTATATAAAATAAATAGATTCCTGAAGATATCCATAACTTCCTACATTTCGAAAATTTAGTTCAAGTGAAACAGCAACTGATAAACCCGATCACTATCTTCAATAAAGTACACGTTGGATACAGAGTCAACAAACCTCAGCCATCATTTGAGTGACGAAATGCGGTAACATTCAGTAAAATGCACTAAAGATAAACAGATCAAAGGACTAAACAACAGAATCAACAGTTTGTACGATACTGCCTGGAGTGAAAAAGTCGAAGATCCTTTCTGGAATAAATACCTATACTCCACCTATACTCTAGTTCTATAGCTCTTTGAACTCCTCGTATATAATATTTTCAGCCACCCCGTGAAGGATTAACAGCTTCAATTTATCATCAAAATATATATCCTCCTCCAGTGTAACATTCAGCATCTTCTCGCATTCTTCCGACTTTTTATTAGATAAACAAGTTCCTGGACGATATCTTATCCTTTCAGCACCCCCACTGCTGTTTGACATTAGTATGGAGCAAGTCCCGGAGATATCTGTCGGATAGATTCCTGCGGGACTCCTGCGAACGGTGTTCCTGCGAGACTCCCTGCAGGAGGTCTTGGCTGAGCCACTGCTGATTTACTGAATTATCCTGTCTGGAGTCTGTATAGTGTGCATTCAGAGATTAGACAGGAAGACGTACGGAAATAAATGGGATACGGCTGTAATGGCACAGCATGTTTTGTTTTGTACTTCGTTAGAAGCTATAAGGGAATGTTCCAGGTGATTCAACATGAATGGGTTTTATTTCACAAAAAAATTTAATGAGAGATATTATGCTTAATGACATACATATATCCATTCTATAGAATGGAAGGTACCAACCAATATTATGCTGGCAATGGATAATGCTGCTGACGGACTGAAAGACCGACCGACAGATAAACTGAAACAGATGGACAAACAGACTGACAGACTGACCATCAAAGAGGCGTACCAATACACAGACTGACAGCCAGACATACCAAAAGACAGATCGACGGACACACCGACAGACAGACTGACGAAAATTACATATATTTTCGTGAGCAAGTCACCAGCAGATGTCAAAAAAAAAGTGTCACTGATTACGAGAGCTTAGTCAATATGACTCCCTTTTTAGTTATATTTTTATTAGCTTTTCACGGAACCTTTCTGGAAAAATTATATTTTTCAGGTGTTAACTTAAATTGAGGTGCATTGCAGCTCATACGTCATGAATACTTTATACTTTAATTCCGTTATTGAACTCCTGACGTAGCCAACACTATTACAAAAATAATTACTCGCCTAATTAGGTTATCACATGAGTTTAAAAGGTTTCAATATATTTACTTCCATAAAAATTCTCGAACACATTTTTTGATGGAAATAACGTGGAATGAACAAACAACAGAAGATAACCTACACCTTTGGATGTGGTATCACGTGGATGTATTACCTCTCATAGTTCTATTTGCGTCACGTCGTGTGAAAGGTTATCGCTGGTTTAGTCACAAATGGTGTGTTGGTAAAGAACAAATACGAATTACCAGCGTTGCCACTACTTATCATTTCATTTTCAGGTGAATATCGGTGATTTAGTGAAGTCATTTGCAGATTATATGTTATGGAAGGTTGTTGATGCAAAAAGCATGCATACTTTTTAAATGGGGGTAAATCCCCCCCCAAGGTTTGAGACCAACTATATAATCCATTTTTTTCCTAAGAAATGAATGGTTCATATCTAAGTTTGAGTAATGTTATATTTATAAACATGCATTGATAATCCGGTATTTATTCTTATACATTGCATTGCAAATAAAAATAGCAGATGAAAATTTCTATTTTTTGCAGTCATTTCCGTTTTCTTCGTATTTTCCATCAACTCTGATTTCAGAATTAAATAATAATAGTCTGGTATCATTCAATACAAAATAAAATTAGGCAAACCTTTGACACTCCTACGTCATCCCGGATTTGAATGAGAATTACACACGCATTTAGTATGCATATGGGGCATTAAGAACCACGAAAATCCTGTGCAAAAGTGCATTAATTAATAATTGAAAAATAAAAAATCGTGAAGTTTAACATGATGTAGGATAGAATAAAAAATTAAATGAGATCGTAGGGGGTGACGAGCAAAAAAATCTACGTGTGCCCGGATCTGTACGCAGGATTTCATTTCGGAGGGGGAGGGGGGCAGTTTTAAAGGTGATAATATTGATAATTGTTAAATCTGCAATGAGATCAGCGGTAGCAGCTAAGAAAAGATCACTCTGCATGTAAATCATCGGGAGCATGTGATAAGTTGGTAACACAGACAACTTGAATGTCAAGATTGTCAGAAATTTGGTAATGGAACATTCGAGATGGGCATTTGTGTATATTTTCGAGCATCGATAGCAATCAGTCAATCTTCAGACATCAACTAGTTAAAAAATAGAAATCTTGGATATACAATTTTGCACAGGACTTTTCTGGCAAACTTGGGGTTCCATAAGCCCCTATATGCATACTAAATGCGTGTGTAATTCTTATTTGAATCTGTGATGACTCTTAGACTGTAAGTCATCTAGAAAACACCACGATGCCTCTTTGTAGCGGATCAGATCTCAGACTCCACTGTTTAACTTGCTGTAAGCCTTTTCTTCGAACTTTATTATAATTACTATTAACATATCCCCTTTTCAGTCACATCAACCACCTCGACGAAGGTATTACAAAAAATGGTGGAAGCATACACAAGCTCCATGCCCTTTCCCCCCCCCCACCCCAAGACTGAGGTCTAGATACGAGTATGTATGTAAAGGAATATATTTTTTTGTAATTTCCACACACTTTCAGACGATTAATTTGACAATTTGCACACCTTTTGTCCGTTTCATCCTTCTTCCCTCAGGTTACATCATCATTTTTGTCTCCTTTTTTATTTTTTGCTGACATTTTTCACTTAGTTTTTATATACTTATATCGATTTGACCTCCACCCTGTACACTGTAATCCTCCCTACCGTACGTCACCAGTTTTTGCTCGCTTGCGTTCCAGAAGGTAGCCGGCATAGCAAAAAGACGCACTTACACAGACCGACACCTCCAAACACACGAAATCAATTCCTCCCTGCCTGAACTTCCACGGCAAAAAGGCCAGGCATTGTGCGCGACGGCGGTGACGTATTGTGGAGGGCTCGCACACCTTAATCAGCGCCCTAATCTGCCTATGCACGGGCTGCGGCGCGGGGACAATGCCCGGCCGCACTTTCGCAGGCTTGATGGGATTATCGCCACCCCAAGAGCTCCAAATGGATACGAGTTTAGTTGGAATGGAGTTTGTCAGGTGGACTGATTCACTGTTACGTTTGATATCACAGTCGTGTCGACTGCAGATGCTCTTATTTCGAAGGCCGGCTTCACACATGGGAGGCAACATTTGCAGCAACGTTGTAGCTTCCACATACTGGAGAGAAATTGGCGCAATGTCATTCCATTCCTGTTAAAGCCAACATCATCATGTCTCACGTAAAAGTTTCTTTGGGTGCAAAAGCGGTTTCGTGGAAGAAAATGGTGGAAGAAAACATTGCATAGATTGTTTATTATGTTCCTGGATCATTGGGATCTATAACACTGTTTGCTTGGTACAGCTCCAAGATCTCTAGCACTTTTGTCATTGCCCCATACATTCGCACTTTCGCTCGCTTGATGGGCTAACGCCACCCCAAGAGCTCCAAATGGATACCAGTTTAGTTAGAATGGAGTTTGTCAGATGGACTTGTGTTTGATATCACAGTCGTGTCGACTGCCGACCTTCCAACATTGGCGTAACAATGTTGCTAACATTGGCCCCAGTGCTATTTCGTCCATCCACACATTGGACCAACGTTGTTGGCACCCACATTGGCCCTCACGTGTGGAGTCGGTTAAACGTAGAGTGGCCGAATTTACGGAAAAGCTGGTGAAAATAAATTCAAAAAAGTGCTTAATAATATCTTCCAAAGGCTACTACTGTGTTTTTCATGAGTTTTCATTCATATTTTGCTAGTAAGAGCAGGTCAAAATAACCTCTCGGAGTCACCTATCACATTTCTGGAGTATAGGAATCCCTGCATCGTTATAAGTGCCGAAGCAGTACTTCCATCAAGTAGTTCTATGAAACCAAGTCTAATGGAAATTGTTGCCGAGGATATTTGTAAAATTTTTAATGAATTAACTATCATAAAAAATTAATTTTTTGTAATAAAATTACGCCGTCTTCAATTGAACTGTGCACCACAAAACCATAGCGGACAAAATACAGTGGACATTCTGAGAAATTCCTTTGTTTAGCTGAAACATTTTTTCCCGACCTTGCAACCCTCAAGTTGAATGTTTTGTTGCCAGGTCTATAATAATCTATTTATCATGTGTATTTTTTCTCAGATGTGACATTGCAGGAATAAGTCATATTATCGGCAAATGAACATAAACACACCACATTTCTGTGTTTTGTTTACTGATGATAATGTTTGGAAGATCAACCCATTCTTTTGACAAATATATGAGAAAGTTGCATTTGTCAATATAAATTCCAGTGTTGTCATGTAGCGATCAATACGTCTCTTAAAAATTTTGATTTAAATGAAGTTATGACTATCAACTAGTGATATACCATTACAAGGGAGGGCAAACATTTTTCAATGTATGAGTAATTCGAAGCATGATGTCGATGTCATGATCTCTAAGGTGACTGCAATGCCGACCCTAGAAATTTATCCTGAATTTTTTGTTCTATCTCGTCTCATCTAAAATATTGCACTACAAAATAATTCTTTACATTCCTCTTTTATTTATGTATGGCACTAAGATGATATCTCTAAGTTACTGTTACAGAATTTCATCATTCAGAACTCTGCTTGCCCCGTTTTCATTTGAATAACCTTTAATATATACAAATACGCCATCAGATTTGTTGTGTTTATACTATCATAGAGTATATAGTATAGTATATACTATAGTGAATAAAACTATAATGAGGTAAATTAACTATAACTAGCTTCCAAGCTCTAATGTTTACATCGAGTAACAGACCATCGTTATCGCGTATGTTTTTGTCGATATTTGGAAGATTATTAAACGAGGAATAATCATGATAACATATACTCTCCATTGGTCATTCCGCCGCCCCTGAAATCTCAAGCTTCTCGAAATTTCCACATGAATGTGAAGCATAGCCTCAAAGAAAAACCCGGCACCTGCGAAAATTAAAACTCGAATTGCTCATTCACGTCTTTCACCCCTCTTCCATTACAGAAGCACGGATTCACTTCAGGCAAATCTTGGAGGGGGGATCTGTCACCTCCAGACAACGCAAGCAACACCTTTCGTTAGAGTCGTTGCCGCCAAAATTTAATTTCCTGTCGAGTCTCTCCTTATAAACAGAACAATGGGCACATTAGCACCTTAGCCCCGCTTTTTTAATGCGAACGTCAAAAACAATGTGCCATAATAAAACTCCGAGTGAAACGTTGGCAATGGGATCTGCGAGATTAAAGGAAATACCTATACGTGAGGGGTTTCACTCCTTGAATAGCTGAATCTATTGTTATTTACTTGTCAAGATATCGGAGGAGCCTCTGCGTCATGTGAAACTGTATTTCAGAATCTGCTCAAACTAACATAAGATAGATTGGAGATTACATAATTATAGTTTCCAATATGAACAGAATTTTTCGTTGAAATAAAAATATTTTGTTAAAGAACACAAAGATTCACAAATACCGCTTTATTTCTTTCAGCGACGCGTTTTGGTTTATATCTAAATCATCGTCGGACTGTCAAATTTGACTTTTCACTAAGACTACCCAGGTTACTTGTCAACTAGCTAACTAGATTCGATCATGAATACAAAACTATAGTTCCCAAATCTAGCATTCTCTTAATCTTGTCTAATATAAAAATACAAATCGAAACGCGTTGCTGTAAGAAAGAGAGTTTCATTTGAAGCTATATGTTCTAATACCCAATTTTTTCTCTGAATGATGAAAGCGTTTCCTAAATAAGCGCCTAACAATCAACAAGGATCTGTCGTCATATTTTACGGTTTAGAAGATGTAGTAAAACTAATAAATTGGATTACTGGCTATTTTGTGACACCAGGTGGTAAACTGACTACGGTTTTAACAGAGGCGAAAAATAATGATGAGTACTTTTCATTGAATTACTATGAAAATTTTAAAAACTTCTCCTGTGCGTTTTTTTGGTTAATTGTGCTTTAGCTGGTTGATAGCTAAATCAACATGTGCTTATATATGAAACTTCACTAGCGTTTCGGATTGTTCGAATACTTTTTTCTAAGTACAAGACTGCAAAAGATTGAATTTTTGAAATTGAGTTACCATTGATGGAATATCTGAAGGATAACAGTGTTTTGTTATAAAACTAAAACTGAACTGAAGCTTTTGATTCACTAGAAATCGGTAAATGCGTTATCATTATGTTCTCTTTTACTTTATGTTATTTGAAATGTCTACCATGAAAATGAACAAAATGCAAAGGAGCCATGCAATGACGCATATTGCTTGACATATTTTGCAAATTTACCATTATGCAAGCTTCGTTACTATGCAGATGGACAAAAAACGTGATCTAGTGCAACTCAACCATGTGGTTCTTATTTAAGCACTTATCGCAACTTCTCCAGTTGCAAATAATAAAACTGCACCTGGTGGGAAGCTAAGGAATTATCAGCCGCACAATTATGCAGGCATTTGTTTTTGATAAGCTATAAATAAATCTAGATTGTAGTCACATACGAAACTAAAAGTTATTCAAATTCTCTATTGGATTGACATTTTATCGTCTCGCCTTACTATTGGATAGGATTAGCCCTGTTATTCCCTTCTTGTACATGTGAAAAGATGTTAATTCTAGGATGTCATCAATAAAAGATGAGTACATTGACATTGTCTTTCCAAAAAATGGTGTGGTTAAAAACCAGGATATGGATCGAATTTTAGGACTGCTTGTGGAATAATTATTACCTCCATTAGGCAAATGTATAATTAGCTTGACTAATGACAAAAATGAGTGATATTGTTTTTCATGCAGTATAATACGGCATGGAACATCAACATGATATTTCCAGTTCGATTTTGTTCAGCGCTCATCATATTACTCCGGCACTACTCATCCATTTATTATTCCTTGCTCACGCAGGCCAGGCCCAACTCCCTGTACAGTACCAACCATCTTATAAATAACTACTACTCCTCCATTATTGGCATCACCATTTTTCTAACTCCATGTGCTGCCAGCACACGTCCGCTACTGCACAAAATAAAACAACACCAACGAAAACTCACCTATTTAAATATGCAACGGTGAACATGTTGTAGAGCGACCCATAAATATCCTTGCTTATGCAATTGCAAGTAATTTTGATAAATTGCATGTTTTCCGAACGAGCTTTTTGCACCATCAATGTTCACAGCGGTTGGGGCAAGCTATATGCATGTCGAGTCGAAAACTTTTAAAGGAAGTATGGGTTTATTCACATAATTATCAATGTTCCATATGACAATGATACTTTTCTTTTGATGGTATGGAATTAAGGATAAGTTTCCCTGTACACTGCTCTTGATAAAACAGGAGATGAATGGAGTCGCGTAAGTAGACTTTTAAAAATAACCACGAGCATTTGTGAGGCAGGTTTCGCTCAATTAATAACATTGTCGGTCAAACATGATCTCGCTTCACGCTGACCTAACTATATTAATTAATACTAATAATTAACAAATAGCCTACAAGTGTATGCTGTCCACTGTGCATGTTTCGTCTTTAGCCTAGACTCGTCAGTATAGCCTGGCGGTCTAACTGTAGAGAGCAATCGGATGGTATTTACGTAACTCAGACAAGGTTGTGATAGCAACATCAACTCATCTCTAAGTGTCGTCCTCTATGGGGACGCCCATTGGCAACTTACGAAGTCAAAGGTCTTGGACGGATTTCAAGGATTTAGCTGAAGTAGGTTATGTAAATCTTAGAAATTTGATAAAACTTGAGAATTTTAGATGGTTTTCTAATAATAAAATATTTGAGGTCCTTCAGTTTTAATGTGTTTTAACTACAATTCAAAAGATCAACAGCTCAAAAGGTTCATTCAAATCTTTACTTCCTAAGTGATGCGATTGCGTAGGAAGTAAGCGTCATCCTACTTCACGCCATTCTTTATCTAACAACCATTCATCTTATTCACCAATAAAAATCATTCGCTCGTGTCTCCACGCCTTTTAAGAGAAAACGAGTATGGCGATGTAACCGAAAGAGAAAAATTTTAATTTTCACCGACGTAATTCATCTTCTTTTTCTAAACTGTTGTCAATTTCGCTGTCATCTCTAATACATCAAGGTAGCGCTGCTCCACGACGACACGGGACGTGACTAAAATTAATACACGACGAGGATGACGTCGAAGATCACCAGAACAGAAAGTCGTTTGTAAAGTAAACATTGTATTAACATATTTTTTACCCAGGTTATTAATGAGCGCCGTCGACTGACGGTGAGCTCGGGTTGACAGGCAGTCTGCGAAAAAATCGAAAAATAACTTAATATATTCTTACGCGGCAATTTGTCTCAAGTTGTTGTGTGGAGCTCTAAAATTGATCAATATGTATCTAGAGGACTAGGCGACTGCATTAGAATCCGTAACTGTGTAAATACAGCAAAGGAGGACATAATTTTTTAGTGAAAAACAGTCACAAAAAAAATTAGGTGCGGACGGGATTTGAACTCGTATCTCCAGCACTCCGTGCTGATCCCTTAAACCACTTGGCGACCGCACTAAGATGTTAAGATAATCCAAATCCATCTTGTGAGGTAAGAGCGACAGAATTTGATCTTGGTGGCGTGTTCTCCAGGTCGTGTGCGATTAGGTATGAGACAAATACAAGCAGATAGTGGCGCAAGTGCGTACGTACCTTACAAGATGTAATTGAATCTTCTTGACACCGCAGTGTGGCGGCAAAGCGATCTTAGTCGTTAAATGGAATGTTGGAGACACGGGTTCAAGTCCCATATGCAGCTAACATTTTTATGGATCCTTCTACTTTAGAGTTAAATGGAACATTTTCTGTTATTCTACCTCCTAATTAATCCGAACAATCCAACCCAAATATAACCTGCTCTATAAAGTTAGATATTGTCTCCCACTAAAACAAACAGAGTCAACAATGTTTGTTCTAATAAATGGAAATAGCGGTCAGACTCGGAGAAGTAGTTCTACTACCAAAGTTGCAAGCTGCAGCAGGTCAATTGATACCACTAATAAAATATTTATTCGTGTACCTTTAAATCAGACAAATTGGACGAAAGACCTGCAAAAAGACGTCCTGTAGTTTTTACTGTATAACCGAGACTTTTTTATATTTCACTCTAGGATAAAGTTTCAGGCAAGTCTTCTATTGTGAAAACATACTACGGTAAAGGAATAAAATATAAATTAGGCCCACTACTCATTTTCAATTTGCTTCGAAGCTATGACATAAGATATGGGAGATTTAAAGGGATCAATCGCCCCAAGAATATACGAAAATACGGAAGAATTGATTTTCTCATTTGACGATAGATCCCTTTTTTCAATAATGTAAGCATAAATGTTAAGGATGTGACCAATATTCGTACATGGCTTTATACTACATGGAAAATTAATGTCATAGCAAAACATACAGCTCTATAAGGAAAATTATTCATCATTTATACCCCCCCCCCCTTATTGCAGCAGGCCATCCACGTCACTGACTTGATATGTTTCCTTATTTCGTATGATATTGTGACGTCACCGGCAACTAGCATAAAAGAGACGTGTGAATACACGATGACTCAAATGACTGGCCTATATTACCGCTGACAAGGAGAACATTCCAAACACATACATGTAAATTTTATTTAAATTTATTCGATACAAGATTGTTCTCGGATTATTATGGATACGTGATTTTCGGATGTTTGGGTATGTATTGGGTTATCAATTTGAATAAGCGGAAATGGAGAGTCGTCCTGGTTTTCGTCAGGTATGCCACGAGTGGAGAAAATGGAAATGTGGATTGATTTTGTTGTGTAGGTATTCCAAGGCTCACTCTGTTGAATAGTATGGCTTCGACTCTGATGGAGTTATTTGAGGAGCCGTACGTGAAGGGTTGATATTGGCAATTCGTGTTTCAGCTGTGGATGTTTATTTTTTTTAATAAATGACCGCTCATGTTCCAGAAGGACTGCGACAGGATGGACGTCTATTCGCATTGACTTTAAAGTACCACCGGAGAGCCAACTCCTCAGCTCCTCATTCCATATCGTCAAGGTTCTCCTACTTTTAGACGAGAGCGTTGGTAGCTCGATCTAGTGAGAATGCGCCTGACGGTATTTGCTGTACTGAAAACTCTTGGTGTTATGTGAGACAGCTCGGGCGAACATCTGACACACGATGTGATATGATAATATCTGTAGAACTGGACGAATTCTGGTTCCGTAAACATGCGACCAGTACTTCAGCGATGGTCTAATATGAGCCTTGTAAAGTAGCAGTGAGCTCCTTGAAACGCTGTAGATTGAAAGCATTGGGAATCAATGTCCCTGATAGCTCATTCCATAACGCCAATGTTCTCCAGAAGAATGACTTTTGGAAGAGGCTTGTTTGAGGCGTTGTAAGCTTGATCTGGTGGGTATCGTTGGGTCTTGGTGTTATAATACGAGACAGCTCGGTCAAACATCTGCCATGAAAAAGTCTAAATAGAATAAGGATGGTAGCCACCCTTCTCCGATGTTCTAACTATGGAGCTCCTTGGGGTCGGCGCATCCATTGGACGTATGGTTCATTTCTGGATTGTATCTAGAAGCCTCAGAAGCTTGATGGAAGATGACTCATGTCTTTGGCATCCTTATATCTCCAGCATGTCACCTCTGTTCCAGCGACTGTTGCAATGGACGTGTTCGTGCAAAATTATTTCTTTGATAACTTTGACTCCAGCAACTCTGAATTCATGATCTCTGTTTGGCGAAATTTGATTACACGCTATTGATATTATGGAGCAGATGCTCCAGAGTATATTAAAATGACCAAGCTATTAGGAAAAAGGGAACTGTAGCGTTCCGCACGTATCCACAAGTGTACACACGATAAACAAGTGCATCTTGATTGCTTTGATCTACCGTGGAGGAGACTGTGCACGCGCACAGATGCTGCAGTATCCGGTAACTTTAATAGGAAAAAGGTAACGGGAGCGCCCCCTCGATGGTACGCCAGCAGCCGCCGGTGAGTCACTCTGCAATCAGGGGGTGCGTCGACGAGGTGAAGGACCGAGAAGCATAAACGGTGGAGTGACAACAGATGAATGGCGATTACATTTTTTAAATATGAAGGATCAAATGCAAAACCGGAAAGTTGAAGTGTGGGTTGTTGTGAGTTAAATGCAAAAAATGCTACCAAACTCGTTATTTCATTCCAATCCCGATTCCAATGAAGTTGGAAAAATAAAAATAATTTTTGTTTTGAACTGAATTCTGATTTATGGACAATTGGACATATTTTACATGCTTACCAGGCACTTTTATCAATCAAACACTAGAGACAAACCACGCCAACTGTTTGACCATCCTATTTAGCTTCTTGTTGATCAGCCGTCCACTTTTCTCTATCATCCTTTGTCTCAAACACAAAGTGCACCTAATGGCTCACGGCTACCGTTTGACAAGTGGATCTCGATTAAACGAAAGAGGTTATTAATGAACAGATATGCATCACTGCGGATTTACGTACGGTGCTCCTCCATTCTAAAATGTAAACACGTTTTAAATTGCAAACAGAAAAGGGTGCCTTGAAACAGTTGCGAATAAGATAGCGGAACAAATGCCTGCGACACGCTGATGGCGATATTGGACCATGTGGTGGATTACCTTCACGCTTTTGTTATGGTAAATAGGTGCTGAGATATTGGCCCCAGATGTAGGCAGTAAATGGAAAATGCAATAAGCTTCCCATTTCACCTTGTACATTGATTATTTTGCTTGGATTTAAGTTCTTTGATTCAACGAATGTTCGATGTGATGAAAGATACCTTTTTTATAGATAGCCAAGCTATACTGACGAGTCTAGGCTAAAGACGATGTCGCTGTTGACAGATGTCATAAGGGAAATATGCGGCCGCTTCAAGGCAGTCCAGGTATTAGGACCTTTGACTTCGTGGGTTGCTAATGGGATTCCCATAGAGGGGGATGCTTTACAACAGCTTTGGACTGCATTTAATGATCCTTTCCGTGCCTATATTCTATAGATGACATAGGCATTCCTATAGATTGTAGATGCTCTTACTTTGCCATCATTCAGGGAATCCTTCTGTTCAAATAACTCAATTTTATCTGTATGACAAGTATTCCTAATGCATTACAATCTAGACAGTATTAAAACAATTTCGATTTGATCAAAGTTGGAACACAGCAAGTGGGGAAAAAAGATCTTGTTAACTCAGTCGGAAAGGCAAAGAAAAGCATGCCTGCAGCGTCGATGACTGGTACAGATAAAAGAAAACTTTCACGTATATATGATGGCTGCACAATGGATGGGTAATAACAGGAGCAACAATAGAACGCAATATACGGTTGGAAGGCCAATTGTCCGATGCTTAAGTAGGTAGAGATATATATAAAAGGGAGAAATATAATATAGAGGCGGATATTGTCGTTAGTCAAGCTGTGCGGTGGAACACAACGAAATAAATTGAACCTTATGCGGTGGCACTTCCAGCATATATGTATTGTGCCAACAATCAAAACCGAATTGTTCGAACGTTGTACAAAGTTACAAAAATTAAAATTTCGTAAATTTCTAATGTGCTTCAATTTGTTTCTAAAGCTTCATCGGAGAAATATATTGAAATGCGTAACATATACACATATTTGTTTTTGAAATGTATTGTAACGTTTACACAGTGGAGGAGTTTTTTTATGGAAAGATAAGGAATCAAGTCAAAAAACTAAGTGAGACTTTACCACAAGGAATAATAGAACCTGATGACTGGACGCAGGCATGGGAAAAAATTAATCAACTCACCAAACTCAAAAAACTGCTAGAGGGCAAACTTCTTCGAACAGAAATCACCTCCGTATGGTTACTAGACTTCTCGTAGGACATTCTGGCCTGAAGAGGCATCTGAACAGACTAGGGCTTTATCACGTATAGACCTTAACTGCAAACAATGTGGCTAAGGAACAGAGTCAGCCTCTCACATCGTCTTTGAGTGCCACGCTAGATCAGGAGGAATCAGATCTTTGGGAAGGCTAGGCCAGAATCAGAGTTGAGTAGAATACCAGAATGGGGACTGTACAAACCAGTACAAGGTTCAAGACTGCTAGAATGGATGCTGTGAGCAATGTTAGTATGAGCACAATAAGCCTCAAGGCTGCAGTATTGATGGAGGCATTACTTCGGACGCTGGACAGCTTCTAGGACAGGAAAAGTGAATTTCATCAAATAAAAGTGTCAATAGCTTGAGAGAAAAGACGCAAAATATTTCACTTGAGAGTAAGAAATAATGTAACTTAGTTTTGAACATTATTATCCTACATCATTACGAGTATATACGTATATTTGAATATATATATATACTGGTACCTACTGAAAATATACCAAAATGTATTTTTACGTGTACTGAGTTTTGTAAATAAGAAAAAATCAGACTAGCCAAATTTTACGATACACCCTGAAATGTTCTGGAATATGAAGAAAGTATCCTAAATGTTGTATGTTTTTATTATCACCAATAAAAATGGGGTATTTTAACCCCTTTTGGACCATCATAGACAGTCTTGATGTTGAAGAATGTTGTGTGCTTGGACTTATTGGAGCAACATATATGGCTCCATCTATAGTATATATTTTCTTCTGGTTTAGCAATTGTCTAATAGATGGCGCTGTAGTGAATCTCGATTTTCGAATGTTGAAATTTATCATGTATGTCCTTATTATCATCAATAAAAATGGGGTATCTTAACACCTTCTGGACCATCATAGACAGTCTTGAAGTTGAAGAATGTTGTCGGTTCTAGCAATTAAGGCAATACTTGATAATTTACCGCCAACTTGGATGTACCTGCTCCATTCAGATGCCTGTTATGAAAGAATAATATAAAACTTCATTTTTGGAAAAACTAACGAATGTAATGTTTCTGTAATTTCTTAATTGTTTCCTGTGGTTGTCTCTATGTGTCATCTTATATTTCCCACTGAGTGCTCATTTTAAAACCACATACCGTTTATTGAATACCTCCTCTTGGACAATTTATGCTAGAGCAGCGTAAACGTTAAGTAAAGGTATTCAGTCAAAGGTATATGGTTTTAATTAGCCGCCAGTAAAACATCCTGTATGTTTTACTGGCGGCATATAATTTTATCCATAGCTCCGCCGGGCTAACTGGATCCAATGCCCCTCGTACATTTAATTTACGTCACTGGCTTTCAACCGCGCCGGGAAAACTAATGGATGCCACCCGCCATGCCATTTCACCGTTCTACCTTGTTCTGTGAGAGCCATTGTGGAAGGTAAGCTAAAAACGTGAGCTACTACCTAGCTCTATTATTCTTTTCTGAAAATCGATCCCGACGTGCCTTTTGACGTGAAGAACCTTGTGTTTTTGCCCTGAATGCTAATTTCCAGTTTCCACCGCGCCAGCGGCATATGGAGCACTCGGTCGGACGGTAGAGCCGCTGAGTGGCTCTGGAAACAATGAAGCTTTCGGATTGGCGTGCGGTAACAGCTTAAAACTTAGGTGAGGTAACTGCGTTCTACAAGGTCTGTCTCGTTTCCGTCGAAACTGATTTAAATTAACAGCTGATGATTGCGCCACCTATGAATCATCAATTAAATTTCGTTGACACATGTTTCAACAAAATTTTGTAGCGTTCTCCCATTGTTTTCACATAACCAAACATCATGTCAGTCGGTCGGAATACCGCTATGGAAAAACGATCGAATATCAAGTATTGTTTCAAATTTGGCAAAACAGCTCCAAAAAAATTCGACTCGATGATAAACTTTTAGGGTAATCAGTGTCTATCTTGTGCTGGTTCGCTAAATATCGTGATGTTTGTGAGGACTTTGAAGACGAAAATC
Organism: Bruchidius siliquastri; assembly: GCA_949316355.1. Classification (NCBI taxonomy): domain Eukaryota; kingdom Metazoa; phylum Arthropoda; class Insecta; order Coleoptera; family Chrysomelidae; genus Bruchidius; species Bruchidius siliquastri. The sequence goes on along the minus strand of OX438533.1, from coordinate 37,224,594 downwards.
GCTCACAGAAGCCTTACAAATCTAAAATAGCTTTTGGCTAAAACAATCATCATAACGCTCGACCACGAACCGTACTGGCCTGATCTAAAACTTCTGGCTGTTTCCAAAACTCCTACAGTCCAAAAATTCTACTATAACTTACAATTTTGTGTTGACTAGGAGGGGATTATTTTGAATAAGTATAGTGAAAGCAACCCATTGGAAAGCGTTATTTGTTTTACTTTATAGCAGTCTCATCGGAAATGAAACAGACCGTGTTTCTCTTGGTAGAGAATGCTCCAGTTATATGTTGGATTCCATTACTATTTGTAGGAGAGAATTAGAGAAGATAGAAGAAGATGGCATTACTGAAACTTCATCTTATTTATCCTAGAATGACGCGTCAATAATCCTGGAAATTTATAAATACGCTATGAAAGGTATCTTCCCCGCTCTTCTTGTACATCGACAAACTGGAAATAACATTTAATCCTATCTACAGCTTCGCTGATTATAGCACCCTTATTTTCTGCATCGAACAGGGAAAACGACTACCATCCCAACAGACTTTACTTCGGCGAGGCCAGCATGTCGCTCAGATTAAATTAGGACATTGCAAGAATTGTGGAATGAGAATCTACTAATGGAGTTCAATTTAAAGCGCAAAAGACTCAGACAACAGCTCTGAAAAATAAGTTGTATGATGGTGTACTAGCCGTGGAGATGGAGAGACGGTCAACATTTGAATCATCTTCCATCAAGGCTGTGGGAGTTGACATAATCAATAACATGTCATTGCACAATCATGTTGCTGGATTCGCTGGATCGGCATCTCAGAGGCTTGGTGTTCTCTTCCGCTTCAGAAAATTATATCCCTTGGAACAGCTGCTGCTACTCTACAAGACCCAGTACTGCTCGCATCTGTGGGGATCTCCTCTGAAGTACTCATTAAAGCTTCTTGATACAACGTCTAGTTGACACGAAGAGTTTTATTCGTGAAATTATGTATTAATTACACAGTCTTTTCATCTGCATGATGGAAGAGTTTCACCAACTAAACGAAAACTCACTAGTTCGAGCTGACAACGCCTCGAATAAGCCTCTTCAAAAAGTCAGTCTTTTGGAGAACCTAGCCGTTGTGGAATGATCTGAGGAGTTTGCTCCGCGATGGCATTTCAAGGTCAATGTGAATAGACATTTATCCTCGCGCAACGCTTATGAAGCGCGATAGGCTTTCTGCCATTGCGTGAGGTTGAAAATCTCGATTGATGTGGACCATAAAATTCTGATGATACTGAAAGTTTGCAGCGGTGTTATTGAAACATCTGCATTGTCTACAAATTTCATCTCCCTAAGAATTATGCGATAATTTAATAATCATTACATTTTTTTATCTAATTATAATAACCTAAGTTATATTTTTCGCTATGTTTAGAGTAAATGCTACTTCATTAAAATACCTATTTCAATATATTACGACCTAAATAAACCTGTCATAATATTTTCAAGTACAGGATGCGCAAAAACACGAAAAACCACTTGGAACAGGTATTTTTCCAGAGTTGAAAAGTAAATTTGGTTTGTTTATTGGCTTGAATGGAAGCCAAAACCGTTTCCTGTACCGTACGTTCTCTTGAACTGGCATATAAATATGAACATGTCATAAAGGATATAAAAACTAATCTGTTACGTGGAGACGACCGATCATAAAGATGACAACCAGGAACTCTGGAAATAAATGGTAATTCAATGTATGCACCTAACCGCTAAATTCGTAGATTTAATGAGTATTGCAATTTTCCAAAAATAAATGGCCATAAAATGTTGACTACGCAGGTCGAATTGGTACAAATTATCTGCGTTGCATCAGATTTTGCTTCCTGCGTACAACCAAGAAAACATATTCGTCCCAAAAAAAGTAATTTGCGAAACCTGAAACATGACCGCGACAAAATATGTAAAATGTATTGTATTTGTTTAATTAGAAATATTTGTAGAAATGGCCTTGAGACTGGATGTTGACATCCTTCTATCAGTTAGAAATTCTGGAGCCGCGACTCCGACTGTTTTCAATATTTAAATGCAAAGCTTTCAGTTTCTTGAAATGGCTTCCTAATAATAAATTACGGCTTTTCAGTTTCGGTGTTCGTTGGCACGAAGATATGCTTTTTTTGCGCTGCCTTATCCACCTGAGATCAAGTATTTTGACCATCTATTCATTCTTTATCCATATATTGTTGCCTGTTGAATAAATAAATTTATATGCACTCAACTCCGTTTGAAACTATATATATGAATGTTAATCAGATTTAAAAAATGTTGAATGTGCTCACATATATATGTTACTGTGAAAGACCGAAATCCGGTGAATGTCGAGATATACCGGTGAATATCAACATTCACCAAGTTACTTGGCGTATGTCCGATATATTGATCAAAAATAATTATTTCTAACTTACACCGGCGAATGTCAACATTCATCATGCACTCATGGTGTATGTTCAAAAGAAACATTTTTTTCTAAAATAAAACAAAATTAAACATTATAGGTTATCATTTATTTATAAAATACAACATTATGACTTCATAAGTAATATTTTTGTATTTAACTTGAATTCTTTAAGCATTCGTGTTCTTACTCCAAGGCCTGTTCGTATGTGAGTTTCGGAAAGTATATTAAACAACTCTTCATTTGTAAGATAATATTGAATATTCATTTCTCCTGGTTTTAATGGCACAATCAACTTTTGTTCGTCACTAACTTTCAAAATGTCAAATCGTTTTAAACGCCTATAGTCCAAAGGTGTACTGCACTTACTTTTAGCTAAAATTACTTCAGAGTCGATTTTAGAGTGCCTTTCTTGAGAAAAATAAATACAATTGTCTTCTCGTTTACTTTTAATTAGGGTATGTAACTTTTCAAGAAACTGATCAGTATTTACTATATTAGCTATTGAACACAAATTATAACACCTAACTCATATATATTAAAATTAAATTAGTAGGAATGCACACACACTGTCAGTGAAACCTTGCGTAAAACTGACAACAAGCCCACACGGAAGGGAACCGAAGAAATCGCAAAAAGCCACTTCTAACCTGTCATTTCTGACATCGACCGAAGCCTTTGTGCGCTTGTCGATATACACCGGTGAAGGTCCGAATGTTTTAATAAAACTAATAAATGTTCGGTCTTCCACCAACACATTTGGTGTCTGTCGACATTAACCGGTGTATGTCGACATTCACTAATTTCGGTCTTTCACGGTAACATATACATTCTACGTATCAGGCAAGTCAAAAAAATGGGTGAATATTGCTTTATAGTTTGCGAGGATATCATTTTAAAAGATGCAGTAGTCTTCAAGCTACTTATAGGCGTATATAGACACACACACACTTAGATGTGGAAGCAAAGCGCCTTCATTCGAAATCGCTTGAAAATAAATAAATAGCTATAGATATGGATGTTTCGTCATTAGCCTAGACTCGCCAGTATAGCCTGGCAGTCTTAGATGAGTTGATGTTCGTAAATCGGAGTTTGATGGTGGTGTCACAATAAATACGAGGAACGTAGAAGAACCACAATGTTTAGTATATATGGACATCAGTTTATACATCTAAGTTGCACTGACTACAACAATATATCACTACCCCTAACATTTAGTTTGCCTATCAAAGTACAAAATGACAAAAATTTTATTTAGAAAATAACTACCATATTGGCAATAACTCAAAAACTTAAGGATAGCGTTTTGACTTCAACTATATTAATTTTCATATTTGTTGAATCTAAAATGTGTGACATAAAGCATCGTTACTCCATAACCACAATTTCTCATGAGAAAAACTCAACGTCAGCATAACATGCACAAAGCTCCTCCACTCGATATCCAGGAGTGACCCTGAGGAAAAAACTTTCAACTATTGGTTAGAACATTGCTTTAGGCTTATCTTTCTCATATTCCCTCGTTGCCTCTTCTAGAACATTGTATGCATCCTGACTAATCCTGTGTCCTCAACTGAGTGAAACTGTCCCCCAAGGTATTTCACAAAAATATATTTACGCGGCAGTATTCATGTGTTGACACTAAGATTAGTGTGCTTTTCCTATAATAAGTGACTCACCAATATTTTAATTGAACTCATAATTTTTCAGGCTCTTACTCTCTGTCCTAATATTGTCACATAAAAATTGACGCTCATCTATTCACCGGGATATTCTAATTTAATAACACCTAAACACGTCTCAGACCTGTGAAAAGTAGGCCGACATACATTTATGATGATGAATAGTGCTACGACAAGTAGAGTCCGCTGTTTGTCGCTGGAGCTCCGAAAGTACGTGTTTTTTCAAAATGTAACTTTGACGTGTAATAACGTTTCAGGGAGCGAATAATAATAGAAAACGAAATCTTATTCCTTAATTTGTTAATTATCGGAGTCTAGTTCAGATTGTGATCATTCGCGTAGATAGGCCTTCTTTTTAGGGGGACATTTATTATATATTTTTAGTAATACACACAAAAAATTAAATCAGTTGCTAACGTAACTAAATTTAAAAACAATAAATTGTCACTGAAGATGGCACTAAAATACGGCGAAACGTATTATTTCACGAAGATCCCAGAGATTATTATTCCGGAATATTATTTTGTCTAATTTGAATTTCGAATCAAATATCGCCTACTTGGAATTTCAAAGCAATAAAAACTTCAAAATAGAATGAACTGTTTGGTTGCTTGACAATTTGATAACTCCATACTATCAAGAAATGTAGATATATCGGAGCCTGATCCACATGCAATATTTATTGCGGCAGACCAGATACAAATCTGGGGAAGCAAGTTGGGTCAAAAATAGAATCCACTAGGTGTAAAATATTTTTTGAGAAGATTTATAGATGCCATTTATGAGGTGTGCGTTGTTTTTACCGTTTCAGAAAAACAACAAAATCGAATTTTTAATGGCTAGGCATATTTATAAACTAACCTTAGCCATTGGAGAATCAGTCAGTCTATAATTGTTGAGATGTTAAGCAATAAGGGCGGTTGGTGTAGTAGAAAATTTTACTTAGCGTATTTCAATTATGCTCTAATAACTACTAATGGAACACTTTTCACTCAATGAAACTTATTACTAATCGCTGGGGAAATCAAAATTTTATGGTATCCTGCTAAGTAAATTAATTCTGAAATTTACTTATTTAGCTGTTCAATCAAAACTTTCCTAAATAAAATAACAAGTCGCGATGATTAAGAGGAAAGTAGAAGAATGAAGTCAGACACGTGTGTCGCTAAGTTGGTTCAATGGATTTTATGACAAACTTGGTGAGGCATCTTAAAAAAATATGTGAATTCATCTTTTTCGTAATGTTGTTTCCCACCATTTCTGTTCTGAAAACATGGACCTCGCGGAAGCCTCGCCAATAATATCACCAAGTCACAGCCTCAAAGAAATCGCGGTATTTTACTGTCGTTATAACCGGGTTCTTCTGTATTGAACATTATAATTGAGTTATGTTAATGTAATACAAAGCTTCAAAATGGAAACCCATCATAACATGTAATTGGTCAGCCTCGTAAAGGAAAGTTGTGTGGTTCGAACTTGCTCAGCTTTTCTTCCGAGATCCTTAATACGAATTTGCTTAGCGCCTTTCATCTTCCGGATCAGCAAGTAAATAACTGTCATGGAGGTGGCCAAGATTCGTAGTCGTACTATGATGCAAGAGCGGTCAGAGATCTCTACTGTTCCAAAATAATGGCTCTGTATCACTGTATTTCTAGATACGTAGTTTAAAATTCGGAAAAAAATTTCTTTTCACGGTAGTGAGCCTAACATTAGCATTCGGATCCATTGAGGTATGTACCGGCGTAGTTCTCTTAGTAGGGCATCTGTCCGGCAAACAGAAGCTGTATGGTTTATATAACATAGAAGGCCAAGACATTTTCTGGTCTTCTAATCACCAATTTATATTTTGCTAAGACTTAACGAATTAGCAAGTGAATAACTGTGACATCAAGCCATTCTATATGGATTTTATTAGGAATTACAAATACTTCAAGCGATTCTGAATTTTGTTTTATTAATAAAACATTAAGCCCGAATCATTGTGATGGCAAGATACAGTTTTTTATCGTATCTATTTTCTATTATCGTTAAGACTACCCCGAGGTTCAAATCAAACGTATATCAATTTTCATTTCAATTGCTGTAATCTTTGTCGAAACTACCCTGTCGCAAACACGTCTATATAATCATTCAATAAACCGGAAGTTGATGAATAGTAAGCAATTTACACTTCTCAGAAGACATCTATGTATATCGTTGGGGGTAACGCCTCCTCGATATCGAGAACCGCATGCGAAGACGCCGGTGAATAGCGTAATTAACCGTATAAGCAAAGATAACATAGTTAAGAGGGGAGGGGAGTTAATTGAAAGCGGCGCCAGTTATCTCATCAAGGTGAATTATTCGCAGACACAGAGACGAGTTGCTCATGGCACACGCGTTTCGCGAACGATGGCTACCTATATAATTTGCGTGATATTCTTACTTGTTTACTTCACAGGATATAACGTCGCAGTCATAGGACTAGGAATGAAGATCATGTACAGCCAAAGGCAACAACACATTATTCTGATCCTATGCTATGTTACGCTACGCCATGGTATCTAGAAGATCTGACACTGTATATCGTCATATATGCTACACGTTACCAATCTGCACTTGACATTTATATTTATTTGTTAATCCGCAAGATGTGGACACTTCACAAATTCGCAATTGAAATCGGAAAGAAAGATCTAAGTCTATGCTCAACACTATGCATCAGACATGCATGTTTCGTCATTAGCCTAGACTCTTCAGTACACCCTGGCGGTCTGACTGTGGAGAGCAATTGGGTGGTATATACGTAACCCAGTCATGGGTGTGATAGCAACACCTGGACTGCCTTGAAGCGGCAACGGATGTCCCTTACGACATCTGTCAACAACGGTGAACTGATTTACAGCGACATCACTTGTTGTTCGTAAACACCTTTGCGATGTACCGTTATCTCGGCTCATTTACATCAGGAGCTGACAACTGATATTAAATCTATGCTCTCCTTTATGCATCAGACCTGCTATAGACCTGGATTTTTCGTCTTTAGCCTAGACATTTAACTTTATATATAACCTAATATTATAGGTGCAGTTGTATCAGTATGTTTTTCATGATTGTGATGGGATTTTAGGGCTGCTAGTCCACTTGGACTAACTTTTGGGAACAATTCAAATTACCTTCAAGTTTTTGAGTTTATAAGAGATTTGTTTTTTAATATTATTTCAATGCTATTTCAATTATCAACAGTTCTAAAGTTCGATCAAAATTCTTATCCCTAAGCTGATATATGTGGGTGTGGTATCACTTGAGTGGCTAGCTCTGATTGGACCGGACGGCGTTCTGGTTGGATTGACGTATTTTTCTGCTGTCGTGCCACGTTTATATTCAAGTTCGTTCGGTCCAGGCTGGTTTGTTCATTTTTCTTACGAGTGGCTGCCATATTGGTTTAATATCTAAGTTTCAAGCAACGTGACATCATTATTCATGATACTTGTTGTGATACCACCTTTGCCAGGTTCGTATCAATATCCGAAACCAGAACTTTCCCTCAAAATGTGCAGTCACATTCCCCAAAAGGAAAAATATCCCTTCTGTACGCGCGTGCAAGGGTAGCACAGTAAACGCTAGTATAATGAATGCGTTGGCCGGTCTCGCAATTACATAGTTTAATTCGAATGTAATTTATAATTCCGCATTGTCATGCATGTGATGTGCACGGCTTGCTAAATGGGCGGGCGTTTTGCAGCGTCCGACGTAGGTAAATTGGAGGTACGCGACGGGTAAAAACGACAACGCGGACGCGGTGCAGCCTGTTTGGCCGACCGTGAAGCTACGTGATCGAATCGGACACAGACGAGCCTTTCATTTGCACGTGCACGCGTGCGACGTGCGATAGCCACCGAGTTATGGTCCATACGATGTCGCTTGATGCTACAACGTGTTCGGATTGTTATGCTTTCGGGGCATCACAAGCGGCCTCAATTGCACAATAATTGTAGAAGAAATTCTCAGTTGCGATATTTGTGTAAAGCTATACTCACGATAAACATCTATTTTCACGCTAAGACAATTTATTCGTTGAGAAAATTATTATTCATTCGAACCAAGAAAAGTATATCTTCGAATTCTTCTAAACAAGATTTCTCAAAAGAAAAAATATAATTTTCTTGACAACTAAGATTTCAACGCTTCCAGCAAGTATTCAATTTTGTTAGTCAGGTTATCATATCTTCTAACGGAGCCCCGTTTACTTCAATCCAGAATAGGATCATTTGGGGATTCGCTCCAATTAATTCGTTTAACTCGCATCGCCATCTCCGTCAACGGCATTTCAGCGGTACGCATTTACAACCGTAGCGTTGGTAACAGCTCTTCAAAATTACCAAATATTAGTACTAATACTCTTAAATTCTTCCTCCAAAAGGATCAACAATGTTTGTTTGTTTGTGGAGTGCTCTAGGCTTTCTGCTTACATGGAAGGTTATTTAGAAGACAAAAAACGGACCACGGATATACGTCCTGCATCATCAATTTTGCATTTAATGTGGATGCATTTATCACTTGCAGACAACAATGGCGCAAACTAAAAATATTTCACATTGTTTTTTTCCAATTATAAAACTGTACGGTATCACCTAATTGAGTGTAAACATTGCTGTTGTTGTTCTTGACGTTTGCCAGCGAATGCAAAATCCAACGAAAATTCGGAATCAAACAGGGCAGTAAATAAAATTGTCCACAATACATAAAATTAAAACCGACAGCCACGGTTGAATCCAGACAGGTTTCGAATGTGCGGCAATTTTCCAGTCCCAATTGTATACCTATAAGGGACCAAAGAACAACGCCAAGGGCGGGGAGGGGTTTTTGTTGTCTGAGGAGCAAGGTTATTTTTTCAGCAAACTTGGAACTGTCACAGAACTATACCAATGTGACTTCTTCCTACCATTTATCTACGTCATATAGTACTTACCCTAATTCAAGTTTGAATGGTGTTGTACAGATAAACAGAATATGAAAAATATGTACCTGTAGTTAAGCCAAAGGAAATGCGTTCACCATTTGTAACAGAACTACCTGAAGACGATTGAAGATAGCATATCGTCGTGATACTCAAAATTTTATAGACAATGGAAGTCCGAAATAAAACTTTTGAGTACGAATGTTTGTGCTGGCTCTGTATCTGTAGTTTAGAAAAATAGCATCAAATAGGTTCACGAAATGTTCTAATTGGATTTTGCGGTTGATCTTTTAAATTTCAATTAAAAAAATGTTGGAGAACTGAAGGACCTATATCTTTTATGATTTAAAGCTTGAGAAAAATTCAAAATACCTGAATTTCTAAGATTTCCAAAACAGAATTACCGGTTCTGAAATGCCATAAAAATATTTATTAAACTGATATCACTGCACCTGAAATACAGAGTCAACCTACTTGACGCTTTTTTTAGGTTTAATTTCATCTTTGTAATTATTTGTTATCCTTATTCACGTCCTATTAGCAGTTAATGCAACAGAAGTAGGACAAAATAAAGTGTGGCAACCTCAGCAGTCTGACATGTCGGGAGCGTCTAACCATATTATATTTTGATATCTCAAAAAGCACGAAGTAATACCGCGGTCAAAATTTTATAGGTGATAGAGCATCTTATACCAACTACTATTTTTTTTGGAACCACCCCCCGACCCCAATATTTTTCACTCACCAAATTGTTTTAGAGGCTTCGGAATCATCCAAAAATAGAATGTGAACGTTTATTATTCCTTTCTTCTTTATCAATAACCCGAATTACAAACGCTACAAAGCTTCTTCGTAACCCCAGGATACACAAAGTATTTTCCAAGTTATGGAGATTACCGGACAGAGTACAGACAGAGACAAACAGACAGACAGACCAACGTATACGTCGTGAAACTTCAAAAAAGCATAATCTTCCGAAATTGAAATGTTTCTTGATTACAATAGTTTCCCGATAATTGGAACAGGAAGTAAAAGGCCGATGCAGTGGAAACGTTAGTGAAGTTAATTTAGTAGTTAAATTTGGCATATTTTATTTAACGGCTAGGAGAAGAAAGATGAGTCGATCTTCATCATTCATCATTCAAGTTAGAAGACATTTTTACAAACTCCTCCACTTAGTTTGTTGTGACGGATACTGTACATTAAAAAACCTGCTATCTAGAAACTGCAATGCAACTTTCTGTGTTGCTTTCTTACTACACCACAACAGACTCTTCAGTGCTTAAAGGACGTCATTCGTGCCATCGGTTTTTCCGGTGTAAAGATCCGGCGGAAGATATGCACTTAATCCATTACAATCATAGGTTTGATCCAGCGTGTACTTTGAACTGTTCGAGCGCCACAACGCAGATAAGAAGAGAGGTGAGCTTTGTCCCGTTGATCCCGTCGAACCTTTGTAATTTCCCGCAATCTCAAAATTACTGCTCAAATGTAGCGGACGGGATTACGTTTAAGACGAGGTCTCGTAGCGGCGCAATGCAAGACGAATAAATACGGATTGGAGAGTTAATGAAGTTTCCTTTAGGGACTCTAAGAGTGAAATAAAAGTCAATAGAAGGCATAGGTTGCTGCTGTAACCTACTATGTTAATTCATAGGGATTTAACTAGGTTGTAATTAAAACAACATTTTAGACTAGGAAATGTTTATTAAATAATAAGTTGCTTGCTCCGCAAGATGGAGTTTGATACATAATTCGCATTCAGAAATCCGAAAAAGATGACCCAGTGCGGGAATTGAACTCCTCGAGATACGAACGACGCGCGCAGTTTGAAATTCGGAAGAATGGTTTTAGGGATTCTGCTGAACATATCATCCATGCTATGTAACGACTTACCAACTACCCAGTTGGTTCAGTTGGTTAGAGTGTCCGACCGGCAATCGGAAGATGCGTGATTCGAATCCCGCACTAGGTCTTCTTTTTCAGATTTCTAAATGCGAATTATGTGGGAAATGTCTGTTTTAAAAAGTAAGCAATTGGATTTTTTCTGTATTTTTTCTTAATTTGCAATATTATCAATTAATCTGTAGAATCGAATTAATGCACAAAAGCTATCCACCGAATTTCATGAAATTTGGTGTGATGGTTTCTCGCACTATTTTAGCTAAATTTAAAAATCCCACCTATTATCTGGGTGCTATTTTTTGGCATCGTTTTTTAACTTTTGTTATTTTTGGACTATAAAAAATATTTATTTCGAGATTGAATTTGGGAATTTTATCTCCTTAGAAATTTTTCCTTAAAATGATTAGTTCTTTGCATAGATCAACTGAAAGAATAAAAAATAATTACATTTTGGCAATTTTTCAATAATTTGGTTAATACAAATTTGGCAACATGTTTTTCAACCTATGTATAGTGATACCATTGTCTCTGCTAACATTTTCTATCATATAGAAGACATCCAACCCAGAATTGAAAGAACTCAACTATGTTGATGTTGATTTCAATCGGTTAATTGTCTCAAGATTAACAAGTTCTGTTTTGAAATGAAAGCTATTTATACAGAAGGTTGCATTTGAATTGTTATCATTCCAAAACGACAGCCCGAAACAGATCTCAAAATCTGTCATCTTTTGATATGATATTTTTACTGTTGAATAAAGTCAGACACATTTTATAAAAAGAAACAGTGAATTTATAGAATACATACTATTTTATTTGATGGCACAATAATATCAAACTAAAACTATTGATAACATAAGTAGGTACTTAGAATATTTTCTGACCCATAGGAGGCACTTTGTTGAAGTGTCACCGTTTGTTTGTGCATTTTCACAATTTTCAAATGCAGTGTTTATTGTTTGTCTGAAAGTAGTTCACAAATCTTATAACCATGTCCAAACCTCAAGTTTATAACTTTGTAGGTAAGTATAAGTGAAATAAAGGCTCAGATTGAATGTAGACTGTAGATGATTTTAAATTGGCAAAACACTCCGATTGTTCAGAAAAAAAAATGTTTATTGAAACATAAAGTTTCAGAAATTATATTCCCTTTCAGAAGCGCGTTTCCATAGTTATGCAGTGAATAGCTATCATTATAGCGAATGTTTCTCGATCTTGCGCAAGTTAAAATAATTGATCGATAGTGTGGATTTCTGTCCAGTCGCAAATGTCCTTCAACATTGATGCTTATTCTCTACCAACCTCTATTCGGACTTTTATTTTGGTTATTATTACTTACAAAATACCTCAAAGAATTTGACCTAGATAGGACATTTTATAACATTTTGCGGCTGTTAAGAGCTATCGAACTATTGAACGTTTGAGCCTGTCTCTACCCATGGTATCCGTCGCACTCTGCTATGAACCCACATCTTCAGGGCTACTAGCCGACTTATAGTGGCTGTTTCCAGAATCCAAATGAGAGCTATTTCGTTTTCATGTCTAATTTCTTTATCGGGATCCATTTGCTCCGTTACATAACCTCACAAATATTCAACATATTTTACTCTTTCTATTGGCTGTTCATGGATACACTTTCTTGCAGATTATCACATAAAATAACATATCAGATGAAAGCTTGATATTACTGATTTATCAATTCACCATTTTTTATGCCATCTCATGCTCTTCTAGAGCTTCATTAAAATTTCTCTCAGAAAATAATATTAAACAGTGACAGTGATGAGAACAGAACCGCACCCCTGCCATACTCTTGATACACATAGAGCCAGTGAATTTAATTGGCTGTTCACCCTGTATATCTAGCTTAAGTGTGTCCGGATACATGAATATATTAATACCTGGACTTGCCGGCGACAAATTCGCTAAGACACATTCGCTAATTCCGCTTGCGTGCAACCAGGTTAATTAGCGCCGTCACCTACGCTTATTAACCGAGGTGTATGTACAGTGGATAGATTCGTGAACATTACCGGTCCAAAAATATCGAGGCACATCCTGGATCAGGTGACCGACGCAAATAAATTACTCAGCTACTGAACAAACAGGAGCAAATTGCTCTGAAAATTACCTGTTTCAGTTCTGAGAGATTTCATTGGGAGGTTGGCTAATAAGGCGCATTTATCAAAAGGAGCTAATGACATGCCACCGCAAGAAAAACATAATTCCTGACGTCTCGGCGTAAGCTGACGTTCGTAATTTTGGAAAGGCAGAGAAAAATGGAAAGAGGACGACTTAAAGGCGTCATCAGGGCAGGAAAAATATGTGTTTTACTATGATATGAAGCATTAGCCTTAAGGTATATTCAAGATGACCCGATTTTATTAGCTGCGTCTCCATCACATAACAGATATTATGGAACACCAGCGATATTTTAAGGCTTGAATTTGTATTTGATACCCGTAGCGCCATCTGTGATTCAGAGGTCTGAACTTTGCGGAAGTATGGAATAATCTTGAAATGGCTGGAGGTGAACCTAATCTGTGACTTTCACACGCTGTTACTAGATTCACCCATGTGTATATAAGTGTTTAATTATCTATCAAAGTAAGGGAATTTCAACACTATGGCGACTATACGAAGTCAAATGTCCTAACACTTGGACTTTATGATAGAATCTTTGACTTCGTAAGTTGCCGATGGAACGCGCCATAGTGCGCCACGCTTGGAGATGACTGTTGATGCTGCTATCACACGTATGAACCATCCAATTGCTCTCAACAGTTAGACCGCCAGGCTATACTGACGAGTCTAGGCTAATGACGAAGCATGCATGGCTATAGCACTTAATAATTTGATACTTTCATTGCCACCAGCGAAGTCGTACAATTGCCTTGTTCTATACTGAGTTTGCTCATAATGTATATGAGTTTATATAAGTTTATGTACTGCAACTATTCACAGCTCCACCCTACTGAAAATACTATAATCAACCCCCTTACGCCTTAAACCTCCGCATAAGAAGCTTTGACGGTGTGGACAACCAACCGTCAGGTTAAGTTTCCGATAAATAAGTAATATCCAAGATTCACAAAAGGGAAGCTTTCGAATACACCATTAAAGACCTTTCGGCATCCGCTTTCTCCGTAAGATTTTTATTCGCGTTCCTACGGATCTAATGGCAGCCATGCTCAAATATTGACTCCGGAGATCAAGCGTTCGGCGGATTCTCCGGGCAGGAATCCGGATGGGAATATGATGAACAGATTGTATAATAAGTTTGAGGTGCTCTTTACGTTGATAAACAACGGGAGGATTGGAAAAACTTGAGGAGGTAGGTAAGTTTATTGTCCCTTAATTTCCGCAGTAGAGACTCTAATTCCTTCGTAAAAAAGTTGCATCTTTGAATTCTCTCAAACATATAGTATATGTCTCAGCACATACATAATTGCTCTATTCCGTTCATAGTTCTGTACGATATCAGCTCAAAAACTTATTGATCACGGCCATACAACTGTATCGCTGAGTATGATGATCTCAGTAAATAAACAGATTTGTCTGAAGCATTCGAAATGTATCGAAGGTTTGCTAGGTTTATAAGTAGGATGTATCGCAAAATTCGTGCTAGATCGCAGGAGAAAATGGGATCAGTGTCATAAAGAACATCGTGATCAACAGTCAAAGCTAAGAGCATATCATATCGTCAGTCACTTCCCTTTTTTCCTTTCTTTCTTCGAAAACATGATCTCATTAAACAGCATGAGACATTGCATCCCTCTATGTCACCGCTGACAATTGAAGGGATAAAATGGTTACAGACCGTAGAACGTATTTTACTAACGTCAAAATATTGAATGTGTGACTGGTCTCACGGGAAGTTGAAAACTGCTTCTGTGGCCCATATGATTTCGAAAAATGACACTTTGGCTTGATGATGATCAACGTTAATGTATAACTTATTCTGAGAATGTTCGATTGGTAATTGGTACACACCTTGTATCTCAGCACACCTTCTTCCCAGCTCTGCAATCAACTTCACATGAACTGGTAGTACTGGCACTCCAAACAAAAACACCGCGATCCAATGGCGGCGATCCACTCCGCGATAATTAAAGAGTTTAATTCGCTTGTTCTGTCAGCCGCCCACCACATTTAGATGCGACTAATAGCCTCCTGACACCGACGACGCAGGATTGATGTGGCGCACAGGTAACTTGATGTGTTATTTTCAGGAACGACACACGCAACAACCTAGTTAAAAATAACGGTAGACATCAGGATGCTGGAAAAACTTACAGTGCCAGCTGACTAAGTGATTTGTTGACACACCAAACAAAACACAAACAGGAAGGATTAACCATCGTTAGCTTTGAAGGCGGGTCTGCAGGACCTTTGCGTTTATGCCATAGTTTGTCAGAGATTTTTTCAGCCCAATTTGGTTGATCAAACTGAATTTTGAGGTTCTACATAAGAAATGACAAAGTTATCGTGTTTAGAGTTTCAGTGTGCTTCTGCCTGGTCATGCTCTAGTCTGAAGTAACACCAAATTACCTGGCACAGTTATATACTCGTATAGTAGAAAGTATACTTGAAGACACTTGAACTCGATTTTGGTGATATGGAAGTTTTAAAAGAATCAATTTCTGAATATTTTTTAAGTTCAATTCCAAATATCTAGGATCTCATGCATAACCTTATTTCTAAATTTATACCATTGCGAGGAAGTACAACATCACCCTATTTAATGCCATTTTTTCATGCCACACGTCCCGCTCTCCATTCAACACAGATGTTTCAAGCTAATTAACAAAATTTGTACCACAGAGCGACTTTTTCCGGTATGCCAGCGCTCACGAATCTATCAAAGCAGAAACAAAGGTGAACGTAACGCGCCGTTGTTTTGACGTACCTTAGACTGATTTATAGTGGCTTACCTGGAATTCTAAACAGTCTTTGAAGTCACAGATCGCAATCATTTTTCATCGGCAGAGGAGGTGACGTGACGCATCATTAAAACATTCAAGGTGTGTAAACAGGGGGTTATTTATACATAATCATCTTGTTATAAATTTTATTTTTAATCGTAGATAAGTAGCAGCCCATAGGCGGTGTTTTAAATGGGTATTCTATTGTAATTTATGGTCCACGTGGGAAATTCAGCGCGCGTGAAGCCGATTAAAAAATTATATTACGTAGATTGACCTGGTTCTTCCCACTGAATACCACATCTATATTCGGTCCTATTTTTAACAAATAATAACAAATCTATACTCCAAAAATATTTCTTGCACACTGATAAAATATGACTTAATATTCTTCCAAAGAAATGATAACGCCGTTGTCTACCGTTGCGGTATTGAAACATTTGGAAAATGGACAAATGTTTCATCTTTTTTCTACTTGAGTTGCAATCGGATAAAAAAAATTGTGAACAAAAGGTATTTGGGTTCTCTCGTGGAGTAAAATTCTGCAATAAAAATTATATGTTCCCATTGAAAAAACACGGTTGACCTTGAAAAAACCTAGAAAACGCAGTCGATGTCCCAAATAAAAGTCATTATTTACTCGACCCCGTCGCACCCAAGATCTTTCGTCTAAACGTTTTCATAAAAAAACTCACCGTTTTGGCGCTATATGGTTGTCTCAAGATAAATGCGCCACCCTGTATACAGGAGAAGATTGGTGACAACAATTAGTTAGTTGATCTTCACACGTCAGTCAGTCAAGAACCAGAAGACATGGATATAAAAGAGCGAAGAAGTTTTTGTGATATTAGTAGGAATGAATTGGTATTTTAAGGACATTCACATACATTAACGTATATGACATACGCCATACAACATACAACATACATATTCTAATTAAAATATACACTACTGAATAAACTTTACTTATATTTCGCCTGCCTCTGTAGCCATTTACAAAGTAATGTGACAAAAAATTAAACTTCCTAAATTACAATTTCAATGTTATCATGAAATACTTTACAATGTACCTTTATTTATAAACAAGGTATGATAATTTCAAATAGCTGTAAGAAGCCAATTTATATATTTTCCAAATAACAGTTATACAATATTTTTGTAATAGCCGACAACACTATTCCAACAATCATATCCTGATATACGAGTATGTATGGACTGCATTTTCTGTCTCACATTATTTTTATCTTTTCTATTTTGTAAAGTGGTTTATGTGCGAGGTGTAGAACATTTGTTAATATTCTCATTTAGAGCACGGTCAATAAATGACGGATGGCGCCTTCTACTTGAAATGTGTTCAGGTGTGAGCGCCGATTAGTTCAAGCTTTATATTTAGACCGCCTCTCATGAAAGTAGGGTAATGCCGCGCTATAAATTTAAACAGTCGTTCGTTGGTCAACATGCACACAATGTATCAAATTGTAACTTGTTAGTAAATTAACCGAGCAAAATAATTATAATACACTTTGCATACCTGTAACCAATCATATAATTTGATGTTTGGTCCATGTTAGCACTTATCAGTACGACAAGGGATGGAAAGTGATAGGAACGTGGTCACACCTCGTTTGTCACAGCTGTTACACCCAAAAGAGACGACATGGAAGCTAATCTGCATATTATGCCTCCAGCAGTAGCGTTTCAATCATCAAAGTTCAATAAGTCAGCATGCATACACTGTAGTAAGAAGATGAACACTATGAAGATTACACCACTAGTCAGCTGGCCGTTGAAGCGAGCATATTTATCTCATCTGTAGTTTGTCGCGTGGTGTCACCACGTGGGAAACAGGAATAAAGACTAGTGGACTGTACTACAGTGAATACTATCGCTCAATCATACATATTGATAAGCATCTAGGTTGATACTAACACATGTTTATCTGTAGTCGCTTAGGTCTAAAGTGGGAAGTATACATTTAGCATCACCTCTCATCACATGACATGTATCGTAATGTCTGTGAAAAACAAAGACAATTGTCGTAGCATACTTCGTCTTTGTTAGGTTTTAACTTCCAATACACGCAACGAATTGCGTGGTATATCAATTCGAAAACCGAGCTTTTATGCAGTATTTGTTGGCAAGGTCTTCATTTCGAGGACGTCTTGCATTTTCTATTCGACATCCTACCACGGTCTCCAAGTTCAAATCCATCCAGCACCCAGCATCCCAGGTACTTTAATGTGCCAAATTGTTCTATCAATTTCTTGTAAATAATTATATTCTTCTTCTTCTTCCAGTGCCTATCGCCATCGTCTTTGTTCACTGACGTTCTGAATGGTGGCCTTCCCTTGCTGTAGACTTTCCCGTGTAAGATGAACTGCAGGAGTCGGTACTTCGTGTTGCACATGTTATAGCCAAAGTACGCCGCTCTCCTTCATTTAATTCTGTTGAGGATTTCCCTGTATTTCGTCAATCTTTGTAGTCATTGATTATGTGCTGAATGTAGAAAATCGCAGCATTCCGAATGCTTCCAATCGATTACAGCCATTTTCAGTAAGGCTTCAACTTTCTGCACAGTGATCACATAGTATCCAAGAACTCTGATTCGTACATCGATGTTTAACGAGAGATTACAGAGAACCTTCTGTAGGCAGTTGAAGGCATTTCAATACGAGCTCTTATTCCGCATATGTGGTCCCAGGTGTGGTTCCAGTCTTTTCTGTGTTGATCCTCCAAATGCGTCTTAGCTAGATCTGTCCATGACTTAATTGTATCATTGTCTCTAAGATGAAGGTGAGGGTAACCAGTTTTAAAATGCTGTGCATGTAAACGAAATTTAAATTACACGTAACAAACTTATCTCAACGAAATTTTCCTGCAGCATTTATTTTCCAGCGCGTCATCTCTGCCGGCATCAGCATAAGCAGGAGTTCTATTTTAGTTACCGGTGGAGGAAATTTTATTATGCGCCTAAAAAGAAAGTCGAGCAGAACGTCTTGACAAGATTATGTATTCTCCGCTTGTTTCCTCCTGTAGCTCCAGACTATGACTGAAAATGTTAAGAGACTTCGATACTTGAATGTTTAATTAATTACATTTGCCTTTTCAGCATAAATTGGTTCAGCGGCCGCTTTCGGCATCTTCGTGCCTAAAAAGAAATAATGTTTACATTACCTTTAACCTATTTATTGCTTTAATAGAAGGCAAAAATAAATAAACTAAAGCCTGATAAAATTCTAATTTCAACACACTACAGTATGATTATCACAGCCAGAAATCTAGATTAGTTTATTTTTGATTCATTGTAATAATTGATATGTATTTTGCAAGCAGGTCCTCAAATTAGTGTTCAGTGGTTGCGATGATATGTAATGTTTTTAGCGTTTGGAAAGTATGGGTAAAAATACTGCCTTATATGGTCTTTGTCTACTTAAATATATGTACGGCTAACCTGATTTATCACTATGCAAACACTACCCCACTTTCTCTTTTATTCTACCACACTGTATATCTGATATACGCATCAAGACAAGAAGGACCTTTAATATCATACGTTGCGTCGTGACTATCCCCTGTTTTCTCTCTTGCTTTTGTTGTTTCTTATTCATTTTGGCTCGCCGTAAACTTATTACCTCGTCGTTGAGGTAACAGCCACCCTCCACTTTTTATATGAAGGCTTCTACAAAAAAATATGTATTTCCCTTCTGACAAGATAGGATTGACGTAGAGAATATAAAATTTATGACAGAAAAAATGGAGTCAAGTGGATCGACTCAGTACTTCCCACGTATTCATCTTTCTTGGCGACATGTAACGATACCATATTCTGTTGTCCAAATTGAGAGACGAAAGATGTTTTTGTTGTTTATCGCTTTGTATATCTTGCATGCTAAATTACAACAAAACTTTAATTAATTAGGGGCATATGCAGTTAACTCCACCACATGATAAGGTAAAGAAAGCTTAGCGATTTCATGAAAAGTTTTCTTACTTTGCTTTGTGGTAAGTTGATAGCCCACTTATTAAAGCTTTCTTATATATCACCTGTTGCAGGTTGTTACAAGATGAGGAAGAGGCGGAAAATGGCCTAGTGATTAGTGTGATGCACGATATAATTGCTCATGGAAGATTTCCTTGATTTATTCTTCCAGATTTTATAAAACCTTCCTTTTTAATCTCGCCTTAAATATGTTGAAGAAGGAGATAGGCTCTCTGAAACCTTCACCATTTAGGAAAGAGTTTTCTTACCGTGATCTGAGGTATCATGAACTGCATAGCCAACTAATTAAAATCGTGTTGACACTTATTCAATCATGATTGATTTTTAGCAATATATATATAAGATATTATATATATTATATACATAAAAATGATATACATATATAAATAATATCTATATAATAATTATGAGATCATTTGGAGTCAGCAGTAAGGCTACAGCTAGGGTACTAATCAATAGACAGGCAGTTTAGAGAAAAAAATAACTTACAATATTGTTAAGCACCCATAAAGTGACCTCCGTTTCTTCTAGTTATTTGAATGTTATGAAAATCTTAAAATATTGTTTCTCAAATTTAAAATTCCGCAGGCATAGAATTTACATATGTTCCAAAACACCTCTTTCACCGCACTTTTCATACCCTAACTCACCAACAAAAATGACTAGCAGGTCTTCATCATTTCCTCAGCTGAATCGTATCAGGGTCACTACCAGGTGGCCATACCAAACCCTGAGGTGGGTGGTCATTCTCTTACAAAATGAATGCCGTGTGCAAAGGTAACCAGATAGCCAACGAGGAGCGAATACTCGCTGAATCGGCGACAGGTGCATTTTAGGGTGGGGTGGAAGGGACATTACGGGGGTGGGAGAGAAGGGTCGACAGGTTCGAAAAGAAACGCCAAGGTGACACGCATTCAGAGTCGGCCGATCGATAAGACAACCCCCTTTGTACCGGGTGAAACTACTGACAGGTGAAGGGCATTGTTATATATGAGTAGGCATACACTTTCCACCGGAAGTCAGGAATTGAGCGTTAATATCAGGATATAGCATAGTTTTATTTGAATGCAGTTCACAGGAATCCGAATTTTATAGTTGTGCCTTATATAGCGGAAATATCTGGGTACAGATCATTCAAACGTCCTACCCTCTGCGGTAGTCGCAGTACCTGGTCAGGATCTCTGTTCTTGCACCACGTCATGAATTGCGATGGAGAGTCTTTTCATCAACAAATAAAATCATGAGCTAAATCAGCGAAACTCGATTAGTTAGAAGTTGAAATGATGAAAAATGCACCTTTGATTGATTCTAGAAAATGCATAATAATGACGCGTACAGTATCGACTAATTAAGTCAGCCTCTACGAGTAAGTATGAAAAGTATGAGAAGATATATTATGTGATATGAAACTGAGGAGAGTATCTGTATATGTAAGCATACATCTCATGTGCTGTACGTATGAAACGTGTTTATAGACAAATATTTAAAGTGCATGGCAAATTTGTTTGAAATACCTTGTAAAGAATGTTTCGCGTCCACACATCAGTAAAATTTCGACTGGATACGTAGCAATGGGCTGGACAAGAATTTGTGAAGGAAGTTTCCATGACAGAGACGATCTAATGACAGATTTGACACTAAAAGACAGCAGTTTGTTCCGATATTTTGTTGAGGTAACACCATCGAATTTTGACGCCTCAATGAACTTGTCTCATATTCCTATTTTTTGTGCTCTTTCGTTTGATTATCACACTGACACGGCAAATTATGGAAGCTTTCAATAAGTTTTAACGTATTTCACATGTTTACCTAAATACTACACACTCTACACACTGAAATAAAACCTACAGAAGGAATACTCTCATCTCCAAACTTGCGAAGTTTGCTTTCAACAGGGAATCAAACTTGGTTCCAACTGTTTGGCAAAATCTTGAAGAAGAACGAAAACGGGTTTACATAGAGCGTCTAAACAAAATAGTTGTACTCACTGCTTGTCCATAGTTTATTTAAGCAATTGACCACCATCTCAAAATTTTATAAAAATGTCATGTAGATCGGTAGATATTGAAGAATGGAACAAAAAATAAAACAGACAGTAAAAACATGACTGTTCGCGTTCTCGGCATTTGTAACACATTCGTACTGGTAACAAATAAATGTAAAAATAAAGCTTAACCTATTTAATTGGATAATAGTGAGGATATCACTTATCCACAGAAATATATGAAATATGCTAATAATAAATACTATTATTTTGCCCGAATCCCAAGAGCTTCTTATCTGGTACTTACGCTCTGTAAAAAATTAAATAAAGTATGTAGTAAACATATCCAACATATTTGAGATCTACCCAGTTTCTTAGTGTCACACTGTATGGGTGGTAGTGGACTAGTAGCGAGGGTGGAATCAAAGAGGGTCGCACAGGGAACAGTGGTCCATACATGATGACGCTTGGGGTTGAATAACGTCGGATAGAGATGAATGAGAATAGAGCAGTTTTCGTATTTGTTTCATTAATATAATTCGCTTGAATGACAACCTTTCAACAGTGAGGAATTAAGAGAAAAAATCACTGAACAAAAACTTTCTCATAGTATCTCACGTCGAAAGTAAAACCCATAATGACTGAAATGCTTTTCCGCTGTTCCGCAAAGGGCAAACATTTTCATTCATCAGATGCATGCAGCTTTAGTGTCTCTTCCCTTTTCCATTTCGTCCCGCTATTTTCCGTAGCGTCGCAGTCGAGATGGCCGAGAACGTGCTTTTTCAATAACCTTCCAGGTTAGTCGCCACTCAGGTATTCAAGTGGCCTAGTCAGCTTGATGAAAGACATGAAAGATCTCTTAGATTTCATACGTGGACGTAATTTCGATGCTAATGCCCCTTGGATTTATTTCTGCTTTCAGGGATTTTACAGGGAAAAAAGGTGAGAGGTGGAAGGCTATATTTCATGTTATGGATAAGAGTACGTCAATGCCGTTTCTGTGGATAGGTGTGAGTTGATCAGATGGATTCGCTTCACAACTTTATCACAAAAATCAGTAGGTTGTTGTGACGTCATAGTAGGTCGGTAACGATGCCATATCTTTGATATTAATTGGTGGTGAACTAATGAGCAAGAGAGAAATACGTCCCCAAACTGTGGCTACTTGATTTTCGGATCATACTTTGGTGTATTCAAATATTTTTTTCCGGAGAGGTAAATATTTTCTAAAAGCTGTGGAACTAACATTTAATTTGTTCGGCAGCCGATATCATAGCACAAGAGATTGAAAATTAAATTTTATGGATTTTTTTTTAGATTTTTTAGGATAAGATTCAGCCAAAACTTATCTGTTTAGCAATGTGCATGTTACTTTTGTTTGACCTTTTGGA
Source organism: Bruchidius siliquastri (assembly GCA_949316355.1). NCBI lineage: Eukaryota > Metazoa > Arthropoda > Insecta > Coleoptera > Chrysomelidae > Bruchidius > Bruchidius siliquastri. The sequence continues at coordinate 37,201,340 of OX438533.1, read as the reverse complement.
CAGTTAAAAACGTTTTCAGATATTTTTGGGAGCTGCAGAAATACCAGACTAAATTTGATCCATATTTCGATACGTTTTTTGACATCATATAACAATTGTTATGAACACTATAGGCGTTAACCAGACACGAAAAATATGTGCTAGCAAATGTGTATTATTAAAAAACTCTCACTGGAACATATCCTTTAATTTGCATATCTACGAGATCTAATAGCCTTTCTAAATCTAAGACGGCACCACTACAGCTTGGTAGGTAACGAGTCATTATACCTACTTGACACTATTTATTGCGTAACTCTTGGAACTTGTTCTATTCTTGCCTCTTTGGTTCATGATACTCGACTGGCTGCTTGAATTACGACGCACATATGACTAGTAAAACTGCTTTTTACAATTTCGTCCACCTTGGAACATTGATTGAGATCGCCGAGGCAGTCGGAACGTTAGTAAAGCCTTTTCACCATAATTGCTTTTTAATGCAGGCAAAATTTAAAAAAATATCATGACGTATGTAGACGCTGAAGTTCTCACGTAATGATATCAATTTAGCATAAAAATTTGAATCGGAAAAAAGAATAAAATTTTATAATGAAGAACGATTTGCGCCAAGACTATGAAATGCTTCAGTCAGCATTATAGTATTCTTATAGTTTATATTTTCTCCGTCTTGTGCATAGATTATGATATGCTCAGCTTGTGATTTTTGTATTCTTACTTCTAAGACTTTCCCAGGTTTGAATTGAAAATATTTTTTAACTCCATGTGATCTAAAAATACAGTATTCTTACTTTAAGATTATTACAGCTATTCGCATATAGGAAGATATGGTATACTTGAATGAAAACACACATCCCTCTCACCAATGGTCCATTACCATACATTATTTTTATTCAACAGTAATTATGGTACAAGTAATATATAAAAAATATCCGCCTTGCCTTGTGATGTTCATTTTTCACACGGCTCCATTCCAGCGTAGTGGAATCATAAAATCCCGTAGAAATCGATACGCACCTGCCATAACGTTCATCCTGCCACCTAAAAAAGAGGGGCATTCACACACAGCACAGGGAAGAAAACCAATAAGTACCAGATGACGCCATCCGATAACAACCGCCGATATTTACGATCTCTCCCACCCCCTCCCCACTCCTCTCACCTTCTGTCCGGAATCGCATTCCACCTCGTCCGGAGGCGCACACCTGCTAAAAACTCGACGCGCTGCGTCGCGACGGTCTCCGTCGCAGTTTTCGCTTTCCAGATAGGTAGATAACGCGCCATAACTCATCCCCCCAACACTTTTCCGGCTGTAATAAACTTAACCGACGTGGATTTCACGATGCTCGTAAAAGACATGACGATCGGGGTGCGAATGATTTGGGGTGGCCTTGTACGCTGAAGAATATGAGAGATTATGTCTAGTACTAATGTGTAGTCATTTAACCTACATGCATATTCACATGATTTTTATTCTTGTTATCTGTAATTTAATTTTTATCGATACACTACTATAAGTTTCCATCTATTTGTATTCGAGGTTAATTTACTTCTGAAATATCTTATATTATAGAATGTATTAAGAAGAATGGAATAGCTTAAGGAATAAAATATGTTAAAACGTGAAATATCTTAAGAAATTAAATCACATGACATATCTTAAGGACATTTTGTCGGTGATGGTTAAGGTTTTGTAGGGGTTGCCCATAAAACTAGTGTGAATGCAGTCGCCAAGGAAATATTTCCCCTAAAACAGACAAAAAATGAAAAAAATAATAGAAAAAATAGCTAGACAGGATAAATAGTGTAATTTGAAACTTGTAGACAAGGTGGATTTTTCAAAAGTTTGATTTCGGAAGATAGCATATCAATCGAAACGTGATACTCAAAATTTCATAGACAATGGAAGTCTTCACCTTTTTGGAAATGGAATCATCACACCAAGTTCCATCAAACTCGGTAGAATAATCTTTTTGTAATAAATTTGTAACCCAGTTTAATGAAGTTAATATTGCAATTTAACTAAAGTCTAAACTGAAGTTGATAGACGCAAAAAATTAAACATGAAATTTCGCATTTCGAAAAATTTTCATTAGTTGATCAAGATGCCATGGCGTTTTTTAAAGATTTGCTTTTTAATAGTTTTCACTGTTTTTGCAACATTAATTTTTTCTATTTAATAAAGCTCACGATTTTTTAATAAGTTGTCTGATTAAAATTTGAGCACACATTTTTGAACCCACGCATTGTGAAACTATTATTTCTGGTAATATTCTGGACTCATTAAAATAACAATTTTTGATGATATGAAAAACACTCAATTGCATTAGGGCTTCAGGCAGAAAATCCAGGCCCGTGGAAAATCTGAAATTTGGGGCACTGCACACTTGCACAGTGGCCGATTTTACGGAAAATCTGGTCAAAATAATAAAAATGAAATTTCAATAAAACTATCAAATATCTTTCAGAGGGCACTCCCGAGTATTTTTCATAGAGGCTCCATAAGTTTCATTTATTTTTTCCTAGTAAGCGCATTTCAAAATAACCTCTCTCTGAGACATGTTTCGAGTATGGAAATCTGCACATCGATATAAGTGCAGATACAATGCTTCCAAGTAGTTCTATGATACCTAGTATAATGGAAGGTGTTACCCAAGCTATCTATAACATTTCAATGAATTCACAGTTCTCAAATCCTAACCAAATCTCTATTTATAAACTGACACCATTACGTGGGATGTACAGTGTCAACCTACTTGACGCCTTTTTACCATCTTCTAAAGTGATGTAGTCGCACAAGAATCTACAGCATGCCTTAGACACATTGCATGTGAGCTTGTTCAAGTCGGAAAGCCTGAGGGCATCCAAAAACAAAGTAAATTATCACAACAAGAAAGAAAAATTGCTTTATTCACCATAATACTTTCTGCCTCGCCACTTTGTTATTATTACACCTCCACCCCTCATACAACGGTTTCGGAGCACTAAGCAAAACTCTCCACCTCACCCTCATTTCCTCAAATCCGTGTCCCCGAAACAATTTTCTTCCATTAGAACCAAAGGGACTTTTCATTGCTCGTCGCCAGTTCCCGAGAAACTTTCGTTATTAACGCATTCTACCTTCCAACATAACTGCCGAGGCTCTAAAACAATCATCCCGAAATGAAACAATTCCACTGCAAAGTAAAAAAATGAAGGTGAGAGCTGTGTGGCCGCGAAGCGCGAGAATACAAATCAAATGGAGAGAGAACTGCGACGACGTTGCCAAATATGACAAAATATCAGGATGAATCCCATATAATCAAGATTTATGAACTGATATCTGGATTTTAATCGTATCAGTTTCATTCTCAACAAATTCGTTGTGTATATTATGGTTCGGCTTCTATTGCCGTTCCTCATTGCCGAAGGATGTGACTTCTATGATTCCAATCTAGGTTTCACTTCTCAGTTCAAGTGGCGAAGAGGTATTCTAATTTCGAAATCAAAACATTGTGTTTTCTTAATGTTTCATTATTAACACGTTTCCATATAATAACCTCCAATATATTGGTCAACATCTTCCACCGTTTAGGCACTGACTGAGACCTCAGGAACTTAACAGTCGCATAGATAAGCATACTTTACGTAGAGTTGCTCGACTATTGTCAGTTTTCCACGTTGAATGTTTTGCGTCAAAGCATCCAGAGTTTTTCTATCAGCGTTGCCAGACATTTCCTTTTGTACGATGTGCTTTATTTAATACTAACATGGTGATGATAACTAAATGTACAATAACGTTATAAGAGGGCATATTTGTCCTGTTTCTGTTTTAGCGAAAGGTTACTGGATTTCAACTGAATAGGGGTCTCGATAATGAGAAATGTGCTGTTTGGGTACTTGGATAATGGCGTCAAGTAAGTTGAGTTCTTATTTCATGAGCAGTTGTTTACTTTATTGAAGATTGTGATCGAATTTCACAGCTGTTGATCTACTTGAACAAAATCTTGAACATGCGTTGGCCAAACGGTTACGACGTCTGTACGTAATGCTGAAGACACGGGTTCGAATCCCGTCCGCAGCAGGGATTTTCCTGCTGGAATTTTGTATGGATTAAATCATTCTAAGTTTATGTGATTAAGTGGTTTGGATAATAGCAAAACTGTGTAGTATTTGTTATTCTCCGTTCATTTGAATCAGTTTTATAGTTTTAGAGGCCTTTGAGAATGTTTCACAGATTTTTTAAGCAGAAGGAAACGAGGAAACTTTCAAATTCATTTTTGACTGCTATTTCACGCTGACAGTCTTGTAAAGTACTCAATGGTTGTTAATTTCTCTCAGTATATAACAGAAAATGGAAAATTATTTCAAATGGAGCACCGTTATTTTCTATGTTCCTTGACTTCAATTTGTCGACTCTGAATTCCAGTTCATCAACTTATACTGACATTTTTAACAAATCCATAGTTTGAGACTTTCAAAAGTGGACCCAAGGTAGCCTGTCATTGCTTGATGAAATCAGTCAGATAAAATTGTGTAATTTGAATACAAAGTTCCCCAAATAAAACTCTGTTTCTCTATTCGTTTGGATTTAATATTCAACGACGATACAAATATAACATCGGAACGCGATCACTCGTGTTCCAATCACACAATTTTTCCTAAAAGATTAGATAATCGTTAAACATTTTTCGAAACAACACAATTATAGAACGGCAACAGTGGATGAGAGGTATAAAGGAATACGTAGCTGGGGGGACACAAAGCCCGCGACTCGAAACTTAGCAGAAAACTTTTCTTTCATCAGCCGTAATGGTTTTCAATTCTTCTTCTCAGCCGAAGGCATGACCCCAAGACCGGAACCGTGCAGGTGGAATGATGCACATAGAAATGATCAAAGTTAGCACTTTGCTGAAGGTATACCTTACCTTCTCTTATTTATATAAATGCAATACCAGAACAGAAATACGAGGTCTGCTTCTTCTTCTATTTGCCCCCGCTCCTTTTAAACTCTTTTTTTATATATTTACATGAACCTTAAAACGTTGTAGATTTTAGGCGTCGTGGATCAAAGTTCCTGGTAGGTCATTCAATAACGCCCAGGTTCTCCAAAGGAACGTTGTGAGCGTGACCTGATGGGTACCCATGTTCCAGACTATAGAGCTCGTCCCAGTTTCTGGGACGCCGACGTGGCGAGGCCAGAAAAACGATCGTGCGATGACATGTTATTTTTGATGTCTATTCCCAGATGCTTGATGGAAGATGATTCAATCATTGGTATAGAAATCCAAATGGCAATTGTAGCTTTGGAAACTGGAGTAAGAAAGATTTCTGTAGATTAACGGTTTCCTCATGTCCTTTAGTCCATTGGTTTTGGCATCACCCTACACACACTGTACTTTACCATCTATTATGAGTAGAAGTGACTCGTATGTTTCACTCAACTCATGACACAATTACTGCACCTTTCTCTGATTTTTGTTGTTGCTATTTTGAACTGAATTTAATAAACATTGAAAATGTAATTCTTTAGTCAACAACTTGACACAAAAATTTAAATATATCACTGCCATTTTGAAGTAGGAATAGAGATAGGTGTGTATCTCAATAAGCAATTTAGCGAGGGCAATCACAATTTTTTAGGATTTTTTTCGATACCGGAAAGTAGGGAAAATAAATGAAAATCCTAAAAAATGCGTAGATATCAGAATCATCTGCGTTGCGTACCATTTACGCACGAGCAAACCCATATAATCGTGGAAAATATCAGTGCATATCCTGATTGCAGTTGTCAGCAACAACAATATCGCATCATCGGTGTACATCGCATGAATTTTCGCTCAGGTCTCATCGACTGGATGTGGTCGTTACAACGGCGGCCGTTTTAATTTTCACACCCAAATACGCACATACGGAATAAATTTCAAATTATGGCTGCAGCCACAATCGTCATTGGCGTAACTCCGTATCAGTATCTCCACTGACTTTGAGATCATAACAGTTGATATAAAATTAGTCACAGGTAAATAGCAACAGATATGTATAAATATATAAAAAACAAACCTTAATATCCAAGTGTGGTTTTTACTGCGCATCAGATCTGCCATATACATTCATGTTTCGTCTTTAGCCTAGACTCGTCAGTATAGCCTGGCGGTTTAGCTGTAGAGAGCAACTGGGCGTCGCGCAAGGTGGCGCTGCGCATTGGCAATGGGGAGCACCACTGTGCGCGATGCTTGGAGATGAGTGTTGATATCGATAAACCTGAACAAACATGAGCACAATTCTAAGTTGCTGGAAAATGAGCGTAATAAATGAATGAAGGCACCGATACTAAACGGGCATAATTAACAGAGTTATAAGCATAACAAGTAAACCTATAAGCAGGACATTCCAAAATCATATAACTTGATGAAACAAATACTGTGGAAAAGTCGTCTATCGAGCAAAGGCACTGCTCCATAAGATTCTTCCATGACCGTTTTATAACGTTTATTAGACAAAGCAAAGCCTAGACCTCATCAAATATCAAGAAAACACCATATCTCGATTTCGAATTTTTTCGCATGGGAAGTAAAAGAGACTGTGATAGGATCGCTATTCATTTTGGTATAATTATGCTCCTACAGTATCGATACGGTTCCTTTGGCACTTCACTGGCCTCACCGCAATATTCGCATGCGTTGTTCAAAAACGGTGGTAATCGCATTACTTCCATCGAGATATTTATTTTATTATTGGACTATGTATGCACTGTTATCCGCCAAATACGTATTAACAGATTGTAGTATCGGATAAATCAAATTTTGTAGATTATTTTCACATTTCAGTTACTTTCATTGTTTCCGGATATAGGTAGATGTTTTCGGTTTTACGGGGATTTTGCATTTTCGGTAAAGCGATGGAAACAAATATTGTTTAATCGGATCAAATGATACTGGCTTATAACGATCTACAGCAACTGTGAAAACTATCCACAGTTTGTTCATTTTTCTTATATATCTTTCGAGGTCTGTATTTTGAAAGCAGGCCAATCCTCACCAGTGCGCAAACTTGTATGTAATCTTTAAACTAACTAAACTTTAAACAGGGCGATTCATAACTGCGTGGTAATTTGAAGTTATCTTTAGTTACACAAATTGAGGGTATTCCTATAATTTGAAAAGCATTGAAAACGCTTGGAGAAGTAAAGCAACATATGGAATGTTTCACAAAAATGGAATTGCGGAAAAAATATGATTTTTTGATGAAATAGAATATAGAAGGTTATATAAGTAAAGAGATGCTCGTAATTACCTTTTGCTCACCCTGTATACAGATATTTATCGCTGATATCGAGCTATCGATGGCTATATATTACAATTAGTTTGACAACTAAAACTTATTGTTTATATAATTATGTTAACTGTTAGTTAAATGAAAATCTACATTGTAAGAACAAGGATTAAAGGAGAAATAGAGTTCTCTTTGAGTAATTCGACTGCTGAAAACTTTTTCGCTGATACCTACATAGGTTTTGCATAGTCTCGTGCGGTAGGGTTCTAATATTCAATATTAGCTTCTTTAGATACTAGTCAACTCAACTGTTCATTAAGGATATTGGGTGATGTCAATAAAACATAGAATTTACGCACTGATGCTTACTTTCAAAATAAAAACAAATAGGGCTGCATGGAAATAAGGTTTGCTAAACTTTAAAATGTATGTATCCCAAAAAACCGATTACGCCCCTAAATGATTAGGAACTTGAGAAACGTTTTTGACCACAGCATAAAAGAATTGTTGTTAAGATAGTAGTAGATGCATACCATTCGCTGATAATATCGCCGGCATTGCTCTGACTTAGTACCTACTTAAACCCCGTATCACGTCACGTAGTAAGAAAGGAGCAAAGAAGCTACGAATAGACTGACAAACAGACAGATCGATAGAAAAAAGAAAAAAATGGGAAATCTGAATTAAGCACTACATTATTCCTGATCAGACATTTTAACGGAGGCAAGCTCCCCGACAGCACAGGTGAATATGACATAATGCCGATTTTTTTGCTTTCCTGAAAAATAAGGTGGTCCCCAAGGTTTTTTTCAACGATTTTGGTATCGAGAAAAGCAATATAACCGTATTTGTAACTTATGGAGGTCTCTAAGGAATGTCCGAATCCAACACGGCATTTTAATTCACGGAAATTTGACGCACAGCCTCCAAAACCACTTTAAGCTTTTGCAAAACAGTCTTGGATACCTCCATACAATGGACCATTCATTGTTAATTACTCCGGACGCCGTTCCCCCTTATTGTAATCTTTGAGGCATACCATAAAAATATTGTCAGGTTATTTATGTTTTAAACTGGTGTACATACGTTAATTGCATGTACATTAAGAGAACACTTTGTGGCGTCGAGAGATATATCTTCTAAAAATTTATATACTTCCTCTAGTTATATTTATACGTGTATCTATATTAAAGATTAGATAAGATGTAGGTTTCAAAGAGAAAGCAGTAACAAGTTCTATTAATTTCTTCTTCCAATCCAATCTTCTCGGAATTAATACACCTTCTTCGTCGGTTCTGATTCTACGCATTATATAAATCCAGCAGCTAATACGTCTTTCAGATGTTTCGTGACGTCTCGATCAAGAGAATTTGTGACTTAATTCCGTCGGTCCGCATCGTCATCTCAGAAACCGCTGCACTGGTTTCGATGAAATTTCTGGAGAAGCATGAAATGGAAATTACTATTAAGTCGGTGGATTGACGGCGAAGTAATAAGCAAAAAAGGAAACATTAGAAAGACTTTCCAAAACTTTGTTTCGTCGAATCTCCATCCATTTTCGGGAGATCGGAAAAATTGGTTTTGCAGCGCGTTTATACCGCATACTTCAAATAATTGTTCCACAAGTTGTTGTTTTTAGGGCCTAGTAATAAAGTTTATTTAGCGTTCTTGATACTGAATAAATTTTATTTTTGCAAAGGCTTTGTAATTTTCAAAAATCGGTACAGTGGCGGAGGAGTTGAAAAACGAAACAATCGAAAATGCCTTAACTTCGTTTTTGGACATTTCCGAGTCCCCCCTCAATTTTTATTTGACTTGTCAGTTAGAAATTAGGCTTGGGGTTAGAGATCTCAAAAAATGTTCTTATAATACGTTCTCATATCTATAAAATATTAACCACGGAATCCCCTACTCTTGTTAGACACACATTTTTGACATCGATCCAGTGGCAGCAGAGTAATACTTATTGATATAACAACGCGCGTTTATCCTATATCATGTGACCTGCATCATTTGCTGTAGCATTAACCGATCAGCGTTGCCAGACGCTCACTGAAAGTGAATATGTTCTCTCTTATCGCGACTTTTACTACAGATCACTATTTCCAACTGAATTGGGATTTTTAATAATGAGAAATAGCGTTTCATCTCTTTATTTAAGATTGTGATCGTGGATTGTAGAGCTGCGGATCCACTTGAACTCAAGGTCGTAAATTACGAAAATTTACAAGCACAAAAATCATTGCATTTTTGGATTTATACGGTCCAGTTTAATTTTTGGATTCAATGTTAACTATCAACAGTTAGTGCACAGTTTTTCAGTGCTTCAGGAAGTAGAAAAATACTATTTTTTTCATGTTGCCCTATGATGGAAACACTTCGTGCAAGTGATTTTTAGTACCGTCGTTTCCAAAATACGCAATGTATTTTTTTTTCATACAAGTTATTTCATTATTTACACCACATTTTGGGTGAAAGCCTGATGACCATCCGAGGTGGGAAGCTGTGAATTAGAAGGGTCTTTTCGAAGTTAAAGCAACTCGAATTCACCGAAATACCGTCGCTGCTCTCAACCGAACAAGGGTCAGGACTGCTGACTTGATGGCCTTAAAAGGGAACCACGTGAAATTACTAAATATCGAGACATTTAACGTTCTCTCTCCCCTTTTAACCTGCTGTTTCATTTAGAGGAAAGGTAGCTTAAATACTTTATCGACACAGTTCAAGTTCCTTAATTGCATAACGTTTAGGGGACGATTTGAAGGTATTCCAAGCCAAGCGATGACGTATTTTATACACTGATGTGAGACTTTGCGCTATTTCTTGATATGCTTGCAGCAATGCAAACTATGATTCTACTAATATATGCGATAAAGCTATCATAAATAAAATTGGTATTGTGAATCTCTTAATGAAGTTTTATACTATGATGTTCTTCATTATATTCAATAACACTGCCAGACAGACACATTTTAAATTTGATAATTTAAACAAACATAATATACATGTTGAATTACTGATTGTTACACCCAAGCTATTGTGTCCCTTTTTATTTTTGGTGAACTTCATAAGGTCGTAAAAACCAAGTGAGCATATAAAAAAGGAAGTTCATTTCTCATTCTACACCAAGAAAATTACCGGTTTTTCCTCCACCAGGAATGAAATATGATTACGCAGAATCGAGGTATTACTATTTGACAAAATTTTTAGTTACATCTAAATATTATTACCAATCTATGACTTATTTCGGCTTACCTTCGTAGTATTAGTATAAAAACCTGTGCAGTGAGATCATAGAATCTACTATGAAAATGTTAACATGTTATAAAAAACATCACATTCATGAGGTATTGATTAGTCTCCGTATGCAGACACCGCATCAGAGAAAAAAGATTCAATTTCCAATAAATATTGGAGAAACCATACGTGTTGCAATTTGCATGACCTCCCGGCATGTCTTTTATAAATTTTTAATTCTCCATTCCGGTGGTGGAGCGTTTTTATCGCAACTTCGAACGATGTTTATGATGTGGAAAGGATATCTCGACACCTCCAGACACGACTAGCTTTCTAAAGGAATACAGATACAGAACATGGACGTATACCAGGGTAGGTTCTACCAATAGACTTGCTGATGGAAAAGCGATGTGGCTTACAGAATAGCTGGAAAGAATAGGATATCTGAAAGGGAAGCTATTGACCGAATACCAGGGAATACAGGAGATAACCATCCATGAGACGTGGATGGTTAGTAGTTTAATTCCAAAAATGTGAACGTATTGAGCGTCTTTTTTTCACGATAACTCTGCTGCCATTTTCGAAAACTACAAAGTTTCTTTGTTCCTGTCGCAGTAGCAATCTAGCGTCAAACTTTTTTCAAAATCCGAAAAGCACTTATAGAATGACCAAGGATTACCCAAAAAAATACAGACAGACAAACAGACCGATGGAAATGAGTTTCAAGTGGGAAGTAAAAAAGCAGTCAAGGTATTTTTGTCGTACGCCTATGTTACCGCATCTAACATGAATAAAACGGGAAGCGGCAATCCGAATCGAATCCTGGAAGAATTCCGGATATGTATCGAACAGAAAGAAGGAACGAGCCAGGTGTACAAATCATCGCGCGAGGAGAATGTGGGATGCGAACCGCCTTTGTTTCATTACTCTACGGGAATTTTTACTGATTGCGTCGCGGCCTTGGAACACCCGCCTGTTGTCTGGTAAATTGCAGAAGCCGAAAAAATTGATGTGCTTTTGCTGGAGTAATATACTGAAGATGTAGCACACCTGTGTTCAGTTTAGACATGCTTTGCATGAACTGTGATGAAGAGTCTGTGTAGAGGTAACAAAGAAAGCTTCATGTTGAGAATAGATATTAGTTTTAATGTTTGTAGATGAAACAAGCAAAAGACTATAATATGTAAATCTCACTTTATTTTCATATTTTAATTATGTGTGATACAGTGCTTAACTCAGTCAATTCGATTTATCAGTTACAGTAAAGGTGTGACACATTGATAATTGTATTTTGCCATCAACTTGCCATTTTCCTAAGACTTAAAGGAATTCTAATCACTACCAACTCATCTCCAAGAGTGTCGCCTTCTATGGGGACGCCCATTGGTAACTTACGAAGTCAAAGTCTAACACCTGAACTGCCGTGAAGCGGCAACAGATGTCTCCTAAGACATCTGTCAACAAGGCTGAACTGATTCACAGCGACATGCCTTGTTCTTCGTGAATGCTTTCACGATGTACCGTTATCTCGGCTAATTCACATCAGAAGCTGACAACTGATATTGACTGTATGCTCTCCACTATGTATCAGACCTGCTATAGACATGCATGTTTCGTCTTTAGCCTAGACTCGTCAGTATAGCCTGGTGGTCTAACTATAGATGGGTTAGTGAGACCGCCAGGCTATACTGACGAGTCTAGGCTAAAAACGAAACATGCATGTCTATAACAGGTCTGATGCATAGTGGAGAGCATACACTTATCACTACATTTTGTGATGATGACCTCATAGTTGAGTTTATATGTTGTTTAATATTTGTAGGCAATATACGTGTTTCAAATGTTGTGTGTAGAATTTTCATTGTCTATATAACATCGAGTGTCACGAAGTTTCGATTGATTTACTATATTCAGTCGCATTAAGGTGAACTGTAACAGTTCAGCCATTTCAGTTATTCAGGGATGGTTAGTTTTGTATGGATCAAGTTCCTACAAATATGAATAAAACAAAAGGTACTTGGGAAATACAAAACAAAACAAAATATTCCATATTCGAAAATGAATAAATATACTAGTTCACTGTAATGCATTCAAATATGTAAATGCGAACAGCATCGCCACACCACTGGACTTGTTGAATGTATTCAACAATATTTTGCAGATAGTTTAATATAGGTAGACGTATCTACTATATAACAATAGATACACCGACATTGAAATCATTATTTTATACACATAATAAACGAGCTTTCTCATGCGTAGCGTTACTGAGCGACCTGTTCAGTTTCAAACGCTTCAGTCGGAAATCGAAGCAAGAAGAATGACGATTTGTGGGACGTTCTGTCGCGGTTGATGTAGTATTGCATTTATTTTTCATGACTTGGGGTTGATTTGAGCACCTAGCAGTTATTGTCGTTGATGATATCATAACCATCCGTGAAATGGCCCTACTTTAATAATAGTGTTTTGATAATTTTGACGACATGCTTTTTATGTTTCAAAACTGTGTTAAAATCAATTTTCAGTCAATAATGGTAAGTATTGCTGACATTGCGAACCTATATGAAAATATTTCATTTTATATAAATTGTATGTAATACAAAAAACTGCATAGAAAACTTTATTCAACAATGAGTGCAGTTTGGACCCTTCTACGTCTCTCCAGTTCGAATACAGTTACTGACGTTTCGGCTGTCTCATATAAAAAAATATATTCTAACGGTAAATGCGGCAGAGGCAGCCGAAACGTCAATAACGATAGTTGTTTGGACTTATCGGGTTTCAATAAGCGTCAGCGAAAAATTTTTCAAAAATAGTCTCATTTAAATCGCAATTCTATCATGTATTATAGTTATACGCTTTGATTTCTTATGCAAGTACAGATAAGCACAGCAACATCTTCAGGCGTAACGTGGATCATGATCATCAGATATGCTTTAGTGTTTCACTATTCACAGATTACTTGAAGACCACATTCGCAAAGTACGCCCAGTAAATATTTGATATACAATTTTACTGAATGTATTCAATTTCATAATTTAAGAAATTACAAGTATTTAAGTTAATATGATTTTTTAACTCACTTGTATTGTTCAGCCTACGCTTTATCAGACAATAAACGAAGTTAAAAAAAAATGATGCTTCATACGTCAACAACTTTCTCGCTTTTGAAGTGCATCACCCTGCTCTGCACTGAATTCTAGTGCTTTCATCCAAATCGTGGTTGATTAGTGATGTGAGGAATTCGTTGGACTTTTCGAGGCTCATATTCAAAGTCGAACTTTCAGCACTTGATACATTTAGATTGTAGTTTCGCAGAATAAAATTTATGAAACGCAATCAGCACTTAAAGTCCAACACCTCGTTTTCAAAGTACTTTATATAACACTTCTAACATATCACTCCGAATTTCAGCCAGTTAATAAACCTTTCGTTTTTACATGCTCGCGTGCTCCTCGCCAAAAAGACACCCTTTTAATTCTATACCGGCGCAGCGTAGCCGCCTCAATTTGTTACCCGCACTTTATTACCAAGGAATATGTAAACAGAGTCTGTCTCACCGTCGCGCGTTTTCAAAATTATAGACTTGAGGTTTGCCCCGGAATTCTAACGACTCTAATTTAGACGAAGGGGAACTTTCACCTGATGAATGGCAGTTCGTTTCGAAGACTGTTGCGAGTTCCTGTGGAGTGGGAAGCGTCTTCTGTCGTAAACAAAATAGCAAGGGCAATAGACCTCAAAGCTTCCATAAAGGCGTCATTTCAGCATCCTCAATGCTCTGACCATACATAGTGTATCAGTCCAGAAACGAGCAATACTTCTTGTGGATGCGTCTGACCTCACAAACGACCTACACAGTCTGGAACATCAAAGATTCTGCGCATCCTCACCAGGTCGCGCTAACAACGCCTCGAATAAGCCTCTACCAAAAGTCGTTCTTTCGGAGAACTTCGGCGTTATGGAATGAGCTACCGACGAATTTGTTCCCCAATGGTTACAATCTATAGAGTTTCTAGTTCAATGCCAATCCTCTCGCAGCGCGTATGGGGCTATCTATGAAAAAATAGAATATCGGTGAAAGTGTATGCGTGTTTACTAGCTTAAAACTGGAGTCCTTTAAGAGAAAACAGTGAAGGAAAAATACAGGGAACCTGGGTCAGCTACACAAATTCTCTTAATCCTTAGGAACAACAATTTTTAATGGATACATAGAAAATCCGATAAAGAAATGTCCAAGTTAGAAATATACTCAATAGGGAAGATGCTTCATAGTAAGATTTTAGTTTGTATCTCAAGATCAGAATGCTAAAATGATGTGTTCCTGTTGCCGCTGTATGGGTTGGCTGCTTTGATCTCGAAGCAGGAGATTAATTTACAGATAGTAGGCAGATATAAATAACTTAATAATAAGAGTCAAGAAAGTGTCTAAAGTATACCTTTCTCTGCGTCATATAAATACTTTTACTGATTCATATTAATTTGAAATGTACTGTGAACATAAACATAGAATATAAAAGGTACATCAAGACCTGTACACCTGTATGAGATCCTCACAACAGTCATAAGCCAACTTTTAAACAACTCATTCATTCTAAGGGCGGTTGATAAAAATAAAAATCTATCAAAAATAATTGCAGGGTGAAACAAATGAATTACTTGCAGCGAACCAATACTATCAAACTTTTGACGGAGGTTCTCCTATTTCCAAGATGTTTGTATTTTTGGTTGAAGTAAACGGGTATCCGTTGAAAAATATGATAATCCTGCTAAAAATTGGAATACTTGTTAGAAATGCATTAAAGCTTTGAAGAAAATTATATATTTCTTTAGAGTATATTTATTTAGAATGAGTATTTAAATCGAAAATATACTTTTCTTGGTTCAAATAAACCATAATTTTCTCATCAAGTAAATTGTCTCAGAATAAGTGAGAACAGCTGTGCTTGTGAGTATATCTTTATAACAATATCGCAATTCTTGGATTGAGAATTTCTTTTTATGTGTGTACAGTTGGCACAGGCACACGGGCAAGGTCTTGCACCTTGGTAGATGCTTATCCAAACCGTCGCGTTTTCGACGATAACGCGAGATTTACTGCTGCGGCGATAAGAAGATAAGCAGCAGGCTGGTGGCGGCTTTGTAGGTAAGAATGCCTCCGGTGGCGGCAGAACAATGTTCCTAATTAAACCGTCGCGACGGCGGTGCCGGGCGTAGAATGCCTCCTCCAGCGACGGTAATTATGTTATCTCGCCACTCGAAGACGCTTACTGTGCTCACCTCGCCAACGGGATACATTTAGCCTCATCCTAGCAGAAGAAGAGGGAGACGGTGAAGGGTTGAAATCGGGACGAGTTGCTATCGGGAAATCTTACTCCAACAGACAAGGAATCTATACGGGGACATAATCTTCATAATCTACAGCTATTTTCCTAGTCAAACATGACATGCATTGGCCTCGAACCCTTGCTGGGCATTAGAAGAGGCCAGGTCAGTAATGCCCTAGATGCCTAGATATAACGAACTTGCGAAAGCATGGTTGGAGAGAGACGACTGCAGGCAGTCCAAGAGCAGGCCTCAACCAACGTAGGAAGCTATGGCTATTGAACCGGAAGAGGGATTCACTCCACTTGTTAGTGGGGATCCTCACAGGTCACTGCAGATTGAACAGGCACATGGTACTCATAGGAGTGGTCAAAGACCCAATCTGTCAGAACTGCTGGGAGGAGGATGAGACGTCGTTCCACTTCCTGGGCGAGTGTGCCGTATACAGCCTTAGGGCTGAGGTGTTCGGCACAGCAGAGTTTGACAGGGCAGAGTGCAACTTAGCGAAATGGTATACTGACGAGTCTAGGCTAAACACTTAACATGTAGGTATGATGCATAGTGGAGAGCATACACTTAAAAAATCTAATAGAATAAAGGTTGAGAGAATATCCATCATCACTGTTACCTTCTTGAAAAAAACTTGATAGGAATGATTTCATACGCACACAAACCGTCGCTATCTCATTGGTTATAACAAACGCACGCGGGCTTGCCGAAGCTGAACTGTAGTAAACAAATACAATAAGGTTAAGTGAATGGTGGCTTAGCATCAAGAACTTCTCCAAAATCTCGGGCCTGAAATGCTTTAATAAACTGTACCGTAACCCGCAACTTCCTAAATAGCGACCGCGTTGCCGCTCCCCAACTCCAGGTTAGCGTCATTTACCTTGGCGGGACGACCAGGCCTGTTCTCCTTATCACCTTTATACTCCACTGATTCGGAGTTGCTTTCACCGTCTAAAAGTTTCCTCATTGCCGAGGGCCGTCAGGTAGAAAAGACTCAGCCAGCTGAGATTAAGGGGAGTTTAGTTTCATTAATGGACGCAGACAGAGTTAAATGTGAGATGGCTACTGATATGGGGAATCTCGTTCAACCTTACTTGAGGTGGTCCACGTTAGTGGACCGTCCTTATTGTAAACTAGCAGAACCAATGTAATATGAAGTCAATTTATTTCAGCTTTCGCTCGAACCACAGAAAGCTAAGCATTTTACGAAATCTGTATATGAAAATCGATTATTCTGCTTTTTCCATTAACCAAGCTGTACCGAATCCAGTCATTCATCGTATGAAATTTTTGTTTGGCGTAACAGGACTGCAAAGAATGAAATAATGGGAATATGATTAGGAGCAGCTTGTGATGATATTGTAGCAATATGACTTGTGCGTTTTATTATCAGCGGTATAATAAATATTATCATGTAGATTGTAGATGCTCTTACTTGGTGAAACACTTTCATCATGCAGAAATACATACATACATAATTATATTACTACACCAGGATATGTAACAAAAAAAAAGTAATATTTACTGAATAATCACAATTACATATTGAAAATAAATTTAAAATAAATTACATATAATTTTACTTCTAAACTGGAATGAAATATCGATTATTTGCTACCGCAAAAGCTTCTCTTTTGGTAGTTAACTGAATGCTGGCCAAAAACTTGATTCCTGAATGATACAAGGAACAAGATGCCTTAGATGAAATAACTAGATTGCGAATACATCACTGTAACATATTTATGATATAACAAATGCCGAGTCTTCAGGTTATTACTAAATTCAAGTCCTTTTTAATGCTTAAAATGAAAAAATAACAGTAATTTCAGAAACTAAGAAACATGGTTTAATAGCCAACTGAACAAAAAGAAGAAATTAATTTTAACGATCAAGATTTTGTTCAAGGTCGATACCTCAGGACAATTTAATGATTTTTTATAAGTTTAAAACAAGAACGAAGTTATTAAGAAAGGCTTGTTTTAAATCAATTTATACATAATTTATAATAATTTATAAATTTCATTATTATTCTACTTTTTATAATATATAACATATTTTTGGTAACCACTTTATTCTTATTTTAAGCCTAATAAGTATCATTTAATTAAGTTGACTGTATACTTCTTGCTGTTGAGGCAAACTCAATAATTGAAGAATATTTTTTACTGTTTAGTTCCGTTTGCTATAGAAGCGTATTTGTTTACCTCTTAGCTTATTTCTTCTCATTTTTTTCAATTAGTAGGCCTGATGAAAGTAAAGTAAAATCACACCTTAGTGCGACCCTGACAATTGTTACTTAACAGAGAACTCCTAGCATATTCCTTTCCTGTACTGGCATTAATGCGAGTATAAATGTTTTTAGTGCTTCGTTATTTTGATATACTGTGCGGCTTATATTAATTTATTAGGAAATTACCTCCCATTTAATTTCAAGTTCATCCCATTCCCACTAATTTATGTCCAGGTTTCACGTTAGAGTGTTACGCTCTTTAATGTTGGGCAGTGAAAGTGGGCGCGTGGAATAAATTCAATTGAATTTATGCGAAAAATATTAACATCAAAGAGAATCTGGTATTATAAAACTAGGCCGGTACACACGTCCGATAAATTCTGGTGTCTTGCTAGTACGCGGCTTACGCAACGACTGCAGGCGGTAGATTTGTTGAGATTGTAATTAGAGTGCACGAAACTAGTCGGAGATTTAATACAAGCTTTAAATCCAGACATCAAAGTTGCGTAAGATTAACAGGCAACGGTCTCCTGAATAAAAAGTTATCAAGTAGGTTAGATATGCTTCCCATGGATAAGAGAAAAACCATTGTACCGGTCACATATAATTTTGAAATGCACTCTTCTGGAATAACTTTTACCCATCACCACAGTTTGAGGTACGACGTCATCGATTTTATTTGAATATCGACAACTGTTCTTTATTGCACCACATGGCAGAACTGCTTGACATATGCTAAATGGAAATACCGCACTACAGGTAAGGCACATACTTTATGTGCTTATCCCTTTGGATAAGGTCTGAGGTGAACAGCCTTCAGCTACCATGATGAGTCCGAGAACTTGGTTCAAACAGGTCAAACATACTATTTTTATCTAGGCTTAGCTGACAAAAGCTCTGAACTGATGATGACGTCATCATCGTGTGAGATATCACGCGTGATATGACGTCATCGACATTTTTTAAGTACTCACCTTCACTTTTGATTGCAATATAGGAAACAACGTAATTTTTTCACGCACAGCAAAACTTATTACTAATCATGAGTATGGCAAACGTGACATATAGGTATTATATATAGCACACATCAACTCCACCTTTCATACAGCATTTTTCTTATAGCCAAAAACCATCAAAGGAGATCGTCTATGTGGGGGGTTGATCCCTCCTGAGATCAGTTTACTAAATTGTTTGAAAGTTTTAAATAAACTTTGTGGGATCGATACTGCGTCCTGGTGCAGCGACACTCATCAATATCGATATGTCATCCCTGTGGGGGCAACGATGCGACGCCAACGCATAACAAATGGATTTTTTATACGGGAAAAATGGCAGGTAAAGTAAATGACAACCGAGAAAAATGAATCGGGCATTCTACGTTGACAGATGGGAAAGCGAAATTGAGGATGGAATTTGAGAGGGATTTATAAGCACCTTAACGTGTTCGCATTTGATAGGATTGTCATGCAATGGAATATTTTCCAAAAAACAATTGACGGAATATTGCTGTTCTGCATCTAAAAAGTGTTTATTGAGCATTCTTTCTTATTTATACGGAAAAGAAGTTGAGAATAATTCCTTCTAAAGTTCAAACATAAAATTTCTTGCTAGCAACAAAGTCGTACGAACTTTAGTCTACCGAATTAGGTGTATTATACGCAACATAATCAATATCATATAATGTATGTCTTTTATTTTAATTAGAAATTGCGTATTATCAGTTATAGCGCGTTTATCTTATTGTTTTCCTACGACTCCGATGTTTCAGTTGCAGCGACAAAAATCGCAGTTGCGAGACTAGGTGAAGTGACAGTCAGATTAATGAAATGCGTCTGTTGTGTCTATATTTAAGAATCGCCGTAATTCAAAGAAATAAAATAACTCGGTTGGTTAAGGTCGAAAAGTCTTGTGAATATTAAGCAGAGTCGTGTCTCGCATGTAGTGCATTGGAAGATAAATCATACCTACTAATGCAAAATTCATGTAAAACATCCTGAGCTTTTTATAGGTATATGAATCTTGGAAATAAAATGGGCCAGGTAACAGAGAAATGTGTTTCACTTCTATAAATCACTGGAGGCAGTAAATCACGAGTATTATATAGAAACGGACACTGCACCATACCGCCAACTTTTATAAATCACCTTGCATTAAAGACTTCTATTTTTAGACGTCGAGTCCGGCTATTCTTGCTTTCGGGGCAATATTAACAGACTGATATTAGTCCTTGCATTACATACATACTCGAAGTAGGAATTTCATCTCAAGATTTTTTCGTTCCTAATGTGGATCATCACCAAATTGATCAATTCATACCTCCATAGTGGACAATAGTAATGTTTGACTCCAGATAAATGTCCTTGGACACATATCCGTGGATCAATTCATTGTTTCAGATCCAGGTATCAACCAGATACATACTAATGAATATTTAAATTTAGAATTACCTATTTTTTGTTCCAAGCTGGACATAGACCCTGACGGATACAGGAAAATAGTGTCTTTCTCACTTTGCTTCCACCAAAGTGGAATGCAAAGCCAAGGTAATTTAGAAGTCAAATCTTGGTATTAATAGTTTTTCTAACAATATAGACAAGATACATTTTAGTCACTGTCTTAACAGAAATAAAAAATTGTTAAGGCTGTGGCAGAACAAGAAGTTTTCCTCATCTCCGTTCGGATATCCTAGTTCCTTGATCCACTATATTTATACGCAGCCATAACCTATTTCTGAATAGGAAAACCTCATAAATAGCAGCGATCACGCAATTTACTTCTAATACTATAATCCACTACATCTTTTGATCTGAAACGGCGACGTAGTCTTATTTTTCGCCAATTGCCAACAGATCCAGCAAGGTGCGAAAAACGATATTATTAGTTCACACAAGACTTTTCCAGCTCCGAGCGTAAATATAACAGAGTAATCCGAGTTTTCAAAGCATGGGTTGAGTAATGTTAGGTGATATTTACATCGCGCTGATTTACTCTTGCAACAGATTTGATATTTCTCTGGTAATATTGCCTACAGACATAGGCGTATCAATACAGTATAAGTATAGTGTAAATGCGGGGTATTCGCAACACATACGAATAAAATAAGTCTTGCCTTGAAGCGACAACAGATGTCCCTTACGACATTTTACAACAAGGGTGAACTCATTTACAGCGACAGCCCTTGTTCTTCATAAACACTATTTACGACGTACCGGCATCTCAGCTTATTTATATCAGAAGCTGACAACTTATAAATAATCCCTTGTTGTCAGATTTCGTAAAGACATCTTCGTAACGACATCTGTTGCCACTTCAAGGCAGTCCAGGAGTTGGGACCTTTGACTTTGTAAGTTGCCAATGGGCGTCACCCTAGAAGGCGACACTTGGAGATGACTTGATGTTGCTATCACACCCTTGACTGGGTTAGGTATATACCATCCAATTGCTCACTACAGCTAGATCGCCAGGCTATACTGACGAGTCTAGGCTGAAGGCGAAACATGCATGTCTACAGCAGGTATCATGATAGTGAAGAGCATACACGTAATAAGTTGAAGCTTATTACATTATTTATTCAAGAAAATAGTTATGATTAAGCTAGAGTTCATAAAAATCGGGTCACCCACTATTTTCCCTTTTAATAATATATAGATTTTGTTGCCTTTAGAAGATGTCACTCATAAACCGCCGATGTTGGAAATTTTACTAGAGCTGTTCACCGAATGTTCTTCTAGCACATCATAAATTAGGTTAAATAATCAATTTATCGGGTAATTTATAACCAACCATCATTGCTTTGAGAGAAATTTTCCCCAAAGACGATATTTCAGTATTAAATTCATTTCTTTTGGAAAACCAAACTTTTTTGGATATTTCCAATTTTCATATACAAAGTTAATGGTATTCTATTACCAATTAGGTATTTTTTTTGCTCGATTTGTTTGTCAAGATATAACAACCGCTAATCAGTACTACCCTTGGTGATGCTGGATTGTGCGAGCATTAGAGACATTTTTAATAAAGTTAACGCGGGACACAATTGCAACATCTGTGAATCCTTTTGCAAAACTAACACCAATCCATCCACTTTCATTTCCAATAAAAAATTTCTATGTGTTCCTTTGGAACTTTTGGAACACCACAATAAAGACTGATTATTCTAAGACAGAGCCGTAACCAGGGTGGAGTGATCAACCCCGACGTTGCAACAGTTATAGGGCGCAAATCGGTCTTCGCTATTATTCATTGAGATCCAAAGATTTATTCACCAATTTTTTTTTTTCGTACAAAGTACTTTCATTGAGAAAGTAGGACAAAAGTCAAAACCTTCCCTTTAGAAAAAAATTACATTGAAAAATTCAATTAAATTGAAAAAAAAATCGCTTAAATTGTACATAAAATTTATTCTTTCGCAAATATGGTGAAGTTGGTGACACAGAGGGCTGTATAGGGAGGAGGGCGCGCCAATATCCTCAGTGCTCTAGTTACGCCACTGTTCCGACAATAAGCAATTCAGGTTCCTGAGAAACGTGAAAATTTCTATTATTCACTCCAAAGTCTTAACGAGTTCCATCACAGAAACCTGTCCTCCTATCTGCCTGTGTCCCTGAAGGCCCTAGGCGCTGATGGAGGCGACCACTCACCTCCAAGTGTGCGTCTCACGTAGCGAATACTCAGCGGGGAAGGAGAAAGCCCCTCCGCCAACCGCCGTGAGCTGAAAGAAATCGCACCGGGACTGAAAATTGAGAGTAATAAAGTGCCGACGCATATTTTATCCCGCCAATATGCGGACAGTCAGGGACGGGGGAAATCGGGATGCGGACAGTTTTTATACAGCATAGTATAGATTGATTATTTTTCATATAGATGTCCTCTCACAAAGGCAGATGCCTATCGTGATCGTGTAAGAGAATAGATCTGTATTTATGTTGATTGTAAACGATGTAAGATGTAATTATTCGGGAATAAACTACTAGTTAGTGCAGTGTATGATAATCTTCAAGGAGTCAGATGCAGATAAAAGGAAATATCACAGAGCAAGTAATGACTACCTAGGAGTAGAAAGCACCAGTGAAGCATAAGAAGTAACCAGACAAAAAAAAATATAAACAACGAAAGTCAATAGCTCCCTAAAAGAGATTATATTAAAGAACAAATGTATGACAACCGGCTAAAATCAGGGTAAACAAGACAACAGTGAGACCCATTTTAACATGCGCAGCAGATACAGTAAGAACAAAACAGTATATACGTCAAGGTCATTAAAGAAAAAACAATTAAATGGAAAGAACACGTGGACAGGACTAGCATAAATATGTAATAACAACAAACTCTATAGTATAATATCAAGTGAAGGTCTACCAGAAAAGGTGGAATAATAATTTACAGTAAACAAGGACGGAAACTAAATAGGGTGCAAGCAAAGAATTGAAGAATTGAAACTGCAAAGGTCAACAGCTCCATAATCCGAATCAATTTTTTTATTAGAATTTTAACGTGTGTTATATATTAGAGAAATCATGCTGCCCAAAGTAAAACCTGACAATTTTTCTTTACGACGACGTTGCTTCAGTGAAATATTACGCTGCTACTGGAATAGTACACCTAACCGGTATCTGTCAATTAGATGTGAATTACAGCCCCGTGAAGCAACCATAAACTTAACTGTGATTATTTTTCTCCTCAAATTTATATTCTCTTATTAGTGTACGGATAAAAATCGCACGAAGTACACTAATTAGCCGGGGAATGAAATTTTAAGGATGAGATGGATTACTTTCAACTCCCTACAGTCCTTGAGAAGGAAGATGCGCGGCTTATATTTCTTTGAGTACATCATCTGCAAATATGTGTTCACCTGAAGACGATTGAAGATAGTATATCAATCGAAACGTTGTGATACTCAAAAATTTTATAGACAATGGAAGTCCGAAATCAAAATTTTGGAAAATCCACCTTATCTACAAGTTTCAAGCAACACTGAGTTGTACCTTCTTATAAATATGAATTTTAGACTTTAGTTTTCTAAGACTATTCCTGTGGTTTGCTTTTTTGTTGATTTTACTAGTACTAGCTGATACTTTGAACTGCATATGATTACTTAAATACAAAAAGAACTCTAATACCATTTCGATTGCCTCGATGGTATGTTTTCAATTACAAAATGACACTTAAAACAATTTTTATAGTGACAGTGTGACTGACATCAGTAGATTAACTGTTTCCAGGGTACCAGTATTCTGTTTGGACACTAGAACTTAGTATGGACTACTATCTTGATACCAATCAACGCACAAGAGCTACAAAATATAATACATTCCGTGGTTCGTCATAGTAAAACGTTTTATTAGCTCCAAAACAAGATACTGTTTAAACCTGCATCTACATGTCGAGGGACGAACAATAGAACAGGTTAGCTCTATAAAATGGACCCACAAAGAGAAAAAAGGATGAAGGGTCTTATAAATTTATATATGCAGACGGAGCCTGCGAATTTCTTGGTTACAAAGGGTCACCAACGACGAGGTACTCCAACCGATGAATAAACAAAAAGAACTGATAAACACTATCAAATAGAGCACAATGCAATACCTGTGCTCAACTTTAGTGCACTACCCCGAGATACTGACTACGTGCACAGTTTGAAATTCTCCAGAAGAATGACTTGGGGAAGGGCACCTAAAATCATCTGCGTTCTAGATCCAGTGAGCGGAGTGCCTTCTTAGCTCAGAACACCTGAAAGTGTATGGTTTGAATCCCGCCTGGTTTTTCCAAGTTTATAAACGCGAATTTGCATACTAAATTCTAAGTCCTTAGCGTCGATCTCCATTTAATAAGGGATAGAAGACATATTCCTATTGAAGCAGGAATGTCATCGTATTGGATCGACATGATCATCTACTAACTGAACTTTCATAAAAATGTTAATTACGGTTCAATAAGCTGATACAAAAAAATATAAAGCAAATCAATTCTGCAGAGATTCATCAGGTGACGTTTAAGGAAAAGGACTTGGAGAGTGGATAAGTATTGATTTAAATTTGCGGTCCCTTTTCCATTCCTCTGCATTCCCTCGTTTTTAGTGACGCGTCTCCCTATGGACTCCCCTGATTGCACCTGTCCATACATATCTCCCCATTTATTACTACAGACCCTTATATAGTAAGGGAGCTGGTTTTACTATATGGAACGACCACTGAAATTATCATACACATGAACCTTCCAGGTATCCCATTTTCCATATATTTACACCATTGTTATTATGACAATACCTGACGCAATAGTTTTTTTGAAAATTAAAGTTGTTGAACACGGTAAAATGGTTTTTATGGTGCAAAAACGAATTTTATATAAAAGAACATGCGTTTTTGCGTTATTCTCAAGTCCTTTTACAGTAATGTCTTCTTTCTATTTACAGATAAAGTAGACCACTTTCAGGAGTCACTACAAAATGTAGCAAAGCTATCCCCTTCTGTAGGTCTACCGAAACCGACCCCTGAAGCGCACAATCTCTGATATTGTGCAATATTCTTCATGAAAAACAACAGCAACTGACAAAGCGAAATTGAGGATATGTTGGTATGATCGTTAATAGTATAAAAATGAATTAGACAGCAAGAAAGATAGAATGAGCAAGAAAGATATAATGAGAATTGCTGCCGCTCTGTGTGGCGTTTTGCTAGTATACAAATAAAGACGTGACCAGTGATAGAACTTCTAAGAACTACCTTAAGGGAAAAAATCTCACTGCTACGATTCATATACACCATGACTAAGGATGAGGCACTTTTCTTGCAGCGGATTATGATAATAAAATCGTTGCAATTATTGCGTATTTGCAAATAAATATATTTTTTCTCAATATACTTCCGTCACGTTACTGGACAATAGGAAATTTTTCTTCGAATGAATTTTCGTACGCAAGATGGCCAACCTTGTCATAAATTTGGTTCACTATTTTGACAGATCAGAAAAAAATAAGTATCAACAGGATCAGAAGTACTCAGCAAGAGAAGTACAAAACAGCGATCAGAGATCAACGTGATCCAACTGTCATTGCACTAAATCGGATGGTGCAAAGAATTATGACAGGATACATCATGATCTGATATATTTATCCTATAAAATACTTGGTCATTACTTCAAAGCCGTCAAAAGAAACCTCAATTTCCTGCACCAGCTCTCGCACTATAAAACAGCACAGTACAGTCGACCTTTTTCGCTGAAACGACACAATCTGTCTCGTGTAGCAGAGGAAATCGAGGAACAAAATTTCAGATAACGTCACGCTACCTTTTGATTTATTCAACCCTTCCGAAAAATATCTGAGAGGAAGTTATCTGCAGTCCATGAAGATAATTGCTAACGCAGTTTTAATTAAGATGTTGGACAATTGTCTTGTTTTACCTTTCATTGATAAAAATGTGCGAAGGTTGCAAAATACATGGAGAGCATATAAAATACGGCATAGGTTCCAATTTAGGATTCTACTCAATTAAGTTTAGACTGGGTGATAATGTATTTGATAATACTAGATATATAGTTTCCGCATTCAACAGCCTTGATTTCCGAAAAATAAAATTGGTAAATTGACTCGCTACTCCCCACAATGTATTGAAACCATTTTCTAGCTTGAAAATATTCTGCGGTATGAAAATGTTACGAACAGTTCTCGTATGTACTTAAAAAAGGCCGTTCTTGGTTTTCTTCAGTTCCTAAGTCAGTGTTCGAGCGAGATTCATTTCATGAATATAAGAAATCAAACAACGACAAATGCACATTGCACATTAGTAGGGAATTATTAGAGTAACGCCAAACAAATCAATATACTATTTAGAGCTGGTCAAGTCTAAGCTAATATCTGACTACCAAACAGCAAAACGCTATCAACTTTGATCTATGATGCTATGATCTATCATGAAAATGAAAAAGTATTTCATTGTCTTTACTATTCAATACCCTGTGTGCTATGAGCATCCCATAGCAACCAGTTACCTCGATCACCTACATACTTGGTTTGTTTTGCATCACCTAACAAATCCATCGTAGCTCGTTAATTGCAAACAGACTCCATTTATATGTTGTCAACATAAAATTTAATTAACCAGCTCCAACAAATAGATCAACAAATTTTAATTAACATTTAATTGAAGTATCCTTCGCACGTAGTTTGGGTGCACGCTCCAAAGTAAATACTAGGTTAAATGACAATTATATATTGTATTTGTGATAATGTTAATTATGAATGGGCATGTATATATGATATTTGCCCGATTAAATTAGATTGTTTCTGAGCGTAGCGCATTTGCTGGATGCACATTTAGTGACACTACCAATGTCGGGGACATTAGAGTATTCCTTGGGGCGGTGGACGGAACAATCAAACATATGTTTTGATGTGCTATCGACATAATTCGGAGTTAGTAAATCTATTTTGAAGTAGAGCAGAACCAAAAAGTGATTTGTATGGACGGTGTCCCACCACTAGGTCAATAGTGTCAAAATAGTAACATTCCTTGCCCTAGAGAAACAAATTCCGAACATTAATTTCAACATCAACTTTGGCTGATCTTTTTCTCGACCAAAAAGGAATAGTGAACTTTGAGGGTGAAAACGTGTCGTCATTTTAGGAAAAGTTGGCTTTAATGAAAAAAATTAGACTGAGCTCCATAGTCAAACCATATTGATACTAACATATTCATGATTAAGTGACATTGACCCTGAGAAAATTTAGGTTGGTTTATAAATTATCCATGTTTTGGTGTTTGGAATGCTTCAAAATCGAAATTCTGAAAGCAATTCACTGGGTCGTGAATAAAAATAATATTAATGATCATACATTGTAATGTTATTACTGCATAAGATGATAAATATATACGTCAATTTTTTTAGCCGCGCTTTTTTTATAATATTCGTCTAATATTCGTTATTAAATTGGCTGAGCCACCAAATTTTTAAATGTGGGAGCATCAATATACATATATCATTTCTATATAATTCGCATTGAGATGGACTTGTAAGTATATTAAGGCTTCGCACAGATCAAATATGAATGGAAAAAATATATCTGGGCCCAATAAGCTTCCTTGCGGACACCTGAAGTTATCCTTTGGACAGAGAAACAATGTAGGTTTCCTTCCATAACAACTCTATGTGCCCTATTTGTGATACAGCTTCCCATAAGTTTCAGTCCATCATTATTGAGGTGTAATTTAGCTAAACCGAAATCAAAAGACCCACTTTGGTCTGAGAGGCTTAAGCCTGTTGGAATGGATTTCTCAAACGTACCGACAATGTCGTTAGATACTTGGTCTATGTCTTTGGTTGTACACTTGTACTTGAGACAACGTTGCCGTTACCACTTAAAGGTCCACCATTCCAAATCATATTGGAGAAACTTACTTGGCTCCATTTTTTCGCGTGTATTCTAGTCGATGTTGGAAAGACACTCCACTGGAGTGCCTGCAGCGAGCAAACTCGTTCGAGATATTTCACAGAAAGCAGTGCAAACATCATTTAAATCGCGCTGCGCGGGGTCTGAACTGTAGCTGCCGACCGCCCCGCCGCACCCCCTCCCTCCGTATCTATTATTCCGTAAACATCACAAAACAATGCAGAATCGGTTGCGCATTACTTTACGTCCGAAATGTCTGATGGGATGGCGCAACGTTAAATTTACATGTAATGAGATATATGCACACGGATAAACGTTACGTTTTATTGCTGCCAACCGACCAGAGAATGTCAGAT
This sequence comes from Bruchidius siliquastri, assembly GCA_949316355.1. Lineage (NCBI taxonomy): Eukaryota > Metazoa > Arthropoda > Insecta > Coleoptera > Chrysomelidae > Bruchidius > Bruchidius siliquastri. The sequence continues at coordinate 37,172,545 of OX438533.1, read as the reverse complement.
CTGCTGTCCGCTCTATATCGCGGGTACATGTACGAATACAAACACTGTAGATGAAATGGAGATTGCTATGATGTTTATAAGCTGTCCAGTGGTTTTATATGTCAATACATATATAATGGATGTTTTTACAGCTCCTCCGATCCCCCCCCCATTCAGTTACTATTATTTCCAATCCAAGGTCACAAAGTCATGACCTCATTCCGGTCATCTTCCCAGGTTTCTCCGTACTTGTGGTATCATTCTAATACCTTTCGCTGTCCAAAACCACGGCGTCTCGTTTTTGGATCTCGTCATCGATAGTTCTTTCCATATCCATTGCGGCTGATGTGTATTCATTTCTAATCTTCTCAAGGCTTGATCTCCCACAACTTCTTCTCATAAAGCCCATCTCTGCTCCTCTAATTTATTTCTCTTGGTCCTCGTGACGTCCCAAGCTTCTGAGCCCGAATATCTGATGCTTTATTATATTTATTTGTTTTTCCGTTTTGGTGTAAATATTACTCATAGTAAGGAATTCAGTGTTTGGATTACTGTTCTACCTTTGTTTATTAAGTTTTGTTCTCTGCTTTTCTTTTTATTAAAAACTACACACAAATATGTACTCTTTACTACTACTTTTATATTGCCTGTCTAACTGTTGGTCGTCTACGTTTTCTTCAGCTTATGGTAAGACCAGTGCCTTCGGAATCTTACTTTAGCTCTTTTACCATCTCACACAAGTCTTATTCATCCTCTGTTATATTTCTACATTTTCACTAGCCCTATAAAGTATATTTTGAAGAGAGTGACAGACAGACAAAGGCCCTGTGTCAGTGCCCACAGTATTTCGTTTCAGTGCTATAAGTGTCTTAGTTTCAAGGATTTTATTTACCATGCCCTTCTGTCCAGTTACTTGACTCACATGGTTGTTGATCTTTTGGAATCGAGTTTAAAAGATATTGGGGATATCAAAGACTATGTAGATAGTAGATTTTTGAGTATATGATCCGAAACGCGACACAGATCTGAGGATTTTATTTCTAAACCCAGGTGTAATAATTATACGAGTTTATGTAGAAAGTGTAAAACTAAATCTTCCAGAATTTTCTATATTTTCAAAACTTACTTCAAGTGGATGAACAGTTTAGAATGCAGAAAGTTGTATCACCAAAGGAAGGAATGCGGTTTTAGTTCTAAGCCGCTTCATATATAATAGCAGATTAATAATAACCGCAGGTATCTCTTCACTCCACCGAATCTCGGAACAATTCTCAGTTTCTCCTTGAATAGTCTTAAATCCCTGCTCGTAAGACAGTTGTTTCCAACTATGTATTATATATACACAAGTGTTCTTGGTGTGAGTTATTCATAAATAATCTCATCCCTAAGACACGTCAAATTTGAATCAAAATATCCCCTGCCTCGCCACGTAAGTTCATTGTGTTCCCGCTCCCAAACACTTGCAAACTTAATCCTTTCTTCAGAATCTGCATGGTTGTGCTGAACAGCTTTTTCTAAGGGTTGAGAAACGATTATCAAACAAGAACACGGGTAATTTTTATTATTAAAATGAGAAAGGCAGTGTTTTGTGTATTTGCTTTTCATCCCTACAACAAATCGTTCTGTTTATGAATTATTATTAGTATCGTATAGGCCGAAGTTGATGTTTAGTGGAGTGTATGTGGAAAAGAAAATATATTTCGTAGAGAAACTCGGACACGTTTGAATCCATATTTGGGTCTAAAATAAAATGGATAAGAAGCATTAATGGTTTACGAAAAGATCTTGCTAGTTACAGAATTCCATAATGTCGACGCCAAATGAACTCTAGTATTGTAAACCCATACAAAAAGTGACTTATTTTAGGTAAAGTACCATCGTAAAGCGTGTTTTTAAGTGCACTATGCATCAGACCTAGTATGGGCATGCATGTTTCGTCTTTAGCCTAGACTCGTCAGTATAGCCTGGCAATCCAAGTGTTAGGACCTTTGACTTCGTAAGTTACCAATGGGCAGCGCCATAGTGCGCGACGCTTGGAGATGAGCGTAGTTTTTGTTCTATAACTATATTTTTCATGAAAACTAATCATTCACTTGGTTAGTTCATGATAATATTAGGTCACTATTTAAAGAAAATTCAATATCATACACTTTGCCCAGCCCCGATCTACTGAACGCCCTTGGTGCCCGTATATAATTTTATCTCTCGACACAAAGACGCAACACAAATCTCAGTCATTATTTCAGGTTAAACAGAGCTGCGACGGGCTGGGCCGGGATGAGGAGGAATACCTACAATCTCTAGTATTGTTCGAGAGTCGAGTTTGTGCGGTGGCATGGCGGATTGCATCTTAGACGAACGCCATAAATCTCAGACGATTTCTGGTGGGGTTAACTTCCGGTTTGACAAACTCCGCACATCCTGCGACTCTCGAAGCACTTGATCCAATTTGACGCAAAAGTCCTGGAGAAGCGAACGGGAGATTTGCGGGGATCTCGTGGAAGGTGGTCGCTTTGCTAATGTTGATATGTGGAATATTATGCATAGCATTGTTATCGTTTTCTAGTGAATGATGATGTGACAGACAATTATATGCTTTGTCCCTTAGGGTAAGGGAGGAGTAGGGGATTTCTACTATTACAGAACGGACTGAGGGAAAGATGAGAATGACGCGGCGAGCTATGGAAAGAGGATAATTCTGTGGATCAAGAGAAGAGATAACATTCTCAATGAAATCATAAAAAGGATAAATAGGCTCGAAACCATTATCAAAATTATAACCCAACAAAAATGTAAATGGGCCGGCCATATTGACAATAAAAGATCAGCGAAAAAAATAATGGAATGGAGACCTAGAACGAACACATGAAGTAGGGCAGACCACCAACAAATGGATAACACCCCCAAAGGCAGAGACCGATGGTTTGCACTTGAGGAGGTCTGTACCCAGCCATGATTAGGAAATACTTTTGGATAATGATGATGACGATGCTGATAATGGTCACGATGATCATAACACTGATCAGGTAGCCTTGTTTGGATATATATATATATATATATATATATATATATATATGTGTGTATAATATACCTTAGTTTTTTGTCGCTGCGGCCGAAAGTCTACAAAAAACTCACGATGATCATAACACTGATCAGGTAGCCTTGTTTGGATATATATATATATATATATATATATATATATATATATATATATATGTGTGTATAATATACCTTAGTTTTTTGTCGCTGCGGCCGAAAGTCTACAAAAAACTTAGAGCATGAAATTCCGATCAACAAGCCGACGACCAGTGGTTTTTTTATCATATCAGTCGGGTTCTCACGTCGGACGGCAAATGATTTTAGGAAAGGTTTTCGGGAGTCTATCGGTAAATAATTGTAAATCGTGCATGTGATGTGTATTGTGCATGCCGTTGTTACTGTTAATGATGGGTGAGTCTTAACAATTGTTGCGTATGTTTTAGAATAGATTCTGTATGCACTGACTTGTTGCTTTCCACAAACATAATTCGTATTAAATAAAAAATAAAAACCCATTCAAGTGGCATCTCATATTCAGCATAGGGCAGCATAACCGCCTGTAAAATTTCAACATAAACATTGGCATTCATTTTGTTTCTGATCCAAAATATAGGCCCTACTTCGTTGTAGGAAAAACATGCCCACACCATTATTTTTAAACCTCCATGTTTAACTGTCTTAACAGTGTACCGAGGCTGATATGCGGTTCCTAAAGGGCGTCTAACATATGTTCTACGACCCACATTGCCAAATAACACTATTTTGCTCTCATCGGATCAAAGTATGTTACGCCATTTAGATGGAGGCTATTCAATATGTTGTTTTGCGAACTCTAATCGTCTCTTTCTTTGTCTTTTATTTAACAAGGGTACCTTTCGCGGGCTTCTTGCTGGTAAGTTTGCTTCTTTAAGTCGTCGACGTATTGTCCTAGGAGCTACATCCAATCCCACAATCTCCTGAAGTTGTGTTGACGAAGCAAATGGGTTTGCTTTTGAAGTTCGCACTATAAGTGTGTCCTGTCTGGATGTAGTTTTGCGTTTTCGACCACGAGTTTCAGGTGTAGATTGCCATCTTGAAGCGTTTGCAACCATTTAGGCAGAACATCACAAAATATTTTGAATTTGCATGTACGATTTTCCATCACTTTGTACTTTTCTTATTAATTCGCGTTTTTCTTAAGAACAGTGCTTCTTTCTGCCCATAGTTTTAATAAAACCCAAAATTGTTTGTGAATTTAACAAAAGGCTACTCTGAATTGACAATTTACCCGAATATAAGCAGCAAAAACTATTTAGGTTGCAAAAACAAAACAATACTAAACAACACTGCTATTATTTTGTCCAAACGGAATTCTCCTGCTACAAAAAACGATAATATTTTGTTTACTGATATTTTTATATAGACAATTTTTTGTTGAATTCTCGGGACAGTTGATGGGTTTTTACAAGATAAGATATTGTCTACATTAATGAAATTTTACACTCTCATTTAAATACTTTTTGCCATTTTTATCAAACCACTGCTATTATTTTGACCACAACTGTATATATATATATATATATATATATATATATATATATATATATGCATTAACCTTCGATGCTTAAGGTATAAGGATTACTGTGGATACTTTTTTCGGTTTAATTCATGCCACCATATTCACCAAACATTTTTCTAATCAATTAGATGTTTAAATGGTCCATAAATACTTGCTATTAATATTGTTATCTGCATACTATAAATTATTAAGATTGACGTCATTGATTTTAATACCACATTGGATACTGTCCAATGCTTTGTCTGCCTATTTGCACCTATTGAGAAACCATGCTATCCAATTTAAAAAAAAAGATTTTTAGTCATATTTGGTCATCAACATCTACTATCTGAAGAATGCAACTTCTGTATACCTACAAAATCTACGTTTTTCCCGGTCGTATACTTTTCTCATCTTCCGGAAAGCTGCCACCTAATAATTCCAACGAGCCGAATAGCATCCCTGATGTGTCTTTCGGGCAGCTCTTTTAAAAGCAGAATCTCCTTTTCAGTAACAATATATATTCATCGCGGCTATTCCGAAGCTTACCTGTGCTCCGGTGAAATGGCCTTCAGCGACCGAAACGTTTAGGGAGTCCTTTCACTGGAAAGCTTTTATTACCTGTGGGCGACCCGAAGCTGAATGTTTAATTCTGAAGGAAAGCACAATGTTATACACTTTTATACTGTAACGTTGCTTGCTGCGTAATACTGACGAACAGAAAAAGTTAGTTCCTTGCATCCAAAAAAACATTTCCATCAGATTTTCATGAGTTAAATATCAGCAAACTTGATATTCCATGAAGAAAATTACTGCCATTTTTTGAAAATTTTGTAAGAGCCATCAGAAGATTCACAAAGTACAATGCAGCAGGAACCTAGAAATTGGAATTCTAGTGATATACGATAGTAGTTACTGATATCTCAAAGATATAATTTTGGAGTGAGGAACTCACAATTGCTTTTTGGTACGAACGGGACTCGAACCTCTTACTCCAGTATTTCATGATGACGCTGTAGCCACACGGTCACCGCAACGCGATCTTCAGTCGCTCTAGGTCATCTTGCAAAGTAGGTTCTCGCTGGCATCATTAATCTCACTGAGTTTGCCCATTAATTACTACCCTGGGTGGCGCATTCTCCTTAAAAAGTGGATGACCGCCTACAGTGGCAACCGAATATAAAATGTTCTTCAACTCCATTCTACAGTTGCAACTCTTCTTGGTGTATATCAACGAACTGCTGGAAATAACTCCTCTACAGCATTCACTCTCAGATGCCACGTGCTTACGGTGAGGGTCTCTTTCCCCTTTCCCCTTTCATACATTCGTTGAAGATGATCTAAACAATTTCTGTGGTACAACTATGCATATAATCGCCCCATCCGAAGTTATTGTGAATTCTAGTCTTCAAAATATGAAGTTGCTGGCACTGGCCGTTTCCCAAAGGATATAGTCGATCGGGCCGGATTCCGCACACTATTTCCGTGTTCTACATTGTTCCACACACATTTAAACCCTACCGGGATACCTTGCGAACGGTTAATGTTGAATTGCATTGATGTGGAAAGCGAAAAGGAGAAAAAAGCAGGCAAATACATAACACTGAAAGGGATTTCATGCTGGACGGACTTTCTCCTCGGTCATACAAAAAACTGAGAGATTGCTGTATGATTATTCGTTTGAATTTGGAAGTAGAGTAAATTGCCTTCATGATAAATGAATTGGGGGTCTTTGGTCATCCCAACCGAGTAATTTCTGTTATAGTTATTTATTTATTTATTCATTTAGAATACATGCACACATAAAAATGTATTTTTCAGATGAATTTGCTATAATAATCCCAAAGTAAGAATACTGTATTTGTGATCATGAGTGAAAATTCTCAATTCAAACCTGGGAATTTAAGAGTATTAGTATACATTCGATAATTTTAATGAGCTGTTATCAAAGCTACCGTTGATTCCTCAACCCCCAAAAAAGTGTCACGACTGCAGCAATATGATTTTTTCTTAGCTCTTCTGCGTCATATAGTATTTTCCCTAAATCAAGTTTGAAAGGTATTGTACAGATAAACAGAATATATAAAATATGTACCTGTACTCAAGCCAAAAGGTATACGTCCACCATTGGTAATATGGTAATCAACTTAATATCACTTATATCACACCAAAACCTGTATACTTGTATCAGATCCTCACAACCCTAACTTTTTAACAGCTCATTCATCTCGGGAGGAGGTTGATAAACATTAAAAACCAATGATAAAATAATATGCGCACAAACAGAACGTTAACGAAGATGAGGATGCGAAATAAATAAACTACTTGGAGCGAATCATTGGATGTTCGTATTCTTGATCAAAGTTAACGTGGCCCAGCTGGAAAATAAATAAATTTAGGCCACCTTGACTATCTATATTATAGATTTTGCAATAAATATAGAAATAGTCTTACTTCTATTTTCCAAAAGCTGGATTGGTCACCCTGGTGTACATTGGCTACCCTGTATAGGTCTACCTACATTTATTCCTTCCAACCCTACCTAGCGGGAAATAAGTCCAGATAGAAAGTACAAAGGTGTAGGTCGACGTGTGTTATCGACCGGACTCGACTACTGCCCACCGTCCGAGGTAACAATATCATCTCCCTCCCTCCCTTGTCCTCAATTCCCCCTTTGATCTAACGCTTCCCCTGGTCGACTCTCGGATGTGTGGAGTGAGGAAGCAGGATACCTGGCGCCTTTGACAGAATCGGTTATAAGTTTCTCGAGTTGTTATCGACTGAAGGGCAATGCTGAAGGGCGGCACATGGGGATTCACCTTTTCAAGAAAATAAATAGTTTCATTTTAATAAGAGACTTCGTCACTAACATTCCAACATTTAATTGACCATCAGCTGAGCAAAAAGTTCAATAGAATTTTTTGTGTGACTTCTCTTTGGTTCATCTTACATCTGTAATGACCTCTGACTAAAATAAATGCGATTGACGAAATAATTTTACTAAAGTCTCGATCCTGCAGTTGATGTCGGTTTGAGTCCTGTTCGCACCTATGACTTTTCAAAATTTTTCTCGCCCCAAAATTTTATTTTCAACTTCAATGTTCCAGATCACTTCACAGTGAGAAGTGGTATCATCTGGTAATGATATTTGTGTTGCTCTCAAAGTCAAGTAAGATTATGTCGATGACATAAATTAGGAAATAAATGGAGCCTAACATGATACCTTGCGGTACTTTATGATGGCGAACATCAATTCCAGTACTCCTCTTTTGATGAAGCTTGCTGACTATGGGCTACCACCAGGTCTACAAATGGAGTTCAGTTTAACACACAGAAGACTCAGAAAACAACCTTGAATGAGGAGTCGCTGGCTTGCTAGTCGTGGATATGCAAGAACGCCTAATACTTGCATCAACCATCAAGCTTCTGGGAGTAGACATCAACGAATGACATGTCATGGCACGAACATGTTGTTGGTCTCGCTAGGTCGGCATCCCAGAAACTGGAAGTTCTGCTTCAAGAAACTGTACTGCTCACATGTGTGGGGATGTGCTTCGAAGCAGTCCCTAAAGCACTCCAAGTGCCTAGCGGAGGCACCTGACCTTACAAAGTACCTCCAAACTGTAGAACATCCAAGGAGGGTGGTTGATCTGTTCTATAGATATTATCGTGGCAAGTTTTCGAGCGTTTTAAGCTCAATCTGAATAGACATTTTATCCTCTCGTAGCGCATTATATCCATACTACTTTATTTGATAGAATACTTGAAGGTATAAAAAATGTCACAATCGCCACACAAAACGTAAATCATATTTTAATTTTTGAGATAATCGAGTGTCTCACATATTACAGTTCTTTCCATCACACAAATTGTGTCGTAACACTTTTTCTCCGCTATTTTCGACATCCCTTTTAGATGTAAATTTCAGTACTCCGAAGTTTTATAACGAACTCCGGAAACAAAAAACGAAAACAACACACCAAGAGAGCCGCTTTATAAATGACTGTACAGGTTACTCTTAAAAGTTCCTCCTAAAATAAAAGTGCGAAATTACAAAGTTCTAATTCCTTTAACCTGAAGCCAAAAATATTATTAATGGACTTTTGAAGTAAGAACGCGCGTCCAATATCTTACACTTGCTTCGAAGTTTTTTCTCCTTTCTTCGCTCTCTCACCAAGGCTACTTTCGGAAGTTTCTTTCACGTGAAGGCAGATACATTTGTCAAACCTTCCGCTGAAAGAAATAGGTCTGGACAGCAGAAGTACAAAGGTATAACTTTTACGACTGAAGGACCTCTAGGTGTGATGGAAAATATGAGGGAAACCTATTGCGGATCTGTTATAAATGTTTCCACTACCTCGCGTTTTAATTTTATTTCAGGTAAAGGTTGTTTCTCAACGAAGTCCAAGTGACAGCTATTATATAGGAGGAAGTTCCTATACCACAAAAAGAGGAAATCGATTTCAAGGAGGAGGTCAAAGAATTGCCCTTTATAGAGTTGAATGATGATTCTAATTACTCAGTAAACTGTGACCCAGTTTGGTTGAGTATGCGTCAGGGAAAGGTCAACGTTCTCCAAACATAATCAATGGACCTTATGGTTTTTTCATGTTTCCTTGAAGTTATTTCATAGGTTACAAATTAGGGGATATATTACTGTTGCCTTGGGATCACACTTCTGTACTTTTCATTTTATCTCATGATAAATGCAGCGTCCCTAATCTCATGGTTAGTAGGTAACATTTGTTACAGTCAATCACGTATACCCAACACCTAACACATTTGTCAGATATGTCCTTCTGATTGCTGATTCTGAATGCAGAATGAGTTCTACTTTCTATTTGATCAAAAGTGATCAAATGTGGAAACAATTTGTGTATAAATGCAAGTATTTACTTGTAGTAAATTTCGCTGGTTCGTAACCCCATCCTTTCGGATGTGATGGCTTCCACAAAAAGTATACATAGTGATATGAAATAGATGTCATTCTTTACAACTTCTGTTCATGAAACGCGAACAGCAAATAGGCGAAAATCCTGCAAATCCGCACAAAAAAGAGGATTACTCCGGTGGAACACGTGCCCTAAAATAACAGTCGGACGCAGGGCTTTTTGTAAACGTGCGTACATTGCAAATGAAAGCTCCGTTCATTATTCGACCGGTTTGGGCGATTGCTGATTGTTGCACCCCACCTATATATGTATATAAATGACAATGGGGCGCACGGCGGTTTGACAACTGGCACACATGAACGCCTCCCGGCAATGCCAAGCACTCCAGGGGACGCTTTAAATACCACCAATCACATGGGTGGCTCCGTGGGAATTTAAATGGGAACACATATATAATCAAAATTTTATTGATAAAATTTTTCTATAATAACACTGTCTCAGACTTTTCACATGAAGACCATTGAAGATAGCGAATCAATCGAAACGTTGGGAAACGCAAAGACAATGGAAGTCCGAGGCAGTGTTGTTGTATATAGATATATTGTCAACGAATTACAAATAAAATCGCGATTTCCATTTATGTCTTTAGATAAGTCAAGTCGTGCTAACAACTTCCCTAATAGTAGCAATATATGAGCCCTATGATATCCAGCAACATGAATGCATTGATTTTCAGTGACATCACTTGTCCTTCTAAAACAATTTCACAATGCACCGTTATCGGCATGATTTATGTCATAAACTGCCGACTAACACTATGCACGTAGCACACCATCTCATAACTACCTGGAATATATATGTTATACAACCTATTTGCTCCATACTGTCAGGCCGTCAAGCTATACTGACAAGTCTAAGCCCCAGAAAAAGCATGCTTGTCTTTTTAAGGCCACATGCGTACTGAAGCGGATACTTAAAATGCATTTATTCTATCATAGAAATAATTGGGATTATCATTGAAATCCATCGAGTATAGAGTGATGGTATCGTCGATATCAAACATATGTTTGTTCTGTGATCATTGGCTTTCAGTACAGGATATTGATAACCTCTCACGAAGACACCTATCGCACTCGAGGAAAGCTGTGAGAGGATAATTGTCTTCTCACTTTTACCTTAAAGTCCTGTTAATTGTAAAGTGCTGGGGAATTAACTCAACTTCAACGGAACTTCAAAGGAACTAGCTATCGTAAGAGGTTCGTACGAGGTATTGGATGCCCCCTAGTGAAAATGAGCACGTTGGGCATTTTAGTACTCGTTGTAATGATAACTCTCCATCTAATTATCTTTTTCAAATAATTACCATGATGTATAATCTGTACAGCCAGATCAGTAAGTTTTCAGGCCGTTGACTTGTTTTCTTTATAGATGGAGTAAAAGAAGCTCAGTTAGTGCACATAAATGCATACATCTGAGCAGTATTTCCATGATGTTCTGAATTGAGCCTTATGGAATCGAGTCTTATGAGTGAACAATGAAGCTTACAATAGTTCAAACAGCACTGCTCTTCTCAGAATTTTGCGGCCCATAACGTTTCGATCGATGTGGTATTTTCTATAGTCTCTAGATCAGGTTTCACTCACATCTATATTTGGGACAACACAAGGACAGTTTGATGTTTCACTTTTTTATCATAAGACAAGTACGTCCTTAGCTGCATGCAAGTACTCTCATGTTCTCTTAGTTCTTACATTTACAGTAAACCTGGTAAATCCTTCTGAATGGGATGGCATCCTGAACTTTGGAAGCCCGCTTTATGCGACTCCTGGAAGCCTGGAATGCAACAAAATGCTCAAAACATCGTGGACGGAACACATTACCAATGAAACGCTCCTAAGTGAAATGAGTGTAGACAGAAAAACTCTTGGAATTGTCAAAAGACGGACAAGCGTGGGGCACATTTACACAGACACAAGATTCGAGTTTCTAAGACTTATTATGGAAGGCAAAGTTATTGGTAGAAGAGGACCGGGCAGGTGATAATGTTTATGACTGAGCAATATAAGAGGTTGCACTAGTCTAATTTGAGAGTCCCTACTAAAAATAGCGATTTTCCGAGATTGTAGTCAACCTTCAATAGGAAGACGTCACCTGAAGAAGGCTTATGTTAAAGGTTACAGTATTCTCAAACTGGTTCACGTTTGTGCCATCAACGTGAATATGCTGTACGCCTCTGGTTTGCCCCGTCGAAAAACCTGATCGTCACACCGTGCTCCCACAGCTCTCACGTCAGCGAGAATAGAGGGAAAGGTACAGTCTGGAATCAGTGGAAACACGGGAACAGCTTCCCGCATACGGCAGCCACCCCTGCACTCACGAATCGCCGATACTCTGGCGGCTCCCGCACCTCTCCCCCTGACAATACACCGGTGAACAATCGTTGTAATCATGGAACGATTTTAGATTTTAGCACGGGAGCTTCTTCCACTTTTACTATAAACATCGGCATTTTCCAAAAAGTTTTGGCATGCGACGGTAATAGAAGGCATTTGAGACTGTACTAAAGTGTCAACATGGAATGTTTAAGACACGGGTTCGAGTGCCATCTGAACCTGAATTTTTTATGGGTTTTTATCACTCCAAAATTGTGCTAATTCATCCTTCTAGTCATACATGCATGCCGACGTATAAGCTTGAAATATATTCCATTTTTTCATACCAAAAATTAAACTAATTCTAATGAGGTTTGACTGGCTGATAGTCGACACTCAAAACATTTAGCATAATCATCAACATCCATCGAGTACTAGCACTAATATACAATATCCAAAATCCTTTTGTTTCATTCTAGCAGTGGCGTAGATAACGCTTTGCGATGGGAGGGATATCAAAGTCGAATTTTACAGTTTTTAAACAACACTAAAATGATTTGGAACCAGTATGGATTTCCTAAAAGTAAATCAACTACAGATACAATTTTGGCTACTACAAATTGAATTTTCACTAATATTAATAGAAAAATGACTACTATTGGTATAATGCATTTAAGATTTATGGAAAGATCTGGTATCAGAGGGGCATCACAACACTTGAACAAGATTTACTTCATGAAACGCACACCAACAGTTAAGATATCCAATACAACAAGAATGTGAATCAAATATGGTGTTCCTCAAGGAACCGTATTGGCTCCAGCTCTGTTCAAACTTTACCTGAACTATTTATTTAAAACTAAACTGTGTTGGTAGAATAATATCTTTGACAGATGATACCCTTACACGACAATAAAGCTGATGACTGGAAATCATTGAAACATATAGACGAACAATACTTTGTAAGCATCATTAAATGGTTTGATAGCAGAACTCCAATAATCAATTTCAGAAATCTAATTTCACTGCAATCACATGTTTGAATCTCAATTATTCTGTTTACATCAGTTCATCGAGGACTTTTTGAGGTGTATAAGCTTGAGCAATAATGCTTACTAGCAGCACTGGATGATGGTGAAATGGAAATCTGAAGCAGTGTTGCTAAAACATCCACATTGTCTACAAATTCAAAACAACAGTAGGTCAATAACTAAAAAAAAATATTTTCAAGGAGAATATAGCACCTACTTTCTTGTTAGTTACATTCGCTTCACAATCGATGCCAATATCTGTGTGACTATCTACTCATTGTTCCCGTATTCCCACTGACATTGCAACTGGCTGGGTAGTTGGTTCACCATCCCCCACACCGGTTTACTCCGGTTTCCAGAGCACACTCTGTTTACCTGCAATAAAATGTGTTTGCTTTAGTAAATAGCACCGGCAGCGGGGATTTGCACGGAGATTAAATTCAAAAAATGAAGGTAAATAGACGGAAGGGGGATTTATCATTAAATTGAATCAGCGCAGAGCAATTTATGCGCTGCTAACTGCCTCCTGAACAGCCAGATTGACGTTTTTACGACGCAGCTGGATTTTTAACTGCATGCAAAAATTCAGACATATTTAAAACCGTCTCGAAAAATGTCAAATAATAAATGAACGTAATTAATAAAAGGAAAGTGAACCTAAAAATATTTTTTATTATATTACTAGATACTTTTGTTACGAAACAGTTCTGTCGTTGCAAAATGCTTCAGTTTTTTCAATTCTTGATACATTTACCTGGCACCTTGAGTCGGGAAAGGACCCCATCATCTTAACTGCCGGCGTCTGCCGGTTCCTGGCGGTTTAACGATTCACGGATGATTTAAATATGGCGCATATTCGCGTCCGACCGTCCATCCGCCCCGTCCTCCTCACCCCCCTTTCCTAGCGAGTCGCCAGGTGGAGCATGATTTGTAGGACGTGTGCATTTTATGAAGCATAATACTGGAGGCATTCCCTGAGATTTGTGACTGCACAACTCATTGAAATTCTATTTCGAGCACAGTTTATCTATCTGATTTTAGATCCCTGCTCACCACTACCACTCGCAACCAAACTAATTATAATCATATCATAAGCAAAAGAGTTATTTTTATTTTTCTTATCTTCCATGCTAATTTGTATTCGCCCAAATTTTTTTGAATGTTTAGAGCATCCCAAAAAATGTCACTTATTTTATTCAATCCTGCGCCTGTCACTCGTATGTCTATCTATGTATGATAATCTTTGATCTCTTTTAACTTTGGGGACACTAAATTAAACTAGGTCATTTTTTACGTTAGGTGACTGAGTACTGTGGAAAATAATAATCACGTGGCTAAAAATATTTTTAAAAAAATGCTCTAGCATCATTCTCCAAAAATGTCTAGAAAGGGCTAATTAAGGATGGATGCTTAAGCAATTCCCCCGTTTATCTCAGTATGCTTAGTTTACAGACATATGCTTAAAAGTGAAAATTTTTCTTTGAATATAAATTGCTTCGATTGAAAACTGGATTAGCAGAAAAGGTCTGTTGTTTTAATGTGGTTGTTTTGGTAACATTGCTTCGGACTTCTATTATCTTGAGAGTTCCTTTGCGTTTCAGAATGGCTGACGAATTATCCTCAATCTCCTTCAGGTGGAAAAAAAGACTAGGGAAGTCCATGTTACTAAAATACCAGGTTCAGACCTTTAGATTAAGTCTCAACGATATTTCCTTCATTTATTTTTTCATGTTTGTTCTTCATTGTTCATTAAATATGTATCATTCTCAACTGGCTTTCCTTTTAAAAGAATATGAATATTGAGCTCATCATTATCTGAAGCTTGTTGTGGATGAACACTCGAATCAATATAACTTTTACATACGTTTGTTTTTCTGAAATATGAGTAAAATGAAGTCCTATAAGCAAATATAAATAGAAATGTAACTACTGTGATAGAAACAATTTCTTCATTATACAACCAATGGAAAATTATAAAACATTATTTGTGTAGAGAATGGTTTGTAAATTACTTTCTGATTCCTATGAATAAATATATATTATCATAAACAACAGCTTTTGATTTTCTTTTTCCTACCTATACTTGTCTGCTAATTAATTCAAAGGAATACATCTAGACAAAAATTGTATGCAGAATTTATACCTACCAATTTTACCTTTCTTTGAAGTTTCACTTATCCTGTAATTCATAAACGGTTTCGAGCCAATCAGCCTCAGACAAAGAAGATTTCATCATCCATTCAAGACAGGAGCCAACAACAACATGTGTTTGAAATTTGGTGATAACTCAACGTAGGTATTAATAGACATAAACGTAACTTATAATCAGGAGAACTTAACGATTAACGATAACCTCTTAATGTTTACAGTTTCGAATTGTAAACGTACTACAAGAAAAGTAGTTTAGTTGTGATGACGATGTGTCTTAACTAAGAAGAATCCGTCTTTCCTCCAATATGATCTTGAAACATCCTTATATTTAAACATTATCAAGCCATACTACCACTATACATATGACCTAGCAGAGTCCAAGTTGTTGTTGACTCTGAAGTCGTAAAGATGCCGATGGGTTGCGTCACTTTTTGCAGATAAATGTTACTAACTTAGCTCAGGCCAAGAACTAACTATGATTTGAGTATGACAAAGTCTCGTTCATAAACATCATATTTACAGTCTGTCACTAGTTCTTACGTCTACGGATAGTATGAGAGGAGTCCATCTGTACATTTTCCTATTCTTATAGGTGCTGAAACCCTGTTACTGTAGATTTTACTGTTACGAAACGTTATTCCAAGCTTTTCGTAGAGTATTTATCTGACAGAGCCTCACTGCTTGGCGCTGGATATTCTCGTAAACAACCGATTGTCTTAAGACCCTTACCTTTTGCTGTAAGTAATCGCTATGGCTGTCTCGCCTGTCCTGGATGTCTCCAGAACACGACCCGTTTGTTATTAGGAAAAGGGGAAAGAATTACAAACAGTGGCGGAGATTTTCTGAGAAAATAAATGAGTTTTGTAATACTGCTTCGCTAACAACTAAATTGAAGCTATATGGAAAATTCATTTCAGTCATTTACTATGTGGGCTTTTGTAGTTTTCGATGTACTGATTAACTATTGGTGTAAATTTTCGAGACAGCTCAATTGCATATTTACCATAGTAATATGGACAGCAAATTTTCTTCGATGTTAGATATTGCACTGGTAAATAATATTTTGGAGTAAATATCCTTGACACCTACCTTACCTTATATATGGAACTGTGGCTCTGTAATAACCAACATCCTGTAGTAATTTTGACACTTCAGACTGGCCAATTCTTATAGATAATATTGATTGCGTTATTCGTACAAAATTGTCTTCCAATAGGTGAAGAATTGATACAGTATTTAGTTAAAACCTTTGAGCTAGGCAATCCTTGATAGAACCTTGTTTGTTTAACACAAGGTTTAACAAATGAAACTCTCTTTCTGTCAGTCAAGCATTTCGATTTATATTCTAATCATCGTCCAATATGATGGAAATTTAAATCGAAGTGCGTCATTAAAAGAAAGTTTTATTTCTGAAACGTTGTCTTAAGTATTTTAATAGTTTCACCTAGTAAGAGCATCCGTAATCAAAATGATGGGCAATTTCTGTATTTCGGGAAAGAAAAGCTGATATTTTTTTAAATTGATTTTATGTTCCTTACGAAGCAGCCAAAGATCGACCTTAGAATGTTCTTGGCCTTCGGATACGAAGACAATAATATTGAACTATAACATAGTGCCAGGTTCAGATCAAGTAAACAAAAAGTGGACACGACTTTGGAACAAAAATACGATAATAAATGGTGTATTCAGTACAAGACAAAATTGAGACAAACTGTCCATACCACAAGAACAAAAGTGCAACAAAGTTTGGTTGTTACCAATCAGCTTTTAAACGATGTCATGTTTCCATCAGAACGAAGATGAAGACTTATTGCAAGCAGCCACTAGTTTTATCTCTCTCTCCTGGTCATCCAATGTTGCAAAAATAAAAGACAAACGCTTTTGAATGTGACCAGGTTAGAAAAAACGAGATAACACTTCATAGATGACTTTATCGTTTGCTCACCTGAGGATGATATTGAACTACGTGATGGAATCATTTCAAACTTTGAGAATTTCCAAGATTATCCACCGAAGGCTTAGAAAATCTAATATGCCTGCCTTATTGCTCCTATAGTTGCCAAAATACAAAATAAAAAAAAATGCTATGGAAGAAACACTGACAAAACAGAGACTCTTGCTCCTTCGCAGACTCCAGACGAGACTTGAAGGGTCTCCGGATCTGGATGCGGAAGAAAGTTAAGACAAAGATGAATGCTTCTGTCTTCTCGTTGTTTTGTCTACATGATCTGACCTCGGCATAATATTCAAATATAATATAACCAGCAGTTTCTCCACCATGTTAGGTATTTTTCCACCCCTTCCTCTTTACGCTATTAGAAATTTGATGTTAGCCGACAAGCGGGCGCCACCTGTCTTCCAAGTCTCCTTTCCCCTTTTTTATGAACAGGAGTCAGGGGGTGCCCGATGTAATGAAAAGTGGGCCTGCTTCTTTTCGACTTTGATATATTTACAAATTCATACTAACTTCACGTCGATGAACTCTGAAAACTCATCTTTTCAAACGGCAATTTATCTTCGTTTCACGGTTCTTTCCTGGGAGTTCGAATGGGGCTTTTTCAGGTTTCCGCAGCGAGGGTTTATTGTCAACTCACGAAAAACCGTGGCTCGTTACGCAGCCGGTGCGGTGTGTTTTTATGACGCATACTTTCTGGAGTTACATTATGTTATTAAGTATAGTTTGAAAAACTTCATCAAATCCAGATATGACTTTATGCATCGGTGATATTATAGATTAATATTTGTTAGTTTGTAACTCTGAAAGCATTGTCGGTCTGAAAATTGGTTGGTTCGTATTTATGATAGATTTTATTATTCAATACTAAATTTGTTTCTCGTACTGCCTGAAAATCTTTAATTTTTTGCACTCTGCATCTGAGATCAGTTGATTGAACTAAATACCAATTTTAGGTAGTACTTTCTTAATTTCTTGAAATGTTTTTCTTGAGAAATAGAATATAGCAATGCTATTCAGGCAGTAACAGTATCATAGGCACTTTCCCCAAGCCTAGTGCAAATACAGCCACTATATTTCTTCAAAATAAGATAAAAAGTAAGAACATGATACCCCAAACACACACGTCATATACCTAATACAATTATTTATGTTTTTTGGATATGATAGTAAGGATGATATATCTGTTCAATATTCGTACTAAAATCTGAATGTCAGTAGTAACACTGTCTCCATTTTGAGCAGTCAGTAAATGCATCAAAAACCCCAAAGATTTTATATGAAGCTTTAGTGAGAATTCAATCATACTGTTGTTGTTTCTGCTAAAGCACGAAGTAGGTAATAGAAGAAAATACTGGACTGAACATGCTACGATAGAATTAGAATACGTCTCATGTACCAGTCAGAACTCAAAGCAACCATCTCCTCCCACGTGCATATCGATTATGAAAAATAAGCCCGTACCTCTTTGAAAGCGAGACCGATCAATTACATCCCCAATTACAGCCACTCGAAAATCTGCGAGCCAAACCGTCGGCAGTTAAAAGCTCTTTAGCCTTCGTTACCGCAAAATCTCTTCTAATTTAATCGTGGCCGCTCAAAGCTGACCATCTTTGCATCGTCCCGCCAGACTTCTTAATAATTCACGGCCGTCGTACTTCGGGCGTGACGGAAAACTTTGCAGTCCAGTCGACACCCCCTGCTTTCCTATAGTCCGGTGAAAAATGTGTAGATAAATTGAGATTGCATGTTAGAAAGATGCATATGAAGACTGTCCTCTTTTCACTGAGCCTATCTAGTAGGCGATAATATCATTACAACGATTACAAAAAATTATGTCTGACATTTAAATATACCTGTTTCTAAGATTAGTTAGTGACAGTTATAAAAAATAGCTGATTGTAAGTTACATAAGCCTAAAGTATTCAACACGCCAATGAGTGACCGAAATGAACAAGAAGCATTATGGTACAAGGCCTCATTAGCTACCATTTTAGAAACTTCAAGAATCTTCAAAATGCTACAAAATGTTGCTGCAAAAATTTAAAAAACAAATCAGAATGCTTAGTGGAATCTATCAAAATGCCCTGAAGTGTTCCGGATATGAATTAACTTAAAAGTAGACGAATTCGATTAATGTTGCTCCCTACATTCTCTCTACTCAGTAGTTTGGTAATGATGGAATATTATAAACTCTCAACAGGAAATAGTGTTCGGAAGGCTAAGTTGATTTTCGAAAATAATGGGAATGGGCAAGCATTTGTAAAATCTCACGAAAATCATCGAAAGACCAGATTCTCCTGTTTCAAGCTCAGCTCAAAAGAGGGCGCAAGTCCCTGAAACATGTTTGTCAGAATGGTCTGATATTTGAAAGAATTATATTAATCAGAAAGTTTCTCTATGCGTGATTCTTTCAAAGCTTGTTACTGTCAATTTTCGGATATCCTAGGAAGCTGTCAAATTATAGCCAAGTTACAATGTAATGAACGGCTTATTATTAGGAAAATCCAACCTTACCTTTTACCAACAAGTTATGGATTCAAAATGTAAATAACCAGTAAATCAGATTCAATTATCAATATTCAGATCGAAATCAAGTAATTTATCGGTAATTATCATAACGCAGATAAAAATATTGTTTTAACACACAGTTTCACATTGACGCGTTTCGATTTATATTTAAATCATTATCATGTCGGTGTTTATGATTGTTCAGTACAATCATAAACACCGTGTAGCATTCACTAAAATTCAGTCCAGTGAATGAAACAAACAGCTCAGAAATACTTTGAAGTAGTGTTTAAAAGATATAAAGGTGGGAAACGTGGGAACCTCAACAGGACCGTAGCAGGCTATAGGGCATATTTTTTGAGCGTAATTTGACTGGCCTATACCTACCGCCTTATCACTCCATCCCCCTGTTCCCTCACTTCAGGATACGTGTTCAAAGGTTCCAGCAGGACAAAGTGGTGCCGGAGAACAGCAATTGAGACCAACTGTGCGACCGTTTATGCATTTTAATCAAACAGAGACGGCCACTGGCCAGCTTCACGCTTCGATCCAGATTTATAATTTATCAAAGGATAATATTCCCGGACCCTTCTCCGTACGCAAGCTATGGATCGTTTGTTCTTGTTAAAGGTATGAGTACCTACGCTCAAGAACATTTTCGGCTGAGTTTGGGATGAATTTCACTTTGAAGGTGGTTAATTATATTATGGTTAAGTCGGTTCTGCTTTTGACATATACCCTTATTTTACTTCCCACGCCAACAGACGATTGTTAGTATTGAAATCGCAAAAAATTGTAATTACTTGATGCAACATTGCATAATATATTGCCGCCATTTATTTTCATCCGTCTGTCGTCTGTCCAGTATAAGCCCCAAAGCACCTCTTGAAGCTTCTGGACACAATCCAGAATCGAGCAATACGTCCAGTGGATGCGCTTTACCTCACAAATGACCTCCACAGTCTGGAACATCGAAGAAGGGTGGCTATCTCGCATAATAACTCCAAAAGTCGCCAGTACAGCAAATACTAAAGGCATCCTCAACAGGTCGAACTTACAACACCGCGAACAAGCCTCTTCCAGACGTCATTGTTTTGGAGAACCTCAGCGTTGTGGCATGAGCTGGCGGGGATTTTGTTCCCCGATGGTTACAATCTACAGCGTTTTAAGGTCAATGTGAACAGACATTTATCCTCGCGCAAAGCTTATGAAGCGCGATATGCTATATGCCATCTGTTTTTGCGCGAGGTTTATTATATAGAACAAAAAAAGAGCAATTCGGATTTTTCATGAGATTTAAACACTACTTCACTACTATGCCAAGGAAGAAAAGATTTGCAGTTTTTGAAAATCGATCCATTGGCCACTGGGTAATTATTGAAAAACGGATAACTCGAGAATGAGTGATCTAATCGGTATACTGGGACGAAAAATCTAGGTTTTTTAAGTTTGGAAACCTAACTAGATGATTCAGCATTAGTAATTTCATAAATACAGGAAAAAGGGACAAAATTTTGGATAATAGCCTGGGCGAAGCCTTACCGCCAAGACAACTGGCAATTTTCTGATGCCGCAGTGCTATCTAAGGCGTCTTTACGGAGTGCTAAAGACATGTTCCATCCGGATTTTCCTCACACCAAAACTGTGTCTGTAATCTACATTTACTATCATTGCTAGTTGTCTGAAGAATAATATATTTAATAGACGAGTTTTCTCTAAAGGATCTCAATTTGTCCCGATTCTGTTCTAGCAACTACTAATGCAATGGATTTACTGCATTTTAACTGAACTAAATATGACATCTAGTAGGCTGATTCTGTATATCATATGTTTGGCGAATATTATGTTCCGATTCACTTGAAGTGATATCTTGAAATATTGGAGTTTTGAGAATATTCGGAATCATGGAAGATATAAGGCTTTTCACTCACTCTTGGTATATCTTAAGTCATGGAATGTATTTAAAATAATGAAATAGCCTAAGGAATAGAATATCTCAAAACATGAAATATATAAAGGAATAAAGTAATTTATCACCTGAAATATCTCAAGGACATTTTGACGGCCATAGTTTTTCTAAGGTTTTCTAAGGGTTTCTTCTTAACCCTCGTGCAAATGCAGTCGCAAAAAGGTATTCAAAATAAGAAAATAAATAATTTAATGTAACAATAGCTAGACAGGATAAATAGTATGCTAGATGCTAGACCTAGCTAGCAAGTCAACAAGCAATCGGAGTAACATTTGTAAACACTCAAATCTGACAATCCGACGCTGATTTAAATATAAAAAGAAACGCGTCACTGAAAACGAGAGTTTTATTTGTAAAATCGTGTTTCAAAGTGACTTCTTCATCGAAACAAAAATGTTGACTTACTTATCACATCTATACCACTCGCCTTAAATTTGAACACCCAGATTGACGGTGATAAGTTAAATAAATATATAATATATTTCTACTGTAAAACGAGGTTATGACCTTAATTTGATTATTTTAATTATATTAGTTAATTCACGTATTTGCATTGTCATATGAAAAAAAGAATTCAGCGGTGGTCTTTCAGGGATGGATTTAACTAAAGGGTAGTTTTGAAAAATACATGTTTTTGCCTATCATTGATGCATTTCATGGACACACTGTATACTAGACTTCACTTATGCCTTTAAAATATTGTGTTACCATAGTGAGCCATTGGAATGGCACACCTTGGTGGCACCTCCAACCGCACCAGAGCGATCGGAGTGTATGTGCGTGGTGACCGCATCCGCGAGGTCTGCTAACGGCAGACGCGATGGTGCAAGACTATTAATCACGTCAAGTGGCGACACGGCGATGCAACATGGCCGTTACCAAAGCTGAGGCTGGAATGGATAATAGGCCAGAGGGTGACTTTTTCAACACCAAATGGAAAATATGTTGATCCATGCTATGGGTTTCTTTTGATACCGAGTTTCGTTTAAGGCTTCAAAAATGCCACGCCTTTAATAAACCGTAGATGATAGGACGGAAGATCATAAAATGGGATTAAATTTACATACTGCATGAAGAGGATAATAATCTCAAGAGGTGCCTTTATAAAGTTGTATTTCAAATTCCTCAACAGATTGTGATCCAGTTTGGTTAAGTATGCTTCATGAAATCTATCCAATGTTTTCCAAACCAGATGCACCATTCGTTTTTCCCAGGTTTCCTTATGGATTGTTCTTGGATCCAAAATGGGGGAGGGGTATCGCGTTGCTTCGTTGGAATCGCTGTATGTTTTATTCTATTTCTAGAATAGGTAGAATAGGCAGCTTTACGGTTCTTGTGTGGCTTTATTTCATATTTTTGATTTATCAACCATGCAAATACATCATCTGTATTTGAATATTTCATAATAGTTCATATTGAGATCTTGTTAAAAATAAAACTTTTACCCTGGAATTAGTCATAAATATTAATATCATTATTTTTTCAAAATATTTTTTTTTCATTCTGTTTCATTGTGCATATTGAAATGATTCGATTAAATCTAGATCTGATCCTAAGGGAAAAGGATCCAGATTTGATCTGCAACAACGTCACAAAATGTCTTATCAAGATTCAAGGTTTTACCAGTTTAAAAGGTGGCAAAAGAATTGGACGGAGTTAAGTACCTTCCATAGCACATTTTTCAATTCTTCTAGATGCTCATAGTGACTAAATGGTCCAAATGTCTACTTAGAATACAAGAGATTTGTGGGTCCGAATCACACCGGAGACATTTTTTTATACTATTTCAAATTATGAGTTTAATCTTTCCTTTTATTTGTCCGCATTCTTTGAGAAATACCCATCAAGTGAAAGAGATTGGTTGAGAATGCAGATTCTGAACTTTCCCGATAAAATCATTTGTTATAACCATTTTCCAAATTTGTTAGTTATCCTACGAGAACTTTGAATTTAGTCTTATGGAAAATGCGTCAAGTTCATACGAAACTGTGATCAAGAGTGTATCTGTGTAAGTGTATTGTGAGTGTCGTTGTTGGGTCTTAAGTGAGTTGCTGAGCGCATAGTACGAGTATATGATTGTTTAGGTTTAACTTAGTTTGAGAGACGAAACTCATATGACTTTATTACAACTATGTTACCAGGTCAAACAGTTTTTTCTTGCGAAGTTGTGTTATCAACTGCACGTGTGCAAAGTAGGCTGGCGCAACGCCGGCGGTATAAATAAATCCGCGCGAGGCGTGGGCGTCTGATAAGGCCGGTCGACATCCAGCGCGACCACAACACACCTCAGTGGAATTGTTTATCGGTATACCGGATCCATACATAACGTGTTTATCTGGGATGGATGTTCACTATTTGTAATGCCACCGAGCCACTGCCCAACGAGCTTTTGCATCTAGAAGGCGCTTGGAACATTGATACCTTTTATCAGGCAATTTAATAATAATCTTTAATATATTATACGAGCGTCACGCTGAAAGTTTTTAGATACAGAAAAACTGTTTTTCAACATATTCTCCCCCTACCTCCTCCTCGGTTTTCGGAGTAACAGCAGTGGGCGGTCGACCTGTGCGAGGTTCATCATCGAGTGAGACCTGGCCCCTTTTAAACTTAGCAAACCAATTAAAAACTGTAGCCATAGAAGGGGCAGAGTCCCCAAAGCAACTCACTAAACTTTCGTGACATTCCGCTTGTTTTAGCCCCTTTTTATAGTCATACAAAGTCATGGCTCGAAAATCGCGAATACCCGGTTCCATTTTCACGTTAAAATTCGGTCAACACTTAGATGCATTCGAGACCGTTGCAAGGCAACTACTGAACGATTCAAACGCTGCCTTTGCGTGTAAGCACTTACAATTTTAGACAAAATAGCTGCGTGCTCAAACTTGTCTAAACTTGTATAGTTTAGGAATATCTTAAGACTTTCAGCGTGACCCTGGTATGTACCGGTCCATATAACTTGAGATAGCCATATATCGCGGAAACGGGTGTTGACGTTCTTGACTGCAATAGTGGAGAGTTAATGATGAGTTTTATTTTCGACATTGGCAGCGTCTTTCGAGGTCAGCCTTGTTTGAATGAGAACGTATATTTTTCATTGCAGAATGTTACTTTACGAGAATAAATAAATATCTTCTGTTCACAAAATTTTGAATTCCGATAATAATAATAATAATAATGATAAAACGTCTTTATTTGGGCGAAGTTTAGCATAAAGCTATTCTTACACTTTGTAGCTTGAGTAAATAAAAAATACAATATTAATTCATTTTATAAATTTTTCAATAAATACATGGTTTGTCAAAAATGCGTTTCTCCTCACGAAAGCATAAATAACGTAATTATCAAGAACATGTGCTCTCTTTCAAGTATAATATCTTCCTATATGCGCTAAGCAATAATTAATCTTTAAAATACTGTATTTTTTGATCATATCGAGTAAATTTAACTAAATATATTCAATTCAAACCTGGGAAAGTCTTGGAGGCGAGAATACCAAAATCTTGATCGAAGCATTAGATGATCTGGGGGCAAATAGTTCTACTTCTTTATATAATTTATTATTGGTGTAGGCATTGTGCAATTTTAATGAGCTGTTATCAATGCTACTGTTGGTTTCTTAGCTTTAAGAAGAAGAACCAAAAAAGTATCAAAACTGTACTGATGTGAGTTCTTTCTTACACTTATCTGCGTCACATAGTATCCTAATTAAAGTTTGAAAGGTGTTTTACAGATAAACAGAACGTAAGTAATATGTGCCTGTGACTAAGCCAAAAAACATACGTCCACCATTTAAAATAGAACTTACTCAAAACTCACATATCACATCAACACCTGTATGAGGTCTTCACAACAGTCACAACCCCAACTTTTCAACAGCACATTCATCCTGAGAGGTGGTTGGTATAAATCAAATCCAATAGCAACGGCCGCGGAAACAGATTCATGCATACCAATGAATCTTGATTGAAGTGAACGGAGCTCCTTTGGAGAATATGATAACCTTAGTAAAAGAATATGGAATACTTTTTAGAAAAGCATCGAAATCTTAGTTGTGAAGAAAATTATATTTTGCTTCAGAGTAAATCTCTTCAGAAGGAGTATTGAATTCGAAAATATACTTTTCTTGATTCAAATTCCAATATCCTTACAAAAATATAGAAATTCTTGAATTGAGTGTATGACATTCGAAATCGAAACCCACCATCCTAATTGGTTGATTCACTTTCGACGAACCGCTAAAGCATATGCGAGTGTTAGACGGGACAGCGTCAAAACTTCCACTGTATCACAATGAATGAAGTTCCACCACCGACAAACCGAAAACCGCTGACGTAAAGCTTATAAATCCAGCTTGGCAAAACAACAAAATAACATTGACACGACAACAACGACCCACAACAACAAATCAAATCACGCTTTTGAGTAATACCGAACAATTCACGTGGCGAATACGCCAATTTAATTCTACTAACTCTGCTGAACGTATTCATTTACAAAACCCAGAGCATTTCGCGGTTGTTCCTCATCAATCATCATTACTGCGATTCAAGCATTGCGAAGCACAGCTCTCGCAGATACACCATTCACACAGAACTTATTCGTCCCAACCTAACTTCTTAAAGGTATAATTATCTGAACGTAACTACGCTTAAATATCATTTATTAGACTGTTTACCTCGTTAAAGATAGTTATGCCAGGTTATTAGGCAGGATATACGGACGGTGTGTTTATTTTGTGTATGGCATGTTTATGTTCTAGGTAATTTCGCATTTGATAGGTGGAGGTACGGTAGGAAGTAGAAAATTGTGCAGAATATAATCGGTCGGTTTTCTGGCACTAAAATTAGCACTACGGAACAAAATATGGGTTTCGTTGATATGACAAAGAATTTTGAACACCTTCAATGGATGGATTTGAAAATATTTATTTAATATGAGCTCGAGAAAATTAAATCGACAATAATTGGTAATGGTATAGATAACTAAACAGGCTAGAAACTTTTTCGAAAGTTTGATTTCGGACTTCCATTGTCTATAACATTTTTGAGTATCACGACGTTTCGATTGATATGCTATCTTCAATCGTCTTCAGGTAAACTGGCGAACACGTTCCTTTCATGCCTATTTATAACCCGTCAGGTGACGTGTCATTGTGCGCGGTCTGTTCTGATTGGTTCCCGATGAGTGGTTTTCCGGTCTGCTGACGTGGCTGTTTGTCGGTTATTGTTTGTTGTCTGGTCCAGCCGTAGTCGATTGATCTTCTTTATGAGTGGTTGCCATATTGGTTTAATGTCTACGCTGGGTTTGCTGTACACTTTGCTGTTGTTGGTGATGAATGCCGCCTCCTTGAATTTTCTTCGATACCAATGCGGTTCCTTGGCAATAACCTTAGCGTCGTCCCAAGTTATTTTATGGTGCTCCGTCCATGCGTGGTCAGCTATTCCAGATTTTCCTGTCTCTGCTCGCTGGGTATTGAAACGTTGTTCTTTGATTCTTACTTCCAGTGGCCTTTTTGTTTCTCCAACATAGATTTAACCGCATTGACATGGTATCTGGTAGATGCAGTCCTTTGTCTCTTGGCATACATTCCTGGGCTTAGTCTTTGTTAGGATGCTTCTGAGGGTGGCATGCCTAGAGAATCTTGTTTGGACCTTGTATCGCTGGCCTATTATTCTGATCCCATCTGATATTCCTTTGACGTAAGGCAGAATGAGTAAGTGCTGAGATTATTCATGTTTAATTCTTCTACTGTTGGTATTCTCCTGTATTGTTACTTCCACTAGCTTCTTTGGGTATCCGTGATTTTTATAGATCTTGTTTAATGATATTGAGCTCTCTTTGTAATCCCTCTTGGTCTTGGTCATTTTATAGACAATGGAAGTCCGAAATCAAACTTTTGAGAAATCCACCTTGTCTACAAGTTTCAAACAACAGGCTAGAAACTATTAATCAATTAAACAACGTCCCAAAAATGAATTAAAAAAATTACAAAATTTTTTAATCCTTATAATTCTCTTTATTAGGACCTAAATTGGCAGGCGTGTTCTTATGAAATTTTATTCCATTTAAATAGCCCTTGCATTCAAACTAGACCGCAAAGGCTGAATGAATAAATTTAAAGTAAAAAACTTTTTTAAAAACAAGCTTCTATTTGAATGGACTAAAAAAGATATAATAAGCTTTTCCTTTAAGATTTTTACTATAAGCTTATAACGTCATTATACAATTTATATGATATATAAAAGCTTGTCGTGCGATTTAAGTACTCGTATTTACTTAGTTCGGAATCACTAAAAATTCAAATTAATCAGACCAAGTTCTTTAATTTACTTGATTATCTTCACAGGTAAATATCGCGACAAGCTTTCATATTATAAAAATTGTGTAATGACCTTATAAGTTGATAGTAAAAGTCTTAAAGAAAAGTATATTTTATCATTTTCAGCGCACTGAAATAAAAGCTTGTTTTTGAAAAAGTTTTTTAATTTATTTTCACTATTTAGTTATCGTTGGACTGGTCTGCAAAAACCCCAGTACACCAAAACTTCAGACGGATTGGAATAATGGAATTTATGGTCACAGCGGAGTTTATCGGGATCTTGGGTGTTCCGCCATATTGGATTCAGAGTGACGTCACTCAATTTTCCGAGTTATTCACAGCAAGCCTTTTCATTGTAGGAGTGCATAAAACATAACTAGTCCGCCATCTTGGGTGTTCCGCCATGTTGGATTTAGAATGACGTCACACAGCTAACCATGCACTGTCATCCAAACTAAAAGCGTATTCAAAATGTCAGCTCAATCGATTGATAAATATATTTTGGGGTTCTTAAATTACTTGCAACTATAACAAAACTATATTCAAAAAAGTATGCATATATACGCAAATACTACGATGTTTCATATCTAATAACAGCCATAATAAAAAAAGATAAGCGCTCACCAGTCTCTGAGTCATCAGTACGACCCAACATTATCAAAAAGGTTGCTCGCTTGACTAATGACTAAATAAAACACAATCAAATCGGGTGTTTTCAATTTAATAATCTATATAGATATACTCGTATGTCTTGTGAAATTTGGATTCACTTATACTAAAGAACTACCTTTCCAAAAAAAAAACTATAGTCACAACCTAAGAAATGTCAAATAAATTTACGTGGCACTATTTTTTGAACGTGTACTCGCCGAAAACTACACATCTGAAATCTCTCTGACACAGACTGTTTCAGAAATCAACTCCACAATCCAACTGTAAACAATCTGCAGCATGTCGCATATTTACCGAAAGTATCACCGGGCATTATTCAAAATCAATTTCTGTAGGCCCCCCTTCCTGTAGGTAATACTCAGACGTATTTTTCAGAGACACGCGTTGTTTATGAAAGGAGAGAGTAGCAGCTGATCCTGATATAGGGAGCTGTGCGTGCCGGGTACACGTGGTGCATAGGTGGAGTAGCATGTGTCGCAAAATAAACAACATTTTCATCGCCCCCGATACCTGATCTCCCAAGAGTTGCCAGTTGTTACAACGAACGGAAGGCGATGTTAATTTTTACTTTTTTGCTGGAGGGTGAGGAGCTCGTTGAGGAACAAATGGATGGTCTGCTCTGAAAGCTGAGAGCGACAGAGACAGGAAAATTTCGGTGCACCCGTGTCTCCACAACTTCATGCTGAATCCTTAGACGGCTTGTCCACTGTAATGCTCGTTTCAAAGGCCAGAGAATTACTGACCTGGGTGGTGTGTTCTCCAGATCCTGGTGGCCAGACGTCAGCACGGAATGTCGGAGACATGGGTTCGAGTCCCGTTCGCATCTAGATGTTTTCTGGGTTTCTCTCACTCCAAAACTGTGTCTTTAATCATGTCTCTTTTGTTTGATCTCTTCTCTGTACTTTTTTGAGAGTCTATGGTCGAGTGAGGTGTCTGGTCTTATGTCCAGATTGAGAACAATCCCTCAAATAAGAGTGTTGGAATTTTTAGTAAAGTAAAAACCAAGCTGCCTAAGACTGGGTACTCCATCTGGGCGATTTTTCGAAATACTGAAGGCTTGATTGCTTTCATTACACCTTCTGCTACACAGTTTTATATCAACGACTATCGATCCTAGCTAAAAATATTAGTAGAAATCACAAACCCAACCTAAAACCTGCGACATTGTCAAAATTGACGACGTTTACTTCGTAGTCGACATGTCGAGTTCAACAATAAATGTTGACGCCCCACGCTGATCAAAAGGGGGAAACTTTCCCCCTACCCTCCCGTGAATACGTCCTAATATGTAGTCTTCGATATCGCCCATCTGCTTCGAAGACATTCCTCTTTCCATCCGTCCACATGTCCTGTTTATTGCAAAGCCCAGCGAGCCAGTGCGGAGCAGGCAGCAACGACGAGGTAACTAAATTATCGGACCTGTCCTGCTGTCATGGCGCTAACTCTCCAGTAATTATCTTTCAAATTTGGTCGGGGACTTGGGGATTTGGGGACCGTGTGTCCGAGCCTGCACGAAGAAGACACCTTCATAGGTCAGGTGCTAAGCTGGAATAATGGACCCTCTATTGGGATTGCAGTAAATTTGCATTAGCTCCTAGCCGGCTACGTTATTATAGTTTCTAATGAAGTTACTCGAGGTCCTTCGCGTTAATATTCTCCGACGAAGTTCTTTGGGTGACGCGACGTACTTTGTTAGGTAAGTTAACTTGTATTCGAGCAAGAGGTGAGCGAAGGGAGGAGGGCAGTGTACTCTGATGGGTAGCTGTGATGTAGTTTGAAGAGGATTATCAGAATAGGTGTCATTAGTATGCGGTTTGCTCAATATAATTATACAATTTACCGTGTATAAGTAATTGTGTTTGGATCTGCATTTTAATTCATAGGAGGATATCTCCAGATTATCATACACAAACGATGGTATTACAAAAATGGTGAAAGTATACACAAACACAAACCGCATGCCTTGCAACGTCTAGATACGCCCTTGAGGTCATTCGATATTATGATAATTAATATTAATGTCACACTACTCTATAAATTATGGTTTTGTTGAAAGCTCAAACACTGCCATGATATTGGGAAACGCAATTTTCTTGAGAGATTTCGCTTCAAGAAAAAGATTTTAATGATTTTTTTGGATAGTCATGAAATTGCGTAAAAGTTAATTTTAGTTTATTTTCAATAACTTCCACAGCAATTTAAGGGGTTTCTAGCAAATTTTGTATCTTTTTTAAATCTTAGCTGAGCAAGTGGGGGGGGGTATAGCATTGTTGCCTTGAGGCAACTTTATGTTCCATCAAATGCATTATCTGATTTAAGAAACTAAACTGTGATCTTGTAAACGGTCAAAAATCTCAGGGTCTTCAAAATTTCAGACTTTAGTTTTTTTACTTTGATAAAGGCTGCTGAGGCAGCCGAAACGTTAGTAGAGTTACTCGTAAGTCCGTCGCATGTGGTTTGAATTTTCTGCCAGTACGAATAGAAGAATGAATGAATTTCCTGAGCTATCTAATTAATAAAAAAAAATGGGTTGAAGGTATTACAAAAGATGATGAAGGCATATACAAACTTATCCTGATGCCCTCCTCCTCCATCTCGCTAGGACAGATCGGAATGTGTGCTTGGGTGCTACAGATTTGTAACTAAAAATTCAAACCTGCTAATAGGAGAGTTGGTTGTGATAAGGTTTCAAAATATATTTCTACAATACAGTCTATTTCATGTATCGTAAAGATAAGCCGTAAGTTTAACTCATAGAGACGCAATACTAACGGTAATGTTGCAAAAATATTCGCGCATCACTTACAGTTCCACTACTAGCTATGTACAAATCATTGCACATCGCTATCTCGTACGCCATATAGCGATTCCTATAGACGATATGAAGCGTATTCCATTAGCAGAAATACACCTTATTTCTGTGGAGCAAATATCTTACCGATACATACCGCCGGCATTGCCTCGTTTATTCGCGAATCACCTTCCGATAGAGACGCGGAGAACATTTCCAGAGTCATTCAGCACATCCAGGCGAACGCCTTTAACTCTATTTACGACATCACGGGAAACGTGGGGACTTTCATCGACGTACATGAAAGGAAAGTTGATTTTTGTTTTAAATATGCTGAGGACTGGCATACAAGTATTAGCTGTCGAAAGCTTTAGCAACCCGATTTATTGTTATGTAGACATTAATAAATATGTTTGATCAACAAGGTTCGGATTTATAAAACGGTAACATCATGGTACGTATCAAATGAGATCCCTTCAGAGAGATCCCGACAATTTGTACTTCAGGAGGTTTATTAAAGAACAGGTCAAGCGGAATCACACATATGACATGTGATAGCAACATCAGCTCATTTCCAAGTGTCGCCCTCTATGGGGACGCCCATAAAAACAGGTACGAGTACCAAACCTTAGGAAGAACAAATATATACACAAGGATAATTTTATGAAATATGTCTTTTGACAACTTTTGTATTTTCGCTTTCTTCGCGAAAACAAAATGCATGTGTTTCTGGGAAAATAGGGCCTCAAAAATTGCTACTGCTGTTACGATAAGATCGCCATAAAATTATCACAGTAGGTTTACACTTGAGCAAGAAAGAAAAGGCTTTATAGGTTTCAAAAATGGATCTAGTACAACGAGATCGGCTGTAGCAACTAGTAAAAGATCTCTCTGTATGTAAACCATCCAGAACATGTGAGTATTTCTTAAAACAGATAACTCAAACGTGCCAAATGTATCTTTGAACCATCCGTAACTAGGCCTAGTTTGGCGTTAATAAGATTTCCTCTAATTCACCACTGGTACACGAATGAAAAAGCCATCCATATTGCTTAAAAATTGACCAAGTAATGATGTAATAATGATAGAAAAGCATTAAATATCATAGATTTCGATGAATTTGGCATCTTAGAAGATTCTGATCATTTATAAAAAAATGTTGGCAGAAGGTCAAATTCCATGGAGTAGATGGAAGGGTTGGACCACACATTTGTTTTTATAATAGCGCTGCGGCGACGTCAACCCCATTTTCAAAGCAAGCAATATATGAAGCTATGATTGTATGTGTACATATTTGCAGCACATACTCAAAAAATTACACTATGCAATTAAAACGCGACATCCCAGTCAAGGTTGTTTTGGTGTTGGTGCTGGCGCCACAGCGAGCTCTGGTCTGCTTTCCAATTATAATAGATTCCTTGTGACAGAGTATATCCAATTTACGCGAAAATCACGGTTGGTGCAACTCCAGCCACGCTTACCTGTTCGAAAAAGGGTCATTTTGCAATTTGTCGTGCTTTTCGCACGGCCCATTTAAAATCACGCCAAGGCGCAAAACCGACGCACGTTTAGCGTCGGCGGAGAGACTCAAAATATTATTTTAATCTGGAGCGGCCACCAGTGGCGTATATTCTATCAAAATGGCCCAAAGGGAAGCAGTAAAAGTGCCACGGGCAGCATTTAAAAATATTATCATGTGAAGAGAACGTCTAAGAGAGACAGCACTTTATTTTTCGTTTTGATAGCAAACCCAAGGCAAATAATTTTTAAAATTAAAAGAATAAACAGTTTAAGGTATAAGAATTATCTTTCAATTAATGGATGCATACAAGTTATGGAGTAGTGCACAAACGAATGAGAAAAATAGAAAACTTCAAAAAATCATGCAGATAAAACGAATGTGTGATTAACATACAGTTTCGCAGATTAAAATCGTTTCAAGAACAGATTGAAAAAGTACCTTACAAATAATTGCTTTTATAGTGTCACCGAATACATGTCATGTGCTTCGAACGATTAAACTATATTTGTACACTGAATTATCTATTTTATTCAAATATGTAACTTTTATATCTGTTATTGTGTTATTAGATTGTAAATCCTTCCATAGGTATTATTCGTCTACATTATACATATTTTTTAACTATTATGTATTGTATTCAATAGTTATGTAGTTGACTTATCCAATACCATGTATACTTGGTCTAACTGAATGAAATTAATTATTATTATTAATATTAATATTATTATTATTATTATTATTATTATTATTATTATTATTATTATTATTATTATTATTATTATTATTATTATTATTATTATTATTATTATTATTATTATTATTATTATTATTATTATTATATTAATACTTTTCTAAAAGTACCAGTGAAAATGGCTGAAGAAACAATTTTACGATATGATGCACCTATAAAATATCAATAGCCAGACTTTGATTTACCTGAGATATCTGATCTGAGCTTTTTTGATCTATCATGTAAGTTATATGGTGAAAAAAGTCGATACCAAAGGTTCTGGAAGTTAATCTGCTCACGAGCCGCCCCTGAAGGCATGCACCTGTTTTGACGCCATTATTAATCAGAAAATAAATTAGAGTGGAAACGCTAGAGCGGTAAGCGCAGGTTGTAATGCGTTTCTAATGTAAATTTTCTCTTAATTTTGCACCAGCTCGGCTCGACGCTGCTTACATGGCCGCACATAAATATGGCCTAATTAACTGCTTTATTATTGTCACCTACCTGTAGTGGCGGCATATTTTATGTGGCAGTTTCTTGTTTTTGGTTCTGCTACAAACTTAATTACTATCAGGTGAATCAGATGCGTTCTATATTCAGATAACCACAAAATTAACATGAAAATATACACGGTGTCCAAGACTAGGATTATAGTGAATCAATTTGTTTATTTAGAAATTAAGCAAAAAAAAAACTACAATCCAGATTAGACTGATGAGAGTATTGATAGATATACATAAGGTGAAGTTGAGTAGAACTGCAGCAATGAAAAATTTTCAATGGTTTCTGGCTTTACTGAATATTTTAATTACCGTCACAGCCTCCTCAATCTAAAAAGCACAAAATAATGTTCAATTAGGAAGATTTTTTGTGCTTGATATCAACGGTAGAATTGGTATAACAATACTATATGATAAAATACACAAAAAACAGTATTATATAATAAAATACACATTAAGTTTTTTTTGTGAATCGGTGAATTTATTTATTATTATTTATTTTTAAACATGAAAAATCATTGAAGTATTCTGAGGTAGTGAACTTTCTAAGTCTGTTGAACAAAAGCTCAAGATTAACAAATAATGTTTTCTTTCTAGGGCGGTTTACAATTAAAACGCATTCATTCCTATTGTACAAGGTTTTATTTAACTTGCAATGTATGTATGTATGCATGTATGTAGTGAAATTTTGTACCTAAAGGGATAGTTTATTTTATTCTTTTCAGCGTATTTATATAGAAACTTGTTTTTTAAAAAGTTTATTTTTCTTTCAATTTTTAACAATATTGATAAAAGAATGACAGTTTCATTACCCTCATCTACCTACATCGTGCCTCTTGTATCTATATTAAGCAAATAAGATAAAAGAGCCTATCAAATTTATCTCGCTACTTTAAATATCATAGTAAACGTATTAAAGTACTGTAAGTGCAGCATGACTGACAGAAAATATCTTTTGTGATTGGTCCGTCGTTGTGCAACCATCCAGCAAGACACCGACAAGATAAGTTTCAGAAGTTCGATTAATATAAGGCCTCATGAGTCTTCAATCTTACCTAACAGCTAGGTCTGAAGGTAAGAGGGATTACAATCTTCATTCGGTCGTTGCAGCAAACCTGCGTTGATTTCTTATGATATAAAAACCTTTCTCACCGGAACAGACATGAACTCCCAGCAGCCCTAAATTCTCCCGCTAATTAGGAGTCTGTCAAAAAAGATAAACAGCCTCCCGCCGGCGCTTGTCCAAGGGCTTCCGAAGGGCGATGAAGATCCTTCTTTATTTAATCGTCGTTAGCGCCTTGTTTCCTGCAAGGTGCGGGCACGTGATCAAATTCCCAACAACAGGACGCGATGGCGTTCAACGAGTTCTCAGCTAGATCAAGTTGACTCACATCTGAACTTCGGAAGAAAGCTATCGAGGTACGTAGGTTGCCTTGATAATTTACCACATATTCTAAGTTCACGCATGTAAACAATTCTGAACAAGTCGATAACTAAAATCACATACGAATGACTGAAGATGTTTACTAACGTTTCAGCCTCATGGTCAACATTTTTCATTCTTCTAAGAATGTCATTAAAATTAAAAAATCTAATTTGTACATTTTTTTTGTAGGATAAGTTTAAGATGTTACTATTCTAGACAGCATGAAAGTTCCATATAAAAGTGATATAAGATTGAGGAAAATAAAAAATATGGGGTTCGCGGTATTTCAGATGTTCTCTGAAGCGTTTGAACGGAATCTTGAAAACACAAATACGGTTTGACTTTTTCCAATCCACATAATATATAAAGTGTAGCCCTGGGCAACAATCTTCCAATGCTTATAATAAACTAATACGAATTTTGAGGATAATTTTCAATTCCCCAACATCATCAAAAAATAATCTGGATCCTCAAAAACTGACGAAGGCGAAGATTGAAAATATTTAATCCTTTTCATAAAATGACGATTCCACTATTACTGGAATGATTCTCAAAAATCATTGATTTTTGAGTCTGAAAAGTGTTTCAATTCCTGTAATACTTAATTGAACTGGCCGATAACTTCAAGCATATGTGATTTAAGAAGCAACTTCACTAACGAAAAAACCAAATTCCTGACTATAACAAAATTTACTTTTTTCTGTATTATGAAATGGCTGCAGAAGGAACCGAAGAATAGTAAAAATATTTACTCAATCACATGTAGTTTCAATAAGCAGTTAGTTAAGATAAAGATGCATAAAACTGACAACCACAGAATAGGTTCTGTAATCAATTTTTTTTTTGAGACTCTTTCACGCATATTAAAAACTGTATTTTTTTGTAGATGTACTAATCAACATACCAATTGTTTGCAGTCAATCCCATTTGTCAATATTTCGGTTGCTTGATAAGCATTTTTAATCGATCTATAAGTGTCTGATGTCACCGACACTCATACTGAGCCTACAAAAGTTGATTGATCGCTGACATTTAGTGCAATGTTGAGGAAAATTATGAAATCATGTGGACTAACTCTCTGCTTCCCAAATTTTGATGTAAAATCAATTTCATAATACGTCAACGCATACATAAGAATTTTGGTGTATACAATTCGTAATGAAATAGTTTTACAACGAACGAGAAAAGATGATGAATCGGACAGAAAAATGAAATATTTTGGGGATGTAATGCGCCACCCAGATACGTACAGTATAATTCATTAAATAGTACAAGGCAAGACATTCGGGAAAGGATTGGGGGGGACAGGCCGAAAAAGTCACCTTAGAAACCTGAGGGAGTGGTTAAGCTGCTTCCCTTCTTCAAGCTGTTACTGTGAAAATCATTACAGCCAATATGATAACCAACCAACCCCTCAAAATTGAACAAGACAGAAGAGTTAAATATGAGCATTTAGGGCTCGCTTGGAAGATATAAAAAATAATATTGATCAAACTCAATTACACTTGTACATCTGACCATGTAAAAGGTCTGTGGCATTTGTACTCCCCCTTCGATCCGTCAGCACCTGTGTAGTTAGTTTTCCCCACGGTCTCGCCGGAATCCTCCGTCCAATTCCGGGAATCTATCACGGCCTAACCTTTCTCATTTACTGTGCGCGCCTCTTTTATCTACCGTTCAGGGATTCCCCTAGAGCAGACACAATTTACTGGGCCGGACGGTAGCTATAGGATGAACAACCTAAAACAAGGCATTCGAGTTAGTCTCTGCATTTGTCATTTCTCTTTCAATGATTGCTAATAGTATTGATCTGTTCTTAGGTTGTTTTGGAGTAACTAAGTTAAGACTACAGTGTGATGGTGACAATTTTACGTGGAAAAAAATGATAACATACTTGCAAATCATCTATCGAGGTTTTTAATGAGGTTTTTGGAGGTTGTGTCAGTTAAATATCCAATATATTGCTTCCAATTCCTGCAAACAGTCATATACGCCACCATTTTGTCTTTCAGTACGATATGGATCAACATATGATAGCAATCAGAAGCTATTGCAAGAGACCTAAAGTGTTGGCTCAACTGTTGCCCTAATCTGGTTCTACAAAAAAGGATGCGTGGCACCCTACGAGCTATGATCTCTTCCTAGCAGAAATATATGCTATTTGTCGTGTTACTGTTGATGGATTCATATGTGTTAAATATCTTTACACAGAGTTCAAAAATAAACTTCAGTTCCAGAAGCATGCCACATTTTAATCTCGTTGGACAAAACATTTTGCATCCCCAGTTGCTACAGTTGACTGTTGTGGCAAAAGTGTACTCTGATTCCACCCCTATCTATACTCCCAGTTAGTGCAGCTATTTGCGTGCTTAGTTTCAACTTCTTAAATGGAATTTAAATTGAAACAAATTCAACAGTGATTCTAATAATACCTCAGAAAGTGATTACTGTATCTTAAACTGAACGATAGAGATGTTTTTTATATTACTTCAATGGCAGCCAGACTCAAAATTTAAATCTAACAATTGGTAAACAGACCAAAGCCAAAAGTTCCAAGAATGGTTTACTATAATAAACTCATTTACTCTTTACTATAATAAAATCATAAATGAATGTTTGTTTTGTATACAACCCGATGATTTAGATTGTTGAATAGGTGCGCCAAAACATCCAGCTCAAGTACGGTCCTTTAGCGCCCATAAAATTCCGTACACCCCGTCCAGCATCTCTTCATTCTCGGATCTCTCACCTTCCCTCAGAAATCCAATTCCGCCCCCTCTCTCTACCCCCGGCCGGTTGCCCGCAGGATGTCTTTCATCCTGCGACGTCCTGCAGCCACTTACGCCGCATCACAACAATGAGTGTTTATGATGGCGCCTACTCGACGATCGCCATAGCAACGCGGCCAGTCGTTAGCTGTAGTCAGAGGTGTGTCACCTATGCAGGGCCTCTTTCAATCCACACAGGCGGTCAGGCCAGGCAGTGTGGTGGATCGGAGGGATATAGTTAGTTCGATCCGGTAGAAACTTGCATATACATGAATTATAAATAAATAATGACAGACGTGGCTCCACAACCAACTAGTCTGTGGGCTCCACAGCACCAAACCCATCAGAAACAGCAGACCAAGATGTTTATAATTTGAGTAGCCTAAATAAACTGCTGGATACCATTTTTAAGTTCCTGTAGAATCTGCAAAGGGGACTAATTGTACCCTCAAGACTGTTTATGCTGCTCAATTTCAGAAATATTCATAATTTATTACATATACGAGACACAGACACGGATTATACTACCTAACATAATTTTGCATAATGAGTCTTCTTATACTTTTTATACTTAAATAGATATTCGCTTAGTTAGCGTGTACTATACCAGGTTATCATGGGTCAAAAAGATAAATAAGATGATCACTACGTCGATAATTCAAAATCAATTGCCTTCTTTCTAGCGTTGACAACCTTGGACCACTATTATATATCACCGTCTCACTCACAGCGCGATATGCGTGGACGATGGGTTAGGGCACTTTAACAGTTTATATCGAAAAATTGTGCCGCATAGTGTACTAAACAGCGCGTCCCAAATGAGAGTGACGAGGCTGTACGTGTCAGAATTGTACATTGGCGAGAATAGACGAACTAGAAATGCTTTCCATTGTGATGCGGTTGGACTTTCATTAAAATTTATTTTAAAAAAGGTATGTTGGTGAAAAATCTCCAAAAATAAAAAAAATTTACAAATAGATCGTTTCTGAAATTGCCACTTTTTTTGCTTTAGAGTATGTAATGTCATCCTGAACAATGGTTTTCTAAAAGTGCCAGTGAAAGCCGCAAGTCCAGTTTTAC
This sequence comes from Bruchidius siliquastri, assembly GCA_949316355.1. Lineage (NCBI taxonomy): Eukaryota > Metazoa > Arthropoda > Insecta > Coleoptera > Chrysomelidae > Bruchidius > Bruchidius siliquastri. Next base: position 37,133,299 of record OX438533.1, on the reverse strand, counting down.
GCCGTGTCGATTGTACAATTTGGTGCACCTACAAATGGCTCTTTAGTACAAACGTGTCAATAGCATTTTACCAGATAATTTTCCATATTTTGGTTCACTCGGAAAGAAATAAGAGTTGACTGTTATCTCAGAAAAGTAATCTGATTTTAACTCTGATTTTAACTCATATATTAACTGAATTTTTTCAAAATTTTAAAATTTTACAGATCTTTCTGTAGGAAAATATGTGAATAAAGTTCATAGAGCTTCACGTACTAATTAACAAATCCAAGGCGATAGGCTTCGTCAGAGGCACAACTCTTGCAACTGAAACTGTTATCATAAAAATAATTGATGCAACCAAATAGAAATGACACCAAATAATCAAAATAGAAAAAAAAGTCTAAAACGAAACACTTAGATTGCCGTTTAATTCTCACTTAGCACAAGATGGAACGTCTGCAATGTTCAACTTGGTCTAGCAAAAATCTAATACAGAAAAACCTTTGTTACTTACCGAATGGCATTCTGACCACTAGAGTGACTATACTAAAGGTCATCACAATAAATCAATTATATTCAGTAAAACGGTAAAAGCAAATTGAACAACCACATCTACTGTGATTGGCATCAATGACTGTTGCACAGAAAGAGTCGAAATCAATGTCAGCAGACCATAAAGCAATTAAATTTATCGCTCTCACATATGCTTTTAAAAGCTTTCCGTAAAACAAACCCACTCGACGAGCAAATAAAAGGTATAATTGCCGAGAGGGACGGCCTGGCTCCTGAATCGTAGGTGGCGGAGTGTCTACTCGCCGTATAAATGCAGGAATTGTCATGAAAGGGGAGAATGATCGTATACTGCAAATAAAAACAAGAACTTATGGTGAGGGTTATGGATTATGCTTTTAGTAGCAGTCCAGTTCAGAGATGCAGTGATATAATATAAGCATTCAATACGGGAACACGAAAAAAGGTAAAAATATGGCCTATGGTAAGAATCTAAAAACATTTCTATTTGCTGGACAGACGCTCTACCGACTGAGCTACGCATGCACGTTTCTCAATCAATTGACGCTGATGTTAGGTACAATCCCTTGAAATTTCTAATTTCAAAGTATGCGGGCCAATAGTGTCCATATTTTTTATTTTTACGTTTGTATAATCATGCGAGAATCTTGGAGTCAACCAGAAGATAAGAGTGCAAATAGTAAAATTTTGCATCGATGGCGAAAAATGAACCTTTCCTTTTTTTCCGGTAAAGTGGTCACTCTGCAGGCGAAAAGGTGATCGTATATCCATGTGAAGGACGGTGAACCTTTAGAATTTATGATTGTCGGATGAATTGGCGCTAGTTTCGGCGATTGATTTATGGAGACTTTGATTGATCATTCCTCTACCTATACCTTAGAAACACACTCAATGCGGTGGAGCGTATATAAGTTATGTACGAGATATAGAAAGACGAGGGTAGATCTTGTAAACAAGTTTATTATCATGAACCTGATAGCGTCTAATAACTGAATAGGAAGTAAAACGAGAGGGGGAAATCGATAAAGTCGTAGCTGGTAGATCCGTCAGTGGTATGAGAAATCGTGACTCTCCGGGAGGAAGCACCATAACTGTTACTTTTAAAGTAGATCAGTTGGCAAAAGCAAAAAATATATGGTGATAAGTACGTTTCAATAAAAAATATACCACAAAGCTTAATATAAATCAGTGGCCTTTGATCTTCCTTTCCATGAACCTCTTCATATTAAATTCTGTAAGTTGTGTGGTCAAAAACACACTCCAACATCACAAAATTATCCAGTTACGATTATAACACCAGATTTAATATTTTTACGAACTATTAAAGTCATTTAGCCTCAGAAAAGCTGGGAACGGTTGAACCAAGGGCAATTATAAGACCTTTTCTTTTTCTGACGAATTAATCGGTTGACCTGGTAAATATGTTTGTGTAGTTTGTTCCAGGACTTATCTTTATAATTAACGACATAAAAATATATAGGAGAAAAATTAGCTTTTGATTTAATGTAATGGCTTGTTTACCCAAACCTCGAACCTAGATTCAATGTATAGGAAAGACTTTCAGATAACGTTGAACATCGAAACGGTATACTGAATTGTTTTCACAAAATAGTTTGGTTACTTAACAGCTCACATATAGATTCGTTCAGTTATTTTCATTATTTTTTTGTTAATTATACTTGTACAAGCATTGTAGGAAAATCTTTTATGCCTAGGTAATATGTGTAAATGGTCAGTGGCTCTAGGATTTAATTTTGTAGGGGACTATAGTTTGACGACAATTTTTTTGAATTTTCAATTTGAGGAAAGGCTTTTCACTGCTAATAACCTTTTTTAATAGACATACCTTTCAGCATTTCACTCTCTACTACAGATATACGTCACGAGCATTTATCGTATATATTTCATCAATAATTCAAATTATAGAGTTCTAGGGAGGTCAGTCCAAGCAACACCTTTTAAACAATATATTATTGATGTTTGCTGAATACTGAAATAGTTGGACGTAATTAGTGGAACAATTATTTTTTGATCTTAGGCAATAACGGCCTATGAAGTTACAAGTCTGTACCTATGAAAATACAAGAAAGTATAAAAAAGTAATGGATTTATAATGCATTGACTGCTCTATGAAGTAATAGTTAAATAAACCCTCGTATAAATAGAAAAATTTCAAGAGTTATAGAAACATTGGTAATGTTTAAAAACATAGTGAGAAAAACCAGTGACTTAATAAAACTGGAAGGGTTTTGTTTTAAGCTGCACAACTTTATTGATTTTTGCCTCGAACCTAAACTAGTTGTCATATATTACACCTATTTTTTTTATTTCACATTTTACACGTTTGTTACTGATCACTCGCACTCGCTACCCGGCTGGGTTTTGTAATGTAACTTGATAACCCTTACTATCCTATTTGTTTCCTTATTCTGGTCTCGAATTTACACAATCTATAACTACTAAATTAACTTTACTGACGTTTCTGCTTCCTCGTCACTTAGTCAAGTCCGATTATGAGGAGGCCAGGACAAGTAAGGTTAATCAAATGGCAACATTTGTGTCAATACTTCAAAGCTGAGCTATATCCTAATACAAATGGAGATCGTGGAAGTTAGTATTCATTCCGATTGCACCATATTAATTGTATGTTGGAAAAAAATGATAAATAATGTCCTCCAATGTTCCTCCAGCACCAATGAAATCATCGATTGAGACTCATGTCACAAATTCAGGTAGCCAAGCCAACATACAAAATTAAGATGACATTAATGGTTATATATTCTGTTTAATATGGTGGATAGGTAAAGCTTATGCTGAGAGTCTTGTTGAATGCAAGCTCTTAGGCTATCAACGCAACAATTTTGCTAGGAAATGTTTGCAATAAAGTAGCACCTAAATGGTTATTGACGAGGTATACGGTCAGGAGTTATAAAATTAAAAGTACCAGTCCACCATTTGTGTCTGCTTACATTAAACATGCTTATCCACTTCACTTGATTGATATAGCCTTGGCGGTGATCAAACGCCTTTAGCACAGGGAGGAGCATTTACCGAGAGAGTGAATCATTACACAGTGCTACAAACAACTTATTTTTGCTGGTTTCAAACATTTTAAGAATGCATATTGATGAAAAATATTGTTTAGCTGAAACTATTTGCTCTGAAAACAAGATGTGATTCTGTGTGTTGAAGAAATATACTCAAATAATTATTCAAGTCAATATGATCATACTTTTCAAGAACTAAAGACATCCATTGAAGTTTAACCAGCATCAAGCTCAGCTCCATGTTGCAACGCAGACCATATGTAATATTCGATCATTCTTTGATGCAATTTTAGGTGCAATTTGTTATTACAGAAGAATTATTTCATCATCAGAAAAGTTGTGAGAGAGATGATTAAAGGGTTTTGCATGGGTTTCCAATATTTCGTTACCAGCGCTCATTTTTCATGGTAATGGACGATTTTTCTTGCAAATGGTAGGTTGGTTCTATGCTCGTGTGAAACACTTTTTTCCATTTATGATACAAAATTGTAGATATCGTCGCGAGGGCGCTCGTAACAGGGGTAAAAATTTGCTTATAATGGTGCCAGAGTATTTCGTTTAAGGCACTTGATTTTGAACATATGAAAAACATTTTTTACTCAAATCGTGGAATCAGGACGGCTCTATGCCCGTCCGAAGCCCTTTTCTTGATATTCAAGTTAACAGAACGTAAAAAAAACATCCGAAATGAGTAAAAAAAAATCAATATTCATATGACAATATCTAAAATTTCGTGCCCAAAATTGGAAAGAGGATTCGCAGTAGCAAAGAATCAACCTTTCCAAGAACTGTTCCATAATCTTGAAAAATCAACGCCGGAAATGAAATATTGGAAATACATGCAAAGCACCTTTTATTCTAGGTAGAGTTCCCTCTTAATGGATTAATTTTGTTATAGTTGTTCTGTGACGTAACGATATAATATCTATATCTGCCTTTGCGTGAGGTTATTTATAAAGAAAATATACGTAAATTAAAGCTTGTAAACTAAAAATTGAATATAATTACTGATAATTGTGATATTTCTTGTAAATTTAACCGTGTCTCACCCTGCCTGGAAGCGACACAGCTTTCGCGGTTCCTCCACCCCGACCTGTCTGACGGTGAGTGCGGTTTCGCGAAATTAGCTCGGTTGTTACCTCGCAGCGCCACTTACAAAATTAATCTCTTAAATTAACACTCGCGACTGTTCGTGTCACCTACATTCAGACAATGTAGCGCCACACGGCGTGTTACGCGTTTTCCCGCCATCTGACGCGACGTTCCTTCTTTTGTACTTTCATCCACCCATTACACCGTCTTTTACGTTATATTTCGCATTTTGATAGTGTCACCTCTGATGTTAAAAGAAGGCGTCAAGTAGGTTGATGCTGTCCTCTTCACGTAATGGTATCAGTTTATATTTAAGGATTTGGTTAGTATTTTTGAAGTCATAGTAAGTGGAATTGAATTAAAAAATATCTAAATAGGTACTAAAGCCTTTATAGTAGCTATCTAAAAACCCAAAAATGTGAGGTTTTGAGAAATTTCATTTTTTCCAAAATTTGTATCTGCAGCCTCAAAATCCGACTGCAATATTCAAAATCTGGGCTTTCTGGGCTTTTTTTGCATTGGGAATCGATGGGCACATTATCAACCGTTCAGAAGGTGAATGTGTGAACGATCATTTATGTTGGAAGGGTACTGACCATTACCGGGGTGAAATGCTTACAGATGACGAAATGACCTTGAAAATGAAAATGTCCCTTCTCTCAACTTGACCCCCAAATTATACCGTCCAAAATTGAAAAACGATCAAGGGCTTCGGTGACGTCCACAAACTTATTTTGATCTTTCATGTGTGACATGATGTCTGATTATTATATTTCTAATCAAGTGGAACAGCGACTCTAAAATCCTATTAAAATATTCAGTAGACTACACAAATGCACGTGAAATACAGAGTCAACCTACTTCACGTTTCATTTTAAGAACCCAGATAGCTTTTTGGCATCATTCATGATTCCTATGCAGTAACTCATAGTAAATGTTCTTTTCTCATATACCATATATTTCAAGTGCAAACGTGAGAATAATCATCAATGTTTAGTAAGTACGGAGGATTACCAGGGTCGGAAATTTATAGATTTTTCGCCAACGCTAATGTCAAAAAAAATTTTAGACAGTCCCTTATCCCCCTCCTTAAAATTTTGATTTCACTACATTGGAAAATTATATCTCAGAGCGGAAAGGTGTATCATTAAATCGAGGGCAGTGTCCAAACAATCTGTAATGCCACTTTTTTCTAATGCCTCGCTGAAATAGTGGGCACAACTCAATGAAGACCATGGATCACTGAAGATCATCCTATATGCTACAGTTAACCACTTGCACATCTATCACCAGCTTTGACAGAGACACAGGTCTATCGGCGCAGTGTGGATGTCAAGTCGCTTCTCACCTCTCGACGGTGAGATCCGTTGATTGCCTCCCTGACGTGTTCATTACGCCAGGTCTCAAGACGATCCAATTCTCAGATAGCCACCCCCTGTCACTCAGCGAGAACGGCGAGAATACCGTGGGGAGAAACGAAAGGGTTGGGAAGGAGAACGAAAATTATGAAATAAGTGTCGATGTCAGTTTGTTGTGAGATCTCGGAAGGAATATGATTGCTTTCCAGGGCTAGGCAATCGAAAGATACAAGATGCTAAATTGTATTGAATTACTTATGGAAAAAACAAGATATAGTTGTTGTTAGTCCACATGGTGAAAGAAGATATACAAATTTGCATCTAAAGTATCTTCTCATTGCCAGTCAGATACTCCGCAAACTGGATCTAGAACGCCAATGATGTTAAGACAAGGTTGCCAGGTCTATGAAAATTTCCCTAGATCCAGAGATTCTGCATTGAAATTGAGAATTTAGGAAAAACTTTCAATCAAGTGTCAAATTTTAAGGATACGTAGAAGTATCATCAAGATTTTTAAGCCGATCACTAAAAGAAAAAACTAGCTAAAAGTCAATACTGTAGAAGTGTAGAGCCTTCACGGTGTATTCTATAAAAATGCCTTTTATGCTACCTGATTGAGACGCTGACAGTATTAGATAACATGTTTGACTTTATTTATAGTTTCAAAATACATAATGGTTATAATATTTTAACCGATTCTCCGGAATTACATTGTATAAACTTCCACAATTTATCTGGAACGATTATATCTATTTCTTCCAGACGACACCGTTTGGCGTAAGAGAACGACTGACTCCTGTATAATAAAGTAGCATCATAATTTGCACTCCAGTGAACCGTTGCTGAAAGCGGGAGATGCATCGCGGTCGGCGTTGAAGAAACAAACAAAACAGCTGATGGTAATTAATTTGACAATGAGGCAAAACATCTACCGCACTAATAATAACGCTCCACCATTATATATCATCTTCAATTCCATTCCGATGATTTAGTGGCGTTTCGCAATCGATATGTTTGTTTATAACTGCGGATGTCGCTGTAAGTTAGAACACGCACACCTTTTACTGGTACCACAGGACTAATAGAGCCTCACGATGATTTACAATACCAGGAACTGCGCTACTTTGGCGAAGCATGTGATGATTGTGATGGTTGGTCTTCATTAAATATACTGAATTCGTGTTGCGGTTATGATATATTATTTTACTCTGTAAGAGATTATCGAGAACTGTCCGATTTGGGATCCCACTTCTGAGATATTTATAATGCCTCGCCCTGTATCCTTCTCTAAGTGTCATCTTGGATCGTTGGCAATAGTTATGGTTGTTTTCACTTTAAGGTCGCCTTAAAATGTTGGTTTGACGTACTTCCCAGGTTCCGCAAACATGAGAATCTTCTGCCTATACTGCGTTTCCCTGGATTTTACCTTGGTCAATCAACTGTAGAAGTTCATAATTTTTTCCACCATGATATGACCCAGATATTAACCATATATCTTGGCTATTTGGAGCTGAAGCTGAATCATCATACAGCTCCACAGGCTAAAGCAGAATTCTCAAACTACTTCATGCAAACATCCCTCTACAGCGAATATCACATCAAATAAACTGGCTAATCATCGTTAAATATTTTTAGAGCGGGAGAGGACAGTGTATTGCGTTGTAGTCTGGTCCATTATGCTTCTAATTAAGTAAATGTAAACGGGAGACGGCAGCACGTGTTTGCGAAATTTAAACAACGGGGATCATCATCCGCAAATTAACTCAACAGGGAGAATTATCAGAGGTAGACAAGGTGGATAATGCCACGAGTGGCCCAGTACGCCCCGCTCTAATCTTGACTGATTGTCTACTGAAAGTTTGTTTGCTGTAAGGTAATTTGGAGGATTTCTTAGGATATCCACGAAATTAATGCTGCTACTGATCACCCAATTGACTTTTTGTTGTATACTTTGCTGTAGCGTTGGTAGCATGTTTTTAATGAAGCGGGTATTTTCTTGATGGGTAATGAGGTACAGAATAAAAACATAATTTAGTAGATTGGATTTGTATTTTACACAGACTGGTGTCAACTATTTTAAGTGTATGCTCTCCACTTTGCATCAAACCTGTTATAGACGTGCACGCTTCGTTTTCAAGGCAGTCCAGGTGTTGGGACCTTAGACTTCTTAACCTGTGGCCCCATAGAGGGCGACACTTGGAGATTTGCTGATGCCAGCTATTTTGTTTTACTGAACGCATTATACATAACAGTCCCGATTAACATTGCATAAGTTGGCAATAATGAATATATCGGTTGTATCAAACAGTGAAGCCCGAAACCTTGACACAACACTCTGCTAGAATAAAACTTATGTGAATAGAACGTATTGTGCTTGCGAACAGAAATAGCCTCACAAAAGTTCAAAAGATGGGGCATCATAAGATTCTTCCAAGTTTGACAGAATATTTTAAAGGAGAACGATATTTTTATATGGTGGAAAGTACTGAGTCGATCTACTTTACGCCATTTTTTCATAACCTGAAGTAATTCAAGACATCAATATCCAACCGTTTTTACCTCCTAAAAAGTTTTTAAACGGAACAAAAATGAAGGATGACCCCCTTAAGCATCTTAAGTTTATAAAAAATTAATTTGGTGAATTTGGCAATTTTAGACAAAGTTGCATATGTGCTCAATCTAATTGAACAAATGGAATAGAGAAACGACAGTCCGTTAAGAAAGCATACCTCACTTCTAGCCAGCACGCTGATAGGCAGAGAAAGATCTGAGTAGCAAAATGATCGTAAATTTCGCTTGATCAATTTATAACTTTTCTGAGATTATAAATCTGAATTCCAATTTATACAAAACTCCACTCATCTATGATGTGAATGTCAAAGCTCTTTGAATATCATGAAAATAATACACAAAATATTTCTAGACCTTAAATATTTGCTGTTTTTTACTAGATCTCTTGATTTCACAGATTCAATTACTAGCAGCTACAACCAATGATTCAGAAATCGCTGCAGTTTCGGGAAAAGACGTCTTGCAAAGCATGTTGCCAGTACTGAGTCAGTCGACTTGACGGATTTCCAGATAATATCAAGAAAAATCTTTTTTGAAATATTACCTGTTGAAATATCAGTGAAATAAAAACTGTGTTGATATTAAAATCACTTGAAAAACAAAGAAAACCTTTAATGAGGTTTTGGCTGGCCATTCTTTATCAAATTGACATTGAAAATAACTATACTAACAACATAGGTAACAGTAGAATTGAAAAAACTAGTCAACGTTATAGAATCTTCGGAAACAGAATGATGCATTCACAATGTCGATAAATCTTTATCAACTAATATTACTCCCAATTCTATTATGAGTGACTGATAGATTGGGTAAATATTTTCGAATACATGCGGATTATTGATGTTGCGTTTGGTACCTACGACTTTCCTGCATAAGTATTACCATTTGCGAAACCTACATCGAACTACTAAAATTCTTAAAGAAGACAAAGTCGTCTGCGATTGGTTTTAGATGAAGAAACTAATTCCAAGTCTTTTTTGGATTTTTTCGTATCTACTCCTATAAAAGACAGCTGAAACATCAGAGTTGTTTGTTCCCCTCATACCTATGGTCTTATAATTAATTAGCCAGTTTCAGCGAAATGCCCTGCAATACCTTGATGTGACGATTGCGCTGGCACAGCATATGCCCTAATTCCAAAAATATCCCAAAAGACAGATCATTCCAATCTGTCAATTCTCCACGCGTTTCATTTGTTTAAGCTTTAGGGTGAATTAATTGCTCTTTTTATCTCTTCCTGAATCGACCAAACTGTCGTGTATTTATGTACTGCAAATTAGCTACCGCAAACAAGAAATTATTGCTAACAATTATTACACGTTGGGAGTGGCTCGGCACGATTTGGAGTAATTACTCAGCGACTTCGTGCCGACTTTCGAATATTCTTCAACTATGTTGCAATGGGCTGTGGAGTTTCTGATCTATTGGCGGCTCTATTTATCATGTTATTTATATTTTTGTTATTGTTGTGCTGTGATTCAGGTTGATCAATTTATAAATAAATACGTGACTATAGCCTGATCTCTGGACACTCATAAACATAACTGCAATGTATATGATTAATTGCTAAACTTATACCTTAGCTGAAACTGCTATTTATTTTGTTAACTGAATGAATTCACTAGCGAATAATATTAGATAAACCGTCATTTTTAACCCAACACGACTTTGACATAAACTTTAAGACATAAGATAAAGATTTGAAAGGAAATTTGTCACGCTTTTGCTATAAGTAATCGATCCAGAAAATGTTCATCTAAATAACTAATAATTTTATTGCACCTAGAATCATATGCACCCTTCTGTTTGTTTTTCAACGTCTGTTGCTTACTAATTCATTTATTTATTGCATGTGCCTGACGCTATTCGTGTTAAATTTTACTCCATCATTTTACTGTGTATTAAAAACCGTTTTTAACTAACACGTATTCTACTTAAATATTATCTCTTACTTTGCAGCTTTGTGTGAGAATATTTCTGTAATATTTCCTTAAATTATCGCAAAATGATTTGAAAACCATGTCCTTTTCTTGTGGTATTAAGTCATACATATTTTCTTCGCAATATCATAGGTTTTGAGGATCAGACTGAAGTGTTTTTTCAGAAAGTATTCACTTTTAATGTAAAATAATCATCTAGATATGTAACTCCTAAGAAATCTAATAAAATAATTCCGAGAGTAATCCTTATCACTACAATATGTTACAACTCTCATCATACAGATATTATATATACAAACCATTCTCAAAAATTGTAGCTAGAAGTGCATAAGCGGTGGAAGCTTGTTACAAATGTTAGAACCTTACTATCTTCTATAAAACTTTCTCTTGTTCCCAATTTTATGTTCATAGGGATGTTGTGATATATTAAAAATGCTCCCTTAAACTGTCAGATCCATAAATGGTTAGCAACAATTACAGCAAAATATTGTCAATCCTGTGCGGCTTTGAGTAGCAAATTTGTTGAGTCAAGAATGTTTCTTCCTACCTATATCTCGTTTTCGCTCAATTTTTCCTTCTATGACCAACTTTATCAATAGGTACTTTGTACTGGGGGAAATTCTTCATCGGGGTTGTTGCCGGAGTCTTCGATGCGTCAAACTGAACTGAATTTTTAAATTTCTATTCCACAATCCTCTCAATATCCTAATTTCCTCACAGCATGTTGCCTTAAATAAGGCAAAATTATAACGTATATATAAAAATGTGATATTAGATTATTCTATACTTCCCTGTCTATTAGCGTGGGATGTAACTGAGCTGCTGACGTACTCATTATACATTCGGAAACAATTTGAAGAGTTCTGTTCATCTGTCTTTCCAAATATGTGTTCTTTGACTGACTTTCTAGCTCAAACGACTTCAAAAACGTCAGGTAAACAGAACGGAGCGACTTCATTACAGCAAACTCTTAACTCATACATTATTTACTCGTACATATTCAACATCCAACATGCTGTCTTGTCGCAAACAAACTACACCAGCTGCCTTATTGTATTTATGTTTAATTAACCTTAAAGACGGTGTACTTTACGCGGGATACATATTTAAACTAGGGGATGAGGCGCAGAGGTAAGTACATAATAGATTATCACGGTGAGGAGTAGTCTGCCGTATGCCGTGCGTTTACTGATAGGGCTTAGCATTAGAGTGAGGCAGAAGAGAGAGCTGGGGTTAATTGAAAGCCATCCACCTCCATTATAATGCTCCACCTGAAACTATGTAAGCGACGACGAGTTCCAGAACTCGGTTTCAACTCGCGAAGACAGTGGCGGAGTGGGCAGGCAGGCTCTCGTGGTTCAGTGGCAGATTAGTAATTTATATAACTAGTTATGAAATGGCAATTTTTGCTGTGTCACGGGTTTTCATGATGTAAACATCTAAAGAAATGCGTTGTTTCCTAGCCGTAATACTTCCCTTGGAGCAAGGTTTAGAAACGGATAGACCTAGGTCATTTTAACAAAGATAATATTTTGTCAAGAAATAGTCACTGCAAATTATGCGTATGCGTAAGGACTCATATGGTTATTCCTTATATTCAAGGCTAAGCCGTATCACAGGATGAAGATATGAGATTTACAAAAATACTTGCTCGCCTACATTATCTTAACGAGAAGGAGAAGGAGAACGAGAAGGAGAAGGAGAAGGAGAAGGAGAAGGAGAAGGAGAAGGAGAAGGAGAAGGAGAAGGAGAAGGAGAAGGAGAAGGAGAAGGAGAAGGAGAAGGAGAAGGAGAAGGAGAAGGAGAAGGAGAAGGAGAAGGAGAAGGAGAAGGAGAAGGAGAAGGAGAAGGAGAAGGAGAAGGAGAAGGAGAAGGAGAAGGAGAAGGAGAAGGAGAAGGAGAAGGAGAAGGAGAAGGAGAAGGAGAAGGAGAACGAGAAGGAGAAGGAGAAGGAGAAGGAGAAGGAGAACGAGAAGGAGAAGGAGAAGGAGAAGGAGAAGGAGAAGGAGAAGGAGAAGGAGAAGGAGAAGGAGAAGGAGAAGGAGAAGGAGAAGGAGAAGGAGAAGGAGAAGGAGAAGGAGAAGGAGAAGGAGAAGGAGAAGGAGAAGGAGAAGGAGAAGGAGAAGGAGAAGGAGAAGGAGAAGGAGAAGGAGAAGGAGAAGGAGAAGGAGAAGGAGAAGGAGAAGGAGAAGGAGAAGGAGAAGGAGAAGGAGAAGGAGAAGGAGAAGGAGAAGGAGAAGGAGAGGGAGAAGGAGAAGGAGAAGGAGAAGGAGAAGGAGAAGGAGAAGGAGAAGGAGAAGGAGAAGGAGAAGGAGAAGGAGAAGGAGAAGGAGAAGGAGAAGGAGAAGGAGAAGGAGAAGGAGAAGGAGAAGGAGAAGGAGAAGGAGAAGGAGAAGGAGAAGGAGAAGGAGAAGGAGAAGGAGAAGGAGAAGGAGAAGGAGAAGGAGAAGGAGAAGGAGAAGGAGAAGGAGAAGGAGAAGGAGAAGGAGAAGGAGAAGGAGAAGGAGAAGGAGAAGGAGAAGGAGAAGGAGAAGGAGAAGGAGAAGGAGAAGGAGAAGGAGAAGGAGAAGGAGAAGGAGAAGGAGAAGGAGAAGGAGAAGGAGAAGGAGAAGGAGAAGGAGAAGGAGAAGGAGAAGGAGAAGGAGAAGGAGAAGGAGAAGGAGAAGGAGAAGGAGAAGGAGAAGGAGAAGGAGAAGGAGAAGGAGAAGGAGAAGGAGAAGGAGAAGGAGAAGGAGAAGGAGAAGGAGAGGGAGAAGGAGAGGGAGAAGGAGAAGGAGAAGGAGAAGGAGAAGGAGAAGGAGAAGGAGAAGGAGAAGGAGAAGGAGAAGGAGAAGGAGAAGGAGAAGGAGAAGGAGAAGGAGAAGGAGAAGGAGAAGGAGAAGGAGAAGGAGAAGGAGAAGGAGAAGGAGAAGGAGAAGGAGAAGGAGAAGGAGAAGGAGAAGGAGAAGGAGAAGGAGAAGGAGAAGGAGAAGGAGAAGGAGAAGGAGAAGGAGAAGGAGAAGGAGAAGGAGAAGGAGAAGGAGAAGGAGAAGGAGAAGGAGAAGGAGAAGGAGAAGGAGAAGGAGAAGGAGAAGGAGAAGGAGAAGGAGAAGGAGAAGGAGAAGGAGAAGGAGAAGGAGAAGGAGAAGGAGAAGGAGAAGGAGAAGGAGAAGGAGAAGGAGAAGGAGAAGGAGAAGGAGAAGGAGAAGGAGAAGGAGAAGGAGAAGGAGAAGGAGAAGGAGAAGGAGAGCGATATTGCACTGAAGTGTTTGATACGCTCATGGGACAAGGCTTCAAACTAGCATCTTACCGGAGGGGACATGTTAAACGTTGAGATTATCTTAAGGCGGAATCGGAATCAAAAGTCGCCGTTCATTGTCGAACCTACGAAAATAGAGACTAGGTATGCGACTGAGTTAATTAGGAATGCGGGATGCCAGCAGTGCTCAGCAGTTAAGCCCCGAATTATCCGATTTAATTATCTACCAGTTTTCCTTGTCGAATTAATAGCTTAGGTAATGTGATGGAAGGTAGAGCAGTAGAGCTTTATCGTGGAGGCCGCTTTAGGTGCTTTTGTAGAACCCTGCGCTGTGTTTGAACAGGATTCATTTGCGAATTATAAAACTAGAAGTCTGTTTGTCATTACTGATCTTGAAAATAAAAAAAAACGATTTTTAGAACATAAAAACATATGTTTCCAGTAAACACATTTGCAGACTGCCATAGATGACAGTTTATTTACTTTTTCTCAGCGCACAAGAAACAGCTTTGCTCCTTTATTAAAATCTTAGGTTATATAAGCAGGTCTTAAGATGAGGCTAAAACTTTTGTCAGTAAGATCATTTTTATACCTCTGAAATGAAAACAGTGACCCCTAAAATTCGTTAAATTTAGTACACTAATATGAATCACACTCTACTGTAACCGTGGTTATAACCTAAACGAAAATGAAATGTGGGGTTACACAGGTGGAAAACCGAGTTAACGGAAGCATCAAGAAAATGTAAATGTTACAATCTTGTGCATGGCGCGTAAGGGTAGCGAATACCACCTAGAATTCTACGACCGTAATTCTAGATGTACAAAAGCAGTCACTGAGAGATGAAGGTAAATGTAAGCCAACGCAAACATTTACATGTTGAATAAACAGAGGACGTACTAGGGGAGTCGTTTTGGTTTACCTGTTCACAGAACTGGAAAATGGGAAGATTTTCTGGAGATACCTTGTTTCAATATGAATCGAGTGTCCTTTAGTTTATCATGGAATCACGTATTCAGTTTATAAGATATTGAATTCTTAAGACCACAGTGACATTGATATTAATCGCTTAACTCTTTCAGAGATAACACTTTTTTTCAAATTAGTATGCAGTATCCAATATTTGATGGAGAGTGCAAATGAAATACGATGGTGCATATTGCAAGTGGTAGTTGGCAAAAATGTGACGCTGTTATTTGAAACATTGGAAAAAGACGACGTATTCCAGAAATTACCAGATGACAATAACAGAGAATTGCGTTAGAAACACCTATGAACATTGACCACCTAATAAGATGCGACGGGGGTTTTCTGTGGCTATGCGGCCATTTTGGAGGGACTCACACTTCAGACAGAGGAAGTTATATGACGTAATCAATTAGCGTTATGCCTAGTAATATGTGATTATACGGAATACTTGGAGAGAGTGTTATATTTCTGAGAGAAAAGGTTGATGTACAGATCCAAGCAGAAAATATTGAATACCATTGGTATGAGAACTAATATGACGTTACCCACATTGACAAAATGCAGCACGAACTACCACCTATGATCATGCAGGATCCTCGGAGGGTCTCACACTTCGGGCAAAGGAAGCTGACAATTACTATAACGCTCCTTCTTTTGAAATGGAGTGAAAAAAGTATAGATTTAAGCTGCCTTGTCTGACATGTAATGTGAATCAACGTTATTCTGCTACAAGTAATAAGTCACTTCCGCTACCCTGCTGGTGATACTAGTCAGGTAGGGGTAATTCTCATACTCATGCATTATGCATTAGCTGCTTCCTTATTTACGTTTATACACGTAAAAGGCGTCCTACATAATTTTTAACGAGTTTACAAATTCCGTTAAAAAGTTTTGAACCTCGTAAAAATAATGAAGGAATTATGTTTTTATGCGCCGCAATTTTTTAGCTGTAAATCTCGAAAACACCTCCGTGTCGCGCGTCTGTCGTCTGCAAGAAAGTTTTAATGAAACGACATTTTTCGAGCTGGTGTTGTGAAAAAATCCATGATGTGATACTGAAACCTTCATTCCAGATTTTTAAGCTTCTCTGAGTATCGAGTAGCAGCAGCATCCACATCTATTTTAATTCAAGTGGTGTCATACTGAAGATTCATAGAATATTAAATTAATACCTGTTAGAAATTTCTCGACAATTGGCATAAACCTTTGTTTTCAGGAATCACGACAAAAATAGCAACAGGCTATATCACCAAAAAATAAACAAAATAACTAAATGATAGCTCGAAATGAGGATTCACATTTTTGTAGGCTACTTTTGCAGAAATGTTATCATTTTATTGCTGTCGCCTTATTTAGGCAGCAAACTTTTCATTAAATATACAGATTTTCGATGTTTAGCATCAATTGAGGAGAGCTTGAAATGAATTCTCTGATTAGGGTAAAAATTGCGAATTTCAGCTGATTTTTATATTTTACGTCTACATGACTAAAATGTATGTCACTCACGTCTATCGGTCTTTTTGCTGGTCCGTCTGCTTGTCGCTTGCCTTTGTTGTCCACATGTAATCTCAGTAACCGCTGTATCGGTTTTGATGAAATTCGAGATATACTATGGGAATTAAGTTGTTGTCGCAGCTTGGGATCAGTGCATTGATGGCAAAGTGATAATCAAAGTAAAAAAATCAGATCCCTTCAAACCCTGTTTTAATGTTCAATGATTTTCGTCCGTAGCTAAAAAGTATTTATTTTCTGATTATTGGACTGAGTTGAATATTTTTTTTAGAATCAAATAATTTCTGATTTGATCAAAATAGTGATATAGAAAATACTGCGAACGCCAGTCAAGCAGTTTTTAGCACAACTCAATTACTCTGGAATAAAATAATTGAAAAATTGAATAAAATTCTGTTTTATAGTGTCAACAGAAAATTTCATTAGTAGCCTTTTTATTATTAACGCTCCAAGAATGTCATTATATTAGGAAATCCTGAACAAAGTCAGAAAAAATGTTGTATATTTGAGGTATATTAAATATTAATTTAGACAATAAAATGATCTTGAAATACAAAAAATTTAATGATCACTTGATGAATCCTGATACCATGGATTGTGATAGGGTTTTAGAGATAATTTATGTTTAACTCATTATTATTCTAAATTTTTGCTTGTAAAAACCCTTTTTATAATTATATAATTTGCAACAGAAGACAGGATCTATCTAAATAATGGGAAATTGCAGTTTACCGTATATTCTATACCCGTCGAACCTCCAGTAAAACAGAAAATGTGTGAACAGGTGCGAGGTGCTATTTTCATCTGTACTGGACGAACATAAAGTTACAATACGCCACTTAGCAAAGCGATTAATTTACGAGGAAACCGTTTCCGCTGGCAGAGAGCTCTATAATGTATTAATTGAAGATGGTTACTTTGTATCACTACTATTTTAGATCACCAACAGTACTAAGGAGTCTAAAAGGGTATCGATGTAGATCGACTAAAATATATTCTCAATATGGGCTAAGAAAAAGCTAAGAGAAGCTGTTGTCTAGTGGCAGTGCTAAATTGCTTGTCCTCAGCATTAACTCAAACCTTAATTCAAAAGCACATTGTGAATCATTGAAAGCTAAAGGGAATTTAGAGGATTATGTTTCAAGACAATTCGATAGCTTATTCAACTATAGTATGCTAATGCTGACTCCAAGGCTAAGATCTTGAGTTTGCTTTTGGGGTCCGTCAGTCTTCTGTGTGTACGTCTGTATGGCACAGAAACGATATACATACATTCTGTAGCAGGAATAGCACGTACTGAAAGTTGTAAGTGTTTTTTGATTAATTATTAGGTTTCAATTGTCGCTTGTCTATACATACTTGAACTGTGAAATTTTTTTAATAATATAGATAAATACAAACCTGAAGTGTTCTGAAATAGTTACAATACTAGCATATATATAATTATTTGTAAGTCTAGAGTAATCTAACTGTAGAGAGCAATCAGGTGGTATATACATAACGCAGTCAAGGGTGTGATAGCAACATCAACTCATTTCCAAGTGTCGCCCTCTATTCGGACGCCCATTGGCAACTTACGAAGTCAAAGGTCCTAGCAGCTGGGCTGCCTCGAAGCGGCAAAAGTGACCCTTACGATATCTGTCAACAAGGGTGATCTGATTTACGAAGAACAAGGGATGTTGTTGTAAATCAGTTCACCTAACTTACAGATGGCAGTCCAGGTGTTAGAACCTTTGACTTCGTAAGTTACTAATGGGCATCCCCATAGAAGGTGACACTTGAGGTGAGATTATCCCCCTAGTTATATTAAGTCTAGTGAAAAAATAAGCCCAGTGCAAGTGTAAACCGAAAAGGTTTTTGAGTAAGCAATGTTTTTATTGTTTCGATGAATGCTTTTAGTACAGCTATGAGTTCGATACCATTAACAATCTCTCAATTAAAATTTTAAGTATGTAGAATCAAGTGAATTTGAATATTCCAATACAATAACTCTATTTGTATACGATATTGTATAGTAATGTATATCCATCATAGATGGATCAGATATACGGATTCAACTTAATAAATAAATAGTAGTAGTTACGGTAATAAGAAGTAATTCGTCTATATCGAAAATGACTTGGTACTTCCATAATTATTTGATGCCGTCAAAACAAAACAGTTCCAAGTTCCATCCTGTCCATAAATTTAATATGGTGAAAAATTAATTTTGATGAAAACAGCCTCATTGTACAAGAGAGTAGGAGTTAGAGCAATACTATAAAATGTGTTTTATACCAAAACTGTGAGAATCAAACTACTAGCAGGAAAAAACAATTCAAATACTTTATCTTTAAAAAACATAATAAAACCCTATTTGAAGAACATGTTTAATCCTAAGAGTTACCCTTACTCATCCTCATAGGATACCTTTCATTGACTTTTGACAAATCGGACGCAATTTACTACATTTGAAATACTGCAATAAATATTTTGCAGCAGAAAAACACAGATACCTTTGCTGTCACCAAACTCTTAGACCCTGATTTTCCAAAGAAATATTATTTTCTCATAAAGCTTGCCATCAAATCCTACTTGAAACTACATAAAACTTCCTAAATTTGTACCTCTGATCTTCATTTGTACCAGCAGACTACGAAATGTTCTACAGAAGAGACAATATAAATGTAAATTCACCTTAATAAAAGCATTCATTATGACCGAAATAAGTCCATTTTAAATGAGACCCTCGCGCATACGCACAACACCCTTTTTATAACCATTTCATTATCCCTTTGAAATAGTTGATTATCTTCTGGCACTGGCTTTTACAGGATTGGAGTAGGCTGAATTCGACTCAACATACACCAAGGATGGTGCTGTCCATTACAATGTCAGTAGTACTGACATATTGGAATGCCAATAAAGGCTGTATCGAAGCTCTATATCAAAATCAATCAATTGCAATCTCTGGGTACTTATTTTGCTCAAATTCAAACGTTCACATACGTAGATTTTATTCCAAAGCGATATCAATTTGTATATACTAGTTTTATCCACATAAATCATTCACCCAAATCTAGATTCTATGATGTTATCATATGAAATATATAAGCTATCAACTGTGAATCAATTCTATTTCTCATAACTATCCCACATGGGTAAGACATTTCAATTCGCAAAACCTAATCATCATTTTCTGCACCTCCTTTCACAAGGCTATCTTCAAGGTCCAAGCTTTCATCCATAAAGCAGCACCAGAAAGACAGCACTTTAGCATCCTGATCTTGAGATGCAAACTATCATACTTACTTTATAAAATTTCTTCTGTATAATTTTTTTCATGACCAATTGTTCCTAAATATTTATATTTCTTGCCTCTCCTATTGTGCGTTTTGCTCCATAAACTCTATTGTCTTGAACATTCAATGAACAGTTTCTTCGCTGCTTTCCACCACCTGATCCAGTATTATTTAAAGCTTTGCTGATGATGCTGCAATGATAATGGTGTCATGTGCATAACTGATGATATGGACTTGACTCAGTTTCGCAATTATACAACTTAATTTCAACGATGCAAGAGCATCTAGGACGCTCTAGTCCTGAATGAAGTCGAATCCACCCCTGTACCTATCCCTTGCTTCCACTCGTCCCCCGCATACCTGAACTGGAGAATAAATATCACACAATATCTGGAGAGACAATGGAATAATTATTTGGCGGACCCTCACCTGCCAACCGTGCAGCAGCAGTTACCATGGGCAACCGCTGATGCCAATTTGCATACTAAAATCTTTGTCGCTGTTAATTGGACATCACCGGCAACGGTACGTGGCCAAATTGGGCGATAATTCACTGATTGAAATACGCGAGGTATGACGAGACAGCTGGAGGAATATCATCAATATCTGCTGGTCCAATGTCATACTGTGAACTTAGATTAAAGTATAAGCATAAATCCATAGGCAACTTCAATAACTTACTTTCAGTTTTAAATAATCTTTTGAATCTAAAAACTTGTTCAATGCTCAGAAATAGTGACAGCCAACAAGGATGTATTATTTGTCTCATTTTGCTACTTGGTACATTTGTTTCTTTTACAAAACCATTGTCTACCCCTTCCTACATTATCATGCAGGCTATGCATAATGCAGTATGATCTGAGAGAACAATATCAAACAAATGATCTACAATCAATATTCAATATTGTGACTGACAGAAGACGACTATGCACTGAATTTACTGACCATCATAGTTTCCAGCTACGATACTTCATCTGACTGCCAAACGTTTCAAATTGGAATGAGGGATACAGTTAACACAAACCCAGATTTAAACAAAAAAAACCTTGCAACTGTTATAACCACCTTTTTTTAGTGATGGAAGAACTTGCCTAGCTTCTCTCAGGCAAAAAAGCTTGTTACGCATAATATATTGGTTATCTTTATAAGCCTCGTCTACCTGAAGTGTGAGACTCTCCGGGATTCATAATACTTGACTAAAAACCTGTGGTATTTTCTATATATCCCATCATGGCATTTCATCAAGTGTTAATATACATGCCAACTGTATTTGTCTTCTCCTCCCACTTGCCTTGCTACATATTGGTGTTGTTTATGTTCAAATCTCAGTAAACAGAAGCTTATTGCCGTCTTTTTTTAACATTTACTTGACTTATCATCGAAATCGGCCGACTTTTAAACCAAAGTCTTTCACATTATCTCATTACAAGAAAGAATTTTTATAACATATTTATGTTGCCTGTAACTGTAACATTTTCCAAGAATCTCTTGCTGAGAATAATGAATTTGAAGCTTGATGAATTCACCAGGGGCTGCTAGAAAGTTTTATAAAGAACATCTCAGAACTATTAGTTTGTTGACAAATTAGTAAAACACATAGGTTGCTACACAATTGGCATTTTGAAATCCTGAAAAAATTGTCAGTGCAGGATTCAAACCACACACCTTCCGATTGCCGGTCAGACGCTCCGGCAGACTGAGCTAACTGAGCACCTGTCCACTCATTGCAGAGCGCGGATGATCTTAAGCTAAAAGTGTGTGGTTCGAATCGCGCATTTTTTCGGGATTTCAAAATGCGAATTGTGTATCAGTTTCCAGCTTGCGTGAAAATCAAGCTAGTAATTGTCACGTAAGTCGTTATCTTCTCCTGTGCTAAATATTAGCGCTTAAAAGCAGCTTTTGCTTTCCTAGGTGTATACAAACTCCACGTATGTGTGTATACAGTTTTCACACATACAGGAAATGGATAACATCAAAGCGTCATTCATTAGAGTTTGTTATTCCTATAAATATTCTGTTCTGGTTTCTATCATTCAACGACCTACTTGAAATCGATGCTTCACGTCTAAATAGCAATGTGTAAAATTACGTCTATGTATCATAATATTGAGGTGTGTAATAGAAAAACTACGTTCCGTTAGATGTTTCAGTTATATTATTCACAAGGTTTGATTGGTGAAATTTGTTGAGTAAATTGTCCCACCATGGTTACTGTAACCGTAAAATAGTATTTCTACTCATACTGATTCACAAAAATGTATTCTAATATTGTTTTATCTGTTATACAGTGCAACTTGCTGATCATGCTCTAATTGATAATTTTATTTCAAAGACTGTAGCTCTAGCTACGCTGGAAGGAATGTCTCTACATATTTTTCTTAAATAACTTGCTTTTGAAAGCAGCAATGATTTGGTACTATCAGGCTTTAGAAACTCACTTGGTATTTGTTCGAAAGGTATGCATGAAGGCCTGGTATAAGTTTCAAAGTCAATATAGATTGTCCCAAACAGACATAGTTTCTACAACTCAGCACGGAAGCTATCTTGATAAACGCACAGCTCATGTGTCTCATTCAAATTTATTATTTCTTCGTCAATGTGCCAAGGAATTTCAAAGTCTACAATAAATAAGAATGGTGAAAGCACAGGGTTTCACCCCATGAGAGAAGTTGTGTATCTGTGATCGATGATGGTTACACATCATTGGTTATGAAGAAACGTCTGTCAAATTGAAAGAAAAACACTGTCATGACGTCACTGTATCACAAAGCCACGCGGTATCAACTCAAATGAATTGATCGTTCTGATGAGGATCTTTGAAAATGGTGAAGGTGCAGCTGTTTGTTACCCCTCCATTGGTGCATGTACACCAAGCGGTGAACTTTCTCTGAAATGTTCCTATCGAACAATCAAATTCTACTAAACAGTCGAAGCTATTGCCAAAAATAGTCATGGACTGCAGAAGGAATCATGGACAGTCAAGGACAATCCTGAACATGGACAGCTAAGTAAATACCATTCAGACCTAGGGTAGTGATCATGCCAATGGAAACATGACAGTAGAAGTTTTATGACTACGAATCATTAATTTATAAAGCTTGTAATAAGATGTTCTTCATCTAAGGTCAGAATTACGGGTCATCAGCGCATTCTTAACATTGATGATGATTTTGATGCGTTTTAATTTAGCTCCGTGGAATTCCATGGGATTTATTTATTTTTAAAAAACATATTTAAAAATCAATGGTTTCCATGCGTTATGGCACGTAGATTTTTGCTTTTGTTTCATAATAAAAATGCATATAAATGATTTATGTGTGATCAGAGTTTAATATGTTTCCTCCTTAAATAAGGCATTCACACTATTAACAGTGCAAAAAAAGTATTCTGAACACGAAAATTTTGACTACAATCTCTCAATCTGCTATTTGGTTTGTGTGTCGGTCTATCTGTGGGTTTGTCTATGTGTAGGTGTATTGTGCGTTTTCTGAAAAATATCCTATTTTTTATTAACTAAAATGTGAGGGATTTTATGTCACTGAATACTAATTTAAGATCAATATTGCGTAATATAGAGCGGCGAATCGGAAGTTGCCTTCAATTTATCTGCGAAATATCCCAATCTGGACGAAAAAAATACCGTGGAGTTTTTTAGGTCGTGAATGACAAGTCTGGAATAATCTCAATGTATTGATATATTTTTTGATGTTTCTCTTTCAACTGGAGAGATAGTTGAGTTAGGAAGTATTTCTTTAAAGCGATGTGCACAAATTCGTTTGTATACAATGTTCTTATCACACCCATTATTCCCTCCTATTTTGTAGCCTATCTTTACTTGGAGGGAAGTTGGGTAGTCTGTGTACCAAAAAATTTTTAACCATTCTGTGTTGGTGACGCATTGTGCATTGTTTCTCATATCCAAAACATCTAGAAACAGCAACCGTCCATTGTTTTGAACTTCGAAAGTAAATTAAATCGAAACAAATTGACTACTCATTTTACAAATAAGTTGCTCAAAAAGGTACCAAATGCGCAACTGTAGATCGCATACCTTCAGAAATATCCTCCATATTGTACATAGAAACCAGTGCAACAATAGTATTCCACAATACCTTCAAGCCATTAACAATTAGTATTGTAAATTTCAACCATTGTGTAAGGTCAAATTCTGGAAAATGGGACTTCTTTCAAGCAAAGTAGCTCAGTGAGCGATAATCTCAACTGATAAATGCTGCAACTCCTGATTTATTTGTCTAGCGAAACAGAAGGTGGAAGCAATTAGGTTTTGGCAACGGTGCAACATTAGGTAAACGCGAGGCGTACAGGTAAACCTCACGATTCCGCTTAATAATGCTCGCTACTGTGTCAGAATCCATGCAGAGTCGCTTGCCAAACTCATTAAAATGCTAATGAAGACAAAAAGTAAACCGGCTTAATTAGACTACTAATGATTGCGGTGTTACGAAAAGAAAGAATCTGCTACAAATAGTCAGTTGAATTGCTGCGGAGAAACTGGATTATAGGTGTATGGGGTCAGTTATTTCGAGCGCCAGTTGTTTCTGGATTTCTTCTGGAAGGAATCAAAGCAACTATACTTTCCATGCCGATGGGCTGGGGAAGTGCTGCACTGAATTTCAAAACAATAAAGCCAATCCTCCCACAGTAGTAAATCTGCGGCAAAACTTCATCAAAATCCGAATTGTAGTATCTGAGTTAGAGAGAGTTCAAGGAATAATGGACAGACAGACAGACCGACAAAAATGAGTGATACCGTTTTTCGTTATGAAGAAAGCATGAAACATAAAGATAAATAAAATCGTTGCTTATATGTAACTTAATCCTGAACATAGTTTTATATGTATGATATGATTTGTCACTTTACGTAGCACATAGTAAATATTTTTTAATTTTCTGTTTGAATCCATTCTATGTAATCATAGGTCTCAAATCTTATCTCAAATTCGAAAATGTGTGTGATTAAGATATTTCCACGTCGAATAGCATGGTAGTAAAAGTCTTTTCTTTGACTCCAGTGTATGGACAAATGTATATAAAGGCTCTAAATCGGTAACTCCTCGTGTATTTCTTCTCACGTCTTGCTAATTTCTGAAATGAAAATGTGCATGCCTTCCTTTTGCGCAGTAATTGAGTGGAAACATGAAGATTCGCTAGCCAGTATTCAAATTGAATAAAATAAGGGTATTCATACACTGATGGATATTCATAGATTTTATTACGCTTTCAAATATTGTTTGCATACATCTGTGCGAAATTTTATTTCAATTTGAATGATACCAGACTCATTATTTAAGTCAAGTTGTTCAAAAATACCGAAAAAACGGATATCAGTGAACTGCTAAAATATAAATACACCATGAATTGTTCTGTGATTTTTATTTGATACGCAATTATAGGAAGAGAACAAAAAATACGTTTATTCATATTATGAAACTAAAATTTAGGTAATAGGGTATACCCCCTGTTACCCCCCACGTCTATACGCCTCTGATAAATACAAAAGTAGTTACCATTTTAATATTTAGTTAACAAAATTCTTATCTGATCTCATAACTGTTATTCTAGCAAGTTTTGGAAATTTTATAAACGATTTAAGGTCTAATGCTTTAGTTAAAATTCAAAACATCAATAGCTCCAAAACCCAGTTCAAATCCTTATTTCCATTGTTTGGGGGTACAGCCCGAAAAGTCAAATTTTCTGAATCAGCCAGTACAATAAAAATCACTATCCTTTCCGAGTATAGAACGACACAAAACGTAATGGCGATTATAAAGGTAAAGGGAGAGGACCTACCCTCCCAGTATCCCCTGGTAATCGAGTTAGTGGACACGAAGGTGCCAAGTATAGAGTAGTGGGAGTTCTTTGAGGTTGAGACGTTCAGATGGACCCTGACTCTGCCCTTGGGGGGCAGTTAATGAAAGAGCGGCCAGTTGCTATAGCTACTAATAGCCGAGAGTGACCGTACCGCTTTCGCACACCTTCGAGAGGACCTTCGCATCCGGTCAAGGGTAAATAGCTCCGGGATAGTCGTTGACGAGAAGGTTTAATAGCACACTCCTATTTGTCAGTGCCTGGAACGGTTATGCTTAAGCTGTGCTTGATTTGTTATTATTATTAAATATATATTGAAGGTGATGTGAGGTTCTAACATTCTTTATCCATCGGATTTGATGTCAGACAATTACATTTCCCATCCAGTAAATGCAGAGAACAATAGGTATAGATCTCAAAAGTGACAGGTTTCTATACTATACAAAAAGGATAATAGAGATCAAATAATTGTATTCTTAACACACAGTTTCACAAATAAAATTATTTTTCTTATAGTGAGGCGTTTCAATATATATTTAAATCATCGTCAGACTGTTAGATTTGACTGTATTCAGAGTACCCAGGTTACTTGCCAACTAGCTAACTGGATCCTATCATGGATACAATTCTAGAGCTCTCAAATCTTACAGCCTACTATTTATTCTGTCTAGCTGTTTTTCCATTAAATTATTTTTTCCTATTGTCCGTTTTCGGAGATATATTTTTTGGCGACTGCACTGCACTACTGTTGAGGGAAACCCCTAGAAAACCTTAACCGTCGGCGACAAAATGTCCTTAAAGTATTTCATACTATTTCACAAATAGTTGTAAGCTTATAGTAGTGTATCGATAAAAAAACCTTATGATTAATACCTGGTAAGTGTTTGGCAAAATTTGATCTTTCTGGATGTTGGTTTTTGAACGTACTTATATGTCCTCTGAACGTTGTAAATGCTGTAGCTGTTTGACCTAGTTAAAAAGCATTACAGAAGGAGCCTAAAACCTCATAAATACCAGACCATATGGAGTTGAATGTTGATAGGATTCCTCAGTAGATTGTGACCCACTGTAGTTGAGTATGGTTCAAGGAAACATCAAATCAATTTCCAACACTCATCTCCAAGCGTCGCCTATGGAGGCTCCGCCCATTGGCATCTTTACAAATTCAAGGTCAATATTTGACTGGGTTACGTATATAGTATCCAATTGCTCTCTACAGTTAGACCGCCAGGCTTTACTGACAAGTCTAGGCTGAAGACCAGGCCTGCATATCTGTAGCAAACATACAGATAAACAACAATTTTTCTCTGATGGTTTGTTCTTGGATTTCAAATGGGCGGATATTGTATGTGGCATTGGGTCTTACTGCTGTATATTTCCTTTTATCTAATAGGGCGTATGGCAGTGCATTATGTCCCTTATTTTGAATTTATATCTATATATGTTCTAGCTTTCCATATTATAATGATAACAGGCCTTTTTTGAAAACTAGTAGCAGTCATGAATGTTAATGCCATTAAGACTTAATTTTAAATAATTTATACTTCAGGCAATCGTATTTGGTTATGATTAGTGTCCAGCAGAAAATATGATAAACCAAACAAACAGTTTCAGAAGATACATTGAGAAATATTTCAAGTTCAAACATCAGTTTGAACTGTATAAAATCTTGTATACCTATTAAGCTTCCTATAAACTTGTCGATATTGTTTATAAACCACTTAAGTTGCTGCATGTTGCTAGGTGGACTAGTCAACACTCTCGCACACTTGGTTCATTTACCTGGCTTCTCGGAAGCAGATACACTCTAAACGATAATATTTTAGATGCTTATGCGTTCTGGTTTTGCATTTCAGCTGGGATGTTTGGAATCCAGGTATTCTGATAACCTCTTACAAATCTCAGATTGTCACGGCTATTCAAGGTAAACGTGTGATAAGCTTTCAAACATCAGCATAAAAACATACGAAATTTGCATCATGCAGAAAGATTACCTGATGTACACTGTAATGAACCTACGCGGAAAACTTGAAGAGCAAGCAGTCAGTGGTGTGCATATCTAGTTAAAAGAAGGATATGGATAGACAAAATCCTATAATCTCACTAGGAGGAGCTTGCAATGCCTAGAACGAGACTACTCCAATAGTTGTTATTTTGGAGAAGGTCTGTGTTGTGGAAGACATGTCTAACCCGATGCCTTTGTGAGAGGTTATCTAAAGAAGTTATTCGTTTGAACTCGCAAATAGTTTTTCGCATGAAAATGATTATCTCTCTAAAATTAGATGTCATCTGTCATCACTTGCTGCAGGTTGGCAGGTGACACAGCATGTGACTTTGCAAGTGGGCACAAGTCCTCGCATTTAAATCATAAGACTGCCAATAAAATAAAAGAATAATCCTCTGAACCAGTTGCAGTAGAGAGGACAAACTCGCAAGCTTTGAATCTACTACACCAAAAACATGAGCCAATAACACTGCTTCGGACTCCAATTGTCTTGTTTTGATTGGTGTGATATCTTCAATAACCTTCTAGCCCTTGTCACTTGAGGATATGGGAATTTAGATTCTATATCAATCGAAACGTTGTGGAATGTAAAATTTTCAAAACAACGGAAATACTAAGCAGTGTTATTGAAACACCTCCTCACCACCTCACAATGCTGTAAATTGTAACCCTCGGGGAACAAAGTCTCCGGTAGTCCATTCCACAACGCCGACCTTGGGAGGCCATAAACATGATTGTGTCATGACGTGTTATTGTCGATGTTAATTCCTAGAAGCTTGATGGAAGATGATTCAAATGTTGGGTGTCACTCCATCTCCACGGCTGACAGACCAGCATACGACCAACATTGTCTATAAATTTCGAACAACAAATATGGGCAGCATAAAGATTGTTATTCCACATAGAATATCCACATCATATTTCATATTCTCTCGCTAAATGAAACCCTTTACATCTTTTGCTACACCTGTGATCGTCCGTAAAGGTGACACACAGCCACATGTGATGCTGAAGTTGCAGAAACCGATAAGTTGCCGACAATAGACGTCTCAGGTCCATATTTCACCTGTGATATATATATCACATGACGGGATCTGTTATGACTGCCACGATTTATACCTAGTTTATATATAAATAAACCGAAAATCTCCAAAAAGAGCTTCTGCTGACAGGTTTATATAAATCGAGGCGTTGATCAGCCAGCCACCCGCTGTTTTAGAGCCAACGCTCGATGAAATCCTGATTGCAGATTTTCGTTTAGGTGTGCAAGCACTTTGTTTACCTTTTAAATTTACGTTCATTCGATTGTGATGGAAATATTCAGACATATCGTTACAGTAGCGATCAAAACTGAATGAAGAAGATGGTATCATTAAGGCTTACTCGGTTGTTCCCGAGCAAGGGTAGCAACTAGTTAATATAATATTATCTTGCTCACCCAGAAGCAAGGTAGTATTGTTATGATCTTTAGTGAAATGTTCGGATATTTTACTTCCTACCCAACTTGACGAGGAAGCATTGATCGCAAAAAGCCTCGAATTCGAGATGCTGTGTTTCCTCGAAGTTTCATTACATATACCTAATGAAAAACCATCTCTTCCATTACTGTCGGCCTGTCGGTGTGTTGGTCTGTCTGTCTGTCTCTACTTTGTCCGGAACTCTTGGCTCCTCTGTAACTCTGTACAAGGGTGTGTTAATATTATAATACGTTATATAATTTACAAAATTTTGACCACGGTAATGTTCCTGTCTTTGTTAAACATATATTTGAGATATCGATCCACTAGCAGCAGAGTAATACAGTACGCGATATGTTGTTAAAGCTCCTATACCGTTTAAACAATTATGAGGCACTGAGGTAGTAGGTAAATATACGTAGACGCGCCCAGCTTTTGTCAGGTTGCCACTTTTTTTGTGTCGAAGCATCAAAAATTCTTCTATCAGCATTGCCAGATGTTCAATCATTATTGTTTTTGTATGATGGACGATAGTACTAGCAGGATCTAAATGTACATTAATTTCATAAGGGGGTTATTTTGTTCTGTTTCTTTTTTAGAGACATTTACATATTGCTGCATTTCAACCCATTAGGGATCTTGAATAAAGAGAAGTGTTCAATTTATTATCCTAAATGATTGCGTCAAGTCAATTGACTCTGTATTTCACTTTATTAAAGATTATGATCGTATTTTAGAGCTGCTGGCCCACTTGAACTATTATTTGGAAATTACGTAAAATTTTACATCTATAAGATTTATTTATTTATCATCTTTAAATTAAATTCTACCACCAGTTTGTACCAAAATCTTTACATTCAAGCTCATATTATTGCGCCACAACCTTCTTGACGCTATTTTTCACCTAAGCTGTGAACAGGTATTTGCATTTGCTTCTTTTATTTTTTTTCTTTCCCAAGTGTCTTTCGTCTTCTATATTTTTTTTCGGACAAAGGTTCCCAAAATTCCATATTTGAACTACTCTTCTGTTCAAATTGACCAAGTGAGGAAGGAATTCACATATTTAAAATCTTTGCATAAATATTAAACAGCACCTGCAGGATCTGAAGCAACATCAATACTGTTCAGACTATTCGACTTCACACTTGTGACATTTGAAGAAATATATTACTTACTTTAATATTATTTCTTGCTACCTCATGACCATTCATTCTTCCATGCTGTTTCTTGAACTCAAATCTCTGGCTCGTTATCTGTGATTTTTAGAATCCAGCCTCATTCACATTTCAAACAAATCTGGTACGGCTTTTTTAGATTAAGTTGTGCAATAAATGCATTAGGTTCAATAAATAAGAGTCATAGATCTATGATTAGGTTCGTTTTAGTTTGTAAGGTATCTTCAGAATCCCAAATTGACAGCTGCGATGGCTGCCTTGGTTAATTAGGTAACTCCACTCAAGAATATTCAGCTGAAGTTCTCAAATCTAAAATTATGTTTATTACATATAAATTTTGTTCGATTGTGTTCATGATTTTATTTTAAATATTTAGTGTATTATGGAAATGTTCTTTGGCGACCGAGGACATACAAAATATGTTATCTGCCGATTAAGCAACAAGACCGGGTACCAAGAAATGTGCCACGTTTGCAGGATAGCCGAGTCAGCGGCTAAGCTCGGCCGACGAAGCCAGTTGCGTTTTAGATTGCTTGTCGTGCGTTCTTAAAAATCAATAAAAGTATTTTGGTGTAAAAGTCCAGTTTACTGTTTTATTTTCTTCAATTTTGGGATAGTGTTATCATCAGAAGTGGGATTGACTCTTGTCCAGTGTGCAGTCCAATCGTTTGTTCAAATTACTGACATTTTTTTTGAGAAAAAGACAATAAAATGGCTGAAGAAGGTGAAATCTTTAGTGACAATGAAAACAGTGACTTTGCGGGGCCTAGTAGTGATAAGCGTCCCAGGGTACAGTGGCAGGAAACCCTAGTGAATTTAGTAGCAGCGCAGCAGCAACAGATTGCCATGTTGGCAAATCAAACAAAGAATATGACGTCAGTGTCGCAGCCAACGCCTAGTGAGTCAGCAGGAATTGAGATCCCGACTGCGCACGTACATTCTTTCGAGATCACGAGTTATGATCCTGGCAAAACTTTCTATCCAATCAGCGAATGGCTTGATGATTGTACGAAGTTGAAGAAAGAACTCAATGTCAGCGATATTTTAATGATTTCAAAAGCTGGCAATGCATTGAAGCATCGAGGATACCACTATTATCGGGATTGGAGGCCACTTTCTAGAACTTGGGATAATTTTTGTAACGATCTCATTGTTGCCTTTCCTGATCGGGAAACTCCAGGATCACGAGCACACGTTGCCGCAACATTAGCCAGTCCAGAGTGTGACTCATTATCTGATTATGGGATCCAAAAATTACGTTCTATAAATAGATTTTATAATCTGTTACCATGGAATGTTGTTCTCAGCATGGTGGAGTTTGGGTTAGAACACACCGAAGCCCGTTCAGTAATCCGTGTGCAAAAGCCAACGTCCGAACGAGATTTATTAGTGTTATTAAGTGAATTTGATGCACGCCGTGAAAGGGCTTCAAAACCACCAAAACATGCGTCAGAAAGCGTCACTCTGAGGAGGCCTGAGCGTCGCGAATATCGTGATATGGGTCATCCTAGGCATAAGAAAGGACCTTGTTTCAAATGTGGACGTCAAGGACACAACCAAGATACTTGTCGCAGTACTAGGACAGAAGAATCTGCTAAAGACACTAACATCAGTGATAAAAAAGCGGAGTCTGGTGACGTGCCAACTTGCTCTCATTGCAAAAAAATGGGGCATACTGAAGTAAACTGTTGGCTTAAACATGGAAAACTAAAAAAGGCTTTTGTTTTCAAGAAATAACGCCGACTAGACACAACACCAATAGCCTCAGGATTTTCTTTAAATTACGAAAAGTGTGTTTTCTTTGCAACTGACATTGAATATTTAGGAGTAAGATTAAGCGAAGGAACAATACGACCAAGTACCCGAAAAGTGAATGCATTAACACAAACTGTACCCCATACGAGTGTAAAAGGTGTAAGGCAATTTTTGGGCTTAGCAGGATATTTTCGCAGGTTCATCAAAGGTTATTCGGAAGTGACAGCACCCATAACATCTTTGCTAAAGAAAAATCAACCGTTTAAGTGGACATCTGAGTGTGAGTCAGCAAGACAATTAATTATTAAAAAGCTAACTGACTCTCCAGTATTGCGTCTCTTCAACCCTGAGTTGCCCTGTGAGCTACACACGGATGCCAGTTCAATAGGCTTGGCGGCTGCCTTGTTTCAAAAGGAAAACGGCATTCTTAAACCCATAGCGTATTACAGTCGTCGTACAACAGCTTGTGAATCTCGTTATCACCTGTATGACTTAGAAACACTTGCAATCGTCGACGCAGTGGAACATTTTCGAGTGTACTTGTATGGAAAACATTTTACAGTGTATACCGATTGTAACTCAGTGCGCGCAACGGCCTTAAAAAAGGAACTTGCACCCTCGTGTCGCGCGATGGTGGGTAAAACTTCAGGACTATGACTTTTCTATCGAGTACCGCCCTGGACACAAAATGCAACACATAGACTATTTAAGCCCAAATCCGGTGGATGACGTGTGTTCCGATGACGCAACCGAGTTAAAAGTGTTTGCCTTAAAAACCATTAACATAAACAAAGTCTCCGATGAAAATACAATCCGAGAGTTCCAGCAAACTGATGCCTTCTGCCTTCAAATACTTAATAATACGGACTCTGACCCCGAACTAACTGTTGAGAAGGACATGGTCGTAACTAAAACAACACCTCGAAAATATTTTGTGCCTGTGGCAGCGCGTTTGATGACGATGACTTTATATCACGATGAGTCTTCACACATAGGTTTTGACAAGTGCATTCAGAAATTACGTGAAGATTTATATTGGCCAAAGATGAATCGTTGTCTAAAGAAGTACATCAAAAATTGTAGAGCATGCACATTGGAAAAATCGCACACCGGTCCTCGACGTGGCTTTTTGCAACAAGGAACAAAGCCAGCAGATATTTTAGAGACATGGCATATCGATCACGCCGGTCCGCTTGTCAAATCAAACGGATGCACACAAATCCTTGTAATCATCGATGCATTCTCAAAACTATGCCGACTATAACCAATTACGAAGAAAACATCTGAATGTACGATTCGTGCGCTATTGCCAGTTTTCCAAGAATTGGGCAGACCCAAACGAATAGTGGTGGATAGAGCTGCTGCTTTTACCTCGACTATATTTCAAAACTTTCTAAGTGAACAGCAAGTTGAATTACATCATATTGCAACCGGTGTACCTAGAGGTAATGCCCAAGTAGAGCGCTTAATGCGTACAATGTTCAATTTATTAAGAGCCACACTTACTAACGAAAAAGAAAGCAATTGGACGATCGCTCTGCCAGCAATTGGAGATAATTTGAATGTTACAATCCACTCTGTAACCGGCTATGCACCTACTGTTTTGCATTTTGGCACCAATCCGAAATTAGCTGCAACTCGACAATTTTTGGGAAGTCCTCCTAATGACTTATTTATCGATCCAGAAAAAGCTATCGTAGCGGCACAAGAAAGAATGAAGAAAACCGCTGAACGACAAGCTGAACGATTTAATGAAACACGACGTAAGGGTTCACTAGGCTGATGGCAAGGGTTCATCAGTTGAGAGAAAGCTAGTGGCAAGGGTTCACTAGGCTGGTGGCAAGGTTCACCAGTTAAGAGAAGGCTAGTGGCAAGGGTTCACTAGGCTGGTGGCAAGGGTTCACCAGTTAAGAGAAAGCTAGTGGCAAGGGTGCACTAGTCTGGTGACAAGGGTTCACCAGTTATTAAGAGAGGACACTTTACGTTCAGTGCCGTAGTATAGCGAGATGGTGGTTATAGAAGATTCGCAGCTTGCAGGTGGAGGTAAATTAAAGCCACCATATAAAGGGCCATACATTGTACAAAAGGTTCTGCCAAATGAAAGGTATCAGCTTCAAGGAAAAGGGCGGCGAACAACAGTAGCTGCGCACGATCAGTTAAGGCCATGGTCATCGCAACAGTGATAACAACACCTGAAAACAAAGGTGAGTGGCAATCCCACTATATTAAATTAGAGTCAAACTGATCATGTTGTTCTTGTTCAATTGAGGTGGCGATCCCACCAACTTAAACAATGTAATCATGACATATGTGGCATTCCCACTAATTTGTACTAAGGTGGCGCTCCCACCAATATTAAATAAAACACAATAAGGGGCGATCCCCCTAAAGTTTATTAAAAGGGGTGGCAATCCCACCAGAGTGGCAATCCCACCAACACAATAATAAGTAAAAGGGGTGGCAATCCCACCAGCGTGGCAATCCCACCAACACAATAATAAGTAAAAGGGGTGGCAATCCCACCAGCGTGGCAATCCCACCAACACAATAATAAGTAAAAGGGGTGGCAATCCCACCAGCGTGGCAATCCCACCAACACAATAATAAGTAAAAGGGGTGGCAATCCCACCAGCGTGGCAATCCCACCAACACAATAATAAGTAAAAGGGGTGGCAATCCCACCAGAGTGGCAATCCCACCAACATGATAAAAAGTGAAACAATTAAAGGCGATCCTTTTAATGTTTAATAAAATACCAGTAAGATGAAAGATCATTAACAAGTCGCTGTGTGGCAATACCACCAATAAGTTTAACTGAGAGAAAATATAGTTGCCTTCCTACACATGGTTCGTCAAAATGTTGATGGCAATCCCATCTAATTATAATATAACTAAGTAGGTTACTGCTGCCGACTATTTTCCACAGGTTGAAAAACAATCCAGATGTCACGAGGACGTGCCCTTGCAGGATGGCCGTGTTATCTGCCGATTAAGCAACAAGACCGGGTACCAAGAAATGTGCCACGTTTGCAGGATAGCCGAGTCAGCGGCTAAGCTCGGCCGACGAAGCCAGTTGCGTTTTAGATTGCTTGT
Organism: Bruchidius siliquastri; assembly: GCA_949316355.1. Taxonomy (NCBI): domain Eukaryota; kingdom Metazoa; phylum Arthropoda; class Insecta; order Coleoptera; family Chrysomelidae; genus Bruchidius; species Bruchidius siliquastri. The sequence goes on along the minus strand of OX438533.1, from coordinate 37,098,464 downwards.
CGTGCGTTCTTAAAAATCAATAAAAGTATTTTGGTGTAAAAGTCCAGTTTACTGTTTTATTTTCTTCAATTTTGGGATAGTGTTATCAAATATACCTAATTTGTGTCTAATTTTTCGTGAACATACTTTCCCAACAACTAAGGAGTAAGGAGGTCCATTAAGACTTATTGATATATTTTTGTTTCTGGAAAAAAAATGCTGTAAACCTATTGTGTGATATAATATATCTTTAGCGTAACTCAAGATAAATAATCCAAATAACATTTCAATTATATTTGCTGAGACCAAATTCATTTAACAAAACTGTTAGGATATGATACGTGTACAAAATCAACAGCAGAGAACAGCTTTTGATAAATGCCGGCTAATTTAAACGCAGGTAATAAATAAAAACTGCTCCGCGCTCTCTACAATATTTGTCAAACAGGAATTCCAATAAATAAAACTTTACGCGTGTATCGTTTCATAATATTCATAAATTCAACGACCATCGCTGGCGACAAGCCCATAGTCCGTTAGATTTTGCAGGAGAGGGCTGGGAATAATTCAGAAATGATTTTCATTGTCTTTATTATTATTTCCCTTTGGAACCACAAGCGCCGTCGTTTTTTATGTTACATTATTTCTCAGATTTAGGGTTTACTGTCAATAATCTAGATGCAAACATATCGAATGGTCAACAGGCATTTATAGCTGAACAAAATCGTGGAACTGTTAATACCTTGTGTTTATATCCTAAATTTTCTGTGTGAATGTGGGTAATATTTTGCATAGTAAGAGCATATACAATATACATTATCTATTATATAACTTAAAATGCTTTTGATGAAAAACAAATAGAGAATGTGTACTCTTATGAAACCACAGTTTCTGTGAAACCAGAACTTCAGTGTTTGAACCTTTCGAGGATGATTCAGATTGTTTTCAATGCACAGTTGCAATTTTTATGACGTAAAGTTGGCTGGATAACAAACTCTTTAAACACACTTTTTGCGCTTTCCTGAACTAGCCTTCTTTCATGGTATCTATTTAGTTATATTAGTTTTGGCACGTTTAATATTTCTTTCAAAGATGTGGTAATTTGATATTGTTGCTTCTACAGATGGCTGCTACGTTTAGGTCCAACGTCGTGAAAACGCCTGACTGCGGATCTGTTCAGCGACATTAGTTTTCTGGGATATATTTCAAAATAACTGACAAACAGAGCAGATATCATAATTTACGTGTAATTATTGCAATTAACTCGTGTTTACAGATGATATTTGCGCAACGGTAAAATGCGGAGGCTCTTATTATGCGACAGCCATGAGCCATTAGCCAGTAACGAATGACAGTTATCGGCTAACCAATAGGGACGCACAGATAACACTGTTATCTACCGTTATCTCCTAAACTACCGCTTCTGGTACACCTTCCGTCTAGTTACAACTGGTTTAATTATATTGATACCAGTATCTGTAACCAATAAATTACAGGGTAACCACAATCATAACATAAAGAATACTATATTCTAACCCTTTCTGAATTAGATTCCAACGACGAGCGACGCCACGTACACCTTTAATCATAATATGAATTCTACATCCTTCTATGCATATTGAAATTTAGATTTGAATGACCTTTTTTGTTACCTTTGTAGTCCAAAAAATCTCAAGGTATCAAAATATCGTTAGAGTGTCATTAAATGAAAAAATATATAATCCTACTATAGTACCTGCAAATGCTTTTTCTTCCATATTTGGATTATTTTGAATTACGATTGTAATTTAATATATAATTGAAAAGGGCATAAAGAATGTGAAACTGTCAAAATCCAATGAAAAACCCATAAGAATTAATAAGTATGAATATCATGTAGATTGCAGATGCGCTTACTTGGTGAAACTTTTCCATTGTGCAGATTAAAAAAGAGTTTTATTTGTGAAACTGTGTGTTAATTACACAATATTTATATCTGAAATATGAATATGGTTTATAAACAGGTTTCTTCGACTTCTTCAAGTATGAATTTCAAAAAAGAGGTCATCTCCGTGATACTATATAAGATTTGGTGGATATAAAGTTAATCAATTTAAAAGCGTACTTCTGAATGATAATTCCATTTTAACTAATGGCAATGGCTCTGCCTCCCTTGCAAATCTCATATCCGAAAATTACCGCTGAGGCTTGGTAAACTTTTAAGGTGCCCGTAAAATTAAGAAATTCGATTAAGAGTCTCTTACCTGGTCCCATCAAGCCTCATTAGGAGCCTCTCCTAATCTTTTAAAACGGCCCTATGATGCTCTAATCTAATCACGGTCATTATTAAAACAACGAACCCCCGGCAAGTCTTGCTTAAGAGCATAGACAGGGTAAACATACAGTTTCCAGGGGATCTAATATATTCTGATATCATTTCTTAGATCAGTCGCATGGAGATGAAAGAAAGTCTTACATGCTTTGTAACTTGTTTTATCTGTCTCCTCTGCCCGACGTTTGAGACTCTCTGGAGGAACGGCGGTCGCGATTGTTGCATTTCAACATCATAGTGGGTAGCGTCGCGTAAAAGGGTATGATCTGACGATTTATATAAAAATTACGATATACATAAGCCTATAATTTGTTTTCTTCTTATTTTACTGTTATATACCATAGTACTTAGTACGGTTTTGACCAATCGACCAAGCAAGTAATTGAAGGGACTCTGTTTTTACGAAATTGAGTTTTTCACCTGTTTTGCATAGTTTGGAATTATCCATCGGACAGTCTGAGAACGCTTCTAATAATATATTCGATACGAAGAAGTATTGTTTCGTCTTAAGCCTAGACTCGTCAGTATAGCCTGGTGGTCTGATTGTAAAGAGCAATGGGGTGGTATATACGTAACCTAGTCAAGGGTGTGATAGCAACATCAGCTCTCATCTCCAAGCATCGTGCACTATGGCAGTCCAAGTGTTAGGACCATTGACTTCGTTAGTTGGCAGCGCCATGGTGCACGCTGCTTGGAGATGAGTGTTGATGAATCATTGTTGTTAGGTTTTTGTGCCACTATAAGTTAAATAAAGCGTGTTGTGGAATGATGTCACCTGTAAGTGAGGAGTCAAGTAATGACCCACTTTTGGGCATTTATACAGACAGTGCTCCTTACCAGAGGATCAAAATACTTCCGTTTCAGAGTACAATATTTATTAAAGGAAATATAGAAAATAGACCATGACACATATAGTTTAGGCACTGTATTTTTTAATATTTTACAAAGTAAAAAATACACGAAACTGTATCTTATTCAGTATCTATTAGTGGTTCATTTCTCTTAGTCGACAAAAGTGGGAGACTGAGAGTAGAAGACAACAACTTGTACACAATATATTTTGCAGACGACCAATTCATCTTAGCAGAAGATGAAGACCTCTTGTATATGGTTAGGAAACTGAAAGAGGAATACGAATCAGCGGTCTGAGTACCTCATTATCGGAAATGCAGAAATCGCAAATTTAATCGTAAAAAATGGAAGTATAAAAGGGGGACAGAAGAGCAAATATCTGGAAATGATTCTTAATGAGCATAAATAAGAGACCAACTATTAAACGTACATTTAACGCACAGTTGTGGGGAAAAACATAAAGGAAACGAAGCTTATCTATAAAGCATGGTCGAAGGTGTCACTTTATATCTAACGTTTACAAGGAGAAATTGATTGCAACAAAGACGGACTTTCTCAGTAGAAGCTGTAGAGATGGTCTAGACTGGACAGAGTCAGGAACGACATCATACGGACAGAAATAAATATAAGCCGATTGATAACAGAAGAAACAGAAAGAAGACAATTGATTCGGTTTTGACATGTCAAAATAATGACAGATTATAGATGGCTCAAAAAAATATTAGAATAAACACCGCTGAAAAGTAGGAAAAAGCATGACCACTGAAAAGCTAAAGAGATGACGTAGAAGAAGCAACGACTTCAAGAAACAATGTGTATCGGGAGAAAAGATGGAAATCCGGGATGAAAAGACAGCTCTAGTAATTAGTTTTCTATATATACAAAGGTGTAGAATGTGAAACTGAGCAATTCTTTCGTGTCAATTTTGTATGACTGTGGCCACAGTATACCACAAACAAAATATTCTCTAATTCTTCAGTGCGTAGAAACCACGTACAAACAGACTTTCTTCGCTCTTGAAAAATTCACTCTGATGGGCGTAACCAGTACTTGTATGGTACGAATTTCCTTGTGCGACAAATTTTTTGGAGCAACAAATTTTCAAAGTCTTATGATTCAAGTAATTAAATATTGAGAATCGCCTGTTAGGACGGCAAAAAAATTATGCCCATTATCTTCATCCATATTAGTCGTGATAAATTGTACGATACCTTATCATTCACTGTTTGAAGCATTGGTCATAATACATAATACTTTGAAGACTCATCTCCCTTGACTACAACTATGGTAAAGAAGGGTAGATAAATTCAACGGTTATTGTTACGGGGTGCATAATTGCTCCACGAGAATTAAGCAAAATTGATAATAAGCGGAAGCCGAACGAAATGGGAGTGGAACGTAATGGCGATAATAAAGGTAGGAACTAAAAAGTCTGCTTCTCTGATGTTACATCTCGATGAAAGCCCTTCACGTGGCGAGAATGACCGTGTCTAAAGAGTACTGACTTGTCTGTGTGTCTCTTGCAATTACGTATGCAAGACTATACATTTTAATTTAAAATTATTATATAAGGTATAATTTTTTAGGCAGGAGAATGCTTTTGAACACCTTCTCAAAATATGAATCTTGTTGGATATATATGTCTTATATCCAGCAGCCCGAAGTGTGAGACTCTCCGTTCTTGAGAACTGTTTGGTAATCTAGACGTTGATTTACTTCCATGTAAGCTCACTGTTGTCTTGTTTAATTTTTTGCTTTGGCCTGCGACTAAGAAGAACCCCAGAAAGTAGTAGCTAAATTAACATAATGAGATTTTTCAAAGCGGCAACGAAACAGTCCAAGTCATACAGTCAAAGTGAATGCCCTATCATTAGATTCACCTTGTGCCCACATACAGGAACTCCGACAGTCGAGTCCGAAAATGAAATACACGGATGACAAATTGCCGAGGTTGAAACGGTTAACTGTGATTGAGGTAAAGGACGGGAAGTTGGGAAGGTACGGTAACGGTCATGAAATCTGTTAATGTGAGTTCAACTTTGGACGTATGTAGTTTAACTCTCGAAAAATATTTACATATGTAGTGGTGGACTCAAATGATATAAAATGTTCCAGAGGGGCTACCAGACATTTATGAATCTACTTGGTATGGATAGTGTGTATGAAAAATTTTACTTGAATTCAACTTAAAAGCAATAATTCCATGGTACAAATGAATTATGTAATCAAAACACCAGTCACTGTCATAGTAAGCCTATAAACTTTCAAGGTAAATAAGATGCTTCAATTCAATTACAGAATAATCATTACTTTATTGAATCGTTTCTCCTGGAGAATGGAAAATAATTTTTGGCGAACAACTGAATTATTGCATGTCGACAAACATACAAATCAAGTGAGCTAGTCACTACGATAGCGTAAATCTTTCACAGAAAATCGAAAGGTTTAGGTAACAAAATATTGATAAGTAAAACAACATTTTGATTTCGTAAATTATCGCAAAATGGATAAAGTACATATTATTATCATGAAAAAGTCATTTTAACGAAATAGCCATTTGGTCGATTTAGATAAAATGTATGAAACTGTTTAAGCTTGACATCTAGTTTATTGCTTTCGTATATAGGGTCTTCACGGTATGTAAGATCTAAACCGATGTCAAGCTTAATTATACGTATAATCCTTCTAACGAAATAATTTTTCGTTTGAATGACAACTCTTAATAATGGCTTTGAGGGTCACTAGTTTAAAATTATTTTATTTGTTGGCATTTCTTCATCTCAGTTGATGGATTGCCATAAACAGGACATTCAAAATAAGAATGCCTTAAGAAATACTTCTATAATTACATTAAAAAAAATTATTATACTCTAAGGGATTAACTATACAAAGTTATCTTCTTCTATCTGAACTTATTTATGAGTATAGCTGGGCTGGGACGAAAAGGTCATATGCAGTTAGGAAGCTGTCGATATTCTCCTGTTTTTTTTGAAGATAACCTAATCCAAAGGCAAATAGCCTATATCGCGCTTCATAAGCGTTGCGAGAGGTTAAATGTATATTCACATTGACCTTGAAACGCTGTAGATTGTAATCCACAACGCCGAGATGCAAGAACGACTTTTAGGAGAAGTTTGTTCGAGGCGTTGTAAAATCGACCTGATAAGAATGTGCGCATTGATCAAAAGTTTGATTTCGGACTTCCATTGTCTATAATTTTTTTTTATAACGACGTTTCGATTGATGTGCTATCTTCAATCGTCTTCAGGTGAACTGGCGAACACGTTCCTTTCATGCCTATTTATACCCTGTCCGGTGACGTGTCTTTGTGCGCGGTCTGTTCTGATTGGTTCCCGATGCGCGGTATTCCGGTCTGCTGACGTGGCTGTTTGTCGGTCATTGTTTGTTGTCTGGTCCAGTCGTAGTCTATTGATCTTCCTTATGAGTGGCTGCCAGATTGGTTTAATGTCTACGCTGGGTTTGCTGTACACTTTGCTGTTGTTGGTGATGGAAGCCGCCTCCTTGAATTTCCTTCGATACCAATGCGGTTCCTTGGCAATAACCTTAGCGTCGTCAGCAGACCGGAATACCGCGCATCGGGAACCAATCAGAACAGACCGCGCACAACGACACGTCACCGGACGGGGTATAAACAGGCATGAAAGGAACGTGTTCGCCAGTTCACCTGAAGACGATTGAAGATAGCACATCAATCGAAACGTCGTGATACTCAAAATTTGTCCCTGTCGAAATCTTCCGGTATGTCAAGCACGACGAGTCGAAGCTACATGAAGCTCAATTGCTCTGCTTGTTTATGTGTTCATTTACATGATCAAATGATTCGGTCTTGCCAGATTTTCGCTTGAACTGCGTGGAGAGGGTTGCGATTTTCTCGCCTCGTATATTTGCCAATCCTCACCGCTGCAGCGTGTGTACATTGTGCACCGTTCCGGCCCAGAACAGAATAAAAACGCAATAAAAATGTTTGCCTTTTCCCGAATTAGTTTTCAATGGCCGTTGCCGGCCGTTTTTATTTATTGCCGGCCGACACTGGACGACCAGCTTTTGTTTTTTCACAACAATGAACTTTGGGGCTTTCAATATGTGCCGCGCGCTATGCTGTTCCGAACAGAACATCCAGGTGCTAGGAAAATTATTACCACAGGAACATTGGATGGTGTGGCGAGCGGTGATTTTCACGCTCCATGTTTTTTTGTTCGGCGCATTCAGATGAGGGGAGAATTATGAACAACTAAATTCGATTCTTCACGAGCAGTACAGGAGGTGACAAGTTCGTTCTGTATATTTTTGCAGCAATTGAGCGAATGCTCTTCAAGCGAAACAATGAGAGATACACAGGATTCATGATGACTAAATCAGCTGCAGTCAGTGGAGGCTTCTCCATATGATCACTTGATCAATGACCTCCCAACAATTATACGAAAATATATGAGAATGTAAATATGTATTAAAATAAGCTATTCTACCAGCAAACTATAGTTAACTTAACTAAAAAATATTTCCATTCATCTCCAAGGATTGCGCACAGTGGCGCTGCTCGTCGGCATCTTCACAAAGTCAAAGTCCTAACAACTTGGACTCTGCCTAATAGCGGTGATATATACCCCTTACTAAATCTGTCAAAAGGGGTGAACTAGTTTACAGCGACATCTCTTGTTCTTGGTAAGTACAATTTACGATGTATGTTCCCCAAAAGACTTAAGAGTTGTCATAAATATGTAGACTCGTTAGTCTGACTGTCGCGAGCATTTGGGTGGTATATAACTAACCCTATCAAGGGTGTAATATCAAAACCTATTTCTATTAGTTTCTAGTTCCGCCGGGTGATCCGATTTCTTGTTTCCACCAATGTGTCAAGGGATGCACATTACATTTTTGACACAAGGCAGATCTAGTTCTTGGGGATGCTATCACCTTCAAAGTTGCCTGAGAAGAATAGAATTTTTGCTTACTTAAAAACTTTCGAAATGAACTCAGTACTTCGATTGTCAAGTCGCATGCAGCAATATGAAAAATGACGTTAAGAGTATGTCTACGCTGTAGCTCCCTCCCGTTGGTATCAGTTTTGAGATAACAACTTGAATCGGATTTTGGGACAACCTATTCGAATAGATTTGAAAAATGATTCAGAACTAATCCTAATAAATTCAAGATTTTAATAATTTTTTTGATTTTGCGTATCTTCATAATTCCAAATATTTCCAAAATTCAGTTCAGCAGCTCTAATATCCCATCACAATCTTCAATAAAGTGATATAGCTCTACGTGAAATACAGAGGTAACTTACTTGACGCCATTCCAAATTTAAATAACATATTTCTCACTATTAGATATCCTAATTCAGTTGAAATGCAGTAATCTGTAGTAGAAGCTGCTAAAACAGAAACAGTACAAATGAGTTCTAGGAAGCGTTCAAAAACGAAGTTTGGGCGGTTTTTATTTTTTTCGTTTCTTGATCATAGTTCCGTCGCTACTAACAGATTTTCGAAAACTGCAAAGCTTTTTCGTTTTTATCACACTAGTAACCTAGTGTCAAAGTCCGAAAGTACTTTACCAGTCATAGAGGTATCAAGGATTACCAGGAAGAGTACAAACAGACAGATAGACCGAAGGAAATGAGTAACATGCTTTCCTATGATGTGTGATAGTATGTGGCATGAAACATCAATATCCCGAATAACAAATTTTTCGCGATAACGATACTTCCTCGACAATTGCCGTGGGAAGTAACATGTCCAAAACCTCAAGACCAAAATGATCCTACGGACCGCTCTGACCAACACTGACGAACTGCACATCATGAATGTGGCAAGTACGCCATACTCCACCAGTTGACCGGTGCGTAATAAATCACCGACGAATTCGGAGTTCACGTGGGCATTCGGGAGGAAGCAGGGTTGAGGAGAGGGTTGATCGCGACCCGTACGCGTAATTAAACACACCCCTGGCGGCGAACGTGAGAGATACGCGACGGCACAGCAAAAACACTAATTACTTTTCGCCCACCGACGCTACGCGACGGCTGTCGTCCAGGCAAATTGCAGGTGTTACAGATGTACCAGCGATATTGCTAATTCGGCCAAAGGGGCCCGTTTGCCGCTCATGTAAAAACTCACCCTAAAGCTCCTGCGATTTGATTTATTGCAGAATTCTCCTGGATGTGATAATGGGAAGCTTATACATCGTTTGTGTACCCATGACAAATACTTACCGTTATCTTACGCGTTCCACAGCATTTCGATTGATGCAAACTATCTGCAAACATTGTGGAACAAAAAATACTTGAGACAATGGGACTCCGAACATTGAACAAGTCAATTTTTATTAGGTGGTTTCAAGTTTTTGAAATAAACACCTCAAATTCAATTCATTGAATGTTTACGGCAACTTACGCCATAATATGATTAGATTGAAAAGGGCTGTCCCAGTGTTGTCAGATTTTCAACAGTAAAATCAGTATCGAGCCTTTCTAAGCCTAGTCTGTCTTATTGTCATGATAAGGCTTCTGGTTTAATTAGTATTGAATTGATAACTGTGATGTTGCTAAACGCTATAAATTAGGCCAATTCATCATCTCATGGTATCAAAATTTTTTTCCGACAATTAAAGAAAATCAACAGCTCCGATATTAATCTACTCATCAAGTAAAAATGTAAATAAATTGGTCTGGTTCAGTTAACAGTCGCTGTACATAATACAGAGAAATGAGATCGTTTAAAGTTATCCCCAATGTTGTTTTAGCGATAGTGCGAGTAAAGTAGGAAGCCGGAATGACAAGGTAAGCACAAAAACCCAAACTGTCGGACCTCCATTCCGTGGCACGTGCTTGTTTTATATGGGCCAATTTCTCAAATGAATTTCACCTTCGCTCAAAAACTTTCCACCTTCGACTCACGTCCTCCGGAATACGGCGGGCAAAAACGGGAAACAAGTGAAAAGCCGCATAATGGCTTTCCGTTTCAGCCCTCGCAGCAAAAAACATAATTCCGATAATAAATTAAATCGGAGGCAAGGACTTTTTGTCACCCCACTCGGTCTCGCTCTCAGAAATTACTAAATATCTAGTTTAACACCTGCAATTTGTCTGCTGGAGATGGAAATATTATAATTATATTAAAAGGGCTCCTAGAATGATGCCGTCCATTTTGTTGTGGACGCAATGGCATGTTTTAAGTAGAGGTAATAACTTTTTAAATTTCAAGTAAGTTGATGATATGCTTCCCACGTAATGGTATCAGCTTAGAAATAAGGATTAGACTGGAATTTTAGAACTGTTGATAGTTGGAATTGAATTTAAATATATTGAAAACATAAATCTTTCATAGTCTCATAAATCCCCAGCAATTTCAGGTGAATTTGAATTTTTCAGACCAATTTCCAATGACTCGATGCACCATTTTCGTTGGAATGGCATCAATGGTGGTTTGCATGTTTACCAAGAGATGTAGGTTTGTTGCCATAAACCTCTTACTTGACATATCCTTAAAGAAAATAGTCCAATGGTGTCAAATAACATGATCTCGTTGGCCAGATGTGTGGACCATTACGAGATCAATTTCCGATAACGCTTGCCGTTCACGATAACTGTAGACCATTTTTGAAACAGTATGGCCCAATAATGTCACCATACCGGGTGTAATGGTGACTCATGGACCATTTGTGGATTTGACTTTCACCAATAACTGCAAAATGAGGGTCGCCTTGCACCACTTCGAAAGCACAATCTGCAAGATCTCCACGCAATCGATGGTCTTACGTCTTGAGTTCTGGTGCCAATAACATCTTGTATGAGTACAAACCGAAATACAAACTCAAAATACGCCAGGTAAATAGTAATTCAAGACCCTAATTCCTATGAACCGCATGGAATCGACATATCATTGTCGGGAACACTGGCTTGAACAGCAGCATCTTCTCCACTACGGCCAATACGAAGTCCTGTTGGTTTCCTAGTGTAATGCAGGGTAAACACACTTTCATACTTTTGAATTATACAGCGGCGACGGATAGCAAGCTCAAAAGGAGCAGAATGTCGACCGTATATTGACGAATAGCTCTTTGAGCAGCATCAAATTTTCTCTTCCTTTCGAAGAAAATTTAGACAGTTTCCCAACGTTTTAACGCATGAAATTATTCATCAATAAATAGCAAACCTTACTCTACAAAACTGACAATAAATGTCAAATTTTTGAAACCCAAGGTGGGCTCTGTGAGCTGTCAAAATCCTATCATCCCTGCTGAGAAACGCTACCAAGACTATTTATTATATAGTTAATAGATGTTTTGCAATTTGTATGCTTGTCGTAGTTTGTTAATGGTAATATGAAGAGAATCTTCACAGAAAGGCGGATGCACTTCTTGTCTCTCCTTAATGCCTCATCGAGTGTGCACCAGCAACCAGTTCCCTTAACTTAACATCAATTTTAAAAGTTCATTCTACATATTCACTTGTCACACCTTCCGAAAAACCCACTTCCTATTTCTGTATGGTGCCCAATCAATCAACCCGATTTCCTCCATTACCGACCAACGACTCAGGCCACTGCAGCACCGGTAGCAGTCGCCAGACCGCGTGCAGAACGAAAAAACTGAAAAAAGGAGGAGCTTTTTGATATAGCCGACGACAGCGACCATAGGTAGTGGTAACAATGAAATATGCTACCGATTTCGGCGGTAGAGAGAGTTCCAATAACATCTCAACTCCACATATATGCAGATATTGATTTATTGCAGAGATTTAGTGGGCGCACAGTCACGTGCGATCGAAAGTGATCGCATTTGCTGCACAGTTTTGAAGAAAAAGAAAGTTATTTTCAGGTAGTGAGTGAAATATCGTTATGTAGCTGATTGGATGTGGTCTGTAGTAATTATGATGAAATTAGGCAAGTTTAGGGAAATCGTAAACTATCATGAATATGAAATTAAATTCTCATATTTCCCTATAGAGAACCTCAATTATCGCTATCTAAATGTCCTTAAGACATTCTATTTCTTAGAATATTTTATTCCTTAAGATATTTTACCTCTCACATGCAAGACCACTAATCAAAAAATAAGCAACGATATTGGGCTATGTAGTTCAAAATTGTAACAAAATACATACCATTATTCCATGAAATAGGAAACAGCTTAAGAAATAAAATACCTCAAGTAATAGAATGGAGGACATGAAATATCATAAAGGCAGTTTGACGGCGATGGTTGTGGTCCAAGGGTTTCCTTTATTAACCCCAGTGGTGCAAACGCAACTGCCAAAAAACTATGTTTCCTAAGATGCAGAAAATATGAAGTAACTCTAAAGAACAATAGTTAGAAATGACAACAAAATGATAATTTTCAGACCTCAGATTCATATTGACAAAAACAAAAATTAAGACTATTGAAAAAGTCAATCGATACAGAGACCAATACAAACAGATGCTCGCTCTCGCTCTGTAATGGAGATATGGCGTCTCAACTCTTTCTTGTATCCTTTAAGCTTTCACTGTTGCGTACCTTCTGCAGTTAGTCGCCTTCTATACCAGTCATGACACGACATCTGGTGAGCGATATCAATAATGAAGTTTTTGGAGAAAATAATAAGCGACAAACGATTATGTATAGCACAAAATTAACATTCTTTTTTAATTTGGTTTCCTGAAAATCTTATGATAATGTAGCTTTGGCAAGTTTTGTTTCGGTTTTGTGAATTAGTTATTTTATATATTTAACCAACGAATGCAAATACATTTATAATTGAACTTAAATTTGAATTCGTGGATTTATATATTATAATATTACTTTTATGTCGGATGTTTTTTGATACAATTTTTCTCATTTAACTTTTTGAAGTGGCTACAACTCATCTCCAAGTGTCGCCCTCTATGGGGACGTCCATTGGCAACTTACGAAGTCAAAGGTTTCTTAAATGTTTATATTTGTTCATGTGTATCAGAATTTTTGTAATAAAACGCTGTATTCTGAGGAAAAGGGCGGTCTAGAAAATAATTGCAGTTCATGCATTCCCTACTTGAATAATTACCTATCCAGAACTGCAAGTGTTACTGTAGATACAAAAGGGCGGCATCTAATTCTTTCCTCAATATTTCCCCAAATTTAAGACTTATGGTTTGAACATTCTCATGTAACAGCTAAGATTGGGTAAAACTGACATTCTAAACCAATATGACGGCAGATAGGAATTAGTTAACTAGGGAATTGCATTGTTCTGTCCTTTATGGACGCTTGAACCTTGATTGAAAAAAATACACTCGAAAGCCTGCTAAAGGTATGGTGAATATGAATACTACCAGATGTCAGAATGAGATTGCTTGTTATTTGCTTCACTGTACAATACACGATAGAGTAGATACCACTGTTGTTTACATTTTGACCGATGCTGTTCGATAACTGATCAGTAACCCTCAATGGAATGGAATAAATCCAGTTGGACAAATCCTTTTGATCCGCATGATTTGGCGCCACGTTCCTGTCCAGCGGAAAAAATAATTCCATCGCACCCTCTGGCTGCCATGGGGGGCTCATAAACCTATCAGAATTTGAAAAAACACCATCCTGCTGACGGGAAGTTAATCCGCGTGAATTTGCGATGCCGATACGGCCATACTATTCATGTACAGACACCTGCAAAATATTTGGTGACTCTTCCAGGCTCCCCCAGTAAATCTCCAATGAGAGATTTAAAGAGCCCCTAGCACATTAAATTTAAAGAATAGGAAAGGCTAGTGTGTCAGAGCACATGTGCATTAGTAAAAATAAGATTTAGGCCCTTTGAAATAATTCGATTCCTACGAATGTGTTTGTATGACCACTTGCGTCACAAGCCCTTTTCTTTAAAAACGGTTACAATAATAGAGTCTAGTGTCGGTTTCTCTTATTTGCACAGCGTTGTTTAAATGATTTTGTTACACGGAGGCGCATACAATCAGGTTGTGCTTATAAGTTTTGAGGGATTCAGAAAATGGCGTAACTAGGATTAAATCATATGAGATCATCATCATAACTTCATAATGTTACTGTATTCATGTTGAAGTGTCATCATGCCCCTCTATAAATCAGTACGTGTCGTTTTCCGTACAAACTAAACAGTTTTTTTGTGCTCTAAACATGCCAACTTATGAGCCAACAAAACATCATTTGCGGGGAACACTGCTTTCGTGTTTCAATTTGAAAGAAAAGGTGGAACTGAAGGGCATCGATTGCTGTCTGAAGCGTATGAGAAACTCGCCCCATCAATAAAAACATATGGGTACTGGTTCCGTCGTTTTAAAACAGATACCAGTGACAAAGGACGACAAGGAAGGCTAGTATCGCGGTTCAAGACCCTGAGTTGGAGAGCTTAATAGATGAAGATTTATTCCAAACGCAACAGACAATTTCAAATCGCAGCACTTCACTCCTTACGAAGAAGCATAAAATTGGATTGATTCTGGAATTTCTCCAATAGTAGAAGAATTTTTCGACCCGAAAACGCCAAAAATACAAAGAAAACCTTCAAAATTATCTGTCCAATGCGTGTGTGTCCGTGTAGAAAATACGCTGTGACAGTATCATGGCAAATATCTGCTCTCGGACTAGATGATTAGTTGCAGTTGGTCATAACTGATTCACCGAGTCTTAAAACCTTCATAGCATCTTAGGGTAGATACATATTCTGCACCATTTGGGCGGGTTGGAAACAGCGGAGCTTAAGATAACAGCAGGATAATATTTATAACTAACTACAAAGGCGTCCACCTGTTAAACTGAAGACCATTATGTTCACGGCGTATTGCAACAACGGCGCACCTTGTCCATTACTTTGTCCTTTGTGCTCAGTGTACCTGGCGTCTAGCTGGCAGATTTATGCGCATTAGCACCGTGGCGTTCAGTGTGCGGTTTATTAGGATTTAATCATGCGCAAAATTTATTGCCCTTGTAGCTCTTTGTGGCCAAATTGTTTGGCTTTGTTTTTTAGAATATGCTATAGCCCAAGGGCGACACGTATCGCGTCGTACCAGAATGCTGGCCACTATCCAAAAAGAGTAAATTTTTGAGTTAATGACTTCATTATGAAGGAATATTAGTGCTTCTATGATGCAAATGATTTCAGGACACACTCTTATTCAAAAACGCGCTAGTAAAAAAGTGAGTGAGACAAATTTAAAATGAGATTCTCCTCTATATAACGGCTAGTGAAATTGACACCAAAATATGGATTCTTGTTATTCTTCTTCGTTTCGGGGGTTGGAAATCATCATGGCTGTTCTTATTTTCCAAGATGCAGCTCTAAAAAGATTGCTGTTATTACAGTTGTACCGATCACGTAGGTTTTTCTGCTATGGATGTCTTCTCCTTCCTACTGAACACTTTCTGACTATTCTTCTCTGTATTATGTTTTGTAGTGTTTCTCCCCTCATTATATGGCCCAAATATAATAATATCCTATTTTAAATGTTCAGGATCACTACTCTGTATTTTTTTTCGCCTCAACACTTTGATGTTCTCCAGAATTACTTGAATCTTACTGACAGTAATGTAACGACCATATTTAATCATTTTCCGAATAAGATTAATATACTTATATTTCTGTGACTGCGATTTTTGGCTTTGGAGTTCGAACACTGTCATTTAAGAAAAGTCAAACATGTTGAAACTAATTGTATCATCACTTTACGGTTACGAATCAACATGACTTGTTACCATGCACTCGAATGATTGCCTGAAAGCATTGTTTGAGTTTTTGTAAAAAATCACACTCCTTGTTCATCCCCATCACTTGTCGGTGGAAGGATTACTTCAAACTTATGCAATTTACAAAAAACAGGTATATTTGATAACTACAGACAGAATTTGTTGCAAAATTAGATAGGCTCAGCGGTCCGAACAATCATTCATGATCATCTTCGCTTAAGGAAGCGGTATTCCAGATGGGTGCCACATTTGTCAACCAGGATAAAGGATAAAGTTTTTTTTTAAAACCTTATAGCTTTTCTGTATCTAAGAACTTTTAGCGTGACCCTCGTATTCATATTTTGATCAATGCAGTGATCGTCGAACAGCTGCATAATTGAAGTGAACCGAAACTGTCATATACTTATAATCCACAACTTTATACACAAATAGTATTGACTGACTGCCATTTTTGTGGTAAATCGGGAATAAATGTCAACGAACTCACAACATATGAAACGTTGACATGTTGAAAAATTGATCTACCTCAATTTTGCATCCGAGTGTTTCCTCGCCATTCGTTGTCTGTCCGTCGTCGTTTTTGCCATCGGCGTCGCCTCTCAAAGCACCGTATCCGATATCCATTAGAAAATAAATGACCCGCAATAGATTTGTCTCTCTCTATAGAAGGTAGTTATTTCGGTCGAGAGCTATTATAGGTGGATTTGATAAACTGACAAGTCCCATTTTCCAAGGTTTATTACCGACGCCGAGTCGTCGCGAATTTAAAATAATTGCGAGTGCACCAGGGAAGACGAATGTTTATTTCGTCCAGGATTTCCTATACTTACCGTTTAACTTCGAGTCATTGATGTTCTGAATTGTTTACGCTTAGCTTACAATATAAAGTATAATACAGTTGTTAAAATTAGTTAGGTTAGTGGTTTACCGAACAAATAACTGATTTTTGTCATTTGCTCTTTTTTGAAATATTTGATTGGAAGATGTTAATAACTAACAATTGAAGCGTCCAATGCAAGAACCGGTTATGTCCGTGGAGTAACTTTTTAAGGGTGGAAGTAAAACCGCTTGTGGGCACTTAGAAGTTGATAATATTTTGACTGTGGTATACTGTGGCTATAGTCATACAAAAATTGTCACTAGAGATTTAGTTACTGTCTCATTTTGGACATTTGTATAATAAATAAAATTGTTGGCGTCAACTTGCTTTCGCACAGTTTTTTGATTTTCCAATATTAAGAAATTAAACAAAAAATAGGTTTGAAACTGCTTCTTTTATTTGGTGTTGCTTGGTATGGTGATTCCTGCGTTTGGTGTTCCTGAGGATACATTGAAAGCTTGTGCTGCTTGAAAATCTTGTTCCATTGCGTGAGTTCCTCTGTATTCCTTTGATCGAATCTGAGATTGCTCCAACGTATAGTAGAATAAGGTAACAGCAGAAATCTTCATTGTCAACACTCAAATCGTGGCGTTAGTTTATATGACTTCAAGTAACTTCTTTGGGTATACATTTTTTATGAATATTTAATGCTATGGAGATGGCATTCGTAGCTATATCAATCAAGTTTGGATAACTACTTTGTGACTGGACGCTAGATAGTTTGAGGTGCAATGTAGGTAGTGTTCCTATTTGACTTTGTTGCATGTGTTCTGTTATTTTATCAGATAGAAACAATATCAACCAAGACATCCAAATATGGGAGGCTGTTCGACTCTTTGCCTTCGTGAATTTCGTCATAAAAATTTATTCTATACAGATATTTGAAGAACGTGTGTAGGCAACCCTCTCCATGGTTTCTCATTATGAGTATATCATCTGCATAAGAGCTATAGTTTTGCTTTGATATCCAAGATTTTTATGGCGATGGACCTAAACAATTTCATGGATAGGTTAATAATGACTAGACATAATGATGACCACATTAATAGGCATTATCTCACGTGAAATTCTTCTGGTTTTTTGAGGTAGGTAGTTTTTTATAGATAACCTCACGCAAAGGCATACAGCCTGTCGCGCTTCATGAGCACTGCGCGGGGATAAATATCAATTCACGTTGACCTTAAAACCTGTAGATTACAACCATTGGAGAACAAAGTCCCCCAGTAGCTCATTCCACAACGCTGAGGTTCTCCAGAAGAACGAATTTTTTAATAGGCTTGTTCGAGGTGTAGTATTTGCTGTACTAGCGACTCTTGGAGCCATAATGCAAAATTGTATTTTCTCATTTAACTTCTAGCATACTTTTATCTTCCTCTGGGTTCTAGAACATCAGTGAATAGCTTCCTGAATATTAGATTATGAGAATTTTTTTTACGTTTTTGTTAGTTGGAGTATTTCCACCAACTGGTTAGATCAATCGATCACAGTACAGTACAATATTTGTGCGTCTTACTTTATAGTATGCTGTACCATTACTAGAAAGCCTGGTATTGCAAAGGCTGCATTTGCGATATATCCGGTCTAAATTTAACTGCACACCACCAGATACCAGGTATTTGCTGTATAAATAAACCAACAATACAAAAGTTAATGAATGTTCTATTTTCGTGATAATTGCAACCGCGGCGCTCGTAAATCTCAGGTACGCGGTCACAGAATCACAGAACAATGGACGGGAACTCATTAATCAATACACTGAAAAACGCCAGCTACTAATTGAAGGATGTAATGCAAGATGAATATGTCCACTAGAGTACATTTTCCGAGAGGGAGAAAAACTGTTTTTACGCATTTCATACAAGCAGAGAAGATTTTGATGTGTGCCACAGCTTTTTTGTTTTTCACTATTCATAAATTCAATAAAACATAGTTTTGTAACTGTATTTTTTATTTCGTATAATATTAGGAGAGATAGTGCCTAACCTAAACATTGCATAGGTATTTTTTATATTTTTTGTAATCACTGTATTCTGACACGGGAGTATTTTAAGCCACTGTATGTATGAGTGCTTGAAAATGCGTTTCTTGCTGGACTTCTCAGTTTTAGTTAACAACACTTTTCAATATGCATTGACCTTAATACGCTGTAGATTGTAACCATGGGAAAAAACTATTTTCTGCAGCTCAACCCCAATATGATTCTTGCAGCTCTTTTCTGAAGTATACATGTTTTTGAGCAAGGCTTGAGTTACCCCACAACACCGCGTCAGAGGCTAAGTGAACAGCTTGAACGTAGTATATCAAAGCTCAGCACTTTTTTTAAATTACAGAGGACGAAAATATATTTAGATAGTATGTTTTGAAGGTAGTCAATATGATCGCTCCAAGATAGTCTATCATCAAATGATAGTCCTGAAAGTATTTTGTTGATTTTTCCTTCGATATAGTTGTTATTCGAAGAGAAAACAATACTGCCCATTGACATTAACACATTGCCATCTGTCGCTGAAATACAATTTAATAAAGTTACGTATCCCATAAAGCAGCAATTTATTAATTAGTATTTTAATGGATATAGAATCAAAAGCTTTGGATACATCGCATAGGGTTAATTCGGCAAGTTCACCCTTCTCAAAGGTATTAATAATTATATCAACGATTTTTTTGACCACTGCTGTTGGCTCTAAATCTGTATTGAGTACAGTGTAGAAGACCATGATATTCAAAATATTCATACAATCTTTGTTTCAGGATTATTTCAAAAATTTTAGAAAAAAAATGGGATTATTGTGATTGGCCTATAATTGTCCAAGTTATTCGATTCACCCTTCTTAAAAACTGGAGTGACAACTCTTTTTTTAAAAGCAAATGGAAAATTTGCTTCGGCGATACATAAATTCTGAATTTTTATAGTAGATCGACTTAACTGCATCTCCTCATGCTGTGATAACAGGATTTAAAATTATTTTCTTTTTTTTAATGCAGTACTTATAAAAGCGGTGTTTTAGTTTTCCCAACCATAAGTTATTTCAGCAGAATTTCAAATTAGAAAAAGAGTATCTCTTAAATAACTTTTCCGGTATTCCCGATTGGAATACCTTCCAATGGAAAAGCTAGAAGACGTGGAAACCTGCAATACGGCACCTATCAACGTTGGCGTCGTTCTAGAACAAAAGGAGAATCTCTGTAAATGAGACCGATGATAAGAGTCTAGTTGTGCAGGTCGGCCGTAATTCTTCATCTCAGCATATTGGCGAAATATAAATCTTCCCAAGCGATAAATTAAAATGCAACCTAGCGTTACTAATGCGTCACGGGCACGTGGAGTATCAGATACCATCGTGAAGATGACAATCCGAATGCATTAAAGCGGCATCTTTTCTTTCGTATCGCCATCTTTGTAAACGGGAGATGGTGGAGACGAGAAGGAGGTTTTTAATAACCTGTAATTAAGCTTCATGGAGTTTTCGACAACAAGTTGCATATGAAGACGACATCTAAAATACTGTATATCCCGTTTATACTGCGAAACTGCTTTTTTGGGTCAAATTTTGAACAGCATCGTTTTCAGTCACAGTTTAGTACAAGGAATAACTCGGTTTTGGCGTCAATAGTACCTGATATAACAAATATTTACCACTACCCCTACTAGTGTAGTTTCCCTTTGTGTCTGGCCTGCGAACGATCGTTGAGACATTCCAAAATTCCAGTGGAAGGATGGCATATGTGAGTTGCAAATTTGGTTTAGTGATTTCTCCTTTTAGTTCTGGATCTTGCGAAAAACCCACCAGTAACACCACCCTGTTATAACGTCAAAAAAATCGAGGTCCCATTACTCGTTGTAACTAGATTCTACTATATGAAGTTTTAATACCTGGTCATCTAAGGGAGGGACAGCTGACATTTGAGGAAATCGATATAATGAATGGTATACACTGTTGATTGACTTATCTCATTCAGGATAGCAGGAGGTGCAGGTCTTTAGACTTCATTAGTATACTCGGATAATTTGTTATAAGTAACCTCCCACGAGGATCAGAAGTTACTATTATACATCCTTACCCTCACAGGATTTATGGAAGATGACTTTAATATTGGCCTTCCTTCGGGATCGAGGGTAAACCTTGGAGGAGATATTCAGGCCACCATTCAAAGACCAAGCGAACAAAAAAAGACGAACCTGGCTGGAGACCCTACAGGAATTGAAAAAAAACTTAGAAATCAAAAAGTCAACTCTACTGGGACCTTTGAAGGAGTTGGTTCGTTAGTCCTTGGGAGCAAAAGAATCGAAAACCTACTAAAAACTATCATTTCCGGGGCCTCTCCAGACACACGCCCTCTCTAGATCCCGCCTTCCTTTGGTGAGGCGTGCTTCCTTCGAACAGCACGGCTGACAGTCCAACGTGTGATTTACTTGTTTTTTGCACGTTGAACTGAACATTATTCATAGATCTTTTTCTTCTAACATGTTTTCGATGTCTTAGTTGATCTGGATTGAATGTAGATGCCGCCGGTAACGTCTGCCGATATGACAGCGATTTGCCTGGCTCCATACAGGGTGTAAGGGTGTGTAAGGGGTTATTTCCAATAGGATTGGGATCTGTCGGAGTCTCAGGTCGGACCAGTAGACAAACAGGTCGCCTCCGTATCCCCACATAGCTACGTGCCTGCCCAAAGCCAATAATTTGACATCTCAACACGTTCTCGGTTGTGGCAGCATTCCTGTCACCATTCACACTGATTGAAATCGGGGCTGTTTACGTTCCACTCTTACGGTAGGCTTATGTGGGCTATTATTAAAATGACCTTTTTAAATCGTCCGCGCATCGGCATTTTTTCGCGGTACGAGAATCGAATGATACCTAAATATAGGTGCCAGTCTGGCGTCTCGGACATTCCAGATGTTTTGCCGTCGGAAGAACCAAATGCCATGGCTGATGCTGTCGTCTAAAAATAAAACATGCACGACTTTCAAACGTTTTCGATACTCGACGAATTGCATCCAAAACTTTTATATCATGTGGAGGAGCAGGAGCAGAATAAAAGAAGTCGATACACATTCCGGGCTACCAAAAAAATACACGCCTGGAAGAACCTGCCAGTCCCCATACAACTTATGTTCTAAGAAGCAAAAACAGGCGCCTCCATATCACTTTTACCATGCCGATTGGCGAAGTATTGTAATAGCAAAAAAATCTAATTAGAGATATTGTATTTTTTTATGTTTCATAACATATTACAACTTATTTATGTTGCTCTGTCTGTTTGTCTGTGCGATAATCTTCGAACCCTATATAACTTAACAAGTACTTTTTATCTTTTGATAAATAGAGAAATACTGTGACAAGGCCGGCTTTGTACTTTGCGTAAATTGGTTCAGTGGCAGCAGAATTATCGTCAAAATAATTAAAAGGTAAAAATGCCATTCTGCGTTTTTTGACGTTTCCGAGGCTCTTGATATTTTTTCAACTTTCTTGGAGGGAGCTCAAAATTGGGAATGAGGGATTGAAGGTGCCTCAATTTTGACGTTAGGTAAAAACCATTCTATCTTCTCTAAACATTTGACCTCGGTAATTGTCTAACCAGATGAAGATGTCTGCGAGAAGTACGTCGATTCCCTATGCAAAAGAATTTCTGACGTGAATGGATCGAGAGATGAGGGTAACTGTAATTTTTGGCAGGGTTTCAGGGCAAGCAGACGATAGCGGTGACGTACAGTGATGTCAGGTCTCGTGCTTTTGCGGGAAATCATGTTTCCGAAAAGAATATCATGATCTCATACTTCTCATCATTTTGTGTTGCTTGAATTGCAAAGATGGGGTAATAAACAAGGCGAAGTGTTTTATTTTGCTTCAGGTTAGTTTTTGATTTGGCAACTAGTGATAATAGTGGTCTAAGCGTAGTTTAGCTTTTTTTAAGGGGGCTAATTTGATCTGTTTTTGCGGCAAATTACTGCATTTCAACTAAGTAGATGACAGTAAGTTGAATCTATATTTCACATGCAGTTGTACCTAGTAGTTTTTTGAATATTGTAATGGCATTTCAGAGCTGTTTGTCCACTTGGATTATATTTTGGAAACGGACTTAGTTTTTCAATATGTTTTAAATTAAATTTTAACTTTGAAAATCGAAAAAAATATTAAAGATACTGATAAACCAAGTCTTTTTTAATATAAAAATATCTGGAAATTTTTCTACCTACCAAAAATTCTGTAGTTTCCAATTTAATTTTTCAAGTTCAGTGTTCTGAGATCCGATAAAAATATTCAATTAACTCCATGTCAAATACAGTGTCCACCTATACTAGATGCCATTTTTATCCCTATTTTGTTAAAATGCTGCAAGTAATATATAGTATTTGCTGAAAAGTTTTCATTGACCTCATAACATCACATTCCGATTTATAGGTCGGCTTCAGGATCACTCGTTTTGAAGATAACTATACAGTTTCGCGACTAGATTAATTTCCAAAAACAATAACTTTTTGCTATTTAGCGGCAAAACATCATAAAAAGCCGAGTGGCAAAATATTAGCGGACAGACAGGTAGACGACGCAACTGCGTAACATGGTTTCTTGTGATGTAAGTGTCATGGAACATCAAAAAATCAATATCCCGAATTTAATTTTTCCCGCTATTACAATACTATCTACGCCTATTAACGTGTAGAGCACATTTAAGGCGATTAATCAATACTTGCTGTGTCAATAAACTTGATTATATTTTCCATAGGTGAAGAGGAGACCAGTTCACGGAAGATAAGTGCATTGCACCACCCTCCTCAGTGTCAAAGGCTATCACGAGTCGGTACGCAATGAGTCGTTGACGCAGATCTTACATTCATTTGTCAGTGATAAAGCAGTACACAGTAAGGTGTCTTGTGCAGATTTAATGAGTACCGGGAAGAGTTAATAAACAGCCGTGAATGAGGGGAGACGTTATCTCTACGTTTTCTAGGAAATGTTTTTCGATCAACCGTCTCGTTTTGCGGCCAGTGAACGTTGTAGATATCTACGAAGGTTCCAACCTACATTCTCCGTTTTTAATTTGGACGGCTTGCAGACAATTATTGCTACAGATCAAAGACTTTTTTCCACTTGCGATTAATATTCGCACGATACATGATTCGCCGTTTTTTTCAATCAAAGTCGATTTGAGTTTAACGATTCGGTTCGATTACTAAATCGAAAAGTAAATTGAATATCTAAGCTACCTTTCAGACTAAATTTTCGACGGAGTGGGTCGATTCAACAAAAGTAGAAAATTTCCCACCAAATCGATGTCATTCATAAATACTAGTGGTATGAATGAAGTTTTTTGTACAACACTCATGTGGATATGGCAAGATTTTTCGTTGCTTGTCAAAACTACAATGTTTTACGCAATCCACAAATCCAGCTTTACCGCAATGGACAGCAAGCGATTCTACAACATACTAATAACCCCACAATATCAGAAAAATCACTTGAAAAATAAAATCATACAAGTATGTCCTTCATATATAGCGTCCAAGACTACTGATATTGAACATTTTTCCACTTAATACAATAATTGGAGTGCACGAGTGGCTAGAAACCGAAGTGCTGGTAATGTTCTATTTTTTATAGAGAACTTCACGCAAAGGCAGAAAGCCTATTACGCTTAATAAGCGCTGCGTGAGGGTAAACGTCTATTCACATTGACGTTAGATGCGCAACCACATTTTCAAGGAACGCAGCTTGACACTATGTAATATTGCGAACTAACACTGGATCATGTGAGGAACCTAGCATCATTTGCACAATATATCTAAGACACTAATATATATTTTTTCTGTGGAGGTTTATCCTAATATGAACAGTATAATATTATCAACCAAATATATTTAAAAATACTGAACACTCCTCATAATGTTCAAGAGACGCATTAATCTACGCAGCATGCGTTCCGCCACTCTTGCCTCTAAGATGTCGCGCTAGGTGGCGCTCGCAACATTAGAGCACGTGCTCCTCAACAAATTTCAACTCTGCAGACATGTCTTGGTTGTTGCGGGTTGTCATGCAATAAAGCAAGGTAACATATCCTGAAATCACCTTTTCGTTGGGGTTTAGATTGCTTCCTGCGACCCCGTGGTCCTGACATGTCCGAATCATCCATTGCCGCTGCTTACATCCCCGACCTTTCCCATCAAGCAGGCGCGCGCACTCGTCGCGACAGTGTTTTGTTTGTGCACGCGGCGATGTACCGGCGGCGTAGTCAAGGCACGCTGGATTTCGGCAGCGAGACGGGCAGGCGTTCGTACACCCCCTACCGGTCGCGGTAGACTCGCCGGTAGAGCGGCCGGACGGCCGGCAAGCGATCGCGAAGGCTGCGGATCGCCATTGGACGAGGCCGCCGCGCGCACCTCATTGGTGGTGCACCTGACAGGTTACTCCTACCTGTACGCGTGCCAGATTGCACACCTTGCTCCGGTTGAATGGGATCAGCTGGTTGCTGCAATCATTGGCGGACATTTTATGTTTAGAATGTATCTGAGTAGCATTACTCCTACTACTTTTCTGACAAACGCAATGAAACTTCGTATAAAATGTAGCTTCCACTAATTTAACAAGTTGGTATACAAGGGTTGCCGATTTGCACTTGCCTAGTCTTCCCAAAGATGTATCATTTTTTCGGCTTTTCATATTCAGTCAGAGAATTCTTGCGTCTTGGCATCAAATCAATATATTTCCAGCTGAATTTTACGCAGCATGTTATTGCGATGTGATTTTTAATCACTTTTTATATGTTCGTAGGGGTATTGAAATGCCTCTTTACTGTGAGTTTTAATTCACCTATCACAAAACGCATGCCAATAACTGGCCAAGTGAGCCTTATTTAGATCCGTGACTGGTATTCATGTTACACCAACAGTCATATTCAAGCGTAGCGTACGGTGACGCTGCCCATTGGCATCTTACGAAGTCGAGGTCCTAACACATTTTTTTAGTGTAATAGATCAATTTAGAAATTATTATAATTCAAATTTCCTGCATTTTCTTCGACAGTACAAACATGTAGAATTACTCGATGTTTTTATAGAAGGCATCATATATATATGCCACTGTTCGAAGATCCAAGCGACATAACAATATAGGATTCTTAAAAACCACAAAGATTCAGCTCACTATAACCACAAATTGGGTTGTAGCATCAATATAAAATTGTAACTTTGAAATTATTTGAATTATTGAAAAAGGGAATAAAACAGACGATCATTTGGTTTAATGCAAAAATTTATTACAAATATTGAGGCAGTATAAAAATCGATCACATACAATATCACGTTATCGTGTAACAAGTGCGCGTGAGAAAATCAGTCAGTTTTTTGTGTAACCCGGTGAAACCTTCTCTACAACTTCTTTGTCCAAGTGCGGTAGATCTTCAACCTTTAATATTCCCTTGGGCAAATACCCAATGAGATGTTTTACATGCTCGCTCAGCATTCTATGTCTTTCTTCTTCTACTATCTTTCTCCTGAAAATATTACCACACATTTAGTTCTAGTCTTTCCCTATAGTATCAATTAGTTTCTATTTGAAATATTCATTATATAAATGATAGATTTCATATAAAAAAATATTTTGAAGTTGCTACAACAAAAAGCAGAATGATTATCAGATTTCAATCTTCTACTTCCAGAGTTGAAAGGAATTCAAAGTCTACAATTGTTTAAAAAAATTGAAGATTAATTGATAATTGAGTTAATTTTCCCACTCGTCCCAATATACATATTGTAATATATCCTTTTTTGCATACTAGACATACTCAATGTTATTGTATTCATTCATTCATAAACAGACCAAAATACTATAACGTACTTTATTTCCAGTTCCGCTTCTGCTTCTTCGTCGATTTTCATCAATAGTTGCATCTCCTCAGCCTGCTTCTCCCTCCTTTCAATCATCATCTGCTCAGTATCTCTTCTCAATTGCAACATTTTCATCCTTCTTTTCTGGTCTGACAACTGATCTAATCTCGCATCTTCGGCTAGTTTCTCTAAAAGCTGCAATAGATAAGCAAATATTTAATGAAACTCTAGGTTCTAAGTTTAAATTATTCATTCATGCATTGCTGGTCTGTTGCCAGTACCAAAACTAGCCACACGGGTCAAAAGAAATACCTATAAAATTTAAACCAAGTTGAAATTATCAAGATTTCCAAAATGTGTGAAGATGCTTCATTTTCATTAGAAGTTTATATTTTATATCTATTTCACTTACATATGTGAAAGTTAATGTTAAGCACAAGTCAGAAATATCTGGTTCCATAGGTGATTGAAAATTTCATTGAAACTACATTATTATTGTTGGTTTCGTGATTTTATCAAAGAGAATTGGAAGCAATCCGACATGACCACCTTCTATATACATTTAAGAACGTCTTGTAGAAGTTTTGTTTTATAATCAATGTATGTTATACTTGTAGTTTTTACGAATAGTATTGCTCGTACTTCTTCCAATTGTGATATTATTCTACGTTATTTTTTTGTAGAAATACATACAAAAAGGTCGAGGGTTTAAAACTGGCGTAACGAGCATACTGCCAACAATCAATCTATCTTCAGATCTGTTATTCAAATGTTGCCCCACGATTTACACGTAGGCGTTTCTACAGTTACATTTCTTGATACTCCTACTAGTGACTTCCTAGTAGTTTTCATAGGAGCGTCTATAATGCTGGTTAAAAAAACACATACGAGCATACTATAGTCCGTGTTGTTCTATGAAAGTATAATAATACTTACCTCGGCTCTTATT
This sequence comes from Bruchidius siliquastri, assembly GCA_949316355.1. Classification (NCBI taxonomy): domain Eukaryota; kingdom Metazoa; phylum Arthropoda; class Insecta; order Coleoptera; family Chrysomelidae; genus Bruchidius; species Bruchidius siliquastri. The sequence continues at coordinate 37,070,971 of OX438533.1, read as the reverse complement.
TTGGCATCTTCTTCACTTTCCTGTCTTTGCCTTTCTTCTCGTTCCCGTATCTGCATTTCTAGAGAGTCTCTGGTTTCAATCCTTTGTCTGATTTGCTTCTCAATGTCTTCCCTATGTCGCCTTTCGATTTTCTCTTTTTCTTCCTCTTCTAACAGCTCTTGGATGATGTCGTCACGTTCCTTTTGCTTGGCCTATGGGCAAAATATCACTTTCTTAATCCATGATCAGTGAAGTTTATTCATTACAATGTGCAATTGATTCAAGTTATTCTGCATTTGTACATACATGACATATTGTAAATATTGAGAAATCCCTTTATTTGAGCAGTCCTGTTGCTCAACAAACTTAATCCCGCTGTATAGGACCCAGAAACAGCTAACTGTAGAAAACTTTCACTTTGACATCAAACTTTCAGATCATTATTAGCTATTAATATTATTAATCTTATTTATTAAAATGACCACTAAAGCAGCAGATAAAGCGGATAACGCAATGGAAGAGAAGGAAGACAAAGAGAAAAAAGAATCTTTCGGCATGCACCTAGATCTACTCATGGACGTGATGGAAGAAACCAGATTCAAGAAGAAATATTCTGAGCTCATAGAAAAACTAGTCCAAGAAACCCACTTCAACGACATCGAGGTGGAGAGCTTGTTGATCATGTACTACAAAATGGCCAAGGAAAACATGAAAACTGAGAAATACAAGGAAAAGGCAGTGACTAAAGAACAATTCAGAGACTTTCTCCATAGCGCGCTGGATATGACCGATGATACTCTGATGGATAGAATATTTGTATCTCTGGATAGAATGCCAGGACCAACAATTGCAATGGAGACATATATACATTCGCTGTCTTTACTACTGAGAGGAACACTGGAAGAAAAGATCAATTTCTGTTTCCGGGTACGTGAGTGAAAATTGAAGTTCACAGTGAACAGAATTTCACCATCAAAAAAATCGAGTAGAGTCAAATGACCTACATATCTGCATTCATTTGACCCTACTTTCAACGCTATCAGGTTCGTCACAACAATGAGGTCTCTTGAGTTCGAAATTCTATTCAGAATTGCTTGAAATACATGCCCAACCTTATAACTCTAGAATCATTTTCGCCAGTATCAGAACGACATAGAACCAACTGAGAATATCAATTATTCCTTCTAACATATGAAATCAAATAATAATTTAATAATTGAAACAGTTATTTCACTATATTCTCCCCTAACATTACAAGTATATGTGTCTGGTATATTTCAACCACTTGTATCCGAAAGCCTTTTCAAACTCTGAAATTCATTATTCAAATGCATAAGCGTGAACTGTGTTCCACATCAAAGTTGTACAACTGCGTTTATCTACGATTTAAATTTGATGTACCACACAATAAAAACTACAACTATTACATACAAGGTATGAAATAAGTCACTTCTTGGATAATTTTTGAATTTTCAGGTCTACGACACGATGGGGGACGGACTGTTGGGCAGGGAAGCCATGTTCTACTTACTAAGAAACTCGCTTGTCAGTTTAAGTGGAGAAGATGATGCAGAAGAGTCAGTTAAAGTAAGCCTTTTCATCAAGCGCCTATTGTGAGACAGTAATAAGTAACTGAACTTCAATGTTCAGAATGTAAATCGCTTTTTCGAAACAGAAGACCGAAATAACTGTGAACAGTAATGGCTTCTTCAATGGAACTGATATCTCAGTAATTTTGAACATGTTTGATACACTTCTACTGCTAGTACGGGGGAATTCACTGGTTGTTTCAAATTTGTAGACAATGTTGAAGTTTCAATAACTGCTTTGGACTGCCACTTTCTTGAGTATTTGCGATTCGCATATGGATTTATGTGGGAGCTTTAATCGTACTCAGGTGAAAATTCACCCTAAAAATACCAACCACAACAATCGCAACGTTATAAAAAGCAAATGCTCGAAACAATTGTCAACAAAGTCCAAAGTAGTTATATTGACATGCAACGGTTGTTAAGCGATATAGATTAAATTTGTAACTGTGCGAAAAATGCTAACCTAACTGTTATTTATTTTCCATAGGATATGATTGAAGTTATAACAAAAAAGCTCGACATTGACAGAGACGGAAAGATATCATTCCAAGATTATAAGCAAACAGTACAGAAAAATCCAATGCTGTTGGAAGTATTCGGACAATGTCTACCTTCCAGAGGAGCAATTTACACATTCTCGATGACGTTCTCATCAAATCCCGCGCTTAAAATGTAATTTTTATTAGATAATATATAAAGTGGTACTTTTTCTAATCGATATGTCTTCATAAGAGTATTTCAAAAAATGTTAATAGTTTCTTGAAAGTGTAAAATAATGAGTAGTGTTACTGCAGAATATTTGACATTCATATTTGGATCATACCAATTCCAGGTCTTTGGAGCCGTCCATATATTATTGACGTATGCGTGAGGGGGGGGGTAAAAGGTAATAGTCACAATTTGTGACTTTTTGAAGTTATATAGTATACGCTAAAATTTCACTATAAGCCCGGAAAAATCTGATTTGTCTATTAACAAGATAACAATTGCAAATCCGTTCGGATTTTCTTGAAAACTAACCGCTAAGTCTAAAATCAACGTATCCTACCTTATTACTCATGTCAGATTTTTTAAACAAATTGTAGAAGCATTCGAGATCATTTCAATTCTGAAACTGTCTTAAAGTCAAATTGAATTGCATTCTTAATCGAAAATTTAATCATATGTGGTTTTAATTACTGCCAATTAACATTGGCATAAAACTAATTTAACAGAATATAAATTTTTTCCCTATTGCTTCTCTAACCTTTTCTTTACTTTCACTGCATTATAATGGTCACAAGAGAACAATGCAGATAAATACTGTGTGTGTAACTTTGTATATAAATACTTACTTGTTGTGCGTACATCTCTTTGGCAATCTTTTCTGACAGTTGAGCTTTGAGAGCTTCCCTCTGAGCTTTATCTTGTTGACTGAAAAAGAAGAAAAATGTTGAACGCATGTCGGTTTCAAGTCACTTATTTGACTATATTATATAACATTACAAGTTTGACTACAATAGAAAATTTGACGTTAACAGTTTCACATATTGTGTCGCTTTAAATACGCCAATTTGTTTTTTTTAATTTTTATAAGTATTCACACCACTTCCAAATAGGTGTTCCGTAAGTGTTCTTTTGCCCGATACATCCTCTGACCTACATACCCCTTTTTGACATCAGCCTCCTTAGAGGCCAAGAATTCCTGTATTTTCCTATTCTCCTCATCAAGCTCTTCCCGCTTCTTCTGTTTCCACAGTTCCTGTGCCTTCTTGAAGCCCTCCATTTCAAATCTCATCTCCTTCATCTGACAAATCTTCCGAGTCGCCTCACGCTCGTTCTCGTCGTGAATACGCTGTATGATGTCGTCTATCAGTTTCTTTTGAATGAGAAACTCTTCGTACATATGCCGTTTCGCTTTCTCCCTCAGTATCATCTGGTCTTGCAGTTCCTGTTTGTATTGGGCTTTTTTGTATATCTCTTCCTGCTTGATCAGTTTCTTCTTTTCACTCTCCTCCAACCATGCTTCCTTAAGTATATGGTGTGTTTGTTTGGCTTTTATCTGGAACACCAATCAATCATCAATAGAATCATGTAAGTTGTGGAAGTCTCTTCTGGTTATTTACTGATCTAATATTAAAACTACATTTTAAAGGAATGCAATGTTTTCTAACATTCAAGTAGAGAAACTATGAAACGTTGATGTATACTGAATATTTTGGATTGCTTTGTTTTTGCTTATTTGTAGCTATCAAATACATACTTTGTGTCTCATGATACAGGAATTCCTTTAACAGTATTTATGAGCTACTAACTCAACTGCTAAGTGTATTCTCCACAGTGTAGTGACTAGTAATGAATATATGAGAAGTAGTAGTACTAGCAATAATGGGAAGGCAAAACCTGGCAAGTAGGCCACCTTTGGCCCTTTTTGCCGATCCTGAGGATCATCACCAGAGCTATGGCAGACATTGTAGTTCATTAGTGTCGAACCTTCTAGACCTTTTAATAAAGGTCATGATGTACGACCATTCTGCTAAGTAGCACTCTTCCCTGTCAATCTCTGCTGTACCAAAAACCTCAGCCCTAAAGCCACTGTATATGGCACACTCAGCCAGAATGTGGAATGAGGTCCTGTTCTCTTCCCAGCACTTCTGACAGATTGGGTCTTTGACCACTTCTATGAGTGTCAGGCGCCTGTTCAATCTGTAGTAACCTGTGAGAATCCTTACTAACAAGTGGAATGAATCCCTCCTCCGGTTCAATAGCCATAGCTCCCTACATGTGTTGGAGCCTGCTATGAACCTCTTGGACTGCCTGTAGTCGTCTCTCTTCAACCATGCTTTTGCAAGTTCATTATACGCCCAAGCATTGGTCCTATCCTCACCAGGCAGTCTGCTTTCTCATTACATGGCACCCCCCTGTGACCAGGCACCCACATGAGGGTAAATATATGAGAAGCAAAATAGAAAATATTTCTCATATTCTAAAAGTACTATTACTTACTTTTTCATTCAGTCTCTCAGCCTCCTTTTGTTCAATTTGAGCAGCTAGTTCTTTATTGATATATGATGCTTTCAGTTTTCTTTCCAGATCTCTAAGGTCAGGATCATTCTCTCGTAACTGCTGCCTAAAGCATTGAACTTCAATCAACTCAGAATTTTTGGTATAGTAATTATTCTCTTATTGTTTTAAAAAGCAAGTTATTAACAACTTTTTTTTCAATTAGTTTGCTCAAAACATTATGTAATTTGCATGTCACCATATCTATAGTGTAAAACATCTTCAGGGTACACTAATAAGCCAGAAGAACACACTATGTAGCTTATTGTGATATAAATGGAAAGAATGCTAAATAAATTTTACATTTAAAATCAAAAAAAAATCTCATTTCATTTTTGGTAAAAAATTCCTGATATACTGCCAACATACAAAAATTTACTACAACATAATTTAGGTAAGTAGTGGAAAAAATTAATATAGGTATCATATTATCAATAGCTCAGTACTATTTTTATGTTAAAATTTTTACATTTGACATAGTTTGATGCACTGTTACTGAGAGTGCTTAACTCTTGTTTTAGAATGTAAAAAAATAACTAGTAATCAATGGTTTTTGTAACATGATGTCCTGAACTAAGTTGAGATATTTCACCCACATGAAGACAGTTATAAATACAGGTATGTACATGATCAGTTTCTCACCTCACTTTCAACTCCCTAATCCTCTCTCTCTTAGCAGCTGCAAGTTCTCTAGCTAACGAACTTTCCTCGCATAGTGTTCGTTCTCTATCTGCAGCGTCTTGTCTTTCTTTTAGGAGCTGCATATCCATCTCATGTTCTCTCCTTTGTTTGTTCAAGTAACGATCAAGAGGGGTGTACCGATTCTTGTTCCCTACATGACCACGGTGTGCCTCAATGAGATCTAGCTTTGTTTGGTGTCGCAGCTCTTCTTGGAGAGTGCTCTTTCGGGCATCGTTCATCGCCTGAAAATTGTACAAGCCATTTTATCAATACAGCTGCGCGTACGACCAGTACACAGAAAGAAATTGAAGAAATCTGATACTTGCCATTTTTAAAAGTCGTGTAGATAAGCAGTCCAAAATGTAGTTAATATATAAGAAATATGGTCATTGGGATTGTTTAAATAATATAGAAAATAAAAATAAACATTTCAGACAATTGCCAACAATGTCATAATCACAAATCAGATAGTCAGAAACCAATGACAGCAGTTTTTTAAGCATGGAACACTAATATTTGCTATAACACATGAAATTTGCCGCGGTTGCCAGATTATCTACACCGGAGGGTATACCACAACCTGAAAAGGCAAAAATGAAAATAATCAATAATTGATGATAATACATGATAATTGATTTAAATACTGTACGCGTCACGTCAAAACTGTATAGAATTTTAATTGACGTAGCTACAAGGTCGAACACTATACAAGGTTTCACTAATCTCATCCATTATTTCCATAGGCGATTAGGCATTCAGGTTTTTTTCTGCGATGTTTCTGGTTTGTATATTAGCTGAATACTTATTTGTTTACAGCTTGCATGTTTTAAATGGTTCAGATTAGATAGGTGTCTGTATATATTCCAATTCTCCCACATGGTATGATGTGAGCACCTCTAAATCGAATACAAGACAAGTTCTGCTTGGAGTTTAAATAAAAATAACAGATACAAGATAACACGTTACAAAGGGAAAGTATAATCGGTCGAATTTTGTTCGATGAGACTTAAAGGTATTTCAGGATAAATATTCTGATCTGGCATCACCGTGGTCGATAGGCCAGATAAGCAAGCAAACTGTAAAACCGTTCAACCTGAATCCCCCATTGATGCATTTTTTGCCCGAGAGATAGCGCCACAATCGCAGAGAAATATCCCGGGTTGCATTACTAGTCAACTTGAAATTATTATACTCAGAAGAAAGGTCAAAGAATCTACCTTTATAAAGATGGACGTTGATCAATTGATTATATTTCTAATTCGTCAATAGAATGTTTGGTTGAGTATGCTTCACGGGAAGATCTAGTAAATGTATTCCAAACCTACAAATGCATCATAAGCAGGGGTGTATCTACTAGAAGTGGCGGCGCTTAGCGCAAGTTTCCAAGTTTCTCTCTTCGAAAGCTGACAATAAAAAAAAATTACATCCAACAAAAGTTATAATTCTTACAAGATGGAGTTCCAGCATGATTTTTAACTTGAAATAGGTGGCTATTCATGACTGGGTCGAAAATGAGACTAGATTAGACTAGATTCAGATCTATCGCATGTACAAGTGGCTCCCTGGGACCCCGTAATGCAAGAAAATATAATGAATCGGAGAGAAAACCACAGGTTAGGTTTCTGAAGTTACACTAACTACTAACTACTAATTTTCTAACTGTATATAATACTACTGTCAGTATGACAGTACTTTTTTTCCCTTTTAGGGCATGACGTAAGCCTCGTAACAGTTTTTTTTATATATTTTTTCTCAACCTTTATTTTTGTTTATCAAAATGAGCAAAGAAGAGCAGGGGGAGCAAGATGGGAAACAAAAAGGCAAACGTTCCAAGGCAGCATTCGGTTTGCACTTGGATCTGCTTATGGATTCAATGGAGGAGACTAGATTCAGGAAAAAACACATGGAACTCGTTGAAAAACTGGCAGATGAGAGTCACTTCACGGTAGGAGAGGTGGACAGTTTGCTGCTAATTTATTACAAAATGTCCAAGGAAAACATCATCAATACTAAGATCAAAGATGGAATGGTAACCAAAGAACAGTTCAGAGACTTCCTGCATAGCGCCTTAGATATGACCGATGATTCCTTAATGGACCGGATTTTCTTGTCGTTAGATCGGATGCCCGGAAAAACCATTACAATGGAAACGTACATACATGCGTTATCCTTATTTTTAAGAGGAACTCTAGAAGAAAAAATCAACCATTGTTTTAATGTAAGTGCTGGCATCACGATATCTATGATACCTCGAACTCTTAATATTCTCTACATTTAGGTCATGCGGTGTTTTGTGCCCCCCCATTTGGGTCTTGAATTTGTAACTTGTGAAAATGAGGAAGATATTCCGAACATATAGTGAAAACATAAGGTTTAAAATACATCATTGTCTTATATAGTGAGCATGTGAAAAGAGATATTTCTATCGCTTGTCACTTGACGTTGTGTGGTAAGATTTACTCTCCACAATAGCGCAGCAAAAATCACGTAGTACAGCGAGCTTCCAAATGCCAGCAGCAAAATTTGTATTTCAAGATCGATGTAGGATAATACTAAAATTTGCAGATTTCGCAATCTTTTCAACCATCGAATACATTGGAAATGAGAAAATGAATGAAAAGTAGCACTCATTCTTAGCATTGTATCTATTGGCTCGATAAAGCATTTGTGTGGTAATTTTCGCGACAGAGATCCTTTACAATCCTTGGCATATGCCGCCATACAACGCCAATACACAGACAAACAGACCAAGAAATATCTATAAATAGACCGATAGACGGACATGGCAGATCAACTGATAAACAGACCAACAGACTGACAGACCGTCGTCGTCGCCTCCCGACAACTGGACGAAGTACATCTATCGACGGGCTACGGGGAGCTCAGTGTACGTGATCCCGCGCGGTATAATAAATTTGAGCTAAATATTTACTGCAGTGAGGCATCTCGCGACATAATATTGCTCCACGCAGACCATGCTACGTGGTTGTGAGATCTGAAAACGTTAGACCGAAGGTCATAGTACTCCAAAGGCACGTTTAAACTTAAAAGCAAATAGCGGCTTGTTAACAAGTTAAACATTTATTGGAATCTTGTTTGTACAATCTTTTGGCTGATTTCTTATTGTTGTGAGTAAATTAAATAAATCGCTTTTGAGAAATAAACTGATGATCTACTTAGTAGTTTAACTCTACTCAGATTTCACTTCTCCATTCTGCCGTTTTTAATATAAAGTCAATCAACATGAGTATTTTCCAGGTATATGATTCAATGGGAGATGGAGTACTAGCCAGAGAATCTATGTTCTACCTGTTGAAAAACTCTCTTGTCAGCTTGAGTGGAGAAGACGATGCTGAAGAATCAGTTAAAGTGAGTATCTCTCATATACTATGATAACCTGAAGAACAAAAAAAAGACCTACATAAGTCACTAAAAAACTACTGTGTCAACTCTTTCTAGTTTTTATGTCCAAGAGTGATTTACCAGTGTGGTGAGGCAAAACAACAATGTCGCCACATGTCCCATTCCAGAAAATTAATACTAAGATTGTACTGAATAGTTGAGGCAATGGAGCCTGGTTGGTTTACATATTAAACCTTTTAACAGTATAGGGGTCGACTGAAGAGCAAAGGGTCCACGGACCGCCCTGACAAGAGAGAGTGGCGCTGATTAATAGAAACATTTAAATTTGATACTTTCTTGAAACATACATCGCAATATATGGTCAAAATATTGCGCTACTGGTGTTATATGAAATTTATTAGTTAATTCAAAGAAACATAAAATCTGTCAATTAATCTACGCAAATTTGTGTCAACAGGATATGATTGAGGTAATAACGAAGAAGATCGATCTCGACAGAGACGGAAAAGTCTCATTCCAGGACTACAAACAGACGGTATTGAAGCACCCAATGCTGCTGGAGGTATTTGGACAATGTTTGCCAGGACGAAGAGCCATCTACACGTTTTCTGCAACGTTCTCACCAAACACCTCCCTTAAAATGTAAAACATAAGTCGTACTATTAAAAATAATTCTACATGATTTATTTTACTTTAACCGTCATCTTGGATAATCTACCTATCAAATTAAGCTATCTGAAGATCAGTGTCAGTTTATATCCTGCTTTCATTAGGAAAACTGTGGTGTAAAAATACTGTTGACCATGCAGAGCAATTGGACTTACTTTTAGCGAAAAGTAGTATGCTCTTTATATACTTTTATGTCAATACAACAGGACCTACAAATAATATGCCTCTATTCTATCGATTCTCCCATGGTAAATCGTTATATTCTGTATTAGCGGCCAATTGATACCACAGACGAATTAATAAATATATTTACTGAATTTTCGATCCTTTTCCAAAAGTGATTCTTTTGGAACCCTAGAAGCTGTCAATGCAGCGAACACAAGAGCCTAACAGGCTCATCCTCACAAGATTGAAATTCCAACACCCCGAACGAGCGTCTCCTAAGTCATTCTTATGAGTTCATTTGAAGATATTGTTCTGATACAGAGATCACTCTCAATCATCTATTGGAACGAAAACAGTAATTTACGCTTGGTGAGAGTCTCACACTTCAGGTGCAGGGGCTGGTAATTATGGGGATTATAAGAAGAGCTATTAAAGCTTACCCCCTAGCAAAATCAGTTCTCTTCTCTCTATCCTTTACACAGGACTCTCCATGTATTTTGCGGTGCATGTAAATTTTTAGCAGCCTTATAACTTATTTTGTAACGTACAATTTTGAATAGCATAATTTGTAAATTGTTCCAGTACCCTGTAATATTCACGAAGGTTGTTATATCACTTGGAAGTCCAATGTAATTTAGGATCCATTTCCATTATCAGCTTCCGCGCCGTATTGATAATGTCGCAATCATAAAAAGATGTGGTGTAAGTTGGGATAGAAAAAACAATACTTTAAAAGATATGCGTTATATTTAACTTTATTAATTTATAATTCTTTTATAAAGATTTATATGAACTGGGTATATCTACCAAACAAAAGCATACCAGTAACTTTGTTTACCATACTAAATTTAAATTCATAATGTAAAAGTGGTATGCTTTTGTCCAGAAATATATAGCGATAATAAATGTTCAGCTAAAGGTGTAACAATATCTACTGTTTAACAGAAACGTTCAAAGAAAAAGCCGTGCAATGTTCATATTTACATGATTCAAAGTTTGATTTTTTTATTTAAAGTGAAGATCTACAGCTGTGTATTTGTAGACTGGATGAGAATTTATCAATATTTCATCGCCCTCAGTGTGTGTTCAAGTAGAATACACATACTCCGATTTATTTTGTCTGCACACCTGAAACTTTGTGATCTGAGATCGTACCACAGGTTCAAATTTGATGCCTTACCTCCCTTATTGCATTCGATTTTTAATTAGGAGTAGGTTTAATATAGAATACAAGGTATTCAAAAACAATAAAATTAAATTAAAAAATAGGATTTTTGTGGTATTTTATAGAAACCATCTTTCTAGTTATTCCTTGAAATTATATGACCTTGACTAAAAATGGATTCACTAAAATAATAATAATTTAATTCGATATTTAATATCTTACAAATTAATCACAACAATAATATGGATAATATGGAACATTTGAAATATCTGACGTCACCTAAAATGTCCATTTTTATAAATGATCATTTCAAATACATTTTTATTCGATATAATACGCATCATACGGGGTAGCAGTCACAAAATCAACTGTGCTTTAAATTCAAACATATTACATAAAATACAAACGTAACGTTGTATGTTTTACCTATGTCATCATGATAGCTATTCAGGGGCCATATATGGCCAACAAATGGAATATGTGCATTCTCGATTTCTCGATTCAAATTATCTACTTGAACCATTAATGATTTATCTTACACTCCACACAACCATTAATACATGTCTCTGTATATCCAACAGGTATCGCACAAATATAGTCATCTGTCACTACGAAGCAACAACATGTTCTAGTTTACTTTTGTTACACCTCTAGAAAAAGTAATTGTACGGGAAAACTGTGACATGACGCCTTCAAAAGATTTCAATAATAGATTATGTAAAGTGTTGAGCATACGTTTTACGCTCCTCCGTCATGTCTTGATAATAATAATAGGTAGGACTGGCAGATCCATCTTAAGTCAAAATATTACAATAGGTACTGTATAATACAATATATATCCTGATATATTAAAGTTACAATGTAAAACTAATGATTTTTCATTACTAATATGTATGTATGAAATATAAAACACCAGCAAAATTGACAGTGTAAAAAAAATATGATAATTTCATACATGAATAGAAAGTTCACGCATCCATTTTCTAACCTTTACTCATATGTTTTTACAGTATCGTATTACAAGTTAGCGGGTTATAAATAATTTAATTAACTACTATCATAATAGGTATTATGTTATCAATTTTATTTATAATAATTTTGTGTAAAATTCAATAAAACATGCAACGAAGTATGGCTACTTCCAGATGGAAATTCTTATTTTTGGTACTCTACACCTTCCATTTTAAAATATAATATGTGCGTAAACTGGCTACAAAAGTGTCAGAAAATAATTGTGGAAAAAATTAGCACATGGCAGTATTTAACGGAGAACGATTACACGCCGAAGAAAATTGAGGAAGGTACTTTTTAATTTTCATGTGGTAGTAATTACTGCATATGCCTATTTAATATAGAACTAAGTGATTATGCGTTTTTGAGAGGCCAGATACTCATTGGCAATGTTTTGCTGAAAATTGCTATTTATGTATCATTTTATTGATAATAAAGGTATGCAACATCACATAGTTACTATATGTCAGGATTATGAAGGCCTACAGTGCAACTTGAGGACATTTAGGGATGATTCTTTTCTCGAAATTACCTGAAATATCTTCACAAATTTCATAAACAATGGGATGCGGAAATCAAAACCAAAATGGAATCTATCAATGTCACAGGTTATTTTTGATTTTGATTTTCCGTATATAGAGTATTATCTACTGCCAATCAACTTCAGTTACTACAGTAATCACAGTATTATTCGCAAATAATAATTAATTTTAATGTTATGAACAAGAAAACAGAATAGAATGATAAAAGCACCGTTACCAAATACCACACAGAGAGTGAATTATCTATTCATAAGGGAGAAAAGAAGTACTGTCCCGTCAATTTTGTTCGACAGATAATACTATATGTAGGTTTTAAGCAATAAATAGAAAAATAAATATATAAATAGTAATGTAAAAATATAGAGATCAATAAGAATCAAATATAAAGCTCTTTGGTATCTTACCAATGAAGAGAGGAACATTTTCTAACAGAAAATTATATTTCCTGTTTTGTACTGTAGCGCCTAAGAAGCTCCCCTCTCTACGGTTTTAGATTGCACGAAAATGTATAGAAAAAAATTCACAGAAAGCTTGACTAGAGTACGTTGAAATAAATAATAACAAAAATGATGTTCCCAGCATTCTGATGTTGGGTTAACAAGTTTAGTAAACCATGAAATCTTATGTTAATTTGCATTTAACAAAAAAAGATCCATAATACTGATGCTTTTGTTTTAACAAACAAGTCTATAACTGATTACAGATTATGCACCATTTGTGTACACCTTTTTGATGTGATAATTGAATACTGTTTCCACATAATCAGAAATCAAGTGTAGACTCACATTAACAAATATAACAATAGCTTTTTCTAACATCATTTCATACGCTGGTATAAGGCTTTTACACAGTTGGACAAAAAATGGGCAATGGTTAACTTTCTCAGCTACTCTCACTACCAATATGAAGTAGCAATGGTGGTGTAAAGTATTTGAAAGACCAGTCTTATAGTTTTCACGCCTAAATAGCTGAAAGGTTTTTACGGTAACTCACTGATAAATAAGGTACATTATCAATAAACGAGACTGGGTTGTTATGAGCAAGAATAAGTTTCCATCGCAGAGATTGAAATTCATCAAACCTTGATGTTTGTACAGTACTTCACTTCACCTCATTTGTGTTCACTCTGCGTCGGAAAATTGTTCTTGAAAATTCGCTGAAAATTGGTTAATACTAGGTTAACAATGGCGAATGACTAGACATAGTAAATCTAAACTTATCGAATTCAATAGTTTACCAATCTTGATCTACTCGAAATAAACTATAACATATCTGCGAGAAGCACAGCGAATGCAAGATTTGTTTTTTAAGTTGAGTACCATATTGATAAGTTTTGTGCTTGTCATAACGGCCATACGCACTTTATAATATAGTAATGACTAAACCTAAACTCTATTCTACTTGTAGCTAAAATATATGATGATGAGATGGGTCGATGCATATAACTGGAACTAGACCGATTAACGGAACTTGTCATATGTGCACAGCAAGACATACATAGATACAACCACGAATACTTAGGATGATTTTTGGATATAAATATTGCTCGCATCGTTTCAGGTAGTAGGATCAACTGTTGAATCTGGTCTTCAATATTCTAGATCATGTCCAGAAATGCCCGCCATTTATGCTGTGCTACTGTCATCTGTCAAAGTACGACGTATGGCAGTATACTTTAGATACCTTAACACTTTAAACTCTTCTCTGTAAATCAATTTCATCCTCAAAATGGACAGGGTCTTTCTTTCTCTGGATCCTGTTTATTATGTGTGAATTTCATAACTATTGAGGAGCTGTCAAGTAAAGTTGAGACGCACTGTACATCTTGGAGGCATTGCGGTTTTAAGTTTACATTTAAGGTTATCCCGTGATGAACTATAATAAAAAGTGTTGATGTAGGAACTGTAATGTAAGTGTGCTCACAATAGGTGTGATTTTATTTCGCTGAACTATGGTTATACAGCGTGTTCCATCCTTACTCATAACCTCTTACAAGTCATCATATGTGAACGCAAGAGAAACCAATTATAAAGATCCCGGAGTATTCACACCAGGGATACCAGGACACCTTTATCCTAGGCTGCCGAAAATTATATAAATATTAGTTCATTATACACATTGTGCAGTTAAATTGATTCGAATGACCTCAATACAGTTAAAAAGGCTTAAATTTTGAAAAAATGTGCACTTTTTAACTGAGCTTATATCTTCCTCATCAAATTCGTGATCAAGTTATGTTTTGCTCTGCACATTTGACATTAAAAAGGAAAGCGCTTAATACACATTATCTCATAGCATCTGAAATATATAAAATCGGATTCCATTGACGGCAGGTACTCTTTATGTCAGAGACAAAAAGGACCATAACGCGTTTATTTTTGTAAGTATAAAAGGTGCATTGAATGGACGTCAATTTATGTACAGCATGGGATGAGATGGATAATAATTCAACAAAGTGGATCGAATGACAGAATTTTCAAGGCAGACATAATGATAGTTGTCATTGGTGTGATTTCAAAACTTCCTTCCAAATGTGTTTCTTTCCAATGAGGTTTCTTGAGCTGAAAATTATTTCCAAGGAAGTACCGTGAAACATAATGATTGTGAAGATCCTGCATCCAAACATAAGAGTGTTCCAGGGGCATCTTCCAATCATCATATCATCATCAATGATGTGAGGTTGATTAACAATAGTTTAGGCTCGGCTACACCTAAGATCACCTGCTACTGATGCTACTAGCAGTAGACTCAGCTTAAGTACCAGTAATATCAAGTATGTATATCAGCACCTAGAGGATAAAAACGTCAGTGGCGGCTGATTGAAGAACAGACGCAACTCACAAGCTGACAATGTTTTCTGAGCTAGATCCATGTACAATTTGGTCACCAGAAAGTTTGTGAGAGCAATTGATGTGTTTATACAACACAATAGTACCTACGGCACTTGCATAGAATCCGGGAAAGATCTGATTCGATCCACTTTGCTTTCAGTTTTTCCGGCGAGATACCGATTTCGCCAAGTACGCGGTTTCGGGAAACATTGTCGTATCCCCATGATGAAGAATCGTTTACACAAATAATTGCAAAAACATACCCTGTATCCTTGAATCACTTCGCTGCGTTTAGACATTTGTTTTTCGCATTCTCTTCCTCCAAAAGAACTTCAGCGCGGTAAAGAAAATTTAACACTCGAACATAAAAATCATACTGCTCGTCTTCCAGTATTTCTATGTTACATACAATCACCTAAAATGACACCTAACCTAACTTGACGTATCTAGGTTTTGAACCTGAATCTTTCTTAGATGTTTATCGAAATTGCTATTATTGTTTCATCTGTGTGCATAATTCTAGGATTTATTTGCAATAATTTGAAAATTGGTATATTTTCTGATTAAATATAATATATTGGTAGGCTAAATCTATTCTTATCTTTTATTGAATTATCCTGCTTCTATACTCCCTACTCCTTAGTCAATAGTTTCTTGTAATTCCGAAAAAATACCTAGATATATCTACCTTTGATCTACACGACCTATCTAGAACAATACTGCTTTTGAGCTCACTTCATAAGCACTCATACGAGAAGTAACGTTCGAATAATATAAACTGAACTAAGCTACGAAATGTCACCAGAAAAGCATCAAAACATGTTCCATAGAAAACGTTTGTATTTGATCTCATAAGTCTAACATCAGTAGCTTATGGTTAATAATCGATCATCTCATTAAGATCAGCTGGATTGTGATACACAAACTTGAAAATTGAGCATATAACCACTTAACGTGCTTGGACTTTTCCTAACAATGATATATAATTGTGCCCCTCAAATGAATGTTGAAGATATATTTAGGGACATCAGTGAATCAATGCCATTCAACGTTGATACTAGTTCTAATGTCGTCCAGTTGTTATATAAATTTTATTCAACAAGCCCCGGGACCTTTAGAAATCATGACTCAAGTCATTTCGAGCAAATATTTGAAAATAGTCAATGTATAAATGTCCCACATTTCTTAAACCCTCTTCTATGACTACGTGTTATACTGTACCCACAAATTGCTGTTTGCTCTGCAGAACGACATCCAAAGTCACCTCAATGTGAGAAATAGTCACTGATTTTATTTTACTTTTTGAAATCAAATTAATATTGAATTAGCTTTGAAAGTATCAAGGTCACTGCTGAATCTGAAATCATGTCAAATTCTAGAACGTATTTTTTGCTCAAATACTTGACAAAACTGGCTCAAGCTATCAATATGCTATATGTAATTGAACCGACGTTCTGTACAGTTATGATTTTATGATTTATGTGGTTGTTGTAAAACAATTTTCGTTACCGTCACTTCTCAGTCCCTTTGGATCATATCTGATTGGGGAGACCACGGAAATGTTATTTGTAAAACTCGGGAGGTCTCATCCTCCCTACTATTCGATTTATACTTAAATATCTATTTTTCCTTTCTAGTTTATTTCCATCGCTATAGGAATCTCATTAGCAAGCGCAGAATGCACTACTACTAAAGAAAAGAGTTAGCGTTTTATTTATAGTTATTATATAATACAAGTTCGACCTTGTTTGACTTTAGCACACAAGGAAATCTCCTATGATGACAATATTTATTTCTGGATCATAATGACAGACTAAAGTGCACAGGAATTGAATACTATGTTAAGCTAGAACTACTCGGAATTTTGACAGATGGGTCGAAAGAAAATTATTCGCCAGTTCTCCGTCTGTGTTCAATAGTGGAAAAGTTTCCGGTATATTTTACAATTAAGTGAGGACTCAATATCGCAGCAGCTTTATTCATAGTGTATGTATTAATGGCTAATTGAATAATATGTCTGTGCTTCGCTTAAATGTTCTCTAAGCACTTCATACCTGCTTAGAAGGAAACAATATGACTCTGTACATTGTCCAGTGGACTATGACGATCATCACTGATTCTAATTTTAATCTATAAGTGAAACATGCGACATATCATATTGAAAGACAACTGCTGGGATTCATCCTTCTTAATGATATACAATCATTTGTACACTATTACAGCAATATTTATGTTTCTAAGTATGTTTGCGACAATCAGCCGTTTAAAATCAATATGTCAAACGGTAATAGTTGTGTTCTATGACTATTGAACGGTTGTTGTATATAATTATACGAGTACTTACTCAAAAAAATATCGTAATAGCAAATCAACTGCAATAGATATGGTTATTGATCTTGGCCCTGTATGGTAATGAACAATATGCTGATAATACTATGATATATTCATACCGCAAAAATGCTATTTATGGTTTGATATGGTAACTACACTAATGTTGCACTTATTGAAGCATCTTGGTTAGACCCAGTCCTTTGCTCAAAATTTTAAGCTGAAATGTTCACCTGAAGAATTGTGAACGCCTGGTAATCTAACAGTCCCTTAATGCATCCAGAAAAAAATATAGTTACCGGTTACAGATTACATATTGCAAGCAAAAATTAAACAAACGCCGAGTAAAAACTAGCAAACGATTTGTCTGCAATGGGATTACATTGGTAAAACGATGTCACGTCACAAAACATACTCAAAAGCTGATCTGACGTCTCAGTCATGGAACATGCAAAAAATATGACCAAACAAATTGAATTTCATCAATTCTGACTTCATTCGCAGACTCTGTTACAGCTTATTTACGGGAGGATAATGAGAAAGCATTTTGAATGTCTTAACAATCTAACCAATTCTTTTAACTTTCTTTTAATGGCCTATGATTATGTTTGTCTCGACCAGGTGTTTGAGTATATTCTGCATATCAGAAGTTTAAGTACGGTTTCACCTAACGATGTATTCAGTCGTTCTGTTAATATTGCACTGTATTATCTCAGCCAATGAAAAAAATATAATAATACTAAACCCATAAAAAGTTGACCCACTATATACGTTAAATTCAATAAATAGTATGTATGCCGACTAAATATACGTCTTAGGACTAAAAAGGTTGATTTGGTTTTCCTCACTTGTTCCTCGATTTGTTACTCTAAGAAGGTACTGTCCTAGTAGCACTAACGCAATTTGTACATTGTTCCTCAAATCAAAAAATGAGATCAGGTTGACCTTCTTGTATATATCCAGGTAAAGTTTTTTTTTGATTTTCTCGTACCTAATGTTAGTGTACCTACTTTGTGCTAGTTATTTTTATTGTCGAAAGAAGCTGTACATGTTGAACTCACGAATCCACGCAGTTGGGAATTTCCATTAAAACCGGTTTACTCTATGACTAGTTAAAGCTTCAAATAGTAAATAATAATAACAGTAAACTAAGTGATGTGACAGAATTTGTGAAGTTTATATGGCTAATTTGATGAAGCTCTCTCAAGAAGTTCATGGAAAGAATCGTGGGCAATTTTCTACAAATTCGATGAATGTATTACATTTTTGAATAGAATTTATGTACCTAAAATATTGAATAACACAACCAAAATACTGTCCTTAGAGACCATATAATCAGAGACTGTAAGCAATAGTTTCATTTTGGATTGGTAGCCAAAAATATATGGCGCAGCCAATCAGAAATGAGCATTCCTCAAACAGGCCTTCCGAAATTATTTCGTGTTGTACTGCATTTGACAGTTCATTGAATGTTTTTTGTCTTGACAAAGTACATATTTTGACTTTTGAAAGGTAGGTTGTACAGTTTTGTTAAGTAATCATAATACATACTTTTAAAATACATTACATCAATTTTACTCAAGTGTAATGAAGATATGATCCTTATAAATTATAAGACCACTTACCAATCGCACTAATAATTGAGTGAAAAAATGTTAGCGCGATTAAATTATCAAGCATAGATGAAACTTTGCTTTATTTGCTGATGTCGTTAGCTTTACTAAGCAACGCTTCTATATGGAAATTACATTATATTCGAATGTCTTCAGATGAGTCGAATAATAGAAGTGAGTTGAACTTCATCAAACAGCACTTCAAAACGACGCCTTACTGTGGAAAATACTGTATGTAGCTATACCTATACTATTGAAAATACTGTCAAGGTAAGCGAAAATAACTACCTAAAAGAGTTTCATGTTTATAAAAATTCAATTTAATGTATCAATTCACACGGATGTTATATTCTCAATACCACGGAAAATATTGAAAACCGCTAAACCTAAATTTTTGGACTATATAAAACACGAAGCTGATGTGAACAGCAATAGAGGATAGCCAAATCAACAGAGTTCTAAATTAATATGCCTAACCATTTCAACTAATTACAGCCAATGGCTGGATAATTTGACTAGAGTGGCCCAGACGAGGACAGGCCTTAGGATGAGTGGGAGTTCCCCTAATGTTCAATTAACCTACGAGGTGGTCCAAAATGCAACTTTCATTTTCCAAAGCCATTAACCCAGAAGATAAAAGAAAAAATTCAGGATTTCGTGGAATTCGATAGAGCATCTTTGCGCAGATGGTTCGGAGTGTTTATCTTGAATTCTTGATAGGACCTCAAAAAAGAGATGCATTCTTTTTGGATGGAGACTTAATTCAAAGCTGGATCAGTTACTGCAAAATCCTTCCTATTCTTTAAAATTTAATAGCTAGCATATTATGTCGTCATTGACTGAAACCTCACCAATCAAAATTGCTGCGGCTACGGATCTTGCTCTGAGATATCCAAAAAATATTTAAAGATTTGATGTTCCATTATTATGAATGATATATGATTGGAAATAGGAATCTTGTGAATCAGTAGCAGGTAAAGTCTGCTCTATGAGCACATTCTGTAGCAGTTTGCTGGACGAGATGTAGTTCATCTCAAAAATGCGAAAAGTGTCTCACCAAAAAACGACTGCTTTTCCCAGATATTACAAAGAGAATCCACTATTCAGATAACCTCATCCAACTCCACGAACTCTCTCCATTTCTTACGATTTGCCAGACGGGAAATGATTCTCACGCACGAAATCTTTGGAAAAGAAGGGCAACCCTCACTGACCCTGTGGCTCCAAAATGCGTCCACTATTTCTCCCGGCCTGGGACTTATCTGTTGCCCCGCAAAAGCGTCAACTAACTTCTCAACAACTATTTGGCGAAAACGCACAACTTGCATTTTGATATAATAATAAACTTATATACTTATACATTTGATAAAATTCATAAATCGCAAACGCATTTTTCTAAAATCGATAAACGGCAAACAGGATACTTCAAAATATCTTCGCCAAGCTGCAGGTATAGAGAATCAAGATAATTCTAATTCAAAATATGTATCTCAACCACGCATGTGGCCAAAATTTCACTGCAGTTCAATATCATCCAATCGTAGACAAAAATAATTTTTCCTCCAAAGCTATTCCGAACCATTCTTTCGAGGCTTCATGGACCTGTGATTTTTCAGTGTTAAATGCTTGAAAAGCTTACAAGATTCAAGTATGAAACTGTACTCTGAGACCCCGGAGGAAATTCTTATTGTGAAATTCTCTTCAAGGTAGTTTTGTGCTTTCATTGAAACTTCAATGTAAGATAGTTTTAACCAGTTCAGATACCAAAATCTTGAAGCATCCGTGAAATCGACCGACCTTTCGAGTAACAGTAATTGTTCTAATGCCGATCATATTTTGAATAACGTGCAGTATGAAGAAGATATTCTACGCATCCAATTCCATACCCAATGGTATTTTGACCACTCTGTGTCCCTCCTTTTTCATTTGTGTGTTATCAACTAACCTAAGGTTACTATGCCTACGAATTTTTACAGGTTAATATATATATATATATATATTTGGTACTTTTTAAGGATTATGTTACTTAGTAGAAATATTATACTATTTTTGTATAAGTACTGTTAAATATATGTAAATAAATATATCATTGGCTCACTTACAACTTTAAAAATGCCGGAGCCCTGATTTGGGTTTGTTCGAGTGCT
This sequence comes from Bruchidius siliquastri, assembly GCA_949316355.1. Taxonomy (NCBI): domain Eukaryota; kingdom Metazoa; phylum Arthropoda; class Insecta; order Coleoptera; family Chrysomelidae; genus Bruchidius; species Bruchidius siliquastri. Next base: position 37,049,843 of record OX438533.1, on the reverse strand, counting down.
TTCGAAATACGGCCTGTCATTTTTTCAAATTTTATTTCAACAACAATGGAACTATTCGTGCTAGTTGATAAAAACATATACTCTAGCAACGCTGAACATTTCGAAATATTTAATAATTTAATCTCGTTATCACATGACGGTTTTTACATTTAATGGCAATTCTGTTACGCCCTACTGACAGATATACATGGTTTTATCAAAAATACACTCTGTATGAGAAGGACATTTCCAGTATGATATTCCTCTCATCCTGAGTCACATATATCATCAGCATTTAAGAGTATTTGTATCATAAGAGGTTTGTCAGCGTTTTGTGCGCCTTTCAAGAAGTACCCCAAGCGACCATTAGCAGTGACATTTGGACCAAAACCGTAGTATTTAAATTTAATAAGACGCAAATAAAGGAAATGAAGCACTAAGTTTGACATTGATCATAAACTGCTGCTCCATTATTCATTTATTTTGTATGTCAGTGAGAAGTAGAGGTATAGTCAAAGTGTCATGTCTTAACATTGCACTAAAACTCATATGGTGCAACACTGTAAATTACGGAGCAGTTCATGTAACTTAATCTTAAAGCACCAGAAATAGTAACGTACTACAATGCGATATAGTGCGGGATACAAAAGATCCTTCACGAAAAGCTCAGTCAATATGTAAATGTGAAACTACAATAACTAGTTTTATCAACATTCGTATAGAGTTATTTTCCAATCTCCTCCTCTCAGTTAAAATATTTGTAGTTTACGCAACTTCCGCTTCTAGCGAATATATGTACATATCAAAGCAGCTACTTGTGAAGAACCCTCTATGGTGTGGACCATTATGAAACTGCTTGATTGAGCTTTTGCTGTATGGATCAAAATACTACTGCCACTTTCATATAAGATCACTTGGGTTCATTCTCTCAGAAAACCTGTAGCCAAATATTTGCGTTTTCGAAAGCACCCCATCTTATATCTTAAATGTTCATATTATCAATTATAGAACTCCGAGCAACTGTGACTAGCATAGCATCACATGAGATACGCCTGAGCTAAATTTGGCAACTGTGGACACAGGACCAGACACGCCACCATTCCTTTAAGACTCTAGATACTATCAATATCTTTGCATAAAAAGGTTAGTGTACTATACGACAACGTCGAATGCTCTTACGTCCCTAATGACTACAAACATTGTTACAGCAGTTACACACATTATGGTCATTGAGGTTTTGAGGCTCAATGAGATGAAATAATGACAAACATGAACCATAAGAAGCATCATTCTTCATGGAACTGTACTTGATACTGGAATATTGATAACTTATATAGAGAATTACGAAGGAGCTGGGAATGTTCAATATTGTCGTATAACACAGATTGACAGTATTTTGTGCAGAAATGTTAATAATGTCTTGGGTCTTCAGTTTTACTTTTTTCATATATATTATTCGATTATATTTAAACCACGCACATTTATATATACTTACAACAAATAGAGAGTTGTCTCGAAACAATACATAACAGTTAAATGTCGACAAAACGAGAATACAAAACGGCCTGTACAATCAAACACTGATTTGTTATTTAATCACAGCCCATTTGGAATTTCTCGGGGAGAGATGGTCTGGTGGCGCAAAAGGACCAACTACTTACAGACTCACGAGGAATTGACAACGTAGCAGCCTTTGAATTTTTTCAATAGTCTACCATGATTAAGGTTTTTTAGAAAAATGATTTTTTATAATTCGGATCTCAATATGAACTATTTCTACGAGTCTTAAAAGAGAATTTAATGCTAATATTTCCAATTGCTACTCAGTATTCAACATTTGAATATTTCGCTGATCTCGTGAGTGCGATAACTATTTCAGAACCGCTGTTGCTATAACTTGCCTGATAATGAATAGCTGTAAAAATGAAGTTGTTATTATGTAATCCAGATACAATATGAAAGATTATGAAGAATTTTTGATATTGAAGTGAATATTGTAATGTAACCAAGAGATATTCTAATGAATGAAACCGCATTTGCTGCATCGTTACACAATTGATATTATGGTAAAACAATCAGGATAATGTTCGATTATTGTCCTTGCATACAACTGAACCTGTTGAAGAGTAAGTTCTCACAAAACAGTAGATTTTGGTTCTGAAACAGTAACGAATCATGCAATGCTCATTGATATATGTTCACCTAAAGAGGCTCTTATTATTTAAGGGCTTAAATTACCTCACGTGAATTGGTAATAATATATACTTATAGTTTATGTATGTATATTACATAAGTGATATTTGCCTTTGGGCTGAATTCAACCGTCTTCATTTACTGAACTCTAACGCCATTTTATTGAACACAGAGAAACAATTGGTTACAACAAATTCACCAAAAGACTGCTAGATGCCTCATCCATCGAAGGTTGAAAGTGTGTACTACAACAAATAGTGCTCGGAGTAATAATATACCGCCAGGCGCGCGTGGTAATCATCATAATAATAATAATCGTTAATATGTATAAAACTATTTTGTTATGTTTAAGTGTATGTATATACTATTGGCGGAGGATGGGCAGACCGGCAGGTAGTCGGAGCAGGGCCGAAGTAGCGGCGGCAGCTGCCGAAGGGGGGGCCCAGGGCTAATAGGGTCTGTTGGCGTCCTTGGGCCGCTTCAGTTGGACCTTCAGACGTTTCATGCCGATCTGGAAGCCGTTCATTGCCTGGATCGCCGCCTGGGCACTCGCCGGGTTGTCGAATGAGACGAACCCTACAACACATACTCTTATACACAAACTGAAGAGAAAGGGTGGGTCGAGGGGGAAAACACTGCCTGACATTTGTACAATGGAATACCGTTTCTATTTCCAAAAAGAATATCTTACTTACCCAAAGATGCCTATTTGATGAAAATAACCACCAAATGACCTTTTTTTTTTATTTAAAATTAATAGAACTGCCAATATTCATTTAAAGAGCAACACATACTAGCGCTCTTCATACAACGCAGCATAGAATTTTTCCATTTCGACAATGATAGTGCTTGATTTTTTAGCTGTTTTACTTCACTCTACGATTTTTTCTCAAAAAATCTCCTGCGAGTCGGAAATAAGTTCGATGAAATGTTTTTTTAAATAATTTCCTTTGAATATTTCCTTACTTTTAATTTTTTACTTGTTCCTTTGTTTTGATGTTTTCCCGAGATAAATCACAATGACATTAATCATCTCGTTAATCATCCCATCCTTATATTAAGGATTATTTTTTACTTTTTTGCTCGATTAATTACAAAAGAGTGTTTTTTTGTTGTTTTAAAACATAATTTATTAGATGCTGAATCCAAAGAAAACGTTTTCGTCTCAACTCGTCGCACTCGATATATCGAAACTTTCCGGCAAGGTGTGGCACCAGTGACTTCTGATAAAGCTTGCTGCCTATGAGTCACTGCCAGTAGTTGGATAATTTTCTCAGGGACGAATGCTCAATTGTGGTGGTGAATATGCTTCACAGGTATTCACCATCAACGCCGGCAATCCCCAGTCATCTATTTTTGCTCCAACATCCTTTTTGCTGTTGGAAATAACATCTATCAGCTTCAAAGATACCGGAACCCTTATTTCTTTTCTCGCATGGAATTAGGCAACCCACTACCATCCAGAATGACCATACATAACATACTAAAACAGGAATTGAAATAATCGGACAACTAGCCATGCTGGTTTGCCAGCCGTGGAGATAGTGTCCAATACTTGAATCAAGAGTTTGGGAAGTTAAATCGACAGTAACATGTCTTAGCTTGATCATATTGCTGATATTACGAAGCTTCTGGCTGTAAAGGTCATAACGTCTAATCCATGCGCCTGATCTCATAAAGAACCTACACTAAAGGTTCAGCCCAGCTTTGGTGCATAAATACATCAAGAGTAATTATAGCAACCAGCTCTAGAGCGACATCCTCATCAGGTCTACACCTTGAACCAGCCTCTTCCAAGTCATACTTTTAGAAAAATGGGATGGGCTGTCTGAGGTTCGATCCCCAGTTCAAGATCTGTAGGAATCGACATTAATCCTCTGACAGGCGCAGCGCTTCTAGGGCGCGATAGGTTTTCTGCCTTTACGAGTGGCTATCTATGAAAAAAAATTAGGATGATCTAATTTCATGAAAGTTGTCCCTCATTACAATCAAGTTTCAAACATAAAAATTCGTGAGGCCTTACCGAAACATTTGCTCTGATTTGTGGCACGATCAATGAAGACTTTCGAGCTGATGACGTTTCCGAACGGCAGAAACATCTGCATTAGCTCAGCATCACCGAATTCCTGTGGTAGATGGTAGATGAAGAGGTTGCAGCCCTCTGGTCCAGATATTGAACAGCCTGAAGAAAAATAAGCTGTTTATGAACTTGTAAATTATTGCTTAGGCTTGCTTGAACGTGATAGTATCGTCATTGTGAACTATTATCAACTGTTCCTGTGAACGGGAATTTACATTTGAATATCTCCGAATCAAGATCTATAACCAGATGATTCATGATTCCAGAATGCGAATGCGAAATACATATGAACTGAATAATTTTGGATCTATGAAATCTTTGTTTGAAAATCTGTACCAAGCTGACGTCATAGAAGTTTCTAGCATCAAAAACCTGAAAAATATGTCAAATAATTTCATAGAAACAACTTTTTAATCGACATAATTAGACTCATTGAGGAATTATAAATAAATAAATACAATGTCTATTCAACAAGGCAGGTTCTTTGAGCTTGCTTTTGAAATTGTTCCTTTCTATGTGTCGTATTTTTACTTGCCCCGTTTCCAAAACGTGTTCACAGAGTGCTGATTTGGACGTTTCCCCCTTTTCCGTATCTACTCATTCAGTTTTTGAATTTGTGTGGCAAAGGAGGGATACCAGTGCATTCGTTGTCTTACAGCCTCTTCTTTTATTTAATTGTTTTTACCAATATTCCTCAGTCTTGCGCAACTTCTTATCTGTTGTATACAGAGAGTAGCGGTATGATTTTCTAGCTGCCTTGGAGTCAACTCTTTGTAGTTGTAGAAAATATGATGAATCAGAAAGACAACCACAGGGCAAGTTTCAAAAGTTATAGTGCTGAAGATAGTTCATATTTTGAGAACGCTCACGTTACCACAAGCCAACAAATAGTGAATAACAAGCAAAGCACTCCAATCTAATGCATCGGGAATACGTGGAAGAAAGTAATGTTAAAATATTAGTTGAGTTATACTTGCCTGGATTTTCAACCAGTACGAATGCTGCAAGCAAAACAGTTGGGTTAAATATAATTTTTGAGTTATAAACGCCTGTTAGAGCAATTCCATAATTTTCCAGATAAATATCGGCTAACTATGTAACTATATGCTGCTAAATTCTACGGTAGCTAAAATTTCGTGATGATAAGATCTGATACAAGGTATTGTTATTTAGGTTGATGGACAGCTACAGGAAAAATGTAGCAAAAAGTATCTGTCGTATGATTTACAATGAAAAGGATAGTTAATGACAAGTATGATACCGAATAAACGCATTGAAGCTATGAAAGCGGTATGAATCTGGCTACCACAATGACGAAAGCTAATCTACAATTAGCCGTAGAGCACAAGAAAGACATATTGTGATGAAATTTTGTATCACACTATGTAAACAGCTTAAAACTATATGATTCCCGTGAGATAAAAGCGAAAAGCTTTATTTTTCATGAAGTTATAGGAAGGACGTCGCCAATTAGCAGCAACTACTACTACAGTTTATCAGAAGGTATGGTTTACAAAAAGCTAAGAGAATTAAATGTAAGTAAAATTTCATTGGTACTATTGTTATGCAGAAATTCAAAGCAGGGTAAGCAGTCAAAAAAGTGGTTCTACCTAGCAAAGAGTCTCACACTGCCCAGCGATTATTTATCGACACGTTTCGTTGCCTAGCACTGTATGATGAACGCCTTTCAATAAATTGTCAAATCTTGCCTTATAATGATGCCTTTGATAAATAAAATAATTTAGTACTTATTGATACCAAATTTTCATAGGACTGTGAATAAATCAAAGATTAAGCATTAAAACTCTTCCATAAAATAAATTATCTCAAAAAAGAATACTTTTTTTAATATCGATTCAAATATACTTATGGTGTTATGCAATTAAATTTTAGTTTAATAGAGTTACCCTTGGAGTATGATGCTATTTTGTAGGTCTCCAAGCATTACAAACCTTTAAATTGAAGAACATCAATTTCTTCCACAAGAACACTTAGCGAATTGCAGGTAATTTTTTATTTTTCCCTGTTATGATAAACATTAAACTAACATAACAATCATATAGACAATATCAATCATACACATTGTGAAAGAGTAACATGTTCAACATTCAACATGGACAGTAACAGTGAGATGCACAGGTGTCTAAGGGAGACAACAAAAAAGAGGACAGAGTGTTATTATTATTACGTCCAGTACAAATATCGAAAACATCCTGAGGACAATGATGGAAAATCTCCAACTAAAACTCTTCCTTTGGATGCTAAATACCGTTATATGCTGTTAAATAGCATCATGTCACTGTGGCTTGCTCAATAAAATGCTGCATTTTGAAGCAGGTTTAGTTAGAACATGAATATGACCATTGTAGAAAAGAAAATTTCTGTTGACAAGATGCGACATAAAAATGAAAGTTACCAGTTTCAAAATATTATGGACATTATGTAAAAGCGTGCCATATGAATTCCCAGTATGTAGAGTAACGTCTATTTTCAAACTCATAAAACTTCAAATATTTAGTTATATATCATATCGGTTTCTTGTAAGCCTCTCTCTGACTTTCCTTAATATCTATGATGACTTGTGTAAACTGACTGAATGGAAATGCACACAGCAGTAACTATGCTCTTATATATTTTATACCAAAAAGGAACAGATTTTTGCTTTCCGACAATATCAAATGTTATGGAATAAACAGCATTTTTTCAAAGTCACTCACTTGTACTCACGAGCAAATAAACAAACAATACATCTATTTCACTAATGTAAAATTTTTGAACGCAAACGAAAACCTTAGGAAATCAGCTAAAGGGATAAACTATTGATTATACGAGTAGCTACGTCATGTGGTACGTACCCTGAAAATTAATAGTATTTAGTTCAAAATAACTGTCTAATTAGGAGGCAATGGTCTATATTATCATGGAGTTTTTTCAGAAAATAATATTATGTTCATTCTTTGAAACACTGCATTTCTATTATCCTGTATAAATACTAAAAACGCTCGCTTATAATCCAGCTTTGGACTTGACTGATTGTTTCCAAACACTATCAGAATTAAGCAGCAGTGACAGTGCTTCTTTGTGTTATCGTATCATAAGGTGATCATAGCTTAACATGAATTACAAGTAAGATATAAATGACAATATGTTATGTAGTGTTCTATAATATTTTCAAACAAGGCAAAGCAACCCTGCGCAAATGCAAAAACGCTCGCGAATCACCTCTTTACAGAAATGTTATCACTAAGCTACCCTGTATGTATGTGGGTCGTTAATGTTGTGCAAATTGAGCAAACCACATGTGAGTACAGTTAATGATGGTCCTGCGTGAAAGCGGTTACGTTTAGATGCTCAAAAAGCGGATCTTCGTTGATCTAGAAAATAGGAGTCTTACCTTCTCTTTGTGCTGCAGGTACTGCTGATATTGGTTGCGGAATAGCCTGTGGGAATTGACCATAAACGGCGGGGTAAGCTGCTGACAAATATAAACAAAAATCACACCGATACTTTACCACCAATGCAACCATACATGCTAATACACTGGCACATTTTTGTACATTCAACATATACGTCAATTACGGCTGATTGCTACACTTCTTGACCGCGTGAAGCAGCGCCATCGGAGGAAAACATCTGGGAAGTCGTTCAGGGTCACAATCATATGCCAGAAGCATTTTTATGACAACAATCACTGCATCTGGTAGATCAAGGTGATGACGTCATGGTTAAGTCCATGGTTAACTTGACATTTGTTAATCGGGTAACGGCAGCTTTCAAATTTAAATATATTCTTGCTGGTGTAACCCAAAATGAATGTTTATGTTAAAACGATTATATAATGAAAAATTGAGTAATTGTGGGCATTTCAAAACAGCATTACAAGAAGAACGATTAAATATCGATATTTGGGAATGTGATGGTCATGAACATTTCAGAACCAGACCATCCGATTTGGAAAAATTGGTACAATTACTTGGATCTTACAACAGGTCAAAGTATTAGGATTAAAACATGTTTTTAGTACGTCACCAACCTTATTTAAAATATACTCGTAGAAGACGCCGTCACTGAATGGTGTAAACATTTCCAGGTTCAGGATTGGGGAGAGAGATGGTACGATAACCAACCAAATAATACTCGATAATGATGAAGGCAATGTATTTTGTACATGATGATGAAATTATTAGAAGAACTAACAAAATTGGTATAACGAGTGAGTGAGAAAACGACTGGGATGATATAAAATTATGGCGAATGAGATGCGGGAAGCGGCAACAGATGTAGGATTTCCTGCTTTATATATCATAAGAAATCACTTAACAACCTAAAACCACTAACTTTAGACGCATCAGTTTTGGTTTTATCGTGGTATTGTGTGTGATATAAACTTGAACGTACGGCCCTTGCGCTTGAGGTAGCAGCCAAAATTATTCATTCAACATTATCCATTGTATGCAGATAAAAGAAACAAGAAACAAACACACTCCCAATAAAGTAAAACACATGCTTTGCATTTAATGAAAACATTATTGAAAGTATCCAAGAAGTATTGATTACCATTTTCATAAATCAACGAGAGTAAATATGAAATAAGGTTACGTGCATCAAAATCAAACGGACAAACCATCTGCAAGTGTTCGGTTACATGCGATGTCATGGCTTGGACTGATGTTAAAAAAAAATTGATTGGTTATTTATGGTATGACTTTACTATGACGTATAATTCAGTGACTTTTTTCATAGATTTTCTTATCTATAGAACTAAAAGAGCAATATGCATTGACCCCGTAAAACGACAGTGCAGATTTGTTTTCCTCCTTAGCCCATTCTGTAAACAAATATGCTTTCATTATACTAAGAAATAAATAATTACAGATCCTACTGAGCAAATAGGCGAATTGAGTTCCTTCAACCTCTCCGCGGTACAATTACGACAGTAAGTGTAGTTTTAATCGCAGTCTATAAGCTCAGTAAGTGTCATCATATTAAACCTAAAAATAAGCGGATGTTATATATTTATATAGTTGTATTTAGTCTCGAACATATCTTTTTTTGAGTTATCTGTGTTAGCGCAATTTCAGGGAAAAATATGTAATCCAAACTTAGGAGATGGGAACGAGGATATTTCCAAGACATAATATTCAGACATGTTTTATAATTCATGGGCCAGCGTTAATTGTAAAAATATGAAAAAAATAGTCATACTCGTTTGCAAAAGATCTAAATCCCAAAATTTCAAGGTTTAAAGGAGGGTAGTTGATGCCATATTTTAACGCTAAGGTAACCTAGTTTTCAATGGAGGAGGGGGGGGGGCAATAGGTTTTTGGTGCGTGGTGTGTCCTCCAACTTCTGTTAGTAGAGCGGAGTTCGGAGCTTCTCCGCCGGTTTTGTTAATTTTTTAGGACCTCAGAAATGCTATCTGATGGTGTATAACATGCTGTCTAAATATTCAGAAAGTGTGATGATTAAGAAACTACAATAGGGTAAAATAACAATATTAATTGTATTTTACAGAAAGCTGACTTAGTTTGACAGGAAATAGAAGCTGTTCGGATTTTTGAACACATATACATGGAAAAGTTAATTATCAACCAATCCTATTTTAATTGTATATGCCGCTGGAGGTAAAATATTGAGGTAGTAATATGTTATATATGAATTGATTGTAACTTTGCTGTAGGGAGTTTGGTGTCAGATATCATAAGCACCTTCCTTACACAGTACATTACAACTTAATAAACATATCATCAATATCGATATAACAAGTAACTTTCTCAAAAGGCAAATATAATAATATATAAACAAATATATAGCCTCACTATGAAACTATTTATTTGTGCTCAGCAAGAATTTTCTCGGGTATCAATATTTTCCTGACCAGGAACGATAAGAATATCCATAGAAATTCCCCTACAGTCAAACGGCTCCAATTCCCCCAATCGATATTTCTGCTATTACAGATACCGTTCATTTTATTTCACTGTCCTTTATTCGTCGAACGTAAGTTCAATACGTTTTCACTCCCCAACTTCTCTTCCAACCTCCTAAATAATTAATCATACCGCAGTTACGTAAAAAGGAGACCTGTCGCAGACATTTCGCTGACGTCTTTAAAAAAAATAATCACTAATGGATGTGACAATTATATTATTGCCGACATTTCCGGAATCACTCTCGGTCACGTGGTGCATATGTTATTTCATACAGGTGGTCTAGTCATCAAAGAAGAACTTAAAGTTTTAGAGCACTAAGCTAAAATGCAGATTATTGACTGACACGAAATTCAGACATCACTGAGAGCGCTAAATTTGTCTATAATTATTGGTAATATTGGAATTGATCTACTTAGCCATACTAAATTGCTGATTTTACATAGCTTACATGGGATTTAATATTTGAATTTTATGACTTTTCTGGTACATTTGCAGAAAAGTCTGCTATAAAATAACCAACATCCCATCTCCTGAAAATTAGTACATAACGATTGTGGGATTCTGGACTTGGTGCTATTTCTTTATGTATGGATTTCACACCGAATATTCGAAAACAAATGTGTAATGTACCAGCAATTTTTCAGTATTACGCTCCTGTTCGGCATCAAGTGACAAATTTGGAGGTTTCGATCAATAATCCATTACACACAGTGAATCATGAATTATAAATATCGGAATCGTGTGACTTGTCTTTATTTTTTCAGTGAATACAAACACGATGTTTTTTTGGACGTAATGTGTAATTGCAATTACCGGGTAGCATTTGTTTCCAAATAAATTGCGTCAAGTAAATTAACACTTTACCTCCCACCAAATCGTATTAGTCAGGACATGAATATTTGAACCGTATTGAGGAGCTGTTGATCTTTAGAATTGTAGCAAAGAATAGTGAAACTACTAAAAAATCTTGAAGAAGTTATGGTTTGAAAAATTCCCAAAATTTTCCATTTTTGCAAAATGTCTAGTGTTTCTAAAACTTGCTTCAACTGAATTAAAATTTTTGAGATCCAATTAGAATAATCAGTAAACTGATACCACTACACGTGGAATACAGAGTCAACCTACTGAGAGCTATTTTTAAAAGTCTAAATATAATCCCCACGTTTTCTCTCCAAATATATACAGGGAAGTTTGGAGTATTCATATTTTTTGTTCGTTTTTGGATGATTATTCTGCCGCCACTAAACAGATTGTCAAAATCTAAAAGGCCTTATAACATCGGTAACCTAGTTCTTAAGTTTCATCAAAATTCAAAAAGTACTTTCAGAATTATAGAGGCCCAAAAATTACTAGACGGACTATAGACAGGAAGACTTTCTCGTCAATGAGCGTGGGAAGTAAAATGATATTTAACTATTATTGTGCAATGTACCAGTCATAATCATAGGTCATTATTTAGGATTTGTTCTATATGAATTTACATTTCATAATTTAACACGCAAAAACTAGGAGGGTATGTCGCGCGAAAAAAATTGTGGATAAATTTTGTAGGCATGTTCCAAACGAACTACTTTCCGACTTGCAATATTGCCTGAATGGTGGAAAAAATTTTTGAAAGTACTTTTTGGGAGCTTTAAAAAGATCGTATCTATACACCATCAGCTCTACAGCATTGACTAAGGTATTCATTGTAGACAATAATGCAGTCACAAGTTTGTGTTCAAAAATGCTTTTTAAAACCAAGAGAAATAGTATCAAAAAACTTCTAGGTTTCCAGAATGTCGCCGGGGTGGTTTGACTTTTTTTCATGGCCTTTGGTTGATTCCATTAGGTAATTTTTCAACGCAAAATGACAGATTTACTAGACCAATACTCATCAAGCATTTTCCATGTTTGCGCGTAACAGATCCAATGAATATTTTATCACCCATATGATGATATACGATCTCAAATATCCAAACATGACGTTTATGATGATGATGATGATAGATCTTTTGATAAAATATTAACAGTTATTGCGGAATGGGAGGAGAAATCGAGGCGGTATACTATGTCAGGGGAAGCGCAATGAAAAAGTAATTAATGATTGATTACACCCACGTTTTTTTGAGGTAAAACCGAAGTTATTGAACCGAATATCAATCACTTTGAAAATAGAATGACTCAGATTCTATTAGTATATATGGAGTTTATTAGGGAGAAAGAGAAAGTTACACTTATGTACTGGTACAGATAGTGATTAAGGAAAGGTTTCTTGATTGAAATTTGTTTTCGGGAATAGTTAGAACTTCCCTATTATAATCAAGGCATATGTCATGGAACCTCTTAAGCAGTAGCCAGACAGTGACGTAATTGGTCCTTTTTTGGTTCACTAAATCATAAAAAAGAGAAAAGTTATGTTTTGCACCATCGGTACAACTTTTTACATGATTTTTTTTAGAAGCGACAACATCAAACATAAAGTGTCGTGTTGTTACACCAAACATTAAGGTGAAAAATCAGGCGACACCTATAGAAAGCATATATATAGGTATAAAAATGATTTCAACATCCTTTACACATGTAATATATTACATTAGCTGACGTTACTCGATGAACTGTAGCAAATAAAGGTACGCAAATGTTATGAATAATATATATGTTGATTTTGATTTCGATTTTGATCCAGAGATTATTTCCACAGCGTTTATTTTACGCCTTTTTCAGAGGTATTGAGCAAAGCGTTTTCTCAACGAGGGATAAGGTATCAACTTTTGGTCAAACACACAAGATGAGCATTAAAAAGATGCTGAAAAACAATAACAATAACATGCATCAATATTGCAATGCATGATAGCAGGAATACAATACACAATATCTGATTTGATTGTTTTTTTATACCCTGAATGATTTTTTGCTTGTTTGACTAAGTGAATGTTATCCCTCGTTGAAAAGAGGTTTGCTAAACAGTCCCGAAAGCGTAAGTGAAACGCCGGCATATTGAGGAAATAACCTCTACAGCTACACACATTAAAGCTCTTTACTCTATATTTCTATAGGATAATGGTATTCAAGTTATACAAAAAGCTTGAATTATATCATGTAGATTGTAGACGCTCTTTTCTTTCAGTGACGCGTTTCGATTTCTATTTGAGTCATCGTCATCGTCGGATAAACTTTAAAGGTTACAATGAAGAAAGGAAAGATTTAACTGGTGATCTGCCTAGCGATACTAGATAAAGGAGTGTCAAAATGATATAAAAATCAAACTTATTCTATTGTTCAAATAATATTAATCTAACCTTTTGGTGTTTAAAAATTTAGTATATCGCCAAACGATGTTATCTAAGTTATTTATTCCTTTTAGCTGTGGTGAATAACTTTTTGAAAAACTTTCAACTGTTGAAAGTTCAATGTTTGAATATTTGGACAAGTAGAGATAGAGTTACGAATTGCTTAAGGGTTAAGAGGATCGACTTCTCTTTGTCGAAATTGACATTTTCTTAGATTTTTGTTTAGTATATCGTGCTTATGTAAATAAGAAAATAGTATTGTAGAATATAACAAAAATTGTTAAGACTATAAGAGTTGTGACTAAAAAAACTCAGTTCACCGAGCTACCGCCTGCCGCAAAGACATACATGGCTATCTACCAAACACAGAAATAAGCACGGGGACGTGAATGCTTACCGACTCCGGGATAGGCTGGCTGCATTCCGGGAGGGTAGGCGGGGTGCTGGATGGCCGCCTCTCCGTTTGGAAGCCCGGCCGCTTGCGCCGGAATCGACAGGTGCAGAGCATCTGGAACGTGAGGACAATCAGACTCAGTCACAACTGTGATTTTGAACTCATAAGACGAAACACTTTTTTGGATTCTGTTCTGATGCGTTAATTCTGATTGCTTGCATCAAAAAAAACTCAAAATAACTCATTTCAACTTTTTAAGCTCACTTTTGTCATGGGGAGCAAGGGGAACGTTTTTATCAAGATTTAATGGACTTCAAACTAGGTTATTAGGGGAAGAATGATGGTAGATTACGTTTGAGGTTTGATACGAGGAATGTGTTTGCAGTTCTACGATATTTTTGCTTGAACAGAACATGTTATTCAAAATATAAATATTGATATAAAACAAAGTTTGATCTTTAAATACACATTCAGCTACATAAAGGAAAAGTAGCAGATACCTAAAATAAACTGTTACAAATGAAATACGAAATGAGTCCACCGAATCAACTTCTAAAAATTTTATTTGATGCAAAGTTTGTTGATCATGAAATTATTGTCTACAGAAGTTATTCATATCTAACTTTTACGATTACTCATACATGAATTAGTGCGATGCCACATTGCACTTAATTTTATAAAAAACTCCTAATTTTTAAATTGCTATACTCTAAATGACTGAATTTGTACTCATAAAAAATATAATGTTTTTATTTATCAAAAATGCAGTGTGCACAGTATTTCTTGATATCAATTGATGGTGAATGCGCTACGTATCCTGCAGTCTGCACATCCGCAATTATTTGAACACTATAAGTCGTATTTGCCTTTCAACTAGATCACGAGATTTGTTATAGTATCAAAAATTGGATTCTGGTCTAGTTGGAGAGTAGTTGCACTATATTTGGTAAATCATTGATATCACATAAGTTATTAAGTAATATCTGGGCTATCTCTACAGTTTTTGTCAAAGTACAAAGTATACAAATATCATATTTCAACCTGAAATTAAATTGACATTGTCATTAACTAACTAAATGTTTATTACTTGTACGCAGTCGACTTCATCCAAATAGTTTTTAAATGACCATTTTCAATAGTCAAACACACCACACAGGTGAAGCTTAAGTACCACTATAGTGTAAACGCCTTATTGGAGATATTTATTCATACGAGTTTTAAACTGACATTGACATTCCGATGATTTATGCTGTACGTATTTCTTAATAAAAAAATGACAATCTCAATAAGTATCTGTATCAATCTATAAAATAGAATGTTCTGCAGTGATTGAAATACTGAAGCAATGATTACTATTTTACAGTTGGATCCCCTATCAGTGATCAGAGAGAAAACGTACTAAATTTTTAGTAGGGCACGGCCTAGACAAACAGTCAGAGACAGTAATTAGACGCTAAGAGGATAACCTCCTACCCCATCTAAGAAACCAACATAGCAACTAACGAGAGCCCTTTTCTTGACAAGGGTTTGATCTCTGTGGCCTACTTTTGCTTCCCATGCCATTAGGTCAGTGAAGAATTGTAATCGCAAAGAAATCGAATTTGAGTTATATTTTCTTGATCATGGCATACACATTGTGGTTTTAAAAGCATATCACTCATTTTCATCGGTCTGTCTCTCTGTCCAATAATCCTTGACCTCTCAGAATGTGTTATTCGGATTTTAGTAGAATTATGTAGCTATTTTACTACTGTGACTGTGACCTTGATTTTTTTATGTCGAAGAAGTTATCGTTAAAAAACAAAACGCTGAAAATTATTTTTTTGACGTTTCAGATGAAAGGCTTATGTTACTCAATTCCGTTTGACTATCTGTTTGTCCGATAAACCTTTGAGCTTTATTAACTTGGAAAGTGATATTCGTATTTTGATGAACCTTGTGTGTTTACCACAAATTACTGCATTTTAGCTGAATAGGTTCATAAATAATGATGAAAAAAAATCTCGCCTCTTAAATGATTGCGTTATCTAGATTGTCTCTGCATCTCACGTACTGTTGTATCCGTTTGTTGCAGACTTTAACGGATTTCACAGCCACTGATCCACTCAAATTGAGGTTTGAAAACTATGGAAATATTTGAAAACTTTGGAATTTCACATATGTCTCAATTTATAGAATTTAGGGGCATCCAAGATTTTTGAAATTCAATCTGAGCTACCATCGGTTCCAAAATTCTCTCCAAATCCTTATTTATAAACTTCAACTAATACCATTGCATGGGAGGCACCGTTTCAAGCTACTCAAGTAATTTCTTAATTGGTTGTAGATTTATTCAATCTCATAATTTTGGTCCGTAAATTTTTTGAATGTATTTTCTGATAAAGAGATGTAGCCTTCCTAGCTTCCTTCCTGTTTGCTAGTCTTAAGAATAAAGCCACCAAGAATTTGAATAGATAATAGCTATGGCAAGAGACCATGCTGTGTCTACTACAGAAGACTTTCTATGCAGTAAATTCCTATACCATAATGTGAAATCATGAACATTAAGCACTGAACTGGCTTAAGAACCCATCGAAGGGCTCACTGTTGACATTTCACACATTGTATATTCAGTTACAGCACCTTAGTTATCAGACTGTCAGGCATTGTGTCAAATAGCTTCAAAGATGCCACTGAACGCCTGTTGCTGTCTACCCTCTGAAGGCCAACCTGCATTAAAAAGCTCTATAGGTCATGGTGGTAAATTCGAAGAAGCTGATGTTGTAGACGGTACAGGAGATTGCAAGCAGGGGAACCAATTGATGCATTGGGAAGCATGGCTGCAGAGAAGGAAAAAGCTACACGATGTTCTGGGGAAGAAATTGAACAGAGAACCGGGAGAGCTCTTGATGAATTTGGGAGAAGAAAATCACAGTATTTTGGAAGAAAGGGAGTTGATAGATTATACCAGAATCAATACCTATTATGACAAATATAGAGGAAACCCAGAGTTCTGGAGCTTACCGTTTGGAATACGAGATAGGTGCCCTCCATCACGAGATCCTGTTATGTTTGCCAAGAAGAGAAAGCCTGACATGAACGAGATACCAGATATAGAGTACTTTGGAACACCCGATTTGATATTCGATGAGAAAAATATACTACCAAGATCAAGAAACCTCTATGCTCGCTGGCAAAATTCTGAATACAGAAAGTACAAGTTTTACAGATTATGGGAAAGAATCCAAGCTATAGAGCCACATAAGCCCGATATAAAGAACCTGATAGTTGTTGGCAACAAATGTGATTCCACCCAGAAAAGTCAGCAGCAAGGTGTGACTGAAGGAATACTATTCCTTTATTCCACAGATTCTCCAGGTGACCATTATTTTGATGATAAGATTGTTGAGGATAAATCTGTACCAAGCAATACTTTCAAGATAAACGGCAAGGCCGTATCAGCAGAAGATAGATTGGTGGACGGTTGTCTGAGAATACGTCTGTTCTTCAACACCACAATGAATTCTGAGGAGCCCAAAATTGACTATGTAGTTTTCGAGAATAAAGGTCAGAATACTATCAGATTTAACTGGTCTAAAATCGAGAAGTTTCGTACTTTCCGTGATATCCTGCCCACAGATAGGGATGAAGAGAGTTTCTTCTTCAACAAGAATGAGTTGGTGTTAACGCCTAGTAAAACCGTCAGGTTACCAGTGATATTTTCCCAGAAACACCCGGGCACATACGATGAACTGTGGCGAATCAGTACTAAGCCTAACATGTGGGGAGACGATTTTCAGTTATTGGTCCAACTGCAAGGTCTCGTTCAAAGAAGAAACATTGAAGAGGAGGTCAACAGAATCAAAGATGAGTTGATGACCTTTGCTAGGAATACAGCTATAAAAGAGTTTTTTAATAGCATTTTTGTCGACCTGAACTATTCCGTTTCACCCCCAAAAATACTGAAGTTCAGTGAAAAGCACATGTTTGAAAGTGCCAATATGGAGTTGATTGGAGTCGAGAAAAAACCAAAGTACGCATACAATCAACAAGTTGTGAGGCAGCTGAAGCAGTTTTTTGAGTATGTTAGACAAGATAATGACGAAAATACTTGGGATTATTCAGTCAAAGTGTTGGAAAGAATGTCTGTTAGAAAAGACATAATTAATTATGTGGAAAATCAAACTAAACAGTTCGCAAAAGTGAAACGGAGAAGATTGGAGATGAAAAGAAAATATAGTAAAACCGATTACGATGAAACGGAAGCAGCCACTGTACCAGAACTTGCTGACGAAACTGCTGAACCAGAAGAATCAAATTTCAAAAGGCTTAAGATGATACTCCGCCAATTGGAACAACCTTCTGTGAAAAAGAACAAGGACAGGGAGAAATATACGGCGGCATTTTTCGTCATGAGGACGTATATGCTCAAAATAAGCGAGGCTTTGTGCATTTTGGATAAATCCAATGAACCACCAGACTTGGATTATTATCCTTGTTTTAACTATAGAAAAGTTACTACAGTCAACGATCTACCAGAAAGAATGATCTATGAACGCTTTGATGATATCTGGATTGAAAGAATGAAAAGGGTAGTGACGGACGAGAATCCAGAATTTCCCGTCACAGAGAAACCTGACAAAATAAAGAATATACCACCGGAGGACACCAAGCTGCTATACAGTACATACTTCAACCATCCTCTACCTTCTGATGGCAAGGGCAAGGGCAAAGGAAAAGGTAAGGATAAGGAAGCTGTTCCAATGGCCAAGGAGAAGAACAAAGGGAAAGGAGATAAATCTAAAGCTACAGGAAGAACACCTTCCAAACCCAGGCTCTCTGTAGCCATTAAAGAAGACTTCAATCCGTTCAAAGAAAGGTTCTCTTTGAAATATGAAGAGAGTGCTTCACGGCTAGAAAGTGTCACAGATCTAGAACCATACAAGGAACCTCCATCTACAGTCTCACCAGCGTACAGCTATGAAAAATATGTTGCAGTTTATACTTTACTAGGAGAAGCTATTGACTGTATGCTGTGCGCTGTGGACTCTTTCCATGAAGAGTCTGTAACAGAAGAAGTTCTTCAAGAGCTACAAGATTGTAACATTATTAGAGCACCAAAAAGTTTAACCCAAGATCGTAGAAGTACTATAGGTGAAAATGATGGAGGAATGAATGACGATGAAGAAGTATATTACAACTTTTTGTTGAAGGCGCATTTGACTGATAACAAAAACACTGAAGATTACTTGATCAAAAGAAAAGTTAAGCAAGAAGTCGACGAAGAAACCCCACCATCTGAGCCTGGGGAACCACCAAATCTTTTCAAACCATATACGCGGTTCAAAGAAAAAGTTATGGAGTCATATGATACATACGAAGATAAAGAAATGCAAACCAGTGATGTTGACCTTTCTAAGCTCAAACAAATTTCTAATCCATTTTTCACAGAAAATGTCAGAAGAGTGTCTATAGTAACTGATAAGGTAGATAAAGAGGCACAAGCGGAAACAGTTTCACAAGTTTCGGAAGAATTTTATATCGTAAGCGATGACGATGACTTGACTGAGAGTAGTCTTATAGAAGAGACAATACAAGAAGAATTGGAGTTAGATACAGAATCCGCAGAGGAACAGGATTACGAAGAAGAGCTAGAAGATACAGGTGTTATCGAAATTTTTGATGAAACATATGAACTGTAACGTTATTGAGCTGTGTTGAATAAATACTCGTTGTGCTATATTGGATTTTCTGGAACACAGGTGTCAGGATTATTTAGGTGTCTAACTGTGATCGATAAGTGTCTAGTAGTAAAATTTATTTATTTGCGGATATTAATCGTTCCTATGTATCTAGTAATTGGAAGTTATACATACTGTTATTGACAGTAGGCAACAACATAGTTATAGCAATGCAACTTATTTATACCAAAGTACAGGTGGTAAAATATATAAGAATTTAAGAATAAACAGAATAAACAGTAGACACAATAAATGATATTACTACACAGGACCATCAAAAAGTTCCCAGACCCATTACGTGGTAAACAATATCTCTGATTTAGCATTTACCAACTACAAGTGCATGTTAAATATTTGAATACTGACTTCTGCTATTTTTTCATATATATTACTTGACAAAATACTCGTAAAACGTACAGTAGACTATACAAGAATAAGAGGTAGTGAACTTTTTAGATCTAACTACTTATGTCTAAAATGGCTAGTAAACTTATTTGAAAATACCATGTTGATAGAATTTCACTGCAATACTGAATTGATTGTAACGTTTGCTCTGTTTACTATTCAAGAATTCATTGAATTACCTAGAAAGACAGGTGTGTATCTCTGCGGTGCTGGATCGCATTCTGGAGGAGAAGCCAGCCTCAATTGGGTTTCATCTGAAAGGAAAATTTTGGAGGTGAAAGCTCCTTCTTATGTTCAAGCAATCATGAATCCATAGATCACCCCTTGAATCTAGGAACTTTTTGCAGGTAGTACTATTTTATAACTTGTATGAGGGGCGATCAGTAAGTACCCGTGTTTGCCGGTCAGTATATCCATTGGATGGTATATACGTAACCCAGTCAAGGGTGTGGTAGCAACATCAAAACGAAGTCTTTGTTTGGCATTCATTTTTGTTACACGTCTGACGATATAGTGAAACAATAACAATATCTATTCGTTATGCGATTTTTATTTTTGAATGAGAAACCGTGCGGAACATCTATCAGGATACCATAGAAAAATCTCAATCAATATTTGACATGATAAGTTAAATGTGAATCAACTATCGGCCCCATGAGTGCCGCGATTGCTCACTTTGATCAAAATGCAGGGGAGGGGCAAATGTCGAAGTAATGTTTGTACATCTTTATAGAGGATAAGGATAAGTGTGGAAACCGTCGATTATTGGAAAAAAATATACAAGGTATTGAAAAAAAGCTTAAAAAGGTGCAAGAAATTCAATAATGCAGAGTTGGTAATGAAGTCGTGGTACAGCAAAGTTGCATTTTGCACTGGAACGCTCTGTATAATGATGGATATTTTCATTCTTACTTCACTTTTAAGCAAAAACTTTAAGTTCGAGTTCGAGTTCAGAAAATGAAACAAAAAGCTGTTAGAAATAAGATAACAGAACAATGACATTTGACGTGGGCCGCAAATCTAGACATCTAAATAAAACATTTGGTTTTAACATGACATGATTATTATGTCAGATGATGATTCTCATCAACGACTGACCTCAGTCCATATTTCCTTCTAGTTTTGTTGGGTTTTGCTTCACTAATTTCTCAGTGCATCCATTTGTTTAACGTGATGGTTCCAGATCGATCGCCGATAGCCAAATCAATTCAAGGAACTGTCAGTTGCGCGTTGCCATCGTTGTGAAATATCCAATAACAGATGTTACAATAAGAAAGTTTAACTTTTGCACACAACAAATTGAAATATTTATCGGCTAGAAGAGACTTTGCAGCTTTGGTGTGCCACGACTTCATGACCAACCCTGTATAATTACTTTTTTTACTGTGGAATAGACATTTAAAAACGATAAAGTCTTTGTTTTAAGCTTTTTTCGATACCTTGTATATTACATTCAACTTTTCGAAAGCCCTGTATAAAAGCTTTGCAGGAGCTTTTGCCTTAATGAAGCTTGCATACGTTATTTTCAGAGGGCAGGCATCTCGATTCAATGTTTTTTTTCAGGAGAATGTGCTCTAAAGAAGATAAAGCTCATGATTACGGTGTTTTGGGTTTCGAAAGATATAGTTGGCATACACTTTTGCAGAATGGAAGAACGTTGGGAAAAGTCTATCAAACTGAAAGGTGAATATGTTGTAAATAAAATTAAGAACTTCTGTTTCCATCCCTGAAACTGATACTTATTGATCCCCCTCTCATATGTACTACTATAAATATAAAATAATAAATCAAGCTCAGTTGTATACTTGATGAAGATAATAATGTTGATAAATCCTGAAATTAAAGTTATGAATGTTGAATTAAGAAAGCTAAAACTAGAGGACTTGATGAATAAATCTACTTGTCGATGAAGAAGTGCAACTTTTGATTGACTCTTTTGGCTGATTTAAGAGAGAACTCTACCTAGACCAAAAGGCATATTTTGCATGGGTTTCTAATATTTTTTTTCCAGCCCTCACTTTTCAAGATAATGGAACGATTTTGCAAATTCAAATGATATACAAAGGTTAATTTTATGCTCGTGTAGAACTCAGGCTGTCAATATTCAAGTGAAAAAGTTTTGTATAATAAATTGATTAAAGAGCTTCGCAAGAGCTAGAACCAACCTTTCTCTATCGTTTGCAGAAAAGATCGTTACATTATTTTGAGAAATGAGCTGTGAAAACAAAATACCGAAAACACATGCATAACGCCTTTTATTCTAAGTAGAATTCCTTCTTAATGAATTTAACTCAAAAGTGATAATGAGAACCAGAGCAAAATAAGATTACAACCTGTATTAAGCCATGAGCAGCGACTTGAATTTAAAAAGCGTAAATTAGAAACGAACAACTAGTGTCGAAATGATATAAGGAGTGGATTGAATAATAGTTAAATGATTTAAAAATCGTTGACTGTGTACCACAACACGTTCAGCAAAAGTCTAGGAATATACTTCTCTTATCCTGATCATCCGAATTGCCTAGAAGATTATCATAAACTAAGGGATACCATTCAATTACAGGATTATTCGATTACTTAAATAATACTTCTTGATGGCTAGCAGTAGTTAATAGAATTATTTGATATTTCATTCATTGCTGCTGTACGACGACTTACTGTTCCTCCAAATTATTTGTATGCACTTCAAAGAAGTAGAAAGGAAGGAACAATAGGTGAATTATAACGGGTTGTTGGACAGATCTCAGATATTTTACTGTTCAAAAATTGAATACGATATAGTTTTGTAAGTGGATATTTTGATTGGTGATAAATTAGAAGAGAATGTGCCTCAACTGAACATTACAATCATACAACAATCATATTGCAAATTGTCAGATTTCATTGGTTTCAATAATTTTTGCATCTGTATAGTTCCTCTGTAAGTTTTAGAGATGGCAATGGATTAGGATGATTTTATATATACATTTGGCTACTTCTAATCGCTGTAATTGTAGCTCTTTAAAATCTCAATATCTCATCTTTTATAGATCTTATTGCCATGAATAAAACCTGATTCATTGAAATGTCGACGAGCTGCTTCAGTGCATATCAATTCACAGTAACAATGATTATATATAGAACTAACTCTTCATACTGTTTTTTCCGAATTCGTTCAATAGTTTTCTCCAGTATTCAACTAGTAGCCTTCAACTTCCAAGCTTGCTTTCCGATGATATTTTTCCCATACATACTGTGCAGGTGAAATTGCAAATAATCCATCTTGAATGATGGATAATATTGCTTGTAATTGACGCAACTGGTTCCTGCATGATTGATATACGTTCTCATCCCAATGATAACCGGTTAGGAGACTATATATATATGATTTCCTCTGATTTTGAATACACTTCTAATTTAATCGTATAAGGTCCTGCCATTCCCATTCTAGCATATCCAATTGTACATATAAAATTATTATTTTTATGATCTAAATACGTGGATGGCCTTTATATCGAAAATTGCAATAAATCTCTCCTATTAATTTCTATCATTCGGGTCATTAGACAGCATACGAAGCGAACAGTTTAGATCATACCACAGGGCAAGTTTTACGTGTTTAAAATTTTTGATAGCAAAGAAGATCTAGGGTCCACCAAAGTCTGAAGCGGGCGGAGATAATCTTTGGAGCCCATGCTATGTTATGAAAACAAATGAAATCTGAAGAGCAAGAAGAAAATCATACACCATTCCATGCTTATTCTAATCTACAACCTGAGCTGTCCATCATTACCTGCCCTGAAGTACTCGCGTGCTTGATAGGTCTGAGGGGGCGGTATCCCATTGGTGTAAACACCTGGGGGCGGCTCTTGCCCTCCGGGCTGCCCGTTGGGCGTCTGGGCGGCCATGTTGAATGTGGGCATCGTTGGGGAGGGGAGACTTGGAATCGCGCCGTTCACCGGTGGTTGTCCAGAGCCTGCGCCCACTGGAACCTCTGTATGGCCAAATTGCAAATGAAGGTTACATCATCACGGAACAGTGCAACACCGAAGGTATAGTTGGACAGAGAAGAAAATAATACTGTTTTGTCGCATCGAATAGAATTGTAATTATATTTTTATTCAATTTGTGGTAGCCAACGAGAAATGTTAATGCATTCAATGTCTATCGACTTAGTAAAGACCTCTCAAATCAGCTGAAAGATATTGAAGTACTTTGCAATTCTATCTATTCAACTTCAATACCCAAGAGGACATGTAGTTTTGCTGTAATAATCGATATGATATTTTTAGAATAAGTGCTTCTTAAAGAAAAGCAATTCAGCTCATCTGCAGCGCAGTTATTTTGCATAGTTTGAGAGTGGACAGCAACGAACGTAACTCCAGAACCCCAGGATATTTAGGCTTCGCCTTCTCCTTCGTCTTGTGAAAACAAATACCACGCGTCGTTCAAGTGATCTGACAAATTTAATAAAGGAACCGATAAATTGGCTGTTGACAATCTCAGACCAACAGCTCACGTCAAATTGACATTGCATTAGAGGCTTGTAACAGGTGTAAAATTTGAATACATCGAGATCGTGTATTCTTTGAGATTTCACAATGGTAAAAGTTTGATATATCTGCCCACATATCTAAACATATTGAACATAGTATTGTAGTATTGTATAGCCACCTACGACAGTAAACATCAACTTTGCGTGAACTTGTGATCTGCAGTTCTGGCCAATAATTAGTTTGACAAGGCAGTGCTTCAACCTCGATGATTCAACACATCGTTCCTTGAACAAAACACAGAAAATCCATGCTAAAGTTGCGTTCGAAAATCGCAGTCAGTATCACAGGTCGACAAATCCATGCCGTGTTAGAATCAAATAGCAGCACTTCCAAATTATTCAATCAGAAGTGAAGCTTAATGTCACGCCATCTTAATTCGCGTGTGTTGTTTACCATCATTCAGTCGTACCTCTGAACATTTTGGTAAAGTTGGTTATTATCATTAGATTAATTAATTTGAAGAGACAACTGAGTTTTGTTAACTCTAAATGTCGCCCTATCTGGAGATGCCCATTTGCAACCTACGAAGCCAAAGATACTAACACCTGGATTGCCTTGAAGTGGCAACGACATCTGTCAACAAGTGTGAACAGAGTTATAACGACATCCCTTATTTTTCGTAAACACTTTTACGATGTACCGTTATCTCGACTCGGTCAGATCAGAAGCTGACAACTGATATTAATGTGTATGCCCTCCACTATCCATCAAACCTGCTATAGACATGCATCTCTCATCTTTAGCCTAGACTGACTTCAAGGCTGTCTAAGTGTTAGTACCTTTGACTTAGTAAGTTTCCCCATAGAGGGCGATACTTGGAGATGAGTAGATGTTGCTATCACACCCTTGACTAGGTAACGTTTATACCGCCCGATTGCTCTCTACAGTTAGATCGCCAGGCTATACTGACGAGTCTAGGCTAAAGGCGAAACATATATGTCGATAGCAGGTCTGACGCACGGTTGAGAGCATACACGTAACTGAGTTTTGATCAGATATGCAGGTGAAATGTAGATATCATACACTGATATAATCGAGCACATTTTTTGCCGTTTTTAGGGATGGGCTGTACGCGACCGATCTTCCATACACAATCTATTATCAATGGACTCGCTTTTCTTATTGTTTGTGGCTGGTTAGGTATGAAGAAATTCGGTACTTTATAGATATCTAGTGATGCATTTGTATTTGGTATGATGATTATGTATGTGTAGTACAATGCCCTTCAGTTGTTTATACATGGAGAAAAAATTTTTTTTTCTAATAACTTTAATACCGTTAGAAGCTTCGGCCACATTTTAATTTGAGCTTTTTTATATACGTATAATCCTCATCACACTCATAAGATGGAGCTAATGGAGTGCATCCTTCTCACACGGGTAAACCTGATTTTTAGTAAACAAATAATGGTTTCCATTTTTTGATTGCCAATTGGATGCTAGAGTCTCTTAATATTTCAATACGTATGAGATGAAGCACAGATCCTGTAGGCCATGCACAAACAGTAGTGTCACAACTTATCAAAATATCACATACATTTTGACCAAGCATGTGCAAAAGCTGTTTTCTGCGAAATGTTTTGCCTCTTGCTTTAGTTAGCACATATTACATTCTTATATGCATACTTTTAGTCCAGTTAATGGGGTAAATTTGAAAAAAATGGACAACATAATATGATTTGAGTTTAGTTTGAAACGGATACGTATTACAAAACAATGTTCTGACTAATATCTGCATGGCAATAGAAAATACTTTTGTCCAGCGAAACATGGCAATTTCCGGAAAAACTCGAACGTGAGAAATTTCAGTTTTGAGTTCTCCTGATGAATTAAAAGTATTTTTTTGCTAAGTTGAAATACAGCAAACTGAATAAAATCCAATTGTGGTATCTACTGTATTTTTTCCAAACCTATATTCCCCACACTGGTTACGTGCTTATCCTAAAATTTCCTGATTAAATTTTATAATATCTATGGGTATGTATTTCCATTTTTTTAACATAGTTTAGCTGGTCAATGGTTCTGTGAGAAAATCATTTGCAGTCAATTTTGAGGTGACCAGATTCAAAAATGGTTTGATCATTCATAGACCAAGCTATCAAAATTGTTTCTTGGTATAATTATCCTCGCTATGTTAGATATTTTGACAATTTGTGTCATTGAGCTTACTGTACATGTACTTTTATATATCGTAAATATAGACATATCAATCGTAGTGGCAAAAAAGAGACCACGTGAATAGTTCCGCAAAATTTGGTCCAAAATCAAAATTTGATAAGCAAATTCGCGTTAGCAAAGGTGACATTCAGATACTAACATCAACATTTTCTTCTACACATTCATTTAGACATAAAATGTACGTACCTACATTTCCTACATTTTCCAACTTCATTATTTTTATAATGGTGCCTTTAAAGCCTAAGAAAATAAAAAATAATGCTGTGGAATGATGAATTATCTCAAAAAACATAAATACACAAACATTAAAATTTCTGTTTTGAAGGTTATCCTACTTGGAACAAGTGTAATAAAGTGCTACTTTTAAGGAAATGTAGTGACTCCAAACACAAAGGAAATGGCAGCGAATGATAAATCAAATTTAGCCGAATTTATGATAATGTCCATTAAATAAGATAGAGTTGAGATTGAAAGTTTGTTGGTAATCGTGGCCTCTACAGAAAATTAGTCAAAGAGTTTCAGAAGAGGAAGCATGATTGGCTTAACTTCCATTTTTCCCTTAATCGTATTTAGTTCTGAGTACGAAGAAGTGGATATGTTCGGAAGAATACAATAATCCGCATTTAGAAACTTGGAAAAGGCGTGACCTACTACGGGATTTGAATCACATACCTTTTGATTGCAAAAGAGGCTCTGCCAACTGAATTAAGTAGTCACTCCTCCCACTCTGCCTAGAAGGCCGATGACGATTGTCGACAATCGGGTGGACGGAGTGCCTACCTAGCTCACTTGACAGAGTGTCTGACCGCCAATCAGAAGGTGGTTATAATCTTGAAGGGGATTCGAAATCAAATTTGCATATAGACTCCCATCTTTCATATTAGCAAGTAAATATATTATTTCTTTATCACTACGTTCCAACTTATGTGAGTTATGTTCTTATTGGCGTTACTTTTCCAATTTTTTTTTAATCAAATTATATTGAATATGAGGGTTGATTGATTGATTGGCGTAAAAACTTTCAATGATCCTCCTGCAAAATTCTTTGACCAACTGAATTTCGAAATATGGAGAAAAATAATATAGTAGTGAAACGGGTGTTATACCTGTCGTTGGCGGTAATCCTGAATTGGCCATTCCGTTCATGGTTGCATGGTGGGTAGCAATCGCAGCCATCGGGTTTATATACGTGCCTTGCGCTGTGGCTGCCATAAGAGCTGCCTGTTGCTGAAAACAGGATGTGTTAAAAGATACAGTATGTTCAGACTGAGTCATAGCTTACTTGCGCTGACTAGAAATGGCATCTCAGACACAATTAGTAGCAACGACTGTTGATGCTAGTGTTGCTACATGCCTAACGCATATTATTTAGCACAATTATAGGTTACAGTAAATGACACTTTTGACAATTGGCGCAATGTACACGATACGCTGTTCCCAAAACATTTTGCTATTGTGAATGGTGATCGGACAATACAAAACAAAATTGTGGGCGTTCTAATGTACGAGGGTCACGCTAAAAGTTTTTGGATACAGAAAAATACAAGGTTTTTTAAAAAAACTTTATTCTGTTTCTTCAACATATTCGCCCCCTACCTCGAAGGTTGCCTCTTCATCGGTGGACAAATGGCGATCTCGTAATTTTTCTTTGATCTCAGGGAATAAGAAGAAGTCGTCCGGAGGATAAGGAGAGTGAGGCAACAGTTTAAAACCATGTTCAGCAAACAAATCGAGTGTTCTAGCGGCGCTGTGGGCGGCTGCGTTGTCATGGTGCCATCGAATACCCCGCAGACCAGCCTTTGGATGGCTCTTGCATAGTTCTTGGAAGACTACAGGAACATATTTGGTTATATACCATTCTGAAGTAACTGTCCTTTGATTTTTCAAGGCTACCGTTGTGATGTATCAACTTTTAGAAAAAAAGATGCAAGCATTTTCTTTCCAACACTCTTGGAACGACGAATTTTCGTTGGAGGCTGCTCACTTTCAAAGCACCAAAGTAATGTTTGCTGCTTAGTTTCGGGATTATAATGATATAACCATGTTTCGTGTCCGGTAACGATATTAAAAGTGTTTTTACTATGCTCATTATCAATTTTTTCAAGCATAAACTTAGTCCAATTGACTATTGTTGCTTTTTGCTCACTGGTCAACAAATGTGGCACCCATCTGGAACACCGCTTCCTTAGGCGGAGGTAATCATGAATGTTCGGACCGCTACCGATCCAATCCCCAGAGAAGCCTCAATCTTGATGTAGGTTATATGTCGATCTTTTTTTTAACCATATTTTGCACAGCTTCTACAGTTTCTGGAGTAACAGCAGTGGGCGGTCCACCTGTGCGAGGTTCATCATCGAGTGTGACCCGGTCCCCTTCAAACTCAGCAAACCAATTAAAAACTGTAGCCCAACAAGGGGCAGAGTCCCCAAAGCAACTCACTAAAGTTTCGTGAAATTCCGCTTATTTTAGTCCCTTTTTTTCGTCATACAAAATCATGGATCGAAAATCGCGACTACCCGGTTCCATTTTCGCGTTAAAATTCGACCAACATTTAGAGGCATTCGAGACCGTGGCAAGGCAACTACTGAACGATTCAAACGCTGCCTTTGCGTGTAAGCACTCACAACTTTAGTCAAAATAGCTGCGTACTCAAACTTGTTTAAACTTGTATAGATTAGGAATATCTAAAGACTTTCAGCGTGACCCTCGTAAATGCTTCTACACGTGATTCGTAGAACTTCTTGGATCTACCCTATATAGTCCATTCTATTTGAGGAACTGATCCACTCGCGATACGTCCGTAGGATTTCAAAGGGAAAATCTGGCATTGGGGTTTACCTGGGCGTAAGCTCCATAAGCTCCGAACTGGTTGAACACGAAAGGGTTGAGGAGACTCATGTTTCCAGCCATCTGCTGCATGCGTCTCAGTTGGCGTTCCTTTTCTGTGTCTGCAAATTTCACTACTAGGCTGGAAGAAGCTCCCTGCAAAGGAAAGAGAACGCTGTAAATATACGATATGCATATATCTATAGTATAAGATTATAGGACGTGTAGGAGTGAACCATACACCATCGAAGGTCCGTCGAGGTTTTATGTTGTTTCGTTCCTTCACCACGCATAAGCGAGGTCGGTGTTACTTCTAATAGAGTATTTTTCGGATAGCTGCGTGAGCAACAATTACGAATCGCCTTTAGATACCAAGATTCTATGAATTTTGTGTACACCTCTTCTATTATATGTATACATTTAACATAATATGTAGGCGGCGAGACAATACATCCATATTAAAGGATACTTATAACTAGAGTTAAGTATGATACAGTCCTCTTAGCGTATGATGGTTGTGAATGACTTGGAATTTCTAATAATGAGCAAAGTGTTTAAAAAATGTTTGAATCAATACTGACTCCTAAGCCCTCAGCTTCAAGGGCTCTTTCAATTTAATTATTTGAAAATTTTTACCTCTATTGACAATGACCATTTTCAGGCAATTTAGATTTTCTTGCCACTGTTCTGAACTCCTCAGACTATCTAATAAATCTTTACATCGTCAGCAAACATTTTATGATCACCAGTCATAATTTGACTGATGTCATCTAGAAGCATCGAAAGAAGTAGAGGGTCTACTTTTGTATATTTTGTAGAAGAAACCCATTTTAAGTCTCATAAATTTTATATCTAATTCATTCCTCGGGCTCTTTGAGTTCCCTTGAAGATAACCTCGTCATAATACTTATCATTTTCCATGACAGAACTCTTTGAATATATACTCCAAATAAATCTCAAAGTCTCTCATAAATCAGCTTTGTCCCTCACAAGACACGGTTATCGCTAAATCAACCTAATTTAGGTTCACTTCTTAGAGCAGAGACACGCGCTAAAAGGCACTGATAACAATCAAACGTTTAAAGCATTTATAGCAGGCGCTGGAAGATTAATTTTTGTATTTTATTATCACAGGGCACGACCACGAAAGGAATACAGAAGTCGAGTTGATTTTATCTACCCTCGGTGAATTCACTCGAGCGAGGTGACTGAAAATATACTTTTTCGAGAGGAAAGGTGTATGATTTATGATCTTCCAATATCTTCAACAGCTTAATAAAATAGAGGTCGGATATCATAACATAATATACATGCCCGAAAACACAATTTCAATTTCAAAGCATTGTTCTCCCAAAAAATTTCGTACGTTAATTTGCGTCTCTAATATGTCATCCTGTTTCACCAGTGATTTTTAGGAGTTTCATAGTTTATATAGTTTCTTTTTTGACAGGGTTCTTAGGTTTCATACTCTTCTTCAAGTTCCATCACCTAACGGAGGTTGGATATTATCATAGCAATCCTGACTTTGTTTGCAGCTGTTCTAAACAATTGATTTGACGTTATTCCGAACCAATCCCTCAAGTTATTCAGCCAAGAGATTCTTCGTCTTCCTTGGTTTCTCTTGCCCTTGATTTTCCCTTTTGTAATGTTTTGTAGCAGTACATATTTGGGTCCCCTTATAACATGACCAAGGTACTCTAGTTTTTTTCTTTTGAGGGTGTTAATTATTTCTTCCTGCTTATGTATTCTCTGTCATAGTTCCACATTTGAGACCCTATCAGTCCAAGAGATCCTCAGAATTCCCCACCATCTTCCGAAAGCCTCCAGTCTTTCCATTTCCGCCTTCATAAGCGTCCAAGCCTCGAAACCATATAGCAGTGTCGAAAAAACACAACACCTCATCAATCGTATTCTAAGTTTTAAATTTATGTCTCTACTGCAAAAAACTTTCTTCAGTTTTACAAATGCAGTTCTTGCACTCTCTATTCGAGCTTTTATTTCCTGATATTGGTCGGCAGTTTCGGTTAGCCAAGTTCCTAAATATCTATATTTTCTTACCCGCTCAATTGGCGGGTTGTCTATTGTATTATGTTATTATTTTTTGTGAAGACCATGAATCTGGTTCTCTTCAGATTCATGTTCAGCCCATAACTTTTGTAACTGTTGTTTAGTTTTTGTACGACGGTTTGGAGAACTTCCAGTCTATCGGTCACTACAACAGTGTCATCGGCATAACGTATGTTATTTATAATCTGTCCATTTATGGTAATTCCCTCTTAGCAGTCATTTAGGCAGTCAATGAAAATGGCCTCACTGTATATGTTAAACAGAAGTGGAGAAAGTATACAGCCCTGGCGAACGCCGCGCAAAATCTCCACCATCAGAAAACAGGTCTTCAATTCTGATTCTCGCTCTTTGATTCCAGTACAGAGTTTCAATAACTGTGATATCTAGACTATCAATATTTTCTTATTTTAAAATACTACCATAATATAGAAACTCAAAACGCGTCAAATCCATTGATCTCAAAAATGTAAGATCTTCAGCGGCTTCAGAGTTAAAACTCGTCAATATAATTCAAAACTGAGCTGAACTATTGGGGTCGATTAAGTTGCAATATGGAGTATTAGAAAAATGAACTGTAACGTCAAATGTGACAAATTATATATTATTATTGATTATATATATAGAACAAATTAGAAGACTATTAGATTAGGCAACATATTTATTTGTTTATTCATTTATTTATTGCCAATTCAGGGTTTAACAAAATATACATTCCAACTATGTTCTATAGTGAGTATAAGAAAAACTTAGACACCTCAAAGCTAGTTCTTAGAATCTGGATGCGTAAAAAAGATTATAGATAACAAAACAACTAGACAATGTAACGAATGTATGGCGTAACTTATTAAAGATGACGTCTTATTCTTAAATGTTTTTCCGACAGATATGAAAAGTTAAGTTAATCAGCTTGAAGTCATCGTAGAGTCCCCAGAACTGCAAAAAAATATTCCCGCCATTTGACGTGCGAAGTGAAAAAGGGACAAAAATAAAAAGATTATAAATCCGCTCTAAAATTATTTACAACATAATATAATTATCCATTAATGGGTAATATAAAAGTTTAGAACACATGCAGTATGTGAACTGATACAGCTTTGAAGCGAAAAACAAAACTGTTCCAATTAATGTTTTTACATATATTGGGGGTGGTTAAGTACATATGTTATTTCTTAGTGATAATATTATTTAAAGTGATTTAAAACTTTATGAAATATTTTTAACGTGTTTAAATTTCAATACAATTTGACAAAGTTGAGTTTTGATGGTTCTAGATAATAAAAATAGTCTTAAATATATGTTGCAATTTACAATTCCTATCAATTCCAAAGTCGATTACACAAATTTAACTATAATAATGTGATAAATATGGCATAAATATGCCTTTTTAACAATCTGTATACACATTACACCGTTAAAAATGTTCACCTCCAAAGGGGGACAAATTATTGTGAAAGTCAAAGTGAAGGTAATCGCCGATTCTGTATTAGTGGGTCAATGTGGTCCGTAAAAATTTGATTGCTCAGACGAGAATACTTTTTCCTTTGTTCTTGCCGGGACGCGATTCAACAAGAGTTCATCATCATAAATATGTATGGATTCGTCTGAGTTGAGGGAACAGTAAGGTTACGTTTAATGTATAAAGGATAAAGTAATCCCCTGAATAAAATTTGCCTTTTTTATTACCACTCACTCTTCGGCGAGCAAAAAATTTCAGAGAAGCCGTCTGGTAAATATTTGCCGTATTCTTAGGGGAGAATATTGATCAATTTTTAATGCGTATTTAGGATAGCAGCGGGTGTTAGCCCAGACGCTCTATGTAGTTTTAGCTTCCGAGATTTTGAAGATGCGCAGCAATTCCTATTGTGAATGGAGACAAGTTGGTGGGTAACCAGAGAGCTTCATTGCAGAGAAGGTGGGAGATAAGCAACACTATGTTAATTATATATGGCACAGTTCTAGGGAAGCTAAGTACTTCTATGCAAGCTACTTTCAATCAGCTTCTCGAACGTAGTTGATGGGCAGATGACCAGAGACAGTTGGAGTTGACACTTGGAGGAAAGCTCATCGCTGAGAGTTTTGCCAAGCATACAAGAATGAGCAAATGGGTCGATACTGAAGCGTCACCAGTGCATCATGATGTGCTTTATTGCCTATTATAATTGGTCACATTTCTTTGTAGCAATAGCACTAATAGAAGTCATAAAAGCTAACATAAGTTTTATATTGTTCGTTGGAGGAGTGTGTGATGAAATAAACGTGATATTTCCGAAAAAACATTTGAGTTGATTCATTAGCTGTAAACTGAGTTTAAGTTTGGTAACAAATTTGAGCTTCCCATTTAACGCCTAATTTTTTCTATGCCTACCCCACTTCTGAGATTTTTCTATATGTCTTGAAATTGACCATTAGAAATTGTATTTTTCAACTCAAAAATGCCAAGACTATAAACAGCCTTCTTACTATTCTTTTGAGGAGAATCTTAAGGGCGGATTGTATTATAATTCGGTTAACCATCTTTTAATAACCTACGCTCTCGAAGGTATGCCATGAATTTTCTGAAAATGATTTTCCAGGGAAATGACTTTTACTTGACATATTTTGAACTGGCCGCTTATTCAAATCACATACAGTTGATTCAAATATCTTTATTAAAGGTAGGCTGTTTTGACAGGTTTTTTCAAATTACTAAATCGAGGAAAAAATTATTTTCAAATTATAATAAATATAACAATACGAAGCTGAAATGTTATTAAATATATTCCATTCAACCGTATGTGGTGCCACCTAGCAGCCAGTATGAAATTTAATGAACGTATGTAAAAATCAAACTCTTTAAATAATATGGTATCTGATTATTGAAATGGCTATTGTCGCAAACATGAATCGGAAAACAATTATGTATATACGCAGTAGTAGCAATATATTAAAAACAAAGGACATTCTCACGAACTACTAAAATCACTACTGCATAAAAAAGAAATTGTCAGAGTGGCTGTAGTAGTAACTTGAATATTTTTTTATTCAGTGGAGCTTAACGTAGGCTTGTGGAGCAAGATGAAATAACTCTCAGCAGTTTTTCAGATCATAATCTTCAATGCTTGGTCAAAGTTTTTATTCGCCCTAAATCCAAACACTGCCATCCAATATCGAACATATATGAACAATGACACAGCACTGTCTGTTTAGCTAAGGTTAATTCCTAGTCAATTAGCCCAACTTCATTTAGCAATGCTTCAGTTACACCATGGCGGCAACCTTGGTATCTGCAATGTCGACCAAAGCTCGTCCTACAGCCATAATTCAATTTCACTGGAGCATAATTTGATATAGCGACAGAGCCACCATCGTAAATTATTTACATTTTACACAATGTACACACGCTTGATGTGATTGTCGGCGCGAGATTCCTCTTCCGTTGCGTTTTAGTAGTGATGGGCGTACACGAATACTGTCATTATCCGTTAATTGCGAGTAGATATAATTATCAATTTCAACATGTCATTATTCTTTTGATTACTATTTTTAGATATATGCTGAGCAACGAACAAATAGGAACTGTGTATTGTCGTCGTTTATGTCTATGAAACACACACACCCACAGAGTAGATACTTGTACCAAATAAGGAAATCCGCACTCCTCTATCAAAGCTTTTCAGCTTATACAAAATATATTGGTAGTGACGTTATCTGACAGTTTTGAAAATATTTCTTCTGAGTAAATATATTGTCAAAATGGATCCAGACAAAAATAATATCGTTTCGAAGTTTTGGACATTTTCTTGTTGATTTATACAGATGCAGGTGTATCAGCTTGTAGATGATATCTATCGGAATTCAGATGAGCTGATTCACTTGGACTTGATTTATAATAATTTGAGATTTTCGTAAGCCTGAAAATTTTGGGAATGATTATGGGTTTTTTAATATTTTTAGGCACCGGTATAACATTTCAATAAATGGTGGATGCGTTGGGTAGACTGTAGGCACATCCACCCATATTTGAAAAACATAAATCATTGCCTTTAATCGGATAAGTTCCATTATGAATGCTTCCAAAATCACATACGTTTGCAAAGAAACCTTATTTACTTTACAGCTGCAGCTACAGTTTTAGCTAAATTTCAAAATATATGGATATAACTCAAAGCAGATCAGAGATAATTTTGGAATGCTTCCTGACATATTCTTTGCCTTAGAAAATGGACTGTGGTCCCTTTATCGAACGCTGTTGGAGACGTCGAGAAGCCAACTGTTCCTTGATTGCTTCTCTTATCTGCATTTTCTTGTTGTCCACAAAACATATTCATTCTGATAATACAATTTTCAATCAAATTAATTAACAAACTAACATGACGATGGGCCATGACGTAAAATATACCCAAAGCTGTTACACCCCTCAAAGTCATAGATGATCTGAGCATTTTCACAGGTCAGATACCTCAAATACCTAAGATGCTTCCCGATATGCAAGGAGTGTTTTCCTAAAAATGAAGAACTTGCTAACTACATTGTACCGGGAAGATCATATACAGATTTGCGAAAGCTTATACTTACATAGGATGGAATCCTAGATCATGGGAAGCCTCTGAAATATGATTTATGCGCAAAATGCTTAGAATGTCGTAGACAGAACAATTTACCAATGAAATGGTCCGAAGAAGAATATAGACAAAGAAATTCTTGGAATTGTGGAAAGACGTGAGATTGGTTGCTTGGGGCACAGTTACAAACCAGAAGCTACGAGTTCATAATGAAGGGCAAACTTGATAGTAGAAGAGGACACGATGCTCATGAGATGAGAAATACGAGTGAGTGGACGAGTCTGAATTCAGAGCCGCTAGTAAAATATACCATAATAAGAAAATAGATTGGAGCACTGGCCAAAAATTTCCTTATATCGCCTCTCAACGACTCCAACTATATAAGCAAACCTCATTCGGACCATAGCATAGCTTAGAAGCCATGATCTAAGGAAATAACGTGTACTCCTGACTACCACAAAGATAAAATGCACATAGCTATGCAATGTATGCAGCTGTTGCACACTGGCCACCTGTTAACGGACTCGGCAGAGTGCCAGCAGTTTTTCCGGGGCCCGGAGCCGAAACAACCTCGGTGGCTGCAAAGGATTTCCTACGTTTGCGGTGAACCGAGCGGGAGGCTGGCATGCCGCCGTTGCAGCAAAAAAGCAGCTATGTTCAACACGTTCAAGGAATGCGATAACGGTGAGCACACAAAGGAAGTGCTTAATTTTGCTTATATTGATAGTGAATCTGTATCTTCAGAGAGGAGATCATATGAAGAATCTTATGCAATCCTCATCTATTATTTTATTATTACTGTGTGTGAATATTAGCGACAATGTTGGCCATACGATTCCTTATCTGCATCATATCTAAAATTATCAAAGCATAAATCTATGAATAAAATAGTTATAGTTGCTGTTTATCACAAAGTACGGTAACTATGCTATACTTTTTAGAATACATTGACGCCAGGGTCAATAACAGAAAAAAGTACAAAGATATTGTGAGGTATTAGAAGACGCTGATGATGCAAACCCAGGCGATTGACATTTAAAGGAATTATTAATTATATATGAATTCCAGGTGCACAAGTTTCTGATAATACGATTATCTGAAGTGCGTAAAGACATTTTAAAGGCGTTATTCACAGTTGAAGTTCAACCTTAGGTGCAAAAGGCCTTTAGGCCAGCCTGGGTCTCAGTCTCGTTATTTCGCGATAGTTACCGTGCTGTCCATGTCGCGACGTGTTCACCCTTTCTTTTTTTCAAAGTCAGTTTTTAGCTTTGTTCGTGTATCCATTGAAAAGTTCTACTTTATATAACCGCTTATTGTTGCTATCATAGTTGGTGCTATAAATATTATAAAGATACAATTTGCAAATCTCAGATACAAAACCAGACATGTCTAATTTTTATACCATTGTTTCTGTTACATAACATATCGAATATGTTTGAATTGGGTAGTACTCATCAATATCAAAATATTGAGTACATTGCTCGAAACTTGAGGTTCTGTGGAATGAAGTTACGATTTTGGCAGGTTTTTTGCATTTCACGCAAAACAAATAATAAAACAAAGTGAATTGTTAAAGTCAACACTGTTACGTCCAAGAAGGGAGTATTTTTTTACAAGGGACAAGGGCATGCAGTTTGTGTATGTCTTCACAATATTTGTAACACCTTCACCATAGTTGAGGCAACAGAGGCGGCAACAGCAAGTAAAACGGTGGAGTATTTTGTATTTTAAGAAGATGTAACAAAACATCTAATCAATTCATTGAAAACAATCGTCTAAGAACATTGTGATTTTTTTTCAAATAAGATAAAAAATGTTTGAGGGGGGAAATTATTCCTGTGTACGCATCTGACTTCCAAGGAAAGGAACTAAACGCAGTACTATCATTATCGTCTATTAAATTAAGTACGTCGAAACATTGGAAGCGTTATAGTAGCAACATCGTACCAGAAAATGAAATTCCTCCTTTTTGCCAATTCCCACGGCAACCTGTCCTTAAATCTCTCTCATATGATAGGTTGAGGGTGGATACGATTACTGTTCCCCCACGAGGGGCTTTGTCTCCCCCGGCATATTGCCGAAAAAATATTACGCGGGTTCGCGTGTGCGTTAGTTTATCGCGTCCAGGCAGAAAGGAGGAAATCAGACGTACGAGGATTTGGAAAATTTCATTTTCGATTCACTGACTCCTTTTAAGTCTTTTCACAGTTGATGGCCGCTGTATGAAACGAACAAGTTCGATTCAGTATTGACAGTTCATCAGAGAATATCAGAAGTACGACGTCGTGGCAGGGCGGGAGACGGGCTTTATGTAATCTGAAATATTTGTCTTTTCTCTTTACCCATCTGTAGGTTTGAAAATGTATTTTTGATAAACAAATACTTTGAATGAAACTTCAAAATTCATATGCTAAACTTAAAACTATTTATAGCTATAAAAACGCGCTATCCAGTCAGACCAAGATCAAACTCAGTGATTCTCGGATGCTCAGCATATGAAGCATATATACTACAAAAGGTACAAAACAGTTGTATTAGATACTCTTTTGGTGTTCTGAGAAGGGACCTAATTTCTAGTTACATCAGAGATGATATGTACATATCTTGTCTATTGTACATAAGTGTCTCTCAAGTAAGCAGCCTGCCTATCTTAAGCTTTGCAGGTCATACGCTGAATATACCTCCTCATAGAACTAGCCAATTTACTGAATACTTTTCCTACATCGGGACCTTTCTGTACAATAGCCTGCCCTCAGATCTGAGAACTCTGTGTAAACTTTGTTTTAAGAAAGAAACGAAACACAACGCTCTCGGCAATTTCAAACTAGACAGTGTTTTTTTTCTACTATTTATGATGCTCAAAATGGTCGACGCAAAATGGCGAATTAAAATTGAGTCTGAGGGCTTTTTGAAGTCGTCGATTTTGATACAGATATCAAAAATATAAAATTCAGAATGGCGGATATAAAATGGCGGAAGGAAAGTTTAGACTTCTTAGATGATCCTAATGTTTAAGTCACTTGCCATCTTTAGATTAACTCCATCAATCTGTAGACCTTATGCCTAACTTTAGAGTTTATTATAATCTAAGTAGCAGAATCTAATCTAAGCTCTACAATTCATAACCTGTCAAATCCATATTTTTAACTGTTGCGTCTGGCAAGATCATTTATACATTGTGGTGTGACATAAGTTGGGAAGCCTGGAAGCTTTCTTGGAAGGTACCTCGTAGTATGGTCCTAAAAACGGCTGGAAGATGTAGTTCAGGGAATAAATCCCCTGTCGAACCGTTAGACTAAATCAATTGTGGACGAAGGGATAAAAAAGGGATGCAATCGCAGAAATCCTTCCATTTCAGGATATCATTGAGGTTCATCGATTCCGAGAAGAATCCTGCTGTATAAGATTTTTAGACGACTCGACCCAGGCAAACTTGAGTAGCCTTGTAGTTTACTAATAGAAAATAAACCTCTCTGAAGAAATGGAGTTAAGTTTGAACTCGAATAAACGCATATTT
This sequence comes from Bruchidius siliquastri, assembly GCA_949316355.1. Taxonomy (NCBI): domain Eukaryota; kingdom Metazoa; phylum Arthropoda; class Insecta; order Coleoptera; family Chrysomelidae; genus Bruchidius; species Bruchidius siliquastri. Next base: position 37,010,204 of record OX438533.1, on the reverse strand, counting down.
TTCACAAGTTGTTGCGTTGTTGTAAGGCCTCAGAAAGCTACATAAATTACTTTTTTTTATCCAGCAACATCATAAAAGCAGATACCTGCCAGATTAATGTTTGGAATTATATAATAGCTCAATATTTTGAGTGGTAAATAAAATATGAGTGATGACTCAGACCACTCCATCACAATTGATTTCTAGGGCTGCTGTGTTCGTCGCGTAGCTTCAATTTGATCCGAAATCCAAATAAATACAAGGGACTAATTTATTTTTGTGTTAGGAATTATTATAGTAGATAACTGCATACTAATTGATTAATGAATGATTTTGAAATTTCGTTTAATCTCTTAAAATATGCGGTTGTCGGTTCACTCAGTTCCTTGAAGATTTCGTTTCAAGCTCTTAAAAAATGGAGTTGTCGATCCACTCAGTTTTTTGAAAATTTTCGTCTGAATTGAGGACTGTTGGTCAAGTTGAAGCATGTTATTGAAATATGAGGAATTATGTAAGTTTTCGAAAACATGAAAGTTTATGAAATTTTAAAAATAGAATTGAAAGATTATGTCAAATGCTTGATTAAACAATGCAATTAAATTCGATTTAGCTATGTTATCATTTTAATTTTAACGAGTTTGTAGACTTAGCTATAGATAACTCAAACAGGTCATAAATTGATGAAGGTCAGGTATTTTGAGAAACGTTTTGATCATTTGACCTACATATAGCCCTATATTTTTCGTAGTACTGAAGTATTTAAAGACTTTTTCCTCCTACTTCTAAAGCTAATTATGGTTATTTCATATACTGGTAGGACAGTCATGTCGACTAAATCCTAACAGGTTTATTATATCGGATAAAGTGGTATCTGGTTATGAGGGTGAGGTCAACGATGCAAGCAATAAAATCAAGAGCCCCAGCTCCAGCAGAGTGAGAAAACGGATAGCTGTTCTTTTTGAATAATGGAATGGAAAATGGTAAAACATTAATCTTTTAAAGTGCTATTACTGTTACCTTCTCGGCTATCCACAGTTCCAAGCCTAACGAGTTGGAAAAACCTGTGTGCTGGTTCATCCAATATATTGGAGAGCTAAATGTCTATCGTTATCAATCATTGATTTCGTTCAAGGCAGCAATTGTGATCTGCATAAAAAATTGTGTTGATATAATATATAATACGTAGATACCGTAAGCTGTTATGTATTTTAGACAAGATTTCAGAAATAGAAAACTTAATTCGAGTCTATACATTAAAACGCGTTGCCGAAGTGACAGTTCTCAGCCATATTGTCTATTAAATATTCGAGTAGTGGTCAAAATAAACATGTCAGATATATACGTAACATCTAAGGCATGTTTGCCGAAATTGTGCTAACCAGTCTCAAGGAGGACGACATGACGTCATAGTATCAATAAAATTACTATGAAACACTGCTATAATAACAAAAGTCCAAAACAACTTTCAAATGAACCAAAAGAAACAGTTAACAGCTGATCAATTGACAAATGAATTAACGTTAAGAAAGCTGCCAACCTATCGTATCCTCAAGGATGTACAAAGGAAACTTTCGCTGAAGTAACATCTTTTTGTGTTAAAACGAAAATACGTAGTTTCACGCGACCACACAACGTAACGTGCTATACAGATCTGGAATTGGGAACTTTTAGTGTAAAACAGACCTGACAGAATAGCTGAACAGAAAAGGGATAATAACGCCATCTAGAGATTTTGTTTAAGACGAGGTTAATGACATTATTTCTGATAATAAAGGACATATTTGGCTACAAACTCTTCCATTGATCTAAAAATTCGTTGTTTTTGAGTTGTGTCACTTTTGTTATCTACCGACGATATGGTGAAATTACTAGAATGATCGTAAACCCAATTATGTCAACAGTGCCGATAAAGGTAATACTTTCAGTATATGTATAGTAAAATCAATTTTTTTCACTAAATACAGTGCATTCAACTTAAACTCTCAGTTTTGTATTTAATAGCCCTTCCTCGCAACAAACGAGCCACTCAGCAAAGATCAAAACCGCCCCCGAATCGCAAACGTGACAACATGAAATTGGCCGAAGTCCTCGTATATCAAAGCAAATTCTGTATGTTTCCATCCCAACAAATCTGTTCCAGATTCGTAAGTCCGGAACTATGTTTGCGGGCGATTTTCATACGAATTCGGATTTTACCGCTTTTAAAACGAATAATCCGCCTGCATATTTCAAGGGAACATTTTCGAAGCCGCCGTCGTTTACTCTGCACGACAAATATTTGTCTTTGATCGAGGATAGTAGCGAGATTTTTAGAAAATCAATGTTACGTCGCGCCGCGCTTTGAGAGTAAGGAAAGGAAAAGTACACAGCGGCAAGTCGTTAACGGTAGTCCCAGTTTGATTTTGTTTGAGGATGTATTAGATACTCACACTAGATTTTGTGCTTTATAAAGGCTGTCATTAAAGTTTATTCGAACATTTTACATATTCAGATGTATTAATTAAGTTATTCTCAATGGAAACGAATCAGTAGATGCCAAATATCAGTTTTCATAGCAAATAGTGCATTGTTTAGAAACTGCTGCTCAAGTAAGGCAAGAGTGTACAAGGACGAATGACATTTAGACATATTGAGCTTCTGATAGAAGTTTTGGAGTGATGTTAATAAAAATTGGCAGATTTCTCAATACTTGCAGCCATTATATGCATTAGAAATGATTAATACCGTATATCAAGCAAGTACACTTACAATGTTGAAATGAAATAATGAAGAGAATCCAGGAGCTTCTTTGGAGTATATGATGTGTCAATATAGATCCTCACATGTGCCTCTATTGGCTAGATTAAGCATTTGTGTGGTAACTTTAAAATGATGAGTTTGATTCTGAAAACCAACCACATTTATTGACAATTAGGTTAACAATGAGATATTAGTAAATAGAATAAGAGGAAATTAGTAAACACGTATAGCTAGACGAGGTTTATAGATTTTATGAAGTTTAATCGGTAAGGGATTGGATAGCATGAAATAGTGGATGAAGAGGCCAACGACGAGATGACCAAAACTAAAGCTCGTTGATGCTTATCGATCCGTTGCTCATTATTGCAGGATTACAGTTCATTAGCTGGCCCGATCATCCTGACCCTTACTGATATCAATCCTCTGTTCCGTACTTTGTGTGTCTGCACATATTACAATCTTGTTAGTGCATACTGTAGTTTTTCATTGTACTATATCTGTAAAAGTATTACATATCAAAAGAGAAATAACTACAATATGGCACCTAGAGCAAAGGACAGTCTATTGGCAATTTCCACAATATTACTGGTTGAGCAATCAACCGGAGCCAGTAATAATGAAATTTTGATATTTGCGAGGAGGCTTCTTAATTATGTTACAAAATTTGGCTTATTTATTCATCTGAACAGTGATAAAAAATCAGAAGTTAAAACAACTGTAATAAAGAACCCCAATGACTTTTTTATTTGAAATGGCACACCCTGCTTATTTTGATTAAATTTGTCTCTCAGACAACTTTTGTATAACATACTTCATGCATAAAATCAATAGTTTTTGAAGTAAGGCCACTCAAAGGTATGCTGTTGTTTTAATTTGTTTGTATTCTACATAAAGACGGAGTAGGCCTTGACGAAAGCAGTGAATTCTGCTTGAGGATCTTAATAATTATTGGCATCTATTCCGTGGTGTTGACAACACATCCAGAAAGTGAGCCCCGAAACCTCGTGTGAGGATAACCAACGTGAGTAATGGAGTGGGCCTCCAGGTAAAAATATAAAGCGTATTTCAGTTTTGAAATACCGAATAAAGCACAATTTGGCAACACAGCAGGATTCGCCTTCGCTCTGGCGCTCTCCAGCAAATCTATTAGAAATCGTTAAATCCTGGCTCGTAGCTCGAAGAACGCAATCCAATTCCACATGTCCTCTCGCTGGATCAGGACATGGCTGAAGAGACATTCTGTTATTGAATGCCCGGGGATAAACCTCGGGGAGGGGATGAGACAGGGGGTGAAGTGCTGGAAGGGAGAGAAGGGCTTTTGTCAAGTGTCCGAGGCATCGACGGATGTATCAGGTAGAAAGCCCTGCTTTTTACGGCCTTGCAGAAAGGAGACGACAGTTTTCCTTTTTATTGTTCGTTTGGCTCTTTAAAGGAACGCTGATTCCTAACTTTCAGGTTACATCCAGCGCACTGCAGGGCTGACAATGGGGATGGCATAAAGGTTACAGTCAGGCCATTGTTATATCCGTGAATCAAAAATACTGATTTCAGCGCAATTTGAATGGAAGTGTGACCTCTGAACCTTATCCTGTAGTTGTTTTCATGATTTTATTTGTCCTGACACACCTTCAAGTAAAAAATAAGGTAAAATGTCTTTTCAGTTCTTGAGGAAAAAAGGGGATATGTGGAATGGAGCGTTGCTATCTCCGATTATTTATTTGTTATGATTCACAATTCACAATATATATATATATATATATATATATATATATATATATATATTCTTATAGATCCGCTCCTGCTTTCTTTGGCTGAAAAACGTAACCATAATAGACTACCTCTGCAGCTTGTATCGAACCAAAAGGTACAGAGAATGTAAATATTTAAATTATAATTTGATGGTTCTCTAGTACTTATATTTTTGATGCTGTATGCTTTGACAACTAAAAGGTCTAAATGACTCACATGAATCGGATCAATACTTGAGGTTTAATGGAATCCATACACTAATGTGTAGTATCAACAGTTGATGAAACAGACGCAGGACAACCTACAGTAATAGAGTAAACGTGGCGACCTGACAAAGGGCGGAAGCGTCTATTTATATTATGTTTTAAGAATTCTAATAGGAACATTTGTCAGTATAGCTTAAACCATAGACCAGATGTCAGGCATGTTGTTATATCAATAAGTAGTTCCTGTATTACTCTGCTACCACTGAGATCTCAAAATGTATGGAGTACTACTGCCAACAGCCATTTTTCTTTAGACCTCCTCACCACCCCTCAACCCAGAACAGAATTTTTGGGCTCCCTAAAAAACCTCTTTTGGTTTGATTCACGATCAGGGACATCCGAAATGTCCAAAATCTGCGTTTGAGCGTTTTTTATTTATATAACTTCTTGACGATTTTCAAAATCTAAAAGCTCTTTCATCATCATCACGCCGTTAACGTACTGTCAAAGTTTCATCAAACTCTGAAAAGTACTTTCCGAATTATAGACGTCGGAGACAGCCAGACCGAACGACGGAACATGAATATGTCACGAAACATGAAGAATATAATCAATATCTCGAGGTCGTAATTTTTCCAATTGGCATGGGAAATATAATGTCTTATAAAAAAAGACTATTTGTCAAACAGCAAACTACAAAAATGAATAATAACCCTTTAATCCCCATTTCTTTCAAAATTTGATTAAGTGCACATGGAGTCTGTTCTGATAAACGGCAGCATTGATGGACAATCTCTTCCGGAGCAGATCGCAGAGCTATGGATCTCGCTTTGTACGTTCGCAGAGCGATATCGCAGCTCGCCATATATGTTTCATCCAGTCGAGCGACCCCAATCACACCCAGCGGCTAATTACAGTTTATGTCGGCCGAGTGGGCGGGTGGCCCTCCGATGGGGCGGCCTCAGCCTACACGGCCCCCAACGCTCGCATCACTGCCTGTCAGGAGATGCTACAATAACTGCAACAACTTTACACTCGTCTGATAAACCAAACGTTGTTTGATGACCGTGACGTCTACTTCTGCCGCAGTTATGTATCTGGATCGGTCAGTAGGGAGACAATGAATACCCAATCACTCTCTGTCCAGCTTTAAATAACCGTTACACCCACGTTCCTCAGGGCACATGATTGACGGGTTTATGTATACAACACCCGATTGCTATGTACAGCTAGACCGCCACGCTATAATAACGAGTCTAGGCTAAAGATGAGACATGCATGTCTATAGCAGGTCTGATGCATAGTGGAGAGCATAGACTTAATATCATTTGTGAGCTTCTGATGTGAATAAGCCGAGATAACGGTACATCGTGAATAATGTCCACGAAGAACTAGGGACATCGCTGTAAACCAGTCCACCCTTGTTGGCAGATGTCGTAAGGGATATCTGTTTCTGCTTTAAGGCAGTCCAGTTATTAAGACCTTTGACTTCGTAAGTGTCCAATGGGCAGCGCCATAGAGCGCGACACTTGGAGATGAGTTGATGTTATGATTCAATCACATTCGCCCACATCTTTTTAAATTATCGCCAATCACATAAGTGTTAGCAATATCTTCAATAATCCTTCAGATTTCACAAAACCTTATACATCCCGAATAATATTTGGAACTATAGTAGGTAAATTCATTCATTTTAGAGAATCATTTTTATTCCACTGATCCTAGATATTTTATTATAGTTTATGTAAACGTTCTGCTACATTGTATTTATATGCTGAAGATTCAATTTCCCTCATAAGATACAAATAATGATTGTAATTGCCATTTTGACATGTCACTTGTCACATGTCACAAAGTTTATCCTGTAATTTAGGACTTTCTTTGTATTGCTTAAATTCCAAGTGGGCTTTTGGTGTGTACCTAACGTCCAGTCCGCCAAATTTACTCTGTACCTTCGGGAAATTTCCAATACATCCACAAAATCTTTTAATGTTACAGCAACGTATGTAGAATGTGTATTATATATACTTGAATACACATATGTAAAAACCTACTTACCTGAATCCAAGAATACTTTTGGTTGTTACACTTACCTGAAACAAAATAAAAACAGTCAATAAAATGCAAATAAATTTAAGCTTCTCCACTGAGATGCGAGGTAACAGAAACGAGTACAGTAAAAAAGTTAATATTAGACCTATCCTTTGGATGTTCCTTTCGTTCACCTTTGCTTGCTTTGGTCATTAAAACTATATTCGTCTAATAAAGGAACTTCAGTAGCGTTTCAGATTTTCAAAATTCAACTTCTTCAGAAGAAAGACAAAAAAATATTTTGTAATTAAAGGCCATTCATACATTAATGCAGACCAACAAAAGTAAAAAAGGTTGCACATGTTTTTTGTTAAACAATCCCTCCCATTGCAGATCTGATCTTGCTACAATTAGAATTAAACTTCTGCTAAATTTAGGCGATGTCTTTGTTGGCTGTTCATTCGGGCAATTGATGAAAACGTCAATTCGCACCAGTAGCAGGTGGCAAATGATCAAAGCTTCTGTTCTTAATTCTGGATATTCTGATTTATCTGATTTAACTGAAAGGTAAACAAACTGACAGCCTTGAAATCAAATGGCAATGTTCCATCGGCAGATAATTCCAGCAGGTTTATTTTTTAGTCCATTCCTAAATTTGGCTTACATATAACAACAGCACTTGAGAACGGATTTATGATCAACCTTTCCCCAGAGCTGGCTGATAATTCTGGCACAGATAATTAAAGACCAAGGCTTTTTTAAATTTCTGTGAGATAATTTCAGTACCCGGTATGTTTATCCCAGACGTCACTTCCCTAATAAAAGAGTTAGTCAACGAAATGTTGTTTTGATTTATGGATAATAAACACATGGTTATTTTTCTTGTGAAGCCATGGATTTTATCTTTAGGAGTAATGATATTTTCATCACTACCTTGAAGGCTTTTATTCATGGTATTCAAATCCTTGAACTCCAGGTCACAAATTAAACTGGAATAATCTGACCTGAACTGTTACTATCAAACATTATGTTAGGCTAGGTTACAATGAGGCCCGAGAGATGAATAATAGGTTCGATTATTTATCCATTTCACATTTTCCTAAGCAGTAATAATTTAAGTCCATCAAGTAATTCCGCGAAGGGTATTAGTGAGTTTGCCTCCACCGCAAATATACAAGCTCGCATTTCAAAGAGATGTGTATGCGATTACACGCATATGGCTAAGGCTGAATGTTCTCTGAGACGATGAGGCACCCGTTTCAGTAACAGTCCCTGTGGGGCTGGATTCCCCTTTGTCTTCCAAAATTCCTGTTCCGGCTGCCGCGGCGTCCTTTGCTCTAACGAACTCAGTTGCGTAGCTAGGATTGCATCCTGAAGGAGTGAAACGTATGGCACGAATGTATGATGATGGGATAATATTATTATAATAATCTATCTACAGTACCACGAGTCAATACGAGAGTATTTGACGTTATAGCTTTGTTCTAACAGATGATCCGTTATCGAACCTGAAGCCCTACTTCAGAATCAAATCTGGGTTCTCTGATGGAACAGCGATTCGTTTCCTATGTCACTTTTTTACACGTAAATATAACCTAGAAAATATGGGAGGGTTTTGTAAAACTCATCTCCACACGTCGCGCACGGTGACGCTACCCATTGGCAACTTACGAAGTAAGAGTCTCAAGACTTGTACTGCCTATTCCGACAAGTCTAGGCTAAAGACGAAACATGCATGCCTAAAGCAGGTCTGATGTATAATGAAGAGCATACATTTGAAATCAGCCATGTCCAAAGATTATACCGAAGTCACAAATGACTGAATCGAAGGCTGTTAATAAATCCATAACATGAATTCTTCTAATCACATAACACAAATTTATTACAGTGATTCTCACTACCTCTGGCTGTTCTAGACTTTTCATTTAGGTTGTTTTACATGTTGAAACAGTCTGGCGTATCCTATTTCGAAAAAAACACTTGTGTACGTTCATGATTGCGCCCCTAGCAATATCAGTCAGCCAATAAAATCGATTCCCAGACTCACTGTCGGTTCCTCAACAGTTTAGTATCCATGTGAGGGGGAATCCCCAGTTGTTGCCAGAAGGGTTGGCGTGATGTATGTACAAAGTTTTACAAAGTGAATACAAGACTACAAGACAGTATACAACCTTGATCTACCAGGGGAGAATTGGAATTAGGCAGCCGTTTGCTGAGATACAACAGGAATTAATGATTATCAAGAAAGTGTTTCATTGTGTTCATAGCGGGAAAGGCGCTTTGACGTACCAAGTGTATTATTGGCTTGCATATCAAACCTAATATATGTTTTCCAGTCTGCTGCAAAATATATATGATAATCAATTTTCATGATTTACAGCAGCATCCCTTGTTCTTCATGAACACTTTTATTATGTACCGTTATCTCGGTTTATCCACATCGGAAGCCACCAACTGATTGATCTCCACTATGCATCAGATCTGCTATAGACATGGATGTTTCGTCTTTAGCCTAGACTCGTCAGTATAGCCTGTCGGTCTAGCTGTAGAGAGCAATCGGGTGGTATATACGTACTCCAATTCAAGGGTGTGATAGCAACATCAACTCAGCTCCAAGTGTCGCCCTCTATGGGGACGCCTATTGGCAACTTACGAAGTCAAAGGTCCTAATACTGCTTCAAGGCAGTCCAAGTGATGATGATGAGTTGATGTAATTTTTGATTGCAATATGGCTTTCACAAGCATAGATCGACGGAAGATCTTCTAAACTACATCACACATACCTGTAGCAGAGCAACTGAGTTTCATGGAGAGTGTGTCATCAAATACTTCTAATCCAGGTTGTTGCTTTTTTATCTATATTTTTGTATGAGATAATTTCATGAGAAAATACTACACAGAGGAAGGGAATTTAACAGTTTCACAAATGAGTCCAACGAAATTGAGGGGTATAGACTGTAGAGTATACATACTCCAAGATCCTCCGCATAATTTATAAGTGGCGCATGGATAAGTATTGGCTAACATAACTAAAACTGCTTGAAAAAATCTACTTTTTCTACCATTCTTCTCCGAGTTCTTAGATAATAGGTAGGATTTTGATATTGAATCAAAAGGAATCTTTCTGATATGGGGAATCTACTACAAATTTCATCAAAATCGGTTCGATAGTCTTCGCGATATAATTTTGAAAACCAGTTGACAGTTATTAATATTGCACAATGTCTAAACTAAAATTAATCACCTATAAAAAAGTGATCAAACTTATAAATCTATTTGAAAAAATTAAATCAGATGATGAGGAGAGCTGTGGTGCTTTTTTCAAAGATTCGTTTTTCAGGACTTTTTGCAATATGAAAAATGTTATATTCCGAGTTTAAACCAGCCAGATCTTGTGTAAAATCGAATTATGGAACGTTTTCTTTAGCAATTTTACTCTAAAACGTATTTTTTTATACCAGCTGAAGTAGCAGTTTGTTTAATACAATTTTGAAAAGTCATATTAGACGCCTGCGCTCAAATGATCATTTCTGGTAATACTTTTGGACTAGTTGAAAATTAAATTTCCATCGAATTGCAAGATTTTTAAAACAGATGTTGACTGATTACCATTCTTCCGATACAAACTACAGAGAATACAGGAGAAAGACAGAAACCTCTCACTTCTTGTCTCTCTTTTCCACCTATCTCCATTTCCACAACGTTTTTAGACCCCTAAGACCATGTCACAATACAAATTAAAAAGTATCATTCCGACACGATCGTCCGTTCCCATAAGACGGCATCATCCCAGTTTGGTGCACCCCATGAGCTATTTATGAACTCGGTTTTGGTGCTGTGGAGCTTTTAGTTCTACTTAGAGGGTCCCTTGTTACCGTTATCCGGCGACATAATTTTCCTCTTAAGCACATTAAATGTGGAAAGTACACGGCGGAGCAAGACGGATGTCAACTTTAATAATTTAATTTGGATACGGCTCCCGGAAGGGCAAACGAGAAACTGTCACTCTTTGTTTTGTTGAATTACTCCTGGATTTACTCAGAAGGTCGATGGTCCATTTGATTTGACTCACTTCAGGTTTGTGATCATATGGTATACTTACACACAGCACAAAAGCAATGTTTGAGATAACACTAGTCAACGTAGCTGTTCAAATTCAAATTCTCCATTCCTTTTTTTTTGTTTTCATCATAGGGGAGGAAAATATTGGGAGCACAAAGATGCTCATGTTTGAGATACTCTCTATGACATTTTGTGGTGTTCATATGAAGAAAATCTGTCAATCCTTTCCTTATTTCCGTCAGTCGCCCTGTAAGTCTGTCGATTTGTATGTTAGCGATTAGGGGGAGGGTTCTGATTGATCGTACTTTCATGACTCCCTAGCTCTTGATAATTTTCAAAGATAGGTTTTCCAATGTCTTTCCGTACTCAGGAGAACTATCTCGATAATTTCTCTTGTGAAAGGAAATGGATTTTCTTAAGTTTTTGCAGTACACAAAGCATATTTCGTTACGTAGATTGTGGATGCTTTTCCTTAGTTAAACTCCCCAGATGACAGATGAAAATTGTGAAATAGAAGGTTTCATAAAAGAAAACGACGTTTTTGTGACGCGCTGCGATTAAGTAATTATTTAAATGATCGTCACACAGTCAAAATTGACTGTTTACAAAGGTTATCTGTTGACTAGCTAAGTCTAAGTACCCCGTCCTGCCATTACTATATTAAATAAAATTAAGAAACCCTCATAAAACCTTAACCATCATAATATTTCTTAGGAAATTTCTTGTCACAGGATACACCATTCCTTTAGCTGAATCATTCTTCTATTATACCTTATGATAACAATACTAGATTTTGAAACACTGATCTTGTATTCATGATAGAATTTATTTAGCTAGTTTATAACTGACCTCGTTTATAAACAATGAATTTGTGAATTGTGACATTCAGACGATGATTCAAATATTACATCGAAACACGTTACAAACACAATTTTTATTTGTGAAACCTTGTGCTCAAATAGCCAACTTTTCTGCTATGGATTTTGCCTAACAGTATGCCTCGAATTTAGGGGGTTGTGGGTACGATCCCCACTGGCGACACATTTTGATTAATAATTTTTCTAATTATCAGTAGTGCATCGTAGTGAAATACGATACAAATCTGTTGCTTATTTCCTTATAACTTCAATTACCAGATGTAACAAAATTCTCTTTGTGCCAGGCGACCATGCAATTTATAAACTACAGTAGCCCTGTCTATGCGCCTGACAGGGCGTAAACCGAACAAATCCCTGTAAAATCACAGCAATAAATCTACCGCTGGCTATGCAGAAGAGCCTTTTAACCACTTTTAAGCAAATTACTTTGTAGTATCTTTGTAAACCGCAAATACATTTACGGCCACTGTTTCCCGGCGGTATTCTGATTTTATTGCAACAGAAACGTCCGCATGGAATCGTTTAGAAGTGATGATGCGGATTATTAGATATTTGATTGATTTTGGTGTACCACAACGGCTTTTAGTAACTTGTAACTATTAAAATGTATGTGGATTGTAGATGCTCTTACTTGGTGAGACGCTCACATCATTAATATAGCATTGAGTAATTTACAGACTAGGTAATGCGTTTCGTATGAATGTTGCTGCACAGTCTAAATACGAGTCAAGGCATACCACGAATATAAATAATATTTGATTGTATTTTCAAGCTTTCCCTGAATATGCTAACATAGATAGCGAAACACGGGTGTGGCTTAAAAAAGTAGTTCGGGAAGTGGTAAAAGTGGTAGTCTCAGGGTTTGTAATTAATATTTTGGTTATTTACAAGAAATAGAAAAATCAGAAGGACTTATTTGTTCTACAATCGAAATGAAAGTTGTATTGTTCCGAACCATTCATTCTGATACACTTGAAATGTCCTTTTATTAATACTAGAGTCTAGAGTGAAGTCGCACAAAGCTGTTGCGTCTTAGTTATTTCGCCTGCTATCCCAAGCTGATTGGGACCTGTCACGTCAGCATCGCCCACAATGGCCTTGAAAGGCCCACCACAGTCGAGATTTCGAAGGATCGGGTGTATTGAAGGCGTTTTTGTCCACCTCGTTGCCTCCACCCTGCGTCCTACGAAATATAGAAAGTTCGCCGACAGAGTGTTAGATGGATTTGACACGGCTTTTGTTGACTTTAATTCCTGTTACAGCAGGAGACGGCCACCGAATCTCGACAATACATGGGCGTCGGAAACGGGAAAGGTTACGAAGGAGGTTAAATTGCACATTAATAAATTATAGCATGGACAATAAAATTCCAGAAAAACGAGAACGGAACCAAGAGAATGCAGTGGTTGACCAAGATTCAAGTTTAACCTTCCGTCGCGTTCTCGGGGTCAATAAGATCATCAGATCCTGGACATGTTCATTACGTATGTCATTGTCAGCTATTCTGCCATCTTGTTTGTTTATTCAAAATTCGTAAAAAAATGTTGATGAGATCTCAACTAACAAGATGACATGTCAATGGGTTACCATAAATGTTGTGCATCTAGCTTTTCCTGCCGTTCTCGCTCCTGCTGATGTTCTCGTTCCCTATCTCGTTCCCGGGAAATAGTACAGCCCCCCAAAATTATTTTACCAGTTATTATCGAGTGGTTTAGATATTTACATATGTCGCAGGAAAATCAGCATGAGAATTTCATCAAATCCCTGAGGTAGTAATTTGATGTAGGAATTTTCTCAATGAAGATAAGTGATATGATTGACCTGTTTCAGTAACAAAATTAGATAAACTGGTCAGGATTCGTACATCTCTATGTTTCGCTTGTTATCCCTCACCTACACATCAAAGTTCCCATACAGTCCAGCCAAAAGGTGAAAGGAGGAAGACGTAGTGGTGGATTACACAGTTTCAGTGTATGCACCTAGGTACCTCAGCTGGAGTTATAGAAGACCTAGAAATGCAGTTCGAATAGCTACAACAACATTTACAGAAACAGTTCCAAGGACTAACCTAAGCCTGACTGAGGGAGGTATTTCTGTGAACTGAATGTAAAACAAAAAGTAATGCCTGTGAAAAAGGTAACGCACCTTGTAACTCAAAATGCCACAAATCAACAACATGTATCAATAAATGTGAATGAATATCTCTATTTCTCAATTACATTCAAATAAAATGTTTAGGGTTTCACTAAAAACATACATTTTGTTTAACAGTATCAGCTAGAGCATCTTTTAAATTAGTTTCGAATAAACGGTTGGTATTTCAATGACTTTTTTGTATTTTCTACTCTACATTTAAAAATGCATGGTTTACTAAATGAATACTTTAATAACTAAACAATAATATTTGATCTTTTCACTAAAATAGTTAAGAGACTCAATCAAATCGTTTACTTTCTTCAGAGACCTCACCCCAAAGAGTAGTTATTTTAACTTATTTGACAAAATGTTTCAAGATTTACAAAATTCAAGAGGATGATTTTGATTCACGTACATTACACAGTCACAAGTTAAGCTTGTGGTAGAACATTTTCAATATTAACAACCGCAAAGAGTAATGTCGACAAGCCTTGCAAAATGTTCATTATTTCGAATTATTCATTTATTATTATTCTATATATTAACCGCAAACCGAAACCGATGCTAATGACATGACAATGTTGTTTCAGTGGATGCGACTAACATTATCAGAACAAGAAAGGGCATTATCTGCTTTTACTAATATGGTTTTCATCTAAACTTTTTTCAACATTGACAGATTCACCTACTGCTGTTATAAATCCTGAATATCTCGTCATAGATGCAGATATCATGTGTGAAAATCAACCATAATTAATTACCAATTTTGCAACTTTGTCGTATCAAATGTCTTCAATAAATTAGTTGCATACTACGTCTATGCGTTGTCGGTCCCAGCAGACCTATTGGGAAATAGGGGGCTTAAGTTATTGAAAGAAAACTTGTGCTTTCTATTTACTTTGCGGCTTTGATATCAAAGCCTGTAATTATCTTTTGGGGAAAGAGGGTGTAAGAAGGCGTGCACGAGAAGAAAACTTACAAGCTCACGAGGGTTTTGTGTCCCTTGAAATATATTTCTGGTGGATATATCTTTATATAGATTTCATATTAAGTTGGCCACGCACAAAAAAGTTATCGAAAGCTCAATTCCATCGCAAACATCTCAAGAGGTAGGCTTTATTACGACCAAGTCTATAGGGTTTTTGGCACCGCGGGTTTAACCTGTGTAAAAGGATCGCCTTTGTAGATATATTTTGTAGTCTGTATTGTCCTGGTGGTTAATAAAAACCATATATGACTGCAGATACAACTTCAATAACTAATAACGGTACTAGTTGATTAAGATTTCAGCTATTTTGTTCTTTATAAAAGTCGTAACGTCGTTCAACTTATGGCGAGGACAGTTACAATGGTATTCAAGAGAAAAATTATCACCAATCATAGAAAGCTTCTGGAAGTACTTTGTAGCTTTGGAGAAGTGGAGAAGACAACATCGAATGCCTAGAAACTAGTAGTGGATGGAACATTTTGAAAGCAGATGACTGCAAAATGCCTATTGGTGCTCGAGATGTGCTTCCAGAGGATCACATTGACCATGACACGTTTGAAATTGTAACCATCGGGGAACAAACTTCTCGCCAGTCATTCCACAGCCCCGAATTCCTCCAAAAGGACGACCTTTGGAAGAGTCTCATTCTAGGTATTGGAAGTTCGGTCTAAAGCCTGTTTGTCTTGAGACAGCTTAATCGAACATTTACTATGATACAATATATAGAATAGGGATGAATCAGCCACATTGCTTCGATGTTCTAGACTGTAATGTTATATGTAAGGTCCAGTTCCAGGTTCTAGAGGGCCGAACTAGCGATGCTGGCGAAACATGTTACTGTTAATGTCAATCCCCAGAGGTTGATGAAAGATGACTCGAGTATTGGGTCCTTCTCCTCCATAGGTCATAGACCAGCATGTGGTCTTCTTGTCAAGGTGTCTGTTATTTGTGCATTAATCTGAACCGTATTTGTTGAATCCTACTACACCATTCTCTCGATGTCTTCCTTAATCTAAGTAACATGTTACTCTTTCGGGATGGTACCGGTACAAATGAGAGTTGAATCTAACAAACATTTTCATTGAGCTGCATATTACTGCCATATAAATCTATGTAAATTGAAATTTTTATTCTATGTAAAGAAGAAACTGTCCACCCTTATCCTTGTGAAAAATTATACATTGCATCCTTTGTTTTGCAAAATGACTACGTATAATTAATTGCTACCAGTTCACGTCATGATCACGTATCACTCATGCTATCTTGTATCTATTACAAAAACATATTGTATGAGTTATTACCTGGTATCACGAAACAATACACAAACAGTACCTCAGAAGAAAGTCCAGGTAATAAAGCGTGTGATGATGATCCAAGGACGATATCTGATATGATATCACCTTACGAGCTGTGCCAGGAGACAAGATAGAAAACAGTCTCAATGGCGTAATTGGGTTTTTTGTTCGGCTACAGGTATGAGGCGTAGAGGATCCATTTCAGAGAAAAACATCTTCAAGTACGTATCAATATGATTTCATCTCAGCTTGAGGATAAGGCTGAGGTTAACTACCTCATACGTATAATTTTTTCTGTATATATTCGTTTGGCTGGAAGCAATTTTCGATGTAATAAAGGGCTCTTATTGCGAGGTGATATTGGAATAAATGAAGGAAATTAACTTATCCAGTGCGGTGAAAAGGGTTCGAAGACACGTGGTGGGTTCTCCGTCTAAGCCTTACCTCAAACTTCAAATGCAAGTGAAAGCATCCACCATCTTCAATCAGGTCTGTCAATTCTTACAGTAGAAACCGTATTTACGAATATATTTACTGGTGTCTAAATATATATAATTTCTGAGGAAGCCAAATATTACCAGAAGTGTGTATTTAACATGCAGTTTCACAAATAAAACTCCTTTTCTTTCAGATTAAATCATCCTCGGATAGTCAAATTTGACTTAGAACTACCCGGATTACTTGCTGACTAGTTAACTAAATCCTATTATGGATACAAAGCTAGAGCTCTCAATCCTATCCTATCTACCTATTCTTCTATTAAATTAATTATTTTGTCTTTCTTTTGTCTGTCTTACGGAAAATCTTTTCTGGTGACTGCATTTGCACTAGTGTTTAAGAAAACCCCTACAAAATCTTAACCATCGCCGTTAATATGTCTTTAAGATTTTTCATATGATATACTATTTTATTTCTTGAGACATTTCATATTATTAAATATTTTATTCCTTGAGCTATTTCACTTTTCTTAATACATTCTATGACTTCAGATATTTCAAGAGTAAGTTGACATAGAATACAAATAGATGGAAACTAGTTGTAGTGTATCGATAAAAATTGACTTTTATAGATCAGTCGAACCATTTACTACAATGAAATCAGGTTTGGCACAATTTGATATTTCTGGATATTGTTTTTTGAAGAAACTAATATTTTATAATAATAATAATGAAATTTGAAATGAACAGCTGTCTATTTCTAGGGCAGGTTCATATCACTTCGTGGGCATTATCGAGTTAATATAATTGACAAAATTTTTGTCGCTAAATAAATCCCAGTTAAAGATCTGTGCCTGATCGTTCCGAACCGGGTATTATTGCGTAAGGGTGTGAAGGGATTGCAAAGGAAGAGGAAGGGGTGTGCGGCATTGTGGCCGGTTCGGCGAGAGTGGTTCGCCCGCGAAGGGGTGGCTGGCAGTGACATGTCGCACTCTCCAGTCTAATGCACATGTTTCGAGCTTGCCGACGCGACGCCACCCGACGCCGTATGTGACGCGACAATCTAATGAAGCAATTACCGCACACGTACTGTAAGTCGACGCCGAGCGGCGGCGGTGGCATTTACAAGCGCTACTGCAGTTGCTGTTTGTTTACCGGATGCCACTCAAGCTACATGCTGCATCAGCAGATGCTTGAAATTAAAAGAATGGTGTTAAGCAGATTCCCACGCAATTGTATCACTTTTGAAATAGAGATTTTGATCCGAATTTTCGTATCTGAACTGATTGTCGGAAACTATAGAGCTTTGTTGCCTTTATCATAATAGTCACCTAGTGTCAAAGTTCTATCAAAATCACTGACCGAGTTATAGCGAGGCATAGGATTATACGGCTTTTGGTCTTGTAAAGCCAACAAATAATTTGTAATTTTTCGTGACTAGAATACTTTTCTTGCCATTGGCGTGGGAAGAAAAGATGGTGTCAAGGCTAAATTTTGAATAACCTTCTGCCTTCCTTACAATGTCAATTTCAGAGCAATTTTCATAGACCTTCTGCACCCATTGCTCAAAATGCTTCTACACTCCACATCGTTTGGTTTCTTCAGTGTCTTCCCCATTACACTAAACACTAAACCAGTAGTGTTCAAATTTCACTGCAATTTGAATAGTGAGAGAGTTATAGAAGGGCAGATGTTTATTTTATAGACCGGAAGAAAGCTTTTAAAGATGACAGTACTTCCCTATAGGTATGGAAAATGTAACGTGTAATCTCAAGTTAGTATAATGCTTTTCAAGATTATACAAGGCCACCTATTCATAGGTGGAATGGAAAAGTATTAGGATAATGTTATTCGCGTTACCTCCGGAAACTTAATTCGTTATCAGTTTTCACAGTTGTTTACCTAAAAGGCCGAGATACCATCAGCATTGTTACATAAACACATACAACAATCACAGTTTTGAAAGCATCATAATGACGCGTATGTCCGCCATCCATTCATTTCATCGTATTTGTAACCTTCCAATGCTATCAAAGCAATTTCTGTTTATAGTCAAGAATTGTGTATGATACCATCTGCACGCGATGTACAAATTACCCAGAATAATATAAATAAATCATTAGCGATAACGTCCGAGGGCAACCAGTTATTTAAGGAGCTGTTAGCATGGAATCCTCATGCGAAAGACAAAAAGTACTGTTTTTATGCAGGTTAAACTGCTGACCTTCTTTGTAATGGACTCTTTTTCCTTCGTTTTTACAACGTATGTCAGGAAACACGCAGAATTATTCACAATCTAGCTCAGGGCGAAGAATACAAATTATTATTATGGAAACGGCGGATCGACTAGAGCAGATTCTATGGAAAAAAAGAGTCAAGTAGATTGACTCATTACTATCCACGCATTAATTTTTATTAATTTTCTAATTATGTAGACATTAACATTTTTAAGATTTCTTAATAACTGAATATCCAGTAATTTGTTCAGAACTTCTAAACATACTTCTAAACAGCTTTTAAACTTGACAAATAATTCAAAAATTAATTTTACTAAGAAGGTTGACGCGTCTACCACTCTGGCCATAGTATAACTTTAGGAATAAAGACATGAATAGGATTTTACAGAACGATTCAATTTCAACAAAAAATATTTTAACTATTGAACGATCTTAATCTATTCATGATTAATGAAATCCAGTTTTTTCAAAATTTCGAATACTTCAAAAACTTACTTCAACTGCACTAAGAACTCTGAGATCCGGTAATAATATTTTGTAAGCTAATATAACTCAAGTGAAACCGACCACCAATAAATTAGTTATTATCTCTATTCAGGTTGAATGCAGTAATGTTTAGTATAAGCAGTTGGTGAAACAGAAGCAGGACAAACTAGGATTATATTAAACATGGCAACCTGACAAAAGCCAGGAGCTTCTAATCCTATCATGAAACAACGAGAAAATTCAAGATTCTTCTCGATTAGAATACTTCCTCGCCAATTGGCGTAAGAAATAAAAAAAGTTTTTTGAGTTTGACGCATCGTGTGGCGCCAATTTCAGAAATATTGGGTAAGACGGGGCTCATCGGTTTATTGGTTATATATCTGAATGCTACGAAACCAAATGCATGGTCATTGATTACGCAAAAATTTAAATTCCTGCAATAACGCGATTTAAACTCAAGATTAAGGATTTAGAAGTGCAAAGTACTGTGTCCTTGTAATCTTACCTGTTTCACTGCTTGTAGTGTCGAAAAATATTTATTTCGGAAAATGAGGTACTGGCATACAAGCTCAGCTATAGATCTTATTTGTACTGTCTAGCATTTCAATGAACTTATTGAATTCTTATCCCTTCAAATGAATGAATATATATGGAAAAATATGGAAACAAAATCAATAATATGTACATGGATATAATCTAGGAATAGTATTAACCTAAAATTCAGCGGAAGATCTCATCGTGAAGCAACATGCTCTGCTTTCACAGACGTTAATCTATGTATGTAAATTTCATTAAAAACGGCTTATGTATTTCATTATATCTGTCATCCCTTTGTTAGGTTCTATCTAAAATCCATTCCGTGATTACCAATTATTCAAAAAACCGTATTCGTGATATTAACAAGATTAAAATCCATTATTCAGTGTTTTTGTATGAACGGGTGGGAAGGGTAAATATTTGTTTATACACTCGGATTTTAATTAATTCGGGATCAATGGAAAAAAATTTATAATATTTCATTTGGATGAAGTAGTATGTAGTTTATCATGAAAATTGATTGTAGTGAAAAGCTCCGTATAAGCGTTCACTATAAACCAAAAGCTACAACCTGTCACATAGTGGATTATACAACAATATAGTTCTGGTAGTCCTCTCGTTTATACGTATTTAGCATATAAAGTAATTCACAATTTTCAATGGCAGAAACCAGTCTAGGGTTTCCACAATAAAACATTATATTCCCTCTATGATGGAGTCGAGTAAACAATTTGTGTCCTAATATGGAATTATTTAGAGAAAATGCTGTCTAGAACTAAAAAAAATCCTCAAATATTGTGGCAAAAGTCAGATATATAATAAAGTTTGATAAGAAATTATTTGTGAAGTTAGCCTTAGTCAAAATTAATCTTTTCCATGTCTCCAAGTGATCTTTCAATCACTTTCCAAATCTTTCCCGCCAAACGACTTTCTTCACGACAGATTGACTGTAGTGCACCATCAATAGCTATAAATAGACATTTTTTGAAAAACCATTTTATCCAAAATGTCGTCTCGGGTAGAACTAGGGGGCAAAAAAATACTGTCAGTATGTCACACCAATCGATGACAGAATTTGAGGGGCTACCATGCGACATTTTAAGAGCTGTGAAACCTGATTTTCCATAGCACGCCACTGGTGGAACCGGGGGTGGAACCGACGGTTTGGGTCTAGGACACATTCCTACATGCGATGGCGCTTAACACGGTCGGTGCTGCTTTAGTCGTAATTAAATTTTCTCTGTGAAAGGTCGCTGGTCCCGTTACAGTGTAAATGTTTTGACTTCGAATCAGGAACGGATCCAGTCTGTTACCACACACAGGTTTCCTACCTTTCCTCGCATAGTTACATACATTTTTATGCAATAATACTGATTATCTTGATGATATATATTTTCTTGGGGTTGACACTTCTGTGACGATAAAACACCATATATAAAAGCCTTCATATTTAGAGACATGTCAGATAGAGATGTTCAACTTTCCTAACAATGGTTGGACTTATATGAAAGTTTTGAAATCATCAGCTTCATTTCCTGTAAGCGTTTGAGAACTTATGACCAAGCCCTACGAGAAGGAGAAGAACTGTTAAAATTTCTCCAGGACCTGAAGTTCTCAGGGGCCGGTGCCATGCAGAGCAATTTTAAAATGATTTTTTCAACCAACAATTTACTATCAGGGGTCTCGCATCCTGTATCCTCCCTTGTCCCGATTTTCTCTCTACGGCCTTGCTGAGATAGTAGGGGATAAAAAATTACATTGAAGAACATATTAAGCGTATTTGAAAGAATATTGAAAGTCTTACCACTATGACCCATTGAATTAACTTAACGCGAAATTGTGTTACGAGTCTGTATCTCCTCAACATTATAGAAAGCAAGCAGATATCAGTATATCGAATTTTCATACTTGGATTGGTATCACCGATTCGCTGGATTGAAAAAACACGGCGATCGATGGTTACGTTGCGATTAGCATAGTAATTGAAAAATATCCAGACATTTGAACTTATCGAGGGCGGTAATGGAAAAACAGTCGACAGACGGAACGTCTGGATGGCGATGCTGACCAGGAGCGTGTAATCAAATTCGAAAGCAATTCCACTCCTGTACTTATGTCGGGTATGGCAAACATTTTTTCGGCCTGGCAATTTAGTATTGTAGAAGTAGCTGAAAAGTACAATGAAATAAATACACGAGTTTTATAACGCTATCTTATAATAAAAGTCTCAGGAACCGCCTGAATTCATTTTCGGAAATATCAATTTTAATCATGATAGGGTGAATCGTGAGTATTAATCTAAATATTTGAAAAAAATACAGTTCTTTAATTGGAACCAAAAAACTATAGTTTGTCGAGCATATGCGATATCAAAATGCAGGTCGACATATTCAACTCATTGTCCAAGGGTTTTATCACAAATTAGGAAGAAATATAATTTTTGACCACTTCATAATAAAAAAATCTATATTTTTTTTAACATAGGACTGTCAGGTCTGTAAGTTGAGTATGAAATAGCTGGTATGCTGCGGAATTATCAAGATATGCAATAGAATGAGGTTGCTGTAAAAAATGCAATTTGTTCAAGTGGATCCACAAATTTTCTAGAGCTTACCGGAGAAGGATCTATAAAATTTTTGGAATAACTTGACCACTATTAAGTCTCTGTTGGTCAACGTAGGTCATGAGAATATGCGATTCTAATTAAACAGGAATAGGAATAGTAGGGAAAGGTATAAAGCTTACGTGTGGCCGTTTCCACAATTCGTGGAGCGTTTCTACTGAATTCCCCATTTGTAAAGTGTAATTCAAATTAATTGCCTATATTAGTTGCGATTTCATATACCTGAAAAAAATAGTATCTCCGATCTAGCAACCGTGTTCACTTTGAGATCACGATCCTGATTCCTAACTATCTACATGCGGAGCTGTTTCATTTGACACTCTAACTAAAAGCGTAAGACGTGGACGGCTAAGCGATGCTGGAATAGTGATTATAGCTTATGCAAGTAAATAAATAGAAGGGGAATGTCTGACACATAACCTTTGTCTAACAAGTAGATCATAAAACGTCTTCTATGAACTCCAGAAAGAAAGAACCAGAAGTTCGTCTGCTTTCGACGACGACAGACAGACAGACCGACAGAAAAGAGTGGCATGGTTTTACGCGATGAATATGCCATGAAACATCAGAAAAATGATATTTCGTTTACAGAATTTTTCACCATTACAAAATGTCCCACGCCTATTGCTGTAAAAATGTATACGATAAGTTGACTAAACATCAGTTATAGGAGAAACGCAAGTTTTATGCAATGTACAGCTTCCTGCTTCTAAATTTCGTTAATCCAGGCCTGTCATCGCCAAAGACTTCCATTAAACGGTCTGGCAAACGACCTGCTAGATTATTAATGGGCACGTTGTATGACGAAATTGACTTTTCATAAAACCCAGATACACTTTAGATTAAAGCACCACTAACGAGAAAATCACAGGCAGATTCCGAGGAGCTTTCGAGGATGTTTTCTGTTACTATTCCTACAGTAGCGGACAAAGTCAATAAAATGAAAGCTGTATTGAATTTGCTTTGGAATGCCTTTACGCACCGTGCTTGACTTTTATATTGATATTTTTAGCGACAATTTATCGATAGGATGATAAAACCGCTACTTAGATGTTGCATAAAAATCACCATATTGTTTGAGCCAGTTTGTGATAACCAGAATTGATAACCTTTTTCACTTTCAAGCAGCTCTGATCTGTACTATCAAGCCTGGCAAGAAAGGGACAAGGAAATGATGCTTTATTAAAAAAAATTACAACTATCCTTTTTTCCCTCTGTGTGATTTTCAAATATCTATTCAACCACTGAAAAAGTGAATGTTTCAGAAAACCCGACAGTTAGATTTCTAGCATTTATCTCAAAGTATCGCGCAAAGTGGCGCTGCTCATTAAATCGGAAAACGTGATAGCAAGGAACAAGGGATGTCGCTGCAAATTAGTTCACCTTTGTGATGTCGTAGGGTTCAAATGTCACCGCTATTAGGCAAAGTCATATTCTCAGGATCTTTGACTTCCTAAAGATGTCAATGGGCAGTGCCACCTTGCGCGACACTTGCAGATACATGGTAATGCCACACCCGTACCTAGACTAGGTATATACAATCTAATTGCTATCTACTATGAGTTCTCTGGGCTATACTGGCGAATCAAAGCATACCTGTATGATAATAGCAGATCAAATACATTAATATGTAATTTTTTTGTAGATTCTGATCTAATTTTACTGCAATAACAAAATCAGTGTAGGGTATAATTTCAACACAAGGGTTTCATAAATTAAACTAGCTTTTGTAAAGCGTTTGATAAGCTTGGCGATGTTTTAGGAATCAAACTAAAGCGCGTCACAACTCCCTTGAAACTCCGGTTTAAATTACGCAATTTTACCTGAAATATTTAGTTACCTGCAACTGAAAGGTGGAACAAAATTCTTCATTATTATTTGACATATTTCGTTGCGATTTGTCAGTTTCCCTCAATAATTTGTTTGTAGAGAGCAAATTCACCCCTGAGGTTTCAAGGGTGATTACGTGATAATATTTCATTGGTAGCTAAACATAATCTGAGAGAGAATTTGAACTGTGAAACCGCTCTCAATAAACAGTTTGTCGAACAAAACTAATATAGTACAAAAAACTACAGCGTGCACTACAATTTAATGATAGTCTTTCATTTGATCAATTGTACATTCACTAAATATTTGTTTTGTCTTCGACTCATCCATTAGAATCAACCACATTAACACAAATTACTATCAAACCGTACAGTGAATAAACAAACATCATATATTTATTTTCATTTTGCGGCTTTCGGTGTAATTAATCGCAGTACCCATGACATAGAAATGGATAATATTAATTCAAAATCGTCTGCATTTTTTATAGTCTTTGTAAGTAAGTCCTGTATACACTGAAGCTTGATGCGTTTAGTTACCACATGCTGTAAAAACTTCATTTGTGGTTACTTCTCCGCAATTGTGCTATTTTGAGGATCCCAATGCTTCTATTTGAGTTGTATTTCGAGCTTCAAACGTAGTCATCGGATATTATTGTTATCTTATCTAATTGATTCGAATAGATCATTCCATAACCTGACATGCAATCTCTTTTTACAGGGAGTATAGACATCATATTCGACAAGCTAAAAGGCATGGAATTCAGTGAGTTTCCCTCGTGGGATCTGTTTCATTTGCATCGAATTGCTTTGAATAGCTAATCTAAGTCTAACACTCTTTTCTGGATTTATATCACTCAAAACTTGCTATTGCCTAGAAGTCCAGTAACTATCAAAACTGATTTTTGTTCAAAGAAATAAGTCTTCTAGCCGTTTTTGAGCATGAATTGCTTCCCCATGCCTTTGACGTGGTTCCTTACTGTGTTTTTGGGGACACTCAAGGTTGATTCTGGGGAATAACAGAAGAAGATGATCCGCTTCTTGCAAGCCTGTGATTGCCCATTATTTCTGAGTGGTCTGATACTCATTTGAAGATTACTTTGTTGTGTTGGCAGTTTACTCAGTTCTTGTTGACATTCTCAAATAAGTGCAGATGTTACTCTGGCACCTTCCATCGCCCTGAGTGTTGCCTAATTGTCAGTCAATATGACGATCCCTTTGTTTTTATGGGCTGACAAATTGCGCATTTCAAGATGGAGTACATCTCTCTATCAAAACACAGATGCTCCCTATTCGGACATTGACCCGTTGTTCCGAAAAACATCGATTCTGTGCTTGAACTGATACTAGAAGATCGTCATGTAACGTATCGTGAGATTGAGACAATCTTGGACATTCGTGGGATCAGCATACATTCAATCTTGCATGAAGATTTGGCTGTAAAAAAGATTTGTTCGCGTTGGATCCCACATAATTTGACAACCGCCCAAAAAAGGCTCGTGTCAATGGGTCGCAGGAAATGCTGAAAAAATACGATCGCGGTGCTTCAAAACATGTGTATGACCTCGCGGTAGGTGAAGAATCATGGATCTACGCGTATGAGCCCGAAAGTAAACAGCAGTCGACTGTATAGGTCTTCCAAGGCGAGTCAAACCTAATAAAACGTCGATTTGACTAGTTATCCGCTGTATAGTCCTGATTTGGAAACCAATTCTTTTATTCCCGAACATTAAAAATAAATTGCGAGGCAACGTTTTTCGACACCTGATGAAGCGGTTGACGCGTTCAAGATACATGTTTTGGAGGTACCTCAATCGGATTGGAAAAAGTGCTTCGAAAATTGGTTCGCACTGCAAAAGTGTATTGATCTTCAATGGAGAATAATTTGAGAAGCAATGAAGTCATTTTTTATGACAATTCCCTTTTGCTAATCCCGAAATATAAAAGACAACCCATGTATCCTCTTCCAGGCGCTGTTTCTTAGGTTACCCTAGATCTAGGAGGTCCTTATAGGTTTGCCTTCGTACCGTTTGCAGCCTGTAGTAACTGATCCCATCACTACAATTTGAATTGGGTCTCCAGTACTGGAGCCCTATTGATTCCTCCCGTTATCTGGTGAACGTTACCAAATCCTTTCCTAGTACGGTTATGTTGAGGCAACATGAGATACGTTAATTATTTAATCAAACAAACTCAAAAACAATGTTATCTCAGTTATTTAATCCAAACCCTTTCAACCATCAGCCCGGCAAAATAAAACAGCCAATCTGGGCGTTTAGAATTACATTCAGAGGCAAACGCAACCGCGAATTATAATTACAAAGTGGTTGATTCCTCTCTGTACCACCGACAAAACAAATTTGTTTTGAGTATTAATCTAACTAAAAATTTCAGCAACACACGAACCGGTTAATTTACTGACCGTTATTTCATGTTTATTGAAAAGCAAACATCAATCACCTCAATACTTTTTCCGGTAGAATTGGTTGAATTGCTGTATATCCAGGAAATCCGAATAAATAAGTAAAAATACACAGTTTACAAATCGGTTGGCATATTTTAAAGTGCACGTGATTCCACAAAAAAATGGAATAATTTGAAATTGACGTAAGTTATGTACTAAAGGATCTGGATTTTTGAACAAATGACGATTACTGAGGTTATTTCCTGAATATGCAGACATATCGGCGTTTATATTACACATTTTCTGAGACTTATGTTGTATTCTCTCTCTGTATCACTATACAATAATACTGACAGTTAATTGAAACCCAGTACGATTGAGTGAAATATTTTTGCTAATGTTCCAGCTGCCTCAGCAGCCTTTATCAAAGTTCAGAATATCGAAGAACTTAAATGTTTAACATCAACTCCAAGAGTCGTCCTGTATGAGGACGGGCATTGGCAACTTACGAAATTCGCCCTTGTTGAAAGATGTCGTAAGATGCCAATGGGCGTCCCCATGAGAGGGCGACACTTGGAGATGAGTTGATGTTGCTACCACACCCTTGACTGGGTTACGTATATACCATCCGACTGCACTCTACAGCTATACTGACGGGTCTAGGCTAAACAAGGAACATGCATCTCTATAGCAGGTCTGATGCATAGTGGAGAGCATACACTAAATTTGTTAAGTATTATTTATTATTAAGCAATATTATTATTATTATTTCATATTTTCATCTGTAACATTTTAACCCCGGTAGTATTTCGTACTTTTTGAGATATCGATCCAGTAACAGCCGAGTAGTACTGGAGGCCAACAGGGATTCACAAAAATATAAGTGGTTTTTTGTGACGCACTACGGTTCAATTTCGTCACTGTCAAACTTGACAGTCTCCAGGATTTTGCAGGTTGCCATTTTTACTTCAACACTCTAGTTTTTCCTGCTTTTGCTTCAACTACTTTAAATACTACACTTCACTACATTCTATCTTAATAAGAATAGTGATAAATGAGCCTTATGAGATGCATACAGTAAAATAAAATAGCAAAATATATGTTTTACGCGTTGTTGTACGTGGATACTCAGAAGCTACCAAATATCGTTTGTGCATGTTTTTTCTTGCAAAAATAAAAAGCGGTGTGTTTTGGAACACCACGCTGGGCCATAAAACGGCCGCTGTCGTTATTTTTCTACTACAAGATTCAATTTACATAATCTCCTTATAGCCGTCCGCAAACCCTTCATCAACAGAACAAGCATAGTCGGCTTCCGTCAACAATTCGCCCTAAAAATTTTAATTGAACTCATCTCCGGTGCTCGCACCCTCGTTTCCCGGGACAATGCACTCCCCTCCCTCTCTCATATCGTATATCACCGTAAACCGGGATATTGCCCCAACTCCCGACGTGCAACTCCCAACTTCCAGGTATATAGGAGACAGTGTTAAAGGACAGCGCTTAAATCTTCGCTAGAGTCTGCCCTGGTTTTTTGCCGACCTTCCTATATATCATGTTTAACTTTTTGCCGAGGGGCGGTAAACAAATAGATAAAGGGGAGTTTGTTCTTATTTAGTTCTGTGTGCATGCTGTAGTTTTTCAGTTTCCACGCATAAGCAAGGAATTTGCGAATTTGAAATGCAGATAAAATAATCATGTGGTTAACACACTGTTTCCCAAATACAAAAATATCGTCAGACAGTTAAATCTGACAGTTAAGAATCGATACGAGTCACTGCAAGAAAGGAAAGGAAGGAAAATATATGTTAATTTAATTTGCATAGTGTAATTGTGAAAAATTTATATTTCCTGATATTGTGTTTGATTGTTGTTTCATGATTTTTACCAACATTTCCCTCGAATTTACCTCGATGTTACTCATTTCCGTCGGTCTGTCTGTGCGGTATAACGCGAAAAGTACTTCTTCAATGTTGATGAAACTTTGCAACTTGATCATTACTATAACAGGGGACAAAAAAGCTTTGTAGTTTTCGAATCGGTCCAGAGGCGGCAGAGCTATAGTTCAAAAAATAATCAATTTTCATTTTTGCATTTCTGAGACTTCTGCCCATTTTTATTCATCTTTTTATATTTAAATGTTGCTATAATACGTCCCAATAACTATAATATGTTCACCACGGTGTACACGGGTACATATTTGAGATATCAATCCAGTGGCAGCAGATCAATACGTATTGATATAACAACGCACTATATATTGGTCAATATCTTCCACCCCTTAACCGTTGACTGAGGACTGAGGAACACACATAGACAGGCGGGGTCGTAGCTAGGGCTGAACAAATGGGGTCCGGGCAGGCTGCGTGAGGCGGACAATCTAGGGAGATCGACAAATACCTTCAGTATGGAGGTTTTTGCTTTTCTCCTCAGTTCTTTCGGGATGGTGAATGGAATTCGTAAATTTCTGAATTTTCCCTGGGCGCCATAGTTCATATTTACGATACTTGATATATGTAGAGGTGCTTGGCTTTAGCCAGAATGCCACTTTGCTTGTTTTGGCACGTTCAATAATAATAATTATTGTTATTGTACAAAGCAATGTATGCAATAGTCATTTTACATGAATTTTATAAGTGCTAGTTTCTTTTGTCGCTGCATTAGCGGCTTTTACAGATTGCTGCAGGTCAATTGAATAAGGATCTCGAATAATAAGAAACTAATGTGCTATTTATTCTCTTAAATAGTCGATTGTCGCACCACTTATTGAAGATTGTGAGCTGGTGACTCACCTGAACTAATTTCTTGAAATATTGAAAGTACTGAAGTTTTAACATACCTATAGATTTTTAAAATACTGGACTTCTTAAGATTTACTTCTTTATTATTTTTTTAATTCAGTTATATCAACAGTTAGTCCTACAATCCAATTCAAATCGTTATTCCTAAACTCATACCATTGCGCTATAAGTGCAGAGTCAGCATACTTGACGCCATGTATTTGAAGCGTGGCCCAATTATCGAATATAATACTTCATAAAACCGCATCTAGAAGATCTCAAGACCGGGGCACCAATATCTTACCGACCTACACCTTCTCCTTCGCAAGCCGCCGCATAAATCATACTTAGCTTTTTGTATGAATAAGGGCCGCCCCCCTACGCCCTTAAATAAAGGGATGCACGCGTTTGTGCCCGAACTTTTTGTTATCGGACCCCTTTAAGGGAAAGGGACCAGAAGATGTATTGGCTGGCACTTTGTTTAGGCCGTAGCTAGACCGAATCTTGGACAGTGGTGATTGAATGGTTGCCTTAGGTTCGTCAAATTCCATTTTCTGTTTGAGATGGAGCTCGAGAACGAGTTGTTCTTCGTAAGTGAGATGCGGGACTCCCAAAAAAAACATAGTTTTTTGTTTTTGGATTAAATTTCCAAAGAAGGCAGAAAGATTTGAATCGAATGAAGGAATTTTTGATCTCTTGGAAATGGATTTGAAAAATATTGGGATAAAGAACTGACAAACTGAATAATTTTAAAAATTCCCAAAATTTTAGTGGCTTTGAAACTAGAACAGCAGTGCAACGAATCCGCTTCTTTTAGGAAAAAAAATAGGTACTCCGTAAAATGCCGTACAATGTATAAAAGGTTAATCGTTTGAGGTGTATTATTTGAGGTCCTTAATACTTCTCTTGCTGATGTGACATTTTGAGGTGGGTGAAAATAGCGTTCAATGATTTCGTTACATTCATACACGTGAAGCTAATATTACGGTGCTAAAAGACTCATCATCTTGAATTACAAAATTTTCACAATTCTAATACCTTCCTTGTTTGCCCGTAGGAAGTAAAAAACGTCAATGTTGACATAACTGGGCATTTTCCCAACAAATCATCATACCTGCGCAAACATGACCCTCCTCACCCGCCACTTCTCCTTTTGGTGTCAGTCTAACAGAACAAAGCGTGCTGGTTCACTATCATCATCCCAAACGTCTCATAATTGTGTATTCATGCATAATGTGACATAACTTAACCGACCTTAATCGCCACGTCCCATTACGAAATGACTCCCATTAATTTTCGAGTCCGCAAAACGTTTATGTCTATTTCGCTTCGCGCTCTTTGACTAATCCGGGAAAATTAGGTTAAAATGCTGTGGCCATACACTCGATGGAACGAATGTACCACAGCTGTTATGGCATACCATACACGTTGCAGATGCTCTCATTTGGTGAAATAGTTGCATGATTAAAATAAAATTGAAAAATGTTTCATCAAGAAAAGTCGTTTGTGTAACGTGTTTCGATTTCAGTCTGACGATGATGTCAAGTATAAATCGAAACGTATCACAAGAAACTGTGTCAAGTAGGTTGATGATGTACCGCAATGGTGCTGCGTTATAAATAAAGATTTAAATCTTATTTTGAAACTAACGGTTGAAATAATTGAAGATGTATTAAAAAATATAGAAACTACTGATATAACTAAAATATTTCATGAAAAAAATTCCGAAATTTTAGTTTTTACAATTTTCCATCTTTCAATATCTTTCAAAAATCCTTTTTGATCATAGAGGAAATGTCTTATATTTTAATAATCATCATCGAATGTCCATGTTTCAGGCACTCTATCACTCACAATCGATGCAGCAGCGAAGCTATACTATTTTCAAGGCTCTCACCAGATGGCGCGTAAATCTCACAATTCCGAAATTACTTTCAAGATTTTTAAAAGATCATTGTTGAATTGTTAAATTTTTAAGTCTTTCACTAAGAAAGCCCCTGAACAGTTCTGAAATCAATTCATAATATTTAGTAAATAGCTACCACTGCACGTGAAATACAGATTCAAGACGCTATTTTTTCAAAGCTTAGTATAACTTTTGTAATTATTGATTATCCTTATTCAGGTAGAATGCAGTTATGTGTAGTATTTGCAGTTGGCAACCCGACAAAAGCCGAGAATGACTATCTACATTATAATTAGAGTCCGAACATTTGGCGGTATTGCTTGAAAGGTTGACCAGATGTGTCGCGCGTGGTTAAATGGTGACGTAGCTTCAGAACTGCTCTACTACCACTGGATCGATATCTGAAAAAGTACGAACTACTACTGGGGTCAAGATTATATAGATTTCTTTCGAGATCTGGCCTTCAATAGCCTCCATCTCCAAAACTACTTCATCTTTCACTTTTCAACCAGTTGAATTCCATAAAACACCTGACTTACGAGGACGCCTATTGTATCCGTAGCCATAAGATTTCAATATATTCCTATCCTTGACCATGATAGATCAAATAATTCATCACTTTATGAACAATAATACAGAAAATACAGTTTCCTGGTATGCTAATATTAATTATCCTCCAGAATATTTCTAGTTTTCCTGTACTACCATCCCTAAAATGGTGCCGCGTGTTTTTGGCGTGCAATCTAGTGGGCGCTTAATGAAAACAGGTGACGAAACGCGAGTGTGCTTGTTTTCAGAGCCTGAGTGGATGTAATGTCAAGTAGTTGTAGTGATGGTTGCCTTAATGGGATAGAATGGGAACGAGGTAATAGCACACGCTCATTACTGTAGGAGTTATACTTCATATTATTAACGCTTAATATATTTTCAAGCGATAACAATTAACTCATTAAATTTGTATTGATAGTCTCATGGTAAGCTAGATATAAATTTTCCTTTAATGCGTATGCTGGAGGAGTTGATTTTACCTGGATATGTCATTGTGATTTTCCAGTGGAATTTAACCACACATTTCTATATAAATTTCACAGGAATTAGGAACTAGGTTGTTTGTTTGTGAAGAAAAATAGATGTTTTAACCTTATCATTCCTGGTTATGGTTTTATGATGTGAACCGTTTTGAAACACAATATTGTCGATTATGGGATTTATATGAGAAGCTATTGAAATTAATGTCTACATTTTCTATGACGTGCACTACATTTTTGAAAATTTTTTTTGCCGGGAAGGTTAATAGCATATTTAAACAGACGAGTTATAAGATGTAAGTTTTGTTATATTCAATAACTAGTAGAGTCAGAACTAGAACTTCTCTGTTTAACAAAAGAAATAGGTACTTAAGCTGGTATATTTTAAAACATAAAGAATAATTTTAGTGAAGTTCTAAACACGTTTCGTGAATGTACTTAATATATGATAATGTTAATCAATGTTTATTAAAACATATTGCTGATTTGTGGCATCTTGAGTCATAAAAAATTACGTAAATTTTTTACAGGCACATTTTGGATTATTCAAAGCAACACTCAATACACTCTTCACCTCCAAATAAGAATGGATTTCCCAACAATATCATGCAGTTAGTGTAGTTAGCCAATCATTTATAACTCCAACTGAGATACTAATTTGTTATACACAATTTTCACGACTACCATGATACTATTTCTATGCAATGGACCTTTATCTATCTTAGGTGGATCTACCAAAACTGTAGAATCTACTTACACCTGTTCAAATTTCTTCAAAGAAACTTATTTCATATTCAACCGGAGGGTATCGGTGAGGTAAAGGAGTGGTAACAAACGAAACATAGAACTGTGCTAGTCCTGCTTATTTCATCTTTTCACTAAAACAGTTGAGGGATTTGATCAAGTTACTTTCATCAGAGAAATCACCCCACAACATATTCCATCAGCTAATCGTCTTCCATAGGGATTTGATCATATCTCCATTTTGATTTCCCTGCAACATATCCATTAGAACGTTCTTCAAAACAAGCAATGTCAGTACAGGAAATAATAAACTCGGCTCAGGTACAGCAGCTTTGAGAGATGCATAATTTTTCTGAAAGCAAACTGCCAAAAATCCCTAAGGCTACTGCATCCGGCAACAAGCCAAAGGAAAATACAGGGGAAAAAGCAGTGGAGGCTGAAATGGCAGACAAACAACCTCTGGCTTGTTATTGTATGGAAATGATTCCAGCTGCAGGTTGCAAATGAGGCAATAGGATGGAGCTGACGCTCCTTGCATCAGGACCACCCGTCAATTCGGTGTATTATGCAGATTATGTGTACCCAGCTATTACGACGGCAGCTTCCAAGCGTTCCGCTTTCTGCTCCTCAGTTGCCACGTTCTGGATTCGCGTAGCTGACACACACCGAAAGACTTCTAAAGGGACTCCGGTAGTTGAATTTGATCATGTTGTCTTTATTGAGTGAACTATCTATATTTGTATTTTCTACTAGCCGCCAATTGAAACCATAAACGATAGAATGAAATATCTACTATCATTTCAGGTGCCGCGACAAAATGAAAGAAGCAGATTTTGAAATAATAATGCCATTGCTTTTCAGTGCGTTCGAGGTTGTTTTCAAACAAGACATTACTATGAACTACTATGAAAGTCTAGATATACATATGTATAATGAATTAATTTGAATTCCTGATAAATCAAAAACAAGTGATATAATTTCCTGCTACACAAAATACACAATGCCACCTATCCTGAGATAAATCAAAGCATACTGCGATCCCAAGGCAAATGCAACATCACTTCATTCAGGATTCAAGAACAAATCGTAAGGAAACCTTGAGGAAAACTTATGGTGCATCCTCAGGTTTGGAGAACATCAACTAGATATTTTCCTAAAGCACACTTAGCTAAAGTGGATCACAGTATACTAAGGAATAAGAAATACGACCATCGTTCAACTCTATAAAGCTTCTTGAAGCATCTTTTGAATTTTTATCCACTTTGTGTAGTATAAAAGGTTGCTTACATTAGATCACTGTAGATTTGGATGTTTCCTCTTCAGTAACATGATCTTTGTTGTTTCATTTGAATCGACAATGAATGCGTCTAGAGAATTCTTCGTGTGAACTATTATGGTTATGTCAAGTAGTGTAAAATATAATTTAATACATAAGTTATAATGCTGATTCCATTGGATGGTGAATTAAAATTATAATATCGATCTTATTTATACAAGAAGATTGCAGAAATGTAAAGTTTATTGTATATTATGTATTAACTCAACTCTAATTATAATATAATGGTCTTGGATGTTGTGACTCTAAGCAACAACCCCCTCTTAACAAAATTACAGATTTATTCCGCCCTTGTGTGCACAGTGCTTTCAAGGAAATGAAGTTAGCAGCTATTGGAGGTTTGTGTTGATCAGTTTACGGATATATTACAATATGATGCTATTTTTGTCACGTCGCGATAATCTGCGGATGCTCTAATTGGCGTAAATCCTGCAGAACTCAATTCTGTCCCACTACACCTTAAACACATGGGCCATAATTGATTCCAATACTCATCGTACTGTGCCAAATCGGATCGAGCGCGATTCTGATATTTTGCATTGATTCGATAATCACCAGTAACACGTAACAGTGAGCTTCACGCTAGAATGCGTTGAAATCGTTGACAAATGTTAATTACTGACGCGTTTAACTGCCACTTGCGACTGTCATTTTGTTAGTGCTGCAAATTAGTGAACGAATACAATCAGGTTGCCTGCTGTGCGTGTATCACCCTGAAAACAAATCATTTCCAAGATCCAGTTGTCGCCTAACTCAACTGTTTCGAACTAGCTTGCTCGATTCAGTCATCCGTTGTAGGACTTGTTAGCTACTTTGTCATTCACGTGTTTATTCTGCTTCTTGAACAAAATGAAATGAAATAACAAACAAATGTCATACATGAATAGCATCAACCTACTTATTACTTGTGTCCATGATGTAAAATATTTGTAAACTGTCATTTTATCGAAATAAAATACCTCATTTTCAGTGATATGAAAGTTTACTTTATTTATTTTTATTCTTATGTACCCAATATAGATTATAGATTTTGCAAATGTGTTAATCCAAAATTAAAGTATCTTTTGTCCTTCCCAGTAGCATTCTTATTCTTAAATTGTTATAAACTATTATATCATATAATAATTATATGCATGAATAATAATAATAATAATAAATTAGTGCAACATCTCTTTATATCCAATGTCCTTGGACTGAGAATCTCATCGCCAACATACCCTAGAGTAGAATTATGTTATATATCCTTTGTCATAAAAAATTTAATATCAAAAACTATCTTACATCGCTGAGTTTGCTTAGTCTGGTTTAGACTCTTAATATCCCTAATATGCTCAATGTTTAATAAAGCGTTAACGTTCGAAAAATGTTAATTTTATGTGGTCCGCCCACGCAAAAGGGGTTGAATCCAGATGGCGCTGAATATAAAAAGCACTGTTTAATCATGTCTTGATTATTTTTTATCACGAAACAGTTGCTATAATCCATCTAGAATAACACTTAGCAAAGGTAGCTTGATGTCTACAAAATGACCTAGTTATTAACCGCAAAAAAATGTGTGGGATTCCTTGACTGAAATGATCTTCGTACAGTTTGGTTTTGGTTTAAAGAAATCTATTGTTACATCTAATATTTTTTATTTCAACTATTCAAAAAAATCTTATAACTGATTAGAAACTTAATGTGTTCAACAGAAATTGGTTAGGTCTATCAATCTTTTGGTACACTTGATACACTTTTGTTTCTTAGATCAAGATCAGTATCAAGTTAAAAATTGAAGAATTTTAATCTGATACTTCCTGAGCTTCCGAGGCTTTTTGTTCAACAAGGGCATTTTTTACTCGAATTTAGTCGATACGTTTGTGGACTCTCTACTGTACCATGTTTCAGTGCTTATCAATTTTTTTATTGAATCCTGGTTAAGCAACGTTATAGCATTCATGAAAATGGTGCCACAAGGCATCAACTTAACAACACTTTGGTTAAGATAAGTTATGGATATTATATTTGGTAAGCTTCCTATGGCATGTAAACGTACCAAAAAAGTCAAAATCATAGTCTTCGGATACTTCAGCTTTGGATTTATTATGGACTGGAACAGAACCAGACGAAAGAACTCATATTCAGCTTTGTCTTGCCCTACTGTTCGAAAAAACGAACCGTCTAGATTACGAAGAAAGTTAATATTCTCAAGGTGTCGTAAAAAAGGGAGAATAACCGTAATAAATTTGACTATATTAAAAAAGAACAGCTGCGGGTTCAGGGTATATTAGCAGAAGGTTACTCTTTATTATGATTTTTTCGCGATAAACATGAAACTTCACCAATTTGACCTTCCTCGAGAAAAGTATTTGATCAAAACGGATTAAAATCCCCAAATAAAGTTAGTATGGATGCTAATATATTTATTATAGATAATTTCAATATTGGAACAATTTACAAAAATAGCCATGCTATACACAGAAGTTATACACCTAGTCATACTTGATCAATATCGAGTATCTGCTATCTGTGCAAAAACCGCAGATTATTGACAGTCATACATTTTTTCAAATATTCTGGAACAAAAATTTAATATAGTCGTTTCATAGAGAGTTACTCCTATTTGCTAACACCATGTTAGTTTTCATCCTACTAGACCTGTTTGTGCATTATAAGATGTCTTGGCGGGTTCCT
This sequence comes from Bruchidius siliquastri, assembly GCA_949316355.1. Taxonomy (NCBI): domain Eukaryota; kingdom Metazoa; phylum Arthropoda; class Insecta; order Coleoptera; family Chrysomelidae; genus Bruchidius; species Bruchidius siliquastri. The sequence continues at coordinate 36,973,121 of OX438533.1, read as the reverse complement.
ACGCGAAGAGGTTGTGTCCGGGAGTGTATGCTCTCCACTATGCATCATACCACCTGCTATAGACACGCATGTTTCGTCTTTAGCCTAGACTCGTCAGTATAGCCTACCGTTCTAACTGTAAAAAGCAGTGGGTATGATAGTAGCATCAACACTCATAACTGTTGTTTGAAACTTGTAGACAAGGTGGATTTATCAAAAGTTTGATTTCGGACTGCCACTGAAGTTCACCTGAAGACGATTGAAGATAGCACATCAATCGAAACGTCGTGATACTCAAAATTTTATAGACAATGGAAGTCCGAAATCAAACTTTTGATCAACACTCATCTCCTACCGTTGCGCACGGTGGCTCTGCCCATTGGCAATTTGATAGGAGATGAGTGTTGAGGGAGTATCATTGTCTATTGATCCTTTCCAGATTATCCTCACATCCATCCAGATTTGTTGAGTCGGGCATCGGAAGGTAGTTTTTTTTTGAGTATATGTCTATGTGGCATACTCAGACTACGCAGAATATATATTGTGTTTCTGGCTAATGGGACGTGATCCCAGTGCCATTAAAAAAATAGTCATTTAATAATAATATTGCACTTACCGGCATAGTTTGGCTTCCGTGTAAGCTATTAATGGCTGCTTGCGCTTCTTGATGTGAGCTATATTTCACAAAAGCGCAACCTGCAAACAAGACCACAATTAATAAATTATATTATTATAACATTATTGTCGATTGGGGGGGGGGGGAGGATTATTCGCAAAATATTTCGATTTCGATTCGGAGATATTGTATTTCCACTGCTTCATGACATACGAGTATATACAAAACTATGCCACTCAAAGTTATCTCTATGTCCGTAGCTCTATAGTTTTCGAAAAACGGTTTAGCTGCTGTCCTAAAAAAATTTTAGAAAAAAAAGCTCAAGCACTCAACCTTCGTTTTTAAATGATTTCAAGGCCCTAATCATTTAAAAAAAAATAGGCGTCGAGAGACTGATCTATAAAAATCTATGTTGATAGTGCTTTTTGAGATATCGATCCATTGATAGCAGCGTATGGTAATACTGAAGCTATAAAAATGCTTCACAGATATAAGTCGTTTTTTGTGACGCACCACGGTTCAATTCTGGCACTGTGTGATTTCAAAATCAATCTTCAAAAGAAAAGATTTTTATTTGTGAAATCTTGTGTTTAAATTACACAATGTTAATGATGGAAGATTTTCAGCAAGAAAGAGCATCTACAGCCTCCTATGTCTATAAATACATATAATCACATAGGAGGAGTTTATAGTGATATTTCTCATTTATGAAAATGTTTGTAGTTTTATCCAAACAACAAAAAATATTCATATTACCTCTAGAGATGCCTCTATACAGTAACATAATGTTACCGCTAGAGGACATCATTGTCAGAAGGAGATCTCTCAAAATCAACACTTTCTCAGCATACATGTAACACAATCTTACAAAAGTGGGTCGTTGCATAAAAGAGCTGATGTAATAAGTCTGAAATTCGCCTTGGCTCGTATTTTCTCTGCGTACGGTTACAAATATATTCATATTGGGGGCGCCGCAAGGGATATTCAGAAATCCCTCACAGCCAGCTTGACACACTTTGAAGTTTGTTGAATTCGCATATTTTCGGTACATTCCGAGGAAACACTGACACGAGTAGAGAACAGCTCACCATTCCTATAAAGTGAAAAAAAATCGCTCTGTGATTCTACAAGACGGGGTTTAGAATCATTCCTAAGCCAATTCTTAACACATATGTGGAGTAAAGCAAGTGAGCGTCATGGAGAGTCTCGAGTTGTCGCTTTCAATCGGATGTGGCATGAGATACTTCTGGATAAGCTTGCTGTTTATGGTCTGCAAATCAGTTCTGTGCCACTGGTTGGCTAGTTCGTTCCTTATTTGTGGTGGTTTCTCCAACGCTCTTCTTGTTCTACATCAACAAATTTTTGGAAATGGCATTATATCCTATCTACAGCTTCGTAAATGATAGCATCCTTATTTCCTGCACGGAACCGGGCAAACCAATGCAATCAAGAAATACCTTGCTTCATTGATTAATGAGCACGTTGAGAGAATTGTGAAATGGAGATCTTCAAATGGAGTCATGGCAAGATCATGTTGTCGACCTCGCTAGGTCGGCGTCCCAGGAGATGGAGTTTTCTCTGCTTCAGGAAATTTTATTCTCCGGAACAGCTACTATTATTGAAAAGTTATGGCCTTTGAAAAACTCGATTCTCAGAAGAATAGGATTTTCATAAACATTTTAGAATGAGACCACCCAGTTTCCATTTCAGTTAATTGTCACTGGGACATTTATAGTTTAAGAAACTATAAGGCAGCTCGGGAGCTGTTCATACTATATTGTATGAACGAATATGCGGTCACATTAACGCATCTACTTCATACAAGTATACTGAAATTGCACATATAAAATGCATGACTAGTTTTTGAAAGAGCAGTTGGAGAATATATATTTTTTGTTCTACTGGATCAAATTTGAGAAGGTTATCATAAACGTTAATTCTATGTAAACAAATATTTAACTAAGGGCGTAACGTCAAAATTAGCACTGAGAAAACATGTATGTACAGAGTATAGACTGAATCCTGGTTGTCTTTACAATCTGAAACTGTGTGATAATGACACAGCTTTTTATCTATATGATGGAAGAGTTTTACCAAACAAGAGCATCTACAATCTACACGATGCCACATGTTTCGTAGTTCATTTATCAAGTCAGGCAGCACTGTTTTTCTAATGTGACAATGTGTTATGTCCCATAAAAAGCGTTCCTTTGGTGAACCTCGGCGCTGTGTAATGAGCTGCTGGGAGTTTGTTTCCTGATAGCTGCAATCTACAGTGTTTTAAGGTCAATATGTTTTCTGCCCTTTGGAGAGGTTATCTTTAAAAAGATATTTGATTAATCAACAATATAACTGAATCATCTTTATAGTACCTGACTTTTCTTAAAAAAGACAACCACAAGATGCATGTAGATGTTACATGAACTGTAAATAACAATCACCTAATCTTTAATAAGCAATAGTACTACTATCTGACCAATCAAGCATGAAATTCTTCCACTTAATTAATTCCTGTAATCAAATCAACTAATTACTATCAAAATCACATATTGCCATGACCTGATCAATATTCATATCGCATGATGATAATTAATTAACCCAGGTGTACCTTCATCAAACATACACACCGAAATAACGAATGGTCTATAAATGCGAGCAGCAAACGAATATTCCGAAGGCTGTACTCGACCGCACCCCGTGTTTGTCTTTCAATTAGACATCTCCACAGAACTCTCTTCGGTATCGTTCGATCGATCAGGTTTTTATTACGTAGCGCAAAGTTGTTAATGAGGTCAACTTTGTCGAAGCATCGAAGCAACTCGCGTTATGGAAACGTTTACCCTTTTGTAATTAACTTTGTTGGTTCTGTGTACGTGCACGTCAGAAGCTCCACTAACAATTTGCTCTAGTTTCTATTCCGAGTTATCTTCTACGATGAACTACAAAAGGTATCTTAGAAGTGGGATAGGGATGGATTTAATGAGTATTCTATTTCACAGCTAAAATTGCTACGGCATAGTACTGAGTTAATTTTAAACTAGATTCGCTATGAAATTCCTTTATAGTCCCACCCAAATATATTTCACATGAATTCATAATAAAAGATACAATAACAACCTACGTGACAGAACGCCACTGTTATTTATACCTTGGGTATCCAATAGCGGCGTTAGATGGCACTCCCGTCAAACGTCAAAGGCTAAAGGTAATAATCGATTACAAAAACCATTCGATAATGTGAGGTTTAACAAACCATATTGTGTTTCGAGGGGTCATGCAGGATTGCTTACTGTCACCGTTGTTCTTTAACATATATTCAAAAAAAAATGAGGACGTAGTGTTGCTCTACCGGGTAGAATGTTGGACATTGCCAGAAGCTCCAATTAAAACACTAGAAGAATACGAAATGCTTTATCGTAGAGTATTGAAGATCTCTTGGACACATCATGTCACCAATCAAACAGTCCTCAAACGTATAGGAAAGCACAGAAAAATGATGTTAACGATAGAATCGATGACCTGTTGTAGTTGATTCTCCAGGAAAAGATCGATGGTAAGCGTGAACCCGGTACAGGAAGAATAACTTGTCGAAGAACTTGATAACGTAGTTTGATACTACAAAAAAAAGTCTATTTAGAGCAGCTGCCGACAAAGTACGAATTGCCAAGCTGATTGCCGTCATCCGTACCAAATATGCATCGCAAGGAGAAGAGGAATAGGAAGAATAAGAACACTTACTTCAGCAACATCTCTTCGTCTGCAACTAGTGAATTGAAACTATCAATTGTTGTATCCAAGTTAAATATTTATGACTGATGATGATTGCACACTAAACATTTTACACGTGGAATGTAAACATGAATGTTTCATATTAGCCTGATCACTAGAGAGAAATACGTAAATATATTTCAAAAAAGCATTTGATGACAGATTTGGATAGAACAAAGAATTGGAAATGCGCTGGGTTTGGATTGAGTACCAAACCAGGTAGTTAAAGCCTTTGTTCGGCACCCGAAGATGAGCTGGCAGTTCGTGGCATAATGACACCAGTGAACGTTATTAGCAAAAAAAACCCACAAACTGATGGACGACAGAAAAAATGTCCATTACAATATAAATGAGGTTTCATATTTGGAACACTTCCTCTACTAACAGTTACATCTGTTAGTACGACCGGGCAGTTTAACGAAGAAAGCAATCTTACTGGTTATACGAGAAACACATCTAAAATACCCCATTACCTTCGCCATCCCGGATAATACCGTCTCGTTTTTTCTCGGTTAGGAAATGCTAATAAAGCACACACCTAAAATAAACGTGGTGTGAAAATTACCGCAAAATGAGTTATTAAGCTGACAAATGGTGTTGCGCAAAAGAAAAAGGAGTTTATGAGACAGTGAACTAAGACAGTGTCGTAACAGAAAATAAGATGTGGGTTGAACTTGAGTAAAAATAGAAGGCGTACTTTTTTCTGGCCAGATATGGTGGCAAGTCTGACTGACCAATGTATAAATGCAGTACACCTAACAGTGTCCTAAAGATTTGTACATGGGATTGTACTACCTTTATCTTAGATTACGTAATGTCGAAATGTCTAAAGCAAGCCGCTTCGAACCAAATGATGGGCGGATCAAAGGTGCCCACGCTACGTGATGCCAATCAGCTTCCAGCCAAAAATTAGCGGAGGAAATGAACAAAAATCTAAAAATAGCTGAATTGAAATATATATGTATGTCTGGCGAATGGAGTTTTCCTTTTTTTAATATGTAATTAATTTGTTCACTATGGTACAACAGTCCTTCTTAAACTTCCTCATGCTTCACCCACGCCTGATATCTCTATACTTCATCCATGTTATTTTGTTGTTACTTTCAGCTTGTAATGACATCTTTCTTCAGCATTCAGTTTCAGTATGTTATATTTTTTTTATATATTCACCTGCTACTCTCGTCTTCCGCTTCCACCTCCTTACTTATTCACTGCCACTCAACTTTGAAACGCAGTCTCAAAGAATTAATTATTTCTCATACATTGAAAAAATACTTCCAGGGTGTCGCAGAGTGTTCAACAATACGAAAAAAATAATTGCTCTATTTATGTTGGAAGACGCTTTAAAATGTCTAGTTTTCGAATGTAGATTAATCATCGCAGTTCAGTTTAAAAAATCACTTGCTCTCTTGCTACGAGTTTCTGAGATTAACAATGATATCATCAGCTTGCCGACCTTGCTAGATTGCCGTCAGACACGCTGGTGGTTTTCTTCCACTTCAAAAATGTTTATTCACTGGAACATATCCACCATCTCTGCAATACTGCTGGCATATATATGGAAAACCCTTGAAAGAGTTCTTGAAGCTTCCGTATTCAATCCTGAAAAGACCAATGCGTCTGGTAGACATGCCTGACCTCAAATAGGGCCTCCGAAAAGTGATCTTGACAAGATCAGTGGGGCCAAACGGGCCCATCGTCACGTCGAGCCTCCTTCCAAAGTCATCCTCTTGGAGAAATGAGCCGCTGGGAGGTTTTTTGCCCGATGGTTACAATTTACAGCGTTTTGAGGTCAATGTAGAATGAATGAATAAATGTCCTCATCATTCCGCAGCGCTTCTGGAGCGCGATATGAGGTGAGATACGCCACTGAGACTCCCTGATCGAGCTTTCAAGGATTTAGATAGCTTTAGGAGGTCGCTGCGCTACTGATATCGTTTTAACTTTCTGATATCATAAAATGCTACTAAGGCTTTCATAAAAGTTTAATTAGAAATTTTCTTCATTACGTGAAATTAAGTTAAAGAGTACTTTGTTTCTGTTAACCTAGTTTTATCAAGAACTCAATTAAACGCCAGATAAAAACGGCGAAAAATAACATTGAAAGTAGAAGAGGAAGTTTTCTAATAAGCATATTCCTGGACGCTGATAAAATTTGCGTTCACTTCTGTAACGATGTGAGAAAGAGAAAGTGTGATCACCGATTCTTTCTTTTTGATCTCATTCCGCCAAAGTGAAACCAATATTTTACTAATCTGCTCATACATTGTGAACTTATAAAGTTTTCTGTGCATTTCAATATATGTGCTCAAAAATAGCACTACATTATCCATACTTAATTCAAGGTATTTTCGCCTCAATTACTTCATATATCTTATATGAAAAATAATATTCTTTTGTAATATTTGTGAACATTCGAATTATATTTTCTTAAAGATTTCTTGTTCCTTTTAAGTCCTTTGTTGTCGGTAAAGACTTTATTGTTGGCTTCAGCTTTTTTCTTTTATTTTGTGTTATTGTCTACAGTAATTTATAATTTGTTGGTTACAGTTTCATCTGAAAGAACGTGCTTTAGATGATCAATCATCATCAATTCGTCGAATATTTATATCTACTTTTGATATTCCTAATGTTTTAATCACAAAATCGGATGGCCTATTGCGCTCCACAAGCGCTGCGATAGAATAAACCACAATGCTGTGGTTCCCTAAAACAACGGCGCTGAGTCATACTTGTATTCTTTGTACTGACGGCTGAAACACTGAGCTGACGCAGTAATACTTTCGTTAGAAACAAGTAAGAGATGAATCTCAGATTGTCAAAATGCAGGTCACACCACTAAACTTTTCAAAAACTTAAGGATGCTGCAAAACAGTTTTAAGCGTATAAATTTCTAACATTCTTGTATGATCGAGACCTTCAGTTTCGGTGAAACAATTATGCCACCTGGTGGTCGTTTCAAGACCTTCACGGGTTCTCTCTGATAGTTCTGCAGTGAAGAAATCTGCCGGCGTTCTTTATTAATGACACGACATATACAATTAATTCGATGAGTGCTGTGATTTTACCATACCAGCTTTCTGTGCGGTAGGTATTTGTGAAAGAATAACGAATAACTCTATAAATTAAATCCTTCATGACTCTTGAAGCACGCTACTCAGTTGAAGGGAAAAATGTATTCATCAGGTCATCGTGCGCTGCTCTCATACCTCCGTAATTTACGCCCTTCAGATAAATTCAACGACTCTCCATGCTGGGAGGCAAAGCGCTGCTTCGCATGTAAAAAAGCGTGATTGGCCTCAATTCTGCCGGGAAACGGGAGTAGCAGCGGCACGTAAAATGGCTATAATTTAATTAGGCGGATGGATAATAAATCAATTACAAACAAAAAAGGAACTTGAATTGATGGCCGCGGTTCGTGATGACGAGAGAAAGGATACTTTTACTCTCGATGGGGTATTACGTGTCCTTACTTGGGAAGAATTTGGTTAACATTTTTATCCTCCACGCAAAACAGGGTGTTAGGTTGGTCGTTATTGCATCCACATATGATCGTTAAACTAAAGGAAACATTTACTTTTTATGGGGACTCCGGGATTAATCTAAGACTAAAATCATCTTATCATAGTTAGACTATGAAAAAATAAACACTTTTATCCTGGTGACAGTTGATCAACTAGTGTTAATATTTTTTGTACTTGGATGGATTAAAGAGACAACTACAGGATAAGTTTTAGAAATTAGATCACACTGTTTTTTATTATTCAACATTATTGCTTAGAAAACTCCTGTCAAATGTGCAATGAACTACGCGTTGAGGGATACTCAAATTTTGAAAAACATCCAATGCAATTTGGAAAAGTTTGACTACCCAGTTGGACAATCAATGAGTTGGTGTATGTATTATTTGAGCCGTAGTCATTGCCACCGAGACCAGTTAGGTTAGAAATTGCTGTTATTGGGTGTACAGTAAGTTCAGAAAGTGCTCTTTTCTGTATCAAATAAATCAAATAACATGTCTTCAGATATGTATTTCGTCTGACGATTATTTTATTCCGAACGGTCTTAAAATTTGAACCATAATCATTGAGAATGTTCCGGCGCTCTAAATTGAAATCCTAAACGACATTTAAGGTGACCTGGTACATTAGATTATATTAGAGACCTGACTTATTCGTATATTTTTTGTTTGTTTCCAATTTCGTTGAATTAACCTTTATCTCCTCAATCCTTAAAAACCTTCAATAGAACATGAAGTCGACAATACAAAAAAAAAGTAAAAGGCGGAGGAAACTGCAGACGGTGAAGTTAGGGGCATTGTTGCTGGAATTCTTTTATTTCGAATTCGAAATCCCTCAATGACGCTACCGAATACACTGGAGGAGGGGAGAGAGCACAACTCTCACAGCATTTTATAAAGACTGTTAAATTTAGACAGTCACGTTCCCAAGAGGCACCAAATGCTACTTTTTAAAATACTTCCTGAAGCTGACACTCAGCTCAGATGCCTTAATACTTAAGTATCCATTAAGTATATAAATGCTTGGCACAGTAATACATTGGGATGAACAGAACAGTCAATGTAGCACTGGTTCTAGAGAGTCGAACTTGAAATATAATCCTTCTCCTCGATCCAACATCTGAGGTACATACGTAATGCTTTTGGATTGTACAGAATATTGTATACAACTCCCTATCCAATGTTTATGTTGCACGGTCTTTCTACTTACTGTTTAACTAATAGTATAAAATAGAGGTGCATTTTGAAAAATAAATAGTATTGGTGTAACCCATAGATTCTCAACATTTTTTCAGCCACCGCCCACTTGTGCCACTGCTCAATTGATCTTTTTATAGCCGCGACCGCTGATCTCGTTATACTGCCTCCTCCTTAGCAGCATTTCTCCTGGGACTGCGACTGCTTTATCTGCCGAAGCTTGGTTAGCCCTTGGGTTGAACCTGCATATCAGGATATCTTCTTGGTGTTTGCTTCCTTGAACATCACCACAGGTCTGTCACTTTCAGCTCACTCAGTCTTTTCGCCATTATCCTATCTCTAACATCAATTGTAACGCTCTTAAAACACTAATTTATTTTTACTGATAACACAACAACTGTACGCTAATTTATATTCACAACTTCTGGATTTTGACTGTTTGACATCTGAAGATCGACTGACAATACCTACAAAATATCCATCTCAAATGTGCCATAACTGAAAGCATGCCAGTTTTGGAAGGTCTCGAAGTTCGAGACGTCTCTTTTAATAACTGCCCACATATTCTGGATGATTTACATACAGGGTGATCTTCCAGCTGCGACTGTTGATTTCATTGCATTATTAACGTTTAGTCTACCTCGGCAGGCAACAAACCTGTACATCTCATATGAAACAATCCAGATGCAAATATGTTGTCTACTTTGGTTGGCGAGGGTTTTTTTCATCCCTTTCACAACGTAGTACGGATCGTTCCGCATCCACTCTATTTCTGTCAACATTAATTTAGATATACAGGAGCACGCCGCGTCGGAGAGATAGAACATGAACATAATTGCATGCCCGGGCTGCCTTGGAAGCCCCCATATTTAAAGGAATATAAGACTTTTATTTATTGCTTTGTTTGAAATTCATTCCGCCAGGACGAGAGGAGATTTAAAAAATGTTTCACGAAATATGAAATGTCGAGCTTTTAATATTAAAATATTACCTGGGGCACGGATCTTGACCTGTTGCTGTGCGACGTTTGTCAAAGGAGAGCTTACTGAGAGTTTCTTCCGGTATACAATTCGATACTAATTTTTTCAGTTCTGTGTGACCGCATAAGTTTGTAACGATAACTGACAAGTAAACTGTGATTATTATATGAGAGTTCCGTTTCAATATGTGTAACCCTTAGCTCAATCCGAAAGCTTGATCGGAAATTCAGCAGAAAATGGTATTTTTGAATAAAGATATGTATTAGAAAGATCAAAAAATCCGGTGATGGATCGAACCAACATGCCTGGACTTCCGTTAGATTGTGTCTGGTGCACATGATTAAAAGCTATTTTGGAAGAATGTCGGAAATATATAACAAGAAACGGGAAATGATTACCATTACTGTGGAATATGTTCTCTGGTGGAGTATCGATAATGGGCATGTTACGAGGAATTGGTTTAGTCCGCAGCATGGATGACTTTTGAAGAAATGGGACTTTATAAAGTTTTGTAGAGTATCAATTTTTGAAATCACCATATAGATAAAGTCGCCTATTCTAGGAAGCTGTCACCTCTATAACCATCTTCAGCACGAATGCGTCAAACAAAAAATTACAAAAATCTTAGTCCTCAAGTGAGGGTGATTAGTGTAAGCCGACCAAAACAATCTTCCAGTTTACTGAATTCACTAAAACTAGAACTATGATTGTCACATATGACCACAGACATTAATGTTGATCTAGAAAATCTGCACATACATTTTTTATACACTCTTCGATTCTAAATAAGTATTTTATTCCCAAATTTTCACGATAAACAGGTTCGAATGTTCTGTCAGTGGGTAAGCACTCTCGTATACAACTTTCTATCAATAATCTGTACCCCATACCTATTGTACACACGGGCATGATGAAATTCAATTGAAATGTCGTTATCAAGCTTCCTTCAATTACAGTTGACAGTATTATGGCTATTAACCGATGTCGGACCGATGTTGAAATGGCAAATTCAGGAACATGCCGTACTGATTAAATTACAGGCGACATACACAAACCATCGTCATTTTATTTCATAATAGAATGTATCTCACATTTAACGGCAGTCTCTTAAGTTGAGATTAGTTAGATTGCAATGGATGAGATCGGCAACACTGTAAAATGTTAAATTACAGATACTTCGTGAAGATTGAAGAGCTCATTATTGTCATCGACGAAACTGAAGTAGGTACATACAACTGGGAACGACAATTATCGCATGAAGTGACCCAGTGTTTCATGGAACAATGGATCCTATGCGAATCTTGTCTATAAGCAATATACTTATGGTTAACGAAGAAAATGTTAATGCTGCTATTGGAGAAAATCACGGTCCATTTTCCTAGCAAAGCCACAAAACATCTGAATTATAATCATCGTCTAATTGTTATTGTACTTTTAATTGAATTGTACCCATATTTATAATGCGTACAGAAATGTTTTGATCGCAACTTATTGAACATTGTTTCAAGGCATAGTTCACATTGTGCTCCCCTCAATAGTATCGGTATAATATAGACCTCAGACATGACATATTATGTAGATAAGAAATTGTGTAATTATCACACAGTTTCACAAATAAAAATCTTTTTCTTTCAGTGACGCGTTTCAATTTATATTCAAATCATCGTCGGACTGTCAGATGTGACTGCTAACAAGGCTACCCAGATTACTTGTCAACTAACTAACTTCTCAAATCTAGCATACCATTTATCCTGTCTTGCTATTTTTCTTTTAAATTATTTTTTCTTTTCTTTTCTTGTGTCTGTCTTAGAATTTTTTTTGAATAATAAAAAAAAGGCAATGGTCACAACACGTCCAGTCAGCTATATATATATATATATATATATATATATATATATATATATATATATATATATATATATATATATATATATATATATATATATATATAACAGGACATACCAAACATGCAAATCAACATATATGAACCATTTCATTACCATATACATGTACTAGAAAATGAAGCCATCTGGTAAGAAAACATACACGCATTCAAAAGTTGGGGTATGCTTAATAAATCCGGAGTGTTATTTGAATAAGTGTTCGGGGGTAGCATGAAGGATAGGATGAAGAAGACTCGAGCAAACCAAAAATTTAATAAACGCACCCCCGACAGGCTTCGGTACGGCCTAATTTCCATTTTGAAATGTGTTAACAGCAACCATGGCCCGAAGCTAGACTGAAGCAGCATCTGCTCGGACAGGGGCGGGCTCGGTTTCCTGATTTACCGTACAACCTTTCTACTATACAGGTTATTTATTTCATCAATTCTGTCTGTCTGTCTGTGCTCCGACCAGTAACGTTTGGCTCACCTATAACTCGGAAAGTACTTTTTGGTTGTGAAAATACTTTGAGATTTGGTTACTCCTGTGATAAGGACGAAAAAGTTTCGTAGTTTCATAGAACTGGGTCAGTGGCGGCGGAGTTATCGTCAAAAAAGTATTAAAAAAAGTTCTAAGTATTTTTGGGAGGTGGGTAAATTGTGTCAGTGAGCAATAATTGTATTGCTCAATATAGTGAATATTAGTACATTCTTTTTGTGATTTTGATTGCCAGCAAGTTTGAGACAAGATCCGAATTCTTACTTGGGTACGTTGTATGGAAATACCTAAATATAACTGGAAGCTCCGTACTAACAGGAGCCTCCCCATTCTTGTTATTTATGGAGCAAATTTGTGAGAAGCGTATCTTGATGGTGGTAATGTTATCCTGAGTAAGAATCTTTGTTTCAATCACCATTTTTATCTTGAATCATTAGGACAACCTGCGCCTCAGGACAGCCCTGTAATTACCAGCAAACCCTATTTGGAAGTCACGAAAGGCTATTTTCGACAGTTGCTACACTACTGATCAGTGGCGCAACACAGAATATGGGGGAATGCAGGTGAGATGTACATGATTTTTATCTAGAATTCAGATGAAATATTCACTTACCGACTCTAAGGAAGGTTTGATATGATTAACACGTTAGTTGCAGACTACTTAAAAATGCATGAAGGACATTCTGCGTTTTCAAAAACTTTGTAAAGGTAAAACAAGAGAAAAACTTTCTGTTCAGGTCGCAAATCAAATTATCAGTTTCATTCAAACAATCTGATTGTGTTATGACCAAGCGCTTATGCACATTGGCTGAACACATATTATTTAACTAAGGGAAGATGAATCCAAAAATTTCTGCCCCAAATTGCTACGTGCATGGATGATCTGCATAGTGCCCTAAGCTCAAGCGAACCACCCCGCTCGATTTCTAATTAGAGAAAGGAGCACACGCAATTTCACCACTTATGTGTATATACAGAGTGGTTAATGCAGTTTAATCGAACCAAGATGAAACCGGTAACTTTGCTATATCTTTCTGGCCTGCTTGCATTTGTAGGACGAAAAGAGACGTCACTATATGAAGGCCATGTTGCTTAGTGAAACGATGGAGCAATTTATATCGATGAAGCTATCACTGGCATGCATGTTTTGGATGCAAACATCTATCAGTCTAGCCGATCGCCGACAATAGACAACAGGTACTTATAAATATACATTGCATGATGACGCCAAACGACACCAAACACGTGAATATGCATACTGAAAAATAGCAAGTCAAAAACCTTATTTACTGGAAAAAAGTATCTGTGATGCAACTTTCCTGTTTTTAATTCTGAAAAAAGAGCAACGAGGTGTAAGACGAAAGAGTCACGCGGAAAATCCATCGACAAATGGAGACTTTCCATCGCTTTGTCATTGTCTCGCAAGACGGCCTGGCTGGATAAAAAATGGCTGTTCATTGCTGCTGGAAGCGAGGCTGGAAGCACTGCAATTATCGATGATAGGAAAAGGTGCACTGAACTTTCTGAAATGCCCTTCCGACATAATAGCCTGATTTGTCACTTTATTTTAATTTCGTCGAATTTCTTTTCCTTGCGTCAGGTTCATTTAAAGGAAACTGCCAAGTGGTAGCCATCCGGAATGATGAGTGTTGTCGTTTGAAGGGTATAAGTGAAAAAACAGACATTTAACAGTTTAAAAAACATTTCAATTACGTATACGGATCCCATATTGAGAGGAACAGGAATTTCCGACCCTGAAGTATATCAGCAGACGTTTTTCACAGCTGATAGAAAACCATGTACACTGTAGATCCTCCTCCTACCCGTTTCGATCTAATATTTACATCTTCATCACAAGAAGCGACTTTAATTTGTGAAATTGTGTGTTCAAATTAAACAATTTTATCTTAATCGAGAACTTTAGACTTTAGATGCACGTCATTTCCGAATTAAATATTTTTCACACGGGTCTCTTTTAATGAAAATTGAAACGCGTCACTAAAAGAAAGAGTATTATTTGTGAAACTGTGTGAAAACTACACAACTTTTTATCTACATGATGGAAGAGTTTCACCAAGTAAGAGCGTCTACAATCTACTTGGTAAAAAATGTATTTCTTCAATCGGAGTTTCAAATTTTGATTATTTCCTGTACGAAAACGCGGTTCAATGTTAAACCCTCACAGTCCAAACTTATTTTCTTGCCCTACATGCAATTACGATAAATTAAAGTTTCATAGACACCTGAAAAATCGAAAATTTGTTATTCATTACTAGCACGCATTTGATTAAATTACAATGCCCAGCATAGTTGGCTATGGATTCAGATCAATCGATATGCGATCGTCGAAATCTTGACTGGCAATTTTGTTGTGGTTGGAATGAGGTCGAACGGTAGTATAAATATTGGAAAATATGATTTTAAAATAAAACTTTCACACATCACATGTCGAGAAACATTAAATTCGAAATCAATTTTCCCAAGAAGAGATCAGCAATTCTGAGGTCATATTCCAAAAAATATATAGATGCATGGACCTGGCGTCCAAACCAAATTTTTTGTCGACCTCTTTAATCAAGAATTGGCTCACTGGATAAAATTGCATCTATCAGAAATCTCTCGCATCCGTCTACAAACCTCATCTCACTAGACCAAGGCAGAGCGAAATTCAAAGCTCAGATAACAAGATCATCGGGTTTGTTTATTTAATTCTTTGTAGACAAATATTGCCAGAACCAATCTTTTTTTGAGAACAACATTTAATTAGCTTTCCATTAATTACTTTAGTATAAATTTTGCCAAGAGCCAAGACACTTAATTGCCTCGGAGTTTTCATTTGAGCTTTGCTCGGTCCTAGTGGCATAGACGTCCCAAAGGAAATTGAAGTTGGGTCAATTGCTGAAGGCTTGCTAGAATTCTATCCTGTGAGCTTTTGAGCATTTGTGTCTGACGTATATTCCAATAAGAGGATAAGGTTGATCAACCTCGGGCGTAATAAGGAAATTCCCACATCATTAAGTTACTTGAAAGGTATAATTTGTACTCCGTTTCACGTTTATCCAAGATTCCAAGTAACTCTAACATATCAGTTATTCTACATGTATGGAACAAGGTCATGAATATTCACGAAAGCCTGAAACATATTTCTTATACTTCATTGAACTCTCGTCGCGCTCCTCGTTCAGGGAAAATTACTTTTGGGTCTTCGACTTAATTGACAGATGTGGCTGATTAAGTCATGCTCTATTAGGGTTCTATCTTTATAGAGGCAATAAAAAAGAGGCATCGTAAATACTAGAAGCTCAGAAGCCAGCAGAAGGTGGCGCTGTGCGTGATTTTTTCTTGTAGAACAGTATCGACAGAAGCACTGCTGGAGGAGTGACGTAAATACCAAAATAGAGCAACTAAACATTGTATGGAGGAAGTGGGCGACCAGTAGCCAGAGCTTAAGGTATGAATTGATGAGGGAGCAGTACAGATAGACAATACAGTGCACTGATACTAAACGTTTGGGTAAGATTGACTAGGTAAAATGCATATTTTGTACGAATCTACTCAAATCTAGTAGAAGGGTGGACGATCAGACATGATACAGGCTCACTTCATCTAAAGGCGAGGATGGTGGAATGCCATGTGTTGCTGGTACTTTTTTATGTGATGTAAACCTGTTCATTGAAGCAGAAGATAAGTTCCCGCCTGGAGCCATTTGAAATGTGACCATATAGAATATTGCATGCTGAGGTACATTGAGAGAATTGGAGAAAAGAAAGCAATGTTAAATGCAATAAAGATGAGAAAGTTGCAATATCTGGGGCATGTGATCCTATTGCGGATAATTATTCAAGGAAAGATACAGGAATGGATATAAGCTGAGAAAAAGGACGCATTTCATAGCCTCAGAGTTAGCAAGAAAAAAGCTGATGGGTATAAGAAACCCAACATTACGTACGACAATGGCTTCTCGCGATGTTCCGGTCCAGAGTTGATGTAATTATTTCCAAATGGCAATTTTATTAAGCTTCACATTTCAAGAGAATCAAATCCAGCCTTGTAACTTGACGCTAGGAGGCATCACCGGATAAATATTGATTTCATTCTCCGGGAATCGAGAATCGAAAGCTATGAAATAAAGTATCATGGTGTCGTTTTGAATATACAGGATTAAGTTTCATTTTGCGTATCTTGTTATGAATCATTTGGTTCCAAATTTCCAAAGATTACGAAATCAGCAAGATTCTACGAAAGCATGCTTTTGCCAAATAAAATTGTCTTATGTTAAACGGCTTTCGGAAAAGGCCCGTCCGAGTCAATGGAAGTTCGATGCATTGGTCCATATCGTTTCTTTCAAAAATTTCCTAAGAATACTTACCTCAAAAGTGGTATCTGCCGAATTTCTTTTATGACCATAGAAATAAACCAAAATACCTCAAAATACAACGGAAGCTGTGAGCTGGTAGTTCAATTTAACTTTTAAGCAATTTTTCTTGATTCTAACAGTTGTGGAGATACCACCTTCATACTTAGCGCGCAGAATAGGTACCTAGATGTACTTACCTTTGCTAGCTCCGTCAGGTCCTCTGAGAATAGTGCACTCTTCTATTGTGCCGAAGGGAGCGAAAAGTTGTCTGACATCTTCTTCAGTTTGTTGCTTACTGAGCATGCCAACGAACAGCTTTCGATCTAAATGGAAAGTAAAAGCCAACAGTCAGTAAAGGAAATGTAGCACCTTTATACATCGAGACAAACTAACATAAGTGCAAGTCCATTTAGGAACCGCTAAGATCGACACCAAGGTATACGAGCTTTCGAGCTAGCGATATAGTGGTGCTAGAATTGTCCATCTATCTCTGTATATCTAGTTCTAGGTGAGAGTACCACAAATAGAATATTGCTCAATTATTACCAAGCGTCCTGGACTACAACATAATTTCTTTTACTTTGCTAAGAGACAATGAAAGACGCAGTTTCTGAAATTTCGGTGAGTTTTTTGCTTCTGTTTGATATTGAATTTCGATGGAACCTGTGCACTGGGCTTGACAATGTTGAAATGTGTTGACTTGTAGACTTAAATCCAACTATTATTGGCTCCACAATCTGATACAAGTTCTCCAGTCCTCTGTACGGGAAGCATAACTTCAAGTCTAATGGTTGCTCGGGACCTCACAAACGACCTACACTGTCTGGAACATCGCAGAATGGTGGTTGACCTGTCCCTATTCTATAGATATTATCATGACGAAATTTTGACCGAGCTGCCTCACATATAAACTCCAAGAGTCGCCAGTACAACAAATACTAGAGGAGCTCATCAGGCTCATCCTCACTAGATCGAGCTTACAGCGCCTCGAACAAGACTGTTCCAAAATTCTCCTTTTGGAGAACCTCGGCGTTGTGGAATGAGCCACCGGGACTTTGTTCCCCGATGGTTACAGTCTACAGCGTTTTAAGGTCAATGTTAATACACACTCATCCTTGCGCAGTGCTCATGAAGCGCGATGGGCTATCTGCGTTTACGTGGGGATATTTGTTAGAAAATCTATTTGGCGCCATTGTCTAATAGAGCTACATAATGATATCTTGATTGCACTTTCTCTGAAACATAGAGTTATTAAGACATGGTGAATAATCAAACCAGCTACAGAAATTCTGATGGCTTCTAGGATTTGCTAATGGATTTGTGCTAGTTTCGCTCTAACGCATATAATCGTATTTCAGTGAACGTTCTCGTTTTGATCTAAGTTCCCGCTATGTATCCTTTACTAATTCATATGCAAAGTCGACGCCATTTTGGCCTAATTGACTTACTTACCTTTTTAAATAGAGTCTCTTTTCTTTTAATGCCTCCGCCGGGATTCCCTTCAAAGAAGGAAGGAAGGAAGGCAAATGGCGCATTTGAATTTGAATGGAAATCTCTGAACATGGAATAAACCGGCGAGAAAATACGGAAGTTGCTAAATGCTTGAAAATGTCGCTAAGAGCTCATTAGCTTTGAAGCTGCCTTTGAAACGTTCTCTCAATTGTGATGTAATCTGTGATCTTTGTTGACGGTTGTAACGTACCAAACAACACAAAAAGTATTTGTACCATGTCTAACGTTGTGCGGGAAAACTTATACCGGTGTTTCGAAAACTTTTTTAAATCTCATACCAGCGATGGAATATCGCTCGTATTCACTTGATCTCTAAACAGCAGAGACTAGAGTAAGAGTAAACGTGGCAACCGTGCAAGCCGCATAGATCAGGCATGTGAAGGCATACAGATTGACGTGCTGGAAATGAGGGTGCAAATCAAAACGCGAAAATGCCACTAATAAAAATAATATTTATTGAGCACACACACCGTATGAGTGGAAGAGAGATATATTATAGATGTCTGACCTTAGGATTTTTTGCTAGTTCAAAGATCGTCGGAGCGTCGCTTGTTCTCGGTGAGCATCCGCTTAGTTGACTGGTTTAGTCGTTTTTTGACAATAACCGAACCGATTTTCCAAAAAAGCAAATCTGTTTAGACCTTTTCTTACTAGTAATCCATTTTCAAAGTTTAACCAAAACCTAATACGAAATTTACGAGTTTCTTGATCTGCTAAGTAAAACATGCCATAGATTATAATATAAAAAGGCTATTTCAAAAATATCATTGTTATTTCGCATGTCTTAGATAGGATCCTATCTGCGGTACTCTCCAGTTACAGTTAAGTAACAAAAAGCTGTGAAATGGTTTAGTTGGAAATTCTTGCACCAAAGGAGATATAACAGGGATCTATTGTCATCGGGTAAATGGATGCTAGGGAAAGGAACAGTTTATTTTAATCTCACAGCAATGATTTTTAAATCAACACAACAATTCGAGAAATTCGAAATTATCCATAACTATTTATTTGCTGAACCTGTCAACATCTATGTTCATGTAAATACTGTGGAAATTGAGTAATCCTCTATGATTCTTCGTAATAAGATACAATATGATAACGTCTTATTATTGTTGGTTCACGATGTGGCTAGAGTTTTGATTGATACATAATGCTAGCGATATCCTTGAGGTTTCTCCGCATGAATTGCATCGCATGTTACCATAGTCTTAACCTGTTCCAAATTCCAATTTTGATTTTTCCATTAGTATCACAAGGACTATCGAGCTGTGACAGAAGTCTGTCAGTCTTCAAACGTCAGACAGAAAGCAGAAGTTGTGTGATTAGTTGAAATGAATTAGTATTTTAAGAACGCCAAAATATGTCTTACTTTGATGTAGGCCTCCGAGGCAGCCGGAACGTTAGTAAGGCTATTTATAGAGCCGAATTTGTATTTAATTATTAGCGCCCAGTACAACGAGCAAAAGATGTTCCATTGTGTTACAGTAAATTCCTTGTATCTCCGCATCTCATTGTCTGAGGTCTGACATGAAAAGAAAGCACAGACAGAATTCAAAACACCCCTGAACCGTAAAAGTGTAGTCGGATAGAATTATCTGATCAAAGTGGAAGTAAAAGCGTGATTTCAAAAATAAATTCGGAAGTAGCCGAATTATCTGGGATCAAGGCCGAATACTCACCCGGCAGTTGCTTTCTTCCGGATAAACCGTAAGCGACTCCACTAAATCAAGAAGGCGGGGCGCTTCGAAAGTTGATGTTATCACTTTCTCCCTCCTCTTTCAGCGAACTTTACGAACGCTAAAAAAATAACTGGGATATTATCCTCAGTTTTTTCGGGAGATGTTGCAACTTTGATGGATTTGTTGGTATAAAGTTTATGGTGGCAGGGACAGAGTCTGAGACACTTCGACTGTTTTTGATTCCTGTCTGAGTCTGTCATGTTCTGAAATTCATTGTTTCGCAGTTAGATTTGATTTCGTGGGTAAAGGCAACGCCGCACTAGTAACACGTGTCGATTTGGCAACTGTTGACGATTTGATGTTTTTTGGCATTAGTCGCGAAGCGAGATGAAAAGTTATTTTTACATCAGTGTCAGCAAGTCATCACATTAGAGCGAATACTTGAAAAGATGGAAGAATAGTTCAATTTCCATAGCTTTCTTCAAAAAAATAGCTGAGACTTCATGGTTTCTGCTGGCAGTACATTCTGAAAATTCAACAGTCTGATACCAATAAAGCAGAGTCATATTAAAAGAAGTTATTTAAAAAAAGTGTTTTGGATATAATTTCGATCCCACATACATTCACATACTCTGAGCAGTGGAAGGCCTTTTTTGGTCGTTCAAAAGCACGGTTTTATAGAGACGACTACAACTGCCCTGAGTAACCTTCCTTTACATTATTTTGATTTGATAGCTTCTGAACATTTGATCACTGTATATAATTTTTGCAACAACGACCAAGAAATAAGTCATATTTTACCAATCGATCATAAATTGACAATTATAGGTATGTACAGAGGATAAGGATGGGGAAAAACAACTGGGAGCTAAACACAGGGGTACATGACAGTGCATGGTAGTTGCGTTGTAATACATTTAGACGTCCAGGACAACGAACATACTTACCATGAAACTTTCTGTGTCTAGAATACTATTTTAGGCGTTGGTAAAAGGTACAGCGATTTTGTGAACCTTTTGTGTAACCAGCTTCACCTTGACATTAATTAATATGTGTTGCTTTCAGAAACAAGACACCCTCAATCATGGACATTGATCCTCATGGTTAAAGTAACCCATCACAAAGAGTGGACTGTGAGACCACTACATTAAGTTTCAGGAATAGAAGGTTGTAAATATGTGATGCATATCGTTATGTCGTTATCTCAACATGAAAATAAAACTGATATTATCAAATAAAATATGCTGTTTAACATCTCTCTAACATCATTGACACTATGATTCAAGAAAGTCCCTATAAATATCTGTTCCTCACCTTCAAAATTCCCTTAGCATATTCGGTTCCTTAAGATATTTCATTACTTAATATGTCCCAGGAGTAAATCAATATATAGGTGTTTATATATTGATTTACTCTATGGAAAACTATAGTGTATCGATAGATATTTAAGTGAAATGACCTGCTCCTGTTCATTTACTACAGTATCATCCAGATTATTCAGATAATTTTGGATGTAAAATTTTCAAGAAATCTGAAATACTCTCGGTTGACTGTTATTGCACATTGCCTAATGTGTCTTTGATTAAACAATTAACTATTATCTTACTGCTCTGAATTGGTCATAAACTTCCTATTATTTGATACTCAGGATCTCTAGATAGGACACCGCGAGACTATAGCTTCTGCAGCTAGTTCAAAAACAAGTTAAATATCTAGTGAAAGTTAACGGTATTAGAAATCATTAAAGGAAGGAAAAGCAAAAAAGATGAGCACGATATATTTTCAAACACAGATGTCCATGAGTAAACTATGGTATAATTACAGTCACAGTAGTTTCGCTTGCCAAACCGATTTTATTCAAAACCTAAAAGTGTTTTGTTAACTATGCTAGCATCTGCAGAGAAGACGGGTTTTTGTTATGTTGAGAGTATTGATCTTCCTCCAAAGATGCTAACGAACATATCAGTGAGTAAAAATTCGGTTTAGCGAGTTAAATGGCTGCAGTAGCTGTGGCTACGCCATAATCAAGACATGCGATAATAGCTGACGTTTCTTCAAATATACACTTCTGAAGTTTGATGCATTAATTCACCCAAACATAAATAGATTTTAGCAACAATATTCTGGTGAGCCAGCACTTCAGGAAAAAGCTGTACACGGTGAGGAAGAACATTGGTAATTCGCACTATACATCCATAGATATAAAACACAACGTCTAGACATACATCGAAACGAATCAGCTGACCATTGCTGCATAGGATGGAACAACGCATACTACAACGACATTGTCTAATACGCACGACACTGTCACAATGGCACAACAATTGGGATCTCTCCATCTTCATCTACTTTCTAATCGCAGATATTTGTAGTTTTAGTGATCATCATCATTTTGATCATGCAGGAGCTTACACCTCATTTTGTATCTTTTTACATGATGAAAATGATTTTTTTTACAATACTTTTGAAAACTATGCTGTTATATTTACTACTTGAACTCCTCCTCATAGCTCAGTTTCTAATAGCTCTAAAGATCAAAAGTGGTATTTCATATGACACGAAATTGAGAATTATGGTCACTTTTATAGACTCCATCAAAACTTTTATTTGCTTAACTTTCTGTGGCTAATATATTGAAATATTTTGTATTATTCATCATCACATATTTTTATTATCTCCAGAAGAATGTGTTTTTGATAGTAGATTATCGCATAATCTCTTGACATAAGCGCAAGTACATCTTTGATTCAAATTACTGGTATAACTTACAAAAATGTGTTTAGTTTTTAGATGGACCTCCAGTTGCAACAGAACTCAAATTTGAAGTTTTATTTTGTTGTTGCTGTAACTGGATTTTCAAGGTAATGCTATTTATGAATGTTATATCCGAATCTATTTCAATTGATCATTTCACAGAAGACGTCAAAATATCAATTCTATAAGGTGATTTCCCTAAAGAAAGTAACTGATAAAATCCCTTAAATGTTTTAGTGAGTCTGGATATGAAATAAATTTCTTTGAAAAAATTCTGGTCAAGGATTTAAGTTTCCTGTGAACAGTAAAAATACTATGCACAACAAAAAATGTCCTGTAAAAATTAACCTACGTTGTAAATCGATACAACTTGAATCAAGAGCAAGATTTTTTTTCTAGGAATATTATATATTGATCTAGTTCTTTTTTTAATTATTTTTTAATATATAATGTGTATTTTTAAAGTGACTATTGTTATATTATCTATGGGTATTTTATCTATTTCTTTAGCTCCTTAAGCATATATTTCAATACATGAACAATAGTAATTCGTCTTTTCACTAAATGACTCAAGCGATTTGGTCAAATCGTGTCCTTTTTTTTAGGAAAATCACCCTACGGAGTTCTTCTTCCGTGAATTAATCATCTTCCTAAGTGGCTTGATCTAATCTCAGTCTTTATCGTATCCTGCGACATATATCGACGTAATGATGATCTCCCTTATTACCAACCAAATCAGCAAGAAACTCTTTAGCATTGACTTTATGACTTATTTAAACATGTAAAATAAGTATTAAAAATGGAAAGATCCCGGAGGGAGACAAGAGGACGTGGTCTTACTTGACCGGGAGGTCCAGGGGCGGGTTGATCGGGGAGCTAGCTATCTCCTCGTTTTTACCTTGCCCCTACTTCTGACAGAAGATGCCACAACTGCCGCTGCCACTGCTGCGATGCGACCTCTCCATCACTACCTCTGCAAATCAGATATCACACATCTTGCAGCGGCTGGCGACATGGGATTCCCTCGAGGCTTCGGACAATTTTTTAAGCATTTTTTTTGATCAAACGCAACTGACAAACTCCAAGTATAAAGATATTCTATCGACTACAGTTACAACATCATACCAATTTGATTGTAAATAAATCGAGTTCTTCCTACAATACTCCTTGACCTTGACCTTAATTCCCTTGGCGCATAACATCGATAGCCACTACAAAAGCTAAGTATTTTCGTTAACTATAATATTTCATTCTTTTATATGTAGCTGTAGATGAATGGGTTTTGAAACACTGATTAATGATCCATCATATTTTCTACTATCTGCTAATTGAAACGACATACGAATCATTAAACTATATTTACTGACGTTTCGGCTGCTTCGAAAGCCTTTTTCAAAGTACAAAATATATTTTGAAGTTATAGTGACATTAATATTTTTGACTGCTTCCAGGGTAAGAGTTATATTTTCAAACAATAATATGTTGTGACTAACTGCCTTGAGTATAGTTCGTTTGAGATCATTGAATACATCATCTATGTTCAGCCATAGGGGCTGCTTGTAGTTACAGACGGAGCGCGACAAGGTCAAGGTCGGAAAATTATGGTACATAAATTCATGTCGATAGAGTTTTGATACAGGGCCACCTTATATGCTTTTAGATTAGTGATTTTTTGTGTGAGAAAATGTAGGAGAATGAAACAGTGAAAGTATGTTTTCTGTTGCTACCGCTTATATAGGAGGCTGTTCGAAATCCTTTTTCACATCGACTGTAGGCAACGGAAAATGAAAAATAATTATGGACTGATAATGTAAATCTTGCAGACCATAAAATTTACGAAAAAATAAATGGAGAATGCCAATATCTCCATCTTTGCTACAACGTTTTTTAATTCAGGTTGGAACCCTAAGCTGATACGTTTTCAGCCTTGAAAAACAAATGTTATGATATAAATATAGGGAAATAAGGTATCTATGATAGCAAAAGCCTATTTTCAGTCTCAATATGGCCTACACTTGATTGTGGGAAACGTCGTGAGCAAGAAACTAATCTGCGTCTCTTTATATAAGCTTGGTGTATGATTTTCTCCACATTTTCCCTTACACGTATTGCTTTTGGCATGAAAATAAAGACCAAAAATATTTGAATCAGAATTTATTGTTATTATTACTGTAAGCTAATAATCATGTGATTCAAACAAATTGAAGTTAGAGAAGGCGCATGAAATAAATCGAACTAGAAGAGCAAAAACTGGCATCATCAATGGTTTCTAATATGTGCATGACAAATGGAAGGCGAAAAAAATAAAGCTTTGGATAAACATTCACTCAACATAAATATACCTGGTAGAATCATGTATGGTTAAAATTTGTTGAAATTCCTCTAATAAAAAGGTTTTGCTTATAATTGCCCGAAGCTCGATGGTTGCCCTGCTAAGCATCATCCAGTATTTTACGAATGATCAATGTATATTATACCCACCAGACATTAAAATCAATGTGTTGCAATCACTACTGAATGAATTTCCACTATTAGAACCTGCGC
The DNA here is from genome assembly GCA_949316355.1 of Bruchidius siliquastri. NCBI lineage: Eukaryota > Metazoa > Arthropoda > Insecta > Coleoptera > Chrysomelidae > Bruchidius > Bruchidius siliquastri. Next base: position 36,947,834 of record OX438533.1, on the reverse strand, counting down.
TTCTTCAAACATATATACAAAATTATATATAATCCTCTTGAAAATATTTGATTTTGAATCTAAACAAATACATTTTTACACCGATTTTCTGTTGGTAAATGTTATACCGATAAATATCTCTAATAATAATTATTGTTGATACCATATAATATGAGCTATTTAAACTTGTTAAATCTGTTGGATAATATATGTACTTACATAAAAATCCATGGCACCCATTGTCTCATAATATAGTTTGCTCGAACGCGTACCCTTATAAGCAATTGATCTTATCTTCTTACAATAATTGTCGATATGTATCTGGACCTTTAATTAATCGGTTTATATCAAAAATCTACTTGCAGAAGACATTATTAAACGATAAGCACTGTTACAAACATTGTTATGTTACAAACGTTGTGTGATTGTGGCATGAGCACTGTTGCCGGTTTCAATCAAGCAATGTTTGTCTATATTTTTTGATATCAGCCTCACCAAACTGTGATCTGATAGTATGATATCGTTATTGATTTTTCTGTATCAAGGCTACCTGTGACTGGATGATAGAAAAAACGTTACCAATAATAATAATTGTTTCGAGGCTTTACTGGTACATTTATTAATATAGTTACTTATAGTCAGATTTATTACATTCTAACATACTGTGAATCATAGCGGGATTTTTAAGTATCTTAAGTAAGTGAGTCTCAATTACGGTATGTTGTAGCTATGTTAGCAGATTGTTCCTGGTGATGATACTTAACCTTGTTCCTCAATGACCCTAATAGGCCTGAGGCCTATTATGTAGATTGTAGATGAAATAGCTTGGTGAAAGCATGTAGATAAAATAATTGTGTACAGTTCCCAAACAAAACTCCCTTTCGTCCAGTGACGCGTTTTGATTTTTATTTGAATCATCGTCGGACTGTCTGGCTTCACTATTTATGTAATATAAATAGAAACGCAACGGTGAAAGAGAGTTTTATTTGTGTGACTGTGTGTTAAATATTTTATTTGCACCGAGGCGTATCAGTTATAAAGTCAACACCTGTAGAAAAACGTTTGAAATTGTTCACAAAGCATTAAATGATATTTCTCCGTCAAAATTAAATTATATATGCCAACTAATCTCAATATATGCCAATTTGGAAAGGATGGTTGTCGACTTCTATTATATATTCAAATTGACTTTCCCGAATGAATACACACAATTCATTTGCATAGTATAGGGAAAGTTATAACTTTGAATATGATGAATAAATTACGAATTTTTATAGAGTTCAACCGCGACTGGAAACCCACAATGGATAACAAAAAACCAACATTGGATAGCCGAAAGGTTGGCCGCCATTTCAAGAGAAAATGAACGCAAAGAAAAATTTCGAGAGTCAGCTTAAGTTCCTTATTTTTATTGACCGGAGGCCAGGTCTACGACTCTACTTTACTAATGAAATGCGCTTAAACTTTCGTTTTATGTTCAGGCTACACACTCATCTACTGTTCTGCAAGTATCAAAATACAAAACTGAACTGAATATTACTGATCATCGTCGTACATCCGCTATGATGGTGATGTTTATGTTGCAGTTCTATGCTTCAGGGATTGATAACCAGTCCCCAGAATACGATGTGAAATAAAGCGCAGAGCTTTATCTCGTCTCAGCTTTTTATAGGTCACATTCTCCAGAGAACTGGGAAATTGGGTTTGAAGGTTATAACAATAAGGTGGATTCGGAGAAACTTGGGTCTGTATTATACTTTATGAAGGCATCGTTAGACATGAGGGTAAATTCAAATAAACGTTCTTTGTTTTACTGAGATGCATAAGTTGACGTTTGAAGAATTGTAGTACTCTAAATTAACGTCTGGGACTTATGTTGATGTTACCCCATAATTCGTCATCCTTGAACTGGAAAATCCGCAGGAATACAAACTTGTTTTGGAGCCTGTTTAAACTTGTTTAGACTCCGGAAAACGGTTCTGATCCTACATAATCTCTAAGCTTAATAGTAGTGGACTCTTTGCTATCTAGAGTCGATTTGATTTGTGAAAATACTAAATGACAATATCTGCAATCTGAGGTAACTTACGTAACTTGCTATGTGCTCGTCTCGCTGATTCATGTTTACTTGCCCTTTAAGTCCATCTCAATTGTACAAAATCAACAAACTGCTTTATGACATTTGTCACCCATAGGACTGTTAAAAGTGAGAGCTTCTTAGTAAATATTGTACAAAACATACTTTCTTCAGATAAGGTTCAGGATATTTTTCGGAATCCGCCAACCTTTATAACAAACTTGACTGGTTGTTTAGTTGCCGTAAACATACATGTCAAAACTTTTGAGCTACTTGTGGCCTCAGGGAGCAGGCTGGAAGAAAAAACACTTCAAACATTTATTCACGCCTACACTGAATATTTTAGCTCAGGTGATGGTACATGAATAAAAAATATGTCAATACGGCCGCAAAGTTAACTTCTCGATTTCGAAACTTCGCTCAGACTGACAGAAATATTGGGGAGCTCCACCATTAATAACTTATCAGATCTGAAGCGGATGGGAGGATGATTGTTATGGGGGATATGACAAGATGTACAGCAAAATTTAGCGAACCAATCTCACGACATCATATCTTAGGGATAAGATTTTCATAAGGATTTCAAGACAAGTTGCATAAAGCATACCATACACGTCCAAACTTTGAAGTATTCACTTATCTTGAAGTCTATGTTGAAATTCCATGATGCTTCATCAAATTTCAACTCGAGTCTTCTTTGTATTAACTTGGGCGAAGCCTGCAGAGGCAGTGTACCTTTTTTCCTCTCACATCTCTGACTTTGTTTCAATTTTATATGTCAACCCGAATTCAAGATATGACGTTTCATATTACTTGATGTGCGAAAGACAATGCATCTCATTTCCGTCTGTTTGTCAGTACCTGGTTTTAAAAAATACAATTGCAAAGTAATATGTTTGACGTATACATTGTTTTTTTGCTTTTACTTTTGCACCTACGGCCACATTTCAACTGTGAATAGTAATATTATTGATCTTTTGAGTCAAGTGCATCATCTCATATTTTACTTACGCTTATTGTGATTTTCGGTTGAGGTTTATTCGAATATAAGAGTTGCGACTGATACAATACCTTGGAAAACTTATTTTCTCCAGCAGACTATTCTATTATATTTTTTGGGAACACCTGCAACTTCTAAAAAATAAAACCTTAATCCACGTTGTGCAGCAGCCACCTGCATTCAGCGTTTATATTATCATCTGTACACCCTTTATCTCGGATCTCAGCGAGTCGAGGCTGTTCATAAGCACCTTTTCAGTTTCTTCCAGACACTTGTAGCGGAAACTGGTGACAGTAATTTACGTTCTTGCCTTCGCGGATAAGCTGAAGCAATTAGGATTTTTCGGAAGCGACGACTCGGCCCTTTACAAATACTTCCTACTTCGAGCAAGCTTTTGTTGCTTGTTTTGCCTGTTGCTTTGGGAAATTTGACTAGAGATTTAGGCAGCGTCTGTGTTGTTTGTTTCGTGGGAAGATGTAGTTTGAATAAGCAGGATAAATGTTTTTGCAGATCAGGTTTTCATTCCGTGATGTCAAAAAGACAGCTATCATGTCTAGAGATTCTGCTAGATCTTAGAAATCTGACGACATGGCACCTGGGATTACATTGTAACATCAAGAACTTGTTTAGAGATAGAGGAATGACAGAATGTATACCTTAACATCTCTTTTTGCTCATCGCTGCTTACACTGCTTACACATCAATGATGGAAGGTCTTATTTCGGAATTCCGTTGAAGTGTCGGTTGGTAGCCTGACAAAAGGCCTGTCGAAAGGGGGCTATAAAGGAGGTTCGCGGAGAAATCATGCGGCTTTTTGGGGACAATCTGGGGTCCAGAGACCCACCAAAGGCCTGTAAAGGGGGAAAAATGGAAAAGCTGAAAGGCCTGAACTAAAATGGAAATCAGACGAAGCATTTGATTAAGGCTTCTATGTGCAGACGTTGCTCAATCGCATGGATCTACATAGTGCGTTATTATCAATGTGAATATAAATCTATCATCTCGCATCACCTCTAGACCGAGCAGCCTTTTACGCCATCAACGACATGGCTGCATGAGTAAAGGGCCGTCATGTAAAGCATCGATGCCATGTCTACCACGCACTGCATGAGTGAATCAGCAGCGTGTTCAACTGCTAGTGGAGTAATTTGGATCATCACAGTCGATACTGAACCAAATGCATCATCATCGTAACCTATGCACCTCGTAATAGCTGCAATTTCCAACGACTTTTTCAGTGTTTTCATATCGAAGCAAGCGTGCAAATTGAAAAGGTGCCCCTTGAAAGTGCATTCGTTGCATCTGTGGCGAAAGATGAGCAAAAGCAAACCCGGCCTGAGTCGAGTGACGCGCGTCAACCGCCGCAAGTGCGGGCTTGACTTGAGATGAAAGGGCCGACCTTAAACGTTCCGAGTTCACGTTAATCATTCGAGTGTGCCTGTGGAGGGTTGTAGTGCATACGTGCACTGAATAATGAATGTTCGGGGTGTTTGCAAAGAAACACACTGGCTTTGGGGCTGCTATCTGATCGCCGAATTTTGGGTTGTTATTTGGTGAGGTGTAGAAATGAGGCGATCTATCCAGCTTTCCATGGAAACTCGTATTGCAAAAATGGCGACTGAGGCTACATCAACATTAACCAATCACAAATAATGTTTTATTCGGGGCAGCTGGAACGTTAGTAGAGCATTTTCAGTAGTCATATTTGGTTTTGATCGGCGACCAGTACAAGTAACATTATAGATCAAATACAGAATTTTTGGAGTGAGAAAGAATCTGATATTTTTTTTGTTGCGAACGGAACTTGAACTCGTGTCTTCAGCCTTTCGTGTCCTTAATATATGTTTTTGCAGAATTACTGATGCGACTCATCCGACTTTTCATCCATAAGTAAGATGTATTCTCCTCTTTCTTGAAGTACGAATTTGATCCGAATGTTGGCGATCATCCCGCCTATAGTTATTTTATTTACTGCAGCTCTGAAAAGACCAGCTGTAATTATTGTTGAGGACCAAGTCCGTAGAATTGACTTTGCCTTGGAGTATTTGCTGTAATAATCTGTTTCGGTTTTTAGTTATGTGTCCCAAATCCTCCAGTTTTCTTGATTCAATGGTTTGATTCTTTCCAAATCCTTGTCATACGGCAAACGCTTTTTGGTAGTGGCTTGAACCAACTTCCACGACTCTACACCATACAGAAGCACCGAGAAAATATAGCTTCTGAGAAATCTGATTTTTTTGAATTACACAATTGCTGCACTTTTAAAAATTCGTGATATTTTTAGGAATACCGGTCTGGCATATCCTATTTTACATCGAATTGAGTCCAATGATCAAATTCCATAAAAATTTTGGGCTCGGACATGACTTGAACCTGCGTCACCGCGCTGCGGTAAATAGGTCTTGTGAGGTACGTTCTAGTTCACGTCATTTATCTCTATCCCGTACGCTGTGATATACTCCATATGGTGAAAAAGAGTCATCCGAAGCAGCTTTATATTAGTTGCTACCAAAGTGAATGCATCACGCAATGTAGAGTGAACTGTCAAACGGGCGCTGGCACCAAAATCTGAATTAACATTAATCAGCGAGGAGGTGCTCAACTGGGATGACATCGGTGTGTGGTGTGTGAAGGCAGAGTCAGCAGGCGCACCAGCAGTGTGTGTGTTCTGGTTGTGACGTTTGCAGGATCCTGCAAACAGAGCACTTTATGACGGCGTGCCGCGTCGTTGACACTCACTCATCAGATCTGGGATATTAATAATTTGCTATGGGGTGGAATGGTATAGAAGGGAAACAGTTTGTCCATGGGTTCGCAGAACGATTGAATGAGGAAACATGTTATAGTAGGTTCATGCAAACCATCGAGCTACATTAGGATAGCCGTGTCTGAGAAAAATAGTGGCATATCATACAACACCTAATTATAAGCATGGTTCTCACTGATATAGAGGAGGAGAATAAGTTCTATAATTGTTTTAGAAACTTTCAATGTGTCACCTATAAAGTATAATTCTAGTTTTATACTTCATAGTTTTTTTAACCCTAATTTGCTCTAGGTTCCTTCTTACTCCATTTGCAAGTAGGAACCTTAAATACATTTGTGTACCATTCAGCATGCGCTGAATGACGCTTCGAATGCAAGAGTCGATTGATTAAAATCATTATAATTTTGTCCTACGTCCGCCACCTCAACTTTATTTTTTTGGAAAATTCAGATTAGGGAGAGCTTATCAAGGAGAGGCTTTGATGGAACCACTCAGTCAAAATGCGTGGGTTCAAGCAATTTCCATAAAATATGAAAGTGTTGGGGGACGGGATTGGTTTTCTTTTCAAATTTGATTCGTGCCAGGCAATTTTTTCGGGAGTTTTAATTATACATTTCATTGAAAAAATTAATTAACGCCCAGAGAGGGTAAATTACGATGGCATAGCGAAGAACAGTGGCGTGCGGAGTGGCACGTTCGACTGAAAGGAGGTAGTAATGTAGTAGTAATGGGAAGGCAAAGCCTAGCAAATAGGCCACCTTTGGCCCTTTTTTCCGGAACGGAAGAATTTTCATAGAACGGAGCTTCTGGTATGGAAATCAAGTTAATGTTACGAATTTCCTGATACGCTAAACAATTGTAGTATTCATAAGTGTTCTTGGTGACGTAAATAAATAACCTTCCACGCGTTGGTATCACTTTATAAATATTTATCTAGGTCAGGTGTAACATATCAAATAATATTCTGCTTCTTGCGGTGGCTATCCGGTTAGGATTTTGTCGACCATCATAGCAATTCTTGCTTTGTCAGCAGCTGCTGGGAACAGAATCGATGGTGTAGTACTAAACACGTTCTCAGGTTCCATAACCAAGACACTATTATTCTACCGTACTCGCACCTTCTCTCGATCTTTTCCTGAAAAAGCAATGACAACCACTCATATCTTTGGAGGTTGCTCATCATATGTCTCTAGATTGCGTGACATTGTATAAAGCTCTGTTTCCCTATTTTTTTTAATAGGTAACCTCACGCAAAGGCGTGTCGCGCTTCATAAGCACTGGTTCTCCAATGTGTGTGACATACGCCGGAAGATTTCCCGATATCTGGTTACGAAAACCATATTGACGATCGTTGATGATATTATACGTTCGAGGACTGTCTGATTGGTGACATGATACTTTTAAAATATCTTCAAAAGCCTCATGTACAGCCACATTTCGTATGCTTCTAGTTTTTTGCATGAAGCACCCCATGTCCAAGATTCTACCCCATACAGCAACACACGAAAGACATAGCATTCTAAAACCCCGTTTTTGATTTTCGGTAAATAACCTTAAAATCATTTGTATTTCCAGAAAATCCCATACTTTTACAATCTCTAATAAACAGAGCGTGAAGTACAGAAAACATTCGGAATTTTTACTTAAATGCGTATGGATCACTGAAACTCTTAGAAGAATCATTTTCCCCAAAAAAGTATCTAAGCAATATTTCGCGATGTATGATGCTGTAATCTGAATCCAATATGCCAATAGCTCCGCCACTGGTGCCTGTCGGTCCGTCAAAGTGGGACGAAAAAGAATTCCTCTGTGGTATAACGCGTACAAAGGAACAAACAAAAATAAAAAAATCCCCAGTAATTCTCTTGGCCGTCATGTCGAGACCAGCAGTGAGAAGGGGGAAGGAGGAAGGGAATAGAGAGTGTCGGTCCGTAGCAGCTGTCAATGACAAGCGTAATAAGGGAGAGAGCCGCGGATATAGAAACAAAGGGGAATATCATACACGAGTCCATGTTGCCGATCCGCGACTCAAGGGAATTTTTTGAATCCTTATTTGGGTATGGACGCCACGATGCGTGAGCACTTTGACGTGGGTTCCATACAACCAAACCAATCCATGGAACATTTCTAGGCCTTCGTTGACGTATGATATTGTAAGGTCAAATCTGCTTTTAGCTTCTACGTATAAAAATAACAGACCTCAAAGGGATACTGTACAAAAATTCACTCAAAAGTGAAAAATAGTTATTTATTTACTTGAACATAATTTTTTCAAATGAATCTAATATTCCTATGAACTGTGCGTATGCTATATACGTGAATTACACATATACCACATTACAAATTTTATTTATTTACTCATTTATTGGCATAAAATACATATTCCTCTATAAATCCAGAAAGGGAGAGTACATGTCTCTCTGTGCTTAGGAGCCGAATCTAACTAAATATAAAAAAACTACTATTCCTTATTATTTTCAAAGAACCTCATTTTTTATACTTTTTGTTGCAGGGCATTATTAAATTCTTCAGAGTCCAGAATAATAATCGATCATACTCAATGGTGGAATCATGCCAAACAGTATAATTTTGTTTTTTTCGCATTTGACCATCGATAACGACGCACTGATTTTCAATGTCTTTAACTTTTCTTCGTAACTTTGTGACTTTCTTTATACAGCCGTCAACGGTTACTTCTAGACATTCCTGCTCAATCCTGCAGGATAGTTCCTTCTTAACATTTTCACTCATGTCATACAATTCTGCTCATAGTACGTTAGGCGTGACTTGTTTCCACGTCATTATGATTGTCTATATGACCTGGCCTATTTAGTAATATTTGGGATGAGTTTTTTTGCTACCTGCTTATTATTCAGGGTTCTCTTTACTCCATTCTGTTTTTATCTTCAACCTTCGACAAGATATGCACCAACTAACACTCTTTTGAAAGTTATACTAATTTACCAGCTGTATCTGTATCTATAACAATTATTTTCATATAATAAATGATTTTTGGAAGTGAGTTTTCCACCTAAACAGCTAGCTCGTTTACTATTTTAACTAATAATATCTAATTGCGGTGTAGATACAATGTTCTTTATAATAGATAATGTAGTGTATTTAACATACAGTTTCACAGTTGAAACACTCTTAGAGTGACGCGTTTCGATTTATATCTTCAAATTATGATTTAAATATGAATCGAAATGCGTCACTATAAGAATGAGACTTTTATTTGTGGAACTGTAAATACACGATTATCTTATCTGCATAGTTTTTTATGGTATGACTCTTTTCTAATTTTGCTGTATAACTTACAGCAAGTGTCACCTAGATATTCATAGTGAAATAGAATACACTTGGCTGCATAAAGTTCTTCAATAGTTGTCATTTTTTATTAGCTTTGGGTTTATTTTGAGGATTTTAAATATTTCCTATTTTAGTGATTATTCTTGATCCCAAATTAATCTGGCTAACAATTAGCGTGATATTTTAAATCGGTTCCAACTGATAAAAGTTTTGGCTTGGCAAATAATGAATTTTTTTGTTTTCAGAATATCTTTTAGGATAGATTTTCTTCTAAATCATATCTGTTCAAGTGACCTTTCTTATCAGTCCCATTTCAACAAATAATATAATATTATTGAAAATGCTTGACGTTGCTGAAAATATCACAATCGCTATATGTATGCCTATGAAATTTGAAAAGTTTCCTCAATTCCTCATGGTTCACATCATCAGTACTGGTTTTATCGGAATACACTGCAATCCGTAAGAGTCAAACTGAACTAATAATGATCAGAAAGATCAGTGGGGAACAAACCCATTTTATTATTTTCTGAAGGTTTCCGCATTTGGATCGACCATGATGGAATCGGGTCAGTTTGAACTGTCCAAAGATCGAGCTGTATAAGTTATGAAATTGGGAAGAATTGCGAGGGGGATGTACATATTGAGAAAAAATAAAGTTCGCTTCCAGAATCCAGTGTCCAACATGGCAACATCGAACTGTCATCAAGGTAGATAAATGGTCAGTATGAACTATTATTCCACCACGGTTAGGTTGAAACCCTTTGTTTACCTTGCCACCAGTACGACGTTGCCGTCCTCCATCCTGTAGGCGAACTTTATTTTTTCGCCTTCCATAGCATATTTGCTCTTCTGTATGACAGTTTGACATGGCTGAATGGTAAAGCGTCTGATTTGAGTACCTCCTCCATTTTTGGTGAAGTCGGGTAAAGAAGTTCCATGCTCCGTCGTACCGTATCTGTCAATATATTCATAACGCTCTGTGTCCTTTGAATTCAGTGTCTTGAGAGATAGCGTACTCCAAACACACTAAACTTCGTCAACTAAATCAAAACATCGTCGAGAGGATCCGTACGAGTATATTCAACGAGGCGTACTTATCTGGCAGCTGAATAGCTTGGGGAGGGAATTCCCTCAGAAATATGTGATGTGAAAATTATTCACGCACATTACTTATCAGAGGACGCATTCGACGCCAGTGGTGCTTCTTTGTCATTCGAGATGAGGAACACGCCGAAAGACAATGTCTGGAGTGTTAAGGACACACACACATCGCCATGTTGATTTAGGAGGATGACGGAAGCCGGAAGTGGGTAAGTGGGTGCGTTGCTGAGGTGTGGCTGATCAAGTGGAACGTTAGTCAATGTATACAGGGTGTGCCAGTATTTTCTTGGATGTATATCAAGCCGCTGGGGATGTCTGGGGTACACGTTTAGAGATGTCCGGTGATATCCAGGAACATCGAGGAAGTAGAGGGATTTTTGGGGATGTACCTGGAGGTCAAGGGATGTTTTGAAACGTTCTGTGATGTCTTGTGATGTCCACAAGTCAGGTGAACGTAAGACGGATGCGCAGTTCCATTTTCAACATAACCTCAATTTCTGTAAACAAGGTACTTGTGCATTTATCGTGTATCGGTCTTTAGTGTGAAGTACCGTAAACTGATTAAAATGCACTTGCAGACACCGAAGCCGAAGAGTAGTCAAACAAATACCTGGCATTTTCTGCCTTTTTTGCAAATAAGAAACTGTTGTTGCTGAGTTAATCGATGACTAGGTAGATGGTGTTCCAAACATAAATGATATAAAGATGTTAAATGACTTTCCAGTTCTTACAGAGAACATAAGTAGGGGGATTTACAACACGTTGCCTCAACATCTACTATTTCGCTATGAGGCGATGGATTGATATTTGAAGATTTCCTCAAACGTGGATCTGGTATTTCTGAGGACATACCTTGAGTGAAAGTAATTATAGGTGGAATCAGCATCTGAAAAAGGCCACTCTGATGGCTGCTTGTTAATTTCCAAGAAGGTGTTAGTCCTGATCGGCAACAAAGATTCAACAGAAGTTCACGTAAAGTTCCAGTCGCAGAGGCCGACTTTAAGCAACTTAAAGGACAGTAATCTCCAATGTGTAAGAGAAACAAAATAGTAAAATATTAATACAGAGTCAAGTACTGAACGCGATTTTAATGAGAACGATGCAGAACGAGGGATAGAAGTGAATGAAAACAGGAACACAATTGATAATTACACGGTTGACCAAACTCTGGAAAATATGAATTTCGTTGGAGAAAGCGCTAATTGGACGTTGTTACGTTTGGCAGATAGAAAACAAAATAAAAATATGTTTGAAGTGAGTTTTTTGAAGCAAATAAGTTAAGAATAAATTTGTCTGGCCTAAACTTCATTTTTGATTATAATGCAAAAAAGTAAAACAACTTTCAGTTGTTGTAAAAGCCAAATGCCTTAAAGAGCGAGAAGCCTGTGACCTCTTGGATTCCCTATCCTATATCTTTCCAAATTTAGGTAGTAGTTTATTTGTTTCACTTCTCTGTCCGCGACCCTGTCATGATAATCGTGAAATTGGTATTCCCGGTTCTTTATATTTTGTTTATTTTCTAGTTCCATTTATTTCTGGTGATATTATTTTGAAAAATATTCTAGTACTATAGATCTATATACATTTATCATTTTTCACCTTGGCGAAAAGACATAAATTTCCTAACACTTTCCAGAAACATCCTCCTTGGTCTACTTCCCCAACGCTTCCAGCTCAATTGATTTGTTAAATTTCCTCCAAATCATGTTTTTATAATTGAATTATCTCTCCATTCTTGAATATTGGTTTTATATCAGTTCACTTCATCTTTGAATAGCCTTTGTTGGGATCATAATAGCGTGGGGTAAATAAAATAGATAGCTTTATGCGAATTCCCCTTGCCTCGATGCTTTGTGTGATACGAATGGAAATTTAAATGTTTTCGCTAAGGGCATCAATAGGCCTTTGAATTATCAAGCTTATGACTAGATCCACTGCTCTTATTGTTTAGATCTACAGCTTCAAATAACGTCGACTGAGAATTGAATATGAATAGTATTTCATTGGACTTTAAACTATACGTATATAAGTTTATGGAAAGTTCAGTACTTTAACTGTCTTGATAAATGCCTTGCTAGGTATATTTAAACTTAACTCCAGTTATTTACAATCCTTTCTTGGTGACCGAGACTTATAGGCATTTGAGTTTTGAGGACCTGTTTATTATGATGATTCAACTAATTTACTTTAAATTTTTATTGTCTATATAATCTGCATTTTGACAATGTTTAGATTTGTCATCATTCGCCTCAAACTGAACTGCTCCTTTCGTATCCATATATATATTCACGAAGTATGTGTGTGCTGATTGGTCTAGTCGGTGTTTTGATCGGATTGTCCCGTCTTACGATTGGATAATGAGTGCGTAAGAAATCGGTGATTCATAATCCAAATATTTTTTTAAAACCCTGAACCTGGATTATCACAAAATAGATATGTCTGTCAATAAATATTGATGATTTTCATTACTGTCTGATGAAACGGTGCATCGAATGTACTACTATCGACAGTTAAGCGGAAGTGTCTTCACATTTGTCATAACATCCACCGAATATTCGTCCTTTTATACACATGGAATTCGATATATCATAAGTGAGAATGGCTTGCACTTAGATATGAGCGATTTGATCCTCATTACCTGTCTCCTCGTATTTCCGATATATTCGAGACGTGCCGAGAGCAGTCTACGAAATATCACTGCTTTGATGGTGCACTGGGATTACTGAACGTGCTTGTCAGGCGATACGAAGTTATAGATTGCTTGAGATATGAACGCTTTGATGATAGACGTGATGGCGTATATAAAAAATTGAAATTGAATTTTATGGAAGGAAGATGGCCCCCAAGCAAAAAATACATCCAATAAAATGGGGAGGCTACTTTGTGGAAAAGATCTAAGCTTGCATCTCAACCACTTGCTCACCTAGAAGAGATCATCACAACAGTCAAAACCCCAACTTTTTAACAGCTCATTCATACTGAGAGGGGGTTGATACAAGCAAAAGCTAAGGAAAACTTATAGTTGCGGAGACAGACAGACTCGTACCGCTGATACGCCGTTGACGAAGATGGCGATGCGAAGTAGATGAAATACTGGGAGCGAATCTCAAGATTTTTGTATTCTTGATCGATGCTCTGATGAAAAATAGAAAAGCTTCGAAATGTGGCGAAGAAAATTACATTTCTCTTTAGACTATACGTCTTTAGAATGAATATTGAAATAGAAAATATACTTTTCTTGGTTCAAACTAACCATAATTTTCTCATCAAGTAAATTCTCTCAGACTCAGATCAGATGTTATTTTTGTGAGTATATCTTTGTATCGCAATTGAATTCTTTAAGCATTTGGGCACTGTAAGGCTGTAAGCTGAGTATGCCTCAAATGGATCAACCTACAATCACAATCTATAGAAGCATATCAGCTCTAGTTCGATACGTATTCCCAAGTTCCAATTTAAAATGAATGTTGGGCGTATCCAACAAGTGTCTAGAGTAAACGGTAACGGCACATGTTGTTTGCTCTGCCAACAAAGCATCGATCAATCATTTCCTTCAAACCTTTCCCTAATAGTGGTGTTTTTGCTCGTTACTTATGCTGCAGCGAAGACGTTGCTTCGCCCTTGTTATCCATAGAAATACTCGCTTCGATAAGGTGACCCATCTCGCAAATTGATTATGTTTGACATTGTCCATAACGTCGTGGTTATTTTTAGTCGATTTGATTTGTGAGAAGGGGGTCGGTCACGTACTTTATTCCAATATGCAATCTAGTTTCTTTGTTTTCTTTTTGGCATACATAAATATTTTGTGAAGTTCTTAGATGGAACTGAAGGTGCTGAAAAAATCAAGGCAATACTTTGAAATGAGGTTTTCTCTGAGGCTTTCTGATCCCTTTATTGTAGGAGTACGTTTGTTGCAGAAAAAAACCTTGAAATTGCTGTCAATGTCAAAAACAAAGGTCATCATTAACTCTCGCCCATTTTATCACTCATATCAAAGAAAGACATGGCAATTGAATTTTATTTTTTATTATTAGGGAGCATCCAATTTAACAGAGCATTTGTAAATCCTGTGCTAATATCAATACATTTTCTTTCATTCAAAGAAACAGTATTGATGTATTTGATATATACATATCTATATATAAATGCCAAAGTAATCTAATATTTTCTCTGTTAATATCAATACTCATTGGAAATTATACTAATCATGTTATGCTTATTTACATTACTAGGTAATAGTAATAATATTACAATTATTTGATGATTTGTAATTTGGATGAAACGTTTACCTATATTTTTTTAATTCATTCGATTTATAAATTTCTCAAATACGATTCCCGTTACAAAGTTGTGATTCCAACTAAGCATGCGTATTTTTGCATGGGCTAGCTCAAATATATTACAAATAAATATGAGGAAGTCCTGAATGATGCCAATTATGATACTCTCGATCTTGGTGGGTAGATTAGTATGTTTTTGAACCCACAAATATTTTCAAATGAAACATAGAGACTATTGAAAATACCGCACCAATCGAGACGTTGTGAACTACAAAAAATGTACAGACAGTGAAAGCCGAAACTGTAGTATTTAAAACATCTACTTTGTCTTCAAATGTTAAACAGCAATAAATAAAGACGTCCACATAGAAAGCTGGATCGTACCGAACTGAAAATTGTTTATGTTTCAGTTCGGTACGATTCAGTTTATTTTACGAGCAAATCAGAATCGGAAAGAAACTTGACCTACTACGGGAATCAAACTAAACACTTGGACAGTCGCTCTGCCTCTTAGATTTCTGATAGCGAAATAGTTTTTGAAATCGCTGTTTTCCTGAGATGTACAAAATTATCAATTAATTGAATTTTTGAATTTTTTGCGTAGTACTACTTTTCATATGAAAAATGTAGGAGACTCAGGAGTGTAATTTGTTTTGTGTTATTTCTTTGCAAGCATGTACAGGATTCCAAACCTATCATATATGAATATCGTAACAATTTATTCTAAGAGCATACATATTCAACGTTCCTTTCCTGCTCAAAACTGACAGAAACAGAAAAGGAGGCAGCGCACGAAACAGTGGAAATTCATTCGTAATAATTACCGCTTCGGCAGTATTGAACTGCTAGATAAACTAAATTTAAATGATGAATAATACATGGCGAGAAAAAATAGGAAGCTCACCTCCGCGGTTTTCACTGTCCGCTGGTTTCACTTGGATGGGGCGGTTCATCTGGAAGTGGAGAAAAAATCATATTAACATTATGCCGCAACTTGGTTTCGATTACATTATTTTTTGTATAAATTGTTCTTAAAATGTTTGAACTCTCCGGCATTGCGCATGTGTTAGTACAGTCAACTTACACAAACCCTTGTAGTCCACGGCATGCATATTTTGGTTAAAAGGCTACCTAAGCTACCGTGATTTTGGTATTCCTTCCAGTTTTCAAGCCGAACAGTGAAAATCTATGAACACGGAGACAATAAGAGCTGTCATTTTCCAATTGAAATATATATTTTCTCTTGGAGAAAGATGGTTTATATGAACGGTGACGGGATCATAAATCACTATTTAATTATTTTTTCCATGAATTTTTGATTCTATGAAGCATCAAGCCCCGTTTATATTAGTTTAGAGTTATATGTTCTTTCTAATTCATATCTTTTAGTTTTAGTGCTTAGTTTACGGTATGTTTTTATGATAATTTTACTTTGTTTACATTTGTATGACTGAATAAACCTATTAAAGTATGCACTTGTTTTATTCCATATTACGAGAAGTCGGCATACAGACGTGTCCTCCGTTTGTTACTTTTTTACCAAAATTTGGCATCAGTGCCAATCTGGGTGGCAGCATCAACTTCAGTATCAATCAGTTCAAAGAAGATAATCCTAGATTTTGGTTATGTATTGTAGTTGAACCCTATTTTCTGTTTGAGCTCATACTACTATTTTATTAATTTGTTGACCCCGTCACAGCGGCGACTATCAACTCATCAATCTTAAAGTCTTTCTCCGAATTATACATGGTCGTAATGTACAGAAGACCATGAAGATTTCACAGATTGGTTTCCCTAACGCTTTCGCGACACCAGAAGCTCTTTTTGTACTCAACAAGCTTCTTCAGAAGTGCAGAGATGAACACAATTTATATATAAATCGAAACGCGTCACTGTAAGAATAACAGTTTTATTTGTGAAACTGTGTGTTAAATTTCATTTTCATGAAGAAAGAGTTTCACCAAGTAACGCATCTACAATCTACATGAAACAGATTGGGTTACGCCAACTTGCTTAGAAGATAAACCGAAACCGTAAAGTGGTTCAAACATATTGAAAATATTTTGAAAATTGTCTCACCCTCAAGAACGATTTGTGAGCAAGACCAATATGGTAAGGGCTATAAAAGCTTAACCCTCAATTCGATAAAAAAATAATAGTTAACTGACCGAATCGGATAATGCCTCTCACGCCACGATAATGAAGGATATACTGCTTTCAATGCGTTTTTCTCTCTACATTTTAATTACAACCAAATTCCCTTTGATCCATGTAAACAGTTCTTGTTGAACAGCTAACAAAGGTACAGCCTGGTAAACAAAAACAGCAACTAAGTTGCTCGCAGCGAATTATGAAAGACAAACAAAATATAAAGAACCCAGAGGCATCATTGCAAAAATGTTATAATACTTGTTGGATAGGTTCACAGAAAATGATACCTAAGGAGAAGTTTTCAAAGTTCACTAAGCGTATTTCAAGAAAGTTTGCAGTTTATTCAAACATTTCCCTGGGCATTTTATAATCGCCCATTAAATTTGTTTCAGTGAGCAGGTAGGCTTGGTGAAAAATGGTTTAATTAGGAGAGAGGCGGCATAAAAAGGGGGTGTTGTGCTGTGTACATTATTAAATAGTAACGAGTGTTACAGTGCAAAATTACAATGGTAAACTTTCAGGTGTAAACTTGAAGCATATACATGTAGAACCAGACATTTGACGTATTGACTGTTCTGAGTAAAACGCTTGAAACACCGAGTATACGAGGGTCACGCTGAAAGTCTTTAGATATTCCTAATCTATACAAGTTTAAACAAGTTTGAGCACGCAGCTGTTTTGTCTGAAGTTGTAACTGCTTCCATACAAAGGCAGCGCTTGAATCGTTCAGTAGTTGCCACGGTCTTGAACTGGGTAGTCGCGATTTCAGAGCCATGACTTTGTATGACTATAAAAGGGTCAAAAAACAAGCGGAATATCACGAAAGTTTAGTGAGTTGCTTTCGGGACTCTGCCTCTTCTAGAGCTACAGTTTTTAATTGGTTTGCTGAGTGTAAAAGGGACCGGGTCTCACTCGAAGATGAACCTCGCACAGGTCGACCACCTACTGCTGTTACTCCGGAAACTGTAGAAGCTGTGCAAAATATGCTAATAAAAGATCGACATATAACCTACACCGAGATTGAGGCTTTTCTGGGGATTGTATCGGCAGTGGTCCGAACAATCATTCATGATCACCTTCGCCTAAGGAAGCCGTGTTCCAGATGGGAGTCACATTTGTTGACCAGTAAGCAAAAAGCAACAAGAGTTGATTGGGCTAAGTTTATGCTTGAAAAAATTGAGAATGGGGACAGTAAAAACACTTTTAATATCGTAACCGGAGACGAAACATTATTATATCATTATGATACCGAAACTAAACAGCAGTCATTAGTTTGGTGCTTTGAAAGTGAGCAGCCTCCTACGGAAATTCGTCGTTCCAAGAGTGTTGGAAAGAAAATGGTCGCATCTTTTTTTTTCTACAAGTGGATATATCACAACGGTAGCCTTGGAAAGTCAAAAGACAGTTACTCCTAAATGGTATATAACCAAATGTGTTCCTGTAGTCTTCCAAGAACTATGCAAGAGCTCCAAAGACTGGTCTGCGGGGTATTCAATGGCATCATGACAACGCACCCGCCCACAGCGCCACTAGAACACTCGATTTTTTTGCTCGCCTACCTTATTCTCCAGACCTAGCTCCGTGCGACTTCTTTTCATTCCCTAGGGTCAAAGAAAAGTTACGAGGTCGCCATTTTTCCACCGATGAAGAGGCAATCGCTGCATTTGAGGAGGAAATTAGCAACCTTCCAAAACAACGTTGGTCACAAGAATTTGACAAGTGGTTTTACCGTAGTGTCAGATGTTCGACTGACCTGTCTCGCATAATGATACAAATAGTCACTAGTTCAGCTAAGACAGACGCATCCTCTCCAGGTCGAGCTTATAATTCCCCGAAGTCGCTCTTTTGGAGAACCTCGGCGTTGTGGAATGAGCTGCTGGGGAGTTTGTTTCCCGATGGTTGAAATCTACAGGATCTTAAGGTCAATGTGAATATACATGTATCATCTCGCAGCGCTAATGGAGCGTGATAGGCTACCTGCCTTTGCGAGAGGCTATCTATACAAAAATTCACGAAAATAAATGAATTAAATCCTTCAGCGCCTCGCACAAAGATCTCTCTCCTGTGATTACTTTTGTGGAACAGTAGACAAAAGCCGCTAATCCAAGAAGCTAGAAATAGCACAATTTAACTGAAACCACATATCGCACGTGCTTCTACCTGCGCATTTCACGTAAAACTCTATTATTAATAGACATTCCCAGCCTGCCGTCACGTCCTCCCGAAGAAAACAATGAATTATAAATCATGTCTAAGCTTGTTCTTTGAAGTACACCCTGAACCAAAATGAAGTTTGGCCTTTCCAACCTCCCTTCGTTATATTTCCTCGAAACACTCCTTCATATTTTCCACATAAAATGGGATTACGCAGCCTTTTTGATGCAGCCTCACACAATGTGTTTGAATTCCTGAACATAGAAATCCAACAGCCGTGTTACTCTGGGGGGCCATATGACGGTGGGTTTCGCATATATATAGTTACATTCAAACTGGCAGAGTGGCATCGAATAAAAGATCCATTTTTTTAAATAATGTGCGCACACCAGCTGCTTTCTATAGGAAGTGGAGACATTTCGAGAGATACATAATTATTACCGCTAAAACACGTAAATTGTGATTGTTTACAGTGAGGTCGTGAAGCTTTAATTTAACCTTGACTGCAACTTTCAGAGCAGTGTAGTGTAGTACTAATTTACTAAGAATTATAAACCTTAGATACAAGAGTTTTATAATTTTATCTTATACGAATAAATTCTCAGAAATGGCCTAATTCTTCACAGATTCACTGAAGTTTCACAGTGATCACATTTTTATCCTGAAAATAATGAGCATTTTTGACTATTAAGCAGTTTTCTCTGTCATCTGGATCGACTCTATAAATCAGAAGGCCATTGACGTATCTATTTTTTCAGTTCATTATAACCGAATGATGCTATTACCGTAAAAATGTTGCCCTAATGACTTCATCATTTTTGTATTCGCATGCAATAATGTGCCCTTCGCTTAAGTCCTCGTGTAGATACAAGCGTTTGACACTCTTGAAAGAATGAAGTACATTCGCGCCATGTATTTGCTGAGCTGAGCAAACTGCCAGCCATTGCTCCTCCATTCAGGCAGAGAATATTTACAGACGGCTATTGCGCCGGCGATTCTGGGAAAATTAATTAATTAAATTTTCCTTTGCCGACTCTCTCTGTCTCTCTCTATGACGTAGCATTGGGAAGGGCGCTTCAAATATCCAGTAATATCCCATATTTAATAGTCGTTTGTTTTCCACATTAAATACTCCATGGTTTCCGAGCATCCATTACATGGCTTTTGCCAGCTGGACTAACTTGATATCTTACAACAATTATTTGTGCAGTTCAATTGAGCCTGAACAACAACTGCATTTCTTATATGTTGAGTTCTCAAAGGCAATTGATTGAGTCAACCATACATTACTCGTATTCAAAAACTTAATAGCTATAACATCCACTTCCAGTTAACTAATTACATATAGCAGATAAATACCTATTCATGTTGATCATCAAACATGTTGAACGTACATCTCGTAGTATTTCTGGGAGTCCACAGGGCTCTCATCTAGGTCCGCTGTTATTTAATATATTTATTGAAGATCTAGTTAGTGGAGTGGATAGTGAAATTCTCTTGTTCGCAGACGAAGTGAATAGATTCAGAGTTACAGAGAACATATGAAGCTAAATTGTTGCAAAAGGACTCAGATCGTCCTTCTTACTGGTGAGGTGTTATATTCGATTTTCAAATGATTCGAGATGTTATTAACGAATATTCAGTAGGTCACATTCTCTTCTATTTCATCCTTATACAATAAATTATTGTTACTGTACATCAGATGAAAGACTTGGGGATCATTTATGATACTAAATTGGATAATAAATTGAGCAATGAAAATATTATCAGCATATAGCACTCAATATGTTTCATAACAGCGCCGAGGTGTCACTTGCTTCCTTAAAAATGTTTTATTGAGCATCGATCTAGTATGTTCTTTAAGACTCAAAATTACAAGTAACCAAATAGATTATAACGAATTATTACAAAAAAATGTCATTGAATGTACGCTGTACGAAAACGAGATACACTGATGTTTATTATGTTGTTCCTTCCAATGATTTGAATGGAACAATCGCTCACATTCTCAGATCTTGTAACGGAATTATACATAGTGTAGACATATCTGATTCTTCTGCTAGTGATTTCAAACATAATGTAAGATATATTGTATTGTAATATAAATAATTACTGCAATCACTACAATCAGAACGAAAAAATACACAAATTGGCAACCATATATACTGTGTGCCTTGCTCAGCAATTGTCGCTTTTGTTTGCAGATACAGTGCAATGGAGAGATGAAAGTTCGTCGGGATTTCAGCAAAATTATATGGAAGTTATTCGGCGTGTGATGTGAATGTATAGGGGAAGCGGTCCTAGCAGTTCATATTGAAATTACCGTTAGCGTTCGAGAGAGTAAATTTGCCGACACGTGCCAGCGTTCCCACCAATTATTAAAATTACTTTGTAGCTCTTTCTCCTACTTACAACAGCTGAGTAATTGAAAATTTATAAAGCGGAAGCACTCAGATAAAGACTTGAGGTGAATGAAACCTTCAATTAAAATAATTTAGAATTGATTAACATCAGACAGACAGATCGACACAGACCGACAGACCTATAGACCGACAGGCAGACAGCGCGACATAGCGACAGACCGACAGAACGATAGAACGCCATACCGATAGATCGACTGCTGTGAATGAATATTCAAAGCCACGTAATTTGTCCTAATCAAAAGAATCAGCCCACTACTTGGTTCCATTTTTATCCATGATGTATACATCAACATTCATGTATTTTTCAACATAATGTTGAGTCTAGTTAGGTCGTCGAAGAGAAATTCGCCCAATTGCTCAAAATCACGCCGTGTGGCATTCCGCGTTTTGTGCCTTCACCCTTCCAGTGACTCCTAGAAGGTAAAGGAGGTGAACGGGTCTTCTCGTAATTAATGATCACGATGTAGTACATGGTTTCGAGTAACGAGAACACGATCTCCGGGTTTTGTTCCCGGCTGGAGTTTCCAGCGGTTACAAATGTATTTCATATCTCACATGTGCCAGTCCGCCATCGAACACGGTCCTAATTTACTCTGATGACAGGAAATTAAAGTCGAGCTTCTGTCCATTATGGCAGGAATGTTGTTATCGCCTATCTCCATGGTTACAGCCGGCCAACGCTTTCACACCACATTCCGTCCACACGCTGTCCAGGCAATAGTCCGGTGTCAAAGGCCATTATAGAGATACAGCGTTCAAGCAAGGTGAACATGGGAGGCTCCCTTGCCGTATCCAGAATTGCTTATTAATCCCTTTCCAGTCTATGCGAAAGAAATTACAAGAACCCCGGAAGTAGCATTAAAATTGGAGTATAGGGAACCTATACTGGGTTTATGATTATGGGTTCAATATTTTGGTTTTGAATATATTGACATTATTCGGCATTGCAGTGTAGATGTAAAATAATTCTGGAGACAAATTTTGGAAACACCCGTAAATCGTTTTCGACTATCACATTCCAATTAAGATCACCAGTGGCCCATGGTTCATTCCATGAGACTGATGTCTCTCGTGTAAGAGGGATTATTAAACAATAGGTTTAGCGATGCTAATCCTAATGATCCTAAAATGTAAATTTAAAATAATGAACTTTCAATAAGCGTAACAAAACCTAAAACAAACTAACATTTTTCTGAACACACCAAAATTAGCGTCTGTTCATGTGCTTTCTTCCCACAACAATAGGCGGACAAGAATTGTAAGCGAACAGAATTCTAATTAGAGAAATTTCAATTTCTTGGTGGTTCATGATTGATGATTCATCACGAAAACCCATAGCACTCATTTCCCGCCTTCTTCAGATCTTCATGTATATATATATATATATATATATATATATATATATATATATATATATGTCATACATACATACATGAATATATATAAGGTATATATGGCCTATTCCTACTCAGCCCCACCCATAAAAATGACAAAATATGTATTGAAAATATACCGTACTAGCGTCCATCTACGCACAAGGCATAATCTTCAATTAAAATCAAGTAGCATATACTTAAGTAGTCCCAAAGCGGGTTCTGGCTCAAGCCAGTCATTTTGTTACAAAAGAAAGGTCAGATTAATACTTAATGGACAGCTGTTATACGTAGTATTCGTGAGCTAACGGAAAATCATTACGTTCTCCTCTGCATACTTCAGGAGTCGAAACACTCACAACCCTGTTCATTACGTTGATTGATTGATAGATATTATAGATAGACCGCAGTATCCAAAAGTTATAAATTATTGTGTGCGCCAACCATGTAAGCGAGCAAGTTTTTCAATCAATATGATGTATGCTCAGGATCAGTTAATAGTTTTCTGACAAGTACGTTAAAAGCCCGAAACTTTCGGTCCTTCTCTGATGATTTGGATTTTCTCAAGTACATTGGCAAAAAGTTATGTAGTAAAATTTTAATAATAAAGTTTTGCTTGGTTTTCTTAATCCATTATTCAAAAGATAATTGAAGACTTTTGAACTATTTGACCCTTCCACTGATAAGACTTCTATGCAACCTGTTGGTTCGTCTAGTACAACGAGAGCACGTTTGATTCAGTAAAAAGTTCGGGTTCAAAACCGGGAAGCCATAAACAAAAATAACTAATGAGAACCAACCTATGTGATATCTTGTTGACAAAGTGAAAGGAGATTACTTGTTTTTATTTATGTATATTCGTTAAAGTTACGAGTAAATAAGACACTTCCTCTTTCAGTGACGCGTTTCGATTTATATTTGAATAACAAAATAATGACGGCGCTGGTAAAGGTTTTGTAGGGGTTCCCTTAGCACTAGTGCAAATACAGTCGTCAAAAAATATTTCCCCTAAGACAGACAAAAGAAAGAAAAATTAATAGAAGAATAGCTAGACATGATAAATAGTAAATAGTATGCTAGATTTGAGAGCTCTAGTTTTGTATTCATGATAGGATCCAGTTGGCTAGTTGGCAAGTAATCTGGCTAGCCTTTGTTATCATTCATATCTAACAGTCCGACGACGATTTAAAAATAAATCGAAAGGGATGACTGAAAGAAAAAGAGTGTTATTTGTGAAGCTGTGTGTCTAGTACACAACTATTTTATCTGCATGATAGAAGAGCTTCACCAGGTAAAATAATCCAAAATCTAAAGATAATTTAATGTTACCTGGAATAACTCGAGCCATTGGTGCATTTAATTAAGATAGAATATCACTGGATACATTTTAGAGCAAGAGGGTTATTCTATTGACTTAGAAAATCTAGCTTTCTCGGTTTTGGCAAAAAAACAGTAGAGACGATAAAGTACGTATTCTGAATAACTAGATATTTGGATTTATCGGTATGAATGTTATGAAATATTCACCCATTTTTGAATGGTACTAAGAATGGCAATATCTACAGTTTGATTTCAGATAAGGATATAAGAACAAAATAATGAACAAACTACAAAACATTTCAATAAATACACTATTCCATAAACCAAAAGAAAAACCTATAACATAGCGAGTTATAAGTATATTTAGCCAGAATAAAGTTAGGGTTATTGATAGATTGTGGTTTCAATGACGGGATCCAGTTGAAAAGCCTTGTTGTGCCTTTAAACAGTAGTGCAGCAATTCTACTTGTAGTCTGCATATTAAAGAAAACTAGATGCTATTATAGCAATAGCAGTAGTTGAAACATCGAAAATGCATCTGATGTTTGCTTCATAGGAGACAACCTCGTAAAGCTTTTTTGAAAGCGAGGAAAAAATATGGATACCAAATAGATGGGAAAATGAATTAAATTCAGTCAGAGAGGGGTGAAACTAATATTGAATTAATGTTTACTTTTCAAAAAGCTCAGGTCATTTTGCAAAAAATATTAATTGCTCCCAGCACTGGTTGTTCATGGTTTCATGATTTCTTGACCCGCTTCATTAGCTAATCCTCCAATTTAACGAAAGTTTAATTCGATCATTGACTTGTAAAGGGTCGAAGAACACAAAGCTAAATAGAACTTCCAAATTCCAATATGGCACCCATTGGAAAAGACCAAGTTGATGATGTTTTGAGGAAGACGAAACGTCGTAAGCGATTTCTAGTTTCGTCAAAACTTGAAACTCATAAGAATGTAAAAACGACGATCAGAAATATCAGTTTTTCCGACCCCAACAAGTGGCAAGGAAAACTCTCTAAAACATGTTAGATATGTTACCAAAATTATGATTATTTCACTGCTACTGTGTAAAACATAAAGGCACATACACTTACAGCAATTTACATGGCTTTCATGAACAGAGAGCAAGCCGCATAAAATCGATATAGATGTAATCCACCGAACAAAGCCACAGGTGTAGATTATTTCGATTAGGCTCTATATCTGCTCCGCGTGCGGTATTATCTAATTTCAATTTGGCGATGGACTTGTTACGTATATTTATACTTGTTGTACACTTTACGATTCGCCACAGTAGGTATTTTATTACATGTGGGAATAACAGTTGATAACAAAAAGGTATACTCTTACTGATGAATTTTACTTCCCGCGCAAATGGGCTAGGGTGATGTTGTAATCGCGAATTGGAAATATTATAATTTATATACATAATTATGTGCCTTCATTGTTTCAACTTACAAATAGCTTGGATAGAACTAACTAAGGGAGGCAGGCGGTGTCCAGCCAGGTTGCTATTTTATAAAGCCGTTTACATAAACATGACGAAACACTGCGTCACTCATTTCCGTCAGTATGTTTGTTTGTCGGTAATTCTGGTTACCTCTCTGGTAATCCTTGGCCTCTTTGTTGCTCGTAGTGTTCCATTTTGACATCTATGATATTTTAGCACTAGTTTAGTACCATAACAAGCACGAAAAAGCTTTATTTTTTTTGAAAATCGGTTCAGTAGAGGCGCAGCAATTTTTTATCGTTGCTTTGCGGCTTTTATTATGCATTACTGAATATGAAGTTGTATCAGTTTACTAATTGTTGTGATCAGATCTTAGAACTAGTGATGTACTAGGACTTAAATTTATAAATATTGAAAATTATGGATATTTTCAGAAACCTCATAATTTTGAGAATTTTTGAGGTTATAACATATTTAGTCATTAATATGCTTTCAAATTTAACTCCATCTATAAACAGTTCCATAATTCGATAAGAATTCTTATTTATAGACTACTTAGTAGTGGGAGACACTGCGTTAACCAGCTCAACGCTATTCTTTATTAATTAAGGAACATGAAGAACAATAACTCAAAAACTACTGCAAATCTGTTTCTATCGTCAGAATGTTCAACTACTTACGAGTATTCGCACACTTAGATCAACTACTAAAGTATGAAAAGCTGCAGTGTTGCAATGAAAAATTCGACTTTGTTATGCTTAGTCACCTGTAGCCATTTATTGTGCCATCATTATGTGCCACAAATAAGCTTCACTATCAGGCGAACAACGCATCATATTTTTTGTTACTTTATAAGAAATGAGGTATCGGAACTGAAATGATATACTCCTTAAACGTATTCCAACTTTCCGAATAGAAAAAGCTGCATAAAACTCACTTCGTATGATAACGAGTATGTACGTATGAATTATTATCTGTCAAGCCACATGCTGTCTACATTAACCTTCTGATACAATTTATGACGCCCAAAAAATCCATAATGATGAAAAACTCTGATGTGTAATTTATGCCTTTCCCCCATTATTGTACCTTTATGCCCATTTTCCGTTTCCAGAAAAAAATGTAGATAGCTCCTCGTGTTAGGGTATTCTCGGTTACCGGTTGCTACTTTGATGACCCAATTTAATTACCTATTGATTTATTCACCCCTTCAAACGAACCAGGGAATATTTTATTCCCTTCCGCTCACTGGAAGCGGCGCTCCCCTATATGTCAGATTTTTGTTCGTCTGTAATAGGCGTATTCATATTTTCATTAAGCTTCGACCGTACATAAAAGATACAAGGTTCGGCAGTATCTTGTTTAGGACCTTAGCGGAGGTCTGGAGTTACTAGAACTATTTCTGTTAGTGATAATTCTTTCTGGATACATTACGCACAAGCCAGTACTAGTTGAAGGAGGAATAGGAAAAAGCTAGGTTATGGATTCAAATCAAGGAGCTAATCTTCACCATCTAACCCTTTCATACTTAGTCCTGAAGAGACCTTACTAAAATTGTCATACTAGTGATGGGTTACATTGTTTTTTTTGTATATGTCTAACAGTAACATACCAGTTGGTTGGATAAAAGGTCACTTACTTTCCAAAAGCAATATTACAGCTAACGTAATGGCAAAGAGAGCTGCTGAGACTAAATTCCTTAGTTCTGAGCTACACTGTATTCTGCTCATCGGTACTATGAAAACTTCACTGAGAAAAAACACCTACTCGGCCTTTAATAATATGTAGGATGACACCTGTGGCTACCTATTCACTGGATAATTCTTTGGATACCCTAGTGAAGAAGTAGCGGAATGCTATGTTCATGTTTAGACAACAATTGAGCTTTACTATGGGCATTGCATTACAACAGAACACGGTCAGGAAACACCTCCTCAACGTGTGGTTGAGTAAAATACCCCTATGTAGGAGCTGTGAACAGGAAGGTGAGATGGTTAAGCTCAGCGGTCCTGAAATTCGAAAATCCATTCTGCAGCTATTTCTACGGTATATCAATAAACATAAGTCCATATTCTGTGGTTCTCTGATTTATTATATTTTCCTCAGGCAGCTAAACCATATCATATGCAATTAGTAGGACACAATGCATCTTGAAAGTAGGAAATACGTTTATGCGATGCACATTTGAACGGAGAGACCAACGCCATCTCTAACAGAAAAAATGAAATTTTGCTATTCGAACGTCTGCTCATTGTATTAAATGTCTAAAAAGACCTACAACATCAAACCTTCAGTGAGTCACGATCTAGTATCACTTCCACCAAACCACGTCCCCCCTCTATTTTTAAACCCGCCGGGCACGAGAGAGAATCAGCAGTCCCTTTCAATGGGGCCGGTCCTTTATTACTTTTATCGATCCGATTTTGATACCCTGTCTTCTTATTAAAAGTATACTCTTGAGTGATCAACTCGAGTCAATGTCGCAGAAATTTTAACGAGAATAGCGACCGGAGGTGCTACTCCCCCTCCTCCTCCCTTCTAGCAACTGTTTCTGGATGCACGACTTTATGGATCGTAAAAGAAATGTCTGGCTTGAGGAAGAGGATCTGACATGAAGCTTGGAAATGTCTTTGGCGCCGATAGTGAAGATAGCTCATGTATTTTGCATACCATTTACCAAGGACGCGTCTACTGTTATGGAGCATGGTATTTGATACAACAGGACTGCTATCAGTTTTAGTTGTGAAACATCAATTTTCAAAAACTCGTTTTGCCCCAAATCCAATCTTTCCGTTAGAAATGGCGTTAGTTTCTCCGTTAAAATATACATCGCCTTCAGCTTTATGTCCTATTTAGAATAGTTGCTTAGAATTACTAGGACATTCAGAATGCGTTGTGGCCTCACTCAGTTGCTTTTCGATTGTCTACGAATAAGTGCTGGGATTCGGAGATAGAATATAATGAGAGAATAAAAGAAATCCTTTGGTTAAATTTCCACAAAAAACCTAAACTATGAAAATATAATTCCATAGTTTGATCGGATCACCCTCCGCAGCTCGACAAAAAATATATTTAGAAAAATTTAAATTTGTCACCATTGGGGATCGAACCCACAACCTCCTGCATTCTAGTGAGAAACTCTGCCGCCTTATACGTTAATGTTCGTTAAATATTGCAAGGACACGTTAGAAGCATACGTCACGTTAAAGAAACTACAGAAATCAACAACTGTTATGTTATAAGTAAGTCCATGGTCTTTCTTCTTCGCTATTCTTAGGCTTTCATATATAATAGGATTATTAAAGGTTAATATACTATGAACTAATTTCAAATTGCTTCACCATTCACCACCTTATATTGGCTCTCACTGAGATACTTCACCATATTTACTTTATTGATCTAGATAGGCATTGCTTGATTAATTTGTTGTTTTGATATATTTTATCTTGTTGGTGAAAGTTTAGCTTATACCGATATTCATAGTTGATAGGTATTGATTTTTGTTTTTGTTATTGCTTAATGTGTCTTGTAATTGGTGCCTTATTCTGTTGGGTAATATAATAATTTACTTATTTGTTTATTTATTCATTTATCGAACCTGTGCTCTACCACACTAGACTTTTCTGTACTACCCATCAAATGTGCTAAATGCTTTGTAAAACTAGGCCTAATAAATCTGGTTTTTCTCATGTAACATTTGTTACAGTCACTAAATGTAATTTCGTAAACTTCACATCTATCAAGTTTCTCCAATTTGTTCTAAAGCTTTCTTAGTAATTTTATAAGTCTTGGACCAGATTGATATTGGTTTGACACTCAAAGTTATCGAAACAACATCCAGTATCAGTTGCATGGGTCAGAGTTCTATTATCAACCATGTGTTGAAGATTGCATGAAACATTTATTTTTGAAATCTGAATTTACCTCAGTTGCTCACCTACATACCTCTTACGAATTAGCGTTTTTGAGTAAAATTATCATTACAAAATAGGATTAAATCTCTTGTAGAATAGGTAGATTACTCCAAAATACGAGTTTCACAAATTCCATCAACCACTTCCCATTTTTTTTCAAACTGAGCTCCAGTTTTCAATAAGTTTAGTCTATACCTGTTGAAAGTGTAACTCACACCAAAGTGCTGAGAAGCAAACATGTGTTACATGACGCTCACCAGCCGGAAAATGTGAACATATCCCGCGATGTCATGGAAATAACAAAGTGTTGAACATATTTAAGTCCCAACATACAGCTTTCTCTAAACAATCAACAGACCTACCGTACAGGACCGGATCCTGAACAATGCAGGTTCCCACTCTTCTGTGTTCACAATGAATAACGAGCTACGAGAAATGTGACAAACTTTAAATCTAATAGAAAACTTTGTTGTAACATAAGTTGATACGAGACTCCTCAAACAATATTGCATCAGTTATATGGTGAAGCAAATCACAAATCCATCCAGTATAGTGTAGACGTCACAATTTGATCTACAGCAAACGATTTATGTTTCTATATTCTAACTATAACAGGAGATTGTGCATGAAATGAAATGCGTGATAGAATATCTGAATTTTCATTGGTAGCTTTCTCTATGTGAAAATCAGCATGCTAAGGGTCATTACGTCATCCCAACAAATTTTTTTTTTGATATTTCCTACGTATAAATACACGTTTCTTATATTAATTTGTTTGACAAGAATTATAAAATCGGAATGAGTTTTGATACAAATAATTCGTCATGTTTTTTTATCTATGATATATATTGATTGATATAAGTAGTAGTAGTAGTGGGGGGGCAAATCCTGGCAAATAGGTCACTTTTGACCCCTTTTTGCCGACCCCGATAGATAATACTAAACTAAATGGTGATTTCTCAGTGTCATACTAGACTCTTTCTTCTGAATTTCGCTAAACCTTTTTGAAGTAATAACAAGTTTAAGGTGTTTAAGTAGATGAGTAGTAGAACTTGTGCTACCATTGTGTAGAAAGTACAGAGTTAATCTACTTGACGCCATTGTTTGTTCTCTCTTGTCATGTGAAGTGCAGAAGGAAATACCAAACGATCATATAAATTGTGAGACCGATTTTCAGATTGAAAGTATGTCATAACTGACGTAACTTCAAATTGCGTTTGGAAAATGAGCTGAAACCACTCCTGCGTCTCTGGCCAGAGCATTCACTCGATTCGCGCACTGGAATAAATGGATTAACGTGAAAATGTTGCAATATATTTTTTCTGTTTTTAGGAACTCTCGCATTTTTGGGACGCTATTCGGATGTTTATGGCCTACATGAAATCGTCCTGCCGGAAAACGCTCGCAATACTCGAAAAAACCGAAATCTGTTGAAGGCAGCGATAGACTGGAAAACGCGGTACGTAATATACGAGCAGCCGCAAAAGGTATCTACACACGATATGAATTAATACTTTACTGTTTTATGCATTTACGTGAGCCCAGGGCGTAAAATCTCCCCAATTCAAGTCTACCACTTCATATGTACCTGAATTTAGATACGACTAGGGTGTTTTACTCTAGCAAAAAAAATAAAAATGGTCTAAAACATCAACGTCTATGGGTTGCCACCGGGTCTGGTTGGGTAGATTTCCCATCAATGCTGGTGTTCCTCAAGGATATGTCCTATCTCCAAGCGTCGCGAACGGTAGTGCTGCCAATTGACAACTCATAAAGTCGAGGTCCTAACAGTTGGACATCCTTAAAGCGGCAACATAGGTTCCAAGTGCTCTCCACAGTTGGACCGCCAGACTATACTGACGAGTCTAGGCTAAAGACGAAACATGCATGTCTATAGCAGGTCTGATGTATAGTGGGGAGTATACACTTAACTAGTGTACTAATTACACAATGTTATTTCAAAGTATTGATCTATTATACAACATGGCGTATTCCTCTTTTCTCTTTAAAAGTTTTAAGTTGTATGTATGGAATAGCTATGGTGAGCAACAGCATAATGGACACGTTTTATTATCATTATTATTATTGCTTTAGCTATAATTATGCATTCTATTGTTAATCCTGTAAGCAGATATATCTTCATACTATATCACTAATAACAGATATCTGTCAATGATTTCAAGTTTCATAAAAATGCATTTGTACATTCGATGCAAAAGCTGAAAAACACAAATATATTGGAATATTTTATTGATAAATACAATCCCGTCCTCATATTATATTGTTTAACTGCATACAAAGGGAAATGGTCTCTTTTTTCGAAAGGTTGTGTAGAGACCGCATTAATAAAATAGACAATTGGATGCAAACGTGATGCAAATATACGAATATACAAAAAACAGCGAATAAATAGTCATTTGGAGTCTATTCAATGCCCGTAAGCGTACCGAATATTAATCATAAACTCCATTTAATTTCAAATATATGCATTTTGGGATTAATATATATTTATCATGTCTCTTGTATGCGTGCGCTTTCTGCTGCCATGTAATGAATCAGAATTGAGCTACACTGTTGATACTTTTATCCATCGTGATTAAAAACCAGCAATATTCGTACCGTCTATGTATATACGCGATAATTTCCATTCGGTTATTTATTCATGTACTACAGGGGGGAACGGAGATATTTACTTGTTCAAGACATCTTCCTCAAACTCAAACCCGAAAGTGGATGAAAATGTTATACTTTTTTTGAAAATCGTATTACCTTGTTCATCGATTTTTTGATTTTGCGTTACTGTTAATTATTGAAATATATAGTTGTTCCTGTATGTAGTTATTCCTTGTTGGTTGCTGATATTATAAATCTAAGATTCATTTCTAAGAAGTTTGGATGGTCGAGGTGACATTCCATAAAATCCAGTTTTGTGAAGGTGATACAACGTTTGGCAAACGACTTGAGGTTAATGTCAAATGGTTGTTTATGGACATTTGAGGCTCGCCATCTTGATACCACCATAAACAAATTGAAGAGTTTGTTTGCGGATGCATAATCCGCCAACCCAAAAATGTTCGAACTATCACTGTCGAGAGAGAAACTGATTTTTTTACTTTAAATCCAAAACCCCGGATATCGAAATACTGTTTCCGAGTTCTTAACAAGTCAAATAAAACCACTATAATATACCACAATTAATGTGTTGAGACGATTTTTCATCTGATGTCTACCATCCATCATCAAGAGCTTCAGGAAGCCCAATGGGACATCTCGTTACCGAATTTTTATTGAAACTTAAACCGACATTGTGACGAGTTGTCTGAAAAGATTTAAAATGTGTTGACTAGACATCAATTTGAGGTTTCTAGAAAGTGTGTAATTCCTAGACAAACGAAGAAAAATGTTAGCTAAATGGTAAAGGATATAGAAAACAACTTCCATGGCAGGTGGAGCAGAAAGCAGATCCGAAACGTAAAGAAATGAATTGAATTGCTTTTATTGAATATACCAAATTTCGAAGAACTTCACACTTCCGTCAAGCTTCTTTGCCTGAGAAGGACAACGCTTTCCACAAACTAAGAAAATACCTTCAAAGTTGTACCTACAAATGACATAATCATATCGTTTCACTTAAATTGATAGTTCGATTTCGATAGCGTAAAAGCAGTTGAGATTTAGCTTTTTTGGTCTATCTTCTGGTTGGATAATAGCCCTAATTACATCAGGTTCCGACTAATCCTGAACAACAACGGGTCCCGTCCTTTCAATATCTTGAAGAGAAATCGAGGAAAGCTGACGCTCTCTTTATCGGACACGAAACAAATGCGCCAAATTAAGGGTAAGGGAGGGGCGCAGATGTTTTTGAAGGGCGACAAGCCCTTACGGTCTCTGCGAGGATATCGGGTGAGAGTGTTGGTGCGCGCACTACAAGGGTTTTCCTCGTTCGAAGGGCTGCTGCGCTGTCCGTGATTACGGGATCAATCGACTGAAGGGAAATTTATTTAGGAGCTCAGGTCAGGCGCGAAAGGGCCCCGGCGTATATTCGCTTATTACACTTTTTTTAGAAGGTTTAAAATTTGTGCAAACAGGACGAAGGGCTAAGGGTTTTGTTTGCTGAAGGGTTTATTGGTTCGTTATGTTTTTGGCAGGGGGTGGATATTCGGAGCCGGACGGGCGAAAAAACCACCTTGAGAAACCTGACGCGTCCAATTTGTATTAATTAAATCCGTTCGGCGCCTGGGTTCCTAATGTTTGTTTTTCCAAAGGTGCCATACGAATTTTGATTAAAATTGACACTGGATTACGCCAAGGAAATTTATTATAGTGGTGTTCGTATATTAAACGATCCATAGAAATGATTCTGATTTTGAAAAGCAAAAAGAAATACCTAAATCGAAAAATTTACTATGAAAATTGATCTCACTGATTCAAACAGTATTTTAAAATGCATAATTTACATCGATTCGAAGGTTTTGATTTTTTCTAAATATGTCTCTTTATAGTTCACAAGATCTTCATACATATAGATTACATTTTATATCTAAAGCAGTCTAAAGCGACTTTACTATAACCTTGTGAGCGACCTTATGTAACATCTCTGAACAAGGGATTGACATTCTTAAAAAAATATATATTCGAGAAATGACTAAAAGAATTAAATTTCCATCTATTGACATAATGTTGTTGCAGGAGGTTCAACCGACTGACGCTGTCACCGGGAAGTCAGTTGCGTCGTGAAACAATTGCGTCGGCAATAGATTGGATAAATTTTGTAATTACTATTTTTAAACGCAACATCTTTCAACAATATTTAGCTTCCT
Organism: Bruchidius siliquastri; assembly: GCA_949316355.1. Lineage (NCBI taxonomy): Eukaryota > Metazoa > Arthropoda > Insecta > Coleoptera > Chrysomelidae > Bruchidius > Bruchidius siliquastri. The sequence continues at coordinate 36,913,708 of OX438533.1, read as the reverse complement.
GTTCACCAGGTTCACATATACTGCACTTCTACGACATCAAACAAAAATTAAGGTTTGTATTTGATCTTCAAGATTAGAAGGCAAACTATATAGATGCTGATCATAGTTTCTACTTGCTTCTCACTGAAATCACTCACTATTGAAAAACACAGGAATGAACTACATATAGATATTAATTTTGCTATATGGCCTCACACTATTGATTGATTGTATTAATTTTTGGGGAAATAGTAATGATCAAACAATCAAATTCACAGTAGACATAGAAAATGATGATATTGGTCTACTTGAAATACGGATATTACCGCATTTAGCAATACGCGCAAATAATTTTCTCAATATAATACCGAGTCTGGTATCACAGAGGCTGTACCTTCAATAAAGAAAGGAAATTAAGGATATTTCCCCTAATGTCCGAAAAGGCTCATCCTTCAAAGCCTGATCCCGACATCTCTTCAAGAGGATTCCATACTTTCCATTTACAAATCTCGAGGGCTTCTCCGCAAAGCCCGACCGACTGTGCAATAAACAAACATCAAAGCTAACAATAAAGACAAAGTTGCAGCTAAAAGCTCCCGAAAAATATGAAAATATATTTTTTCGCTGGGATGACTAGAAGGGCTTTAGACCCCGGCTTATATAAGGGTTCGTGGCAATTTGTCTCTTGGAAATTGTATTATTTTATTTTTCCTGTTTTACGTCCCACCAACCGAAAATGCGCGTCAGGAATGGATGTAATAACATGCAGCCTAGGAAGAGCTTTTGAGAAATTTATAAACCTATTCCATAGTATACTTGTGTAGTGCAATACATATTTTCAAATTTAATATAAGGATCAGCTTAATGACGAATACATAAGAAGAAATTCTCAGATGAAGACTACGTTCATTTATTCAAGTATTTTTATATATTTTTTTCTATATGCGCAATGCTATAATAATGAAGTAAGTATTCTGTATTCTTTATCATATAGAGTTGAATGAATATTATCGCTTCTAACCTGGGAAGGTCTTGAAAGTGGGAATACCAACTTTTGAACAGCTCATTTTAACTGAGAGCGTGTTGATAAAAAACAGTGGAAAATAATGGGAACAGACACAGACAAACGCGTACTACTGAAATGCCGTTGGCGTAGATGGCGATGCGAAATAAATGAATAACTTGAAGCGAATCTCAAGTTGTTCATATTCTTGATCGAAGTAAGCGGGGCTCTGTTGGAAAATATGATAACCATTAAAAAAAATTGAATACTTGTAAGGAAAGCATTGAAATCGCAGTTGTGAAGGAAATTATATTTTTCTGTAGAGAATATTTCTTTAGAATGAGTACTGAATTCGAAAATATAATCTTCTTGGTTCAAATTGAAATTAATTTCCTTATCAAGTTAGTTGTCTTACCGTTAGATCGGATGTTCTTCCATATTCATAATATATCGTCATATTAACATATTTGATCATAACTAAGACATCGTTTTTTTGGACGAAACAGTTTCACTTAGCATCATAACCAACTGGAGAACTAGACGCTATGTGAAAACCTAAAACTATTCTTCTCGATATTATTTGCTGTCTTTTGCGCCCTTTCGTCGTTTCAAGACCACTATAAACCAGAGCGATGTGGGCAGCAGTAAAAACATAGAAAAACCGTATCCTTTCACCATAGGTTTGAAGAACATCTGTCCCTAGAAGGGAATTTTACATCCCTAGGCTGCCAGACGTGCTAAGCATTCAGTTACAGATACTCTGGATGACATAGGCGTTCCAAGAAAGTTAAACGGGTATGTTACATGAATAACATTGATTTGGCATACACAGCATGTTGAAACTCATAAATCTGGAATAGGGGATCATATATAGATGAAACATCAATAGCTTGGGGAGATGCTGGAACCAAAACGTGTATATCAGACCTAGCGTGGTTGCGTGGTAAACAAACCGATATGGCGATCAATAATAAACAAGACCGACAGACTGTGAAGTCGGATACACATCCGTCTAGTAGCGTGAGTCATCACCACTGACTGTACCGGTGAGAGAAGGCGCCACTCGATGTAGTCGCTGCACTGACAGATCCAATCAGTGACTGGACGGAGAGTCAGGGTACGGAATATCCGGGAGAGGGTATTATCAGCATCGAAAAGAGCTGGTCAATTTACCTTGAGACGATATAGGTTACCACATCAGCTGAAACGTTGTGGAAAGTAAATTTTCTGGTCAATGGAATTCCGAGGCAGTTCTATTCAATGCTATGGTGTGGTGTTGCGTTCTTCAGGTACTGCGCACAAATCAATTAAATTCAATTTAGTAATATTTATAATTCTATTTTCACCATTTTGACTTTTTTTTAGAGCAGATGACTACGTCAAATGGAAGGCGTAGGTACCCTAGTGAAATTAAATTGGTTAAAAGCAATTCACCATAAGGAACCAAGTATCTTCACTGACTGACAGTGTTGATAGGAAAACGCTGTCCTACTGAGACAACTCACTTGACTCCAGTTTTGGACCTATAAAATACTGAAACTGTCGCTAGCACATGTTGTGTTACATCGTTCTTCCATACGAGCTTGTTTTTGTACGCCTATGTACCTTAGCAGTAAAAACACACTAAAAAATTAATAACTCCCGACGGGGTGCCAATTTTCCACCATTTTACGGGAAAATTCGGAAAATCCGATGCTGTTCCCCAGTCTCACGGAGTCCATTCGACGAATATGTCCCAATTATCGGATAAAGGGGAACGCAGATGTTTTTGAAGACTTGAAGGGTGACTATTGAAAGTATCGTGGAACAAAATATTTTAGAAAGAGACCAATGAATGAGAAAACATGTAAATCGTAAATTTATTAAAAATGCACTCGATGTGGCTTCTAGGTTTAAAGTGCTAAGGCTTGCTGCTTGGATAAACAGCAACGAAGATGAAGCCTGAATGCCACTGGACAGTTGGTGGTATAAAGAAGTTGAGAATAGTTTTGAACTAATTGACGTTGACAGGTTGATCCAAATTATCAATGACGCCCTAAGAACAAAAATATCGATAATGACAGTTGGCTACAAATGTATATAGTTGAATTAATTAATAATTCCTCTGGTATACGCAGTGTGAAAAACGACTTCTTCAGCTTGCTTCAAAGTCTGTTCGACGGACTATTGTTATCCTTGTTAGCACTTAGACACATCATCCTTCGCGCTGGATCAATTTTGATAACATTTGGGAAGGGTTATGTGGAGGGTCAGTATCATGTAACCAAGTATCTTTTACATTAGATTTCAAGGCTATTCCTCTTCAAGAAATATCCACAGACAAATTGACAGGCAGACCGACTATTTGTCGTTTAGATACCATAATACGTTAAAGAAGATTGATTATTAATATTTGAGCGAACTGCAAAACTGTTGAAAGCTATAGGACTATACTAAGATTCCATTGAAGAATAACATTTTGTCAGTATGATTGATCATGCTTTTTTTTATTTTTGACTGAAAATTTTTAATGGAGCGTTACCGCTGTGTGATGACTGTAATAAAATACATATAATCAACAAAATTTTTAGCAGCTACTTTATATATCTTAATTCATCTGTTCGAGATAGTTATATAGATATATATAGAAAATATGTGCAGACAGTTTTACCTTAAAATAAAATCATAGCAGTGCATCTAAGTGAGCAGAAAATAGTTGCAATAACTGCACCTATGTGATGCTACACAAGCAGAATGAATAGAAAATTGCGTGAATCCTTGCTTTCCAACTCAAACGCATAGATCTTCAAAATGTAAGCATATTAAATTCGAATAATGCAATTCGTGAGGTCTGATATCAATAACTTTAGCTTTTGCATTTATATCGTGCAACTTGCATTTATAAAGTATGCTCCTCGATAAAAATTCTTCTGAAACATTGAAACATACCGGAGTTGCAATTTTGAACATGTGGAGTAAGCCAACTAGTACCTTAACAAACGGCTTTTGTGGAAGTGACCCTTCATATTTAATAGGATAATAAGGTATGCAGGACAAGTCAAAGTTACTCGACTTGACCACCATTGACATCACTTGCAACATTACGAAATATTCTTATAGGAAAAAATACACGACCTAAAAGCAAAATTGACTGTGGGATCGGTAAGCAATGGTATCTAACAACTTGTTATTCTGGTGACTATATACATATTTCTTAATTAGCCAAAATCCCATTTTCAATGGAGAAATACAATTCTTCCTAATCTAGCTTGTATTATTCGGGAAAGCTGATAGGTTCAGCATGAAGATCATAAATCAGATATCCGGATGACAAAAGATGAATTGTGTAAAATTAATGTGCGTAAGCTGAAAGTACACCTGAACAAGAGATTTGTGTGTGTGTGCATGTGCAAAAAATGTAATTAGAAAATATAGGCAGAGGTTTATGTTTGACCAAGCAGATAATATTCAAATCAGGACGGTCATCTCAAGTAAGGTACTTACAGGTAGCATGCAGGGCAAGTCGAAGTTACTCGACTTGACCACCATTGACATCACTTGCAACATTACGAAATATTCTTATAGGAAAAAATACACGACCTAAAAGCAAAATTGACTGTGGGATCGGTAAGCAATGGTATCTAACAACTTGTTATTCTGGTGACTATATACATATTTCTTAATTAGCCAAAATCCCATTTTCAATGGAGAAATACAATTCTTCCTAATCTAGCTTGTATTATTCGGGAAAGCTGATAGGTTCAGCATGAAGATCATAAATCAGATATCCGGATGACAAAAGATGAATTGTGTAAAATTAATGTGCGTAAGCTGAAAGTACACCTGAACAAGAGATTTGTGTGTGTGTGCATGTGCAAAAAATGTAATTAGAAAATATAGGCAGAGGTTTATGTTTGACCAAGCAGATAATATTCAAATCAGGACGGTCATCTCAAGTAAGGTACTTACAGGTAGCATGCAGGGCAAGTCGAAGTTACTCGACTTGACCACCATTGACATCACTTGCAACATTACGAAATATTCTTATAGGAAAAAATACACGACCTAAAAGCAAAATTGACTGTGGGATCGGTAAGCAATGGTATCTAACAACTTGTTATTCTGGTGACTATATACATATTTCTTAATTAGCCAAAATCCCATTTTCAATGGAGAAATACAATTCTTCCTAATCTAGCTTGTATTATTCGGGAAAGCTGATAGGTTCAGCATGAAGATCATAAATCAGATATCCGGATGACAAAAGATGAATTGTGTAAAATTAATGTGCGTAAGCTGAAAGTACACCTGAACAAGAGATTTGTGTGTGTGTGCATGTGCAAAAAATGTAATTAGAAAATATAGGCAGAGGTTTATGTTTGACCAAGCAGATAATATTCAAATCAGGACGGTCATCTCAAGTAAGGTACTTACAGGTAGCATGCAGGGCAAGTCGAAGTTACTCGACTTGACCACCGTTGATATCACTTGCACCATATGGATAAAGTAACTGCACAATATGTCAATATAGTCAGCGAAAGTTCGAAGAGAGGAGAGTCTGTGATCTCGCGAACTCCAGGCGGCAACTGCGTATTCTGTAGAGTCGTTTTGGAGTCGCGCGTGGTAGTCGTGGCAACCTGTGTGACGTACGCACCCGTCGCGTTGGCCTGCACACAACTGGTGTCGGGGAGAGAGGAGGCCATGGGGGCCAGAAGGCCATGCGTCGCGCGGCGGAGCTCTCCGCCAATGGGAGGACGCCCTGGCACGCACTCCTCGCTCCTCCGGAGGATCCTCTCCGCGTACGCTCCGCATCGATCCGGGACGCAGAACTAGCCGGGACGTCGAACAGGCAGCGTCGCAGGACGCGGATGCTTGAACCAACAACGAACTCGTTGCAGGTTGGGGGTTTGTCCAATGTAGATTATGTTAGTAAAATGGATTTATATAAGAAAATATCGGCCACTGAAACGCTCAATTTTTGAAAGGCATTTATTACTTTTTCAAGTTTCCTACAATCTAGGCATGTTTTTGGATCACATAGAAAGAGAGATCGGTCCTCTTTTGGGAACCTATGAAAGGACTGCCTCTGTCAAAAACTTTAATTTGGTGAGGACTGTGAGAAGAAATTGGCAAGAAAATGGCTTAATTGAATTGCTTAACGTCGTTTTTATAAGATTGTCATATAGTTTGGATAATTATTGACTCATTTTGTTCAACAAGTGTGGTTTTTGCTACAATATAATACGAGTAGAAAAATTGTCATTTGTAGACGTGTTTCGTATTCAATAGATGTTCTAATTCTAAAATATTTTATAGTTTATAAGAAAATAATTTTTAGCTCTATATGCTAGAAAACAAGTCAGTAGGCTGTGGCGATCTAACGGCTCGTTGCTGTCGTTGTAATTTAAGAAACTGCACAAGTTGTTCCTTGAATATTGTGAATCTGTGTCACTAGAGAAAATACCTTTCAGCTTGTTTAATAAAGTTAATCATATTGTGGCAATTTTTTCTTTAATTTGCTCAAACTCATTCTAACGCGTTTTAAAATGAACGTTCTATCAGTCTAGAAAAAGAAACTAAATTTCTTGTGTTTTTGCATGTATGTTATTTTTGAATTTGTCGGAAAAATATGTGGTTGCTCTGATGTCTTTTCTTCATCACAGAATCGCTCAATGAAGCTGTTTATTCTCATTTAGATAATTATCATGTACATTTGTTGATTGTTGACTTAACATATCGAGTTTTAGGTGAATATACTCTATGATAGCTGAAATATTCATACAAAATGCGAACGCTGTCGCGTTTAGACAGCTTTGCACGTGGCGAGTTTTCGAAATTAACAACCGACGTTCGGGCAATACGTAAATACTGTTTTGCGCTTATTCACACTGCTGATTTTTTTAAATGGATTTTACGAGAAAGAATCGATAAGCACGTCGATTTAGAAAAAGAACATGAAGACAAGATATGGTGCTGCCAGGATATCTTAACTGATAACGTTATTACAATATTTTTCTAGAAATAGTTTTATCGAAGCTCTAAGCTTGTAGATTTTCTCTCATATAGTTTCTAGATTTTAAGCATATATAATAATGAAAAGAAACGTATAAAATTTGTTTATCAGTAACAGTGGAGTTGAAGCCTACACTAAAATCTGATTACATGCAAACTCATTTGTTCAAGAATTATGGTATGGCAAAAATGAGTAGAAAAAATCGTATCATTTTCGCATTAAACAATACTAAAAAAATCATCCATTTATCATTAGCAGCACACTATTTAGTGGGAAATTTGGTGGTTCACCATAATAGCACTCACATTTTTGTGGAATAAATTGCACGTACTTTTCTAGACATCCTATTAAAATGTGGCAGCTTATTCATTTTCGGATGGTAGCTCACCCACATCTCAGTACTTGTCACAAAATCGCGGTGTTGATAATTAATCCACTAGTAGTAAGTTGACGAGGTACCCATTATTTGATATGAGACGAGACGGTACAGATCAAAGGGCCAAATGTTCGATTAATTCAGACAGTTTTCGCATCAAAAGCCGCTTTGTCTCTTTCAATTTTATCTCTCTTCAACAATAAATACCACATACTTCACATGTGAACAACGTTACCACTGGTGCACTTTGGAATAACTATGCCCTTATCGTACATGTTTTTTGTGTAAAAATTGCATTTCTGCTTTTGTTTTTTTATTTTAAAAGCTTTCTATTTTGAATAGCGTATTTTTAATGTTGCTAAAATACGCCTCATGCTGACACAGAATGGTTGTAATCGATGAAAGATAATAACACAATATATAATTTGCTAATGGCATGTTTTAATCATATGATATTTGATATTTATAGTTTTCTCTGAATGAAATAATCCCAAAATTTGTTGTTTTGTCTATTAATATTGTTTCTGACCTGTCACATGTAACAAAATTTCCGAATGTGGTCAAAAAAATGAAATATATCGATCTAAATTTCTGTCCGGATAGAAATGTGATCTTTATTTTCACTTAAGCAGCTACGAAGCAGTTAAATGTACACTTATGGATACTGCAATGAAGAATTCAAGCAAAGTTTAATCGGAAAAGGTGCCTGCCGGTGGTTTTTCGCTTGCTTTTTGCAGAACGTACACTTGGGTCACATTGTTACATTCACGAGCTTACAATTCTACTTTTAGCTACTTTTCAAAAAGCGCTCCTTAACCAACAAACTACTACTCACGGCTCCTTAAACGAACTTATCAACACAGTAATTTCCTTTGAGTGTCACACTGCAACCTTCATCTTTACCTTTGAATGTTATGAATCAGCACTTCTTGTTTATAAACATATTAAAACCTGTATTCAAATACGTCTTCTGTCAAACTTAAGATGACAAATCTATACCATTCATACCAATCAGATGAGCTGGAAGCAATTAAAACTGCCTCCATGCTAAGTATTAACATAACGTGCACTTCTTATAACCACGACTGCTCGATAAGGACCATTAATCCGTTTCCCTATATTAGTCAGAGGAATGCAACAAATACCTTTACGTTACCACAACAAGAAAATAAAATGATGAATATCCTGCAGTAGGTTTCTATCCCTTATTTGTAATAAAGTATCCCTCAGATGACAACAATGAGACAAAAATGAACAGAACTGTGCGATACATATCAGACATCATTTATCATCTGAAATAATAACAGTAAAGTATACTCGAAAACGTATATCATTAATAAAAATAAAGACAATCGTAGATGGAGACCGCGTGCGTAGACAGACTGAAAAAACCGTGTCACCCGAAAACAATAAACGGCGGAGCCCGGATAAATGGCGACAGAAAAGCACTTTTCAGGATGTGCCATGGAGACAGTTAGACTTTTAACCACGGTCATCATCAGTACTTGTTAGACATAGTCGATTGTTCAGATATTTCCATCAAAATTCGCAACTGCTTACCGTGCGTATTGAGAGCTAAAATCTTCGTATTCATCTACTCCTTATGACAAACCTTACCTTGCCTGACATCATATCTTAAAAGGATGGATTTTTCCAACTCTTTCATATTGACTGCAGATATTGTGAGGTAACATGATATATGAATGAAAGTCTGATTCTATGCATTACTATCTACAGCCTCTGACGAATTATACTAAAATTTCAATCAATGGTATTTGAAGTTTCATTTACCATTGAGAATTAACGTCAAATAGAATGAATCACAAATCTATGAGGATCTCTTCAGCGAATTGAAGCATTGATGTTTTTTAATCGATATAAAAACGGTACTAATATTTTAAATCAGCACAAGTAAGAACAGTGGGAATTACTCTGATCGAAAAAGTTTAAGGTCACTTCTATTGTCTAGTTTGAAAGCCTGTCAACCGTGATCTACATTTTTTTGTGAGCAACATTTTTCAATTAAAAAACTTTACTTTTGCATACGGTTTATTGAGGTACATCAGTACAAATTATTGGTACGGACCCAGGTATAAACCTGGCAACTCACTAGTAGTGAACTATAGAAGTTAAACCTGCGATAAATCTTACGATGAAGTTTTGGAAACATCAAACAGTTTTTAAAATGATCAATGCAATAAAGTTTGTCAATATTATTAATATATTTCACACTTAACTCCAGAATAACTTCCAAAATGGGATCCAAATATTTATTACCGTTGCCTTGCATAGGATTAAAGCTTTTATATATCTGCGTATCATCAGCGTAACACATTATTGACAAGTTTTTCACAGTGGTGTGAATATCTATCGTATAAATTAAATACAGTAGTGGCCTTAAGACTGAGCCCTGAGGAAAACCTGATGTTACCTCAGTAGGGTTGGATAACTGATTATAAATCTGAACTACCTGTAGACGATTGCAAAGATAAGTATTAAAAAAACTCAAAGCAATGTCCACTAACATCTTTAACATAGCAATACAGCAATATGCCTAGTCCATACGCCTGCCCTTATAAATGACATCCACAGTCTGGAACATCGTCCAGTAGGTCTTGATGCACGTTCTGTGGTCTATCTATACTTTCCTTTGTAGTATCCGAAAATCAAAAAATAAGCGCCCACGCCTTTTGCGGGGTTGGATATAGGAAATAAGTCCTGTCCTGCAGCATCGAACAGATCAAAAATGTGTTTACCAGTTTGCAAACTTTCGGTTTGCATATATATGCTCGTCAATCCAAAAGCGCGGAATGGAAACTTTCCAGTTTCCAGGGAGCGGGCGGAATAAAGCAGCGGAACACGATTTATGCAATAAACTCCGGTGTTAATAAATGTTTTAGCTGTTAACGAGGGTTTCTCATTTTTCTGTTAGAAAAGTTTAATAGGAAACAGTACAGGGCAGGTGTAGAGGTAAATGCCACTACAACTATTTACTGAAGTTCAGTATTCAACGTATTGTTTTATGAAATTTCCTTCCGTTGTTATGTTTGTCCTAAAAACTGTCATACATATTATAATCTAATTTCTATATCTATAGTTTTAGAATGAATCGTTATACATACTTTGAATTTTAACTTTTTTGTGTACCTTATAAAAATGTTAGGATGTTTGTGAATCTTACCAGCTACAGCATACAACCCAACATGGATGAACTTACCTGGAAAATAAAAAAAATATATTAAATCGTTGTTAGGGTGGGTAGTATAATTACGTTTCACTATTAGCAATTGTCCGCCTATAAATATCCTGAATGGCATTTTGAACAGCAGAGATGATTAGGGTTGTATTTTCTAATGGTTGTAACTCAGCCATAGCGTTGAAACGGAAAACGAATTGATTCAGCGGTTTACGCACAGCAGTCTAGTAGCGTGAGTCATCCCCACCGACGAGACCGGCGAGTTAAGACGCCACCAGATGGCGCCGGTGCAATGGCAGGACCAATCACAGGTGGACGGTAGGAAGGAGAGGGGGGAGGTACCCGACGTCTGGGGGTGGGTATAAACAAAAAAAAATCTGATTTCAGTACTACTCTCGGATATGATTGAGATATCAATTATAATCAATGCTACTTCTATCAGACTCATCACGTAACTAAATATTTCAAGTATATAAATTTTCTGGATGCCTTGATACGTTTATTCAGTACATCTTAATATCCAATATTTCTATATAATGAAACGGATGAATACTTTGGATGGTTTCGAACAAGTATCAGGGTAGCACGTACATATTTCCAATATCGTTCAAAACTTTATAACTTGTAACCGAAAATTTCAATTAATGGTATTTGAAGTTTCATTCAACATTACGAGTTAGGTGAAACTTTGGACTGGATAGATTTACAAGGAGGACGTCAAACACAATTAATCACAAATATATTGCTATCTCTTTAGCGAATCTCTATTTGGAAAATTATATTGTACTTGATGTAAAGTAAACAGTATAGTTGTATGAACTAACTGGAGTATCTTGAATTTATTTTGTCGCACCTAATCTTAATTCCTTGTGATGTTACCCACCACTTACACCAAAAAACGGAAATTACTGCCTTCGCAACATTTTGAGCGAGCTCCAATTTTTCAATTTCAAAGCCTGGTATTAGTGATCTATGGAAGATATTACTTCCCAATTAATTTATCTTTATTTTGGTATATAGTTTACTGAGCTAGCAGATGATTGCAAATTATTATTGATTCACCCTTCTATACAAGACAACACAATAGCACTGAACAGTAGAAGGTAAGCGACTCTACGTTTGTGAACTCCTAAAGCTTTATACTCTGAAGTTAAATTATACAAGAGATATAGTGTATTTATCAATCAATCATAACCTTTTAACTTATCTTCAGGCTAGCCATTCCCTTCTTAACAAATCGTTTTTTATATAAAACATACTTTTCGTACAGTAATCAGATAAGTTCAGGATGCTTCAAACTCGAATATTCTACTCTAAATATCAGTTGATCGCTGGAAATCGATTAAATTTTACTTATATGTTAATTAAGCAATCTTGGTCTTATCCACAATAATATGTTGCAGTGAGGATGAGGATCTCAATAATATTTTTACCGCCTTTCACAACACTAGGAACATCTGTAACTATCTTTCTAGCTATACTTGTGCCATTATTTTGTCAAGACAGGTAGACTTCCATGATACTGTTCGACCCATATAATGAAAAACATATCCAATTCGCCAGAAAATGCATCAACAAACAATAACTAATCCTAGATACGCTGCTACGAGTGTATGACAGCATCACGTAAAGCAAATAATGTAATTTTTAGGTGACGGTGACTATTCCAACAAATGCACTTGCACCGTTTGTGTTTGGGTTGGTAGGCAGTCCTACGTGACCATTTGCAGACCAAGCATTGTTTTCGCAGCTCTATTCGATCACAAATAACGTCGAAGGGAATGGAATAATTGAGTGTCAAGCGCACGAGGCAATAGCCACTTTCCTGACATTATTGTACCTCGTCCTTTAATGGCATGAACATTTGATGAATCAAACTGGTAAAGACAATGTTTGAGAAATGAGTACACCACAAACGAAGTCGCAAAATACCTAATTTGGGAATCATCAACAATACAAATATATAAACAAGACATTGAAGGATTTGGTGTGAGAAAAATCCTGGTTTTTGGGTGGGACTTGAACCCATGCCATACCTTGTAAGGTACGCTTTCGTATCGCCAATCGATTTCACTCGATTCTCGCAACGATCTGGAGTAATATTTTTTGGCGGCTGCATTTGCACTACAACAAAACCTCAACAATCGCCGTCAAAATGTGTTTAAGTCTTTAATGTGATAAAATACCTAATAAGCCTACTGCACTATAGTAAGTGTACAGTCTCATCTTTCGAACTCAATTTTTATCGAAACCACACTATAAGTAATTGTTCTTTTATATGCAACTTAGTCTTGAAATATCGTAAGTGGAATGACTCAGGGCATGTATTGAAAGAATGGAATAACTTAATGAATATATTATCTTGAAGCACGAGATATCTTGAGAAATAAAATGTTTTATCAAATGAAATATTTTAATGCCATTTTTGCTAGTAACCTGGGTAGCCTTTGTAAACAGTCAAATCTGACACTCCGACAATGAAAGTCGAAAAGCAGCACTGCCAAACGGAGTTTTATTTGTTAAACTTTTTGTCCAAATATAGAATTTTTATCTGAATGATTCAAGAGTTTCACCAAGTGAGCGAATCTGTAATCTACAGTATTGGGAATTATTTATATAAAGTAATTACTCTGATACCGTTATTTTCCATTGTAAATGCAGCTTGTAACGCTACTGAGTTCCATTAAAAAAGTTGTAGCACCATCGAATACGTTCTGCCACTGTATAGAGATGCGTCCGCAAGCTTTTTAGCCTTCACCGACAATAAAAGCCTAGGCTGAAGCGAGATTCAGTAATGCAATTGTACCTACTACCCAGTGCGTTATTAGAGGGTCCGGTTTAAAAAATGGGGAGAAGGACACATGGGTTCCTTCCTATCAAGCCCAGTCATGTCTGCGTTAATGGCATGCACGAGCTGAATGTCAGTGTGATTCATCGCCGTATGTAATTACAGCTTTATGTTCACTACTGCAGTTCTTCCGACTATAATATAACAGAATTTATTAGCCTTGAAGGCCATTCAGGTGGTACCGATGACCAATGTGCTGATTATCACTCATTATGTTCATTATGTTATGCTATGTTACGTGAATAACATTCATTTCATTCGATTAAATAACAGAAATGATGAACTTTCAAGGTCATTCAGGTGGTATTGATGACTCATGTTCTTATTATCACTCATTAAGCTCTTTGTGTTATGTTACGCGAATGAAATGAAGTTGATTCGTGGGTAGAGAATCAAAAACTTGAAATCATGAGACCTATGCAGCGCTTACTGAGATTACGCGGTGAACAAAACGACAACTAACATGAAAATCGATAAGCGTAGCTGCAGGTTATCAAAAAAATGTTCAACACTGAAAATGTACTTGAGTGCACATAAGGTAACTGACCACCTGAAAAAGATATATAAAAATGAATTTATTTTGAGTTTTCACTACAGTTAGTAAAGTAATCAGAAACTCGTGATAAGTACAGAAAAAGAAACTTTAAGACGGAAGTGGGTGATATGAACTTTCGTAATTTAGACATGGTGAAACTCACAATAACTTCGTTAATTATGCCTGGGAAGGAACATTTTTGGTCAGTGTGAAGGCGCGTTCACACACATCGATTTTAGATGAAGGATTTTTGTTTCTTAATCAAAGTTTTTGTTCATATGTTTCAATGAATCTTGAATCGATAGTTCGAACTGGTGACTGACGAGCTTGTTGCGTACATTCAATAGTTTGTACTATTTTTAATACTGGTCGTCGTTAGATAACGTTTTTTTAAATTTTTTTAGTGTGCTAGTTACTCTATAATCCTATGAGTTTCTGCCTCAGTACAAATTTAACGTAAAATTCACCTTGATTCTGATACATATCAAAAAGAAAACAAAAGAAGAAACACACACCCTGACAACGTCCCAGCTTTTTTTGTAACAGTAAATCATACAATGCTCCAATCTGAATGTTTAATTTAGAGTAATATCGATTGTATATACCATTCCAATGATCTTTCATTTAGAAACCATTGAATGTTCTTCTTTGTCATCTGGATTTTATTCTTAATATCGACTGAAGTAAGACCAGTAATACTAATTTTTTTGCAATACAGTTTATTGTATTTTCGCTTTCACTTCTTTTTCTTGGGATAAGGTTGAAAAAAATTTAAAAAAGGTGCCAGATCCCTTATTGCCCATTTTCTTTATCAAAACATAAAACGCACGTGCAATAAACAGAAAGTCCTACTGATCAATCAAAGTTAAAATTGACTGTGAACTGCACACACTTCAGCAAGAGTTTGACTCGTCAGCGACTCGCAACCGATTAAATTTATCGAACGATGAAGTTTAATTACATGAAACTTTTGTTGATCCAGTGAAAAGCTGATCAACTACGCTGAAACAAACATCCTCAAGAATACTTTGATCAACTTTAGCCGATCAAGAAAAGCGTAAAAACGCTGCTTAACAGTTTTGTGCAAAAGGCGTTCAAAATGGATTAGACGCAACTGTGCATAATAATCCAAGCAACGGTTTAATATTTATTGCCCTATCGTCGATATTAAAGCTCATCTTCCAAATAAACAGGGAACGTTGTACCATAAAATGTAACCCTCTAGCATTTTATTATGATAAAATATATAAGAAATTACATTAACTGGAACCTCGTTTTAGCTGCTGTCGCCCTATTTGGTCCCTTATCTATGGCCGAAAGTCCCTCGAACCGTCGCAGCGCGCGGATGTTGTTCCTCCCCCATCGGATACACTCTGGATAGGGGTGCACATTCATAGCAGTGACGTGCTTCCAAGGGTAGTAAACATAGACGAACCTTGAGATCTACTTAGACCCGAAGGAAGCTTTATTGATGAAACGCAATATATGTATAGTCAGCTGAGACTTCACGTCGCCATAAGCGTGCTTGGTTGCTACCTTGATCTGGCATTAACGTCAATTCATCTGCCAATTGATCAGCTGTTAGCTGTTTCTTCAGGTTTAGTCTGAAATTGTTCGGTAGTTTTGTAATTATAATATTATTCATACTAATTTGGTTAAAGTTAATAATTTTTGGATTTTCCCATTTATTACTTTCCATAAATATCCGGATTTCTTTTGATCAAACCTTACTTGAACTGAATTATGAGTTAAAAATTCCGAGAGAATATTTGGTAAACTAATATTACTACACGTGAATTGTAGTCAGTCTACTTAATGCCATCATTTAAAATATCAATTTTTTGATTATTTATTATCTTTATACAGGTAGCATGCCGTAATTAGTAGTATAAGCAGTTATTTAAACCGACCCAGGAGAAACTAGCATGTTAGGCAAACGTCTGCAATCTGACAAAAGCCGGGAGCGTCTATCTATATTATATTTATAGAGTGGATGTGTTGCGCGTTGTTACAGGTCCAGTATTACTCCACTGCCACTGAATTGATACATCAAAATATAAGACGTAATACCATGATCAAAATTTTACAGACTATATCATGCCTTCTACTTACATTTATATTTTAGATCCTTCCCTCAGCAATCGCAAGCCCCAACCCCAATTTTACGCCTTCAAAAAATGTTTTGAAAATCATCAGGAGCCTCAGAAACGTTCAAAAACGAATTTTGTGCGTTTTTTCTTTTTTTCTTTTGTTGTACCGATTTTCAAAAACTAGAGGTTTTTCGATGTTACCACAACAGTAACTAATATAAAGAAAATAATATATCGATTTCGAAGCTTTTCATGATTACAATATTTCCCCGGCAATTGGCTTGGTCAGTTTTAGGGACGGTTTTTTGTGTATATGTTTCTCGCAAGCTGCCTCTATATATAAATGACTTATAAGTTATATGCAAACGAACGAAACTTCTTCAGACAGATAAAATCGAATCACGTCAGCAAAGACGACTTTTATTTGTTAAACCTTGCGTGTAGTTTGAAGTTTTATATCAATGGTGGAATAGTTTAACAAAGTTCTTACTTGCTCTTGCATTTACAGTCTACAGATAAAAAATACATTCTTTAGACTGTTTGTTTCCGGCTCTCAGAGACGCCCCTGGACGAACAACAGGGGTGACTGACCGACTGTCCAGCCGTGCACCACCACTATCACCACCGCGACGTCAACGAACGAAGAGTCGCTTTTTATCTAGGTCACGTATCTGTAATTTTATTTTTTTCTATATTTGTAACGCTGGTGAACAAAGAGATCCCGATAGGAGATGCGAGAAGCAACCTTCTACGTCAGCGATTTTATGTTCGATATCAGGTTGATGGGGATGAATGACGGGTTAGTGGGGTAGTGATCCTCAGCTTTTTCGATTTCTCAGGTAAAGCGGTTGCGTTTAAAATATGCTGTAAGAATATTTTTAGACGTTGCATGGATCTGTTAATTTGATAATTGTATGAACAAGCATATGGATACTTGACACATGAGAGAGACTTAATCATATATTTATACTCAAAAAATGGCTTCAATCAATCGCATCACTTAATAAATAAATATGGGAATTGGATTTGCAGCTGTTTGTCCAATGGAATAGCCTTGAAACAACTGAAACGATTTAAGTTTAATGAGATTTGAAGAATTCAAAATATTTTCGAGTTTTTCAAAATCTCTAACGTTCTACAAATTTACTTCAAGTGGACTAACAGTTTTGGAATCCAAAAAGAATATTTAGTAAACTGATACTGCACGTGAGTCAACACAGAGTCAACCTACTTCCTAGCCAATTAGCGTGAGAAGTGAAATTGACCATTATAGGGGTATGTGAAGCTCTGTCAAGCAGGTAGGTCATTCCCTAGCAGCTTCGTTGTGACTGTAAATAGACATTTACCCTTTCACAGCGCTTCAAGAGTTTAATAGGTTTCCTGCCATTGTTAGGGTTTATCTATAATCTATATTTAATTTTACACATCCACAAGCTTGGAAAGTCCCAGGTTTTAATATGCAATGGTTACCGATAACTGCAAAGAACAAAAATAAGAACCTACTATTATTGTAGTACGTGGCCTTGGGGGTAAAAATTTCCAGTAGATGACAATTTAGTTGGGATTTACCAGTACATCGGCTATAATTGTTGTGCATGTTACTTCATTTTTGAGATATCTCAAGATAATTTATGAACTATTTTATTTAAAATATCATAGTGAGGGTAGTGAAATTACCTCAGTTACAAATAATTTTTCATTTAAATCATGGCATATGGAAAATAATGTTTCCTTCAAGTGGAGGTACCTACATTTAATTTTTGAGGTTTTTATCTTGTATCCGAAAAACGTTCAACTATTTGTTTTCTGGCATTCAGTTACAAGTTATGTTTTTTTGCTTTTGATTCAAATTTTGATATTCGATTGGAATGCGCCGATTTTTATAAATAAGAGAGAATTGGTTTTAGATGTATACACATTTTCAGAGTCGTGGATTCTAAAAACCTGAAGCTTCAAAAGGATGTTTTCTGAATCCTGATATATTTATATTCTACCAATTAATTAATCGCAGTAATAAAAATATCTGTAATACACGGCTCATAAATAGCACCCCCAATACGTTGCGTTACTGCGATACGGATTCGTGTGTTCGTAAATTTCAGCAGTCATAACACTCATAACTTTGATTCGCATTGAATTTGAATAGACATTTAACCTCTTACAATGCTTCTAGAGCACGATAAGCTTCCTGCATTTGTTATAGGGTATCTGTGGAAGAAGACTCAAAAATAACTCCACCAATATTGCTTTACTGCGATACCGATACATGTGTTCATAAATTTCAGAAGTCGTAACTTAGATTTGCAGAGAATTGTGAAGTCGTCCAATTTGTCCCAGATACAGGAACACACCCCTGCCTGGAAACAAGAAGCAGCAAACAAGCCGTGGGCGGCGCGACAGGCAGCAGCGGGGGGCAGCTTATCTCAGGCGCCCAAACGGCGGCGTGCCCCGTGAAAAATAACGATCCTAATAAAGCAATCCGACGTTGGCAGGCCTCCGTGCCGCAGCACCGCTGAGCTTGCAGAGTTGCAGGAATCGGCGTACGGCGATTTATATGGCCTAAGGTGAAAACCAACCCTCCATCGCTACGCTAACAGATTACAGAACACTGAGAAATGAGTTCGCTTCTCGGTCTGCTTTTCGTACCGCCAGTGGAGCATTGCAGCGATTTTTCGGAAGCGGATGATACAAGAAAACAGCATATAAAAGCTTACAACTAGCCAAGTATCTCTATTTCATCGAGAAAGCAGGCTGCCTGGCGAGGATAGGAGCAAGAGGCGCATACATTGGCCCCGAAGCCTTGCTGGGCATTAGCAGAGCCCAGGTTAGTATTGCCCTAGATGCCTGGGCATATAACGAACTTGCGAAAGCATGGTTGGAGAGAGACGACTGCAGGCAGCCCAAGAGGTTCATAGCTGGCCTCAACAAACGTAGGAAGCTATGGCTACTGAACCAGAAGAGGGATTCACTCCTTTTGTTGTTGGGGATCCTCACAGGTCACTGCAGATTGAACAGCCACATGACACTCATAGGAGTGGTCAAAGATCCAATCTGTCAGAAGTGCTGGGAGGAGGACGAGACCTCGTTACACTTCCTGGGCGAGTGTACCGTATATAACGGCCTTAGGGCTGAGGTGTTCGGCACAACAGACGTTGACAGGGAAGAGTGCTACTTAGCGGAACTGTCAGACATCATGACCTTTATTAAAAGGTCTGGAAGGTTCGACACTAGGGAGTTACCAGGTCTACCATAGTTTTAGTGATGGTCTTCGGGGTCGGCAAAAAGGGCCGAAGATGGCCTACTTGCCAGGCTTTGCCTCCCCATTACTACTACATCTCTGTTTCATGGTAATGCAACATGGGTTGCGGTTCACATAGAATTTGTCATATCCACTCATCCTAAGTTTGATTCTTTGGATCCTACAAGGCCGCACATGTTGCTAATAATGATGTTTTGATAGAATTCAGCAATTTTGTGAAACCAAGTTCGTAGGAGAATATCTTCTTCTCTTGGTGCCACAACACATCCTCTACTGTTGGCGATTACATTGAAGAGATGTTTTCGGTCTTTCGTAGATCTAAACAGTTCTTCGGCACAGTGTAATCAGGTCCAATAGCGAATTTCTTGTAGCCAAGATATCTGCTTGGTTCCAATTCCTCTGAGGTCCTCGACTTTACCTTTCGCTGTTAGCTGAAGGATTCTGTATCGATCCGCTCTTAGAACTTGTCCTAGGTTACCTGGGTAACATTTCTAGATAGTAAATTTTGATTTGAAAGCCTAACGATGCTTTAAATACTGAAGTGAAACGCAGCTAAAATTGCAAAACTAAACTCCCGCTCATTTAACTTTCAAACATTCGCCACGTAAATACAAGTAAAACTAGAAAGCTTTCAGACTAGAGTTCCCCTAGTGATATTTTTGTTAGACATAGTGCGTATTATATATATTACATATTCTATCAACAAAATCGGCAGATATGGAAAACAAGTTACCCTTATTTGAATATAAGGGAGTTGAATATAGTTTCGGGTTAGGACATGTGATCCCCATCGCCTACAGTACTCGTGTTTGGCTGCTGTCAGGACTATTAAAATTACATTCGCAATATCGACCGCAAACATTCTCGTAGGCCTAAGCCCCCTAAAATTTATAATACAGTATATTCTCCTATTTACATTGCCCCGCGGGTCAGCGTTGGGAATTCGCTTTCCCCAGTCAACTCTGGTCAAACTTTCCGAAGTTGGCGCCTAATGAGGAGCTTCAGAAAGTACACCTAGTATCTGAAATAATGTCACTGGATGATATAATAATTATTGTATATTCAGTAACCAGTAAATATTAATTTTACAGAGTAATTGGAATTTTCTTTAATCGTCGGGAAAATCAAAAACGGCAAAATTTTACCCCTTGAGCTTGGATATCCAAATTTTATTTATATCAAGTTAAGGGGTAATAAGAATTCACATTTAAAGACTCGGTAAAAATAAGCTACGAAGGCACGTCGCCAAACCGATCTGAAACACCAATGTTAGAAACACCTTCGTGGAAGCCATTTTTCTTCCAAATTTCAAACTCGTAAATGGATCGTGTCTAGAGACGCGACTCCACTTTAATATAGGCTGCTCATAACATTCCATAAAAAAGTAGTGAACTTACATTATGCGGTCCAGTTCTCTTTAAACGTAAAAATCCGAAAGCTAGAAATGTCAGTTACAACAAGATATAGAGTACATTTAAGTGTGTTCAAAAACAAACATCCAGAAAGGACGAATTCTGGCAAACACCTACTAGATACTAATTATAAGGCAGTATAGGGTAAGTCTGGTTCATAATTGTAATAAAATGATGAGTGTAAATCATCATTTTATCACAATTTATTATAATTATGTGCGAATACCCTTATTGCATTGTAGTAGATCTTTTGGAATCAATTTTCATATAAGCACTACTAATGTACTAATGTACCAAAATGTTCGAATTTTCAAAGCTTTTTGTTGTGTAATTAGTATTTCACGTAAGAATAGCCTGATATGCACCTATTCTACTGAGCAGGTTCTTAAGACTAACAACAATATTCATATGGCACGGCAAACATACAGAAATGTATGTTGTTGAACTTGGCCTCGTTCAAACAAACTTCAGTATCTGCTTTCATCATCATTACTTCTACAAAATGTACTTGTATTCCCTAGTCTTGGGATCTAGCCGAATTCGAAACGAAACCAATTAGGCATCTTGCCCCGAGCAGTGAAGATGTGCCAGGCTGAGAATTAATGGAATCCTGTGTCATATTGCTGAATTTAGCACGAAAATACTAGCAAACTGTCCTGTTAGTCGGTACGTCAAATTACACCGATGTTACCTCTCTATGTGTACGTGTCGATCAAAAAGGCTACAAGGAGCTATTTATTTCAAATTCTGGATTAAATTACTTTTCTATACATAGTCGCGATTCTGCGATCCTGATAGCAAATTCTTATGTTTCCCCTTTTTTCGTCAGAGCTTTCCCCCTGGAAAATGCTTTTCTAAGAGTACCAAAGAGTCAATAGTTTTTACCCGTCAACAGTTCTATGGTTTAGTTCATTTGGTACAAGTAGTTCATATATATTTTTGTGTAACTTTGTCAAAAGCTGCTGCGGCAGCCAAAACGTTGAAAGATTACCTATTCGTTGTAATAGTATTATCTATGATTGACGTTGTTTCGTAAAATGCATATTGTGAGAATATATGTATTAAATAATTTACTGTTTCTAATAAATGTTGGAAAATGTAAGCATCGAAAAGCAAAGAAAAATTCAGGGAATCTTCTTATGACATAGTATATAAGCTTTCATATCATTATCCTTATCGAGCAACTTTAGAGATACCATATTATCATCATCAAACGAAGTTTATTATATTTATATGTCCTGGCTTTCTGTTGAAGCTCAGTATTTCTAACAAGTGCAACAAAAACTAAAAAAAAATCAAATCGCCTATTAAACTTCTTTCATAGTCCGTGCTATCCAAGAAGGGCATTTTCAAAAGATAATAAATAGTATTAACATCAAAATTAGAGGAACAGAATACTGTATTAGATAGATTGTCTTGTTCAGCTTCCTCTACTTTTCTCTAATTTTATAATGCATATCCAGTGAAGCAATACCTTTTTCCTTGTACGGTCCTTTATATACTTCTAATAGAATTGAAAAGAGAATTAATTCGACAAGGAAAACTACACCTAACGACCTGTTCTCCCCTATTTGCCATCTATTTCAGTTGTTTTCTACACACCTTTCTTCTCAATGCACCATTCGATATAATACGTTGACCTAACGCTCGTCTGCTCCCCCAAAAAAACACCCATAACAATAATAAAGGCCAATTCCAGCTCCGAAAACTGCACGCTACCGTCTTTTATTCCTAACCTCCGCAGAAAAGGTAAAAAGAATTAATTTGTAGGTATAATAGGTGCTCTCCGAGGCTCTTTCGCTTCCCTATATGCCATTTGTTTCAGTTAAGGACTCACATTCTTGTACTGTTTCGGTGAAGGTACCTTTTTCCTCAACGACAAGTCAAATATGAATACAGATGGCAGCACTTTCGTGTTCGGTAATGTGATCAGGGTGCTCTATTTTTATTGTTTTATAGATCACTTTCCTCAAAGACAGAAAGCTTATCATACCCCAGAAATGCAGCAAGAATATCAATGTCTATTCATATTGAGCTTAAATTGCAGCCATCGGGGAACAAACTCCCCAACATCCAATTCATCAACGCCGAAGTTCTCCAAGACAATCACTTTAGACAAGGCCCTGTCGAAGTGTTGGCAATTCGACCTAGTGAGGATTTGACCGCTAGGTTCCTTGAGACTTTAGATTAATGATTCCTCTTGTGATTATTATGAGAAAGAGCTGGGTCGAACATTTGCCATGGCAGCATCTAGAACGTGAAGATCATTTGTAAGGTTAGGCATCCACTGGTCCTCTTGGTCTTCCTTGGATTTAGTCCAGAAGCTTCAGCGAGTGCTTAGCAACGCATCCCCAAGCAAGCGACACGTATTCCAGGAATGGTCCAGTCTCAGCCTTGTAGAGTAGTAGTAGTAGTAGCTGTTTCAGTGAATACCTAGTTTGAAGCACTAGGAGTGGTGATTTCTTAAAAAAATAAGAAAAACTTCTAGATTTAAATATTCAATGTTGCATATTCTGACACTTTTCGAATATATGTGCGTGTATATTTCAAGATTTTTATGTTGCATCCGCAAAATAATGTCAGAAACTGACCACCATCCTTCTAGAGCGCAAACAGGATATCTTAACGGCTCTTTCTACGGTTCATTCTTCCCCTTTCATTTCCTTCCCGTCACATTCGAGCCGTGGCCAAACCATCTAGTGGAAACGGTGCAAACCATGATGGATGATTTGAGCAGGAATTACCGAAGTTTACAGGGAAAGTGTGTGTAGTTTTATCGAGGGAAATCTGGGGTGGATCCCGCGAGATGACTGATCGGTCACGTCTCACTGAGTCTGTTCCGTTCTATCGATTGCTACAGGGTGTCCACTTGAAAGCTATAACAATCTCTACTCAAATATATACTGAAATGGTCCAGTTGTAGAATTATCATGAACGTGGATTCGCTAAGGTCCATTTTCACCCATTTTCCCAGTAGGATATATGTCATATATCTAAGAACACATTTTTATGACGAGACGTTTGACTATGTAATATAACATTTTTGATAATATCTGGAATTAGACCATACGCCCCTCTATATTTCCTGAAATTGGGAACCTATGCTCATGGTTTAAAATGAAGATTGCTCGCGAGACGTGTCATTGTGCAGTAACAGAGTGGAGTGCATTGAGGTATCTGACTGATAAACTGTAAGCTATCATGTGATTCACTGGTTGGCAAAAATCTAGTGACACCGTTAGACGGTCTTCCGCACTTATACTGTTGCTCATTTGTTACCTTCCTTCGAAACAAACTCTGCCACGTTTGATAATACAAAACGAAAACTTATTTCATTCATTCTCAAATAGTTTTCATATTGTTGCGATCTTCCAATAAATTATTATGAATGAGGCATTTTGGGTCTCCCGATCCATGGCTTTACCCAGACTTGTTTCTTCCTTCTGTTGATCACTTTTTCGAGCACTAAATTATAGACTCTGATACAGGCACCAGAAGCAGCAACTAAGACATCAAGTGTTTATAGTACATCATAGCCATGACCAGAACGATGATCAAAAATATTATAATGTAAGACGATGAAAAATGATATAATATTCTCCAATCATATACCTTGACCATATAACACATATGATCATAGATCTATGACATAGAAATATGATCATGTAATATTGGCCTTTGCCTTCCTATAAATCGGAAGATTTTATTCGGATTTCGATGAAACTTTTACAATAGACTAACTACCAGGGCAAAGCTTTCCAAGTTTTCAGAAATTGATTTTGTGGCGGTAGAAGAATGAATCTTCAAGAACGAGTAATAGTACAGGTGGGAATTGACCCTTACATTTTTACAATTACATAAGCGTTACTTTACTTGAAAAATGACGTCGAGTGAGTTGACTAACGATAAGTATTTCTCGTAGTATTGAGGTTTACTCTACAGTCAGTTTTGCAATTCTTCAACACTCGAAGGTTTAAGATAAAATTGTATGAATACAAGGTTCTACAAATAAAACTATTTTTTGGTGACGCGTTTCGATCTAATATTCAATTCAAATCTAGCATTATATTCTTTCTCTCTATTATATTCTTTTCTATATCTTATGAGATTTTTTTTGACAAAATTTCGCATGTTTTTGCTGTGCCCCACAAGAGTCTGTACTACATTCAAAACTTCATAATAAAAGTAATTATTTCGTTCCAATAAAAAAATGCAATTTCACCTGAGACGCCCTGTGCAAGCCGAAACAGAAAAAATAAAGATTAGGGGATGGCGGGCAGACCATAGGGATTCGGTGAAATGGAAAACGTGTTGGGGGTTACACAGTGTGAGCTGTGCGTTCTGGCGGCATCTAATTGTGTCAGGTAGGTGAGGGGAAAATACATCGTTTTATACACGTGTACATCTGGGTTTCACTGGAGCTTTTACGGGCAACGATCTTTTTTCAGAGTATGTACACACTAAGAAGAAGTAAAGTCCGTCTCCAGAGTACCTGAGTTATGCGAAAAACGAAAGATTTAGTATTATTTATTGTTCCATGGCTTGAGATGAATCATGACGGCGGTGTATATCAAGCATTCTGGAAGGGAACTTCAGGTTTTTGTAGTGTGTACGTACAAATTGTGAAAAATCAAAGATCGCATCCAGAATAATGTGCGAAACAGCAAAGGCATAATGCCAGCAAGGTATATAAAGGATATTCACTTCATGTCACGAAGCAACAGGTTATACTAACCCTTTATCTGTCTTGCTGGAGGTATAACGTCGCCGTTGGGCTCCTGGCACCTTCCACGAACTCAGGTGGTGAACTTTGCTTCTCTGCAATGTGCAAATGAGGATAGATTTTACGGAGAATGATTCAGCTATGGGCGGTTTGAACCCGACCAAGTAATAGGCAGGTCAAATGATTCCAACTATATTTTTTGTTGAAGTGCAACG
Source organism: Bruchidius siliquastri (assembly GCA_949316355.1). Taxonomy (NCBI): domain Eukaryota; kingdom Metazoa; phylum Arthropoda; class Insecta; order Coleoptera; family Chrysomelidae; genus Bruchidius; species Bruchidius siliquastri. Next base: position 36,888,080 of record OX438533.1, on the reverse strand, counting down.
TATCTACATTTCATCAATGTGGACTTTATATCAACTTCCACATTGGATATACAGAAAACATTGTATCAGGGATGTGGGCTAGTGTACAAAGTATTGGAATATCTTAAGGTACGTCAAAATTTAATATGATTATACAGTTTGATAAATCTGATGGTATGACCATTTACAAAGTCTCTGACAACTGTGGATATGGTTGTTATCCACCCTAGTGGTATCTGGATATCTTCCCATTTCCAAAACTTGTTATGAATAATATCTTATTCGTTGAAGCAGTAGGTCGTTAGCTTTCAAGTAAAGGTAATCCCTTTATCGCTTGCAATATTTTAAACAATATGCACAAGTCAGAGGCAATGCGACCATCTGAAAGTTGCAAACATTATTTTTTAATCCTATTTTCCTTAATTGAAAGCTCCATATGCTTAGCACATTTATTGTGCCAAAGTGATTACAAATAATCTAATTCTTCAAACTTATCCTACAGTTGTTTGTCTGGTTCATCCCATCCCCGAACAGCACACTAATTGAAACTGCATGTGAGTAAAAAATAGTTTGCCAACGTTTCGGCTGCTCCGGCCATCTCTATCAAAGTAGAATATTCAACTAGTTTTACTGAAACTGCGACATCTGTAAGAACTTGTTTATCTGAATCTGAGGCTCATGTTGATAAAACAGAAAAAAAGCCCCATCGGTCACAGGAGCAATACATCTCTGAAATCCACCCCATCAGCATTCCGCAGACAGGGCAGGCATGGGCAGTGAGACAAAAATAACCGGTATAATCTGGTCATTATTTAACGGGCGTTATCCATCTTTCAGCACATGGCTCGCGCTGGCCATTCTGGAAACGTTGATCATTGTATACGAGGGAACTCGAGAAATTATGGTGACTACCGAATCTGGTCATGATATTTATAACATATGAGAAATGCCTATGCTACTTCTATTGTAAACACGCTACATTACTGAGGAAGTGGTTTGACAAGTTTGACGTACGTTTTATTTATTTTTATTATTATAAAACATTAATTTTCTTATCTTCCATTTAACAATTATGCAAGTACATTAGTCTGTAAACCATGATATGTAGCTTGTGTCGACAAAGAACAAGCAGATAAGTATCAGAAGTTACATTATTGGTATAGAATAAAGGAATTCTTTCCACATTTGTCACCTTTTGTAGTCCTGCCCTCAGATTAAAGCACCATAGTTGAAAAGAATCTCAATCTGGTGAGATTTTAACTCATTGCCTTCTAGATAGATGCTTTTGCCATTTAGCTACGCGACTTTATGACGAAATGTGTAGATACAAATGATTTAATACGAATGTAGCTAGCAGGACAATTAGTATGCTAGACTTGAGAGCTCTAGTTCTGTATCCATGATAGGATCTAGTTAGCTAGTTGTCAAGTAATCTGGATAGCCTTTATTAAAAGTCAAGTCTGACAGTCCGACGATGATTTGAATATATACATATATAGTCTAAGCTTATTATATGCTGAATTTAAGACTGGTATTTATGCTTCCAAGCCTTTCTCACTTTTGTATTGAAAATATTTAGTTAAGTCAATCATCGCTTCAAGGGTATTATAGATCTGCGTAAATAGAAAGATACTTGAACACATCCTTCGTATAAAAATTTATTTTTATGTGTGTAACAAATAAAATTTTTCACATATTATTATGCGCCAAGTTCCTCTTCTAGCTGGCTGAGGAATCAAATATAAAACTTCTCATATTTGTATCTTCCTGGAACTGTCCCATCCAATACCTCTCAAGCCAAAGCACACACACCTCATTCAACGCGACGCGAGGCCGACCGTGGAAGTTTTCCTTCTGCCATCAAACGTGCTGAATCATTCAGCAGTCCTTGTTTCCCCCAATATTATTTTTCTCCTGGGCATGGCGCTAGTCACGAGTGCAATTCCATTAGGTTTCGATGCTGCAACAATATGCTGCTCTCCTGATGCTTGCGATATGACTAGCTGTAAACAACCCTGTCTGTGAAAACGTGTACTTAGCTCTAATTTGATGGCAAGTCTGTGAGAACGGAGACACAATTTTTTTTAAATCTAACCAAATCTTGGCCGTAGCAAGTCAAATATTGCACGAAATAAAAGTGGTTACAGAGAAGATAATCGGTATTTAAAAAATGTAGTAGTTTACCTCAGTATATATTAAATAATACTGGTTACAAAAAATTCCTTAATGTTCTACAGTATATGCCTTGCTGAGAAGGTTTGCTAGATATGGGACGTTTCCATCCAAGTTTTTCATTTCTACATAATCATAAAGCCGATAAGGAGTTTTAATGTTTAAGATAATTATGTTCAAGGTATCTGTTGCATACCTGATGAAGTCAAGTCTTTAAGAATAACTAATGGTACTCAAAAAAACAGAAGGTAATATGCAACGAGCAAAGCATTGATAACTACGCGTGAGCAATAATTTTTTACACTTGACTTTGACACTTGACCACTGTACCTCCCTCTGTTTTTTGAACGTGTAATTACAGTTGTGGGAGCAGTATAAATAAAAATATATGTTTTGGATTGACTCAATGCTTGTCTTATTATGAAATAAATTACTGAATATAAGCTCTGCACTGTGATATATTTCAAATCTAATGGATTCACGTGCATTTTGAGGATCAGGCTTTGAGACTATCCCGAAGCCAGTCCCTTGCCTCTTTAATTTCGCCCCTACAAAAACATTTTTGGTGAGTTATCAGGGACATCTGAAAGTGCCTAGAAATGAATTATGATCATTTTTTTATCTTTTTGGGACATTATTCCACCGCCACTTGGTCAAATTTTAAAAACTACACTTTTCTTCTCAAGTAGTTGTCTACTGCTATTTCATCAAGATCACATCTGTACTTTCCGAATTATAGAAGGGTCAAGGGTTAACTCGACTTAATTACATGGTTTATCACGACCTAGAAATAATAAAACCTCCAAAATACATATTATTTCAAATTGAAAATACCTTCTATTGGCATGAGGAGTAAAAATTGAGCCTTAGTTGGAAAAGTGCTCTAAGACTGGGCAGTCATTATATTTTGGTTGTCCATCTACGAAAAATAAATCCTTTTTTCGAAAGACGATGTTCTAATGAATGGTAATAGATGTCCATACAATCTGCTCAGCAATCACAGGAATCAGATTGTAAATAGAAATAGTCACAATATATGAATGTGAAATTAACTTATTGGATACTTAGTGATTTTTGAAGGTATCAGTTATACAAGACAAATAAATTTGGAACAACCACAGCTATAATTCTAAAGTCATATGCTATAGTGATTTTTCAATGCAATGTTTGTATAAAATCTGAGGCGCATGGGCATGTTAGATGATTTATGGCACTGGGGAATCGAGAAGAAGACAAAGGAAAGAGGGGGCTGTGTCTCAGTTAAACGAGAAAAAAAAATAGGAATAACCTCAGCTATAATTATAAAGTCATATGCTATAGTGACTTTTCAATGCAATGTTTGTATATAATCTGAGGCGCATGCGCATGTTAGATGATTTATGGCACTGGAGAATCGAGAAGAAAACAAAGGAACGAGGGGGCTGTGTCTCAGTTAAACGAGACAAATAAATTTGGAACAACCACAGCTATAATTATAAAGTCATATGCTATAGTGACCCTTCAATGCAATGTTTGTATAAAATCTGAGGTGCATGCGCATGTTAGATAATTGATGACACTGGGGAGTCGAGAAGAAGACAAAGGAAAGAGGGGGCTGTGTGTATGTATATGCGGCCGTGGGCATCACGTACACGACTGGAATCACTGCCGTACGTGCGGTCATTGCTGGCATACTCTGTGGTCCTCGGGGCACGTTTCGCTTTAATTCTGTATATGGACACTCCGGCTCTATTTATCTCACTTATATGCGCCTCTCAGGTACGCGCCACCGGATCCAAGGAAATAAAAATTAAAACGTCTTGGCGAAATTGCTACCGCTATTCCGTTCGGTACCCTATGTGGCTCTAGGGGTTTAATGCCAAGCTGGAGTTCAGTAAGATAGGTTCAACTGACTGAATATGACAAACTGGGGACGGGCATTAAAATTGCCTTCAGGAGCATGATCGGCGTTCTAGATAAGTGGAGTGTCTGCTTAGCTCAGATGGCTAGAGCGTCCGACGGGGGTGTGTTGTTCGTGGGAAACGTCTAAATTCGAAATTGTATAAATAAAACATTCACATAATAACGTTAAACATTAGAGTTAAGATGTAACTTAAATGAGTAAGATGAGATATGAATGTCAAAAGTACAAAAAAACCATTTACTTCACGTGCCAAGCATTAAAAGTAAGGAAAAATTCCAATGTATTATGATCTTAGTCCTGAGATGGATACATAACAATTTTTTGCATACACATTCACCATTTTTGTAATATCTTCTTCGGAAGACCATGAATACAGTCTTCAAATGAGGTAGCAAGGCAAAACAAGGCGATATGTTGTGTATATTGTACTAGACGGTTCTGATAGTCTCAATTCTTGAAAGCACAAATTAAATCAAAAAGTTCTGATTCGCTCGAAAATAAAGCCTAGCACTAGTACAACAAAAAATCATTCCATATAACATATTCTATTTGAAATTTAATATCAGAAATTTGTATAAGCCGGAACAAACATCCGGGAAAGGTAATTAGCCCCCAATCCTTTCATACGCGCTTAACTAAGGTTTTATACGTGACTATGACTCAAAACTGAAAACATAGGGCACGTTTGTAAATATATTAATGACTATTGCAGTTTCTATAAGAGATCGCGAAGATAATGAAACAGAACTGTTTCAAACATCGTATCAAACCAAATACGAAGCTACAGTTAAAATATAATGTTTGAGGGAAAAGGGACCTGCCCTCTGGCTAGCCGTAGTACGTAACCCTAGATAAATAATACCAATTTTCGAGAGGATGGGTCACAGACTTGATTTAGTGGTGAGAACGACGTCCTGTGTAATTTCAGTAGGGATGAAATTTCATATTTGCAAATATGACCCAGTCGACCATGAAATAGACATTGGACCCGGCGCTAGAAATGATACTTATGATGGCGATATGTCCTTTCATACAATACTGACCTGAGCCTATCATTTTTATCTACTGCTGCTCATTTTACTCCCCACGCCAATTGTCGACGAATAAGAGATACTCGTATTGCATTTCCTTGATATCTCATGACGTGTACTTCGTGATAAGTCACTTATTACCGTTGATCTGTCTGTTTGTCTATGTGTCTGTGTGTTTCTGTCCGGTAGTCCTTGACCCCTCTATAACTCGGATTCGGATGATACTTGGACACTAGGGACACTAGCTCCTGAGGGGGGTGTCAGAACTGGTAGTGGGTCAAACTCAGAGTGGTTCAAAACTGGGAGTTCAACATTGGGGGTTTAAATTTTCTGACGAACCGCTAGGTAAAAAGAAAGTAGATTGATCTTCATAACATTATTAAGTCTGTTTCGTTCACGCTACGGTATGTCGAAGGCTACAAAATTGGCTTGGCAAGTGACAAAACTAGACAGTGCTTGTAACTCGCAAATGGTTAGAAGGATCGTGTGTGAGAGAGGCAACTCTGGCATTTGGACGTATCATTATAAAATATATATTGAAGACGAAATATACAAAAGCTAGTGAGATGAATTTAATTTTCTCAAATATTATTATATGGAGCAGAGGCCTGGACACTTAAGCAAGCAGAAACAGCAAGTTAGAAGCGTTTGACGGATGGTGTTATCGTCGGACTCTACGGTTATCATGGGTTGATAAGATTTCATTTGTTGAGGTTCTATATCGAATGGGAAAAGAAGGAGAAATAAAAAGAACGCTTGAAAGAAAGAAAGTTGAATATTTTGGACATATAGTTAGAGGTCCAAAGTATAAACTATTGCAAAATATCATTGAAGGTAAAATTAAAGGAAAACGTAGCCAAGGGCGGAGAAGAACATCATAGCATAAAAACTTGAGAGAATGGTTTGGGGTGTCCTCCAGCCAACTGTTTAGAGTAGCTGTTAATAAAGTCAGGATAACCAACCTCCGTTACACCTAGGCTTCAATTGAAACGACATGCTTATGATGGATATAAATACTTTACTAACGTTTCGGCTGCCTTGTGAGCCCTTACCAAAATACAATAATATGATACAATATTATAATTTCACTGACAATACCAAACGTTAGTAAAGTAACTCTGTTTATCATTATCGTGTTCCACTTCATAGCCAGACTAAGTGAATATGATTTAATACAGGCAAATTCTGCCACAGAAATCTCATGTTCAAATCTCCTGTAATCACAATCGACAATGTCCAGCACAAAATTCGAATACAATATCAGGATTTACAATTTGCGCCCGCTTTTGTGGCTAATATAAAAATTAGAAGTATGATATTTCGACAATATGTTGTGCGTTCGCCTGAATACGAAATACACGTTATTGCTTAAACAAAGGGCGGATCGGATGTATAGTAAGCCCTTAATCCCTTTTGGAGAGCTCTTTGTTAAGCGGATCATTTATTATCTCATCGTGATCGGTCCGGGAAAATTTAAGTCCACCTGTGTGAAGCAACACGTAATGCATATATGAATAGGAACAAAAAGAGCTATCGATTGGTGCATGATCCTTTGTGGTATTGTATTATTTCACGAAGAGGATGAAGATTGACGTTACAGTTTATGGAATTAATTGTTATATCAGATCAAGCAAACAAGGTATTCATTGTAGTTCCATTCACTCACATATAAAATGAAATTCTCAATTCAAAAATTTCGATATGTCTGTAAAAAAATATCTGCCTGTCTTTACTCATTCTCATTCACAGAATCAATACTAAAAACAGGTCTTTTGATGAAGGACATGATGTCAGACCATTCTGCTGAGGAGATCTCTAATCTATCAAACTCTGCTGTGCCGAGATACGGCACACTTTCCTAAGAAGTGGAATGACGCCTCCTCATCCTTGGCAGGGTCTTTCTCCATTTCTATGAGCGACAAAGGTCCCTGCCAACAGGTGGAGTGGCCCCTTTGCCTGTTCAGCATCTACAGCTCAGAGCCTGCTACCAACTACATCGCCTGTCTGCAGTCATCTCTCTTCAACCATGCTTTCGCCAAATCGTTGCATGACCAGTCAGCTTGGTCATTACTAATCTGGCCTCTGCTACTACCCAGGATGTATTAGAGGCATGTGTCCCTTGCCCCCATTCTCCCCAAGCGAACTGCTTTTTCATTAGCTGGTACTTCGTTGTGACCAGGGATCCACATAAGGGACTAATTCTTGGATTTCCTGAGCCTGAACCGATCAGATCCTCAGAGATGCCACCATTAGGATGGCAAACATCTCTGCCTGAAATATGTGGATTTCCAATGCTATGCTTACCTCCACTCCAGAATAGAGGTAACTTTTACAGTAGTAATCGTGACATTATAATCCAGCAATGCCGCTGGAAGGATCTTCTTGCGAAAATTGCTTCCCCTGTCACGACCATTTTAATTTTGAGACCCGCACTCCAGCAGACAAGTTGTAATTTGTGCCGCGGGGCGGCGCTGTTTTCGACTGGCTGCCGCCGCAGCCCTGTCATCAGATTTAATTGGAAGTGGGTTACTTGTATAAAAGTATTGCACACGAACGATCAAAGAGAAAGGGATGTGCGGTATCGCGGGGAAAACAGCGATCAATATGATGGTGGCTTCATTCGGATGCTTATTTCGATCGGGGAGGAAGGAGATAGTGGGATCAGGGTAGCAACAACGCATGTGAGCATGCATTCAGCTGATAGACTAGAAATGAATGGAGCACAAGTTTCTTACTTTAGGTTATCTGGAGTCGCAAGTATACTTTTGGATGGAGAAGTTCTGTGGCAAGATGAAATTTAGCATAATTTTAAGAATCATGGGTATTGCTTTGGAAACTTTGTTCATCAATATGACAAATATGTACTGTTGACGAAATCCCAGTATCATGACGGATAGATCCATACATCGGTAGCCAGACAGGGTGAATGCCTGTTCACATTGAACTTGAGATGCTGTAGACTCTAACCATGGGTGAAGAAGCTCATTCCACAGCACCGAGAGTACAAAAAACGACTTCTGCATAAGGTTTTTTCAAGGCATTGGAAGTTCAACCAGGTGAGGATGCGCCCATTGTGCTTCACTAGTGTCTGTTCTACTGGAAATTCCTGAATACAGATCACCCGCCCTTCTTCGATGTTCTAGACTGTGTAGGTTCTTTGTTAGACCTGGCTTATCAACTAGGAATATTGACCGCTTCTCATTTGTGTCCAAGAGCTTCAACAAATCATTAGAAGTGCATCTCCACACATGTCACTAGTACTTCATTGATGGTTTGATCTGAGCCTTCCAGTGAATACAATTTTTTAAAGCGGAAGTGGACGATCAGCTTCTGTGACACCAATCTAACAAGGTGGGAACAACATAATTCTGTTAGGACATGTTATTGTTGATGTTAATTCCTAGAATATTGACGAAAGATGACTCAAGTAATGAGCACTCTTCCATCTCCATGGCTGCCAGACCAGCATGTAACTTTCTTATAAGAGTTGTCCGAGTCCTCTGTGCATTGAACTAGACTCTATTTTTACATCCCCATTCTGCAATCCTTTTGATGTCCTCATTAATTTGAAATAACTATCGTTCATGACAATGTAAGGTATCTCGGGATAGCAATGTTTGTTTGGTTTGATGCAGGAAACCAGGCTGTTGTCATGTGCGAATCTGTAGATTGGATTGGATGTTACTTCTAACAGTTCGTTGATGCCCAGCAGAAAGAGCGCTGTAGGGACAGATCCCTGTGGAAAACCGATATCGATGGTAAATAAATCGAAAATATATCCATCCTCTACACTCCACAACCACTGGTACTAGGAATTTTTGTTTGAAGAACGTGATGCGCAGTACTGATGAATGTATACTCACCTTGATGAAGAGGCTTGTTAAGTCAATGAACTCCACTTTGCTGACTGAAGTAAGTATTATTAATATAATAGAAAGAAGCTTCCGTGACAACACAATCACTTTACTGTTTTCATATGTCAGACCTAATGCTGGTTCCCTAATGCCAGAAATGCATTATGATTTTTTCTCATGCATTACATTACATTACATTCAAACTACAGCTTGGCCTTTATTCTTCCCTATGAGTTAGTTGTCCACCGCCACCGTCCTGTTTTGACATAGAGCAATAGGGCTGGGTGTAATGTATGCAAACTTTATTATCAAAATTTTTTATGTCACCACCACGTCGACCGTTCTGGCTGAAATTCTCGTAACAAATGTCTGAGGAAATGGACGGCTCATAAATTTTACGTCAGAAAAATGTTTGCATGTGGAGGATACATGTGCATAGTTCAAATGGTCCCAGGTCTTAGCTGCATAGAGATATTTCAGGAGCGCTTTGCATGGAGAAGCGCTCTTTGATACACTTTCTTGCAGGGTTTCTAAGCATGATATGTTTAGGTAACTTTCGATGATATATACAAATATTATTAAAGGAGAAACAAGTACCGTATGATAAAGAATCATTGGGTCTGCAAATCGTGCGCCCTAAGTAGACGAAGCGAGATGCTTGAGATGGACGTCATGACGATATGGCTTAGGATTTTGATGATGTTAGATGCACCCTCCTCGTATAGAGGCCATTTCTACTCAGCCTCGCTCGTATCTCGAAGTAGAACGCTAGTTTTGGGTCGGTAAAGATCGCAGGCCGCGGTTTCTGAAAACAGACCCTTGCATGGAACACTTATAATCGTCAAATTTCATAAGTTTGATACTTGCTATATACACCCGCACTGTGATTATGTGTCACTGGAAAGTTCAAAATGACAACCCATATCGGTGGAGTTGTCTTCCTGTGGTCAATTTCAGTCTTTTATGGATTCATGCAACAAAACGACTGACATAAAGATGTTTAATTACCAGGTTAAATCAAGCAATTTATCGGTAATTATAACTAGGACCATCTTAGCCTTCTTTAGATGATGTTAGGGGAAGCAATATATAGTTATTAGCAATTGGAAGGAGAGATTAACTTACAGCTCAAATCGAATGCACGTGGTGCAGTATGTTTAGGCAGTTCACGGTATTATATATTAAACTGTATTATGGTTCTGAAAAATTATTGATGAAGAACAGCAATTGCCAGAATCAAGTCCAGTGAAACACTCTACGTAAGTTACAGAGTGACAATTACTATGATCTATAACATAACAGTGATAAGGTGATATGTAGATGTCAATATCGCGTAACCCGTGAAAATTGCTCGCAAGTTTATCTATAGAATGCCAAATATATCAAACGTAGACAACATTGCGTTATATACTGCCAGATAAGAGCATATTTATATAACCATCAGTCCTAATTTATATTTATAAGAGGCATTTCGAGGCACCCTCGCGCAATTGTAACCCACATTGCTCCTTTATGTATTCCATAGGCAACGCAAATCACTCTATTAAGATAACCCCCTTGTGCCAGGTGGAAGATATATGGTTCTCAATTTATCTACACTCACCTCATATCTAAGTTAAATCGACACGCACGGAAGTGCGAAAGTTACACGAACGCTTTGGGGTGAAATACTGGAAACACACTGTGACACTGTGTGGAGGATTGCCAAGTTATGATTCGAGCAGTTCGTGTAGCCACTAGCTAATGAGTTACCGGATGACAACCACTTTCGGACCACACAGAGTGCATCGTATTTCAAGATATACCTGTCTGTACAAATCATTAAAAATGTTTAACCTCTGTGAGAATTCATCTTGTCAGCGGGTGTGTTCGAACCTCCTGAATTCTGGATGAAATGACAAATACGTTATGGTAGGTACCTTCTATCGTGCAATCTTTCCTTTCAACATTCTAATCTGGGCACAACTTGCTCAAGGTTAGAGATCGAATACACATTTAATTAAACGTAACTATAATTGAGCCAAATGCGGGAAACTGTTGTTATTATAATGTCTATGCTCCTATGCTCCGATGCAGCGAAAGCGTTAGCAAAATTTGATGCTAATTCAGGTAAGATTAGGCACAAAGCTCTCGGAGATGTTTACCTGAATACTATTTACTTCCCGATCTAAGGCACTTAGAAGCAAAATATACAGCATCTACATGCAGTGGCTTAGTTTTATTCTCAGCCCTTCACGCAAATACCAACGCGATATAGGCGATATCACATCGCGTTCTATTTATACTGGAAACTTTTTTCCATGCTCAGCTGGAAGGAAATAGAGCATGGTCCACTGAGCCAGATGCAGTTCAAAGAGAAGCCCTGAACGTATTTAAGTAAGGAGATTACTTTCTGATACCGTTGTAATTAGATGGGGATGCCGGATCGTCAGGTGGAGCGTGCATCTCGGCAACAAGCAGTACAGGCGATGAAGAGAATACAAGCAGATGTTCGATGGGAAGGAAACGACGGATCCATGCATGCACGGTTGCACCTCTTGGGAGTGCAGGAGATTTCGATCTGGTTGTTCGAAGTGCATATAATGGAATTTGCAGGAAAGATTCAACAGGTCAGTCGATTGAGTGCTGGGCGACTAAACGACGAAGGATTTGATTTGGTTTACGAATATTTAAGCAGCACTCAAATGTTTCAGCCCATATTTTGCTCTCTATGCCAAAAATTTGTTCTGTTTATCGTGAAACCCTAATCCTGAAAAAGATAGTTTTGCGTTGCTTTACATTTATATGGGAGTTACAAGGTATATTGTCCTCCGACTAAGATATCTCATATTATGTTCACTCCACCTCAGATGCTTATCAATTGTAGTTTCTAAATATTTGGCTTTTTCTGTTTCACTAATGATAACTTTCGGACCAAGACTCCGCCTCAGCCTAATTTGTTTGATACTAATTGTAGGAATTGTGTCTTAGTTCTATTTAGTGTTAGTGTGCTAAATTTAAGCCAATTGTTTATATAAGATAAATTTTTTTTTGCTTTATGTTCAAGGCTGTTCCAGTCCTAAATGAAAATCAACCTGTAATGTTTGACTTTAAGAGATTGTTCTTATAAATAATGAACAAAATGAGGCCAAGAACAGTTCCCTGAGATACACCAAGTAACCGACTTATAGTAGCTAATAACTTCATCTATCTCCCCAAATTGCTGCCTGTTATTGTTATATGTAATGGAATATGAGGTATTGGGGCATATGAATAAAAATAAATTAAGCTTAGAGCAAACGGTAGGAGCAAAAGCTATTTCCTCATTCAATATTAATAATGATTACCTTCAGACCCGTTCAACGAAATATAATATTCAAGTTCAGATGTTATGATGCTAATACTTTTTTAAGATGATTAATAGTCATTATTCACAATAAAATTTGCTGGGCAAATAGATCGAGGTCTCTAGCAACTGCAATGCTATACCAACCAAGAGCCCAGTATGTTATTTGTATGTATATGAGAACTATGAACGACATTCTGTTACCTAATATTACACTTCCTATTTGAGCACCGGGTTCTGATTGCGCAGATTTTGGGCATTAACAACGAAGTCTTCGACAACTTTTTATTTGATTTAAGACAAGTATCACCAAAATCCTTCTTACCTGTATAGCCACAAAAACTATCAATACCCATCTTTGACTTGTGGAGCTACCTTGCTTTTATTCCGCAATTTGGTAGAAATTTCTCGATAAAAATAAGACTGTTTAATTGCCGACCAAAAAAGCAGCAGCCATTTCCCGTCATCCCGTATCGTAGCGTCCACCCTTCGACCTCTTCTTCACCCCCGTCGGCATCGCGACGACGTGATCGAAAGGCGGCCCGCTGGCTGAGATTGGACATGCACCGCTGTGACTATAATAACTCCGGGACGTGCTCGTGACGTCGCTCCGGGAATTCAGCGCATCTTCTCCGGCAAATAACAAATATTCATACGGATCACGACAAATTCGAGTCCGCTCTGAAAGTTGTCGCTCCGGTCGGTACGCCGTTCTGTTTGCTTTGCATCAACCCATCCAGCTGGTCGGCAGTGTACGTAGAGGGGAGTTGGGGATGGGATTATCAAGCGCTGAGGGTTTGTTCGAGGACTTGGCCGGTTCGGTTTCATCAGGTACATGGTCGTTCGCTATTATTTTTCAGCCGATTAAACTGAAATTTGGTAGACCCGACAAGGTGGCGGATTATCCTTTTTGTTTACTTTCACTTTTGTATTCGTGAAGATTTTTCGGTACTAGATGACGCGGTACACACGTCACAAAGGTACGTGTGACTCATTTCCAACGATCAAACTAGTCAGGTCAAGTTGATGGAGTGTTTCCCACGCATTAATGTTTCTTTATTTTCTGCCGGCTGAAGAATCTATTGTTATTTATATTGAAGTTGTATAGAATTTCCTAGCATTAGCATGTTTTCTATATATAGACTGCGGATGCTGTAACTTGGTGAAGGTCTTTCACCATTATGATGAAATATTCAATTGAAATAACCAGGTTTAATAAATGGAAGCCGTTTTTGGTTACGCATTTCGTGTACACACAGTGATGTAAAATCACAAAAAAATGAGAAAATGCACCACTAAGATCGTCAGCGGCTCAAATCAGACTATAGTTTTCCAAGAAACTGTCCTGTAGGCAAGTTACAGGCTTGTTCCACTATCAACTTAATATCACAATAACAAATTTTATTCTTCAAGTCCAACGGAAAATGAGTTTCATGGGAGAACAACCTTGAACGACAAAAACCTTCATATTTCCTGTAAGTCAAACCGATTTTTCTTACATCCCGTGTCACATTTTTATGCATGTGTCCTGCCCAGTCGCATTAACCGCCTGAATGCGGCTAGGTCGACACTCGGGCTCCGGTGTGGTGTCGGTGTAGCCCGGACCTCGAACGGAACATGTGTCGCCATTATTCGCACCAACCTTGGCCTCTGCAACTGACAGCTGTCGTTTCGGCGAAACGTCGAAAATGCCGTCGTTGTCGCGTAGCACCGCGTCAACCTGCCCCCCCCTCCACACACATCGATTCGCCTTGCTCGCCCTTCGAGGTTGATACATTCGCACTTTAGTACAGTCAATCTGTCATCTATTTTACCGGAAAAGTTTTAGAAAGTGATCTTATGTTGACATGCGAAAATCCTTAAATTTCGTCTTCTACAATTTTTGTCTTTGAGTCATTCCTATAGGATGGAAAATAAAAAAAGTAGAATGGAGGAACTTAGAAAAATATAGTTTTTAATTCTTATTGGGGGGGATCTATGGGAAAAATTGGCTATTCTGAAGTATGGATGAAGATTCCACTGCAGAGGGCTTTGACGAAAGCTGAAATTAGAAAATGGAATGCTTTAGTTCCAGTGAAGTTTAAAATTAGCTGCTCCAGGATATTGCCGGAAAAAAATGTATTTATAACAGAGCGTCAAGAAAATTGTAATAAATATTTTACCTAATTGATTTCCTAAGCAACTTGTCTTGACAAATCGTACTGTAGGGTGAACGTATTTTTGTATATAAAAAGCGTAAATAAGTTGATTTGTGTAATTCATTGTCCCCTACTTTTGCATCTGTACCATACAAGATAGACTCAGTGAATGAAATCGTACAAAACGACGACCTTTATATTTTATGAATTCAATATATTCATGTCTAGCTACTGTCAAACCAATTTGGTTTATTCTTGGCATCTCAGCGATTTTTTTCGACTGCGTTCACACTAGGGTTGAGGATCAAGAAATCCTCAAGCATCACGGTTAAAATATATCATATAATCAAAAATGATGAATAATAATAAGATGAAGATAGCTAATAGATCAATTCCTAGTTGAAAACCATGTTTAGTCAATGCGAAAGACAAAGAACCTGATAAATATGGTACTTACATTTTGTGTGCATTATGTGCACACAATTTTCATCTCCCAAAATCCAATCGAATAAGAATAAAATTTCTGAATGAACTCTGTGTCAAATAAACAAAATGCTAACTTTTAACAATCCATCTGGATCAATTCCTTTTTATGTAAGAGTTGTAGGACTTAATGACAAGTTGATTAATTTCCTTTTTGCATGCAATTTTACCCGGAACCCACGTCATGAGAAATACACTTAATTAGAATCAAGAAATTTAAAACAGCCCAGATTCGTTGTTGGGAATTAACAAAGTTTACAGCTGGAATGTAAAATGTTATCTCAACCAGCACTCCACATGTAGGTCGAAGGACTTACCTGGAATAAAAGGAATTATCAGAATAGTTGAGCAGCAAATGATCCAAAACAAAAAAATATACGGTTTTCTGTTAAACGCAATCCCACAGACATCATTGGCACGGGTTAAATTTTCGATTCTCACAGATTGTCAACGTTTGAAGAAGTTATCAATCAAAATTAGTTCCAACGATGACTGAGCTCGAAGGCCGCTTCTCTTGTGACGAGGCATCTTTGCATCTTTCGTATCTCCACGAAGCGAATAATAGGGGCGTCAGTCCGAATAAAAACGCGAAAGCCGTGGGTGGAGTTGGCGGGTTTATTATCTTCATTTTTACGGGGGATGACACAGCGGCACCCTGATATTGCTTTTTTGCGTCTGTCGCCTGTCAAAGTAATGGGCCTATATAGTGGCACGTCTATATTGATGCCACCAACGACTACAACTTCAGCGGCATTCGTGAAGGTGTACATCTTTCTGTAAGGTACATGTTACGAAAAAATAAAGTTCGCCCAAAGAATCTGTGAAGTATGAGAAACGACAACGTCGCACTGGGGGTAAGGTAAATAAAGGGGACCCACCTTATCGTGGTAGAACAATAGTTCATACTGATCATTTATCTGCCTTACTAGCTGTGCGACGTTGCCATGTATTACGGGTTAGGCATGCTAGAAGCGAACTTTGTTTTTCTCAATGTGTACGTATTTATTATTCTATTCATTCCTAGGCATGAGAGAGGCAGGCAGTGTGGTCGAGTTTGAGTTAATGAGCTTTCTGGAAGTTTTAGACACCCATATCATGGAAATTAGTGATGATCATCTGTGCTTCTCTAGATCCCGATAGATGCAGGCATAGATACAATTAATTGAAGCACAGTACTAGATAATCGAGTCTTTTAAATAGGAATTGGACATTGTGGTCTGAAGGGGCACCTGTACAAACTGGGGCACTATAATGGAGACTTCAACTGCAGACAATGCCGAGAACGTACAGAGTTAGTCTTTTACGTCCTTTGTATCATGACTACATCACAAAAGGGATCAGCCTGAAGGATGTGGTTCTAGGAAGGGGTAATAGGATTACGTAAGTATATATGGAGGTGAGATGTACTTGCCTCACTTTCTCATGCACATGTTTTTGGTTGAGTCTTAGTAGTTTCTAGTTATTAAATTAGTGGTTGAATTTACTTGGGTGCCTCGTGGTTAACAGAACAGAGTATTGACTCTTAGAGACATTACCAGGCACCATATCTTCATATCAATAGGTAGTGAGAGCCTCCAAAGCTTTTAACAGAAGCCAGTCACTGATAGGCTTCAAATACCGAGATCGTTCTGCTGACATCTGTTTTCAGTTTTAAAACCTTGTTGAAAAAAATAAAAGAGAAGACGATGTACCTCAAATGATGCGTCAAATGGGGCTAGCAGAGAATCAGACAATCTCTCTCGTCCTCCGCATTTTTTCTTCCACAGTAATACTTCACTTATAATAATTATACCTTTTCCCTGTGGGCCGGAACCGACGCGTTTTCCTTTTAGGATCTCCGCCGGCACGTCAAATTGCAGACAAATATTCAAGCAGAAAGAAAAACAGGAGGATTTCCCACGAGGGACCCCAGACGCGTTGCTCTTTGCTTATTTTCGTATGCCTTTGAGCTTTTATAGACAGGTCATATAACTTTTGAACAGCCGGAACTTCGTGAAGTATAGCCATTTTGTTGGTTTTTTACTCATTTCAGGGCTCACGTCAGGTCAAATATTATGGATGGTTCATTTAATTTTTTTGTGTAAAATACAGTTTTTTGCTTTAGCAGCCAGACAGAGTAGCAAAGATGTCTCCTGAAATTACGTCCTTATTTTATTATTTATATATATATAAGGTCCAATCCTAAAAAATACATGGGTTTCTTCAAGTAAAAATACCCCTTTTGTGGCAAATATTATGTTACAAGGATTTTCTTCTTAAAATTCTCCTCTTCATTAGCTTTATATGTATATCAGATGCCATGAAAGTTTAATTAGTCCTGTAGCAGACAAAGCACTATTTAAAAAATTAAATCGAACGTTTTGTTCATCGTAAAAGGTATTTTAATGGATACAAACTGCGAACTTAAAAAATCAATCTTCCACAACGAAAACAATTAATCAATCCTTGGCAAAAACGCAGTGGTTAATCGATAAAAAACGGAGTCAATTTAATTGTCGGAAAGCGGGGGAAAATGGGGGAACATAAATAACTTTCGACCACTTGTTTGCTCCTTCGTCCTGTCTTTCATCGAGACAGCGCCAGCGGCTGGCGACGCGACAGGAATTTACAATGGGCATGTGGGCAAATGGAAGAGGAATGTGTAGTCGAATGACAGGAATTTGCTTGGACGAACACGGGCGCCTCTCTTCTAGGAAATAAGAGGTAAAAATCGCACCAGCCGTTTCCCCACACTGCACGTCACATAGGAAGGATGTCAGTTTTATATACAGGGTGATCCATATGAAACTGGGCCACCCTCACACATTTTTTTATTTATGGAGTGGTTTTCACGAATTTTTTTTAATGTGTATTTTGGAGCCAAGCGATGTCCATTTTTCTTAAACCAAGGCCTACTACATCACATTCAGGGGCTAAAAAACCCAGAATCGGCGTACGCCACTGGAATCGACTCAATAGGTCTGCACCAAGTATCATGAAAGAATATTCAAAATTAACCGAAACTCGTGCTAAAACATGTTTTTGCGTAAAGATTGCAGATGCTCTTATTTGGTGAAACTCATTCAGTGACGCGTTCCGATTTATATTTAAATCTGACAATCCGACGACGATTTTTTCTTTTGTAATAGATCAATAGACTGAAACAGCATTAAAAATGTATCTTCTACCTTCTGTAAGATTATCTTTCGGTGCCATTGGAAGTAATATCGAATAGACCGCATCTGACACCGTATTTTATGGACCGATTGTTCAGCCGTACATCACTTTCCTTCGTTGAACATCGATTTGTATGATAAAGAGGCGGCTCGTATTTTCTATAGGTTTTCTAAATCAACAGCTGCTACCTCTTTATGAGGTCTACATTCGAGAATATTTTGTCATATTGAGTTCAAATAAGCTGTGCCAGAAAGCGCAAGTCACTCCTGTTGCAATTTATTTTAAATTTACGGAATTCCTCATAATAATTCGTGAACTCTCTGGTAATGCATGATTAATCTTATTTTTTCTATCTTCTATTTTTAAGATTAAGCTTTAAGGGAAGTATATATATATATATATATATATATATATATATATATATATATGAGCAATATATATATATATATATATATATATATATATATATATATATATATATATATATATATATATATATTGCTCATTAATCATAAATTGTTTATAGACCTTGATTGCTTATCATCATTCTACAAAGTCATAATTCAAATATCTTTTTCATGATTATGATTTCATGATTACGAGTGGTCATTAACCATATCAACTTTAAACTGGACCGTCTAGACTTTTGGCTAAAATATTTTGCTATACATGCAAATTGAAGCTATATTTGTTTTGTCCTCCAATGTCTAACGAGTTTGTATCATTTCATAGGTACATTTAAATTCGCCCACGTATTATAAATCATCGGGAAACATTAAATCAAGTGGGTAGACTCAATATTTCATTCCCGTCAATATGGAGCATTTTAAAATGCACGTATCCCGATATTTCTGCTTGAGTGCACTGAAAACTTAAACTGTGTAATTTTCAATGCAGTGCAGCTTCGTATCGGATCCTATAACTTTAAAATCTATGAATATTGCATGATTTATTATTGATTAATAAGTGAGATATACGTTTACGGTTAGCTAGGCCCTCCAAAGCTTACGAGTACTACCTAATCTTAACATTTTCCTCACCTCCTTTAGACATGAGTTCTGACGTCTTCCTCTCTACCATACGTCAAAGTAACATTTCTTGCACCTTTCAATACC
Source organism: Bruchidius siliquastri (assembly GCA_949316355.1). Classification (NCBI taxonomy): domain Eukaryota; kingdom Metazoa; phylum Arthropoda; class Insecta; order Coleoptera; family Chrysomelidae; genus Bruchidius; species Bruchidius siliquastri. The sequence goes on along the minus strand of OX438533.1, from coordinate 36,868,924 downwards.
TCACACAGGTATTGAATTTTTCTCTCTTTGATGGTGTCTAGTAGTTCTTGTTGTTCATACATGCAATGGCGTAACTTGTCGTTGGTGACCCTTTGTATCCACAGAATTCCCAGCATTCGTCTGTATATATACATTTCGAAAGCCTCTATGCTATTTTATGTTCGAGGATCCATTCTCCAACCTCTGCATCCATAGAGTAAGACATTGAAAATATAACATTACATGACCATTTGCGCTTGGCCATCAGACGAAGATCTAAACGTTTTCGCTAAGGTGACTATTGTCTTGAAACCCTCGTCTTCTACTCTTCTACTCTCTCTAAAGTTAGAGAGTCAGATCTCAGTCTGGTCTGTCTACATAGGCTTCACACTGATGCAGAGTGGACATGAAAGTGGCAGCTGAGGGTGTAGAACAGGCAGCAGTCCCACCAACAATTCTAGATGGTCCCTAGTCACAGGTTCCAAAATGAGTTTTTCTGCCAAATAACTGTCACGAAATGCCACTCCACCTCAGTAGGTGTTGATTCTAGATCCACGTACGTTTGACGTTAACTTTACAGCAGTAAGGGCTTCCTTTTTTATTTTTTTATCTATACTGTCGATATGGAGCTTCATCTTGATTGTCGGTCAAACCATCTTGATCTAAAATCATACGGTGATTCAAGAAACTTGCAACATCACCGTACTTTTAATATCGCCGAAGATCGCAATGAAACTGTTCTCACAGAAACTGTCGTTTTCAAACAAACGTAAATCTTAGAATTCAAGTTGAGAACAAAAGTTCTGCTTGCCGCGCTGGTTTCTTAAATGGCAATTAGAAGAGAAACCAATTTCAACATTCCTTCAACGAGCGACAGGGCAAAGAATTTATACGGCTGACATGCTCCTTTTTATGAAGACAGCTCAAATATTTGAGCCACTTTTAATTCAGACATATTATTTAAAAAAAGTGGGAGGACAAGCAGAAGCAGGATCGACATGGTGAGGCGGTAACAAGTAATTTTCTTTGTTCTTATTAAAGGATTCGTGCAAGGATTATAAGATATGGCATTACAAACCAGTAAATGAGTTTGGAAAAAGTTTTCATCTCCAGAATTATAATGGGTGATAGCTTTATTCGTCTGTCAAGTAGGTTGATTCCTGAAAAACAGATATTGATATAGACGTGTGCCCTCCAGTATCAGACAAGAATGCTTCGTCTTTAGCCTAGTCTGGTCAGTTGTATAGCAACATAAACACTCATCTCCAAGTGACGCGCATGGTGGCGCTGTCCAGTGGGAACTGACGAATACAAGGTTCTAACACTTCAAAGTTCAAAATAATATTGAGTGTTCTCTGTTTTAGCTTCTTTGTGACTCTAATATCCAAAGTTGTACCAGAAAATTATATTCAAGGTGGCATTGTAATACGAGGTTTTTGTTCTAAATTGAATTGTAGTAAATCGTTGGAATAGGAAGTTTCTGAGGCTGCTCAAACATTTGAATATGCCTGATAGCACTATTTGAATTACGATCCAAAAGACTGGCCATAGTTGGCCGTGAATAAATTAACCCTCACATCATAAAATGTCGCTGGTCAATACCTTCCAGTTGAAGAAATCTCGTCCAATTCCAACCATTCATAACATGCTGGGACACGTGGCTATGAGATCGTGTATGCTCTTGCGAGGGCAGAATCGAAAAAAACATTCTTCGTCCCAGAACCGGCTATAGCGGTATCTGTATGTAGACTACGGAGTAAACCATAATCATCAGCACTCCCTGAGAGGAAGAAACATCTCCATCAGGTACGGGAATTTATCGTGGGGACTGTTGGAAGAGCTGCATTTCATGGGGGTGGCAAGTGACCTTTGTCACTGGGAGGCATCCAGGGCAGCAGACTAGGGGCTGGTATTCTGGAACCTGGAGATGTGAAATAGGTAGGAACTACGGCTATAATTACCTTTGCCGATAACTATCGGTATCAGCTTCCGTTTTCCACCCTTTATTAACACAACAAACCATATACCTTCACAGGGCCAATCATGGTAGCGATATTTGATATTTACATATAAGATATTATAAAACAGCAAGGCGAGTTCTCGACTTCGGTTCAATTCATTCTTATTTAAAATGCTCTTCTAACAAAATCACAAAATACCATCCATGATCTCATCCTCCAAAATAAATGCATAACAAAAAGGGTACAATGCAGTATGCGAATTATATATGAATAATAAATCTTGCATTCATATGTTACGATACTGTTTGTTATCTTGAAACGACAAGCTTCTTATTGAAAAATAAACCAGAGGTAAGATGCTTTGTGCGTCGACGCAGGAGCATAATAAGCGGATTCTCTGCATTCACTTTGCAGAAGGTACGTCGGGAAAGTATCACAAATCCAAGGTAACGAGTCATATCACGGAGCTTACACCCTCATACATATTTGGTTGACGTGTGCATTTTCCCCATTACCCATTGTTGATTTTTAGATTCTGTAAGGTCCTTAGGTTATTTACATTCCTTTATGGAACGCTACCTATGTGGCTTATGCTATCGTCATAGTACATCAACAACATTGCTCTTCTCTGCGGATTACGAAGAACCTCCACAATATAAGTTTTCTGGAACTAACTATTTGAGTATTATATGCAAATATCGTACGAACTATGACGTACAGAACATTCGGGAGTGATTTGAGTAAATGTAGCATATTCAAAAACTGTGAGAAGTATATTGAAACCCTTCTTGATCTATGAGGATACAATTTTCCGTCCTAAAGTATCCTTTTGTGGTATAAAAACACCACTAATGGATGGTTGTACATTCTCATCAAAATACCTAGTCGTTAATTGTTGAGCCTGATTTAAACATAATTCGAAAAGCGTCACTGACAAAAAATAGGTTTATTTATGAAACTATGTGTTTAGTATATAGCTAGTTTATCTGCCTAATGCTATATTTTAGGAGACATTTTGTATCTATGATGATGCTTAATTACCATTTGTGAACAGTAAATTTTGAGAATTTGATGATGAACCTTTTGTTCAAATTACACAATTGTATCTCTTTCAAATAGTCCTTAAATAGAGATGAACATAGTGTGAAAATAATTCTAGAACCGACAAGGAAAGTTAGCCAGAATGATATTAAAGTTGTATATTTGGATACTCGACATCCCAGACAGGCCGCATACAGAACAGATGATATATGATATCCACTCTGCATTGTATCTCTCAGCATATTTTCCCAGCAAATCCCATCTTTTCCCCATTTAATCGATTGTGGGCCAAAAAGGCGGCCTTTTTCGACTTATTGGTCGAGGTATCAGTAAATCACGGCAGTCAGCTCTAAGGCCGCAAGAAAATAGTTTTTCGCTGGCGAGCAACAGGCTGACTGCATCGGCAGCGAGCGTTCTGAGCAACTGGTGGTCGTAGCAGGAAAACCAGAGGCACGGATCCGGGAAAATATTACACATGCAACAGCGTAATTGGCAGGTGTCCAACAACTTGATGCCGTTGAAGCTACTGTGGGTTTCTTCTTTAAGAGCATGTGATGCATTTATTCTGTCCGTGAAGAAAATATACTAACATATATACATACAAACATATACACAAAGATACATAAAAACTTACACCATATCTTCTTGTTGATTATTCGTTGAGCCAAAAAATGCTCAACCTCGATAACCCGTAAATTCATTTTGAGGTACGTAGCACTGAATCTGAAAACATCTTGGTTTTTTCCAGGTTGAGCTGGTTATTGAAAACGTGTATTTATCTATACAGAGTGTCCTAAATTGATTACACTTTCATGAATAAATTCGAATAGAAAAATGTGTTTATTTTTAGGTTTCTAAATTTCCCTTTAAGTAAGTTTTCATTGGTTTTGAAGGTAAGCTAATAAAAATGTAAAGCATATCGCATCATCTATGGAAACAGAAGTAGAATTAGTAGTTTATTTGAATGCTGCCATTATAATCCGTTTTTCAAAGACGCCAAAATGAATTTAAAAAAAAATTAAAATAAATTAGTAAATTGATATCTATCTTTACAGGTAGAAGTTGATAGAACAGGATCAACAGTAAATTTTACTTTAGCTGACACATTGAAGGAACTATTCATTTTAGGGGAAAATGCGCACAGGCAAAAACATAATTCAATTTCACACAGATTTAGCGTGCTTAAAATCCAAAGGTGCAGAAATAGTATAAGTGTAAGCACTATTCGAAAAAATCGAGTTAACTTGCCTTTTTTTCGAATAATCAGCTAATAGGTAAGGCTGTTAAATTTGGATAAAAAACCGTTTTAAATTGAATAATTATCACATAAAATTTTAATAGCTTTTGTGCAATAATTTTGCAATCCGGATTTTTTTTTATATCGTTAACCAAAGAAGGTCTGAATTAAAACTGTTAGACTTTTGAAACTAAATATTGGATTAAAGTCGGTCATTTTCTTAATCTTCCTTGTTTCTTTAAGGATGTTTAATATTTCTGCAAATTTAAAAATTCGTTTTTCGTCTTTTAAATGACCTAGATCTTGTGTAGAGTTTAGTAACATTTTTTCCCTCTGCAAATTCTATATATGAATAGTATTTTTTATTTATCAGCCGAAAGAAAAAGATACATACATCTTTTTCGAGGTCTTAATGAAAATTTGAGCACATGTTTTTAATCCTGCGCACACTGAAGTGATCATTTCTGGTAAAATTTTGAAATTATTGATACAAAACTTTTCGATAATATAGAAAAACATCCAACTTCATGCTTTTTGACAATACCTATGTCCATAACTGAAAAACTAACCCCCTATATAAAAAAGTTTACTTCAAGGTGTATCTAGAACGACTGTAAAAATATACAAGGTGATCCATTTGAAATGTTTGAATAAAATTGCGTTTTGCGCCTCTGAACACCCTGTATATAGAAGCATATGAGGGATTAAAGTGAAACACACCACAATAATATTTCTATGTTTCACGCTTTTTAACGTTTACGCAATTGTCACTAGTATTGGGTTTCAGTACACAGTAACCAAGGACTATATTTGCTCAGCTCGTATTTGCGTGGTTAGCACATAAACATAACAATATCTATTCCTACAGCAAAACAAAGCGATTTTCTTCAAGTAACGGGGGACCTTCGTGCCCTTAAAACCAAAGTTATGGCTATGGCCGCCTTAGCAGTAAGTCGACGTTGTCGTCGTCTCCAGTTGCAGCTAGCAGTAATGTCCTAACGTCCAAAGGATCTTTTTATGGGGCCCTGTGGGTGGTATTAAATGTTCTCAGGAAAACTCGGCGTACAGTCCGTGCAACGCACACTGCCTCAGGGGATTTTATAATATTTTATGTGTCCCGTGGATATATATCGTAAGCTACATAGGCGGCGTACAAATGCAGAATTTTAAGATTATATGTAAAATAATATTAAGGCGAAGTTTTTAATTGCTATTTTAACACTTGACCTTAGAAAAATCTTCTGCCAACTATCACGCATATTTCCACAATAGCCTAAACAAGTTCAGATGATACATACCAACTTAAAAGAACAGGTTATCCTGTTCAATTCAATTCATGAATGTTTTGAGAATACAAGCTGTTTGATCTTTGACACAGTAGTAACCTAGTCTCGAAGTTTTATCATGATCCGTAAATTACTTTCCTAGATATTGAGAGGCCTAGAATTATGATACAGTGCACAAACAGACAGACCGACGAAAATGAGTGACATTGTTTTTCGTGATGCATATATTATGAAAATCACAAAATCTCTGGAGTTTGCGCGATTACAGTCCATCTCCGTCACGCTCTATATATCGAAGGCTTTTGATAATCTGTGGCTGAGAGCCTTCCAATCCAGCTTTCTGCCTATGCGCTGGCACCGGGACTATCTAGATACAATGCAGGACTATAAATACGTCTAGTGGATGCCCCTGATCTTACAAAAGACCTCCACAGTCTGGAACACGATACAAGGATGGCTGATCTGTCTGAATTCCACAGATATTATCATGAAAAATGTTTGACCAAGCGGTACCGCAAAATTGACGGTACACCAAACACTCGAGGTGTCCAAGGTTGGACATCCTACACCTCTGACGAGTCTCTTCCAAAAGTCGTTATTTTGTAGAATCTTGTTTTAGCCCCAGTCGGTGCCTGTCACTCATTATTTTATTTTATCTTAGGGAAGACTTCAATCAGGTTTTTACTTTGTCACAGTTTCTCTTTCGAAAAACTGTATGCTTATATTTACTATTTTTTGTACGCCTATGCTTGACCGTTATAAGAGGAGAGTGTGTGAAGTTGTAAAAGTCTCTGCTGTGCACATATTTACAGTTATTACAGGTGATAATGGGCAGTATATTTCACGAAGGCAGTATTATGTTACCCCTAAAGCACCTTTGTGCTCCAATTTTATTTCGCCCTACGTGAGCTGTCTTTATTTGCAGAATCAATTAGAGCAAACACAGAGTGTTATGGAGATCAATGCAGATCTGGAGCTGACAGAACACATTGATTGTAGTAGTAAGTTGTATATATGCCACGATTTCTTTTACTTCTGAGAATATCTTGAGATATTTCACAAGTTGTTCAATAGGGAGTAACTATATATATACTATGTTTCTGCCAGGAAAAAGACTTATGATCCATCTTAAGCTTTATTTAATCTTTTCCTGAAACATACTCAGCCAAACTAGGTCACAGTCTACTGAGAAATTATGAATAGAATCGTCATGCGACATTGCAAAGGCAGATTCTTTGACATGTGGAGTAGAAACTTTCTCCGATTATACATACCAAATTCGTTCACTGAGTCCTGATTTGACGTTCGCTGTTTTGTAATATAAAATTTTCTTTGGCCTTAGTTCGACACTTGATAGGTATAGAATACTCATAAATATGACGTTAGCTGTCAACAAAGCATATTTTATATATTAAATTGTTTCTTTTGTCTAAAACATTGATTTTTACCGACATTTCTCAGTATTTTAGATAATCCTCACACGTGGTATAGAACTGTCATTATATTTTGAAAATCAAATCAATACAAATATCCAGTCAAACCTATTTAGCTCTAAATGTATGCTTTCCACTATGCATCAGACCTGCTGCCATAGACATGCAGGTCTCGTCTTTAGCCTAGACTCGTCGGTATAGCCTGGCGGTCTAACTGTTGAGAGCAATCGGGTAGTCCGTACGTAACCCAGTTAAGGTTGTGATGGCAACATCAACTTATCCCCGAATGTCACCCTTCATGAGGACGCCCATTGGCGACTTACGAAGTCCAAGGTGCTAACACCTGGACCGCCTCGAAGCGGAGAGTAAGAAATATAAGTCGTGTCTTTTTCTATTGACTATACTAAAACTAAGACCTGCTGTTGTCGCAAATCGTACATTGTCGTTTACACCGATGACATGCATCGCCTGGAGATGCAAATATCGCTTCACAGACGGCACATATGCCGACGCTTCGCACTTGCTTGCGATATTGCATATTTACAATCAAAAGACTGCATTCGAATTCGAGCGGCGTTCTTAAAAAGCATTATGTGACACGTTTCGGAATATAGGTGTATATACATGTATGTATCACTTCCAGTACGTATCCTCTTTTATTGTATACAGCTGAAAGTGGCGCATAATGCAAAATGTTCGTCGCGTTTTGTGATTGAGTAAAATTAGAGCGAACTTTTATATCCGGTTTGTAGCAAGAAAAGGGGATCTGCTTTTAAGTTGCAGGGTTTCATGGATTTAATAATATTGACTGTGGATGCTCTAGCTTGGTGGAACACTTGATTTATCTTGATGGAAAATGCGATTCCATCACAGGTATGTGTTGACGGGAATCTAATACTATGAGCAAATTCTACCAGGACCTCGGGCAAATGGCGACACTTCAAGCTGCACTGTGAACAAAATTGAATCGCAATATTTTAGTTAAATCGAAAGTACATTTCAATACCTTAGCCTCCCAAAAGTATGTTTTGATCACGACAATCAGTGGTTCAGCCCCCGTCGGTGCCCTATCTTTTTTAATATATATAATCTCCACGCACTACTCCACAACACTCGCATGGCTTTATCGATTCAGGCATAATCAAAGAGTAAAGTAAATACCAAAACCGCACTCCGTAGTTCAACATTATGCCCAGCCTCAATGCTGCAGCCCTGTAGTTCGGCAGTCGTCGATAGATGGCTCTGAACTTTGCTTGTACAGGGCTGGTGCTCTGCAAGCAGTACCGATTTGAAGAACACCTTCTCTAAGCCAAGCAAACCGATGTTCATTAAGCGTGGATCCTGTAAACCAAATCTGTCCCCCTACATGTTTCCTCTTCATGTAAATTCGCAGACCGAACCAGTGACCTGTCATATTGTAAACACGACAAGGCGGTTGAAATCCGGTTCGACGGCGAATTATCGACTGTCGCCGGTTTGACTGAAGCTCCATCAAGGCAAGCGCTGTACGCACACGCGTGATCAAAGGGAATGGAGGTCCTATTAACCGAATTTAACATCTAATCCCGAGTACACATCGGCGGTCTTCATGTTTGCGTAGACCGATAAAAAAGTTCCACTGAGCTGATTTTTATTTTTAGCTACGTCTGTATTTTTTATATACAAAAAGGTAGCGAGTAATGGTTAAAAATAGTTTGTGAAGTTGAAGTAATTTTTTTTAATCGTTAGGGGTTTGGCCAGTATGGTTTCAATGGAGATACGTCGGCAATAGATGCAATGTTGGCTTAGCTCTAATATTTACCGGGAAATTACACACTTTGGTATTTTTGAAGTAATTTTTTTGAAAATAATTCACGAACGGAATTTGCCATATTCTATCATCATTTCGGCTAACACAATTAATTCAAATGATGTTTGCGTTACACATGATATACTTTTTACCAGCAGATCGAAATATATACTAGGCCTAATATCGTCAGATAAATTATGGGACAACACAGACTAAAATTAATTTGGAATTCCTGAAACATTTGATTTCGTTTCAATTTCGGCGTTAGCAATTAAATTGTTTCGTTTTGTATCGTGCGCGTGTAAGAGCAGTTTTAATTATAATGTTGTTCAAACATTGGAAGTGGGTAACTGATATATGCGCTCATAGAGCTCTCGCAATGTAATATCGACCAATATTTTATTACTATTTGATGTAGTTCTGTAAATAACGGGTGGAGTGTAACAGAAAATGTTGGTCGCTCGATGAACAGTTGACTTAATGTAATGATGCACCAGAAAATCTCAGCCAAAATTTTCCCTGGATTTATTTCATTGTACTCAGTTAGCTATTAGCTAATGATATTTATCTTCAAGTGCCGCGCAATGTGGCACTGTCCATTAGCATATTGACGAAGTCAAATCGTTCTGATAGCCTGTCAATAAATAATATAAGCTTCGCCTGCAATGCCATGATATAAAAGTATTTAATTACCCACATATAGTGATGATATTCCATAAATGAAACGTACTGAAGCAAACTAGAGAGCATTATGTAAAATTTTCTGATAATCTCGACGAATCAACTGTTTATTAAATTATTATTAAATACTGAAAAGTGCATCGTTGTTAGCTATGGTCACGAAGATAATTAAATTTTATATGATTATAAAATCAATAACATCAGGTTAACGAGACTTCAGCATATCAAAATTCTTGGAATAACTATGGAACAAAAACTCACTTTCAGGGTGCATATAAACAATATTATTCCTAAGGCAAATAAAACACTCCGCTTTATTTTACGCACCTGCAAATATTTCGTTGATATATTTATCCTACAAGTGCTATATTACTATTGAGATCTTGCCTTGAATATGCAAGGACTGTCTGGTCTCCTCACCATCCAAAATATACTATGCAACTGGAAGCAGTACAGAGACGTTTCTTCAAGTATCTACATTTTAAAGCAACTGGCTCTTTTATGTTCTCCTAATTTCTATATCCCCTGATTGAATTTTCGGCACAGTGTGGCCTTTCATTTAGAAACACCTCGTATTGACCTCGTACTTTGAAGTACTCCCCGTTGCATACCATCTGCAATCTATGCAACTCAAAAGTCATTGATCTGTAGCTGATATGGATGTAATAGTACCATTTTTCAAAAAAACTGTAACACAAAGGTCCTTTTTCTTTTTTGGCCTCTACTTCTACAATTCTATTCCAGTAAATCTCAAACAGATCACCACTCTCAAAAGATTTAAGGATACAATAAAAAATTACATCATGTGCATCCCTAATAAGTTTACTAGAATGCTAAATATAGCTAAACATATCTAAATAATACTTGTAACTTTTTAACTTTGAAAATACATGTACACAACCGCCAATTCTGTCGACCATCCACGATTTTCTCCTGTTATTATTATGCTATTGCTACTTTTTTTTAATTTATTTTTTTATTATTATTTAATCGGTACAAGCCATATTACTTTTTTTGTATGTACAATATTGCGAAGATGCCAGAATGAGCCTACAGCAAGACAGGCAACACTTGCCTAGGCTGAGCTCCTTCTTGACCATCTTCATATAGTGCTAGGATATATTAATATATAAATGCTGCAATTTACCATGAATAAATTGGAATAAAATTGAATTTTCTAGTTATTGAAACTACTAGATCCACCCTATATATCTTCTGTGCAGAGGGAAAGACGGTATTCAAAAATACAACTTCCATCTAGTTTTCCTCCTTATTGACTTAAACAGCTTACTTCCGTTATAAAAGGTTAAGTATATGATAGCTTTACTTTAAGCAGTTGAATTTTGGTTAAATTCTCGCTATCAACGAAAAATATTGGGTTGCCACCTTTCCGTCTTTTAATGAAATGTTTCTACTCTCATTATAGAAGCGCAGAAATTCATTCGAAGTTTGTTCTTAAAAAAGACACAGCTGCACACTAATGTACAAATCAACGTTTTATTTCTATGCACAACTGAAATTGGGACAATTTTCATGTGAAGCAGTGCTAAACAATCGCCAAACAGTAAAGTGATACTTATGCCATCTACAGTTCGTCTTTAGGACATTATTATGACACTTCTCTCAATAATTATTGACATATTGAACTACAAATCTTTTGATGTATTTGAATGATCAATATTTTTGAGTAGTTGGGTAACTCTTCTTGTGTACCGACGATATGTCGATGATTCCATTATAATCAAGTCTGACAGATGACAGCCCCGAAAACAACTGACGTGAATCGCCCATTTATGCAACAATATGCTTGCTTCTTCCTTACAAAGACATGACTGAGTTGTGTTCCAAAGGCAGATATCAAAAAGTCGTCCTTCCGCTATCCACATCCGAGTTTAAATCCAATTAAAGTTGGTCCTGGTTACGGAGTCCCTCGGATCTATTTTCCCCAGGAAAATACGACATTGTACAATTGCCGCTGTTGCTCATAACACGGAGCAGCGATGTTTTCAAAAGACTCTCTCGACGGAAGCCGTTACCAGGGGAGACCACTTAATGAGGAGTCGTCGTGAACAGGGAGTCGTCAGACGGGTAGCGAACATATCTAGGTCAAGAGGCGACCAAAAAAATATCACTTCGATTCTGCTCAGACTCGGTAGCAATCGAATAAAAATAAAAAAAAACTTTTTCGAAAACACGCTTCCATTTGAATGCGTTAAAAGAATAAAATAAACTCTTACTGTCAACCTATAACGTCATTACACAATTTGTGTGATATGAAAGCTTGTCGCAAGATTTAAGTACTCGTATTTGCTTAGTTTGAACATTATAAAAATTAAAATCAATCAGATCAAGTTAGTTAATTCATTGTTTATCTACATAGGTGAGTCTCGTGGCAAGCTTTATATCATATAAATTGTGTAATGACGTTTTAAAGGAAATAGTTTATTCTACTCTTTTTAGCTCATTTAAATAAAGGCTTGTTTTTGAAAAAAGTTTCACCTTTAATTTATTTTTTACTTTTTAGTTATCGCTGGAAAGGTCTGAAGAAACCCCAGTGTACCACAATTTCAGACAGTTGGAGGTGGATGATCACAAGCTTTTCTCATTCGTATTCTCAGCAAGTCCTTTCATTTGATGCCCATATTGTAGGAAAGCATGAAAAAAAAAATTTCCTTTTTTATTAAAAATGGAACTATGCGGTAAACTGATCCATAAAGGTGAAACGAACAGTATTGAAAGCAAGCATGGAATAATAAAAATATAAAGTTACATATTTGAACAAAAGTAGGCTATATTTAATCATCAGACAACGACATTCATTTATTTCTATTCGTTGCCCTAATTCAATGCATTTATATATTTATAGGCTACCACTCTTTTAAATTGTACTTTAAAGGGCTGTTATTTATACCAGGAATAATTATTCACGGTCGCCCCTGAGACTAAGAGATGGAAAGCAGAGAGAGAAACTCAGTTTTTCCACGGTTACGGCGAAAAAGTCAATGATGAAAGGCCCGAAACGCGAAGGTTGAACATATAAAATATAAAAGGAATAATAGAGCTTTCGCAAAACATTTTTTAACCTGCCTACCGGAAAGTTCTCTTAACCTGAACGATTCAGGCGGAGCCGGGAAGCCATTTTGTGATTATCTCGAGGAAATCGGTTTTCCACGTTATTCTTTTCTCAAAAAAGAAACCGCACAAAATCCTTTTGTGAGTATGCTAATTTGAAATGAACTTAGCGATTTCGTTGGGTAAGCGGTCGGTAGGCTTAAATTGAACGAAAAGTGGGAGCTGCTAAGAGAAATGATTTTTGTCCGCCTGAGCTCACCACTTCCAGACTCTCATTTCATGAAAAACTCTCTCTAAAGAGATGATGGGAAAAGATCTAATGAATATCTGCTTATGTTCCATAAATAGATTAGATACGCTGCAAAAATAAAACAGATAACAGCTCTGAGAGATCCAATATTAAACAGCCGGATGGAAGCTGGATAGGAAAGGACCCAAGATAATTGCCTGAGGTTTCTCTTCTCTTGGAAGTCCAACATGGAACCAGGCGAACCACCACGTGTCGTCAGTATAGCAAACAAAGGAGAGACCAAACTGGCGCATCCTCATCAGGCTTCCAACGTCTCGAGCCAGCCTCTTTCAAAAGTGGTTCTTTTGGAGAACCCCGGCGTTGTGGAATAAGCTGCTGTTTTAAGGTCAATGTGTGTGTATTCATTGTACTCAAGAAGTGCTCCTTCCAACTTTGCAGAGACGTTATTTATCAGAAAAAGCGCTACTCCATGTCCTTACCTATATCCCTAAGTGTTCAATTTGTTGGTACGCACTGTTCTCGATCAAGCAGATACGTTTTGAACAAAGCACCACCCTTAAAGGGAAATCATGTAACACTTTCAATGGTTGGGATTATTATTAATCAATTTTCGTTCCGGAATCTGTGCAAGCAAAATAAACTTTATCTGTTTCTTCTTTTGAGAGTTTTAGTTCAAACATCAAATTCTGGCATCACAAAAAAATAAAGTGCAGAATAGAAAAGGCCAGAGACATGTTTATTCAAATGAAGCCTCCGGCAACTGTTTTTGCAAGGTAAGGTAGAAGGAGAATCTCCTTGTTCGCCAACTTACGGAAGTGGTTCATACCTATGAAGATAGCCAATATCTGGAAGGAACGAAGCCCAAGAAGAAGAAGGTTAAATAGCAATACTGCTACTTATATTAAAAAATGTCGTAGTTTTTCCCTATTTAGTATGGTAATGTTCTTTACTAGGCAAATATGTATAATCAAATCTGATTTTAGTTGATTGATCTGAAGAACAACACTATGTTGTGGAAAACAAGGTATTTTGATGGAAATAACTCAGACATTTGCTCATACATCTTTCAGAGGAGGTATTCAATTCAGTTCCCTAAACTAATGGTTCTCCATCAAGTATGTAAAATGAAGCAATTTCACTCATTTTACAAGTTTGCAGCTCGCAAATATTCAGTGCACGCTGGCAGCTGCTCGGGTTCTGCTTTTACGACTTGCTACTACTTAAATTATTCAGATACCTTGCTACTAAACTGTTTAACTTTGTTTACTTTATTGCAAGATTTCAAAACACCACTTCCCTGATATATTCGACGCCTGATCGGGGACACAGTGAAAGATAGAGATTCGTACTATTGTCCTTTTATTCTCATTATGTTCACGAAATCATATTCATACATAGCTTGAGCAATAAATTAGTTCACTGAACTTCGTAACATTCAAAATCACCAAAATTCAATGGGAAAGGGGACAAATTTGGCAAAAACTGCTATTAGGCACCTATGCAGACTATATTACCAGCAAAAACTACTGCACATACATTATGATACAAATATAAAATTGAAACAGCACTCATCTAGAAAGTCTCCTGATATCACGCACTACCACTGGTGGCGCTGTTGGGACTGTCACTCCAATTAAGTGTATATATTGAAAAAACTAAGTTCATATGAATAAGTTGAAAGTGCGGAGGCAATCTATTTGGTTCCATTTTTTCCTCCCCGATGAGCAACTCCAAAGTCAGAGCGTATTCCCTTGGACGCTGAACAAGCAGGGCCATGATCGTCTCCTGCTCTCAGCAATAAACGAGTATTGACCTGTTTATTTACCGCATCGCTTTGGCAACTTTGATTCGGATTCGTGGAAAGTTTAATTGTGTTTTCTTTGCCGCCGGATTATATCGATAAATTGGTGTAGGGACTGAAAGCAGCTAGGACGAGTGGAGCTCGTGCTGAACCATAAGCGTAACATCGTTTTATTTGGAGGAGAATGAGAGGCGTGAATCATCCTCAAATAGCGATTTATCTTTTACATACTTGAACACCATCGTGGGATCTCATAGAAGTTTTCTCTTGCCTACATCAGGTATTTACAATTCGTCATTATCTGTTGCAGCAATCCGTATTTTGTTTCCAAGCATTTATTGAGCTTGTAATGTATGTATGTATGTATGTAACTGTTGTTCGGTGGAATATTGTAATTTAATTTTGAAGCAGATATCTTCAACCGATTGAGCTGAAATTTTATGTACACGTTTAGTTTGGATGGCAATGGATGGTTAGCTATGTTATTCTAAATCTAACATGGCGGAACACTCAAAATGGTGGACTATTTTTTTAATGCACTTCTACTATATGGGTATTAAATGAAAGGGCATGATGTGAATAGCTCGAATAGAATGAAAAATGAAGTGACGCTGCTCTAAATCCAATATGATGGACTTCTAAAGATGGCAGACTGAGTTTTTTATTTTCCCAAAAATTTGGGTATTAAATGGATGGACTTGCTGAGAATTCGGATGAGAGCAAACATAAAATAGATCGTAAGCTCCGTCGCTCCAATCCATCTAAAATTTTGGCGTGCTGGAATTTTTGCAGACCTGTCCAGTAAAAAATTAATTATAAGTAAAAGAACATTTTATCTAAATGCGCTAAAAAGAATAAAATAAGCTTTTTCTTGGAAACTGTTATTATCAACTTATAACGTGATTACACAATTTATATGATATATTAGCTTGTAGCGAGATTTACCTGTGTAGATAAACAAGCAAATTGAATAACTTGATCTGATTGATGAAAATTTTCTATCTAGGTGAATACGTGCATTTTTTTATTATACCTTTTAGCGCATTTAAATTACAGCTTGTTTTTGACCAAGCTTTTTTTCAGATTTGTTGCTTTTGATCATAGTTGAAGTCTGTGGGTTTGATAGCCGACAGAGTCACAAGACAAAAGGCGAATAAGAAAAAGAAAATAATAAATGAGAAAAACTAAGAGGCATGCTAAAGCATTGTCATCGAACAGGATTAAAAATCTTCGAGTTCGAAACATACCAAGTTTTGTACTTAGCGAGCATCCTTAACGTTAGTAAATATTTCTTTGTGGATATAAGTAATTTTAGTACAGAAATCGTTAATATGCATGCAGAAATGTATACATATTAATAATTAAAAAACTGCTGCTCCAGGGCCTTCATGGATGTAAAAAAAACTAATAAAGCCGTATCAAGCTCCAACTGTTTTTGTGTACATACGTTGTATCACGCTTTTCTAAAATAGCTCAGTCAAACTAGGCAAAGTACAACTATGAAAGAGGAGCCTACATTATTGTATGATGTGCCTAATTTTAGGTTGAGAGGTGCAGCTGTTATAACTGTATTATCAATTTTCATGTAACTTATTGTCATATATAGATTTGATGTCTAAGGTCCATCCATCGTTGTAGTTGATAATGTAAAATGGTGAATGACAAAGTTTCACAAATAAAACTCTAAACACTCTGGAGTACATTTCACTATAATGCTATCTGATATGGTAAAATGCGGCTCATTACAGAATGTGCTTATAGCACAGAATGCTGAAGACTCGGGTTCAAGTTCCGTCCGCGCCAAAAATGATTTTCGGTTTATTTTCACACCAAGGTTTTATCATAAATCTTCCTCTCAACTTACAGAGATATGAATTCGGATTCACCTGTCGATACTATAACTCACATGGAGCTCATAAGATCATTTTTTTAGTCCTCGAAGCTTGTTCTGCAAATTTTTTGGAATGTGCTTGTAGAATTCTATATAAATGTGAAATATTTTCTGTAAAATAATTGTGAAAGCTTTTTTATTATGATGAATCATTTAGCGCACATGATTTTTGCATTAGATGCACTTTTAGGTTAGGCTACATCAAAATACTTACGTGTTACATAAAAAAAACATACGGAAAGTTATGTGATAATTATGTTTATTTTCGCAAAATATAGTGTTACCAAATAAGTTTGCAGTATTCATACTAGTAGTTAAATTGATTGATCTTTCGATTTAGTAAATCAGTTGAATGTTTAACTGGACGAAAATAGCTAATAATCAGAAAAATTTGACAGATGCCACTGGCGACAAATTTTCCTTTATAATTTTTTTTATGAACATTACTTGTCGCACGGATTGCAGTAGTCTGATAAAAATATGTAATTAGTCAAAATATCATTCTAAGCAACGACATCCTGTTTCCGTAGTTGTATTTCCTCATCTATCTTGACCGGATCAAAGAAAACGCGCTGTATTTCCTTCCCGGCTACTGCAATGTATTTCCCATTTACTTCCAATTTTTCCAGCAAACACCACCGATTTTGTTTGTTCCGCTTTACATCTTAATTCTAGGACTTTTCCTCGCAATTTCCTCTGCAACCCTGAAAATGTTTACAAAGTGCTGCCGCGTCGAAAAAGGAGGGATTTTTATGTTTCAAATTTCATTCGCGGCGACAAGGTTCCGCGAGCAATTCCCACAATAATGGAAGTACTGACACAGTGGAGGATGTGCATATGTCGAATGTTAAAACACTTTTCAGAAGTGAAACAGTGTTTTGTTAATAGTAGATGTATATATAGTATGAATCCTAATAAAGTCAAAATATTCTCAAGAGCATGATTCTGAAAAAGTTGCACATCCGTCATTTGAAATTTGTCGGTAAGTTTGGTGGTTATGAGTCAAAGAAACCTAATCAGCACCTCAATCTATTCAGTTTAAATTTAGTCTAGTCTCGGCCATGAATGAGCAACATCGTTAGCGTGCATTTAAACTGAATCGACCCAGTCACGCATACATATACATCCAGTCTAGCGGTGTGAGTCATCACTAGCGATGGAGTCGCTGTCTTCACAGCTCAAATCAGAAACCCGAATATCAGATCAATAGAAACAATGTGAGACATGAATCCTCAAGAATGCTTTAAGAAGCGTCAATCGTATATACATATCAGAATATCTACCCAATAAGGTGCCATGTGCTTAAAGTATTTTTTACACTTCTTTTCGAATATATCGGAAAATAGTCGATTTTTATACAATACTATGAATCATTGGCACGAATATTTATGTCGACTACATAACCAGGAAATTCCCGATTAATTTCACCCCTCTAAAAATATGTTGTAAAGTGATCGTTCGTCTTTGAAACGTCCAAAAGCTATATATTGGAATTTTTTTACTAGTCTTCCTTACTTCACCAATTTCAAAAAACTGCAAGGATTTTTGTCTATGTGACTATCGTAACAACCTAATTAATATCAGATTCCTTTTCCAGTTATAGAACAAGGCCGAAGATGAGTTACTTTTGGTGATATATGTCAGTGAATCTTTTATCAAAAACTTCAAGTCTTTGTCATAGAAGTAACCTTGTGGCTAATCTTCATTAACAGTAGAAAGCTACATTCCGAGTTGTAGAAGAAGTAAGGATGATCGTACAGATTAAATGAGTGACATGGTTTTTGGGCATGTAAATATGTAATGACAGATGAAGATAACAGATCGATTTGGTCTTTTTTAGGTGATATTAACTTTCACGCATGTAGCCATGAACTTTCTTACCACAAGCAACAACCAAAACCATCGTTCTAAAGTGCTCCAACGCCTGTACTGATAGTCAATGTCGGAGATTGCAGAGTGAAGTCGCGGAGACAAATGCTGTATTCTTTGTTTCTCAGTATCCTAATACAAATCTTCCTTGGCAACCGCATAAAGTAGCAGGAGTCTTACCCCATCCGATTGTATTGGAGCGGTTCTCCGCTGCCGTCAAATCGACTAGAAGAACGTAAATTTCGTCGGCAGAAGTTTAAAGGTAAACTCCCAACTCCCGAACTCTATTTTCGACGGAGCTGGAGCCGGCTTATGCAGCGTAATCGTTTTTATACGCGCTCCGACAAAGAAACTATTTAGGGGATAACTGAAAATCGATCAGACTGTTTAGAAGAAGCAAAAAACCGCAGCTGATGTACAAGTAGACAGCCAACTTCTACAGGGTGTTATTTTTCTCCACCCAAATAAGAGCAGGTGATAATAACCATTCAAACTAACCGTATATCTAAGATTCAAAAGTTATCGCCATTTTCGTTTTTTTCTAGAGAATTGCTTAGCGCATTCAATGAATAATTATTGTTAGTAGTAGTAAAATAGTGGTCTTACTTAGCAATTACTCTTATTAAGTTACAATTAATTACATTTTTATCCCAAATCAGGCAGGTAACCGATAATATTAAATCTTAGACCAGTTGAAACTTATTTAACTTTAAAGTGACACTGAAAGTGATAAAGTATCAAAAACTTCTTTGTGGAGCGCAAGTTATTATATAGATAATTATATCGGGATTAGTAAGGAACTTATTTTTTATTGATGTCTCCGTATTCCAGTATGAATTAATTAGCCCAGACGGAAGACTTCATGGTATGATAAATAACAGCCATGATTGATGTTCAAGATCTACACACAATTCCAACTTAATTGGCTGAAAAGCTTATTCATTCTTAGATTACTCTTCTTCCAAATTGTTTTGGTGCAGTTATATTATCCAACATGGCATTCTAAATTCAAGTTATAATCCTATAGAAAATATACTTCTAAGGATAAGTCTTTGGTGTTTTTGTCTTAGCTCGGTCGTTCATCAGTACAGCTGGGTGGCTCTCAGTAAAGTGACTATAATTGTAGATATACCGTCTTAGGTAAGGATATGATAGCAGTATACAACGTATGTCTGGCGGCACGTTTTGAATCTTGCAATGTGTATTTCAAAAGGTAACTCCCTCTTCAGTCCTTGCCATAATTTATTACTTCCTACATGCTGATTTGACATCCTATTATGGGAATTATTCAAAATTTTATAGTTCACAAGGTTGTAAAGGTATGAACTGTTGGATTATTGGAATTAATTTTCATCAGAGTAGAGTCTATGATGAAAAGATGCAAATCCTTACAGTCTGTTCAAATCTGAAGCGGCCTGTGTTACCTGAATGGCTCTCAAGGTATATTTTGGATTTTTATAGAAGAAACTGGCCTACTGCGGCAAGATTTGAACCAAGCACTGAAAAAAGACAGTTTTATTTGTGAAACTTCTATCTTAAGCATATTTTTTTACTTTATCAATGTTTTTCTTTTTGGAACTGTAAATACAAATTTGCATATTGTCTTCTTCTTGCTTATTACTTAACAGGTAAATAAACATTAATTTGGACTAAATAATATTAACTAAAGTTGGATAGCTTAAATAAAATTGAATGCTAAGTGTAGGTAGGCAACTGAATCATTTATTTAGCAGATCCATTCATACCTGCTAAATGTATTTCAGGTGAACTTTCACAAAAATGGTGCGCAACCCAACCAAAGCCCATTACCAGAGTATTTATTCCTCAGCGGCTTACGGACCGTCGACGCCAAATAAAAGCAACAAATCTGGAAAAGCGTACTAGTTGCAACCGTCCTGAATGATGCGGCTTACCAGCCATTTGAAAAACTTTAATTACTACCTCAGATAGATGCTTTGATGAATTCTGTGTGGATTCATACTTAGCACTGCTCAAATAAAGATCAAAAGGTGAGTACATAGGCATCGCCAAAGTAGCAGCTTCAGGATCACAAAAATAATTCCATGTCCTCTGCTATTCTTAGTAGTGATTTCCTCTCAGAAGGTTAGGATATCATCACCACCTGCCAACATAAGAACATGGCACACTTCAAAGGTTTTGAGACCTAATGCTGTAACTCGTCAAAAACGAGAGAACACTTCAAGATTTGGTCTGATCAATGAGCAGCCTGAAGCATGCAAACACAAATTCAGGTTTGTAGGTCACAATAACTAAGAAAATAATTTGTTACGAACACGATTCATTTGACGATATTTACATTTTTCTGTGAGTTGTCAAACTGGAGTGAAACAAAACTATTGGCAACTCATCTCTAAATGTCACTCTCTGTGGGGACGCCCTCTGGCAACTTACGAAGTCAAAGATCCGAACACCTGGACTGCCTTGAAGCGGCAACAGATGTCCCTTACGATATCTGTCAATAAGGGTGAACTTATTTACAGCGACATCCCTTGTTCTTCATAAACACCATTTACATTGTACCGTTGTCTCGGTTCATTCACATCGAACAAGTGATATTAAGTGTTTTCTCATTTTCTACTCTATGGTTCAAGGCAGTCCAGGTGTTAGGACCTTTGACTTCGTAATAAGTTACCAATGAGCGTCCACATAGAGGGCGACACTTAGAGAAGAGTTGATGTAGCTATCACACCATTGACTGGGTTACGTATATACCATCCGATTGCTCTCTACAGTTAGACCGCCAGGCTATACTGACGCGTCTAGGCTAAAGACGAAACATGCATATCTATAGCAGGTCTGATGCATAGTGAAGAGCATACACTCAAAACTATTGTCACTTTGTAGATTGACTCTTGTTGCGTTCATTTTGTAAATTTTGTGAGAGCATTCAAACTCCCTGCAGTTACTAAAATTAATAAGTGTTATGCGGGTGGTATTTAACTAGTTTCGAATTGTGAACTTATTATTCAACTTACTATACCGAATCCAACTCAGTTGTACTCTACACATCAAGAACTGGTCCGTACGACCACTACTTTACTACTAGTTTATCAAGAAGTTTTCAGTTGTTTGAAACTTGTAGACAAGGTGGATTTATGAAAAGTTTGATTTCGGACTTCCATTGTCTATAAAATTTTGAGTATCACGACGTTTCGATTGATGTGCTATCTTCAATCGTCTTCAGGTGAACTGGCGAACACGTTCCTTTCATGCCTATTCATACCCCGCCCGGTAACGTGTCGTTGTGTGCGGTCTGTTCTGATTGGTTCTCGATGCGCGGTATTCCGGTCTGCTGACGTGGCTGTTTGTCGGTCATTGTTTGTTGTCTGGTCCAGTCGTAGTCTATTGATCTTCTTTATGAGTGGCTGCCAGATTGGTTTTATGTCTACGCTGGGTTTGCTGTACACTTTCCTGTTGTTGGTGATGAATGCCGCCTCCTTGAATTTCCTTCGATACCAATGCGGTTCCTTGGCAATAACCTTAGCGTCGTCCCAAGCTATTTTATGGTGCTCCGTCCATGCGTGGTCAGCTATTCCAGATTTTCCTGTCTCTGCTCGCTGGGTGTTGAGACGATGTTCTTTGATTCTTACTTCCAGTGGCCTTTTTGTTTCTCCAACATAGATTTTATCACATTGACATGGTATCTGGTAGATGCAGTCCTTTGTCTCTTGAGACTCATTCCTGGGCTTAGTTTTCGTTAGGATACTTCTGAGGATGGCAGTCCTAGAGAATCTCGTTTGGATCTTGTACCGCTGACCTATTCTTTTGATTCCATCTGATATTCCTTTGACGTAAGGCAGAATGAGTAAGTGCTGAGATTCTTCGTGTTTAATTCTTCTACTGTTGGTATTTTCCTGTATTGTTACTTCCACTAGCTTCCTTGGGTATCCGTTGTTTAATAGATCTTGTTTAATGATATTGAGCTCTCTTTGTAGTCCCTCTTCTTGAAGTTAAATTTTATAGACAATGCAAGTCCGAAATCAAACTTTTCAAGAAGTTTTAAAATACAGTATTATTTCGTAGAAAGAATCCTTCCACGAATATTAAAAATCAGATATATTCCTTTGTTAAGTTACTACGTCTATGCCTAAAAGCCTTACCAAATGTTTAGTGGTATTTTCTTCACTGTCTCCAAAGCGAGTGCGGGAAATTGGAAACTTACCTGTAAAAGAAAAACATAGTTAAAGCCGGGTGAATTTAAGTGCAGAATAAACAGTTTGCCCAGGAACTTTTAATAGGACTGAAAAGGTACGTTTACGATAAACAGTCGTTATCTTTCGTTCGCTTTATATAAAAAGCTACATTAGATTGTATGAAGTAGTTTACGTTGAATGGCTGAATAAATACAACCACATGTCTTTCCCTTTTTGCTCAGCAAATCCCTGTAGTTAATAAGAAAGAGATTTTTTCACTAGAATCACTCTAGTAACTCTGATATCGAACATAAGATATAATTATAAGTCGGAAGTATGATAGGAGATCCAGGTTTGGATTTTGGAAAAAGACCTTCGTTACATTATAAAAAATCGACTCTGCACAGAGTAGCACAAGATTATTTTTCAGTGCATTTTTTGTAAATAATCTTTCTTTGTATATCATTTTGAACTAATCTGCAAACTGAATGAATATTATATACTTATAATTATATAATTATATACTTATACACTTATATACTTATATACTTATATACTTATATACTTATAGACTTATATACTTATATACTTATATACTTATATACTTATATACTTATATACTTATATACTTATATACTTATATACTTATATACTTATATACTTATATACTTATATACTTATATACTTATATACTTATATACTTATATACTTATATACTTATATACTTATATACTTATATACTTATATACTTATATACTTATATACTTATATACTTATATACTTATATACTTATATACTTATATACTTATATACTTATATACTTATATGCTTATATACTTATATACTTATATACTTATATACTTATATGCTTATATGCTTATATACTTATATACTCATATACTCATATACTCATATACTTAGATACTCATATACTTATATACTTATATGCTTATATGCTTATATGCTTATATGCTTATATGCTTATATGCTTATATACTTATATACTTATATACTTATATACGTATATACTTATACACTTATACACTTATACACTTATACACTTATATACTTATAGTTGCTAAGCTGATACAGTAATAAACCCTTCATTGGGATTTATTCATTCTTTGTGATGATATACACACTTGTCCTATCTTTGTATTCCATACTAACTGTCTGACATATTGACTGATGCGAGTCATATTTATGTACATACATGTTTGTCAAATAAAAAGAAAAGTCATTGAACATGCTTTATTTGTCATATAAAATGAATAGATACATGTTAAGACAATAAATAAAACCATTGGATAACCAGGCACTCTCAACACGTCTCGTTCATGTGGGTTATCATGAGTTCGTGAACCTGGAATAGATAACATATTTTTAATTTTTGTTATTTTATTTAGTTTTATATTTTTCATCATATTAGTATTTTTTACGTATATTTCCGTAATAAGTTTTGATGAAATTTACCTTTGTAAATGTAGAGATTCGGTATCGTGTACATTTGCAAAATTAAAACATTTCACTTTAACTATGTTTTATTTCATGAACATGGAGAAATTCGCTGCGAATTGGTTAGGTAGGGATCGTTGGCTTGGTATGGATTTGTTGACAAATTACACCACAGTAAACCAGACCACATAAATTTCGCAAATTAAGTTGCCTCATGGCGTATGAAAATATGTACTTTGAGAAATCCTAAATATTTAGTAAGGTTTTTTATTATTTTCCATATTTGTTTTCATTAATCAGTATCACCACGTATTCTTGAGCGTTGTTCGCAACCAGTATTGCAGCTTACCAGAATACGATTGAACTTGGAGCACTCGACAGTTAAGTCATTCGCAGTTCATCGTTAGTGAGAACTAAATGCATTATTATGCAATGCAAATCTTTATATTAGTAACTACTAACGACCATGACTGTCTTGTATCACATTGAGCGGCAATATAAGTTAACAATTTGTGTGCATTGAAATTATTGCAATGCTTTATACGGTGGATGTTTTCAGTTGAACAACAAAATGTCAAAGTGATTTGAAGGAACTGAAGTGAGCTTTCAATGATAGTAAAATGCTCATCAATTAGGTACCTGAACATGAGGAGGCGTGGATAGGACGTATACTACTGAATCCGCAATATCTTCCTTCTTAAGCATCACTGATGAATCCATTTTAATCAAATCTCTAGTTTCTTGTTCTATGAAGTCTGTATCTGTAGCTCCAGGGCTAATGCTCTGTACAAAGAAAATACATCAAGTAGTAATATTCTTAATACGTTGTCCTAACTCATTGGCAGTGCTGTAACCAATTTATTTCAATATGCATAAGGCATTAAATATGGCTAGAACAAGAAAATAACAAGTATATTCTTTTATTTGAGATACGAACTGCTATTTTAGCAGTAGTGAGTCCTTTGAAGAAAAGCTGTTTATGATCCTGCGGTGATCTAAAGAACTATTCTACTAATTATAGCAATTTTCCTATTTCCATTATTTTTTTGGCTTACATGTCGTATTGATGAAAAACTATAGAAATGATTCCTAAGCCATAAGTATGTAGAATATGATTGTGGTGTCCTCGATATAACTTTTTGGTGACCTCATTGACACAAGTTGAATAAAAAAATCTGTGGAAAAATACAATACTATTTCATTATTTCCAATCATCTGCAGCAGTTCCTTCAGACAGGATTAGAAACGCGTGACAGATGAAATTATTCCAATTTACCAGCCCATTTCTGGTACCATGTCATAGCAAACCAGCATCACATAAATAACAATAAATCTAATTAATACTTAGTTTTATGTGGGTAATACCAATTTTAATCTCACCGTAAATTTAATTTTTCTGTTCGAATTTCCCATTTGTTTTCTCATCGCCTGAGCCAAAGCTGTAACAGCATGTTTGGATGCGGTATACATTTCGAATCCAGGAAATCCAAACACGAAGTGTCCCAACATGCTGTTGATGTAAATAATGTGACCGTCAGTATTGCTTTCATTCATACTCTTGACTCCCTCCCTAGTTGCTACACACAAACCTACCACGTTGACTTTGAAGACCTCAAGCCAATCTTCTGCATTATCATCTAGAAAATGTTAGAGTTATTCAGCGTGTTTTGAGACGCAAAAACATTGATGGGAATCACAATTTCAGTATGTTTTTAAATTTATTTTCAAATATCGGTGAAGTTTGTTTTGTTCAAATGTATTATAGAGGTGTTGATATCTGATCCGTACCATATTTCTTGACTTATAATCAGTGAATGATTTATTAGAATCGCTCAATTTTTGTCATAAGGTCAAAAATATGCCATGAGTATAATGAAGAAATCAAACTGTTGTCAATAATAAAAGTATAATGTTGACATTCTGAAAGAACAGCCGGCATGTCATATGATAAAGGTCAAGCAATTATTCTATTAGAAGCAGTTCAATTCGATCAAAATATACTTGAAAGTATAATTCCCTAGAAACTAATTCTGACAGTTTCATTAACACTGAGAAACATTGTATTCATTTTGGTAGCTTAGGTAAAACATATAAGATTTGAACTTGCACATTTAGAGTGCACAATTATTGGATTTTTTAGTGATGCGCTTGCTGATACCTTAATTTTCTGGGAACTAATGATACACCTAAATACTGTTATTGTCTGTTTATTGAATATATGACACAGTCCTTATGATATCCAGTAGAGTTATTTGTAAAAAAATGGCTCGTAATGGAAACGAAAAATGGAAAAATCTGTGGAACTTTCAGCGTACCTAAAAAGTTTGATAGGCCTCCCACAGCAGCGTTGTTCACTAATACATGAACCGGTCCAAGATTTTTTCTGATCCACTCGAAAGCATCTAAAATAGTTTGCTCTTCGGCTACATCGGCAACTAGAGGATAGAATTTACCCTTTTTGGCAGTCAGTTTCTTTGCGAGGTCATCCAGGAGTTGCTTGTTCCTCGCAAGGCCCACAACCTTAAATTCAGTATTATATAAGGGAGAAACTTCCAAAATTAGCCTAGGAAGTAGTGCTTTAACTGTGATATCGTTACGCCTATTAATTATTGTACTTATTTTTAATCTTGTATAGAAACTTTAAATCAACTGTGATAATATAAATCGTCCCCTATGCCTAAGTACTGAACAGAGCAGCATAGTACATGTTCATATTATTTTTCAACCCCAAACGCCTCATTCCTCAAATTTTAACTTCTTCGTATAAGCATGTGAACTGCAGCCATGGAGGATCAGCTAAAAAAACTCATACAAATATCCATATCATATAAAATATGAAATGGAACATTAATAAAGGCCAATGGAGCATTTGTATTCCATGTTTTATTCGCCAGCCAATCCGAATTTAGGATTATTAATTATTTTTACGTATTCTGTTGCTACAATTGTATATGAATATACTGCAGTTTTGAGAAAAGTTATGGGAATTGTGAAATATCTTGGAACTGAAAGGTATTATTGTCCACCCTCATATATACAAAGTTCCTATGTAATGTGGTATACAAGATTTTTTAAATTGGTCTACATCGATCCTTGGATAAATATTGAGTTGATTTATTTGCTTTCATCGTTTTAAAGGAAGTCATAAGCCGTGCAGAATATGAAATTGAATGCAATATTTTGTGCACCTCCTCAACAGTTCACGCTGTCTTGACTGAATTTCAAAGAAAAAATATGTTTAATAGGTGGGTGTCTAGCGCAGATCTGGAACCAGAAGACTGACATGAGGAAGTGACCTAGAAACTGTATAAAAACGCGATTCAATTAAACGCATTCCAGATGCTAACCTTGCAGTGTGAAAGTCATGCTCGACTATCATACGAGGGCTCGTCTCTTTCTGTTGGGACTATCACGTAGGCGATGGTGTTTTTGCAACGAATCTTGTCCGACACTTTGATCTTGGTGTTCTCAAGTTTAGTTAGTGACAGTTGTTAAATACGACCGATTGTGTTTGGGTAGTGTAAATTAATCCTTTCAGCAATAAGTCGTGAAAACGAACAAGCAGCATTATCGGCCTGCGTTTTTTTTTTAAGCTTGGCGGCGCCGCAAAGGATGTTTTGAGGAAATCACTCGAGTGACGGTGTTGCAATTAAACTTAAAATGGCTGACTTTCCTTGAATGACAGTTCCTAAGAAAAAAATGATAGTTACAGAAAAAACATATTGTTCTTATTCAGAACGCGATTTAAAGAAGACTACCAACTTTGAGCATTGGTATCAAAATAACATATTCTATTTTACACAAATATTTGTAAGCCCATAAGCTTTATTGTCACTAGATTCCCCTCTACATTAGATCACTTTGACCTCGGATTGTTTAAGTTCCATCACCACCACTGACGATACAATATGGATAAAATGCTATGATTTCCAGCAAAAGCAGCAATCTTCAGTTTGAGTCTTTTAGAATGTGTAATGAATCTTTCGTTATACAATAGTCTAGACCTAGCACCTAATGACTTCTTCTTGGTTGATGCCGTTAAAAATAAAATAGACTAACTACAGTAGACTGGAGAAAATATCTCCAAGAATGGTTTTCTTGGATGCAAAAAGGCACTGGCTCTGAAGGAGTACACTCTGAAAAACTATAAATAAACGTTTTTTTGTCAATGGAATGTATGTTGTTGTTAGCTTAGGAGAAAGAGAACAGGCCTCGTATTTTCTGCCTATAGTATTGCAGTAATAGTAATATCCAGGTCAATAGCTCGAGACTTTCAAAACATACAATAAGAAAATTGTAAATTGGGGTCAGACTGTGTCTCAAGGATTGATTTGAGTAAATATACTGCCAACATCAAATTATAGCTACCACTAAAAAAATGCACGGTTACCATCTTCAAGAGAATCCAGTGTCTGTTACAAAGAAAAACAGTTAAGGGAAATCTTTGTCCTGTGCGCAATAAAGGAAATGGTAGAGAAGAAAAATATAGAATGGATAACCCAACATCAACAGGAATCATCGTTGATACAATGAGCTAACTGATTATTGCACAACCAGAATATACATCGTAAGGCATTTTATATGTCCAAAGCGAAATAAGTTTCAGAAAAAATCTGGTTCCTAGATACATAGTTTAACTAACTAACTAAGCTATTAAGTTGAGGGCAGGCAATCCCATAAGATGAAAAAGGAAATTAATGAATCAGTCTGACTCTAATCAGAGAGAAGGAATTTTTTATCATTCAGCCAATAGGTGTTCTTTTTAACATACTGGAATACGCCGTGCAATGACTTTCAAAGAAGCTTTGGTGGATAATTCTACAATATATCAAGCTTGCTCTGTTATTTAGTTTGGAGATAACTTCCAACCAATTTTCAAATCCTATAGAGGCGCAAATATAATATTTCCAGACAGCTGGAGCATTTTAATTAAATTTACTAATATTCAATGAAAATTTAGACAGCTCCTCTTAGGTAAACGCACCTATTGCTCTCAACAAAAGATGACTTATTTTCATAGTGAAAGAAGCCGAACTGCATTCCGGAAGCTACACAGATATTTCAAATGAATTTCTAGATAGCAGATTGGACTTACCAATAATCCTTCTTCAACCAATCGTTCTGAGATAGCAGCACCAATTCCTTTACTAGCACCGGTAACTACAGCCACTTTTCCGACCCAACGTTCCATTGAGAGCACCATAGTGAATAATTCTGCAACTAACTGCTTGGCTATAACTGAACCAAGTATTCCAGGTGCTCACTAATAATAATAGTTGCATACATGCTTGAAGGACGTTTTAACATATAACGTAGTTAGTATTTATTGTTGACAGTCTCGCTGATTGTAAGAAAATCGTTGCGTATAATAATAATATACTGAATAGAATTGAGCAGTATAATGCAAGATTTTCAGATCTTGAATCATCCTTTGGGGAAAGATTACGAGATCGACACAACGTATATCATGATGCTTGTATACAGGATGTGCAAACCTTGGATCTATTTAATAATAGCGAAAATAGTAATAAAAATAATGATATTCGTCCACCATATTAACGGAGTGTAATTAAGCTTAATTAACACAGAAATAACTATACATAAATCTGTAGTCTTACAGCATATTTTACGTACAAACGATATCTTATAGATAGTTGATAGTAATACAGAGATCAATTCATGTTTATATTGGCTTGATATGAAGTTTCAAAAACATGTTATATAAAAATGAATTGGAGTCAAATCAAGAGCAGAATCAGGTCACATTTAGCAGCACTACTAAAACCTGGGAACCTGCAATATATTTCATTATCATTCATCACCAAATTAACCGTTGTTTTGCGATGCTGTTTTGATACTTTAGTTCGATTACTTTTCACCTAAAAATGTCGGTGAACAATCTATTAAAATTTAAGTTCTATATCCCATCATTTTGCTCGAAATAGTTGAGGGGCAGGAAGTATCTTTGTTTTTGTGTACTTAATAAATAAACTATATACGAGTATGAAAAAATGATCTTCATATAAAATAAGTAAGGGAGAAATCAGATACAAAGCTTCTTACTTTGGAACAGTTGAATGGAAAATTATAATAACTTGCTGACCTATTGAAGCAGAAATGCAAAAAGGTCCAAATAGTACTCTTAAGACGGTTTTAGATTACATAATTTCTTCTATCAGCTATGGTTCAAACTCCTCAACAGAATAAATTGGTTAGTATCGTATAGAAATGGTGAATGTATAGTATGATCAAACTATTTGAAAGATATCAATCTTTACCGAAAAAAATCCGATTCAGTTACTGACATTGACATTTTTCACATATGTATTTTGACTTTGACAAAAATGCCCTTAAAGCGTAGAATCCTAAACTATTTGTTGGACAAGACGTGTTGTAAATATAATACTGAATATTTTTATTGTGAAACAATGTTTAGTTTAAGATCTTGTTTAGGAAATCGATAAAAATTTTGTATAAACCAGAATCACCGTTATACAATTGTTGCGCAAATATGACTTACTGTAGAAGTTCGT
This sequence comes from Bruchidius siliquastri, assembly GCA_949316355.1. Taxonomy (NCBI): domain Eukaryota; kingdom Metazoa; phylum Arthropoda; class Insecta; order Coleoptera; family Chrysomelidae; genus Bruchidius; species Bruchidius siliquastri. Next base: position 36,838,492 of record OX438533.1, on the reverse strand, counting down.
CGACTTAATTGAGAAACTCTCAGTAAAAAAATGACATCTATGACATCTATACTGACGATAGACAAACATGATTTTAATGGGAAGAATCTTGAAATATTTCTTGAAAAATAAATAGTTTATATATGATACAGGCTTTTTTCATTGCAAAATAAACAGTTTCACTTAAAATCTTATTCAGGAATCTGATCAAATATTTTAAGAATATTTTAGATTATTTTTCTCCCTGAGAGATTCTCGTGAATCTTAGCTCCTATCAACTTAAATGAAAAGGTTTCCATGTCAGATTTCAGAAAACTTTCCGATTTATATGTGTATTAAGCCTGTTAGCAGCCAGAAAGGAAACGCCTTTATCCGAACTTTTGTAAGTCGTCTGCCTATTCTATTTCATCTTATAATTAAATCAGTGGCCTGAAGCTGTGCTGCGCTTGAATATTCATCCCGAAGCCAAACAAAATCAACTTTCCATGTAATAAATCCACCGTGGAGCCCAACTTCTCCTGTTTATTAGCTTATTTTCCCTGGATATCAAAGTAAACGAAAAATTTTGTTTAGACCCTTTCAGAGTAAACCTAATATTTGCTTACATCGGGGAAGTTTTACTTATAGCATGTCGAGCGGTTTGAAGATCGAATTATATTGTTGCCAGCGTGGTTTGAATTCCTGGAAGGTTAGATTACAAGACAGTCAGGCAGCTCTGAAGGCGGTAGCATCCTCGAGGACCAAATCAGCTCTGATACAGGAATGTATCCACATCTTACTTAATAAGTTCCTAGTTTAAATGTGATAATTACGCACCATTCGTATTTATCAGCAATTTTTAAAGTCGGTGATGCAAAAGCGATTTTTTTTTACATTTTATTTCTTTTCGTCGGTTTAACCGCATCGATTTTGATAAGATTTTCGGATAGTAGAGGTGGCCATTGGAGACACCCAAATATGCAAAAAAAATGAGTAGTTCAATTTAAAAAAATATGTCATTATGAAGTCACACTTTTTTGGGACACCCTGTATGATCGAGAGTATTCTCCTAAAATGCAATCTAAGGTACAGATACAACATGCAAAATATTAAAATCCCAACTTAATTGATAACGGAGCTACAGAAGACAGGAGCTAAGATGCAGAACCCTGTATATACTAATTTCTTGTAGTATATTTGTACCATATGGCATGCAGTGAGACACAACGTCTGACGTAAGTACTATCATAATTTTTTTCTAGTTAATATTACACATCTAGCTGCTCCTCCATACAATGATTAAGAGAATTCATATGGCATATCGCTCGGTATATAATTTCGATCCTTCGTGGGATGAATGTATGGCATATTGTCAACTCCAGACCCATATTCGCAAGCAAACCATCTAAAAACTAATTTCGCTACAAGATCGTTCAACTACGAAGTAATGTCCCTCATTCAACAAGCTCATACAAAGCACAAAGTTCTCTAGAGACCTTCACTGCGAAGAAAAGCGTCTTAATTTCTGCAGGACTTCATTCAGAGCGAGAATTCTCATCAGCTTTGAAAGTGAAAACAGACCCTACGCTACAAAATGAAAGTATTTCGTTTTAAAGCTGTCACGCGAAAAAGTTCCCGACATGCTTCTTTTAAAGCAGCTCCTAATAGACTTAACATAATTAAAATCCTGAGAAACTCCGGCAAAAAAATTCTAAAGATTATATCTCGGCAAAAGTTGCTTGACAGCGTTTAATAGGGAACTTCTATACACGGGGCTCGAATAATGCTTTTTCTATAGAACAAGGTAAAGTAATTCATTTCATGCGTGACGCCGACAAGGATTTTGGATAAAGAAGTATGGAGAAAGAGCTCGTATCCACTTTGATGTCTTCTCTTTGATGTCTGACAGAGGTGATGTGGGAGGACTCGGTTTCCATTTATGCAGAAATACTAAACTGACAAGGTGGTGCGAGGCAAAGACTGCTTATTACTTCACGAAGTTATTTAATACGACATCTCCTGCTTCTATCGATCAGAAATGATCCTCTCGGGTTGGAGTGACCAACGTCTAGGAGCACACCAAAACGTGCAAGTCACAGACTACTCTCCATGTTGATTGGCAGCAAGTATTGTATTCAGATATCATTTTGAATCCATGATATTGGATTTTCCTGATGCTCCATGACATTTTAGTCGCTCTGTCTGTATTCTGTCCGATCACCTTTGGCCCCTCTATAAATAGAAGAGTACTTTTTGTTTTTTGATGAATTACTACTATGGCAAAGACAAAAAGAAGTTTTAGTTTCTAAAATCGGTTCAGTGGTGGTGTTTTTAGATGTTTTGAGTGCCCTGACCAAATTGGTGGTGAGGTGTTGGAGACGCGGGGTACAGCTGAACATCTTTTGGCGTTAATTAAAGACATTTTATAACGTATAAACCCCCAGTAATTCGCCGAACTTAAACATAAACAGAAACATAAACGATAATTACACCTGCCTTCAAAAAAATATTTGCTCTAAATAGTTGCGGACATTATATACATATTTATTACATTCAATTTTTAATATTCGACATCTAGGCTGAACTGCAACGGCAGCGGTAAAACGGTATCTGTGGTGAACTGCGGCCTGTGATGCAAGGGGACTAATGTGTTCCACTTGTTTTAGGAACTGCTACTACAGATTACTGGATTTCAGCTGTTGTTTGAAACTTGTAGACAAGGTGGATTTATCAAAAGTTTGATTTCGGACTTCCATTGTCTATAAAATTTTGAGATTCACGACGTTTCGATTGATGTGCTATCTTCAATCGTCTCAGTTCACCTGAAGACGATTGAAGAGAGCACATCAATCGAAACGTCATGAATCTCAAAATTTTATATATATATATATATATTTTTTATACTTTTGATAAAAATGGTACCTTCCGCTTTATAGAGGATTCACGGATTACCAGATAGTCAAACATGGTTACTTGAAAAAAAAAGAAAACACAATATCTACAATTTGAATGTTTTCGCGATTACAGTACTTCCCGGCCCAATGGCGTGGGAAAAAAAAACACCACCAAGAAGCACCAAGAAGTAATCAGCAGCATATATGCACATAACATACGCAGAAGCAATACTGTATTAATTTTTGATAAATAGTTACCTATTTTGGAACCATTTGAGACATCCAAAATAATAAAAGCCATTTATGATACTTCAATAACAGCAATTTTGTGAAGCACCTAGAGTCACGTTTGGTAAATTCAAGAGAAAAACCCAACAGGGTCAATAAAATGCTAAGTTTCAAAACATTGACAGTCTGACGATACCTTAAAAATGAAACCGAAACGCGGCAGTGAAAAGCACTCTTATGTTCGAAAAGTAGTGTATAAACTGCACAATTGTATCCTTTCTACATGCTAGAATTGGCAACATCGCACCTATCTTTACTTATGCAACCGTGCCGTCTGCAAAACGTTCTCCAGAGGCATGTGGAGTTGCAGCAACAGCCTGTAGCTGAGCGATAGTTGCACCTGTTGCTCATCCACGGGAACAATGTACACGAGAACTGATGATGGGGAGCGTTAAGGGCGATGTTTTAGTTATGTGGATCCTGAAAAATTAATAACCGCTGGGGAATACCCGTGCCGGGCTGCCAATGCAATGTGGCTGGCTTGGAAAGGTGCCAATATGCTACAGGCGGATTACGTACAAAAGAGATGCGGGTTGGTGTTTCAATTCTCACGCTGAAGGGAGCCGAGGGAAGTATTGTGAACTCACACAGTATGAAAATTTGAGGAAATGGTGATTGATGGTTTACCTTACAAAATCTCATTAACAATAGTGTCGTGTCACTTATTTCCATTTGGATTGTATACCTGACAGTGCCTGTCAGCGCTTTTAGAACCTGATGATCTCAGTAACTGCTGTACCGATTTCGGTGACCATTGACCTTTGAAAGTATACAACGGATGAATCGAAAACTATAAGCTTTTCAGGAAAATCCTACAGATCCTGTTACTTCTCACGCCATTTGGCAGGGAAGTAATATAATTGGAAATATCTAGACTTTCGGTTCTCTTGACATTTTATGAAATATACATCAATAAAGAACCATTTTTAGCTGTTTGTCTGTCTGTCCGTCCTTATGGCTGTACTCCGTCGAGTGCGGTAATACCAGTAGGGAAATAAAAAACCTGTACATTGACTTCTAATAAAGAAAATTCAATTGATTTTTGATTGGTTGTCAATCTTTGTATGGCTTACTTCTCACGCGTTAATGTGGTATTATAATCGCAACATGTTTGTCTTTGTGAAATAGGCGCTTAGCAGAATCGTTACTAAAGCATTTAATAGAGTGCCTACATTGTAGATATCATCATGTAAGCATTTCAAAGCAGATTGCTGCAATCTAGCAAATTAATCGTAGTTGCTAATATATGGCTGCCGATTAATAAATAATTAATTAGAGAAAAGACAACGCCTCCTAGGAAACTCATGTTTTTACGTCCGCGGAGTGTAATTTACTTGTTCCCCTTCATCATAACCCTCATGATAGTATAACTCACCCTAACTGAAAGCAGAGGCGTAGATGATTAAGGTTCAGTGATTACGGGTTTCATTATGTCGTTGGAAACTTTAGGTCAAACCACTACTACCCCTTGAGTTCAAGAAGCGAAAATATTGTTAAAATATCAGTATCGGAACTGTAGATACATCAAATGGATGTTTCATGGTATTTAGATCTACGTCAGCCAACATTATGTAAAGCCGGGTCCACATCAAACCAACAAAACAAAAACAAAACAGCAACTCAATGTTTCCCAACATTTTGGAAACAAAATTGAAACATTTAGGCAACTATTTTGTTTTGTTGGTGTTTCTAGCAACTTTTTATCTTCCCGCCGCCGGTCGGTAAAGATCTAAGAGTTGATGTTTTGTCTGCATTTCTGGCAACCCTGTTGGTCTGATGTGTACGCGCTCGAACAGATGAAAAAGAAGGCAGCTGAAAATCAGTTGGCTCTTAGCTCTAGCTCTCCCAGGTATAGAGAGTATAAAGCCCAAAGGCAGCAAAAGTTTCAGTCTTTTGAATTATTTTGGAGCTGTCGATCTTTTGAATTTCAACTAAACAAATTAGCCTTACACCTTTAATGACTTAAAAAAATCCCAAAGTTTCCAAGATTTTCAAGTGGCTCAACAGTACCGATATTCGATGAGAATATTTAGTAAGCTAGTATCAGTGTGCGTGAAATATAGTTAACTAACTTAAAGCGATTTTTTTAGCCTAAGTATCACTTATAATTATAATTTTTTATTATCCCTTTTTAGGTAGCATTCAGTAATCTGCAGTACCGCGATGGTTGAAAGAAGTGGAACATCAACGCCCTTCGTTGGTGAATGTATGGTGCGAAATTATCGATGACAGGTGGGTTGGTCCATATTTTATTGAAGAAAGATTGGATGGGTAAAAATATAGAGACTTTCTAAACACCATTCACCAGAGCTAATAGACGATATGCCACTTCAAGAAAGCACAAGCATGTAGCTCCAACATGATGGCTGCCCTGTCATCTTGCCATAATTTTCCGGTAAGTGCTGGATCGGTAATACCCAAATCGATGGATCGGATAAGGTGGTCCCGATATGTGGCCTGCAAGGCCACCAGATTTAGTCCCTGTGGATTTATTTTTATTGGGTTATCTAAAAAAGTTGTTTATGCCAGAAGCTCCCACTACATGATGTAACGCTTAAGATATATGCTTGTAGAGCAATCAATAAAGAAGCTCTCCTTGGGTGTCATGAAAACTTAAAACATAAAATGGATTGATGTTTGGTAGCAATCATTTTGAACATTTGTTATAAGGTTTCCCATATAATAATTATTTTATTTATGCTGTCGTGAGAAGAAATACATTTCTGACAAACCATGTAATTATTGGACAATTTATAAAAAAATAAATATTGTATTGCAGATTTCTCAAAAATTCGCATTCTGAGATCATATTGAGCTCAAGCTGTCTAATCTCATTTATCTGTGATGCGTTACTGTTGAGTTATTTACAACTAATGGCCAGCACTTTGTTTCCACCTAAATAATGAATAAAGTTTCTTCCAAAATAGTTTTATTTGCTCTTTATTTAATGACGGTGAGCCAACGTCTGTGAGTTACAGGCGAGAAGGAAAGGAAAACAATCTCGAAGAAAATTACTCGCATAAAAGTCGTTGTAAGTAAAAGTGCTTCTGCGAAGAGAAATTCGGCCAAGACGAATATGCAAAGGTAAAATGAGAAAAACAATTGGAGCAATTAATCCAAGAAAAACTAATCAAGCAAGATAAATTGCCGAGAGGGAAGTTACTTGAAATTACTTTATGCCCGTGATAAAATATATCTACCTATTTTAATTGAGATTACGATTTATAAAACTAACGCTTATGGTCGATTGCTTTTTTGCTGGAAGCATGGTGGCGCATTTACGATCTGTAGTTTCCTACCGGTTTGGATTGCGCCATCAAGACTACGAGGGTCACGCTGTAAGTCTTTAGATATTCCTAACCTATACACGTTTAAACAAGTTTGAGCACGCAGCTATTTTGTCCAAAGTTGTAAGTGCTCACACGCTAAGGCAGCGTTTGAGTCGTTCGGTAGTTGCCTTGCCACGGTCTCGAATGCACTTAAATGTTTGCAGAATTTTAACGTGAGAATGGAACCGGGTAGTCGCAATCTTCGAGCAATTATTTTCTATAAAAAGGGACTAAAACAAGCAGAATGTCACGAAAGTTTAGTAAGTTGCTTTGAGGACTCTGCTCCTTCTAGGGCTTCTAGAGCTTCCAATTGGTTTGCTGAGTTTAAAAGGGGTCAAGTTTGACTTGATGATGAACCTCGCACAGGTCGATCGCCCACTGCTGTTACTCCGGAAACTGTAGAAGCTATGCAAGATATGGTAAAAATAAATCGACATATAACCTACACCGAGATTGAGGCTTCTCTGGGGATTGGATCGGCAGCGGTCCGAACAATCATTCATGATCACCTTCGCCTAAGGAAGCGGTGTTCCAGATGGGTGCCACATTTGTTGCTCAGTGAGCAAAAAGCAACAAGAGTTGTAGTTTTTCTGTATCTAAAAACTTTGGGTGCGACCCTGTATCCTGAATGTTAAAAAAGGTTAGGAAGGGCAGACGTACACACAAGACGGAGTGGGGCAATTCTATGTACTTCCCACGAATTCTGCCAGGTCGTTTTAAAAGCGTCTACCTGCCGAAATTCGCCACAAAAAGTCCATGCTTTATTTGGCTACATGCGTATTCCGGTGTAAGAAGGGCCTGAACAGTGTCCAACTAACTTTTTGATGCTGCTCAAAATTCAATAAGCAATTCGACAAGACGACGCGACGTCGACGTCCAGAATAGCGGCACGGAGGCATCTCTAGCAATGCATGAATTTAATTGGAGTTTGGAGGACAATTATGGTAATCAGCGATGCTAATTGGCCTCCCTATTGAGTCGCTTCAATCTCGACAAACTTAGTTTTCGCGCACGCAGCTACAGTGGTGTGCTTAGAAAAATAGTATAATCAAACCTCATCACACCTGTATAAAGATTGATTGCAAACGGATATGCCAAATAAACAAACTAAAGAAATGGGATAAAAACAATCATGCAAATGACAATGGCATTGAATGGGTACCAATTTTGTGATTGAACAGAAACATTTCTAGTGCGGACGGGACTCGAACCCGTGTCTCCAGCACTCCATGCTGACGCCTGCTGCTTCAAGTTGATCCTAGCCTTGTAGGGTACATTCTCGTGAACGCCATCAGCTCTCAAGGATGCAGATTTGTCCGCGGGTCTCCCATACCTTTTCCATATCTTTAATACGTTTCAATTGTTATCTCAGAAATCTGTCCGATGTGAGAAAAAGGATGTAATACAAAGCCTTCGTTGACGTTACTTCTGCAACTCATCCGTGGTTGTTTGTTTCTTTGATGTATCATATAACTACGCACTAAATGTGGCTTACATGCAATCGAGAAAAATTTGTAAGCGTTTCTCTCCAAAGCTACAGACAGTATATTTTTTTCTATACAGCCTTGTGGTTCTAATGTTAGCAAAGTAATTTCTCCAATCTCCAAAAAAGGTCAACTCCCATGCATTCATGCTATTTTATAGTGGATAACAATACGGTGACCAGCTAGCTGGATTATCATTACCAAGCATCATGAGGCTACTTAGAATATTTTGAGGCTTCTCCGTAACGTCTATCTTTACTCTTCACGTAAAAATCGGGTAGAACATTGGAGATGTTGAATCTGTCACTCACTGACGTATGCTCATGGAAGGATTATATCAAGATCTGAAATTTAGCCGTTATGATTGCCTGTACGTAAGAAATAATCATACCTAACTAGAACTACGCCGCTGGATTTGTAGCTTTGATTCAGACCGCGTTTAAACGGCTGCCCCCAGACAGGAAAACTTTGTGTTCGAACGTTTTTGGAATTGCTTATCGATTTTACTTTCTAGCACAAACCCCTCAGGGGGTTACCTAAGACTCTTAGATTGGCGTGTCTGATAACCGGGATAACGGGAACTGCCTTACCTACTCAATGCTCGAACAGCTTCTCGAATATCAAATTGACAATTGTGGAAGTTAGTTGGAAGTTTTTGCCCTTTCGATCTGCGTACCCTTTTCCAAGCTAAAGAGAAGCAACAGTATCTTTTTTCTGGCACAGTGACGTTGTTGAAAAGAGGTGTAAGTTAACGGAATAAAATGGGAGTGTGGGAGGTCTTGGGAGCTGTTTTTTAGACATCGAAGAGCTCTCTGGATCTTATAAGACATTTTAACTACTCCATTCATCCCAATAGGCTCTTTCACCGCTTTCTATGATCGTCCGTGTTACCTCTGAGGATTTGATCAAATTATACGCAATGATCTTTTAGAGTTATAGATCTATTCAGTTCTAAACTAAATCATCACATACACGAACGAAATAACGACACTATTGCGCGGTGAAGAGCACCTTATATATCCCCTTGACTCCATATACACCTGAGGTAGTGTGATCTAATGGTTAAGGTAACGGCTCTAATCGAGGATAACTAGATTAGATGTCCGACGACTTTTATACATATCTATAACAAAGATCCGATAAATTACGTTACATTAAGGGTTTCCTGAGCACTGGCACGCTTGGAACCCCCCAGAACATTATCCAATTTACGTTTGGTGAGACTGAACTACCACATTGTGCCCCCTATCTACCATTATCCGAACCTCTTTAACATTTCATGCGTCTAAGAGAAGCGAGGCCGCTCGAGCCGTCGAGTTGAATAAAATATTACTAACTTTCTGCCAATCTTCTTATGGTTGCTCTGCTGTTGCATATGACAGAAAAACTAAATGACAGCTGTGTTATTATAACAGAAAGACGAATATTGACGATCCTTGCCTTTTGGCGATTTGGTAGATCCATCTACACAAGTTGGGGACTTTGGTACTGATTGAAATGGGAGCATGTTCCCGTACCAAGCAAAGAAGATGAAGATTTCAGTCACCCTACCTACAGAGAAAGTATAAGTTTTTCCTAATAGATTGTAAATGCTCCAACTTGGTGAAACTCTTCTATCATGCAGATGAAAAGTTGTGTAAATTGCATATTCATGCATATAGAATAGGTTATAGCAGCAAAATTTTAATTTCCAAGCAAAATATTGTCGTCCTAAAGATATTTATTCAATTGATTTCAGTATTAATGTATATTGTTCTTTAAATAAGCATTCTAGCTAGCCAAAGTGGCGTAATCCTTTATGAATATCATATGGTTTCAATTATTGGCCACATGTCTACATTGTGCGATGTCAAGAGGTTTCACCACGTGGAAAATAGTGAGGAAGGTTTTTCTCCTTCTGGATTTTACTCGCCTTGAAAAAGTGTGAAAGGGCCGCGTATACACAGTTACATAATATAAAATATATTACATTGTTTTTTGTGTCATAAACTTTTCATGAGACGTGTTGTCTTATTCAGACACTAATAAAAAACTTTGTTGCGGTATTTTCCTTAGACATCGAAGTAGTTCCTATTATTGCATCTGCTTACGTCGCTGGTTAAATGCAAATAAAAGAAAATTAAAATTATACAGAGAGTAAATCAAGGATGGCTTATCTTTCATCTTGTTCCCAGACCCTTCAACGTATTACCTGCATCAGAATGAATTCAAAAACGTTAGAGAGGATTATATTTTATTCTTTATTTCATATTTGCGGAAGGATTACGTAGAATTTTCGCAATATTCCTACATTATTGCTGGATAAATACAAGCTCCTATTTACTCGACACCACCTCTATTCATTTCAATATACCAGAAAATGTTTTATTTTGAGAATTATATCGACACGCAATATTATATACTTTGCTTAGGATCTCCTGGATAAATAAATGGCAATACAATAAATTATGTTCAATCCAGAAGGACATTGAGATATTATTTCAAGTTCACAATTTGAATTCGTTACATTTCAGTCTATATAAATATACATGAAGCAGCTGGGAATATGCTGCAATAACGAAACATTCCTGTAGGAGATCGAAAATAAAGTATTGCTTTAACCCTTCACCTCAGTTACGTTACCACGGTAACTATCGTCAAGGATACCAAATGATTCTCGACTCGACTAGACAAGATCCTGATTTATACAATTTTCCAATAATTTTTACTTTTTCCGACATCTCAATTCTTGAGAAAAATACCTAGTTAGTTATATTGAATCTTTTCTTTTTTTGACACTGAAACATGGAGTATTTATGATATTATATGATTTGTACGTTGTCGTTGTTCGTGAGTTAGTTTTTAATCTACGAGGCTTTGGATATATACTGTGAGATTCTCTATTTTTTTCCAAAACTAGAGCTCGTTTATTCAATTAAAATGATAACCTAGCAGGTATAACTGTAATAACTATAGCGTTATCAAATGATTGTTGCGAATCACAGGTCACAATTGCAATATATAATTAAGTGGACAGTGCTGATTTTATTGATCCATCCGTTATTTCGTAGTAAAAAACTATGATATCAATTTTGAGATGGCTAAGATTGTGATGATCATATGTGTCCGAAATAAATTATACCATTACCTGGAAAATATAACAGCCCAACCTAATTGCTCTCTACTGTAAACCTGCTGAACTGTAATGACGAGTCTTGGCAAAACACAAAATATCTGTCAGTTCAAGTTTCCTAAATTATCCACTTCAGCTTTTATATTGAAAAACTAACTTTTCTGATTATCATGCATACATTTCACCCCTCCTACATTTGTCCGTCCTTGAATGCTCCAACAAACAGTCACTCTAAGATCTTATAACAATCACATCCCGGACTATCGATATGATTCTGTTTTATGCTGTCAATGTATAGACGAAAATTAACAAAGCTCTCCCTTTCCGGGTAAATCTCTGCCCGAGCTAGAGTACTCTAAAAATATCAATATAAACGCTGACAGATAAATTACAAAACCGCCTCGTCAGCTTCAACTTGAACGAATTGGCATTTTCACAACCTGCCAAGCACGCTGGACGACGAAAGGATAAGATGAGGATGGAGAAGAGGGAGAGCACCACAGTGCAGCCAGCGACCCGATTTTAATTATCCTTCAGACTCGCTTATTAATGCCCAAGGCACCGACCGGTTTCCTGCAGTTAATCATTATTCTGAAGAACAGGCCCAATTACTTAACGCTCTCGCTCTCTATCTTTCTCTTTCTCTCTTGACAAGTTTGTATCTTGCAGCATCCTCTCAACGTGCCTTTGTATATTTTAAGCAGATTTTGCGAGCTTGTTTGTAGTGACATTACCAAAAAGAAGGACAGTCGTAGGATTATAACAGTCATTAGATAAGTGAGAGTTCCACACTACGTTCGCATTATTTGTAAAATCTTGTAAACCAATCCTATCTCAATATAGATCGGAGGTGATGACTCACGCTGCTAGACTGACGTGTATGCGCACCTAGATCTATTCGGTTCAAATACTACCGATATTGCTTATTATAGGTGGAACCTCCACGCTAGGTATGCTATACACGTTGTTGCAACTAGCGATGTTAACTGCAATGTGGCTTTCTGCAGCTTCTAGGGAAGATTTGCTAACCACTAGAACGACTCCTGGTAATGTTTTACCATGTCACTCCTTTAAGTAGGTTTTCTGTACCTTGTTTACCTAGGTTTTCTTACTGGGCCCCCATTTCTAGCTACCAAATAGCCATACACTATTACTGTTCATGGTCAAAATACTTTTATGAAATAGCGTAGGCCTGACGGCTCTAAGGTCTTGGTTCATTATTAGGGTAAAGCTTCATGAATTATGGACGCCACTGACTCCCTGTACACCGTGGAAGCAAACGGTAATGGCTCAAAGAGATAGGCGGATATTCCCCGCATGCTTTTTTGTATGCTTATTTGGGCTGCGGAATGGACAAAGGTAATCTTATCCTGACGTTGAGCATAACGAGGCACGCTGGAAAATTACAGACGGATCGCTCTACGAATTTAAAAATAACAAAGAGGTCACTTTATTTTCATTCAAATGGCTTTATGCATGACCCGACAAAGAAATATATTCCCCTACATTTCCATGAAATGGAAAGGGATTCTGAAGGACACACTGCCTTTGCTTCGTGACCTACCTGGGTGTAAGAAAGGGAATCTCGTCATCGTTTGCATACAACAAGTGTCTTATAGGAAAGGGAGATTAGAGACGCGAATTCGTTTAGAGATGAATGGCGTGAATGAACGGTGCTAGACATCTATATATTTTTGACCCTGGTAGTATTTAGTTAGTACTTTTTGATATATCGATCCAGTAACCCAGGGATAACTCGCGATATATCCGTTCTTCTACCATCCAAGCGATACTTACGAACGGTCTGATTACAGGTCTGTGACTATATAATCGAGGAATTTAGGTGCTGTTGCACAATTTGTTTGAATATACATAGTTTGGTATAAATGCAACCACAAAATATCTTTACTATTACGACAAATGAGCAACGGCCTACTGGTAATAAGTTGACTAACAGATACACTCGCATTACGTAACAAGCATTTTTATAAGGATTTATCAATAAGAATTTATAATGAAGTAGTCGGCAATAATCGGCAATAGTTGAGAACCGTGTCAAAGGTCCGACATCCAAGTGGAATTCTCCCTGAGAGCGCAACACAAAAGGGAATCCCCTACTCAGCTCCACGATCGACTAAACTCGGCTGCGGTTGCCGCCTAAAACTTCCCAAACTGTCGTTACAATGGATGTATATTATAATTAACCTTAATGGCTGCATGATTTTATGTCAGCCGCTCAAAGCTGGCAAACTTTCCACCCCAAGTTTCTATTGTGCATTATCGAGTTCACTTGAGATTCGAGACATATACTCGTACGATATTATGGAATTTCGAGACTGACTCTACAAAGAAAATATAATCCTTGTTTTCACGGAATACGCTTTGAAGGATGATTTCTAAATTGCTGAGTTCTAGTGAAATATCTCATTAAAACTGGAATATATTACTTTGAAAATACACTTTTAGAATTTTTATCAAAGGTCTGAATAAAATTTCAGTTATATTATAAACTTGCTACTTCTCACACATCATCAGATGTAAGATACGCATGTGCTAAATCTCTGTTGAGATTTTATTCTATACTAGGTATGAGACTTCAGAAATGTTGGGCTCAAAAGTTATTTAAGAAATCCCCAGCTAAAAAGATATTAGAAAGTGTTATTGGAAAACTTTTAATATTTTTGATTGCCTACAGCTTGAAATAATCAGGAAATTGATGAACGTAAGTAAAGTAGTCTGATTTGATTCAAGAAATGTAACCTACAAAAGGAAACCTTTGACTGTGTCCAAAAATAGCCGGAATTTAAAAAAACCACACATTGAACAACACAATGTTTCACAAACTCTGTTTTTGCGAAACCTTTTGTTTCAGTTTCAGCAATTTAATTGCAATGCACTCAAGAAGTCACGTTTTTCGAAGGGTATGTAAATAATCACGGACGGGGAATGTCAACCCGTTGGCGTGATGGTGATTGGAGGTAAAGCAATCGGACTGTTATCAAACACAAATTATATACCTATAGCATATACAGTACACACATACATGTGGCTTGTAGACATTCATGTTTTCTATCAAGATTTGTAACTATATCTGGGTGGCCTGACACCAAATGGGATTATTTGACTTTGTGAAGACTTGTCGAGGCATTTGGAGTAAAACGTTACATGTTATATTATGATCCTAAACTTCAAACAACACTTTGCCCAGACCGCATGGATTATATTTGTCATGGACAAACCGCTGTAATCTTCATTTCTGGTTGATTTTGTCGTCCAAGCTTTGGCAGTTAGCTGGCGATCCTAGTGAATTGGCTTTCCAATGTCCCGATGTTAATCTTTAGGCTTTGAAGATACTGCTGTCTTTAACGCAATCTTTTGCTTAGCGAATCCCTATTTAATGATTGAGAGTGACATACTTTCTTGTAAACAGACTATTGTCTACTCGTAAAACCCGAAAAAACGGCCTTATTTGTGCAATCGATATGCATGATTTTGGACATTTATCACTACGATAGACGTTTAGAATGATATCCGATAATGTCGAAAAGCATATTAAAAACTTCTGTTCTAATTGAGTATTGAGACAAATGGAACCGGAAACGGTCTCAAAGGACGTTCAGATGGTGTGAGACTGTCTGCCGAACAGATAATGTAACTGAATTTTCTATAAAAAGCGCGAAACGAACGACTGCCGTCGGCGCAGTAACTGCATTAGGGGCGGTACACTTTCAGTTAATAGGCTGCTTTCAGTGGCTCGTGTTCGGTAATGGGGTTTATTGTGCAGGATAGTAGGAACTCGCCAGACTGGACGACGGTGCTTCCCGGAACTCTGTACGGTCACCGCAGACGTAAAAAAGACTGCAAATAACTTTTCACGTCTCTTTATTGTGTATAATGCATTTGTGCGGCTCTAGCAAACCGTTATATGAAATTCTGTGCTGGAATGCTTGGTTTGCCACTGTGTTTTAGCGAAAAGAGGACTAGGAACTTGTACATCGTACTGTTTGGACAGGAGAATTGAGAGCTGTGTAAACAAGGCACAGTTCGTTAAGTATACAATGAATGAATGATATGGTGAAAATAGCAGTGCTTTGGCTTTTACAAATTTTGTCGCGGCGAACTGAAGGCAATATTTTATTACATTTAAAAACTGAAAATCGAGTCAGGTTTATCAGCAATGAAATGGTTTCATCTAAATTTTGAACAGGACTGTCTTCAAAGATATTTTGGGGTAATATCTTTAAGATATATACAAATAGTAAAAAAGTGGAATAAGCCTACAAAACTGCTGATATTTTTTCTTAATGGGCCAGATTCTGCATATTTCATCACTCATCTTCTTCCAGGGATTTTTTTCCTTTCCAGAAAATTGTGTCGTATCTACCGGAGCAGCCGCTGTTACGCTATAAGGCTCAGATCATACCATCTGCTAGCGTATGTGGGGATGTGCTCAGAAGAAATGCCTATCGCTTTTGGACCGAATACGGAAACGAGCAATACGTCTAGTCAATATGACTGACCTAGAAAAGGACCTCCATGGTCTGGAACGTCGAAGAAAAATGGCTGACCTGACCGTAAATTTTACCATGACAAATGTTCCATCAAGATGTCTCGCACACTAAAACCAAGAATCGGCACTACTGCAAACACTAGAGGGTCCCAACGGGCAAATTCTTATCAGCTCGAACTTCCAACTCTTCTCATAGAGGATGTGCGGAGGAACAGAAAAATCTGCAGAGCATTTAATCTCTGCATGAACTCTCTTACAGAATTTAAGAAAAAGAAGGCCTATTACAACATGCGGACAACACACCTTCTGAGTCAAGAACTTGATCTAGAATGTTGATGTTACGTCCACTCTCGAATTTCAATCTGAACAGATCGTTTCTAACTCTACATCGTCGTTGGAAACGAATATCAATGAAGTAAAATAATAAATTGGTATATATTGAACTAAAAATATTTTCGTACTACTACTTTATGTTTTTCTATATATTTCGGAATCACCTCTTATAAGTTTGTGCGGCTTCGTGCTTTGCAACTATGGATGGGTAAACTTAAAAGCTATTGATGGAAAATGACAGCCCTAAGATCAAGAAACAAACATAATTATTTTGCAACCATCCATTCTTTTGCAAGTGATAATAAATGCCTTATACCAACCAGATAAACCTACCATGTTATGATGAAATGAACGTACAAAGCACCAGTTCCCAGGAACAATACCATGCTGCTAATATAGGTCCTCCCTTCTGCCTTTAGTGGCTTGATTGAACATTTGTGTGGTAATTTTCGCAACATAGACAGTAAACAATACATGATGCCAAACAGACTGACATACAAATACACAGACAGATCGACAGGCTATTTGTCACTTCTTGGTATTCCAGGGCTTAATTGCCTAGTGTAAGACCAAGATAAATGTTTCTTAAACATAAGAAGTGAGCATTCACCATTTCTGAAAAATATAGGTTTCGCTAGGACATTCACCATATTTCGCTATTATAATGATCAACAGATAATTACACAGTGCTGGATCTTGTTGATGTCAGTCAATAATAATGCTCATAAATGAGCCTATTTCCAAGTAAATAATGACTTCGCGGCACAAAAGCCGAGCTCCTTGGGTGTACATAATTTGATAAAAAGTTATGCATAAAATTTCTTTCCTACCTCTCCTGCGATTAAACTCCAATTTTAGCTGTGGAGGAGTTATTAAAACAATCAACTACGCTCGCAAAATATAAATCAGGCAAATAATAGCTGGAGCAGAGCGGAATTACGCTCGAGGCGGGCGAAACGCAGGTGAAATCGGGCATCATTCTGGCCCCTCCCCTAACCCTCCCGCCCCACACCATGCCACCGAGCTCATCTTCGTTAACAATTTCTTGTCACCCCTCCTATTCTGATTTGCATTTCTGATGATTTTCAAAAGGTATCCCGTCCTTTTGTTCGCATATTTCACCTATCAAGGTCAATAACTTATTTCTTTTCTTCAACAAAGTTCTTCACCAAGTAGAACAGATCAACGTATTTCTAGATTTATCTTCATCGTTGGAAGAAATAAGCAGATCATTTGCGCATAAATTCTATGTTTATTATATAATTTCCATGATCTATAGAGCTCTAATCTAACAGATCTTATTTATGTTCACTCATTTTCACAGCAAAAATAAAAATACTACTTCTTTATCCTTGCTCGCATGTAGTAGACTTGCGCGGTCTTCAAGTTTACCGCAGATTGAAGATGAAATAGACGTGTTATGTAACAATGAGCTGGTTCTACTTATACTACATTTTGGTATACTATAGAATAATAATAATAATAACTCGTCTTTATCTGAAAACATGTATACACGGATTAAGGATAGGGCATCAGTGACGAGGTCTAGCAAACAGCTACTCTTACACTTAACCACTGAGCCTCACATATATGAGATGTGAAGAAAAGAGATAGAAAAAATAATAAAAGATATGGAATAAATGTAAAAAGAGACAGTATTATATTAGTATATATGGCATCATGATCCTGTTTGTCACTCATGTGAGGACTTACTATTAGAAAACAATCATCAAGCTCTTGATCTTTTGGCGGAAATTACTGAATGGTAACATCTTATACTAAACACTACATGAGTTATAAAGGATAGCAGCATTCCACGACAAGCTACTTTGCAAAAGTGAAGTAGTATGGTGAGGTAGTGTCAAGCTGTAACCATGTCCGATACGCATCAGCTCTGAATAACAAATCGTCTGGTAGTTTTAAGATGATAACTGTTTTATAAATAAGTACAAGATATTGAAGTTTGACTAACTGAGATATTTTCAGCCATCAAATAATAGGATACTTTTCAGTAATATGATCTTAGACCCTTAGACCAGAAATCAGCCTAACACAAATCTTATGAACGATTTGGACACGATTTCTAGTTACCTCATCAAGAGAAGGAAAAAAGAATAGATCACGATAATTAAACATAGACATGACCAGAGATGTTTTCTTGTTTTATATTTAAAGATGAATTTATGAGTATACCTAGTCTTAAATACGTTTTCTTCAAAAGTTAGTGAATCTAAGCCTCAGGAATATTACACCGAGGAATTGTTGTACAACCAGTAGAGTCCTGTTGCACAGAAGCCAGATGTCACTATCGTTGCAAAAAGTTGCAAAATTACCTGTTTAAATAAATGCTCTATAGTTTTGTTCCACACCTTAATTATTCTAATGCATATAATAATAAGATAAATTTACCGGATACATGTGGAGGTTGCATTTATTAAATATAATCGTAAGTTAGGTGCTGACCTATTAGCTACACTTGTTTGATTATCATACACCGTTATTATTTTTTTCCGATATCTTATTGCTAATGTTTCCAACATATTTGAATGGAATATTGAAATGTATTAAGAACAATGAAATATTAATAATAAGGAATAAAATATTTTAAAACGTGAAATATCTTAAGAATAAAAATAGTTTATCACATGAAATATCTTGAGGACATTTTGACGGCAATGGTTAAGGTTTAGTAGGGATTTACCTCAACACTAGTGTAAATGCAGTCGCTACAAAAATATTTCCCCTGATACAGACACAAGAAGAGAAAAAAATATTTAATATAAAAATGGCTAGACAGGATTAATATAATGCTAGATTCAGTTAATTAGTTGGGAAGTAATCTGGGTAGCCTTGATAGCAGCCAAATGTGACTGTCCGACGATGATTTAAATATAAATCGAAACTCATCACTGAAAGAAATAAAGAGTTTTATTTGTGGAACTTTGTGTAATTTACATAATCTTTTTAACTGCATGATGTAGGAGTTTCACCAAGTAAGAGCATCTAAAATCCACAGAACCAACTGAACTTGTGAAAAACTAGATTGAAATGTCACAAAAAAACTTGTTATAAAAACATAATCGCCTACTAGATATGCTCAGCTATATTGACAACCGTCTAGGCAAGAATTAAAACATGCATGTCTGTAATAGGCGACGTTCATAGTGAAAGTATAAGCTTAGACATTAAAAATATTAACTTTAGGTAAGAACCTTCTAGTTATGTGCCATCCATTCACCTAGTTGAATATTCAGTGAGTCAACAAGGCGGACGAAGCACCGTCGAGTCAGCATAATACTGTCAAATCCTTCCGCGTCAGTTTTTTTCTTATTCGTTGAAGGGTCTTCTGCAATCTCCACCGAATATCAGAGCCGTTCGCAAATGAAGCGAAGACTTGCGAGCAAGGAAGGGATCGAACCATTAGGGCTTTTAATGAAAATGGTCCAGCTAGGGCTTATAGAGAGATAGGAGGTCGTTTTCTGAAAGCGGATTTAGACCAGGCATGTTAGGATACACATATTTTATACCGGAGTGACATTCATGAAAAGATGCATCAATAATTTGTAGATAATGTGAATGTTCCAGTGGGACTGCTTCAGGTGACCTAAAGATGATTGAGGATACCACATAAACCGAACGATTGTGAAACGAAAAATATCTCATGACACTGTAAGGCTTGAAATGGAGGTACTTTTTTACCTTAATTAGAAAGTACTGAGTTAATTTTTTCCAAAGTTAACAGGACTATTTATTATATACATTGAAAGTAGAAACACTTTTTTCCTTTAAAACTTTTACTATCACCTTATAACATCAATACACCATTTATATGGTAAAAAAAATCGCGAGATTTAGGTAATTGTATTTATTCCGTTCGATAATTTTAAAAATTAAAATTAATCAAATCGAGTAATTTAATTTATTTGCTCAAGGTTGAATAAAAGCAAAGGCATGTAACAAGTATGAATATGTTAAAAACTATCCAAGTTAAACGATTTATGCGCAACCTGGTGAAAAACAAGTGTAGCTTCACTGCTGCAGCGATTGTGTTTAATAGACAACCTTAAAGATGTAAATTCGGAATTACTGAAACATTGGGTATTTCTTATAAGATCATTTCGAATACTGGTAAAAAATGAAACTCGGCAGGATGACGAAATTTCGAAAAAAGGACTTGAAACTTGCTATAAAACAATTTTGGTATCTGAACTGTCAAATTGGCATTTTTAACTTATTAAAATTTTAACTGATTGTATAACTAAATGCTTCCAAAGCATGCTCTAAAGATTTCAAGTCAGTTGGATGTTTGGTTTTGAGTTAGAACTCCAGTAAGTTTGATATTTCGAGAAAATCGTGTTTAATAACTGAAAAACCAAACATCCCGTTTTATACGCATTTAGATATACGATCGATTAAGTATTTTTTTGATTTTATGAAAAATACGAAATTGTCATTTCAGAAATGAGGCCTTTCTATAGCAAATTTCAAAGCTTTTCTCAAAATCAACAATTATCAATGTTTTTCGTAAACTCAAGTTAATTGTATAGAAAATCTCTTACGTTGCTGCAGTAGGGACCTATACTTTTCTTTAGGGTCTCACTAGATTGCACATAAATCGTTTGAATTTGCATAATTTTTCAAGATTTTCTTTCCCTATACCTATTTTGACAATAAATACTTTTCGACATCTCCAAAAAAAATTGATCGATTATTTTTTATTTGAAACATCTTTGAAGAAGAACCTAAATTTTGAGATTTCACACTATGATTGCCCCCCAACGCTGTACTTCTCACGCAATAATATCAGTTTCATGTAAATTTGAAAAACATCACATATATCGGAAAACATTCACCTTTATCAATTTTAATGATTTAGAAAATCTTCTGGACAACCTTCGTCTTTAAAAGTTATTTAATAATCGTTGCTCTTAATTTGGTTAATTTTGGCAAGTCTCAAAAATGTTTCAAGCATCTAGAATCCAACAGACATTATTTTATTATTATTATTTTCGCTCAGGCCCACAGCAAGTCTGAAGTACAGTTCCATCCAATACACCTGGTCTATTGTATACTGCTCTAGATGAAACTGTCAACATAGTACGGTGCTTTAATTTGAATAAGGGTTATGGTTTACGGCCTGGCTGGCGTCAATTTTCGATCCTATCTTTCATTTAAAAGAGACATAAAGCTGTTTTGATAAGCATGATGAGACGATCTTTGTATTCAGCCTAGTTACTGTAGAATATGAGGAACGTTTAGGGTGCCTATCGTAAAGGATCAGAATGACTAACTGATGTTTTCATGTCTTGTTTGTGTGGAAAGTTGAAAACCATAGTTAAGAAAATACGACGACTCTTCAATCCTACTATTGTAATTTTGTTGTAACTGATAAGTGATATCAAATGCACACTGGATTAGGTTGGAATTACGCCCATTGTTGCAATTAAACTCAAATCAAATCATATTGTGAATTTTCTGTGGTTTAAGGAAAAACACAGAGACCGTGAAGATAAATTCTACAAGTAATGCACACATTTTTCTAGGTATCACAAAATCTGTGAGTTGCTTAGTATAGTAGTCCATCTGCCTTATATAAGGTAAAAGCTATCCCAACTCATGACTATTTAATAGTTCTGCCAACCATAATATTTTAAGCATTTTCTCTGACCAGCATAATTTATAGTAGGTATATTTTTATAACGCTATTTTAATAACGCATGTATAAAACATTTATTTCTTTTTCAGTAAAGCCCTTAACAAAGTAATAAATAATAGATGGGATATAAATATTTTATTACAGCTTTTATTTGACTAATGGACTGAACGTGGAACCACAACTTTCCTAAGAAAAATCTCGTACGTTTTGATTCTGAAATAATCTGAGTAAAAATAATACCTAATTGTTAGAGTTTTTACTTCAAATTAATTGACATTTCTAGATTCTGGTAAAAGCTAAACCTTTAGCTCACGGATTTAGGGGGGTCACGCGACCCCCCTGACCCCCCTGTGGGCGGCCCTGAGTCTGTTCTTAAGGTATATTTATCTAGCGTATGGCTACATCACAGATAAGTTATGGTTCTGTGTTAGAATTTTATAGGTATATAATTATTTATTTTAATTGTATAGACAATGGGATTCTAAATAACAACCTTTGAAGTATCGTCTAAGCTTTCCTATAAAATAATCAAGCCACCCACATCCACAATACCTTTGCGTGCAATTTTGGGTCTCAGTAATTTGTAATTTAAAGAACAGTTTTGGATTGCAAGGTCCAGCTCGTCACGATTTTTTCCAGCTTTACTGCCTCCCATTCGTTCCCATCAAAGTATCGTAAAGGAAATTTAGTACGCCATTCAAAGTATTAATTACAAAAGAAGGGAATCGGAGGCCGAGTTTTAAGTACTTTTTTGGGAGATACCTAACTAAAAAAAGGGACAAAAAAGTTTAAGAACCAAACGTGGAGAGCATGATAATGGCATTATTCGGTGTTTCACAGTTTGTTGAATGAGAATTCGTGGAATTATATGAATTTCAGATTACGTCTTGCTTTGGAGGCAGTTTTTGTTTAATTATTGTCAAGATTTCATTTGTTCTTCATAAACTCTACACTAATCAGGTTGTAGCTCCAATACAGTTGAACGGCAATATCATATCACCTCGTATGTTAAAAACAAGCTTAATTTTAGAAATGGAAAATGTCAGATGGGTCCGCATCCATAAGTGCATGAAAAGGGGAGAAAAAAAGAAAACATAATTTTCTGAAAATTCCGGTGACTAGAACCCATGATATGGCCTAGGTGGTAAAACCACGCAACATCGCACAACAGGCATACATATGCTCATTTTCTCTATATCGTTCGCTGTTTGGAGTTAGTTTCAAGGAAAGAGAGACTCATAGAGATAAATCAGAAATTTGATTTGAGAACAGTTAAACCAGTTGAGATCTTATAGGTTTCGAAAAACTTTCATTTTTGGAATTTGGTGAATCATAACAAATTTGAGGTCCGTCAGTGGTTCTGATATGTTTCTATTGGAAATCAAAAGACCAACAGTTACACAATCTGATATAAATAGTTATTTTCAGCATCAACCTAGGTGAGGCCATTTTTTTCGCTGGAAATGGAAATGCATTTCCACGCATGCTGACCGTACAAATTCGTTTTAGCAAACTTCCGCGTTTGAGCGTCCGTATCATGGAAGAAACCTCGAATTCAAATCCGGGCAAGCATGACAATGTCCTCATTGTGTTCGGACGTCAGCCGGATGTATGCATGCTCTGCCTGCTTAATACAGACACGAATGCAGGATGCCACAAAAAAGGCCATAAACGACCAACCCAACTTCCATTAAAACATATTACTGCCGTTTTTGTCGAATGTAGAGCGGCAATGTTAAAATTAATGAAAAATTATGTAACTCAGGCGTGGTTGTGAATGCTAGTGGATGCAATTGTCAAATTTATTTGTACTGGATCTGCATTTGGACCACGATATGTTTATAGTATTTACACGGAGTTCCTTCCAAATGTTCTTATTACCGAAACCTGTACCGCCACACACGTGAATCTACTAGGACCTTGTATACAATCAAATTGAGGAATATGTTCTTGGGGTCACTAAGAACGTATGGACCAAATCAAGAATTAGGTTTTGACTTGCCCAACTGCACTTATTGTCGAGGTGCAGTGTATGGACCAGAACACACGTTCTTTACCTGCGAAAGGTGGAACGTATGGAGGGCATCAATGACGATGACCCTGAGCGAAGTTGAAAGGTCGGTGTCTTTGTGGGTCTGATGGTTGAGAGAGAAAACTTTTGATTGATTTTTTTTTCTAAACAATGGAAGGCCCTTGCAGCTCTATTCAAGCTTCAAGGAATTCCTTTTATGAAAACACCAACCTATTATAACGAAAAACCTCCTCCAACCGAATTGTAAGTATCTCAGGAGATTCAGTAAGTTTCCTTACTGCCGGTCCATCACTATTGTATCTCATCTGTCCTTTATTATGCATACACTGTTGCTGCTACTGCTGATCGGTGAAAACATCCAGCGAAGCATTTTATAACCGAAAGTAAAGGAATTACGAACAGAAGCGGCCGAAAGCGTGACGGATAATGGAAGCAGGCAGCGTTCGAAATCTCATTACTTCCGCTAGAATTTGCGAGACAGAATAAAGGGGTAATCAAATTATACACTTTTTAGTGGGTTAACTAGGTTCCTCTACTTAACTAGTGAAAACTTTTAAAACTCCGACGTGACTTAATTATTTTTTGAGATTCGGCTGAATTGTCTGGAGGCAGTCGTTGGCGCCACCCTCGAGGGTCCATTTTCAGAATTTCGGATTGAGTGGCGTTCTTTCATAAGTAGAGTAGCATTTTGGCGTTAATCGTTTTGATCGTAGAGATCTTTATTTGTACATATAATGGTAGGTTCTGTCTGTTTTGTACAAAAGAAAAATCGATAGGCGCTTACCACATATGTACAAAAAAGCTCCGAAATTAATACATTAAATCTAAAATAACGTATAACTAATTAATATAAACATCTAGCTACTTTTTTTTGCTAACGGCCAGGCGGAATGATGCTTAAGTATCTAGATGAAATGTAATTATAGACAATTTTTTGTACTTCATTTTGTAGTTGTCACTTTCTTTGGAGCTATTTATAAGCGCCCCTAATGAAATAATTAAAGAAAGTCTTGCGTTTTCACTAATAGATTTCGTCCCTCTTATCATGCATGGTGCTACAAAAATTATTAAATTACAGTTACGGCAGATTTATTGCAAACCCTAAAGCGAAAATGAATGATTGGGATAGAAAGCCGATATATTTGTATAAATTTGCTATTCCTCAGGGTCTCTGCGACATATTTCCGTGATATAAACGATAAAAGTAACCTTCACTGATCTTCCACGAGTATCGCGCTATGAGCAAGATGGAAACAGTTAGTGTTGGTCTAGATTTGAGAGCGTTACAGAATAGATAATGATATTTAGAAAAATTAGAAAGAAAAATTTGTCGCCAGTGGGGATCGAACCCACAACCTCCTGCATTCTAGAATGCAGGAGGTTCATTATTTGTCCACTTACGGATTGCAGTGTAATCCGATAAAATTCTGTAATAGTATTTTCTGAAGGCGGCAGATTTCCGCACTTGGCTCAAATCAACTTGATGGACTCTGCTAGTTATCGACCGAAGATAGTATCGGCCTCTGGCACTAGATGTCTAATCAAAGATCGAGCTGTATAGGTTAGAAAATTAGGAAGAAGAATTGCACAGGAGGGATGTACCTTCCATAGCGCATTTGCCGTTCTACCTGACCAGTTCGTCATGGTCTAACGGTGAAGGCGCCTGCCTAGAATGCAGGAGGTTGTGGGTTCGATCCCCACTGGCGACAAATTTTTCTTTCTAATTTTTCTAAATATCATTAGTTGTCCACTTACGGATTGCAGTGTAATCCGATAAAATTCTGTAATAGTATTTTCTGAAGGCGGCAGATTTCCGCACTTGGCTCAAATCAACTTGATGGACTCTGCTAGTTATAGACCGAAGATAGTATCGGCCTCTGGCACTAGATGTCTAATCAAAGATCGAGCTGTATAGGTTAGAAAATTAGGAAGAAGAATTGCACAGGAGGGATGTACCTTCCATAGCGCATTTGCCGTTCTACCTGACCAGTTCGTCATGGTCTAACGGTAAAGGCGCCTGCCTAGAATGCAGGAGGTTGTGGGTTCGATCCCCACTGGCGACAAATTTTTCTTTCTAATTTTTCTAAATATCATTAGTTGTCCACTTACGGATTGCAGTGTAATCCGATAAAATTCTGTAACAGAATAGATAGTTATTGTAATGTTTTGGTGACTATTGCCTCTTTCTTGACAGATGGGGGGAATATATAAATGAAATGCAAGAAACGTATCAAACAATAATTCCAAATGGGCTCAAAACCTCAGCGCTGTCTTGTTCAGTGCTGCCGACAGTCAAAACTAAATCGTCTGATTTTTCACGGTTTTGCGATATGATTGAAAAGGATCATTGCAATGTTGTCAGACCTTCAACAGTAAACATTTTATTAAGCCATTTCAAGCTTAGTCTGTTTTACTGTCATAATTATGCTTCATGTTTGAGTAATGCAGATGCGATAATAAGTGTTATTGCGGAATCCCATATATTGGGTGAATTCATTATAGGTTTTTAACAAAATTAGTCTCTAGACAATGGAAGAACAGAAGAGCAGATTGTCTTTCAACAAACAGAGCAACTCAATAGCGCAAATTGCGAAAGTCATCACGTCAAGTACTCTATCTAGTTCAGTTAACACTCTGATCTTTGCGGTTTCAGAAGTAAGATACAGTAATCATGGCCGAGGCGTATATAGCGCAAATTATTCTCTTCTTTGATTAGTTTTCCTAAGTCTTTTCTGAAAATATTACGCTTTTGTATTGATTCAATTCAAGTCAATTTCAATTCAATGAAGGTGACGTGGGTGGACCTCATGCTATTGACTTCTAGCATCCTCGTAGCTACAGATCAACCTCTTGTTACGAGTCTAGATGATTCTCTATTCTACTTCAATTCATTAGCCTCTCTGCTTTATCACCTCGACGTACAATATGCTATGCTAGCAACAATCCCTAACCAATGTTAAGTATGTATATGACGTATATTCTATCTTCCATAAAACTGCGGTTGTGTAACGTCTGATTCTTCCAAGATAGAATCCTCAAATATTCTCGCGGCTCAGATCTCGTTTCAAGAGCGAAGCGAGCTGCCATTTGAAGCCCACCCGTCGAAGTCGACCCTATTAGAACTTCTGAAACGGAACAAAATTATAACGAAGTAACTTCAAAGTCCCGGAACGGTTCCGACGCAAGCATGGGGATCCGTAGTCGGCTGGAAACTGATCAAACATTGTTAATGCGGAGATCGATAGCTGGTGTACGTGTATCTGAAAAGGGAGCCATGGAAAGATGATGCGAAGACAGATGCCGAGCTTTACTTTTATATGCTCAGCGACGCCGAGATTTGTGATGAGATTTGGAACTTTCTTATAACGGTTCGTCATCTTTGATGAACGTCTCCACCGTGTGGGTTTCGATAATGCTAGCTGTCGAGACTCTTCACTTGGTTCGATTGATTTCGTAGATGTTAAAAGACAGCTTGGCCGATCATCTGCTATGATATGATCATATTTCATATAAAATTAAAGATTGCCTTCGATTAAACATGGAAAATAGAAGAACTCTACACTTAAACACTTTCACACACAAACTATTAAACAGCATCACCTCCTCAGATTCAAGCCTCGCTCCATAGTTCACTCGTTAAATATTAAAGGTAAATCCACGTTTACCATGCCTCAACACCTAACAGCGGTTTTCCAGAGATGTTATGTATTCAATGCTATAAAGCCATACAATATTTTACCAGAGGAGTTCTGGTTGTACAACATTAGCGAATTAAAGCACAAATTAAAAAGATATTTATAGATAATTGTCGAATAGTGAAATGAAGCACTTGTTTAATTCTGATCGCGTCATTTGTTCTGTTAATTCTATTATAACAACTACGCTGTGGATCTAAATATTCAATACTTTGCCAAATTATTCATTAGTTAGAATGACATGTTTGTGTCTCGCAATTAACAATGGACATCGTATAATCGATTTTCAATGGTTCGCTGCTTTTTTACCTCCAATTTGCTGAGCATTTCCCTATTTTAAAAGAAATGACTGCTGTTTTCTTATATCAGTGCAATCATGACGTATGATTTGGAATATTGAATGAACTAGGTTGAAATACGTTTCACTTTTGTTTAAAATGCACATTTATTATATTCATTTAGGGATATTCTGTACGTTACACGACTCAAGCTTGTAAAGATACATGTTATTTACAGTGCATGATTTGGTGATGCTTTCTAAATAAATCATCTACCTATATCCACAGTGC
This sequence comes from Bruchidius siliquastri, assembly GCA_949316355.1. Lineage (NCBI taxonomy): Eukaryota > Metazoa > Arthropoda > Insecta > Coleoptera > Chrysomelidae > Bruchidius > Bruchidius siliquastri. Next base: position 36,810,632 of record OX438533.1, on the reverse strand, counting down.
ATGAAAAATTGTGTGAATGTAGAAATCTGTCATTTCAAATTTCAGATTGCAAAGATAACTACAGCTCTGCAATAAAAGGCATAAAACAATATCTTTAAAAAAAGGATAAAATGTGGGTGTAGGAAACACCTGCGCAATGCCGCTTTAAACCACGTCAATGACTCCACAACTTTAAAGCATATCTAGTATCACGTTTTCTTGGTGATCCACCTCAATGGCTCCACCGCTTTGAATCACCAATTTTCACCAATTTTCAAATCTAACGGAAGACCGTCCAGATCATACCGATTTTGAACATCGAATGATTGTACTATTATCTACTCCACCCTATAGACATATTTATAATCAAAAGTATATAAAACAAAAAAAGGTATCATACGACGCATCATACCATAAAACCGACATCAATCATTCTGAACGTCATCCTCTCCCACATTCTATCCCTTAGTGAAGTGCATTTATATTAGACCGACCTCATCATATCAAAACGCGATCCATCTTGTTGAACCTTTCCAATTTTTTTGAAAGTAATTATATTTCGCGTTGCCGCTCCTATCTTATTAGACGATATACAATGTATATAAATAGTTTGTTGTATCAAGCAGAATTCTCATTGTGTGGGTGAACATATAAGTTGGGTGCTTCATTCATTACGTACAATGTGGGTGGCGAAACAATATTATTTAAATTGGAGGCTCCCCCAAAGAACTGGAGAAACTGAACATCCCTTTTGATTAATAAGCAAAGGAGGCATGATTTTGCAGTACAGGTTCTTCGTTGTTATAAGCAAATCGTCTTTCCTTCCCTCTCTCTCTCTCTCTTCTCTCCATCTCGTTCCTCCTCTCTCCATTTAACCTACCAACTATCAACTGAACTGAAAATTGGTTTATCTACATTTCCACATAATAAGCATTGCATTAATAAATTGATTGGCTAACATCATGAATCGACTCAATCCCAGTCAGCAACAATACTAGTTATCACACACACATGAAAAAAATTCGCGATTCAAGAATTGCGATATTCTTGTGAAGATAAACTCACGACAAGAACATCTGATCTCAAGACAATTGATCTGATAAGAAAATTATTATTAATTTGAACCAAGTAAGGCATATTTTCGAGTTCAATACTCATTTTAAAAGAATATACTCTAAAGAAGAATATAATTTTCTTCACAACAAGTATTCAATGTCTTGATTGTAAGGTTATTATATTTTCCAATGGAACCCCATTTACTTCAATCAAGATTACGAACATCTTGCGATTCGCTCCGAGTAACTCATTTACTTATTTCTCGTCGCCATATACGTCGACGGCGTTTCAGCGGCACGCGTGTGTCTGATTCTGCACTCGTTATTTTCTATTGGATTTAACTTCTATCAACACCCTCTCAGGTCTAAGATTTTGGTATTCTCACATCCAAGACTTTCCCAGGTTTGAATTGAAAATATTTTCTTAAATTAACTATATTATCAAAAATACAGTATTCTTCTACATATTCTTGATCTAAGAATTTATTTTTATGTGTGCATTAACTCTACCTAAGCAATAAACATAGTAATTGCAATTAGACAGACTATGCCTGAATAGGCTCGACATTGTTTCTACTATTGAACTGTGATGACGTTTTCACAATCATTTCACAAATTCCAGTAAATAGCAACAAAAATTCATAGAATTCAATTTAATGTGTAGGTTTCAATGAAGCAAGAAGGCTACCTTTCACTTGAAATGCTGAGTTGGTCAAATTACCAAGTATTTTATCCTTACCACGTTTATCAGGTAGTAGCCTATTGATCATTGGTGGTGTAGCCAATTGTGATTAACAGTATAAAGATGTAGAAATACGTCTAGACATGTTAATCTATCGATGACTCATGTTATTTTTCATCAGTGTAAAAATTTATTTCGCTTTAAAAGTTTTCCGTTATGTTTTCCCACTCCGATCTGTGCACAGAGCGAATGCAATTTTCATGTTTTGCTTAGTCCACTATGCAATTGCGTTTTCAAAGTTGTTATAACACTGTATTTTTTCGGAGCAACAGCAGCGTTAGGCGTAGTTAATTCATTTGACAGTTTGTAAAACCACACTAAACAAACCTCAAACAGCGCCAGCATAAATACCCCTTAATCGGCTTAGGAAAAACACATTTCGGTTTTCCAGCAAACTGACAGGTCAGGGCTTGGAATCAAGAATCTAATACCAGATATCTAGTATGAATTGGGGCCTGATTGTAGTATCTGGGAGTAACTGATGATATTCTTCCCTTAGTCGGAGATAGTTATTGGACAGTACGTATACTGCTCGATTATTCAAAGGCTTCCGATGAAATTGATCATAAATAATCCATTGCCCTTTCCAATTAAGAATCATTTGATCAGACATCAATTTTATGTAAATGGGTTTTCCATAACTAAGCAGTTACAAACAGACTGGGAAGTGAAGCATCAGGTTGTATACGTATCATTATTAACTCGTGCTACGAAATCCTGCAAAATCATAATTTTTGAGGCACATTTTTCTTCTCGCCTGTAGATAAACAAATTGAGAAACTATCGTAATTAAATCTGTGAGCTCAAGTTCAAATTAGTTTTCTTTATCTTCCTTTGACATGCATCTGTAGTTGCAAGTGGCCAGGTTAAAGCATCTGCCTTTATTAAGTTGAACGATTATTGTATTTCTGAGTCCTCAAAAGACTGTGAACCAACTTGGTTGAGTATGCTTCATGGAAAGATCTAGTCGATATTCTACAAGCCTATAGATGGGCCATGAGCGTTTATCCAGAATTTCTTATGGTTTGTTCTTGGATCCCAAATGTGGGGTACTGCGTTACTATCTTGGAATTGCACTGCTGTATGTAGTATTTTATCTCATAGGAGAGGCAGCTTTCTGGTTATTGTACGGTGTTCCGTTATGTCCTCTTCTGGATTCACCAACAATATGTATATTCTAGCCCTTCATAATAATTCATACTAAGTTCTCCTTCATAACACAACTTTGATAAAGTCTACCGAGGCAGCCGAAACGTCAGTGAACATGAATAAAAAGACAACCTCAGGATAAGCTCCAGAAGTTACATTATTACTTTTATTTTGTGTATAAGAACTTTCTTTCCACGAATTTGATATAGTGCGGCCCTGATTTCTGAGCACTGTAAAACCTCTCTCCGTGCGAAGCGGCAAGTGTTGGGTCTCCCATCAACGCCCTCTCTGTCGTCGTCCGGGCCAAAAGACTTCCGGTTCACCTGATTTGAGCCGACTTGACAATAGCTTCAGTTGTATTCAAATACCGAAAGTACTTTTAATGCGAGCAGACACCTTCTGATCCCGACCGAGGACTTAACGTAGCAGTTCAAATGAACTTGTCAATGGAATCGGGTCTTATGGGGTGCAAAAATATTTCGGAGACTTTATTTCATTGAATTTCCATATGGGTATCCAACGTTACTTGAAATAAAGTCTCAAAAATCACATAGACGAATAATTAAACCTTTAAGACTGCCAAGAAATCTTGAGGCATTTAATTTGTGTCGACCAGATTTGGTTGAGGTGTTTCCGAATCAGAGCAGATACATCACAACATAGTATTTCATGAATACCTTCAAGTAAATCTTTGGCCATTATTGAATTCGATATTGTTGTTTGATTAGGCAGTTCTAAACGATTTTTAAAGCCAGCTGGTGTTCCTCAAGGATTAGTCCTGTCATCTCCAATGCTCTTCCTATTGTATATAAACTAACTCTTGGCGGTATTATCCAATCCTATCTACAGCTTTGCAGATGACAAAAGCCTCATTTTCTGCTTCGCGAGAGACCATTTTTAAACAGGCGCAGCTTGTCCAGATTATTGAGGAAATTTAAAGAATTTTCGAATGGGAATCGGCAAATGGAGTTCGGTCAAACGCACAAAATACTCAGAAAGCAACCCTGACATTCTTGTCAGGGTTGCTTTCAAATGAACTTGTCAATGGAATCGGGTCTTATGGGGTGTAAAAATATTTCGGAGACTTTATTTCATTGAATTTCCATATGGGTATCCAACGTTACTTGAAATAAAGTCTCAAAAATCACATAGACGAATAATCAAACCTTTAAGACTGCCAAGAAATCTTGAGACGTTTAATTTGTGTCGACCAGATTTGGTTGAGGTGTTTCCGAATCAGAGCAGATACATCACAACATAGTATTTCATAAATACCTTCAAGTAGGTCTTTGGCCATTATTGAATTCGATATTGTTGTTTGATTAGGCAGTTCAAAACGATTTTGGAAGCCAGCTGGTGTTCCTCAAGGATTAGTCCTGTCATCTCCAACGCTCTTCCTGTTGTATATAAACTAACTCTTGGCGGTGTTATCCAATCCTATCTACAGCTTTGCAGATGACTAAAGCCTCATTGCCTGCTTCACGAGAGACCATTTTTCAACAGGCGCAGCTTGTCCAGATTATTGAGAAAATTTGAAGAATTTTCGAATGGGAATCGGCAAATGGAGTTCGGTCGAACGCACAAAATACTCAAAAAGCAACCCTGACAAGAAAATCACATGCTGATCTGCCAGCCATGGAGATGGAAGAACGTCCAATTCCTGAGCCATAATCCTTCAAGCTTCTGGGCATCACCATCACCAATAAAATGTCCTGAAGCTTCTGAACACAAGCCAGAAACAAGAAATACATGTAACCGATGCGCCTGATCTCACAAAGGATCTCCAAAGTCTGGAGCATGGAAGCAGGGTGACTGATCTGTGTAAAGATATTATGATTTCAAATCCAGAACAACAAACCACTACCATCCAGAGATACCGTGTTTCGTTCTTCTGGAGACACTTGGCATTGTGGAATGGGCTGCCAAGGAGCTTTTTCACCAAGGGTTACAATTTATAGTCATTCAAGGTCAATTTAAATAAACATTTGTATTGTCGTAGCGCTTCTGGAGTGCGATTGACTCCCTGAACTTGCAGTAGATGCTCCGTCAAGAAAAGCTGGCCTCTTGCGACAGTCTGAGCAGTTAGGAGGATGACCAAATTCCGAGGAAGAAGATCCAATGTCGCTCAGATTATCAAATTTCTATCCCCTTGAATGAAACGCTGATCCGTGATTTTATATGGTAATCCCATTTTGTTATGTAGAGCGAGCTAATTTTCCGAGTGCACGGCGGTATGAAAGGATTACAAATTGCTTGAGCTCCGAGCTTAATAAAATTGAGAGCAGGAAAAAGGGACGAGACCCGCCGAATAGTCCTTTATGAATATATTTGTTCCAGATACGACCGTCATTCAAAAATAATTATTGTTCTCCGTGGAAGGCAGAAGCGACTGAGAATGAAAAACTAAAAGAGAGACAAATATACAAATATATACAGACTGAGACGGAGAGGTGATCCAGATTGATCATGTTCCATTCAAATGGGAAAAAATAATATTATATGGTTGCAGTGAAATTTCTTCGATTTTCAGAAGCATGTAATTGGATAGTATCGAAACTCTTTGTTTTAATGAGACTGAAATATTGCCAGAAATCATTATTTCAATATGCGCGACTTTATTAAGTGTGGTCAACTTACACTAATTACACTAATTATTTAAAAACCGGCAAAAAGTTGCAGGATTCTTTTCTTTCAGCTGATATATTCAAAAAACTATTCATTATAGAAAAATTGGAGACGAAAAAGGTTACCTAATTCAATTTTACAAAAGATTCAGGTGGTTTAAAATAGAAAAATGCATGCTTAATAATGCAGATATAGGAAGAATTCGAAAAGATTTCAATTTATCAAAATAGTTTGAGCTTCCTTTTGTGCGTGATGGAGTTTTCTAGAGTCTAGTTTTTGTTTAGGTCTTTTTAATTTGAACTTTTCTCCCGATTGCAAAGTTATTGTGCAAAGATTATTCAACTTATTTTGATGAAATTTAGTGTGATAATTTCCTGAACCAAATAGTTCTTTTGGCCGAATGTAAAAGTTGTACCTATCATTTGATTACTCAAGAAAAAATGCGAAAGGTTTGGATTTTTTTACATAGCTTTCGGTTTGAAAATCTGTTTCAAACCGCCTAGGTCTTATGTCAAATGGACGATTTCTAAGCGTGGCGCACGGCAACTTACAAAGTCAATGTTCTAACACTCGCACTGAGCATCGGATCTACTATAGACATGCATTAGCTTAGGCTATAATGACGAGTCTAGGCTAAGTACAAAAAATGCATATCATAGTGGAGATCAATAATTTTTTCTCATGCAATTCAACTCTAAAGCGATTAGTTATTTATAGAATAGTGTAGAATTAAAGACTTCTTGTAAGAACAGTATCATGCTCAATTCATTATACTACCATGCCACCTGTATAGTACGTATGTATTAGCAAATTGTGTGAGTTTCCATTATGTTCAATACAATGAGAGTTAATAATATTCCACGGCTTCAACAGGTGCCCGGGATAGAATTGATAATTCATTTGATATTACACCATGCCATTTAGTGATAATCAGGTAAAAACAGTTTATCGCACGTTAAGCTATTATCAAAACATAAGCTCCGAATGAAATACGCATATAGCATTGAAATATATGTAGATTTTAAGAAAGAGAATTTTTGCTTAGCATGCAATCCACAGAACCTACTGAATCAGATTTTAAAGAATGTAGGGATGATTAAAAACTCCCATGAGTAGAGTGTCGGAGCTATTTTTTTAAAGAATCACAAATTGCAAAACTAAGAAAATTAATATTCAATGCTGTCCAGGTGTTAGGAACTTGGACTTCGTAAGTTGCCAATAGAGAGCGACACTTGAAGATGACTTGATAGTGAAATTAATTTGAAGCGTACTTGATGGCCTTCGCGAAAATGTATATTTACACATCTTTAACAGACTTTCTATTATTTTCATCTGTATATATGTATATATGTATCTTTGAAAAAGAATCTTCGAATACTATTTTCACCAACTTCAAAACGTCAGATTAATTTTAGATTTTGCACACTTATCAAGGACCGACTACAATACACCTGTTTGATAAGTTTGTCCAGTATTGCTTTGCATTTCCAAATTCTTTCTTATAAAAGTTGTATTTAAATAATATTATCAACCAATTTTTATTCCGCATTTGCAGAGGCTCAATCGCTGTTATGGGCTTTTATCGTCTGTATCTGCGTGTGGGGCAGAGAGGGGTTTGACCCTCAAACTCTACCGTATCTGCGTAACGCCATCATATCCCTAAAACATCAAACTAAACGGTAATTAGTGAACGCAACATTACATAACCAAACACAAGCCCATGGACGCGAGTGGGTTGCCGTCATCCATATAGAAATAATTTAAAAAAAAAACACACGCGCACAAGCACATCGCCCATCATATATACATAAATTGTTTGTTTTAACGAAAGATAAAACAGCCTTCCTATATATAATGTTTTATTTTCGAAATTTCCAATTACCTCGTAGCAGTCTCGCGCCCTCGTTTACAGTTTCGCCGAAATCTTGTTAGGCTGTAAATAGCCTATCAAAAATATCAAATTACAATAAACAATATCCAATTAGCGAGGAACAGCGAGTTGAAAGACTACCCTTTAAATTATAATCCGAGAATGAGAATTGTTTTATTCATAAAAGGTAGTATGCCAGTTGTTCATACTTTTATACATACGGGTATGACTGCAGCCATGAGGAGCACTGTTGTTTTCATCCGCTTTGCACGTGAGCTTTTCTTAAAAGGCTCACACTAGACTTTAAGCGCGGAAATCAGCAGTGCATTACAGACCTGGCTTCCATCCAGCTGGAAACCTTCATCAAAACTGCTCAAGCCAATTACTTTCTAAGGCTTCACAAAGAGAAGCACTTACCTGGAGTCTTCTACAAATATCTAGAAGAGCATGGGTTGTATAAGCAGTTGACCTTCTGTTTCCTAAGGTCTAGTGGGTTGAACTCATATATTGGGATCTTCATAATGACTTGCCAAGATGGTATCTTCAACACATTGGTATGTTGCAGTGTGATAGTATGGAAGTACCCGTTACCAGCTGTAGATTACGCCGAAGGAAGCCAGAGATGCTGATGGATCTCCTGTCGACGCTGGCACTGCTTGCGTCTATCGGCTCTGCGAGTGGTATTATTTGAGCTTGTGTACGTTAATAAGCCCCATAGTTCTCCTCGACCTCAAAAAAGGAGATGTTCGCTACTGAGTTCTCGGTTATTGGCAAGATGGAAATCCTCTTGAAAGGGAAGAAGAAACAGATCATGGACCCAGCGGACCTCAACGAGCTTTGCAATCGTTAGTCAGATCACATTGTTACTCCGCTAGTGATGGTCATTGGATCCTTTGGTGGGATAAGGAACACGCTGAGTGCTACTCTAATATGTATAGCAGCTCGAAAGATGCCCGAAACTGAAAGATTTCCCAAGAAGCGACTGTGTTCTCAAATATAAACCGTGGAACCTAAACAGACGAATCTTCCCAATACCATCCCGAATATTTAAGCGGGCAAGAATTCCGGATTCCCCGGATTTTCTATTCGATATATAGGGACATTTGTCGGCCATTCGTATTCAAGCCACGTACCAGCGGGCTACGAGGGAAAAATTCAACTAAGATATATCCCAAGATACAATTAGAGCTGCTGTCGAAAGGTCGGCCAGCGATATTAATTTTTTTCTCGGGTGGCGAAGGAAGAAAAACGGGTCAGTAGCGTGAGGTGATGAAGCTTCCCAGCCTGGGGAGTGGCAATAAAGATACGACCGTAATGGCCACTGTAAACACTTTTGTGAATGTTTTTGTGCGTACGGCTCGGATAGATCTCTTCGCACAAACGGAGGCCGACGGTCTTTTACATTCCACGCCAATAGGCGGGGAAAGTCTTATTGTACTCGAGATAAATTTCGAAGATCGGACAGCTTCAGTACGCTTCTCAAACCAGGGGCCGAAGCAGGCCAAGGCTTTGGGCTATGGTATGAAAATTTTGAACAGTAAGCGCTTAGGTAAGTAATTTAAGGCAAAGGTTCTCAACGTGGGCTTTGAGGGACTTTGTGGGGAGCGGTAGGAGGCTCCGAGAAGGCGTTGATTGTTCTATGGTGCGGAGAAGCCGAAGAAGTTGAGTTTGAAGGGGCGAATCATTTTGAAGATAGAACGGAAAAAGGAAGAAAAATTAAACAAGTAGAGTTTCTTAGACGAGTGGGAAATGTTTTTAGTCGACAGCCTTTGTTCACCCTTTTTCAAAACAGCTTCATTGCAAGTAAAAGATTTAGGGGGGTCTCTAGAAAAGATCTCATTGCGGCTGGTGGGCAGAATAAGGCTGAGAACCTATCATTTAGGGAAATACAACATTCATGATACTTCTTATTTGCAAAGTATACCATGTTCCTAGATGTTTATTTTTTCGGTTTATTATATGGAAGTATCATCGACATATAACATTGTGAAAGACTCAATAGCACCTTTTTTATTATTATTATTATTATTATTATTATTATTATTATTATTATTATTATTATTATTATTATTATTATTATTATTATTATTATTATTATTATTATTATTATTATTATTATTATTATTATTATTATTATTATTATTATTATTATTATTATTATTATTATTATTATTATTATTATTATTATTATTATTATTATTATTATTATTATTATTATTATTATTATTATTATTATCGATACATAATATTCAGTTAAAATGTAATCCTTAGTAAAAGTCACTAAAACAGAAATGGAACAAACGAGACCCTTTTATAAAAGAGATACCTACGCTTTGAAATACAGTACATCATGAAAATATTGAAATGGTTTGAATTTGCTTGAGATGCATAGGAAATCTACTATGTTAATAAGTTACATAATTTCGATATAAATATTATTTATCCATTTAGAAGGCAAATGTGTGAATAATGATATATGCTGTGCCTCCCATTTCTCCCAATCACACCACTCCTCTCCCGCCCCCAATTTTTTACCCCCAAAAATAAAATGAAACATGATCAGAAGCCTTGTAATTTTTCTAAAACAAAGTTTGTTCGTTTTTATTTTGAAGAAAATTCCATTGAACCGGTCTCATAAAACTACATAGCTTTTCCGTCCTTTTCACACTACACTAGTGTCAACGTTTCAGCAGAATCTCTGACGGACTGACAGGCAGACAGACAAATAGACTGACGGAAATGTTTTTTTTTTGACGTATATCTCAGTGTCAGGAAATATCGAGAGAACAGAAAAACTCGAATTAATATCTTTTCATGATTACAATAATTCCCCGAGGATCTCTTGGAGTGATAGGGTCTCAAAAGTGGAACTACGACCGAGGATACAAAAGCAGGAAGAAATAATTAGCACCCTCAAAAGGAAAAAACTAGAGTACCTTGGTCGTGTTATAAGGGGACCCAAATATGTACTACTACAAAACATTATGGAAGGGAAAATCAAGAGCAAGAGAAGCCAAGGAAGACGAAGAACCTCTTGGCTGAAAAACTTGAGGGACTGGTTTGGAATGACGTCAAATCAATTGTTTAAACCAGCAGCAAACAAAGTCAGAATTGCCATGATAATATCCAACCTCCGCTAGGAGATGGAACTTAAAGAAGAAGAAGAATAATTTCCTGGCCCTAGCCTAGGCAGTTTCGGAATATAAAGATATCATTATGCAACGCGGTTGTAATTGAGCTTCTTTGAATATACATCAACCCGAACGGTTGTATCAGGACAAAAAGGGACTACGCGGCAGGATACCAGTTTTTGAAATGCAAATAAATGAAACGATTTTACTTGGCCTCGGCTGTCTCATCTAGTCCGCATTTTACCGGCATTATCGAGTTAGCCGAGCCCGCTTAAATTTCGTTACGATGGGATGGATATTCCAGGATGTGACAGTACACCATACCACTCGCTCCACGTCGGAATGGATCCATACCTTCTTTTGCCGTAATAGATTTATATCTTCTCCGTCGTGCAGTACTGAACAAGCACATCTGTATTTCCTTATCCTACATTCAATTCAACAATAGAGACTTAACAGGTATAAACGAGAGAAGTGTTGTGATCCGAAAAATACTAAAATTTGGGACAATGCGTTTGTCATGTTGATGATGGTTTTTGTCTTGGTCACCCCGTAGTGCTTAGATTTCAATGGCCCTCCGAAAGAAATATCTTCTGATCATCTGAGGTTATAGTAGGAAGGAGATTCTCAATCCTTCTCACAACCTGTACTCCTCTAGCCCCCCCCCTTCCAAAAATCGCCTGCACTACGCCAATGGTCTTATTATGCCAGCGGTCATTAATATGGAGCTTTGGTTGATATCCGCCGTTCCCAAGCCAAGTAAACGAGATACAGATTGAATACACAATTCTGGAGTGAGAAGATTCCACAACTTTACTTGTTGTGGTCAGTCCTCGAACCGGTGTCTGCAGCATTCCGTTTTGACGTAACTGCTATCTAAGGTACGTTCTCGCTCGTCTCTTTCAGTTTCTCCCATTTCAAATCCAACACGATCTGATACACACATCACCCAGGCCAGTAATCGCCTGGGCATTCAAGCGAACATAGGTATCTCCATTGTGCGATGTCGCGTGATTTCACTACCTGGGAAATAGTTCACTATAATATTTCCTAGCACAGTAATCGATATACCGATCTTAATTGATATCACCAAACACCATCTACAAAATCTTACAAACAGACATAATCGTATCCATATTTTCCACACCACCACTCAAAGCGTCCTAGCTTTAAAGTGAAAAAAACAACCGCGTAAAGCTAGAAACTCCTTCCATTGTTTGCTCTGGTTTGCGGACCGAGCAAACTTCACACACACGATTTGCGGCTCGTCTTACAGTCGAACGGTATGAGTTTTTAGCTGAACCAGCACCAAACAGGTGAAACACAGTCGATACTTTGCTGGAAGTTTCCTTATCTTGCACCTACTTGCATTCCCAGTGCAGTCGAGCGTTGACCATACGAGGTATGTCGAAGAATGAGTCTCAGTTTCAGGCTTCTTTGATACGATTTTCAGTTGTCATACTGCTAGCCTGGATAGTACATTGTTATGTTATTGTAATAACAATGTCGATAGTATTAACAATAACAAGAATTTTATACATACAACATATATTTCTTGAAGCAAAAGATATGAGACCTTACAGTTAATAATGCAAGATAAGATTGGAGACAAACGGAGGCCAAGCCGAAAACGTTCCTTATGACTAAACAACTCAAGACGGTTAGGCAGAATGATTTGAATTGGCAGTCAGCAAAGTAAAATGGGTCAGAATGACCATCGAAATTCACTGAAGCTATATAGCTGTTTTTGATCTAAATCATGGAGAAGACACCTGCTGACACTAACACAAACTATTGAAATACAAAATAAAGACTTAGAATAAACTATCAAAAATATTATAATGCGATTGGATAAATATACAAATCAGTATGCCAAAGATTAATTCTAATGTCTAACTCTGAGGAATTGTTTAAATATATTTTTTTTATATCCACTGGATCCATGCTTCTAAAAGCAATTTAGAGGCAATTTTAATTCTTAGGAGCATTGTAGGAGGAATATATTGAGAACAAAGATGTTTTATAATCGGAAATTTCTATTACGCATAAATTTCTTTAGGCGTATAGCATCAGCGTGTAGATGTGCTAGTCTATTAACTTTATGGCAATCAGCTAATTTCAAAAGTATAAGTGATTGACACAGTTAAAGCTTCATCTGTAACGTAAGTTTATCTCAATTTAAGTGAATTTGTTAGTAGTTGTAAGTTAGCTTAATGACCTTTGGCATATATAGAAAATCAAATGTCAATATAAAATCCAGGCTGGCTTTGTCGACAGTACCAATCCTATTTTTTTTATGGCCAAAAATCATATACTGTGATTTTATTGGATTCAATTCCAAGTTCCGTTATAACATTGAATATTTAGTTGGTCTGCAACATCCCTGATAGCTTGGATAGACAACAGCGGTGATGATGACCCTTACATCTACTATAAAGGCAAATTGCTCAACAAAGCATTTACAGGAACTACAAAATGCGGGCTATAATATACCTAGTAATAAAAGATTCAATTATCTTGAATTTGGTTTTGAAATCAAGCCAAGCATTGCTATCAGAAGATCTACGTGTTGTTTGTTTTGAGTGCGTTACATCCAAGAGTTCGAAAGAAAAACAGTATTAGAATTGGAAACTTTTCCTACACTCCTCGTGCTTATCGTACAAGCGAAACCCAGGCAAATATTTGCCTGCAGATGCCACATATTTCTTTGCTATTTACGTCTATAAATCACCTGGTAGTGCGCATGAGAGGACGTATCGGAAGTTTGAGAAGCTTTTTACAATGAAGTGCGGTTGGAGTAAGTTTGGTGCAACTTTATTTCTAATTGGATGCACTGGAACTAGTTTGACTGACAATTTTTTCACGCTGAATCTATTGATTCCTGTCAGAAAGCTTTAATATTGCATTACATATCACATAAGTGCTATAGTAGTAGTAAATATATTCTTTGATAATAGTAAATATCTAAATATAATCAATTATAATATACTTATAGGATGATGTACAGCGCGTGATTTTACTACTCACAGATACTAAGCCTTATCAGTCTCTGGGAGGGAGAAGGACTTACCTGTAAAAAAAGGAAAGAAATTAGTATAACTGAATGCTGGGTCTTAGTGGAATAATCTGTCATTTTTGTTAGGGACTAAAAAGCGACACCATGTTGGAAAAGGCCACAAGTATAATTATAAGAGAGATATTTCTCATATCAGGCCAAAATTAAGAATTCAGCGTTCACTCAGAGATGTAGAAGACTAATGAACATTTTATTCTATCGTGTGCTTAGCTAATAATGTTTATTCTATAGTTTCATTAAATGTTGGTCTCATGGTCTCATTACAATAAACTTGAATGTTAACTGTAGCTATAGTTTTTGTATAAAAGTCGATACCATAGTTGAAGCATCAACAATTAAATACCAAATTGTTCATGACATTCTCGACCTCGCGCCGCTCAACTCTGTTCAAAGGCGATGCGTATCAGAACTCACTTTTATCAACCGCCGTCAGCAAAACAGGAAGCTAGCTAGCTTGCTTTTGGTCATTAGCCGTTTCTAGTAAGCGTCGAAACTCGTTCGAGCTGAGCATATCCGGATGAAATTATGCCGCGTGCGGCGCAACAAAGTCAACACTAAAAACTGTTGAAACGGGCGACAATGAGAGCCGCTAAAGACCGTCTCTTCTGCTAAATTTACCGCGAGATACTCACTTGATAAATGGAAAGGCCTGCTAGATAATTATTAGGAACAATACAGCCGGTATTAACCCTCTTTTGTTTTCCTGTTCTCGTAGCCTCATCCCTACATTTTTATTTGAAATGAGATCGATGGAACTGCGGTGTGGGTAACACGTTCCAATAACACACAATTTATCTTTTTGACGAGTGAGCTTAGAGCTATTAGTACGAGCAACTGGAGCCACAGCATCCAATATAGCAAGTAATCAATCAGCTGTAATATTTTCAGACGCAAAAATTGGTCATGCAGGCGGGAAAAACATAGATACGGACTACAGTTTTGAGATCGATTTCTTTATTCAGGCTGTTTAAACTATACGCACCCATCACATGCTTCATTCATACCATTCTTTGAAAGATATCAACAAAACTGATAGAACTCTAGTATCAACTTCCAGGCCAGCTATCATAAGCAATAATGTAGCAAGAAAAGTACTGCCATTTAGGTTTATCCACATTTTAACAAGCTTTTATTTTTTAACTTGCAATGTATGTAAAATTTGTATGCACGTTTAGTTTGGATAACTTTGCATGGTTAGCTATATGACATCATTCTAAATCCAACATGACGGAACAGCCAAGATGGTGGACTAGTTATTTTCGATGCCCTCCTACAATATGGGTATCAAATGAAAAAGCTTGTTGAGAGTAACCTGAAAAATGAAGTGACGTCTCTCTAAATCCAATATGGCGGAACGCCTAAGATGGCGGACTAGTTATTTTTAACGCTCTCCTGCAATATGGGTATCAAATGAAAGGGGCTGCTGGGAATAACTCGGAAAATGAAGAGATGTCACTCTAAATCCAATATGGCGGAACACCTAAGATGGCGGAACACCTAAGATGGTGGACTAGTTTTTTTAATGCACTCCTACAATATGAGTATCAAATAAAGGGCTTGCTGAGAGTACCTCGAAAAATAAAGTGTTGTTACTCGAAATCCAATATGGCGAACTTCTAAAGATGGCGGACTAAGTTTTTCATGTTTTCCTACAATATGGGTATCAAATGAAAGTCCTGAGAAAACAAATGGAAGTAGAAAGAAGATAGTGATTCGTTGCTCCAATCCTTCTGAAATTTTTGTGTACTGTGGTTTTTGCAGAACTGTCGAGTGATAACTAGCCTAACTAAGCTTGTAGCTAGATTTACCTGTGTAAATGAATAACTACAACAAATAACTCGATCTGATTAATTTTAATTTTTAAAATTTTAAAACGACTATTTAATTCTCGTGAGAAGCCTTTATGTCATATGAATTGTGTTACGTTATAAGTTGATAGTGAGGGTTTCAAATGAAAAGTTTATTTCAGTCTTTTTAGCGCATATAAATGAAAGCTTCTTTTTAAAAAAGTTTTTTTACTTTTAATTTATTATGATTTAAATACAAATAGATGAAATATGACAGCTAATTACAGCGAAAACTTCACCCAATGACTGATGCAGGGATTCTATTTGACTGGTTTAGGTGTCAAGTGAAGCCTTTTCCAAGCACTCACTGACACACAGATTATTGACAGAGCACGAACTATGTGTGAATAATGTAAAAGCTTAGATTGTGTAACCAATCTTTGATATTTTTTACCTCCAAGGAAATCTAAGCTACGGAACACAAATTCAAAAATGTGGCTCTTGTAATGCTAGCAAGTTCGATCGAGTACATGTTTTATAAAACCCCAGTAGAATCTCTCTCAATTAGTATGTCACAGCAGCGGCATTAATTGTCATCAAATCCTGAACGAGCGACCACAAGCGGACCATTTGCGGCATTATGTAGATTAGGTTCGCCCGCAATCGGCATAATGAATCCCGCCGAAGGGCCGAATCCCTTTTGGCGAATCTTCGCAGATCATCCCTCAAAGCAACTAATAATGGATAGATGCGGACAGAACGGCCTACCCAGATGTACTGAGGTTACAGTTCAGGAAACACAGGCCAATTATATATTTATATTGCCCGGGCAATTAAAAAGTGGCCAAAGGGTTATGACCTTATGAGAAATTATATAGAAAATACGACTCTGCCCGAGCATTATGTATAACGCTGGAATTTGATTTTTTGAGGTCAGGCGCGATGACCTGAAGATGATTGAAGATAGCAGAACAACCGAAACGTTGTGAAACTGCTACTTACTTACTGAGTGATTTTACTGAACTTAATACAACCAGCCTCTTCAAGGACCTGTACTCCTAACAAATGACTGTCCTGAAGATTGCCTAATATAGGTCGAAACGTCGTCTAAGCGATGAAAGAAAATCCTACCCTTTTTATTTGGGCCTAACCCCAACCATTTGTTTTCATTCAGAATCTATTATGACTTTTTTCATATCGAATATTCAATATACCAAAACCGTACTGCATGTTCAAGGAAATTAGGCTGGACCTTTTTCGGGTGACATCTGTTGCACTCCAGGTGCTAGGACCTTCGGCTTCGTAAGTTGTCAATGGGCGTCCTCAATAGAGGGCGACACTTAGATGAGTTGATGTTGCTACCACACCTTCGACTGGGTTATGTATATACCACCCGATTGGTCTCTACAGTTAGACCGCCAGACTAGACTGACGAGTCTAGGCTAAAAACGAAACATGCATGTCTGTAGCAGGTCTGATGCCTGGTGGAGAGAATATACTTGAAGTCTTGAATAACTGTAGCTGCAACAGCTCAATCAGCCATATCAATTTTACCCCGCGTCCGGCCTCATTCGTAATTAACAACGAATAATATTGTAGGCGGCAGCGGTCTGTACCGCCTCAATTTCCTTCCCGGAGCGAAATCAGGTTGGAAATTGAATAGCGCCATAAGCGAGAATAGGCTCCGGCGGAGATGAGGCGGTATCAAGGCAATTCGAATTCTGATATGGCTGACCATTGCTCAAGGACTGCTTTAGGAGTAGTTATAGCTTTCTACCACAACACTCGACAATAAAGAATTTATTATAGGATTGTCCACTAACAATTAATGATAAATGACGTCAAATAGTATGACGCTGTACCTTCCACGGAATGGTAACAGTTTGGATCGGATTTTGGGATTGTTGATAGAACAAATTTTAAAATAATAAAAAACTAATTCTGTTGAATTCAAGAACTCTAAGCCTTGCAAGTTGTCTAATAATTTCCATTATTTGCAATATCTCCAAAATTCAGTTGAAGCTTACCAGCAGCACTAAAATTCAAACACAACCTACAATAAAGTGATAGAAGTTTATTATGAACACAAAGTCAACCTGCTTGGGTTGTTTTTAAGAGAGTGAGTAGCTAAGTCATCGTGGGAATATCGCAAACAAATCTGACAGTTGCTTACTACAAGATAATGGTAGAGAAATTATATTATTTACCTAAATATAAGCCAAACATCAGATGCAGATCTGATCTATGAAATTCCTCACTGTGAATGATTATGGCCAATGTTTATAGAGCAAAGGAAACAAAACAAAAAAAAACAGAGTTGCAAGGCAAAAGTCATCATCAGAATTTTTTTACTATTACTGTTTTCAGCAACTTATGATAGGAAACGAGATGTTATCCCTTATTGCGAATAAGTTTTGATCTAAAGGTAAGGATATTCTGCTTACATTTTAATGTAGTGACTTTGAAACCTAATTAAGAAAAAAAATTCAGCGCCTTAAATTTTTTTTAATGCAATTTATATTCTTTATCTTCCTCACAATTTTACTTCTTCTATAGTTGATACGTCAAGTCATTTAGATTTTAATTTTATTTATCTTATAGTTTTCAGTGTTCTTCAAAAGCTTGAATCTCGAAATGGTTTTTTCTGAACTGCATTCAACGGATAAAAAGGGAAGACAAGGTAATAATGTATCAGTTTCAAATGATCAACATTTTTCTCTTTGCATCTTGAAGACGTAAAATAAACGCAGAGATAGAATTAAAGGATACATTCCAGAAGTTACGTCAGTAGAATGGGATTTCGTAGGAGCTAGATTGATAAGCACGTGGGAAGGAAACCTATAGCTACGTATAGCAGCTAGATGCAGGGAGAATAAAAACTCAATGTCGGAGAAAGCCGGCATATGGAAACCATGTAGGATGATATTCATTTATAAAAGAAACACCGCCACTCCACAATATCTCCGAAATTCAGAGACTACAAAGAAAACTTGTGCATCACGTCATCACGAAAGAATAGTCAGAGTAATGAACATCGTCGTCACGACTCACTCCAAGGCAATATATAAAGAAAACTTTAGGTTGACGAAAGAGGCAGAGCTGGACTGGCCATAAAGAGGGGGTGAGTGAATTCTGGTAAGAATTCATAAAGGGTAAGATTTTCACTTTTCTATGTTTTGACAATTTGCTCTCATCATATCTAAATTTACTTGAATAGTTCAACAGTTCTGAAACCCTGTCAAAGTCTCCAATAATCTGATACTGCCAGTCAAAGTTCAGTGATCTATAGCAGTCATCAGTAGTTGCTATAAATTGGAAAATATTAGCTCCCAATCGAAAAAAGTTATCTATATTATCTCTAGTCTCATACATGAATATAAATATATTTAATTTATGCTTCTTCATCCCTCTAATCGCAAACGTCTATGCTTCTGTCGAAGTCTTATCTGACTTGTCTATCCCATTCTTCTCCGTATTCCTCATAAAAGAGGGTATGCAATTATAAATTGACCATTCTGTCCATAACGCTTTTTTGGGTCACCAATATGTGAACATTTATACTTTGTAATATTTCTTCGTTCCCAATTATCTGTAACCTCAATAGTACACACCTTATCCAGAAGAAGTTCACTCATGTTGGGTCTTTGCATCTTCGGCTTTCCTTTTTCCCATACTGCTGACCCATATAACAGGATGTCCAATGTTTTGGAATCGATTTACAAGGCGTATTGAAAATTTTCATTAAAATTTATTAAAAAAGTATATTTCCATGGAAAGTCCTCAAGAATAACAATTCGTTTTTCAATCCTAATCTTTAATATTTTCTGGCGCTTGAGTATGCAATAGATTTGCTATCCTGAACAATGCTTTTCTGAAAGTACCGCAAGTCGACGGAGTTGAGAGTCTTGAAGTGGCGTCGATTCAACCATTTCCTGCAAACTGTATAAATGGCTGATACGTTTTAAAATGCCGTCCACCCTTTTCTAACAGCAGTTTTCGGAATCCCGCCCTGTATGGAGTACGGAGCAATGTTGGTGTCGCGTCGCCCACACTAAATTTCATTTTCTTGTTGGCCAAAGTTGGCGCGTATTCCACGCGCCACTCCGCGCGCTCTCAAGAATTCTTCTTCTCGCCACCATGTTCGGAATTTAATTAGGCGCTCGAGGAATGATATGCTTCTGTCAAACATGCTCCAAAATTGCCTCTGGCACAGCACAAGAGGGAGCTGTGTGACAAGTGAGTATTAATTTCCAGAATTTTCGGAAAAGTACTCTCAAGTGTGTGATCAAAAGTTTGGATTTAAACTTTGCGCCTTGTAATGAGACAATGAAGTGACAGGGATGGGCCGGAAAACTGTATTTTAGGCGACTGTGCATAATATTTTGACTTAATTTTCTTTGTTGTAAACGAGAATTATTATTGTCAATTTTTGTTCGACTATGAGTTAACAAAAAGCGTAATGTAAAATGTAATGTCAAGTAATGACCCATGTTTGGGCACTCATGCAGATAGTGTACCACGGACGCTCCTTACCAGAGGCACATAATACTTCCATTTTGGAATATGGTGAAAGTGATTAAAGAGAATATAATAAATTGAAAGTAAAAACACTTTTTTAGAATCAAGCTTTTGTTTAAATGTGCTAGAAAGAACAAAATAAAGTTTTCCTTCAAAAGTTTTACTATCAACTTATAACGTCGTTACACAATTTATATGATATAGGAACTTGTCGGGAGATTTACCTGTATAGATAAGCAAGTAAATTCAATAATTTGATATGATTGACCTTAATTATTAAAACTTCCAAACTAGGTCAATACGAGTACTTGAATCTCGCAACAGGCGATTGTGTAATGATGTTATAAGTTGATAGTAAATTTTCCGAAGGAAATGCTTGTTTAATTCTCTTTAGCTCATATGATAAAAGCTAGTTTTCAAAAAACATGTTTTTATTTTTATCTATACAGGTCTGCAAAAACCCCATTACACCAAAATTTCAGACGGATTGCACCAACGGATTTTATGATCACTATCTTTTATTTGATGCCCATATCGAAAGGAATACATAAAAAACTTAGTTTGTAATCTTTAGAAGTCCGCCATAATGGATTTAGAGTGACATCACTCCATTTTTGTAATTATTCTCAGCACGCCCTTTCATTTGATGCCCATATTGTAGGAGTGCATTAAAAATAACTGGTCCGCCATTTTGGGTGTCCCGCCATATTGGATTTAGAGTCACATCACTTTATTTATTCTTCAAATTATTCTCAGCAAGCTCTTTCACCTCATATCCATATTGTAGGAATCTTGAAGGAGGAGAAGAACCTAACCTGCGTTGGAAGCGAGCATAACCAACCTCGCCATCGAAATCAGTGACCCAGAAAAGACCAGTGTTCTTTTTCAAACTAAATTTTTATCTGTGATAAAAGCAGTGAAAACCCTCAATTATTGTATTTTTTGAGATCGTGGCAAAACTTTGTTGTGATAAGGGGAAACAGACCTTGGATTCAAATTCAACAACTCAAAAATATAAAAACGCGGTCTAAACCCCATGCCAAACTTTTTATGTGTGTGGCTGAGTAATTTATGAATAAGTTGTTGAGTGGCCTATATAGTCGTTGATTATAAAGAAATTAAACAGGTGCTCAAACATGTCCTCGCTTACCACTGGGTTTAAGTTTTTCGCTTGTATGTGAAATTCTGGACTGGCACGTTTAATTTTGTCGTAATCTAAAAATCCTCGTGACGCCAGGCACTTCCATAAAATGATCAAGTCACATTTATGCCCTCGAGCGGTTATCAAAATCATTATGGGTCCGGTCTCCATTAATATTTTATGACCGCTGCTGCAGCCAGATGCAATTTTAATCCTACTTGCTTCTAGCCGAGCATAGGTTTTAGGTAAATGCGGTACGGAGATTTTAGTTCGTCAGATTTTTAGAATTCTCGTGAAAATTCTGTGGCTTGGTCGAATGTCGGCCAACATTTAACCAAAAAATAACGTCAAGTAGTTCAAAACTTCACCTCCCACTCAATAACATCACCTGGGTAATAGTTATTTGAACCGTATTTTGGAACTGTTAATCTTTAAAACTGCAATAGAAAATAGTTAAATTACTCGAGAACCTTAACTATTCCATGATTAAAAGGTCCTCAGATTTTTGAGTTCCGCAAAATTTATAAGAGTTCCAAAACTTACTTTAACTGAATTGACACTTCTAAAATCGAATTAGAATATTTAGTAGTTTCACGTCAAATACAGTGCAAACATAATTGCTGCTATTGGTCATTGAATACTAAATATAATTTTGTAACTATTTAATATTTATTATCCTGCTTCCTACAGGTAATCATCTACGCCTATGCGTTAGCGTTGTTCGTCACTGACTCACCGTTAGTAATGTTGTTTTCTAAGGGCCTTGAAAACTTCCAAAAAGTTTGAGTGCTCTCAATTTTTCCGGTGTCTTGACTGTACTGCATCGATCTTCAAAAACTGATAAGCTATTTCGTACTTGTCACAGCAGAAACCGAGTGTCAAAGGTATGTCGAGATCCAAAAATTATTTGATTATTATTCATAAGTTATAGAGGGGTCAATGATTATTGACGTAAAAACCAGACAGACAGAAATTAGTGACATAGTTTTTCGTGATTTATATGTCATGGAAAATTAAGAAAACCAAGCATCTAAAATTTGAAATTTTTCGAAATTACAACTTTCGCGCCAATTGATTTTCAAAAAGTGTGTTTACATAATTATTTCAAAAAATATACCAGATGAATAAATTCGTTGGCACTGTGATATTAGTAGTTTGATGAAAGGTACCTCAAATTTATAAATTGTAGTCGTTGGGGCGACAAATAGCTTTTCCTCAATAATACGAATTCATTAGCAAAACAAGCTGTATTTCATAAAAACTAAAAGCTCTTCACGTTATCTTATCGTACATAATTCGAACGAAGCTTTTTTTTCTACTTTATTGGCTCTGGTCGAAGACCAACTGGTCAGTCATTTTATATGGATCAAGGCTTTTTTACTATTTTATCCATTGCACTCTGTTCACTGCTATCTCTGTCCATTTCCTTCAATTATTCCTTAGCTTGTTGTTTTAATCGTTTTCTTCACCACTCCATCACTATTGTCTAGTAACACGTGTTTTGTTCTTCTTCATATTCATAGGTATTCAGAAGTGGTGCCATGTTTCATCGTTCCTGCTGAGTGTTCAGTCTTTTTCATATACATCACCAAACCAAACTCTACAAACTCCTATTTAAGTATCCTTAAGGCCCAATCCACAACATCTACCTTTCCATTTTGTCAGGGCTACTTCAAGATATATCTTGAAGTAATGTTAGTCTAACGAGAATCCTTACAAACTTTGACACACATAATATAGCTTTCTAAGTACATTTTTGTAGGATATGTTGGTACAATTTTCTTCCATTGCTGGCCATAGCTCTATTTCACTAGGTGTCCTCGTTCAACTTTTTTTTTAAATCAAGTTTATGAGGGTGGATATTACATCTGTGCAAGATCTGCCAGCTCCAATCCCTGTCTGCTTCTTTGATTAATCAAAGTTCCTTTTTGTTGTTACTTTTAGTAGGTATTTTAGCCCAAGGCTAGAACAGTTTTATCTCAGTGGTATTACAAATCATATCACACATAGAATAAGTGAACATTAGTTGAATCGATGTACAGTCACTACTAATCCCATTGCTTGATATTCATAGGGTCGAGGCACCGTACCGTGGTGTGTATTCGATCACATTGCGGAGTATGTAGCTGGTCATATTTGTTTTTTCATGGCAATCTCGGTTGCTGGCCACACAGACATACTGACTGCGGGTTCGAGTGGCGTGTATCCAGGCCGTGTTTTCGGTTCAAATCGCGTCCGAATGTTTGGTGAAGGTATTACGTCTGCATGACTGGGCAACAGATTAAAACGATCGTTCAAATATCTAGGTATATGCTATGCGCCAAACCTCTACCCTTTTTGTCAATATACGACGGGTTGGATGTCGATATACAATAGTGGGAACACTGTGGTGTAGTCTGATCATATATTTATGCACTTGAACAATGCGGTAGAAACGAGCATATTGGTCTGAAACGCCCAAAAAGCTGACCAAAATTTGAATTGTCTTCGGGAACGTTTGAGGTTGCTGATTACAAATGTCATGTCGAGTTCGCAAGTATTCACCACTTGCAATCAAATTAATGAACTGAAAAAATACATACAAAACCTCAACACTGTATAAAACTCTAAGTGTTTCTTAAAAACACACGAAAATCGATCGATAAAAGCCAGCTCCAGAGACTTAGGAATGCTAATAAGGTATGCTCAAATCCATTTTCCTTAAAATCCCTTGTGATACCTCATCCAACGTTTGTAATTCTATCGAGACATCTTTAAGCATAAACAACCTGACTACCTACACACTCATACTCGTGAGCCTCTCTCCTACAATAAAATTTTATGCTACACAATTATTTTTAATTTGGCTGGAACGGGTCCAAGTGTGCACTTAAACTTTTCCGTCTTATCATGCGGGATATTTCTTGTTGTAACTTCGAAAAACTTCCAGATCCTTATAGAAGTTTGTCGGTGTGGCTCGCTGCTAATGGTCCAACTCACTATTTGTTTACCGGAGGTCAAAGTCGTTGACCCACTCTTTCATATTCCATTTGATTTCACTCCGTATTTGAGATAATACGATTTTTGAACGTTTTATATCTACACCACCAACTTTCGTGTCACTTATTTTTGTCGGTTTGTCAATATCGCAGTAATTTGATGCTTATTTCACTCCAAATCAAGTAGGTTGATATTGTAGTTTTGGAGCAATGGTATCAGTTTAGCAGATTGGATCGGATTGTGGTGCTGTTGATGGATGAAAGTGAACTGAAGAAAAAATAAATATTTTATAACTTTCCAGATAGTTTCCTATCTTTCCAAACTCGTTTCAAGTGGATTAATAGCTCTAAAATCAACAATAAGTTATATTATACTATAAATAACAGTTTCCTGATTATCACATCCCTAATTAGTTGAAATGTAGTAAGCATTTCTGAAATAAAAACTATACCAATTTGGCACCCTTTGAAAAAAGAAGCCGACTACCCCCTTAAATGTATAACTTCTAAAAGAACTTTATATGGATGCATTTATTGTAAATATTCGAAATGTATTATGCTTATGTCGGATGTAGGCCATCTACCTTCTCATTAAACATTGCATGATTAAAATTATTTTACTATTTCAAAAAAAAATGTCAATTAATGAAAAATCAAAAAACCTGCTGCGCACTCTGTACGTTTAATTCTCAGTTTGAGCTTGTCATCATGTGGTTAAACGAACCCTAGACTCGTATTCAGCGACCTCACATATGTCGTATAAATACCACCACCTTAGTATCTTTTTTCTTAAATTTGACTTCGAAGAGCCTTTGAGGTTGACCTGGTAGAGTCTAGTCCATCTCGAACTCACATTCAGGGATACAAAACCGTCCAGCTATGTGGAGCTGTTATTAATCATTATCCTTCTATGACTCAAAAGCTCCACGACAAGTACAAGAGACTGTCACCGCAACATTCATGAAATTGACTATACCAGAAAACATGTCAGAACCTGTTTTCGTCCCTTTAAAACCGCAACCTGGCCGGCCCCAACCGGGCAGACAATACGTTAGTGCGACTTACTTATTAACATCCGAGGATGGCGGTGACCAGCCCGCTTCAATCAATGTCCTCGAAAGGGAAATTGCCAGGCGGTCTCTACCGCGATGTCCGAGTTATTAATGAGACAATGTTTGCACAGATAATATTTGCTACACTGATTTGAATCACGGCCCACTTTAACTGAATTATGCATACGTCTAGAGTAAACACCAACGGAAGACAAACTCAGCTATCAAGTTGGAACATCTTACAATCTACATTGGTCAACGTTATTACGTCGTAACGTGATTGCTGCCAGCAGGACCTGCGGTTTTCGTGTCAAATGACTCAATTTTGCTTTTCACATCAACACGGAAAATATGGTAATTTTTAATAGAAATTTTTTTCATGGTAGTAATCTTTGTTGGGGAATTCTGATAATCCTTCAATTTAAGGCATTCTTTTAATCCTTCCCTGTCACAAAGGCAAAACCTAAATACCACTGTTTTATACGTCAAAGAGTTTCGCAATTACATGCGTCAAGTGGGTGCAGTGATCAAACAGCAGAATTATAGTGTAGTTATTCTCCCTTAAAGCAGAAGTGCAATACTGACAAGGTTAAGTCAACAGTACATATATTTCTCAGTTAAATGGCAACAGTGTCAGTTATATTTTATTTTCTACCAGCCACCAAACATAAATATGCACTCACTAAGCCAAATGCAACTAAAAGCTCATAATGCGTTAACATTCGTTGGTATTAAATACATGCATGGTGAACAACTGCATTTTTTTGTTGTCCCTCCCATCCGTTTCCATAAAAAGAGTAATCCCCCAAAGCGCTATGTTAAGCCCAAGCATTTTAAGGTGCTCTGCATGGATTACCGTAGTGCTTTAAAAACTTTTTTGATAATGCCGACATCAATGTTTCAAAGCAGATTAGAGTGGTTTAATTTATGCGACGAAACAGGGTCAATTGTATCAAACCATATATAGGTTAGTGACTCATAGACTCAATATATTTTGCTCATTAACAGTTATTTCCAAGCACTGCCCATTGGTAAGGTTCTAACACTTGGACCGCCTTGAAGCGACAGAAATCCTTTATAACACTTGGAGATGAGTGTTGAAGATGCTTCCACACCCTTGACTGGTTGCTTTCTACAATTAGACCACCAGGTTATAATGACGACTCTATGCTAAAAGACGAAACATGCATGTCTATAGCTGGTCTGATGCATAGTGGAGAGAATAGACTTGATATTCCACATTTCTGGTATGTGCTGGTTTCAAGGAACGCTTTGTGGCGCATCCCAACACTCTTACTGGACATTATTAACCACCGTACAAATTCATCCAGACAGCATTCTTCCTCCTCAAAGTCTCTCTGCCTTTGATTACACCTTTTAGATGCAACGGTAGCGCCAATTTCCCTAATCCCCTACGACGACTGATCCTCCGGTGCTCTTTTTTGTGGAATGAAATTAATTATTGAATAATTCTCAAGAACTCTTTCTGAGCGGATTGTCGTCCGTGAGCGGCGTAGACCGACAGAGCCGCAAATTCGGCGTCCGATTTCCCCATCTCACCGACCCTTTTACCTCCTCTACATTATGTAGGGACGGGTGTGAGACCCTCTCCGCCTAATCGGGTTTAGCGGGATGCAGGGAGACATTGAGTCACCGGGATGCGCCTTCAGGTTCCATCTTTCGGGATGATATTGAAGGGTATGGTTACAGGGTGTCCAGGTTTGTGATAGGAATAGTCTTCCTAGCGACAGAACCGATAAGTATAGGACGTTTTTTGCATATCTATGTGATGTGAAAATATTTAATAGAAAGTATTCTCAATGACCGAGTGTTTCAAGTAGTCACGGTCACTCCCCAAAGAGCTGATTACCATAAGGAACGGTGCTCGCTCCATTTCTATTCAGTAAGTTTGCAGATATGCCGGAATCTCGATCCAGAATGTCCAGACTTGCTGATTATTGGGTTATCTCTGCAAGATACAGTCCAAAGATCTCCTAAATCCAGGTAAATGGGTGGATATTGTAGAGACTCAAAATGAATACTTCCTCTGGAACCTAGCAGGAAAAATCACGCGCTGAATCTGCAAAGTGCATGATGAATGCTCCTGTTACAGCACTGAAAGGTTCTGGTAAGGCTAACAATATAGATACTTAGACGTACAAACCCAAAAGTAGAATGCTGCTTGCAAAGTTTTGTCTCAATGCTGTTAAATTCAATTAAAGTATTGATGTCGAACATGATTTAATCGGGTCTAATTGTAAGATTTAAAAACACCAGACTTAACTACAACAAAACACCAACGTGTCTGAACATCACACCAGACAGAATACTACCTTGTGTGGTTAATAAATAATAAAATCATACAGCTTTTGGATATTATGATCACTGCCCAATGTCATTAACTGGTGCACCAATTTTAACGGAATTTGTAGAACGATAATATTTTATTTCTGTATCTTCTTCAAACTCTTATAGTTTCTAAGGCTATGCTAAACAATTTCTTGGACTGGTCAAATAAACATTTTATTAAATTCCAATCAACAAATGAAATTAGTCTATTCATTACTATCCGAACAACCCTGTGTTCTTAGTGACAGTACAAGTTATCAGCAGAGAAATTCCAACAGTCCCACATTACATGTGTGTAATTTCTATCCACAGCGGACGGATGTATAATAAGCCATCAGGCATATCGAGGCTTCATCCATCCCTGAGCTTCTATCCCCCCAATGCATCCCTTCCCACCCACCATCATCATAAAATCGACCTCGCATGCATCGGCTGTCGAGCTAATCCAACTGGTGGGCGAGACTGCGTGAAATCGCCCTAACGCGCACAGCGAGCCGCGTGATGTACACAAATATCCACCATGCACGTAGTTAAGGGCAAAAGGGCTTCTATTCTGTATTCTGCATTGATAAAAGAATTAACTGCCAAAATCATAACACTTAAGCCACATAGAGTCCCATTCACCTTGCGATGGCGTCCTAGAACTAGACATCGTTTCTGCTCCAAAAATTTTCTATTTACTTGAACAAGCAAGCTGGTCCAAAATATTTAATTTTAATTGGTAATTTATCAAATCTACCATGGTAGATGTTAAATACTAAAGTAGCCAACAGGCGCATCCTTGTCAGGTCAAAATTTGAATACCTGGAACGAACCTCTTCCAAAAGTTGGGGAGCCTCGGCGTTGTAGAATGCGAGAAGTTCATTTCCAAAAAGTTACAATATACAAGATTTTGAAGTCTATACCAACAGAACTTTATCCAATCACAGCGCTTCTGGAACATGATAGTCTGTCTGCCTTTATGACAGGTTGTCTATGAAAAAATATATATTTTCAGCGAACGGACTTTATCCCTTATGTTTTTTAACTTATATACAAGATTCTGAAGTCTATACCAACAGAACTTTATCCAATCACAGCGCTTCTGGAAAATGATAGTCTTTCTGCCTCTATGACAGGTTGTCTATGAAAAAATATATATTTTTAGCGATCAGGCTTTATCCCTTATGTTTTTTAACTTGAAGATGTGATATTCTCAACTTGTGATTAACAATTTCTCTTCTCTTGCTAGTTAGGTGTGATCCTTGACAAGAAGATATATAATATAGTAAAATATAACGATACAGAAATAAGCCTTCACTAGCCAGCTTGGATAACGCTTGGAAGTAACCAGAAGATCTCACAATTGATTCAACTATTTCTAATAAATTCATACCATTTTCCCGACATTTTCTTAAGCAGCTTAGGCACTAGAAATATCTATGGAGGATTATCAAAGAAGATGGAGATAAAATACTTTAATATGGATACAATGAAGCTGTGGTGCATCCAGTTCAACGTTTTTACTTGTCTTTATTTTGGAAACCCCCAGGAATTTCATCTCACTTCTGCAGTTCTGTTAGACCATGTGTGAAATAACTTTCTACAACATACACCATTGGCCACATATTTGCAAGACGTGCCTGATCGAGTTAAACCATTAAGGTTGTCGATACTGGCACATCTGTAGCTGCACCTTTAAGTAACCCAGTAACGCGTAAACGTGTTACTGCTAATTAGCTCGGTAGCTTGCTTCCAACAAGCCAATCCACAGCTCTCTACCATGAGCGCTGTTTAAGTAAACTGATGCAACCCACCACTATGTATGTATTGACGGTTGTCTTACGGTATCTCGTATTATTGATCTAGATAAGGTATGGAGTTTTAATCCGGTTTTCAAGGACTGATAGGATTTTGATCCAATCAAGACAGATATTCTGTTTTTGAGCGATTTCTGGAAAAGGAGCTCTATTACCACTAAGAACGCGTGTATGTATGTATGTATGCCTGTTTGCTCTCGAGAACGACTATACGTATTAAATTGGTGTTATTGATTATAGGATTTAGCATTGTTTTCGAACAGGGACGATATGTTGTTAATAATGTTTCGATCAATTGATTTATTACAAAACTGACAAATATTTTATGACTTGTTCGAAACCACCATGATCAGAATAGCCTTTTTCAAAAGGCATTTTTTTGGAGAACATCGGCTTTGTGGACTGTTCTGCCTAAGTTTGTTCCCTGATGGTTAAAGTTTACTTTTTCGCGTTCTATGGAATAATCTTGTACTGCTCAACATGCAGAGTGGTACGCAAAAGACTAGAAATTACGAACGCACCTGACTATATACCAGTAACAATAGCACTGAGCATTGAAAATCGAACAGACATGATAAATACAGAGCCCATCCTTTCTGTACAATAATCATAATAACATGTATTTACTCATTAAGAGGCAATTATCGAGCCCTATTCACAAAAGAGCGTAAAGTAACCTGGCCAGTAACAACGTAGAGAAATTTGGGTATTGGTGAATAATTCGATCGGAACAATCACATTAATGGGAACTCAGAGCGGAATTAAAGTTACTGGTAGGAGCCGAACCAGACCAATCCGTCTCTACGTCTACACAATAAATGCACATAAAATTCCTGGCGTATTCCAGGCACCGAGTGTTGGACGCTTTCGAGTAATTATTTTAATTAGGACTAGCGCCAAAGTTAATTTGCTCTAACGTTTTACAAACGTAATAAAGAACGGATAAAATTTCATCGCTTTTTCTCTCCGACAAACATGAAACTAATTCTCGCGGCGAGGTTTAATTTCGGTTCCTCCCGTTTTCGCTCCTTTGACATCTTTTTTATCTGGTGCGACTTTTTGCTCTTATTTATGTCAATGCGACCCCTTTTCTCAGCCTTCTAACGTAGCCTCAAGGGTTCATCTCATTATCGTCATAGGATTTTTTCCCATCGCGCTTTTTTATTATAGGTGAAGGTATAATGAAAAGTTTAATTAAAATAATTACTTGAAAGAAGCAGTATAATCATTTTTGACGTTTTGTATTAAAACATTCCTGACAATACTTCAGATCTGCGAGTCATTGAGTATGTTTATGCTATAAACATATGTCGGATGTGCACCTTGTTTGCTTTATCTAAAAAACAATAAGAACCCATATTTTATAGTACAAGAATTCGTATTCCATCTGTAGTTGTGATCAAAACTCAAGAAAGTACTGTGAGAAACATCTAAATATAAGAATCGGTACCCTAAGTGGCATGAAGTACCCTAGAACCCACTGTCCGAAAGTTTTGGTGTAATTGAGTGCTTCGTTTAGTCTATACAGGGTGAAAGGTCCCACGGACCACCCTAAATGTATTTTATCGATGCAATTTTTAAGTTAAGCTTACAATCATCTTGATGAGGAAGTTTTGTAGTATGAGGAATGGAATGGTGCTAGTTTTGTACTATTTCTGGTATGCTAATCTTTCCACTCTAGCATTTGAATTTTGCCAGAAAGAAAGAAAAAGATGTCATGACAGAATATGCAAAATGTGTCACATGACAGTCTCACAACGTAATTACAAAGCATGTTGCCTTGCATGAGAGTTCAGATGTGGATATGCCTTATACATTGACACTGATTCATCATGGCTAGTTTTTGTCAGACATTCTGGAAAATGCTCAAAAGTGTCACAAGACGCATTTTGAGACATTAGTTCATAGTTAAGTAAAATATACTTACCGCTCAAATTGTATGCTTTCTGAATTGAACTTCTAATCGAGACAACGTCTTACTTGCTATATAAGAAATTGACAATATTTTTTCATCGCCAAAGTATTCAGTATATACAGTTAAATGTGGTAATATTTAATCAATCATTAATTTAGATTCCTCTGGATCCCTGGTAGCATCTCCTCATTCAGCCAAAGTGAGCGATACACGGTTATTCAACAGGTTATATAGCTAGGTTCACTCGCGGTTTGAGTGTTGTGTTACATAGTTGCACTAATGTTGATGCAAAGTTTACCCTCTTATACTGTTTACCTTATATGTATATGAAGTAGCAACTTTGTTGGCTTTTAAGCTTGAAAACTACTTCAGCATAGTGACTGGCATTTTGTGTCTACGTTAATATGTAGTTGTAGATTATAGATGTTATTAGTTGGTCAAACTCTTCCATCATTAAGATATAATTGTGCCTACTTTTTGTGACGCGTTTCAAAGTAAAGATTCGAATGAGGCTCGAACGGTGAATTATTCTGGTTAAGTTGAGTTGAGATCTTACAGAAGCGATGTTGAAAGTCATTCTCGCATCTAGCTTATAGCAGCATGTCTTCCACACTTACTCCACATTAGAATAAATTTATCTACTGAGCTTTTTAGATTTACTATTTGAAAATATGTATATTAAGTGTATCGTTTATTGTGAAAATTTACATATCACTAAATGAAAAAAAGGTAGTCCACTTTTGAATTCCCTTACTCTGATATCAATTGTCAATTTTGTATATACAATTTAATCGACAGAGTTATTTTTACATTACGTTGATTCCACCATTCCATTTGGTTGTGCACTCTTAAAGTGTATTGGATATTAGTAGACTAAGTAAATAACTTTTTGTTCGATAAATGGAACATCTGCTTCCGACCATCGACCCACTATACATGTTCAATATGGAACTATGAGTCTGTCAGAGAGATAACAACATATGGCTGTTCATTTGAAGCCTATATCATGCCAACAAGTCTTGGGGAGGACGAAATGAACCAATCCCAGCCCAAGAATGAAAACAGGACAGCAAGGGCTGATGAGTGTGGCAGCATAGACGTCGGAAAGACTAAAATACCCCTGAAGGTGAGAATTAAAGAGCATCGCATTACGCGGAGCAGGCTGAAACTGAAAAATCTGGGATAGAGGGTCATGCATAGAGCAAGCACCACAGCATTGCTTTGGATGGCACTACGATCGCACACAGATATCCATATTAGTGTCAATCGGAAGTTGATGGAGGCAGTTTTCATTGCTAGTATGAACGATGTTTATAGCAGTCCCAGCGAAAATAATCCAAAATGGCGGCCAATGATGAACAATATATTAATAGACTGCATTTAAACCGACATCATTCAGTATCGCTTAAACATTCGTCCGATAGCGTGAGTCACCGCAATCGATTGCGCTGTCGGTACTAGTCGTAGGTCGGATGGAATATACACAATCGATCTAAACGTTGTCAAACGCAACATTCTACGTGGAAGTGCAAAGCAGTGTTACTCTTCCACAACTCTTTAGGACAAAAAGCTTACTGTACATATTCCGCAACTTTCCCAGCCTGATGTTATGACCACGCAGGTGTTTAGCTTTAGGCTGGGAGAGTGACGATAGTTCAGTACTATTGACTTATGTAATTCTCGATACGCAATAATGACATATGAATAGGCATTTGTCCTCTTCCAGCTTCTGGGGCGCCATGGCCTCTCTGCCTTTACGAGAGGTTATCTGTGGAAACAAATTCTAGCTGTACTGTTTGTTATGCAGCAAAAGAGGAGATTTTGGTACATTTCTGCTTGTAAGTGAATAGGTTGAAGCTTCGTACTTATCTTTCATATCCATCCTCTGGACCAAAATTTAGTTTGCCTCTTGTGGGCTATAACTTTCCCAGAAAAATTCTACCGGATAGCCTGTAGTTTGGCCACATTTTAGCAACTTCGCAACCCTCCTAACATAAACTTATTACGGTCACTCAATGGAACCGTGCGCCTGGGAACATCTGAGGGGACCTGCATTAAATCATTTTACTAGAGGTTTAAGCTCTCTACAGCTTTCGTCTAAGTTAATATTCACAGGATTTGAGTATATGCTAATGAGAAAATCTATATCTAACTAATGGGCGGTAAGCTCATCTCTCGAGTCTGGACGTCAGTTCTTTGAATGCGGCAAAAGCGGGAAAAGAGCAGGACAATTGCGCGTATTTTTTTCGAATCGTGAGGAATGTCTATCTATGTTATGGATAATGGAGGTTTTCCTTGGGCATAAAAGTTGAAATTTTCATCAATACAATTGCGGAAAGAAGAAAACTATGAGCTTATAAAGAGGCAATAGATAAAGGCGTGAAGTTTTAGATATTCTCTTGCAAAGGCAGAAAGTCTATCGCGTTCCAGAAGTACTGCGAGTTGATAAATGTTTAAATGTCTATTTACCTTGACCTTGGAACGCTGTATCGGGGAACAAACTCTTTCTACAACGAATAGGCTTCCCAAAAAAATGACTTTTGAGTTGTTGTAACGTCGACCTGGTGAAGATGCGCCACATGACAAATTTATGAGGCAACTAAATGCTTTACAAGTGTTGATGTGCCCTCGTATTACAAATATATCGTGGACTGATGACATTACCAACGAAGAAGTCCTCCGCATTGCGTCATGAGAAGTTATAGCATTTCCAGGTCCTACAGGGCAAAACGGATAGTAGAAGAAGACCTGGTAGACGACGAGGTCCAAGGTTGCATAATCTGTGTCAATCTTCAGTACAGCTAGAGGTGCAGTTAACAAAGTCGACATAGCAATTCCAATTGCTTATCTTCTCAACGGTCACGTTTTCAAAAAAAAAATCTTTTAAAATTTCTACAACGCAGATTAGCACACAAGCACTGCTTTTACGGTATACGAGTATATTTACATACATGTAATGCATCGAATACGAAAACCAGTGTTACAAGTCTCTCATATTTCCTCCCGTTCTATTTCTGCAAGGAAATAAAGTACATCAAATATTATTTTGCGTTCGAAAGGAAGGAAGCCGTTTCCCGAATATAACTCAGTTATCTGTTATTTCAGGTAGGAAACCACAGTTCGCATTCCAATAAAACTGCAAAGCAAACGAGAGCCGGGTTGAACTTTTCCGCAGGATTTTTACTATCGAATTAGCCGCTGGGATTGGATTATTCATTATAATAAAATTTTTCAAATGCTGCGCAGCGGAGTTTATTTAGTTTTATTTTGCATTAAACAGTTATCGAATTTTCAGTTGCAAATTGATTCCGATATTGGATTACGGCTCGCTCTGCGAGAAAAATTGCTATTTTGTTGTTTCCCGTTCTGTGATGCGCGGTGGACTGCGGCAATGATATTTCATATGTATGTTGATTTATCTGGCATGGAATAAAAGCATAATATAATAATGATAATAAAGTCTACTTCATGAAATATTAGATATGATTAAAATGATACAAAATGATGACAATGAAATGAGAAAATAAAATAAACTACGATATGAACACTAATACCACAACGGCTAAATCATCTTTGTTGCCTAGTTGATAAAACTACTCATATCATTATCAGATTATTCATGATTAAATACCGTATAGAACGTACCGTATAAAACCACGTACGATTAGCTGAAATACATTTATTGACGTTTTGGGTGCTTCCCGCAGCCTTTATCAAAGTGCAAAGTATGAAAACTTATGTTCCTTGAAATTTTACTTGACTGCCTCGTTCTTGAACTGGTAAATATTTGAAAACACATATTTTTTTTATAAGCACCAGCGAAGGTGATATGTCCATCAAAACTGATCAAGTTAGATCAACCATTGATTTGTCTCTAACAAAGCTTAAAACTAAAATACTTATGCTCTAGAGTTCATCCATTGATGTCCTTCAGTTCAGCTTAGTTGTAAA
The DNA here is from genome assembly GCA_949316355.1 of Bruchidius siliquastri. Taxonomy (NCBI): domain Eukaryota; kingdom Metazoa; phylum Arthropoda; class Insecta; order Coleoptera; family Chrysomelidae; genus Bruchidius; species Bruchidius siliquastri. Next base: position 36,775,515 of record OX438533.1, on the reverse strand, counting down.
AATTACACTATTCATTCCACTTCTTTGTTTTGCACAATGCACTACACCAGCTCGAATGGCTTAGTCCTTTTCAGTCTTCGGACGATATGTTCGTTGTCAAGCAGCTGTATCGCCTCCGTATTCACACGATGAAGTAGTCTGACTTCATGCTTATTGGCGTATCGTTTTATCTCATCTGTCGATTGGGATTCCTAGGTCGCGATGAAGGTCACTATTACGAACGTACCATGGAGCATTCACCATGTTACGAAGCACTTTATTCTGGAAAGTCTGAATAATATTCACATTTGATACACAGGTGCAGCCATAAAGCCACACTCGTTTTAAAATCTCAATGACAGATTATTATCAAATTCCAAACTATTTTGTTTTTCAATAGCTTGCAATGGTAAAGATGTGGAAGAGTATCCACCTTGTATGACTGCAGTACCAAACGTCAGACTGAGTAATAAATAGCACCATAAGAGCGAGCAGAATTTTCAGCCGCCAGATAACATAACTTTCCTTTTCCTTTTCTTACAGGGTTCCTTACTTTCCCGAGGCGTTGTTTTGCAGTAAATAATGGCGTCTGTCATTTTATATTACGTCTCGGCCCGGCACGAGGTGCACCCATCGAACGAAAAAATATCTCAGGCTAAATATACTGAAATATGTATTTCTAAAAGTGATACGAGGTGTAGCAAAAAAGAGAATTTATCAGAACATTTATCTCCAACTGTAGCGCATCTTTACGAAGTCAAGACCTATGACATCTGTCAATAAGGGTGGAGATTTTTACAGCGACATCCCTTGTTCTTCGTAAAAGGGTGCCAATGTACAGCGTCATTCATCGCGATACTGGATATAAATGTTACTATCACACCCTTACCTATGTCAGGTATACACTACCCCATTGCCAGACCTCCAGGCTATACTGACGAGTTTTGGCTAAAGACGAAACGTGCATGTCTATAGCAGATCGTATATATAATGGAGAGCATTTAAATTCATTAGATAAACAATTTATTCTACATAACGTTAAGCTTGTCTGCTTCGAAGTATTTCGTTCTGAATCTATATGTATGTTATACACTACTTGGCACTGAGCTGGAAGGCAACCTTAGAAAACCCACAATTTACTTTATCTGTTAAAATGTTATTGATACTAGAAAAAATTGAACTATTTTTCAAGTCTCATCATTTATGAAGAAATAATATCCTGATCACTATTTTTGAACGATAAATGTTTGCTTTTGTCTGTCACTAACGAATAATTTAGGGAGTGATTCAAAAGCATGTCTCAAATCTTAGGTTGAACCTTTTTAATGACGCGCAATGTTCGATAAATAAAGTTGTTTTTGATATAAGATGCTTTAAGAAAGTAACATGCGTGGAAGATTAGAGACACAACCTGCTGATGGTGGAACAATGTAATAGTTATTATGATATACTGGAAGGAGATGAATTAAGAAAGTAGTCTCATTAGCTTTCAGTCGTCCTTGTAAAAAATACATATTTTGCTACGTAATACAAGTCACGATTATGATACAAAGCTACAATCAACTAGACTAAGAAACTAAGTGAACATGAACCTTCATAGGACTGCTGCACCCACGGTTACAATGTAATTTTATTGGGTGTAGATCTGTGTGCATTTTAATGACTGGGTGATTCCCGCTGTTTTATGTGTGGTAGTAAATTCAAGATATTTGATTTCTTCCACTTTTAGGACCTACGGCTTTGGGAAAGGCCTCCTCGGATCAAGGTTTATAATCTCGTGGTGGGTTAGTGTTGCTCAATTAAATTAACATGCTCCATATAAGACTGACTGAGTTGCATTTGTTAAATATACAATAATGTAAGTGCACTACTTTATCGTTAGAACTATAATAATTCTCGATTTGCAGACTTCATCAGGTACTGTGATAAGAAAATTCTATACGAAAGCGAGGCCTTATTGAACGAACTGTCATTCTGTCTAAGAGGATGAAAGCTCAGTCATCATACGAATCCTAAAATTATATACATACAACAAAAACATCTTGTGAAGACCTATAATTCATCTGTCAAACCTTTTTTATTTATTTCTCAATTGTATCTAAGAAGATAGAGTCCGAAACAAATGGGTACCATATAGTAGGTAAGCATCGCGTAATTGCAAATAATAAGTTTTGAGGGATTGCGAATGACAGGTGGCGTATGGTAATCTAAAGTAACCCAGTTGTGGTAGGCAAAACCTCATTCCACGAGATATTCGCCAAGTGAATAACGGGTTGCCTACCTCAAAGATCATACGCAACATTATGTCTTTATGTTTTTAATTATCTGATGCCAGTCAGAATATTAGGATGTTGCTGTTGTTGACTTATCATACATTTTATGTCACCAGAAGAATGACGTAAACAGTTTCGTGTTGGGAAACATCTTTTTATGCTATTCTTGCAAGTTCATGGTAGCTGCAACTGAAGATTGAATAGGTTGTGTAACGTCAGTTTTTCTTACTTTCTTGATGGTATGCGGTTTCCGTATTTTATGTTTCAGATAGTCGTGTCCATATCAGTAACGCGTTAAGGAAATTCAAGGCTCTTCTACTTTCAACGATCCCAAAGCTTTGAGGAATTAGATTATTGCACAGATTCTTCCTATATAAATTTTGCTTCTTGGAATTTTGCATCACTTACTACAAATTACAATACACCGCTCGATCGAGTAGCTCTTCCAGCAATATACAAACAGCCCAGCCGTGTCTGGTGCGGAATTCCAATTAAGATGTAGATTCCGCATTTACTCCAAGGCATCCTGTCAAATATTGTCTCATTAATAAGGATACGTTCGGTCAAAGCAATTTCCGTTCAGTGCGCTGATTAAACCTGGTATCTGCTCAAATAGATTCTCTACCTGTGTACATATTAAATCGCGTTTACCTTCTTTAGCTAAGCGATGAAATTATGAAGTCTGGGGAAACATCAAGCTAGGAAATGCAACAAGGGACGGAAAAATAAAAGGCAACAAATAAGTCACGCTTACAGAGCATTTGCAACAGGTTACAGGGAACATATGAGTTCTACCAAAAAGAAAAATCCGGTAACATCGAGCCTCCATAGAATCTTCCTAATTCCCAATCAAAAAGTAGGAATCACAGTAAACTGAGTGTAGTTCAGAATGAAATCATTGAAACAGGTACTGAAATATTCAATATGTTCTGACTAAATGAAACATAATCTACTGGTCAGCCTTTGTATTTTGATGTTGACGCATAATACCATCAGTGATGAAAAATTATTAACGTATTTTGTACAATATATATTGAGACTATAGAATCAACTTTAAACAAATCTTATATTTAACATCTCAATTATTTGCAACAAGGGATTATATTCGGGAAAGCATTCATGCGGATGTATATTGATAACTCTGTAATAGTATATTGCTTTGAAATCAGACATTCATTAAGTCAGCTGATTTACAATCTACATGATAGATATTTTATCTCACAGAAATATATAGTTACAGAATGAAAAAACATCCCTAGAGTTTGGCTGGAATTGGAATCATGCACCAATATCGCGTACTTTAATACGCGTAGAATGTCAACACAGGACTTTTTGTGCAGTCGACTTTGCATGGTACTGAATCCCACCAATAAGCAAATTTTCATTTGCTTCGGTTCTAGAACCAGTGTCAATGTATACTTCTGCAATGTGTGGGTGCATGTAGTCAGCATAAATTTGCACATTTGAATGCTTCTTAATTCACTAGCATGTAATCATTGGCAATCCAAAATAATGTCTTAGGAAACTTCGATCAAACTCTGTATTTGATATATGGATAAAGATAGCTGTGAAATATTATTTAACTAAGCAATACCGTTAGGAATATTCAGATATACATGTTTAATTCGAACACAAGGTTTCACAAATAAAACTACATTGGTGTGAGGAGTTTCTATTTAATATTTAAACCAGCGTCGGACTGTCAAAGTTGATTATTTATATATATAAGCCCTATCATGAAGACAAATGTATAGTTCTCAAATCTAGCATTCCTCTTATACTTTTTTGTTTTGTTGCTCAGTAATAAAAACAGAAGAATAATTATATTGTAGCACATTACCATCAACTACATAAAGAATAAATTACGATCATTTGGAAAATTTGTCCTTCTCAGATATCTACTTTAGTGGTTGAATTTGCCTAGATATTCATGATTCCTTTTATAAACCTAAAAATTCTCTTTCAGATCCATTTGAACAAGGTATTCATGGAAAGTCTGAGTGAGAATGTAAAGCATAGAAAAAGATGAACGCATTCCTTTTATGTTCCTCTAAATTTCCTCAGACTTACCATGTATATACCTGAATGTTTTGAAAAGGGATATGACGTTACGCTTATCAAAGCATTTCTGAATTAAACTGAAAGCTAGACATAATAGATTATTCCAAAAAATATTTGGATTTTCGGCATACCTTTGTAAACACATTGCTTATTGAACAAAGTGTAGTTCTTGTACCGTGTCCGATTATTGATTTTTGACTATAATATTTTTGTTAGTGGCGGCTCGATAAAGGGAGCCAGAGGCTCTGTTAAACTATTTCCTCAGGTTTCTAAGCCTTGGCCTTCCTTATCAGATTATCTCGCCTTGCATTATTCAATGAGGTATATTACACCTTCCTAGGTGACGCATTACATAGCCAAAATTCAGGGTGTACACCTGCTATGATTATTCCACAAACAGCCACCAAATCTAGTAGTTGCTTAGTAAACATGGTGTATTGATATTTCGCCAGAACAAGCCTTTCATAGTTGAAATCCGTTCTGGGCTCCAATAATTAACACTTAAAGTCGCAGTGATCCCAAAAATGTTCACTGTAGCGATCCAAACTTCATACGCAGCTTTTGATGCACAGTGCTTCTAGATGATTAGCTAGGTAGGTAGTTAACTGTATTATTTGTTAGGAATGTATATATATGCTCATATTTGCTGGAAGTAAACTGAACAGTTCATGACAGTCTAACGGTACAATTTATTATAAAACGTGCATTGAAATATCCTCGCGTTGCTTCGTAAGCTTCATGCCTATGTGGAAGTATCTGTAACCTACTCAAAGTAATTTTACTGTCAACATACATCCAGTGAGCGATCCCTAAAGGTACGTCCTATACCCCGTTGCGCAGTATTATAGAGTCGGGATTTGTGTACAAACACAGCAGGGCGACTAATGGATCAGATGAGGCGTCCATGATTGGACTTAATTAGATGCTCCCTTTGTTTACTGAAGTGAAGTCCTTCTAAGGGTACCGTCCACGGTCATCCCATCCCCCTTCCCACTCCCGTTACCACAGCCCATCCTCATTGATGTATCGCTAATTCGCGGATTTTAGGGCCAACGAACAGACAAGCTTTTTGAGGGTTGATAACAGAACATGCTGTTCGGTACTTGTGGTGGCTCTCTATTGAGACCAAGTGAAGTATCCCTTTGAGTTATTCAATGAAATAATTTGAGCAACGGCTGAACGTGAAGGTATTAAGTAAACCTCATATTACGAATGGGGTACATTCATAGTTTTCGTTCGTTCGGCCGATACTGGAACGCCGATCGCAGCGGCTCGGATGAGCAGAGGGAAGAGAGCTTTAAAAATCACCATTCCAATCCCGATGACAACGTTCCAATGGCAGAATGCCAGTTTTGTAGGTTGAGAAGAAAAAACCTTCCTTAGAAATACTATGAAATAAGAAAAACCAAATGCCCTTAACATATTGGATTTTTTTACATTAGCTCTAATTCGTCTCATGGCACATGAAAATTATGAGGTACGACGTGACGTCTCGATTCGAAACATGTCCTTTTAAAAATTCATGCAGCACCCGAATGCTCCGGGCATTCCTGCCACCTTGAAAACGACTCCGTACCAAAAAATCAGAAAGAATACGCGCTACACGTTTCTCGAAGAGAAATGTGTAGGGAGTGTCAGCTGTATCAGTCTTCCTCTGTTTGATGTAGGCCCTGAAGTTTTTCTCTGAAGGAGTCGTATGACCCGTAACGGAATATGACAGGTGCCATTATTCACTAAAAAACAACGCCCGTGAGCTGGGGAATTTTCTTTGAGACGGAATGAAGAGTAATGCTACGCATTTTTTTATCTAGATAGCAATTTCATACAATGATGTGGTGTAGCAGGAATTGAGGTCGCTCATTCATACTTTTTCTGCAGTGACAACAACCCGATTTTATGTTCAATAAAGGGATAAGAAGAGAGAGTCTATAAAACTTTGGCATTGATTGACCTAGCTGTTTGATTGTTCACATTATCTAGAGGTCAGAAGTGAGTAGGACTAACCTAAAACCCAATTAGTGTATAGGTTGAAGTAGCGTAATAACAAGTTTTGTATCAGTATTCAATACAAATACAATCCAAATAAGCTGTATAAAAAATATATAAAATTGGTTGTAACAGCCTTGTGGACCATGGCTCCTCAGGCCTCAGGGTACGTGCCTGCCCGGAATGTAAAACCTGTCAAATCAAATCATAAACTCATTTGAAATTAAAAATACTGAGGAAACTCTGGCATAGCATCAAGGGATTAAAATCTCCATTTGGTGAAATGTATTTAATTGCTAGACAATAAATAGTATGATAGATTCGAGAATTCTAGTTTTGTTTTCATAATAAGACCTATTTGACATATAACGCGTCACTGGCAGAAAGGGTGTTTTAGAGAGTTATACTAACTAATATTCGTTGCCATCCTTCAATAGGTAACTTGAGAAGTAGATTTCTAGCAATCTGACCATGGATTATCGCGGATGAATGTTTCCCCAACCATCATTCCTCCAATATGCACTATATAAAGCAATTCCATCATCAAAGTATCTAACCATAAAGAAATGAGGAAAGGGGGGTTAGCCGTATATAAGCCCATTAAGCTTCTCTTCAAGTCTTTTCGTACCCGACGCACATACACAGTCGCCTATAATAAACTGGCAACAACATCTCATATGATATAAAACAATTTTCCGAGGTAAAACTAATAACGCCGACAATATTTCAAATTTGTAAGGATTCAACTCCTTTTTAAAACTGTTGTGTAGACAGTGCACTCGGTAGGATGTAATATCAATTCTTATATAAGAGATATTCCGTAGGTCGCGAAGCGGTGAGGCTGTCAGAGGACGGCTTCTCAGTTTTATTACTTTTGTATGAAGCAAATTAGGTCCCCTCTGATTCCTTGGCTTTCGCTGGAAGGGATGTTCTGGAAAGTTTCGCTGAAGAAGAATTAATTGTATATTAAATAAGGGTAGGGTAGTCAAATGGTCATTCAGGTATAATATTCCAATTGGACTCTGGGTCTAATGCAAGAAGCAGTTAAGTTCAATTTTTAATGAAACTGAGTTATCCACCTTCCTTGAACAGTTTTTTTTTAAACCGTTTAGTACACGAACGGAGCTTCTGTCTTAAGTGCGAGAGACATAATTATTGATTCTTTGAAGTAAAAAAATTGGGTAAGTCCTGTGAATATTTCCTTCTCCCACAGTACCATTTAGTTGCCGAAGTGTATTATTGTTACATCAACAAACATCTCCAAGCATCGCGCACGATGGCGCTGCCCATTGAAAACGAAATCAGTGTCCTCCTAATACTTGTACTGCCTTAAAGCAGCGACAGATGTTCCTTCCGGCATCTGTCAACAAGGGTGAATGGATTTCCAGCGACATCCCTTGTTCGTAAACACCACTTACAATGTATCGTTACCACTTACATGACTGCTATATAAGTGTCCGCTCTCCACTATGCAACAGATCATCTTTAGACATGGATGACTCGTCTTTAGCCTAGACTCGTCAGTATAGCCTGGCGGTCTAACTGTAGTGAAGAATTGGGAGAATAAAAATACTTCCGTTACAGAAAACGGGGAAGTCGATTAAGGAAATAAAATGAATAACCGTATGATGTTCTGTTAAGGCATTATCTTTTGTAATATTCCACTAGGTAAAATATACAGCTTCAAAACTATTTTTTTAAATCTTTTAATATTGAAAAACAATTTAAATGGTCTATTTTTAATTCTACAAAAGTATCTAAGATAACACACTAACCAAGTTTATAATTCGAATCGATAGTTGTTTATTAGAGCACAAATTTTTACAAATAAAACTCAAAATACGGCACAGAATTTTGTGATTTTGAGAAGGCTCTTGGGATAGCCGAAACGTTAATTGAGCTAGTTCATTAATCATAGTTTTTGTAATTAACGGTCAGAGCTGGAAATCTTGTTGATGTAGCTCTACGTATGTTAATTTAATGTATGGCTATAAAGTTACGTTACTTACCTTGATAAATATCAAATTACCATTATCACAGTCGAAATGCTTTACCTAGCTCTCTGACACTCTCTTTGAAACTTACCTGTAAAGAAAAAGATCATTAATATAATTAATTAAATAATAAAATATTACATTTCAATGTATTGAATTGTCTCACTATTACTTCTTGACAAACTTGAATTCATGATTTTCCTTTTTGTCGTTAAAGCAGTTTAGTTTACAGTTTGACAAGGAATGAACAATTAATGAACACACCATGAAATTAATACGATTTCGTATTCGATCACTGGTCTATTTTATGTATAGTGTCCATTAGAGTAGTACGAGATTGATCGACTGAGATTTTAATGAAATCCAGGCAAACGAACTTTGACGGATCGATATCCGGAGCGAAACAGAGAGGAAATTGCGAACAATGGTGCAGTTTGCTTCGGACAAATAATAATAGCCGAAAATTGCTCAAATTAAGCCTTAAACGATAGCAGGCCTGTTTTCGATAACAGTTTTACGGAATTGTCTATATGTGATTGCTCTATTAAACGCACGAATCATATCACCCACGCCGAGCTGTGATTTTGACCTATGATTTAATTTTTTTGTTTTAAATTTTTTTTTAATGTGTTCAAAATAATTTTTTTCCATTATCTTTGATGTTTGAGTTGAATCATTTATATTTTGGCCTCATTCATGGAAAAAATGTACCTAAATCATTAAAAAAAATGATTTAAAGATTATCAAGATTTGAGTCTGATTATTCAAATAGTATAAAATTTAGTTCATAGCTAATGCAAATAGAACGATTCTGTATTTAACATACAGTTTCACAAATAAAACTCTTCAAAAGTTTCACCAAGTAAGAGCATCTACAATCTACATCAATCACTGATGTTTATGTTTACAATACTTTCTGTGCCTTTTGTTACAGTGAGTAAAAGCGATCATGTTCAGTCTGAGAATCTACAGGATTAACTCTTAAAGTTCGAATTTTGTTATGCCGGATAACGATATTTCCAATAAATCTGTTTGGCTCCATTTTTTGTCTGTCGCGGCGTGTTAAACCGGCAGCTCACTAATTCCAATACGTGCGCAGCTACGGCACATTCCGGTTTAAAATCAGAAACTCGTTACGATTCTCCGGGTGGTGCAAGCAAATGTCCCTCGGGAAGCACTCATGCTATACTTTCCCGGATTCCTGGAGGGCGCATCCCTACCTTCCTCGTTTTTACAATACGTCCGTCGTCAATGCCGTCGGCAGTGGTTCGCTTTATTAGAGACGGCAACGTATTGCCTCTTCTCTTGCCGTGCCGGATTGATTTGCATCCGGAATAAATTAAGCCCTGCTCACACTGTGCAAACTACCCACAAGCCATACAGGGTTTCATTTCGTTACGTTGGCTGACAATAACGAAGTCGTCTTCTTGGATCCTTACTCTTTGTAACGCGTTTTTAATTGTTGCATTACTATGTATGTATGTTGAACGGAACCTTGAACGCTATTTTTGCCTACTTGAAAAGATTGCGGTGATACCACGCTAGTAACGCCGAGTCTCGTCCGATCGCCGAAGCTAAGCAGCACCGGGCGCGGTTAGTACTTGAATGGGTGGCCGCTGCATGTCGTTAGCTTTTTGCCACGCTTATTTTATTGGCTTCACCTGTATGTATGTATGTTTGTAACAAAACCTTGAAACGCTTTTTTCATCCACTTTAAAACGTCAGATTAATTTTAGATTTTGCACACCTATCGAGGACCGATGACAGTACAACAGCTTAATAAGTTTGTCCCATTATTTTTTTTAAAGCTATACGTTTAGATAGACGTGATGATACGATTTAACATTATAATGAAATTTTTTACTAGTTTTCCAAGTAATACGTTTTAAAGGTGATCATACGTATGAAATCTGAGGCCCCATAAATGGTGACATTACCCTTCAAACCCGTAAATTAAATCTTTTGAAGAGCATTTTATAGTAGATGATAAATTTTGAAATCTCTTATCTTACATCGTTTGTATAATCAAGTGTATTTTTTTGCATTATGAATTATTTTCACGTTTTCAGAATATCTAATATCTGTAACTGGACATTCAATATATCCATATTGTACCGATCCAATCTGCTTCACTCCATTGTTTTGATAGATGGTCACAAGAAAAATAATGAGATCATGCTAAGTACTTATTTCTTAACAATTTCCATTTTCCGGAGCTTTATTTTTAATTGGACAGGAAATCACATACATAAACATAATCTCCATATAATTGCAAATAATCGTACCACTCCTGAAACAGTAAATCTCACTACTTACATAATGTTGCTCAAAAATATGTGCTTTTTCTGAGCATCTTACGCTAGACTTTATATATCTTCTCCTAACGACATTTTTATTAGCATTTGCTTGCTACAGAAAACATAGGTTACAGATATGTGTTCTTTATGCAGCATTTCTGACTTAATAGCACAATAAGGAAGTTCGCAATGAGTTATGAAAGTACTCAGACAAGCCATCGTAGACGCTAGGATGTGATTTATTGTCCTGTTTACTTCCTCAGATTTTGCTCAATACATATGCGCAATGCAATCTTGAGGAGACAAGCGTTTTTGCCTAATTTTTTACTTCCTACGTCATCTTCCTGGTGAAGTATGCATCACGAAAAACTATTAACATGTAGTTTGTCTTGAGTATATATATATATATATATATAAACAACTTGGAATCTACCAAATTGCATTGACCGTTGTTGTGAACAAGGGATGAAAAATGTCTTAGGCCGCATCTGTCACCGCATATTACGCAGAATCCAAGTTGTTAGAACCCTGAAGTATGCTGATGGGCAGCGCACTTTAGGAGATAATTGTTGCTATCAAACCCTGACCTGGGTATATACCCAACTGTTCTGGACAGTCACGACGAAACATACAACAGGGCATAGGTAGAGTGGAGAGATATTGGACTTTTTACATAAAAAACATACTTGAAACTTTATATGAGGACTAAATTCTATTTTAACATCATTCACATGTTTGCCTGTTTTCTCATTAACATATAACCACTAAGCCTATCTACCAGAACATTTTAACGATGCTTGTTTAGTCTGTAGCAATTTTATATTTTCCTCTTTGATATAAAAAAGTAATTTTCCAAGGCTCTACTCGACATCGTTTGCTTCCCCTTTGAATATTTTCTGGACGAGTGAAACACAGGAAAGTGCTAAATTTGAATTTCCCCTCATTTTCAATACCAGCATGCTGGCACCACCGAAAATCAAAAACTCGTTACAAGTCTCAGCAGGGTGGCTCAAGGGAAAAACAGGAAGCATATAGATGAATTTGCGAATGTCTTACGGTTCACAGGATGACAGATCTGTTATGAATGGTAACTCAAAGACCAGAAAAGAGCCAATCACACTCAAAGTTGCAATTATTCTTCTTGTAACTTGAGGAACAAGTAAGACTATATATATATATATATATATATATATATATATATATATATATATATATATATATATATATATATTTATATATAGTTAGTTCATGTTACTGTTGATGTTAACAAATATTATTGTTTTGCCTGTAGGCTATATTTATGCGAAACAACCCAACCCAACCATCTTTAAGTGATCTCATGCCCGCCTACAACTTTTTCCGTCTATGTATTGTCCAGCAATAAGAAACTCGTCACACTATGCTTCGAATAAGTTGCTACCCCATTCTCTCTCACTGCTCCCCGTGCCATACCCATGCTTTGGTCACACAACGCGAGAGCTCCAAACATTTCAAATTAATTAGAAAATGCCTCCGGAAAGAGAAGGAACGACACCACCAACTCACAAAGATTTCATCCAAATTAAATGTTCCTAAAAGCTAGCAGCTACCGTGACAATAGCTATTATTGTACAGTGAGAAGTTGGTGAATAAAACATTTGCTTTTAAATAGTTGGGATATAACTTTGAACGGAGAACAAAACGGCTGGACAAACTTTCCTCCTTCCACTCCGACCTTCTCTCCTTTTTGTTCCTTGTCTGTGCAAGTCGTTTCCTACAGGTCCTTGAAGTAATAATATCGTTATAGACATTATAGCTTCGCAACTACCCTGAAGCATCTAAACAGGATTGTATTATATGTACATAGTGTAATCTATATGCGCAAAGCTCTGGACCTTCTTGTGATCTCTAACGCTCAAAAGCTGTAAGAACGGGTAGGAACAAAATTTTGATAAGAAATAATAAAGAGCTGAGATTTAAAATTGTGGTTATGCTTTGCAGCCAAAATTGTAGTAGTTTGTTCAATAGTTATATGTGACCTTACCAAGGAAAATGGTGAAGACAAATAAATTTGCTTGAACAACGAATTCCAGTAAGTTGACTGTTGATGTCTTGGAATGAAATTTAAAAAATATTGAATGATGAAATATTTTACTTCGAATATTTTTGAGGTTTTCAAAATTCCCAAAATTTCCAAAACGTACTTCAAGTAGATCAAAAACAGACATTTTAAAGACTCTATTCACAGGAGAAATTTAGTCTTAGATGCAAAAGCAGACGTTTCCTTCAAGCCAGTTTGGGTCCGCCTTCTGAGTCAAATGATTATGTTTTTGCTGTTTGTTGCTCAAAGTCAGATTTTAGTTTTGATCATTCATCTATTAAAGGCATTTCCTTCAAAGATTTGCTTTATAGCAGCCCGTTGTTGTTATCATCATAGTTGATACTTCAATATTATAAAGTTACAATAACCAATTGTAGCTCATTTAAAGGCATAAGCAGACATCTGGTAGTCTCAGGTATTATACGGAATCAAATTTTCTTAGTAAAATACCTTTTAAGCAGCAAATCAAACATGTTCCCATTAATATCAAAATGTTGAGTGCTTTGCTTAAAACGCCAAGTTAAATGTATTTGCATTAAGATTTTTGCCATCTTATTGCGTTTTGCTTGAATCAACTTATAGTCGACTCTCTGGTTTTGCTTTTATTTGTACACTTCGTATCACGCTGCATATGTGAACCGACTAATGCACATCGGACGGGTCAGCATCGCGTTTAGGAACTGTTTGTTAATTATTGCATCCGGCTATGTCAAACTCTATTAAAACGTCCGCCAGCTGAAATTCCGATACAAATTGGAGCGGTGCAGATGCGCGGTGGTTGGTGACAGCGTTGGCATCCGATAAAGAGAACGCATCCACACATACCGACAAAGATCTTTTCATCTGCATGACATGTATGACCGCGTTCCATGCAGGCTGCGGTCTAGTCTTGCCACGACGCACTTTTGATCCTGTGCAGTTCAGCGGACCTTCATGCAGATGCGAGGACTCGTAGAAACTATACAGATAGTGCAGTGAAGCTGGAAGAAAATGCAAAACTTACTTTGACAAAGTGACTCGGTCTTCGTCGCTAATAACATGTCGCTGTGTGGCTTTAGGAGAGTGATTCACAACCCTAGTGTCCTAAGATGGTTTTTTAAGCGTTCCGTGGAATATTTAAATATTCGTTATAAATTTATTAAAAAATATTCAACAACAATTTGTTTCCACATAATTGCGCAATTTTCCAGTACCGTCTTTCGATCACCAACTCGCGGAACTGCCGTTTTTATCTATAATAAAAATGAAATAGATCTTTTTATTGCTTCAGAACGGAGATACTTATGAAATCGTTTTTATGGTAACATTTATACTTTCAAAGAAGAAAAAATTATTCATCCCTTGCCAATGGGCGTCCCCATTGAGGGCGACACTTGGAGATGAGTTGATAATTAACTATATTTGGAATGTGACTGAGCTTTTTTAGGGTCCTGTTATACTGTAAAACCCAAAGAACTCCGTAATAGTAATATAAAAACACAAAAAAGCATTGCAAACATGTATTATTTGGAACTAATAAAGTCTTGATGCCTAGCGTGCCAAAAAATAGATTTTGAACTTATCTTTTTGTGCATATAGAGCTGAAAGTAGGGTTTTGGTAGTGGAGCTTCAAATAAAGCTGCAGAAGAGTGATGAAAAAATTGTAAGTAATAGGAAAATCCATAATCCGTATCGTTATTGCTTTCATACCATGTTCATATTCAATATCCATTTTAATATTACCCTGTACCTCTGGAAATACTAGCTGTGCAGTGCATACATGTTTTCCTGGTGAAGCTACATACATATAATGAATTAGGTTCGTACGTACGCAAAATAAACTTTTTGTCCATATACTCTACACAGTAAACAATGGACGGCATCCATTTAGATTGTATTCAACTAGTCCCACTTTGCGCAGCGTTGCCATAGTAGCGCTCAAACGATTTATACTCTATTCTAATTTTATTTACACTGCGTCAATAAGGATGCTCGATTGCTAGTATCGTATTGCTATTGGCCAATAGGGCATAAAATACAGCACTCCCAAGAACAGCGAGCACTTGAGTTTGTTTTGACGCAGCGTAAATGCAAGTCGATAAAACTCAAACTTACCTGTCTATTAGTTCTATAGGTATACACATACAAAAATGAACACATAGGTATCTGTTATTATCGGATCATGGTTATTTATGAAAAAACGGATCTGATACCATACAGATGCCTTAAAGTGCACTTGATCGGTCTAGTCTGAAGTTCAAGTAAATCAACAACTATAATTAATTATAAATATTTTCTTGTGCGTTTTTTCTGTATAAAAGGAGAAGGAAAGCATAAGTCGGAATTGTGTAGAATATTTTTAGATCGTTATTGCGTCAATGTACTAATTGGAGGTATTTTTGATTTTGAAAGACACCGAGAATAACAATTTTTGATAGGTTACCAAGAACAGTCTATAAGATATGCAATAATATCACCTATCGCCACTACGCTAACTTTAGACTGCTGAGCGAAAAAGCTGCCAAGTTGTTTGGCTAAACCATCGTTTTAGGTCCTTAAACCTGCTGTGATTCCTTGGATGATGTGACGAAGAATACCATATTTTTCCAGATGTCGCATTTTGTGCCCAAAATACCTTCGTTTGTTCTGACTTCGAAAATCGGTATTTCTTCAGTCCATCTTATTTTCAGCATCCGATGGTACAAATACATCTCGAATGCTTCAAGGTGTTTGACTGAAGCCTCAGAATTCCAGTTTTTCCAGAATTTTTTCTGGACCCGGAGCTTCACATTTTTTTGCCATATTTAACTAATAAAACATGTATTGCTACTGCAAATGCTCTTTGCCTCTCAGAATTGGCTCCAAGTAAACGTGTAACCTGCGTTTCTGCAATCTCTGGCAACAATGGCGGTTCACGCTGGATGGCGCTCATTGTTTGGCCAACGCACCAAACTGCCATTTGTAAAATTACACCTTTCGGGGCTAATCGAACTCTAGCCGGCCGTGCTTTGGCAAGCGGTATCGAGAGCGGTGACTGTTGTTACATGCGTTCCGCCAGAAGTGTGCTAAACGCAAATGAACCTATAGAATTGGCCTACATGTTAATTCCCCATTGAGCGCACTATGCGGAAAAAATCGTTCGTGTTTGTTGGTGTGTTTGCTGGCGGAAAATGCGGAAATGGATCGGTTTGCCATTAACGCTGCTGTAGAGCACCAATATTATCCACTATTTGGTTGGGCCTAGAAATGATCAAATACCAATGATCGACCTCAAAATTATATCAGGGATGTAACTCATCTCATTTCACTACAATTGACACAGTTGGAAAAAATAAGGAATGCCAAACAATTCCAAATTCTATCTTTAAGGTCTCATAGGTAAATATCTACACTTGCAGATTAATTTAATTACTCTAAAAGCACTTAAAAAATCTACCGGTTTTAATTTGCTACTATCCAGCACGACGTATACTAATGGTCTTACACCAAGTTCCATTAAACTACATGCTGTCTTTAGTGCATCTGAGATTCCTATACTTCAGTTGGCAAAAGTAGTATTCATATTGCCGCCATCAGGATGTATCCACTACGCATAAAATTGATACAAATTCTGAAAAACTGCTCCTCGAAAGAATGTGGTCAACAGAAATCACTTATACTGCGACACGGATTCTTTGATCTTTTTAGACAGGCATTTTCATACTGGCTTACTCATGATCTATGAATAAATAATAGACAATACTGCATAATATATCCATTTTTATGATTTCTTATATTCACGTGAGCATATTTTTTTGTTCAAAAAGGTCAATTTTGTATTTACAGTCAATTACATCAAAAGAAAAACAGAACAGAATGCAGTTGACATAGATAATATTATCAAACCTCATTTTTAGATACACCTAAACTACAGTGACGCCGTCTCTGTAACAAAATCTGGACAAATTGAATCCGCAAAAGTGTACCGACAGCCGAAGTGAGACAGTCTGAGAGAGATACAGAGAAAGCTACATTTGTTCTTTCCGATGAATGGAGTTAATTAATTAGCCGCTGACCTGAGTTTCCGTCCGTCGTCGGTGCCATCGGCGACGGCAACGCGAGGTTGTCGATTTCACTACAAGGTTGCCAAATTGGGCAACCTGGGTGAATGTATTTTCAACTGATTTTCAGCATCAACAGTCTGCCTGAATCGAGTCAGAGGATCAGGTAAGAGATATCAGTGAAACAGGAAAAACGAGATTGGAAAAAGTATAGGTTCTGCCAGTATATTATCTTAATCAAGGTGTCAGGTAATTACCAAGAGCAATGGGACTTGATAGCGATAAATATTTAATCCAAAAGGATGCTAAAATGGGAGTCTCAAAGGAATATAAGGATATTACAGCTATGCTGTCAGCCTAGAGATGATAGAGACACAAACTTGGTCTCATCGCTTCAATGTAAGCTAGGCCTAACCTTTAGGATCCCAAGCACAACAAAACTTTCTGTAATATGTGACCAGCGTATCAACTGATAAGCTGATTCCGGTAATGCTGCCTCTCTTACTACTTCCTCTCGGATTCACTTCATAAACTTTTTAATAATCGAAAAAGTCTCGTTTTTCCCTTTGAATACGGCCGGCGCGGCGGTGGAACTTTTAGTTTTTAATTCTGTAGTACGAGTACGGTTTCGTCGTGTAATGGGAGATGACGGCTGATGCTGATGTTCTGTTCAGGGAGTTTTTAATATATGCTAAATGGAAATCGAAGTCTCTTCACAGAAGTGAGCTCTCGGTATTGATTCGAGGCATGTTTCGTGCTTCGTTAGTGGAGTGAAAGACGACAGGGTCCCAAGCTGTCTGACATAGAATTTACGGAGCTTTTGGTGACATGCACGGATCGTCATCCGCGAATCTATAGATGATGTTGGGAAGTGTACTAAGAACTTATGAGCAAAAGAGCATAGCAATAGTGATACGGCCTCAACTTTTTGCAGCTTATCTGAAAAACAACGTATGGAGGAAATTATGTGAATGAAGCCCGTTGAATCAGTGAGAATTTTCTCGTCGTCTGTTTCCGGGAATTCATCTCTATAAAATAGCATATTTTCACTGAAACCGATTTGAGTAACGCAATAAATATTCATTTTCTCGATATCTTTCCAATACAGTATAGAGTAACTCCGTCCTTCAACAGACTATGTTGAGAGTGGCAAGAAATGTATCAATTATTCATAGTCAGTTCGTAGTCCGCGCATTCAGCAGTGTCGTACCTTGAAGATGAAGAATCCTTGAATCAGCCTGATGTAAACATTGCATAAAACAAGAATCACACCTACTCAACCTTGCTGTGTTGTGGACGAGTTGGAAAAGTAACTATTTGTTCGATGCGTTTTGACTCAATTTAAAAGATATACAATTGTGACTTAACGTTTTGGTAGCACTTTCTAAAACATATGACTAACCAAAACTAGAGTCTAAGAGAAACTGACAGAAGTACCAGAACCTTCATTAACTATTTGATATTTGACGAGTCGTTACAGGGAATGACAAATACGATGAACAAAGTTTTAGTACAATTGAATCGATGAGGGAAAGAACATATCTTCAAAATAACCATTTTGAGAAAAACAAATGAAGGTGGTTTAAAAGATTGGGTTATTATGAAGTTATAGATAGTAATTAGTAAATTAATAAAAGAAATAATGCAAAAATCTATTTAAAGGTGTTTGAATAAAAGTGTATGCTCTTCACTATGCTTCAGGCCTGTTATAGACACACATGTTTCGCCTTTGGCCTAGACTCGTCAGTATAGCTTGACAATCTAGCTGTAGAGAGCAATTATGTAGTATATACGTAACCCAGTCAAGGGTGTGATAGCAACATCAACACTTATCTCCAAGCGTCGCGCACTATTGGCAACTTACGAAGTCAAAGGTCCTTGGGCTGTCTTACGACATTTGTCAACAAGGGTGAACTGATTCACAGCGACATTCTTTGTTCTCCGTGAACTCTACTTACGATGTACCGTTATCTCGCCTTATTTACGTCAGAAGTTGACACTTAATATCAGTGGTCCGGTGAATTCGGAGAACATGTAGCTCAATTATGTTTAAAGATCAAGGGGGTTTAAGCATTGTTGCTGTTATTATTTCTTCACTTTTTTTCGTATATTTTATGTTCAATTGAACGTAAAAGATATTTTTGTACAATTTATCTAATTTAAACACGTGTTTTTCAATTTTATATCGATTAGCATCTCCCTTGAACATTGTCAATATATGATAATGTCTTAATTGTAGATTTTAGATGCTCTTACTTGGTGAAACTCTTCCACTAACCAGATAAGAGGTTCTGTGTGCTTAGCATCAAATAAAAAAACTCTGTTTCTACTAATGACATGTTTCGATTATATCTGAATCAACGTTGGACTGTCAGATTAGATGGAGACATTTAAATTCTTTGAATATAAATCGGAATGCGTCCTTAGAAGAAACAGAGCTTAATCTGTAAGACTTTATGTTGAACAAACACAATTTGTTATCTGAACGTTTTAGATTTAATAAACCGAAACACAATGAGAAGATAATTAAATACTGAATGTTCTGCTAAACTCTCGTGATCGCTCTAGGCAAACATATGCTGCCTCAAAGATGCAACGCCAATGGAGCCCGTAAAAAGAAATTCATCACCATTCTTGTTCCTGATAATAACGTAAATATAACCGGCTCTGCTTCGGCCGTTCGGAGCTTTTTACGAATGCTAAAATTTAATAAGCCGCGTCATCATTATTCCGGCTCACGAAACCACCAGCTCCCGTTTATATACATCGGCATTTCGGTAAAGCTCGTTATTTATCACCATAGCCACCTACCTCTAATTTATGACAGTTCACGAAACGCCCCATTATTTGTTGTTTATTAAACGGTTTCAGTACTAGGAAAATGGCATTGTAAACAGAATATTATCGAGGTGCTCAGACGGTACAGACTGGCTGAAAGCTCTTCTGAAAAATATGAAGATGGAGTGATAGTCGAAACCAATCCTGATTTATCTTACTGTCTCGTTATGACAATGAAATATGGTATTTGTTCCAATAAGTACATATACGTATATATATATATATATATATATATATATATATATATATATATATTTTATTATACATCAGTTTCATACTTAACGTTTGTCGTTCCAGTGATATTTTTGCTTTCGTTAGTTTGTTCATGTAAGACTTTGTAGGTGTTTATGTTCTCGATAAATATACAAATCTTTACAAAAACGTGTCTCACTTGCATGACTCGAGGTCCATATCAACGGCACTTAGCTCAAGTGTCTCGCTGGAAAACTGTTTCTCTAAACCTGGACTCTGGTTTCGGTTGATGTTCCAGTGAACCACAACGAACTTAGAAACTTAATTTTTGTCTTTACCCACCTGGTTATATCTCATATCTAGGACGGACCAATTCCAGATCTCAGATAACTGATTTACATGATGCAGCATAAAGGGAGGTGCCATATCCGTCTACCCTTATCGCCTCTAATTGAAGACAAGCCAATAAAGCGTAAACGTTCTTCACAAAAGGGCTTTCATTTGAATCCCGTGCGCATACTACCAGCCCTGAGGCTCGTCGGGAGGTCGCCAATATTGCCGATGTCAATGTGACAACCAATAAGACGGCGGTGGTGGGCTAAGGGACTTCCAATGTGTTTATTGATCGTCTAGATTGTACATATGGCCAAGGAGAGCCAATATACTGGGTGTTTGAGTTTTTGTCAGTTCGTTGACGTGCAGCAAGGAGAACGTTGGAGAAAACGGATTCTTGTGGAAGGCCGGCGTTGATGGCAAACACAGAGGATCACCGTCATCATGCATGAGGACATAATCAAAGAACTTTGGTTGATCACTGAGTTATTTGGAGATGCTACTCATTACAGTAACACCTGTACACAACGTAACAATAAAATTCCAATATTGTACCAGCTTCTGTATTATAGAACGGACATCGCAGATACAAGCGTCGACGCTGAGGAACTATTTATTCTACTATTGGACACAAACGTTCATCTAAAAGGTATAATTGTGTTCTACAAGGTATTCTGCGAAACCAGAACCAACCAATGTAATCGATACTTGTCGACGTCAAAACATGACGTATACATGTCAGACATGGACTTGAAATTAATACTTAATTTGCTAATTATTTCAGGTGGTTACATGACATTTTATGTTGAGTATAGGGTAGGCTAGTTCATTCATATGGTGTCAACATGCCAGGCATGTTACGTAGATAACGTAGATACATGAGTTGTTACAGTGGCGCATCCTTAAAATATATATTTGGGGGATAATTGCAGATATAGATCTATAACATTTTTCGTTATTCTCCATTTACAATTATCTTGATGAAGCTTCTTATTCTCACGTAATGGTTTTATTATATGGTCATCTGGTAGGAAATTTTCTGTCGTTATCAGTCATATAAGAGCTCATAGTGGGTCAATACTGTCCACTAGGTCTTCTTGGTTTTAATAACGGTATTGCTATAGTACAGTATTTAGTACTAATAAATCCTACTTATAGAATTCATATAAATATGAGAACCAGGTGAAAATCGGAGAAATATGAGTGAGTAGAGGATTATTACTAAGAATAGAATATTATACAGGACGTTTACCTATAAATGCAGCATACCATATAAAATTAAATTAGTAAACGGTTGAACCGTTCCACTTTATACATAAAAATATCCAGAAAATCCAAAGTCTGAAATTAAAATTAGGAAGTCAATTATCTTGGAAGTCGACAAATCTGGACTTGCATAATGAAAATACTTAAAGTGCTTAAAGAAGGTCCAAGCACAGTCCTTCGAGCTTCTGTAGTATTTGCTGCACGAACAACTTTCGGAGCTATTATGCGAGACATCTCGGTCAAACGCCTGCTATGATAATATCTATAGAATATGGACAGATCAGCCACCCCTTTTCGATGTTCCAGACTGTGGAGGTCGTTTGTGAGGTCAGGCGCATCAACAAGATGTATTGCACGCTTCTGAATTGTGTCCAGAAGCTTGAGTGCTTTTGGTCCATACCCACACTTGCAAGCAGTACTCTTGTGATGGTCCGATCTAGACTATGATGAGGCTACGAATTTATTAAATAGCATAATAGTACACAATTCTTTTAGCCCTAACTAAGGGTCTGCCACTGCTCACCAGCGGTGTTCGTGTTCGATTTAGTGCATTATTTAATCTGCCTGTCCCAGCGTTTAAATATCGCATCCCCAGTACACGTTTAATGTTTAATTTGTTACGAGGATCATGTTTGCTTACTGTAAATTGTTTATGGTGGACGTAAATTATTGCCTGACTTCAATGATAACAATGGAAACACGTATCTGTCGAGCTAAAATTAACCCAGAGTAATTTTATTAGAATTTGCTAGAGTCAATTGTGCTACCTTTTAGAGAAAGTAACTTAAAAGTTGAACAAGCTAAGGAGCTCACGTAGATCCTAGATGCGGTTAGCTATTCAAACTATTGGATAAAATTTTGCAGTTTCCACGCCACGCTTCACAAATAAAACTAGTTTTTTCAGTGTCATACTTCATCTTTAATTTAAAAGCGTCGTCAATTATTTCAGAAAATTAATTAAACCGGGTAGTAAACTATGTCACATAACCTAGCAAATAGGATATTGTGACTTCTCCTACTCAACGATTTCTTGTTAAAAGTTCAAGTAATTCATGTATGTATAAGCTTGCATTTTTCAAATATTTCACTTTAGAATCATCTAATATTGATGGTCTCTTGGCATTTTTCGACGGATGTCAATAGGAATTTTGCATAAACTCCTTCCATCATTCTCATCTCCAGCCAGTTAATAGAGTTTACCGTTAGAGCAGAGCCCATTTAAATGAGTGATTGAGATCCTACACCATCACAGCGAACAAATCGAAAGCTTCTGGCCTACTTTAATAAAATTTGAAAGCTTCTCAAGTCGTTCCTTCGTCGATTGAGTCATTCGTCCGTATTCCCATAGACGCCAGTTGGAGGTTGCTTAAAGGGTTTATTTTAAGGTGCGTGTAACCGTTACAGAATAATATATCAGCACTCTACGGTCAAATTTCTTTTTTTCTACGCTTTCGTGGCAGCTCAGAAACCTACCACCTTTTCGTCCTTGGCCAGCCAACCAAGCAGCCAATCTTTCGTTGGTGTTGTCCTGGGTTTATAACACGATCAATTCACGCCACGTCCATATTCGCGTTAGATGTTAAAATATGAGGCGGTTTAAACGAAGTGATTCAACTTACATGACTTCCGTACAGTTGCAGAACTTACTCTGTTTTATCAGATTTTATTTTACACATGCAATTACGATTTGATTTCAGGACCCAGTGCGGAATTCGAACCACACACCTTTCGATTGCCGATCAGACGCTCTTCCTCTTAAGCTTAAGGCTGTGCAGTTAGCTGCAGAGGAAGAGCATTCAACCGACAATTGAAAGTTATGTGGTTTGGAATGACGCGTTGGCCAAGTTTTTGCTGTGCGTTTGATAATCATATTTTTTTAAGGAATCGGAAACTTCACTAAGCTTGAAATCTTGTTGATAACCAAGAATTAACTAAAATGACAACAGTTTTTTAATCTAAATTCCTGGTGATGAAAAGAAGATAGCACTTGATACATCGATTGGTCAAAATGCCTACTAGGTTATAAGGAAATTGGACTTTATAAAATGCAAATAATAGTGAAACCCTTAAGAAATCTGTTGTTTGATAACAAACCCCTGTAAAAACTTGTCTCTTGTCTATCTTATCTGCATCTTGTTCCTCAATTTTTTTCTTCTCGTTATTGTTATCATTTTGTTACCCTAGCTCACAAATTTAGGTTCAAGTTAAAAACTGTTTATATGCAGGTGATTCTTGAATCTCATTTTGCAAATATAAATTTGACACAGTTCCTTTTTTTAACCATTGTAGACACATGGTGACGGAAGATACATAGTTCGATTCCATTGAATGAAAATCTAGAACATTACACCATTAGAAATATTAATTTGTACCTCCCGTAGATAGAAAAGGAAACGTAGATTTTATTGGATATGTTTGTTTGCTTAGTTGATGGAGATCTAACCGTTTTCTACTTTGGTTAGTTGGTTCCGTCTTTACGAATACGCGATGAAGCTATCCTATATGTTGAAACGC
The DNA here is from genome assembly GCA_949316355.1 of Bruchidius siliquastri. NCBI lineage: Eukaryota > Metazoa > Arthropoda > Insecta > Coleoptera > Chrysomelidae > Bruchidius > Bruchidius siliquastri. The sequence continues at coordinate 36,751,683 of OX438533.1, read as the reverse complement.
ATTTATTTTACACTTCTCCTTCGACGGTTTCATCAACCGAGACATGAAATCGCAGTTCAGTTCGTAGTCGTTAGACCTAAAAGAGATGGCAGGTTTAGAAGCAAAGAAGCTTCTCCTCGTCATCTATAATCTATAATAGATCTCTCACTTGGTGAAAGTCATTCATCATTCGGATGAAAAATGTGCAACACAGCTTCACAAATAATACTCGTTTTGTGAAATTTTGTGGTCAGATTACACGATTTTTATCTGAAGGATAGATATATTCAATTCAATTAACTTTATTTGTAAGAAATACTAGGGAAAAAATATGTCTGTTATCGTCAGAAAGAAACAAGAAAAGGGCTTAATCTTGGTGTACGTGCATTTAAAAATATTCATTTGTATATATGTAATGCTTTGGAGCATGTTTAAGAGTAATTCTGCATCACATAAATCTTACACAATACAGTAAGTATACAAACTTGATACAAAGACGAACAGAAGTATAAACCTTTTTTCGTCTATAAAATAATAAAACAGTGAGATTGGAGAAGCATAATCACTTAAAATATTTTATACATTGTCTTAATTATTTTTATACATGTATTTTTTAGAATATTTTTGTTAATTTTACACTATAAGGATCCAGAAATATAGGAAATTAATATATACAAACTTTATAAAAGGACAAGAAATTTAATTTCAAGAGTTTGAGACTTTTTTGTTTTTGTTTTTGTCTCGAGAATAATGAAACATTCAAAAACTTAGGTATGATGGTATTGTTAAAAATAATATATACACGAAGTTACATTTCCCTGATAAGGAAGTCATCTAAGCTGTATATAGTGAATGACAATAAAGGTGCTTTTATATAAGTTTTAAATCTATTTTTTGATAGGTCCTTCAAATTTTGAGGTTGCCTATTGAACAGTATAATAGCTAATCTTTGCCATAAGTAAATGCTTATTATTGTTACTACTATTAACTGTTGTGTGATTAAACTGCAAAAAGCATTTTTCGCTGTAACAAAGGAAGTAAACTTCATGAAAAACTCAGCAGTATGGATATAAATAATTTTTGATACTTGTATGTGAACATTTTTGTGATCTACTTTACCTGCATGAAACAGACTCCACACCACATCATCCAACGATGCCACCTATCGGCGTCTTCGTAAACATACGCTGAAGCCGAATTTTAGTAAACTAAAATTCAGACTATTGCGACTTTATAAAATATGGAGCATTCCAGGTGGCAAATCACGTACCTTCGCTTCAGCTGGAGTAAGTTATGAGTAAATCAGGGGGAGTTGAATTTGTTCGAATCCCCCTACCCTCCACTGAAATCATTTCAATTTACATCGGTGATGCTCGAGATGAACGTAGCCATTAGGCTCTACCGTTATAACATTCTCAAACCATCCAGCATGGGCGTCACAAGAATTTTTCATGAAAAATGGCTTCAAGTAGGTTGCCGCCTTCACTTAATAAGCCATTATATTCGTTTAGAAAGAGGCATCAGATTTTAGAACTGTTGATGGTTGGAATAGAAACTAAAGTTATTTATAGCCTAGAATCTTCCCATTCCCAGAAAGCTCATGTATTCAGAAGTAATTCCAGTGAATAAACTGACACAGCTGTACGTCAAATACTTAATTGAAACCATTCCTATTTAACTAAAATGTAGTAATCTGTATGTGCTCTCTAGAATAAATTTAACCACGCCCTGACAATCCTGTGGAACATTAAAAGGTTAAAATGGTTTGAATTTTTTCAAAACATCAGAAATGTTTCGCAAATCGACAATGTATGAAAGCTAGATGTAAAAGTTCACAGCTATTAAAAAAACTGTATGATGAATCTTTTTGAAAGAAAAAATCCGATCTTCCTCACTCCAAATTCCTGAACCTTCAATTATTGACGAGAAGTCCGCCGCCACTGACCCAATTTTAAAAAGCTATGAAGGCTTGCCATAGTAGTAATCCGGTGTCAAAGCTTCATTAATATCCGAATAACACTTTCCGATATATAGAAGGGCCAATTATCGCATTTAATTTATTATTTATAATAGCTCAGTTTTTTCATACAGTTTAAGAACTTTGGGACGCAATAGTCCTGATTGTTTCACTTCGCCTGGAAACACCCCGATGCGACGCTTTTGTCTATCATGCTGCCACCTTGAAGGCGTTCAGGTAAAACGGAGAAAAAAGCGTCGGCGACAAAATAATGGAGCCAATTACAGCGCAGCCAGATGGAGTAACACAGGGTAGCTCTCTCTAATTCCCTTGATTTATATTCAGATCTCACGCACAACCTGGCACGACACACGTGGGTAGCAGATCCGTAGAAACTTTGCACGAAATTCTATTTAAATTGTCGTTAAGTTCTGCTTATGCTCTAAATAGCAGATATGAAAACATCGTCTACTTAGATATCTGATATCAATCACTTGGTCAATAAAAATCTTAGATCATTTGAAAAGTATTTATATATAGTATACACTACTATATATGTGAACCTCATAACCTAGACGAAATTTGTATCAATTTCAATTGTTCTAGGTGTTAGTTGGTATACTTTATAATAATTTTCAGTAAAACTTTGTTAATTTATGCAATACATTAATAGAAATGATCAGGATTACTATTGAAAAGTTGAAGTTTCGATTATTTCCGGGCCTCTCCAGGGTTTCATCCCAGGTTCAATGGGACTTTTCGAGTCTGATTATATCTTTTGCGTTACAGAAATGTTGCCTGGCGTTATAGGCTATAGAATATCTATGCAGAACATGTAGAGTGAATCCTGAAAAACACTTAAGTCAGTCTTGCTTTCTCGTGGTAACACCACGTTTTTATAGAATTGGCAATAAAAGCGGCACTTGCTACAAGAGAAAACAGCAATACGTGAACTGATCCGAACGTTCCATTTCGTACCCAATCCTCAACAAAACAACCTTCATTCTCCAAAATATACAGAGAGAATACCGTTTTGCAGTTCAAAACTCGTATGAAAATAAAAACCAGACGCTACCGCATCGTTACACTGCTACGTGAACTTCGTCCCAGACCATAGTAATTCAACTTAATAACATCGTATAAGCACCAGACTCTGGGCATGGAACAGTAAACTGAGGAGCATGTATACTGATAAGGCATGCCGACGAGTAATGCTTTGTATTATTTCTAAATTGCCGAACACGCTTGTTTTGATAATAATGTGAGGTCAGGTTTGTTTTTCGTGACAAAGTACAGCAGAAGTTTTGTCTACAAAAATATCGATATATCGACGTAGGTCCAAACAGCCTCTGTCATTTCGTGGCAGAATATTGAACAGAAGAGTGTATGTGGAGTTGCAAAATACCAATCCCTCAAGTACTACTAATTATATTATTACAAATATATAAAACGGAGCAGTACCTCAAATTGGTACCAACTACTGTTTTTTACATCTGTAGGTTTGAATAAAATTTATAAAAATTTTCCCTAGGCATATTAAACAAAACTGGTCACAGTCTATTAGAAAGTTGAAGTTGCTTCAAGATTGTAAATGCAGATGCTTTGATCTTCCTATTTTCTAATGGTTTTGTCTTAAATCTCAAATGGGGGTTTTGTATTGTTGCCTTAGAATTACACTGTTTGTTCCTTTCTCCAAGCAGCAGCAAACCTGTCCTTATGATGTGTCGTAAGATACTTTTCGGTTCATGTTTGTTTATTTTATACTTTATTTGAAATCCATCCTCTATATTTCAGCGTTCCTCAATAGTTCACACTAAGGTCTTATAAAGGAAAAAATTACCTTTCTGGAAAAAGTTAGTAGAGCCAGTATCATTTCCAAAAATAATAATTTTTCATTTTTTCTACCTTGTTGAAGGTTTCAGAGACAGCTAAAGCTTTGACACAGTTATTTTGAATGTTCACCAGTTAGCCGACTACATTTCAGCTTATAGAGCGATCAACTATGAGGAAATAGGTGTATGGGTTTAATCCAGAAACCGCTTTCAGGAAAGCTGAGAATTCGAAGAGGTCGAAGAGAGGTATAGGGTCAGTTTTAATCGACTCGGAACGGGCTTAATGCGGGTTGCCGTTGAATCGCTCGGAGCTCTGTGACTTGATAATCATTTTGCAGATGACCATTGCAAGCCTTTCTCGAACGTACACTGCTTTTAGCAGTGCAAACAAGGCATCCAACTTACCCACGTGAAGATTTACACGGGTTGGATAGAAACAGTGCTATGAGCCATGTTCTAGGAGCTACGTTTATCCGTATTTCAAATAATCATACCTACGGTGATTACAGAACTTTTTTTATATTTCGCTACCATCAACCTAAGATATTTCATATACTAGCTAAAATCTCTAATTTCTGAGCGAAAAAAAACACTGTTTTGAAAACAGTACTAGTTCTATTGTAAATTATAGTTACCTCATAGGCTTCAGAAATAACTTCAAAACGTGAAAATTACAAATTTTGGAAGCTTTTTTTCGAGTAACTGATTTCACGTACTGAAATTAAAAGTAATCAGTTCTTGAGGTCACTGATATCGAATAGGGTATCGAAAATATTGAACTAAAAGTATATGTAATCCAAAATAGCGGACGCAAATCAACTATGATTGTTCACCCGTCTTTATATCGTTTTATGTTGCATCCTTTCGTCAGAATCGTAGAAGAGTAGATGCAGCAACGTCCCTAATAAATCCAAATTAATATTCCTGTAGTCGGCCTTCAAATGTAATTACATCATTATTCTTCTACAAACTCATCTTAATTCAGTACACACTACCAATTCCAGTAAGGCTATTGGGTTGATCTACAAGCCCCAAGTTCGATTCAAGCTTGGGGGTTTCATTTGGTCCAGTGTATTATCAGTCGGAAGTTGTTGCCTGGAAGGTGAGTTTCGTTGGAGAATCGCTTATTACCCTACGGATACACGATACAACATGGATTATTGATGTGGCCTGTAATCCTGTTCATGGTCTCTCTGTTATAAAAAAAAGCATTTCTCTGACTTTTTTGTGAGGACTACGTTTATACAACAATAGCAACATACGACTATTCTGTAAATATGATTTGAAGATTTCAATTGAGGTGATGTAGACTCCGTTACAGAAATCAACTTGCTGGAAGGCATTCAGTATCTTGGACCTTATGTTGCATAATATGTTGAAAATACGGAAATATTTGCATTATCAATTAGGCAAAAATAGGAAAAGTAACAGTTGCATGAAGACGCCAAACGTCTTAAATATTCTGTCCTTGCTTGGTGAAACTCTAATTCAGACAAACATTGTACAACTTCAACATAAGATTTCACAAATAAATATTTGTTTTTGTGGAGCGTCCTGACTTCGTATTTAAATCATCCTTGGAATGGCAGAATTGACTGTCTTCTCATTTGTTTTTTCTGACAGTTCGACGATGATTTATATATTAAATCAAAATGCATAACATTATAACTGAGTTTCATTTGTTCAACGTTGCGTTGAATTTGAGAAGAAAGAGAAGAATCAAATTGGCCACAAATGGGGCGTGCTACATTTTATAATTAAGCAGTCTCGAAGGCAAACCCTGAAAAGCAGAATACCATGACATTAATGTATATCAGTCATTGCTATAACTAGCTAACTTGCATTTTTAGGTTATAAGAAAACATACTACAGAGGTATGAATCTTTCAAGCACAACACTAAAACTTACAACAAAGGTCATAACAATCAAAATTAATAACTTAATATCATTCACAGATGAACAACAAGGCTTCAGATCAAGCAGATCATGTACAGACGCGATTTTTGTCATAAGACAGAAAACAGAAAATTCAATTGAATACAACAGACCAGCATACATGTGTTTTATTGATTCGGAAAAAGCGTTCGATCATGTGCAGTTAAAGGAAGTTATACATCTACTTTATAAAAGGCAAATCCCATATAATCTCATTAAAACCATAGAAAATCTGTACGATGCAAATCAGATTTAAGCAAAAATAAAAGGAATCTTGACTGAACCAATAGCTACGGGCCGTGGTATTAGACAAGGGGATTCCCTGAGCCCTCTTCTCTTCAAAATCATTATGGATGAAATGATAAGAAGTGTGCGCTGTCTCAAAGGATACCAAATGGGCAACCAAGAAATAACTATTCTATGTTACGCCGATGGTGCTGCCGTGGTGGCAAAATATGAAGACGATCTGCAACGACTTTACATCGATTTAGCTGCATTGGCAAATCATTTAATATGACGATATCGGCCTAGAAAGCTAAAAGCATGACAACATCGTAAAACGCCATTAAAATGCTAACTGTTAGTTGAAGGCAAATGTTACCCAGCAGAAGATGAAAATTAAGTATTCAGCCATAGAAATATCAGGTTATGGTGATGTTGAGGCGGAGGTAAGAGAACAGACAATGAAGGCAACAAGAATAGCAGGATGTTTAAATGACACAGTATGGCGTAATAAAAATATTAAAGTGGAAACCAAGTCAAAAATCTACAAAGCTGTGGTCAGACCAACTATGACATACACTGCAGAAACTCGACCTGACACAGCGAAAACTAAACAACTACTAGAGACAACCGAAATGAGAGTACTTCGCAGAATAGCTGAAAAAACGCTATTGGATAGAGAGAGAAGTGAGAATATAAGAAGAACATGCATGGTAGAAAGAATGGACGACAGAAGAGTAGTCAGAATCGCACGCGACAAATCACCTTCACGTCGCAGGAGTCCAAGGCGCCATCGAAAACGATGGAATGACAACTTGGCGATGTAATAGGCAGAATGACGACAACAAAAAATTGGCCATTCGTCTATACTAAAAGGAAGAAGAAGAAGAAAACATAGTTTCGTACATGCACATTGCGCTCAGCGACTTCCATTTTATATAATATTTGAGAGAAAGGGCGTTCGTTTTCAATCAACTAATGTCATTGCTGCTGTAGCAGGTGCTTCAGTCCAAGTTCCAACTTCTTGAGCCACATCGTACTTGTTAATCATTATGACATAAATTATATTAGAACTCAAAGCGTCCCCTAATCAATTACATCAAGCTGCCAAGCAACTTGCTGGTGGAATACCAACTTTTCGAGCGATTTTGGAAGTTTCTGTAGCCATTTTTCCGTGTACAGCCGTGAAGGAAGCATTAATCTTCATTTTGTCAAGTAGTAATTTGTATTTGCGGGGTATCAATTAAGTAGATCATCATGTTAATGGGACCATGAGTCTAGCTACGTCTTGAATCTATACGCTTTGCTTGCCGAAAACTTCAGAGTTGCTAGAAAGTTGTATCCGCTAGCGACAGGCCTGGAACAGCGAAAATCAATTGCTCGTGATCGATAAATGATCTACTTAATTATGAACTCCTGGTTTTCACAACGTTGTATCTGGATTTCTAAATTCAATAAGGCTAGAATCACTTGTATACGATTTTTATGATAGTCCCAATGGATTCCTTTCTGATAATACTGCTCATTGACCTCACGCCTTGGTGAAATTTTCTGACGAATCTCCCCTAATCATGGCTAATTACCTTAGGCATTATTTATTATTTTAAGTGAACAAAGAAACCACTATAAATTTAAAGAGCAACATTTATTTCTCAAACACTTATATTAGCTTCATAAATTTGCTAAATGAGTAAAAAATAAGTGCCCAGGCGACTATTATAGGTATACACATAGTAAGTATGTAACCTGATTGTTCTCTACAGTTAGACCGCCAGGCTATACTGACAAGTCTAGGCTAAAGACGAAACATGCATGTATATAGTAGGTCTGATGCGTAGTGGACAGCAATTACATACAGATTAGCTCTCAGTTACTTCAACTACCTATACAAAAATGATATTACTTCACTAATATAATTTTCCCTGCCGTTTTCCTCAACTATTTTTTACACTAAGCTTCTCAACGTTCACCGTAATAGGTTTGGAGGATATATATAAAGTTAGGCGGTTTCGAGCGCACTTCAAAGTGGCGCGGAGGGAAGCTCTAGTAACAAGTCTTCCATCCCTGAGGAGTAATTTGAGTTTAACACTCCCAGTCGCCCAGGTTACGACCCATTTCGTCCTTTCGCCCAACTCCGCCGCAAATTGATATTGGAAAAAATTGATCTAATTTGGGACGGTCGATTTTTCCCAGTTGCTTGTTATCAGAAAGCTTTATCGTTATTTTATCGCCGCAGTCAGCTAAGCAGCACTTGGAAGTCGTTTTCATCACCATTTTTGGCTGATTCGTCAAATTTCAGCTGTAGATTTCTGTCGCAGGCCAATCATTACAGCTCATGTAGAATTCATTAATACAATATAGTAGTATGAGAAACGTATAAGCTAAAACAATAAACATTACAAGGATGGGATATGTGATAGTAGATTGTAGTTGCTCCTTCTTGGTGCAACTCTTCCATCATTCAGATAGAAAACTGTGTGTCCGAAATATAAAGTTACACAAATGAAAATCACTTTTTGCCAGCGACGCGTTTCGATTTATATTTAAATAGTTCGTCTTTAGCTTAGACTCGTCACCCAGTCAAGGGTGTGATAGCAACATCAACACTGATCTCCAGGCGCAGTTAATGGTCATAATGGACATCTGTCGATGTTTCAAGGCAGGCCAAGTGTGAGTAACTTTGACTGCGTAAGTTGCCAATGGACAGCGCCATAGTGCGCGATAAGTGTTGGTTGAGCTTTACATTAGATACGAAAATTGGACAGCCAGCATTAAGCATTATAGCTGTGTATGTTAATAATGTTTTTAAGTCTGAGAGTATGATGCGATATCGTATGTTCAATATGTCAAGATGGAAAAGAGCTTTTGAAACAACTTTTTCAGGTTATGTTTTGCTATGAGTTTGTATCTATATGATATGCCTTTTGCGGAAGAGAATGTAACCCAAATAGTCTTCCCCTCAATTCTAAACATATTCAACAAGCAACGAAGCAGTTGGAGCCAAAACACGATATCGTTATTCGGTGCACACCGGCACAGCTACAATGTACTCAATTTATACCTTAGCCAGAACAATGGCGCCTATTTCTATCCTAATTCCGGATTTGAGGTGCTCCAGTCGCCCCACGCCCGCGCTTCAACCACTCACAACTCATGAATTAATCATCTAGAGATGCTGCGGTTCACTCACACGGCACTGTCTGAATATAGTATGGGAAATATGTTGAGGGATCTACCCAACCCCTCATTTCTCGGACTTTTTTTACTATACAGTCAGCATTTCTGGAATTCATCTTGTTTTGTTCACTTTTCATACTTAGGCATGGTTATCAAAAATTATGAAAATTCAAATTGAAGCGCTTCTTGAGGGATTTTATATGTTCATCTTAAACTTGTAGTCGATAATGATTGACAGCACATGTGAATTATTGTTAGATACCTTTAATAACGTTTCGGCTAGCTCGACATATATAATCAACGTAAAAATAAAGGAATAAATTTTGAAATTATAGTGACATTCATATAATGAGTTTTGACTACCTGCAAAGGCTAAACAGGTTACTTGTCAACTAGCTAGTCAGATTCTACAATAAGTATGACGACTAGTGTCCACCAGTAACCACCATACCATAATAGATATTTGTCTGTATCTCCTATGTAGTGGCATATCGCTAGAACCAACTCTTATGTACTAAAATTTGTTCTGCTGTGTTTCCAGTCTACATCAAACCCACCAGTAATCACGGCTATACCTCTGCTCTAGGCTTCTAGCAGAAACAATACTCAACATCCTGAATTCAGTGCTAGTGATCTAATGACCAAATATTGATTTGTATTCCCAAAATCCAGGCTGTCAGCTCGTTGAAAAGAGCAGCCAATAAACGTCACTTCCAGCTATAATTAAAACTAAAGCATTCCAGCAGGCTGTGTGTTTCCACGCCGCAGGCTAGCACTCGTTTGTTTCCCGAAAATCTTCTGACAAGACCACAGAACTGAGCATTGTTAACCTAGAGCAACTACTGTGTACTCGGAAATAATGGTTTATTTTATACTTGTTCTGGCCGCTAATTGAAAATACATTTGATTGACGAATTCAGCCATTTACTAATGTTCTGGCACGATCGACAACCATTATCAAAGTACACAAATTTAATAAATATATTTCGAAGCTGTAAATAAATTAACACCGACTGTATCTACGAAAACAAAGCATGAACTATAATGAAAAGCTAGAATTCAGATTACGAATTTTTGAATTTTTCAGTCTTACAAAAGCTACTTGTCTTTTGAGAGAAAAAAGAAACATAGAGCAGCGTCATCTTAACCCTAAGAAAATCCAGGAGGCAAAACTTATAGTCCATCTTTGGAGAACATACATTCCTCCTTAAGGCATACTCACTCAAACTGGGCCACAGTCTACTGAAGAGTTGTAAGGATAGTCATGATTCAACTTATAACCAAGGCAGGTTGTTCGCAATGTCTCTCGAAATTGTTAGTCGACGATGGAATGTCATGTCTTTCTGCAGTATTTTTGATGGCCGCTAGGACCTCTTTGGTCAGACAGGCAAAAACCAGAATAAATAAAAACACGTTGAGAGCGGTGGAGTGTGCGAGTAAAATTGATTGAGGAGCCAGCAGTCGGCGTCGAAGGAAGCCAAGACAAATGGTGTTCGGCCGCCGAGGATTTCCATTAAATATGCCCCCGGAACAAGTGTTGCGATAAGCAACTGTACGCCAGGCCGCGCTGGCGTGCCATTGGAGGCCAACCGGAAATGATTAATGCCGCGCTATGGACGATAATTGTCATTATTTTGAGTCGAAATAGGAAGCTCACGTCAAACTCTAATAATTGCTTTTTGGACTTGTTGAGGTTTAGGTTCAATCTGGAACACTTCGATGTAACCAAAGGGGATTAGGAGTAGACTCTCTCTAATCCAGTTATTGACGTTGAAATGTGATAATTTTGAAAGTAATTGATTGTTATACTAGATTTTTTCAGTTTCTTTCCATGTTTGTTCTAAGTCAATGTCCAATGTTATTAATGCAAAATAACATCGCTTTAAACCCATTAATAACGTTAATAAGAAGAGGCCTCCTTTTTTTATTGTAGCAATATTATAACCTATCAAATATCGACTATACATTTAGACCGTTAATACGGAGACGTCAGGCCGTCTCCTACCGACCATGTACTATTTCATACATACTTGAAACTCATATAGGCTTTAAGGTCGTATCATCATTTCTTCTTCTTTATAAATATAAGAAATGAACATGAAGGTACTAGTTAAAATGGTAAAAATCATTGTACCTCAACTGTATTGAACGTCAAGCTTGCAGGGGAGATTCTCGACGTACTAAGACGATTCCTGTCTAAGTATTATACTTTCTATGAATATCTTCGAACCCAATATTTGGACACACCTTCGAATATTACAATTTCTCCTTATGAATCCCTAGAAAACAGTCCACTTCTGCATGGCAAATATAATGGATATATGAGTGAAAATATAATAAACACCCTTCCATATTCGCACCTCCTCTAAACAGAAGCTTTCAGCGACATTTTTATTTGCATTTATGGTAAATACCTTTCAGCCTGAATCTAGACCGCCCCATAAAATATTCATGTTTAATAATAAAAAGCGTTTTAGGGAAATTATATTCCCGGCAGCTTTCTCATAGCACCCTATGATCACATAAATAACAAGACGCGTTCCATCGTTAGAATGGAACAGCTACGGTACAGTATGGCAACTCTTCTCACATATTTTTTGATATACTTAAGGCGTTATAGCGCCATAGGGACGTTTAATTTAATTTGATTTAATTTATAGAGCCTTATTGATCAAGATCTAGGGGTCAACAGATCTTCGTCAGAGTAGCAGGGCTACTATTTCTTAGCGTAAGTAGTGTAATAAGTAGCTAAGTGCGAATACGTATTTGATAGCTTGGAAATGAGATTCTTTGGAAGGCATCTATAGCTGAAGGTAGCTTGACACTCGCCTAGCCCGATACGGCAGCTTCAAAGCATTTTCTGGTAGGCTAACATATGCAGTAACGAACATGGCTGAACTTGGTATAAATTTACATGGAAACAAGTTCAATGATTTCTTGTATGTATTCAATTTGAAAACAACAAAGCCCAGACGCAGGTTACTTAGACGCACTGTACATCTAAAGGTTCATTGTGCCTGCACCTGATCATGATACGTGTGGTACGTGACGGATTATGGCAACATATTGTTTCTCTACCAAAAACTTGCAGTAAATGTATACTTGTAACCTTTGAGCGAGCTAACCAGGAGTAGTGGGAGAAAGAGGGAAAGGGAGAGGATGGAAATCCTATATTTTCTAGCTCAACGCCTGCTTTGTTTTCGTATACAATGCTGATTAGCTATTCTGATGCAAATTAGTGCGGTCAAAGGGGAAAATAAGGGCATTCGGTGCAGTGAGAAAATTGAAACCTAGTGCAATTCAAAAGGATTGATAGAACGACTAGCAATTGAACCGATAATCACACCAATAAACATTTTCATGCATTAAGGCAGAGAGGAGCGCATGAAGGTTTATAATTATTTTTGGATAAGAAGGTCAATGCTTGGAATGAATATCGATTAAAAGTGCAACAATCAGAATTTACATAAAAACGTAAGGTCACGAAGTTTTTCTGACCGTTACCTAAGGACATAATTATGGCACTATAGCTATCGGATCACTGTGACGCTCCGACTAGGAAATAAAAAAAAATAAAAACCTACACATTGTATAGATGTTACACAAAGTTTGACAAATGAAAATGTCAATGTTAGGGTTTTTCAACTTATCCCAGATATATTAAAATTTAATATTTCAAATAGCAAGCGAGTTTATCTGTGAAGTAGGGTATTCAAATTTAGCAATTCTTGTGATATCTAGCTAATATGTGGCTTTAGCTTTACATGTGATGGAGAATATAGCTTGGTTGTTTTGTTGGTGACTGCATTAACACTAGGGTTGAGTTTATCGAACTTACTGTCGTGAAAAAATATTTATTTTGGACAGTACATAAGAATGAGGAGGACATTGTCCAGAAGGGTTGCGTGTAGGGTTAATTGATCACTGTGACATACAATAATGGAATTATATTGTTGTACATATGTACTTAGGAAAAAGGAATCTATTTTTTTATCTTACTATAAATACTACTAATATAATATAAATATATGAGCAGCAAAAATCAAAAAAACAAATTATATAGTGTTTATATGTGTTTGGACTAATGTACGGTTATCCTTCAGTTAATATCGAAATAGCATATTATATTATTTAAGGAAACAACCGATTCACAATGTTTTAGAAGTTCCTCAGCTTTTTCTAGATAGTCTCTGACATCGTGAATAACCGAAATCGACTTTCAGGATCCTGAAGACAACCAAATTACCTTGCAAAATGAATGTTTCCCCTATGAAACGCCTCTGGGTATATAACATTAAGCTCGGCGTGCGGAAAGCAAGGATTTATGCGAGGGCGAAGTACTGCGGAACAGAAAATTAGGTATGCATTTTTCCGTTGATTTATCGTCAGGCTATTGCCTTTTCAGCTATTAGTTACGACGGTAATACTTTTCTGTTGTTTATTCGGAGGATTTGAGGCGGTGCTCTGAATATTTCACGAGCGCAGCGGACAAGCTAAAAAGGATGAACAGCTGTTCGTCCACGTTAGTCGGGTGAGAGATGTTACACATTCATAGGCGGCACTCACATGGACTCAAGACCAAACACATTTATTGGACGTGATTTGAAACGGCGTTGTATATTAAGTAGTTCATTTTTATATTCCAAGCTCAACTACCCTATCGGATCACAAAAAAATTGAAATGCAAAGCATGTACGTTACTCATTCAGGCTCTAGGCGACTTGGTTATCAGGCTATGGTCCATCCAAATGACTGTAAAAGCCTACCTACAGCATTGGTGTATGTAAGCCAGCAGTAGACCTGGTGCCAAGGTGAATAGATAGAGACATATCCTTATTTCTTATGGTGAATGGATATGCTTCCATCAGCGTATCCTGCTGTTTATCAACGAACGGTTGGAAAAGACCTCTGATTTAATCTACAGTTTCGAAAATTACAGCACCTTTGTATCCTGCTATCCATCCTGAGACACCTTAAATCGTCGGATGAAACAAGTATTCGAGATCAACGAAGACATCGAACAAATTGTTGAATAGGGATCTACAAAAGGAGTTCAGTTCAAGGCTTGGTTTTTCATATATTTTTTTTATAACCGACTGGACATGTGAATGAACTTTTAGTCAAGCATAGGAAAAGTATACCTATTGCATAAATTCTCAAATCGGAATGTTTTTAACTTCACTAAATTGTGTATCACTAGTAATGATGGTATGTGTCCTACTCGCCTTCATTTACTGTTTAGGCTGTTCTTGTTTCCAAGTACGTAGTAGATATCGCTATCACTTTGGAAAGTCTTGGGAAAGACATAATTCAGGAGCAGACGTTTTGAACCCATGAAGGGGAATCGTTTAATATTGTGAATAGCTATATGTTGATATTATGATGTAAGGAATTATTATTCTCTCGACATCTATCTATTATGTAAACGCTCAAACATCTGTAATGTCGCTTGGGTCATTCAATAACTGCAAACATTTTTTAAAACAAAGCTACATCCAAGACACCTATATTGGACTTATACCCCAGCAGAATATTATCTTAGTGCGTGTTCAGGGTTGGAAAACACCCGAAGGTAGCTTCATTTTGAAATTACATATGGATGCACATGACATCAGCACCTGCGGACAAATCCAGTGAATCCTAGGGGAAATCAGGCATACGGTATAATGAGCAAATACACAGGCGTCATATAGGAGGCTTCGTTAAGTATTACGTAAAATAAACAGTATCGACTAACCAAAACAACATGTTGCAGCTCCTCTTTTTATAACCAGGTAGTTCAGTGGTCACAGCTGTTTTGTAAACATTCCAAAATTGATATTGCTTCTAAAACGAAGTATATTATTTATTTATTTTGGTGATAGTGACAATCATTTCTTTTGCTGGAAGATGTTTGCTGTCTTTGTGTTCCATAATGCGATATCCAAGATATCTGCAACAAATCCGTGGACCATTCGAGCGCTCTGTAAAACAACTCATTGTACAGCTACCCTCATAAAATTGATATCTTCCATCTTAAACCCTGAGCGTGTTCGTCTGAGAAGAGTAATAAACAGTTTATACATTGCGCCGCTACCATGCCGTACTACACTGGACGGTGCGAATAAATTGGGCAATAAAGGATACAATATATCTCAACATTTATGTGTCTCCACGAACATCATTCTTGCTATACAGTGTACTGGTTTTGTTTGGTAGATACATCCGTTGAGTTTTAGTCTTAAGAGCAATTTATAGGTGCACCAGGAAATCGTAGAATTGTTTCCGCGTAAAAGCTGTTTACTCTACGCACTTGCGGTTTTCGTTGGCACTTTCAAAAAAGCATTTCTCAGGGTGGATAGTCCATTGTATTATGAACATTTCAATGGAAATAACAATTCAAAACAGTGACAAACACGCTTTGTGTACTACATTCTGCGGGATCAAGGGCAAAAGTAACATAACCCATCGTGCACACGTATCGCGCTGGGAGTAAGACGGAGACAGAGAATCCAAGGTTGCCAGCGTTCCAAGAACGATGTTTTTATTTGAAGCAAAGCTTCGACATAGTGATTATCCTGACGTATGACATGAATTGTACAGAAAAAGATGAATACATACATTTATTGTTCATAAAATCATTAAATAATATGTGACATGTCATATGGGAGAAATTAATAGTATACAGTCATACAAAATGGTTACAAAATTATGAAATCATACAGCTATAATCAATGCATTACAATAATGAGTTAAATAATAATTGTTAGAATATATGAATACACATCACCGAAAAATGTGCCTTAACTTATATAACCTTATATACATATTATATCATATTTTTAAGCCAACTTCAATGTCATCATGTACGTCTAGGCGAGGTGGTTCAACCTCCTCGAGTTGTACTTGTTAAACAAACCGCGTAGCGTGTGGACCCTTCCAGTTTTCTGATACCGCTTCAAAGTTAATTATTCAGGAGTCCTCCTTCCCTCAGATAATAAACAGTTTGCTCAACAGTCGGAAAAAGCTCAAGTCGAGCCTCATTCTCTCCATATTTAACGGCATTGTTAGCGGGTTGCTGAATGCGACTGCACGTCAACCCTCTGTTGAGATGATTAATGTTTAGCGGGCATTTCATCGCACCAACTTAACGCGGATAATGTAGGCCTATTATCGCACAGTGTTAACCCTTTCAACAGGATGATACCACTCCAGAATATTATTAATGTAGCTGTACAGTATCAAGACTTAATGATATAGCTGTGATGCTACCTGTGTTTCCAGAGACAGCTTAGTTTCTCGCATGAATGGAATGCTTAGGAATTAATTATAATTTAAATAAATTAAAAAAAGCCGAATAAAAAAAATTTAGAGGTTTTTTTGGTTATTAGAATTTTGTTCAACAGTAACTCAAAATGATGAATTGGTTATAATAAACACAATGCCATTTATTCTATTGTAAGAAAGGCGTATAGTGACTATATTTTTATACTAAAACTACTTTTACAAATAACCTTGTAAAAAATATATTATTTTAGCCCATAGCTATCAAATTATTATATTGTCATTGTTCTTTAACAAGTATGGAAAATTTTAGAATAATCAGACGTTCCAAAGTTAATAAAAATTACGTTTTAAGATTACGTTGCATCGATACACACATACATACATACATACATATATAAAGGTCAAGCTAATAATAAAAGCGTGTCAAACATTTTTGAGTCACCTATACCAAGCAGATGTGTTGAATTGAGAAATGCCACCAGTATTCCTGCATACCTTGGAGATCAGTGCCTAAACAATGAGAGACGATGTATATCCTGATATTGGAGAGCATGTGTGGAGTTACCAGCCTACAAAACATATATGTAGGTTCCATCCAGCTTTTTTTAAATTGTGGCATGCAACTCCCCTCAACAAACTTCCATCCTAGTACTTCTCCTGTTAGAACAGTAGACGGATCTCTCCAGGTTGATTGCAGCAGACGAAACTAGCAGTTCATTCTTCTGGTCCGTTAGAGGTCATCGCTACCTGAAGGACGAGAATATGGCACAGTTCAATGCTTTCACTCCATACTATAGTCTATCAAATAAGAGGTATCCAAGCGGGTATCCAGTTCTGTTGAATACTCTGCCAAGAGCCCATCCAGTCAAGCTTGTCAACACTACACGGGACATGATTTGGGAGCAATTTCAACAGCTGCTATATATTGAGGGCAAGTAAGTACTTCTCAACGCCTAACCCTTTCAAGTTATTTGGCGCCAGGTCCAGGTTCACTTAGTGACATTTTCCTCACATGGCTTCTGTTATTGGCATGTTGCGTATCACCTCATAGTTTTCTACCAATATTGTAACTGAATCAGTCTTTTTTAGTTTTTCCCCTGAATCCGCCACATTCTGACCCCAGTACAGAGATTTATAGAACTTATGTTAACCATTCCAATACCAGATCGCTAAACATGAGGAACAGGTTGGTAAAACCGGTTTTTTATATGTTAATAATTCGAGGCAAACCACCAAGAGGTACCGTTCGCAAAAGCCTCTGTAGTTTTTCTGAAGCAGACTCAGACATGCTGTGTCGCTGTATAAATTTTCATCGCACTAAAACGACGGCGAGACAGGGAAAACTGAGGGGAAACAGTTGAGATAGGTATCCTCCACAAACAAAACTAGCCGGTAGAAGCGACGGTCATCAGAAAAGGCGACAACACTAGACCGTGTCTTGGCTCCCCAGACACCTTAGTGCGCAAACAGCCAAAAAGAACTTTCCCCGCAAATTTACAAGTCTCTTCCCGTGGGTACGAGCTGGAAAGACACACACATACAAGTGGGCGTCCCAGTGGGAGCGAAGGGGACGCGACTGCCCTGTGATAATAGGGAAACTGCGGGAAATATATTGTTGACTGGCTCAGGACTTCAACCCTTGTCCGACTTCAGTGCTATAAATAAAGCAGAGATGCCAGTCCTGGTGAAAAATCAGTAGATTTTGTGACTCTTGTCTGGAATTGTGATGCCAAAATGTCAGTCGCCAACTTCTGGTGTGAATGATGCGAATGACGGTGCATCTTAGAAGTGTCTACGAAAGACACTTGTACTTGTCCGATAATCCTTGACCCCTTGCCATAACTGGGCAACTAGTTTTGGGATTTGGAAACTTTGACACTAGGTTACACCTGTGAAAATGCGAAAAAACTTTTGTTTTCGAATATTGGTTTGGTGGCAGCGGAGTTAGAGCCAAACACGGAAAAAGATGAGAACTTCGTTTTTTTTTGGGAGAAGGGAGTTGAAAATCGGAGTGACAGTGATTGGAGGTGGAAATCAATAAATATTTCAAGTGTTGGTATATGATGAATGAAGGTAAGAATCTTGGTTATCGCGAAAATTTTCGAAAACTTTTTTTTGGAATTTTCAAGGATTTTGTGACTCTACAGATTACATCACATATTAGGAAGCAAGTTATTATAACTATGATAACCAAAAGTTGGGTCATAACGTATAATATATGGTGATCAACAAGTTTCAACGAGAGATGGCGCTGCTCGGCGGAGAGACCAACTAGACCAATCGCAACTGGATACATAAATAGACGCATCCACCAAAGAGCACATAGCCGTGAAAGTAGACACAAATGACATAAATTTGTGTGTTCAATACATTAGTTTCACAAATAAAACTACCTTTCTTTCAAGACAATATCTACTTCGAACGAAAGCAAGGAAACCACAATACTTTGAATGAAGGAAGAGGCGAGCTAATGGTTGAGTATGGGAGTCTGTGCATTTACCTTGAAATTCTTCATCCTGAACTACACACATGTTTTTATATGAATGCATCTACAATCTACAAAAATATAGATGTTGATGTTTGGGCGATTTCTTTGGAGACACCCTATATATAAACATAACACTACAGTCCAGTCCAGGGAAGTGTCTCTCCCATTACAATCGATCCTATCTGAGTTAGGGCGAGGTTATTGGCTGACGTTATAGAGGCCATCTTCAGCTCGTCGTCGCTGTCCGGTACTCTCCACTCTGTCAATATCAGTGTGATATGTATACGTCTGTGTACATTTCCGGTGGGTTAATGGAATTAAATCTTCTGGGCCACTTACCGGAACTTACCTTTAACTAGGTTACACCGAATCGTGTTTATTGCATCTAGCATGTCTGCTTAGAGTGCTTTTGTTATGGGTTGTTTACTTGGTACAAGGATGGAATCATTCCAATGTAATTTATATTCGCAAACACTAGTTTTTAAATTTTTCAGCTTAGGAAAATATTTGCTTTCAATTGTTGTTATACGGTAAACGACAAAGTACATACAGCAAATATATATTCATAAAAATCTCTACAAGCTTAGAGAAACTATTTGTTTTTTCTCCAGGTTTTCGGATAGCTTATTCTTTATCCCGAATGAACGGATTTTGTGTTCATGCTAATGTAAACGAAAGTTTAATTGAAATTGAATACTTTCACTTCTGCACTTTGATAGAGACTGCCGAGGCAGCCGAAATGCTAATGATGTTATTTCTTAAATGACATGAGGTTCCAAATAGCGGCTAGTTCAGGTTTAAGACATACAGCAAGGACTTATCAACAAACAATAATGGAATACCTTCCTGCTCCTTGGCCAAACATTTGTTTTATATTAAGCTAGGAGCTTCAGAAATCACAAAAACATTTAAGCAAGGTTCGTCTTTGATTTATCATGCATATTTCCTATAATTGACCAATAATTGTCTCTGCTAGTAGTAGTAGCATGACGTAAATATTTTCCAGATTACAGGATATTCAGTGATAATCAGACAAACTCTTAGACAAATCAACAATGATAACCGTCATTGAAGTTTACCTGCATACCTGCATCGCCTGAACAACATATTGTCCCAAATCAGGAGTTTTACGTGACGACAACAACATTTGCAGCGATCTCATAACTCCATGTCACAAGTAGGGGGAGATTATTTACAGAAAAAATGACATACAGACAAGCCTCTATTCTGTACTCCATATATGTAGGTATTAAATTCCATAGAAGGCCATCATTAGCGAGAGAAAAAAATGTATCGCATTATAGGTTTTCTATTACAGTGCTCTGTGATCTTTCTCATTCCCGTCGACGGTGCTTAGAAATGCCCACTACTCTCTCTTTGAGAGGATTTACTGCTTACCGGATGAAATCAACGTCAGTCAGACCGTAACTAATAACAGCTTTATAAAAGTCTGGGTGACCTATGAAAGTGAAAGATGTCCAACGGCCCCGGTGAAGTGATCCTTTTATCGCGACCCTTCCATAACGAACTGACGATGGGAAACGAATATAGCCCGCCACGCACTTGTAGAAAATGATTTATATAGAAAACGCAAGCGGTGCTTATCGTTTAACAAGTTCATTTTTTGCAGAAATTGAAGTGGAAGATTTTTATGGATGATTGATAATTATTGGATACCTTTGTCTATGGCCTAAACTATCAAATTTATTTGGATAAAGGTACAAGTGTGTAATGTTAAAATATGGACCCTTGATAAGATTTACTTAGTTAGTTTAGGGATTACTTTGTTTCCTGTATCTACGTTACACATTTTAGAAATGGTCTCCTTAACTCCTAGTGATTTGGAGAGTTTTGTATTATTTATCTTCTGTGGCATCCACCTCTTTGAAATAAAAACTTTGCAGCTGAATGGTCAAATTTACTTTTGATAGCAACAGATTCGAGGGATCACATTTTCTCATCTTCCCAAAAACACCCTAGGAGTTGGAGAGATCGGTATTAACCATAACATTCAAGTATTTATCTACATAAATACTTGAATGTTATGGTATCTACATTGTAGATGCTTTTACTTAGTGAACCTCTTCCATCATTCGAAGCTGGCCTAACATCCACCTTTTAAAAGGATTTTGTGCTTACGAATGGAGTCAAATCAACCAGACCGTTACTAATGACAGCGTTCTGAAACTCCGGTTGACCTATGAAAGTGAAAGATGTCCAGCCTCACTGGAGTGAACCTTTTATTGAGACCCTTCTATAACGAACTGGTTATGGTGGCCAAATATAGCTCAATGCACACTCATGAAAAAAGGGGATGGCTATTAAATACGAGCGATCTTTATAATTCAGCCAGGTTCAGTGGGTAGAAAATTCAACATGGAGTATTTTTATATAACTATTTATAGTTTGGAATATCAGTTCTTGCAGTGATCTGGTAATTGACTTCGGAAAGAAAAATAAGGGATTATTCCGGAGGCATTGGTCGAGGACTTTGGCTAAATATGAGAAAAACGTGGAAATCAGATGAAGATCTATATTCCTGCATATTATCTTCTAAAGATAAATTATCTACAAAATCAACTTTACGAAGAAAAACAATTTCCAATTATTATTACATTATTATTATTATCCAATAATTATTATATTACTATTGTTATTGCCATTTATATTCCTGAAGCAATGAAAGCACTTCAAAAAGTTTAGAGTGCACCATAACGAATCTGATACATCGTTCAGTATACCAAGTATTGATATTAAGAAGAAGAAAAAATCTTCCGACCACAGAATCCCAAAAAAGTGAGAAAAAACAAGTTACAAGTTTTAGTATGCAGCGTGGTAGTTTCAATACCCTGAGAAATATTCTCTGACCATTGAAATTACAGTGTGGGAAGTATTGAGTCAATCTACTTGACTCCATCTTTTTCTATTTTTCAATCAAGCCAATGATACGTACGTGTCTAGTAGATTACGGCGATCCATCTGATGCCTTCAAGGTATATTTGATAAAAAGCCGACAACTGTCACTTTTCAATAACCTGAAGTCAGTGACAGATTAGACAAAAAGATTTTTGAAATACGCATGTGACACTATACTTCCTTAGTTAAGGGTGTTACTTTCAAATCACCTTGCATAAGGACACATATAAAATAAGACGAAGAACCTCCTCAAAAGAAATAAACATGATGTTTACTTCACCTTGAATCTTATGAGGTATGAATCTCTATCTTGTCGACTTAATTGGATTCTCGAAAAATATTGCCAATTTTCACCCTCGCCCAATACCGTAAAAGAAATAGTGTGGCATACGAATTTAAAGATACGATTCCTCAAAGTGAGTCACAAATAAAGAAAATCTAAAAACTCCGAGATCAAAGGATTTCTTACATTCAAAGAACGAAATTGTCGACATATACAGCATACTCAGTTTTTTGTCAGGTGTATTTGATTAGTTCCAGTGGCATCAGAAGCACTTTGTAACTGAGGGATTTCACAGTGAAATCATTTAATTTCAAATGCGTTGATTGGCACTTGTTTGGGGTTTCTGATATTTTTTTGCGTTCCATTTTTGCCTCTTCAGGTGAAACACATGCTACTGATGCTGCTATTATTGAAGCCCCTACATTTGATGACTTTTTGGATGTTGAACTGAAAAGGTTTGTGCAATGCCAATGTTTCGTTATGTACTTCAGATACAAAGGTAAATGATACTCGTAATATGTTCACGGCGACATAAAATACTTGCTTAGGAGTCTTCCTTTTCACCACATTTATCACAATAAGATTCATTTTCTTTCTTGTATTAAGAATTATTTCTCATTTTTTAGTTTCTCAAACTCATTTTTGTTAATTGATAAATGTGTCTTCGTACTTTGATATTTGGAACCGCAATTATGTGGGTGCTGGTATCAGACCAACCCTTCAACGGATCTTAATTAACGGGTTCGAAGGGTATTCTCTCCGTTTATGGCGCCTCGGATGAGTAGACAAAAGTCAAACTAATGAAAGTATGTTAAGAATAAATACTGAATGTCGATGATCACTTTTGAAGCGTGATCCTTTATAAAAATAAATAATGGGACAAACTTATTAAACTATTGTATTAGCATCGGTCCTTAACAAGTGTGCAAAATTTTTTATTGATCTGACGTTCTGAAGTGGCTGAAAACAGCGTTCGAAGATTCCGTTACAAAAATTCATACACGTGAAGCGTGTTGATGAAAAAGAGTCACCTCGTTGTTGCCTTCAAAGAAAGAAGTTCAATTCAACCTGAATCCCGTCCGAATTAGCTTATACATTGGAAACCGTATGTGATGCGACACACATACAGAGGGATAGAGTTGAAAGCATTCCCTTTAAACTCCCGCCACCTCGAGCTGTGGTTCCTTTCGAAAGATCTCCTTTTAAGTGACTTTGGATTTATGTCGAATAGTGGATTGGAAATTCGATCGATCGGCAGCAAGTTCTGATTTATCCGTATCGAATTCACGGGTTGGTTGGATTTTGTGAGGTGAATGAGGTGGACACAGCACGTGTTTGAAAGACGAATTATGGTGACAGATATCAAAGAAGGTGATCTCCAAATTCGTGTCTTCGTATTTTCCATTTCAACTACACAGTCACTATATCAAGGCTTCAGGTGATCAGATCATGAAGGTAGCTGCATTGGTTGGAGTGATTCTTCAGACTGGTATTTTGAATGAACAGATCAATTCAATCAGAGAATGTATTTATATGCGTGTAAGTAAGGGGAAATCAACCCCTCATTCCCCTTTTCGGGCATTAGTCCAACGATGGTGCACTAGATTCATGCGATTTCAACAAATTAGGAAAATTGGAAATAATATTTGCAGCGTGGTTATCGTAAAAAATCATCAAGAAATGATCAGTTCGTACGACTTCATCTGACTTCAGATTGAAACTCGCCGCGTCATTGAGCGAAATATCTTCAATTCCTATAAAATAAGGAGGATAGTAAAACTCCAGGCCCTGTTCTCTCCCTACTTCTACTTCGCAGCCTGTTTTCAAGTTTTGATATATCACCATCTCCCGATGTGAGAAGCGTGTAAGAAGGTAATAATGCCTAATATATATGGATGATTTTTTCCCCCGGCTTCTTTCAAAGTATTCTTTCCTACTTTATTCCAGAAATACGTCTGAGATAATAGCCTCCTGGGTATACGGATAAATAAGGAACACTTTTTCGTACGGTTTCTTCATACCTAGTTTCAGGAATCTTCAGCACGGGAAGCTGGAAAGGTGGTCTCGAATTCTGCACATATCAGTTCTTTTTTACATTCAAGCTTCTTTTATGTTCCTCTTGCAGATAAATAAATAATTATTAAAAAATTATACTGTCTGGTAGTGCTATAGCTCTACATCTCAATGCTGTGCAGTTTGAAAATTGGATGGACAGCGTGTTGTGGTATAGCTGGCTATTCAGTCAGTCCCAAAAACCAAGGTTGCTTACATTCTTTCAATACCGGATTTTTTCTATTCTCTTTTTGATAATCTAAGTATAGGCCTAAGAGGTTATGCTTTGTTTTCGTATCCCAAAAGAAGGGGTTTTCAGTTGCTGCCTTTTGATTACACTGCTGAATGCTTTGTTTTCTTCTTCCACTAGACAAGAAACGATGTTCTTCTAATGTGACGATGTTAATATCAATTTCGTACCTTAGTATCTTGATCTACATATAAATACCCACAACGTTTTATCATTATGAATTTCTGAACCCCTAAGGGTGCATATAGACAACCTAACTGCCTCTGTATATATTATGAAGGCCACAATAATATCCATACATAAACCATTACCCATAATTTCTAAATTACCTCATCTAGTAATAAAGTTTCCATTAAATCTCTATTACCGCACATGGTTACCATATCGTCAGTGCATCAAATCATAATGGTTAATTAGCTGGGATATGGTGAAATATAAAGATAATAATGCTGTTAAATGGATATCACTGATCCTCATAACAGTGAGCCACAGCATCAAGATAAATGTACAGGTAATGCTAGAGGTCTTCTCCAGGTTTCCTTATGTGTTGTTTGTGATGTGGCGATCTATTAAATACTCCATTTTAGATTTATGAACAATGCCTGACCTGGTGTAAAACATAACTGGAATACGTCAGCTTGATAGAAAGGTAGAAAGCCCCAAATGAGACCATCCACCATCCACCCATGACCTGAGTGAACACGTGGGACATGGATGGATCTATGTGGCGAAAATCGGAGAAAATGGTAAAGTCTGGGGGAGGTCCATGTTCAAAGATGGGCAGACGAGGGCTAATTAGATGGATATCTGACTTTTCAATTCACTGCATACGTTCAAAACGATAAATGTCAGGTTGTAATAAATATAGGGTACCTAAGAGTTATGGTCCCATTCACCAATTCTAGGTTTTGCAGGAAGCTGAAGCTCAAACGGCGAATCCAATCTTTGTACAAATCCAAAAAATATCTGCGAAACGGCGAAACCGTCGATTACCTCTATCCGGTTATCGCCATTTCTGACGGTGTGCACTTGTATTTATGGAGGGTGATGCATCAAAAATACGGCGTCGAACGGGATAATTTCTCTTGCTGGAATAGGCAAACAGCATGCGGAGCCGCGACTTGTTTTCTTTTGATCTTCATATATCACAGGGGATTTCGGCAGGCGACGCGTATCGTAGAATTTTTTTATCAGCATTTGTGTTTCTGGAGATTTTTTATTGGATAAGGACGGAATGCTTCTGAGAGTTTTTTTGAAATGGAAGTACGCAGTTCGTAGGAGAACAACAAATTGCATCATTATATTCTCAAACCGGCCCACATGCCAATTGGCTGCCTGAAAACTTACTGGGTGAATTCCAGGAGCTGCTTCAGAAATTGTCTCCATCTTACCGGAAAGCGAATGCTGTAGACTTTGAAGCCTTTGGTCGCCAGATTGAGTAGCTACGTATCTTGAGTATGGAGTTAGTTATTGGCTCTTTGTGGCTAGATATGGAAATGAAAGTGGAAGTGCAATTTTCACATCTTTCTTCCCATAAAAAGCCTATTGTTTGAGTTTTTGAGTTATAATTTTCCTTGTCGGAATGGTACTCTTCTTTCTCCCATAATTTGTCGAAAGAATTTTTCTTGCTTTTTCCTATCTGGCCTTACACCACTTAACCCTTCATATTTCCGCATTTCTGGATTTCAGTTTGTTCAAACTTTTAGTTATTTAATGATTCTTTAGTTTGGCAACATTCGTGATTAATGGTGCAATTTTTTCACTTTTGAACCACGATTGGTAATAGTGAGCACGCGATTGATCGGTAATCAATTTTTACAAGATGTAGATTAGTTCAAAAGTAACGTTGTTTTACAGTGGACGCTTTACATTGAATAGGGATGTCGATGTTCCTGTACATAAGTGTTCAATTTTAGCTTTAATCTCACCTTGAAGCATGTAGTCACATTTACTGGTCTTTTCATTAATTTTACTTGGAATCTTATATTTTAGATTTGAGTAAGAGCTCATAACTCGAGGTCCATCATCTAGTATAGGATTCACATCTTTTTGTACCCTCTTGTACATTTCATACAGTGGACCTCCTACTGTGGCTATAGTGACATGTCTTGACATTTTGTGCTCTTGATTATTTTCATAGAAATATACACTTCCTTTCGTTTGTCAGTTTGACCTTTTAGAACTCGTGCTTCAAAAAGGATTTCTATTATTGCTTGTTGCCTATTTATAGGTATTTTTCTGTCGAATGGGACACATTTCAAGGCCATTGAAAAGCAATTATATAAATTGTATAACTAAGCACAGCAAACATGGCTTCATAGCCACCCAAGTTTCTGAAAGACCCATGAGTTTTAGCGCGTGTAATAAAAGCTATTGACAAGTATAAATAAACCACTAGAATAACATGTGGCGAATAACGCTTATCAAAAGTAATGGTTACTTATAATAATATAGGAAATTAAAAAAAAAAAAACGTTTTCATCAGTGGGGATAGAACCCGCAACCTCCTGCAATCTAGACAGACGCTTGACCATTGGGCCATGACGAACTGGTGAGTGAATTTTCTACCTTACGGTTAGCAGTGTAATTCGATAAAACTCTGTAATAATGCTTGCCCTCCAGCCAAATTTGCCTATTGCGTACTATCCACACATATCTCCTCGTAGTTTTATGTGGGCAACTGTGAAACATGATACGGATGCATTTAATAACACAAACAAACAACTGCTGCGTACAATATCAAAACGGACTGGAGCTACCCAGTAGCAATTTACCCCGGCAACAGCAGATATGTTTGTTCCTGGGCCGATATTGAGGAAGAGATCGAATTCGGTGCTCACGGTTATTGACGAATTTCGGAAGCTCAAACAACGAGGTTACCGTTTACGATCCTGCTCCCCGGTTACAAGTGCTTCCTTCAGTGTTTATTTTGTATGTCCCGTTTATTAAATTTTGAGCACTTATCAGCAGGGAATTCTCTACATGTTCACTGTGCTAATACTTCCGAGGTTGAAACTAACAAGGGCATCTCCAGCCAAATGTCTAGCGATGACGTCAAGGTTGAAGACAGTATTGGAAATGTATGAGTTGTGGATAGAGATATATAGTGTTTTATAATAAAAGATAAAATAAATAAATGCAGTAAAATCCCTAGAATTTTGACTTCACTTCAGAAATGTTTAAAGCAAAAAATATCACTGGTCGATATCTGTGAAGCATCTTTCCGATTCTCTTTCTTACTTCACCGCTCGATAATTATTTTGATACACTTAAGGTTAAGTTTGCTGGTAGAAATTGTAATTTATCAGTTTCAGGAACAAGTTAAAAAAATAATTGGAGCAGTTTTTTGGTTCAAACACCTTTTGCCGGATGTGGATGAACATTCTGTGCGAAAGCCAAATTAATGGTATTTTCTACAAATCTAAAGCTGTCGGTATACAGATCTATATATACAATTGAAATCTCTGAGTACTGGCTTTGCTTCATGAAGGCTGCAAAAGGACAAAACGTAAGGGGCGATACATACCATTGAAAAAGTGATCACGTCAACAAGGAGAGAATTGGCTATAATGCTCAATAAGCCAATGCTAGTCAAAGCACTAGTTTTTTGCTGCAGCTGACAATCATTTTACCCCTGACCTCAATAGAACATCAGGAGGGGTGACCGATTTGTCCTTATTCCATAGATTTTACCATGGTAGATGTTCGACGAAACTGTCTGGCATAATAACACAAATAGTCATCAGCACAACAAGCACTTGGAAGGCCAGTGGGCGCACCCTCCTCTAGATAGAATTTTCAATACCTCATGGAGCTTCCAGTGACACTACCCTTTTCAATATATTGGTAGACTGTCCCAAATCTCCGAGAAGTGAGCACACTACAACTTCCATGCAAAAAAACCAACCAAATAACTAACTTACCCATTTATTAACCCCTCCTCATCGGATTTACGCTCATCCACCCTTATAAAATCTGTCAATGTCAGATCGTCGGTGACGGCGGTGCGGGGTGAAATCAGCGAGAAAAAAGGAATTACCGGCATATAACAGAGGGTAGGGGCCGTCGGAAGGGGCGGACGGGGGGCCGGAATTTGCATGTAAATTGAATAACGAGAGCGCCTGCTTCGGCATCAGAGCAGAGGTGCAAAGTTCCTTGTCGAGACAAGTGATGGCGGCGTCGAGACCACGCCGTCACGTCACACAGCCGTCTAGGATCGTCACGACTAAATATGATGAATGCCGAATGCCAAAGAACAGTGCAGTGTAAAGGGGCCGACAGACTAGGTTTTTACGGATATGTTTTAGTGGGCGCAGTTGGACTATACCCCACCCCCCAGGCGAGTTATACCCCCTCCCTTAATCATAAGTAAATTTGTCCAATGTGGTATGAATCTACAGCACTTGGTACCCAAACGATGCGTCTTATTACGGTAAGGTTAAGTTCCAACCGGGGTACATTATAAGCCCTAGAACTATGTCGGCAAGGAAGCGGCTAACTGTTGAATGTTTATTACGATTACTTATTGTTAAGCATTGACATTCTGTATACTTTTTATATTTTTTAATAGAATAAAATATAGTTGAAGCCAAAAACGTGAAAACTTGTGAGGTACATCTGTACTTACTACCTTGGTGCATTGAAGGTTAAATTACTAGCATTACCAGGCATCACTGGCAAGCGAATGCCATAAATAGGATGAGGTAGGATGTGGAATTATGGAGTAAGAGGGCTAGACAGACCCTAGACATCGTATTATGTCCGTCAGCGTCATTTTTTATATTTTATCTACAAGTTAAAATGTAGTGCGTTTAACTTTCGTTTAAAAATTAAATACAATCTCTAGTTACTTTGTAGGTTACAAGAACACATTTCATCAGCCTTGTAGACAGTATATTCTACAGCCGTTGTTTATTGGAAATCCAACTTGAGGACTGTTGAAACGCTGTTCATCATTATTAATCCCTGGCACTTTATATTTAATTCATTGAGTCTCCAAGAATTGCGTAGTTTTAGGATGTCCCGATATTTATGAGCCAGTTACACGAGGACATACTCTCAAATTGAATTAAAGCCGGATCCCTCGCTGGCTGCCGCCGCAGCTACGGAATTTGTTTATAACGAATTAAATATTAAAACAGGCGGTAAACACAATTAACTGCGAAGTTGTAATATTAAATAGTTGGACAGAGAATGCCGGTTGTCATGGCGTACTAGTCGACGCTAACAGTGTTTTAATTGAAAATGTAGCGCTGCAGACTTATCTTTGATACAATTTGGCGGTTGAGGGTCTCTACTACGCGCTCACGGACTAATTGCCTGCCGAGTACATGCTTTCAGTTTTGCGTACAGCGTCGAACAGAAACATCGCGTCTGCACAATAACGTCAAAAAATCTTATGATGTTACGTATTTGAGCGCATTCTTCCAAGAATTTTGCGTTTTACAACGTTTCGATTGATATGATGTCTTCAATCGTCTACAGGCGAAATGAGCCACTCTTCCTTCTGATGGTGTTTTTATAGTTTCCCTCCGGCCATTCGATCTTCGACTAACACCGGTAGCGCGACCGATTGTGGTGACTCACGCTACCGGACGAAGGTATAAGCGCTGCTAATTCATCTCGGTTTACATGCAGTCTATGTATATTGTTTATTATTCGCCGCCCAGGAAATGCATAATTCTAAAAATAATGGAAGCGCGAATCAGGTTTGAAACATCTACAGTGACAAAAAATTACCAACTATATAGATACATCGCTCAAAGTGGAACGGCGAACAACAAATTGCACAATGCACATATGTTCGTCACTGACATTTTATATAGTTTCATGCGGAAGTGTTTAAACATTCGATAAAAGGTTGTTAGGAAAATAATTGAGGCATTAGGAGCATGATTTGAGGCCAAAATAAAGCAACACAAGTAGACTGGAACAGCACAACGTAAACTATTATAATAGATCCAACCTTGAGAAGCGGGAATGAGAAAGTGACATGCGTTCATGATTCTGTACCTCTCAGTACCAAATACAGGTTCATACGCGTCCGCTGATGTACGTTACAAACAGTTTTCAGCATAACTTTCAGTAAATGAAAGGTTGGAATCGTATAAATTAAATTCTGTCTGCCACGTCACCCGCGTCTTTTTAACCCTACCAAAAATTCTCATTTACTTCATAACTTAGCCGTACAAAGAGCTGGCAAATTGACGGAAGCATCCATGGAATTTTTTTATTATATTACTCTGAAGCTTTACTGCACTTTGCTCTGAATACGTTTGCTAATTGGACAGTATTACTTGAAACATTCAGGGTGAGTATTTAATAGAGCTGTCTTCACTCAAGTTCAATTATATGAAATAATCAATTTAAATATATAAACGCTTTGAGCTGCTGTAGGATGAGACTCTCTGAGTACACAAAATCAAACGTAAGATAAGAATACCTTTTGATATGATTGAGCATAAAAAAATGCTTGGTGGAGCTGGACTTGACACAAATTTCACGTGATTTTTGTAACAGGTGGAAACTTGTTAGCCTTTTGACCTGAATACGGTTGAAGACCATGCCAATCAAGGCGTTGTAAAAAAATATACTTACATAATAATAATAATGACTTTATTATAACTATTTTACAATTAGTTATAAATGGCGAAGTCTAGCTTCAAGCTACTCATACTTAACATAATTATGTACAAGTTCCAAAAAAACAGCTGAAAGATAAACTGTGATTTAATTGTTAATGTTACAACTTTTCTATCCTTCCGTCACTATGAGAGTAGTAAAAATATAGCAGGCAGTATCCTATACAGCAGCCTCTGCTTTTATCACATGGATTTATGGATGATGTTATAAAGAAACGGCGACATTAAGTTTTATGACGAAATAGAAGCTTCGGCAACAGTCTCGTCGAAGTTTATTGGCAATTCTTGAGACGGAATTGATACGTTAACTGCCACTTGCTCGCCGGCTAGCGTTGTAAACCTCCAGTGACACTTTTAGGGCATCTCACCTTACCGCAACTCCAGGGCGAACCACGTCATGTCATGTCCGTTGAAATATCCTTCGACTGCAATTTCACCTGCAACAAGTGCTGGCGTTCATCCTTTTTGACTCCGGCAAGTGTTGCGAGTGAAAATCTGGGAGCCAACTGTAGCTAGAAAGACGAAAGACCATTGGGGAAGCTTCTCAAAGCAATGAGAGTCTAAAGCAGTGATATTGGAGTGAGCCTATCATATTGTCTTCCTTGAACTCATGTGTTGCCAAGATCGTGCATATTGAATGGCATAAGGCGACATCTCGGAATGCCTGGTTCTAGATTCGAATCCTGTCACAACCAGAAAATAAGGCGAATAAAAATAGGTAAAAAAAGAGTTTCTTGTGTGCTGTAGGCCCGGAGTGGAGAATAATGAGGAAAATGGAACACTCAGATGTATTAGTCCCGAACAAGATTGGCAACCACTTTACAGTAAGTCTCATGTTCATTGTATGGATCAGTTCGGTACAATATAATTTCGATTTCAAGGATCAAGCCTAAGAACAATAATTGGTTGGGCCGTTACACTTTCAAAAGTATAACCTAAAAGTTAACTGAAGCAATTGGGGATCTCTTGTCATTATTATACCTGAAACCTTCTTAGTATGAGGCAGAATCACTCAGCATAGGTACGAGTTTCAAAATAAGAAGATTTTTTTTTGAACATTTTCAGTAAAATTCCTGAAAAATAGACTTTTCCCTGTTTTTGCTAATATGTTTTTTATTTAAGAAAATTTAAAACAATTACAGAAAATAGTTTTAGAGGACACTAGTGCTCTGCAAAAATGATCTCGTATACTTTTTCTTTGATTACATAATGGATAATATCTCAAATTTTCTATTCATTTATATCATAATAAATGTATGATGATGCAAAAAGTTAGTGATCATGTGGATGCTATAAGTTCCTTTGATTTTCTTGAGAGTACCAATCAGTATGCCTAAAATGTTCAATGCAAAGTACTATTTTTTCTCCGTTTGTGATATCGATCCACCGATTGCAAGACATGAAATATAAGCGCATATCCGAATCTAGCCAACACTGTAACAGAATTGAAACCAGATTTTTGCCGTTTTACATCATATGGCTCACAACCTTGGAAACTATGAACACGCTTAAAAATATCTTATAGATAAAAAGTTGTGTAATTATCACACAGTTTCAGAAATAAAATTGACAGTCCGACGATGATTTAAATAAAAATCAAAACGCGTCACTGAAAAAAAGAGCTTCAGTTTTGAAACTGTGTAATAATTATATAACTTTTTATATACATGATGGAAGAGTTTCACCAAGTAAGAGCATCTACAATCTACAATATCTTATTCTTAGTTTAGCAATAAATATGCTCTCTACCAAAAGTGAAGCACATCTCCCACAACAGGCAACGACCTTCTGTGCCCTTTTAGCACATTTGGCTTCACAATGGTGCTCAGTCGTCTTCAAGAATCCTATAAGGGTTTCAAACCGTCGCCGGATTTTATTCAAACCCAAAACGTAATGAAACAGAACTTAGCGCTCATAACCGTCCCCATTTTCCTTGTTTGGTACTCTACGCGCGGTGGAGACATATTGGCCTTTGTTCTCTCGGCTCAGAACAATAACATTCGAGGGTAAAGATTATTTTTGAATTTCATAACTGCTTCCTTGGCATTCCCATTTCTACCTGCTCGACATTCCGACTGCCTTCGGAATGTCTTTCCTTTCTCCAACGCGCCAAAGGTCTGACCTTATAAAATAACTTCTTATCAGTGCGGAATAGAAAGTATTTCATTACTTTAATCAGAACCGTATTCTTTGGATTCCTAGACGGTTAAGTTTCATCCCTTGGCAATGTTGGGAACACAACGACCGTCGGTATGAGAATGAACTACATGTCAGAGACAAATTCTCATTTTGCTCTCAGTTTTTACTACATATTTCATTATTCAATGTATAAGACTGAGGTTTTTAATTCATTTATTTTTCACATCAGCAGGAGCATTCATGTTGATAAAGCCGTAGCTGTAAAACCGCTCGCGCAATCAACCTAAAACTTTTTAGTTACAAGTTTTTGATGGTGCTGATTCTATCTCTGATATCGTTTTTGGGCTGTCGCTGCAAAAAGGTCAAGTTACATAAAAGATTATCCTTGAACTTGCTATAGAGGTAACAGCGTTGTATGTCAGTCCAACACAAGGTGGGAGTAAAGAGGGAAATGTCACCAAGAGGTGCTGTTTCTTAAAAATGTTACCTTTAGGTCTGCCTCAGAATTACTAGGAACCAAACAGAACAAAAAGTAGATTTTAATGGAAACCATATAATTGGAAATAGCCACTGATGCCAACACAGAACACTGCCGCATGGAGGCCAAAATCATTCTGATTATGATCGGTTGACAATATTTTTCATCTGACTCAGTTAACTCAATCCACAGATGACCTGTCTGTTCTTAGTCCATCTGGATAAGGCCCACTCTGGGACTAAGGAGGTATTGTAACAGCCAAAGGTTTCGAATTTGATATTCATACCTAGATGTCCTTCCACATAATTTGACTGAAATATGGATCACAAAAAATCTCAGTACTGTCGACTGTCTGTCGGTTTATGTGTTGATTTGTTTGTCCTAATTGTATGCATCAATACACTAATTGAATGTATATGAATTCTACTTCAATTTAGTTTTTGTGTAATTTTGAAATAATAATTTTTTGGTTTATTTGAATATATCAACAAAACTTACCACCAGATGATAACCATCCATTCTTAGTTGGACTTACCTGAAAATAAAAAGCAAAATGAGTGAACATATATATTACATATGCTTTAAGTTCAAAAAAATATGAATGAAGGGATGGGTCAATACCCTGGCACTGCGCTTTGTGGGTAGCGATTTGAATCTTCAACCAAGATATGTCGCATAAAAACACAAGATAGCATCGGTTTTACGAACACTGAAAGGGCCTATACTCATCAGATCGAACTGCCCAAACATCAAACAAACCTCCGGACAACCTCAGCGTTGCGGGATTAGTTAATCCTAATATATTGCCCTTCCTTATCAATAAATAAGAAAAGACCTCATCTCTACCATGGGCACAGTGCTAGTTAACGAACGCTATTTCTCAAATCACCATGCTTTCCAAAAAACACGTTCCTCGGCACTGATATGAGGGATGCGGGGGTCTAGAAAGGGGGAAGTAACTTAGTTTCTCCCGTGTCTTGCGATGTTCATTAAGGGTGTTTGTTTACCGTGGCTGTGCGCCACTCCCGCAACCATAACATCATCAAACGCGTTTCTCACATACTCTCCTTCATTACGGAAAGGGTACGGCAACGAATAAAGCGATTCTGCCAGGGCGTCGACGTTACGTCAGAATAATTTGTCCATGTTAGGGGTAGATTTTGGTATGTGATGTCAAACAATCGTTGAGAGTATGCAAAAAGTGTATTTGGGGTATATTCAGGCGCGTAATGGGTGAACGTGCCTATGTGAAGTAATTAAAACCATTCAAATGAGAAAACTGTGGTATTCGGAGAAATCATGAGATACCTAAAAAAAAAATTGGACTATTACAACAAATGATCCAATGGACTTGGTTCTTGATAACTCCTACTGGTCTCTTCAGATTTGCAATGAATAGAATAACTTTATCCAGGATGATTTATAATATTCGGAAGAAATAGGCACTCCAAGAAGAGGGAGATGGGAGATTCTGACTGTATTGTCGTTTAAATATTCTCCAGTGAGTTAGAATTTAGTTGAACCAATCTATTATTTTGGCTATCCAACAAGCCATCGAAAAATTGTTAAACCGGATCTACAAATCGAAACCAGATCAACGCAGGGATGATTCAGACAACTACCCTAACAAATGGGAGGCAGTCACATCTTCATCTGTCAGCCATGGAGATCGATAAACGCCCAATATACATCTTCCATCAAGCTTCTGTCGGTTAACAGCAATAATAACATGTCCTGGCATGACCTTGTGGAGGACCTTGCTAAGTCTGCGCCAAAAGGTGGGGGTTCTCTTTCGCTCAAGAAAACTGCATCAATCAGAACTGCTACTGTTGCTCCACAAGGTGCAGATCGAAGAAAAATGCCTGATCTACCCCTATTTTATTGAATCTACCGTATTGGATGTTCAATCAAGGTGTTTTGGATAACAACATCAACAGTCAGAGGTACAATGATCTCTAGAAGAGCCCAACAAACTCATCCTCACCAAGTCGAACTATCAACACCCCGAATGAGCTTCTCGCAAAGTAACTTCTTCGTAGAACTTCAGCGTTGTGAAAGGAGCTGTCGGGAGTTCATACCTCTATAGTTGAAGTTCACAGCGTTTTAAGTTCAAGCTTTATAGACATTGAACTAACCCTCAAAACAAATTTCCTTATGATTGGTAACTGTGGCTGGAGACAGTTTACCGCAATAGAAAGGCATTTTGCCTAACGATGTAGGTTGTCAATATAGACAAAAATATAGACGACATTTCAATGTATATCTGATCATTATTCCTTTACACAACGATAAGTAGATTATTCCATGAACATTCTGCCCTTGTATAATTTATTTGCTCAGCTGTTTTTCCTACCAAATGCTCTCCATGTCAAATTTCTGAATCAGCTATTCTGTATCCAGTGCTTATCTCCACATACATCCCTTGTAAATCGACATTTAAGCGTACAACTCCCAGCCATCACATGCATCATCGTTCCTTGATCATCTCGAAGTTCGACACCAAACCCTATGTAATCCTAGATAGAGGGAATAGTTTAATCCAGACAGCAAGTTTCCCCTTCTGGCTCTGTTCATGTAATGTCAGCCTCGTGTCACAATACACCTAATCCCTCGGCGCCGTCATTCTGGCGACCGGCAACTTTCTTCCTCAGGTCAGATCGTGACAAATAGAAAGTTAGTCAATCTGTCGTTAGAAAGAAGTTAATGATTAATCTCCCTCCCCCGGGGACAGGCTTTCGCTTACTTCCGTTTTTTTTGGGTCACGCATATGCGTGTGATACGAATGAGCTTTCTTGGTTCAACTGGGCAGAACAAGGATACGAAGGTATGTTGAGAATACAAAACTGGTAAAATTATAACAATAACTGGAAAACTAACAAGAAAGTATATTTTGCATTCGTGCGTATCCTGGAAAGTTTCAAATCTTACCATGAAGATGGTTAAATATTTGCATTTGAAAGACAATACAACCACCAAATTAATCACAAATTTAAAACAGTTTGAGATCCCGAAAAGCATTGAGCGTCAACAGGACTTGATCCTACATCTTGTTGCTTCCGTCTCAGCACATTTTCCCTTTAATCTATAACGCAATACCATATTTTTTGCAGACAAAGCATAAGAGATATGGATTTGGAATAAAAGGTATGTTGAGAATACGCAAACTAACAAAATTAGAAAAATACTTGACAGACTAACGAACAAGTATTTTTGGATTTTGATGAAATATTAACACTAAGTCCTAGTGTGACAATGACGAAAAGGCACTATAGTTTTTGAAAATCATTTTAGTGGTGGCGGTGTGTCTTGTCAGAAACTAATAAAAAGTCAAACCTGTTTTTGGATTTGTCTAAGGCTCGTTATTCCCAAGATATTGGCGGGCTGTCGAGAATGGGGTTTAAGGGTGGGGTATACTGAGGGTGAAATCTCAAAAAAAAATTGTTCATTATCTGTAAAGCATTACCCCGATAGTAACTCATACTTCTTGAGATTTTATTACAGTTGCAGCAAATCAATACTGAAGATACGTATTCATATAACAACGCATGATACATCCGATGTACCGTTCAAGCGATACTGTCCAAAGGTCGGATTAGAATTCTATGAATATGATATAGGTAGTCTTCCAGCTTTTATCAACATTTACTTTAATGGTCTAGTTTGTCCTGATTCTGTTTCATCAACTGCTAATACTACGTATAAATGCGGTCTACCTGAGTCAGGATCTCAAATAATTATGAAAAGAATATTTAGCCTCTAAAAAACATTGCGTCAAGTAGATTGAGTATGTATTTTACGTGCGTTGATATCATATATTATTACCGGATTTCAGAACTGTCAATTCGGTTGAAGTAAATTTTGTAAATTGAGGAATTTATTTAATTTTTTTCAATTTTAAAGATAATTTATAAGCAATATTGGACTTAAATCATAAAAGACTTTCTTGTGCTTCAGGTGTTATTAATATTTTTTTATTAAGGCTCATAGGATGAACTACCCCAATCAAATATTTTTTGTTGAAGGTGATTACATCGCCTGCAAGTAAGAGCTACCAAGTCATTTTTTCCGCAGCCTTTTTTCTTAATAAATTTTTCTAGTATATGGGTAACCCGATCTGCCAGACAGATCGACAGAAAGCTAACTAATTAGGAACAAAGATCAAAAGGAGCTTTTGTGGCAAAAGTGATATCAAGTTTATCTGAATTAGTCCAGAATTGAATGTTTATTTTAACCGGATGAATCAACGGTATTTTACCACCTGTCAGCAACCAAATCATCCAACTCGACCGTACCTCATCCAGACACATCAACCCCGGGCGCACAGACGTAATTTCCTATCTGTCTGTGTATTTTTGGCTCAATATCAAGGCCTGTGTGATTAGGGAGGCAATTTATCCGAAATTTCCAATAGTCGCACATTATTGTTTCCAATAAAACAGAACGGGGTACTCGAAAAACGGAAATGCCATTTTT
The DNA here is from genome assembly GCA_949316355.1 of Bruchidius siliquastri. Lineage (NCBI taxonomy): Eukaryota > Metazoa > Arthropoda > Insecta > Coleoptera > Chrysomelidae > Bruchidius > Bruchidius siliquastri. The sequence continues at coordinate 36,713,595 of OX438533.1, read as the reverse complement.
TCAGGTGGAACAGTTCATATTCGGCATATATCCCGAAAAATGTTGATGGCCGTTTCATCAGCTCATGAGTTCGTATATTTATCGGAATGTTGTGATAACGATTAATTTTCCTCTGATACTCCACCGTTCCGTGTCTAATGAATGAAACACGTATTCGAGCTAATTTTGGGACGTCCATAGGAAACATTTCTAATACGACACCAACTCACACTGGGTTACCATTACTGATACAGGCCCCACAATAGAAGGGGAAAGCAAAGCCTCCCGGTCTCGGGATCCAGGATGGGTGCGTTTGAAGGGGGCCCTGAAATGGTGAATTGTATTAGAATTTCAACTTTTTGCATTGTTACGTACCAGTTGCTTTAGGATGCTCTCTAACTCATTCGTAGCAGTTTATTTACGACCTCTAGTACCTCAGTAGGGTTTAATTTTATTTATTGTTTCGGTCCATGCTTTTTAAGAGGAGCCCGAATATTAGATTTCCCCCGGGCTCGTCTTTTCTCTCTGTGATGTTATTTATGGGAAGAGGACAATTAGATACTAGAAAATATATAATTTGGCTGATCGAAACCTAATCTCCTTGCTTTGCAAAAAATCTATAGTGAGTTGTAACTTCACCTATTAATGTGGGTTCTTTATTATTTCAATAGAATCTAAAGTATACACAGAATGGGTGGCATTCTGAAAACACGACTACGTTGCAAGTTTGTTGTACATGATGGAGTAATAAATTGAATATCCTATTATTTACATTGATCTAGCGAAGTTGGGGCTATAAAAGAATATTGATAACAGAAGATTTAACATTTGTAGCATGTTCAACAAACCTTTTTTACAAAGATGTAAAGTATATTTATGTATTGATTTAAGTCCTGAGATCTCCCGTCGTGACCATTTCAATGCATTTTGATGATTCTAGCCATTGATTAAAACTGCATACGACTACTAAGCGTAGTCTTCTGATGTTTTGGCTGAGTTTATAATACCCACAGTTTAGGTATATATACTCAGTTGCTCTCCACGGTTAGACCACCAGACTATATTGTCGAATCTAGGTTGAAGACATGCATGTCTATAGTAGGTCATATGTACTAGTATATTGCAAAGCATAACCTTAACATCTACTCATCTTCAAGTGTCGCCCTCTATGGTCACGCCCATTGGCAGTCAGAGATCCTAAGACCCGGTTGCTCTCTACAGTTAGACCGCCAGGCTATACTGTCGGGTCTAGGCTAAAGACGAAACATGCATGTCTATAACAGGTCTGATGCATTGTGGAGAGCAAACTCTTAATCCACTTCTGACACAAACCTACAATTCTTTGGATAAATTCACGATGTTAAACATGTTCACATGGTTTACTGTTGTCTGTGGTTCAATATTTTCGAATGTTTTTAGCTTATTTATTAAATACTGATATTCGTTTGTTACAAAATCATGTTAACTTGAACAACGATGGATATTGATATATGTTTGCTTAAATTGAATGACAGCCAGCTTCTGTACAAGATAAAAAGTTACTTTCAGGAGGTTCAGCAAAGAATATGCGCTTATGAAATTGGACCATGTCTTTCCATCTGATTTCTTAGTATATAACAAATACTTCACGGAAACATCTAACCAGACAAACAAACATTGTTCTTATCCAGGTTTCCAAATGGTTTATACTTGAATCTTTCATTAGACGTGAAGTGAACCTGGAGCCAATTAAGCAGATAATGGTGCCAACGCAACCATAATTTTTAAAGCAATATTTATTTAATTTTCCGGTAATTTGACAGAACCATATTTATGTATCAGTAATATCTTTTATCCCAGGTACCCGGCAAGGAAGATGATTAGACAATTCATGGAACAATTTATTCCTTTTTTACTGGGTACAAAACACCAAAAGCTTTCTATTAACCCCTTGAGAGGAAGGCGTTAAAAATCATTGTTTTCGGCTAATGAACGAAAACTATGTAAATGCAAACAAACTGGTAATACAAAGCCTTTGAGCTGCTTGGTCGCAATTAGAGCACAAAAGATCATATGACAGAAAAAAGCCAACGACACAGAACTAATAAAGAATGCTCAGTTTAATGATGCTTGCTTTGTTAGTCGAGTAGCAATTTCGCATGGATTTTAAGTGCATGCAATTCTGCGTCGCTTCTCCTCATCTCAGCTAGCAGAGTTTTTTCAGCCCCGAGGGGATTATGAATTGCCTTTTGTGGAGGTTGCCGGGCTCTTAATTCTATAAGCAGGTAATGACTGTTTTGTTACGTACCAACTCAGGGCTTCTCTCCATTCTAGAAGGGCGTGAGGTATATAAGTATATCTGTAAGCTTATTATACTTGTTACAGCTCGGGATATAAACTCAAGTGTCATTTTATAGGTGTACCAAACCATTGTTGCGTAGGAGTTGATCACTGAACCAACTTGAGGTATTCAATGGTACTTTTAGACAAGCATTGCCCAGGTAGAAAAATCTATTGCATATTTCAAAGCAAAAAAATTTAAATGGAAATGCGACACTGTAAGAAAAAGAGCTTCATTTGTGATACTGTCTATTAATTACACAATCTTTTTATCTACATGATGGGAGAGTTTCACCAAGTGAGAGCATCTACATGATAAAAAGCTGTGTTTGAAAAATATTCTATGTGTACACATCTGTCATAACTGCGGCACCAAACTATGTAATTTTATAAACTATGATACAAATTCTAATTTAAAATAATGATAAACAAAGTCTGACTAAGCACGATTGATAGAAGTGTGATACAAGTTTATTTAGAAAGCACAGCTCCAATGAAATACATACATATAGGAAACATTGTAGGATTGGGACACACGATGTTAAAAGGCCATACTTAGTTTTGTACGTTTTAATGAGCTGTTGAAGGTTTTATGTCTGTAAAATTATTCTCATCTCACAACCTACAGTTGAAACCCTATCATTAATTATAATAGAATTGCTTGATATCTGTTGAACGTAAACATATTGGAGAACTCATTCTGTGTATGTGAAGATCGCTTTTGAATGGCGAAAGGACTGGTAAATAAATGGATGTTTCACTATAAGGAAAAAGCTGTTTATTGTATTTAATGACCAGGACGATGTTCAGACGGATTTTTTTCTCAGTTTTGTATCTCTTTAAGGTCGGAAAGGCCGCTAATAAGAAACTAAAACAGCAATTAACCCTTTTCCGTAGATGCCACTTTTTCTGGAGCCAAATTACCCAAGTTTGATGTTGCGCTAGAAGCAGCCGTAGAAGAAATTTCAACTTTTTAATAAAACCAGTTCCGAAGTAATCAACGGCTTAAGAAATTATTAAGCACCAATAACGAGTGCTTTTAACCCTTAAAAGAGGGTGTAAATTATGACTGACCAAGTTTGATTAATTAGAATCGAAAGGGATGATTAAAGTGGGTTACTTCAGAAACTTTGAATATAGAAGAAACCATTCAATCAGTAGTTGAGACAGCTTTACAATATCTCAAGATGCAGCATTAAAGTACCGTCAACTTTAATGAAATGCGTTCGACTAAACATCTTCTGTTGTAGGCGTTTTTTTATAGTTTGAACTACATACGTATTCAGGGTAAAGAGAGATATAAACCTTATTTTGAGTAAAAAATAGTCACAGCACTGTATAAGAAAGTGGGAAAAATCTATGGATATGCTACTAGCGTCATAGTGACATTACATCCGAAAGTATATCATCTGGTGCATCACCTTTTTTAACACGCTCTTTATTTGCTTCCCAGGTATGTATGTTTGTAACAGAATATTCTAACGCCATTTTCACTCACTTCGAACCATCGGATTAGTTTTAAATTTTGCACACGTATTCAGGACCGATGACAATATAATAATTCAATAAGTTTATCCAATTATGTATTTTGACCACCGAATTCTTTCTTATAGAAGTTATATTTGAAATATTTAAAGTTTAAACACTTCGATAAACGATAAATTTTATGGGGTAACAAACACACCAGGCTGAGACCACTGGCTCTCGTCCGATCGTCGAAGCTAAGCAGTCTCGTGCGCGGTTAGTGCTTGGATGGGTGACCGCTTGGGAATAATAACGCGTTTCGTAAGCACATGTTCTAGCACACTTTTTTAAGAATAAAGACTAATTAGAAGCTTTTATAGTAAATTGAACAAAAAAGTTGAAAATAAATTATACTTTAAGAAAACAAAAAATACCTTTGTGTAGTTAATCGAACTAGAAAGTGAAAAATAGTTCTATATATAAGAGAAAATGAATGTCATTGTGATAGAAGCATGGAGTCAAATGGGAGTTAACCCATAATTAGGACATATAGAAAGAAAAACCTGTCTGTTTGACATCCGCGTCATACACCTATCAACTGCACTATAACTGGTTATTACATTAATCATTTGGCGTGGCTTTGAGTTACTCAGAAAGGAAGACAGACGAACATAAAGCCGCTGAGCACAAAAAAGAGACTGATAGCTCAGATTTAGCTGTGATTTAATTTAGCGGCAGAACGAGTGCCGGCATGCATACAGGTTTATATTTTTTAATATTAGCCATTCGGTAACAACAAAGTGAACCCTTTGTGCTCAGGTAGATATCTAATTTAATAATGGAACGCCGTACCAGTCGACGAGATGAATCAAGGGCAGCGAAGAGGATTTGTGTGAGGTTTAGATGGCCACTCTAATACAAAATAGTTTTGTCTACACTGAATTAAGTCCTGAACAGTTTGTCGGAAATTCGAAATTTTCATTTGAAAAATCAATGAGTATTTTATTATAAGATGGGTTGGATGGACAAGACAAGTAAGAGGCATTTCATGTATTGCGTTTCGCTTTACAAAGGCTACTTAGGATATCTATCAAGTAGCTAACATGAATCTAAAACTATAGTTCTCAAATCAAGCATTCTGATTATCCCGTCTAGCTGTTGTTCTATTGAATTTGACTGTATTTGCACTAAGCTCAAGCAAAACTCCTAGATGTCAACCATCGCCGTCAAAGTGTCCTTAAGATATTTCCTTTCTTAACAATCATATTCTATTCCTCAAGCTATTTTACTTTTTTATCATATTTTATATCATTTTGGTATTTCAAATTAACTTATAGAAGCTATACTCTGAAATGAGTGGAAGCTTATAATAGCTTATCAATAAAAATTTCGGTTCATTGACTCAATTTCCCATACTTATAAACAGCGTTCGTAGTTATCAATAGCAACGTGTATAGCAGTCCTAATGTGGAAATTAAACCTAAAATGGTCTACAGTTATCGAATTAGATCTAATGACTTCAGACACGCGCATCATCCCTATAGTGTGCGTCATCACAACCGACAAAGCTGTTTGTTGGACCCACTGGCGTCAGCTGAGCCAATAAGAGGCCATTTGTAGGGAACAGTTTGCGGAGGCGTGGTATGGGTAGAATGAGAAGGAGCATGTTAGGCTGATATCTGAATTGTCATACTTAAATCTACAAGAAATGTTTCAGTTGACCTTCTGCAACATCGCATAATCGACGCCTATGTCCCAGCACCAACTCCGACACGGGATAAAAACGAGATGAAATGGAATGGAATGAGGAAAGGCGGAATTAACGAATATAGCGGAAAGCACATAATTCGTTTCATCCATATATGATTAATTTTGAATTCGATGTAGAAATAAATTGCAGTTACCATGAGTTTCCAACAAATGAGCGTCCAAGCGCTGACAACATTCGAGTGGTATTTGCATACGTATAGCTTGATGACGAAAATATTCACGGTAAATCAGTCAGTCGCCAGGAAGCCATCGGCAACTAATACTAGCGGGGAGGTGGAAGGAAGCCAGCTGCAGATCAGGTATTAGCAAATGCTCTATGTCTTCTCTCGACTCGGTCTGTCGTAGCTATATGAGAGGAAGACTGGCTGATCGCGGATTAACACCAAGAGTCGCAAATACAGCAAAGACTAGAGGAGCTCAACGAACACATCCTCCCCAGGTCGAGCTTAAAATGTCTCAAACAAGCCTCTTCTGGAAGTCGTTCTTTTGGACATCTCCGGCGTAGTGGAATCAGCTTCGAGGGACTTCGTTCCCCCGCGAAGTCTTAAGGTCAATGAGAATAGACCTTTATCCCCTTGCAGCGCTTATGAAGCGTGTTAGGCTATCAGACTTTGCGTGAGGTTATTTATAAAAAGGCCAGGTTTGCCGATCGGCCTAGAAAACGCAAACAAAATGCTTAACTGTATCTTTTTATGATGTCGATTTGCAAAATTGTCCTGTGTTCTGTGTGGTTCTGGTTGTATCACTTGGGGATATCCATTTATGTGTTTCCGTTGTAGTAAGCACTATACATCTACATTTCCGTGCTTCCCAGATTGCTATGTTCAATGATTTATTTTATTTCTAGAATGTCTATATGTGACTACTGATTTGACTGATTTTTGATTTGATATCTACCAGTCATTTCTCGATTGATATCGTTTAGCGGTTGCAACGTTGACTAAGATTCTCATTTTTAATATAATAATCATGGACACATGGCTGGCAGAGCTACAGAAAGGCAAACATAATGTCAAATGGGAACCCGTTGTAGATCCTGAAAATATATTGTATATAAAATCAGGCCTCTTATAAGAATTAGCTGATACTGTCGATGCAAATTCTGAAAGTTTCGAATATTTGAAGGAATTTTTACCAAGGGTATCTAAAGCCAAAGTAAAAGCGGATATTTTTGTCGGACCATAAATAAAAAAAATTATAATTATGAATTCACACAATTACTCAGCACTAATGAAGGACAGTCCTGGAAAAATCCTAAAGGGAACAATAGGTCAGCAGCTAATGAAATCTATCCTAGAAAACTATGGGCTGAATAACGTCGCTTAAACTACATAATTATTGTGCATGCGCATGCGTGTCAACCAGTGTAGCAGACTTCTGAAATTTTGTTTCAAATCGATATAATGTAGATTCGAGTCCCTTGGTACCTGGAACCCCACATGATACGGAGTAAAGGGTGTAGAGCTTGTTTTCGTTCTTCAGCAAAGTAGTAAAAATTGTTTGATTCCGGTTACAGCATCGATATCAGTATTCAAAGCACCATTCGAGTTTCATTTACACATCCAATTAAACATTGATGTGAAAGTGATGAAGTGACGATAATTACTGTAGAGTACAGATCGTTATGAACAGCGGAACCATTCGCGCGAGACAGCTTTGCCAAATTACTGTCAGAGATCTGTTCGGATCCGCGCCATTACTCGCAGAATCATAACGATCGACATCGGGACTTTTGAAAGCTGATTAGACTAGTTTATGTAAGCCGGCAGTGATTACACAAACTGCATTTTCGAGTCTAATGGGCAAGACGCTTCCGCTCGTTGACATAAGAGGGATCCGATGCAATCATCATCTCTCTATTAAAGGCACTCGACCGATCGATCTTTGGTAATTTTCATATGTTCCAGTGAACTTGGCAAGTAGGGTCCGGATATTGCCATCTTATGACTCCCCTTAGTGAGAAATTAAACACAAGCGTGCCTTTTGTGATGCGGTTTCATTTACAAAAAGGTACAGAGAAGATGTATTATTAGTGCGTTCAATAGCAAACATCTAGAAGGATGAAATTTTGGAAAGAACTTACTAGATATCAATTATAAATTATACAACGACAATTGATTGAGTGTGTTTCATAATTGGAGTGGAATGGGTTATCTAAATTTCATGGAAACATTAGAGAAACCCTGATTGCATTGTATTGAATGAACAGCCTGATCTTGGAACTAAATTTTTATGGATACACTTTTATAAGGTTACACCTACTTACAGAAACAGATATTAAATAGAACAATAGCTCGGCAGGATAAATAGAATGCTCAATTTGAGAACTCTAGCTTAGTCTTCTGTCAACAGTTATCTGACAAGCACTCACCAACACACCAAAAGTTAGAACTACCTAGCTTTGATTTCCAAGACGTTGCCAGAACTAATCAAATTACCTCTTTCCGATCTTATTTCCAAAGTGAGGAATAAAACGGAGGAATTTTAAAAGTGAAAAATATGTACTACTAGTTTTTGTGACTATACGAACAAGATCTGTTTTGGAAAAAATTTTTCTTAGATATGTCACATAATGATGAAGATCTGGTTGTTAATGACCAAAATCTAACCTAGTGGTCAAAAGTTTGATTTCGGACTTCCATTGTCTATAAAATTTTGAGTATCACGACGTTTCGATTGATGTGCTATCTTCAATCGTCTTCAGGTGAACTGAACCTGAAGAAGATTGAAGATAGCACATCAATCGAAACGTCGTGATACTCAAAATTTTATAGACAATGGAAGTCCGAAATCAAACTTTTCATAAATCCACCTTGTCTACAAGTTTCAAACAATAACCTGGTGGTGAAAAGTCGTCACTAATTCATAGACGTTCGATACGAATTTCAGTGAACAACATGCTGGCATTGCTAATAGGTTGTTCTTTATGCGTTCCTTATACATTCCTGCCAACAAGAATAACAATATCAGGTGCAAGTAGTGGTGAACCTCCTAAAGGGAGCAACTGTCTATATCTTGAAAGTAAAATCGGCTTATTTTTATATAAACTGAGACAGAAGCCAAACTACGGTTTCGGTTTCGTCTAAAATAGCTTTTGGTCGGACACTGCATAACATACTCTAAAAATATATCAAAATCTATTCAGGAGTGAACGATTTTCTCTTAAGGTGGCCTAATTTGACTGCAACACTCGATACTGACGATAATGTTACCCTTTTGACTCGAATGTAGGCATGGCAAGCAAACTTGCCAATTAGTGAGTTTGGAACGCTGCATCGCCGCTTCCTTTGCGACTGTACGCTTACGCTGCGTTTTTTTAAACTTTTATACGCGTGCATGTGTACAGCCGTTTGTACTTAAACAAGCTAAGGTAATGTTTACGAAGCCTCATGAGAGGATTCTGTTTGACATCAATATTGCATCAATGGATGCAAATTCATTAATGTTAAGATTATTCTTCAGATAGAGTTATGAACAACATGGCAGAACAAGCAAGATGGCGGAGTAGTTATTTTTGATGCATTCCTACAATTTGGGTAGGTATCAAATGAAAGGGCTTGATAATAATAACTCAAAATATAAATGGACGTCACTCTAAATCCAATATGGCGGAGCATACAAAATGGCGGAAGAGGTATTTTCAATGCACTCGCACGATATGAATATCGAATGAAAAGGCTTGCTGATAACAACTCTAAAAATTAAGTGACGTCACTCCAAATCCAACATGGCGGAACATTCAAGATGGCCGAGTAGTTATTTTTGATGCACTCCTACAATTTGGGTATCAAATGAAAGGGCTTGATAATAATAACTCAAAATATAAATGGACGTCACTTTAAATCCAATATGGTGGAGCATACAAAATGGCGAAATAGGTATTTTCAATGTACTCCCACGATATGAATATCAAATGAAAAGGCTTGCTGATAACAACTCGGAAAATAAAGTGACGTCACTCTAAATCCAACATGGCGGAACATTCAAGATGGCGGAGTAGGTATTTTTGATGCACTTCTACAATTTGGGTATCAAATGAAAGGGCTTGATAATAATAACTCAAAATATAAATGGACGTCACTCTAAATCCAATATGGCGGAGCATACAAAATGGCGGAAGAGGTATTTTCAATGCACTCCCACGATATGAATATCAAATGAAAAGGCTTGCTGATAACAACTCGGAAAATAAAGTGACGTCCACGCCAAATCCAACATGGCGAAACATTCAAGATGGCGGAGTAGGTATTTTTGATGCACTCCTACAATTTTGGTAGCAAATAAAAGGGCTTGATAATAATAACTCAAAATATAAATGGACGTCACTCTAAATCCAATATGGCGGAGCATACAAAATGGCGGAATAGATATTTTCAATGCACTCCCACGATATGAATATCGAATGAAAAGGATTGCTGATAACAACTCGAAAAATTAAGTGACGTCACTCCAAATCCAACATGGCGGAACATTCAAGATGGCGGACTAGTTATTTTTGATGCACTCCTACAATTTGGGTATTAAATGAAAGGGCTTGCAGAGAATAACTTGAAAAATCAAGTGACGTCACTCTTAATCCAATATGGCGGACTACTAAAGGCGGCGGCCTAAGCTTTTTATGCTTTCCTACAATATCGGTCTCAAATGAAAGGACTTGCTGAGAATACGAATAAGAGCGAAAAAAACCGGTAACCCAATCCATCTGAAATTCTGGTGTACTGCGTATTTTGTAGATCTGTCCAGCGATAACTAAAAAGTAAAAAATAAATTGAAAGTGAAAACTCTGTTGAAGACAAGGTTTCATTTAAATGTGCTAAAAAGAATAAAATAAGCTTTTCTTTTAAAACTTCTACTATCAACTTATAACGTGTCATCACATAATTTATATGATATAAAAGCTTGTCGCGCTGTAGATAAACAAGTCAATTAAATAACTTGATCTGATTGATTTTAATTATAAAATTTTTTAAACTACAAGTTAATAGTAAGAGTTTTGAAGGAAAAGCTTATTTTATTTCTTTTAGTGCATTCAAATAAGGGCTTGTTTTTAAAGAAGTTTCTCACTTTTAATTTCGTTTTAGATTTGTCAGCTACAAAATGGGTCCAGATCATCTCCTGATATTGATTTTGTCTTGTAAGGTCAGCCGCAGCAATCGATATGACACGTTGCACATAATATGCCGCTTTTCTTCATTCAATGGTGTTGAGGATTTTCCCGCATTATATAGAAGAGTCAGTCTTTCTTACGGATGGCAGTCGAATCCGAAATCTTTCAAACCGCATCTCTCAAAAATCTAGAGCTAGTTTGCACGTCAGAAACTTCGCAAGTCATTATTTATACCTCGCCTCGGTAAAGAATGAGAAAAGAAGCGTAAAGCATGGTAATTGTGTTAGAAGACTTCTGCTCCATTTATATTAATTCCACGGATTGTAGTTTGGATGAAATTCCTAATACAACGGCAGAATGAGCGAAGTGGTTCTCACGGGACACAGATAAAGATAAATAATATTAGTTTTTTTAATTCAGCATGGAACTCTGACATTATGGGGCGAGTTTTATATATCAGCGGGTATAAGTTACCTGCTAGATACGGAATGGCTTCTCCTCTTTTTGTGGTTACTACTCCAATCTCGGATATACATCCTTTGGAACATTTTATTTTTCTCGTTTTGGAATTCTGGTCCGCAGTAAACTTGGTTCGTCTGAAATAAATTCCTGTGAAGAATGTTTATTGCTTACACGTGAAATGAGCTCGGTGACTATTACTTTGTTAGAATGAACTAGATGTCTGTAAGTTCAGATGCCCAGTGCCTTTTAACAGACTGAAATGATATTTAAAAATTATAGAATTATGAATCTAATCAAATTATTAGTCAATATGTCTTGATTATTACCTTGCAACATCAGTAACTACTGGTTAGACTTGAATGTGTATAAACACAGAAAAAGCAGCAATTTGGAATGATAGAGGCTAGAATGTAAGGCAAGATCTGGAATCTTCTATCGGCTCTCCAAAATATTTTGTTCAGTGTCTACACAAGTTCCTGGTTAAGATTGTCAACTTATCTGTTAAAATACTGTATTCAGTAGCTGCTTACACCATTGTATGAATATATTCACGGAATGGTTGTCATAATGTTCCAGCGGCCACGACATAATTTTTAGTTGTCAACTTATAATAATCTATTTATTGTGACATTTTTTTCAAATCAATTTTAGATACTTTTAAACATCCTTCAATAATGTCTAATCTAGTGTGAATGGAATTAATCACTTTCACAATTATAGCTAGACCTCCCTGTTTGTATTTTGAATGCTCTCATGGCCTCAGAAGTCGTCCTTCTCTTTGTCTGCTCGTGGCCAGTTTCAGACAGGTGGAAACCTTTGATCGACGTTGATGGTTATGTCCGAAGCTCGTAACAGAATTTGATTTAGATCTCTCGACATAGAAGGAAGTGATCTAATGTGTAATTATTTCCTAAACTTTTCAAAAATATACTCCTCACGCCTAAATATTGTTCAACATTTTGCCAACAGTGTTCAAATAACATGCTCACAGAAAATAAATCAAACAGGACTTTACTTCGTCGTACCAATGAAACGACTTTATTTATTTATTACTTAATTCAGACAACTTTACTTTTTTCTTGAAGTGTCCATTCTGAAAATAGATCTTTCCAAAGTTTAAAGTATTCGTCCTTTTAAATCTCAGTAATTTGAATACAATTATTATGTTAGTGAACTCTTGTTATTAAGCCCGGTGAATTGGACATTACAAATGAGATACTCCAGGTAAATGATGTTTTTATGTGCATTTAAGCCAATGAAGAGGAGAGCAGCGTTAATTTTGAAATTCGTTTGAGTACACCCTAATTGATACGTTAGCTTCAATCATCATTTTAATTCCCTACCAGCTCTGCCCTCTAATTAATTAGCCCACGGAAAACATAATTCCCTACCTAAAACGGTAGTTTCCCAATAAATATCATGGAGAGGAGATTAATTAGCCAATATTTTATGCCCCGCCAATTACAAGGTATTATAAAATTTTTGATGCTACCCTGTGGTGTATCTATAGAAATGATGGGGATGATGCTATTGGTAGACTTCGAACCCTTGTTCCGTGAAAGGGTACTTTTTACCAATTCAATAATATTTTTGTTCGATATCTGCAATTCAGAAATTCATTATCTCGTCATTTCATCGACGTTACAGGAGATTATGGATTATTCCTCAATAGCGTTTATTATTATTAATATTATATAGGCTATAGGTCAATTATTTCTCAAAACCACCACTAGTAGTGCGACGGCTGGGTGTGGCGCCCAAGTATCCATAGTGATGGCATCAGCTCGCACGAACATACGATAATGACACATGTTTTTAAGATTGCTTTATAGTATTATACGTATATCTCTCAATATAATAATTAAAATTGGTGGTGCATGGTTATGGTTTCAGGCACAACAATGATATAGTTTCAGAGCAAAAATACGCTGTTTATTCCAAATTCATATACCTATATCTGAGTCACGTAGGTTCAGAATCTCTGCCCTACAACATTTTTTACGGGACATCGATATCGGGTTTAATTAAAGTCGCAGGTATATGAAGTTTTTGTGTATATATGAGACTTTGCGACTCGGCGTTCGAAAAGTAGTCAAGGGGCGAGAATTACAGTTACACAAAACCAATAAGAAGTTGAAAGTTCGCTGTGAGTTCACTTATACGTTCTTTCGCCACTCCTCGGTCTCCAGAAATCTCATTTACGATTAAGTGAAGATGAAACGACACAGGAGTTGACATTACCTCGAACTTTCATTTTTTGGAGATGATTAATTGTTGAGTGTTGATTGATAAATTTCATGTTATTATCTTCGCTATCTGGCAATCGTAAGTGTGCTCATCTTCTTATTGCACAATTGCTTTTATCAAAGTTGTATTAATTGAACTTAAAACATTTGAACTCAAAGTTGAGGAGTAAATTCTATCCATTATTCTGGTATAGTATGTACTTTTTGGAGACTCTCGACTATACTGTGTAGACATATCATGCATTTAGATGCGATATCTCATCAAATGCTACATACACACTGCCTATAATATTTATTGCATCAAGATGACGACGTTACCTTAGAAACTTCTCCAATAAACTCCAGGGAAGGTTAGGGGAGAAATATAAAACTGCTACGTGTGCAGAATCGACGGAGAGCACACATTTCGACATGGCAATTACACGAACTAAAATATCACACCTATTCTCGGACTGTACGTCTCACCTGTCACTTCTGGTATGATTTATGTCCCTTCGGGCAGTTAAGGCTAGGGTTTCAAGGTAGCCATACATCGAGGGTATTTCCTCATAGACCAGTGATGCAAAAACAGAAGAAATTCGGATCTAATTCGCGACAGGTTTTGACAAGAATGCATAAAAGGTACGGGGAGAGTTTTGAATGATATGCAGACGATACTGTTACAGCCAAGGAATGTCAATAAAACCTTATTAATAAGACACAGAAAGCTCGCAAATGATGTTGCTTTCCGGAAATGCAAATGTGAACACCAATATAACCATTTACGACAAAAGAATAGAGCAGGTTGATATATCCAAATATTCAGAATAACAAAAATGCAAGGAGTGTTTTCCTCATAATAACGAACTTATCAACAAACACTGCACTACCGTTTAATATCAGATGCAGATTTGTGAATGCTTATATTTATTCAATCTTTCCAAAATATGGGAGACAAGTTACACGGGGCACATTTACAGAGGTGGAAGATACGAGTTGCTAAAACTTGCAATAGAGTTCAAAGTTGAGGTTAGGAGAGTACACAGGTAAAAGAACGATTTTCAAAATTTGTATCCAAACTTCAATAGTAACTTTGAGAAAAAGATCACTAGCACATTTTATTAAAAAGATTCAATTGGAATGAAGTAACCCATGAATTTCTGAAATGATTTTATGGAATTCGAAGTGGAAAAACTGTTTCACCCAAGTTAGTAGAAACAAACTGGCTTAGCATGAAAGATGGAAGAGAATTGCACAGTGCCTGCCTTTATCGTAAGATTGTATCTATGCGCATTCCTGCAAATTTGTATAATAAAATAACTTTTCGAAAATATGTATATAGTGTGAACATAAGGCTAAAACCTACAATCACACCACCAGCTCATGATACTGTTTTGTTTGAAAGATATTTTTCCTGCAACATCTGTAAGACTTATAACTCAATTCCTCAATAATCAAAATTAAAATATTTCGCAGAATACTACACTATGCTTTTGAAATACCACCACATAGTAAGTTACGATTATTTTGTAGTTTTATCGAATCTAAGCTTCTTTTCAATATTAACATACGTCTGTACATAATATGAATATTTGTCTTCTTATTTTCTTGTCTCATTTCTTTTATCCTCTTTCTATTTCTATAGTTTCTATGTTATTATATGTGTATATCTATTTCGATTCCTATTGTGAAATCAACGGTAATTGTAAATGTGTTATGATTTTTTTGTTTTCCTCATTATTTTTTTTTTGTATATTAGGAATAAATGTATGTCCTAGTAATAAGGGTTGAGTGGAAGAATTTCGCCTTTTCTTTTACCAAAATTGTATATTCACCTCTTGTTGTGAATGAATAAAGATGATCGCTATTATTATTATTATTATTAATTCAGAGACAATTCCTTAATTTAAAATCTATTACCCGCCAGGAAGCCACAGAGGAGTATTTTGTTTGTTAATTATGTTAAACGTCGCTTTCTGCAACCGCGGCGGTGCTCTGTAGCGAGCATCGATACAAGTAGTGCTTCACAGATCCAATTATAGCAGCTGGGTTCTATGTTGCCATATTCCGAGGCGAATATAAATTTGATTTCATATGGAAAATGCGTCCTGAGTGAGCACCTGAAAGCGGTGAGGTTGTAAGGAGTAGCATCGGTAAGTAAAGTGTTTTTGACAAGGCTTGACCTTGTTAAGCTTTGATATAGTATCGCCAGATAGAAACTCATAGTGCACTTTGAGTTTGAGGATATTGCTTTGAAATCTCATTAACCAAGTAAAGCATCATCAATATTGAAATGCATCACATATACGCAGATGAAGCAACAAAGTTTCAACACAGCTTGACCTTGTTAAGCTTCAGTATGCACACGGAAAAATGGAAGCTAGTACTGCACAGAGACTGAGGAGAGGCTATTGACTTAGTCTGCCATTGGCAGCTTCTGGAAGACCTGAACAAATATATCATCAATGATCGCCGCAATGATAGATCCACAATAGACCTTCTGCCCTACGTCACCTAAAAGTGGAGCAGCGCAATTGGTCTTCATGGAGAGTATCAAGTCGTGGCGCTCGATATATTACAGAAAGTCTACGATTAATTGTGACACATTGGCTCCCACTGGATCTATGAAATTTCTCAAGGACCTCTCCTCATTTGAGGTTATGTATGCTTCTAATGTAGTTATCATCAATGTGGGCGTATTCAGGGATCTGTTCTTTTCCAACGGTTTTCTTGTTGTACATTATTAGCGAACTCATGGAAATCGCATCTAATTCTATTGACAGCATCCTTTGTAATAGTACAGCACACCAAGGCTAGATAATAACAATAGTGCAGCAATGGATTTTAAATGGGCTGGATGCGAAACCTGTTAAGCTTTAAGCATGAATTACAAAATGAATTACGTATCAACCAGCTGAATTATCAACCCATCTCCAAGTATCGCCCATTGGCAACTTTCGAAGTCATATGTCCCAGCACATGGACTGCCTTTTGAACATATTGTAGTCAGGAGTATGGCGTTGTCATATCTTGTCATACCTTTGACAGAGCTGCAGGAATATAGAAGCTCACGATGTCATTTGAAGCTAAAAGGATTATTTTGAAATCATATTAAGTAAGCTAAACGTTAATTGTAAGATGCATATTGCTTGCTTGCTTAGCTTCAACATACGAATAAATAAGAGCTTGTGTTCTACCTGGTGTTGAGAAGACGGCGTTGAAGGTTGTTAACTGATTTGAGAATCCATGGTCTTTAACTGTGACGAGTATACGCATATTGATTTAATTTGCAGGTGTTGCAGTGAAATGAGTTTCTAGTAACTATCGTGAATATTACTAGTTGAAATATAACTTCGAATACTTTCTATAAGGAGTTGAGCTTCAACTGCCAAATCGGATGTTCGATTGCTTTTTTCATTCAATTACTAATTCCATCCTGAAGCGTCTACACAAAAACACCTCAAGAACCGGATTCGCTCCCACTTCATCTTTATAAAAGCTCAACAAGGCGAAAAAATTTTGTCGGTATTTAATTAGTAGGATTATCCAATTATCTTCAAGTTCCGGAGTAATATCGAACTGTAATCCTCGCTCGATCGAACTTAAAGCTGGCTGGATGTCAAACGATGTTCACCGGGCTACAGGGGTGGATTTGATGAAGCAGTTAGCCTACTAATAAATATTATTTCAGATACTGGAAATAAAATAGAATAGAATATTTAACTTTCAAGTGTTAAAATCCAGTTAGAGCGACAAAAAGGCGTTATGTTAAAAATGCCGGTTCGATTCACATGATTAGACATTGTAAGGTATGCACGTTGTTCAACTCAAAATTTATTATTTGAACTTTCTGAATATTGAGCTTCTTTCATACCCAGAAATATTTTTATTCAAAACTATCTACTTCCATACCCATTTTACAGCTCGTTTTAGAAATTATATATTATTTATGTAATGCTAACACATGTTTCTGTGTATCAACAAATTGATGATAATTTTTGTGGATCTAAAGCCTAACTGAGCTTTAAAACAGAACCTCTTTGACCTTTATCTCCATTATTGGCAAAGAAGTGGCTAGTAGTAAAAGAATATTTAAAAACTTACAATGGGTGCTCATAAGGGAATCCTCAAAAAGTCGAACTTGTGACGCCTTGAACAAGCCTCTTTAAAGAGTCATCCTTTAAAAAAACATCTGCGTTGTGACAGAACCGTGAATTATAAAATAACATGTTTGTACCTGCTGTCCAAAAATTAACATAAATGTACCGATCCGGATGAATTATATTCAATTTAATATCTTATTTTGCAAAACAAAACTTAGTTCAAATTCCCTTGTGCTCAGGATGATACGAAATCCTAGCAACTACGGCAAATATGCTAAAATTCAAACAACTAACTAAAAAGGTATCTCAATCACTTTCAACATTAACAGTTCCATCGACGTAGCATACGTTTGTTGTTTTTACTTTCTAAACTATAATTGTTTGTTATCTAAGATTTATCTAGGGTTACTTGATTATTATAATACATATAGCTACAAGTATTTGCAACTTTATCACGAACAATACTGAGTATTTATCGTTTTGGAGATGTTGATGTACCATTTTATGCCACAAATGAACAAATGATTGTGTTTGACACTCTCTTTTTCAGTGACGCGTTTCGATTTACATTATTTGAATAAGTAAATGAAGCTAGCTATTTGACAAATAAGCCTTATCCCAATGACTTGCTGTCCGGTTACTGTGTATTTACCGCCACCAGTCTCAGAGATGCACTTTTCAAACTAGCAAAAACTAACCATTAACTTCATGCACATTAAAATATTCATCACCGTTGCCGGAGAGCAAAACAGCCCTACCTTTCAGCTGGGACAATGGCTGGGGTACTCAGGCCGCCCATTTACATGCACTTGCAATTTAAATGACCCGGAACTGGAAGCTGGAACGCTGCACTAAGTAAAAAGTGAGAATACACCAATCACTGAATAACAGAAACTTTTCCAGTGGAAAGTCGCTTCCTAGAGTTGTGGTTGATCTCATGATTGTATTACAGGTGTACATTGATCAAACGTTTGATTTCGGACTTCCATTGTCTATAAAATTTTGAGTATCACAACGTTTCGATTGATATACTGTCTTCAATCGTCTTTAGGTGAAATGGCGAACATGTTCCTTTCATGTCTAGTTATACTCCGTCCGGTGACGTGTTGTTGTGTGTGGTCTGTTCTGATTGGTTCCAGATTAGTGGTATTCCGGTCTGCTGACGTGGCTGTTTGTCGGTCATTGTGTGTTGTCTGGTCCAGTCGTAGTCTATTGATCTTCTTTATGAGTGGCTGTCATATTAGTTTAATGTCTACGCTGGTCTTGCTGTACACGTTACTGTTGTTGGTGATGAATGCCGCCTCCTTGAATTTTTTTCGATACCAGTGCGATTCTTTGGCAATAACCTTAGCGTCGTCCCAAGCTATTTTATGGTGCTCCGTCCATGCGTGGTCAGCTATTCCAGATTTTCCTGTCTCTGCTCGCTGACATTGATTTTATCCATAGATTGATTTCCTGTGACTTCTTCTTTATGTGTATTGCCCGGTCTGAGATTGGCAATCATTCTGGGGACTTTTTCTCGATCCTGCACAAGTGCAAATAGTTCGTCGACAGTGACGATACCGGTCTAGTCTTCAGACATGATGCTTGTTCTCTATCAACTTATCTTCATCCTTCTATCTTACCTTCTATTATTAGTTGCAACGTCCAGTACTGGTTACCTCTAATAGTGTAACATGGATGATAAAATGTTCGACATTCCATAGATCTCTCGGATACAGCCATTTTTGGAACTTCGTATTTGATCGTTTTGCAACTTACCGTATGTAGCATCCTTCTATGGATCCACATATCTAGAGTTTCTCTATAGTGGCTGTTTTCAGAGTCGAGTTCTTCCTATTTCCTAAACAGTTTAGCTGATGCATGAGTCCCTGGAAATTATTGCTTGAAATAACAGTCTCATCTCCATACCTGATTATATTTATCAGTTTACTGATTAGTTTTATGCTACAGGTTTGGTATTCCAAACTTGATCTTCCTTAAAGATTTTGTAAGAATGTAAATTACCTATACAGTAATAGTGACCGACGTACTCCTGCCTCCCTCTGCGTTCTTTTTGCACACCGTACTTGCGTAATTGCCTATTTTTAGGTTGCCTTTCTATCTCCAATAGATAGATTTTTCATTACCCGGACGTCACGATTATCAACGTTTCCATAATGTATGGATCTCTAGACTTCTGAAGAAGAATGTTAAGCGTAAAAAGAAATTCTCTTATCCTAAAAGCGTTGTGGAAGCCTAACTAACTGGTCAAAATCTTCTTCGTATTTATTTCTTGTTAACCATATACAATTCGGAAAATTGTGGTTGATTTATTATGATTACATGACAGGTGTAGCATGGTTTTCTCAGTAACTTGACTGACATTCCGAGAAAAAATTGAATAAATGAGCTGCATTGACATTGCAAGACAGCATAGAATGAAAAAAACATATATTTTCTAACTGATACTTCTACTAGCTGCTATTTAAAATACATGTCATTCATGGAACGGCTTTACTAAAGTTTCAGCTGCCTAGCTAGCTATGATGAAAGTACGAACAGTTTAATTTATGGACTATAATTGTATTTACGCGTCTACAATTACAATGTCAAAATTTGATTTTTCATTTTCTGTATCTCTGATGAGGCAGATGGAATGATAGTATTGTTATTCCATCAATTATATGTGATATTATTTATCGGCCAGTACAAGTGTAAAATGGGATACGTTCATAGCAGACGTTTTTGAAATTACATGAATCTAACTACTCCTGTTCTGCAAAGGTTTCTATAGACCTGCTAAATCTAGAAGTATTGGGAATAGCTATTTTAATGGTCTCTGGACAAGCATTATGTTTTTCACAAGCTTCAAGAAGTGTCTGAGTTTTTTGTGCCAGAATGCTTCCTATACCAACATACTCAACAAAAACGAATACAAATTATTTGTCGATATCGTTTTTCCAATATTTTTGTAGTGTATCCTAGTCCGTACAATGCAAAAATAGCTTTCAGAACCTAAATTCAATCTAGGGACCTTCCTTTCGTACTGAAACAAGTAATTAAAAACAAAATGATTGCAAACATGCAGAGCGGCGCTGCTGAGAACCTCCAAGAAATTGCTGGAGGAGTAAGTCGGTAAATCAAATCTCAGGATTCCCTACCTCCTGGTAACCCATTTACCGGGTTCCATGCTATTCTAATAACGCTCCAGACGTTAACATTTATCTGGCTAAATTACTGAAACCAATTCCGCGAACCGAATGTTCGCGTAAAATTAAAATTT
This sequence comes from Bruchidius siliquastri, assembly GCA_949316355.1. Taxonomy (NCBI): domain Eukaryota; kingdom Metazoa; phylum Arthropoda; class Insecta; order Coleoptera; family Chrysomelidae; genus Bruchidius; species Bruchidius siliquastri. Next base: position 36,692,901 of record OX438533.1, on the reverse strand, counting down.
AACTGCAACCTCTCTACTCCTCCGCCTTGTGGCAGATACCTCTAACGTATGCCCTTAATACATGCTCATTTGATCTTCAGCTGCTGTATATTAAACTTGTATCGATTTCTTGTTCTGCGCTCAAATGAACATTAGTGTTCATAGAATGATACAAGTGGTATTTGAGAACGGTTTATCCAGTTGAACTACCTAAGTTTAATTAATCTTGTAAATTTTGGGAATTCTTCAAACCATGATAGCTTAAAGGTCTCTCATATTTTTCTTTTTGGATTTTAATGGATCATAGCTCCATAATCCATTTCAAGTCTTCATTTCTAAAGTGATGCCATCCTTAGCATATGTTGTTGTTATGTTGTTGAACATTCTTGATAGTCATTGACGTCAAGACTATATTCCATTAAAAAAAACTATTTGAGTTCAACGCAAACCTGACTTTTTTGGAAATAGAAAATTATTTGAGAGGCCAAAAATTCGAATTGAAGATATGACTACTACAACTGTGCTGCTAGACAAACTGAAGCATGACAAAAGTTCTCTTGGTAGGGATATGAAGTTTCAAGTAACGATCAGGGCAAGTAAAGTATGATGAACAATTTTCTTGTGTTATAATGAAATATTAGATTAAATAAATATTAACAACTTTCTTCTGACATAAATTTACATCAAAACCACAAACAAAGCAACAACAGAAGTAGGAAAGACGAGATCACCAAAGAAAACTACATTATTTCAACTATACTCTGAGATCAATGAGAAGTTGTACAAAGGACCTCCACAGTCTGGAACATCAGAGAAGGGTGGCTGATATCGTCTTCGTAAATGTTCGATCGCAAAAATAATATCAGAGTTGAAAGTATAGCAAACACTAGAGGGCACCACTGGTGCATCCTCACCTGGTCAACCTTCCAACGTCTCGAACGAGCGTCTTCGGAAAGTTATGCTTTTGGAAAGCCTCGGTGTGGTAGAATTAGCTTTCGGGAAGTTTGTCCCCGGAGGTTACATTTGAGTATGATTATGGACAGATATTTATTCTCACGCCATTCTTCTGGATTGCGACAAAATTCCTGCTTTAGCGATATCTTATGTTACAAAAAGTTGTCACACAAAATATTTTTTTTCGCATTTTATTCTCTGACCACTACCAATGAAAGCTGCATGTATCAAAGAAAGTGAATAAATGCAAAAGCACTACTTATAATCTCACATTCGTTACCTGCTAGCTAAATGAGTTGGTCTATACTGAAATTGAATTTTCTCTCTTTTGAGCACCTTCTTGTAATTTAGGAGATCCTTTTTCTAAGAAATTGTTTCAAAATCATGTCACTTCTAATTAGGCGGTTGAGGTCCTGCCAAATACAGGACGAGCTGATTTAATAATAATAATATGCAATGCAAAGCAGCCCCTCAATATAGGACCAGAACTTTCCGGTCGACTTTGTTATTCTTGCCGTCATTTCTCTCAACCAATTTGCAAAGCAAATCGATGCTTTAAAATTCAAATTCCTACTAAGATAACGACAACATGAGCGTCAGCTGCTCGACGTTGATTATTGTCGGAAATTATCCTGGACGTAATTTGCCCTTTGTTATTTTGATACCGGAATGGTAGACTGGTGACCATGATCTTAACTTCATAAAGACGACACTATCTGTGTCTGCCTTGGAATAAAGTATGCTTTGTAATCATTCATATTTTAGATGCTCTTACTGTTGCTTATCGCCACAATGGTTTCACAAATCAACGACTCAAATTAAACCCATTTTCGAATGTTATATATAATTGATTTAATTTCATTGCCTCATCAACTAGAGTCAGCTGTAATATACTATGTAATTTCTATGTTGCTTATTATTCAAGAAATGAGCATTTATATTGATCGTAATTCGAACTGCTTCATAAATATGTGCAGTGTAATTCACTATTAAACATGGCTTAACTATACTTGTATATCCATACTGAGGGTCACACAATATTTGGAAAGTGTGTAGCTTTTCCATTTCTGAAGATAAAGGAGGTAGCTCAATATATCTGTTCAACGGGACCAATGATTTTTTGAATAATATTATCTGAACTACCTTCTAAGTGAATCAGCCTCTGAAAGCCTGTGATCTAATTATCTACTTTTGTTTGATGCACCTAAATTTACTTGATCGTTAATCAATTCCATGTTCTACATAAACAGACATAAAACAAACATTAAGAAATTATTCACAATTTGATTGAACAGTAGGCATCAAACATTTTTTTATATATATCATGTAACATGGGCATTTGTGCAGATGCAGTCAACCGCAAACTTTATACGTACACGTTCAAGAAACTCTTCTATTGTAACGAGAGTATTTCATTGTTATTTGCAAGTTATTGATTTGATTACCATTTTGCTGTCAGGATCAATACAATAATATTTTTCAAGCCACGCGGAATCATACAACATTTTTTAGCTAATAATAAATTATCTGTTAGTCATTTCTTGCAGTAAAAAATTAAATAAAGTTTTTGTTGTAAATTCTGAAACTTATCCTGTTTCTTTGGATTCATTAACAATGCAAATCCATAATCTAGCCTTTCACAACAGCTCAAACTAGGATCTTGTTTAAATAAAATGGTTGCTCTGGAAGCTTTAATAATGTCAATAAAATTTGCTCTTCGATTAATGCTGCCAGCGTAATGGTAACGTTAGTCAACAACAGTATGTCGTTTTATGTCAGTAGAAATATGTAACTGCTGTTGTTATCTACATTATCCATCAAAATCATAACAATCGTCTGAATTATACAAATTCATACTAGTAAGAATAATGATATGCACCGAAAACGTATATCATTTTCATTAGTGACTGAAAAATGAGGAGTTCCAGTTACTCAGTTAAGCTATGTCATAAGCAAGCAGCACTTGACGAGGTCAGAAATAAACTCGCATATTATCAGTAATGAACATCACAGGCGATACATTGAGAAGCATTGTTATGCTAAGCACATCTAGACCGCATACTTGTTCAAACCGACACCATAACCACCGCCATCATTAATCAATGCAACTTTCACTGTTCGCATGCCTAGAACTCCTTGTAAGAGGAAGCAGAATGGCAATTCGGTGGAACATGTGTGAACTAGGGTTTCCCTCCATTATCGTAAATCAGATAATTTCGCAGTATTAGCCAATTTTCCACCGTCGAGAGCTTCCCTTTCTCTTCTACCCCCTCCGCTAACCCTCTCTTTCCTCCAGCCGTTTTACCCCTTTCCGATAAGTTCGAGTTGAGAGTAACCGCGATCCAAGTGCTAATTAAAATTCAGTATTTCAGCCTTCCCCTCCCATCGTCACGTGGTATTCGTGATACCTCTTTCTGGAAGTGGCAGCATTTGAGGGCGTTGAATATTTTGCAATTGTATCAATCAATAATAATTAGTCGGCTGTTTTCAAGAATAGGCCACTTAGGCGATACTACTGCTACTAATACTTACTAATACTTCTTCTCTACCTACACCAGATATTGACTAGGAGGGGAATTCTAAAAGGCAGTATTAAGATTTGTAGCGTCAATTATTAAGGTGTAGTGATACGAATGAATGAAATAACAAAATTTCCTACTCTCAAATATTCATATGTGAATCATAATTGAAGATAACTGTTGACTTGTATAAATCTGGAACATTTGATTACATGAACATTGATGAAATTGAAGCGTGGTATAGTGTATGCATGTAACAGTGAGTCATATTAAATCATAGGGTAGTTAAAAAATTAATCAAAACAATGTTAAATAGATTCTTATCGCTGACGCATATGTTACACTTAAAAACTGGTTCGAAGTACCTTTGAGTAAAAGAGTAATGTGAAAACAAATATGTACTACGTAGTGTTGTAATATACTTGGATACCGACTCATTGTTATACATATAAAACCATATTTATGTTTATCAATAATTTTAAAGCAAAACTACCCTTCATACGTACTCGATCATTTGAAGCTGAGACTATTATTGACTTATTATCATTAACTTATTTCCTTGCACTTCAGAATGTACAAGGGGGAGGAGAATATCGAATTTCTCCGGATTTTCTGTCTACGGACCTGCGTATGACATCTGCAAATACCTTGAAAACCAGCATCCTGCAGCCCGATGCTGCCAAAATATCTCACGCTCGGCATAGGCACAAATCTGTGGTCGATAATTAATTTTTCACCTCCCGAAATGATTATTTCGTATGAGTAGGCCTCTATGAGTGACTATGGGATAAATATTATCCTCAGTTTGATGGAAAAATCAGATAGATTATAATACTTGAGGCTCATTTTCATTATTATAAGACTTTTCATCGGCAACCCGCGGAGTGCTCGTTGAATAAAATGCTTCTCAAATTAATTGCTCGCAACAGTCATCGATGTTAACACTTGCAGAAATTCAGACTGATTTACCTAGAGTATTTAAAATCTTATTTGTCAGTTTTACTAATATTCGCTTCCAATATGTATGGCTTTCATTTTCATAGAACTGGTAATCTGTACCTGACTTCAGCAGACACATCAACGAGTCGTTGCTTCGACTACTCTGTTGACCAAGAAGTGTTGAGTTGATCTGCGACAGACGTGCGGATGATGGCGAGCGAGCTTAACCGATAGAAGCGCACACTGTCTTAACCGCGTGGAAAGCACACAGCCGGTAGACTAGCAACAGGCTGGAGACATCAAGCAGGCCATCCGACAGCCAATGGGGGGCGGGGCCGAGCCGACGTGACGTCATGGACGGCAGGCGGACCACGCAAGCGCCACCCGTAGGCTTCGCCAGTTGCCTAGGTAACGGGGGCAGCGACGCTAGATGCGTCGTCCGTGGTAACCTCCAAATCGGAGCGACATGGCCTTGGCCGGTGAGCGGCTCGGCAGGTGAGAGGCGACGCACACTGTTGCTCTCGCTTCATTGCATTCGCTAAATCAAAATAAGGCTCCACGGCGTTCCATGATTTCAGGGACTCAGAAATTAGATTTGAACACCGAGAGTTAAATCGTATTCTAGAAAAACTGAAGTCGAAGAAAGCTAGTATTTCACACCAAATACCAGCGATTCACCCGTGAAGCTGCAGATCTGACATCAGTCATTTGCAAACCATTCAAACTATCCTAATAGCGAGGTGTACTGCATGGAAGGGCGGTCGAGCGCAAACTACACCTAAAAAGAGCAGAAAAAGTATACAGCAACCATAGACCTGTGATGTAGATTGTAGACGCTCTTACTTGTTGAAACTCTTCCATCATGTAGATAAAAAATTGTGTAGTTTTCACACAGTTCCACCAATAAAACTCTTTCTTTTATAGAGGATGTCTTAACGTCACATAAAGCATTTGAGCTTCATGGAGAGTATCGAGGGCATTCGATGGGATGTGGAACGAAATCCTTCTGATCAAGCTTGCTGCATATAGGCTGCCACTGGGTCTATGCCAATAGATCTCCAATAGGTATCTATTACATATTTCAGTGACCGCTCTTTATTTGTGATACAGATGGATATGCTTCCGATGCATTGACCATGCACGGACTGTTGCAAATAGCATCTAATCCTATCTATAGCTTTGCAGATGACAGCACCCTTATTTCCTACATGGAATAGGGCAAACCACAACTATCCCAAGACATCTTATTTCAGCGAGGGCAACATGCTCTTCATATTAATGAGGACAACGAGATAATTCTTCTGGAAATTGGCATCAATGATAACATGCTAGAAGAAGAATCTATCGAGTTTATAACTCCTGGAATGGGCCTCTTCCACAAGTCCTTCCTTTGGATAAAGTCGGCGTTGTGGAATGAGCTACTGGTTCTGTTACCCAATGGTTATAATATACAGCGTTTCAAGGTCAATTTGGATAAACACTAATCCTATCATAGTGCTCATGAAGCGCGATATGTTTTCTGCCTTTCCGTGATGCTTTTAAAGAAAAGGTGATGGTACTCGTTGAACTGATGCGTTCACACTTCGTCATCAGTTGGATACTTACACACATTGTTGCTTGTTTGCTTCATGCATCTATCATATCTAAGCAGACTGGGTACCAAAAACCAAAACTTGACACCTCACCCGTCCTTATGGTCAATTAAGTAGGCAGAGAATGCGTCAGATAATGGACACACTCTACAATGAAATCGTCAAAAACTGTTTACCGTTGCCTGATGAATGTACCGCTGCAATAGTTGGCGTGCATGACAAGACAAGTCCATCCTCGAGCAAGGACTACTTGGTAGATCCTGAGGCCCTATCTTTGCAGAAAGCCTGACATTGCATGTTTTTCATTTTCTTTTTAAAGGTAAAAAATGACAAAAATAGATATTTCAACGTTGTGCATGGCTGGGGATCTTTCGAAAGCAGACATTGATCGAGAATAGGAGCAGGATCTTGAGGAAGGAATTATCAGCGAAGCAGTGCAGTTTAAGGAATATCCAAAAATCTCTCAACCTGGAGAAAATACGAGTTGCTCAGATATGTTGAATATTATGTTTATTAAGGAAATGGATGAATTCTTATCTTAGATAGTTTCTTGTACTATAATCTTTATGGTAGAGGTTTTATGCGTTTATTGTTTATATGCTTACATTTTTTTGAATAAACTTTTAGCTCTTGTTTGTATTTGTATTGGTAACAATAACTCAAGGCTAGCAGGAAAGATAGATAGAAAGTGCCCCATAACTTATTCAGCCTAGGGCCCCCAAAAAGTATATAAATGCAGACGTTATATTTTATACCACTTTCGTGCATTTTAGGACAGACCTCCCTCTCTGGATCAACATCATATTGGTAGTTTTTAGTTCTAAATGCTAGGCTTCTGATAAATTTTTGTTTTTGAAACCAAAACGACCTAATACTTGCCACATGCCTACACCTGCGAGATTCCTTTTGATCCTAAAATAATGATGTAAAAGCCTGTGGTAAGACATTTCCCCTCCTTGTACAATAACAGTGTTGTATATTGATTAACCAAGTTCCTTTGAAACATATAATCCCTCTTTAATAAACTTAGACAGCTTGAATCCTACGCACAAACGCATGTACCAGTCTTGTGTTTATATATTTTTGATGCCCACATACAGATTTATTTCCTTTATGCTCACTGGCTGGGGGAAACAGTCAGGTATTGATTGTGAAAAATAGTGAGACGTAGTACGTATTTAACCCACACTCAAATGGACTCTCAAACTCAACTTATTTTTTTAAATTGAAATCAGTTCATTAGGCAAGCCGTAGTAAGTTTTAAAGATTCAAAATAATTTTCACTAATTTTGCGTTTACTTTTTACTATTGTAAGCAAGCAAGTTCTTGTGTAATATTGTACAGATTGAAGAGGGTAACTGACAACCTTAGGGCCAATGGTCCCACGAGCTGCCCTGACAAGGGATGACGACAACCATATTGCTTTATCCGAACGAGTTGCACATTTTATCCGCGCAAGCGTAAATATTCATATCAAGCTTTGACATCCTATTTTCATCACCCAGGTAACCATCCGAGCTTCCGGTATTTCCTAAATGAAGCTCACTCTAGATTGCGCCCATGCGGAAAACTTCTGTTGTCGATGCCATGACGACCGATCTCCAATTATGCGATGTTGGGGAAAGTTCAATTTTGACGAAACCAGTGACGTTGCCAGCAGGTGTCTTCAAGATCATAATTATTTATTTCATTTTTAAAGGCATCAAATGCTTCTTGGGCTGATGTAGAATGTACACACCGTAATAAGGTTTTCTAGATTGGATTGGCAAAGTTTCAAGATGGCAAAAATCTATTGTTTGACATTCAGTGCAGTCGATCCTTGACCGCTAAAAAAAAGTCTCTTCCAGCTTCCAAAAAATATAAATTGCTTCAAATCTGTCGCTTAAGCTACGGGCAATCGTCACACTTTGCATAAAATAATTAAGGCACGAAACGAACTATTTTACAGGCAGCAGTTAAGTTTGATAGTAAATTAGATGTTATTGCGAAAATTGTTCCTTTCCAACTCGGTTGAAACCAGCATTCTTATTTTTGGTTCGGTTTGATATGACAAAATGTCACTTTTCAAACGTTGAAATCCCGAAAACCATCATACGTAGAATTATAGAAAAATGTTGAGAATAACGAGCAGATTTAAAAAATTGAATAATATATGTGGTGTTCTATTCAGAAAAGTAATTGAAGAAGATTTGTTCGAGCAGCAGTTCCTTCCTCGTGACCATGTTTTGGGAACCTTTTGGAGAGCCTGAGGCCTACAAACTGGAGTAAACCATTCTCAATTAACAGTACATATGTTCTCCAATGCTACAGTGGTATTGTGCCCAGTAATTCCATATAGTGGCGACCGTTTTCTCCTTTCGGATTTTTTCAAGTTTTGTTGTTGCCTCTTCTTGGGGATCATAGCAATATACCCATGTTTTTTTCTAAGCGATCTAGTGTATATATGCAACATATCACAAGGTTTTTTTATTGAGCTGAATTTAAGTTGTGGAGGATCCACCGAAAACAAGGCTTACAGGCTTTCAGATGAAATAAAGTTGATTGCTTGAATGTTGTTCGAATTTTTCTGTCAGTATTTTTTTTGTTATGTAGCTCCGTAAAGCCGACCAACTCAATAAAGTGAAATAAGAGCTCCATAATGAATATAAATAGGTAAAGGTATATAATATAACTTGTTGTCATGCAAAATTGGAGGCAATAAAGACTCCAAACTTAGAGACTCTCAGCTCTATAGTTCATCTGGTGTTTATTAACTACTAGACCTACGCTTATTGGCGACAACCGATACCCAAATCATGAAATATATCTTAATCATCATTGAAAGAAGATGTCATTGCATGTCAGGATACCTAGCCATGACTGGTAAGGATAGAGATTTTACACGGTGGTTACCCGTGGCGGAAATATCGATGGGATCCAGCAATGCAAAGATAATAGACAAACAACATGTTTCCTTAGAAGGGTATGTAAAGATCTGATGAAAAAATATGTTCTGAATGTACGCCACTGATGTACTCTATCTAGACACTCAGTTTCCGTCGACGTAAGTGGGGATTTCTAGGTTTCACGCGTGGTTGTACAGCTGGAGAATATAGGTCGTGTTGAGTTGATGCTATACAGAAACTGAGAGAATCTTTCCTTAAAGAAGGATTAGGAGCTTCGGCATGACGTACTTTCTAGGTTATACTAAATAGAATATCTATACGATATTATAGGATGCTCTGGAATGCTTCCGTAGTGTTTCCTAAAGGAAATATTCTGAATTCGTGCGAACGTGAAGCGTAAATATGAAAAACACTGCATAAAAGTGATTTTTTGAATATAGGATCTAGTGGAGTTTTCCATGTTATGTTACATAGGTGACACACTTCGTCACAAATTTCGCCTGACATTTTGTGTGAATGTCCCCAAGCAGTCGTTAAAGTTTAGTTTTTGCTTACGATACGTAGAGATTACGTATTTCCAAATAACAAAATTAAGGCAATATTACCCATTTCAACGAATTGCCACAGAAATAAGACACTAAATTGGCGCAGATATGAGGTAATTTAAATATTACTCCCAAAAACATGTAGCAACTAATAACAATACTAGCAATTATTAATTAAAACAACTCGTATTTCACCCACAGATTCGAGGACAAAACCAATTCGCGTAGCGTAAATTTTATAGCATGCAGCTAAGCAAGTTGCTGTTTCTAATTAGCACAGTAACACACGTGAAATCACTAATGATTGTAGACAAACATGATTCAGCTTCCAACTGGTGATTTATTTTTTTATGATTGTGTCAACACGGAATACAAGAGCTAACTGAAACATTCACCGTAACCTAGTCAAACATGGAAATGTGGAGGGCTATAAAACGGGAATAAGTAGTTCATATTTACAGATCATAAAATGTCATATGTTGTGCAAGAGAGTCATTTCAACTTGAGGTTTTGCGACAGTAAAATCTCACTTTGCTAAAGCAATTTGCTTAATAGCTCTGTAATACAGTAATGAAAGAAATTTGGGCACTGCATGTTCTGGTTGGGCCCTTAAACACAGCTAAAGCACACAAAAATTCAAAGCGTTACCAACTTAATTTTGCATGTTTCGATACCTTTACCTGAAGTTTATTCTGTTGAACAAACTCAACATCTTTAAAATGTCATATTTGTTTCATAGATCATAAATGTTGTAGGTCATATTCAGAAATACTTCTTTGTCAAAAAACCAAAAATTACTGAGAATGAGTTTACATCAGTGCGTGAGACGCTGAAGGAGAACAATTCACAATGTAATACACATTCTATAATCAGTATAAATAGAGCGGTCACAAGTTACCCTTTATTCAGATTAAAATTCTGTTATTCCAACTCAAGATTGGTTTCACAAATAAAACTGATCGGAGCTCAAACAACAACAGAGTTTTATTTGTGAAACCCTGTTTTGAAATTACACAATTTTTATCTGCGTGATGACTCTTTTACTTCCCACGCATAAGCCCAAAAAGTATTGTGACAAGAAGCCATGTGTCAGCCTAGTTACATAAGTGCCTGATAAGTTCAGTTGATCGGCAATCTCGAAATCTGCGTGGTTATATTCCTGTATTGTGCCAGATTTTTCTAAAATTGGAGATTCTAAATGCGTGTAAAAAGCCTTATACTCTATTTCATCAGTATGTCAGTCTGCCTATCTTTATGTCTATCGTTGCATCCGTCTGTTTGCCTGTTGGTGAAATTTTGGAAGAGTTATGTTGCGTGAAGTGTATAACATGGATATATTTTTGAATATTCAGCATTGGTGAGTAACTCGCCAAAAACAAAGAAACATTCGAAACTCTTTGCTCTTTTTCAAGTCCCCGAAAATGATACAACATAATCAGACAAGTATTTTTTTAGTGAATTCATTTATGTAAATCATCGAACATCATGTTCTAACTTGTGGTAATTTCATTTGATATCTTGTAAACTGATATATACCAATACGTACACTCTGATGTTGAATAATAAAACCAAAAGTCTGAAATTTTACGATAAGGTCTGCCCCATACGCATATAGTGCATTTTTAATTATTCACTCCTCAGTTTTGGAAGGAAAATCTGGAATGTGAGATACTATCTTTTTAGATTATGCATTTATAAAATGCACAAAACGGAAGTCCGTCACTTGCTTTGTTCAGACTATCTGATGTACAGCCTTTGATCTTTTTATAACTGAAGTAATTCAATTACGGATAGAATTAACTTTTCCTGGAATTTGACCGTACTAGAAGACTCGAAAACAAAATGTGCGTCCTTTGCACCCACCATGCGCTTGTTTACTGGTAATTATAAAATGTTATTCACGCCTCGATGGATGTATTCATTATTTCTGTATTAGGCAACAATATAATTTGAAAGTTTTAATGAAAATACCTGCATGGGCAAAAATACTAAAGAGGCCGCAGCAGCTCACGGGAAAGCGTAGCGCAACTCCCGACACTTTCATTAGCTTGCATGCGTCCGGAACATTCACTTGTTTCATTTTTCAACTTCGTTAAGGTTAAAGTTTATAAAGGTATTGCGCACAATGACTAAACTAGTAAAATTAGTTTCTCATCTAGCATCAGTTACGTACAACCCTACCGGTAAGTAAAGTCAGATTGTATACTCTTCACCAAAGCTGTGGTATGCTATAGACATGCATGTTTTATCTATAACTTAGACTTTTCAGTATAACTTGGAGGCTGACAGTACAAAATGCGTTTTATATGTAACGGATAAGGATGTGATAGCAACATACACCTTCGAGCATATGATATAAGGGTTACGACAGATTACGCTACCGTCTTGCAAAGCCAATAACGTTAATACCTTGGATTTTACCTCTTATATTAAGTCATGATATATATTATAATACTGAAACAGATTGAAGAATGAAATATCTCAATGCCTGAATGCAGTCACCAAAATATTTCGATAAGACGCAGAAAATAAGGAAAGATTTAGTATAACAACTGTAAGCCTGGATAGTTAGAATGCTGGATATAAGAACTCTAGTTTCATATCCATTGTAGTACTTATTTAGCTAGTTGACAAGTACTTGGGTCTTTGTAGATGATCAGGCTGATGATGCCTCAAAGATTCAAGTGAAACGCATCTCAAAAAATCACTTCTATTTATAAGGAGAGTTTCATCAAGTATGAATATCTTCAATCTAAAGGATACGAAAATCATCACAAAGACGTATGCCTACGTTCAGGGTTAATGATGGATCAATACAAAGCCTTCTAGTTTTTATTCCCTCGAATTCTATTTCTGGCCGATTGTTATCAACGCTGAATAAATACATTATAATCACAAACGATGAAAATCCAAAAAAAGTCTACGGAAGGGAAAGAAAATCAATGAACACGTTTTCACTACGTTAAATCCATTCACATTTCATATCGTTTGTCGACCTTTCATATTGCCAAAAACACCTGTATTTTATTTTAAGAAACGTGCGATTCATTTGTACATTTCATTACATAAACGGTAGAAATTCATAAATAGTTGAAAATATTGTGTCCTGAATTACGTCAATGACATCTGTCTACTTAGAGGAACACAGAATATCGTGTTATCAGCGTTTAATTAAAAAAGTATCAGATAAGTACAGATTATGAAATGTGGTGCTTGAAAACTGCAGATCATGGAATACCTATCATCAGCCCCTAGATATCAATCTCAAACGTAACTACAGTCGATCCACAGCCAAGATATACTCGAGCAAAATAAACAAATTGACTTCCATTAAGTTGAATTGTCTGTTATTTCTCGTTATTATGATACCTATTATTGTGAGTTGTTCATGAAAAAGTCTGGTACAAGTGCCGCTAAAGAATCTGTGAGCTTAATATTTTTCAGTAAAATATTTCAGCTTTATTATGGGAAAACATAAATTTCGTATTTCATAAAATATATATTTTTTCGGTAGCTTATCATGTCAACACCACAAAATGCATGTCATTATTTTCCCTCAATTTATTGGTTTATCTGCATATATGACCCTTTTTTGACATTTTTCCACGAGTTAATCTCAGTAATTGTTGATTTTGATTAAATTTGAAGAACTGCAACAACAACAAGTGATAGTAAATGATTCTAATATTTTTTTGAGAATGAGTGTCTTGTCACTGTTTGGTTTAACAAGAAATGTTATATTAAGTAACGTTTGGGCAATCAAAACACTTTGATCAAGACTGCCAAGGAAGTGAAAACTTCAGTAATTTTATTTTTGTTATTTACATCTGGAATCAGTAAACGACCTGAACAAGCGAAGATAAATACAAATAGCAACCCACAGGATACGCTTCAGAAGCAACATAAATAACCTAATTTGTTGGCATCCAAATTTATTTGATTTAAATACAACTAAACAAATGGCGAATGTGCACATATAGCTCTATATTTCTATAAGAACACTGGAAGCATAACGTTGGAGAACATACAACTAACATTTGAGAACCGCTTCAGCTTTCTTCGTCAAAATAATATAGTCTTTGTAACGAAGAGGACATCATTTCAGCACGTATTACCAGTTATTTTTGTGATTATTTGGGATATACTTTTATACACAAGTAAATTCATACACACCTTAACAAATCAAGTAAAATGACAGCGATGTGTATTTACATTTTTTTGAACACTTTGTAGATAGCTGATGTACTTTGAAATGATATATGTTTAATAAAATACAGCTTCGTAAAGTTGAAAATTCAACGTGTAGCCAACCAATTTATGATTTGATACAGTGAGAGAGCACAGAGAGGGTCCGATTGCAAATAGATACTTCAGTAAATAACATTTATTGTATTTTAAAAGCAGATTCGAACCACTCTGCAAACATGATGCAACAAATAAAATGGAATGATTGCTCGCAAAACAGAATATGGAAATAGTCATATCAAATTCCCTTTTCCTGCAGATACCCGCTGGGCTGATACATGTTCATTTGACACTTAATTGCGATCGTTATTGGAAGCAGATGTATATTAAATTTTGCATTAAATGTAATTTTATACAGGATATCAAACACTGTTAGCGAAATTAGATTCCCAATAAAGTTACTCTAATTGCTGGTATTACCATTACAATCAAAAAACATTTCATTGAAATGATTAATCGTCAAACTGATATATAATAAAAGTAAAGAGGACTTTTTGCTTTTACATTTCTCAATGTGGATATACATATACAGTGATCAATCTACTGTAGAGTTCCGGAGCTACCGGAGCACAACGGAAGATGTCAATCGAATTTAAAATATGATCGCTCCAACATGGAAATACTTCATTGCATATAAGGAGATGGAAAGACACCTGAATGCAAGGACATAAACTCTGTATGACTATATAATTATATCTATAATCCGAAAAAATATTGACGGATATATGAAATCAGAATCATGTCATGTAGATTGTAGATGCTCTTTATTATACCAGGTCTACGCCTGAAACCGTAAACGTTACAAGGTACATTTTGTACTTTTCTATAAGGCTGTGGTGGTAAAATTCCTTTCTATTAATATTTCCTTGTGTTTACTGATGTCTCAAATAGTAGTTAACCTTTGTACTGTTTAAAGTTCACTCCAAGTACTTCAACTTACCCAACAAATAAATGAGGATTTGAAACAGAAGTTGGAATGCAAGTGAGCTAGTAGGATTTAGGCAGTACCTACTGAAATTTAGAAGTAGTTTGTTCGTAGCAAGTAATTTATATCACTAGTTAGAATATAACTTTCACAAAAATAAAAACTTAAAATTATGTTTGTTTGGTTTTCAATAATGTTGATTTTTTCAGAAAATATGTTAGACTGGAAAGTGATTGGTAACTCGAGAAGCAAAAAAAAGCTAGTTTCTTGCTTATACTTTACTTTCTTATATATACGATGCATCAAATGAATGATAGTAAAATATTGTCTTTCTTTATCGAGATGAAAAAATGTCATTCTGACCATTCATAAAAAATAATAAAATCGATAATGTCGCTATAACGCCTCTTTGCATGCGTTTTGAATTTTGGTTTGATCAAGTAAAATGTATTGATTTTGACGCTTATATTTTTTGAAACCTTAGAAAAATACATTTCGATCAGTCTAGAGCAAAACATTTGAAAATATATTCAAAACGAGAAATTGCGAAAAAAGTCCAACAAGCTGAAAATATTTAAAATAAAATTCCAGAATGCTTTTGAGGTTATTTTAAATTTAGTTCGCTTCAAGACTAAAAAAGTATAGTTAAAAATTAGTAGAACATGATTTAATGACAAAACGAACTCAACAGTAAAATCTAATTTTCAATTTCTAAGCTGCTGCTTAACGTTCAGCATATAATTAAAATTACTTTTATTACGTTCAAAATACGATTAACTTGATTTACAAAAAAAAAGATTGTTTAAAAAGCTTAGGATACTTGATATCAACTGGGATTAATATCGAATGGTAATTTGTAAAAGTAGAGTTAGTATGAAAATATACTAAAAGCACCCCAACCCAGATTCTTCAAGAAAATAGATTGTCTTATTAACCACTCCATTCTTAATTTAATCTTATCAAAAATCATTTAATTTTATTGAATTGATAGATTTCCAATTGTTGTCAAACAAAATCACAATAATTGAAGATCATTTTATACTCTCCGGTTCAGATGACTACTGAACCGTCACTGTTTTAAATTTGACTGATTATTCATTCTTTATTACACAAAAAAACCCATAATGACTAACCGATTTTATTTAACATCTCTCAGCTTGAGTACTGGTATTGCCCCCCACGTACTCCTTCGCTCTTAGACTTAAGATTCCTCCCCGGAATTCTTTTTTTATCATTGCGCGTATATTTCAATCACCGTCCGGCGTCTGTAGCGGAAACATTATTCCGGTTTTTTGCGAGTGCAGAACGGAAGGTGGATGATATACGGCTCAGGCTCTTGTTTATGCCCCGAGTATGAGTTACGGCTGTTAGTCTCAGCTTTATTGGAGGAGAAAGGCCAATAAATGGGCCGCGTTGCTGCCTTCCCGTCTGGCTTCGGGCAGATACGGGAGGTGGCGTTTTTTCTTTTGGCAAACAAATATGTTTGCGCTTCATTGTGAAAGGTGTGAAGACATAGAGGTGTCACTTGAACGGAAAAATCAAATAGTACGGATGAACAAAGCTTCAGTAGTATCTCCGTAATTGTTTTTTCTTTCCATAAGCCATCCCCTCCATCATTCAGGTAAAATAATTGTGTATTTAACACACAGTTTCACAAATGAAACTCGCTTTCTAACGGTCATGCATTTCGGTTGATATTTAAATCTAAACGCTTCAAATCGAAGTCTCCTTTGGAGCTTCATAGGGAATTTTTACCCTGTTTTGAGTATATGCTCTCCACTATGCATCAGACCTGCTATAGATATGCATCTTTCGTCTTTAGCATAGACTCGTCAGTATAGGCTGGCGGTCTAACTGAAGAGAGTAATCGGGTGTATTATACGTAACCTAGTCAAGGGTGTGATAGCAACATCAACTCATCTTAAAGTGTCGCCCTATATGGGGACGCCCATTGGCAACTAACGAAGTCTGGACTGCTTCGAAGTGGCTACAGATTTCCCTTACGACATCAACAAGGGTGAACTTATTTACAGCGACATCCCTTGTTCTTCGAAAACCCTTTCACGATGTACCCTTATCTTGGCTCATTCACATCAGAAGCTGACAAATGGTATTAAGTGTATGCTGTCCACATCTGCTGTCACTCCAATACAGTCCAAATATTAGGACCATTGACTTCGTAAGTTGCCAATTGGGGTTCCCATAGAGTGCGATACTTGGAGATGACTTGATGTTGCTATCACACCTTTGACTGGGTTACGTATATACCACCCGACTGCTATCCACAGTTAGACCGTCAGACTATACTGACGAGTCTAGGCTCAAGACAAGAAATGCATGTCTATAGCAGGTCTGATGCATAGTGGAGAGTATACGCATAATTTCAGTTATCAGCTTCTGATATGTATGAGCCGAGATAACGATATATCGTAAAATTCCAGGTGTTAGGACCTTTGACTTCGTAAGTTGCCAATAGGCGTCCCCATAGAGGACGTCACTTGGAGATGAATTGATGTTACCCTATTTTGTTCTAAATAAATGATTTAAAAAGATATAGTCGTATTTACTCCCTAAATCCAATCCACTTATCAACTACGTAAACTTAAAATAAGGAAGATAATCGATAGATAATAATAATAATAATAATAATAATAATAATAATAATAATAATAATAATAATAATAATAATAATAATAATAATAATAATAATAATAATAATAATAATAATAATAATAATAATAATAATAATAATAATAATAATAATAATAATAATAATAATAATAATAATAATAATAATAATAATAATAATAATAATAATAATAATAATAATAATAATAATAATAATAATAATAATAATAATAATAATAATAATAATAATAATAATAATAATCATAGTAATCATAATAGACGTCTATATTTATATTATAATTTACATTGTAATAAAGCTTACGTTAGGCCTATATAGTGAAGCTTAGATAAATTTATTAAAAGGGATTTGATTTTTTGACGGAAAGATGGTAAGGAGTACTCGTTATATATTTTGGGTATTGCATAATATATGGCTGCAACATTATTAGAAAAACTACGTTTGAATGAGGTTGTATTATGTTAAATAATTTATGCTCAACCAATTGAGTATTGGATACTTCGCTTAAACATGATCAATAACATAACAATATTTTGAATTACTTGAATTATGTTTTTGGTAAAGTGGTCTAAGCATGGATATTATTTAATATTCTTATAACTTAGAACAGATATGATCCCTGTAGATGACGAGAATCCATCATAACGTCGATTACAGCGAGGTATCGAAGATAAAGGGCATCTCTTTTGTTCGGCAACCATCTCGTAAAATACAGGTTTTATTGGCCAACATAAATACCATTGATTCGGGGCATATCGTCTATCGACCGGTACGGCGCTCCTCTTCAGTGAATAGAGTGTTACATAAACTTGCATAAACTCGCCCAGCTGGAAGTAAACAAAGCCATAAAGACTCCACTTTCAATAGTAATGGACGGCCGAAGTTTCGTAATCACCTTACCGCGCTCTCGCGGTGCATAGATACAAATGCTGACGAAAACGGTAGGGATTCACGTTTAAAAACAAAACAGATTGCATGCCGAATCACAAGAACATTAACAACAATAAAAACTGGCGTCAGGTAGGTTGACTCGGTATTTTTCATCACATAGGACATACAGATTTGAACCAGACTTTGGAGCTGTTGATCAATTGCGGTAAAAAAAATGGAAACACTAAATATATTCAACATTTATTTAAAAAGATCCCAATAATTTCGTTTTTTTCAAAATATCTTTGATTTTTTAAACCTAAATACACATTTATTCAATTTTATATATTTTATGATTAATAATAAGTGAAACATATATCTGTGAAAGATATATTACATTCATCGGCTCTAGAACAGCCTGAAGTCTTATTCGCACAACTGCAGGCATATTACACGTCGATTACACTTGTGATAGGTTGGACACCAAGAACCACGTGTTTTATTATTTAAATTATGCGGGATAAACGCAGTATGCGGGACTTAGAGTCAATATTTTATACCAGTATGAATTTTGTCTTTATTTGAATACCTATAAGCACAAATCAGGACAGAACTTGAAATAGTCTGTGACGTGCAAGATTTAGCAAAATGCCATATTACCGGATTTTGGCTTCCCTACAGGAGGTATCAGCTAACGAGGGCAGATTGTTACGTTGCGTACCTTCAGAACGCGTTTTTAAATTGAAGTAGCTTTGTGAGCTGCGCAACCAAAAATCCAAAATCCCGCAGGTAATCAAATAGATAGCTAATCTTTGTTTAACTAACGATTGGATCAGCAGATAACGGCATTCCGCTACTGTTGACAAACAATCCATAGCGAAGGCTGAAAAACTGGGTAGAGATAGAAAATTAAATATCCATCTCCTTGGGCCATCCTTTAAAATGAATGCCGCTCGTCTGGTTTGCTACATTGGCCTGCCGCCGGGGGAAATAAAAGGAAAATATTCGGAGGAAATTTATGAAAACCCCTTTGTTTGCCGAAGTTCTTTTAATTAAATTCGATTGAACAATGTGGCCTCTCATTTGCTGACCGGATGCCAGCAGCAGCGTAGGTAAGGGTTCCCTCAAGTATTATTCACCTGCTCATCCGAAAGATATATAAATTCCCATTTAGAAAGTGAAAAGTGTCGATTGATGTGGCAGATATGTAAGCACTGCTGAATCATGGTGGTTTCCATGCAGTCTACGGATATGTTGTAGTATGGGTATGATTTACACGTTATCCTTCGTATCCATGAAAGTTACATCCTTGAGCTACACAACCTTAGTGTCGTCCCAAGTAATTGGACGGTGTTCCGCTATCCCGTCTTTCCTACCCTCAACCGGTTGTGCGTTAATTTGTTGTTCCTTAATTCTCAATTCGTATCTGATAAATGAAGTCATTGTTCTTCCGGTTTTGGTTTTCATGAGAATGCTGCATAGTTTGGTGTTCTTTGAATGTCTGGTTTATTTATCTGGTCGCTTCCATCCACGTATGGCGCAACGAGTAAGTTTTGGGGAAGCTCCTGATCCGTTACTCTGCTGGCAGTGATCTGATGGAATAGCTGTTTCGCCAGCCTTCTCCTATATCCATCTTTCCACATTTTTCGTAGTAAAATGAAGTAGTTTCCTTCTCTGTACTCAGTGGTCTGTACCTGGGTATCATTCCTGCTGACCATTATATTGTGAAAGAGAAGGCTGTGGTCATATTCCTCCTATTTGGTGAATTTTATTGAAGGACTGGAGATAGCGGGGCTCCCATAGGCGGCGCTTATTTCTGACTGTAGAACTTCTCCTCCTGAAAATAGTTAATCCACAGACAGAAAGTTAGCAGTTCCATTAAACATTCCAGTGGCAGATTTCTGCCTTCTAGCATTGTTTGATCTTCTCCCGATCCCGAACAGCAACAGGAGGTGTGTGGGTCGAGTTTCATAGTCAGCCAGGTTTTTTCCAAGTTTTCCAAATTCAAATTTGTTCAAGTGATCCCTTCACTAGCACATGTTAGCAACGTTTTAGATTGTTGCAACATCTGCCATCTACAAAAAATAACATAACATAAAATTGTTCATATGAAGCATTTCGTTTTAAACTTTAAATCATGAGCAGTCTGTCAAAACTGACTGTTTACAAACATAAATCTAGAATTAGAGTTCTCGAAAGCTTCATCCTTTTTATCTATTGTTCGATTGAATTCTTCTATCTTTTCTGTTTAAGGAAACTTCTAGAAAACCTCACCTCTTGATGGCAACGTCTCCTCGTCTTAAACAGAGAACTATAGACCAGTAAATTTCGGTTCCACTATAATATAAGGAAGATATCGCCATCTGATAATAGAAATAATAGAATTCTTTCATACACAGAAGCTTGTAGCGATTTTCCAGAGCTATCAAAAGTTAGCACAAATATGACAGAATTAATTTCAGAAGCTACATACATTTTTAACTGTAGGGTTAAATTATACACAGTATATTAGAACTATGTGTTGTTTAGGGAAGATTATATAACGCACTAGTTGTTAACATTTAAACAAAATATCACATAATGGTTTAAAACTTACTTTTCTTGAACTTCCAAAGAATAATGTTAGTTAAGAATCTTGATACTCAAGACCTGTGCATAAATACGTTTATTGCACTCCGCTACTGGTAGAGGAACTGCCGCTACCTTCCGCCATTCGTTGGTATCCAGACCTTCGCTACGTCCAAATTTTCTGTTTGTTGCCTGGGGCTTGTTTCTCCAATTTGAACTATTTTTTACTTTCCGTTGCCTCTAACTAATGACAAAGTCGATAATCTCCCTTCTCTCTATTTTACGTTCTTTTAACATCTTCATCGAAAAAAAACTGTTGGATTCGGTCGTGTCTATTTCTATGTCCTTAGCAGCCTTTTCTGTAATAAGAAGTTTGATCTATACCTGCCAAACAAGCCCGATTTCTTTACATTGTCCAAGATAAATCAAAATTCATAAAAAGTGTCTCCCAAAATATAAAACGAAGGACGAGATATCCCATCAAGAAGTATAAACTAAATAATAAAAACTGCAGCGTAAAATTTCCTGTGGCTATGAAAAATTAAATATTCAAATTACATTAACATTAAAGCAGTCAAAGATGAGATACAATTTCAAGATATAAGGTTCCGTTTACTACAAAGGCTGATGGAGCAGCCGAAATATTAGAAATTATTTAATCCATCATATGTAGTATCATTACCGTCCGGAATTGACACCCATTTCATCAAAGAGAAGTAGCAAGAAAAATAAAAATAATACATAAGTTCGTATAAATAGAGTGACAGTTTGCATTCCTCCTATTTTCCAAGTACCATTAAAGACCCAACTGTTTAACAATAAACTTCTTATTTGGATACTTACTAAGGCAAAATGTGTGCTACATAATCGACGTTAATAATATGACTCCCCTTCAAGGCTATATACTGAAATTGTATATAATTGGGAGTTGTTATAGAGGAGAACGTTCCCATAGCCATATATTGTATAATCAAACTTGTGACTATCAAGCAGCCCTCAATGTATAAACAGGAATGTCATCTCAAAGCAGAGTAATAATTCTAACAGCAGCTCAATATACAACCTAATACATTAGCAGCAGCAATTAACTGAAATAGGCAGCTAATTTCATTGAATCCGTAAAGTTACGGAACAAATTAGAGTATTCTCATATTGAGTAAGAAGAAGAGCATCAATAACCAACCCAGAATTATATAAATATGTTTGCTTTGTTTACTTTACAAACATGTACTCTAGATTTACTCAGTCACAAGCACAGTTTCACCACTTTTAAAAAAAGTAGACATGTGTTCCGTTAACCATGTTAGCATCTTCAGCAGATCGAAAGTCAACTCAGCTTCGAAGTGATAAAGCTGTGTAGTGCTTGTGGTTGCTGTTTACCAATAGACCCAATATCGCATGTATTATAAATTATCGACAAATAACTCATTAATTGAACATTTCTATCCATTCAAGCACCCGCCTCTGCCCAAAATACTGAAAACTAGATCAACAGAGTAAACGAAACCGATGGTATTTAGTAGAGATAACACCAAATATTCCTGGTAGATCCCGAACAAAAACAACGTAAGATTCATCCATCGAGTGCCATCACCGCTTGTACCCCGATTGCGTTGAAACAAAGTGATTTAGGCTTTACTGTAATTGTATACTGAATCCCGTCTGATTTAAATAAATTCGTTCGGCTCTCTTTGGATAATGCGTCTGAAGGTATGCTCTTAAAAATGAATTTGCTGTTGAGTCCATCTGAATGGACTCGAAGCTTAACTTGTTACTTTCGACTTTCATAAAGGAGGTTAACAAATCGATCAGTATATATGTAAATAAATGTGTGTACGTCTGTCGAGAAAATGCTCAGGAAATCCTAATTGGATTAGATTTATTGTTCTGTATTGAATTATGTATCCTCCAACATAGGGAATGGTAAAACGTTTATCAAATTGACTTAGTAGTTTTCTAGATGTAAAATACTGTATTACCAAACATTACTGTATAAATATAGATCGCGAGTAAACGCGACAACCCCATGTTTCCTCATCTGAGTGCAAAACCTTCTTAATCCAACGGTCTCCATGCTGATTAATAACGTTAACAATATGACAAACGAAATTATTTTCAGTGGGAATATCGAGCTTCCAAATAAAAAAAAATAGATATTCTCAACGTAACTCCTCGTTGAATCATATTTCTTATCGTGGCTGTTAAATCGAACAATTTGTAACTAATAAACGAACTTTACTTACGTTTCGGCTACCTCGTCATTCTCGTTGAAAGTAAGCAATATTATTTGTAAGTATTCTTATTGACGCCAACAAACCGTCATCCTGTTACCGTGTATAACGGACAGTATTTCTATACCAGGAAAGTTTCCGCATGAGCTGGAGAGTTCTATATCGAGTGATTGGAATGGGGAGTCGTCGCGAAGCAAACAACTTTACCTCCGCCCAATAAAGCATCATATCCGGCGTGCGCTTTTGGAAAAGTGGAGTGGGAAGGTTTCGATGTCTGCACGTCGACAAAGAGAAGGTGCAGACGGGGGCAGTTCATATGTGGCGACGTTGCCACATAACAGACCGGAAAATGAATTTCTCATCAAAGAAGGCCATGCTTGTAGGAACTAAATGTATACCGAAAATCATTATCGGTAAGCTACGTAAAGAAGAAAATGTGCTTACAATATTCATATTTTGGAGCACAGTGAACCTTGAGATAACATTTGATCAAGATGTACAATTTCTACACGACATGCCACAAATTGAAGTCTTTAGTGACGCTGTTTGTTGCAATTTTTAAAGTATCGTCAGAATAAACTCACTGTTTGCAATGGCTATCCAGATTACGTTGTAACTATGTAGCTTCTATCATAAATAGATATTCTACCTATCCTGTCGTTCTATTATCTTCCTTGATTTGAGCGAGTGGCGGAACAAGACTATAAAAATTTCCCCCTCAATTCTGTTTTAATCTGCGTTTGTGTCGCCCCATCCATTCCATAGTTCGTTAAGAACTGACCGCCTGTAAGTGTCAAAGCGGATAGAATCCGAGAACATTCCTAATTCCGGGAATGGATTGAGTTGCCACTCCAGACAGATGAAATCATTAAATCCAGCTGGCTGTGAGGTTCGACTTTGAGGAATTTTGATTGGAGATCGTTTCCTCTCCATTGCCAGGCAACAGAATTCTCTGCGACGAAATACAAAATATCTCGATATCTTTGAACATTCAGGGTAGGCATAGTTGGCTGATTTCCAGCTTTACAATGACAAAATCACTTTTTCCTCTTGTACACTGGGGCTGTTTTCTATCTGCTGAGCCTACCTAGCAATTCTTGCAACAAATTTTGTCTGTCGGATCAAGTTTTGTTAGAAAGTTACAGAAGTCAAAAGTAATCGTTTCACCAATACTCGTTAGTGATGCAAATAAACATATAGCATTTTCGGTCTGTGATTTTTACAATCTGAGCGTGGCTTAAACCGTGCAGAATGTTTCAAGGATATCTATCGAGTGCATGGTGGAGGTATTTCTTTGTTACCGTATAGCCATGGTACAATCAATTACAGCGTGGTAGACTTTCCTTAAATGACAGCTTTCGGACTCCTACGACAAAAACGGCAGTTACAGAAAAAATGATCTTATTCGGAGCATAAGTCAGAAACATTCAAGATTGGTGTGGAAGCATTGAATATCAGTTTATACACACATCTGAAAGCACGTAAAATGATGTTCTGGGGTTCTGGGGTGATGACCCATAACATGATTAATCTGAAAAGGGGAACCGTCTGAGATGGTGCGGATCTACACCAGATCACTTTGATTGTAGATCATCTAATTTTGTGTACAACTTAATCACAGCTGATGTAACATGGGTATATGCTATAATCATGAGAACAGCAAAAATCTTTATGGAATGGTTCGCCTCTCAAGAAAATTTGTTAGTGAAAAAATCCGAAACAAGTTACTAGGCATGTTTCCACAGTAGCACTGTAATGCAACAAGAGGAAGGAAGGAAGGATTTTGCTCACATTGCTCCTCTACTAAATGAGGATTTCAATGCCCACAACAAATAAATAATGATTCATCCGCCATATAGTCCAGACCTAGCAGCTTTTTCCGTGGGTTACATCACCCGAAGAAACGCATGACGCCTTTAAAAATGAAATAAAGCAACTAGACCGAAGTTTTGAGAAAACGTTCTCAGGAACAGTTTTCGCGGATGTAAAAATAAATTGGGTGAGGAGGAGAACACTTTGATAAGCATAAATGAATGTTTTTGCAAATAAAATTTATATCACGCTGCTAGGTTAAGCAGGAAGAGACAAGCACTCGTAGTTACACCAAAAGGGTCAAAACAGGGATGACACCACCTGTTTTAATATATTTATGAAGCATCATAGCTAAATGTATGTTGAATGCAATATAAACCAACCTTTAGATGAGTACAATAACAAATAATTATCTTTGGGTGTTCACTAGAGAGTGTAGAAAACAATTTGATGGAATGAAATGTCATGGAAATAGGAAATTTCTGAAAGTTCACCGGAGCCCCGAAGCAACAAATAAAAAAAATATATAATCACCCCAAAATTTATAGGATGAACCTTTTTTTCTGGAACCCATATATTCGGTTACCAGACCACCCGTAAACGTCTGATCGATGTATATTGCTAAATGTGGTTTGTAAAATGTGCAAGAAAATATATATTCCAAAGCACAAATAGGATAAAATACAGTATTTTCGCCAGAAGCCAACTTCAACATCCCACGGCGCAATAAGAGCCAGGCAATTCGAGAAAATCTTCCGTCGCAGCAGCAACAGCGTAACAAAGGGACCTACTTTAAAAGTCGTTATAATAGAAATTCTAGCAGCGATTCGGCGTTGCTCGTCGTGTTGCGCTGTTTCCATCAATAGAATTCCAATCTTTCGCTTCATTTTAACCTTTTCGCGCCTGAATTTGTCCGCCTCGCTTCATTACACCGCCAGCTTCCGTTTCCTCTATCACACCATTGATTACATTACCAATTCATTTGTCAAGGACATTTCTGACGCCTATCAAGTTTTTTATTCTCATTAACTTGTATACTTCTTCAGAAGGCTATTGTCTGAATTTTTCACTTGACTTTCAACCAGGTAACAATGCTAGACTACTGCTCTCATATCTGGCCATCTGATGCCTCAACTACCGTATCCATGAAGCTGCTGCTTCTGGTTTCAACTCAGTTGTTCTTCATACATGAAGAGCTGAATGGTCTTTGGTCCTAGGGCATTGAGATTAATATTAATGGAGCTCCTGAACCGTATCCTGTAGTTGCTTCTCTGATTCTTTTTATACTCTCTACTACTAGCCTCTAATTGAAACAAAAAAGGTTACTGATGAAATGACTTCACAGCTTTACTGACGTTTAGATTGCTTCCTCATCCTTGCATTTGAGCCGTCCGTCTCATTGAATTGTTCCTGTAATTGAAGCGATCATACACCTCCGCTGTACGTTGTTTGTTGCCACCACGTGGAAACAGTATCATAGACTGATAATAAGTTACCACCATTAAAACATGGATTTTTCTTGCTTTAGATTGTATCCTGAATCACCCTTTTCTAGACTGTTCGCCATAGACAGTCTCGTTGCTCATTTCCTCATATTCTTTTATCTACAGAACATCGTAATACGAATGCACAGAAATGTCACAACTGACGTCTACATTTCACGGAATGAGTATTCGCCTTCAAAAAGCTCATCCATAGCAAAATTATAAAACTAATAGGTCTGCGTAATATATATGTTCACTTTGATGTACGTGATAAGTATCTTTTATGCACATTATTAGGTTTCGTAACTCCTAATAAAAAGTAGCAATTTTACCGATAAATGAATATACGTCGGAAAGGCATATGTAAAACATAAAAAAGATCAAAGGAGCCTTCTGATACTTGAAACCTACAAAAAAGGTAGACTCTATCATAAATTAATTTTCTTTTCTTCGCAGCGAAAACAGACAAGTAGTCAGAGCAGAGACAGGGACGTGGGTTCTTTATCTTTGATGTGCGGAGTTCCAGCTGTGCAAAAATTGCTTATGATTATATGAAAGACCGTCAAGATTGATGTTGCGGTGATTGAGGGTTTCTTTAAGGTGGACTGCACATTTTTGTTGTAGTTCTTTTCCTTGCTGTATTCCTAGTATCTGTCCTCTATATACAAAGCTACACTATCACTGAACGCATAGGAGCTTTTAATTTATGATACAATAGGAAAACTTCCAAAATCTTACTACTGCATAATAATAGATGGATAAGCGGGATTCAAGATCTATAGAACACAAATGCGAGTATGAGGAAAAAATATATATATTTCAAGGTTAAACCACCAATAGTAAAATAATGACGTTACTACTACCATAGTGCGGCCTAAAAATATTATATAGTATATAAATCCTCATTTTAAAGTATATATGTTTTTTATAGGAATAGGTACATTGTCTGAACCTGTCAGCCCTGTTTAGTGTATGCAATGTAATAATCCACCACCAAGAAAACGTGTGTCTGTAATACTAAGGAAAAGCTTTATTTTCCAGCAGTCACTTTCATTAGCTTACTTCTTGTACGTATTAAGATAAAACAGAGGCAGACCAGGTCTCAAAAGCTATAAATTTAATTAGAAGAAACCCAATCTTTCTGAGAGTCTTTCGTTTCAGCGACAAACTCAGTTAAAATGGTGCGATAAATTCATTACGGGTGTCAACGAAAGCTCGATGACTTTAAAGGAGTATATTTTTTACCACTGGGATGTAGTCGGCGTGAGTTCTTGCAGGACAAAGCGAGTGGTTGATTACCCTCCGCAAATCAAATTATCCTATATATTTCAATTATTGGTACATGTATTGGTCAATAAAGTTAAGAAAACATGGGGTCAAGTAGATTGCCTTGGTATGTCCAAGCTATAATATACCGTTTTGGCTAGGAAATATTATTCTGCGATATAGCGAAGCCAGTCGTCCTTTCGTAAGTTCTAAGATTGAACTTTCGTTTTATTTCACCTTGTTGTTATTTTACATTATTTTCTAAATGCAGAAGTGTGGTTTATCTTTTTGAAAGGTGAAGTTAAGTATTACATCAATCATCAACGAGTGAATCAGTATCGGTATATAGAAAGGACACATACATTCCTTCTTCTGGCTCTTTCTCCCATAAAACCTCTCAGCAGCACACAGACACACACAAACCCCAAGCTCCTTGTCCTGAATTTTAATACAGAGCACCTAGTGGGAGTGTAGCAACCCTGGTCACGGACGAGGCATTACATTCGAATTCCGAAAACGAACTTTCAACTGTTGCAGAAATACATCAGCGCCAACTATATCATTCTCTCTGCCTTATTGAAATTATTCGGGTCAGATCGATTTTTAATGCGCTTTCCACACTCGGTTGAGGTTTATAGTGGAATTTATGAAGTGGCGAAGAATACCAAAGATGGGAGTATCGTAGAAAATAATGGAGACTCGGTTAGTTCCTAGTTTGGTGCTTACAGGCATATTTATTTTGAATATTTGTTTTTCAAGGCAATTCTATTTTTTGTTTTTCAAGTAAATTCTGTGATTTGACTGCATAGAGACATCTATGAGAAAACACATTTATTATGCAAGAGTAGATTTGACCAAATGGTCAATTAATGTTTTGCTGAAGTAATCGGCATCTTACACAAAACTGCTTTTGAAAAATATCGATTCTCACTCTGTGATTATTTGATGTATACCGGGTATTCCATTCAACTTGAGATAGCTGTATAGCGGTAAAACGGAGTTTTTAGATGGAAACGACCAGATGAAAGTTCAAGTGCAATAGGTATACTTAAAGTTCTGTTCCTATATAAACTTGCCTCCACAAAAAGGGTACATTATGTGGATTTGGTGAATTTTCCCTATGTATCGTTTCTAAGCTCATAATACATTCTTACTTTTGAATCTATGCCCTATATGAAACAATGTAAAACTTCTATTGGATTTTCTTTGATACTACTTTCATAAATATCAAGGCCTTAGTAAACTTCAATATCGCTATCATATAGAACAGTCGGAAATCAATAATGGTGTATAGACTTCATGTAATTATTGTATCCCGACCATTGTTTAGGAGTATATGCGGTCCTGTATAGAGCAATATCCTCCAAGGTTCTCCGGCTGTTCCCAAGACAAATTTCTCGGAGGTGGTGTACCCGTATCGGTTTCTCACTATCTCGTTACGCGCGGAGTTCCGGCAACTCTGAACTTCAGAAGACGCCACCGGGAGAAATATTGTGACCCAGGTAAGCGTGGCGTTTCTGAGCATTATTAACGAGTTGTACACATAACTTGGGGAACATTTATCATCCAGCACAGTTTGCAAGGCAAACCTACTCATTTCGTCCCTTAAAACATGATCTATATGAAATGTCCGAATTAAAAACCCTAAATAACATCCATGAATTGAATTGATTTAGTTTTTGTTTCCTTGAAAGGTCATCAAGTAGAGCAAGCTGAAACGTCCCAACAAATTTGTGCCAATCCAGCATTGAACACATGGTTGGTTTGCCCCTTTCATTTTCTATGTATGCATGAGGAATACATTTTGAGAAGTTTTTCCTGATTGATTTAATGGGTTTTCAGAAGTTTCTCGATGTATGAGAGAATTAATATTGTATTCATTTTTTCAATCTTGATCTACTGTACTGCCCATATGCTAAGTATAGATCAAGCAGTTTATGGTTTACTAGTGATACTACTGTTTTTGCTACAAATTTACCGTAAACAAATATTCTTTGCAATTTTTAAGCGTTGTTGATATACAGCTAATGCCAATGGTGGAATTCTACTGGTACGATATTCATTATATATCGATGACTCGGAACCTGTACCAGGGATAATCAAATACATGTCTTATCTACTTGAAGAGCTACTAAGCGAGGTAATGAATTGCAGCTAAATTTTGAAACGTCTACAAAAGTTTCAAGGAGATACTTACTAGTGAACATAAAAGTGAAGCACATTTTATATAATCCTTAATAACACGCTTAATGTCCTCTAAAAATTATTTAAGGTCTACATAGTAATAAACCAGAACGTAACGAAAAGCCCATAAAAAGTTTGCAATGCTTCGCAGAGAATGTCACCGCTGCAAAATTTGGTAATGGATCAGATGTAGGTTGATGGGAAGAAGTTTGCTTCCAAAGTACTCGTATTCCATATCTGCTCGATATAGTACAGTCAATCTGTCATTTTTTTGGAATTGTAACAGATCTCTTGGTTGTATGCCATAACCATAACCTTAGCTTTGTGGGAACATTCGAGTTCCGAAAGGGGGCGGGGGGAGGAAAGATCCTACGGGATAACAAATTTAGGGGAATTTAAATTGTCATTTGTAATTCTTTATAGGTTTGTGGAGCTGAAAAACCCTATGAAAATCCTCACCAGGTCGAACATAGCGATTAAACGTCAATTTCTAGCGATTAAACGTCAATGCGAATAGGAGCTGATTATTTAGCCCACCCTATAAGTTGTTGTATTGAGAAGGACCATTTTCCTAAACAGAGGAAGTGTCTCTGATCATTCCGCCTGCCATAACTAAGAATCCAGAGAAATTTAGTGACCTAGGACCCATCAGCCCCAATCAGCTCTTCCTAAAATATTAGAAAAATTTTCTGCAAGCTCCAGATTATACTCGCACTGTTGACAGAGCAACAATTTGGTTCCATAGAAGGAAGTAGCACTATCTCAGCACTATTTACCCTATCAGACGACATATCTAGAAGCCTCGACAAAAATCGGGTTACGGTTCTTTTGTATCTAGATTTTAGTAAGTAATTTGACACTTTAAGCCATTTTCTACTTCTTGCCAAATGTACATATCTTGGATTTGACAAGTTAGCTCTGCGACATCTTTAGTGATATCCTAATGATAGGCATCAACAATTATTTTTATCTATCTATTTGACAAACTGTATCTTCAGATGTACCTCAAGGCCTGATACTTGGACTGCTTCTATTTTTTATATATACATTTGATTTGGATTGCGAAATCAAAAACTGTACTGCTACTTGTCCTGCTGATGATGCTTAACATTTGTTAGGATTTTCAACAAAAGATATGAAAATAGCTGAACCCGAAATCAACATTGATCACAATAATATTGTTGATTATGCAGCTGGTAGCAACATGAGTCTCAATCGATGTTGATCATCACTATTATTAATATTACATTTATTCTCTCTTAGCGTTTCTGGAGCACGATGACTTTCCGATTTGAGTAGAGATAATACATTCCAGATTTTTCCAGAGATGAACATTTCTTTGAAGATAAGGATCAAACTTATCTTAGGTACATTGCTGGCCAACTGAATCAATTATTCAACAGACATTTCAACCTGATTATTTATGTTTTTAGTTGCACGTTTATTACTGTGCACATCAAAGTCACCTTCAACGTCTATTTCACGATGTCAAAGCACAACGTACTTAACGATACACTGCTTCTTCGAACGGTACAGAACAAGAAACCGTTATCGACAGAAAAGAAAAAAGCCAGCCTTATTTGTCTGTTCACAATTTCATTGCGTTTCCAGCGATAGACTCAACAAACAATGGCATCGCGTCGCCTTATGATTACTGTAGCATTACATGGCAATTTATTTTTGTCAAGTAGTCCAAAAAAGGAATGGAAGACAAACAGCGCGCCAGGCGATTTTTTTCTATTTTCATGCCATGCCTTTCAGTGAGTCGGTGCACACAGTCAGAGGGGCTACACAGAGAAACAAAAAGAACATTTTGTATGTTTATATATCATTTCGGTGGCATTGGCACTCCTCCACAAAGGGAAACTGAGTTTGGCCTCGTACTTGTGTTAAGATTAACATGAATTTGGGGTAGATTGGAAACAGTGACGGAACGTCTCCTTATTATACTGTTAAAACAAATTCATCAGAGTTCCAGGAAGATCTACTGCATAAAAGCTGCAACATGGTCTATGCTAGTTTTTTCCGAGATCATAATTTGCAGTGGAGCAAGGATATGGCTTCTATTATATACACCATAAGCTCCGGCGTTTCTAAAAATATGTTCTTCCTCCAACGTTCTCCTTACTGTACATCATCGACAAGGAAGCCACATCCTGGTCTACCAGATATAAGGATGGAGTGCCGCTTAATACCGTGCTGTAGAAAATGGTATTCACTGGTACAGCTACTGTTGTTCTACAAGGCGTAGATCAGGTCCCATTGGAATGAAGCTTACATCATTCCAGAGAAAGGCAATAGTTTGCAGGTTGCTATTATTATATACTATACAATGGTAAAGCATATTATAATAGGTTAGCTACGTTAAGGTAACATAGCTTAGTTGGTTTGCAGGGAATGAGGGGTTAGTTTAAGGTAGGATTAGGTTAATTATTATTCTTACAGGTTAAGTCAGAGTGGCCATCAGCCTAAACTTCGACTATTGTACCATATATTGCACAATAAAGGCGTTTATTATTATTATTGTAATGTTTGCTAATATATGATACAGTGAGAAAGATCGAAAAATTCGATGCATTTATGTATATTGCCTATAAATTGTATTTGTTATAAAGCTATAAATATCTAAAGTGACGCGAAAGTCACACTATAGTGAAATTGCGGTCATTTGAAATTTAAATGAGATGACATGACAACTGGTGAAAAGAATGCAAAGAGACCACACAAACAGAATTCTAACGTTATCATTCAGCCACAATTAATAATGGAAATGACAAACGGCAAATTTGTTCAATATGAAGGAGAAGGGTTTTGATATATTTTCTAAAACTGGGAAGAGACATAATTTTGGCTTTTTGATCAACGCCCTTGTAAGAAATTCAAGCATTTTATGAGAAATACCTTGTGAAGGGAGAAGAACTAGAGGAACAGAACAGCTTTATATAAATTTAAAGCTTGCCCTGCAATATTCGGTTTTTACTGATCAACTTACCAACTGTGGTATGCCACTCACCCTCTGGTGCAAAACTGCAGATGTCACTTACCTGCAAGAAAAAAAAAATCATAAATGATTTGGAACAGGACGGCAATACAAGAGAAGAAAAGATCGAGCAGTATTTGAATCAATCAGATCGACAGATCCTCATGCAAGGAATGGAGGTACTTAAATTTATTTTGATTTTGTAACATAATAACTTTTTAGTTCGATAGAATTTTCCCAACGTATTTGTCATTTTTTAGCATTCTCCAAACTATATGATTTTTCAAATAGTGCAAAGTATGGGAAAAATTTGTCCGATCCATATCTTCATGTTAGGGACCATAGGAATCTACGTTGGGCGAGAACGGTATATGGCATGAGTTTGGAGGAATCTGGAGATACAGCTGGTCATTCCCTATCCCGTGATAGTTCTCCCTTTCTAATAAACAGTCTCATATAATTGTGGTCATGATATTTACCTTCACCCCAAAGAATCCCTTGTTTGGACTGACGCTTGAAGTCTGGCATATACAAATGTAAGCAGGTTTCATCAACGGTGACGTCTCGATGCAAAAATTGTGATTTTCGCATAAAAAACTTCAAAAATTGTTTCGAAATTGACAGCCGTATCCGCTTGTTGTCCAAAGTGCCCAACTGTGGCACTCATCAAGCCGACAATTTCAACTTATCGTGTAAATATTGAATCATGTCCTGTAACTTTTTCCCATCTAAGCTAGATGTGAGACCACGTTTAAATTCGTAATATCTGACAGTTGCTATAGATGATGGAGGCTCCCCATAAAAAGCGTCCAACTTTAGTTTCATTGCTTCGCATGTAATTCTGGTTATTGTTCCATACAAAGATAAAGAGCGGATTAAGGATTGATACTGCTCGTTTTGCGTCTTGTCCAGAAACACGAAACGATGTAGTATAATTCCTTTTAATGGATAGCAATATGCAACATTTCAGCTGCTTCATTTGAAAAGTACTTTCCAAGTTATAGAGGCCAAGGATACCGGACAAATATATAGACTTTCCGTTGCGTATATGTCAGAAGAAATAAGAAAATAATATTACTTGAATGCTAACTGGTCAGTGCGGCTTTAGAAAGATCATCATCAAAGAAAAAAAAACTTACTGAAACAGTGAAAACTTGTATTTATTTTGTATACACTGGTTTAGACTGAACGAATGAAGGCTAATATCTACGTAACTTGATTCTTTTGAAAACATCTCAAACATTTGATGGCAAACCTGTTGCTGTAATATATAATAATATATTTTTTGAACAAAATTATCTACCTTAAATAATTATCTCCTTTACAAAATACTTTAACTTGAATCAATACATGTTCTACATTTCAGAATACTTACCTCTGCTTTACTACAAGACTAAGAAATTAATTACAACTCCTTTAACATGTCATACAGTAAACAGAAGTACAAAATACAAGACGGCAAAGTAATTAAAATTCCAACAGGCTTAGAGGAGTTAAATATAATTGAACGGAACCCTAGGAAATAAATATCAAATTCGAATTACGAACAGAAACAGGTGAAAGTTGTATAGCAGGGAAGGTAGAAAGGGCGAAGGGGAAGCGAGAGGAACTGGTTGTTCTGCGGAGGGTTCCTCGGCGCCAAAATTATAATTATTTGGGTCCACAGACAGTTCGGTGAAGTTTGGGGGAAGTAAGCTGGTGAATTTGCCGTAGAAATACAAGTACAGTAGGTAAAATT
The DNA here is from genome assembly GCA_949316355.1 of Bruchidius siliquastri. Classification (NCBI taxonomy): domain Eukaryota; kingdom Metazoa; phylum Arthropoda; class Insecta; order Coleoptera; family Chrysomelidae; genus Bruchidius; species Bruchidius siliquastri. The sequence goes on along the minus strand of OX438533.1, from coordinate 36,658,538 downwards.
TAAAGGTATCCAGTCACACACCTAGTGTATGGTCAAAATATTCAGTATTAAATTACATCCCTTTTAATTATTTTGCCAGGGGTGTTACACCGGGTTACCACACGTTTTTGGTCTCTAAAACCGGACTGAAGTACATTTAGGCCCATCTAATCAGTTTTTGTTGTAAAGGCTATTACTTAATGATAGTCAAAATCAACGTCCAAGAGACCATATTAACATGTGTCCTTAGAAGTCTGGTTTCCAAGATTTCTTTGGTGTTCGGCAGTGTTACTTATTTCAACAAGATGCTAAATTAGCACTCACCTCTCTAAAACTGAACTGAAGTCCATTTAGGCCCATCTAATCAGTTTTTGTTGTACAGGCTGTTACTGAATGATAGTCAAAATTAACGTCCAAAAGACCATATTAACATGTGTCCTTAGAAGTCTGGTTTCCAAGATTTCTTTGGTGTTCGGCAGTGTTACTTATTTCAACAAGATGCTAAATCAACACTCACCTCTCTAAAACTGAACCGAAGTCATTTTAGGCCCATCTTACCCGTTTTTGTTATACAGGGAGATATCAATGAAACAGCAATTTTGACACTCTGTACCTTGAAAACCAGATTTTTTTGTAAAAATAATTTTATATAAACTTTTCTACTTGCATTTGGTTCAGGAATACCTTCTTGTAATTATGGTCTACTACTTGCTTCATAGAAGTTGAGACGGGCTAATATCATAACCAGTATAATTATGCGATCTGAGAGTTGTTTGATGGCAAACTGAAAACTAAGTTCATATATCAGGTCGCATATACTGGTTATGATATTTTGCGCTGCCTTGTTAACTACTGTATATTTTGAACGCCAATAGGTTTTTATCAGAATAAGCTCAATAATTGATTAACATTGGTACCTTCAAGAACGGTTAGTGAACTTGGTTTCACCCTCCAAGCCAGACAACTACTTTTTGTGAGAGAGAGATTAAACATTATTCTAAAAAGATCCACAAACTATCAACGTTACAGCCAGTTTCAGTGTTCTGGCTAAATTCAATTTTGGGATACATCGTCTGCATCCAACACGATCAACGGAAGTTTCATAAAACTGCGGAAACTCTTTGGAGCCTTGTCAATTTTCTATGCATAACTAAGCCCGCATAAGCCCTGTTTAAACACTATTTTTTAATTACGCTGCCGATAAATCTGGGCAAACTCAATGAATAATTAAATACAGCCATTCCACCGAACCCAGAGAGAAAATTTTGTGAAGCCATGCCATATTAAGATCGGAAGAAGCGTTTTTATAAGGGTTATTTACTTGCTAATACGTACGATGGAAATTCAATAACCGGTGCTGGTGGGATTTGAACCTACATCTAGAGGCTTCCGTGCTGATGCCTCTATCCATTCGGTTACCCTAGTCTGTGAGCAAATACATCCAAATGTCAATATACTGTAACGAACCCAGCTAGCCAGCTTTTGTCTCAAACCTCACAGAGGTTTCATAGTTCTGTCGGACTAGTGGAGTCAGTCCACTAGTTTCCTCACCTTACATACTTGTTCGATAGTTACTGTAGTCGAATGGATTAAGGCATTAGGACGGAAACTAGACGATGTTGACACACATCGTGTAAAGCAGTAGATATATCTTATTAATATGAACAGAACTGCCTCAAACGAAAAAATTATCGCACACTCACCGAGGGAAGAATTGGAATTGTCAACAGCGGCGATTGTTGGGCCTTACAACATCTATTACAAAATCAAACTGTACGAAGTGATATAAGTACCTACAGGAGACAAATGATTTTGCTACAGTTCAGTATGCATTAGTTTTTTGGCAATAAAACTTGCCAGTACCCATGACATTGAGACATTGATAGTCGATGGTGCTGAGTGCTACACTGTCTGTATGATGCCAGCACATCCTTGACAGCTCTACACATATGCTCAATTTCGCAAGCAGTTAATTCTATACAGAGACGTACCCAGGATCTCAATGATTTTTCATACTCAATGTAGAAAATGTATTTTCAGAAAGCGCAAAATAGATATACTGCGCAACTTTGATAGCAGTGATAGCAAACAACGTAAATAAGCCGACTTAAATTGTCAGTGGCAAGAAATTTACCGTTCCCTACCCATGTATTATTTCAGGTTATTAAGTTTACTTTGATTCGAATATCGAGATAATTTGGAATACGCAATGTTAACTCAATATTGGTACAGTTGTCTGACGCGTTGTTTGCGCCTTGCTCCCGGTTACTCATGAATATCATATCATCATGCTTCGCTCACTGCTACAGTTTCTACATGTAAACATCAAGCCATTATGGCCAAAGGTTATTTAGTTACTGTCTTCCTTACTGTTCGCTTTTGTAGAATTTCGGTACAGTGTCCGATGTTAGGTGCTCTCTCACACTAAGCTGAAATGATAACAAAGGATTTTGACAAAGGTATTGGAGACTGATAAACTATTTCCTGTTGTCATCTGTCAACGTCATTGTTCAACCAGTTAACTAAGTAAAAATAAATTCTGAGCATGTGCTTTCATTCGAGTATACCATATCCTCCTGTATGGGCAAAACTATAATAATCTTAAGGTCATAATACCGTATCGACAAGCAAAAGATTTCTAGCTGACTCTGCTCTCTGGACTTTTCATATGTAAACAGCCACTGAAAGGTCAATCAAGTTTTCTTCCATTATTTGATGCGGGTAGAGTGGAACAGCTATGTTCCATAGCTCATCAAATTTTGTGAGCAATAATCACATCTTCAACCGCAATTTCCTTTAGCAAGCAAGTCTGACAGCCAAAGCAATCACAAATTTCATACAATTTCTCAGCCTTACCAGTTTTTTTTCGATTACAACCCATCCATCTGATTTATTGCAAAAGAAATAACCACAACACAAACCCCAACTTGCGTTACATAACTTGGAACTATTTTCTATTCACTATTTGATCGAGTGAAAGAGAAAATGTGTAAATAAAAAACGACCAGAAGGTTTACTGGCGTCAGGTTATTTCCATCCTTAGACTTGCCAAATGTAAATGAGCCATGAGAAAGGCTGATTGCCACAGTGCAGCTATGTTTTCAGCATGGAATCTTGGACACAAGAACTCGGGTCCTGACCATACAAAAAACTCAGGATTTGATGATGATCGGATTATCTTTGCACAAGAAAAGGAAGACATGGAATATATGGTACGAAAACTTAAAGAGGAATACGAATTGTGGGTACTGAAGATAAATATGTGTAAGACAGAATATCTGTGTATTGGATCGGAGAGTGCTGATTTAAATGTAGGAGACGAGATTATAAAAAATTGCCAGACTTCTAAGTATTTGGGATCTATGATACATCGAAATTTCAAGTAAATAAACGTGAAGTTTCTTCTTTCTGCTGTGCCGTGCGGCATCCTCCGCATATTGGCATGTAATAGATTCCGGCAAGATAGGGAATTCCTTTATGGATCAGAATTCCTTTTAAAATGAAACTTTGATAGAACCGCATGATTTTGCATGAGGGAGCGTTCTCAATATTCACAAACTTCCATCGATCCTCTCTGAGCAATATAAAAATTTCAGCCAAGGGAAATTCGTTCGAAACGCTGTATTGCCGGCTCGCCGTTTGGCATACTTCGCAAGGAATTACAGTTATGCTGGAAGTAGTATCTCCATGGTATTCTTATGTGCTATAATCTAACCACGTACCCACCTCTTTGTGATAAGGTTGTTACGAAAATGTGCGGTACATATGGTGCTAAAATTGATATAAAAATTGTTTATCAATTATGTGATATAAAATCACTCGTGTGCCACCCTTTAGTCTGCTGCAAATCCCTGGTACAGATTATTTTTGTATTCGTTATAACTAATGCATTTCAATCATGTGTATGGCTTAAAAGTTAATTTAATGGAAGGCGCACAGTATTTCATTCCCGAATATGCCAACAGGCAGAACGGCAGAGGGCGCGCTCAGGCCTTAGAGGGGGTTAGTGCATTTGAAGGGGGACCGAAGTGATGGAATTTAGTAAAAATTTCAAAACTTTCCATCATTGCAACATATCGTTAAAAGTCTTGAAATGATCGTTTGATTGCTTGATATCCATCAATTTAAGAAAAAGATACCATTGCCTTCACATCTTGTACCAAACTTTTGCCCTGTTATATTTGTTAATTATCATAAATGCAAAATTAAAATTAAGAGCAGATAGTTCGCAGTTCACAAATATTAGATATAATGGAAAAATGAGTATTGAAGCATACAAACTTAAAATTCGCCGAAATATTTCAACAGAAAGTAATCTTCGAACATCGTATCACACAATGATTGGAACTCATGTAGTTTACAGCATACCAGTTTGGGGTGATTTCTGAAAACCGCATATATCCGAGTTGGATAGATGGAGTCTAGACTCTATCCTACGAACAAGCTATTTCATGCAACAGGAATACTCGAGGCCAGGATGTCTTAAATCAGAAGACCAAAGAGACACTTAAGCGCTTAAGATGAGCTATGGCAGGTACGAAGGAATCACCCTGTATATATTACATGTGTGCAGTTATCCAGAGAAGCATCTAGAACGTCTAAAATATTCCCTAATGACATGTTTTTTGTTTTGGACCTCTGAGATGGGCGATTTGTATATAAGAGGGAGAGTTCGCTGACAACAATCAGTTCGTCTTCAGTCATCGCCGTCGGCGTGGGTCAGTCAACAACCGTAGATATAAATTAACGTGAATTACGTAGGTCTTGCTGAAAGTCTTGAGATATTCCTGATCTATACAAGTTTGAACAAGTTTGAGCACACAGCTATTTTGTCTGAAGTTGTAAGTGCTTACCCGCAAGGCAGGGTTTGAATCGTTCAGTAGTTGCCTTGCCACGGTTCGAATGCATATAAGTGTTGGCCGAGCTTTAACGTGAAAATTGAACCGGGTAGTCGCGATTTTCGAGCCATGATTTTGTATGACTATAAAAAGGGACTACAACAAGCGGAATGTCACGAAAATTTAGTGAGTTGCTTTCGGGACTCTGCCCCTTCTAGGACTACATTTCTTGACTGGTTTGCTGAGTTTAAAAGGGGCCGGGTCTCACTCGATAATTGCTGTTACTCCGGAAACTGTAGAAGCTGTGCAAGATATGGTAACAAAGATCGACATATAAACTATATCGAGATTGAGGATTCTTTGGGGATTGGATCGGCAACGGTCAGGGTGTCACACTGTTGCCTCACCCACCTTATTCTCCGGACCTAGCTCCGTGTGACTTTTTCTTATTCCCTGAGATCAAAAGTTACGAGGTTGCCATTTTTCCGATGAAGAGACAATCGCTGCATTTGAAGAGGAAATTAGCAACCTTTTAAAAAAACGTTGGTCACAAAAACTTGACAAGTGGTTTTACTGAATGCGTAAATGTATTGAGGTAGGGGGTGAGTATGTTGGAAAAACAGAATAAAGTTGTTTGAAAAAACCTTGTAGTTTTTCTGTATCTAAGAACTTTCAGTGTGACCTACGTAGTATAAATAAATTAACGTTACAATATGAAGACGTAGCTGGCTATGAATGATAGGAAACAAACAATAAGTTAATTGAGGCTGTAGAACGATGGCATTTAACATCGCAAGATACCTCTAAGTAGTTGTGCATGTTTCGCAAGTTTGCTTTTCAGGGATTCATGGAATGTTATGAAGCTATGCTAATCTGGATGCCAGATATAAAATAAATTAGGGTCTATCAAACAAATCGAGAGACAGATTGTATGGGAATTCTTGTCCATTACCCAGAACATACTTTAATAAATCTCTAAAGAATTTTGTTTATCTCGAAGATGGAGATGGGGCGTAATATAGCGCTGGGGTGACAGTAATGAAGGATGCTTCGCAAAAGATCCCTATTTACTTTTTTTGATGAGTTCGTCCCAGTTATTAAGCTGAAAAATTCCGATTTACCCTGAGAAAGTATCATAATTCAGTAGAAGGTATAAAATACATCTCCGACTTTTAATATCCACCTTCATTACATACATTCCTCAGCTATATAATGTTGGATGAAGCTATACTGAGAAATACTTTGTTATTTTCCAACAGGTTGTTTCATCATAGCATATCGCTTAGCAGATTTTTATTATTATCCATTCAAAATTGTTACGGAATTCCACAACACCTAAATAAGTATGGACTTAATAACTGTTTAGAGTGTATGTCTGGTCAGCTATATAACAGATAAAGTTGTGGAAGCTGTTAAAGTATACTTTAACTATTTAGTGTTTTGATAGAGGTGGGGGATAACAGGGGTAATTACCACCCCCAAGGTTTTCGACCAAAAATTTAATTAAGTTTTGTTTTTTCCAAGGAATGAATCAGAGGCGTACGCGAGGTAGGGAGGTAACAGGGGTAGTCACACCCCCTCCAAGGTTTTGGACCATAAATTTAATTCAATTTTGTTTTGCCCAAGAAATTAATGGTTCATATCTGAATTTGTGTTACGTAATATTCATAAACGGTATTGGGACTAGTATCCAGTTACTCTATAGTCGCTGGAAAAGTGATACAATTTTTGTCAGCATCTTTTTAGTTACCCAATCGACTGACCTACCGCCACCGACTGTCAACTGAAGGGGGTCTCTTTTATTCACACTTTTGGATAGAGTTGGAATAATAATACCCTACACCAACTGATTCTGTGGGATGATAACATATATTACAGGTAATCTATTATGCTTCTCAAATGTTCCAACCTAATAAAGATTTATTCAGTAGAGTATAATATTGGCGCCTATAAAGTTTGGCTCATTGATGTGATTTGTGCTCATGCTTAATCAATAAATTATGAAAGATAGTCTTTCGGTGCTGTACTTCCTCAAACTGCCAGAATGGTTTGTAGGCCCATTGCGTGATAGTATCTGTTTGTAAGTCTGTCAGATCTGCAACTCAGAAACCGTAAAGCATCGAGGAAAGAAGGTAACAAACAGAAAGGAATAAAGAGGGGCTGCGGAAAGAAGAGCATCTTATAGGACAGAAGGCCCTCAGGCATTGAAGTGATTCGAATATGTTTATTGTGATCTGAAGGATTTAATTATGGTTCATGTTATCCTATACTATTGGAATTTATTTTCTAAATTCTTTGTTCTATTTTTGGTCACAGTGCGAGTCGCAGTCTTCTTGTTTGAGACTTTGCTCGACTGCGTAGTCCACTGATTCGCCCTACAAAGGGCTGTTGTGCGGTACTGCTTGACTTAGACAACTCCCTTAAGTACGGGATGTCCAGATGTCTGTGAGAAGGATCGTTTTCTACATGCCATGGTCTGAGTTGGTGATTGTGCGCAAAGTTCTGAGAAGCTGTACATGCACAAATAATTGCCATTTTATAAAGCCGAATCTCGTTGATCATACCAAATTTCAAAATATCTGCATAACAATGGGGTTTAATTTCCAAAGCTTCCACATGATTCCGCCAGCCCATTCCTTTGTTGAATGACTCCGAGATACCCGTCAGAACGTTCCCTTGGTACAAGAGTTCCGTTGCCCGAAACCGCAGGTGCTGTACTTAAAGTGTGCGTTTCACCAACAGTTGTCCGCTTCTAATCGAAGCGCAATGTTATCGGCCTCGTTCAATAAATATGTAACAGTCAGTCGAGCTCAGCTCCGTTATGAAATCTGTGCGGATAGTTGGGCAATAAATCGCAAAGTTTCTCCTCCCCTAAATTCGGAGATTCGTTCATATATCCGGGAAATATGCTTGCTAAGTGGAACCGACGCCGCAATAAATCCGTCAAACCAGTGTCAGTTGGTGGCTCTCGAGCTGCAGCGAGTTGACTGCCGGTCGGCTTATTGTAGCTCAGTTTCGCCATTCTCGGGCAAGGCAAATACAGAGTGTCTTGAATTGAAATGCAGATTATTTCACACCACGTTCGACATGTTTAAGGATGTGATATTATCTGAGAAAAAGCAGTCGGACGGATCAGTATCAGTAACTGTATAAACGCAAAACAGGGCGAAATGTTGGAATTGGAGAAACAGAAAAATTATAGGTGTACGATAACTGAAGCTTTAACACAGAATGCTGGAAACTCGAGTTCGAGTCCCATTCGCACCTAAAATGCTTCGAGATCGTACCCGCAAATTGTGTCTTTGATGGAAAAGGAATTGTTCGTTGACAATATATGAATTCATAATTTATTTACTAATGAACTTCATCCAATTATAGGAAACCTTATATTTACAATTAATCGTAAAATCAATATCCGATGAAAAAAAAATAGCAGAAACTATAATTGTATATGAGTCACTTTATGTAAGCATTGTTTTATTTCAGTCCTTAAAGTTAAATGTATAGTATGGTATAAAATTGCTTTCATGACATGATTTTTTTATAATGTTCTACAGGTTGTTTCAGCACACGGACTCTATGCAGCAACAGTCATATCTTTAACCAGTTAAATCAATTAGATTTTTTTTGAAGGGTGTGGTTTCTTGAATAATATCATTTTAAAAAACCTAATTTGTTTTGGGCCAAATTATGAAACACCATGTAAATCAAGTACATCGTATGACAGTGCGTCACTGAAAAGTGAGTTTGAAAGAGGTTCATCACGTATAGCTGGGGGGGGGGGGCTGTTTTGTTTATAACTCTCGAACGAATAATTTTTGGACCTATATTTACACGGTCTTCTTTTTCCTCTACAGATGTAGAATAAGCTCTGAAATTATATTGATTTGAATTGGGGACGCCCTGTTCATTGACATCAGGTGTTCGTTGCCATTTATTATCAACCATTGAAAATCTGTACTGTAATCCTGTGCCGTAGTTTAAGTCAGATTAAATCTGAATAAGGAAGGAATCCCCCACGCATAAGCATGTCTATTTATTTTGGATCCACTGATTAAGCGAACCGGAAGCTGGATTTCATTCTTTACTTCCCACGTTAGGGCAAAAATGTTCAAGCTTAAGGTAAAACGTATTTTGGAAGAACAACATCCATATCATAAAGATCTCTAACATCATTCCCGTTAATCTGTCAAGCTGCCTGCCAATTTCTCTGTCATATGGTTTGATCTATTTTTTAGAACAATAATATTAATTGACACCATTTTATTATTAAATTATCAATCAAGCATGGTTTTAGAACGTCCAGAATAGTTGAGAAAGTATCTATAATTTGTTATTAGGTTGAGTTTGATATTTTTTAATAAAAAATAATTTGTAACATTTATGAGAAATTGACTTTTCAAGCCACCTTTTTGGTATACTTAAATTTCATGGATATATCGCAAAAGTAACTTCTTTTGTGCACTAACACTAATAGGAATTTCTGTTAACGTTCTTTGCTTGAAATATGTTTCCATTTCAAGGACAACCAGTAGCTTCCATCAAACTTATGATAATAATTATTTTTATGAAAAAGAAAAAAAATCGTTATAATTTCTTGTGACTGATTTTGCTCTGTTGGAAGACCCGTCCTGTACACCTCAATTCCGAAATCATAAAAAAGTATGTTTCACTCCTAAAAAGCGCCATCCATGAATGCTAAGGGTTAACCACCAACTCATCGATTCTCTTTCTCTCCTTTTATCTCATTTCCTCCTGACTCTGACCAGACTAACGAGGATATTGAGAGGATTTTGAAATGAGGATCTACAAATGGAGTTCAGTATAACGCGCGAAAGGCTCGGACAACAACCTTGACAAAGAAGTAGCACGCCCTAGATATTTGGGTGTATAACGAACTTGCGAAAGCATGGCTGGAGAGAGATTACTGCAGGCAGTCCAAGAGGTTTATAGCAGGTCCCAACAAACGTAGGGAGTTATGGCTATTCAACCAGAGGAGGGATTCACTCCAATTGTTAGTGGGGATCCTTATATGTCACTGCAGATACTCATAGGAGTGGTCAAAGACCCCATCTGTCAGAAGTACTGGGAGGAGGACGAAACCTTGTTTCACTTCCTGGGAGAGTGTGTTGTATACAGAGGCAGTAGGGCTGAGGTGTTCGGCACAGCAAAGATTGACAGGGAAGAGTGCCACTCAGCGGAGGGGGCGGATATCATGACCTTTATTAAAAGGTCTGGAAGGTTCGACACTAAGGAACTACCATGTCCAGTTGTAGTGATGGTCCTCGGGGTACTCGCCAGGCTCTGCCTCCCCATTACTACTACTACGACTCCCTGCCGTTGCGTAAGGCTGTCTATGAAAAAAGGTGCATCCAATTATGTTTATACTTGTTTCTATTCGAAAATTGTAACCCCATCGAACTGTGTGCAAAGAGAGTTCACAAAATGGTCTGATGTCCCCACGAAAACAACTGAGCGGCCACCATAGCAACCGGCAGCTAAGGGTGCATCCATTGCTGGGTCCCAACGCATCGGACGAAGAGTGAGCGTCAACATGTTTGTGCTGGCACGAGGCCATCCGTCGTTACTCTATAGTACACACGGCACGTTATAAAAGTCTTCTGTGGTCAATCAATACAGCTTTTGTTTGAGATACAGGTTTGCCACCCACCAAAGCAATTTTAACAGCCAGGTGAGGTTAAAACAGTGTTTATGTTCCCCTGAAAATGCCACTACTAAGTCAGGTGTTAAATAAATTATGGTAAAAACCCCAAATAACAAGCTTCAGCAGAAAGTTTATCATCAAGATTTTTTAAACAGACTCTGTTGTGCGTTGATTTTTGTTATATGTTGATATCAGCTCTTATTTTACACTTAGCTACCAATGAAATTTTCATACCAGTTGATATGAAGCACCCCAATATTTTATTACAGCAAGATGAACAACAAAATTCCATGGATTGTAGATGCTCTTTCTTGCTGAAACTCCTCCATGATTCAGATAAAAAATTGTATATTATAACTCAAAATTTACAAATAGAACTCCTTTCCTTTAACATTCAAATCTAACAGTCCAATGATGGTTAAAACATAACTGGAAGTATGAGCTATATATTTACACCTTACCTCCCGTACTAACTTGTTTACAACTCGTCAGATGGGCGGCAGACATATAAAAAGATCGATGACGATTGTCAATATGCGTGTAGGTAGCTCGCGTGAATTTGATAAAGCCCCACATTGCTGGCTGAATATCAGCCGTGCCATTTTCATCCAGAAATCGGTTTTCCATATTTCACTATACCTGTCTCTTTTCGAGCGCGGGACGTAAAATGATTAAGATTAGTGCTTTTTCCGCATACGCATGCCTAATTCGAAAAGTGGTCCAGGACATGTGTCGCGCATTTACTGGTTGGCGCGGCGTCACTGGCTCTGACAGCAGTAAAGGGATAATGCAATGTTCCTCTAAACGAGGTAGCAGAAATATGTAATTTGACAGTGGATACCTGTCAGCGGTAAATGATCGCTAGCCACTTGTTCGGGGTTCACAATTTTATTTTACAGAAGCGCTTTATAGCCGTGTCATACTATCACACCGGTATGATGGCGTCATAGAATAAGATCCTAGAGAACCAGTCCTGCTCTATCTTAGCAGAGTTAATGTTTCACCATAAATTACTTGATATGGAGCTCAAAGCGTATCAATAATCGCTAGGTGGAAAACATAAGATTGCGTGACTCGTAGTCTAATATCACAGTGACAAAATTTAAAGATTAATTTCTTGATTGGGAACTACTAAAATTAATAAAAAGTATTTATTCTAATTCAGTCCGTAGAAACTCATACACGATCTTAAGAGTGACGATTAGAACCCACATACTCATGTGATTTTCAATAAAATCATCAGCTCCTTCAAGTTCGCTTTGATTAAGCCACTCTAAACCGTTGTCGATTGCACACAGAAGCTCAGTAGCTCATCTTGTGATAATCCGTGAGGGTCTCAGAAACTGTCGACCCCTCCCCCCCCCCTGAACACCTCAGACAATTAATGGGTGCCCCATACTCGCACAACGCAAGTTTATGATAGATTATGTTCACATTTGTAATATTTATATTCACTTGCGTTTGCATTGAACTTCTTTTGCTCATGCACCTATGGATGAAATTTGTGTGCCAGTAGCCGCTTACATGTGAATTTTTATTTTACTGGCACCACTCACTAAGCCAGAAAGCTGACAAGTATCCACTGTATAACTGCCCTTCAGAAATATACCATCAACTCCTTGCAGATTCAAGTGGACCGTTTTTCGAAGCCGTTGCCAGCCACATCAAAGTGAAACATCTGTTTGAAGGAGAAAACTTGTTCCCCAAAATTCATTAGCTCGGAATTGCGTTCAAATATAAAACTCCCCCGAAAGCAGTTTCCACCTTTTTGAATAGGCAGCCTCCACAGTCCCCAACTCGGCTTGTCGGCGTTTGGCAATCACTACTCTGGTTTCTTGGCTGTCTCTTAGACAGTGGCGTATCGGCCAGAATAATACTTAAGGGACATGAAAGTACTATTGTTGGTATATGATAATAATTAGCATAAACATCAGCACTTGAAAACTCTACAACTACATAAAGAAACCTTTATTGAAAGTCCTTCCAATTCAGTTTTTATTTATCTAAGAAATTGATAAAAAATGCTTTCACAGATGCAAAAGTGATTACAGTATATGCTCTTTTACATTCAAGGACCTTTTATAAGCTGAGAAAGGGTGTGATAGTAACATCTCCGGGTGTCGCGAAAAGTAGAGCTGCCCATTGTCATCCTTACGAAGTCGAAGTTGGCGTCGAAAATTAAGAAGAACAAATGTCAGTATTGGATTGGTCACATTCTGATGATTACTGATAACCAAAAACCGGAAATTCTACGCGTCCAAATGATGAAATCTCAACCTAGGATTTGATATGACAAAGCATGGCACAAGCTAGACGTCAGCTTTACTATACAGTATGTTACAATTTATTCTATTAACATTAATATAATGTTCAATGAACTTCAAAACCTGAGAAATTATAAAAATTTGAAAATAAAGATAATAGTAATGTTGACTATAATAATCCCAGTGTCACTATTGATGCCCTAGAAATAGTCAAAATGCGATGACGTCACAATCCAGGAGCTCTGAGAACTTCTTAAAATTGTTAGATTGATTCTGTAGAGAACAGACCTAAAGAATTTGCGATTACGCGTAATTCGTATGTAAAAGATGCTCGTTCTTATCCTAAAATTGTGTGCGCCAATGTTCCTGAAGACGGTCTACTGCCGACGATGATGGTGGCACTTCAAGTTGCTCATGTTTACGCACCAAAATCGATATTCAATCACATAAATGCATTTCTATTTTGTCAGCTTTCCCCAATACATGTTGGTAATCAAATAACGACATCATGGATGTCTTTATTTACTCTGATTTCTATCTTTACCGTACCTTATTCCTATCTGTTGCTTCCTTTCACGCTCCGCTTCCATGGAAACTTACACGGTGCGGTGTAAGAATGCATTTTACGGAATGTAGAAAAGTTTAGATTGAGTTTTTCGTACAATTACCTGTTTTTTAACTAGTGCGTAGGACAGATTCGTATTTGATACTCGGAAAAAACTAATGCACTACGGTATTCAAATCACACATCTTCTGATTGTCGATCAGACACTCTATCCAATTGAGCTGACGCTCTGCTCACTCGATCTAGAATTTATTATACATTTTTCACGTTGTATTGTATTTTGCGATGTTAATAAGTTTCTTTTAAAGAGGGCTAGTTTGTGCTGATGCTGAATGGCATCTTAAATAGTGGCTCAAGCTGGAAAATCTTGTAACTCTCTTGTAACACTGAAGTTGAAGCGCGAGAGTCAGTGGCGTCATTCTACAAGGAGTGCTTGAGGAAACCTTTCATTTTTGGTCGGTATATTGCAAATTTAAGAGAAATTATTGCGTCATGATAGGCAGACGTCTGTACTTTGTGTATGCAAAGACCTGTTTCGGAGACTTTAGACATAGACTGAAAGCTAGAATTCAGTTAGCTTGGGAGTCTGCACATCAGACACAAAACTCTTTTTTTTATTTGTGTAACCTTGCGATAAACACATTTTTTTTATCTGAATGATATAATTAATTTTATCTTTCTAGAAAAAACGGTTTGGTTTGTGAAGATCTGTTTTGCTCGGTCAAAAAGACACTTGATCACTTCTGTATAGTCAATGCACCATTAGATTTAAAATGTAAATATATATTGGTCTGCATTGGTTTTCTATGAACTCATGATTGTGTTTATAGTTCCTCAATAGAATGTGAACCAGTTTGGTTGAGGCTGCTCAGTGAAAATGTCTAGTAAATGTTCTCCAAATCTACTGATGCATCATAAGCTTTTATTGAAGTTTCCTTGTAGCTTGTTCTTGGTAGCCGTGCATTATTTCTTCTTTTGGATTTATCGACCATGCAAATGGATTACCAGAATTCTAGACTTTCGTAACAGTTCATAATACTAAGGTCTTACATCCACAATGTACATGAAGACAGAAATATATAAATAGCAGCTGTCTACGTCTCTGACTCAGGTCAATCAAATTTATAAGCGTATAAGGTTCATCAATATTACATATCAGCTTCCTACGTTTGACACAAAAGAAAACAAACTGTTCCCAAGAAAGAACAAACAAAAGCGAAAATAAACATATAAGGCCGCCGACAACCCATCATTTATTAATAAAATGTTTCCAGTTCAGTCTTTCGATATTTGAAGGAAGTGAATTTCTCAGACTTAGACAATTACGGTATGGCTAGTGCGTCGCTAAGAATCCACGCACTCCTGCTATTGTTAATGATCTGACGCTGTAGAAAGCTATGCTCACTCTTAAAATATATCATTACGAGGCACTAGTTGATTCAATTTCCATTCCGTTACAATAGGTTGTTGCTCTGCAATGCATGAACTGAATTATGATGACTTGTTCCCATAGCTTTCCCCATATAAATTTAGTACGACAAGCGGATTAAGAATGTATGTCCCCGAAAATTTGGATCCTTTTTTATTTTGCAGCATTTTATATACAATTATTCTTATTTTTATAGCACGTTTACCTATTAACTATCTCGTCTTGTTAATCAAGGGGCAACATGTTGTGTAATTTATTTTCTATCCTCACACAAAGTTGGACATGTTGCGTCTGTCCAATGTGTCGATATCTGAGATAGAATGTATTATGTTTTTCATAATTTTTCACCGTATGATTTCAAAATTCGATCTTTTTCTTCGTAGATTCATCAGGAGCTATAATGTTTGTCAGAGATGTTGTGTGGTGTCAACAAAATAACATATCCTCATATATCGGTTCATAAGACAAAAAATAGGTTTGTTAAATGTCAACATATTTTTTGCAGAATATAAAAAGCGAGGGTATTTAAGATTTTATAATGCAAAAGTTTGTTCCTTATCTAATTTAATATTCTATACTATCTAAAATCAATCATAGCTTTGACTACAAAAAATGAATAAACAGTTTTATAGCGTATAGGTACTTCTAAATATATCAAAATACAAAATATATTTATAAATAAAGGTAAACAAACGACGAAATACCACATTCTAACTAACATGACTAAAAAAATCATAAAGAAAACTTTTTCCCCAGTGGAGATCGAACCCACAGCCTCCTACATTCTAAGCAGACGCCTTATCGTTGGGCCACGACGAAATTGTCAGACAGAACGGTTAATATGCTATGGAAGTTGTAATTTTTTGTAAAATAGTAAATTCGGGAAAAAATTTTCAAGGCACACAATACACCACTATTACAACAAATTCAAATCAAACAAATAATATTGCTATTTGACAGTATTGCAACTACTTTTGCTCAGCTCTCCCTAATACAGCTTTTCTTGTATTATTTTATTTGAGTACAAGATTTAGTTGAAGGAAGCGAGACTGTAGAATTGCCTGCAAAACGGGTAGATTTTCCCCAAAAGGGTTAGATCTGGCAACACTGGTGCTACGACGAATGATGATCGGGAACATCATTCTCTACTATGACCAAAAACATACCTCTCCCCAAATTTCATTGAAATCTGTACAACGGTTACTGAGAATACGCGGAAATAAAAATGCCAGTTGATAGACAAGTTGTCAGATAGATAGAGTTCACAAAACATATGATCTCATATTGGAAAATATTTACACCTTGCTTATGCGCGGAAAGTAAATGAGTGATAGTCAGTAATCCCTCACCTGCTTTTTACCCGAAATTGTATCTTTATTATGGAATATATTTCAACAGGATGGCGAGGCTACGGCCACAGACCGGGATAACCTCTTTCCCAGCAGGACACTCAAGCTAATTGCCATCCACTGAAATGCATGCTTGAGGGTCACATGGTCACCACATATTGTCCGAAATGGCCGACAAAGCCAGCTGCGGGACACAAACTACATACCATTGATACGATTTACATTGCGTTTTGTAACTGAATGCTGGGATAAGAGAGATATACGCCGGAATTAATGTGGCAATATCCGTATCATATGGAATAGAGCGTTCAGTATGACAGACAAGTAAGAGTGGCCATGTGCTTGGAAGCACTCTCTGAAGCTTATGAATTCAATCCAAATTGCACAATACGTCTAGTGGATGCTCCTGTAATCACATTCTCCGCATTCTTGAACATCGAGAGATTGTCTGATCTTGCCTCTATTCTAAAAACTATCTTTGCTATGCCTTGATACCTACAACAAATATCTACGAATAAAATATTTATGCCTGTTTATGTCAAGCACGAAAAGGTTTTTTACAATAATATAATTTGTTTATTTATCACTTCCCGTTTACTTTGAGCTTCATTCAATTGGAATGATACTTGTGTCACTTTCTTCTTCACCTTCATGACCATCGCTCTGCATCTCGTCTTGGCAATCATATTCAAATTCAGTTCCTGTTTCATGATCGCTTGTAATATAATTTTTGATATTAATGCTGCTCTCAGAATTAACATCTTGCTCTGAACCTCCACGTCGGGTTTTTCAAACAAGCTTTGAACAGTTTCCTCTAAGTGGGGATCTATAACTCTTCACTGCTTTTGAATTGTTGGACATAGTCGCTAAGATGAAAATATTACAAAAAATGTATCGCGGGGTCCCACTGACTCAAAGAACTTTGCTTTACGTACTAGCCTTGGTGATTGGCTGGAGTCGACTGAATAGGCAGTGAAGTCCCCTGACCATGTATATCTGGCTTACGAGGGTCACGCAAAGGCAGCGTTTGAATCGTTCAGTAGTTGCTTCGCCACGGTCTCGAATGCATCTAAGCGTTGGCCGAATTTTAACATGAATATTGAACCGGGTAGTCGCGATTTTCGAGCCATGATTTTGTATGACTATAAAAAGGGACGAAAACAAGCGGAATGTCACGAAAGTTTAGTGAGTTGCTCAGGGGACTCTACCCCTTCTAGGACTACAGTTTTTGATTGGTTTGCTGAGTTTGAAAGTGGCCGGGTCTCACTCTATGATGAACTTCGCACAGGTCGACCGCCCACTGCTGTTACTTCGGAAACTCTAGAAGCTGTGCAAGATATGGTAAAAAAAGATCGACATATAACTTACACCGAGATTGAGGCTTCTCTGAGGATAGGATCGGCAGCGGTCCGAACAATCATTCATGATCACTTTCGCCTAAGGAAGCGGTGTTCCAGATGGGTGCCACATTTGTTGATCAATGAACAACAAGCAACAGGAGTTGATTGTCTTAAGTTTATGCTTGAAAAGTTTGATAGTGGGCACAGTAGAAACTTGTAATATCGTAACCGGAGACGAAACATGGTTGGTTATATCATTATGATCCCTAAACTAAACAGCAGTCATTAGTTTGGTGCTTTAAAAGTGAGCAGCCTTCAACGAAAATTCGTCATTCCAAGAGTGTTGGAAAGAAAGTGGTCGCATTTTTTTTTCGAAAAGTGGATACATCACGACGGTAGCCTTGGAAAATCAAAGGACAGTTACTTTTGAACGGTATATAACCAAATGTGTTCCTGTAGTCTTCCACGAACTATGCAAGAGCCGTTCAAAGACTGGTCTGCGGGGTATTCAATGGCAGCATGACAACGCACCCGCCCACTGCGCCGCTGGAACACTCGATTTTTTTGCTGAACAGGGTGTCAAACTGTTGCCTCACCCACCTTATTCTCTGGACCTGGCTCCGTGCGACTTTTTATTCCCTAAGATCAAAGAAAAGTTGCGAAGTTGCCAACAGAACGTTGGACACAAGAATTTGTCAAGTGGTTTTACCGAATGCGTAAATGTATTGAGGTAGGGGGAAAATATGTTGAAAAAACAGAATAAAGTTTAAAAAAAAAACCTTGTAGTTTTTCTGTATCTAAAAACTTTCAGAGTGAGCCTCGTATGTATGATCGCGTCCCAGAGACTCCGTATTTTTGCTCGAGGTATGTAATGATTCCATGGCATATATTTTCAGGAATATCTCTCTTCTTGTTAATAATCTTCCATGTTGTCCAGGGACATGCACTGAAATGGTATATTCATAATGTCGTCGCGCTACACCCGCCGAAGTACTTCTGTTCAACAGCGTTAAATTGGATTTATCGATTGCTGTTTCCTTTGGGAATCGGACAGAAAACATCTTGTGCAGTAGCAATAACCGTCGGAATGATTTTTTTGACAAAGTACCGGAGCACTTTGAGCTAATTTATGGAACTCCTTCAAGTGGAAAGGAATTGGATCGGTACAGAGTGGGAGGCGACTGTCGCGTTTCTCATTTCTGTCGTAAATAGGAAAAATAATCCAACCAGTGGGGAAAAATTGCGTCAAGCAGGCTTCCACTGTACTTCCCACGCAATTGCAATACTGAAAAATATACGAACCGGTTTTTTTTGATAAGCAGTTGATCCGATAAGGATATTAAGTAAAGTGATACCACAAAATATCACTTTTTAAATTATTTTTTTATATCTCCCTTACCATCCCCTAACTTCAATTGTTCACTGTCTAATTTTTTTAGGAGCCTCGAAGACGTCCATAATTGAGCGTTTATTTTTTTGAAGTTTTTTACACAATAATTCCGCCGCCAATAAATCTAGCCTTGAAGTTCTATCAAAAAAAATCCAAAAAGTTCTTTTCACATTATGTAAGGTCCAAGCATTACCGCACGGCGCACAGACCGACAAACAGAACGAATGAAATGGTTACTTAAATTTTCCGCATATTTATTGATTTTTAAGCATCATAACTTCAGTGCCATATAATTTGAACTTCGTGCGTAGAGACTTAGGTTATGATTAGGAATAAAAAATACTTTTTATTCCTTGTTTTATAATCATCTAGGTCACAGTTCTAATCGAATTTTCATATCTTGGTTTCAACATAAAAGTGTTCTATAGGAGATCAATTTCGGGGAGCCAACATACTTGCGAGATTTATTTTAATGATCTCAAATAAAATCCTCTTCAATATAAATTCAAGGATTCTATACTGCAGATAAAAAGATTTTGTACATAACACACAGTTTCAAAAATAAAACTATTTTTCTTTCAGTGACACGATGATTTAAATATAAATCGAAACGTCAGTGAAAGAAAACGAGTTAGTATCTGTGAAACTGTGTGCTAATTACACAATCTCTTTATTTACATGATGGAAGAGCTCCACCAAGTAGGAGAATCTTCAGTCTACACGATTCTATAGTGGCAATTTTCCTCAACTCAGTAGAAATGGCAACATATCTCAACTCTGAGCATCACACACTTCATTGGTTCAGGCCAGAGAGGATCCCAAAGTTAATTACATAGAAATTTGCCAGTTTATTAGATGCAAGTATGTGAATGGGAATTTCCAATTGAAAGGCAGTAACGCTCCACTTAGATAGCAGAACACATTCCTTCATCGTTTCCATTATTTCCCAATTTCAATATCAGTTTCCGGCGAGCAATATTCATTATTTAGGACCAAACCGTTAAATATTCTGACCACGCTTTGATTATTGTGATTGTCAAAATCCTTGTACTTGACATAATACCATCTCTTTGATATTTCAGATACACAAAGAAAACTGTAGTCACTCATTTTAGCTAGTCTGTCGGTCGGTGAGTTTGTCGGTTTGTCAGTTTTTCGGTTAATAGGTCTGTCAGTCTGTCGGTCAGTCAATCTGGTACCTAATCGATATTTTTTCCATAATTCGGAAAATATGGAATAGCGCTGCAAAATTCCAATAAAAGTACATAGATCAGGCGGTACCTGGTTGGGTTGGATGGTGTTTCTTTAATCAAAAATGTTTGCTTCAATGAGTGTAAAATATTACCAGAAATCATACTTTCACTACGCTTGGGTTTAAAAAATGTGCTGAAAATTTTTATGGATCAAATGATTTAATATTTACGGCATGTTAGCCTATTATTCTGAGACGTGTTACATCTAAACGACTATAGACTTAGATTTCAGGATAAACAGGCTCGTGATTCAACTTTAGTTATAACCTAGATGGTTTAAAAGCTTAGAAATATCTTTGATGATACAAAAATAGTAAATGTATGAAAACTACGCGGAAAAATGAGATTCACTACAATTCTTTTTTTGATATATAATAGGTAGCACATTTACATTTTGTGCAGAAAATCTATTTTTTTTGTATAACAAACAATCCACACAAAATTTCATCCAATTCGGTTGAATAATTTCTGCTCAATAATTTTGGAATCTGTATCTATAAAATAAGTTGTTAATATTGCATATTGAACGAAGTTCTAACGAAAGCTCCTAGAAAATTCAATCACATATTTTGTAAAATTGAATTCGGTTTTGGATATTTTTGTGTAAAATTGAATTACGAGGCTTTTTTCATCTGCAATAAACATTTCTGGTGATATTAAAACAAAACTTTTCCATAGCACGATAAACATCCATTTGCAAATTTTTAAAAAAAGACATAGATAGAGTCTAACACACAAATACGAATGCGGAACGTCCTTTTCTAGAAGTATGCAAAAATGACATTACACGATACCTCGATTCCTGGCTCTTCGACACATCATGTCATCACGTAATAAATAAAACGATGAATAATGTAGGAGGTCAAATTTAAATTCATATATCGAATTACGATTTAATTAAAGTGAATATACGCGTGTGCATGGATGGTGGTGGCGAATTCGCAGCACACATCATCGATCTATGGCGGCCAAATTAGTTGGTGTATTGCATCAATGTGATGATATTCATACATGGAAGCGGCCGAAGCGTGATCGGAATGACTGAAATCGCTCCGCGTGCCGGAATAAGCAATATTTCATCGTAATGAACTGACATCCTGTGATGATGTTTTCCAAAGCTGCATTACGTGACTATAATCCGTGCACTATGGTCAAATTTCAATTTTTTTCTACCATATACAACAATGGCATTGAAAGGTAGAAGATCCACACAGAGCTTCACCACAAAAATCCGGTGTACCGTTAATTGAAACACAGTTATCAGCTAGAGTACAGCTCGCATGTGAGGGAGTGCACCCGAAATACTCCCTGAAGTTTTTTGATACAATCCAGAACCAAGCAATATTTTTGGTGGATGCGCTGACCTTACAAACCACCATCCGGAACGTAGAAGGTGATACTATCATGTTAAATATTCCATCTAACTGTCTCGCATAATAACTCCAAAAGTCGCCTGTACAGCAATTACTGCAGGAGCTCATCGCAGATTCTCACCAGGTCTAACCTACAACTCATCGAACAAGACTGTTCCAAAAACCTTTCTTTTGTAGAACCTCGGCTTTGTAGGATGAGCATCCGAGAAGTTTGCTGCTATCGTTTGAATTTACCGCGTTTTAACTTCAATGTGAATGGACATTTGTTCTTTCACACCGCTTCTGGAGGCAACAGGTTTTCTGCCTCTGTGAAGGGTTATTGGTATAATCAAAAAATCTAACGAAAATCTAATTCGATTAAGAAAAAGTGCGATTGCCTTTTCAATATATTGTTTACACATTGCTGTTGACAGGTATGAGTTGGTCTATATCTCTACTCACAATATTCATTCTCATTATTATTCCAGTTGACGTTCTCAACAAAATAAAGGTGAGATATAGAGTAAAAGGTGTGCCCAAGGCTTGAAATTTACAAGAAATCTACCTGAATAATAGAAATAAATATTCCAAAGATAACATTGATACTCAACTGAACATAACAGACCATCAATGCGGGTCTTCCTCAAGTATATGTCCTTTCACCAACGCACTTCTTGCTGTATATCAACAATTTGTTGAAAATAACATCTAATCCTATCTATAGCTTGCCTGAATGAAATCAACCTCATTTCATACATGGAATTGAGCAAACCACTATCATCTCTAGATAGATTTTGGCGAGGGCAGCATGCTTTTCAGATCAATGACGATATTGAGAGGATTGTTGAGTTGGCATATACAACCAGAGTGTAGTTTAACTCAGACAACAAACCTGACAAAAAAAGCGCCTGCCGGTCTGCCAGCCGTGGAGATGGATGGACACCCAACACTTGAATCATCTTCCATAAAGCTTCTAGAAACTAAAATCAACAATAGTGCTAGGTCTGCGTACCAGAAGCTGAGGGTCATCTTCCGTATTATATTCTTCAGTAAAGCTATTGCTACTATACAAGGTCCAGATAAGTCCCTCGCTGGAGTATGTGCGCGGATGCGCCTCAAAACACTCCCTGAAACTTCTGGACACAATCCAAAAGCGAGCAGTACATCTAGTTGACGCGCCTGACCACACAAAAATGCAGATGTTCGACCAAGCTGTCTTGCATAGCAACTGCAAGAGTCGCCAGTACAGCAAATACACGAGGAGCTGATGGGGCGCATCCTCACCAAGTCGAGCTTACAAATCCTCAAGCAAGCCTGCTCTTTTGGAGCGTTTTAAGGTCAATTTGAATAGAAATGTATCATCTCGCAGCGCTTATGAAGCGTGATGGGCTATATACCTCTGCGTGAAATAATCCAATCTGACACATCTGCAAAGAAATTATGTTGAAGACGATAACAAAATTGGAGGAAAAATACCACAGCAAAAAAAATTGAAATTACTGCGCTTATAATACCGCATTACCCTGTTTACAAATTGAAAATAAAATTTTCTTCTAGTAACCTTGCACGAATATAAAACGAACCTACATTTACGTTGTATCATTCCGTTCAGCCTTGGAAATGTCATTTTCTCGAGTATCCACCCACGAAGAAAGCTGTCAGATGAAGTTAAGCAGAACAGAACCCTCCTCTTTGGATCAATTGATGTCACCTTAAGAATCCATCTAAATTGACGAATATTGGAATGGAAGGTGGAATAAGCATTTGTCCTTTTTTAGAAAAGATGTACGTCGTTGGTAAGGGTATTGGAATGCGGTGAAAGGTGGTATACATTTCCATGTACCGCCGCGTAGAATACATTGCTATAGAGATATTCATTCGACACCTTGATTTTCATGAATTCTTTGAGAAAGGAGTACAGGATTAATCGAAATGTTATTCCGCAACTCCAATTTCAAAACGCCTTGTGGAATACTTTTTTAAGCAAGTCATTACAGAGGCGCACAGTAATATAAGTAGCAATTGAGGTTTGACTTCTAATATTTTATTTTATCTTCGGTTTGATTCTGATGGTATTTTGACAGATTTAGTATTATCAGTTTATCTATTTGTATTGACTAGAGTAGGTACTTGGAACAAGTGGTAGAGGATATGGATTACAAGTATAGATGCTTTTGATTAGACGAAGTAAATGAATCAACTAGTCCTTTGATTTCAATTTTCATCGATCAACTATTGTAAGTTTCCATATTTTTTTGAGTATACTTCTATATGCTGGCCCACTTAAGTATCTTATAATAAATGTAACGAAATAATGCACTTTTATAGACTATGAAATATTTCAGGTAATATAATATATCAAGGCACGAAATACCTAAAAGACATTTTGATGGCGATAAAGTCGAATGGTTTCTCTTAATCCTATAGCAAATGCAGTCTGCGAAATATCCATACTTCCTTAATACGCAGCAAAACTATTATAGTATTATATATACATGATAAAACATTGTTTGCTAGTTATCTTGTTAACAAGTAACTTGGGAAGCCACTGTAAATAACCGTTTAGGTAGTCTGACTATCCTTTAAGAATTATAGCGAAACCCGTGAATGGAAGGAGAGTTTTTATTATTATATTATTTAGTACCACTGAAATCTGGTATAATAAATGCACTACTTCGTCGGAAATGATGTTTTGAAATATAAAACAAATAGAATAAGATAAAACGGTAAAACGGACCATAACACCAATGAACCGACAGAGAAATAGACAGAAATTAAACCTTAAAATGAAATAACATATATCATGTTAATCAAAACTCTTACATAAGTTCTGCAAGAACAACAAACGCTCCTATCGCTCTATTCTTGAACCAGAAATGACTTATATAGATTTCTATTCACGTTAACTTTAAAATGCTGTAAATCTATCATCAGGGAATAAACTCCTTGGAAGCTCATTCCACAACGACGAGGTTCTGCGAAAGTAAGACTTTTGGAAGAGGTTCGTCCGAGGTATTGTAATCACCACTTGATGAAGATGCGCCCAGAGGGGCTCCTCCAGCGTTTGATGTACTGGTTTACTGTAGAGGTCTTTTCTAAGATCAGACGCATCCCTAGATGTATTGCTCGTTTCTGCACTTTGTTCAGAAGCTTCAGGGAGGAGCGCATCTCCACACATGTGGGTAGTACTCCAGCAGTGGTTCTCTTTGGACCTTGTAGAGAAGCAGAAGCTGTTCCAGAGAGTGTAATTTCTTGAAGCGAAAGAGGACCTCCAGCTTCTTTCTTCTTCTTCTCCTTTACAGAAGCTTGATGGAAGACGATTCAAGTATAAGACTTTTACGGTAGAGATTTACGTATACTCCAAACTGTTTCCGAAATGACCAAACTAATAATAATGTTTTTATTATGAACAACTGTTTATTTTTCGGTGAAACGACCCAATAAAGTAAGGTTATGATCATCGCAGGCACCTCCCATTCAATACACTCCGCTGTTCATGATGCAAGTCATTATCATAGCGCCCCTTGTATAGGTTGAAACATGGCAGTCTAGAGCGGTATATATAGTGTAAGTCCGCCACGTATATACGCGGATTTCATTAAAGTTCATTGTTTACCGACAACGGCGCAATTTTGCACATCATAAGGGGTTGACGGGATCCTTTAATTACGTATTCTGGAACTAACCCGCACACGTTGTCGGTGTACTACTAGCCGTGGCATAGAATGGGAGCTTGCTGTGTCCGTGTGGAGGGGACATGGTCTCTATTAGGAACCTTTGTACGCACTGGGGGGGAGCGAATGCAAATTGAAAACATGATGAGTCCAACGCACAGAACATGGATTGTAATAATATATAAAACGGGCAAAGTGGTAGCAGATAAATTCATTAAAGTCTGGGAGAGAATAAGCTGGAGGTTTATTGCAATCACATACGAGTACTAGAGCAACATTTACTAACGTTCCGGCTGCCTTTGCAACTTTTATCAGAACATACATTTTATTGTGCTTGCGTTCTCTTACATATTTGATAACCATATCTCTTGTTGAAAGGAAGAGAAGGCGGTATAAGAAAGGAGACAAACAGGAGGTTAGCAATTATAGACCAATCTCAATTCTATCATCTATTTCTAACAGTAGATTTTATCAACATGAGTAAATCACTTACAAATATCCAGCATGGATTAAGGAAAGCTAGAAGCATTCAGTCTGCAATACTACAGTTTCTCACTAAACTTTATAGGGAAATAGATAATGATCATAAATGTACAGCATTATTTATGGACTTGAGTAAACCATTCGATTTGGTGAGCCATGATCTTCTGGTTAAAAATTATATAAGTATGTTTCAAGAGGTAAAATTTAAGATTGGATCATGTCCTATATCTGAGGCTCTTAAGATCAAAGTGGGTGTACCACAAGATTCTATATTGATGACATACTGGTGCATGCTGAAGATAACTCTTTGCAATGCCATGGCAAAACCCATAACAAATGTGCGGAAAAACTAGAAGAGATGATACATAAATTTACCATACTTCGCATGAAATCATTTATGTATAAAACCTTCAAAAACGACCTTTATGAATTTCACACCACGTAATAGTAATAGTCAAAAAAAGCTTCTTAGTTACAATTAACAATAAGTTATCACAGCAGCTTGATACTGTAAACTTCCTAGGGCCGCATCTGGATATTTCCTCAATTATGCTAGTTACGTGAATAGTATATGTAGTAAATTATCTTCTGTTTGTTATATCGTGAAAAGACTCGCAGAAATTTGTAAAGAAATATAGTCTTATGGGCAGTTCCTCTCAAGGGTGAAATATGATATCATTCAAATCTTATTTATAGAATAATCAATTTATCAAATCTTATTTGTAGAATATTTATAATACAAAAAAAGGATTATAAAATCAATTGCAGGTGCGTCTTCATGAACACGATGCAGGCAACTTTTCCAAAAATACAAAATCTTAACGGTTCCGTATATGTACATAGGCTTCAAGTTATATAATAAAATTGACCCTAGTAAGATTATTATTATTATTATTATTATTATTATTATTATTATTATTATTATTATTATTATTATTATTATTATTATTATTATTATTATTATTATTATTATTATTATTATTATTATTATTATTATTATTATTATTATTATTATTATTATTATTATTATTATTATTATTATTATTATTATTATTATTATAGAATACATAAATCAAAAACAATTCGCCATCAAACAAAATAGTCAAAGGTAGCCTAGTTGCCAGGCTTCGCCTCCTCACCAGTTCAACTACTACTAAGACTTTCGTAAAAGCTATCAATATGGTTCTGTATGTTGCATAACAGAAAGTACTCTCATGAGTACAACTTTCAATATTACCGAATCCACAGATGATTACATCCGAGTGGATAATCGTTGTGCAACATACAAATATGCTACCCGGTAAGTACGTTGGGAGCTATTTGTTCGTCAAGCATCGATCCAATTTTCCCCATCTCCTGCATGTATGTCACCTGCTTCGCGCCTGGCCAAAGTTGGCTCTGATAAACGCCGCTTTCTCGTAGGCTCATTTGTTTTACCTGCCGCCCAACGTAATATAGGAGTATATCAGAACTCGGCTGGCAGCAGATTTGTCTGCTCGGAACGTTGTCGAATTTTGTGCCTGATTACCGGGTGGTTCAGGTTAGACTTTCACCATTGGGGGCCTTAAGCTGCATTTAGAATTTTCAACAAGTTCAATTAACTTTTGTTCTGAAATAGGTTTTTAAAAACATAGTGTTTTAAGACCTGCTATAGAAATTCATGTTTCGTCTTTATCTTAGACTTGTCATTACCACTCAAGCAACAATAACACTTATCTCCAAGCGTTCCGCACAGTGGCGTTGCCCATTCATATCCTGCAAAGTGAAGGTCCTGATACTTGGACTGGCTTGAAGGGGTGACAGATACCCCTTAAGACATATATCGACAAGAATCAACCTATTTACAGTGACATCCTTTGTTCTTCCTAACAACTGTTTTACATTTACGCCAAAAGCTGACAATTCGTACTAAGTATAGGCTGAAGAGGAAACACGTATTCATTCTATATCAACAATCAAACTCGAGAAAGGCTCAGTCATCAAGATGTCATGTGCTAGTCGACCTATCAGTGAAAAGAGCTGAGATATATCTAGTTTTGTATTGTTTGATGAATAAAAACTCTCAAATAGTGTTTTGGGTTCATATATCCTTGCAGGCCATTAGATAATATAGCAGCAATGACCTTCTGAATGACCTTCATAGTGATGACTATGATTTACTTGAAAATTAAGGACAGACGGTAGTTCCAAAACTTTCCAAAATGATCAGTAAGTGATATCGATTACTTGATTACTTTGATTGGTGGGCGGATTCAGTAAAAATGTACATTTTGAGACGCCCTATGATTTTGAAACAATTTTTAGTTCCAGAAAATTAAATCAAACAAATCTTAGAAGTTCTGAAATATGTTGGAGATTTTGTTCCATCTTTGCCGACACAGAACGAAAAAATGAGAACTTTTTCTTCCACGAGTTCCGATTTATATGACGTATTTTGAATATAAATTGATACGCGCCACTGAAAGAAAGAGAGTTTTATTTTCAAAATTGTGTGCTTAGTACATGATTATGTTATCTACATAAAAAAAACTAAGCCACTGCGGAAAGAGATCGTTTTGTCGTACGTAGCGAAGGAAGGAACTCGAGTGTATTCAGCAAAGGATCAGAAATCCTGGAATAACTGGACAATAGTGGAGGCTTTAGACGACGCGGCAGAAAATTATGGTTGTTTTGTACACAATATGTTTGTATAGGAAACATTTCTAAGGAAATACAAAATCCTTCGAGGATTTTCCACGACAAACCTTGGATAAGTGAGAATCTGAAGCAGCATTATGATAATGTACAAGATAGTATAACAGTAGCACTATCCACGCATTCAGTTTTTTATCCGATATGGTGTTTTCTTTTGTATAGCCTCCTGATCCCACATAAGTCCTAGTGATAATTATTAAATGGATAAAAAAATAGTCATGTGGACAAAATAAGAATTAAGAAATATAGCACTTTATTTTTCCAAAGTAGTGGTAGGGCAAATAAACCAAAACATAAAAAAAGCTATAAAAGTTCAACTGAATCGAATGTAGTTAAAAAGGAGTTTGTATAAATATTAAATTTTTCTTACGATTCTTGTAAAATAAGTTACGGTTTGGTGCATAAACCATGGAGGAGAATTCTGCTCTAAGATTTCTGCTATTATGCCAATCAATAAATTTGAGGAAAATAAATTCCATTTTGTGTATTCAATTAATCTCCATTTTATGTTTTTACACAGTTACGGGTACTGAATCTGACTAGCCTTACGTACTATTTCCCACGTAATGACACTACGCGACGACGCATATAGAGATGCATATTCCTGCTTTAACTTTTTCTTGATTTTTCCTGCTTCCATTTGTGTCTATGAACTCTGCTAGATTTTGTATTATTCACTATTCGGCACCAAATTGTGTAGATTTCATATGTTTGCAACAGACAAACAACTCCAGATTTAAAAAAAAGATACACAGTTTCAGGTTATCATATGATTATATTGTTTGTTCCAAAATACGTGAAATAATGATGACTGGTGTCTTTATCATGATAAGCACTACCTGATTTTTATATACATATATCATTTTCATAAATGTGTTTTGCTAGCATAAGCATGATTATTATTACTATCTGTAGCATTGCGTGGATCCGTAGGCTTTTGCCAAGTTTCTTTATTAGCTTAGCACTTATCCCGCTCAGCACGTGTTTCCATGTTTTAATGGAATTTTACACCTTCGCAATTTTTATGCTTATTTCAGTTTTTTATTTTAGTACTTAGTTCTGTGAGAATTACGTAGTTCGTGAAGAGCCATTTTTTAGGTGCACCAAATCGCAAAACGATACCCCGTATGAAACCACCAACTTGTAAATTTCACTGATACCTTTAGAAAAGCATTTTTCCGTGTAAAAAGTCTGTAGAACCGACAAATAAAAAAATTGGGGTTCGAAAATATTCTGGGGAGTTTCCTCCAAAATATAATTATTATTTACAATTTTTTATGAAAATAACTCAAAATAATGAAAAAGACGCTACGTAGACCGATTGTAGATAATGCATAATTTTATGGCGTACACTCTACAGTACAACTCTGAAGTATGAGCGCTAAAAGTAACTCAGCGTCCACGCATATCGCCCTGTGAGTGAGACAGAGACAGATAGTACTGGTCTAAGGTGGCCAGAGTTATAAAAAACAATGTCATTACATGAAGCAATTGATTTTAAAATTTCGACTAAGTAATATCTATTTTCTATATCTTGACGTGTGATAAGAAAGGTACAGCAAAAGCTAGTGAGCCTCTATGTATGAGAATTATTGGAAGACGACTTATTCGAAATGACGCCAAGTAGTGTATCTGTATCTAGAAAATGCGCTAGGGTATCGGACAAAGAGATAGTGGACTAAAAAAAAGGGATATTATTTTCAGTCCATAGAACAATCCTGCAGTACTAGGATAAAAAACATCATTCAGCGATTCCGCTCAAGTAAAATTCATACCTTGAATGAGCATAAACAAGGACGGTCATCAAAATATAGTTTTTAAATAAATCATATCGCACCACTTGACGTTATAAATTACCAATGTAGATATTTCGAAATGTTTCTCTCTGACGGGCTACTGCAAGTATCTATTAACAAACGTAAAAGGAGAGATTCCTTGATAATTAGTGATAAATAGAAAATTTTGTTGCCAGTGGGAATCGAACCCACAACCTCCTGCATTCTAGGCAGACACCTTAATCATGGCAAACTGTCACATAGAACGGCAACCGCCTGTATAGCTCATCCTGTTCAAAAAGAAAAGCTTTATCATGCTGAAAAACTAAAACCATAGCTTTTCGGCTGATGTTTCGATTCTGGGGTATGATCCACTTCGATAAAGCCTGCAAAAAATCTGCTGGTTTGTGTTAAAATGATCGCAATCACTCCTGTAATCTCTTTTTTTTTTCATTAAGAGCAGTCGCGTCACTCATGGAGCCAATAGCATCCTCATCCCCAAAACTTTGATAAAAATAGAATATGCCCGCTTTATTGAAAAATGCATCAAACAAATGTTTCGTGATTCAAATATACGGTTTATTAACTTTGAGTCGCTTGATGTGCGGAGAGCCTTAAACCCACTTTATATAACAGGCCTTCTGGAATATAAACATCCTAAGTAGTCGGTTCTCAGATTTCCTGCAGAGGGATCGCCGTGTACATCCGAGAGTTGTGTGCCAGCCCCGCCTGCCGCCACTCCAACAGGTCAATAACAAACTGGGTCACTTGGCGGCCCAACGAAACATCTGTTTGCAGGAAAGAACCGCCCGCAGAACGGTCATTGGATAATATGCAACCAATCGTGAAAATTATTATAATTTCCCCTGCACTACGACTGGCCAAAATTAGCAGACGGGTGGGCAAACCACCTGGCTGATTTCCGTGATTCAGCGCAGACAGGGAAAGTCGTTGTCGGTTGCATGTTGGGGTAGGACTGGTGACCTTGGAGTTGGATGTTTCGATTCACACTTCTACTTTAAACCTAATGAATCAGGCATTCCCTTCCTTTATGACTGTCCTCATATTTCTGGAATTTGAACCTGAGAGTTTTTCTAACGAGTAAAGATATTGGCAACTATAGCTTAGCTATCATAATAACACTTGAATGTAGCGTGGTCTTCGGAAACGAATATCTCGGCAATACTCATCGTATACAGGCTACATAATATGGCAACAATGGCTGACGAAGCTGTGGCTAACATTGCTTTGAAACATAACATAATTTGAAAATAAAAAACAAAAATACAACTTGTTCACACTATATTTTGTAGACTATTAAAATCACTGTTTGACAAGGTAAATCATGAGGTACTATTAATTTAGTTGAAATATTATGACTCGTCAGATGTGCCTTTGAGTCTTTCCAGTTCATATCTGCGAAATTAAACCCAGAGGGTACAAACATCTATTGGAATCTCTGATGCACAAAACGTCCCATCAGGAGGTCATCAAGGCTCGGTTCTGGGACCTTTATTGTTTTTAATATAGACATTTGATCTCCATCATTGAGTGGAACATTGTACTATTCAAATATATGCCGATGACACACAATCAACACAATCAACATATCATTTCAACGAATCGACTTCACATGAAGCATCATTTATAATCAATTTACACTTTGCCACCAGATTATATCAACATTAATCCTTCCAAATATACAGCAATATCAGGCTGCCCAAGATATGCAAACTATAATATTACCGATCGGATTTCTCTATCAACAATATTAACATTCCCTTCAGGGATGGTGCTAAACAACTGGGCGTCGTATTTGACTGTCATCTTGGATTCCATCTACATATAAACAGCATGATGAAATCCAGTCATGGAGAAATGAAGGTGTTATTATTGAACTGACATATAATCAATTATAAAACTCGTAAAAAGCTGTGTGAATGCCTGATATTGTCAATTTTAACTTACTCGATGGTTATCTGCTATCTATGTCTTGACTCTCTAAATCAAAATTGCAGAGGATTCAGAATAATTGCAGCAGATTTATCTCCTGCCTTAGAAAGTATAGTAGCGTTTCATTGAAAATCAAACAAATACAATGGCTCGGGATTGATGATTTATTCACTTACTTGATGGTCACACTTGTACACAGAGTTGCTAAGACTTTTAATCTTATTAATTTGCTGGACAAGATACTAGATCTTTCGAAGCCACAGACACAATGATTCATTTTCCATCCCAATCCATCACTCGAAACTTTTTGAAAGAAGCTTTACCTACAATGCGGTTACCCGCTATAATTCACTACCAGCAAGCTGCAAGATGTTAACACATCACAGTTTTGAAAAGTCAGTTCAAAATCAGCTACTAGGTTTGACAGATTGAGTGGTAACTTTAGCTGTTGAAACTATTAACTAGCTTACATTTTGCGTTGTTATTGCTGTTGTTATCGTGTTAGTCTGTGTTTTTGATCTGCTTATGTGTAGGTTACAAATTTATGATTTTGTCTTCTAAACTGTAATTCAAACACTTGTAACGTCTGGTCGCAGGGCGGTTGAGTGATAGAGTAGCCATGGCTAAACTTCACAGACCTGTGATCTTTGAGTTCAATAAAGACATTATTACTATATATAAATTCGCATTTATATATCAAAAACTCCATCTTGCGGAGAAAAGCAAGTTGTGTATCACACATTATTACTATCTCAGGAGGAGACGAAGAATATCTCTCGTATATGGTTAGGAAACTGGAAGAAGGAGTATCTTGGAGTGATTCTTAATGAAAGTGTAAAAGTGTAAAAGTGTGGAAACAGTGTAAGGACAAAATAGATGACAGACGGCACAAGAAAATATTAGAATGAACACAGCCTACAAGGAGGAAGAGCGGGCAACCACGGAGAAGCTGGAGAGATAACGTAGAAGAAGCCATGACTCCAAGAAACTTACAAGAAGATACGTGCTTCGAGAGAAATAAACGAAAGTTGAGTTATACATCTAACGGATATAATGATGATTCAAATACAAATCGACATTGTGAAAAATGCAAGTATGTTGAGGTACTAACAAGTTGCTAACGTAAATATTTATCTAAATACACCATTTCGAATACGTGCCACAAAACTGCACACGCAATTTTTTTGTTTCATTTATCAGCATAATATTCAACACAATATTACCGATTTTTATGTGAAAGAAGCGTATCAATATAACAAACACATCTCTCACTTGCACATTGGCAGCACGATAGGGGCAAAGAAAAATATTCTAACAATTAGAGCTCTGGAAATATCACATGTTTGGACTTGTATAGCAGATTTTCGACAATCTGTTGAATTCGTACAATGGTTGATAATCAATTACTCTGTGAACATTATTCTGTTTATTGACCTGGTAATTTTTAGCGAGATACCCTGAAAGTCCCTGGAAAGTATATTTTATTTAAACCTTATCAGTTTTATCAAAAGTATCCTGTCTGTTTCTGTTGCACTACATTTTGCATCAATATGACTTCTCTTTCATATTTAAAACCCTACTGTTCAGGGTTTTCAAAGAATACCATAATAATTGCATATTTCGATCAGGTTTCTGACAAACTGGACAACTATGAACGGTGAGAGAGCATTCAACAAGGACGAATTTTACAATAGGCTGAAGTAGCTAGCGATTTATCATTCACTACCATCTTCAAGTCATCGCGAGGCCACAAGTCCGTCAAACTGACATTTGCCTGATTTCTGAAAGCCGATAGTTTTTTGAAAAAGTGAAATATACGGTTTGGGATTGTCATTGATATTCTTCACTGCTTCCAACCGAACAGTTTTGCTGCATTTGCGTTGTAGATGAATCCAAAATAATGGACATAATGCTCGCTACACCAGAAACACAATGCTGTTATACTGCAATTGTCAGTATAATCCAAATATTGTATTTACCCATATTGTACTATATAAAGGCTGCTGAGGTAGCCCAAACGTTAGTAATTGTATATTTTTGAACACGTGACGTTTTTATCTACACCTATTATTGGCATATACGGAAAGTCTAGACGCTGTTATTGCATACTATGACTGTGGAGAGAAAAGTCCTGGACAATTAGTATCATGTTAGTTCCTTTGCTCTTTCCACAATATCCCGAATTTGTTGATGCCAGCACACGATCTGTGGTAGTCAGAGATTGTGAATAGTGAAATTACAACGACGGCTCTGACGACGCGACGCCCCTGCTTTACCAGTAAAATTAATTTTTAAGCATCAGAATTACATATTCTTATACTTGCAGTAACACCAATCCAGATCATTTGGTTATAAGAGCTATCTTGGATGTATCTAGTTTAATTTGTAAGTCTTTCCTGACGTGATGATCCTCTTGAATCTGGTGTATGTCCTGGGAGGTGCAACCTTGATCCTGTACGTCTACGTACAGTGGGTATACGGAACATGGAAGAGGCGAGGACTCAGCTATTTGGAACCAGATTTCTTCTTTGGAAACACCAAGAAGGCGTACACGAGGCAAATCACAAGAGGTAATTAATCAACGCTATAAAGACAAAGGTGATGGTTGTCATTAAAATACCAATACAACCTGAAGTAACTTCCTACGTAATGACTAGTTACAAGGAATAACTTGAGATTACCAACAGCATGACAGTAGCAAAGAAATTAGAATGCGGATAGAAAACACTGTAACTGCACTTTTTAAGTTAAAGAAAGTCTTATGTGGAAATACCATCACTTTGATACTGAAACTGAAAGTTAGAATCACATGAATAGGTTTAGTGGATAGATTTCTTAACGAAGTCATCTTACAGCAAATGAGAAAAAATAAGGAAGCTCTGGTAAGGCATGAGTTGACTATTTATTATTTTTTCATCAGATATAATTATGTTAACGTAGCTACCAGCAGTATTGCCACCATTATTGTGATGCCTAGTGGTGATGGGTTTTTGGTTAGACTAGTACCATAGGAGTTTTTCTAAAAGCCTGTGCAGATGATTAGAGAATGGTGGTTTTATTAGCACGATAACTGAGGTGATGTAAGACACAGTGAGAGAGAAAGAACAGCGCCTATTTTTCTTATACCTAACCTCCGGAAGCGCTGTGAGAAGACAAATATCTATTCATGTTGACCTCAAAATGCTTTGTATTAGAATCATCTGAGAACAAACTCTTTCCGGAATATCATTACACAATGACGAGGTTCTCTAAGACAATTATTTTTGGAAGAAGTTCGTACGATGCTTTGATATTGTTTACCTTTAAACATTATGCAAAATGTTCCTATTCTTTCCATTACAGGTGATCAGTACACGGAAAACTACAAAGAGATGAAAAAAAGGGGATGGAAATTCGGTGGAATGTATGAAACAATGAAACCAATATTCCTCCCTGTAGATTTGGATACTGTGAAGTGTATAATGCAAAATGACTTTATGCATTTCCCGAGTCATGGATTTTATTGGAACGAAGAAGTCGATCCACTGTCTGCGAACTTGTTCAATTTGGAGAACGAAAGATGGAAGAAAACCAGAGCGCAAGTTACACCGGCTTTCACTTTGGGTAACGAAACACAACAACAGTATGTTCTACAAGAAATGTGATGTAACTGTGGGAAATCAAACTTCCTACAATCTTGCTGCTTAATCCTTGTAACGCTCATCATAGTTGTTATGTCACGTAGAGAAAATCGCTTATTGAATCGAAAGCCAGGGACTCCAAAAATATATAAGATGGGATGGGTGGGTTCAAATCTCATTTTTTTGAGCAGCTGTAAAATAATTACTTAAAACTATATACCAGTAACCGTTTATGCTTGTTAGCTATATTTATGATTTTTTACCTACCTAACGATTACAGACAGACAGACAGGCAGACAGACAAACAAGCAGACAGGCAAACAGGCAAACAGCTAAACAGGCAAACCGACAGAATCCGTTATTTCTGATATTTCTGACCTGAAGTCATTTCGTGAAAAGTAAACCGCTTAGCATACTTGACACCTTCTTTTATGCTTCCATATAAATTTCATGGTATTTCAGGAAAAATCAAATTGATGTTCAAGACTATGTGGAAATGCACTGAGAGTCTGGTGGACGTGTTTGGAGATCACGCAAGATTATGCAAACCTATAGAAGCTAGAGATGTCCTGGCTCGATTTAGTACCGATCTCATTGCAAACACTGCCTTCGGAATTGAAGTTGATAGTTTGAAAGACCCAAAAATTGCCTTTAAGAGGTACGTTGACAAGGTATTTGCGATGGGAATACTCGACATGTTGAAATTATTCCTGAAGTTAAACCTTCCCAAGTCCGTATTACATCTGATTGGATTAAGAACGAATTCGATTGAAGTTGAGAAGTTTTTCCTTGGCCTCGTCACGGACACCATAAATTATAGAGAAGAGAACCATGTCAGAAGAAGAGACGTAATGCATCTTCTACTACAGCTAAAAAACACTGGATCACTGACAAGTGACAACTATGTCCCTTCTAAAGAAAGCAAAGGGTCTTTCATCAGTACACTTGACATTGCTCGCCATGCTTACGTTTTTTTTGTAGCAGGTTATGACACAACCGCTTCTACCATGACTTTTGCTTTGTATGAAATTGCTCTCAACCAAAAGCTACAGAATGAAGTTAGGGAAGAAATCATGGACAAAATCGAGAAGCATGGTGGAGAAATAACGTATGATGCTATCATGGAAATGAATCTTTTGGAAAGAGTAGTGCTTGGTAAGGTTGCTTAGCAGTTTTGTATTATCTGTAGTCTTCTTCAGACAGTTCATAAATTCTATATGTCGAAAAAACTACTGGTTGACTTGTAACACCCCTACAATTCGTTCAACCCAGAGATCGAGCTTATAAAGGTAACTAATGGCCAGTGAAGGATTGATAACCTTGAAACCAAAAGGTTGTTTTCTTGATAGAAATATATCCATATTCATAATAGTATTGTATTCATTGCTAGATTCAAAAATTAACGTAACCCTGAAATTCTTTTGGATGTTACGCTCAAGGTCCAGCCCAACATAGATATTAAGTAGCCAGCGAAGTTGCCCACAACTTTTGTATTTTAAGTTTTTTTCAATGGAAGCAATTTTGAACCGATTGAGATTCCGCTGCGCTTTTGGACAAACATGTAATGAAACTTTCAGAGACACTGAGGAGGCACAACGTAGCACCGATAGTGTCAAGAAGATGCGAGAAAAGGTACAAACTACCAGACACCGACATATACTTAGAACCGGATGATTGGATCATGATACCATGCCAGGCGATACATATGGACCCTGAG
This sequence comes from Bruchidius siliquastri, assembly GCA_949316355.1. Taxonomy (NCBI): domain Eukaryota; kingdom Metazoa; phylum Arthropoda; class Insecta; order Coleoptera; family Chrysomelidae; genus Bruchidius; species Bruchidius siliquastri. Next base: position 36,621,198 of record OX438533.1, on the reverse strand, counting down.
TACTACCCTGAACCAGACAAATTCGACCCAGAAAGGTTCAGTGAAGAAAATAAACTCAATAGACATCCCTTCGCGTACATACCTTTTGGAGGGGGACCACGATTGTGCATAGGTTAGTTTGAGAAATGGAGTCACCTACAGTACTTGGTGATGGTTTAACCATCGATCTTGTTGCGGAAAATTTTGTTGGGTTACCGATTCAAATATCTTCAAATAGAGAACTTGAGTAAAGTATCAATTCTGATAAGGTTCTGGACCATTTTATATATTTTTGATAATTATTCCTGTGCATTTCAGGTATGCGTTTCGCCATAATTAAGGTGAAGATAGCACTTTCCAGTATTCTCAGCAAATTCAAAGTTACTGTCAACAAGAGGACCAAGTTTCCACTAAGATACTCACTGAATTCAACTATTAATGAGGCCCGAGGAGGAACATGGTTGGATATACATGAAATTAAATAAATAGTTGATGGGTAATAGTTGTTTTCATTGTAGAATCCCAGCCTTATATCTGTACATCAAATACTTAGACCAATGTTCATATTTTTCCGTCACTACGTCTTAAACTAGCTCGACTTATACGTCATGCAATCATTTTATACAGCTGTATAATGCTAGATAAATACTATGCAATTAAATGTCATATCATCAGAACTTCTATTTACATTCACTCACGTAAATAGTTCAGTCAATATTGGAGGATGCTTTACATCTTCACATTTATTATTTGCTCTGTTTTCTGGCTAATAATTACAAGAATTAGCCAACAATAAGCCTGTTCATATGTTCCAAACACTCAATTTGTTTATTATCTCATTTGAAAGATTCAATTAACGATGATAGTTAAACTGTACAAAGACAGGGGATATATCGCTATAATAATAAATACTATCAAAAATCGATTTTATTATAAATGTCAATACGTTGGTTGTTAGCCTGTGGGCGAAGGGGGTTAATATGACGTCCTTGAAACCTTCCTACTTGAGTACCATGTGATATTGATGCCATGTACTGAATCTGATCATTGGGTTGAATTTTTCTGTTCTCAGTGTCCGCAACCGTCATATAAATCAGCTAAAATATCTAATCAGGATTACCTTCTCAAACTAGAAATGTGCCATTATTTGACGCAATGTTTAAACGGACGAGGCTATACGTTATCGCTATGATGCGTCAACCATGGATACTTGGCCGCCATGCTATATCGCCAATATGATCCAGCGGCAGATTCAGGATTAACATATAAGGATGGAAACTAAAATTCCTAGTTCATTCAGCCAAAAAAAATATCGTTTTCTTTAGCTAGTTTTGTAGAATCGTAGACCTTATCTTAATAGCAAAATTAATGTCAGCCTTGTAGGAAGACCCCATTTTCCTGAACTATTACCAATCGCTATCATCTGTCTGGCTATGACCTAGTAATTCAATATGATTTACCTAGTAGTATCGCAGTAATTGCTTAGATAGAACCATGGGTTTCGTTACTGTAATATATCTGATAGCCACTGTGGCTCTGATAGTGTACCTGTACCTCAAAAGGGTCTACAAAACATGGGAAAGGAGGGGTCTCAACTATCTGGAGCCGGAATTCTTCTACGGAAACATCAGAAGAGTGATGAAGAGGGAGATATCGCGTGGTGAACAGTTTGTGGAGATTTACAACCAGATGAAGGAACTGGGATGGAAACATGGTGGATACTTCGAGATGATCAAACCTATGTATATGCCTATTGATCTGGATTTGGTGAAGATGATAGTGCAAAAAGATTTTTGGCATTTTCCAAATCATGGAGCATACGTTAATGAGAGGGATGACCCACCCTCGGCTAACTTATTCAATTTGGAGGACGAGAAGTGGAAGACTACTAGGGCAAAACTCACTCCAGCGTTCAGCTCAGGTAGAAAGGCAATGGAGTATGATGAAATTTTTTAGTCTTTAGCTTTAGCTGTTAGTAAATATGTCGTTGGGACAAATCAAACATAAAATTTCGTCTCATGACATGACATAATTCTAGAGCCCAAAAGATTTGAAAGTTATCCATTTATATTTGACAGGTTTCTAATTCAAAGACCTTTTTTGAGTGATCATCTTTAATTTTTTACTCCAATGATTGTAAGCATTACACCCAAAGTAGTCAAACTTCTTATACAATTCTAATTTGAATAGTACACTGCATTCTGCTATGTATGTGACTTTAATAATTGCTTATTTGTCCGGAAAATAGAACACATTCAAAGCTGAGTCAATCTACTTGACTTCATCATTTTCTTAAAAAAAAAAGTATTTATAGTTTCTATCAGGGTGAGAAGCTAAGACATATGCTAGAACTTCTCATTCGTTCTTTATTGTATACCACCACGGTTGTAACAGCTAGATTATCACAAAAACGTTAAGACCTAGGAAATCATAAAACTGCATTTTTCGATATTATTATCATGCCATCATCAGTGGATTAGATCTATTGAATCTGCATCTACATTATAAAGTAATGCAGGTATTGAAACTACTGCTATTGCTAATGCAAATTCAAGCATAGCATGTGACGTAGTGCTAACTGGCATATAGCAATTAGTAGTAACAATAAATAATTATCGAATGAGAGGCACATGATCATTTCTAAAGATCAGATTAGATTATTTCTTATTCAAAATTGACAATTAAAAATTATTGCTGGCTTTCTTAATGAGTTAGACATCAACTTGTGTACGTGATGGTTACCATAAGTCTGTATAATTATTTGAATGTTATCGCTGATTCAAAATGTTTAATTTCATTGATTTGTACTTTTCCTCTTTACAAATTCTTTATACTGCAAGACGGGCTATTTAAAACCATCTTCAAATAACACGCAACAATAACACGTGTATGATAACATTTCAGTCAATCCTATCAAAAATATTTTGCCTAAATAATAATTATTAAATAAATATTACACATATCAGCATCACCTTTATTCCTTATCCATAACAACGTAAAGATATGATTATATCCATTTATAAACAAAAGCTACTATAATTGTAGCTTTCTGGCTGGATTCACTTACGGATTAAACAATGATTATCAGTTATCATGTTATCTTTACATTTACCAATTCAAGTAAACAGTGGTTATTTTGTTTACCTACTTGTCTGGCTGAAAGAGCTTCGCTAACGTTTCGGATGCTTGGGCAGCCTTCGTCAAGGTACAAAGTGGAATAAGTAAAATAGCATCCAGTCCAAAAAGTAAAATAGTGAAAATATTGTAAGTAGTTAAAATGCCTGTCTAAGTTATCTAGTTAATCAGAAACACCATTGTTGCTGCTAGCAACTGCTAAGAGCGATTAATGGTATCCTCAACGACTTCAATATTATTACTTCAGTAGGTATGATTCTGTAAATACTGTATTGAGTAAAAATGCATTCAAACTTATTTTGTTCATACGTCTATTGATCAATCAGGTTCTATTTTGATTTTGAAAGGTGTTTCAATATTGGTTCCAAGTTCAAAGTTCTTTTAAGCCCGGTCAAATTTCCATTAAAAAATCTTATTTTGTCAGGTGTCAGTAAGTTTCTGTGTCACTTGATTTCGATTGATATCTGTTCTCACCTCAGTTTACTAATGTTACCGTAGACTTCTATACTACCAAAAGTTTGATTTCGGACTTCCATTGTCTATAAAATTTTGAGTATCTCGACGTTTCGATTGATGTGCTATCTTCAATCGTCTTCAGGTGAACTGAATAGTGTAGTATATTCTATACTACATTGATTTATTTGCTTAGGACACCACTTAGGCTTATATGGCTAAGCACCATGTTCACGGGATACTCTTACTTCCCACACTACTAGGCCGTAGAAGCCCTCTAATCGCGAAAAATGTCCAAATCAGGATATCGATTTTTTGTTGTCTGATAACACGTACATCAAGAGGAATCATGTCAAGTTTTGGTAATTATGAAAATTTTTCAACATATTAAGCGAACATTTGAAATTATCACAGTTTCTTAATATTCTTTAATTTCAATTCCAGCTAACAATAGCTTAATGGCTCAAACTACTTGAATGCATTTTTTACAGTAGTCCTATACTAAATGTATAATGGAATACAAACGTATATCACACCGTTTTTAGTAAAATGATCAGAGTTCTGCAAGAGATATTTTGCCTCTACCAAGTACTGTTGGACTCTTTCAATTTTCAGGGAAACTCAAAATGATGTTCCCAACAATTTGGAAATGCTCTGCGGCTCTTGACGATGTCCTCAGAGAAATCGAGAAAAGCAAGATACCTATGGATGCCAAAGATGTTCTTTCTAGATTCACGACAGACGTGATTGGAAACGTCGGGTTTGGGATAGACTGCAACAGCCTCAAGGAACCCAACTCCCCCTTTAGAGTATATGGCAAAAGAATGTTTGATCTTAGCTTCTTGAAGATGTTGAAAAGAATGGCAGTGGTGATAATACCTAGATCAATTCTGAAACTGGTCCATTTTAGGAACAGCGATCCAGAGATAGCAAACTTTTTCAGTGACATTGTTGAGAAAACCATCAGTTACAGGTTTGGGTATTTCCGTTTAATTTTGAAATCCAGCATTACAAAGTTAGCTGCACATTTTCAAACGACGCAATTCAGTGTAACAGGATGTGCTCCACAGCGCTGGACACGAAATATTAGAAACCCTTGCAAAAAGCCTTTCATTCTAGATGTATCTCCTCTCAACTGTAAATTTTTTGTACGGAATCTGTGATTTATTCTAGTTCTTACACAACTAAAATGTATTAGATAGCAATATTTCAATAGCAACTTGGGTCACTTTTGTTCAAAATGTTTACTGGTACTCGCCAAAAATTAATGTCTTTTCATAAAAATCCGAACTAACATATCTACATTTCACACCCATGTTACAGAGAGGAAAATAAAGTATATCGAAAAGATTTCATGCACGTACTGCTTCAACTGAAGAACAGAGGAAAGATAACAGATGACGACTACGTGCCATCAAAGAAAGACAGAGGCTCATTTATCTCTAACGACGAGCTCACCACCCATTGTCTCACCTTCTTCGCAGCTGGCTTTGAAACGTCGGCCACTGCCATGACATTTGCTTTGTATGAGCTGGCGAAAAACCAAGAAGTCCAAGACAAGCTCAGAGATGATATACTGAGCACGCTGAAGAAGCATGGAGGAAATATGAGTTATGAGGCTATGACTGAGATGACCTACCTGGACAAAGTGTTTCATGGTAAGTGGAGTAGATCTTGACTTGACAGTAATGACTAATTTTCGTCGTCATATGCTTTGGTTCGCATAAATTGCATGTAGTTAGAAAGAAGATTGTACAAATGTGCTAATTCGTCCTAATCGTCTTTCGGTTAAGATTAAAGGGACAGTAGATAATTATACCATTTTTAATAATAAATTATTATGAGGAGGATTGTTCTGCAGCAAGTTTACAAATGTCAGCTAACGTCTAACTCAATTTCTTCAATTTACCTGCTGTGACGGATGTTTTATCTCACAAGAGCTCCTTTGAACTACATAGTCTCTATAACATAATTCACCCATCTTCCTTAACCGGAGAGAGATGAGATGAAAAGTACTCCTTATAAGCTCTACTTAGCATTAAATGATTAACTTTACAGAAACACTACGGAGACATACAGCAGCCACAGCCTTGCCCAGAATATGCACCAAAAGGTACCAGATTCCGAATACAGAAGTATTTCTCGAACCAGGTGACAGAATCATAGTCCCAGTTCAAGCAATACACATGGACCCTGAGTATTACCCTGAACCTGAAAAATTTGATCCAGAAAGATTCAGTGAAGAAGTTAAAAGTAAACGACATCCTATGGCATACATACCGTTTGGTGAAGGACCAAGACTTTGCATTGGTATGCAAGTTCAAATTAACCTAATGATATTATACTAAGTTTCAACAGTTTCAATCGTTTTTAAGCTCCATCATGTGAGCCCAGTTTTTACTGTCATGTGATTGTATTCCTATGGTCAATATCAAATTAATATTCTGATAAATCAGCACTCCCTGAAGCTACAAGTCTTAATGGAGAATATTTAGAAGATCTTGTGGACGAACATGTCCTTACAAAGGACCATAACCATGGTTATCAGTATAATAGATACCAGGCCCAACAGACCCATTCTCACCAGGTCGATCTTCCAAGACGTCAAATGGGTCTATTCCATTCTTTTGGAGAGTATCAGCAGAATAAGGTTTCTTATTTTGTGAGAGGTTATCTACTCAAAAATTGGAAGTTGTCCTATCTTTCACCCCCCCCCCCTCCTTTTCAGATTATTGACACTTCACATCATTTTTGCACATTGACTTTTGTATATGATTGCAAGTTAATTCTGTAACTGTTGTTACTAAGCTACAATCATTTTTATATATGGTTCACATTTACTTCAATCTATTATTTATTTCGTCAATTTTCACCGTGTTGTTGAACAGATGATTGTACAGTGTATTCAGTACTTATTCACCTGCCTCAATTTACGTATTATTTGCAGTGATAAAAAAAAATGCTTGTACAGCTTTATTTTTAAGTTTCAATTTGAATAGATATTTGTGATCGAATTCATTATATCTGACGCTGGCAGATAATTGAAACTAATATTACTATTGTACATTATCCCATTCTTCCACTTACCTACTAAAGGGTGATCTTGAATATTTAATGGTAATTGGTAATTGAACTATTTTTAGAATTCCGATATTTAATTGACAGTGACAGAATTTTTTATCAGTTTTGCGGAACAGTTTAATTCGATTCACCTCGTTAAATAAGCACTTCCGAAGAACTACTATTTTAAAACATAGAAAATATTGCTTCAGGTATGCGACTGGGACTCATAGAAGCCAAAGTTGGACTAGCAGCCATAATAAGTAAGTTCAAAGTCACCTTGAACAAGAAGACAGAGACGCCGATGGTTTACGCAGTAGACTCACTGGTTAATTCTGCTCGTGGGGGAATATGGCTAGACGTCCAGGAAATAAACTGATATATCGAAAGTGTTTCAGTCTGTATTAATTAGTTATAAGGTGTGATGTGTGTTAGGGTACCAGTTATTCTATCTGTAAATTGCTGGATGAAATGCTACTGTGATACAAGTATGATACGAGGAATTTGTTGTCTATAAGTTGTAATATAAAAACGGAAAATTCATCAACCTGGACTTGGACATCCAGTGAATTTAAGGATTATCCATTAGGAGGCTTCAGGGCCTCTGATTAGTTAACTGAAAATTTGTATATCGCTTGAGGACCGATAACAATAAAAACTTTGTCATATTGTCCTGACCAGGATCCGATTTTACCGAAAATAACTGAATCCATTTGGCTGTAATATGAGTATGGCTTAGTGGCTCAGTGTATATGATATACTTAGCCACACTTCACCCATCTTACGAATAAATATTATGATTCTACTCTGTAATTAATATTTTGTCCTACTTTTCTGTTCCCTATCGCTGAGCTCAACATTTTGTTCTATAATGATGTCCTTGTTAGGTAACTAACAGCAAAAAAGAAATAAATAAATGAGGAGAAACTGATATATCGACTTTTTTCTATCAAAAACTGTAAACGGGCGCTGCTATCGATGTTGAATGATACAACTTCTAACAAACCTTACGTAAAATATCGTGTTAAGTGGACTGATTGCTGAAGGAAGTTTTCAAATGCTGGAAATAATTCCCTACTGTTATTGGGCTGCTTAATATGAGTAACTAGTCAATAACGAAATGGTCAATGTCATCAGCCTGAAAACGAGAGCTCTCTTATAATCTACAAAGGTTGATATGGTTTGATAAGTCTTATCTATTCTCTCAAGTATCTCCCAGCCTTATCACTAAATTTTTCCAATAAGCCTGCAGATATGCATGATCTGCCATACCATGATTGTTAGATTACAACTCAAAGAATACTCAAACTGATTAGCGAATTTTCCATTGAGGTTGCGGAGAAATGCTTTCCACTATGCATCAGATCTGCTATAGACATGCATGTTTCATCTTTAGCCTAAACTTGTCAGTATACCCTGGCGGTCTAGCAGTGAAGAGCAATTGGTGGTATATACGTAACCCAGTGAAGGGTGTGATAGCAACATCAACACTCCTCTCCAAGTGTCGCGCATAGTGGTGCTGCCCATTGGAAACTCACGTAGTCAAAGGTCCTAACACCTGGACTGCCTTGAAGTCTTGACTACACATCCTCTTGCGCTTTCTATTTCGTCATTGTTTCTGCTTCTTTAAAAAAACCCGAAAAACGTAATTTCACTGAGATAGGAATTGTGTATTTGGATACAAAGTCTCAATAAAATTCTCTTTTTCAGTGGCGCATCTAGATTTGCATTTCAATCATTGTCGAACTATCAGGTCTGAGTATCTACAAAAGCAATCCAGGCTACTTATCAACTAGCTAACTAAGCCTGATCAAGAATACAGAACTGGTACCGCTCTCAATCCCAGCATTCTGTTTATCCTGTCTAGCTATTGTTCTATTGAATTCTTTTTATTTTACCTTCCTATGAGGAAATATTTTTTGTATTTGCACTAGTGCTAAGGGAAACCCCCTAGACAACCATAACCATCGACTTGGCCCTTAAGACGTTCTATTTCTTTTGCGCATACTTTTGGATCTCTAATGTTTCCATGAAGTCATGTATTTTATTACAATCATGAAGCATACTCAACTTCAATTCCTGGTCTACTTTACGATGTTTGTTTTTAAATGCAAACAAACATTTCAAAGACCCTCTCGCAGCGTTTCTGAGCGCGATAGGCTAACTCTACTCTCGAGAGGTTATCTAATGAAGGTAAGGTTTTAAGTCGAAAAAATTCTATACCATCCACACGTGTTCTTCCTATTTCCATCGCTTGCCCATATGCAAACACAAATGTATTTCAGGTATGTAATTATATCTATATATTTATTTTCAAATTGGTTAGTAGCACTGAACTGTTTTTCACGTACATCGAGGATGATTTTACTTCATTGTGGATGGACTGACGTTAATTGTTCTTCCTTCGAGTATAAGGAAAAGTATTCATCAGATACCGAATATAATTTATTTCAAACAAAGGTCGATGGAGTAAAAACGTATGTATGAATATTTTGCATAATTGTAGATCTTGTTATTTTCCAAGTCTTATCAAAAAAATTAATAAATTTAGCTCTGTAAAGATACCTCATTTTCCCGAACTAATACTCATAGTGTTCATGTCTGGCTGTAATATAATAATTCAAGATAATTTACACAGTAGTGTCGCAATAATTGTCTCGACAGAACCATGGGTTTTGTTACTGCAATATATCTGTTAGCAGCTGTAGCTCTTGTAGTGTACCTGTACCTCAAAAGGGTCTACAAAACATGGAAAAGAAGAGGACTCAACTATCTGGAGCCGGAACTCTTCTACGGAAACATCAGGAGAATGATGAAGAGGGAGATATCTATTGGTCAACAACTTTCGGATATTTACAACGAGATGAAGTTGAGGGGATGGAAACATGGTGGATATTTTGAGACGATCAAACCTGTGTATATGCCAATTGATCTAGATTTGATAAAGATGATAATACAGAAAGATTTTTGGCATTTTCCAAATCATGGATCGTACGTTAATGAGAGAGATGACCCAGCCTCGGCTAACTTATTCAATTTGGAGGACGAGAAATGGAAGAGTACCAGGGCAAAGCTCACACCAGCGTTCAGCTCAGGTAGGTAGGCATTTTGATAAAATTCATTTCATATTCATATCGAATGACACAGAGACGTGATAGATAATCCTGATTCCTTTATTGTATTGTTATTTTTTTTTATTATCCCACAATTTTCACGCATAGTCAATAACATTATCTGGGGGGCTCAAAACTCGTTCTAAGCTGCTCTATACATTGGGATTTCCAAGAAAACCCAACCAATTCAAACTTTTGGTAAAATTCTAATTCAAGTAGTGCATTTGCATTCTATCATTTGTGTGCCTTCAGTCCTTGCTCGAGTTAAATCAGTCTATTGTACTCATAATTTTCTTTCAAGAAATATCATTAATAATTATCAAGTTAAAGAGCGTGATGAGTATATCAACTGTATCCATAACCATTATCCGCCTAGAGTGTGAGACTCTTCCATATTGACTAAAACTAGTTCAAAAAGTTTACGTATAGTGGGCTAAATCAAATGAGTCTATATATGTGATTGCACTATTGTAATTGAAGCTATTGAAGCTACTTTTTTGTTTTGATGCTAATTCACGTATTTCATGTGTAAATTAGTGCTAATTGGCAGGTGGTCGTTAGTAATAACTGAATGAATAATTATCGACTGAGAGCACTTGATGATTTCAAAAAATCAGTTAGTTAATTCCGGATTCAATATGGACCATTCAAAACCATTTCTTGCTTTTTTAAGAGATGCGCATATATTCGTGTACATGATGTAGTTAGGTTATTTTAATTCTGTATAATTTTCTGAATACTAACGCTAATTAGAAATATTATCAACACTTCATTTATTCATATTTATTGTCCTGTCGAGTTTTTTATAGTGCAAAATATGATTATTGAAGAACTTCTTCAAATAATATGCATCAAATACAAGTGTGAGATAAGATTTTAATCAATCCTACAATCAATAGATTGTTAAACGTAAATGATGATTCTTAGGTAAATATCGAACATATGGCGAAATAGCTCCATTTGTTTATTATCTGTCCATAAAAAAGCAAGAAATATACAATGATAAATAAAAGCTTCTGAAACAGTGACTTCTGGCTTAAATTTCCTCACATATTTAACAATAACTACGAGTTATTATTGCTGGTCTATCTCAATTTTCAGGAAAACTTAAAATGATCTTCCCAACAATTTGGAAATGTTCTGAGGCTCTCGACGATGTCCTCAGGAACATCGAGAAAACCAATCTACCCATGGATGCCAAAGACGTTCTTTCTAGATTCACGACAGACGTCGTAGCAAACGTCGGCTTTGGAATAGAATGCAACAGTCTGAAGGACCCCAACTCTCCCTTCAGGGTGTATGGAAAAAGAATATTTGATCTTAGCTTCTTCAGGATGTTGAAGAGGATGGCAGGGGTGATGATGCCAAGGTCATTCCTACATCTGGTCCGTTTTAGGAACACCGATCCAGAGATAGCAAAATTTTTCACTGAAATTGTTGCAAAAACGGTCAACTATAGGTTAGGGTACTTCTATTCAACTTTAACACCTAGCATCAATACAAAAGTAGTTGCAAAATGTTTAATTGATATTATTCAATGTAACAGAATGGTTTCCTGATAACTAGGTTACTTTAATGTAAGAAACGCCATGTAGATGCTTCACGGAAAGAAAAGTTTGACTCATTATGCGAAATCATGGTTTGCGTATCTTTTTTCTGGATTTACTTGATATTTTCACAAAAAAATTACGTAGCGAACATCGCTATTTTTGCATTTGATGATCCTCATTACAAGAAAAAAATCAGCAATAACGACATAAATTGTAGGTTTTTATTAACGGATGCTCCTACAAAAATTAAAACTAACTTATCCTCAACCTTATTGCAGAGAGGAAAACAATGTATATCGAAAAGACTTCATGCACGTACTGCTCCAACTGAAGAACAGAGGAAAGATAACGGATGACGACTACGTGCCATCAAAGAAAGACAGAGGCTCATTTATCTCTAATGATGAGCTCACCACCCATTGTCTCACCTTCTTCGCAGCTGGCTTTGAAACGTCTGCCACTGCCATGTCATTTGCTTTGTATGAGCTGGCGAAGAACCAAGACATCCAAGACAAGTTGAGAGATAGTATACTGAAGACCCTGGAAAAACATGGAGGAAATATGAATTATGAGGCTATGGCTGAGATGACCTACTTGGATAAGGTTTTTCATGGTAAACGGAGTAGTAGTAGAACATGTAGCTAAAATGGTGCTTAGTTTAAGGAATATTGAATATTTTAAGGAGTTCAAAGGAACGTACAAGACGGTTGTACATACTGGATGTCAATTCTAAGACTTCCCAGTCATTGTCTATCTTTCTGTGCATAGTAAATAAACCGGAAAGACGCGTCAATTTTCTCTTAAAGAGGGATACGTTGCAACAACATCTGCAGCTCCGTGGATTTAACCCTTACAATCTTAAATGGAAAAGAGGATCAGGGGACACATCATTTTGAAGGCTGTTTAATTATATATTCAATAATTCCCTAATTTATAATTTTTTGTTTATTAGTTTAGAAGAAATCGCGTAATTTAAACGTAATTCAAACATGCCTGCACATTTAGGGTAATTATAATATTATCGAATAGGGGATATATTGAGATGGACCCCTCTTTAACCTCCTAAACTTTAAAAATTGATCTATTAGTAAACTTCGATGATAGTTAGTCGGCACATACTTAATGATATACTTCTGTTTCGGTATCTGCTGGTAAAATGCACCTGTTTAACTACTCTTGCGAAAATGTTCTCAAGTTTTTTTAAGCAAAATTTTATTCCAATAAATTTTATGGATACCGATAATAGATAAGCAGTTCATATCCTCTTAATTTTTGACAATTGTTTCTTGCAAGATTGAAATTATGCTTCAATTGAAATAGCCACCAAATGAAAATTAAACCTTTGCACTAGACTTTACTCTTAGTCAAGCGATGAAAATAATGTCACCTAACCATATCTGTCTATCAACTGATTGAGTTATAAGTAATATTTAAAATAGTGATGCTACAAACAATTAATTATCTGAGTTTTAATCATCTACATCTTCAGAACGCGATTTCCTCGAACCTGGTAATAAAAAAAGAATTTTTTCAACAGAGATTTAAACGTAATTTGAAATGATGTACAGCTTGAACCCGTTTTCCATTGAAGAATTGATAAGGAGAAAAGTACTCATTATAAGCATTAAATGATTCTTTTTCCAGAAACACTAAGAAGGCATACGTCAGGAGCAGTTCTGCCAAGGGTATGTACTAAAAGGTACCAGATTCCGAATACAGAAGTATTTCTTGAACCAGGTGACAGAATCATGATTCCAGTTCAAGCAATACACATGGACCCTGAATATTACCCGGAACCTGAAAAATTTGACCCAGAAAGATTCAGTGAAGAGCTTAAAAATAAACGACATCCTATGGCTTACATACCGTTTGGTGAAGGGCCAAGACTTTGCATTGGTATGCATATTCAGAATAAATCCAGAATGAATAATAATTATGACACGTCGCGTCGAACTGCTCTTACACGGACAAAAACCCATACGACAGAATCATTGGTATTTAATATATTTTTGGGATTCAAGTCTGACATTGCTTTACCTCCACATAACTTAACATGTTTTTTGTTCAGGTTAGCGGATCATTTGAATTTATTTTGATTCTATCATTAAGCATCTCCGAAGAACTACGAGTTTCAGAGTCTGAGATATTTGCATTTAAATTATTGCTTCAGGTATGCGACTGGGACTCATTGAAGCCAAAGTTGGTATCGCAGCTGTAATAAGCAAGTTCAAAGTTACCTTGAACGAGAAGACAGAGTCACCACTGGTCTATGGAGTAGACTCACTGGTTACAACTGCTCGTGGGGGTATATGGTTAGACGTCCAAGAAATAAAATAATATATCGAAAGTATTTTTATTTGATTAAATAGTACTGTGATACAACTAAATTCCTTGTCTATAAGTTGTAATATAAAATAATCTGAATTTGTCGCATTTTTGTATCCTACAGCTGAAGATACAACGTCATTAATTGAAAATTTAAAAAAGTCTATATGAGCTTTGAGTAACTTTAGATTATCTATTCCTAGCAAACAGTCAAAATGATTATGAAAGTCAAACAAGTAAGACTTTAAAGGTCATCATTTTCCACATTAAAAATGCTAGAGCTATAATGCTATAATGCTTTATAGAACTTCCATGTCAAAGGTCCTAACACGTGGACTGTCTTGAGGCGGCAACAGATGTCCCTTACGACATCGATATACTTATTCGGTTAGTAATGCTGAGCAAACTGCTCATGGTATGCGGTGGTTTTCGATGGGTTGAGTCAGAAGATGAGTACGGATATATAATACGCTGCACCTTATTTTTCTAGTGATAAATTTAGTCCTAATAGTAAAAGTGTACTGAAATAAAGCAAGCAAATAGTCTGGCTAATATTTCAGAATGCCGCTAGAAATACTAAATAATAAGAAAAATTAATATCAAAACAATATCCATAATTTTTGCAGTCTCAAAAATTTGATGAATATTCCAGACTACTATTTTCATAAATTTTATTATCACCTTTAGTGAATATAAAATATTTATGACTGGACAAATAAATGGACCTATCCTTAGGTCTATCTTTTGAACAAAAAAACATTACTACCAGACTCACAAAGTGTTGTTTTGTGCCATTAAGATAACAAACTTATAAATGCGGACTGGGAAAAGAAGTTAGACAAAAGATTACTTCTTTCCGGACTACAATAATTTTATAACTTTTTCCTAGTGTGGTGTAGCAGAAGTATTTTCGGAAATCTCAAAATAGAGATATAGAGGGCAAATTTGAAATTCGTAGATGATATTTACTTGCAAGGAGATATCATACAGCAACGTAATCAAGCCAATTTAAATGTCAATAGCTGAAAAGTTCTGTTAATCCTCCGCCAATGAGCTTGATACAAATAATATATAACAGACAATATGATGAGGGCCTTTCAACATATATTAAAAAGGTGAACAAGGGTAATACTGTAAGTGCTTACAGAATTTCAAATGGTCGCTATAGTACAGTTCGCCTTTCTAATATGCATATGTCGTAAAGACGAACCTCAAACGCTTTTGGTAATCATAGTTATCAATATCTCGTAAAACATAAATTGCAAGTCAGCACTACTAAGTGCTGCCCTGGGTGTATGATGTACCTGAAGTAACAAAAGTGTTTTCAGAAAGATCAAAGTAAATTGAAAATTTACATTCATCATAGTAAAGTGGATAGAACAATTGCTGGCAAAGGAATTCCTGTATAAAAAATAAGGATAAATAAGGATTGGTCAAATGACCAAACATTGCGGGTTCGTCCATTATGGGCCACTTACCGATTTTAGAGTAAAACTGATAAGGTCAAAGTTATTAGCCAATGATATTGGCGACAAGGACTTCAAAGATTCATCTGTCTATATAGTATATGAAAAAGAATAGCCCAGTTCTCCTGATCCTCTCCGTAGATTCATCATACCTGCCGTGTTTCATCATAAGCTCCACCATTTTTTCTACGTTACGAATAACGACTGGCAGTAAAAAGCGGCTCAATAGGGAGGGATAGGCGCACCCTCGTGAAAGGGTACATCATAATACCTCCAAATAAATGTTCAGTCATTTGTAGACACTAACGAGGATAAATCTATTACAAAGGACTGGATTAAGGAACAGCAGTAAAGTATTAATTATCGACGGATTGAAATACAGACAAGGGATAAAATTGATAATATAACATGAAATACGCAACATTCAATCTATTCATGTTTATGGCGAGAGGTGAAGGAACGCCTGAATTTAATATTCCTGATTGATGCTCTGTATCCGGATTGAGAAGCAACTCGGATTAAATGCTACGATATAATTTTTCTTCAAATATGCCTTGATAGGTTTTGCAGATAATCTCTTTGAAGTTTGTTTTTCAGACATGTACTTTATAACTCGATTTTCTAACACAGCTTCCGGGATTCTTTAGCTCACGCCGATGATATGGATGGGGTACTTTGGAAGTTTATAAAATAAAATAAAATAAAATAAAATAAAATAAAATAAAATAAAATAAAATAAAATAAAATAAAATAAAATAAAATAAAATAAAATAAAATAAAATAAAATAAAATAAAATAAAATAAAATAAAATAAAATAAAATAAAATAAAATAAAATAAAATAAAATAAAATAAAATAAAATAAAATAAAATAAAATAAAATAAAATAAAATAAAATAAAATGAAATGAAATGAAATGAAATGAAATGAAATGAAATGAAATGAAATGAAATGAAATGAAATGAAATGAAATGAAATGAAATGAAATGAAATGAAATAAAATAAAATAAAATAAAATCAAATAAAATAAAATAAAATAAAATAAAATAAAATAAAATAAAATAAAATAATTAGTTTGATTTCAGACTTCCATTGTCTATAAAATTTCGAGTATCACGACGTTTCGATTGATGTGCTATCTTCAATCGTCTTCAGGTGAACTGGCGAACACGTTCCTTCCATGCCTATTTATACCCCGTCCGGTGACGTGTCGTTGTGCGCGGACTGTTCTGATTGGTTCCCGATGCGCGGTATTCCGGTCTGCTGACGTGGCTGTTTGTCGGTCATTGTTTGTTGTCTGGTCCAGTCGTAGTCTATTCATCTTCTTTATGAGTGGCTGCCAGATTGGTTTAATGTCTACGCTGGGTTTGCTGTACACTTTGCTGTTGTTGGTGATGAATGCCGCCTCCTTGAATTTCCTTCGATACCAATGCGGCTCCTTGGCAATAACCTTAGCGTCGTCCAAAGCTATTTCATGGTGCTCCGTCCATGCGTGGTCAGCTATTCCAGATTATCCTGTCTCTGCTCGCTGGGTGTTGAGACGATGTTCTTTGATTCTTACTTCTATCACCGACTAAACCTCGGCAGTTTTCTATGATTGGATTTATCATCAATTCCAAGGATCGTTCGTTTTTTCGCTCTGAATTAGTACTATTTACTATAACCAGTAATAATTCTTTATTCTAGCTAAACAACCTTAAAAGTTCCAATAGGACTTGATTATATTATTTATCAGAAACTAAACATGCTGCTGTTCCCTTATTGATGTGACTGTAACAGCTAAATAAGAAGAAATGTACAGCACACATAGAGCTATTAGGCTTAGTGAACAGCGTTCGTAAGGGATTATTAATTATCGATATGAACGAAATGGCGAAATAACGTCACACACGGAGCCTAAATTAGACTGTTTCTGATGTAAAAGGGTTGGATAAGCGGATTGGGGTTGAATTATCCGCGAGTGTGCAAAAGCTCTACACGCTCCCCCATATATACGTGCTTTGTTTTGTCTGCGTTACTGCGTATACTACATACTATTTTTATTGACAGGGTGAAATCTTGTTTATTCTTATGTAGAAGCTCTCGTCGGCAGGAACTTTTTCTAGGTAGTTCCAACGATAAAAACATACGGATGCTGTTTTGCACACTTAATTTTTAAATGATTTTAGCAAGTATTTTTTGTATCCAGTAAGACCTGGTACTTTTGCACTTTTTTCTGAGCCTGCGATCGAACGAAATACCTTTTTATTATTATTTGGTAGTATTGGTGTATCATAAGTAATATTCATAATGGCGGATAATTTCCGAAAAAAAAGTCAGAAAGCTTGCATATCTCCCTTTATATATTTTTTGATGTCTCACTCACTATATACTTAGCGTTCAGTGGCTCAGGCCAACGTAGACTCAATCTAGCTTTACCAGTATCTGTTGTTAACCTTAAAGAATCTGATCTACACAATGTCGATTGTGAGATTCACGGTTTGGTTCTGGAAAAGAAACTTGGCTATGGCTGAGGGGAATAAAAGG
The DNA here is from genome assembly GCA_949316355.1 of Bruchidius siliquastri. NCBI lineage: Eukaryota > Metazoa > Arthropoda > Insecta > Coleoptera > Chrysomelidae > Bruchidius > Bruchidius siliquastri. Next base: position 36,603,592 of record OX438533.1, on the reverse strand, counting down.
CCAACATCGAATGAAAATCCTTGTACAGGAGGAGGCACTCTTTATTTGCAAAACATCTCAACATCAGTATCAGCATTTCATTCACATAGGACAACGGGTAACCTCCCTCCGATACTAAGTTCTCAAATTTGGGACTTCGACAAGCTCTGGGCTACTGAAAAGAATAAAAAATACAAACTGAGTGCCTTAGAGCACTCCTTCTTAATCCAAATCCAAATCATCCCGTAACAAGTTTCAATCCTAGATTAAATAGAAGACCTTTCTCCTCGAACTCATATTATGTAGGATCCTATGCAACCAACAGATAAAACACTGATGCAACAAACGTGACTACAGACTAACGCCATTCTCCTTTCCAAGATACTGTCAGCGAAACCCGTGTCAAACAAGACACTATCCCGGATAACAAGGCGAAGGTAACTTATGACGAAGTGATGTACTAGATGCCTAAATGCAGTAGGATAATTAAGTGTCACAAGGTGATAATAAATGAGGGTCTGCCGGTACGGCGTCACCAGGAGGCAGAGCAATGTTGCTGTTGTCTCCTGATTAATGGCCTTCGTTGTGGCAATCAACGCAGTCGAGCTGTGTTACCTAAACATCGCAACAACGCGCTTTGCTACACGACTTCCAGCATCTTCCAAGCAGACAGCGGTTGCTAGATGTTTGCAGTTGAATCCCAATGAATCTAAAGTGATGCATTTTCACTCAAATTCATCTTCTTCGAATTTCAAAAAAATTAATGTATCTCTAAACTTGAATCAGTAGAAAAAATTAGAAGTCTAGGGATTATCTTCGATAGAAGACTAACATTTCACAATCAAGTGACCAGTATAATGCAAACATGCTGTAGTAAACTCAAATGCTCATATAAATTCAATTATGTACTTACAACACAATACTGATTTTTATAGGAAATCTTTTTCCTATAGTGCTGCCAACTATTATAAAAAGATTCCACCAAAGATTAGAAGTTAAATTTTTCAAGTATTCAAAAGTAAAGTAAAATGTATTTTATTAAATGACCTAATAGAAGTTTAGAGCCATGTATAACCGCAAATTTATTATTAATTTTTTCTCATTATGAGAATTTAAAATAGTTTTTTTGTATCCTTCAACTAGTTGGGATCGTCGGATACCCCGCCAGTATAAATAAAGTTTATTATTATTATTATTACTATTATTATAACAAAAATGAGATAGATGCTGTCCACTGTTTGTTGCTTAGATCATAGATTTAAGTTTGGTTGAAAGACCCGCTTAGATATTTGTCTGTACTCCAGAATAATATAAACAATTTATGATTAATAAAGATAGTTAACTTGGCCAAACTGAAGAAGGTAACCAGTCAGAACAGTTCAGCGACAACACGTTTTTATAAATCATGTGCTTGACTCGTGGAATTGCTTATCTTCAAGCATCTCTCTCTCTCTCTGTTTGGATTTCAAAAATAAAGCTTAGGATATATATGCTTACTTGATTACAAAGCAAGAGCAAGAGAATGATATATTATTTGTATCTATCATTTTGATATTTCTAAGGACTGCTCAGGCCTCTGGAAAATCAGTCAAAATCACGTAATCAATAAGATAAATTTGTGCAAACATTTGCTGGAGGATGGTACCAGAGGTTACTAGATCTAGATATGATATTTTTATGCATATGTGTGTGTGTGTTCTCCCCTTTTATGTTGTCCTGACTGTAATGAACAAGGGTCAAACCCTCATTCTTCGGGTGAACTGCTCCCCATGTACAAGGTGGTAACGATATATCCAGGTGGACCACTATGAGTGCCGTAAATTCAACCCCGAACATAGGGTCAAATAATAACTAATGCGCTAGGTTACACCGCACAAGCCACAAAACGGGCACTGTGAATTTTCTTGACCGCGGGTGTCTCGAGTTTCTCGTCATCTATGATCCCACAGTAAGCAAATTTGAGACACACCTTATCACATTATAATTTATTATCTTGATTTATATATGTGACTTTGAATCCCTTGAAATTCAGAAAAAAAATTCATGTTTCACACAGTTTGATTAATAAAGCAGCTTTTTTCACTGAGGGTTTCGATTTATAATTAAAAAATCGTCAGACTGCCAGATTTTTTTTAATTATAAAACGGAACGCGTCACTGAAATGAAGAGAGTTTTATTCGTGAGACTCTTTTCCAATACACAATTTTTAATCTGAATGATGGAAAGTTTCACCAAGTAAGAGCATCTACAATCTACAAAATATCTTGGAGGTTCCACGAGTCCAAGAAAAGTTCCTGCTATATATCAGTTTCAACATAAAATATTGGAACTGTGCTGAACCTTTGTTGTCAGATTGAACACTGAATTTACAGGAATACTTGTTAGTGGTAGAAAATAATCAATTCAGAACTAATAGTTAGTGTGATCGATTGTGAAACGGTGTCTGAAGGCATGTTTTAAAAGCTGTTTAGCACTATACAAGATGGCATGGCGTCATAATTCCTATGAAACTGTATACCATACTGTAAAAAACACCTCCGAAAATTTTAGGCTGATGTATTATCGGAGCAAATAGACTCATTTATCTGAAACAATAAATTCTACTATGAAAAACATTTGCAAAACCTTACAAAAAATGTTTAATCCTATGTGAAACAATAATAGCTCAACTCAATAATCCAGTCCTAAGCCTAACTGTATCCGAAGTGAAAAATAATTAGTCAGGCTGATAAACTCTATAATCTACAAGCATTGATATACACTCATTTAAGTTCTGAACACCATCAGCAGAAAAATTATTGCTGATCGGAGAGATATAGTAGAAATATACGAATTTGAAAAATTCACTTAATATTAAAAAAAGTTACTTAAACTTTGTTGCCGATATTGCCGATCAGAAGCACTCCAGTATATCTTCAAGTTAAGGGAAAGTTTCAAGTAGTTGTAAATCTTATTTCGATTTAAGATTAAATGATTTATGAAATATATTCATAAAGTCTATTTTAGTTTTCACGTGCAAGTTTAATGTATATTTTTTCAAAGTAGATAAATTATCGAAAAACTCAGTTTCCGAATCAATTGATCCTGATTTCCATTGATTGGCGACTTATATTTTTTACTAATTTTATTTGGTAGCCACTATACTCTTGTTACACAGTGTTCTTCCCTAGACTTCCATACACCTGAAAATTGTCCTGTTTTCAATGAACCGTATTATAATCAGAAACAAATGCTTCAGCACAACGTTTCGGTTTATTGAATTAAAATCATCTTCAACCTTTTTTGATATATACAGAAAAACAGAGCACACAAATTTTAAACTGCTTTCACCTGCCTTGGAAGCAGTTTTAATTTGTAAGTGGCTAAATTGAATAAACCGAAACGGCGTCGTGACATTTTTTTGTTATTTCACCTCACCGAAACAGCATACAAAAAATATATTTTCGCTGTTATGGCTTTTTTCGCTATATCAAAAAAGTGTGAACAAAACTGTGTATTCCACTATACAAAGACGCCGACAGACAGACAGGATGACGGATACACGTGATCAGCTTTCGATATGTTGCTCATGCATGGGAAGTAAAAATTATTATTACCATATTTTCTAAAAATATATATAAATATGCATTTGTTGGTTATAGTTAAACCTCTGGTAAAACACAAATTCAATCCACCCTAGGGAAATTCGTTCCGGCATTTTGTTTTCCTCTCTATGCAGCAGATAACAATACTGGAATATTTCCACCTGCAATCACATTATATTCGATATAATCCCGATGTATTCCAAAACTTCTCCCTCTCTCCACATCATTGTTCTGCCACATTCGCTCGTACGCATCAAATTAAATTATATTCCAAATATAAATCTAACCGTAATTCCGACTGGACGCGCTTTGAAATCATTTTTGTATTACCAACAGCCTTTTGAAACCGTACACCAAAAAATATTCAGTTGGAAATATAAACATATGCGTAGGTTTTGTTTGCTACATACAGAGTGATTTCAAAAGTGATTTATTGTGAAGTTTAGAAAAAATCGTTATGTATTTTCTCTTCCCTGACGTACAGAAAAAGCCAATTCAATGAACTTCTGAATATATAAACAATATGTAAGCAAACTTTAATTTGTGCAGCAATATTTCTAGAAAATTCATCGAAGCTACCATGTCTAACATTTCCAGCTATGTTGAAAATAAAAGCCACCAAAAATTATTCTTTGTTTGTAATGATGTCAAAAGGACTTTGATGAAAATACTATGATTCTGTTGAGAGTATAAGCACTACGAAGAAAAATATTAGGGACTGGGCAAACATAAACATATACTTCGTAATAAAATAAAATGAAAGTAGAAAATGATTTTGCTACAGTTCTGGCCGGACTTTGGTGTCGAGGCAGCATAGTGACAAGAAGAATATGACATGGCTATGAAAGACCTCTAGAAGGTACTCTCCAAGTTTCCTTAGAAATCTCCATACCTCAAGATGTGCTTCTGTATAGAAAGATCTAACATGTTCAATATTGATCAATAATGTAGGTAATGAAGAAATTATGTCGAGAAGAGTGTAGTTCTCACGCAATGTTACTTTGGAGACAAGGACTTGATGGTTTTTGGAGCTGTTGATGTTTTAAATTTGAAAAAAAAAACTAACTTCTGAAAGAACCTAGATTTAGGTATATTATTTCATTTGAATGAAATACAAAATATGCAATAAGATGTAGGATGTACTAACCAAAAAAAGTAAAAAGAGATTGTCGGGGATTTATGAATCACCCTGGTAAATAAAAGTATCCTACAACTTTGGTATTCAAAATTTGTTTTGCGTTGTATTATAAATATAGAAATATGTTACTCTACGAGATCCTTGACTCACCCGATACAAATACATAAAAATACATGAAATATGACACTGAAGCACTCCACTTTACAGAACCACCCTATCTATACGTATACACATGTTTGTAAAATGATAAAATAATAACCGTCGCCAGCCGAGAGTATCCCACAAAGCTGCTTTACAAACGGATCGTTCAATGAATAATAACACTTGTAATCTAGTATGCTAGAGCCGTTTGATGGGAAATACTCAGTAGTGCTGTCGCTGTTTTAGTGTCCTCGAACATATTATTAATTAGTGCAGAAAGGTTTTGATGTGCCATAGGCTGTGTGCATACCACTGTCCACAAACAGATCGAAAAGCTCTCGGTGCGGCCCTATTCGTTGACCCGTCAACCAAAACAAAATTGTTTCCATAGGAATTTATGAAATTTACATTTTCAGCGAACTCGATCAAGTAGAATTATTAAATTAAGTTCAAGCGGCATGCTTTGCACTCTAATAGTCGCGCACTACTAACTTAAGGTATATTTTGCACAGTTATAAAGTTTTTTCTTAATTTTTGTACCAGACCTAATATTTTGGAGATGGAGTCAAGGGGGGGGGGGGGGGTGCGGGCGTCTGAAGGGGGCCCAAAAATAATCAAACGTTTCACATACCAAGTGTATGCTCTCAACTATGCATCAGACCTTCTATAGACATACATGTTTCACCTTTAGCCTAGACTCGTCAGTATAGCCTGGCGGTCAAACTGTAGATAGTGATGGGATGGTATACACGTACTCAGTCAAGGATGTGATAGCAAGATCAACTTATCTAAGTGTCGTCCTCTATGGGAACGGCTATTGACAACTTACGAAACCAAATGTCCTAACACCTGGATTGCCTTGAAGCGGCAACAGATCTCCCTTACGACATCTGTGAAGAAGGGTTTACGAAGAACAAGGGATGTCGCTGTAAATCAGTCCACCCTTGTTGACAGGTGTCGTGAATGACTGCCGCTTCAAGGCAGTCCAAGTATTAGGCCTTTGGCTTCGTAAATTGTCAATGGGCGTCCACATAGAGGGCGACACTTGACAGATGAGCTGATGTTTTCAAATGCTGTTTTTTATAATTCTCTGATTTTGTTATAAATTCTCATTATCATGGTCAGCGAGTGAGAGGATATTAACACTTTTAAGTCATGCTTCAGCTCTAGTCGGGATTTCCGACGCGAACTTCGCTTGGATGTAATGAAATCCTCATTCATTTTTGAAGATCAGGATAGTCACAAATAATATACAGTCACAGAATAGGGCACTGGCCGCGTCGAAACTTTAGCCATATTTTTATTGAAAATCTATACAAATACCCAAGGACATGTGACAATATGATAAGTACGTAGTAATCACTTAAAAATACATATTCCAATAATATTCCAAATTATAGAGTATCTGTTCATTTTACCAGCTTTCAACTTGGTGAAATTTCGAATTGTAAAGTTTTTTCCTTATTAGAGTGATGATGATATTCTTGCACATCCTCTTAGTGAAATCGCTGCTTGTGTATTTTTACTTTACTAATAAACTTTTCGTTGAATGTTCTAAATTAGTTCCTAGTATAAAGTTGATTTAGGATCCCAAGTTTCCTGCCTGATTTATGAAGATTAGCATCTATTATTTCAAAAAAAAACGCTAAAATATTTCTTTTATCGCTACGAGCTCTGTCGACATACGTATTCAAGCAATCCCTCTATTTATAATGACCGAGCAATGTAATAAGCTATAGAAAGCAAATACAAAATTATTAACTTGACTAACTTTTATGTATCAGATATTTTCTTTTTATTTTCTTTGTAATGGCTCCTGAGCACAGAGGGTATTCTCTCTCTTCAGGTTTACTTGTATCTCCTATGGAGAATGGATACTTGTAAATTGCCAATAAATAAATAAATGAATAAATAAATAAATAACGACTACTGCCCTAAATAATCACATTACCAGTAACATATATAATAAGAATCAATATCCGCTGCGGTCTCCCCGACCGGACTACGGCGATTAAGGGTTAAGTTCTCGGTATAGCTCTCAAATCTCCCGACTGATTTATTCAAGTTAATTTCTGTTGGACCGAAATCGGTGCCGTTGGCCATATATGACTGTCCGAATTGGCACACCTAACTAATTTTGTAAATTAGGGAAAGTGCCATTAGAGCAGCAATCCCAGATTTCACTTTGCTTCCCCTCAGCGCGCCGAAATCACATTGGGTTTTCTCATACCAATAAAGCTGAATTGGTGGGGTTCTGCGACTAAGCCAAATTGACTGTAATACTTCTTTTTTACCGACTTCAAGGAAAGGAGGTTATTAAATCGACACGTATGTTTGTAAAATGGTTGTAACTGCAAGATAATCACATATGGTAATCTCTTAAGGCTTCCAACAGAATATACAAAACTGTATAGGTGTATGAATGTTTGTATGGATGTATGTTTGTTCACACATTTCTGTCAAATGAAGATCTTTTTCTTTTAGTGACGAATTTCGATGGGTACTCAAGTCAAAGCTGGACTGTCAGATTAAAATGCTTACAAAAGCTACACAGGTTACTTGTCCGATGATGATTCATTGAAATATAAATCGAAACGCGTGACTGCAAGAAAGTTCTTAGAAGTTACAATAGTAAATATTTCATCAAAATCGGTTCAGTAGCTTTTATTATGTGGACTAACCCGTACACAGAAAAAACAGTCGGTTTGCCAAGAACCCAGGCTCTGATTCAAGGAGATGAGATTGCATTCAGTATTCCTCAATTACAGCAATATTTTAACCAATCGGAGGTGCGTACTTGATAACTGATTATATCGTATTATCGATACAACTACAAGTTGTCTTTGCCTTCCAATGCATGATTCAATTACAGCTTTTCATCGAATGGCTTATAATTTATTGCCTTATTAATTCATGAACTAACACATCTTTTTGTCAGGACAGCATATCAATTAGCTACTTACATGTATGTGTAACTGCCTAGTTATCATCCGAATAGGCTTTCTGCAACATCTCTATGGAATGCATCCATCTCCAACTGCCAGAATTGTGTTATAATTTCCATTACATCTTAGTCGAACTTCTCGTAAGTTGCACACAGTCGACCAGTCTGCGCTTAGTAGCTATTACCAAAATTACTTCCTGTAGTGACAACTCCAAGTTTGTCTCGAGCGCTACGTATGACGGAATAAAGCAAACACTACTGCAGCTCTCACACTGGAGAAATCAGGGAGTAGTTAGAGATATTTATCTTTATATCATAAATACGACGGTACCTTCCAATTTCATTAAGATACTGTCAGAACTCAAACAACAACAAATCTTCAATCCCTTGACTTTCAAGTACAACGTATGTCTTGATAGTTTCGGCATTAATTACTTTATTACATCGTTTTTAATTAGCCCATAGGTATCATACACCAGCTTTACATTTCTGATAGGTAGAATTATTTTTTTTATAAACTGCGGAGGATGAAAATATCTCTTCACATTTATCTCAAAACAAGTAGATGAGAACGCAGAGGTACTCCAAAGGAGGGAACTTTGGAAGAAGCTCGTTAGACGCGTTCTACGCTCGACCTGGTGAGGATACGACCTTTAAGCTCCTCTAGTATTTGCTGTACTGGCGACTCTGGGTGTTATTATGTGAGACAGCTCAATCGCCAGGATGATATCTATAAACTAAAGATACTTCAGCCACCCTTCTTCGATTTTCTAGACTTTGGATGTGTTTTTGAGGTTAGGTGCACCCACTAGAAGTATTGCTAGTTTCTGGATCCAGTTTAGAAGCTTCAAGGAGTGCTTTGGAGTGCATTCCTATACACGTGAGCAGTCCTCCAGTCATTGTCCGATCTGAGCCTTCTAGAGCAGCAGCAGCTGTTTCGAAGTATACAATTTCCTGAGCGGAAAATAATATGATGGTTAATTCCCAGAAGCATGGAGGACGATTTAAGTACCTCCATCTTTGTCAGGGTTGTTTTTTGAATAATGTTTACAGATGATAGAACTTCAACTATTAGCTCCTTCAAGTCCACCTCCTCATTTTTTACCCATTCAAAAATACTTTGCAAATAATTAGGTACTTCTAAAGCATCAAAAAAAGAAGTTTGAGTTTATTTTGGTTCTTGCCACATTAGTGGACTGTTAGTGTAAAAATTTCATAGAAATCCATTTTGTGCTTTTTTGGTTGAAGAACACCGAAGAACTACTGGACAGCCAAAGTCAGATACAAAGACCGACAGAAGTAAGTGACACGTTTTTCCACATGCGTTTTGTGTTCTTGTTCTACCCAGAATGAAAGGTTATCAAAATGGAAGGGTATGTAAAAATTTTGTGAGACATCAGTGAGCCGATTATACTGTTTAACCAGGCGTTATAGTTGTAAATCATGAAATTGACAACTCAAAATTGAGGATTACCATTTTTTTGCCCCCTCAATAATGGATTCATTCTGACAGACACTACCATGACAGCACGCCACTGTCAGATCCTAGTCTCCATTCTTGTGCCTCTATCCAAGTTGTCGGATATGTTTTAGTCTTAGTAGTGTTGAAGATCGTCGTTGTATGGAAACTTTCGCGGGAGGAAGTTCAGTCTAAGTAGCCCCCTCGCTGTGATCCAGATTAAAATTGCTTCTTAGCGATACCACGTTACCTATAGCTATCTCTGCACTACAGAAAGACACCTGTAAGCATTTTTATCACATACTAATACACCATGTGAATGTATTTCGAACTAGTTTGTCAGTAATTATCATTTAGACATTTGTTCTTATATTCCAAAACAGAATATATAAAGATAAAAACTTGATACGCTATTAAATTGTGTCTTAGGCTAATACAGGTAAGCTACTACTTCAAATAACTCGTTTTATGACTAGTCAGTTAATAAAACGATCCTAAAGAATGACGTGGAGTAGGTTGACGATGTACGTCACATGCAATAATATATATTTTAGATAGGATTCTATCATTTCAAGAGCATCAAAAATTTTTGAGTTTGCGAATTTCCATATGTTACTGTAGAGCAATTGTGGTTCATGGAGATTCTAGAATCGTCGGTCTCTATTCACCGAATGATTATGATAGGGCGTGACTTCTGATCTAGCGTTCTGCCACTGGACTGCCACCGAGTCTATGTCAGTGGTTGGATAGATTTTTCAGAGACCGATCATTATATGTGGTGGTGGATGGATGATCAGGAGCTTTACAGATAACAGCGCTCTTATTTTCTGCAAGGAACCAGCCAACCCACTACCATCTAGTGAGACCATATATCGACAACAGGTTTTTTTGGATTAGTCAGAACATCGAAAGAATCGTTGTCGAATGCGGATCTACAAATGTAGCTTATCTGCTAGCTGTTGGATGCCCAATTCTTGAGCTATCATCCATCAAGCCTCTGGGAATTAACATATTCTGAAGTACCTAGGCATTCTACCTTTGCGAAAGGATATCTTTGAACAAAACTCCATTGCAGTTAAAGAAAAATCTATTTTTTCTGTATTATTAAGGCAAATATGTATGTTTAACAAGTACAAAGGAACGCTGGAGCTAAAAGTATATCGAGGATAAATTTCTAAGCTTTTTGTTTTCGAAATCTATGCCGTCACTGATCAAAACTACGAAGTCTTGTCTTATCCTTAATGTAAAAATGTTATCAAAACGTTCCGCGTTATAGACGAACAAGGACTACGAAACAGTTGACAGCTGACAGCCAGGCTACAGACACACTGACAGGCAGACGTAATTGAGTAACAAGACTTTCAGTGATGTAGCTGTATACGCCTTAAGAGAAACATATCTCTATATTTCTTTCAAATCCAAGATTTTTTACAGTTAAAGTACTTCTGCCGCCCAGAGACATGAGAAGTAGAATGATTATTGGTTTTCAATTCTAAAGGTAGTGGTCAAACAACACTCACAGCCTAGTAACAAAGCCCTGCTTCACACAACGTTTAAATGTTTGTTGATGGAAACGCCTTAAACTGGGGAGGTTATCGAGTTTGCCATTTCGCTCTATATGAAGTTGACACGAGTGCGGCTTCAGAAATGTGCATACACAGTCTCACCTCAAAGTTAATTCAACTTCAACTTTGATGTCAATATATATGTGCACGGTAACTCACTCAACGACGCGGTGTCGAACGACAAGTAATTTCAGCTACTAAATGAGACCGAGAATTATTACTCTGGAATAAATGGTTGTTAATTTTAATGGAAAATAACAATATTCCCGTAATACTCATATGAGTATGAATCTTGCTGAGAAATCTTCGCTCAGACTTGCCATAGGTCCTATTTTGATATTGGATGATATTTTGTAGATAGGGATTCTAGTACCTAAATCCCTATCTACGGAGTGGATAGACAAAATACATAGAAAATGATGGCTCTTATTGTTAAGAGAAACCATATTTATAAATATCTATGAGAAGTTTAATCCTGCCGAAATGAAAGACATAAGGGTGATTCCGTCCCTGCTTGCCCTCACACAAAACAATGGAACCGTAAAGCACCCCGAATGTGGGGTATTAATTAAGTAGTAAGGTTCATCATAAAGCCGGCTGGTTGCGTCTCTTTAGAACATTCGCTGTATTAAAAGTGTTAACAAACTCGGAATATCTTGGCAGAAACGTCGGCACCCCTCTTGAGACTGTTCACATATCTCTGCAGGAACAGCAGTAGAAAGGGTGTCGTGGATAAAGAAACTTGATCTAAGTATTTTAGAACATCTTTGAGAAGAGACTGATGTGAGTAGATTGGATGGCAGACTATTTGAAGGCTGTCTCGCCAATGCAAGTAGTAGTAATGAAAATGCGGAAATTAAATTCATCGAGCTTTCGTCCATCGTTACATTGTGCATCCTCAAAAATTACTTTAAAGTAATAGTAAATTATAATATTACATCGCACGCTTCCAAGCAACCAAAAAGGGTGAAGTAGGAATACCTGTGAGACAGAGAAGAAACATTGAAAACCTGGATAATTAAATTGTGTGAGCTTAGATTGTTTCATCAGCCAACTCGTTGAACCCAGATCAGGCTACTGAAGGGTTGTAAAGACAGATGATTAATATTTTTGTCAACATTCTTTGTTCTTCGAGGTCTCCCAAATGTGTGTCACTGCTTGGATGACAGTGTTCCACATTTCGTTTTGTTCCATACTGTAGGCAGCTCTTAGTGTTTTTGATGTGGCAATACATGATCTCACAGATTTTGGAAATTTTACCAACGAAGGTGCTGGATCTGTATTGTAAGATCACATGTCATCACGTTTTAGATACCTGTTTGGATATTTGCACGTTTGTCATGACTAGATGATGAGAAATTGCTGAATAGTCAAATTTCGAAGTGGCGCTGCCCATTAGAACCTTTACAAAGACAGAAGTCTGCTTAATAGATAAGTCTAGGCTAAAGACGAAACAAGCGTAACTATATCAGCTTACGTATATAGTGGATAGTGCACAATTAAAATGCTGAATCTAAACTCCGGATAAATGAAAACTCAGAACAAGAAAAAGCTTTTACGCTAACTCCCCAACTCCCTATGTATAATGACATTTTCCCGCATTCTGCTGTTTACGTTTCTCCACTTTTAACTGGATTCGAAAAAGATTCGTAGTATTCCAAACTATTTAATTCAATGCATGAGGCTCAGCACACACTGAAAGTTAAATTAGGGTTTTGACATACTTTCCATGGATAACTGAGTTTGTGCTAATTGGATTCAAAACAGCGTATTGTCGTGAGATACTGTTTTGTTAACGTTGTCTGTAAAGGGGCAGTGGCCAATTAGCAAACTTGCAACCTCTCGGACAATATTTCTTTGTGCATCTTCTGGAATCTACCAGCGGCCACAGCATCAGCAGGGAACGCTGGAGTCATGGGTTCGAGTGCCGTGTCGTGTCAAAAAAAAACTATACCTTTCTCAGTCAAATGTACGTCATTAACCCCTTTTCTATGTTACTACAGCTATGGATGGTGGTATAATATATGATACAGATTTCGTACTCACCAAACTGGTTTTTCAAAATACTCGTATACTCTGTACTCACCTGAAAAATAAAAGAATGTCAATTAGTACGTTGGTGACGAATTGTCGGAGATAGAAATATAATATGAACAATATAACTAATGGAAATAATTTAATAAACATGAATGAACCATAACATCATAATACCACGAAAAAATATATTATATTGAATTAAATTGTCGCGATCATTATAACTTCTGAAGACTTCACTGATGTGTAGGCGTGAATTCACGACATTCCAATCTCACAGTGTAAACTGTTTGTGGAAAGTGTTCCATCAGTGGGCTGTGGAAAAGCCGACAAAAAAAGCTCACATCGCCGCTGACAACACGTCCCCGATTTTACATAATAAAGCGGCCGATAAAATTCATTAAAAGTTGCGTCCCACAAGCTGTAAGGGGCCAAAAAGGATCAAGAAGAACGAGAGGACAGGGGGCGAGAGGCTGAATGTCGACATGTCATCTGCAGCGCGACGACATCCAGGCCAGCACAGGAGACATCATCATAGGCGTGCGATAAGAAATTATTCGGTTAAATTGACAGTAGGATCAAAATATTGGGCTTTATATAGATTATAGATTATCTCAGCTGGATAAACACTACAATCATTTCGATTGAATTGTAATAATGTAAAAGTAATTCAAACATATATCGTTATTTTGATATAAAAATATTTGTCTTGAATTCTACCTGTGGTCGCATATGCTGTACGGGGTAGAACTTTGGGCTCTCAAGGCCTAGACACAAGAAGTTAGAAGCCTTTGAGATGTGGCTCCAACAAAGGAGCTTAAGAATCTCTTGCACAGCCAGAATAACAAATAAAGAACTGTTACTAGGGTAGGACAGTGGAGAAAGCTTATACTAACAATAAAAGGAAAAAATATAGTATAACTAGGCCACATCTTCAGAAGTAGCAAATATTAACTACCACAAATCATTATACAAGGAGGAGTTGCGGAAAGGAACTGTATAATGGAAAATCCTGGCAAAGCATTAGAGAATGGATACTTATAGACGTAGGGGAAATGTTTTACGTACGAGTATTTAAAGCATTAAAACAGAGAGGTTGGAAGTTGAGAGGTGAATTCAAATCTTTTGTGTCGACTAGACACCGATCCTGTTAGAAGCAAATAGATTTATCTGTTTTCGATGTCATTTCGAACAAAGTGGAGAATAAAACTGAAGTAACTTAGTTAGTTAAGTCAAAAATAGGTGTTAATAGTTTTTGTGACTGTATAAACATATTGGGCTAATTGTCTAATCAGAAACAAAAAATGCAGAAATGTTTTTGATAACGACTAAAATCTGTCTGAATAAAACAGGAAATAGAATGTCGTCCATACTTGCTACATTAGTAAAGCTTGAATAGCATATTCAAACGCGTTAATGTTTCAAGGTAACATTGCTTTTCATAACTGAAAACAAACTAAAAACTAATAATTCAGAAAAAAGAGGCGTGCCTTGAGAAATCTGCGAATTGTCATTTAATAATATGGATAATTTATGAACAGATACTAATTTTTTTCAAGTGAATGTACACTGCTCATGCCATATTTTTTCCACTATGGTTGATCATGAAAAAATTATCAGAAAGGAGGATATTCAAATTATCCTGTTTATTTACTTTCAAGTGACATTTTCTTAAAACAAGAATTTTTTTTAGTCTTCAATGTTTGCTATTCGTCATTGTTTAAGGAACAATTCAGTCAAAATTTAAGTTGAAATTAGATCGGAATTTGATGGTTTAATGGTCTTTTCAGACGGGAGGAGGTTAAATCAAGCACCAAATACTAACATCGACCATAACAAAAAGAATCTGAAAAATCACCACTTATTCAACTGATTTTGATGGCTTAAACTGTTCATGGAGCTCTAAGGATTTTTCCATATTATTATGAGGTTTAATTTTACAAGAACGATATACCAAATATTACTCTAGCACATAAAGGCATAAGATTATTCAAATCAAGTCATTTTCAACAGAACTACCCAACTTTGTGGCTCATTATCCATATTTAGGAAATAGATTACAAACTTTGGTGAAGCAAAAATCCTTCGTGGACACTCCAACTGTTAAGGTATTTTTATGAGCAGAGAAGTAGTTGAGCTTAACCTTATACACATAATTGAGATTGAGAGAAAGTTGGTTTTTTCCCAGAAGCTTTTGGGGACGCCCGTGAGTAGGAATGCCGACTGACGGACGCAATTA
This sequence comes from Bruchidius siliquastri, assembly GCA_949316355.1. Taxonomy (NCBI): domain Eukaryota; kingdom Metazoa; phylum Arthropoda; class Insecta; order Coleoptera; family Chrysomelidae; genus Bruchidius; species Bruchidius siliquastri. The sequence goes on along the minus strand of OX438533.1, from coordinate 36,588,509 downwards.
TGAATTGAAAATTGAGATCGGAACGAGGCGCGCTTGTGTATTCCGGATATTGTCTGCTACATTCACTCCAGATTTTTACATGACGTTTCGTTCCTGTGTAATTTCCGATTTTTCATCGGGTAGCTGCAGACACTGCAGATCAGTGTAGCCGTTGGATGGTCTCCAACAAAACACAGCCGTCTTCATTCCAGAAGATGACTATTACTTTTAAAACTCTTTCTCTGTATAGCGTAACTCCTGAAACTTACCCTGCGGTTGTCTATCTTGTTCGTCCTATTTTTCACTGGCCCCCTTTTGAAACCACATATGAATAGATAAATTATATTTACTAACGTTGCGCCTGCCTTGGCAAGTGTATATATCATGACAAGCATTGACATCGCTGACATCAAAAAAAATAAGTCAATGGAGTATCACCAGCAGATGCTTGAAGCACATTTGCTGTAGTTAACTTGTGTATTAAGAATAACAGGCCCCATAACAGACCCCTGTGGGCTCTTGAAGTATTTGTTGACATGACTTGTCTCCCGTCAACACAAGGTATAGCTTACATCAAACACTGTGGTAAAATCAGCTTCCAAATAGGTTGATATGTATAACATGATCAGAAGTTGCTTTCAACTTGAAACCTAAGCAATCCTAACGTATACCCAGTTTTTCTGAAACCAGCTCCAGATCATAGTATTAAATAGCATACATTACTTATATTAGGTCATTTCAATAGCATTCAGTCAAGTTTCCAATTTTGCTCTAATATATACAATTATACAGAGTAGAACTTTTGGGTTGCAGATAAAAATCAGATTTATATTTGTATCTTTGTTCCTTTCCCCCAATCTAAATCCTTGTGTTTTAAGACAGCATAATGAATATAGTTTACATAATATCCTGGAAATTTGGAATGTCCCAATTATTTGACTAAAGCTGTACCTTCAGAGGGGAATACTCAATGAGAGTTTTTTAATTTTGGTAACTCTGGATTCTTACATTTTCATATCAATGGAATGCAAATATTTTCATACTGTAAGATAGAAGAGGCTTGAATATTTAATGCTCATTACAGCACTAAGAGAATTGAGTTATTTGATGGGTCGTCGTTTGTTGATATAATTTTCTTGAACTCCGTCGTCACAAAAGCTTTACTATAATTAATATAATATGTAAATAACAATGAATTAACAAAAACGATAAGAAAAAAACTTCTTAGTGCAATTAAAATTTTTTTAATATCGATGTTTGCATAACTCTGCTGCTGACTTCGATTGGATTGAGAATTTATGTTTCAAAGAGTTCTGAGTGATATGGTCACTCCAGCCGTCTCCAAGTGAACATTACATTATTGAAGATGATTGTAGTTACCACACTGAACGAAACGTTATGGAACAGAAATAGTCAAAACCATGGAAGCCCGAAGCAGAAGCGACTATGATTCTTCTGAAGATAATTCCGTTGTAATTAATTGGCGATCAGTAGAAGGAGGATAAAATAACGTATAGTTGACTTCGTAAGTTGCCAATGGGCGTCCCCATAGAGGGCGACACTTGGAGATGAGTTGATGTTGCTACCTCACCCTTGCCTGGGCTACGTATATACCACCCAATTGCTCTCTAGACCGCCAGGCTATACTTACGAGTTTAGGCTAAAGACGAAACATTTATGTCAATAGCATGTCTGATGCAGAAAACAGTGGAAAATAGTGAAAATATTTTCACTGCAAGTTTTAATCTGTTCCACCTAATTCTTACGATTATGATAATTGCTGGAGATGGAGAAGGAGAGCGAATTTTCCTATATTTGGAATGAACTATACCTTTTTTGAAGAAACAATTCAAGATTGTTCAGTGCTGCCATCAGATCTTAATGAATCGATAAATTTGCTGGAGCAAAAGAACAAAGAATCGACTTTACCTACATTCAAATAATGTTTATAGTTGATGCTTTGCTACTAAGCTACCTGTAGATCACAGCTGTAGATGAAATTGATCATTCGGGCCACCCAGCGCCATCTGTAAGACACCCTTCAAACATTAAGACATGGCGACATGATAATAGGCGCGCGCTACCCTTGGTTCAAGCACTCTTCCCATAGAGGGCGCCGCACGGACTATCGCCCAGCAGGATCGATGGAAAAGGACACGCCCACACTCTGCCACGTGACCGACGTCAGCCACGTGGCAGCGAAATGTGCAACGCAGTTGGGGTAAAATAATGAGGTGTTTGTTATTCTTTGAAAGACGCAAAAAGGTAATGGTCGTAGTAAAGAGGCAGGCAGATGGAATATCTTAAAACTCGATGGAACGAAAAAAATTGTATTGCACAGTTGCGACGTTTACCTGAATTTAAATACTAAATAATAAAAAAAGTGATATTTAACCTTCGAAAAAATTACCGTTAGGTTGGATGACGCTCATCGGATTTCAGAACTGTTAATCGGGGGAATAAAGTTTTAGGAATCTTAGAAATTTTGAAGAACTCAAAAGATTTGGTATTTTTTTGAATCATAACATATTCAAGGTCCATAAGTAGATTCAATATTTATTTTATTGCCGTTCTAAAGATTAACAGATCAACAAAATCTGCTTCAATTATTAAATTCATAAGTGATGCGATTTCCTCTTTTCTCAACGAATTACATTATTCCTTGGAGAACTACCGTATGACTGGACTACGACTTTCAAAACAAAACGTCCTATTGAGCACTCCTTGGATAAACCGACCATGCAAGATACTTACGAAACCTTAGAAATGAAAGGTTCTTTTATTGTAATTTGAAGACTTTGGCGGTTTCTGTTTGTCCGCAAGAAGCCATTACACTGTGTTCAGCATCCAAGGGAAAAAGGGAGTTCGAAGCAGTTATCATCAACAACAGCCGAACTAAAACTTTCTCTAGAAAGTTAAAGCCAGACTGGTCCTTTAGGGACAATAAAATAATCAGTTACCTTTTTTCCTGCGTGCCCAGGCCGCGAAACTTGGGCAATAACAGTAAAGAATACGCACCGGAGGCTAATGGCGCGCACGAAGGGTAAGGACGAAAGGGCGAACGCAGTTGCCCTTGATAGCTCCTGCAGGGATATTCAAGGGGTCGACCGTGTTGCCAGATCTTACAAATTAGAATAAGTTCTGCTGAAACCTGCCCATGTATATGCGACTAGGATGTCTTCTACAAATGCATATTTTTTTGGTATGGTGTAACAATAACCAAGAATAACAAAGAAATCATAACATAATTTTATATATATTTACCGCTATAATATAAACAGATTAGCTTACCTGTAGCTTTACCTATTTAAAGAGCCAAATTGGCGACACCGTTTAGATCAAGTTGTGGGGTCAAAATCGGCTCGAATTCACGTATGCAAGTGAGACGAATAGTGAAACTTGGATGGAGGAAGATAGGATGTCGTAACATAGGATTGGAGTCATAGAGATTTTATCTCACAGCCCGCAGCTAGCCAATGTCGATCGATCAATCGTTTTTTATAGCATGCGAAGAAGGGGGGATAGTGGCAAAGAACAAGTAAAGGTATGTGACACAGCAAAAGTTTAGACAAAGGAGGAGGAAACACATAGTACAACCGCTAGTGAACCAGAAAAATTAAATTAAACTTGGCCTATCAATAGATATAGTTCCCAAAATCGTTTATTGCACAGGTACAGTTCAGTAACAACACACTCATATAGTTGGAGTGAAAGTTACTTACTCTTCTACGAAGACCATTGATATCTCATTGCACATAATTTGTCTTTTCTGCAACATTATCATAGAATAGGAGAAATCAAATCGGAAATTACAAAGCAATTTATATGACTCATCATTCAGGAAAAGAATTCACGGGTGTCTCTATTTTCTGTCTGGGAAATTTGGCAACAGGCCCTCGTCCTATCCCGCGCCCTATCACTATCACTCTCGCAGGAGGCGGATGTTGTTTATGGTTTTGTTTTTGTTCTATTTATGAGGCTATTTCTGGCTTATCTTTTTTATACGCGTCCGTTTTATTGGCTACGTACTGATAGCTCCCATTTAAACCCGACAGACCTAGAGTTTCGAGCGAGGGATCCTCCAATTTCGTAATAGCTGATAGATAGATAAACTCCTCTCTAAGGATACGTTTATTTAGGACTACTCAAATTACAGTCTCCTCTTGCCGGTTTCGCCTTCTAAAGATCGGATACTGAGAGCTTTTCGTTTAAACAAGCCTATTTATAACAGAGGCTACTTGAAGATCGGGATTTATATAGAATATTGTCACGACTATTATTATAGTGTTATCTTCCCATGAAACCAGCCTCCAGTGGTTAATAGCAACCCCAAATCTTTTTATTTTTGGCTAATCACTTCACCACCGATACACCGATTTAAAAAATAATACCGAACTACTCATAACAAATAATACTCGTAGTTATAATAATAATAATAATAATAATAATAATAATAATAATAATAATAATAATAATAATAATAATAATAATAATAATAATAATAATAATAATAATAATAATAATAATAATAATAATAATAATAATAATAATAATAATAATAATAATAATAATAATAATAATAATAATAATAATAATAATAATAATAATAATAATAATAATAATAATAATAATAATAATAATAATAATAATAATAATAATAATAATAATAATAATAACAACAACAACGTTCAGAGCACTTATGGTGGAAAGATATTTAAATATTTTCATTTACTCAAAAATATTCTAATTATATTGCTATTCAGAAGAAGAAGAAGTAATATTTTCTATAGAAATACCAAAGAGATATGGCAAAACGCAAATTTCTGTAGAACCTCCCAAAGAAAAGATATCTAGCTACTATCGAGTGGATGGATGAATCTAGAACTGAAAAAGTGTTTATGAAAATTAATTTAAAGAAAACTGTGGAACAATTAACATTGAAGACGTTATAAAGGATCCAAGGACCAAGCTTTGAGGGAAAACCTCAATTGCCAATAAAAGATACCCGGAAAGTTCTATTTTATTCAATAAGGAGAACATTGAAGAAGAATAAAAAAACCTATAGCTTGATTTAAAAAAAGTTTTTATTTTTATTTGACTGTTGCTCTTATTAATTTCAGTATTGGATTGGTTTCCATATCTGTGCAAAACAGGATAATGTTTTCACTTGAACTTGATAGAGTTGTTACAGTTTTTTGAGCGAAATACCTAAAAATTTCTATTTTAAGTGATATTTGTCAAAGTGAATGAATATAACCAGTGCTACATACTCATTCTCCTCAACCGGCCATTCTTGTCTCCTCAGCAAAAATTATTGATGGAATCGATACTAAATTGACCCGAATTCTTTTGTTTATACAAGTTCTTTTATAAAACGACCAGTTCGTGCATAGGCGATACAGTATTTTAGCATACTTTTATTGGTCTGCAGTTTGAAGACAATGTGCTAAACAACTGTTCGACGTGTAAGCAACTATCAAATTACAAAACGGAGTGGAAAAAAATATTTTCAAAATATAATAGCGAGGCAGCCGAAACGTCAGTAAGGATATTAATTCATACGTATGTGGTTTCAATTAGTGGCTAGCATAGGCACAGAAGATCAAGGTTAAATGTAGGTATATTACATTACATCCAATTCCATTAAAAATCGTTCAAAAACTAGGCACAATTTGCACGATTTCATTTGGAATAGAACAGAAATGCTATGTAGTCATCAAACCACCGCCTTATATCAATTAAATAACGAACCCTTACTAAGAAGCTGCTCTGTCTACTTAAATGTAATTCAGCTCAACCTGGACATTAAATATAACTCAACCGAATAAACGGCCTAGCGAACCCATTTAGAATGTGGCACAGCAACACAAATAAAGCAACTGGAATTGAAATATCGCCGAATACTCCGACTCGAACGTTTCTGGTTACGAGTTAACACCCCCTAGCGTAATTTATTAGGCGTATACGTATCAACTGGTGCGGGTCAACGGAAAACAACCGGGTTGCTATTTTCCGGTCATTCTCTCCTTGAGGAAATCCTATTGTTTCTAAACTGGCAATTGATTTCATCCGCTCACTAACACTTTTCCTTTTTCAAAAGCTTAGTCCAATCTAAGAACGTGACCCTTATATAGGTTCATGGACGCATGGACACAGTGGTGTACTAGGAAACCGGCGAGCAGGTTAACAGGCGAGACTAGGGGCTGAAAGACAGGGCAGATATCTCAAAAAAACACTCTTTAAGAAGAATATCTGTGAGCCAGGTTCCATTTACCGAAGATATTGCTAAGGTTGAAGGATGGCAACCAATAATATATAAATAAAAATATCGTTTGCAGCTCCAAAGAAATTATATTCCTCGATTGAAAGAACCTCAAAGGTATGAGACAATTTAAGTCCTATTTACTAGGCAGACATATGGAGGAGTAGTAAGCAAAAGTATGTATAATTAATGAAATCATCTTCTATTCCGAAAGAATGATTATCTTCAAAAACGTATTAAAGCTAAGGAAACATTACATTACCAGCTCTTATTTACTGATGAAACTTCTAGGGGGCAATCAGAATTATATTTATTTAAAATTGTTTTCTATTCCAAGGAAATAATATTCCTTAATGGCAAGTATCTCAAAAACACTCTCACAATGCGACTATCTATGGAACAGGTCCAATTTATTATAGAAATATCTGAAGACAGCAGAAAAATTATGTAATTAGACACTCAAACCAGGTCAGATTTAATGAAGCAACCTCTAAGGGGGTAGCAACCAAATTATATTAATTAAAAAATAATCTTCTACCCCAAGAAAGTCTTGTTCCTCTATGACAACCATCTCATTAAATCTCATTAAACATTAAAAAAAAAATGTGCTAAAGGGTAGCAGCCAAAATTATATAAATGAAAAAATTATTTTTAGTAAATGATTATTTTCAATGATAAGTATCTCAAAGAAATACTAACACAAAGAGACAATTCAAGGAACTGATTATATTCAATGCAAAGTGTAAAAATACCCATTTAAGTTGAGTAGTTATAGATCAGGTTGATCAATGGCAAGTAACACCAAGACTACCCTCATAAATAGACAATTTACTCTGGTATACTGAGGAACCTTTTAAAGTAGTAGCAGCCAAAATTAATAATAAGCTTAATAAATGCAGTTGTACCCTTTGTAAGCATATATAATGGGGATGTGTGTATCTCCGTCGCAGACACTATGAAAAATTAATGGACCTCAGGCTTCGTCTTCATTAAGGGTGCGTTTCCAGAACGCGCAGGAAACAAGCTTTTAATAAAGAACTCCCTCTCCAAACAAGCTAAACTCAGCCTCACAGGAGCTCTAAGCGTAAATATTCTAAAGAAGTTCCAGAAACAGCAACGAAACTTGCAAGCGGAGCCAATTAAGCGCTACCTGTAATTCAATCTTGGGAAGAAGTTTGCTTTAAGTAAATATACTGCATATCAAAACACACAGAACTTCGTGATTTATTCCGACAGTTTAATATTTCACGGGCAGAACAGGTGAATTATGTATTTGGGTTCGTCTAATTTGGTTAAAAGCATCACAACGGGTTTATACGTGCGCGAGAGGAAACTTTATTTACAACTATTGATCTGCCAAAACCATCGGTGGTGCACCTTGGGTGCTTCTTTCTCGCATGTTTTAAAGAATCTTATTATATTTGTCCAAAGAAATATGTTTCCATTAAAAGTAAGTGGACTGTCATTAACTTTGCTAGTGAATTCGACTGAAAACTACTTGACTGTGAAGTAATCACAATATCATAATCATAAGCCTTTTAGATTACTGGTCTCCAAATAAGCTAAGTAGGTACTTTGCTTAGCCAATCTAGAACGCTGATGATATTATGGACATTCCCTAACGCTTATCCTTTCCAATTTTAAACTGTAACACGCAATGGCCACCCAACGCCATCTGAACCAATGAAGACTACTCGCGGTAACAACGCCCCAGGAAGAAGATTATTAATAGCATAAATAGAGATTTGAAATGATTCTTCTATATTAACATGATCAAATTATGTGGTCTTTTTTCCAGTCAAACATACATATGTTGTTCTTTTATATACACCTGTTAACAGGTTGCAGGGTACAGTTGTAGGAAATCCCCTAGATTGGGTATGAGGTGGAGCAGGCTTTTTTGCCTGGGTAGTAATGCCCAGTTTTGGAAGCTTCAGATATTGAGATTGTGAAGGCGTACATTGTACAGTTAGACTTGTATCAATAAGTTAAACTAAAATCAAATCGAATGGAGTATAGTAAAGCTCAAATGTTAAACAGACAATGGAACTCCGAAACAAAACTTGTGCTTTCTTGGAGTTTTCAAATCGTAAAATACCTCCAATGAATATAGTTTTCAAGCTGAAACCCAGTTAAGTTTGCACCATACTCTGAAATACATCCTTGATTGACCATGATGAAGAAGAAGAGCCCTAATGGTTCTACAAGTCGTGGTAAAAGCCTCCAGATAGCAGTTTCAAATTTCCTGTGCAGACAGCGGCATTCATGATTTTCTTATCTCTGTGTACACGTTGGGTAGAGCTGCAGCATTTAGAAACAGCGTACACACAACCGCAATCCTCTAACAGCAAACGGCAGCGTTTTTACTCTATTACAAGGAAAATTGGATCCCCCCGCACACGTGTCCCCTACCACCCTCTTGCTGCGCTTCCTTGCACTTCCGCATCAAATTTAAATGAGAATTGCAGCCCGAGGAGGAACGTAAACAATTTAGAGTAACACGTTCGCATAAAAGAGCATCGTAACAATCAAAACGTTGAAAATCAAGGGTCGTAAAAGGGTATCGTCAGACGTCGGGCTCGAGCGTCATGTTTTATACAAAGGTGAGGAGCGTTTAGATGCGTATACGAGGGGATGTTTCACGGAGAGTTGGATAGTTCTTTGATGATTTCTTAAATTTCCTTTAACCGCATTACTTTCTGTATAACATTTTCGCGGATACCTTCGTTGAAATGCTGTGTTTCCGACTTCTGTTGTCTAAATAAGTGTCATGGCGTTGCGATTGATTTACTGTCTTCAATCGTCTTCAGAAGAACTGATTGGCCATGTAGCTATTTATACTTCTTTGGCTGGCGTGTCGTTTGTGTGGCTAGTCCTGATTGACTTGGACGGAGTCCCGGTTGTGTGACTTATTTATCTGCTAACGTGACTGGTTAGTGGTTATTTCGGGAAATACTTGAGTTTGGTTTTGTTAAGATACCACCATGGCTAGTTCTGGGCCAATAAATGAGGAAACAGACGCCTATATCTCAAGCTCATCTGCATTTTCGTTGCCATCAATTTCTGAGTGCCCTTGACTCTGGACTTTTGTTCTTGTTGACATTCTCAAGCAAAGTGCAAACAGGACTCTAGGACCTTCAAATGCCCTGAGTGTCACCTGACTGTCCGTGAATATGGCGATCCTGACAGAACTTTAGACAGAGTTATAGTGCCTCTTATTTTCTTAAGATACATCCTTGTGTGATTTATCTTCCACATTTTTTTATATACCTTATTCATAATAAACGCATATTCATCTCTATTATATACTTCTTGTAGTTGAACAATTCCACTTTCAGTGGTTTACACCACTGTAGTTCCAAGTGGGAGGTAAAGATAACCCCGAGTTTACCTCAAAATAGTCGTATTTAATTATGCTTTACCGCCTAATTCAGTATTGCCTTGATACTTCACCTGAGGTGCGTGTTATATTGAGGGTCAGGAATAAGCCCCAAAAACACGACCATTTTTTGGTGATCTTTGTGTTATTCTCATATATTCTCACACATCATAACCTGAAAATCTCCAAACCACCGTTTATGAAAATTTGCTCGCTTCAGGTTCCAAGTATCCAGCATGGGATTTAAAAACGTAGTGAACAGCTATCATAACCTTTACTGAACAGTCCTAACGTAAACGTTCACTCAACCATGCAAGTTATAGTGTTGGTTTCCGGGATCGACAGAAAGGGCTCAAGATGGCCTATTTGTCAGGATTTGCCTTCCCACCGTAACTCATACCTACCTCATGCATCTGCTTCATTCTTGAAGCACCCTCGTAAATGGTCGCTAGTGGATCGGGATACTTCACCGTATACTATTAGAAAGGTCGTTATAGACACAGACTATCATGTCGCGGTAATGACAAAACTCTCAAAGCGGCAAAGCTTAATGTGTTTCCGCAGTAGCGTACTCAAAGCACATCAACAGGCTACTTAGTTCAATATAACTGTGGCAGCAAATGTTTATATTCCTTTCTGTTAATTTAATTTACAATGTAATCATTTTGAGCTTTTCTGTTCTCCATGCACAAGCAAGAAAATTATTGTTACCTCAAAGAAACTCGATTTTGAGACATATATACACACACATAGCTTTACACCACGATACCACGTTGTTTTCTCTATCGGTTTGTCTGTTTATTGCTATTTATGTCACTACGTAATATAAGTAATCACTGCTTTGCATAGGGCATCTATATCTTACCACTCTAGATATAGAGTCTGTAAGATGTTCAAACTACAGGATGTAATAAATATCCTAGAATGGATTAATAAAGGAAAGCTGTATGTATATTTTTAAAGGAACATTCAACCAGTATTAATGAGAGAAGTCTTTCAGAGCATTTGGTGGACCTACCACTTTATGGCATTGTCCCAGAGGAAAAACTGATTTAATAAATATTTTATAGATGACTGTTTCAGTAACAATTTGCTTCCAATATTTTTTCTATGAAAAGTTGACCACATGGAATACATTTTATAACTTTGGTGCTAAGTGTGTGCTTAGTTTGCTCAATATAATTATGCTTTAATACCCTATCTGCCAGTTAACATTCAAGGTAGACGTTAGTAGACCGTATCTTTCTGGTCCTCCCTCACTGCTATATTTTCAGCATTCAGGCCAACATAGTTTCAATCTTGCTTCGAAAGTTGCTATCATTTTGCCTAAAGAATATTACAAAATGTTAGAGATTGCGCGATTCAAGGGCTGATTCCGGAAAAGGCAGAAGGCGAGAGAATTGCTCCAGGTGCAAATCCATTATCAACTGAATTCCATATCGCCACTCCCACAGAAGAGGTCCATAATATGCGCTTATTGCATTACACAAAGGTTTCGACTTTTGTAAACAGGACAGTCCTAATTTCAAAACGCCACTGAGTTTTGTCGACGTCTATGTAGCAGTCATTAAAGCGGCATAGTTTAGAGGTGTTGAATGCAGGAAAAGACAATCAAGGATCGTTTCGCGAAAAACGGTCTCGAAAAAGTGGATGTGTTTAATGCCTGTAGAGTCGTTTTCTCTGCTTAATGGGGAAGAAAAGCGATGAGATATAAAACTTTTAGTATTGCGAGGTATACAACGACGTTATTTATAAATTTACATACGAAATTGTATGGTCTGGAGAAGGGGTATCATAGGCTTAGTATCATTGAAGTAGTGTCTTCACAATGTATCGATTCGCATTGTAGTTTGAAGCATCAATACTTAGTAGTATGCAGGCATATTATTAAGTATCGAAATGGTACTGAATAGAGATCTCGGTTGTACCTATATTCTCTATTTTAGTTGTATTTCAATTTGGTGATAAACGTTTGTTGTTATTTAATACCTTTACTTTTAATTTTGATAAGAATCGTTTCATAAAAATAAGTACTAGCGTAATACGCTTCATTTATATGACCATATTTGAAAAATTTGTGAACATGAATTGTCATCTGTTTAGTTAATTTTTCTTTGATATTTAGCGATGTCTCCAGGCTTTCTTGGAGCAAAACTTTCCAGGTGTCACAGACTGCTACAGTTTTTTTCAAAGTTAGACTCTACAGGCTTGCAGGAGGACAGTGAGAGGTGTGCATAAAATTAGGTAGGGTGTTTGAGGGTAGCCTATATAGTAAGGGTATGATGGGAAATTGAAAAATAGTGATTAGAATATTTTTAGTTCGCAAAGTGAAAGAGGTAATGAAAGATACATTTTGGAAAGATTTGTGATACTGAAACGCACTATTGGCGTTTCGTCTGATCATACAGTTATTGTCGAAGTCAATCCTGCTACATCCTCTAACAGCCTCCCAAGTGACGTTGCAAAGCTTTATTATTATCAAAGTAAATTCAAGCCATTATTAATACTCCTATTCTCAGGATAATTATCTTTGGTCTATGTGTCTGTCTGTACTCTGTCCGGTAATCCTTAAACTTTGATTTTGGACATTTTTGAGGCCCCTGATCATTATTGAAAAAAAATTGGAGTGTCCCAAATTAGGGATCTAGGGTAATGCTGAGAGATTTCGAACAACATTATATGTAGGTGCCATTACCTATAACATTTTGACTCCAGTAGTGCTTTTTGATAAATCGATCCAGTTTAACAACGCGCGATACATCCCGTGCTGCCGTTTAAACGATACTGAATGGTCGCGTTAGAATGATACTGGGCTATTGAATAAATAGCGTCAAGTGGTTTGGCTCAGCATTTTACCTGAAAAGATACTGAATATTCTGGAATGTTGATACAGTTAGATTTTCGAAATCTTTTGATATTTTTAAATTTTTGTAATAAAAGATTCAGGGACCCTCCGGGCTTCAACTTTTTATTGATATTCGAAAGATCAACATCTGCAAAACCTGATTCATATCATTATTTCCAAAATTACATCTTCTCGTGGGAAGTACAATGTCACCCTACTTGACGCCATTTGTTGAGCTTTCTTGCCCAAGCTGTGAAGCCTCATCAAAGGAATCAATCCGAAATAAGCATTTCGATCGCAGTCTTATGTGCCATTATACAACAAATTCAATTAATATTATGCATTCTACACGCTTAATTAATGGCTTGCTTGGAGTACCATTAACCTAACCCTTTAAAGGGCTTCACAGTCTCGCTATTATTTACTTTAAATTAGAGGGAATTTCAGAGAATCCAACCTAAAATGGAGACGGCAATCCCTGCCTGACCTCATCCGTCCCTCACAACCCACACGTAAGCCATAGTTGGGAATAGGGAGGAACGGAACGGAATAAAATTTGAATAGGAAAAGTTGTGAGGGCGAGCTTATAGGCAGTGAAAGGCCGTCATGTTTGTTTGTTGCCGTTACGCCGGCCGCATCGCCAGCTGCCTGGCACTCTTTCGGTAAGTTATGCAGCTGATGACAGTCAGTTGCCGCGAGTGCGAAGTGACCTGGAATGGAACGGGGGGAAACTGAAATTCTTTTTATTTTCACACATAATATCGAGGGAGCGACACAGTTTTCATGTTGATATATATCCTCCCTCTAAGCATGATTTACAAAGAACAGTCATGGTTTTTCTCTGCAGTCAATGCATTCCTGCACCCGTGAAAACCAATCTTGAAAACATTTTATCCAATCCTCTGGTGGTACTTTGTTCACTTCAGTTTTAGACCTTAACTGCTCTTTGGCTGATGTGAAAACTAGATCCCCTAATTTATTCTTAACTTCACGGTGTTAACCTAAAGAACATCTCTTTCTTGAAATCACCTTATATCTCGAAAATCCTGATGTTTTATGTTTATCTTGCGTAAATCATACGAATGTTTTCATGAGTTGAATATTATATGTATTTCTTTCCACCAATAGCGTACGAAATTATTATTTTTCTTGAGTTAGCACCATGTGCCCTGAGTGCACGAATTACGTTGTAACACGGAGCAAAATTCGATAAAAGAGGTGTACCCCATCCAAATTTGTTATTTCATTATGTTAGTTAGTAATATACATTGGATAATTCGTTATTCACACGTGCACCGATGTTTGATTCAATCCTGCCTTTTCTTCTTTCTTCTTTAAAAAAATATTTAAAAATTCATGCTTCACAGGGATGTTGTGATTGACGGATTACATCACCGTTTTAAAAAAAATGTTTCTGATGTTTCTGCCATAATTGTGCAATCAACTGTTCTTTGTAATCGCCACAAGACATCAGAAGCATTTTGGACATTATCACTCCTAATAACGATAGCCTCCCTTCTCTCCAGGAGGAACACCCCTGTCTTTTTTCTTCCCCGGGGTATTTTTTTACGGAGCTTTTCTTCGGCACAGCCTTTTATCTGTAGCCCTGCTTCGCAGCCCTTCTTCGCAGGTGCAAGAACAACAATGCTACCCTCCAGTTTTTCTTTTCCATCCTTTCCACCTCATGCCTAGCGACTCACTCCCTGATTAGTCTCATCTCTCTCTCTCTTCACTCAGTTTTCTTAGGAAATTGGGTTATACTGTCAACCTTCTTCTACCGAGTTCATAATTTCTGTCCCTTAAGAATCAACTGCAATTATCCTCAACCTTGGAGGTTTCTCATGATATGTCTCGAATACTCTTGCTTGCTTGACTTTATCGTTGACATTATTTATCACTATATCCCTATCCCTATAATCCTTATACGTGCAAGGACTTCTTGATTCGTGACATGATCCATCACAGGGATATCCAAAATCCTACGCTACAGCCCAACTTCTTACGCTTATAGTTTTTTTGCAAGAATCTCTTCTCTACCTCGTACAGCAACACAGGAATTGCACATTAATAAAAGTCTCATTTTGAATTTCAGCTTTGTATACAATTTTGTCATTTTTAGAAATGAAGTCATAGAACAGGCAAATGCTAAGATCTTAATCGATTCCATGTACATATACCCAGTTAGATTGCGTAATCAGACTTACACAAACATCCCATGATTTATGATCAGTAAATGATATGGTAGTATAACCGGAACAACAATTACGGCATAGCGCGTTCGATAAAGTGGTAGAAGCCGGAGCAATCAATAACCGATAAAATTTCAATTTGTCCCGATTGATCATAGTTGGCCTACAACTTCTTCAAGGGAAGCAACCGGAAGCAATCACCTGATTGCCCGGCCCAGGCCCACCCGCTCACATTGCTCGCTCCCACGATGCATTACCGGATTAGTCCGGTCGACTGGTAAACATTCCAATGCATGCTCCACCCTCAATTGCGTATAATAATAATTGTAACTTCTTGTTCCAACTACTCAAAACGTTTTGGCTCCAAGCGATGTCTTGGTCGCCTTTCTGTTTGGTAGCCATCAAATTATTAGAAAAATGGTGAATGCGTTTGTTCAGCTCATGTTCGGCGGCGAGTTTTAGGTTAGGTTTGCTAATATTTTTAGTTAGTTTTAGCTTAGTCAAAGTCCCAATCGGTGGTTATCGTTTATTTGTTATTTTTATTAGACTGTTCACCGGCTCACCTGAAGACGATTGAAGATGGCATATCAATCAAAACGTCGTGATACTCAAAAATTTTATAGAAAATCAAACTTTTGATAGTAGAAGGTGTTCAGTCAGACACAAGCGTACGTCAATATGGTAAACGGTATGATTTCCAGTGTTTGTGCTCATTTGTGAATTCGTAGTGATGCACAGCGTATAAACGCAGCCGCAGCCAACCTACTGCCCCGACCTAGCTCCGATCGAATTTGTTCTGTTCTCAAATTAATTGACCGGTGTTTCCACTCCTCTGTACCCAGTAATTTCTTGTAGGGACCAAATCACATCTAGAGCCTGTACACCAAGGAAAGAGTGACATCTTCTTACTCATTGAAAAAGGTGGCTTTAGGTATAATTTGTCTACTGAACTATATTCCGGTTCCGCCGATGCATTACCCGTTTGATTTATCACCGGCCATTGCACGAGCCTTGAAATGTGTTTGCATGCCCCCGCTAAAATGTGCCGCAACTACATTTTAAGATTGATGTATTAGCCGTAAAAATGTCGACGATGTAGACATATTCACGCCTTGTTCGATCATTACCTGTACAGTCCAAATCATAACAGCTAATTGCCATACATCTCGGGTATAGTCGATGAGATAAATCTGAAATGCTTACTTTACTACAAACTTTGGGTTGACCGTGTTTAGAGCATGATGGTCAAAATTCTGAGCAGCTTATAAGATAATGGGTAAGCACATAACTTTTGATAATTCTTTCATACAAAGCAAAAGTTATTATTGTAAAAGTAGTCACCAAATAAATAATCTAATGCCTGCAATAGGTTTTATGTATACAATACAAATGCTGATCAGATTTATCGACCAATTAAATAATTGCTGACTTCCGTGTTATGAGCAGACATGTATTTTGTGAATTGATGGTCTCTAAGATCGCCTGATATTAATTGCATCAAACCTACAGACCAAAGTTAATCAGATTAATTTGAGGACGCGTGAAAGCTTAACAATTCCATGTATTTGATACATTTCATATTAGATTTATCATTACTCACGATATTTTTGGTCGACTAGGTTTAGATACACGTCCACTTACCTGAAACAATAAAAATATATTACAATGCTGATATAAGAAACGTTAAAAAAACAACAATCTACTTAGCTAACAGTTACAACAAGGTCATAAGTGTCAAAAATTTGATGATATCAGGAATGTAACTTAGATATCGAAAAACGCATGGCATTATGCCTGGCATCTCTAACAGTCTTTCGTCCTTTCGTCTTCTTCATCTGATTATCATCTCTGGATGTCAGCGATCATAATTTCTTTTATTATCATTATTGTCCATAAATTAAATTTAAATGTTAGCGACAACCCATTGACATACATTCAGTGGCAGCCCATAGGTAGCAAATCTGGCCTGAAGTTCCTCATGTCATTCATTATTTTACCATTGATACCAATTCCATACGTCAGACATGCATATATGCTAAAATCAATATACATCAAAGCGATAACAAAATAATTTCACTTTCTGGGAAGTAAAATATAATCTGAATATAGCGAATGATTTTTCAAGCGGAGACACATCTCTGTTGAAAGCAACAGACCCATTTAGCTGCAATCGGTGCATTGTGCTGAATGAAAATGCATCGATGTGACGGAAAAAGAGCATTTCCATTCAACTTCAATTAGAAAACGCATGAACATGGAAATATAAACATCGGCCAATGTCTGCATTCCCTATAATGCCCGAATTTCGCGATTCGTTTACGTGGGAAGAACCAATCAATGGAGAAACGCGATTGAATCACAATAATACTGTAATGACTTCCTTACAGCAAACGGCCGAGCCGTATTTTTAATGGAATACGAAAACGAATCAACTTCAAATGAATTCTGCTTACAAAGAAGCAATTTCACATTCAGATGAAATTTTCCGATTTGGCTTTATACTTTAGAAGCGAAGCAGGATGTTTATACCAAGGAAAGCGTGTTCAAAATGTTTTTTGTATGAGTGCATAGGTTGCTCATCATCCGCTCAAAATTGTCAAACAATAGTGGTAAGCTTAGAATAATTCGCATAGAGCTGAAAATTGGTAGAGCTCTTGTTATTTCAAATTCTGAGGTATGACTAAAGTGAAGTGAAGTGAGGTACCTTTGCTCAGACAGCAAACGAAGCAAGTGAAGGGAACGATATAATATGACTAATTCTAGAATGGCAAAGATACATCCTCCACCACAAATCTTCTTCGTCAATTTTCTAACCGATACAGTGCAATGTTTGGTTAAACCTCTAGTCCAGGGACCGATCGGACCTTCAGCTGCAACTGCAGATATCAGATTTCCGCATTCGGCTCAAAATGGTGGAATCATTTCAGTTAGAACTGTAGATAGCATCGATCACTGGCAATAGATGTCTAGCTGAAGATTGAGCTGTACGTGTTAGGAAATTGGGAAGAAGAATTGTGCGGGGGTGTACCTTTCAAAGCGTGTTTGCCATTCTGCCTGACCAGTTTGTCATTGCCAAACAGTAAAGTGTGAGCCTAGAATAAAGGAGGTTGTGGGTTCGATCCCCACTGGCGACAAATTATTTTTCTAATTTTTTTAATAATTATTCGTTGTCCACTTACGGATTGCAGTGTAATTCAGTAAGACCCTCTAATGCTCTACATATTTTTATATGCAGTCAAAGAAACAAAATTAATATATTTCATACAATAAGCGCAAATAGGGATTTTCATAGAAGTATAATTTTACTGTGTTATGGCTAGCAAACAATATAGAATTAAATTCACTCACTACAGGTACTCTACAAGAGACTGTGAATATCCAAGGCAAATAATTCCCTTTCAAAGATAACAAAAAAAAATAATTTGCACAAAAGACATAAGACTCCTGAAGAAAAATCTAAAATATATACAAGTCAATTTAACTGTCACCAAAGTGGCATTAGTAACAGGAGAACGTGGCTCGAAGTTCTTCTCATTAGTCAAACAAATTGCTCTCTCATGGAGTACACGTCATTATTCAGGTTGACACCGAGACAAACGAAATTTATTTCCTCGAACAATACACCTATAATGGTGCGACATTGGAGGTAGAACTCTTCTTCTGTTAACGGCGTTAATTCTGAAGCAGTAAAGTTTTAGTCATTGTTTGCTATTCCTGCACACTTGTATCAAAGGAAAGTTATACGTATATGAAAAATGGCATCAAATATTAAAACCGTAATTTCCACGCAATGACCAGTTCAAAAATTAATATTTAAATCCAATTCTAAGACCTATTTAAAGCATATTACTGAGGTCAACCGACCATAGACTTCCACCCTCAATGTTTTACCCCACCAAAAATTTTTTTAAAAATTATCAGTGTCTATAATGCATATTTTAGCCATCCTAAAGTCAATCCATTTTCTGGACCGAGCCTATATAACAACGGTTGTTATAAAATCTAAAAATACGTTCATCATGTAATAAATATCGATCAGCTATTGAACAGACTATCCTGCAGCTTCATTAACTGCAAAGCGGTTCTAAGGCTCATAAAACTTATACGATATACGTAGCCTAGAAACGATTCAAAAAGTAATTTAATCCATAGTCGCGGAGCCCATAATCCCTTATATAACCTTTACACGTTACTGCCGGAAATAAAATGAAGTTCGTCGTTCCATAATCCTCCATTACCCCTTTCTATTACCATCCGGAAAGGTTTTGAAACAAAAGTAGGATTAGCCGACGGCGCGGCGTGACGTTGCAGCCAAGTGATAACGACGCACCAATTCAATTCGGATCTCGTTTGAATTCGGATGAATGCAAACTGCAAGTTTTCCTGTAGCGATAGAAAAACGAGAGCGGTAGTATCATCATTGGAATTTCGTTCGTTTCCAGTGAAACTAAAGAAGACATATTGTAGACAATGTAGATGTTCTGATAACACTGCTTCTGACTTTCATTGTCGTGAGAATTATTGCGTTTCACACCGTTTCGGTTGATGTGCTATCATCAGTTGTATTCAGGTGCAAGGACCGACAGTTTGTGTATGTACTTTCTGTCGTTACGCTGTATCCCACCCCGTCCCACTCTAATCGGCAGTGCGTTAGATTGCGCTGACTCACGCTATCGGATGGATATGTTAGCGCTGCTGAATCAACTCGATTCAAATGTGGTCTATCGATGTTGTTTATCATTGGCCGCCATAATGTGAGTATCAGCAAAAATGGTGTATGTATCTGCAATAAGGTGGTGCTGGACAATCTGATTACCTTTTGCCCTCTCCAACTCCGGTGGATAAAAGATAATTTTTCGGTGAAACATTAATATGCCATGTCTACGGCGGATCTGAATAGTAGGTCGACAGCCAACACGTCCAAAAACTACCGAATCAATTTGGTGTAGTCGTCGCCGCGGCCCGCGTCAGGCCTAAAGTGAATGGAAGTATGATTAATAGCCCTGCGACTATCGACACATCACGCCGGGCAAAAACTCTATTCATTAGAATTTAATTAGAGCCGCTGTGAGCGGGAGTACACGGCAGGGTGATCGACTGCCTTTAGTTCACAATAAACGGCCGTGCTTATCAGATTGCGCCTGCAAGCACTTTGTATGCCGCCTCACGGCCTGTGGCTCAGCGGCACAGCCATGGTGAAGAAAATCGATCCGTTTGTAAAACAGATAAATTTATAATATTCGTCTATGGCTGGAAGATTAGTGGGATGAATCGGCATCTATAACATGCTGTCCGGATTAATGAGAACATTGGAGGATCATCAAATGGGGATCAGTTCAATGCACAAAAGGCGCAGACAAAAACTATGACGTAATCCAGGAAGAAGCCATGCGTTAGGTCTTATAAAGTAACTTCACAGCAGGATATCTATTCCCTTATCATGGCAAATATTTGAGTCATCACTACAGCAAACACTAGAGGACGCATCCTCACCAGGTCGGGTTTGCAACTTCTCGAACGAGCCTCTTCGAAGAATCGTCCTTTTGGAGAACCTGGGCGTTGAGGAATGAGCTGTCGGGAGTTCGATTCCCTACGGTTACAATTTACAGCGCTTCTGGAGCGCGATAGGATTCCTGCTATTTCGAAGGTTATCTATTGAAGGAACTCTGTTAATAAGAGGAAGAGATATTAGAAACCCAATAATGGAGTGGGGAAAATCTAATAAAATTTCAGATGCCCACACGATGGGACTCGAATCCGTGTCTCCAGAATTCCGGGCTGACGTCGCGCCACATTCGCTCAGCCTTTACACTGCGATATCGAGACGATCTAAGATGCTTAGTTAAGTACGGTCCTGTACACGCCATCATCTCTCTGTATTCTTTCAATCCAAACCACGCATAGTTCGTCACGGTGATCAAACATAAGAATCTAAATGTCGCCATGCTTCTTGGAAAATTCCAATTCCACCTATATTTACTATGTGAAATTGTGACTAATTTATTTCTTTCCATTTTGATCTTCTATATTTCCATGATTACTATTTAATAAAATATATATAGATATAAATATAGTAACTTATAATATAATGAAATTAATTAAAAAAAATATATTTACCCAAAAGCAAATAAAGTCTTACTTCTATCGTCTGACATCGAGAGTTCGAATTCTATTGCTTATATTTTAGTATGTCAATTGGATTGCGAGGCAAAAAATATAATTTGCTTATGATTATCAAATAAAGGTAGTTAATGGTTCAGCACATATCTTGCGGTACTGTACAAATATAGCAAGGGAAACTAATAATAAGTTGGCTTATGCATATGATTCCGCCCTTGGAAACTAGATGTCGGCACGCATAATTTTAACATGAAGCGAAACATAATGACATATGCATTTGACAGCTATATGTGTATGCTTTCAAACGTATTTGTCTTATTTAATTGTAGCAAAAAAAACAACATTTTTAATGCATTATTTAAAATGAGTTTTATACCAAATAAACAAAATTTGCGTGAAGTAATGTTACATTACTTTGTTGCAAAGAAAAGTACGGCCGAAACATATCGTTTGCACAGTGAAGTTTACGGTGAACATTCTCCGTCCGAAACAACTTGTAAGGTATGGTTCCGTAGGTTTAAAGGTGGCGATTTTGATGTTAAGGACAAAGAACACGGAAAACCACGAACAAAAGTTGAAGATACAGAATTAAAAGAATTACTTGATCATAACCCATGTCAAATGCAAGAGGAGCTCGTAGCATCATTACATGTTGATCAATCAACCATTTCCAGACGTTTAAAGGCCCTTGGATTCATCCAGAAACTTGAAAATTGTGTACCACGTGAATTGACGGCAAGAGATGTGGAAAGGCGGTTTTGAATGTCGGAAATGCTTCTCCAGCGCTACAAAAAGAAGAGTTTTCTGCACCGAATTGTGACTGGTGATGAGCAATGGATTCATTACGATAATCCGAAACGAAAAAAATCGTATGTGAAGCCCGGCCAACCAGCAAAATCAACGCCGAAGCAAAATATTCATAGCGCCAAAGTAATGCTTTGTATTTGGTGGGATCAAAAGGGTATCCTGTATTATGAGCTGCTGAAATCGGGTGAAACGATCACAGGAGAACGCTATCGACAACAACTCATCAAACTGAAGCGAGTAATTAACGAAAAACGGCCAGAATATGCAACCAGACACGAAGCCATAATTTTCCATCATGACAACGCTCGGCCTCATATTGCTATACCGGTTCAAAACTATTCGGCAAACAGTGGGTGGGAAGTTTTGACTCACCCACCTTATAGCCCAGACCTGGCCCCGTGTGATTTCCATTTGTTTAGATGGATGCAAAACGCGCTCACTGGAATACGCTTGACTTCAGAGCAAGGCATCAAAAATTGGTTTGATTCGTTTTTGGCCCCAAAAAATTAAGAATTCTATTGGCGCGGAATTCACTTCTTATCCGAGAGATGGGAAAAAGTTTGAGTAAATTGTTTTTCCATTTTTCAATTAAATAAACTTTTTCGTTGAATAAAAGGGCGGAATCATATGCATACACCTCTAGTTTGTATCTGAAGGGTGCAAGCTAAGAGTTGCAAGGAAACTTTCTTTATATACAATGCAACTTTGCTCAATCAGCATCTGATTATCAATCTGGAACAAAGGCCCATTAAAACAAATGTTGGATGGGGTACAACAGCACCGGTAACGGTACGGGGATGCAAACGGTAAATTAGATGGAATACCGTTATAAATTAGAGGAATGACGGCAAGCCGGCTCCTGAAATAACCTAATCAGTGAACCGCCAGGATGATTGCGCTTTGCACTTGATAAATACTGGTCGTTAGATGGGTAGAAGGACCTTGTTCTGGCCGCCCTACATTCCGCTGGGTCAGGTTATCGTGAACGTTCATGACCCCTTCGCTGAGCTCTAACGCGTTACTTGGAATTTAGTACATCCAGAAGTCTGTAGTACAATCTACCCAGTATTGATACTTCTCGGAGGAGGGTTAATTTCAATAGGTGAGGGTATTCTTTTTGTGTTTCTGCTTTGTGGTAACCACCCAATTATAAGAAAAATGCTAAATGCTTTGTCGAAATTATTAGTCTTTTGGAAATTAAAAAAAAATCATATTTTTTGGCATATTATTTGAACAGAATGCTTCACAAAAAAATATCTTTTTATGTGACGCGGTTTGATTTAAATATAACTCGTGGCCCCTTTTTGTCCTTATAGATTGACTCACGCAAAGGCTTGCTTCAACAAAGTCTCCGGTAGCTCTTTCCACAACGCCGAGGTTCTCCAAAAGAACGAATTTTTCTAATTATTAGATGAAACCACATATTATACGCTTTTGATATTTGCTTCAAGCTACATTGCATTTTATAACATTTATTCGCTACAATTTAGTCACATGCGCTCGTCAGCATATAAATCATTGGTACACAGTTTCTCACCATCGGACCAGTTGAAACACAATTTACTCCACTTTGGAGACATTTTCCAAACCTAGTCACAAATCATGCTGAATTGCAAAATAATTGCCTGTGCAGTTCATAACGGCGGAATGTGAACAGAACCTCCCGGCAGCGGGATTGTAGCAACGTTGGAAAATTATTTCGAAAAGCGAATTAGCTCGGTGGAGAGCGAAAAACGTTTTTCTGCTATTTTTATACACCTGAACGCTTTACTTTCCTTCGGTGGTGCAGCAACCGTGGTTATAATTACTTTGGCGAGAGATATTATGCTCATATGATGACGGCTTTATCAGGGTGTTTTCGGCGAGAGGAAACTGAACAGATTTTCCTTTTTTCCTTCTTAATATGTTTGCTGATATTGACCAGGTGGTATGTGTTTGGGTTGGATGGTTTCTATATGATGAAAATTTTTTCAATCTTTCAGGATGTGCTCTGAAGCTAAGCACCTTTTTAGGTGTGAATAAATTTTCAAGAATTCAGACTTGATTCGCAATTATCCTTTTTTATATGTCCGGAATGCAAAAAGACTATTCTGCCTATTTTGAGGCAACTTTGTGTAACGGTTTCTCACATATAAACTGTTTTTTGGTTAAATATAAAATTCCTACCAATTATCTACGTATTCATAAAAATATTGCAAAATAAAATGATTCTTTCATATAGATTTTTTATACTGTCTACTTCTTTTGCACTATTCAAAATATTTCTTGTCTATTTCAGCTATATCTTGTGTAAAATAGTTTTTTAGATATATCAACTGAAAGGTAAAGAAACTATCATATTCCCAATTTTTCGATAATTTGGAATTTCCACTACTAGTAATTCACAAGGCTCAGAACAGACCATATCCGGAATACTACTTGCATGACTCTTGAAGCTCTACGTCTTCTTGTATTCAGTGGACGTAAAACAATACGTCCACTGAATACAAAGATCTTCGCACTCTGGAACATTAAAGAAAAGGAAAAGAAAAATACTTTGGGATAGCAACATGGGTTTTAGACGTTTAAAAAAAAAGTTATGAAAGTGAAATTAAAAAAAAAACAACCGACCAAATATTGGCAAATATAGATATGACATATGAACCTACAGCAATAATAAAGTAACTACAGAAATAACAGGAAACAGTAAATAACATACAAGCTGATCTTCGCCAGATGGAGATGAGTTGATGTTGCTATCACAGCCCTTACAAGGTTACGTATATACCAACCGATTGCTCTCTACTGTTAGACCGCCAGGCTATACTGACGAGTCTAGGCTAAAGACGAAACATGCATGTCTATAGCAGGTCTGATGCATAGTGCAGAGCATACACTTAATATCAGTTGTCAGCTTCTGATGTGGATGAGTCGAGATAACGTTACATCGTGAATCATGTTTACGAAGAACAAGAGATGTCGCTGATCAGTTCACCCTTGTTGCCAGATGGCGTAAGGGCTTCAAGGCATTCTAGGTGTTAGAACCTTTGACTCCGTAAGTTACCAATGGGCGTCTCCTTGAGTAGTCATATGTTGCCAGTGCGGATCGACCATATAACCTCCTGAAGATAGATGCTTTACCGGCTTTATCACTAACCCATAGATCGCCAGCAGACCAGCAAATACGGTCTGGAAAGCACTTCTCTTGCGCGAGAAATTTTAAAAATTAGACAGGAAGCAGGTTTCTACAACTTCAAGGAAACTTTTTCGATGCGGAACAATTGATTCGATCATATATTGTAATACAAGATGCAAACGAATTCATGCCACGAGTTGTTTCAGTGGACGTGTGCATCACAAAGCAATAACCGGATGGCCGATGGCGGCCGGGCTGGTTTCCCGTAGTAGGGAGAGTGGTTGATTATCAATTACGTAAGCAGAGATTGCGTAATCGCCTGCCTGGCCATCCTCAGGGATGGCGTCCATCGATTTTACATAACCATCACCGTTACACCCTTATAGTCTAGGTGAGAGAGCAAAGAATCGGGTCTCTCCTTTCAAGAAAATGCGATATCCCAAGCATATAAGTGCAAAACTTTGCATCCAACCAATGCTCTAAATATTTCGATATTGATGCTTAGTTAAAAGATATGTTGGTTAAAAGCCAGACAGTCCGTCTGGTTTTGTACCTTAGATTTGCAAATGTCTGCTTATACACATTGAATTTTTGCAATTTTATCATAGTACCAAATATGAAAATAAGAACAAGGGATTTTGATAAAGTAAAAGAAAAGAAAAATTGAGTAAACTTAATAAATAAATGGAATAAATTAAGCGTGTTCTCCACTATGAAGAAGACCTGCTATCGACATGCATTGAAAGGTAAATATCATGGAGAGTAGTATAAGAGGAGAATTCTCACAAGCTCAAGCTTACAACGCCTCGAACCAGCCTCTTCCGGAAGTCGTTCTTTTTGGAGAACCTCGGCGTTGTGGAATGAGCTACCGGGAGTTTGTTCTTCGATAGTTATAATCTACAGCGATTTAAGGTCAATGTGATTAGAATCGAATGAATTTAATGCACAAAGTATTAAAACTGAAATCTAACTTTGGATAAGAACCACCGTAAGCACTATGGCTATAGCGAAATCACGTAATACACTACGCGCATCCAGATTGGCTCAAAGGCAAACGTCTGATTTTGCATCTAAGGTTCAATTTGAATGTTGAATATCTAAAAGTGAATACAAGGTTCCAGATAGATCCTGATCAGGATTGTGCATTTCGAAAAAATTGGGTCACGTTTGCACCATATCCAAATTGAGAAAGTATCCGGATCTATTGTGAAGCACATTAACTATATACGGACATTTCTGACTAAACATCAAAAGTGATCGCTTCCACCATTTTTGCATACCTCATAGTTAGGTGGTGAACTATGCTTAAAGGGAAGTTAGGCTTACAATTAGATATCCGCTCGGTCCACTGGACTAACGGCCATCACTGCTACACCGACGCTTAGCCCCGTTCCCATCCCTTAATTAAACATGCACCTGATAGGACACCTGACACCCCCAACGATACACTTATCCTCTAGCGCTCCGGGCACTGCATCCCATACTCGATGACATGTGGTCCGATGAACACAAGATGCATTGTACTTGCCTGCTTGTTACATATAACCAGATTACGAAATGGCGTCTGCTAGAGACTAGCTACACAGCCAGTCATAACAACCTAGTTTTTGACGATGCTTCGCACTTGTTGCAAAATATCGTTTAACAAATGATTACCAGATTCTCAACATGACTGATTATTACCTTTACTTGCCAGGCATAAGTGAATGAGTCAATTTCAGAGCTTTCGTCAGCAAAATGAATATTTTTGAGACTACTCGTACGTCAAGCAGCTATAATTTTTTTATTGGTATATTTCGGAGAGCTGTATTGGTGAATTGCATCTCGTGATTGAGGAATGGGATGTACCAAAATAATCTGTTTCAGGTGTTCTCTTGTTCTTCACTATATTTATGTAAAACATAACTAAAGCAGCTCGTAATTCCAGACTGATGACATACGCCTGTTATTACTATTACTTATTACTATTAACTATTAGCATCGCTATTTGGACTTTTTTAACTGCACTCCTGAAAATTTGTACTAAAATGAGTCTGTACCATTAACACAGATTATGAATATCTTCATATACTAGGTCCTCTTCTACCATCCAGTTTGCCCTATAGGATGACTTGATAATACGATATTTATCATAACGACATAAGATCGTTTTTGATCTCATTTCCATAGACTGGCCTCATTGTGAGATACCTGATGACCCAAGATACCAATATTTCTCAACCTCCACTGGTTGGTATTGAATGTAATATGCTCTACTAAATTTTTTTGTCTCCAAATATAAAATTGTATATTTGAACATCTGTCTTTTGAGCCTGCATTTCAATAAATCCTATACGGTATCCATTTGTCTGTATTTTGATGTGACATAGTTCTTACCCAGATAGTGAATAATGCTAAAATCGTGAAAACAAGGCAACTGCAGGGTATGACTAATTAAAAACCGCGTAACAAAATGTTGCCACGGATACCACAGCCACAGTTTATCCTCCACCTGGAACAGAAACATCAACACAGACCGCTCGGCGGCAGTTTCAAGCAAATATATACAAATTATACGTCCATTTTAACTGGCAGTTAATTAAACGCAAACACTGACCAAATTTAGATTTGCACTTGATGTAAATGCAAACAACACCGCGTAATTAAAATAATACAAGCCACCACTGATGTATACCTCTTTAGTGTCTTCCTCCCTTTTCCATTTTTTTGGAAAACAGGACTGTTGTATTTGTGGATAGGAAATAAATCAGTGCAATACTTCCAACTCCCGAGATGACACATGTTTATATCTATACGCCAATGATAAGCATAAAAACCAGATATGGTATATAATTACATCCGTACTTGCGTAATTCAATCTAAAATCATCAACAGTCGTTGTGCCCTTAATATTTTCCGAGTTTTCAAACTTAATTTGGTTATTTTGCCACTTCTATAGATGGCAAAGCCAAGAAAACCCTCAGAGCTCCAGGAGTGCTGCCAGAGGTTGAATGCTATCTCACAAGGACCTTCAAACGCTGCAAATTGCATCGATGGTTCAATTCAAACAAAATATCTCCTGATCTCCTGACTGTATGATATAAAGGTATACAATATACTGAACTGCAAAGTTTGAGCATGCCATTCTATTGCTCATGTGGAGCCACGCAATCCAAGGTATGAGTATCTAAGGGTGGGAGAAGCTTATATCGGACTGGTCAGCCAAATTTCTCTCAACTAATATAATGCACTCAGCCTTTGGTAGTTTGAGTACAATTCAACATTCAACAACGTTACATCAGCTTCTGTGGTATGCTATTCCCATACCATACTGGAGGAAAATAAAGTACCAGAGTCTTGCCATCTGCCACACAGACTGTATTAATCAGTTCATGTACATAGCAGCAAAGCAGCACAAAGAGCAGGAGAAACTCCAAAAAATGTACCCGTATTCTATGCATATAAAAAAGGTATTTCCATACTTCTATGCTACCGAGACTGAATCTGTTTGACCTGGTTATGGGTGAGCTTTTTTCAGTGTAACGCTCTCATGAACGAGAAAGGGGACCCAGTTCAGTGTAGTGGAAAATATCGTCAGTTTGAGTCGCGTTTATCACAACAGGTAAATATGAGGCCACGGAAAAAAACGAAAATATAACCCGAAGAGTTTAAAGGTACGATAAATATGAGCAGAGTGTCGGGAGGCGGATGCGGTAATGATGTATTTTGTATGCAGAGAAGGAAATCCGCTTTACTTTTTTTTTGTTTACGCGCCTCCACGTAAATTGGGGAGCCTTAGGTGTTTGGGATTAAGGGAATGTATGTCTGGCTAGGTATGGAAAAATACTAACCTATATATAAATTTGAGAGTTTTAAGTAAGGATACGTAATATGCTGTGATTTATATCTTAATCCAAAATACTTGATATGGTATCAGTTGTCACGACTTGGTGTCGCATACTTAACGAGTTTGCCATGCTTGTCATTAACTTTGAAGCAAAATTTGTTCATTTGGGTAGAACATTTTGAATGGGAACTGGATCAATGTTATATTACTTAAATGGTTTTTCCGTGTTCTGTTTTCGAAAAAACTGTATGAAAGAGTAAAAAGTGTCAGCTTTGAGGATGTCTGACTTGGCACACCAATCGTACTGACCATATATGGTACAAATATATTTTTTTACATGAATCATCATAGCAAAGTATGGTATTAGCAAGGTATGTCTTGAAACACCGTTAGCTGTTATAGTAGTATGACCTGTAGTTCAATCAGATCTACCACTTAATTATTATGTATTCAACTACAGACCGATCTAACATAATTAATACGTGTGGACCATGAATAATCTCACCTTGTGAAACTATTCCGACATTCAGATAAAATTGTACAATTTAAACAAAAGGCTTACCAAGTACATGAACAGACTGAACATTAATTAGTACTCTTGTTTATATTTATGTTACTTCACTCTTCAAATATCTCAAGTCAATGTATATTAAACTAATGATATAGCTTTAGGACATTTTGAAGATGATAACTGAGGTTTTATAGGGGTTTCTAAAGGGAGCTTCCTGAAATATGCTCGTTCTTCTTAGCACAAGTATCTTACAGAAAATACGTACAGTATAATCGCAATATAGATCCAACATCTTGTATATTCCGAACTTTCAAGCTTACTGCATCGACTTCAACCCTAACAATTTCACGTTAGCTGTATTCACAGAAGCTGTCTGCCTAAATCTACCGACAATCTATCACCCCGACCTGGTTCCATATCGTCATTTGACGTCTTGCAGCCTACAAGATTCATGCGTAAAATACTGATCGTTCAACGCTCTTCAATGGCGAATTATTTTTCTACTCAAATATCGATTTTGCACAATTACTTATGCTAGTTGAACTGGAAGTTGAATTCGGTTTGTAACTTTTGAATAAGTATTTTGTTACTCCATATCATCTCGCCTTGTATAACGTTTTGATCAACTTTTCGAAAGATACTTCAGACTATTTTTTTGAATCGGACATATCAGTCACTTAGGGGACTTTATCATCGATTTTGGATAGCAAGAACACCATCACATCAGTAACCATTTGCATATCTTATTTATTGCAGACAAGCATCCACAGTATGAGTTTGTCTACCATGCCACTGCGTAGTTGCGTTTCTCATAAATTAGGTCATATAGTAATTTTACCGATTAAATACAAAACTGGAAATTCAAGAGAAAATAGCAAAGGAGATACTAATTACAAGTTTTCAGAAGCCTTATGAAGGTGTTGGGAGTTATCCAAGTTATTATTATTATTATACCATAAAAAGGCTGTCAAAGGACTTTTCCTACAAACCCGTGTTTCGCTAACTACGTTAGCATCTTCAGGAAGGACTTATAGGGCAAAGTAAAGTTAAAGATTTCGTTTTAATCTTCCTTTGAAGATGCTAACCTTGTTAGTAGGAGTAGTGAAACTATGTAGTGTTTGTGCTCATCCATGATAGAGAAATATGGAATACAATTCTCGTTCCCCTCGTATCCTAGTGTCGCTTGAGGCATTCATCCATCCTGCCAAGACACCTATATATTCGAAGCCGTGACCCTTTTCCCTGGCACGCCGCGACCGATCATTGCCAGTTGCCAGTCGCAAAGATGGCTGCCGACATTCCGACAATGTAGATCAGACCCTGCAAATACGAGGCAAGGAACCGACGAAGACGAAGTATAGGAATCCAGGCACAAGTGTTCGTTAACCGAGTCTCGGTCAGATGATTTGAAATAACATTGTATTTATCAGTTCATTTTCTGACGAGGAACACAAGAAGATCTACATCTGTTAGTTACTTTTTCTATTATTACTTTGATACCACGAGACTGCTTTACAAATCTTATGAAGCTATATCATAATCACGTTACTAGTTTGTTAAAAGGCTGTCAGACATTAGTAATGTTTATCTTATGTTACGTAAGGCAGACAGACGAGTGTAGGGTAAGTTTGAGAAATTCAGCATCACGGAAATACTAAATTAGTTTTGTTCCTTTAAGTCATGCCGAATATGCTTTGAAGCCCACCTTGTCCGCTATCACAGCATCAGTGCATTTTCTGGCAAGGTTTCTGCACGTGAAAGGTTTGCTTACATATACAGATACATTGCCTAGATGTATTTCGCATGATACATCTGATACTTTTCATACATAGGGGCTAACTTAATCAGCTTGCACTGTCCCGTTGTAACCATATGCCAAGGAAGAAAAGATAGATTGAAGATAGGATTTTCTTTGAAATTTATCAAAAAACATATATTTCGATAGGTCGTTTTTTAAGCCCTAACTTTTGTATTATTTTGCCAAAAGTATGTAACTGACATCCCATCCTGAACTAAGGTCATCTTGAAATACCAATAAGAAGAAGGAATTCGGTGGACTATATAATTTTAACGCTACAACGGTTCTACGATAAGGTTCACCTATAAATTTCATCGTAATATTATATTTATCTCAGGCAAAGAAATGATACAAAACAAAGAACTAGCATCTGTCGTCATTGACGTGAAAGGCTGAGTGGTATTTGGATAACTGTTTTCACGGAAGATACAATTAATGGCCTTTTTAATAGTTGACATAGGTGCCATCTTCCTATTGGCAGTAACAAAGTGTCAGCTAAGCTTGATTCTAGCCTTTTATTTTAAAATGGAACATTGTTTCGTCATGTATGAGGATTATGAAAATCGCCCACACTCGTGATTGTTCTTCTATTTATAAGACTAGAACTCTGATGCGCATATTGCAGTATAATATCAGTCTATTCACTCCCTTTTCATGTATTTCTAGAGCGGTTCTAAATTACGCGAGCAACTGTGAAATCTGCATTAGTCCTCGTAAATTTAGCTTGATCAAAAATTATATCTCGGTTTTTAACACCCTATTCATCGAACTTACATTGCAAAACATTCAAATGCAACACAAGCAATTTTGTAGATATAGTAGATGCTCTTGCTTAGTGAAACTCTTCCATCATGCAAATAAAAGGACTGTGTAATTCACACACAGTTTCACGAATAGACCTCTTTTTCTTTCAGTGACGAGTTTCGATTCACATTTAAAGCATCGTCGGACTCTGAGATTTGACTGCTAACAAGCCCTGATAGCAGTCAAAATCCGATGATGATTCAAATATAAATCGAAACGCGTCACTAATAGAAAAAGAGTTCTATTTGTGAAACTCTGTATCAATTACACAGTCTATTTATCTACACGTAATTTTGTTTATCCTGTCCCAATAAAAAGACCAAGTAACGATATCCCTCCCAGACTCGAAACAGTCACGTTCTAAACGCCTGGATCTAAAATATCGAACCTTGGACATGTATCGAACATAAATATACAGGTCGTTAAGGAGGTATCAACGTTGCTCTCGGTCCATTTATTTTTTACTTCAGAAATAGGAGCGTGCTTGTAGCTTATCTGAGCTATTCACTTGCATTGCACGGCGTTGAGGAAACGGAGGAATGGACGACGAGTGTGACGTTGCTGCTATTTCAGGTCATAAGAGACTGAAAAATGGAATGAAACTAGACCAAAAGGACATTCGGTTGTAGATAGTGCAGCTGTGAATTTGGATATCGGGTAGTGATTTTCGAGTTGTAGGATAACTGAAAGTATTTAGGTCTCTAGTATGTCATTCTATTTTCGTAGTAACATTGTACATAGATTTGTTTTGACAATTTGGCAAAATTGACAGATAATTGCGACCTCACATCACTGGATTATGTTTTTTGAGGCTGGTTGGAAGATAAAGTTTATAAACATAGACCGAGTGTCACTGATTCCGAGCATTAGAATGTCACAATCGACCTTCAACAAAGACTCCATTTGGAGAGAAACTGGAGATATTCGTAGACGAAGCAGAACATGTTTAGAGATGCATGGAGTTGTTTTTGAACACTTATTATAGGAAGATTCAGATGTCGGTGGCTATAGTGCCTTCTAATAATTCTGTTTTTTTTTCAAGGTTTTACAAGATGGATGACGATGAGAATTTAACATACGAGTGCCGATTTTTAGACAGTTCTTCATCAAAACTCCTGCTTATGGGCAAAACGGAACACGTACATAAATTTTTATTCTAGATCAATTCATGGATAATACCATCCGTTATTTCAAAACTTGTTAGATCAGCCCCGATGGTGAAGGAAAACTTTAATATAATTTTTTGTCATAAAAATACATAATAACGTATTTTAAAAGGAATATAATGTAAAAAAATAGAATACCCTATAGAAGGTACATCCCCGCGCAGTTATTCTTCCCAATTTTATAGTCTTTACAGCTCGATCTTTAGTTAGACATCCAATGCCAGTGACAGATACTATATCTTCAGCGGCAACTGACATGATTCCACCATGTTGAGCCGAATACGGAAATCAGCCAGCATCAGAAAATACCAGTACAAAGTTTTATCAGATTACACTGCCATCCGTAAATGGACAACTAATAATAATTACAAGAATTAGAAAGAAAAATTTGTCGACAGTGGGGATCGAACCCACAACCTCCTGCATTCTTGTTCTTTCCAATTTTTTTAATTATTATTAGCTGTCTAAAAACTGAATAGTTTGTGGCAATCCATTGTATTGATGTATACAAATCGCAACGATTTACACGAAAAAATCAAAACTGCTTGCGTGATCTGACAAACGCCTTCATATCAAAGCCGAGCTGGTGCATAAAAGATTGAAATGAGATTCATCGAAAGTAACGTATAATGCGTATAACGGACGAATTCCTTTGTGGATGTTAACCGATCTACATATGTTCAATCCGTGTGACCGGTTCTAGCTGATCGACACTGGAAGCAGCTCTTCCAATCCAATATATCCGTCCGACCAGAGCCGGCAGCACGCGGTGGCGGATTTTCGTCAGGAATTTAAATTGGTGGCGGTCAGCATTTGGTCTGGAATATTCGTTCGACGGCGCGGTGGCGGCAGTACATCCGAACGACCGGTCTGCCTTTGTCCGATTTGTCGGATCAGCCGGAGTTAATCAAGCTGGACGTAGCGGAGGTTGCAAAAAGTATCTGACGCTTGCAATACCGCGACGGATCCAATCTCGCCAAGCCATGCCATGTAAATCATTATGTAATACGGCTGTAACTTTTTTCTGCCTCAATTTGATTCATTCTGCTTGTTTCGTCTGCTGCCACAGTACAATACTCCACAGCTTTTGGGTTGACAGTTCGGCATTTCGCTTTATATTTTAAATATAAAAAAAAATAAAAAGCCGGTCCAAATAAGTCTATCCTGAAAAACTCTACTAAGTAGTAAGAAGAAATAATTGAATTATCTATTTACTTAAATTTACTTGAAGATACTTCAATGATACCACATTAGTCGATACGTTGTGAAACGCTAAAATTTCATGAAAGTGAAAGGTCGAGGCACTGTTTCGGATGAGATTATAGAATGATTGTATGTGCAATTGAAAACGCCCATTGAATCCGTTCTATTAGTCAACCCCACATTATGTTGAATATATGTTAGAATACCGTACATGCACTTCAGTAAAGGATGCGTCAGCTTTTTGGAAACTATTCCCTACAAATGTTTCTGCTTCTATTACCTACTCACATGACTATAAAAGTATGGCGGCCAATTCTCCGTCAGGTTTTAATATCAATTTCAGTGAAACATTTTGCCTTCGACTCCTGGGCCAACAACCCGTTTTTTATTGTTTTCTCGCAGCTTCCTGGGAATTTTCCCTACATTGTGTACATTTGAAAACATACACCTCTAGATTCTACTCGGCTTCGCGTCCCGACGGAGTCTCAACTGCAATTCCGCCGTTATGATTGCATGGAAGTCTCCCTTGGAAATACCCAGTCAGCTTATATTCCTCCGCATGCACACCCATACACGTAATTTTTCGTTTTGCCTTCCTTTTCTTAAACGAGCGGCAAACAAAACAACGGCCGCTGCAATAATCCGCATTCGCACCGTTCTCAGGGGTAGTCTCTCAGCCAGGTCCGTCACATTCACCCAAACCTGCGATGCAAATGAGTACCCCTGATCAGAGGCTCTACAGATTATGATAAAAGAATTATTTTCTTAACCGCTAACTAGCCAGGAAATAAAATAATCACGGAAACACCCACGCTGGGACCTGACTCAGATACTCATTATAAAGCATTGCTGGAGAGAGATGAGCAGGTCCTAACAAACGTAGAGAGCTGCGGCTGCTGAATAGAAAGAAGGATCCTCTCCGCCTGTTCGTAGGGTTCCTCACAGGCCACAGCACATTTAACAGTCACTTGTCACTCATAGGAGTGGTAAAAGATCCAAACTGTCAGAAGTGTTGGGAGGAGGACGAGACCTCGTCCCACTTAGTAGTAGAGTATGCCATGTACTGCGTCCTGAGAGCTGAAGTGTTCGGCACAATGGAGTTTGACAGGGAAGGGATCTTCTCAGCGGAATGGCCTGGCATCATGACCTTTATCAAAAGGTCTGGTAAGTTCGGTACTATCACAATGTCAGCTTTAGCTTTAGTGATGCCTTTCATGGTCGGCAAAAAGGGCTAAAGGTAGCCTACTTGCAAGGCTTTGCCTCCCCATTACTACCACCACTTAACTCATTTTGTAGTCAGTGCAGCCATCATATTTTATGACATAGAAATCGCGAAGGAACATGTCACTCTATTCTGTCGGTCTGTCTGTATTCTGTCCGGTAGTCCTTGACCTCTTGGCCTTTGGACATGCGAGAGGCTTCTGATCATTTTATAAGGCAACAACTAAGAACAAAAAAGATGTTCGATAATATTTAGTGGACCTCCTAGGTGAAGAAGAAGTTTAGTGACGCTACAAGGAGATCCTATAAAAAATGTAGTAACTGCACTATTACGTATAATTTCATTATAATCAATTGAATACGTGCTACAAATAGATAGATGGATAGATATTTTTTGACGGCCATACCATTTTACAAATATAAGAAACAAGGCATAGTCAATATAATTAATTACCTACATTATATGTCTTACTTGAGTCCTAAAATGACTCGTTGTATTACTAAAGAAGTCTATGTCTGTATTGATAGCTTTTCGACACTAGCTTCGCACGGAACCATTTTTGTTGAAGTTGAGACTCCCCCTAAAATATCCCATATTGCCTGAAATTTGTCCATTAAATCCTGAATTTCACGCTAATTCATATTTTCAGAAGATATCTTCAACATGTATGTAATAAAAAGGTATGGATACCTTGAAAGTTGATCCACTTGACTCCATTTTTGATACTCTCACCGTTTTCCTCCTTTATATTAGAAGTCGAACGCTATCGGGTCCTAGCAAAGAGTAAAAATAGGCAGACGCTCTCACATACCCAGTGGGGCTGGTTATGGAAATGTGAAATCTATAAGCACGGTATCCTGATGCCGACACTGCAATGCGGCTGTTTTTATACTCTTTGCGACAAACGTTTTTTATACACCTTTCAGGGGTATTTCCGATGGTGCGAAATCGAACAGATCTGTACAGTATAGGAAAAAAGTGAGAGAGAGCCGGTCCCACAAAACGACCAAAAGACCACGTCAGTGCAAGACACCACATTATGATATTATAAATATGTTTTTTTAGGTCCTTAGTATCATGCCTCTCAGCGAGATAGGTTTCTCAAATAATCAAATTGAGAGGTAAAATTCTATAATCATATATTATTGCTTTAATTTTCGAACAGGATAGTGTGATGAATCAAACATTTAACATACCTATAGCTGGTGGTAAATTTATATTATCGCGTTTGTTAAAGAGCTCTTTGTCCCTCACTACTGTATGATCACATGGAGTTATGAGGGTCATCTCTGGTTTGACGTATGATAAACAGGCTGAGGTAGGATAGAGGCTTAGCAAAACGTATCCTGGCTTATTGTTCCCCCGAAAATTTGTTAAAAAGGGACTTACTCGACACTTCTGACATACAGTGCTTGATGTGACGAGAAGTTCTGTCAGTGATTTTGAAGAGGAAAGAAACTTAATTAATGCATATGACATACAGACAGCTCGTTGTCCAGTATAGGACAATTGTGCTAGTGAATGTTTTGTACATTGTGAGAAGCACACACTATACTATAGTAACAATCATTCAAACAGAAGCAAGAAAAACTAGAGTATTACAGTAAACGTGACAACCTGGCAAAAGCCGGGAGCATCTATCTCTATCTGTATTATATTCGTACTAATGCCTATGCGTCTGTACTTTGTTAGTTGGGAGCACTTAAACGATACCTACCACTGGATCTATACCTCAAGGAGTGGTAAAAACCTCAATTTCCGACCTTCCTAAATTTAAAACAAAGGTTTTATCATCTTTTGACGCCACTGAATCGATTTTCAAAAACCAGAACACAGTTTTTCCGTCTTTGTCATACTCGTAATCTGGTGTCATCAATATCAGAGTACAGACAAACAGACTGTCAGAATGAGTGACATGGTGTACATATATGTCATGAAACATCAGGAAAACACAATACCTCGTATTCGAAACTTTTCGCGATTACAATACTTGCTTGCTAATTGGAATTGGACCTCCAAAAATCTGCTATTATCCACCCCATAACATATTCCTGAGCAGCTATGGAGACTTCAATGTGTATCCAGTTGCTGCAATCATCTTGTCTTGACATTGATTCAAAGAGTGTAGTAGTGGTAGTAATGATATTGGTATGTCCGTCGACATTAACCAAAGCTCAATTTCCATATGATCCCTATTCCAGAATGCTATGCATTTCAAAATAGTGCTGTATTTGCAGTTTAACGTCTCGATAGTGCAATATACAAATTGGAGAGCAGCCAAACAAAATATCCATCCTGTGCTCGCCGTGTCTTTTTACAAAGCCATGCAAGTACTCGCTGCCATTGGTAGACCGCACACAATGACAAATGGCCGCGTTTATGTCTACATAATACGTTCAAACTCGGTTTAAACAGTATAGTTTCGAGACCAGTGAACGTTTGTTGAACGTGATACTCTTCAAATGGAAGAAAAGGTTTACGCCCGGATATGTTTCTGTGTATTATAATTTTTAGGAAATGGCTGGCTCTGATGAGAGAATCAAGTTGGGTGATTTGACGTTCTGATACCTAATTATATATAATCATATCTAAATTTGACCGACCTGTAGCTTCAGAACAGTATCTATGTTTCTAGTCTATATTGGGTTCGTAGAATGAATATATGGCTAATATATAAGAAGTCGTTTATTTGTCTTTTGAACCAGAAGTGTCAGTATTAAGTGAGTTATTTGAAAAAAACATACTTTTTCGCCGTTTTCATGTAATGGATGTAAGGGAGCCGATAGTATCATCGATAGCGTCCAGACGCTAGGAATTGCGTGCGCCATCTATCGAGCCCAGTCAGGCATCAAGTCTCAAATCGTGCAATACACATTAGGAAGGTACAGCAAACTGCTAGTCCTTATTGCGGACATTAATGACTCCTAACAGTTGGAATGCTACAAAGAAACGCTGTGCATAAGCAAAGAGCAGTTTGGTTCGTTCATTCAAAACCAATCGTAGAGCACCTCGTTTGTATATATTTAATGAAGTTCTCGATTAATGATGTAAAAATACTATTATTACTAACTAGGTTTTTGTGAAATTTGGCAAAAACTCAAAAATAAAATCTAATTCAAAATAAATCACTTTTATACAAACAGAAAACAACAGAAAAAAGCAAGGATCTGTTCCTGATGATTGTCCAAAAATCTGTTGAAAATTATCGTTCCTCATCATTATTGAATTTCTTGTAAACTACATACAGATGAAACAGGTTGTTGACAATACCAATAATTATCGGTATTTTTGTGAGGTATCTAACTATCGAAAACAAAAGCTTCCGAATAAAAGATGTATTGGAGTAACAATAGGAAAGATTATAATGCATTTGAAATAAATTTCTGTTTCCAGAATCAACAAAATCACTCTCAGATTATTCTGTGTTACTACGCAAATTTTCAAAAATAAAGAAAGTCCAGAATTTTCGAGATCTTTTTTCATTCTGGAAGCGATCTTATTCCATCATTCATTCCATAGTTTTCTTTAGATCACACTTTTGTCAAACAACGTTATAATTGAAGTTGTAGCTTTATAATTTGCATTTTTTTATAATATAATCACAGAGCTATGAAATATTCAAGTTCACTTTCGCTCTATCTTGAAAATACAGCAAAAGTCCATAAAATATTTAAGTCAGGCAATTGTTTGGAATGTTTAGAGTTGGCCATTTTTGCAGCAGTTATGATAAAAAGTGCTTAATGGGTCCATTTGAATGCGAAATTGTGACTCGATTGTTCTAAATGGACGTTTTGGAAACTCAATGTACAATTGAAGTGGGGCGGATGAATATTAATTGTAGCTGTATTCAACGAACTTCATTCACTGTTGCTGTAATACAAAACAAAGGTGACCTATGAAAGATACCAGATTGGTTCGATTATTTTTACGAAGGCTCAAATTGCAAATGCCACATTAGAACAGGCCAGAGGAATCGAATTTTATTGGCATTCCTGCTGTTTTCTGCAAACAACTTTTAAGCGCTTCAAACCCGTAGAAAAAATTTTGACATCCTTTTGAGGTACGAAGTAGAATATATATATTTATAAGTGTCAAACAATATGTCGAATCCATTACTATATCAAAAACATCACGTTCTTGACAAAAAACAACGGATTGTCTGATATGCAAAGACATCCTGACACTCAGGTTTATTTTTAATCAAGACACAGACAAGGCCCTTGGAGTGCAAAGTCCTAATTTGCATACCAAAACCGACGCAATTCGTGGCTGGCCGCAAGGCACCTAATGCATTTCTGCTGTATTTAGCGATTATACAGCGACAACACCTGAAAATGGAGATCTCCATCACTTGCGACGGAGCTGGGTTCCCGCGTTGGCCACTGAAATAAAAATTAAAATGCAAACAGTGGAATCATTTTAAAAATCCGCCTAGACCTGCAGCCAAATGAAAATTTCAACTTGGTGCTAGAATAATCTTTTCTGTTATTTTATTCCCACCGTATTCCAGAGAAAATTAATTTCACCGTTACGCTTTGCCAACACAGAAAGGGAGAGAGAGAGAGAGAGACAGTTTCTTGCAGTGGAGCACCTTGAACAAACTGCGTGTACAAGTTCCGAAGGAGAAATTCTATTTAATTGAATAGGATACCGAGTTTTGCGGTTGAAAAAAGCAAGTAAGCAATTTCTACCACTTGTAAAGTAAACTAAATCCAGGTATCAATAAATATATTGACATTCATAAATGGAACTAGGTTGGATTTAACACTCAATTCGATCTGTGACGTCGTCAACAACATTTTGGGTAAATAAATATTTGCAGTGTTATGATCACTAACACATATTTTGTGATTTTCTCTGTGATTGTCCTGGTGGTGGAATCTTCCTTTTCTATATCTATGGATAAGCCTGACCTCACAAAGGACCTCCACAGACTGTAACATTGAAGGAGGATGACTGATCTGTCCCTATTTATGGCGAATTTGTGATCGAGCTGTCTCGCATAATAACACTGAACATTAAAGGAGCCCAACGGGCCTCCTCCAAAACTTGTTTGTTCCCAGATGGTTACAACTTAAAGCATATTAGGACCAATCTAAATAAACGCTTTTTGCGAGAGGTTATCTACAGGAAAAACGTCAGTATATAGAGAAAACATTCATCAATGGCTATTTGCACTCCCAATACGTGCATACAAATAAATATTTCCTTAACAGTCTTTTTGACAGGGCATCAGATCACCTCAAACTATTCAATTTCCAACATAGGATTTTCAGAAAATGACAAAAAATTATAGCCAGATTATATAAGATCAAGACATTACATTTGGTGGCAATGGTTTGATGAAGCACATAAGTTATACTTTGAGACGCAAGAAACGAGGTTTGATAAGAACTGCACTGAAAATTAAAAATGATATGACCATCTCCTAATTCCCCTAAGGGCCGTACTGTAGCTATGTAGGGCGCCCTGTCTTGAAGATGAATAATTTTGCTACCCAAAATATTGCCACCTTAATGAAAATTAAGACTTCCTATATTACATCATGACTCACGACGTTATTTTACAAGAACGTACTATATTCTACTACCAATTCTACTGCCTGGCTTTCGTAGTAGGCGGTTGTCCTCCTAACTTTCCAGAGTTACTAGATACGCAATTCAGAACCGCATAAAATCATGATGTATCTTCCGAGGGGCTTCATATCACTTTTACTAGTAAATAATAGTATTTTCCAAAAACCTGGTCACACATACATCCTCGGTTTCGTTATAGCTGTCCATTTTCTTATCAAGCATCCGAGTGGGCCTTTTTGTCAGTCTCGTCGGCCCGAGAAGTGAGTGGTTGTAGTGTCGGCGGAGCGCTAGTCCGCATATAAAATTGTAAAATATCGCCAGCTTCGACCGGCTGTGCCCCTTTCCGAATCAATTTCTGTTTTTGTGGCACCTCTCGGTTATTTATCGATAATATAAATTGGGAATGACCCAGCGGTGGTAGAATACAAATATGGCGAGCTGTGTATCCTGAACAACCGACGGCAACATCTGCATTGATGGTAAATACATCGGGAGAATATCCATCCTCCGTCACAAATAAGAGGCGATCCCTGAGAAAGCTATCCAACCAGTAGCAAAGACCTGGTGACAGCCCATAGGCAGGAAGCTTGATGAAAAGTCTCTCATGCCATATCCGATCGAAATACTTCTATATATTGAGCGCGACGAGATTCTCCATGAAGCTCTATTGCTCTGTTCCACATATTTGTGACGTAGGCCAGAAATCTCCTGTGAATCTAGGCTTGAGGAAACCATATTTGCCATCGTTGATGACATTTTTTTTCCTCCAGATACTTCAGAAGC
Source organism: Bruchidius siliquastri (assembly GCA_949316355.1). NCBI lineage: Eukaryota > Metazoa > Arthropoda > Insecta > Coleoptera > Chrysomelidae > Bruchidius > Bruchidius siliquastri. The sequence continues at coordinate 36,546,924 of OX438533.1, read as the reverse complement.
ACAGTGATTCGTAGGGTACTCTTACTGAATCTCACCAATAAAAGTCTTTATTTACTATACATATAGGCACTCTACATAGGGATGTATGTCTTTAGCCTAGACTCGTCAGTATAGACTGGCGGTCTGACAGTAGAGATCAATTTGGTTTGTATTTACCAATCCAGATAAGGGTGCTATAGTAACAATATCCATGGCATGCTGCGCGCAAATTTAACATATGATAGGTCACACGTAGGAACATGCTAGTATGAAGAATATCAAATATCTACGAAAAGAAATAGTTCTGCATTTGCTATATTTGCTCACAAAATTAAAGCCATAATTGTTTCCATTAGATTGGTCGATATACTGGTCTAAAAATCCTGAGCAAGAAGTGATAGTTTAGCCATTAGGCGATAAATAGTTGATGAAAAAACACAATATTATACAGAAGCAACTTGCTACAAATCTATTACGATTCTAATATCACTTTCCAATTAGTCTCATATGTCGAAAATCAAAGTTAGGCATAAGAAGTGTGTTACTATAATGAACAAATGATAATATAAATTCCATGGTGACTCTTGTGCAGCTATATATTCAGCCCTGTGAATATTGTTATTGTATGTAATACCTAGATCCTTGATACAAATTACTTTTTGGGGTATAAATCAGTGACACCAGCTGAATTTATCGAAGTTATCTATCGTTTTTTACAGAGTATGCTGTTGAAAGTGTCCTAAAGTTATGAGCATCAAACGGAACGGAATGAAAAATGTTGCCGTATCAGTTCTAAACTTAGTTTAAAACCCTATATATCCAATTACCCCCCATACCAATATCGATTACGGTTTTCAGCTTAATGTTAAGCTTAATGCAGACCTGAAACACTTTTAAACGATATCTTCTATGCTCATAAAGGTGTAATGTATCTAAACTGATATACCAAATACTGGAATAACAGTAACTGGTCAGTAATATTATAAGTTATACAGCATCCTTGAAAATGGGTTTTCCTGCGCTTTTGGGTTTATCGAGGTGCCCAATTCAAAAGAATATATTTTTATTTATTACTTTGAAGAACATTATTTTGTGTAATTCACTTACCTAACGTCGTATCATCTGTAACAGATCAATTTATATAGCTGTCGCTCCGTGCCGCTGACGCTGTTTGAAGGACGGAAAAATCAAAACAACAAAAAGCGAAGAAATTATTCGGGCATTTTTCCAGTCACACTTCGAAGCAGTCGTCGACTTTTCCGAACCTGGCTGCATATCAGGTCGCACATCATCTGCTTTCACAGAGCACCAAGCCGTTCGTTCGCCCGCGCTGTGCAGGAAAGTTGCGCTCGCCGGCAGTCTGACGATAACGAAATTCTTTTTCATGCGCTCTCCTCTTTGAGCTTTTCTTTAAAAGCATTTCAAAAGTGCTAAAATATTTTCTCCTCTCCAACAATCCCAAACAAAGTTTATTTAGTTTCCCACTCGACGGATTTTAATATGATTTCATGGTATTTCATTTGTTCAGTGGCAGCCACGTTTTATCGGCCTTGGTCAGAACTTCTGTTGGAGTATTTCTGAGTTGCAATTTCGATACTCTCCTACAGCCTAAACCAATTTTTCCATTATCGACGTTTGAATATATTTTGTCATGTTCAATCCTGAATAGCAGCTCTAACGTTTTAGCATGATCTCTGATATTGGTTTACAGCTTCCAAGCCTAGCAGCTCATAGTATTTACGTCAATGCTCTACGTTTAACTTGGAGGTATAACTTGAAATAACATTTTTAGCTTAACGAGTACGATTAAGCTTCAGAATATGTAACCTTAATATATACTGACACAGATAGCCTTACTTATTTTCAACAGTAACATCATACTCATAAAAATTTTAAAACTGCTATACCTTACCATGTTCAAGAAGTCAAACCTTTAGTGGAAAGTTAAACCAACACCGCATACGAATGAGTCCTTCGACTCTCCATTTACAGACAATTCCCCAATTCGGACTACCGTTTGAGACACGACTTGCATTTAATGTCTACCAATAACCACAAAAACGGCTTGGTGTATCTATTTGTGGATCAAATTTGTAGATACATCTGGCATGATAACAAACCTACCAATAATTACGGCAAAATAATTAACGGGCATAATTTGCAAACATCATGGTACCAGACTGAACGCGTATAGTTACATAGATAATTTCTAGCATGCAGCTGCAGCATAACTCTACAGATATTACGGACAATGATTATTAATCTAATAGATGGAAGTGTGTTGATAGTATGCCCCTACCAATAACATAACTAAATTTGACCTTAAAGTGGATGCAACTAGACCGAAAGGAGTAAATATCATTTTAGAGCGATGCAACACAAGCAAATATAAGCTATATCCGTAGAGATACATAAATTTCAAATGTACTTGATATATAAAACGTCCGAGCGAGCATCAACATCATCATCGAAGGTTGTCGTAAACAAGAATTTAATTTGGGCAAGAATATGTTCAAATAGTAACACAGACCTTCAAATACGTTCCAAATACTTGCGATAACGCTTTTTTCCTTTTCTGTGAATATATATGTTGTATGATGTTATATAAACGTGTATTGTGATTCAAAATGCGATATAACGTGGGTTGCGCAAGATACCTCACTCTACTCTAGACACTATACGAAATTCACTTCTGATTCCGAATTCCACCTCTAAATGAATTTACGACAAGCCTGATGCCTTCCATTCCATTCCCCATTACAATTCATCGGTTTTCGGGTGCAATTTCCTAAATTGTTCGGCGCATAGGTACACGCTTGAAGGATATGCATTTTAATTCTCGCCGAGCACGGCTTCTATCTCTCTCGCTCTCGCTGGTCCACAAAACATACAACTACATTACAGCAATTACTAACGCCACCGCCACCGGTTTTTGCAGAAGCAGCCGCCATTACCGATTGCCGGTCGGCACGGAATACACTTTCATTTTAAATTTAGCACAATTCACGGCATAGGCAGGACATGACAGTCTGGAATTTAAGTTTTGACTATGATCAGATTACAGCTCTATAGGAACGCCATATCTCGAAAGATCATTTTCTAAGAGGGCGTTGTTTGCTTCCTGATTAATTATTACAGGGACTACATCTGGCCACTTTGTGAACTAGTCAATCATAACCAACAATGTGAAGGAAAGGCTCAACTCAGTAGTGTTGTAACTATATTAACTACACTACAAAACATTATTTCAATACAAATATTCCAACGAATGAATAGTTAAAGCAGAGCCATTTTTCCTGTGCGAGTACAGAATAACGTTGAAAGCAATAACATAAAACGTAAATCCTCAGAAAGGAAGTACTCTTAACGAATAATAACCCTGCCTCTCCGAATATAAAACCTGGAAGAATATTTTTATCCTTCCATGACTAAATCAGAGTAGAAGCTTGAAACTTGGCAAAACTCCTGCCCGTCTTTATAACATACGGTGATGGTTTATTAACTTGGCTCTACCTGTGATATATATACTTAAGTCACGTACACACTTGAGTTTTATATTAACTAAACAGTTAAATTTTTTTATTATAACTCATTGTTACTAGTTATGACGGTTAGTTTTTATGCATCTGAGCAATCCATAACGGCAAAGTGAATATAAAAAGGCCCGTCATCTATGGTTAAAATTGAACCAATGGTTCCACTTATTGATACTCCAGGGTAGTGTTAATAGACTCATTCGCTCTCAACTCGTCTTGGGAGCACATCTTAGGACACCGAATAAAAGTGACTGACCTTTCAGTGTGAGCTATGAACATTGATGAAGAATACACAGAAAACATCAGATTATTGCTTATAAGACTGGTCAATAGAAGGAAACTGATAAGACTCCTTCACAGACATTCAAAAACCCCATCGTCTCTGTCTTAGCTTCTTCGCTTGTTCTCCTATAATGATATTCATATTAAGTATCAGTCGATCTATCTTTGATTTAAATAACGTCTAAACCGCTTCGTCATCTATTTTCACCCTAGATATTGTGGCTGGTACTAAAATTAGAGATATTGCTGTTATGTAAACATAGCTTTACATCGTTTACTTCCCCATCAAATCAACCTGATACATCTCGGTGGATATTTTCAATTTGGAACCTGAATTCTTTGGCGGATCGCTTTTAGCAAACCGTATCAAATAGTTGGATGTTGTCACAATGCCAAAAGTGCAATATTGTGGCCAAACGTTTATACCCTCGTTTTGGGTGTGCGGTTTCGCGAAATGGCCACCGCGTTCGTGTAATACGATGATGACGTGCAGTCAATGTAATCGGATAAATATCGCTGTATACGTCCGATCTGGAGATAAATCTCTTATTGTATCCGAATGGGCTGGCTCTTGCCCGATGGATATGTATTGGCTTCGTATACTATCAAGAATGTCGATTCGGAATGTATATATGTATGAACAGCGGGCATATCAGAGCTAGTCACTTGCTACAAACCTACTCACTATTCTTTGTCCAGGAATAAATGGGCAACTGAAGTAATAACTATGTTCCTTTTAGCCATATCTGTCGGATGGAGCTAAGGGATATATTGTTCACGTAATCACAAAGATGTGCGAATAAATATTGATGAAAATCGCATAGGCCATTATAAGTTTCAAATTTCACAGAGGTAACCAGCAGCAATATTCATATAACATAAATCTCGTATACTTTCATGCAGTAGAAATATCTCACTAGGTAAATAATGTCAGCAGTACGCCTATTACGAATATTCCGGACTCCGAGATTCACCGCCATTCTCCAACTATTGGCAACCTTGCTTCTTGCAACGCGAAACTCGATGAGTGAGCAGCTCGAGTGTGCTGCGGACAAGTACAAACAGTTGGTACAATATTATTTTATTTGTTTTGTATAGTCTTCACTCCTTGATAGTGCGTTCTAAAATGGAGAAAACAAAGTAACACTGAAGGTAATTATGACAGCGATGAAGATATAACTCTCCCTCGACTTGTTTCGCATGAGTGATTGTTTTCTAAAAAGGTTTGTTTTTTGAAATATCTGAAAAAATTCTTTGTATTCTTCCAGATTTAAGCCTATGTTTATATTCATCTGTTTTGTGTTAAATTTTTTAATGTATTTTGCCATTAAATACTACCAGGTTACAGACATTTTTTCGATTCTGCTATTTGTCGATGTCTTGTCTTGTGCGTGAGACCTTTGCACTTAAGTTTCTTGATCAGTTGGTTCAATATATCAGGTTTGAAAGGCTAGAAACCCGACACTGTCAGTGGAAAGATTGGGCGGAAGGAAAAAGCTACGAAAAAAAAAAAATCAGGTGGAAGCTGCTCTTGGTTTTGCTTGTTTCAAATTCTGAGATTAATTTCGGTCACAGTGCAAGTCGCGGCCTGGAACTTGTATTGATACAAGCAAAAGTATTATAATGTGACTGCACTTTTGTATGATGTTTCTGCAATAGCTGTTTGACGTAGTACCTTAGGTAAGCGATGTTCAGGTCACTGTGAAGAAACTCGCTTGAAACATACCATAAAGTTTTGGTGGTAGTGACCTTACACATGTGTTGACAAGGAAAGACTAGGCCGCATATGTTTCAGTCCTAGCTGATGTAATTACTATTTTTTAAAGCTGAACTTTGTTAAATTAATCTTGAGGATCTACATTACATTGGGTAGAGTTGCCGAAATATATTTCTAATCTAGTTTTTAATGCTTCACTGTATTTTCTCTAGATCATCCCCTTGTCTGTAGGGTACCTCGCAGAATTTTCCCATGATATGCGAGATCCGTTCACTCAGACTTAAAACATGGCACCACGAAGTCTTTAAATACTACGATGGCATCATCATAAAGGTAGATTTCGCAGTAAAAAACATGTACAAAAATTGATATAACCATTACCCTTTATTAAATCATGATAATGTGTACACTGTAAATAGATTCCAAATGTTAGTTGTCAAGCATTGTTAACATCAGAAATTCCTAGCACCTAAAAAACTAAGTTATCATGATGCCGATCATACTACAGATAAATGCTAATACCATTACCATTACACAGAAACGATTAATGTAAATACGAGGAATATATAACTGTACCACACAACAACTTTGTAGTAAAGCAGCTACTTTCAACCATATTTCAAGCGGAAATTATATGCGCTGCCCCCATGCAGAACATTCATTCTTCCCTGAAGGCCTCTGCGAAAAATTTACAATAAACTTTGTTTCATCCAATATTTATTACCCCCTTTATGGAGCTACTGGGAGATATTTTCGGTACGGATTGATAAAGTGTTGTGATGAACAACAGTACGGTAACTTAAGTGTTATCAAGTCCGCCTTCTGTTTGTTGTCTTCAACAAAATAATCGAAATACAATTATGTAGCTTTGGAACACTGTTACCATCCGCAAAGATGCACTTCTGAGAACTCCATAAAGTTCACACCTCACGGAGTCTACCCAGGAAAGGACAATACGTCTTGTGGAAGTGCCTAACATTATAAAGCATGTGTAAGGAAATTTCACTGTTCTGTCAATTTTCTATAGAATCTGCCATTGTGAATGTTAGAACGAACTTTCTCTGATAATAACACCACTAGCCATCAGCACACGGAAAACTTTTGGGTCCAACAGGCTCATCATCACCAGGTTAAACCTCCAGCACATTCGAACAAGCCTCTTCTAAAATTTGTTCGCTCCAACTGCATAGATGACCGTGAAGTGTAAAGGGAGAAAATTCAATCACGGCTACACGAAACCGATACTTTTAATAGAAGGCGATGGATTAACAATCCAATTACCCTTAAAACCCTTTAAAATAATTGGTCGCGTTAATGGTCCATTAGAGATCGTTAGTGAAACCGCACCATACTAATGAGATGCATTATAGATGTTTTCGTAGACCACAGTGGCGTCACTAGGTATTGTTCAAACTTATAAAATGATTTTTTTGCTGGTCATAGATGTATGCTCTTCCACTATTTATAATATATGACATGCATGTTACGTCTCTAGCTTAGATTCATCAGTATAGCCTTGTGGTGTGACTGAAGATATTAATTTTGTGATATAGGTATACCTAACCCAGGTACGGGTGTGATAGCAACGTATATTTAAGTGTTGCGCAGACTGGCGCTGTCCATTGGCATTGTTAGGACCTTGACCTTGAATATACCAATGGGCAACACACTCTACGCGAGACTTAGAGGTAAATGTTGATATACTAAGTGACCGAATGAATGTGTCTATTGACTAAAGAAGAACGCAGTCAATGCTGATGTTGCTTATTATCTAAAGTAACTAAGTTTTTCCAACGATCCAAGATAAAAACAAAAATAATAACTAGAAGCTTCGCGTCTGAAACTGAGAGAAAAGATACTTTACATTATAAACAGTTCCAGAAGTAAGGCTGAGTGTTTGAATAAATTATACATTTTTATTTTCAATCACACCGCTTGCAAAATTCTTTATTCAATCATATAGCATTCAGCAATAGAGGTTACATTGATCTAAAATATGATTCCCAAGCATTATGCGAAATCGGTCGTTACACAAAAACGTTTTTGATGTTTTTGTGGGTGCGCTACTGGCGGAAAATAAGCCAATAGAGTGGTGTATTGCGCTGCAAGTACTTGTATGGTATTATGCGAAATAAGGGGATGCTGAGAAGAGGAATAATTTAATGGACAGGGTAAAAATAGCAGCGCCCAGATTACTGCCGATAATGACTTCTTCAGTGAAAGGATTGCGATATAGACGCGTTGCTCAGCTGCACGGGTTGAGTGGTGCCTCTTTGCAGTTCGAGAATGTGTTATCGCAAATTGCGAATCCATTAGTCATAAAGGCAGCTCCGGATATCTCGGATACACTCCTGAGAGCTTTATGACAAGGAGTTATCTGGGTCGAAAATACGTCATCATCCCGAAGAAGTAGTAATGCAATTTGAATAGCCTATAATGCATCTTATATTAGTAATGGCCGCTGATTAAAACCACAGGTGATTGGCGGAATAGCTTCACTAACGTTTCGACTGCCTCGGCATCCTTTATGAAAGTACTGAAAATTTCAAATTACTCATTTGAGTTAAGAGGTTGCGCATGATAAGTATTACTAAGCTTATCAAAGTACAACATGAGAGACCAATTTGAAAAAAAAAACTGGTTTGCTGGAAACTGTCAGGAGGTCGATGACACTACGGAATAAAATTTTATTTTTTTCCTTCAAAAAAAGGCTAACAAGGCAACCGAAACGCTGGTAAAGCTTTTTGTCAATCGCATGTATTTTCAATAAGCAGCAAGTAAAAATATGAAATCGACTAGCGAGAAAACGACTGGATGAATTGTAGAAGTTACATTTAGCCTAATCGTCTTTTTATCCAGAAGTTCGGTATGTATTCTTTGAATTTTAGCCGTCAATTGAAAATTCTGGAAGCCTGAATCTTACCAAATCACCTGAAAACTTATAAAAGGGATATTAAAGTATTCTCTGTTTTTTGTTTATTCAAAGACAGAACCTGACTTTCTGGGTTCGTTGTAAGGTTATAGTAGCTAGCCTAAAATTGCGAAATAAAAATTGTTAGAGCTTTTACATATATCGTTTTTGAGTTTTCCAAGAGCGGAAACATTGAATCCATTTGATGATAGACTACACCTACATACTCACGCAGCGAAGCTCCCTAGAACTTGGACACTTACCTGGAACAAAGATAAGCATATTAATGAGTTAGTAAGTATAGAAATAGCATATTCTAGATTGTGTGTACTACAGCCAGACTGCGGAAGCAGCTGTTATCGTACATTCTATTGCTGTATCTTTACTTAAGGAGCATTTCCTGCATGTAACCGAATTTGCGAATGGGAACATACAAACGCCTCGAAAAAGCATTTACCAAAATTTGTTCATTTGGAGAACCTCGACGGGAACGTGCTACAATGTACAGCGAGGATAGACGTTTATCCTCGCGCAGTGCTTATGAAGCGCTATAGGCTATATATGCTGCCTTTGCGTGAAGTTATCTATAAAAAAGTGGATTGACTGATACCGCAGCATCGAAACTCTTTCCGGCAAGGTTGCCATGTATGAGGAATTTTCTTTTCATACTCAAAGGCTCACTTAATTAACTTTTTCTGTATCATTGTTATTATATGTCAAGGAAGAGAAAATATCTAATCACTTTGTCGATACTTCAAAATCATTTGCCCCATGTACTATTACTATTTATTTTTCGTAACGCTGGCAACCTTGGATTAATACTATCTGTCTCCATCTTCCTCAGAGCACTATATGTGTGGCTGATGAGCTGGGTTGCCTTTACCGTTTATAACGCAGAGCTGAGAATTTTATGAGGTCAATTCATAGTGTTACTTGTTGTTTATCATTGACGTAGGGTTGCGGTAGGGTTTTAATATTCAATATACGATTACTTAGGGACAGATCCACCCATCAGGATTGTGAAGTCAAAATAAATCAGTGTTCTCGACTCACAGCATATCCATCCTCAAAATTCATCAAAATATGTAGAGCGGTCACTGGATTTAGGGTTTCTATAAAAACTTTAGCAGAATAGTGTTTTCGAACACGTAAAAAGTAAAGTAATACTTGAAGAATATTTTACAAAAAGCCAATTGCATTTGAAAAGAAGATGTTAAATTTCCAAAAAATGCCTTTCTATGTGCGTTCTGCAATAATCAGAAACCAGTGAAACAAGTAAAAGTGAAGCTTAAGTAGTTGTCAAAATTTTTAATCACATATAATGTTTTTTACTACGACCGAAAATTGTTGTAAACTAAAGAAGCATAAATATCAAAGTATTTACGTTACGAGCACCAGCAGACGAATAGACAGACAGACCGACGTAAAAAGATTAATTTATTTATGTATGTAGATATCAAAAAAATTCAAAAAAAGCTTATCTCAAATTCGTGATCCTGATAGTGTTAGTAATTCACCTAAACTAATTCAAAATTCTGAAACATGAATAAGTATCCAACAAATATATTTAAAAAATCCAGAAATACCTGGATAATAAACTAGGACATAAGAGAGATGACAAGCATAGAATAGGTGTATTAACCATCAATAAATGATCCTTTTTAATAAACATCACAACATACACGAATATCCATCTTTTTCAATAAGTATTGGATAAGGTGGAAACCAATTTCCGGTACAAGTTACGACGTTATAACAATGCAAATACGACGAAAAAATGGACGGTTTCCACACATCTGCTCAAAACGTAGCTGTTTGCATAGATTACGTAGGTTGTATAAAAGTAAACGTCAACGGACTAAAACAAACAAAAGGGCATTATAGCCACTTACGAGCGCGGAAACTGCATATGAATTTAAATTAGATCCTCGATTCTACGACGGCGATATCTATGAAAACCCGCGCCGGCCATTTTCTCTTTAGAGGCAATACTTTTTTAGATAAGACTTTAATACTGCTATTAAGTATGACCTAAAACTTTACCATTATTCAAGGAATTTTTACGGCTTTGGCTACAACTTAACGACCTTTCTACCATTTATTATAGTTTTATCTGGATATTTACGACCGCACCTCTACCATCTGAATATTTTTACTATATTTAAACTCCCCTTCGTAGTTAAATATATAATTCTATTGCACTTTCACGAGTTTATTAGGCAAAAAACTGATTTTTCGAGGGTACTACGCATATCCCTAACTTTTTCGTATCTTTTAGATGGTCATAAGACCATCCCATGGATCATCCATACGTAGCGTCAATACTGGACCGGTATTAGAATCTATCAACCAAAAGCCAGTTCTTGAACATTAAAACATGATTCCCATTTTAGAGGCCTTTGAAAATTGCCAATCCCTATTGCGGTCACTATTGCCTGACAACTTGAATGCAATAGCAAAACAATTCATGATATAGTACAGTCCATCTGCATTTGGCGGAAAAGGTTTTTACTGAGATAATATTTTGACAGATCGCTTGAGTACATGTGAAAATCCTAACTCTAAATTTGCGGGAATACCCGAGTTCGGTATGGGGGGCGCAATTATAATTTATTGGAGTTAAATGCTGGTTAACAAGCTATAATAGTCTCGTTTGAGTACTTCAGGGCTACCTACTTTTGCATATCTTATCCTACATTTTAGACTCAATGACAGAAGTCTTAGCCAGAAAAATTGAAATAGACTGGTCTACTTCAGTTATTAGTCTATATCCTCATACACGAAGCACTGGGTAAAGGATGATTCCAACTCTACACGCAACATCCCTTATGGGAGAAAAATGCATCATAATACCAAAGTAATGCAATATCCCTGAAAATATGAGAGGCGCGTTCCGAGCTCTTTGGGATATAGAGGCATAAAAGCTATTTTTCATTGCATTCCGTGAGGATACTAAAGGTCGTAGTTCCTTTTGCTGGATATACGAGAATCGTATACAAATGCACCGTTGTTGGAGATGACAAAATAATACACATGTGTTTTCGAAAGCTACTGAGAGATAGAATGCCAAGGCAATATTTATGTAGCTTCAAGTGGACCTTACGAAACAAGTACTTGAACAAATGATAAGTCGGCCGTGGAGGGTTGTGCAGATATTTTGTTATTTCAGAGAAGTGACAGTACGTGAACAAATAAATATATTCATAAATCGAGTACTAGACACATCACAACATCTTGTTGAAAATATACATATGGCGTGTTTACTGAGCAGTCCAAAATATTCGAAGGACAAATCTGTGAGATATTATATGAAGATAAATATGCTTAACATCTGAAAAACTACCAGGACAACTTTGATACAGTTCTTTAGTTTACCTGCACCTGTTAGTAGGCTTAATTTTTGTTGTAGTCTAGACGGCGAGGGTTTCTGATTATTATTTATTTTGTAATTAACCAGTAGTAAAATTATAAGATTTTTTTCTGTCTCCTTCAATATTTCCTTTCCCGTTAACATTCAGGGTAACATTAGCACTAAGAAAGCTGTATAACTATTAACTTGCATGCAGCCTAAGTAGCCTAAAATACGCTTTTGAATATTTTTTTACTAAAAAGCAACTGCACATAATTTATGAAGATAGTATCTATGTTATTCCAACAATGTACAAAAAATTCAGTTAGATCCCTTTCGAAGATCTAACGATCAACATTTTTTATATAACTGGGAAAATCATTTAGAAAATGCTAGAAACTGTTGAACAAGGTATTCCGATGGAATTTACATAAAATCACCATTATAGCTCTTATTTTATTTACACCAAATAATCGAAATCTTATTTATTGATCCCGAAATGCTTTTCTTCCGGACTATCCAGTTGAAATACGAAAAAAATTGAGCTAAATGCTAATTGTATGCTTATGAACCATGAGGCTTATGTATATATTTTACCATCAATTTATAAGAAAACTAATTCATGTGATAGTCAAGTTAAAAAACGCTTATCTCCACGAAACCTTACCCTTTTTATACAAAAGTCTGAAAGTAAATAAGGTCCAATAATTATTATTGTCAGGTTAACACCAATTCAAAGTTTCTTGAATCTTTTGCTCCTATCTGAAAGAGGCGCAAAAAGGCCCGGCGGTGGCCTATGCACCGATGGTCCACATCGGAATGCCTTTTCCATTCATACATTCATTCATTCATTCCTATCTGAAATGTCTCGTTAGGATTATGTTATCTGCATTAGATTTCTCCTGCGAAGCAATTCTCTTGTGATGAAGAATAATACTGTAAATACAAAACAATACTCTGCCTATAATTTTTAGAACGCCTCGCATTAAAGTGACTAGTTATTTACTTTAAATGCCTTCAAACGTAAACAGATCAATAAATAAGGGCCGGTTTTCGTTAGATATTTTTTGACGCGTGACTTGGCAAACCCTTTCAGCAAAATGGGGATACAAATAAGAAGAATTAGATGGTTCATCGCAGAAAATAAATAACCCACTCTACTGAATGCAATAGAAATTGTTTTAGTGAGAACCGGGAACATCTGGTCTACGAGAGAGTTTAATTCCTTCTTTATGTGTGTGTCAGACCCTTTTTACGGGGATGCCTTAAGGAAGAGTAGGAAAGGCGTGTAGTCGGGTCAATTATTTTTTGTTCGTCGTGTATGTGAAACAGCGCCGCTTTGTTTAATAATATCGATAGCTTATCAGAGCAAATATATTTAACAGAAGCTAAAGCGACAATGAGATGTCACAGTATAACATTGACTTTGAAATTTGAAGATCAAATTGTTATGAAATTACTTATAAAAGAGAAGTTATAAGGTAAGTGTCTGTGTCTGAAGTTGTAAGTCCATGAAAGTATGAATTGTATAAATTAATTTTCTCAATGCTTTCCCATATAATAATCCACCTAATACGTCCTCGTAATATGAACGCCAAAATTTTCATTTTGCTTCACAAAAATTGCGCCAAGTAGAGATAAACGTTATAATTAATTAATGCAGCTCCTGAAACTTGTTTGATTTTCTCTTCGATTCATGCTTTGAAAAATATTGTCTAGCTAGCCGAAATGTTAGTGAAGTCTGTTAGCAGTTATATGTGGTATAAGATGAACTCAAAGATTCACGAAGATATTTGGCATATCAAAACTTAAAGCCGTTGTGTGTTTTATAACTGTGCTTTAATGTAACATACGACTAGATGTGGCTGCACCACACAGCACATTTTGGAATAATCGAATTACTTCTAAATGTTTGCTCCAGCATACATATAGTAGCTTTAGGAATAAAAAATAGTAGCCACTGGAGTTAGGTGAGGAAAAAACCAGAAATGAATGACATATTTTCTCGTTATGTACTTAATGTGCTCGCTTTTGAAAATGGTCCCTTCTACTAGCTGAAATGTAACAAAAAAAATGTATCAAAGGAAGTATCTGATACGTCCTATCAAACAACATTACATTTTTTATAAAAAATATTTTGTTAGTAAAGTTGAGTTCAACAACAACTTACAGTTTACAGATTTTTAGGCTCGATATGAATAAACACTTATCACAGCGCTTCTGGAGCATGGCAGGCCTTTATTGTAAGAGGTTGTTCATGAAAAAGCATTATTTCTATTTCTAGAATGTCATTTGAGGGCAACAAATCACAGTCTATTCTGTTATAATAAGCAGAGCACTTCCTCAAAAACCAGTTGAAATATCCTAACACATCAAGATTGAATGTACGATTTTTCTTCGCTTCTAATTTGCTGCCTATCCTACTGAAGATATTGAGTTCTAAAGGCAATCATTAAAGCTGAAATGGAGCAAATAGAAAACTCAGTAGTGGATAAAATCATATTTCCAGAATGAATTCCTGATTCAACTCCTATGGTACCAATTCGCAAGCTATTCTGCTCTAAACAGAGCACTTCGCATTCGCCGAGAACTAGTTCAAACAAGATATTATCCGGACACATCAAGATTGAAGGATCGATCTGTCTTTGCCAGTGATTTGCAGGCTATTCAAAACTTGAGACCCTGAATTCTGAAAGCGTCCCTCGAAGGCAACATGGCGCTAACTTTGAAAGTTTCCGCGATGCCGTTTAGGCTGGGACGTCTATATCGGAGAGGGCGACGCGGTAAATGGAAAGGAGGTCTGGAGGGTTATTAGGGATTGGGAAGCCATGATAATATACCAAAGGGAATACCTTATTATATACGATTAACGTACACCTGCACACTTTACGGTTAGAAATGAGTTATGTAGCTGAAGCAGTGGCGGTTTTAAGATCTATTCCTGGGGGTGGTCTGTTTATTAGTATGAGTCTTCAATTACGTTTCTTTGGACTTCATTCATCATTGATGAATTTATAATTATTATTGTGTTCTGGACGGAGAGGAAAGGGGTCTTCAGCCTCGGCATAGACCCTATGGCAACCCATAGGCAGAGAGCTTAATCTCCGTAAGGCTTGATCGGAAGTCTCTCATGCCACATTCTTCCAAAAGCCTTCTATACATATCGAAGGAGGTACGTAACAAATATAACGACACACGACACCTCGGGTCTACCGTTTAAACGATACTGACGAACGGTCGAATCAGAGGTCTATATATAGATAGATAGCATCATCGAGGTTAATTCCAGTTTCTCTTTCATCTGTTTCAACAACTGCCAACTAGATTCTACCTGAATAACGATAGCGAAGTTATACTTAGATTCTACAAAAATGGCGTCAAGTAGGTTGACTCTGTATTTCATGTGGAGTGACATAATCTCAGTATATATTTTTATCATATTGTAGATCTGTTAATCAAGGTGAAGTAATTTAATGAAATTTCTTGAATCATAAAAGATTTAAGGCCTTTCAATGCTACATTTTTTTATTAAAATTCAGCATTTCCGGAATCCAATTCGAAAATTTATTTTATTTATTAAGTGATAACATTGCGCTGAAAGTACAGCATCAACCTACTTGATAACATTGAGGCTGGATACAATTCAGTGGAATGTACTTTTTCGATCCGGATTCAATTCCAGTCAGAAGAATACATTAAATTACCATAACCTTACTGGTTCAGACTCTTTGTTGTATGGGGCTGTTACCTATTCACAGTTTAAGCCCTACTGCATAACTTACAAGCACAATGTACCCCATTATAGCGAAGTTCTTATCAGGTTCGCCTCGTAAACTTGCTCGAGGTGAACGTGTTGATCTTCGGTCGTTCCGCGAAATATATTAACCGCGGGTAGATGTGCTCACGTTTCTTTTGGGGCTTAATTCGCAGCGTTGCATGCTCGTCACGTCGCCCCCAGGGCTCTCGTCACCCCGTCATGTCACCACGACCTGTTTTCGAAACCCCCCTTTCTTTCCACTAGCCTTATTCTGTTCCACCCTCTTTCTCCAAAGTTTTGTCATGAAGGCTGTAACTTGAGAATCAGCTTCGCTTAATTACCTAATCCTCTGCAACGTTCCTATGTACCTGTGTGAGATGTGCCATATTTCATGGTGTTGTATCCAACCACCTGCCTGTGTATGATATTCGTACCAGATAGTTTATATGTTTACCTTGTGCAGTATTCAGCGCCATTCTATATCAATGAACAACAAATAGAGACCAGCGCAATTTAGAGATTCCCCTTAAGTCCAAGTAGCGAATTTATTCCCGATGGGAAATCCTTGTTGATCCCTGGCAGTATTAAAGGACGATCCTATTCATATCTGTATCAAATATATGCTTAGCTGTGTTATCATCATTGCTATGTGTCAAAAACTTCAATGGATATCAGGCCAAACACTTTTTTAAGTTCCAATTGCCAGCTCTGGGTCAGAAAGGAATTTTCCGCCTCTCCTTTTACTAAGTCGTAATATGCTCAATTTTTTTTATGACTAATATGTACTACCATCCATTTTCGCTTATATTCCACATTTGAGCCAATTTTACGAAGGCAATGTATATGTATGTATGCCCCTATTCTGCAAATTCTACCATAATAAATACCGAATAGAGGAGTTACGCATAATAAGTATCTTCAGTACAACGAGCACTAGAGGGTTCCAATAGACGCATCCTCATCAGGTGGACACCAAAACTACAGCGCGCTAAGCTGTCTGCCTTGAGAGGTGTGCTCGATGAGTAAAAATTGATTAAAAACGTCTCCAACAATATTTTTATTCGATCGCAGAAGTATGGAAATTTATCGCATGTTCATACTGTCGGCATTAAGAGTTTCCTGACGGTTTAACGGACGGTACAAATACAACGAACCGATTATACAATAAGATCACGAGTATCCCCTACCAAGTACGTAGGTTACCCCCAAAGTCTTTAGATACAGAAAAACTACAATGTTTCTTCAAAAATCTTTATTCTGTTTTTTCAGCATATTCTCCCCTTACCTCAATACATTTACGCATTCGGTAAAACACCTTGTCAAATTCTTGTGACCAACGTTCTTTTGAAAGGTTGCTAATTTTCTCCTCAAATGCAGCGATTGCCTCTTCATCGGTGAACAAATGGCGACCTCGTAATTTTTCTTTGACCTTAGCGGATAAGAAGAAGTCGCACGGAGCTAGGTCCGGAGAATGAGGTGGGTGAGGCAACAGTTTTACACTCTGTTCAGCAAAAAAATCGAGTGTTCTAGCGGCGCTGTGGGCGGGTGCGTTGTCATGGTGCCATTGAATACCCCGCAGACCAGTCTTTAGACGGCTCTTGCATAGTTCTTGGAAGACTACAGAAACACATTTGGTTTTATACCATTCAGAAGTAACTGTCCTTTGATTTTTCAAGGCTACCGTTGTAATGTATCCACTTTTAGAAAAAAAATGCGACCATTTTCTCTCCAACACTCTTGGAATGACGAATTTTCGTTGGAGGCTGCTCACTTTCAAAGCACCAAACTAATGATTGCTGTTTAGTTTCGGGATCATAATTTACTGTGCCCATTATCAAATTTTTCAAGCACAAACTTAGCCCAATCAACTCTTGTTGCTTTTTGCTTACTGGTCAACAAATGTGGTACCCATCTGGAACACCGCTTCCTTAAGCGAAAGTGATCAGTAATGATTATTCGGAACACTGCCGATCCAATCCCCAGAGAAGCTTCAATCTCGGTGTATATGTCGATCTTTTTTTACCATATTTGCACAGCTTCTACAGTTTTCAGAGTAACAGCAGTGGGCGGTCGACCTGTGCGAGGTTCATCATCGAGTGAGACCCGGCGCCTTTCAAACTCAGCAAACCAATTAAAAACTGTAGCTCTAGAAGGGGCAGAGTCCCCAAAGCAACTCACTAAACTTTCGTGACATTCCGCTTATTTTAGTCCTTTTTTATAGTCATACAAAGTCATGGCTCTAAAATCACGGCTATCCGGTGGTTCCATTTTCACGCTAATTCTGTCAACACTTTGATGCATTCGAGATCGTGGCAAGGCTTTTGCGTGTAAGCACTTACAGCTTTAGACAAAATAGCTGCGTGCTCCAACTGGTTTAAACTTGTATAGATTAGGAATATCTAAAGACTTTCAGCGTGACCCTCGTATCTATGCTCGCGAACCATGTTTAAGTCTGTTAAAGGCGGAAGGCGGGTGACATATCCCTATAGCTCGGCTTCAAGGAGCAGCATCGTCTCCCGGAGCACAACCTTTTAATCCGCTAAAGTAGTTTTGTTTCTCTAGATAAGACCAGATGAAACCTAACGCTGTATTAAGGATTATTGGGGTAGCTAACTTCTCGGAACTCTGTGCATGCATTAAGGGAATTATTTAAGAAAACGGAAGCGGAGTGGATTAAAAGATAATGGCATGGACGAAATAATGAGAGAAAAAGGACCTGCAAGGGGCAGACGCTGATGTAGCGAACGAGTGTAGACAGCGGTTTCTTTGCCATTGTGCATAATAAAAGATAAGGTGCTCTGAAGATTTATGACTGGAAATGGCTACAGCGGTTACAGGATCAAGCAAGCCTTATGGAAATTGTTCTACTCACGTAGTAATTTCTGATCATTTATGGAAAACTGAAATCAAACGGTTGATGGAACCTAGTAAGAAAAAATCCAAAAAGAAGAAATAAAGTGGAGTCAAGTGGATTAACGCAATTAATGTCTTATGCAACAATATCACCTCAGAAATTGATATTTGAATTGAACAATTGATCATTTGGAATGAGGTTTAAAAAATAGCACAGATATTGCAAAACAATAATCCTTTTTCAATTTAGAAAAATCTCAGAATGTTCATGTTTTCCTAAAATTTTAATCTGCCATAATATGCTAAAAAGCTCCTTCAAATGGATCAACAGTCCTACAGTCCGACCAGAATCATAAAAAGGCTGAGTCTATCGACTTAATTTATGTTTTATGTAAAGCTCAATTTTCTAATCAGCAGTTTCATTCAATTGAAACGCAGTAACTTCCACCAAAAAATTTTGAAGTCTACCCCTGGCCTCCTCATTAGACCAAACCATCATAGTTTTCTTGAAATAAATATGAGCATATTTTGAGCACCTTCGATAAGCAACTTCGATAGTGAACAGATATTCAGAAATCCCTACGCCATCTATCAACCCAAAATCACTCTTTTGCTCTTCAACTGCCAGAAGTCACGAATAAACAAATGACGCACGTATATCAGAACAGATTTCCACTAACAAAATTGCTTTTGGAGTTATGAGTTTGCTCAGTAGGTGTTGTTATGTGATTTCAGTTGTTCGTCCAAAGCCTACTCATACTAACAAGTCTTGAATAAAACAAAATGACATGGAAGCATGTTTGGTTTTGCTTTATATACATTGGTAATCAGGTTTGTGTAACTGAATTTTAAATAAGATTATACCGATTTAGCTTACATTCGCATGTTAAAAATGATGCATCTTCATAAGGACGAATTATCTGTTTATAATAGTCAATTATGTTAAACTTTTACAACTAAGTGTACGTTCTACTCTATACATAATCATCTGCTAAGGGCATGCAAGTATCGTCTTAAGCCTAGACTCGTTAGTATCTATAGCCTGGCGGTCTGACAGTAAAAATCAAATCAGTTCTATATATTCTAACCCAGGTAAGGGTGTGATAGTAAAATTTGCCTTAAAGTGACACGCAGAATACATCCTGAGAACTGTTTACTAAGATCAACTGTAAATCAGTTCCCCTCTGTTGACATTTGTCGTAAGATCTATCACCACGATTAGGAAGACTCCAAGTTTCAAATAACAGTTAATACCTTAAAATATGAAATTCTAGTCAACCTCAAACATTGAATATGTCACTAAAATTTTATAAGCGTAACAGTTCGATGCTGTGCCGGACAAGAAAACGACATCCCATCTACCGATGCAATAATTTCCTTAAAACAAAATACGTCTCATATTCTATCTCTATTTCCATCATTCTACTTCCTCCCCACCTCACAGATTGATGTCGACATCATAGAATCGTTACATGGTGCTGAACTATCACACCGCCTTGTGCATTGGCGTCATTTCAGTTCGACAATTGCAGCCGGATGGTACAGAACGAATGTCCATTGAACAATTTGAGTAAAACCGGCCTGGCATTAGTATTTTCGAGTACCAGTAACAAAAGGGACAATGATTTCAGTTTTATGCGATCCATCGGACGAGAACAAAAGGGAGTATAGTTCAGGGACGTGTCGATAAAGAAGGGCCTGCATTTTCAAGGAGCATTAAAGTTGTTAGGTAAGCTTCACTTTGATTGAGGTCCATGTCCGACAATGATGGATGTTTTAACGCCAATTTGAATATTATTTGAATGGTGTGAAAACTCAACTTGAACGCTTGTACTGACGCTAGATCGACGTATTGGAAGCTGGGGGTCCTCTTTCGCTCCAGGAAATTGTATTCTCCGGAACAGATACTGCTCCCATGTGTGGGGATGCACCCCAAAGCACTCCCTGAAGCTTTTGTACACAATCCACCAGCGAGCAATACGTCTAGTGGAGCCGCCTGACCTCACAAACGACCTCCACAGCCGTAAATATCGGAGAAGGGTGGCTGATGTGTCCCTATCCTGTAGATATCATCGTGGCAGATGTGAGAGGAGCTCATCGGGTGCACCTTCACCAGGTCGAGCTTACAACTCTTCAAACAAGCCTGTTCCAAAAGTCGTTCTTTTGGAGAACCTCAGCGTTGTGGAATGAGCTACCGGGGACATTGTATCCCGATGGTTACAATCTACCGTCTTTTGAAATCAATGCGAATATAGACATTTATCCTCGCGGAGTGCTTACGAAGTGCTCATAAGAAAAATGGAAAGACTAAATAAAGGAAATTAATGAGCAGTCTGGAAAACGTGGAACAGAAATGTAATGACGACGAATTAGAGCTCACAATAATCCGGTAATCCGTACCAGGACGTTTGCCCACTAGTCCACGTTAGTCTGTACACACTGTCTTGTGTTATAAATAATAATATTTTTTTCAGTCTGATCGTGTTGCTGTCTACTATTGATTATAAATTTTGCTTCATCAATTAATTGACCGGAATTTATGATTCACCCAACTCAAAAACTGTCCAAGATCTGCCACTGGCATGTATAACACCGGAGAGGATGAGTGGGGCAGGGAGGAAGGAGCACCGGCTGCAAGGGAGCAGACAACTGCAAACCTCCCATTGTGACCGTAATGAAGACTGATGATAGCAAGACGCTGTGACACGTAGCCCTATCTTTCCTCTTTCGGCCCTTCGTTATGTTGACGGGGACGTCATCTGAATCCAATTATTTTCTTCGGTCTACAGGATCCAGCAGTGCTAGCAGAATAGCTTCACTTTACGAAGATCCATAACAATTCGATAGATGGAAACTCCTGCAGTGCTTTTGTGATCATACAATGGAACGCTTGTGAAGGGAGTTCAAAGGAACTGAGGTATCCATGGAAAGGAGATACGTTGCGTGAGACCTAAATGTACCTAAAGGTGATAAAGTAAAAGAAAGAAGCACTCACGATAACATTTCATTGTGGTCGTTGGAATGAGAAGAATATAGTTGAAGTATAGTAATCTGGCATATATATTTGTGGTTTGGATGAAGAAGGGCCTAAGTACAAAATACGTGGTAAGAGACAAGCGATATGAAGAGCTATTCTTACTTAGTTCAATGCATTTCTTTAGTCCTGGATGGAAAATGGCCCTTTTATCTATAAACATTATTTTAGAATGAGATTTTGCAAAAAAGCTTCTATTCGGATATATGTAGGTAAGGTATACCTGTTATAATTTTTTTGTCGCATCGACCTTTCAGTGAGCTGGCATTTTTTCCCAAATTTGATCTGCGCAAGATCCATTTCTTTGGAAAATGTTTCCAAAGTCAAGAGGCTGCACTTAAGCCCCTGCTTGTGACTGAAACAAAACAGGACAGAAACATCATCAAAATAGGTCCACTAACATTAGACTGGATACTTCTAACTGGCAGTTAGACTCCTTCTTTCTAAACCTAACCACGTATGAAAATGGCCAAACTTATAGGGCCATTCTGCTACATAATTATATGGCATTTTCATTTGAAGAGCGCCCTCAACAAATTTACATGTGCCCGGAAGAGCAGACTATGGAAATAAATAGACCTAACCTCCTCAATCTACTGTAGTTACTTTACTTTCCACAAGGAATTTTTTCTGATTTTAACGTTTTTTTATTTTTCGGACCTGAATTACTGCTGCAATGAAATTAATCACGGGGGATCAACAAAACAAAGCAATAAACTGTTCATGTGATTAAGTTTTATGTGATATATGCATGACCTCATCCATCCATAATAAACAGTAATATCTTTCCAGAAAGCAGATATTCCGGTGGAGCTAATAAACTAGACAATAGGACATAACATGAAGCCGAAGATTAAATTTGGTTCGACCCCTTTATCTGGAATCCATTCTTTGTGCCGCCGGCGGTGGAGCTTTTATTGCCAAAGACAAATAAAATATGGGGTCACAGGTCAATTAATTTAGACGACAGGAAAAACACATCGATGTCTTTCAGTGTAATTTTTTTATTCCAATTTTTAGCTTGCCTTTGTTACCAAAATAGCAGTATTGGATGATTTGATATGCTGTTTCCATCAAGCGAGTAGTTCTGAGCAGAATAAAAGGGGGTAGATATTTGGATAACTATTCCAGGGTGGAGGAAAACCGCCTCAGTCCTTGGTCTTATTTAAGACTTCGTAATCAGATAACTGGATGTAGGGATTTGCATTGGCTGTGGTGGCATCTGTTTTTCATTTGACCTCCTATTTACATGGATACTAGATACCAAGATTGATTAGCTCCACTCAATTCTTTGACATATCTGGATCATTCATTGTGCGATTGGGCAAAGGGTTTGAATAAAGAGATGCATCTGCCATCACTTAATTCAGTTTGGCGATACAACCCTGTTGTTTCAGGATTACCCATATCTAAGAACCGCCTTCCTGAAGCTAACGTTACTGACATAAATTCATATTTTGATTTTGATGGACGTCGATCACCTTCAATTAAAGATTTTATGACGGCCCGTTATTCAATCAGTATCTTGTTCAGTGGAAACTGAATATCATATCAGCTAATGGATGAGTAATAAATCTATAATTTGTATGCTGGAACGATCCAAGCTTTAACTTTCAAAACAAACTGAAGTATATACCATAAACTGCGTAAACAAAAGCGTACTTGATTATTCCGAGGCAGTATATAATACGCATGTGACAAACGTCAATATCTTTGATGGGCCCTTTGCGCGCAATGGCTTTCTCTCACTCTCTCTCTCCCTCTCATACACACATTCTGTCGATCTACCCTTTGCGTCCGGAGGATTTTGGCTTCGAGCCAATCCATTGCCGGACTGGAACGAATTCACAGGGGTAGTGATTGAAGATTCTAAGGAATGGCGCATATTGATAGTAAGCATACCACATGGTTATTGTTTGAGGACCAATTACATCTGAGACAATTCATTAAGTCTTCACTATAATCCATGGTATATTAAAGAAGACCATTATTGATAGATCCATCCCAGCAATATCCTTGGAATATTGCTCGTATGTGCTTCAAAGCACTAATGAAGATTCAGGACAATCCAGAGAAGAGCAATAGGTTCCGTAGATGGACTTGACTTTACTAAGTACCTCCATAGTCTGGCACATCGAAGAATGTGGCAGATTCTACCATTGTGGATGTTCGACTGATCAGTTCTCCATATTAACAGCACGTATCATATATATAAAAACACGCGAGAGGGTTGTAACGGGCGCATCTTCACCAGGTCGAACTTCCAATACCTCAAACGTGTCTATACCAAAAGTCATTAGTTTAGAGGGTCTCAGCGTCGTGGAATGGCCTGCCGCGATCGATAAAGCCATATATGCATATTCAACAACGTTACTGACGTTTCGGCTGGCTTTGCAGCCTTTTGAAAACATAAGCTTCTTCATACGAGCTTTAAGCTAATCAAGCTTCACAAAGTTGCGAAACATGAATATATCTCTCAGATTATTGACGCTCTATCAAATCGTCGCCATTATGCCACATAGCATCGCTTTCAATTATACCGAAGCAAACACAGTTTGAAGTTGACATTTCTTATTTTAGAACTTACACAATTTATTCAATATTATTAAATGAAAAAGGTTTGAGATATTATTTTTTCTGATAAATCCTTAAATCACTGGAGTATGGGTAAAGAAAATGTCCCTGTCTGTCCGAATTTGGCCAGTCGCCAACTCACAGGCGGAGCGGGATAAATATCTAGAGACGGGCTGCGAATTAAAAATTCACAAGGGTCGGTTTCACACAGCCGGAATTTAGTGTGCAGATAAAATAATCCCCGATAGAGACGTAAATAATGCAGGGCTGGACTAATGCTGTTGGACATTATAGCCGGTCGCGCAGCGGGGGTAAGGGAAATGTTATGTCCTTGATAAACTTTTAATGGATGCTCTTGAATTTTATAGTAGTTCAAGGCATACAAGGGTAGAAGGATCATTAAGTATAAGCCCTCCACTATGCGTCAGACCTGCTATAGATATGCATGTCTCGTCTTTAGCCTAGACAAGTCAGTATAGCCTAGCGGTCTAACTGTGATAGCTTAGTACTTCGCTTTTTGTTTGAGTGTTGATGCTGTCAAGAATGACTTATACTTCTACGGAGGAGCAGCCAATTGAATACCGTTGAATGTCTTGAAGCACCTCATGATCAGTAATATGTTATTGAAGGAGTAAGTAGGGATCTAAACATATTTTTTTCGGAAGACAGTTTCATTTCATTTACCATTCGTGTATTTTCTTACATTGTACACCAACATTTTTAAACAATAATGACCACCTTTTTCCAAAGCTCAAGACAACTAAAAACTTTTAAATTGTTGAGAGCTTAAAGAACAAATACAGGTATCATTTTTATTATAGGTGCTCTTTGCATGCTATATCCCCTCCTTACTGCAAAGTATTTGAATTAACTGACTCTGTTTTGTTATCCGCAGTATAACACTGCAGCCACTGGATCTAAATCTCAAAAAACACAAAGTACTAGCGTGATTCACGCCTTCTACCACCTAATTTTTTGGGATTTCCTCATCACCACCCCGCAACCCCCAATCCGAGCTAAGTAGTACTTGTCATTGTCAAAGTTTCATCATAATCCAAATCTATCTTCCGAGTTACTGAGTGGCCAGGCATTACCAGATAGGGTGTAGGCAGACAGACCAAGTGAAATGGATTTCTGTAATATGTAGCATATGTTATGAAACATAAAAGAAACACAAAATCTCGATTTTTAAAGTGATCCCCCGCCAGTAGCTTGGGTAGTAAAAACGCACTATGGCACTCGTAAATTACCCATTTCAATTCAAACGTCATCAGTTGAGATACCCCAATCAAACCGTTCTTATTGCAGCCCACCAGTGGTGGAATCCTGGGATTAAGAGCTCCGAAAAAGCTTACATCTCTTTCCTGGGGGACCGGACCAGACCAGACGAGAGTAGCGGGGTCTTCGTGCCACCGGACGAAAGCCTAACGACACTGGAGCCAAGGGACTGGCGCTCTAATCAAATAGGGCCGGCAGGACTGATCGTGGTATGTTCATGCCAGTGGCGTAGCATTGAGATAGTTTCTGGAGCGGAAGGGGTGTACAAGATTGTAAGCGGTAATGACTTGCCGAGTTGAATGGATTTGCATCTATGGAATATATCAGGATTTATTTTTGGAATCTAATATAATGATGGACTAATTATATATATATATATATACAAGCACCTTGTATCAAAATATGACGTCAAATATGTTGACACTGTATTTCCTATGGAGTAACAGTTGCAAGATATAGAAAACAACACCTTTTTAACCAAAAAAGTCCCCAAAGCATCCAAGTTTTGCCTACTTCAAAAATTAAATGAATCAGCAGCCATAGAATCCTATAATAATATTCCATAAAATTTTACAAGTACACGTGCGACACAGAGTCAACGTACTTGACACCATTTTTTGAGAAGTCAAATAGCAGTTTTCTCACTGAGGATCCCTATTCAGTTAAAATGCAGTAATTTATCATAAATGCCACTAAAACAGAAACAGAACATATTATTACTTTCAAGAAAATAGCTGAATGTGTCCTCTGCCGAAAGAGACAGTCACGCCTCTCGATGCATCCACGGCAAACCGTTTTTTGCGTAAGAAATCGGTGGACATCTCGGATACATGTTCATCTATTCAAAAGGCGAATGTGTGAAGAGTCATTTATGTTTGAAAAGTATTCACAATTACCGGGATCAAATATTTACAGATGATAGAAACCAACATTGAGGTCTCCTCCTCTCCGACCCCCAAAAAAATTAAAAAATGATCAGGAGCTACGGAAATTTACCCTACCGCATCTGTCTGGAGATGAATTTATCGTGCATGTAGATATCTTCTTTTTGGCCATTTTTACAAAGAAAAAACGTGAAACGTCTGAGTTTTGTAGCTAAGATGTCATATCATTTTTTATTATGTATATATGGTATAATTCCAATTACTTTTATACTCTATATACGGTTACATATAACCTTTAAGCTACTCAGAGATATGTGTGCTTTCCTACTCCATGTAATTCAATCGCCAAGATGCTAAAACCGCCTTCAGGATCCAGAGACAAACTGGAGCCGACGCACCCTCTAAAAACTTTCCCCAGAACAAAAAATCGATTAACTTCATTAAGAAGTTAGGGAGTTGTGACGCACTGGGAGAGGCAAGAAAATAGGAAATAGTAACTCGATGGTGCAGTGCATGCCCCATTCAATTATCGAGTTTAATTTCAAGAGAATGTGAGCAGCTCTTTAAAAGGGGATGAAAACGATAGTGGAAAGAAACAGTGTGATGACTAGACCATGGAGATTGAAGATAGTAAACTATACCGTTTTTTGTAATACGCTATTATAAAAGTTTAATTGACTTCATTGAAGTATAGTTAACAATTTAATAATTAGAAACAAAGGCTGCATAAGCACAACCTTGATTAATACGCTATTTGATATAAACAAATTTTGGCCTTAGAACGGCTAAGTTAATACTTAAATATATTTGAGAAATGCTAATACCGAACGTTAAAATCGTTGTTGTACAAAGCTGTCCAGAATCTAGAATGATCTGTCGTCTAATTCAGGGGTGGTGGTTAGCAGTATATAGAATGATCCAATAAACAGATGCATAATAAAAAAAGATAGATAGAATTTGTTGAACGTTTTTATAATTATACTATTTTCTTGCTATTATGAAACAAAATGCGTGAATTTGTTTTGAATATACCACAATACGGTATTCAGAAGCATATCTATGAATATAGATCTTTTTGCCGTACACTCATAGTTAAAACTTATTCGCTTTGCCCAAGTTAACCTTTGAGTTTGACATTCGCGGTTTAATTCACCTTCAAAATCAACGACGTTTCCAAACTACGTCTAACGTGAGCAAATCATGGTTACAGTTAATAATGTGGATTTATTCTCATAAAATCAATGCTATTGAGCATGTGACTTCAAAGAGCTGAAGATCATCGAGTCTCACAGCAATAATAACAATGTATGAGCTACCAAAGCACTTCATGAGGACTCCAATGGGAAACCTGAAAAGTCTTGAGTGACATTGGGTTCGAGATAGACAGAGCGATTGACACAGTGACAACCTGAAAAAAATATTGAAACTTATTGTTCAGCGTACTTAGTCACGTCTTCACGTCTCCAAACCACCAAATACGCCATCTAGCGACAAATGTGACAGTTGGTTCAGGTAGGGCGTAGATTGATAATTGTATTTCTGTCACTAAACTTACGAGTATGGTGCACATTCAACGACGAGAAAATACATATGTGAAGGGGGGGGGGTCCAGAATCGATTTTTTCAAAAAAGGACAATAATCCGTTTTCTGGGTAATTGCAAATGGCATCCACAACACGTTAGGCTTTCTAACCGATCATATTTCAAGTCGATAGTCTATCGGCGGTTTTATAGTAACAGGAAACTGTAAATTGCCCCTCTTTGCGATCTCAAACTGCCTCACCCGATTTATAGTCGAATTGGAGGCTTGCTTATATGGAAAAGCGGATAAATATGGAGCATATTAGGCGAACAAAAATCCTGGAACAGCAAGATCCACTGTGTCTGACAAATCAATTGTCATTGTTCATCCTTTCATGAATTATTTTGTTGTTTACTCTCATTTATACTCACGCATCACTGGACTCGAATGAGTGATTAGAGATAATGCGGTAATGCTGAACTCATAATTCCTCAGATTACGCTGTCGATTGTGTAAGACTTATCTGAAAAAGGCAAAATGATACTGAATGTATGTTTAGAGGCTCTGTACCAACATAGGAATTCTTTATGGTGACAATCTACAGCTTTTTAGGGTCAATGTGAATAGACATGTATCTTCTCGCAGCGCTTATGGAGCGAAATCGACTATCTGACTTCGCGGAGGTTATCTATAGGAATACCTCTTGTATACGAGATACACCGTTAAAATGTGTTATTTGAATTGCTTATTCACATATGTTGAATTACTATAATAAATTGATCGATCCTACGAATGCTTCTGCTCTATTGTAAATATCATACGACCTCCCAGACGAGGCTGTTAATCAGGTACTGATACAACAATATCCTCTAACGTGCGCTCAAATTTAAATACATGGTATGAAACATTACCATAAACAGAGTATGCATCCAGCGAGCGTCGAAATGGAGTACGTAAATTTGAAAAAACTCCACAGCCATTTGTTTAAATGATTTACAAACAAATAATTTGAATTTCATTAGCTCAATTCTGCATTAATGAATTCTGTCTTTTGTAATTGATTATCTGATTGCTCGCTAGCTAAGCGCCGTTAAATTTGTGCGACACAAAGTTGAATTAATTTCGATAGCCAAATGGACTGTGTAACCCACCAGTAAATTACTGCTAAATATTTTTTTGCATCTCCTATCGACTACTGAAACTGTGACAGGCTTTACATTTGCTATCCTATAGGGTATCCTTTGAATGTTCTCAGCTTGTCCCCACCTAATCATTTCATAGTACCTACAGTGGTATTGAGTACCATTGGTAGACATTCCTCATTGTCAAAATTGAAATGCTCTCCACTGAACTTGTGGCCTGTTAAAGGCAGTATGTTAACTCGGTGTTTTTATATGATATCGATGAACAAGATTACACTGATTTACAGATATATCACTTGTCCTTCTTAAACGCTTTTACGAAGCACCGCTATCATTGTCTGATTCTGACGTGAGTAACGCCGATAACGATGCATGGTAATCTGTTTCCGAAGGACAAGGATATCGCTGTAAATCAGTTCAGCCTTGTGGAAATCAAGTAGCTTGTTGTTTTAATAGAAAACTTAACCTTCAAATAGTCTCCAATAAAATGGTCACGCTCATAGGTAATTACGTTTTGATCGCTACATCTTGAATGTAGGACAATGATTTCTATCGAACTTGTCCACTATAGAATAATTTCATGAAGGTTTTTTTCAATTAGTAAAACATAAGTATATATGATACACTATAGAGGCGAGACTTTCAACCACCATTTGTCAACCTACCCTTTTCATATTCTAAGCCAGTATTAATTCAAGTAGTGGATTGTAATAGGTGTAGCTCAAGTACTATTACATCGAAATTCACATATTGGATCACCCAGAAATACTGAAATGATTATGACATTTATATACTTACCTCTACGCGGTCAATGACAGAACAATAATTATTACAAGCTGCCAACATGCATATCCTAAACACATATTTCCAAACAGTAACAGCGACAGGTAACATCTAAATCTGAAATAAACCAGATTTTTTTTTAAATCAAACTGCCAATGAACAAAAATGTTTCTTGAGGTACCTTATTAATATGTCACCGAATTGTTATTTGGAAATTCGTACTGTGCAATGACAAGTTGATTGACTCTGATTCTCAGTAATTAGCTCCCGTTAACGTATCAAATCTGAATAAATGCACAATTTAAAATATTGCTACTAATTATTCTTTGAATATAGGCTGGAAATGTATTGAGATCCTTTTTGCCTTGACATCTATATAGATTTAGTCAACGGCGCACAACGGCTCCAACCTAAAAAAAATACCATATGTGCTTTTCTTGAGTGTTTGTCATAGTTTGCCAGTCTTGGGAGTTGTTGATTAATTAATACCAATGTCTTGTTAGCTCCTGAAATTTAATCACTTTAATTTTGGAGGAAGACTGTCATAGCAGCCGAATCATCAGTAAAATTTTCATGGAAAATATATGTTGTTGTAGCCATAAGCCAGTCAAATAACGATTAACTAGTTTTTTCTAGATAACCTCTAGCAAAGCCTACCCAACTCTTTTATCCATCTATTGACTTCAGTTGAAGTTAGCGTGGTACGGAAACAATTAGATGTAAGCCTGAACATTCCAGTTTACAGTCTATTTATTCATTGGCAATTAACGAAATAAGATATCACATTTCTATTCCCATTAAGTAGCGGTAATATCGACATAGTGCTGTGATGCAGACAACATTGAGGGTGACAACACCAACGTGACCAGTGACAGAAACAATTAAAAAAAGATAATCTGTGACTAGTGGAGTTGTGGTGGATACAAAATGTCATGGTTATGTAGCATTTATTATATATTAAGTGACCTTGGAGAGGAGTAACCTCGAGCCAGAGTAACCATAAAGATCAGCAATTTTGAGGATCAATGACTTGGATAACAAAGGATGTTGGTGATCAGTGACCTTGAGGAAAAGTATAAGAATATTACATAGAATTTATATATTTATTTGAATAGTGATAGGTAAAGGTACGTCCAGTGCTACCAGGCTCCTTCTAAGCGTCTAATCTTTTTACCAGTTGCAAGATTACTCTGATGATACTGTTTATTACCTGAACATACATCGCTACAGAGAAAGCTAAGCATGGTAATATGGAACATAATATATTGTTAAAACTCAAAAATTCTCAAAGTGAAGCACTGGCTTGTAAGTATTTTTTGGCCAGGTTTATATATATTTATTGACCATTTAGTTTACGAAAACTTTCACTAATAAAGTTATTTGGTAATATACTATATTCGTATTTACAGTGTAAAATACATAAAACAGGTTGACTGGTGATCTATGTTAGCAAACGTTAAAATACTTATTCTTGACTACAATACCATGAACATTTTACTAGGCTTTTGGTTATGACATAGAAAGCTTTCCTTGAGTTAGATGCAGATTGGTTAGAGTGACACAAAAGTTAAGCATACCTACGTTGCGAGCGCTGGATATCATTTTAAGACATAAGCTCTCGGAAATATTTAATGTGTAATATTTGTTCGCATATCTAGTATTTTTTTGGCGTTTGCCGATTATCACCGTTATCCATAAATTTAAACTTCAAATAATGCGACCTGTTCAAGATGGACGTATCACAGACATAGGGGTCTCTGGACCGAAGCCACAAATGTGCTGATTGGGTCCTGTTGGTGGCTCATGTATTGTTCATTCCCTTCCATACTTGTCTCTTCAGGTTAAATCCGTATCCGGATGTGATGATTATATGTGTTCATCTCGTTGCGTAAATATGCACATTAATTTGGGCTGGATGATGTCAAGTTACAGGAATATTTCTCTGGTTACTTTTCATATCATTTTTCTGCCCCTCTACATCTTCCTTTATTGCGAAACTGTTCAACTTTTATTATATATAGCGTAACTTCAATATCGACTGTTAGAATGTGCAATGGATAGGTTAAATATCCTGTTTCAGTGTTTAAGAGGGGACTCTACCTGGAATAAAAGGCAGTATAATTTCCTGGAGCGAAAGAGAACCTCCAGCGTCTGGGATGCCGGCCTTGCGAGGCCTCCAACTTGGTCGAGTCATGACATGTTGTTGTTGATGGTAATTCTCAGAAGCTTGATGGTAGATGATTCAAGTAGGTATTGGTGTCTCTTCATCTCCACTGCTGGAAGACCACCATGCAACTTCTTTGTCAGTGTTGTTGTCTGAATCTTCTGCACATTAAACTGGACCCCCTTTTTTGATAGCAGTGGTTTGCTCGTTTCAATGCAGGAAATACAGATGCTGTCGTCAGCATTTTTCATCTGCTGTTCTTTCGGATGAATAAACGTATGAATACTTGCATACTTATCAAATTAATATAAAGCATAAACTAATTTTCGATTTTTTACGCCGAAAATCTAAGATTGATAAATATCTATGCTTTTCGGGAGATTTTGTTTTTGAAAAGAAACATTAGGCTTTAACAAATCTGTGAAGTGCAGAAATATATCTGTTATTTATCATTATAAGTATAAGATATGCTTAGAGTTACTTGTATGTAAAGCTTCCTATTGTCATAACCATAGTTCGTCGTCAACACACCACACGCTCCATAAGGAGGACTAGAAACAAGGAACATGTATTAAAGGAGAACAAAATAGAACGCAACAAAAGGAAAATAAGACACAGTGAGTTGCGGATTGGCCGAGAGCCAACGTACCACAAAACCACCATTTGTGAGGCTGTGAGTTGCAGGACCGGCGCTAGTCGCCAGCAAGATGGCGCTGCGGTCAGTCCCTGTAACAGATAAACACCAGTCAGTCGATCGTTGACAGCTCTCACGTGGTATTGCCTGCAACACAAGCTAATATTAAGAGTGGGAGATCAATTATAGTGAGAATATATGAACATTTCTATTTGTATGCATCCAGAGACGAATTTATTACAATGATTGTAATCTAAATCGCAACGCGTCACTCTAAGAAAGAGATATTTTTGTGAAATTTTGTGTTAAATACACAATTATATTATCTCATTTTTTTAATTAGTTTATAACTAGGAAAACTTACGGTATCAGCCAGCAATTTTTATTAAATCGCAATTTTGGCCGATTATATGAACGTCCTTATGTAATCAACAGTCACCTACGTAATATATAGATAAGCTCCACAGTTTACTGGTATACGATTTTTTAAGTTCGAAAATTTATATTTTTTACAATTTTCAACTGGCCTGAGATAAGGCATTTTGGGTTCAAGAAGTATAATTTCAATTATATTGCGTAGAAAATGGTTCGCCGGTATAAAGCACCATAAAATCGGCCAAAATTGCGATTTTACGAAAATTCCAAATTGATACTGTTGCTTAATAGTTTTTTGAATTCTCTAGAGTATATTTTATAAACTGAGCTGGAAAAAAGACACTATTGTTAATCAAGCATAAAAAAAGGTTTCCTCGTAAATGTAATGAATGGATCTTGCTGATTTTTTTTCTCACATTATTGGAGTAACATAGATCCCATCTTATGCTAGAAGTTAAGAGGAAAGGAGATGTTAAAGGAAATGGAGAAAAAAATAATTTTTCAATATTTATTAATTATATAATCAGGCTGAATATGAATCTGTAAGCAAACCTGAGGTGTTCAACTACACCCCAAAATGAAGCGATTCCAAAAACAGTCTCGCCTATAGGCGAAACGTTTATTCTTCCTCGTCATGTATCCTATGTCTAAATAACATCAGCCTACCAATAGCGATATATAAGCATATATATTGTAGATGCTGACATCCTGCGACATATTTGTATCAAATATTCCCTCTGACACGATGTTTCTGCAAAAAAAATCGAAGCAATTCATGGTCGTATGCGTCCCTGTATCACTAGCATCATTGCATCGACATGTCGCGACATGTAGACCCAATCCCGGAGGCACCGCGACATGCATCCAACGCTGTGCAGCCAGAGGCATGTTTGCAACCATAATTAGGATGTGATTTATGCCCCACGCGCTACATTACTCACAATTACCATAACGAACCGCACCTCTTATTTGTACGCGACCCGCCTGGCCAGCTCGCTGCAGGCTCGTTGACCGATGACTACCGACACTACCGCCCTCTATGACCACCCAACGCAGTATTTATGGCGACGGTTTCGCCCGCAGGCAATGAACTCGCTGAAGTTGCTTCTAAATTGTAGAGCAAATTTCAAAAGGTATATTGTCCAAATATGACATTTTTTGGGTGAGGCGAGTGGACAAAACGTTTTTTTCTATCAAATTTTTATCTAAAATTGAATTCATCTTAAAGTGTCGCGTTCTATGGGGACGCCATTGGCAACTTAAGTCATCAAGGATGAACTGAGCGACATCCCTTGTTCTTCGTAAACACTTTTACGATGTACCGTTATCTCGGCTCATTCACATCTGAAGCTGACAACTGACATAAAGTGTTTTCTCCACAGTTAGACCACCAGGCTATACGGACGAGTCTAGGCTAAAGACGAAACATGCATGTCTATAGCAGGTATGATTCATAGTCGAGATCATACACTCAAAATTCACTTGTTTCATGTTTTACAGTCAGGCTCGTCTTGATTGTCCCAGATGGATGTTCTGATATTCCGTGTTCAATTTTGAATTTTAATTCGCATTCAAAGGCAGCTGTCGCGATTCAAAATTAAATTACGAGTAAGATGGTCCGATCTCTTCAGGCCACCTATTCGCAACATTTTCTTATATTTAATCCTTTTCACGAAAATCAATTATCTGTTTTTCAGATACGTAGACCTCGATCTACTATAAATTTATCAAAATGACTACTTTAAAAGTTTCTAGTAATGCGTTAGAAGAGCCCACTAATCTGGTTTCACATTAGCAAAATTATTATTCACTTGAGCCCACGTTTTCTTTGAGGTAAGTTGTGCCACAGATATAAAAGAGCTACTTTCAGAGTACGAAGTTAATTACGCTATAATTTGGAAACTTGAAATTCCGTCCGTCGCTAACTGACGGAATATGTAAATTTGTCTTCGATCATTCGCACTACTGCTTCAGGTAAGGCTTTTAGCAAAATGTGCTTCGCGCAATATTTGTGGTAAACTCTTAGAATTGCTTATGACATAATTGTTCACCTGCCGCACCCTCAATTTGTTACAAGGACTTGCATAATAGCAAATCAGAAGGTCGCATAGAAGGCGAGCGAATAAGCAATTTTCTTAACACTAACTATTAAATTTGGTTTGTCGATTTGGTGACGTCATACTTAAGTCTGAGTCTGAGTGGGTTGATGGTCTAAGGTCGAAGGGGAAAATCGATGCTCTATTTTTTCCATATCTAACATACTAGATTGACTCTAGAAGTGAATATAATACTTTCGGACTACCCACTTTTACTGCCCACAACACTTTATGAACATTTGCATGAATACACTCTTTTGATGTTTTGATAATAGTGATGACGAGCTACGCGGCGTTTTGTCACAAATTATAGATTCACAGCCGCCGGGCCTTATTACATTGGGACAACATTAAAATTTGGCTGTACGCTATAAAATGCGCATAGTAATATCGAAAAGCCCCATTAGCTTTTTAATAGCTATAAAAAATTCCATTCGTCCATCGAAAGCCCTATTCGGCAGTTTTTACTACCGGCTCCTAAATATAACGTTAAAATAAAATGATCTGCTAGGTCTCCACACCAGTGGCGAATACAAATTTTCTAGTTTGAGGCATCCGTTCATATGGTTATTTCTTTTAGAGGGGATTTATGTCACGTTAGACCTTTGACTCTGCTCTGCATCATGTCCAAAGGTATGAAACGTCCTTAACCTTAATGTACATGGACAAAAGCCAAATCGTCAGTGATCACCAGTATAGATCCACGGAAGGTCTTCTAGTCTACGCGATTCATATATTCTTCAGAGCGATTGAGCTCTGAATCTATATACAGGCACGATAGATTTCTAAGATCTTTTCGCCGCTCTTTGTTCACTTGATCTAGACCGCACAAAGTCAAATGTTGGTACCAAAATAACCTGTCCATTTCAATCCACTTCTCCATGTCTACTAAACGAATATGATCATGGTTGATGAAGCTGAGGAGAAGTGACCATATAGTGTGAGGCCGTAGCAAATAATGACACTGTAATATAATTGGAGTGAATGATCTCAACCAACAACCTATTAGAAATCATTCAATATTACCTCTAATTGCATGAGAACTCATTACGTCTTCGTCCCTTATACCTAAAACAGTTGAAAATTTATCACAGAAAATTTTAAGAAATCAATCAGAGAGAGGTATCATCAATCGAAATGGAAATCCAAAATATCATGCTCGAATTCCAAAAAAATCATCTATAATATAGTTACCATACATACTTGACCGCCATACTTGACCTTCAAGCTTCTGAGCGTGCTCATGAAAAATATGTAATATAATTTTGGAATATGTAATGAATAATTATGTTTATATTATTTTGCAATTTCTAGTTCATTTGACGTTTTACGAACCTTGAAGGCTTAGAATTTGTCTGTCAAGTAGGAGCTAATTTTGTTTTGATTTTCCAATTCTCCTTACGTTATACAATATTCAAAATTATGTATTGATAACTCTTATCAATGTCGGTGCAGCAGTTACTGAGATCATACGGTGACAATATCCTAAACAGACGGAAAA
Source organism: Bruchidius siliquastri (assembly GCA_949316355.1). Classification (NCBI taxonomy): domain Eukaryota; kingdom Metazoa; phylum Arthropoda; class Insecta; order Coleoptera; family Chrysomelidae; genus Bruchidius; species Bruchidius siliquastri. The sequence continues at coordinate 36,510,553 of OX438533.1, read as the reverse complement.
ATATACCGAAAAACGGCCCGTGAGATGGACAGACAACGAGGCCGAAGAAAATCAGTGATAACATTCATAACGATATCGACAGCATGAAAGATAAAAAAACATATTTCATCAAATTTGGAGACTTTCCCATTGGGACAAAATATAATATATAATTCCAAACATTTATTTATAAAGCAGCCTGAAAAAGATGCAACCATATGTGCTTCGAAATCAACTGCGTTGACAAGTTGTTGCAAATATCTATGCACTATCACCCAGGAGATCTGCGTTTATCAGGTTTAAAAAATTGTTGGCCTGAGAAATGGTTTGATACGCCCCTGTTCTACCCCAACCCCAGTGATTGTGGAGCTCCTCATAAAACTTAGCCTGTACAGTTTCAAAATTAACCATTAAAATCGCTATTGGATCGTCAGGCAATAACAGCGCCAGCTATAAAAAGGTTGTAAATTGATAAATACATTCTGAACATTATGATCGCAAATATATAGTATAACGACTAAAAAATGTACCTAGTGGTCTGGGTCAGCGATATTTGAATGAACATCGAACCAAAGAATTGTATCGATTTTGTACAGTAGACGTTTCCGAAGTGTTTGGTCATATTTTTTTTGAGGGGTTAAAAATTGGGTGGGGTGGCAATGAAGAGTGGGGTGTATATTAAAGAATGTTGGTGTAATACGATCCATTATCTACGAGTATAAAGTTTTCACTCCCGTAATAGACATGCTTTTGTTAGACACATGTGATAAAAAAGGCAGCAAACAAAATGAGTATGACGCAGATTTGAACATTTTTCGAGGAGAATACTGAATTTGACAAGGCTTGTTTCGTTTCATTGCATATATGGGAATTACAGTAACATGCTTTTCTACTCAGTTTAATAATTTGTAGTCAATACAGCAGCAAAATACCGAATGCTCTGCAGAACAGGTGACGTTCAGCTAAATGGAATTATAGATTTGCATTTGAAAGTGGAACGTGCCAGCCATATAACATTATCTGTTTGTAGGTTAATCAATAATTGGCGTTAGTCCTAGATGCAAATATTCTTCGGATGAGCACATAAATGGCACATGCACTTATAATAGGCGTCGACGGAGAGAGAACTTCTGCGACGACAGTGGTGAAGGACTTATGTCATCATCATCATCATCATCATCATCATCATCATCATCATCATCATCATCATCATCATCATCATCATCATCATCATCATCATCATCATCATCATCATCATCATCATCATCATCATCATCATCATCATCATCATCATCATCATCATCATTATCATCATCATCATCTCCTTACCAGGTCGAACGGGCCTCTTCCAGAAGACTCTATTTAGGAAGACGTCAAGGTCAATGTGAATAAACATTCGCCTTTTCACAGCGCATCTGAAGTGTGTCGATTAGGAAAACAAGTATGATATTTGAGAATTGCGCAACCGTACATCGAATTTTTGATAAACAGCGAAAATACGAAGGGTAGTTTTACCGGTGGTAACTGAACGCACACCTCTTGCATTGTAGGGAAGCGCTCCAGCCTGTGCTCTGTAACATAAATTTGTAAGTACGCTATGAAGGGCACCCCCTGCGCTATTGTGACTTTGATCCTTTCCAAAACTTCAACAAAGATTCCACGGACAAACCGACCGACAGGCAGTCAGCAGACCAACAAGTAATAGTGAAAATTAGAGAGAGCTTGAGAGTCGGATCATAACTCTCATAAATGGCCGTAATTTCTTGAACTTCTTGAAGCTCCAAAAGAAGTATAACTATATCTAGAAGGCATACTTTCTGCAGCAAAAATAAATGAAATTGATGTTGATGTTGTTTTGTAGAACCTGAGCGTTGTGGAATGAGCTACCTAAGAGTTTGTTTCCCGATGGTTACAATTTACAGCGCTTAAGGTCAACGTGAATAGAAATTTCCCTCTCGCAGCGCATCTGAAGTGCGACAGGTTTTCGACCTTTGCGAGAGGTCATCTATAAGAGTGGTAAAAAACTGTATATACCTAAGAAGCAGTTGCTGTTCCAGCTACGCTACTGTCTACACCTAGCTTTTGCTTGTGCTGCAACTACTGCAATTGAACGTATTCACAGTTATGTGTTAAACGCAGAGACTGACTTGGAATATCAATATCATCCTCATGTGAATAGAATAATGTGGTTCGAATAGCGAGTAAGGTTATGATAGATGTACGCTGTACATATATCTACTGTGCTTATGCAATTATATCTCTATCGGCGTATAAGTGCTGTTATCTTTTAACCGAGTAATCACAAAAAAAGTATTGGTAGAATCCATTATATATCACCTGTAAAACTTTGACCACGGTGATAGACACATATTTGGGATATCGATCCAGTGGAAGCGGAGTAATAACTATCCATACAACAATGCTTAATATATTGGATCTAAATGATCCTCAGTTTAAGCGCTGACTAAGGCCTAAGACTGAGGCATAGGTAAATATAATCCGGGTGTTTTTAGTTTACTAGTTATGGTCATTGGATCTTTGGTGGTACGCTGCTCTCTGCTCTAAGATCTATATCGGCATTCAGTGCATTAGCAAACACCTTGGTCGGTAGGATACAGAACGCAGTCATCCTCGGTTCGCTTCACCTACTTTGAGCGCACGATTTGCAGATCCAGTGATAGCTTACCTCAGGAAGTGATGAGCTGGGAAACAAATCAACGGCCCATTGTTCTCCTGCTTTTATAATGTTTATTGTGTGAAGCACAAAAGGCATACATGATGATGATCCTTTTACCTTGCCCATATATACGTAAGTATACACATGCTTCAGACTTTTTAGTATATGACTTAATTTTCTATTTGCGAGTGGGCGTTATCGTTGCTGGCAATTGAAATATTTCAAGTATGCTCAAATGTCCCAAGTTATGTCGTCAATCTTCCAGGAACGTGAGCCTCATGTGGGTCCATGGTCACAGCGGGGTGCCAGGTAAAGAGAAAGCAGACTGCCTGGCGAGGATAGGAGCAAGAGGCGCATGCATTGGCCCCGAACCCTTGCTGGGCATTAGCAGAGGCCAGGTTAGTAATTCCCTAGAAGCCTAGATATAACGAACTTGCAGAAGTATGGTTAGAAAGGGACGACTGCAGGCAGTCCAAGAGGTTCATGGCAGGCCCCAACAGAGGTAGGGAGCTATGGCTACTGAATCGGAAGAGGGATTCACTCCACTGGTTAGTGGAGATCCTCACAGATCACTGCAGATTGAACAGGCACATGACACATAGGAGTGGTCAAAGACCCAATCTGTCAGTAGTGCTGGGAGGAGGACGAGACCTCGTTCCACTTCCTGGGCGAGTGTTTCGTACACAGCGGCCTTTGGGCTGAGGGGTTCGGCATAGCAGAGTTTGACAGGGAAGAGTGCTAATTAGCGGAATGGTCAGACATCATGACCTTTATTAAAAGGTCTGGAAGGTTCGACACGAGGGAGTTACCAGCTCTGCCATAGCTTTCGTGATGATCTTCGGGGTCGGCTAAAAGGGCCAAAGGGCCTACTTGCGGGGCTTTGCCTCCCCCATGACTACTACTACTACTACTATGTCGCCAATCTAGCGAGGCTCCATTTGCGTGTACTGCTAAAATTAAAGCCTCTGACGGCGGCGGCTGACTTGAGTGGAACCCAAAATTACGTTTTTCATCCCAGCCCTGCGTCTGGAGCACTTAGCCGTTACTTACCAACGATGAATTAATAACGGATTTTTATAAGGGGGCACTAATAACGCGCTGAAGTCTTTTAGTCTTTTATAGTACAGGAAGGCTTGGATAATTTGTCAAGCTCTCATACATCAAGATATTCAAATGATATATATAATGTACATTCAACATAATTGGCCTTCTAGGTCGAGTGAGGGGCGTGCCTGCTTAGCTCAGTTGGCTAGAGCGTCTGATCGGTAATCGGAATATGTGTGGTTCGAGTCCCACAGAAGGCCAGGATTTTCCCATGCTTGTCACTGTTTATATATATTTATGTGGTGGTAAGGTACCAATCATAATATTAGATTGCTTGAGAATACCTCAGAAAAGGATAGAGAAGGCCTGTATTCGTTATGGTACAAAAATCACATCACTTTCTGACGAAATCAACAAAAATGATACAAAATATGTTCGATATGAATATATTGAACAAACCAACTGTCAACGCATAGGGCACAGCTATTAACACATATAACGCAGGCTATGAGTATATTATATATCAGAGGAATTTATAATGGCTTTTCTGCAAACTCTAAAGTCATTTGTTAATGTACCAAGCTCACACCCCCATTGGAAACTATCCACAAATTACGAGTACGTTTCCAAGAGGTAGTGGACTGTAAAATGTGATACTGCCGATAACGGACACTGCTATTCCCAGTATTAATTAGCTGATAATAGGTATTCTATGAACGTAGCATTGTTCGTGGTGATGTAAGCTAAAGTGTTAGCTTATGACTTTCAATTATGATAATTAGAAAACATAATCAGGGAAATGGTGAGTTTTTATATGAAAATGTTCAAATGAAATTTCTTGATTGCAACGGGGGAGACTTAATAACCTTTATTTCCCACATTGGCAGGGTTTTCAAGTTTTTCTTCAAGGTCAACCATGGGAACATATCTTTTCTATTGCAGAATCTTACTCACAAACAAATATCTTGTGTCCATAAAATTTTTTAATCCGTTTTCAACTTGAAATAAAACATTTGTTCTTTTTCAACATGCTTCAATACCGCAACGGTAGACAAAGCCTTTGAAAATTAGTGAGTAAGTCACACTTTCTCATTGGGCAAGAAATTGAATAGCATTAAATATAATTTTTTCTTTTGTTTGCTGCTCTCAGATGAATCTGGTGAAACATGGTGAATTGAATCAACATTATATCCACTATGGGACTGTGGAAAATCCGCGATGGTTGAGAGACGTGGAACATCAGCACCCTTGGTCGGTGAATGTATGGTGCAAAATTATTGATGACTGGTTGACCTTAAAAAAATCTTGGAAACGCTGTCAATGTCGAAAAGTGAAATCATTATTAACTCTCCCTTATTGCACTCAAGAACTTTCATCTAAACGCTTTCATCTAAAAAGTCTCAGGTTAAATGAACCACCCGGTATAAGTGAAAAATATAGGGTGATATTTTCCATTCATTTGACAAATCCTTATAGGAATCAGAAACACGTTTCAAAACGTTTCCAAACATACTATTTTATTGAATTTACTAAATCTTATTTTTGAATGTTTGAAGATAATGTATGTTAAAAAGTTTTTTTGAAACAATGATGCTTATTTTTAGATCACATTATATCAATAGTAGGCTTACAATCTCCAAATAATATTTCATTGGACATTTAAACTCTACTACATCATACACGTAAAGAGAGTAAATGATGATACATTATTACATTATTACATCTGACAATGTATACTTTAATATGCAGACAGGCAAAAATGTGTACAGATCTATGCCTCATTTTCAAAAGTCACTCGGCACAAACATACTGTTCATAAATATCTACATTCACGCTTTCAGTCTAAATTTTGCGTCAGCTAATATAATAAAAAATTGAATATTTCCTCAATATGTTTGCAAAAGCCATTGTACTACAAAAGTAATTATGAGCTCCTTTATAGTTGACTCATCTTCTCTTCCTCTGAGAACAGGCTTAGAAGTGCATCGCAAGTGAAATATCTTGTCGTGAATATTTCATGGCTCCCAAGCGCAGTGGATTCCCGACGGTGGAAAAGTTTACAGGCGATCGGAAGCGACCTCTACAGTTATGGCATGACGTTCAACGTAAGGCTGAGAAACTAGTTGCAGGTCTGGAGATGCTTCCGCCATATATTACTTAGGCTCTCAAGGCAGTTGTTGAACGAGATGAAATGTCTGGTTTCTCTTGCATGTCACATGGGGCTAACGCGTATGCTAAATTTATCACACGTTGTATTATATATAGTGTGTTCCATAAACCGACCACGTTCCAGAAATATTCGACAGACCAAATGTATGAAATTTTGAAACACTGAACTTTTAATAATAATAAAATATGCCATTATTATTTCAAATAACAAATAATATGATCCACTTATGTATGTATCCGTACATTTAATATTTCTCTATTAAACAAAATAAAACACTGCTCACTGGTCGACAAATGTGGCACCCATCTGGGACATCTCTTCCTTCAACCTCGGTGTAGGTATTTTGCACATCTTTTACAGTTTCCGGAGTAACAGCAGTGGGCGGTCAACCTGTGCGAGGTTCATCATCGAGAGAGACCTGGCCCCTTTTAAACTCAGCAAACCGATTAAAAACTGTAGCCCTAGAAGTATCAGAGTTTCCAAAGAAACTCACTAAACTTTTATGACATTCTGATTGTTTTAATTCCTTTTTATAGTCATACAAAATCATGGCTCAAAAATCGCGAATGTAGTAAGGTGTCTCTTTACTACATATATAGATGTGGTTCAGTTACTACAGGCACAGAATTATGAAGCTATAATTATATACCTCTAAAAAATCTTCTAGTACTCACTTCAAGCGACTTAAAACAATATTTTTGAATTTTGTACAGAAACTATGTTCCTGAAACCACTGAGCATTATTAAAAAATATCAAATAGTACCTTAACAAGATCGTTACATACATTCAAATATTTTCATTGCTTTTACTTGTTCTCAAAATACCCAAAGTTTCAAGGCAGTAAGTGTTTTTAAGCGATATATATTTTATTTAACTCCCTGCCTATAGCAAACAATTGACACCTATACTAACCAAATTGAAATTTTACTGAATTATATTTGCTCACCTAGCTTTATTTAAGGCGGGTAAGTTTACTCTATGATTCCTCAGTTGACCTGAAGACGATTGAAGATAGTAAATTAATCGAAACGTTGAGACACTGTATAGAGAATGTCTTTACAGTTAGACCGCCAGGCGATACTAACGAGTCTAGGCTAAAGACGGAACAAACATCTCTATAGCAGGTCTGATGCATAGTGGAGAGCATGCACTTAAGTAGCACAATTACTGTATTCAATTGCAGCTGATCCATTTCCTTCCAAATCCAGTATCACACCCTCTGACAATACGCAAAGCTTCAGGGGTACCTGTTGCTGACCATCTTGGCGCTACCGTGACGTCTCCTAATACCGAGTTAATTTATGTACTGAGCATTATTTCAGCGAGCGTTGTTTGGATCATTTGTAAACGTCATTCCGCTAACTCCTCTCATATTCTCTACATGTAAGTAAATAATAAATAATAATGTTGCTCTCTTAATTTGACAACCTCGTTAATCATTTATGCCGTGGTGAAGATGAAATTAGGGAAATGTGTTTATAAAGGTGGGCATCAATCAAATGAAACTTTCTTTGTCTAAGAGTGGCGAACGCATGAGAAGATGTTACTTTTGTCTACATGACATGTTCGATTCCCCATGACAGATGAATGAAATGCCAATTGAATGATGGAATGAAAGGAGCGGTTGTGTTACTTCGAGTATAATCATCAGGAGAGAGACACATACAACATAGTCATACAAAATTGACGTTAGAAATTGGTTAGGGTCACATTATAGACTTTGAATATTTTTCAGAATAACCTCTCGCACTACATACAACTTAAGACGTTCAAGATTGCAACTATCAAACTGAAAACTATATTTGAACGAAAATTTGACAGGTTGCACTAATAATGTGTTGTTTGACTTTACTACGTTTCGATTCATATGTAAATCATTGTCGGAGTGTCGGATTTGACTTTTAACAAAGGCGACCCAGAACACTTGTCAACTAGGTAACTAGATCCTATCAAATCTAGCCTACTATTTATCCTGTCTACCTATTCTTCTATTAAACTATTCATTTTTCCTTCCTTTTGTCTGTTCTAGAGGAAGTATTTTTTAGTGACTGTATTTGTACTAGTGTTAAGGGAAAAACGTAAAATATCTTAATAAATGAAATAGTTTATTACATAAAATATCGAAAGGATATTTTGACGTCGATAGTTAGGGCTTTGTAGGTATTTTACTTAACACTAGTGCAAATTCAGTCACAAAAGAAAATCCCTGAGGCAGACAAAAGAAAAAAAAATTTAATACAATAATAGCTAGACAGGATAAATAGTTTCCTAGATCTGTGAACTCTAGTTTTGTATACATAATAGGATCTAGTTTGCTTGTTGGCGAGTAATCTGGGTAGTCATTGTTAACAGTCAAATCTGACAGTCCGACAATGACTTAAATATAAATCGAAACGCGTCATTGAAAGAAAAAAGGGTTTTATTTGTGTGTTAAATACACAATCCATTTATCTGCATGATAGAACAGCTCCACCAAGTAGGAGCATCTACAATCTACATGTTTATATTATAGCCACTTTCCTAGCTTTCCTAGAAACAATATTCCATGAACCCTGTTCATCACAACCTCCGCCCCATCACTAAAAACCTCCCTGACGCTGTTAATCTTCGGCTAAACCTTTGAAACGACTGAAATATGATGTTTTTGTTAATTGGCCCGCCATTGTTGGGAGCTTGGGAAAGATCACATGTAACCTCCTTTATTATGTCAACAATGGCTGAAGAGGGTCAGCTCCATTTTAGGGACTGTCTTGCATCTCCCACGTTTACAGGAATTTAGGTTACAATGATTCATTATCTTCCCCGAACTTTGTCCTGAAATGCCAGCAAGCATCATGTTTGGAAGGGGGATGCGACAGAATAAATGCAACTTGATACATAGAATGCTGTGTAGGTTCTGAATAAAAATTGGCCTGATAAATTTGTTACCACCAGTATACGAATGAAAAATTGGCTTAGCCAGTACGACTGAGAGATTTGATTAACAAATTTTAACCAATAACGTTCCAGAGTAATTGTATAGGCTGTGGGGTTCCTTTGTATGGTCAGGCACACTCAGTAGACGTATTGCTCGTTTCTGGATTGTGTCAAGAGGTATGAGGCAATACCTTGGAATTCATCTCACACATTCATGTAGCTCTCCAGAGGTGGTTGATCTGAGCGTTGTAAAGTAACAGTAGCTGTTTCAGTGAACATAGTGAACACAGCTTCTGTTATTGTTTATGTTTATTTCGAAGAAGCTTGATGGAAGATGAGTCAAGTATTGGGATTCACTCCATCTTCGCGGTTGGCAGATAAGGATGTGATTTGTCGTGATGAGTCTTCTGTGCTCTCCATTTGATCATGTAGAGTGTAGATGCTCTTATTTGGCGAATAAGAGCATCTATGTCACAATTCATCGAAAAGGCTGGCTGCTATTCTGTCAAGAGCCTTCGATACATCGAGTGCGACTGCTCGAGGCTCTCCATGATGCTGAATGGTTATTTTCCATACACAGAAGATCTCCTGTTCATCCATATGTGATTGATTAGCCAATAAACACTGTCGAAATCAATTCGAAATCTCTTTTTGTGGTACACATGGTGGCGTTGCCGATGCATTGAAGTGTTGACCTTTCTTGAGATTTTTATATGACTGATTGCACTTCTCGATGCCAATAATTTGATCTTTTACGTGGTACCTTGAATATAATGTAAAATGAAGTTTGAAATAAGATCCAAAAATATTTAAGAATATATATTTTTCCAAGGTAAATACGTTATTTCAAAATTTACACGTGAAGTGCAGTACCACACAAATTAGGTTATAATAACAAAGTCACATGGTACCCTCGGAATCGTAAACGCAAGAAAGGTCTACATCAATGAGAAATAAGGTGAGTCCTGAACGTGCTCAGCGTTTTCAAGATATATTTCGACCGGAAATAAATTTGCAGACACGCATCCACGATTTTATCTCCATCTATCAACTGCCAAGCCAGGAGCGAATAAAAGCGAACACATTCACTACCACGCGCTTTCCCATCAGATTAACACTCAAGAGTGCAGTGGCGTAGTATCGCTACAAAAAGAGAATTGGAGAATTCTTCTGGACACGGAAAATTTTAAACTTCAGTGCTATGCCGAACTCAATCATACGGCATTAATATCATAGACACATTCACAGGTCTTAATATAACATGGTGTAGGTCCAAAGACCAAGATACCCTTCAGGGATCGGTACTGGAACCTTCTCTTCTTATCTTTACACCATTCGACGCATTGATTTTATGTAAAGGCTGCTAATGTCGAAATAAATCACCATGTTCAATGATGAGCCTCTATTTCTTTCGGTGACACATCAGGTCCCCCTAGCAATTATTACATTGGCGAGTTATTCGCGGTTTTCAGTTAATCTAAATAGCTGTTCAAAACATTATCAAATCATAGCATCCTTAAACCTCCTATTTGAGAAGGGTTTACATTACATTTTTCTGTTGACACTAATCCTCAAAAGCTTGTTAAAAGATCAGTGTTCCTCTATCTCCACGACTGATAGACCCGTATGTGATCTTTTTGCCAGGATATTTGTGTGAACCTTCTCTGTTTTGGACGCAACTCCATTTGTAGAACCTTATTCGACATCCATTCTTTCGACATCTCCGTTGATCTGAATCTTATCGATACCTATGGCGAATAACCAATGAGAAAATCGACTGACTGGATGTTTCTACTTTGTATATTGAAAGCCGCTTGGATGGCTTATATCAGACTAGCTAAGTCCTGCATCTTAAATCGGCGTTTGGATCTATTTTTTCACAAAGTACTGTGTCCAAATGGATTAACGCATCAAAACCGAAACCTAAAAACGTAAGTTTGATCCCCATTAAATGCATTCAAATTATTTTCTTAACATATGGAATGTGAATAAAAAGTTATCTCCAACAACTTTTATCAAGCAAATTACTAACATTTTTAGGTAGTTGGGTCAACATGCCTCATTTTTGCAAGTTGAATCTGGTAAGTTTTTCATTTCCTGCGTGTAGTTTGATGTTTGTCCCAAAGATACAGAATGATTCATTGAAACAAGAAAAGGGCATTCTATAAGAAATATCAGTCTCTGATGAAATAATATATTCTCAATCCACGGAGATGAATGCGTCCCATTTTTCCAAAATTCCAGTATACATCCGTTTAGTTTAGAGTGGATGCGTCGGTTTTAAATTCGTATTAATTAAAATTGATTCGAGTGCGCCAGGAAACGGCAAAATTAAGTTATCAAAATGTACTCGTATACATATCGCGCGTTTGTGATATACAGACCGATCGGCATATATAGGCGGTAATTAAAATTTTGTTTATTCATTTAATTCTGAATTGAGAACAGATACTGCAAATGGAATAAAATTTGTGACAAGGCTGCAGAGGTAAATAACTGTAATCAGTCGAATGAAAAACGTTTTCTCTCTGGTTTTGATACTTGCTGCCATGGTCCATACAATATAGTGAAATTAAAGTGATAGCTGTTGATGTCTTTATAAGAAAGCTGCTAAATTAAAGTTGATTCAAAGCACGAGTTAGTATGAGAAGAATCTAGGAAAATTTCTGAACGCCTTGTTTTTCATATTTACAGATTTCTAGGCTTACTTACATAGTGCTTACTAGTTCGAGCGACTTATCTTACGGATAAGAGCGCGGTTCTAGTGAGAGCGATTCAAAGATGCGATTAGCGAAATCGCACCTTACTTTAGTTCGTCTGCTGATTGCGGTGTTATAACCTTGTGGTTATGGAGTCACAACGGAATTCTGGTGACATGGATTCGAGAACAGTCAGCAATAAAAGCTATGTTTTAGTGACTTCCCTTTGTGACTTCTATAATTGTACATTATTGTGTTCACACAGCTATAGATACTTTCACCCCCGACTAGTATTTACCCTCTCCAAATGTTTGATATGCACTGTGGTCTATTTGTCTCTATTGTTGAGATGATGTGGAAGCATCAAAGGTATAGCAGTGAGTTAGTGCTCATATTACATACACATAGTGAGTATACGATTAGACTGAATAACACACAACAAGACTATGAAAGGCTAAAATTATATATTACGTTTTTTCGTGTGCCATTTTTTGTCGATGAAATAAGGTACATGGATTTTTTCAATTCTTGTGACACCTGAACGAACACGAACTTTATCAACAACTCGCACTATTGTATACAAAATGCCAGTAGTAATTTCAGCCTGTAAAATATGAATTATGAAACATAGACCGATAATCTAGAGATATCAATCTTACTAACACCCTCATTAACGAATGATTTAATAAAGTACATGCAGGCACTTCATCACGTTTATAACAACACAAACGCCTACAACAACACCTTTAAGTTTTCATACAGCTACCGTAAGTCGTAACAAGTCGTAAGTAATAGTAATAACTGGTTGGCACGGCTTGTAAAGCAACTAAACTGCCGTATTTAAATATTATATGGTGCAAAACCGTTTGGAATGCTAATTTTAGGTTAGGAATCGTTTGCCGCTGTCACCGCAATTTATGCACCCACACTCTTGGATACGTGGCATTGAATCTAACGGTAGTACGGACAACTTGTATTCGAGTTTCCAGAAATAGTGCTCTCCAACAATGTGCCTTGTTACTACTTTTAGTTGTATACTGACACGTGAGCACTTTTGCTTCATTTTTCTAACATATATATATGAGAAATAATAGTATAGATCATCTTCTGAGTCCTGCAAAATGAACAAAAGAAAGACATACCATGCTCTAACACGTTGCGACGTTACCCAACATGACCAAATGCAGCAAAAACGACTATAACGGGCACCCATATTAAGAAACTGAGAGAAGTCTTAAATTGCCAACGTATAAATCTGGTGGTAAATAAATTGAGTTTTTAACACGCCAAGGACTATAAATACAGTCCTAAGGCTAAGAAGAAATTTAAACACCTATTACATCTCATTTTGCAGTAACTTTCATGATTTATCTACATTTTGCGCGACTATAGTTATTTTAACGACATAAATATCTAAAATAAGGTTACAAATACTTTGACTATGTGGCTTTTATCAAATAAAATTATGCAAATATATTCAACAAATATGAAGAGAAGAAATTGCCTCAGTATTTTTCTAAATTCCTTAGCTAAAGAATTGAAAGTCCATAAGAGTTCGAGAAAACACAATATAAAATAAAATAAATTGTCTGCAAGAAAATAAGGTACAAACCTCACGTCCATGATCTAGTTTGTATTGTTTACTTTCACGCACACTTATGTGCTGGGCGGCTCAATGTTTTCAGACGCTTGGAATGCAAAATGATCCAGAATTTGATTAGTCATTGTGAGTGTGCTGTACAAAAATGTGAAAATTGAAAAGGAGCTGCAAAAAATACCCGAAACATTCTGAACTTGATGACCCGAGCCTGTCCATCCCAATTCCACTTAATAAATAATAATAAAGTAATCGAGTGCGTCAAGTCATATCAGCGCAGTGAAATAGGTGTTGCAGCTGAAAAAAATGTGACTGAAGTTTTCTGAACAGACACACAGCAGTTTTAAGTCTACTGTGGATGTTTCTAAAACGACTGGACCATAAAGGAATATATTAGGGGCAAGAGAACTGTGAGCTTTTCTAATTCCTGCAAACAGCGGAAAACGTGAGGAAGATTATGTGTTCTGTGTTTTATGCTAATATAATTTATAGCAAATTATACCCTATTAATGTTGTATTTGTATTAGATTTTTAATCTAGCCTCACATGATCCTTCATCAGTTATTACTTATAGAAGGCAGGGCTTGCCTCAAATATAATCTTAAATAGAAGAAATCTTCCAGCATAGGGTTTTGATTTATTAGCTTGGATTCATGCTAATGTTATAGAAATAGGATCATTTTGGGAGTCAAGCGAACCATAAAGGTTACAACAGGATGTGAAAGGTCATTTTGCTGCCGTACACATGCCAACCGTTCCTCCAAATTGTACACAGCAATTTACACCCTTCATAGTCTTTTCGTTCTGTCAGCATAGCTGGTCATGTACTAAGCTGAATATCGCCAAGACTCGCTAGCAAAGCAAATTCTAGGAGCTCATCTTGTGCATCCTTACCAGGTCGAGCTTACAACGCCTTAAATAAATCGTTTTTGGAGAACCTCGGTGTTGTGGAGTGAACTACTGGGGATTTCGTTTCCCCATGGTTACAATCTAGAGCGTTTTGAGGTTAACGTGAATAGACATCTATTCTCGCGCAGTGCTTATGAAGCGCGATAGGCCTTCGCGTGGGATTTTCAATAAAAGAAAATAAAAAAACACATATTTTTTTATATAACTTACAGTAATACACTGGTTTAAGTTCGGGTAATCTTAGAGGTCACTAGTATACAGAATGTCTGCTTATAACACGATTTTTAACAATAAAAATTGAAACGGAAAAAAGTTCAGTTCATGGATGCTCGTTTATATATATATATATATATATATATATATATATATATATATATATATATATATATATATTTCCGAAGACATAACCCTGTAGAGAGAAGAAAGCATATGCCTCGAAGAATCCAACTATATGGCTAAGGCTGAGCACACAGTACCAAAACGGCAAGCTATGTCATAAAAAGAAACAAAGTTGGCTTATCTGGAGGATCCACACATTTTACAACGCGCCCCAGGCAAAGTACCGACTTTATACGTCCAATGAATTGCACTATTTTATGATAAAATATGCTGAAACTATAAATTTTTCGTCGGAGAAATTTTCGCCTGAAAACAAAATTTGTATTCAACTTGTTTCCACGAGAATGGAAACTGAATAGCTTTAAAATTGTTGTCGGAGTCGGACTTAAAATATAAATATCCGTGTCTCCCGAATGTCGATGGAAAATAGGGAAAATGCATGGGAAATCCAATGAAAAATTCTTCTGTGAGCTTGCAATAGCAGTTTCGGCGTTTTTCAACGCGACGGCTTTAAAATGCATGAGCGCTCCGACTTCCTTATACTCGTGCCTGTAGCATAGTCTTCTTTTTGAACAGACAGGCTTAGCTTGGCTAGCTACCCGAGCTTCAGTTTTATCTATGGACACAAGACTCCATGTATGGGAAACATTAATTAAAACGTAGGTACAATTCTGGTTCCCTAACAAACCCATTAAAATTTAAAAAATCCTAATAATGGTTATATTAACTCATCTCCAAGTGTCGCCATGTATGTGGACGCCCATTGCCAACTTATGAAGTCAAAGGTCCTAACACCTGGACTGCCTTGAATCGGCAACAGATGTCGTAAGGGACATCTGTCAACAAAGGTGAGCTGATTGACAGCGACAGCCCTTGTTCTGACAACTGATATTAGGTGTATTCTCTCAGATCTGCTATAGAAATGACGGTACATCGTATATAGTTTTTACGAAGAGCAAGGGATGCCGCTGTAAATCAGTTCACCCTTATTGACAGATGTCGTAAGGGACATCTGTTGGCACTTCAAGGCAGTCCAGTTGTTAGTATCTTTGAAGGCAACACTTGGAGATGAGTTGATGTTGCTATCACACCCTTGACTGGGTTACGTATATACCATCTGATTGCTCTCTACAGCTAGACCGCCAGGCTATACTGACGGGTCTAGGTTAAAGGTGAAACATGCAGGTGGAGAGCATACAAACAATAATGGTTATTTAAGGATAATTAAATATATGTCTCAATAATCATTCAGTAGTTTAAGACAGAGATGGTAGCTCTATAATGGAAGAGTGGAGCACACAGACTGTTTTCTTGGTGGAATCCCAGCAAGTGATTTTTGATTGAAGCACACGTCTATAGCAATGTTCTATGCAGATGCAACAATTTGACGTTTCCTTAATTACACTTGATATACATGACTGTATCTCCAACTAACAAAAACATCCAGAAACAACAGCCATAAAGCTTTTTCCGCTTCAAGGAAAACTGCCAGTGGCCGTCGTATCTTAGAAGGATCTTAATATATCTCACACCAAGTTCGGCGAGGGTTAAGAGCCCGAAACCAGGGCCATAACTATTTTTGTTGCCGGACAAGTTTGTTGGGTACTGAGGTCAAATGTATGCTCCCAGAGGTGAAGAAGCGGGGTGTTGTGGCTGACCATGCAGCCTCGTTCATCCCACGGTCGGTTTGTCTGAAGTTTCGTGGTTCTCGCGTTAACTGGTCAACTCCCGTCTGGGTTACTACCATCTAAGTAACGCTGCACATATACCGGGTGGTTCGTTCAGCTTGAGACAGCCGTATAATTCGAAAACGGTGAGTTCTCTCAGAATAAAGTTCTTAGGAGCAAAGGGGGGATTTAATGATGGCTTTTATTTTCGAAATTGACAGCGTTTTCAAGGTTTTTTCAAGGTCAACTAGGTTTTTTCAATGGAAATATATATATTTTTTTGAAGAATCTTAATCTACGAGAACAAACAAATATTTTTTGTACACAAACATTTTCAATCAGATTGCAACTTACGTAGATAAAAAATAAAACTTTTGTGATGTTTAAGAATGCTTCAATACCGCAACGGTAGACAATGTCGTTATTATTTCCTTGCAACATTATTGACTGAGTCGTATTTCCTCAGTGGGCAAGAAATTGAATAGGATCAAATGGAAATCACTTCGAGAAAGGGCTGCCCTACTGATTCTGCCAGAATTTTCCGGTAAGTGCTGGATCCGTAATACCCTAATCGATGGATTGCATAGGGTGATCTCGTTATGTGGCCTGCTAAGTCACCAGACCTAACCCATCTCTATATCCTCTTATTGGGACATATAACACTTTGTTCGAGGAGCTATCACTACATAAGATGTAATGCATAAGATATGCTTGTAGAGCAGTCACTAAAGAAACTCTGCTTGGGTGTCATGAAAACTTGGAAAATGGATTGATAAGTATATTGAAGCTGGCGGGCATCATTTTGAACTTTTGTTATGATAGATTTAAAGGCTTACCACACCAAACAATTTTACTCAAGCTAATGAATTCGTATTACAGTTTATAACAAATGTATTGAAAAAAATTGATAACCATTTGCATAGGTTGACAAGAGCTAAAATTGAATTGAAAACATTTATCACCCTTAGAAAATCTTATGTTAAGTGGTTTTGAGAGTGGTAAAACTGTATAGTCTTTATAATTTTATTTCTGATTCCTTGTGTTGAAATTACACAGTTTTGTCTGAATGATGGAAGAGTTTCACCAAGTCAGAACATCCTCAACCTACATGAGTATAAAATCATTTTTTTAGTTATTTCCTTCCTTAGCAACAAAGTACCTGACAGCAATGGGATCAATATGGAAATAGATAAATAGATTGATAAAGATTTTAAAAAATCCCTCTAAGATTGACTATTATCTAATTCAATACAGTTTCTTGTTTCAATAGAATTTCTGAGGTTTTCGAGTAGTTCAACGAGATTCTCATTTCAAACATGAATTTTTCGTTATATTTATTTTGTCAGTTCCAGCCGTTATTCTCAATAAACAAAGAATAGACATTTATAGTTTTTCTAATTTTTGAAGACCTTGGACTCTTGACCAACTACATATATTTTTTACGCTCCACCTCAAAGTAAATACTTTAACAGAGAAAACGTACAGAATTCTCAAATCTTCAAGATCCGTATTAAAATAATGATAGCGGTCTCTTTCGCTCCTTGACAATTGTGGCGTCAAAATCTGGGTCACAAATAAGCAAGGTCCAAATTAATTATAATTTCTAATTTTCCGCCAAATTAAACAGTAGTCTTGGTGAAATTCTGATGCTCAGTCTGCAGTTTTTGTCTCGAGTGGCTCACTGCTCTCAAGCCTGATGCGAACGCGGCGCATTTCCGGCGTCTTCGTTTGTTTCCGGGCTTCCGGGAGCTACTGCGTGCCAAGCATATAATTCCCGGAAATTAAGTAACGCCTTATTCAACAAACGTTACATTCGGCACAGCTGATATTATGCATGTATTTTGTTTAGTCCACATAGGTTCAACTGCATTTCTTAGGCGAAAGGCTGATATTCACGTAGTTGGACCAGAGTGGATCTAAGACGAAATACCGATCATCCGGACATTGCATTCTTCATTTTCTTTTATTTTTTTTACATTCTTCGTATTCTCTATTATAAGTATTTAATCATGAATCATATGATAAATCGCTGTCCTTCGTTATTAATTAACACTTTTATTATTTACTCCACGCGTATCTATGTATGTAACGGAGTGTTCGATCGCTACTTTCACCAGCTTCAAAAATCATATTAATTTTAAATTTTTCAAACTTCAAGTACTGATGACAATACGATAGTTTAATGAGTTTTTGCTTTTTATTACCCAATTATTTTTCACATATACAATATCTATCAGATGATCAAATGAATATGACACGTATCTCAAAAGCATTCAGTACAAATCCAGCATAGTCTGGCATTGATCTTGGCTCTCACCCAAAAGGCGCGGGTTCGATTCCCGGTAACGGCAAATTTTTATAGATCCATGCTTTATACTAGCTTTACGTGTATGTATGTATGTTTGTAACAATTCCTCAATCGTTATTTCCAGCCACTTCAAAATGTCCGATTTTAAATTCTGCACACTTACCAAGGACCGATGACAATATAATATTTCAATAAGCCTATCTCATTATTTATTCTTAGCAGTGATGGTACGAGTCACATTATTTTCAAATTATTCACCAGTTGCAGCAGCAATGAATTTGCGCCTCCAAATATCAAAGTACAAGGGTAAATTCATCAATAAATAGATGATAGGTTAAACATAAACAAGACGCTTTTATTGTTAATCGAACTGAAAGCTGAAAAATAGTTTTTAATATAAGAATAAAGTGGCTGGTATATCCTATATTTATTCTACATGTACTCTATAGAGGGCGCTTTACACAAGGCGTCGTTTTGTGGTTCTGTGAATATCTACGTCAAAGGTCAACTTTTATACATCAACTGTCAAATTGAAAGTTCGGAAAAAGCATAATTTTTCATATGATGAATGATCACAAGCACGCTCTTTATGCATATTTAATTAATTAATTG
Organism: Bruchidius siliquastri; assembly: GCA_949316355.1. Taxonomy (NCBI): domain Eukaryota; kingdom Metazoa; phylum Arthropoda; class Insecta; order Coleoptera; family Chrysomelidae; genus Bruchidius; species Bruchidius siliquastri. The sequence continues at coordinate 36,491,635 of OX438533.1, read as the reverse complement.
ATTAAGTGCATCTCCTCAGAGACAAAAATTTCATGTATTTGAAATTGAATACCTTTTGTATGGCAATACTTTCCCAACTCGAACATAGCGTGCAGATTTTCAAATCGTGTAGCGAGAAACGCTAAAGTCGTAATATCACGTTCCGAAACGTGTACCCTGCAATATCTACAGCTTGTATTTTGAATAGTAACTCGAGGCAATTAAATAATACTCTCTGAATCTGAATTACATACAGTCCGCTGTTATTTATTTCAGTGGAAGGCTTGATGTCTACGTCTGTATTTTATCGACGTTGCAGATCGACACTCAGAAAATTAGTCGAAGTAGCAATGGCACTATTATTACAATATTTTCAAAATACAATAATAATATAAATTATCACAGCAGGGAATGATAAATCAACCTTTTCCCCCACATCATAGTTTCGTTTGAAAAAACAGCTTGCATCTTGAAAAGTCATAAATAGTGTATAAAAATAGTTAATTTCAAGGAACATTTTTTATCATTGTTTGAAATGGTGTTTGTTCAATTTTATAACTCAATCAGGTAGTTTGTTGTAGACAGTGATGATATGTGGGTTCTTTCTGGGTCCCAACAGTAGATTAGCATTCCTAGTATCATAACTATGACAATCAGAGTTCGTGGTTCACTTATCAAGACTACTAGTAAGGCTCTAAAAAATATACAGCTTATTTATTGACACTATACTCTACAAATAGTGCTTTGCGTTAGTCTATAACCCTGCGCCAGAAATTGTCTTTACAGCTTTTGTATATATAACAACAAACGATCAAAGAACAGACAAAATAAGCTCAGGTCTGTTCGAGAGAGCACGACATTGATCGAAAATTTTAAAGTAATGATGTGTATCTCATCTCTTGGACTTACCAACTCCTTTCACTCAAACGTAAATACTCACCTGAAACAGATAAGAAATAAACGTTAACAGATATCCATCATAGTTAATCACACCTCTGCATCAGGTGTCAGAGGAGAATTATTTTTGTACAACATAATCACCTAACTTTGTTTATTTTCAGATCTGATTTCGAAATAAAAATCTGATAATGATATATTAGTGAAACTTTGTATTCTAGTACACAAGTCTTTATCTGAATAATGCAGGCGTTTCACCATGTAAGAGCATCTACAATCTAAATGGTACTTAATGTTATCATTTCGGGTTGGTAAAGAAGGAAGAAAATTATAGCTACGTTCACTTTATTAGATAAATTATGGAGTATTAGTAACGAAACTACATATGTCAGGTATATTTTTGGAAAAACACCTAACAGCTTTCCTTGAGAATTTCTTGTTCTTGGCTTCCTAAGACAGACAGACGCAAGAATTGATACCACGACTCAAGGCTTTATTAACTTGAGAACACAGCTTGGAATCAGATTAGATCAAAGCCAATACGAACTTACATCCACTATTCGAAATATCGAGTGTAGATTCAAACGAGATTAGTTTCGTAGCTAAAATTTAAAAAAAAATCCTCTCAAGGCACTTATATAGTGCATTTTTTCAGACCCAGTCTTTGTCTACAGTCTACTGATGAAAAATTTGCCTCATTTTCCTCATGTATTTTTTGTGAACTATATATGCAAGCAATCCATTAATAAATATTTAGCTAGTCGCAGAAATAATCAAATAAATAGTGTTAGTGCACATTTATCTGATTTCAATATCATTAATATGTTAGAAACTTAAAGGAACCTTGATTCTTATATAAATCAACAGTCGAACTCATTATAAGAGAATATTATATATAAAATACCCTCATCACTCATTCAGAAGCACATAATTATCATGAAGTTGACCACACAATCAGTTTGATAATATTGACATAATCATGAAATCAAGTAAAACAAAAAAAAACTCTGATCCTGAGGCAAAATAGGTAACATTTTTTGTAAACTATGTGCACCATTTACTAACGATATTCTTTCGTCATTATTTCCTTGAGTCCCCAAAATATCACACTAAACATTCCTAAATGTAGCAATATCGATAATTTATAATTTATGGAAGCCGCAATAATTCAAAGACCATTTGGTGCAATTGGAAGCCCACCATAATAAATAAAACCAAATGAGGGCTTACATCAGTTTGCAATTTTGTCTAATAATACATTTTTATGTTTAATGCCGGCCGTCATAAATATTTAAAATATTTTTGTTCGCAGCACAAAACTGCAATTCATAAAATATAATTTTTATGTATTCATATAAATTCTGTCATACTCCCCGTGGTGCAGTGATTTGCTGATGTAGTTTGTCCGAACACATACCATTTTTCCTACTATTTGTTTTTGTAAATGATGGATAACCATTATCAGTGGTGTCGAATGATACGGAAAAAGCTTCGAAGGATATTTTTTGGAATATGAGCGGGTATCAGTTAATACAAAACGCATATTATTTCGGAAACTTCCTCTTCCTCAAACATAAGCCCTCATATCTTTTACCTTTGTGCATGGACGTTTATTCTTCAAGCTGAAACACATGAGCTTCTATTCGTGTAACTATTGAAACTAACCTCTCGGATTGATTCGAAATTTATACACAGGATGCTAGTTTTCGAAGCACAACAAGCCCAACAAAATAAACTTGCAGTACCATAATTTTCATTAACATGTATATTATTGTATGACGCTGTGTGCTGTGTAATTATGTACTGGCAAGGTCTATAGCATAAGCAATACATCTCGTCGCTTATTCTATAGCCAGGTGTGAATACATACATACTGTGTCAACAATAACCAAAACTGATATACAGTAGGAGGTATCCGCAATACACTGTGCAAATATTGCTCTGGGTATGTGACAACGAAGACCCTATACATTGGTACTGAGACCTATGAGTTAAACTGAATGAGGTTTTGTTCCAGAAAAAAGTGCTTTGATTATAACAGATGCCCAGAGGTCCCTCCTTTCCCCAACACTTCTTGCTGTACAGCAACGAATTCTTAAAAATAACATCCAAATCAGTCTACAGCTCTACAGATGACAGCACCCTCATTTCCTGCATGGAACCAGTCAAGTAATTGCCATCATACCGAGAGACCTTACATTGCCATGCCATGCTTTTTAGATTAATGAAGACATTCAAATAAACGTTGAATGGGGATCTAAAATGAAGTTCAATTCATGGAGATGGGGAGATGCTCAATACTTGAGGTTGAAGTTTTGACGTCAATGTGTAGCGCAGCGCCTTTGGAGTGCCTCACTGAATGGCGATCTATAAATAACAACACATTAAAGCTGTTCACGGTTGCTCTGACAGGACACCACTGACAACGAAGCACTACATCAATGTTTTTTTTAACACGCCCGCATCGCATAATTATTATTTGCATACGATATTTGGAACGGTTTGCAAATTCAATGTATTCCTCTGATCAAAATTATGCAATTTAAATTGGTGATATTTAGGAGGGTGCTGTACGTATCCGTATTTACCGGATAACTTGCTCTTGGTTTCGGCGCTTTGTACGCCAGAGTGAACTTTTTTTTGACGGCAAAACTAATGAACCATAAAATTAAAATCATATGGTAAAATCACCTATTTTGTAGATAGATGAAATTTCATGTTTATGTGTTGAACTAGAACGCCAGACTAGTACTTATCGAGTTACAGAGTGGTCAACCTTTATGTAATTGATCATCACTGTGCTGCCAATAGATCGATATTCAAAAACTGCAAACTGTTGGAAATGACCATCCCAGTCAGTGTACAGCTTCAAAGATGGCAGCATTCCTATTCATGAAATCAGCACCTCTGTGCAAGAATGATCCTGACTTCCACCGTCTGTGCTAAAACTAAGATGATAATTATCTAATCAGTTTCTAATCCAGTAGTTCATGTTAAGTTCATACCATGACATTTGCGTCTACTCCTTGCTTCTCCTCCTCCCAACCCCATATTTCAATGTTAAGCCAACCAATAGTATCAGGGAGCATCGTATACCTTGTACTCTTATAAACGACAGTAATAAATTCAAATTTTCACCAATCCTTTCGGCGCGGTAGGAATATTACAAAACGCTGAGGGTAAACGAATCCTCAAGGGATTTAGAACAGAAATCCATTATTTTAATTAGTCTGGTACAAAAGAGAAGACGTTCGGCGTAACGAACATTGTAGATAATATTTCACCAGAAAGCGGTGGTCGCGCGATATGGCGCTATTTAATTAAGCCAATGCATTCGGAACGGTCTCAACGACGCGCGAACTGTACTATGAAATTATGGGTTTAGTTATGTTGTACATTTTAGCACAAAATGGAATATACTCGCAGCAATACATACTAGTAGTATTCAGCTAGACTTAATCGACCTTACGAGGATTACATTGCTCCTTTCATCTCCATGTGTCGCGCACTATGGCGCTGCCCATCGGCAACTTACGAAGTCAAAGATCTTAACACCTGGGCTGCCATAGTGTGTTGATGTTGCTATCACACCCTCGACTAGGTTACGTATATACCACCTCTATAGTTAGACCGCCAGGCTATACTGATGAGTCTAGGCTAAAGCAGATCTAAAACATAGTGGAGAGAACACACTTAATTGTTCCTTTTTATCGAGATAACAAATAATGGGACCATTTCAAGTAAGAAAGTGTCCGTTAGGTGTGGTTCTGCAAAGGGTGTGTACAAGCCGTATTTCTACTTGATCAAAGCGAGTTAGCGTCAACGGTGAGCGATACCAAGGCGAGCCATGATTACCGATTTGTTTATGCAGACCAAAACATCTTAAATTCAATCAAAGGAACTTCTCCCACTTTTTGGCTGGTCGGCATGGACCTAGGTGGGGAGCGGTGAGGCATAGGGGAGTGGTAACAAGCGAAACTTGATTATTTGCTATTTTGACTAACGAAGTCAAAAGATTCGATCAAATTACTGACATTCTGCAGGGAAATTAACCCATACATTCTTACTTTAACATCTCCATGAATTGATCATCTCAAAAATTTGATGAAATCTCCATTTTCATCATTCCCTCCACGACAAGTATGAAGGTTATCTACAAATTGTTAGAATTAAATCTTGATGATACTCACTTGTATGGATTTTGAAACTATATCTGATTCAAGTAACCAAATAACGTTTCGTTTTATACACGCATGCGATTCAGCAATAATCCTAACGCTTTTCTGTAGTTTTGAGAAACAAAGGCAACATATTCGGTTTATAGCACTGATAAGGGTGTTCAAATAACACTCAGTAATTTGCCGACATTACGAAGAAGTATATATTTTTTCTTGGGCTAAATTGGTAGCACTACGTAGATTGTATCAATGTCTAAAAGGCTCGCGTGTCACCCAAACGTTTACCGTTGCATTATACAATCTGTATGCTAATGAAGGTATTCTTACTGACCACTAACCTTTATGGACTCCCTAAATAAACAGCACTATATTTTTTACAGTTAGTATAATGCTTAGTTTTAATGACCATCAAAATGTCATTAAAATTGGGAAACAAATTTCTGGGAGGAAAAAATATGACATGTTTCGAAGCGAATAATTTTTCCTACAAGTCTATGGGGATTTATTAAAACTGAATGTAATAGTATTTATTCATCCAGTACCCTTATCAATGTGCTATCTTCATTTACATTGTGTACAATGTCAAATCATACAATGGTACAAGGAATCAAGATATGTCGGTCTGAATACTACTGAAACCAAAATGAATCTCTTTGTCCAATTGTTAACAAATTCTATTCCAATACCCTGAAATGTCTTTCAGTAGATTGATCTGAAAAGTAACTTGGAAAAATCAGCATATTCCATTGTGTTAGCATTTGCTTATGTTTATTCGTTTCCTCTTAGTTAAAGGTCGCTGAGGGGGAAAGGCGAATGAAAAAGAAAGCAAGTAGGAGGAGCAACTCATGTCGAAAGGGAAATTCCTAGGAATTATTAATTTTATTGTTCCAATAATTTCTATATTCCAGTGTTTTTATGAGGATCAAGCTTTCTTCAAACAGGTCGCGGTTCTTGATATACCTTATAATTTATCTAATTATATAATTTCGTGTATCTTTTCCACATTACATGTGCTATAGAGATGCATGTTTCGTCTTTTGCCTAGTAAAGCCCCACAACCCAAGAATAAGAGAACAATTGATGGTCTGAATCTACGACTTTTCTCTAAGTACCAATGGGCAGCGGCACTTAGAGAAAAATCTAACCATATAAGAAATTACCATTTGATCATGCATTGTAATGTCCTCGCATAGCGAGAATTTCAAACTCGTACTAATCGATTCGTGAATGTCTGGCTTCCATCATCAATTCATCGATTTATATTACATGACAAGGTAAATATTTGATGTATACGACGTTAGACAGCCTGCAAATAGATTTTGACCAGCAATAACACCATGTAGATTGGCATCCCATTCGGTGAAACTCGGTTGTCGTTCATTCTACATTGTGCTTTATATGCAGTTAGTGTCGCAATGTCGATCGGCATGTTTGTAACTTGTTACCCAAAAATTCACAAATAGTGAGTTCGATATGTTGCCAGTGTTTCGTATACTAGTTGCCCCTTACAATTAAATCGTTATGTAATTTCGGTTGTCATATAATTTCACAGCTACAATGATTAATTTTTGCTGATCAGAATAATCAGATAATATAATTAACCAACAGACTTTTCAACTTGAGTGAAGTATAGCTGTTTGTTTATTTGCCTGTCTTTGATCATCCCTTAACAAACTAGGTACAATGCGAAAATTTAGTTTGGAAATCATAATGATATTGACTTGCCAACTAGTCATTTAATTTTTTACTTTAGTTGAGGGAGCTCTGATAAAACGAGTTTTATATTATAGAGCATGAACCTTTCTATTAACGGTCTATCACGCTATAAGCTAATACGACGTACAATAATTGTCATATAAACACTTATAGAATTATTAGAAGCTTCCAAACTGCTATATAATTTGCTCTAGGAATACTCCTCCAAAAGATTCAAAGGATAATTTAGGTCCTTAGAGGAGAATGTTAATTTTTTCAGCTCCACCCAAAAACATGCTTCTGGTTAGCACTAATACAGTAGCGTTAAGAGAAAATGGACCTATTATAATTATAATAAGTTATAAAGCATTTTTGTTAGGATTTACTGATGTCTAGGCAAACACTTTCTTATTTCCAAATAAGTCCTCAGTATGAGCTATTATGAAAGGCAGCAATAAAGATAATGCCTTTTCTTTTGTTGATACATGCCAAATGTGGAACATGGCATATCAACTCATTAACAACACAACTCTGCCTACCATTTTCAGAGAAATAACGGAACATAGTGTAATGAAATGCTAACACAACACAAAATCCCCTCATTTATGATTAATTTTAAACCAGAAGGAAGCTTGAGAAGAGACTGTGGTCTATTTGTAGGTTTGGATAGCATGGACTGGACTTTTTTTAAGCATACTAAACTAAACTAGGTCCTAGTCAACTGATGAACTTACCAAGTGCTTAATTTGATGTTTCTCCTTACTTCTCAGTGAATGTTATTCTATTCGACACTAGATAGGTCTTAAGGACCAGTCATTTTTTTTTATTTATAATTTTTGCTTATTAATAGCCTAAAATTTTTGGTATTGCGTGACAGTCGAGAAAGCTCTTAATGTATTGCTTTCTAAAACCAATCCTGATATTTTGCTGACGTTTTGAAGTCTGATTGAGTATCAGCTTTCATATGGCATATACAGTGTATTGGTGAAGATTGGTGGTTGTCTTTGATTCGCAGATGGAGAGTAAAATCTTTGAAATTGTGGTTTGACTAACCCTTAAAGATTATCACAATTACAAAGAACATTTCATAGAAATATTTTCTCCCTAAGAGGTAACAAGTTTGTGTACTAATTTGATCATTCTTACTTCTCAATGAATTATTATAATCGACCGTCGATAGATTTAGAAGACCAGTCAATAAAACAATTGCTATACACAGTCTATTTTATATATAATTTTTGTTTATTATATGCCTTAAAGCCATATAGAGTGTGAAGATTGGTGGTTGTCTTTGAGTCACATATGGAGAATAAAATATGTGCAATGGTGATATGACAAACCCTCAAAAATAACCAGTACTGCAAAGCACGTTTCATAGAAAACTGTTCGCACTAACATGTAACAAGGTTGTGTACTAGGTAGAGAAGATAACAACGCAGTGAAAAAGATTTTTAGAGACACTCACCTTATCTCAAGCTGGGTGTGATTCTGGGTAAGCTACAAGGGATACATTTTTTCAAGTACTCCGAAATAAGCAAAACATCGCTTCTTTCAATTGTTCTGTTATGATTTTCCCATGAAGAGCAGTTATCAAATTGTCTTACACTAGATTGAGCTTGTTGACACTATTTTACTTTTGTATTGTGGAAGCTAGGAAGCGAAAATAATATCTAAATTATTTTTGCCTACCAATATTTTAATTTTATATATTTTGCTAACCAAATGGGTAATTAATATTACTTCATTAATTCAAATTGAGGCTATTCATAAATACAAAGTGTATTCCACACGAAAAGGGAAATAAACATTACTACTATCAGACAATGTTATCAAGAAGTGCGCCTTTTCATGTAAACACAACATCAGTGGCTTATTTATACAGTGTCTGCACGGAACACAATGGCAAAATGTGCTCATGAATTTTTCAAATAATTGATTCGGAAGTAATCCAATGTCGCTGGCTTTCATTAAAAGTGGATGCAGCCATTTTAATGAACGCGAATTTACGTCCTGCAAGTTATTAAACATGCATGTCCTCGCCAGCTCTCTGGATTTCGTGCGACCGACGAGCATCGAGTTCAAGCCGGCGTTTTGATGCAGTCAATTTTTATTGAACGAAGGGGATTTCATACAGGTTTCTTAAGAAGGCTATTTAATTGCTGATCCGCGAACCAGAAGCAAAAGTACGAATTTGCGTAGACATTTTCATTGGACACTACAATCCTTGATTACCAACAAATATGCGTTTTTTCCAACCTGTTATGTGTATTTTTCTATATCTATGATCTTTTTCAGCTTGAAATGTGATTCTCTCTGAAAACTCCATAATGGTAGGCCTCCAAACGATTAAACTACGGAGTGAAACATCTGACTGCTCATTCCTGACATCTGGAGTTCCACAAGGCTCCATTCTTAGACCACTATAAGTCCCTTTATACATATCATTAGCAAATACTGCAATATATATTTTTATGGGGTTGACAAGCGATAATATTTTCCTTTACTCCAAATGATACACTTATTGCAAATAAAAGAATCAAGATCTGCAGTCATCGTATAAAAATCATACAAATTTTGCCTATCCACTAATTCTTTGAAAATCAATTTTATTGTATCTGGAAAATCTGCAGACTCAAAAATTCAAAAAAGTTGCTAATATTATCAAGAGGTAACACCGTGCTAATTACTAAGAGATCTGAAAATCTTCCTACCTTCATATATAGAGAGTTAGATTTAAGAGAGGACCTAGAATAAAAAGCGTTTTGCATGGGTTTCCAATATTGCAATTCCAGCGTTAATTTTTCAAGATGATGGAGCAATTTAAAAAAAATGATATAGAGGTTGGTTCTATAGTCGTGAGTAGCCCTTTTTTCAATTTTTGATATGAAATGATAATTTCTCTATATTATACCTGAATTTTGTAATAGTATTCCTGAGTCATCTCCAGTTTTCCAAGTTTATATAAAGTTCTAATATTGCATAATTAATTTGGAAATCTTCTTTCTAACAATTAAGTAACGTCTACTATAAGCTCTAAAGGATTGAGCAAAATGTGAGATTAATACAACTGTAGTCGCATGTATCTCAACAGTATACATTTTCTACATTTTTTTCTTAAATTTTGAGGTTCAGTGAAAGATCGGGAAATTCTGATGTATATTCTTTTTGCTTTAAGTGCAGTAATTACTCATTCTGTTAAACCCTTGTTTCATTTTCAAAAATTAAGTTGAAAATCGACAGCAAATTAAATTCTTATTAAATATTTAACAACTTCTAAACCTTTGGTACTGTACTATTTTTGTTTGGCGCCAGCTCTTTTGCCGCCCTGCCACGAAAAAGAATTTCATTACACAGGATCAGATGCTTAATATTCGGCCATGACACGTCCGGTAGTCACGTTAAATATTAAACATTCATCCTTCCGAAGCTGGCACACATTGTATGCACTTGCCTACCATTCTTTTTTGCATGCCGACTATAAAACGCAGATCCACACATAAACAATAAACACAAAAAATATGTCATAACGCGGTTACGACTGAATATGACTATTTGCCAGTTAATGTGCTATTGTAGCAAGCAAGAGCTTAAAAATTGTACTCGGTTTTTTTTCTGGAAAAATTGATGACCGAACTGACGCAAACAGTTGCGTGGTTCATCTGCACGAATAAGTAGATTATATGAACTACACCAATTGATCCTGAAGGAAAAGGTTACCACTGGATTAATTCTCAGAAGACCTGCTGTGATTCAATATGGAGGTCATGGTGAGTCTTCTAACAGGACTTACAGAACTTACCAAACATGCGAGGCTCCTGAATCTAGCGGACGTTGAACGTAGGATTCTATCACAAAATTTTGAAAGTAGAGCTTCATAATTGTTCTTCACATCATCTCATAAGACCAAAATATTGGTCAACTTTGTGTGAGACGATTTAGTCCCAAAAAGATTGAATTATATCCTGTGCCGTTTCGAAAATGAACTTTTTATGGGATTTTCTTATTCGATTGGTTATAGACATACGTAAAACAAATATAATTGAAGCAAAGTACCATATATTTGTTGACATCTTCATAAACTATATTCAATTTACCTTCTAGCTCTATCTTCAAGATTTTCCAGTATGGACATCAAAATCGTATGCTATTTGTAGTGATAACTGTAACAGGAAGACATTTGCAGACTATTGTGGTTCAGTAAAATGAAGGATTAGAGGCATCTTTTGCAAAGTCTGGTAACTCAAAGGAATTTTTTTCTCAAAGTAGCAATTAATTTTCCTGGAAACTAATTACACCATTTTAGTAATATTTTTCCACACACAGACAAAAATATGAAAAATGTGTTCAATATTTCAAGCTTTCGCCGTTTTAAAAATCTATTGTAATGCGGAATGAGCGTGGCGATTTATATTCCTTGCCAGAGTTCTTGTTATATATCGCGATTCTTTATATAAAAGTTATCTGCATTCATTAGGGATTCCCAAGCTTTCAGAAAGCCTGTTGTTCTCGTTTCCTTGCAACATTACTCATACAGAGGGTGACTAAATTCGTTTTTTATCCATCCTCACATAGCGAAAGATGAAGCTGCAAATAGTGGGGAAAGGTTGAGTCGTTAGAATAACCGAATCTTCATTACATTCATGTAACAATTATTTACTTAAGCTGCCCATGGGCGTCCCCGTAGAGGGCGACACTTGGAGACGAGTTGATGTTGCTATCACACCCTTGACTGAGTTACGTATATACCATCCGATTTATCTCTATAGCTATACTAACGAGTCTAGGCTAAATACGAAACATGCATGTCTAAATCAGGTCTGATGCATACTGGGGAGCATACATGTGCAACTGTGTGTTTATAGAAAGGTCACTCTTGTTGACACATGTCGTAAGGGACATCTCTTTCCACTTGAATGCAGTTCAGATGTTAGGACCTTTGACCGTAGAGGGTGACACTTGGAGATGAGTTAATTATCACCACTACCAAAACTGGGTGTCCTATGGTTTTTGAAATATGGTGGTGCCGCTGTTTCCAGTATCAATTCAAAATATGGTGGATGTGCACCCAAACTTCGTAATCCTTCATTATAGTGAAACTGCTGAATAAAAATTTGGTCAGTTGTCACTGGGATTTAAAATATTTTCATATTATAATACAAAATGTACGGAATGCAGGTACGGAAATGCTGCCATTACATGCAGAAGTAAATTCAAAGTTTCTTATTGCAGTTGATACTTCCAAATCAATTACGATTTGTTCGTATGCAAGAGAAAACTAAAATTAATGATACATTCATTGCTACTCTCCAGAAAGACCCAATTAGGTAGCTTATTAACAAAGAACAAAATGGTATAGATCAAATTTACAGCCGCAAAGGTGCTACTGAACAGTAAAACTACCTTGGATGGTGCGGTCTAATTACCTAAACGGGTCTAACCATTAAAAGTTGTGGAACTTTGTCCAGTCTAGCAATATATCGCAATTTTCGTTGGTCGGACTAAGCGCTTCAGAATTGTTAAAGTTGGGCAGCAACCCGAAGTTTAAGGGCAACTAAAACTATTTGCATACTTTTCTTGGACTCTGAAGTTCAAATGATTCTCTGTGGGAGACGATAATAACAATATATGGTCTGCTAATAGCAATGCAATACAGGATATACAGATTTACCACTTTGCGAAAATATTAGATTCAGAAACTGCAATTGGCCCTGGCAGATAATTCTTAAGTTTTGAATAGAAACTCGGTCCGATTCGTATTGAATAAGAAAAATTATTATTTATAAAAGGAGTGTGCATTAGAACACAAGGTTCAACAAATAAAACTATATTTCGGTGATGCTTTTCTATTTATATTTAAATGATCGATAGACGGTCACACTTGACTGTTTAAAACGCTATCGATGGGTACTTGTCAACTAGCTCATTCTTAAGGGATAAAGAATAAACATATCTTTATGGTATTTCATGTACAACACTTTTTTATTGCTTAAGATATTTCAATATCTCGCGCTTTATGATATTCTATTATTTAAGCTATTTCATTCTTTCAATATATTCCATCAGTTATGATATTTTATTAGAAAGCTAACATATATCCTAAGTCACGGGGTTACATTTGCGCCCCCTCGAGGCTTTCTTCGACATTTTTGGATTCAGCGGAAAATGAAACAGCTTTTCCCTTCGGAGTTGGAAATCAATAGTCGCCAATCGAAAATCGATAAGAATCGGTAAATGTTGAAATTATAATGACATTGATATTTAGGGAATATCAATGTTATTTCGATTCATTCAAATCCAAATTTTTTCCTTTTATGTCTTGATAAATGCTGCTAAGGTAGCAGAAGTTTCATCAAAATTATGATATACGAGAATCAATTATATATGGAGTGTTATGTTTAATTTCACTCAGGGATTATCATTTTGCATGCTTAAAACATCGATACATTCCACATATCGGATGCACCATCTGGACGTATCAAACATACGAACGTAACTTCCATTAATCTGCGATTATAGCTCTGCTAGTCCACATTAGTCCTGTCGAACAAACATACTCCTGTGGATAACATGCGATAGTTTGTTTTCGTCCATTCTAACACATGTTCCCGATTCATATGAAATTCCGACAAATTGTTTTGCGTGTTCCTTTTGCCATGAACATATATCGAGTAAATAATTACGACTGATAGGCGTGTTGAAAATACACATTTATTCGATTGACATATGTAACTGCATGACGTTGATGTAGGCGCTGACAGAGTATATGAAAGGTTCTCTAAAAGAATGACCTTTGTGAGTGTTAAATGTTGAACCTGGTGACAACTCGGTCGATAATTTTGTATGGTGCAATCTATAGAATATGGTCAAATCAGCTAATTTGACGTTCCAGTGCAAGATTAGGTGCATCTATTAGATGTATCACTCTTTACTGGATTATGCATAGAAGCCTCCAATGGTGCTGAGAAGTCCACCCTCACACATGTGAACATTATTCCAAATATGGTCTGATATAAGTCTTGGATCTGGTGAATAAAATTTTCTGGGTCGAGAAAAACCCCGTGCTTCTGTAATGCCGAGCTGTCAAGGCTGATGCTAAGCCCCAGAAGCTCCATGAAGGACGCCTTAAGTGATAGGCGTCTCTCTTGTCAGGGTACCTGTATAACTCCTTTATGCTTGGACCTAAACTCTATTTGAAGATCCTTATTCGGCCGTTCCCTGTGTACCTGTTAGTACTCCTGACAATGTGTAGTCTATCTATATAGTAATCTTGTATCTTTTATAGCAAAATGCGAAAACCGGTTGCATTATAACCTCACGTGTCGCAATGTCTATCAAGTTCTCCACTGTTTACTCCATAAATCATTTTTCAGTACAGTGTCATCAAGATACATGTATCTAGTCACGAGAGGACATTTTTATGGAAAAACCCCCTATAGCAAAACTTCCATATATTGCATCTTCCGTGCTTTTGTTATCTTTCCTTCTATTACCTCATGGAATTTATAGTTTCAAACAAAGTGTAATTGTTCCATGAAAAGTAAATAAGCGGCGATGTAATCGTACAATAATTTCACCTACACAAATATTGAATATGTCATTGTTTATGGCTGTAGATGAGTGTAATTGCTGTAATTAATGACATGGCAATGCGTCAACTGCTATACTTCATACCTGGACAATTTGGTTAATAATTTATTACGCATCATTTTATGTTATAGGAGTAGCGGTATTTATCAAAATTGGTCAACTGTTATTTTGAATATCATTCATAGGGTAGCCAAACTAATATAAAGCTGTAACATTGATATAGCAGCTTTGTGATGTTGAGAAACAAAAGCTGATTTGACTAGTAATAATCTTTGAATATATAATTTTGTCAATAAACACAACCTCCTATGATTTTTTCCACCCTTTGCATATAAAGGCATATAGAAGACACAACCTTTATCTATAAGAAGACTAAAAATGAAGAGTCAGTTACCTAATCCAACAGGATGAAACCCCCTGTAAGAGAGTCCAGCACAATGCTAGTCCACATTTTTAATCCTTAACGGAGCGCTAAAATGCAACACAGTGTAAGAATAAACAATTGTAGTTTAATTCGTTCAGTCAAAATCAATAATCGTAGATTGGTCCATCCAAAACCAAAAGTGGACGACATCGTCTCGTCCTAATTGAGATTCGTTGACACGATGTAGGAGTAGCATTTTGCTAATTCCTTGTGAAGTGGGTTACATCTTATTGTGTTACTCGGTAGGCTGACTTTACATCCAATAGATGGCGCTCTTACTTTGGACTGTGCACTCGCGAAGTTATGTATGGAGTTGAGTCTGTCATAAAGGAGTTCTGCCATTTGATTTACTCCAGAGCCTGCAATGTACCGACGAGTTTGAAGAAGAACGAAACGATTTCAGATCCGCCAGTTTTCGGCAGGCCCTAATTTGGAAACTTCTGGAACAGCGCATAGTGTTACGTTTGTATATTAACAATCTATTTTGGTAAAATAAGCAATATCTCTTGAACATTTATGCCGAAACTACCATTAATTACGGACTATACCAGATATAAGCTTTTATCTGCTTATTTCTCGACATGAGTACTTCATAATCTCGCGTGTTCGAGAAAATTAAAGTTTTATGTTATGTGTGTAAGTCACGAAAGTATTATTAAAATTATTGTACACTTTATACTAATTGTTTTATCTATATGTGCTATCAAAAGTATAAAGGGAGGCTTAAATAGTGTTTCATAAACATTGGGTCTTTTATGTTTAATGAAATAACTACGATACTGGTGATTATTTATGGTTAATGGGCGTTGATAGCTTTTTGTAAACAACGATGTACTTTTTTTTTAATTGGAAAAATAACTTCTCTTGAAATCGGAAGCTTAAGACAGCAGCGCCACAAATAAAATGCTAGAAGTAAACTAATAAAAGCAAAAGACACAATCCTGTGACTAATGTCGCCATTCATAGGCCACCTTAATCCGCGCTAGTTCCGCCTTCTTAACAATTTAAGTACGGCCCTGGATCATATCTTATACTCTATCTTCCTGTTCCAATACCCCAGATCCCAATATAGTCTGCCTGTAGTACCCTATGGCGACACAGTGACATGAAAGTTCTGCCCCTATCAAATTTAGCTGGCGCCCGAGGAAGGAGCCAGACGGAATCGTACCAGCAATCTTGGTTCCATCAACAAAGAAACAGCTGACCACAGGTCCCACAAGTAGTTTCCTTTCCTACGGAGATGATCTCAGAGACTTGATTCTGAAGTCACTCCCTGTTTGTCTTTCTAATTCTGCTTTCTGCAAGCCTAAAAGCTGTTTCAGGACCCAAAAGCTTTCCATTTCACCTTGCCCCCATTACCACGTATCCCAGCTTGATCTTACTAATAAACTGGCCTCCGCATCTGCCTGAATATTTAAATACAACGAAGAATGAGGATAATCAAAGGAGATCATACCCAACCATTTTAGTCGGCTCGCTCTCGGTCTTTCCACTACCCTTGACCCCTCTATCAGGGACCACTTTTCGCGGACTCTGATGAAACTTTTGGCGTTGTTCTAGGGAAAAATTAATTTTGAGGCGTGGTTAATTTCTTTTTCCATAGAGAGCCCATTTGCTCCGCTTCTGTTCTAGCAACCACTACTACAACTGCTTACTAAATTTTGAATAAAG
Organism: Bruchidius siliquastri; assembly: GCA_949316355.1. Lineage (NCBI taxonomy): Eukaryota > Metazoa > Arthropoda > Insecta > Coleoptera > Chrysomelidae > Bruchidius > Bruchidius siliquastri. The sequence goes on along the minus strand of OX438533.1, from coordinate 36,475,204 downwards.
GAGGATTAGAAGTAATTAAAAAAACGTCATATAGAATGCCGTCAAATAGGCTGAGGTTGTATTGTCGTGTAGTAGTATCAGTACATTAAATTTTTTTATCTGTTCCGATCAAACTTTTTCTTTAGCTAGCAATGCAACCATTCATAAAAATAATTCGCATTACCTACGGAAGTCTTAATCTAAATCCTTATATTTTAACTGATACAACCGTGTGGAAAGTACAACAAACAGCTTAAAGTCATCTTTTATGTCAGAGAACTGTGCAACAGTCATTTTCAAGATTTTCGCAATGAAACGATATATATTATCAGAATAAAAGATCAATACCAGTTGCTTTATTCTATAAATATTAAAATGGCCGAGAGCAGATGATCAGTTCCGAGCATGAGAATAACACTGCTCATTTTTATGGAAATGCACAGCCAGTGAATATTTTAGTCTGTTTAATTGCAGTTGATAAGTGGTGGACCAGTTCAGTGATGCACAGCGCTTTATTTAAAACGGGAAGTTTTGTAATTTTTCTAGCGGTACTAGAAATGCAAATGAATTCTGGTTTCATTGTTGACTTTTTTGTTCGACTTAAATAAAACCTTCTGATTCATTCCTAATTAGACCAGCTTGGAGATATGGGACTGTTTTGCATCACAAATTTTTAAGCTGAGTGAAATACATATTCAGATTTTGCTGTTTTACTACACATTTTTGCCTTTTATTTATCCTTATCAGAGGTATGCTATTTCATAACACTTAAGAGGTCATTATTCTACCATCAATATGAGTGTTCTTTGATCCATTAAGCTAATTCAAAGCTATATTTACTTCAATTTCATTAGCAATGAACTACATAATAGCAGTATGATTTATTTTTTAATATGCACTAACATTTCTAGCCTACGGAAAAAGATGCATTGCTAAAACAAGGTTGTCTGTCAAGATTTTCCTTCATATCGCATTGATACTCAAAATAGAAAACTACCCCCGGCTGTTAGCTTATATTAAACTGACTCTTCGATCAGCGACTGTTCCAAAAAAATATCTGTTATTATAAAGCCACTTTGAATACCGTCAGCAAGATATTAAAAGGTCAGATCAATTACAGTTGGTCAACTGAAAGTAGCGCTATTAAAATTCTAGTTCTCCAATTTTCCATACATGCATGACATACAGCATGTAACGTATAGAAATCTGAACATAAAATATCATGGTCCTCATGAAACCGTATTTAGAAATAGGTGCAAAATAACTGTGTACTCAACAGTTCCACAGATAAAACTTATTATAATTATATTAGTGAAATTATGTGTTAAATACACAACTATTATATCTACAAAATAAATGCTTTGTGATGTCAGGATTAACAAATTATATATAAGCACTCCTTCTGGACAAATCGCACATACATCGTCACGTCATGTGGATTTGCTCATTGGAGCCTCGATGTTTATCTCCACCTTATCCTCATCGCTTATACGCTTGGTCCTTTTATGTACCTTAAACTTTACGTATATTCCCATTCTGACAAATGTTTACGGTCTCACCGTAAAATCCGGCACAGCCGGGGGAGGCTGTACAGTGAAACTGACCGTTAAAATTCCGAGTGATAAAATTCGTTAGCGTTATCTATGCTGCAGTGAAACGGGTTTTGAGAGCGCTTATAAATATCGGTTATTTTTTAAATTGCACTAGGGCTGGAGCTGAAAACACCGCTTAGGATAAGTACAGCGAAAATAGGATATGAGGTTCAAGTCTGGATTGCTTTCAACACCCTACTGAAGAAAACGAAAAAATAATCATACAAAGCATAGTAGTAAGTATTGTAACTTGGGGCTATGAGAACAAAACAAAATAAACTAAGATAAGTCGAACTAGACCTTATAAAAATATTTTAAGCTAAATATAAATAGAGCACTACAATGCTACGAAAAGAAAAACTTGCTCTAGGATGGGAAACGTACATTGGACATGAGGTGATATTATAGGGACCTCAACTCTTAATGCGAAACTGCAGAAGAAAAGTAAAGGATTGCGAGTGGCAGAATGAAATAAATACCCATAGCTCGACATGTAACATAATACATTCCTAATATTACAAGATATTAGAAATCATCGTTCTCTCTCCTACTCATAATCGATTTGTACTAGCTGCTAACCTGAAGCAACATGTCATGGGTAGCAAAAGCAGGAGAAATATTGAGGCCTTTCTAGGATACACCTCGGAAGTTTCAATAATATTTATTATCAACTGAGAATGCACAAAAGCCGCGAAATGAAATCTACCTATGAATGGAGTTTGGCAGCAAGTTTCCATCTCCTATTTCGAATGTATGATTACAGTAAGGCTTACAGATAAGGATAGTTTTTATACTTAGAAATGCATGTTAAATCCCATGTGTGACTATAATGTCTTAAGAAGTTTTCAAATATAAGATAATATTGAAACTTTCTTGTACATCTGTACACACGAAGTGATATTTGAAAAAAAATTGAGCAACTGTTACATAGTAAAGGACTGATCTGAAACTATATCATAAACACATTAACTTTTTGTATGGTACAGATATGCTTTACATTCGTATGAGTAGCAGCTGATGCCATTAAGGGCATTTGAATTATTCATTCAACTGCAATAATGTATTTGAACGTTAACGTGAATCACTAACTGGACTCCTGGATGAATTATTCAAAAGTCACTTACAATGTAGAAGTATTTAAGAGTTTTAGATCAGTATCAATTAATTATTCATCAGAATATATGAGTACATACTGACAAAGTACTTATCAAGATATGACAACTCTGTGATAGAAGCAGAATGTGGAGTGATAGACACCCGCATAAATTTGCCTTATATAAAATTCAGTCTTCGATCTACGATCACCTTGAGACAATTAGTGACATGTGCGTTACATTTTTAGACGTTCTATGATATCCCTACCTCATGATAATCATCATTAGACTAGATTGAAGTCGATCTAGATGCTGGCGATTGTTGTCACCACGCAGTCTCAGTAATCGCCGCAATAATAAACCCAAAAAGTTTGTTCCTTATGATGCATACACGATTGGTTTTGATTTATTTTTCATCATTATGATATACTGAGCTTTTGTATTCTAACTTTACTCAAGTTCTGATCATTCAACATCAAGCTGATTATTTAACGAAAAGAATTTCGGAATCATACGAATGAGTTTCAGACTTTTTCATCTTCGTGCATCTACATAACTATATTTTTCATTATTTTAATACAGATGTAATACACATGAAATTGTGGGTGAGATAATATTGTTATTAATTTATATATTTATGAATAAATATTAATGGCATAGCAGTATGAAAGTTGCAACAAGTGCCGCAATTGTTGATTCGTGAGTATTATTGCAAAAGAATAGCTGTCAGGTAAACAATATATAGACCAATTAAGATTAACCCAACATATATTGTTTCAATAATGTTACAAGAATAGGGAAACATTTAACAGTAAAACTGATGCTACTAAATTACAAGTATCATGGATTGTAAGCTAAAATATATTCTTACTGAACAAAAGAGATATAAATAAAATGGTCTTAGACTTATGTATCCTATAACTAGATGATCCATATTCTCGCATACTTTCTTGTATGAATTCAATCATTTTGTCAACCCTGGTGTAGAGACAATTGTAGGTGAAAAGTTCAGGTCTCTTGCAATGAAAATTGTAGGGAACAATGCCGTATTGGGCATTGTTGCATAGCACAGGTCCACCAGTGTCTGCTTCACCTGGACTGAAAAAATATTTTACACTATATTATTGAACATTGCTGATTCATCTGTGAACATCAGACTGCATTCCAAGAGGATTTGTGAAGTAGCCTATCTTTGACATAATAAAGAGAAATTTATATATAACTTCTCGCAAAGGCAGGTAGCCTATAGACTGGTTAGGTATAGATTATTTTTCACATATAAAAATACAGAAATAACATGATCTCTGTATTTTACAAAATTTTCAGCCAATGAATACAGAAAATTTTCGATCCTCCGTTAATATCTTTTAAGGTCTTTGGCATTTTAAGGCGAAGTTTTTTTTTCTAAAGCATTCTGATGTGTCTGAAAACTATCTCTTAAATGCGTCGAGTAGGTTATCATTGTACTTCACTTGCAATTTTATCAATTTATTTAAGGTTTTGATAGGATATTAAAATTGTTGGTCCACTTGAATAAATTTCAGCAATATTGAAATTATGGGAATTAGGAAGGCTTGGAAATATTTCAATATTTTCAAATCGGATTTCAAGAAACTATTCGAAAATCTGAGCCAAATCTGTATTTTTTAACTGATCTCAGGTTGTGGCAAGTACTGCATCAACCTACTTGACGTCATTTTTTGCACTATAAGTGAACTCTTACTAACTGCCGGCCAGCATGCTCTGTAAATTCAGCACAGAAAATGTTCATGAATACAGGATTGGACGATGGCCATCCACAATCCTTACGATCCTTCACCTGAAGTTCCTCACAATGAAGCTTCTTGGTATCTGATCTCCACCTGGTGGACAATTTTATGTTTTATGCCGGTACTTGAAAGATAATATGAAGCAAATCCCATCAGGATGTTCTACAGGGACTAAAACTACATCAGAGTTTGCGGATTGCACAACCATGTCACTTATACATATTGATAATATATGAAACACCTTCGCTGAATTGGTGATAGGCCATAGCAGATTTTCAAAACAAGAGGCATATAATTGTAGTTTCCAAAATACTTCCTGCATTAACTTGAGGAAGTTCTATAAATGTGTGTTGGAAATTTAGGTGTATAAGTATTGTAATAAACTAACACAATTTTTCCATTTTCCAAGCAGGTATTGCAAATGCTGTGTGTCGGACTTCCATTGTTTATAAAGTTTTAGGGTTTCATGATGTTTCGATTAGTTTGCTCTCTCTTTAGGTGAACTTCTGAAGATAGAAAGTCAATCGAAATATCATCTTCAGGTGAAAGGTTGATCTGAAAAATGATTGAAGATAGTGAATCAATCTAAACGTCGTTATACTCAAAGTTATATAGACAATGGAAGTTCTAAACACAACATGTGAAACATCTACGTTGTCTACAGAAATTCAAACAACATCTAGCAAGTAGTTATATGTATTGCGGGAAATTAGGGGAAATATGATGAATAATTATGGCGTAGGAAAATTTGGAAGAACTACTTGTAATTAGGGAAATCATTGAGCTTTAGTAGGCATACGAGGACAAATATTTAATTTTAATGTACAAAATATTAATACCCTTCGGCCTCATCTCACCTTGCCATCACAACCTTGGCACAAATATTGTCAAAATCCTCCTCGAGCAGCAACTTGGGCATCACGGCATACTGACTACGAGGAACAAGAATCTGTTTCTCCAGTTTGAGCAGCGCGATATCGTTGTACGACTCGAACGGAATGTTGTACATTGGGTGGATGAAGGTGTCCTCCACATTACTTGTGATCACCAATACCTTGTTCATGTCGATTCGCGGTTCGACTGATATAGTTGTTTCTGTTCCGATTGCCATCGTTGTTCTCTTTTCCTTCTTTTTACCTTTTTTCTTTTTCACCGGCTATAGATATACACATTTAAATTCAACAACTATCGTTTCATCGCATTTTTACTCAATACCCAATAGTGTAGCACCGCCAGATTGGAATCCGATCCATCAACAACAAATTGAACAAATAATTTGAATCGTAAGATCCAACACATTCACAATACGCCATATGAAAAGAAAAGCACAATGGGGCTCAACCTATCAGCTATGACCAAAGGCTTACCTCCTTTTCATCGTATTCGTCCTCCGCATAGGGTTCGTTGGTTTCTTCATGATAATAATAATATTCTTCTCCATCAACACCTACGCCTTCGCTAGGTGTTGTTACCACTTCCAAATCATCTTCATCATCATCTGTTTCATCTAGATCTGATTCACAAATGCAACCATTTAGCCCACATTATTATGTATAAGTATGTATATTGCATATATTATAGAAGTATATATAGGAATATAATCAGCATTACTGGTGTGACATCTGATTCCTGAAAGAACAAAGCTAACGCACAGTGACCAAAAGTTTCAAGTGAAAATTCAGTTTATGGTAAAGAACTCCATCTGTTGTTGTGATTAACTATTGGTGAATTCACGCCCTTTCTAAATAAATGTACTACAACCGCAGCAACATAAGATATATTCATAGTAAAAAGAATGACAGTCTGTCAATAAAAAAATTCCTATCACAACTTTCTACAGTAGCTTGTAGGGAAACAAGATACAGTATAAACTATCTGCTGCCATCGTGTGGATTCGCAAGTAAGTGCCACAGTGTAAACATATCAGCAAGTGATTTCCATCCATACAAAAAGCTTTAGATTAAGTAACTAAATAGTAGGGTTGTACTTTTTGTATAAGCTTGCCTTCTAGATATGCCTCCACATCATCATCTTTGGACCTTTTATATCTTCCTTCAGACTTGTTTCCACCATTTCCTTGCTTACTTACTACTTTGTCTTTTTTCAGATTCTTTGCTTTTTTCATCATAGCCTTCCTTTTCATTTCTTTATAAATAGCTCCGAATTCAAATGCAGCAAACACCTTGAAATAGGCTGTATGCTGTAGTCTGATGAAAAGTGTAATATTATAAATATGTGTACAGTCAAAGAACTTGAAAAATTGCTATTTTTTTTAAGAATTTCCTCAATTTACTCTATTAATGTGAGTAATATGGTTTAAACGGATAGAACTAAATTTGTAGAGTAAGCATTTCTCTTCAGCATTCATTGACCATAATTTTTCGAGCTCTCTTCATGTGTATATGTCTGAGGTGGTATAGCAATGTTGAATTCTCGTTTCCAATCTTGACATTTAATGCAATCTCGGAGATATCTGATTAAAAAAGCATCAGTAACTGATCGGAAGGCAAACATTCTAGATAATATTTTCAACTATTACAATTAACTCAGTATCGATAGCTTTCAAAATCATTATTATGACTATCGATATAGTTCTAGGGTACGATTGTTTCTGCCAAAAGTGACTAGCAACCATAAGATGCTCATAGCTCTCCACTCAGGCATTTGAAAGATATTCTGTTTGCTTTTTTACTCCTACAGCATAACATAAGCGGTATACAAGTATTGTTTTAAGAGGGACCCTGACTAGAATAAAATGCTTTTTGCATGGGTTGCCAATATTTCATTTACAGTGCTTATTCTTCAAGATAATGAAACGTTCTTTTACAAACGATAGAAAAAGGTTGTTTCTATGCTAGTGTGAAGCCCTTTTTCAATTATTGAATTTTAGATATTGTCGCAAGGGCGCTCGTATCAGCGGTAAAAATGTCTTCATGTACGGTTCCACAATATTTTCTCTGAAGTGTTTGATTTTGAACATACAGAAAATACTTATAATGCAGATCTTAGAAAAAGGACGAATCTATGTCCGCAAGAAGCCCTTTTTCCATATTTTGGATACTTTGGTTACCAAAAGGTTTAAAAGGCATCCGAGATCAGTCAAAAAAATATCAATGTTTCTGTGAAAATATCTAAAACTTTGTATCAAAAATTGTAAAACGGGCTTCGCATCACCATAGAACCAACCTTTCTGTATCATTTGCATTCGCGAAAAATCGTTATCTTGAAAAATTATTGCTGGAAACGAAATACAAAACGCCTCTTATTCTAGTCCCATGTACAGTATATGCGATTCTTAACTTAGATTTGTCATTATGATGTGAATATTCTTAGATTGCCATATTGTTGTACCATATCTGATAATGTAAATAAACCTGAATCGTCAAAGACTCAAACTGACCTTCATATCGGTAACTCTTCCTTTTAATAAGCAACTTGCAGCTGTCAATGCCCAGTAGGGCTTAATTAGAGAGCCCCCACATACAGCATTGGGATATTCGCTTAGGGAGAGTTGTATAGCGTAGTTGCTTATACCTGTAGAATGACACAGTGCCTCAGCTTGATCTGCTCTACCGGTAGAGAAGTTGGTTATAAGTATACCGATCAAAGGAATAACTGCTGCTTTTCGACCACATGTCATAATGGCTTATAAATGAAGAGAATGATTGAGGGTGCACTGTTTGACAGTTTATACTGCATTTGACAGGAGTACTTAAACATAACCATACTCATAGATGCTCTACTCATACAGCCAAGGGTTCTCATCAGTTTTAAGGGGTGGCTCACATTCGTTGCGTTTTTGTAAATTGATTCTGCATTCGGGACAATACGATAGTTGAAAAGATGATTATTTTTGAAAAATTCTTAAACTGAAATTATTAGTCAAAAATATGGCATCAAGTGGTATGACGTAGTATTATCACTTTGGGAATAATACATTTAATTTGATTTTGTAACTTTTTTTTTTTTGTATTCCATAAAAGAATATTGGAGTTACTGAAATCTTTCATGATCTAAGAATCCCTCAAAATTCAAATATTTGAGAAAATTAAAGATTTTCATGACACCACAACTGGATTAATAGTTCTAAAATCCGAAAGGAACGTTAAATACCATGATATTACTGCTCCTGAAATACAGAGTCAACATGACGATATTTTTCAAAGGCTGAATGATGTTATTACTTATTATCGGTATTCAGGAGCAATGCAGTAAATCTGTATTGTAGTATCAGCAGTTGTTCAAACAGAAGTACTACAAGCTAGAGTGTGAGAGTAAATGTTGCAACCTGGCAAAAACCAGGAGCACCTATTTCTGTCTGCATTGAACTTCTACACTTCTAATGTGTGTGGTACCGTTCTATGTTCGTCAGTAAAGCTTAAACAGTATAGGTGTACTAACCACTATAGCGCACTGTTATATGGATATTTAGCATCATCATTTACCCACACCCCCTCCATAAACCTCACCCCCCAACCACTTAAAATTTTCGCAAAATGTGAAGTTTGAGCGTTTTTTATTTTTTTCATCTTTTGACAAACTTCGCCGCAATTGAACCAAGTTTTAAGAAATGTAAAGGTTTTCTATACCTTTCATACTAAAAACCTAGTTTCAGATTTTCATCAAAACCCAAAAAGCTATAGAGGGGTCAAGCATTCAATCTCAGAAAGAGAATATATTTTATAGTGTCTGAAAAACGAGGTTTTGGATTGTCGAGATCTAACGTATGGTAATAACAGTCGAAAATGGTGTCAATCCACGCTAGCCTCTGAAAATGTCCATCTCAAAAAAATGGTGAATCGAATTTGGATAAATACTTTGAAAATAAAGGGCTTAGAGCCATCCCTGGCTAAGCTGGTCGTATATCCCAGGAAATTTCCATGGAAAATGCGATATGGAGTTCCTGGCTCAGACTTAACTCATATATCTGTCCAGAGGCACGGTTATCCAGTACGCGTGGTGCTGGGGAAACTTTTAACCAGTGTATAGGAGTCCCGTTTCCGTATATATTGTCAAATACCGGATTATTTATTGGTGGGAAAAAAGAAGTGGGAGGAATTTTCTCGGAAGATGGGGCGACCGCAGTCTGTAATGCTCAGATTTGGTGAGGGAAAGTACTCTTATCGTTGTTGTATTGGAAATTGGATTTTACGGGATGTTTCTGTAAAGTGAGGAGCGATCATCTTTTAGCGATGGGAAAGGATTTATTGAACATTATCAATCGAAGAAGCATATGGCAGTTACCCTTATTTCCTGCAGGGAACCATGGGTGTGGTACTTTGGCGGGGGCAGCATGTTGTCCAGATCAATGAGCATATCAAAGAAATTTTCGAATGGAGATCTACAAATGGAGTTCAGTTTAGCATACCGGACACTCAGACAACAACATTGACAAAAACTGGAGGCTTGAGTCAACTTTCGTCAAGTTTTTGTACATGGTACTGTTAAACATCCATAGATTCTATCAGGCGCCACCATAGAGAAATTGATAATGGGCGATCAATGAGCTTTAGTGAAAATGCTAGATTACTTCCTATTCATTAAAGCAAATGCGTATAACCAGGTAATTTTTGGTTAGTCGCAGTCATTTCCATTTCCAGATTGTAATAAACTATAATGAGTTTTTACAATACTTTACCATATATTTCTTCACTCCAATGTGGCTGATTTTGTGGAACAAATGTAACCAGAGAAACTACTAAAACGGTAGAAACAGTAAAATCAAATCGTTGAAGCAGCTAAATTTCATTTCCTTTTTCTACCAGTATGATTTTTTAAATAACTTAATCTTCAGTCGCTTCAATTCAAAATGTGAAAAAAATGTCAACGCAACCTTTAAGTGCTATTAAAACTTAAAAAAATTGGCCATTTTTACACCTCCTGCTTCCAAGGATTAATTGAATCCCAACCTTTTCATAAGAAACTACCTGTAGACTATATCATTTCTTTTGAAACCCCCTGTATGCACCTTAGGCATGACGGTATCTGTTTTGGGTTCAATATTTTCTACATTTTCGACAATGTTCACTTCAATGAGTCCAAAATATTATTAGAAATCGTAACTAATCAAATTAGTAAAGTTGCGAGAATTTTATTTTTTTTATCTTTTAGCTAATATATAAATCATACTTATTAATTATTTCAGAGTAAAAGTTCTATAATTCAATTTTACTCAAGAACTAGCTGCTAAATTTGGAAAAAAATGTATAGTGCAAAAATAATAACAATTGTGAAAGATGTCTGAAAAGTCAAGATTCGCTGCAAGATTTTTTTAGAGAGCTGAGATAATAAAATGTAGGGCAATCAACAACAAATTTTTTCAAACTCTGTTGGGCAGTTTCTGCGAAATAATTTTGCTAACAGGATCTATATAAGAAAGCTGTTATTATTGTAAATTGAATAAAGTATAAATTAAATCTCCTAGATTCCTGAAAATAGTCCGCACAAATTTTAAAACTTTTTTTTTAATAGCAGTCGGGTATATATGATTGGGAGGGCTGTGGTAAGCTTTTTTATTACTTGGTTTGTTAATACTCTTTACTATATTTGTAATATAAAAAATGCTTGTTCCTATTTTAAACCAGCTGGATCTTGTGTAAAACTGAATGGTGAAACTTTTACTTTATTGCAAATTATCTCTAAAATAACCAGTTTCTTAGATATACCAGCTCAAGGGAAAAAAAGCTAAGATTTTTGCGATTTTTTAAATTTATTGAATGACAAATTTAGGGAACGTTTTTTACCCGCGCATCATCAAATTATAATTTCTGATATTTTGAACTCATTAAAATGAAAATTTTCGGTTACCTGATGAACATTTAAACAGATGTTACCTGATCTACTCGCCAACCTACGAAATACGGAGCTATGCCTTCAAACTAGGTCGTAAAGAAAGGAGATACCAGGTTTGAACGTATACCCGAAAATGAATCGAGAATACAAAAGACGAAGGGAATGGAATAGCCTTGGACACTGGACAATAGCGCTGCCGGATGGGCTGGTCGTCCTCCAATATCGCCGATCCTGTCCTATTGATTAGTTTATGAAGTTATAAAGCAGCTGGGTGACAGCAAAATATTGATAGAAGCCCCCTTTCTATACACAACGCTCTCCAATATGTTATCCGATAGCCCAGCGCTTATAGCCGCACAGGGAAGATTGAATTCTTGTTAACAATGCTGTCTGAGGAAGAAAAATCGTCGTGGAAACAAGAACGAGTAGGTATTTGTTCTAATATGAAGATTGGTATCCATTCATCACGAGTTTTGATCAACTGTGTAGGAGGTATTTCCACTTCCTCCACTTTTTTCACCCCACAATCTCAGCAGCAGTACCAATTTTAATCGAATTCGGGAAATCAGTTCATTGGTCACAGAGAAATTGAAAGAAAAGTCCAAAAACCAAATCTGTAAATTTTTTGGAGGCTATGAAAGATGTTAAAAGAAAAATTCTGCCAAATTAAAGAACTTGTTTTTCCAGAATCGTGATCGGTTTGAAGCGTAGTAAAAAATATTCAGCAGGCACAAAAATTGTTGAGTTTTACCATTTTTAAATTCCTATATAGTGTAATTTTCATCATTGAATGATATTTTATTTGTTTACTAGTAAAAATTCAAAAAGAATTTTATAAAAAACTTTTCGCTTGTACCCAATCGATCTATCAAAATGTGATCAAACCTTTCCTCAAAACGCATTTTTCACGACAGTGATTAGATCACTCGTACATAGAGGACCACTTTTTATTTTTTATTTTATATTGATTTTATATCGATATGGTACAATTATACCGAAAGTCAAATATAAGTTTCAAAGAATTCCATGTTTGCATTAAAACGAATAGTCAGTGTCGCAGGAATAAAGCTGGATTTGCAGCCGCGTTTCCTGTGGTTTATGTATTCCGACAGTTGTGTCGCCCGAAATGCGGTTCGAATCAAATTATATTGTTCATCTTGTCGGAGGCATTCCAACAGGATTGTATCAGGTTTGTTTTAAATTAGATAGGTCGGTGAAGCCTTGCTATAGTCTGGACAATTTATAGATGAAGTGCTCCGAATATGAAAACACCATTTATATTTTGATATTTTACTTTTCTGCCTTCCATCACTCACTTAAATTAACATATGTTGATGTGTAGAATCTACCAGCGGACTGTCCTGTAAAATACGTTGCAAGGTAGATAGATGATAATAAGATACCAGTTAATGGATAGCGTCACTAGTTTGAGTAAACGAATGGGGGTTCACATTTTGTTCGTCGCCTATATTTGGACCAGTTCCTCTATTCACATTCAAGAGAGTGGCACTGCACTAGAAGTTACATTCATTAAGAAAGTTGAATGCGTTGGTTTCAGAGTGTTACAGTTACATGTGTTTTATGTAATAATAGGAATATCGGTTTATATGTCTCAGGCTAACCCTTTCACAGAAACATACAGGGAAATCTACATAAAATAATCTTGATTTATTCATGTAGTACATAGAATAAGCAATTTGTCATCCGAAAAATTGAGAAGAAATATTTTTCGTCGCTGGGAGTTGAACCTAGAACCTTCTGCATTCTATATAAATGCTCTATCCATTTACCTGTCTTGTCGCAATCCTTCCTTCCCATTGCCAACTTACGAGATCAAAGGTCCTAACAACTATCAGTTACATCTTAACAACTGGACTGCCTTGAAGTGGCAACAGATGTCCCTTACGACATCTGTCAACAAGGGTGAACTAATTTAGAGCGACATCTGTACCAATATTTCGGCTCTTTCTCAGAAGGTGACAACTGATATTACGTTCCTGCAAATGGAGAGATTAACACTCAGCCAACCATTTCCTCCAACTTTTATTCGAAATGAACCGTAAATACAGTGACTGTACTACTAGAAGCCTCCGGCTAGCAACGGCGTATCTCCTCCTCTATCCCAAACAATATTATTTTTGCCAGCGGATCCAACGTAAAAGAAACACAACGCTGTGCGTCGCTCATCTGCAACGTATATCAGGATACATATAAAAAGGATTCCGGAATTAGCTTTTTAAATATCCCGAAAAAAGTTGCTTTTATTTCTGGTTTCATGAATAAATATGAATATCGTTACCGGCCCGACTGAAGATACAGACTTCCGTATGCCGTCAACATATTAAGTAAGCGAGATAGATAGATATACGTATACATCTCTATTCTTGGTTCCCAAACGAGTGCTGAGAAAAATCTTGGATAAGGAGCACAACTCCTCTTGGAATTGTCGACTTGATTCTTGGTCACCAATAGCCGAAATGAAGTGATGTTGATTTTTGAAGGCAACAGGATCTATCTCACTTATTTCAGCCAATAGACGTGATATCATTTTTCAATCCACGGCAGAAAGAGTTACCTATTTAATAGATATTGCTATCTCCAATGAGAACAATAACTAAAGCACTTATGCTGGAAAGAAATCTAAATATAAATATCGTGTGATAGAAACACGGGACGACTCTAGAAACAAGGATCATTTATTATGATCCCCCTCTTTATCTCAGTCTCGGGTCTCACACCACGCATAAAAAAACGAACTAGACGAAGAGTCACGCAAAACCTTACGGTACTTTTTAAATGCAGAGCAATAACTCGAAAACTCTAAAAAAATGTTCTTTTTGGTGTCATCTCATAAGAAGTAGACGATAGAGAAAGTATGGGACTATTGCTCAGCAAAACGGTAGGGAAGGAATTCTACGAAGTTTTACGTAGCGAATGTAAGTCACAGCTTTCGCGTACTGTGAGGAAATCAAGGCAACGTTAGAAGTGCATAAAAACCAAGTTATGGTGCAAATCTGTCAACACGAATATCAAGGATTTTATAACAGTTATTGACTAATATTGAGTTTGAAATCGAGCTTAAAATGTATAAATTATCATGAAATTCCAACTGCAACAACAACTTTCCGAAAATAAGTTCGAAATTTTGATTCGTCTTTAGCCTAGACTCATCAGTATAGCCTCACGGGTGTTATACACGTTAGCCAGTAAAGTGTGTGATAGCAACATCAACCCATCTTCGAAGCAGTCCAGATGTTAGGACTTTTGACTTCGTAAGTAGCCAATGGGCGACCCCATAGAAGGCGACAATTGGAGATGAGTTGATGTTACTATCACACCTTTGACTGGGTTGCGTATATACTACCCAATTGCTCTCTACAGTTGTGCCGCCAGGCTATACTGACGGGTCTAAGCTAGGGACAAAACATGCATGTATATAGCAGGTCTGATGCATAATGAAGAGCTTACACTTAAAGTATGATGTATTTCATGCGAGGGGTGATTAATAGGGTGGATTATAGTAAATTTGAAACGAAGTTTGTAATCAGTGACTACAAAAAAACTCGAAACTTGATTATGCTCTAAGATATTTGTAAACTTGACATGAAATTAGTAATCAGTGACCTAAAACACCCCCGAGTAAGAAATTTCAAATCAATCAACATGACTGCACCAGTTTTCGCCAGCTTTTTGGGCATTTCAGACCATTGTGTAGCGTGTCATTTTGCGAGACGAGCTCAAATGACAATAGTGATAATAATAAACGTTCTCGTGTATATGAGGCTTAACTCATTCCAATCAACTTTCCTGTTTGCTATCTAATTATGACGTATAAACAATGTATTCACATCAACTCATCTCCAAGTATCGTTCTCAATGGGCAACTCACGAGTCTAGGCTAAAGACGAAACGTACATGTCTATATCAGGTCTGATGCATACTAGAAAGCATACACTCAATATGTTCACACTTAACTAAACTATCATTTCTCCCAGACCTTCCACCTTTGACTGTCCCTGTACGCTAAGATACGCTCATAACGTTCACCCACGAACGACTCATCCCTAGTTACACTTCAACTGGCAACATTTTATTTCCCTTCACACAATAAAGGGGCATAATACCGGGGCGTAGGAAATAATTTTTTTCTCAAGGAAGCATTCGGATGCAAATAAGTATGCGCCAAGGCTGAGACGGGCGAGGTAGAAGTTTTATGAATTTCGCGAAAATGCAAATTTCTTGTTGCACTGACAGCTGCAATCTGATGCCTCCGCCGCGTTCCGGCAACTTTTAAGATATGTAGGTCGTGTATCTGCTCCGGCATCTTCGAGCGTTATTACGTTACCTACAATGTAAGCGCCAGCGGCGCATCATTTTGATACTCGTACATCGAGCAACCACAAATAATGATGCAGGTTATCTGTGATAGCGAAGGTCTGATCTGGGCCTTGTAGAGTAGCAGCAGCTGTTCCTGAGAATATAATTTCGTCAAGCGGAAGAGCACCTCCAGCTTATGAGATGCTGACCTGGTGAGGCCGACAACAAAGGCGGACCATAACATGTTATTGTTGAGGTTATCTCCCATAAATTCGCCTTGTGTCGAACTTGACAGTGTTAAAATATAGATGGTGAATTTCCTTGTGATAGCCACAGACTAAACCTTAACTAGGCTAGTAGCAAGCGCCTCTGGTTGAGGGAGAAATACGGAATGCGAAATTTCCTCGGGCAAGCGACAGGGCATCAAGGTAGTTCTTAATCTTCTTTACATTTAATATGAGATATGCATATTTCATGAGACGTATGCACTGATTTTGGTAGGATCAGACGGCAGCTTCATCATGTTTAAGATGTGAAAGGAGGCGATGGATTGTGGAATCGGCAAGGGTTAGACATAATTTTTGGAGTGGGAAACTTGATGGTTTAGATCGGATTTTTGACTGTCGAGTTATAAATTTCTGTAAAAATGATCAATAAACTTATTTCATTTTGGAGGAGGTAAACAGCATATTGGTAAATATATCTGATGGTTATTTGGTTATTAGTAGATAAAAGCATAACATCCGCTCAGTTTCCTTAAAAATTTTGAAAGACACATCCTATTTGCTCAAGAATTTCCTGGGTATTCCAGTGAAGAAGCAGCGAAATACTACCTATCTATGCCCCTATGCACAGAGTGTGAAAAGGAAGACGATACATTTTAGCTTTTTCGATTGCAGATGTCCAATCAATTCTACAACTGCTGGCCTTTTATTGGCAATGTAAGACATGCTCCAATAGGTCGTCTTTACCAGTTTGGGATGACTGAATACCTAGTTCTGAATAAATCTCTAGGAGGACATACAATCCTTTGGATCCTTCCAATGGGGCACAACGTCTTTGGTCTTGAAAGAATACCATTCCTCAAATTCATAAGATGGAATATTTAGTTAGAATGCAGTCATCTGAAGTAACGGTTGCTGAAAGTGGATGAAATTATCCCCCTTTCGAGAAAATTGCTGACGCCTGCAAATGTAGAAGCTTTAAAACAGCCAAATTATTGACGTGAGCGGTTGAAAACAATCGAATTGGCTCTTCAAACATGTCGGAGCATGAGAAAAAAAGTTGAGTGATAGATGAAGATTTTGGTTGAAGCTTTCCGCAAGTCATGAGCTATCAAAAGTAAATCTGACTACATCCAAAAAATATAAAGAACTTAAGAACCATTCAAAGTGGGTGGAATCAGTTTCAGCAACCCATTATTTCTCTTGACTGAACAGGAGATACGTGCCTCGTAATATAACCCAATATTAATGACCTGAATAGGCGCTCAGCCAAGCAACAACTGTACGGTCTGGCTGCCGCTCAACATGTGAAAGCACCTCCCAAAGGGTTCGGCCGCGATCTTGGCTCTCGCGCTGAACTTCCTTCCTCTTTCGCCGTTGCATGCACTTCCTCTCACCCGCCGCGCCCAACCCCTCCTTTGTGTACTGTTCATTAGCGTGGCCTCAGTGAGTCTGCTGAAATTTTGGTGGATACACATCATCATGTGAGAAAACCGTGTTGCTGTCTAAAAGGTTGAAGTACATATTCCGTTCTTATTAGTTCTATGATGAAAATATAATCTTCGGGAAATAGTATCATTTTTGCATTTATTCAAACAGGAGGTTGAAAAGCCATTGTACAATCCACTAGTTAACCTTTTTCACATGATGTTTCTCTTCTTTTCCACGATCACTAAATGACTTTCTAGATTCCATTACTAGGAAGATTTAAATGATAAACCAAAATCTAGTTACATTTTTGTTATTCCACTTGTTGATGATGCAAACTGTCATTATTTTTGATTTGGAGTAAAAGAAACAAAGATGTAATGGCGTGCACCAAAATGTAGCTTGCTAAGTGCCTTAGATCGTCTCGAGAACGCAGAGCGTAGCCATGCGGCTACGTCGTCAGCACGGAGAGCTGGAGATTCGGGTTCAAAGCCCGTCCACATCCATTTCTTATGGATTTTGCTCACTCTAAGGTTGTGTCCTTAATATCCAATTTCAGATATTCCCGATTAAAATACGTTTACAATATCTATGACAAGAGAAATGAAATAAATATTATGCAAAAGTCGTCCATTTGTTCCATTTTGGCTTGTTTGTCGAAACGAACAAAACTGTGCGAACTGGAAAGCTTTTCTCAATTGCCCAAAACACATCACAATAAAATGTTCATATCAATTTTTGTTCTTTTAGTATGACCACAGTAATTAGAGCAGATACTTTCGATATAGCAAACGAATCCTGTTAGTGAGGTACCTCAGTGACCCTTAAAATCACCTTAAAAACGTAATTTGTGAAACTTGTCGAATTTTCCAGGAAGATATTCAGTAAGTATTCCACGGAATGCATAGAGTCGTAAAAGAAAAGCGTTTTTGGAGAACCGCGTGGATGGTATTCAGCATGATTTATGTAAGAATTACTGAGGCAAATGTTGCATGGCGCATCGAATCTCGATGCGAGAGGAAGTAACGGGGCGATTTTCCACACGTAAACTCTTTACAGCCGTCTCTTAATTCCATGATACGCTTTTCCGTTTGCTGACGACGCGCATTGTTCCATCCGAATACGAAATGCAGAAACGCTCCTCGCAGCTCGGATATGACAACAATGGAGGATGCTGATTCGTAGAGATAGCATGTCTGATCTTCATATTTCGGATACTTTTACTCTGTTTAGGAAGGAATTACCTTTTTTAACGTGGTTTTATTCACTTGACTTGTATGCAAGTACCAATCAGTGTAAGGGAGTCATCAAGGCAATTTCGCCCGATTTCAAGAAATCTGATCAGTTCGACAATAATTTTGGAAAATACAATTAATTCTCGGCTGTTTGCTGACCAAAACATCAAGTCTTGTCGCTACTGCAACCACATGATTTAAACATGAAAAAATCAAGAAGCAAATTATACTTTAAACAACTAAGAAAACAGGGAAACCTCACTTAAAAATGAAAAATTATGTTTAATTTTTAAGATTTTATTAAAAAGCGACATAAAGGCCGCTGAATCAAAATGATTACATGATTTTGAATAGGCTCGAAATAAGAATCAATTAATTAACAAAAAATATATTCTAAAATAAAAAATTTAAAAAGCGTGAAGTTCCTGGATATCAACTGATATGAATATGGCATGAAATATTGTACAAAGTACCACTGGCTTTTTAGGAGCAAATTTAATTTCTAGAATTTTTAGATTTCGTTTATTGGTTTGAGTCTTTATTTCTGTCATTCCCCTCATATCATGCTCTCCAGCTCTTCCGTTTTTTCTTTCGTCTAACTATTGGTCCTCCTTAAGATTCCAACAATATTATGCACATTCAATTTTTTTTATTAATTCTTAGTCTATTATAGTCTATCATTGTGAGTAACATATAAGACTAGGTTAAGGCTCTTCCATATATTAACAAACATTAGGCTTAAATGGCACTGATAATATGTTAATAACTAAAAGGCATATGGCCCTATTCACCTCACCTGGATAGTTCGAGAATTTTTGAAGGATATTGTGGCCTCCAATCTGGATATATACTCAAAATACTTTTAAAGACGATTGCATATTCCAACTTGAAATTTCTAAAAAAAAGGTGGATGAAATTATTATCTCAAAACCAGATGGTTCTAATAAATTATTAGCTGCATTCTTTTACGAAAATGGTGAATGTGACTGTTTACTTCCTACTTACAGTACAAACACTACATACTTTTTCCACTCGTCAAACCACTCTTTTAAACCTGACAGGTGTATCGCCTAATATGTTAGCATCTTCAGTGGAATAGTAAAGCAGTTTCAGTGTAGAGTACGCCAACCGCAGTTTGAACGTTTTTTAGTCTTCATAGTTTTTTTTACTATATCTCTGCCGTTATTAAACCTATTTTCTCAAACTATAAAGCTTCTTAGTCATAGTAGTAACCAAGTTTCAAAATTTCACCATGATCCGAAAAGAGCTTTCCAAGTCATAGAGGGACTAAGAATATGCGGACAGACAGACAGACAGACCGACTGAAATGAGTTACTCATATCCCATGGAAAATCAAGAAGACACAATATTTCGAATTCGCGATTACAACACAACACCTCCTCGTTAATTGGCGTGACAAGGAAAATCTGCGGCCTTTAGATGAATGTAGCTATCAGAATATATCCTATGGTTAAACCCTAAGACCATCCTGTATGAACTGCCGTAAACTCTCAACGATAAGACTTCCCCTTTTTCCATTTGCATCCTTTTGCGGCTGTACATAAAACGACTTCGGAGTCTGGGAAAGCCCGGAAGCTGGCAGTACACAACAGCAGAAGTAGAAATAGCTATCTGTTTCCTTATTGCTTTGATGCACTTAAGGTGGAAGCTTTGTGCTCCTGGTACACCTACTTACGTAAATTGGAAAGAAGCCTATAGTCGCTGTGTTTGCTATTTTATATCCAGGCACCGATGTTTTCGGAAATCTTCACCCACTTTCTTACAATACTGCTTGCCAGACAAAACGGCATATCCGAGGGCATTTTTCTTTCCGCTGAGCCCATCCAGTAGGTGGTGAAAATTTTTGAATAAATTGTGCCTGATATTGCAATCCAGTTGTTTAGAAATTTAGTTAGTGACAATTGTCAAATATACCTGATTGGTTTGCAAGTTACACAAGGTTAGAGTTATTCCTCCGCCATTAAGTGATGTAAATGAACAAGGATCATTATCGAGCTATGATGTTTTACAATTTAAAGCCTGGACAACAACAAGTCTTTTGTTAAGGTAAAGCGGTGGTACAGTGAATTTTAACGAGGTCGACCTAGCTTAAACGGCAGTTTTTGAGCTCCTAAGACAAAAACGGTAGTTACAGGAATAATATTGATATCATTGAGAGCATGAGCAAATAAAAGCTGATTGTGGAGAAAGCCAGTAAAGATGGTCGTCACTTTTTTCCTGAAATTACTTGGCATGTGTACACTGGATGACTGGAGGATAAACGTACTGTTAATTCACGTTGTTTGCCTCAGGTTCGCGAAGATATCCAAGGGGATCATCTTGCATCATTAATGTGATTGTGGAATGGGTGAATAAAAAATTTGTTTCACTTCAGTAAGCCGAGCACAAACTCGTACAATGGAGTAGCAATGTGAGAGTTGTCTGACAGGAGGCGATATTTCATGCATCAAAATGGGCGGCTGGACCTTCCACGCAATGATGTCAGGCTAAGGAAGATTCGGATCAGTCTTTGTGGAAGAGAAAGGGGAACTTGGAACTTATGAAGAGCTATATTTGAACTGTAATCGTATGAAGTTATGCGCATTTTGAACAATATGGAATAATAAACTTTGTCCGTACTAATTAACGTTGAGTCTCATAATAAATGACCTCTATGGATTGTTATGCCTACCCCACAGCATTCCGTGATGTGCCCAGTGTACTATTTTTTATTTTGATTAATGTGTGTGGACGATAACGTTTCAAAACCGTTGTTACGTGCAAAAGGTTATGAATGGAATGCGTGAACTGGAACAAGAACTTTGCATATTAAGTTTTTATACATTTTTATTTTCATTGTACTATCCCTGATGAAATTAGCATTTCATACTGGGTTCGCGTTTATAGGGATCGATCCCAGTTAGCTGTGAATCAATAAAATTTTCCAATGCCTCTCTTCGTATTTCAGTCTGTCTCATATATGACCCATCATTTAATTATATTTATTCGTCACTTACCTCTCAAGTTTGAGCACTCGGAATCTAACATCAAGTCGGTTTTTTTCTCCAACCCCCTCCCCTCGTCTGTTCAAGCGAAGACGAGATCAGAGAGAAAGTGAGTGAGTGAGAATCACCTTTGTTAGTACTGTCCGAAGCTTTCAAAGCGGTTGGTTCTGAGTGGCTGTACTTTGGTAATTGTGGCTACCACTTTGATGAGATAGCGACATGATGTGAGTCAATACGTTCCTTTTTATGAATAACCTCTCGCAAAGTCAGAAGTCTTTTCAAGCTCCAAACATGCTGCGAGATGACAAATTGCTATTCACATTGAGCTTGAAATGCTGTAAATTGTAACCATCGGAGAACAGACTCCCACCCCCTTCGTTCCACAGCGCTAAGTTTCTCCAAAGGAACGACTTTGGAAGAGGCTGGTTCAAAGCATCGGAAGCTTGATCTGTTGAGGATGCCCCTGTTTGTCCCCCCTGTATCTGCTCTTGGTGTTACTATACGAGACAATTCGTTCCAATATTTGCCATGATAGTATCTATAGGATAAGGATAGATCAGCCACTCTCCTACGATGTTCCACTCGGTAGTCTGTGGATGAACTTTGTCATCTACCAGACGCAATGCTTGTTGCTACTTTGTATCCAGAAGCTTCAGGGAGTGCTTAGGAAAACACACCCACGAGCAGTACTTCAGCGGTAAAACTTGTAGAGTAGCAGTACTCCCTCTGGAGAGAAAGAGAACCCTGTTTCTGGGATGCCGATCTAGCAAGGTCAAAAACATGTACGAGCCAGTACATGCTATTGTTGAGGTTAATTCCCAGTAGCTTGATGGAAGATGACCCAAGTACTGGGCGTCCACACCAGCATGTGATTTTTTGTTACCTTTTCTCATTTCTAGATCTCCATTTGACAATTATTTCAATGTCTCTATTGGTATGGATAGCGTGGACGTGAGGTCTCTCGGGATAGCAGTGATTTGCCTTTGTTCTATTTAGTAAATTGGGGCGCTATCATCTGCGAAGCTTGTAGATAGAATTTGATGTCATTTCCAGCAGTTCGTTGATGTATAGCAAAAAGAGCATTGGAAAAAGGGCAGATCCGGAACATCTGTGTTGACGGCGAATACAGCAGAAGTAAGTCCATTCACCACTTCAATACGTTGATAGATCCAGCTCACTCTAATGCCTCTACAACGTCTTGTTTAAAATATTATTGTTATAAGCAAGCAAAGTCTAAATCCCTCTGTATTCTAATTGTTATTACATGATAATAGTAATGGTAATAATTCTAAGAGCGAGATTCACGGTGTAGGCTGGCAGCCGCAAATGATGTGCGTACCACCGCGTTCTGCACGTGACGTCATCATTGGATCTAATTAAAGGGAGACCGCAATGAAACGGGGACCCAACACGGCGCGGCAGGCAACGCGAGGACCGATTGAACCCCATCGGGCCTTTCCAACCGGGTCACGTAAGAGACGGAAAGACATTTTGTTGGCAGCGATCCCGGAACTTGATGGGATTCGCTGGGTGAGATGATTGCAGAGTGTTGACACTTGCGACTATGCAATTACCGGCTTGGATGCAATATGTGGCGTCACACAAAGCATCTGCTGTAAGAAGACATTCAAATCGACCCACGGGTACCAAATTCTTTGCAGGTAATTTTGGAGAAGCTCATTTCCAAACACAAATGGAAAGTTTATATGTTGAGTCTTCTCTGACATTTTCGTCACGAAAAACATCATCACTCAATTCCGTCGGTCTGTCTGTCTGCCTCTATTTTGTACGATGATACTTGGCTCCTTTATGAAGGCAGAGTTATCGTCAAAAACTGAAAAAATCAGCCGACTAAGCAAAAACTCGCCGACAAACAGCGACGTTCCGTCGATCCTTGAACAGGACTACTGCGAGGCAGGAAGAAAAGGACCCATCAGTATCTGTCTCTCTCCCACTCATAGGGTGTATGTGCTCGCTAAATATTATTTTTCATGATTTTCACGTGTTTATTCTCATGTTTATGTCTCGCCTGTGATGCGGTTTCTGTTGGTAAGAATACATTCACATGTTAAGACTATGCGGCTCGCATGGTTGCCACGTTTACTCTAATACAGTTGGTCCTGCTTAATTATCCTGTCAGGATCAATATTTTTTTACAATTTTAAAGATCGACAGTTCCAAATCTGGCTCAATTCTTTATCTCCTGATTGCAAGGGTCAACCTACTTGAATTTTTTTTATATATCTCGCAAATGTGGAAAACCTGCGTTCTAGAAGCGCTGTGAGGCGTACACGTTTTTCCCACATACCTTTTGAAAAAAAAACATCAGATTGCTCAGTATGTTTTGAAAAAGATTTTTTGATACGATTTGAATTGATGAAAAGTACACAAAAACATAATTTGACACTTTTTGAAATTTTTATCTGATATATTTTCTTGAGGTGAAAAATGATTAAAGAATCCGATAATTCTAAGAATATTAATATAACAGACGGACCATTCAACAAAACTTACTTTTAATTGTTTCTGTGATTTATTATGTTTCTAATATGGGTTGAATAGCCGTGTAAGCAAGTGTATTCAATTTTAGAAAATTTTGTGGATATTATTAGAATTCTATTAAGTGCGAAAATTGGAGGTCGAAGAATAAAGTTTTACAGTGATCGTCACTCTATTTTGAAGAACATATACCAGCATTAACGAGCTTCAGTTTACGTAATACCGAGTACTCCAATTTTTAACGCATCAAAATGTGGAAATGGCTTGAGGTTATTGCGTCCTAAGTCAACCTACTCGATGGTTTTTTCTTGACGTAATGATGCAAGTTAAAGGTATTTCCAACTAAATAAGTCAGAGCGCGCCATGTTGCTGAACTACGACCGGACGGTTCTCTCGGGAGCATTGCCGGAGCGTTCCCCTTTTCCATTATATTATTAATAATTTAAGCGTTTCGCCTGAAATGTCACATAGAACGCGGAATATTTAGAAAACGGTTCGCTGAAAGTTAAACGGAGAGTTGACATTTTCAGGCCATGGCCCGCTAAAACACCGAAACGTCATTTGAGACGTTTATACCGGGTGACTCATTTAAATGCATTACTGTTGACTTAAAGTTTCCAATGAAGAAGTTAATGCACTGTTAACTATGAAGTTTTAAGAAAGACATCTGGCGGTGTCAAGTCTTAATTAAAAGTTCACCCTCACAATTATTACCCTTAATTATAGTTCGGAATACCTATTCTTCCTTGCGCCTTTGGACGAGCAGAAAATTCATCGTTAGGATATAAACAGGTATCAATGGTAAGATTGATCTTCAAGTTTCAGTTTCTTTATAAGAATGACCAATTTCAATCTATAATTTCCATCACTTGGTCTAGGGAGTCCGTATTCTGAAAGTCATTTTCAGAAAATTTGTTGATTTCAGCGACTTGTACATGGTGGTCAAAAAATATTCATTAGGACAGATATCCTGTATCGAAATTTTAATTTCATGACATTTTGACTGATATGGAATCTCTAACCTTTCTTTAGATGGTCCCTTCAGGAGGCAAATGCTTTTATAGCCGTTAGGCAAGAAAGTTCAATAGAATTGTTCCATCAAGCTTTCATGCCCGAAGCGTGAGACTCCTCGATAACTTGGAATACCCAATAAAATTTCACAGCCGCCCACTAAGCCTTCCACAAAGGCAGTGCATGCTGCATTTCATCATTATGGGTAGCATCGTGGTGAGTCCATCTATCTTTTCCTTAGTGGTTCTTTTTTGTTCAAATCTTAGTAATTCATCAAGCCTGTTATTGGCTTTTTGTCTATTTTCATAGTCATTCGCTTAACTGAGCATCAAATGCCTCAGTATTCTTTGTCATAGAATTCTCTAGCCTGTGGATCAAGTCTAACTTACGTTGCTAGTTGTATCCCATCTACTTCGCCTTTTGATAATTAGCTTCCCTACTTGATGATCTTCAATTGTACCTTTCTTGCTCTGAAATGAGTCTCTCCACCGGCAGATCAATTTCCGGGATACCAGCCACCATCCACTATTAGGTATTGTATCGCTGTCGAGACTGACCTTCCACTAGATAATGAACTTTACTTGCCTGTACTTGTTCTTTTTTATTTCCTTTTCGAAGATGTCATTGCGTAGATAGTTGATAAAGTCACCTTTCAAGATTAGGTTACCCCCATTCATAAAGCAAATTCGTCAAGTCTGTATGCTTTACTCAATCAGAGGTTCTTTCATAATCTACAAAAGATAGGTTAATATTCTGAGACTGATCTCTTCGTTTTTTAAGCTATACATCAAGCTCAACAAAAATGCTTTAGCTCCACAAGTCAAAGGAACACCAAATTATTTTTCTATAAGTTTTTATGATTCCGAGCTCCAATCGTTATGCACTTTCGGGCTATATACTCAACAACTTCATTGTCACAAAGCTGGTAATGCTTCACAGACCTGATAGCAATTAAATAGTCTGTAAATAAAGCTATGAAGCTCACCGAGTGTATATAAACAATTTCACGGAGAAGCAAATAAGCATAATAGAACCCATAATTATTATATTCTCCGTAATATAGCGATGCCGTTAGTAATTTTCCACAGAACAAGTTTATTGTATACAACCTTCCGTTCGTCCGAAAATTATTACACAAATTCAAAATATAAACCATGTAACTCCTTCCAGTTAATTAGAGTTTGAGAGTCCCAGCCGAGGGTTATCTTTAATGAAAACAAAGTAATTTATGTTTTCCGAAAGTAATGTACGGTACCCATTGTGGTGCTAAGCTAGGGGCAAACTTCTGGATGAGTAAATTAATTTCAAAAAGTTTCCCTGCTCGTTTTGCTTTAATACGGGAAGTTTGGGTACATCCTGGGTTTTTTCCACTTTGTTTGCAGTTTTTTTTGGTTGAGGAAACTGAGAATAAATACAGTGCGGATAGCCTTTCTTACGGTACATCAAACTAATCTGAAACTGAAATACCTGTGCATTATGTTCTAAAGTAGAGCAAAGTGCTTATAAGGATGAGAGAAAGGCCCTTATTAGTTAGCTTCAGGATCAGATTGGAGATATCGATATACGAAATATATCTAGTAGAAATGAATCAACGAGGAATGTCACAAATTGCAACCGCAAGTTAAATAAAGGCTTATTAAAATATTTAGTCAGCATCCATGGTAATTCTGATAGCTAAGCTTGTTGGCTGATTCGTTCCAATAAATATGCTAAAAACGCGAATTACATGAAGGAATGAAGACACTTTACGGGCATAGCATGTCCATTTTCACCCAAAAGTTGCTCATTAACACAAGGAAACATGCAATGCAGTTCAGCATTTCCTGACCGCTCATTCTTCCCGCGAAAAATATGTGCACGTTTTTAAACTAGCAACTGCTAATTTGCATAGAAATTACTATCAAACGAGTTTCGCCCTTGTAGTTCCCATTAAACGAGTAATTAAGCAAGCAGCAAGGGAACACAGCTTCGCCGAATAAAGTGATGTATTTCTCTGAAACTTTTTGGATCCAAGAACGACCCTCAAATCTCAAGTATTTGACAGAGTGGAATGGGGTTGTTTTCTGAGACTCACTATTCACTTATGTGAATGTTGAGGAACCATACGCTTGAGGTTGCTCAGTTTTTTCTGTGAAATTTAATTTAAAAAGATAGCAAGAATTTCATGTCTATGACATAACTATATTTCAGGAAATGTACAGCATGGGAATGTATATCATTCAGTACTCTTCGATTGTTTTGGATGTCGGCACTAGCTTGTTATTGTAGCAGGAATCAAGTGGATCGACTCTGTATCTCACAAGCATTGGGTTTTTTATAAATGAAATAGCTCAAGGAATTAAATATCTTAAAACGTGAAATATCTTGAGGAATAAAATAGTTTATTACATGAAATATCATGAGAACATTTCAATGGTTAAGGTTTTGTAGGGTTTCCCTTACCACTAGTGTAAATGCAGTTGCCAAAAAAATATGTTCCCTAAGACAGACACAAGAAAGCAAAAAATAATCTAATAGAAAAATAATAATAATAATAATAATAATAATAATAATAATAATAATAATAATAATAATAATAATAATAATAATAATAATAATAATAATAATAATAATAATAATAATAATAATAATAATAATAATAATAATAATAATAATAATAATAATCGTGTCCCTATGATAAATTTAATAGCATACTGTGAAGATGCTCAAGCTTACTTCGTACATATAATTACTATTATTTGTATCCTCCTTTTAGGAGAACTTCGCGCGAATTCAGACTAAAACCTGGTTCTGAAAAGTTTCAGTGTCTTGATGCAAAATTAGCACGTGCGAATGCAGATTCCAGAGCCTGCTCTCTATTTACATGAACACAATAATAGTGGCGTATGAATATGCGCGCTGTTGACAAAAGTGTGAATTGAGTTGTGCTAGTTTAAGTTTAATACGATGTCGTCAAATTGAAAGAGAAGGATTTAGAAACTTCGTACGTAGTAGTAGCACTTGTAATAGTCGCTTTAAGTTTGGATACAACTTTGAAATAAGTTGCAATCCATCCAAAACGTGACATATTCAAGTTTTTTGGGCGTTGGTCTCGAAGCTTCAAATGATACACCAAAAGTATGGTTCAGATATTCCTGAATTAGCCAACAAACAACAAACTTCACCTATCGCCCTCTGCGGGGACGTCATTTGACAACCTACGAAGTCAAAGGTCCTAGCACCAGAACTGCCTGGAAGCGACAACAGATGTCCCTTGCGATATCCGTCAACAAGAGTGAACTCCATAGAGGGCGACACTTGGAGATGAGTTAAAGCTATTTACTTAATCATTTCTGAAATCGGCAAAGGAATTTTACTGCTACGATTGTTCACTAAGAATCAAAATCGGACTTCTGAAATGCGTTGGTTCTGTAGAAGAACATTTTGGTTGAGGATTGTGAAAACGTGGTTTGATACCACAACAGTGCGTCCAGTCAGAGTAACTGCCGACAAAGTACAAATTGCCATGGTGATCGCCAACATGTGAACTAGATAGGCACCACAATAAAAAGACTTAAATATCATAGAACTAACCTTTTAATACTCATAAACTTTTTTTTGCTCCAACTTCCTCAAAAATCCTGTAGATTTCTCATATGTCGAATATGTGATTTTGACTCACAGTCACAACTAAAATGTTCAAGTGACATAAAAGGCCTTCCAAAGGATGCGTTCGAAAGTAAGCGGCTATTAATACAACGAGCTCTGATGTTTTTGATAGATAACTTCTCGCACAGGAAGAAAACTTGTATTGTCCCAGACCTACTGCGAGACGATAATTTAATTTAATTTATGTATCTCCTTTCAAAAAGTCATTTAGGTCACTCATGGACGGAAATAAAAATATAGACTACGATATGATGGACATATTACTAAACCTAGCAACCCTGTAACCTCCAGGAGTTACATTATCTTAACAATTTGCTTCTTTATTAATCCAGGAAAAGTTTAAAAGGAAAACTATTCTAAGGTAAATGTCTTTGTAGCGTCCCACCCGCGGCAAAGAAACAAAAAAACACGCCTTTGATTCCTTCTCTTTTGTTCCGCAACGGCTGTTGTTTCATCTTTAGTAATGATCTACTGAACAAACGAACTAGCTATCGACTATTTTCTTTTCTTTGTGTAATGATTATTAATATAAACAGGCCGGAAGTCATAAAGAGATATTCTTCGGAATGGAAGAGCTATCGGAAAGCCAGATTCAAGTTGAAGAAGGTAGGAACAGTACAATTCTACATTAGACAGAATCAAATAAAACTACTAAAACTGCTCATGTGGTTGGCGCTCAACTTACTACTACTTTTATAAATGTGTTTTTTGTTATTCTGTTCGGACCCGTTCACGTTATATCTCGTTGTAGTATTAGTTCTCCTTATTTTAGCAAAATACTAGGACAAAGTTATTCACCAACAATTTCCAACTGCCCTACCGTTGAACCCGATTGAGGGTTGAAAAGTACTTATTCATCCTATATACAGAGTAAAGCGGATATAGTCCTCTTTCTCCCCTTTCTGGCATGTGAGACTACGGAATTAATGTTAATGACTTAACTAGTAGTCGAACTGCTTAGCTTTCCTTAGATGTCGTTCACCCCAGTAACTTCCAAACTACTCAGATCGATACTCGTAAACTATATGTTATTTCCAATAACATTTCCACTAAATCAAAAGGCCTAAATCGATAGCGAGAACGTTTAATTTCCCAAATTGAATCAGTCCGGCTACTTTAATTCGGATCCGTAGTAGTTTTGCCATCGATTGGATTTGATTCGATGTTTTATTGGCCCATTATACCCCGCACCGGAGGAGGAAAAGTTTATGCAGCTCGTCCTGGCTGCCTACGTAAATCATAATTATGGATAATAGTTTGCGCAAAACCGTTAGGCTGCGCCCTGGTAATCAGAGATGGACTGGCCTGCCTATCGTGTAAACATGGATGCTTCACAGGAAAAAAAAAATTGAAATTGTATGTTTTTAGTAATGCTGTCAATTCAGTACATCGCGACTTGTGCAGTCTGGCTGCAGATCGCTTGAACAACGCGGAGGTTCTCCAAAATAACGACTTTTGGGAGAGGATCGTTCGACGCATCCTATCTCGACCTGGTTAGGATGCATCCATGGAGTGATCACAGTTATATTGTCAGCCTTATGTGCGTCAAGTAATGCAATTTGATTTATTATGGATGAGTCTCCGATTAATTAACACATTTATGTGTTTCGAAGGTTTATAGCAAAACAATCAGTTTAATGTTCCAAGGCACGGCAAAACTACAACCACGCAATCAATAACGAGGTGGATTGTAGTCCTCTTTAATACAAGTGATGTAAACTCAAGGTTTACAGGTTGTTTACAAACAGTAATTGATCGGCACTGAGACATTAAGTGACAGTGCAGATTTCTAAGATAAGCCTACTAAGATTTCTACATCCAGGTTTGCACTTCCACCTATCGAAATCGTTCATGGGTTAAAAGGAACCAATAAAACTGTCCGTGTGGCTTGCTTCATGCGGTTTTTGTAAATTCTTGAAATTTACGATAAAGAATTGAATTTCTTATTGATGACAGACGAGGTTCATTTAAATTTCAGTGAATTTGTTAATGAATGAAATCGCCATTTCTGGAACGCGGAAAATCCACAACAGCTTCACAAAGAATCGTCCTCCGAGCTTAGAGTCACTGCCTAGTGTAGTGTTTTTGCATTTGATATATTTTTTCGAAGAAAACGATGTAGCGGTAACCGTTAATTAGGAATATTCATATGATGGAGGAATTTTCATGGCCAGAATTACAGACACGTGGACAAAATCAGCTGTGGTTTCAGGAGGATCATACAACTCCACACCCAACTGACATTGCAGAATGTTTTCTGGCTTACTCGTCTTGACAGCTCCTAATTTCTTTCATGAGGTGAAGTGCAAAGCCTACGTGAGGCTTCTGCAAACATAACAAGACATTAAGCTGTACATTTCCGAAGAAATTAAGAATGAAAGCCGAGAATTGCTGGGACGAGTAATGAAACATTCTGGAAAGAAGTTCCAGTATTGTATGGACGACCAAGGAGGACAATTAGCCGACGTAATATTTAAGACATGAAATTGCACTCAATGAAACTGTTATCCCAAACTTGTTTCAATTAAATACTGTTTGTGGTTTAGAGAAATATTGGAAAATAGGTGATACCTGTTGCAAGACCCTGTACAACTACACATCTTCAGGTATAAAAGTTTTTTTTGTAAATCCAGCTACGCAAATACCAAATCTTTCCAAGAATAATTTGAGTTTATAGTCCGACTCTGCTAGATATGCATTCAATGTGTAATTTTTCTCGTTTATGCTGAGTGGACAGTGCACACACCGTGAGGTTTATGATATAATAAACAAAGCCGCCTCTAGTATATTTAGGGGGTGAACGTTCGGCGATCCTGTTTGGTCAGCAGTTTTAGATATAATAAACGAATATCGTTCGGTTCGGATGATGCAACTCACTCACCACATAGTAATTCTGGTTAGTTCAAGCATAGACAAAGTTGTTTCGTGAAGACTCTTCATTTTGTCTTAATACCAATAATAATAATAATAATAATAATAATAATAACTGATCAGTAGAGGTTGTTCTATGACTCTAATGATACTACTTCTTCACCCTTTCAGATAAGCTGGAATGCTATTGAATTTCCTTATCGACGAAATAGCCTATCCGGGAAAGGGGGTTAAAGTACTAACCCATAATTCAGAACATAAGTACCCTTAGTGTTTGAATGTTGCACCTCCATAGTAGTACTTATAATACTTGTAATTAGCCTAGATTTGTTTCTGCAAAAATAGTCAACACCTGAACAGAACCCTTACGAATCAAAGTCAAGTGGTATTATCAAAAGTTTGATTTCGGACTTCCATTGTCTATAAAATTTTTGAGTATCACGACGTTTCGATTGATATGCTATCTTCAATCGTCTTCAGGTGAACTGTTCACCTGAAGACGATTGGTTATATTAGATTGAATGTGATTAGACATGAAAACTGTTTCGAACTATGAGATCTTCAATTTGCAGCATCACCAAGGACCTGAAGGTGGCCTAGTAAGTATAAACCAAAACGTCGTAAAATATTTTTGTTTTGATCCTACTGTTTCATTCTACTGAAAAATCATTACTACAAAAATATAACGTATTACGGATATTGATAGAGCAAAATCAAACGAGCCATATTAATAATGGATTTATAACAGATGTGCCTTATTGTTCCACAAATAAATCAAGCGCACCCAAGCTCTGCACCTAGAGCTTAACCATCGAATGTTACGCCATGTTCGGACATACTAAATCAAACCAATGAATCATTTCAATCGGCTATAAATAATACCAAGGCGTTGAAAAGTGATGTATGGATTTTCAGGAAGAGAGCAGGCAGAGACGTTTCAGAAAGGGTTTGACTACTATATTGGTACCCATACACAATACCATAAAGTATGCAAGCTATGCTTTACATCTCGGTTTTGAGTGAAACAAACAGGTTCTATTACAATATATTCCTAACATGAATGCTTGAGGATAGTTTCTTTACATCACACTGTCCGGGCGTATAACCCATCATTTATTAAAAAAAGGATCTTGCACAATTGTCATAGCTTCATATCATGCATTAGAAATTACGTAAAACACCCATCGAACATTGCAGTAACCACCACAATTATCAGATGTTCAGGGTGCCAGTTTCTAGGATGCCCACCTTCATTTACTACACTATAAACATTAATTACAAAATCAGAAAGAATATGGTAGTCAGTTTTACGCACCACGCCAATTGACAGGGAAGTATTGGAATCGCGAAAAAGTTCGAATGCAAGATATAGTATTTTCTTAATGTTTCATGACATATACATCATGAAATACCATGTGATCCATTCCCACTAGTCTGTCCGCCTGTCTGTACCCCTTCCAGTAATCCTTGATCCCTGTATAACTTTGAAAGTAATTTTAAGGTCACGAAGCTTTAACACTAGGCTATTGCCGTGACAAGAACAAAAAACCTCCATAGTTTTCAGGAATCCTTACATTAGCGGCGGGGTTATCATCAGAGTATGAAAAAAATACAACCAAACGTAGTTTTAGGAAGAATCTGAGGCCTCTGACCATATGAAGAAATATTGTTGTCAAAAATTTGGGGTTGGGGGAAAGGGATGTTTAGGGGAAGATCCAACGGAAACTAGTTGTTGGAAGAAGACGGTCTATATCAACTATAAATTTATGACTCCGGTGACATTTGGTACTTTTTGATATATCGATCCAGTGGTAGCAGAGTTCTGAAGCTACGTATCCATATAACAACGCGCGAGATAGAAGGCTATGAATATTTGTACGATTGCCACGTTTACTCTAACATTTTAGAATGTCCTGCTTCTGTTTAAACAAATATTGATACACATTACTACAGTCTGCCTGAAGAAGTCTAATAGATAACTAATTTTTTTTTATTTTAAATTTCATGTGAAAAATCATATTTAACTATCAACAATACAATATTTAGAAAACACATTAACGCTTTAAAACATGATCCCCCAATGAGCAGGAACAACTAGACCCTGATAGTGTTCAAAGTACATCATGGAATTTAATGCGGTGCTTTGCCGATAGGAAGATATAATATAGTCGAGTTTATTCAAGAAAGAACTCCAGAAGATGCTGTTTCTGGATATATCGGGTATCATGATAGGAATTGTAAATTTGTGCGATGCAATATCCAGCTGCTCTACGTGCTTTTATTTCACTGTTATGGGGTGCAGCTTTTCTGGCACAAGGTCGCTAGCTCAGATGATACGGCCGATTCTATCTTTACCTCAAGATAGACAAACAGTGGATAATAAACGACACTAGTTTACGTAAAAAGACTATTAGGAATTTAGTATCATCTGTAAGCGGAATACAAACTCATATATAGAGAAACAGAGGAAAATCTACGTTAGAGGTATACGAAACCTGCATCAAATATCTAAACTAGAAACGAGCAGGTCATTGTTGAAAAATTGTAGAGATACTGGTACTCGGTGAATGTAAACCTTTCATATCCATTACTTTCGGCCAAATTCAAGTCGATTGGCCTGTGGAATCGTTTACTGAAAATCATGCCGACCTTGGAAGGGAACTATTTGAAATCTAGTAACTATATTTCAGCGTCTGGGGTACCGAAATGTCCAATTGTTTCTGAAGTTTTATTAGTGAACTCTAAAATTACCTTGAATGTGTCTGTTATAAAGTTTTATCGTTTATCAGGAAACAATTTTATTTCCATGATAATTACGCTATATATGGTAACCTCACTGAGCAAGAAACGCATTCTAGTGTTTGAGAGTAGTTTTTGACGATAAGCTGAGATTTAAAGATCACATTTTTGATATGTTGGAATCAACATTTTAAGTTTTAGGCTATTGAGTCATAAATTGGCCAGGTTACTTAGATATTGTAACATTAAAAACTTTTATATATAACTTTTATTAGGACTACGCTTG
Organism: Bruchidius siliquastri; assembly: GCA_949316355.1. Classification (NCBI taxonomy): domain Eukaryota; kingdom Metazoa; phylum Arthropoda; class Insecta; order Coleoptera; family Chrysomelidae; genus Bruchidius; species Bruchidius siliquastri. Next base: position 36,440,715 of record OX438533.1, on the reverse strand, counting down.
AACACGTACATCAGCATCTAAGTATTTTGTACAAAATACTGAATAATCTGATCGATTGCCTTTTCATATTGACTAAAATTAAATTTCAACAACATCTGTATTTTCCTCCTAATTGTAACAGGAATTTAAGGTACAGATCACATCTCTTATGTATGACCTTTTATTTACATTTTATGTATGTTTCATTTGATGCACTGCTTATGGCAATCATGATGGGGGCAACCGAATTGTCAACAACAAGTTGTCGGTGTTATTGTTCCGAATAGTGCCAATATCGTTTTTTATCAATATAATATACGGTTTAGAACCAGTAAAGTTACATTCTACATTTAATCAAGAAACTGTTGAAACCTTACAATTTGGTCCTTCGAGCCGGATATTTCAAATTTGCAGCTTAAGTGATTTGTTTTATGATAGTAAGAACGCTGCTTTGAACTACGACAAGGACTGACACCTTAGTCAGTGAGACATTTTCTTCCTTTCTTCCTCCATTCTCAGTTTATAGTTATAAAGTAAAACTAATATGATTAGCTGTTGCTTGTCTGAAATCAATAACGAAATTAAAAGATAAATAAATAATGGATTTGTCACCATCGAATTACAAGTTTGAGGAAATGGTATGTGATTTCATTCGTCCATCGAAATCCCACATAGTAGTGGCGATGTTCAAGAAAACGAAACGTTGTCTTTAACGCCTCGTTTTGGATGGATGAATGAAATTGCAACTCTCTTCGAAATCTATATTACTGGGAAGAAGCATCCTATCTCAATATCTGACAACTTACCCAGAAGATGCATAAAAACAACATGCACAGTTACATCCTACCGCTCAAAATCCCCATGAATATATTCAGATTTACGAGTCCCAATAAAAACAGCATGCGGTTCTCCTTCCATGCATCAAATAATATATAACTGTAGACAAATAGAGCTCCCTCATTTCTTTTCTTTCATATTACCTACCGTACATTGTCGTTGCCGCGCATAATTTATATTTATGACGTGAACGTATCTGAGGTCGGATACTTTATTTTAAACAAATCTTCCGAATGAAGATTTATAAATATGCACATGTCGTTTATATTACGAGCTACATCCCGCGGGCTGAATGAAAATGTATTGCCGGAGGAAATTTTATTCCTGGCATGATGCTCTTTATGTGATGTTCGATAGATCTAATTGGACATTACTCAATGCTTTTGCAGATTTATTTGAATTCTCCATGACAAGTTGATGCAATCAACGTTTCAAGACTGTGCATGAGCCAAAACGTTTTCCAATACATGGGAGAAGAAGCTTTTTATGAATCGTTCCAACTATCATTCAAAACAATTATGTGATTATTTGTCAAGATTATGGTATAGATCCGTTAAAATATCTTCATAGAGGGTGACACTTGGAGATGAGTTGATGTTGCTATCACACCCTTGACTGGGTTAAGTATATATCATCCGATTAACCTCTACAGCTAGACCGCCATGCTATACTGACGAGTCTAGCCTAAAGGCGAGACGTGCATATCTGTAGCAGGTCTGATACATGATGAAAATATTAATTTTTACTGTGTAAATTTTGAGTATCTGTACGCTGAGTAAAGCGAAGCGAAAAAAATAAGCTAAATTATAAATGAGGACAAGTGCCCTATCGCTACCAGATTGCTTTTTGCGCTAGCTTCTTAAATATGACCCGTCCACCTAACGTGTCCTGCTGACTGGTAGCAAGCACGATGTATGTTATGGTTGGTGATACATGACAGATATATGAGACAACAACAATCTGTAATCTTTTAGTTTTAATCTTCGCCTGAAGATGCGAAAACAGTTGGCATAACAGGAATCGGCATTTTTGAAAAGTCCTTTCGGGATTAGTAAATATGTATAGTGTTTACTATCATCGTTTCTACTCCAGTAGAATTGAGACGGGGTTAGTTGTGTCTAATTAAATTGGAAAATACTGGATTGAGAAGCTTTGTCTGCTTCTGTAATTTGAAAATAAAAGTTATCGAATATTTCAAAAGAATTCCAAAATTTCCTTCACTTCTAAAAATCACTCCAAAGTGGCTAAAAGTTATAAAATTCTACCAAAATATGTTTCAAACTGATACCACTGCACATGAAATACAAGGTCAACCGTTTTGATGTCATGATTCTAGATGCTAAATGAAACATTCTTAATTATTTATGATCCTTAATCAAATTAAGTTTAGTCATCTTCAGTATATGTCCATTAAGTTGGAAGAATGGTAAAACTCCAAAAGTGTTTGACCCATGGTCTCTCCTTACAGAAGCAATACCGGAGCTGAAATTTCAATCTACTGTTTCAATAAGTCTCTATATTTTCATTTACCGCGCTGCCGATGAAAGAAAAGCCCCCTGACAAATTGAAAGCCGTGGAAATCTTCAATAATTCCCAGTAAACGTAAATTCCACCAGAAAGCCAGCCAAGGCGGCCGCGGACTGGAATAAAATCTCATTGGAAGATTTATTTACTTCTACGAAGAACAAAGAAATTATATTTTATCGGAAAGGATTTAACGATCAGTGAGTTGAGTGTATAATGCTGAATTGTTTATTGAAGTCAGTGAAGCAGCATTTTGACTAGCAGGCGAAACATTTTCGTGCTCTTGTCTGGAAGTGTGCGGCCACCTTTCACAATTGCAAAAACTCTTGACAGTCAAAAAAATGGGATCCCGCCTCTTTGAACCCGTTCACCCCCAACCTTCAACCTCTCCACATTTTCTCAATAATCAAGAGACTAGTTAACGTCCGAAACAGGGGTTTGAGCGATTCTTTTTCGGTCATTTTATGATCACCCCTCTAAACTGCACCGATTTTCAAGAACAAAAAAGCTTCTTCTCATTGCGATAGCAATTATGACGCAAGGTTCATAATTTCATATTAAATCCTAAATCAGATAGACGCGCCGATGGAAATGAAACACCAAGAAAACATAATTATTAATTATTTTAATATACTTTTCATGTCTGGGTTTTAGAAATTAGATACCATATATACTCTTCAGTAACATGAGTTGCACATACCTTTAAATTTATGTCTGAACAGTAGAAATGAGTACTAACATTACAGGAAGACAGAGTGTGAGTCTCTTAGTCGTGTGTAATTGTCCGAAGTAATATATTACCTCCAGGCAACTTCTTGTTGATTGCTTTGGCGCAGACTAGTTAAAAGTTTTAAAGTAGGCGATAAACAGTTGAATGTCGCGAACTTTCCGGTTCTGCCTCTGACGCTTCAGATTCATTTGTTTATTAAGCCCCTGACATTGCTCATCACTTGCCAGGCTTTGTTCTATAATTGGGTCAACCTATATATAGCTGATTTTTCAGAACTTCCAGATATGATAATGGATTATACTGAACCATCAACTAATTTGACATATTACGCTAGACAATAACTTCTCACAACGGTAACTGTACATAAACTTTATAGCAATCGTACAGGTTCCATTTTAGTTGGTGATTACAGTTTGGCACTTACATTACCAGGTAAGTATTCTTCTATTAATGGAATTACTGTGATACGGCAAAAAATCGACTTCTAGATATTGATATCTCTTGATTTCCTATGACACATACATCGTGAAAGACCATGTCACTTATTTCCGACATCTTATGCAGATGAATCTTTGGGACTAGTATGACAAGGACGATAAAGCTTTGAAATCAATAAGAATCACTCGAACCTTGTTTTTTGAGATTTTGGGGGCATCCGATCATTTTCAAAAATATTCTTGGGGGGTCAAAAATTGGCATTGAGGTAGGGGTGGTGAGGAAGAAGAGTAAAAAATGGAGTTGGTAGAGTCGTGCTGTCATCTTTAAAATTTTAATGACTGACGCCGTTGGTAGTTTTTGGTAGATCTATCCAGTGCAAGCAAAATAATCCTGAAGCTTCATATCTTTATGACAACCCATTATACATCTGCTCTGCCATTCAAGCGATACTGACGAACAGTCGGATAAAAGGTATATAAATATAGCATAGATATACGCTCCCAGGTTGCCATATGTACTCTAACAGGCTAGATTGGCCCGGATTTGTTACTGTATTCTATCTCAGAAAAGAAAGCAAATAATTTTACAAGGCATTTAGAAAAATACCGCCAAGTAGGTTGACTCTGCATAGCATGTACACAGTGGGAATCGTTAATAAAATATTCTTATCGGATTTCAGACCTGTTAATCCAATTGAAGTTTTGTAAATCTTTAAAACCATTTCTTCATTCGGAAAAAAATTAAATTTTCAAACAATATATACAGTGATATAACAACTTATCAAATACATATTAATTCACACATATATACATCAGTATTAGTAATGTTGATGTTGAGCGATTCACTGTATTTTTTAAAATAAAGAACAAAAACATATTGTGATGTATGATCTATTGAAAAATCATGGACAGCAACTTCTTTGTGTTGTTTATCCCGATATATGGTCCCTTTGCACACAAATCCTTCAGATTACCAAATGACGATGCAGATACTACATGTTGTAACAGGCCCTCCTTCCAGGGTATGTTGTGGAGCTTAAAAAAAGTTGATCAACTTGCAGTGATATCAGTTTACTGAACATTCTTCGGGTTTGAGAGCTGTTAATCCACTTGATGTCTTGAAAATTTTTAAATCAGTAGCAATGCCTTTTCATAAAAATTCAAAAAATATCAAGCTCCAAAACACGATTCAAATATGTATTTCCAAAGTGATATCATTGCGTACAGAAGAACAGCGTCAACCTACTTGACACCATTTATTTTTAGCTCTATGGGCTGGGTTATTTCCATTTTCCTGCTTTAGCTATTCTCAAATCAGGTCGGCTATGTCATTTTCAAGTTAGGTAATATCTTTTAACCTTTCTGACCTCTTTGAGGTATCGTATCCTAATTAAGCATTTCTCAATTATTATTCCCAACAGCACAGATAAGTCTCAACAGGATTTGGACCCAAAGTAGCCTCTAATGAGGCGCTATAATTAAATGCGGAGTCAAGAACCAAACGATTCACGACATTGGAGGATTAAATCCTGAGAGTATGTGGAGAAATCTGGTTAGCTACTGCCATTACGCCATATCTGCATCGATTGTTTATATAGAAACATATATTTGTTTCCTTCTTGTTGGTTACTATTTTGCAGTTTGTCTACTTGGGTATGGAAACAACGTTCATATGTCAGATAGTACAATAATGAACAACTGCAAATATTGTCGAAACTCAGCCATTTTCTTCCAATGTGCACGAGCACACGCCATTCTATTATGGAAGCTAATTAAACTAAAATTACTAAATTGCTGTAATAGATCCCAGGCTGAAAAAATATCGAAAACACGCGAAGTACTCGCCATAATTGAAACACTGACATTAAGTTTTTCATTAAGGTAATCAATTTGTGGGATGATAATGCCTCTCAGACATGAACAGCAACAGCATATTTGCAGTTGTAGTCATTAAGTATCTGCGAGAAAAGTTGGTAGCTCATAAGATGCTGAGTAAGAATAAGCAGTGTTATATTCCTAGTAACTCTGCCTCTTCAATATGCCATTAACAGCATACACAACCTAAAATTTTCACTACCGGTGGGAGACCGTCTGTAAATTATTCGTAATAACAATTTTGCGAGGAGTATATTTATACTTCAATAACAAATCCGAATAACCGTTGTTCCATGTAGAATTCGGATGAGGTTTGGCTCTAAAGGAATCGTCACTGGAAAATCTTGCCTGATGATTGTAGCAGTCAAACTTATAACATACCCCTCTTGAATCCATGTGCTACCTACCTAGTGTAGTCTAATAGTGCAAGGCAATAGCCCGGAATACCGGATACACGAGTCGGACTTTTCAAGGACTTTTGTAGTTATAGGTTTATCTAAAGATAACCAAGACATCTGCTTTGCTCCATTAACTCAAATGTAACTTGTATTAATCCATGTCACGTACAACTTTTTAAAATTTATTTGCAAACTGCTGCTTGACATTTTAACAAAGTCATTCTATTTGAAGAACAAGCCCGATACTGTGGACATAAATCAGTTCAATATTCTCATCAAAATTTTCGAATTGACTAGCTTGGATCTTCAAAATGATTTATAGAAATCTGTAACACATCTTCCTGTATATGAAAATAAAATTGAATTCAGTACAGACGCACAGAATTTCTTACCTAAATTGTATCAATGCTCTTTCTCGCATACACAGAGTTCCGGAAACTTACCTGCAATGAAAAAGGAAAGAAATTAGTTTAAATTTAAACATTGAAAGAAATAATTCGTCTTTCGGCTGATTGGAGCGACAATATATTTTCTGTAACAACTCCAAGCCATCAGAAATAAAATAGGAAGCGCTAATGTTTTTATTTTTCATGTAGATTGTAGATGCTCTTACTTGATGAAACTCTTCCATCATGAAGATAAAAAAGTTTTCTACTTAACAAACAGTTTCACAAATAAAACTCTTCTTCTATCAGTGCCGCGCTCCGATTTATATTTAAATCTGACAGTTCGGCCATGGTTTCATTTTTTGTTATTTCTTTTAGAACCATCATGATGGATGTACAAAACTTTGATAGCTGATAAGTATGTCAATGATGATTCGTCCTATATATCATCTAAGTGAGTTGTGTCTATAATAAAATGCTTCGTGCAGTCAGGGTGCGCCGCCAAAAAAAAAAATCCCATTTCAAAACAGTATAGCAAAATCTTTATAATTTTATTTACTATTATGGACATTGTTCATTACTATCCTTGTCCGCCCATATCAGATTATAAATAAGAAACCATTTTAATCTGTCTTAAATAATATGTGTGTTTACCACCCGAGCTGGACACTAATTAGGTATATAAATTATATGTATTTAGTAATCGATATTCTAGAACACCTTTATTAGAATGGAAAATTCACAAAACTTTGTGGTTTAAATTACTCATGACTTCTAATTCCTCCAGCTGACAAATCACAGCTTATCCTTCATGTCATCTTTTCATTGTCCTTGTAGAAAGCAGAATCGAAAGACTGTGATATCCTATTATATCAACCCCAGTAATATTTCTTATAAAATGCATCCCTTACTAACCTTGGTGCTATGAAGGTTAAGGTCACATTTGAATACATATGAATAGTTTTCAAGGGTTGGACACAATATAAATATATGTGGAATAAGCTCCTCGACACCCCCATAGCTGCGCCTATGATGCCCAGGTTGTTGGTAATATAAAACTCGTCCGTCATACCCCTTGCAGCTGCCGTTGGAAAGGTCAGGTATAATATCGGACCGAAGCTGAGCACGTCGCTCCTCAACAGTCTTGCCACAGCCGGTCGGGCCATTGCGTTGACTCAATAAACAACCCGGTTTATTGAAACTGCAAACATTTTGAGAATAAACATTCCTCGCACCGGTGGAAAACAAAGTGGAGATGAGTAAGTCCGCCATAGTAACACGTGCATCTCATTCTCTATTCGCGACGAGACTCTCCGGAGTCCGGCATCGATTTTGCACACGGAGTTGCGAGCCTCGCCCTCGGTGAATAGAAAATTGCAAGAGGTTTATGAGTTTGTAAAGTAAGTTGGTGTCTTAAACGTAAATACAGAAAGATGAATTATGATATTAGAGAAGTTTTTAACAAACATTGCAATCAACGTCAATCGGTAACTGTTGTCCACTGCAATTCAATGCGAGCGCAGAGGGGCGCAATCCCGGACGAACCTCTTCCATCACTTTGGAGAACTTCAAAGTTGTGAAAAGGGCTTCCAGACAGCTTGTTTTGATGTCAATATTAACAGCAGCGCTTTTGGACCAGGATAGGATCTATGCCTTTATGATAGGTTATCTACAAAGGACAGTGTACTGCAGATACTGGAAGTGGTGTCTCTAGCCATCTTCAGACATTGCGGTACTATAAGAGAATCCTAGACATTAAAATATCTCTTAGTAGCTCTTGATTCCAATTTGAGACTGTTTTCAAATCCTTGACCATTTAGGGTATCTCATCCAGTGAGGTTCATTGAGACAACGTGACGTTGTATTAAGAGGAAAATGCCTCATACCTCATCTAGCGTATTTTCAGAACCGTATGATTTATCGACTTTGATTTTGCGTTTAAGTAACTCAGTATTGAAGGAAATCATATAATATATAATTACATAAATACATCCTAAACACAAAATTAGAAAGCATTAAACTGAACCAGCATGACTTTTTACTCTCCTTCTGCCTGCACGAGAGTGTAAACTTGGGTGTTTGTTGCGCCATCAATCGTTTGCCCTTTCAATAAACTGATTTGTGCACGGAGAGTGAACGTCCAGCGGCAGCACCACCTACAACCAACCACTAGCGGCGTCGGACGTTCTCATTCGAATTCGGAGCACTCTCCAGCCACTCTGATCCGTTTCTTTCCGGATCGTTTCGCTTTCGGCAAAGTCGACTGGAATCAGAAGTGGGATCGTACCCCGTTGAATGCGCTGTCTGTTCTCTATTCTGCTTCGCACTGTTTAATATTCCGTTAAAAATATAGTACAGTCCATTCACAGTGACAGTCAAAAAGGACTTTTCTTCGCATTAGTTGGAGATAGATTTCGGCAAGTAAAATTATCCTTCCGCTTAACAATAACCTCATCTTCTTTTTATGAATAGGACCTCCATACTGATTACTAAATATGTTGCCCTGGTGCAATAGGTCATCACCACGTCTGAGGTAAACTTCAACTAACTTCTTCCTTGTTCATCTTTCTGTCATTCTTACAACGATGCAGTAGTAATTTTTACAATTTTATTCATATTGTAGTCTTTATTCACTAATAGCACGATTAAAACGGTAATTAACTAATTATAAATAGGAACAAAATACAGTATTTATATTCATTCTTGATATTCTATAAGTCTCAGGTCACACCATCTTTGGAAAGCTTCACCACTTGACTACAAATGGACAGAACATATGACAAGTTTTAAGCGAAACAATCAGCCTCTACGAGTACTGTGTTCTTTATCAATAACCTGACACGAATGATCAAAAGAAATTTTATGAATACGAAAACCTGAAAATAATGACTATTCAACCACTGCCTTATTTTTACAGGTCCCTAGAATTGCTATAAGCCGAGTTTCCGAGGAATGTATAACCTCAAAATATGCACATTAATTGGGCAACAACAAAACTACCCAAAAAAATACAGGTTACTTTCAGCAGATTTGTCATCATAAAATTAAATTAGGTAGTTGAGTTGCTTGTTTTCCTTCTATCTCTGAGTTCTCACAAAGAAACGGCATAGGCCCTTAAAAAAAATTGATGTTTTCGAAACGGTTTAAGCAATAAGATACAAGACAGGAAATTCAAATACGTGTATGATATTGTCTAACGTGAAATTGGACGCATTGCAGATGGTATATTTTTCTTTTATAGGTTAATCCGTGTGATCTTAAAAAATATAATGATCTATATATATATATATATATATATATATATATATATATATATATATATCTGTGCACAACTTGGGTACAGCTACCATTTTGCAAGTGGATAGATTACTGGCATTTAGTGACTAGACTAGCATACAAGCAGCATTCAGAAGCGGGATCGTATAAAGTTAACTGCTGTGTTATTTTTCCTTGCAATTTGGTACTTCACGAAAATAAAAGGAACAAAAGAACTGGTTCAACTTTTAAAGAAAAACTACTGTCAGACAAAAAAGCTTTTGGCAATAACGTTTTGCGTTAAATTGAAATACTGCTGGAACAATGGAGAGACGGATGTTCATGAACGGTCGGTTCTTTTTATAGTCTTCTAGAGGTTTCATTAAGGAGCTTTCGCGCGCTTTGGCTCCTTTGATGAACGTATAGTTCAAGAGTACCAGAATGGTGTCAGATTTACAGTCCAAATTCATCTTCCGGTATACATATTTCCGGAAAATAACAAAACTATATGATATGAATGAGTTGCTTGTAAATAGTTTATGGTAGTCTATAGTTTAGAAAAAAATTATAGCTACTTATGCACCGATTGTCTTACCATGGATTCTCTTCATCGGGTCTGATTTTTATGTGACGTGAAATATCGTATTCTAAAATACAACAGGAGCTTGACAGGATAGCATTTCATAACTTTACAAAGTTTGCAAGCTTAGAGCTTCTACCAAGTGTGTGTGCCGTCCCTATCTTGCAGATTAGCAATTAAATAATTGTCAACAAAACCTGTTCAGCAATTTATATTGTTCCAAAACACTGGTAAGAGTCCTTCATGCTTAGCTCAATTGATAGTGCGCCTGTCCGGCAGCAGAAGCGCGTCGTTCGATTCACACCGTAGGTAAGGTTGGTTTTTTAAGTTTCTTAATACGATTATGCGTAAATATAAACAACAATATAATCCCAATGCAACCACACTAAATCCCTCACTTGAGATCAAGCCACAAGGAAACCACAAAATTGTATTTGCTTACTATTTTTATCGTTGGCGCAGTCTAAACGTTAGTAAGGCTCCTTTAATAATCATTCTTGGCTTAGATAGTGCTACGGATCAAATAAATAATCAAAGGATCAGCCTAGTTGTCAGCATGGAAATCGTATGAAATTGACAACAAAAATGTTTGTAGAATTTAGCCTGACTCCGCTCTAATATGCACGGATTGGTATACCCGTAGCTTTGTCTTATCAAGCTAGAGCACATAAAACCGACCAATGACTTACTATAAAAACAGAAAATTCGATTGTCTTCTACAAAGACTCCACGAATTTTCAAGTTCCAGCCGGCTCGATGACACAAGCACCCCAAAGTTTCCGTCTGCCAGCGCCACCTGGCGACCGACGCTAATAACTCGGAGTTAATATCAGCGACGTCTCGTCGTCTTGTAAACCGCAGCCTCATCACCATAACATTCTCATTATTCTTCGGCGAGCCAAATAAATCCCCCGCCTCTCCAGACAGACCGCCCTTAGCCAGAGAGACAGTCAGAGAAAACGGAGCTTGTGATTACTGACAATACATTGAGTATTAGTAACTTTTACCTACGTATAATGAAATACGTTCCAATTTAATCGTCAAGTTATATTCAGGAATTATATTTTAATTCATGAAGCTACTTCGTTTATTTCTTAGTAAAAACGTTTCATATCTATATATTAAAGAGAGTATTCATGCAGAATCTCTTGAAGAGATAATATCTCGGCAATTTTTGTCATTTACAAAAAAAATTGCACCAAGTTGTACTGGAACTTCTAAGAGAACTTAAATCTTTTATGATCTAGAAAATTCACAAATTGTAAAAAATCTTCCAAAATTTCCAGGAATTTAAAGCCTATTTCAACTGGATTAACAATTCTTATTTTCAATAAGAATATCTACTGATATCACTGCACATGAAATACAGAGTCAACCTACTCGACGATATTTTTTCATATGATAAATATCAGTTTTGTAATTATTTGTTACTAATTTGTAGTACTAGCAGTTGTCAAAACAGACCTAGGGTGAGCGTGACATCCTGGCAAAAGCCGGGAGAGGCTATCCATATTATTAACGTGTAATGAGATCGATCGTCAGTATCACTCAAACGGTAGACTAATAATGTTGACAGTATATCGTGCTTTGTTACCTGGATACGTAACTTCAGTATCACTCCACTGCTACTGGATCGATATCGTAAAAAGTACGACGTGCTGTCAAGGTCCAAGTTTTATACATGACAGAAAAACCACCAACCACAGCTAACACCTATTTGTTTTGATCTACCCTGATCCCCTGCACCCTCAAATCCAATTTTAGGCTCCCACCAAAATTTGATAGAGAATGATTAGGGGCCTTGAAAACATTTAAAAACAAACTTTGACAATTTTTTGTTTTGTTGTTTTGAAGATAGCTAACTTCGCTGCAACAGAACTGATTTTCAAAAACTTCCAAGCTTTTTCATCCTTATCACAGGAGTAACCTAATGTCAAGGTTTCATCAAAACCGGAAAACCACTTTCCGAGTTATAGCTACAGACAGACAGACAGATTGGCAAGCAGATAGACAGATGGATAGTGTTGTAAAAATAAATTTTACGGATAAACTAACAGATGTTTAGCAAGCACACTCGTAAGCTTTTTGAGAAATTCGTTCCTTCAAAAACCCTGCTCATTAGTAAATTTAGCGGATACATTTTCCTTGTTGCAATTTTAGTAACTCTTCAAACATGAATTATTTGATAACAGAATAATTGGCGTGCTTCATTTTTGATTACCTACCACCTGGATATCATTAGGTACATTATAAAATTCAGTGATAATACCAAAATTACTATCATTGTTTGCTGATCTGTATAGCCTCTTCCCATAACGTTAACAATTTTTCATTTCACTTCCGCTAGCTAATAAATAAACCAAAGTTGATGAATGAAATAAGTTCATGATCGCTTCGCTTACTCAAACTTTCTCGAAACAATAATAATATGGACTGAAATTTATCAGGCAAAATCGCCTTGACAGAGTCTCCAGGGACCTGTCATAACTTTTTGTTTCATTAAATTAATTCCAGATTAGTTGTAACATTACTTATACAAAGTGATACGTAGTTAGACGGGAGTGCAATAGAAAATACCACAAAATAACTAACTAACTAACAGATCACCTTCCTCTTATTTGTATGTTTTCTCTATGATCCCTTAGTGCTTTCTATTTTGGTAATTCAGACTTTTGAGAATTGTTAAAAAAATAATTCAGATGTCAAGTTTTTTAAACTGTTATTCAAAATACAGATGCAGATCCAACCTAATGGCCAACTAAGCTCCAGTCACAGGGCACTTCAACAAGGTGACTCTTTGCCAAAATAGAGCTAGCTGCTGATATAGTCATGGTGAGCTGGTTGCGTCCCAGGAGAAACGCCGCTAAGGAAGGGGCTGTGCAACGAGATCAGCTGTGGCAGCTAGGAAAAGATCGCCCTGTAGGTACTGCATGTATGCAGTTATCAAAACAGACTTATGGAACGCCTAGATCTTTCGAATTTGTCATGTTTTTGGTTACCGAACTTTCGAGATGGCACTTTGTATATATACAGAATCGTCGAGCTGTGACAGGAGGTTCAAACATCGACCAGTCAGAAACCAGAAGACGTGGATATAAATTAGTGTAGAAGTTGTGTTATTAGTAGGAATAAATTAGTGTTTGAAGAACGTAACAATAAAAAAAGAAAACTAATTTCATCTATTCCCAAATAATTTCCATAGTGTTTGGGATTCTCCGACTGTGGCATCTTCATCCTGTTGTTCAGTTTCTTAAGCACTAAAGACGCTGTTATTCTGTTATTGTATTGATACAAGCATCAACAGCAACTTGTTGTCAATCCATTATGTTTGTGGAGTAAGGCATCAAGTGTTAACGGTACATAATATCCATTATTATAATAATTAAATATTTGACCATAGATATGCTTATATATGTATGACATAGACATATGATTTTGTAATGTTGGCCTCACATGTGTTCATTACAGCAACGTATTGTTAATTTCCTTCAAATAAATATACTCCGTATGAGATAATAATGCATTATGATAACGAATATACGAATTAATTGTCGACTTCCATGATTCCAAATTGATTATTCCTAAGATCTCAGATCTTCCCAAGTATCCATAGTCATCTCCTGGCCTATTCTACAGCCCTGTCGGCTCAATGTTGCTCAGCTCTCCTCTAAAAAGATCATTAACTAAACTCGATCGTTTATCGGAAATAAAAGTCGTTAAAGTCGGTGGTTCTTTTTCTCTTTCATGTCGCCGAATGGAGTCTCAAATTGCCGACGGTAGCGAAAGGCTTTTCGTTTGTGTTGTATACGGTTCAAATATCAGTCAGTTGCTGCAACCATAGGAAAAAAATGTTTAAGTCAAAGACGACAAACCACGATACTTGAAGTTGCATTTCGTTCGGTTCGGCTTATGTTACGCGTTAGTTATGGATAACTGTGAGAGGATAGATGTCATTAAATTAACCTTGAAATGCTGCAAACTATAACTCGCGGGAAGCAAACTTGCCGTCAGGTCATTCCACGACGAAGTACTCCAAGTGGATGACATTTGGCACAGGCTTGTTCGAGGAGTCGGAAGTTTGTCTTGGTAAAGATCAGTTCATTGGGCTTCTCCATTGGTTGTTGTACTGATGAATCAAGGATATCAACCACAGAAGCATAATAATTGATTGCCTTCGATCACTGCGGTTGGAAGGTCAGTTTGTAATTGAGAAACTATGTTTTCTTGGTGTTTTATGCCATATACATCATTGAAAACTATTTCCGTCGGTCTGTTTGTCTGTCAGTTTGTTTGCATGCCGGTCTGTACTAGGTGCTGTAATCTTTAGTCACTCAATAGCACTAATGTGACAAGAACGAGAAAGCTTTATACTTTCGGAAATATGTTCAGTGGCGGCAAAGTAAAAACACTCTCACATCTCTTTTCGCTCGTCTTTGGAATTTTCCGAGGCCCGTATCGTTGATCGGCTTTCCATGGGGAGGGGGCTTAGAAAATGGGGGGTGAGATGGGCGAATGTGAGGATCTTTTAACATTTAGTTAATAAATTCGATTCAAGCTGTTATCTCTAAAATGATACTGTTATGTACAGCATCAACCTACTTGGTGACATTTTTTCAACGCGCTGCTGCTGCCACCAGTGCATGGTATTTCGGGATAGTAATGGCTTGCCCAGTTAGGATCAGCTTAAATGCTATTTCAAACAGTTAGTTCATCTATAAATTTAAAAGACGTCACTTGAAATACACATGTGACCACGTGGATGTCTCCTAATAATTCAAATTTAATTGTTTTTCAATTCCAACGTCTCTATCGCATATTCGATAGTATAAAATAAAAAAATACGATTCCTTTCAGGATGTTATTCACAGGGCAAAGCATATTTCCATAAACGACAAAAAAGTTACGCCAATTAGAGAATTCCCTGAAGGTAAAGAGATACTCTCGTAACAAAAAATTATAGCACACTGAAAGAGGATGAACAAGCTTGGCCTTTCTGCTGACCACTGCAACCGTAGCGGCCTCTCCCTGTTCGTTTTTAAAAATGGATTAGGGGTCGTCGGTTTTGTTGTGTGACTACAGCTGGGCAGGAGTGTTTATTCCTAGTCAGAGGCGTGACGGGCGACCTTCATTTTGATACAAATATGAGCTGGTATAAACGAGATAAATCAATGATTTGTCAGATACGTACTTTCAGAAGTTCCTAGTGAATCTGGAGGTGATCGGAGAGCTAAGAATAAGCTGAATTATAAGTTGAAAGTAATCGGAATTGAATAATTGTAAATAGTTGAAGAAAGTTCGGCCTTGAGAACTGCTTGTTGATTTGGAATTTGGACAATGATGTACTTCTGAGGAATATTAGTTTTTGAGGGTGTTTCAGTTATTAATTTTTAGCCTCTGTGTCCAATTAGTTAGGTAAAGATAAGTATAGCATAAGCTCCTCCTTATGATTTGTGTTGTCTAACGAAGAACAAATTATACCAATTATCAAGTGTATGCTCTCCACACTGCTAAAGACATACATGTTTCGTCTTTAGCCTAGACTCGTCAGTACAGCCTAGTGGTCTAACTGTAGAGAGCAATCTGGTGGTATATACGTAACCCAGTCAAGAGTGTGATAGCAACATCAACTCATCTCCAAATGTTGACACCCATTGGCAACTTACGAAGTCAAAGGTCCTAACACCTGGACTGCCTTGAAGCGGCAACAAATTTCCCTTACGACATCTGTCAACAAGGGATGTCGCTGTAAATCAGTTCACCCTTGTTGACAGATATCGTAAGGGACATCTGTTGCTGCTTCAAGGTAGTCCAGGTGTTAGGACATTTGACTTCGTAAGTTGCCGATGGGCGTCCACATAGAGGGCGACACTTGGAGATGAGTGGATGTTGCTACCACACCCTTGACTGGGTTGAGTATATACCACCAGATTGCTCTCTACAAACAGGCTATACTGACGAGTCTTGACGAGATGAGCTGCGGAGTGTATCAACACCCAAGGTTTAGGAAAGGGGCCCCGGAATGATGGGCTCTATAAACATTTTCAATGATGTACATTGTTACATACATTTTAACAATTTATTCATCTGATAACCACCGACACACACATAAAGTTGTCAACTTTCAAAATTAGACCGCTTAAATTTGAATGTCGTATACTCCGGTAACGGCAATGGCGAGTGAAGGAAAAGGAGTAGACGGAGGATTTAAGCAGCGTTAGCAGCGGATACATGTGTACACGCTTTGTGCAACTGAGAGCTGCTCTCTTTCGCTCCCGGCTGCAAAATTTAAGAGCTCTCGCAACTTACAATTAAATACTTGAGCAGTATCTGCAGATAATGGGCGTTTAATTTGCCATTCCGGCTGCTGCTTCACGGTACCGGAGCTCCAATGGAAAATACGTGGAGTGTGTGCGCATTTAATTCCAGGAGGATGGCTTAAAAACGATCTCCATTTCCGAAAAGCCTTGTCGTTTTTCGGATTTTGTTTTCACTCGCATTTATATTATCTGGGATTAGGGGGTTATCTGTGCATTTATAGTTCCGATTAGGAAAAAACCGGTCTTATAGTAGACTAATATATCCATTATGTGCACAGTAAATCGCATAGCGAATATAACAGTAGAGTAGATTGGAAAATTCAAGAGCAACAGAAAATATATTGCTGATGAAATGACTGTGGCCAAGTGTGCATACCAGCGTCATTTTTACTTCTTCATCTTCATCTTATATATTTTAGCTATTTTCTTATTAACTCTGAAAAGATAGACTGCAGAACTAGGGTTGATCAGAGGCTGTAGCGCATAGCATTTTCTTTGTCCTTGCAAGCGAAATAATTTGGGAATAATTTCCGTAGACGTAAAAGCATATGATGTTGTTAAAAATGGTTTATCCTCCAAGTGTCGCCCACTATGGGGACGCCAGCGGCCTTAGGGCTGAGGTGCTCAGCACAGCAAAGTTTGACGGGGAAGAGTGCTACTCAGCGGAATGATCGGATACTATGATCTTTATTAAAAGGTCTGGAAGGTTCGACACTAAGGAACTACCATGTCTGCCATAGTTCTAGTTGATCTTCGAGGTCGGCAAAAAGGGCCAAAGGTGCTAGGCATTGCCTCTCCATCACTACTACTACTACTACGAAGCTAAAGGTCCTAACACCAGGCTTTACTGACGAGTTTAGGGTGAAGACGAAACATGCATGTCTATAGCAGGTCTGATGGATAGTGGAGAGCATAAACTTAACTTAAGATATTGTTCTGTTGAAATAAATTATTTTTGTTTTCTATTTTTAATATATCACTGGGATTATAGTAGCCCCACCTAAGCAGCTATAGCTGGCAAATGTGTTTTTTTTTTCGGTCTCTATAAGCGTGATATACGCTCTAGACTGCAATTATCCACGTGAACGAAACCGGCAGTGAAGTGCAGCAAATAATGATGAGCGAGCCAAATTCCAGCACGCACCATAAACCTTTTCACCGGCACGACCGACCACATTTCATAACAGTATGTGAGGGGATTTCTGGTACCCGTTCTAATGGATTAGATGTTCGATCATAATAAATTCCTTCACAAAATATATCGACTGCTGCAGAAATATGCTGTCTGTACCAATGATGGAGATTCACTCAACAAAGTTCGGAATATGGAGTGGCGATGTGCAAGTTGTGTGACTTTGAAATTTGGCAAGCTTTATACAATAACTAGACATTGAGACAGGAAAATCATTTATTTTATTGAAAATATTAGAGATCCAAAAATATCTGCGAAACGCGTCACCGAAAGGAAAAGAGTTTTATTTGTGAAACACAATCCTTTTGTCTGCACGATATTTTAAATACCTCAGGTCATGGAATGTAAGAAATGAATGAAATAGCTTAAGGAATAGAATATGTTAAAGCATGAAACATTTGAAGGACACTATGTGCTAATGCAATTGCCAAAACATATTCCCCTATGAGAGAAAAAATGAAAAAGATTCGATAGTAGATGAACATGATTTTCACAATTATTTTATCTACATGATGGAAGAACCACTTTCATCATCTACAGAATTAGATAGAATAGAGATAGTCACTTTGATAAAGCCTGCCAAAACGTCAGTAAGGTACTTTTATTCATCATAATTATATGGTTTTAATTAACTACCGTTATAACTAAAGATAAATCAACAAAAACAAGAGGTGAATAAATTCGTTTGGATAGATCTAGAAAGTACAGGTTACCACAGTTAATTTTTTACAGTACTTGTTGAGGTCATAATATGAAATCGCGGTGATCTAGAGAAGGCGCTATCAGAATATTTCACTTAGGTTTCTATAATTCGGAGGGTCGTGGGGTCATGAACGACGTAATCATCTGAATAAGAACTAGGATATTACCAAAGGAATTATAATATGCATAGATATAGAAAACCAGAAGTGTAAATAGCATCACTTTGAAACTAGAAATTGGATTGGTAAGATGCTATATATTATCTGCTCTTCTATATCGTGTCGAAGAACGAACATTGACGGATACACTTCTCAGAAAGCTTGAGGCCTTTGAAATTTGTGTAGACCAGAAGGTCCTACGAATAAGTTGGTTGGATAGACTTTGTAACGTCATTTTACAATGAGGAGGAAGCGCAAACTGAAATATTTTAGTGATTTCTTGCATCACCCAGAGATATATACATAATACTTAATAATGCAAATCAAGATAATTGGGACAAGAGGAACAGATCTAAAAAGAACGTCAAGGCTTAGAAACCTGAGGGTATGGTTTAACAAATGCTATCTGCGTTCCTTCTCCGACCTGCCACCAACAAAGCTATAATAGCAAATATGATCAGGCATGGCATTGGGAAAAGAAGGAGAAGAACAACGATCCTTGTTGAAGTAAGTACAAATACAGTTCAGGTGAAGTTTCCAGTATTACAAAAGTAATAGTGCTACCTCCGTACTAAAAGTTCTCAACATAACTGTGGTGATAGTACAAAGTTAATTGAAATACTTTGTCGTAGAAGTCGCCCCACAATGGTTTATATAAAGTCGCTTCTGTCCTCCGGCGCTACGAATTGCACTGTAAATCCATCGAGCTCGTAAAACAAACCGCTTAAAAAAAGAGAAAAGAGCCGGGCGGGCTACCCATAAAATTCGTTAGCCTAAATATCCCAATTTGCGGACACTGCGTCGCACGAAAAAAATGTCCGCCATCCTCATTGTTCGCAATTAGGGGGGGTTGAAATTAAGCACATGCGGAGAGCATTTTGGCATAATACGCGTATTACAAAATGTGGTATGGGCGTTAGGGTCAACATTATCCTGCTTATTTAACCCGACGAGGAAGCATTATGGGGCCAAGAGTACAAGCGACAAGCATGCCTTTCTATTCAGATGCGTCATGATTATTTTCAAAAATGTGACATTTCTAATTTCATCACAAACGTATGAGCATAGAAAACTATCCAGAAGTGTGATCGGACTCAACATCACGGATCTCCGATAGTCCTGGCAGATTGCGGTGACTCACGCTATCCGACGGAAGTGTAAGAGCTGCTGAATCATATCGGTTTTAATGCAGTATATCGATACTGTTTATTACTGGTTATTGGTTCAATTTCCACGCTGGGTTTGCTGTAAACATGCTTGTTGCTAGCAATAACTTAGCTGGGGCCAGAAAATACCTTTGATTCAAAATGCGTTTGTCTATATTTTTAAATTTGCTTCAGATTTATGCATCAGTGAGTCTATTGAAATCCATTTTTTCTGATATTAAGTGTACCAATTTGTGACTTCCTAAATATAAGTTAGTGCGTTCCCATGAATGTTTAGATCGGTTCCAAACTTTATTGGGTCTGCAAGAAGCCATTTTCGCGCACTAGGATTTAAAATTCTGAATCTTCAATGCGGTGTCCATCAATGAATGGCATTTGGCAGCAATTCTTGATTTTGAATCAGTTTGACAAATTACTAACCTATTATCTTCTTTGCTTTCACTGAAAATTACATGAAAATCCGCCTAGATGATGAAATAAACTAATCCTTACTTCTTTTGATGGAGAATAGCAAGGCTTCCAAGGAAAGTAATAGTTAACGACATTGTTTAAATAAAAAAAATAAAAACAGACTTGGGAATAGCAGAGAAATAAACTTTTGTGAATCATATTTTTTTCCTTACTCTGCGATGTTTTAGGTTAGAATGAGCAGTCAGAGCTCTTAGTCGTTCGTGTATTGATTCTAAACAATCCAGGATGAGATCCCAACGCTAAATACTGTCTGTTGGAACGAACCCAGCATGATACGATGACACTATAAATGAAACGTCAGTTATTACTGCGCTATGGATTTTTCCTAATGCCGGAAAACCAGGTCAAACTTCTCGACAAATCCCAAGAGCGATATCGAATGTTCTTATTTTAGGAATATTCACCTCATTTGACACAGATCGGGTATGCAGCTTGCTCTGGCTAGATCGACGTATATACGTATATCCAACGTCAATAAACAGAATCTATTTTGGGGCTCTTACTTCAAATATTTCCAATCTGCTGAGGCATATTGGAATTTGAAATAATATACGCAGGGTTATTGAAATGTAAACACTTTTGGAAATTAAGTAGGTCCTGATGTGCGCTGGCCATCAGATTATTTACAACTAAACCGTTTTTACGGTAAGACTTGGTTTGATGTTTTGTTACATTTTCAACTTGCAAGTAATTTGTAGTCACTGAGAGATAGAAACATGGAGCAGATGGATGATTTACAAGTAAACCCAAAAACATGGGTATATTTACGTACAGTAATATATTAACTTCGAGGCGTTGCTGGAGAGCTTTGGTTAAATTGCTCGCCTGGTCAGAGTCAGGGATTGCAAGGAGGTATTTGAAAGAAGCCAAAATGTATATAGTACAATCTGTTGACATGCTGATTCTCCTTTTAGAACGCCTTTGCAGGTTCTTCAACGTTTGGGGCGAATCAAAATTATGCCTCATCCGAAATTTGATAATTCTCTCTAATACGTTCGACAATTTCTAAACCAAGCGACAATACACAAAATTGAAGCGATTAAATAATCCTTTTGACGGGATTCCCTTAGCATCGAAACCTTAAAACACAAAGACAATTCACGTCCGATTCTTCATGTAATTAGAAGTTTCGTATATCAGATTTATATTCTGGAAAACGAACCACAAAAAAAAAACCAACTAAATTACAGATTATGCCAGCTCCAATTTGAATTTCAGTAATTTTAGGCTGGTTTGCAATTTGTGGTAGACAAGGATCGATACAATAGGCCTACACATATTAAACACTTCACAAACATATGTGCCTCTGATCATGATATATTATCAAATTTGCGTAGAACACACTGACCTCAACCCGTTACATGCAGCTACACATAACACATACTTTCAGGATAGCTGTGGAAAAACAAAAGTATCTTATATCTCATCTGCTCTGATAATAATAATCAAGCTATTGTTATTTTTTGACTCTATTCTTGTGTCTCTTTTTAAGACCACAACACAGAGAAACATGGTTGGTTTATAATCACATATTATAACATGCTACTAGTGCAATGTTAATTCCCCACTCTGTATAGAAAACTATAATTGTTGACGATGCATTATGCTTACATCTTTCATAATGATACCGTGTATTAGAAATAGTTGAAAATAAAAGTTTGAAAGGAAAAGTTTATTTTGGTCTTTTTAGCGCATTTAAATAAAACCGTGTTTTCGAAAGAGTTTTTTACTTTCAATTTATTCTTCAATCTTCGTTTTCGCTGGACAGGTCTTGAAAAATCCCAGTACTCCAAATTTTCAGACTGATCAGAGCAACGGAGTTTATGATCACCATCTTTTCTCTACTCTTATAAGTATTCGGCACGTCCTTTCATTTGATACCCAAATTGTAGAAAAGCATGAAAAACTTAGTCCACCACCCTCAGAAGTGCGCCATATTGAATTAAGAGTATCTTCACTTTTTTTCGAATTATTTTCAGCAAGCCCTTCCATTTATAGCCATACTTTAGGTGTGCATTAAAAATAACTAGTCCGCCATCTTGGGTGCTCCGCCATGTTGGATTTAGAATGACGTCAGCTACCATGCATTGTAATCCAAACTAAACGTGTATACAAATTTTCAGCTCAATACTTTGATTCAAAATTGAGTTGCATGCTGTTTACGCCAGCTCCTTAAAGATGACGTGCCTGTCTGACGTGTCTTTCTCACAGGTACCAGATGTCTATAAATATTACGGTTAGTAGCATACGACGGGTATATAAAAAAATAACTAAATAACTAGGTATATCTCCCTCTAAAGATGCTAATATAGTTTATCAAAAACTTGTGAGATATTTTTTAAAAGTGCTTTAGCGAGTGGTAAAACTGTATAATATTTATGATTGCTGCTCCAAACTATCCAGTATCATATAAAAAGTTATTTATGCCGACTTATCCGAGTTGTCATACACGTCACATCGACGCTATCGCTTTTTTTATACAAACAGTCGATACGCCGGTTCCACATCATCATTGAATGAAACTGTATCTCTGTAACCTATATTCAATGTGAATGTCTGGCACTTTATTAGTTTTCGAGTACTGTTGTACAGCACACATACAGCACAGACCTGTGTTCAATCGATATCTATTTTGTCCTATCGTCTGCGAATGTAAATTTAATTACGCATGTACACTCCATTTGAATTAAATCTTATTACAGCGCACAAACCAAATTTTAGATTAAAATAAATATTAGCGTTCCGCATTATTTATTGTTTGGAGCTTATGCAGTAAATAACGGTTCTAGTTTAGTATAAATTGAGTCCCGTTGACAAATGAAACACGCACATGAAAAATAAGTGTGCTTCACTGGATAAATAATTGCTGTTGATACATTCTGTTGTTGCATCCCCGACATTGTATAGGAGGGTGTGCGACGATTTTTCCAGTTAATTTTGAATGAATTTCGGGTTGGTGGTTTTTGGTAAGGGAAAATGTTTATTTTCCCCATTGTCGGCTGAACATATGGATGGAAAATTCTAGTTCCGCGTACAGACATTGAAGCTTTGACATCGCAAAAGAGAAGATTGAAAGATTACCATACGTGCGAGAACTACCCCAACGATGGTCTGATCTTGTAGAGTTAGTAGCTGTTCCAATGAATTCAATTCTGGAGCGGAAGTGAACCCCAGCTTCTGGAACGACGTCCCATCAAGGACTACAACATGATTGTGCCATGATACGAGGGTCACGCTGAAAGTTTTTTGATACAGAACAACTACAAGGTTTTTTTAAAAAACTTTAACCAGTTTTTCCAACATATTCTCCTTCTACCTCAATACATTTACGCATTCGGTAAAACCACTTGTCAAATTCTTGTGACCAACGTTCTTTTGGAAGGTTGCTAATTTCCGCCTCAAATGCAGCGATTGCCTCTTCATCGGTGGAAAAATAAGGATAAGGTGGGTGAGGCAACAGTTTGACACCCTGTTCTGCAAAAAATCGAGTGTTCTAGCAGCGCTGTGGGCGGGTGCGTTGTCATGGTGCTATTGAATACCTCGCAGACCAGTCTTTGGACGGCTCTTGCATAGTTCTTGGAATACTACAGGAACACATTTGGTTATATACCATTCAGAAGTAACTCTGCTTTGATTTTCCAAGTCTACAGTTGTGATTTATCCACTTTTAGAAAAAAAAGATGCGACCATTTTCTTTCCAACACTCTTGGAACAACGGATTTTTGTTGGAGGCTGCTCACTTTCAAAGCGCCAAACTAATGACCGCTGTTTAGTTTCGGAATCAATATGATATAACAATGTTTCGTCTCTGATAACGATGTTAAAAGTGTTTTTACTGTGCCCATTATCAAATTTTTCAAGCACAAACTTGTTGTTGTTTTTGCTCACTGGTCAACAAATGTGGCACCCATCTGGAACACCGCTTCCTTAGACGAAGGTGATCATGAATGATTATTCGGACCGCTGCCAATCCAATCCCCAGAGAAGCTTCAATCTCGATGTAGGTTATATGTCGATCTTTTTCTACAATATTTTACACAGCTTGTACAGTTTCCGGAGTAACAGCAGTGGGCGGTCGACCTGTGCGAGGTCCATCATCGAGTGAGACCCGGTCCCTTTTAAACTGAGCAGACCAATTGAAAACTGTAGCCCTAGAAGGGGCAGAGTCCCCAAAGCAACTCACTAAACTTTCGTGACATTCCACTTGTTTTAGTCTCTTTTTATAGTCGTACAAAATCATGGCTCGATGCTTGCGACTACCCGGTTCCATTTTCACGTTAAAATTCGGCCAACACTTAGATACATTCGAGACCGTAGCAAGGCAACTACTGAACGATTGAAATGCTGCCTTTGCGTGTAAGCTCTTACAACTTCAGACAACGTAGATGCTTGCTCAAACTTGTTTAAACTTGTATAGATAAGGAATATCTAAGACTTTCAGCGTGACCCTCGTATTGACGTTACTTCCCAAAAGCTTGATAGAAGATGATTCAAGTATTAGGCGTCGCTCCATCTTTTGAAGGCTTTAATACACAGAACTTTGATGTGAGAACGGACAAAATACTAACTTCAAGGATGGTATCATATTGTCAAATACAGAACACCAAGAAAAATTCACATATTCTCTCTCTCTTTCAATGCTGCAAGCATCAAACGTCCAATATAAAATAGTTCCTCTTATCACACAATGGCATAATAATAATAAAATCAACAAACGGATCGTTTATGGCGGCTGACCTATCCACTAGACACTAGACAATAAAGAGAATTGAGGGCAGCGCAGTAAAATATTTTAAGAGCCTCAATATCCAGCACAATCAACATAACTTTTTAACGTCCTCAAACGGAGAATGCCAGACGCAGAACGCTCGTATTATAGTCACTCTAAGTGCAGTTTACTTCCACCTCATCTAATTAAGTTACACATTTTTATTTTTCCTATTCAATAAATAATAAATTTTAAAAAAAACTATAATAGTAAAAACGGGACAGCGAGTTCGAAAGAGTTTATGAGTTATTCATTTTCATGACTTCGTCGAAAATATTTATGGGTGTTCCATATTAAATCAACGTCATCAGCCTCATGAACCTTTACTGCAGAATTGTCAATTGAAGTAAACCGAATAAGGACACCCAGAAGAATGTTGGTGTCAAAAGTTTTCAATTCATTTGTTCCAACTCTGGGTGTACACACCATAGTTTTCACATGATCATTTGATTATATTCGCTATTTTATTTTCAATGAATATTTAATTCATTTTGTTTTCATTATGTTTACTCCATAACTCCTAATAAATAATTTTGTACCACGGTATTGACAAACGCTCATCAAAACGATAAATATTATTGCTCGAAGCTACGTATTGCTAAATTGCTAGGTTTTCCTTTTTGTTTGATGTTGATTGTTTCAATACATCGAGTAAATGCATCCTCTTCATGATACACAGTCCTCCTGAAACGTTTTTGTTCTGGTCTTAACCTAGTCTCTCGTCAGTGAAGCTCGTAGGCCGACAGAGATTAATTTGTATACCTATATACTAATTTGTATGCCGCTAAACAGATGAGGATGTAATTGCAATATACACTAAGCGTAGCTGTACTTGAAGAAGAAGCGTTGACTTGCCCAATAAACTATAGCATTATCCAATGGTATTAAAATAACAATTTCCTTCCAGTCTAACAAGGGAACCAATTCATGTACCTAAGGATTTAAACTTGCTTGGTATCTAGATATTTTGATTGCAGAGCAACTTTTTTAAAGATAAATAACAAGAACTTATATAACGAGAGGTGAAACTACCTAAACCCTGAAATAAATTTCTTCGTATATTTTTTAGAGCCAAATCGATAACTACTTTTTTTTAATGCATACCTACATTCGATTGCAGCAGTTTTTGTCTCATGCAAGTGTATCTGTTATGGTCTTTGATTGAAAAAATATCCTGACGAATCTTGCGATATTGATTCCCAAACACCCTATAGAGTTG
Organism: Bruchidius siliquastri; assembly: GCA_949316355.1. Classification (NCBI taxonomy): domain Eukaryota; kingdom Metazoa; phylum Arthropoda; class Insecta; order Coleoptera; family Chrysomelidae; genus Bruchidius; species Bruchidius siliquastri. The sequence continues at coordinate 36,414,721 of OX438533.1, read as the reverse complement.
ACATCATGACAGAAAAGCTATGGAAAAAATCTAAGCTAAAACTATTCGTATTCAACTTTCGATAAAGATGATTCTGCTTTTTCAGTTTCTTTTTAAAGTTTATATGAATGAGTTATTGGAAACATTAGCTATACCGACTTATTTTGACCTCTTCAACCTACCGCAGCTCTTTATCCACAGAATTTCGGGACAGCCTATATTATCAGGTTCCTAGTAGGAAATGTTATTTTAAAAATATAGAACAAGAAGCTAATATTTGAGTATTTTAAAACGAAACCAGCGGCGGTAATCTTATTTTGGTCACCCTTTTATATACCTAGAGCAAAATCAACCTGAAATTAATACTTAAAATATAATACACTAACAAAGGAAAATCCATCTACAAACAATTCCTGAAGTGGTCTACTAAAACAGATGCTATCGTTATAAGACCACTTATATAATTACGTGACGTCATCGACTATACCTCAAGTATTTCAATTCAACCACAACAGGTAATCGAGCGCTATTGACAACAAAAGCGTCTATCTGCTTAAGTGGCAGTATATTATAATAAGTAGAGAGAAATTTAAGGGTTCTAAAGCAACCCCACTTCAGCTCTGTACATCGAACTGAGCAAATTACACGAGGACGACAAAATTAGCGAGCCGACGTCTGCTATGAGGCTGAAATCATTAATTTAGTGACGAAGTCTAATATTCCTCATTACACGAATTCTATTACTGACTAGAGCGGAGACCCTTCAGAGAGCAGCTACCCTGTTTGGCCGACTTTCAGAATCTCCCAAAGCCTCTTATGGCACAGTCATTGTATTATAAAGTCACAGGATGACAGCATTGCAGATATCAGTCAGAAAGTTTGTAAAATGTATCCTGCGTTCTGTGTTGTCACCAGCAACATATCTTGCAATTAATTATAAAATACAATATATAAGGAACCTAGATACCGTAGTGCATTGGCCGAGCGGCTTCAGCGTCAGCACGGAAGGCGGGAGACTCGGGTTCGAGTCTCATCCGCACCAAAAACTTTTCTAGAGTAGAACAATAAAAAATATAATTCTGAAACGTTCTGTCATACACGATGTCCTTACTGCATGATGTAATGTAGCGCTGTTGCCAGATGTAACTTCTGACGATTTGCGATATTTGACGAATATGATAAAAATCATTATTATAGAGCAGATATAACAAAAAAATGCTAACCTAAATGAACGATATCTATACCACAAAAGCCTAACATACCTGGACAAATGAAAACAAACAAACTAATAAACCTAACAAAATTTGACGAAATGCAATTTTCCTTTGTAAACGTACACACAATGGGAACCTATACCATTCATTACGTATGCAAAGCTATCATTCCATTTTGTTGCGGTTGGTTAGGTTTTGGTAGTTTATATTAAGTTTCATGTGTTTAGGTATATGTCGACTTGTTTTTTTTTCTTGAAAATATTGTTCGTTAAGTTAGCTTGGCACAGGTGAAATATATTTAGGGTAGAATTGGTTTCGTTAGGTGTTCTACGATAGTTCATTTCACACACATTCGTGCTTTATTATAATACTTTTTGTCTCATATCGCAAATCGTCAGACATATGTTACCTCTGGCAATAGCGCTGGGTTTCAATTCGTTTGTGCTACTAGCATATACAAGAGGGGGGTTAATGGGGGTAATTGCCCCACCCCTTAGATTATTGGCCAAATATTCTATTCTATTTTGTTTTTTTGGCCTATTTTGTTCAGTTAAATCCGTTTCCTTCATATTTGTGAACAACTCTGATTTTTTTTAATAAATAGTAGGATTCTGGTATCATTGAAATCAAAATAAAATTTCGCAAATCTTCCGACTCAAAATCAGCTGCATTCTTTAGTACGATTTTATAAACCCCATAGCGCGACCGGATCAAATATTCAGCAAGATAAGCGCTCATTTGTACGTATCAAAGGGACAGGACGAACGTAAATGTTTCTTTACCCTCTTTCAAATAAGCTAAAGCACATAGTATTCATCTGTTTGACCTCATTCGAAAACACACCATGATGCCTCCATTGTGGCGGGTCAGAGCTCAAAGAATCCTCTGTTTCACTTGCTTTTAACTTCTCTTTATTTATTATAATTACTGTTAACATAGCCTTCCTATGTTGCCCCAACTACCTCGACGAAGGTCTGAAAAAAAAATGGTGAAAGCATAAATAAACTTCATGCCCTTTTACCCTCCCAAGACTGAGGTCCAGATACGCCTTTCGTTTGTGTAATGTGTATAACACATGCAGATGCATAGCGACATTGTTTGTTGTTTTATGACGTGTAATCCCCAAAATAGGAATTTTCTTTGTTTTTCTAACATGAAAAACATGGATTAACCGCACTCGTTCTGTTTCACCTCAGACCTTAAAATAAAATCATAATACCCTTCGTTGGGTATGAGCATCAATTTACTTATTTTTAGGTTTATTTATTCAAAATAGTCCGCTTAAATAGCGGTTATACTAATATATTATACCAGGTAACGGCCATACCACGCTGAAAACGCCGCCTCTCGTCCGATCGGCGAAGCTAAGCAGCGTCGGGCGCGGTTAGTACTTGGATGGGTGACCGCTTGGGAACACCGCGTGCCGTTAGCTTTTTTTTTCAGTTCTTCATAGTTTTACATCAGTTTTTAGTCCGGGTAGCAGTGACCATTTGCGGTCTTATTAGGAAGTTAGGAATTCTAAACAAAATTCATGAATGAATAGGAAGGGGGGTTCCACTACGCTTATTTTCCCTTTAAGAGCAACAGTTCTGTAGTAGTGAGAGGTTTTCTATAATTATAAAAAAATCTAGCGAACCTTTGAGGATGGCAGGTGAAACTCACATTAAAATTGTATATATAACTTCACGATAAGCGCCGCGGTTTTTCCGAGATGACATCTCTGATGCTACAACGCCTGAGCTATCCTTCTGTCTCGGAGACGGTCGCCTCTTATCAAATCCAATTTAGTTAGTATGCATCGAGCGCACCAGAGAGCGCCTCTGTCCTCGGCCGGCCTCTTCCCGATGGACTATCCACCTAATAAGATTTTACAATTCATAACGGCGGAAATGATTGCAATTCTGATGCCTGGGTTAATAAGTTCTCCTTTCTTTACACCATAATGGGAGGGATGCTTCTGCTGATGAGCCAATTATTACTTTTTCTAGAATATCTTTTCTTTTATTGCTCCTCGGTGTGCCTTTGTGGCATGAAATTACTCCGAATTTCAATTCTATTTTCAGAACAGTTCTTCCTTTTCTCTTTGATATCGTGTACAAGGTAATTGGTATTTATGTCTGATGGAAAAACTGGGAAGATGCACTTGATGTTTCACTTTTTGGAAGTGGAAAATAATACAATACAATTCTTCAACAGAACGGGCGAGAAAGGGTGCAGTGTTCTTTCTTTATTTTGGGTCTGTTAAGCTGAGTCTTCTTGATGTACTGGTTGTATTTGGGCTTCCCTTGGTGGAGGGCCTTCTTTAGTCATGGCGGCCTTCCTTTTTGGCTTAGCAGTCTTTTCGTCTTATCAAGAGTTACTTGGCCCTCTTTTTTATTGTTTTAGATTTGGCTTTGCTGAACACCGCCTTAAAAGCATCGAAAATCACAGATAAGAATCACTATGATATATTCTAATGATTATTGAATGGTATATCTCGTTATGTTGAATGAACATTATAAATTACACATTTGTACAAAGCATCAGTAGTGATAAATATCTTCAAACACCATGCCTTAATGAAGTGCCTCCTAGTCTAAGGTATTCGTGTGTCAGGTCAACTGATATATTATCGCGAGCAGTAATAACAGTGGATACATGAGATGCGCTAGAGTAATAACGTTACATACTATATTTTGGGGCGCCGTCTAGATCGCATACCTCGCTATCTCTCGTGATGCTGCATGGCCGAAGGCAGTTCCTCCAGCCCTGCTGGTGAATGATCTGAGATTTTTCCGCAGTGAAGGAAGGGTGGTAATAAGATACGTTTGCTGGTTCAAAAATTTCAAATGAGCACTAAGCTTGTACTCACATGCATGTATTACAGTGCTACCCACTCTAATTTTGTGATATGATTTTTGGGTGTTACATAATTGAAAAATCTTGTCACTCATTCCCAACGTCGTGTTCGTCGGTAGGATTGTCAGTCTGAACACATAAAAATAAATTATCAGGCCAAGAATATGTGCTTTAATTCAAGTATACGATATATAAACACGCAGTGCCATAATAATCGTAAAGTAAGAATACCGTATTTTCTATCATGTAGAGTTGACAGATTTCCAATTTATTATTGGTATAAATTTAATTTTTATGAGCTGTTATCAAGGCTTCTGTTGGTTCCTTAATCTTAAAAAAGGTATTGTACAAATAAACAGAACATAAAAAATATGTACCTGCACTTAAGCCAGAAGATATACGTCCGCCATTGGTAATAGAGCTCATTCACAACTCACATATCATATTACACCAACACCTGTTCGCTTGTACGAGATCCTCACAGTAGTCGTAACTCCAACCTTTCAACAGCTCATTCATCCTGAGAGGTGGTTGGTAAAAATTAAATCCAATGCAAAATAACAGGCGTGAAGATAGAAACAACGTTGAAATGCTGTTGACGAATATGGCGATGCGAAATAAGTAAATGAATTACTTCGAGCGAATTCTTCATTGAAGTAAATGGACCTGCGTTGGAAAATATGATAACCTTTTGAAAAGAATATGGAATACTTGTTAGAAAAGCATTGATATCTTAATTGTGAAGGAAATTATATTTTCCTTTAATTTATATTTCTTTAGAATGAGTATTGAATTCGAAAATATACTTTTCTTGGTTCAAATTACAGATAATTTTCTTATCAAGTAAATTGTGTTATAGTGAGATCAGATGTTCTTGTCCTGAGTATACGTTCGCAAGAATATCACAATTCTTGAATTGAGAATTTCTCTTCAGGCCTTTGGCCGTTGCTTTTTGGTGCCGCGAAATCTCAGTAACTGAGAGAAAGTAAGTTGATAATAAGTCCTTACCTTCAGTAATTCCAATATGTTTTTATAGAAATTCAAAATATCGCTAGATCCAACATACAATTCCAATATTTATTTTTAAAGTGACGCCATTGCGTAGGAAGTACAGCGTCAACCTACTTGACGCCAATTTTTAAATTCATTTGCTCATATAGTGCAAGTTATACGGAACTTCCACTGATTCTTGCAAATTACGTATTGTTTGGTCACGTTTGTAGGCATTTCCAAGCATTTGTGAGCATTTGACAACACTGTTTGGGAATGCTCCTTTGGAGATGGAACCTGCTTTATGTCCTATATTGGTTAACGCAAATGTTCGATATGGTCTCCATTTCCACTCAAAGTCTCTTTGCGAAAGCAATCCCCACAGACCTCTATATTTATAGTACACAATTTTATTTAACAGAAATGTTTATCACAACCTTTTGGACATCCATCCGAAGATTCGAACGGTTTTCGTGCGTGCATGGATTCGGAAGCTCCCAGCTAAAAGGTAGCGTGAGTTTCTATCGTGTCCCATGAGCTTTCTTTGCGGAGTTCATAACAGTGAAGTTCTATATTTAATTTTGCACTCCCAGCGGCCGATAAGAGTTATATTTATGACTGCACCTCAGTTCGTATTGGAGTAGAGTGGCTTTATCAAACTAAGCAACGACTTCGTACATAACGAGGTGAGATTGGGTAATTGAGGTAACAGGCTGCATGTCTAAGGCAGCCCGCAGTAATTCATACAAATTAGCATTCAGAAAGTCAGAAAAAACTTGGGCCACTTCTGGATTTGCGCTCGAACGTTCTCATTGCCCGTATCTGTGCATATCGTTCGCATCTCGAAGTACAGCGGTGCTAGTGTTTGGGTCAGTAAAGATCTCCGCCGCGGTCATTGAAAACAAACCTCTGCATCAAACCATCATAGTTGTACTATGTAGTCCGCAGCCATGATATTTACTCACTGAATCGTAAGATGGAAGCCGATATACAACATGGTGTTCAAAAACCATTTTGTGGACTAGCAAGGAACGTTGGCATGAGACAATAATTTGCTCTACCTGTACTTCAAAATACGAACGACTTGCACAGTTTGGAATCTAGAAGATGAATGACTATTGTAAGAGTACACCTGACGCCATTAATTTCCAGATTGGTCAAGTAAAGTGTTCACTTAGCTCACTGGTAGAGCATCTGACCGGCAATCAGAAGATGGTGGTTCGAGTCCTGCAGTGGCTCAAGTTTTTTCGAATGGATTTTATGTCAAAATATAGGCAAAAGCGACGATCTATCTTCATCATAAATTTGATGTAACCAACAGTATAGGTTATTAAAAACGAAATATTATCGAGTTGGAATATATCTAATTCCACAAAAAATATTTTATTTGGTCCCACTACCTATAGACTGATCTATTGCCTTGATGTTACAATATACTTTCCACGACAATCAGCTGGGAGTATTTTAATCGCAAAAGAATTGTCGTCGGTCTGTATGTCTGTACCCTCTATAACGCGGAAAGTAATTTTTGGATGTTGACGAAACTTCTACCCTAGGTTATTAGTATGACAATAACAAGATGCAGTTTTTGAAGATCGAGTCTGTGATTTTGTAACACTGGTTGAAACTTCCATTATCTTGAAATTTTTTGCGTTTCACTTTTCGATTGATGTGGTATCCCCAATCAGGTGATGGTATTTCACCTGAAGACGTTTGAGCATATCACATCATTCGAAACGTTGTGAAATCTAAAAATTCTCAATACCATGGAAATCCGAGCACTGTGAAACATCCACATTTTCTACAAATTTTGAACATTAGTCAGATTCTGTAGTGACGAAGTTATCGTCAAATACGAAAAAAAATAAAAAAAGCCTATCGACGTCTCGTAGGCCACTTATCATTTTTTTAATTATTGGTGAGGTCAAAAATTGGAGTTGGAGGGTGGTGAGTGTAGATCTCAAAAAAGAGATGTTGGTAAACGTTCTTCTATCATCTGAAAATGTTTAACCGCGCTATTAGTTCGTATTTTTGTTATAATGATCCAAGGGGAGCAGAGTAGCTAAGCATCGATATATAAACGAATTTCCTAGGAATTTTGGAAGCTCTTGTAAATCGTAAAATATTTAGTCTTCTGTTTGTTTCAATATTTCTGTACTGTGATTCAAAACATCAACAGCTCCAAAAGCTGGTTCAAATCTTTATTTCCAATATGATACCACAGCGTCAACCTACTTAACGCCATATTTTCCAGCGACACATTCAAAATCGCCCTGTATGCATTTTCGTGTATTTACCGACATTCAGCGAGCCTTCAAGTGGGCTCCCTGCTATTTCGCTGTCCGCCGACAGATTACGTAGGGGATTTTACTTCTCACTGGGGATCGCATTATAAGCCCTTTTAAAATGAATTTCCTCGCCGGCACCAATAAAACAGCGACGACAGAAAAAATAGAGAAGTTGGGAAAAGTGATCGATCCAGCAGGCGGTGGTTGGCAGCTCGCATAGACGAATAAAGGTCATTAGGTTGCCGAAAGACGTGTTATAATTCGTCCATCCCAAGACGGGCGGGAAGGAAGCGTTCCAAGATAGGATTGGCGATGTCGAGGCGAAAAGCACGCTTGCATTCCTTACGGACATCAATCAAATGCGGCGTAGCTCCTTTCTATATTTGCAGCGGCGGAGGCATTGTAGTCCAATATGTAGGGGGGTTGAGGTCAGACAAATTCATAACAGGCTGAAGGTATGCACGTATGCAACCCATCTGAAACCAGTTCAGGTTCTAGCAATTTTGTTTTTGGCAAAAATGTATATATAATACCATAATACCTTTCTCATTTATCTTGAAAAATACAAGAAATTCTTGACAACTTGTCTGACAGAATGAATGCTGTAAGATATACTCGTCCTATATTAATATAGTTTCACTAGATTTTACATATTTTTTCCGTTGAGATCGTTAGAATATACGTCGGGCAAACCAGTAAAGAAGACATCAGATATAAGGCAGTGTCCAAGCAGTTAGGACCTCGCTGAAGATGCCAATGGGCAATGGGCAATGGGCAAATCCTCTCTACAGGTCAGGTTAATCTGGCGAGTATAGGTTAAAGACGAAGCATGCATGTTTATAGCAGGTCATACCACTTAAAAAATAATCTATCAAAATGAAAATAAATCACTTCACGTCGCAATTACTCTAATATCGCTTCTGTTCAGAACATATCGATTGGTGATTTTCCTCCTTTTCTTAAAATCAGTTTTCCCTTAAGTAGCATATTACATATAGTCATCCCAGAAAATAGCATATATCTCTGTACATATAAACCAACATTGTAATCTTAAAAAAACTTTGCTACTTATATATCGTGAAGCTACAAATGATATCAGTCATAGAGACGTAAAATATGTAATTTGGACTTTCTGAGTGTAAACACCACATGGTATCCAATACGGTATTTAAATCAATGATAGCAATCTTAATAATTGAAGGAATGCTGATGGTTGCGAGTTATCCAGATCTAATTCATAGGGTTACCATAGTTTCAAATGGGTCTAGACTGAAGCTCAATATCAAAGACAAATGTGATAATTTTCACTAAAACGTCAATACAACCTGGAGTAACAACAGCTTATGGTGAACAACTTGAGAGAACCAACAGTGTCACCTACATTGGTTGTAATCTAAATGAAGGCAGCTGGGATATAAGCGCAAAGAAATTAGAATACGAATAGAGAAATTCAAAGATGCGTATTTCAAGATAAGAAAGATCCTTTTAACTAGATTTATAAGATGCCATATTACATGTCTTTTCTATTTAATATGGTAGCGAAGGCTGGACGTTGACAAATACACTTTTCAGAAAGCCTGAAGCCTCTAAAATTCCAGGGCTAGGTCGAAGAAGATCGTCATGGGTTAGAAACCTGAAACAATAGATAACATATCTTCTGCATCCCTATCCCAAGCTGCCACCAACAAAATTATTATATCCAATGAGGTGTACCTGCAAAGTTGTTATCATTATTAAATGCAGTAATTTTTTCATTGATTCTTATTCTTATAACATCTCATGACTAGCATCGTGATATTTTACTTTCTACAACTAGTTATGAAATGTCAAAATTTTCATCGATTTCAGAAAATGTCAGAAATAGAAAAAAATTAGACACAGATGAAAGATCTAAAAAGTAGTTAATCTGTTAACTCCAACTGACAATGGCTATGGAAAACGGTATCCCGCTCATATATCTATAAACTCAACATAATTGTACCTGCTTAAAAACAATAAATGTGCCACCCATGGTAGCGCGTCAAAACATGGATTTTCGTTTGAAATGGATGATATGGGGATCATTGGCAAAAATATCGCGAGCAACGCTACACTGGGATGTATCCAGCTGGTAATCATTCCAAATATCCTCCATTTTGGTATGTCTGTCATCTTGCAAATACAATAGTTCGAGGTGGGATGGTGATACGTCAGTTTTCTATAGATGACGCTATTTCAACATCCGGAAAACAAACTGCTGTAGTATCTCGCTAGCGGTAACACGAAGGTAGGAGCGCTGATGATGATATTGAAGTTCTGTAAGGAATTTATAAATAAAATGATTCTCCTTTACATACGCTATAAGCAAGACTGGTAACGTAGTGTTGAGGTCCGTTGACACTAACAAGCCTTTAGGTGTGGAAATGATGTTTGTCATTATGGTGGAGCAATATAATACCGGAGCTTGCTGCTATACTATGTCGCCTCATTGAGGTGCCTGTCCATTGAGTATCTCCCAAAAGACTTTCACCTCGACCTTAAAATGTTGTAAACTGTAACTATCGGCAAACAAACTCCATAGCAACAGACGACGTTATATATTACGGAAACCTCGGAAGCATTCGGCGGCTTTCGGCGATAGGCCGCTGGCGAGAATTTTGAACAGCGAGTTTGGTGTCAAAAATTAGAAACGTCAATGTCCGACACTGTGACCTAACCTCAACAAATCTTTATTGTTTTGGTGATTGCCTTTCAAAATGAGTAATTTATTGTTATTTGTTTGTTATTTTTGTGAATGAGTTAGTTAAGGATGATAATATGCTATAGAACTGTTTTTAGTGTTAAGAATATGCTTCTGTTATATTGTGAGTACTTGAGTACAATAGGTATCTGGGAAAGTAAATTGGTTATTTGTACTGTATTGCAAAATCTTCATTTAACTGTTAATTTGAATGTATAACTTTGATAACTACATAGAATTTTGTTTGTTATGAACCAATAACATCAATAAAAAAAACACTTCCGATTAGTTATTGAATGCAACACTTTATTAAAATAAAAAACATACTAATATTGAAGTCCTTTATTTAAACTCACTTAGCTTTAATAAATCTGCCGTTTCGATTACAACCCGTAAGAAGAAACTGCAAGAAACTGACGGGTGATTTAATTTTGAAAACAACTTTATCATCCTAGATATCTACTAAGATCATTCTATATGTATTATAATACAGTAATTATTACCTTACACGGCTCACACTCCTACAGAATATATCTGCATATATTTATATAATTTAATATTTATATTTTGTACAACGTGCACACCAAAAATTACAGTTTATACCTACATCCAAATAAAACCTAAACCATAACTACAGAAATACAATAATAAAATATTTCATAATAATTCTAAATACACAAACAAGTCCTGCCACCATTACAAGCCATACAAAATAAATATAAAAACCCTTAACCGATACCTACTATTTTTTTTCTTCGTTGGGAAGAATGTTTGCTTTTCCATTTTCCTTTTGTGCACTGCTTCTGCCCGCAATACTGGATGACTTTCACCTATGATAAAAAAATCATAAAGTAGAAATATCGAGAGAATTATTAATTATTAATATAGAACCTGATAACCTTAATTCTTTTGACACTTATGTTTGCTTTTCCATTTTCCTTTTGTGCACTGCTTCTGCCCGCAATACTGGATGACTTTCACCTATGATAGAAAAATTATGAAATAGAAATATCGAGAGAAATATTAATTATTAATATAGAACCTGATAACCTTAATTCTTTTGACACTTTTAATGTTATTAATATTTACTATATATACACAACACTTTACTGTATTATATATTATACAACTATATAAACACAATATTTTTCACACAAAAGGGTAAAACAATTCACAAAGAACTTGTTTTAATAGCGATCAGACATACATAGAACAGTAAAGGCGGCAAACAGCTGTCAAACGAAATGTTTGTTTTGACTTTTGACTCTCCGGAGCTCCGAGAGGCGCCGAATGCTTCCGAGGTTTCCGTGATATTTAACGTCGTCTCATAGCAACTCATTTCATTTAATCTTCATAAGTAAAAGTTCATTCAGCATTTTTACAGTTAACAGAACTTTTATAATGTCTAGAAGGATATTGATTTTGTCGCTATCAGAAACCTTTGAATTAATATCCTAAAGCCATATAAACATGATAACATGTTTGTTCTCAAAACATGCAAATAGCTTTTTTCTGTTATTCAAGTACGTACTGAATAAGAATATGGTTACATAGTGCAGAGTCTAATCATAAGATATGTTCACGTGAAGAAACCTGTGAGTTCAAATTACTCATGATTAAATTGAAGAAGCATTCATATTTTGCTCTGATACTAAATGCCAGTGTTGTATCACACGTTCAACGATATGACATAGAGTATAAATGTCTATCTCGCCATTTCTCTTTTGTGATCTTACAGATTTTGGGAATCTCGTATTTACAACGTATACAATTATGTTTGCGTTGCAGCTGGAGAACAACAAAACTCTTCATTTATATTTCCCCAATGTCAACCTCCCAGTTATACAAAATCGTATGATGATTAATATCCTTTATACGCCAACAGTTCCCCTTGTAATAGATGAAAAAATTATGTAAATGATGTTGTCTACGCTCGGTTACCATTTTGACCTAATATAATATATTCTCTCATTGCTGTATCAATTACAGTTATAAAAAATGACTGATGAAGGGCCTAAAACATGACAGGTTTGACATTGTAAGTGAATTGATCATAAGTAGTAGTAGTAGTGGGGAGGAAAAGCCTGGCAGGTAGGCCACCTTTTTGCCGAGCCCGAAAACCATCATTAAAATTGAAGCTAACATGGAAATTCCTTAGTGTCCAGCCTTGGTAAAGGCCATGATGTTAGACCATTGAGCTGAGTAGATCTCTTCGCTGTCAGGTGAAGACGATTGAAGATAGCACATCAATCGAAACGTCGTGATACTCAAAATTTTATAGACAATGGAAGTCCGAAATCAAACTTTTGATAAATCCACCTTGTCTACAAGTTTCAAACAACCCCATGATCTAGCCAATTGCCAATATATAAAGTTAAAAATAACCAAACCAATACAAGGCCTTCTAGAGTTCACCGTTGAAGTTGGCTCCTTCAACAAGCAATAAATAACACGAGTATGTAGTCCTATTATCTGTGGAATTAGTGTAATTCACTATACTCTCCTAGTGACAGTGACATTCACCGTAAAAGTAGAGCAGTTGCGGATCAGATTAGGAACACGTAGGCGCACCTTTAAACTGGAGCAAAGTTCTCATTGCAATAACCTCTCCATGTGAAGCTGTTAAGCGGCGCTTATCGGCCAATCTAAATTGAGTTTTGTTCTAATTTTAACGCGAAACAGCTTTTATTCGATAGGTGAGCTTAAACGTGCATGTTCATATGATTTGTGTAGCCTCGTTGGTCTAATTTTGTTACGTTCTTATCCTTCGGTACAGATAAAGGCGTGTTGATTGAAAAATGTTTATAGTTATTAGAATCGATTACACATTTCTTTTCAGACAATTAAATCCAAATATGCCCATTGATCGAACTCTCTTGACGTTTCGGCTGCCCCGGCTAGGTTTTTTCTAAAAACTGGATATTCTTCTTTTTGTGATATGAAGATGCCCAGAGGTGCCGTTATTTCTGTTCAAAAGTAATATTTATGTCATTCGGATTCTTTTCTATTGTCAATATCCAAATTTTAGAGAAGTTAATATTAAGAGTTATTCTGCCTTCATATACCTTCAAAAGTCCTTGCCAATTCCAAATATCGAAGCAATAGATCAATTACAGCAACTGTTCTTCTAAGCACTTGATATTAAAATTTTAATAATTACAAAAAGCAGGCATGTCCAAAACCCTAACCAGCTCCACCCGTCCGTATTTATACAACTGAAGTATCGTGTTTCATTAAATTATCCAAGAATGAAAAATAGCTCTCTCCGTAAAAAAGACGTATTCAATGAAGAAAGCGATGGTAAGGAGAACGTCAGAAAAAGAAAACGAAATGAAAAAAGTGACAATGACAAATCGCAAAGGAACAAGAATTAAAGTTACCGGATGAATCCCCTTTCGTTTCTCAATCTCAGTATTTAACGTTTAAATCTCAAGAAGCAGCAATGATGTTCAAAAAGTCACACGCTACTTATTTGCAGATAGATGTAACGGAGTTGTGCAAATTATTTGGAAAAGGTAAATTGGTTTTATGCATTTCTACATAACCTTAAATAAGTAATCGGTATCAACAGAAAGGCAGATAGACCTGGGGTACTAGACGCCCTTGTTGTTTGACGTAACTAAAATAGCAACTCCATGTTCAAGGCAGCAAGTCAGATCTTGAAATGGAGTAGACTCATTATTTGAGGTTAATTCAGCTATTTAACCGATTACTTATGGAAAATTCATGTACAAATTTAATATAATTCTTTTCAGTGCAGCGGACATATCCGAAAATGACATTTTCCGGTCAGTGTATTAGCGAAAATTCAATTCCATTGCACACTGCATGTTTATCGTTAATTTGCATAAATATATTAAACAACTAATGTATATTAAAATGCAGTAACCAATAGATAATATTTAATTGAAATGCAATAATTTTATTCCGTTGTCATGAACATCGAAGCGTAAAGTGAATAAAGTATTCAATTTTTAATAAAACCAGGAACAGTGTTAAATACGGCAACAACAATGCTTTGAATTTGTTAATAAATTGGATTCATGATTCGTGAAAAATGCAATTATGTTAAAGTATTGCAATTTTCACATACGTTAACTGCGCAGTACGTTAATTTCATGATGGAAAAATCATGTGCTCGTGAAGCTTCAATGCGAGATATATCTATTGGCAAAAAGGATAAACTAGTATTTTTAAAGGCAATCGACAAACCTCGGATTACCACGATTTACCAGGATTACTCAAAGATGTGGCAAAGGACATCTGTAGCCGCTTCAAGGCAGTCCAGGTCTTAGGACACTTGACTTCGTAAGTTGCCAATGGGCGTCCCCATAGAGGGCGACACTTGAAGATGAGTGGATGTTGCTATCACACGCTTACTGAGTTACGTGTATTTCATCCCATTGCTCTCTACAGTTTGACCGCCAGGCTATACTGACGAGTCTAGGCTAAAGACAAAGCATGCTTGTCTATAGCAGGTCTGATGCATAGTGGAAACCATACACTTGAATAATTTATTTTTCAAGGTCTATACATTTAATAATGCCTGTTTCACAATATTCTTTCATATTTGGAATGAGTGCGATTTTGAAGTATCTGGGCGATTCTCAGATAGCTGTGATTTTTTATGTCTATTACTTTGTTTATTATGCGACATGACTTTTTTTTATCAGAAAATCATAAATATGATAAATTTGATAGGATTTTACCGTCGAGATTGTATATTAAAGCATAGGTATTCATGGATCATGAATAACTTACAGAAATATACCCAAAATGCTAGTCCGGTGGCATGTCTGATTTTCGTGTTTCAAACTAAATGTGTAAATTTCGAAAAAGAGTCGTTTCATAATCTAAAGTTTAGCTTTTATAACAAAAATCGATTGTATATTTCATCAAATTAATTAATTTCAATATTACACTAATGTTAAACTTTGTATTATTCTAAGACTATTATAACAATTGTTATTTTAATTCTAATGTTAATAAATTTTAAAGATTGTAAAAATCAAGAAAGAAAATACCGTAAATGTCTCTGTATGATTATCAAAGTCCCATAATTCAGTATTTGTTATATTATTTCAAGAATTTAAAGTTATTTAGGCAAATATTTTGAATATTTCATTTGTCAGTACTGTGGCGGTGAAATTTATAATTTTCCTTCTAGCTTCTTTTATATTGAAGTTGGAGTAGAACTACGTTACAGGCTTAATTTTGAGCATAATAAAAGACCAATAGCACCCACAACACAAGTTTCAAAGCATTTTTGATTTAAAAAAATTTTGAGTTGTAAAAATCACAGTTATACAAGAATCACCCATCTACTGGTTAAGTGTTGGACTTGCTGCTATCAAAGCTACCGCAATAACACTCAGTTATACAAACGTATGACTGCTTCTCTATCGTCTTAGCATATTTGGGATTCTGCTGTACCTTTTTCTCCACTGCGAATGAACTTTCCCTTATTCCGAAATCGAGAATAGGTGAGTCCCTTGGCAAAGGATTCGACTCATTTATATTTTCTCCTAAATAAATAGAGCTTTAGTACCTTTTTTCCTAACGAGCGACCTAAATAAAACCCTCTTGCCGATCAACTATTTCATTCCTTCTCCGATAATCTAATTTACGGCCGACAAAGAGTTATTGCCGGTACGAAAATAGCGACTGCTGGCTGACCAGCAGAGACCAGTGTCCCTAGTCCAGTGAAATTGTTTGGAGAAGGAAACAACTTACTGACGGTTCCCCTCTTCTCTCAAAATCTGTGTCGGTGTTCCACAGGTATCGGATTTGACAAGACGTTAGTTTGGACCAAAAATCGGCTACTTATAAAATAAAAGTTGTTTTATTCGTCGTAATATTGAACGTTTATTATTATTACAAGAGTCTACGATATACTGCGTGTTCCTTGATAAAGTGTACTCGTAGATAATTTCAAAGCCGGCTGTAGCTGTAAAAAAATGAAAAAGTGACATATAAACGTATAGTACTAGAAATTGTTCTTTGAAGGGTGGAGGTTTTCCAAAGATATTGATGTTTCATCTTTCACGCACAGTAAACTACGTCCTACAGTACGGATTGAATGGTTTTTAATTTCAAATTTCACCGTGGAGATTTTGTATATTGGAAGGATATTTATTATATTTATAAGGCATATACCTATAATGAGTTATGTTTTTTATTATTTTGAACCGGTCCTCAAAAGCTGCTACCAAATCGTTATGTTGAGAATATAATTTTTAATGCAATTGAATTTGTATTTACTGACTTCATTGTCAGAGAACTAAGTCACCTTAGAGCAAATATGAAATACTTATTGGATCGGGACCGGGATATTACCACAGTTCTGAAACATGTTCATTAGATCTAATACCTCAAATAAAGAAACATAAAAACATATTTTGTTTTTCATCATCATCATAAAGAAGAAATTTTCTAACAAACCTTGCTTACCAAATAAAATTACCACGGTATACCGCTGTCTTAGAGTGGAGCTTTTCGGTGGGTATCACCACCTTTACAAGAAGATCTGGTAGATCTGACACCAAGAAAACACCGTTTTAATTTTTGGTGTTGATTCTCTCCTCCGCCCTGTCGTATTTTGTAGTAACTTCCTTCACTGTATGGTTTAACCAACGACGATAGAACAGCGGGGAGAGGGAAAAGTGGCAAGATGGCCGCTTGATGGGGACCGTAATTTCTGTTTGTAAACATCGATGACATTTGGATGAACCACGAAATTTGATATGGCGTGAATTTGAAAAAGTTCACAATTATACTTACTGATGGAAGGTTACACCTGCAGCTTCAGCCAGGGTGCTGAACAGCTTACACACATAACAATATATCATCATTTTGGCAACAATAAGCAAAATGCGAACCAGATCAAACAGAGAAAATGAACAAAAACTACGATGTCCGATTCGAACGCTCACGTCAAAATTCAAAGCGGTTGACAGTGACCTGACGTAGACGGTTGACGGTTCGGTTCTGTTCAAATGCAGACAGACGTTAAATTTGCAAAATATGAATGAAAAATGATTCGTAGCGGCTAGTAGCAGTCAGAATTTACTATAAAGGCATGTTGCCAGGTAGTGTGTGAGGTGTGATTAACATTGCAGGTTTGTTCTAAATTATGAAGTTAATTTAATTTTCCTTACTATTTAATGGCTAAGATATTCATTGTAGAACATATTCAAGAGATCTTGTGAACTAGCTATGTAGAAAAATTAATGTTATTGTACCTAGTCCTTTGGTGAATTCGTGCAACTGTGCACCAATGTCTGACGAAAGTTTTTCTAAACATACGAGGTCTATCAGTGTTCTATCGTCATTGGGTTTAACCGAGCGATCAGATGCAGAATATATGTGAATCCTAGGTTTACTTGGCTATACATAATATACAGACTGAGCCATCGAATTTATTTCAGATAATATTGTACTCTCTTCTCTCTCGTATTATGATAACAGACCAGATGGTCGTTACAGCGCGGTGCCTCGCCAGCTACAAAGATGAAGTATGGCAGGCTTTTAAAGACAACTCGTGCGCGCTTCCAGCGAACGCCTCTAATAAAAACTTCTTCTTTACAAGCTCACAACGCCAGACTGGAAGCCTCATGTTTACTTTACAGTTATGACTCCTTCCAGAAACTCTCACAAATTTGGAAATTATGACAAAGCTACTCCTTCATAGCCTTACAAGCATTTTTCTGCTCTTCCACTGCAGTGGAATGAGGAAGAACGAAGTACTTTCCGCTTGATCAGATGGCAGTGAATGATGTAACTTCTGAACAGTGATCTGCTGGGTTAAGGTCAGGCGATCTTGAGGCTATGACTTAACAAAATGTATGCCTATAATGCCATATTAAGAACAGTAGTTAACAAAACTGGTCTTTGGTCATCTAGGCTGCTCTACCCTACCTAAAGATCATATTTTTCCTTCCATCAGGCTTGTAAAACCACATCAAACGATAGATACAGGTTAAAATACGATTACTGCAGGGAGTAGGTCCCACTCAATTTTTGTTACAAGCTTGATTTCTTAAGATTATATAACACTTTAGTGCTCCCTACTTTGAATGCCATTTATAGCTGCAGCAAATCATAGAATTCACTTCAATAGTTATCAATAGTACTCTTAGAAAAGCAATGTTCAGGGTGATTACTATATTGCATATTTTAAAGCAAGAAATAAGGAATTTGGGGCTTGAAGAACAATTTATTTGTATAAATTTGTTATTACTGACTTTCCACTAAAATGTCTTATTTTATAAATATTGAGGAAAACCTCAACTCAAGATTATGAATTATACGTCTTTTAGATCGATTCTAGGATATTGTGCAACAATTATTGGACATACACAGCGCTGGCCGTCTATGCCCAGGTCGTGAGGCCACCATCTTCAGCAGCTAAGGGTGATGCTGAACCCTCAGCTCTGAGCACCTCCTGGGGAGGACGTAGAATGGATCCAATGGGACCAAACTAAGGTGTGATCATAGATCGGGATTACTCTTCCTCCAATATGAAATATAGAATACATAATACTAGCTCCCAGTCCAGGCCTTATGAATATATCTGCGGACCACACAAATCTCACCATAACATTCTACACAATTGCAGACAAAGTGGCACTAATCGAACTTGCACATACCAGTTAGTAAACGTTGCGTGTCTCCCAATATAAACACGACTAGTAGTAGAATTTTATCGTAAAAGCAAGAAACAATGTAGCTCTCAGCCATCTAGCTGAACTGCCTTTAGCGCTGACGTCGTTAAAATAAATGAAGGGTGTCTGAGAGAACAAATAAACGTTGCCGCATGCGGAATGACATGAAAAGTGACGGGAACATAAAGAACGCCGCGTCTGAAATATCATCTGTGCTCCACTAGAATTATTGGGTGTACGGTGAGGGAAGTTATGGCCGGTAAGGGTCGATTTTGAGCGTGACGTGTTTCGAGGAAGACGACAAAGAGTATTGTACTGAGTTCGACGTAAAGGATGTGCTGTCATGTTAACTTTCAACTGACATTGTCAGCGCATTGTTAAAAATTGTACCATCCTATTTGCGTATACCCAGAATGCGTATATATACCACCCGCTTTGCGTACACTTTATGTTTACCTAAAATATTTAAATTCATTTTTTTATACCTGACTCGACCCACTTTGCGAATGGAAAAGGAAGTTATCCAATATGAGTGCACTTTTTTTTATCGCATCTTTGGTAAATATACCTATTTTGTTTATTACAAGATAAGAGATTTTTTTAATTAGATAACACCGGCGCCACTGAACCAGGTTTCCAAGACTAATAAGCTTTTCTTCCTTGTAACCTAGTGTTAATGCTATAATGATAGTAGCAATATCTTTCCTGATTTGTACTTTTACATAATGGCCGCCGAGGCAGCAAAAACCTTATTATATCTATATTTTTTAACATTAGATTTCAACTAGTGGCCAGAACAAGTGCAAGACGAATCAAAAGATCTAAAAGGAGACAAGTTTCAGAAGCAACTCCTTCGAAATTTCAGTTATTTCATGCGATATTACTGATAAATATACATGTTAGCTGATATATAGTTTCCGGAATATATCAGGAAAAATTATCATTATTATCCACTTGAATATACATGTGGCGAAAATTAGCTGAATGGCTGTTTACATAACCCACGCTAAAAATATTCAAATTATCTCGGCTTCTGGAAGCACTCCATTAGCGCGCGCACTATATTCAAAATAAAATATCGGCGAACGTTTTTCATACAGATTTCTGTTCGATTCCTCGATTAATCATACTTTATTAAATCCAGCCCAGGCATCATTGAAATGCTCGTGCAGTGCGCTGAAAATAGCTCACGTGTTTATTAACATATGCGGAGCAATACCAACAAAAACCATCTGCGGTAACCGGGTGAAATTTTCATTCGCGTCGAACGGCCTATATTTACTTGACAGATTCTATTCGAACCTTACAAAATGTGTATTTGAGCGCATCACCAGCAATGCTTATGTAAAATCTATACAGATACAATTTCCGATGTTTCTCATTAGACGAATATGATTTTCGCCAGTAAAAAATTGACTTTGTCTACAAAATCTGACCTACTTTGAAATTAGACCAGAACAATGTATCGCTATCCTATATTTGGAAGCAATCAAGTTAGTATTGTGATATCAACACTCATCTCGAAGCGTTGCGCACGGTGGCGCTGCTCATTGAAAACTTACGAAGTCAAGGTCCTAACACTTCGCCGGCCTTGAAGAGACGACATATGTCGCTTACGACATCTTCCAACAAGGGTGAACTGATTTACAGCGACATCCCTTGTTCTTATTCTACCGAAATCTCGGCTCATTCGTAAGTTGCAAATGGACAACGCCACCGTGCGCGATGCTTGGAGATGGGCGTTGATGTTGCTATCACACCTTTGACTATGTTACGTACATACCGCTCCATTTCTCTCTACAGTTAGACGGCCAGGCTATACTGATGAGTCTAGGCTAAAGACGAAACATGCATGTATATAGCAGGTCTGATGCATAGTGGGGAGCATAAACTTGGTATTGTGATTGTGACAAAGAATCAGTGCTTTTTATGTACCTCGAATCATTTTCAAATATAGTAAAAAAATATTTTTTATTCTAACCTCCAAGTTCTGATCAACCTGATTTCCAGCAGTCCGTTTTTTGAAATCAAGTTAGAATTTTCATCCATGCAGAGCATCGCCACAATTCATCCAGCTACTAAACTTACCGCGAGAAGCTAAAATACCTCCGTGGTCGCTCGAACTTACCTGTAAAAAAATTAAAGTTAATGTTGTACATATACAGAGCAGTCAGAAATACTAGCCAAGACTGCAAATATTAGAGTACAGTAGATCTTAAAATTTAATTCGCCATCAAAGTGGAAGAAATTATGAGTTTTTCGAAAAAAACTGCAGCAACGCCAGATTTTTAAATAATTATGATGATTGACAAATGTACAAGCACAAAGCTTAGAATTGCTTAGCATTTTTGACAACAAATTAATATTTTGGTCCAAAAATTATCAGGAACTCTAAAAACACAAAAAATTAAGTTTGGGAATGGGATTCGCTTTATTTTTGTAACCCTGAAGCCATTATGCTGATTTTCAAAAGTATAGGAGCATTAATTTCCAATTTTTATCATTGTCGGTCTGACAGACATTAGAGAGGTTAACGGAAATCGGCGATGCAGATTTTAGTGATGCAGACATCATAAAGCATCTAAAAAGTATCTGAATCAAAAAGTCTCATGACTAGAATACTTAGACTATTCGGAATAAAATGGAATACCCGAATAAATAGCATTGATCAACTGACTACTATCAATACTACCTATGAGGTGTGAATTGAGAATCTATTGCACAGTATGCTACAAGAGGTTTTCTTCAATATAAGCAAAATTTGGGCGCGAATAATTTTCATCTAAATAAGTACATTGGATAAAGGGCTAAATGTTGTTGGTTGTTGATGATGTTATTTAATACAGACAAATGTTCGTCACACTATTTTGACAAACATCTGATGATGGGAAACTTAACGATAAAGTGAAAGAAAACTTCCATTAAACAAGAATATCGACCATCTACTATAATTTTTTGAGGCAGGTATCCAATATTTGGCTAAGCTATCAGTAGTGATATTCCTCATGCTTGTGCGTTGGATATAAGATTATTTGCCCAAAGAAACGCCCGCAATTACGCTTTCTATTAAATCACCCACCATACTTCCCGAAATGACATAAATTCAAACCACAAACAAACGTCAGCGTTTTGACAGTTTTTTGTATGAAATAAAACTGCAAAACTGCACATACTGCAGCTGGTTACATTCTCGAATTCCCAGTGGAAAATGTTAAATACGGCATCGCCCTTCTCAGAGAGTCAATCTCAAGTATATGAGAGCAAACTTTATATTTGTTTATTCTCTTTGATCTGGCGCTAGCAAAACTCCATCGAAATACTTCGGAGTGCAAAAGGAGCAAGTCGCGGAACAGAACGGAACGTTTACCGACAGATATTTCGTTTGTCATCGATTTCTCATGGCCCGCTCTATAGTTTTTCAAGGAAACTTTCCAGATCGCCATCTTACACCGGTTTATATAAATTCTTTAGAGTACTTCGTGAAAAGGAGGTCGATAGAAATACTGCAGTTCAGTTTGATTGTGATCCAACTTTCTACAAACTCAGATGAGTAGGAGTAACAAGTGATTTACTAGCTTCACCGGCTCAGCTATTAGTTACGCAACGTTTTTTGCGTAGGTTCATACTAACTTCAAGAATAAATTTTATGCTTTCTTTATATACAGTCTGATCTGGGCTTCTTAGAGAAGCTGTACTTGTTTTTCAGTGAATATAATTTTTTGCAGCGGAAGAAAACCCTTTGCTAATGAGAGAGGTTCCTAGTAAGGTCATCAACATGATTAACTTTAACCCCCAGAAAGTTTGATGGAAGGCTACTCAAGAATTGGCCATCCTTTCATTTCCACATCTATCAGACCAGCGTTGCTTTTCTCTTGTTAGGGTACTTTCCTTTCACTTCTGTGCATTCAACAGGACTATATTTACAGATCACCATTCAAAAAAAAAATCATTCCACTTCTTTTATGTATAGTACGGATAGCGTTTAAGAAAAACAGATCCCTAGGGAATACCGGATTTGATGATCGATATTGGAGCATATGTATCGGTCGCAACCTTATAACAAACAATCACAATTTCAGTTTAATTCTTCAGCCGGTTAAATAATTTCTTTGGAGCAGTTTTCAAATGGGACTGGGACATAAAGTGAGGGAGGGTAAGCGATACTGCAACGTCTGTAAAATAAACGATATTGCACAGTCAATGGTAGAGCGGACTTTGCCTTTAAAATAACACTGTATATTATACCTTCCACCAATAGAGAATAGTTACCTAGTGTCGTTAGAGTTCGGTGGTTTGTTAAATTCGTATTTCCAGTGCGGTTTCTAGAAAGGGTAACTTTCTATATAATGCACAATTGAACATAGTACAGAATTTAATAAGAGAAAAATGTAAAAGGAATACCGCTGCATCAGGTGACTATTATACCTACAATGGAAACATTAGCGTAACAAATATTTCTGATGAACCTGGTCAGGATCAATTTCAGGAAATGCTTTTTAAGACTTTAGAGTGGTTTTCGAGAGCCGTAACTCTAACCTCAATTTCAACATTGTCTTATATAAAAAACCATGGTTATAAATATTTAAAATAGTCTTCCAAAGACACCAAAGACTCTGCATGGTATCCTTTAAGGAACCACAACCTGAATTCACTAAACTGAACTCCCTACTCCAGTGTCTAACCTCAAAATAGTTGAAGAACTCCTGAATGTCATAGAATAATCTATATCGAATCTTTGAGACACCACCCGAATGTCAAAAAGTTAATCCACGATTTGACAAGACTATAAATAGCATTGAGCAACTAACTACTATCAATACTAACTATGAAGTGTGAATTGAGAAATAATTCCAAAGTATATTAGGTACAATAGATTTTCTATAATATAAGCAAGATTTGAGCCGGGATATTTCTGTGAAGGGACTTAATCTTAGTTTGGAAAAGGTAATTGAATCACTATTTGACTGCATCGATCTTCGTAATCTCAATTCATAATCGGAGTAGCCATGCTCCTCATAAAAGGGTTGATGTTGTATTCACGTTTCATACAAGCAGCAACTGTCACTCTGATGATGGTATTTAATACAGAAAAATGCGCGTCACACCATTTCGACAAACATACTGTAATAAGGTACAATCTGATTAAGTATGACAAACTTCCACGAAACAAACATATCTATGCTTCACTATGGTTGCCTGAATAATTTAATATTTAAATAGGATACCCGTAGTTGGAAGGTTTAGCAGTTCATTATGTGGCTTCCATAATATTTTAACTATCGTTCAAATCATCTGCGATGAGGTGATTCATGTAGTGAAAAATCTAACGAATAGCATGTCTGTTGATGTTTGTAGTAGCTATTATTAGGAATGTTCTGTTGTAGTATTGCTCGTAAAACATTAACGTCTCTAATTTATGCCGCGGTCAAGAACTTTCTGAATAAATCGCTCAGAACGGAAGCCTAGCTATTTTCACATTTTCCTCATCCTAGTGCCTTCTCTTAACTTAGTTCGACGCAGCTCTATCTTTAGCAACATGAAATAATTCCACTATGTTCACACGCGACCATTCTCTGAAACGTCATATCCAGAATGTTTTCGTCCTGTCAACCCGTCCTTGTATAACAATTCGTAGTAGTTGATAACTGCTAGTTCTCCAAATATGGCCTAGGTGTGCTCCTTTCTTCGGTTTATTCATAACTTCATTCCTGTCATTTCATTCGTTATTCTGGCATTCCAAGGCCAGAAAACAGTCTAACATTAATATTGATCGGTGCCTTAACAATCCCAGTTTCTACTCCGTGCACAAGTTGAGACGAGACAATACGTAACATTCACGGAATCTCAGTTAATTGAAAATAAAAATTATAATTGCGAAATAACGATCTAAGTTTTAAAAATAATTGCAAGGAAAATTCGGTCCTAATTTCAATTTACTGGTCTAGGTGGGAGGTTATAAGGGCTCCCAAGTTTTTATATTTTTTGCACATCTCATGACTTTTCCTTGTAATAGAACGTGGCATCTATCAATCGAATCATTGAAAAATTATACTCTTCGCATCTAATGATCTGGTTGATTGAATTTTAAAAACTTTCTCAGTAACATTTGTAGAACGGAAGAAGAGAGATGGATGGGTCTAAACGTCGGCTCCGGTCTGGCCTTGAGATTCGTCGTTCCTTTTCTCGCTGCGACACAATCGTCTAGTTTAAGGATCGTCCTAATGTCGCTGTATGTAGGCGAATCTTTGTTTGGTCGACTGGCTTTTTGCGTTTTTCTACGATAGTTTCATCGCCACTGAACCGATGTTCAAATGCTTACAAATACGTTTTTCGTATTCATCACACTAGTAACCTAGTGCAAAATTTGAAGGCCAAAAAGTACGTTCCGAGTTAGAGAGGGTCCAGGATTAGCAGAGAGGGTACAGACAGACGGACTGACGAAAATGGGTGGCATGTTTTTGTGTGATGTACTCGTATATGTCGTAGAACATCAACAACACACAATATCTAGGATTATGAATGTTTGACGATTACAATACTCCATTGCCAGCTGGATTGTATTGAAATAGTCAGTAAAACCATGAGTAGATGCAACAAATATAAATTCAAGCAGCTTTGCTGAGCTTGACTGAACCTTTTCACAATGTTACAGTTTACAAATATACATCCACTGATAAAAAACCAAAACATGGATAATAATAATGTACTAGATTGCAGACGCTCATACTGGATGAAACTTTACATTCTTTAAAATAATATTGTTTAATTTCCACGCAATGTATCACACATAAAGTGGTTCAACGTCACGGGTGTACTGTCAAAATTGACAGTTTGGCGATGAGCCTGAAATGAAATCAAATAATAGTACCAGCTGGTGAAAGTATAGTTGCTCATCTGAAGCCTACATCGTACCGAGCAATCTCAAGAAGGATGAAACGACGTCGTTCATAATACGTTCTGTGTGAACGAATGAAATTGCAGCCCACTGTTATGAATACAGCGTCATCCGATTCTTGACCAAAAGGTACACATTTTATGCAGAAAGGAGGCTGCAATCACAAGGGCTTGATTGAAATACACATAGTAGTTACAGCAGTAGCAATTTCACAACATGCAGGGAATACGATGCAGGTTGAAGCAAAACAAAAACTAAGCGGCGGTAGCGGCAGCCATTAACGCGCTTTTACGATTTTAATTTCCATTAAGCGGCATTATTCTCGCGATTCGGACTCTCGTTGCGTTGCACAATATTCAACATCCGGCTGGCGGGAGTAAGATTTGCCATCCAACCGGCTGCGATTTTCTATTTCGTTTTTCAAATCGATCCAACCGTGTTCTGATGGACAAGGGCGTACGTCACTCTATATCAGCTCGCACACCGAGGATACACGGAAAGACGCAACATGCAGTATGTTTTGGATATTGCATGCAGACGCTCATAATTTAATAGTTTGAGGTATGCGGATGACAAGTGTATTAATTGCAGATAATTATGAAGAACATGAGCATCTATTATTGATAGGGTTACCATGGTTTTTGGTGAGTATGAAACGTATCTCAACAATACAAAGACAAAGATGAGTTTATGGAGAACAACTTGAGAGAACTAACAGTATCACTTACCTCGATTGTAATCTAAGTAGATGACAACTGGGGCATTAACAAAGAAATTAAAACACGGATAGAGAAATCCAGAGCTGCATCAAAAAGAATTTTATATGGAAATGATATCACTTTGATACGGAAAATTAAATTAGTAATTAGATTAATAAGATGGTATATATTTATATTTTGGAGCTTGACGGATACAATTTTTGGATAGCTTTTGTAGTCTTTGACATTCGGGTGAGCCGGAAAACCCTACGAATTAACTGGGTAGACAGAATTTGTAACGAAGTCTTCTTACAGCAAATAAAAACATATACGGAAGTCTTCGGAACAACACAAAGCAGCAAACTATGGATTTTGTCCATGTAATGCGTCAGCCAGAGATGTATAGTTTCATTTAATGATGCAAGGCAAGATTATCTTTAAAGAGGGACACATCAAAGAAGAAGATGGCTTAGCAACCTGAGGGATTGGTTTGACAGATCCTCAGAATCAATAACCAAGATACCTCGGACCTTGATGATTTGGCATGTAAAGACCTTTTTTCGTACCCGTTAAGAAATGGAGGCCTCTTCACAGTATAACTCCGCCATAATCTACACTATTTTATCTTCTGTGTTTTCGCTTCTCAATGGATATTGAAGAGTACTCTTCACTGAAAGCCATAAGTATGAATATCGTATGAAAAATGTAATATATCTATGGGAAGCAAAGGCCAACAATCATCGCGATTTATCGAAAACCAGACTGAACTGTCACACAACCCAACAAAAAGTTGAATTAATTCCAGGTGAAAAATGGAATGTAGGAGTATTTGACGTGGTGGTTGACAAAGTGCTACAAGCTTTTGGAATATTCCTCAAATCTGACATTCTTCTTTCTCAATACATATTTCATATATCTACCTTTTGATATGTATAGGTCCTTCGGCAGTATATGAATAATACGTACGACTTACAAAAAGAATTGCCTAGCTGAAGATCTAACCTACATCATCGCTTTCGATGTATTTCGGTAGGATGAAAAGCTTATGGTTGAGTTTTCCCTATGAGCTGCCGCCTGATCTATGCCAATGGTAGAATTGCTTTCTCAGGGACCATCACTTTTTGGTTTTTGCAGCATGGTGGTACTGGTGGTAGACAGATATTGGTATTCTCCATGTTCTCCAACGTTCTTATCCATTTAAGGATAATGACTGGTATTTGGTCTGTACCTGTAGCTTGTCTGGAGTAAAATTTTCCAATTATGCATTTCACAGTAACGTTTCGGAACCTAACTTATGTCATTTTCGAGGTCATGCTGACAGTAGCGGATCGGCACTTACCTGTAATTTCACCATAGAATCTCCAGAAACCTGCCCCAAGGTATCTGCTTTTCTTTGGGGATGGATGCGATGGATTCATCGTCTTCTCATAGCCTTGATTAAAGACCAGAAAAGTTTGGACGAGTCAGGATATGAGAGGAGTGTTTCCTTATTTTTTTCTTGTGCCTTTATCGGTAACCCATTTATAGCAGGTACAGTGATTTGCGATGTTCGAATGAGTCTTCTAATCTCTGAATCTGTGGTTTCTCGACGCACCACATCCACAACTGTGGTTTTACCATGGTTTGTTCTTGGCGGAGCGTTTGTCAACGTGAGAAATGTAAGCATTCACATGAGATTTCAATGTGAGAGCAAAATAGAAAAAATATAATATTGTATCTGGGATACTGTTTCTCCCCGTTGCACCCCTTCCCGACGCCACTACATTCGCGTGCTGTTGTTCTCTGTTCTCTGTTCGGCTGTTCGGATCGGGTTATTTTTGTGCATGCAGCGTTTTAATAGTAATTGGAAGTGAGCGTTTATGAGTATTTGTTTTCTGTATATACATGTGGTGCATATGTGCACTGGTCTAGCTCTAATGCACTTTGATATGGCAGTCTTGTTGCTTGGGCCGTTTCGATTCCATCTCATCTGGTACGAGATGGTTACATTAAAATAAACGGCACTGTTGATCTGATCCGGTAGGTTATGGTCGAATATGACGCCAGGGATTTGGCACAGGATATCGCTCCTACAATTTGTGGACGATCGGAGCACTGCTTGGAGCTGAGTTGACGCTGTGCATATATTTATAATCAAATGAAAGAAATAATGCGTGAAATTTGAAACAAAAAAGTGGGACAAGATCGTGATATAAGCATGCGGAAAGCGATGATAGCTGCTGACAGTGTTTCGGACTCATTGAACATCATCAGGACAGCGTAATTTAAATCAAGGACGTAGAGACTTAAGGAGGATGTGTAAAAAAACTATCTTAGCTGTTTTCTTGGGTCTAGTTTTCGAACATGGATATTTTAGTTTTCGGGACTTAATACAAATATTCTTTTGTATCAAACATAGTCTGAAAATATAGATTCATTGACTTAACTGAATTAAGCCCTTATTTATTGTTATAATTGTATTGCTTCGTCATATTTTCACTCTCATCAAGACATGTGAAACTTGGTTTGGAGAGAGTACCAGTGAAAGACAGTAAGCAAAAGGTGTGTGTGACTCACTGCCCAAAATATCAGGTTAAAGTAGCACCTTTAACCAAAAGCAGGTATTGACAAAAAATATTTAATTATATTCGAAAAAATGAATACACCGTAATGGACAACTTTTTTGACATACAGAAAGACGAAATTAAATCTGACAAGATTACGCCACACACTAGAAACAATTTTGTTATAAAGTGCGTCCAAGGTAAAGACAAAAAGTAATAAATAAAGACATATTTTAGAACTAAATAAAATAATGTTCAATAATAATCTTCACATAAGTATGATTCAGACCTGTTATAGGCATGCGTGTTTCGTCTTCAGCCTAGACTCGTCAGTAAAGCCTGATGGTGTAACTGTAGAGAGCAATCGGATGGTATATACGAAACACAGTCAAGGGCGTGATAGCTCTTAATTTTGTAAAACTGAAATTCAAGGTATGCATCAAACCGATCAGGCAAAAATGCCGGAGTTCTTCAAAATTGAATTTTAATTTACAAGGAACTAACAACGCTACATTGACTGCTTTCTATGAGACGCATAGAGATAACAATTCCTTGCAGTGTTTGCTTGGCGAAAATTTCATTTAACCCGGCGGCTGTCTTTCTTAGTTCATCGACTATGCGAATTTACTTTATGCGTTTAATTTAAACTTAGGACCAACAACAATAATTGAAGTAAGTTGGAGCGAAGTTTCCAATTGAAACTATGAAGTGAAATGTTAACTTGCCCAGATACACTGGAGATTGCCGAAGTAATGGCGGCTCAACTTAATGAAGACAATTTATATTTCGTGCTTTATTGTTGGAGATGCATAGTCTCTAAGGCGGTTGTTTATGGGGGATGCGATAGTGTTATCATCGGTCTATATGGGATTTGCATTAATGGGTATAGAGTGTATCTTAAGGGAAGTCAGATGGAACTACTGGAACCGCCGAAATTAACAACGTCACGAGCAGACGAGAAAGTCCCGTATAGGCCTCGCAAGCCATCATTAGTAATAAATATTTCTAGCTGAACGTGACATACGTCATTTCAAACATAATTTTTGTTTTAAAACCATAGTGAGGACTTCTCACAGGAACTTAGCAGAAGTGAACAGCATCGTCGAAATAAGAAAAATAAGTTTTTGACGTTGCTGGATCAACTGGTAGTTCTACCTCTCTTTCAGATTTAAATTTTGGTGAGTACCTTCTTGAGTTTTATCTTCAAAGAGTGATCATAGTTTGCCATGAATGACAAACTGAAACAAATATACTTACAGTCTCAAATGCGTTTTGTCATCATCGTTCAATCGTGGTGGAAACTCGGAACCACCGGAATGTAACTAAAGTCCGTGGGTCATCATGCATCAAAAACACCTTCCAATTTCTTAGCAGCTTAGATACACTTTCAAGTATTTAAGTAAATAAATTAAGGAATACCTATCAAGATATCCTCTGAAGAAGAACCAAGCGAAGGCAATTTATCCATACCGTGGGATTTTTGGTTTATGTAGCAAACTTTTTACAATTCAAATTTATTTATCGTCTGCCTTTACGAACTAATACAGTTTCCTTCACAGACCTCAGGTTTCATGCAGCTATCGTCTATCTCAGGTTTTAGTTAGCTTTAGCTGGTTTGGTGAAATAATTTATGGCTGTGGGACTGCGTTGCTTATAGTGGTTTCATAGACTGTTGTTTGAGTCGAGGTACGAGAATTGTGATGTCGTTAAGAATCTTCATTCATAATTTGGGTCTCTTATCAACACTGCTCACGGAACTGGCGTGAGTTTAGGACACAATTTTACCTGGAAGGTAGTAAGGATACGATAAGTTGTGTATCAGTATTGCACTTTAAATCTTCCAAAAGCCCACATAAAACACCTACTCTTAGGCTTAGTTCAGTCATGTATTTACTACACTTGACTAATCAACAAATAAATGAATATATAACACATATGTTTCGTATGGAAAAAATGTTATTTAGTGAATTCTAAAAAAGTATTATTACCTAAGTTTGAATATATGGAGCTTGAAAATAGGTTTGCGTCATCATCAAATAATTCCTTGAATACCGGTCTACTGCCTCTTAAGAAATATCGCAGACGTATGTCAAGTTTAAAATATTGGATTTTATGTAAAATTGGGAGCAAATGTTTTCATCATTACGTCTTTATTATTGAATCAGTTCTAAAAAGAGTTCAGTTTGCACACATAATTACTCCTTGCCATAGATGAGATATTTGCTCTATAGTCTTTTTAAATATGTAGATTATAATAATATTTAATATTCGTCATTATTAGAATACAGATTTATTGGTCAGGTTTACATCATACTTATGGAGATTGTACTGCACGGTGAGTCATTTTCTCATGGTATAAATAAATATTGAATTAACGTTAACTGTTTATCGGATTGTATCAGGTTCACCTTATATTTGTACGTTTCGTATACGTCGGCAACCTTCATCAATGTACAAAAAATAAAAAAGTACATTCATAATCCTTCATTTAACTAAACCTATGGCCATAAATAACTTTTTAATTTTATACTGCTGTCGAATCAGACGAAAAGTTATTTAAATTATTTCGTCAATAGCATGTAGGCTACTGTCAGTACAAATATAACATAAGCTTAATATTACATTCTAATAAATTTATCTCGAATCAAGATTTCACTAAAAAGCGTATTCAATAAAGGTGCTTTTTGAAAATAATATGCCTCAAGTCTCCGGTGATGTAAGAATTTTAACACATTTATTTTTTTATTTTCAGGAAATCGATAAGTGCCACAAGAGCGGGTTCAGAAGAATTGTTACGATAATCAAATATATGCTTAGCAAAACATTTTCTTCTGCTTATATAATTATTGATACATATAGCTGATCTGGATTCAAGGTACTTTTATAGAATCATGAATTTTATTATCATCATAAATAGGGTGTCCCATAATGCTGTGCTTTTTTTTGAGAGCGTTAGTTTAGCAGGACTATATAGAAGCTATGCGCTAGGCCGTCGCGAGCTCTGTGCTGGGCTTGATTTGAAAAATCAAGAATCGTATCTCATTTGCATTTGAATGGTGCAGCTGGAAAGCAGAGTTGCTGCTATTCCTACCATAAGAGTCCCAAACAGAAGCGCGAAGAACGAGACGCATGGTGTGCTAACGTGTGCCAAGGAATTATTGGTAACTTTTTTTTGAGAAGGACCGGGGTCAAACTGTTACCATAAATAGCGACAATTAGAGTTGCTGATAAACCCAAACGGCCAGTGCACCTATGCCAACACTACGATTTCCGAGGAAAAGCTATTTCAAAGTGAGAGGACTTACCTTTGACTCCAAGAACTCCTGATCTGACTCCTCTAGAATTTTTGTTGTGGAGTGCAGTTGTACGAGATAGCACCACGTGCCCTGAGAGCTTCAAAATTGCGAATTCAGGCTGAAATAGTTGCTATTCCAGAGGAAATTATTCAATAGTCAATTTAGTGTCCAGACTCCAAGAATGTGTGGCACGAAAAGGAAAACATTATTTTGAAGAAATAAAAATACGAGGCAATTGTTAACTTTGTCGGAATAAATTAATTATTTCTAAAAAAGCGAAACATTATGGGACACGCACATAAAACTCGTCTATTGATAAAGATTCTGTATCTAAATAAATAATTAAGCTTATTTCATTGAAGACATTTGTTATAAAAGCCGAAATCCAAAGGCATCCGCAATAATTCATGACTTTCTATGCACTTGAGATGAGGATGCTCCGGGATAATATGAGGAAATGCCCCTAATTTATAAATTCCAACGCTCATTAATGAGAAACGGCCAGAAACGGTGGCGGCCAACTCGTTTTTTATATTAAAAACATCTTTTATCCGTAAGACGTGAAATTGATGGTGGAGGCCTCGTCCTCCATGCGAACGCAAAGTTTCTATGTTCGCGAGGGCTGCAGATATTAATCTCCTAGCCCAAAACTCCATCATTCCTCGCCTTTTCGGCCGGCCAGAACTTTCGGCATGCAGCCGACTGCTCAGGGCCCCACTTGCACATCTGGATACGCAATGCTACATAAACAGCTTTGACAGTGTTCGCAATGGCCAGTAGTAGTGGTGAGAAGGCAAAATCTGGAGAGTAGGTCAACAACTTTGGTTTTTTTGCCAACCTCTGGGAGCGATACTAATACTTACATGGTGAGCAGCACTCTTAGGACATATCTATAGTCAGGATTTCCAGAGACAAAGGACTGCATCTACCAGATACCATGTCAATGTGGTAAAATCTATGTTGGAGAAACAAAAAGACCACTGGAAGTGGGAATCAAAGAACATCGTCTCAACACCCAGCTAGCAGAGACAGGAAAATCTCGAATAGCTGACCACGCATGGACGGAGCACCATAAAATAGCTTGGGACGACGCTAAGGTTATTGCCAAGGAACCGCATTGGTATCGAAGGAAATTCAAGCAGGCGGCATTCATCACCAACAACAGCAAAGTGTACATCAAACCCAGCGTAGACATTAAACCAATCTGGCAGCCACTCTTAAAGAAGATCAATAGACTACGACTGAACCAGACAACAAACAATGACCGACAAACAGCCACGTCAGCAGACCGGAATACCGCGCATCGGGAACCAATCAGAACAGACAACACGTCACCGGACGGGGTATAAATGGGCATAAAAGGAACGTGTTCGCCAGTTCACCTGGAGACGATTGAAGATAGCATATCAATCGAAACGTCGTGATACTCAAAATTTTATAGACAATGGAAGTCCGAAATCAAACTTTTGATAAATAAGTTGGTGCCTTTATATGAATCTTTCCAGATTTCTTCCACATTTTCTCAGTTTGACCTTCAAATGAACTTGTAATTAGAATGATCGGACCTTGGCATCAGCGACCCTGAAAACCCTCGATTACCTAGGTAGAGTCAGATGTTTTATTTCAAACTAAATTTTGATAATCATAAAAGCGATGAGATTATTGTTTTTTTTGAGGTTATGGCAAAACCTTGGTATGTTGCGGTTGAGAAGACCTCTAATTCGAATGTATCGAACCAAACAACATATAGAAATCAGGTTTGATCCCCAGCCACAAAAAAATATTATTTTTTTTTTGGCTGTGTTATATATGATTATAATAAATTCTCGAAATTCAATCCAGCCCTGTCCTGCCGCTGCCGGCAAACTTTTTCATTTATCCGAATACGGCTCGAAGCGACACCACTTCCATTGTAATGAAACTAAAATTATGAGGTCATAACTCTGAAACGGGATCGGTAAGGACTTGCTGCAACCGAGAGAAAAAGAGCGGATATACGGATTTTAAAACGTATGTAAAGTGGTCACAAATAGCACTCAACGACACTATATCATTCTGTAGAAAAATGTTGAAATAAAAAATTCCCAGTGTTTCAAATCCACGTTTTTCCTCGATATTGGGCACCAGTGGGGAAGTATAGTATGATCTTAGATCTGATTTATATTCCTCGAATCATATTCAAGCACATAATCCATTTGGATAGAATTGTGTGTGTAGATTCTGAATACTCTTTCTTGATGAAACTCTTGGATCATTGAAGATGTCAACATTCAACAATAGAATTCGGAAGAAATGGCGCAAGACGGGTTTCAAACCGCGCTTCTTGCACTTGCCGGACAGACACCCTACCTTTAGAGCTATCTAGGCAGGTTTTCCATTACGCGCACTGATCTATCTAGCCAGTGTAAGTGTTTTGCAACCATAAAGATGCTGGTTAGGGTAATTGTGAATGACATCTCGAGTGGGTCAGTCTTTCAATAGCTAAAAATGCGAATTTGTGTATTGTCTTCATCTTGGGGATTAAAAAAGCTGTCAAGAATTATTATCACTTATCGGATGTTGTTGGAGGTCTCTTCTCTTTATGCTAAACCTATCTAGTAGGCGATATTTTTTGCGATAAATTCCGTCTGTCATTTTGATCTTGTTGTTTACAAGTGTAGTTAGTGACAGTTGTCAATTATAACTAGATAGTTTACTTGTGAAACTGCGTTTTAAATACACAATCCTTCTATCTAAACTGGATTGATTGTAGGTTACTTCTGTTTAGAGTAAGCCTTTGGCCAATAAGTAATGTAATGCTCAAAAGGGTAGTTACGGCAAACATGTTGATCTTATATCCGCGCCCCAGAAGCGCTGCGAAAGGACACATGACTCTTGACATTGTAAATTGTGACAATGGGGGGGACAGACTTTCCTGAATCTCATTCTACAACGTGGAGGTTCTCCAACAGAACGACTTTTGGAGGAGAACATTTGGAGAGCTAAAAAAGTTTATGATTCGTTGTTAGGCTTCGTTTACCAATCATGTTGTTGATATATGTCAGCATAATACGAATAGTGTTGCGCAACTAAGCTTATTCTTGTATCTAGGTAGTTACCTAAGGATATCATTGAATCTGATATAGCTGAAACCTGTGTAAGGCTGTTTGCGTGGTATAACATCTATCGATCTCTTAGCAGCTTCATTATGCGTATTTTATGTTGCTATTCCAAGATACCACGTTATCATCAACTTTATTACCACTGAAACTGTTTTCAGTATTCTGTCATTTTGATTCCACAACCAGACCTATTAATTTTTTACAATTTGGACATCTGCGTGCCTGTAGGGATACATAGGCCATGTCCATAATATTTCGTGAACAATTCCACTTAAAAGCATTATACAGAAAATTTACAATATTATCGATGTAGAGGGAACCACGAGTGCACGTCCGGGATTAGCAAAATATAATTATAAGCTGGATGAAACTACTCCAGTTGACTAGAACCTATTATCAAATAATGATTAAAAAAGTACATCCAAACGACCATCCAGTTTTGATGAGTCATTGAGAGTAATTCATTCAAGCATGTGGTAGTCAAAATCACAGAACACACGATTTGGTACGTTGTGATATCTTTTAAAGATGAAACACGATTATTGAGAGGCAGTGTTGTATATTTACAGGTAGTTTTGTATAACTAAAATTTGTTTTGTGTTGGATTTTATTAGATTGATAAGGGTGTTACTAAATCATAATCCATAGCCTGTTTGACTTCTTCAGCTGACGGTGAATTCCATTTTAACAACAAAATGAAAAAACACATTGAAGCAAGTTGGCCAAGAACAAATCCCAGCTTCTTTTGACCCACGGTTAGACCAACTCCGTTTCTAGCCTTTATTCTTCATTTATGTAGATAAAAAGTTGTATAATTATCACACAGTTTCACAAATAAAACTCCTTCTTTTAGTGACGCGTTTCGATTTTTCTTAAATTCATCATCGGACTTTTTATCTACATGATGGAAGAGCTTCACCAAGTAAGAGCATCTACAATTTATATGATCTTCATTTATGATTATATTACAATTTTGAGGGTCATTATTTCCGAAGACGCCACTTGGTTAAAAGGTTTCTTAATTCTGAAAAACAAACATCCTTTGATTAAACTAATAATTCATTACCACATATGATACCTAATATTCTACAAAATTGGAAATTGTTGTTCAATTTGTTTCTTGGGTACAAGGACCTACCGGTAAGACGCCTTCAAATATTCTCTCCATCTTTGCGGATTTGCAACTAATAATAATTATCAGGGATGTATCAGTGCATTAAAAATTTCTAGCTCAAGTTTCAAATTAGAGCAAACTGACAAATATTAAATTACCCCAACTTTGAGATGTCTTAGTAGTTATATTAGAGTACCTCACTGGAAATGAGGTAAAGTGGTGCTTATTTCACTATCACTACTGGAGTATCAGACCGAATATAATTACAACCAAATACGGCCAAACCCACGAACAGTAATATTTCGAAAAGGTAGTAGATTAAACGCGGGATTCGCAGTGTTTTAAATTTAATTTCCTGGCAAAATTATCATTTTATACGTGTCTATCCGCGGACGTGCAAAACACAGGAACGTAAAATAACGATTCCCACCCGATAAAATAAACAATTTCAAAAACCACAGCAAACACAATAGTGGCGACAGAACAGTGTTTTCAACAACGTGTACACAGTTTGGACTCGTCATAAATTTCAACCTCGGTGGACAGTATCCTGGACAAGAAGAAAAATATTCGCAAATGTTTGGAATGTGGCTTAAAACTGAAACCAGGCGGTATCTGTTTTGTGTTCGATTTTGTCCATGTTATTTTGGTCCAATCACAATATATGTGAAAAAATCGAGTTTCTTTGCAATTTTTGGCACAAGAAACAGTTTTTGCGGAATAATTTTGCAATCCTTATCAATGTGTTAAAAAGAATTAAATAGCTTGGATAAAGAATAAATTATCTAAAAACGTGAAATATCTTAAGAAATAAAATATTTTTTCACATGAAATATCAATAAAATTTCTTTTACCTATATCCTATTGTTAAATTAATTTGTTGAACATACATAATGCGCTAAAATATTTCCCTAATTTTGTCATAGTTACCATTGAATGTGAGTCTCCAATGAAGTTAAGAATGGTATGACTGTTAAGCATCAACCCCAATAGCAAGGGGTTGCAGACAATGATGAATTGTCATAATTTCATTGATTAATCACAAACACATTTGGTTTCAGATTCAGATTCTACTTAGCAACTTGTTACAGACAAAATGGCCTACCTACCAACACAGGTGTGAAAAATATACCAAAACATCTACTATGCGACCTTATTTGTTGACCAGCTCATACTAACTAATAACTATCAAAATCAAGCTTCCACCCAAATCCTGAAACGAAAATTGTTACTGAAGAAGTGAGTGGAAAAATGTCGCTGTTCCATCACGATCACCATTTGTTTCTGAAATCTTACCAGAAGTTATTCAGCTTTCTTAAAATCTACCTATTCCAGAAACCTTCCTTTCTAAAATCATACATTTCTTATTTGCCCTGTTAGAAAAATTGAGTGGCAAAATTTTAAAAACACCCGCTATGTGATTATTGTTAACCTTCACTATCCAACAGAAAGCTAGAAATAAAAGATCGTACAAAACAATGTAACTGACCAAATAGGCGGGGTCATAGTAGGCCAGCAATTCAGGAAACACCAACAAGTCGTAATCCATGGCCAACTAGAAGATCGCACTGTGTTTTCACAGAACAACGGAAGACGCACAACCTCCCGACCTCGCGCACTGTATACAGGACGTCAAGGGGTCGCGGGATGGTGTCCTGAAGGCACGACGGGCTGCTGGGAACTGAGATTAGCTAGTTTTTTGGTCGGCGTTGAACGGACATGTTTGTTTATATTAAAGCGTCTGAAGTAAAGCATAACCCAAGTTTAACGGCATGGCAGCGCGTTGAGGTTTCATGATTTCATGTGCGCGTCGAACTGAAATGAAAACAGTGGCGGCGGACTTCAGGAATTACATACATGTTATGTAGATTTTACATGTTTTCTCTCCTCAATTATTGTCTTAAAGTTGGTCTTAGGTTTTACGGATAAAATTCCTAGATTCGTACGTGTTTCGCTTAAACTTTTGTGAATGTAAAAAAAAATCAAATTTGGCATTCTAATCAGTTTGTTCAGCTCATATTATATTATATTGTTTCATAATATCTGTGAATTAAATTAATATTTATTACTAACCACAAAATTTGCACGAGGATTAAGGGACACCCCTATAAATAAATAGTAGTTTGAAGAAACATAAAAAACACACTTTAATTAGGTAGATTGTAGATGATCTTACTTCGTGAAACTCTTCAATCATGGAGATAAAAAATTGTTCATTAATCAGATGTCTAGGAGTTGGTAAGAATTACAG
Source organism: Bruchidius siliquastri (assembly GCA_949316355.1). NCBI lineage: Eukaryota > Metazoa > Arthropoda > Insecta > Coleoptera > Chrysomelidae > Bruchidius > Bruchidius siliquastri. Next base: position 36,376,132 of record OX438533.1, on the reverse strand, counting down.
TGAAATCCATAGTTACCAACATTTTCTGAATATTCCTCATACCTTGAATATTTTATTCTTTTAAGATCTTATATCGTATATTTCAAAAGTAAATTGAATTATACAGGTATGGTCGAAAATATATGAATCCATAGTAGTGTAGCGATTGAAATTTTGAAACAACAATCTGTTTGTTCACTGCACGTCTATTAGAGACTCTTAGATATATGAGGAATCCTGAAAACACTGTAATAAAACGACAGATTAATCTTTTGAAACGAATGGTCGTCAAAACATTTTCATGCTACCTATAGATGCACACGCATCAGAAAAGTGTTACATGTCTCTCAAAGACACGGTAAAAGTGACAATTTCTCGTTTGTATCATTTGCAGAAATTCCTTGAAAAACTCAATTTGTTCTAGAAACTATACAACTAAATTCGAAATTAGGGATAGACAATTGAAAGGTAACAACCGTTCGCGGCAAAGCAACATCCCAACTGTCATCAACGCATACCGATTTGCAAACTACGAGTACATTCTATTCAACATCCGCACAACTGTTATTCTAAAACAAGAACATCCAGTTCCCATCATCTACCAAAGGCGTAGTATGTTTCAGTGACAACGGGTACAGTTTTGGTTGATGACATATTCATGTATTCCAAATATTCGAGCATTTAGTAATAGTTTCTGCAAGTGTAACAGTAAATAGATTGTATTTGAAGATGATATTTCTAAGAAGAACGTTTATTGGAAATGTTACGCAAGATCAGTCTTAAATAGAATGCCTCAATTGCAATTACAATTTTTTGCAGTATCGGCTACATTCTACTATCTAAGGAACTTTTGGACGCGATCCAGAAACGAGGAATATGTCCAGTTTCTACCGTGACAAATAACATAATAACACCAATAGTCAGTACATCAAACAATAGAGGGGCATTCGGGTGCATTCTCACCAGGTCGAGCTTCACAAAGCTCCTTAAAGCAGCCTCGTCCAAAAGAGAACCTATTATGGAAAGAATTTGTTCCCTGATGGTTACAATTTACAGCGTTTTGAGGTCAATATCAATAGACACTTATCCTCTAGAAGTGCCTCTAGAACTCGACAGGCTTTCTGCCTTTGCAGGAGTTATCTATGATTTGGTATTAATTCTATTATCTTGAAGTACAGCGTATGATTGCTACTCCCTTTGGAAAATTTTGAAGATGCATTTGAAGACATTGAGCTACTTATGCTGCTGTAATGTTGCTCCCATATCATGGTATTAAGAGTGATGAAATATTAGTTCAAACTTTTTTATCCACCAGATGATTATGATAAGAATATAATTATGACTTGGGACGAAATCCATACACTTGAAATGAAAAGTGCTTACTCAATGATGGTCTAGCATCCGAAAAATATTATTCTGGAGCAAATGCAAGTAATAAATATTTATAAATGCAATTTCTGAAAACATACAACACAACTTTCGACTCTTTCTTTTGATTATACTTTTGTTGTTTCTGTTCCTAAACAACTTCGGTGTCACCTACGTACACATTTTTTGCCTTACAATATAGACTCGATGACAGTAATCGTACAAAACGACGCCCGTTATACATTTTATTTTCTCATAATCACTATTTGCGAGATAAATTTAATCCCAAGTATTCCTTTCCGAAACTTGAATTGTCCTGAATGATATAGTTAAGCTTGTATCGAAGTGGTTTCTCTGAACATGACCACATTATAAAATTTATTCATTAAAAATTACGTTTGTGTTTGTGGCGCTCCGAAACAGTTAATCACGATAAAAAAAATTGAGGCTTGAACGTTTACAAACAACTTTCAGAATCATAGCTCAGCATAAAGAAAATTATAATCGAAGAGCAAAAAAGCGGCACTTACTTTTAGTACTTTCCATTCTACAGCATCGGCTCACAGACATAAATAATGGGAGATTATTGTTGTTTCTTACATGTTTTGTTCCATGATTTTTCTCATTGCGCCCTTTGCGAGATAAACATAAATAAAATAAATTAATCCTCCTCCCCTTCCAAACTTGGATTTCCGCCGCAAATTTAGTGGAAATATGCAGAGCTTTTGGCTCGTGTTTTAAGCGATCTGTCAAAATATAGTCACTTTCTAAAGCTTTCCCGTCAATCGCATTTTTTCCGAAGGAAAACTGTAATAGAAATGATCCGTACGCCACTGATGTAACGTCGTCTAGTCATTGAAGAATAAACTGTTGCGCGGTATTGGCAAAATTCTAAGCATTCAGGAAGCAATTAGATTAAGCTACGCTAGACACAAGAAAACCAGGAGATGGAATGGAAACACGTTTTCTATTCTGGTGCTGTATATACTTCATTTAACACAATCATTACGTTGTTCTAAGAAGTGTACTGTTTGTTAATGTTGGATTAGTGTAGCAAACATATGACCGTACATTTGTTTAGGCTATTGGAGAGTTGCATTGGAGTTTCATAGCTTATTGCGTGTTCTCGAGTATTTGTATAAACTCAGAGAATTTTAGTATTCTGCATATTGCTTTACGGAAGAATCGTGATTCAATTCAAAACGCTTGCATTATTACAGATTTTGTTAGCGTATGGAGACTAAAAACATTGCTTACAGTCTATCTTCTGGAAAAGTAGGAGCTTTGCGTTAACATTGTTGTTTCTTTAGTACGTCAAAAGGTATGCTTTTGTTACTTGGCTGATAGTAAAAGGAAGGCTCCAAGTTGTTCATATTACCTGATGATATTTTGGAAATGGAGGCACTGAGTAGGTTTTGAAACTTAATTTTCTAAGAGAAAAGTCCTGCAACAGTTAGGCAGAAGGTGTTTATAATCTAAAATCTACTTTTGCTGATTCTAGCTACAACTCAGATATGACCAATTCGTCTAGTGTATGCGTTTGACCTTACAAGGGGCCTTTACTGTCTGGAATGGTGAATAAATGTGATCGATATGTCTTCAATTCATAGGATCCTATATGCTATATAATCGATAGAAACAATGTAATCTATAGATTACATAGCATCTATAGAATAAAATAATTTATAGAACCTATAGACATAAAGACAGCCAAAAAGACAGATAAGTCACATTTATCCGATATTCCAGTTATCTGTAAGGCCAGATGATCCTGTAAACGAATGGCTCTTCGATGGACTGTAACTAGAAGCTTCAGAGGAAGCTTGAGAGAGCAGTCCAAGACAGGCGAGCAGAATCCCAAAGATGGTCAGATCTATCCCTTGCAAAGTGGTAGTAGCTTCTGAGACGCCGACCTAGGAGTCCAGCAGTACAATCATATCAAAACGTGTCATTCTTTAGGATAATAATCCCTACACGTCTAACAGACCAACATGTGATTTTCTTTTCAGGGCAGATGTCCCAGTATTCTGTGCGTTGAACTAAGCTCCATTTGGAGACACCCATTTCAAAATTTTCCCAATATCTTTACTGTCCTGGATAACATGGAATGATGAGCACTAATAAGATCAAAACTGCAACTATATCTTCGGTTGCAGGAATCGAAAGCAGTACTTCCAATATAATGTTATATGCTTCACATCCCTTCATGGTACAATCAAAAGGTCATGTTTATAGACGTTGATAAAACTCAATATTATAGTAGCCGAAGCTTCCATGAAGCATCCTATCTTAAGGCACCCTCGGTGTTGATTTATTTGTCAGTTTATCAGTTGTTCAGTAGAAAATTGTTTGCACTTTTCTCATTATAATAGTATTTAATAGTATATTTAATAATATTATGGGTACCAATAATGGTTTTAAGATTTTTTCATTTATTTTTTTCAGAATGATTTATAATGGGTACGAATGAAGTTGAATAGTCATAGCGTACCAAAAAGATATATAAATTCAATTTGAATGATTCAAGAACATAGAGGTCGATATAGATAGTCTAAACGAGTCACTATCATTTTGCTTTTTGCAGACGTTTACTTGTAGATTTAGTAATACCGCAATATTTCCATACATTAATTCTAAGAATAAACAATTGACAACTTAGAAGTGCAGTGATGAGTATAAATATGAATTCAAATAAAAAAACAAATAATAAACCCATACAGAACATATAAGCAACGGAAAATATTTTGACAGAGACAGCAAATTTTGCTATTCCAAGTTTTTTTCCATGTTCTTTCCTATGTTTCTGGATTTTTTCGCTTCTTTATATAAGGAATTCCCAAACCTCGACTATAAATCAAAACTCCTTGAGTAAGGTATCCTGATTGTTGACTCTGGGGGACTAAAGTTTTATTATATCTCAAAAAATTATCATCAAACGTGCAATGTTCACTTCAAATTCCAATTAAATGCTCAAAAATACATATAAATATATTTTCTGTGTTAAAAGCTCTAGGTTTTAACTCTCTCTGTATGGATATGATTAATACAACAATGTTGAAAACGATAAAAAGTAAAACGGTTTTAGTTACACTCACTCATATGAACCTAATGATTTTCTCTGTATGTCCACGCCTATATTACGTTTTTATTATCCCGCTACACATGTCGTTCACCGTAATGAGTATACGTCGGCAAAGAGAAAGATGTGATTTTACAACCGTAAACGTAGAGACTTCCTTTGAACGTGCGTGACTTTTAGTGCTTCGCTTTTGCCGACCCACCTCAATGTACAGCACGCTTCGTAAAGCTCCAGACATGTTCTCCTATGCATAACCTTTCCTTAAAATCATCGCTGAGTATAGCAAAGGAGCATCGAGAATCCTATTTTCTGACTTCAGAAGGAAGACGGCTATTTTGTAGAAAGAAGGATCAGTTAAACATCGTATATCCTGCCAATAAAACAGAAAATTTCGTGAGCCCTAGCTGGTAAATGGACTTTGATTTGAAATTTCCTGATGCCGCATCTGTTCCAGACAAAGATCTATTATTAGCGATCACATACATTTAGATATATTATAAAATTGGGGTGCCAAAGCTCGGAAATTTATACAAAAAGCATTGCAGGCAAGTGCAATAAAAATCAATTGCGACTTGAATGGCCAATAATTTCAACCACATATGTTCACGCAAAAAACTTTAGTGACATTTTAGATGCCTCGATAGTTTTTACAATATACAAAATAAAAAAATCGAAGAAACTAAATTGAGTATATGCAACCTCAGACTTACACAGAAACGTTAGCATCGTTGGTTCCCTGAATATAATTATGTAATTTTGATGATAGGTTAATGGATCAAAGATAAAGATGAGTTTCAGTCACTTTGACTGAAATGAATTGTATAGTTGGCCACATGGCTGCAACACAGAAAGCCAACTATGTGGGTCATCTCTCTTCTACTTATATTCATATGCTTTTTTAATGGATACTGTTTTAGATTTTAGATCTATTTTTGGATCCAGTGAATTATTACGGAACGTGTAATGCACACATAAAAAGAAACTTTCAATCCAAGAATTGCGTTATACTTGTACAGATATACTCACGAAAAGAGTATCTGTTCCCACTTTAAGACAATTTACTTCATAAAGGAATTATGGTTTATTTGAACCAAGAAAAGTATATTTTCGATTGAAAAACTAATTATTAAGAAATTATAATTTCATTCACAACTAATATTTCAATACTTTTCCAACAAGTTTTTTTCAGTCGGTCATCATATTTTCCAAGGGAGACCCGTTTACCTCGAATAAGAGTACAGACATCTTGAAAATTGCAGAACCTCCAATAACAATATGACAGTCTTGGTTCAAAAATATACGCTGCCTTCTAAGTACCCCTCTATTCGCTCCAAGTAATTCAATTATTTAATATCACAATTTTCATCAACGGCATGTCAGCGGTACGCGTCTCCTATGTGATAGCTGTTTACGTGTCTATCATTTTCCATTGGTTTTTATTTCCCTTAACCCTCCACCTTAGGCTGGATAAAATGTTGAAAAGTTGGAGTTGTGAGGGTGTTATGAAAGTGTTCGTAGGTAAGTGAAAAGATAAATAAAATTACACAGAGAAAGGTAAGAAAGAAGACAAATTGGTATAATTTGTACACCTTTTTCAATTATTTTCTACTTGAGTAGACAACAATGGCTTTGGTAAAGGCTCATTCAAATCACCGAATGCTTATAACAATACTCTTAGATTCATCTTCGAAGAGCGACAACATATTTTAACGCAGTCTATTTGCGTCAACATTATGAGAATTTTTTAATAAATGCTATAGATTTCTTTGCAATATGTCTAAGAATTTTAGATGTTTTAGTAGCTTCGTTTAATGAGGACTTCATTGAAGAAGAAAAAATTGTTCAATATATTCTCTTGATATGCTTTTATATAACAAAATGAAAAGCTATTTGCTTTGTAGGAGGACAAAAAGTATATATCACTCATATCAGCAGTCGAATCTCATACATAGAGCAGCCATATTCTATTAAAAGATCGTGTTTAAAATACCAATGTGTCTGTACACAGGTGGCAGCAAATTCAATTTGAACTGACGCCTCTGAAACCGCACAAAACAGATCTTTGATAAAACAGCAGGAAACAGCACCACCAATCGAGATTGACACCACCAGCGACCTCTCATTGGTCTAGATGGCGTTTATATTCCTATAAAATGATAATTCTTAGTCTACTATTACACAATCATGTTTTTAAGTCATATATTTATAATAAATTTTTTATGACTTCAGCTCATCTTCAATTGTCGCCCTCTATGGTAACGCCCATTGGCAACCTACGAAGTCAAAGGTCATAACACCTGGACTCCCTTTGAAGCGGCAACAGATGTTGCTATAACACCCTTGACTGGGCTATGTATATACCACCCGATTGCTGTCTACGGTTAGACCGACAGGCTATACTGACAAGTCTAGGCTAAAGACGAAACATGCATGTCTATAGCACGTCTGATGCATAATGGAAACCATACACTTAACATTAAAATTTTTATGATAAAATATTTTACCGTATAATGTAAAAGCTTTGATGATGTCTGAAATATGATCATATATCTATGACATCATGTTCTGACCATGTGACCCTGTCATTATAGTTTGAAATAAAGATAGCGAGCGAGAAGTACCATTGCGTAGTAACAGCAACCGAAATTTTAATTCTGTACAAGCAATAATAGAAATAATGCATTGAGATATTCGACAGCTGCACTGTAAAGTAGCATATCATTTATTTGTTGCTAAAAATCTGACTGTTACCATAAGGTTTTCCGATCTTTAGATGCTAAAAGTTATTACGAGAACTCTAGTTCTATATTTTATCTCGTTGGTCCACATTCAGTCGCACGGTTTTCCTTCTGTGCAATACGAGAACTTATTATGTTGTTGCATATATTGTGTGCTCGTCTTTTCTGGATTGTCGAGGTATATAATTGAAGGATTTATGGACTATTGAGGGTTATATTCGGAACACAAGATAGCGAAGATCGATGAGCATATGCGCCTAGACGCTTTAAAGGGGATAATACTTACATTATTGAGTTAGCTTTACACTGAACATTACAGAGTATAAATATAATATTTACTACATTGTTTTGATATAACTGATGCACTTGGAACGTCATCGCCATTTGAGTCAAGACCATCAATAAATGTATTATCAATAAATAGTACCAACTTGACGAAATGCAGCAAGAACTAGCGTAGTGACGTAGGAAATGACTCAGACGGTTCTCTGAGGACGCTGAAGATTTGAAAAAAGTGGGTCTCATTTAATCCATACGAATGCCAGTTCAAAATAGGAGGGCTGGGCTGATAGGTTCCCAAAAATCGCTAAGATTTTTCTATAGATAGCCTCACGTAAAGTCTATCACGCTTCACAAGCGTTGCGAGAGATTAAAAATCTATGTACATTGATCTTAGAATACTGTAGATTGTGAACATCGGGGATCAAAGACCCTGGTAGCTCAATCCACAACGCCGAGGTTTTCCGAAAGAACGACTTTAGGAAGAGACTTGTTCGAGGCGTTGTAAGCTCGAAGTGGTTGGACTCCATTGGACTCATTCAGTCCTTACTATTGAAGGGACAGCTCGGTCAAACGTCTGCCATGATAATTTCTATGAAAGAGAGTTCAGCCTCCCTTCTGCGACTTTCTAAGCTGTGCAGATCCTTTGGGAGATCAACTGCCTCCAAAAGATGTATTGCTCGTTTCTTGATTGAACTGACTCGAATTATACCCAACAAAAATTCAAATTTGCATTGGACATATCTGTATAAACTCAATGCATGATCTCAAAATAAACAGGATAATACTTTAAGAGGTAATGACCTCAATTCATCCAAATACGGTGTGGTATTCGCGCTCCGTACGATAACAATGTGCTCCTAATCCCAAACAGCCTTCGTATTAGAAGAGCCAAGAGCATTCCGTTCGCGTTGGATAGTCTTCGACACCGGGGCACTAATACGTTTCCTCGTCCGTTGTTAAAGTTTTTTTGTGCATTGGAACTCATTACCCAGCTTCTTTTTATATCGCTCGTTCCCGATTTTTTTTACTTTCTCTTACAGTACGCTGCTTTTTCTACAGAGTCATCATCGTCAGTGCAGAAAAGCAGTTGTCGGGTTTTTCCTTCGGAAAGAATTGAGGCTGCCATTTAAGGGCTTTAATAGTTTTCGTTTTTGCTGATAGAAATATATGCATTCAGAAGATTATGTTGCCTTACAGCTGTGCTCCAGTTTCGGACCAGGAAATGAGCGTAGAGGGAGGAAACAAAAAACTGCTGTCCATCGTACTGAAAGCGATGTACAATAAAAAGGAACCCGTATTTTGACAGGAAGGAAACAAGAAAGGCAGAAGCGTGATAAAATGATATTCCAACTCAACAAACGTAACTATGGAAGTTTTGATTGATAGATTTGATTCCTAAGATGGATAAGAGAATGAATTATAGTGTTTGAGATCATTGAGGCTGGGCTGTTATCCAGTACATCACTTTCATTGCAGGAACTTTTGAAAACCCAAGAGAAAATGAAAATGATGTCACAGCTTTACCACTGGCAAAAATAAGCTTTGCAGTATAATCTGAAAGCTCCGGCATACAAATTATGCATATCTTGGATCTATGGCGAAAAACTGTAAAGCCAAACTTACACCTCACTCTTAAGAGGGACTCTACCTTGAATAAAAGGCGTTTTGCTTTGTTCTCCAATAATTCGTTTCCAGCACTCATTTTTCAAGATAATGGAACGATTTTTTTTATATGATAGAGAAATGTTGGTTATATACTGATGGGAGCTCTTTTTCAATTTTTGATACAAAATTTTAGATATTGTTCTGCTTATTTACTGTGCCCCAATATTTCGTTGGAAGCGATTAATTTTGAACATAGTGAAAATTTGTATTATAGAGAAAGGATAGCTCTATAACCGTGTGAAGCCCTTTCCTTGATACTTTGGTTACCAAAAGTTTAAAAAGTCATCGGTAATCGTTCAAAAAATGCCAATACTCATGTGAGAATATCTAAAGCTTTGTATCAGAAATTGCGAAGGGCTTCATAGTGGCATAGAACCAACCTTTCTCTATCATTTGTAGAATAAATCGTTTCATTATCTTAAGATATTAGCGCTGGTAACGAAATATTGAAAATCCATACGAAACGCTTTTTATCCTAGATAGAGTCCCCTCTAAAGGAGTACTTGAGTTGACAAACGTTTGATGAACAAAAAGCATCAAGCAGCAAGAAGTGAAGGTGGTAACAGCTTGCATAATGCCTAATAGCGGTGACAGATGCCCATTATGACATTTTCAACATGGGTCAACTGATATTCCAGCAACATGCTGAACAAGTTTAAAAACTACCTCATATTACCATATCACTTCACTAGGATGTCGTGAGGAGGATTTTTTGATGTAACTATGAAGTAAAATTTCACAATAGTCAAAAGTAAACTACTTATATTCAAACATCATGATTTCGTAGGTCATTCTGTCCAAAGCCGATACTTAGGTAATAAGTAAATTTTTAATTTTGGAGAAACAATAATCCTTTGTGGACATCTTCAATGCAAAGTTATTTTCATAGGCGAAAAAGTAGTAATTTACCAATGACGTAAATAGACCTCTTTTATATTTAGTCGATTAGGCAGCTAACACGAGTATGAATAGTTACTATCTAATACCGAAGATCCAAGTATTTTAGAGACTCTTGTATTATCTAAAGATAATCAGAATAATAAAAAAAGGCTAGTTAAAAGACGTATTTTTACATGATAAACCAACAAGAAATACTAAACGACATACAGTTCAAAAAACAACCCTATAAAAGTAGAAGACCTGGATTGGAAAGCTCCAAGGGCATGAAAGATAGATGTATAAATTTTTCGTAAACATGTACATTGTCGTGACTCTAATAATACCTCTTAACAGTTGTATTTCAAGTAGCATCGCGTGCCTGTAAGTTTTAAGATTCGTCTAAACAAGCCGTGGCATTGATATATTTCACGATAACACCGAATATTTTAGCGTAACACCTGTAATCGCTGCAAAAGTGAAGCAACAATTTGAAAATGCGATACTATTTGCGCAGTTTTAGGTCATTCTCAAATCCATAATATAAATGAGTTTATAAATGAATTACTCGTGAAAGACTTACACTGTTCAGTTGAGATGAGTACTTGATATCTTCTTCTTCTTCTTGGAGTGCTGTTTTCACTGTGAAGATTAGCATCAAGGCTACTAATATATTTTGTTATTGCAGTTGTATCAATCTCATACGTTATGCAGCTGTTTCGTACTGAACGCCTTCCAACTACTGACTACTCTTCCTTGTATGATGTCTTGGAGTATCTAGATATTTCCCTCCGCTCCCTTTATGGCCCAAATATAATAATGCCTGCTACTTAATATTCAGGATCACATCTTTGTCTTTTTCCATTCATCTCAACAATTCGATGTCTCTCATGCTCTTCATCCAGGAGATTCTCAATATTCTTTAATATTGCCACACTTCAAATGCCTCTTATTTTTTGATGTCGCTCTTTTTCATTGACCACCCCTCCACGCCGTAGTACAGTATTGATAGTATGAAACATTTTGTAAGTCTAAATTTGATAGTTTTTTTCCGTGTACTTTCTTATGCTGCCAGATTTGTTGCTGCCTCAGATAAGGAAGCCTCAAGCTAGGACAGAAGGTTTCCTTGGGTAACGTATTCTTATTACTTACTTAAAGTGAGGACTATCAATAGAAGTGAAATCGTTCATAATGTCAGATTTGTTGCTGCCTCAGATAAGGAAGCCTCAAACTAGGACAGAAATGTTTCCTTGGGTAACGTATTCTTATTACTAACTTAAAGTGAGGACTATCAATACAAGTAAAATCGTTTATAATGGCGTTCTACTTACCCCTGGCAGCGTGTGTTTCTCATGCAGAGCGTTCTGGGCGTTGAGGGCGCTCTCAGGGCTGAAGTACGTCAGAAAAGCGCAACCTGAAAATAGTAATAAGAAATAAAATAGCGAAATCACCCAACGTAGCTTTTGTCAATCTGAACGTTTCTTAGTTCATGAACATGAAATAAATACATTTATGGGCAAACCACAACCATCACAACAGAATTTACTTCAACGAGGTCAGCATTGTGTTGAAATAACTCAGTATATTCAGATACTTGTGTAATAAGGGTCTAAAAATCATCAGTTCATGCTTGAATCATCTTTCAATACGCTTCTGGGAAATAACATCAACAATAATATTTTGCTGGTGTCGCTAGATCGGCGTACCAGAAGCTTGAGGTTCTCTTATGCTCCAGGAAATTGTATTTTCTGGAACAGCTACTGCTACCAGCCCAGATCATAGCTTGACTGGAGCACCTGCATGTGTAGGGATACTCTCCAAAGCAGTATAGCAAGGACTGTAGGAGGGCGCGTCCTCACCAGGTCGAGCTTGCAATGCCTCGAACAAGCCTCTTCAAAAAGTAGTTATTTTGAGCACCTCGGCGTTGTGGAAGGATCTGCCGGGAAGCTTATTTCTCGGTATTTACAATGTACAGCGTTTCAAGGTCAATGTAAAGAGACATTTATAGTCTCTCAGCGCCTATGAAGTGCGATAGTTTTTCTGCCTTTGCGTCATGGTATCTATAGAAAAATTTATACTCTCCCAAAATGCAGAAAAAGGTCGATGAACTCAATATGGCAATAGATATACAGAATTACAGATTTGAAGACCTTGGTTGTAGACTCAGGTAGTCATACCCTAGGTAGCCTTTGAAAACTTAAGCAGCCTAAAGATGCTCTAAGGTTACAGCGAAACGCGCCACTAAAAAATGACTTCTGATGAAGGTAGCTTGTGCATAAATTTCACGATTTTATCTCGATGATGGGATACTTTACTTTTTTCCAAACAATAACTTAATTGAAACATCCATCGAAGCACTTCACAAGTACGAGATGCGCATCTGGTATAGCGTTTCTACATTGTGTCCTTATAGATTTTTCTCTCCGTCGAGCTGCGGCCACAAAAACTCTCGGCACATTATACCGAATCCGGTTGGAAACAAAGCCTGTGAACTGACTGTAAAGCTGGAAACAGCATTAATAAAATTCCGGCTAGCTTTCGTTTCGAAGCTGTTGTGTGCATATTTTCCCTGCTGTGAGTATCACGCTCGTCGTACGAGTAATGTAGATATCAGGAGAAGTACTAATACCGAGAAAAATAAGAACTGTATATGTCCGAAATATTAGAAAAAGATAGGAAAGTGGATCCGCTTCAGTATTTCCTAAAGTGTCATTGTCCGTGTAATTTATCAAGTCCCTCGTATATCATTTCATTTCTTCCGGTAAAACGGCGAGTAAAAATTTCGACTTCTTCTTGTTGTTCGTATCATCTAAACGTATTACTTTTTCAGAAATACATAATGAGACGACCTTATTAAACTATATAAAACTATATATTATTATATACTATTTCCTGGATGAATGTGCAAAATTTAAAATTAATCTGACGTTTAGAAGTGGGTGTGGGTGAAAATAGCGTTCGAAGATTCCGTCACAAACATACATACGGTGGAAGCTATTCAAAAACGTGTTAAAAAGCTAACGACACGCAGTCTTGCATGCTGCTTAGCTTCGGCGATCGGACGAGAGTAGCCGTTCCTAGCGTGTTTTGACAGTTACCTCATATAATTTATCGTATATCCAGACATTTAAACTGTAAATATAATTTTTATCAGGAAGGATTTTGAAATGAAAAGCAATAATGGGACAATCTTATTAAACTATTTTATTGTCATTGATAAGTGTGCCAAATTTAAAATCAATCTGATGGTTTGAAGTGGGTGAAAATAGCCTTCGGAGATCGCGTCACAAACATACATATATAAATACACGTCAAGCTAATAAAATGCGTCAGTTTTTGACTAGAATAAGGGATGTCGTGGTAAATCACCCTTATTAACAAATGTCGTGAGGAGTATAAGTCGCCACTACAAAACAGCCCAAGTTGTTAGGACTCGAAATCAGTTAAAGCAAACACAATTAATTGAAAGACTGAAATGCTTATCATCTAACTTTAGTAAAATATTCTACCGTTCAACTATATTTATCTTCGAGCCCCCACAGCACCTTGAAAAACACATTTTCGGAATCGATCAAATCGTAACGACATCGTTTGGGGTCCCAGGTGTGTCCCCGTCTCCGTCCTCGTCCTATATATTAACGGCTGAGCATTATTGCAGACCTACCAGATAAAGTAATAGCTGTCGAGGCGACGGGCAGAGAACGGCTTATCGCTCCCATTATCAGTTTACCCGGAGTGAGAGAGACAGTGGATGGCTCCGGTGCCGGTGTAGGCCCGGAAGGATGTCATTATCAGTTATACAGGCCCTCTCTCTGTGTGCACGTAGTCAGATCTTATATAGAGGCATGGGCGCCACCAGAGATTCGGTTCGCTACTTTATTGTCATTCGCATGCTTTTCTTCTATTGATCAAATATAGTTAAAAACTGAAAAATCAACCTTTCGACCAGAAAGTAAAAAAAAATCTTAATATAAGAATAAAATGATTTACGAGGAGATGCAAAATGCAGAGTTAGCGTAAAAATATAGTAGAAGTACCTCGCGCTTTTATCACGACGACATTAATTTTATCGTTAATAAGTCTATTCTTATATTAAGAACTATTCTTTACTTTTTAGTTCGATTAACTATAAGAGCGTGATTTTAGTTTCTTTAAACTACAATTTACTTTTAATTTTATCCACTATAAAAACGTGTCTTTTTTGTCTCTTAAACTATGATTTATACATTGATAAATTTATCCTTGTACTTTGTAATTGGAACCGCAATTAGGTGGATACTGGAATAAGTCTTAATCTTCAATGGATCTTAATTAATGGGACTGAAGGGTATTATCTCCAGTTACGGGGCCGTATATACAGATCAAACTAATGAAGGTGTGTTAAGAGGGAATATTAAATGTCGTTTGTACGTGGTCACGCTGAAAGTTTTTAGATTCAGAAAAACTGCAAGGTTTTTTTTTTAAACTTTTTCAACATATTCTCCCTCTACCTCAATAAATCTACGCATTCGCTAAAACCACTTTTAGCAACGTTCTTTTGAAAGGTTGCCAATTTTCTTCTCAAATGCTGCGATTTCCTCTTCATGGGTGAATAAATGGCGACCTCGTAACTTTTCATTGGTCTTAGGGAATAAGAAGAAGTCGCATGGCTAGATCCGGAGAATAAGGTGGGTGAGGCAACAGTTTGACACCCTGTTCAGCAAAAAAATTGAGTGTTCTAGCGGCGCTGTGGGCGGGTGCGTTGTCATGGTGTCATTGAATACCCCGCAGACAAGTCTTTGGACGGTTCTTGCATGATTCTTGGAAGACTACAGGAACACATTTGGTTATGTACCATACAGAAATAACTGTCTTTTGATTTTACAAGGTTATCGTTGTGATGTATCGACTTTAAGAAAAAAAATATGCGACCATTTTCTTTCCAAGACTCTTGGAACGACGAATTTTCTTTGGACGCTGTTCACTTCCAAAGCACCAAACATATGACGGGATCATTATGATATAACCATGTTTCGTCTTCGGTTACGATATTAAAAGTGTTTTTACTATGCCCATTATCAAATTTTTCAAGCATAAACTCATCCCAATCAACTCTTGTTGCTTTTTGCTCAATGGTCAACAAATGTGACACCCATCTGGAACACCGCTTCCTTAAGCGAAGATGATCATGAATGATTGTTCGGACCGCTGCCGATACAATCCCCAGAGAAGCCTCAATCATGGTGTAGGTTATAGGTCGATCTTTTTTTATCATATTTTTCACAGCTTCTACAGTTTCCGGAGTAACAGCAGTGGGCGGTCGACCTGTGTGAGGTTCATCATCGAGTAAGACCCGGCCTTTTTAAACTCAGCAAACCAATTAAAAACTGTAGCCCTAGAAGGTTCAGAGTACCCGAAACAACTCAGTAAACTTTCGTGATATTCCGCTTGTTTTAGTTCCTTTTTAAAGACATACAAAGTCATGGCTCGAAAATCGCGACTACCCGGTTCCATTTTCACGTTAAAATTCGGCCAACACTTAGATGCATTCGAGACCGTGGCAAGGCAACTACTGAACGGTTCAAACGCTACCTTTCCGTGTAAGCACTTATAACTCTAGACAAAATAGCTGCGTGCTCAAACTTGTTTAAATTTGTATAGATTACGAATATCTAAACACTTCCAGTGAGACCCTCGTATTATCACCTCCTGAACATATTACTTCAAGAACTGGTATAAATTTCGATTATAATTCTATTTCGTATCATTACTTCTAAACGTATTGCCACATAAAAATAAAGAATGGGACAAACCTATTAAGCTATTGTATTGTTATCAGTCCTTGAGAAAAAGCGAGTTATAAAGCTAACGAGATGCGGTGTTCCCAAGTGGTCACCCATCCAAGTACTGACCACGCCCGACTCTAGTTAGCTTCGGCAATATGCGTTCTCAGCTTGGTATAGCCGTTACCTCATATCCTGGTATTTGAACTTGGAATATAATTTTTAACACAAGAGAATTTACCCAAAATATATAAATAATGAGTAATTCGCCATATAGTCGATATCTAGCTCCTGGTGATGTAGAAAGAGAACGGCCCTGGTACTTACTGAATACAAGCAAAACTTCTATTGAGATCGCTGCTTTGGTATGTACACCAAATCTGCTATGATCCCTGATCTGCTTTGATCACAGCTAGTATTCCAGATTGCGTTATACGCGTGGCTTAAGTCTTCTTATGGGATTCTCACCCCACAATATAATGTGTGTATATTGTTTGTATTTTCATCCTCTTGAAAGGTGCATATACTCCGCCTGTGCTGTCAAGCGGTATCCAGATATACACGAATGGACCCTTATTAGATTCGACGTTCTGGGAATGTCTTTATCCACAGACACAAGGTTTTCCAAACAATGGACGCGGATAGATAACACGCCATTGTGGATTAATGGATTTCAAGAGGTGTTACGCTGTGTCTTAGCTGCAGCTTTACCCTCTGTCCCGTCTCTCCATCAGGTAATTCGTTTGTTTGTCTTTGTGCCCCCGCACAAATGAGCCGCATTGTTCAATATATAAAGGAATTACCTGGATCAAGATACTGGAGATGCAAATTCCACTTGGGTAATTAGCACACCTTAATGGGATTGCTAAGTAACACTGCCCCTTATTTCTGATACTTGTTTACCACGTGAGTAGGTATACATTTAGTTAAGTTTCAAGGAAAAAATATACACCTAATTTGCTGGTTTGCATTCGTGAGGGCACAAACATTAAAAGTAGTCTGCGCAATCAACTATTGTATTGTCATATCCACGGTTCTGCTACGTTTGGGTTATTTTTATCAATTTCAGTAACTATTTATGACAAATTTCTATATACGTGCAGAGCTCACATCAGTACTTGGCAAACTCTGTAAGCTCTTCTACTAGCGAGACGTGTTCCCCGTGAGATCAGTTGCTTGTATCGAATTGTCTTAAATTGCACTGAGGCAAAGGCATACCATCTCCTGTCCCTTCAAACATTCAGGTGCAATTTTGTGTTCCTACATAAAAAATATGAATCACTGTTTCCATCCATGAGAATCATCTCGTAGATTTTAAACACGATACATCTCCGAACTCCCACCTTATATTGACTTTAGGCCAGTCATATTTGGCTGTAGTACAGCACAATTCATTGGTTGTTCAATTCCTTGTACAAATAAGGGATCATTGTTGCTTAATCCAATTCAAGTAATGTATCAAGTAATCTGGTATTCCTTAAAATTATAGTGGAATAAGTAAATGTCGGTATTTTACTTGACATTTGCGGTACTTTCCTGTATTGCGTTGATGCTCTTTTTATAGTCTCGATTGAGTGTCACAAATCCTCCTAGCTTGGTCGACTTAAGTTCGACGAACCCATTTGTTCATGGACGCTGGGAGGTTATGCGGGTATTGTTGTATGTTTTGACTTCCTGTGTACTGTGCTTCCTATGTTGATTTTTTTCCTTATTACTAGAACATCTAACAACGGACGGATGTTGTTATTATCTTTTTCTTTTGTGAAACACCAAAAAAAAACAGATGAAAAAGAACCCCAACATTCAATGATTCTACCATAAGTAGATAAGATTTTCTGAGAATATTACACTACGAAGCATCCTAACAAAAACTAAATCCGGGAATACATATCAAGAAACCAAGTATCGTGTGAATGTCAGATCAAAAAACTGCACTCCAAATGAAAGCATTATCGGGCTCAATCCAAAAGTGATTTAAATATAAATCGAAATGTGTCAAACAAAGAGACTTTTATATTTATGGATCTTTTTGTTCCAATTACACGAAAGCTAGGCTGACTTCTAATTTGACCAGTCTGCAGCTGTTCTGCAGCCTCTCACCTCATATATAGCCGACTGCCTCTGCCAGCTCTGGCGAACGCCATGAAATATTGGTGCGGTGGCAAGCTCCCGATAAATCCCCCAACATTATCAATAATGAAACATCCAATAATAGATTTTCCGTGCGGCGGCGTCACTTAAACATTAAAACAAACCCTTTATAGTGCCGCCATATGTCGCCCGTCTTCTCGACAGTGAGGAGAATCGATCGCTGGCCGGTCCTCCTTACTCTATAATAAGGGTGGCACAGGTGCGGGGCCAAATGGACGGCTGCTGTTGTTCGAGAAAGAGCCGTCGTTCGATATGGAACAGTGAATACGGACCTTTACACAATAAGGATCCACCACGCCACACTGGAAATGACCGGTCAATCGTGCACTTGGTTTGGTGATTATTGACGTGAACAGATATGCAAGAAGGGTTCTTGCGTACTTTAGGAAGCTATTGACCTTGAACTCTACCAACTTTCATTTGACTTTGAAAGAACATATGATCGACCAAGAGTAGAATTTTCGACCATGAAATAGTACCGACCTTGGCATAATACCGACCTTTACACAATAAGGATCCACCACGCCACACTGGAAATGACCGGTCAATCGTGCACTTGGTTTGGTGATTATTGACGTGAACAGATATGCAAGAAGGGTTCTTGCGTACTTTAGGAAGCTATTGACCTTGAACTCTACCAACTTTCATTTGACTTTGAAAGAACATATGATCGACCAAGAGTAGAATTTTCGACCACGAAATAGTACCGACCTTGGCATAATACCGACCTTTACACAATAAGGATCCATCACGCCACACTGGAAATGACCGTTCATTTGTGCACTTGGTTTGGTGATTATTGACGTGAGCAGATATGCAAGAAGGGTTCTCGCCTACTTCAGGAAGCTATTGACCTTGAACTCTACCAACTTTCATTTGACTTTGAACATATGATCGACCAGGAGCAGATTTTTTCGACCCTGAAACAGCACCGACCTTGGCATAATACTGACCTTTACACAATAAGGATCCATCACGCCACACTGGAAATGACCGTTCATTCGCGCACTTGGTTTGGTGATTATTTACGTCAGCGGATATGCAAGAAGGGTTCTTGTGCACTTCAAGAAGCTATTAACCTTGAACTCTTTCTTCTTTTTTTGTTCATACGTTTCCATCATGCTATCAACGTCACCACGGAATCTGACTCAGATGCTGGATTTGGTAATTGCTGATACGAAAGTTAGGGTTTTAGTTAGACTTTTTAAAATGGTATGCGATCTCTCAGAATATGTCGAAATTTAATATGCACAATAAATTTACTAACATTTCGGCTGCCTTGACAGTCTTCGCCTGTGGTTTTGATCAACAGCCAGCACAAGTATGAGATAAGCTAAAGAATAAGATGACAAAGTTTCATAAATGAAACTCTCTTTCAGTGACTCGTTTTGATTTATATATTAATATAAGTTGGAAGTTTAAAAAAAAGTTAAATGAAACGATTGCTTTAAAATCATAGATCTTTAAGGCCTTTCTGTAGCTCCAGTATCTTTCTTATTGAAATTTCCGATCAAATCTGTATTTCTAAAAGTGATACCATTGCGCTGCAACTACAGCATCCACCTACTTGACGCGATTTATCCAGTACGCCTCAATCAATTCCCAATTTTATGCCCAATCATCCAACAGTTGGCAACTATTTTGACTTTCTATTCAAGGAAAAATGGAATAGTGATATCACATCTACGATAGCAGATAGCGGTGAGGTCTTCTGTCTCTAGTCAACCGTTGCACGCGAATGTGGAAAAAGCAATTATAGCTGAGCTTCGCGCTGTTTACCAGCCAGCGGTCACGAAATGAATTTGTTCTTATCACCCTACAAGTAGGGTTAAATTGGAATGAATTGTAGAGGTAAATTGTGGAACATTGAAATGCACATATACAGGGAAAGGATATTTTATTGAAGAACTCAAACGTTTGCTATTGAACAAAATGCTTCCTAGCCAATGTTTGACTTTGATCTGAAATTTTTTGATATAACTGTTCATACTGTTTCATGGATTGTTTGTACGAACTCTTATTTAGTCATTTTTATACCTTAGCGACAATGATGAATTCCGAATATCAATGTACTAAGACGTCTCTTGGTAGGCCCTCGAGAAACACTCAAATTTTGAATTATCATATCGTCACATTTCAGTCACGTAATGAGAGTGAAGCTCATGTAATTATTATCCCAAGCTTAAGTAGTGATATACCGCATTTTAGCTTCATCTGTCCTCTGACTTCCTAATAGATAAGAACTAAATATAGATTTAGAAAATTTGCAAAGTAGCTGCATTGTTTTTCATACTCTGGAGTAATAAATACAAGTTAAACTACCTGATCGTGGTAAAAGGCTTATAAGAAGACCCAGTATATATTATCCTGTTTGGCAACCGATGGAAAAACAGCCAACTTCTTGGAGACTTTAATCTTATTAAATAGTTTCCGTATACCTTCTACTGCTCCTGTTTGCAGGAACTTGACAGATTTGTTATTCGGCCAGACCCCGAAAATCAAAAGCTTTATTATCTCCAATCCTATTTCTTTACTCTACATCTACTTCCTAGACATCTGTAAAATTGAAAATCTAATACCGATTACTAGCAATTATTTAATTATAGCAGCCAGTACAGTTGGCAATCGAATCAATCGACAACAGACCCTCCTCATTTTAGAATTTATTAACCGCGTCTAATTCTATACCCCATTTTCGTACTACGTGTACGTTTTTCTTAAATTGTCACAATACTTTCATAATTCTCAACCAGCAATTCAGATTTGCTCCTAACGATTTACGTGAGTGTCTGCTAAACAACAAAAAAGCTACAATATCGGTATATTAATAAAATCCCACCACGTCCATATTATTTTCATGGCTAGTGCAGCACATCACAAAATCTTGAAAATGAGATCGAAGAGAATGGATAATACTTTTATTGTCATCCGGTATGGTTGAGAGTATGCTTTCAATCAAATCACTCCATTCTAGGCTTTGCGGCCGCTTCGTAGTTGGCATACTGACGAGGGTGTGTGTAGCATTCGGTCGTGCGAAAGGACAAATTTATACCCCCTGGCACAGGGAATCAAAGCCATGTACACACAAATATAGGCGCACCTACGATCTCACATGCATGTACGCAATGCTGTTGCATTATCAAAGCAGAAGCCGTTAACATAACGAAGCGAATTCAAATGAGATAAATACTGCAATTATGCAGGGAGTGTATGGTTCGGCTAGAGAATGTTACCTCTTTGGAGGCTCTAAGGAGACTAGACACAAAAGGAATCCCTACGCGAAGCGTAGAGACAAGTGTGCCAGTGGAATCTATATGTATACGAGGTGTCTGAAATCATGACACCAAAACTGAACAAGGGCATTTATAGGTCAATTAACCATATCTACAAGGCCTGATGGTATGGAAGCTGTTGCTATTTTACCGTTGCTCAGAATAGAGAGAACGATGAACCGGCAATCTGAAGGGCGTTGCACAATGTAGATATTCCAATAACAGTGTCTAGGACTTCAGATAATTTAGCGATTCACAGCGTTTCTACTTTAGATACCACATCATCAATTATTTCACGTCAAGACGATTTAAGATACCATATCATAGATTCTAAATACAAATATGTTTCATGTTTATGATGATGATATTAGCTAGGGTTAGTAGCAAGTAATGGCTAGGCAAAACCTGGCAAGTAGGCCATCTTTGGCCCTTTTTGCCGACCCCGAAGACCATCATTAGAACTATGGCAGACATGGTAACTCCCTAGTGTCGAACCTTCAAGACCTTTTGATAAAAGTCATGATGTCCGAGCATTCCGCTAAGTAGCACTCTTCCCTATCAAACTCTGCTGTGTCGAACACCTTAGCTCTAAGGCCGCTGTATATGGCACACTTGCCCAGGAAGTGGAACGAGGTCTTTTCCTCCTTCCAGCACTTCTAACAGATTGGGTCTTTGACCACTCCTATTAGTGTCAGGTGCCTGTTCAATCTGCACCTGTGAGGATCCCTACTAACAAGTGGAGTAAATCCCTCTTCCGGTTCAATAGACGAAGCTCCCTTTGTTGGGGCCTGCTACAAACCTCTTGGGCTGCCTGCAGTCGTCTCTCTCCAACCATGCTTTCACAAGTTCGTTATACGCGCATGGATCTAGGGCATTACTGACCTAGCCTCTGCTAATATCCAGCAAGGGTTCAGGGCCAATGAATACGCCCCTTGCTCCTATCCTCGCCATGCGGTCTGCTTTATCGTTACCTGGCACCCCGCTGTGAACAGGGACCCGCGGGGTGCCAGGAGGTAGCTAGGGTTAAGCAGACATCTTGCTATTATGAGTAATACTGCCAAACTTAAGCGAAATGGGGTAAAAAGAACTAGTCGTATTACTAGATGCCTAGTTAAAAATAATTCAAAAAAAATTCAGTGGCGCACATTTTTTGTCATTTTCATCCGTGTGCCCCTCGGGACACCACTGGAATTCATAATCATCCTCCAATTATTGCTATCTTAGCGTCTTGTTATAGTTCCTCATCATCAACACTACCAAATTTCATCAAAATTGGCCAACAGGCCTTTGAGATGTTAATTAAAAAAGCTTTGACACCCTGTATCTTGAAAACTATGCATTTCTGTACACATTTCCACCTTAAAATCACTCAAAGAATCACCTCCTGAAGTTTGGACAGATACTTAATCAACCCTAGTTATCATGAACCTCCGAACGTAATATTTCGAAATCGAAATCTTAATTACAATACTCGCCAGTTGGTGTGAGGAATATCATTAATATTTAAAAATTATCTTTGAAATTATAATGAGCTTGAAATAGTTAGTACTGCCCCAATACCTTTGATAGGCTTGTTTTTGAAGCACAGACCTTCATTGGCATTTATAATTCGCTTCCGTAGATGTAAGGTAACAGCAGCTTATCGTAAACCCATAACCAACTACCTGTAACCTATGACCTGGCGATGCAGTATGTCACCTCACAAAAGTGTTTTTATTAAAGCAGTAGATTGATTGTAATGTAAATGTTATGCCAATAAGCATACGTTCATAGCAAAGTCTTAGGACTTATGATTGCAAGCTACAAAATAATTTTAAAATTCAAGTAGTTGACCATCCGGAATGTTGATCTTTCTTTGTGCATACTGAAGAAAAATACTTTTTTTATACGTCTTCAAAAGATGATGACCTCAACAACCAACTCCATGAGTTACGATTAGTGCTCCTTTCTTTCTCAACATAATGTGATTTGAAATATAGCAAAAAGTTGTGAAAGAGTTGCCAAATTGTCAGCTAGTCACATCAGTTTAAAAAATGCATTTTTTCCTTCCTTATTACATTAACTGGTATTCCCCAGATACCGTGTTTGCAATGTTAATGAGGTTGGTAACAACTTTTCAGGCGCTGGTGACTCACCGCAGGTCAGATATGTGTAATTGCATCGTTCGGATAGTATCGGAGTTAAATTAGTAATTATACGAAAAAGTTTTCCAATTCCGAGAGTGTAACATCGAGAGGCCTAATTGAAGCTGTAATTGTAGCTTCTGTGCACCATCCCAAAATAAAGTTTGTTTTTGATAGAGGATAACTCACCTAACAGGATTTGAGTCTTCTAGATGTAAAGCCGAAGAACAACATCACAGTACAAAATTTTATCAAATATGTATGTTCCATAAGAAGGCGATAACGTATCTGACTTTACAAAGGACCTCTACTTCACCTCGAACGGGGATCTTCCAAAAATCAGTCTTTTGGAGCAGCATTCCAAGGTCAATGCGAATACGAGGGTCAAGCTGAAAGTTTTTAGATACAGAAGAACTACAAGGTTTTTTTAAAAAACTGTTCTGTTTTTCCAACATATTCCTCCCCTACCTCAATACATTCACGCATTCCGTAATACCACTTGTCAAATACTTGTGACCAACGTTCTTTTGAATGGTTGCTGATTTCCTCCTCAAATGCAGCGATTGCCTCTTCATTGGTGTAAAAATAGCGACCTCGTAACATTTCTTTGATCTTAGGCAATAAGAAGTCGCACGGAGCTAGGTCCGGAGAATAAGGTGGGTGAGGCAACAGTTTGACTCCCAGTTCAGCAAAAAAGTCGAGTGTTTCAGCGGCGCCATGGGCGGGTGCGTTGCCATGGTGCCATTGAATACTCCGCAGACCAGAATTTGGACGGCTCTTGCATACTTCTTGGAAGACTACAGGAACAGATTTGGTTATATACCAAACAGAAGTAACTGTCTTTCGATTTCCCAAGGCTACCGTTGTGATATATCCACTTTTAGAAAAAAAGATGCGACCATTTTCTTTCCAACACTCTTGGAACGACGAATTTTCATTGGAGGCTGCTCACTTTCAAAGCACCAAACTAATGATTGCTGTTTAGTTTCGGGATCATAATGATATAACCATGTGTTGTCTCTGGTTACGATATTAAAAGTGCTTTTACTGTGATCATCAAATTTTTCGAGCATAAACCAAGCTCAGTCAACTCTTGTTGCTTTTTACTCACTGGTCAACAAATGTGGCACCCATCTGGAACACCGCTTCCTTAGGCAGAGGTGATCATGAATGATTTTTCGCACCGCTGCCGATCCAATACCCAGAGAAGCCTCAATCTCGGTGTAGGTCGATCTTTTTCTACCACGTTTTGCACAGCTTCTACAGTTTCCGGAGTAACAGCAGTGGGCAGTCGACCTGTGCGAGGTTCATCATCGAGTGAGACCCGGCCCCTTCTAAACTCAGCAAACCAATTAAAAACTGTAGCCCTAGAAGGGGCAGAGTCCCCAAAGCATCTCACTAAACCCTTTCTATCGTCATATAAAGTCATGGCTCGAAAATCGCGACTAACCGGTGGTTCCATTTTCACGTTAAAATTCGGCCAACACTTAGATGCATTCGAGACCGTGGCAAGGCAACTACTGAACGATTCAAACGCTGCCTTTGCGTGTAAGCACTTACAACTTTAGACAAAATAGCTGCGTGCTCAAACTTGTTTAAAGTCGTATAGATTAGGAATATCTAAAGACTTTCAGCATGACGCTCGTAGACATCGATCATCTCACAGTGCATTAGGTGACGAAATGTCCTTCTGATTGAAACTAAGTACCTATTGCTCAGAGCCTTTTGCTCGTTAAATCTACCTAAGGATCCTCCATTGTCAATGTACACGAACCTTGATTATTACATATTCCAGTGTATTCACCACCAACCAACCAGCAACTATATAATCGCTGCAGTGGAGGCAATATCGTGGATTCCTTGCATTGTTTATGGTTTATTAAAGCCTCTTTTATCCAGCATAAACATACATTGTAACCGCAGGCTCAATATGTATAGAGCGAGATAATGCCGAAGATAAACCTCGGTGGCGTTATAATATTATCACAGCCTAAATAAAGATAGGAATTTAATGAATTTAATGAAAGTGCCGCATTAAATTCCTGGCCAATTAATATTCCAGATAATTTAGAGGTATGTGTAGTGCTTTGGATTCCTAGTGGAATTAAGTTATTTTTCGGAGGTATGATGGCAATGTCTAAAGGAAACTTCTTCAAATATCTAGAATAAGCAAAGTGTCTATAAAAATTTGAATTGTTGCTGCGTTGGAGAAGTCGAATCAGTCATCTTTAGTTTATTGTCTAGTCGATGTAATCTTTTACGAGTTTCTTTTCACGAGGGAAAAAGTTATTCATCTGTTTGGTACTCAGTCATAGTGGCCATGATTTTTCATAAAATGTATAGCAACTGAAATCACCCGTTGACAAAAATATTTATTGGGAGGAAGATTGCAGAAATGCAGAAAGCTGCTCAGTTATAATATTAACGTTCATTGCTTCTTACCATGAATGTCGTTAGGAAAGTAATATAAATTACATTAAGATGGTGGCACTCAAAAAAGTTATGAAACTTTAACTAACGCGTCAAAGTTGTAAGATAATGATGATTTGATTTTTTTAGCCTTTGGTAAAATACGAGGTGTAGACCTTTCACTGTACGAGTCGTACTTATTTCTACTGATAAATCCTCAGTGACAAAAAACTGATTGCTGAACATCTAAAACTGGTATTTGTGTGAATATTGGAGATTTATGATAAGTACATTATAAAGTGAAACAAAAAACTGAATATGAGTAATAAAATTAATTTACTAAATACACCTTAATCTTCTTTCTAATACAACATATCTAAATAACAAAAATCAATCCACGGTATAGCCGAGTCTTTGATTGGCCAAGGAAAGCAGCCTCCTCTGAATACGTAAAATCTGTGCCAACGCATAATGTGTTGCCTAGTTTAAGGGTATTACCGCAAGCATTTTTAAACGAGATACACAAGATAATCTTGTTGAGCTTTAAAGCTATAACTTTGAATAGCTTCACTGTCAGTGGGAACACTGAGTAGTCACATAAATCTCACCTGTGCTAGGAGGGTTACAATATGTCACTGACTGAACAGCAACAGTTGATAAGCCAGTGATTCCTTTGAGTGTTGATATCAACCTTGTTTTTTATTAATGAACAAAATTTGGAAGCTTAATAAATAAATAATTCTTCGTTTGGATATGTTGCCGTTGTCAGTAGCATTTCTGTCAGAAAACGAATTCAAAACACATTATGTAATCAGATGCCGCTGTCAAATTGGACGGAGGTATCCACGAAAATAGTATATCAATGTAATTTAAATTTGTTTGAAGCACGTTCATGTTTCAGCTTCGGAACATGAGGGAGCATTTTGTGTCGTTGTGGCAACGCTTGCATTTTATGGCTTTTAATTAATTTTGTAATTAGCGGTAAAAAGTGGGGAGGTTTAAGCGGGGGTGGATTAGAAAAACGCGGATGCGGTCTCGCCGTTCCGATAGTGAATTAATTGCTCATTACATTCGTTATAAACCGAAAACTGCATGCGAAACTCGCGCAGCTGGTTAGTTATACGGCTTTGAAATTATTATCCAACGTAAATGCAATCACGCCATTATGGGGTTTGTACCAAAAACCGGTAACATCGTTTAGCCGCCTATAGGGCATCAAACCGACGACACTAGTTCTGGAAGTTACAATTACGTGCATTTCGATGAATTGACAAAAATAATTCCTAGTTAGCAAATAAGAAAAGTCC
The DNA here is from genome assembly GCA_949316355.1 of Bruchidius siliquastri. Lineage (NCBI taxonomy): Eukaryota > Metazoa > Arthropoda > Insecta > Coleoptera > Chrysomelidae > Bruchidius > Bruchidius siliquastri. The sequence continues at coordinate 36,349,121 of OX438533.1, read as the reverse complement.
GGCGAAAAAGTAATTAAGTTAAAAAAAAAATTATGTAGAAACCTTTGTAAATTTCGATACCTAAGCAAACACTTATCATAATAATATTTTTTTATCTCGTTTTATTGATCCTCATCGAATTACCTTTCAAATAATGATAACGTTCTTCAACACATGCTTTTCTACATGACGTGAAATAGTAATATTCGAAGATATAAAGGAAATTTAACTTTAGTGGCTTGAAACAAGGGCCTGGAAAGAAAATGACTAATTGAAACAGAAAATTTTAATAGAAATGTAATATTATTCATTATTGATTAAAGTAATCACTAATCAATTGATAACGTGGTCAAGACTCCCACTGTCATACCAGGCATCATCGAAGCTTATGACAAGAAAATTCAGACTATTCAATAAAGCAGCAAAGCAATTCTAGTTGTTACATCTGGTAAGCTTTAAGATAAACAGCGTCAATGAAACATAACTTGTATGTTTTAGCGAGTCAAAAGTCGTTCTTTTGGAGAATCTCGGCGTTGTGGATTGAGCTACCGGGGACTTTGCTCCCCGATGGTGAGGTCAACGTGAATAGGCATTCATCCTCGCGCAGTGCTTATGAAGCACGTTAAGCTATCTGCGTTTGCATGCGGTTATCCATAAAAAAATATTGGTGGTCTGATTTGAAGGCCGATTACTTCAGAAATTTCGCGTGATTTTTTTTCAATCTATAATTCTACAATATCTATGAAGTGGTTTGGCAAAGATATTCGACAAAATTGAAGAAAGGTATAACGGTTTGGAAAAAAACAATTAAATTTTCCCTCATCGCATAATCAAACCAAATGAAACAAAGTCGATTGAGAAAACTGGATTCCTGATGTTTTAATGAAATGGAAAACCTATCGCTTGCTGCTGGCACCAACCTCAAGTTTATCCTGTATGCCAAAACATGCCTGGTTTTTATGTCAGGACATTCTTTCATTCAACCCAAAGCAAACAAGCTCATTCAACCAATTTTTCAGGCTCCCTGTTTATTCTGCAAACACAATTTTACTACTTCCAAACAAAACTAATGAGTTCAGTCACCTCCTCGGGATCGTTCCCTCTTCATTGTATCCCACATGGAAGAAGGTTGGAAACAGGTCACATTTGTCCCCCATATTCTATTTTCATCTCAGCTACCATAACTAACTTCCTGAATACATGACAGGGTCTTTAATACCCATCTAAGGAACGCAAACAAAACAAACTTTCAGTCAGCTGTTTCTTGGCAAGGAAATTGTCGAAGCTTGAAGGGACTGAATGCCGAGCCAAGCAGTCGCCATGTAGCAGAGGTCATTCCAGAGGGTTCAAGGTTACTTATTTCTCTATATCGGAAGCAACATAATGAGTCAAGGTTTTGAAAAATAGGTGATTCATTTCGCTTGATACTGGTCAGATATCGATCACAGAATGTACATTATCATTGAGTACCTCTGAAATCATTTGTATTTTTCATGCTTAGGTTGATATAAGTGCGATTGAGATGATGAATGTATAGTAGATATAGAGAGGATACTAGAGTCCGTTATGAAGAACGAATTTACTAGAACTACGAGCTTGTAGTAGTCCTCCTCGACCACCAACAAAGGATATTCTTGATTGACTTCTCGACTCCTACCGAATGAACATCGTTTTGTTGGAGGAGGAGAAGCGTATCAAGTAGCAGGAGCTTAACAGACCTTGGCCTTGGCAAGACCACACTGTTAGTCTCCTAGTTATGGTCATTATATCCTTAGATGTAATGTGGAATACTCTGCTCTCAGCTGTAAAATCCATACTGGCATGCATCTCAGCCGGAAGAATGCAGAAAATAGACAACATTTCTTCCTTCCTACTTAGGGCGTAGGATTTTTAGAATCAGGATGTTCTGACCCCGCGATATAAGGTACAGTTGCTGGAAAATGGAACAACGGCCCGTACACAACCGTACACATGTTTTCCATATAACATAATCATAATAATAATTATAATGATAATAATGTTTATTGTTTATCGTACCATATGATCATTTCAGCATCGGAGATAATAGACAAACACCCAAAAAAGTTTACAAAGGTGCTTGGGTTATGGAACGTGATAAAAGTCACTAGAATGCCTTAATGTCATGTGTTTTTGGAATTAGGCAGCACTGCTCCTCCGCAAAAATATATTATATCACCTTATTCTGAATGTTTACATACGAATATCACTTTATTTGCAAATAAAAAAATGTCACAGCTAAAACGTTGGAGAGCACACTTTTGGTTAAGAAAGAACTTTACGGCTTATGGTAAAATTTTTTTTTATAAATATAATAATGTATAAGCAATATCGCAAAGCTATTCAGTTTTATCTTATCATCGTTTAATTTGTATTTTCTCAGTTAGTTGAAATAAAAATAATCTAGTACGCTTGAAACAAAAAAGACTGATAATGTTTTTCCTCCCAAATAAAAAAAAACATTTGTAACAAGAACAGAGGTATAGTGGAGGAGGAGCGTTCCTATAAAGGCTTTACTGTACATCGATATATTGTGATTTAAGCTAATAAAAGTACTTTACAAATTCTTGCAGACTTGAACGATGTTGTCCTTGAATGATAATGATAAATTCTTCTTAAGGAGAGGCACACTCTTCAAATATAATGAAACCAATAGAAACCGCGTTCGATACTGTACAGAAATGCATATTCAAAATACATATCTTCAAAAGTATTCAAGTACATCTCGTATTTTTATAAATATAAATTATAGCATAAGTTCATTTCATTACGCTGCCACCATTTATCCAAGTTTGAACTCGTATAAACGTTTCCTTTCAACACGCTTTTTTATGTAGATTGTAGACGCTCTTACTTGGTGAAACTCTTCCATCATGTAGATAAAAAGTTGTGTAGTTCTCACACAGTTTCACAAATAAAACTCTTTCTTTTGGTGACGCGTTTCAATGTCTATTAAAAAGTCCGACGATGATTTTAAAACTACACAACGCTTTTTTAGCTTCACCTGTATGCATGTATCTATGTAACTAAGTATTCAAAAGTAATGTGTAAAGACTATCATATTTTCCAATAGAGATCTGTTTACTTCAATCAAGTGAATGATCATCTATTATTTTCCAAACGACCCACACAATACTTGCAGTGATATATGTGTTAAAAAAAGTAAATAAATATCACCGAATGTTTTTATTATCTGGGTTTTCTCCAGAAAAACTAATATCGTACAAAAACGACACATTCAAAGACAACAGTCATAGTTACAAATCACAAGAACCTAGCCGAACATAAAATGCTCCATAATACCGAAAATTCATATACATGGTGTTCCATTTAAATACACAAAATATTATTAACAAACCATTTTTATTATCATTAAAACACCCTATCTAAATAATGATCATTTTTTAATTGCACTACGATTGCTTCATTCATGATATTAGTTGGATTCAAACCAATATTTATCGAATGAAATTTTTAATGAATTGTCTTTCAAATCTTCAAACAAAACTTAAAAAGCAATAGGCTGATGTAAATGATGGTCAAATTAAAATGACCACTATATGCAGAATTGCGTGATGATTTAGATTCTTTGTTGTAATGTGGGTGACTAGGTACTTCAAAACCACTTGCTGTTTATATTTTATTCATTCATCTTTTTTTCATATTATCATAACGAGAGATGTATTGGACTCTCTAGCCACGCTCTATATGTAAAGAGACTTCTTAAGACTACGTAAGAGTTAACCTTGCATCCTCATGATATATTCCCTATGCGTGCTCCGAAGGCACATTCAGTAATCGTTTAAGGATACTCATGTGCTTACAGACAAACTTTGCTATTTTATTGCATAATGCGAGTTGGTAAGCGTTCAGAAGTTCACGTAATAACACGACCTCGCGTTTTCCGTTCTTTCTAATTTTGCGTGCAGGATGAAGTTATCGAGGAGTTGTAAGTATTATGTTGGCCCGAATTTACATTTTTAAATGGTGGTATACTTGAATATGCATTTAATTGTTGGGCAATAAGGTTCACTATTAACTTTATATGGTCTGACGTTTCTATGGAAGGTATTGTAGGTAAGTCGTGGCGTGCAAGCTGAAAGACAGACATACGAAAATAGAACTTTTGTGTTAAGTAAGGTAATGAGGTGTCAGATTGGACATCTGAATGTTTTTTATCCTGCCTTAAGAATTGGGAGCATGGGGAATTCCTTGATTCTAAAAGACCTGTGTACATGCCTGTATATGTAGATTTGGTGAAAAGGATAATGAAGACAGACTTCTGGCCTTTCGCCAAACCTCAACCTGGCCTGAATAGAGATTCAAACCACACATTTCCGCTTACCGGACTGACTCTTCTACCAGCTAAGTTACAAAGGCACGTCTCTCAATCGATCTGAAGCGCCAATGCTAGGACCGCATTTTTGAGCTTATTGATGTGTACACACTTGCAAATCCCAAATAGGTGATACGTCAATAAGACAAACCCATTCAAATATATCATCATTCTGATAGCATTTACCTCTCAGCCCATTATCTCATTCTCATAATACATCCTTCAGGACGAAAGTTAGCAAGTATCTTCCGAAGGAAACTTAATCCGCTCCTCGACCCGTTCAAATTGCAGTGCATGGCGACAAGATTGGAGATGCATTTAGCATTCGAGATGGCGGTACAGAATTTAGATTGTATAGTTAGGAGGTCATATGATGACCTTTAATGTGTCCGGTCGATGAAGGACGCCCTTTAGACACTCGCGGCCCAATTCATTGACACGGTCCTGAGTATATATCTGTGTTGGAAGGGATGCCCGACTAGGATTGGAGCAGCTCTCACAGAAGGAGAGTGATGTGGATTTGAGTATGCTCCATGTACTCAAGCTATCTTTGCAGGAAAGGACGCGAATTGTTGCATCACTCAAATTAGTAGCCTGCTTCCCAAACTATGAGTAGCACACAGCCACATAAAAAACATGTTTAACTCCAGGAAGATATAAAAGGCTATTATACACCAAGGGACATATTTCAGCCTATTTATTTGTAACACATCAAGTTGAAAATAAGATATTAAATAAATTTTATACCTTATATCGTGGGATTTCATATGCCGTTCAAGAATCGTTAACGCAAGTTTTTGCTATATCTAATCTTTAAATTATTCCAGTATCACTAGTCGTATTCCAAATTCCCCACTTCAAGTACTCTACTGAGTTCTTAACTCAGCTGACATTAATCAGGAGACCCTGGACGTCATGAATTCATAAAATGTCTGCTCATAACATGGTTTTGGAAAAAGCAACACTTCCTACTATGGCCTGGACACCATATCCCTACCAAAAGTCCACCAAAATCGATGCAGCGGTTACTTGAATGAAGTATGACGAATACTTCATAAGACTGCATCCAAAATCGATATTGTTGTGATCATAATACTTACCTTACTTACACATAAGTAAAAATGCACCATCTCCAATTTTAAAACCCTTTCAAACACACACGCATGAAGTTATATCTATCAAATTACTACATATCAGCCTCCCACTCATAAAAATTGATTCAACACACATTATGTTGAAGCCTCCTACATCCAATACCCATTTGCTGGGATAACGGCATTGGAAAAAATCCGTCAGCAAATTGCAGACACCCTCCTTAACAACATAGCCTTCAGAAGACGCGTCTGGGTTTGACGTTCCACGGGAAATTGAGGGCGAAGAAGGGGGAGGCCGACATTCCATTAGATTAATAATTTCTAATAAAGCCGGCAGAAGATGTGCGGGGGAGAGATCCTTTATTATCCGGAAAGGAATGCCAAAGGAAAAGTGCTAGCAAATTTTGCGAGTGATGAAAGTTGAAGGATCTATGATTCTTCCTAATCTGCTGTACAACCGCTTACATCGAACTAATTTCCGTAAGTTATGATGAATCTGAGTTATTGTGCAACTTTCAAGAAGCTTTCGTAAAATGGTTTTTAATGTGAATGTGACGTCTGAAACTTAACCTGTGGTTTTCTCTTTGATACTTCTCCTAGTTAACAAAAACATTTTGGATTTATCAACTACTCAAATGTATATATGTAATATCTCGAGCATCATATAACAGTTCATACTGAGTTCTGTTTCAAAAACAAATCACTGTTATCCGAATCAGTCTACTTGACCTCATCTATTAATACATGTACCTGCTATCTATTAATATGCATCGAATGAGGATCTACAAATAGAGTTCATTATTACGTACAGTCGAACGAGTCTCTTCTTTTGAAAATCCTCAGCGTTGTGAAATGGGCTGGCACAAAGCTTGTTTCCCGATGGTTACAATACAATACAGCGTACAGACATGTATCCCCTCGCAGAGCTTCTGGAGCATGATAGACCTTCTGCCATTTTGAGAGGCCATCCATAGAAAACCTGAAGCATTCCATTGGAATCACTGTTCCTGTAATTCACCATTCATTTGAATCACTGGAATTACTTCATAATTACCTGGGAAAGGAAACGCTATGAGAGTAGCTGGTACCAGGTTACGTTTATCACTGTGATTTCATCCATACAGTCTCACATAGGAAGATAAAATCGCATATCCACAAGTTTTATAATAGCTGCTATAGGTTAATTTATGGATTCAGGAAATACGATTCAATCTCGCATATAAATAAACAATACAAATAGGTCAACATGGAGAATAGAAGTACATTACGTTCGTGCACCTTGACTTATAAGCCCCTTAATACTCCGGATTCATCAAATCCTTCATTTAACACCGTATTGCAATGCTCCAGAATGTACAACGTAATACGCATATAAAAAAACTACTGCCAAATGGGTTCAGAGCTTCTAAAAGAAGACCCAGTGCAGGGTTCGAACCCGCATCTCCCGATGTCATATCGGGCGCTCTGACCAACTGAACCAACTGGGTAGCTGGTCATTTGTTACAGAGCGCGGATGATATGTTAGGCAGAATCCCCCACAAAGTCATCCTTCCGAATTTCAAACTGCGCGCGTCGTTCGTATCTCGAGGTCACATCAATGAATTCAAATAGAAACTTCAGCTTTTTCTCTTTGCGAACTCGGTAATGCAATGGAGCTGAAACTCAATGAATTTAACTAGAGTTGAGTTGAGGATGACAGTAATGGACATGAAACTTTAGACTTTAAGAAATACTAGCTCATGGCTGAGTTTTAGCTAGTATCCGCCACCATAATTTATTGTTAGGTTTTTGGTATTATTATTATTATTATTGCGAATAAATATCACGGACTACAACCTGGGACACCGTGTATATCGTAGTATTCTAGGCCAGCATTTCCCTGAGCCAACTCGTCCTCTTGAATCTCGGTCCCCAACGACTGAACAATAAGAGATGCACTTTGTGCCAAGAACGTTATCATGAATGGCAGGGTGCGCTGGCGGCCAATCTCAGATTGGGGGCGATAAGCTGGAAAATGCCCACCGAGAAAGGGTAGATGATGCAAGATAACCTCCTTACTTACGAACTTGTTGACTTTTCCCGCTTCGCGTAGTCGCCCGTGCCCGATCAGATCGGAAAAAAATGAAGGATTTTATATTGGTGTGTAATTCACAAGCACAAAAGCATGTAATTTGTGAAAATTCAAAAAATTAACATTTGTTTTTGTTTTTGCTCTGCAGGTTCAGAGGTAACTCAAAATGCTGCCTTGAGAGTTCCAGTTTCTACCCGGTACAGCAGTTACAAGTAGCATTCAAGGAATCTCGACCTGATTTAGATTTGTTGAAAAATAATTGAGTTATCTAAATAATTGCCTCTCTAATTCTATCCTTTCTTTAATTTTCTGGCTTTGGTCTAGGTCAGGTATTCCTTGCATTAGTATCTGAGGTAAAATTCTATTCTTCTTTTCATTTCTGATGTCTGAAAACCATATTATACCAGCCGAAACGTTGCAATACGGATAAAAAAGATTTTGTTTTTAGTTTGACCTTATCCTAAATATAAACGAAACAGCTAGAGATTATGACATATCACACCGCCAATCATGTTTTAGGGTTGGACTCTGCAATTGGAACGAGCGCTCTCTGCCGGTTCGATCGGGGCCATGCATTCCACCATTTTCCAGCCACCCTCCGCGTTGCCCTGTCTCGTCGGCCGATCGATAAATATAAATCCCTGGCAAGTCAGCGAATATTAACATTGAACCGTGGCCACCCACTACACTGGTTCGTACTTTCACGCCGACAAATTTCATAGTTCACTGGCCGCGAAACATTGCCTCCCCCGCCAACACATAAACTATCGGGAAAAATGACATCGAGTAGACTGACTCAACTTGACAGGGATCTCAAATATTTAGTAATATGGAACCTGAAGTGAAAGACTATAGTTACACAAGAAGCACTGTACTGCAGCTGAAGTGTCTTAAACTAGTCATGGATGCAGCGCCATTTCGGTACCTGTTGGAGATCGGAGTATGGTGTAGTCCTCCGACAAAGCTCAGTGGACAGAATCAATAAATACTTAGGTCATGCTGAAAGCTTTTAGATACAGAAAAAGTACAAGGTTTTTTTAAAAAACTTTATTCTGTTTTTTCACCATATTCTCCCGCTACCTCAATATATTTACGCATACGGTGAAACCACTTGTCAAATTATTGTGACCAACGTTCTTTTGAAAGGTTGCTAATTTCCTCCTCGTATGCAGCGATTGCCTCTTCATCGGTGGAAAAATGCCAACCTCGTAACTTTGCTTTGATCTTAGGGAATGAGAAGAAGTCGCACGGAGCTAGGTCCGAAGAATAAGGCGGGTGAGGCAACAGTGTGACACCCTATTTAGCAAAAAAAAAATCGAGTGTTCTAGCGGCGCTGTGGGCGGGTGCGTTGTCATGGTGCCATTGAATACCCCGCAGACCAGTCTTTGGACGGCTCTTGCATAGTTCTTGGAAGACTACAGAAACATTTGTTTATATACCATTCAGAAGTAACTGTCCTTTGATTTTCCAAGGCTACCGTTGTGATGTATCCACTTTTAGAATAAAAAGATACGACCATTTTCTTTCCTACACTCTTGGTACAACAAATTTTCGTTGGAGGCTGCTCACTTTCAAAGCACCAGACTAATGACTGCTGTTTAGTTTCGGGATCATAATGATATAGCCATGTTTCGTCTCCAGTTACGATATTACTCTTGTCTTTACTATGCTCATTATCAATTTTTTCAAGCATAAACTTAGGCCAATCAACACCCGTTCCTTTTTTCTCACTGGTCAACAAATGTGTTACCCCTCTGGAACACCGCCTATTTAGGCGAAGGTGATCATGAATGATTGTTCGGAGCGCTGCCGATCCAATCCCCAGAGAAGCCTCAATCTTGGTGTAGGTTATATGTCCATCTTTTTATACCATATTTGGTACAGCTTCTACAGTTTCCGGAGTAACAGCAGTGGGCGGTCGACCTGTGCGAGGGTCATCATCGAGCCAAACCCGGCCCCTTTTGAACTCAGCAACCCAATTAAAAACTGTAGCCCTAGAAGGAGCAGAGTCCCCAAAGCTACTGACTAAACTTTCGTGACATTACCCTTGTTTTAGTCCCTTTTTATAGTCATACAAAATCATGGCTCGAAAATCGCGACTACCCTGTTTAAACTTGTATAGATTAGGAAGACTTTCAGCGTGACCTCGTATTAAAGAAAATTGAATAGATAGTTTGCCATTATATGGACATCGCATTTTCCTTATATTTGGAAAGTAAATCTATTCATCAGCTAAAAGAAAATGAAATTGACACTTCGAAAACCTTTTATAAACACAGTGCAAGGGTTCATCCAATCTCTTTTTCATCGAACGTTATGGGCGCAGACAATAGACATATCTAGATGAAGTTTCACGAAAGGAAGGGCATGCTCTTTCCACTATATCAGACCATCTAGAGTTGTGAGTGCTGTGATACTCGCCAATTACGATACTGACCTCTATCCTTTCACTACTGAACAACAGATGTACGCATCGACCCGAATGAATGGTCCTTTGTTAAGGAGGGAAAGATGCGGAAAAAATTCTTAAGAAATTGCCTTCGCTATCTGCTACTGACATCTGCGGAAGATAGGAAGTGAAGTCGAGTATATTTCGGTTTTGCGGTGCTCATGAGAAAGCAACTGAAGTGGGCCTGCTGATAGGGGAGATTCAATTATATCTAGGGAGAATAAATATATTTAATTAACCGTTTTCCTAGAAATTTTTTGTTACTATTAGTCGCCTTCTCTGATATATACAGTAAATAAAAATCTGAATCACAAATAGAAGGATTGCATATTCTTAACGCAGCTTTTGTCAACCCTCTACAGACAATTTGTGTTCGAGGGCAAAGGAGTTAGTCAAATGTTCCAGAATTGAATGCTTTTGGTATAGTAAGTGGTCCATGGTGTGTCCGTAATGAAACGCATTGAAACAAGGAGTGACTACTTCCTGTATTCTCGGAGCTAGAAGTTAGATTTCAACAACCCATTCCAGGAAAACTGAACTTCAGAAAAGCAAATAGTCCTAACCAAATACCAGTAATTGTACCTGCACAAAAACAACATCATCAATGATCGCCAATACGGTGCCCACAGTCACAAATCCAAGGGTAGATCTTCTGGCTTACGTCACCTAACATGTGAAGCTACATGGAGAGAGTGGAGTCATCGCGTTTGATATACCTATATTCTATAGGGGTGTGGCATAGAAAGCTTTTGGTCAAGCTTGCAGTCTATGGGCTGCCACCGGGTCTGTAATATCATCTCGAGAGAGCGGGAACAGCATTTTCTTCAGATGAATGAGGACATAAAAAGAATTTTCAAATGGAGATCTGCCGAAGAAGTTCAGTTTAACGTACAAGAGACACAGACAACAGTTCTGAAAAGAAAGTGATATGCTGGTATGCCATGGAGATAAAGGTACACCTAGTACTTGAATCATCTTCTATGGACGTCTTCCAAAAGTAATTCGTTTGGAGAACCTCGGCGCTTCGAAATGAGCTGCCGATAAATTTGCATTTATCCTCTCACTGCGCTTCTGGAGCTAGTTAAGCGTTGTGCTTTTTGAGAGACTATCTATAAAAAACATACACTCTTATGTGTATAAATAGAGCATAAGCTAAGCCAAACTGAAACGAACCATTTCTTTTTTCTTTTACAGACTTACTATTTTTACGAGAGCACCCGATATAAAAGACTCGCCTTCAGGAATATCAATTTGGTAAAATTTATGACGAATCAGGAATTCTGACGGTATTTACAGAGTATGTGTATAAAATAGTGTCTTCTTTAATTCCGCGGCTGAGGAAGTCAGCAGTGGAATATGAAATAGCTGAGACGGAGTCGTTCTCTATTGTATAGAAAATATGCATTTAAAACTCGGGAAGACATTTTTTATTTTATTATGAAATCATATATTTTTCATCCAAATAATGGGCACATATTTTATTAAACTTAGGCATTGGTGCTTATAAATTAAACAGTGCTTCAAAGCTCTACAAAATAGTATAAAATGGATAGAAACCTTGGAATAAACATAATTTTGGTTCTGTTTATTTGTTGATTCAGTATTTCTTCTAGTGTTCTTACTGTTTGTGTGATCGGTTAGGTTTTACATACATTTCATTAACCAAACACCTAAATATTACCTTCTTGACCGAAAAATGAATCTTCTCAAAATATTAAGTAAACTATTATCACTACACTTGAAATGCAGAGTCAACCCACTCGACGCTGTACTTTAAACGCTAAATATTACTTTTGCAATGATTTACTATCCTCATTCAAGTGAAATGGAGTAATCTGTAGTACTAGCAGTTGTTGAATCATAAGCAGGACAATCTAGGATATAACAGTAAACGTGGCAACCTGACAAAAGCCGGGCGCGTCTACGTATTATATTTATAGACTTCTATAGGGATCATGACTTAGGTAGAGGAGGGATGTTGAGCAATATATCGCGCGTTGTTATATGGATGCAAAGGTGCTGTATTATTCTACCGGGATCAGAATGTTCATACCAGGATGAAAGGATTACCGGCCAGGGTACAGAAAGACCGACAGACAGATAGACCGTCCAAAATTAGCGACATAGTTTTTAGTGATGTATATATCAATACCTCGAAATCAAAATTCTTCGTGATTGCATAGTCTCATTTATCGCAATTGTATTATACGTTATTTGATATAAGCAGTTTTGATAAATGTCCCACTATTTGAGTTCGCTTCATTTTGACCACCTTCCAACTTTTGCTGGTTTCCTGATATACAAGAATTCAACTATGTAACATACTCTAAAGAGTGCTGTAGATATTTAATTCAAAAGATAGGAAAAGTCAAAGAGCGAGTATTGAAAACTTTAGATGAAGTCGTTCGCTACTACAAGCAGTATGAGACCACGGCAGAAATATGAAGTTGGATAAGAAATGAAAAGTTTAGGGTTTGTCATTAGTTTCTGGAGGAGGAGAACACGGAAAAGCGAGAAGGATTTGAGTTATGGTTGAATTAGGGCGGTGCGCTGTGCCTCTCGACGGGAGAGTGCAAATTTCTGAGACGCGCCGTGGAAAATGAGATGGGAGTTTTACTTTAAAGTAGAAAATTTTACGCGATGGAACATTCATTTTATTATATAAAATAGCATGCCTGCAGAGGCTCTAAAAGGAGTACGTTGAATGTCAAAGTTTTTCAACATTCTCAGCAAGTAGACTAACTAATATCAAAAAAGAGCAATCAGGTTCCACCGGTACCTCTTTCCCCAAATAATATACACATATGAATCAAGTTTGAAAAGGCTTCTGGAAGTTTTATATTCACATCCCAACTTGATCAATGATATGAGAAATATGATCAATTAAACATTCACATTTTGGCATTATACTAACCATTTTTTTTATAGCATATCCGGAAATAGTAGGAGAGAACTAGAACTACAAATACACAGTATATTCCTCCGATTATTCTTTTTTGTCACGTGGCTATAATACTATCCAGTCCTGCTGAGTAACCGGTACAAAACGTGATTCATGAAGCCTAAAGCCACATTTCCCTGAGGAACAGCCAAACGTACACAACCCGCATAGAAAAAATTACCAGTGGCAATAAATTTATGTGAACGACGGGGCTCATTTATTTAAATGCTCCAGCAATTTGAATCAATCGTTCGCCATGTGCGTTTGTTCCAGCAAGCAGGCTGCCGTCGTTGCTTTTGTTTTTATATCGCACAGCTTGAGCTATTAAACAACAACCCCCACGGTTTTTTCTCTTTGCTTTTCCCGAGCGGAAAAATTAGTTTCGTTCGGTGGTACTCAGATTTATTATTATAGGTTCCGATTAAGCTTTAGTCGTTGTGTACATATTTTTGCTTTATTTTTACCTTCGCAGGTGGCAGTATGCCAACTCGCCGTTCAGATAAGATGAAAAATACCTTTTATTGATTTTAAGGTCATATATATCATACGTCATATTTTTTATAGATAACCTTTGCGCATTGTAAAATAGCAAATTTTGTTCGTTTGCGTTTCTTAACTCTCTGCATAGTTCAAACAGCTGCATTTTTTTAAATTCATTCATGAGCACTTGTCTAAGTTCGAACCTGTTTATATTCACTTAAAAATTATTAAGGAATCAGCTGTTGGATACCTAGCATTATAGAAGCTCTTCAAGATGTTCATGTGTTTTCATACATGTATATTAATTTAATGCCTAGGAAGTATCGAGTCAACCTACTTGACTCCATTTCCTTTGTTGTATGATCTACATGCTTTGATCACATTATCTTATATGGTGTAGTGTGATTAAAAGGAGAGAAAGAAACCTGCAGACAAGTTTTATTTTCAAATGCCAATCACATGACAAACACTTTCGTATCTATCAAAATTAAGTAGGTAGCTTGATTTTTGAAAACAAACCTTGGCTAAGCTTAATCTTTGACATAATCAACAATCTAGTTTGGAACTGTCATAGAAGAGATTCTACACGAAATATAATTCAATAAATTATAATGGTCAACTAATATGTACACAAAATAACAAACAGATACGGCCAAAAATACATTCATATCTGAATATACTAAATCTGCCAAAAGTTTGAATTCGGACTTCCATTGTCTATAAAATTTTGAGTATCACGACGTTTCGATTAATATGCTATCTTCAATCGTCTATTTTATAGACAATGGAAGTCCGAAATCAAACTTTTGATAAATCCACCTTGTCTACAAGTTTCAAACAACATACTAAATCTGCTGATAGTTCTGATAGCTATGAGGTCAAATAAACGTTTTACAACTCGCGTTGACCCGTGATTTCAAGAAACAACATTCATTCCGTACATTCCTACCCCTCCCGAGCCGAATGAACAGTAATAAGAAAGGGTCCGCTGACGCACTTGCCATTTTGATAAAAATATATTCCCACGAGAAGCATCACAGCGTGTTTTATATTCATGCGAAAAAGTGATTGAATGTCTGCTTCGTGCGTATGTGCGTAGACTAGGAATTATCCTCTTGTTCTGCTTCAACCTAATGGCAAATACTTCCATCTGAATTCCGAGAGATATAAATAGTTCATATGAAGATTATGCTGGAGAGGGGATTTGCAGTACTTGTACGTGATGATACTGGAGATATATATTTAACTTTGAGCACTTCCTGCGATCTATATATTGCATTACATCAGCTTGTAGCCTGGGATTCCCAGGAAATTGGTAAACTGGATTGTAAGAAAGCAGTTGAGAGCTCAAAAACATTTAATTGAAGGCAGTTTTTCGAAAAATTCCTTCGTTATCCGGTTACGTAATATCCTTAGGGCCTAGTCAATATAATTGGTTTAAGAAGTACTATGTAATGTTTAATATATGTTCAAGACGACTTGAAAACGCATGTATAATGTATGAAAAACAATAATAATTTTTGAAACGTTAAGGAGCTAATATTTTTCTACTGTGCGTTCAAAATATTGAGCATAAACCGTAATATTTGTGATGAAGTTCCTACTACTAAACAATGGTTTGAACATGAATAATGATGAATTAACCATGGAGGAACTGATAATGGAGCAAATTACAGCAAAAGCGTAATAACTTAGCTTATTTTGAGCCAAAAGTGTCTAAACTAGGTAACAAAATTTATTCGAAGACAGTAAAAGAGTAGGAGTGAAGACCAGACAACAGTATTGCAAACAATGGAGATAAGAGAGGCGGTGTAATACCGATTACAAAAAGAATATCTTAATAGGTGGTTTTAGTCACACTTAAACACAAGCAGACGACTATGTTACTGGGTCTAGTGAACCAAATACTGGACAACCCAAAAGGCACAAAGAGAGTATAAATATGTAGAAGTATCATGAAAGAAGCCTGATGCTCTAAACGAAAAAGAGGGTTCACAACTCAGAAGAGAATCCAGCCAGAACAAGAACCCTCGGAAGAATGAGAGCCTTAACGAAATATAAGGTCAAAGGCCCAGAGAAGTACGCCCACAATTCTCGTAGAATCTGAGAAAAGGCAGAGAACAACATGAAAATAAAGAGCAAAACAGGGTGCGTTAGAGGAAGGAGGGGTTGAGCTCTGGACTAGGCCGATACTCAAGGAGTGCATTGACCTGTCAACCACGTTGCGCCACCTGGGGCACTCATAGGCAGTCTAGAGCTGAGGTGGCATTGTCGTCTGGTCTAAAGTAAATCAAGCCTTTTAGTAAATTCTATAAAACTGGTTGTTGGCTATCTGGTGCTCCATGAAGTACAGTGACTAGCACCCCAATAAAAGTAGCTTTTCGCCTAGTCTAGTCGACAACTTTATATTTCACAGTTTATTGCACGACATTTCTTTTGCTTTATAGAGAAAGAAAGTTGATTCCGCAATATGCTCTCACTTTTTTCGTTACTGAATTCCTCACAAGTAGCACAATAACGAAAACCTGCAGTTAAAGGTGCAAGAAATATTGACAGAATTGTTAAGTGCCTATTACGAGTAATTTGCAGAGGATCAACACCTATCTAGATTACTACGTCTCTCAATTTTTTTCTGAGTCCTTTCCAGTTGAATGAGATCAGCACCTCTCGCATTTCTAAAGCTTTTCCGATTTTCACTTGTTGATCGTCGGTCGACGCGATCGATATATGATACGTGTTCGACTCTTCGGTCACCGTGAAATTACAGCGAAGCGAACGCCATGAAAATTGGGAGCACCTCGCCGACTATACAGACATCGTACAGAGTATTATTTCCCGATATATGCCTAACGCTCGACGGAGATCCGCAGAACGAATGATTTGAATACGAAATTCGATTCTAGAGGGCGGAGAATATGACGTTGAGGTGGATGTATGGATAGGCTGAGCGAATATTCAAATATTATACTGGGTGGAAGACCAATCGGTTGTATCACCATTCGTAACTGTGTAGATACAAATAGGGGGATTAAAGATACAATTTTGAAGTGATATAAGCCGCGATTTTTTTTTCTCCCGTCAGCACCACCATTTTTTTCTGGATTGTACTCATTCAAATATTATTTACTCCAAATATTGGCGATTTTCACTGGATACCATTTTTCGGGTTGGTAGAACGACCTATTTGTGTAAATATTTTATTCATGGGGATCTTCCTCCAAAATATATTTTTTCCATGAATTTTAACGCAAATGTGAAAAACGAGCCTTGTAGTGTATGGTACACATAATAAAAGTAATTAAACTCATCATCCACGCGTATCGCATTGTGAGTAAGATTGAGACGGATAGTTTTGGTCCAACAAACCTTGCCAGCCAAAATACATAGTACATGAAGCAATTGATTTTAATGTTTCGACCGTGATTATTCATTATCCCATTTTGACGTATGAATACAAGGCTACAAAACAAGCCAATAGAGTGACCCTCTAAGTATGAAAAGTAGGAGACGTATACGCTAAGCGGTGTATCTGTGTGACAGAAAATGCATCTGCGCTGCCAATGTGCAGCGCCACTATGCGCGACGAAGAACGAGAGTAAATCAGTTCGCTCTTCTTGACAGATGTCGTAAAGGGTATCTATTTCCGCTTTGAGGCTTTCCATGTATGCGACTTCGTAAAGTTGTCAATGGGCAACGCCACTGTGCGCAAGGCTCGGAGATAAATGTTGATGTAGATTCTGTTTGCTATGCAACTGTAAAATCTAATTTTTTGTTAATTCATATAAATACGCTAGTGAGTATATGAGGTATTTCCATTAAATTGGAGTAAAATGAGTTTTTGCATCATTATAACGTTATAGCACTGCTTAAAAAAATCATGACTGGCCTGTCGTCGACCACGCGACGCCTGATTAGAAGTTCGTGTACCTGTACATTGGGTCACTAAGGGTCTTGTTAAGGTAGATGCTTCAAGCGTATGAAAGGTAAAGGTAAAAATTGAAGACGAAGAGAAAATTCAAATAATTAAATTAAGTTCTATTAATACTGCTTACAAGTTCAATGATTTTGAGAATTCTGCATTTCACAACATTTCTATTGATGTGGTACCAAAATATAGTTGAATCAATCGAGGTATTGAGAAACGCAGAATTCTCAAGACAATTAAATATCGTCCTATGAGTTAGTATCAAAAGGTATCTGTACATATCGTTCAGCATCAAACTTTTGAAAAATCCTGAATACACTTCATCAGATCGAAATTATCAAGTGTCAGTCCTACTAACATGCATCAAAACAATTTCAGAGACCGACAGGTATTGAACAGGTTCCTTGAGGTTATATTAAACTGCGTGACTAACACCCTCAATGAAATTAGTGGCGACGCTCCAGATGACTTCGGCAATAGACTTGTATTAGTTGAGAGTTTATTATTGATATACATTCCGACACTCTGAACCATTTACCACAACACTTAACACAACACGTACATTTAACTTACTCAACATCTAAGTGACTTAATTGTATCCTGGTCGAAACCCGATGGCCACTAGTTTGTTTGAGGCTCACCTAAAATTAAAAAACAGCATATAAGTAAACATATTTTTCAGAACATCCTTTATTGTACATAATTTTGAGCAATTAACTTCCGTTTTGAACGTGAGAGTAACAACATTGATTATTATAATCTTCGGACCTTTGGTTTCTCAGATATTATAATATAATATAACCTACTTCACGTAATCATCATCAATAAAAAGTTACCTCGGTTAAAAGACGACCGAGTAACTAGCATTCTAAAACAAAAAAGCAATTTTTACTTAAAATCCTTTCGCATGAGAAGCATTTTCGAAGTTTTATTTTTAACAAACAACATATGATCTGTTAACTTCTGTCCTCGCTTTGACCCACTTATCGCTCTATCAATATCCGTTACTCAATGATACCAGTTCCAACTATAACTCCGTGAAGCTCTGTGCGATTTTTCTAAGATTTTCAATTTGGCTGCTGGTACGGAAGTAAGCAGCAGTTTTATCAGTTCAGAACAAATTCTTTGCAGCAAGTCAGGTTATTTCAGATACTCTATAATCTTATAATGTTAGTAGTTTCGGCCACAATTCAACAACATTATGAGGACACGGTGACAGCGAAAAAGTCTCCAAAAGATACTTGTTTCTCCAGATTTCGGAATTAATTACTCAAGTCTCTCCCCTAGAGACATTGACCCCCAAGGGTACGCTTTTTATAAATTATTTAATTTTGACCTAATTCATGCCATTATATGCTAGAAGAATATTTGATGAACAGTTCTAGTGGAATTTTACTTCATAGTCACATCAAAAATCCTTCAAACTCCCAGGATATTCTAAGTGATGATTCAGGTAAACAAAAGGTAAACTTTTCACATCACTTATTGCTTCATAATTACAACGATGAGAAGGGAAATCATGGGCCTAAAATAGTATACTCAATATTAGAATGTGGTACTTGATTCAACTTCCTTTCTTACAAAAAGGTCATTGTGTGATATTTGATCAAATTGTGACTAAATTTTTCCTTCTATGTTAATTCATAACGAGCCTTGAAGATTGCCTTTTTAGGTAAAGTAGGCATGTAAGATTCACCTTAGATCAAACTTAAGTTATGAGATTCGGTGCAAGTGGCTCATAAATTCTATACGTATTCCCTATTAGCAAATGACGCAATAATATGGAATATCAAGAGAATATACGTGTAAAGTTAAATATGCATCATGTTGACAATACTAAAAATGCGTCGTTTTGATATTTGCATGACTCCCAACTAAATTGTCCGGCCGATGGACACGGATTAAAATATCCGTGATACGCGGAATATTATTCATGGAATTTTTCAGTTGAGTTTCCATACCCTCCAGATAAAAACCAAATTGGCGGGGTCGCGATACAACCGCTATGGAAAATGTAGTTCCACATCCATTTTATGACAAATTTTATTGCATGTACATATATAGAGTCGCATAAAGTTTCATGGTATAGAATAATAAAATCAACGTAAGTTACTGGAGCGGATATGATTGGTATTCCAATGCCATCAGACATTTTATTTACGGAGTCTTTCCACTAACTCTCCATCGTGGAGGAAGAGGTCCACTTCTAGTCCTCTCAATCCAGCTTTTTTGCCACGCACATAACTGGGAATGTGAACTTTCGTACTCAAAATGCTGGAGAACTCTTGCAGCTATGACCAAAATTATACCCCCCCCCCCCTCCCATAAAAGGCTCTTTTGTGTTTGGCAGAGCCTGATAGCTGTTATTGGAAGCACACTGTTGACAGGATTCATAGAGCCACCGGTTCGAATCCCGCCAACGCCTACTTTTTTAAACCCTGAAATTGAATTCATGTTCATTTAAGCATTTTTGAAAGAGTACCTGATTTTAAACCTAGTGACACAAAAAATTATAATCACTATCACACTTTTTAGCACTATCCTTATAAAGCTGGAAATGTTATATAAACTGTGTAATTTGCGTGGACTACCTTTTTATGGACGATGTATGAAATTGTATAATTCATCCTTTTGTGTACTCTGAAGAAGACTGCCGAAGCAGCCGAAACGTTAGTGAAAATATTTGAGTTATTCTTATGTGGTGCAGCCAGTACGAAATATAAGGAATAAGAGAAAAATGCAAGACGAGTTTCCTCTCTAATACGCGGCAGTAGAATGAATCAATGTTGCGGATTTGAAGTTTCAAAGTAGCCACTGGTTAAAAGAATATTTGCTGGATATCTCCATCATTGTACTACTTTCATTTCACCAGGCAACCGGCGTACAATAAATTTTCAATTTCGCAAAGTAAATGTGTACCGACGACCAGATGCGAGCTTTTAAGAACAAGGATAGAAAAACTACAGAGAGAACAAGTGTAATTCCATCAGCCGCAACGGTGGTGCTGTGAATTTATCTGGACTGTCGTATCGAGAAAATCCACCTGGCAAAGGATACAATGGAATAAAGCAGTATTGTTTGTCTGCGAGCGGCAGGACATTGATATTGTTTTTCTTAATTCTACAGTGTCCACACTGCAGACAGTTCTAAAGTAATTTCCAAAGATATGGTCGAGTCCACTGATACCGAAGGTGGTTTATATCGACCACTAGGGGTCGACGACGACTTATCTGGAGAAAGGATTTCTTCGAACTTACGTAACTTACAAGTAATCAGTTATACTTGACAGACGTCACTAACTGAACTTGTAAACAGCTTCAGCCACAAAAACATTTGCATAGATATCGCTTACTAGATGAGCTCAGCAAAAAGAAAATATTCCTTGTATGTGTTGGAGTGAAATCTAGAAACATCAAACGATGTAGTGAAAGCTGTTCTGGTATCTCCTTGGTGCAAATGCATGCCATCCTTTTTACAAGACCCATCAGCTTCACAGCCAACTACTTGCAGTTTTTTCCTCCACTTCACTGCTCACGTCTGAATTATTATGCATCAATAGGTATGTCGATTTTTCACAAGGCTTTTCATAACACTGTGAGATATTATATTCTTCGCGTTCTCAGGCAGTCTCTGTTGGAATTCCGTCCTGACGTTTCGCCTGCACGAGGGGCTGGCATCTTCAAAGGTCGATGTTTCTGGTATGAAATATACCTACCTGACAACTGTTGAGGATTTATCCTGAATACACCGACCTCTGGAGATGCTGACCAGTTGTGCTGGCGAAACGTCAGGAAGAAAATCCAACAGACGACGGCCTATGAACCCAAAGAACACTCTAGAATTATCTAAAGATGACGGCCGCAAAAGCCTAAGCACCTTCACTGTCAGATATCATTCAAGCTATTCAAAGTCCTCTATCCTCACCATACTAAAAAGCAATGAAACCCAACAACTAATCTGTTTCTAAAGCTAATATAATCCGTTCGCATTTCCTCCTTGGAGTGCCACCCGATCTGAAAGAATGTGCTGCAAATATACCCTTTTCAGTCCTATAACTTGGAGCCAGTGAACACTTCTGTAACGCTAGTTAGGAATCCGATAAAAAGTCTTACATACGACCTGATGAAAGAATTTCAATTTGCCTTCTTATCGAAAGCTGAAACGGATTCGCCGAGCAAAATTGAACGTTTCCTCAAAAAGAGAAATAACAGAAGCTTGAGGTCGGAAAAACAACCGTATAGAAAGGAACAGAAAATTGTTTCAGAAATACGTTTTCCAGATCGTATTTTATATCTAATATGCCGCTGCGTAGCATTGTTCAAAATGTCTGCATTCCATTATCCAGCATTGGTAATAGACATTGAACCGTAATATTGCGTAAGTGCAAAAATTTCCAGATGAAAAGGGGAAGTGGCGTAATTAATTTCTATTATGATTATGAAAAGAGGAATTCTGTGCTATCCGGGCTCCGATACACCAGGACGCTTCACTGTTACCTTTCCCAGCAAATGCTTCCCACACCATGAGGTAAGCCATCGCAAATCGTACGCCCTAAGTAGATGGAGGGAAACGAGAATGACTGCTTTCTGCACATCCTTCCTGCTAAGATTTTTACCGATGCACAGCTTTTTGGTATTGACTTCAGAGCAGGGATCAGCGTATTTCTCATCCCACCTAAGAGTCCAATGACCATAACCAACAGACTAACAGTGTGGTCTGGTCAAAGCCTGCGCAGCTGGATGAGGACCTACTGGTACTTGGTCTATTTCTCCTCCTCCTGCAAGACGATCATCTCAGAAGGAGTCGATCAATGACGAACACCTTTTGTTGGTGATCCAGAAGGAGTATGTGGGATTCATTAACTTGCCCAACGTGCTGTCGGATGAAGCACATGAAGAAAAGGTTCCTAAAAAAAACGCGACTGTCCATCGACCTATGACGATCATACGTTACGAGAGTGTGCTGTGGAACAACGCCCTCTTCCAGAAAACCACCGTCTCGCAATTACCGTCCATAAGCTTTTCGCAATTTATCTTATTGCCGCCGTAAATTTCAGCCTTTTGTGCTGTCCGGACTCGAAGCGCATGCCACCGGCCACACCACCACGTCGTGCAACATTTTACTTTGTGTAATTGAAGATTTACCGGTAGATATTGTGTACAACACCGGCACAATGGGATGCAGTTAAATTAAGAAAAACCGGTTGCAGACCCTGCACAGCAGCTGATGTCATTTCGTATCATTGTTTGGATGTCCATGAACTCTGACAATCTCGAAGACTTGCACGATTTGAGCAAAATCAAAACGATTTCATAAACAAAGCAAATGGAAGTACAGTAATATTTCATAAAATATGGAACTATTGTATATAAGTATATAGTCATGGTAATTTTTTTTTCAATGTTGTCCGTTTAGTCCACCAGTTTGATATCTGCGACCCCGCATCTCCAAAATAAATAGTCGTCAAGTAGCTTGACTCTGTACTTCCCACGCAATGGCCTGGCTATCAAAATGAGAATTCGAATAGGACCTTGTAGCTCTTGATATTTTTAATTTTAATATAATACAGGAACTTATATATATTTTTTTATAATTAATGGATTTCCAAAACTGATGTTGAAATCCTGATACTAACATTTAGTAAAGTCATTTCACTCCACGTGAAATACAGTGTCAACCTACCTAACGCTATTTTTTCAATGCTGCTAAAAATCACTTTAGTAGCCATTTGTTATCATTATAATTTAGTAATGTGGCAACCCGATAAAAGTGTAGAATTAGCTTCGTATATTATGTTTATGCTTTCATTCACTTACCTAGATGACTGTTTTATATAGAAAACTATTCATTTTGAAACTGTTAGTTAATACGTTAAAAGACTGTTATAAATATTTTCATATGGAGAACGAATTACCGGACAAATTTATAAGCAAAGACCGGATGTTGGTATGTTGTGCCTGGCAACCCTAAACGCCATTCAGTAATCGGCGAGGGATGGAGGGCGCGTTGTATCTGCGTGTGTGTATCTGCAAAAGCACGGAGTAATACCGGGGGTCACAATTTTACAAATTATAGAACTTCTGCGAAATACCATTTTTGTCTATCAACCTCAATTTTTTTCTAAAAGATAATGAGGGCCACAGAAACGTCCAAAAACGAATGAGGAAAAGCTCCGCCGACATTGACCCACTTTTCAAAGCTTTTTCATCCTTGTCACAGTTGTAACTTATACTGAGGAGTCTCTACAGTTAGACCGCCAGGCTATACTGACGAGTCTAGGCTAAAGGCGAAACACATGTCTATAGCAGGTCTGATGCAGAATGGATAGCGTACACATAGTATCATCATCGGGACCCAAAGGGTACTCTCTGAGTTATAGAGGGATCACAAATTACCGGAGGGAGTGCAGACGGAAAAACAGACAGACGGAAGGCAATAAAAGACAAGGTTTTGCGTGATTTATATGTTATGAAACATTATTGAAGGTATCACAGTATCTCGAACTACATTTTTTTCGCGATTACAATAAACTTTAGATCTAGAATATCATTTTGTAGCTACACGATAGTTGAAGTCTGTGTGAAACAAAAGAACGCCGGCTTTGCAATAATTGGTATTATCTTTTACCCTAGTATCCACAATGAAAGCAAAATGACTACTTTGAGCCGCTCGCCCCCACAATTGTTTCCATTATGGTGGCATCAATAATAAAGAACGATACGCAGAGTTTCAGGGCCGTGATAGTTTCGAATTCGCGCAGTGTGCCATGGCGCTGTGGCAACCAGGTAAATTGTTTTTGATGGCACCGCTGATGGGATGATCAGCCGGTTGCCTAGGCACAGCCTAACCGCGATACATTCTCTCCACTTCCATTGTGCTTAAATATGGAATGGACATAGTGCAGGTAATTTCGACACTAACGGAATGATCAATCTACTGTTACCTAGGTTCGTTTTGCTTGGTCAGTAACAAGTATCTCCAAGTGTGGCACTGAGTTTGAACATTTTGTGATGACTTTCCATCAGCCTGTCTTTTTTTAGTTATTCTCTCGCATGGCTGAAACCTACCACCCTACCACGCTCCAAAAACGCTGCGAGAGGTTAAATGTGAATTCACGCTGACCTTAAAGCATTGCTAGTAATCATCAGGGAACAAATCAGATCATTCCAGCGACCTAGGTTTGCAAAATGAATTGAAAGCTCAACCTGTTGAAGATACGCACATTGGTGGTGTACTGACAACCCTTGTTGTACATTTCCCATGATTATAGAAAGGCGCATCCCCTAAACGTAGTGCTCGATTTTGGATTGTGACGAGAAGCGCTTCAAAAAGTTTTTTGGTGAGCATCTCCGAACATGTGAGCAGTGCTTCAGCAATGGTCTGATCTGAGCCTTGTCAATACCATTTTCTGGAGGTAAGGGAACTTCCTACTTCTGGGTCACTGCCCTAGCAAGGTCGGCACCATACTCATTCCAGGACATCCTATTGTTGGTGCTAATCTCTAGAAGCTTGATGGAAGATGGCTCAAGTATTGATCATCTCTCTATCACTTTTTATCTTTATTTTATTCAAAAGCAGTAACTGAGATTGTCAGTAATCAGATATTAGAGAATAGTAATGCTTCACATTGCTGCAGTCCTCATTTAATAAAAGAATTTAGCATAAAATCTGAGAAAGTTGCATTTTAACTTCTTGATGACCTCAATTTCAACATCTCTTACAATACTCAGCATTCAAATTATACAAGCATCGTTCGTCAAAGCTTATATATTGATAGCTTTGACCAAGCTATACAGTCCATAGCATCCGTGCCATTGTGGAGATGCTAATGCAGTTAACCCCCGCTGCATCGTTTCGAAATGCTGGATAGAGCGTAATAGATGGAATAGCTGTAGGCTTAAATGACGAACCAATCAGCTCTTTTTTACTTATTCTGCAGATTTGCAGCGGTCGACAGCTTTGTTTTCGAGAATTTTGTCCTAAACTTTTTACATTTCAGCATTATTTTTTCAGGAACATAGCGAGACCATTTTCCGGTAAAGGGGGGTCGAAATTTAGTATTTTTCCACTATATCCGAAATTTTGCCAACCTTTAATAGCATTTTTGGCATTGGAATTCTGTACAGTTGAATTATACTGATATCCGATGCTAGAATTGTGTCATTGGCTTCCTACTACGACTTCTTAGTAGTTTTTTATATCCCCACTAAGTTCTTCTATCCTTGAGTTAGATCACGCTATCCTAATGAGGTCCACTGAATCCGAAACGCTCTATTGCCGCATTTCCATTTGCGTGTTATGTCATGGTCTCTGAC
Organism: Bruchidius siliquastri; assembly: GCA_949316355.1. NCBI lineage: Eukaryota > Metazoa > Arthropoda > Insecta > Coleoptera > Chrysomelidae > Bruchidius > Bruchidius siliquastri. Next base: position 36,323,513 of record OX438533.1, on the reverse strand, counting down.
ATTTTTATTGATTGTGTGATAAGTAACTATAATCCTGCTTTAAGGTTGCAATCAGATTGAAAAAAATAATGTGAGAAAAAGCTATTTATTTTTTCTCGTAAATTAAGATTCTGCTATAAAAATATATGTTCCCTTAAAAAAACATCGGTGACCTTGAAAAAGAACCTTGTTAATGTCGAAAACAGAAGTCATCATTAACTGTCCCCCATTTCACTCAAGGGCTTTTATCTGAACGTTTTCATTTAAAAGCTCACTGTTTTTACGCTATAAGGCTGTCTCAAGTTAAATGTACCACCCAGTATATCCTCCTCGACATCCATAGAGCAATTTCTCATCAAGCAGAGTGACAATTCCTGTCCTTTATTCCAAACAATCTCCCTGTGCTTTAGTAGATATACGATACGACACTTGAGGCGAGCCAAGCCGTAAAATGTCCAGGCAGCTTTTACTTGTTCCGTGTATTTACCCCAGCTCTAACTTATGGCGGATTCGTGGTGGATTATCTAATTGTGTGATTTAGAACGAATTAACCTCGGCAACGTCGCACGTACCCGGGGCTAACTTACGGCCACCGCGTTGTTGCGGTCACGCGGTCACGTATGTGCAGCTCTGCGGTCACACTCGACTTTAGCATGTTGTTACACCTACTATGAATGTGGTCATAATTTGCTTACTCCGTTTTGAGACCAGGGGACTGAGGGTAAATGGTAAAGATGTACAGAGCGGACATTGAGAGGAATTTTCTTTCGATAAACTCACGCAAAGATAGGCTATCGCGCTTCATAAGCTCTGATCTAAGAGGATAAACGTCTAATGACGTTGACCTTAAAATGCTGTAGATTGTATCTATCGGGGAACACAGTCCTTTAAGATTCGCTGTACTGCGGAATCTTGCTCTTATTGTGCGAGATAGCTCGAACATCTGCCATGACAATATTACTGGAATAGAGGTACTAGACTATGGAGGTCCCTTATGAGGTGATGTGCATTCACAAGACGTATTGCTCGTTTCTGAATTCTGTCCAGAAGCAGGGAGTGCTTTGGAGCACATCCCCATACATGCAAGCAGAACTGCAAGCGATGGCGAAGGTGCAATCTGGACCTTGTATAGTAGCAGTAGGTGTTCCGGAGAATATAATTTCCTGGAACGATAGAGAACCCCCAGTTTCTGTGAAGCTGACCTAACAAGGTCAACATGTTTAAGCTTCACATTCCAGATTGAATATTTCAAAGGAATTGCTTTCATCGGGGTACTCCTAAGGGGCTGTCCATAAAAATCTGATGGTGGGGGGCGTTTTTGAGTCAAAGTCACGTGGGAACAAAATTGATTACAGTTTCGAAATTATTCACGACTAAAATTACAGGCGTTGAATTTTGCGCCCCTTTCTGCACTGGCGCAATATTTGACCTTTTAACAGAAATATTATAGCATTTTTTCAATGCTTAAAGGGCGTTCAGACCAACATAGAGTCAACCTCTCTTTGACAGTTTCCGTTGATTTTTGTAAACGGAAGTGCTCTAGATACTATTCCATTATCCACTATCAGAATTTCGTATCGACGGTCGCGGCCAGACATTCAGAGGAGGACAAAGTTGCCACATTTCGTAGTGACATCCAAAAGTTTACTCTTATGTCCTTTCATATGAAATGTTGTTTTTGGGGACATGCACCTATGAAATCTTTTTAACTTGGTCAACGGCACAACGTAGACTCTAAATTTAAGGTACCTTAAGGTAGATTACATGGCAAATATGGAATCAATCAAGTCTTCTTTTTTCCTGTGAATCATTATAATGCGTTACACATAATAGAAACAGCACACTAAATATATTGACAGAGTTATATGACATAAAGTAGGTAAGCAATTTGGTCGAATTATCTTGGTAGGTGCAGCTTGGCTTTGTGGAGGTTCTCCTTCATTATTGATGCTGGTAATGGGGGCAATTATCAATCCCTACCTAAGTAATCGCAATGCCATTTGTACGACGTGCGGGCGGCGAGCGGCGAGCGTTGAGCGTCAAACAGGGCGGAGCATAACGCGTAATCTAACGTATGTATTTGGCAGCTGTAATAATTAATTACCATACATAGAGGGTATATTAATACAGTCGGTGGTCATCTGACCCCGGATTCCTATCAATTCAGTGAACATCAATCAGAGATGCCGGGCCATACACGGTTCTGGTACCATAGACTCACGTCTGTGGAAGGGGGGAACTGGTCTAATGCATCATAGTAACAAAATTATTATAGTGTATATGTTACATTAATCGTCTTGGAGCATTTGAAATGTGGCTACATAGACAGACGTATGCTCTGAATCCCATGAGTAGCCATGCAGACAAATGAAGCGGTTTTACATAGAGCAAGCGCGGTCCGCGAACTACTAATAACAGTTAAATTCCGAAAGCTGTCCTATCTAGGTCACATACTCAGGGGTGATCGTTACCGTATCCTTCAACTTATAATGAAGGGCAAGATAGGAGGCCGTAGAGGATTCGGTAGAATACAAGCTTCGTGGTTAAGGCATCTTAGGGAGTGGACCGGAATTCGCCATTGTGATCGCCAACATCAGGAGGACCTGATATGGCACTAAAAGAAGAAGAAGAAGAAAATGTCACAAGATATATTCGATTCCATGACATTTTAGTTTGGCCGTGTTAGGGGCCTTACATGTTTCTTTAAAATTTTTAAGACAAACTAGAATGAATAGTCTTACCGGTTTTATTGACAAAACTTGCATATAGAAGACTGTTTCCAAATGAGTATCTAATGAAGCACATTGTTATATATGAATACCTACTTTAGTAAATGTTTTATTCTGCCATCTCTTGACGGTTGAGTAGACACATGTAGTCGATTCTTTATGCAAACTGAAATTTCAAAATTGTTCTTTAAGGGAATTCACTTGATAAGAAAATTGTTATTAAATTGAACCAAGAAAAGTATATTTCCGAATTCAAAACTCGTTCTAAAGGAATATACTCTGACAAAAAATATCCTTTGCTCCACAACTAAGATTTCATTGCTTTTCTAACAAGCATTCCATATTTTTTGTAAGATCATCATATTTTCCAATGGAGCTCCGTTTACTTCAATCACGTATATGAACATCTTGCGATTCCCTCCAAGTAATTCATATACTTGTTTGGCATCGCCATATTCCTCAACGGCAATTCAGCAGCACGCATGCATCTGTTTCAGCGCCCGTTAGTTTCTATTGGATTTAATTTCTACCAGCCACCTCTCAAGATGAATGTGCTGTTAAATATATGAACGTGGGACTGTTGTGAAGATCTTATACAAGTTGCTGATTTGACATGAGTGATATATGATTTGTGAATAACTTCTATCACAAATGCTGGACGTATATATTTTGGCTTAATTACAGGTACATATTTTTTATAATCTGTTTATCTGTACAACAGCTTTCCATCATTGGTACAGTTTGATATTCTTTTGGATCTTCTTTCTGAAGAACCAACAGTAGCTTTGATAACAGCTCATCAAATCACGGAATGCTTATACCAATGATAAATTATATAATAAAGTTCAACTATTTGCGCCAAGATCATATAATGCTTCAGACAACACTATAGTCTTTTTCTATGTTAGATGTTACGAATTGATGAAAGTAGAACCAATAGATTGGCGACCACTGTTCTTGGACATCATGATATAAAAAGAGCTGTAATGTCAAGCATCCACCTAAAAACAAAGAAAAATGTTGCCGTTTCATCCTACCGAGGTTTGTCAGTACGTTGTAGGCTTCAAAAAAGCAAAATCCAATTACCTTTTCGGAAAACTCGAAGACGCGATTTTCCTTTTCCTCTCGTTTCTCTAATATTCTTTGATACTGATGTCAACAACGTCAGCTGCTATAAGGAAATTTGAGCAAAATAAAGATGACAGAGCGAATTACAAAAACGATAGTTAAATATAATCATGGAATTAACAACAGCATCTAAAAATGAGTATTATAATGTAACGTCTGAAACTTGTCCTATGGTTGTTTCTCTGGTTCAAATTATATTTCATACTGGCCGCATATTGAAGCCACATACATGTACGCAGATACAAAGTAAAAAAAATCGATTTTACCATTGTAATAATAAAACTGTGCGTTTTGTTAGTGATAAGATAATTATAATAGTATCCTAATAATGTTGATTTCATACAAGAGCACATGACTTATTTGCATCAGCTGCATCATCAAAATACTATGTACAAGGACGTCACTGATATCACCATATCAGCTGATTCCGATGCTCTGGGCAGCTTTAATCCCAACTGCGGTATTACCAGTCAACCGTCCAGAAATGTTGATAAAGCTTGTCAGGAGAAATGACCAATTACCACCTATTGCTGATGTTCAGAAATAGATAGCAGCGCCAATTCTGCCACTGACCGACAACATTATGCTGTAACTCAGCCATTGGCTTTCGCTGATATGACGGAACGCCGAATTTGCTATTGTCTTGTCCTGTCTGATGGCTCATAATTGTAGTAATAATCATGATCGCATGTATTGCGCCCAAGAATTGTACAATTAGACAGGCGAGACTTAGTATTGGCTACGAGGGTCACGCTGAAAGTTGCTAATTTCCTCCTCAAATGCAGCGATTGCCTCTTCATCGGTGGATAAATGGCGACCTCGTAACTTTTCTTTGATCTTAGGAAATAAGAAGAAGTTGCACGGAGCTAGATCCGAAGAATAAGTGGGTGAGGCAACAGTTTGATGCCCTGTTCAGAAAAAAAAATCAGGTGTTCTAGCGGCGCTGTGGGCGGGTGCGTTGTCATGGTGCCATTGAATTTGAATTTGGATTGAAGTAACTGTCCTTTGATTTTCCAAGGCTACCGTTGTGATGTATCCACTTTTAGAATAAAAAGATGCGACCATTTTCTTTCCAACACTCTTGGAACGACGAATCTTCGTTGGAGGCTGCTCACTTTCAAAGCACTTTCTATTAGCATCTTATTACGGTGAACCACACTGCAAAATTTAAATCAAATATGCACAGGAATCTGAATTATCAATTAAAAAAGTCAATCCTGACACCATGTATCTTGTTCGTGTAGATTGTAGATACTCTTACTTGGTGAAACTCTTCATTTTGATAAAAGTTGTGCAATTATCACACAGCTTCTTTCTTTTAGTGACGCGTTTCGATTTTTATTAAAATCTGACAGTCCGACCATTTTAATAAAAATCAAAACGCGTCATTTAAAGAAAGTGTTTTATTTGTGAAACTGTGTGATAATTACACAACTTTCTATGTACCATGCATATCAGACTTTTTAATTACGGCATATCATTAACTAACACCCGATATTGACATTTTGCAATTCCAACAAATAACAAATAATATTACAGACTCTGAGATCTGTCAAAAATGAGAATGTTTCTTTGCTAGTTCGTCGGGAGACACAAGACAAGGTTTAATTCATTAATGTCCTAGTTAAAGAGGCTCCGACATAAAAACAAACAAATCCAACTAAAATGACGGAATTAAGTTTCCGCACAGTTCTTTTCGTTAAATAAGGAAGTGTACACTAAAATTAATAATTTAAAAACTCCTGAAACTCCCGGGAACTTTTATCTCCGTCGTTCCCGAGTGGAGATTTAAAAGCGTGACATATTTTACGTTATATTTTAATTAAAGTAGGATTCAAGAAGGTAGACTGTAAAGGACAATAGATGAAATAAGCTTTTGTAGAAGTTTCAGTCTAAATTAGCAAATAAAAGAGAATTTCCCAGTGAAAACAACGCCAATTATGATGTCCTTCAATTAAAAAACGCCGAGGTAAATTACTTAATTATGGTCCGTGACTGGAATGGGAGACGCTGTAAAACACCAGAGGGTCTATAGCGACGCTTGGTTTGATTCGCATTAACATTCATGCACCGTGCCCATATTGTTGCACACCCCTTTTTACCAGAATAGTTTGGTAAAACAATGCTAGTGGGGAAGGAGGGAGTCTTGTATCAAGAGTTTGGGGATTAACATCAAATAACATGTTCTGGCACCATCATGTTGCTGAAACTGTTTTCATCCCAGAAGCTGAGAGTTTTCTTCTATTCCAGAAAATTGTTTTCACCGGAAAAGTTAGTCTTTCTCTACAAGTCTGAGAACATCTCTGGAATGCTGGTTGCATGTGTGAGGATGAGATTCGAAGCACTGCCTAAAGCTTCTGGATTCAAGAAGAAGGGGCACCTGATCATACAAAGGACCTCCGTAGACTGTTATATCAAAGCAAAGTGCCTATGAGTCCTTATAGACTCCACTATGATAAATATTTAACCGAGCTCATCAGCACAACAAGCATTAGAGGAGACCAAGAGACACATCTACACCAGGTTGAAATTTCAACACCTCGAACGAGCGTTCTTCACCATTTATTCTTCTGAAGAACTCTACGTGGAATGGACTGTTTGGGGAGTTTGTTCCATGATGTTTACAATATACTACATTTTGAGGTCAATGTGAATTGAAATTTACCTTTTCCCAGCGCTTATGGAGAGCGATAGGCTCTACGAAAGCAACGATCGTCACGAGAACGATAGAGTTCCTGATTTAAAGCATATGTAGCGCAAGAATTCTAATGTGGCTTCGTTTTGCTTGCTGCTTTTGGACTTTCACCAGGTTTGTACCCATGGTCTCAGGGAGGATCCTTATTCATAGCGATTAATGGAAATTCTTCCAATGTACGTAACTAGCATTCCCAAGGATGTTCTTTCTACAACGCACTTCTAATCCAATTTTCAGGTTTGAAGATTACGTCGCCTTTACGTCCTGCATGGAACGAAGCAAACCAATACTTTTTCAGAATAATCTTTATCTACGAGTATAAGTTAATCCTCACCAGATCTAACTTCAAAGATGTCGAACAAGCCTCATCCAAAATAGCAGCGTTGTATAATGAGCTGCGAGAGAGATTAATTCTCCAATAATTACAGTTCGCAAACATGTGAAGGTCGGTGTGAATAGACATTATTTGTCCTCTAATGAGGAGCTTATGTATGAAACGAGGTTTTACTGGAAAAAACCTCCTGAACCTAGATTAATAACAGACAAACGTCTTATGATACAATGAGAATATCATATTTTGAGAATTGGAATACTGGATGTATAAAGTCATAGTTGTTCTATTCAGAACCTATTCAATACGATATAATGAAATGAACTCCAGTATCGACATCCTAAAAACCTGGAGTGCTAATAAATCAGCAACCGGAAATCCATTCAAAAAACAATATTCCTCGCGGCCGAACTTTTTCCTGCATTCCCGTTGGCCACTCCGAGGATTTCAACCCGTACTTAATAAATAAAAGTGATAAATTACCACAAATAACAGGGATAGGTTATCCCCATTTATTTATGTCCGAAGTAAAAGGGCAGATGCTAAATTAGAGAGCCGGGTCAGAGTTGAGAGTTGTCCTCTCCTCCAGGATAAATCCCAGAATTAGCATGGGAAGCGACAAATGATTGCAGTCAGTTTTTCTCTCATGTACACCAACTCGAGGATTGGCGCGACCGCAGATGAATTTTACTGGTAAAAAATTCCTTCCGGACTTTCCGGTTGTTAACACGAAGTTTTTTGCTATGAGGTGAACAACCAGACTAAGGATCATTTTTATTAGTTTTAATGGCTTAGAATTAAAATTTTCATTTCACTTTGTGGCAGCTAAATAGTAACATATACGTTGAGTGGATATACGTATGTAAAGTACCCACACATTTATAATTTTTTTTTTTTGATAAAGAATGTCACATATTTCACTAGCTACGTAAGCATATTCAGGCGAAGATTAAAACTAAAATATTATACCTAGTTTTGGTCTTTACCAGGAAAAACTGACAGCCCAACATTGATTTAAATGTAAATCAATACAGGTTTCTGAAAAAAGGGTTTGTGTTCTAATACACAATTTTTGATCTGAATGAAACAACTCGCCATGGCGGCACTTCAAAATGTTTGGAGATAAAAATATACAATTTAGTATATTGCCAGGCTAGAACATTATGAATATTTGTACTGTTAAAACATTATAATATCGTTTTCAGTTTCACCGGAAATTATCTAGACTTTGTTAGCTTAAATAGTAATTCCTGTGTATATATTGAACGGCCTGAACAATTCTCAACATGCCCCATGACTTAAATGGTTAGTTTTTGGAATATACTCACCCAAAAATATGCTGTAATTCCCAGTTGTTAATACTTTACGAGAAAAAGATAATGGATTAGGCTAGGATAAAAAGAAGTATGGCCATTTACTCATTCATAGCGCGGACTAATAAAATATCAAAAGCATAATGTGTCGACATTTGCAAAAAATATGTTTTTCGCATAGCTTGATTAGTTCCCGTACGAAAGCTATGGTAGTGACACCAGTAAAGTTATTGAAAATCCTTTGAGGTATCGATTTTCACTAAAGATGAGCATCTGCAACTTGCCATTTTTTCAACAGCTGTCTATGAAAGTTGACTTGATTGAATTTGAGTAAAGTAGTAACCTGACAAAATCCGGGAGCGTCTATCTATATCATATTTATATAATTCGACTATTCGTATTAAACGGTAGATTAGGAATGTTGACCAGTATGTCGTGCGGTCACTGGATAGACATCTTAAAATGTACAAAGTATTACTGGGGTCAAAATTTTATAGGTGATAAAACGTCTTCTCCCAAAAACTAATTTTTTCATCTCCCGTCAACACCTAACCCCAGATGTGTGACCAAACCATCCTATCCCACAATAGAATTTCGTACGACCGCAGCCTCTAAATCACGGAATATTAAATAAATTGACATAGGAAATAGGTCATAGAGCTCTCATGAAAGGTTGGACTATTTCTTATCTTGATTTCCCAATCCCTGCGTTTCTTTGTGCATATTTCCCGGAGCAAAAATGCTGCCGGCAAAGCACAACCGAGGTTACTCATCTCACGTCTAGTAATACATCTCGAGTACTTTACGCTGAGATACCGGAGCACAAACAGGCAACTCCAGATTTATAGTGGAACATAATCCGGGAAGGAGGAGAGCAAAACGACCATGATAAAAAAGAGTATCCTCTTGCTGAGGAGTACGGCGCGAGTCTGTACTATTTAATTCCGCGAGGCTTCGCAAGCAGTCATTTATATTCCCCCAGTTCCCCGCTTCCTCTGCTCTGCATCTCTCAAGGCGCTCCAGTTTGAGTGAAAAAAACGTTAAGTGCACCGTTAAACAAGATTAAAACCCGAGCGTATAGCTTAAAATCTCATATCTTCTCAGGATCCAGGTCCTCGAAGATGTGATCCTTGTCGCTACCCGATTCGATTTCTCTTCGACCCCTCTCAAGTTACTTTCCACCTTTTGTAAATCTCTTTTGACATCAGAGCACCTTGGTTGTATGAACTTTTCTCTAAGCAAGCTGAAAGCGTCAAGTAGGTTGACCCCATACTTACCGCCCTATTTTGAAGCTTCATCTTAATCCGAAAAGTACTTTCCGAGTTAGACAGTTGAGGAGACATTCATTACCGGATTACAGACACAGACAGACCGACGGATATGAGTGAAATCATTTTTCGTGATTCATGAAACATCTACAAAACACAATGTCCCGTAATCGAAATTTGTCGCTATTACATTACTTCCCCGTCATTTATGGAAGTCAAAATTTCTAAAGGTAGGAAAAAATCACTTCAAATCTATTCTTAAGTGCTCCAAATATTCTCCAGCGGATCGAGATTTCCAGATCCTGGTCTTAATTATCAACCTGATGTCGCTGCTTAGAAAATAAATTATTTATCAATGATGCCACGACACTCTCATACCCACCTCAGCGCATAAAATATATATCTGCTGAGTAGAAATGACGGCATTCTGAGATAAAGCCTTGATGTGTTGTAATAAACACTACCTTTCATCTCAGCTTCCCCACACGCTCACGAGGTAAAAGGGAGATGGAAACGTCCCAATAAAAACCAAACCGCACCCTTTATGCTTTTCCTTATCCGGCTACAGGAGACGAGAGCGGGAAGACAGACGTAAAGTTATTTTTATCTCTGCAAATTTCCTTCCAAATGACCACCAAGTCGCTGCTCATTCTAAAAAGAAATAGACATTTTTTATATGAATGCTACAACTGAGCTCAGAGAAGCTGCAGAGGCGTACGTAGAGATAACCTTTATAATAATAAGTATCTTTATTTGTGAATTACAAATGTGTAGAATAATTTGTGCTGCAATTAGTATCAGTAAATATAAACACAGGTAATCCTGTCTATTTCAATTGTGGTAACTGCTTGAATAATTTTGAAACTAGTATTCTTTCTGAGTGCCATCTCCTTCAGAAGGTTGACTATCATCACAGCTAATTAAATTTTCTATACTGAGGCCAAGAATAACTCAACAGAATTGCATCTGTACCACTGTCTTAAATTGCTTAACCAGGAAATGCGTCTTCTTCCGCTCCTTCTCCATCCCTGTACCTTGCCTTGAATAATTATCTCTAGTAGACGGCATTTATCCCCTGTCACCACGTGGTGCAGATATTGTCACTTCCGTAACTTTATGGTGCTTAACAATTCTTCCTTTTTCCAATTCTCTCAAACACTTCAACATATGATATTATATCTATCCACTTTATAAAAAGACACCCCTTTGTGCTTAGCCTATTAGCCTAGACCAAAAACTTAGTTTAGTTATCTACCAACACATATCTACTGGGGTAAGGTTACCAGCAACACTGACACAAGCTTTTCTGTAGACGTTTTGTGCATGTGAAATTTTAAACAAGAACTTTTGCAAGCATAAAGGCAACTGGGTATAACTTTGTTTGTTCAGAAGCCGCAGCCTCCGCAGGCTCTGTTCTGATAACTTATTCTGTTTGTAGGAACAATACACGGTTGCTTCCAGCGAAATGCACGCCGCAGTAGGTGGATCTTTTTTTTGCTTTCACGAAGTCGGAGGTGTCAAGATGCTTATTGCAATGTTAATGCATATATGCTTGTGATGATGTACTTGGGCCGCATTTGTAGGTAATGATGGCATATTTTATTATGTCATTGTTATCTACATGTACATCTATGGAATCCCGAGATCAAAGGTATGAGATACGTGTTCAAAATCGGAAAAGTCTAGTACTTGCGTGACTCGAATCAAAGATAGGTACTTTCTGTTGAGTAGTGATAATGATGGTGGCGGGGGTAATTTGGTGTTGTTTTGGCGAGTAGTTCACCCTTTGCCGATCCGGGATACCAACACTAGAACATACAATGCCATACCTAATTTCCTAACCTATCAGACTCTATTTTTTTTCAATGTGTGATACTAACTTCGCACCTCCTCGTAGGCAGTAGGTTTGGAGCCTATGCATAAGCCTTTAGCTCCTCATCTTGGTGGGCAATCTGCTTTTTCATTCTTTTCATTCATAGTATACTAATATACCCATTATGACATTAGTATCACAGTCCTGGATTGGATAAGCTTTGGTGGGCAGTTATTCATTGCTGAACCAGAATTGATATACTCCTCGGGGATGTCACCGCTTTCAGAGCCGCTTAACTGTTGGAGCATATGTAATTATGTATATATCGCCGTGAACTGCTGCAAATACCTACTCAATGCAAAGCTTTTGTCCAAGACTTTGCTTTCCAAACACATTCCTAGTCCACTAGATATCATCCTCTTAGAAGAATATACGTTTGTGTAACATTCCAGACGACCACTCTCTTATTTCTGGGGCATCAAAGGTTTGGAATACTATGCCAATGATTCTATGAATGTGAAAGTATTGATAAACTTGCTTTAACTTCTTTATTCAGCCATAATGCATTAGTATCCTGCCTCTACCTTTGCATTTGCTGAGGTACAAAGATTGGTACAGCTATTTCCCAAACTTGATTACTCAAAAAATGTTATTCCACAGTTTTCTCCTTTGTCTGCGTAAACTTCCATTAAACGAAATACTAAGTCCACTAAGGATTATATTGCTAATCTCATACGAATATGATGATAATGATACTAACTTCGCAGTAGAATTACTGTTTCATTAATAGTGAATTTGGTGTTGCTCTGGGCGGAGAGTTGCCAAAATTTAGCCGACCAGCATAGCCCAGTCATCATGGTAACTGAGGTACATCAAAAGGGTCATTCGAGTTGACTGCAGTCACTGTTGAGGATTTGAACTCTCTCTCAATTCTTTAAGGATCTGTTCATCTGAACCGTGTCCGAGTTCTGGCCATTAACGTTTTCAGGTCGAGTTGTGTGAGTCTCGACAACTTTTATAACTTTTCTCTTAATGCTTACGCCGCCATGCTTACGGAAATCCAATTTTCATTTTTCGGTTATATAATTTTGAAGAATATTTATGCGTTACAACATTGGCTTCTATAAGTATACTGCTCAAATTCCAAAGGTTAACAATATGACTATGTTCAGTGTATATTTTAGAAACAGAAAATGGCCGTCAGTAAGATACTTTGAAATCGGTAAAAATTAAACAGGAATAATAAAGATTCAAAAAGTTGAACGATTACTGGACTACCAGATGCGACGGGGTGGGAAATTTTGAAACAATGGCCATCGGCTGACAGCTTCCGCTTCTGGCCTAGCTGAGACTCGTAGTGGCAGTCGGAATGGATTTTCCCGCACGTCCTCGTTACAGCCACTAAGCTTTCCGTTAACGCGCCAAGCTTGCTGCTAAATCTTATTTTCTTTATTAAATGTGAATTATTTACTTCGCATTGAAGCAGTTAATGCATTGCTGAGTACCATTGTGGTCTACTCTATCAATCTTATAGTTGAGTTACAATGAGACTCGTTCTTGGAGCACTCGCTACACACACATTCGTCTTGGCATTGAAGTCTGCGTAGTAATATCTCATTTATTGGTTCTGAATGTCTAAGGGAAAGTGAAGGTCTGTTATAAAGTATTCTCATGACGAATGTTTCACAAAAAGTTAACTGTGCTCCAAAATGGCATCAATTCTCAAGTGATTACTAGTTTGACCTTCAAATGACCTTGAAACATCGAACTTCGTAGTTGTCGAATTCAGTACCAAGCATAGAATAGCCACGTTACTCCCTTTTTTGGTGTCAGAAGTGATGCATGTAAATGAAAAACCAGACATTTGTCGAATAAGTTGTTGCGAGTAAAACGATAAAAACCTGTCAAAATCGTAATCTCAATCCAATGAAGCTGCCAGGCTAAACTTCGCCATGATGTGAACTGTTTGCCAATAAAGTCACATTATTATTTTTATTATTATTTCACGAGACATCTGACAAACATGGTACATATATATTCGATGCGTTTCAAATGTTCCTCAAAGTTTGGATTTATTTAATTCATGCAATACTGAATGCCTATATTTCGAGTCTTGAATGAAACATAAATAATGGGGCAGATACCCCTTAAACAGCGATGTGGGGCAGCGATAAGGCGGTATCAGTGGTGGACTGCTACCTGTGTTGCCGGATGGTGTATGAAAGCAAGATATCACCAAGTAACTGAAAATGTGCTGAATGTTTCACTTGCCTCAAGAACTACTACAGCATTTTAATTGGATAAAAAACATAAATAATTAAGAAATTGCGTCTTAGCCTCTTAAGAAATTCGACAAAATCAGTTTTTTTACCATTTTAGGTCTGTTGATCTAGTTGAAGCATGTTTTCAAAATGTTACGACATGTCACGTCATGATTTTTTTTTGATATTCAAGATTGAAAGAAGATCAATATTTTTTTGATTTGATTCCAAACGGATAAAAATATATTTGATTCAAATATTAATTTCTTCGCTGATATCATGGCGTAGTAATCCATCTGACGCATATTTTTGTGCGTGGCTGTGCCATTTTCCGGTAAACAACCGTAACCTAAGCAGCTCGTTATCTTCCGTTATAAAGATTTCCTCGCCCTCTCTATCACCATAGCGCTGAACGCTATTTACAAACTTATCCGAATCGCAGCGCAGACGGGCGACGCGTCGCCGCAACTTTGATGTCATCGTTGACGCCACTCTGCCAGGAAGATAAAAAATGCCGATGCCTGCCTGCTTGCGGATTTCATTAACCGTCATCGCTGACCCAATTCCACACGGCACCTTCATTCCCGTTCTTCCAGCTTGGAAATTGAAATCCAGACGAGGTGACGCTGCTTAATGACCCCAGCTGCCTTATGTTAATACTTATACTAATTTAGATGCTAAGGAAAAATAGGGGTTAACATGTTCAGCCCCCTTATATATAATATGAGAGCCAATGACACTGGACCCTACGTCATCGCGGATTTGAGTCAGAATTACACATGCGTTTAGTGTGCGTATAGGGCATTATGGAACCCTCAAGTCTTCCAGGAAAATCCTGTACAAAAGTGCATTAATTAATTATTGAAAAATCAAAAAGTCCTGATATTTACCATGATGTCGGATTGAATACAAAATTACATAGGCTTGTAGGGGGGCGGCGAGCACTTCAGAGTCAGTGTCACTGAATCCTAGACTAATGACACAAAAATAGTGACGCAACTCAAAAACCACATTTTTTTAGATATGGAAGCCCATTATAGCTACTTTTGAAATGCTTTTATAGCTTCACGTGTATCTATGTATGTATCTATGAATCTATCTTTGTAACGGAATCTTCGAAAGCTTTTTTCACCCACTTAAAGCTATATTAATAACTAAACTAATTTTAAATTTTGCAAACTTATCAAGTACCTTGACAACACAATAGTGTAATGAGCTTACCGATTATTTATTTTTATACAATAATAATACGTTCAGAAGTGATGAAAGAATACATTTAACGGGTTATAATACGAATGACTTTCAATATCTCCATATCTCTTCATAACACACTTTTATTAGTTTTACCTGTATATACAGAGACAGAATCCAATATAATGATATGATACTGCGTGAACGGAGAGAATACCCTTCAGACCCGTTAATTAAGATCCATTGAACAGCAGAATCTAATTCCAGCAGCCACGTAATTGATTGATTGATTGATGAATTCGTCAATGAATAAATGATGAGTTTTGAAAACTACAAAACATAACAAACGCGCTTTTATAGTAATCCAACTAGAAAATAAAAAATAATTTTCAATATAAGAATAAAATGATTACCGAGAAAATTAATGTCATTGTGATAAAAGTGTGGGGTTCTCGATAACAAATGTTATAATTTCTTCTAGTTATCATAGAATTAGTTTAAAAATGTACGAAGTAGTCCATTTGATGAAAAGTCCCCAGGAATATCAAATTTATACACATAGATGTTTCTTCAAACCCAAACTTTCAATTTTATTGCTTTAGAGTATGCAATAGAATTTACATCCTGAAAAATTATTTTTTAACGGTACCAGTGAAAACCACTAGTTGTTTTTATGTGGCGCGGTAACAATTCTACGATTTAGTACACTCATAAATGGCTTTTAACGTGAAAGAGACCTTATAACCTCAAAATTCAATGCGTAGTCTGTTAAAGACATCCATGTTTCGGTCTTAGCCTAAACGTCGTCAGCGCAGCTTAGCCGCTGGCAGCACGACAATAGATTTTGAATACTTGTATGTACATGCATATCACAGACAAGGCTAATACTGAGCAGTACTGATTCTTTCGGTCTGATGACATCAATTAGCATGAAGTGTTGGATTACCAATAGCAGCGACAGATAACCTTGTATTACAAAGACAAACGGTGCTACAGCAACATCCGTTACATTTTGCAAGCACAAACTTTCCTTTCCTTCGGAATTCGATGATGCGGTCTTAACCTAGACCCTCGTTAATACAGCTCGGCGGCGGAAAGTAGAGGGAAATTACTTCAATAATTACTCTTATCAGGCTTAGGTATGTGAGGTACATAGCTCCACAAACAGCTGTATCTGTGATTAAGAACATCGTCAAACTAAATATCTGCTCCTGAACGTAGCTTCTGCCAGTTGTTCTATCAAGTTTTATCAACCTTCTCTCAGCAAAAAAACGATAAAGTATCGTCCAAGTTGAACCATGAATTAGAAAACCGACGATACCTACTTATACTCGCTGTGACATTGCACTAGGACTTAGGTGCAAGATATGTGTTATCTGCGTAGCAATTTGTTAGCGTGACACTCGCGTAATTAGGAAACTAACTGGCTGCCAAGAAATAGTTTGAACTCACGCTTCAGGTTACTAACAAAAGGAAGAATGTGAAATGAAAAGCAACTAGTTCAGAGTATGATCAAATCGTGCCCAAACTATATAAAATATAGTTCTGTTTTGATGATTGCTTTCTAAGTTATAGAGGGACAAAAATAACGCACACATATACGGACAGACCAAAACAATTAGCGACATGGCTTTTGTGCTGTATACCTCGGAAAATATCCCAATAAGCTCAAAATATCGAATCGAATATTGAAATGTTTAGTAGTTACAGTGGTTACGAAGTAAAACACAATAATTTCAAGTGTCCCAATCTCCCAGTTAGGAACCAGTGTTCAAGCTAGCTGCCAAGTTAATATAGAGGATGGGATAAGTTAAGTGAAAAATAATTGCATTTGAAGGTTTTGATTGCCGTTAAATATATCAAATGTGATTTGCAGAATTAAAGTTTCACCATTTCCGGAAAAATAGAACACACATTGGACCTTTAAGTGTGAATATGCTTATTGAAATTGTGAGTGTAGATCTAATCTAAATCTCGCCTACTGTATTATTTCGTCCTTTATTATTATTATTAAAACTATAGCCTGGCGAACAGGTAAAAAACGGTCATTTAGGTCAGACACAATTTATGATTCACTTTTTCGACGAACTGCAATGGTGACATTATGACCGTTTGAACTATGAGGTACAAATTTTTTAATCAGCCACTATATTTTATTGCACCGCATAAAAGAACACCGTTTTATACAATTAAAATGTATGATCTATATTTTGAGTAATTTAAATGTTAATCAAATCTTAAAATATCTCAGACCGACACCGACAGATTCCATCTCGAAAAACGTTTGCATGGGTTGAATTTATTATAATAAGATTAATAGTGAGGTGAATCATTTAATTAATAATAAAATATCCAATGCCCAAGTGAAAAAATATGCTCTCATAATACATTCTTTGAACATACTTTCCTTGCTCCATGTGGTGCAATAAAAGATGGGGGTAAGTGACTATAAAAATGTCTGTACGTGCGGCACCAATTAATGTCCGTTAATTCAACTTTATTTTATCGACAATGAATTTCACTGTTTGGTATTAAAATAATATCACTTCCTTTGATATGGTGCAATAAAAAGTAAATATTGCTATTCAATGAAAAATGTCGATGGCGTCGTATATAATAGTGATCACGACACTACTGTAAAAGTGCTTTCAAGGTAGTGCACCTAAAATATTGTGCTTGACGTTTGGAAACGTTTTTCTCTTGTTTGCCGGACTAAAATTTTATCAAATATATCCTGACTTCTACATCCACACTGTATAAATGAGGTAGAACTAATTTGCTCATAAGGATTGTCTATGGTCAACGCAAATTTTCATGTTTGCGTCTTGAGAAGTCGTTAGTCAGATAAGCACTTCGAGTGAGTCTACGCGAAAGAAATAAACAGCGGAATGTATTACCGAGTGGTGGATATAAAGCGATTTCTGTAAAGATCGCATTTAGAGTGACTCCTGTGCAGGAGTTGCTACTGTTATCGGATCCCCGGAATGATTAATCGTCTAGGTAAATATTGCCTGACGCGAGGAAAATTGCGCAAAAACCCGTCTGGCTCTGGCCGAATCGTAAGTCATTTGTTCTTGGGGCGTTCGCTGTCATTGTTGCCGGCGGAGTTGTACTTCAAGTTCAACGGCTCGTGGTAGCCATTTTGGATGCCCTTTTATGGATTTACTGAATTTATTATAGATATCTATTATTTCTTTTGTTAAATTTTGAGGCTTTCAGAAGATCAATACTTTTACTTTCCTCACATGGAAGATTGGACAATGAAATGACAAATGGGCGATGCATGAAAGGCTGAAATGTAGTATTTTTAGGAAGACTGAGACATTTTTGGAGAAAATTAAATATAAGGACAGTTTTTAAGACAACAACCTAGATACAAAAAACCTAATTTATAAAATGTACTGCGTGTAGCGAATGTTATATCAATGAGTCCTGTAGACGTATAAAGTTTCAAATCAAACAACACAAAAATTATATAACCAAAGGAGAAACTAAGTGTATTCTCTCCACTATGCATCAGACCTGCTATAGACATACATGTTTCGTCTTCAGCCTAGACTCGTAGACTTAGTAAAAATATTCAGTAGAAAGTATTATGAACCCAGGAAAAAACCACGTAACATTCAAATTTTGCCTAGTGCAAAAGATATGCTATTTGTAGACCAGCCGTTTGAGAGCCGATTCTGTTTCAATCAAACCGAAAATTTCCCCTTGACAAAAACCAGTCGTTCGTTTATTGCCGATCATTATCCGTAGAGGAAATGATCGCAATTACCGGCAGGCATACTGGCGGCGCGGCATGTACCCCGCACGTGCTTCCACATATTTGTTAAAAAGCCAGCTCATGCCAAGAGCGTACGTCACTACACTGTTGAAGGGAAGAATAATGATCATTGTAGAGGATATCTTACTAACGTTTCGGCTGCCATGACAGCCTCTATCAAAATACAAGGAATTAAAGAAAAACGCAGATTGACTTTGTAGTTCGCATGCAATGGTGTGACCTCAGAAATATCAACTTGGATCAGATTTTGGAACTAACTGTTGATAGTTGGAATTGAATTTAATAAGTAATCAAACATTTTGATCCTATAAATTCAAGAACTCTAAAGAGAATAGGTCTTGCCGTCATCTCTATTTTTCTAAATTTTAGTTCAAGTGGATCAGCAGCCCAAAAATTTATGACAATCTTCAATGAAGTGATTAAACTGCACTTGAAATACAGACTTAACTCATTTAACATCACAATTTAATAGTCCTAAGCCACATTTCTTAACATTCCAGATTGCTATTCGGTTACAATACAGTGATCTGCATCAAAAGCCACTAAAACAAACACAGAACAAATCAACCCTCTAATAAAATCATTGTATATCTAACTATTATCGTATATCACACAGAACAATAAAATTATTGCATGTCTGGTAACGCTGTTAGAATAATGTTCGATGCACAACAACCAACGTAGCAACCTGACAAATGTCTAAGTATCGCTTAAACGGTAGATGAAACTGACCAATCTATCGCGTGTTGTTATATGAGTGCGTATTACTCTGCTGCTCTTGGATTGATATCTCAAATATGTGTATGTATGAGTATGATAATAATAGACCGTATCTCTACTTATTCCCACCCATTCCTTTACCCAATTCTTGATCCCCCCTTGAAAAAAAAATAAAAAATGATCGATCAGAGCCCAGGAGGCATCCAAAAGCAAAGCTTGATTTTTTTTTTCATTATCAACTATAACTATGCCGCCACTCAAATCGGAAATAACGAATTCAAAATTTTTCGCGATAACATTACTTCCCCGCCAATTTTCATGAGGAAAAATGTATGTTTCCCCAGAAAAACGACGCTGGTTTTAAGCAAAGCCTGTGTATGATGAAACTATTATGAAAGTCTATGATACAGGTGAAGCATTTGCATTTTCAGTAAATTTAAAATTAGAGACATAATGAACCCAAGATTATCTTGAGAACAACCACAATTCCTTTTGAAATTGTTATATTCTCTATGCTTAGAGGCTTGGTCCCATTTTCCTCTGTCACGTCACATTTGCCGAACATGTTCACTGAGTGCCTCTTTAGTTATATAATTTTTGTGTTCTATGCTTCGATATAACAGGTCTAGAGAAATCACTGCCATTTGCCGCACATAAAGTCGACTTTATGCGCATATATTGAATTTTATTATTGGCCTTTTCATTTGTCGGCTCTATTTGGCAAAGAAAGACCCCATAGTGTATTTTTTGTCATGAAAACAGTTTTCCACAGACACTTCTAGGTCTTTTAGATAGTTTTGCATAACCTTGCACTTGATACCAGTATCTATTTAGTCTCTATCAAATTCGTACCTGCTAACGATTATTAGGAAACATCAGTAAATTTACTCGAATAACATATGCTTCTAACTATGGTACAAGGAAATTTCGATGAATCAGAGGGTCCATGATCTGAAAAAGCTCAGTTGTTTTTTTTTTAGTTTGAGTAATCAAATACCAAGAGCAGTTATAATTAGCAAACTATTCGTGGTCCTCTTGAATATAATATGTCAACTTTTTTATATATAGTTCCTCAAAAAATTACTGACTTACAGCCTTCCCTGATGACAAATTCAAATACTTTAGTCCTCTGGAATTCTCTTGTCCTTGCAGCTGGTTCAGAATCAATGGGACTAAACTGACAGATACATAATCAGTACTGAATCTGCCAGTGAACCTTGCATTTTCAGCAGAAAATTTGATCCGCTACCTTCCCTCGTCTACGCCCTAGCCAAAACAGTTTTTACCGGCCATGTATTGAAATCAAGTAATTGCGTTTTGCGATATTGTAGAGCATTTGTACTGCACATAAAGAAAAAAACTTGAAAGTACGTTCGCGTTCCCTTTGAATCCATGAACGATTTTTCGATATGCTTTTTCAAAATAACTGATCCTCATATTTGTTTTCATCGGAACTACCCGCACTTAAATATTCATTTAGAAGAAAAAATTGTGAAATGTTTTAGTACCGAAGTTTTTACATTTTACTTTACGTCATTTTCTCCTACCCACAAAAATTTCTGATTCCAGGGGAGATCCGCAAAGTGCTCCTTATTGTGCAGCGGAATAATATGTGTGAAGTGTGATATGCTAATGAATAAATATTTTCACCAATAAAATTTTTGAGCGGCGTTATGTCGTTACCACGGGATTGCAGTGATCTCTCATTTTCTATCTTTTTTTCATCTTTGGATTGTGTGTGTGTGTGTGTGTAAAGTTTCAACTGCTAATAAATAGAGTTATTCTGGATGTGTTTAATAAATTAATGTCAATATAATTCTAATGTAAAGGCAGCCAAAACGTCTGAAATCCTTGTCCAATAATTATATCGCTCTAATTGAGTCAGGACTAGTGAGATTAATTCTAATCTATTCGATATAGTATTTATTTTTTACTAGCCGTGAGGACTTCCCTAAATATTAAAAATGATCTACCATTCTGGTTAGTAGTTGGTGATATATTTTTATCATTAATATCGATATGGAAATTGGACCTTGCTAGATCGGTGGCCGAAAATCTGGGGGTTCTCTTCTACTCCAGAAAATTGTATTCACTGGAATTCCTGTAACTCAGATCACACCATCACTGGAGTACTTCTCCGAAGAACTCTCTGAACCTTCTGGACACAACTACTTGGTTAATTTGGAGAATCTGGGCACTGTGGAGAATTGACATGAGTGATCTCGCAGCGCTTTTGAAGCGCGATAGGCAATAAGCCTTTGCGACAGACTGTCTATAAAGGAGAACCTGTATCACTGGATAGACTACTAAACTGAATCTCCAGGTGTGGAGATATAAGTGCCTTATACCTTCTCAGCATTCAAAAATTTTCTATGAGTATTCAATGCGTTTATGCATAAACGCCATCTCTGAAAGCAAAAGGATTTCAAAAGTACTCGGGAGTGCAAGATATGCTAATTACTTAAAGATGATCAGGGTGTTGCCCATAACTGCTCGTTCTTAGCAGCCATTACACAGTCGCAGCCGACTTTGTGACCCATTTTAAATTATAAAAGTTCCGCTGTTCAACACTAAATCACGTGTAACTGCCTCACAATGGCGCAATTATAACTGCATTATTAGAATGGCCAAGATTAGCTAAAACATTCATCAACTAGATTGCTTTATAATTCCGGGGAGGACAGTGTAGCTAAAAAATTCGGCGAATGGTGGTGAACCGGAAGAACGCCTTGTGCGGTCGCCATAATTTCAACGTGATCAACTGGCCAGACAAGTACAGCTTTATGAAACTTGAATAGAAAATAGGGAATCATGTTTTCTATCGCTAGAAACTCCGCCATATCGTTTGTATATATTTATATATGTACCTATAGCAGCTTTTTCTCGAGAACTACAGTACGTAGTAAATCTCATGTTTAGAGCAATAATCTTAGCCTACTGATATGTGGCTTGCAAAGTTTAGGTAGTGATTTTTTTATTTTGTGCATTCAGTCTTAATTACTGAGCTGTGTATATGCTTTCATCATTTCTGAAAAGCTGTAATTCAGTAAATTTCAACTCAATACCAACAGATAGGTTTGTCTTACACAAAAATGTTCTCACGTTTACAAGGGAAACACCTCATGTCGCCACGGTATCCAGCGAAAGCTCTCCTGGACTAAGCAACAATAATGGTGCTCCATCTGTATTCTTCCTTGTTTCTTCCATCCTTACCTCCTCAAAATACTGCAGATAAATATGCTTCCGGTGTATTTAGGTAGCATCTGTCCTTTCGCCAGCCTTCTTCTTGCTGTACATAGATGAGCTGTTGGAAATGACATTCACTTAACAGGCTGCTACCATCCCGATAGACTTTTCATCATTTTCAGATTAATGAGCATGGAAAAAATTGTCGAATGGGGATCAGTTCAACGTACAAATAACCTTGCTGGTCTGTCAGCCGTCAAAAATAACATAATCCTGTTGCAGGCCTTGCTGGTCGACCTTCCAGCGTTCCCTTCCGCCACAGAACATTGTATCCACCGGAAGGGTTACTGCTACTTTACAAGGCTCAGATCAGGTCATTGCTGAAATCGCTAAAAGTGTAAAGTAGGTACCTTGTGGATCCTCACCAGATCCTCACCACATCCTCACCAGGTGGAAGTTCTAACGCACCAAACGAGCCTCTTCCAATACCGATTGAAGCACAAGTGATTCCTTCCGGTCAGAGTAGCGGTTTGCTAAATGAGCCATTGATGTAATAATTCAAATGTATTCGTACATCCATATTCACAAATTCAATAAAACTGAGTTATTATTAATAATGATGAAATCATTCATAAACAGATGTATTCATATAGATAAGAAGTAGTTTCACAAATAATTATTTGTAAAAGTGTGTGTTATGCACACAACTTTTTATCTACAATCTACATGTATATATGTAGATTGTAGATGCTCTTACATGTGTTTAATTAAATTTTCTGTGGCTGAATGAAGATTTTCCTCAGGCAAATAATGATTTCGATGTTTTGTAAATTACATACTGTGTAATAACTATAAATTCCTAAAAGATTAACAAAGAGCATAGTCGGTTCACGAGTATGTAATAATGCATTATTTCTTAAGTCACGTATTCTTATAAATCATTTAGTTCAGTTTATAGTTGACCCCCAGGACCCGTTCGTCTCCATTTCAGACAGCCTCATGTAGCCTTAATTAAATAGCGACCTAGCACTGGATGAAATATTCATTAGACGGCCTGATGTACCTCCCAGTCCCAATTGCCTCTTTTTCAGACGAAGAAATATATTGCAATTCAGGACACGTGCCTCCGAATCAACTAGTTTTTGGTTATATACTCTGCCTATATTACAGCAAAAACCCGTTTTTAGTTAAAATAGTACAATCAATATGTCGTGAGGAAGTTTTCTGTCATATTGTGACAGATCGCATCGGAACATGCTAAAAGCTTAGCTCTAACTTTGCAGGAAAATCCGTTTTGCAAAATAGATAGGAGGCTACATTGAAATTATGTTGGAGCACACTTATTTCGCAAATCGTAAGTCTGAGAAAAATTTTGTGGTATAAAGAAATCATGTAAGACTTTCTTCATACCGTCAGATTATGGATCAGCACAGTCAGGCCATTGAGCTAAACCATTTGTATGAAAATCTCATGCGCTCAAGCACCTCAAAATAGTGATTTAATTCTATTCTCAAACAGCTACTTTGAGCTTGCGTAACATCCGTCAGTTTTTTTACTGGGAGCTTCATTCTGATTCACTCAACAACCTCTCTGGATATCTGACGCGCTCCAGTATTTCCATGTAATTGTTTTTTACATTTCTGATAGCCTATAGACACCCCCGTACTGGTGAAAGGGTATACATCGTATAAAAAATTTTTTCTACCATCTAATCATCAAAATACAATAGGTCCTCACGATGCTACTATAATAAACCGAAACGTAGTGAGAAGATAAGCTGTGTAATGTATTGATTGAAAATTCAATAAAGGCCATAACACTTACAGGTGTCGCGCATGGTGGCGCTGCCCTTTAGCAACTTACGAAGTCAAGGTCAACACTTGAACTGCCTTGTAGTACTAATTTCGCTGGGTTTAGTATATACCAACCGATTGTTCTCTACAGTTAGACCGCCAGGCTATACTGACAAGTCTAGGCTGAATACGAAATGTATTTCTATAGCAGGTCTGATGCATAGTGGAGAGCATAGACTTATATATTTCGCTGACACGCAAAAATGTACAGGTGCCGTAATAACTTCTCCTTAAGCTCAGCTAGAGACAAAATGTTTTTGGCATGTCAAAAGATCATTCCACAGCCAGAAGCACGTCTATGTCTACCGCCTATGTCGTGAATAATCAGAATTGGGGCGGCACCCAGGCAAATCCTCTTAGGTTAATTAGCAAACTTCGAAACATTGACAGATCGTCGACAAAGGGCGAAGGTGTGCTTCGACATTAAAAGGGTTACATAAATATTTGAGGGCAACTAGTCCCGTAACAGGCACGTCAATTGGTGGACGGCATCACGCACCTCACGCAACCTGCTAGGGCTATTTCCAGACCGTGAACTGAAATTATTAATTGTAGGTCATGCATACTACATGCTGTTAGCATATCTGGTGAACTTCGGCTAATTGCTAACAGTTGCTCTGCTTCTTGTTTCGTGCTAGTACGAAAATAGGGTAAGATTGGAGTAATTGTTGGTGTGAAAGTATTTGCTACAATATCAAACGAATTGGTAGAGGTACGAGGGTTGTTCTCTTTAAGCTGAGCCAAGTTTAGTTAGTGACAGTAGTCAAATCTACCTGGTTATTTGTAAATTGAGTTTGAAGCAACCCTTTCACCATTGATTAAAATGAACGAGGCTCTGCTTTTCTGCAATTTCAAGCGTAGCTCCTACCGTAAAAACTTGGCTTCAACTCAAAAAGAAGACGGTGTGAGATGGTGCGGATCTACACTAGAGTGCCTTAAACGTGGATCATCAATTTGGTGTACACATTAGAAAATAGCAAAGATCGCCACTAGAATGCTTGAAATTCGCTGAAGAATTGGCATCGCACTGTTTGCAAGACAGAGAGAAGGGTATAATGATCTATTGTTCCAGGTTATGAGTTTAACACCCCTCATCTAACTTGCCTGAATTGCTCCATATATTTCATGCATTCTAGAGGCGAACTTAACTGTTTCGAAAGATGTACATCATCTATGATCTCTAAGAAAAGCAGCAGTCGTCAGCTTGGGTCTATGAGAATAAGTCGTCGGCCCTAACAAAACAAATGAGTATTTACTTCCGCCGAAAAAGATGTCATTTAAAAATGAAATAAACAACGTATGGCCAGGAGGTTGGAAAAATGTTTTCGCGAATGCAAAAACGCATTGTCTATGGAGAGAAATTATGTATTTCTTTGTGGATAAAATGTGACTTTCTTCACTATTTTGACGATACTAAATTTATAAATTATAATTCAGAGCAATCGATTAACTTTGTTTACCCAACATCCTATGCTGTAATTTGGATATAGATAGAATTTACTAGATGTTTCAGATCAAATGAAATTTATTCCAATTTAAAGTAGTCAGACCTTTTAAAAAGCTATAAACCACTCAAAAATTAATAATAATAATAATTGCACGCTATAATTTATAAATCTGAAGGTAATTAGTTCAACTTGTGTCGGCTACCCAAAACCTTTTTGTATAATTCCAATGCTGTTATTGAAACATAAGTTATCCCAGTTCCCGACTTTAGCATTGGCATCAAGATTTTTCCGATTTTTCCTACCGACGTTCTGTGAGCTTTCGGCAAATATTAGTTTGTATGCCTTGGGCGGCATAACAGATTGCAGAGTGCATATTGAATAATGCAGGATGTCTAGTTATCGGTGGTCGGGGGCGGTTCGGGCAGACGAGCGAGTCGATCAGGACGCGACACACCTCCGTCTACGAAACGGATTGCCGGTGATGGCGGGGCGGCGCAAAGTCAGAACGCGACCTGGGGCCTGTTCGAATCCGTTGCTACCGTTAAAAATTTTATTTATCTATATCATTCATTTCAGCAATGACAGTCATCAAAAGATCGCCCTGTATAGAACATGTGTATAGTTTGATGTTGCTATCACACCCTTCACTAGGTTACGTATATACCACCCGATTGCTCTCTACAGTTAGACCGCCAGGCTATACTGACGAGTCTAGGCTAAAGACGAAACATGCATGTACTCGTATGTTGTATTTATATAGGAAATGATCAGTGACAATGGTCGCTTTCAGACGTTGCGTCGTTGAGTCAAGAACTAGAAGACGTGTAATATACACGTCTTCTAGTTCTAAATTAGCATAGAATTTGTCGTGTTATCAGTGTGAATAAATTAGTTTTAAGAACGTTGCAATATCTTCAAAAATCAAGTTTCTCCGATGTTACGATTTTTCCGTGCTTGACCATGGTGAGGTCGAAATGGGTAACGCCCTACTGAGGTATCAGAATACAATCATTATTCAACTATAGAGGCAGATTCATGTTCATCTAAACGCTAAGGGTATAAGAGTGAGTAAGACATTGAAAAAGATAATGAGAAAGGGAATGCATTGTTGCCACTAACATGGTCGGTGAAATAACTGCTTCAAGAAAAAGGAGAATTTGCAGGACTTAATCGCTTAACAATGGAAACCCTAGATATTTTTATAAATGATATAATAATAATAAGATGGATTGGATTCCAGTGACCTCAAGGATCTTTAGCAAACACGGTCCGACTTTCTGGTCAGACAAATATCTATGTTGTGTGTGGTTGTGTATTGTTTAATTAATCTATTTGACTACGCAAATAAGTAATAAAAATAAACAGGATAACAGCATAACAAATGATACAAGTTACGTATTCAAATTAGGCCTGACCTCCTTCAGTCAATCAAGAATTAGGTTCACCCTGTACCCTGTGACACCGATAAAGAATAGGAAATGGAAAAGGAGATAGGCAGAAGCAGATTATCTTCGAGTTCCCAAAGGAAATTCTTTATTCAGCGCATAGAGGGTAATCAAAGCCGACGCGGGCGGCCTACAAAAAGCGCAGCTCTTGCTTCAGCTTCAGCTTCAGGATATCTGTTTAAAAATGCAGCTTCACAAGCGCGCAACTATTAAAGTAACTTCTCCCAAGATAATCCGTTTAATAACGGCTCGTGATCCTTTAATTATGGCTGGCGACGCCTTTCCAAATCGTTGGGATGCTGGAAAGTTGTCAAAGGACGCCAAAACTGCCCGATAGATGCAATAAATATCAGGGCGGAAAAAATATCTCTAGAGAACACTTCATTAAGAATGCTGGTTAAGAATGTATAACATCTAACGTAGCAGTGGAAGCCATTCTTAAAACCTATCATGACAGAAGGCGGGGAAGTATTGTAATCGCAAAAAAAATGAATTCGAGAAATTGTACTTTTTTCATGTTATATGTTGATATATACTTCACGAAAAACTATCTCTCTCACTTCCATCGGTCTGTCTGTTTGCCTGCCTGTACTTCTCGAATTTTGACAACCCTCTAACACTTCGTTACTACTGTAACAAGGACAAAAAAGCTCTGTAGTTTCCTCAAAACGGTTCAGTGGCAGCGGAGTTATCGCAAAAAAATGAACAAAAAAAATCCCAAACTCTGCCTTTGGATGGTTCTGAGGCCACTGAATATTTTTAATTATTTTATTTGAAAAGTCGAAACTGAGGTGGCGATTGAAGACCTCAAATATTTTGGTATTGGTAAAAGACTATTATCTATATATTTTTGACCCTGCCTAGCATACGTGCTTTCTAGACATAGATGACATTTTCATTTGAAGCAACTCTCACAAAAACTGAAAACCAGGTTGCAGAAAGTATTATTCACATCTGTACAACAGATCTAAGAAGTATGAAGTGCAAGTATGCCAGCATAAGTCAGTGCGAGCTATTTGGCATGAAAGTAACTGCGAAATATTATCCACATGAATATAAGTATATATAAAAGAGTTCAAAATCTGTCCAGATATTCACAGGCATCACTGACCTCTCAAAGTAAATTCATCATGAGATCAGCTGCACCAAAGGCAGCTCACAATCAAATGGCAAGCGGTTGGCAAAAAGAGCAGCTGAAACCCTAATTAAGGTCATAAACCTCACTTTTTCTACCCACTGATTATATGAAAACACTAATGAAATGGTTCATCTACGAAGCATTGAAAATTATTTTTGGGGTCACTTCTGTCTGCTCATTTGCCACGAAATGTCTTGGTTATCCTGGCGAGGAAGTAGCAAAATGCTACCCTTCCATGACAAGACAACATCGCGGCTAGACACTGGCAGCTAAGAAAAAATTCATAATAAGAACATGTGATGCACATCATTGCAGGAATTTTGAACATAAATACGAGACAATCTGAAACTGAACTGGAGAATCGGTAATGACCATGAAAGTGAATATTTAAGGAGGGGCGAAACATTGCTTATACCGTATCGAATCCCAATTATTCGGTTTACGCTGATCGTCCTTCACTTCACTTCACACTGTATCTCATGCCTCAATGGAATAAAATAAAATCAACTATTTCTCTTCCTTAAAAGAATCAGCTCCTGATACTCACAGGAAGGGATCATCTTAAAGGACTCCGCCACTACTACAAGAAATCAAATGAAACGTGAAGAACAAACAGAGCAGAATAAATATCCTTGGCAGAAAGAATTATCGCAAGAAGCGCACTCTAACGAGAAACATTCTGTAAAAGTCACATTTATTTTCAGCTCATTCAAAATACATGATATGTGCAAGAATTAGGCATTAATATTGAGAGCGAGCGAGTAGAAGCAACTTCACATGTCACGCTCCGTTTTTTGGAACGTGTGCTTTCCAACATTGGTGTGAGTTTGCGTCAACGAATTGTTCTCTATGATGCATGGAATTCCAGTTGGGAAGGTGTATAGGAGCGGAAAGAGATTTGTTGCTTGCTTGGTATTCATTGCTGCTGGAATGACATACTTTTACTTCCCTCCAGTAGACGGGGTTAGTTTTGTATTCGCGAAAAATTTCGAATTGGATACATTAGGTTGTTTTGGTGTTTCATGACATATAACAAAAAACCATGACTTATTTGCTTCAGTCTGTGTCTGTATTGTCTATCTATATAACGGGTGTTTTTCTTAGAGGCAACACTGTTTTCTGTAACAGCCGATCTGATAGTTCTGGGTTGATTTGAGGTTAGTTTGGTTGGACAAATCATCATGAATAGTCTCACGCCCGAGCAACGTGTGCTAATTGTTCAAATTTATTTTGAAAAACACGGTCAGTTCAAGAAACGCATCGGGTATTACGTGCGTTCTACGGTACTCATAATCGTCCATCAGAGCGATTAATTCGAGAAACTATGGATCGTTTTCGCAAGACGTTTACTCTCAACGATAATACGTATCCCGCAAGACGTCGTAGAGTACAAGCCTAACCTAAACCTGAGAAAACTATCTAAACATAGGCATACAGCTTGTGTCAGTCCATAGGCAGCTGCTTGATCAGAAGTCTCTAAATCTTTCGATATATCGAGCGCAATGCAATACTCAGGATACTCATTGCTCATGTTGAAGCGGGTTCACTGCCAGATGTTTCACTGTCGATGTCAACGTCAACTATCTAGAAATGACCTACATAAATTGCAAGAGTGTTTTTGAAACCTATATGCGAAAACACTCTACATGTGAATTCATTACCATAATGCTGAAAATATTTACAATGTACTGGTTCGGATACCATGCTACGTATCCCAAACGCTTGACATCATTATGAATATGAATTATGTACACATAGTGATTTGATGGCAGGCCACCGAATTATATCATGTAACATTAACGAGCTACCATTACCAGGCAGTTGCGGCTTGTTATCCAGACCGCAACTAGAACTTTGCGTGTGGAAAGACATAACATCTGACGTCGTAAAATTTTGATAGCTGCTCTAATCCCGAATACGGGATAATTGTGATGAGTATTTTACTACTTTCCTACACCAAAATAATCTATTATATTTTAAGGGTCACATCAAAGGCAAATGGATGTGAAGACTACTGCGATATCTCGTTATATTTCTGATGAGACCAGGTAATAGACGAAACATAAATGTCTAAGGCAGGTGTAAGGGGTCAACCGTTTTCAAAGAGAATGATCAGTCTGATTATGTGTGCGCTACGAGTATATGACAAATCTATAGTCTGATAAACTTACTCTTCCGACTGTGAAAAAGGTATTCTTTCTTGAGTGCTTATTTGTAACTGTATTTTGGTTTACATGTCCGATATCCAAGTTTTGATTCAACCAGCACACTTCAAATATAATGTAAAACACCTCAAAATGTGTGTGTCTCTATTTGCTTATTTTGATACCGATCTATGTTTATAATGTGTATTTCTCATATTCATATTTCATTTACATGTCACGCATATAAAAATACATGTTCCTAGGTTATTTACAGTATATGATCATCATCAATTTTTTGCTGCTTGCTATTTCGTTGAAAATGAATTGTAAAGATGCAGCTCAGAAATATCCAGCATAAAGGAACATTTTCCGGAGGAGGATGAAATGTGGGTTTCAGGCAACTTTGGGGCACTATACCTTACGGGCTTGGAGCGCCTCTATTATGATATTTTTGTGGAGAAGCTGTTTGATGATTGAAGAATATATCCAAATCACACATCTCTCCTCCACATATGTCTTCTGCCGTGTTTTGAGCTGTAATTTGCATTATAAACAAATGAAGAACCTCGGAAAATCCGGCTGCGAAATATGATCCACCTACCCCGTACACCTTCTGATTGCTTGTCAGATGCTCTGCATTTGGGCTAAGTAGACACTTTATTGCCAGATTCTCGATTCAGAGCGTCGACGATGTTTCTTCCGAATTTGAAACTGCGAGCATTCTTCGGATCTCGAGATTCAGCAACGTTTGATTCGGTGAAGGTCTCCAATCGCGGTTACTGACAAGAGAACTGTATTGAACAATCATAGTTCCACTTGGTTGGTTATCTTCACTGACCTAATGTCGAGCGTTCGAAATTAGGAAGAAGAATGATTTTCGGGGGAGTGCACCTAACATAATAGACTAGAAGCTAAGAGGCAGAGCGTCTGACCAGCAATCAGAAGATGTGTGGTTCGCATGCCACAATAGACCAGATTTTTTTCATAGTTTCTAAAAACGATCTGGTATATCGGCATTCATCTTCACAAGTGGATAATTGTCAAATTTGGTAATTATGTTAGACTTATGGAGCAGTTGTCTTGAGCATTGATCACGTACTGGCATTAGTAGCGGCGTTAGTGGTACCACCTAAATCATTAAAATACATCCATGAGAAGTACCAAGGTTATATTCGCAGCTTTAATATTTTTTAAGTATCAGTAAGTCCCAAGGTTTATGATGATAAAGAAACTTGTACCCTTTTTATAGCCATCCCTCTAAATCTCACCTCATCCTCAGAATATAGCCGAAATTATGTAGCTGTAATTTTCCTGCATGTGAAAAATTTTACGACTTTCTTCATTACGCCACGTAAAAGCGTCATATCCATGAATATACGTTTTTAAATCAAAATGCGCCCGGGCGTGTATTGCATAAAAGATGCAAATAGGTAATGCCAGTGACGTGCTCAACATTGAGAAGAGAAACGTAGGGGTATGGATAATGTGACCAAATTAAGGACTGACATGCTATTCCCAGCCTGGGCAAATTAGTCTCCTTGTGACAGACAGTCCTAATTCTGATTCAATGTAGGTACCTATATGCCAAATTTGACAAAAGTAACTACCAATGGCGTATCTAGACCTCTGACTTCTGAGGGGTAGCAGGGCATTTTAGGAAGATGAAATAAGACTTGATTGATTGATGCACTAATCGGTTTTCTTGAAAATAACCGGCTGAAGATAAGGTTGCATCTATACAGATGTGCCACAATAGAAGCATCGTGATATTTCATCAAATGAGATAAATGAATACGATGTATTTTATTGTAGACTAGCAGAAGTTTTTCTGGTGAGTACAATTCTCTGGCACGGTCTGCAACATGATTCTTTTCTGTGTTATTTCCAGTATTGACGTTGCTAACTTCAAAGAAAACTACAACACCTTAATTGGTATATAAAAAACATATAAATGTAATACCTTTTATCATTTCTCTGAAAGCAGGTCTTGACATGAAAGAAAGTAGAATGTCGAACCAATTTCAGTTTTTTATATTCTAGGTTGGTTTTTGACGTGTGTTGCCTGGGCGCCACTGGTAAGATGCAAATAGGTTATTTCGCCTAGAAAACAAGTCAGCCTCGCAAAGCGCCCGCGTCGAATGAGGCGCCGTGGACTAATTAAGATTTTTACACCGACCTTTCCGTCATAAAATTTTATATAAAATGTAATTAGGTTTTACTTCGGCCGTTCCGGCGTCGTTGGATCGGTTAACCTTTTTATGTTGATTTTGGTATACTCTGCAGCTCCTCACTAATGAAACTACCACTATTACATCCGGCATTGCTTTATTGGAGCTTTGTTTGCTGCTGATGAATTTAACATTTTATAAAAAAAGTTATTATGCAGGGTATTGTTTGAATATTGTTATTGACAGACACTCGACAGGTCTCCTTGATTACTTCTCTAACAAGCTGACCCACAAGCCTTGCATGATGGCTTCAAAAACGTCAACGGAATTTGGTTAAGCTCCAATAAAACCGATGAAGTATCCTAAATCTATTTCCAAAAACAACACAACGTTGCAAAATTCAATACTCTGAAACACATATACCTATTTGATGAAGTATATAGCATATAAAGTATATTAGACATAGCACTAACACTAGGCTACTGCATAGCATATAATTTTTCTGATACCACGGATGGAAATCGATATACCTTCCAAAGATCGTCGCCTCATTTTCGTGAAAACTTGATGACGGCTTTCGAAATAACGGATACAAATGGAGTCTTAGGATGTCATTTAAAGTCCGAAGAGAAATCTGACGGTGTTGGCGCGTAATGGCGTAATCTAACTGGAGGCAACACGGAAGGATTATTAAGTAGACGTTATTGCAATTTGGAAAAAGCCCTGATAAGCCCGAACGGTCTGAATAATGATGGAGGAAATTGGAAGTTTCAGGCGAGCGCGACCATGAGCAGATTTCGCAGTTGCAAAGTTTCAAATGGCGATTAGAGGGAGGAAACTGTGATCGGATTCCGCGTTTCATGAAAAATGGAGATCAAGACTGAAGTCTGGTTTGATATTCACCACAGATCGCCTTTATGGCGAACTTACATCAGATTGTGCGAAGCCAAATTATTATAATATGATAATAATATAATGTATTTGCAAATATAAAAATATATAATTTTATAAGTTGTTTAATTTACAATTTACATTTAAGAATATTTAAAATTTTGAAAATCTCTCCATCTTTTGTAATTCAGAATCTTCAGGGAATGCTACGGAGTGAAACAGATGGCGTTATCTCATCCTAATAGAGTGACAACGTCTGTTCCGCTAAATGCGATTTTCTAGAGCGGAACAGAACCTCCAGTTTCGACAGATATTATTTCCAGCAGTTTGTTAATGCACATCAAGAAGAGTGTTGGATAAAGAACATATATCTGGGGAACGGCATTCAGCACCACAAATAAGGATCAATAACTGAGAAAAGTATACAACCATTAGCATAGATCAGAAGTATGTCATGCCACACCCTATTGAAAGCTTTAGACATGGACGGTGTATCATATAACATTATATAATTTTCGAGTGAGACCCTCCTCTGCACCTGTCTCTCCCTATTTCCCCAGTTCTATGTCCATCCATGACTTGCAAGCCTAACCCCTTGCATAGATCATAACCGGATTGCTCCCCGAAATCAATTAAGACTCATTAGAGGCGGCAGTGTTTAGTCTGACCAGATTATGTCGGAGACCGTCTGAAATTCCTTCGGTAATGCAACAACTTAAATGCAGTTCAGCCCCTCAAAAGCCAGGAATGTCCGCACATTAACATTGCGCTAAATTAACTAAGGGATCCCGGGATATTAACTTTGATTAAACGCGTTCACAGCTCCTTTTATTCTAATGCTCAGCCTGGATGCCGCCTGCTATCTGGCCGCAAGGATAATTGTTTCTGGCATTAGTTGGAGAGCCGTTCGTTTTCGCTATTTCGTATAGGGTGGACGAAAACATGGATAGACTGGCATTAGATGTCTAACCGAATATTTGAGAAGAAGAATTCCGCGAGGGGATGTACCTTCCATAGCGTATTTGCCCTTCTGTCTAACCAGTTCGTTATGACCCATCGGTAAGGCGTAAAATGTAGGAGGGTGTGGGTTCAATCCCCACTAGCAAAAAACTTTTCTATCTAATTTTTCTCTAATTATTGCTGCTTTTTTACATATTTTTATGCACATACAGGTTAGTAATCGTAGTAGTATTGAGGAGGTAGCCTGGCAAGTAAGTCACCTTCGTTTTCTTTGCTGACCTTATTAACCAACGCTGAGGCTATGACGGTTGTTTCGTTGTTAAACTCTGCCAGGCCTTCCAATAAAGGCCATGATGTCCAAACATTCCCCTGAGTATAGTTTTCTGACAAATTCCATAGACAGCGGTATAATAATAATAATAATAATAATAATAATAATAATAATAATAATAATAATAATAATAATAATAATAATAATAATAATAATAATAATAATAATAATAATAATAATAATAATAATAATAATAATAATAATAATAATAATAATAATAACTTTTATTCATGTTATCCTTAAAGTTATAAAACGTCAAGAACTGATAATATAATAATCAACTATTTCCAAAATTTTACAAATAATACTATTTATAAAAATGAAATAATACTATTTATAAAATCTATTTAGTACATCAATTGAGCACTATACATACAGACACAAACATTATAAAATCATATTAAAAGCGATACATAATAACGAAGTGAATAAAAACTTTTTTTCTAACAAGAAATCTGTAACTCCTTTTTGAAGGAGTTTGTAAAAACAATGCTCTTGAGTTAAATGGGCAACTGGTAATAAATAGCGGCATAGAGATACTCTGGACTGTTACGATACGTGGTGAGATTATAACTGATAATATTTATGTCATTGTTATTTCGAAGATTATATTGTTGCTGATCTCTGATTTGTTGTAATTATTTTTAACAAATAAACTAGCTTCTAGTATTAATATAGATGGAAACGTTAACAGACGATTTAATTTAAAGGTGTCTCTACAAGACTGCAGAGGACTCAGGGAAAATATCAATCTTATAATTCTATTTTGTAAAACGAACACCCTTCGGCTATCTACAGAGCATCCCCAGTAAATAATAAGATATTTCAAATGAGTATATACTGTACTCGTAGAATAGTATACACTTATCAAGTGTTTCCTGTTCATTACATTTTTTAAATTACGTAGGGCAAAGTAAGCTGAAATGAGTTTTTTTATGACATAATGCACATGACCACTCCAACTCAGTTTTACATCTATAATTAATCCTAAAAATTTTATTTGAGCTTCTCTTTGTAGTAGGATACCATTCAATTTTAATACTTACTAAGGAAGTGAAACGATGTTGTGTCCTCCTCCCAGCACTTCGGGAAGAAACGATCTATTTTCTCTAATGAAAGACGTGTCTGGTCCCCATTGATGCTAAGTGATCCATTTTTTTGTTATCTGATGCACCATTGTGTCGAAGGTCCCACATCAGGACCACATTTTTAACGCACATATGGGTTATGTTAGGAGTCGAAGAGCTACCAGATAAGGAACCCATTAGCGAAAATACGGTACCTCACGTGAACCCCAGGCCTCGCACACTTGTCCTTTGAGGACCAATGTAGGAAATGCTTTACAAGCTGAGTTATAGGTTTGTTTTAAATAAGTTTTGAGCTGTAGGACATAACTTTGAAATCCATTTTCATTATGGTATTTCCTTAGCTCAAAAACTGCACAATGTTTTCAAAATTTCTCGAAACTGTACTGGTTTATCGAATGTTATATCTATTGTCGTTCTCATAAAGTTCTAAGTACTCCAGTATAGTATTTTTGAAGGGAAAGGTATTCTTACGTCGTGGGAGGTGAGTGAATCTACTTGACACGAATTATTTTTTTCAATTTTTCTACGTGCTTTCAACAATGCGACGACGAAACCCCTCTCTATTCCTCCGCGAATATATCTGTTGCAACCCATTTCTATTGTGGTGGACGAAATTAATCGAAAAAGCGACAAGTTACATTTTATTCAGTGACTATCTCATTCATCTTCTTAATTACCCTTTGAAAAGCCACATGTTTCAAGCTTCTTCACAAATACTCAGGCTGGAACGTCAACCTCTCAACAATGGGTTTTAATAAAGTAATTATTTTGTCAAGCAGCTCTTGGCTGCGCTTAGGAACGCATTCAGTACCTCTTTCTATATAAAATATTCGTTACACCTCCCACTCATTAGTACTAATTGAAAAGAATGGTCTCATTAAGAATTAAATGTCAGAACATACTGACTATAATTTAATTATTGCGCCTCAGCCTCTCTCGCTACTAACTATACGTCTGGGTATTATTACAAAGCTTTTTATTAAAACTTATATTGTGAGTTAGCTTTCCGGTTAGAACCGACGTGTGAATTAGGGCTAATTGCTTTGAAATTATTTTCTTGTTGAAATTCTCTACTTTGAATGTGTATTCACGTACAAGTTTTCTTTCTAGAAGAGGTCTTGCTTCTCATTGAAGTCCGATCTGGGGTACCTGAATTGATCTTAATAGCTTTCTCATATTAACTAATACTAAAGTAAGTGAATATAATAAGTCACTTTGAGAGCGGTTGCATCTCCTAGGATCAGATCACCACTAGTCCAGGAATGGTCCCTGGTCACAGCGGGGTGCCAGGTAACGAGAAAGCAGACCGCCGCGACGATAGAAGCAAGAGGCGCATGCATCATTGGCCCCGTAAATCGTATGTGGTTTTAATTAGCATCCAATAGAAAATACGAGAGGTAAAATAACATGATGAGTTTTAGAAGTTACGTGGTATGCGGAAGGTACCTAACTATTCAAAATAATTTCGCAGCCTCGGTTCTAAATCATTCCCTTCGACCTTTAAGACCCAAAGAAGCGAAAGGTAAACGAAGCAAACTGGGTTCGTTTCTCATAAATATCACGTACCGTGTACACGCCCAGCAACAATAATAAATTAGCCTAAAAAACATCAGGAACATCTTGCACCGGGTTTTATTGCGCACCGGGGCGGGGGATTTATTCGTGCGCGCCCGGTAGCGGCACACATAACTCTCCGATATAATTATGTTATTATTACGGTTAAGTTAAACGCAATAATTAATGCGACACAACGGTGGCGCTTCCTCGGCGGCAGCAGCCCCTTTCCTCCCCCTACCCAGCCCCTTTGCCTCCTTTGGCTCCCCTTGGAGCCTCTGCACGACCGAATGCAAATGGGACGACGCGACGCGTCTTTGTACTCGGCGGAAGCGGCCAGAGACGTACTACTGGAAACAAGTACAGTAGAACCCTTATTGACCGAACCCTCTATTATCCGAACTGTGATTGAGGCGCTGGATATGCTTGAAACTCCCGGATTAAAATACTATGATGAGGAATACGTGTTGAAGTGGTTGAATTCCGATTCCAACGATCAAAGATACCTCACTGTGTCCAATGAGCAAACTATAGAGAGTGCTTTTCCAAGCTCTAAAATAAATGATGAGGAAGAAAACGTCGAAGACTGTGCTTTGGAACCTACCCTCCTACCATGAAACATTGAAAGCCATCAATGTTGTCTTTCACTTGCTTGATGGGAAAGAAAAAGCATAAGTGGTTGAGCTAGTTCCATTTTAAAAAAAGGGGGTTGGCTTTGGCGAACAAATGAAGAAGGTGAAGCAGACGAAGATAGATTATCAAGCGTACCTGAACAAAATGTGTTTATAATATGGCATCTGTTGAATTAAATGTACTTAAATAACATGGGACACTTATGATTCAGTTTCTATGTTCATATAAATATTTTTATTCAACCTCGCTTATCTAAACTTTTTGTTTATCCCGAGGTTTATCTGAACTACCTTTGTTCCCAATTAGTTTAGATAGGCGACGTTCTACTGTTTAAGTGCGTAATAATCAGTAATCAGTATCTTCAACTCATCTCCAAGTGTCGCCAACCATGAGGTTGCCCATTGGCAACATACCAAGTCACCTAGACTGCCTTGAAGTTTCCAATAGGCGTTCCCATAGAGGGCGATACTTGGAAATGAGTTGATGTTGCTATCACACCCTTGACTAAGCTACGTATATATCAACCGATTGCTCTCTACAGTTAGACCGCCAGGCTATACTGACGAGTTTAGGCTTAAGATGAAACATACATATCTATAGCAGGTCTGATGTAGTTAGTATTATATGTAGTTATTTCTAAATTCTTGACCATATCAACGATTTGGTTGGTAATATGGTCGATATACCTAATGTTCAGGATCCTACGATATAACCAGAATTCAAACGCCAAATTTTCTGCTAACCTCTACGACTCTACACCATACAAAAGCACGGAAAACGCATTTCATCTGAGAAACCTGATTTATTTAGACGATGTAATTTTCTTCTTTCTTTCTTTTAAGAACTGATGACATTTTAAGGCTTTTTCTGCAGCAAAGGAGAAACTCCAAACTCTGAAACGCCGACCTAGCCAATCGTCAAACCAGAACATTTTATGATTATTTTAACGCTTAGTAGCTTGGTTGAAGGTGATTCTAGTGTTTTGGGCGTCTCTCCATCAAAACAGTATGTTTTTAAGAAAAGCAGCCCGGCCCGTCCCTGGAAGAGACGTTGTTGAGGGGCTCTACGGGGGCGTAAGGAGGGTGCTAAGGCTACCTGGACCAGCCAGGCGGCGCGGCGGAGGCGGCGTTCTTTGGAGGCATCGAAAATGCCGAACGATCCCATAATTACGTGGGGTATCGATTTCGGCGGGACGAGGCGGAAGGGGAGGCTGGGATGGAAATAAAATTTATTGGACGGCCGGTTTTATTATTGGAACGCTCCTACTGCTGGAAAACTGAGAAGTTTCCGATTCAGAATTGCGCGCTCTACTACGTGGAAGGACGTTGAAAGATACCAAGGTGACGCGACGTTACCACGACTCCGGCCTCCTATGAGGAAACTGAATCAAGTTGATGTAAATACATATTGGAAATCCTGAAATCCGTATTTATACTACTGCAGTGTTTTACCTCCCACGCTAATTGGCGGAGAAGTATTTAAAATCTGTTTACTTGATGTTCCATGACATATATATCACGAAAACCCTACCCTCTGTCCGTATTCTATTCGGTAATCAATCTCCTCTCTACAACTTGGAGTTCACTTTTCGGGAGTTCGTTGTAGTTGATGCTTTAAAGGATTCACTACCAGATATTGTCAAATCAGTGGCGTAGATAACGTTGTCATTTATAATGCATTTTACTCATAAAGTTATATTTTGCAATATGACAGTCATCTTATATGGAGAATAAGGTCATGTACAAAAATTCGTCACATTGGTAACATTCATTATATTGGTAGAGAGGAAAATCAATTATCTTTTGTTCCGTAGACTCATGGCGGGCTTGATTTCCTGACCCCACTGCTATCTACGGCACTGTGTCAAATTCAATAATATCATGATCAAACTATTTGTCTATATAACATATATTTTGTGTCACTAGTTTGCTTGACGTTTATTGTATCTACGATTTCCATTTTTATATTTTAGGCTACTTCTGGAAAATTGTTCCTATTGGAAGTAAATGACAAACAGTTAGCCTGTATCTGTAGCTCTTCAATTAATATACCACTAATTTTTATGTTCTTGCATATACAGCGAAACAGTTTGATCAAAAAGTCGCCTGCTCCTTGAAGGAAATATAGGCTAGTGTAATTGTAAGTTGAAAAACTGAGGTTTGGTTACTTCAACAATTGCCAAGCCAAATATAAATTCTATAAGTGTACTTCAAACTGATTACAAACTTTATAAACCCTGACACCATTTAAAGGTCTCCTCCATAAGAAGTAAGTATTTAACTGCATCCGGAAATCATCAGAACATGAACATATAACGTAGCTTGGAATACTTTGTATTTTTGCTTACTGAACCGCCAATGTTCTACTTCAAAAATTGCTCACTGCTATCAAAAGCATTCCCTTTACGAAATTTTATAAAAATGTATTCGTCGAATGAAGAAAAGCTGAGCTGATGAGAATTAGTTTCCAAAGAGCGTCCAAACAACAGAAAAGGGGAGAAAAAATATTTCCAGAATCTTCATAATTTTCTCTCCGATTTCTGTCACAAAGTTTCGTTATCATAAATCTCTGAAACAAAAAATATAGCAGGACTTCCCTGAAAGATTATTATAGGCTTCTGAGTGTGTCGTTGACTGCAGAATCTAGGTTACGCACATATACAGATATATCAACGTCAGCTATAATTCACTACAGAAATGTGGGTTTATTTTGCAACAAGATTCCCTAATAAGTCATGATAAAGATTAACTTTTCCTCTCAGCTCTGCTAGGAAATGTGCTGTGAATTTCGCGAAAATTAACAATGTGTCTGTCATTTACTTCCTACAGGAACAATTTTCCAGAAGTAGTTTGAAAATAAAAATGGGTGCCGTAACGTCAAGCAAACTGGTGACAAAAAATACATTAATCTTGAGAATCGTTAGAAAAATATTAGGATGTTATTAAACAAAGTCTAATATGTAACACGTATTCAGAATAATTTTTTTTGAAAAACTCGTACTTTGCTCTGTACAGGCACATATAAACTGTCGCATAATTGGGTGGCGAGCTACGACTTCGAGCAATCTCAAAAATCATAATTTAGGTATTTAATTCTTCCCACCTTTTGACTATAACTGCGCCGCCACAGAACAGATTTTAGAAAACTGCAAAGATTTATGGTCCTTGGCGCAGTAGTACTGTAGTTTCAAAGCTTCATCGATATCCGAGAAATGTTTACCTAGTTACGAAGAGGAAAGATTACCAAACTGAATGCCGACAGACAGACAAACATACCGACAAAAATTAGTAGCATTATTTTTCGTGATGTATATGTCTGTCCAATTCAATTTTTTTTACAAATACAGTACTTCCTCGCCATTTGGCGTGGGAAATAAAACTAACATTAGAAACAGCCTGTAATGGGTACGCATTTATACTTCCCACCCTCAATAAATAGTGACAGGTTGAAGGGGCTTATGTGTGTTCTAGGTATAAACTCGATTTCCTCAGGTCGCAGAACTTCCCGAAAACGTAACTGGTTTTCACAAGCACGCATAGAAGGAAAACAAACGCTTGTTTATCAGACAATATCTCATGAAAAATAGAACCGGCTTTCATTTATAAATAAAGTATAATGGTACGATAACTCTGATAGGTAGTAGTGAAAAGCTAAAAATGAACTTATTAATATTTAAATAGTAAACGACTTGTGACAAAAGCATGTGTTCCATTAATATTTGATATGAGAATACTTGATAAAGTTTACTCACAGGAAAAGGTAGCTCATATTCAAATTGCTTTAATGGAGCTGGAATTGTGCATGTATTGACAGAAGCGACTGCATCGTGGGCTTTTTTCAAAAAATCCGATTCAAATGATTAAAGTCAGAAGAGAATATCCTTCTGGATTGTACATCATTTTGGTGAATTTCTTCAATAAATTCAGACGTTGTGTCAATATCAGACCAAATTTCATTAATTTCAAATTTGTAATGTACTATCTTTGATTATCAAAACATGGTTAGACTATCAAATTCTACATAGCATAACCATCTTTTCAGATTTCGAATAAATCGATGTAGCACTTACTGAAACACCATGGCAAATACGCCAACAGACAGGCAGACCGACGGACATTAGCATCATGTATTTTGGTGACGTAGATATCTTACGATATTCAAAAAATGTAATATTGCAAATTTGAAACTTTTTACAATTACAATACTTCACGAAAAAATGATAATGTTTTCCAAAAAAACATGGATGTCACTTTCCAAATCTTACCCAAGTCGTATTTTCGCAGAGTAGACAGATCCACAAACAGGAGAACCGACAGAAAAGGAGACCAAGATCCAGGTATCTAATAGTTATAGCACGACGCTTCGGATTATTCTATTACAGCCTTCTTCAGGATCTTGCGTACCACATTACAAATAATTAGAATAAAACGTTATATTGACGCTACAGAATGTCGAGAAGGTATCTTAATAGAAAATATACATAAAAACAATAGACAAATCTATAGTAAAATCATATAAAAACAAATATTTTTTATATGTTATGAAAGAGCTGTCATTATTTTTACATATTTTGTCTATTTATCATTCGGTTCTCAAGGTGGCCGATCAGTTGTGTATGCAACATTGCTCTTTTCCCAATCATCTGTGTTTGGCTCAATTTTGTAAATAAATGTAGTTGCTTCAGTGTTGATTTGACAACCACAAGGCAAACATGTATTTTTTAGTCCTCTCGGTAGTTTCGTTTTAATATTGTAGCTCGTTACAATTCTTGAAATTTCCATTTGTAATGGTTAGGTTAAAGAACCGCGGAGAGAAGTCGTTTTCTATCAAAGTGTTTTCAACCTTGCTCATATTATCATGCCGCTTGTTTGGACCAGACAGCATGACAACTCGATCCACGAGACTATTCGTCATTGACATATAGTTCAGCTATTTGGATATCTTAAATCGCTGATTCTGTCTGCACGTTTGTGATCACAATGGTTCCTTCATTCACACGTGTGAACTAAATGATATGAATATATCATCAACATTCTCATCGGGATTTTCTGGACCAGAAAAAAGAATGTCGAATCGTTTTCTTTGCAGAGAATAGACTCGAATATCGCGAACATTATCGCGGTTTCGATAAAAAGCTTTTAAAAGTGGTTCGTAAAGTTTATGAAGTTTCTTTAGAGTCGCATTGTTGAAGGTATGAAACGGCTGTAACTTTATTATTACTTCTGAAACTGCTGGTTCGATGTCAGAAGAGACTAATATTCCGTGAAATGATGAAAATTCCATACCTTTATAGAAAAGGCAATGTAAATGAACACATCAAAAATTATAGTGAATATGAGTATTATGGAACGCGATCTGAAAAGTACATATTTTTCACTATACTGTAGTTCATGGATGAACCCTGGGGAACTTAGAACGGATCGCTGGTGTACATAATATGTGATTCTGGACAAGCAAGCATATGCATCCAAGAAGTTTGTTGCAGTAAGTGATGTCGACAAGTGGTAGTCGACTAACATTGGTCAAGATGAAATTTTATCAGTATATGAATACATGAGGAGCAGCTCACAGATACATTGAAGAAAATGTGTAGATAAAATTGGGGATTAAAATATTCTGATTGAAAAATTACTTGCGTCTGAGTTTGAAAGACGGCATTCTTTTTAAGCCAACACCAACCGGTTGGTTGTTTAATTTTTTATAATCATAGGAATATTTCACAATTCACGTAATAGTGCAGACGAACAGGTTAAATCGATAACCTCCTTTTTTGAACGTGTTAAATGAATAAACAAAACAAACCTCCTCCGTGGCAGTGCTGCCAATATGCAATCACGGTTTTGGAATCCTCGGTCAAAGTAATTGCAAAACAATAACTTGAACCCGTATTCGATCCCAACACACAATGAACCATTAAATATTTTTAATTAGTCCACGTATGGCTGGTGGAAGGAGCGAGGGAAGGGAAAGGGGGTAGATAGCAGCATCCGCTGGCACACGCTGAATAAAACTAGTGAAAACCCGCGAGACAATGGAGGCGGCGACGGCGGCGGCGGCATCGGCCGAAAAAATAATAAAAGCAGGCCCAGTATTATCCTGCAATCAGTTGCAGGCGCGGCAGAAGCACCAGCAGGACCGTTATGCCAGGCAAAGTAGAACGTTTCAACAAATTCGGACTAGGTCGAAGCTGTAAGCAAGCGTGATGTGAGTGATGATGTTAGGCCAGTGTTTTCCAAACTGTGGATCACGACCTCCTGAGGGATCGCCGTGAGGAACTAAGGGGATCACCCGGAAGTTCAAAAATAAGACAAAAACAACGCTTTGTTAAGTCAAAAAAATTTTTTTAGTAACGTCGCCTCATAAATAAAAATTACCATTTCACAGATATCGATGAAAAGTATGACGATATAGACATAAATGAAGATGTCGCGACGTATAATGTGCAAATCTGGTAGAAGGTCTACTAGTTACTAGTAAAGCAAGCTGCAATAAAATGCGGCTGAATTTACTGTTGACAACAGCAAAGTGTACAGCTAACCCAGCGTAGACATTAAACCAATCTGGCAGCCACTCATAAAGAAGATCAATAGACTACGACTGGACTAGACAACAAACAATGACCGACAAACAGCCACGTCAGCAGACCGGAATACGCGCATCGGGAACCAATCAGAACAGACCGCGCACAACGACACGTCACCGGACGGGGTATAAATAGGCATGAAAGGAACGTGTTCGCCAGTTCACCTGAAAACGATTGAAGATAGCACATCAATCGAAACGTCGTGATACTCAAAGTTTTATAGACAATGGAAGTCCGAAATCAAACTGTATGTACTGTAAGTAGTATAACTAAAATGGGAGAACGGAAGTAATTTATTGAATATATGTTTTAGTGAGTTAATATTCTCCTGCACTATATAAGGAAATATTCCTGCAGATA
Organism: Bruchidius siliquastri; assembly: GCA_949316355.1. Classification (NCBI taxonomy): domain Eukaryota; kingdom Metazoa; phylum Arthropoda; class Insecta; order Coleoptera; family Chrysomelidae; genus Bruchidius; species Bruchidius siliquastri. Next base: position 36,278,519 of record OX438533.1, on the reverse strand, counting down.
TCAACACAATGCCAATAACAACAGATTCCCTCTTTTAATATTCCGGGTAGTGTGTAGACGAAATAATGAGGCCGGACGCCAGAATTGCTGCTGCAGCTGAGAGTTTATTAAAACTGTTACGTCTTGGATGAACTAAATTTTCATCATGTGAAATGTTTGATGCTCTGTTTGCCTCATAGTGGTTGTGGAGCCACATGCCTCCTAAGAAATTTGTACCAAACGTCACATATCATGAATATTCACACTTTTATTTGGGCCAGACTTTCGAAGGCCAAGTGACCGAATCTTCCGAGATGCTAACGTCTTCTCAGCTGTTTAACCATCGAACACATGTATACGTCCAGCACTACTGTACTTCTGCTAGATATGCCATTAGGGTGGCAAATCTCTGCCTAGAACACCGAGCTGTAGATTTTCAACGCTCACTTTTTTTTTCAACCTCAATAAAGACATACTCTCTACTGGGTTTGATGTGACTCGCGTCATGCCATCCCGTTTTATCCAAACGTTCAGGGATAGCAAATTTAAAAGTACCTTGAGGCTGCAGACAGTCTTGATTCCATAGCCTCCTTCATCCCCCCAGCTGCTATCTTCAGAATACTCGCCTTCTTGTGAGGAACAGTGTCCCATCTTACGCTAGGCTTACAGACCGGGCATCAGTACTGTATCCATGTTCTGACCATCACCCTGTAGAGGCAACGCAAAGTCTACACTCTACGTCAAAAGCCCCAAGTCCAGCCAAACACTGGTCTCATGTCATTTAGTAGTTCAACACTGTCTCTAGTTACCACACTTTGCTCATCAATTTCTGTCCTGAAGGGTAGGTGGTTGAGGTCTTTTATTTTCCTACTATTAGTGAAAAAACCATCTCAGTTTTAACTTAGTTCATTAAGGTTCCTGTACCCTTACACCACTTTACTAGAATGCTAAATACTGTCTGCATTCTTTCATGCGTGCATAAAATGAAAAATTACAATAGCATTTACTTTAATGATTCCTACGCTAAATTTAATATATTTATAACTATGCAGAAGGCCTATGGAACTCCAGAAGTGCTGCGATATGACAAATGCCTATTCACATTGAGCTTGAATTGCCGTCAATTGTAACTATTGGTAGTCAAGCTCTCCAGCAGCCCATTCCACAATGCCGAGGTTCTACAATATAACTTTTGAGAAAGGCAGAACAGGTACAGATAAACCACTTTCCTTTGATGACATTAATAGTTAATTATATTTAGTCTCTATGCTACCTACAGCGCAATGCATGACTGATGTACATTAATAAAAGCATTAGCATGATCTTGAATGTACGCCATGAGATTTGGCTCTTGTCAACAGAAACCGTTCATTTTCTTCCATGAATGTCACATAAAATCTAAAGCCAGCATATGTGCCAGAACACAAGGCCAGCAACAATGGCGGGTTTTTCCATAAAGAGTTATCAAATCAAGAGACTGTTTAATAGAAGTTGGCAGCGAGACAAAAAGCAACGAAGCTCCGATGACACAAAACACGGGGACGATATTGATTGACTGCCGAGAAGTACAATGGTGTACGTCTGTAAACAGCAGATAGTGAAGAGAGCAGACATAGGTGGTATTTAAAAGGCAGCGAACCGTTGCAAAGTATCAAGGGCGTAGGAAATATTTTATAAAGTAGGGTGCCAAGAATTTAGGACACTTTTAACTTGCAACAAACTGTAGAGTTCATATATTGCTTGATTGATTATTGTTGTATTTACTTGGTAAAATGTATTTATTTTCTACTTGCTTTAATACACTTCCAACGCCTTGGGAATGCTACGTTTCTCAACGTTTCGATCAATCTGATATCTTCAATAGTCTTCAGGTGAAATCAGGATGGAAGTTCGAAGTTCCATTCCATAAGACATCTACATTGTCTAAAAATACAAAACAACAGGTAGTATTATCATAGAATATGAGATAATATCTACTTTTTATGCTGTCGTCATAGTAATAATTTAGATTATTCACTTCTGTTGGTTTTTGTGTCATTCTTTTGCTCTTTTTGAGGAAGGTCACAAGTGCTCAGTTTTTACAACGTGAACAAGAAGTTTTATAGATGATTTGTCTCTGGCTGGAATCGAACGCGGGTCACCTGACGCAAAAAAATTAAACAATCAATTAATCATATATTTTGTGAAACTAAGATCGATTTTTATTGGTTAATGGCCTAGGCGGGAACTAATGAACCAGCTCTCCCTGGATGAATTAATTTCGAAGATTTTTTTCACGGAACATGAGCCATAAAAGCGTAAAGAAACAGCATGACGATCATTTTAAATTCTATTAACATGGAATTGAGAAATACCCGATTATATGTGTAGTAGGTATACAAAATTTAATCATTATTTTTATGTATGGAAAGATTTTTAAATTTTCTTTTGTTGGTCTACTTATCTTAAAAATGTAAAATAAACCACCCATAACATACTCACCGTAGGAGTGACAGTATTTCATCTTACCTAAAACAGAAAAATCTATGTCAGTTGAATTTATCACTATTGGATTGTTGTTAATGGTCATCCTGAGACATTCAAATATTTGTAATAATTCGTATGACCGCCGTTACGCTTTATAAATTTCGTACTTACTGGTATACATAAACTTGGAACCTGATATGTTACCACAGATAGTGTTATTAGATTCAAAAAAAAAAATTATTTTGAAATTTGTCACATGAGTCGCGCAGAGTGGCGTTGTTCATTGGCATCTTTACAAGGTGAAGATCCTAACAACCTAATAGCGGTGACAGATGCTCACTATGAAATCTGTCAACACTGAAACTGATTTACAACAACATATCTCATTAGGACTTTGAATTCTTGAAGATCTCAATGAGCAGCTCCACTCTGCGCGCCATTTGGGGATGAATTTTACTATCACACCCTTACCTGGATTACGGATTTGCTACCCAATTGCTCCCTACAGTAAAACCACCAGGCTGTACTAATAAATCAAAGCTAAATACGATCATTCATTTTTATAGCAGGTCTACTGTATAGTAAAGATTTTCATCTTTTCATTTACTATTACGAGTATATATCAGTAAAATACAACTATTTTTACGTCGAAGACAACACCTTGTATGAGGTATAGATCTTTCCTCAAAACAAAATAAATATAAATATGAGACTTTTCCGCTGTTTGTTGCGAAATGTGAAGTCAAAGAAACGATTTGAAAAGAGAAAGAAAGGCGGCAAGCGATTCCCCATGTCCTACGCCCTTGCATTGCGCTACAGTCGCTTTCAGATTTGTAAACAAAGGATATAACAGTTTTTGTTCTGGGAGAAATGATGGAGATAAATCAGTATTTTTCTCAGTTAGTGGCTCAAATAAACTGGAGTTTAAGTAGGCGCTGTGTGCAATTGTAGTTGTTTCTAAACATGGAGACATTTATTGTTGAGTGTTGTGCTCAGAAATACTGGGTCACCTAGTGATAAATATAGGTGGTTGGTTTAACTCTCTGACTAGTAAAGTCGAGTGTAGAGCGCTGATTTTATCTGTATTGTGACTGTGTTATAGGCAGGCGAAAACTTACACAATTCATATGATGTGGATAGGCTTGTTGAAAGCAGTGTGAGACCTCGTGGTTTAATTTCAATCACTTGTAGTATTTTGCTCTTGTTGAAGGTCTAAGTGATCAGTCTCTCATTAGCACCAAGTACTATTATATTTTGTACCAATGTATATGATTAAAAGTATCCTTCCGATCAAAACGCAGTTTGCATGTATACTCTGAGAAAAAATATCCCCACTCTATCGTTCAGCTATACTGACGTGGCTTGCACGGTTGCCACGTTGAGCCGAATAAATATATGATTTGTCGAGTTTTATAACTCCACCAGCAACAACTTTTAGGCCTGATCAAAAAGACCAATAATTCGATGTATCCACACAAAAGAATTTTATAAGTGTCAAATTCAAATCGGACTACCTATCAGGTCAAACGGATAGTCCATTCCTCCATGAGATTATTCGGAGTAATATTTAAGTAGATATAAGTAACTTACAATGAACTTTAGCTCTATTTATTATTACTCAATCTCTTCTGCTTTATTTTAGTATCACATTTAACTCTCGCCCAAATTACTTTTATATTTGATGCACTTTTTTATAAACACTTTTTATGACATACATGATTTCAAAGTGCTCAAGCAGAAAATGTTCTCTATTGCAACGGCACTGTCCGATATTTATAACATATTCTACAAAAATCTGGTACACATACATTAGTCGTAAAGCCGTGTAGTTTATATTTGCAGACTTTTTATATCCCTCCATGCATGCATTTATAAACTACCACTTTGTATGGCTGGTCCGGGAACCGGTTATGTAAATGAAATATTTTAAAACTGGCTTTATTGCATACCAGCGATTGACTGTACAATCCGAAAAGCTGGATGAAAATATTTTGTATACAAGTACAGTGATATTAATACTACGGTTGTTATGTAACTTGTTCCATATTTGATATTATTTCTCCTGGTTGCTTAAAAAAAATCAGATATGTGATATTGAAGCCTTTAGTGCAACAACCACAGTTTGAAACTATGAAGTGTTTGTAAGGATCAGATAATTTTGATGGAAAATATATTTACGAATAAATTGTTTCTACAACTATCAAATAATTCAGATCCTTATACTACCAATTTCCTTCAGCTGTCAGCGACAAATGGCGCAGCTCTTTTGATCTAAAAATATGAAGCGAGAAATTTACAACGAGACTTCTCACACACGCGACAAAGCAATGACTAAAAAGATGCAATTATTCCTATTTTTTCGCAGATTGAAATGAATATTATGGGAAGGCATGAACCTGCGTGCACTTGCAATCTTTTGATCCCAATTCTTGGTACTTGCAGACGTTTGTATTTGTAGTTTTATTTGTCTGGAAAAGTTTTGTGACTTAAAAATGTCTGACTGCTGGACTCAAGTCATACATCCCGTAGACTCGGAAAGATTGATATTAGAGGTGAAAAAGATACCAACTTTATTTAATAACAAATTTAAGCAGTATTCCGATTGGAATCTTAGGGAAATTGTTTGAGGAGTGTTAATATAGCACCCTTTATGTGACAACTGACTCCTCCAAATATGATTTATGCCATTATATAGTCTTCGTTCGTGATAATAAAGCTATCGCACGAGGTTTTACCAAATCAGTCAATATTTATTGAGTCCCTTTGAAATGCGAAGTTCTCCAAAGAATGACTTTTGAAAGAGGTTCGTTCGAGTTGTTTGGAGGTCAATCTGGAGAAGATGAGCATCTGGCTCATCTAGTGATTTTTATAGTGATCGTTTTTATTATTATTATCCAAAATATGTAATACGTGGATCGTGAGACGTCAATGATACAAACACCCCAGGTTATAGTAAGGGCAGTTATTCGCCCCTAAGTCCTGCCTTACAAGGGCGAACCGTACAGCAGAGACATCCTTTGTCTTCCATAAGCACTATAATTATAGCACTATTAGTGCCTTCACCTCAGAAGTTGACGACTTATAAGTGGTGTGTACTGTCCACTGTTGACATGTACGACTAACGACATGCATGTTTTTGATATAGCCAAAATGCTCATCAGTATCACTGGCTTTGCTATGCACACACACAACACACACACCTGCAGGTGTTCAGCGCTAGACTTATATATTGCTATCTCATCTTCATCCGAGATAAATATATATGCAATATTTGGCGAACTGTACTGATGAGCGTCTAGGCTAATGTATTCTTTAGGCTAATGTATTCTTAAAGCCTATTTTGTTGCCTTGCTTCGGCATTATTCATTCTATGATCCGCAATTAAAGTTATTCACACATTTTTATAGACTCGTTGATCCGCGAATAATACATAGTAAATACTTCGGAATTCGAACATCGTTCTATACCAATTCTCTTTGATTCCTTTAAAAAATATAATATAATTTCAATCCGATTATTTATGTTCCAACCGAGTACAAGTCGTTTTCTAGTAACGCAAATCTAAATGAAAATGAAAATAAAAAACTACGACTAAATATTTTTCTCTACTGTTGGATGCCGAGCTGCACTGACAAGTGACTGGTTTGATACTTGCATATAGACAACGGGGGTAGCAGAGAATGTGAATATTTATTTGTAAAAATATCTCATAGTATTACGCTACCTCAGTGAATCTCAGCGACTCCCTCTTCATGTGAATGCAAAATGTATAAAGCGCATATGTACATTGAGCTGTACAAGAGCCTGTATTCTGAACTACTGCTTGCGGTTATTCGGAAACACCATACTCTGCAACGCGGTCCATTATAGAACAACGATCGAGTATGCGGCAATATATTAACGTTACATTACAAATGTAACTTCGGAATAGATACTGGGAAAACCCTTCCGGTCATGCCGTGACAAAATAGCTATTTCTCAAATTATCCTTCCCGATGCCGCATTGAGGTAGCTCAATATATGATACGAAGTGATTCATAATGAAAGAGAATTTAAGCTAATCTAGCAAATCCCTTTGCTCTATAATGGTGGGTCATGGTGGATAGAACAGACACAGTGAGGTTCTGGTCTCGGCCCAGCCAGCATTTTTTTTTTTAATAAAAAGGTCTTGTGAAGTTAAAAACCCTATCGCGAGAGGGCTAAGTCTACTCACATTCCCCTTAAAACGCTATTAAATTGGGCAACAAACGGTCTCTTCCTGGTAGCTCTTTCCACAAAATGACGAGATTTGTGAGAGGCTGGTTTGAGGCATTGGAAGTTCGACCTCAGAAGGAAAGGCCTCTCTAGGGTTTACTGCTACTGCTCAGTCCAACATCTGCCATGACAACATCTATAGAATAAGGATAGGACAGGCACCCCCCGTTCGCTGTTCCAAGCTATGCAGGTCCTTTGTGAAGTCAGGCATATCCACTAAACGTAATGCTCGTTTTTGAATTGTGTCCAAGCACCAGCAATCTACTGATTTGAATCTTGTGGATCTAATGAAAGATGGCTCAAGTATTGGGCATCCCTACATCTTTACAGCTGTCAGATCAGTATGTGATCCTCTTCTTCTTTTTCTACTTCTTCTTCGTCTTTTGCGTTGGACTAACGTAAGTTAGCAATAACTTCGCTGAATGATTATCTGCTTATTTAGCAACATAAAGTAGTTCCTCCATGTTCCTATGTGCCCTTTCTTTGAGTCTCGTAGCCACGATTTTTTTTTCATGTTAATAACTCGATCCATATGTTTGTCACACCACAACACCTCTTCCTGTCGTATGATACTCAACTAAATGAATGCATGGAAATAAGTGCGCTCATATGATCTACATATATGATCAGCTCTTTGATAAGATTAAAACCGATTTCACTCCTACACAGACGCTCCGTGCGGAGTACATACGCCCTTTGTAAGAGATATCTGTCAGGTTCAAGATGAAATGTTTTCAACTGCACGTTAAAGGGCGGTACTATACTGACAGAGCTTTCAAATTACACAGGCGACTTCCTTTGAATGAGCATTGTTTATGTGTGCATGTGTGTTTGTGTAATACTAGCGAACACGTTGCCTATGGTATAGCGCCTCGTGTCGCTGTTATATTGCCCAACGTTCCATTTACAAGGGGTCTCCAATTGTATCTTACCTAAATAATACACCTAAAATTGCTCGAGATACTTAAATATTTGGCGACAAGTAGGGATATTTAATTGCCCTACCACACTAGCTCACAGCTATATTCAACAATATCAAGTGTCTCCTAACAAAAGAAACAAATCAACAATCCCCTGCCCTTAGATACTTATTCGCCTCAGAGGGTGCTGAATCTGAACCCATTTCTCTGTTGCTCTTTTGATTCTAAACTGCTACACCTAGAGCTAGTTTGGGGGCCAAAATCTTTCTAGCTCCATTCTCGTAAGAGCATTTGCACGTATCCCAACGTTTTCAGGTAGCCATACCAATGAGACCTAATATTCCGGCACTAGATCCTAGAGACCTTGCTTACACCGTAAGACGAATCCCAATGATGTCTTACAAGTACTAGGTGCCATGATTGCTGCTTGGCGGCCAAAGCGAGTAGTTATTCCCCTCCTAAACCTTTGGTTTTGCTGGATACAAAATTCCCAAGACAACGCTGCAAGTATTTCAACCTGGAAAGTCATCTCAAGTTGTGTGTTCGTACTTCCTTTGTCTATAAATATTTGAGTGAATTCACCTGAAGGTGATTTTGGAATTTTCACCTATTGGACGTAATATTTTAAAATTCGATGCTTCGCGTTCTTAGCTTTCCAGCTTATTGTGCGAGAAGCAAAAATAATAAGAATATAGCAGGCCTGTAGTGATGCATTTTTCATGCATAAAACCTTACACTCTTTTCAGGAACCGAACAATTTCCATAATAACAGAGCCCAGGCATAAAGAATGTTCATTACGAGTATTTATGATAATACAACCTTGCTGGCAAATGAAAAATGGTCCGACTTTAATAAATCAAGTCCACTTTGGTATTTTATTAATGACTTTTTAATATATGGCTTTCTGCGAAGCAGATGAGCCTTGTTTTTCTCTGAAACCCAGGAAATGAATAGAATCGCGCTAGTTTGCATACTTCATTAGGCCATCGCGATTCAAAATGGGAGCTGCAACATCACTTGCAAGGTTAATGGGTTTCAGACGATTTACATGAATTTGCACTAGGAAGATATTAAGGTGCAACGCGCAGTCAGACTGATTATAAAGATAAGGGAATATTGCTCTAGACAGAATGAAATAGCTTAAGGAATAAAATATCTTAAAACGTGAAATATCTTAAGAAATAAAATAGTTTATCACATGAAATATCTTAAGGACATTTTGATGGCGATTGTTAAGATTTTGTAGGGGTTTCTATTAACAGTAGTGTGAAGGCAGTCGCCAGAAAAATGTTTCCCCTGAGACAGATACAAGAAAGGAAAAATAATTTGATAGGGAGATAGCTAGACAGGATAAATAATATAATCTAGATTTGAGAGCTCTAGTTTCATATCTAGGATAAGATCTAGTTAGTTAGTTGGCAAGTAATCTGGGTAGCCTTATTAGCAGTCAAATCTGACAGTTCGATGATGCTTTAGATATAAATCAAAACGCGTCACTGAAAGAAAAAAGTTTTATTTGTGAAACTGTTTGTTAATTACACAATGTTTTCATCTGCTCTCTTGCAGCGTCTGATCTTCTTCCAGCTTCTCCCAATGGAACGTTTGTACTTGTTTCCAATAACTGCTATGTTCCACACTGAATCTGAAAATAGAGACTCCAGATTCCCAGCTCCCGGTCTAGATAACGTTTCGGAAGACGGAGATGAAGGAGGCGAAGAAAAATGTGTATTGCGTGCACACGCATGTGCTTGGGTGGCCCAGCAGGCTTTAAAGGGAATCTTCCAACGCTTGACCTACATCGCGGGGGTGCGGGCGACTCTTTCGCCGAAACCTGGAGCAGCCAAACGGAAGAGGGGAAAGGAGAATTGAATTATATGTGCGTGCGTTAGATGAAGAGAAACAGTTTGCCTTGCGGAGCTATGCTGTATTGATAAACGAGTTGGGAGATCAAGTAAATGAGCGTCATATTTCGTACGAAGGTATCGTGTGCGGATTTCGTAAATCGATAATGTTCTCATCTTCATTTGGGGTTATGTTTGGCAATGTCTCATCCTATAAAATTAAATTTTGGATAAAATGTGATGTTTACCAAATTTTCTGCACACATATTCAATATTCCTTATATCAATATAGGTCTCACATGATTAAAGTGCGGAAATACAACTATAAAGTATAGCAAAGGCACGTTACGATTGAAGTGCGTTTTTCGATTTTTCTAGATATTGCGTCTCTATTCTTTAATTTTCACTCTTGGTAATAGTTTCGTTTCTGCAACGAATATTTTATCACATTCACATAACACTTGGTATATGCACTTTCAAATCTTTAAAATGGAATAGATCAAGGTTGCGTAATATTACAGCATAATGACTAACTCATAGATGAGTATCTCAGAGTCATTGCATCAAATTAGCGTTCTTCCGTATTACCGTGACATCTCTCACTTTGTTTCACAACTAGTATGGATATTAGGTATCCTTGCTGTGTTAATCATCAACATTCAACAACGACCAAACTAAATATACATGTCTAAAGTTTACTGAAACATATGAACCTTTATTGTTTTCCTTTCAGGTAAGTATCCCTATCAAAAAATTGCAAACGAAAGTTTTCCTTGAGTTTCATATAAGAAATTAGCAAAATGTACTTTATAGATGAAGAACTAGTCGACCCACATGTCTTCTGTTTGCCGGAAGATGATCTTATATGACAAAGATCAAGCCTCAACATAATATAGATTTTGATCCAAAAAAAATGTGTGAAACCATTATTGCTGTACCTTGATACTAACGTATTCCGTGTTTACTATACTACGATACTGATCGCCTGTTGTTTGAAATCTGTAGACAACGTAGATAGTCCAACGGTTGAGCTTCCATTGTCTATATAATTCCGAGTATCACAACGTTTCGACTGATTTACCATATTCAATCGCCTTCAGCTTCAGATGAACTCAATTCAAAATTATATAAACAACGGAAGTGCGAAATACAGCCTTCAAAACTGGTCGCCTGCATGCATGTCTGTGTAATAGACTCTCGCCTCTAAATTCTCAAGTTACAGCTCCTTCCTCTCTCTCTCTGAAGCATACTTTATTCTTGTCGAGCCTCGGGCCTAAAGTTATTTCCTAACGAAAGCGAGAGGGAGAACTTCTGCGAGACCGAAGAAATTCTTATATTTCTCTTGTTTATGTCAATCACGTATGACCGGAGGGTTAAAAGTTGGCAGAAATTACTGTTTTTAGTCGAGCCGCCAAGCCGGCTGAAAAAACTTTGCGGACAAATCTACTGCGTTCGACCCTGAGAGACCAGTAAATAGAGCTCGCCAAACACTGGCGAGTTCTGTTTAATCATGAATTAGGTTGGTACGTGATGGTAAGCAGTAATTTTCGCAGGACAGAATCCATTCTTGCAGATCTGTGAAGCAGCAGTAATAGTCGAAGGGATCAATCTGGAACCTGCATCATTTTTTTGTGAACAATTTGGTGGCAAAACTGGTAATTCTGCTGGAAAAGGCTGTGATTTTAGATCATCTCCCTATATCTGCCTCTATCTGTCAAGCTACTTAATGTTGGAAATATCAAGCCTAAGGTCGGTAAGGCTTTCTCATCTAAATAGCAATATGACATTAAATGTACACTCAAATATGTCTCCAGTTATAGTTATTTTTGAGATATGTCTAGATAGACTATTTGACTTATAGGTGTCTATTGCTTCCTCTACGATTAATCCCACGGTGGAGCACTAACAAGAGGTTGAGAAAACTATGTTTTTTTCAATTTGATTACTATAAAATCAGTAATATATTAGAATTATACGAAGCATTGTGATAAAGTTCAAGAAGAAATCATTACAAATATGGATGATAATCGTGGTCAAAAGTTTCCAGGTTGTTGAATTCCTTTCACATGACAAGGCTATTGAAAAAACCAGTCATCTGAATGAAATATCAGCTGCTCAAAAATATCGTCTAACGTTAGACGTTAGTAAGTGTATCCTCAGTCAACCGTATGCAGTTTCAATAAGCAGCCGCTGGAAAATATAATGAACCGAAACTTCATTCTTTGAATTTTGTACCGATTGTTGGAATTTTTCCCAACTGTTCGTCTGAACTATACAACGAAAGTGACCTTCAGAAGTGCATTGCACCTTTTACTTCGCTCTAGGCGTTCCAGGACGGAGACAGCGCAGTCACGTGAAACATCGATTATGAGGACATGGAAATTGTGCCCGCATGTGAACCTGGTGTATAAATGTAAAGATATGTTGTGATAAGCTCTATTATTCACTTTGTGATTTATTTTTAATGTGGAATTCAGCTCCTATAAAAATAGAACAGGATACACGATGGCAAACTGCCATTCGGGCAATGATATAATAATGTGCCAGTGTATGGGGGTGTTTCTGATAGAGACGCTGTATCGGATTTGTGTCATGAAAGAATATTTCATTTTGAATTATTGATTCAACCGTCATGAAATATTTTTCTTGGAAGAAATAGTATTGGCTGGGAAAGAGTATTGCAACGAGATCAGCAGTAGGAGTTAAGAAAATATCATCCTGTATGTGAATCATCCAGAACATGTAAGCAGTTGTCAAGAAGCTTTTCATAAGGCTCACCAATTCATCTAAGGCATGTTGAGATGGCACCTTTTTTTGTCTTCCTCACTCAAAACCCGAACACGAGCATGTCCACGAGTAGCTTCAGTTGCAGCCTCATACAAAGTCCTTGATGGGAAATCGTGAAGCCCCCTATGCCTGAGCTGTTGAAGAAGGCCCAGAAATGGAGGCTTTCGATCCGCATTGTTTTCCTCCACTTCTACATACCATTTACTTTTTTTGCTCTCCGGGTCTTCAGTGCGATGTTCTTTGCCCCCGCGCCCAGATTTTCTCTCAAAGTGTCAGGCCAGCACCTACACATCTATGGAAGAGCTCTCAAACAGCTGTCTTGGAAAGAATTTTTCTACATAGAACAGTAACTACAAAAACCACAGGCACTGGCTGGAATTAGTTTAAGTGATATGATAGTGGAAGAATTATGTGAACTGTATAAAAAATCAGCAGTATCCAAAGATAAGAAGCTGTTGAATATTGAAGGTAATGAGGGAGAACTCAGCTAACAGGCAGGAGTGCAGATTTTTTATAGATAACTCTCGCAAAGGCAGAAAGTCAATTGCGCTTTACAAATGCTGCAAGAGGAAAACCAACTCACTTGTAACCATCGAGAAACAAACTTTCCGATAGCCCATTGCATAATGCATAGGCTCTCCAAGAGAATAACTATTGAAAGAAGCTGATTCGAGGTGTTAGAAGTTTAATCCTTTAATGTTTGAAAATGATACGCAAAAGTGCATATTGCTTTGGCATCATCAACTGAAGGTCACGCATGAACTGAAAGGTTCTCTGATGACAGCTTTTCCAAATTTATAAACAAAATACAATGCATTGCAATTTCATCATATAATGCAAAGGAAGCTAGAAACAAGGCTGCTGTTTATAGAGATTTATAGGTAGATGAATTAATTAAACCACAGGCATCTAAGAGCAAAAAACAACTACCGTATGTATGAACCGAACTTCAAAGACTGAATGTTTCCAACAAATCTAATTAATCGTACCTACCTTGAAAGTTAAAGGTAAATAGGGTTCACATAAAATTTGAGAAAAATCAAGTGACATGTCAAGCGAATAACCAAAAACTTAATGTTACATCTTACATAAGAAGACATTCTCATGACATTAAAATCTGAAGTTAAGATCGAGCTATTACTACATAGCTTCGATATAAGTTTATATGGCCAATAAAATCCTTTATTTTCGTCTATATTCCACAAAGTAGACAAATTGTAGTCCCCCATTACGTAGCGGTTTCTATCATGGGGCGGACTTAACGACTTCTTTGACACAGATTTTATGCATGACACGAATTACGAACCTAACATCGTAAATAATGCTTTTAACGGCAATAAAATATCTTCAGATTTTCGGAGCTATTTTATCACATCTATTATGCAAATAATAGCGCCCCCTCACTCTACTATGACGCAGACAAATGACTATAAATGATTTGGAATGCCAAGGTCTAGGTCAGGAGTATCAACAACATTAGTGTTTTCTGGATCAGAACACAAATTCTACATCGTCATCGTTCATATGCACAAGAATATTGACGGCTTTTGCGGTGTTGCCAAGTCTATGATTCTGTATTTATTGAAGTCCTTAGCAGTAAGGGATGTTAGTAAATTCGTTGTCTTGAAAACCGTTCTCATGGTGGATTTATTGCCAAAAATGTTAAGTCTCCCACATAATTCTCTTACGGTATACAGAAAGAGTACCACTCACGACACTATGTGAGAGCAACACGAACCATTTTGATTGACATCTATAAGGGCGGAGCAATTATAAGTAGCCCTTCTATCACCAACAAGTATCACAATATTTTACCTTGTCTGTTTAAGTTTCGTACTAAACTCGTGATTCATCCTGTATATAGGTAAAATAAAGCTTTACTAAGATCCTTTCCATTCTTTATTATTATGAAAATACATTTTTTTCCTTCTTTAATGCTGGCTGTCTGACGCCCAAAAATTCCCTGTGGAGGGTAAAGGTTGACGTTTCAATTATTCAAAGGCGGGCTGCAACAAAGTCTGGCCTGTGTTCCGCAAAACTCTGTTGTCACCCAGCCAAAGCTGAACGGCCTTTTGCAGCTGATGGCCTGTCTACATCATCTGATCCTGCTGTTGAACATTTTAATATGCGCAAACTGGTTATTTTTAGTTATACTGAATACAGATTTGGCAAGCAACTCTCTGGTGTTAGCTAGAGCTTACGTTAGTTTTTCATGTAATTACTTTAAGATGAGTTGGTTCCAGTAACTTCTTACATAGCACTGGAAAAGTACTGGAGCTTTGGGGCCATCATAATAATTATAAATCAAAATAATACTATGTATATATATAGAGAGAGAGAGAGAGAATATGACAGCGATGTACTTATTCCTTTATGCTGAAGACTCTCCAAAAATTGGTGTGGACGGGAGTCGAACCCGTGTCTCCAGCATTCCATAGTGATGCATTAACCGCTGGGCTAGCGCCTTTTGTCCAACCAAGGTGAACTTGAATGGACCAGTCACTCCATAACAAGACGTTGTAAGGTACTTTCTCATTTATGCCATTCATCTCTTCAAATTGACATTAGCTTTTTCTCCATCTTTCACTTTCATTGATAAAAGTGGTCAAGAAAACCCACCATCTAAGCTACACGATAGTTTCTCAATAACAAAGCAAATTCTGCATGTTCGTTGTACAGTCTCACCAAATCGCCAGAAAAGTTCTTTTCCGCCTTTCTTGCGCTGACCGATTCAATCCAATCTTTCTGCCTTATATTCAGCCGTTAGTCGTGCTGCATCAGCATACATTATTGCAGGTTCGTATCCAGCTCAATTTTCTGGTTTATCACAAAATCCGGCAAAACTTCATACAAAGAATTACTCGATATTTTACCTTCTTCGAAAAGTCGTTGAGCTTTGGAGACTTTAAACAAGTTCGAACATTTTTAAGGACGTCACAAATCAGTACACAAATAACACAGTCAAATTTATTCTCGACTTCTCTCTATTCTCAGTAGCCCACTATTTGTGAGTCGCTAAAAAGTTTTCTACTATGAATTTAATGAATTTTTAGCGCCAACGGGCGTATCTTTACCAGGTCAAGCTTACAATGCCTGGAATGAGCCTTTTTCAAATGTCGTTATTTTGTAAAACCTCGACGGTGTGGAATGAGCAGCCCTAAACTTTGTTTCCCGATAGTCACAAACTACACCCTTATGAGGTCAATGTTATTAGACTTTCATCCTCTCGCAGCGCTTATTAAGCGCGATAGGATTTCTGTTGTAAATTGAAAAGTCTTTCATTGAATTTATTTTATCTGGATCAATCCCGGATATCCGGGGATGTTTGAGGCGTGGTTGTATTCTCAATCAGTCCCTGTCATTACGGATGGTTTTAAAATCGGATATTAGAATCTTTCCCGATACAACCCTGTGTGAAAGGCCCTGGAAATTCGTATTATTCCACTACACTAGCTTTTCATTATTCAGTGAAATGTGTACTTCGCCTAATGACATGTCGTGGAGTGCACATTTGCAGGCGGGACAAGCAGTAAAATGATCTCCTGGCTCCCCCGGTAGTTTCAAATTCATATTAACCGCCCCAGATTTACCCAAAAAATGAGTTTTTATTCCGTTTGAAAAATAACAATTTTTCGCTGGATTGCTGGCTTCACATATGAATTTATTCAGAAAATATTATTTATCTGATAACAGCAGAAAATTTCGCATCGGATAAAGTCCCAAAATAAAAAAGAAAACCGTCTTCCGACTCGACATAGGTATCAAAAGCGGACATTCGAGAAATCTAAAGGCCGAATTCTTAGGTCGAAAAATATAATTTTATCAAACAAGACGAAAGATCGTCTCCAGACAAATTTAGAGGCGTTGATAATAAATCTGGACTCAATTTTGTGCCCAGACTGAAGAGAACGCCCCTGGTGAACCTGTAAGCGCTTACCTGACTTCTTATGCTTTTCTGATGGTTAAATTCGTGTTCAGCACTACCGAATACCTACAGTTTCCAGAAATCAATAACGCCAAATACAACGACAGAACCTGAATAGCTAACCCGTTGACATATTACGACGACGAGAGATCATAAAATATCATATCATTAGAACAATTCCATTCACTATTTTGCTCGTCAATCGTTTACATTCCATTCATTTCATAAGGTTTCCGCAAAGTTACAGCTTAATGAGAGTTTCTACTTTATTTTGTTAGCTAGATCGTCTTTTTCCTCATTGATTGTTCGCCATTGTTCAAAGGCGAGTCGATTACGATATTGTGAGAATAAATATGTGGGACATAGCCTCCACCTGAGGATAAGGATAAAGATACCTTACCCAAAGAGACAGTTCTGATTTATACTTTAGGTTTGAGGCTCGCTTATATAAGCGAATCTAATCTGGTAAGATTAAATAAATAAAATAAGTAAGAAATGCTTGTAAGAAAAAAATTTGTTATTCAACATGATATTGATCCCGGTAAAACAACAAGTAAACGTCTCTTCAATGGGCAGAATGACTTACTGCATGCTTAAGGTATTCCAACATTGAAATTCTTTGGTATGCGATGAATATCACTACCACAACTCGTGAAATCTATATATATTCTACACATTCATCGAGCTTAAAATTAGCCATAATAACGATAAATTTACTTGAGATACTAATATACTAACAAAAATTAAAAACAATTTCCAATAAGAGTAGCAGGTAATAGCTGATCAATAGTCAAATAGATTATCTTGAAAGCAGCCTGACTACCTATTCCTTGAAAAGGCTTTATCTTGAAGAAGCCTTGGCTGACTATAAATGGCGTTTCATCGTCAAGACTCCCTTACGATCCAAAGAAGTTTATACGACCCGAAGAACGTAAAAGGTAATGCAAGATGTAAGTAGGTACTACACTTATGCTTAGAATAGCGTAATAAGAATGCCAAATTAAATAGACCTATCATTGCATCATATATTGTTGATACTGTTATCCAGTACTGAGTGGTACCACACATATGAATCCATATCTTATAAACCCCTGTACCGATTTTAATAGAACTTTCATCATCCCTAACATAAAAGATACTTGAGTGTATATAAGAAATATGATTGCTTTCGATAAATAATTTTTAAAAAAATTATGGACAAACGTATACATACATACATAGATGAACAATATACTTGTATGAATATGGTACAATTTCCATATTACATAAATACGGGTCGAATTTATAACCTCCTTGATTCGAGTCTGTTGAATATTGATTTTTTTAGCTATGGATAACGTTAATTAAGCCCAATTTCACCCTAAGCATCTTGTAGCTGCATTTTATTCATGATCTATGACACTTGACATTTCACACTGAATTATTATATGCATCACAGAAAAACAACTTTGATTATTGCACTTGAGTGGAATTTTTAGGACTAGGTCAATCAAAAACAGAAACTTCTTACATTCCTTCATATAACGTTTCGACTAATAGATAGTCATCTATAGACGTCAGAAAGATTATTGAACCTTGTAAACACACACTTTGATGATGAGTTTGAGTATCCACTTTCTAAAAGATCGAACCACATATCCACTGAATCATTGTCGGATTCTGTCTTTCTTTCAGACGCGAGGATGGGATAAAGTGTCGGAGAATATAAATAGTGGGCTGTGGGTGACGATCGATGCTTCGACTCGACTCGGTCACTAGCCCGAACGGATGGACGGGACGATACGGTCAGATAGAGGGTATCGCGTCCCCTATCATGGTTGTGCATGTATATTCTATGGTTTCGCATTGTAGCATTAATGAAGCATCAAGAAAGCATCATCCCAGTTCCTCTCACAATTCATATTTATAGGTAGATTAAGTAGCATTTTCTGCGAGAAAAAGTCATTGATCGGTAGAAGAAGAAGAAAGAAGTACAAATTTCCCAAGTTCCCAAAAGATCGCGGCTCGAAATAAACATGTACTTCTTTATCAGAGATGATGAGAGAACCAGTTAGTTTCTTAGACATTTTGTTGTGAAGGAACACAAAAGGCTCTAATATCTTAAATAGAACAATATATATAGTATTGTTAAATTACCTACGATGACCCCCCCCCCCCCCATTAAAAGGGCACAGAAAAAAATCTTTGAGAGTTGAGTTACCTGTGAAATTAGTTAGATCAATTCTGCGCAAACACGTACAAACTGAATGCTGAAATAACTACTCTACAAAATAACACCCCATTAAAAAACATTCACAACCAGTCCAGGCTATTTACTAAACCTGACTGCTTGTGAGTTTTGACTCAACGTTTTATCCAATGAAATTTGATCATTTTGTGCACCATATCACAACTTACTGTTATCCAAACCATTAGTATATCCAAATATGAAGATACGGTAATAAATAGTAAAAATACTTCATAGTACTGCTTCGCCAGCGGCCATAGTCAGCATTTGTGTTGTGTTTTTCATAATGATGTGCTTTTGGAACCCATAAATCCGATTTTCTTTATTGCCACTGAATCACTTGGATTAGCTCATACAGTCTATGTGACAGTTAAATCACGCAAAACTGTCAACATTGCAGGAGTAAGAACAAATGTAATATAAAACCAACCGATAATAAAATTCACAAAACCTGTGAAAACGACAGCTGTTCAGAGGTAAGTACCACCATCCTCCTTACATATTATTGAACCGAAATAAGACGTGGTCAGCTCTCATATGTTGAGGTGCCCCATCAAGAGTAATCCGATTAGTCGGTAGCACCTCCTCAACACACCAGAGAGACTTCCTCGTTGATGATCAATCGTGGATTCTGTTTTCTACCAAAATACCAACGCATCAAAAGCTACCCTTCCATGATGTTACTACCGGTCTTCAAACCTGCTGGGTCGATTCGTCAGATTGCAGCTTCTCATTCTTGCTCAAACGGTCTCTATCAAGAACATGTTGCTAGGGCTCCGAGAATTTGAATGTTTTGTGAACATTAACTCAAACTCGTATCAATTAATTTCCCTAACTTCTTTATGGGATTCGAGCTTTTTTGCTATTCTAGCTTTGCCCTCGTGGATCCTTAGAAATAAAAACACATTTTCCAATTTGTTCATTTTGATTTAATATTATTGTGAGTAATCCATACATCCATATAAAGAATATTTACTTAATATTAGTTCTCAACATCGGCCTGTAGTCGTTTTTCATATAAAATGATACAGAAACACCCTTAATGGCAGAATTTGTCCATCTGTACAGAAAACTCCTACTTCGCGTAGTGCAGCTGCAAGGGAGATTCTAAAGCGGCACTGAAAGCGTAGACTTTCAATAGCTCCATCACTCCATCCATTTCCTCAATTACGCTTCAAATCCTGGCAAAGCACTAACGGAGTTTTCTTGTCCGTCGCTGTGCCCATTTTCTCCTTTAACTACCAACAAGATGCAAGGTAATTGTTTTGTTTGTGCGCCGGACATTGGACGTATCCTAATATAAATACACATACGTATATAGAAAAAGTCGATATTTTGATCAGAGGGAAGATCTAATGTTGAAATATACCCTATCAATAACCACAATGATGGCCTGTGCAGTAAACGACTTGAAATCGATCATATTGGTTAAACATGTTATACGAGGGATCAGTTCCATCTTATGACAATAATCTCTCTTATTTGATTCATGTTTCTATCTCAAGAACGGAATTGACACTGCCACATAGACATGTCAACAGAGCGTTAGATACTTTTGCTAAGAAACTGCATGGAATAAAGTATCCATTGTAGTATTTAGGCTACTGTGCGTCACTATGACAGCAGTAGATTATCTTATCAGTCAATTATTGAGTGGTTTGAGGTTTTCATAAAGGGTGGAAGTATTTATCCATACGATATACGCAACATTCCCGTCATACCTGCTGTTTGAAAATATTAAAGTAAAGTTTCATCTAATACAACATGAGTAGACATATAGTATTTTCTCTGCAAATTTGGCTTTAATGCAAAGTAAACATATCTTTCAGGATTCATACAAGAATTGCTTCTAGCTACCTGTTTTTAAGATATATTTCAAATGTCTTCATACAACTAGTGTATCAATTGCTTCATTGAAGTGATGTTTGAAAACGATCGCCAAAAACGTCTTCATTAATTTTAATTGTTGATTGATCTGCTATGCTATAAAACACGACTTGATTGTAGACCAGTGGAAAGAAGAAAGCATAAAATTTATGGTACATCTAAATTACATTTCAGCTGTTTCATCAACGATTTTAGAATTTTATAGAACAGTTTCTCTCGCAACTGCCTTACAGTTCATAACAATATATTATGGCGTTATCGTTATGATGAAAAGATAATTTGAGCATTTGGTGTACTTTTTGTTTCCACTATAAATCATTGAAAAGTAATAGTATCACTTAGGTGTGGTTATATTATATTGGGCTGTCTGTATCCGAATATATGAACAGTTTCAAAATGGTTCATTTTCACAGCAAAATGCTAACTGCAGATGAAAGCGACAAATAAGGGTTTGAAAAGAATTTTTGGATAACTTCGGTTGAAATATAAGTTTCAGTCATTTGGGAGTGTTATAACAAATCTAAAAATAATTTTTTGTTTTAAATAAATCAATGCTTTTCAGCCGTCACATACTTGCGGCAAGTATACGTGAATAAAAAGCCACATGATATGTTAAATTTAATACACCTATGCCTATAACAAATAAATGGAAAAGCTGGTCCAGGCTCACAATGCATGCGATCTTACCTTTGACAAGTGAGTCTGGAAAGATAAGATAAAAACTGGTAGCCTAGCTGCTACCTCACAAGCAAGTTAAGCCTAGTGGCTACGTGATTATTAATAAATTGTCGGTTTAGCACAGATAGCATTGATAGTTCACTGTTGCTCTCATAACAAGACACATCACTGTGACCGGTAGACCCGGATTGGAGGTTATGTTTATCTTCAAATCACGTGTGCGTTAAGATATCCGCGACTTAGGCACACCGGTCATCGAACGCTTAGGCACTGCTTAGTCTGAGATGGGTGGCGGGACAGCCAACAGATCTAGACGTGGGGGTGAGGATGCACACGACTCGCGACGTAGGTCAGTGTGATCGGCTACGTTTGGGGTGTCTCTGGCGCACTCTTCTCACCGGCTCATTCCAGCGCACTGAGCTCGACGCCCGCTATCGAACTCGGGCGTCGATCCACGGCGTCGCCACGAGGGTGCCGGCGTCGGAGTGACGCAAGCGCGGTGCCACTGCTGGTGACGATGGCAAAGGACGAAAAAGATAACTTCACCGAAATGCTGCTTTGCACCTGAACCTACACAACAATAATTCGTGCATACCGGAATGACAGATCAAAATCGATAGAATGTATGATAGCGACCGTTTTGCTTTGTTGCAGTGAACTGCTACTGTGATATATATTATCCGGTAAATATTTTCAAATAATAGTGGTGAGTTTACAGTAATTCTCATAGAGCTAAAAGCTAGTCAAATCTTGGGTACACTACTCCAACTAGAAGTTGATTAATTCCTATCAATCGCCTGCTGAGGAAGTTTTTCAAGGTCAAACGTAAAAATTATATTTTTTCACATTTTCTTGGTAAATGGATTACCATAATCAATATGTCTAACAAAAATTGTAGATCGAGCAAGTATCTACAAAACCTGTTCTTATACTTTTTCCTAAGAATCACCATTCCTGAAATATGATCAATGATCATCTGAAACATCAAAACAATAATATGCACGCATAACCGTCAATACACAAATATATAAAAAAATTGACCACTCAACGTATCATAAGTTCAAGTGTGGCTAGGCTCTCAACTGGACCCAGAAACCTGGAGTTGAAAATTAATAGATAATACTTTAAAGCCAATTCAAACTTTACTCCCACCTGTTCCAGAAAGACCTCTGAATTTTTTGCAATTTGAAAGTCGGGTTATTTTGCTCAACAATATTCGCCAATTTTCAAGGCCAGTCTTGCTCCAACGTTGAACCAAATGCGACAGATGAGGTTTTATATCAAACAATGAGCATCTCTTCTAGAACAATTTACAGATATTCAGCAAGAAAATGAAGCAAATGAAAGTGGACAAGCCTTTACTTTTGAAGTAACGTTTGAGGACTAACAGTCAGACTAACATGTGGCCGAAGTAAAGAATAATTCGTGCAATTTTTTCAATTAAACTTAATCAGAATAGATCGGGGAGTATGACTACCGGGATCATACCACGTTGAAAAGTGCGCCAAGTACAATACTTCAGGGGTGGGGCGGAAATCTACGCATATCATCTAGAATACCTACGACATATTCAACTTGTAGGCTCGTGATATCTCAGAAATGGAGGCCATTAAGGAAAAATCATTTTTTGAGCAATTTTTGTACATAATTGCCATTTACCATAAAAATGCAAAAAATGAATATTTTTGACTGGTACAACAGTCATGGGATCGATGAGGAATTTTAATATTTTATTGGTAACTGTGTACCCAAGATCTGTACCAATTCTTAGCTCTATGCAAATTATTTCAAATTGAATTGCCTACTTTGACCAAAAATGCTGAATTCATAATTTTACAACAGTTTTATGGTAAAATATCTCCCTGATACTCAACATCATAAATTGTTCATCCTATAAGGTGCTACAACTCCTTTATTTCTGAGTCAAACCTTGATGGTGGCAAAATTGGGAAACAGTCGAATATCTGTCAAACTATTGGCCAAACTATTGAATTAATTATTTGCATTAGGTTACTCAATCAGCTGAAACGTCAGTAATTTTTTCAGCAATCGTTTTTTAAACAATCGTTAAGTGCAAGAATGATGAGTTAATAAACGGCACATAATGTACTTTAAAAGTTTCATTATAACTTAGTTGTATCAGGAATTCAAATACCATCAAATAATAAAGCAGCTAAAGGGTAATAAACTTAGCTGCCAAAGCAATGGGCCAAGAGGGGGTTTCATCACCCCAGTGTAAGGATACAGTAAACTGGCGCAATACCAGTACGTTAAGTCCTAAACGAAATCCCTTAATGGCTGCTTTGAGACTTGAAGTCGCTCCTACTACATAGACTATGGACATCAGCAGAGGCAGACAGGCAACTCTTATCGTATTTGCCTCATTTTTTTGACACACATCGGCTTCCTTTTATAAACGAGGGTACACAGAGAGATGTGATGGGTCCGCGGATCAGTTGTGGTTGATAGGTCAGCAGAGACGTACCGAGAGGATTTCACTGGTGTCGATAGTCGCTCAAAACTAGCGGCTCTGTCTACGATTACTGAGCTACAGGATGACTATAAGAGCAAATATTGATAGATATTTATATTCTATTCACATTTACGCAATCTAGTATGGTCAAAAAAGTTCATATTTTGTATTTATATACACTCAACTCAGTTACCCAAATGTTACTATATTAAATAGCATAGTTAATCTGACAGACGTGATATAGATGTTGTATCATTACTCATCACCAAGCATCGTGCACAGTGGCGCTGCCCATTGACAATTTAGTAAGTCAAAGGGACTGCCTTGAAGCGCTTAGAAATAACTTTTGATGTTGCTATCACACCCTTGACTGGGTCACGTATATATCACCCAATTGCTCTCTACCGTTAAACCGCCAGACTATAGTGACGAGTCTGGGCTAAAGGCGAAACATGCATGTCTATAGCAGGTCTGATCCATACTGGAGAGCATACAGTTAAGTTGTATAATTATTTGACTTAATTAAATCCCCGCAAAAGCAAATTAGGTAGAAGCCTCATGGTTAGAGTACAAGTGAGTAATTTTCTAAAGCCACAAAATGATTTTTAATAGATATTTTATAAGTCATTAAAATTTCGCAGTCAATTTATACGTATACAAAGCATACAATGACATTTCCAAATTCAATCTGAAGCGTGCAAAATTATTAAAAAAGCACGCTTGAAGATGTCTAATGGCTTAAAGTGTGATAAAACCTTTCACTTTTTACCATGGTGTCGTAACGTAACAGGAGATAATTCTTCATATTTGAGAAGACCCATGCTAAGTTTTAGAGATACTTTAACAAGAAACAGTATAACCAAAGTACAGACAGACACAGCTCCATATCAACGACCATAAATGAGTTTTCTTCACTATCCAAACCAAATACATAATCTGCAGACAATCGGCTTCAAATTTTAGTACAGCTTCGCACTGCCAATGCCGTGAGAACCTTGCGTTTCACCATATTTCGATTGATGTAGTGTCTTCAGTCGTTTCCAATCATCAATCAAAACGTTGTGAAGTGCAAGATGCTTAAGACAATGATTATTGTAACATCTATATTGTCTAGACATTCAAAGCAACAATAATTTTTCCTGCCACCTTTTCCAAGTACACGTTACTACAGCCCTGAAAGATGGGCTTTTGTCAAAGATTCGCCTTTTCTACGGGCTGGTAAAGGAAATTAAGTTGAATTGATGTTGCTGTTATCGGTATGTCAGAAAGGTGATTTTTTTCAAAAAAAATGGCGTGACGTGCTGGAAAAACCTTATTCGCCACAAGGAGATTTCTTTAACTGATAATTTTATGACTAGACATATCTTAAATGTCCGTAGCATATTTTAACTTGCTCAAAGGAATATTTCCTAGTGAGATAGCAACTTCTATCTTCCCGGTTTTTACTCACATTATTGTATTACTTACATATTTTCAAGGGTATTTCCAAATTCACGGCTATTACATCCAGTCAAAAGTAGTATAAGAAATGGATAATTATATATGTATAATTGTATATGGATTTTATAATGTGAAGGAAAACTGAACTGCACATGGGAAAGCAAAAATATGGAAAAAGTGTGTTTGATGCTTTCTGTACAAAGAAATCGCCAAAAATGTAAACAAACGGTTCCCAATTCCAATCAAGCCAAAACCAACTGTGAGTGTTTGACAAAGGGATTATTTGTGCTTTCATGTTTATATTTTTCTGGGACAATGGGTCAAATCGGCATTGCGTTTTGAAAAATCAATGCGCAATCACCTTATATATGTTACAGTCATGCAGACTTTTGCATCACCAATTAAAAGTAGTAGATAGTAGTTCTATACCTATGTTGCGAAGTGAGCTATTATTTTTTTCACTATTGTATCACTTCCTCCGTAATTATTCATTATTCAGATAGATTGCAGGGCTGTGTAGTATTAGCAGCTTTTCAAACAGAAGGCGGACATCAAGTTCAACTAATTAGTTGTATCTGGATTTTAGTAAAAACTGTGCTGATATTTACTACCTATGTTTAAACATCAGATTATATTGTAACCGTTAAAAGTTTCGAAGTTAAGTTAAGGTTTGTTTTTCCTATGTATTATAATTATATCACGATTCATATCACCGGCTATCATCAGTCTGGTCTGGCAGTCAATTTGTCAGTATCTAAGCCATCATGCTCAATTCTTGTATGATGAAATTTAAGGCCTATCTAAAAAGTAATAATAATATTTATTTACATTAAACCACAAAAGTGTAAGCAAACCTGCTGCAATTTGAATATTTTTGAAATTTGATATGCGAAACGCTTATGTAAGACAAAGATAATTAGCAGAGCGCCTAAGTGCAAGAAAGAAGGCCAGCCTAAACTTAGTTGGCAACAGCGAGGGAGAGCTAGACAAGACGATAGTAAGGTACATGTACGGTTTCCGAATTTGGAATATAGAATATAGATTCGGAATTCCGACAACTCAGCGCAGAACGTCCCTATTATTTCATTTTGAAATTTTACCTCTTACAGTATTTTTAAGTGCATTCTGGTACTCGATTTTCCAATTCGGATTTTTGTGTTTCGTTTCTAAATCTCCTAAAACGTGTAATTAATTTTATATTATATGGGAGTACATAAATAGCTTTGGTACTAGAAAAAAAATTATAACATACTGCTTCAGAAACAACGAAGATCAGTTTTGATCCTTCAATACATGGAATAAATGTATGATGAATGAGGACCTTGAATGGATGCATTTTTTTAAACAAACCACAAGACTGGTTTACAAAGTGTTTCCTTGTGTAACACACTCCCCCTTACAAATATGCATAAATCCACAAGACATTCTCATTCGAAAGGAATTTCACATTTACGAACACCATAAATAATAAAAACTTAACATTGTGCGTCGACATGCCATCGTCGACCGCCTCCAACAATTTTCATGAGACCCATTCCCTCCCATTTTCCTCTCTTGAGGCCTCCTCTTATGCGAAGACCGACCCTCTCGGAATATTTTGCGTAGGACAAAAGTTACGGCGCTCGGTCATTTTCGGTGATATACTGCTATGGTATTGGAACAATAATTTCGCAGCGTGCTCCATTCTAACAGCTGGAATTCTGGAGGTCCTACACTGCCAAAAACGTTCATGTGGTGTCACGCGTCTCTGGCATATAATATAATAGATCTACACACCAGTCACGAATTTTTGTGGGATTCATCATTTTTTTTATGTCTCAGACATTTAGGCGCATGTAAAGGAGGCAACCATTGAATCTGAGATATTATGCTTTTATAATTATTATAAACTCCAAACTCAAAACTCCAAACTCCAAACTCCAAACTCCAAACTCGATACTTGAAACTCCAAACTCAAAACTCCAAAATCTAAACTCCAAACTCCAAACTCTAAACTCAAAGCTCAAAACTCAAAGCTCAAAACTCAAAACTCAAAACTCAAAACTCAAAACTCAAAACTCAAAACTCAAAACTCAAAACTCAAAACTCAAAACTCCAAACTCCAAAGTCCAAACTCCAAACTTCAAACTCAAAACTTCAAACTCTAAACTCCAAACTCCAAACTACAAACTACAAACTCCAAACTACAAACCTCAAACTCCGAAATCCAAACTTCAAACTCCAAACTCCAAACTCAAAACTCCGAAGAAGCAACAATAGCAACAACAATTATTGTAGAATTAAAGACAAATATAAATCATTAATATTGTATTTTTTATCTACATTACTTGCAATCGCATTTCAAATTTTTGTAAAAAAAAGTTATTTATGTTGACCTTCCATTTTCGCGCTATACGGCTGACCACCTTAGCATTGGAGACATAAAAAGCATCCACTTATCCAAATATGAGCACTGTGCAAGATTAACACATCCTGCTAAAATGCCAACGAACCCATCTTGTTCAACTAGCCATCACTGTTGCCCTTTAATTCGGATAAGCTGCATTTCAACGATGCATATCTTGTCTTCAGTGGCATTCATTTATCTTTTACAAAGTTCAATAAAAGTTCCCACCAAGCATTAGAGCTTCGCTTAATCCCGAGCTTAATCCCTGACTGGAAGGTCGACAGCCCGTCCTTGCAAATCCCTGACACATTGGCGTAGAATGGAGGATAGACCAGGACTATTGTTTTAATCCAATGCAGATACTCTATAGACATCACAATCCAGAACCGAGCAATACGTTTTGTTCCACCGAGCTTTCTAGCTTAATAGCTGCAAGAGTCGCCAGTACAGCAAATACTGGAGGAGCTCATCGGGTGCATCCCCATCAGATCGAGCTCACAAGACCTCGAATAAGCCTGTTCCAAAAGTCGTTCTTTTGGAGAACCTCGGCGTTGTGGAATGAGCTACCGGGCACTTTGTTCCCCGATGGTTACAGTCTACAGCGTTTTAAGGTTAATGTGGATAGACATTTATCCTCGCGCAGTAATCATGAAGCGCGATAAGCTATCTGGCTTTGCGTGACGTTCTATACAAAAGAACACTGATGTTAGAAGATGTGGCGTGAGTTAGGCTGACTCTGAACTTCTCAGGCAGTGGTATAAGTTTTAAGAAATGGTTTGGACTAGATTTTGAAAGTCAGAATATATTGGAACGACTAAAAAACTTTAATTATTTAAGATTTCAAAATTTTGCAAAATTATATCATTCCCATACTTCCAAAACTCATTTCAAAGACCTAATATTACTCTCGTAATTATTTGCAATCTCCGTCCCTTTAAAATGCAGTAATCTATAATAGCTTAAACAGAAGTGAAATAAGCTAGCTCTTTTTATGAAAGAAACATCTGAAATGTATCGAGAATTTACTTTGTTAATAAGTCAGATTGTGATAAAATTCCATAGCTACTAAAAGTAACGCTATCATTTTTGTATTTTAAGTTTCATAGTTATAAATTATCAATTATTGCTAGACGGATGACAGAATGAGTGACATGCTTTCTTATGATGTATGTTATGTGTCAGGAAATATCAAGAAAACAATATCTCTGATTCGAAATTGTTTGCTATTACCTTCATTTTGCTATCATCATTGGATGAAGGCTATAATTATTCATAACCAAATTATTTTCAGGAATTAGTTGCAGAAATTTCACCAGACAACTTTCATAACTTTTCTTAACTTGACCCATCAGTTCAATAATAGAAAATCAATTTAATTCAGTTCTACTACTTTTTGATCCTGTAGTAACCATACCACCATGTTATATGGTTTGAATCAATGGCTAAAACAAGTAGTGTTGATTCAAAAAGGTGATCACAGGATAAGTTTTCAAAAGTCACATTAGTATCGAAAAACTAACGATTCATACATTAGTCTTTTCTACATCGTTCATTGCTTCTCTCTTATAATACGCGCGATACATCTCTGTATTGTTCGTTGCTTGGTCCTTGTAACTCTCTGAATTGATTTGTTTTCGCAGAATGCTACTTAGTTCTTCAACTGAATGAATATTTCTAGTTTTTTGTGCAACTATAATTCAACAAAAAGTGTGTCACCTAACAGTGAGGAGTCTAGTGATGATCAATTTTTTGCCACACATTATAGACAGTTATACCATAGATGCTTCTTGCAAGACTTTCAAAGTAGTTCCTTTTCAGAATACAGTGAAAGTCAATGCAGAAAAAACAATAAACAACCATGTACTGTATACTTAAGCCACTATCATTTGAAATATTCCTTAAAATAAAATCACTTTTAACACTATATTCTTTAATTGTATTGGTGGTAAAAGATCGAAAAGACTGCAAAAACAAGTTAAGACCAACTAGCTCTATTTATCAAGTCTGATATGTCACAATAACCAATTTGCTAGTAAACACTCATCTCCGACCGTCGCGCACGGTGGTGCTGCCTATTGTCAACTGAAGTCAAGGTCCTAACAACAAGGGAGGCACACTGCTGATATTAAGTGTATGCATAAGACCTGCTCTCAATTGCTCTCTACAGTTAGGCCGCCAGGCTATACTGACGAGTCTAGGCTAAAAACGATCTTTAGCGGCTCTTATGCATAGTGGAGAACATAGCTCAATTTGCTAATATCAATGTTGTAAGAATGAGGCCAAAGCCAAAAATGTACTCTAATGGACATATCAGTTCCTGCATTGGACAGTTCAATTCTAAACTCAGAAAATGTTCATTATTTCACAGACGCCGTCCATGTTTGCAAATCCCGTCGGCAGAAGACGGGCCCGGCAATTTGCAGAATAAAAACATCACTAGCGGTAGCGAACGTTGACGGTGCAACGTGGAAGTCAGCCAGCAACAACGGGCTGGCTGCAAACGCCACTTTGATGTGTTTATGTAAATTACAACTGGTATAAAATGAACAGGTGTGACAAGTGAGACATTATTCACGCCACGGACGGCGACACGACGTTCGGTTTCAGCGATTTTACGAGTGACTGGATCACCAAGTGCTGTTAGAGGTGCAATTTGAGATACCTTAGGAATTGATGAACATATCATTTTCAGCGGAAGTCGGTGGGATCACACTTGATTTTTTTTATTATACGCTTCTATTGGCTTGAGTTCTATATATGGCAATTACACAGGTTGACAGAAAAATGTTTTTTTATGTGTTTCTGTTTTAATGCACATGAATTCTGATTCCTTGCGTCGAACAAAAATTTAACTTTTTAAGTTTGCTTTTCCTTTATTTTACGTCTATGAGTAAGTTTTGAAGAATTTGATTGATTCTATGAACACTATGAGCTTAAATGGATGAAAGTCATTTATGTAGTGAACAACGGTGAATATTAGTGATGCAACGAATATTCGTATTAGCGAATATTCTCATGTCATTCGAACTTTTATTCGCAAAATTTTTGGATTCATTCGAAAGAAAAGCTATAAATAACTTTTAGTGAATGAGCAAACAAATCAACTTCTTGTGATTTTCATTACAAATCTTGATCCTCATAACTCATAAATGATGGATCCACACATTTATTCAATACTGATGAAACACAAGCCTGGAACAATCTTGAGGTAGTAGTTTATGGTTTTATCGGAAATGGTAGAGTTGACATTTATTTACAGTTGATTCGGACTATGCTGGAAGGCTTTGAAGCCCATGGGCTGCAGAATGTCCCTCAAATTAATTCAATGACAATATGGGAACCTATTCAGAACAGTGAGAGTATGATGAGAGTTATATTTAGGGTTTGATGAAAAAAAGTTCGTTCAAACATAATAAAATTACAGATATTTAATTTTGAAATATTTTTTTCAATTTTTTTGCATTCTTAAGGTATTGCGAATCATTGTCATGACCAACTAAGTACCATATATTGTAACATTATCAATGAATAAAAATAAAACTCATGGCAAAAATTCTTCACTTAACCCTGTATACATGTAAAACCAACGAAATTGTAGTAATATAAATCGACACCTTGTGATAGCATTCCTTGGTTAATGTTTCTTCGTTGTTTTCTTTTTCCTCCTTTTTTGTGTAATGTTTTATGGTGAGCTGGCCGTTACCACCAAATTGTTAGATATCGTTTTAGTATTCAGAAAGAAGCATCCTTCATAGTTATCACACATAAAAATGTATATTAGCCGGCATTCCTTTTCATAAAACTCTAATTGTAAGTATAACAGTTCATTTTAAAATTTATATTGCATTATATCCTGACAGTTTAAGATTCAAAAAATGTTTTTATTTACCGACTAAGTTATGTTGTATTGTTTTTAGCTATTCCTCCTGAAGAACAATAGCGAAATATACAGGTTTTAAGAATGAATGAGTAGTTCAAATTCAATTATCCAGACCGCATACCCAAGATACAACACTTTATATATATATATATATATATATATATATATATATATATATATATATATATATATATATATATATATATATCTGTGTGTGCATAATGTGTATAATATACCTTAGTTTTTTGTCGCTGCAGCCGAAAGTCTACAAAAAACTTTAGAGCATGATATTCCGATCAACAACCCGACGACCGGTGGTTTTTTTATCATATCAGTCGGGTTGTTACGTCGGACGGGAAATGATTATAGGAAAGGTTTTCGGGAGTCTATCGGCAAATAATTGTAAATCGTGCGTGTGATGTGTATTGTGCATGCCGTTGTTACTGTTAATGCTGGGTGAGTCTTAACAATTGTTGCGTATGTTTTAGAATAGATTCTGTATGCAGGCTATCTCTATGACTTTTGATGCTGAATCCGATTATCTAATATCGTTAGGCGAACCTCATTGAATATGTAAAAATGTCTGTTGAATGTATAGAAATGCCTCTACTGGAATGCTTTCAAAGATATAGTACCTTACATCATATAACATATGCTTTGTACCGATTAGGCTGCCTATGTGCTAAAATAGATACTGTTTAATTTTCGAGATTATACAAACTCAATTGGAATAAGTTTCCTACAATATTTTTTGGTCATTATCTTTTTAAGCACTCAGAATTGATATAAAAAATACTATAACATTATTTTTCGCATTTTTAAATGTTTTCAAATCTTAATAAAAACAATATTACCTGTTAAAGATAGTTTTTAGAACACTTTTGTTTCGTGAAAAATCTAATCAACATTACTCTAAAAATCAATCGACCTTCATAAGTTATTTTGATTATTCGTTTAATATTAAGCGAAATCTGCTGTAGTTTTTATTTTTTACAGTAGTTCCTTGGCGACAATTCAACAGTTTTATGTCATTCAGCTAGTAATAAATATTTCTTTATGGAGACTAGATAACATTCAAAACATTACACTACTCATTAATAGTTTATTCATTTTATTTTAGTCTAAGGTCTAAATCACGAAAATACATGACAACAAAGTCTGTCGGTCTACCTGTCTCTATGACTGTCTGTTAGTTTTTCTGTACCTTTTTGCACTTTTGAGATACGATTAGAAACATAAGATAATTGAAGAAGTTAGTCCTAGTAAATATTTGTACATTTTCATATAAGTCATCAACTAAAAAGAAACAGTATGTTGTTACAAACTATATAAGTTAGTAATCTTTATTAACAATAAGGTCATGAAACACGTTCACCTATTTAGCAGATGTTCAGAAAATAAAAGGAGATGGTGATAAATATCTTAATTTGTCACGATATTACGACACTTTCGTGTGTGATCTGACTTCACATACACGCAGATATCACTGGCTAGCTACATAATGATATTATTACTATTATCCATCGGCCCTTGCTTAGGGACAAACTACTACGTGCCAATCGATATGTCTGTCTGTCTGTCGGCCTGACTATCTGTCTGTCTGTGTAGGTCAGACTTTTGATCTGCCTGTTGTAAAACTCCGAAAAACAGGGTTAACGCGAGTTCGTTCAATTTAAGCGCTTAAAATGAGACTTCGTTAAATACATCGAAGGATGATATTTCGAAGCGAAAACAATAGTTCCAGGTCGTCGCAGGTACCGAGTTAATCTATTTGACTTCATTTTTGTCTCATAGTGTAGATCCAAACGCGTGGCCACGTGTCGAAGGGTGGACCAAGGCATAGAAACCCGTTATGCAAATAAGGTTGTATAGTCACCCCTTTTGTACGAACTTCGAGCTGGTCTATCAGAGACCGAATTAGAGGAAGGGGATGGATTGGCCATATAAGGAAAACGGAAATAGATCTGCGTTGATCAACGCATATTTCTTGGAGTGAATTATGTCATAGCTTTTTTCTGTCACATATTTTAATTGATTTATCCGTAAAATATACGAGAAAAATATATGATATGTGCAACTGTTACAACCAAGCAGTACAAAACAGTGTCCCTATGTGATATTTATCTATATTGAGAGTAATTCTTATTCCATACCTAAATACAATTATAATCAATATGTTCCTCAGATATACCAGAATAGACTCAAAATACATAACTTGCTTTTCTCCGCAAGATGGAGTTTTTGATACATAAATTCGCATTTAGAAATCCGAAAAGAAGACCCAGTGCACGATTCGAACCCGCATCTCCCGATGTCATGTCGGGCGCTCTGACCAACTGAACCAACTGGTCAGTCGTTACAGAGCGCGGATGATAGACTCAAAAGATTTCATTATTTGACCGACGTTTTGGCGTCTATTTCACATCATTCTCAGGACAAAAAATTTGTAAAAAAAATATAAATCTTAAAGAAACATGTCAATCCTTAAGACAGTTCTAGTTTGATAAAAGGAAAGTTGTAAAACCACCACAGTAATAAAACATCAATGGCTGAATAGAATAGATGGAAATTAGGCTTAGAAAAATGTTGAAGCGCTAATAGATTTAAACATATTACTTATTTAGGTTAAAGCATACGCAAAGCATACGTGATTTACTTAATGATGAGATTTACTAATGATGAGTATATGCAACTATGCACACCAACGGTAGATAATTCACTTGTTATTGATTTTCCAAAATATTCTTGAGTGTTTTGTGTTTTTTGACCAAGAAAATATGATATCTCATGTTGATATGGAAGTTTGCCTATTTGGAATATCTGTATCTTTGCATTTCAATTTAATGTAACCATTAATTATTTTAATTTTTAAGTAGGTTAAATACTCTATTTTTCATCATCATCATGTATAGTTCAACTTCTTTGCACCTATTTCCAATATTTATGATTTTGTTATTCACATCTCAGTCCTAAGTAAGGCGTAAAATAAATGCTTGAACGTTGACCAATTGAGGATAAATCCTCTTCATCTATATGGTATACTAAAAACTAATAATAGTAAATGTGGCAATAAGCAGCACCTAATTTGAATGAAAAAAATACAACCTCATGATAATTGAGTGTCGAAAGAGAGGTTTATTCCATTAACTGGAGAGGGAGCAATAAAAGTGGAGATTTGGTGTAAATCTTGGTACCATGTGCAGAAAATACTATTATTTAGTTATAGAGGCTTGTATCTATCCTAATCCTCTCCCCTTTCATCATTTGGCCATACAAATTACTGGCTACATAGGAAACAAAGGCGGCCTAAAACGTAACATCTGAAGCGCGTTTTCGCCCGAATCATAATTATGATCTAATCCCGTGAATTCCCTACGGCCAATGCGATAAAACGCAGCTCATTTCAGAGTAGGTACGGTGAACAGAGCAACCGAACAAAATTTCCGTATTGCGCTCCAGAAGCACTACATTTTATCCATCGGTGAACACATTTCCCAGCATTCCAACCCACACAACCTTGACGTTCTCCAAAAGAAAAATTTTGGGAACGGGCGATATCGAAGTGTTGTCAGTTCGACCTGATAACGTTTGTTGTACAGGTGATTACTTACTCCAAACTTTACATTGTTTTTTAACACGTAACTGTAAGAAAGACAGTTTTATTTGTGAAACTGTCTGTTGAATACACGATAATTTTGCCTGAGTAACCTTTAGCTTTTATTTGACAGGATCTGTTAAACCCATACATCTCAAACATTACAAACCTGTCATTTGTAGAGACAAATCTCGAACCGCGATAGTTTATTATGACACATCTGTTTTCAACGGCCTTTTTTCGCTAAACAATGAATCTCATAAAAGTAAATGAGTCTATTTTTTAAACAAAACAATGCTACTGCATATAATAATCCTGTACCCCATTCGGCTGCGTGATGCTTGCATCACTGTAAATAAAAACGGATAAATCCGGATGAAAAATTCCGGTGTAATATACTGCAACGTTAACGCAAAATGAACAAAAAAAGAACAAATGCAAATAGATAATATAAATGCATGGAAGTTAGTTCAAACAGTATGTGTGAGTGCATTAGTACGTTTTAC
This sequence comes from Bruchidius siliquastri, assembly GCA_949316355.1. Classification (NCBI taxonomy): domain Eukaryota; kingdom Metazoa; phylum Arthropoda; class Insecta; order Coleoptera; family Chrysomelidae; genus Bruchidius; species Bruchidius siliquastri. The sequence goes on along the minus strand of OX438533.1, from coordinate 36,243,274 downwards.
GTGATGGGTTACAATCAAAATATGTACGTAATAATGCCTTCGCATATTTTATTATTAGGAAACACTAGCCCAAAATTGTTCAGCAGAAATTACGATATAATGCCTAGCAATTTGAAGTTTTATAATAGTAACTGTTCTGTAGCTGACTTGTGTGAGCTATTTTTATTTCTCTTTTGTTTTCCCATTACTCAATCACCTACGATGAATTGTTTTTAACAAGGACTATTCTCGTGAGACTCGCAGTCATATTACTCTCCATTCTAGGGTAATTTGTTATCTCTGCTACCATAGACAGCAGACAGTGTATTTTTTTGCTCACATTATCATTCAATCCTAGAAATTGTAGCTGATCAATTTGTTGAACCTTCAATTTCCCTTCAAATTATTATAGACTTATATTCACTACTGCAATCAATCCATGAATGTCATTTAGGTAATTTTAACCTATAAACACCAGGCCTAGAACCTCAGTCTGTCGATCTGTCAGTCTGTATGGACTTTCTTGTCACCACACAATCTCAGTATTTATCACGTATTTTCATTAAACTTGGGGAAGGGGCATCTGGCACCATTATTAGGCAGAACCCGAGCTGTTAGGAGTTATGACTTGGTAAAGAAGCCAATGGGCAGCGAATCTTCACAAATTTACCTCGGTGGGTTAGTAATGCACAACCTAAATGCTCCAGGTTATACTGACGAGTCTAGGTTAAATACGAAATATGCATGCCTTTAGAAGGTCACATGTATAGTGGAGAGCATATAATCAAATAACATTATTGGAGATCTAGACAGGATACGTGAAAACAACATCATCAAATGCTGCCACTCAAAAATGACAAAATACCCAAAAAAAATTTGCCTGTTTTCCATTTTGATAACAGGCTGATGCAACTTCATTTGCATTATTCAAAAAAAAAGTAATTCGATTAATTTACACACCCTCAAATTCAACTAATCTACAAAATTAGGACGGCTTCACTAAAGAGCCAAATTTTCCGAAGTACCTAGGAGTTTTAATTTGCAATATGAACTTTTTTTCATTCATCCGGTTCGCAAAATTATTACGCGGAAACTATGCAATTAATTTTTATGAAATTTGGCGAGATAATTTTTTACTCAAATCTTGAAAAGTCCTACTACAATGTTAGTACTCAAAACAGAAGTTGCAAGGAAATTTTTGTGCATATATTCTTTTCTACTTTTGACTATTTTTGCAATATTAAAAATGTACTTTCCGATTTTAAGCCAGCCTGATGATGTGTCAAATTTAATTCAGAAACATTTTTTCCATTGCAATTTCCTCTAAACTAAATATTTCTTTGGATATATCAGATGAAAGAAAAAAAATAACATTTTAGCGATGTTTTTTATTATTTTTCTGGACATAATTTCAGCACATGTTTTTGAACCGGCGCCAAGGCATAGTGAAATTATCATTTCTGGTAATATTTTGGACTTCAAAAATCCAAAATTTTTCATCAGAAGGAACACATTCAATCTAAAAGAGATGATATCAGTTTTGAAATGCAAAGGAATATGAATCATAAACAATAGCCGCAGCTATATGTATACGTATTTTACATATTAATCCCCTAGAGTACGGGAAATTTGGAAGCACAGAAAATCTTATTTCAAATCTAGGAATACACTCATAATAAAACCCACCTTTATGCATGCCGGTGTACTTATCTTTCAGCACCGTGAACTCGTAGATCTTTCCAAACTCCTCGAACATTGGTCTCAAATCGTTCTCCTCCAAGTGTCTAGGTATCTGACCAACAAACAGCTTGATCACATCCTTACTACCAGTCGAAGGAACAGCTGTTTGCTGTTGCTGTTTTGCAGTTGATTCCATGGTCGGGGATGACTGGATCAACATGATATTACCAACACCCCAACTCTAATTTTCCACCCCTACACAGACTATATCGATTTTCCAGAGATGCACACTGGAGGGGACCAGAAAAATACTGTGCACTAATAACACTCACGCAGTTTCAAACACACGATGGACCAATCCAGTTATAGATTGGACATTCACTAGTAAACACACCTTGTCAAACTTCTCCAACCAGGAATAATGGCACTCAAATACAGAATCACAAGAGTTGTTCTGCTGAAGTACTTTCGTGGAACCGCAAATCACAAAAACAACTCGCCACTGCAGCTATGCTCAGCAACAACCAATTCCAGTTTATTTTGCTTGAAGCTCCTACGTTTCGGTGAGAGTTTCACTTGCAAACTGTTGAGGAAGTGACTTGACACCAGTGTTACGAAAGTTTCTACTTCTACTACTATCTTTGTGTTGATTTAGATCAGTTCCGCTCTGCCTGATCTAAGCTGGATGAATTCAAATTACAATCGTCTGCTTCTAGAAACTATGCGAAAGTTTCAATTTATTCTTGAGGTTCTCTTACGATAGGAACTATGGATATATTGGTGTTTAATGTCAAAGCCAGTGTGCCAAAGCTTTTTATACCAGAAGTGAACTTCCACCTGTTGGCATAGCAGTCGATTACTTTTGTTTCGTCAAAGGTAACTGGATATTTTTGGGTTACGCACTGTAGTCTCAGTATTACATACAACACAGTGCCTAGTAGATATATTGCACAGTTCTCATTGCTATGGCCTGTCTTTGTATTGCACGTGGTCTGTAGTGATTATAATTAGTTGCACAGTAGTCCTGTTGCCTATATTGCGATGAAAAAGCAGATAACTTTTTATTGCACAATTTATAACCTAGTGAACACTGTTCTGGTGGATTTAGCTCAGTCTTGTATCAAGAACGAATATAGAAGCGTAACGGATACAACAAAAAGTGCTTGAGAACGTGCAGAATACCGAAAAGTGAAGCTTGTGTTTGGTCTAAACAACTACCACGACCACGACACGAGGACAAGACGAGTCCACTTCCACGAGACAACAACACAACACGAACACTGTCAAGTCTTGTGCTCGTGCAGTTGCATCGTGCTCGTCGGATCTCTCCCCCTGGCCAATGAAGAGGTGTAGGGGTGTAATACAGAGCAGGGGGCACCCCCGTCATAGCGGCGTTTGGCTGACTCATTCTGTGCGTCCCGATCGCCCCCTTACCTTGCCTCCCCCTCGACAACCCCACGAGGGGGTGCGTGTGTGCGGCCGACGTTGTGTTTACGTCGCGAAAAGCGCGGGTCTTTTCATGCGCTGTTGCCAAACTTCTCCGCTTTTAATATTTATTTCATTTATTTTCTGTAATGTTCTGAGCGAGACATTAATGAACAGTGATGCGTCAGTTGTATTTCATAGACTGTTCAGTGCAGAACTATCGGACATTTGCCTAAAATTGTTTATGTTTTCGTATATGGGGCAGAGAAAGGAAGATTTCAGCCGCTGCAGACACCAACGCGATGTGACCGGCGTGAAGCAATATTAAGTCGTGAGAAGTCTCGCTTGCATGAATAATTATGCCACGGTGGAGCACCTACACTGGGCTTACTGTCATGGCGTTAGTCGTTATTTATTAGTTATTCAACCTCTGAGGATTTGGAAATTCTGTCTGTCTGTCTGTCGGTTGATCTGCCGGTCTGCTCTGTAGGTCTGTTTGTCGGTAGGTTGGAGCATCGTCCATGGATTGTCAATCATCTATGTAGCGAAAATTACCACACAAATGTTCAATCGAGCCAATAAAGGATCCATATTCATGATCGTATACTACTAGGAACGGGTGCTACTTTCGTTTATTTAATTTTAACATAGGAAGTTTATGTGTTTGATGTATGGTATTTATCATCATTCCCAATGTATCCGGTGGTTGCAAGGATTTCGAAATTTGGGAATTTTTATAATAAGGGCGACAAGAAATTATTTCAAAGTTCCTGAATTGCTTAAAGATTTTTGCACAGACGTCTGAAAATGTCACTTCACCTTCCGCGTCATAGGCGACAAAAATTTTGTGTTTAAAATTTTTAATATTTGATATAATAGGTATTTCTTACATTATGTGGCATACATATAATAAAAATAACATACAATTTTTGCAGGCTGTTCAACCTCAATAATCGCTGTAACGATTTTTATGAAATAATTAAACTTTAGATCTGAAGGTAGCCCTAAATTACATCGTTTCATTGTATGTAATGACCACAGGAATTTAAGGAGGCTTTGTAAATATGGACACAAACTTTTATTTGACAACACCCGAAAATATCCAAGAGAATCAAGAAACAGCATAGACGTAATTTGGAGAAGAACAATGCACCGATTTTCTAAAATATAGCAGCATTACTTGACCCCATAGAATAACGCTCCACAGTGGGGTAAAAACTAGAATTTCTAGGCGAAACAAAACAGTAGAATTTTCTCTCGCAAAGAATATTTATATCATTGCTATTCAGCTAGCAAAACATTTTTTGAAGAGATTGGTTCGACGGACCAAAAAATCAAGGCGATTTTCGAGTTAGCTAATTCCAAAAAAGGAAATGGAATTCAAAATGGTTGTTTTTTTATGAATTGGTTTGACCGACAAAAATTTTATCAGCGCGCACACTGCAACACAAAAAAAACCATCTCTGCGATACAAAATTTTATACTCCTTACAAATATCCTGATGTTGTAATATGGCAGGCTCTACTAGCATGACACACTTTTCCGAACTTTTGAAATTATTTAGTTTGAAAGTGGTAGAACCGCGTCTCGGCATTTAATACAAGCAGCTGTTAGTTATGTACATATTTTACCCAAATATCGTTTGCCATTCCTTCAGGAAAGCTCTATATAAAACGACGCAAAAAATACCAATCAATAGTTACTTTATTCAACATTAAAAACGGATTTCGTGAAGCAGTAGAACGCATGGTTACGATTCACATAACACGACAACTTGAAACAGCTGTTTCGGACAAAACATAGGTTACCGCACTATAATTTTCAGGAACTAACCATATAACGGCCCTTCTGAATGATACCTTAGATCCGGTTTGAACCGGCAATTTCGGAATCGCACCACGGTACGGCCATAGTTACTGAAGTTAAGCGATGGCAAAATTTTAATCAATGTAGTAATACTAATTATTAAAAAAGTGCAAAGAACATATTGTCTCAAATACAAAATACTTTTCGGATCACTTCCCTAGTTTGTAAAAGATTGCGTCTACTCAACTCTCCTCGAAATGGGAACTAATTCCATCCTTTACATTTTATTCCAAAACAACCTTACAACACCATTAGTGATTTGGCCTCTCGCGGAAAGAAACAAATGATTACTGTTGACAGCGAAACGCAACAACATGTAATTCAATCACGCACAATAACCTCCATTGAATCGAGCAGGTCCGGAACATCGCCCCTCGTTCTTCGTCCTTCACCCTGCGGTCACTGCGCCCCCTCACCGCCCTTGGCGGCCATCTGAATGCACAATACGCATTGCGCCGTTGCCAGATCTCAGGTTTGTCAGCTAGTATCATAAAGTTCGATCTATAAGCTTGTCCACATTGGCAGTTCATTGTTCGTACTCTGGTCAGTTCTATTATTCAAATCATTGTTGGTTAGTTTTGGATGAGCTTATATTTTCGTATTCAGCTCAGTGAATATGTGGTCGAATGCGTTAAGGCAGAACAGGGGGATTGAAGAAACAAATTGAAGGGTGAAGAATCTTAATCACGCCACATCTGAGTCGATCTCACCTCAACAGCGCAGCATCTGGAAAAGACACGCCGCCCTGCTAGAGTTACAAACATACATACATACACGTGGAGCCAATGAAAGGCGAGTTAAAAATATATCTATCTCATCTGTAATAAAGATACTTGAAATTGTGGATAATGAACCTTACGTAAAAGACGTGCTTAATATAAAGTGATGAAAGTTCGCCTTGCTGGATGAAGATGTGTTCAGCAGTTCGCAGCGAGTTGGAAAAACTACCAAACAATTAACTATTTTTTACTGAACCCAGTTAAGGGTGTGATGTGAACATTTATCTTCAAGTTTCGCAAAGTGTGGCACTGCCCTTTGACATTTTTATGTCGTTATAGAATAAGTTTACCCTTATTGACAGATGTCGTAGGACCCTGTCTTCGAAAATATCCTAATGGGCAGCGCCACTCTGCGCAATACTTAGAGATAAATTCCCATTTAGTCAATATGAACAGCTGATATTTTGACCGGCCCAAGTGATCTCCCTGTACTTCTAGATAAGATTCTTTGATAGATCTCTCAAGCCGGACAATCTGATAGAAGTAAAGAAAAGTATCTTTCATCGTGAGGTTTCTAAAATGTTTTCAAGAGTACCCTAAATTCAGTTTTCAAGTACCAATTACCTCCGACTTGAAACAGTTCACCAGGTTCTACCAAGCTGTTTCGCCTCACGTTTAATTGAAGCATTTTATGGATCCGATAGATTCATCTAGGTCGCGTTAAACATTCAAACAGCAACAGAGGCAATCGACTAATCCCTCACCCTACAGTAGGATACAGAACTTAAAGATTGATTTCTGCAGTGATGCAAATGTGTGTGCAATCTATTTATCTATTCTATTAACTACAACCCCTATAGAAATACAAATACTTCTTGAGATAAAACTGTGTAGTTTATCTACAATTTATAGGAGCAGACAATTTTGGAGACAGGTTCAATTTAAACTAATTGTTTTACACCATTTTATGCCAACATCCCATGGACAGGTCTCATTAAACATTTAAATCGATCGACAAATGTGTCGCCCTAGCAGAGAATGCTAAATACGAGTAGCACTAATAATTGATCCTCACATTTTTGGTACTTGATTGACGGAATTGATACCCCTGTTTAATATATGAATGAACTTTATTGCTGAACTAAACAACGTGCCAGGTCAATAAGCCAATGACAAATACTACTATTCTTTTGTGTAATTTGACAAATATATTAACCTTGAGATTAATATCTGCAGTTCTGAATGGAATGGGGCTAGAATGCTAGGATCAACACAGTACTACCTTCAATGTTTGCAGATTATACGAGTAATATTGCTCAAAGATGGGTTTAAGAGTGACATATTATTACTGGAATGGCTATGAAATAATGTCGTTAATGACCAATGGACACCGTCATCTCTTTCCTACTATTTTCTACAGGTGTCCCTCTATGTCCCCAGAATCCATACACCTCCAAGATACCCACTTTACGTACACATCGTTCCGGTGGCATTTCCACTTCTAGCAAAGAGTCCAGAAACGGTCAATCTAGACTTTGACCCAGTTGCAGGAGCGGCTCTTGAAGAGGATTTTTCCAACTGTCCATGGTCATGTATGTTATGGAAGATGCTCTAAAATTAGCAGATGATGGAGAAAATCAATTAGACGAACAAAGAGTGCTTTCAGAAAAAAATAAATTGCTGACACAGTTTTTAAATTACTTTGTAAAACAATGGATGCAAAATACAAACGTACCAATTACAATGTGCAATTGCTACAGAAAAAGACATCGAACTAATAATGGAGCTGAAAATCGTAATCACATCAAACCAAGATCTAGAAACGGAATAAAATGTTTTAAATAAAAAGCATCAAAGGAAAATGCGCTTAGAATTTAGAAGGTGTTGAAAGGAACAAGTATATAAATTTATACGAAGAAATAGAAAGAAACGCATCTGCGTATGATAATGACAAACACATAATTGTTTTATGAAAATGTCTTACATTATTCAATCAGATTAATAAAAAAAATTGAATAGAAACAATAAAATGTATTTTTTAAACCACTAGTCCTGATATCACAATAATGTCAAGACTAACAGTCATAGGTCTGTATTAAAAAGTGTGAGGGAAAGATGCAAGAAAGAAGAAAAATAATAATAATGTTTTATCTTACAATAAACAAAATATATTTATCAAAGGTGCGATAAAAATATGTGTACGCATATTGGTTACCTTTTTTATTTTCATACGCCGAGTCAGGTAGAAACTAATGACCTTTAATGGTTCAGGTAAAAAAAAAGTGTACACAAAGCGAGTATATACGCATTCTGGTACCTTTATAAATGATACGGAAACGATGAGATAAATGGCATCTCTCAAATTATTGCGGGAGATCATGTTTTCGAAGAAAATCTCTTGATTTAATGATGCAATCTCATAACCTCATCCTTCTGTGTTGCTTGAATTATGAATATGGAGAACAAACAAAACGAAATTATTCAGTTTCTGATTTGGCAGCCAGTAATCGTAGTGGGCTAAAGTGAAAAGCGCCTAATTAGTTTTTTTCATAAGGGGGTTAGTTTGTTCTGTTCTGTTTTAGCGACTTTTACTGGCAAATTGTATCAAGTAAGTTGACTCTATATTTCACGAGCAGTTGTATTGAAAATGTGAACTGAGAAGATCTATATGCTGACTTGCCTGCACAAATTCGTTCTCACTTAACGATGGAAGGGGTGGGGATAGTCTTTGATAAAGTGCTTCTAAGTAATAAAAATACAGTAATCTAGCAAAACAATAATTATGCAAAATAAAGTTTTTTTACGAGAATTCTTCTACTTCCAGTAGTAGTGAACATTTTGATTCTGCCTACGATTTGCCAGTAATACTGCCCTCTAGGCTTCAAATTCAAACCAATACAGTTTCCATCATTATTTTCCGTCTTCAATCAATCACTGTAAATTTTGGAATATGTACGGCTCCATTTCCTGAGTCATTTAATTATTGCCGAAGGGTACTTAGCCTGGAATCCGAGATATTTCCAAATTACAAAGTTAACTGCTCGGCAGCTCTTATCTGCAGACGATATAGGCCGCCTTGAAAGATTTATTTACCCCTTCGATCGGATATACTGCGCTAGGGAGTGGCTCGAAGGTTTCTTAATTTGTCTCCATGTCGCTGAAACAGACTTGGAATGAAATACTGCAACCAAACAAATAATATAGTGTCAAAATCATTACATGGATGAACGTCATAAAGTAGAGTTTGTGGTCCTCTATTCTACAAACGTCATTTATTCAGTTTTATTCTCATACTCATAGTTAATCCTAATGTATAACAAAGATTGAGTTGCTTTTTCTCACAATCTGGAAAACCAGTACGGTTTCATTTCATTATGCAGACTCTAACACAAAAATGGCGTCAAGTAGGTTGATGCTATACTTCACATACTAAGGTAGATATCAGTTTAGACATAATAATTTGGTCGTGTTATAGAGGTACTTCTAGAGTAGAATTCAAAAAAAATATGTCTATTATGGTCTTAAAAATTCCCAAAATTTCCATATTCCATAATTTCCAAAATTCAATTTAAGTATTTCAGCAGCTCAAAAATTCTACCACATAACCTTCAATAAACTGATACAACTATAAGTAAAATATTCAGTGGTTTGTTATCTGCAGTAAAAGCCGCTAAAACAGAACGAAACAAATTAAATCCCTTTAGAAAAAAAGCAGTCCACGCCCTAAAGATACCTTAAAGCACGAAAAAAAATCAATTGATATAATTTTTTAAGCATCCTAGCCTATCAAAAATTGAGGAGTAGTATCGGGGTTAAGGGATGAGTTTACATTCAAAAATGACGTCAGTTTACCTGAGGACGATTCAAGTTGGTAAATCAATCGAAACGTCGCGACATTCAAAATTATATAGACAATGAAAGTCCACGTTGTCTACAAATTTCAAACAACAGCAACCCTAACCACCCACACCCGCACTATAAAAGAAAGTGTAGCCCGGATTTTTCTGAGCAATAAATATATTGACCATTTTTTTCTCATTTCAGTTTTTGGTGAATAGTTTGACTACACTATCACAACTTTTACCCGAATCGAAAATACTGGGACGCCATCTATAAACCAAACAACCATTCCCAGAGAACTTCGGACTGAAAGTTTTTTGTCTCTATCCTTCCTTCTCTGCCTATGTTGCCACTTTCATTCCATTATCGACATGTTGACTCTGTCCCCGACGGATCCTGCAAAATTTACACGTTCCCTTCGAGTTGGGAGGCTCGGCTATGTCCGATTCCGTCCTTGTTAGTTTGACCAAACACCGACGCCAGTCACGCTACCAACCGAGATCGCAGAAAAGTTTCAATCCATTCCCAGAACTTGACTCTGTTAACTTTTACCAGTCGCGCACTGTTTTTCGCTAATGACCAGTGGTGCACAGAGAAAAAATATCTTTTCTCAACAAAATATGCCTTCTTGGTATAACTATGAGGACATGAAGAGTCTATGAATTAAAATCAACCATAACATGTCATGGCACGATCTTGAGTCTGGCCTTGCTAGGTCGGCATCCCAGAAGCTGGGGTTTCTCTTTCGCTCCAGGAAAGACTGCAGCCACAGTATTTCTTTCTGAGGTGGCAAAGATCATTATCGCAGATCAAATTTCTTGGCTAGCGGCACCTGAATTTTCCCAACAACAACCTAGCTGGATCGCGAATGCGAATGATGCGCCTCTTTACTTTATTACTGAACTTATAATAAAGTTTGCCAAGCTGGCACTTCGAATAAAAGCGTGTTTAGGGCAGATATCGCGACAGGCCGTGGTAGGGCTGCTTGCAAGCGCGGCACGGCCAGGAATAATAAAATTTTCAGACATACTTTCATCGTCCTCGTTGCATCGCCTGCTCTTTCTTGCTACGCGGCTTCTCGCGAGTGCTAAATTGAATCCAGGGCGTTACATATTTACTGTAGAAAGAAAAAGGTGACTGTTCGTTTTCTGAACGTTTTTTCTCCTGCCACACTTAGGTACACTGAGAGAAACTTATTGAGTGTATGTTCTCCACTATACATCAGACCTGCTATAGACATGCATGTTTCGTCTTTAGCCTAGACTCGGATGGTATATACTTAATCCAATCAATGCCCATCCGATAGAGAGCAACATTTGGAGATTAGTTGAAAAACCAATTCCAAGTTTCTTTTTCAAAAGCATTGCTTCGAGTTTCTGATTTTACAACATGCTTGTTGTTAGGGAATTAAAATGCATGCGGTAATACATAACAACGTTATTGACAATCTGTCTGATGGATGAAGAATGGTGCCTGGTCTAGGGTTTCCAAACATCTGGCTTGAAGTGGAACAGTTGTTTTTTATAACAAAGGGGCAGTTCGCACGAAGACACTGTAAAATCACCACGGTCACAGATACAGACTGATTTTTATCGACTTAAGATTAGTTATTAATTATGACGATTTGCTGTTAATCAATCATAGATAGAATTCAATCCAAATATATCGAGTGTAAACGGTCCACATTTCGCATGACATTAAGACACGCAACACTTTAATTGTGATATTTTTTTAATTCCATACCTCGTACTTCACGTATTATATGCGTATTGGAGAGAAAAAAATTAAGTACCTCATGTATGGATAACTATTATAATACACCAGCAGTATAACACTCCCTATTTTGTTATGTGTATGCGCCCAAATACAGCTTTGCACAAAAATTTCAAAAAGAAATGAGAATTTGTTTATACCTTTGTTTTGCACCAATTCATAAAATTATAATTAATATCTAAATATAAACTTCAAACGGAAATAGGTTACTTTATTAAATGAAGATTATCTTGCAGCTTGAAAAGTACCAAGTCGATCTACTTGACTCCATTTTGAATGAATCATCTCTAGAATATCATAGAGATTAAACTGCTCACCCATTGTATTTGGATTAAATATTGCAATGTTAAATAGAAGATAACAAAACCGCATGCATTTTTTCATTCTCTGAGATAGTTTCAATAAGATTATGCATAAAATAGGGCGAGCTTGGTGTATGTTTTCGTCTTCTACTTTACTTGTATACAAAGTATGTTTTATATGTTGATCAAATATCATGCCATTATATTATGCCACATCTCACACTCTCCATTTACGCCATCCACCTGAATAATTTTATAATGTGGTTGTTTTGATCCAGGACGTTCATACGTCTGTCACACTGGTCCCATATATTGATACATTTAAAATAGTATGAACTGAATGCACTTCCCTTCCATTCTACAATTGTATCGCTGTAGAACAAAATGGTGGAGTACCATTACCTCTGATTTCAGTTATCATTTTTCCCTCATGAACCAAGCACCATCTCGCTAACACCGTTTAATTAACCACTCCCATTCGGCAATTTATTATACATAGCCTGGTCCAATTAGACCTCAACTGATACCTGACCGCTGTCATCAGAAGAAATAATAAAATAAGGGCATAGAGATAAAAAAGATAAAGGAGATGGCCAAATGATCGGTTACGCTTGATACGAGTTTCTATGGCAACATGACTTTTTTCTGGAGAACCGAATGTTGTACTGTAAAAGCTGAGCACATTGGATTCAGCGGCCAAATTGTCCATTGGATAGAGTCCATTAATAAGTATTCCTCTTTTTCGCATTGAGACATTTCGTTGGTGCCCATTTGCAAGCGGGATAAACAGTAAAATGATCTCCTAGCTCCTCCGTTAGTTTCCTAAACCCACTCACATCCAGCCCGGAAAACGAGGCCAGATTCGTAATTACCGCCTCAGAATTACCCAGGAAAGAAGTTTTTGTCCGGTTTTTGGCTCTCCATATGGATTTTTTCAGAAAATATTTTTTCCTGGTCATCAAAACTTCGCGTCGTAGCGTAAATGTGATAACACCGTTGGATTCAGCAAGAAATGTCACATCGGATAGATCCCAAAAGTAAGAGGAAAAGCCGTTTTCATACTCGACATAGATATCAAAGCAGACATTCGAAAATCGCAAAAAAATCTACCTTGCAGAAATTTAAGGTCGCAAAATTTCAACGACGAAAAATCGTGTCCTGGCTAATTCAGGGGCGCTGATCATGATCAATTTTAGGCCTGGACCCAAGGGGTTCGCTCGTCGCCAAAGGGAGGTTCCAGAATCGAAGCGAAAATCGGCAAAAAATGGTTTCCTTTCGGAAACGACACATTAATGCAAAATACATCGAAAAACTGGAATAACTAACCCATTTATATATTGCTACGATCAGAAGTCAAAAAATGTAATTTCATTAATAGGATTCCATCAGCTGTTTTGCCCGTCATTAACGGAAAGGAGAAAAATACAGTGTCATAATGTAACTGAGCTTCTTTTTTTTCAAGAAATTCAAATGTTGGCCCTGAGAAGGGCCGATTGTCGTTACTGGTTGTTTTCAAGTATGCAATCTATGCGTTGTTCTCGGTTTTTCCAAGCAACAGTATAGCCTGAATGTTTGAAGGGATTTCACATTTAGCGATTGTTACGGCGTAACTTGTTCAATTTCTCGTCGTTTCTAATAGCCAGCAGCAAATGACGAGGAATTATATACATGTCTGTTTTCTTATCACAAGCCGCATTTCCAGCCAGTTCCAATACTTCTGCTGCCAATTATTCCACAACTCTTACTTCATTTTTGGACATCTCCAGGATATCAGAATTATACTGATTTCTACTGATTTTCTCAGCCACATCTACTGATATCGCAAAAATACACTTGGCAACACTGTACTCCAAAATAAGGACATTTTCTAGAGCATCTTTCAAGATGTTGTAAGTTCGACCTCTTAGATTTTTCTAGTATTCTTTGTACTTTGGGTGTTACTATACGATATAGTTCAGGTCGACTATTCAGTCATTTTCCTTCGATGTTCCAGAGTGTGGAGATCCTTTGTAAGGTCAGTCGCGTCTAATCTGGATTGAGTCCAGAAGCTTCAGGCAGTGTTTCGAAGAAGCAGAAGAGCAGCGACATGTCTCAAAACATTCATTATAGAAACTTACTGATATATTATGTGGTTTAATCTTCAGGACCTAATGGGAAGCCCGCAAAACTCTCATGAGTTACCAATATGCCTCGACTATTACTCGCCCAAACGAAACTAAAAATCATCCAATTTAAATTACTGTCCGAATGTGAGAAGCAGACCATGTCACAGTAATTGCATGTAACGTTTCCCATTTTAACTAAAATTTAAATATATTTTGATGAAAGCCTCTCATGTAATTATACCTAGAGTCGAATTAAATTTTATTTATATGTGAATTATTGGATGCCGCTATAGGCAAGCCTCGCACGTCCGGTCCCGCTTCGCTAATGTGGTATTAATTAAATTTCAGCATCAAATTCTCTCAAAGGGACTAATCAATATTACCACACTTCCATTATTGTCCTTCCAGAGCTGCCGCTGTATTACGTCATTTCTAGTGTGCTGGGTTTGTCCATCTAGAAACATTTCAAATAGCGATTTTCATTATGAAATATAGGCTGTGGAATGCTCTCATTTCAACCTTCAAAATTTAATTTTATTCAATTGTTTTACTTCGAAATAGGATGCATAGATAGCCGAAACGTCAGTAAATTTTATTCTATAAATCTATGTAGGTTTCGATTATCGCCCAATTAAGGCACTTTGAAGTTAAACGAGTTTGAGTATCACTCGCAAAGCGGTAAAGTTACTTGAATGAAAATTAATGACTACATGCAAATAAAAAGAATCAATCCTTTTTTTATGTTAATTTCACAATTTGTGTAATTAACACACAATTTCCGAAAAAAAACTTTTTCTTTCATTGACGCATTTCGATTTATAGTTGAATAAACGTCGGACGATGATTTAAATCTTTTTATCTGCATGGTGGAAGAGTTTGACCAAGTAAGAGCATCTACAATCTACATGATTAATGACGACAATATAAAAGAATATGACCATCTGAAGGTACAATAAATATAAATACAGACAATATGTCAATAAGCTGTGTATATCCTAATATGCGAAACTATTGGAACTAGTTGTCTGAAAATATATAGAGATATGCTACATCATCTCCATCTTCGATTAAAATATCTTCAGTTATCTGCCACTTCCAGAGATGGATCACAGGTTTGTCATTGAAAATATAACCCTATATATGATTATTGAAATATACGATGAAACTTGACACAACCTCACCAGGATAGGTGTCATTTTCAAGACTTCACTATTTTTATTTTTTGGCTCTCCACAAAACACAGCATGGACATTGGATAAGATGTGGTATTCACTGCCAATCGTGTGTTCTAAGTAGGCAGAGCAAAGCCGCATTCCTCATCCCACCTAGGACTTCAACTAGCGTAACTACCAAACTAACAATGCGATCTGGCTTAAGCCTGCGAAGCTAGCTGAGAAGCTGTTAATACTTGATTAATTTCTCTTCCTCTTTCAAGACGATGCGATGTTCAGCTCGGCAGAAGCCGAGATCTCAATAACGGGCATCTTTTGTTTATGGTCGAAGATGGCTATGTCGAACTTATTAGTTTGCACAGGCTTGAGAGTATGGAATCAGTAGTTATAGTAGAAGCAGCATTTCTCGTTCTCCATAACGGACTCAGTATGGTCTGGACAGGACATGGGTCTAATTTTTGTGATAATATAACACTCGTAGGGCCGATAGACGTAAGCAGTGCCGACGTACACCCTACACGCTGACATTAGATGACAGACAACAGATGCAAAGGTGTGCCAGAAGCCTTTCGCTTCCACAGCTGGTACGCATACTAACTTACTTCATGGCTTACAACCCTGGGAGGGCTTTTCCGACAGCACAATAGCTCCCCATTGCTGTATTTCTTTGACCTTAGGTTTTTTGTAATCTCCTTTCATGTCCCACCCGCTGCAGTTGCTCAAAGGTTATTTCTTGTAATTCTTTGTTGGTACGGATTCTTCATCATCGTGATATTTGATCCACTATTGGGTCATATATTTTATATTAAGTATTCGCCATACGAAGAATCGATATTTCATTTGCTACCGTTAGCATCCAATCTTCACAACCATACATCACTTTAGTTCATATTATTGTTTTGTATTTGTTGATCTTGCTACATCTTGATGTTAGCTTGGATTTTAGGTGGTCTTGTCACTGTTTTCTTTTAGTTATAGATATATAATTATTTTATATACCCATAAACCTACTATGATATATCAATTTATTAAAGACAAAATCCTTGCAGGCCAGTATGAAGCCCTCAATCTCTAACTTCAGCCGTAGAAAAGGGATCAACTTCTGCAGCTGTTCGTTTCCCCAGTAAGTACTCCTCACGTCGTATGCTGCTCAATGACCAGATACTCAAATTCAGTGCCCTAAATATATAGGCAATGTGTTGTAATGCGTGATAGAAGCAGCAGGAGTTCTCTCTCCATTCCTGCGTACAAGATAAGTTTCCATTTCGTATGCAGAGCCTACCCGTATTTCATCCCATTCCTTATTTATTCCATCTCCCTTTACATGCCCCATTCCCCGCGTTATATATTTTTGATTTTATCGACTCGTATATAAAATACACCCAAAACGGACTGGATACGGTTATTTTCAGTCGGGAGGAGTAAGGCGTGACAACCGTTGAAAAATATATACATATATCCATATCACTCCTACGCCTGCTCCAAAATGTTTTAGGAAAAGTTCAATGTCATCATTGATGTGAGTACTAATAACGCTGAACAAAAGTCTACCATATTAAAATGAATATGACTTGCATTTTGAATTAGCTCAGGTATTATCAACAGCCTGAGAACGAAATTCAATACAATATTTTCTTTGAACGATTTCAAAAGAGTAAATATTCAAAAATAAGATCAACTCACTTGACTCCGTTTTTATATTCAACTCATTTTTTTCTACAATAAGGTTTTCCTAGAATCTATGATTACTATGATTTGTAGTATCAGATCTCTAAGAGCTAATTTTGGGTAGTTTTTTCATTAAATAAATCAGACACTATTTACTACTAGTTCTTCCATTGTTAATAAAATAAACATGTCGTGTAGATTTTTAGTCCAATCAGAAAATGTTGCTCTTACGTCTATTTGTCAGATAGAAATTAAATGACGTTCTGATTCTAAGGACAATGTAAATTGGTCACATGTATAAGAAATCGAACATATGTATAGTACATATCTACTAAGTTGTTCCTTAGAAGTGTCTACATTGGTTCAAGATATCTTTTACGCACAGTTGGAGTACAGTACTAATAGCACTACAACTGTTACGTCTGTTCAAGCTGACACCACCACAATTATCATTATGATATATTTCGCTCTCCATTTGATCCTTCTGTAATTTTTTTTGTAGGGATCACTACCGCTGAGTTCCAAATTATCCATCGATAAATTTCACGTATTGATATTCTGAAACAAACTCCGAGAATATTTCTTTTTGTTAGAACCAGATATAGTAGATCTAGTAGGTACAGGAAACATGAAAGTAATGAGAAGAAACGTTTGGGAATGGAATGAAATTTGTTTTTTGATATTTGCTCACTTCTCCGCCATCAATGCAAACATTTTCAGATCAAAATCATTACAACATTTACTTAGACTATACGGTGCGCGTCAAACGCACCAACAGACAGACCGTCTATAATTACTGATGTGCTTTTATCCCCCACGCCAATTGGCGATCGTATTGTAATCGCCAATTGGCTTATTTGCTTGATATATCATGACATAAACATCACAAAAAAACAGATCACTCATTTCCGTCTGTTTGTCTCTCCGGTAATCATTGCCCCTCTATAACTCGGAAACCAATTTTCTGGTCTTGATAAAACTTTGACAATATATTATTACTTCAAAAGTTTGATTTCGGACTTCCATTGTCTATAAAATTTTGAGTATCACGACGTTTCGATTGATGTGCTATCTTCAATCGTCTTCAGGTGAACTGGCGAACACGTTCCTTCCATGCCTATTTATACCCCGTCCGGTGACGTGTCGTTGTGCGCGGACCGGACGGGGTATAAATAGGCATGGAAGGAACGTGTTCGCCAGTTCACCTGAAGACGATTGAAGATAGCACATCAATCGAAACGTCGTGATACTCAAAATTTTATAGACAATGGAAGTCCGAAATCAAACTTTTGATAAATCCACCTTGTCTACAAGTTTCAAACAACAGTTAGAGAACCGGTACGGACCCGGTATCAGCGACATGTTCCGAGGATACGAGAAAACCATGCGAAAGTTGAAAAAAGAGGAAAATCACATTGAATTCCTCCGCAGGGCTAGGGACAACAACATCATTCCGCAAGGATTCCAGTTGAAGTCTCCAATACCTGGTGATCGCGCAATGAAAATCCTGAAAAGAGCGAGTGCGGCACTTATACGATCTCAAATTGACCACCACCGTTGGAAGAAGCACACGTTAGTACAAGATGTTACAGAGAGGTTTGAGGAAATCAAACGAAACACTCTAGAAGAGGACTACGAGCCGATTTTTGCCCAAATCAACAGAACGTGCGAGGTAACGATGATGCAACTACGACTAAAACACAAAAAGAAGTGGGACAACCTAGTGAGGAAACAAAAACAAACAAAGGGAACGAACGAAAACCAACAACAGCCAAACCAACGTGCCATAGTAAACATATCTCGAAGACCACTTACCGACATGGAAACTACACTATTGGCCAAAGGTTTGAACTTCGCAAAAACACCAAGAGAAACTCCAAAGCTTGACATCATCAGCGCCGTTGAAGCAACCTGTGCAAGAATGAATCAGGATCAGGCAGAAGAATTCAAGTGGAAGGTACGAACAATTTTGGAAAGGAACAAACCAACGGTTACCAATACATCAAGGCAAGAAGAACGGGCTCTAAAGGCACTGAAACAAGAAACATCAATCAAAATTCTACCTGCAGACAAGGGAAACGCCACAGTTATCATGGACACAACCACATATAACCAGAAGCTGGAGGAAGTCATGATAAAAGGAAACTACAAACGCCTACCAAGTGATCCAACAAGTAAAATCGAAAGGCAACTATACCATACATTGAAAAAGTACAAAGAATACCTGACAGATCGCGAAAGGACAAGTCTAACACCACACTACAGCAAACCACCACACCTCTACGGTTTACCGAAAATACACAAGGATAACATGCCATTACGACCGATAACCAGCTCGAGAGGCTCGCCGACGTACAATCTTGCCAAGCATCTTCTGCACATCATACAACCATTGGAAGGAAGAACACCATCTTATGTGAAGGACTCCCAACACTTTGTAGAAATACTCCAAAAAACACAACTAAACGCTGAAGATCGTCTGCTAAGTTTCGACATCGAGAGTCTGTATACTAACGTTCCAGTTGAAGAAGCATTGCAGGTAATTCAGAAGAAGTTACAGAAAGACGAACAACTGAAGAAAAGGACAGATCTTCCACTGGATGGAATAATGGAGTTGCTCACATTCTGTCTAAAGAACAACTATTTCCAAGAAAAGGAAGACTTCTACAAACAAGAAGAAGGCCTGCCTATGGGATCACCGTTGTCTCCGGTTGTAGCCAACTTGTACATGGAATGGTTTGAGTCAACTGCCATCGAAAGTTCAAGTATTAAACCGAAGTTATGGCTTCGCTATGTAGATGACACATTCATCATCTGGAACCATGGAGAGAGCCAACTAGAATCATTCTTCAGTCATCTGAACAACATGCGACCTTCGATAAAATTCACGAAAGAAGAAGAGAGCAACAACCGCCTTCCATTTTTAGATGTCTTAGTAACGAGAAGAAACACCAAAATAGAAACGATAGTACACAGAAAACCAACTCACACAGGTCAATACTTACATTACACCTCAAACCACCCAACAGCCACGAAGAAAGGCGTCATCCGGACTTTAGTCGACCGAGCTAGGAATATTTGTAACACACAAGAGGGACTACAAAGAGAGCTCAATATCATTAAACAAGACCTATTAGACAACGGATACCCAAAGAAGCTAGTGGAAGTAACAATACAGGAAAATACCAACAGTAGAAGAATTAAACACGAAGAATCTCAGCACTTACTCATTCTGCCTTACGTTAAAGGAATATCAGATGGAATCAAAAGAATAGGTCAGCGATACAAGATCCAAACGAGATTCTCAAGGACTGCCACCCTCAGAAGTATCCTAACAAAAACTAAGCCCAGGAATGAATCTCAAGAGACAAAGGACTGCATCTACCAGATACCATGTCAATGTGGTAAAATCTATGTTGGAGAAACAAAAAGGCCACTGGAAGTAAGAATCAAAGAACATCGTCTCAACACCCAGCGAGCAGAGACAGGAAAATCTGGAATAGCTGACCACGCATGGACGGAGCACCATGAAATAGCTTGGGACGACGCTAAGGTTATTGCCAAGGAGCCGCATTGGTATCGAAGGAAATTCAAGGAGGCGGCATTCATCACCAACAACAGCAAAGTGTACAGCAAAGCCAGCGTAGACATTAAACCAATCTGGCAGCCACTTATAAAGAAGATGAACAGACTACGACTGGACCAGACAACAAACAATGACCGACAAACAGCCACGTCAGCAGACCGGAATACCGCGCATCGGGAACCAATCAGAATAGTCCGCGCACAACGACACGTCACCGGACGGGGTATAAATAGGCATGGAAGGAACGTGTTCGCCAGTTCACCTGAAGACGATTGAAGATAGCACATCAATCGAAACGTCGTGATACTCAAAATTTTATAGACAATGGAAGTCCGAAATCAAACTTTTGATAAATCCACCTTGTCTACAAGTTTCAAACAACATATTATTACTGTTACAAGGAAGAAAATACTTTACCGTTCTCGAAAATCGGTACAGTGACGTGGGAGTTATAGTCAAAAAACGACAAAAGAAAGTAAGAAAAAACGCTTTGCGTCGTTTTCGGGCATGTCCGAGGCTTCTCAATTCTCAATTTTTTAGAGGGGTCAAAAACTGGTGGGGGTGGAGTTCTCAAAAATATTTCAAGTGTTTGTATCATGTAGAAAATCTGGATCACGGTGTATGCGATTCTTATCACTGAGGCCCAAGGCATGGATACTCGAAGAATATAATTAGATGCACTCGGTTTTTGTCAAATTGGTTATTTTACGTTGCAGCAACGAGAATTAATCCATCAACGATACCAGATGTTCAGTGGTTATTGTTATTTACGATGTACGATAGTACTAGTACGATAATGGTTAACTGTACAATAATTTTATAAAAGGGCTCATTTGTTCTGTTTCTGTTTTAGCAACTTTTACTACATTTCAACTGAATGGAAGTCTCGAATAAAGTCATATGTGCTATTTAGTCTCTTAAAGAATAGCGTCAAGTGAGTTGTTTCTATATTTCACGTACATTTGTATCACTATATTGAAAATTGTTATCAGATTGCAGAACTGCTGGTCTACTAGAAATATATTTTGTAAATATTGGAAATTTCAGATATTTTCAAAACCCTAAACAATTTTTGAATTTATAAGATCGAAGTTTGTTGTTATTGTTCAATTTCAACTATCAACGGTAGTTCTGAAATCCAAATAAAATTGTCATTTTGAAACGATATCATTACAGCATCAACCTACTTGAGGCCATTTCTTCATAATGCAACCTTCATAAAGCACCGCAATCCTTCGATACTTGGGGATTTCACAAAATCCCCTTTGCATGTGTCAGATTTAACAGTCTCCACATTGTATAAGCGTTAATATGGCTTTCTTTGGTACGCCCACATGCGAATTTAGGGGCAGATAGCACGACCATCCGCTAGAATGAATTTAAAGGGCGAAATGGGCGGGTTGGCGAAAGTGGTAAATCCGCCATCAATAACTGTGATCTATGCATCTTCTTATTTTCAAAGCCTGGGATGTGTAATTTATGTTACGGCGGTTTATTGAAAATCTGTCCTCGTAGCGTCGCCCGTACTTTATGAACTGCTATTCGTGTAGTGATTTTGCCTACAGGGAACAAAAATACATTCACCTGATAATGTCAGCGGAGCGCAATATCAGTCAAGCTATATGTATTGATGAATATTTTTGATGGTATTTGAATCGAATGTCAGCACGACGTTTCGATTCCTTAAACCAGATCATTATTGAGATTTGATTATTCCTGAAAAAAATCGTGAACAACTCATCTCCGAGTGTCGCACTCTATGGGGACAACAACGACATCTGTCAACAAAGGTGAACTTATTTACAGATCAGAAGCTGACAACTGATATTGATTGTATCCTCTCCACTATGCATCAGTCCTGCTATATACATGCATATTTCGGCTCCAGCCTAGACTGTCTGTTTACGAAGAACAAGGGATGTCGCTGTAAATTAGTTCATCCTTCTTGACAGATATCGTAAGGGACATCTGTTGCCCCTTCAAAGAAGTACAGGTGTTTGGACCTTTCACTTCGTAAGTCGCCAGTGGGTGTCCCCATAGAGGGCGACACTTGAAGATGAGTTGATGTTGCTATCACACCCTTGACTGGGTTACGTATATACCATCCGATTGCTCTCTACAGCAGTACAGCTAGACTTACAGGCTTTACTGACGTGTCTAGGCTAAGGACGAAATATGGATGTCTATAGCAGTTCTGATGCATAGACTAAAAATCATGACACATGAACTATTTCTTGGAATGTTCAAAAATTCAATTTCATTCTATATCCTTTACTTCATCAATAACCGCACAAGCAGCTGGTACGTTGTATTTTTTTAATTATCACATTTTTCTGTCAATTTCAGTACAATTCGCCTCGCCTCAACCCTGCTATATATATAATCAGAATAAAATATAAATCTCTGAAATTGTCAACATTTTCTCGAATTTCGAAACAGGAATAAGACCATCGCTAATTCCGACTTAACCTGCTTCCAAGCATGACGACCTGCAATATCATCCAACTCCAAACTACAAGCAAAACTTTCGCATAGCATATGAATATGGAAAAGGTACAACCGCTCTCTAAACTGAAGTTCGTTTCCCGTTCCTGCGAAAAGAGACTACAGGCAGGCGGGCTGGCAGGCAGCAGGATTCCTTTTTATCCACTCGATGTGTTTTCCTGCGTCAGTCTGCGATAAGGGTCATCCAGGCATCCGGAATCCTCCGTAACGGCCTGCCGAGTGGGCTTGCAAAGGGGATGCAGGGAGCGCGGGACGGGAGGACAGACTGAAGGGGGATGGACGTTATGTGACGCTGCTCCTCTAGTTTCAGTGCTAGATGCAGTGGTGGTTCGACAAAAGGTGTATCGCGTCATCGCTGTTCATTTTAGTTCATACACCGATCTCCTTTCTTATAGATAGCTTCTAGTAGAAAGCCTAATGCGCTGCTAGATGATAAAGGTCTATTCACACTGATATTGCGGGGAGCCCGGCAGCCAGAAGCACAACGCTGAGGGTTCTCCATAAGAATGACTTTAAAATAAACTCGTTGGAGAAGATGTAAGCTTCTTATAAGAGATGGTGTCGTGGAAGATGTCAATTTTGAGCAAAAGTTTACATTGGGTAGCAGTCTGTCGAGATGCTTTCATTATGACAGCAAACAAGTATGGTTGCTGTTCCAACAAAAAATTACTATAGCCAAGATAGACGAGGTTAAAGATAGAGATTTTTGTGGACCTATGGAGGTAACTTCTATTCCTGATATTCTGTTATATTTGAATGCAATCGCATGGTTTAATATATTTCCTGGAGGTGAAAACCAGTATCCTAGATGGTTTTAAATGATCCAAATAGCAAGTATCCAAAAAGGACCGTATCGTAAGGAGCTCTAAGCTTCCCAATACAAGCGAGCAGTAGTCCAATGATGGTCTGAGCTGGGCTTTGTAGAGTAGCATTAGTTGTTCTGCATAATACAGTTTCACATTCATTGATCTGTATTGATTGATTGATCTTGTCTATTTTTTGTTCTCAGGGTGGTGGTGATTTTCCATGCAGCGAGTACTGTTGTTTCGTCTTCAGCCTAGACTCAGAATAGCCTTGCGGTCTAACTCTAGGTGGTTGGGTGGTATATAGGTAACCCAGTCAGGGGTGTGATAGCAACATACTATCTCCAAGCGAGTTGACAGAGCTCACTTTTTCGATTCTTTATTAAAGGTAGCGTAAGGACGCTGTTGTTTCATAGTTTAAGATGGACAATCGAAATATCAACCACCCCAAATCGTTCAAACCCATACAAGCATACAGCATCAAATCGATTTTTGATTTATTGAGTTCAGCTAATAAAACTATGATCTGCCACTGGAAGTCTTCCTGCTACTACCAACTTAACCTACTTCGCGAGAGAATCGAGATTTTTTTATTGCCTTTGTAGAGAATGCCTGTGGGTATTTAATGTCACATAAGTTTGACTTGCAATATAAATAGAAGAAATAATATTTACTTTGATCTCCTGGACTCTAGTATCAGTTAACTTGCTGATAAAATAATTGTGTACTTAAAACACAGTGACGCAATCACTTTATCTGCATGCTAGAAGAGTTTCACCAAGTAAAAGTATCTAGAATCTACATAGTTAGGGGGGTTAGTATTTAGTCTGGTAACGTGAAAACAACCCCTCGTAGACCGCTGGGGTGTCTATAGTGTGCCATACCAGGGGTGAAGCTCACTTCTTTCCAGATGATGTATTACCGTTTAAATTGAATTTGCAATTGCGCTGAACATCCATAGCGCTCTTTCTTTCTCTCGCACACAACAACGGACGTGAGTGAATCTTTCAAGGCGCAGTGTTAAATTGAATCTTGGGAGAAGGGCAACAAATGTAGGACGGCCCGAACACTTGACTACGGGGTTGTTAAATAAGATAGTATGTAGCATATAAACCGTTTTAAAATTATACGCGTCCTGGAAAGGTCACTTAGAAGAAAGGAGCCTACCACAATTCTATGAACAGAGCAACACAAATTTAAAAACTGTCAAATTCTAGATTTGTATTTTAACCACCTTATGACATAACAGTTAATTTCATTTCACATAACATATCAGAAAAGGAATGTTCTGATCGCAAAAATTTTCAAATTTGAGATAATGTTTTTTGTACGTTTTCTGACATCTACAGCGATCTGTCGATCTGTTGGTTGCTGTTGGCATAACACCAATAACTACGGTACAAACTCTCACCAAATTTGGAGTCCGATTTACTATGGACCATACAAGGTAGAAGAGTTTTATTTTTTAAATTGGTGTATTGTTACTAGTAAAGAACGAAAAATATCAGAACCTCATTTTTTTTCTCGAACTTATTATATAAGTCACCATTGATTTTATGTGCAGACAAGCAAATCACATCATCAGAAATTGGAAACAAGTCAAAGACAGGTATATAAAACGATATAAACCGCATTTTTCAAATTATCCACGCTTCTATAATACTAGCACGTCGTTGATATGATTCAAATATTATATTTATAGGTAACATTGAATCTTAACATATGAATGAGAAATTGCTCTGTAAATTGTATATCAGTATTGGACAATAAACTCTTTCTTTGGGTATTTATTAATTTATTAGGATTATTCACAAGACGCAATATATCCTTATTAAAAATAAAATATTTGGAGAATATGGCAAGAACACAAACTTCCAAATAGTAAAGAAAAACGAATACATTCAAACATCTACGAGTATCATTACAGCATGAAAGACAGTCATCCGAGTAGCATTTTTTTGTTAGTTCTTATAACCATCATTCTCGATTTTTCCAATTTTTTATACACACCTATCACAGAATATTAAAATCGATGTGTGTCTTGATATCATAAATCATATATTCTGAGATATCTGGGCTTCACAGCAAATACAATTTCGACACCCAGAACGCAATATTCATCTCTCTCCAGTATATACCACAATGTTAAATATAGGTTTTACATCACGGAGGAGCCATCAAAACTATGAAACTCTTAAAACTTAATGCCTCAGTCAGAAATTCTACCAAAAGAAAATATCTATCGATTCAGCACATTAACTCCTATCCGATAAAAATTAAATTTTATTGTAGCGTTAAAAAGTTCCAAAGTTTAACGGTTTTGTGCTGATAGCATCCCGTAGTATATAAGCGCTGCAATCGAAGTTTATTCTCCCAAAAAGCCGAAAGTTTCTCTATTATTTGGTTCTCTACGGCCTTAAAGGTATCTGCCTTTGTTATCGGATGCAACGAATAATGGTATGTCAAAAGTTTAAGTTACTTTTAGTTTTCCGCAACTCCGAGATTTATCAGTTATGGCTGTTTGATTTATGGTTGAAGTA
Source organism: Bruchidius siliquastri (assembly GCA_949316355.1). NCBI lineage: Eukaryota > Metazoa > Arthropoda > Insecta > Coleoptera > Chrysomelidae > Bruchidius > Bruchidius siliquastri. The sequence continues at coordinate 36,217,311 of OX438533.1, read as the reverse complement.
AAAGTGTGGGCCACATTATGTGGTTGCGTTGTAATCCAAATTGCAATCATTAAAAAATATAATAGTAATCATATAAATCCTTCCTGGTACAAAATGAGTATTCAGATATTACATTTCGCTAATGTCTCAAGTCCCTCGCCGCAATTTAGGTACTGAATAGTTCTAAAATTGGATTGTATCGTGAAGTAAATTTAATGTAGAATGCAGTTTTTGTAGCTTGGCTACAATAAAATGCAGCATCAATCGTGAATTGACTAATTTTGGAGTTATAGCAAATGCTAAAATTTATCCAATCATACATCCTGAACTTGATATTAACATATTACCATTATTTTATTGGAATTATTAATATTATTTGTTTATTTATAGCCAATGTTCATAATATGCTAAAACACCTATTTCCTCTTTTAAACTGGATCTTCTTTTACGTGGTCTGAGGGAAGAAGGTATCTAGGGTGTGATTGGAGGTCATTTAAACTGGATCTTCTTTTTCGTGGTCTGAGGGAAGAAGGTATCTAGGGTGTGATTGGAGGTACGCATTGTAGATATTGATCCTTCCTTGTGATCTACTTTTATTTAGTGCGCCAAGGATGGAAGTAATCTTCCTTTTTACCATAGTCTTCAAGTCTCTTTCATTATCTCTCGAATATATAATACAATATCATCCGCAAAAGTAGTCAAAGTTGAGGTTTGCACAATTCAAACTTCAAACATAGCGAATATAAAACTAGTCTCAGGACTGATCCTTGGAGTACACCATACAAGTGAGGCAAATACTGACTTTTGCTGTTACCTATTTTGACATGTTGTTCTTTGTTGACTAGATACCATTACAACAAATTATATATTTTACCTTCTATGTCCCACATCACTAGGTTCATGACTTACAATGATATTTTAGCCAGAATAACTGTATTGCTATCAGCTATAACAAAACGAGAATGCCCGGGAAGTAGTGAGTCAATCTCCAATATGTAATCATGTTCAAGTACTCATTTGTATTTCTGTGTGTTTAAGGTTGCTGAATCGCAATTACAGGTCTATTTTACTTTTGAGATGTTTGTTTTTCACATCGATTATTTAAGTATTAAAGCGAATTTTATTCGCGCAACTGAGTTCAAATTACAAATATTTTATCTGAACGATGGCGCGTTTCACTAAGCAATTGCTTTCGCAGCCTACATAATTCAACCAAGGTCAATCCACTTTTGGCAAGTGCTGTATACGCACCAGCAAATATGTGAGACAGCGACAGCGATGATTCCCCGTAGCCTGTGTGCCAAGTGAAATTACACTTAATGCAATGCACACAGACACACAAACAGACATACACACATAAACGTGTTTACGTTACCAATGAAGATTTTACATGAGTTTCGCTAGTGGTGGCAGAGTTGTGGAAGTTTCGCGCAACTTTCCTGCCGTCAGCGCCGTCGAGGCATATCTTCATTTCACCACGTCGCCGTCTACATCGTAGCAGTCAGCTTGATTTTATTTTGGCGGAAGTTAAAATGAATTCATTGGCATGCAAGAAGGATGCTAGCCAAGGGAAATGCTGCCGAACAGCGTTATAAGACTTGGAGGAACAGCTTTGGCTCCTGAGCAGATAAATTGTGACTATTTCTTACGTCGGCACGTAGTAGGCCATGGATGTTCCTCTCCTGTTCTATTAGACACCTTGTCATTGTCCTACGTTATCTGACAGGTGACAGCAGTTGTGTTTGTCAGCTTTATTAGCAATACTCGTAGAAACATCAGTCAGCTTTACGTGAAACTGAATTTGTCGATTATAGTAATTGTTTTCTAAAAAATACAGATAGTGTTTGGGGAGAAAGTGTTCAAAATTCAAATTCAAAACTGCTTCATACCTAGTTTATCAAAATGATTGTCGTATAGAATGTGTTATCAAATCATCTCCAAGTGTCGCCCTCTATGGAGACGCCCATTGGCAACTCACGAAGTCAAAGGTTCTAAAATCTGGACTGCCTTGAAGCGGCAACAGATGTCCCTTACGACATCTGTCAACAAATGTGCCTGATTTACAGCGACATCCCATGTTCTTCGTAAACACTATTTACGATGTAGCGTTATCTCAGCTCATTCACATCAGAAGCTGACAACTGATATCAAGTGTATGCTCTCCACTATGCATCAGACCTGCTGTAGACACGCATGTTTCGTCTTTAAACTAGACTCGTCAGTATAGCCTGGCGATCTAGATGTAGAGAGCAATCGGTTCGTATATACGTAATCTAGTCTAGGGTGTGATAGCAACATCAACTCATCTCCAAGTATCGCCCTCTATTGAGATGCCCATTGGCAACTTACGGAGTTACAGGTCCTAACACCTGGACTGCCTTGAAGCGGCAACAGATGTCCCTTACGACATCTGTCAACAAATTGCCTGATTTATGCTCTCCACTATGCATAAAACCTGCTATAAACATGCATGTTTCGTATTCAGTCTAGATTCGTCAGTATAGCCTGGCGGGTTAGCTGTAGAGAGCAATCGATTGGTATTCACGTAACACTGTCAAGGGTCTGATAGTAGAGACAACCACAGGATGATGAGTTTTAAAAGTTACAAAAATGGTTTGCTAGTCTCAGCAGATACTAACAACTTGGATGTGTAAGTATATACATTATGTCCATCTTCACAAAAGCTTCTCTACAAATCATCCTGATCAACTCCTTCCATGATCCTCAATTCTCTATTTTGCACAATGCTCTGTAGCCTCAGAACTTCGACACCTCCAGTGATTAAACTTGCTCGTATAAATCTGTTCACATAACGCTTATTTTGTGCTGTGTAACTTTGAAAAACAATTTTTTTCAATGTTTGTTTGAGAGAAATCCCTGTGACTTACTTGCGTCAGCCTGCCTGCCTGTCTATCTGTCGATCTGTCTGTAGCTTTCTTGTCACCGCATAATCTCAGAAACATCCTTACCGATTTTGATGAAATTTGGGGAGCGAATTGCTGTTAGGTCATAATAGGTGATGCAACTATGTTTTTTAAATTCGATACACTGACAGCGGTATTATTAGCAAAAGACAAAAAAATATGGAATCATCCCTAAACTTTGTTTATATTTTTCGAGTTCCTGATCATAGTGTGTCGCAGTGAAAAGAAACTCTGAGAGTCGAATTTGTTCATTTGTAGTTCCTAGTCATTTTAGGGTATTTCAAAAAACAATTTTTTGTGGGTTTCTACAAATAATGAAACTCCATTTTTGTGCATGTATTATTTCCTCTTATGCTCCTGTCTATCATATTCGTCAATTTTCCTCTTTTGAAGTCGTGACATCCAACGTTGTATTGTAGAAATTAGAGTATTTAATATATTTTAATCAAAAGGAGACGCCAAACGTGTACAATTTTTTACCTGCTTTTCCACCTAACGTAATTAATGCAAAAATGCTACAAGAAAATAAAAATTTAAGTTCTTAATGGTAGCGAATAATGGTTTTCTAGCCAGCAAAACAGTAGTAGTTATAAAATACATATCATGGATGTGTAAGAAGGGCTGTGTCGGTCTACACGAATTTTTTATTTACTAGCATTCGAAGATTTTGTTACAAACATATATAGACGTGAAGCTAATAAAAAACATGTAAATGAGTGGTTTGGTGAGTGGAAAAACCGTGTAGTGTGTGCTTGCTGCACCAAAAGCGTCACCAAATTACCAACCCAGTTTGTGGGCACCACAAACCTCTCACAACCTATCCGATAAGGTGGCAAATAGTTTCTGTAGAAGTTTTCAACACTTCAAGTTTTTCCCCTGGACGCCACCGTTCCTAGCTAAGACTTTGAGTGTGATGAGTCGTTATAATAAAGTAGAAAGTACAAACCGAATTCCAAATTTAATTAAACTATTATTGGTGACTTCTGATATATGTTATCAACTTATGTTTATTGGTATAAAAAATATTATTTTTCAAATAATTCTACCAGTAATTAAACTTAATGTACTTAACTCAGATTCACCATGCACGACGATGACATGAACTCATCCCCTTCAGCGACAGCTAGCTGTTAACGGTAACAGCTTCCATCAGACACGTTCTACAGCAGCAATTCTGGACACTAATGTAATAGCTGTAGATCCCCAACGTTCAAGGCATCCTCCGAAAAGGCTAATACGTGTTTAACTGGCACTGCTGAGTTTATGACACGTGATACATCCCCACACTATAGTCAGTCATTCCCATTACATCTCGGATAGCCCGTGCTGGTGAGGATCATCAATTTTAATTATGACGTGGACTTGATACCAATTTTATTATATACATTCTGTTTTCACAAATGTGGCATTTTATAAGTCCATAATATTATATATATACTCTTACAAAACCATGCCCAACATGAAAGCAAAGACTGCATCTACCAGGTGTCTTCTGAGTGTGGCAACGTCGGATGGACAAAAAGAGTCCTGCAAGTGAGAATTAAAGAACATCGAATTAAAACATACTGAGCTAAAACAAGATCATACATTTATATCGCCGAAAGTTTAAGGAGGCAGCTTTCATTGCTAGCAGCAACAATGTTTATAGCAGACCCAGTGTGGAAATTAAACCAATATGGCGGCCAATAATTAAAAACAGCGATATACTGCATATAGAGGATGATTCAGCGGCGCTCACTTATCATCTGCCGAGCAGCGTGAGTCACCGCAATCGGCAGCAGGGTAGAGTGAAAGCGATGATCCTTTCACCTGATGACGATTGACGATGCCACATCTTTAAGATCGTTGTGAAACGCAAAAAAACAATAAGAATATAAGAAATGAGTATATAGGAAGATATGGTATACTTGAGTAAGTACATATTCTTGGTCTGAGAATTTATTTTTATGTGTGTAGGTGACAATATATTGTCACAGCTTACTGAACATTCTCATCCATATGCTGCAATACTCTCTGATAAAAGCCTGCGCGTATACTCGGTGGTGGCTGGCGAATTCTAAACCGACACCCTCCTCCCCTACCCGTTGTCTCTCAGCTGCTACTGCCGTTGCTGTTGCGTAATTAAATTCGTACAAAGCTGCATGTAATTTGATTAAATGAGCACAGACCGAGCATGTGAAAACAAGACATCGACAAAAGCCATTCAAATAAATTATGGTAATTGTTCATGTTTACCAAATTAGCATTCAGCGCAAGTCCATTGTCGTGTAAGCGATGGATCGAGGTCCGTTTTGCATGCAGCACGTAGTAGTGGATCTACCGAAGAAAATGTTGAACATGCTCTGTCCTGGTTTGATGGTCAACACTAAATATAAAAATCATAAAACTGCTGTCTCACTTTTTTGTATTCGGTGGACAGTATGCGAACTATTAAGTGAAAGTTTGGCTTTATTTGAAATATGCATTATAAAATCTCCAGGTTTCCGTTCCAACACTTCAATCCATTCGACCACAGTATCCCATGAGCGAATATATTCAAACGCCAACGTAAGGTATCAATTCCAACCAGCCATATCCTTACAATATGCATCTTTCTTCATCACACCTCAGTAACATCTAGTGGTAGTTTGCTTCAGTCAAATCACCCATCGCAGATCTTTGTGGGGCCTACAAATACTGTCTTGTAGAGTGTAGATACTCATATTTATAATTTCATCTTAATTTATTGGAAGGTAAAAACATATTCGGACATTCATCAGGTATTAACGAAAGACAAAGAAGAGAGCATTCTGAAAACTGGCAAGTGCGAAAGAGGCCCGTGGAACCGCATATTTGACAACATAGCGCCATCTTCCTTCAGTTAATAGTCCAGTCAATTTAGACTCATCAAAAATTTAATTCATATACAACTACTGTGAATGCCAAGTTTCAGCAACTGAGAACTCTTAGGCAACACGTCACAGAACAAGTCGTGATCGTGGCTCTGATAAAGAACATGTTGAACTTGACAGTACTGCTAGAAACCTACAGAATCGGCAACAACTACTAACAGCATCATGCAGTTTGTGCACAATACTGGGCAATGGTGCAATCTGTAACATTACCGCAGATCTCAGCACATTTTTGGCAAATAACTTTGTTTATAATAGCTTATTTGCGCAGAAATTGATGATGTATACGTCATCAAGATATGAGGATTATTTTTTTGAATGACCTATGACTTATTGCCAGTCGGAGTACAGACAGACTGCCCCAAGAAAATGAATGACATGTTATTTCGTAATGTATATGTCATAAAGCATCAAGCAAACTAAATACTCGAATTCTAAATATTTCACTATCACAATATACTCACACTTTTCGTAGATTTAATCTTTAGATTACATTATCTCCCACTGCCCCACATTCAAAATAAAAATACAAAGTGTGCAGAAACGTTGGGGTGGTTTTCATAGCTTTCTGTATTTTTTTGTCGTAAAATGTGTTTCTTTATTACCAGCAAGTTTATTGCTTTCGAAATGCGGACGAATATGCCGTATTATGTGGGTAAGTATAGACTGGGAGAGCGGCCACTGTTTGTTTTTCATTTTAGAGGCAGTAGAACGATACGCGTATATGCGTAGGTTGTGCTGTGCTTCTATTTTGTTCTACAATGTAAGCTGGATGCTTATCGAGTATCTCTAAGTACTAAACATTTAACTTAGGCGTTAGCACTAATTACTGACGATAGCCTCTCGTTCTAGTGTCGTGACTAGCGTTTGGAAAATGGACTTGTTTACATACAAGTACAGCATGGAGTATCCTGGAATATGTCTTTAATTGTGCAAATATATTTTTTTCAAATAAATAAGAAAATGTTTCTTTCAAGTTTCGCGTAGAGTGGAGCTGCCCATTAGCAAGCCTAGGGAGTCAACGCCCTAAAAAGTTAAAAATGTCAAGGGTCAGCGCCACTCTGCGCAAAACTTGGAGATAAATGTTGCTTCCACACCCTTACCTGGGTACATACTCGTGCTACCAAATTGTCCTTAACTGTTAACTGGAACGTGCACTCTGTGAGAATGCAACTAATTTTAATTTCAAAAGTTCAAAAAACAGTGACTGCTTTTGAGTAAATGGCACAACTTAGTCTTTCTCTTATTGGTTAAACTATACTCGAATTTTTCGTTCCCGATGGGATGAAAATTACAAATTGTAATTCCAAGAAAACTTCACATGGAATGAGAACCCCTTCAAAAATACTGCATAAAGTTTAAGTTTACTCGTATAGTTGGATTTGTCTCATTACTGTAGATAGAATATATATTTTTAATTTATCAAAAAATATTTGATAGTGGAGATATTTCCAGAGTTGATTATCGTTTGTGGATGAGTCAGCTATGTTCGCTTCAAGGTGAGAAGCCATTTGGCAAAGAATTGTGAAAATAAGATTGAATGGAATAATTTTGAATAATGTTTTTTCAAATTTTGAATTTTAAAAATACATAAAAAAACTAACTTCCACGATGGTATGTGCTCTCGGCTGCTTGGTAAGGAAAAAATGAAGTACCAGGAACGTAGCGAGGCCATCTTTCAGTGGTGGGGGGAAAAACTTTGGATTTTAAGAACTATATCTGCAATTTTTCTTAGCGTTATATACATAGTGATTAGCCCGTCAAAAATCCGGGCACAGGGGGGATGTGAACAAAAAAAAAACAGAAAAAAATTCTTTTCCAACTTATCCATAAATCTGCTAACTTCAGCCAAGTTGATAGCTTGTTAGGAGAGGAGACCCCCTACCGTCCCCTGCTCCTATCCTATTTCCATAGAAGCATCTATGGATTCGCATATTATGTGTATATGCAAATGGTCAGTGGGTTATTCAAACCTGGTCCACAGTTCCTTAATGACTTCAATATCAAAGCATGGAGGGCTCTATTATGCTTTCATTAACAATTTCTTGCCTAAAGTATACCACACAGTATGGCGGTCTGCCAGTCTCTATCTAGAGATATCCAGCTTCCGCAGTAGTGGACATCTATGCTGGATTCGGGTTTACTGCCAGAAACAGCGATGGTGTGTCAACGACATTACGCCCGTCCGTAATATGTTGCTATTATATGTATGCGCGCTGAATTCCTAGTATATCAAAGCTGGCTGTGAAGAGATGAAGCTGGAGGGTAAGCGCGAGGTGGGGAAGGGGATTTAATAACGCGTGAAACTGACACTCGGCTGGGAAATATGCTAATTTGAAATGACTGGTGGCATGCGAATACAGGACTCGTCTCTGTATTGGTCAGATTTTTCATCAATATGCCATCAAAATAGAAACAAGGTGAGCATATTCGGGGCTAACACATACAGTGTGATCTAGGATTATTAGAAACTCAGTGGGGTATCAGTATATAATGCTATATCTGTATAGTGCATGCAGATAAGACTGTGTCCAAAATGTGAAATAACAAATTTTTATTTTTTTATTTTGAATCACAATCTGTTCATATCTCGGCTACAGTAGTAGTTAATTTTTGTTTAAATCTCTAAATGCCCGAAGGCGTACAGGTACTAGATTTTCTTTCACAGCATAGATGTTTGATATTTTTGTGAAGTTTAAAACGAACCGCAAAATACATTGGTAATGGCAACCGACACAATACCCTTCAAAAATATTCAAAAAAATATAATTAAATCCACTTCTATGTACGTCATTCTCTAGAAACTAACCTATTTTATCATTTACTTCCGACTTTTTTCAATATAAATTTATTTATGGTATGTGGACCTCACAGAAGATCAATGGCAATCAATCTGAATCGCTATAAACTTTGGAGTTTGGTAAAGTTTCCATTAATCTGGAACAAGTACCTATGGTCATAAATCAGGAGTTATATCGATACGTAAAGCTTAATCGCGTTAAATTCTGCTTAGTAAATATTATAAATCAAGCTATGAGATTTGACCATAGAAAATGTGAAACATTTTGTTGAATTAATTGAGAGAAGTGGGGAAGTTTTGCGACACACACCGTTATTTCACTAAACATGAAAAATGTGTACGATTTTATTCACATGACAATGTTGCAGCTCTCAAAATGTTGCCTCAACTTGATTCCATATCAACCCAGTTATAGATACCTGCAATGTAATTTTTTTGTATAAACTAATAAATCTATTCTTTTTACAGTATTGAGACAAATCCAACTATAAACTTATATTTTGTACAGGTATTATTTACATTTACTTATGCTCCGAATGACCTCTCCACATAGGAGCGAACATTGCTGACTTTTCACAAACCATAATCAACGCTAGGAAACGAAAAACAAAAAAGACGCAATATCTGATTCTCGATGCAGCTCGTTAAAGTTTGCAGCCAGCACGTCATCTCGTTGTGTAGCAAGATAAGCAGTTTTCTGCATTAAGCGCTCTCCGCGGAGTCCGTCCATATAAATTACCTCAAGTTAATTCAATGGGAGAAAATAGAGGAAAACAGAGGACGTCCGACTGGTATAAACTTCTCATCAAGAAACAATGGCTCAGAAGGGCCAACGTTGCCAGCCGGAGTGAATGTGTATAAGTTGAGTATTGTGTGAGGATAATGATCGGTGGAAAGGAGCCACCACAGGGGCGCCGATGAAGCTAACGCAACGAAAACCGCAAAAGTCACATTCTCCACTTATTCAAATTTAAGAGAAAACTCGAAAAACTGATCCCCAAGCGAACGGCATATCGTAAATAGATAAGAACAAGGGATGTCGTTGTAAATCATTTCACACTTGTTGACACATGACGTAAGGGTCATCTGTTGCCGCTTCAAGGCGGTGTGTTTCAATTTTTCCAATAAGTTCATGTTTCTTTTTGGAACGTTCGACATCCTAAATTATGGTGAATGTGCTACGCGTCCTATAGAATGCACATTCACCATTATTGAAGGAACTAAGTATATTTCGGTTCCAGCGCTCATTTTTCAACACAATGAAACGATTTTCTTGATTATGATGGTTGGTCCTATGTTCATGCGAAGCTCTTTTTTCGATTTTTGATACCAAATTTTAGATACTGTCACATGAAGATAGACATCCTTTGACTCACTTTGGATGTCTTTCTTTACCTTTCGGTAACCGGAATATCAAGAAAACGGGCACAAAGCTATCATTTCTCTATGATTTGCACAACAAATATTTTCAATATGTTCAAAATCGACTGAATGAATACGGTGGCACCGCGCGTGCGTATATTTTTACCGCTCTGGTTACAATATCTAAAATTTTGTATCAAAAATTGAAAGTGGTCTTCATACGAGCATTGAACCAACCTTTCTCTATCATTCGCAAATATTCATTCCATTATCTTATAAATGAGCGCTGGTAATGAAATACTGGACGCCTGTGCAAAACGCCTTAAGTAGAGTTCTCCCTTAAGTACCTTGTTAGTATGACAGAGCACAAACCTTCCCTACAAATTAGACGCAATTTTAGATTTGTTTTTGTTTATCCACTTCCTCCGGTCTATCCGTTCTATTCTACGCCCCTGTCTTCAGCAATTTGATACGTACGGTTAATGACGCGATTTTCAGCATTGTCTACGGTAAGATATAGCGACGGACGGGATGGAAGCGGTGGCGGCAGTCAGACAGTCCACAGCTGTGCATCCTCCCACATCCTTTCCTAACTGGCTGCTGGTGAGGATCTGCCTTCTCATCCCGTCTTTGCGACTCTGTCCTTAATAGTTTTGATTATTATGGTTGACCGTCCGAGCTGAACGCCAATCCTATCCCGCTGGGAGGTAAACTGAAGCTTCAATACACATCCAATCGTTAAACTGACGTAATTAAAACCTCTCCCTCAAATTGATGATCATACGTCAATCTAGAAAAAAACTATATACCACCCGCTATACGAGGAAACGATTGTGATTTAATGTGTGAATGTACTTGACTCAATTTGTTTCATTGTTCATATGCCAGTGCGGTGATTATATATAACTTGCAGACAATTAATTGAAAGCATAGTTCTGTTGAGTTCTATATTCCAAATATTGGTGGCTTTCCAAGGGGCATCTTTGGACGTCCCGAAACAAGCGGAGTGTAATCAAGCCGACTTCGCTGTGGCCGTTGGCGCTATACGAGCGGATACGGGCAAAGTTTCCCCAGTCCAGACGAGAGAGCCACCACCAGCGATGCCAAAAGGCATTTGGAAAGAGCCGTCCTAGACCTAAATAGGCGGAAAATCAACGTCGACCGATTGCATAAACAGTTTCCAATTGGCGGCCGGAATGGAAGTTCTACGCTCATAAACCGCCCAACTTTGGCCGTTTGGCGATCCGAACGAGGGTCGTAACCCCCGCGTCCCGCGTCACGGGGTCAGTTATTGCTCTCCCGTAAATCCTAAGTCGAAACGGCCGGACGCTATCCTGTACCTACGCGAAGAATTCTCCATGTAATCGACCTTGTATGATGCTTATGAATGATCTGATTTAAAGAAAGCTGGGATCCGGTTGAAAGAAGCTGATGGAACACAAAAGTCATACTATTGTTTGAAGTTTTGTAGACAACGTAGATGTTTGGAAAACACTGCTTCGAAGTTTTAGTGGGCCAATTACCGTAGCATCTCTGTTTCACAACTTTATAGTTATTTAATCGATGTTGGAAAAACGGTTACGGATGGAGACCTATCAGTGAAACGTATTGACGTGTTCAGAGATCTTACTATTCCAAGGCACTGACGATGTCTCTAGATACGAACAAAACAAATTATTGGAGAGTTGGTTGGAAGTACCGATCAACTGAGTTGAGTTTTCCACCTGATTTACGTAGCTGTAAATCTTCATAGCTTAGCGTAAGAATGTGGCTTCTGCCTTATAACAAAGGCGAAACAGTTATGTTTTTTGTTATATATAATCTCACGCGTTTCATAAGCACTGTGAGAGGATAAATGTCTATTCACATTGACCTTAAAACGCTGTAGATTGTAAGAACGACTTTTGGAACAGCAGTATCTTGTTCCATGCAGGAAGTAAGGGTGCTGCTATCAGCGAGGTTATAGATAGGATTAGATGATACTTCCAACAAATTCTTCTTCTTCATCTTCACGTGCCATCTCCGCTACGGAGGTTGGCCCTCCTCAATGCAATTCGTATCTTTGAGGCCGCAGCACGAAGCAACTGGTTGGAGGTGCATCCAAACCATTCCCTAAGATTACGTAAACAGGACATTCTCCCGATGCTCCGTTTACCCTGAATTTAGCCCTGCATAATCAATTGTAGCAGTTTATATTTTTCGCCGCGTGTACTATGTCCCAAATTCTTAATGTACAGCAATAAGGACGTTGGAGAAAGGACAGATCCTTGAGGAACGCCCGCATTGATGTTAAGTACATATCAATCCATCACCATAAATAAGGAGTGATCCCTGAGAAATTTTATTTTCGGGCGTTTCCCAGAGGAATCTTTGGGGGATGGTATAATATAATCTATTCCACCTCTAACGATTGCTCCAGACGCTTTGTCTTCAGCACCGAATGGACGAAATATGCAATCACCTCCCAGTGATCCCGACTCTGAAGCATAGTCGGTACCACGTTGTCGGGTGTGATTGTCTGTCCCACGTGGCTCTCCATGTTGATTCTCTGTGCGACCCAGCGGCCGCAAACAAAGAACGGATGTTCCACGGAATCCACCTGAAGTGGGCAGTATTGGCACAACGTACTTGGTAGTAGTTTAGCAACTACTGCTACCACTATTACTACAACTAACTACATTTTAACCAAGTATCATGGATAATCACGAAATTGCTATCAAGGCAATTTAAAGTTGGCTTCTTGAATATTGGCTTCACATTCCACATGCACAAAATACAACAGTTCCAAAATCCGATCCATTACCTGGGAAATACAGTTTCAACCTATTTGCGGTCATTTTTTACCTCATTATTAGACTGCACCTTATTATTAACAGTTAATTAGATGACAAATAAAATTAAAAAGACTTTATAATGTCTATCTGGGAATTATGTATGTCTTGATAAACCCAGACGTATTTTGTATACCACTCTGTATGGTTGTATTTCACTTATAATCAAGCAGCTTATGATTTATGATAGTGCTGAAGTAATAATTCGCTACGGAGAGTAATGGCTGTCCTTAAATGAATGGCCGACTTTTTACGACGTATGCCACATCAACAACTTAAATTGGAGACGTAAATTCACGACATTCTGGACTTTGAGTGCAGTGGGATATTTCACCCTAGAATGAGATGGGTATCGCGATGAACGCTGGCAAGATAAAAATTCTGATACATGGTCTCCTTCAAATACAACCCAGTTTGACAGCACAAATATTTTGGTCATACGTACATATGTGGTTTTAATAAGTACCCAGTAGAAAATATAATGAACCTTTTAAATGTTATTATATGTCGCAGGTTGCATTGTTGAATAAAATGGAAGAAAGAAACGAGACAAAAAAGTCTAGTTTTCATAGACATTTGTAGTTTCAGCGACAAAAACAGTCGTCAAAACCACAGTTATTTATGATGAGGCGTCTGCTTGGTCAACAGTCATTTGAAGAGAGAACAAATTGATATAAATTAATTTTTCTTAACTGAGTAACACTTATGAGTCAAAAAATTCTAGGACCCGCCTACAGATGATGCCCCCGTTAATACATTTTTTGCTTCTTTTAAGAGGTGCAGCAAATCGTAAAATCGTTGCCGCGTTAGAACTATTTACTCTAGTGAGTTGTTGTTTACTTTTAAAAAATCATTGTTCTAAGTGAAAAGTATACTGTGCACTCCAAATCAATGAGATAATGATGTTGAGGTTTGAAAAACTATATATTTCTAAAACTCATCTTCAAGGTCCCCACATTTTGACTTCGTAAGTTGACAATGGGCGTCGCCATAGAGGGCGACACCTGGAGATGATATCGCTATCCCTGACTAGGTTACGTATATATCGCTCGATTGCCAGGATATACCGACGAGTCTAGGCTAAAGACGAAACATGCATATCTATAGCGGGTCTGATGTATAGTGGAGAGCATACACACATTTTTTATTTCAATCAAATCACCCAACCCTGATTAATAAAAAACACGCCTTGTAGATCGATTCAATAAACTTCATAGTGTTGACGCGTATGATGTCGTCACTCTCCTATTGGGACGCACTTATCAGCACACATTAACATTCAGCTGTTTTTATGTATTAGCGCCTGACCACCGTGAACCTACGCACTGGCAACATGGCAACAGCCCCAATGTTACACATACAGAGAGGAGGTTATACCGTTATTGCCTCCACAATCGTTTAGATATGCTTACGGTGATGCCCTTGAACTAGGCAACACATTATGCGTAAGCAGTAGATTGGTTTCGTTACTACGTTTGAATTGAATCATAAAGCAGGTTGAGGTTAGTTTAGGGTATATTTAGTAAATGAATTTCATCACTCATACTCATGGTTAGTGTTTTGTTAGGCTTTATAGTGTATAGGGTAGCATAGGGCATCCATGCCCCAATTTGATAACATTGGAATTTACCGATGGTAAACAGTACCATGGTTTCAGTAGCAATTGGTATAGAAATATACTGAAAATTCACTGACCTCTTCTGTCTAGGATATGTAATAGCAAACGATTTGGGAATTGTGTGGCTAGTGTAAAAGACAGTACCTTGTTTTTCCATTGACGTTTAATGGTCTTAATAACCATCAGTATTGTATCCTTCTCTGTGCACCGCCGCTTTAGACAAAAGGAAACACCACGAATTGGTCCTAACGTACAAAATGCACGTGTCATAATTTGATTACACACCGTATCTTGATTATGCTTCCCAATTTATTTTGATACATAATAGTTTAATGTATTAGGAAACAACGTTCTTTTGTATGAGCTCATTTATTTGTATATCCAATAGTGTATCTGCTAAGATATGAATTAATAAAGCTTTATATATTTTTAGATATCTCACTAGCCTGTCTTAGATATTTCATAATCTAATTGCAATTAGGCAGCTCAAAATTCCAGTCTACTTACAAGGCAATGTTCATAATAGCATTCTAACACATAACTTCAAGTATTGTGAATAAAAAGATCGACGCAGAAGTAATCAATCAACTTCTACAGAGAGAACTACAACTTCCGAACACTATCAATTCGCGTTTTTCTTTCTAAGCCGGAAATGCCTCTTCTAACTTACACTGTCAGCAGATGAAATCCCCAGCGTCACATAAAGACGAAGATATTTCATATGCAGCGTGTTCTGGCTACATTCATCAACAGCCCCATACCAAATATCTCAAGTGTCAGCGAACATCTTGTATGGAATATATCTCACATTTTTATATTTCTTGGTGCTGGATGTAAAAACTTTATCACTGCCTCCAGCAATAAAAATACCACCGACATATTCTTATTTAATATTAATACGAACTATAAAAGCTTTGCCAACTGGGAGTCGTCATCAAAAGGTTCGGTGGTCTTCATTATAAGAAACTATACACAGTACCCGGGATTGAAAGTTAATATAAGAAGCGATAATATGGATCAATATCTACATTCAATGATTTTGTACAAAGACAAATTTTAATCAGAGATTAAATCTGGTAGGGTGAAATTCGAACCTACATATCCAAGCTATTGCCTTGTGCCATTAGACTACACTAACTGGTTAGTACCTAGATTCAAGGGGGATATATCAAATCCGTCGCGACAATCTTCAAACGAAGTCTATCGGTGACTGTTCCTGTTGAGTAATAAGTTAAAAGTAAAACACTTTTTTAAAAACAAGCTGTTATTTGAAGGTGCTAAAAGGATAAAATAAACTTTTCCCTTAAAACTTTTACTATCAACTTATTAAGTTTATAAACACACAATTTATATGATATGAAAGCTTGTCGCGAGTTTTAAGTACTCGTATTTACTCTGTTTGAAAATTTTAAGAATCAAAATCAATCAGATCAACTTATTTAATTTAGTTGTTTATCTACACAGGTGAATCTCGCGACAAGCTTCTATATCATATAAATTGAGTAATGACGTTATTAGTTTACAGTGAAAGTTTTAAAGGAAGATTTTATTTCATATAAAGCTTGTTTCTACATTTTTTTTGTTACTTTTAATTTATTTTTTACTGTTTAGTTAATCTTAGACAGGTCTGCAAAACTCCAGTACATCAAAATTTCAGACTGACTTGAGCAACGGATTTTATGATCAGCATATTTTTTTCAAATCTCATTCGTATTCTCAGCAAGTCCATATACCCATATTGTTGAAAAGCATAGAAAACTTGGTCTAAAATCTTTAGAAGTCCGCCTCATTTGACTTAGAGTGACGTCATTTCATTTTTCGAATTATTCTCAGCAAGCACTTTCATTTGATATCTTGGGTGTTCCACGATGTGGGATTTAGAATGCCCCACACAGCTAAGCATCATCCAGACTAAACGTGTATGCTAAATTTCAGCTCAAATATGAGTTGCAATATTCCACCGAAGAAACATAAATATATTGTAAGTTAAATAAAAGCTTTTAAAGTAAACGTTGCCACATTCCGTAGTGAAACCCAAAAGTGGTCTACTTTCAGTAGGATAGAGAATATGACTAACTCGCGTGTTTTTTTATATAAAATATATTTTAAGCACCCATAAAATCTGACTGATTTTTTTTTGAAAAACTGATTTGGAATTTTGCACAATTGTTTCACTATCATTTTATTGTGAAAATAACAAATTCGGAGTGGCTCGCATCTAGGTACGACATCTAGTGACTTATCAAGAAGCAAGATATGTGGGTATGAATCTTGACGCTACTAGAGAATTTTCTCCCTATAAATATCTTTCAGATAATATTTCTTACATCACATAACTACTACTAACACCATTACAAGGACTGATCAGACATGAGACATAATACCAAATATTGTCTAATTTCGCTCGAACACAGACGCGTAGTAAGACAAATACATTTGACTTAAGCATTCCGATTGATCTCTACCGCCAGGTTATACTGACGAGTCTAGGCTAAAGACGAAACATGCTTGTCTGATGCATATTTTTTGGGGTTGAGAGATGAAATGCCTTTACGCACGGAGGCATAGCATAGCATACACTAAATATAACTTAAATGTCAGTGGTGTAACTTTTTTAAAATTATTTGTGAGACTCTCTCCGTGGTGCAACTAAAACTCATAATTATAATCTTGTTACTTGGCATTTTATTATAATGAACAACACTGCCAAATTGCAACAGAAACTGAACAAGATTCTCTGAGATATTAATTAAAAACGATTTTTTTAACTTTTGCAACTTTTGTCTTGAAAACCGTACTTCTTAAAACATATATTTAAACCAACTTTTCTACTTTAATTTGATTCAGGAATGCGTACTATGGTTAAGTAACACCTTGACAATAATATTCACAAATCAGGCAGTACAGAGTCGATATGCTTGACTCGATATTTTTACCTCATCGTATAATAAACTATATATATATTATATATATATATATATATATATATATATATATATATATATAACAGATATCACCCCGTCCCCCTGGTGACCAGTTTATTCCAACATTAAACTGGAATGTCCCATTCCACACAGTCTGAGTGAGCGAATTAAAACCTCGATGACGTCGACTGTTTTGTCCCACATAAATTTTACATGAAATTCCACTTCGCAGTAATTGACGGATTCGATTACACATTTTATTGAAAATATCGCAGTTATTGTTTTTGAACAGATAATGGTGTATAGAGGCATAAATGTTCGGATGTTTTTGTTTTTGTCGCAGTTGGACGAACACTTCATTGTAAATGGATGTGAACGTTGAATAAATTTCGCAGGATCTGTGTTACGTGCCTTCGAAATAATTTGGACGAATTTGATTGCGAACTCCGAAAATATAGAACGATTTATTAATAAAACGAATTATACCATATATTTGCAACCTAGATGTAGTAAATAGTGAAATATCATATTTAAGTGAAACACTAAAAATCACCAGTATGAGACTATCGCATAAAAAACAGGTACAGGTACCTTTAACTAGCCTCAGAAAAACTCTGGTCAGAAATTCCAAAATAAATTAAACATAAATTACAGAAGGCATAGGAAATCTTGTGGAAAATGTCTATTATATGGATCAAACAGCTAGAGTATTTACAATTTTACAATAAATTTTGTCAAGCACTTGTTAGATAACAACAACGACGATAGAACAACTGAAGGCCTGGCATCTCATTCATAAATTCATTTATGTCTATAGTCAAACATGACTTTGGGCGAGGGAACCAGCGGGGAGAGGGGAAGGTGGCAAGATGGCCGCTTGATGGGGACCGTAATTTATGTTTGTAAACATCGATGACATTTGGATGAATCACGAAATTTGACATGGCGGGAATTTGAAAAAGTACACAATTATACTTACTGATGGAAGGTTACACCTGCAGCTCCAGCCTGGGTGCTGAACAGCTTACACACATAACAATATATCATCATTTTGGCAACAATAAGCAAAATTCAAACCAGATCAAAGAGAGAAAATGGAAAAAAACTACGATGTCTGATTCGAACGCTCACGTCAAAATTTAAAGCGGTTGACAGTGACCTGACGTAGACGGTCGACGGTTCGGTTCTGTTCAAATGCCGACAGATGTTAAATTTGCAAAATTAAATGAAAAATGATACGTAGCGGCTAGTAGCAGTCAGAATTTACTATAAAGCCATGTTGCCAGCTAGTGTGTGAGGTGTGATTAACATTGCAGGTTTGTTCTAAATTATGAAGTTATTTTTAACTTTCCTTACTATTCAATGGCTAAGATATTCATTGTAGAACATATTCATGAGATCTTGTGAACTAGCTATGTAGAGAAATTAATGTTATTGTAGTCCTTTGGCGATTTCTGGCAACTGTGTCCACCAATGCCTGACGAAAGTTTTTGTAAACATACGAGGTCTATCAGTGTTCTATCGTCAGTGGATAACAATAACTGGATAACGATTTTCATTCTATAGAAACATTTCAAACGTATCTGCGTAACCCTGACTGCACTGTAGTGAATAATCAGACTGATTTTTGGAACTCAAGTTTTATCCATTTTATTGATACATTACCTTAAGTGCAGTTCTTTCTATCTGTTAACTTATTCTTTAAACATTATAAGTAATAAAATATATTAAAACAATTAACAGCTTGAAAAATAGAGTTTTTTGAAGCATTAAGCACACAAAGGGATAAAATTGAATAAGAAAAGTTTGTGACATGGAGTATCTTAAGGATATATAAATTCGCATTTAGAAATCCGCAAGTTGTGTATCACGATATCTTAAGGATATTTTATCCGTGATAGTTGAGGTCTTCTAGCGGTTTCCTTTAACCCTAGTATAAATGCAATGGCCGAAATAATATTTCCCCTGAAGCATGAAAGTTAAAAGAATTAGTATGACAGTAGCTAGACATTATAAATAGAATGCTAGATTTTAAAGCTCTAGTTTAATAGTCATGATAGAACTGAGTTAGCTAGTTGATAAGTAATCTGAGCAGCCTTCGTAAATAGTCCATTTTGACACTTCATCATGCTTTGAAGATTGAAGTGAAATGCTTCACTTAAAACGACTTTTTGTGTTGCGAAATGTAAATTGCACATTCTTATATCATATATTTTAAAGCTCTAGTTTAATAGTCATGATAGAACTGAGTTAGCTAGTTGATAAGTAATCTGAGCAGCCTTTGTAAATAGTCCATTTTGACACTTCATCATGCTTTGAAGATTGAAGTGAAATGCTTCACAAAAAACGACTTTTTGTGTTGCGAAATGTAAATTGCACATTCTTATATCATATATTTTAAAGCTCTAGTTTAATAGTCATGATAGAACTGAGTTAGCTAGTTGACAAGTAATCTGGGCAGCCTTTGTAAATAGTCCATTTTGACACTTCATCATGCTTTAAAGATTGAAGTGAAATGCTTCACAAAAATTGACTTTTTGTGTTGCGAAATGTAAATTGCACATTCTTATATCAGTGATTCGCTAAGTAAGATTATCTACAATCTACATAACGTATAAAAATTGAATTCGAACAGATTTTCAATTTCTTTTTCAAATAACGTTGGTCAGGTTAACTTGGTAGCGCTGATATTGCCGGAATCTAACCTACATGTGCTCGTTTTTCACGTTAAATCAGTTCTGCTGATTTACCAGACCGATACCAAACTTTTCAATGGGTGTTATTTTCACGCCAGCACAATACCCGCACACCGCTCGTTTGATTTGAATAAAAAACGTTGGACTGCCCCAAGTTTGATTTATCAAATGCTTCCTCATTCGGTTCACCGATCGACCTACATCACGACATTTGTATTTTTTCCTGTTTTGTCCGGTGAAAGTGAAAGTAATCTTGATGGTTTCGGGTTCGATGGTTTTCTGGATGATGGATTATAAGGAATGGTGCTGTAAGATGTGATATATCTCTTTATAATAAAGGATAGGAATGGGAAACTACCTTCACCCATCTTTTTAATGGACGACATATTAAATATGTAAAAAAATGTATCACGTGTGAGTTGCCCAAAAGTTTCCTGGCCAGACTATGATCAATTAAAAATTGTCATTGAATTTTTTTGAACATTGCATTCATTCGTTCAAGGAAATAATTATGTACCAATCGAATGTATGAAACCTACAAGATCTAAATTGACTTGACATGAAGGTTCATTTTGACAAAAACAAGAGTAGGTCACTTACAAAAATTTAATGTGGTCTTTGACAATTAGAAATACTCAATTGGTTAACTATAAGATGTAATTTTCAATGTAATTTCAATCAGTGTAAAGGTTAGTAAATTACAATCAACAAAACAAATCAAACCAAAAAATATTGATTTTTTTGTGATTGTGCGAGTATCTATTGTTAGCTATACCTGAACAAACTTTGTACAGAAGGAGTAGATCTACCTCGAACGGGATAGCTGTGGCAACACTGCAGTGGCATGAATCCCGTCCACAACAATATTTTTATGTATTCTTCTCACAACAATAATGTATTAATTATAATGGCGAGCTGTCAGCGAATTCATTGACAATGACACACATTCAAACCCAGTTCGATAAGTAAGCGAATCACCAAAGGATGTTTGCTGAAAGCAGTGCAGCTAAGCTACTGAAGACGAAACAGACAAATACGAAAGTTGGTTAATATATAAAGTGCAAAAAACAGCCGAATGAGCTGCTTAGTTCGCTCGTCAAATCTGTTCGCTTGGATTTAAATGCACCGTTATATCATTCGAACCAACTCATGAACTACAAAAATGCTGAAAATAAGTAACGATCATCTGGAATGCAAAATGAGTACCACCTCCTCTACTTAGCTAAGATAACCACACAGACATAAATTTTCTCAAGTATACGATACAAAGAAACAACGCCCGTAACAAAATTTATGATATCTGTAATATATGCATTTCCTTCTGTTATGCAGTTCCAATAAGCCGTCTTCCGTACAGAATACGACATTATTCCCATGTTTATCTTGGCCATAAATTTGACCAAAGCAAACAGCGGCCCAACGCAAACCTTGCAGGACGTCTTGGAAAATCTTACTGTGAGTAATTATTCTGGTGCTACTGAATGGCACTCCAGCTACATGTATTGTGTATATACCTTTGCATTATTCATCCGGATTTATGACGGCTGTATAATTCAATTGCTGTACGTCTATAGGGTGACCAATATGGAATTCTACAAGGTTGTATTGAGAATATCAAACACAAAGATGACAATTGGTACGTAGGCTACCTAACGCACAAGTTCCCAAGATCCGCCCTTTTCGCGAAGGTCGGTATGGGCCAGAGACCAACCCATCTCACATCTTCAGGCTGCAGAATACCTGCCCCTGGTTTAGTCTTCCTGTGATACATTAAGTGAGCACCGAGGATCCCTCCTCTTGCCACAGCATGCTCAAGTTGAACTCCAACCACTCCCTGATACGCAAGTGACATTTTGAGGTCAGTTCAGGTTCCACAAAGAAGGAGTCAAAGCTCCCATGGAAAATCACAGTCTTGCACTGTGCCCGAAGCCCCGGGCTTTCCTCAGTTTGTGAAACATATGTTTACCAGAACTGCCCTAATAATGAATTTGAAAAGAGTAAAATAATCCGGTACCGGTAGCGTTTGAATTGACTTCTCCAGATTTCTGTCCTGAAGCCTCATCCATTAGACCACAATACCCTGTAAGCAAAAAACATCTCGACGCCAACGTGAGGTATTGCATATCAGAAAATAATAACAATCTGGCTGAGTGGGTTCGTTAAGAAACATTGGCGTTTGAATGTATTGCCACACAAGGTTTCATACCGAAATGGTTTGAGGCGTCAAAAATAAACCCCGAAGTGGTAAATTCAAACCCAAACTGTAACAGATTCTTTTTACATATTTAAACTTAAGCAATTCAGTTCTTTGTGTGTTTGGAATATCTTTATTCCAGAACATCTTTATTTTTCTCTTTATAACGTACTTACTGTAATTCGATTGGATCTTTTCAAAACACTTGAAGTAATATTTGGTCTATTCTCTTCGGAAAGTATCAGAAACCAGGTTTTGTCAGCCACCTGCCCCTTCCACATTACGTATTCTTCTTTTTTAGTCATATCAATAGTATTTGATATCTTAAAAATCAAAAAATTATCAAAACAACTCTAACAAAAACGAATAGATAAAAGGATTTCCAGAAGAAGCCTCAATGAACAAAGAGTACGATAATGAGTAGATCTTGAATTACATAGATTCGAAAATCTGAACGTCCTTGACTTTTGTATACTGGAATATAACGAATTAAGCTTATAACTCACTATCACTCCTCAGAATTTTCACAAATCGGTTAGTTCAAACTGTATCGTATTTGCTTTGGATAATGATATAGTTACATGTAAAATATCAATATATACTTTTTATACTGATTTATATGGTTAGATTGATTGATCAAAAGGGTCGAGATGAATTAAAAAAAACATAAAACCTCAATATTTACTACTGGTGTTGTAAGTCTCGCTATGAATCTACATAGCATTGCTGGGAAATTGGGGTTAGTATCAAAAAAGAGGTGATGGATTTTATTGCTAATATTTTTATTGTCACAGGCTATGCGTGCAGTTTTATTGCATGTTTCCATGTTTATAGTTCCTGATTGTAAAGGGCAATGCTTTAGCTACGGCTTTACTTAATCCACAGCTCGTTATTATGTAAAAATTATAAATTAACCTTGCAATAAATTCAATCAGATTGGAAGGTTGGCAACCACGGTGATTACTTTTAAGTGAATATTTTTTCACGTAAAGTTAAGTGACAATAATTGTTCCTCGCGTTCCATATTATATTTTCTACTTAACCTGGGGAATATTGGAGAGTAATAGTGGTAAGGAAATTTATGGGGCATAATAGTTTGTTGAGTCCTTTTTAATTACAGCGGAATCGGTACAATTTACTGCAATACATACTTGATGCAAATGAGTTTGGCGCCACACACAGTTTCTCTAATACTATATAAAAAAGGTTGGACAAGCACCATATGATTTATCTGCTTTGATGAATGGTAGTATTTATTCGCTATTCTATGAAAACGATTTTGTAACTTTATTATGAATTCAGTTATCTGGTCAAGCACTACTGCGAGGGGTTAGCTTAGTTAAGATATTATACAATCACGGAAGTTATGAAAATATGTAATATCTCATAGAATCTGATTTTATTAGACGGATGAGGCAAGTTATTTCTTGATGTTTCATGATGTCACTCATTTACGTCGGTTTATGTTTGTACTCTGTTCAGTTATACGACAAATTCCAAAAAGTGCGTCTTTTTGAAATTGGTTCAGTGGCGACGTCAAAATACGAAAAAAAAATTCAAAAACGCACCCATTGTTTTTGGACATCCCTGAAGCTTCTGATGATTTTATAAATGAAACTTTAGAGGGTGAATTTGAGGATGATGAGAGAAAGGCATCAAAAAATTATGTTATCTGTAGAATTTTCACTTCATGATTTTTGAAACACCGATCCAGTGGAGGATGAAGGGGATCAATATCCCCACAAGTCCAATTTTCGTAAATGGTTCTACTAGGTGGAAAATTAATGTCATGGTGGAAAATAAAACTTTACCAGGGTCACACTGAAAGTTTTTATATACAGAAAATCTACAAGGTTTCTTAAAAAAACTTTATTCTGTTTTTTCAACATATTCTCCCCCTACCTCAATACATTTTCGCATTCGGTGAAACCACCTGTCAAATTCTTGTGAGCAACGTTCTTTTGAAAGGTTGCTAATTTCCTCCTCAAATGCAGCGATTGCCTTTTCATTGGTGGAAAAATGGCGACCTCGTAACTTTTCTTTGATCTTAGGGAATAAGAAGAAGTCGCACGGACCTGGGTCCAGAGGATAAGGTGGATGAGGCAACAGTTTGACACCCTGTTCAGCGAAAAAATCGAGTGTTCTAGCTGCGCTGTGGGCGGGTGCGTTGTCATGGTAACCCACAGACCAGTCTTTGGACGGCTCTTGCCTAGTTCTGCGAAGACTACATGAACACATTTGTTTATATACCATTCAGAAGTAACTGTCCTTTGATTTTCCAAAGCTACCGTTGTGATGTATCCACTTTTAGAAAAAAAATACGCGACCATTTTCTTTACAACACTCTTGGAAAGACGAATCTCCGTTGGAGGCTGCTCACTTTCAAAGCATCAAACTAATGACTGCTGTTTAGTTTGCAACAGCATCGGGCGGTCGACCTGTGCGAGGTTCATCATCGAGTGAGACCCGGCCCTTTCCAAACTCAGTAAACCGATTAAAAACTGTAGCCCTAGAAGGGGCAGAGTCCCCAAAGCAACTCACTAAACTTTCGTGACATTCCGCTTATTTTAGTCCGTGTGCTTTAATTCTTGCCTCCGGGCCTGGATTGACTTTCCACAGGTCAGAGAATGACAAACAGTTCCAGAAAATAGAAGCACCTGCAATCTACAATATCAATGAAAAAAAAATAAGTGTCAGACCACTTATTCAACAACTCTAGTCTAGAAGAACTGCGACTGTGTATGAAGGCGAAATCATACGAAAACGGGTACTAAAGATGAAATAGCTCTCAGACAAAATGGTCCTTTTACCCTTTTACACTATCAAATATAGGTAAAATGTGGGCGTAGTGTTAAAGTTTAATCTGGAGTTTAAATGCTGCAAGCGTGAATGTTTTTACGATTGAAATATAAATTTAGTGGTTAATCTGGCCAGTCGAACGTGCTGCGGCCGGTAAGGTTCCCGATAGAGATATACTTTTAGGGGTGTGACCCGAATTTTTGATTCACTGGAAAGCGCTACGGTTTTGCGGGATACTTTGATTGTGAAATAATAGAAGAAAATTTATCGCGAGAAGTGAATTTATGTCGACATCGAACACGATAACTTCATTTCGGTGTCCATGAAGTTCTAGACATTCCAGAATCGAGACTAATTCACGGCACTCTTGACTATTATTTGAATAAATTCAAAGATTTGGATTCCTTTCACTCTAAATCAGTAAAAACTGTATTTGACAGACTAGCGATGTTTTTGGAAATAAAGAAAGATTTTTATTTGTGTAAAAATTGCAGTTTTATCTTACATGTGAAGAGGCTTCATTAAGTAAGAGTTTCTACAACCTATTTGATTTATTAAATTTCTTAGGATTTTTCGATCGTTGAAAACCGCCACTCAGTTCTATCTATTTGTCGGTTTTTTTTCTGTCTACCTTTCGCCATACTTGTCATCGCATAATATCAATTGAAACATGGTGTGTCTATAAAAAATATAAATATATGGGACTCACAATTTCATCTTTTCTAAACTTAGACGAACAAGAAATACCTCAACCACCACTTTGTCAATCCAAAGAAGCATTCAACAATTCGATAAAAAAAAGTAGCTGAAATTGTCACTCATTTTTCATGTAGATTGTAGATGATCTCATTTAGTGAAATTCTACCATCATGCAGATGAAAAGCTATGTAATTAACACAGAGTTCCACAAATAAACCTCTTTTTCTTTCAGTGACGCGTTTCGAGTTATATTTAAATCATCGTGGGACTGTCAGATTTCACTGCTTACAAGGCTACCTAGATTACTTCCCAGCTAACTAACGAGATCCTATCATGGAACAAAACTAGAGCTCTCAGATCTAACATACTATTTATCCTGTCTAGCTATTTTTGTATTAAATTATGTTTTCCTTTATTATGTCTGTCTTAGGGGAAATATCTTTGGCGACTGCATTTACACTAATCTTAAGGGAAACTCCTACAAAACCTTAACCATATTTTTTTCACATATCTTCCAGTATTTAAACATTTTAAACTCGGGATTTGACGTTGCTGAATCGATTCAGGTAATCAACAATCACCGCATTTCGAAAGGTATTTCCGCCTAAATTTGAAGACATCATGAACAATAATCCAGACTTTGACTGTTTGTGCATAATCCATATTTATCACAGTGGATGTGAAACTGTCATTTTTCGCTTATAAAAGCATTTTAGGTGATCGTAGACACAATCCTGCTACCGAAAACTAGGAAAATACCTGATTTCTTACGTTTACAAGAGTGACGAAATGTTAAATAATTATTAACTATCGTCAATAAGGTTTTAAATAAAAATATCTGACATCGATCATTTATTGATTTCATTATGACTTTAAAATTGAAAAAGACTGAACATAATCTCTTTCAATTAATCTCCGATATTTTGACACTTTCCATACATATTTCAAGCCTTTCTAGTAATGGCACATCAAGAAAACAAGACAACTCGAAACCGATTTTTTTCGCGATTATAATTCTTCCACTCGCCAGTCGGTGTGGGAAGAAAAGCACAAATGGCCTTGTCCACAATTATCACTGCTTTCTGTACTCTTCGACTCTAAACATAACTCAGCTGCTATTGACCTTCCCGCGGATGCCAACAGGCATCGGCACATTCGACGGCCGTTGGCAGGGGGGGCGGGCTGCGTTCTATCGGGGATATGAAAGCCATTTGTATTACTTAGCTTGGGCGATAAAGCTGCGGCTCGGGATAGCTTCACAATTTTCACCCAGTATTAAACATGATTTGTGACAGCCACGCTGTGTTCCGCCGCTGCAGTTATACGGACATTGCCAGGCTCGTCGCTACCCGGCCTGCCTTTATTACGCAATCACTACGTGTCGGCTCTGTAACGCCCAGGATCTGTGCCAGGGGGTGATATATAGATACGTGGATGGCTTAATTGTAGCTGAAGTTGGCAAGGTTCGTCGCGGTTGAAGATCTCATCATGAAGAAATCTGATTTGTCTAAGTTTTTTTACATATTATGAAGGCAGAAACAGAGGCATATGCCACAGGGGTGACAGGGGTAATTACACCCCCCCCCCAAAGGTTTATGACCAAAAATTTAATTTAGTTGTTGTTTTCCAGGAATAAATGATCTGCAGAAAAACATTTCCAATATTCAAAATCAAGCGCTACAAACGAAATATTGTGCGTTCATATTTTTACCGCTGATACGAGCGGCCTCGCGAAAATATCTAAAATTTTGTATGAAAAATTACAAAAAGTACCTCGCACGAGCATAGAACCAACCTTTCTCTATCATTCGCAAAAAAAGTCGTTTCATTGTCTTGAGAGATGAGCGCTGGAAACGAAATATGGAAGCCCATGCAAAACGCCTTTTATCCTAAATAGAGTTCCCTCTTAAGTATGTCTTTGGTTGAAAACATCACAAGAGGCGTGTTATACGAGGTGTGATCGAAAAATAAGGTGAATTTTCAAATGTAGCGGGCTACATCCGTTCGATCTTCGATTTTTTCATTTGGTTATGTTGGTACACTCATCTCGAACATATGTTCCGAATTTCTATGTATGTAGCATGTTTAGTTTTTTGTGAGAGCCATGAAGGTTTGAACTGTTTTGCGTGCTCCACGATTTTCTGCTGTCCAAAAACATGGATCAAAGAGTTTGCATTAAATTTTGTGTGAAAAATGAAAACAAGTGCTCCAAAACACTTGAAATGTTGAAATTGGCATACGGTGGGTCTACTTTAAGCCAAAAAATGTTTACAAGTAGTATAAACTATTCCAAGGAGGCCGAGAAGACACCAATGACGAACCTCGCTCTGGACGCCCCAGCACGTCAACAACTGAGAACGTTGAAGAAGTAAAGAAAATGGTGTTGGGAATCGTCGAATTACCATTAGAGAAATTGCTGATGATATCGGCATCTCGTTTGGTTTGTGCCAAGCAATTTTAACGGGTGTTTTGGACATGAGACGGCCGAATTTGTGGAAGAACAAAAATTGGCTTTTGCACCATGGTAACGCCTTTGCTCTCACATCGTTGCTTGTGCGCAAATTTTTGGCTAAAACCAACACACTAATTATGCCGCAAGCACCGTATTCCCCAGACCTGGCCCCCTGTGAATTCTTCTTGTTACCGAAACTGAAGAGGCCCATGAAAGGACGGCGTTTTGCAACGATTGAGGAGATAGAGACGGCATCGAAGGAGGAGCTGAACAAGATCACAAAAATAAACTTTTTAAAATGCTTTGAGGATTGGAATAACCGTTGACACAAGTGCATTATATCCGAGGGCGATTACTTTGAAGGGGACAATATAGAAATTGATGAATAAATAAATATTCTTTGAGAAAAATGAAAATTCTCGTTATTTTTTTATCATACCTCGTATATCTTATTTTTCGAGATGGGACAAGCTTGAAACCGATTCATTCATTCGAGCCACAAGTAGAACTCCCAATGCAATCCGGTACTCAATTAACCGAGGAGCGCACGTGCCGATCGCCCGAGTGCCCAGACCCCGAACGCCCTCTACCGGATAACGATTGCATCGCACGGGACATGCTCGGAAAATTTTATTAACGAAATGGACTCCCACTTGACTGCACAACGGAATACAAAGTCCCTGTACCGTGGCCATTACGCTACTAACTCCTACAAGATTGGGAATAAATTTATTTGTTTGGGTAAAAGTCCAAAGTAAAAAAAAATCTAATTATCCCACCAAAAATGTGTTATAAATAGATAAAACAGTTGCAGCAAGTGAAAATGGCGTCAAGTAGGTCGACACTGTACTTTTCACGCAATGGTGTCATTTTGGGAATGAAGATATATTTCAGTTTTTGAAACTGTTCGACTGTTTGTTAATTTAAATAAAGACATATTGGAACAACTTAACAACAACTTAAGACCTGAAATATCTTATTATTCAAAAAAAATCAGAAAATGTCAAAACTTGAAGGTTTCCAGATTTTCCAAAACTTCTTTCAACTGGATTTTTTTTCGTTCTCTAACGATGCTACTATTTTAGAAAACTACAAGGCTTTAAGTCCTCACCGGATTGAGTTGAGACAGAAAGACACGTGGAAATGAGTGTCATGTCCTGAAATATCAAGAAAACGCAGTACATTTCCCTTAGGAATACGATTTTATCAAAAATTCGGATAATTGAATTTGTGAAAAATATATTTTTGTACATATTATTACATAATCCTCCTAACACTACGTGTTTATTAAAAACAACAATAATAAATTTGAATGTTTATCAAGAAATTATTAAGAAATACATTTTCTTACGTATGTGTATACCTACATATACACTGCTCAAAAAAATTAACGGAATACTTCTTTGTGCACTTGTAACTTTCAGAGTGTTAGTTACACTCAGATGAAGCATACAAATTCTAAAAGAATTCTCAGAATAAATTGAAGAATATAAGGTTTAATTATTCATTTGTTTCTAAGAAAAAACTTACAAATTGGAAAAATTACAAAAGACAAAGTGAAAATCGGATAGTTTTCTATAGCTAGTGTCTAGTTATTTGATTTTTATGGGGTTTAGTATCGCGTGTGTCCTCCTGCAGCTGGAATTACTTCTTGACATCTCCTTGGCATACTTCGTACAAGCCGTCGAATGTCTTCCTGTGGTATGCTGTCCCATTCTTCGATAAGTGCTTCAGTTAGTTGTTGAAGAGTTTGAGGTGGATTTAGGCGGCGACTAATACGCCTGTCCAATATATCCCATAGATGTTCAATCGGATTGAGGTCGGGGCTCAACGCTGGCCACTTCATTGTACGAATTTCATGCTCCCGAAGAAAATCCATGGTTATGGCAGCAGTATGCGACCTAGCATTATCTTGCATAAAAATATATCCAGGACCAATACCATATGCTGCGGGATTTTCATGATCTGAAAGAATCATATCAACATATCTTGCAGCTGTAAGAGTTTCCGGTATCACTACAAGGTCCGTTTTTTTCTTCCAAACTTATTCCACTACAGACCATTACCGAACCATCTCCAAATCTGGATACTTCTTGTACAGTGATAGCGGAGTAACGTTCATTAGGACGTCTGTACACACGTACCCGACCGTCACAATGAGTTAGACGGAATCTTGATTCGTCTGTGAAGAGTACAGGTGTCCAATGTCTAAGCTGCCATTGCAAATGATCACGAGCGTTCCGTTAATTTTTTTGAGCAGTGTATATACACATTGTTAGATTACTAAAGCAACACAACTTTAATCTCGAAAAAAATGTGAGTTGATTTAGGTTAAAATATTTGGTAATATCAGTTCTGTATAACAGAGGGCCGAATAATCGAGATTCCACTGTATCTTGAATTCGATTTTTTGCGATTACAATACTTCGTTGCCTATTGGATTGGCATGGATATTTAAAGCGGTATAATTTCGGATTATAATTATTGTGAGCTTAACTGGATAACACAATTATGTAATTATCATCCTCAATGTTGAAAACGTCCCACATATCAGACTAAACAATTGCAATCTATTGTGAAACTGGCAGGATAAAGTTAAAAATTATTTCACAATCAAACAATTACCGGTATATTAAATAAATAATTTTCGACATTAAATAACAATAAAACAACTAGTACATAGTTTCATCGGATATTGCGAGAGAATAAAATGTTCAGTTAAAATGCGTTATAATTAAAGTTCTATTTTATCAGTAAAATTATACGATGAAAACTATTTGCTACGGTATTCCGGTAAATATTGGATGCAATAATTGCTGCTGCAAATATACGCGTGTATATACAAAAATAACAAAGCGAATCAATAAAGCAAACAGCAAAAGCGAATTTGGTATCGCCCGTACAATTATTGGGAGGTTATCTATATCGTCTGAGAGTAAACATGGTTTAAATTGTTGTTTGTTTATAGTTTACAGTAGCGGTATTACAAAACATCGAGAGCTCACGTAAAAAGAAATTATCAATTCAATAATTGCGATATTAATATTAATTCTAAAGAAATATATTCTAAAGAAAAATATAATTTTCGTCACACCTAAGATTTCAATGCATTTCTAACAAGTATTCCATATTTTTCTACTAAGGTTATCATATTTTCCAAAGGACTTCTATCAAGATACAAAAATATAGGGATTCGCTCCAAGTAATTCATTTATTTCGCATCATCATCTTCCTCAACGGCATTTCAGCGATACGTGTAAGTTTTCTCGCCTATGATTTTTCATTGGTTTTCATTTTTATCAACCCCCTCTCAGAATGAATGTTGGGCTTGTGACTTTTGTGCTGATCTCATACAAGCGTAGAGGTGTTGATATGATGTGTGTGATATTTAAGTTGAAAATAAACTCTCTTACTAATGGTGGACGTATATATGCTGGCTACGCATTTTTTTCGACTCATAAAGAAAAATCTTCTAAGAAAAATGTATTCATAACAGAACTAAGAATTTGAATGAAATTTACAGCCAATTTGTTCGTCAACAACCTGACATAGCGCACCGTAGATTGAAAAAATGTTTCCTTGTTACACATAGAAAATAGGTTAATTTAGGAACATAAGTAGTTCAGCTCCTCCTACCTTAAGCCTATTTTGAGCAAGACAATTTTTGATTAATTTTTAGATCATCTACTTATTTTTGGACAATTTCATCAAACGGCTTCAAAACTAAAATAGATATTATATTTACGTACAATATCATAGTATGTCTACGTAGAGGCTGAAAGTGATATTATGTGTAGTGTCGCAGGAAAACTGGCCCAGAATGACCAAATTTACTTTCTTCTGGAAACGTTTGTCATCAGACATTTAAACTGTGATAAAATGTAGGTTTTACGTACAGAAACAGTGGAACGACGGTCTTTTAAGCCGGCTAAGATATTCTGGTAGTGCACAGTCGTCTAATTTATCGCATGTGTATCTGTAATAGAGACAACCGTTCCTTAAGGACGTGTGGACGGTCGCCAGGAAAGCTTTGCTCCCGGTAATTACAATGAATGTGCTAAGACATAAATACGACCTTTTCTACTCACGTTTATATACTTTACTCCCCGGCTGGCGACTACTTCCTTGAATTCGCTCGGCTTAACAAAGAGTTACGACCATTGCTCATACTTCAGTGGAAGCTTCCACAGGAACTTGGGACAAATACGAATAATGTTGAGCTTTATTATGAACTGTTGACACCAGTGAGCATTTTATTCTATGTGTATCAGCTGTGGGGTGTTTTGATCGAATAAAAATTATAATCTTGAGCGGGAACTTTTTTTAAGTGTAAAGTGGTAAAATGAATTGCAATAAAATAAATTATTGTTTAAAAAATTGAGCTTGACTATGAACTGTTGACAACAGTGATCATTTTGTTTTATGTGTATCAGTTGTGGGGTGTTTTTATCGAATGATAATCAGAATCTTAGGTAGGAACTTTATTTAAGTGTAAAGTCGTAAAATGGATTGCAATAAAATAAATTATAGTTTAAAAAATTGAGCTTGACTATGAACTGTTGACAACAGTGAGCATTTTATTTTATGTGTATCAGCTGTGGGGTGTTTTGATCGAATAAAAATCAGAATCTTAAGCAGAAACTTTTTTTACAGTGTGAAGTGGTAAAATGAATTGCTAAAATGAATTATAGTTTAAAAAACTAAAAAACACGCTTTCATGGTCAATCAAACTAAAAAATTAATTTCTAATTTAGGGATAAAATGATTAACGAGAAAATTAATGTCATTGTGATAAAAGGGTGGGGTGCTTTGTGCTACATGTTTACTCTAACTCATTTTTGAATAGAACTATTAAGAAATATTATCATATATATCAGTTGTTTGAAACTTGTAGGCAAGGTGGATTTATCAAAAGTTTGATTTCGGACTTCCATTGTCTATAAAATTTTGAGTATCACACAATTCACCTGAAGACGATTGAAGATAGCACATCAATCGAAACGTCGTAATACTCAAAATTTTATAGAGAATGGAAGTCCGAAATCAAACTTTTAATATTATATCAATTAATATCGAGCATCCAAAGCTTTTATCACAATGACATTAATTTTCTCGTTAGCCATTTTACTCTTATATTAAGAATAATTTTTTACATTTTATTCCGATCAACTAAAAAAGTGTTATTATCTGTTTTTAGAAAGTATCGTTTATTAATTGTTGTACTTTGATCTTTTAAGTCGCAATTCCGTGGCTGGAATTAAATTTGCTCTTCAATGGATCTTAATTGTCTCTATAGATACTGGTTAAGCCAATAAACCTGTCTAAAGAAATATTAAACTCCATTCTTCCTATCACCTTTTAAACGTATTGCTTCAAGAACTGGTGAAAAATTTCATAAGACTGTTCCTTCGTATCATCACTTCTAAATGCATTGCTTTATAAAAATAAATACTGAGGCAAACTTATTAACCTATTGTACTGTTATCTTTCATGGATGAGTGTGCAAAATTAAAAATTAATCAGATGTTTTGAAGGGGGCGAAAATAGCGTTCGAAGATTCCGTTACAAACGTACAGGTGAAGCTAATAGAATCGTGTTTAAAAATAATGAAACCACTTAAATACTTTGAATATAGTATGATTAGAAAAAATCCGAAAATTTGGTCAAAATTTCTAAGACCTCCAAAACATACAAAGAGCCACTTTTGGGTGGATCTACGAACTGTGGCAATGCAGTCGGCGATAATACATTCCGACAGTTGATAATGGAATGTTGTCAGGAGCATTTCTTTTTCCGCAAGTTTACTTTTCCGGAATATCGAGGTTATGTTGGCCTGAACGCCAAGAGTACAGCAATGAGTTAGGCACCAAGAAAGATATAAATGAATAAAGCTATTAGACGAAACATACATATCTATAGAAGTCCACATGTATTAATGTCATATGAATGAAATATGATGAAAACCACTGGATGAAACTGGATATACTTCAGAAATTATAAAGCTTTGTTTCGACAGTTTTCTAGGGAAATACGTAACCCCACAGCCCAGTTCCCATTTTCGTGCCACGTTTTCTCTGTAAAGTAAATCCCCCAGATTTAGAAAAGGTAGACAAACTAAAACGGCGTACACAGCACACAGATTTGCTTAATATGCAACACAGGCATGCTGCGAAACTGCCTTTTTTAAGGATTCTGTCTCGGATTTACATAATCTGGGAGGGTTAAAAACTGTTTTTATTTCACCCTAAACATTTATCCAAATATTCTCAAAAGGTGCACACTGAATATCAGCGAAAGGTTTCTGATAATTGTGAGCGTAATCACCGATCTTCAAAATTAGTACGGAAAACATATGAAGGTATAAGAATTTATTGTTTCTATATAATTTAATTCAACTTCTACCAAATTTGATCAATAGCCTTGAAGACTTATTCCAGTTTCTACATCATCAACTGAAAAGGGTTTATAAAAGTAATCGTATACAACACAATATAAAAGCAGACGAATTGCTTATAAAGATTTGCAGATGCCTTGATGTGAAATTTCAAGAGTCTCGTGTTCACATATTAAATAGATAGCACAATTTTTAAGCAAAACAAAATTCCACGGCCTAAAATTTCACCATGGATGTTTTTGATAGTCTTTGGCTCACCTTCAGTTCTGTAGATACAAAATTTTTAATTGTATAATCAAATAAGGTGATTTGATTGAACGGCGCGGCATTACAGTAATTCAGATATTTGCAATATTGGCGGATGTGCATACAGTGGGGCACATGCCACATTCACCATTTATTGACATAAAGCAATGTCGCCCAGCATGTCAAGTAAAAAGCGGTGTTCCCAAATGGTGAAGCTCAATCAATAAAATTCAAAAGAGAATGTTGTAGAACTGTCTTTTGATTGATACATAATATGTCATAGTGCAAATTTCACAGAAAAAAACGTTAAATATCAGGTTTTATGACTGTTTACAAATCTGGTTTTCGGTGAAAATATAGCGTTTCACTAGCTGACAGGACATTCTTCTGTCTACTAATATTTGAGTTTTCCGAATGAATTCGTTTTTCTAAATATTAAATATTAATTTTCCATGCTGCTTTTTTTTCATTCTCACATTTGTCGGAACTGAACTGAATACAAAAAACGTAAGGACTTTCGCAACAATGAAATAAAAGCGGTATACTTTACTTTGTCCATGGTTTGTGCAATAATCAATAACTTATTATATTTCAATCAGAAGATAATTAATTTTACTAACTGCAACTTCAATATTTTACTTTCTTCTTAATTCGATTTTTTTTTTGGATTGCATAACTTTTCGGTAACTTTTAAAAAACTGATGACAGTTCTGAAAGGTATTACTTTTCACAACACAACAAGCCATCGAAACATAATCATTTCGCAACTAGCTAGGAAAAGTTCGTTTCAAATTATGATGGATGTGCATACCATAGGTTAATGAGCACATTCACCATTTATTGAGATCAAGCTACTCGCCTCCCATTATTTGGTTTCTGTGTTAGTTCGGTGTTGTTACAACCTTATAATTTGGATATTTGAATAAAGCACGTAATTTTGCAACAGAAAAATAAAAGAATCCTCAAAATCGGGGTGCATCTTGTCGCAGGTTGTGTTTCTGGACAAATAAAAGCGCCAGGTTGCATACAGTCGTCAGCGCACACAGATGGTTCAATCATAAACCGAGCTGGGATGTTCCGCTGCTAGTCAGCCATTTGTTTATGTATGTGCATAAACAGTCGAGAATCGCCACGTTTCCGTATACGAAAATTTAACTACAAAATGTGGAAATTGCGAACGACAGGCGTCTGCTCGGTAACATGGTTTTACGATTGAGACATGTAGAATGTTTCAATTTTTCGTAACACTCGATTTTAGTATCTGTTGGAAGATATTTGACCGAACTACAGGAATATTTTGAAGCAATCAATCGAACTGAAATATTTTCCGAGATGTGCCTGGAAGTCAAAGTAATAGGTACATTTTCACCTTGAACTATATAATTTAGGTGTAGGTATCAGAATTTTCTTTTAATCGATATATAATAGATTATGTTTTACTGCATGTCATAGAAAAAAATGGAAAGAAACGTTATGATTCGTGTTTTTTTTAATTATATTTATATTTTCAAATTTCAAATTAGTTTTTCCCTAAACATATAGCTTTTCGCTACCTCATAGAGCTTTTTCCCTCTATTGCGACTATTTTGCTTTACATTTGAGTTGTATGAGAGAATGCGTTTTTCTGAAAAACAACAATGCTTTTTATCCAGAAAGTATCATAGCTTGATAGCTCAACTTTTCCTTTCCAATTTGTAGTACCACGTGCATATAAATATAAATCTATTTTTTCAATGTTCGATGTTCAAAATTCAACCTGAATATAGTGCCAATTTTGGCGTTCGAAGGTTTCATTTAATTTTTTCATTTTTAACATTTATCGACTGACTGAAATATCTATATCAATTTGAAAAAATCGAGAGCAAAAATTGAAGTGTTTTATCGAGGTTTTTAAATAGTCTTGTTTCTTACACTTTGACGAATTCTTATGACATGACAAACGTTTTTTAACGGTAATTCCGCTAACACTTAATCGATTTTCAAAAACTTTAAAGCTTTTTTGCTCTTGCCATTGTAGAAATTTTATCAAAATCCAGAAGGTGCTTTCTGATTTATAGAGGGGCAAGGATTATCGAATCGAGTACTGAATACAGACAGACAGACACCCACAGAAATGAGTGATATAGTTTTTCGTGTTATGAAACACCAATAAAACACAATATCTCCTCTTTGGATGCGTATGTGATCATGATCATAAAATAGTAAGACTCAGTGCACGAGGTCTATAACCTCACTGCTCTTAGAGCATCACGAGCAGAACGCAATTCCACAAAATGTATCAGTATACCTTATCTACCTCTCTCCACATTTTTCTCTGCTGAAAATAACCTGGCGAAAATTAATAGATGTCATGTAGCTGGCGGGACTATTAGAAAACGTGATAAATGGTACGACAAGCTAGTGGCAGGTAACTGTAAATATTAAAATTCCCTGAGCACCACGTTGCAAATTGCAAGATATTTACAGTATAATAGACACACAGAGCTTAGTTAATAATTCTGTCGACTGCAGAGAATGGATAGGTGATTATTTATATTCAGCTATATATGTGATATAGTTATATTTAATAAATAACGGTTGATTTCAGTAGGAATTATTATAATAGTAAAAAATATATTATTAGGGACACGTCATAATCCATGTCACTCAGTTCAAATTTGTGTTGTCTGTGGATCCATCATTGTCAGTGTATAGATGAGGAGAAATAAAGAAACGAATGTAGCAAAAGAGAGAGAAGAGAAGAGTTTTATGAAGACGTTCATGTCTTCTGATCTTCACTATGCATCAGACTTCCTATAGATCCGTCAGTATAGCCTGGCGATCTAACTGTAGAGTGCAATCGGGAGGCATATACGTAACCCAGTCAAGGGTGTGATAGCAACATCAACTCATCTAAGTGTCGCCCTCTATGTGCAGTGTCAATGAAAATACCTTTCAATTTCCACTAGCAAGTCTGCATTTCATATTTTAATGAAGGGTATCATGGATAAACGGAAAAAATATGATATCCTCCCATAGTTTACCATACCGCATTCACATATATACAAAAATGCTTTTCTTTCTATTGTAAAACCGTGTCTGGTCCTGACAGTGCAAAACTGAATATAGAACTAATTGATGGATGCCTCTGTACCTCAACAATGCCTGCCAAATAAAATTCATCAATTTAAACTTTTATTGCCATAATGGATTGGGACACTTCAAAGTATAATCCAATGATTGATATCATCATTTATTTTCATAAACTTTAACGTACTCCCACAAAAAAAAGTATATGTATACAACACACAGGGTGTCCATTAGATTTATTTGCAGTGATACGGGTCTTTTGAATACATTATCTAACCTTCTTCACATTCGGACTGCAATCATATAAAAATTCTACTGATCACATAATCGCATGTTAACAAAATCAGCTAGACAGTGCAAGAGGAATTGCGCGGTTTGTCTTCCGACTAAGTCATTAGTCATAAAATGTAAATTAATTGAGTATATGCTCTCCACTATATATAGAAATACATGTTTAATGTTTAGCCTAGATTCGTCAGTATAGCCCGGCGGTTAAATCATAGAGAGCAATTGTTGACAGATGTCATGAAGGGTATCTGTCACGGCTTCAGACAGTCAAAGTGACCTTGACTTCGTAAGACTCTTGTAGAAGAGTGTTGATCTAAATAAATAATTGGTCTGGTTCAGTGAACAGTCGGTATTTAATACAAAACAGATACTACCGCTATCTATCTATCTGTTGCTGCTGTTCAATCATGGGTAGCTATCAGTGACCACCCTGTCTTCGAACGCAGCGGAGGACGACTAAACAAATGAATGCCAGATATGTGCAGTTGGCATGTTCGTTCTATGATTACCGGAGGCTGCGACCCCGGTCATCATTTTTAAAAATTCAAAGCGTCGCTTTATCGCTTCAGGCCGGACGGCGATACAAATTATTCATAATGACTTTATGGCATCACGATTGGAGGGCAGCAAAATGGCATTATGACTCAGAAATGTCCTTGAATTGCCCTTGTATTACATCATGATCGAAATATAAGGCGGTTTACATGTAGAATCCCTACATCATGCTGTATCGATTGTTAATTTAATTTAAATAAATCTTTCAGTACAGAATTTTATCGGAGAACACTGCAATCCGTAAGTGGGCAACTAATGATATTTATAAAAATTAGAAAGAAAAATTTGTTCGATTCAGAAATAATATATTCCTCACTTATAAAAAAATACCAATAAATTATATGCTACGCCGCATCCATGACAGTTAGAATTTTTTCTTTCTGCAAATGTGTGTGCACATATATTTTCTTAAGCCGCCGCCGATGAAAAACGTAAATAAATAAATCAACGTTCCAGCATGGAGTTCTATCAATTTATTTCGCATCACACTATTAGCCCGGCCCCCGACTTTTCCTCTTTTTGTTTTTATTCTCGATACTTTTTCGGGAATTCTGGGACATGAACGTTGTTTATCTTTGTCCGGAGCGGAAATTCGTGAGTCTTGACACTGCCCGGATATCGATCGTAAATTAATTATTTGGAGAGCAAGACGAATGGGAGCGGAATGGAGTGAATAGATTATTGAAGATCTATCTAAAATCCGAATGAAATTCGACGACACAAATATGCAATAGAGTACAGAATGATGATCCGAGTAGATAAAACATGCGGTTTTGACCGAAAAAAGTTTACGCGTTGAGATCGCAAAAATGTGCCTTTTTATAAAACAAACCTTCATTACTGGAAATTATGGATGATTGGTGGCCTGCCGCTTATAGAACAGGGCCATGTTGCTTCACGAAACCTCGGACCTTCGCACTAGGTAGATCGAAATGGTCTGGTCAAGCTTGCTGCCTATGGACTCCCACCAGGTCGTAGCCAATGGTTTTCCAAGGAACTGATCACCAAAGTCGTTCTCTTTCATACGAGGATCACGCTGAAAGTCGCTAGATATTCCTAATCTATACAAGTTTAAACAAGTTTGAGCACGCAGCTATTTTGTCTAAAGTTGTAAGTGCGTACAATGCATCTGCAGTGTTGGCCGCTAAAGCAAGCGGAATGTCACGAAAGTTTAGTGAGTTGCTTTGGGGACTCTATCCCTTCTAGGGCTACAGTTTCTAATTAGTTTGCTGAGTTTAAAAGGGGCCGGGTCTAACTCGATGATGAACCTCGCACAGTTCGACCGCCTACTGCTGTTCCTCCGAAAACTGTAGAAGCTGTGCAAAATATGGTAAAAAAAGATCGACATATAACCTATACCGAGATTGAGGCTTCTCTGGGGATTGGATCGGCAGCGGTCCGAACAATCATTCATGATCACCTTCGCCTAAGGAAGCGGTGTTCCAGATGGGTGCCACATTGGTTGACCAGTGAGCGAAAAGCAACAAGAGTTGATCGGGCTAAGTAAGGGGTTTATGCTTGAAAAATTTGATCATTATGATCTCGAAACTAAACAGCAGTCATTAGTTTGGTGTTTTGAAAGTGAGCAGCCTCCAACGAAAATTCGTAGTTCCAAGAGTGTTGGAAAGAAATCTTCTTCTAAAAGTGGATACATCATAACGGTAGCCTTTGAAAATCAAAGGACACTGAATGATATATAACCAAATGTGTTCCTGTAGTC
This sequence comes from Bruchidius siliquastri, assembly GCA_949316355.1. Taxonomy (NCBI): domain Eukaryota; kingdom Metazoa; phylum Arthropoda; class Insecta; order Coleoptera; family Chrysomelidae; genus Bruchidius; species Bruchidius siliquastri. The sequence goes on along the minus strand of OX438533.1, from coordinate 36,176,870 downwards.
TTCCAAGAACTATGCAAGACTGGTCTGCGGGGTATTCAATGGCACCATGACAACACACCCGCCCACAGCGCCGCTAGAAGACTAGATTTTTTTACTGAACAAGTTGTCAAACTGTTGCCTCATTACGTAGATAATAATTGATGGTAAGTCGTTTACATATATTAGAAATCGTGATGGGCCCAGTACTGAGCCTTGTGGAACGCCCCTGTGCACAAATTTTGATTCTTATCCGATTTTCCCAATTTCTGTTATCTGTGTGTGACCCTTAAGGTATGATTTTAGTAAGTTATCCACAATTCCTCTCATGCCATGAAGATCCAATTTAAATTAATGTTTATATTCAAAACTTGAAACCATTTTCCTTAAACCTAGTTAATTTAAAAAATACGAACGCTACAGCTCATCTACCTACAACTTATTATGAGATTTATGAGCATAGAGGAATAATACTTACAAAGACTTTTGAAGTCTAGTTCACAGCATGCATTAAAAATTAAAGTATGTCAGTGAAAGTAGACTTACACTTCCATCACCGATAATGTACAAGCAATCTTGAAGAATATCTTTAATCTCATAAATTCAAGGCGAGAAATCTTCCATTATCTTCCTAGTTATGATAATTGATGGAAACGCGAGGGTATCATAATATATTCTCTGTTGCGAGACTGTGGAAACATAGCAATCTGGGGCAGATAGACTTTGTGACGTGTCGATTAAAAATATTATAATACCTTTTGAAGTTGCACATAGTTTATAAAACAAGAAGATAACATCAACATTTTCTTTTCAACTACTAACGGAATTAGATACCTTCATTTATACTTTACAGTAATATATTAGAAATACGACAATAATCACTAAGTGTTCTCCGGTACGTAGTTTGAAATGTTGAGCTTTTTATCATATTTGTTGTGTGTTTTAATCAAATTCCTAAATGATTATTCCCAAAATTAGACATTTGAGGTCGATCATCACGTTATCCATTTTTCCTTTGCTTTCCTCCTTTCTCTTGGCTTATATATAAGAACGTTCAGAAGAACGTTTAAACCTCAAAAGAACTATTCTGGGTTTTGGATGTTTGTCCCAACGATACTCGACTAAAATGATATACCACTCAATTCTCAAAATAAAATTACTCAACTATTTCAAGATATATGTAAACCTTATAAATTTACATCATAACCACACATAATTCCACTCCTACAGCCCTGTGATTACATTGAAAATGCTCTTTATCTCTCCAGCGTTCATTTCCTTGTCTGAGAGTCTGGTCTATATTTTCTGTTCACTGTGATCTAGCCTAGAATCCGCCCCACGTTAATTAAGCCCGCTCACATCGCCCAACTTTTGCATCCGCTCTGGCTTGAAAACCGGATCAAACAGGATGAGCCACCCGGGGAGGTTACCCCGTGACAGTCATATAAGTATGCTAATCTGAATACAGTGGAGTAAAATTGCAAAAGAGCATCCATCTGTTATCCCACAAAGTACGTGGATGATGATCTATAGCAGCATTTCTCAAACTGTGAGACGCAAGACCTCCAAATGTGCTGCACTAGTTTTGTTAACAGACATCTTCTATACACTTAATGACACTAACTGAAATAAAACACATTTTCTGTACATGACAAACAAGAGCTTTTATCAAGAACTGTCAAATGAAAATTGACATTGTTTAAAATCAAAAAGTACAGTCATTTTTTAAATTTGAAATTTTTTTGATGTAAGATCAAATGAGTTTGGAAAAATACTTCAGAGGGGACTTTTCTGAATTCATTGAGTGAGCAATGCTTTAACTTTGGAAAACATTGCTGATTCACTGATTAACACGAAAATAAACCATTTGTTGTTTTCGATGGAGGCTTGAAAATAATATTTGTCAAGTTAGAGTTCGATATGAGTATCTTAATTTTCATGAAAGGCATAGTTGTTTTTACTCGCATTTTGAACCACCTAGCTTTATCAAACTGAATTTCGTGAAATATTAGAAGTTACAAATTTAAAAAACAAGCCTATATCCAACTTATTTTCTGAAAAACTGATTTTTTTATTACAAATGCTTAATTAATATATGGAATGTATTGCAAACGCTTTTTCTTAAAGTATACCTTATTAGCGATGATAAAAGTGAAACTAAAATGTAAAAACGACGGGTTTCCTTGTTGACAATGTGTTAATTGACTGTACAGCGCTAGTTTTGACATGCCGCAAAGGAATCTTAATAAATGTTGGATCTCTGGGCACCACTATAACACGATAGTTTGTGATGTATATACATATCATGAAACATTAACTTCTCACACCCATTGGCGTGGATAGTGAGGCGATCAGCTTTTTTCAGAAATATTTGGATATAGGGCTATTGTTTATTAGGATCTGCTCGCTAAGAGATGCCCTGAGCTTTTCTGTAAAGCTCACACATAATTAATAAATACCAGCTGCAACTTCGAAATCGATTGCAAATGGGTTGAAAAACGAACTAGGATATTCAGAAAATGTTCAACTCCCCAACGACTGCAAATATCAATATTTCCAATCTACAGGTTGGAACAAAGAAAATTCAACGCGAGATTTATATCCTCGGAAATCTGATTAAAGTCAGCTTCACGGAATTCCTGGCAACGAGACTTCTTTCCAAATCCATCCGAAATCGCCGATACTCGAATCGCGGTGTACCGAAACCAACACGCAACAAGCTCATCAAAAATAAACAACTGCCGCTAGTTTTCAAAAATGCAGACGCTTGGCACACTTCCCTGCAGGATAATGGATTCTAAAATCTTGCCAAGGGATCTGTTTCATGGATCCTTGAGTATTCCTTTACTCCTCGAGCGGGAAAACGACACGTGGGACACTATTTCGGAGGTAATGGCTGCAAAAGCTCTCGTTATAATAGAGATATTTGACAACTTGCGGAAGATAAGGTTACACGGTGTGTCCGAAGTTAGGGTGAAATTTGTACACATTCGGATTTCATGCTTTTTACACATTAAGATTGATTAACAAAACCTCAGAAGCACCACGGAGAATGACTCAAACATTGAGATGGCCGCATTCAGCACTGTCGGACAGCCATTATAACACTTTTATATAGGCCTCTATATTTTCATATTGACCATTTAACACAATTTAAAGCCTACGAAAATAACAACATTTATTGTTTATTGTCGAAAGTATTTTTGATTGAAATAGATTCCAAAACATATTGGCTAATCAGCTGTTCCACATTAGACGAAATATCAGCGAATATTGTTATATCCCCAACGTGTGGGGTATCGCTACCCTGTTTCGAAGTAAAAAAAGGTATTTTTGATAGTTGACAAAATTAGCATCTGTGGATCTAATTTTGGCTATGTTGCTATGCCTGTTGAACTATTTTATTGGATACCTCCGCCCTCTCAGCAACATGTCATCAAAATCTTCGTAAAAATTGTTGAATAGTGAAAGCAAAACAGAGTTCATCAGCAAAAACATACCATGGCACGACAATGTAACCAGCATTTGGCATCCCACAAGCCTTCTTCCCTTGCAGCAAGTTATATTCACCGGTTATAGACTATCATTAACGTGCATCGTGTGAAGTAACAAAACATCATTAATCGCTTTCCGCAAGCATCGATCCACGGAAGATCTTCAAGCGTTTTGCAATTTGCAGCATTTTAAGGTCAATAGACATTCACTCTCTCACATCAGGTCTAGTTTTCTGTCTTCGTTTGAGTACTACAACTTCCTACCGACTCCCAACAAGACAATCCAGCACCATCTGCGTCTCTATGGAGTGGATAGTCTGACATAGCTGCGCACAGTTCCACCGGAAACAATGTAATTCCCAAGTTGTCTGTGTGTACGAACGTGTATTTTGCGAGGTGCTTTGCGACAGCATGGAACAGCGTCAACGTCGACAATGCCACAAGGATTAATCATAAACGGATGCGACACAGCTGAAAGGACAATCAAAAAGACCCTTTTCGCCGTTCGGCACCCGCTGCACCTAATGGCTTTCGGATAATTTACTTCTTCCACCACAACCGGACGAATGTCTCTGATGCTTTTTGCGACGTGGCGTGGCGTACTGACGGAGCTACAAAAGTTTTATTCCAGAGGAATACGTTTTTACTTTCCAATTCGCGATATAGGTGTTCTAAGTCGCTTTTCCGCGTCATAACAGCGTATACCAGTTACTCGTACAGGGTTGCCGCAGTCACCCCTTTCTATATCACTGTCATGTTTGAAATTAGGCAACTGTCATTAATCATAGAACAATAAAAATCAAACCTGTGACATCTTTCATATAAGAGCTGACATATCGGCAATTCCATTATGGAAGCAGAAAGCAAAAAGAAGAAGAAGACGTAGCTTCTATAATATAAATCAATCTTTATTTTTAAAAATGAAGTACACTATATCTTGACGATTTTTATGCCTTTTTGTTCGAATCGCATTACTTGATGAAGATCTTCGAAAGGGTATTTACATCAATAGTCAAATTATAGTAATACTATATATCAACTAAGGGAATATTCTTCCATACGTCTGCTAGGACTCTTTGTTGAAGATTTTGACCGGATTGTAGAGCTACTGATCCACTTGACCTGAATCATGGAAATATTTATGATTACGAAAATAGCAGCGTCGGCATAATCAATGCCACTTTTTGCACTTTTATGATACAGGCAGAAAGACAGACATATTCAGAAACTAAGCTTGAGTCTTAAAGGGAGCGTGAACCGTCCCAAGACTAAGCCAGTGTACGAGACTGAATCTGAACCAAATCATAAGTCTGAAACTAAGCCTAAACCTAAGCCCTTTGCCTAAGCCTGCCTGGTACTGGGCCTGTGCTTGAGCCTAATCCTGAGCCGAGACGGAGTCATACAGGTAATTCAAAAATGTTTCTTATCACACTACTTCTCTCGTCTGTGACATGGGAAATAAATGATAGCTCTTTCCTATTATATATCATCGAGTTGTCATAAAGTATATACATACAACTGCCACCAGAGGCTTCGCATAGCGCATACAACTCCGTCGCCCGGCCAATTCTCATTCCACCTGAATAATTTTCAACTCGCCGGAGCACATTCTCAGATTAAAATTAAATTAGTGCCTAATGAACACCACTTGACGGTAGAGACGCGACGACAACGCGGTTCCAATTTTTCGCTCTTTCCCTTTGGCTGCTGTTCGCTAATCATATTTGGAAATAATACGATTGCATTCCGTCCTACCTGGATTTGCTTCCGGCATTTCCTACTTGGATATTTCTCGAAAATTTTGTTCAAACAGACGCGTTCGCAAGGGAGATGTCCAAGTAATTTTCATATGTATATAGTTTATATATATATATTATTTACTGACTGATGATGCATATATATAATCAATCGAGCAGAAAAACAATTACCACAAGAGATGCATTAAAGGAATTTTATATATAAAACCAACAAAAATAATGCTATAAACTTTAGAATAACCACCTTATTTATAACAACTTATAGGTGATGCTTATTATTCATTAATCAAAAGTATCGATTTTTGCATCTCTAAAATGTTAGCTTAAATTATTTTCAGTAAGGAATAACAAAAACTGGTTCCCGGATACCCGGATCATGTATGTCGTTCTGAATAAATCTAAAAATCATTAACAATAGAATGTATTATGAACGGCGTGCATGATACTAAAGAATTATTATTATAATTATTACCACATACACATAATGCCGATATATTTATGTTTGGTTTAAATTCTAAGGATCTCGCATACCTTACTGTTGAAAAACCACTGAACTGTACTAAGCTCGAGTTGGCATACTGGTAAACTATGCGAGATCCTTGGGATCAAAATACAATGGTCGTAACGTATGCTACATTTTAGATGCTTGATAGTATAAATGCAATCAATATACCTAAAAACTTATGGATTGTTTATCATCACAGCATAAGTGCTGGCATCCGTCGGAACACGGTTTTAGCAAATGTCCTTATCTTTGATCTGCAAACATGATATATAAATCCCAACAATAAAGAAATTTAGTCGTACTCTGCTGTCAACAGATAGCGATTGCTGTATGAACACTCAACGCGGTGTTGCCAGGTTATTAGAATGTCTAGTGATTTGTGGCCTAATCGCCTAATAATTCTGCAATTCTGTCAGTCAGTGGCGGTTCTAGCAGCATGATCTATACAAAAACTTGACTCATAAGAAAATACCATTCTCAAAGGCCGAACAACTCATAACACTATTAAAATCATGTAGATTGTAGATGCTCTTACTTGGTGAATTCTTCCATCATGCATATAAAAGTATTGTATATTTAACAAACAGTTTAATCTTGTTTAATTTGGCTGAAAATGTAATAGATCCATAAGTCTGATTTATCATAAAATTCTTAGTTCTCATAGCTATTGAAAATAAATCTAGAATATGTGTTTTGAATGCAAGTGTGTAAGCAATCAGCGAATTCTTACAAGTGTGAAATATTATCTAGGTTAAAAGTGTATAAGCGTATAAGGAGCTGTTAACTCTTAAAAAAAATTATTGAAAATAATCCGGCACCTCGGAAACTTCTAAAACCCAAGTTTGGGCATTTCCATTTTTTCATTTCGTTTTCCAAAAACAGAAAAATATTTCTAGTCCTTGTTAGAAATAACTTAAACTCAAAGTTTACCCGAAATCTCAATGATACTTTCCGAGTTACAGAGGGGTGAAGGGGCCAACGATTGCTGGAAGGTCAGACAGACCGACAGAAATGAGTGATCTTGTTTTTCATCATTTATGTCTTAAAACAATGTATATTTCAGCTATGGTCAATTTTAGGGTATATGCCTGTGGTGAAACATTATTTTTTCATCACCTATTCATCATTGTCCATTGTCAGAACATTCCGTGCGTCATTATCTCGTCTATTTGTATAATCTGTCTTGTCGAAGGTCAGGTTACGCTGGAATCAGGCAGTGGATGAGCTTTCATCCTTCGTCATCAGTTCATTTCCAGTACTGTACGCATCCTTCTGTCCTATCAACCTTCACTGACTACCTCTAAGGATAAATCCTTTACACGAAGATTTATATCAAGCAAGTAGTATGGCTATCACACGGCAGATGGCAGCAGTTTATGTGTAGAGGAACGCACTGCATTGTTGAACCAGTTGAACGTACTCCTAAAGTGCCACCGCCTTGAATTCGACATTTCAAATGTCAAGATAACAGTTTAAATAACCTACAACACCAATCCAAACAACAAAACTTTTGATAAACATGTTTTTAACTCCGCACACATAATCAAAAACGGAAATATTCTACCTTTATAGCACTTCCTTAACCGTAAGTATGTTTTTTGTAAGTTAGCTATCTAGATATTGACGCCTAAGTTTTTAGCACCATCAAAAATGTCTAGACAGCTAAATCAAAATGAGCGGAAGCTCGCTGAGAAATTGATAATCCTCAATGATCGAGGCATCGGCATGCTAACCAGAATCTACAACATCAAGAAGGCCTGTGGTGATGCCAAATCGAAGCCAGGCTTCCTGTCTGACAAAAACTTGGAGTCATCCATCAAAAACATTGTACGTAGATTTCCAAACATTGACGTTAAGAGCCTAACGCCTATTCAAAACCTCAGAAACGAGATTATCAAATCTCTGTCACTGTATTACTACACATTCGTTGACCTGTTAGACTTCAAAGATCATGTTTGCGAGTTGCTGACCAGCATGGATGCATTTCAAGTAGACTTGGATATTTCTGTTAATTTCGAACTTACAAAACATTATTTAGATCTAGTAACAACTTATGTTAGTCTTATGGTGTTGTTATCGAGAGTTGAAGATAGAAAAGCTGTACTAGGATTATTTAATGCAGCATATGAGATTGTTCATGGTTCTCCTGATCAAAGTTTTCCTAGGTTAGGGAGTATGATTATGGACTATGACATCCCATTTAAAAAATTATGTGAAGAATTTGTGCCTCATTCAAGGTTGCTAGCTCAAGCTTTGAATTCTTTGATTCCCATTTATATCCCTAGAAATGTGTCTGCTGACAAATGGAGATCAGAACAAAAATTGACACTTGTAGGTAACCCTGCAATGCTTTTGAAGCCTGTTATATCAGAAAGAATGTCTTGTGAGTATTTGTCTATGGATACAATGGAAAAATGGGTAGTTTTTGGTTTACTCCTAATACACAATGTTCTTTTGCAACAAGATCAATTTAATAAACTCTTTATAAATGCACTGGAGTCTTCATGGGTGATTCCATTATTTCGAGATGAAGTGATCCATACTCACCAGTACATTTGGTCATTTTTTGATACACTGAAAGGATATGGCAAGAGAATTTCTGAGGTTAAAGAAGCTTATACACATGCAGTGCATAAATCTGGTTATAACCATCGTGAAAGGAGAAAATTTCTAAGAACTGCCTTGAAAGAGCTGGGTCTTATATTTATGGATCAACCTGGTCTGCTTGGCCCCAAAGCACTGATGGTGTTTATGGGACTCTGCTATGCAAGAGACGAAGTTTTGTGGCTGTTACGTCACAATGACAACCCACCAACTCATAAAGCTAAAGGAAAGTCTACTGAAGATCTGGTTGATCGCCACCTTCCTGAACTTCTCTTCCACATGGAAGACTTGAGAGTTCTTGTTAGGAAATATAGTCAAGTGATGCAACGTTATTATGTGCAATATCTTTCACATTGGGATGCAATAAGTTTGAAAGAAATAATGCAAAAGCTGCAAAACTGCCCTGAAGATGAAGGTATTATATTATCTTCGTTTTGTAACACAATAGCTAATTTATCAGTCAAACAAGTAGAAGACAATGAAACTTTCAACTTTTTTGCATTCCGATTAGACTGGTTCAGGCTTCAGGCACACACCTCTGTTGCTAAATCTACTATGAAGATCTTAGACAATAAAGGACTCGCTCAGTTGTTAGATTTAATACAATTCCATACTAAAATGGTAGATAATCTAGATGAGATGCTTAGAGAGACATCTGATTTATCCATATTCTGCTTCTACAGTAGAATCTTTGAAGACCAGTTCCACATGTGTCTAGAATTTCCAGCACAAAATCGTTACATTGTAGCCTTCCCGTCAATATGCAGTCATTTCCAAAACTGCACTCACGAGCTCTGTCCTGAAGAGCGTCATCATATACGAGAAAGAAGTTTATCAGTTGTGAATATGTTCTTGGATGAAATGGCTAAAGAGGCCAAAAACATTATTACAGCAATTTGTGATGCTCAGTGCAAAATGAGTGATAAGCTTCTTCCTAAAAATTGTGCCCATTTGATATCCCAACAAATCAACAGGAAAAAGAAAGAAAAAAATAAAAAGAATGCAATTGAGCTTGAGAAACCCGGTATGGAAAGCTATAGAAAAACTAGAGAAAATCTCACTACTATGGACAAGCTACATATGGCATTAACAGAGCTTTGCTATGCCATTAATTATTTCTCCAACATCAATGTTTGGGAATACACTTTTGCTCCGAGGGAATATTTGCATCAACATTTGGAAAACCGTTTTGCAAAGGCACTTGTTGGCATGGTAATGTATAACCCAGATACAAATGAAATAGCTAAACCTTCAGAACTACTTGTATGTGTGAGATCTTACATGAATGTATTGCAAACTGTTGAAAATTATGTGCACATCGACATCACCAGAGTATTCAACAACTGTCTGCTTCAGCAAACACAACCAATGGATAGCCATGGAGAGAAAACGATTGCTGCTATATACACACAGTGGTATTCTGAAGTCCTATTGAGAAAAGTAAGTGCTGGAAACATCATATTTTCGATGAACCAACGGTCTTTTGTGAGTCTGACAATTGAAGGTTCCATACCCTTCAACCCCGAAGAATACTCTGATGTTAATGAGCTGCGAGCTCTAGCTGAACTGATTGGTCCATATGGAATGAAGCAACTGAGTGAAACGCTCATGTGGCACATTGCAAGTCAAGTTATTGAATTGAAAAAGTTAGCAGAATTCAATAAAGATGTTCTGTTATCTTTAAGGACAAATTTTGACAAACCTGAAACTATGAAAGAGCAGTCCAAGAAACTGTCAAATGTCGACAATGTCCTTCAAAGAATGACCATAGTTGGCGTGATTTTAGCATTTAGACAACTAGCACAATCTTGCCTAACAGACGTTCTAGAAGAAAGGATACCATTTCTGGTGAGTTCGATCTTAGATTTCCGCCACCATTTACCGAGTGGGGATCCTATGAAGATTGTGAGTGAGATGACATCAGCGGCAGGCCTGCCCTGCAAGGTAGATCCCACTTTGATATCAGCCTTGAAACTTCAGAAACCAGAAACTGAAGGTGAAAATGAACATCTTCTGGTCTGCCTATTGATGGTTTTCGTGGCAGTTTCCATTCCTAGATTAGCGAAAATGGAGCAGTCGTTCTATAGAGCCTCTTTGGAAGGGCACACTAATAATATTCATTGCATGGCACTGGCTGTCAATCATATCTTTGGAGCTTTGTTCACGATTTGTGGGCAAGGTGACATTGAGGATCGGATGAAGGAATTCTTAGCTCTAGCATCTTCTAGTTTGTTGCGTCTTGGGCAGGAAGCTGATAAGGAAGCGATAAAAAATCGCGAGTCAGTTTATTTGCTGCTAGATCAGATCGTTCAGGAGTCACCATTTCTAACAATGGATCTGCTCGAATCATGTTTTCCATACGCTCTAATCCGTAATGCTTATCATGACGTGTACAAGCAGGAACAAAACCTGTAGTGTTTGAATACTACATTTTTTCAGTGAGAAATCAATTTCTTCACGCAAAACAATTGATTGCCACGTAATTAATTTCTAGCATAACTGTTATTGCAGTGTAGCTGGAAAACATAAATGGATTGACTTTTTGTTTCATTTTTCCTGTAAAAGTAGATTCTGCAGAATATGTCTAACAAAAATCATCTAGCTAGAACTGTCAACTGATGAGAATGTCTGCCATACTTCATAGATTTTTACCTTTCGGTTGTCAGTCTAAAAAACATTTTTGCATTTGATTTTATTATTCAATATGTTAAGAGACGAAATAGCACGGCTTTCAAAGACATTGTTGACATTTTTAAGTTATCTTGATGGTAAGCTAGTGCTAGAATATTGATATTCAGTATTTATATATTCAGTTAAGAAGTAAAAGCTTTATATTTGAGTACATATTATTTTATTATGTAATTATATATTTAATGCTTATATATAGGATGATATATTTATTATTTCATAATAATTTTGGCGAGTGTTTATGATTTGATGAGCAAAATGATTATAATTTTGGATTAATCAGCTTAAGGAATGAGATTATATTTTATGCGAAGCACTTGCTTCTTCAACGGATTCACGCATTTTTATGAAGGACCATATCACTCTCATGAATGAGCTTCAACATTAATTTTAAAACTGTTTTATTGAGTCTAGATATTGGCATTTCATGTGCAATTATGTTACTCTCGAGATTATGATTATTTTGTTCAATTAGGCTTAACTAAGCTGACCCGTAATTAATGTAAAGATTTATAATTTCAACTCATTTTTAGCAATAGCCTGTATATATACTAAAGATACCGATTTTTGTTGAAAGTGACGTGAAATTATTGTGGAAAAAGACTATGTAATTCTTGGTACATATTCGCATTTTGATATTTTCTGTAATTTCAATATATCTTTTTAGTAAAAGCGTTTTTTAGTGCATAAAACCTTCAACCCATTCTCAGAGTCCCAGAAATCTCACGGAGATATAGAAAGTGCGTCACTAATTCCTCCTCTTCACCACAGTGTATGCACCTTGCGACATTTACCACCCTCATTATATGCAGTTGGCGTCTTAAAGAGTTGGTGGCCAGTTACGAGTTCCACCAACACTCTCAATAGATCTTGTGGCGCTCATAATGAATTTTCTGGTAATTTCAATGTTTTTAGCTAAGCTAAACGACGTTAAGATTTTTCGCCATTTTAGAGTCCGTGCTAATAATTTTTTAACATCCATTTTATTCCAATTGAATTTTAGAGTAAGATTTGTTACAGAATACCCCGGTAAAATATAATTGTATGATGATAATAGATGTTTTTTTACTACTACAATTATTATTTCGAAACAACCATTTTTCATATTTTTGAGGCCATTATTTCGTCTAACCGTAAGTTCTTTTAAAAGAAAAATTATGTATGACTCGTATGTAAAACATACACCTTGTTAGATTATTTTCTGGGCAAGTAGGTTCAGAAATTGGATTGGATTCAAAGGCATCCGAACCTTTCAAGGATGCAACACCATTAATACAATCAAAATGTAGACGCAAATATAAATTGAATAATACAGCATTTCATATAAAAACAACTGTTCCTTTATTTACATATAGTTTTTTACAATATTTATCAATACAGAGGATATCATCAAATATAGATAATCTTTATTCGACCTATTATCAAGACAATATTTTATTGAAACAAGAAAATCAATTTTTCAATATCACAATTTCCAGAAAAATTTAACAATGTTACAAAGACAATTCTAAATTTAGATTAATATAAAAATAGCAATTCTTCAGACAAGAAAAAATTGAAATGAGATCCTTTCCACAATCTGTTGTGTGATGTTTAGATATACACACTTCCTTGATTCATCAATTATAAAATTGGCAATCATTGAAAATATGAAATGGATGAGTGACCTGGGCCTGCATATTACATATAATTAGTGAATTACTGTAACCACCAGCTATTGTATTCAAACACGAAGAAACGCGATGGAATCGAAGTAGTAAGATGAAATCTGCAAAAAGTCAACGCCAAGTGAAGAGCAATCAACTATTGGAACTGCAATCATCATAAACAGACACATCGTAACAGATTTGCTAGAAATGACAATTTCAACGGATAAAATCAGGCTGAGAGCCGGATTGTTCCCATCAGTTTTTAACGCGACGACAAATGATGTTTTTGATCGAAATGACTTGTTTTCCGAACAAAACAATCCAGTAAACACTAAGTTTGTGGGCCCGTTCAATGTGATAATCAATTACAGAAACCAAGCTAATTCTAAACCAACATTATTATACACCGGTGTTCCGATCTCTATGCTTACCGTTTCTACCTTGACTCAAATTCCTTTTAATTATTCGAAAATATAAAAAGATAGCTGGAGGCAGCAATTTCATCATATTCGATTACAAAAAAAATATTTGATACATCCTGGTGGACCGCAAGTGCAACAGTTATTTTTCAAATTAAGTCTATGTAGCTCTTACTAAAACAGATGATTCCATTTTAGTATATGTATGGCTAAATAACTGAAATAGATCGAACATGTTCCAAAAATGCAGATACACTCATAAATAGCAATATGTAAATTCAGTCACTCAATAAAATTCCAATGATATAGTACTGGCAGTAAAAAAAGGACAAAAACAGTCCAAATAACCATGAAGTAAATGCACAACTAGCAAAAATTGAAAAAATGAATCAAATACAGTATTTTTGATTACATTTTGCAAAACATTAGGGTACCTATTAAATTATCATGTATTGTAAATTTAAACAAAATATAAATCTAATTATTTGGTGCAGGGGTGGCAGCATGAACTAGATGTAAATATCTTTGTTAACTTAAAAATTAAAAACTTCCCATGTATAAAAAATACAAGCATGTATCTTTTTACACAAATGCAAGTATACCATGAAAACAGCGATGCACAGACTTAAAGTCGATTTCACGAGTTTCATTATAATACTTCTCAAAACCAATCCAGTAACTTCTCGTAAGGGATAACGAACAGATAAATCCATTTATGCAAGTTTTTAAAGTATGTGCAATGTGCTTGAAAAGAATTAGATTGGATCATAGTAGTGTAAAGGTTGTTCTTAAATAGCTAAGAGATCATGATGAGATATTTTAAAATTTATGGAGTAACATCTATAAGGTATATAGATGAATCTTGGTAGCATACTGACAAAAAACACAGTTTTATAATTCCTCAATGATATATTTCCACAGTATTGAAAGATATAATAAAAACAATATCCTTCAATACCTAATATATCTCCGTCTACTTGCTACATGTATGTATGTAACTCAGAAAACAGGTTCAGAATAAATCTTCAACCTCAGTAAGCACAACATGTATCCTCTTAGCAGACTATAGTCGTTTCTTATGAAGTGTATATGCATTTTTCAAGTCTTTTACTGTTAATGGATCTGAAGTGATGAAACTCGAAGAAATACCTCATTCTGTTCATCACTGTATAAACATATGAATTGGTTTATTTAATCTACTACATGTAGTTTTATTCATATGACAAATCTCAGTTTAAATATAACAGTAAACTGGACAATTAGAAAAACCTACTTATCTTACCAAGAAATTAGGAATAATGGAAATCAGCCTTTCTTCAGAAGGAAGCTAACTAATTTACAACTTCATAAAAACATTTTATATACTCAAAATCTCATCAAACATAAAAAAGTGGTTCGAAACGTTTGTGCTATTGGGGCAAGTAAGAGATTCTCAGAATGGCCTATTTCAAACAATCATCACATGTGATACCCACTGGCATCTGTAATCTCATTGTATAATATCCTCCTGTTGTGAAAATCATGTAATATACCTTCAAGTGGTTTATAAACGTTTATGAGCACAGGATAGGTACGTAAATCCTTGAGCAATTTTGGAAAAAATCCAATAACATTCAGTTCTTTTTGCTGTGAGTTGAAAATAAAACCCTTCCATGCACAAAATTAGTAGTTTCATAAATTCCGGTGCTTAAAAGCGACGATTTGTTGAATCTTGCATTTCTACAAGACTTACAGGACAGCGGCAAAAAATGTGGCTGTAACTGTATTGCTTATACGGTTAAGATAGAAAAGGCTTCAGCATATCATTCATTTTTTTAAGTATACTCTCCGGTGTACTGACAGAGTGACAAGAAATGAAGGCTTGGTACAACTTTTTGTGAACTAACGGAGAGTGGGGTATTGTGTACAAAACATCTTGTGAGTTCGTACAAAAGGATATTTTCCTTCAATCAACACATTCACTACATAAAAAACATCATTAAATTTAATTTTGTATATTATCACACAAGCTCATGATAATAGACGCATGTTTTGCTGGATTAAATAACACACTGCTTCATCTCAGTCTTTTATTTGTGAAGTTACAACAAGCAACAGCCGATGCAGTGCTTAAAATATGATTCTTCAAACTATATGTCTAAATATTGGCATATTTAATTTTTAAGTCTTTACTTCAGAACTGACATTTGAGTGTGAGCATCTATACTTAGTCGTTTGCATTGAGGTGGCGATTGTTGATTTGTTTGTCACTACTATGGCACCAATTTATTAGTGATTATAGCACTATTCGCCACTCTTTGAGCGTTTAGCAAACATAGGCACAACCATATGATGTCACTGCCTAGGGAACTTGTGTCTTTATCAATTTGAGCAGCTGAAAATCCGGCGGGAAAATGTAAATATTGTACATGTAGGACTGACCAAGAATGTGTTTACTATTTCCGAGGATACTTCAAGTTGACTTGAGGTAGCAATGTGTTTCATGGAAGGATGTCTTATTTTCACCCAACAAAATTGTATAATATTCTCCACTATGTAGCCTGCTATAAACATGCAATGTTTCGTATATTGCCTTAAATGGGCTGCGATACTTGGAGTATGTTATCCTAAGAAAATGAATAAACAACAATACAAAAATAAACCCATTCAAAACAAAACGTAACTAAAACAAATACAAATCCAGCACTTCGTCACCTCTGACTCTGCCCAAAAAATGCACAAACGTCCGAAGTCCACAATTTAAGATCCTAAACACAAAAGGTGACTACGTCAAAATGCACCCGTTTTCGTTCATTTTATCAACACGCACTTGCGAAAAAAGTTCCCGTGTAACATTTTTTCAATTCAATCACAGAGCACATTGGCCGAACACCTGGCTTTGGTTCGTGAAGGGATTGATGTGAGTGCAATTGGGAATCCATAGCAGCTCTTTATTCTTGAGTATACCAAAAGTACCATTTCCTATGATTTTTCGAGAGTTAGGCTTTCAGCAATTTACGTTATTCGGTTTTCAGTAGTTCAAAGTATAGCCTGAGCAAGTTTTCAAATCAGAGCTTGTACAATAGTTGTTAATAACATTTTTCTGCATTAACTTGGTCATTAGATAGCTACAGATAATAATGAACTAGCCACTGGAATGATATTTTTCAGAGGCAAAAAATGTCAATCCAGTGTCCAATGTTTAATTCATAATTATGGATCATAAAAAAAATTGTAAAATACCTGAAAAGTAAAAATTCTAATTTTCCTACTGTTTTAAATTTTTTACTTATTGCTTTGAACCGAAGACTGTGAGTTGCTTGAATGATGCCTGTACGTTGAAAAATCGTTGGCACACGCGGCAGGTTTTGACTTAACTTACAAAAGTGATTGTACGTTATCCCCTCTCGCTTCGACACATCATCTGGCCAATCGCGCCACCTCTATGGAATGGCAGACTGAGCAAATTCGATCAACAGTGTCTTTGGAAATACTGCAAATTCGGAAAGATTCAGAAATATTCTTATTTACATCTGAATAATTACTAATACTTCTGGAACTAATCATGTCTCATCAACTAATCAAGCCGATACTTAAAACCACGTGCGTTCAATGAAAGAACTGACCTAACATTTCCACTGCTTCTGCAAAGTACTCTCAAAAATGCTGTCAGTGCAGCCGAAACGTCAGAAAAGTCCGGTCAAATGTGAAGAATTAACAGTATCACAAGATGCTTGTGAGTAATAAGAATAAAACACAGTGGCACAAAGATAATACAGCACTGGAAATAATTGAATATCTTCTCTAAAAATTCCTTGAATTTTATCCCAATATATGCTAAATGAACGTTTTATGAAGCTTGTGCCAATATGTGCATATCGTTTTTATTTTGTCTAAACTTTTGAATCTCTACATGTTGATTTCCTGCCATTACACTTTAAAGGTTTTTTTAAATATTTCTGTAACCCATCATCGCCCTAGCTCTACATGTTGATTAGCGGAACTATATATGTAATTCAAAAAATCAGTCGTTTAGACAATATCTCCCGAAAAAACATTTATAAATGAATCAGTTCCCTTGGTCAAAACAAATCGAAGCATCACAACTTTGCAAACATAATATTTTCTATATCAACTTAATTTCCAACATAAAACGTGAAATTTGCAGCATAACCATAGACACGCCTGGTACCTGAAATACAAATATAATGCTTTTCTCTAAGTACACACCTCTCAATCCCTTCACAATCCTAAGCCATTACATTTTTTTAAAGTTAATAAAAACACAGTCATCGTCTTAAGTTGAGCCGGGTGTGTTGGGTTGTGGCATGAGCGTGGCCTTGTCCTCCTCGAGCAGCGCAGTTGGCAGAGTGGTCACAGTCACTGCGGAAGGCGTGCCCGGGTACTCGGGAGGCGGGGAGCTGCGCTGTTGATTGGTCAACGGCGGTAACGCCTCTGCGGTGACCCCGCCCTCCACCGACGCCTGCTGTCACACTTTGTTGCGCATCTCGTATGCGCCCGCGTACAGCTCTGGGTGGGGTTGGTGTTGGGGGGCGTAACCGACGGGCGGTGCAGTCGCTAGTGGGGAATACGCTACGTTGTGATTATGAGAGAAAGAAAGATATACTGAGTTAATTGTTGGTCGTGTGTGTGTGTGATTGTTGTGATGCGATTAGGCGGTATACAAAGTGTATAAGATGCCTGGTGAGGGAAAATCGATATTAAAACCCATTTAAAAAAAATATTTCCTACCTTTTGTTGAAAAATCAATCAATATAACTGCATATTCACGTTGTCAGTTTTTGGTAATGATAGCTTTTTTCAAATTTGTCTTCCCCACCATGCCAAAGACTGGTTTTATAGGAATCCTATTGTATTTCCACGCAATTGAATAGTTTTATATTAAAATTCAAACAGTATATAATGCGATAAATAACTACCTTATAATCACAAATTAACAATATAGGATTTTCGTAGTTGGCTTAAATTGACTTGGCGTCAGTAAAAAATAACATTATTTTGATACACAAAAATTACACTAGCAACTAGAACGCTTTTATTTATCTTCATTTCATATTTTTTTCATGCGTGACATGGCTTTTTAAAGGAGAGCCGGATTTCAAATCAAATACTTTTTCATACTTAGCGCTCAAAAGCAAGAAAAAGTATTTTGTATTGTGTACTGAATCTGAAATTCATTCCTCTTCGAAAAGGGTCAAAATGCACAAGCTATCATCAAAAAAACTACTATCTGTTACGATTTACACATACTAGGCATCTTCATATAATATATAATGTATGTATGAAAGGAGATAATAAGTAAAACGCGATGTTAAGAGAAATGAAGCTGGATCGGAAACCGATGACAATTTAGCAGATATTTAGATATACTTTACCTTTAAAATTTCAAATGGAGAGTTCGTTTTGTGGCATGTACGCGACTCATTACTCCTCTGAATTGCCGACATACCAAAAAGTGTAATACTCATTTTGTGTACTTTTATCGAAAACTCAAGATTTGATTTATAGTCAATGCTAAGTCTAGCGATTTGAGCTTCATTTCTATTCACTCTCGGACTCGGACAAACTAAATAAAGCTGTAGCAATTTTATCGGAGATTTTATTAATATAAAACATATTTTTTATATGAGGCAAATGAAAAAACTTACATGGATCACACACACAACAGTGAGATAGCATAAGGCTGGGCACATTCCAACAGCATTCCAAAAAGATAATATTTGAAATGAGTAGAACTTAATAGCATATTTTTTATCGAATATGTCCAGCCTCATCATACAGTTTCTTCTTGCATACAACTGAAAATGAACACAATAGTATTTCCAGATTATTATTAACAGACTTACAATAGTAGAGAAGACATTCCCAGTATTCCCAGTGTTTTTAATGTCAAATCAATAATTTTTCATCAAAAAAAAACAACTGTATGCATGAAGAAACATAAAGGTACATACACATATTGCGCACCAAGCAAAACTTTTGAAACAAAATATCTACCGATATGATTATCATGAGCAAGACAAGCATATTCATTACATGCTGGCTCAACTAGTTCCAAATCGTGGTTAACAAAAACACAAATTTTGCAAATTATTAAACAGTTTAGCATGAGGTCTGAAATATTAGAGAGCATCAAATTCCTATCGATTTTTATGTAGTTGATTACTAGCATAGGCATGCATGCTCAGATGATAGCAGCAGACACCTTAACTCGTCTACATTCTGCCTTATATGTTGAGGAAGTTTTATTAATATTTTGTTCATACATAATGGAAATATCTGTTGAATAACAATACTTTTTATATGTGATACTGGACACAATTTTACCATTCGTCGAACAATTTTATTCAAATCCCGGAGCATAGAAAAATTTGTAGAACAATGGACAGTTGCTATTTCTGCATGTTTTGGTTATGAGAAATAGTGAATAGTTTGGAATTTGAAGTATACCAATAGGAAAGACACTTACATAAGCAAATAATACCCAAAGTCAACACACAAAATGGCTGGTTTTAATTTTTTGGTCATCTACCTTTCCATTTGAATGAACAAGAATATATATCAATACCTTCTAATCCTAAATAAATGATGGACCTTGATAGAGTATTTGAGTCTGACATTCGGAAACTGTATACCAGTCTGGTCCCAAAGTTTAAGATTTATGAGGAAACCCGAAGCACAAAGTTGACAAACCTGATCGGTGTGAGTATACCGAAATTAATTGTAGTGACTGTAACAAACATTACATAGCACTTTTAGGGCCAGATTCAATTGGCACTTGGTGCATTTCAGATACGGCAGAATAGAAAACAGCCTGCTGTTTGAGTTAGCTTCTTAGAGATGACATACCTGACGTGTCTTTCTGCGAGGTTAAATTTTACGGTTGTCAGCACATAACTAGCTGTAATACGTCAGTTTCATTCTTCCCCTGAAGATGGTAACAAAGTTAGCGCAACACGTGTCGGGATTGAATAAAGCGGTTTTTGGCGGGTGGTAAAACTGTGTAATCTTTGTCTATACTTCATATATCTGACATTCTGCTTGGCTCGCAATATGTAGTCGTAAGCACCTCAACAGCAAGCAGTGTTAAAGCAGCTAACAGGCTTAAAATAAAATAGGTGAACTAAAAGAGAACGACATCAATACCTTTCTTACCTTTGGGGGCATGATAATGACCCCGGCCCTCACCGTAGCCCGCGCGGGGCCCTTGACTAGCGGTCGGTCGACCAGCAGGATCCCGTCGACTCCTGCCTGGCGGACCGTGGGCTGATCCAGCTGCATGGGCAGCTTGCCCATGAGGATGCCTCTGCGAAAATACACAAATAATCGTAATAAATTCACATTGCAGATGCTTGAGGACTATTTTTTTCAAGGCCACTGGGTAAATTTACTTTTTGTGTTACAATCTTTCAAATTTCGTCCGCAATTCACGTCACTGAGGTCTTCAATACTGCAGTCCACACGCAGGTATTGATAGACCTGTCCTAGGAATATGATTGTGTGATATTGCCTTAAATATTTTTAATAGGTCTGTCTGTCGTACTTTTCATTTGTCTGTCCATTGGCGTATTCCTTATCGCCAGCTCTCAGAGTTATTTTGAGAGAAATATCATGTGATTACGTAGTAGACGATTCATTAGCAGAAATAAAAACCTATCTCAACGAATCCAGTTTTTTTTCTTTCCCAAGTTCCCGCTTATTTTCGGCTGCATCTCAAGTTTCGAAGTGATAAATACACAATGTTTTATCTGTATGATAGAAGAGTTTCACCAAGTAAATAGCATCTACAACCTACATGATTCTATAATCACTTACTTGTAAATACTTTAAATAATACTCACCATCCTCCTGAGTGTATTCATGGGTCTTCTGAGCGTCTCGCTGATCCTTCGCGCAGGTGGTTTCTTTGGATTGGACGAAGGCGTGTGCACCGCGCAGCATTTGATGAACAGTCCCATGAAAATGATGAAGGCGATACCCATCAGAAGTACGGCCCACCAATACTCTGTGATCCATTGCGCTACTGATATCAGAGTTTCCCTGTTCAGGAGCAGGTTCATCAGTCGTACTAAGGGCCCGTCTGCGTCCACGGCACGACATTTCAGAAAGACGTCGCAGTATCCCTGAATAATATCAAGCATTTAAGATTAATTTTTATTTTATTATATAGAATATACAATACTTTTACCTAAAAGTTAATCACTCGAAATATATTTGAAAAACCAACATATTTTGTGATCTTCAGCACCTCTTATTGATGGAGGAGCACTATGCCAATCCCAAACTGTGTTTCAATTTTGTCGATTGGCAATATTCGACGTACCCTACTTGAGTTATATTTTATTTTCTTACCTGGAAATTATCACAAGGTGATCCCGGTCTCAAACTAATTCCTCCAGGCGGTAAACCAACCCTGTCTGCAAATTCGCTTGTGCTTCTACAAATATCCGTTCCATTTTGACAGGCTAGTTCACAAAGTTTCCTTTTGTCTATATTCGGATGATCTTGAGTCGTTATTGAGCATGCCTAAAAAAATATCGTTTCTGTATTTAATTCGAAAATGGATTTAAAATACGCACACAACTCTAGCGTTTTGTTGATAGAGAATCTAAATTCATAAATATGAGAATATATATGGTTTGAAACTAATTTATGAATCGTATGCTTCATTACGTTTTTTGACCCACAACCAGAAATTTTGGAGGTTGACGAAAGATGTTAATAGTTCAATGGGTATTCGTCTTCTTTTCTACAACCTATTGTAAATAAAAATGCTCTAAGTGAAATAAAAATTAAGCAGAGAATTGGTAGAGGTTTGAAAAAAGAAATTAAACGGAATTTTCCAAAACACAGGTGTATAGTATGGTACGTTTCTTATACTTTTTACATTTTTGTTTTTTTCTTTCTCGGAAGATAGTTAAAGCAAAACCTGTTTATTCTTTATTATTGATTTATTTCTATTTTAAAACGAATAGAGTTAAAAATGCAGGATCTTCGTTTTTGGACGTTTACGAGGCCGCTTATAATTTCTCTGATTTTATTAGGATAGAGGTGGGGGATTTTTAAAAAATTATGGAAGAGGGGATAGGAAAAAAACCTTTGAGGTGTTTGTAGAATACGTTATATCATCTATAAAATGTTGATCCTGGTAATACTCTGTACTTGTTATATAATCTGGAATTGACAGAATGTACAAGTAATATTTAAATGATTCATCTTTACTCAGACTAGTCGTCAATTGATACCACATTTGAAAAAAAATATATTAACGTTTCGCATAACTATAGCGTTTATCGAATTACAAAATGAAAGAAACAAAATTGCATTTACTGATTATGTTGCCGAGGCAGTCGGCAGTTCATAAAGTTCCTTCATCAATCATATGCGTGGTTTCATTTAACGACCAGTACGAGTAAAGATGAATCACTCAGACAAACAAAAAATGAGTTCCTGAAATTTTTACATTACGATGTAAACGGTTAAAACGTCACCTTATCGTGGTACATACCTGTAAGTTCCATTCCAAGCAAATAGACCCTGAGCATTCTCCCTTGATACACAACTGCGTGCCGTTGTTGCACCTAGTTTTATCTGGCCTAGGTGTCGGGGAGGGACATTCTGCGCTTGTACCGTTGCATTTAGATGATGTCGAACAGTCTGACTCCATTTTGCAGACTTCTCTCTGGTACGAAGGTATAAACCTGCACAATTGTGAATTTTATAAATATTTCCAGTGTAAAATCACTTATAGAGATTTGACTCCATTTTACTTATCCACAGTGCGTACCTGACAACAAATAAGTAGAATTGCCATCAACTACATTACTGCAAGTTATAATTTTATGTTTTATACACATCCTACAGCTTCTTTACTTCCAAGTTAATTAATACCATTTTGTCAGTTTTTAGTATCTCTGACGCTTCTTCCAATTTTGTTCATAATTATGATAAATCTACATCTTTGAATACAAAACAATGTAGAAGAAACAAATCAAGCATTAATCTCAAATATTCAGGCCTCTATGGACAAAAACGTTACAGGAATTCGAGTTTAGTAAAAAAAAACTTTTAAAAAACTACAACGCTCTGAATTATATGAATAATGACTGAACCTAATCACTCACCTGCATTCACTATTACAACAAGGTCCTTGACTAGGACTGCATTCGGTGCCGTACCGTCTTCTACAACCTGCAGCAGATTTATTCAATTCCCTATCTCTGTTGCTGATTATCCTCGGATAACAACATTGATCCGTGCATTCCTTGTCGTCGTATCCACAGTCACATTCTTCTCCAGCTTCCACGATCTTGTTTCCGCAGAATGCGCCAGCAGATGCAGTAAAACAATTCCTGGCAACCGAAGATTGATTATGATCTAGTTTTTTATCATTCATTTATCATTAATGTTTTTTATTGATAAAAACCACAAAAACTAAGGTCAGTTAATTATGTATTCATATCATTACTAGATTATTTCCAAATCATAACAATCACAGTATGAACAAGTATTCCCATTTGATGCTTCGATTGAAAATATTGGCAGCTCACAGAATTCAAGTATTCATTCCATTTATTTTCCACTAATTACTCTAAAAACTGCAAGGTTCATAATACTAGTTTTCTTAAATATACCCACCTTTTCTTCTTATCTTCTATGGCATCTAGTACATTACTTATATTTCCAATACTACAACTGGAGAATTTACTGTTATTAGGACGATCACCACTTGTTGCTGAAGCAAACATTATGTAGTTTCCGCTCGGTCCACCTGGTCTGCATTCTGGTGGATAATCATGCTAAAAATTGAATGATAAACATCAGAACTACGATCAGACGATCAAGTCTGATTTAAAAATAAAAAGTGGAGGAGAGTTTCAAGTGTAGTCCGATGAAATGGACATGTCAACAATGATACATTTCATTTTTCTGTGTAACGATTCTCACTTGGAAATTTGCACACATTTTTCTTCGAAAATTGAATTTTTCCCAATTCAGTCACGATATTTCACGCCACCGGTTCACTATCGCGCTTCAAAAATAAATACCGATCGAACACAAATGACAACCTGAAATGATAAATGTATCCGAGGATTATTGTAAAAATCTACCGATTTAATTTGTACTTTCTAAGAATTATCATTATTCAATCGTCCAATTTCAACCAATAATCTTATAGTCAAAGCTACCCAGTAGTGAGGAATAACACCATAACTTACAGGTGATCCAAAGTTGTGACCAATTTCATGAGCCAATGTCAGTTGAGAAACTTTAGGTGGTACTCGGCTGTTGTAGTTAACAAAAGTGATGATTCCAGTATTAAGGGATCTTTTTGTTGATTGATACATCCCTCCTATTGTCTCTGTGTAAGTCTTGTATTTCTCACAAATTCCACCTGATGCTCCGGATGCACTCGCCACCCAGGCCAAGCCCAATGTTCCTCCGGTGAAATCCCTGTAACGGAAAATTTGTATTTTCAAGAAACTTAAGGGAGTGAGTAAGGAAATTCTGAGTCAAAATGAGGAGATAATAACTTTGAAGGTAATTGGGAGATGATGAAATAGATCCTTTACGTTAAAATACCTACCAAAAATCTTCCTTTCAAGAAGAAAATAACTAGATTCAAATGGTTGATTATCAGGCTCTTTTTCAAACAAATTCTAAGTAGCTGCAGTTAATACCAAGTTGCAATAAATTGCCACCCTCCGCCATATAATTTTATTTATAATTTCAGAGCAGTCATTTCCATGAAAAAAGCTGTTTAAACAATTAAAAAAACTGAGCATTCCTAAATTTTTCCATATATCATGTGAGAGGTTGGAAATTATAAGAATATCAGAGTGAAGAAGCTATTAAATATAGGTAAGTATGAGTTAGTCATTTCATGATGCATTTTGTTTCTAATACTAAATAGTCCAACCTAAATGATGGATAAGATTTAGAGCATATAAATTCTACATAGCTGCTCATTGATCAAATTTATATCGGCTCTTACCTGTACGTGAATACATATGCCAAACAGAAATCCTCATGGTTGCCCAGTGAATGAATGTTCAAAAAGTTGCTAACATCAATGTTTTCCAAACAAAACTGGTTCATTTCTGGACATCTGGAATGATGGCAATTGCACGACGAATCATCATCAATCTGTGGAAAATATACTGTAATTAGCAAATCATTTTTCGAATTGACATTAGAATGGAAAAATTGAGATGAATGTAAAAATACCAATGGTATGGGAAATTAACACGGAAATATATTCTAATCACGCTTCTGTACCAAATGTATACTTGCCATATTGAATAAAGCCTAGACCATATGATTCGGGAATAGTGAGTTTTGAAAATTGTGTATCACGTACAAAAACTTATATAATTTCATAGCAGTCCTCGACAGCTCACCAACTGCCAAATGGCTGAATAATTATATTTTTTACAGATTTGAGAAAGTATGCAGGTCAAATTATTGATGCAGAAATGCAATACAACTATTTCCTAATCCTCCACTGGTAGCGTGCCGTAAGAAGAAGAAATATTTCAATAGGTGTCTGGTTTGTAGCAGCGTTGAAATTGAAATTGCTTGCAGACCCAAAGATGGCAGGTTACCAGTTGAGGGCCAAGTTTATTTGTGTCTGGCCAACGTAACAACACCAAATTTAGGATTATTTTCTCAGCTAAAATGGAATGTCCCTCGTATTCCAAACGTGTCTACTCTTCTATTGAATATTAGATGCGATGCAAGAACGAGGTCGTGTCCAGATTGCATCATTTGTTATAGATTTCAACAGGTGGCTCTGTAGTCTTGCGCAGATTCCGCATTTTCTCGGCACAACAGTTCTCCGTTTCATGCGCCGTTATATTTTAAATTGGATTGCGATGAAAATAGATCAGTACCATCAGTGCACCAAAATAATATGAATTACTATTTAGACTTCTTTTCAAATGTTTGGCATTGGTAGGTAATGCGATTTTGACAACGGAGACCCGACGATATGGCGACCAATTTCGAGGGACCTTGAAAATTATGGGGAACTTTTATATGCGAATTATGAACAATGAGAATATGAGCAGTCGAAAAACAGAACATCCAAAGAAGAACAAATAAAGCATGACAACAATTCAAAATCGGTTTAGGTAAATGAACAGTTCAATCTTCAAGGCGAATATTTTTATCAGTACTAAAATTAGTAACGACAATTCATTTTCGTGACGTTTGACCTTGAAGTATGTCCTTATTGGCAACAATATTTTTGGAAGTTTTCAAGGCAATACTAAAACAATGACATCAAGTTAAGTTGGATTTATCATATTTTATCAATGAAAAGTTGTTGTCTTTCGTAGTATATATAGTATGAAGCTCTCATTTGAACAAGGTTTGGTGACCTTTCAGATAATCGAATCTGATTCCTCTGAAGAAATATAAATATATTGATATCGAACACGTACCTTTATCCTTTGTACCTCAAATTTGATATTCCTATGTTCGCTTCGGCCATCGAATTTTGTATCCCTATAAATGTAGTTAACGGCAGTGACATGGTGAGCAATGAGCGAGAGGATCTCCTCCCTGGTCTTCTCGTTCACTTCGGTTATTTTCCGTGGATCAGCATGCTGAAAAAATGAAAAAAATGAAAATGTAAGAATACTGATTAAGGAAAAGGTTGATCAAAACTTAAGAAAAATTATTAACAATGTTTAAAAATTTGAATAGGAATTAAATATCACAAAAGCTCATAACTACTTTTGAAAATATTATTTTTAGGAAAATAATCATAAAAAATAGAGTCAAGTAGACTAACTCTGTAATTGCCAAGCCGTAATATTTCGAACATACCACGTATTGTGCCTACATACTTTTGGATTATTTTTTTTATACAATCACCCCGCCGAAGATCGAATATATTTCACTCCCCACGGATAACCGTCAGAATTATTGTGATTAAAAATAAAAAATAAATCATGTATCTATGTATGATACATGATTTATTTTTTATTTTTAATAATATAGCATTGTATAAGACATGGTGTATGTTCCTGTGGATTATATCTCGATTTCTCATAACTAGCACGTCCAGGTCTAGGATCATTAATTTAATTCAAATCACTACAAGTTACTGATTAACACTGAAAAAAACATTACAGCAGCGCCTCACTAAAGTGTTTGTAATCACATATGATTGTTCTGAAAGCACGTGTGCTGCTATCATGAACTTGAAATGTGTGTACATTTCGCACGGTCATAAAATTGCATATTTATAAATCACTACCATGTCCACAGAGTAATTGTAATGTAATTGTAGGAACAGTCAGTTTAATTTCTAGTTGCTGATTATTTATGAGAAAAAACAAAAAATTATATCGATGAATTGCGAAAAATTGTATAAAAAATTATGAAATTTCAAAGGGGCGAAATTTAGTTTGATCCGCGTAATTGAGGATACCGAATAAGTTTGTGAAACTCGAATCGCGTAATCGTCGAGAAATTGTGATTTCGATCAATTCTGTTACGACATATCCTCATTTTGATGTTAATATGGAATTTCTCTTTGCTGAGGCTAGTAAAATGAAACACATTTTATTTAGAAAAGAACATTAATTTATAATTTTCCAAAGTTTTCTCCTTCACAGTCAATGCATTTCTGGATCCGCGAAAACCATTCGTGCACACATTTTCTGCAATCTTGAGGCCATAGTTTGGTTATTAAAAACTACGCTACTGAGTTAAGAAAGGAAACCCTTTTAGAATTAAAGCAGTGCTCGTCTTTCGTATATTTCGTCAAGTTACGGATTAGTCGACGAATTAGGCACGAAGCGGATATAAAATCTGCTCAACTATATTAAGTAATCGGGATAAGATTTGAGTTCGGGAGTTTCAGGTGCTCGAACTAGCAGCGACAGCAATGGTGTTAAAAGTTTTTGGGGAGTATTTGCTGATATTCCGCTCCATGTAATTCGAAGAATGGATTATGAAGCAACGTCTTACTCTCCTTTTTCTAATTATCCACTAGCATTTCATTGATTAAAAGATAACAAAAATGTTCAGATTAAATTTGTCATAAGGATATTTCGGCAATTCCTGCCAATCTCTTAGCCTGGAGTATGTACTGTAATACCTCAAATCTTCCACAATAAAAGGTGAGCTTCTCATCATGCCATTTTCATATGCATTTCAAACTGCAAATTATTCTGTTTAGGAACGTCTAGCATCTCAACAAAAGTATGTAGTGATAGGTACTTATTTATTATTTAGTGATACACTTGACATTAACTGTTAAACGAAGCTCACCTCTGGAAAACTCTCTCGAATATGCCTCCAAATCAGCGGATCTGTTTGTATGTAGAGAGAACAGGTGTTTCGATTTTCGTCCCTTCTCGTCGCTCTTCGGTGCCTACTTTTGTGGCCTTCATTGGCCTCTCGAGAATATTTGTTCACCTGCTCCTCGTAATTCGGTGGTGGTGGAGGCTTTGGTTCCTCTTTGTATGGATATGTTGAATTGGAACTGGAATAAGTACACATAAATAAGCTAGAGAATTCAATAACACGCTTCGGAATTTCATCGCCTTAAAAAATGTATTTCGCCACGGTTGGATTGATATAGTTGGTGGTAGTAGTCTATCATTATTACGTGAAAAAAGCCAACGTTTTTAGAGCCGCAAACTATCATCAAGCTAGTAATATAAAATATGGTTTTTTTAATTTGATTTATAGCGTTTAGTATATAGATTTCATGATAATTGATTTTTTTTTAAATTTCAATCGTTTCATTTTCCATTTTTTAGTTCTCAAGGATTAAAATGCTTTGTGTCAAGTTTTATGACTGTACCAGTAAAAAGGAGATCACTATTTCTGACAACCATATCTTCATTTATGATCGATAGACGACGGTGATAAGTTAACTAACATTGTTCAAAAAATATGAACTGCAGAATATGAAAGACTAAAATTAATTAAATAGACTAGACTGAATTCATGATATACTAAATATATCTTGTTGTGTTGTAGTTTGACAAAGACGGATCATATCTAGAAATTATTAGATATAAAATATTATATTCATATATAGCATTTTGCCACGTCGCCGCATATATACTGGACCAAGCTTATCCTAAGAATATAGTGGAAATGGCGTTACAAATGATTCTTAGATTCTACTGTACGGAATTATATACATATAACTTACTTGTCAAACCCATTTGCATAGTATTTCTTTGATCCTGCACTAGATGGCACTTTTTTCCTTTTTCTGAGCGCGCTCTTTAACAAGGATATTGGAGGAGGTTCCTCTTCAGCTGCTGAGTTCTGTATGCGATCCATCCACTGTATCACCTCATCTGTTATGCCGCATCCCGCAGAGTGACCTTCAAAAAATTGAGGAATATCAGCAACTTATCGAAAAGTGAGATAATACTTTATGAGGTGAACTGTGGATAGACGAATAATACTCTCTACTAAGAATTCTGACGCGTTTCACTTTTATCATTAAATCATCGTTAGGTTAACACGAATCACATCACAAGTCTATTTATTCGTGGAACATAGTGTAAAGATCATATAATTCTATCACAGTGATGAAATAGTTTCACCAATTGAGAAGATCTGAAATCTACACAATAATATTTTAGATATTACCTCAATCCATGGAATGCTTTACAGTTATAAGCATTTGGATTCAAGAACTCTTGCATATATAACGGGCCAAATCTTACAATTTAGGAAATAATTGTGCAATTTCCATGGATATCTTAATAGGTAAACAGTTTTCTACAATATGTTTTCAGATGACAAAAAACTATTCTAAACAGTGTTAAGTCCCAATGTGACCGACTCAACTCGACTTTCCATCAAGTTCGAGCCTAAAAAACCTATTGCAATCCTTTCAGTGTAATCGTACTTTTCAATTCACTTCGTCAGGATAAACAGACGAGTCTGAGTCTCTAAAAGTCTGGAAGCCTAGCGTCGTAGCCGGTCGTAACATATCTCGACACACATGCAGAATGTGCTGGGCTGCCGATTCAACGTCGCATATGTGCATATACTCCCGGACTCCCGCATCTGCCGCCAACACTAATAAAAAGAGCCGGACATTGTATATGTTTATGCAGCCGACAGTGGTGTAGGGAACTACAGTTCAATGCAGATGAAATGAGTGTGTATTTAACACGCAGTTTCACAAATAAAACCCTTTTTTTACATTGCTGTCAGATTTGTCTGTTTACAAAGGCCTCACAGGTTACTTGCCGATCATGGATTAGTAGTAATAATGTATCCATGGGAGGCAAAGCCTGGTAATTAGTCCACTTTTGGCCGTTTTCGCCAACCCCGAGGACCATCACCAAAACTAGGGCAGACATGGTAATTCCTTAGTGTCGAACCTTCCAAACCTTTTAATAAAGGTCTGTTCGCTGTCAAACTCTGCTATGGCGAACACCTCAGCCCTAAGGCCACTGTATACGACTCATTCTCCCAGGAAGTGGAACGAGGTCTCGTCCTTCAGCACTTCTGACAGATTGGGTCTTTGATCACTCCTATGAGTAACATCATCAGTCAATCTCTCCTGTTCATCCTATTATGGACACTAAACTAGAGCTCTCAAATCTAGTATACTATTTATACTGTTTAGCTATATTTCTACAAAATTATTTGTTTTCTTTTCGCTTTCTTAGTGGAATTTTTCATTAAATTAATGTTTTCTTGGCTTACTTCGTTTTTGTCTGTGAAATACAAATGGCTTTCTTGTAGAAACTATTGATTTTAGATATACAAAGGTTGTTTACATTATTTGAAGACAAATGTAGTGGGCGTCTCATTAAAAAATACCGGTGAAACTGAAACAATATTCAATTGTTTTTATGCTACAAATGTAGCACATTTTATCTCTAGCAACAAGCCAAATTGCATATTTTTATCTCGAGATATTTTGAAATGACGCCGTGGACAGCACTTCCATTGTCACCCGGCACAAAGCTTTTTCATCCATGACCAAGTCGGAATCTACCGTAGAAATTTCATCAAGATCATATCAGTACTTTTACAGGTCTCAAGGATTGCCATACAGACAGACAGACATACCGACAGAAACGAGTGACATGGGTTTTTGTGATGTAAATATA
Source organism: Bruchidius siliquastri (assembly GCA_949316355.1). NCBI lineage: Eukaryota > Metazoa > Arthropoda > Insecta > Coleoptera > Chrysomelidae > Bruchidius > Bruchidius siliquastri. The sequence continues at coordinate 36,145,668 of OX438533.1, read as the reverse complement.
CTGAAACTCCACAAAACGAATTATCTCAAATTAGAAATTTCTCACGATTACAGCACTTCTGCATCTATCATAGCGTACGAAGTAAAAGTAACACAGTAATTCAACAAAGAGTTAAAAGTTCCTTCGTTTAGTGGGTTGATCTTGTAGGGATCATTACACTATCCTTTAGTTCGATAGATGGCGCACATACATTCAAAACTGTGACTGATGAAATAATCAGTTAGATTATTAATAAGACTCGTCTATTCTTCCAGTCCAGCTAGCAGCTTTTTTATTTCTTCCACAAAAAACCGTGTAACGTAAAATATATGAAAAAGCATGAACATACCATACATGATACAGAGACAAGTACTAAAAAGTACATACGATATCTCTCATTATTACGACTATATGTGGAGAGATGTCGGTTTAATGATTATTATTTTAGACACATATCCAGGGCTGGATTAGTGGTACAACAGACCTTAGGCTGAAAACTACTGATGGCCCCTATGCAAAACATTCAGTATACTTTATGGTGTTGGCCTCAAGTAACTAGTTTTTTTTAGCTAAAGGCTCCCTCAAATCTTGGGCCCCTAGGCAATATCCTACTTAATCTATTGGATAGTCCGCCTCTGCACATATCTAACAATGACCACTATTGAAGTTGCGTATGGAACGAGGAACATACCATATACGTACTAACATGTGGAGTACAAGGAGTACAAAATTGCAGCTCTTTGTTTATCATTTCTTTTCCAACCTAGAGAGGGTTGATAAGTGGCGTGTTTTCCTGGTAACGCCCCTGAAATCTTTGCGCATGTTGTGTGTGTGTGTACAGCGCACACAGAAATCATATAAAAGCGGTAGTTGGTGGTAGCCTAGTAGGTGGGTTTATGGTAAACAGGCTGTTTGTTGACACGCTGTAGACCATTAGGAGAACTTTGTGATGGAGACAATTTACATAATCCGCAAAAATGCATCCTGGACTACTTTGTGTAATAGCTGTCGACAAACGGATTTCTATGCAGAATAGGTAAATTTTCATTATTTGTACACACCTTTTTTCTCATCCGTTGTTTGTTTTATTCCGGAGGAAATCGTGATTATGTTCTGTGGTCTGGAAGTGAATTCACTGAAATCTTGAAAACACACTTACTCGTTCATAGTTATGATTTTGATCTATTAGTGAAGGCATTTTTTATTTGATTCATCGTAACTTTTAAATAACTGAAAATGTGCTTGGATCTTGAGAATATCCACTCAAAATGTCAAAAAAATCCTGTAATTCTTCTGACTTTTCCTGATCACGTTTCCAAATTTCCAGCTCCCTCTGCATTTGGATACTAAACCATGAGATATTATTGATAAGAAAACAAATTACTTGAAGAAAGAAACCTCCAATTTGATTTGGTAGTGAATTGTAAGTTATCTGTTAAAAAAATTATCTTTGTATGTGTTTTATTGCCTTTTCATATAGAAATCTGTGACACTTTTATAATTGTATGTTAGAAAAACAATGCACGTAAATAGGACATCGAAATATGTCGAAACGTCTGGTATTAATAAATAGTTATAGGTACTGTTATTCTGACCGAACCTCAAAATATTGTTATTTCAAAATCTGATTATGATGGTCAGGAATAAAAATAAACAAAATATAAGTGAAACAATATTTTGTTTTGTCTCACCTTGCCTGACATCAGCATAAGGATCTTCAACGTGTTCCTCTTTGTAAATGATGCTATGGAATGTTCTATTATCCACCTTCTGGTCGGGAAAGTAACGATGAGCCTTTTCCACGTAGTATGCACCTGTCACTGGAGAGATTATCTTTCCCTCGAATACACCTCCACTCAGAGATCCGAAGGCGGTACTCTTTGGTTCACCTGAAATTGAAAATACGTATAATGCACTATGAAATGCCCTACTTGGAAATTGATAAAATTCAATTACTCGCAAGAAAATGCAAAATGCTAGCAAGTTTCTCTCATCATTTTACCGGAGAATGACACAAACGAAATATGAAATCATTACAAAGAATTGCAATTTCATTCGTTCACTGAAAATCAATCGTGGATGACAAAGGTGACGTTCTGTTCTCCTTGAGTCCCGTCAGCACGATATAGGCTTCGGATAAACAAATTATTTCACTTGCATCGATGCTGCTATTGCGATGTTTTTTTCACATAGACAAGCAATTCAAAGTTAAATACAAGTTAAGTATATTTTGAAGAAGTTAAAATAGTGCATATTTATATCTATTTTTCATCTTTCTGAGGATCACTATAATTACCTCAGACAAATAAAAATTTGATTCTTTTCTATTTGTCTCGAGGTTATTAGATTATTACGTATTCAGTCGCATTCCACTAGTAATCAAAATAACCAGGCCATTTCACTCCAAAGGAGACAACTTCACTACTACGCCGTTTCTTGAAATCAACAAATTTTTCAATTGAAATATCCCATAAAATTTTCAAATAATTTTAAAATACTATTCATTATTGCAAAGTTTCTCACAGATGAGCGATTAGTCCCCTGTCAGATAACAGGTTTGATGCCCTATCAAGTATTTATAATAAAAAATTACCCAATTTGGATATAGTAATGCTATAGATCATTGATTTTATTGATCGATGCTTGCCTCACAATGCACATCCCTACTGGAAAGTATGTGCCCCATCTACAAAACCAAAAGTCAATTAACAGTTTCACAAGGAGTAACTCACTTCACCACACACATAAAAAGAAATTCTCAATTAAACAATTTCGATATTCTTGTAAATATATACTTACGAAAAGAAAATCTGATGTTACTCCAAGACAATTCAATTGCTAAGAAAATTATAATTATTTTGAACCAAGAAAAGTATATTTTCGAATTCAATACTCATTCTAAACAGATATACTCTGAAGAAAAATATAATTTTCTGCACAACTAATATTTCAATGCTTTTCTAACAAGTATTTCATATTTTCTTGTGAGGTTATCATATTTTATAACGGAGCTCCATTTAATACAATCAAAAACACGAACATCTTGCGATTTTGTCCAAGTAATTCATTTACTTGTTTAACATCGCCATATTCTTCAACGGCAATTCAGCGGTACGCGCGAGTTTGTTTTCGCGCCATTTAGTTTCTATTGGATTTAATTTATACCAACCACCTCTCAGGATGAATGTGCTGTTAAAAAGTTGGGGTTGTGAGTTATGAATAAGTTCTATTACAAATGGTAAACGTATATCTTAATTACAGGTACATATGTTTTATATTCTGCTTTCGGGTGGTAGTAGTAGTATCAGTAGTGGGGAGCTAAAGGCTGGCAAGTGGGCGACTTTTGTTCCTTTTTGACGACCAAGAACCATAATTACAACTGAAGTTAACATGGTAATTTCTTAGTGTCGAATCTACCAAACCTTTTGATAACGTTCATAACTGTCAAACTCAGCTGTGCCGAACACCTCAGCTCTAAGGGCGCGGTATATGCCACATTCTCATAGGAAGTGGGACGTCCTCTTTCAAGCACTTCTGCCAGATTGGATCTGTTACCACTCTTATGAGTGACAAGATGGGCAAGTGACTGTTCAATCTGCAGTGGTCTGTGAGGATCCCTACCAACACAACAGCCAAAGCTCCCTACTTTCGAGTACCTGTCTATCGATATCATTATAACTCGGAAAGTATCGAGTTAACCTACTTAACCTCATATTTCTTTCTGCTTGAACATCCTGCTCTGATTAAATACCAAAGCAAGCATGAATGATTCAGCAGTCGAAAGGTAAAATCAATCCAACACCACGTGAAGTGCGATAAAAAGCAATCTCTGGACATCAAAGGAGGAACATTGACTTCAAACACTCTCTCATAAACTGAACACTCGCTTAATAGATGCTGCAACTGGTGCAACACAACACACGACGTACAAAGAGCGGACATTTCTGAGCGCCGAGAATGTATCTGGCGATATTCCTCGCTTTTGTTCCATTAGATAAAATGGGCCCCTTTGTCAACTTTTAATTGAATTTCAAGTCTTTGTTGCTCGCCGGCCCTTAAGTGACTGATTGATTTTTAAACAGTGGAACAGGTCAGGAGGAAATAGAACGCGACTCTTTGTTAACCATTTTGCGCTACTCTGCTTTCTACTTCCGGCTCGGTGAATAAAATGCACCCAGTAGCATGGAACGCAATCGACAAACGACACGTGCAAGAGTGTCAACGTATGTGTAGGCGTTTCTCAGGACTTCGAGGAGCCAATGTTAGCGGGATCTTCATCACCTAGGCTCATAGCTCGTGGTGAGGTCCTGTTCACACCTTGCGATACGTTGTTGGCTCCTATATATTGTGGAGGATGTATACGAGGGTCACGCTGAAAGTTTTTAGATACAGAAAAAGTACATGGTGCCATTGAATACCCCGCAGACCAGCCTTTGCAGGGCTCTTGCATAGTTATTGGAAGACTTCAGGAAGACATTTGGTTATATACCATTCAGAAGTAACTGTCCTTTGATTTTTCAAGACTACCGTTGTGATGTATCCACTTTTAGAAAAAAAAGATGCGACCATTTTCTTTCCAACACTCTTGGAACGACGAATTTTCGTTGGAGGCTGCTCACTTTCAAAGCACCAAACTAATGACTGCTGTTTAGTTTCGAGATCTTAATGATATAACCATGTTTTGTCTCCAGTTACGATATTAAAAGTGTTTTTACTGTGCCGATTATCAAATTTTTCAAGCATAAACTCAACCCAATCAACTCTTGTTGTTTTTTGCTCACTGGTCAACAAATGTGGCATACATCTGGATTTACCATATTTTGCACAGCTTCTACATTTTTCGGAGTAACGAAGGTCGACCTGTGCGAGGTTCATCATCGAGTGAGACCCGGCCCATTTTAAACTCAGCAAACCAATTAAAAACTGAAGCCCTAGGAGGGGCAGAGTCCCCAAAGGAACACTTAGATGCATTCGAAACGTGGCAAGGCAACTACTGAACGATTCAAACGCTGCCTTTGCGTGTAAGCACTTACAACTTTAGACAAAATAGTTGCGTGCTCAAACTTGCTTAAAACTTGTATAGATTAGGAAGAGAGATTTTTTTGCGCTTCACAAAGTTTCGATTGTTGTGGTATCCTCACTAGAAACGTTGTGAAATGCAAAAACAATCTCAAGTCAATAGAAGTATAATAAAACGCACCCTTTAACTCAGCCCACCACTATTACTAGCTGCCAAAACAAAAACTGTACTGAATCAAAATGAATTATTCCATCGTCTTGTTTCCTTCCCTATCTTTGAAATTCAAGCAACACAAAAGAATGAAATTTCACCATTAGAGTATGAGAACATGAGATTTCCTTCAAAAACATGAAGACCTGGCATCACTGCACGTCACGCCTATCGCCCGCCTGCCCCGAAACGCTGACGACAAAGACAGTTGCTTGCGCCTCTCGATGCCTCCACGGCAGATGTTCGTTTGTGGCGTAGGTAATCAAGGTAATCAACGAGCATCTCGCGTATACCTTCGGCGGTTCGGAAGGCGAAAGTGTGAACTATCATATATATTTGAAAAGTACTGACAATTACCAGGGTAAAATATTCACAGACGATAAAATGTGTTTCTAAGTAGAGTCCGCGAATCTACCAATGCGAGACAACGGTTTGAAGGCTCGCGTTATAGTCTAGTAAAATTAGCATTTCAGATTGATCCTACATGCTAAAGGAAATTTTGCCAGTACTGTATAAGTACGTATATTGAGACATCGCGATTCGCGTGAAATAGATCAGAAAGAAATCTCCCTCACCCCCCCCCCCCAAACACTACCCCTATTTTGACCACCCAATTTGTTTTTAGAAAATGATCAGCCGTCTCATTAACTAAGTTTTTTCTTAATTTTTTTGAAGATAGCCAATTACCCGATTTTTGAAATCGATAGAGCTAGTGTCAAAGTTCCATAAAATTAGAAAATTATCTACGAGTTTCAGGACGGTCCAGACAGACAGAGAGACATATAGACAGACAGACGGCTGCACTATCCACAATGAGTATTCTAGGAATATTCCTAGCCATCTATAGTCGTTCAGCTCAGTTTATTCCACAGGAAAGCCATTGAGGGGAAAACTCATTCAGCAGCTTTCATATTACCCATACATAGTGAATAATGCTTCTCAGAGTTTCTGACTTTCAAGTAGAATTTAATTTTAAATACAATAGCAGCTCATTACAGCACTTTTGGTATATGTTTACTTTGCTCCAACTTAACAGTGAAGTTTCGTAATAAGCCAATTCCTGGTGTGCGAATTGAATATGAAAGGGAAGCTGTACGACTGCTTCAGAATAGTATATATACTCTTACATACTTATTAAAAGTCTGGAACTCCATTCTGGAGTTGGCTGTATATATAATGTTTGCGGAGCCATCAAAGTTTCACTATTAGTTGTTTGCTGGATGTTGCCCAGAAGTTGCGCCGCGCTGGTCCAGAATAATGACAATACGTTATGTTTCAGCAAGTGAATATAATAAGAAGCTATTTTGATGGAAGATCACTGAGGCAAGACGAATTAAAAAACGCTAGGGGACCCATCAGTTAAACAAATCAAAGCTATTTCTTAATCTTTTGGATGACAGCTCGCAACATCAAAGGGCTCACAAAAGTCTACGTAGGCTAAAGTTTTTAGATAAAGAAAAACTACAAGGTTTTTTAAAAAAACTTTATTCTTTTTTTTCAACATATTCTCCCTCTACCTCAATACATTTACGCATTCGCTAAAACCACTTGTCAAATTCTTGTGACCGACTGTCTTTTGAAAGGTTGCTAATTTCCTCCTCAAGTGCAGCGATTGCCCCTTTATCGGTGGAAAAATGGCGACCTCGTGCCATGGTGCCCTTGAATACCACGCAAACCAGTCATTGGACGGCTCTTGCATAGTTCTTGGAAGACTACAAGAACACATTTGGTTATATACCATTCAGAAGTTACTGTCATTTGATTTTCCAAGGCTACCGTTGTGATGGTTCCACTTTTAGAAAAAAAGATGTGACTATTTTCTTTCCAACAGTCTTGGAACGACAAATTTTCGTTGGAGGCTGCTCACTTTCAAAGCACCAAACTAATGACTGCTGTTTAGTTTCTGGATCATAATGATATAACTATGTTTCGACTCTGGTTATGACATTAAAAGTGTCTGTGCCCAATCAACTCTTGTTTTTTGCTCACTGGTCAACAAATGTGGCACCCATCTGGAACACCGCTTCCTTAGGCGAAGGTGATCATTAATGATTGTTCGGACCGCTGCCGATCCAATCCCAGAGAAGCCTCAATCTTGGTGTAGGTTATATGTTGATCTTTTTTTACCATATTTTGCACAGCTTCTACAGTTTCCGAAGTAACAGCACTGGGCGATCGACCTGTGCGAGGTTCATCATCGAATGTGACCTGGTCCCTTTTAAGCTCAGCAAACCAATTAAAAACTGTAGCCCTAGAAGGGGCAGAGTCCCCAAAGCAACTCACTGAACTTTCGTGACATTCCGCTTGTTTTAGTCCCTTTTTATAGTCATACAAAATCATAGCTCGAAAATCGCTAATACCAAGTTCCATTTTCACGTTAAAATTAGGCCAACACTTAGATGCATTCGAGACCGTGGCAAGGCAACTACTGGACAATTCAAACGCTGCCTTTGCGTGTAAGCACTTACAACTTTAGACAAAATAGCTGCGTTCTCAAACTTGTTTAAACTTGCATAGATTAGGAATATCTAAAGACTTTCAGCGTGACCCTAGTATAAATAACATATATGATAGTGACAAAATAAAGGAAGGCTTGTTGAAACTGTGCGGAGAAGACCAAACAATCATCATAATCAGCCACCTTCTAGAGACCTTCTTAAAGATTATACATAGAAGAATACACAGGTTGTGTGAAGATATTTCGGACACACAATTTGGTTTAAGTGAAGCCTTGGGAACTATGCAAAGATGCAGAGACTGGAATCAAAATCAAGGTAGAGCATTCAGATGTTGTATCAGTACAGCGCGAAGTGAGGTAGGAATGAGTTTTATCACAATTATTCATTATTTAATTTTTTTTTGAATAGTACTGAATTAAAATACATTTCATTTCGATAACAAAATAGTTTTGCCTTCCCACTTCATAAGCGTGTGAATAAGTAAGCGAATTTATGCTCAATCTTTAGATATGGGTAACTTTTGCTGTTCAACTCTATATAATGAGGATGGGCTTTACACATCAGCAGCAGACAAACACATGTCTGTATGTAAACGACATCAGACGTTAAATCCAAATTGGAAATTCCGAACTGTACTCAAGCGAGTGGAGCACATCAAGTTTCAAAAAGAACAAAAGGTTCCTCATTACTCGTATACGATGAAATTACCTTGGACGGACAAAGTGACGGAAATCTCCTCACGTATCCATGGATACGATGTTCAAAACTGGAAAAAAGCAATTTGATATTCTCTCATGCTTCATGATAGCCGAGGAACGTTAGGATGCATCCAATATGTGGAAATCGGCGAGAGAAAATAAATTAGTAAGGGTAACATCGATATGCTTGCTAAGCTATGAGGAGAATCTGAAGCATCTCATTCCGCCAATGTTCTTTTCCGAAACCAACCCTCCGAAATCATGTAATATTCTTCATGGAAAATAACAGCAATCGTCAAAACAAGCCTCAGTTGGTCTGAACGCTAAGAGTAGAGTGAATAAGAAAGATATAAAGGGAAAGGGAACGCATTGTTGCCGCTTTGTGCAGTCCGTTGAGCGTTGTCGCGTGGTACCAGCACGTGCACGTGCCCTGTAGTACTCGTTAGCACAGTTCATTCGTAATGATCGGAGTACAACCAAGCAAACGCATCTACCATGTTTTTGATATTTGTTTAGTTGTGCGTCTACGAAGTCAAATTTCACTGGCCCATTATCAGAGCGAATCTATGTACGTCGACATCGACTAGTCCCGTTCTAGGTGTTTGTTGTTTGCATATGATTATCACGTCGCGTCGCAAGCTCTGCAGATCCTTCGTTATGCATACAATCAACGGAAGGAAAATATCTTTGACCCTGTTTCCAGCGATTGATTGGCTGCAACTTTGAAGTTTCGATTGTCACTGCGGTTCGTATATGGAATACCCGATCGCGAGGAGAAACTCAAACAATGCAGAAGATAAATCTAGCTAAGAAGCTTTTCAGAGTTGGAACAAAAATTCACATATATTTGCAATCCTTGCAACCATCGGATACATTGGGAAGGATAATAAATACCATACATCAAGCACATTAAACGAACTAATTCGGGTTAAGATAAGACATAAGAAAAAGACATAAGAAAAATAATTAGTCCCCAAAAAATGACCATAAACTTGAGCTGGCGCCGCCACTGGGCCTCACAATCTACCGGCCCCCACTCTCGCCTTCCCCTGATTCTTGCCTTATCTTCGCCCATGCTGGGCAATCTTTTTCAAAAGACAAAAATGAAATAATTAGTTTTTGAAATTATAATGAATGAAATATTATGGAAGGCTGGCTGGAAGATGAAGCATTTGCTTTGCTGATGCATCTAAATCAAGGGACATAATGCATCGCCACAGAAGAAACACAAATCCACCAATCCTATGAGGTAAAATAAAGCATACGCCAGGGCGATTCCAAGGAAGCGACGTTATGCCACCTCATTTGGCATCGAAGATGAAACCATAAGAAAACCTGAAAACAAACCCATGGTCCCTTTGTAAGTTTACGCAACATGACCAGATCTCTCCATAAAGCATACTTAACCAATTTGGGTCACAGTCTACCGAGGAATTGGAAATACAATTATCATTCAACTTTATAAAGGCAATTATAATGACATTAATATTTATGACTGCTTCCAGGGTAACAGTTTTGTTTTCAAAACAAGACCTTCGTATAAAATATGATGGAAGTCTGGAATTAAGATGAAGAATTTGCATTGCTGATAAATCTAAAATACCGCTACACAAAGAATAACAAAGCTGCCTATCCTACGCGATAAAACGAAACATACAGCAGGGCGGGATGGGTGGTATCCAAAACGAAACCATAAGAAAACCTGGAGATGAACTTAGGCCACTTTGTAGGAAGACCATGACCAGATCTTTCCATGAGGCACACGCAACCAAACTGGCTCACAGTCTACCGATGAATTAGAAACAACCATCGCACAATTTTATAAAGACAGATTCTTTGACCCTCTTTGTGTCGTATAGAAACTTGCTTTCATTTTGCTCTATGCCCCAATTCTCAAACGTGTTCATTGGGTGGTGATTTAGACGTTTCTCCTTTTGTTATATATTTTTTGTGTTCCTTGACTCGACACTTTGTAGATCCCGAAGACTCACCAATATAGCATTTGACACACACCGTGAACCAAAGAAAAAACCACAGTATAATTTTCAGAAGTTACATCATTCAACTACTTTTCTTCTGTGTGTAGTCTAGTCACTCTATAATGTATTCGTATTTCCCAAATAAAAACTGTTTTCCAAACAACAAACAAATGGAAACCTTCCAAACGGTCCGGGGCCAATCTGGGGACCGAACTCCCGGCTTTAACTACACGATGATTGATGACAGAACCCGGTGCCACTTTTTGTTCGACAGCCTTCCACACTGATGCGTTTCCTTCAAACAATTCGACATTTCGCTGGCTAAACAATTAATCTGGCCGCCATTACCGTCTCAAAAAGAGGAGCAAAATGTAGGTCGCACATAAACGATCCGATTCCTTGAAATAATCGACTGTCAGTAATAGGAAGTTCGAGGTGCCCGCGAAATTGATTTCGACTTTTATGCATTTTATTCCGAGGAATTTGTAAGAGACTGTGATAAGTGGTAATTGCTCAAAGTTCTGATGATAAATGTTTTGATTGGGAGTTTTCTACAATGTCAGGCAAGAGATATTCAGATTGCCTATCGACGTTCAGTTGAATTAGGTAAAAGTATGTAGGTCTGGACGGAAAAATCCGGGGAAAAATCAGAATTGAGCTTCTGTTCCAATTTAAATTTTTCATTTGGATATAAAGTTTCCAAATATATATGTTACCGGCAATTTAAATAATTTAAACAATTTTATTGAAAGTATTATTCCTTTCGGATATCATTTATAATGCAAGTCGACTGGGCAAATTGAGAGTATCTTTATTCATATTTATATATATATATATATATATATATATATATATATATATATATACTAGGTATGTTAAAGTATTTTACAACCTGGTGGTAATAAAATAGCTACAAATAATACGTAGGACTTGCTTACAGTGAATCAGAATGCCCAGAAACAATATGATTCATAATGACCGGGCAATGTGATAAATTATGATGAATGAATACAAAATTATTAAACTGACTAACTTACTTCGTATTTTTTTTCTCGTTTGTAAGTCTTCCCCAAATTATTATTAGCGTGAAAATGGGAATAATAAAGCAGACCACAGTGAGCCGCCAAGTGTTAACTGTATTGAACATAGTTTCACAAATCAAACTCTTTGTCTTTCAGTGACGCGTTTCGATTTATATTTGAATCATCGTCGGACTGTTATCTACAGGAAACAATTTACCTGTTAACTGGTTGTAATGCTCTCAAATATGATCAAAAAAAAAATTATGTTTTGATATATCGACAATGTTCCTAAGCGTCGATAGCTTCATTGAAATATGGGATCAATTACACAGGTGCAAAAAACAAAATGAACTTACATTTGGTATTCTTAAGCTCCGCCATCCATATCAGTAAATCGATACAAAGGATTGAAAACACGATAATGCGCACCCTTTAGTTGTGCATCGCTTACAACACTCCCTTTGAGATTGTAATGGTACACGAATTCAAAATATGGTGCGAGTGATGATCGATGAATCAATGTTATATGAAATTTTTTAAAAAAATGGTGAATGTGCTCATATTGTATGGCCTGTTTGATTTTATTTTATTTACTAAAATCTGGCAGACAAGCGCACCAAATTCTTCGTAAGACCCAAAATATATGGATATATCATAATCGTCTTTCTGTAACAGGGAATATTTTTATCCACACCGTAAATAGATGATTATCTATAGTATAGAAATACTGTTCTTATGACTCGAATCGACCCTATTTTTTGTCATGCTGATCGGGTACAGAATTTACATCGTCCATAAATAAACTGAAATCTTTTCGTTATCTACTTCAAACGGATTTTTTGCGAAAAGCAGGTAGATGAATACCCTGATCTTCAAATAATAAAAGGCAGTGCTTTGTTAGCAATATTTGCTTTCGTTATGTCTAGGTCACCACACGGTATTAACAACACGTAAAGCCGTCTCCCGTGAATAAGTCGAACAAACTTTTAATCACATCTATTAATTACTCGCCTGACCAAAACCCCAAAAGACAAACAGATAAATTTGAGGCTTCCGATTCGACGATTGGGGGTTCAATGGAATCTACTGATCTTAAATACACAATCGCGTTCAAAACTTCATATAAAGTGCAATTAAAAGCTGAACGCGCTAAATGAAAACAAACACCATCAGTCTTCCAAGTTTCCCGCTCAGACACCCACCGGAAAACTCGGGGAAGTTTTTCTTTGGAACCGGGACATTAACACTTAGCTCGACGAGTGGGCTTCGGCGGATACAAGCCGAGGGTTAATGAAATGGATTTATTTTTAATGTAGGTGTCATTAATTGAAAGGACATATAATTAATCGTCTGATTGAAGTACATAAAGAAAAAATGAATCAAGTTGATTGGACTGATACTTTCCACGCCTCAAAATGAGTCCATTTCCATTTGAAAAACAATAAGAAAATATTTGAAACTTGTAGACAAGGTGGATTTATCAAAAGTTTGATTTCGGACTTCCATTGTCTATAAAATTTTGAGTATCACGACGTTTCGATTGATGTGCTATCTTCAATCGTCTTCACCTGAAGACGATTGAAGATAGCACATCAATCGAAACGTCGTGATACTCAAAATTTTATAGACAATGGAAGTCCGAAATCAAACTTTTAATAAGAAAATATACAGTAAAGTCTCCATTATCCGAATCTCTATTATCAGAGTTGAGAAATACCGCCCGTGAAATCCGTATTATCGAGCATCGGGAATCTCAAGTTATTATATCTATTTAAGACCTAGGTTTTTTGGTATGTACGTTTTTATACATTAAATTTTTTATAATGATTTGCTTACCCACAGGAAGAAAAAACATGCGGTGTGCGCCAGATGTGGAGAAATAAATTTGCTAATACAAATTCTGCCACAAATTTCAAGCAAACTTTTGAGTGCTAATTGAAAATCTGGTTTACACATTGGATCACGTTCAAGTTGTTATGTACTACGTGAGTTGAGTTGAGCTTGAAATTTTTTCCAAGCATCAACAATACAAAAATCCTGGAACAATATTTTGATTCAGGATCATGGCACGGAAGACGATTTGCCTCTAAATCAGCTGATCGTAACGCGCAAACTGACAGCGGTTGTAAGGAGGATATGATCTTGTTTGATTTAATGAAACGGATGAGATTATAAAACAAGAGCTTTCTATAGAAGCAATAGCTGCCTCTGAACAAACTCAAAAGCGCTTATGCTTGAAAATGAAGATGAAGAGCAAGAGTTTGTTGGTGAACTCATTTCTGATCAAGAAAGTATTTCTGCTTAAGAAAATTCTTTGCAATATGTGGAGCACTAACCTGAGTCCACGGCATCAGATGTTCTGCTTTTAAAAAGATTGAAACATATTCCAGAAAGAAATGGGAAAACTCTATATAAAACATAAAAAAATCTGGATTATCCGATCCGCCAATTATCCCTGCTAGGTACAGGCCACATTAGCTCGGATAATCGAGAGTCTAGTGTAATCAAATTATGAAAGAGCCAGGTGCCCTAAATCGTAGAATCTATGCCGTGGAAAAACTATTCACTCCACCGACTTTTTTCTGGTACTTTTAGAAAAGCATTGTTCAAGGTGCTAAAGCAACAACAAAAAAATTGGGTGTGAAAAACTATTAATTTGTACCAAATTTGTCATACCTGGCGACTTTCCACCAGAATATAATTTGATTTATAAATCTTTATGAAAATCCCAATTTAAAATACTGAAAAACACTCCTTGTAGATCGATTCTATGAAATGTATAACTTTAACGCGAACTGTCAAGTCACTCTCTTCGGGCTATTCAGTAAAATGTGTGGCACAACCCTACAGTATTTTACGGTAAACTCATCCCCGCGTATTGCGCTGTGAGTAAGAGTGAGACAGGTAGTGTTGGTCCAAGGTTTCCAGAGTTCCAAAAAACAATGTTAGTATCTGAAGCAATTTAAGTACGTCTAAAGATACCAAGTTCATTTAAATGAAGTTTATCAGATTGAAAATTGTCTGAGCATCTGAAAAAGAATTTTAAGCAATGACAACGCCTAAAATTAAACACTTCATAAACTTGCAGATTAAATTTTTGCACTCATGACCCATCCTCAAAAACATAATTTTCTTTTTCCCAGATTATTTCGTCGTCAATAGACTCGTTCAAAAAATGAAGCAACAGTACCTACACCATGAGATTACGCACTTAAAAAATTCAATACGCTATAAAATTGATGTACAAATAAAGTGAATTCGTGTGAAAAATAAATGGGCAGTATTTATTTCCTTCATTTTTGACTTAATGGGCGATACATTCCTGGAATAAAAATGACCAAACTATAGCTCTACGGTAAATTTATGTATTTCCCAATAATTGTTTATAGTTAATTTGTATAAGACATTCAATTAGTTCGTTTGGGGGACTTGAAGATGGTACGGAATATCCTGTGAATAGGATTCAATCATTACTCTGACGTTCTCAATATTATTGCGATAATTAATGAAGCCTCTTATAAAATAAGGAATCTAAATGAGAATTTGGTTAATTCCATCCAAATAACATGTTTTTCTTGTTCGACTGATTGATCGAGCAACATAGTTTATACCAGAAATGTAAGCAAAAAAAACTGCAACATTTGTCATTCCCGACGTATTTTATGCGCTGAATCCTAATCAGGAATTGACAGTTCCGACCTATGTGAGGATAAAACCAGATTTTATGTAACGTCCAGTCGTTGAATTTTAATAGAACTCCTTTTGACGAAAAAATGCGACAGCATGAAATCAGTAGCAACTTAATATCGATTCACGCTAATTTTCCAGAACTGTTTAAATTAACAATTAGTGATTTCAGAAGTCAAAGTCTAATGAACATCTACTAGAACTCAATTTTTCTCAAACTGAGTTGGCATCTTCACATTGAGTAGGGTTTCACAGCACAAACCCATTTATGCTTTCAAATATGTGTGGCTGGCTTCAGTCTTCGTTAATACAAAGCGTGCCTAATCGATCGCAATGCATGGGTAGACGTCGACGTCGCTACTGTCGCACAATGATCAACAGGCTATGTTGCCAGGTAGAATAAAAATTCCCTCTAAGTCTCCAATATACGCAAGACGTTGCGTGATGCATAAGTCTGACAGATATCCTTCATGCCACCAATGACAAACAAATTGATGCGGTGTCATCTGCTTGTGATCGGTGGCATTCAGACGCAGCTGTCAAATTGATGCATCTCGTAACGCCTCACGTATATTTGTGCCCAAAGCCCTCTGCATTCTGTATTGAGGGAATCTTACAAGCACACATCACAGCACTTAAGTCTCCCCATAGGTTACTCAGAACTGGATATTCAGCCACCCCAAACCACATAACGTGACTTGTGAAACAAGCTTATGATGTTAATTTCAGTAGGTTAGGTACTTTGTGCATAACATGCATATTTATTATTATTATATCCAAACACCAACTTGTGCAATATATTCCAAATAAATTTTGCACTGAACATATTTGTGTCAGTTGTACTTTCTCCCCATTCATAACCAACAGCTAGCCAGAGCTACAACAAAACATTGCTCTGCGGAAAAGGGAAAGAGGTTATATGCTTCAGTACTAATGAAGATTGAGGAGGGAGAGATCCTTCAAAAAAAAGTCAAAAACAACATTGTACTTCGTACTTCTGGCAACGCTGTCATTGACAGACGCGAACATAGGCAGAAGTAACAACTATACGGATAGATAATGCTAATTAAATTGCCAGCCGTTTATGTGCGTAGGGTTTGGATATGCTCTGCTCTGTACCGCCCTTCAGCCTTTGATGCTCTAAACTCTAAACGGTCGACTTTCCCGATAACGAGAATGAGCACACGCCGGCTCTACCCGATCGACGTTGTTCGGAATATTAAGATTGATCCGGTTAGCAGCACACGCGAATGGAATATTCATCCCATTTAGTCCGCTTGTCTACCATTCACTTTTCCCGCTGCCCCTGACACGTTTTTTGCATTGTGCCAGTTTGGGGGGCAAGACTGTACCAAAAAAGAAGTCATCATGAAATGCATTGTAACCCAGAACAAGAAAATTCTAATTATCCAGGGCAAACTTTGTGAAATTATTTTATATAACATATGCGTATGATTTAAAATTATCTTTCACCACGGTACGTTGTTACAAGCCTCACATCGTAGGTGGTTTACGTTTCTGCGGAAAAGCAGCATCCTGCGTTTAAACACGACA
Organism: Bruchidius siliquastri; assembly: GCA_949316355.1. Lineage (NCBI taxonomy): Eukaryota > Metazoa > Arthropoda > Insecta > Coleoptera > Chrysomelidae > Bruchidius > Bruchidius siliquastri. The sequence continues at coordinate 36,129,060 of OX438533.1, read as the reverse complement.
CATAAAACCCGAAAAGGTTTATCTGAACTTCACATAAGGGAAATGTCCCCATTCGATTCACTGTCCCTACTGGATCCATAAAACATACTATCACGCCACGTTCTGTTTTTGAGCATCACACATTATCATGAACGTGGGTGAAATGTAAAAAAGGGGTATATTCTATTAATTCCCATGAAGGAACAAGTAGGTGTTGGGTTATTTACTTGCTGATATGCAAAAAAAAATCAAACCTATTTCGAAGTTATAAATTCTGAACAATCCCAGTATCGGTGAGCTTTCAAATCCGGACCGACGCTCTACCAATAAAGCCACGATGACCTGCGAGCAAACCTATCTAAATGGTACCATTTATTGTATGCCTTCCAAATTCCACACTGTTTGGATCTAGAGACATGAATGATGATGATCTAGACGAGACGAGACGAGATTAGTGGTTATTTACTAATCGATGAACGAAATGCATATCAAAGGTACATATTTACAGCCAGAAGTAAAAAAAATGGACAGAACAAAAAAAGTTTTACTAATAAAACTCTTTTTCTTTCAGTGACGCGTTTCGATTTATATTTAAATCATTGTCGGACTGTCAGATTACTGGGTAGCCTTGTTAGCAGTCACATCTGATAGTCCGACGATGATTTAAATATAAATCTGAACGCGTCACTGAGTTTTATTTGTGAAACTGTGTGTTAATTACACAACTTTTCATCTACAAAAACTGCCAACAAAACAGAAACACAATAAATCCGCAAATTCTCCAAAATTACAAAAAAAATCTATGAAAGATAGAACGTCTCTTACCAGTACCTATTTTTTTGTGATCATCCCTCAACGTCAATCTTTTTTTTTCGAAAATCATGAGAGGCTTCGGAAACTATGAATAATTAAGTTTGGTCCTTTTTTATTTGTTTTTGGTTTCTTGACGAAAACCCCGCCACCAAAGAACTGATTTCCAAAAATTACAAACCTTCATTGTCTGTTAAACTAGTGTCCTAATGTTAAAGTTTCATCGAAAAAGTACTTTACAAGTTATAGAGCGGCCAAAAATTACCGGACGGAGTATACATACAGACAGACAGACGGAAATGAACAGAATATCTCGAATTCATTTTTTTGCGATCGCAATACTCCGCCAATTGGCGTGAGGAGCAATTTAAGCCAGCTAAATGAATAATTCAGAAATGCAAGCCATTAGTGAGTCAATATGTTCCGCAGGTATCTGGTAGTTCAAGTACCACCACTGGGCAATGGTCAGCATATGCTATCGCATTTTCTATAAAAACAATGATCGCCACATGGAGAGGAAAAACGAGTAAAAACAAATGAAGCGCAAGCACGAAAGCAGTAACAGACCCCGATTTTTTAATTTATGACTGGCCATTCAGTTCTGTTCCTTTTGACAGGACATCATATAACCGTATCCAACGTTTTATATGTATGGTTTCAATTTTCATATTGCCATCGTCTGTTATGAATGCATATGGATTTACACGTCGTAATCCCCCTCCTGATTTAGATGCTCGAAATATTCTTTGTCCTCCATACCAGAATATATACCACTAGGATAAGCTGCGGAAGATAATATGGAAACAATATTCCATAGGGAGGTGGCAAAAAATGTCAAAAAAGGATCTTCATAATGCATCTTCACCTTTCTAATAAGGTGGAACGAAGTTCGCTCAAAATATCGCAGCATTTTTTGAGGCAAGTCTGAATGTTTCCAGACTGCTTGGATCATCAAATGGTCCGGATCCGGAAGACAGTGAAATTCATATTTGCATAAACTCTCAACCCAGCAGCTCATTATTTGGGGTTCTTATTAGAAATCAAATCGCGATGAATATGTAGTTGTCGCATACTTCTAGGGGGTGCGCCTGACTTTAGAAAGGACCTTCACAGTCTGGAACCTCCTGTACCTGTTAAACTTAAATAGACTCACCGATTAGATGCCCCTCGTAGATGTGCGACGTATCCACGTACAAAGGGCTGCCATTCTCTCCTCTGACGTCCAAGGCGTCGGCGAATGCCCCAGAAGCATCCCTTCGCAGCCGTAGTCTGAAGTCCTTACCGTGGGCCTTGAAGGACAGGTGCACGTGGGCTTCGTGCAGATGGGGGGCAGATCGACGGGCTCTTGTGTGTGCTTGGTGCACCGCTTGTGCATCGTAGGACAAAGGCTCGTAGTGTTTGATGTATTCGTTGAGTCTTTGGTGGGCTGAAACGACAAAATCTAGGTTTAGAATAGGTATAAATGGACTACTTGATACGCTGAAGGATTGACCCCATCAGCAAAAAGTAAAGTAAGGGTAATTTTAATGGAGCATTATGCGGAATGAATAATTTTATCATTTAGTGGGCTATTGAAGTATATCCAATAAATTATATGCAAGGTAAATGAAAAAGTAAGTGAGCAATGCTTCAAATCTAACACGAATATAAACTATAATAAGAGCTATATATTCATCCTCATTATAGACTTAATATAAACACTTGCATGCGGCTTGCATGTGTTCGTCGTAAATACCAAAACTTAACAGGACTGGATTCACAAGAAAATTATTCTTCTTATATATACTACAAAATTTTACAATAACATTTATGTTATGTTTGAGATTTTCCAATACCGAACAGTATCCAGTCAAAAAAGGACCCCATTTTTGCACAACCCACCAAAAATCTTTCATAGATTTCTTCCTGATACGAGGTAGGATACCCCGGATTGCCAACAGCGGCGATAGACGGCTCCTACGATATCTAATATAAATCGCTTTGTATCGTAACCACTATTTTCGTATTAGGTTGGTTAAGAAGTAATTTTTTGTCAGGGTTCTTGTTGAGTATTCTATGCGTTAAAATCAACTCCATTCGTAAATCGCTATTCGACAATTATTTCAATGCCCCCATAAAAATGGACAATATTATATTATTATCGGCCACTATACCTAAATAATATGATTCCGAATATTTTTACCAAAATATTTTACACGTTATATAATGTTATTAATGTAGAAGAACCCGAAGCTTTTTGATAATATTCGCCCCACGTTTCCTTAAAAGGTCGGATTCATTAAAAGTACTGCGCAGGATGGTGAAAGTCCCCCATATTCCCAAAGTAACACCACGTGTCAGTGAGAGCATGTCAACACTTTTAACTTCCATTTTAATAACGCTAGAGTGCGACAATATCAGAACTGTTTGCATCTTTTTCTTCCTCTGTCTCTGTCCATTTTGAGGAACGCGTGTTTCATGACAAATGTTCCTTGTCGACGGAAATTAATAGCCGGACCGCAAATAAGAGCAAAAACGGCTTCTCGTATGTGAAGAGTACAGTGGCGGAAGCGCTGTTGAATAGGAAAAGAAAGGCGAGAATATTTAAGGAGATTTCATTTCATAGTACTTGGAAGTTACATGCCAACATGATTTTACTTTTCTGCATAGGGATAGACGTGGTCAGAGATCTTATCGGTCCCAAAACACTGGCTCTGTCACAGCGTTTTAAGGTCAATTTGGATAGAAATCGCAGCACCTTTGGAGCACGACACGCTCTGTGCTTTTGTGAGAAGTAATCTATAAAAAAGGTCATACATAGATGTAGTACTGATACAGGATTTAGCTGTCTTCTTGTGGTTAATGATGAAGCTGTGACTAAACTCAAAGAAAAGCAAAAACGTGCTTAGCTTCTCTGACATTTTGAGTGTCACCGTCCCATACAGAGTTACAATTTTCGAAAAATTGTTTGAAATAAATATCAAGTGAAAACATTGTAGGTGACGCCTATGAGGAAGGCTGAGTGCAAGGATATCTCTTAGAGGCTTATAAATTACTCGATATTTTATTACAGCAGGAGCCAGGATGAGATATCGCGACATCGTGAGAAAAACGATGTTAAATCGCTCGGATAGGGTTGCAACTAGTCGCTTCCAATGTAATGAAAACACACTGCTGTATGTTTTTGCAGTGAAGTGAAATAATCAATTAAAACCACCACCAACATATGTTTTAGTGCCGTATATCGAGGACAGTTTTTAACAGGCCTTCAAATAGTTTTACTAGTTTACTAATCAACTAAGTGAGCCTATCTGGAGAGTTAATTTCAACGCGTTTCCAATCATGGTATCGATTTAAATCTTAAGTATGTAAGTTTATGGGATTAGGATGACGATACATCATTTGGTACCGTCTAGGTAAAAAAGAGTGGAAACTCTTTCAATGGCAACTAGTGAAGGCCTCAAATTTTAGACCTTTGATTTGTTTTGATGTTACAGTTCGTGACGTTAGTCACAAATAAATTATAATTACAAAAAACATGATTTCATAAACACTGAATGAAAAAATAATGCTCGAGACTATTATCTCTGTTCATAGCGTAAAGACCATGTTTGTGATTAAGGACAATATATTAGTTTACAGGTCAGCCTTCATGTAGTAATTAAAAATATTACCATTATTGGAACTAAGGAATCAAAACTGCCTTTGTCGATGGCATGGGTTCCCGCTGCAAATTTCGCAAAATTGTGATAAAATGTAATTCGGTTTTTGGAAATCCATACCGCGACTTTAAGTTGAAGCAAGTTACACGAAAAACTGCGTTTTCCATGTTCTTGTATCTAACTTCGACTGTAACAGAACCTCAAAAGCGTGCTAGCTGTTGTTGTCGGACAAAATAATGATCCAAACCCATTGGGATCAACGGAGAATTTTATATAGTATAGTGAGTTAACCTAGTTACTGCTCAAACAGAATCCGTTTGCTATACAGATACCCGAATGACGATAAATTTCCTTGCCACAGTCAGGCATTATCCGCTGGCTAACTCCGGTCTATCTAGACAAAGGTATAATCGGACGGATCCTATCTATTGACTGTTGGCGAAAATTACAGGACATTCAGTCAGTCGGTAACATCTGTTATTTAACCAAAGCGCCTCTACGTTAACTTAGTGATTATCTGCCATGCTATGCACCTCAGATTGTTCCAAGTTAGAAGGCCAAATTCAAGACTAGTAGTAACAAAGGTGTTACCTGTACAATCCTTTAAAGCTCAATAACTATCGTAAGCATTTTTGAAATTTAATATTCAGAGTTTTCAATGTACCTTGCCAGTAAATAGTAATAACAATAATAATAATAATAATATACTACGCTCCCGGGAGATAATATAGTGAGTCCGTGGAAGAAAACGAGATATGCTGGGTTTACCGGAACTATTCGTTCCCAATGATCGACTACCAACAAAAGATGTTCGTTATTGAATTCTCGCCTCCTGCCGAGATGAACATATTGAACATCGCGTTGAAGGAGGAGGTAACTAAGTACCAGGAGCTCCTCATCTAGCTTCGCTAGATCACACTGTTAGTCTGCTGGTTATAGTCAGTGGATCCTTAGGCGGGATAACGAATATGCTGCTCTCTCCTCTAAAATCTATACCGCATGCTGTGCAGCGGCAAAAATCTTGGCTGAAAAGCTGCAGAAAGCAGTTATCCTTGGTTCTCTCCGTATACTTAAGGTGCACGATTTACAGACCCAGTGATAGCCTACCTCAAGTTGTGGGAAGCAGGCGCTGGGAAAATGAACAACGGCCCAGTGTATCGGAGCTCGGATTGCACACCTTATTTTTTTTGATAATAATGAATATTCAAATGAGTCCAATACAACACTTTTTTATTTGACCATGATAACAATCCTGTCGGTTATTTATAGGACAATTATTATTAATAAATGCTCGGCCTTTTGTGAAGTGTATAAAATGCACGCAAACACTATAACGCGCCACTGTGATTAACCTGGACGATTAGATTAAAAATAGTGCGCGTTGTATTTTAAACTCTAGTGATATATATGTATAACTGAACAGAAAAGGAAAAAGCATATGAACAATAGGCCGAGTACACTTGAAAGTACACTAAAAAACTTGAACAAAAGTGATTTATTGGATAATCCACAACATAGGCGTTTGATGAATACAGAAATACACTGGAAAATCAGAAATAACGGTACAGTTGGAAATCATATCGTCATACTAAGGCGATCGGTGAATCACCTAATCCAAACCACAGCTATAAGAACTTTTTACATTGAAACACTATGTAATTAATCTCGATACCAGAAGGCCATCTTATCCCTAAAACAGAATTGTTAACATCTGGTATGTAAGCCTTTAGCCCTCACAATGACCATCGCCCATCGAAAATAAAACAATAGTTAAACCAGAATTGTAGGGAAACCGAATAAACCATATTTTGGTCTGTAGCCAAAGCCTTTCTTCGTCTATACCACCAATGACGGCAGACGATGGATTCTCCTACAAAGAAAATTGAGATACCTAAGCACAGGTTATCGCTGTGAATTCTACGATAATCTTCCAATGAGGTACTAACGTGAGCCCGGAAAGGTCAATGTCAAAAATGCTAAAACTGCTTCATAGATGTATGAGGTGTGATCAAAAAATAAGGTGAATTTTCAAATATAGCGGGCTACATCCGTTCGATCTTCCTTTTTTTTTGTTATATTGGTACACTCGTCTCGAACATATGTTTTAAATTTCAATTATGTAGCATGTTTAGTTTGTTTGTGAGAGGTATATAGGTTAGAAGTGTTTTGCGTGCTCCACGATTTTCTGCTGTCCAAAAACATGGGTCAAAGAGTTTGCATTAAATTTTGTGTGTAAAATGGAATCAAGTGCTCCAAAACACTTGCAATCTTGAAAGTGGCATACGGTGAGTCTACTTTGCGCCAAAAAAATTTTTACAAGTAGTATAAACTATTCCAAGGAGGCCGAGAAGACAACAATGACGAACCTCGCTCTGGACGCCCCAGAACAACTGATGAACACGTTGAAGAAGTAAAGAAAATAGTGTTGGGGAATCTTCGAATTACCATTAGAGAAATTGCTGATGATACCGGCATCTCGTTTGGTTCGTGCCAAGCAATTTTTAACGGGTGTTTTGGACATGACACGTACGAATTTGTGGAAGAACAAAAATTGGCTTTTGCACCATGATAACGGCCCTGCTCACACATGGTTGCTTGTGCGCGAATTTTTTGCTAAAACCAACACACTAATGATGCCGCAAGCACCGCGTTCTACCGACCTGGTCCCCTGTGACTTCTTCTTGTTACCGAAACTGAAGAGGCCCATGAATGGGCGGCATTTTGCAACGATTGATGAGATAAAGACGGCATCGAAGAAGGAGCTGAACAAGATCACAAAAATAATTTTTTGAAATGCTTTGAGGATTGGAAAAAGTGTAGGCGCAAGTGCATTATATCCGAGGGGGGTTACTTTGAAGGGGACAAAATAGAAATTGATGAATAAATATTTGAGAAAAATGAAAATTCAACTATTTTTTAATCACACCTCGTATATCTACATACTCAGCTGTAACCGAGACTCTAACAGCAAATACTAGAAGAGCTCATCGAGCGCATCCTCACCAGGTTGATCTTACAACGCTTCTAATGAGCCTCTTCCAAAAGTCATTCTTTTGGAGAACCTCGGCCGTGTGAAATGGAACTTTGTTCCTCGATGGTTACAATCTACAGCGTTTTAAGGTCAATGTGAATAGACATGTATCATCGAGCAGTGCTTATGAAGCGCGATAGGATCTGCCTTTGCGTTAGGTTACCCATAAAAAAATGATTGCAGCATATCGTAAGTGATTTTAGATATTTTGTGAGATACAGACTTACAGTTTTCATGATGTAACGCCCAGCATGACAAACTAGACTCAGAAGTCTGACCGGACGTGAGGCCCCACAGGAATGTGAAGTACCCCGTCGTGCAGACCGTATTAACATCAGGGATGTGATGATGAACATTCTTGTGGTGGAGGGATTTAGCTCGGAATTGAGGAATATTGCGTAAATTCTGCCAGGAGCATAAAGGATGCAACGGTATTTCAAAATTCAATCCATACTACACTGGAATTGGAGTATATAGCAATAATATGACGTGACTTGTTATCAATAATTTTGAATGATTCAAAATGCTTGAGAGGCTTGTATTTTTGAATTATGCACAAGCCACAACAAATCAAAAAAACAAAAAGGGCTGGCGCTGTACTTTTCAGGATACGATTCCGATTCATTAATAAACATTAAAAAGCTTCAAATCCCTAGAACTTCAATAGTTCCAAAAATGTTAGAATTTTCTGAAATTTCCAAATAGTTTTTAAACTTGATTCAAGTGCAACCATTCTAATCAAAATTTTCAATATACCTACTTGACGCCATTTTTTAAAGCGATATAGCACTATCGTAATTTTTTATGATCGCATCTTGTAAGAATACGTAAGCGGAACAAATGAGTCCCTGTTCAAAAAAATTAACTAAGCCCTAAAATCTCTTACAAATGTTTCCCTGAAGGCAGTCAAATATGTGTCAATGTATAATTTCAAACTTTAGTTTTCAGCGGTCAGTATGATAGACCATAAAGACGTCCACAGGATAATTTTTAGAAGTAACACAAACATTTTAGAGATTCTAATTTGTTTGAAAATATTCGAGTCTATGGATTACGTTCAGACGTATCGTATAATTCCATGTGCCGCAAAATATATGAAAAATGATATGTCTAACAGGTAGTGAGAATTAGCGAAGCCAAAGCCTTACAGATGATAGAACACAAAAAGTTAATTCGAAATCTCGGTCGCAAATTTACCAAACTAACAACATCACTGATGTTAGATATGCATGTTTCGTCTTTAGACTGAACTCCTCAGTACAGCCTGACGGTCTCACTCTAGAGAGCAATCGGGTGGTATAAACGTCACCCAGTCATGGTTCCATCACTAAGTGCTATGGACATGCATGTTACGTCTTTAGCCTAGACTCGTCAGCACAGATTCAAGACAGTCCAGGTCTTTTTACTTCGTAACTTGCTAATAGGCATCCACATAGAGGGCGACACTTGAAGATGAATTGATGTTAACAACATCACATAAAAGACATGGTGAACAAGGACTGACTAGATGTCTAGATGTGAGAGATCCGTACTATCAAATATTGATAAAAGTACCCGGAACACAGATTCGCGAAAAAAGTGCAAAAAGACGAGTACCTTTAATTTGAGCATCAAGATGTACCGAGTAAATATATTTGACTCCATTTTTTCAACGACGTAAACTCATACAACGAACATATAGAATTTCATATGGATCTACAAAAAAAAGGAGCAAGCAGCGCATCATGCGAAAAACGCATGCAGTGTATCCACAATAATATTGCCTTCACATTTTTTAATTTTTTCATGCGTTTTCTGACGTGTTGTCAGAACAATAGTTCGTCCCACAGCCTTATAGCATCCTCTGAGTCAATCTACTTGTTTCAATGTATCCAGTATTCTGTATTCCGACAAATACTGCATATGCATACCCCATAAAGCGAATGATCCAGATACTACGGAGATTCACCTCAAATCCCAGCTGCTGGGTGTGATAGCTGCTTCAGCATCCAATAAATTAGAGTAGCGCTTTGTCCGTGTATCTACACATCCCGCGGGACGTAGCATATTTATGGTCTAGTGGTAGCAGTGACACTGCTTCCCTCAGTTCTTGTTCGCAAAAAATGTTCTACCCCATGTGTCGGACAAGTGCAAGAGCTGCAAGTACATTCGGCACAGAGGAAATTGCGATTTGGTCTCTCGCGTGTAACTTCAACAGTAATTGCTTGCTCTAACGGTCTGGGTGTATGGATAAAGGCAATTTGCTTGAATATAGCGCAAAGCAGTCGCGACACACATTCTCACCTTCCACGTGGTTATATATCTGCACTTGGAAGTGGTATTTTTTCAAAACACTGACAAAATGTTTACAAAAAATATCCTGCTCAAGAACATGGACGAAAAGTCGTAAATCTAGGATTCGACTGCACGCTAGAACTGACGGCTCTTCAATGTGACGAAATCACGCATTCAGCATTTATGTCGCATGCAAACGAAAAATAACCGAATCTCCTTGTTCGCTCAGTTGCCTTGGAATCGCACCATTCCGAATCCTAACAAGACGGGATTTCTTCCTTCAATATTTGTTCGAATGGTTTCCGGCGCAGCGACCCTTGTATACGACCTCCTTTATTTTCTTCTCAGCAGAATGCAATTTCCTCGCAGTCACAGTCGAGCCACTAGCTGCACTTCCGACCGGCTCTCATCGACAGCCGACAGAAAGGCCGTCGCGCTTTTTCCCCAATGCCAGAAATGGACGAGCATTGCCGGAAGTGTCACTGGCCTGCTGGGCACATTAACGTCCATGAAACAGGGACATGTTCATTGTTTATATAGAACAGGACAGGTTATAAAGTAGGAACTCGAGATTAAGTGGTGGTCACACTGCTGACGTATGTCATTTAATGTCGAAACGTCTAAAGCAAGCCGCTCCGACCAGTCGTCAACCGGCCTGTACGCCAACTGATTTATTTTGTAATCTTATCCCATTTGTCCATACATCCAAACAAACATATACCAATTAAATATCGAACATTTGTCCTGATATTACAACATATATGCATCTGTTGTTTATATCACTGGATTATAGATACGTTTTTGTAGATTACCCAGAAAATGTGTATGTCGGCGCTGATGTCCGTATCGCACCATAAATATTTCTGGTTGTTGTAGCTCGCGCAGGGGGAATTCGGGATATAAAGCGCTTTCTGATATATTGGTCAACAAAGCGATCTTCACACTCACGGTTACTAACATCAATCACCGCACTCTGGATTTAGGTACCAATAGATTTAAGGTTGGCACACCCTCTGGAATACGAGGAGAGAAACATACAAACTTTTCCTGGCATTCTAACAATGGAAGAGACAACGCCGAATGTTTCACTTCGTCCATCAACTGCCGATGGTATCACTAATGCTTGCGCCATCTGTTGATTGTCACACACATCGGAGATGCTTGTCCGTAGTTGGTTAACAGTCGGATTCATTTATCGTGCGTTCAATACTAACGACGTTTCTAACATTCTGAGAGCATGACGTGATTTTTTTCGGTGCGGTTGTTAATTAGGTGAGTTAATCACAGAGTATCTATCTATTGTTCGGTACTGCATGTCATGTGAATAATCTAATCATAGTTTCTCTATGTTTACGAATATGAGCTTCATAAGCTAACAATAGGCAACTACTGCACTTTATCATTAATTGACTGATTGTTTTCAATATAATCATTCATACAATCGATAAAGATAAATTGTAGGCAAATTATAACCTCTGCAGGTGGGGCGCTTCCAAGTCTTGGGGGTTGCTAAGAACGAGCATTCTGATTACTTGAATTACTAGCAGCCTCGGCCAAGGTAGCAAAGGACCTGTCCGTACTCCTCAGAGATATGGTGCAGCCAAATTATTATAGTCTGGAAGCAGGTGAGACCCCCTCCCTCACGTGCTGTCTGCTGTCTAATGTAACAGTAGGACATAGCAGGATCTTGGAAGGTAACTTGCAACATCTTCACTTATACTTGAAATACGTAATGGGTTATATGATCATGCAGACCGAATATAGATAGTGATCTACATCAATCAGTGCACAAGTGGATGGACTTCTATGCGGTAGGAGGTACCTGTGTCATTATTTAAGGAAGTGATACTACGGCAAAATCTTCACAAATCTGTGTGGAGGTAAGTACCAGGATAGATCAATCTACCAACTTGGGGTTAGTCAACAGATTTGGTCTATAGGCACTTCTATTGACTGCCAAGATGCACCTATTGCAGTCCGTGTGGCATCTTTGGGTTTGCGCTCTCGTCTGGTGTGCACAGACATGTTTCAGTTAATGTCAATATCCAGAAGCTTGATGGAAGACTTCACCAATTCCATATCTGTATTTCTTTGATAACATTATTTCCTTTAATAACGTTTCCGCTATTCCGCCACATCATCAAAATTTACATCCGCCTCCCTCCAGCAGCATATTGCTTGTGGAATATAAGATTATCCCCTTCATGAATAAAAAATACCATGTTTCTTTATATCGACCCGTCAGGAGTTTTTAGACCCACTGAATCGAATATCTCGATTTATCACTCTCTCGCCGAAACTTCGCGGAGTTTCGCTACGTCTGAACTTCTAACTCCATACGCGGCTGTATCCTTCTTAGGGCCATAAGCGACAGAGTGATTTATCATGCTGCATAATCTTGTGCAGAAGGTCTACTTTTGGATATTGTCTGCGCTAAAGATGGCTAAAAAATGAGAGACATGAAATTGAACTTCCGGTGCATTTCATAAGGAGATTAGCGTACAGCTGAAATTATGGAACTAGCATCGCAAGTTGAGGAGGTATAAGCTTGCACTCAAGCTTATTTTTATCTATTCTGCTCGAGCTCTCCAAATTGTGGGATTTTCATGAGGATGAGCGGCTACCGAACATGAAGTAGAAGACTCTTTAATGAATGAATATTGATAAACGTACATTTGAGAGTTATAAATTCGACTTTTGATATCATTGGTCCTTCACTGCAATGCCGTTCAATCACGACGAGTTAGGCTTTATGGGTTATTTATTCAATGTGCTTTTCCTGAAAGCTTCATGAAGAAAACTTCAAATAGATACAACTCCCCGGACGTGTTTTCCCTTTGTCTTGGAGCGCTCGTTATTCTTTCCTCCTCGTACCGCTCCTCCCTCTCTCTACTATTCTTCCATACCGAACACGCGACGGGTTTTTGTCAAAGAGCCTTTATTCGACGTTAATTCGATTACGCCCCAAGTGAATTTCTGGCTAATTGAGCAGAATATCCTGACCGTGTTTGCCGATCTGCTCCCCGCCCTCGACTGGATCGTGACCTGTGCTTGTAGGACGCCGCTCTCAGGACATTTTTTCCGCATATGAGAGCTGCAGGATCGGACTGGGCAAAATGATGTTCCGTTTGACAGTCTCTTTGTCTCTAATGGTTACATGGATAATTTATTCAACTTTAAAACTATCATTAGTCATACACACAAGGAGTTTTATATTAGAGAGGCGGGAAAACTTATCTTTTTCCAGAAGCGCTCCCAGAGGATAAATCTCTATTTACATTGACATTGAAACGCTGCAAATTGTAACCATAGTCATCGGGAAACAAACTCCTCTACATCTCATTCCACAACGTTGAGGTTCTCCAGAAGGTTACTTTTGGCAAAGACTCATTTGATGTGATTAAGCCCTGGCTTTATGAATTGTTTCCCATGCCTGCTTCCAGTCATTAAGTTCTTGTATTCCTTGTGCTGAAATCATTTCTTGACTTGGTTCCAGCTGTGTTTTTATGGACCCCCAAGACTAGTTCCGGGTCAACAGATGAGTAAGATGATCTCTTTCTTATAAGCTCATCTGCCTCTTCGTTGCCAATAATACCAGAGTTCTCTGGTACCAGACCTGGTAATCACATGAAATTCATTTCGTTGTTCCGTCTGTTTGCTCATTTCTTGCTGACATTCCTAACCAAGTGCAGTCGTCACCCTATGACCTTCCAACGCCTGACTGTCAGTGAATATTGTACGCTCATTCATTGTTTATCCTTGCGCATCATATGGTATAGAGTTATGCGCTTCATCACAGATTCCTCCTCCTGTTCCATGTTTGGACCCGTCAGTGCACCAGTGCAGAAGTACTCCGATATAACACGCCTAGCACGTTGCTAGCCTGGCCTCGTGTAGAGTTCATTATATTTTGAATACATATGCAATGTCCTCTCAAGTATTATCGAATACGACGCGTTCCTCTGCTGGTGTCATAAACAACATTCATCCGTAAATTTAATATACCACAAGTCCACCGTTATCCGCGCTAAATTAACGTTTGGTAAAGGGTCGAGATAGTCGCTCATAAAACGCAGTAACACCGAGATATACATACCCCTACGTCCCTTTCCCAACCCCACCAAAGAGAGTAAAACATACATGTAGGACGAGGTAGTGGGTGTATCTGTGAAATGGCGCCGTAACTTTAAATGGCGGGATATTAAAATAACGGAAAAGCAGCAGTCCCAGATTTAATAGCAGGACATTTATTAGATGTATAATAATAGGAGCAGTTACGTGTAATGGGACAGGTTGCAGAGTTTTGTTCTAGGGAAACGAGGATGAGATAGTCGGATAGAAGTTGTACATGGAACACTTTAGTACATTGTCAAACTTTCGACTAGCTTAGTACTGCTTCTACTATAAAAAAATAAGAGGCTGTTAAAATTATGTCTTCTGCTGTCTAGCTACAAATTACATCCTGTAAGTTGACAATTGCCGCATAGCGTGATTTTGTAGCTTTTGCTGCACACGGTGGGGAAGTTGTCCTTCTTGTTTTGTTTGGATGTGGACTAGTTTGATGCGAGTTCATTTGTTTATTTTTGAGCTTTCTATCTGTGTTGTTGGATGAATACTTAAGCAGTGTTGGTAAATACAGGTCGCCGGTGCAAGTGATGCAAGAAATCAATCCATTTGAATCCGCATTTATATTGATTTTAGAATAAAATAATTTTTTTTATTTTACTTCAAATTTGAACTTACATAATGTTTAACCCAGCTCTATTGCTATAAATATTCGCTCAATCACATACATGTTACGTCTCTATCACCCAATTAGAGCTCCGACTGTTATATAAGTTGAGAGCAAGTTTGGCATATTCGTTCCGGCGCTTCTGTTCGTGTTTGCGGTTATGTACTCCTTCGAAGTTATATGCAGTCTCTATGAGTCCACATATTAATACTGAAGACGTTATGATCGTGCAAGATGCTGCATAGGCCGGATTAGTGAGAAAGTTTCCTGTAAATTTGCTGACGTTCTTGGACGGATGCATGAAATGCTATGCGATGCACTGTATAAGCAATGCAGTCCTGGTAGAGGCAAACTTTTCAAAAATTTGCTCTTTTACTTAAGCAAGGGAATTTTTTTGATAAACATACAGAAACGAAAAGACTGCTAGAAGTAAAAATCAAGGAGCTGCCGCATCGGCTTGAATGAAAATCGAGGAAAGAATTGGTGGGCCATTTTTGAGAATTGGCAAATAGATCAGCCAAAAATCAAGCAACTTCCCCAAACTTCATTTATAATATTGCCTTATTTTTTACTGTTTGTTCCTTCACAAAAAATGTTTAGGGTATCCGTGTACCATCCACGTCAAAACTCCATTCTTCTGATACGATTCCAAAGCAAGGCAGAGCCAAGCCATGTCATCCATTCAATTTGTATACAAAATACATTTTATCATATACGTTTACCTACGAACCAATTTGTCCTCCCCCTCGAAAGCAATACCGAAATTTGTTTTTTGTATATCATAAAATGTCAAGACTAATCCCGAGGGATATTTGACGAGGATAAAATGTATGTACGTATACCTACCCTCGCACCCCCCGCTTTCGGACTCCATCTATGAGATTCTAATCAGATATGATTGATGACAATGGCTGTCATACAATTTCAGTATTATACAATGCGAACAGAGAAGTTTTTTTTATGCAATTTGTTATTCTTTCATAATTTTTTTAAAAGTTATTACTATTATGACTCAACTCAATTTAGCTTAAATATTTCTGTGAAATAGGGCACCTCGTTGGAAGGGTATACAAACTTCAAAATAAACGATCAATCAACTATTTTTCAACAAAACATAATTTCACAAAGAGGTATCTCATTATTCTATTCACTTTTTTGCATAGACTGTAACCATGCTCTTAATGTCTTAAAGAGACGTCATTTTCAAACACGTTTAAAAATATTACTGACCATTTGGCTTCTTTAGGTAGATGCCAATTAGCATATTTTGGCCTCAAAAAAGTGATCAGAAAAAGATATATTCAATCATTTTATGAGAATAAAATTATTATTCCATTAAAAATGACTAAAAAGATTATTTTGGAATTTGTGCTCCTTTTTCGTGAGGCAATGTTTACTAAAATTGTCTTCGCTGTTATTTTCATCTGTGGCACGTCTAACAAAAAATACTTACATAAAAAAACCTCTAATTTCATCAGTATATATCCGTTCCTATATAAATGTATATTTATCACAAATTTTCCTATATTTGCCTCTCGTCCGTGATGGAGAATCACTTATCATCTCAAATTGAAGAGAGCAACATCACGAGTTAAGAATGTAGCAATACCCATGAGTTAATTATATATGATAGCACAATTATTCCTTCAGATGCTATCAATTATTTGATTCTGGTTAGTAAACCGCAAAGTATATAATAAATTCGTCCTTAGAAACGGACACACTTTTTGCATGGAAATTGACATTTTGCTTTTGTAGCATTACCTTCGCTTCTACAAATGATATGCAAATTCTATGATGGAGTCGTTTGTCATTTCTACATTAGACACGCAAACACAGATAAACGGAGAAATCGGAAAAAAATTAAAATACTAAGTTCCGCAGCTTGTATCATCCGGCAAAAAATGAACATTTTCTTGTGACTTTTTGAAAAATATTTTAAGAACGCTTATGAGGAAGATATCTTGAAAAAATTAGGTGTTGGGAGAAAACGTTCTTGGATATATAAAATTCAGACTTACTTACAAAAGTGATATTTAGCCTTTCGTCAAGTAGGTTAACTCTGTATTCCACGATATCAGTTTTCTGAATATTTTTATGGGATGTCAGAACTGTTAATCCAGTGGAAGTAAATTATAGATGATTTTTGATAATTTTTAAATCATATTGGATTTCATCTATCAGTAGTTCCAATATTTTTTTTATTGAAATTCCGTAAAAAAATCAAGAATCTTTATAATATATTTGAAAAAAAGATCAGACATACTTTTAAATTTATTCAAACCTATTTTCAGAACTTCTCTTATGGGCTGAGCCTTGATTTCCATTCCTACAACTAAAAACTACCACCATATCAAATCTCAACCTGTTATGAATTGTTCATTTACCTGGGTATGTCTTAGCCTTGCCTGAACAAACAAGTTCATGTATATTCGCGAGGAAATAAATGCAGTTGAGTTGAGAGGAGAAAAAAGATTCCCATGAAACTTTTATTGTATGAATGAGGCGTGAGCCAGCTCGGTTACTCCCCGGTGGCCACGTCCACTGGTATCAGACAGAGATTTTCTATTATGTCCATTAACAGCGTGTAAAAAGGCCAGTAGAACGAGGGAGGAAAATAGCGAATGGTGAATATTAGGGTGATTGTCTGGAGGTCGCTCGGTGTTAGAGCGCCGGTAATGGGCCCATTCTTCGTACGATTACGGTTGATACTTCGTGTATATGGCGCCATTTTGTCACTATGTACCATACGCCTTGCAAATTGTCTCGCATGTAAAGGCGATGCCGGATTTAGCTGGAGTAAACTACTCTGAATGCGACAACGCAGGGCGTATGGTTCAGATACACATAAATAAATCACGTCAAGTAGGATTTGGATCTGGTTTTCCAACTGTTCATATTTTGAAATCGAATTCAAAGAATATTGGACAACTAGATGATTATAATCGCAAAAATCTGACCAAAATAACTGAGACAAGCGAAACATAATCCATTTATATGTTACTCAAAATATAGGCGTTCAGCATTCAACAAATTAAATAGATAAGAACTTCGGTACGCACCGAATATGTATGCACTATTTTCGTGATTCAGATGTATCCTGAAATTCGAGTTCACAGCTATTCAAACCATATCTCATTTTTGGAATCAAATGTTTGAACTATGGTTTATGTCCTAACAACTACGGTTTATAGATGATAGATCGTCGTTTATCAATCCCAAAATGTTTTGAGGTATCCCTCTCCCCCTAATCTCCCACCCTCAATCGCCTTATGTTTCATCCTTCGCCTCCAAATTGAAAAATTATCAGGACCGTTGTAAACGCCTAAAAATAAAATTTTAGCATTTTTCCTTTTTTTTCTTCTATTGATTATAACTCCGCCACTGAACCGAATCCATTCCGACAGTAGAGATCTAGTGTCAAAGTTTCATCGAAATAAAAATAGTAATTTTCGAGTAATAAAAAAGGACAGAGTACAGAAAGACAAACAGACAGACAGAAATAAGTATTAAGTTCAGTCAAAATGCAGTGATCTGTAATCCAAGTTACTAAAACGGAAGCGGATTTAGTCCCCCTTTAGATAAAAAGGTAAACTACGCTCTAGAATGTCATACAAGACATTAAAGCAATAATCGAAGTTAGTGGTTTCGATATTTATCCTATCAGACATTGTTAGTGGTAGTAATTTGCCATTGATGTAGATTGTAGAAGTTTTTATTTGGTTAAACTCTTCATTAAGATAAAATTGTCTAATTTGAAATACACAAGGATTCGCAAAGAACGACTTGTATTCATGAAGCCTTGTGACTTTTGTCTTACACTTTGATATTGTTTTTGATATTTATGATTTTTCAGCGCCGATTCCACGTTTTTAGTGGTTCATTTCACCCCCTTCGTGCATCTTCGGCAACTTTTTCTGACAGATAGACTGTCAAAAAATAACCACCCTCAACTGTTGTTTGAAACTTGTAGACAAGGTAGATTTATCAAAAGTTTGATTTCGGACTTCCATTGTCTATAAAATTTTGAGTATCACGACGTTTCGATTGATATGCTATCTTCAATCGTCCTGTTCACCTGAAGACGATTGAAGATAGCATATCAATCGAAACGTCGTGATACTCAAAATTTTATAGACAATGGACTTTTTATAACCCCCCTCAAAACGTGTTATTTTCCACTTTAACAATTGTACTATAAAAAAAAAACAAATGAGAAATTAAAATAAGAGAGAAACCTACACTAGAAATACTCCAAACAAATTATGTTTTTGTTATTCCATCGAAGTGAGTAACTATCAGTTGTCAAAAAACAATACAAATATGTAGAGGTATGTTTTATAATGAGCTGTTTACACAATTACCCAACGGCTCAATGAAAAACCAGTCTTAGTTTCCACGGAATCGCCGTCTTGGAGGAAATCAAATAAGAACATTATATACATTCATCGATGAAAGAACATACTACAAGAACATTCCCGTCTGAAATAGCTTTCCTTAAAATCTGCATCCGATCTCATTGAATCCACGATCGAATTTTCTTCATTTCATGGAATTTGTACGTGACACAATCGCTCCGAGTACTCTCTACGTAGGTATCGGAAATTGAATCCCGCTCCTCCCCTTAGTACACCTATTCCACGGATAAAAAATGACGGAGCAGCACTTCAGGCTTCCTTGGAATCTGATCGATACATTTCGAGAGATGTAACAACGTTGTTTGCGATAAATACGTAATAAAAAATTTGCCTCGACTCCTTCCACCACAGACTATCCCGACTCCTTAAGGCTGCTACACACACTAGGGTACAACTGAAGGGTATACCTGCACAGGTTTACCTGCAGGTCAACCGGAATCTGATCGATACATTTCGAGAGATGTAACAACGTTGTTTGCGATAAATACGTAATAAAAAGTTTGCCTCGACTCCTTCCACCACAGACTATCGTCACTCCTTAAGGCTGCTACACACACTAGGGTACAACTGAAGGGTATACCTGCACAGGTTTACCTGCAGGTCAACCGGAATCTGATCGATACATTTCGAGAGATGTAACAACGTTGTTTGCGATAAATACGTAATAAAAAGTTTGCCTCGACTCCTTCCACCACAGACTATCGTCACTCCTTAAGGCTGCTACACACACTAGGGTACAACTGAAGGGTATACCTGCACAGGTTTACCTGCAGGTCAACCGGAATCTGATCGATACATTTCGAGAGATGTAACAACGTTGTTTGCGATAAATAGGTATGTAATAAAAAGTTTGCCTCGACTCCTTCCACCACAGACTATCCCGACTCCTTAAGGCTGCTACACACACTAGGGTACAACTGAAGGGTATACCTGCACAGGTTTACCTGCAGGTCAACCGGAATCTGATCGATACATTTCGAGAGATGTAACAACGTTGTTTGCAATAAATACGTAATAAAAAGTTTGCCTCAACTCCTTCCACCACAGACTATCGTCACTCCTTAAGGCTGCTACACACACTAGGGTACAACTGAAGGGTATACCTGCACAGGTTTACCTGCAGGTCAACCGGAATCTGATCGATACATTTCGAGAGATGTAACAACGTTGTTTGCGATAAATAGGTATGTAATAAAAAGTTTGCCTCGACTCCTTCCACCACAGACTATCCCCACTCCTTAAGGCTGCTACACACACTAGGGTACAACTGAAGGATTTACCTGCAGGTCAACCGGAATCTGATCGATACATTTCGAGAGATGTAACAACCTTGTTTGCGATAAATAGGTATGTGATAAAAAGTTTGCCTCGACTCCTTCCACCACTGCGATGATTGTAGTCACTCCAAGCAAAACATACCAGTTAAGAAAAAATTCATTCCTATAGTATAGACATACTTTGCCTTATATCCGTTCACTATTGAGGCAGATGAAAAGATGCATTTTCCCATGAAGGGTAATGTACCCTCTTAGAGTTAAGTTTAATTTGTTGGTTTCCTACTCATATAAATGAGTGGTACACCATATGTAACTTGATCATTACTTCTGTAACCGTCCTGTTGGAAAAACCTTTTTTAATAAACCTGCTTCGCTTGTGGTCGATACTTAACCTACCTTTAAATGGGGTCTAGTTTATAAAAACACGATTTAATATACGATAGATGAATGGAAGCGAGGATTCCCAAGAGATACTTTGGCGTAAGGGAAGAGTGTCTTGAAAGCTTTGAAGATTAATAAAAGATCTAATTAGAAAGACGAACGACCTCGGTGGGTAATTTGAGCATAATGAAATGCACGCAAAAGGCGAAGGTAGTATACAAAACTTCCTCGCTGGTGCTCGGAAGCTCGCAGCGCCGCAACATTTCCATTAGTTCATGTAAACTAATTTTAATTTATAGCCACTTGATCAACGTTACTATATTTAACGCAAGTTATGTTCAATTTAAATGGCGATTAGTCTCCTATTAAGGCATGAGTGATACTACGCTGTAAACGAGAATTTAATCGCAGAAAACTCGGAACATCCAATGAGTATTTTCCCTCGCACCAGCCGTGAACTCGGTAGTGGGTTAATCGTTTAAATAGTTTAAAACTGCAACATACATAGATTGAAATTGTTAGACATTTGAGAGGTTAGCAAAATTCCAAACAAGTCCTTTCACTAATATAACCGCCAACAATAAAAGTTCCGAAGCCTTGAAGATCGATAATCCTTGGTTTTGACCTCAATATCGCATATCTACTTGTTCCGTCTGTAGGTTTAGACAACATTGAACCAAGGTGTTTCCTTGACCGTATGTAAGTCGTATCCTTAGAAAATTAAACTCTAGAAAACCCACTTTGTCTTGTTCCATCTCCTAATGGAGAGGTTGGATATCATCACTGCTATTACCTATGTAGATAAAAAGTTGTGTAATTATCACAACGTTTCACAAATAAAAGAGTTTTTATCTACATGATGGAAGAGTTTCACAAAGTAAGAGCATCTACAATCTACATGATCACTGCTATTGTTATTCTATTAGCCGCTGTTCAAAACAGTTGACTGGATCTCAATCGCAACCACTCTCGAAGATTTCGCAGCCACAGATCAACATAAACATCAAAATAGAGTCAGACAACTACTCTGACCAGGAAATCGCACACTGACCTGTTAGTCGTGGAGATGGAGAGACATTCAATGCTTGAGTCATTTTCCAGCAAATGGGGGGGGGGGGGGTTAACACCGGCAATAATTAATCCTAGCACGACTATGCCTCTATCTAGGTCATTATAACTATATAAAAAAAACTACGCAATTGTTTACCAATCAGTTATTCATTTTCAATCGAGTGCTAATGATGCAATGTGTCGAACCTGCCAAATCATCTCATCTCGCAGAAAAAAAAGTAGCAAAAAAGAGAGGAAACACGGTATCAATGGAAAAAACTGCAAATTTAAAAGGCTACCGCGTAGTTCCTCTGGTTGCGAATGGCGCTGGACAGGAAATCGATATTAAAAAAAGTGCTGCTATATTTTCTCCAATTAAACTTTATGAAACACCAATCTGACCAGATGTCAGCTACAGGTGTGAGTAGTGTTACGGCGGGCTTGGGAAATGTTTTATCCTGTAATAATGGAATGGAAAATTCAATCCTTTTTTATATACGAGACTTTGAACTGGTCGATGTTCACTAAATCTGGAAAGGCGACTCTTGGTAAATGCTGTAAATTGTAGCCATTGAGAAACAAAGCCTCCGGCCAACCATTCCACAATGTTGAATTTGGGGAGAGGTTTGTTAGAGGTGAGGATACATCCGATGTGCCCCTCCAGTGTTTGTTGTACTGGGAATCCCACCATGATAGGATCTATGAAATAGGGACAGCTATGAAATAGGGACAGAACAGCTATCTTCCTCGATGGTCCAGACTGGAGGTCCTTTGTAAGGTTTCAAATTCTTGACACTCTGAGAACAAAGCAATAGCCTTACCGACCATGGACGACTGGGTTGTAACGAAAAAGCAATTCGGTCTGATAATTATATTTAACATGCGGCAGGAAAGCCTACAAGAATAGATTCAGTTAATGTAACGGTAGAAAGTTGAAAGGTACCGACCACTCGTTAATCGTAGGTGGATAAATGTTGTCGCTCGACTCAGAACGAACGTAGAATATCGAAGAGCTTTGAAAATTCAAAAATTTGGAAAAATTTCTCCTCGTGCTCCTTAACAGATGTTGGACTCTCTAAGGTTCTCTTAACGTTCTTCAGGCAGGCCTTATTTGGCGAAAAGTCTCGGTAGACTTGTTCTATAGGACTTTTACGCCAAAGTGTGAGACTCTCGGCATTTACGTTACTCATTGAAACCCTTCGGCAATACGTCATATGTATATGTCACCACAATACTGGTTGTTGTATTTCGTGATGGTGGGTAGCGTCTTGCGTTCATACCAAAGGTATTTGTCTTTTTCGCTTGCAACCCACCCATTACACATTCCAGCCTAGCTTTTCACACAATATACGATACTACCTAACACTGAATTCAATGAGTAACCTAGCTTTTGTTTAGATAGTTACTTCTGGGAATGTCCTGTGAGCTGAAGCTCCTGTCAATACAGGTCCTTTTTTATTTTGCTTTGTTCTAGTAAATCATAAACTTTTAGATCTTATTATATTCTTTTAATGTACAAAGGTTCAAGTAAAAGATTTCTTGTCAGTGAACAGAAATTATCCTCATTATCAATTCCGTATCTTCAACTTGTGATCTTTTTGATGACGCAGACAAAGAGAAAAGAGCCCTGCAACGTATTTCCGCTAGGGAAACTCATAAACTACTACAGCGTTCTTGCGTAATTTGACTCTTTTAGATTAAGAAAAAAAGAAACAGCATTTTAATTAGGAACGAAAACATAATGATCGTACTTGAAAAGTCTCTGCAATCACAATTGCTTAATTAAGGACTTAATAAGAAAAATCTGGAAAATAATTATCCCCTAATGAAGTATTCAGAATAACTAGATCTGGCTTGAAGAAGCTCAGTTCAGTGAAATTAGTGTTAGACTGTTCTAACACTGTCAGCAGCTGATTTGGATGGAAATAACAGATATAAATAATGCGCACATCCAAGACTCACAGAAAAATGAAATTGACAGACAATACGATAAGTAAGCATAGTTAACATAAATAAATGTAACGACAAAGTACTCAATACATGAACGAATGTGGTCATGTTAATCAACGATATTGGTAAAACTATTGAATGGGGATCTAGCATGGCATCTAACAAATGCAGAAAATATTCACACAACTACCCCAACAAGGAAATCAATACATTTATTTACCAATTGTGGTGATGGATACTTGAGTCTCTTATCTCCATCAAGCTTCTACATGGCTCAGATCAAATCATCTGTGGAATACTGTTAATATGTGTGGGGATGCGGGAAGAAGAAGAGCGGCTGATCTCTTCTACTTCCTGAACAATCTGATTTGATAAAATAGGATGAACATTTTTAGAGCATCAATATATTATGTAAGTGAATACTGGCATTCACTGGAATGATTTCAGCATGTCATTTATTTAACCATAGATTCTAATAAAAATTCCTTGTCCCTGAAACATGATTTGACTGGTCTAATTGACGACTCTGAAACACCGTCATGCTGATGGTGTACACTAGTTTCCAACGGGAATATTTGCTTTCAACGAGAAAGAACGTAAAAAAACAACTATAACTTTTTCAATTCCAAGAGCAAAGAACGGGTGAGCTTCTGGTAATTAGAAAAGGGGAACAATGGCCCGTTTAATGACTCTATTTTTTCAAATACGGAACGAAACTTTAGACTGGAACGGGATATGCGACCAAACCCAGTGGCGCAGCAAAACAATTATTCAGCAGACGAAGTTGAAAAACAGGGGTCGAAAATGTATCTGATGTTACTGTCACTGACTGCCGCTAGATCGGGTATCTTATAGTTCGAGATCGTGGGAAAAGATGGCGCTTTTAGACCGAAACTTTTCCATTCAAAATGATTTTGCAAATAACTGTGACAGGGTTCGTAGCTGTCACTAGAAAGAAGAACTTAAAAGTGGTCTCTGCACATCTCGAGGAAAAATGGCACAATTAAACCAAAAGGAGGTTTTAGCTGCTTGAGTTACGTAATTGGATACATCTCGAATAGTAACGCGCCTGATTGGAGTGAAAACGATGGAGTGTATCTGAGGGAGACATCTGACCTTTAAAAAAAAGTGAGTGAGGTTCAGGTCGATACATCTCGAAAACTACTTCACCTTCATCGAGCCTATATGAGGCCAGCTAGGAGTTGTAGAGAGAGCTTCATTCATCTATGCTTAGACCCTTGGTGAGCAAGTAGTGAGAATGTGTGTCCCCGAGACTAATTTTTTTTTTGAGTTATACGTTGTGGTTTTTATCACCTTGATTATCCTTCCAAAAACCAAAATATGCCATTGTGAAATGAAACGTTAATAACGTATAGCCACTCAAAATCCTTGTGTATAAATTAGTACAGTAAGTACGTTCTTATAGTAAATATAAATACTTACTGTTCCTCATTGAACTGGTAGTGTCGCTGTACTCACCTGCAATTAAAGAAATATGTTAATAAAAAACTTATAATCAAATATATCTTTCTGAAGGTAACATACAATTTCCAATATAACGATTATTATATGATAAGATTTAAAAAAACTGTTTCGTTTTTCTAGAAATCGATTATAATTATCTTTTATATTATCCAGATTATAGACGTACAATATGGACAAAAAAATCTAATCTCTCAAATGTAGGTCATGCATGGGACGATAACAGACGATATGAACAGAACTGAACTAATTAGAGTGCCAACTTTATCGCCTGAGCGTGAGGTTCGGGGAAAGTAATTTCTATCACATTCTAAACTTGATAGGAAAACTGATTGTAACACGAAAGAACATATTGATAACTCGATCAATTATAATCACTTCGATTACTAGTGTTCGCTTCGCATAGTAAACTGCACACTGGTACAAAGCAGTGCATAAAATATAGCCATTCAACAAAGTCACTTTACTAAACGATCAAAACGCAGTTCGCACGCGTCTTCTCAAAAAACTCTGACAGGGGGAACTTGAAGGACCATTCGGAAGTATCGCTTAAACGATAGACCGCATGTATCGTGCGTTGTTATATGGATGTGCTCCAGTATTCCTCCTCTGCCACTGAACGTCTTCTGCCAACATCGCATTCTTTTGAAACCTCCAGGTCACCATCCCTCACCCCCAATCCCAATGTTGGACTCCATCCGGTTTTTTTCCAGGAAATGATCAGTGGCCTTGACGAAGTTTGAGGTTCTTTATATTTTATAGTTTTTTGACGATAAATCCGCCACCACTGACTCGATTTTCAAAAACTATAAAGGTTTGTCGTTCTTGTCACACTGGTAACTTAGTGTCAAATTTTAATCAAAACACATGTCATGAAACACATGAATTCTCATTTTTGCACGATTACAATACTTCCTCGCCAATTAACGTGGGAAGTAAGAATACCTAATAAATCTGTATATCTAGAGAATCTTGTTGATGTGATATTCCCGCATAGAATCCCGTCGTCATAGATTTCGCAAGGAACATTCTTCATTTTTCACGTTTGTCCAGTTAAACTGTGCGCCTGAAAGAAAGATCAGTATATCCTCATTGCCGACACGCGACCCATTTTAAAATCCCCATTTGCCATACATTTCAATCAGCGTCGAATTTCGGAAGATGAGCTGGAGCTCCGGGCACTTCACTTCGGACTCCGGACGCATTAAAATTCCGGTCACCATGCGGCCGCGTGTGCTGTGGACGTAACGTTAATTTCCTCAACGACCAACTTCTGAAATTAACAGGTCACCTTAAACATCGCAAATTATAACTTTGTTCGGTTTACGACTGAGTTTCCTCCAAGTCACGTATTCGTTTTGTGTCCTTTTCCAAATGGCTAACCTTCTTTTCAAATTACCACATGTCCCGAATTCTTACGGTAGGGTGGATTAGCAGCAGGAATAGAAGCTGAAAGTATGGCACCGCATAATCTTCCTTTTCGTGATGTAGATCATAGTTAGCTTTGAGTGGTTGGACTAGCTCAAGTATAGCTCATTTGTTTAGGGTCATATTTTAAAGTCGTTCCTCAAGGCTTCCTTGAATCTTAAGGAAGCCTTATTGATGAAATGCAACTCCACGTGGTTCAGGTTAGTATAGATTCTCTAAACATACAGTATCAGTTTATCTTTTGCAACACATTGTTGTATGTCTGTTTGTCGGTCGTTCCGTTGACGACTTCATCACCACTTTCGAAATCCCGATTCTTAAATATTTTCAAAGCGCAATACTAAGACAACGTTTTTTGTATGTTTCACAAGTTCTTGATCATTGTAAGGGATAGTTAAAAATAATTTTTCAGAAGGTTATAATAAAAAATGTTTTGGATTTTAAATTTCTGGAAAAACTGTTCTTATAATTTCACAAATTAGAATCACTGCACATAAACTCTTCCATGTTTAGAACGACCGACTGTATTCACGATGTCGCCAAATGATCGGCTGACCAGGTGACTGCCTACTGGTTTGCACCGAGCGGACGAGAGGAGACGTCTGGGAAATAATAGTTTGCCCGCGAATATGCTTATTTATATATATATATTATTCCGAAATCAAATCTAATCTATGAATACTTACTTATTTACTAATTGATCAGGTTGGTCTGTAGTATAGTAATGACCCAGAATTTGACTGTAACACAAGTTCAGCCTGAAAAACTAGACGTTGTGAGAAATCATGTAGATTGTAGATGCTCTTACCTGGTAAAACTCTTCCATCATGTAGATTAAAAGTTGTGTAATTATCACACAGTTTTACAAATAATGTACGTTGTTAGAAAGTTTAACTATTTCGATCAAGACAGGAAGAAACCGAACTTTTATTTCAACTGAGATAACTAGTTTAAGTTGGACACTTATCCTAAGTGTAGAAACCATTTATATGCAATCTACGATAAAAACATTTCAGCAAGCAAGAACCTTGGGATGACATGTATTCCAACAGCAATTAGGTCAATGTCAATTTCAGCCTGATCGTGAAAAAAATTAATGATGTTTACGTTAAGTTGATTAAAGGCTAACGCTTGAGCCGTTCGATTGCGGGGTGTTCTTGATAGGTTTTCTGTTATATGTTTCGCAACGACACTATAAAAGTGAGATTGATGTATTGTCTGGAGGACGAAATTTGCCACCCGAGAGTAACTGCTCAATACCACGAAACATCGAAAGGAGCTATCGATGAAACTTCCAGATTATAGCTGTAGGGATGGGCGAAGGTAGTAAGAGTTTGTTAAAAGATACGGAGCGCGAAGGTTACGTATATACCACCCGATTGCTCTCTACAGTTAGACTAGCAGGCTATACTGACGAGTCTAGGCTAAAGACGAAACATGCATGTATGTAGCAGGTCTGATGCATATTGGAAAGCATACACTTAAAACCAGGAATGAACATTAAGAAACCAAGAACTGCATCTACCAAGCACCGTGTGATCGTGACAAAATATACGTTGGGAAGCGAGGAGACTAGAAGTAAGAATGAAGGAACACCGACTGAACACACAATGATGTGTGACGAAAATTTATAATGAAGTATAAAGAGATGATATTTCAAGAAAAATACAATTACTAGTGGATTGGCCCAAACGCCTACAGCACTGGATCCTTTGTGGATCTGTTGCAGCTACCCAATTAGCACTATGTAGAATGTGAAACTTCAATGCTCTAATTAAAGTTCACGTAAATTTGCATAGCCTTTTCTGGTAGAAAAGATGTTAATAAATAAGTACTGTAGTGGCTGAGAGATTGTCACAGTTTTGAGGAAAGTAGGGGTCTTATGCAAAGTGCAATCAGTTATAGCGACACAAAAAAAAGTTTTCTAGAATTTCATACGCTAATAAGACTTCATGAAATAGTCACAAACACTGATAACATTTGATGGAATAATAATCGGAGAAAAACGTCATTTTTATTTAGGTTTACTGATAAATGAGAAAAAATACCATTTTTGTCCTCTAATAGTTACACTGTACTATTACTATTATTATTATTATAACAAAGTCTCTTCTGGAGTGAAATATGCCTTCTGCTTTTGTGAGTGGTTATAAATAGCATTTTTATTATTTTTATGTTTTTTTTCCAAACTAAAAAACACTTTTATTCTCATTTACACCATTAAGAAAAAAATCGTAGTCATTCATTAAGTTTTTTCTCCGAAACTTCATTTTCCAATTCTATCTATTTTAGCTTGGGAAATTCAATCCATCCAACTGTATATGAACATCCTATTCAAAGCATAAACAATGGTGTTGATAGAGAAGCAGAACTGTTCCATTTATTCGAGTTGTTCAGGAGAAACAATACCCTGCTATCGGGTACAAAATCCGTATTCATTAATTTTAACAATAAAAGAGCACCTATCTTATCGACCAGCGTGAAACGAATAGCTCGGTACTCACAGACGAAATCACCCTGAACCTGTTAAAAAAGTCTCACCTGACTGTACTTTTTGTATTTGTAGTTCTTCAGTTATATGGTAGCATATGATGAGAAAACAGTTTATGGGTTTTTTTGAACTCATGCAGTGACAGTCTCAAACTTAATTAAAAATTGCGTTTCAGGTTGACGCTATGCTTCTTATTCAACGATATCACTTTGGAAATAAGGATTTGAAACGCATTTTGAACTGTTGATCTTTTGGAATCAAGTTACCTACTGATACAGTTTCGTTGTCATGCAAATACTTCCAAAATTTCATTATTTACCAAACATATTTTAGTGAACCAACAGTGCCCGAGATCTAAATAAAATTTTTGAAAAAACTGATACCACTAAACGTGTAATAAAGAGTTAACCTATTTGACATCATTTTCTAAGAGGCGTATTTCACTTTCATAATAGATTATTGTCCTTCTTCATTCAAAAAAAAGAGCTGGTGGACGACATATCATCTTCAAAGTTGTGACCTCGGTAGTACTTCGCACTTTTTGAATTATTAATTCAATGGCAGCAGGGTGATAGTGCAGCTAGGCATCCATATAACAACGCGTGATGCATCCGGTCTATCGTTCAAGCAATACTGACCGATGGACGGATTAGGAGTCTATAATATAGATGGACACTACCAGCTTCTCTCACGTTTACTCTAGTTTGTCAAGCTTCTACTTATACTACACTTACTCACTAAATTGTACCTGAATAAGTATAATGCATAACAGTGATATTTAGCTGTTGAAAAATAGCATGAAGTAGCTGGACTCTGTATTTCACGTGCAGCGATACCAGTTTACTAAATATTCTTGTAGAATTTCAGAAAAATTGATTCGGTAGAGGCAAGTTTTGGAAATCTGGAGGAATTTAAAATTTTGTAAATTTTAAAGTTCATAACAGATTTAAGTGCGGGAAAAGTACAGCGTCAACTTAATTGAGGCCATTTTTGCCTTAAATTTATTACAAATCCTGAAATGCTGTAAATAAAGAGGAACCATCATTCTCTACCTTATTGCTAATAGCGGTTCAGTTAAAAGAATACCGTATAAGTAGGTCAAAGTTGCACGTTTATTGCAATGTTATCAGTTTAGAAATAAACATTTAGATTGGATATTAACACTATTCGTATTCGGTATGAATCTAAAAAAACCGTATTGACATCCTTAAAAGCTCCGTTTCACCCCGCATAACGTTGCATACCTCTCTCGCCATACGCCAGAGTAACTAGATAAACAAGACTGTGTCTATATCGAGAGCTTCTCTTGCAGTCGCAAATGTCGTTTACATTCTAATTCCCCATCTCCATAAAAGCCATTTTGGCTAAATATACAGACGTATTAACGCTGCTTCACTTTCCTTGCGACACTGATGCATCCTGACTGCGCTAATGCAACTTTAATGTGTTGATTTTATGCGAATGAGAACGGGTTTGTGAGGTGGATGGGAAATGCATACCACTTTGCAGGTATATAGGGTGTTATTGGTATTACCTTCTCTTGACATATCAAACACCATTACTTAAAGTACCTATAATATTTTCTGGGATATATCTGATAGGGTAAGATCCAAGTGCCACCAGACCTACGTCATTTTAACATATTAATATGTCAAAGTTCATTATTTATGAAGATGTTAAGAACATTTTCCCATGAGGTTATGTACCCTTTTAGAGTTAAGTGTTATTTGTCATCATGTAGATAAAACGATCCAGATTTCAGCATGTTCTACACACATATTAAGCTATTTACCACATGATATTTAGCAATATGTGTTATTGAGTCTAACCCTATTATGGATCACGAAATCTCTAATATTTGTGAAGGCTGCATATATGGGCTAAAATGCCATAAAAACATATGCAAATAATAAATATCATTCTTAGCGCTAAACGAATTTTTATTTATGTGACCCTATTTAATCAGAGTCTATTAAATAAAAAATAAGAATGAATTTCAATTTAAACCTTTTAAAAACCTTTTACAGTATACAGAAGTCCAAATTCACGCGTGATTGCTTCTACTACATTCGTATTCACGATATTTTATTAACCACAATATTTTGCTCCCATGCTTTAGAAATAGCATTTATTTTATTTAATTATTTGTTAATAATCATTTTTATTTTCAGGAATACATTTTGATTTGAACGAACATATTTTGTTCTACATGCGAAATATTGGAACGAATCCATATACAATTTAATGTATTTACAAGCATGTAGTAGTCAACATTTTGTTGCCCGGTTGTACTCCAGAATGTTGAAACCGAACATAAATCCTCTCGTAGCCATTAACCTTCAACACGTGCATTCAGAAACGAGTTCATTATATCAGTCAACTTCAAAACTCCTGTTCTGCCAAAATGAAGAGGTTTGTGAGGGTTAACATAGTTGAGGTAATTGGAGCGAGTGAGAATCTCCATCCTACAAAATCATAATTAAGACAAACATTGCAACTTGTTCGTTGCAGTCAGCCAAGTTTGTTCCCTGATGTTATACCTCATTATGTGCACTACATAGATAAACAAAAAAAAGCACCTGCAAAACAGACTCATAACGTCGAGCATGTGTATCAGGTTGGAAGCGTTCTACTACATAAAGTAACAACATTTCAGAACAACTTTCTAGAGAACACTTTGAAGGCATATAAGGTTTCACTCCTATATTACACAAAGAAAACAATTTTTGGAGTAAGAAGAATCTGCATCTGTATAAAGTTGAATCATGATTGTCTTTCCAATTTATCAGATCAACAGATGGATCATACGGTGTTCTCATGATTTGTTCTTAGATCCCAAATGGGGGGGAGGTTCTTGTATTATTACGCTGTATTTATTATATTTCATAATGGGCTTAATGCTCTAAGCTAAGGTGTTAATCAAAAAACCAAATTAAACATAGTAAAAAACTCACTACATCTGATGATGGTTGCCGAGGTAGTCGAAACGTTAGTACCTTTGTGAATTACATGTGGTTTTAATTATCAGCCGATACAAATGTAAGAGAAACCTGAGAGACTATCACAAGATAAGTTTCAATTACATTAACCAAATTTTTCACTTCTGTTTCATTCTATCCATATGCGAGGGAACGATTGCGAACGATATACAAGACTTCCCACGATTTTATAATCAGAACAAAATATCATATTAGTAATCTAAAATATGGTTGTACTGTCAATCACCCTTTTTCAAGACGTACAATGCTTGAAGCTTGTTACTCTAATAATATTGCATTGTAATTGGTCAAACGTATCTCTTCTCATAAATAGTTGTGAAAATCTTAATATTAGGCGACTAATTACGTAAAGTTCATTTGAATATAATTTGTACAAAAGTGAAGCAAATGAGAGATGGTTTCCGTAATATTAATAATTTAATCAGTGTTTAATACGTTTTTTCAAATATTTGACACTTTTCAAGGTCAAGGTCAAGGTCGTCCCAGAACACATACACATTTCAAGGTCAAGGTCATCCCAGAACATACAATATTACCCTACTAATAGCTCTAGAATTATTGTGGTCCTGTTATATAAAAAATTATAGTTAAACAAAGTAAAAAAAACACGCAAATCCTATTAAGAAGTAAAAATAATGTTTAAGTATTAAAATTAGTTTGTTGGTTTTATTGACAAAACGCGTGAGGTGCTTATTACTATATATTTTAACTCTACTATTACAACTAGCTACCTAAATAATTGAAACTAATTGATTACTTTTTTGTACGGTTCACTCTTAAAGCTTGTTTTTTCAGTTCCTTAAAATATAATTGATTTTTATTGTTTGGTCTTAAAACGACTTAAATGTATAAAAGGAATCCAGAAGAATGGCCAGCAAACCTAAGATCCATTTCATTTGGGAAAATGTTCAGTTCAGATTTAAAAAAAAAATAATTTAATTTTTTTTATAATTATTGTATCGTCATCGGTCCTCATTATATGTTGAAATTTTTAAATTAATTTTGAAGTCAGTGAAAATTACGTTAAAAGATTCCGTTACAAAGATATAGGTAAAGCTAATATAAGCATGTTAAGAATTAGTCAGTTATAGAATAAATGTGTATCAATCACGTTATGAAATTATATTCTATTCAACCAGGACTCGCTAGGCTCGTCCCACAACGGTCAAAATCGGTGAAAAAAATGAGTAATTTCATAGCTAGTAACATAACACCTCTTGATAAAAAAGGCAAAATATCGCCATTTTTCCGTATTTGACGGTCGACACCGGACAAAAGAAGTGGAGCTAATAAAATCGTTTGAAAATATCTGAAGGTAGGTTTCAGGAATAACATGGAATGAAACAAGTCAGAGCTGGTCTAAAAAAACGCCAACAGAAGGTGAAGCGGTCACTACGTAACTGGGGCAATTAGATAGAGTGGTTCCGGCGGTTTGCGTTCAGAGTCCAGAGGACAGGATAATGTATATGGAGAGGGCATTGTAGGCTGGATGAGCTAACCTTGGAAACGATGGGTTTCGAACACATTCGTTTGTCCTGCTCTAAATGGGATAGGTGCTGAAGAAGCTCACCCTCACATTTAGACAGTGATAGGCGAGGAAGTACGCAATAGTGAATTATTTAATTATTCGCGATATTGCATTTCCTAAATTATATTTTTTCAAAATAGAGTCAACATCGAAAAAAATAAAAACGCTCAAACTTTGTTTATTTATGGCTGATTCCGAGGACCATGATCATTTTTAAAAAAAAAAATACGGGCAGTGAGGGGAAATCTCAAAAAAAAAAGGAGTTACTAGAATTTCAATCATCTATTCAATATTGATTGCGGCAGAAATTCGTCCTTTTTGAGATATTCATCCAGTGGTAGCAGAGAAATACTGAAGCTATGTATCCATATAACGCGTCTACCGTTCTAGCGATACTGACGAACAGTCGCATGAGAATTCTATAACAATAAGCCCCGGCTTTTGCCAAATTGCCACGTGTAATCTGAAACTCTACTTGTCCTGTTTTTGTTTCAGCAACTGTTAATACTATACATTACTGCATTCTACCTGAATAAGGATAATAAATAATTACACAAATGATATTTTTGCTTAGAAAATAGCATCAAGTTGGTTGACTTTGTGTTTAATAAATTATAATTATAAATATGGGATTTCAGAACTATTAAAGCAGTTGAGTCAAGCTTTGGAAATCTTAAATTTTGAAAAATTTAGAGATTTAAGCTATTTTATTAGTTCCAATATTTATTTATTGAAATTCAAATACTTAACAGCTCCAAAAACGATTCAATCTTTATTTCTAACGTAATATATAATAATATTCGCTTTTTCATTAATCACAATATTTGTTCCTTGGACTAATCGGTTCTAAACTCAGTTCGTCTGGTCCGACAGCTTTCGATAACATACGAAAATTAATTAGGGACTCTAGCGCACTCCGGTTAGTTAAAACCGGAGCGGCAGCCGGAGTTCCACGCTTTGCTCCGGAACGCAATTTAGCGGAATTGCTCACAGGGAGGAAATATCTGCTACATGTACACGTTGAAAATCGAAGCCAACCTTCGTATGATAAGACTAATTTTGCAGGAGGGGGGTCTGATAAATGCTCTAGATGGGTTGCTGGGGAAATTAGATTATCAAACTTTCCCGTCAACACCAAACAATGTATTGTTCATAAATTACACAGTTTAAAGCTTTGGATTCAATGTAAGCAGTGTCAGTAGCGTAAAACTGAAGTAACAAGTGTGACAGATCTGGAATTACAATGTGTTCAGCCTAGTTGTAAGAATGCATAATTAGCAGAATATTTGAAGATAAAATGATGTGTATTTAACACAGTTCCACAAATAAAACTCTGTTTCTTTCAGTGACGCGAGTCTTTTATTTCTTAAGATATTTCACGTTTTTAGATATTTTATTCCTTAAGCAATTTCATTCGTCTTAACACATTCTATGAGTTAATGTATTCCAAGAGTAAGTTAACATAGAAAATAAATAGATGGAAACTTATAGTAGTGTATCGATTCAAATTGAGTTTAAAAGATCAGTCCGTTCATTTACTACTACGAAATCAGGATTTGGCAGATATTTTTGAATCTCTAATGTTTCCATCATGTATTTTATTACAAGTATGAAGTACACTCATTCTATTTTCGTTGCAAATTTATGATTGGTATCTAGTGTACTTCATACTTGAAATGAAATACATGATCTAAACTTCATGGAAACATAATAAATTCAAAAATATCTGCGAAATCCTGATTTCCTTGTAGTAACTGAACAGACTGATCTTTTAAACTCAATTTCATTATTGCCAAGGAACCGCACTGGTATCGAAGGAAATTCAAGGAGGCGGCATTTATCACCAACAACAGCAAAGTGTACAGCAAACCAACAACAACAAAGTGTACAGCAAACCCAGCGTAGACATTAAACCAATATGGCAGCCACTCATGAAGAAGATCAATAGACTACGACTGGACCTGACAACAAACAATGACCGACAAACAGCCACGTCAGCAGACCGGAATACCACTCATCGGGAACCAATCAGAACAGACCGCGCACAACGACACGTCACCGGACGGGGTATAAATAGGCATGAAAGGAACGTGTTCGCCAGTTCACCTGAAGACGATTGAAGATAGCACATCAATCGAAACGTCGTGATACTCAAAAATTTTATAGACAAAAATCCACCTTGTCTACAAGTTTCAAACAACAGAAATGTAATTACTGCATTTTGCTATATTGCAACTTATCTTTTTAAATAAAACTCAAGGCCTAGAGATTTAGAGAGCGCCTCAAGAGCCCGCAACGCGTGATTTTTTAGCAGATTTTACTTTTGGATTCAATAAAATATTGAGTGTTGACCCCCTACGGCACTTGTTACAAGCCAACACTGCTAGACGACTATATTACACATCTGCCAAAAAGCCAAACGGAAGCAATTCCCTACAATTACCCTTCGAGTTCCAGCAATCTCTCTTCAATGGTCAACCGGTCGTTTTAATTTGGTCGACATACTTTGTCTCCCTACCTTCTAGCACACTCCCACACCTGCAGAATTCTCTCGGTCGTTTATCTCCAACGACAGAATCCTAATTTAGGTGCGTGTCTTCAGTGTCGCTAGTCGGCCGCCTGTTTGAATAATGGCCAACAAACCATCCTATCTAGCAGATAATTGCTGCACTGTAAATGTGACGACGAAAATACTTTAACGTCGACCATAGATATACGAGGTCTAGCAATCAGAAGACGAGAATACCTGCATTTTGTGCTGATGCCTCAGCAGCTAGTCCACCTCATCGTTTAATGTTGTCTTGTAAGGTACGCTCTCCTTCACACCATCAACTCAACATAACATTGACACTATTTTCAAACTGGACCATTAAGGGATGCGGGGTTGCCATTTTTAGTACTAGTACCGTACTAGATTCAGTTCAATCGCATCTCATTTAGTACGCTTGTACATTTGTCACGTTTTTAGTAAAGTTGGATGTTAAAAATGACAATAAGCCGTGAGGTTGGAGGGGGTCTGGAAATGATAAGATTCTATCGATATTTTCAACTTTTAGATCTCTAGTGAGGTCCTGTTTTGCTCTTAAGGTATTTGGCACTAGTTCTTTTGGCTTCATAGCCACTTAACTATATTCCTGTAGACATTCTCATTTCCTGTATATTCCTGATTGGAGGAACTAATTGTCCCACAATAAATTATGTACTAGCGAGTGTAAGCGATCAATTTCAATTCAACCGGAATTTAGCTGCAGCCGATCTGCCACGATAATTAATCGCAACAACATTAAATCTTCACAGAAATCGATGTTGATTTAGGTCCGGTGAATCTGGTATAAACGGGAATGTTGTAATCCCATATCCACCGCACTAGATATCCGCTAAACTGGTCAATAAATTGTATGTTTATGTTAATGCGAATTGATAGTTTTTATGTCAGTAATCAGTAATCAAAAGATCCATTTTCCTGATGGTGGGTGGATATTCACCACCAACGTCGGCATTCCACATGAACATGTTCTTCTACAAGGAAGGCGCTTCTGGCTATAAAAATAACATCTATCTTCAATATACAATTGCGCATATGACATCACCGTATTTAGAAGGCAAACCCTCATGTCTATAATTCATCTGCCTCCTGGCTTTCTTTGCATTATTATTATTATTATTATTATTGTCTTCACTCCTCTCGTAAGATTCGGTATAATCGGGTACTGACGGGCTGTGCCAAGTCAGTACCACTGCTATTGCTCTGCCTTAAGGAAAAACCTTACAGTACTACAGGTTTTGAGGATCACAGACTTTTCGCGCTGGGAGAGATAACAAAAGACTGTTTGTTTGATATATTCAAATTCCGCCCAAAAATGTAGTTTGTACGCACAGCACTGGATTGATTACCTTGGCGCCTACAGGCCATGAACTCAGAATGACGGTTGGCCGTATAAACAAATTACCTCAATTTCTCTGGAATACGCCGAAATTCCCACTCAATCAAGGGCGCCATGCACTCAAGCTGGCTCGACGAGATTAACCCTTTAATCGGATCCCGTTGATCAGTACAAAGCTAAAGGGCGACTTTCTGGATGGAGACCACACCAGATAGAGAGGTGTAAACAAATTGAAAGGGATTTTAGATGGAAATGCGTTTTGGCTGGATTTATACGTATGAGCCTCATCCCTTACTGGGGATTTTTACCGAGAAATCCAGGAATGGGATAACATAATTATGTACTTAACACACAGCTTCACGAATAAATCTCCTTTTCTTTCATTGACGCGCTTCGATTGACGATGACGATGATTTAAATATGAATCGAAACGCGTCACTGACAGAAAAAGAGTTTTATTTTTGAAACTGAAACTATGTACACAATTATTTTATCTACATGGTGGAAAAGTTTCAGGAAGTAAGATCATCTATAATCTACAAAAATTACGCATTGACAAAAAAGGTAACTAGTTTCATGTAAGAAATGAAAACCCAATATATTAATTTCTCAAACGTCACTGTTTTAAATTTAATTATTGAAATTAGTTATTACTTTTATAATGGAATCTTACAAGTGCATAAATGCAGCCTCCTCTTTACAGAATTTATGGTCCACAATCCGTTTTTGATTCTTGAACATGTTCACTTTTCTACTGATAAACATTCCTTCCAGCTAAGTTAGCGACTGAAACGTCGATTGTTCTGAAAAATATAAAGTACTGTAATGACTGTTTATAGTTTTCCATTCCCATGACAAATGCTACATCAACTAGTTTGAAGTTCAAATTCAAAGAGAAATCCCTCGTGTAAAGAAAACTTCACGTTTTCCTTGGATTAGGTGACGGAACTTTCTGGATGAATTGTTCCGGTGTCATATAATAAATATATTTCTGTAGGTGGAACAGGTACAAGCACTGCTTTAACAGCGTTTCTTGGATATTTGAACACAAACTGTAATTACAACTGATCTCAGTACATGACATGTTATATTTTCTCTTTATTAAACATGTTATTCTGATATAACCCTGTTTCGTCTCCGGTTACGATATTAAAAGTGTTTTAACTGTGCCCATTATAAAATTGTTCAAGCGTAAACTTAGCCCAATCAACTCTTGTTGCTTTTTGCTCACTGGTCAACAAATGTGACACTCATCTAGAACACCGCTTCCTTAGGCGAAGGTGATCATGAATGATTGTTCGGACAGCTGCCGATCCAATCCCCAGACATGCCTCAATCTCGGTGAAGGGTTTTATGTGGATCTTTTTTTAGCATATTTGCACAGCTTGTACAGTTTCCGGAGTAACAGCAGTGGGCGGTCGACCTGTGCGAGGTTCATCATCTAGTGAGGCCCGGCCCCTTTTAATCTCAGCAAACCAATTAAAAACTGTAACCCTAGAAGGGGCAGAGTTCCCAAAGAAACTCCCTAAACTCTTGTGACATTCCGCTTGTTTAAGTCCCTTTTTATAGTCATACAAAATCATGACTCGTAAATCGCGACTACCCGGTTCCATTTTCACGTTAAAATAAAGGCAACTACTGAACGCTTCAAACGCTGCCTTTGCGTGTAAACACTTACAACTTTAGACAAAATAGCTGCGTGCTCAAACTTGTTTAAACTTGTATAGATTATCTAAAGACTTTCAGCACGATCTTCGTGCCATGGTAAACGCTCGACCGAACTGTCTCCCATGACACCAACAGTCATCAGTAAAGCACCAGGTCGAACCACCAACACCTCAAACGATACTCTTCTGAGTCTGCTGCTATGGGAGCTTTTGTTCCCAGATGGTTACAATTTGCGGAGTTTCAAAGCCAATATTAGATATATCGCCTGACTGCTCTTTTTTTAAACAAAGATAATATCCATACAATAGGCTTTTTGCAAACGAATACTAGGAAGTAATTTCTTTTGTCTGGAAAAATTTCGTCTGTCTCAATGTTTCCCTCAATCTCTAAATGGCAAAACCGTCCACCAAAACTGCTCGGTTAGGTTCAGCCTTACTTAGTTCCAGGTTCCCAAACCAATGTTGACGTCACTTCCAGGACCTTTGAGTAACATTAGGAAAACTCGAGTCGAGTCTTAATTTATACCGGGTGGTCCATTTAACTTATGACATTCATATAGCGCGATTGAAATCGTTCAGATGAAAGTTCCTGAATGCAATGGGGAAGCGTTAATGATGACTTTTATTTTCGACATTGACAGCGTTTTCAAGTTTTTTTTTTCAAGGTCAATGATGGTTTTTTGCTGGGAACATTTATTCTTTATTATAAAAATGTATGTTCTCATTAAAAAAAACATGGTTGACCTTGAAAACTCACCGGTTTCGCGCTATAAGGATGTCTCAAGTTAAACATACCACCCGGTATACAAAGTAAGATGGGTGACGGATCTATTAGAACGATCGTATAATTATTTGTAACAGTGCAGGTATCCAGGTGTCTATAATCGATCTGAACAGGAGGCATGTTGTATTTATTAATACACGTAAACAGGAATATGCATGCATGTATGCACAGGCTTTATCGATTGATTTTGGAATTTCACCAACGGCGCACGAACCAAACCAGATCAGATCCATAGCAGAGCGTTAATATTACGTAATTATTCATGCATTGTTAGGCAGCATTGTGCAAACAGACAGTGTCGTTATCCAACAGATCACATGGGCGCTTCATTCTACATACCTCAGAATCTTCCGAATATCTCTACATAAAAGTAGCTACTAGATAATTATCTCAATCTCAATTGTATGAAATGTAAAAAACATTATTCCCAAAGCATTTCAAAAATCACGTTGGTAGAATATCACCTACACAAAGTATGTCTGGCGAAGTGTGGAAAACATAAGTTTAGAGCGGATTTTGGAACAATTTATAAAAATGTTGATATTAAAAATTATCAGGATTTTAAAAATATCCTATATTTTCAAAACTTACTTCATTTAGATCAGCTGTTCTAAACTACGGCCAGAAGCTACAATAAATTGTAAGTGAAATACAGTCATTTTTTAAGAGCCTAACTAGCACTTTCATTATTATCCATCCTCCCTATATTCAGTTGCAGTAATATTTAGAAGCAAAACAAATCAGCACTCTTTACAGAAAACGCGAAAGTCGCACTCAAACACAGTACGCATTTACAACATCCCAAGCCCCACTACCAATTTGTGAACCGTCTAAAAATAATTTGAAAATTATCAGTGGACTCAGACATCGCCTTAATGAACATTGCATAAAATATCAAGAAAACATAACATCGGGGAATCGAATTTTGGAGTAAAAATATTGGGATCAGCGCAACAATAAGGAAAAAACATCAGCAATAGTTCCGGGAGGTTTGTGTGTTTAGATTCTATTTTCTGAATTTTGATTTGCAAATAGCTCAAATCTAGACATACTAGTCCTCTTCATTACTGCTATTATATGAAACGTATGTTGTTTGCAACTTGTAGACAAGGTGAATTTATCAAAGGTTTGATTTCGGACTTCCATTGTCTATAAAATTTTTTTTGAGTATCACGACGTTTCGATTGATGTGCTATCTTCAATCGTTCAGTTCACCTGAAGACGATTGAAGATAGCATATCAATCGAAACGTCGTGATACTCAAAAAAATTTTTATAGACAATGGAAGTCCGAAATCAAACCTTTGATCAAAGGTATGGTTCAAATGCCCAAAATATGATGTGAATGTTGGAGCTTGCGTAGCTTGTCAGCAGTGTGCATATAAGCGAAGATATATTTTAAAAATCTATTGGGGCTTTTGCATACTAAACGAGGCATACTATAATAAAAATAGACGAAGAATTTACTGAGATATGTGCATCAACTAGAAGGATAGATATAAGTTAAGGTAAATGAAAAATAGAAATACCCCTGATATGAATTTTAGTTTGATGCTACCCACAATGACGGAATGTAGCAGTCACTAACATAAAGGAATAGATAGAGAGCGGGCGAAATATTTTTGAAAGTATCAAGCTTTTCTGCCTGAGAACTATAAAATATTCTCCATGTTCAAATAATCTATTGAAAATGTGGATGAAATATGGCATGTAAAGGAGCATTGTGTGAATAGGTTTATCTACAAGATAGCACAACTGGCTACACCACTGACATAGATTAGTAGAAGTGTGAGATCAAATCCTGCCAATAACAGATTTTCTCCAAACTTTCTAATCGATTTTCTGTATCTATGATCTGAACTCTTGGAAAAGACATACATCTCCGCCTCTGAATA
Source organism: Bruchidius siliquastri (assembly GCA_949316355.1). Classification (NCBI taxonomy): domain Eukaryota; kingdom Metazoa; phylum Arthropoda; class Insecta; order Coleoptera; family Chrysomelidae; genus Bruchidius; species Bruchidius siliquastri. The sequence continues at coordinate 36,087,360 of OX438533.1, read as the reverse complement.
ATACATGTGCATTCAGCATGTGCACCTGGTGAGGGCAGCGTCCTCCTCCTAGCAACACACGCAGATCGTGCCTTATATAACTGCTCTGGCCCTTATGTGTGCCAACGGGCGATTACAGGAGTTTCCAAATCAATCCCGTTCCAGTTCGGATGTGTTATGAACCACCAAATATTAGGACGAGTCTAATTATCGGAAATGTTTATAGTAATAATTAATAAGCGCGTCCTGTATTCCACACTTCACGCAGTTTTCTCTGGCATCAGACAGGATCCAGTCTCCAAAAATCACCACACCGCGGTTCTTCAGTACCACTTAAATTGGATACAGCTTCTATTATAGTCTCAAGCATCCATTTTTCTATCTTTTGCGATAACAGTCATTTCAATCATACAGAAAGTAAATAAGAAATGCGTATGTAAAAAGTGCTAGAAGTTGCTGTTTCCGTGAAATAAGAATGATGTTCAAATAGAATTATATCAGTGACTATACACTCATTAACTTTTATGGTTCGCTATAGAGACTAAATAAACCTGTATATGTTTATAAAACAGGAACATAAATAGAACTCCAGTTGAAAATATCATATAACTTTGGTCATTTATGAACAAAACAACGAAGCAACCGATGACTAAGTGACATCTAAAACGTGACTTGCGATGCTAATGAGTTTTGCAATGGTTGTGATTTCAGCTGCAAAGTGATTTACCACTTGGTTCCTGCGTATTAAAATTAATGGGTATATTGATTCATCATAGAAATATAAGGTGGATTAACTGAACACTGGAGTGATTAAAATACAAATTGGATTGTATACATGGTGCGGACGATACTTGAACCCCCATCTTTAAAAATGTTTAACGTACGTCTGTAGTGGCCTGAAATTTAAAAAAAAAATAGTCATAAAGTTTTTATTATCGACATCTACTTTTTTAGGTACAGAAAAACTACATAACTTTATTCTGTTTTTTCAACATATTCTCCCCCTACCTCAATACATTTACGCATTAGGTAAAACCACTTGTCAAATTCTTGTGAGCAACATTCTTTTGAAAGGTTGCTGATTTCCTCCTCAAATGCAGCGATTGCCTCATCATCGGTGGAAAAATGGCAACCTCGTAACTTTTTTTTGATCTTAGGGAATAAGAAGTCGCACGGAGCTAGTTCCGGAGAATAAGGTGGGTGAGGAAACAGTTTAAAACCATGTTCAGCAAAAAAATCGAGTGTTCTAGCGGCGCTGTGGGCGGATGCGTTGTCATGGTGGCATTGAATACCCCGCAGACCAGTCTTTGAACAGCTCTTGCATAGGTCTTGGAAGACTACAGGAACACATTTGGTTATATATCATTCAGAAGTAACTGTCCTTTGATTTTCCAAGGCTACCGTTGTGATGTATCCACTTTTAGAGGAAAAATATGCGACCATTTTCTTTCCAACATTCTTGGAACGACGAATTTTCGTTGTAGGCTGCTCACTTTCAAAGCACCAAACTAATGACTGCTGTTTAGTTTCGGGTTCATAACGATATAACCATGTTTCGTCTCCAGTTTTCACTTTCTTGACATTCCGCTTGTTTTAGTCCCTTTTGATAGTCATACAAAATCATGGCTCGAAAATCGCGACTACCCGTTTTCAATTTCACATTAAGATTCGGCCAACACTTAGATGCATTCGAGACCGTGGCAAGGCAACTACTGAACATGATATATTTTTATAATTGATGTATAAAGAGTTATCTTACCTATAATGATTTGTGCCTTTGTAACTGAAACAGACCCTTGAGTTTGGTGTCATTGCACGTCTCGGTAAAGGGGAGCTGTATTGTTTTGAGGTTGTTATGAGTGCTGGCAAGGGTACACTAGGCTGGTGGCAAGGGTTCACCATTTGTTTAAAGAGGGCACTTTGCGTTTAGCGTCGCAGTATATGTTAGACATTTGTGAAGGGTATTTTGCGTTTAATGCCCATTGTAACATTTGAACTTTGATATTTTGCTTTAAAATTACTTTAATAATAAATATCAGAAATGTTGTAGAGCCGGCATACTCTGAAAGATTTATTATTTTCAGGCAACCCCATGTCATGAATCATTCTGAACAAGAGCCTGCCTTTCCCGTTGCCGATCGAGTTAAAGTTGGTTTTTTATATATATTTTTTTTACATTTATTAAAATCGATTTAAATTTAATACGCTCAGGCTTTTGGTATCCTAGAATACTAATCCTAAAGTTGGCAACGAAAATAGAATGGTTGTACTTCATACTTGTAATAAAATAAAATGATCTAAACTACATGGAAACATTAGATTCAAAAATATCTGCCGAATCCTGATTTTATTATAGTAGATGAACGGACTGATCCTGTAAACTCAATTTTTATCGATACACTACTATAAATATCCATCTATTTGTATTCTATGTTAACTCACTCTTGAAATACATTAAGTATGTATTATGAAGTACACTCATTCTATTTTCGTTGCCAACTTTATGATTAATTATCTAGTGTTTGGCTAAATTTCAGAATGTATTAAGAAGAATGATATAGCTTAAGGAATAAAATATCTATAAACGTGAAATATCTTAGTTTATCACATGAACTATCTTAAGGACACTTTAACAGCGATAGTTAATGTTTTGTAGGGGTTACTTTAACAATAGTGCAAATACAGTCGCCAAAAAAGATTTCCGCTAAGACAGACAAAAGAAAGAAAAAATAAACAATTTTATACAATAATAGCTATACAGGATGAATAGTATGCTAGATTTAAGAGCTCTAGTTTTGTATACATGATAGGATCTAGTTAGCTAGTTAGCATGTAATCATTGTTAAGATGATAGAAGGGTTTCACAAAGTAAGAGCAATTAACAATCTACATGACTATACGAATTTGTCCGGAAACAACGCAATTATTTAATTATATTCCTAAGGATGACGCAATAATTTTGATAGCGTCCAATCGTCGCCGTGGTCAAAGCTGACGTGGTCTTTAACTACTATATAAGCCAGTCGACATAGTCGACGCTTCAGTCCTCTTCCTGTGGCCATCGGGCCTACGCCAGTGTTGCCAAGACGGCATGTTACCAGTATCCTATAGGATGGAACGAAGAACGGCTACAGAAAGCTCGGTGGCCTCAGGAAAATGACTCCAGCCGCCTTCAAATCCGTACAATATTTTGGTGAGTACCTACTATAAATGTTATGTAAAGTTTGTAAAATTGATTTCGCATAATATAGCATTTTTTGAAATATGGGAAGATTGCGGCATTTTAGAGTGGCATATATTCGTATAGTATTGATGTATCTATCCATACAAATTTGCGTTAACAGATGATGAAAAGGTGGGAAATGAATTAAGAGTTTACGACATCAACACGTTAAGGTCTAGCATGTACACAAAAAATATTTGCGATTATGCACGTTTAAGTTATTAGATTAGAAATAAACTAATCGATTAAATCAATTTGGATTTGGAAAATTGATTCGTCTGAGTGTCTACATGAAACAGTTCGACTTTGCTGTATCTTTGATCTGACTGTATCTCTGTAAATGATATCAGACAATTTTAATAATTGGTGTGCAGAAAGCTGAATGAATACTCATTGGCATCAATTATGGATTGAATCAAACACGTTCAAATTCATTTTATATGATACAGACAACATATTGTTTTCATTGGAAGTATTGGCTTTTTAAAACATGAAGTACCTACATGAAAAAAGGAAGATATAATTGAGTAAAAACCATGCGGTTTTTCAATGATTCTGCGATCCTCAACTTCCATCCAGTTCCATCAGGTTCTACATGTAGAATTTTCCGAAGTTATATCTTCGTTTGGGCTTTCGTAGAAATGATGAAGAACAAAATACTATGAAGCTGTCCATTTATATTTTGAATGATTGACAATCAATTTCTTTGACGATTCACTAATAATACTGTAATTTCTTATTGAATCAGTTTATATCTGGAGAAATCATTCGGAAAAATCAAAAAGGTATTTGAATAACTGTTATCCCGATGGATATTTCGCAAATTTTGATCGATTTTATGATGTTTTTTATGCTCGAACCTTTTTCATCAAATGTTTGAGTAACTGTCCTTTGACTTTCCAAGGCTACCGTTGTGATGTATCCACTTTCAGAGAAAAAATATGCGACCATTTTCTTTCTAACAATCTTAGAACGACGAATTTTCGTTGGAGGCTGCTCACTTTCAAAGCAACAAACCAATGACTTCTGTGTAGTTTCGGGATCATGACGATATAACCATGTTTCGGCTCCGGTTATGATATTAAAAATGTTTTTACTGTACCCATTATCAAATTTTTCAAGGATAAACTTAGCCCAATCGACTCTTTTTGCTCACTGGTCAATAAATGTGGCACCCATCTAGAACACCGCTTCCTTAGGTGGAGGTGATCATGAATGATTGTTCGGACCGTTGCCGATCCAATTCCCAGAGAAGCCTCAATCTCGGTGTAGGTTATATGTCGATCTATTTTTACCATATTTTGCACAGCTTCTACAGTTTCCGGAGTAACAGCAGTGAGCGGTCGACCTGTGCGAGGTTCACTATCGAGTGAGACCCGGCCCCTTTTAAACTCAGCAAACCAATAAAAAACTGTAGCCCTAGAAGGGGCAGAGTCCCCGAAGCAACTGACTAAACTTTCGTGAGATTCCGCTAGTTTTAGTCCTTTTTTATAGTCATACAAAATCATGGCTCGAAAATCGCGACTACCCGGTTCCATTTTCACGTTAAACTTCGGCCAACACTCAGATGCATTCGAGACCGTGGCAAGGCAACTACTGAACGATTCAATCGCTGCCTTTGCGTGTAAGCGCTTACAACTTTAGACAAAATAGCTGCGTGCTCAAACTTATTTAAACTTATATAGATGAGGAATATCTAAAGACTCTCAGCGTGACCCTCGTATTACGCTAGTTTCATAGATACATACATACATCCACATGAAGCTAATGGAATGTGTTCAGATTCAGATTGTTCATTTATTTGTTTCTAATCGCAGGTCTCCAGCAGATCAGCAGTGCAACATCCCAGGCGATGGCGTTAGGAGGCAGGCGGTCGAGATCGTAAATCCCGTCCAACACCTGAATGTCTGCATCCGTGTCGGACCGGAGTGTACCCAGGCGACTTCGCCTGCGTGGGCCAAACGTTCCGGGTGGCCGGAGCGAATTCGTCGGCACGCACGAACGGGGATCGGAAGCCTTCTGTGCGCGAATGGGACCAGGCTAAAATCCGCCCTTATTCAGGCAAGTTCTCATTGAAGTCTGATTCAATATCTCAATCGATATTTCATTAATATCCAACAAAATAAGAATAATAATAATAATAATACGTCTTTATTAGGGCGAAATTTAGCCAAAGGCTACTCTTACATTCAACCCTATTCATAATTAAAACTAAAATTATAACATTTGAAATATGTTTGTTTGAAGAAGAAAAAATCAAGTATAAGCGACTATTTACTCGGTTAGTAGTGTGTCTCATTTTTTTCTTGAAATTTGAAATTTAAAAGTACATTTTTACTTTGTGTCCAGCTCCTTGCAAACATTATGGAAGCAAATTTTCTTTGGATTTAGGGATAAATGACAAATGCTGATGTGTTTTCCTCAATGTGCCGACATTTCGGCATTTATTTCATATCAGTGTTTTTTAATGTTTGATACTCCATATAATTCTTACTGTATTTTATTTCAAAGATTTTATAGAAAAAGGAAATAATTAGGTAATAATGCATCTATTCCAAATTGTCAACATATATTCGTGTGTATCTTGAAGCCCTGAAGAAGGCTTTTATTTATTCATAAATCCGAAAAATATTTGCTTCCATTAGACATCTGTCCTGGGATAATAAACATACTGTATAATGAAAATGTTATTTTTGTTCCTATATCAAAGAGGTTGTAAGAATAAGCCTTAAATGTCTTCTATACCTGTCGACCTAAAAGAGACAGGAGTTTTTTGGAATTCCAGTTAATATCTATCACATTATAGATCGAAAATTTATTTGAAAAAAATTAAATGGAACGTAAAATAGTATTCTCACAACATTGGAAGAAAAAGGTATCCTTATAATATTGGAAGTAATGAGACAATCTACTTGACTTCGTTTTATGCATGAAGATATGACAAAAATACCTCCGAAATCGGCAATCCCTACAAAATGGACTACTCCCTGTTTAATGATATGACCTTTTCAGCGATCAGATATGTATCCGAGACTAGGATTCAGCGTTCCGACCAAGTCGTTCTGTGACTTGGCGATGGCCCACACAGAGGTTTGAGGGAAATCTCCTCCAGTGGACAATTCCTTCGGTCACTTGGAGTGAGCAAGTACCTCAACTGCCTCGCGCGTATCGTATACGATAACACACCCACCCAGAAATTGGAGAGCTTAAACACCTATTAAATCAGCTACTCTAAAAAACTATAAACTTGATAAACTACCCTTATTGGTGACAGGATTGAGCGAAACAAAACTCTGTAATTTTAACGAAGCAAAGCAACGCAAAACCAAAACTATGAATCAGTTACCCTATACAACTCTATATACATGATCTACTGCCAAGCTGAGCTGAGTTATACAACACAGAGTACGTTAAGCTCTACAAGTCACCTTTATTGTTTCTGTGGTGGGTTTTGGCCTTTCACGGACAGAATTTACTGTTTCGGCAAGGACCGCCAAAGTGACATCATCAGAAGAGGTCATATTGACTAATAAACGCCAAATTATTGGAGGTATTTTACCATTAATTTATTGTGAACAAGAACATGGTAGTATTTATTTTACTTTCCTTTATTAATTTTTTGTAAACTGTGTCAACATTCGGCCCTTCAGGTTTCCAAGGCGAAGATGTTGACATTATCATAATCTGGTCATCAGAAACATTCTTATAGTATTTCAGAACTGCTAATCCAGTTGAAGTAACTTTTGGAAATTTTGAAAAACTGTAAAATCCTGTGATTATTCTAAATCACAGCATATTTCAGGTCTTTCAGAAATTTCGATATTTTTGTATTGCAATTCCAAAGATCAACAGCTCCAAGAGCCAGTGCGAATCTATTAACATTCCTGTATTCAAATTTTGGAGCTCTTCGCCTAATGCTACTACAATTTACGTTCCTATTCCGAAATGGAAGTCTCTACTGATTCACCTGTTTTGTTCTAGCGATCATAGAATTGCTGCCGAACCCATGAGTCGGCGAATCGACCAAGTCGCTCTGTGACCTGGGCATGGAACACACAGAGGTTTGGGGGAAATCTCCCCCAGTGGACGATTTTTTTTCGACCACTGGGGTGAGCGAGTACCCCAGCCTGTGAAGCTAGCTAACAAAACATTCCAAGTGAAAAAGGTAACATTGGTTGTGGTCATCTACAATTTTTGTTCACACCCATTTAGTAAGTTTTCAAATGGTAACGTGGATGAAAAAATGTGGTAGTTTTTGTACTCTGAAATTCTTATGCAGTGGCATCAGTTTAAAAACAATTGCGAGTGTTCTAGAACCCTACTTCCTCCATCAAATTTGAAATGTTCCCAAAAAAAAATTAGGAGCTCTAAAACGACTAACAAAGAAAATGTAATAATTTTTTGTATATTTCATTATTTGATGTTTGACCAATTAGCTTCCATTATTCCGTAATTCCTAAACATGAAGAACATGTTTTTCGAACTGTATTTTTGAGACCCACAAGGCCAGTTCAGGGACAATGAATGATTAAGATGATCCATTCCTTGCAAGCTAATCTGCCTAGTCGTTACCTTTCGAGTGCTCTGTTACCCACTCCAAATTTACTTTGTTTTCTTCAGCCACACAGTTTTTCGCAGCACATGACAGAAGGGATAAAAATCGTAATTCATGTGAAACAATGAAATTAACTATTTATTTTTTTTATTAATGTATATCTATTTCCACCCTGTATGCTCTACAAAACTAACGATATAGACGTAACTTCGTACATGATAGCAATCTATATTATGTTATATTCCTAAATATTCCGAAAACAAAACAGCACTGATGTTCTGATTTCACTAAAATATTCTGATTCACGTATTTTTTAGGAACATAAAATGATATTTTTACCACCGAAAAATGTTCAATTATCAAATTTCAGACAACCTTAATATTTCAAGTAAAGCATCACATACTTTCCGAAAATTTCAAACCTTATTTTTTCCAAAATGTAATAAAAGTGTAAAGTTAGAAAATAATAGTATAATTAAAGCTACAGTTGATAAAAAATCACGTTCAATTTTTTAATGTGTCAAAATATGGGCAGCCATCTAGTACTGCGCAAGAAAGAATCTCGTTCACAAAAAATAAAAATAATTTGCGTGTCTTATGTGTTATATTATATATACTAATTACATTTTCACATTTTGAATGAATTTGTAGAAAATTCCAAGTGATACTATATAAATAGAGTAAATAATTCGGTCTAATCTCATCGTGGTCACTTTCATCTTCAGTTTAAAACACTTTTTGAAATAAAGTAGTCAAGCTGCTGGAAATAGGAACAGTGCTTTAATCAAAATAATATATTTTGTCGAATCCATCAAAGTTGGTAATAGTTGGTAAATTTGGCTTGCAGTAAACAAGGTGAAGTGATAAACAAAGTCCACAGAAAAATAGGAAAACTGGCGGGGGGGAGGCATGAACCCCTCTCCTCCTTTTTTTCTGTGGTGGGTTTTGGCCTGGCACGATCAGAATTCGCGGGATTTCCAATTTCGGTGAGATCCTGTGCTACCAGCACCATCGCAGCCAGCCATACATCAAGACATCCAAACTCACATCATCTAAATACCCATCAACAAAATGTAAGTACATACATTAGTTGCCTGAAATACACACCAACAAGAAATTATCTTCTCAAAAAAATGTTAATCGCTGATTATTATACATTTTTTGGTGCTAAGTCGAATCATAGACTTCTATCACCACCAGTTTCGAAAAAATATTGTTTTATTATGAAAAATAACATTAAAGAAAAATAATACACGTAACATACAAGCTCTCCACAATCAATTTGGTTTTATATACCTACCTCGGTGTACATTTTTCTTGTCGAACGATACTGACGAGTCTAGGCTAAAGACGAAACATGCATAGACATGCAATTAGGTCTGATGCTTAGTAGAGAGCATACACTTAAAACTGTGTTTATAGAAACGTTTTCCAATTATAATGCAAACCCAAGGAGTATATAATTGTCCAAGAGAATTGAAGTGTTTTCCTTCCCATGAAATACGGGTTTTTTTTGGAGCATCTTTAATTGTCAAGATTGCCTGAGGAACTTTAATAACATTTCAGCTGCCTCACGATAAATGGTAGCCGAGGCAGTTGAATTTGTAGTAGTCCTATATGGTCACAGTCAGGACAAGTACGTATGAATCAAAGATACAACAAAGGGATAAGTAATAAGATTTGAGACTTTTTGTAGTTGAATTATAGCACAAATAGCACTGAATTACAAGTCATCAATCTTTTTTGATTCTATATAACACATTTTATTAAAATTAATGAGTGGAAAGTACTCAATGGATCTACATCAATGTATGTCTTTTTAAATAGCTATGGGTTAATGATTAAAAATAAAAGCTTTTACCTTTGATGATATAAACTTTGCTGACACAAATTAGTGGAGTAACGAGCTTTCGCAATTAACATTTAAGATCTGATAAAGTAACATTTGTGATACCATTAGGTTTGATTACATCCAGACAACAAATTAAACGTGAATCATCACACACAAAGGGACTGTTACTAAATATATTCGAAGATCAAGTTCAGATAATCATTGTGTTCTATGAATAAACTATTATTTGGCCAACATCTCGAATCTTCACTTACCGACCAATGCCATTGTTTCAGAGATAACTTACCTGAAAAAAAAATACAAAAAATCAGGTCATTGGTATAAAATACAGTACAGCTTTTATATTTCCATGGGATATTTACTTATTTATGAAAATGTTTGATTTACGATAAGTTCACAGTATTAATGTCATATTGTATGAACACAAATAATTTTGTGGTGGCTTGAAATTACTAAAATTATAATTATTTAAGCTTTGGAATTCAATGAAAGTATCTATTTTGATTCTATTCAACGGTCAATGATACTAGAAATATGCATAATATATTTATTATATATTAATTTTATTATTTTTTCCAGAACTCGATGAGGGCGGCCACACAAGGAAGGCGATCACATTATATTTTTTTAGTACTTTTCATTGTTTTCGATTTAATTGATATAATTTTGGCCTTGTAGTAATCTAGAATTTTTCAGTAAATAAACCACTGTAATATTTTTCCAAAATATATTTTTCTAGTTCTTCAAAATTATTTTTTATACTTTTTGTCATTTTTATTTTGTAATAAACAGCATTCAGGAAAATATTGGTTTGATTGTGACGCCGATGCACCTTGTACGAAGAACCTTATCTTAAAATTGGTCTGAATTTATCTAATATCACAACCTGGCTTGGCAAAAAAGCATTCAGGAAAATATTGGTTGGATTGTGACACCGATGCACCTTGTACGAAGAACCTTATCTCTCAAGATAAAATTGTGGAATTTGGAAACAAAGTTTCACAAAAAAACCATGTTTTCTTCCTGAAACCAAGAAGTTCCTACAGCTGCGTACGAATAGTTTTACTTGTAATCTCTCGAAACATCGATGTAAGAATCAGAGTTTTTCAATATTTTGTAATCTCTGTGCTTTTATACGGCGCAGAAAGTTGAGCCTTACTGAAAATACCTGTAAGCGATTGTAAGCATTCGTAATGTGGTGCTACTGAAAAATGCTGGGAGTGTCATACGTGCAAGACATCACCAATGGTGCTATACTAGAAAGACTGAGGGAAGTCAGGGAAATCCCCAACACGATTAAAAGCCGCATCCTATTCACAACATTTTATTTTTCATTTATTCGGTGTCTACGTGTTTGATTACATATATATCGGGGTCCACAAGTTTCTTTATTTCTACTTTTTTAAGCACTAGTTTTATAACGTCAGGATATTAAATAATTTTTGAATGCCTTTCAAGCCGTTGTAAGACGAAATGAAAAAAATGAAGTAGCTCGAAAATTAATTGTCAAACTTTATTCATCATTTCACAAGGTAGATGGCATTTCCAGGCAGAAATTGATAATTCTCCTCATAACAACGTAATTCTGACACCAATTTTGTAGCAAATATATTTTAACTTAAATACGATAAGAGTAGTTTCCATATTCAATTAATGGTGGAAGTGCATGATATGGAATGGTGCACACATTCACCATATTTTTTATTATCACTTGCGACGTGCGTAAATATAGAGGTCGCAAAAACTTTTACACTCGGACAACAGGTTTTGCGGACCTTTTATAATGTCCAAACCAAAGCAAAATGTGTCACTCGGCCAGACTGTATCCCTTAAATCGCGGAACCGTGTGAAAAATAGTCCATGTGATATTTCCTGTTTGCTTGAATACGTATATCGCTCTACTACTGTCAAAAAATGGGAAGCCAGTACATTTTCTTTAAAAACGTACCAGTTTAACTCATATATTCCTGATTTTATTTTTCCGGCAATATGTCCCAGCAGAAATTTAATCATAACAGTGTTAGAAGTATGGACTCAATCTACTTGACAGATTTTTCTTGCTCACAATTTAGCGAGCGGCGAATAGAAACCCTCACATAAGTAATGCTTTCAGATGTCTACCAAATTTTTTAATATGAACATAGTGAAGGGAAAACTCCTCAAATTATCCCACACCTAACTTTTCAAATAAAATGAATGAACAAAGACTAGTTTTAAATTTACACACAGTTTCACAAATAAAACTCTATTTCTTTCAGTGACGCGTTTAGATTTAACTATAAATCGAAACGCGTCACTGAAAGAAGAGAGATTTATTTGTGAAACTGTGTGTAAATTTATATTTAACTCGAAACGCGTCACTGAAAGAAAAGTTTTATTTGTGAAACTGTGTGTAAATTACACACAACTTTTGATGATAGAATAGTTTCACTAAGTAAGAGCATCTACAATCTACATGAAGTATAATCTTGATTGTCTTTTGCATGTCTGCACAGTCGAATTCCTGAAATTGTTGCATACCTGTAAGAATTTAATTAAATCATAACAATTTTGTAATAGCGATCGGACGATGGTGGCCAGGCCAAAAATAAATAGGCGCCGAACGCCAAACCAGGTTATCATCAATTTTCCATGCTGACGGTAATTCTCTGCCATGGGAAATAGTTATTGCATTATTGGAATATCTAATAACTTTTTCACAACCCCGATTTAACGGAACTTTGGGCGGAAATAGCACGTTTAGCATTATGTGAGCGAAACATAATTTATTGTGTTCGTACAAATTTGTGAACTTGATTAATACGTGTTTTGTGTATTTTTATGATGTCTACACACATATAAAGACATTCTCAATTCAAGAATTTCGATATTCTTGTAAACATATACTCACGACAAGAACATATGATCTTACTCTAAGATAGTTTACTTGATACGAAAATTATTATTAATTTGAACCAAGAAAAGTATATTTTCGAATTCAACACTCATTCTAAAGAAATATCGACTTACTTCCAACATTTCAATGCACTCTATTCAGATTTTGAAATGAGGTTCGGGGAAATTTTGAATATGGTAAGTCCATAATGGATAATGAATCCATATGGTGACATTGAAGAAATGGAAATATCGTAAAAGAGTTCTTAATTGTTTTTCCATCATCACACCTAGTGGAAAGAGATTTCAGTCGGTTGATAATCTTCTAACAAAAAAATAAAAAGACTGGACATCACTAATTCAGGAAGTCTACATTCTACAATTGTCTACATTTACAAACCGGTCAAAAATGCGAAACTAGCTGAGCAGGAGCTAGGAGGTCTTCCCAAACTCGAAAAACATGGCAAGTGGTCTATAAGACAAAGTGATGGCCTCTGATGTAGATATAATGCATTATTTATTGAAGTTTTCGCAAGAAAATATATGATATTCCTCGATACTAGAAATCAAATTATTCCATTAAATCCTTGCTGTTGAGGTGGAGGAAGTTTCGTGGGAGTCAACTTCTACACCGCAATAGTTATCTGATGTAATTTGAGCACAAAATTATTAAAAACTAAAGAATTTGGTACAACGCCATCGCGTCCCTTTTCTGCACACTTTCATGGAGAGTTTGTTCATTAATTTTTCAGTACCAAAACTTCAGAAACTTTTATCAAGTTATAAAGGACTCACTTAAAATAGAAGCTTTCCCAAAATATTAAAGGGTAAAGTTGTTATTATGGAGTTTGTGTATAGTTAAGCTGTTCCATGGAACTAGTTAAAGAAGAAGCATGCCTTGCATACGTAAATAATAATTTCAACTAGCAATGAAAATTTAATCACCATGAAACATATATTGCGTTCCGTGAGTTAGTTGAACGTTTTCATCAATATTTCTATTCCCTCCATGTCCAAGCGACTATCCAAATTTGCGAAAAATTCATATATAGTTCCAAACAAGTCTTCTGTTGGTTATACAATTATTAACAAAAGTAGGAGTGTTACTGTGGTCAAAGTTTTATAGATGATAGAATATGTTAAATCAACACTTTATTATTTTTTGAAATCTACGTTCCCCCACCCTCACCCCCTATCATTACCCCCTCCCCTCAAAAAACAGAAACGACAAAAAAAAAATTTGATAGTTTTTTTATTTTTTCGTTTTTCGACTATAACACCGCCACACACACACACATGACTGAGCTTTTTCATCGAGGTTAAGTTGTTTCATTTGAAATCCAAAGAAAAATACTTTCCGAGTGATCGAGGGGTCAAGGATTACAGGACAGAATACAGACAACCAAACAGACTGACCGGCAGACAGACAGATAGACCAAAGGAAATGAGTGGCATGGATTTTCTAGATGTATATATATGGCATGGAAAATTTAAAAAAAACAATATTTCGAATTGCAAATGTTTTGCGATTACAACACTTTCTCGACAATTGGCATGGAAAGTGAAACGACGAGAGGAAAATGATTTTGGGTTATGCGATTTGACATATGTAATAATGTTGAACCATTCAATGCTCATAACTGTAGGATTCTTTGCGATCGATCACATCAGGAAATCGAAAAAATCCGGAGTCCGTCAGAAAGATGAAAAAAAGGAGGGGGAGATAGAGAAGGAGGAAAGAAAATTTTGATCATACAACTTACCTGAACCTGGAACAAACTAAGAAAACGGGGAAAATAGAGCAACGGATGTCAAAATTTAACTTTTCGTATTTTGCATTTTAATTAAGGCAGTAAAAATGTTACTCAAACTGTATCGCGAGTTGCCGCGCTTTTAATTAGACCTCAGTGAAAAAGCAAATAATTGTCAAAACTTCACCAATTTGTTTATCGAATGTTTAATTACGGACGTAGTTAAAAAATGTTTTTGCGTGTTCAAACTTCCTCAAAACCTCATTTATATATTTCGCTGGTTGCTCATCGATTTAGGACGTAGTGAAATGGCATCAAGTAGATTGAAGCTGTACTACCCAGGCAACGGTATCACTTTGAAAATGAATATTTGAATAGGATTTTGCTGCTGCTGATCTTTTGAATTTCAATTTTAAAAAAATAATGGATATTTTCAAAACGTACTTCAACTGGACTTGACAGTTTTGAAATCCTACAATAATATTTTGCAAGCTGAGATCACTGCGATTAAAATCTACATTGAACCTTCCTGAGTCTATTTTTGAAAGGAGGCTATATGTCAATAATTTTCATTATCCTTATACAGGTAGAATGCAGTAACGTAAAGTATAAGTAAAGAAGCAGCTCAAAGTACAGTGTTAAAGTAAACGTGGCAACCTGACAAAAGCCGGGAGCTTATAATTTTTACTTACTTATAATGCTAACAGAATCCCTTAAACAGTAGATCCGGATGTATCGGGCGTTGTTATATGGATACTTAGTTTCAGTACTACCCTGCTACTACTGGATCGACATTTAAAAAAGTAAAAAGTACTATCGGATTTTATAGATGATAGAAGCCTTCCATAAATACCTATTTTTTGAGTTCGCCCTCTCAACACCCCCCGCCCTCAAATTTTGACTCTCCCAAAACATATTTTAGAAAATGATCGGGGGCAACGGAAACTAAATTTTAGTTTTTTTTATTTTTTGACGAAAATTCTGCCGCAACTAACTCAATTTTAAGAAACCACACAGTTTCTTCATCCATGTAGGAGGTCATTTTGAATTTTGAAAGTTATATCCAAAGAATTAGGGTTTGCTATTGACCAAACTACTTTTACATTTTTTAAACGATAAATATTTCGTCAATTGCTAGTTGTTTCCAGACTCCATTCTTTTCTCAGTGTGAGTTCAACTCATTTCGTCATCGAATTTACACGTTTTTCCACAAAACTGATATCCAGCGAACAATTGCATCGTTTATTTATCATGTATTCTGAAGTGGCAATTTGCGGACCGCAATAACATTTTTCTAACGAGAATTTCGACGTGCTCGACATTAATTTAAAAGTAAAAACTCGGGCAGCTAAAACTTTTCCAATTACGCCATTCGTCTTTTTAAGAAAATATAAGTTTATTGATGATAATACCTGTTCGCCTCGTGAGGCAAAGATGAACACAAGTGCGCTTTAAAAATTTCGTTCTTCATTACAACTTAGAAGTATATTTTTCAAAGTTAGATTAGTTGGTGCAACGTCATTGGTTCAAAATTACTTGTTATATAGTTTTCCAGACGACCAGAAGAAAATTAAATGAAATGATGTAGTACGTCAAACACAGATTGGGAACAATCCCATAAATCTCGACAAAAGTCGAAAAACAATGTTGGAATTTCAACGTTCTAAATCACGGCAATCTGGGTTCATGAAGTCGCCTTGTCCAAATCCGTTTTTTGGAGAACCTCGGCGTTGTGGAATGAGGTGCCGGGCAATTTGCTCCCCGATGGTTATAATCTACAGCGTTTTAAGGTCACAATGTGAACAGAAATTTATCCTGGTGCAGTGCTTATGAAGCGCGATAGGCCATCTGCATTTGTGTGAAGTTATCTATAAAAAAAAATTTAAATTAATAAATACAAAATTTGTTGTAATGCTTCTCCTTACTGTTATCAATGACCCGATAACAGTGGCTTCTAGGTGAGTAGTAGGACAATCTACCAGAGGAGAATATTAATGAAAAACAAAATAATCAGGAAAATATCTCATCTTTAGACACTCGACAAATGCCGCAACGACAGCAGCTCGACTTAAATCTGGCGGTAGAATTTGACCTTGTGGCATACCATCACATTTTTCTATAACGCATCTAAACGAATATTTAGAGATATGGTGCAATCATGTTTCCAATTTTCGCATTGAAAGTATCCTCTGCTCTGATATCATTCCGAACGTCATGCAAATGTGGATATAATGTGAGTTTAAAAGCATTTCAGCAACATGGCGCGCGTATACGTTGGAATATCTGAATTTAAAAAAGAGCGAAAGAGCTACAGCAACCGCAAAACAAATATTAGGGAGACTGTAAACGTTTTTCAACGTTTCCATGTCAAACGCAAAAAGTATAAAAGAGCGAACTAGCTAACATAACCGCTCCCAGATGAACGACAAAGAGGGGCACATTACAAAAGCAAGTAGTTTGACTCTCTATAGTTGTTTTGGCCATCTGAGGAAGCAACCTGGTATAAGATGGGATAATGTTATGGTAGAAAAACATTACACACGCGCGTTGCTTTAATGCCGGTAATAAGAGTCAGTGCATTAGCTAAGAAAATCATCCAATAAAAATATCCGTGATAATTAGTCGAGGACGACCATTAATTACGTGAGGTGTTCAGGAGAGGGAGGGGGTCGAACTGAATCTTACCTGTTCCCTAGCGGGGGACACAGGGATATCGACAAATGTCTCGTAATTTTTTCAATTTGCAAAAATGGGTAAAATGAATGTAAAACATGTTTTCTAATTAAAATATGGCAAAATATGTTATCCGAACGCCGCAATGCAGCACAGTAGTCCTTCGATTGTTTAGGCGCTACGCACGCTCCATGTCTTAGACTACGATCTAAGCAATCTTAAACACTACTCTTCACTAGTCTTCAGTAAAAATAATGATGGCAAATTAAAATCTCACGTGAGATGGGGGAGGGGGTCGTGCCAAATTTCCCGACATCTCACTAGGGGGAGGGAGGGGCGGTTCAGAAAATCGTCAAAATCACCTCATGTAATTAATGGATGCCCCTTCGTCAGTGGGGATGGAACCCGCAACCTCCTACATTCAAGGCAGCAAGCGCGTATTTGAATGGTTTCCCTAGAATGCAGGAATTTGTGATTTCCGCGTTCATTCGAAGGGAAAAACTCATACGTACAAAAGCAGCAACTACCTTTATATCTACACAAAGACAACAGTATACGCATTCCGTTAGCTATGTATACAAAATTTGGAATACCTCTCTGAACGATGTTACTTGTGCGCCAATGAGGAACGCGTATATAGCACGATATTAAAGGCGTCCCGGGTCCCGGCGAGTATTTAAAAGGATTAAAAAATAAATTGTGCGGATTATCTATGTTAATGAATGTAAGCAGGAGCAGCAGCTATGCTTATAAAAGGGGTTAAAGGCCTTTCGATGCTGTACAAGCACAAACGCCGAAATCAGGTACCAGGCAAGGACGTGCAGAGGCACACACGGTACAAAAAGCTTGAAGATGAATTATAGCTTATTGGCTCAGTTTTACCAAAACTCAGACAAGCGATTTCTATTTTGAAAGCACTAGCTAAAAGTATTTTGAATTCACCTAACATCTCATAGACGAAGCAGATATCGGCAACATCTAGAGCAAAGCAAGGTAAACGACCGCGCTGAAAATTAAGAAATAAAAAAAGCGAAATAAATGAGGCCTGTAATAACCTCACTATTTACTAATTTTGGATAAAGTATGACACCTATTCTACTCAATCTAAGCTAAACTTTGGTGGGGGTGCACCGTACACCGCGGGGTATTCTTGGTGGCCCTTCATACGTTATTTTATGGAATATCAATACTGTTTAGTTTCTGCCCAACTGTGAATTTGGAAATCTTTTTTAGAACAGATTTATCTTTCCAACACTTGAACTATGCATGGACGAGAACGTTGAATAGCGCTAACCATTCACGAACGAAATTTAATATCTTGGATTTCCAAGGTGTCGATAAATGAAAGTTTCCATAATTTCCTGTATTTCCAAAGCTTAGTTAAATTTAAATAGGAGTTCTAAAATCTGATCACAATCTTCAATAAACCGATACGCATGCAAGTGAAACACAATAGTCAACCTACTCGACGACAGCTTTCAAGAAGCTGAATAGCACTTTCCTTATTATTCATGATACCTTTCAATTCAAATAAAAGCAGTAGTCTGTAATAGAAGCCCTTGAAATAGAAACGTGACAAATTATCCCCCTTTAGGAAAATGCTAACTGCTTTTTCAAAAATAATTGTTCACTATTTTTTCACCACTCACAGATTGGTAAACATGCATATTTATCATATCTAAACAATAGGTTCAAACCAGATTTTGCCCACCGCCCACTTTTCTAGAGCTCCCCAATTTTTTCACTTGCCATCAAGCTCTCTAACATATTGCGCCCCTCAGTATTTTCAGCTCTCTCCGAAAAACCTGAAGGGCAAAAAACCTCTAGACGGCAAACATTTGCCATTCTTTCCAATATTTTCGTACTCCACATAATCTGAACAGCAAAAATAAACAAAAAAACTCTCGCTCTCTCACTGTATCTTTCTTTTTTTATTATATTCCCCACGTTCTGCCCGGGTTTCTTAGACTTCTCCGTGCCTCATTTTCTTGGAGTCTCCTACCGCCCCCTTAAAGTCTCAAATGCTCACGTTATCGCCCCCTTTTATAACATATTATTTAAACTTTATTTATAAAAGAAACAGGAACAACTTCAGGGGAACAGTCCCTATCTCTCTGGCTTTATATTTGTATAGAATCCATCACTTTCTGCAAACACCGACATGATATAAAAATTTCCGATTCTCATTTCACAAACAATAAAACGAGCATTCCCATTTTTTGTACTATCAAACGAACGCTTCAGTCTGATGGAATTTTCGTCCGCGCACCATAGGCAGAGAGCAGCCAAATCTAATTTTGTGATCACTCTTTTACAGAACTAACTATATTCGCATTCTGCTGATGAACAAAGGTCTCTGATGTTTTTTCCGAAGTAATTTCATTTTCCAATTCCCGCGGGATGCCTTTCTGAATCACGTCCTCTCATTTTCATATGGTGTAGTGCCTGCGTATTATTGGTTGGATTGCAACATTGAGATTGGAGTGTGTAGTCATTACACTAGATTCAAGAACAGTAACACGATCACTGTCACATGATTTTGAGTTTATTTTATCCTGCGCATGCGACATACAATTCAAATATATGCCATGAATAATATCCCTTTTTTAATATAATACGTTTCCAATATTGTTTGTCTGTATGCTTGAGTATTACTTAGCGATTTAACTATACAGATTTAGCACTTTGAAGTCTTAAATATGCCTCTACAGTCTAGGAGAAAATAAAACTTAAATGTATGTAATTTCAGTCATTTTGTAGATCGTAATCACCTTCAATTCCTGGTTTTCTTATAACAACAGTCGCTGTTGCCAGCTCTTACGTGTGACGTCACACTAAACGGGTCCATTGTTATATACGTTACAGTTATTTGATCACTTGATAATAAAGAATTCGAAGGTAGAGGCAGAACATCACGCATGGACTTTTCCAAATGTGCATTCAAACATAGGGAGTGACGTCAGATCAGGTTTTCAGAAGCCCATTTTGCCCGGAAAACCATTGCTACCCATCATAGAAATTAACGATAAAGCCAAATAACAATTCTAGTGATTGATAAATTCTTCGAAATCTTTCGGTCATTGTATATTGCATGAGGTATTTTCCGCGTATAACTGGGCTTTAAACTCAGTTTCGATCGATTCAGGTAATTCCTAATATAAGTTATTCAGGGGACATTTATGTACATGACAAACACCAGGCTCTATGGAGAACTTCCAACAATGGAATGACTCGAAAAAGTTATTAGCAAAACAATGAAAAAATATCAAAACATCCCAATTCATATGGGCGTAATTATAAAAATGTTAGAGGCATCAAATAGGTTTGAACTTCTTGTACTTATTCGTTTTTCAAGGTCAAACATTTTGGAGTTAGATAATAAAATAGACTTTCAAGACGTTTCATGATATCTACAGGTCTATTTGTCGATCTGTCTGTCCGCTAGTTTTTTGTTACCGCATAATCTCATCAACCTCTGCACGAATCCTAATAGAATTTAAGGAACAATATGATGTGGGTTCATCATAGTTAAACATAAGTTCATAGGCGTGGGAGTTAATGACGAAACAAAAATGAGAGTATGCCTAATCCTCGTTTTTGTTGTAAATAGTTTCTAGGTATGTACAAAAAACATTTATGGTGAGATACAAGATATTTAAAACATTCATGTTTCTAAATTTTCCATAATTCCGGTTATTTAAAGGCATATAAATAAAATAAAGATATTTTTCATTATAATTCATATGGTTGTCTCTCTGACTCATCTTCTATGCCGTTAATTGAAAGAGCGTATGATTAATGATTTTTTAACGTTTCGGCTTTGTCATTGTAATTCTTGAAATTTAATTGCATGATGTGTTGGCTTCACAGGCAGTTAGTAATTATATTAGATGTTCCTTTAACTTCCATGTTTGTACACATTCACGGACACTTACCTACCTAAGAAGCCTTTTTTCACCATATTAACTCCCATCGCCGGAAGATCAACGCATCGAATAACAAGATTACTCCCGTTGAGCGAATAAAGCGCGTCAGGGAACAATTTCGCATACATATTTCAGTCCCGGATGCGCTAGAATATTGAAGGCAAATTGGCCGTTAAATAGCCTGATTAAATTTCATTTTGAGCGCACGACGACGACAACATCCACAGTGTGACATGCTGCATCACGGGACATGCAGAACACTGCTGAGCATCCGAGATTAGGGAAGAAAAATGGCGATTTCTACGGTCAACGGCGGCGATCACCCGCTTCAACGAACCGGAATAAAACGTTCGCTTAAGATGAAGTTGAATAGATGGAACGAGCCGATTCCAACTCAAATCATGGAAAGACACGCTACCTTCCATAACATTTATCTTCAAGTATCGCGTTAAGGTCCTAGAAACTCTGCCTAATAGCTGGGACAGGTGCCCCCTACGACCTCTGCACACAAGGGTGAATGGGTTTACAGTGACATCCCTTGTTCTTCATAAACACTTTATAGGATACATCGTTTTCTCAGCATCATTCATTAAATTAATTATAAACAAACTAATTTCCAGAGAATTTTATCTCAGCGTAAAAAAAATTTTTGTAATTAAATGTATCCTCTTGACTATGCATCAGACATGCTAAAGACATGTATGTTTCGTCTTTAGCCTACACTCGTCAGTATAGCTTGGTGGTCGAACTGTAGAGAGCAATCGGATGGTAGGTAAATATGTAACCCAGAGAAGGGTGTGATAGCAACATCAACTCATTCAAGTGTCGGCCTCTATGGGGACGCCCATTGACATCTTACGAATCCAAAGGTCCTAAAACCTGGACTGCCTTGAAGCGGCAACAGATGTCTCTTATGACATCTGTCAACAAGGGTGAACTGATTTACCTTGTGCTTCGTAAACAAACGTTGATTATGAAATCTTATAAAATGGGTCTTATTAGTGTTCAAATTCAGTTGATTTTGGTGAAACCAATCACTGACATTTGAAATAACATGATTGCACTTATTTTTTTTCAGAATTGCTCGATATCAATATTGATGCATCATCTGCATACAATGTAAACAGCGCCTGCTCATATACAGTCTCGATCTCGTTGACATATAAAATGAATAAAATAGGCCCCAAAACTGAACCTTGTGCAACACCAGCATCTACAGTGATTTCATCGGACTTCACTTGATGTATCATTTGTCCATTTTTGTGTGATATTGTTTTCTGTCAACAAGATACGACTTGATCCATGAATATGAGGAACCATTCACACCAAAAAATCGGTTTTGCATCACCGACTTTAAAAATTGCTGAAAAATACGAATGATGCGTTATTATCACATTTAAACTAGGAACTTATTAAGTAAGATGTGGATGTCTTTTTGACCAAGTTTGGTTGATCTAAGTTGTACAGGGTGTTCAAAAATGACTGCCAAACTTTTCAAATTTTAAACGATCAAAATTAGATTTCTTTTTGTGGGGCTACGTTAAGGAAATCGTTTATCAGGAACCTCCAACCACACCTGAGAACATGCAGCAAAGAATCCGTAACGCATTTAGAAACATTACCCCTGAACTATTGAGAAGAGTGGCAAGGTCTTTTGATTTTATAAAAACAGAAAACCAATAGATCAATAATAGTACTTACTACCACTTAATATACATCTACTAACTGGCACGGTATAACACAATTTATAAAAAATCAATTTTTAAAATTTATATTCAAAGACTCAAACATACCGTCTGATTGATAAAAATAGATTTTTTGCAAATTCGTATCACTGAGACTGAATGAAGCACAATTTCGACCATTTATCTCCACGTTATCAGCCGATGAAATGTTTTATGGACTCTAAACATCCTGCCATAAACATGAAAGGACGGTAGAACGACCGAGTCCATTTCAATGCTCTGAATGGAGCTTTAACAACATCGACGGTTGTTTACTTTGGCCGCGCATTCGAATACAACAAAGGGACGGAACCTTTCCGGAATTTTAATTCCACGTATTCGGACAGTACATCGAAGGGAATTCCACGGAACGTGTAGCCAGCACGCAACGGTGAGCAACAGTTCGAGGTATTCATTTTCGGAGAATTCCCAGGCTTTCGTTCGCATCGACATCGTTCACCTCCCCTGAGTTTCCCGATGTTTTCATCAGTATAAATAACTCTCATTTCAAATGCGAAGTTTATGGATGGGAACTTTAGAAATCCGGTACGGTGATATTGTTATACACGCCACTATCGATCGATCTGCTGACGGTACGAGGCCTGTTCTCAGGGTTATGGAGATGAAAGACGGACTCGGAAGAGCGGATCACTGGATTTTAAAAGGGAGTCGGTCAGCTGGCCCTTTCATGTAAAATCCGGCCCCGGAGGCATATGGAAATATGGTACCCCTGAACTTAAATAAGAACAAAATAAATAACAAGATGACGTCAAGTAGTTTGTCACTGCACCTCTTAACCTTATTTCAAAATAAATATTTGCAGCTGATTTTAGACCTGTGATTCAATTTCAATCAAAAAAAATGTTGACTACTGAAAAACCTTGAAACCTTTGATCCAAAAAAGTACTAATTTTTTTTAAATTGCGATGTTTCCTAACTTTTAGTCCGACCGTTCATCAGTACCGCTTGAACGGTAGACCGGACGTATATTATTCAAGTATAACGTAGTAATATATAGTAGTAGTAGCAGCTGAAACAGAAGCGAGACAAACTATAATAAGGTGGCAACCGTGGAGCGTCAATCTATATTAGTCATTATCAATTAAAAAGCAAATTTTACATGGATATATGAATATATCGCCCGTTGTTATATCGATACTTAGGATTCTGTACTACTTCACCGCCACTAAATCTATTTTCTTTAAAGGCTTTTTGTCCTCGTAAACATTCCATTGAAACCGAATGATACTTTCCAAATTATAACGATGCAAAAAACAAAAGCAAACAGACCGGAGGAAAATTAGTGACTTGGCTTTTCGTGATGTATGTCATGTTTCGCTTATGCATGGGAAGTCAAAATACTAACGTCACAAAACGTTTACAAGCGTGGTGAGTTCATACTGTGAATTTGCGGAGGACATGGGAAAAGCTCTTTATAGCCGCAAGAGCCTTGGTCGCCATAGAACACCCCAGCGAGGTTTTTGTTACCTCTTCGAGGCCCTATGGACAGCGTGCTGTTCTCAAGTTTGCTGCCCATACTGGAGCCACGCCAAACGCTGGAAGATTCATTCCTGGTGGTTTCACCAATCAGATTCAGGCAGCATTCCGTGAACCTCGTCTCCTAATTGTTACTAATCCTACCAATTACAAAAATGTCTTATGTCCTGTTATCGCTCTTTGCAACAATGATTCACCTTTGAGATTTGTTGACATTGCTATACCTGGAAGCCATTATATACTGGAACGCGTAAAGCTTGATTAATGTAATAATTAATGAATTTGATTTGATAACCTAGTAGTGACTATTGTATGGTGTATTTCTATTTTTATCCCCATTACCACATTGTTATTGTGATATAATTATGAAATGTTTGCACACATAGGTTTACATTACACGAAATATTTGTTTTATTATAGTTCTATGTAGGTCAGCGATGCAAAAATAATACCACATTTGTTGGGTTTATGAGACACTGAAAATAAACAGAACTAGTTTTGAGGGAAAATCAGTGCACACATTGCTATGGAGATTTGTTTAATGACAACAATGTGATTTCGATAACACTACACACAGAGGAATTTAGTCTTTTATTTGCAATATTTTTGTTTTCAGAAGGACTAAACATTGTTTAACAGTGTGCGGGAAGGATTATCCTTTGAAAATGATGAGTTTAAAAAAATAGGTATTGAACAGAGGCTCCTGATGAAGGTAGGTTGCCTCCTCTAGACACGAACATCGTGAGCAATTCAAATCCGGAGGAAGGCTGGTTTTTGCGGAGTATAACTCATATCTGAACTCGGGCCGATTAAGAAACGTGCTTACGGAACTCAATGGGTGGAGTGTCTGTCCAGCAAGCGGAAGATGCGTGGTGTAAATCGTGCCATAGGTCAGTTTTTTCTGATTTCTAAATGCGAATTTGTGGGTAACCATTGTTAGGTGTCATTTTTTTTTCAATTTTCAACTATATATATGCCTCTGGAGGTATGTCATTGGCATGTCTAAGTCTGATTAGTCCAGATGATGCTATCTAAGGCAATCAGAACTAGCCACGCCAACCAGTGGAGTATAAATAGCTATCAAAGGGACATATTCGCCAGTTCATCTGAAGACTATTAAAGATAGTAAATAAATTGAAACGGGAGAGGGAACTTTTTCGCTGTTCTCCCCCCCCCCCCCCCCTCTCATGTGGATCTATTCCTGCTGCGTGAAAAATAGTGAACATTTTCCAGATTAAATTCATATCTGATTTCGTAATTACCACTTGGTTAACGAATCTCTGATTCATATCCACATAATATTTCTCAATTATATCGAAAATTATAGCGAAACATGAATCCTATATTGCAATTTTCTTGTAATCAAACAATTACATAAAAATTTCTAAATATACGCCACAAATGAATGAACAATTCAATCGTTAAAATTGATTTACTACTCTTATTTTCATTTTTGTCATGCTCTAGTTATTTCTAGCACTTTTCAATGGCATTGCATCTCTGAGGAGAAGTAATAATGAAATTTGTATCTTTGAAAATTTTTCTACGTGCGACACATCGTGTAAAAATTGTAATAGCGAACAATGTTTGATATGAAAATGACATTTTTACTTCTCGCGCCAATAGACTGGTGGTTTTTTAGGTGTCTTTCTTGGAGTGTATAGCCCAAAAATCCGTATGACTCATTTCTGTCTGTCTGTCAGTCGTCTGATGTTCGACAATCGTTGGCCTCTTCATAAAATGGAAAGTATAGATTTGATCTTGATGAAATTTTCACAGTAAAAGTGCAAGTACTGTCCACACAAAATATTTTTCTGATGTTAATATTTGTCTTTAATCAGTCTTTTCTGTATTTACACAGTTTGCAGAAGCTCCTTTCCACCTGGTGGTGTCACGCAACAACGTAGGTAGAAGATTGCTTGTCTAGGCAATGTGAAGTCGAGGTCAGTGAGCGGTTGGAGTGTAAGCGATTCAGAGCGATGGAGGGCGTGAACGAGAGCGTACCTTACAAGATATCTAGAATCGACTGATTTTCGCGGCGTAGTAACACAGAGACGTCAGCCCTGAATGCTGGAGACGGGTTTCGAGCCCTGAGATGTTTTAACTTTTCTCTCTATTTGTCCTTTGTTTATATGCCAACGGATGCGCACCCATCCGCCTAGACTTCGCGACAATCTTCGTGAATGGAACGTCAACATTCCTACGCAACACACCTGTCAGATGGCATATTTCTTATCCACCGCACATACACGAAGTTCCATGAAAACTCCGCTACTCGGAATATATCCTGGCATATCACCTTATTTAAGCCGACAGCACGTTTCAGTTCCCACAGATAGAAATATATCCATTCGTCTCCTCGTCTCTCGTAGAATTTCATCTAGCAACCAGTGGAGCTTTCCATACAAGTGGTCTGGTCAACAAGTGCAACTTAATAGTTTGATATTGTAGCGAACATTGATGACGTCGTCAGTTTCCGTTCTTTACGTCTTCCGATATATTATGATGTCTAGATCACGAAAATCTCCTTTCAACCTGCCTGCCTTTTCACCACTTAATCTCGGTAACTGCTGCATAGATTTTTAATGGAGGCAGATTAATAAGTGGAAATAAATTACCAAAACATCTCGGAGAATATTTTCAGTGTTTTTCGAGTTTCAAATACTTATAAATAGTTATCATATCATCATATGTGTGTGTGTGTAGATAGTAGAATGATAATATGCAATTTGTAGCGCAAATATAGTGTTGTTGCTGAAATAAATTTTTCTTAATTCTAAATGACGAAATCTGTCACTTCCCACACAAGTAGAATATCTTGGTCGTGCGGCTTCTATTGATTCTTGATCTGTTCTGAAACTTTCAGCAACGGTATAGCGTCCGACAAAAAAGCAAACTCTTCACTACACTTCACTTATCGAGTTTGTAACTCCTTCAAAATACCTCAAGGTCGAGACAACTTGTCCAGCACTACCCATTCTTTTGTATACAATTAAGTTTCTGTTTTACATTTCATATGATGGCAAAGAAGCTTGAACTGCATCTCGCTGCTCTTGCAGGTTATGATTTTTTCACATTTCTGTGAGATGTTGAGTAACTGAAATAGCCAATAATAAATGTAGCCTTTTTCTATTTTCTCTTCTCTTGATGTAGCATCATTCAATAGTAATTGTAAAGGAAGCGCCAACTTTATAAATCGCTATCAGAATCGGAATCGTTACATCCCTACAATTAATCATAGTCTAGCCTGGAATTTTTTAGCCAACCCACTCACGATATGTTTCTTAAGATATTCAACGAGATCAGCGATAGCAGCTACGAAAAGATTGGCGTGTAAGTACTTCATGTGTAAAGTTGTCTAAAGAGACGTTTAGAACATCTAAATCCTTAAAAATTTCCTTTTTTGTCAAAAATCAATTATATAAATTCTCGTAGAAGTTGTTGTGTTATTAATGTAAATAAATGAAAGTTTCAAAAAAATTATAATATTATATTTCATATAAAATACTTTTCATTCCATAAACAGAATGATGCATGAAGGTCGTTTCCTATTCGCATCCTCTACTGACTAAACTATCCGGTGAACTCTAACTCCGCGCGGCGCCGCGTCTTGTCTCATTCGAGCAGTCAAAGTTTTTCATAGAAAAGGAAAAACTGGAAGATAGGGTATTCGTCTACTGCGGGAGCTTGAACCTACGGTGGAGACTGCAGAGATCTGTTAACGGAGGTAGTCCGTTCACCCTCCAGCCATACACGCAAAAAACAGCCGCAGCATCATCATAGAGGACGTCGACCTTAAAGGTCAAATCGATATATAAATATGATGTTCTCAATGTAATTTCTTGAACGAATCCTGATGTTGCCTCTTGAAATAACGGATTTTAGTGTTGTAGCACATAAAATCTATGATTTCAAAATTTTCCAATATAATTCACAAATTTTCAACTGCATGTGAAATATAGAATCAAGCCACTTGACGCTAGATAGGGTTTTCGTAATTATTCATTACACTTATTCAGGTACAGGAATCTGACAAATTAGAGTAATAGAGTAACCTGCTGCAACCCAGGGGCGTATATCTATATTACAGACTTCTAATTCCGGTATCGATGGATCAATTCCTGAAACAATGCTTTTATAACAAAATTCCATTGAAATCCGATCGGCTGCCAGCCAATTTAGGTTCTTTTCCGCTCCAGGAAATTGTATTCTCCAGAACAGCTACTGCTACTCTACAGGCCCAGATCACACCATCGCTGGAGTACTGCTCGCATATGCAGGAAGCTTCTGGACACAATCCAGAAACGGGCAATACGTTTAGTGGTTGCGCCTGACCTGACATAGCGACTTCAAGCATCGAAGAAGGGAGCCGGATCTGTCTATTCTATAAAAAAATATCAGGGCAGATGATCGACCTAGCTATCTCGCGAACAATGGAGGAGCCCAAAGGGCGCATTCTCACCAAGTCCAGCTTACAACGTCTTGAGCGAATCTCTTCCCAGTCATTCTTTTGGAGAATCTAGGTGTTGTAGGATGAGCTACTGGGGCTTTGTTCCTCTATGGTTGCAATCTACAGTGTTTTAACGTAAATGTGAATTGATATTTTTCCTTTGGCAGCGCTTAAGAGGCGTAATAGACCTTTGCGTGAGGCTTTCTATAGACAAAGGCAGAGACAAACTGCGATGGAAATGAGCGGTGGGGTGTCCATACAAAGTCAAAATTAGAAAAACAGGGAAAAAAACTGGTAGTCGGGGGATTCGAACCCACACCTCCGGTAGTCCGGGACGTTACCTTAACCATTAGACCACACTACTCAACTGGTATTTGGATTTACGAGAAATATGTGTGATTCATTTTTCCCAGAATTTATAAGCAGCTGATATCTAGGTCCGACATCTAGAGGCAAGCTTGATTGATTCAATGCTCGGACGAAGTCTGCCAGTGATGGAACTTCTTTGGGTTCCAATACCACTACTACCACATTTCTTCTCTGCTGTTATTATGATGAGTATCCTCCGAGCCTCATTCTATCAAATTTTTCAACTTTTCACAGTGCTCCGCCCAAGGTCTTCATTTGGGTTCGCTTTTTCATGCTTCAGGTCATCAAGGGAGCCTGGATTTCACATTTTCCCTCGGGGCCGGATTTTCTCTCGACGGGCATTTGTTTTTATGTACAAGATGTCTCCCTCTCAGGGATGATAGTTCAGAATATTTTACTTTTAATATGTTAATCATTATGTCTCAAGAAGTTTGTTACACAACGGCAACATCGCAATACCACTGCGTACGCAATAGGACATTTTTAGTTATGTATCTATCTCGTTCTCTTCCTCAATATACGTTGTGTTGAGCAGACGCATTTTCCTATTTTGTTGTCATCATTTACAATTATTTTAACTATTCACAATTATACAGTCGATATGAAGTTGCTAGGGCGTCTATTTTCCCTAACACTGATTACTCTTTTTTCATTGGGATGTCATGAAACATCATCTAAAGATACTATCTTATTTCGATTTTTTTAGGATTACAATAATTTCCTCACGTAGTGATGTGAGAAGTAGAAATCATTTAGGGCATTGTCATCAATTGATTAACTGTGCGTCTGACACGGTTCTATACAGGTATTTCATGACCAACAACTATAGCCCCCCGCTATCCCATGCAATGATGCTGACCTCAACCGGTATACCATTTCTCTGCAAAATCGAAGACGGGTTATTCAAAGATTTCCGGTGCCCCTTAGACCCCAAGCCAGGTGGATCTTCCTCGAGGCCCCCCTCGTGTCGGCACAGACTGTATAGGTAATGATGATAGTGCTGAAGGGGGTTACGAAACGTAACGCGGTCGTGCCGGCGAAAGTTATACCATGCGATTAGCATTTAGCAAGCCGGGCACTAAATATTTGGAGTGCGGTTTGGCGTTCACAGATATTAAGTCGTACAACAATGATTATAATTATTGGGTCAGATATTTGCGTATCGATTTTCCCGTCTGGTGATCGTAAATTGGCGGTTGGGATGATATAGGGCGGGAAGGGTTATCGGGGGAATTAATTTAAATTACCTAACGATCGGTGAATTTACCGATGTAACGCGGTGATGCCGATTCAAACGTTTATATACAAGGCCAACGTGGAGAAGGGGTTTGCGATCTCGAAGGCACTTATTTCCAAAATGCTACGCACGGAAGACTCAGATTAATACCTTGACAAGGAAATCATTGCTGGTCTACCAGGTTGTAGATATGGAGAGACGCTCATTACTCAAGTGATCTTCCATCAAGCTTTTGTGGATTGAAATATCCTGCCAGGATCATGTTGCTGGTTGTCCCAGAAGCTGACAGGATATCTTGCGCTCAAATTAATTGCACTCACCGCAACAGTCACTACTATTCATTTCAGGAATACTGCTGTATGTGGATTGATACGCTCCAAAGTACTTCCTGATGCTTCTGGACTTAATACAGAAAAAATCTAGTTTGATCTGGTGGACCCGCCTGACCTTACACAGGACCTCCACAGTCTGGAGCGTCGAAAGGGAAGTGGCTGTTCAGATTATATAGATTTTACAATTTTTGACCGTGGTGTCAATAGTCATCAGTACAATTATTGTAACCAGACAGCCCAATGTGCGCATCCTCGAATTTCACACTTTCAAAAATCATTCTTCGAGAATCAATTTTGATAAAATTTTATTTTCTCGCAAAGCTTCTGGAGCGCAATAGGGCGAGATTATCTATTCAAGAAATGTGCATTGCTTCACAGATAATCTCTTACAAGCAGAAAGCAATCGCAATCCAGAAGAGCTGTGAGAGGATAAATATCTATTCGCATTGACCTTGAAAGTCTGTAAACTGTACGAGGGACACGCTAAAAGTCTTCAGATATTCCTAATCTATACAAGTTTAAGCAAGTTTGAGCACGCAGCTATTTTCTCTAAAGTTGCAAGTGCTTACACGCAAAGGCAGCGTTTGAATAGTTCAGTAGTTGCCTTGCCACGGTCTCGAATGCACCTAAGTGTTGGCCGAATTTTAACGTGAAAATGGAACCGGGTAGTTGCGATTTTCGAGCCATGATTGGGCTAAGTTTATGCTTGAAAATTTTCATAATGAGCACAGTAAAAACACTTTTAATATCGTAACCAGGGACGAAACATAGTTATATCATTATAATCTCGAAACAAAACAGCAGTCATTAGTTTGGTACCTTGAAAGTGAGCAGCCTCCAACGAAAATTCGTCGTTCCAAGAGTGTTGGAAAAAAAATGGTCGCATCTTTTTTCTAAAAGAGAATACATCACAACGGTAACCTTGGAAAATCAAAGGACAGTTACTTCTGAATGGTATATAACCAAATGTGTTCCTGTAGTTTTCCAAGAACTATGCAAGAGCCGTCCCCAAAGACTGATCTGCGGGGTATTCAATGGCACCATGACAACGCTCCCGCCCACAGCGCCGTTAGAACACTCGATTTTTTTGCTGAACAGGGTGTCACACTGTTGCCTCACCCACCCTATTCTCCGGACCTAGCTCCGTGCGACTTCTTCTTATTTCCTAAGATCAAAGAAAAGTTACGAGGTCGCCATTTGTCCACCAAAAAAGAGGCAATCGCTGCATTTGGGGAGGAAATTAGCAACCTTTCAAAAGGACGTTGGTCACAAGAATGTATTAAGGTAAGGGGAGAATATGTTGAAAAAACAGAATAAAGTTTTTAAAAAAAAACCTTGTAGTTTTTCTGTATCTAAAAACTTTCGGCGTGGCCCTTGTACTTGCCTCTATGTTCAATGCATGCAAGTCAGTATTCCGGCACAATGGAATGCAAAACGGAAGTATGCCAGCCAAGTTCAGACCGCAATAATCCCTGATGGCAACCGCGTGGAGATTCTAGAAGGTTCGTTTTATATGAGTAACATTGTGGAGACGCCAGACGTTATGCATAACTATAAAGCCGTACTCTGTGACGAAAAATGCCACCTTATGCGTCTGAAGCATCATCAAATGGAAATATAAATGGTATTAAGGAAGTGAGAATATCACAAATGAATCTTGCACTGCATCGTTTTACTTTCAGGCGGATTTGGTCGTAAGGCATGGAAAGAATTGGAATGGTTTCAGAATGTCCCACGTTATGGAGATATGATATACAAATGGTTAGATTATTATTAATAATGATAGAAGTGAAACAGGTAGGAAAAAACGACGCATTTTCTTCGTGCTTCACGTAAAATTCAATCACAGTCTTCATAAATAAAGTGATACAACGTGCACGTGCACGTGCAATACAGAGTCAACTGTTATTATTTAAAATACTAAATTGAACATTTCTCATCATTCAAGATCCCTGTTCAGTTGAAAACCTGTCAAAACAGATCGAACTAGTACTACCGTACATCGTACAAAGATAACAAACTTTATTCAGATAAAAAGTTGTGTAATTATCACACAGTTTCACAAATAAAACTCTTGCTTTTAGTGACACGTTTCGATTCCTATTAAAATCATCGTCGGACTATCAGATTATCTACATGATGGAAGAGTTTGACCAAGTAACAGCATCAACAATCTACATGAATAATTTTATTATTGGCAACGCTGATAGTAGAATTCTCTATGCTTCCCCAGTGTTATGCAATTGTTGCAGTGACAATATAAATGATTAAATGCCTCACTTTGTATAATTAACACAGATCGATTAAAATTTCCGATAATGTTCTCATTTTATGTACAGAGAAGAGCATTTTCCTCATAATACTTCCAGACTGGTGCATTGGTAGTAAAGAGTGAGTAAAATAAGGTTCCAGGATGCACTCACTTGGTAAAACTCGGCCGACATCGAACCAAAAAGAATTCAGTTTCCCAGCCACCAAAAGTACAATGGATCTGATTTGACTGAATCAACCCATATCCAAGTGTAGAAATCCAGGTCAGAATTTGCATTTTTCCCACAAAAACTGATACCTGATATATTGCGCAGTAGCAGCAGCACCCTTGAATTTTAAATGAAGTTCAGTTCGAGTCGTAATGCAGTTTTCTTATACTTTGTATGCAAATGCGCGAAAATGAGACTCAAGGGATCACAGGAAAAAGTTTGTTGCGCCAAATATGAAGGTAAAACACACGTGTCGCCTTTCCTGGTAGACACGGTTTGGCAAGAGGTGATTGAAATTTTTTTTAGAACCAAACCATTTTCAGCATGAATACATAATCCTTACCTGACAAAAACCCAGCATTCAATGCATTGACAAAATATTTTCTGATATAATATTCTTATAAGACGAGAAAGTATTGAGAGGATGAAACATTTTGGCTTTGGAATAATACAATTTTGATGTTTTTTTTTTGGGAGTTTCCCTCAACGCAACGCTTAGATAAGGTCGCCAAATAAATACATTCGTCGAGAACAAAAAAAAATATTAAATTAGGAATAGTGGCCAGATAAGGTAAACATAATCAAAAATTTGATTTCGGACTTCCATTGTCTATAAAATTTTTGAGTATCACTTTTATAGACAATGGAAGTCCGAAATCAAACTATTGATAAATCCACCTTGTCTACAAGTTTCTAACAACAGTAAACATAATGTTACGTTTAAGAATTTTTATTCAAGATTCACAAATTATCTAGGTAGGTCTCGTGAACAGTCAATTTAACAGTCCGATTTATGAAACTTAGTGTAACGTCGACACAATTCAACCATAATGGAATTGCTTCATCAAGTAAGAGTATCTACAATCTACTAGTGATATTCACGTCATAAAAATAATTACATCATTGCATAATAGCAGCCAAAGCAAACTTTGATTCATCGCGTTTTGACTAGCCGATAATTAAAACCAGACATTTTTACTAAATTCAACAAAACGCCAAACAGGCTGGGTCTCCCAGTCTAGGAAAAGTTTAATAAACATCCTTCAAACCTACAGACCCAAGCTTTCTTATAATTTTTTCTTGAATACCAAATAAAGGGGGGTGATCGTTATCTTTTGACTGTATCTTGCATTTTAACCTCATAGAATAAGAAACTTTGAATTTGTGGAATGATGAAATATTGCGTTCAAATTTTAAAAACCATGCATACAATAGCTTCAATTTCGAAACCAAATACTGTTATCTAGGATATAGTTGATCAACTAATATCAATACCATTTTAGTATTCAAAATTTTTTACGTCCAAATTTTTTATTTTGATAAAGTCTGCGTAGGCAGCTGCAACGTCATTGAAGTTTTTTTACGTAAACAAAATTGCACAAAATAAACATATTTCAAATGATAATAGGTAGGTGAAAGCAAGATAAACCTCCAGGTAACCGCAAAATATCTGGGGGTGAGATATATTGACTGTCTCCTCAGAATCCGATGGGGGAGAATATCAACCTAAGATATGTGTCGCTCCATTTTCACCCTTCTATTTGGCCGCGCGTCATATGACGCGTGTATGGAACTTCGGCGACGCCGATGCCAAGGTTGTAGACAAAGCCTGTCGCGTCACCGCGACGCTTATCTACCAAGGATATCTCTTTGGAGCCAGGAGTGCCAGGAGCATCTATATCCTTATCTTTCGCGGTCTGTCACTAGAGGCGCTAAGGCGAATGGAGGAAAATGTTATTCGATTCCATCACTGGCTAATTGATATTTTTCAATTTGTGAGATATACGAGTACAAAGAAATCCATGTAAAATTTGAGCGTTTTTTAGATATATGGAGAATTTGTAGCCAAATATATCTATTTTTATTGTGAAAAGTCTCATAAACATTGTCTTAAAAACGGCCTGTAGATGGCACTGATCTGTTGAGTGATTCTTCAGCTCTGCTTCACACGAAAAGCATCCCCATTTTTCGGCGCTTTCATCACAAAGAGACATTTTCCAATTTCTCGATTCATCATCCGTTAACTGTGTAAAAACTGATTATAGACACAATTTTGAAATGATAAACATCTACAAAAGTAGTCAGATTTAAGAGTGGATGTTTCGCACTTCATCTCTATCTTCTTTGGCGTGATGTAACCCACGTCTACGAACTCCGTCATTTCAATAACGTCCTAAAAGGTTTTTTGTCCGAGAAATTGATTGAATCATCATGATAGATTAAATTGCTTTGAGAAAATTTTCCTCGTAACCGTGAATTGTGAAGCAACAAAATAATTCAATTTTGCATAACCGATCCGGAAGATCAAACTTTATATAATTCCTTCGCATTTCCTTCATACTCCTGCGAAACTAAGTGAATTAGTGTACAGCGCTTATATTCTTTTGTTTACTTGAACCAGATTTTGCAGATCAAGGTCGGCCTTGTTTTTCTTCTCTGCTCCGCCTCGTTCTTTTTTCCCATGAAGAATCAATCGGTGTTTTTTGTATGAACTTATACTAGAATCTATCCACCTGTATGTTATAATTATCCACGTTTTGAATGATACGTTCCATTAAATTTGGAATTTTGAGCTCGATACTTGTAATCATTTATGTCACTAGATATGAGATTTTGTTTAACGAGTGTGCTTTCGATATTATAATGATGCACATATTAAGCAAAATATTGTTTCATAACGCGATTGAAACTATATTTTTCTGTCTTATCTTGTACTACGCTTGAGGTGTGAACCACTGTTGAGCAAAACTGACACATATATCACTCCTCTTCCCCAGTAATAGTTGATGAATACTAATATAAAATTTCAAATCACAGTGACTCCACAGAAAATGAATCAGCCAACTGGAGTACGAATATGGAATCAGCAGTGGTCAATCAAGCATGTATATAGAATTCATACGTTTTTCCCAAGCCCCTCCCTAACGGAAAAGGGTCCATCGCCCCCAAGCGCGTCGCTTTCTGCGGCATCATCCTAAATCGCTTCCCGGAATCCTCGAAACCCTTTACCCGTAACTAATTAAAGCTAGGGTCACAAAGCGGCGCACAAAGCTACGCTTCTGCTGATCCCCAGCGTGCACTTGCCCTCTCACGTGCCTGCGGGTAGAAAATAGAAGAAAAATAATCTTCGTAGACCAGTAACATTTATTCGTAATAATGTTCAAAACCTACGACGTACATTTTTGATTGAGGAAAATAATAATTTTTTGTGCGTACGGGGGTCGAACCCGTGTCTCCAGCATTCCGTTCTGCTGCCATGCTGTGAGCGGCTACGGTGTCAACACCGAGTGCTGGAGACACAGGTTTGAGTCCCGTCCGCATCAAAAAAAATATGGAATTTTCTCACTCCAAAATTGCAATCTTTAGTAATAGTTGAACAAGACCAATTTCATTCAAATCTGGTGACGGCTAAATTTGAATCCAAGAATCCGTACTGAAACGTTTGCCCATGTATGGAATCGTTATAGAGCAGTATAGTAGTAGTATAGATGATCTATGGACAAGGATATCATCTAGTAGCAGTTGGACCAGTCAAGAAAAGGAAGTACATGGAAGAGTACATCAAGTACGGATTTGCTGTGAAGGATGGGAGTCACGCCCTCCATTTTCTTCATTTCAAAAAGAAAGCGCCATATAAATTTTTTTTGAAAACCACAGATCTAGATAGTTAAGATATACCTACAAAACATTTATTGTTTTGCACGAATATATAACATTCAATGTTTTGATGAGATAGTACCATACCGTCTATTACTAGCATGGGCAGTAAAATGAGGATTAAATTTGAATGCTAAAATCGGATAACATATATTTGTAGTTTTGTATACGTTTTCTTGATAGACTAGCCGAACTGGACTATGATGAAAATACCAGCTAGGCGGAAGGGTAGCTATGTCGCTGACTAGCTTTAATCATTCGACGTCACAAAGGAACCCCGTTTTTTCGACAAGTGCCAAAGGAATCGATTTTCTCCCTACTCTTGTATTTTATTTTATGTTTCGGTCCCCCGCATTTGGAGCTCATTTTGTCTAGACAGAGATCTTTTATTCTTTTTCAGCTGCTGGTAAAACAAGATATGATGAACTACCCCCACAAACTAGTGCATCCCTTTTGTGTTTGTTGTAGAAAGGTTAAACTAATGAGGTTCGTTGGTCCTTATTGAAGTTACCGTTTCGTTTTTTGTTTATCCTCTTTTTGTGTTTCTCCCTTAAAAAAATAAGAAAACACTCTTACCTTTTCTATTTGAAGAATCGGGGTGTACCTCGACATACTTTCAGATTGATATCACTACTTTTTTGTAAAATATATCAAGTGACAGCAACAGTTAGTATTATAGCATGAGTGACAGTTATTATTTATAACTTTGACCA
This sequence comes from Bruchidius siliquastri, assembly GCA_949316355.1. Classification (NCBI taxonomy): domain Eukaryota; kingdom Metazoa; phylum Arthropoda; class Insecta; order Coleoptera; family Chrysomelidae; genus Bruchidius; species Bruchidius siliquastri. Next base: position 36,050,068 of record OX438533.1, on the reverse strand, counting down.
TGCCCTTAAATGAGACGGAACCAAAATTATGTACGGATACAGTTTGAATTAACTTTTAAAAAAATTCTTCGAGACAAAAGTACTACGCAATAAATTAAAACATGTAAAGAGTTGATTCTATATTATTTGTATTTTGCTGATAACTCCGCCGCCATTGTATCAATATTCAAAAATATTGCTTCATAACATCAAATTACATCAAAATCGCTACATGATTTCCTGAGGTTACTAAGTGACAGAAAGAGAGAGACAGACCCACAGACAAACAGACAACCAATCGTCAGAAATGAGTGATACGAATTTTTGTAATTTAGACGTCATAAATTCGCATTATCGGACTAAATCCCCAGCTTATGCCTGGGAAGTAAAAATAAATGATTCAAGACGTAGATGAAAAATTAAACGTTTATAAGCGATCGATTCAGCTTACAGCTTCTCATCCGAATTTTTTGTCGAACGAGTTGGAGGACATTCCCTTGTGGAATACGAGCCACCTTCGAAGCAAGAACTTTAAGGGTAGACAGAGATTGTCAGAATTAGCTAGAATGTTGCCGTCTTCTAATGCCTGTCTCCAAAGTTTCAAAGAAACCATCATACCCTATGCTCTGAGCGTAGCTCGTTAAGATGTATTCAATATACTTTGGTTGAATTTCAGGACGCTCACTAAGCCGACACGTGTCATGATGTTAAAATAGGATTTCCACAGAACGTGTCAGTTCTTCTGGTCCAGTCATCATAGCCTCATATGATAATTTTTCGTTTCTTTTTCAAGCAGAAAGTTATTCATTAGGTGTTGGTTGAAATTTGTAGACACTGATACCCAAATTGGTCGACGACGATCTACGAAAGGTCCATGTGGGCCACAAAACTAATTGGAGTCCACGATCTATGCAGGTTGATACTTCTAATTTCAACTTTTCATTAATGAAAGGAAATTGTAGCGCAAATCTAAGCACAGTTTTGGATTATGCGGATTGTTTTTCACCGGATAGGGTGGAACAGAAAAGGGGAGCGACTATTTCGCCCCATAATGGTGGTTGAAAACGTCGTTTGGAAATCGGTAAAAATCGACACATATCTGAAAAAATCAAGGCATATATTATATGCCTTAATTTTTAAGTAAAACGAAAACCTGGGGAATCCCTGGAGGCATGTACTTTATCTCCCTTGATCCCCCCTGACCCGTTACACTTTTCTATTGATCATGATCATATCAAAGATCCTTCACTACTCACTGGTGCAATTTTGCTGATTATTTTTGTTATCTACTACACATAACATATTTGAAATTTGATGCTGTATTTCATTAATAAAAGACAATGAAAACATATTTAACTTTTAACTCAAGTAAGGAGGGAAACAGCTTTACCTTCATGGCACTTACCTGAAAATAATAAAAAATTATTATAATAAGGAAAGTAAATACATATTTAAACAGTCATATCTCGGTCAAATAGATAGAAAGTAATTTCCTAGACTAGATAGAAACTTTTATTATGTATCATAATTGCTAAGGTCGTCCAAAGTTGAAATGATTCAAACGCTAATATATTTGCTTTTTATTATGATAAATTATGTGATGTTAATTACGAAAGTGAACGGGTTTTTGTAGTATCATTAGAATCCAAGCACTATTTTCTATGATTGAATAACTGTATTGAAATTAATTTTTTAGTTGAGGAAGTGCCTTCCCATTTTACACTGATTGTATAACTGTAATGTGCAAGACACTGTTACAGACTTTACCTTCAGTCGTGTAAAAACTGAAATCGATTTCCATTAAGAACACTGTCATACATCCTAAGAGGTATTGATAAACATCTAGCATACAATATAAAACGCCTTGAGACGCAAGATTGTATTTAACAAAATCACCTTCAAGTCCAAAACAAAGCTCAGATTAGATCACAGATTATATTGGTTGCCTTCGGTGGTATAGGGTCTAAGGGTCTTCTAGTTTCTCATTCATATAACCTTTAACCTACAAGTTAGCCTACGTGATCCACATTAGAGCAGAGCAATATAACTTCATGGAAAGTCGTCTTGAGTTGCCACACTCGACATATTATCTGGTGTGGCATGAAGAACTGCTACTCTACAAGGCTCCGATTAGACCACCACCATCACTGAAATACTGGGCTCCAACGCACTCCCTGAAGCTTCTGGTCTAGACAAGATGTCCTCTACATAGCTGTATGAAATGTGCAATGTAAGGAGGAAGGTCAAGTATCAAAGAAATACAATAAAAGAAAAACTGTAAAAGTTTTACAACGTTCAAAACTTTCCATAAAAATAATTTATGTACTGGGAATGACAGTTCAATTATCGTTTACAAAATTTATAGGAGTTAGGCAACTAAATAGAAGCCCAACAATCCACGTAATAGACCTACAAAATGATTACCGCATACATCGTTTCGGCGATCAAAAACTTCTATTGGAATGAAAGTATAAGTAGTCTTTCAAACAGTTCGAATTACTATTTTTTAGGTATTTATTTAACTCACAGAAAGAGACGCGATTTTCTCTATCGTAAATGTCACGCAACTTTTCATTCAAATTTGGTATTTCCAGCTGCAAATTTTACAGTTATTGACACTTATATTTGTTGCTGTAGGAATAACGTGAGCTCCATCGAAAGGGTAGGGTTTTGTCACTACAATCACAACAGTATTCTGGTTATTTTGTATAATTCATGACATAATTTGCCATTATTATGAAAAGTTTGATTTCGGACTTCCATTGTCTATAAAATTTTGAGTATCACGACGTTTCGATTGATATGTTCAGGTGAACTGAAGACGATTGAAGATAGCATATCAATCGAAACGTCGTGATACTCAAAATTTTATAGACAATGGAAGTCCGAAATCAAACTTTTCATAAATCCACCTTGTCTACAAGTTTCAAACAACAGTTGCCATTATTATATCCTACTTACATTTCAGTTTTCCTGTTATAACTAGTATTATACCCTATACTTAAATACAGCATTTGCGTGAATACAGTGCGGAATTACTCCTTTCCATGTCGAGACCTTTCATAAAAATAACTTAACCCTTGAAAAAACAATGATACTTATATGAAGCTAACCTTTAGGTTATAGCCAGTATTACCGTATACAATACTGCAAATTTATTTGAAGTATTTCGTACTGCTGGATATCGCATCTGAAAGTGATCCAAGGGTTCTATCATTCTGCATTCTGCACGAGTCGCCACTAATTAAAGATACATAAAATACATTTCCATTTATCAATCTATATGCTACGGCGAAATTTTCGTGGAATAATTTCTGTAAAACTACATTTTTCCCGAGAAAACTTGAATACGTAATATGATGAAGCAGCAAGACCACCAAACATGAATGTCTGTCTCGCCTAGACGCTCGTCAGTGTGTTTTCAATGTTATTTTTAGACAACTAAGTAATCTACGATCATAGATGCGAAAAGATATTTGCTGCCGTGTGTACCTATGTAAGCTTCATTCTAACTTCAGCACAGAAATTCTATTTGGAGCTGAACATTTCGTTATTCACTTCTGACCGTTCGTGAAACGCTATATATTTCGATCCCCGACCACCATATTACGTTTTGCGGTTTTCCCATTTATTTTTGCAAACGCTAGCAAGCAACATGTGCATGAACTCCGTTGTTAAAGTGGCCTCAAATGTTACGCAACTGTCAGTCTTATGGTTTCCAGTGTCTGAATTTCTATTATTAGTGTGTTGTGGGTAGATACACATTTCTATTTAATTGTTATAAACTCGCATTAAAATTTCTGGTGTCAACATCAGCTCCTGAGTGTGGCTTGAGGGCAATTTTAATTATCATACGGATGTCATCAATTCAAAAATTACCTTTTATGTTGTGTTTCCTTTTGTTTGAATTTACCGTGAGCATAAGGGAAAAAAATACGTATAGTTCATAAAAATTAGCTTTCTAGAGGTTCATTCATTCATTCTCCGTAAAATGGACGTGTCCTTGAGGTCCAAGTCATTAAACACCAGATGTGTTGATCACTCCAAAATTCCTCAATTTTATACCACAGGAACAGAGCGAAAAAGTTTAACTTCAGCGTCTTCTTTTCGCAGTATTCTCTAAAACAAAATTTCTGGAACTATTCCGAATCTTATTATTTTCTCTAAACTCAAAGATGAGGCGGGCAGATGCTGTACAAATGCTGAAGTACTAGAATGAATCAGAAAACAAGATAAAGTTGCGATATCTGAGTCATGTGATGAAGAATGGAGAAATACACTTTGTGGCAGATAATGATTCAAGACAAGATACAGAGAACGAGAAGCAGTTCCTTATTGAGCAATTTTTGAAAGTGGTACAGATACTCTGTTGAGTTGTTTAGGGCCGCAGCATCCAAGATAAATTCAGCTGTGATATCAGCCAACGTTCTGAAAGGAGATGGCACTCAAAGAAGAAGAAGAAACTGCATCAAGTATGAACAGTGTAGCCTGATAGTTGCTCCCGAATAATGAGAGCAGTATTCCAGACCTGATCTTATCTGAACTTTATACAAGAATATTTGATGGTGAGAAGCAATTCCTAACTCTTTTCCCAGCAGATGATATGTTTAATAGATAATGTCTCAAGAAGGCAGTAAACCTATCAAGCTCCAGAAGCATTATTAGATGATACATTGATGTCGCATCTTCAATGGTCTCCAGGTAAAAACATGCTTCCGATGCTGTTTTTATATACCCCCCCCCCCCCAACTCAACGTGCACCGCGCTTCTGCTGGTGATACTCCGCTACAGTACCTCTTCCACCAGCCGTCTCGGATATTCATTCCTAATCCTCCAGTCTTCCGTTAATCAATTTAATACGATTTACTTCATTCCATTCTACGCCTTGATGCCCGTTTGTTATCCGTTTCTCAAGACAATACCTCGAAACTGCATTAATCTCTCCGCGAAAAAACTTATCAAGTCTAACTTCTCTGCCTACGGTACGTCTTTGTCTTGTTCATCACGCCCGCCCAAGCCTTTTTTCCCAGAAAACTTCTTTATGGGCTGACGGATGTCGCTGGGTCACTAATCACGCTAAAAAGTTTAAATGTGAAATTTTGGCGAGTCAGCTTAATAGGTGGATGGTAATATTAAGTCCCTGAACGATAAATCCTTGTTATCCGGACAAGAACAAATTGCCTTGGGATCTTTTCGACGTACCCGGAGACGGGTTTGCTTCAAATAAAACCCCTTGTTGTATATTGATTGATAATAACCGTGGAAGGTCTAAAATGTATGCGGAGTTGGAATTTATTGAGTCACTGTTGAAGAAACTAATTAATTCCGATATTCTTCCTTGTTGGAATTCTCAGCTGAGTAAAGTTGGAGTTGTATGCCCCTAAATGATACTAAGAGATGAAGTATACATTTTTACCATACTAAATAACATCTACATGCCCAATATATGACCACTTGCTAATCTGCAAGGTGGAAAAATTGTACAAATTCGCATTCAGAGACTTAGAAAGTAGGTAGTAGTGGAGATTAGAATCAGAGCTGTCGATATTTTCAATTCCGATAAAAAATTTCGGAACTATTGAAAGCTACGAAAAGCAAGCCTCTCAATCAATCCAAACGCTAATATTAGGTACACTTCTTCCGACTCTGAAACTGCGCGCATTCTTAGAAACACAGTCACTTTTTTCGGACTACGTTTTGCTGACAAGCCCCTGCATCGAAAAATCATGATTCCACCACGGATTTTCCGCGATTGGAGAGCTTTATTACTTAAAAATGCTGGCGCTGCGTCTCTAAATACGAACAACGTGCGTAGTTCGGAATTCTAAAAAATAATTGTCAAGGACATTGGCCTTCGTAGCTCTGATGGTAGAGCGTCTTTTCCAGCAGTTGCGTAGGTTGGAAGGTGACGAGGTCCCCCTCCCACAATTTTCAGTGTAAAAAAAATCTTATAGGAAAAACCAGAAATTCCTAATAACATACGAAAATATTTTTTTTTGATTTTTTGATGTATGATTTGAAGCGAATTTCACATATCCAATCCGAGAAGGTTTCATGCCGATAGGGTGATTTTATCCCTACCCCCCTCCGAAAATGTTCTTACTACGCCACCACTTCCCAGCAAGTGGTAGATGTGTGGTTCGAACCCTACCGTAGCTCAGGTTTTTCAGTCCCCCAAAAAAGTTCCAGACAACGCCCGAAAATAATACTTAAAGTGTGGAGAAGACGTATTGTAACTCCGTCGCCAAAGTAGAGATTTTGTATAGTGAAGCAGTATTTCCTCATACTACACCTACATCATATTTCTCCCCAGATTTGATCAAAATCTGAGCAGCTCTTACTGAGATACCATGCTGATAAAAACACCAAAGGACTACATACCGACAGGCAGATCAAATGAAATGAGAGACGTGTATTTTAGTGATTCAGCGTAATTTAATTATCGCGAGCACAATCCTTCCCTCGCCTACGACTTGGAAAGTTAACTAAGCCGGCCGTTCGTAAAGCTATAGAATAGCGCAAAAAGGTCTTTTTATTATAATATTGTGATAGTGCTACTAGATTCTAGGTTCTCATCGTGGGCAATAACGCCCCCTTGTGGGCATTTGAGACTGTCAGTGGGGCCCTCGAGAAAACTGGGGGGTATTGATACCCTATTAGGAGGCGGAGAAGCCTGAAGTCTGAGGATTTTTTTGCTCTTCAGATTATTTGGTTTTACCCAGAGTGCCACGCTTGGGGGGGCTTTAAAAAAAATATGCTCAAAGTGCTCGGTGGGCGAAAAAAAATTGTTTTCCTTCAAATGCTCGTAAAGTCCCAATCAGCAATAATCCTCGAAGTCAACCTACTCTAATCGTTTGCAATATTTGCTGGAAAACAAACACGATCAAAAGATATCAAGTACACTACTGACCCTCTTAACCAGACTGTTCACATCAAAGCAGAAAAAACGTTCTAGATTCCAAAGATAACGTGCTGAGACGTGACACGGAAAAACTTGTGACAGTTTTCAGTCCCTTTCCAAATGAATCGTTTTTATCTGCTCGGCAAAAAAGAAATCCCCGTGAATTTATGAGGACCCTTTCGTGGTGTACGGACTGCCTTCCCAGCTTTGAATTTCACGGTAATTATGTTGAAGCTGCTGAGTGTACCCCCAGAATTTAAGGGATGTTTCTAACGACCGGAAGAGTACATCAAGCAGATATGTACACCAAACGTAACCGGGGGAAGATGGGAGATCGGTATACAAGGGGAAATTAGAAGATAACACAAAATGTGTCTGCATTTTATTAGGAAACGTTACATCAAGATTTCGAAAAGATTGACTTCTCTTATAGCACGTCTTTGCTGGTTTTTGAATTCTTATCTTGAAGGACCATATGGATTCTTCTTTGATTAAAATGTAGTTTCCAAATAAATCCATAATGACAATCTCATATGTTTCGAATCAATGATACTGTGTGACAAGGGGGAACCACCTAGGAAATAATGACTACAATTTGGGGAAACCACCTAGGAAATAATGACTATAGGGAGGTCGGTCCACCTGGGCGTGGTAGTGGGAAACCTTCCAAAGACACCGATATTTTTTCCAGCCGCCTGCGAGTAAGCTCGTCAAGTTCCCAGAACCTCAGTTAAGAAGTGTCGTCGTGATTCAGGATGAAGAAAATCTGGAGCAGCGTTACGCCATTAAATTCTGCTTCAAACTAGATAAAACCGCTAATGATTGAGGACGCCTACGGGGATGCTAGGATGTAGCCATCAGTCGCTCAACACGGTTAGAGTGGAAAAAGCCAGACTGAAGAGGTCTAAGGTCAAATACATGCGCATCTGCTTTCTTAACCATCGTGATGTGGTTCACAGGGAGTTTGTATCCCCTGAGTATAATTATTTTTTCAATTTCAATTAAAATACCCTTGTAGATCGAATCTAGAAAATGCATAGTTTTGACGTATACTTGGGACGCGGCACAACTCTGCGGTATAAACATAAACAACAACCTCACCCATCATCCGCACTTATCGCGGTGTGAGTAAGACGGAAACAGATAATCCAACGTTACCAGCGTTACAAAAAACAATGTTAGTAAAGTTTCGATAAAGTGATTATCTATTTTCTCTTAATTGACGTATGATGAATGGTACAGGAAAAGCTAATTAAATGAGCCTCTAAGAATTATGTCAAATGAAGGTAAGCGGTGTAATGTATCGACGCTGCGGTATTGGACAAGGCGACATCAAATCCCTTGCAGCTTAAATACCAAGTACCATGCTTGAAAACTTTGCCCATAGTCGAACGACCATTTCTCAACATGACCTCACAAATCAAAAAGCAAAACAATTCAAATGTCCCTTCATATATTGTCAAAGCAATCATGCAAACTTTTTTGATGTTTTGATGACGTAATTTTCAATTGAAACGTTTTTCGTAGGTGCTGTGGATTTACTTTATACATATATAATATCCAGCAACTAGAAAAATAACTCGTCCTATAGGTAACTCAGACAACACCTGCGAAGTCCGTTAAAATAAAAGATCATCGAAAACTGTCACCGTATACCATTTAGCATTAGCAAACTAACAAAAATAGTGTGTAGATTGTAGATGCTCTTACTTGGTGAAACTCTTCCATCATGCAAATTAAAAAGATTGTGTAATTAACACACAGTTTCACAAATAAAACTCTCTTTTTTACATAGATGTCTTTTCGATTTATATTTAAATTTGACAATCCGACGATGATTTGAATATAAATCGAAACGCGTCACTGAAAGAAAAAGAGTTTTATTTGTGAAACTGTGTGTTAATTACACAATCTTTTTATCTGATAAATAGTGTGTTCACAGGTATCCGGAAATTGGTCAAGGTTATCATGCTTCCCGAAAATGGTTAGGTAAATCATATCAATAATACGCAGCTTCAAAAATCAGTGATCAAAGTAAATACAAGGACGCAGTAGAAGGCTACATTTTTAAATGCTACATTCAAACAAAAGAAAACGTTCCAAAATGCTGGATCATGGCTTTAATTATACATAATTTATGTAATTAATTATACTTAATTTGTCTCCATCATTCATGTGCCACATCAGTTATAGCAGGTGCTGTCAGTCAACAATATCCTCAAGTTTGCATGACTGTGACAGACAATTAATAATTTGCAACGTTTTTCCAGTTTTTGTAATAGACTGGAAGAAAACTGTACATTAGGACACGTTATAAATTATTGTACAAACTAAGGTCTGAGATAAATAAGCGTCGCTAAAACAAACAATTAAGACATAATTATCCTAAACAATACCTAATTAGATATGCGGTTGTGGCGATATGATTCACATCCTTTGTACACGTCTGTTGACCTTATGCTATATTTGTGCCATGTATGTTTTGTTTTTGCTTTCCTTGCCGTGATAAACGTGTCTACGACATACACTTCAAGAACTCATGCCTCACTGGAACTGTTACCACTTCTTTGTCAAAACTAAAGCTATATTTAAGTTCTGTATTTTCACTTACCATCCAAGTAGGTACGTTACAGCTCTGTCATTTGGCGTTTAAAAAGGGTGGTATCAGGAAAATATACATTTTGGGAGAGGAATTGATATTTAATTTATTATATTAGTGGCCCTGGAACATATAATAGGTAAGAGGTTTTCGAAGCTCCATACCTCACCCACCTTATTCTCCGTGCGACTTCTTCTTATTCCCTAAGATCAAAGAAACGTTACGAGGTCTCTATTTTTCCACCGATGAAGAGGCAATCGCTGCATTTAAGGAGGAAATTAGCAACCTTTTAAAAGAACTTTGGTCACAAGAATTTGACAAGTGGTTTTACAGAATGCGTGAATATATTGAGGTAGGGGGAGAATATGTTAAAAAACAGATTAGTTTTTTTAAAAAACCTTGTAGCTTTTCTGTATCTAAAAACTTTCAGCGTGACCCTCGTATTATTCACGTTTATTGTCATGATGGTTAAAGATGAACACTACAATCTTTACATTCAACACGGTAATGAAATCTTTGGTTGCTCAGATATTTTTTTCCATCTTTTAAGATCAGACATCTCGCATCTCTGATCGTAAGTTTTCCTTATTGGATTTTGTTTTCTTTTATTTTTCGTAAGCCCATAAATAAATAGATAAAAGAGTCATGAATTCGATGCAAGGCATCAATCGTGCATTACTGCTTATATATCATTCGAACTACTTATACGGCGCCTGATTATTCATTCAGCACCGCTCTAATTAAAGTTTTGGGGATATTTTCAAGAGACGCCGACGCCGACGGCAACGTCACATTTTTCTTTATAACAATTATAACTCATTCGATTTATCTGGATCGCATGTGGAACAGGATATATGGAATAATGCGGGGTACCTGACCTGGGTTCACAAATGGTGGTGGTCGTTACGTGACTCTTTGCATTTATATTTCATGCGGAGTCAGACAATTGGCGTACCTTCAGGAAAGATCAGGCAGATTTTCTGCATTCACTCATGTACGATGGGTTCAGTTTGCCGACTCAATGTCAATTTGTAAGCAAAGATTAAAAAGCATTTTGGCGTTAAGATAGTCAATTAAATTATAGTTAAGTGACTAACGATTTTAATAATAGTATTAGTAGATTTGTTGATAATATCATGAATTTGTCCTTTTTTGTTCAGCGAGGCTGTAGGTATATCTTTTGATCGGATATTTGTACCAGTGGCACTGTGAAGCTTTTCTCAAAAGGGAAAATTGGTTAACTATTGAAAAACATATCAAAATTCCAATAAAATGTGATGAAATGTGTAAATTTCAGCTGGGTAAGGGCTCTCTATTGAAATGCTCGAATGAATTGAGATCAAATTGAAGACATGGCACTTAATAAACCTCCAGGCATTTTTCTGACAAGTATTGGGTAGTATATTTACACAGCAAAATCAAGCCGAGCTCCACGATCATGTCAATTCTAATTACAGAGTTTAATCGAATGCCACTGTAGTGACAGTTATCAAATATATCTGATTGTGTGTAAGTTACATAAATTTAAAGCAGTCCCCAATGAGTGATGGAAATGAACAAAGAGCATTAACAGGCTTCGGTATTCGAAATTTTCAGTGTGGCATAAACCTGACAGTGCTGGAAATACTCATACTGATTCATTGAGTCTTTCAGTGAAGCGCATCCAGGAAGCCTTTCAACGCTGAAAATAAGAGGCCATGTAGTCAGTTCCTATCGTTTACTCCTAAATGCTTTAGTTTTATATGGAGAATCGAAAAGGCTCATTATGTGAAAATTACACACACAAAAAAAGATAAATCACACTTATATGTACTGTACTAATAAATCGATCAAAATCAATAGTGACTTTTTTCTTTCATATCTTACTTTATTTCATGCATAAAAAGAAAAACCGCTATTTTCATAGCCAATGTTCAACTGTCAGTTTTCATCAAACATTTCCATTCACTTTGTATGTTGACTCTATCTCTGTTCACTGTTAGCCTATCAAGTTGCAAAACTAGACGCGTGCTGAGTACCTCGAGAACAAAAAATATGGACGCCGATGTTTAATACAGTCACCCTCCTTACCTACTAGTTCCCGCAGTTGTCACGATATCTAATAGAAGTTTTTTGTATATTTATTTTAAAATGAAACCGCAGCTGAGGGTGAAATTATATTCCCAGAGCATGAAAATCGTAATGGTAACCGAATTATTTCTGTGCGTGCTTGTATCGTCTCAGATAGGATGACGGTATATTATGGAAAATTATGAAATCTGTTTCACGGTAATTAACAAAATACTAGTCTGTCCATCAAATAATATATTCTGGATTCAAACGCTTGACATATCGCTTATAAAATCGAATTAGCTATATGTATGTTTGTATGTCTATAAACTAGAGGAGTTCCCTCAATTAATCATATATTATATCAGGACTAGATTTTCTGAATATCCTTCCAAATAAAAAAAGAATTATCCAAATCGGTTTATAAGCGAAAATACATCCATTTTTGACGCCGTTCAAAAAGACATGTTAACCAGAAAACAACTTCTCAAAATTACCCAGAAAACGAATTTTTGTTCTGTTTGACGAAAATCGATTTGTTGTTTCAGAATTTCTGAAATTGCAAAAAATCTAAAGGGACCAACCTTGCGGATTTTATGGACGAAATATCGATTTTTTTCAAACAAGACGGAAAAACATTTCCTACCTAATTTGGGGGCGCTGATTACGAATCCGGTCTTGAATTTGCACCCGGACTCAAAGGAAAACTTCTGGCGAACCTCTGTATAACCATCAAATATGCAACCTTAACGATTCGGTTGTTGCTACAGCTATCATCGAAAGCAAAAAGAAATCAAGATTGAATGAACTAATTTAACAAAGGAATTCACGTATTAATTAAACTTAAAACAAAACAAAAGCTATGAACTAAAGTAAGCCCACTAATTACGGTTATTTTTGATTTGTATAAAATAAAAGTAACTATCCAGACTGATATGTCATATATACATACATCGACTGGTGTGATATTATCGAAAATATATTTTCTATCCCAGGTGTTAATATACAGTAAACATTATCAAAGCGCGAAACAATTCTATTTTCAAGTTCGACTTTCATATTTTCTCATGCATGCTTTTGAAAAGCCTCTTAGCGTCCTGGTACCAGGCTTACATGCTATAATATATCATCCAAACTATTTGAGAGTTTGCTAGTATGGAACTAATTTATAAAAGCTGAATTTATCAACTGAAACTAATAATGATACCTACCGAACAGTTCGCAATCGGTGAAGTATTGTATTCAAATACGTATCGCATCTACCCGTTTATTCCGATTTAACTACACGATTCGACCCACATCATAGTTATCTGCTCTCCCTGAAAGTTTGCGCCGGCATCAAACTTCTCTAAGCCGATTCGGCGCGATTATCTAAGTTAGTTTATTACGAGTGAGAGAGGGAAAGGTGGGCGAATTTATTGTTACACGGGTTCGTTATAGAAGTTGTAAAGTTATGATAAAACAGTTCGTATTTCCAGACGCCAGAAATTGTGTTGTTATAGTTAGATAACAAACTGAAACTGGAATAATATCGGAATATTGTACTCGTTATATATCTCGGATCATACACGTATGCGGAGAGTCACTGGATCGAATCATTTGCTCAATATGAACATACGATGGATCACAATATCTTTTCTATTTAAAATAAATAGATTAATTTATTGTATTATATTTTATTTCCATCCCATCACAACCCCGAACATTTTTTAGAAAACGATCTGGGATCTCGGAAACGTAAAAAAAACTAAGATTGAAACCTTATTACATTTTTTTTCCTTTTTAGACGGTAAGGTATGTCATGAAACAGTAAGAAAATACAATATCCTGACACTCATCTCCAAGTGTCGCGCTTGGTGGCGCTGCCCATTGGCATATTACACAGACTTCATAAGATGATAACGGACCGCGCCACCATGCGCGACGCTTAGAGATGAGTACTGATGCTGCTAAAACATCCTTGATAGGGTTACGTATATATTCAATTCAAAAAGTTCAATTAAAATACGTCTCCGACAATTGGCTTGGGAAATATAAATAATAGTAGAAGACGCAATTGAAACAATTCATCCTAAACATCCATATCATTTTTCATATTGCACGAATCAAAATATTAGGCGATCTAAGAAGCTTTAAGATGTCTTGTTAAAGGAAGCTGAGATGGCAGTTGAATGCATTGTCTCGCATTTCAAGAAAAAGAGGCCATGAACAGAGAAAAGGGAAGCTTAAGCGAGCGGAAGCTACTGTCTCGTTGAAATCCCTTTCCTATATTTGAAATTTAATTGCGACAGCAACAAAATGGAAATGATTATTTACTGAGCAGATGCGCGTATGCAAAAGATTCGTCTTCAGCTAAAAGCGATGTAACAGTCTCTTTCCGAACAGTGAAATGACACTGACTGATCAATCTGAAGGCAGGAACGGTTTATAGGCCAATCAATAGAAATAATCAAAATGGGATACCATCTTACAAAAATACTGACAAAAAATTGCTTCATTTTGATTAATGCTGTACTTGGTATTGCTTCAGAAAAAAACATTTTGATCAGATTTTGGAGCTGTTGATCTTTTGAATTTCAATAAAAAATTTCATGATAAGAATTAATTTCATACAAAAAATGAGAGACCTCTAGGTGAAAGACGACAGATTAATACGATTGAGGATACCACATCAAACTAAACGTTGTGAAACGCAAAATCTCAAGTGTATGCTCTCCACTATGCATCAGACCTAGACCTAGACCTAGAGATATGCATGTTTCGTCTTTAGCCTAGACTCGTCAGTATAGCCTGTAGAGAGCAATGAGTTGGTATATACGTAACCCAGTCAAGGGAGTGATAGCAACATCAAATCATCTGCAAGTGTCGCCCTCTATGGGGACACCCATTGGCAACTTACGAAGTCAAAGGTCCTAACACCTGAACTACCTTGAAGCGGCAACAGATGTCTCTTACTACATCTGTCAACTGATTTACGAAGAACAATGGATGTCGCTGTAAATCAGTTCACCCTTGTTGACAGGTGTTGTAAGGGATATCTGTTGTCGCTTCAAGACAGTCCAGGTGTCAGACCTTACGTACGTACGTTGCCAATGGTCTTCCCCATAGAGGGCGACACTTGGAGATGAGTTGATGTTGCAAAATCTCAAGAATCCGAAACAGTATTAAGGTGACAACCACTGTTTCTGTGTAAAATCTCCTTTCTATATCTGGAACGGGATTACGACAGAAACGAAGTGGATCTAATAATTCACTGTACCGATGCGCTTATGTAAAGACATCCGTCTTCATAATTAAAATGCGGAGCAAGCGCAACAATAGCCTCATCTTGGAGAAGGCGGATGGATCTTAAATAAAGAACGATTTAGAGCTTAGGGTCTTCACTTGCTACGTTTCCAGGGTCGGATTTAATCGAATTGTCGTAACAGTCAAGAAAGATGTCATCCAATTATCTAGCTACAAGATTTATATATCCCTTTCAAAGAGCATGAAATATGCAATTTTCAGCATATTATTCGCTGTTTGCTGTCGGTTTTAATATTCAATGTAAGGTTTTTTGACGCCAAAAAAAATGGCGTGTTGGTATATATTAATTACCAATATAAGAATATAATATTTACATTTTGACCCTTTTCAAAATTTGTTTGGCTATACGACCTAAAATGATTTAAAAGTTGAGCAAAACACCTACCAAAAGTTGTCTGACCACGGTCCAAATTGTTCAGGAACTGTACCTACTGCACCGAATCACATCAGTATAGTATAATTACCTATTATGACCCAACAGCGATGTTGTGCTTAGCGAGATTATCGATGACAAAATCGCACAACACAGACAGACCGACAGAAATGAGGAAAACCTCATTACAATGATTCTCTTATTTAGCCATATCTCACGAGTCTTGTTAGGGAAAAGCTTATGCGGCACTTGGTCGACCAGTATATTAAATCTAAGCAGACATAACATCTTCTGGTTACATCAACGTTGCGCACAGTGGCACTGCCCATCAGCATCTTCTGGTTGTTAAACCTTTACTTTAGATGTCAATGTCGAAGGGAAGGTTCAGAAAAAAGGTAATCGATTTGGGCTCTACGATATGGGATTTAGAATGGCGACATGACGTTAAGTATTTCATATTCTAGCTATAAAGTTCTTTTACTCGATAGCCATCTTTAGGGTGTTGTTTCGAAGATGATAGTCCGTCATCTTGGCCGTTCCCCATATTGGATTTAGGATGTTATTCAACTTACTATATAATAATCTACTTGTCTATCCCTTCTATCTGTTGTCTCCTTCCATATCAGGAACGAAATTACGACAGAAACAAAGTGGAAATATTAATTCACGCTTCAGATGCAAGCAGATCCGACTTCATAATTAAAATTCGGACTAAGCAGCCTAACAACAGCAACGTGAGACAATGATAAATCTGGAATGAGGAAGGATTCAGCGATCAGTTTGTTCTCTTGTTAATGTTGTACAACAAAATCTCCATTGTGCGTCAAACAAACTGATTTCTTCTGTTTTCTTCCACCATCTTTATCTATTGGATTGTGTTACGGGGCTTTGAAGTTATGGTATTTACGTGATAAGGGAATTAGGATATAACTAAGCTATGAGGTTATCAATACCGAGCGGTGGTGGAAATGATAAGGGTTAAATGTTTCTACCGATTTTAGTGACGTAAGGAGGTTTTTTGAATTTTCTTAATTTTTTTCCTAATTTTTATATCTAATGCATGTCAAATTTTTAAATTATTCAGACGTCTTGGTGGAAATTAGGTTGGAAGATTCCGTTACATATATACCTTGATAAATAAATACGTACATACATACATACATACATACATACATACATAGAGGTGAAGCTAATGCAAGCCTGTTATTAAAAGCTTTTTTTACTACCTCATTGGATATCAAACACGTCCACATTTCATTAATCATATCATTTCATGTAGTATAGTTATTGAAAACAGATGTTTATTTGTAAGCACTTGTATCTCTTATGGTTGATGTTTTATGGCATTTCTATGATTAGCATGTATACGCGATGCGGTAGGAAGTTGTATGTAACACACAACTGTTCCCATAACAGGAAACGCCTTAACAAGTCGACAGACGACTCTAAATTTATGCTGGGGACTGCGCTACTATGGGATATTCTCGTAAAAATTCATGAGATTACTCATGCTATGCTTATTCGGAGACTCGATTTTATTTCCTAGGTCATTGATTTCAGATAAAGGTGATATTCGATGTTAAATTGGTAATCGTATTGAAATGGAATGAACATTGGAATGGAACGAACATAAAACTATATATAAATAACGAAAGTGGTCGTTAGAAACTACAACAGCGGTACTTGAATACTTATAGACAGATGGCCAATATGATGGAAGCCGATTATCTTATTATTTTTAGGCTATCGAGTTTATCTCAAATCATTTTTCCTTGTAACTCAACACGCTAGAGCAGAGTTATTGAAACTTGCTGAATCCTTATATAGATTTTTCAAAAAATTTGATATAAAGGTGCTCAATCTGCAGCGTTTGTTCTATATATATCACAGTAGTGCTTCAATAGTCAAAGACAAAGTTTCGTGAAGTTTGAACCATGTCTATCCAGAGTACGTCACTACTATACAGTTGATCCGCAGAACAACAGTTGCAAGCTGATTTTTTATTGCTTAAATAATCCCGTCTTATATCATATCGTATTATGCCAGTAAATGAAGTCGTTATTATTATCACCATCATCATTAGTGTATGTCTTGTAAAGAGTACATATTTTAGGATGGATTAAACATTCATTCATAGCTGAGTCTTTGATGTTATTTTGCTAAGAAGACAGAAGAGATGTACAACGCCAATTAGGATCATTATATAAAAAATAAATTTTCAGTTTGTTTCAGTCTCGGATATGTCTACCCAATGTGATGTAACTAAACAAATTGGGATTAACAGTAAAATGTCCTGTCACGATCATGTTATATATGTCGGCGTCTCAGAAGCTGAGAATTCACTTTCACTCTAGAACATAACCATTGCATTCACCGGAACAGATACCACTCAAAGGTCAAGCTTTGAACACCTCGAACAAACCTTTTCCAGGGCTTTTTTTAGAGAATGTGTTGTGGAATCGGCTTTCGAGGGGTTTCCCTACTCTTACAATTTGAAACGTTGCAAAGTCAAAGTGAATTCTGCCTTTGCAAGAGCTTATCTATAAAAAAATGATAGTATGTTGAGAATGATGCTGCATCAGTTTTGGCACATCACCAACATTAGTAAAAGTATTTACAATTTGCATAAGATACACAGAAGCAAAATAGAAAAGATACGGATACATAAAACTCATTCGTTTCCACAATGTCTACGCGTCATTGATTACTCAGTACCGATATCGTTTTCACTTGCAATGTGCACCTATATTTATATATACCAGTTTTCACTACCACGGCAAAAATGGAACTCTTACTTGTACTAGATACCAAGTAAAGTGGCATCAATAAACTCAGCTATTATTCAGTATCCAGCGGGTCTTTGAATTGTTTAACAACAAGAAAAGTACACACATAACATATTGCAAATGTAAGACATGCTGCCTGACCTCAAGCTATCAACCGAAGCGAAAACGCACCATTTAGCTATCCATCAGATGTTAGAAGGAAGAATATAACTTTCTATTGCGGTGATTACAATGAAAAGTGTTTTATTTTCGTTGGACATGTCGATAAATGGTACATTTGCATGTCCTTACCTCTCGTTTACTAGCAGATAAGTAGTGTAATTATCAAAACATGATATTTCAGGTCACGATGAATTGGCGATTATTGTTTTTTCTTTTACTCTCATGCGTTCACACGATTAACGAGTGATATTTATCAAATCATCATTGTCTCAGTTTTTAGACAATGCTGCAAATCACTTCAGAATTGTATAATAATAAAATCAATTAAATTTAAGAACAAAAGCAACTCGGCATTTCACAGTAAATGGTATTTTGGTGTATCAGTGTCGCCATTCAATAAACGACAAAATTCATCATATGCCTGGCAAATATTTCCTCCACCAAAAAATTCCTTTTTAAATATTTCACAAGCATTTTTGCGCTACGTTTCATCAGACAGATATTGAATCCGATTTACGAATAGTTCAAACCAAATGCTGGCTGTCAAAATATCCTGCAAAGGAAAAATTCCTGCTGTCGGCATAAACGGTAAAGGACCGCATACAAGCGTAGAAATGGGGCAATACACATAAAAATAAATTCCCAGACGAAAAATATGTGCATACTCTTATATTCCTATACGGGAAAAGCTATGATAATCTTTAGTAATAATACTGTTTTTCTGATCATGTAGAGTTAACTTAAGTAAATATTTTCCATTCAAACCTAGCAAAGACTTGAAAGTGAGAATAACAAAATCTCAAATTGCGCATATTATAATCTTGGTACAAAACAGACAAAAATTTAACCTATAAGAAGATGACTGAAGCATGTTATAATCTTGGCGTAAATAGTTCAACAAATTATAAAATTGTGTTCTTCTTGGAAGAAGAATTCAACAGTATTAGTATGAGGATTCGGTAATTTTGATTAGCTGTTATCAAAGCTATTGTCGATTCCTTAACCTTAAAAAGGAGAACCAAAGAAGTTGCTAAACTGTACCTATGTGGCTTATTTCTTACCTTTATTTGCGTCATATAGTATTTTTCCTAATTCAGGTTTGAAAGGTATTGTACAGATGAACGGAATATAAAAAATATGTACCTGTACTTAAGCCAGAAGAAATACGTCCACCACTGGCAACTTACATATCACATACATCACATCAACACCTGTATGAGATCTTCACAACAGGCACGACCCCAACTTTTTGACAGCTCATGCATCCCGGGAGAAAGTTGATAATAATAAAAACCAATGGAAGATAACACGTGCGGTAACAGACAGACGCGTACACTGAAATGCCGTTGACAAAGATGGCGATGCGGAATAAATTAAATATCTGGAGCGAATCCCAAGATGTTTGTATTCTTGATCGGAGTGAATGGGGCTCCGGAAAATATGATAACCTCACTAAACAAATATGGAATACTTGTTAGAAAATCATTGAAATCTTAGTTGTGAAGAAAATTATATTTTTCATTATACTTCTTTAGAATTAGTATTAAATTTGTAAGTATACTTTGTTTGGTTAAAATACATAATAATTTTCTCAAGTAAATTGTCTTAGAGTTGGATCAGATGTTCTTGTCGAGAGTATGTCTTAACAAGAATATCGCAATTCATGCATTCAGAATTTCCTCTGATGTGTGTACAATTGGAGCCACGGTTCATCAAATAAATTTTGCATAGTTTCAGAGCACATTTTTTGAGGAAGGCACAGATTGGCACTTAGTTTTTGCATACTCTGATTCGTGTTCCACCCTTTATCATCAAATTTATTTTTCCTATAGGCGCTACATTAAAACTTTGCATATTTATGAAATATAATACAATGTCACGAACTGATATTATTAAACATCAAATATTTCAAAAAACTAAATATCTATTCGTGAATAAAAACAAAATAAAATAATAATTAAACTCATCGTATTATGATAAGAAAAAAAATGATAGCATATTCTGATAGCATCAATTTTTAGGTGTACGTGTAAATAGAATTACAAGCGAGTATCCTTGATTAAATGAGCTCTCCATCATCCTCATAAATTTATGTTAAAAAGGAGGAGCGCCCTGGAAGTTGAGTTATATTCCTTCTCTCCCAGTAAACATTCATAGCAGGGATTGGAGGTTCACTAATTACCCTCCATAATGTATTCCCGCTGGTTTAATGCAGCAACGGTAGCTGCATCCCCAGCTGCACTTTTCTACCCTACTGGTGCCTAATTTACATCCTCCTGACCTTAATTAGACAATTCGTAAGGAGTCCCTACAGGTTACCGAATTACATTATAGTATACAGACACCTCATAAAAAATATTGGGTCAGGCTACTTACTATATTGTCGGTCAGTTGTCTGTTGGCGTTGTCGTCACCACGTAATCTCAGTAACCGATGTAGGTACCGATTTTGATGAAAATGAGTTATGTGAGGCTGTGACAGGTGCAGCTTCAAGTTTTGAAATGGGTGCTATATTGAAATATTAATGAAAATCCAATATAAAGTTTTTTTCATGATTTATTTTTCAGGTTTTCCAAGTTTTGAATCGATTTTGGTGTTTTTTTGAAAATTGCAAAAATGCATTCTTGTTTCTCGATTTCCTGATCATGTCGGGGTACAATAGGGTTAAATTTCAGGCACTCAAAATATCCTATTTCAATTAAATTTTTAATTGAGTTGTTTGAAATTTCTTGAGATTTTCTCGTATATCAACTCCTTATTTCAGCGGATGATAAATTGTGCATTTAATTATTTTCCATCTGTCGTTGACGCACATGTTTGTTTCACCCATCCGCAATTTTTCTATGTGAAACACTACTGTCATTATAATTATAATCACAAATTCAAGTGTGCGAGAATTAAATGCCAATTATGTCCTGATTTGTGCCCCTCAAATAACAGTCAAGCACTTCTGTTCTTCAAATAAAAAATTAACAGTCCTTCAGCACAACATTTTTTAATGAGGCAATAATAAGCACTACGTGTTGGTAAACTTGAACTTTTTCCGTTTCGGTATGTTACTCTGAATTTGGGAACTTAGTAAAAGTTTTTTTCTTAGTCACGTGAATACGCAACTTTGTCCCAATTTAACCGTCTCTCCGTTTCATTCGGTATCCTAGATGCCAACGATGAAAGTATATTTCTATATATATTCCCAGCCAACCAACTTTTTAGACAGGTAACCCAAGTTCTCTCATGCAATTTAAATATCATTCTGGGCACACCTGGAATTGCAATCCATGTCTATTTCAATTCCGTGAAGCCCTGAACTGGAACAACAAATCCCTATATCATATTAGCGCCTCATTATTCATCCAAAACATGAATGCATGTGAAAATAATTTTATTATAAATCACACAAAATTATGAACATCACAAGAGAGTCACTCAACTATAATTAATTTGAATATGTTTTCGCTCTGTTGATAATACTTGTCCTAATTAAATCCCGGTAACGGGAGAATTGCGGTTTGATTTATTTGCATTGGCACCTTTATTGGTTTTTATGCCCACAATATTGTACAGAATAGTCCAAAAAAAAAATTTTTTAACTGTATGTTGTCGAAAAAGCATATATCATCCCTTTCTAAATTATATGCCTGATTGTTCTACCTAAATATGCATTATAAGCCACTACAACTAACATCATTAGTTAAAAGCAAGGTGAAAAGCCTGTATAGTGGATAAGGTTCAATTCATAGTCATTATTTTACTCCACAAAAATGTTTCTGTTGTGATAAAGATCAGAACATTGGGAGCGTTGCGGGAATTGTAATTTTCATCGTAATCTTACTTTTCTTCTAGTTCGTATACATTAATAGTACATTCACCCTTGTTCTATGTTTTCCGTGTCAAAAACATAAACGGTGTAGGAACTTTATATAAAGTTTTTTTCGAACTTTGCTCGAATAGAGAAGGGTAGCGTAAAAGAGCAGATTAGTCTAGTCAACAAAACCTTCGACAATTCGAAAATAAAAAAGGTGAATTAATTTTTATCTTGGGTTGATTCCGAATTTATTCCAGGAAAGTCTGACCTACAGTCTTCAATTATGTGTCGGTAGCTGATGTTTTGCATGCATCTTAGTATGAAGGGTAGTATAACAGACGGGTTCTGGGAGTTTTTAAACCCCGTCATCAGGGTCTCCTATCTCGATGTCCACCACCATTCTTCAGAAATCATCGACAATTACAGTACGTGAATATGCATTAAATTAGCTAAAAACCACAAACAACTCGTCAATGTAATTTCCAACGCGAAGGGGGATCTGATAAGGCACTAAACAAAGTACGTATTTTTTAATAGCTTGTATTAAGTTGTCTCTCTCGACTAGACTAATCCTCACATCTTCCGTTTCCTTTTGACCATTTTCTGTCGCTTTCGCAATTTATAGTCGTTTGTCTCTTATTTTCGTAGGGTTTAAACAACCCACTTAGATGCCGCGTGGCAATGCCGCGTTTCCCCCTCGTTTTATTAAGCACATTTACCGAATTTATTTGCCTTACATGCGTTCGCTGGTTGTTAGTTTTCGTACAGAGGAAGGAAACGGTAACGTTTTCCACGTTTTAGTAGCGTGGATTTTTCTTTCGGTTTTGTTTATGAGGACAATATTACATGGTAATCTAGGGTTTGGGTCCTGAAATCATGGCATTGGAGTAAAATTTATCGACTGGAATAGGAAATATGTACGTTACTACGACTATACCTCAGGTTATTGAAACTACTGGGAAATCGTACGACCTTCCAATAATACTCTGCAAAATCAGACTGTTTTCATAGATAACCTCTCATAAAAGCAGAAGACCTGTGGCGCTCCAGAAGCGCTGCTTGAGAATAAATGTCTGTGTTCATTATATAACGCTGAGATTCTCCCAAATAGTGACTTTTTGATGATGTTCTTTCAATACGTTGTTGGAAGTTCGTCTATGTAATGATGATCTTGTTGAGCTTTTCTAGTGTTCGTTGTAGTAATGGCTCTAGGTGCTGTTATCCAAGACAGCTTGGTACCATGGTACCACGATAGAATCTATAAAATAGGGACAGATCAGCCGCTCTTTCAATTTTACAGACTGTAGAAGTGCTTTATATCTACAGGCGCATCCACTGGATGTATTGCTCCTTTCTGGGTCGAGTCCAGATGCTTCAGAGTACATCCCCGCACATGTGAACAGTATTCCAATTATGACCCGATCTGAGTCTCACAAAGTTCTTGTTCCGATTATGCAACAGGAATAATTTGAAAACTTAGAACCAAAAGTTTGTCGCCAGTGGGGATCGAACCCACAACATCTTGCATTCTAGGCAGATTCTTTGAACCATTTACTGCCATGGCAAATAAACAATGGAAGGCTCATCCCCATGCAGTTCTTCTTCTGACTTTCAGAAGGCGGCAGTTACATCAGATCAATTCGATTGACGATAGTATCTCTGTCACTGGCCACGAGATTTCTAACTAAGATCGAACTGTACATATTAGAAAATTGGGAAGAATTACGCGGGGGGGGTATATCTTCCATAGCGTATTTTCAGTTCTGCGTGGCAGTTCGCCATAGCTGAATGGTTTAGGGCGTCTGTCTAGAAGGCAGAAAGTTGTGCGTTCGATCCCCACTGACGACAAATTTTATAATGATTAGCTCAAAGTTTTATTATAAAAATTGATGGCACCCATTCACCCAACTACTTCCAACAATTTTTAATGAAACGATCCCAAATACAACATTACAATATCAGATCAAAATATATTTTTTATATTTAATGGCTCAGAATAGACAACAAATTATCCCTGCTTTTGGAATAATCTACCTGTCTGAACTATTTGCTTTGGTTCAAAGGAAATCCATAATATTGTACAAAATAGTTGAGAGCTAAACAAACTTCGATCGATCTATTTATCTTGCAGATTAGCAAGTAAATGATAGCAACACCCTATTATGTAGTTGTTATTTTCATCGCCCATTGTATGCCGATGATCTTGTCTAAGAAACAATGGTACAACAATACTGATCATAATTACCATATTTTCAACTCCTGTTGTAATCGTGTGTGTAGCTAACGTTAGGAAACAATGGTATGCTTCTAAAAACAATTGAAACTATAAATGTTGGAATTCGGGTTTGGAGAAGATGATAATGTAGGAACATTTCATTATAAGATAGTGAATCGGATATCTTCTTTCTTTTCCTCGCTCCAAG
This sequence comes from Bruchidius siliquastri, assembly GCA_949316355.1. Classification (NCBI taxonomy): domain Eukaryota; kingdom Metazoa; phylum Arthropoda; class Insecta; order Coleoptera; family Chrysomelidae; genus Bruchidius; species Bruchidius siliquastri. The sequence goes on along the minus strand of OX438533.1, from coordinate 36,025,685 downwards.
AATGAAAATAACTTTATCTGAATCAATAATTGCCGGTTGCGCATGGAAAGTGCTAAGGTGGCTTTTTGCGCAAGGAAGACACACTACATGATATATGTACTTCTCGCATTTACCGCAGGCAGAAGTTTTTTTGCTCTTTAGCCATTTTCGTGTGACAGTCTTAAGAAACAGAAACGGTAGCGACGTTATTTCCTCGATCAAATATACGATAAATCTGAGAATGATATTTTCGAACTGAAAATGTTATCCTCACAGCGTGGGAAATACTGAGTCAACCTACTTGACTTTTTTTTTAAAGATTATCCATAAAGACTGGACGCAGAAACGTTAGTGACGTTATTCCTTCCATCAAACATACGATAAATCTGAGAATGATATTTTCGAACTGAAAATGGTATCCTCACAGCGTGGGAAGTACTGAATCAACCTACTCGACTAATTTTTTTCTTCAAAGATGATCCATAAAGACTGGAAGTAGCCAGCCAACAACAGGAAAAAGCAAACTGTTCGAGCACAACAAACCGTCTTTCTTCAACGACCAAAAGACGATCTCTTGACAGTACTACCTGCAAGCTGACAGACTACGCCCGAGGTGGTACTTGATCGCGTGCCTGCTCGTAGTCGTACCGCGATGCGTATCGTGAGAAGGTCAAATGACTAATACGTGACTGCTCCTAGCTGGTTGAACAGTCTTCTCGGTATTCGTCTGTGTGCTTTCACTGTATTGTAGACTGATACCCATCTATTTATTCAACATGTACAATAATGTTTAAGACATATCATTGAAGTGGTATAATCCGCATGATAATATAATGACAGCCTATGGTGTTATTTACAATAAGCTAGAATTCTAGAGTAAAATGCCTTTTTGAAAACAGAAAAGTCAGATATGTGCCTACAACATAAAATTCCCATAAGAGGGAATCTAGTTTTCAGCAAAGATTTTCTTGATATGAAGAGAGATTCAATCTGGGACCAATACCCTGCTCCTGGGAACAATGGAGCGCATGTGAAGATGGCACTTTTTTTAATCGAATATGGACTAGTTCTAGAGTTCTAAATTTAAAACGTTTTGGAAAAGCCGCATAGAATAATCAAACAATGTTATTGAGGTGCTAACTTCAAGCTACACCGTTATTTTCAAAAAGCAGTATTGTACTTCTTTTTGACGAAAAAATTATCCAGCGTGGTAAGCACCTACCTCAATATCGATTTTTCAAATGTTTCATGTTAATACTAAAGTTGAATGTTCACAAATAGCAGCAATTATAAATGCAAGCGTTGTATAAGCACAGCACAGATAAAAAAAACAGCAACAGTACTCGTCCGCTTTGCTATATACAGTATTTTAATACTTAAATGCGTTTTAACGCGAAAAACGCTGCCAGGCTATCGGCACTGCGTGGCGAACATAATCTAGAGGACACAAGACTTGAGTACATATTTTGAGTATAATAAAACCTACTGGCGCTATGCCTAAACTGGCGGTCTGTCTGGCGAATCTGCACGTCTGAAAATGTTATATGAAATACGCCTCTACTTTTTCCAATGTTCGATACGTTGTTACACTTAATTATTCGATTCGAGACCCTCACATCAAACAGTTAAATGTTGACACCGACCATGATCAAATCACAACCTTATCTAAAATTTGCTGGAAAATGTTATATGCCACAAAGTAGGAATGGTTAATTTGTTTATTATAATCCTTATCTAAGCCCACATACAATAGATACGTGGCTTAAAAGCTAATAATATCTTTTTGGATTGGTTCATATCTTCATTATAAGCCTTATCAATATAACTAGTCTGAGATAGATTTAGTTTACTCATCTTCTCAGTGATCGTATTTAATATGTATAAATAAATCATTTTCTTACGTCAATAGATTCTCCTAAAGTAAATAATACGTCCAATGATGCTTGGGAACCTTGACTGCATTTGATACAATTCTTCATACGAATTTCTTTACTTGCGTATGAATGAATGAATAATGATGGAAGCAACAATAACATGTTTTAACTACCCGAAGAATGAAGAACTAAAAAAAAACTAACAAACGAAATGCAATATACTTTTAGGGTTAATGTAGTCCTTGAGTATATAAAAAGTTTGATCGTAGTAAGCCCTAATATATCACTATTCTGAATATAACGTTCACAAAAACTAAATTTGGATTTGAAATATTTAGAATCCCTAGGAGATTTTTTTATGAAGGAATGAATTGAAGCTTAATCGTATAAAAAATGGTTGGTAGGCTCTAAAAACATAAACAAGAAGTTTGGAGAGATGCTGACATTTAAGAACATACATAAAGAATACGAAACGATGAGCCTATCTAGTAGGCAATGATATTTTGACATCAAATTTTATCTGACACTTGAATCTAGTTGTTTAGTTGGTGGCAGTTATCCAAAATACCTGACTGCGAGTAAGTTACATAAGTTTAGAGTAATCCCCTCACAAATAAGTGATCGAAATGGAAAAGGAGCATTATCAGGCTGTGATTTTTTACAAGCTCAAGCGACACACGGGGATGAGTTGATTTTATTATCACCTTACGTATATACCACCCGATTGCTCTCTACACTTGAACCGCCAGGCTATACTGACGAGTCTAGGCTAAAAACGAAACATGCATGTCTATAGGAGATCTGATGCATAGTGGAGAGCATACACGAAATAAAATATGTTTAATTTTACTAGTCTCAGCAGAAAGAGAACAGTCCTTGTATAACGGAAATGACTACATGCGCCGTGTGTACAATATTAACCAGCTGGGACTTGCAGCAGCCATGATGATCCAACACTGTGGTATGGCGTGGTACGACCGCGGCGCGGTCGTACACACAGGAACTCCCCTTCATGTCACTGGCCTTGCCGACCAAGTTCATAGACATTTCTCTCGACTACACGATCACGATGACGCAGGACAGGTAGTCGAATGGAATTAGGTTGTTCGCAGCAACAATAATTCTGATAGCTGGTTTTATTTTTGGAATAAGCGAATAAACGTGCGTGAGTAGAGTACTATAGAGAAATCGAGCATGTTTTGGATAGCCGCAAATACTGGAAACAGAGAATGTCAACTGTTGTTTGAAATTTATGGGCAATAATAATGCTTCGGACTTCCATTGTCTTGAGAATGCTTCGTTTCACAACGTTTCGATTGATGTGGTGTCTTCAGTCGTCTTCAGCTAAATCGAAACGTTGTGAAACGCAAAATTCTCAGGACAATGGATCATAAACCACTGTTATAGAGAGAAGGACAGTTTAAGGCAACTTAACAACTGAAAAACATGCAATTAGTTTATCAAGAAATACTAAACACGAAAAATGTGTACAATATGCAGGTGATAAAATGGGCCCTCTTGAATGAAAATAAGTTGTTTGAGTAAAAGTTAAATTCATTCGTCATTGTTAATTGATATTGAAGATTTTTCTCGATCAATGTTAACTGCCTTCTTGTAAATTTTGAAGTTCTTTCAGTAGTTATATGTGAGTTCAATTAGCGCCCAGGATAATTAGATGGTTGAAGCCTTCTTTACAAGATTTTAAAAAATCTCTAAATAAATCCTTTACTTCTGAAAAGCGTGTCTGGAAAATCGAAGCAATTTTCTTTTTTTCTTGCAAGCTCATCTGCCATTTCATTGCCGATAATTCCTGAGTGCCCCGAACTTTGTTGTGTACAGCTAGTTTTTTCAGTCTTGTTCACATTCTCAAACAAGTGCAGACGCCCCCCTGGGGCAGTGAGTGTCGCCTGACAGTCAGTGAATATGGCTATCATTTCGTTTTTACACACTCGTTAATTTTGCCTCCTTACTCAGTGAAAGATGACATACATCTCTGCCTGAAATACAGATTTTTATTTTCCAAGCAGTTCACTAATGCTCTCTACCATAGATTCCTGCTTCTGTTCTCTGTTCGGACTTCGCCCCGGCTGTGTACCAGGTTATGTCCCCTTATAGGTTTTGTTTTTTTAAGTTTTCCTCGATGTTTAATCATATTTTCAATGTTCATTTTGAATGAAAATCTGAGAATTATTTGGTCCTTGTCTCCAGAGTTATGTAATCAGAGATTACTAGCCACTACCACAATATTGTATCAATACTATACTCAAAGCTGACCATCTGCTTTCAGACTATTGTCTGGGTCAGATAGAGCTGCGATATTTACATGTTTTTTCAGCTCCATCCAGGCCATTACGGCATTCACGGGTCAAGTATCAGCGTCAGTAAAAAACTTCCAACCAACACGGATGGCCGCGCGTGAGCAGAAGGTCAAGAGGAATTTATGCTGATTGCAGCCAGCCCGCGCTGTATGAAAATAGTTGGATGTTTCATGTGCACCACCGACCACTGTCCATACAGCATGAGAACATAAAACTATACAGAGTGTTCAAAAACACCTGGTACAGCAATATTTGACTTTTCATCAGATACCGACGAATATGAATTCTGAATTTAACAGCGATAGGTGAGTGCAGAACAGAAAGACAACTCCACAATTAGAGGTCCAGGGAAATACACCCTCGTTTTCAGGAATCAGAAATTCTAGTCATGAAGAATTAAGATCCGTAGCCATTATCGGTGCACCAACTCGTAGAATTGTTGCTGCGTAAAAAATACTTACTCCAGCGACACTTTTCAATGGTTCTCTTAAAAAAGTATTGTTCAATAAATAGGTTGGAATTTGAAAACGATCTTCTTGTTTTAATGCCTATCGTTCTGCTAATGTTAAGCCTGTTACTGTTGATTTTGCCTTGTAAGATCAACTGCAGCAATCGGAACTTCGTGTTGTCTAAATGAAATATCTATCTTTATCTATAAATGTTTTATTCCTAGAAACATACATTCTACCAAATATAATTATTTATAAATTTCAATGAAAATCCTGCCCAAAATAATGAAAAAATTATCTCTTTTTATTTGAAGAACCGCTTCCGCTACCTTTTCACGAATGACAAAGTCAACACAAAATGTACTTAACAAAGTATATTCTCAAAAATTAATGCCGTTTTTATATAAAAATGCGGACGGGTACCTCGATGTTGGAGCCAAACCTTGCTTCCACTTGATTGTGCATAAACTTATATTTATTAAAATCTATTAGTCTATTACCTTTTTTTTTAATTTGAAGAACGAGGGCGAAGCTCGTATACCTTATAATCCTCCTTCAACCTTCATATTTCCTGAGGTTTGATTCTTTTTTATATCAATAGTTTAGATATGAAAGTTAGTTTCCGGTTTATTTAATTCCGACTTTGCTACTTTGAATATAAATTCAGGAGATTCAACATCTCACCCTTTGTTTAGTGAACATCTTCTGATGGCGCCAACTCCAGTTAATATTTTTGAAGTCCACAATACCTCATCAGTCCATAAAAAGTTGATAAAAACGCTGTAATTTGACTTCACCCAGATTTCAGAAAAAAAAATAGACACTAAGTTCATGGTTTAGATAAAATGACGTATTGATATTAATAAATGTGAGTTGCTGTGTTAGACGTTATTCTTTTATCATGGGCACGCAAAGATCACGTGAAGCGTTACTAATACAATTTACCATTTGACACGCCTATAACCGACAATTTTATGAGTATGGCGAAAAAACGTCGTAGCGCTTTAAACACACGTGAAAAATTCTTAAACAGTTGTAATAAGGAATAGACGTACTATATGATATCTTTATTTGGTGCAGGCTTTATCCGGAAAACAATCCAAATGAGTGAATAAAGTTAGTTATTTTTCAGCTGTGCAGCTGTATATATGTGCAGATGCTCTTATTCTAATCAATATTTCTGCAATTTTGAATGAACGAACTGTAATTGAATAAACAATGTACAATTGTATATTTGATTCACAGTAGTAATAATTTTAGGTGCCCCCTCCATAAATGCATCCACTTATGGCCCAATATAACCATGCCCCTTGCGTACAAAACAACAGCTGACTAAGCGTTACCACGTCGGAAATCCAAGAATGAGGTCGTCGGGAACATGGTGGTTCCCAAATTGTGCAGTAGGTAGGATCAAAAAGAATGTCTCTTAACTGCCCTGTATGAAATTTTTAGGAAAAAAGATTAAAAGATCACAATAAATATTTATTATGTCCTTAGAAGAAACAATAACGACACGATTGATAAAATTCAAGTAAAATTATATATAAATTCAGAGTCTTAAACACAGTTCACAAGTTTTTTAAGTAAGTATATGGCAGCATTGTTTTACTACTCTACTAAGAATCTCCAAGTGTCGCCCTCTATGGGGAGTCCCATACGCAACCTACGAATTTAAAGGTCCTAACACCTGGAGGGCGACACTTGCAGATCATTTGATGTTGCTATCACACCCTTGACTGGGTTATGTACATCTCTACAGTTAGACCGCCAGGCTATACTGACGAGTCCAGGCTTAAGACGAAACATGCATGTCTATAGCAGGTCTGATGCATAGTGGAGAGCATACACTTAATAAAAAATATCTTTACTTCAGTGCGCTCGGTTTCCCAGTTTGAGAACCACTGGCCTAAAGGGTCAATGATTACCGCAGACAGACTCACAGAAAATAAAATCGCATGTGCTTTTGCTACGTACACTCAATGAAATAGAATTTCCTGTTGATTATTGTACTGTAAACATTACCGTCGCATAGCTTTGATAGTCCTATCATCCTACATGGAAATGGGATAGTCCAATTCCCACCCATTATACGCAGTAAACGCGTTGAAACTTTGGATGCAGTTGGATATTATGTATGTTTTGTATGGCGTCCCGCGCACATAAAGAGCTATTTTGTGTCAAGGTGTATGCGAAAATTGATCGATCGATTTGCGCAATTCTCTTCATGTACAACGTTTCAATTATTGATGTTGAATATTTGATTAGCAAACCGACTGTATATGAACCAACAGAGAGGAAGTCGCAGAAACTGTACGCATTCAAACTGGCATTGTATGAAGTAATTACTGGATGAAATAATGGGTTATTATTTTATTGTACGTGTGATAAAATATAAATATCTGATTCAAAGCATGAGATTTATTGTTTCCATTAATGGGTACAGCAGCGTTCAGCATTATCAGTCAACCAACCATATGCAAGTACAAACATACGTCAGAGAATGTTTACATCTATCTCAAATTAGAGTGTTCGATGTATCATATTGTGCATTTGTGTTAGAATTTTATATTTTTGGTACATGTGGGGTGAAAAGTGTTATTCCCCATAAAACACTATAGGGAAAATGGTATAGCTACATACATTTCATTTACTGAAACTGATTAGTAAAACAAAGGGTAGAATAAGACCCTGATGATACCCCCAAACATCCTATCCAAACAAATCTGGAGGCTGACCCTTTCCACGGCCTGTGTTTTTGTGTGGAGACTCGTACAACGTCCATCTGTATTTCACGAAATCATTCGCCCATGAAAGTGCACACGGTTGAATAACGCTGTGAGGCACAGGCCTCGGCACAGGCCAACACACACATGTTGAAAACAACTCGGATTATTTATTCAGAGCTCACCACCGCAAATTACGCGAATTCTCGGAAATCACCCCCTTCCCCCTTTCTTCTCTCCCCGCTGGATCGCCCGAAACATACCAGTTTAATATCGATAACTTATATGTCGTTGCTTAGAAGTCTGCTTGGATGTCGATCATATTTAAACTGACCTCGGTGTATGCGCCAAACTAAATTTGGATTTCAATATTTTCGAGGAAAAAGGAGGTTTCTCGAACTTCGAAGAACGTTTTTTAGATTTTCATGTTAATGTTATGTGAATATCAAAGTAGTATTAAAAAAAATTATTTGAAAGAAAACATATTTTCATGCTGCTTAAATGTGTATCAATTATATCTCTAAAACGAGTGCAGTGGTTAAATGAATCAGTGATTTTTGAAGAAGACATTTGCTGACTCTTTAACAAAATTACATTGCCCTAATATAAAAATCAGAAAAATGCACCACTAAAATCGTTTTACCACCGTCAGTAGCTCTACCACCAACGGCTCAACCTAGACTTTAATTTTCCGGAAACCCGTGTTACAAATAGATTTGAGGTTTTGCAGACTTTTCCAATATCAGTTTATATTGTCGTTACAACAAATTTGATGCAAATCCAAAGAAAATATGTCATAGCCAAGTTGACACATCACATGGTCACTCTCATGAATGAAAGTGAATCTTTAGTACGTTTAAAGCTCGGTTAAAGTTACTGAGCAATGAGTTCAAGTGTTTAATACTACTACCAAGGTTTGTTCTTTCAACACAGTCGATTTCCACCAAAATACGTCAAACCCATCGCGTAGAGGTGTGGAATTTACCACAACAATGTTGCTTCGACGAGATTTTGCTTTAGATGGGCTATTCATAAATGTTCTATCATGAGTCATTTTTGAACTACGCCTCTCACATTTACTGTAAGACGCCCACATCAATTCCAGTTGATACTATTTCGTATGACATTTTAAAGCACCCTACGCATACTGTGTCACAGGGAAAGCAGATGTATTTCTAGACTCTACTTTTAATAGCAATAAATCGGATGATGAACTTGGTGATAGACGTGATAAAGTGACGACTGTATATATACAATAAGATAACGTTAAGCAGTTCATCACTTGAAAGTTATGATGACTTCACAATTCAAATTGTAACATACAGACAGTGTGACTATTGATCAAGATGACCCTTGATGAATTTTGCGATAAAACAGGAGCAACAAGCAAGGTCAATTCTTATATCGACTAGTTTTTGAACCAGGCGCGTTAGTCAGCTTGTAATGAACTCAATTGAAGAGATTGAATGATGAAGCTCCGTAAATCCCTGGTTTTGAATTAAAAATTATAGTTTTTTCTTGATGCATGTTATTGGAAAAACATAAAGACACATTGTATGTTCGAAAATTCAAATCACTAATTATATTTTTCGGCCTAGTTGTAAGAATGCACTAGGGATGATATTTGAGATGCTTTTATATTAAATAACATTTGGCCGGGGCTTAAGGCCAAGCCTGTATTTTTACCGATTGATGATAAGATTAAAGATGTAGAAGTTTAATAAAATACTATGGGTGTTTTTTTAATTTTTTCCGATGTAGCTTCCAAGGGGCAACAAGGCAAAAAAAATTACTTACAATGAGATGTTGACATCAAAAAATAAGAAAATTGAAAAACAATAATTAGGATTAGATATTTCAGTTCCAATATTCTCATCAAAGCATTTATTACTGAGACTACGAAGTATAAAAAATTGTATCTAGAGAAATAGACAGATTCATGGATGATTAAAAACACTTGATCTCACAATCTATTTCCTACTAAAATACTGCATGGAAAGCAAATAACATTTACCTTCATTTCAGTTTTCTTCACTCTGTTTCACTTATAAATGCATTAACATTGTCAATGATATTACTGTTGTGTTATTATATGAATCACTGCTAGAACTTGTTTCAACATCACCTTTGTCTATGAAATTACCAACATGGTGACGATATTCAAACCACACTAATTGCTGTATATGACATCAGCCTTGAAACCTCCAGCATTATGGTTGCATGGTTTGCATAGAATATTCCACACACAATTTTGGGAAGCAAATAAATAAATGATAATGCAGGACTATGCAACTAGGATTTCAATATTCACCAGAGAGTTTTAATGAGAGTTTTCATAATTGGCATAATTACTGCAAGTATTTTGATGTAGCTCTGGAAACCTTGAAAATTGAAATATATCACATTATATACCGTTAACTAATATAAAATGATTCAGCCCTAAATATTGAAAAAACATTGATTAGAAACTAGAAAAAAATGGAATCAACACATCTTTAGTTTTGTACAAGTAACCTGAATAGCCATTATAAACAATAAATTGGACAGTTTGACATTATGATTAAACATGGGAAAAAATGTGATTGTGGGACCTTTTGCACAGCAACCACTCATGAATGATGCTGTCATTATAATAGACTCATACAAAAACAATCATAATGGATCTAAGAATAATAGTGTGCCTTGCCTATAGAAAATATTTACAAACAGTTTTATCATAAAGCATGGCTATATGATAATAATAATAATTCCTATCAGTATTTCCTATGATTCAATCAAGAAATAACATAATGATAATAAATAATCACTGATGATTCACTGAACAAAAAAGTTGATAGAGTAGAAAGTACTGTTTAAGTGGAGCAACTGCTGTTTAAAACTGAAATATAAATGGACCTGAATCATGAATCAAAAGCAGGAAGGAAACAATAGTGTGAGCTAGAGTATAGTGATATATTATAAAGTTATGATACAAATTGACAAAATAAGTACAGTTAAGAAAATACTTTGATCCTTTCTTAATAATTTCATTATCAATGAAAAATCTATCACCCTTAACCTTGAATGATAAATTCAACATTCAAAGTTCAGGAAATCATTTAAGCTTGTGAAAAGCACACTACAAGAGAGTAGCAAGTATAAACCTTGCTAAAAAAAATGGAGTAATATTTTGGATGCTCAGTAGAACTTTTCTTGAAGCAAATGTCTAGTATAAAGTGAATGTTACTGTATTGTATACTATGGTATACATTCTATACCCATTCAATGCTCTTCAAGCCTTGTAATCACAATTGAATTGAAGTCCTCACTGCAAATCACTTACTCTCAAATATCACTGTCAATAAATTAGTGTACAAATATGACAAGTGATGTGGCCTTGGTTGCACTAACATGACAAATAGTATTCCAAGTGATTTTCCATACTCACAACAGTTGAAACTGTGTATTTTAAGTCATGTCATTCAAATCATCAATCCATTTTCCATGAATATTTTATGGTCAAAAATAGTTTTCTTTCAGTGGATGACCAGGCATCATAAATAATAATTTGTAATATACCAAAATCATGCTGCATTTTTTTAGTTTCTGTTTGATTAAAAATTATCACAGTCAATACTCTGACTTTGTTCTGAAAAGACCAAATTCAATATTATTGCAATATTATCTACTGACTCTGCATATTCTTTATTGGTAGATATTATCATCTACATTGTTGTGGCTTGATTCTTGAGGGGCCAAAATAAACATGATAAGAACTTGTTTTTTACATTAGCCATTCCAGAACCAAACCAAAGAATAATAATAAAATTATAGTAACATTTAATTTATAGTAGTAGTATCTACCATAATTGTTAAAGAATATTTTACTGCCTCAGTCATCAGTGTTTAGACAAAGTAAACAATTGATTTTATCAGTAATTTGATGAATCATTAAAAATACTGTTATTGATGAGTACCTGTTATGTGGTATAGGCAGCATAAAACTGCAATTTCATGGATCTAAAATTGTTTTCATTTAGATGACCGAACAACATAAATAAAGCAATACAATCAGACATCTGCAGCGAACCAGAATAATAGGAGCATCCAATATGAACAGTAACAGCTTCAATTACCTTAACAGCATTGATTAAATTTCATTGCTCAACACAGTGTACAGAGGGAGACCAAAAACACCTGAAAATTCCCTAACAAACCTCTGGAATAAATATCACTCAGAGGGTGGTGCATTGTTTGCTTCAAATTTACTCACCACTTTCAATAAAAGGTATCACCAGGAGCATAGATAACACGACAACACAATCACTGAACATGTTGTTCGCACAAATTAACCACAACAACAACACCAACAACAATAATAAAACACACCCGAATAAATCGCTATGCCATTTCGGAGGAAAAGTCCAGCTGACTGCCCGAAGAATTCAACACGGAACAAAACACAAGCTTTGTGTTATTGCTTATCGTTTCGTCCGAATCAGGGTAGGCTGCGCATGCGGACACGTTCCGCTTGAACTACGCACAGCAGGGGTGGAAAATCGGTACCAAAAGCTGATTGTTGTACACGGACTCGGCTTTACGCTAAAGGAAAACGTTAAAAAATGAATTAGCTACTGTAATTTAACAATAATTATCCGGTGCGATTGCGGTGACATCTATGAAGGATACTGTTGATAAAAAACGCAGTGTGTAGTATGCTGCCATCTGCCAGGTGTTTAGTTAAGAGAATATAAGAAATGAGGATGTTTTCGCTAAAGCAAGTGTTTATGTTGGAAATTAAACGATAGATGTCGGTTCGGATGCCAAGTCAAAAAACGGCAGCGTTGCCCAGATTTAAGTAATTCTCTTCCATTTCTGTTTAAATTTCATACTATCAAGATTTAAGAAAACACCACAGCCCGTCAAAGTACTTTAGCAGGCTAACTCAATGGCGTGGCTAGAACATCGAGCGATCGGGGCAAGTAATGATCTGCCGCCCCAAAACTGTTGCGCCCGGCGACCGCCCCCTTCCTCCCCTAGCCTTTGGCTACCGTAAATAAATAATATTTGGATATTTTGTTCAGACATATTACACACTCCACAATGCATTTAGAGATGACGATATTTGTAAACAGATAGCTGAATTCAATCTAGAACAGCAAGAACACTTTCGGCTCAAGGTGCACATACTACTATTTCAAGTATAGCCTTAAGGTGCTCATCAGATATTGGAACCTCGGCGTTGTTTGATGAGCTGCCGGGGAGTTTGATCTCCGAGGACTATAATGTAAAGCGTTTTAAGGCCAATGTGAATAGACATTTATCCTCTCACAGCCCTTATGAAGCGTGATAGGCTTTCTGTCTTTGCGTGAGGTTATCTTTGAAAAAAATATTTGGAATATCATTTAATGTGTTAAAAAGACGCTTTATGGTAGTTATTAGATTGACTTTGCAATTTGCAGTGTTACTGTTTCCTAACAGATGCAGAAAACTCACTGTTGCAGTTAAGGTTAAATAAAACGCATTTACTAAACTGGTATTATTATTTTATTATTATGTAAAAGTATAAAAGTAAATACTTATAGCTTGCAGAATAGAATTAGAATAACAAAAAATACAGTTCATCCTCCAACATTTCTGTTCCTGCAGAAAAAAATAATTTATCAAAAAACGTAACATTTGCTGAAGGTGGGTAACCCGGCGCGCCGATTTAGAAACAATACCAATGTTATCAACAACTGATAAGCGGACAATCAATAATATTCATCATCAAATTTCTTCGAAATACATATTACTAGCAGTTAATTCAATTGCTGATATTTTATGAGAATTGAAACATGATATAACTATATTGTTAAATAAATAGTAGTAAATATATCACAAAGGAGGGTTTATGTTAGCAATCAATAGCTGAAGAATTCATCAAAATTTTTTTAGGGGTAAAAATGCTTTGATAGAAAATCAAATACAAACAGACTCACTATGAACTCTTCAACTTCTCTTTTTCATAAACGCCTAAATCGCTTTATCGTCTATCCCAATGGTGTAGGTTTTTTAACAGCCACTGGTACTCTGACGCCCATAAGATCGCACAGCTGGTTTCGAATTGGCCTGATTTGCTCCACAGGCTCTTCCCAATTGGTGCTGCTCAACACGTTCATAGCTTGATCTAACTTCTCCGAGTCAACGTTACTGCTGTCACCGTTCACGAGAAGAGATTCGTATAGCTTGGCTGACGTCGATCTCCTCACGTAGGACTGCCGATGGCAAAGCAGGATCATCAGTTGGACTAAAGCTGTGGCACAAACGTCACCTTTCACCTGTAACAAGGAGCAATGATGAAATACTGTGTAACGGTCCATCGCAAGATCGCCATCTGAAGGCAAGCAAACAATGGCACACTAAAAATGAAAACAACTCCTAATCTCTCATACCTGTACGAACTGGCACAGAACGGAAATGCCATCTAACAATTTATAGGTATCTTTGCAGCCAGCGATTTCTTTCTGCACCAACTTGAGTAGTTTCTTGATGTAATCAGAAGTGTCATTCTGTATGATCGGCTCAAAACATCCGGCGTCGAAGAATTTGTCGAGGAACCTGAACATGGGTATGGTGATCCTGTCTATTTTCTGATGATCCACGAAAATTTTGAGTATGATATCGCAAATCCTTTGCAATTCGTCGTTACCTCGCGATTTCATTTCATCTTTGAGAGAAGTGAAGAATGAGGCACTGGAATGCTTCACCTGCAAAAGTCAAATCAGTTTTAATGTGACTCGTTTGAATTGTAGTGACTAATTGGCCACCATGCATCCTTATAACGAATTCCATGAAATATCGCGCATCAATTCCTTGTCGATTCTAAATAGAAAACAATAGTCATAGTCGACATTAGCTACTTGCTTACCAGAGAGTCTGTCAAGCCTCCAATGCTGCATATTAGTCCTAACATCACGTTGTACGTGTAACAAGGTAGATACACCAACTGCACGAATTTTGGGAAAGTTACAGCTCCCGAGTTCCAGTTCAGGTCATCACAGTCCTCTTTGACGAATATATTTGATACTTCTGCATAGTGTGGTAGATTTGGTATGCTAGGTTTGCTAAAAAGAACAAACATCAAATATATAACAAAAATGCTTTTTATGGAATTATTATAGTACAAATTGTCTTGATAACGATCTTAACAAGCAATGAATCAAGGTGCATATTAACTTCTAACATCAATAATATTGATAATGAGTGGATATGTCACCACAACACAACAATTAAGCAGATAAACATTTCTTTGTATCCAATCTTAAATTGTCCCACAAGACAATTTATTACACTTAATAATATTGTACTACATTGCATACTGCATTGATTCAATAAACTTACTTGTAAATGAAACTATAAAAAACCTTGCCAGCTAAAGCCCTGGTTCTATCGATCTTTTCGACCGCCTGCTGTGCTACGTTCGGTACTACTTTATTCATCAGGTCAACAGTTAATAAATCTGGCATTTTTTTCGTCACTAATAATGTCAATGTTTGTAATCCTAAAACTGAGGCCTCTCGCATCCACGCTCCTATATCTCCTCTTTTGTCTTGGGTGTAATCTTTAAGGCCTTCCAAAAATGTATCGTACATTTTTAAAACGTGGCCCCTGGTAAATTCTAAACAAAAAGGTAGTACAAAGTTATTTTTTCAAAGAAACATACATGAATACAAAATCCACATAAAAAAGGTCACATCGGTTTTTTTCATTTGACCCAATAAAATATCTGCGGTGATCATACAGGGATTTGGAAAAGCTTGAAAACTATCGATTATTGCACAGAATGTACAAGGTATTCGAAATAGTTTGAAACAGCAATTTTAGATTTTTTAAGTTTCAACTAAGTAGTAGAAGTGAGTGAACGTTTTGTTTTAAACAATTTCCGACACCTTTTATATTTTATCCAACAATCGTCCATTTCGAAACTTTTCCAAAGCACTGCATACCAACAATGTATGAATGAAATACTGGCGCGATATGCAACATTCGCTTACCCTTTCCCAAATGCTCACTCATAGTATTAGCAACAGAAGTCAGAGCTTTGACAGCATCCCTTCTGCTCTCAGCCCATTTGACAGTTGCAGGCTCAATCTTAGTAGCCTCTATCAATGAAGTCACTATGAAATCGAAATTCGACACCAGAATAAACCTCGGTAGTGCGCCTAAAGCTAGACAGTGTCCCATTCTGTGAGGTTGCACTGTACTTGCTTTCAGTTCTTTCGCATACGCTTTCACGAGTTCATTGTACCTTTCCGACTTATCACTGTAGTATTCGTTTAGAAGACTGGGTAGTGCGTTAATGGCGGCCATTCTGATGTTAGTGACGTCGTATGAGAGGCATTCGTTGAGCAGCTTCAACCATTCTTCTGAAATGCGAAAATTATAATATTATATTCTTAGAATCAACAGTGAAGAGTAGCAATGATATAAAAAGTCTGGGTTGCAACAAAATCCTCACTTATTAATACCGAACTTTTATAAAAATAAACATGATTAAGAGTAAATCCATATTGGAAATCAGAAGGAGATCTAAGGTTGACGAATGCTTTTAAGGATAATTCTAAGCACAAAAACTTCTCTCCAGCATTCCGTACTGATGCCGTAGCCGCTTGACCATCGTTCTGCAGTGTCTGGGCGACCTGAGGCAGGTTCTCACTCGTGTCATTCGTTTCTCTGAGTTTCTCCCATTCCAAATCGCTCACGAGCTGGAGAACACACCAATCAACCCATAATCATATGGCCATTGAAGCAAACAAATTTATCTCCGTTGTGCAATGTCGCGTGGTTTCACCATGTAGGACTTGTCTGTATATCATACAATTACGGACTCATTCGACTTGTCTTTCAGGCTAAATTTTCAATAACTCAGTGCAAATAAATGAGCAAATTAACTTACCAACGACGCTTTGATTATGGAAAGGCACCGCAGATAACGAGCATTTCTCTATGAAATCCGAACATGCATGTTTCATCAGCTCACCACCCAATCCTCTGAAATACATCCTTTCTCTATACCAAGGTATCAGCGATCTTGTTTTTTCTAGCAAAGTTTCCGGCATTTTATCCAGATAGTTGATTTTTGAAAGAGCGTGTATTACTTCACCTATGGCCATCGTCGCCCCATGCCTACTGTTCAGATCGATCGATTTGGTTTTTTCGAACAGGTTAGGCAGCGCAGTTTCCATCATGTAATCTGGGGCCTAAAACAGAAATTAAATATGTTCGGAGGCATTGCCAACAAGTTTTTGTACAGGTGCGTACTATGCTTAGCATTACCATTTACTAGTATTTGCGGTCAATTTAAAACCAATTGCCATCTGAAGAAATACCGTCTTGTTTGATATTCTAGGTACATGATAAGCATGCAAAATATAATTTGACACTTTTCGAAGTTCCGTAAACTCCACCGACTATCAACTGAATTACACTATGTAGATAAAAAGTTGTGTAATTATCACACAATTTCTCAAATAAAACTCTTTCTTTCAGTGACGCGTTTCGATTTTTATTAAAATCATCGTCGGACTGTCAGATTTGACTGCTAACAAGGCTACACAGATTACTTGCCAAATAACTAACTAGTCCTATCATGGATCCAAAACTAGAGCTCTCAAAACTAGCATACTAACTATCCTGTCCAGTAATTTTTCTATTAAATTATGTTTTTATTTGTTGTGTCTGTCTTAGGGGACATATTTTTTTGGCGACTGCATTTACACTAGTGTTTAGAGAACCCCCTACAAAACCTTAACCATCGCCGTCACGACCAGAGTTTTATTTGTGAAACTGTGTGATAATTACACAATTTTGTATCTACATGATGGAAGAGTTTCACCAAGTAAGAGAATCTACAATCTACATGAATTACACTAATTTGCTTAGATGTACATTCATTTGGTGAGTAGATTACTTTCTCATTTTGTGCTGTTGACTTACTTCAAAACGCTCGATACTGAATTTAATACTGAAATCTGACAACACTGCGATGAACCTTTTCATTCGTAAGACAAATCGTAGTAACTCGCCGTATTTTCATTTTATTATGAAAATGACAGTAGAGCTTGGTCAACTTTTTAGTTGAAACGATGAGGTGATAAAATTAATAAATATTTTAATCTTGTCATCTTTGTAAAGCTGTTTCGAGAATATTAGCCATTAAATAAAAGCAATGTTGTCACCCACGGAGTAAATAATTTATGAATGAGCTGCAAAATATACAATATTTTCACCGTTGTTGGGACTGCACCATGTGACACTTAGTGGTCGTCAACTCACAGTGGTTGTCAAATTGTGGAGGGCCTTAGCAGTCAGTTCTCGGATGGCAGTATCCCAGTGATCGACTTTTCTATCGAGCAGATGTTGGATGAGAGAAACTCTGTACTCATCGAACTGTGCAATGTACACGCTGATGTTCAAATATGCGTTTGCCCTGACGCTAACTGAGAAAAAATCGGCAGTCGTCAAGATGTCTATGCCGTGAGGGAAGTTTCCTTGTCTGCCCACGTTCTCTTGGAATGCGGCCGACGCGGCTCGTCTACAGTTAACCTATAACACACAAAAAAGGAAGAATGTTGAAAGCGAATAGTTACGAAAGGTGGGGCAATATTAAACCTACCAAAAGATTTTACATGATTTTTGAAATTGTATATTTATTCTACTCATCAAAAAAAGGGAAAAATAGTGAATTTCAGGTTAATGTCAGCTATAGTACTTTTTTATATCCTACGCCTAAAAAGGCTTTAAATTCCTCCTTATCTCAACCACATCCATAATTTTTAGCTCCTGCCCGTAAATTTTTTCCCAAAAACAATCAAAGAACTCGGAAACATTCAAAAAGGAAGTTGGTCGTTTTTTATTTGTTTTTAAACCATAACTCCGCCGCTATTGCACCGACTTAATCTAGTTTGATCTATTTACCTTGTTTCGTAAATATGTCCGAAAAACAAATTGGCCTTTTTTCCAATTTTTGAAAAGAATCTAAAAATAACCACTGTCCTAATTACTGGCTAGAAGTTGAAAGGTGTTTGTGATTTATTTTAGTTGATGATAATTGTTAGCCTAAACGTCAGAAGAATATTTCTTGAAATCACTCATGTCGTGTACTCAGTCATATAGAGAAAATAGAATAAATCAAAGAAATATTTTCAACTCATTCATTTATTTACCTACAAGTGTATCAGTGGGTATTTTTGTCTCTGACTCTTGCAGTAGATTATATCCACTATATTTAATATTTTTTTGTAGAAAACCCTATCAATTGATTATTGAAGATAACAGAGTAAATAAACTGATCTATCATCACTAGGAGTACACACCAAACTGATAAGATAATCACAATCTAAATTAAAGGATATTGCCATCGTAACCACTCTTTACTATAAACCCGAAAAAGGATTATTAAAATAAGTGGGCAATACTCTACTATAAGCTACATTTAGCATGATGGAATTACCGCAATTCAAAATAAGTAACTAGTTCTATTTAATACTCTGTTGCCTCAAAAAACAGTACTACACGCTATTCAAATTTAATTCACGCCGCGTTAAATCAAACGCTAACACTTGGTCGCCAAATTCCTGCGCTTCTATTCGCGTGATGATGGTGGGAAAAGCAAGAAACCTTGTTAACACTTATTTTTTGCAGATGCAAAAAAATGATGTCAGGGGGCATGTGTATGCAGAAAGTCTGAATAAAAGTGCTCCTTTATGTACACCAATTGCAATGGTACCTGTGATAATTCTCAAGTTCCATTACAAAATTGCGATGAAGAGAAAGAAACACAGACGGTTCTCAAGCAAATTCTAACGAAGTAAAGGAACAAGAATCTGATAATCCTATCGTGAATTATGAAAAAAATTGTATCTTTGTGGAGGATAACGAAACGAAGGAGAATGCGTTAAATTTTGCAATAATGCATTAGGTCTTGATAAGACCGATGATGGTATGAGAATGATTTGTTTAAACTAAAAAAAATCATTTTACAAAAATATTTTCCGATATGGCGGTGTGAGCAGAAAATATAGTACCTAGTTGGCAAAGTGAAAATACGAAAGAGCAAGTCGGTGTCTATAAAATCACCACTTTCAAAATTTACGAAAACTTCCCAGATACAACTACTAAATGACTGGACTATAATATAATGGTTTGACAGTCGTAGTCGCTGGTTCGCCCACCTTGTTAGTTGTATATTGTCTTGTGCATGGGCGACTCGACTCTACACAACAACAAACAGATTAGAGTCGGCCATGTGTCGTGGTTTCAGTTGTCATTGTCATCTCAGTGTATGTTTTGTGCTGTTACTGCAGTCTGCTCTTAGTGCTATCTACCGGTGCTAATCCATTGTGGGGTTCCCTAACCCTACATATTATGTTTTGTGGGTTTCACAGAATTCTATCGACGATTCACGGATTGTAATTCAACGGTTCGATCTCATAAATGAAAGTCATAAAATATAGGCGCGGTCAGTTCGACGGACTATAGGCTACACCTTTTAGTTATTTGTTTTACTTCTCCAAAGGGTAAAATTTCAATTATATTATAAGTCAGAAATGGGAAACACAAATGAAGCTCAAGCTCTAAAATCAATGGCGATGCCTTTTCCTCCATACAATGCCCGAAATCCAACATTATGGTTCCAACAAATCGAAAGCTGTTTTTATTGCACTGATATTAAGGACGACATCTACAAGTAAGTATAACCTTCATACCAGATAAACAAATTTGTTCCAATAAGAACTCCACCAACTTGTTGATAGCAGATAAATGCTTTGTACTGCTATAAACATTAAAAAAAACTGGAGTACCTTGGTCATGTTTTAAGGGGTCCCAAATATGTACTGCTAAAAAACATTATGGAGGGGAAAATCAAGGGCAAGAGAAGCCAAGGAAGAGAAGAACCTTCTGGCTGAAAAATTTTAGGGATTGGTTTGAAATGATGTCAAATCAATTGTTTAGAACAGCTGCAAACAAAGTCATGATTGCCATGATAATATCCAACCTGCACTAGGTAATGGAACTTGAAAAAGAAGAACCATAAATATCAGAATTTGTCAATTTCCTTTCTATACCACTCATATATCAATCTCTTACCAAAATGAATAATTTAGCATCATTTGAAACCTGTATGATTAAAGATAGTGATTCTCACCCATTCTCTCTCTTTTTATTTAGGTGCCACATCCTTGTCAGTAGACTAGATTCAAATGTGGCCGAGTTCATTCAAGATTTCCTAAGAAATAATAATAGTGATGGAACAAAATTGAACTACAGTGAGTTGAAAACTAGGATTATTGATATGCAAAAAATCAAGAACAACCTAGAGAAGCAACAGATTGGAGATCGTAAACCTTCAGAGTTTCTAAAGCTCCTACAACAGCTAGCACCCAAATCCTTTCCAACAAATTTGATCAGGTCCATCTGGATATCGCACATGAGTCCAAGTATTCAAAATTTTTTGCACAATGATCATGATATGGCAGTAGAAAAATTGGCAGCTATAGCTGATGTAATGAATAATAAGGCTCAAATGAAGGAATCTCTGCCACATGCAGAAAAACCACAAAACAAAAATCACTGCAATTTTTGCAAGGGGAACAAAAAAGTGATTCTAGAAGTAAACTGTTTGAAATTGTGTGAGGCATTGAAGAACTTGGAGAAACCTGACACTTGTGAAAATTTTTCACAAACAGCGCTATATTAAGAAATGTTCCAATATGAATTTGATTAGCAATGTAACTGTTAATGTACAATAAGCAAAATGGATAAGCTGATATCATAATCAATTGTGTTTCTATTTGATATTTTATACATATTATATACAATTTTCGTCAAAAAATGAGTTTTATTTTGCTTCTTTTTAATATTTTCAACACAATAAATAATATGTTCACTTGCAAAAATGGAATGTATCATCCTCTAACCTTGATAAGATTTCCTATGAAAGTTTCACACTCATACAGGGTGAAACTTTTATATCTCATTATCAAGTACATAAACTTCCAAAGATATCTAACATGTTATTTTTCCATGGAGTACATGGAATTTCCTCCTATTCATAACAATAAGTTTTGTCTATGAATCTCTGCTGTTTCAGTGAAGTGCCTACCATGAGTTTTGCCCTCCTTATGAGGCTAGTACTCTGACAATATCCAGATATCTCTAAATGAGCATCTTCAGTACTAAGTATTAATTATAGTTTCCTGTATTTAAAATAATTAACGTGAGGCGACATATGCAAACAATAATAGTGATTTATAAGAAACGTTCCATTTTGTAGTTATTTGCCTTGGCAACAATTAACTCACTTGGATTTATTTCCTGGACTATGACTTTTTCATGTTGAATAAAATGTCCCATTATTATATTTAAATAACAATCAATTATAGTATAGTTACCTCTTTATCAAAGCAGGTAACAACTAACAAGGCACAAGCAATATCGTTAACGTGTGCTGCTAGAACATGGCTTTCGTATGCCCTGGAAAAGGACCAACAAACATAACAGGCTGCATCTCTAATGTGGGAGCCAACTGAGGCATAACCTCTTGGTTCATCATAAACCAATGCTTTTAGAACAACTGGAACAACTTGAGGCAGACGATCTGGGAGTAAAAGGCCTCTTCTTCCTGAAAAAATGCTCGGGTATTAGAACTTTTTGGATATTACGCACATATTTATAGGGCTGCAATCAAAGCACATGACTATTTGAATATGAAAGAGTAGCTGTTTTTCTTTTGCTTTATTCAAGGATGTGTGTTACCATGCATCATATGACAACTGTTTAACAAGATTAGGGGAACGAAAGGTGATTGAAATGAAATCACATGTTAAAAATACAAATTCTGTATAGACAATGAAATGCTCATATTTATTTATCTTCATATTTCAACTGAAACATACATATTGAGGAATCATGCATCCAAGACAGTGATATTTGTTAAGTAGTGAGACTCTAATTGCTCATTAAAAAACTTTTCTGAACAATGATGTCATTGATTGGAACATTTGCTATTTCAAAATTTAATCATTTAGAGGATAATAAAGCAAAGCATGGTTCCTGATAATTTGTTCTGGGCTTTGTTCCCATTACAGTGTGCTAGATTTATTTACCTAATTCTGCCAATGCCAAACATCCTCCATGCCAAGCTCCATCAGATTCTCTGGGACTGAACAGTTCCAAAATAGTTCCTACAACTTCATCTCCCAAATCCTTAGGTAGCCTTCCTGTCACTCTACCAATTCCTTTAGCTGCAGACCACCTACAATTCGCATCAATACAGAAACGAATGATGCATTTTTACATAAGAGCTTTTGAACTTTATATATGAGCACTCTTAGGTTTTGCATCATCCAGACAAAATTTTCATATATTGTCATTCCATTCGGTGCCAAAACAGTGATTTATACAAACAGAAAAACTGAAATATCCTCAATGTCACTTTTGATAAAGCAGATACATTTTACCCGATAGTTCTACTAAGAAAATAGTTTCAAAATTTAGTTTCTCATTTCTAAAGGTAGCCGAAATGTCAGTAAAGCTACCAAATTAATCTCATGTGGTTGTAATTTGTGGCTATAAAATAATATAACATGAACCTGGAATATCTCATTTCCACAGAACTGTCTGTAAATTGAATTTCCACCATTCCATGTGGTAGGCAAACATGAAATCAAATAGAATTACAAAACATATTTTGGTGATGCTCATGGTTTGAATTCATTTTTCCACATGGGCAAAAACATAATTGTATGAAATACAGTTATGATTCCAAAACATATAAATCGATTTCATAACAATATCATAATGTTTCCCAATAATTTGTTTTACCTGACTACACCATCAGAGCTTCGTAACCCTTGTATCAGTTGATCAATTACCTCTTCTATTTCATCAGGAACAGCAACGTCTTCATCATGTTCAGTTTCTTCATGATGATTTGAGGAAGTATTTGGAACTATTCCACCATCCCCTGAACTCAAATTAGCTGCCAAAGATCTGTTGCCTCTTTTATACCTCCAAGATGCTAGTCTTGGTGGAAGGAATGTCAAACCTAAAATATACAGTGAAGTTAGCAGATTTTATCACCAAAATCTTGATTATGCTGCAGTCTAATTCAATTTTCAGCTATCGCTGCCAAATTCCTAGATGTCAACATAGAAAATATCAATTTGTCCATATCATTGTACTGTAACAGAATATAAACATCTTGCTTACCTATCCTTTGGATAATTTTGTAGACTAGCTTCTCTATATTTGTTCCAGAGTTGTTCTTGAAGTCTGCATTGACAATCCATATCAACAACTGGCTGGCATATGGGAGCATATCTTCTCGTTTACCATGTTTAAGAATTGTAGCAACACAGGATAATGTTCCTTCTCTGACAAAAAGTCTGCAGTCTTTTTCTGTACTCAATTCTTTTGCCCAATCAAGGAAGGATGATAGGTGTTTCTCTTTAACATCACTCCTGTTGGAAGATAAAACAAACTAAGATTGTATTATGTTTTTCACCTTAGAAGTACTCTTATATCATATATGTATGTATATACGAGTATATAGTATTTCGAACATATTGGTAAAAAGCATCAAATGAATTGATTGCCTCCAATTCAAACTGCATAAATATATGTATCTGATAATTGGAATATTACAGCATATAACATATATGAAAAAGATATTTGTGCCTTTTCTAACTTTGAACTTCCCAATCTCTTTTAATAAAAAAATTAGATTCCTGGGATCCGAACTCTCAATTACAACCATAACACCCTGTTACAATAATTGTTTGAATACACGCCTTTAAAGGAATAGATAAGGTCCACTTGGACCATCTTGTTCACTATCTCTCACTAACTCTGAGCTGTCAAATTAATTTGGAATTTTGAATCTCCCTGCAAATTATTGGGAACCCAAACAACACAAAAAAGTGATGTGTGAAATTATTTAATGTTTATTTGCTAATTAATTTGTCAAAATCAAAGCACAACTCTACCCAAATTTCACCTTTAATTTTAAATTACAGAATGATGCTTCTTGAATTTGAAAATATATGACACAATATTTCTACCTCAAATAGATATCAGTAAAAATATAACATTTTCAATTGCAGATATCCTTGTTCCAGTCTCTCTCCATAACAATAATCAAAATGATTAGCTGCAGCTAGTATGATACAGGTTATAAATATTTAGTTTTTATATTTTAGTTTCACCATTATTTATGTACCTTGTTATAAATTTATGTGCCAAATAAGGAGCTGCATCACTACACTTATCATTAACAATGGCATAAGTTTTTATGATGTTCAGTACTCTATCCATGACAGAAATCCTCTGAGTATCTTTTTCATCAAATCCATCAAACCTGGACATGTGGAATGGAATCATTACAATAATTGAAAGCCATAATAATAAAATATATCTTGTGGTCCATGTGTTGGGGTCATTAGGATCCTGGGATTCTAACAGTTTCAGTACTGGCTCAAAATCAGCAACCTAGAAGCAAATAATTCTTGAGCTACATCTTTGTAATTCAAATCAAGTAGAGCTGGATCAGATTTATGTAGTAATGAATTTTTTAGCACCTACTCTTGACCGAAATACTTTTATTATAAATTCCTGATATAGTGAAAAAAATTGCAGCATTGGTTTGAAATCCACAAATTGAAAATTAACTTGGCAAATCATTTTTATTTTTATTGTAGGAAAAAATTCATACAATCAAATATCAGGTTTATATATATATATATATATATATATATATATATATATATATATATATATATTTGCATTGGAGAATATTTTCTACTATAATATATATCTGAAAAAATAAATTAATTGTATGTATTATAGGTACTGATTTATATGAGAGTGACAGTAAATAATGTTTAAATCAGAATTTATTTTAATAGGTTGCATTACCTCATGTGGTAGATGTCTTACTATGACTTTATATCCCCTAACATTAACAATAACAAACATGTGCATGAATGCTAAGTGCTTGTGTTTCATTGTGTTTCCAGTGTTCCTGACAATCGAAATCAATTTTTCTAGCATTTGGTCTAAGTGGGAATCTATCAAATGTGGTTGTTCAATATACTGGCTGAGTATAAAAGAGAATCTTTCGAAAGGCTTTTCTTCGGCAAATGGTTTTTCAGATTCGGCTACATTTTTTAGGTTATCTATCAGTTGAAAAATTTCTTCGTGCTCAGTGAAAAAATCCAAGGCACAACCCAAACCATAAGGCTCTTCTTCCTTTTGGTTTTCATTAGTTTGTTCATCAGCAGCCATTTCTCATAAAAATATTGCGTTCAAGAATATTTCAATACAAGTTTTGTTTGAAAACTTCCAAAACAATACCTGAAAATGTCAAAGTCAAAATATAATCATGAATCATATGAATGGTCAAGATTGTCATACAGCATACATCACTGCAGGGAGCTGTATATAACTATTTTTGTAGTGTAAACTATTGGGCAGTAGGTGGCAACATATACAGTGATTTTAAAAGATTCTAGAAAGGACTTCTAATAATTTCATATTTCAATTGGCGATTAACAAATCTCTTGGTGCCGCAAAGTGGTCTTTTGTAAAACTAAGAAGATTGATTCTTTTATATTTTGGAAAAAACAAATAAACGGTGCTGTGTAACAAATTTAGACAGTGTGTGAGCTTTCAGAGTTTTCCATCAGAAGATCTTTTTGAGTTTTCTCAAATTCGGATGGCTCTATAATTTGAAAAATGAATACATATAATTGATAAAATATATAATGGTACGATGCATTATTATTATTATTATTATTATTATTATTATTATTATTATTATTATTTATTTTTTTTTTCCTGGATGCTTCTGACCGAGAAAAAACAGAATAAGCGCCAATATAGTTTTATAACTTCATATTATACACAGAACACACAAATTTATTTTTTTTATCAATTAAATAGCGTCTAGATAGTATTTATCTTGTTTTCCCCAAACATGTGAGAAGCTCGGGGAAATATACAAAGCGCTGTTTGAAGATCTCTCAATATTTTTGGTTCTATGATAATTGCTCAGCCACCAATGCTTCGCTTTAAAAAAATATAGCATTATTATACACCATTATAATTTCACAACATATCGCATATTTTCTGACATTACTCAAAAATGATGGAAAACTGTTGGGGTGATCATGGTATTTTTTCATTTTTTGCGAAACAGAGGTTACTGAAATTACATAGCGCGGTACAAAAAGTCAAATAGACAGTAGACATATCAACAAAAATCGGTATTATGGATTTTCCTGTTTACATATATACGCCTACTTAAAATAATTCTCAAATCTCCGTGATGAAACATATTTACCAGCCTTATGGGTGGGGAGTAAAAGTTAAAAAAAAATGTTTTTTTGAAAAATTTTAAAGAAATAATAAAAAAATATATTTCTTTATAATATTCCTAATTAGTATTTCAGTGCCTGTTACGAATTGCAATGGAATATGATAAAAAACTATACTGTTTTTTTTCTGAAGACGACAGTTTTCTGTATTTGGCTCAACGGTGGTTACATCAGATCAGTTC
Organism: Bruchidius siliquastri; assembly: GCA_949316355.1. NCBI lineage: Eukaryota > Metazoa > Arthropoda > Insecta > Coleoptera > Chrysomelidae > Bruchidius > Bruchidius siliquastri. Next base: position 35,998,763 of record OX438533.1, on the reverse strand, counting down.
GATTGAGGATAGTATCAGTCACTGGCCACTAGATGTCCAACCAAGACCAAGTTGTACAGGTTAGAAAATTGGGAAGAATTTATGCAGGAATTGTATTCCATAGCGTATTCAACTTTCCGCGTGGCAGTCCTCCATTGCTTAATGGTTTAAATCATCTGCCCAGGATTCAGGAGGTTGTGGGTTCGATCCCCACTGACGACACAGTTTTCTTTATAATTTTTATAATTATTGGTTCAATCCCTCTAACGGATTGCAGTGGGTATTCATGAGAATGATCCCTCTCATATGTGTAATAAAATCAAATATACTACAATAATACAAATATAATAATAAAAATATGTACTTAAAATTTGCATAATTGTTTGCATTCTTATTGATAATCCTCTCATAAAAACGTTAAGGCGGTACCTCATCTATGCGTTACGCAACAGCAAGTGAAAATTACATGTACCACTTTTAGACCTGTTTCAGAGTTGGAAATGGAAAAAATTAATTAACATTTGACCTGATGTAACATAGTTTCTGGTTACTTTATAGATGACTTTATTTTTGTCATCACTGCGTAGATTCCTTCCATTGCTTAGCATAAGTTTTCTATTAATTAAATAGTCTAACGTGGAAGCTAATTGATGGAGTAATCATTCCTGTTTGATAATGAAGGAATTTTAGATAAGCTGTTTCATATCTGTTAAAATATACTAGAGTATTATATTTTACTAGTTTTTGTATCAAATTAAAATATTTTTATAAATATTTATTGACATTGAAATACGCAGATTTTGTTAACGTGGGATCGGGTTCGTATACTCAGAATAGGCATCCAAACAAGAAATGAAAGGAAATTATCTTCGCTTTTAAATGAAGGATGAGCGTTTCGTAAATGAGATGCCATGATAATGCGTATTAAACAAACTTATCCCAACCTACTACATCTAGGCAAAAAGTTGGGTGTTTTTAATGCAAGCATTGGTAGGAATTAAAGGTTTTATCATTTAGGATTAGAACCTATGAGGTTCAATAGGCTTTAACACGGTTTTATCGAAGGCTTTAGATTCTTTAGAGAGACTTCGGGTACTACAAGATTTAAGGAAAGCTCTAACGTCTCTCTTTAGAATGGACCCTCTTGTTATAGTAATGTATTTAGCATCAAGGCTAGTGTTCCTTAAGGATTTGCCCGTTCTCAACAACAACAATAATATGTCGTGGCTGACGTTACTAGGTCGGTGACAACAAGCCTCTTCCAAAAGTCATTTTTTGGAGAATCTCGGCGTTGTGGAATGAGCTTCCGGGGACTATGTTGCCCGATGGTTACAATCTACATCTTTTAAGGTCAATGTGAGTAGACATCAATCATCTCGGAACGGTTGTGGAGCGTGATAACCAATCTGCCTTTGCGTGAGTTTATTTATGAAAAAATACCTTATTACTTCAGGAACTAAAGTAGAGTCTATCTATTGAAAAACTAATCGATGCATAAGGTTTTTTATTTAATCTGTATATGCAGTATAATGGATAGCTACAGGATTTTTTTTCGATTGTAACTGGTATATATTTTATTAGCTTTCGGAGAAGCGATGTGAACCTTTGGACGACTCCTGAAGTGCCGTTGATCCATAAAGTACCGTGAAAATATAGGAAAATAGGAAAAATACACGCTTCATCAACATACTATACAGAAATCTGAGATGTGATCTCTACTTTATAACATGACAGTTATAGTTGACCATATATTTGATAGGAATATTTAATAGCATTTAGGCGATAAATAAATTTGTTTACCATCTTAAGAAGTGAATGTGAATTTCTGCTATGAATAGATAACGATTGTGTGTTTTAATTTACCTGCTGTGAAAAATAAGGTTTGAAAAACACGGATTATCTGTCTGCAATGTTGACGTGAATGAGAGTTTTATCAACTGAATTGAAAACATGTTTGCTGCTGCCTATTGTTATTATCATTATAATTTACATAACTTTATGAGGCGTGGAAAATTACGTATGCAACAATGACTGAAGCTTACTTATCTCGTTTTTCAAAAGATTAAGAAGCGTTAAAGCACTGCATTTTAATCCTACCAGCTAGACACTATACATTTGAGGAGGTACAGTATATTTGTACTCCAATACGTCATCAATTTATTTTTTTCGTTTCTGTTAGCAACTACTACTACAGGTCACTGCATTTCAACATATATTATTACTACAGTGCTATTTATCCATTAACGTTAGACTAGAGCAAAAGGGTGCTGTAGATTGGATTTCATGTTATTTTCAACAATTCGTTGACGTACATCAAGAAAAAAGAAGAAACTATAAGAAAAATCCTTAAAAACGTAGTTATTGAACATTGATTTGTCTTTTCTTGGAAGTTTAGCGAACCATACTGAACTACGGTTGAGACTACATAGAGTTATAAATTATAATTTAATGTAATATGCCTCGGTTTTACTAGATTTTATCTATATAAGCATCTTGATAGTTTGGAAAATTTCTACGATCACACTGGTTCGCATATAAGATCAAAAGTACTTCCTACTTCCGTTCATATATAAAAAATATATATCACGTACAGTCAAAAAATAGTTAATTAAGTATTTTATTGACAGATAATGACGGAAAATGCATTGCTTATAAACGATAAGGAAGTAGTTAAGATGGCAAACCCGCCTTCAGTTGTATATTGTAATATTACTTTTATATGCTAAAGTCGACCTCATGGTCGAAGGAGAATATTTGACATCGACGTAACCAACTGGGTAGATAAATTATAATATTTAATGTTGTTGTTTCAAGTGATCCTTGCAAATTACATCACCTTTCTGTATTGCAAAAAGAAGCACATCCCTACTACGATGTCCATGAAATGAACCCTATAGTTTTCTTTTTTTATTTGGGTTCAAGCAGAAACCTGATTGGGATTTCTAAATGGAATATTCAAGATACAGAAATATTTTATTTTGGCTATCAAAAAGAGTTCCAAGATTATTGTGGGCTAACTATCCAAAACACATTGAATGAACGTTGAAAAACAGCGGCGTCAATAGATCTTTTTTATAGATTACCTCTTACAAAAGCAAATACGAGGTCGCGCTAAAAGTCTTTAGATATTACTAATCTATACACGTTTAAACAAGTTTGAGCACTCAACTATTTTGTCTAAAGTTGTGAGTGTTTACACGCAAGTCCACGTTTGAATCATTCAGTAGTTGTCTTGCCATGATCTCGAATGCATCGAAGTGTCGAATTTTAACGTGAAAATGGAACCGGGTAGTCGCGATTTTTGGGCCATGATTTTGTATGACTATGAAAAGGGATTAAAACAAGCCAAATGTCATTAAAGTTTAGTGAGTTGCTTTGGGGACTCTGCCCCTTCTAGGGCTATGGTTTTTAATTGGCTCGCTGAGTTTAAAAGGGGCCGGGTCTCACTCGATGATGAACCTCGCACAGGTCGACCGCCCACTGCTGTTACTCCGGAAACTGTAGAAGCTGTGCAAAATGTGGTAAAAATAGATCGACATATAACCTACACCGAGATTGAGGCTTCTCTGGGAATTGGATCGGCAGCGGTCCGAACAATCATTCATGATCACCTTCGCCTAAGGAAGCGGTGTTCCATATGGGTACCACATTTGTTGACCACTGAGCAAAAAGCAACAAGAGTTGATTCGGCTAAGTTTATTCTTGAAAAACTTGATAATGGGCACAGTAAAAACACTTTTAATATCGTAACCGGAGACGAAACATGGTTATATATCATTATGATCCAGAAACTAAACAGCAGGCATTAGTTGTTTGGCGCTTTGAAAGTGAGCAGCTTCCAACGAAAATTCCAAGAGTGTTGGAAAGAAAATGGTCGCATCTTTTTTTTCTAAAATGGATACATCAAAGGACAGTTACTTCTGAATGGCATATAACCAAATGTGTTCCTGTAGTCTTCCACGAACTATGCAAGAGCCGTCCAAAGACTGGTCTGCGGGGTATTCAATAGCACCATGACAACGCACCCGCCCACAGCGCCGCTAGAACACTCGATTTTTTCGCTGAACAGGGTATTTAACTGTTGCCTCACCACCTTATTCTCCGGACCTAGCTCCGTGCGACTTCTTCTTATTCCCTAAGATCAAAGAACAGTTACGAGGTCGCCATTTTTCCACCGATGAAGAGGCAATCGCTGCATTTGAGGAGGAACTTAGCAACCTTTCAAGAGAACGTTGGTCACAAGAATTTGACAAGTGGTTATACCGAAGGCGTAAATGTATTGAGGTAGAGAGAGAATATGTTGAAAAAATAGAATAAAGGGTTTTTAAAAACCTTTGTAGTTTTTCTGTATCTAAAAAATTTCAGCGTGACCCTCGTAATGTTGAACTGACACGATTTGTTGATCCCATTAGACAAGTCTTTCGGTATCTCTGTTGATATGGATAACATATTGATCCCTCATGTTGGCAGTGGCCTGCCTGGCTCGTGCTGTCATCTGCAAAGCTCTATGCAAAGAATTTGTTCCTTTGGTATTTATTGCTTAGACATTCTTAGAGGTCAATGAACACTGAGATGAATAACAGCAGTTTGTACACAACAAATAAGTAATGACAGGTCTACTGTGCACTTGTGTCTTTGAAAAGTTCAACCTTCATGGTCGCATTTCTGTTACCAAACCTAATCACACAACGTCGCAATTGATAACTCACATATGATTGCTATACGAAAAAATATGCGATACCAATATGTTTCTCATAAAAACTACAATAGCCATATGAGCTAATTAAATAGTAATGTTGATTTAGTTATTTACCCGTGTATATACATTCTTGTTAGTGGGGTACATATCTGAAAAATTTCACAACATACCTATCATAAAGCGTATTTTCGCATTTACTGACCTCACGCAGTTATTGATTGTCTAAGAAATTTACTGACGTTTTCACTGCCTCTGCAAACATATGTGTTTTACTTTCCACGCCAATGGACCCGGTTAGTGGTGATATCACAAAGAACATATGACAACACCGCTCACTGTCGTAAATAAATTGTTGATTTTTGGTTCATAGAGTGATGCTCTCGACTATGCATCAGACCTGCTATAGAAATGCATGTTTTGACTTTAGCCTAGACTCATCAGTATAGCCTGGCGGTCTAACTGTAGATAGCAATCGAGTGGTATATACGTAACCCAGTCAATGGTGCGATAGCAACTTCAACTCATCTCCAAGTGTCGCCCTCTATGGCGCTGCTCATTGGCAACTTACGAAGTCAAAGGTCCTAACACCGGGACTGCCTTGAAGCGGTAACATGGGTGAACTGATTTTTCAATGATATCCCTTGTTCTTCGTAAACACTGTTCACCAGTCCAGGTGTTATGACCTTTGATTTCGTAAGTTGCCAATGGGTGTCCCCAAATTGTCATTTCTGAATTGATACCATTGCGTAGGAAGTACAGCGTTAACCTGCTTGACATTTTTTCATTATTGTTAGATAGACCACCGTGTGAGCATATTTTCGAAAATTAGTTTTATTCCTATCAATTGTCCCATTCAGTACAAAAAAAAAATCACGCATGTTCACTCCAGCATTAATAATGTCTTTTTATAAAACTTAGTTTTTCAGCAATGTTATCAATTTTTTTTCCAAATGGATCGAATATTTTTGGTCAGCGATCACCCAAAAAGAGACATTATTGGTAAGGGAGTTCGGCAAAGTGTTCAAAGAACGTGAGGAAATGGATTTTTAGTGGACACCCTGCTTCAGTACTACACAGTTTTACCACTCGCATCAGTGCTTCTTTTTGATACACAACACATGTCTCGACAACTGCGTTAGCATCTTCAGGGAAATATTAAATGAAAGTAGAGTTTCAATCTTCCCCTGAAGATGCTAACTGAGCTAACGAAACACCTGTCGGTTATTAAAAAAGTTAGTAGTTTGGCGAGTGGTAAAACTGTTGTGTTTATGTTTGACATATCTCAAGGGCCGCCTCATGTTTGTAATTGAATGTAGAGAGATTTTGCTTGAAATAAATCAGATTTTTCAAGCATTTTCATTCACGTAACATCAATTTGCAAAGGACATTCGTTTGTTATTTTTTTAAAGAGTCCCTCACGCCTCTACAAACAATATTATACTTAACTACAAACATGGCTGACACCAAGACAGTTATCCCGTAATCCCCTCCCAACTACTGTTGCATTTGAAGTGAAGTCATGTTGAGAAAATTATGCACTCCACTATATACTCCAGATATATTAATATTCCACAAGAAATCTACATAAATTATTAACTAATCCCCTCTCCTTGTTCTTAATTTTGTTTACACTGTCTGCGTTGATATAATAAGTCGCCGGCAAAGCAAGCGTCTGTTTGAAACATTTTTATTTTGATAACGCAGTACAAAATACGAGATAGTTCGAAGGTGACTGAAATAGACTTATTTTTGGGCGATTTCCAAATCGGAGTCGAATTTAGTGCGACAAACTTTGATTGATTCAGTCTTGAGATACCGTATTCAAGATGGGTTCTTTAAAATTCGAAAGTTATAATAATTCTGACGTGATAACTTCTGTGTTTATAAACTTGGTGAATGAGGACAGTTACAGAGGCAGTTATTTTGAGGAAGATGGAGTTAGAAACTTCTTAAAAGGGATGGGGAGAATGTTTTATATTGTAAATCCCTCCCAAACCACGTTTAAAGATGCTAACGATGTTCCTTCTTTCTACAGAGATGTAAGTTGAGACTTTTATTATGTTTTATGGAAATGAGTTATTCATTATAACCTGTGAAAATAATGAGATGGCAAATGATAACCTCTATTTTCTTGATCTTAATTTTTGTTGGATATATACAGTGAGTAATGTATTTACTGTGAATAAAAAATAAAGCTCAAGAGCTTTTTGACAAGGCTAAAAATGATATAATATGATCCCCTAGTTTGATGTTTGAACAACAGTACCTAAATTACCTATAATTTAATTACATGAATAATTTCTAAATAAATTGGGATAGAGTGGATATCTTTCAAACAAGATTTTTGCTTCCAAAATTTAAAATACTGTTTTTTGCCTTCCAAACTTGAATGAATCATGTTTTGCATAATTATACAATTTATAGTTGTTTTCCTCTTACATTTTACTTTATGTGTTCATATCAAGTTCACTTTCCAAACTGAAAAGGAAGATTATATATAATGTTCCAATATTGGGATTTTCGCTATGATTATAGATTTATCAATTATTGCATTATAGTGTTTCCATTTTACCCTTATGCCACATCTTGTTTTTCTACTATATCATCTTCTAGTTATCAATATTTCCAGGATTCTTTCATGTATACCGTACTGGTATTGAATATCTAAAAAAAAGAAACCAACATTAATTTTTTATGTATTCTTGAAGCCACTGAACTTATATATCGCCATTTAGCAATGGAACGAAATGTTGACGTGTACCCCTCCCCCCACCAAAGATTACTGGCAGACAGGCAGATAGACCGATGGAAGTGACGGACATGGTTTTTAACACGCTTTATTTTAGCTTCACGTGTATGTACGAGTATGTATGTTGGAACTGAATCTACGAACGCTATTTTTACCCACTGCATAACGACAGATTAATTTTGAATTTTGCACACTTATCAAGATAAGATGACAATTAAATAATTTATTAACTTCAACAATTCTTTATTTTTTTAAAGCAATACGTTCAGAAGTGATGAAACGAATTAACATTATAATTGTATTTCTAACGGTTCTTGAAACAATTTATGAGGTAACAATACGAATGACATTTAATATTTCTTCTTAATACAGAATCTTTGAAATATAACGATCTTCCGTAAAGGGGGAGAATACTCTTCAGACCTGTTAACTAAGATCCATTGAAATGCAAACCTAGGATAAATCCATCAATGAATAAATGATAATTCAAAAAATTAAAAAAGGACGGTTTTATAGAACATCGACCTAAAAAATGAAAAATAAATTATAGCTATAAAACAGTAAAAATAATCACAATGACATTAATTTTCTCGTTAATCATTTTAGTCTTTAAATAAAAATAAGAAATATATTTGTTTTTTCACTTCTTAGTTTCGATTAACTTAAAAGCGATTTTTTTTAGTTTTTCCAAACTATAATTTTTTTGGGATGTGTATGTCATGCAACATCAAGAAACACACAATATCTCAAATTCAATATATTGGCTTGAGAAGTAAAATAATTCCTGATGAAGAACTTGTTGACATGACATGCCATTTGGGACAAATTTCCATAAAGCGAACAGATATTAGGAGGTGCAATGTTTCATCATGTATAATAAATACCATCTGTAATGTTCCGTGCATTTCGATTTAGATGGGCAATATGTCGCTATTTTTCGAATAGGAATGTTATTGCACCAATGTCTGAAATAAATTAAGAAACTGCTGGTGTATTAGCAAACATTTGAAGGTGCACATACATGCCAAACTCGGCATCTTGTTCTCAACAAATCCGTTACTAGTTACTGTGAAGAATCGACGTTGTGTTCAGATCGTTTGTATCAATTTCTAACATGATATAGCAGATATCTAACAAAAAGGTCTTAATCCTATTCATAAGACCGTCTGGTGCTTTCAAGTTTACTTTTCCATTTATCATTATTACGAGATGGTTATTAAGTGTAATTAACATAATTTTTTTAAAGTGGCAGTATGCAGATAATGAACATGGCACACATTTCGATGACGAATTTTCACAATTTACGCCGAGCAATGCTGAGGAATGTCCCTTCTAAAATTCATAATTCGATCATGTTCGTAAGAGCGGCGTCCAATAAATTATTTTTCGATTTAGAATTTGTATAATAATCTTAGAATAAAACAAAGTTTAACATCAGTTAAATATTGAAATTAATTAATTTGATGAAATATACAATAAATTTTAGTTATAAAAGCTAAACTTTAGATTATAAGACGACTCTTTATCGAAATTTATACATTTAGTTTGAAAAACGAAAATCAGACATGCCACTGACATGTACTGACATTTTGGGTATATTTCTGTAAGTTATTCATGATACTTATGCTTTAATATACAATGTCGACGGTAAAATACTATCAAATTTATCATATTTATAATTTTCCGATCTAGAAAAATCATGTCGAATAATAAATAAGGTACTAGACATAAAAAATCACAGCTATATGAGAATCGCCCATCTGCCTTTGCGTGAGGTTATCTATAAAAAAATCCGCAAGGTTGAGGCTCTTCAAAATGATTCCTGGTGTTATTATCAAAAACATCCTCGTAGTACATTCATCAAGGTAGAATCTAATGGATAATTACAAATCAGCGACTATTCTTTGATGTTCCTAACAGTGGAGGTCGTTTGTTATGTCAAGCAAATCCACTAGTGCTAGACACATTGCTGTTTTTTGGATTGAGTCCGGCAGCTTCACGGGGTGCGTCGCAGTGTATCACAAAGATGGTATTTTCTGAGCCTAGAGTAAGTGGTACTGTTCCGGTGAATGCAATTTTCTGGAGCGGAAGTGAACAAATAGTTTCTAGGACGCTGACCTAGCAAGGCAAACAACATAGTCGTACCAAGATATGTTATTGTCAATTCCTACAGCTGGTAGACCAGCCGGATTTCCTTGTCAAGGTAGCTGTTTGACTCTTCTGTGTGCTGATGTCTTAGTTGATAGCATATTGCTGTCGCCAATGTAAGTTCTGAAACCAGACCTATTTTGCTGGTGGGCGCAGCCCCTATTTCCTCATTAAATTTTAATCGAATATTTTAACGTGGTTTACCTTTAGACTGCATTGGAAATATCAACGGATTTTATTTATATATATGCTAGCAATAGCAAGCTGATTTTTCTTTATAATTAACTCGAAATAATAAGCGATAATAAAATCCTCTAGCATCCATATGGTTACGGGCCTGTTTTATCATTTGTCACAATGTACCTGTGTTAACGATTCAATTAAATGTTTACCAGAAGAAATGTATATATGGTAATTATGCAAGCATTACTTTGCATAAACGACAGCAAAAACTATGCACAAGATCTGCTGATATAGTTATCTGATTGCATATAAATAAACAAACTGTTAATAACCTTTACCAACAAGTATTATTTCAAATGACTGAGACAGTTTCCTTAAAGGATGACTCAGCTGTTTCACATTTTTTTAAATATTTGTTCAGCCTAAATTGTGATGTAGGTCATGCAATAACATGTTAGAATATTTTAATATACTCTGTTTATTGAAGAGTTATTTTGCATATCTGATATATTTTTTCAAGCTACCGTACACACAGATGACCTTTTTACACAATTATATTTCATTAATCTGTCAAGAGATTACGCTGAACTAGAATTGGTCATAAATGATAGTAGGAGTACCTATATTGATATGAACGGGTTTTACTTCAGAAAATTGTATTCACCGGTTCAGCCACTCGTACTTTACCAGGTTCAGGTCAAACCTTCTCTGGAATACTGCTTACATTTGTAGGGAAGCGCTTTTAAGCACTCCTTGAAGCTTTTGGATTCAATTCAGAAAACAGCAGTACCTCTAGTGGATGTAGCAGACCTTACAAAGGAACTCCAGAGTCATCTTTAAGGAGCCAACGAGCTTACAGCTTCTCAAGCGAGTCTCTACCCAAAGTTATTCTTATGGAGAATCAGAGCATTGTGGACTGAGCTACTGGGGTGCTTATTTCCCGTACTCTGCATTTGAAAGAGCTTATCTGTGAAAAGGTAGCAGCCAACCAGCTGAAGCTTCAAATAACTGGTACACGAGCCAGACGCGAATGCAGACCTCGATCATACAGCTACTCACCACACTCACCATTGATTGTGATCGCAGAAATATTCGAATTTGAGATAATACGTTTTTTCCACAAAAATGATGCCAGGTCAAGTCACTTCTATCTATATCCATGTAGAAATAGATATCTAGGAGAGACAATCACTTCTGATACATAAGGTGAATGCTACATAACCTGGATTCATGAGTTCCTGAATGCCTGGACTCGCATCTTAGATTCCTGCCTTGTGAGATTCAATAGTGCTTCTATAAGCTTAGTTAAAACACTCCTGCGTTTGTTATATCCAAGTCAGACAATCTTGTTATCTTAACAATGTTTAGAAGAAACTGAACTCGCATAACTCAGCAAGATATTCAAATATATTTTGGTGGACGCGCATTGATTTTCTCGTAGCGCTTCTGGAGCGCGATAGGTTTTCTGCCTTTACGAGAGACCATCCACAAAAAAAATTTATAAATGGACATTTCACCGGACAATGTGTCTTTCCTCAATCAAAACCTCTCGATCTAATTTTCAATAATTGCGGCAGGTTTTGCGCGGATGACTCGACAATTTCAAATCTAAATCTGCATAATCACGGCGCTAGGCTGAAATTGTTGTTTATGATCTGATCACATCTGAAATTTCATCGTACGGCCGAACCCAAGGTTGCTTTTACTTTTTTTAAGCAAGTACTACATGAAAAAAGCATGATATGAGTATTCATTTCGTTGCTATCGTTACAAGCAAAATATGATAGGTTTGTCATTTTTCTGATTGTTGAATTTCAGAATGACATTTCAGTTTTCAACTTTTTCATCGTACAATAACTTCTGTTTACTACGAAATTGGGCGTCGCTTTGAATACATTGCCAGGAAGACTGCGAAAGAGCCAATTGTTATAGATTTAGCAATACATGTACATATTAGTGATGCTATATCACTGATGCTAATCTTTGTCCTATGTTTTTATCGGTATGCAATAGAAGCGTGTTTAATATTTATTTTGATGAAGGTAGATATACGTACTTTATTATAAATAACCTCTCACAAAGGTAGGATGCCCAAATTAACAGCTCGTGGTACGACAATGTTGTCAACCTCACTAGATCGTCGTCCCAGATGCTGGGGTTTTTCCGCTGAAGAAAATTGTATTACCAAAACAGGTTCTTATGCTCCACAAGGCTCAGAGCACAGCATGACTAAAATACCGCTTGCATGTTTAGGGAAGCACCTCAAAGTACACCCTGGAACTGTTTTCTTTCTGCCAGAACAAATCAATAAAGCGGTACCTCTAGTGGACGTACCTCCACAGTATGGAGCACCGATGCAAATAGTTTTTTTCATGGTAAAATATTCGATCGAGCTGTCTCAGACACTAACACAGGAAGCTATCAGTACAACGAACACTAGAACAAGCCAACGGACTCACACTCACCAGCTAGAACTTCCAACACCTTGAACGAGCAAAAGTCCAAATTTAATGTGATTCCTGTGAAGAAAATATTGAACTACCGTTCCCAGCGCTGCTGGAGCGCGTCAGGCGAAATATCGCACAACTTTAAAAAACTGAATGATTTAAATTTGTTTAAAACACTCAAAATCCATCGAAAATTTACTATGTTTATAGTAAAATTTCTGTATTTTGGAGCTAATTCATGAACAATTATCTATGTCTAGCACAGCAGATTACCGGGGCTATAAGTTTAGCAAAAAATTTAGATGATTTGTTGGTAATGTTGATTCAAGCTAAATCTGCTATTGCTTGCTACGGAGCTACATTAAACAATAACCACTATTCTTGACACATTGCTGTTATTTCTATTTAGTTTATGTTGGTGAAAATATATTATTTTATTTTATTTTTCCAGGCTTGGCCATACTTTCTTCTGTTCATGCTGATTGAAAACATACTTCTTCTGATCGAAAATAGGCCACTCTACCGACTCAACGACACCATAACTAGCTTATCACATGGATTAATACAACACAGTGGAAAGTAAGTATGACATAAACCCATGTGAAAGACATATTGAAATGAAGCTTACGAAGAAGAAGGGATGTCGCTGTAAATCATTTCACCCTTATTGACAGATGTCGTAAAGGACATATGTTGCCGCTGCAAGGCAGTCTAGGTGTTAGGATCTTTGGCTTCGTAAAATGTCAATGGGCGTCCTCATAGAGAGCGACACTTATGTTGCTATCACACCCTTGACTGGGTTACGTATATACCACCCGATTGCTCTGTACACTTAGACCGCCAGGCTATACTGACAAGTCCAGGCTAAAGACGAATCATGCATTTCTATAGCAGGTTTGATGCATAGTGGAGAGCATACACTTAATATTGATCCACTTCACATAACTTTTTGACTGCGTCTAAGAATGGCCATGGTTCCGAGGAATACACAGTGAGAGGTTTCTCAGACTGCGAATAGAAATAAAATTGAAATTTTTCAATCTGCAAAAGGTCATCTGGTGGGACATATATTATATTATAACTACATTATTCATTACAAATATAATACGTTAATTGCAAAATTCACATAAATGCTGATCCATCCACATATCTTAACCACACCTCCTACAAACCTCATTCCTAGAACCGCCACCTGATATCTTCTATTTGTGTGTTGTTTATTCAATTTTTTTATTATTCCCAGACTATTATTCAGAACCGCAGAAAGTTATGCTTACTTCTATTTGTATCAAAACTTCAGCCTGATAGATCTACCTTGGAATCGTCCAGTAACGTGGTATCTAGCCGCCATCGGTGTAGATTTCTGCTACTATTGGGTCCACAGAGCATGTCATGGTGAGCTGCTATTCATTTTATCTCCCAAGATACATTCCTGGTTCTAAAGGGTCCCAGTAGGTACTTCGGGATTTAAATTTAGCGCCATTTTGTAGTGACAACCTGAAATGGTATATTGCGCATCTGTCATTTAGAGACCCGGCAATTCAATTATGGATTGTTTTACGGCGGAAGAACGTATCAAAATTGTGCAAACCTACTACGACAGCTCTCGTTCGTGTGTAAGAACAGATCGTAAGCTTCGTTTATTTTTTGAGCGCAATCATGTGCGAAATGACAACGCAGTTCGCAATCTCATCCACAAATTTGAGGCTACCAGATCAGTTCTTGATGTAAAAGTGCCAGTTCGTCCACGTAGTGCTCGATCCAACGAAAATATCGCTACAGTACGTGCACATGTAACCGAAAATCCCAGAACTTCAATTCGTCATCGATCTCAACAATTGAACATAAACGAAAAGCTCTCTGCAACGAATTTTGACCAAAGATCTGGCCTTACACGCATATAAAATTCAACTGACGCAAGACGCAAGAGCTAAAGCCCTGAGATCACGAGCATCGCCGTGCATTCATTTTGTCTTAGAAGAGGTTAAAAGTAATGCAGAATTCTGTGATAAAATTATCTTCTCTGACGAAGCCCATTTTTACCTGGGAGGTTACGTGAATAAGCAAAATTGCAGAATTTGTGGAAGTGAAAATCCTCGAGTGATTGAAGAAAAACCTTTACATCCTCTTCGAGTAACTGTGGGCTGAAGGGGTTATAGGGCAATTCTTTCATGAAAATGACGATGGTGAAACGGTATATGTTAATGACGAGCGTTACCGCAATATGTTACGAGACTTTCTGTGGCCCCAACTGGATAATCTACACCTGACGAATATGTTCTCTCAACAAGATGGAGCCACGTGTCATACTGCGAACGAAACCCTAGAATTGTTACGGACACGTTTTCCTGACCGGGTTATTTCTCGCAATGGTGATATTCGCTGGCCTGCGAGATCATGCGACCTAACCCTACTGAACTTTTTCTTGTGGGGCTTTGTCAGGGACAAAGTCTATTCCAACAAGCCGCAGACGATTAATGACCTGAAGCAAAACATTTCTCAAGTCATTGATGAAATTGGACCGCAGTTGTGCCAAAAGGTTATAGACAATTTTAGACAAAGAGTGGTCATCTGTAGAAACAGCCGAGGAGGGCATTTAGAGAATATGATTTTTAAAACATAACTCCCATGCCTCTACATTTTAATAACATAAACAAGAATATTATTTATCTAATTTTGTTGGGTTTATTTAAAAACAAAATCCCAAAGTACCCATTGCGACACCCTTTACTATAATAAAATCAATAGTCAAAAGATGACCCAACTGTCATTTAACATTGCTTCAATGGAAAAAAATTGCAGCTATTCGATGCCATTAGTTCACCCAACATCGATTTTTTCTCTTTGTTACAGAAGTCCACATTCTTTGGGCACAGCATCAGGTGCATCATAGTTCAGAAGAATTCAATCTGGCTGTTGGTCTCAGACAATCGATTCTTCAGGGATGGTGTGGATTTGTAAGTAGTGGATTAACATATAAATAATATTATCATGTATAGAAGTATCATCTCGTTTGAAGAAAATATATAATCCTTCACCAACAATTAACAATATCTCTAATTCTGATGAAAATTCCAAGATAATTTAAATATAAATCGAAACGCGTAACTGAAAAAGGGATGTTTATGAATGAATGATGTAAGGCCAAATAAGGGCATCTACAATTTAAATAATCTCTCTTATTTCTTCATTCGCTATTATGTTTTCTTTATCTTGTGTTAAGAAAAAAAGAAGGCCTAGTGGCGTATCACTATCTACTCTAAAAGCAAAGCTGCGATGAAGGCACGAAGTGCCTATATCCTATAAGGTTTCGTTGGGCTAGTCCCACAGTGCAGAGAGTCAGAAAGACCCCCAGTTACCGATAAATATCTCCGGATCTGTTGGAAGAGATGGGCGATTTTGCCTCTACCTCAGTAGGAGTCATTTGAGATTTTTCGTGGAAGTTATGGCTGGTTACATCCTTTTTGAACGCCTCTTTGCATATCATGAGAGTTCTAAGGGATCCATCATGCGCAAAAATGTATAATCATTCCTCAACGAGCCTTGACAATCTCAAATTTCTTTCTAGCAGTCACAGTACTCAATATCCGCGTCCGTGGCTGCCTAGGTTAAAAAAATAAGGTATGGAGCACTTAGCCACAGTTAGCATACCATGAAGTTCCACTGCTACTCTACCATATTAATGATCTTGCACAATTTCCACTTAGTTGCTCTTGATTAAAGTATGTCAGAAATGTTTTCATCGTATTATTTTAACGAATAATAAATGAATGATTCTTTGATATTTTCAGATATTCTACCTACCATTGGCGTTTTTTATTCCTCCTGCCCATTTCATAACGCATCAACAGTTCAATCTGCTTTATCAATTCTGGATTCACACGAAGACAATAAAAACACTTGGACCACTGGAATACATTTTTAATACCCCTCAACATCATCGGGTTCATCATGGTAAGCAAAAAAACGATAAACTCAGAGTCAAATAGCCACTGTTTTCAAATATCGTGTTCACGACATGTACAATTAAGTTATTGAGAGTTCTGGTATCCATAGTACCAGTGAAATTAGTAGTTACAGATACAACTTCACCATTTTTTAATAATTTTGTATTGAAAGTATGTAGTAGTATATGAGCAATAACAAACAATTATCATATATATATATATATATATATATATATATATATATATATATATATATATATATATATATATGATAATATAGCATAGGCATATATATATATATATATATATATATATATATATATATATATATATATATATATATATATATATATATATATATATGCCTATGCTAAGAAATGTTCTTCTCTATTTATCTTTCGTTATCGATACGCGCTGAGATTGAGGAAACATCCTTGCAAGTATCACGTCATTATTAAATAAAACTTGTTACTTTTTTTCATTACACTTCGTAAGAAAGCATATATCAGAGTCATTGAATAGCCCTGACCTGGGGGATTTCTCTCCACCCCCTTTTTGTCGACTTTATGATGAGCTTGTATTACATATTTCAAAACAAATTTCACAATTTTCAGGTAGCAACATCTATTGTCTGGACAAAAACTATGGCGGCGTTTTGATTATTTGGGACAGGATTTTTGGAACGTTCGCCGAAGAAAAGAAAGATGAGGAGATTGTTTACGGTCTGGTATATAATCAACCATCATTCAATCCTCTACATCTACAGGTAATTCTAACAAATATTCTGTCATCGCAATGTGGGTGATTAGTGAATTGAGCTTCTATGGAATGAAAAAAAATTTAAAAATGATGAATTGATCATAGAACCAATTTTTTATAGTTCCGTTTCAATGCCTACCAAAAATATCAAATGTTATTATCTGATCATATCTCGCAAATATCTTTGATAAGATAGGTCAGTCAGGAAACAGCGCGCTATTTAACGAGATGTATTTCTGAATTATTTGGAGGGAACCTAAATATGTTTTTAATTCAATTGCAGACCTTCTACACAGAGTATGTCATCCAAAGGTTCAATAGTATGACGACGTGGAGTCACAAATTAGCAGCGATCTTCTACGGTCCAAGTTGGCAGCCTGGGAAACCAAGACTCGGACTTGAGGAAGACAAAGTTAAGGTATGTTTTGAGAACTGTGATGTCAGTAATTTACTTGTTAATCCGCATAATGGAAACCGATATTCAAATTCGCATTTAGACACTAAAATTCTTGAACCACTGCAGGATTCGAATCTACACCTTCTGACTGACGGTCAGACATTCTACCTCTAAGCTAAGGGGACACTCCGCTTGATGGATACGCTAATTTTGGAGGTGTTAGTGCGAATCCTGCAGTGGGAAATGTTTTTTTTCGAGTTTCTGAATTCGAATGTGTATGTGATGACATGTTTGAACATTAATCCAACAATATTTAGAAAAACAACAAATTACAAAGTTAAGTAATTGTTTCAGAGGTCACCGATTTATTGTTGAACACTGTTTATTTCTAGAAGCGTTTTAACTATGTTAACAATATTCTGCTTTAATAAGATTTAGCATTGAGTAATATATTACATATTTAAAATATCCTTGTATGAAGAGAAATGTATGATTTTCAAATATTTGTTTAAATGAGCTATTTGGTTACAGGTGGTGCCCAGGCCTGTATATGATGTGAAAATTCCTCTTTGGTGTAACATCTACCTCTTAGTACACTTTTCTATTGTGGTATACGGATTTCACTTGTTGGCTATCCATCATGTGGTAAGTTTTT
This sequence comes from Bruchidius siliquastri, assembly GCA_949316355.1. Classification (NCBI taxonomy): domain Eukaryota; kingdom Metazoa; phylum Arthropoda; class Insecta; order Coleoptera; family Chrysomelidae; genus Bruchidius; species Bruchidius siliquastri. The sequence goes on along the minus strand of OX438533.1, from coordinate 35,980,800 downwards.
TTCTCTGCTATCCAACCGGTTGTAAACATTTCACGTAAATTAGGTAGTTGGTATAGTCATTATGAATATATACGCATTCATTGTTTCACCTTTTTCATGCTAAAATTGTATGATCTAGATCAGTTGTGGAAATGGACTTTTTAAGGAATCTGAACGGATTTGGGACTGGGCCGGATCCATAGCTCTTATTGAGGGCTAGGGAGGAGGGGGTGTTGTAAATGAAACTTCATAAATTTACATGAATGCAAATGATTTTGATAGGTTGAGAAGCATAAGTTTTTTTCTTTTCATTTTTTGGCGATAACTCCATCACCGTCACGGATCCGATTTTCCAAAACCATCACCGTCACGGATCCGATTTTCCAAAACTACAAAGCTTTCTTGTCACACTAGTAACTGTAAAAATTTCCTCAAAATCCTAAAATTCCCCACCCCCTAAAAGGGGTCAATTATCGGAAAAAGTACAGACAGACAGACAAACCGGCGGAAATTAGTTAGAAATTTATTATTTATCATGTCCCCAGCACCTCGTTGGAAATAACTATATAAAATTAATCAATATCAGTTTAACGTTTGCACTACTTTTTAATAGATATATGTCAAGTTCCATTCAAAAATCCTTGTGTGTGTAAAACAAATTATCTGTCAAAAGGCGAAGGTTTTTCCTAACAAAAAGTGTGCCAGTTTAATGATTGAAGAAAGCAAAAAAGTACTTATATTCAGATTTGCTAATCAAATAATGAAACCAAACCCGCAAGAATGAAGTATAGCCTTTGACATTGATACTCAAATTTTTCTTAAAGAATAACTTGGTTATTTTTTGCGCTATTCTCTGACTGAATAAACGAATATAAATTAGTTACATTGCTTATAAATTTGCTATGCGTTTTTTTTTAGAATTATTTATAATTACTTTTAACGCCAAACCAAATTAGTGGGTTTCACAGTCATACATTGCCAAAGAAATCGCCCAGTGGACGTATTTATATTTAACGAAATACATGGTATTTTTCTTTTTACAGGGCCTGAACCCACTGACAATCCTCGCATTTGTGGTTTACATCATAGGATCTCTTACCACAATTGGGATGCTGTTTGACAACAAACCTAACGCCTGTGTTTTTGAACTGTGTAGATGTATGATCCTTGTTACGCTGATACAAAGGATGCATTTTATCAACATCAACGAAAATGTTTTGTTTACGTTCGAAATATTTTTCGTGCTCTCGGGTCTGTTTTGGTTCTTGCAAAGTACAAAGGTTCTACAAATATCCTCCAAGATAAAATTACATTAAAATGACTGTGTATGTTGTTGTTGGAAGTACAAGAAGGCCGATCATCCGTATTCCTTACGGGTTTGTCGTAGGTATAAACTGACTGATCTTTATTGTAACCAAATTATTTGTAGGTATCTAAGACTTTCAACAAATTTTCAACAACAATGTGCACATTGGATAACATAAAGTTAACTTATACAAACACTATACACGATTCAATGAATTGATTAATGATTTATAATAAAAGTACATTTTATATGTCCTTTATTCGTGGAGAGCTGTGATACTTGTAAATATTTGTATAGATTATTATTTATTGTGTAAATATTGTTATTGTTTGTACTATGTACTGTTATGAAATTGTGTTTATAAAAATATATGTGATAATATTAAATATAAATACTTATCTCTATAAACCTCTAGTTTGATTGTATATAATTATTTGAGTCCTAAGATTCTTGTCGTTGAGAAGTTGAGTTTGGACAGAATCCAAAAACGACCAATACGTCTAGTATATGCACTTGACTTTAGAAAGGACCTCCACATTTTGGAATATCAAAGATTCTGCGCATCTTCACCAGGTCGAGCTCATATCGCCTCGAACAAGCTTGTTCCAAAAGTCGTTCTTTTGGAGAACCTCGGCGTTGTGGAACGAGCTGCCAAGAAGTTTGTTTCCCGATGGTTACACAATCTACAGCGTTTTAAGGTTAATGTGAATAGCCATTTATTCTCTCAGTTTTTCTTTAGGGCGATAGGCTTCTTCCTTTACGATAGGTTATGTATCAAAAAGAATAACACTAGAAAGAAGAGGTTTGTCCAATGATTTTTTTTCTAACCATCTTCTAAAATTATTAGGGATTTATCAACTCTATCTACGCGTCTGATATGATAAAGGAGTGCCTCCGCTGGTTTTTAATTTATTTAATAAACGCATGATATTTTACAGGACACAAATCAGCTAAAAAATATGATTTTTCAATAACATGTAGTTTATTCTTGTAAATCTGAAAAATGACATTTGAAATGAAATTACGTATAATATTTCAGAAATACTCTGCACTCTAATATTCTAATTGAATGAAAAATAACAATATCAACATATTTGGAATAGCATTTTTCTGATTCATCCACAAAACAGTGCAACCAAAATTAAACAAACAAAGAGATAAATAATTATTATTGGATGGACATCACTATCGTTGGTCTTCATTTTTAGTGGAAAAAAGGTGAATTCGAACACCAGTTTGCCTAAGAAATCTTGTAAAGTTACTAAATCTGAACTTTGAAAATTCTCAAGGACGGCATGTTATGCAATATGATTCGAAAGTTAATCTGAAAACGACATCAAAAGAAACTCTTTTATTTAGATGTAGATTTGAAAAAACAGTATTTCAAAAGTATAAACCTCAATTTCTATTTCAATGCCAATATCCAGAGCTTTCCTTTTTATGGTTGTGAATTGTTGAAATGTTGCCAATTAGAAACCTTGACACCGTTAGTTTTCTACTGATCTCTTGCTTGCCGGTGTCTATGCGAAAAATCAACAATCAACCAACTTGAATTGACTGACTGCCCAAATAACTACGATTTTCTGTACAAATTGCATACCGTGCCTATTTCAGAGTGCGAAAGTGCGAATGTTCTGTCCATCCTGAAAGGCGAAGTGGGCACTCCAAATAACCGCTTAGAAACAGCAGTTGCGATCATGGCGTTTTAGCTTTTAGAGCCACTTTTCTGAAATGCATGAATAGTTATTTCTTATTACCCAAGCAGTTTTTGAGCCGGCTCGATTCTGTGATTGTACTGAGGACGAGGAAGGTAAAATTGAAAGAAACAAAAAAATATTTTTCGTTAATGCAAAGTTTCGACTAATACATAGTTCTTCATGCATCATAAAGAAGTTTTGCGAAGCTTCATACTTTTTTCAGCCCAACATGGTTCTGGTAACTCCAAACAGGTTTTGGTTTTCTGGCATTACCAAAGCGAAACAGTGACGTTAGTGTAAAATGAGCAGGATTGAAAAATATATTAAAAATCAAGCATTATTTTTTAAATTTTACCGTACTGCTCGTAAAATAGCTGTGTTTAATAACCTCAAAAATATTCGTTGGAAGTGGTTCTGAAAATTAAAACGCCCGGTTATGTGAGGGGAGAGTTCCGCTCGCCTGTAAATCAGTACTGTAATCCATGAAACATTCGAGATAAAATAAATCTACGGTATTAAGTACAAAAGTAGTTTATCATTATCTTGAACAACCTTATGTTTTTTCTTACAATTATTAGAAAGTTTTATCTAAGCACTACATTTCAAGCGTTTTTATCCTAAACTTGTCAAAGCATCTATATTTTATCAAACAAGTATTATCACACAGCTTATTTATATAAAAAACTGAAATAGTGTAATGGTAAGAAAACTAAAAATTACGAAACTCACTTCATATGTGGTTTACTGAAAAACTACGGTTTTCTATATAGTTGAGAAATTAGGAAGGAAGATATGGGATAGTGTATTGTATAATGAATATATCAAAATAAGTTAGCCATTATATTGCTGTGAGCACTCTTGTCATACTCATACACATTGCTCGTTGTGGGCTTCTCCAGAAACAAAGATCATGAGTTGGTTGAAACTTGTAGACAAGGTGGATTTTTCAAAAGTTTGATTTCGGACTTCCATTGGCCAGGTGAACCTGGAGACGATTGAAGATAGATAGTATATCAATCGAAATGTTGTGATACTTAAAAATTTTTATAGAAAATTGAAGTCCGAAATCAAACTTTTGAAAGATCATGAGGTTACCAAGGAAGACGAAATCTAGTCAGATACCAAATGAAAAATAAATACGAAGTCTCATGCTGGTCTGCCAGACGTGGATATGGAGGAACGCCCTGTACTCCAGTTATCTTCAATCAAGATTTTGGGGATTAATATCAACAATAGCATGTCATTGAACGAGCATGTTGCCGGCTTCCCAGAATTTGGGCATTCTTTTCCGTTATAGGAGGTTGTATTCACAGCGACAGCTACTGCTACTCTACAAGGCTCAGATCAGATTATCATTGAAGTACTGCTCGCATATGTGAGAATGCGCTCCAAAGCACTCCCTCAAGCATCTGGATAGAATCCAAAAATGATCAATATCCCGGACCTTACGAGGGAACTCCACAGTCTGTAAAGGTCCCTATTCTATAGATACTATTATGGTAAATGTTCGATCAAGTTGTCTCGCATAATAACATCAAGTTTGCTAGTACAGCAAATACTAGAGGCGTAACGTGTGCTTTTTACCAGGTCGAACTTCCAACGGCTCAAACGAGCCTCTTCCAAAAGTCGTTTTTTGGGAATACCTCCACGATGTGGAATGAGCTACCACGAAGTTTGTTCCTCGACAGTTAAAATCTACGGTGTTTCAAGATCAATGTGAATAAACATGCATTCTTTCGTAGTGCTTCTGAAACGCGATAGGCTTGTCTGCCTTTGCGAGAGGTTATCTATATAACAAAAATAATATCTGTATATCACAATGATATCAATATTTCTGGGAGCTATTGAAGTGCGTTCGATCACTCGTGTAAATATACATATATCTTCTTCAGCAGTGTTGCCCAGGGATGTAAGTCATCTATTTGCTGTTTGAAATCAACCATGTGGCTATAATGATGTGAAAGTAGTTCAAATCTTATACGTTTCTGAAGTTCCTGATCATTTTGTAGCGTAGTCAAAAATGTGTACGAAACTATTCAAAACGTACGTATCTCATTGCATAACTATCAGATGATCAAAATTATTGTATTTTCCTGTTCCTTCAGGCGAATGAGTCAATCGTCGACAGACGCATAACGTCAATTTTTTCAACAATTATTTAATTCAGAGAGAGAATAGATATAGAATACCAGCCAGCCAGCATAATACGGTATCGATATAAAAATACATGGAAGGGCCATTTTTTTGTTTGTTAATTGGCACTATCATGGAGTAGTTTCCATAATTCTATTCCTGCTAATCTTGTTGTATAATGAAGTCGTTTTTTTCGACTTGGTCTACAGCCACAACCAATGAGGTCATTACTCATACCATATAATTTTTATTCTCGTGCAACGAGCGTGTAAGCCATTAATTTTCAAAATCACATCAAATATTGCTCATTAAATCTTTCAACAAATAGATTGTGTTACGGTTCTGTATTGATGCTGGAATTTCCACATAAATTCTAATCACAATGGGGTCTAGATTATTACAACAAACAACACTAAAACTGTAAATCAAGTTATCCACCGAAGTTGAGGGTCGCTTAACCTATCCAGAATGCAAAAGCAACTTTTCCATTCAACTGAAAACTTTCTGGATTGTCTGACTCTTCCACCTATGTACCATAATACGCAGCATAAGCTAAAAAAGCTCGAAAAAATTTTCATTTATATTTATTTTTTGGCAAGCTTTGTTGAACTATATAGTAACGGATTCAAAAATGGTTAATATATCAATATAGCTTCAGCTCAAATATCAGCAGCATTGTTTCAATTTGTAAGATCCAAAATTGACACTGCTTCATCATCATGCATAAAATGATCATGTTTTTTTATTTTTGGATATATTTCACTATAATTTTAGTATTACATCAAAGCTCCAAAGTTTTGCGTTATACCGTTTCTTCAAAATATTTTCGCTGATCCATAATCATTTCTTGTGCTAGCAAGCATTGTTTGTTGTTGGACATTCTACATATGAGGAAGTAATCACAAAAATGTCTTATAGCGTAAAATGGACCACTAAAAACATGGAACATCGAGTTCTCGAAAATTTGAAGTATATTTTTTGTACAGATAACAATGCTTATTCAGGAATTATATTCGTGTTCACTTTGTGAGCAGTTGAACTAAAAATTAGCTCAAATACTAATAAACTACTTTTATGTATTATTTACATTTATCGCATTAGTCTATTTACAAATTTTGAAAATAAATGGCGTACACTGAATACCAAAATGATGCTAATAAAACTACAAAGAAAAAACTACAACTACATAGCAGAAAAAAGCTGTTTATTTCTTAAATATTAAGAAAACATATTTATAAAAAGAATAAATTTGTGCAAACTATTAAATATGTATATATTTAAATGTAAAAAATGATGTGTTTATGTGCTCCCTCCCCCATGGTCGAAAAATTAATACTAAAAATAAAAGGATGGCCTTAACGGGTAGATTAAAAACTTTTCTATTTGCACATTCAAATAATAAACCGCAAATGTAAAGCAATAGCTTAAGAAAATTTACATAAATAAAGATAGCATCTTATTGCACCAAATAAACAATTCAAAAATGGATAATTGTATGGAAGTGATGTCAGTCAGAATGTGATTATATGGATAAAAAATCAAATATATAGATTTTAAACAATTTGAATTGTTTATTCTGTATTTGTCGATAATATTTTGTTAATTCACCACTATGTCTCACACTTTCAAAAATTAAATCATAATAATAAAATCTTCGTATCTCTGTACAAATAAAGCTAAAATATACTCTATGTTTATTAGACCAATGCAGTCCACTGTCACATTAGTGCAAAAACAGTAGCCGATGCGCTCAAGGAATTTTCTTAACTAAAACGAGTCGCTGGCAGTCTCGAAACAGGCGGATATTTTAGTTTATGTTGGTTTTAGTGTGATTGAGGCAGTACCTGCAAATTAGAAAAAAAAGTTATAATTTGATAAAAACATCAGAAGGTCAGATTTTGAGTTATTCTTTAATGTCCTTAACTTACTTATGCTTCCCGTATTTTCTTTTCTTTCTTTTTCTTGAGGAACGACGGTGTCCTTAACCCTTTCTTCTTTTTCTTGTCTTTCTTTGGAGATCCTTCAGACACAGAGTGATCCTATAGAACACACATAACCATTGAATACAATGCGAAATATAGAGCATTTTAATTACAAAAAATGAAGATAATTGGAGAACTCGCACAAGTTATATCCAATTATTTTTTTGATTCCTAAACTTGGAATGTGGATTTTTAGCAGTTCTGTTTGACTAAATTCAACAAATAATTGAAGTGTCTCTACACAGAAAATTGATTTGTAGAAACTGTACAATCGTAGCTAACTAAACATCTGGTTCTAAAACAGTAAAATTTGTCTGTTGTCTCATATATGCTTGAACACGTTTAGAAAATAAAAGTTCACAGCATTCTTCAAAAAGTATATATTGTCTCAACTCCGTAAGATCAAGAAAGTTCCTTACCTCTTTACTACTCTGAGATAATGTGCTCATATGGGCATCGGAGTGGTCTCCATTCACAGTATTTTCACCTATAAGTACAAAACAAATTGATAGACTCGGCTGCAAACCTTTTTTGCAATGTCTGCAGAGAAGAAATTGCAAAAAATGTTACTATCAAGGATGTTTGCTCCGCTTCACAACAACATCGAAATCCATAGTTTCGAAAAATCAGTAGATACCAGCTCATCAAAAAGTAAGAGATATATTTTAGATTATTATAATTGGATTGGTTAAATAATGTGATTCATTATTTCCAACAGCGAAAATGTTCGATATGTCGTTATATTGAAACAAAATAGACACATTGCAGTAATTGGTTCCCTATATGTTGAGTTAGGATCAGGTCATGAATGAACAAAATTTCTGCTCATAACACGAATTTGAATAAAAGCATTTAAAATATGTTAATATATATATATTAATTTTGGATTTTAAGCAACTGCTATATATTGAAAGTAATATTGGTGAAACGGAGCTTCATCATGCACAGAAAAAAAGTTAATAAAACAATTCATTACCTTCGTTTTTTCCCGTATATGGTTAGTTGATGTGTATTTACATACATTTACAAACTTCTATACAAAGACAAACACTTGCCAATCAAGCATATATTTAGGTAAAAAATGCAGAATACAAAACACACTTAAAAACTTAAAGCAGACATAAATATCCTAAAATTTCGCACATTCGTATCCCATCCAGTCTCCCGAACCGTCCAAGGGTTCATTTTCCTTATTTTCGGAATCAGTGGAGGTGAAAATCGCCACATTTGATTTAACGTACGAACAAGTATTTACAGTTTTCGTTCTGTGGAAGTTCACCTCAGAGCACACGACGACGTTCGCTTCCGGCCTCTCGAACGACTCGTATTTATTGGTATCGTTGTCATTTTGTTCTGTCAAAATACTATGGAACTGCTCTTCTTCTTCCTCGTCTCCATCTTCCTCAACTTCCCAGTCATATTGATCGAGGATTTTGGTGACATTCAAATCGAAAATTGAGCTTAATTCTTTGTCCGTCACTTGACTTTGGAAGAGATTCATATGATGCTCTTCAGGAATCGGAGACAACGTTGCAGACTGAGACAAGAAGTCGTCTGGAGGTTTCAATGGGATATCATCGATATTCATCAAACGCCGTTTCGGTTTGGGTGAAGAAGTGGTTTCGAGCTTCGGTGATAGAGATATCCAATAGTGTTCAGCACCTGATCTAAGGCTAGCACCCTTCTTGAAAGGCATTACTTCTGTTTCCACTTTCGCCTTCCCAGATCTTCCTTCGTCTGATGGTATATAGCAGTGCTGAATAGTAGATTTGGTGAAAAGTGGACATTTCAAGAAAGATTTTTGTCTCTTATGACCATATCTTTTTGAAGCCGATGGTGTATACTCTTCTTCGCTTGATTGTGGACGAGCTCTCTGCAACTCACCGTTATTCTCAGCCTTCTTTCTAGTTGTTACAAATGGTAGTTCACTTGGTGTTTGGTTAGCTGCCTCCACTGGATGTTCTGCTGCCTTTTTAAGTTTATCACCTTCAGGTGTCGAATACGACGTTGTACCTTGCTTCTCACTGAGCGGTTTGGAGAACTCAGTGAACTTCTCATGATTCTCGAGGGAATTGAAAAAATAATCCAATACGTCATTTAGATACTCTGAGATACTGAAAATCTTATCAGACACAGTATTAGATGCATCCGATTCTCCCGAATCATTGAATTTCTCATCGATCTCAAGCATTTTTAGTGTGCACATTGCTATTTGCAATCTCAACGTATTTCTCTCTTCTGAACTTGAATCCTCACCGTACAATTCTTTGAAATTGTCTATCAACTTATTGACGAGTTTGTAAAGATTGGTATCATGTGCCACCTCTGGAAACAACACCAGCTCTTTTATTTCGTGGCATTGTTGCACCAAATATTCGAAAATCAATTTCGACAGCTTCGTCACATTCTCGTCATAAGCAACAGCTCTAGTTGTTGGCGTGTCACAGATGGTATGAGTACAATCATCAATACCTTCATCAATGCTACCGGCAGACAATTCATGAAGAATTACCTTCACATCGCTAATGACTTCCTTGACAGTTACAAAATTCTCCTCCTTAATGCCCATTTGCTCCAACTTTTTGATGAATTGCACTGTGATGCTACTAGCTGCGCTTTGGGGCATGTGATGCTCCAAATGAGGAATAGAAACAGGGTTTTCAGTATCCAATCCATGATTAGATGTAGTAGGCAATAAATTGTCTTTGATATCGTCTTCAAGAGCTAAGTCAACGTTTTCATCAAGATCAACTATGTATGTATCACTTTGAGTTCCAAATGCTGAGTCAGTTGTCTCTGTTCGTTGTGACATCGCCTTTTCGGAATCAGAGTCAATAGAATATACCTCGTTATGTTCGTCGTTGAACTTCACTCGCCTTAAAGTTTTTGGCTCGACATTTGTTTCTGTTTGATCCTCAAGCATGCTCAGGCTGTCATTGATTACAGACTCTTCTAACGTTTTAATGAATTTATCTACAACTTTTTCGATCTCCTCATCAGCAGAGGTATCACTTCCTGTTTGGAGCGCAGAATCACATGTTTCTGTTTTATCAATTATGGCGAACATTGTAAGTTTATCATTGTTAGTTTTTGAAGATTGGTTGAAACGGTCTGTTACTGCATGTTTGTCAACAGGAGTTGATACGGTAACACCATTTGTTTCGAACTTCACTTGTGAAACTGCAATGTCGTCGAGAATTTCATCGTCAGGATTATCACTTTCAATTTCGGGTGCAGAATCAGATTTTTCCATCTGGTCACTTTCCGCACCATTTAATTTCTCTACTGTTGCTTTATCTACAAATGACTTGGAAGAGCTGCTAGTACTAGGGAACATTGCAACTACTTCAGGTGTCAATGTCAGAGGACTTTCGTTGCTATCCTGATCATATTCATCGAACTGAACAATTTCATCTTTCTCCCTCTCCTGAGTAATATTCTGATCCAGTTCAAAAGACTCGTATTCAGATCCGGAAGTTTCATTCAAATCGTTAATCATCTGCTCTTGGAGATTGTTGAGGATACGTTTTTCGAACGACTCAGTTTTATTGGCGCCCTCAGGAGTTAGATGACAAGTCTTGCTGTAACGATCTACATAGATAGGAGTATAGTGAACATTATTCAACTCATCCATAGTAGGTGGAACATGCTCAAAGTTATTCATATAAGCAGTTTGGGAGCTTCTAGAGCTGAGAACCGTGGGTACGTTTCTCAAGCTCAACGCATTAGCAAAAGGTAAAATGAACCCTCTTAATGTCTCCATAGGTATGTCGAGAGAGACTGAATGGGCATTTCCTAGGTTCACAGTGACCGTAGACCCTCTGGTTACTCCACCATGGTTGAACAAGTAACGAGAGGATGTGTTTCGTGGTCTGATGGTTATGATGACGGGTTTCCTAACAGCGATCTGTGACTGACGTGCAATGTGAAAATGCTTGGGGTTAGGAATGCTGTATGATCCTTTGGGAAAGCCAGCATGACTGTGAGTTCGGTAGTAGGGCACATGAAGGCTACTTGCAGGGTATACCTTGTGACCTGAAAGGAAGCCCTGGGTGTTAGCTATGTGTTAGACGGGTTGGGTTGACCATACGGTTTCTGTGGTATTCCAGAACATGAACAAAGATAGCACCATGGTAGAAGGGAAGAAGCTGGGATAGTCAGAATACGAAAAGCAGAAGTTTAGATGAGGCGATGAAGCAGAATAAGTTGTTGCATGCAGACGAGAGATATTGCATTGGATGGTGTTAGCTGCAGTTGGTTTCATCGAGACTATAATTAATATTTCAAATACTTTTTTCTTTTGGATTTTTTTATTTTGTACTAAATAACATTTATTCCTCGTAACATCAAAAAGTGTATTAATTATAATAACTGATTCAATATATGCACGATCACCTCCAATAATCTATAACAGGTGAGCGGTCCTAGAAACTGTTATTTTGAACCATTTTTATATTGGATATTTAGCATCGAACAATCTTAATATTTTTTTGAGCTGATTTTATATTTTTTAATGCACAATATTTTTTTGCCGTTAAATAAATTGGTTCAGGTGTCTGGCTTGACTTTTCAAGACTTGTTATATCGAAAATTATTTATGACTTAGTTAATTTTTTGTAATTGAACTCCGAAGCTTTAAAGCAAAATACCCTAATATCCAGAACGACATCAAGAAGAAGCAGCATAGAAAGCCTGGATAACTAGAATGTACTTACTTCTGTAGCTATTGACGGAAACACGTTCAGCCTTGAGGAAGTTTTCTACTGGTGAAGTTTCAACTAGACATGCAAATAAAGAACAGTTTACCATGCAACTCATGCTTGTGCTCTACATAGAATTTATAAATTTCTACTCTACTACTACGGCTGACAAATCAGCATCCTTTTACACAGTGATCTAGATAAAATTGATAAGCTGTGCCTTTCATACAATAATATCAATTTCAATGTTTGTCGCCAGTTATAAATGGACTGCAATTCCGACAGTGGTGAGTGAATGCAGAGAACATCTAATTTATCAATGAATGAATTATTGTTGAAATAAAGTTATAAAATGATGACAACGTGAATTCATGCTAACAATGAATCCAAACATAACTAAATAACAAAGGATTAATTGCTACATGGAAGACGTCATTAAAAAACCTGTGTCAATCTATTCACTATAAAAAATTAATCCCAATAATGATACTTGATACCCCCTGTCCATCAATTTCGATAATAATCATCTGACAAACATATACGAGTGCCCATAGCCAAAATATACATATACAGGATTAAAATATAATTATCGGAAAGAGTAAACTTACCATCACTAAGAACTACTTCTGGTTGGCTTGGTCTTGGGGCAGTTTTTGTTTCTATTCGAAGGATTTGTGGTTCTGGAATTAAAATTTTGATTTCAAGTTCAAACCATGAGGAAGAAATATCGTTAAAAAGATTCACTCGACGCACAAATCTGAAGATACGCACGTAGATACCATTGGTAAATGAAGAAGTTAATGTTAAAGTTATTTCTCCCACACGTGCTGGAAAGGTTATTCGAATTTTCTGTTGTTTTTAGAATGTTATTGCTTCCTTCACAATATCTTTCAAATGTGAAATGTTGACAGCTAATTATCCTTGAAATCAAGGGGTTGACTTACCATCCCTACTTTCTTCTTCAGTTTCACTAGTTACTGAAGTTGGTGACCTAATGTGCAATCCATCCATTCGTTTATTGATAGCAGCTGAAGATAGACCTTCTGATTCGCTATAATCGGTATCGTCTGTAAAAAAATATGTATTAATGGAATTAATGGAAATTTGATAATAAATCACATGCACATGTGGAACAGAGCAATTGACCTTATATTGGAAGGAGCATTGCCGAATGAGGACTAACAAATGGAGTTCAGATCAGTGCACCCTGACCAGAAAATCACAAGCTGGCATGTCAAGCTATGTTCAATCAACTCTTGAGGATTAAAATCAATATGTCCTTGCAGGATAACGTTGTCGGTCTTGGTCGGCGTCTTAGAAGCTCCGCAACACCTACTTCTTCAAATCTACAAAGCTTAGATTTCACAATCTCTGGAATAGTGCTCGAATGTATAGCGAATCGCTCTGAAACACTCCCTGAAACGTCAGGATTTAATCCAAAAAAGATGAGTAGGTCTGGTGGAAGCGCCTGATCGTACAAAGAACCTCCACAGTCTGGAATATTGGAGTCGCTAATCTTTCTCATTCGATATATTCGGTCGAATTGTCTCACAGAAACACTAGAGGGACCCAACGGGTGAATCCTCACCAATGTCTTTTGGTGAGAGACATGAAATCAATTCGAAATTAAAAAAATGTATTTAATCCAAACTGCTTCAAAAAACTTACAATCTCCTTTCGTTTTCTTCTCCACTACCTTCTTGTACTCGTCCAACTCTTCGTCGGTGATGCAATCAAACGGATTTTTGGCATAGGGCGCCTTGTATACGGCCGCGTTGTGTTGGTGGCCACGCTGGATGATCCCCTTGGAGGCTGCTCCCATCAACACCACGTGGTCTCCTGTCTGCGAAGCCGCAGCGTCTTGCATCTTCCTCGCTTCCTCCCACGTCACGCCTTCCAAAATGTGCGATTGGGGACCTGCGCTTATTTTGTCCGCTCGTCTGTAATCTTTGATCTGGTTGGAAGGATTGAAAATATATTAATCAAGACACCGTGTTGCGAATTCAAAGAGAAAATCCATCAACAATTCAGGAGGCGCGTTCACTTTCTGCTGAGTAAAGTATAACATTCTCCTCGTCAATCAGTCGAGTTTGCCTCGACGTCTTCCCCCACAAAATATCCCCACTCCTAAGATCGTGATCAGCGCCAATGCGTATAACAAAAAAAGGTAACCTCTTGAGTGAGTTAGTCAACTTGTAATGGTGAACTAAAACTTACCTGTTGTTGTTTCGCCTTGAACTCCTTGGGATTGGTGCCTTTGGGAACGAATTGGAGGGCGGCATCGATTTTCACGGGTGTACTCGAATGGCTCGGGGATCCGTCGGCAACCCACTGAAAAGACAAAACCAGCACGTTAGTAATGTTATGATTGTTAGCAGTTATATGGACTGTTACAATTTGGTGCCATATTGAAACCGATTTCGATATACATAAATGTCAACATTGATATTGCAAATCTGCACCTTGAACGTCCGATCAGGTAAGTGAACATTGAGGGTATGTATGTTCAAACGATTAGATTTATTTTTCAAATGTACTGTGGTGCGTTTAACTCATTGTTTTCAAAATCCTATGCAAATGCCAAAGCAACCTGTTAGCAGAAATGGAGCCTAAAATCAATTTTCTTGTAACAACATTATAAATGTACTGGTTTTGCCATTATTTAAGGTACAGCGAAGTTGCATGATATTACTTTACATTCTTGTTCATCTGGTTCAACACGTTTTTCATGTTTAAGATTATATTCTAATCATTTAATTGCAACCTAAAAAAATTTAAATAACATGCATGGAATAGTTTTTCTATTTCAATTGACGATTTGATTCATTTCAATACAGCCTATTTTTAAAACAGCAATTTCGCGTAGCTGATAAAAAAATATCGAAAATTGCAATCAAATTAATTGTAAAATATTATGATTTTTTCTGCTGAATTATAAAATATGGAAACGAAATGTATTGTTTAAAGGACTCTACGATAAACCTAAATTCAACGCAATTGAAATGAAGGGATGTAGAAAAGCAGAAACAATCATGATTATATCAAAAGATAAAATAAATTAATCTGTCCAATACAAAAAGAGAAAGATTAAGTGATTTTGAAAAAAAATAACAAAATTATGCGTAATATTTAAAATAAGGATAATTATATGAATGTATTTTGTCCTCAATTTGTATTATTTTATTTCAAATACCATTCAAATTTCCTGATACGTGGAATGTACTGTCTGGAACCGGAGAACTTCAGCATCATTTCAAAATTTGATAATCTGGCCAAAAAAATACAGTAATAATATCAAATGAGAGAATTTTTGGAGTTTAAATCAAAACAGTTTTACATTTTGAAAAAAAACATGCAAAGGTGATAGGTATGAATTGACACTATATTTCAAGATTTATTAATATATTACTGAAGCTAAGCAAAACATGCTAAATAACAATTATAATCTAAATAATATCGTGTATACATGTATAGATACTTTGAGTCAACATTTTATGAACTAGCAAGATACCAGAGCGAAATCACTTGTGATAATAAATATAATGTTTCATATGGCACCATTACGAAAAAGTCTAGCCCAAAAAGCTATAAAAATATATTTGTAAAAAAATAAATGTTCGAATATGATACAATGGCATTAGGCTAACATATTCAATCAATATCATATATATTTTTGATATAAAATGTATGCATAAAAATAATAATGAAATAATATCCCTCATAAAATTCTACACCCAATACTTTGTGACAAGTGTCACGACGAGTGACATATTTCCAATTCTGTTTGATACCATCCATTCTTGGCAGTATATTCTTGAGCATTTTTGAACATATCCAATGTTATTCGACGATGGAAACTGGGTAATTGCGATTAATTAAATCAAGTGAAATTAATGAGGTGACCGTTTTTCGTACCGTTATCCAAGCTTGACATTTTACATTTCTTTTAACGATTTGAGAGTTTTGTAAACGTTTTCACGAATTTGGGATTCCACGACATATACATTACGGAAAACCGTATCACTCAATTTTCCGTCAGTCCGTCAGTATGTCTGTCAGGTAATAATGGACTCCTCTATATTTTAGGAACTACCATTCTAATTTTGGTAAAATTTTCACAATAGATTTACTATTTATGAAAAGGACAGGAAATTTTTAAAAGATTTTATAAATCAGTTAAAAAAACGGAAAAACCATAAAACAAGATATCAACATTTTTTGGCGTTGGTAAATTGGGTTTTTGTATGAATTTTTGCCACACGTATTCGTTCATGACATATATAATCACTCACACATTTGCCTTCAGAAGAGATAAACATAATTTTTTCAATAGCTGTGGATTTTACAATACAAATTCATATCATTCAAATTTTTCCCGTGTTTTACGGAATTTTCATGGCGTAGTTTGCCTTTTTTTCTAAAGAGGGATACATTGTTCCGATTCCGTTTCAGCGGCTTTTATTATGAATTACCGTATTTTAGTTGAATACTTCACGCGAACTTGTATCAAGGTATTAAAGATACTGATCGCATTTTAGAGCTGCTGATCCACTTGAACTAAATTTGGGAACATTTGAAATTATGGATATTTTCAAAAACCTAAACAAATTATGGATTTTCAAAAAGATCCGACACTCCGTAGCATTTCCGAAGGACTACGATGCACCACGTGGCTCGATGTTTCTTTGTAAGTGCGCTGATTCCCCGATCGAATGTATAATCTTATTTCCATAATTGGATAAAATGGAAAGACCTCTGTTCGAAATTCAAATTCTGTCATTGTTATAATCGCGATTTCGGCATAAAGTACTTCACATTAATCCCGTAGCTGCCAGTACTAGCTGTGAATTTTATATTGGTAAATAATATCACTTAACTAGAGAATACAAAAAGCTGCAGTAGCATGAACAATTAATCTTACATAAACAAACGTAGCACTCTCAACATTGAAATATTCATATATACTCACATACAATTCTAGCTACCAGAAAAAGTTAGTCACACGCTAAAATTATCGTTTTAAGACCCACAATGTTTACACAAAGATCAAGCTATCAAATGAAGAATACGCAATACAAAATTTAACGAACATTTTAAACACGATATTTGAACTAATAATCGTTTACAGAATCAGGAAAGACAACCCTTTATATATTATTCCAGATTCTCAACTGACGATTTATTTCATCTTGTTGAATTTTTCTGGCAGTAAGATTTTTGGAGGTCAGTATATTCAGATACTTTATAATTATATCTTATCACCCTAAAGGAATGTGCTAATAATAATAATGGAAATGCGGAAACTTTTAATTTTTATCTTCGAATTTAATGAATTCTACCTTTGTGATTTTCTTCGGATCCGGTGTACCAGTCTCAAGAATTTCTACCTTCTGATAAGTATTTGGTGAGTTGAGCCATCTACTACGATCGTGGCCTTTTCTGCCGCCTTCTAGTTTCCTCCACAATCTGCCAGGTAAAAGATGTGCATTAATTACTTTTTATTCACAGACAAATAAACCTTACACACCTGTCAAACTATTTTGCAATAGTCGACACGTGTTTCTACTATCGAATATTAAAAAGTGTTCAAGTAGGTCAAATACCGAATAGAACCTATTTTTTCCAGTTTGTTTATATATTACATTTCACATGAAATGCATCTCATCTTGTTAGCAGACGGTTGACTGGCCACCTAGGCCCTGAATTTAGACTGAGTGAACAATAAGAACAAAAATGTCACTCACCCTTGTCTGTACAGTTCCTCCTCCTCCAACAGATATCCGAGCGAGGAAACTGCCGGGGGTACCTCGACGTCGTTCTTCGGTTTGGGCGGATCGTGTTTGATCAGCGGCTGTCTGTAGATGTAGCCGGTACGGAAACCGGCGTTATCCAACATCCTCATCAGCGATTCAAATTCGACGCCACCTACGCGCCACTTGCGCTCCACTTTGCTCTCCAGGATCGACGGCTGATCCGGTCTGAAACGAACGCAATGAAAATTCAATACTGGAAGAAAATTTGCCTGCACAAATTCCTTCTTTCCGCGCATCTACGTAACCATGGAAGGCGTCGAGGCAACCTCAAGCGCGCTAATAGGAATAGTTATGGCAAAACGAGATCGTCAGCCCGGCATCAATGTTACGAACACTCCCGCAAAAAGTATTTTCTTCCTAATTTCAAGCTAGGTGCATAGTTCGAATCTAGAGACAGTTTATCTGTTTGTGTCAGTAACAATCTCCGACCGTGTTTTACTGACTGGCCTCCGCATCAAATAATCATGGTATAACTATCTAGGCAATATGTATCCGTGTTAGTTAAGCAAAGTAAATTACTTTCAATCGATAATTGATTATATGGTGATACAGAGAAATATGTAATTTTTGATCCCATCACCATAAATAGGTACAAAAAATGATTTTTAAAGCATGTTCAAAAAAATCTGATTAGTAGTTGAGCCATGAGTTGTCAAAAAAAATGTTTTACTAGCCTCCACAATTTGTCACTTTTGTTCTGATCGGTATTGATATTTGGATAGACTATTGCCTCATGGGCCTTTCGATAGGAAAATGTTTTTGGTTATTATTAACTATTCATTTTTTACAAAAATTATGTTCAAGTGACTAAAAAAGTATATAATTGGTAGAAAATTATTTTCTATATTTCAGACAGTCGTCTCCTTCAATTCCGCCATTTCACACAGTTTGAAACTAACTAAATAATATTTTACAAATATATTCATTCGCGTATTGTCTCACATTTCACGTGTAAAATTATTTACATCAATGCGTTTAATTAATTATTAAAATCATTATCATTATATACAGCTGGATCCATCAGGCCAAAAAGAAACGAAGATATACAATAGGCCCAACAAATCTATGTAATTACAAAACGAACGTGCAATTGTTGCCTACTTACTTTTACTGCTGATGCCGTTAATAGCGTAATAGTAGGCCAATTACAACTGCATTAATTATTCTCAGCAGACGCATATAATTACATTGGTAATAGACTGATGTGCCCAACGACTGTGATTATATTTTCTATTTTATGTCAACTGAACACCTTAGAATAATGACTGAGAGCATTTGAATAAAAAAATACAAGCAGATCTCATTTCTGGAGGTATGAAAAACAGATACTATTCTCATTAAGCACTTTTCCTGACATAATTAGTGCTTATTGCAATACAGCTTGATTTTGAGCGTAATGAAAACAATTTTTATGTAGATCATAGAGAAAAGACTGAAGAAATGCGATCAGAGATTGGCCAAGCTATAAATACATTCAATAAAATGAGGACGGTAATTTGTAGTAAAGATCTTAGGTGGCATCTCAAGATCAGGATGCTAAAATGCTGTGTTTCCGGTTCTGTTTCAAGGGATTGAACCTTGTACATTGGAGCCAATACTGAAGCACCTGAGAAAATTGAAAATAAAAATAAAGAAGGAATAAAGAATAGAAAGTTCCAATATCTGGACCATATGATGAGAGGAGAGAAATATACTATGCCACATATAATTATTCAAGGCAATATGCAGGGAAGGAGAAGCAGAGGAAGAAGGCCCATTTCCTAGTTGATCAATTCAAAACAGTGGCATGGATGCAATTCAGTTGAGTTGTTCAGGGCCACAGCATCGAAGATAAAATTAATTATGATAACCAATCTTCTGAAAGGAGATGGCACTCAAAGAAGATGGAAGATGACGTGGTAAGTAAAATGTGCCGATCATATTTCAACTGCTTACCTAGGTGTGCTTTCAGGCGGGTTATGCGCTTGCTCGTACATCTTTTTCCTGATTTCATCATCAATGACTATAACGTTGTCCAGTCCGATGGGTAGCAACTTGAGCTGGGTTTCGGATGCGAGAACCGCGTTTCGAGCGTTGAAGAACGCTTCTTCAACGGTAGCACCGCAGCAGAGTGCTCCCTGGTTGGTCAAAAGCAGTACCTTGTTGTTAGGGCCGAGGTTGCGGGCCAACTTGTCTCGTTCTTCGGAATCCAACGGACCGCCGAGGTACGTATGGGTGCTAACGTCACCTAAAATGCGTCAAAAATTATTTCAGGTACAATAAGTGAGAAATCTTTCGAGACGCCGAAATGGCAATCTCCAAAAAATGGCGTGACAAGGCCACGCAATTGTATCAGTTTAGAAATAAGGATTAGAATCAAGGATTTCGTTTCTTGATAAATGACCCCACGCAAAGGCAAAATATATATTACGCTTCAAAAGCGCTGCGAGAAGTTTACGTGTCTATTCACATTGATCTCAGAACGCTGTAGATTGTAACCATCGGGGAACAAACTTCCCGGCAATTCATTCCACAAGGAAGGCTCATTCGGCACGTTATAAGCTCGATTTGGTGAAGATGTGCCCGTTAGTCTCTTCCAATGCTTGATATATTGACAACTCTTGGTGATATTATGCTGCACTGATACCACTGGGCGGGAAGATTAACGCCAACCTACTTACAGAAATTTCTGGCTGACTCACCTATAACGACGGCTTCTTGGCTAAGCGGAATTAGTCCCTGTTTGAGCGCGGAGACGGCGACGACGGCCGGCGTTCGGACGTGGATGACGCACCGGATGTCCGGACGGGCACAGTGGACGGCCGAGTGTAGCGAAAACGCAGACACGTTCACCTGCAAATAATCTCTCATTCAACCTGATTTCATGGTGATGAAGTACTAAAGCGAACTCAGTTAGATTGATTGGATTGATATCCGATACGACGTTAATAGTCCTACAAGTCTTCATCTACTGGTTATACAGTACTACCGCAAACTAAGTTGGATTGCTCATAAAGCTTTGGTCCCAAATAAAATCAAGACGTTGAATTATGTGTCAATTTGACAGCCGCGCATTCATTCCACCAACGACAAGCAAATTCATGTGGTCCTAGTTTCTTGTGATTGGTGGTGTGCAGACGTAACTTTCAAATAGACGCACCATGTAATGCCTTGCGTGAATTGAAGACCAAAAACCTAATTAACAGAACGTATGATTATCATCTGTCTGTAATTACCGGAAAATTGGTGGTGCCTTGTTCGATGACCTGTCCTCGAGCATCCACTTTGACCAAACCGCTGGCAGTAACCTCGTGGAACAGCACACCGTAGGGGTTGACCAGGAACTGTTCTTCGTCCTGGTTGAGCCGAGCTGTGATCAAGGTGCCAGGACCGTGAGCCCAGCCCAACAGATCAATCAGCCGAAATAGCGAAGCTAACTTGCATCTGGAAAGGTAACAAGTATATTGGTTAATATATCAAACACTGAAGAAAATATAACACCATTTCGCTCGTAGTAACAGTTCAAAATTCCTTCTATCACGTCTCTTCATTTGCAACAGTAGTAGAAAAATATCTAATCATCATATTCGCATTCAGAACTATAGAATACATAAAGCTCCTCCAAACAAACTACCGTAACGAAAATATTATTCTTATAATAAGTGTCATCATCCACAATAATTACGCAGAATGGAATCCTGGCTCCCCGGCGCGGAAAAGGATGCCAGATTCGTGATAAGCAACCCATAATTACTACCCAGAAAACGAATTTTTGTCCTTTTTGAAAACATCGAACTTTGGCGCCCATCTTAGCATTTGCATTTTTTCAGAAAATACTTTTTCTCGGAGAACCTAACGTCATAGCGCAAATCTCACCGGATTCAGCGGAAAATTTCACATTAGATAGAGGCCAAAAATAAAAAGGGAAAATCAAAAGGGGGCGAATTTTAGGTGAAATTTTTTTTTAAACAAGATAAAAAGTCGTTTGCTGGGTAATCGAGAACGCTAACGCAAATCCAGCCCAGACTAAGGGACAGTTCCTGGTGAAATAGATACAGCTCCTAATGTCTGGGAAGCTGGAAAAGTAATATTTTTACAAATTTCCTAATTATTTTTTTTCGTTCCACGTGTCTTAGGTAATTTAAATTATACAAAACAATGTGGAAATTCTTCATTAATTTACCTAGTTCAGTTCTTTTGTGCATCATCTGACAAGTTTTTCAATTTGGTCTGATTTTCAACAAGTAACGTTCTCTCATAAATTTCTGAAGCACCTGAATATTTCGTAAATGGTAAGAAACTATTTTTCAGAGCTGAGAAATATTTGAAATACCGAACCTCTCACACCTCGTTTCGTAAAACAAGGAATTCCTTAATCGCTCGAGCACATTTATACTCAGACTGTAATCACCGTAATTACAAAAATCACTACACCTTTTAACAAATTATTATTGTATGCTGCCTTTGCAGTGTGATGCTGGTTGGCAGTTCTTCATTTAAATCATACTCCTCAATTTTGCGATTGCATCAGAAAGGGAAGAAGACAATTAATTATCTCCTTTTTAGAACCAGATTGATTAATAGATAAAGCGTTTTGTTCTCTACCTGCTATATAAAGGAATGCTGAAATTTAAAAATAAAATACCGATACAGTGAATCAGCTACACACTACATTGTGGTTTTTACAATAATGTCTGGCCCGATTTTTTCAACAATTCAAGGTTGAAAACTTATTAAAAAGCAATTTAAAACATCGGGCGTTGTAGCCACTCGAACGCACTTTGTAGTATAGTTGGGTAATTTATGTTTTTGCGAGGTGTTACAGAAGTTCGTAGTTGTATTTGAATATATTTGGCGAATTTGGTGGTGTATATCTCCATATATTATGTTTTCACACATAAAAGATACAGACAGCTGACAGACAGTTTGCTTTATTTTAAAGAAAGATATAGTGACAGCCACTATCACTTCAGTTACCTTAAAAATGTATCTACACAATAGCTTAACTAAATCGTATACGAATTTATGTATGTTATCCATTTCGGTTCACAATCGCCGTAATTACTACAATTAGGTGGTGACAAATCCACGGATGTTTGATAAAACACCCAAAACAGTATCGTTATGTGATACAATACTTCCATTTGAAAGCTCTGAGTCAATCCTGATAATAGAAAGATGGATCTTCTAGTAAAGTACGTTCCTTCATACATTACAATAAATAATGGCTGATTCAATAAACTAAGCCAAACATCACAGTTGTCGAACAAATGAGATTACTTCGCCATAAAATGGAGGAAAACTCAAGAAAATGGTATGTCAATCGATTGGAATTCCACGAGCTAGCAGACAGTGCAAAAACTATATGATGCAAAGAAAGGATACTATGTACAGAAATAAATCCTAGTACACATATCGTTATGCATCACCTACCTGAGTATCTTTTCTCCCTTAGCATATCCCATCGCCTCGATGCCTCTGATGTCGTTGATGGGTATCACACAGCCTGAACCCTTGAACGCGGCGTTGCCGGATCCCCCCCTACTCACCCCCACCATGTCCGAGATCTGCTGGAGCAACCCCGAGGGGCCGTTGCCTTCGCGTAACTGGGTTTCGATTATCCGCTCCAATTCCTCCCTGGAAATCGATTGATATGCATTCAGCGAAATTACCACTAGAATAGGATTTATGATGGAAATAGACATAAAAATTCGAATTTAAAGAAATGGCCCACTGCGGGATTCGGACCACAGACCTTCTGTTTCTCGGTCAGACGCTCTAGGCAACTGAGCTGGAGTGCCTGCTTAGCTCAGTTGGGCGTCTGACCGGCAATCTGAAGGTGTGTGGCGACACTGAGAGGTGCACCTTTTTAAAGAGTTGGTAAACTGAAAACGCTATTTAACCTACCTGAACAGCTTGCTGTTCATGATGAGCTCAACACGTTTCCGCCTCTCCATCTCCCTGACGTCGGCGTCTATGTCCACGGGACGCATCCTGGCCCTTTCCTCGTCGTCCATTTGGTCCGAAGAGAAGCCGTTCTGCTGACCTGCCGAAGCATCCGGCTGTTGACTCGTATCGTCCGTCATCACTGGCGATGCTTATTCTTTCACGAGATCTGCAAAAGAGTACTTCAGTTAGAAAACAGACCTTTTACGGATAACGTTCATGAATTTCGTATTCAAAAGAATGACCTTTCAGGGGCGATAGTTGGCAGCGGGGGTGTGCCGAGTGCTTAGTTTTGAGAATATGGTCATAAATGCCAACTCAAAAAAATGGCGTCAAATAGGTTGACGCTGTACTTTATAGATGAGGGAACGTGTTATACCATTACCTAGTTTTTGAGATATCCCCTGATCACAACCCATACCCCACCCCCAAAATTTTTTAGAAAATGATCAGAGGCCTTGGAAAACGAAGTTTGAGCGTTTTAAATTCCTGTATTTTTTTGACGATAACTTCGCCGCCACTGATCCAATTTTTGATAACTACAAAGGTTTTTCGTCCATGTCTTACATCAAAATATAAAAAGTACTTTTAGAATTATTGTGGGGTCAATGATAACCGGATAGAGAACACACAGATAGACAGACATACGGACAGACCGACAGACAGAGAGACCGATAGAGTGACATTGTTTCTCGTGATAACACATCAAGACAACACAATATCAAAATTCTCCAAATATAAAACCGGCGCTTACAACGATGATATTTTTTTGAAGAGCAAAATTTATCCATAATGCAGGATTGGGAATATCAGCGCCCCCAATCAGTGGAAGATATTGCTAATTAGCAATAAGGAAATCAGTAAATACAAATCTGCAGTTAGAAACTTGGGGAAAAACTCTAATATCGATATCGGTGGAATTCGAACGCCACACCTTGTTTTCCGTAGCGATACCTCGGGAATAAACTGAATTGAACGGCATTGTGAGGAGCGCTCCCAACATATTCTCTTCCTTCAAACTGCACGTTCCTCAGATCTAAAGCGATCTAGTGCCACTGTTGGGATCAGTACCTATTTTTATATATTTTATAATTTGGTTTGATGTGGGTCAGAATTAAAACAATGTGAGAGTTGTCAGATGAACAACACTGTATTTGTTGAAGTGAACATATTTAATAAGTTAATTATGGAATGAGTGACATTGCAAGGTACCAACTTG
Organism: Bruchidius siliquastri; assembly: GCA_949316355.1. Lineage (NCBI taxonomy): Eukaryota > Metazoa > Arthropoda > Insecta > Coleoptera > Chrysomelidae > Bruchidius > Bruchidius siliquastri. Next base: position 35,956,046 of record OX438533.1, on the reverse strand, counting down.
AATCACGACATATATGTACATATATGAATTCACCTCTTCCACAAAATTAAGAAACATAAATCTGCATGGCATGAAGAAATATCAGCAGGAAGCAGAATGCATTTCATTGCCTCGAGAATATAATTTACTACGGCTTTTATTCACATCTGGATGAACATCTATACTTAGTTGTACGTACGTCATGTTTGCTTTCAGTGAACAAACTTGAGGTGTTTGTCAAATTGTTTAAATAGCATCTTCAAGAAGCACAACACTCATGTTGACTTTAGATTGTAAGATCTGCAAATAACTGGTGTTGAACGGTACCTGTATTATACAACAAAATTACGTAATTGTCTACATACATTCGTAAATTTTCGGTCTAAGTATAACGAGATGTTCAAAATGATTCGGTTCTTAAAATTCACCAGCTGTGACTAGCTCCACCAATACAAAATTACCGAGTTTTTTATGACAACTCTCATAGGATATTGAAGAGTTGCAGAGTCCAACGCATTTCTAATGAGGGATCTTTTAAGGCTATTTTAGCAGTAGACTCTATGCCTAGAAGAGGAAAGTGTTGGCACAAATCGGTAATTCAGATAAGTTACATGCTTTATATAATTTCGTAGCATCATCAAATATGAGAGTTGGTGTCAGGTAGGTTGACACTACTTCCTAAGCAATGATATTAGTTTAGAAATGAGGATTTAGATCAGATATTGGAATAGTTGATAGTTGAAATTGAATTTAAAAATATTGAAAAGCTTTGAATCTTATAATTTCAAAAATTCACACATCCATTATCTCCAATATTTACAAAACTTGCTTCAAATGGATCAGCAGCTCTAAAATCGAATCAAAATCTTCAATAAACTAATACAACTGAACGTGAAATACCGAGTAAACCTACCTACCGAAATATATTATGTCGAAAGTCGGAGGCATCGTTTTATAAGCACACAGCTCAATTTTGCGCTTTGTATGCAAATGTATGAACAATTATTTATATATATATATATATATATATATATATATATATATATATATATATATATATAGTAGTATAGTATAGTATAGTATTATATTTATATATATATATATATATATATAAATATAATACTTCACTTTCCCCGAATAACCTTCAAATTTTTGACAATCCCAAAAAACATTGGACCTCTAAACGTCTAAAAACGATGTTTGGCTTTCTATTTTTTTTTAAGTTTTAGCCGCTGCCACTGAAACGATTTTCCAAAATCACAAAGCTTTTGCGTCCTGTCACAATAGTAACCCAGTGTCAAAGTTTCATCAAAATTTGAGGAATACTTTCCGAGTTATAGAAAAGTCAAACATTACACAGTGACAGATAAAGCGACGAAAGAGTCGCATGGTTCTTCGTGATGTATATGTCATGAAACATCAAAAAATCCACGCCTATTTTCATGATGTGGATTCGAGTTATAAATATTTTTTTTAATGTTATGTGTTAATTTTGTAACAAAACAACAGAAATAGCAGATTTTCATAGCAAGTTATTTGACATATACAGTGAATGAACACATTGTCATAGGACAATTATTTGCTTTGAAGATAAAAACGTATGAATGGAATAAAGTGCACCGTTTTATACACCAACTGCATGCATCGCTGTACGTGAATGTTTTATTAACATCCTGATTTATATTTAGCTGTATTGAAATAGCACGGCTTGAAAAATACTACATTGAGCATGCAGATTAAAGGTCAGTTGAATTGTCTTTTTCCTAGCGTTACTCCATCACCCAGCTTGATGGGACTAATGACCGACTATTTAGCATGCTCAGTACCTACACGAAATTTTATAAAAAAAAGCAGTTTTCGCAAGTTTTCGATTATGTAAAATTTTTTACTACGCCTAAGGTGAATCCAAATGAGAAAAACATTCAGAAATGGCGTTTAGAAGTTCAGGGGAGGATCAAAACAGTTTTATTCTTGCTCTGAAGATGGTGTCGTCGTTAGCCAAACACCGTATCGGGTATTAAAATTGTTATTGGCCAGTGGTGTAGATAACTTTTTGCGATAGAGGTGGGGGCTATATCACTCGGAATGAATGTTTCTTATAAATTTATATTTTACTTCGTTCAGGCATAATACGATACTCAGCACTATTTCATTTATGGGACGTTATGGTCCAGAATGGATTGCTCTCTTTTGTAAAGAAAAATCGATTTATTGAAAAGTTTTTTACGTAACTTCATTGTTGTTAAAAGTAGCTTTTGTGTTCAGGTACTTTGAGATATTAAGGTGAGGGAATCTCACGGAGCAATCTATTTTACCTGTTGAATTATTTCATTTATAAACGATATATGTTGAATAATAATATGTCGCGAGTTGACCCTTCATATTTAGTTAGTTCTAAGAGTGGGTATTGGCGTATTGTTCAATTATTTTTGTTGTTCTGTTTTTCATATTCAATTTTGTTTTCTTTTATTGTTCGTAAGCCTATTAAAATTTTGTTGACAGTACGTCATTGCTGGTCATTTTTTAACCCCTGACATATTGTAAAAATTCTTGAATCATCATTAAAGAAAATCAAAAATATCCGTTGACTCATGGGCGGATTGATCTCCTTGACCCCCCCTATCTACTCCACTGCTGCGTCCAAGAATCTAGTATCACCTAAAACACATCTTATGTAACATAAAACAATGAAAACCCTGTATATTCCTCATGATTCCATAACATTGCTCAAGTACACCTGATTCAATCCCATTTGTAAAACAACTGGCTATATGTAACCAATAAAAGGTCAGTGCACCTTGTCAATAGACCATTTTTCTTGGAAAATTCTTTTCGTGTTATCGAAACCGCCGGTTATGAAATATTAATTTATGGTACCCAGCCCATGAAGTAAATAAAATCTTATATCAGATCAATTTGTTTTTGTTAAAAGCTTGTCATGACTAATAAGGTCATAAGGTATTAATAGAATCCAGTTTGTGTTTGTGAAGTTGAATACATTGGATATGGAAGAACTAAGGATAAAAAATATTTACATTATGTATTTGCAGAGCAAAGCGTCGAATACACGAGCCATCCTATGTCATGAGTTGATAAATGATCTTCAAGAAACAGTAATCGATTAATATTTAATTCATTATTGCCTTTAGGCGATGGGAACCAACGACTATTAACTGAATTAGACCAATTTATTTACAGTATTACTTGGTGAGTAGACTAGAGAGAGTAGTACTTTCGGATTTTGGGTTGTTGACTTCCTTCAGTTGTTACCTTATACTTAAAATGTCGCGAAAAATATATAAAAACATAGCTACCCCAAAATATACTGTCACTGATTACCGATTCATCATTCCAAGACATTATTAGCATTATATGTTTAAAAAAATCGCTCCATGACAATTCAGAAATAAAGTACAGGAGAACCGGCAACGTCGAGGGCCAAACTGGAACGTAATAAAATGGTGGACGCATTGGTGATGTAACCTGTTGTTTTGGAGTTTTAGTGCAGTTCTAGTTTAACTGTGAGTTTATCCACGCAAAATCAAGCCAAAACTGTTTAAGGTTTGTATGAAATACAGTGGCAGTGATAAGCGACGATCAGTTCTCAGCTAATATATAAATAATAATAATACCCTTAACCCAGGCAACCCATTATACGTAGGCACATATTTTAAGTATCCAGAGGAGGCTGCATTCCTTGACCAATCAAAGACGCGACTATCCAGTGGATTGGTTTTCGACGTTTGACTTGAATTAGGAAGCAGGTTGGGGTTAGGTTAGGGTGTATTTAGAGAATTAATTTTTAGTTTTTTTCTTGGCTTTAGTGTATAGCGTAGCATGGATGACTTGCATAGTTCTTTTTCGGAGTTAAATGTTGAAACTAAATTGCATTTAGTTACCCGTTTGGGGCGTTATTGCCCCATTTGATAACATCCACCGATGGTAAACAGTACCGTGGTTTCAGTAGCAATTATATTATAGTATTACAAGTCATAACCTAGTTGCTGTTACCAAGCTGATCTTATTCGCATAATCAAATTGCCAACAATGGTTCTAACTCCTATTCCCATAACCAGATGTAAAACGTAAAACGAGCTTTTAATAGAATTTATAACTGTGGTTACACTACTTCTCAGAAAGGTTTACGATCTCTGTTTTGTATACACAAAGTCAAATAACCACATTCACTGTTGGCGAATGAATTGGTCATTTCCACTGGAATAATTGCTTTTACTAATTTCAAAACATCCGATGCAATGACTATTTGTGTATATATATCTCTCCATTATCTATAGGAATTCACAGGACCGTCTTAGGTGTCATAATTTAATGCAAATGTGCATCAAAACACATGTTAACGATAACTTGATGTTTTCCTGAATACGCTTGAACATATTTGGCTGAAACAAATCCACCTTAAATTATAACAAAATTGAATGTTCCGAATTTGGCACCAGGTCCAATTTCTTTCAAGAGATATCACTCAGTATACTATCGAGATGTGTGAACTACTGCTCTATATTTTGCAATAATGCCAACTTTCGTTCGATATTTCAATTCTCAATTAATTAGTTGGATTAAACTTTGATTGTAATTTCGTTTATTCATATTGCCAGTTTGCGTGGTAGTCTCGACAGACCTGAACGGCAAAGCGTCTGCCTAGAATGTAGCAGGTTGTGGGTTCAATCGCCACTGGCGACAAATTTTTTCTAATCATTATATCAGTTCCTCTTAAGGATTGCAGCGGATTCCGATAAAAATATGTCATCAATTTTAGTATTTAATATACAGTATACATCACCATAATCATTATCAACTCTGATATATCCATGAGAAGTAAAGCACAGATATGTAACATAGACCCCTAGACTGGCGCGATCGTTAGATAGATAGATAAATATAATGAGTGTTTGGTATAAAACTGACAGGATGATTAAACGCGGAACAGAATTCCTTTGTTAAAAACCGACGGCGACGATTGAACCAGGCGGGTCTGCCTGGGGCGTAATAGTTTAAACATGGGGCATCTACATCTACATACTGTATCTGTATAATGATACGGGTGGTTGAAATATATGGTTATTGTAATCAAACAATTTCCATGTTGCCAGCTCTCTCAAACAGATATTTTTTATGTTACAATTGCTAATTTTCGTAGTGTTGTAGGTATTAGCCACAATATCATCCTGATCGAATAATGACCTGTTTGTATGTGTTCATTTTATATTTTTGGGACACTGATTGATTTGTTTATTTTCACTAATTGAACGCATCCTAACATTTTGTGGTTCATAACAGTAGATATTTTTTTTATTATTTTATTATATATATTTATTATATATTATTTTTTTATTATATTTTTCCACAATGTTATATTAGGATTACAGGACTACGATTTTATAGTCCCATCCTGTAAGAACAACAAGAATCAATATTGCACACTATCTGCATTGTGTATTGTATTTAATCTTTTCCAATAACTAATAGGCTGTATCCCATTTGCACTTTTCAACACTGGCTTTATTTATCATTTTTGTAATCCTTAACACTCGGTACTAATTATTCCGTGTCAAACACTAGCACCGCTAAAATTTGCTGTGTTGTCTATCTCTTGGTTTACTCACTGAATTGTTTGTAAATCAATTAATATAAATGCATAAAACCTGGTTTGACAGATTACATCACCATTCCATAAAATGGAATATTCTAGGAGTCGTATTATGGTGTATACACATAAATGATCCTCTATTCCAGATTTATTATGGAACGAACATCACAGAATAGCTTTACAGAATGCTAAACTCATACACAGAGATGATATGGTTGAAAGCTCGAGAAGGTAGCTTTCAACGATAGGCAACAACAAAGTGAAAATCAAACCTATGTAGGGACGGATAATAAACAACATCGATATACTGCATTCAAACCAATTAGATTCAACCGCACATTAGTCTAGTAGTGTGAGTCATCAACACCGACTACACCGGTAGGACAAGAAGCCATTCGATGTAGTCGTTGCGCTGAGATCTGTCAAAGACCAGACGGGAATATTTTCTGTTTAGACTTGTTTTGATTTTGTTGAATTAAAGATGTATCATGTGCATTAAAAATTACCTTAGTTTTCTTCAGTTCCTTGTTATTTAGATATGTAACTACATTGTCTACAAATTACATAATTAAAACCATGCGATTGACTACTAAAGTTTCAGCTTCAGGTTAGAAAATATGAACTCAGGCTACCTATTTGCACATCTCTTTCAGCACATGAACGAATAATTATTGTTCACAATGTTCAGCCGCAGAAGTTTCTAGGCCAAAGGGCCATCCATGAAAGAAAGATCATTTACACAGTAAAAACCCCTGTTAATGCCGCCAAACAGAGCTATTCATCCTTTCCCCAAAAGAATCTCATTTCCTCGTGGCGTCGTGCGAAGTCGCATCTTTATTTCCCTTTTTTCGGTTTAAAAGGGCTCTTTTACCTTGACGCACACACAAAATGACACGCGCACCTACACTTTTCAAACCGTTGACGAGTTAACGTGAGTCATTGACATTTCCAGGTGAGCTAGGACAAAGAAGAGGAAAAGCGGGTCACGACACGACGTCATCGTAGAAAGGGATCGCGTTTTATTGTAGGTCGCACAATGTAGTATCGAAAGTTATGTCACCACAAGCGTAATCATTCACTGTCCGCTAAAAATCCTTGCAACGTCTTTCATTATTGGAAATGTGGGCCGGCGTGAAGCAATATTACGTCGTGAGATGCCACGTTGCAGTAAATATTCACGATAAAACTTAACGTTTTCACGTAAATTGATTTCATCAGTCGAATAGTAATCCGTCCTTTGAAGATTTCGCGTGATTTGGATATTTGTTAAGTATATTTAATTAGTCGGATCGTGTAGAGCCAAATTAAAAAACAAAACTCACTGACCGCTGTTGAAATTGTTTGAAATTTGTAGACAACGTGGATGCTTCAAAGGATGTGTTTCGGACTTGATCGACTATCTTCAGGTGAACTGAAGCTAATAAATCAAACGAAACGTCGTGAGACTGAAAATTAAATGGACAATGGAGTCAAAAATACATCGTTTGAATGCTGTTGGAATAATTGCTGTTGTTGGTCTAAAACAGCGCGTAATACAGAATAAATAAATATTGATTGCGACATTACTTCTGATGATCTATCGTACAAATTTTCCACGGCCCCAGGAATATCTTTCGGGAGGGGTGAGAAGTTGGGTTCTGCTGTGGGGGTGGGGATGATTGATGGCGTAATTCGTCGTACCGGGGGTGTTGGAGCAAGCAAGTGAATGTATAAAACAGGAGTTTTGGGAGCGGCATTGCAATGCACCGGAGTATCCAACAAGTTTGTATCACGAATCAAACAGATTTCTTTGTTATCCACAACAATCCGTTGTGCTAGAGCTTCATTCCATTTTTGAAATAATGGATTACTTTTATAAGGAGATGCAACCATCCTATACATTAATTTTTTAAACATTGCCAAATATATGAATGTAAATATAGTGATAATAAGAAAATAAATAAGATATTATAAGGATGCATAATGATGAAGATTGTCACAAAATGAATCAAGGAAATCGATAATATAAACTGAGTGTTTCGAGCTCATAATTTTATGGTTTATCAATGCATTTTAGTGAAGTCTGGACAAAGTGTATATAAATTTTCGATTTGCGGATAATAAATGGCGGACTAATTAGAATGTTTAAGCGGAATACATCATTATATTATATATTTTGATTCAAATGTTAGGGCCGTATGACACGCAATAATATTTTGTCGGAAATTCTAACGATAATTTCAATAAAACTTCTCGTTGTAAGCGTTTTTGAAATTGGGCAAAATCCTATTGTGTGTCATACATACATATCCAAACAAAAAACAAACTTCAATGAAAGATGCACTATACCATATCATTGGACGGCTTACTCATAGCGCTATTTAATGACATGAATCACCAAAAATAATTTCAATTTTGAAAATGGTAACTACCTCCGAACCTTATAATGTTCAAACGTCATGGACTAGGTAGAAACCATTGGCGCCACGCAAGCGACAATATCACATGTTGTGCCCGGTCGATATGCGACGGGCGTCGCGACGGCGATGTTCGGTTGCCATGGCAACGCAGGACGGCGCGGCGCGGCGCTTCACCCGATTTCCTGCGGTGGCGGTGGTCTGATCGGTCGGGTCGGCGACAGCCCGTGGGAGTGTCATATGAATGCAGTGTTGCGGCGCGCAACGAAGTGCAATCCACCGATTGGCCATCGCCATGCCATCCTGCTGCCGATCGTCCTTGGTCCACTGGGTCGAGCATTGGGAAGCTGTTAAGAGCCATTTATAGGCACATCAAATCGTAGAATCGATGCCGCGTAAAAATTATCTAATACACGATCTTCACGGGAACTTTTAGAAAACCATTGTTCAGGGTGGAAAGTCTATTATTGCATGGGTCCTTAACCATATTTTGCCCACCGTCAAATTTGATAATATTTTTATTCTAGAGCCCCCCATTTGCACGACGCTCAGATTTTCAGCTGTGGCACCTAGGGAAAGTTCCGTAATATGCGCCCTCCTTCTAGACAAAACCCGACTCCTTCCAAAAGCTTGAAGGACAAAAAAAACTCGCCAAATTTGTCTTGTCTTTGTAAGAGCCCGAGCCGGAGCTTCTTTACCTCCTGATTGGATATTAACACCCCCTAATTTACTCGGAAGTCTTCAATTGCCCCCCTGAAAGTTTAAACGCCTGTAATGAGGCGTTACCGCCCTCGTTGAGAACCTATGATCTATTGCATATAAAGGAAAAAAATAGTTACGGTTTGGAAAATGATTTATTTTTATAAAATTATTATTCGGGGGGACTTGCTTATATATATTTTTGTTCCAATTATTATGGATTTGTTCGATTTACCTTTATATCCATCATAAAAAGTTTTCAATTTTTAAAGAAATTGCAAAAAATGTTAAGTCCTCATAGTTTCCTTGTGTAGCAAGATAGGTTTATGTGTTCATGTGTAAATAATGGCAACAATCGGCGGGTGCTAATCTCAATCCTTGTAATAAATTAACATGAGAACTGATTCAGCTTCAGCAACCACTCTTTGGCCCATTTTGAGCGATTTTTTTCTATTTCATTTTTATAGGTAACGTGGCTTCCACTGCTAATCAAGAAGTTCTGTTATTTTGTTGTTTGAAATGTTCGAATCATGTTCTTTGGACCTTCAAATATAATTCGAAGATGTGGAGATCTTCAGGGCCAATTAATATGACCTCCACGACCAAACCAAATCTATCGAAACCGTCCGTCATTAAAGGCGAATTTAATTTTATTTATTATACGCTTAAATAAAAACAAACGAAGATCAATGAAGTAACAACTGGGTTTTCTGAATGACTATAAATTTTGAAGATGAATGTGGCTCTCAACACAATCTTTGTGCGCTTTCATAAAGATTACTTATAGAACAAACAAACGCAAAACCTCGAATGGGAATTAAATATTTCACAACGATAACAGCTCCACAAAACACCAACAACCTATTCGATAATTTTCTATAACCTACACACATATCTTCAGCCAAACCAGACGACCTGTAATACACGGGAAGTGGTTAATTCGCGCTTATACGTTCACACTCATATCGCATGACAAAAATAACGATGTAGGTTAAGGTCTCGATCTCTCATACATGAGGCTCGTAAACAGCAATGATCATCAAATACCTATTCCTTGATTCATTTACTACATCTGTTTCGAAAAATGGAGTCAATTAGATTAACGCTGTACTTCCCACTAAATGATATCTGTTTAGAAATTAATATATGATTCGAATTTTGAAAAATTTGATCGTTTTTAATATTACAGGTACCCGAAAACATAGGTCCGTTTTCAATTTTCATACATCCAGGAAAACGTTCACCTTTCACCGATAAGACCATCGCGCAAGCATCTGGACACAATCCAGAAACGAAAGATACGTCTAATGACCTTACATATGACTTTCACGAATAATGACAGAATTCCTCATATTTCAAAAACGTGCCTCAACAATCCTAAAATCGAATCAAAGTGTTCAGTAAACATTGAGTCAACCGACTTGACTCTATTTTTTAAGAGGCTAAAACTCATGTGCATAACCATTCATGATCATTAGTCAATAAAAGTTCAGTAATCTGCAGTATTAATTCCCAAAAAAAGTTCTCAACAAATTGGCCCTTTTTATTTATTTCTTTTTGAGTCTCCGCTTTTATGCACGATCTGGCATCACAGGCAGCAGCCCACCACGCAAGCATTTGCAGATCAAATTGGGGAAATGTCAGGAACACAGCGATCACGTGGCTATTCTGTTTAGGAAATCCTAGACATCGATTGTGGTGTAGTTAGTGGCTGCACCATTTTTTATATTTTATCTGCGACTCAAAATAAAGGTGTTCAGTATTGTGGATGGTATCTTGGAAAAACATTCGAAATACACCTAATATGTATGTACCATGTACGTATCGTGAAATTCCCCAGTTATTCAAAGCACCCACTTTTTTTAAGGTAAATATGTGAGCAATCGTTTATGTCCAACAAGCACGGAAAATTACTAGGGTCTACGGTTCATACATGATAATACATGTCTTTTACCAGAGCTTGAAAAAAATTGAGGTGTCCCCCTCCCTCTTCCTCGTATATTTCAATCTTGAAAATGCCTCCGACTTTATATTAGCAGCCAGGAGAAAAGCAAAATTGAGGACTCCAAACAAATTGAAAAAGTAAATTAGTTCAACCTTATTGACACGTCGTCAGGCTGCCGGGCAGCCCAATTGTTAAAACCTTGACTTCGTAAGATGCCAATGATCAGCGCCACTGTGCGCGATGCTTGGAGATGAGTGTTGATGTTGCTATCACAACCTTGACTGGGTTACGCATATACCACTTAATTCCTCTCCTCGGTTAGATCGCCAGGCTATACTGACGAATCTAGGCTAAAGACGAAACATGCATGTGTATAGCAAGTCTTATGCATATATAAATCTGTTTTTTTTTCTTCTACGTTACGGATGCTAACTCATAAGACTAGTTTTCCACTCTACATAAATCGTCTTTTGATGGCGATGGTAAAAATGCATTTTCGAACGTACAAATACTATTTTGGGACAGTGTATGCGCCGGAATATCAAATCGACGGTAGCTAAGGCTTTCTTTGTTGAAAGCGGCTTCCGCTAATGGCCGACGAGAAATCGATACGAGCGTACATTTTCTAGTTTGGGTTTTCTTTTGTTGGTATCGTTCAAAGGAAAGTGACTTCGGGCGAAAATATCTAGGGCTTTGCACGCCAAAATAAAATGAATGGAATTCCTAAGAAAACTCCGTCAAGTCGAATTCTATATTGGGTGGATGGCGTAAATCACAAGCAAGTCATAAAGTGGATTGGATATGTTTTGGATGCATTTAATTGGTAAAAACTTCTTAGTGAACGATGAACAGAAATTAAAGACAAAAATTTCCAAAACAAACATAGGGTACGGACGAGCCATCGGACTGGCTACAGCGTCAGCACGGAATGTTGGTGACATAGGTTCGAGTGCCGTCCGCACCAATATCACGGAGAGTGAATCATCATACCTAACAGGGGAACGCTCAATAGAATAATTGGTTCATTATCCTTCCCTGCCCGAAGTATGAGACTCCAGCAACTCGATCTACTCACTAATAGCCCTGCATTTCGCGATGGTGGGTAGCGTCGTGTTGGAACTCGTACCACCGGTATTTGATTTTTTATGGTCCTGTACCTCTATAGATCCTCTATCTCTGGGCATCCATCAAACACGAATTCTGTTTATATACATGTAGCGTCTTTAGCAGAATAAAATGATTTGGAACAGACCAAAAAAAATATTCGTAATACCATTGAGCCTCAAACTCATTGGAGCCCAACAGTTTAATAATATTTTTACCTCAGTTCATTAACGAATAATTCAGACAATCCCAACCATGTAATCGTATTTAGTCTCACATCGTATCTTCGTATGCTTCTTATTGTTACTTTTAAAGACCATTTCCTGTTCATCTAACATTCATTAACTGTAATAAAGGAACGTATGTACTCACACATAACTATATGTACAGTTGTTCATCCAAATTGACCCATTGAACCTCGTTTCGAAAGCCTTTGTTGCTGCGGACGGTAAGACATGCCCTCGAGGAAGATTTCTTCACCGGCCTTAGTCGAAAATAGAATAATTTTAGCCTTGGTACGATCACTCTTGACTTTATGCAGCTGCTGTATTTGGTCAGATTTCTAATGTGTCTATTGTCTTTTCTAGTACAAAATATGATTCTAGGTATATATTAATTTTAAGAGGTGAAGCTTGAATCACATTCTTCCTCTACAAGAGGACACTAGTAATTTCTCGGTAGAATCATCAATTAATTTACAATAATATTTTATGTGATGCTTCTAGCTTACATCAATAGTTCAGAGGCTAGATAGCTTTTCAGAGTTTTTTTTTTGTAGCGTAGCAGCAGATTTGATGGAAAATTGTATTTTCTGCTATCGTGGTATGTGCTTATTTTCGTCTCAGCACAAACCATTTGCAAGTGCTTTTAATAGATGTAGTCTAAATAATCTCACCAGGCATATTCCAGGATGCGTCTTAGAAAGCTTCCTGTCATGTTAAACTGAAATGCAGTTACTTCCTCACTGCTGACAAACATTTGTAAGGTTCTCCAAAAGAACGACCTTTAGAAGACGCTTTTTCGAGGCGTTGAAATATCGACCTGGTGAAGATATGCCAGCCACGTTACACTGCTATTTAAGTCTCGTGGCTACTTGGGAAAGAACAACGTCTGAGGTTCAATTTTAATGTAAATATTCACTTTATTCCACATCGATGTTAATGTCTGATAATATCTATTAGTTTTAAGTTTATATTGTTTAAGACAAACAAATGAATGTTAGAGGTTATATCGTCCACAAATTTAAATTTACTGTAAGTGACATAGAAAACATCTTAATTTTTTCTATTTAAGTTGAATAGTATTACAAAATGTACAATATCTATTTGTGATGTGATACAACTAATATACATCACGTAAATGGTCGAACAAACAGAAATATTGCATTTCAATACTTTCTCCTAGTTCATTTATTTCGAGTAAGCTCTTAAAAAAGTATATCATAGGGATTACCCAGCAATGTTGTTAAGTCGGCGTCTACATATTTTAGTGTTCCCAAGACCCGTGTTTACATTGTCTATTTACACCTTTATAAATGCTACCTAAGTATCACCCATCAAAGTGCCTGTTTCCTTGTTGTACCGCTCATATAACGGGGAATCATCAACATATGTATGTATGTATGCGTTTCCTGACCGAAAGATAAAAAGACAGAAGCGTAATGAGCATATGTTGTATTGTTTGCTAAAAGCTGCGCAGTTAGTAACAGTTGGTATATATTTTACCATCTAAAAACTTTTGATTTCGGTAATTCTCCAGACTAGTTAGACATGGATGATTGTTGTCACATTTGCCTCCAAAACAGGAGACGAAAGTGGTTGATTTATTTTCAAATTTCACGAAACTTCCTATAAATTTATGAACATTTCTAATGTTTAAAAAAATGTAAACCATTTGATTTCTTTGCAAGTTGAATATATTAAAGCTCAGAGGGGGAATTTTTTTCCGCTTCTGTTTCAGTAACTACTACTACAGTTTTACAGATACCTCTCACAACTGTTTATCCACTTGAAGTAAGTCTTGTAAATATTGAAACCTATGTATGTAATTTTGAAATTTTAGAGAAATGAAATTATACAAGATTAAATTTACTTGAAGCCATTTTTTGAAGAGGGTTCCTATCGGGGCTAAGGCATAACGTGCAGTTTCACGGTCGCCTTAGCTTTCGCAAAAACGTAGCATTACGCGTATCGAAACTTATTTCAGTAAACTAAAAACAAACTCAAACTCACTGACGTGTAAAGCAGCGTATACTTTTACGCAAGCAACGCACCAAGAGAGCGATATAGAAAAAACTCGTTATTTTTAGCCGGTTTGGCAGTCGAGACGCTTAGGAGCTTTCATTATACATACTATACATCAATTTAATTTTTCAACAATTTACCCTTTCGTCTCGGTGGTTCGTCTGTAGAAGTATACGTCGCTTGCCATTCCCTGGTGAGTGATGACGTCATTCATTTGATAACAAGCACGTAACCAGAATTCTTCAATATAGGCAAAGCATTTTCTGCTTATATAAGTAAAAAACGGTTTTGTTTGGTATTGTTCAGTATTTTATATGAGTACAACAGTGAATTGGAAAAACAGAGAAACGCAGACAAAGACAGGCAGACAGAAACATCAGAGTGAAACAGGCAGACAGAGACAGGCCGACAGGGACAGGCAGACAGAAACAGGCCGACAGCGACAGGAAGATAGAGACGGGCAGACAGAGACAGGCAGACAGCGACAGAGACAGGCAGACAAAGACAGACAGCGACAGAGAGAGGCAAACAGGAATACCGAAAATAATGAGTGAGACGATATTTTGTGATGTACGTGTTATGAAACATCAAGAAAACAATATCTCAAATTCGAGATTTTTCTCGATAACAATAAGTCGAAGAAATGAAAAAAGGAGAGATCCAGATGTAGATCCCTGCAAAAGAGAGGACTCAGAATATCTCCTATATCTTTTTCCAAAGTTAAACCTATAAGCAACCGGACAAAATCATAGGATGTCCTAAGTTAGACGTTACAGGAGTTCTGTTAAGAAACATATCAATTTCCATTTTGTCTGCTCTGCATTATTTAAATTATCAATAAAACACGACTCATGTCTATTTCTACTTAATGCAAGAATATATAATGAAGTTTAAGTTGTCTGAAATTGGCTTCGGCAATATCAAACGTGCCGGTATATCGACATGCTACTCGTATATAAGCCATAAAAATGCATGAGATAAAATATCACTGATCAGATCTAATCCCCTTATAAAGAATCGATTGACTCAACTTCTACATCCACAATACATATTAGGCGCATAAAATAAACGTAGACATATTACATATTGGGTGAGCTTAGATAGAATTTATCGAAGATATTTTTCATGTCTTTAAACCTATCACTGAGTTTTTTCCCAAAATTACTTGTAATGTCAATTCCTTAAATCCAGCAGCTTGAAGTTATCGAAGGTACATCAATCTGTATCAATATGGTACAGTTTCCTAGGAAATGGAATGAGGTCTCGTCCTTCTCCCGGCACTCCTGACAGACACGATCATTTTCCACTCCTATGAGTGACAATTGTCGGTGTATCAGTTCAACATGCAGTGATCTGTGATGATCTCTACCAACAGGTGGAGCGATTCCCTCTTTCTGTTCAGCAGCCACAGCTCCAGACGTTTGTCGGAGCCTGCTATGAATCTCTTCGCCTGCCTGCTGTCTTTGACTGTATGTGACTCGAGTCAGTTACTATGTGACTTGAGTCAGAAAAAAATAAACTTGTGTGGCCCCACAGCTTCCGTAATATTCACTACTGAGAAAAGAAAAATGCTTTTGGAGTGGTTGAGAAAGTGATTCCAAAATATCGTAGAATAAAGCTAATAGTCATTTTTGAAATAAACGGAACTTTTTTCAAGAAGCATGATGGAGAAGAGCATTCGCTATAAAGTTCTGAAATAGTTTAATCATTGTTATCTTTCCAAACATACTGCTTTCATCAAACGATTAGATTGGATGATTACTAATTTCCCCACTTCAAGCAGCAATAACACACATACCCATTTGAATAAATGCACAAATTATTATTTGAATCTCCCTAAAAACGATGATTTAGAAGGTATTTTTAAAATCTATTAATATCCAATATTTACAACGAAGTTGAAGTTCACTACATATAAATTCATTCCAATTTAACACACTAATGAGCCTAAGAATGCCGCTTACACTTGAATTGATGGAATAAATAAATAAATGCAGTTATATTCACGGTCGTCGAATATGACGTTATTCTCCGAATTGTGATTTCTGGGTGGATATAATTAATTAGTAAGCTTTGTGTATTGATATAAACGAATATATACTTATGTTATTTGTACTATTGGTTCGACACACGTCATTAATTTGATATATCAGAAATGAACGATTTTTGTAGGTAATAATCATCTATGTCCGACAAGTACAGGTGATTACCGGGGTCAAAAATGTATAAACGATTTAGAGTATTTTACCAATACCAAAAAAATTTTAAAACATCCTCTGTCTCCACCCCCCCCCCTCCACTCCCAATTTTGACTCAAAAAAAAAACTAAATTATCAGGGACCCCAAAAACGTCCGAAAACAAAGATCTACAGGGCTTTTGTGTCAATTATGTCATGAAACCTCAAGAAACATCACGAATTCGAAAATGTTCACAATATTTCCCCGCCCATCGGAAGAATCCTATAGTAAGAGAAGTCACGCCGATGGCTTTTCTAGACAATAAAATAAATAAAATTATATTTATACATGGAACAGCAAATGTAGAACCCGCACACATTATGTACGTGTTGTTTGCGATTTCCTCTTTTCAGCACACGTCGCGTCGCTGTCAGCATCGTCCGTTTCTGAATTACGGATGGCAACGATGTATCGATATTTTAAAAAATCGATACATCGGGAACGAAACATCGATGTTTTCAATCAATATTAAATGCAGAGCTATCGGTCGAATTCGGATTCCGGTGAGAAAGTGACTGCACTTTTTGAAAGATCCTTCGCTTGTTTTATAATTTTGTATTTGTATAGATAGAAAATATCTTATTTTGCGTGACTATTAGAAATATTATGCTTTACAGACATTTGCAGGCATGAAAGTATCTAATTAAACATCGTTATTTCAAAATATCGATGTTTTTTGGATCGATACATCGAAGACATCGATGTTAACCTTCCAATGTATCGATGTAGCGAAACATCGGGATCTTTGTTCGATGTTGCCATCCCTATTCAGAATCCAGACACCAACACCAACGCAAGGAAATGTTTCGGTGTCGTTGACGTTTACGACCAGCCTGATTTCAGAGGTACACTTGGCATTGTTTATATTAATATCGGTCATACATACATAATATATACATATGTTATCTGCCGATTAAGCAACAAGACCGGGTACCAAGAAATGTGCCACGTTTGCAGGATAGCCGAGTCAGCGGCTAAGCTCGGCCGACGAAGCCAGTTGCGTTTTAGATTGCTTGTCGTGCGTTCTTAAGAATCAATAAAAGTATTTTGGTGTAAAAGTCCAGTTTACTGTTTTATTTTCTTCAATTTTGGGATAGTGTTATCATCAGAAGTGGGATTGACTCTTGTCCAGTGTGCCGTCCAGTCGTTTGTTCAGATTACTGACATTTTTGTGAGAAAAAGACAATAAAATGGCTGAAGAAGGTGAAATCTTTAGTGACAATGAAAACAGTGACTTTGAGGGGCCTAGTAGTGCTAAGCGTCCCAGGCTACAGTGGCAGGAAACCCTAGTGAATTTAGTAGCAGCGCAGCATCAACAGATTGCCATGTTGGCAAATCAAACAAAGAATATGACATCAGTGTCGCAGCCAACGCCTAGTGAGTCAGCAGGAATTGAGATCCCGACTGCGCACGTACATTCTTTCGAGATCACGAGTTACGATCCTGACAAAACTTTCGATCCAATCAGCGAATGGCTTGATGATTGTACGAAGTTGAAGAAAGAACTCAATGTCAGCGATATTTTAATGATTGAAAAGCTGGCAATGCATTGAAGCATTGAGGAATCTTCCAGACATCTTACAGCCTTTGTGACTCCAGATGGACTCTACCAATGGAATCGAATGCCATTTGGCTATGTCAACTCGCCAAGTATCTATCAACGTGCTATTGATAAAGCTTTAGGAAGTTTAAAGGGCGAAAAGGCATTTGTGTATATTGATGACGTATTGGTGCCATCAAAAACCATTTCAGAAGGTCTGCAAAATTTAGAGGAAGTGTTGGAAGCGTTAGCTACCTCAGGATTTTCTTTAAATTACGAAAAGTGTGTTTTCTTTGCAACTGACATTGAATATTTAGGAGTAAGATTAAGCGAAGGAACAATACGACCAAGTACCCGAAAAGTGAATGCATTAACACAAACTGTACCCCCTACGAGTGTAAAAGGTGTACGGCAATTTTTGGGCTTAGCAGGATATTTTCGCAGGTTCATCAAAGGTTATTCTGAAGTGACAGCACCCATAACATCTTTGCTAAAGAAAAATCAACCGTTTGAGTGGAACATTTTCGAGTGTACTTGTATGGAAAACATTTTACAGTGTATACCGATTGTAACTCAGTGCGCGCAACGGCCTTAAAAAAGAACTTGCACCCTTGTGTTGCGCGATGGTGGGTAAAACTTCAGCACTATGACTTTTCTATCGGACACAAAATGCAACACATAGACTATTTAAGCCGAAATCCGGTGGATGACGTGTGTTCCGATGACGCAACCGAGTTAAAAGTGTTTGCCTTAAAAACCATTAACATAAACAAAGTCTCCGATGAAAATACAATCCGAGAGTTCCAGCAAACTGATGCCTTCTGCCTTCAAATACTTAATAATCCGGACTCTGACCCCGAACTAACTGTTGAGAAGGACATGGTCGTAACTAAAACAACACCTCGAAAATATTTTGTGCCTGTGGCAGCGCGTTTGATGACGATGACTTTATATCACGATGAGTCTTCACACATAGGTTCTGACAAGTGCATTCAGAAATTACGTGAAGATTTATATTGGCCAAAGATGAATCGTTGTCTAAAGAAGTACATCAAAAATTGTAGAGCATGCACATTGGGAGAATCGCACACCGGTCCTCGACGTGGCTTTTTGCAACAAGGAACAAAGCCAGCTGATATTTTAGAGACATGGCATATCGATCACGCCGATCCGCTTGTCAAATCAAACGGATGCACACAAATCCTTGTAATCATCGATGCATTCTCAAAACTATGCCGACTACAACCAATTACGAAGAAAACATCTGAATGTACGATTCGTGCGCTGTTGCCAGTTTTCCAAGAATTGGGCAGACCCAAACGAATAGTGGTGGATAGAGCTGCTGCTTTTACCTCGACTATATTTCAAAACTTTCTAAGTGAACAGCAAGTTGAATTACATCATATTGCAACCGGTGTACCTAGAGGTTATGCCCAAGTTGAGCGCTTAATGCGTACAATGTTCAATTTATTAAGAGCCACACTTACTAACGAAAAAGAAAGCAATTGGACGATCGCTCTGCCAGCAATTGGAGATAATTTGAATGTTACAATCCACTCTGTAACCGGCTATGCACCTACTGTTTTGCATTTTGGCACCAATCCGAAATTAGCTGCAACTCGACAATTTTTGGGAAGTCCTCCTAATGACTTATTTATCGATCCAGAAAAAGCTATTGTAGTGGCACAAGAAAGAATGAAGAAAACCGCTGAACGATTTAATGAAAACGACGTAAGGGTTCACTAGGCTGATGGCAAGGGTTCATCAGTTAAGAGAAGGCTAGTGGCAAGGGTTCACTAGGCTGGTGGCAAGGGTTCACCAGTTAAGAGAAAGCTAGTGGCAAGGGTTCACTAGTCTGGTGGCAAGGGTTCACCAGTTAAGAGAAAGCTAGTGGCAAGGGTTCACTAGTCTGGTGGCAAGGGTTCACCAGTTAAGAGAAAGCTAGTGGCAAGGGTTCACTAGTCTGGTGACAAGGGTTCACCAGTTATTAAGAGAGGACACTTTACGTTCAGTGCCGTAGTATAGCGAGATGGTGGTTATAGAAGATTCGCAGCTTGCAGGTGGAGGTAAATTAAAGCCACCATATAAAGGGCCATACATTGTACAAAAGGTTCTGCCAAATAAGAGGTATCAACTTCAAGGAAAGGGGCGGCGAACAACAGTAGCTGCGCATGATCAGTTAAGGCCATGGTCATCGCAACAGTGATAACAACACCTGAAAACAAAGGTGAGTGGCAATCCCACTATATTAAATTAGAGTCAAACTGATCATGTTGTTCTTGTTCAATTGAGGTGGCGATCCCACCAACTTAAACAATTTAAATCATGACATAAGTGGCATTCCCACTAATTTGTACTAAGGTGGCGCTCCCACCAATATTAAATAAAACACAATAAGGGGCGATCCCCCTAAAGTTTATTGAAAGGGGTGGCAATCCCACCAGAGTGGCAATCCCACCAACACAATGATAAGTAAAAGGGGTGGCAATCCCACCAGCGTGGCAATCCCACCAACACAATAATAAGTAAAAGGGGTGGCAATCCCACCAGCGTGGCAATCCCACCAACACAATAATAAGTAAAAGGGGTGGCAATCCCACCAGCGTGGCAATCCCACCAACACAATAATAAGTAAAAGGGGTGGCAATCCCACCAGCGTGGCAATCCCACCAACACAATAATAAGTAAAAGGGGTGGCAATCCCACCAGAGTGGCAATCCCACCAACATGATAAAAAGTGAAACAATTAAAGGCGATCCTTTTAATGTTTAATAAAATACCAGTAAGATGAAAGGTCATTAACAAGTCGCTGTGTGGCAATACCACCAATAAGTTTAACTGAGAGAAAATATAGTTGCCTTCCTACACATGGTTCGTCAAAATGTTGATGGCAATCCCATCTAATTATAATATAACTAAGTAGGTTACTGCTGCCGACTATTTTCCACAGGTTGAAAAACAATCCAGATGTCACGAGGACGTGCCCTTGCAGGATGGCCGTGTTATCTGCCGATTAAGCAACAAGACCGGGTACCAAGAAATGTGCCACGTTTGCAGGATAGCCGAGTCAGCGGCTAAGCTCGGCCGACGAAGCCAGTTGCGTTTTAGATTGCTTGTCGTGCGTTCTTAAGAATCAATAAAAGTATTTTGGTGTAAAAGTCCAGTTTACTGTTTTATTTTCTTCAATTTTGGGATAGTGTTATCACATATATTATAACGCGCTCAAACGGATTATATGTCTATAAATAATCCATCTGTTATGTACTGTGCGCACTTGTATGCAGAACAGAAAACAGAAACCTCGGTTCCGTAAAATGTGTTTCCATTACGCCCCATTTTTGAAAGTATACATGTTTTAATAAAGAGCTGATTTAACTAACTCCACACCGGGCATGTAGTTTCTGTTCATAGATCATGTTGAAGATATGAACATTTGGAATACGATTATTCGCTATGAGAGATATGTATTGTCTATGAGAAATGTGAAATATTACACACATAAAAGGCAATTCTCAATTCAAGCATTACGATATTCTTGTAAAGATATACTCACGACAAAAACATCTTATCTTACTCTTGGACAATTTGCTTGATGAGAAAATAATTATTGATTTGAACCAAAAAAAGTATATTTTCGAATTCAATACTTATTCTATATAAAATATATAAAATGTTATTCACAAATAAGATTTCAATGCTTTTCTAACAAGTATTCCATCTATTTTCGTAAGGTTTCATATTTTCCAACGGAGCTTCGTATACTTTAATCAACAATACGAACATCTTGCGATTACCTCCAAGTAATTCACTTACTTGTTTGGCATCGCCATATTTGTCAATCGCAATTCAGCGGAAATAGACTCACGCGTAAGTCTATTTCCGCTCCCGTCTAATTCCAATAATAAGGAGATTTATGATCGAAAATTTGAGGCCTAATAGAAGCGAAAAAATCTGGCAACGCAGGAAGGTACACGGAAAGAAAAATTGGCTGTCTTTGTTAAAACAGTTTCTACGGTTTATATATTCTGAAAGGATTTTTTGGTTTTTTGGATTGGCTCCATATTTATACCCTTCACTGGACTTGAAATTATTCCCTGATTTTTAAAATTAATAATTTGAATAATTGGAGATATTGCGGTCTCGGTAAAACAACAACTAAACTTCTTGCTGTCGTTTTTCGCGGACTTCTCTGCAAAAGGCGAATATATTTAGATAAATTTTTAGTAATTAACGATAAAATTTCATATAAATTTAGTTAACCATAGTGTCATTTTTGTACAATTTGTTTAAAACTGGGAAAATCATTTCGATAATTCAAAAAATTAATAAAGGATGTCCCGTTGCAATTTTCATAACATTGCAATTTTGTAAGATTTTTATGCTGGACATTGTTGTCCTTTCACATGAATTTTCAATCATTCCATTGCACTAGCAACTACAATTCATATGATATATACTCACCAACCATTGCATAATCCTGAAAAATTGCTTACCTGTAAGGAAAAAGAAACAAGTTAGTAAACGTAATATCATTACAATAAACACCCAAAAAGTCATAAGCGGTCACGATATGATATTAAATCATACAAAAACGCTAAACAACCATAGGGGACTAAAAACCTAAAATGAAAGTCGTTTTGCATGGGTTTCCAAGATTTCGTTTTCAGCGCTTATTATTCAAGATAATGGAACGATTTTTTTTAAATGATAGAGAAAGGTTGGTTATATACTCAAGCGAATTATTGATTCAAAATTTTAGATATTATTGCAAGTGCGCTCGTAACAAATATGTTCATGTACGGTGCCACAATATTTCGTTTGGAGTGCAAGATTTTGAAAATATTCTTCATGTAGATCATATAGAGAAAGGATGGCTGTATGCCCGTGCGAAACCCTTTTCTTGACATTTTGGTTACTTTGGTTACCAAAAGGTTAAAATACATCCGAAATGAGTCAAAAAATGTCAATATTCATATGACAAAATCTGAAAATTTGTATCTAAAATTGCAAAAGGTGTTTCGTACGAGTATAGAACCAACCTTTTTCTATCATTTGCAAATAAAAATTGTTACATTATCTTGAAAAATGAGTGCTGGAAACGAAATATTGGAAACACATGCGAAAGGCCTTTTATTCTACGTAGAGTCCCCTCTAAAAATTGAAACGCTCACCGCTCGCGCCCACTACAAATTCAAAACCACGCAATTTTTATTCGAGCCTGTGATTTGTATAATTAATACATATTGAAATCAGGAAATTCTGGTCCCGCTTTTGATAAATATGAATCACGATTAGTTTTTTAAAAATCCTTGGATAACAGCCAGCCAAGATGCAGTTCGGAAATTTATTCGGTTGGGTTCACATGATGAGTTACTGGTATCCTGGAAACCGGTCTGCTAACATTGTAATATTAATAGCATTCTGTGTAATCTGATTTCGTTGTTATTTTTGTTCTGACGAATATTTTAAAGGATTGGTACGGCCGAGAGCAGGTCATTAATAAACAAAAGTTATTCAACTTTGTTTTATTCGACCTATCCAACACGAAGGAAGAATAAAATATGATATTAATAGATGAATTTGAGAACACCGAAACTTTTATAGGGACGTTCTCTTAAACGAAATATTTCGATAATAATTCGTACTGATTCCTTAATAGTAATGTTTTACAATGGATGGTTTTGATCATAGAAAGTATTTTATTTATTATGAAGATAACAGTAAATAAAATAATCTCCCAATTCAAATTGAATTTGCGGCGCATCAAAACAAACAGGGACATTCGATAGACGAATGATCGCCATCCTATTGGTCGATAAGGCCATAAATTACTAGGCAATTACTTTAAATCAAAAATCATTGCAATTTTTTAAGGTTTTGATACTAAAAAGTCCGGATAAACTGTCTAAGTTTGCCATACAAATTGCATACGATTTCAGTTAATCCAAGTTCTCTCAATCCAACCTAGTGTATGACGTTCATTTTGCAAGCTTCTGAAGCATCAGTTATTCAATTGTGGTCGATTACAAGCAATTACCGGTTATAATTAAGTCAACAGTAATTTCCATAAATAAGATGGAATCGTCTAATCGCACTAATTGGAATGTTCGGTATGTCGCGTAGTTCTGAAACTTTATGGTCCCTTGGAACATTTGCATCATTCTATTTGATATATACAATATTTAAAACGGTTGATTATTTTTATTGTCCTCTAATTGGAACCATATAAGAATGAGTGAAATCTTACTAACGTTTTGGCCTTTCTTCAAAGTGCATTCAGCTGTCAAAAACACAACGTCTTGTGACAAAACTGTACATGGTGCAACAATGCGACTCACAGTTACCACAAAATAAATAAAAGCCTCTATTCAGTCACCTGAAAATGATATATGAAAAAAATATCCACATACGACGAGTTTTGCATTTAAGTACTTGTTACATAATAGTTGCCAGATCCGTGTCACACTTACACAATCATAACTTGCAATATATTCTTTAATTATTTATCAGATCTAATTGAATGAGTAAATATTGAAACAACTCAAGATAACATTTAAACAAAGTTACAGCACATCGCTGTTTTCTAATTGATTTATTTACTCAGTTGTCTAGATGCCATTAGGGTGTGCAAGCAAGTACAATGACACATGATCTAAATTTGTACGTGGTCACCTTGATTACTATTACACTTGTGATAATTAATTTTAGAGCCGAAGTTGTTGGAGTTTTGGCAGTAGTGTTGAGATCACTTGGAAATCATAACAGCACACTGCTCTAGCCAATTTAGTGTTGATAAACAATAATATAACGAACTTGACTTATGTTCTGGGACATTGGCACCTTCCTGGATTAAACAAAACATGTTTCATCCAAATCCAAAAAGTACTTTCCGAGTTATAGAGGGGCTAAGACAGAATACAGACAGACAGACAGACTGACGGAAATGAAAAATACAATATTTCAATTACAATACTTCCTCAGTTGCGTGGGAAGTAAAAACAAAGATGACGGGTAGAATAGGATGTTAGATGTCAGATCGCATAACATACCTATTGGTTATGATAAACAATGCTAGGTGATGAAAGAGGGCCAATATTAGGGCATGTTAATCGCGAATAAAAAAAGTTGCATATGACCGATTTCTCATTTTATGAATCATATCTTGCTTGCGAATATATCGTGTATACCATATACATATATTTTTTTTGCAGGAACACATTCCCACCAACATCACCGAGATAACTTGGCAGTAATGCTGTTCTGCAGCCAATGGTATCGCCATAGTTGTCGACTCTGCGCATTTCAGCGCACATAAAAACCTACGCATGCACGCAGTACCCAAAGAATCATTAATTTCCTCTCAACTGTAATTGATAAAAAAGGACTATCACCCGGCTGCGTCCAAGAAAGCAAAAACTCCTACCATTCTGGCTGTTGTGGGTGTTGGTGAGGCACTGCTTTTTTGCACGACTTATACCAGTGCAGATGCAAATGAAAGATAACGCACTCGTGTTTGGCGAGTCTTGTCTGATTTTGGAACGTTATCTTATATAATTTGGAATCAAAAGCTCACAAATCCGAATATGTAACA
The DNA here is from genome assembly GCA_949316355.1 of Bruchidius siliquastri. Taxonomy (NCBI): domain Eukaryota; kingdom Metazoa; phylum Arthropoda; class Insecta; order Coleoptera; family Chrysomelidae; genus Bruchidius; species Bruchidius siliquastri. The sequence goes on along the minus strand of OX438533.1, from coordinate 35,930,703 downwards.
ATTTATCTGTAAATGTAACTTCGTCAGCGTCAGGAATGACTATTCGCATCCAGTTTTCAGTGTTTTTCGCGTTTTGCAAATTCTTCTGTATGTATTTTTTATAACATTCAAAATGAAACAAAAAAGAGCATGAGTTATCTCGAAATACATGATCCTCTGAAAAATATTGAATCAAAATAACATTATTTGAATGAGCAAACCCAGGTTTCAAACTCAATTTTGATGGATATACTACTATACTTATTTAGCTTTATATATACTTCTAAGTAAAACTTTGTAGATTGATTTAATCTTGTTATAATTTTTGATAAGAAATTTATATAAATGAAATCTATTTGGCGCGTGTTTGGGTTTCTTAAGGAGTTTTCCTCAACACTAGTTTAAGTTTAATGAAGTCACACAAAAAACTACATTCCTATAATAAAAAAAAACTAACGGGATGGAAAAATATTAAAAGGATTACTAGATTTCATCATTTTAATTGTTTATCCATCCCAGAACGTCGTTAGTTAGTCTACAAATAGTCTGGGTAACCAATTGTAAACAAGCATACCGGACAGAGTACACATAGACCGACGGACATGACATGGTTTTTCGTATTATATGTATGTCACATATTGCATCAAGGAAATGCTTCATTTTAGCCTAGACCCGTCAGTATAGCCTGACGGTCTAATTGTAAAGAGCAATTGGGTCGTATATACGTAACTCAGTCAAAGGTGTGACAGCAATATCAACACTCATCTCTAAGCTACGCGCACGGTGGCGCTGACCACTGACAACTTAAAAAGTCAAGGTCCTAACACTCCGACTGCCTTAAGGCGGGACAGATGTTCCTCACGACATCTGTCAACAATGTTCATATGACAATACTTTAAAATTAGAGCCAAAGGCGTCACAGATTTATGATTTTTATTCGTCTTACGGTTAAAGAATTCAATATCGCGGGTGGGCGATTTTCACCACGAACGTTTTTTTCCCTTGTATCTGCACATACAGCGATACAAGTGCAGAAAAATATAACAAGTATTTTTGAAACGAAATTAACCTACCCTCAATGAATAAGCAGTGACCTGCCTGTCACCTATGCAATTATGGGTACGTTGTCCCAGTTTACGGCACACGCATTTAATTGTACCACATTCATTTACTTACTTAGCTCGAAAAGACGGTTAATGTTACAGAACGACTACATTTCATCCGCAGATGTAGGATGCGATGTTTTTTCAATTCCTTAAACGTCTAAAAATCTTTGGTTAATCACATTTCATCACTGCAACGGGCTTGAAGAAAATCAATCAAGCGTGAATTACGTTTGAGTATTAGTGACTTTTACCAGGTGTTTTCTCAAATCGAAGTAAAAGGAGGTTATCAATTCACAAATACAAATAGAGATTGTTGTGAAAACAAAAATATCTGATTTTGCTTATAGTAGTGATCACGAAAATTGTAGAATTTCAGATTATACGAACGATTCAGGACACAAATGGCCTGAACTGTTTGTTACCTGTATGCACACTGACCTATGCGTTAATATAATCAAAATCTTCACTATATTTTGCAAGTTAATATCAATTTTAAAAAATCAAGAATGCATTTTCGAGACCTCGCTACTACCAAATATCAATGAAAGATTGAAAATGTACATGGCTCGATCATAAGACTCGCAAAATACGTTTATCCAGATTTCATAGCTCTGTTCAGGGCAGAAAACCATCATAAGGGTATGGAACCAGCCCAAATTGCATATCCAACCAAGAAACTATCTAGTTCAATTTATTTCTTGCCAAAAATTTATATGTTAAATATTTATGTTACAACCCATGACATAAAGATGGAGTTGTCTATTTCAGAATTGTGCCATACGTCTGCGGTATGTTACTGTAAACGCTAATTGATCTAGTAGTATGTTTCGTCTCGAATTTCTCGAATGCCTGTATAATGCGCTGTATCGAAAGTGATCGCTGTATCAGAAATAGAATTATTCAAAAAAGCAGTCAGCGTTTAGAGTCAGACGTATAATTTACTGAGAGGAAAAGCAACTAACGCAGGAAGATTCTTTCTGGTTTCCAGCTGTGATCATATGATGGTGTTAAGACCATTAGTGTGTGATTAATGGCGTACTTTGACTGCCTCAATTTCCTTCTCGATTTGATAATACCTTTGGTTAGTTAGTAAGTGGTAATTAAGTTGATAACTAAATATTATACTTTGGTGTATGACTAGTTTACAAGAAATAAAAAACTATTAGAATTCCTACAGTTTATTTTTCCTAGATTTCTTCGGGATCGATCATCTTCGGGAGTAGTCAATAAAGATTCCTGAATATCTATGTAATAACGCGCGATACATCTGGTCTACCGTTCGAGCGATACTAACGAATTATATAATATAGATAGACGCCTTCGGCGTTTGTCAGGTTTGCAAGTTTACTCTAACACTCTAGTTGGTATTGTTACTATTTCAACAACTGCTAATACTATAGAAAACTGCATTAGATCTTAATACGGATAATAAATAATTGCAAAAATGATATTTAGCCTTTAAAAAAATTGCCTCAAGTAGACTGACTCTGTATTTAACGTGCAGTATAGTCCCAATATTATCTTTATTGAATCTCAAAAGATCAACACCTCCAAAATCCCATTCAACTCTTTCATTTCCAAAATTATACTATTGCGTGGAAAGTAGAGAGTCACTCTACTTGAATACTACTCCTGGTGCACGGAACCCAATTTTTGACGGATCTGGGATCCTTAAAGAAAGATCCAGATCATCTGGATGTATCCGTATAGCATAATAATGCTATAAAGTAAGTAAAGTAAGTACTATATATGTATTTTAGCCAAGACCCGATTTTAGGTTATGTTCACGCGCAACAACCATTATCGATAAATTTGATGATTTGTGGATTGATGAATAAAAAAGAATCTATATAAAAAAAATTCTCCGAGACACCTGGTATTACGACATCTGCGCAAACTTCGGCGCGACGGGACGAACAAAAAACAAAAAGATTCGAACCTGCCGAACACAAAATATACTCGCGGTTCCAGCAATTATTGGCAACGTATCATTAGCTTTACCGGTAAAAACCACAATATAAAAAACCCTTTCGAAGGTGAAACGCTGCTGTCGAAAATATTGGGAGTTTCCACACGCAATTCTTCGGGTACAATGACCTGCGTCTATGTCACTCCCTACAAGTTTTATTTGAAAAGGGGTTGGCCTACAGCTTGGGCGTGGATATACCCAGACGGCGACGCTACGAAAATAAACACACTATCGATAACCAGATAACATAAACTATTGTCTGACTCGCCGACATTCACCTCTTTTATCTGCTAGGAAGATGACGAAAATAGATATACTTAATAGGTTCAGACATCTAAGGGGAGTAAGGCCTGAGGAACTGGATTTGATAGAGAATGTTTCCAAAATGATGGTTAATATTGTAATCGCCAAGCATTTCCAATTCGAGATGTTTTGTTTTCTTGATGTTTCATGATGTATACATCACGAAAAACAATGTCATCAATGTCTGTGCTCTGTCCGATAATAATCAGTCCCTCTATAACTCACATATTTGAGATATCGATCCAGTGGCGGCAGAGTAATAAGTATGCTTATGACAACGCGCAATTCATTGGTCTACATCCTCCACCGATAAAACGCTGACAGACGGTAGAAATGGGTAGTTCCTGAACGAACTAGAACATTTGTCCTGGTAACCTAACTGTACTAATACATCAACTCATCTCCAAGTGTCGCCCTCTATGGGGACGCCCATTGGCAACTTACGAAGTCAAAGGTCCTAACACCACCTGGGCTGCCAATGAGCGGCCCCGTAGAAACTTGGAAATGAGTTGATGTTGCTATCACACCCTTGACTGGGTTACATATGTACCACGCGATTGCTCTCTACAGTTAGACCGCCAGGCTATATTGACGAGTCTCAGCTGAAGACGAAACATGCTTGTCTACTATAGCAGGTTGAGGTTTTAGCATCAAAAATAAGTCGCGTTATGTTAGTTTTGCTTTATAAATTTGTTCTAAATATTTTGCAGAACGACCCATAGAACAAGAATCTAATCATAACTCGATTTAAAAAAAGTGTAAAATGTGGTTCCCGTAAAGTTTCGTCCATACAACGATGACATTGCTATCGAACGTAGAATCATCTATCGTGTTTACATCCTACAGACCATTTTCATAACCAGAGCGAAACCGTCTGCTGTTGCATGTTTCGAGCAGAGTAACGGGATTCTCGACAGACAGAAAATAAAACGTTATATTGAAACAAAGAGTGAGAACTTTGATTAAAACTCGAGATAATGCCACCGGTACAATCGTTCAACCACGTACGGTCGGGCTGGTAGCTAGAAACTTTACCATAGAATTTCAACAAGCAACGCTTCCCTGAAGTGTAAAGCTGAAGAGCTATCGAATTTTCAATACGGGAGGTATAACCAGTTTTTTGGGGGGTAACTGTGTATGTTGAATAAAACAAAATACGAAACATGGAACTCATTGTTTTTGTTTTTATCGGAGTTTAAACACAAACAAGGTAACGTTGCTGTTGGACGTATTAAAAGACAAGATTTGAATAATTATAAGCGAAAAACATAAAAATAAATTTCGTTTTTAGGCATTTTAGAAACCTCTATCCATTTTGAAATTTTTGAGTGGATGTAGCTTCCACTAACACTATTTCAAAATAAAGAGAAATACCTCTAATTCAATAATATTGATCTTATCAGAGGTACCTTGTCTCTAGGTTTGTCTGAATGTGGCCGACTGTAGAGCTATTTGAGAGGCGTCCACTTTTTAACTATCTATCCATATGAAGAATCCCTATAACAGTGAAAATATATTAGACATCATTTTACGATCAGTATAATCATTTTATATGCTGTAATTGTAATCGATTTCCGATGAAATTACAGAGCAAACCCATTTCTTCATAACTACCTGAATTTAATTGACCATAAATTTGAATCTCCGTGTAAAAAAGTGAAAATGATGTTCGAACGGGGAATGATTTGATGACTCTTGAAATGTTTGTCGACATGCATTAAAGCCACTGCAAATTTAGAATCATGGAAATGTAGGTTAACAGATGGTCAGCGAGGTATATTCCGTTATATATTTTTTACGCCTTTTATTCTAGGTAGAATCCCCTCTTAATCTTAGAGGAGTTTCACCAAGTAAAAGCCTCAATAATCTACATGATGATGATGTTTTTGGTGTATGACCTCTGCGCCTCTTTTCACAGGTCCACACATGATCTGCTATTCCGGATACATATATTGTATTAGCTCGTTGGGTGTTGATTCTGTGTTATTTTATTCCTAATTATAGAAGTATATCCTTTTCAGAAAAAATCAGATTTATGTGCATACCAGGAAGCTTGTAATGTATGAAACGCCTACTGAGTTTTTCTTCTCAGCAGATTGTCTAGCACTAATCTCATATCTTTATATAAGGAACGCAAATATTTTTTTCGCTTTCTATCTCAAATGATTAATGCTCGTAGACACCTATCTATTCACGATATCAACCAAAAGTCACGTATACAATTGGAATATGAAAAATATTGCGACTGATTTCCAAGAAACAATGTCATAATGATAATGATAAGAATAAACGCGGTTACATACTTTTATTTTTGTTGTGTAGCGATGTAGTTTAAAGTATGGTGATACTTCAGGTCTTAGTTCATGATAGTCGAATAAATTAACGAATTGATTGGTATCGGTGGCATATACTTTTATTATACGGGGTGTCCCGAATTGAGAAAATGGGAACATTTAATTTCAATTTGAAAGCTATATATTTTGAACGAGAATGCCACTGATAGTAACCGTTCTGTTTGAGTTGACTTCAATATTGGTTCAAACATGAATAAAAAAAGTTTTACTTATATATCGCTATTCCATGATTTTGTTAAATAATAGATAACTATACAAAATTAGAGATCAATACATCATCGAACTAACATTAAAAAATACTGAACTGATATCATTCAAAATTTTCACGAAAGGTTAGATACTACTTGGGCAAGAACGTCCGACGATGATTGAAATATAAATCGAAATGCGTCACTGAAAGAAAAAAAGAGTTTTATTTGTGAAACTGTGTGTTAAATACATAATCCTTTTATCTGCATTAATATATACGTCAATTTAACAATGAACCATAACATGATGAATGAAGCTGAGGTTTGAATCTGTCGTAACTCCCAGGTTTTTAGTCGGTGCAACTGAAATTACAATAGTATTGTTTGCAGAAAGTTAAACTGACTCACAAAAGAACAAGTTAAAATGCAGCTACCTAAAGAATTGTTCCATAAAAAATCGTATTTCACTTAAGAATTAAAACATGCGTCCCGTAATAGTGGATAGACTTATAACTTAAATAAATGTAGCTTTATGAATTACGAGACGTTAATAATAGCGACGCCGAACGAATTATCCAGTAACCCGAAGCCGCGAGCACGAATTTTTTAATTGAATTAATGGCGTGTTTTCGGGGCATTAGTAATACGAAATATAATCTTTATGGCCCCCAGTCACAGTAGTCGAATAAATTTTCAGAACAATAAGACACATTCCTGGCTTCACTTCGTTTGTTCAACACTGTTGTTGACAATAATCAAAGAATTTTTCTGTCGATTTCTATATTAAAACGAATGAAACATTCTGTCTTTTCACCAGATTCATCGATTATACATATACACATTCTAATGATGTATAGAGTAAACAAATACGAGAATAACTGTTGGTCACAGTAGTGAGAAAATAAAACATTCTATTCTAACAATACTACAGCTAATGAACTCGAACAGAACTAAAAATATAAAAAAATAAGGCTCAAGAACTCAATCCTCATCTAAGACTTCATTTACCCGGCCAAATTTATGCTAGCAATTAAACGGAATTAAGCCAGTTGAACCTTGAGGTTCGTGTGGCAGTATGAACTTAACATTCGTCATGGTTGAAGCGTCGCATAAATGTCCGATTATGTAAACAAACAATGCTTTCTTTGTCGCTCGTACGGCACACACCCTCACTAATTTCCTAAGAAAAAATGCGGACCGTTCGTACACAAAGTGCCGGCTACAAGAAGGAATTTATTACGACGTCAGCTGTCTTTATGGGCCCATGTACGTAGCGATGGGCAGGAGGACCTTCCCCCCATTCGAGTTGTCGAGTTGTTAGTTAGAGAAGAAACGCCAATGAACATGTCGCTTCTTGCTCAAGGTCACACATACGAGCAGTAGTCCAGTGATGATCTGATCTGGACCTCGTAGAGTAGCATTAACTAAATTTCCTAAAGCGAAGAGAACTTCCAGCTTCTAAGATGCCGACCTAACGAGGCCGGCAATATGATTATGCCAGGGCATGTTATTGTTGATCTTAATTCTTAGAAGCTTGATGGAAGATCTCCACAGCTGGCAGACAAGCTTGCGACTTATTTGCCAGTGTGGTTGTCTAAGTCTTATGCGCATCAAACTGAACTTCATTTGTAGATCCCTATTCCCAATTTCCTCAATGTCCTCATCAATCAGAACAATATGCTGCCCCCACTTTTGAGGTCTCTCGGAAAACTTGAATCAGAGCTACACCCTATTGAAAGGTATATCGAGCTCGACGACTCCACTCCAGAATCTATGAAGCTCTATTGCTCCGCTATTCTAATGAATAAGTGTCACAGATCTGTAATAGATTTTAAATGGGCGGCGACCTTCTAGTTGCAATGAGCTTTAAGCTAGTATACCGTTGGTTTTGTTCGACGAGGTTGAGGACGAAATGTGCTTTTCCCATAATGTATTTGTGTTGTATTGAGCCGACGCTGGTTACCAAGAAAATCGGCATGAGAACCGTTAAAAGCAAGAACAATAATGACTTGCCGTCCGATTGGCTAACTGTTAGAGACACTAAACATAGGTTTATTCTCCGCTTAATGCCACCATAGAAACGTATGTGTACGTTACGATTATCACTAAGCATTACCTACAAAATTAGTTACTACTCGTAGCAAAAAAATCCTGCAATCTTTGGAGAATAGCGTAGTATACATATATAGGGTAGGATCAAAAAGTATTGAGACTGAATTAATTTTTTTTTTATTGAACTAATCGGTACAAATCCTTAGTAGTCCTCGAAATAGCACCCTTGTGCTCCGACGCAATACGTATAACGCATATCCTTCTGCCTGTACGCCTTCTGCAACTCGGTTTCCAGGATCCCCTTGAGAGATGCCGTCACGGCCCCTCGTACGATTCTACGGAGCTATATCGGTTTCCCTTGAGGTCCCGCTTGAGCCGGGGAGAGAGAAAGAAATCCGGCAAAGCAAGATCTGAGCTGTATCAGCGCAAATACACCCAAACCTAATCAACTTCCAGAGCTTACATCAAAATAGACATTTTTTATCATGTACGTCGATCATGTAAATCAAACATCATACTTCAGAAGTGGCAATTGAAATGCATAAGTGAATATACAATCCCGACACGAAGTCGGTGGTGATTCTCACATTAAGGTGGCCAGGTTAATGGAATATTTGTTAGCTCTTCAAAAGTCGTTATAAGAAGCCAGGACTTTCTGCGGGTTTTAAATATTCAAAGGCTTATAGATGAGCTTCAAGCTTCCGAGCCTTCATTTTTTCTTGAAGACACAAATTATATCGATCAGATAATTGAGCTACTCAACCAAACTAAATCAAGCTATCAAAAATGGTTTTGAGTGTATGCTCTCCACTAAACACGTGACCTGCTATAGACATACATGTTTCGTCTTTAGCCTAGACACGTCAGTATAGCCGGGCGGTAGAGAGCAATTGGGTAATATAGGTATATCTAACCCATGTAAGAGTGTGACAGTTCTTCGGACCATGACTACGTGAAGATGATAATGGACAGCACCACTTTGTGCGAAACTTGGAGATAAATGTTATAAAAACAGTCTTCGGAAATAACCCTATTTATTAAAAAAACGTACAGAATAAGATACTGATTGAACAACGATGATAAAAATACTTTTATTATTTAGATGGAAACACTCCGATCTTAACTAATACTAAGATATGACAAAATAGGAAGCACGTAAGTGAGGAACATATCACCTATTTAACAGTTCCAAAAATACATGGATCTTAAAAATTTCTGTTTCGTTCACGTTTGTTATGTATAGCAGTTTCCAGGGGTTGTGCCTTTAAAGCGTAGTGCCGTTGCAGCTCCTCTATCTCCTTCTCCATCGCAGTATCTAACAGATCGAACCTCTCCTTCAGCTCCTCGTACGACAAATCCTTCAGGAAGCTGAAATTGCAGTCCACGGGTCGTATACGCTCTAGTTTGACGTCCAAAGGTTCGGAGTAGCCGTGTTGTGCCACTCGTGGTGGTAAATTATGATCAGACGAGGTGGAAGCCCCCAACTCACCATATCCATGTCCATTCTTCGCTTCGATCTCAGACTGGGCTTGGTCAAAGTGTTCCAAGAACAACGGTTTGTACTTCTTGTTCTCCTGGGACTTCATCGTCTTCTCACCATCTTCATCGTCACTGTTTATCACCACCATGGTGCCCAGATCAGATTGGACGGTAACCATCGTGCCAGTTTGGCTCGGGGTCTTACTCGGTACCAACGTGGCCTCCGACTCGTTCTGCTCGGGGATGATGGGCACTATCGGCATCCTGTTGTACTTCTGAGTCTTCCTGATCTCGCAGGCCTCCGCGATCATCTGGGTCAGAGCATTGGGCCCCTTGGACTTCTGCAGAAACACATGTTGGATCAGGTCCGTCGCAGACGCTCTATCGCAAGGGTTCTTCACCAGACATACGCTGACGAAATCAATGAACTCGGCGCTCCACCTGTCTGGATCTCTGAAAGATGGAGGTGGTTTCGTTGGTATCATAAACACAGCCCTCATGGGATGTATGTCGGCATAGGGAGGCTTTCCTTCGGCCATCTCAAGTGCAGTGATGCCGATACTCCAAATGTCAGCCACGCAGTCATAACCTATCTCCAGGATAATCTCCGGCGCCATCCAAAATGGGGATCCAATCACAGTATTCCTTTTTGATATTGTCTCAGTAAGTTGGCCCGCCACCCCAAAATCAGCAAGTTTTGCATGTCCATCGGTGTTCAACAGAATGTTCCCCGCTTTTATATCCCTGTGTATCTTCCTATTCGAATGCAGGTATTCCAAACCTTTCAGTGCATCTGATAGAATAGTCGCAATCTCACATTCAGTCAGAGTCTTCTTTCTCAGTCGTATGATGTCGGAAACAGATCCAGCTCCACAATATTCCATGATGATCCATAAGTCCGTATTCTTGAAATAACTGCCATAGTATTTCACAACATAAGGACTATCACACTGTTGCATAATGGAAATTTCTTTGATGATCTCATGAAGATCGGTATCTAAAGGAACTTGTTTGATAGCAACCACATTTCCTGATTCCTTGTGGAGCGCTTTGTACACGCTGCCGTAAGAGCCTTCGCCTAGTTTACAGATGATGTCGAAAACCTCATCGGGTTGTCTCGTCAAACTTTCCTCAGACAACATCTTCAAGTTACTATTACAAGACATTTCTCAAACAGATCATGAATGCCTCATAGCTGCATGCCACAATATTCTCTAATCAATTTGTGACTTGATATTTATACCTCAGGTTTAGCTTGCAATAAAATGTTTAATGCGTACTACTTCTGTGGTAATTTTAACGGTCGTCTTACCTACTTCATACATATAGTTCCGAAAGTGCTTTTATGGAAACTTATTACCAGACGATTTCATGTTTACTTTCTTTCTTGACGGCTATTGGTTTAACACATGGCAATTTCAAGATGCTGTTGATTGTAGCCTCAGATTAGGCATTGAAAACAATTTAAAAATTTTATTCGAAACCAATAATTGAGCTTCTTCCAACTTTCCCTCGATTATTATTGGTATTCTGGTACCTCAATTCATAGCTTGTTTATTTTCTGCTTCTCCTACTGATACATGAACGTGGTCATAGTCTTGGTTTCACTTTGTATGATTTATTCTTCAGGCTTCCCTTCTGAGGCTGCCAGCACCTAGAAAGATGAAGCTGAAGACAATCATTCACAAGTAGCTCATGTGTGGCGTGTGGTTGTTATAAACTAAAGTTTTCCTTCACCATGATTCTAGTTTTGGCAGAGATCTCAAGTATCTTCGTAGATGTTCTGGAACATATGTGAAAGTGCTTGTGTTGACATCACAGCAATCGAACAAATAATATCAAGCTGATTGACTCACTAACGGGAAACATCGAATAAATTGGTGGATTAGGCACGCGATAGTTAAATTGAATTATTCTTTACAACTATGACAGTTATATTGAATTGTCTATTAACAAGATTAAGACAATACTCCATGTTTACTGTTCCAAGATACTGACACTGTCTCTAGATGCCTACGTAGCTCAATTGCCAGTGTCTGTCCGGCAAGCGGAAGGTGCTTGGTTCGAATCTCACCGTGGACCAGCGTTTTTCGATTTTTAAATGCGAATTTGTGTTTTTGTTACGTCTCAAATTATTTTGTGATATTTTCGCCTATTTATTGGGAAATTAATCTCGGGTAATATTTCAATTTAGCTGATCAAATTGTAGCAATTCTGTTCAGTAACTTATAACCATTGTCCATTTATCGTTGAAATTCCTGTATATTGGAACAAAAACCACAATTATTTTTGACATTAACATGACGAAACGCTGTAAATTGGTATTCAAGAGTAATAAAAGGCGGAAAAATATAAATACCTATGTCGTATATGAATCTTTTGGCGCTAAGGCATTTCAATAACTATAAATAACGTTTTCAGTGTTGTATCGTAGGTAGGCTATTTCTGTGAGGGATTTTCTTTCGCTGAGGCACATATTTTATAGTCATCTAAATATAGATGCGGAATGTAAAGAAAAAATCAAGGAACGTAAAGGCAAGGCAAAGTGAGCTACATCTAATAACCATCTAGAGGTCCCTTTATCTGCAATTCCCAATAATCTGTGGAGTAATTAAATATCGGATAAGTAATCCGAATGATAAGATATTTAATCTAGTCATTTAGTATGGGACAAACAAAGTAAATATATTGCACTCAGTGCGAACGGCATTTGTCGATGAATCATTTAACGTTATTCGCTGTCAACAATTTTCTAATTATTTACACTGATTAAAATATCAACCCGGCCTGATCTGTTCAAACTGGGTGCGGTTTTAGTGACACAGATACATTGTGTAATTAATATGAAGATAAGACTATGCTGAAAAAGTAACAGTTTTCAGACAAAAGTTACATATATTATTTTTTTATTAAATTTCACATATTTTTACTACGATGGCGAACACAAGTTCATACAAAGACACTAACCAAAAACAATTTTATTAAATGCATAATTTCAGATATATACACGTGGCGCCTAACAGACTGCATATTTTGGTTTCAACGTAAATTCCAGTCAGTTCAGCTCGGCGGCCGACAGTAGAAAACAAATTACAACGCTACCCTTGGTATATATTTTTTTCCTATAGACGCTAGACTGGGGGGTTTTGTATTCCCAAAAGAAATCTATATCGTTTTCTTGATATTTCAAGACAGATTATATATCAAGGCACACATCACTTATTTCTGTCGGTCTGTCAGGCCCCTATATACCTCGGAAAGTAACATTCTCATATTTTGACGAAATTTTGATACTTGGAAAGATGAAATACAAAATAACGACATCCCCGCATTTTCCAAAAATTGTTGGATGGCCTAAAAATGGAGAAGTGGGGGGCTTCAAACTGTTTTTTTGTTTGTTTAGTGCTGGTATAAGAAGCTCTACCATCTATGAGCTGTTGTCAGTAATCCATACTTGTTAGACATAGATGATTATTTGCACATTTGCCTTCAAAATACAAGAATCATAGATGTATTTTCAATAGCTGTGGAGAAAAATGTTTTATGGCATTTTAAGGATCATAATTTCAAATCTGCTATTTAGGCTAATAAATAATGATGTTAAATAGGTTCACTATGTATTTTACGTAAAGTGGTTAGTTATCAGTTTATTGGATTTTTTTTAATTTCTGACAGATATTGGAACTGTTGAGCAGCATGAAGTGAGATGTGAAAATAATTGAAATTTTGAAAAATCTGTAATTTTGCAACTTTTTGACACTTTAAATATTTCATAGTTTCCATTATTTTCTAAATTTCATTTTGAATTATCAACAGTCCTAACCCATTTCTTCATTTCTAGACTGAATTATGTGGTAAATACAGTGCACCTATGCCATGCAATAATTAGTATCATTGTTCCAGTTTCCTACAAAAACTTCTTTTTACAAACAAATATCTATAGATATTTTTATTTTTCCTATATACCTATGCAGCTATAGCTAGATAGCGCTGGAGGTGGGAGGATGGCTGGAATTAAAGTTTTATCAATCTAGTATCAAAATAATGACAGCAAAACACGAATTTTTGTTTAGAACATTGAATCCAACCCCCCACAACGATTCTGTCCCTGTATAATTAATTCATATACAATATATGATTGTGTTCAACAAATTGTCCTTTTCCAATTTTATAATGCCGAAGATTTATCTGAAATTTTCATGAAAATCAAGGTCAACTCCTACACCTGAATAAGAAAGTGCTCATATGAGGCTTGAATTTCTATACCTATATGATATCTATAAAATTCAAGATTCAATTATTCAGGTTTTTTTGGAAACCCGTGCATCATGGGCATTTTTTAACTATTGATACCAGGTTATATAAAGCATATTATAGCAACTCCTTGAGGCATTTGAAAAATCGATATTTCAAGTGAAATAACATTTTATGTTAAAATAACTGTACTATGATATCATCCGTGACTACTTTCGATGCGCGAGGATGGTAGAATGCCTGATGAGATCATCTTCCATAATACCAGTATGTAGAGGGGGCAACACTGTATTATTCTAAATAAGTAATAAACAGTAATGACAGAATGTTGGGATATACTGAATGAATAAATAAGAATCTATTTAGTTTCGGAACTCTTGAAGCTAGGCGTTATCTCTTCAACATTCAGAATACTGAATTCCATTTAAAATGTAAATTATGTAGGTCGTTGTCCGTTGTACACATTTTCATGAACCGGTGGTCTATTTAAAAGCTATGAACTTCAAAATAAATCGTTCGTTACATAAACATTTAAATTAACACCGAGAGATGAGCAATGTATAGTATTCAATTCCAGTGATAGGTGGTGCATAATACATCGATTGACCATCATATTGATTACAATTCAAGCACTCAAGGCCTGTTGTATTAAATGTACAGCTATTTCCAAACAATACAAGCGACTTGCTCAGATAAAAACTGTTACAGGTGAATTGACACACCCCTGAAAGACGGTTCCTCGGACGTCGGACGTCACATCGTTAGGAGAAGCACCTCTACATTCAATATTCAAATTACAATTGTATAAGGAACTTACCGTTCTGAATTCAACCTGAGGTTAGCTTCGGTCGGTCTTAAAATGCCGATTTATCAGTCGCCAGTTGCTTTCCACTCGATTACGAAAATTATTGTCTATCCCAGCACACGCCTCATGTACACAGTTTCACACAACATACGAGTCACTTAAGCGTTCTTTATTAGTGAGTTGTACGGCCGCACTGTCGTTAATATCCTTCACAGAACTAATTATTCAATTTCACGTACCCTAGGCAGTTTTCGTCTACATCCAAATCCAACTCAAACTCCAACAACTCTAGGCTCTAGGGCTCAAGCGCGTTCTGCTCAAGTGCGCTAGCGCAACGTATCATGGCGTATGCTCTGTTGCCATATCTCTAGAAAAAAAATCTCGAGTTTTTTTTCGAGCCGGTACTTTTGAAAACACAACACTAGTGGGATTTGGAGATATAAATGAAGCCCTTGAAGGTTACACACAGTAAATTAAAATTTTCATTGATAGTATTCTTAAGAAATTGTACTGATGCAAGATTATTATGATTCGCCATATAACATCATAATCCAGCACAAACTGAAAATATTAAAGCAATAATTATTGGATCATTCACGATATATCATATTCCAAACTATAAAAATAATAAATAATGCAACACTAGAGCTCTAATTTCGGTTTGTTCTGCAATACCCACACCCAATTTTTACCTTTGAAATATAGTCCAGTATATACAGTCAATTATTAATTAAAAAATCATCACTATATGATAGAACAGATTGAATTTGTGGATTGGCTCAAAATAACCAAGTGCACAGATATTCAAAGTTTATGCAGTATATACAAACGAACTTCGGTGACAATCTACCCAGAATGGTGCGTAGTCTGGAATTTACCAACATCTGGCAAGTAAGAGCTTTTGTGGTTTTTCAACAAAAAGGATGCAGTTTTCACGTAAACAAAAACAATCAACTACTGTTACGGATAAAGGCTACTAGTTCATAACATAGCATTTATTTGTATTTATATTTACTTATCTATCAGTTATTATTCGATCCAAATGAATCAATTCTATACAGCCCATTTCGAAGAACGGTACCACACACTAACAATATTGATTATTAGACTGTTTTCAAAATAGGAATAATAAATGCTTATAGTTATAGGTATCTTACTCGATCTAGATTCGAAAAAGTGTCAGGATGTTTATCTAAATGATGAGATTGAGATAATTGTGGAATGAGGATATACAAACAGAGTTCAGTTAAACGCATAAAAGACTCGGACAACAACCCTGACAAAGGAGTCGCAAGCCGATGGAGGGACACTCTGGGAACTAATATGAACAATAAAATGTCATGGCACGATCATGTTGCTGACATCGCTATATAAGGCCCAGATCGGACCATCGCTGGAGTAGTGCTCAGATGGGTGGGGACGTGTTCCAAAGCAATCCCTGAAGCTTCTAGACATAATCCAGAAACGAGCAATACGTCTAATGGATGCGCCTGACCTCACAAAGGACTGCTACAGTCTAGAACTCTAGAACATCGAAGAAGAGTAGCTATACATTCCTATTCTATAGGCTATGGCAGATGTTCAACCGAGCTTTCTCGCGTAATAACACCAAGAGTCACTAGTACAGCAAATGCTAGTCAACATTCTCTTCCAAAAGTCGTTCTTGGAGAACCTTGGCATTGTGAAATGAGCTATCGGGGACTTTGTTCCCCGATGGATACAATCTACAGCGTTTTAAGATCAATGTGGATACGCTTTTGTCCTCTCGCAGCGCTTACAATAGCCGATAGGCTATCTGCTTTTGCGTTAGGTTAACTATGAAAAAAAATGAAAAAGCCGTGTCCACAAGTCTCAACAAAACAATGATCACTTTTATATATCTACTTATACATATTTAAAAGAGGACATTTTAAGTCAGGCCTTCTGAACAGAATTTGACTGTATAATCAGGGACGGTTCCATGTTTACTATCTGGGGAGTATGGAATGGAATTAGAATGTTGTGTTTGATAATAGCATTTGGAATCTTTAGGTGGGTCACAGCATATCTGGTAACCTCTAGAACTGCCTCTATATATGCTATCGCCAGATCAGCTTTTCACTTGTCCTACCAATGTCGGAAGTAAGTTATCTCAGGATTCTTCTGGGTATACTTCTTATTGAAAGTAAGTTTCTCTCGATTTTTCATTTGGTCCCATCTATTCGATTGATGAAATGACATAAGTTTCAATAAAACACTACTTCCGGACTACTGTTGTATATATAAGATTTATGTTTCACGTTTCGATCGGAAAAATGTTATATAAAGATGGATATCTTGCATAATGTAATACAGAATGTATTTTACAGAACATTATAATAAAGTGTTTCAATAATTGCTTGTTTCTGAACCAGTAATATATTTTATGCATATCAATGGGTATTGCCTAATATTTGATGATTTGTAGCAGTTTTTTAATATAATTGTGTATTATTGTGGTATCATCAAATTCCGGACTACTTGGAGCGAAGGCACATAGAGAGACCGTTATGTAAATGTAATCTAATATGACTTGCCTATAACCACTTATTGATTTTGAGAACGTTTTTTCCGTCTTTTGTCGAAAATTTACTTGTATCAAGCGAATTCAACACGTCCAATTGACCATAACGTTGAGTTACCATTATTACTTCAGTGGACAATCATTGGAACGCCTCTACTCTGGTAAAAAGAAAACAAAAATTCATTTTTTCTCCTAATTTCCGTAATAAAGATAATCTGGCAATGCCGACTAGGCGTTCCGGGCGATCAAAGGGTATCATGACATGCAATTAGCGGCCTTATGTAAAGAGCGTATATGGAAGAGACTCGCTTCCATAATTAAGATTAGAAACACTAGCGCTTAACACGGTAAAAAAGAATAACTAAAATCGACATTTTACGACGTTTTTCTGTATCGATCTGACAGTTGTCAAAATAAAAGTTTTAAAATTGCTTCAAAATTAAGGTAAAAACCACCAAAAAATAAATTCTTTTCGCTTTTTTATATCCATTTTTTTCAGTGATTCTGGTGATCAAATAAAAATAGTGATTTTTTTCAGGTTTGATGGGCAGGAGAAGCAGGTCAAAATCCCCTTTTGGAGCTGTAGGCAGAAGACGTGATAGAGAAAGGAACAAAGATAGGGACAGAGACAGGGACCGGGAACGAGACAGAGATAGGGAACGTCATAGAAGGAAAAGATCTAGGGATAGGTCGCGAGATAGGGAAAGACGACGTCATTCGCACGAAGGTCGAAGGAGATTTTCACTTTCAAGGAGCAGATCCCGTTCGAGATCCTTGGAAAAACGGTCTGGACACAGGGGACTATTAACAGAACGACCAGTAGTGACGGCAGCCGATTTAGAAGGAAAAAGCGCTGAAGAACAAGAAATGATGAAGCTAATGGGATTCTGTAACTTCGACACGACTAAAGGTAAAAAAGTGGATGGAAACGATGCTGGTGCAGTGCATGTTATATTGAAAAGAAAATATAGACAATATATGAATCGTAAAGGTGGTTTTAACAGACCTCTGGACTTTGTAGCATGATTTTTTTATACAATTTGAACAACCATTTACCTCAGCACTCTCAACCTCATTTTTTCACCCCATAGTTTGTTATAACTTCAAGTTGTACCTCACACGGTATCAGGTTTGATTGGTTTTATCATATTTACACCTACTTGTTGAAATTCTATATATAACATATTGTTACGGGTTGTTCGGTTGGCATTAGTTTGTAACTAAATAGTTGTAAGTTCTAACTTCATATATTATTATATTTTTATGACAATAAATGATTTTAGAAAATAGCTCCTTCAATTCACCATCATGAACTAGATATGTGATGCTGTATCCTTTGACGCAACAACCACAAACATTACACAGTTATACCACTTGCTAAACCATTTTTTTGTTACACCTTATATGTTTGGCTAACTATACTAGCATCTTTGGAGGAAGATTGAGACTTAACTAGTTTAATCTTCCTTAGAAGATGATAACATAGCGGAACATGTGTCTGGTTCAAGAAACTGGTAAAACATGAATACTATGATTCATGACTCAAGCATTTGGTGATTGCTGTGACATAAGCTACAGCAAGTCTGAATACCAGTGTCTGTGTATTGTGATATCGAGGAAGAAAATGGTTTGACAAATCACATATCATCAGTAAACCATATGTTGGCTGTAAATCTAAATCTCTAGGCTCTGATCGAGTACACAATTTTGTTGTGCACATACAAATTACATATTTTCCAATCAAGGAAATCAATTTTTGTGAATTTTGACAGCCTCTATTATGAAGGCAAAGCTTTTATAGGCCTATGTTCATAGACAGGTTAACTCCTAAATGTCCTTCAATATCAGACCATACTCAAGTACTAGACCATTAAATGAAGTATTAACTGAGTGTTTATTTTTCATAGATAAACATATAATCATCTGTATTTTATTTTTAAAGGAGGGTGCTTACCAGAAAAATGCTTTCACAACAAAAATCAACCTGATTTGCTCACCCAACAGTCAATATCTTCATCGTGGTAGGCTAGTGAAATAGGATAAGGTAAAATGACAAAAAAAAAATAAAATGCAGCTTTGTAAAAAATATATATTTCAGAACAAAATAATACACGGCTGGAAAAACGGCGCTGAGGGGCAAGGCTATCAGCTGTCGCCTGTAATAAACCATGTAGCTTCACCTTTGGCGTCGATTTATCCTTGCCCCTTTAAGCCACCCGGTAGCTACACCACTGAAGGCTACATTCCCAGAATAAAAATTAAATTTCTTTCACGACTCATTCAAATTGAATAAGAAATAAAGTTTTATTTCAAATATTAAGCATAAAAACTATTTAGATATATAAAAATTATAATAATTTTAGACGTTATATAAACTTTTGGCTTTGAAGTTTTGAAAATAGCCATACAGCAAATTACCTTCAGCCTGAATATATATAAGCCATCAAAACATATTATTTCTTACTTTTTTTCAAAGGAGGTGGTGTATCGTAATTATCACTATCACTTTCCCCAACCTCTTCATCTGAGTTAGTACTTTGCTCTTCCTCCTCGTTTTCTTCCTCTTGAGTTGACGTGGTCCTATTTCCAGGCTGTTCATCTACTTGCTCCAATACCTCTTGCAAACTCATTATTCTAAAGTCTCTCACTGTCCCTTGTCCAACATGCTTAGTCAGATCTAATTTTGTTTTGTTTGAAAGTTGTATGACGCATCTACTAAACTGTTCCATTTCATATACAGCCTTTGGAATCAATCTGGTTTCTCTAAGAACCTTGCTTTTGAGTGCATCAGATTTCTTCTTGGATGCGATTTTTTTGTTTTCTGCTGTTTGCGCTTGCTCCAGATGAACAATGAATTTGTACACTGCTGGGGCTAGCTGTTTGCCAGCCAACTTCACCAATCTCTCGTATCTGAAATTGAAGGAACATATACGGGGTCTCAATAAGGTTTGCAAGTAGTTTTATGTACATTGTAAAATTATCAACACATAGTTGGTCTTACAACGTCTCATCTCATTATGTTTGGTTCTATTTTTATCTTTTCTATATGAAGTTCAACCATGTATTATTACTTCACGAATATGATTTTTACGTGAGATGTAAAGACGTTGTGATAAAAACTACAATGACATTCCATACACATGAGAAAGTGCAAGATGCTAAAAATCAATCCTTTTGTGAAATCAACATAAATTTGACATCAGACCAGAAAATATAGAATACTGACCTAGCTCCTTGGAATGGCAGGTTCGTTTTGGAGCTTCTCGATGTGAAGTATTTGGTGAGAGATGATAGCGAGTTAAACAGTGAAATTATGTTTTTGAACACTGCCTCCGTCATGTTACCAGGCTGAAGAACAAGATTACAAAGATTTGTCATTATTGTAATAACGAAGCACAGATGACAACATACGCCTTTTTCTTTAATTTTTAGACGTTCCTTTCCTGAAAAAGTCAGTTATTTTTAGACCGTGATAGTTTTACCTAATACATGAAATATATACTTATGTATAATATTTATATCATGAAATTGTGGAACGCTGCAATAAATTGTACTTATTCATTTTGTAAGTACCATCCAGTCACTTACTATTTTCAACATTATCTATCCCTGGCAACAGCAGAATA
Source organism: Bruchidius siliquastri (assembly GCA_949316355.1). Lineage (NCBI taxonomy): Eukaryota > Metazoa > Arthropoda > Insecta > Coleoptera > Chrysomelidae > Bruchidius > Bruchidius siliquastri. Next base: position 35,910,046 of record OX438533.1, on the reverse strand, counting down.
CTACATTCTGATTTAAGTCTTGCAATGACAGCATCAATATCATCCAAAGTAGTTTTAACGCTGGTACATAATGCTAGAAACACGTTGTTCACAGAGGCTTCATTGACCAACTTAAATTTTTCCGAAGAAACGTCGTCCTCCTAAAAATATGTATATTCAGTATTAGGCTTCGATACTTATTGATAATTATACTGTTCTGGACTCCCATTGTCTTGTGATTTTTGCGTATCACCACGTTTCGATTGATGTGGTATCCTCAATCGTCTTCAGGCGAAAGACCTGAAGCCGATTAAAAACCTTCTGAAAAACAAAAATATCAAGACAATACAAGTCTGAAATAGTATTACTCATTGCCAATAATTTTAAGATAAGTTTATTCAGACCTAAAAGTGAATACACTAAAAACTAGCTTCCAAATGCGAAATAATTGACCTATATATGCACAATCGCACAACTACGTGCATAACTTATTTGCGATTAATTAATAAAATTCGTTCTTTTGCAGACCCAATTATGCTAATTAAATAGTATTTTTGAGAAGTCTGGTCAAATTAGCAAACCGACAGTTCTACATAGAAGTCAACTAAAACATATTTTGCGAAACGACCAGATCCTATGTGCTTAATGGAACTAGTTGAAAAGATCTACAAGACGTTATCTATAGGACCTTGAAGTCGTTATATAACCTACATCTATACAAAGACAGCAAGGCATAGGGTCCTATTTAGCATGTGTCCAAGAAAGTTACCACGTACGGCGATATTTATGTCTACAACAAAATCGGGAGGAATTGATCGTCCTCAGCTTGTAGAAATTACTCGGATAATCGCTGTGCCTTTCTCGCACGCACTAGGAAAAATATATTTTTCCGGAACCGTATATTTCATAATATAGCATCAAAATACTCTATGGTTATACATACTTACCTCAGTCAAAAATCCAATAATGTCACCGATACTAACAGACATTTGTTCCAGCAGAGTTAAGCTGGGCTTATACTTCAGATGCAGTTCGAAGAACAGGCTGATGAAAGCTCCAGATACTTTCGTTGACACCACGTTGTTATAGGCAAACTGTTTCAACCAATCAAATATCTGTAATGATTGATAGATTGATATTTGGGTGATTAGTAATCCTATTCAAACGGGATAATAATATCATCTGGGCCAGAAATGTTTCAGGAAAGAAATTTGAACATGGTTGCGATAATGGGTATTATTTCCAGTAATGGAATGTTGAAATTTGGATACATGTCCTTTTCGTACATTAAAAAAACTGTGAATTTTGGAAGCAGCATATTTGAAATAACTGGATTATAAAAAAATGTATTATCATTTTTGGAGCTAGGGCAGGGCAACCGAGGTCCGCGCCTGAGGGATCAAATCGTGAGCTGAAGGGGTGGGAAATTACTGCAATAGGGAGTTTTTTTGGTCTTTAGGTTATTCAGGGGCATGAATGTCAATGTACGGAAATTGCATATAGTTCCTAGCTACGACACCAAGTATTAACAAGGAATCGGAATCCATTTTCAAAAGGTTCATTATATTTTTTGTTGCTATAATGACACTTGATCTTCATATGGGATTATCCAATGGTGGCAGATCTAGGATTTAGCTGTTGAACTCCTATAATCCCCCCTCTATCCTTCATCTACTGCTGTGATTGAAAACAGAGTTGCAAAATTTGAGGGAGACATAATATATAGACGCGAGAACCATATGAGAAAACCCATTGTCGAAGCCATTCTTTCCATCCATCATTATTATAGAACAATTAAGAAGAAAGTAAAACTGTCATGAGAGAATGTGAGCATATTGAGGTGCTATCTAAATTAAATTTATAAACGTGTTCCTTAATGTTTTTCCCAAAGGAAATTATTCACATAGAATGAAATGGTTGTAAATATTCGCATATATATTACAAAATAATTGGAAACAAACTTTTGATCATGTACCTTAATAGAAAGTATATTTCCATCATTTGGTACAAGCCCAGCAAGTACACCAATTGTATTTATTGCTATATATGATATATTTCTAACGTCCGCATCATCTGACGTTTCTGCATCATCTTCCTCAAATATTTTCTGATAAACTTCGAAAACCACTGTCAGCTTACCGATAATATCTTTGTCTCTATCGGTATCCTCTGCAACTATTTATTTCAATTACAAATGAAGAATTGTAAATTTCAGGTTTAGTTTACCAATTTTCTTCAGGAACGATTTCAAGTTTGATTTATACTGAGTACTGATCAAGCTGAATATGTTATGAAAACAGTCCATGGCCACAACTGCAGTGGTGCTGTCAAAATCTAAGAAATCGCGCAGTCTATTCACTATTCTTCTAAAGAGGATTGCAGCAATGTCACTGATATAGTCATAATATTTCTTTTTGATTTGAGCATCGATAACTTTCATTTTTTTCGCATTTTGTGTCAAAATAAGTGTTGTCTGCATCACGATCTGATGGAGTTCCTTCTTAGTTTTCAACACATTGGCTTCTGTTGCCGTTGTCCAAGAAATATTCGGCCTGAAGATAAAAAAAATGACGAAATATTTGCACGTTTTAATCCTTAAATGACTGCACAGATAGACAAAAATTCATCAAAATATTATATACACACTTACTCATGTAATAAGCTTAAAAATTTCTTGATGCAGCAGAAATCCAGCACGGTTTTAGGACTTTTGAGCGTTTTAGTACTTTTCTGGCCATCTTTTTTAGAGGTTACTGTTGTATTATTTTGGGATGACTGTGTAGTTTTATTTACATCTTTTTTCTTCTTGGATTCTGCTTTCTTGGGTTTGCTGAGAGTCTGTCAATAATCATAAAAGCGTTAAATCTACGCATCAATGAGAAAATTTACTTATTTCTAAACTGAAACCATTGCGTGGGAGTACTGTGTCCACCTACTTGACACATTTTTTTACAAAAAGTTGTACCTTAGTGAAATGATCCAACCTACTGTAACCTTGGAACAAAGCATACACTGTCCTTGCTTGATTGTCTGAATGCATATTCCAAGTGTTTATTTTATATCCCATCAATGCTTCATACACTGACATGGCTTCTTTCAGAATTTGTAACTTTTGCTGTGACTCTGGTAGAATATCCAACAAGTCAGTTCCATCATCCAACTCAAAATGAACCAATTCACAGTTTTTCATTCTATCACATACTGACTCCAAAACTTCGGCATATTTCAGAACTGTCACATTTTCTTTTTCCTCGTCGTTTTCTAGGAGTCTATACAGAATTAGGCCTATGGTATAAATCAGTTTGCCCAATGGTTCCTGAAAAAAGTTTCATGATGCATAGTAATGGAATATGTAAAAAACATATGAAGTTTTACCAGTATTTATATTCAAATGAGTTGTACCAAGGAAGTCTTACCATTTGAACAGATTCTGTATCCTTGAGTACAGAAATTTTCTTGAAATCAAGTGGTGGCATTTGTTCTTCATCAATTACATAAAAATCTTTGAAATGGAACCAAAGTACTTCTAGTGCAGGCATTGCTAACTCTGGATTTATGCTTATTGCATCGAAAATACCTAAAAATTCATATAACTTCAGTACATCATGGTTCTGTATTTTTGAAGTTGAATTTATCTTGATAGGAAACTTAACAATAAGGTACATAAAAGTTCTATATCCGTGTCCACTACTATCCATAATAGGGACTCATGTCATCGGCGGCGATTGAACCCGTATTTCCCGAATTCTAGGTAGTTGTTTTTAAATATTTTGTCACGGGGAATTGTGACGAATTTGAATACGCTATGTGTCTCGGCAAATTCGACCGAAGGTGGTATCAGTCACAGCTATAGATGTCTAAGCAATGGTCGAGCTGTTTGAAGGCTAGAAAGCTGGATAAACCGTTTTTGTTTGGTTTACAAAGGCAAAATGGTTAAAGTGTCTCTCTAAAATACAGATGTGGGTCCAATACCCGACAGTGATTTGTTTTCTAACTATGAGAACAATGAAGTAAAAATAAGCATAGAGTCTCTAAAGTGCAGAAAACTCCTGAGTAAGGACACGATGGCGCTGTCCATTGGCAACTTCCGAAGTCAAGGTGCCTAACACTTGGACTGCCTTCGTGCGCGACTCTTGGAGTTGAGTGTTGATGTTGCTATTACACCCTTGATTGGGTTACATATATACCACCTAATTGCTCTCTACAGTTAGACCACCAGGCTATACTGACGAGTCTAGACTAAAGACGAAACATGCATGTCTATATCAGGTCTGATGCATAGTGAAGAGCAAGAGCACGTAGTATGTTGAACCATTACAAAAATGAGGTTCCATACCGACAATTGTTCTTTCGAATTAATTTTGGTTAAGCAGAATTCAGTAATTCCATCAGTTTTGAACACCTATTGTAAGTAGTTTAAGTACTAGTAGTAATAGTATATACTTACCATCATAAAACTGTGCTTTTACTTCTTTCTGTTGCATGAAACACCTTTTCAAAATACTCAATACCTCTAAACATAAAGCTTCATTGCAGAAAGAATTGGGTCCTATAGCTTGAGTACTTTTATTTAATGACAATTGAGTGAAAATAGAATGTCCAGAGGAAAACGATGACATGGAGTTACTCTGACTCAGAGAAGCCATGCTGGATATTTTCAACTGTGTTATAAGCTTCAAAAAACCTGATACCGCCATTTGCCTTGTCTCAATCGAACTACAAGGGACGAAAAAAAAATGTCAATAATAGGGTCAGTCCATGTATTTTATAAGATATTTACCTTGAATACAATGCTTTCTTCAAAAGCATAATCAAATGGTCCCTGAGTGAAGGAGATACTTTTGTGATAGGAATCAAAGCGTCTAATAACTGATTGGCAGTACTTCCAGGTATTTGCATCAAGCTATCCATTAGTTCAACTATACAACTCTGGCTTTCTAACATCAGTAATGGTAATGATCTACTTATGATGTACAAACATTCTGAAATAAAAAATTATGAGTCTGTATCGAAATAACATTGTGAATATTACTATATAGAACTTCTTCTATTCCCTCGATTTTTGGATATTATGCTGTGAGCATCAGATATTAGGAAACAGAATAGCAAATTGATGAATCGGACCACAAAAGGTACAGATTTCAAATAATAACAATTTATAAAAAACAGCTCTACGCATAAAGACGCTTATATCAGGGATATTTGAATCGCGTTATACTGAATTTCAGGAAAAAAAGGTAAATAATTTTACTTTTAAATACTGCCTGACATTGAATTAAAATTGCACTTCTTTAAGTTCTCCTTTTCAGGTTACAGTTATCATGACATCTAATGAATTTGAAGTGTTAAGTAAGTACATAAACTCACCAATATATTGAGTAGCACTTTGTCGTGTGATAATATTGTTACACAGAATCTGTATGATAGTCATGGCAGTATGCTGCTTCCTTTTGATAATTTTTAGCAGAATCATATTGCCTAAATTCCACTGTTTTTCAGCTATAATGTCTCTGCCCAGTGCTGATCCTACTCCAAGTAGGACAAAACTAAAACTTACTAGTGCTTGGAGCATGAGTTCTCTATCTTCTATACTAAAAAAACAAAGATTTATTCCTCTGCTGATTGTGAGTATACATAAACATCCCCTTAACATAATGTGTGATGAATAAAAATCAACTTGAACTCCCACTCCTCAGATCCATGTTGGTTATTTAGCATTTAAAATAAATTATGCTATATGTTATGGTTAAAATTAGTATACCTAATACAACAACCTGCCTTTGATACAATGTGATTTTTCGAACTTATACTTTATTCTTGTTATAGTCATTTGATTGATTCTCCGCACTTGTTTCAGCTTATGATTTAAACCATATGTTTATCAAAAAAAAACTTAATGACGGTTGGGCTGCTTTGGTAGCGCCGTTTTCAAATAAGACATGAAAGAAATTTTATTTTGAAAACTAAAAATCAATATCATTGTCGATCTGGTTAACAAAATTGAACTTCTTTTAACTTTTGTACCTTGGCAGCTGAGGCAGACAAAAATACAGTAAAGTTTGTTTGATAAGCATATATGGTAAGCAGTTTTAATTACTGGTCATGACAAATGTGACTCAATCTACCTGTAATGGATAACTTTATCAAAAACTTCCTCAGGTTTCCCAGTTGTGGGAACCATTTCCTTATACCATTCTGAATGTTCCTTTTTTTGTTCCTCTTGATATGACTTCACAATACAAGGTCTCAATATGTCAAACACAATTTCTTCATAATGTGCAACAGTGGATATGGTGAACAGTAACATCAGCTGAAAGGGATGCAGTATAAATTCAGGTGTCTTCGTCATATTTTTCAGGGAATTCAGGTAATCAACAATGCAATCATGACTAAGAGATGCTGCTGTGTGGATGTGGTATAAGACTGTTGCTTCTGCATCAATGGTTTCTTGGTTGTCAGCTGATTCTGGAATAGAATATACAAATCAACTGTAATTATATATTTGAAAGTAGCTTGCTTGAAAGTGACTAATAATTGAGTGAACAATAATGCACCATTTCAAATGACTTCAATTCATAAAATGTATGTGTTAATAGAATTACATGTCAGTAGAATAATTGTATACTAGTGTGAAAGTGAATGAAATTATCCAGTTAGTCAATAGGAATCATTTATATGATAATAGTTGGAAAGAGTGAGCAAACAGTTTTTTCAGATATGGAAATTCTAAATAATCATAAAACCAAACCCAGATGAACCTTTAATTTGAGAGGCAGTTCAAATATCTTGTCAAGGAGGTATTATTATCAAAAAATATCTTACCAATTAAATCCATGCTATTTGTTGATGAGGAGCTATTATTTCCTGTGGTTGAATTGTAAATTCTTATACCAAAATAATTTTGCAACTTCACAAAAACAGATCTAGCACTATCTTGTTTACAAAGCCTTAGGAGTTGATATACAAATGATGGTAGTTCTTGAGGCGTCAATTTTTCAATGTATGTTCCCATCTTATTTGTTATTTTGTATAGCTCTTCTTTTGTCAGATGCATGTCTCTGAAATCATTTTTATTCAAGTGTAACCACTGAATGTAAGGTTAATTAGAATGACTTGACGGGATCCATTAGGTCACAGCAGGAATACCAGTGGTAAGTTATGATTGACATATTCATTATTATTCAATATATAAGCCACCTAGATGATGAAGACAGATTGAAATAAAAAAATGGAAATACAGTTTTATATATAGACTTATGTGAAAATAAACATTCATCATTTTAATTTTATCCCTGTTAAAAGAACTTATTTATCTATAGAAAGTGATGTTTGTCAAAATACATACATAAATGCTGATGCTAGAACAGTCACAATGCTAGGTGACCAAGTTGACATGCATATTGAATTTATATAGTCAGCTTTATATTCTTGTCCAGTGTAACTAAGGTCCTCAAGTTCAAATGTTTCTCTATCCATCAATACATTTAGTAGTTCAGGTAATAAATCTTTCCATCTGCAAGGCAAATTATATAATTTACTGCATGTACAATATGGGTCTTAACTCAAGTAATTTTGCCAAAATAAATGCTAATTCATGTATTATCCTTATTTCTGTTCATGGTTTGTAACACACTATTAAAATTGAACAATATCTACCCCATTTTAGTAGTCTTATTTGACTGAATACATTCCAAGCAAAATTTGCACATCCTGGCTAAATCTTCAGACTTGAATTTTGTAATGTCCAGAATCAACCTGCTAATGATAGCTTTTGTAAGACTAACTGGAATATCTTGATCTTCAATCGTTTGTAACACACCCAAGACCAATTTTATACGTATTCTGTTTAGTTCTGTCTTGTCTCCAAAAGTTTTTAGCATAAGATTCCATACTTCAGTAAATCCTGGACTATTAATATTTTGTTTTATAGCATCAATAAGCTGTAAATACAATTCAAGTTACAATAATACACAAGAACAATCGAAACTGTTACTTTATCTTCATCTTGCTGAATAAGGAAGCTCTTAAGAGTATTTTGCTCCTTTTTTTGTCCTAACTGGCGAATCTGCTCAAAAATGTTCATTTCAATTCTGGTACTAATATTATAATAATGGAGTGAATGGGTGGTAAAGGAAACCGCCAAATTTTCGTTTTTGAATTTGACAGCTAACCTAAAATAATAGACAAATTGTCATTCACAGATATGGTATAGAGCAGTTGTTCTATCGTCGTTGGTATAGAGCGACTAAATAAGTGTGTAAAGTATGGAGGGTAGAGGTTAAGGAGAACCGTCTAAGTGTATCCAAAAGATCCGTTTGAAGTAGTTAAATTATGGTGGCGCTAGTGTAGCACGTTAGTAAATTTTAAAAGGAGCTCCGTGAAATAACTTCCGCTGTGTTATAACCAATGACGATAGAACTCTATCGTCAGTGGTTATAACGCACTTCTAATTGATTAATTATCAGAAGATAACGAAAATTGGTCATTCTCCCAGCTAACTCGCAGCTGTTTTTTTTATATTATGATCACGAAATTATTTTGGACTACGTAAGTAGTTGTTCTATAAACTGCTCTAGTCACCAAAAGTATTAAATTTTTCAACTCAGCGCACTTCTTTGCTACTCTAGCGCTATTCTGGACGGATTCAGAACTATTATTTATAGCTTACAGCAAAACACATTTTCAAAAGATCCCCCATATGACATTCCTCTCCTCTACCCTCCTTACGTTGATCTTTTATGACTTCAATACTTGAAAATTGACAACAAAGAAGAAAGAACCTCCATGATTCTATTTCAATGTATCCAGAGGTAAAGAAATTTTGATTTATATGGCTATTTGATCAGTTCAATTAGGCTAGACCTGATTGAGATTAAATATTTTGCTGAGAGGCTGAATCCACAGCTTATACATCATTTTTGTTTCATGTTGTCACGAAGCCTTTTATTTTGACGCGAGAGTGTACAATTGGATATGATTGATTCCGATGAATAAACAAATGTAACCATGATGGCTTGGTAATAGCATATTTATAGTCATCTCGGCTGAAAAATAGATGTCACACTTTCTTGACAGGCCACATTTAGTCATCCGCTCATTTTGCTTATGGAGTTTCCATTGAGGAAAACATACCTACGTTTTTATGTTTTCTAACATGTCAATAAAATATGTAATTAACCCTAAGCATTCTGATTTTCTGTTAACAAAACCTGAAGAACGAAAAAAAATACATTCTTAATTCTGACTTCCCTGTGAGTAAAACCTGAAGAGCAAAAAAACCCTTCCTCTTCTCTAACATCAACCACCCATTTGATAATTTGCAATGTGTTGCACTTACAAAACGACCTTTTTTTTCAAACTGTAGATTGAGGACTGAAAAAAATTGGAAGATGTGCCAAAAACATAATCTACAGTTTGTGCATGGATTGAAGTGAAAGTTTTTTCCAAATAATCCAAAATGACTTGTACATTGGTCATGTCTTACGCTGCAAAAAAACCCGAATAAATCAGGTTTCAGAGCCTTTGTGTCCAGACTAGAATAATTTTCATAAATTCAATGGTAACAAAAATAACTTGTTAAGTTCCTCGCAAACCGTGTATTGTGAATCAATCAAACAATATTTAAGATTTAATTTTATTGCTGGGTATCACAATTTGATTCACATAATCGTGAACACACATATGTTCATTCAAATCTATCAATAGTGCAAAATTATCATTTTATTCATTAAACAACACTTCTTCCTTCTTATAAGACCTATGCAAATATCACAACTTTTACACGCCCAGAACATATCTTTATCCTTCACTCAGTAATATCTACAAATTTCACATCCATAGTGTTATCAGTGATCAGCTAAGTTATGCAAAGTGATGTATCTCTCGAAGCCAGCTCCAAAGCTTTTTTCTGTAGAAGCATTTGCCTCAATGACGAAGCTTCTTCCCTCAAAGTCAGAACTTGAGCTCTGAGGATCGCGTTCTCATGCTCTAATATCGTTGCTTTGAGAGCAATCTAAAAAAAAGATACCTATTATTCATATACAGTATAATCTTCAGCCTGTTAACACGATTATGATGTTGAAGCCTTGTTTTTAATTTTAATAATTATACACATTAAAATGCTACCTCGGTAGCCTTGATCAAATTACAAAAATTTAAGTTTGAATTTTCTTCAACTCATCTACAAGTGTCGCCCTCTATGGCGTTGCCCATTGGAAACTTACAAAGTCAAAGGTCCTAACACCTGGAGATGATGTTGCTATCACACCCTTGACTGAGTTGCGTATATACCACCCGCCAGGCTATACTGACGAGTCTAGGCTAAAGACGAAACATACATTTAAATTTTCTATTGTTTCCTTTTTTAATAATTCCAAGGCTACCAAAACGTTAGTAAGGTTATTCTGGAATGGAGTGTTTTCGACATTCAACTAAGAATAAAGAATTTATCATCTAGCATTGAGAAAGCTTCTCGCAGAGGCAGAGAGTCAATCGCGCTCCAGAAGCGCTGCGAGATAACAAATTGACCTGAAAAACGCTCTAAATTGTAACATCGGGGCACAAGCTGGCGGCAGTTGCGGGGTGTTCCAAAAGAACGACTTTTGGAAGATAAATCGTTGGACAAAACACAAAAGTTATTTCAACCAATAACTTATCGTACACATAATATTAGTTACCTGGTCCTCTCTAATTTTTCTTGCATCTCTGGATTTTTTAGCTGCCTGGTTATTTCGTTTACGTCTTTCGAAATATTTATCGTCCTTTTGTTCATCAGGTACTGGTTTCTTTTCACCTCTTTGTCTTCGCATATTTGTTGATCCATACAAAGGATGGTTCACTGACGTGTCCGACGTAGGACTGCCTGAAAGTTATTCAAATCTCATCTAGTTCAGCTTTCAATAATTCTGATGACACTCATCGCAATGTTGAATTTGTAAAGGGTTAATAAAACTTTATATGCATATTCATTTATTCTTAACAGGAACAGAAGCTTGTAATATGATCAACTAACAGTTATTTTGATCCGGTTTCCCACTTATACTTTTTACGAAAGGATGAACAAACATTTTGGAAAATGGATTTTTGAAGAGGAAAACGTATTGTTCATTAAGTAATTTAGACTAAGATACGTAGGTCACGCTGAAAGTTCTTAGATACAGAAAAACTACAAGGTTTTTAAAAAAAGTCTTTATTCTGTTTTTTCAACATATTCTCCCCCTACCTCAATACATTTACGCATTCGGTAAAACCACTTGTCAAATTCTTGTGAAAGCTTTTAATTTCCTCCTCAAATGCAGTGATGAAGAGGCACATCGGAAGATGGCGACCTCGTAACTTTTCTTTGATCTTAGGGAATAAGAAGAAGTCGGACAGAGCTAGGTCCGGAGAATAAAGTGGGTGAGGCAACAGTTTGACACCCTGTTCAGCAAAAAAATCGAGTGTTCTAGTGGCGCTGTGGGCGGGTGCGTTGTCATGGGGCCATTGAATACCACGCAGAACAGTTTTTGGACGGCTCTTGCATAGTTCTTGGAAGACTATAGGAACACATTTGGTTATATACCATTCAGAAGTAACTGTCCTTTGATTTTCAAAGGCTACTGTTGTAATGTATCCACTTTTAGAAAAAAAAGATGCGACTATTTTCTTTCCAACACTCTTGGAACGACGAATTTTCGTTGGAGGCTGCTCACTTTCAAACCACCAAACTAATGACTGCTGTTTAGTTTCGGGATCATAATTATATAACCATGTTTCGTCTCCGGTTACGATATTAACAGTGTTTTTACTGTGCCCATTATCAAATTTTTGAAGCATAAACTTAGCCCAATCAACTCTTGTTGCTTTTTCCTTACTGGTCTACAAATGTGGCACCTATCTAGATCACTGCTTCCTTAGGCGAAGGTGATCATGAATGATTGTGCGGACCGCTGCCGTTCCAAACCCTTAGAGAAGCCTCAATCTCGATGTAGGTTATATGTCGATCTATTTTTTACCATATTTTGCACAGCTTTTACAGTTTCTGGAGTAACAGCAGTTGGCGGTCGACCTGTGCGAGGTTCATCATCGAATGAGACCCGGCCCCTTGTAAACTTAGCAAACCAATTAAAAACTGTAGCCCTAGAAGTGGCAGAGTCCCCAAAGCAACTCACAAAATTTTCGTGAAATTCCGCTTGTTTTAGTCACTTTTCATAGTCATACAAAATCATGGATCGAAAATTGTGACTACCCGGTTCCATTTTCACGTTAAAATTTAGCCAGCACTGAGATGCATTCGAGACCGTGGCAAGGCAACTACTGAACGCTGAAAACGCTGCCTTCACAACATTAGACAAAATAGCTGCGTGCTCAAACTTGTTTAAACCTAAATTAGGAATATCTAAAGACTTTCAGCGTGACACCCGTGTTTTTTTTTTGCTTATTCTGTTGTAGGGTTTTTGGATCCTTGATTGTTTCGAAGGGTGGCACTGTGGACATAATATTGATCATTTGGTAGTCATTGAAATCTAATCGCCAGCACTGCTTATACAGCCAGTCATAAAGTGGTGAACATTCTTCCCAATAAGCTGGACCACAGTAGGCTAGAAAGTTCCAGTGCACTGTAATTTGCCACCTGCTAACTTTCGAGTAACAGGTTATTTCCATCTAGCCAAAGGCCAAATACGAAATACTAAATCTATAAATTTTGTATCAGACGTACCTAAAGGCTCATCGGATCTTATCCTCACTGGAGGATATCCTAAAACTGTTGATGCAGGAAAAAACAGATTGTTATGGTATTGCGGGTACCCTTTATTTGTTTCTTCTGGTGGTATATTCAACTGAAGCTCTGGATGTCTGAAACTTTTCAGATGTTGATCTACAATAAAAGAATATTAAGTGTATGTTCTCAACTATGCATCAGACCTTCTATATACATGCATGTTATGTCCTTAGCCTAGACTCGTCGGTATAGCCTGGAGGTCTGACTGTAGAGAGCAATCGGGTATATACGTAAGCCAGTCAAAGGTGTAATAGCAACATCAACTCATCTCCCTCTATGGAGACGCCCATTGGCAACTTACGAAGTCAACAGTCCTAACACCTGGACTGCCTTGATGCCCCATAGAGGGCGACACTTGGAGATGAGTTGATAAAAGAATATGTCATCATGACTATCGTAATACGGTGTAGCCTGAAAGGTCTAATATTACTAAATAGTTATTTCAGTCTTCGCGATATTAAGAATTACAAAATACATAGATGTTGATCACTTTTCTAAAATCTTTTGACGTCAAGACTTCTAAGTAAGCATCTCCATTGTTTTACGACTGACGGACAGTAGGATCGAAAGTGTCGATCAGACCAGGATTTTTTTTCTTTAGAATCGCGCGGTCGATGGGAGGGACGAAGGAAGAACCCGGTTCGAACAGTCAGTGCAAAAACTTGTATTCATTTGATAAATTTTGTCAAACTGATGGAAAACAAGTATCTTACTCTATTCTCTTATTAATTTTAAGATGGTAGATTCAAAAACAATATATTAGTATATTTAAAAGGACTGAAGTAGTGTAATATTTTTTCTCTTAATTTATCATTTATAGGTACTTTTCAAATAACACAAAAACAAGCCGAAACAGAACTAGTAGTTAAGTAGTTAGGTAAGTGGTATTAGATCGCTAGGAATACATAGTTTATAGAGAGGTGTTTTTAGCTCTGAAGTCAAGTGAAATTTTGAACGATTCTGATCGCAGAATTTCCATCCACGATTGTAGTTGCACAAGAAATTCTTAGAATAATCAGTTTAATATCAGTTTAGGTCAAAACAGACTTCAGTTGTATTTCGTGAAAGTATGCAAGTCGATATATTTTGAAAAAATGGCTTCGAGTAGGTTGATGCTGTACTTCTTTCTCACGCAATTATTGTATCAGTTTAAAAATAAGGATTAGGATCGAATTTTGCCATACTGTTATAGTTGGAATTGTATAAAAAAATGTCGAAAAATTTATCCTCTATAATCTCAGAATTTCAAAAAAATTTAAATTATTCAAAAATGTCTATAATTTCTCGAACTTATTCCAACTTGAATAGTAGGTCTAAAATCCGATCATCAATCAGTATTCGAAAGCTGATACAACTTGTGTTGAAATACAGAGTCAACCTACTTGACGTCATTTTTCAAGAGGCTGAATAATACTTTCCTTATTATGTATGATCAGTATATTCAGTGAAAATATAATAATCTATAAGGAAAGTCGTTAAAACAGCACAGGAACAAATTAGTCGCTTTTAGAATAAAAACTTAACTGCGCCGTACATGAAAAATATGTACATTTGTTAAAGAACGTCTTATACCAACATCTAATTTCTTCAAAGTTCATCAAAGTACTTCCCGATTATAGAGAGGTCAAATATTAGTGAACAGACCGACGGAAATGAGTGGCAAAGTTTTACGTGATGAAACATCAAAAAAACATCTCCAATTCGGACTTTTCCGCGAGTACAATACTTCTCTGCCCATCGACGTGGAAAGTAAAATTATTAGATGACGTGACATGGAACAGCGAATGAATGCACATTAACATGCATCCCTAAAGTAACATGCAAAAGTGTTCATATTATCTGACCGCACTAATTCATTCTGAAATAAGGTATTCCTATTATTTAGAGGAATATGAAATTTGAACTGACATGAAAATATCGTCACGCCTCCGAAATATCACGCAACAAGAAATAAGCCACCAAGAAATGAAACACTTGTTACAGTGCGAGTTTCAAAAAACGTATAAGATATGGTGTCAAGTAGATTGACTCGACACCTCACCACACCGTTTTCCGGACGGAAATAGTATTTTACGGTGTAATAAACTAAATTTTCCAATAAAAATTCCAAGAAATCAATGTGCCTCATTATAGTAGACGTAAACATCATAAAAATATTTGGAACGCAATATTTTCATTTCTTTTTCTCAATACGACATGTATTAGACGGAGAAAGTGTGAAGAAATCAGGCCTTTTTAAGTTGAGAATCAATAATGGGTCCTAGCAAAGTTCTGACTTCATGACCCATCAATTTTTTAAGTGTAAAACTAAATAGCGTGGGTTAGCTAACCTGGTCAGTTTTTGAGGTGCTCAGGGCTTGTATTTTTAGAGAATTGGGAACAATATTCATATCAATGCATGGATAGTCTCGTGAGTTTAAATTAAAAAAATATTGAAGGTACTAAACCCATCATTTTGCATTTTTCCAAAATTTTCTTCAAAAGGAATAACAGTTATGATATCCGATAAGAATATTTAGTAAACTGATATCACTGCACATCGAATACAGAGTCAACCTACTTAACGCATCCATTTAAAGTCTAAATATCACTTTTGGAATTATTTGTTATCCTTATTCAGGTAGAATGGTACTTTACGAGGTAGAGTGGGGCCAAGAATTACCAGATGGAGGACAGATAGACAGATAGACAGATAGACAGATAGACAGATAGACAGATAGACAGATAGACAGATAGACAGATAGACAGATAGACAGATAGACAGATAGACAGATAGACAGATAGACAGATAGACAGATAGACAGATAGACAGATAGACAGATAGACAGATAGACAGATAGACAGATAGACAGATAGACAGATAGACAGATAGACAGATAGACAGATAGACAGATAGACAGATAGACAGATAGACAGATAGACAGATAGACAGATAGACAGATAGACAGATAGACAGATAGACAGATAGACAGATAGACAGATAGACAGATAGACAGACCGACTGAAATGAGTGACATGATTTTTCATGATGCGTATGTCGTGGAATATCAAAAACACACAATATCTCGAATTCAAATTTTTTTCCAATACAATACTTCCTCTCCCCCCCCCCCCCATAAATTTGCGTTGGAAAAATGTTTGCACTCACAAACCTGGCGTAGTCAGGAAGTAATTGCAGTTCCTTAAGAGGTTGTAGGCGGAGAAAGCGGATACTGGAAGCAGCGGAGCCTCGGTTGTGGCGCCTTCACCAAAATTGTAACCGTGGTGGGTGCCCATCTCGCACTATAAACTATATCCGTAGGGAAAACAATGAAAACTGCCGTGTCGAACAGTCGGATTATATCCTATTATGCCGAAACAACTCGGCTCATGGGCGTTCATTCAGGAGGTGCCCTTCTGAATGTTATTACTCTACTAGCCACTAGGGTTCATTGAAAAAAAAATGTTTTTTATTTGACTCTACAACTTATGTCAGAGCTTTTATTCTTTTATATTAGAGTCTCTCTCCTCGTGCTTTGATTTCCTTTATTTTTTCAGACTTGGGGTCGAGAAAGCTCCCCAAATTTGGGTTTTTGGTGTTTTTTATTTATCTCATTTTTCAAATAGATTCCTTGTTGAACTGACATCTTTGGAAGGGGTCTATAAATGAAAAGGTTTGTTAAATTTTACAACTTGTTACTCTTAACGTGCAATTTACTTTTTATTTTAGATTTTCAGAGGGTAATTTTATTTTCATTCTTCTTCAGGTTTTTAATGGGACCTGAAATCTAGATGATTTCATCCCGAGGCTCAGATTTTATTTCCACGACCCGTCTTAAAATAATTATTGGGGTGAATCGATATTTCATAATTCAACCATAATCTCAGTATCTTACCAATTAGGCGACATCTTATTTCAGATTCGTGTTTTTTACAAGAATAAACACATTGGCACTGAAGATTCTCCAGCAGTGTTTTGACTCATCGATCTGTGACTCTGGCAATGTTCTAAGCTAGTAAATGTGCACACTTAATCCTGATAATTTGCGAATGAAACTGGGGCTAAATTCTGATTGAAAAAAATTAAAAGTACTGTTGTATAAGTTTCACACTAAGCAGTTTTATTGGCTTTCAGCATATCTCTCCTCCATTAAAGACGATGCGGTGGTTACTGAGATTACGCGCTGACAAAAATAGCAACTGATACATAAACCGACAGACAATCAACAATTTATACTCTTAAACTGTCTTTGGGCACCTGCAAAGTGCGAGTGTTAAGTGAAATGATCTAGTACTCGAAAACCATACAACCTCACGTCTCTTACATCAAAATTGATGCATCAGTAACTAAAATTCTCCAAAAAGCTACGGACAGATCGGCAAATAGATGGACGAAAATAAGTAACACGGAAAATCGCAATATATCCATCAAAAAACACCCAGAAAAAATCTCAAATTCAATTTTTTTTCCTACTCTGCTTATGCCTAGGAAGTAAACAACTCCTTCCAAATTGATGATTAGCACGTATATCATATAATTTTACAATATAATAAATACATTGAGAACATCGTTATATGGAAACATGGTTCATTGCCTTTGAAACCACTGCATGTCAGCCCATGGCTGGGCTATGAATCTCTTATGACACCAAAGGCGTCTGCCACCGCCCACGGGGTTCTGCGCACAGGATTACGGAGGATAATCATCCCCCCAATATCCTCATTGGTCACCTGCCTCGGAGAGCTCCACCCCTCGCGGAGTAGTTGCAGGTAATTTTTATTTGATTGTCCAAGCACTTATATACTATTACTGGTCTGTAGTAATCATTATTTTCTATCAATATGCACGCATTTACCCACCGATGAAATATTCATACGCATCTGACTCTTTTTTTTGTTTTTGTTTTATATAGTTTTATGTCGAAACAGGGTGTATTATTTATGGGAACTAGAAAGTCATTATGTATGAAAACATAGGTCGTCATCGTTTTACGTTCTATATGATGAGGTGTAGAGAAAATCCCCATGGAATGTTGTATATAAATCGTGTTTTTCTTCTAATATTTACGTGAAATATTTCAAAACTGATAAATTAGAAATTAGATTCGATTTCATAATTGTAAAATATAACTTAACTAGCTAGGAGGAATTCATTTCAAAACAAGTTACGGAAAAATGTAGCAACTATTATTCAGAATTGCCATGATGTTAATAATTATATCAGTGCATAATAAGTATGTTTTATCAGAATATTTCAATAAATAAATGAAATAAATAGTAATCCCTTCAGGACACAATTTGGTCACTTCATTGGGTTATAGTGATAGTCAGACGTTTTCAAATCGCTACAGCTCACTGATTTATTTTCTAGCTTGTGTAACTAATTTTTTTTCCAAAATATTAAATTGTTTAAAATTAAGAACAATATCTCTATCGCTAATCCTTGTCCCGCAAAGATCATACTCTGTGAATAAAATGAGTCATTTTGTAATTGAATACATGTAACTATAACTAATATATTTATTTTCTGCGGAAGTCTGCTGTAATGCCAGGTGAGCCTATGAGACGTATTTTCCTTTTCTGGATTAATGCCAGAAGATTCAGAGGTGATCTGACTAGTAGTAGCTGTTTGGGTGAATACAATTGAATAGTGAATAGTCTGAAACATCGAAGAAAAGTGCCAGATTCTATACATTCTCAGCAGATAGAACTTCCAACACCTCGAACGAGTACCTCAAGTCATTCTTCTAGAGAACCTCAGCGTTTTGGAATGTGCTGTTCCCTATCGCAATAGTTATGGCACTATGCACTTCTGGTGCGCGATGGGTTTTCCTGCCTTTACATGAAGTTATCTATAAAAAACATAAGGAATATTGGCTTTTTTGCCTGCCAAGGACTACAAGAACTTCCCTGTCTAATGAAGTTCGTTCCCCCAAACTCTGAATGGCAGAATCCTACACCAAAGCTACTCTGTTTGGTTTAATGTTTTGACAATGTACTTAGTTCCAAAATCTCATATCAGTTTTCCTCGAGTATTGGACGCCAAATATACAATCCCTATCTGAATGGCATCTACAATCTATGAAATAAATGTTTCCTTCTTCCTTACGAGTCATCGTTCAAAATGCTGTAAATTTTGACTATTGGGAAGTGAAACGCCAGACGCGGCACTTCATTACACAAAGTTAAGTTCTCTAGTAGAATTTGACCTGGTGAGGATGAGCCTGTTGGGTTTTTCAGTGTTCGTTATACTGATGACTCTCGGTATTTGTTTCGAGACAGCTCGGTTGAACAGTTAGCATGGAAGAATCTATAGAACATGGAGATGTCGGCCACTTTCCAGGATGTGGAGGTTTTTTGTCAAGGCACGTACGTCGCTCTTTCCCTGAAGCTCCAAGAAGTGCTTTGGAGCGTATCTCCATAAACGCGAGCAATAGTCCAATGATCCGAACCTTTTAGAGTAGTGATAGTTGCTACTCCCCTGAGTACAAGTTTCTGAAGTGGAATAGAAACTTCTTGGACCCTGACTTGGCAGGGCCAGCAACATACGCATTCCAGGACATGTTTTTGTTGATATTAATTGATGTGTATTGTGAAACGAGTGTTTGGCGCCCATCTCTAACCACAAGTGGCAGACACACGTGTGTTTTTCTTTTCAGTGGTTGTCTGAGTCTCTCACAAGTTGAAGTGAACTCCATTTGTATATCCACATAATATGAACACATGTGTGCACTACCTGATATCTATGAGACAATGTACATAGTTGGCGAATTTCTTATCGTAGTTTTTCCAGCAAGAATATTTCCAGATCTATTATTGTTGCAGAACTCTAATCAGGCAGTAAATACGATACCTTCGGGGCCACTAAATAGATTTTCAAAATTATGAAGCTTTTTTCTCCTTGTCATACTAGTAAACTAGGTCGAAGTTTCCTCAAAATCCAAAAAGAACTGTCCGAGTTATAGAGAGGCCAAGAATTACCGGATTACGGAGTACAGAGTGGAAGATAGACCGATGGAAAATGAGTGACTTGTTTTTTTGTGATGTATATGTCGTGAAACATCAAAAACACGATATCTCGGTCACAAAATTGTTTGCTATTAAAATACTCCAATGCCCATTGGCGTGGGAAATACTCTTGTTTGATTTCAATAGTCTGTACAATATTTAGAAAGACAATACGTTCTACAACGTCTGAAATCTGATTTCATGAGGCATCTTTGTTAATCGGTAGATAAACATTATTTATGGGAAGGCTGTTACATTATTTTCGTGTATTCTATAACTCTTTATGAATCCGAGATATTACTCTCATATTCTGGGACTGTAATCTGGAAACTTTTTTGATGGGGAATTCGAAAGTTTCCACAAAATTTTCACTTTTACGCCAACTGGCGTAGAAGTAAAAGGTGCATCACTGATATCGTTGATACCTCAAGTATGCCAATCTGTTGCATTTGGTTCAATATTGTGTTGAAAATATGTGATAGGCGATTTAGGGACTGGTAATATCGTGTAGTGATTGTGTAGAAAGTAAAATGTTCAAGGCTATCCCTCATGCACAAGATTCATATAACCAAAAATCCCAGCTATTTCATGGGGTGGCGCCAGCCTTCACCCTTGCGTCTTCATACAGGTGCAGAGATCAAACGGCAGTTCTGATGCGTAATTCGCTGTTGGCGTGTTAACCAGCCAATATAACTGATGTCATGTCCCACTATCAGCACCCCAATTTCCCTACACCGCACAAACGTGAGATTCCACACATATGTCCCTCTTCATTACACAATATACATATGTATGTATGTACATATTGCGAAAAAAATAAAGTTTGCCTTCAGTATCCCTGAAATATGTAAAGCCGCAATGTCGTACTGGCGTCAAGGTGAATAAAGGGTCCCACCTCGTCGTCGTGGACCAATAGTTCATACAAACTATTTATCGGCTTTACCGACAGTGCGACGTTGCCATGTTGCATTCTGGAAGCGAACTTTGTATATTCTCAATGTGTACATCAACTTCGATGGGTGAAGGACTCCAGCTGAATCGCGAACTAGTTGGAAAAACAAAATTGCATCTTCATAAACCATGTATCAAAATTACTTTTGGAACATCAAAATTAATTTAATAGTCAAATCAACAATGTAATTTTCCTCTCCACCTGTAGTTTTTTCTCTCCAGTCCGTGCGTTTGATGGCGGCCTAAAGATTGCTTTGTAATTTTTCTTAAATTTGACACTGTGATGTGCCATTTCCTTTTACTTCCCATTGCAATTGGTAGGAAGTATTTTAATCCAAAAAAACATGTCACTCATTTCTGTCTGTCTGTCTGTCTGTCCGTGTCTTCCGTCCGATAATTCTTGGCACCTTCTATAACTCGGAAAGTACATTTTGGAATTTGATGAAACTTTGACACTAGGTTGAAAATGAGAAAAACTCACAAAATTAGTTTTTGAACGTTTCCGAGGCCCATGATCATTTATGAAGAAATTTTGGGCGCACATAAATTGAAGATGGAGAGTAGGTGTTCTAGTTAGGTAACATTAGGTTTAACGTTGGTATTGTGAAAGTTCAAATTTTCTTAAAGGCGTTTCTTACATTTTGAAGCTTTGCCTTGCCTTTGCCATCGCCTGTTCGATTGTATCCGAACTTAAATCTCATGATTCCAAAACTGAAATATCTCATCTCAGTTTCGATAAAGTTGCATGAGTTTTCTAGATACAATTCCATCTTCGTTTTATTTTCTGTTTCTATTTACGATATATAGGTACATTTATAGGCGGTGTGCCTAACCTTTAGTCCAAATAATGTAATCAACACCTGTCCATCAATGCAGTATTTGGTTTGTAAATATTAGCAGCATAATAATGACCAAACACATTAGATAATGCGATAGTATGAATATTATGTGAGGAAAGGAATAACGAGTAGCTGATGGTGTTTGTTTTAGTATCACGATATTCCTGATTATGCTAGCAAACAAAAATACTGAATGAATCCTTGTAAGATAAACATGGGTTGACGATTTCCATAGGGTAAACATTGGGGGTTGCGGTACAGGGTTTACATTAGCGGTAACAGCAAAATGAGATATATTTGCCATACATTCAGAGATATGTGTAAAGTGCAAAATATTGAGATGAGTTTAAGAAGCAAAAATATTAGAGGATGTAGTCCAAACATGGAACACGCACCAGATATAGGCCCCCATTTGTTTGCTCAAACTAACCCATTAACTGGGTTACGTGGTCAAAATTTTATTGATGAGTGAACGCCAACAGGTTTTGAGATATAGCCCTTCCTGCACCCACTACCCTAATGTTTAACCCCAAACTCCAAAAACGTAGTATTCTTTTTTTTCGCCGTCAGTAAATTGATTTTCGATTTTTTTTTCGTACTTGTCACAGTAGCAACCTAAATGCAAAGCTTCATCAAAGTCCGAAAAGTAGTTTCCGAGTTACAGAATGGCCAAAGAAGCCGGACAGAGTATGGACAGACAAACAGACAGACCGACGGAAATTAGTGACATGATTTTTCGTGACGTATAAATTATGAAATATCAAGAAAATTGTAACTTTCTGCGATTACAATACTTTCTAGCCAATTGGCGTGAAAAGTAAAATGAAATCATGAGTACTGTTTTACTAACCCGACAAGTTATACGTTGAATCTTCCCTTCATACCAAAGTCGCACTGGCGCGATGTCTTCAAGATTACCAGAAAGCAAATAACCTGTGTAATACGTGCAAAAATTGGACACGGTATCTTTCCATCTCATCTAGTGAGACTAAACATCAATCTACCTACTGATTGCAACCTACTTTATGCGAAATTACTTCAACTAGGACTGAGGGCCCACCCTGTTCCCGGTTCTAATCCTCTGTTGAGTTTTCCTTCCCTTCCGTGGTCTAGTAATGTGTGTTTAATTTAAAAATGCTTTGACGGACCCCTGGGCGAGAAGTGTGCGTCCCTGTAAAAATCCCTATAATACCCTTCTTTTAGTTTCAGGTTGGATAACCGTTTTCCTTACTTATCTGTCTTCTTGATCATCTTGGTTCTGGCTGATGGGAGGAATTCGAAGAATTGCGTGGAACTTAACAATATAGTGCAATCAAAATTAGCTGTGAACCCGCAGCTAGATTTCCATTACCTTTTTGCTACTACATTCATTTCTCAAAATTATATAAGACGTTGAAGTATATAAGTATGATGACCCCTTTATTCTTCGCCTCCCATCTCAATCTCATATAAAATGACTGAACACAATATTTCAATTGCATGATTGATACAGTCTATTGCCCTATTGACATTTATTTAAAAAATGCGTTCCACCTAGCCCGCCCCTGCTTATTACAGGGTACATCCGACTTTTAACCCGTTGAGCTCTGTCCCTAACTGTAACCGCATTAAATATTCTTTTTGTAGTAATGGTTTTCCACAGTAAGGATTACGTGATTATAGGCTAGTTTTAATTTATTTAGTAATTATAAATAAGCACGTGCAGTAGCAGATCATTATACTCGTAGACGATCAAAAATTATATTCTTAGATCGAGTTCTACGCGCTTTTTCATTATTATTGGTGTTTTTGATTATTGCTATTATCAGGTCTTTAATGGGAGATGGATTGTCCATAGTCGGTAAGTAAATTAACACTATACCTACGTAATGGTATGATTTTTATGATTTTAGAACTGTTTATAATTCGAAATTAATTTAAAAATATTGAAGATGATGATTTAAATATAAATCGAAACGCGTCTGTAATAAGAATTGGGAAAATTAAAATGGTTTAAATTTGAAACATTCGATGTACATTAAAAATTTACTATGTTCTCATGGACTTATGTCAGCTTCAATGTAAAATTCTAAGCCCATAACTATGAAATTCTATGTATGAATATTTGTAACGGAATTTTCGAACCCTATTTTCACTCACTTCAAAATGCCAGATTAATTTTAAATTGTGCACACTTATCAAGGGCCGATGAAAATACAGTATTTTAATAAGTTTGCCCGATTATGGCTTTTCATTTCCACATTATTTCGCATGAAAATTATATTTCATCATCATTATATGGTCATCTTTGATATTCGAGTTTGAAGCTGTATCGAAAGTAGTCAGAGAAAGGAAAGATATGGTAGCCTAGAAAACAAATGAAACAGATTCAGAATCGATCTCAGCAGTAAATTTTGGAACATTTTTTGTATAACAAAGGCAAAATTTTGAATATGGGTTATTAATACCTGGGATGGCGAATAGACTCCAAGGGCATATCTAGACTTCAGTCTTGGGGATGGGGTGAAAGGGCATAAAGTTTGTTTATGCTTTCACCATTTTTTTATACCTTCGTCGAGGTAGTTGAGGCAACAGAAAAAGGGATATGTTGATAGTAATTATAATGAAGAAGAAGAAGCTAACAGCAAGTGAAAGTGAAGTCTCTGAGCTCCAAGCTCTGAGCCGCCACAATGGAGGCATCGTCTTTTTTAAATCAAACAGACAAATGCTATGTGGTTTTTTTAGCTCTTTTAAAAGAGGGTAATAAATATTTTCGTCTGTCCTGTATTTCTGATACGCCATGGGATTTAGAAAATCGTACAAAATACATTTTGAGTAATCGCAAGGTTTGCAAATTTTTTTAATTCAATTGATACCAGATTTCTATTATTTATTTAGAAAATCAGAGTTGTTCAAAAATACGGAGAAAACGGACATGACTGCACAAAGTAGGGTAAAATAGAAATAGATATATTGGTCTGTTATTCTTATTTGCAATGCAATGTATAGGAATAGATACTGAATTAGCAATATGTTTATATAAAGATAACGTAGTCAAATTTAGATATGAACGATTCATTTCTTGGAAAAAAATTGGATTAAATTTCTGGTCTAGAATCTTGGGGGGGGGGGCTAATTACCCCCCAGTACCTCCCTTGTATATGCCTCTGATAGACCCTTGACACCACTTTGGGATGTGCCAACGGAGCTACAGGATGGGGGGCCGAGGGTTCCTCCGTGTTCGTGTGGGCTTTAGCAGACGAGCTAGTACTTAAATAGGGGCAGAAATGGAAGGCGTCATCAAAAATTTGCACACTTTTAGACGTGTCATTCCCTTTTTGTGCGGTGACGCTGCTCTGTTCCTTTTTTCTGGTCTTCAGGGGTAACGCAGGTTCTAGGTTTCCCCCAAGGCCCGGAATTTTCCTCGACGAGTCTTGTACCTAACGAACTCGCTATTTTTTGTCTTTCAAGATGACCGATCTTATTTATTAGTATAGCGTGTAGGTGGAACTAATTCCGAAATAACCAAAAACACGAAAATATTGCCTTCAGACAGAAGCCGTTATACTTAATAATATAATACGTTTGAAGAAATTGGCATTCGGTCAATAGAGCAATCATCGTAATGTGAGAGGTATACTTTAAAGTATGAATATCCTATATAATTCAAAATATCGTTACGTATATGATGACTGATAATGTAAAGTCGCAACTGTAATTGTACAAACTTCAAAACCGCAAACATATTGACTTCATACAATGAAAATTGCTGTTTTAATGATAGCCCATTCAGTACCAAAATTTTGCATAACTCTCATTGGATGATTATGTCGTCGTGAAACATGACTAAAAACTATAATTTACATTTTTTTAAGAAAAAAGATCCATTATTTTCTTTAAAACAACATGAGGTAGCTTATAAAATAACTGCCTACTATACACACTACAAAGCACAAAACCTCATATGGGATTACATAGCAATGATCCTACAATAATTGCAAATAAAAATGTTCATTCACTGTTGCTTTGAATTCTGTTTTTTTTAACACAGACCTATTTCACAAAAAAATGCATTAGCGAAATGTATTCCTATGAAACATTGATGTAATCCACCATTTACGAGTATAATAAGATTTTACTTCACACTAATGATCGTTATTGGAATTCTGTTCTAACCTTATGTCGGTGGGAGGTACATTTTATCCAGATCAACAAAGACACCGAATGGGGATCTACAAATGGGGTTCAGTTCGACGCACAGAAAGCTCAGAGCACCCTGACAAAAAATTACAGACTGGTCTGCCAGCTGTGGGGATGGGGGGACACCCAATATTAAAATCATCCTCCATCAAGTTTTTGGGGATCAACAACAACGGTGATATGTCATGGTACGATAATCAGCATCTCCGGGTCACAGACTGGGGGCAGAAAAGGGGCAAGGGGTAGATGGTGAGAAAAATACGAATTATTCTTAAAACGAATACTTATGCATAGGGAAAAGCGGACAAGTTGCAGTTGTTTTTGCTTAACTGAATAGAATATCTTGATCCCCAGATGGGATATTCTAAAATTTGGACCTTCAAAAGCACCTGAGGAGAAAGGTAAATTATAGTTTAAGAAACTAAAAAGCACGCTATAGCTCAACGAACTAAAAAGTAAAAAATAGTTCTTATAAGAATAAAATGATTAGCGAGAAAATTAATGTCACTGTGATAAAAGCGTGGGGTGTTTTATACTATATTTTCACACTAACTATGCATTTTTAAATAGAACTAATAAGAAATTATTACAATTGATATCCAGCATCCTACGCTTCTATCACAAGGACCGTAATTTTCTCGTTAATAATGTATTCTTATATTAAGACCTATTTTTTACTTCTTAGTTCGATCTACTATAAAAGCGGTTTTTTATGTTTTACGTGGCTGCTGGAATTAGACTTGCTGTCCAATGGATCTTAATTAACGGGTCTGAAGGATATTATCTCCGTTTACGGGTCCTTGGATGAGTCCCGTATCGTTATATCTCTTTATAGATACAGGTCAAACCGATAAAAGTGTGTTAAGAAGAAATATTAAATGTCATTCATATTATCAGCTTTCAAATGTATCGCTTTAAGAAAAATTTTGATTTAGATGCATCTTGGTTCTTCAGAAGTGGGAAGCAAGGTTTATTTTACATTCGTAGCGTATCGTGCCAACGAAGAATTAAGCAAATCGTCATAAATAACAAACCCAAAGCGGAGTGTTCCGAGTTTGTAATTCGAAGCTAGTCGATGGATGGTTTGTTGTCGGGTTGGGTAAAATTGTGTAAAGATCGCGGGTGTGCGCTCATTATTTTTGCTCGGCTGATATTACAGCCCTGCCGCTTCCAAATGGTGAGAATGGCATCAGGTGCTGAGGCACTATAACTTTGTTATGGAAACAAAATTACCAGTAAAATAATCATTGATGCTATTAGGGTCATTAGATGTGACCTGGCTATGGTTATTGGGGAGTCAGAGAGGTATTTCGAAATTTTTAGCTATACTGGAATGAACGTTATTTTGGCTTGTGATATGTTGAAATATATAATGATAAACAAACTTTATTTATATTGACAAGAAGTCTCAGTTTCAAACATTAATTTCTAACAGTCAAAAAATAGCGTCTACACACATAAAAAAAAATTTTCAATTCAAAAATTTCGATATTTTTGTAAAGATATACTCACGACCAGAACATTTAATCTTTCTCTAAGACAATTTATTTGATCAGAAAATAATTATTAACTTGAACCAAGAAAACTATATTTTAGAATTCAATACTCATTCTAAAGACATATACTCTAAAGGAAAATATAATTTTCTTGCGATTCCCTCCAAGTAATTCATTTAGACGTATCTATATCTTTTAGCTTAATTACAGGTACACATTTTTTATATTCTGTTTATCTGTACAACACCTCTCACACTTGATCTGGAAAATCCTATATGACGCAGGTAAATTTAAGAAAGAAGTCACATTGGTACGATTTTGATACTTTTTTGGTTCTTCTTTTCAATGTTAAGGAACCGAAAATCGCTTATAAACATTACAGAATGTTTATACCAATAATAAATTATATAATGAAGTTGAACTATTCGCGCCAAGATCATGAAATGCTTCAGTCAACACTACAGTATTCTTCTAGGTTAGATTTTCTCTGTTTTGTGCCAAAATAATGTTATGCTTAATTTGAGATATTGGTATTCTCACATCCAAGACTTTCCCAGGTTTGAATTGAATATATTTACTTAAATTTACTCATATGATCAAAAATACAGTATTCTAAGGTTATTATAACTTTGCGCATACTTGAATGAAAACACATATTCTTGGTCTGACGGATCGCAGACAAAAGAACCAAATCTGGATAAATCCATATCTGCATTTGAATACAGAAACTGGATTAGGTTCCGGATCTCTGATCTAGATCCGATATTTGGATCCAAAATCCGAATCATGATAATGTGTTGATATGCAGTATAATTTGCAGCCCAAATTATTATTTTTCCTATTAATGAATATAAAACCCATACATTTTAAGCAGATTATTAACAACATTCTAAGAAGAAGAATGTCTCTTGGGGAAGTGAACCTAGTATCATTCACCCTTTGGAAGAAGTGCCTGCTTAGCTTAGACCATCAATAGAAGGTGTGTGGTTCGAACCCCGCATTAGGCTAATTTTTCCGAATTCCTAAATGCGAATTTGTATATCGACTTCCATCTAGCGGATTAGCAAGTAACTAATTAATCATCTTACATCTTACTTATAACGTAGTTTCATTTTTTAAAGTTTCTGATAATATGAATGAAAATGCACGGGAAGGATGGACGGAAAGAGGTATCAGTCCTTTCTCCGAGCCTCTTCTTGCGATACATCAACAAATTATTGGAAATGACATCCAATTGAATCTACAGCTTCGCAGATGGCAGCACCCTTATTTCCGGCATGTAACCAAGCAAACCCCTACCATCTCTAGAGACCTTACTTAGACGGAAGTAACATGTTTTTCAGACACAAATTGTCGCATGGGGATCTACAAATGGAGTTCAGTGTAACGCACAGAAGACTCAGATAACAACCCTGGACAGAACACAGAAAGTCATATCCTGGTCTGTCAGCCGTGGAGATGTCATCGATTCATCTTTATTGTTTATTATATACTTTTTGTAGTTCCGGGTCTTTTTCATCTTGGATAGCAAGCAAGAAACCCTGTTTCTGGGCAAATTATTTTTGTCTTATTATTATATATAACGTGAGCAGTATTCTCAGCCCTTCTACGCTGATGTCGCTGATCCAGAAAGTAAAAAAATGCAGTTGTTGATGAATCGATCAGTATTATCTTTGGCCATACATCGCCGGTGCAGTGGGCGGCTCCGGTTGATCGCGATGGTTATCTTACGGGGCAGATAGCAAGGGGGTTAAACACGGTGAAGGGGGTGACCGACGATTTTATAATAACAAAGTAAGCCTTACGTGTCGCCGCCGCACTTGTTCGAGTTCGATAAATTCCCACGGCTTATGACTCTACTGTTGATGATGATCTACGATGGAATCGTTAAAACGACGCTCGTTTTTGTCATTTGCAGCCGTCACAGAACTGTATTTATTTATTTATAACCAGGGTTGGCTTTCAAACTAATGAAATGGAAGTCGAGTAGATTGCCTTAGTATTTCTAGCGCTATAAGGATTTTACGTCAAGGTGAATTAAATACATATATCAGATTTATCAAACGTTTATTTTTTTAATATATTAATTAATATACATGGGACAGCATAGCTCACACAATATGTGTAACATCTGTCTAGGGCATTGTAAAAATTTTACTCCATAATTTACAAAAGTCACCAGAGAATGATAGCACTTTTACAATGTTGACATGGAAAATATATATAACATAGTCAACTTACATTAAAGTATATTTTCTAGCTAATGCATGCAATTAGAATATTACAAGTAATCAGTTTTTAGGGACTAAAATCTTTTATATACAAACTGGTTCTCGTTATTGGATTCAAGACGTGGGACGGACTAAAACTAGTTATATCTTGGTAAAATGTCTATCTACAGTGTGAATATTCAGTAGATAATTTTATTCCTAAACGTACGCCTTATATTATAATTGCCATTATCAATGAGTTAATGTTCAATCCATAGTCATTTTTATAATAAATGTAAATCCATCTATAACGCCCCTATAAACCTAGAACAGGTATATGTGATTCGCAACAAAATTTATTTCGTTGTCTCATATCAGGACATTAGTTAAAACTGACTACTTATAAAGTTCGGCTAACATAAAGAAATCAAATCCGGTGATTATTTCACTTAAATGACATATTCTACTCCTACCAATAAAATGAAAATGCAGCTATAAAATCTCTCACAAAAAACGATTTGTTTTAACAATAATTGTTTTAGACAAAAGCTGGTGATATGTAACAACTCGATTCAAATAGCAGTTTTGTAACGTACTTTTTTAATATACAAGTAGACGTTAATGAAGACTAACCATGAATAATAAATTGTTTAAAACAAAATTTTATTAATTCAATACAATCTCTTCCAATATTTACACTTAGCATGACTTTCATACATTAATTGTAACCGCTTTGAAATGAATCGGTTTTCTCAAAACCATTTCGCCACCTATTTTCCTCATAAAGCTTCCATTTTTGCTGTTACTCTTAATTTT
This sequence comes from Bruchidius siliquastri, assembly GCA_949316355.1. Taxonomy (NCBI): domain Eukaryota; kingdom Metazoa; phylum Arthropoda; class Insecta; order Coleoptera; family Chrysomelidae; genus Bruchidius; species Bruchidius siliquastri. Next base: position 35,879,829 of record OX438533.1, on the reverse strand, counting down.
CCAGGTAGGGATAGTAGGAAAATTTAATCAAAAAATAGCAGCAGCAATTTTGCTGTAGAACTTTTGTCCAATTTTTTCAAGTCCGAATAATGTTAGACATACACCTCCTTTCTGAAATATCCTGAAACATTTTTGCCTACGGGTTTACGAAAACAAGAACTTCTTGTTCTAGTTTTTATTTTCGTTCAATTGTGGCGTCGTCTACTTTATCCTTAATATAGGTACGTATTAACATCTGAAGCTTTTGCTGTGATTATTATGATCTTATTACCGATAAATAAACCATATGAATGTTATAAAAATCCTATTATACGTTTCGGCTCCTTCGACGAGTTTATAAATAGAGCTAATTTTTAAAATAATTCATTTGTGATCTCCAATAACAGCGATTTGCTGACTGCGTCACGACATGTGTTTGCTGATTTTGCTTCGTGGTTACTATAGAATATAACGAAAGCGTCAGTTTCTCAGTGTTAGTAGAGTTGAACTGTCAAATATAGAGTGTATCCATTACTTATCAATATTATCGATATAATAGAGATGCAACGTTTTACGTGACGCAGTGAGCAACTCTGTGTTTACCGGAGACCAAAGCAGGTGACATGGCAGAGGCGTAGCCAGCACAATCTTTGAAGGAGAGGGTAACGCGCGCCCCACCGTGTATTATTTGGGTTTATTCTGGAAATATCTGCATATTTTTGAGTTAATTTTCTTATATTTTTCTGTTGTAGAGGGTTACTAAGTGAAGAGGAGCCCAAGGATTGTGCAGGTACAGGTTTTGAATAATTTTATTGAACAAGAAGACATTTTGCTAAGTGATAATGTTAAATCAGAATGAGCCCACAGTTCTGCGGGCAGTGGCTTCATCCCTTCTACCCACCCTTATATACATCCATTTGACGTCGTAACACCGCCAACAATATGAGTGTTGGAATCATACAGCCAGAGAAAGGAGGATTCTATGAGTATCATCCATATTAGTGCTATAGTTTATTATGCCTGCTGTCAATAAATCTAACTTCACGTCATATACCCGAATACCGAATATTTGGTATTCCGTCGAATATTCGGCGCCGATATAATATACTTGAACATTTCGCGGATGACAAGTTACCATCTTTAGAACTTATAAAAATGAGTTTTGATGAGTTTGGTAGTACCGACGATTCTTCTCCACTTCATTAGAAAATGAATATATATCAATAAACCTGAGAAAACCATTGAAATACGCAGTTTCTGGAATTGATTTGAAGTCGGTATAAAAAAAGGCTATTGCAAACGAGATTGACAGAATAGCCTTAAAAGTGGTGATCTGCAAACGTAGAACAGATACATCTATTATCGCCCGATAGCACTGTACCTAGTAAGAGGCTAATTCAGAAGCGGCTGTAGTTTATGAGGAAAAACGCTTGAATGCTAAAAAAATGTTTGCGTCCATTACAACTTTCCACTATTAAATTGTAATGTTATTGCTAAAATATTATCATTTTTGCGTGACATGTGTGTTGGATGCAATACACATTTTACGTTGTATTTTTTTGATAATTCTTGCGCCGCTATGGTAGTGGTAGACTTGTACTTTCATCATAAGTACTACGTAAGCTTTCTTGAAAAATAAATCTGAAATCTCATTATATCTATTAACGTAAAAAATCTGTCGCCTTCTCCCAAGGTAATATGGGGTGCGATATGTTCAATACATACATTGGGACGTACTTCACAGAACTGGAGATTTGATTTGAAAAACTATGAGCGTTCTTACACATCACCAGCTTGACTGATGGAAGAGTTTCACCAAGAGCATTCACGATCTTCGTGAAGTTCAAAAAGTTCCAGTTCAAATCAGTACCCAGAAAACGGAACGGAACAAAACCATATTCAGACGTTTGTTATTGAAAAAGTTGTAGTGTCAACATTCATCGACTATAAATTAAGTTCCAGAATGAGAAATGTACAAGTAAATTGTAATTATTCATTTTTCAGGCCTTCGGGGCCGATATTCTCCTCCCTGGGTTTCGCGCCACCGAATATCGTTAAATTCTGCGTAGATTCGGCCAGTGCGTTTATAGGATCTTTAACGGTCCTCGGCAGGAGTTTTAGCCTCGGCCTGCCTGTCGTATCTGAAAGGAAACATCTGGTTATGAGCAATCTACCTACCTTGATATTACATCCATGCAACATGCTGAAGTGCAGATACAAAACAGTTCAAGACACCAGGCCTCGGAAATGTATAGGTATTTCCTAGCTTGGAAGCAGTGCCCTTTTACAGAAAACGGATATCAAACGTAACCTTTATCTCCAATTGTTGCCTAGAGTGACATTGTTTCGATGTCAAGGCCCTAACAAGTTGGACTGACTAAAGATGCCAATTGGCAGTGTTACTTGAAGATAAATGTTACTATCACAGCCTTACCTGGTTAGGTTTATACTACCAAATTGCTCTCTACACGGTAACTCTTTTCAGAAATTATTTTTCAGAAGCTGTGAACGTATCCATCAAAAGCTAAATAATGGATGTAGGTTTTTATCATGTTCTATGGATAATACATAAAATCAGCTATAATAAATTTACGTAGATTAACAATGTTTGGCTTTTACTCGTTTTATGTGAATAGACACTGCTTATAGTAGTAAAGAGGGACACGAGCTTAACCAGAAATACAATTTATATTCAAAATATGTCTCGTTGTTGTTGAAATGACGTAAGTATGGGATCTAGGATCTTATCGATCTAGTGCATCCTAGCTTGATCTAAATAAATCATAGGACTCTGGTATAGATCACATACAACCTGACAACAGCGTCAATTACACACCACTGACTGATTGTTAGGCTTACTGTGATTTACTACTAGATTTTTTATATAAAGACTGGTAAAAACAGCCAATAGCTTAACAGAAGACCACAGTGGAAAGTCTTTGTAAAACATTGTCATGATTCATTTAAAACTATTTTACTACAATAATGGTGTACTTTGAAATCATTACGTACATTTTCCGAAAGGAAATCGATTCGTTTGCTTCACAATTAGAAAGAAAAATTTGTCGCCGGTGAAGTTTCTCAGGTATGAGCCTTATCAATGCCAGTTTACCAAATAAATACAAGTTGGTGCACTAGCTGTTAAAACCCGTTTTTTCATTCGTACTCCGTGTTGCTGGGGCCGCCTTTGATCGTATTTTCTGTTGCTCGTAAAATTGTTGGATGGAGCGACTTGGTTTAAAATTACGATTTCTAAGAATTTGAGAAACGTAACCAAACGCGTAAATTCTGTTTTTTTCTCAATTTTTTTAATGCCTTGCTATCCATTCTTTATATATTTATGTCTCATCACAAAATAGATAGGAATTTTTCTGTACACCATAAATCAAATTCACAACGAACCAGATGCTATAGCCATGGATTTCCGATGGTTGGTTGTGCTTAAAAATGCTTATAATCCACCACACATTCTACACTGAATCATTAATTAGCTTTGTGAATTCTACATGGAAAACATGTCTTGCATTTTTCTCGTCAGGCGCACCAATCTTGCTGAAAATGCCTTTATCTACCATTATTGACAAGTAATTCTTGTAAACATGAATTTTATTGGAGTAATGACGTACCCACTAACATCGTTTTGAGCACCTACTGAGGAATCAAAAAAACGAAAAGAAAGTAGATAATTGTCACGGTTTTTTACTTCACAGTGGTGCTATAAATGTTCGATCAGGGATCTGTAGGAGGTCGGAGATCTTTATCACACAGCGGCGCTGCCTGCTTAGATAAGTTGGCTAGAGCGGTCGAAGATCTTTCCGACCCAATAGTGATGCTTTACAAACGAACGATGCGCGCAGTTTGAAATTTGTAAAAATGGCTTTCAGCGCATCTAACACCATTAGAAGGCTTCTTGTTCGAATTTGGCATCGGGACAAGTTTTTCCGAGTTCCAAAATGCAAATTTGTTAATAATTAAGTATTATTATATCTGGAATTTTTTTTTGGAATAAATTGATGGTGTTTTGTACCATTTTCCAACGGAAAAAGTTACTTTTCAATGTTGAGAATAAATATTCCACTCATTTCTTTATTATATCGGGATGCGGTTTTTCAGGATCAACTGACAGATGCAACGGCAGGTTAGTTTTTGTAGATTTTATTTCAATATTTATGTAACCGTTGAATCACGCCTTAAATATTAAACGTAAAGCACAATCACAATTTCACCTTATTCATCAACAACAAAACCTGACTTCTTATTAAATTTCAACTTATACACACAGAAAAATCAAAACAACGTTTGTAATTAAAAAAAGGTGCAGTTTTATCAGCGTTACATTTTGCAAAAAATAATTGCTTTCCAGGATAACTTAAAGAATATACAAGTTGATTGTAATATTAATCTTTCGGGCCATCAGGGCCAACTTGTTCTTGCCTTGGTTTTGCACCACCGAATATCGTTAAATTCTGGGTGGATTCTGCCAGCGTGTTAATTGGATCTGTAACGGTCCTTGGCAAGAGCTTTAGTCTCTGCCTACCAGAGGTATCTGAAAGCGAATTACTCATATATTAACTAATCTATTTTGTACCCATCACCTAAAGCTCGATATCTTGAAAAATAACGTACTTGTATAAGTCTTTTAAGAATATACGCCATGAAGATAATATGATATGTATCCTAACAAACATATTTGCAAAGTCAACATGTTGTATTAATGATTTTTGTATGTTTGACTATTTAAGGGGCGTTTGATCCAACAATATCTAACCTATACAATTGACGGGTTGGTACTTAAATAAGATTATATGTAAATATATTTTCAGATCACCCTAATTGAAAATATCAAAATAATTTGATGACTGATGATGACTTTTTACGGATAATGATGGAAAGTTCTGGGAGGTTGCACATTTTCTTTGTAAAGCTACCTGCTCTTTCAGAATCATGTTAGTTTTTCAGTTACCTACGAATATTATGAGCAAAAGTAATCATTTTTAAATATTTAATTCCTTACAGCTTTTGTAATTTTTGTCCAATCACATTTTGTATTTGAATTCAAAAATATCTGAAATTTTCTACAACAGTAACTTTAAATCAGACTATTGGTTTCTTTGATTAGACTACTCAAATGAAAATGAGAAGTTCAGAGTCAAATAAACAATATTCTACGCTGGATTCTCCTGGACCTCAAATTAATATCAGCTACTTATACTTCTGATGACCAAATTAAATTGAATTGCTTTTAAGAAACATTCATTAGAGGAAAGCAATGAATGAACATTTTTTATGTTCTCAGGTAGTGATCACGCTGAAAACTTTAGACAAAGACAATTGCTGCAACTCTCATGTTCCCCAATTCATCCGCAGGAAGATCTACTACTCTGAATACTCACGAGCAAAGTACTGGAGTCCGAGAAACTGCCTACCAATAATTGATATCAAAATTATGTGCCAAGCATATACTATATCTACTATTTATAATGTCTTAATGCAGTGGTCTCCAATTTACGCGAATTATCATACAGGCTGTTTAATTTTATTCATATAGTATTAGTACTCAAGCAGCATTTACAATAGAGATGATGTAAATACCTGTTTAAGAGCTCTTCTTCAAGCAATGAGATTCAAACAAAAAGAAATAAAATATCTCTCCAATAATACAAAAGACTGACGCTATTGGTGTAATTCACATATGTTGAGAGGAACTGAGACAAATTTACTGTTTTGAGAGTAATGAATGATGCTTCTCGGCATAAAAATGTATATCATCTTTTGTTTAATTAAGATTAATTTATATTATATGAACAACGTCTTTTATATCTGTTGGCGTCCATATGTCACATCTTGACATGAAAAATGTAATAGGATTAGCTTTCGTTCTTCTATGATTAATGACATCTGTCGAATATTAGACGTGACAGTGGCGTAGGAAAGAGTAAAAATCGTAGAATTTTTTCAAGATCAATGTACAGTTCAAAACAATGAGTGACTGCGACAACCCTGGTCGGTACATAGTGTGCTTATTTTATTGTATGTGCCTTACAACCTTTTTGTTATATTCATTCTGGCTGAACTGTTACGTGTACGACATATGACATTTATTAGAGACCATCGCCTAAGAAGATACTTGAAAAACAAAAAAAAACGTGCACACTTACCTGCTGCAGGGTTTGGAAGATCATCAATGACAGCTTTCCTGTCGGGTCGCGGTCTGCTGCCGCTGAACCCCCCAGCGCCGGCGCCTATCCCGGGGTTCCCCCGACCTCTCATGCCCCATTCGCCGCTGCCGCCCCCTGGACCGCCCCGTTGGGGTACATCGTCACCTACAAATATTAACTATATTTGAATATGCTGGAACATGGAAAACAACAAAAAAAAAACAACGGTCTGAGAATTACAGGTGACAAACTTTTACTACATTTTTCATATTTTGTATAACCACAACTGATATTCAACTTTGTATATCAATAAAAACATTTTATATGTGCTAATTTTCAACAGTTGCTATTCAGATTTTATGGACACGAAGTTTAAATAAAAGCTGGAGCACTTAATGGTCAAACTGGTCTTTTCCTGCAATTCCCCTGTCAGCTTGAGACCAAACAGGCCAGTGTTGGGCTAGAGACCTCCTGTGATAGCAGAGTCTGAAGCTCGTAAAGTGGCTGCTTCGGAGTGAATTTTGACAGTGAAACTTGTTAGCACTAACCTACCATAGCTGTTCATCAATGTTATGTGTATTATACTAATCAAACTATACCAAATCATCATGCATTATTTTTGCAAAATTGTGCCTAATATGAAGAACTACATATTAGCAGATATAGTGCAACTGTTCTATAGTTATTGCTTTTACACTTCATTTTAGCTTTTTTGTAAATGTTTGAGATACCTGTACCTCATTTTTACCTGTGAAATTACCATAGTTCCCTCTGTGTCCACCTCTATCACGATCGCCAAAATTGTTTCTTGGAGGACCCCTTCTGTCAAAGTCATCATTTCCCCCAAACCTATCACCCCCTTGTCTGAATCCACCACTTCTGTTTCCGCCGCCTCTCCCGCCTCTGCCACCCCTGTCAAATCCTCCACCTCTATCATTTCGTTTTCCTGAAAAAAGACAATTTCAAAATTATAATTACCAAAATGTACGAGGTGTCCTGCTTCTGGGATTTATATTCATGTTACTGCTGAAAAAAATTGTTATCATTATAAATCCAGCAATCCTACCTTCAGCAACATCAATTTTTATAATATTCCCATCAACATTCACGTCTCCATTCATGTCTAAGGCCTTTTCAAGATCTTCAAGAGTTTCAAACTCTACATATCCAAAACCTTTGAACTTATCAGTTTCCTTATCCATAACAAGTCTTACATTCTTCACATTTAATTTGGAAAATATTATATTGCTGACATCTCCCTGCACTGTTTTACTTGGGAGATTACCAACATATGCTGTGAATGGTGGTTCCACAGGAAGTGGTTTTCTACCTCCCCCTCCACCCCCAGCTCTCCTACCACCTCCATAGTCCCTGAAAATCAACACAAGTATGAGATAAACATTAAATCAAAATCAAAAGAACTTCATTCTATCAGTAAATTTTATATTTAACTACCAGCTTTTAGTAATGACATGTTTTTAAGTTTACACTGTTATGGTGTCAAATATGGGTTTAAAGATATCAAAGAGTAACATAACACCACCTCACTCATCACACTGCATCTAGCCCGGCCCCGTAGCCTGTCACTATATGATTTAAATGCTAGCAGCTATAACAGTGCACAACACTATGCCTGACGCATTGCCTGCTAGACTCATAAATAATGGTAGGATATGGCGCCAGGCTAACAGCTTATACATTACAAGCAATATAGATATTATAACATAAAAATCCTGTCTAACAAGATTTTGTAATTATTATGTTACTCATAAAATAGATACAAATTAGTTATCAATAGTATGACTAAAACAAATTTAGTACCAAGCATCAACCAAAGTCTAAACAGGATCCTATACCATAAGTGGTAACATGAATATATAAAGTTATATAATTTAATAAGTAATATCTTGTTCACAATCGTAAAAGGTTGCTGCTTGCTAGTTGGTCATATGAAATATTTCTTTTTAAATCTCATTGAAAAAAGAATCACCTTATTCATTTTTTTCCTCAATTGAATATTAATTAATATATAAAAATATAATTTGTTTGGTAATCAATATCACATGGAAAGGAAAATTCAATACAAAATTTGATGGTTTACTTTCTTGCCTTAACAGAAAATGCCAGAAATCTACACATAAAATATATGATGATGGTTTTGTAAACATGAATATCATGCTTTCAAAAACAACTGACTGATAAAATTTTAAAATACTCTCTAATATAAGCAGTACTTCAATGTTGCTTTAAAACTAGTTCTTAAAAAAATTGACATTTTCAAATCTCAAACTCAATTTGACAAAATCTAACAAATCTCATAATAATTCTAGAGAACATTTTGCCTCTTTATCACTAATTTTCATTTGATGTTTCAAGATATCAAACCAAAATAAATATACATAATTATATTGAATATAATATCAAAATATTCACAAAGGGCTGATATCACCCTGAAAATATTAAAGAATAAATTGTAAACAAATTTGATGACTGTAGTCAGTACTTTAAATCTTGTAATAATGCTGTACAGCCATCCAATTATCAGATATTTAGAATAAAAAAATACAGCTTTGACACATGGGCTTTAGAGCGGCTTCACTCTTGCAGATACTTATGGTATACAAAACGGGTTTTTGTTAAGGATTAAATAAAACAATATTTAGAATCAGTATGCCAAGAGCTTGTCATAAATATTAACTTGCAAAACCTAATCAAACTGTTACAGATAACGAACTATCCAAACTCCCAATTCAGGTATGTATGCACTATACATTTAACAAATATAATATATTTTTAAGCAAACCGTCTTTATAAATTAGCGTGACTGATACAAGTAAATTTGCAATGATATCGATAATTGCCGGTAAATAAATGCTGTCTGTTTGCAAATATTAACCAAAATCCAGATATGCATTGAAAGATAATATAGGTGGAATTGGTTCATGAACACTGTTATTTTAGGATGATTCACTGATTGAGCATCAAAAAAAATTGTTTTGCAATGCACTGTGAGGATATTTACATATATAAAAGCCCAATATATGTGAAATTTACATTGAAAAGATGATTTCTAGGCATGTGCATCATTATGCAGATATACAATTTTCATGTATATATAGGTCGCAATCGGTACATCTCTATATCACAAACTTTAAAAGGCCAATACAAGATATGAAAAAAGTCATGTTGCATAACAGAATCACTTTAATTCCTAAGAAATTTGTACATTTTTACCTGTTGTCCCTATCATCATAACCACTACGACCGGCCATGTTTTAGAACTGACGGACCGGACCTGCGCGTTAGATGTCCACAAAAAACAAGAAACCCGACGAAATGTCACATTTTCTGATAAGTCTAACTGGAAATTTAAGGATTACGCTATAATTTGCAATTCAGTTCAGATTTTCATACAATTTACCGACGATTCGATATCTGGAGAATGTGATGTGACAGTAGCAGACTCGAGAAAACTTTGACACGTCAAACAAAGAAAAATGATAAAGGAAAATCTCAGAATTTAAGAATGATGTTCCCGCCAAATAAGACATGAAAGAATAAATTCTAGCTGTCAGACCGAAGTGTCTAACTAGGGGTAATAGGGTTCCCAAAAGACAGGATTGACGGTGGTATGACTGGTATGCAGCCCGCATGATTCCAAAGCTTTTTCGCATTTTCATTGTTTGGTTACTCAATCCGGTGAGGCGGGGCATTTAATAACTTTCATATTATACATTTTTTAATCATTTTTTGAATTAAAATACTAGAGATATGGTTTGAGTTGTAGGAGATAACGCACTAGTACAATATGCTTAACTTTATTGGTAAAACAAATCAGGTTGTATATTTTATTATTTAGTGACATAAATTACATAACTACCTACTTGTTAGCATAAAAAGCAAATAGTTGTTTTATTACATCACAATTATAACCCTCCAAAACAGGTTTACCAAGTTTATAACAACAGTCTTCAAATAAATATTGTAGTGGTGTTTGGTACCAAACATTTTTCACATCACCATTTTCTAGATCCAAAGTGTTAAGTTGAAGAATCCCAAAATGGAAGAATTTTCCATTGGTTTGCACTACTTGCACTGTAGTAGGTTCTGGGAGATTTTTCACTGATTCTCCATATTTTGATCTGGCATAACTAGCAGCTACTGTGAATCCCTTCATCAGAGTCCTTCCAAATATCTGTGTTTCTGTTACTTCCTCTTCAAAAAGATTTTTTACTACTTCACTATCATAATGAATAAATAGGGTATGAGGACAGTTTTTTCTAAGACTTGGTTTTATAGGGTATATATTTTCTATTTTGTAAATATTCTCTTCATTTAGTGTAACAGTTGGTTCAAATGGGAAAATGCTTGGTAGATCTAAATTCTCTGTACATTCAAGAGTTACTGGTGTCAAAGGTTCCACAGATGTGAGAAGGGTATCAGCACTAAGATTCAACTGAATCCATTCACCATTTCTTTGGAAGGGTAAGGAAAACCAAAGATCTCTGTACAAATAACGATCCTTTGCTAGGTCCCCATTCACACTTTCCATCAGTTGTAGCAGCTTCGTAATTATAAGCTTATTCTTCCTATTTTGTGTAATACCATATGCTCGAGGGAAGTTCCATGCAGGGCGTTCTGGATCTTTTAACTTTGGTAATTTTTTCTGTTCGGCATCAAAAACATGAGAGTTCAAAATGATAGTTCTGATCAGTTGATTGACATTTGCTGGAATGTCTATGGCTTTATAATTATCCGGTAATCCTTCTTTAATTTCAACAGTTTTCGTCAGTATTTTGGCTTGTGGCAATCCTTCAACCAATACATTGTTGTCTCTGAAGGTTAGCAGTGCTTTATCATGCCAATCTGGATGTGTGGCGTCGAATGGCTGTGGCTTCTCTTTAAAACCGATCACTTCAACTTTCTCATACGTTCTTTTCTCAATCAAAATATCTTCTGGTTGATACACCTTGACACCGGCCAGTTTTAAATTTTTTTCAGCACCTGTATTTATCGGCTTTCGTTTTCCTTGTATCGCCCAATGTTTGGTGAAATGCCATCCTATATGTTGTCGAAAAAGATTAGGATATATCCGCATGACTGAATTTTTGTTATTATTATAACCACAGAATATATAAGGATTATAACCAGTAGGTCAAATAAACTTTTTTATCACAAACACAGAAGATAGATTTATATAGGGTTAGGTTCACAAAACATGAACATTCAAATAAGGACCTACACTACCTACAGAATCATCTCGGAACAAAGAGCTGTCATAAATTATGGTCGTATGACAGTCAAGACACTTGAACAGTAGAGTTGTGAAAGTAACGAGTCTTCGAATATTCGTATGTATTAAAGTTATTCGTACTCTCTACTTTCGTTACGATGAGTCTAAAATTTAACACTGATATTCTGATTTCTCCGTAAAAAACCCTAAAGAGAATAAAACAAAGATCCTACACTACATATTAGTTATTTTCGTTCATATTAATATGGGGCTCACATTTGAACTGCTGTGGCCCGACATTATCTAACACACTTGTGTTATTACGTCCGCATTCGTGGGACCGATACTTCGTCAGAACACGTATCCACTATAACCGTAGCCTTAGAAGATCTACCCCGCTGTTGCATGATAAATAAGGACAGTCGGTGGCCTATACGTTAGACCTTTTACATATTATACGACTATCACAGCTACTTTTGTATTTATTTTTTTATAATTACTCTGTCCAAGCTCACATTCTTACCACCCACTCATAACCGAGGGAAGTATTGTTATAATACAAAATTTCCTCGATTGTCGACGGTTTATTCAGGCTGTGCATGATGTAGGGATTACAGGAACCACCTTTCGATGAATTATTCACTACATATTACATTATGTATAACTCTCACTTTGCAAAATGTGTTGACGCGAGTGTAATTCACTATTTCTGCAAATTAACGTAGATCAAGTAGAATAGATAAAAACAATCAACTCCTAATAAAAACTAAAGGTGATGTATTATTAACCGCACTTGCCACCTTACTTAGAATTCGGATTGTGTTGGGCATAAAAATAATACCGTATTTAAACGCTGTTCAATTTGTATAGCTAGCCATAAATAATGTGAACAAATTATAACATGCTTGAACTTTATAATTTTTTACAGTGCTGACAGCCTCTCATCAAATCCGAAGTTTCTGGATTCAATTTATAAAAGAGCAGTAAGTAAGTGTACCTGAGCTTACAAAAGATCTTTACTGACTGGAACACTGAAGAATAGTAACTGATCTGACCCTATTCAGTAGATTCTACTACGGCAAATGTTCGACCAAAATGTCTATTTATACCAACAGTCATCAATACAAAAAAAAAACACTACAGGGGTCCAACGGAGTCCTCCTTATCAGTTTGAACTTCTAGCATCTGGAACGAGCCACTTCCGCAAATCATTCTTTTGAAGTGGTGGAATAAACTGTGGGGGAGTTGTTCCCTCAGTCATGGAATAGACATATTGCTCCGTGTCCGTCGATATTAATTCAGCATGTTCAATATTATCACGTATGTATGTTGCAGTCTCATAAGCTTGGTGATATGTTGCGGCTAGTACAGTATAACTATTATGTTTGCCCCTTATTTGAAGCTCGTTCATATTGCCTTAGTTTCTTGTATGGAAACAACATCGAAGATCGTTGGTAGCACTAGCGATACCCAGGGTGAATCACGAGGAGGCAATCCACAATTGAACGCCATGAGGACAAAGAGGGAATTGTGTTATGGGTATCAACAAATGGAGTTCATTTTAACGCGTAAAAGACTCATATAAGATCTCCGAACAATTGCTCTTATGAGTCATATCTTGAAGATTTTCCTAAGAGTAATTCACCACCGAATATTCACTAAGTTAGACTCCGAAATCAGTGACAGCCAAGTAGGATTCAGAAAAGGATTGGGTACCAGAGAGGCTCTGTTTGGAATGCATGTGTTCACGCAGAGATGTCTGGACATGAATTAGGATGTGTATGCGTGCTTTACTGGTTTTGAAAAAGCCTTCGATAGAGTCCAACAACATATACTTATAGAAATTTTGAAATAAAAAAAAATTGATAGTCGAGTTATCACAATTATAGCAAATATGTACTGGAATCAAAGAGCGAGAATCAGAATTGAAAACCAGTTTTCTGATGAAGTGGAGATTTTGCGCGGCGTTCGCCAGGGCTGTATACGTTTCCTACTTCTGTTTAACATATTATAATACAGTGAGGCCATTTCCATTGAATGCCCAACGACTGCCAAAAGGGAATTACCATAAATGGGCATATTATAAATAACATACGTTATGCCGATGACACTGTTGTAGTGACCGATAGACTGGAAAATCTCCGAACGGTCGTACAAAAACTAAACAACAGTTGCAAAAATTATGGACTGAACATGAATCTAAAGAAAACCAAATTCATGGTCTTCACAAAAAATAACAACCTAATCGGAAATCTTACCATAGACAACGCGCCAATTGAGCGGGTAAGAAAATATAGATATTTAGGAACTTGGCTAACCGAATCTGCCGACCAATGTCAAGAAATAAGAGCTCGAATAGAGAGTGTAAGAACTGCATTTGTGAATCTGAAGAAAGTTCTTTGCAGCAGAGATATAAATTTAAAACTTAGAATACGATTGCTGAGGTGTTGTGTTTTTTCGACGCTGCTATTATGGTTCCGAGGTTTGGACGCTTAAGAATGCGGAAATGGATAGAATGGAGGCTTTCGAAAGATGGTGTTATCGAAGAATGCTGAGGATCTCTTGGACTGATAGGGTCTCAAATGTGGAACTACGACAGATAATACAGAAGCAGGAAGAAATAATGAACACCCTCAAAAGAAAAAAACTAGAGTACCTTGGTCATGTTATAAGGGGATCCAAATATGTACTGCTACAAAACATTATGGAAGGGGAAATCAAGGGCAAGAGAAACCCAGGAAGACGAAGAACCTCTTGGCTGAAAAACTTGAGGGATTGGTTTGGAATGACGTCTAATCAATTGCTTAGAACAGCTGCAAACCAAGTCAGGATTGCCATGATAATATCCAACCTCCGCTAGGAGATGGAACTTGAAGAAAAAAAAGAAACTTCTGGGAATTAACGATAACATGTCATCGCAAGATTATGTTTCCGGCTGGGTCTTTTTTTACGCTCCAGGAAACTAGACTATGAAACAACTACTGCTGCTCGCATGTGTAGGGATGCACTCCAAAGCACTCCCTGAAGCTTCTGGGCACAATCCAGAAATGAGCAATACGTTTAGTAGCTAAATTATGGGCATCTACTCTGAACAATAACGTTTCTGTCAAATACAGAGATTTTGATATGATGAATACGAGAAAATGAACCCTGATTGTGATGTTTCCAACCACTTTATAATACGATATTGTTCAGAAATATTATTATAACCCCTCAGGCCAAATATAAACCTGAACAAATTATTTTGGAGTAATCGAATTCGGTTTCTCGTTGCTTGATAAAAACTTGAAAAATATAATACACCACAATAATAATAATAAATTAAAATTTGATTATATCAATTTTATCTACATTGTTAAGAAGTTAGGTATGATTGGTTAGCAATACAAATTATATGCAAGCATTCAAAAGTGAAGGTGCAGTACTCAACGAGATTGAACATCCATATTCCAATTGTAAATATACGTCATTTTCTTGAAAATTCCAATACTTCATTATTATGACAGAGGTATAGCGAGTCGTTCGCATTTCCTCGCCACCACATCCTGAATGCCAACTATATACACTTTCTTCGTGTTGTTCAGCGTATCGTACAAAGGATGCGCATATGGAAGCAATATCACCAAATAATTGTATGTAGGGCAGCCGCGAAGAACTATTTATCAAAATAAAGTTTGACAATCTTGTCACGTAGATGATCGTTTCGTACGTCCGCGAATGACTACGGTCTTCATTTCTTCGGCGTTCTTCTACTGGTGAAGATGTTATTCTTGGTGATAGTGGTCAGTTTGGGAGCTGTGGTGGTGTGCGAACCGGAAAAGGTGTTCAGAGTGGCTGGAGAGGATTCCTATCTGGCGGCTTATAAGGTGGATTGAATTTAGTTATACTTAGATTTTACTAGTATTGTCATCCAACAATATTCTGTTTTGTGATAAAACGGTTTTCTGTGATCCCTCCATCATGAAAATCTATGTTATTCAGTACCGTCAGTTAGATCTTTTGTCACTGCGTAATATCAGTAACCGCTGCACAGATTTTGATGGATTTGAGGAGCGATATGTTGTATATATACACAATAGACAGACCGACAGACAGAAATACAAAATGAATAATATCTCCGATATGTTTATGTCACTATAATAATACTCTCTGACTCATTGGCGATCGGAAATGGAAGTAAAATGAAAAATTTCGGTAAATTCGCGCATACATATGAAAATAACAATAAAAAGCAGTTTATATTTAATATATAACATATCTTGCAGTTTGAATGATCCGCACACAAAAAATTGAAATTGTAACATCTTGATCATTCATTATATTTTTCGCTGGCTGCTAATTGAAACCAAGAATGAATGTTTACTGACGTTTCGGCTACCTCGGCAGCATTTATTGAAAGCGAAAGATATAATGGATCAGAAAAATAACCACAGGAAAAGTTTTAGAAGTTACATATTATGGCAATTAAAAAATCAATATAATCGATTTGAATGATATCTCTATTACGATACATCACTCGTCAGGCGATCCGTCTTATACAATCCTAACTTATTAACTAAGTCTTGTCTAATTTGGTCCGACAAAGGCAACCAGAGGAGAAAATCCAAATGCATTATTGGATGATGCAGTCAAGAAAACAGACAGGGACTATAACGAACCTTTCCCACCTTCTGGATGGTCTTCGTACGGGCCACCACCATCAGGACCTGCTGGGCCAGATTATGGACCTCCCGCTCCACAGTAAGTATATTTATTCATCAAGCTGTGGGTCGCAGTTTGACGCCATATTCGATGTATCCATTACTTATACATTGAGAATATGGATAGCTTACATCATTTATTGAAAACCACCAACCAGTATATTTTCATAGTTCAATTCAAACAGTTTGGTCTTACTGCTTCCCAGTATTGTGATCACAAAAAGAAAATACAAATTCTAAATGATCATATCAATAATTTGTGTTTATTTGTCCATTAGCCATAATAACTTGTAGGCTAGTAGAATCTGTTTGAAATTAGACAGTGTAATGGAAAAAGAGAGGAAGAGAGGAAGGAAGGGGGAAAGAGACAAATAGAAAGTGCAACCGATCTGCAGATATTGGCATAGCATGAAAAACTATCAAAAATGACCTAAAAACTTGAGGTTCACACTTTATTTGTGCTTGCTTACCAGAAAATAAAACTAAGACTGTGACTACTTTTATTGCACTGTTCTATCTTATCTCAGAGAATAGTGAAATCATGTTCATGGAAGGTCAATTAACAGATGTATGAAATTGAGAGTGATATATACAGCTACCTAAATGTTAAGATCACTGAATGAACTATGCGTATAAGCGTTGGCAACTTATCTTTTAGGTATGGTCCGCCAAGTTTTCCTCCAGTGTATGGTCCACCTCATCCTCCACCGCCGATTGCGTATGGCCCTCCAACATCCAACGTACAGGTAAGTTATTTAATGTTTAATCCATAACAAAAGGGGGGTTCAGCTGGTCGCACAGACAAGAAAATTATATGGTGATCTTACTATATCGGCGTCTGAATTTATATCATCTCTGGAATGCTACTTGTATGTATTGAGATGTACTCCGGATCACTCCCTTCTGGACTCTTGTAGAAAGGAGAATTACGTCTGCTGGACGCGCCTGACTGTACAAAGCACGTCTGCAATCTGATGGAACATCGAAAAAAATATGTCCTATTATATTATATTCTATTATAGTGAATGGTCGACCAGGGTACAACAAACGCTTGAGCATCGTAACGGGCGCAATCTCATCAGATCGAGTTTCCATCACCTCGAGCCTTTTCAAAAAGTCAAGATCAATGTGCATAGACATTTATGATCTCGCAGCGCTTCTAGAGCGCGATAGGCTCTATCATATGATACCGATGATGACAATGTAGTACTATTATGTTGAGAGCGCATCTGGGTATTTTGATCTTGAAAACTAAAAAGGCGAAAATAAAATACATTCTTAAACTTTAGTTAAAAAGGTACATCCTAGTAGAAACTAGTATTATTTATATATGATAAACGAAATTGTTACCGGGAAGAATAAAAAATCTCGATATATCGGAAATGATGATACGTCGCCAGTGGGAACCGAACCCACAACCTCCTGCGTTCTAATTTCAAACCTTTCAGCTTTGCCGAACCGCCAAACAGAACGGCAAATACACTATGCAAGGAACCTCCAGCCGCGCAATTGGGCCTTCCAACTTTCTAACCTGTACAGCTCGTTGAGCCAAATGCAGAAAATTACCGCCTTCAGAAAGTACCTTGACAGATCAAACTAATTATCAGAATAATTAGACAGAAAAAGATGTCGCTAGTGGGTATCGAACCAACAATCTCCTACATTCTTGACAGATTGTGTTTATTTGGGTACTGAAAGATGGGGCCGTTTAAAATTTGACGCAACAACCGAAGACGTTATATTCAGATTCTCCGGTATTCATGTTTACTATGTATTGTGCATACTATGAAACAGGATGTTTGCTATATTAATCATTATCTGCAGGTTTTTTATGGTGTTCCCCACGCTCTCGGGAGTATCTGGGATAAGTTACATGAGAAACTAAAATTCAAGTTAAACTTGTTCACTCTGGGAAAAATACTGCTGAAGTTGGTGATTTTCAAGAAAATCGTTAGCTTCATCGCAATTCTATGCCTGCTGCTATTCATTCCGACGCTGAAAGGCAAAGATAAGCCACAATCTTCCTCTTCCAGCAATGATGAGATAGAAATGGAAGAAGACGAAGATGATATGATGAGGAAGTTCACAGGAAAAACTTCAGGTAATCAAATCCCTTTTTATTAGTATCAATTTCACCAACATGCTCCTATAGAAATTCGTAATCCTACTTTTATACTAGCACAACGCCGCACGAAGTGGCAACACCGCGTTCCGTCGTCGTCTCTACCGACCATAAATATGTGTGTTCTATCGTCGTTGGTTTATAGTATAGGTGCTACTGTGGTAGCAGCTATTTTCTTATTTCATGATGAATAATAATATCCATATCGCCCATTTCGCTGTCCGCTGTCCGAGTATGATGTATGAGTATGATAACTGCTTCGAGCTGAATGTCTGCTATAAAGTAGCAGACCGTTAATTAGCAGACCATCTCTACTGCGAGGCCGCCAGAATAAGTCGCAGACAGGTGTCAACTGTTATAAACGTAGCTGCTATTTTTAAAATCTCGTAGCTGTTATAACTGCTTCGAGCTGCTATAAAGTAGTAGACCGCTATTCAGTAGCCCACCTGACCCACCTCTAGTTTATAGATTTATAGTAATAATTCAGCCAACATAGCCTCAATCTCGCTTCAACAGTTGTCGTTGTTTTTCGTAAGGAATATTACACAACGGTGCTGTAAGTCGACTTCATACTCACGTGAAAAGTTTACTCGCATGTTATTTTATGTAAGATTTGTTTGTGATGCACTAGCTATTACACAAAAAAACAAAAAATTAACATCGATTTACCGTAGTCAGCGGCTCAACTTAGACTTTAATTATCTAAAAAACTGTGCGGTAGATGTATTTGAGATTTCGAAAACTCGTCCCACTATCAAATCATTGTCGCAATACCAAATTTGATGTAAATTTATAGAAAGTGGGTTTTAAGGAGGAACCACCTTAATACTTAGTTTGTCGCTCGTGTTGACTAAAGACTTGCATGTTAGTGATTTATTTGTCTGGCTATCCTAAGAATACTCGAGAAGACTACTTAACACAATTCAGTGGATATTCGATATGGCAATATCATACAGAGTTCAAGACCACAAGCAGATATGAAACAAATTGGGCAATTTTTTGTTCATAGGCCAATTTATCTTTTGTTTCGAGAAGAGATTTGTAAATTTAAAATTACTGTTTTTTCACAATGCTTCGTGTATCGGTTTTTTAAAACTGATGAATCACAGGTATACAAAATAAATACCAACTGCACAGAGCGCAAAATTTACTAAACTACACGTCTCCTCTGACTTGTGGCACTGCCACTGTTCAATGGTGTCACCAAGGAATGCTGGAGACGCAGGTTGTAGTCCCATCCACAATATTTTTTTATGTTTATTGCTAGAATTTTTATCTTTATCACCCATGTGTTTACAAAGCTATGGATGCGCTTGCTCTATCGATCTCCATTTCTGTCATTACAATGTTGTGAATAGAGAATTTCTCAAGTTGCAGACGATAAGCTGAATAAGGTTACCAGTTTCGTATGGCAAGCATTCGACAGATGGGAAAATGAAGGTAAAACATCTAGTGACTGCGGAGCCTACTGCGAAGTCCAAAGAATGCTGAAGAAAGTGGATAAAAAGATCTCATATAAAAGGTGAATACTTACTAAAAATGGTTTACTGTCAAATCAGAAACTAATTTAATTTTCTTAGGTCTCGCAATCAAAAGTTGAATTGGAAATAACTTTCATCAAACTCATCGTTCCACAAAAAAAAATGTTTTCTTGAAAAATGCTGTATTCCAAAAAAGTACGAGAAAAGAAAATTTCGATTTTATGAAATTATCTCTTACAGTTGAGAGTAGACGTGAAGCGATAAAAAAATTTTAAGCCTTCTGTATCTAGCTTCGAGATATTTTCTCAAACAGTGTTTATCAATAATGATTATTACACAATTATTAGAAAGAGCGCGAGATGACCACTGCTACGATTTTGGAAATTTTCGTTTGTTATATTAATACAGAAAACAATTTGTCCAAAGAGCTTCAATTTGCTTTTAATTTGTATTACCTTTAGCTGGGACATCTGGCTTTCAACGATCACTGATGTCATATCAAACCCAATGGCACACAAAAAATGAAAATCGGTTATAAAAACTATGGTAAATCTGATACAAGATCCTTCATCAATTTAAGGAAGAGAACAGCACCTGATATTACTTTGAAAAAAGTATAAAAAAAGTTACTATCCACTGCTTTTTTCGAGCAGTGTATATGTTGTGTATTTTCTGAATATCCAAAATAGGCTTAATATTACAATTTTCCTCTGTTAAATAGGACAATATACATAATTCCATTTCCTTTAATTACGATCAAACCATCTCTAAGAATCTGCTTTTTCTGTAATATATAGAACAGAATGTTAGGAAGCTTGTAATTAACATATATATTTTTATTTTTAGATTGGCGAAACTATACTCCAAAGAGCGTGAGAGATAACAATGTGATTGAGGCTTTAAATTTGATGCTTGTACAAATATTTATTTATTTATTGTGTCCTGTTTGAGGACAGAGGTTAGATAATTAAAAGTCAAACAAAATATTTGTTTTTTATTGAATATAATCATCTATTTCTTATCTAATAATACTTTACAAATGGGAATAGTAAAATATTGCACAGAAGTAAAGAATTTCAATGAAATGGGCATGTTATGATTATAATGCAGATAATATAAAAATACATATGTAACAAAAAATATATGCAGAATAAATTATCCCCATATATAGATCTATGATCTTAAAATAAATAACAAAATTAAATCACAGTCGAAAGTATTATATTAAGTATCTACATAATAAATACAACCTTTATAAAAGAAGTACATAAGTTGGGAGATAAGATCAAATTAAATAATTGGCATCAAAATTAAGATTCGATTGATAAAAAAACATTCATGATATTTAATAATCACAACATTTTCCTCTAATGGGAATACTTTGTGCTAATATATATTATATGTATGTAGGCTTCATTTTATTCTTACTGGTAAGTATTACTATTATATATGAACAGATAAAAATGTACTTCTTTCATCGATATCCTCAGAAAAAAAGAAACATCAGACAATGTTTTGTTATAAATATTGTTATGTGTATATATTTGCTCATACATAGGATGAACTATCCTGCTGATATCAGATTTTATCTTTTTAGGAGGACATACTTAAAAATACTCCATGGCATTACTACAAATTTTAATTATTATCAATCGGTTTGAGATATTCTGTATATGACCACAGATTATAATTAAAATCTGACATTTTTTTCCATAAGTACATATAAAATGAATAGCTTCAAAATTATACATTGTTAAGCTATTTTTGAGATTTTGGGATAACTTCATACAGTCGTATTTATAGTCCCTACCTTGAGTTAACAATAAGGATACCTTTCCCAAGGAGACCTTACAGGTCCTGATTTATAGTCGTAGTATATCTTTAAGGACGCTGTAAGGAAACCTCGGTTGATTATAAATTATGTTTCACCAATGAGGCTGCCCCAAGATTCAACGAAGCCTTAAGGTACAACTTTAAATATGACTCGTAGACAGCGAATATTTTTAATTCATCCACAATTATTGAAGGAAAATCGGACTTAAAGAAGTGAAATATATTTTATTACATAGAAGTTGATAGAAAATGATGATACAACCGAGGATGGTAAAAAAGCAGGCAAAATCTCAAAAATATCAAACAAGAAATGTATTCTGTAAATTAACGCACACAGTTTGTTACTCATCAGATTCAATATGTATTTTGTTACTTGATATATGAATATGAGACACCTCAAGATGCAGTTTATGAAATATGTTATTGTAAAGTTATACACTGCAAACAGTGTGCGTTACAGCTAACAATATCAATAAAACGTTTCAGTTTTATCATCTACAAAAGGTTATAAAGCTTTCAATAGGCTCACAAACAGCAAAAGCCAGGAAAAGCAAGTTGAGCTGGGATTCAGACTCCTAAATATTTACCCATTTTGTGTATCTCCAAATGCTTTAAAAAACAAAAACAGCTCATGCAATAGTTTTTTGTCGAACTGTCCTATATTTTCCAAACAGATCCGATTTGTTGACAAGGCTGAGGTCATATTTTATCATCCAGAGTATTTGAGGAGTAAAAGGAGCCAGTAAAGGGGAAAGTTGCCAATTCACCATGATATCACCACTTAATATTGAGTTTTCAATTTTCAAAAGATCATGTTGCATTCAGAAGTACATTCCATGAGCACATAAACATTTCAGAATCAGATCTTTAAGTCCTTGGCCTTTGTTGAGAGAACAATTTTTGAAAGAATAGCTCAAAACCATCCAGTCTCCAGACTTCAGTTACATTAGTACACCAAACAGCTATAGAAGCCCAACGGCAGATCCTTACCAGATCGGGCTTTTAACACCTCGAACGTGCCTTTTCCAAAAATAATCGTTTTGGAGACCTCAGCGTTGTGGAATGACTGTGGGGTAGGTTGTTTCTCCCGATGGTTAAAATTTACAGCGATCTAATTTGACATTTATCTAATCGCAGCGCTTCTGGAGCGCGATAGGCTTCTGCTTTTGCGAAAAGCTACTTATAAATAAAATTGGTGTTTGAGTAGAGCATTACATAGATAAGTTATGGTTAACTCAAAACGTCATGATTTTTGATTGTTTGCAAACAAACACTTTTTACTAACTTTATAACCTTCTGAGATTACACCTATTCCCGAGTACCAAACACTAACCATTAGTAGACGGCCAGTCGGACAGAGTTGGTTAAGTAGAGGGCGCTGGCGTCGGAACTTGGGCGGGTACGGCCTTCGACCTGCTGCGCGCCCGTCTTGGAATGGAGGAGGGCGACGAGCCGGGGCGCCTGGAGGGGGAGGAGGGCGTCCGCGTTGCAGTGGGGGGTTCGCCCGGCCTGCGCCACAACTGCGGGGGCGGCGCTTGGCGGCGGTACGTGCGGTGTGCACTCCTCCGCACTGGCGACAAATCACTCGCACTGAAACAAAATACGAACGACGCGTTTACTATTTATCTGAACATTTACAAGCCATAGTTTAATTCGATACGGATTGAAATATATAAAAATATGCAAAACTACCGTAGTACGGCTCCAACGAAAACTTAATGGTAGCGATGACAAAATGGTTCATTTTAGAGATAGTTATAAGATATTTTATAATTAATAGATATTTTTGATATTTAAACACAATTAGTTACAGGTAGTTATTACCTGTAACTAGTCTATGAATTAGGCATCCAGCGTAACTATTTTCAGTGAATTAAGGTTGAATATGAAGAATATATAAGTACAATATTAAATCTTCGCTTAGCTAAATATCAACTCTTCATTATGGATCGAAAGCATGGAATGTAAATGCTGAAATTCTTAAAAAGATCGAATCATTTGAAATGTGGGTGTATAGAGGGATTTGCAGAATATCGATGATGGATCGAGTAAAAAATGCAGAAGTTCTGAGACGCATAGACAGAGAGTGCGAGGTTGTCAATACATTCAAGAGACGTAGATTGGAATATCTGGCCAATATCGTGAGAGGAATCAAAGTTAGAATCTCATGGTTCCTGAACCTGGGGTTCCAATGTAGCCCAGCTTTTTAAAGCAGCCGTTTCCAATGTAAAAATAGCCACGATGTTTGCCAACCTTCAACTCGGAGGTTACACTTGATAAAGAAGAAGATGAAGAAAAAATGTTGTTAAAAGTGCTTTGACATCATTATTTTTCCTGAATTTCTCTAAAGTGGACCAATCTGACCCGAAAAATCATCATTACGACTAAGTTTTCGTTGGAGCCACACTATGAAAGTTTCACCTGAAAATCAAGATTATTATCCATAAGTGTTACTTCAAAACATCAATGCCATGATTAAAAAACTATCAAATGTTCATACGACCACTGTTCTCTTTCCGCCAAGCTTATCAGTAGGCGATGGCGAGGCCACAATTTTTTTCGGACATTCCAATGTAATCGTTTACAAGTCTGATTCATGACAGTTCTCAAATATAAATGTGTTAGGATAGAATAATTCTTGGCTAATAAGTCATGGAAATGAACAAAGCGCGTTATAGAGCTGTGATTCTATACAATTTCGCGAATCTTAAAGCGTAGAGAATGTTTTCAGGAAATCAGTCGAGTGCATGTTGACGTAAAGCGCTTGTACAATGAATTCCAATAAAGTCGACTTTCCTTAACTGACAGTTTTTGTGCTCATTATCCAAAAACGGCAATTATCGTTAGAAAAATATTGATTTTATTTGGAACATAATTAAAGAGTACTGTCAAGAAAATTCAAGCTACGCTATAGTTTGTTTGCCCCAGGTTCTCTAAAAGGTTCGCGGAAAATGTTCAAGAGGCAGGATCATCAAGATAATATTCGGGCTCACACTGCTGCTTGAACGAATGGGTATTTGAATTCCCAAAAGACAGAAATAATGAGTTATTCGCCGTATATTCTAGATCCTAATGACTTAAAATTCTTCTGGATAAATTATACATTACGGGGTACGATTTACACCTATTGGCCGAAGAAGCGGTTAACGCCTTTGAAAATTAAATAAAGAAATTACGGCCAAAGATTGGTGGAAAAGTATTCAAGAATGGTTTTCGCAGATGTAAAAAATGCAGGAGAATACTTTGAATAATTATAAATAATGTTTTTTTGAAAATAAAATGTGTTTTACTTCACTAGGCTCAGCGGAACAAGAACATGTAGATTGTAGATGCTTTTACTTGGTGAAACACAATCTTTTTATCTGCAAGGAAGAGAACAGTTATCGTATCACAACAATTTTGCAATATGGCAGCAGCTACACACCAAATATACACAGAGTAATTCGAAGCGAAGAGACAAAACTTAAAGTGCGGAGTGTGAGTAACGAATAGTCAATGAAAGAAACAAGATAGTATTGATTGTGGGGCCAAATTGAACTTCAACCGTGGACATGTGAACACATACAAGCAACATCAATTTCTTACCCGAAATTGCTACACGCGCAGCATGGAACATATAAAAAACTATTACAAGTACTGGTTTTGCTTAGATATCTTCCTAATTTTTGATTGACAGCACGTTCAAAATGATATGAAAATATATTACTATCAAAATTAATATCAATTTTTCAACAATATAAGCACCATAAATGAGGAAGTCTAGTCTATTTAATTGCATAATCAATTTAAATGTTAAATATATTCGTAAAATACTTCAGACATTTAAATTACAGAAAGTAGGTGCTTCCAAGACAAACATTTGTTCATCATTTAATCATTCTAAACTATTTAGGGCCATTAGGAGAAGGCAAAAGCCGTAAAACTATAAAAAACTTTATTATCTTGCCAATAATGGAATCAAAATAGAAAAAATCTATATTTTCAAACCTTGAAAATAAACGTGTATAAATCTAATAAGCTAAACTATTTTTTTTACAATGACTAGAGAATCGAACAAATGTATGCAAAAACTGGCTCCAAGAAATTTTTATAATTGACACTGTCAGACTTTAACATAGAGCAAACGCTTGAAGCAGTTTTAATTTTGCTCAAATTATTACTTAATTTTAAATATGCTTTAACATTCTACTGCTTCAAGGTGAAAACCCATGAAATCTCGAGTGTAGAACCACGGGAATTTCATAGAAACACCTACCGCTGGTCTAAACCCTATCGTTACTAGACTAGACCGATTTCAGTAACAACTAATCATATTATAGCCACCATATTTATCACATCTTTGCGTTACACACTGTTACTAAATGCACGAAGAAATTTAGACGTTTAGACAACAGGATGAACAAGTGTAGATGATATTCAAGAAACAAATCAAGTTTATAGCACATAGAATGATTACACCAAAAAGTACATCAGCTAACACTACCTTCCCAATCCTAAAGCTGTAGTCCCAGCCCACGAAAGCAAGAATCAAGAGCAGCATAAACAGAAGAAAATTCGGAATTATTCTGGTAGTGTATCGTGGAATAGACATTCTATAATATAAATGTGTATTTTGTGCGTGTGTGTGTGTGTGTGTGTGTGTATTTGTGGGAGGGGGATGGGTTTGGTACTATGATGAATGCCTATGTTGAGTGGCTGACTGTAATTTTCTGCCCCCCTACGGACAGGAATTTCACTGCTTTTAGGCTGTACTGCTCCATATATTTTATTTCTTTTCGAATCGAGTAGAAATAAGATGAAGTCGAAAACATTTACCAATCAAGCCTAATGAAGAGAAACGCAGGCTGTTAAAGATGGGCTAAAACGTTTGAAATTGAAGTAGTTATCAAAATTTTCAACGTTTCACACCGTTTTCTTTCAGTTTTACTCTCCAGGACTTCAGCGGCTCATTTCTCATCCCAAGCTCAGATTTTCTCTTGCCGGGTTTGCCAGCAACAGCTTCATTCAAATTGAGTAACTATCAGATTGAATTTATCCAGCAATACATGTTATGCGACGTCAATTTGCCTTTTTGTATATTGATTAAATTCATCAGAAATCAGTTTATATTGTATTGTTAACCTATGAAATAAATATATCTATCAGTGTCCAACAATTTTCTAAACGTTCAGCTTATTGCAAAATATTTTTTTAATATAATCCCAAACCAGCCATCCTTATCCGACCTTCTAGACTGTGAAGGTCATTTGTAAGTTAAGGCGCATCCACTAGACGTATTGCTCGTTTCTGGATTGTGTCCAGAAGCTTTAGGGTTTGTGATATTAAGAATAGTTTGAGAGTAATGTAGGTTATATGATGTGATATGAATATAGATCCTTAACCTATACCAAAACCAAATGTGATCCCATCAACCAAAATTCAATAATGGTGAACTTATAAATAGTGATATAGACATGAGGTGCAGATGAAAAATATTGCTAATGAGGAGTAGATGTGCAAGAAGAGAGAGGATATTATGTACGTGTGAAGTGAAAGATGCCGAGAATGATTTTCTTTTTACCTGACTAGAGATGCAGCACTTCCATCAACTGGAGAACCGTTAAGTAGCGAGGGACCCGCTGATATTGGTCGAATCTTAAAAATACAGATTTTGAGTAAAAAAAGGATAATATTTTGTGGAAAATAGATCGGCCACAATATCTGAGGGATAGAAATGTCTAAGACAGTTTCACTAAGAATTCTTCGGAAAATAGAGTCTGGAGCTCAAATAACTTTTGTCATTCTGGAATGAACGACACCGGTGTCAACCTCAATATGTTTGTCTACTTGTTATACCATAAGTGAATGTTCAGTTTCAAACGTATCCACATATTTTTCCCACATCGATGACGATATCTTATAATACGAGTATTGGTAACCATGTTCGCTGTCCTTTCCACACTGATTGAAATTGGAAGATAATCCTCCGCCATCTACCCAGTCCTGGTGTAACCCACCATGGGCCACATGCCCTCGTCTCGCATTCTCAGATAGGCCAACATGGCTTCTCGTTTTATTCAGATGTTCAGAGGCTGCAAACCCAAGAGAACTTCGAGGGCAGCCGGATGTGTTGGACTCAGCGTCAACCAAGTTTTTTATCCACAAAGATGAACATTTAGTTTGATAATGTTCACAGCACTGCCGAAGAAATCTTAGACATAGCTAGGCATTATTTTCGTCTCGGGAGGCCCTTTTGAACGAGCCAGCGCTCAACCTCCTATTCCACATAATATTTGTATGTATCATTTTCGCCATCTGTGGAGAGGGTGTTTTCATAGGTTCCATTGTAAACCTACTTATAAATCTAAATCCCATAATGAATAACATTCAAAAATTATATAAGTAGTCCAGAACTAATGGCGAGAAATGTACGTGTCTTGTTAACAGTTATAGACGTTACTTTTTTGTGTATGGGCGTGTAATTTTGAAAAATGTTCAAGCTGAGTCAACTTACCCGTTCCGTTTGTGTAGCAGCATTGCACATCTGACAATCAGCCGTAACAGAAGCAGGTGCTGAATTTGCGTGATAGTTCTCGTTTGATAATTTAATCATTTGTTCTTGCAGCGACTGGATCGTCGTTTCCCTATCCTCGACTTGCCCTTGAAGGAAAAGTACCTGTGGAATATGAAATAATGGCGTCAAGTATGTTAACGCCGGCTCCCCGCGCAACAGTATAATTTTGGAAATAAAGATTTGAATCGGATTTTGGAGTTATTGGTCGTTCGAATTTCAATAAAAAAATATTGAAAACACAAACATATATTTTATTATTTAAAAAAATCTAAATTTTTAAGACTTTCGAAACTAACTTATTAGATAAACAGGTCTGAAATCTTATAAAAAATACAGTGAATCTATTTTATCAATGGCTATACATCACCTTTGCAATTATTAATTAAACTCATTCATGCAGAATGCAGTAATGTGTATTATTAGCAGCCATTGAAACAGAAACAGGACAAACTAGTGTTAGAGTAAATATAGCAACCAAAGCTAGGAACGTCTATCTGTATCATATTTCTAGACGTTTGATCTGACTGTTAGTCAATGTCGTTTGAACGGATGTATCCCGTTATATCGATATGTACCGTATAGCTTCAGTTTCACATTGCTGCCACTGGTTCGATATCTCAAAAACTACGAGGTACTACCCAGGTCAAAATTTCATATATTTCAGAACGTCTTCTATCAACACCTAATTTTTTGAGAACTAAACATAAATGCTTAGGAAGTACTGAGTTAATCTACTTTACTCGAATTCTTCTATGAATGCAGTATATACTCGTAATAGCGAAGTGAATCATTTTCCTATCAGCTTCTTAAAGAAGAAGTTTTGTATCCTAAAGATTATCATTGTAATTGGTCAATTTGACATTTACGTGGCATGAGTAGGTGTTATTTGTATACCTGTTTCCTCAGCTCAGCCAATTCGAATTTAGCTTTGGTGGCACCGTCTTCTGTATCCTGAAGGCTGTCACAATTCGATGCGGTACTGGGGTATGGACTGCTGAAGATCCCATTGGTCAGAATAGTCTGACTATCCAATGGGTTGTGAGTTTCAGACTGCGAAAGAAAACACCATTCAAAAATCTATGTCTTTATATATCAAATTTCGAAAGACAACGCGTTACGTTATACATTAGCGACGTTTTTTGGATGCAGATACATTATTTTCTCTAAGGATTCAAATTATCGATATACCGATATTTCTATACAATATCTATACAATAATATATAGTCATTTCTCTGAAGAGTAATCACCTAACATAAATAAACAAATTAACTGTTTTAGAAATTTGGTGATATGCAAAAAAATGAAACAGATCATGCACTTACCCTCATCAAAACATCTTCGTCCGCCTGATGAAAATTTTGAAAAGCAAAACGAAACATGCAACAAAAAAGATAAATAATATTAATAACATAAAAATACTAAATCATGCAGCTGATGTGTTGAAAACAGAGAATTTATAGCTAAAAAAATAAAATTATCACAAAATTATATTCAAAGCAATGCAATGGATTGATATAAAAAATAAAATTATCAAATTAAAAGAGTCTTTAAAAAAAGATCATCAAATAATAATAATAATTCGAGAATGACTTCTTCAAATAGAATGTTTAAAAAATATGCTACCCTACTCCGAAGGTACAAATTGTAGGTTATAATCCACCTCACCTCATTTAATACCCTCTTGAGCTTGACAAGCATCGCTTTGACCCCGAGAATGTCCTGTTTGACCGCCGAATGGGCGGCCCTGTCCAGCCTTAGCGAGTCGCCGCCCCCGTCCGAGTCGTACCCCGCCGCCCCACACGCACCCGCGGCGAGCACCGCCCTCCGCCTCGCTGGCGAATCGGGGGCCGACAGCGGGGTCAGAGGAGTGCTGGCTCTAGATCGCAGTAGGCGTGCGCGGGGGGCGGCAGCGCAACCCATCGTGATCGACGAGCCGCCACTGACCATGCTCGTCTGGCTGCCACTGTTGCTGAAAATTAAAAAGGTATTCAGATAAAATATCGTCAACATGTTTTCACAAAATGGGTATCACTGAAGGGTGTAAATTTCGGTCCGTCCAAGACGTCCAGAAAGAGGCTAAAGGAACTGGGGCTACTGCAACTCCGGAGGAATGAAATTCAGCTGTCGATGGAGGTCAAATAGTTAGGGGTTATATTAGACTCTAAGTTGACTTGCAGTCTTGAGCTCAAAAGAACGAAAAGAAGAGTGGAGCTGACCCTAATGTTATACAGACGATCAAACGGCAAAAAAATGGATATAAGCCTTTCCATGATGCACAGGACCATAGGAAAGAGGTCAACTGCTCAGACAATCCACGCTCTTCTATATGTTTGTAAGAGTCCCTGCATGAGCTTGTCTTTGTGACGTCACGGACAATCATAACATGTAAAATACTTGTAGAGAATGGAAACAATACAAACTTGCGGTCAGATAGTACGAGATTTTGTTTTTGTACTTTTTCCTTGTTAAACTCCACAGAAGTAATCGAAACGTTTGGAAAGTTTTTATTTGAGCGCATGTGGTTCAATTTATGACCCGATAAACTAATAAGAAGTATTAACTATACTATACACCTATCTGCCGGGTAGAATGTTCCACAAAAAAAAGTAAAGCTAACTACATCCTATTCTATTTAAACAGTATTTTTTTTCTTGAAATGAGTCCTAAAAACAGAATCTTACTGTTTGGGAGCATTCGATAGTCCATCCAATTTTCTACTACCCGAAGAAGGAGATCTACTATATCTTAATTCCGTGGTTCTATTCGTTCTGATTATTGGTCCATTTTTGTTCATGCTTCACTTGCTTCCTCACGGACCGTGGTCATTAATGCCCGCATTACATGTTTATCAACACATTGCACTTACTAACATGTAATTAGCGAATGCCCCAGAAAGTCTTAATTTCAGACGTTCAGTTCTTAATAGAATAGTAGTTATCAGTTTCAACGGCTAATTGAGTATTGGAGTTATGATAAATCGTCTTATATATCTTCATTTAACAAAATGCGTTATGAAATATTTGCTGGCTAACATTTTATCATCTGAGATACGAAAGTTACTTTGAATTTAGGCGTTTTTTGAGGTTCCCTCATAAACTCAAAAAGCAAACAGTCCTTTAGTGAAAAACATATTGAAAAATATGTCATCGTTGATAGACATAGATTCGTGAGAAGGAGCGCCAAAATAATTTTTATTAAGTAATTTTCAAGTTGCATATGAAATGAAATATATATTTTTCCTATAATTTTTTAAGTGTATGCATCAGACCTGCTATAGACATGCATGTTTCGTCTTTAGCCTAGTCGTCAGTATAGCCTGTCGGTCTAACTGTAGAGAGCAATTGGGTGGTATATACGTAACCCAGTAAAGGGTGTGATAGCAACATCAACTCACTCATTTTACGGAGACTAGTTAATATTTATAATAGATTCTTCTGAGACTAGTTAATTCATGTACTGATCATAAGGAATATTATGTGACGTCAAGGAAACAGCAAAATTTAAGTATTATACTTGTTGACAAGAGAAAAAATAAAATACTATATGCAGAAAACAGGAGTTGGGAGGGTTACATAGTTTAATAGCATCTGATTGAAAACTAAGAATGAAACTATAATAACCAGGATGTCACATTAAAAAATATAACCCTAAGAAATATTTTTTTTAAATATCGGGAAATTGTAAAAATACAATAAAGAATATAGATAATATTATAATAATATAATATATCACTCTCCAGGCAAACATTTAACGTTGGTTTTTTAACTTTTAAGCGAATTCCAGGAATATATCGCATACCAAAATTCAAATTTTGGTGCTCGATTTGCAGGTTACGTTTACTGTTCATTTTCATCTGTCTTGTGACATAATTATAATAGTATTTTTTGGAAAAAGGGTCTGACAGGAAGATTCCGACGTTTAACTGGAAGCCGGTAGACTGGATGCAGAAACTGGCAGACTCCCGGTGAAATTGGAAATTGGAAGAGGTGACAATCCTAACATCGGTCGAAAATATTATAGGAAATTTTGTAGTTACGTGGTAGAGATGGGATTTAATTTGTTTTCGCTACCGATTGTAATTGATCGTATTTAGCATACTCGATTATACCAGGCTACCAAGCAACGACGACAATTTAAATATAAATCGAAACGCGTCACTGAAAGAAAGAGTTTTATTTGTGAAAAAAATTTTTCAATAAGAATGATGAACAGTTTCATCTAGTGAGAAGATCTACAATCCACATGCGCAAATATATATGTATAGTGTCGCCAGCATAGAGATAAACATTAAAGTTGCTGGAGCTTAAGCAATTGACATTTTGGAATAAACTTCCTTATAAAAAAAATCGAACAAATCTGACAACATAGGAGAGAACACAGAAAGAAAGCCATGAATAACAAAAGTCGTTTTTGTCAAAACAGTTTATTATGGGTTTAATTCTTGTTTTGTGGTTTTACTTTATATTTATAGTCATCAATGCACTTTTAAATCGTTTCTTGTTTCATTATTCTTTGAATGAAAAGTTACAGATATTGCGGTATTGGTAAAACCACAAATATGCTGTCGATTTTCGAAGACTTCTTTGCAAAAGTGATACTGACTGTTCCGTCAATAATGCTTCCTTATAATCTAGGCAGCCTCTAAGATATCGCTATAAAAATGATCCTCGAAAAAAATCTCACAAGAGAGAATCATTCAAAAATATAATTCCCCGGAATACATCATAAACTCCCATCGAGGCAAATCAATAGTTGGGAAGACCCGATAAAAGCAAGGCACTGAGTCACATCACATTATACGAAACTGGATGTAATACAAAAATAGACCGGCGGAATTTAGATGGATGGGTCGGCGCGTGATGTCACATGGTTTGGAATCGACTAGCTCTACTTTCCAGAATTCCATTTTGCGACTTCCCAGGAATTCGGGGTTAAAGCGACGGCGATGTGACGGGATCTGCGGCGAAGCGAAATAGGCATGAAACGATAGTCAGTGCAGTGGCGTGTCTATTTAGCAGTCAGAGGCCAGAGGTGGCCAAGACAGGCCAAGGGTTAAAGCGGGTTGATATCAGTACTAACCTGGCTCACACTTTCGTGGTTCACGACTAGTGTAAACATATTTTTGTTAGACATGATCGTAAAACAATGCGATTTGTGTTATACAAGGGTTGAACCTGTACTGTGAAACAAAAAAAACCAAGTAATTAAAGGATGACGCCCAAGATGCAGCTGCAACGAAGTGTAATATTAAAGGCTCTGCTAGTGTAGGTCGAACTCTCCGCACGAATATTGCCCCCAGAAAGCGATGTCGATACAAGTTAAAATTCCGTAAGCTCAACAAATGATGATGAAAATCACCGATTTGTTTCACAATAATAACAAAAAAAATATGTACCGGTCCAAAGATCCGTCAACGCAAGACTTCAATGACGTAACGAAAATTACGTTGCAAGCGCTTCAAATACGCATCCATCATTTTAATGATAATAACGAAAAACATTTATATTAATGGATCATGAAGCCGGATGGAAAAATGGCTTAATTTGTAGCATTATTTCAAACCGGTTGGCCGCTTTCGCATTTTACAGGTACTGTTATTCTGTTATTTTTATAGCAACAAAAACATTGTAGCAACATCATATAACATACAGAGCTGGATCTAAACAGTCGTTGATAAAGATTGCGAAAAGGAAAAATTGATGGACTTTTTGATATTAGGTAGTTTTATCAGCTTATTAAAGCCTTCCTTAAGCTGTCATCTAAATATAATTCGACTTTTGTTCGATCAGAGCCAATGTACATATTTCATTTTACGATTCTAGTCCTATAGTAAAAATATACTATTCTCACAGATGGAAAGTACCACAACAATATGATGGATGGATGTTGATAAGAGAATTCCTAGATGGCCATCAATAATGTTGGGCTTGTTTCGCCTTGGTTGCCCAGAATTGAAGAAAACTTGAAAAAGTCTATGAACAAAATCTTGAAGAGAGTCCTTGGACTGCTTCAAGGCCGTTGGTTTCGTAAGATGTCAATGGGCGTCCCCATAGAGGGCGACACTTAGGTGAGTTCATGTTGCTATCATACACTTGACTGGGTTACGTATATACCACCCGATTGCTCTCTACACTTAGACCGCCAGGCTATACTGACGAATCTAGGCTAAAGACGAAACATGCATGTCTATAGCAGGTCTGATGCATTGTAGAGAGCATACACTTAATGGACCATTCTTTCTTATTCCCCTGAATCCGACACTGATGATATGACTCTCGTTAAAAACAACAGTTTATGACCTAGCAAAATCTGAAATGTCGCGGCGTCATGGATTCGAGAGAAAATAGAAGAAAAAGCATACATTTTCCGGTTCGATGACGAGGCGTTACTTATTATACGGGGTACTCTCGATTGAAGGATGACCAATATACTTTTTAAGTTCATCTTGCGGTAAAAACGCATTCTCTATCAATGCCTCAAAAAAATACATATTCTTGAATTCGATCATCGTGTCTGAATTGATATCACAAAAAAGCTGTTATTTTGAATAGAAATACGAGTATAGAAAGTATCAAGAAAAACGAAAGTTAAGGTCAAACTTCATCTAATAAATTGAATGTATTAAAATTAATCATCCTACTTATTCATCCTCACAAAATTATTAAATTCCGAAAACGCTTTACACACTTCAACAGAGCCGCAATTGATTTAACTCAATAAAAGACGGTTTATAATATGATTTTCAGCATCTTTCATTACCTGAAGGTAGGAAGTCTTAAAATATGATTAGACGAGTGTCCATGAACGTTTTTGTTAATTTTTATGACTTTCTATTTCCATATTACAGTCCCAGAATATGTGAGTAATATCTCGGATGATATTTATATAGCATTATAGAATACTCGAAAATAATGTAACAGCTTTTTATAATTCCGTTTCTGTTTTGAAAATATCGGAAATTATTTAAATCTTAATAATTCAAAAATTTACAAAATTTTATGCTTTTCCATATTTTTAAATTAATTTTCAACTGTCAACTGTTTCAAAATTTGTCCCCAATCCTTATTTTTAAATTGAGACTATTATCTAAACCGCCTTTTTTAAATGTATTATATATTCCTGTCGAATAATTGAGCAGCAGGTTTTTAATGGAATTATTTAACTAACTAGTAGTTGAATGAGTCTGCTAACCAAACACAAGAAATAAAAGCAAGGATAAAAATTGCCAGAGCTGCCTTTATAAGCCTTAAGAAATTTCTTTGTAGTAGGAACGTAAATTTGCAGTCAAGAATTCGAATGCTTCGGTGCTATGTATTTTCAACATTATTATATGGAGCAGAGGCCTGGACACTTAAGTAAGCAGAAATCAGCAAGCTAGAAGCGTTTGAAAGATGATTTTGCACATATAGTTAGAGGTCTATTGCAAAATATTATTGAATGTGAAATTAAAGGAAAACAGCCAAGGGCGGAGAAGAACATACTGGCTTAAAAACTTGAGAGAATGGTTTGGAATGTCCTCCAACCAACTATTTAGAGTAGCTGTTTATAAAGTCAGGATAGCCATGATGATTGCCAACCTCCGTTAGGAGATGCTACCAGAAGAAGAACTAGTATTTATTATGCAATGCCAGGCAGTTTTGATGATATTCAAACAAAATCAGCGGCGTCCTTCAAGGGCTCGTATCGCCGTTTGGAGGCCGGTGGAACATTTTCTATGAGAATCTCATGGATTGCCTATACATTCTGGGACACCCTGTATATAGGAAACAGCCAGTGTACTAGCGCAACTACCGGAACGGCATCGCTCGATAACGTCGTCCTTTACGCGTTCGCTGTCCCGGAATTACTGTTTCTTTCTTTTTGTTCGTTGTCATCACATCATGATAAACTATAACATAATGATTAGATAGCACGAGGGTAACTCGCCATTTTTAGATTAGTAATGCTTGAATACCATTGACGAATTCAGGATTGACATGTACGGGATTGAGAGAGGTTCATGGTCGATTGGAGGGATCCACATTTTTACCTCCAATACAATTGTCGGGGGAGTATTGTAATCACGAATTGTGTTTTTTATATTTAATGACATTAGAACACGTAAAACCATATCACTTATTTCCGTCGGTCTGTCTGTATGTCTATCTGATAATCCTTGACTCGTCTATAACTCGAAAAGTATTCGGGTTTTCATTAAATTTTGACACTGAATTGCTCTTATAGCAAAGATTTTATACAAAGCTTTTTACTTTTTGAAAACATATAAGTGTTTGTTTTGTAGAATAATGAGCAGCAAACAAAAAACCCAAGCATACTATCGATATTCCCGACATTGAGGCTTCAATTTAATATTCCTGTAGATCAATCTATACAATCATATTACATGATATTATAAAGATATAGATACGTATGTATCACTTACTCTTACGTATGCAGTGATTACAGTTGATAAATGTTATCTTTTAGATAATAGTCTGATCAATTATCTAATCGCGAGTTGATAACCAATTTCAAGATTCCAAAAACTTTCATAATTATTTATTCCATCATGACTCATGTAGCGGTTGCCAAACACCTTGCACAGCGCGTGCAGAAATGAAAGTTGTCCTCTAAAAACAATGGTTTGGAAACCACCTTGAAAATCGCTTGTATAGGCGATTTCATCTCTCGAGTAAAAGGCATCTTTTTTGGAATAATGTTGTGAAAAGTTGAATCAAGTAGATGACTTGGTACCGCGCTCGTATTCATGTTTTTGTTATATAGATAACCTCCCAAAGACAGAAATCCTATCACGCTCCAAATGTGCTGCGAGAGGACAATGTCTATTTAAATTGACCTTAAAACGCTGTAAATTGTAACCATCGGCAGCTCATTCCACTTCGCTGAGGTTCTCCAGAAGTACAATTTTTGGAAAAGCGTCGTTCGAGGCGTTTTAAGGTCGACCTGGTGAAGTAGGGTTAGATCAACCACCTCTCTTCGATGACAGAGTATTCAACAAGCGCATTAGAAATGAGGATACGGAATTTTATTGACTACACGCTGAATCATCAAAAACTTAGAATACATGAAAAAATGGAGTCGAGTAGGTTGACTTGGTATTTGCACAAATTCATATCAATCAATTTATAATTTACGTATCTCTGAATCTTTAATTACAACAAAAATATAAGTTTTACAAAACTATAGCTTCCTAAGTTTTATATAAGTATCCCCTGAAGGGGCCAAAACTTAAAACATGATGGATATCAATTTGAAAATTTAAAAGGTTTCTAATTATTCAGTTACGAATTTATTGGTTTAAAAAAATAATGCAGAACTATTACTATGACCTCACAGCATGTTATTACAGACAGCTTTAAGTATCCTCAAAAGTTATTAAAATACGAATACCAAACCACCACGGTTTAGCGATGTTACATTATATTTTTTTCAGACATAATAAAACTTTCAGAAAACCTATATCCTCACATAAGCAAGAAAAGCGAAATGTACCAGCAGTTCAACTGAAGCGCATCAGTTGAAAACTGTTCCAAATATAAATGGATTACGCAGATATACAAGAACTTAATCCTTTTATTGGTTTCGTCCTATCGTATCCTATTAATACTTCACAACCTGGTGGCTGCATAAGTACATGAAAATGTGTCATTGTTGCTACATAGGTTATAAAGTTCCTCC
Source organism: Bruchidius siliquastri (assembly GCA_949316355.1). Classification (NCBI taxonomy): domain Eukaryota; kingdom Metazoa; phylum Arthropoda; class Insecta; order Coleoptera; family Chrysomelidae; genus Bruchidius; species Bruchidius siliquastri. Next base: position 35,842,091 of record OX438533.1, on the reverse strand, counting down.
ATACAGGATAGATTGAATGAATTCTTTTTCAATCAACAGAAAGGAGAATGACTTCATCCAGTACCTAGTTATGTGTCATAGACAGCTTTTTGATAAAGCTCTTGATAACAGGGGGATTTGGAGAAGCATGGGGCATGATAATTTTCAAACACCTCCAAAAAATGTCATACAGCACTTTCTTTGTTACACCATTACTGATAGAGACCTCACCAACCAATTGTTTCGAGTTTATGTTAAAAAATACGTAGGGGGAGTTTTTGAGAAATCGTTATTTTTGCAAATCTCAAAACCTACCTCACTGGCTTCTATAATATTTGGATAGAGTTGTGATCAAGCCTTGAGTCCACCTTGACTTTATCAATGTATATATGTTGATAAAAAACTGATATTCGGGGAGGAAATTATATAACATCACTGTGCACATCTTTTTCTGGATTTGACTACTAGCATTAGCAACTTAAAATAGGAGCTGTATATCCCAAAAGGCATAGAAAACAATCTGACATGGCAGCACTGCATCGAGATTCTTCCAAGAAAAATCCTACCTATTTTGGCACGACACGGACACTGGTATAGCACCATTCGCGCTTTTCAAGCTGTTCAAGTTGTTTTTCATAGTTTTGATGGACTCGCTCATCTTTCGCCACAATTTCCGGACAATGGATCGCAACGCATGATTTCAAGAAAAGTCAAGACCGCGTCGACAGTTTTTTGTTTTGTTTCGGGTGCAATGTGCATCCGAGCGACGAGCGCACATCGCCTACTTTGATAGAAACGCGCTCGCAACTGTATCACCTGTGTTGATAATCGTAACGAGAGGTGGTTCACGCTAGGTTGACGGTGGCAGTGTTGCCTGATGTCATTATTAGTCGGTGAATAATGCTGTCAAGTAGACTGACTCAATGCTAGGATTTCGCATAAAACCAACCTTTCGCTCAGAATCTCTTGATGCTTTGGCATTCAATTGTTCTTACTATACGGAACAAAGCCTTAATGGCTACAAAGCAGGAGATTTTGAGTTATAACCTGACTTTATTATATGTTACTATGAAAAAATCAACATTATTTGTGGGTTTGTATCGATAGTTTTTCTATAGATAACCTCTCGCAAGGACAGAAAGCCCATCACGCTCCAGAAGCGCTGTGAAAGGATAAAAGGCTATTTACATTGACCTTAAATCGCTGTAGCTAAGACATATTGCTCGTTTCTGGATTATGTCCAGAAGCTTCTTTTTAGGGATTGTTCCGGAGCGATCTCATTCAAAATAATCAATTATTACAACTGAAAGATCCTTACATCATAATTCCTTATTAGGCTCTAACATTCCAATTGTATTTTAGGATATTTTATGTTGTATAGCGATTCTGAATTTTGTTTTGGAAACTTTATCCAATTGTTTGCCTGCGCTCAAACTTTGTTTCTTGTAGTAAAGTGGATGACTTTTCTATTCATACATATACGAAAATTGAGAAGGAAACAAAATGCTAATTTTCAATTTATCTAGTGTCATTATCATATTCTTGATTCATTGAACAAACAAGAAAATACAAAAGGTGCATGCATGTATACTCACCTCTTCAAGCTATCTCTATTTACAATGCTATCAATAGAACGGTTCCAGTCTTTTCGTACTTTCGGGTGATCTCCTTTATTCAGATTGCCTACCAATGTATCATTCAGGGCTGAGATGCACGAACTATTCCTGCAAAGAAAATTTCATATCAAGTATCTCATTTTCTCTATCCACATTTTATGAATGAGGTTTCAGTTCTTCTTTGATTCGTTAAATTATTTTTCATTTTTTTTACCTAGGCTACGATCGCGTTTCACTACCGAACAGCAAAACACATTACGTTTTTTTGCTGCTTAGACATTGGGTTATTCCCCTAAAAATTAGACTCCTTTTGGAGGCGTATTCTGAAGAGGAGAGGAGAGGAACGCTAATCAAACAAAAAATGGCCCAAAATTGAGAAAGAAAAAGAAAAATCAATTTTAATGTGTTTTAAACTAAATTATATTTTTATAACGATATTCATGCAGTAAAATGTATTTGAATAATTTTTTTATTCAGAATAAAATATTAGTCAATAAAACGGTTTTGTTTTTATATGCTAACTTTCGATCGTTTGTGTAGAACGAAGAAATACTCGATTTGATGCTGATATGAATTATATTATCTATTATATTTTGTATCGAAATTATTTTTAGAATATTGTCTCTGCGAGTATACACGTGTAACGATAAATGTAATTTCCAATAAAATTTAAAGAGGAACTCAAACATAATAATTGTTACTGTATTCTTCCAATTCCCCGGAATTTCATCATTTTGCAGGCATAGGTTGTAGAAGAAGGCCATTACCTTCAAATGTTTTTCACTACCAGCTTTAAAGCTCAAGCTCATGAGCGTACACCAAAATTATAATTAAAAAAAAAATTGGAAATGGGCATGTCTTATATCCCTAATAATTGATAACAATAACATGTCATGGCACGATAATGGTTTCGGCCTCGTTAGGTCAGCGTTCCAGGAGCTGGGAGTTCTCTTCTGCCCCAGAAAATTGTATTCTGGGGAAGAGCTACGAGGGTCACGCTGAAAGTTTTTAGATACAGAAAAACGAAAAGGTTTTTTTAAAAAACTTTATTCTGTTTTTTCAACATTTTCTACCCCTACCTCAATACATTTACGCATTCGGTAAAACCACTTGTCAAATTCTTGTGACCAATGTTCTTTTGAAAGGGTGCTAATTTCCTCCTCAAATGCAGCGATTGCCTCTTCAACGGTGGAAAAATGACAACTTCGTAACTTATCCTTCATGTTAGGGAATAAGCAGAAGTCTTACGACGCTAGGTCCGGAGAATAAGGTGGGTTAGGCATCAGTTTGACACCCTGCTCAGCAAAAAAAATGAGTGTTAGCGGCGCTGTGAGCGGGTGCGTTGTCATGGTGCCATTGAATACCCCGCAGACCAGTCTTCGGATGGCTCTTGCCATAGTTCTTGGAAGACTATAGGAACACATTTGGTTATATACCATTCAGAAGTAACTGTCCTTTGATTTTCCAAAGCTACCGTTGTGATGTATCCACTTTTAGAAAAAAAGATGCGACGATTTTTTTTCCAAAACTCTTGGAACGACGAATTTTCGTTGGAGGCCGCTCACTTTCAAAGCACCAAACTAACGACTGCTGTTTAGTTTCGGGATCATAATGATTACGATATTAAAAGCGTTTTTCTTGTGCCCATTATCAAATTTTTCAAGCATAAACTCAGCCCAATCCACTTTTGTTGCTTCTTGCTCACTGGTCAAGAAATGTGGTACCCATCTGGAACACCGCTTCCTTAGGCGAAGGTCATGATGGATGATTGTTCGGTTCGCTGCCGATCCAATCCCCAGAGAAGCCTCAATCACGGTGTAGGTTATATGTCGATCATTTTTTATCATATTTTGCACATCTTCTACAGTTTCCGGAGTAACAGGAGTGGGCGGTCGACCTGTGCGAAGTTCATTATCGAGTGAGATCCGCCCCCTTTTAAACCCAGCAAACCAATTAAAAACTATAGCCCTAGAAGGGGCAGAGTCCCCAAAGCAACTCACTAAACTTTCGTGACATTCCGCTTGTTTTAGTCCTTTTTATAGTCATACAAAATAATGGCTCGAAAATCGCGACAACCCGGTTCCATTTTCACGTTAAAATTCGGCACTTTGATGCATTCGAGACCGTGGCACGGCAACTACTGAACGATTCAAATGCTGCCTTTGCGTGTAAGCACTTTAGATAAAATAGCTGCGTGCTCAAACTTGTTTAAACTTGTATAGATTAGGAATATCTAAAGAGGCAGATCAGGTCATAGCTCGAGTACTGTTCGAATGATTAGGGATGCGCTCAGAAACACTGCCTAAAGCTTCTGGACACAATCCAGAAACGAGCAATACGTGAATTTGATACGCCTGACCTTACAAAGGACCTCAATAGTCTAAAGCATTGAAGGAGGGTGGCTATCATCTGCCTCTATTCTATAGATAATATCAAGGCAGACTAGAGGAGTCCAACGGTCAAATCCTCACCAGGTCGAACTTACAACACATCCAACGAGCTTTTGCAAAGTAATTCTTTTGCTACTGTGGAATTAGTTACAGGGGAGTTTGTTCCCCCTAGAACGGATGAGAGAAGCAGAGGTGGACCAGTAACAAGATATAAGGAGAATTTGAGGATACCGGAACACCGCCAAATATAGAAGAGGCCCATATCAAGCAGTGGATGAGAAGGGCTGACGGATTATCGCGATGATTAAACCTTCCTATAAAATTATAACTTTGTAAGCTCACCTATCAAACCTATCACAGTCTTCCAGCCCGCTGCTCTGACTAACGTCGTAGTCCATCATCAGATCGTCGCTAGCGATACTCTCGCAGGGGGACAACGTGTCCAGCGAGCCCGCCCGACTCCTCAGCAGCCCCCTGCGCGCCTTCAAGCTCAACGGACTGCCCTCGAACGCCGCCCCCGTCTGCTTGCGTTTCGGTTTCGGCGTCGACTCCATCACCAACGTCGTGTCGGAGGTGTTTTGAGATGCGGTGCATGTGAAGTGCTCAGTTTGACCTACAACAAATGACGGAATTAAGGGTAATCACGGCAAAACTAACCGTAGGCGGAAGAAGCTTATCGTGGCTGCGAAATCTTAACATCAAATATTTGTATCACCCGTTTAATTGAACAGAAACTTGTAAAACATGAAAAAATGAAGTTTGGACACTTATCGTTGCGTTTCGAAACGATTCGAAACTCTAGAAACCAAATTAGAAGTTCCTCTATCTAAATTTTATCAATTCGGCGCAGCGGTTACTGAGATTACATAATGATGAAAACGATAACGAACAATAGTCTGACAAAAATAACTGTTTGTGAGGTATTCATAATCGTCAGAAAATCGTTTTATATTGATTAAAAAATGTCCCTCCTCCTAAGGCGTAGCCGTTACTAACGTTCCTTCTAGTTCCCAATTTTATCAAATTCAGCGTAGCGGTTACCGAGATTACACGACGATAAAAACGATAACGAACGATAGTCTGACAAAAAAAGAGTTATGTATACATAAACCGTCAGAAAATTGTATTAAATTGATTAAAAAATGTTCCTTCGCCCAAGGCGTAGCCGTTACTAACGTTCCTTCTGCCTCGGAAAGCTTTGATGATGAAGTAGAAAATATAGAAATAATTCACAGATTTCGCAATCCTTGCAATCATCGGATACATTGAAAATGTGATTCGCACAACGTAATATTGCTTTACGCCGGCGGCATGCGTTGGTATCGCCGTGTTGTGTCGGGCTGTTGTCACCGACGCGGCTAAAATCCGGGTTTCACTACTCCATACGCGATAAGATGAGCATTTCAAAAATTAAATTACAATTTTGGGCTTGAATTGACATATAGATAGAGATAAGTGCGATTAATCCTAGCATTTGCTACGTGAATTATCATTGAATGGTCCTTTTAATTCCCGTACCTGGAGTCATGTTGTCCTCGAAAACGAGCGCTGGCTGATCAGCGATTTCGTCATCGATGAGAAAATCATCTTTTCCGTCCGACAGCGAAAGGGAATTGGAAGCATTGGTGGGCGTTCCGGGCGATGAAGACGATGGCTTCTCGTTGATGTCTTTAGAGTTGGATGAGGTGCGTTCCGCTTTCTTCTTTATCTCTTCGGATTCCGTACAGCTGAGGATGCTGTCGGTGGGCGAGAGGAGCGTTTCGTCATCCAGCAAGGATTCTGGAATACATTTAAAAACTTTATAGCAGTTAAACAATAACTAAAAAAATCAGAAAGAAAAAATAGTCGACATTGGGGATCGAACCCACAACCTCCTGCATCCTAGGCAGACCATCCAGGCATATACACTATGGGAGGTACCTCCACCCCCGAAATTGATCCTTCCAACTTTCTAGCTTATACAGCTCGTTGAGCCAAATGCAGAAAACTGGATGCTTCAGTTGATCTTACAACGCAACAGCAAGAGAGGACCCGGACGGAGACGCATTTCCTGACTGGCAAATCTCAAAAAGTGGTTAGGCTTAAGATCAACAGAGCAACACGGCAGTAACAATATACAATGGGTAAATGGGATCGCCAACATCAATAGATGATAGGCACTAAAAGAAGAAGAAGAATGGCAATGATCTAGTTAAAGCGTAATTAATCATAGAGAGGCCAACAGTACAATTTTCAGAAATATTCAATACCTGTGTTGCTAGCCGCTGCTGCAATGGCCGCAAACTTGGGATCCTCGATGACCAAGTTGTCGTCCTGCATGTCTGCGGAGATGGCAGCCGCTGCAGCAGCCGTGGTGAAGGACCTGGTAACACTCCCAATGCTGGTGGCGCTGCAAGTCATCAGGCTATGTAGCGCTGTTCCGATCACAGCGCTTGAAATAGGCGCTAGGTCTGTGTCCAGTCGACGTTCCTCCCGGTTCCTGTCTCTACTCTCATCGCTTGAGCTGAACGAGAAGCTCATCTCTTCGGCCATCGCCTCACCACCGTGTGTCTGTAATTTTAAAGCCGAATTTATAAAGTGGTCATCTCCAGTTCGCAGTTTAAAATGCATCGTTGTATGAAGTGGCCTTTTATATTGGCGGATCACGAAAAATTTTGGTTGTTTAAGTTTACAAATGCTTAATAGTTCCTTGCTGGTCAAATGACCAATTAGAATCTACGACACTCTTACGGTATAGGAGGGGAAGAATTTAATTAATTTATTTTTTAATTTGCTGTTACAAGATCGGCTGATAGATACGTCATTCTTGAAGGAATGGCGCTACTACATCATAGCCTCAGCTGGACCAATCGTGCCAGGTTGCAAGTGGCGGGGTGCATTGGACGAGGGGACAGAAGGAACATAATGTCCTATTCACCTGGAGACCCGAGATCGAGTATGACCAAATCAATTTCATTATACAATTCGCATTTTGAGATCCGGAAAAAACTAGCCCAGTGCAAGATTCGAACCACGCACCTTCCGATTGTCGGTCGGACGCTCTGACCAACTGAGCTAACTGGGCACCTGCACAGCAGTGTTTGGATTGATAAACATCTCCAAACAGAGGACCTCTGCTTATCGGGGATTCCGCTTAACATCATTCGCGCTGTGAAACGAGTGGGCAGGTGCCAAGTCAGCTCAGTTGGTCAGAGCGTCAGACCGGCAGTCGAAAGGTGTGTGGTTTGAATCCCGCACTGTGCCAGTTTTTGTTCCAGATTTCAAAATGCGAATTATCTATCAGCTTCCTCCTTGTGGAAAAAAGCAAGTGAATAATTGTCACACTTACATTATGTTTTAACTAGAAACTGATTGTGGCCACCTAAATAATCTTTTTTATTCTTGGTCTGTCCAAAAGTTGTATATCCTCATCACTAGAGCGACTCAAAATCCCTCATTTCAACCATACAGGGCTTTACACAAAATACTGCAATTAAAATATTTTGGTGGAATGATATGATGTCTTCCCGCATGCGCGATCGGCCATCGCTTTTTGTTCCTACTCAGAACCTAGAACTGATTTCAACGTCCTAGAATCGGTTCCGAACTAATTCTGTATCTGTAGGAACGATCTTAGAATTGATTCGGAATTAATTCTACTTTTGTTAGAACGACGGTTCCGATTTGCACATAATCCGAACTGATACAACTGGAACAAACCGTCCGAATCAAAATTCTTACCCAATCAGGTTCGTCTGAACTCGGTGGACTGGAATCCCCTTTGTTATCAGTCCTCGACTTAAGGAAAGCCTTGTGTGTAGTCGAGGATTTGAAGAACGTTTTCTCGCTCCTGAAGGTATCCTTGAAGGTCTTCTCCTCGTCTCCGTAGTCGTCACTGAAGCCCTCCGAAGACGTCACCGAAATCTTCCGCGCGCTCCCGCCGTGGTTGTCCCATTCCAAATGCCGTTGGTACTCCATAGTGCGTTCCCTCACTAGGCCTGTGTGATATGGTCTGAAACACGGAACATACTCGTATATAAAGTTGCCACGGCACTAGACGAGACCAGGAAACTGTTTTTGTGCACACTTATCAATTTGTAAAGCCTGAAATAAAAATTTTACTAGATTTGATCCAATATACCCATGATCATTTACCATCGTAGAACCTATACAATAAAGAAGCCCACTTTTCTTTGATGTCTCATAATGCAGAGGTATTTTGGCCCATCGACTAAGCTAGATTTCTTTATGGACCGAATCCTGAAGCTCTATGGATGTTTTCACAGATGATTTTAGAGGAGTAGTAGTGATTATTTTATGCAATAGAAGGGAACCAGCTTCTGATACGTCGACCCAACTATACCGGCCACATGATCGTCTTGCATCTAATGGACGTATTGCTCGTTTCTGGACTTCGGAGTCTATAAGATTCAGATAGGGCTTTGGTGCTCATATCCACATATTTTGATGTTGATTAAGACCCAGAAGTTAGATGGAAACTGACTCGAGAAATATGCGTCCCTTCATATCAACATTACCAGACCAACGTGTGATTTCTTTCAGTTTAATTGTTATAAAATGCCGTGAATAAAGTACAAAGTGATTCCGAACTCTTGGTTCCTTCGTTTCAAGAGTTTGCTACCACAGATCAAACTGCTGATTTCCTATATACATCAGATGAATATGAAAGTATTGAAATGTATACATTACAAATATGTTTGTTCCAAGATGACAAGTAAAAATTATTATTCAAACATCATCAACCTCAATGAACCCATTCCCTCGAATTGCCTTCTAGGAAAAAAAGGGGGCCAAATGTGTGAATGTGCTCACCTCTTCTTATTGTCTGGCACATTGAATGCACTGGGTAATTGTGGTAGAGGTGGTGGTGGAATGCTATCACAAGAATCATTGGAATCGTCCACATCCTTGACATCAAACGTCTTCTTAGGTGTGACTATGATCTCTAGGTTTCTACACTTTTGACTGTTCCTTCTCTTAGCGCCGAAATTAGGAGATGATTCTAGTTGTTCCAGCCCTGTCAATGGATCATTCTCGCCAGCGTATCCTGCAATATATAAAATATGATTTACTTATAAAGGATCTTTCTCAAATTTATGGCACACAAGTTAGTTTGTGAGAAGGAAGAGATTCTCAAAAACACTATTATTGCTCCTACCTCCCGATGGGAAAAGGTCCAAGATAAAAGTTATTTATTGATTATGAAATGTTTCGACAGTTAGAGGGCTAAAATACATACCCAGGGTTGAAAGTACTCGTATTGCTCTGTGCTAGCTATGCACATAACCGTACGTAGCACCTGTTCGTTATCAAATAACCGATCTTGCATTGAAATAATGAAATAATTGGCTAATTAATAGTTTTCCATGGACATTTAAAATTACAGTTTTCAATACTGTGAAAGAATCATATAACCTACCATCAAAAGATTATTACCTACAAATGCGATTGCTTTTAAAAGTTTAGTTATATAAGATTTTTTTAGAGTATTTTTTCATTGACCTGCCGACGTGAACATCAGACAAATTTACTTTAAATGTTATCAAGAAATATCAAAATTTCTGAAATAGTTGATGTGAACAACATATCTCATTAACAAGCATAAAATGTATAGTTTGAATGTATTTTACTATGATTATGTTGAGGACATATTTTTTTAAGAAACATGCTCCATAAAAATTAATCAAAATATTTTTTAATTTTGATAATATTACCAATAATGGACAAAAAAAAGTTCAAGAAGTGAGGACAACAAGCGTCACATACATACATGATAACTGTTTTAATGACCAGTTTGTTGAAAGAGAACTTATTTATCAAACTTAATTTTAAGTAACATCAGACTGGGAACAGTTGTCCAAACGTGATTTCGAATTTGGTTTTCAAATCTTCAGTATGTTTCCATCAAGTTTCTCAAAAGTTATATCAAAGAACCTGGAGAAAATTTTCCCATTATTCAAACTAATTCAAAAACTAAATACTAACCAGTGCTGGAATGGCTTCCAACTCCCGAATCTTCAGTCAAAGATCCATCCTTTGAAGTGGAATCTTCAGGACTGTAGTGTTGCTGGTGATGTTGGTACATACCGGCTGCACGTTTGTTGTTGTTTGCCAACGTCTTCGCCGATTTTGTTTCGATTAGTCTGATGGGTTCAGGCCTGGGCAACTGGGTGGACTGAAGAGTGAACCTACCAATCTAGAAAAAAAAGTAAAGCCTAATAAATTGTTTTTGTGGAACAATACATACATATAACATGCATATTATGTAGATAGATATCAATCAAAGTCAAAATGTCAACGTCACATTTAAAAAACTTATATATATTTTCATATATCCTAGATACTATTTTCATAAATACTTCCGTCTGATTTGACGTGGAACAGCTGATTAGCCAGTATGTTTAGAATTAATTTCTTACCAAAAATACTATCGACAACGGAAACAAATCCCAATAAAAGTTTGTCAGTTTAATAAGCCTCCAAATTTTGTTATAAAAACTCAATATAAAAATGAAGGCTTATATAAAATTTAATCACAACTTGCAAGTCAGATCGGTGGTATCTCTTTATGAATTCACTATTTCAGTTATTGTTTTGATGAAGGATTATGAAACACACATGAAATATTATTAAGATATTTGGCTAGTTAACTTCTCAAATAAAAAGTTGCCCACACATAGTTCATCATATATTTACATACATTTCCTACCAGCTATAATGTATTTCTATCTATTTTGTGATTGTGTTAACAATAATGATTTAACTACGTGAAAATCAACTGAACCATTCTCTTGGTTCATAGATGCGAATATCCCCATTAACTGGCAAATAATAAATATTTAATTACATGACTCATATGTCTCGATTTCATATTGTTAGATACTCTGATCAATATTGCTACACAGAAGCTCAATATACGCATAAGAATATAGTGTTACAATCTCATAGACAGGAAATCGCACGATAATTTGCTTTTGACCAAGGCTCTTTTAACCTTATCATTTGTTCAACGGAAAGAAATAACAATTCGATATGTTTGGGTTGTAACCGTGGAAAAAATATTCAAATGATGTGAGATGCAAGCTTCTTATATCTTCATAATTGTGAAATTGAGTTCTATATTCGAAATTACATTGTTTTCTTAGAAACAATCAATCACTTAATAAAAATGTGTTTATAATTTAAAGAAATCATTTTTTGAACATGAATGGAGGCTTCCATGACGTAAGTAAAGTGGTTTTAGTAGCCATATGCGATTGTAATTAGAGATCAGTACAAGTACGATGAATTATGAATAGATGAGATGAAAAAAGTTGAAATAAAACATTGACATATTTTAGTTGCCTACAACCTTGAACTAATAAATGTGATCATATATGGTATTGAGTTCTAATGCAAAACTCCTTTTTGAATTTTAATTTTCAGTGAGTTAAATTATTTATCTGTACATATCTTTCACGAGTCTAATGTTTTAAACTCATGGTAAGTATATTGAAAATGGGAAAAAGTGTAAATCGTAGAGAAACGGTTGTGACCACATACAAGGCTTATGTTTGTGCCGTCTATTGATTTGCTATAACATTTGTGCAAACATTATTCGAAACAATTGTACGTTTGGCAAATGAATTATTATTACCCCATCATAAAAAAAATATTTACTTCATAAGTAAGTTTTTACTTTGAGTAACTGGCGCTGAATGAAGAGTAACAACAAGGTAATAAGATAGTGATGAAAGTATTTTACCATCTACAACACACCACACGAACACACATGCACCTGAAGACTGGTGTTTTTTCATGACAAGTAGGTACTCCACTTTGCCATGTGAATAGAATAAATAGAGACAGTGGACTAATATCATTAGACTATTTATAGTACGGATGTAGGATATAGGTAGTGTATCTATTTTTACTTTCGAGTATTTGTCCCTACGAAAATAAATCATTTAAAAAAGACTAAGTGCCAGCGAAACGTTACACAAGTGATTGTATACAGGGTATAGGGTATCAAAGACATTTTCAAAAAATTTCTCATACCGGGGCTGTTGATAATAAAGGTCGCCGGTTGTATCTCGCAAACTACAGTGAAAGCAGGGATTATTGCTGTGATAGAAACTGATATGTAAAAGGTTAAATGCATAAGTTCAGATACCGGAATATATACTGTGAAAACAACAAAATAACGAACGCCCAAACTTCGTTTTTAGCCGTTTCTGTGGCAGCTGATATTTTTTTTAAATGGGGGGGGGGGGATCAAAATCAATTTTTTAGGGGGAGTCAAAATTGGTAGATGCCCAATTATTGAGAAGGGTTTGAGCTCTCTTCACGGTTGCTCACATCGGGAAGGAAGGAAGTCAAGAAAGGTCAAAATTTGCGATATGAAATATATAGCCGGCACCTGTTCCTGCTCTATAACAATTTGAAGTCTATGCCCTGAAATAATTAGGAATATGAAAACATATAATAATCAAGTTTGAAAATGGAAGTTGCCAACTTTTTATTATTATTATTTTTGCCCCAACTATCTCAAAGTCCCACATTCGTCGATGTAGATTATATTCCGAAATGAGATAATGGAACACAAAATTATCAATAAAGATTCCTATTCCGATAATTCTGGTTATCCTTAAGAACGTCACAGTAATGAAATTATTGTAATTTATACATGCTGAGGTTCCGGTGACCTTGCACATCAATTCAAAGTTCATACAATCTAGTACCCAGTAAACACATGCCTTCTATACATTCATTCCACAACGGTAAATCATTTTTTCTCAAACATTTCCATGGAGATTCAGGTAACTGCATTTGAAGATATTGCCTGTAATTTTATGAGTAGTTTCTAAAACGATTATGCTTCTGTATGTAGTCATTAACCAGGGAAGAACATCTTTACCACGCCTATCATGATGAGCTATCTACAAAAGTAATTATACAGTGTTTTTATGTAAGAACGATGGCATATATTGTTCTTTTCTGCATATTCCAATGATGATCTGATCTGAGCCTCACAGAGTACAGAGATTAAATATATAATTTTGGGGCGAGGAAGACCCCAAAAGTCTCTAATTAACGCGGCATATGTGTCTCAATTGTACGATGTCGCGTGGTTCACCACGTGGGAAATAGACCAGTTGGATCGAATATTGAGCGCGATGAATCGAGACTCTATATTATAAAGACTGCGAGGCAAGAGTTATCTCAGCCATTATTCTCCAGCGGCAATGATCTATGAGTATTTTTCAGTTAAATAACTTAAAAAGTCTTCGTATACTCTGATAAATTTGATAATGAACCTCACCTGTGTTTGTGGAGTAGGTTTCAGCACCCTGTGATTTCTATTGTTGTCCGTCGGCATAACGGCAGTCCTGCTGAGAGGTACAGCAGTCCTTTTCACCATGTTATTGTTGCAGTTTTGATTGACCAGCTCTAGAGGTGTGTTCAGATCCGCCACTTTATTCTGCCTGTTGCTTTGCGTCTGCCTGTAATCGAGAAAGATGATTTATTACCGGTAGGAAATTGAACAGTTTGATTAATTGATGCAGAGTAATGACCTTTATCTGTTCATTTATATTATTATATTGAAGTTTTAATAAGCTATTACAAATAGTTCGGTAGTTGAAAGAAATATAGCTGCAACAACTATAGCAATCATTTTCGATGTCTTCTGTGTTCAGTTCTTCGGAGAAATACTTTTCATGGATTCCAAATTGAACTATGTAGGAAGGTGTTGTCTTGCTTCAATTTTTAAGAAAAATTTGCTCCTTTGCCTTCGCACTGTCTAGCGCCTAATTTTGTTAAGATCCAATAATGAATCGACCTGATGGATGCCATTCAGGCACAAAACTGATTATTAAATCAAACAACCATATGATGACAATAAGACAGACTATGCTTGAAAACATTCAATATTAATTTATTGTACTGTTGAAAAAATTACTTGCCATAAAAATTCAGAGAATTTAATTTTGTGTTGGCGACACTCAAGACAGTGCTGAAGTTTTGTGCTAGACGATGGCCATTTTGATTTACTGTTTGATACGTTTCTCTTGTATTTTCATTCATTTGTGGAAATAACAGCAGTGTTTATTCAACTTTTCACTGGTCAACTGAACTCCACCATTGCCAGTGTGCAGTGGTGGCGGGAGATGATTAAATCACCGCGTTCACTGAACCAATTTTTAAAAACTATAAAGATTTTTTATTCTCACCACACTACCAATTTAATAACTGAATTTTATTAAAATCCGAATGGTTTGTTTGCTGCCAGATGGTGGCGTCGCAAAACTGAACAATATAATAAAGAGAAGAAAACTTAAAATCCCTCAGCTCACCTGAACCCGAACCTGGCCCCTTTGGCCCCGAGCGCATCCTTCTTGGGCGGCGCGAGCCGGGGGGTGGTCCTACCCGTTTGCATCGCGCTTGTCGCCAACGGTTCGGTCTCATCCTCGTTTCCATTGCCATCATGCCGGTGGGCGGTGGCCAAGCGACGGGCGGCCACAGCATTGCCTCCGCCGCGAGCCCCGCCTCCTCCTCTCCGGAAGCCGAACGACGTTGCTACGCCCCTGGTGACGCCGGTCGACCGCTTGACTCCGCCCACCACCACGCCCAGCACGCCCCCGGAGCGGTGGAGTGGACCGGTTTGCGACGGATGTTTGTTGTTCTCGTCGTCCGGGCTCTGAAACAAGCAGAGGGGATTCAAGATCATATTAATAGTCGTTCCTTAACGCTTCCTTGAATACTAAGGTGGCCTCATGGATGAAACGCAATTTAACGTCAGATAAGGCTTCCTTGAAGCATCCTTAAGGATGAGTTAGCTTGGTTTCTACCTTGAGGAGGCCTTAACGATAATTCATTTGTCAATTTATCAATTCAAACTCATTGAAAACCCCTATTTTCCTTTAAACCGCCACTGACCACTAACTATTGATTTCAACAAATCGTCTTAGCCTTTCATCTCACCCAGTAGTGTACTTTACCATTGAAATAAGGGCACAATACGTAAACCAAAAAGCTAAGCTATGATGTAAATTAGCGGAGAGAATGCTTAGAAATTAGAATGTGTGTTGACGCGTCTATGCGATAGGCTGATATATCCATTGTCTGTCTGATAGAAAAAAATGAATGCAAGCAGTGTGTAAAGGAACGCGCGAACGCACCTTGTTTCGTTATTTGGACAAGGTATACGGTATCCCTGGGAAACTTCTATTGTTTGTAGAGTCATAAAAAATATTACCAGCAATAAAATTCTACTATCACGCATATGAATGTTCAAATTCGTTATATAAGCACACCACTATGAACCACGGCTGGACTGAAACAACTTACATTTCAGTATTTGTTCATTCACAAGCACACAGTAATTCATTTTATATACTGAAACAATTTGTTCAATTTCCTTAAATTAACAAGTGGTTGAGAATTTACGAATAAAAAAAGTTACACGAGTTATTTTTGTATGTAAATATACATAAGGCCTGTTATTTATGTTCCTGCAGAATGAATACCACACCATAAGCCATATCAAACAACTTTACTAACGTTTCGACTGCAGTGGTTGCTTAGTTGCCTTCATCAAACAAACAATAAATGAAAAATCCATTTTTGCACTTAACGTGTTTGTGATGATATTCGAGCGTAGTGAGTTCAAACTTGACGTTGTATGTTCAGTTTTTGGATAACTAGGTAGTTAGTTAGCACTGAATGTACTTTCAGTGTAAAAACTATACAGACAAATCATCCAATTATAGTTCAAAACAATGTTTCTGGCCTCTATGGTAGACCTAATTAATGTAAAAGGTGAAGTAAATGGTATGAAACGCCGTTCAGAATATTCAAGGAGTGATGTTCTGTAAAATTAATAAAACGATGGAATATGGTAATAAACATAAAATATTAGTAGAAAACATATAATCAAGCTTATCTCAATTAATATTTGCTCAGAATTTATGTATCCACGTCCATATAATTTTAATAGAATACCTGATTAGCAGTTAAAATACAATCAGGTGAAATGGGCGCATTTAGTGGCCGATCAAATTAGAAATGGTCTCCACATGAAAACATCCAAAGGTAATGATGATTGCCGGACAGTCGACATCACGGCGATGTATGGTTCAGGTAGTTAGACTTCCCATACCATTAGCAAATAATTGCATTACATTGAGGCGGATTTATGCCAAGACTATCTGCTAATTCCCAGGGTTTCACGAGACGCGGAGGTAGCTTTCATCTGTGCACGCCAGTCCCCGTTCTCATTCATTCTTATTCAGGTTGCTGTCAAGTGTATGTTTTATGTATCTGGCCAGCGGCGTGCTCTCCTCCCACACCCACATTCAAACGGCCTACAGACGGTGCAATTTCATGTACACATTGCGTAAAAGTACAGTTCGCATCCAGAATAAGGAGAATGTTCGAAACAGTAACGTTACACTGCCGGCAAAGTAGATAAATGGTGTTCTGAAACAATACATCTCACTTAACTTTAATCTGCTTTGCTGGTAGTGCGTCGCAGCTGTTGGGCATTTTTCAGGGATTCTACTGGAGGCGACCTTTATTCTGGCCTCGCTATACCGGCATCTTAGAAGCTGAGGGTTCTCTTTCGATCCAGGAAATTATATTAGCTACTGCTACTATACAAGGTCCAGATCAGACCATCGCTTATGAAGCGCGATATTTTTTGTGCCTTTGCGCTGCGATCGATGAGAAAAAAACGGAATTTTATTGAAAAATATAGAAATTAACCCAGCCGCAACGATGGAGCTTCCGAAAAAGAAAATTAACCATTTAATAATCCCTTCCTCGCACAACTTGCATCTTTCATAACTGTATTTTTTATTTAAAAAACTAGATCTTAAAAATATTCTACAAATAAAATTCGATTACACTCAAAACTGAATACAAAATATAAAACTGTAGTATGAGGATATTTTGATATTTTTTGTTAATTGTTGAATGCTGTATTTTGAATGGTGAAAATAAACAACATTTCAGACCATAACTATACGTGATAGAATACAATATAATCAAATTAGATGTTTAACATACCAACTCCGGTGTTTTTTAATAAGATAATAATAATAATTCCACGCCACTGGCTGCATCTCTTATTCACAAGACGTGGGCGCAGCATAAGTATGCAGAATATTCCGTCAGCACAACCAGCAGCGGTATCCTAACCTATTGTGGGAACTAATCCGAGAAACTCTTGTTAATTGTTCTGATCCGCTGATGAAAATTATACGCATTCATTACAATTACTTGGAAGAAAACGCACTCCCAAACGCACTGTATTCATTTCATTGTTCATGATATAATGATCAGTAAAATTACTGAATCATTATAATCGTAGAATACCGTGTGTCTCACTACCACGTGATGGTAAAACGCAGCTTTGATAAATCGGTGAGATTTGTTGAAGACGCTAATAATAAGTATCGCAAACAATCAGTATTGAATGCTGTAAAATATGTACATATTTTAGAGAGAATGTACTTATGGTTTTCCTACGATTTTCAAAAGACGACATGCAACCCATATTTCGAGGCTAAAAAGCCGATTAACCTGTTAATCCCACTCTATTCATTGGAAAATTGTACGCTGAATCCGATGATTTGATCAAATTTGTATTATGATGTCCTGTTCTCAGGACACCAGAGAAGATGCTAACGGAGTTAGCAAAACACATGACATGATTTTTTTCAAAGGCGTCAAGTAGGTATATATATAGCTTTCCGGATCTCATGCCTATGAACTGATATGGTATATGTGATCTTGGATTCTTCGTGTAAGGAACCACCAGAGAAGATGCTAACGTAGTTAGCGAAACACATGCCAGGATTTTTTTGAATGGCGTCAAGTAGGTATATATAGGTTTCCGGATGTCATGCCTATGATTTGATATGGTATATGTGATCCTGGATCCTTTGTCTAAGAACCGACAGAGAAGATGCTAACGTAGTTAGCGCAACACGTGAAAGGATTTTGGTTGAGACCGTACTAGCCACGAAACGGTAGAACTCTCTCTTCATATTTCAAACTGAATTTAGAAAACCCACTTCTAGTGGATTAGCTCTAATATTCAATCAGAGTGTTCAAGAAACTGTTGATACTGAAATTAATTTTTCATGAGGCTAAATAAATATCACTTTCCTCATTATTCATGGACCGTATTCAGTTAAAATGCGGTAATCTATTCTGTAGTAATAGTTGCTAAAACCGTTACAAAGCAAATTAGGCTTATTTCGAAAAATAGGTTAATTACACCCTAAAATCCCGTATAACTGGTAAAATAGTAAAATAAATTTCTATGGTTAACTTTGTTTGAAAATTTCGGAGTATATCAAAAATATGTTTATGCATATTTTGTAAGGATGTATGCTATAATTTGTGATTCGAATGCAAATGTGTCTAACAAGTACAGAGTATTGCCGGGGTCAAAAATTTTATAGATAGAAAGTATTCTATTCAGGTCAGTTTTTGACCAGCACAATTTTTTTTGGAAAATAATCTGAGGCGTCGCAAACCTCCAAACTCGAAGAAGATCGACAGACTGACCGAAGGAAATGGTTTTTCGAGATATTGTATATCATGAAACATCAAGAAAACAGAATATGGATCTCGAAATTGTTCATGAAGTGGTTTGGCGAGTGGTAAAAATCTGTAGTGTTTGTTTGATATGGTATGTTTGTAGTTTAATGAGGGACAAGGTAATGCGAACTATAATTTCTTCGGTAATTATCTTTGTTGCTGTATTAACTGAAAACCAACCGTTAACATTTAAATATACGATATTCAATTCCAAAGTCAAAAAAGAATTCGTTAGAGTCAATTCATTAAAAACATGACAGGCAAAACTTATAATTAAAAACATTAGTAAACTTGGGAGAGAAATCAATCAAGATTGCCAAAATACATGAGGTCTAATATGAATTATTTAAAATAATTAAATACAATATCTAAGTATAATCATTAACCACAATATGTAATTTACAGGGCTCTGGTACTAGGAAATATGTTTAAATAACCCATATTGTAAAAATACATAAATTTTCCTCCATATTTTTCTGTTTATACTGAGTTGACAAGCGAAAGTGAATGGATATAGATATACCTATGTTATACGATACTACATATACAGTATTAGCTAATTAAGTGGAATATTATCAGCAATTTATTTACAGTAAAAGTAGTAAAACTTCCATAGGAGATCGGACTTGACTCACGAGGAAAGTGTGAGTGAGTAACATGTGGATGCTGTTGACTGCGGACTGTTTTTGTTACATGACCAGTTTACTTTTCTTTTCCATTACAGTTGTACAATATCAGATGTGTGATATATTATAGAGTGTCTGACAAAAGTAGCGTGCGATTTCATTAATTTTTGGACGTTTTGTAATTATAGAAAGCACACTTATGAGTAGATAACGGGACCACAAAAACGATTATTTTTAACATCAAGACATCTTTGTCCACACCTCCATGGACAAAGGAAGGAGCTAGAGAGATGAGAACAACGTGGAATCGCAGAAACCTCCACCATTTGTTTTTAAAAATGTTGTGATTATCTGAATATTTTTTATTATGATCATCTCTGCCTGACGGGAGTGAGGAAGGGGCCAAACAATCTGGACACAACACCTACTCCTGGTTTTCAGCCGTCCGAGCCTTCAGTAAACCAGATTTTTTCTTCCCCTCATCCCATTCTGTGATTGCTAGTGAGTAGGGAAGATTAAATTTAATTTTTTTGGAATTTCAGAGGTCGGGACCAGACCACTGAGACTTTCAGTATCTTCCAGCAAATCGTTTGTCTCCATACTGATATTGCTTGCCGTTACATCGTTTGCAGTGTAACGCTCTCCATGTACCACTACATTTAAACATTTACATACCTTTCGACGAGAATACATGCAAATATAATATTTCTAAAAGTGTCTTTGAACAGGTACAGCTACACACTCGCAAAAAATCACCGATACCACCGAAGAACCGTCGCAAAATCGCATCTGAAAGAAAACTGTACCGGTGATGTCGATGTCGATTGGCGTTCATGGCCACAAGTCAACCGTGGCCGGGCGCCTCTATTTGCAGGATTTTTTATGTCATTTGTTTTCATGCATAAACGTTCCTGCAAATGTTTCCAAAGAGGTACTTATGTATTTGTCTGTATTGTTGGACTAATCAGTTTAGTAAACTGGCATCACAATCGAACAGGTAAGCCTTGTACCAGGGGCGGATCCAAAGTAAATTTCTTTGGATCCGCCCCTGTCTGTCGTATTTTAACATGAGGTATTTTTTTGGAAGTACAGTATAGTCAAAAGGGAGCTACTCTTCCGCAGTCGCCTGCCCTTGTGGCTCACCCCTAGCTTGTACTACCCACGTAGCAGCAAATACTCAGTATTCTCCTATCACAAATGTAGTAGCAGGTCCTGACATCATGTAACCGAGCGACAGACAGACAAAACAACCTAAATGAGTGACTTTTTAATTCAACTTTTTCTATTGAATTGAACTAGAATTCAATTAAAAAAAATTCATATTGTACGATTTTAGAGAATCGGCTTTGTAATCTTTTTATGATTGTATGTTTCTACGTCTATGATTTATTGTCGGTATAGTTAGCAAATTCCTAGTCGCATGCGAATACATTTAGAATAGGATCGTTCTTTCGCAAAAATGTACGACGCTCATTAACAGTGTTAATGATTATAAATAATTAGGGCGATATTGAAAGTGTATTTCTGAAATGTTACGAAAAATATAACAATATATGTAGTTTCCAGTTGAGGACTCCAAATATTTGACCTCAAGACAATTAGTAACATAGGTATAATTACATCTATCACATCATTATTAGAAAAAAAGTTAAATACAAATTTGAATGAATGCAAAAAACACAAATGACAGACAAATTCAAATGGACCCCCTACTTTTGACATCGAAAAATGTAATATCTGAAAAAGTTAGCGTCGGCTATGGCCTTATTTCTAAGGCTGAGGTTAGATTCAGAGGTCTTTCAAGGTCGACAGATACAAATTTTCAGATAGGTAGATACACTATATTTTCATCCAAAAAGTTCCAGTTGTGTCCTTAAACATGAACTATAAATTGTTCTTAAAGGTCAGAAGTTAGATTGAGAAATTCATTGACCCCCAATGTAATACATCTGGAAAGTTATAGCAGACAGATACGGCTATCTACTCATCTCTAAGGTGGAGGACATATTTCAAGGTCTTCCAAGGTCGACTGATAGAGTTGCAGCATTTAAAATAAAGTTAAATACAAATTTGCACGGATTAAAAAAGACCACTGCTGAATATGGCTATATTGCTGTCTTTAACGGCTTCCAAGTCCAATGTCAGACTAACAACTGCATGAAGAGGATTGGTAGTTACATGAACTGACCCACACTGTGAATCAGTTAAATCTTGTTGACAGATGTCGTAAGGGACATCTGTTGCCGCTTCAAGGCAGTCCAAGTGTTAGGAACTTTGACTTCGTAAGTCGCCAATGGGCGTCCCCATAGAGGGCGACACTTGGAGATGAATTGAGCTTTGTACCGTTTAGAAACCGACATAATATTTAGATCCTTAGCCACAGTGATACACATACTACTTTGCCCTCCAACAGCTGACAGAGAATAAATTTGCAAGGCATTCATAGCACAAAATATTTGTAACCGTTGTATCCGTACTATGTCGGCATAACTCCATTACTTACGGCACAGAAAATCAAATGAAATAACTGTACCTTCTATCAGAAGATCTGAAGTCGCGTCTATTCGCCATATGGCAACCCTGCTCACATAAATCCGTGGTTGAACGTATTGGAATTACCGGACGTGTCCCGACAGTGTAAGAAAGCCTTTCAATTGAAGAATGTATGTATTTGTTTACATAGCGGCATATCTCAAATCGTCCATGTCAAGTTTTTTAATTACTCTCATTTTTTCATACTTTCTCCATAGAAATTGATGAGCTCCACGTGTGTTGGGATAAGGAAGACAAGTCGGATCAGAGTCATTCCGCATTCAATGTATTGATCCAGAGATGTCTTGACGTTAAAAAAAGAAAAACGCAACATAGGCAGGAGAAGAATCACCTGGTTGCGGAATCTAAGACAGTTGTTCGTATGTACTTCTAATCATCCGTCTATAAAAATGTTTTGTGCGAAGTAAATTCGAAACCGTGTTTCAAGCATTCCGTGCATCAAGATCTCTTGCCAGGTGGATTTGTTTTGAAATTTACTCAGTTGGAATTTTGAATCGTCTCAGAGAAATATCGATATTTTCCTATCGAAACGAAAATGACAAATTTGATGTGAACAATTTTCAGTGTGGACAACAAGCCGTGGAAAGTAGACAAAATAAAGCAGACGTATGTGTCGCGAATATAGTTAATATCTTAAACTTCCACACCATTTCTGATCTGAAAACATAGAACTTGCAAAAACCCCGCCAATAACGTTGCATTGATACAGCGTCAAAAAATTCGCGGTCTCCAACTCTCGTTATAACCAAGTTCTACCGTATATCTGGTTGAACCTCACGGTAGTACGAAATTGCACGTTAACGAAAATAAAAACATGTGTTCATAAAAACGTGAAATTCTCCTAGATTTCATCTGAAAATGCAAACAGGGCCGGTTATATATAACAATTATGTGGATAATGACTTCGAAAACAGAAATGCTCCAGTATGGCGGCATTTCAATTAAACCTGACATTACATAATTAGAATGTTAATTAAAAATTTATTTCTAAAGAACCGTGCTGTTATCTTCTTTCACCTCACGAATAACCATGAGAAAAATAATACTATGTAAAGTAAATTGACATTTTCTAGCAACAGACATTAACCTTTCAAACATATTCCTTTCCAATAGAAGATATATAATTTATCTTTCTGGATATTCTATGGAAACCTAACCTATTGATCACAACCCTCCCGTCCTTGGATGTATAGTATTCAAGTTTCCAAAAATATAATGTAATTGAGTATGAAATTGAAATTGTGGAAGGTCAAGGAGTGCAAATACATGTATACATTAGTGGAAACATTGATTTTACTGTCACAATACCTCTACTCTTTCCCGCGGGAAAGAAAAAGTCAAAGTATTGTGCAATAGGGTGACAGCGAAACCGAAGAAACATCTTGAAAAAATATTCATTTCAAGTATTATATTCAATACTTGCCTTTCTTATATGTGAGAAGTAATTATATTAGACTTTTTTACACTCGAAAGTACAAAGGTTGAATGCACCCTTTCCTTCCCCACAGGTGGCAATTGGTTCTGAGATAACAAATTTGGATTAGTTGATTGAAAAAATATTTTTTCACTTCGATAATCCACTCCAATAAGTTTAAAAAGGATCCACACTACTGAATCAAGGTTTCTTAGAACAAACTCTTATGTTATCATGACAGCTAGATAGAAATTTATCGTATTATTGACCCGTCTTCATGACGAAGCCCAAATAGTTGGGAGAAGGATAATGAGATGTGAAAGCTGAAGCTTCATTTAAGAAAAAAACACCAATCGATATATCAGGGAGTGTCCGAAAGTGGGCAGCCCAGACTTAGAAAAAATGGGTAGACGTAAATTGTATGACTTCTTCTTAGAAGCAGAAATACTTAAATGGCAAACGTATACCTATGTAATTTTGATAGATTATCCTTGAAACCCTACAGATTAAAGAAGTACGGATCAAATTTCCTATTACAGTTGATAATATCGAGTGTAAGTGTAAGTGCTAGGTAAAGTTGCTTACTTATTTTATGATCACTGCAGAATTCACTGAAATTATATTTTTCTGTTTGCGTCTGCAATACTTCTGGTGCAAAAATATGTAAGAAGTGTCAGTATTTCTCGCGCGTTAATATAAGATCGTTTTCACCACATGCGCAGTATTTTTTGCCCTTTGTTATTATTGCTAGAACGCTGTACATTAACAATTTATACAGAGAAAATGAGCATACACATTTTTTTGCACTAGTACAGGAGAATGTATGTAAATTAACGGATTAAATCAAGCCTGGGAAAAAGCACATTTTTAAGATAGTATCCTTATTACCGTGAAACAGTTAAGTTCGATCAATTAGTGTTAATTAGATGATTAGATTTTCTGTTTGGAATACCGACAAGACAACGATAGACATGTATTTATATTATGTACATAGGAATGTTTCCATATTTTTGACAAAATAACAAAATAAACCTGATAGATGACAAATTGTATACTTTTTTCACTGAGTAACTGTGTGTAATTAAATCAATAATTAAATATCATTAATTAGTCTATTGCTATTGAAGTCTATTACATTAATGTCCCTGCATTCATTTCCTGGAATTTATAATTCTAGTTTTTTTGATGATGTTTTGAATGAACTTCCGAGTCAAATCAATGGTTTACTTTATTAGAATCCTTAATACTGATATAAATCTTGAAAAGGTATATGAGTAATAAACTGTTGAAATGTGAACAAAATGAAATGACATTAACGAAACAAATTAACGAGAAATTAATTATAAATAAAAGAACAAAAAAAAACACGCTTTAATAACACTAAAAAGTGAAAAATTATTTTAAGTAAGCAGTTATTTTACTGTACCTAATTTATTTATTTTTTTAGTCTTAAAACTATTGTAATAGGAACCAAAAAATTAGATTTTTTTGCTCAGCAAACAGCCAAGAACCCATTTTGTTTTGAAGTCGATGAAGATTACTTTGAAAGTTTTTGTTCCACTTTAGATACATACATACATACTACATACAGGTAAAGCTAATTTTCAAAATTTTATTCAATGCTTCTTCGATAAGAGTGCAATGGAATAATTAGATCTATTACCCGAATTGCAATCTTCCCAGTTGTTGTAATTATGTAGGAACCATTGAACACAGAAGACTCCAAACCAGTCAGGTTTTGACGCTATTTCACCCGTACTAAACCTAAGAGTTTATAAATTTTTCATTTAACTTCACTGCACTGCTTCATGAAATTTAGTATGAAATTTATATTGTTGTAAGCTTTCAATAAATACAGCATTGTTATTTTCCATCTAAAAGCGTAGTGCAACATGAATATTTACAATTTTTCACCAAGATCGTAATATCTCAGTTCAAAAACCTGGAAGTGAAATTGAAGGCGATAATGCTTTAGGACATTAGGACAGATGCCAACAGTCTCAAAGTACAACAGGATTATGTAAAAACTGCTATTAATACAGTCAAATAAAGTTTTCCAGTAAAAGTAAAAAGTTGAAATTTGGAGAGAGACGTTTAAGTAAACATTATGATTTTTATGAAAATATAAAGGATGAGTGAAAACGAAGTTGCTAAATATTTCAAGTACAGCTGTTTATGAAGTGTTTGTTTTTAGTGATGCAGTTTGGAAATATATTTTGAAATAATATCCACTCTCTTGAAATTTATCTGTTCTCCGTAAAAAAAACGATATAAACAGACTCTACTTGCTCTGAACTGTATGAATGAACTAGATTGTGGAACGTCCACGTTAAATTTAGCATTATGACCACTATACGGCAATGAAGAATTAACCAAAAATTAGACATACACTATTTGTACTATTGTTTATTTGAACTGAAGTGTTTAATTAGTGAACATTGATCTATTATTTTGTAACGTTTGTTTTGAGGTTAATGTTAAAGCGGCTGCCGAGTTGCTCAATGTTTGTTATGCAATGACTGCAAAGTGTTGGGTTTAATACATGTATTTATAAACACTGTGACAATTGAAACAGTTATTTTGATGGTTGCAGTCTTTACAGATTTGTACACCTCAAGTTAAGGGCGATAATAATAGATAATATACTTATAAAAAATGGAGTCAAATATATGGACTCAATTGAGGATTTACTGGGGGCAATAGGGCTTCGCCCTTAAAACTACGTAGAACTAAAAATATTCGGATTTTGAGGCTTAAATTAAATTAGGCAAAAAATTGAGCCTTCATTTTTTTCAACTACACCCTCAAACTTGACAATATAAAAACAAAGTTTGTTTTTCAGAATGTCCATCGAAAATATTGAAAATTTATTTTGTTGGTTCAATTGCTTGCAGCTTCTTTCGCATGAATGTCACCTTCAGTTTTTAATCAATACACATTCCATCAAGGTTCAAAATATTGATATGTTGAGATTTTCTATAACAATTATTTATACTGTCAGAAAATTTTCTTTTGTCATCCATTTGTTTTATTCAGAACTTGAGATTGATCCTTGTTGAACACAGAGATTTGTCACTACGTATTCCATTTATATCTAATCCAGTTTCATTCTACTTGATTAAAATTTCAGTTAAAACAATTTTCATACAAAGAACCTGTAGTTCATTTGACACTGGATTTAATCACATCGTCAAGTGAATCTTGATGTAGGCGGGAATCAAGTATCTAATTGCACACAGCCACCGTAATTTTCTTTCAAGACAGCTTCATAGGAGACATTCACTGTTCAGTGGCGTGTGAGATACTCAACTTTTTTTAGGTGTTTGATGGAGTACGTTGATTCCAAAAACAATATAAGAAAACACTGTAACATCTCAGCCATAGGATGACACCAACTTGGTAGATTGTAGTCCCTCTCAGACCATGAACCGGACGTATGCATTGTCAGATAGCTTCTATTTCAATATGGATTATGAACATTCATCAATATTTATATATAGATAGATGTTGATGATAACCCAGAAGCTTGATGGAAAATGACTCCAGTATTGGGCGACCTCGGATCTCAAGCAGCCGTGTAATTTCCTTGTCTGGGTAATTATTTGTCTAAATCTTCTGGCTTCTGTGTGAATTCTATTTGTAGATCCTCATTCAACAATTTGTTCGATATCTTCCTTGATGTGGATATCATGGGATGATGGTGGTTTGTCTGGTTCCATGCAGAATATAAAGAGTGATACGTAGATTGGATTGGATGGATTTTCAACAGTTCGTTGATGTAAAGCAAAAAGACTACAGATCCCTGGAGAACGCCGGAATTGATGATAAATACATATCCATCTACCAGCATGAGATGAACTATCCAACAGTTGACATCGACCAGGTGGCAGCCCACAGGAAACAAGCTCGGCTAGAAAAGCCTCATGTTAGACCCAATAGAAAACTTTCTATATATTATTCAATGCTTGTCCAATGCCCATCCATCTGAGTTGCGATGGTACAGCATTCATGCCTTATAGCGATTTTCTTGTGATTTTGTACATCGTACTGACGAGTCTAAACAAGACGAAACGATGCTGTTTACTATTACCTTCGATTAATAGAAACTTGTTCAATATATTAACTGATATATATCGACATTAAAAGTACCTCTCTTGTAGTGTTAATCACCGAATCTATTTCTCCCTCCCCATCGATTCGACTCAGAAGCCGGAGCTTTAAATTTTTCGTTTATCTAGACTGCAAATCTAACCGCCGCTGGGGTTACCTTGACATTTACGAAGCGTACAGATCCAAAAGCTGTAATAGCAGCAATTAAATGTTTCAAATTGAACTTTTATTTGTCAATTTGTAACCATTGTATCATCATGCGGGTCTGGGGCCGAAATAGACGTTTCGAAAGCACCAACCATTAACACGAATCTGCACTTTTACTTCTCGCTTATCAGAGGGAATGTACAGAGGCACCATGGGCGCCCATGGAGGGGGGTTAATTGCCACCCTGCCCTCTGCTCAATATTTTTAGGAGGGTGCGCGTTTTTTCTTCCCACTCATAAGGAAATTTAAGATTTCAGATAAGTTTTTTTGATGGTATCACGATTTTCAAATTGGGGAGTGATATGATGGGGGCTCTTCATAGGTAATGCTGCTCTTTTTACAAAATGGTTCATCGGAAACAACAAAAACATATCAAAATATCCTCAAACTTGGTTTTTGTATGTTTTCGGCCATTTTTAGACAGTCAAATTTTTTGGAGGGGTCAAAAAACTTTAAAAATTCTTAACTTTGCTTTTGTGAGCTTCGCAGGTTTGTGATCAAGACAAAGTGAAACAATATTTTTTTTTAATTCACTCAATTTCCATTTCATTTTATGTCAAAAAAATGGAGTTACAACATTTCATCGACTTTTATTAAACCTAGGAGAATATCTGTAACGTGCCAATAATAAATAGTTTAATTTTTGTAAAATCGTGCTTTTTAGGCAGAATAGATCAGAGGGTAGCTAATTAATTTTATTTGATCTGAAATTGTGTACCATTCCATAGTGGATATATTACAACCGTAATCATCATAGCAGCTCAAAATTTGATCCATTTAGCAAATATTGAAGTTAATCAAACTTGTGACTTAGCAATTTTGCGTTTTCCCACGATTATTCAAGTTACTGCCAACCGATGTATGAAGTAAATCATACAATCACTGGAAAAATAACATTTTGATGTTCCGCGTGATAAAAAATTCCACAAGTATAAATTCTGAATGGACTACCGGATATGAGCAGATACTAACTGATCGTAAACCGTACGCGAATGAATGTCTGGTGGTGCTAGTTGCTGTTAGTGACCCTTTTATTAATTTTAAATCGAAATTGAGCTCAAAAACTTCAACTATTCCATATCCCATTCATTGAAAGAAGGGTCACCATAGATACTTCACTGATAAAGGATCAATGAGATCATCATGATTCGAAGACAATCTTGGTGTGAAACTGAGGCGATTGCCATGTCAAGAAAAAAACGCTTGAAGTTGTGTAATGTAACACAATTCTGGATTCTTCATAACTAAAAGCTAATCTGTAATAAGATTTTTGATTCTAGTTGATTCTCTAGTACTCAGCTTAGGGGCTAAGCTTTGAATGTGGTGTTTTAGTTTTAGTCTACAAACTAGAGTCGCTCTACAAGAATAGTTTACTTAAATGGATAGTTTTTACTGACGAGTTTAAATATAAAACTTCTGTCATAGTTGAGGTTTTCGGGGTTGGATAAAATATAAAATACTCTGTAATACAAAGTGACAAATTTTCCATAAGGGATGCATTTTATTAAGGCGGTGAATAGCATGTTTTAACTCAAAACAAGATTCATTATTTGATCTAAGACTGGGTAACTTGTAGCAAATCAAAAAACTTGAGGTATCAATAGACAGATTGTGTTGTAAGCATCATATTTTCAACTATAATCGCTGTAAGACTGCTAAGAATTTATTGAATTAGGCATCTTGACGTTTCGGGTGTTACAAAATTCCACAAAGATATGGTCAATGGACCTGGAGAATGAAAAAAAATACAAATTGAACTTGAAGCAAAAACTGTCCATTGACCGAGAAAAAACATGCGCAATAACGAAGATAGCCATTACACCAAGAGCTTACACATATGTAACTCACCCTAAGATCCGGAGGACATTCATCCATGAGGAGATTAGCGAATTGTGTCTCCATTTCGCGATTCGGGATCCACTTTGCCGAGATACGCACGTTTATTTCGGGGAGACCCCGTGAATCATGATGTCTGGTTGTGCTGGTAGGTCTGGGTGAGACGTAATGCGTCGCGACGGTAGGCGCCGCGGGATTGATCGGCGCCGTGGGAAGACGCCGCGACGGTGGACGCGCAGGCGTGCTATACCCGGAGTTTTTTTAGTCCGGATGATGTACTACGCCGAATGGCGAATCCGGGAGCACGACACACCGCAATGGATTGATTGGACGAAGACGCGTCGGTGGAGATACGCAGGCGGTACTTTGATGGAATGGATTGCAGAAGTAATAAAATGAAGTCAAGTAGATTGACTAATTGACAGATGGAAATATAATTATTATTATAGTATGATTGAATGATTTTGAAGAAAGATTGAAACAAGGTATGACAAGGTTGGAATAGGTGAGGGAGAGATCTAACAAAGATAGATGAAGACGATCTATCATATATAAAATTTTGACCAGAATAGTTCTTCGTACTTTTTGAAATATCGATTCAGTGGCAGCAGAGTTATACTAAAGTTACGTTTCCATGTAACAACGCGCGCTGTATTGGTCAACATGTCTACTCCACCGTTTAAGAAATACTGATGGACGCCAAACGGTCGCATGCGGATTGGAAGTGTATAAATATACGAGGCGTGTTTTTTAAGTAAGCACCGTTTTAAAATGAACAAAAAACTAGGAGAGATGTTTTAATAATTTTATTTTTACATGAAAGCCTGTACTTTAATCTACTATCCTACATAATTTCCACCAATATTAAGGCACTTGTCATATCGTCCAATTAGCTTTTGAATTCCGTAGTCGTAGAATTCTGCCGCCTGTCTTGACAATCAATCCAACAACAGCCGTTTTGACATCGTCGTCGTTGTCGTGGCGCACACCGCCTAGGTGTTTCTTCAAATGAAGGAATATGTGGTAGTCACTCGGCGCTAGATCGGCACTGTAGAAGCGATGATTGATTTGTTCCCAACCAAATGCTCTGATCAGATCCTGGGTTCGATTAGCCGCATGTGGACGGGCATTATCGTGAGGGAAATGATGCCTTAACTCAGGATGCGGCTATCAATGAGAATACTGTGACCAAAACATACCCCTCCACAAATATTTTATTGATTACTAATGACAAAAATGCCAACAATACAACAAAAAAATCCTCATGGTCTGCCTGTTATTCAAACTTTATGGTAGTGAGTCATGTGGACTTGTTGAGTGTAGGCCTTAGAACCAGAAAAGTTATATAAGAAAAAGTGATAAATGTATGCATTTGATCATGAATATGCAAAATATTTTGTAGCCATTATTCAAGTTTCTTGAACACAAATAATCACTAGCAACGTGAAATGTAATTAATTCAAAGTAGAGCAAAGCCACCGTATGCAATACACAATAAACTCAAGAACAAACAACATTTAACGTGTGATAATCGTTTATATAAATAACGTAACACTAGAGAAGTTATAACTCTCACTATCCGGACTATACAAAACTATAAAAATGTGTAAATATGGTCGAAAGGAAGATGCCATTTTTCATCGGTATCGACAACTTATTGACAATAGGAAAACTCTCGGGTATATTACGTTTAAGGCTCTGAATTCTGAAGGGTCAGTGTGTTCAGTTCAGAAAAATACCACAGATAAAGGTCAACATGAAAGAAAAATTTGTTATACATATTCAGGAATATGAATTCCTTCGAAAATCATTGTCAGTATTTAATAATGAATATTTTGTATAACTTTATACTTTACTCAATGAATATATAAGGAGCTAAGTAGATATGTAGTTGCTTCTTATTCTACAAGGACGGAGGAATCTAAAAAGAGACGTTTTACAAAATCTGTGAAAATTAATCGGTTCAAAACTCTTGTTCTCTATAGCAGTCCATTGGTGCTTAGGTTTCACCTTCGTGGCTAATTTAGTATAAAAAACACGATAAAGTTTCTGTCACTCTCCAAATGTAAGAGCAATATTCCAGAAAATACCTTGTTATGGACATACATCTTAGTAACTAATTTGGGAACATGCAAATGTGTATGTCATGTGCGTTTTGTTGATTCAGGGCTGAACCAAAGATTTGCTTTATTCCATATAATTTTCAACAATTTCTACCCACCTCAGGGTAATAAATAATGCTGAACATTCAATATTTATTCTAGGTCAATGCTTTGCTTATCTTTATGGCTTTGTGGATGTATTGTTCTGTATAATATCTAAACGAACTTCATTATCGTAGTTGACACAACTACTCTATAAATTTACGTGTTTTATTCCTCTTTTACTATTATACTGTATGGAATCGAGCATTTCAATTCAATTAGAACCCATATTTGCAAAAATTGCCTAACACAGGCTTCCAGTTTGCGCTTTATGATTACAACAAAGCTTTTCTCTTTGATCAGTATTATCTATACAATTACATACACTGTAATTTTAAATTAATTTCTGCTGTCATGTTTCCTGTACATTCCAGATGCCTAAACTAATTGAAAAAATGTAAGTGTATATACACGTACAATATCGATCTGCTAAATTTGATCAGTATCGAACAAAAAATATATCTCCACATCATTATGATAAATATTATTAGGATCAAAATTGTCTGTCAGTTACTATTATAGGAAATTTTGATTGTTAACTAAGTAATCAGCTGTTGGCGCTGTCACATCCTGTTGAAAAACCCGAGAAAATTGTGAAATGGTACTCCACAAAATACTCAGTAGATTATAACCATACCTATTATATAAATATAACGAAATAAAACTATGATTAACTTGAAAGGAAGCAACAACAGGTTTTATATTCACAAACTGAATCTTTTTTTTCAAATAATATCCAGAATTGTAGTTTCTTCTAATTTTGGACATCTATATTATGCATGATGTCTTCCGGTGTGCTTTAATTAACCTTTTATTTTCCGTTAGGTCGACTATCCCGACACCAACCTCAAACAACGCCTTGTTTATCAGCATGATCTAGAATTATTTTCCTTTCACTATTTTATTATACCCGCCATGGTGATTAGTCGAGTGAAAATAGAGTTTGTGGCAATTCAAATTTGTTATTTTCATTCATCGCTATTTGTCCAGTATTTATTGTCTTCGACTGATCATTCTGCCTTTTTGTCTAGAGAAAATCTGATATTCAGGTACGTCGGTCACGCTGAAAGCCTTTAGATATTCCTAATCTATACAAGTTTAAACAAGTTTGAGCACGCAGCTATTTTGTCTAAATTTGTAAGTGCTTACACGCAAAGGCAGCGTTTGAGTCATTCGGTAGCTCAAACCACAACGCCGAGCTTTTCCCAAAGAACGCCTTTTGGAAGAGGCTTGTTCGCAGTTAGCTTATAACTTTTATAAGTGACTTCAACTGGACAGATGCTACGTGAATCAAAATGTTGTGATTTAATTGTTTTATAGAGAATGGTGGTTCAGAATATGACATTTGGATGAAAACATCTACGTTGTCCTCAAACTTTAAATTGTTGATTTGTATACTCATTTAACTAGACTAACAAAATTTTCGAAGTTGTATTATAAATGGTACAGTTCATCACCCAAGAGTGACTTTTCAGTTGGAATTTGAAGAATGAGTTTTTGTGATGAGAGCTGAGAGCAATCGGCCCAGTACCGGAAGAAGAACCCAACGTCATGAAACTAATTCATTCGAATTCCTGTTGGTCATTCTCTTGAAATCACAGTAGGAACATTTTTCAGTTGCCGATGCGGCGCATTATAGCGATGTAAATGGATTCCTATTACTGTGGTTCATCACATTATGCTAGTTTTATTCCGAGACATCAGCTTGTTATTAAAATGCTGTCGTAGGAAAACAAGTTTAGGTTTTGTTTGAAACTTGTAGACAAGGTGGATTTATCAAAAGTTTGATTTTGGACTTCCATTGTCTATAAAATTTTGAGTATCACGACGTTTCGATTGATGTGCTATCTTCAATCGTCTTCAGGTGAACAGTTCGTGATACTCAAAATTTTATAGACAATGGAAGTCCGAAATCAAACTTTTGATAAGTTTAGGTTGCAAATTTTGTGTTTCGGACTTCTTTTTTCTATATTATTTTGAGTGTCACGAAGTTTCGATTGATTTACTATCGTCAATCGTGTTTAGTTTACCAATCAATCGAAACGTCGTGACACTCAAAATAGTTCGAAACACAAAATTTGAAACAGATATCAAACACACAGCAACTGTAGGTTTCTGTACTGCTATAATTTGGAAAATACAGTAGATTACACTGTGTTACAGTATTTGCATACAATCATATGAAATATGGTTTTTCGAAAAATGTTTATGAAACCAAATCCAGCCTCAAAATTGCTGTAGCCCTTGAGGACTTTGGAGCATCCTAAACTAAAAGTTGAGATGAAAGTTATGTAGCATCATTATTTTTTTCTCATAAAATCATATCTGATTGTGCTTACTGGAATATTTTTTCTTATTCGATAGATACAATTTCGAAATTTTTATTTTATAAGAAAAGCCTAATATGTATCAGGAAATCATATATCGTGACAACAATTACATTTTAAGACACTTCTTATAAACCACACATAATTGAGGATTGCGAAACAGCGGAGAATTAAAATGTGCCAATTATTTTGCTAAATTAATTTCTTAAAATAACTTTTTTGGAACTAATTAATTTTTCATAAAAACACTAATTTTACATTCCT
The DNA here is from genome assembly GCA_949316355.1 of Bruchidius siliquastri. Taxonomy (NCBI): domain Eukaryota; kingdom Metazoa; phylum Arthropoda; class Insecta; order Coleoptera; family Chrysomelidae; genus Bruchidius; species Bruchidius siliquastri. The sequence goes on along the minus strand of OX438533.1, from coordinate 35,807,976 downwards.
TAATTCTTCCGTTTTCAGGGTCGAAAATCCTACATATCTTACTTGTTAGTGCAAAAAATTATCTTTTGGATAACTGTGTTGCAGGTGGAACATGACTGAAGAGTTTTCAAATCGAGTTAATCGAATACACGACGCATTAAAATATTTTTAAAAATATTGTATATTAATATCATGAGTACAGTAAAGAGCTTTTGTCTGCACTTAAAAATAGCGTTAATTTGAACCCCTTAAAAAAATATCTCAGTAACTGCTGAATCGACTTTTTAAAATCAGTGCATTCGCGACGAAGTAATCGGCAAAAACAAAAAGACTACCTTAAAATCCCTTTTACCCCACACACATAAACAGGAAAATAATAGTATTTTATAATTAATAATAGTTTTTTTTTATATTTCATCATTCTAACTTTATTATTGAGTTTCAATCATTTTTAGACGTAGGTGATATAATTATTTTGGAGGGGTCAAATTTATTTTTTAATTCCAAATTTTGTTTTTGTAGATTATTATGAATTCTTGATCATTTCTCGGGCGAGGTTTGTGTGTTCAAAAACTCTTTAATTCTCTCAAATTTATATTTTAATTATTTCCAAGCAGAGAGTCACTCTCGAGGTTTATGACAGCATAACAAATTAAATTTAAAGTATATGTATGAGTACATCAATACACAGACTTCATTGACTTCGCTTTCCCTAATCCCATGCAAAAACGGTATCCAGAAGTAGTACTGAGCTGTAACCTTTTTAAAGCGCAGTTCGTTGGAACCACTTAATAGCGCAATTAAACAATTAATGTAGATATATTTCTGGAAATAATATTTTTCGTTTTGTGGTATATATCATTTTGAAGTCTACACCAATCCGTAAGTAGTACCAAGTCAATGTAATCCTTTTTTTTTACTATTTGTTACTATGAAATACCGATGTGGAAAGCTTTGCAAAGGAACAACTTTTCATCTAACCAACAACGTGTAATCATACGTGAGGTCATTATGATCATATTAATACAGTTTAAGAACAAACTTTTTCAGAGTCACAAAAACATATTACTAAACAGTGGAAAAAAGAACGTAATTTGTTTTTTCTGTAGCTGTCAGTATAAAGAGGTTTTCGCTAGCAGATCACTTGGGCGATCTCAAGACCATTAAGCTTATCGATTTCTAATTTTTAATACTACGTCGCCGACGGCCATGCTTTATCTGTCTCTCAACAGTCAACTCATCTCTAGTGGTCGATGAATTCACGAAAAATCCGGACTTGTGGATCGAAATAGGCGTCGATATAAGTGGGAACTGTGTCTATTTCTATCTACATATTATTGATAATACATCCATTAGCATGTATTTCTCTACGAATCTATTGATCAATTCTATATATTAATTCCTAAGAATTATTACCAGAAAAATGTGCAGTCTTTCCACTCGCGCATCAACGATTTTTTCTTCATTTAATTTTATTTCTCAGTAATGGTATATTTATCTCCAAATGCAGAGCGAGTTGGCGCACTTGGAAGCATACGTTTTGGTCGGCTAAATTTGTTGAAGAGGTCAGGGAAAGTCAGGGAAATGTCAGGATTTTTTTTGGGTTTTTGAGTCGACACCCTGTAATTAAAATAAAACGAAATAAATAAAATCATTCTGGTACTGTGTTTCTGATATTTTTGAGTCCTTGATGAGTTTTGAGAGTGAGGTTTCACATTTGAAAAAATCTTTTTAGTAATAAGAATATAATGAAGCAAGTAGATTCCTTCAGTATTTCCCACGGCGTCACGAAATCATTTTCCGTGCTGTGTCGACAAATTTTTCGTTGACCTTGAGAGCTTTAAATTAGATATTGTGTTTCCAAGTCTATAGTAATCTACGTGATTTTTCCTAAATGCTACGTTGCATTCTGTCTTCTCCCAAAGAGAAGACGACGAATATGATTGTTATATCATGATCAACGTAGATACGAAAACGGTGTTTCCTTTTAGAATAATATCTTGACATGTGATTTTTGAGGCGATGTCAATACCGAATATTTAAAACGAATATTTCGCTCAGTCTCTCTCGAATTTTCGTTTCCTTGTCTGAGTGGCCGCTGTGCATTTCTTCCCTTGGTGATTAGTATGTTTGATACGCCAATGGTGTAACTCTTGTCAGCCAGCGGGCTACGGTTGTCGTGTTGACCTAGAAAGTGCTGCGAAGTACTTCTCCTCTACCTCATTACATTTCTTCCGAAACGTCAGAACGAGAGAGGCGCTGTGCCTCCAATGGCTAGATGGATGTTAGAGATAGGAAAGGCCAATGGAGCGTTCAGTATATTCATTCAGGAACAGTTAGGCGCGGTTTATCGTATCGCGCCCACAGCATACTTTGATCGGTGTGCCGCACTGCTTCTCCGCATCAGGTGGATTCCTCCTATTCCGCATGTTGGATTTGCTAAACAGCAAAAGGAGCAACTTCACAGTAAAGTATTTTACTATCCTCCCCAATGCGAGATGTCAAAAGTTTTGGTGTTCGTCGAAAAAATCATCTATAAAATGTTAACCCTGATAATACTGTGTACTTGTTAGACTCATATTGTATTTGAATCAATAATAGCAACAGCTGTGGATACGTCGGAGCTATGAATATTATAGGCTAGTTTGCTGTTTGCTGTTCGATATAATACCATGAAAAAATCTTGATTGGTTGGGCTACACAGACTTATTATTATTAGTTGAACTTACCTGTAGTCGCTTGTGCATCTTGGTGGGTCTGTTGTGTGACTGCACAGCCGCTGACGCCGCAAACGCCCCAGCGGCCTTACGAGACATACATTGCCCCATGGGACTTCCACTTTTGACAACTTGTACCTGAAAATATATATTTATAAGAATTTTTAGACACCATAAAAAATCCATACTGAAGACAAGCTACAATTCAACTAGTATTAGTCGTTCAGGGTAGACTGACATGCCAGAGGTCGAGATAAGACCTTCACGTAACCTAGACATAATAACTGATGACGTTTCTATTGTGATAAATGTCAGAATTCCTGGACTTATCATTACCTGCAGGCATGGCAAGTTTGGGGGCCCTGGAGTGTCTCCGCTGAGCCCGGGGTTTGGGGAAGGGATGGTGGGCGAATGAATGTTTCAGGAGAGACAGGAAAACAATCTGACCACTCATGGACAGAATACCATGAAATACTGTGTGACGAAGCTAAGGACATTGACAAGGATCTGCACTGGTTTCGACGAAAATTCAAGGAGGCAGTCCTAATAGCCAATAGTTACCACGTTTATAGTAAAGCTAGCATAGGAATGAAACTAATATGGTATCCACTCATAAGAAAAATAAAGAAACTACAGTTGGACCTAATGGACCACGTCGGCAGAAAACCACTTTAGTCGCGATGTGAACCAATCAGAACTGGAATTTAAGTGCAGATATTCATCAGTTATGTGAATTCACTATAATCCATAGGACAAATCAAGTAGTTCAAATTGAGAATTTCAACAAACACAATTTCCCTCATTTGCGCAAGGAGGCTAACTGTTTCTAAAATTTACAACCATTAGATGTTCGAAGAATAACAGCTTATAACAACTGAGCAGCAAAACACCTGCAAACATTATGTTGAATGTGAAATAGCTAGCTGTACTGCTAATTAAGACATACATCACTATGAAAAACCAAGAAACAATCTTCGTACTTCCCATTGACTATAAACATTCAATTAGCAACATTCCTAAAACGCTGATATTGGAATTTCTCAATAGGCTATTCCGATCTATTGAAGCAGAATGCAGAAAATGGTTAATTACAATCAGAAACGAATATACTTAAGTATAACATTACTTTGAGATCCTTAGGATTTTTATTTCAGTTCCATTGGGGTAAGTTTCAAAAAAATATTTGAGTACTTCTATTTTCTTAGTTTAAAAATTGAAATACTTCGGATCAAGTTATTCAATTTACTTGTTTAACTACACAGGTGAATCTCACGACAAACTTTTATATAAATTGTTTAATGACGTTACAAGTTGATAGTAAAAGTTTCAAAGGAAAAGTTTATTTTATTCTTTTCAGCGCATTTGAATAAAAGCTTGGTTTTTTTTACTTTTGATTATTTTTTACTTTTTAGTTATCTCTGGATAGGTCTGCAAAAACCTCAGTACACTAAAATTTCAGACGGATTGAAGCCACGGAGTTTATGATAACCATCTTTTTTTACTCTCATTCGTATTCACAGCAAGTCCTTTGATTTATTACTAATATTTTAGGAATGCATAAAAAACTTAGTCCGCCATCTTTAGAAGTCCGCGATATCGGATTTAGAGTGACGTCACTTTATTTTTCGAGTTTTTCTCAGCAAGCCCTGTCATTTGATGCTCACATCGTAGGAGTGCATTAAAAATAACTAGTCCGCCATATTGGGTGTTCCGCCATGTTGGATTTAGAATGACATCATGCAGATAACCATGCATTGTCATCAAAACTGACTCATGCATGGGAAGTAAAATGAATAAGGAAAAAATATATACTTTAGCCAATTAGACTGGTACTTGGTACCAGGTGGAAGAATGTTGAAATGAAAAAATGCTGTACCACCAAACTTTGTGGAATTCATAGAAAAACTGAGGCATATAGATTCTCAGGACATATCCACATTCTGATGAAATATTTGCATAGACATAAAATGACTGGCCTGATTCTGCCTGATGTATGCATGCAATTTCATAATTAGATAAGACAACGATCTGTCTTGCACCGCCCATGTCTATCTACAAACAGGTCATTGTACCGAGGATTTTGTAATATTTCGCTCAGATATCGCGTTGTACATTTTTTCCAGTTATGTGGAATGCACACAAAGTCTCTACGCAAAAAGTGAAGGCGTAAAGGAGCTTCTAGTTTGTAATTTCATACAATATTATTAGAATTCACAACAGGCTATTGTATAAGGAGTATATCTAGTTGGCGATGTCACGCGCCTTGCTATAGAGTTACCATTTAAAAGACAATTGAGTCGAGTAGATTAACTTGATACTTTTGTTTTGTTTCAGTGTTTTTTTTATATATAGTCATGGTGCTAACAAAACAAAATGGCGTCCAGTATGTTGACGCCGTACTTCCAATGATGTCACTTTAGAAATGAGGATTTGGTTCGATTTTGGAACTGTTGAATTGAATTTGAAAAATATTAGTCTTTTATCATCTCAAAATTCCCCAATCTGTCCAAAATTCATATAGTTTCTATTAATTGCAAAACTTACTTTAAGTTGTTGAGTAGTTCTAAAAGTCCAATCAAAATTTTCAATAAACTGACACAACTGCGAGTGAAATGGAGAGTCAACCAATTTTACGCTATTTGTTTGAACTTTTCTTGTTATTCACGATCCCTATTCAATTCAAATGCAGTAATCTGTAGTAAAAGTCGCTAAAACAAACAGAACTGGAACAAATTAACCTAACTTCATAGAAAGAGAAGCTATTCTGGTCCTGAAATACCGGACATTGAAAAAATTCAAACGGTTCTAATTCTTTTTATTTATGTGCATACTATGGTTCATAAATGTAATATATTGTAACATTTTAATTAACCAGTAATGAAAAAAGGCTATCATTGATCTTTTCTGAAGGCAAATGCGTCAATGATCAGCTATATCTAACAAGTACGAAGACTCAGCGGGATCAAAACTTTATAGATGATAGATCTTTTACCAACGCAATGCAAAATTTTAAATATAGACACAGACAGATCGAAGGAAATGAAGCATCAAGAAAACACAATATCTCGAATTCGTTCAACATTACCTTCAAATCTTCACCAATAAACCGCGATTTGTATTATGATATGTATATACAGACCGCTCGATAATTTTCTCAGCGTTTGCAAAACCATCGTTGCGTGAAACTGCGAAGACAATGTTTTGCAACTAGACAGCATGAATAAAAGATGAGTGATTGCCCAACATCTATGAAAGGTATCTTCCTCATTCATCGGACGAACGTATTTCGAACGCAAAAGAGATCGCAATGATAAATTTTATTGTCGGCAATCTTGTTTTGTTATTACTTTCAATAGCTGAGTTACACCCGACACTATAAATATGAGAAAAAGGAACGAACCCTCCACTGTAAAATATGTTTCACAATACTTTATCTATTTCAGAAGACGAAATGTCACATTTTCAATGTTCAGAGTAGATCATCCGCAACAAATCCGCAGATGCTGGAAATATCTTTGACTTCGCCCTAAAATCCTAAGGTTAAGTAAAACATGCTTCAATAAAATTTGATGCCTTGCAAAATTTGTTTCGCCTATTTTTGATTACGATCTACAATAATTGAAAATTTGAGTAATACACAAAAATAATTTGATACTATATCAACTAATCTCTATGGCCATTGGCAACATACCAATTAACACCTGGACTACCTTGAAGCGACAACAGATAGTGTTTACGAAGAACAAGGGATGTCGCTGTAAATCAGCTGTTAGGACCTTTGACTTCGTAAGTTGCCAATAGGCGTCCCCATAGAGGGCGACACATGGAGATAAGTTGATGTTGCTATCACACCCTTGAGTGGGTTACGTATATACCATCTGAATGCACTCTACAGTTAGACCGCCAGACTACACTAACGAGTCTAAGATAAAGACGGGTCATGCATCGTCTAGCAGGCCTGATACATAGAGGAGAGAATATACTTAATTTAATACTATCCGAAATTTAAAAATACATATTTTTACTCTTTTGCAAATCGCGAAAATTTAGAATTCGAGATTTTCTGCTTTCTTAATGTTTGTCTGTCTGTCTGTCCGGTAATTCTTGGTACCTCTATAACTACTATTCTGATTTTGATGATATTAACAAATCACACCGAATTACTACTATGTCAAAGATAAAAAAGCCTTCGCAGTATTTAAGAATGAGTTCAAAGGCGGCCACAACCCCCAAAGTTAATTTTCTCTAATAAAAAATTCCATTAGATTGCTTTTAGAGAATAAAACGCTGTCGCTGAGCAAATTTCGAATTTTTGATCACAACGTGGCTGTTTATCTGAATAGAGAGCTTCGGGCGATAATTTGGGTTAATACGCCACTGAGGGCTTCGGAAACATATGTTTCGTCTTTGTCATAGTAGTAAGCTAGTGTTAAAGTTTCATGAAAATCTAGAAAGTACTGTCTGCGTTATTGAGAAGCCAGAGATTACAGGGAGTGCAGACAAACAGACAGGCCACTTAAAATTAGTGATATGGTTTTTCGTGATGTACGAGGGTCACGCTGAAAGTCTTTAGATATTCCTAATCTATACAAGTTTAATCAAGTTTGAGCACGCAGCTATTTTGTCTAAAGTTGTAAGTGGTTACACGCAAAGGCAGCGTTTGAATCGTTCAGTAGTCGCCTTGCCACGGTCTCGAATGCATCTAAGTGTTGGCCGAATTTCAACCGGGTAGTCAAGCCAAGATTTTCTATGACTATAAAAAGGGACTAAAACAAGCGGAATGTCACGAAAGTTTAGTGAGTTACTTTGGGGACTCTGCCCCTTCTGGGCTACAGTTTTTAATTGGTTTGCTGAGTGTTAAAGGGGCCGGGTCTCACTTGATGGTGAACTTCGCAGAGGTGTAACCGCCCACTGCTGTTACTTCGGACACTGTAGAAACTGTGCAAAATATGGTAAAAAAAGATCGACATATAACCTACACCGAGATTGAGGCTTCTCTGGGGATTGGATGGGCAGCGGTCCGAACAATCATTTATGATCACCTACGCCTAAGGAAGCGGTTTTCCAGATGTGTGTCACACATTTGTTGACCAGTGAGCAAAAAGCAAGAAGAGTTGATTGGGCTAAGTTTATGCTTGAAAAAATTGATAATGGGCACAGTAAAAACACTTAATATCGTAACCGGAGAAAAAACATGGTTATATCATTATCATCACAACGGTAGTCTTGGAAAATCAAAGGACAGTTACTTCTGAATGGTATATAATCAAATGTGTTTCTGTAGGCTTCCAAGAACTATGCAAGAGTCGTCCAAAGACTACTCTACGGGGTATTCAATGGCACCATGACAGGGTGTCAAAATGTTGCCTCACCCTTATTCTCCGGATCTAGCTCCGTGCGACTTTTTATTCCCTAAGATCAAAGAAAAATTACTAGGTCGCCATTTTTCCACCGATGAAGAGGCAATCGCTGCATGTGAGGAGGAAATTAGGAACCTTTCAAAAGAACGTTGGTCACAAGAATTTGTCAAGTGGTTTTTACCGAATGCGTAAATATTGAGGTAGGGAGAGAATATGTTGAAAAAACAGAATAAAGTTTTTAAAAAAACCTTGTAGTTTTTCTGTATCAAAAAACTTTTAGTGTGACCCTCGTATATTTCATTAAATGCCGAAAAAACAATATCTTGAATACGAACATTTTCGCGATTACAATATTTCCCCGCATACAGGAAATAAAAGAAAATTGCGGACCATATCCTATCTCTATCAAAATTTCGCAATTTTTTATTTTGAATTTGAACTGATATATTTTTCAAATCATTAAACTGTGTGAAAATGGTAATGTCTGTTTATTATAGATTGATTATCTCAAATTCTAAATTTCTCACACTACGGTGTCAGAATCTGAATGAAAAATGACATCCTCAGATTTTGGTGGCTATTGTTTTTATTCACATTATATCTAAATGGAGGTTGTGTTCCGCCTACGGTGATTTAATTGAGGAAACATTATGTATAGAAAAAACAATACCGCATACTTTCGTTTCTATGAATTATCATAAATTTGTAAGGCAAGTAATGCTTCGTGATCATTTTCGACTCATTTACATAAATAATTAGCAGATGTGGTTCTGATGCTCTTCTCCTTTTCACGAAATGATATACCAGTTTCTTCTCGTTAACGTTGTAGAGAAGAATATAGCTTCAGGTCTAGTGAATACTAATCTAAATTCACTTTCTTCGAATTTATTAAATTCAAGCTCATGTGGTATTTAACTCGACAGAAAAAAATTGAGGCAAGTAGATTACCTCGGTACTTCTCAGACATTCCTGTTGGTCATTTTTTTCAAATAGGGGCACATATTACACATTATCGACATGCAAATTAAAGGACACTCAAAATATATCAAATTTTAGAGTTTTACGATAAACAGCAAAGGTTGTGCATCCCTCAGTTTTTTATTTTATTTGAATCCGAAGCTTGGTTGGTGATGGATATGACAGATGACATAGAAAACAAGCATTTTTACCTTCAAATTTTACAGTTCATTATTTTCCATTATTGCCCATTTCTACGCCACCACCAAGCAGATTTTTAAAAACAATTTTTGGTCCTTGGCCAAATTGCAATCTAGTGTTAAAATTCAGAGTTTTTGAGGGGGCATGGATTGCCGGACACACAGACAACAAACCGACGGAAATGAACTCTAAAAGGAGTGACATGGTTTTTCGTATGTCATGAAACATTAAGAAAACAGTTTTTCGCGATTACAATGCTTCCCCACCAATTAACCTGAAAATTGGGAGGTTCCAACACAAAATTGGATTTGACATTTCAATAATCATCATCATCTGGTTGAAGTATGAGTGATTTTGCTATCAAAATTGATTTATGTATTCCCAATAAATAATTAATAGGCGAGATGAGAAACAAACAGATCACATAGTCCGACGATGATTTTAATATAAATCGAAACGCGTCGCTGAAAGAAAGAATTTTATTTGTGAAACTTTGTGATAATTACACAACTTTTTATCTACATGATGGAAGAGTTTCACCAAGTAAGAGCATCTACAATCTACATAAAAACACAAGGACGACTGCAGAAGGTATTCTTTGAAAGGAAAAAAATATTACCTGAAGACTAACGCGACGTTTACAAATCGTTGAGGAATCGTTGTGAGAAAAGTGAAAGGTAAAAACCGACTGCAAATATTTAATTGTGGCCCGCAAATAAAGAAAAACACCGACCGACGCAGCGCCAGTCCAGATATGCTTCGGTCAGTCAAATGAAAGTTCGACCGGTACTGATTTTGATGCAGTTTAAACATTCTTATCGCATTGCTTTTAAATATAATCGTAAATTCGATTACTGGATTTATAGACAAAAAGTTGAGTCTATTACCTCAACAGAATAGTTCCCACGAAACAATTTCCGTTTTCTTCCTCACGTCAATAGATCGGGCGGGTAAAATCGCGAAAAAATTTGAATTTTAGACATTATGTGTTTTGGATGTTTCATTAAGTATCTAAAAAAAATCGGGAAAAGTAGGATAACACTGCACTTTAAAGAAGATTTGGATTTTATTTTGGGTTATTTGTCCATTAAAATTGAATTTAAAAAATATTAATCTTACAAATAAATATTCAATAATTCCATAAATTAAGTTTACAAGTTTTCCAATATATCCAAAACAGTTTCAAAATCCTCAATAAACTGGCACCACTGCACGTAGGTATTTGACTCCGTTTTTTGAGAGGTTGAATTGTACGTTTGTCATTATTTGTGATCCTTATTCAGTTAGGATGCAGTAATCACTGATCATTTTTGTACAAAAACAAGTAGAACTAATTACACCCCTTTAGAAAAAACTAATTAACGTTCGTAGTCCGGATGTATCGTGAAAAATGTCTATATCTAAATAAGTACGGAGGATTAACGGGGTCATAAGTTTATAGATCATAAAACATCTTATCTATCGGCGCCAAAAACCTCAACTGGACTTCCAACCCTTCAACCCTGAATTTTGGAACCCTCCAAAACAGATTTAGAAAATTTCAAATTCTACACTTATTCCTCATATATTGACTTAAATGTTTCCGGTGGCTACGAAGTTTACAACAAAGACTCTCTTAAATCTTGCGTTGTATATTCCATAAATTCTATCAATATCGAAACGTTTGGCAAGCTTTTTATATATTCGTTAAAAAACTGGGAGCTTACTGAAAATTCTATCCCTCTTCAGTAAAATATTGAGTGATTTTTTGCCCACTACCCACATTGAGAATATCTTCCCCACATGTTCTTTGTAAGGTTGCGCCCTCAGTGTTTTTAGCTAGGGACCGTGGCACCAGGGCAGTTTCCTTTCTAGACATGAGTCCTCCCCTACAAAAAACAGCACAAGGAAAACCTCTCTACTGAAAACATTTCACATTCATCTTCTCCAAATAATCTGAAACAAAACATCCGACTTCAGGTTTCTTCGCCCCCTGATATGGTATGAACGTCCCCCAATTTTTTTTATCGCCCCCTGAGAGGCTCAAACGCCCATAAGGGGGCGTTGACGCCCACGTTGAGAATCTATGCTCTAAACAATCAACACTCGAAGAAACATGAAATATTGAAATACTGATTGTGGAGTAGATTATGCAACAAAATAAATTACAGAAATATAATTCAAAGCCAAATCTTTAATTTTATTCACATATAATTGCTGCCAATGAAATTTGGTACGTATAGTAGAACGACTTGATGTCACATTCTGAATCATATTACAATTTATTGCTCCAATCAATTCAACTATAAAATGTTGGGAAGATAGGACTGTAACATGTTCAAATCCAATTTGAAAATCAAATCGCTATTCGTATCTAGCTAGTCTCGAACAACCAAAACAGTTGAACGTAAAATAAGTACACATATGATCTGCATGTATGTGTTAATTTTTTTTTTAGGTTACAATCTAGTTACATGCTAGGCTCGTATTACCTCATCGGAAGCCAGTGAAATTATTTTTTTAATTTGCCCAACATTCCGTAACTAATACGGATACAATACACTAAAAATTAATTTTGTATGTTGTCAGTGATTACTGCACACTGGTACACTTTACATTTACAACTATTGAGAGTAAAATATATGTATTTTTCACAAATAATACTTTCGTGATCTATTGGATTTAATTAACTTTAAACAGCTGTAAAAAATATCAAAAGTACATAATTTTCAAACAACTCTCGCCACCTCATGATAATGTTATCTGAAAAAATTTATGAGTGTGTTTGCCTCGGATCCAAGGGGTTCTAGATTTGACTACATACATTTTTGTTCCCACCACCATAACCACCACCACTATTATACAAAGCGTCCCAAATCAAAGAGGGTGTATTTTATTAACGCTTAATAATTCTGGGACACTTTGTAATTCTATTACTATTAATTAGTGGTGTGGGTACTTACGATAAAATCGATGGTACGATTGGAGCTTTCTGTACAGACAAGGATGGAAACACTGCCAGAGAGAACAAAAATAATTATGAGTTAACAGCATTAGCATTAATTTAAATACGAAATTGTTTGTCGCTATGATACGATATTTAACACACCTTTTACAGGTAAGCAGTCGTACGAGGGTGAGTTGGAAAGTTGTGGACATGATGTTAAGTATTTCTTTATTCTCATTATTTATCATAAAGCATTCAGAATGTGTGTCCACCTCTCGGCGTATTTTTGATTGTTGTATAATCCTACTTATTTTTGTAAACTTCCTGGACTAAAAAGGACCAAGAGTCCTTAGTCCATGAAATAAATTCAATTCTATTCTATTCTATTTTGGTATGCATAATGTAGGATACTTTTGAGCAATATTTAGGCGCATAATATCTATTGCAAAACATTCTTGGATATTTGTACGTACATATTGACAGGAGTTGCAATAATAGTATGTATTACGTAGTAAGCCAGACTAACATATCAAGATTGCTTGAATTCCACTACGTCAGGAATCCAATTAGTCTGAACTGTTGTGGTATTTAAATCAAACTCTATAGAGCACTCAATCAAATCGAATACTACTGAGAAATTAATCTAAAATATTAATTTAGTACAGGTGGTAGAGCATGAACGTCTCGAGCTGCTTCATGACCGTATTTACGTAATTATGGTATTTTCGTAAATTATTACAATTTCTTATTGCAAAAAAAATGTTTCGAGAGTCATGGTTCATTTGATCAATAAATCATCTTCAACTTAATTTTGTAAATTTTCGAATACAGATCACACATCTTCAAACTGTTGTTTTCAAGACAGTTTAATGCAGAGTTATGCAGGAACAATATTCATTATTTGATGAATCATAATCACTAAGTGACCATAAATACGGTTTTGGTGATTACTTCACTTTTTTGTCATGAATGGGCTGGGTCTGTGTAATTAAAAAAATGAGAGATAAATTATAGGGGGTGGGGAAGGGGGTGAAAACAACGTCCATATTTTAAGGTAGCTTACAGAATTGGTGAGAGAAATTTTTTTTCGTGAAAAGAATACAATACTTCCGGCCGTGATAGTCAAATTCTGATAAGACACTACGTAGTTTTTCTGAACATAATAAAGTTGCTTTACATTTAAGATTGAGCCAATTATATTGTAATACAACCTGGTAGTGATATATAGGTTTGGGTAAACACGCATCCCCACCCCCCTCGATCATTATATTTTTTGGCTAATCATTTTTTCTATTACTTAGATATATTGAAAAGCACCTAAGTTGTTAATTTATGTACTGGCATTAAACGTTATTATTTTGATAAACTTTTGAAAAGAGTTAGAATACACTAAATCGAAAAATCTACATTTCTTGAATAACATTAAATTTTAAATAAAAACAAACACATTTTTTTGGTGTTTAAAGCGCAATCATGTTGTTTTTGTATTCAATATTTAAATGACGATACCTAATGTTTTCAACATTTGATAGTGATTTTCCGGGGCTTATGAATATCAATCCGAGATCTGGGACAAAACAGATTATTTTGGGATAATCACGGCCATGTCGCAACCCTAATTATTTATTATAAATAATAAATATTTGTTTATGTAACAGAAAGTGGATTTAACAGACGTTTTTGCTAATAAACATGAAAAGAAGGTTATTTTTGAACAGCATTATCCGCACATACATCGTAAGACAAAATCCATAAAAGACGATCTTGGCAAAAATCAAAGGTGCATTATTGACAAAGAGTTAATACAGTATTATTATATGATCCCAACCTAAGCTTAATCGATAGTCAAAAGCTCACCTTTTTTCTCACTGAAACTCCCCCGTTTTTTCGGATAAAATGACAAAACCATATTCACACGATGGATATGACGGGGTGCAAAGACAGTATTCACACTTTTCGGTCATTACGTTGACCGTTCGCTGGCATTTTAGCACCTGTTCGCGTACCTTGGTGTTGGTGCACACAGTGATCGCGGGGTCGCGCAGCGCTAGGCCGCAGTTTACCGTTCCACCGACAGGTTGACAACAAAATGACGCAAAACGCGCGACCGGCGCGACGCGCACCACGACGCCTGATGATGCGCGGATGCCAATGCACGGGCGATGTTGCCGCATTTCGGAGACGCACGACGTTTCCAGATTTTTCTACCGCTGGGGCGGATTAAACAGGCCTGGCAGGTCTGGTCAAGAAGAGGCCCCGAAAATGATGGATTCTATCATAATTTTCGAGTGTTCACACGGTTACGTACCCGTTTTTCCAGGCTTCCAGTAGATGTTTAGCAGGTTTATCTTCAGATATTCAAAAGGCCCTAGAATTTCAGATTGTCCCCGGGTCTGGATTTTGTATCAAAGGCCCTGAGATTAATCCTTAGGGGCTTAGGCGGCCGCATCTCAAGGGTGGCCCGTAATTTGATTACTTTATTCAAAATTAAACATGTTATATTTTTACGTTCATTTATATTTGTTTGCAGGTGATTATAGATTTTAGGGATAATGAATTATTTGTAACACATTCATCTATTACTAATGTTTATTTTTGTTTGTTACATGATGATACAACGCTTTATTTAATAAACAAAATATCTGGGTCCTGTAGAGGTAAAAAAAATCTCCAGAGAGAGAAGTTTATAAAAATATATATACATATAAAGCGAATATATAAATCATTGGACAATTAAAAAAATATATTTTCCCGGCGGTGAGCTATATATTATTATTATTATATTTAAAAGAGACGAATTCTCGTTTCCTGAATACTTAGGGGGCGCTGATTACGAATTCTGCCTCCGATTCAGGTCCGGACCTGAGAGGGGCCCTGGGAGAAGCTAGGGTGGCATGCGCTTCTGAAAAAGACCAATACATAGGTAATTCCTTAAAAATGAAAAAACTTTTATTACAGATTGCAATCCGTTAGTGGACAAATAAAAATAATAATTATACGAATTAGAAAGAAAAAGCAGTGTTATTGGAACGGGAAATTGTTTGAAACATTGAGAAGAAATTGATTTTTTGTTCCTAAATTTGGAGTAGAACGTGTTAATTCAGTTTTATATGATGTCATCACTAAACATTAGAGTTTTTATCATTTTGGAAATTACTGGGTCATGTAATTTTGTTATTATAATTCAATATGTCATTAGACTACTTACTGTGTAAGTAATAGTGTATATGATTTTGAGTATTTGTATAAACTGTTAAAGAATTGTCTTCCTTAAAACATCCGAACATCTGTGTGAAAATAAACCTCATCATCAACCAAAAAATCAGTTCTTCGCCAATTAACTGCATGCAAAATCTACGGGGGGAAATAGGATTGAATGAAATAAAATATAATCTTATTTTTGCATATTTATTTTCATAATAATTACAATTATTTCAGAGGAATCGGTAACTTAAAAATGTTTCCATTTTATGGCATCTATGCTCCATTATGTATACTTTAATGCACTGTCTACACCCAAAAAAAAAAATAGAAATACTGATCACAACTCACCGATTTCGAAATTCTTAAATGAAGTGTAAAAATTAAACAATATCTGGTGGATATTTTAACGAAAAACAGTGCTAATACAAATTTGAAGCTCAGATATTTAACCTTCAATGTTCAATTAGTTGTTAAATCTAAGAAATGCAATTTTTAGTATCATCATATAAATATGTAATATATTGCACAAAGAAAAATGTTTAATAAAATATAAACATTTTGGAATCTGGAGGTAGACAGTTTTTCCAAAAACAATATCATTTATACAGGGCCACCATAAGAACAAAACAGAAAAATACGTGTTAATCGATTGAGGTACTATAACCGTAGGACACTAGGTATCAAAAAATAAAAAATATCGAGTTATATATTCTAGTCGGACGAAAAATATGACCCTGTACAATGTACATTCGCAAAAGCAACAGTTCTGATCGTTCTGAATCGTGGTCGTGGGAATTCTCAAAATGTTATGGTTTTAACGAATTAGTGACACTGTATGCCGGTCTCTGGAATATCGTGTTATGGTCGTTCGTACGTTTTATACTTTGGTAAGGATTATATACATCACACAAAAGGTACAACTTTATTTTGGCTATAAGAATTGTTACTTCATTTCGCACAATACGTGTCGCTATACTTCAAAATATAAAAAACAAATAATCTCAAATAAAGTTACATCTCACTTTATAGTAAAAAGGTTAAGCAAACATTTTACTCAAACACAATCGACACAACAGAAAATAAATATCGAAAATTGGAGTGGTTCACAAGAACAATATTTTTCGACGTCGCACATTAATTCTGTAGCCTTATATAGTGCTGCAAGATTGAATACAGCAATCACCTTACAACACGGCGGGCAATAATCACAGCCAAAATAAATTTGTACTAAAAGAAACTTTTCATCGGCTATATACAAATAAATATATCCATATAGAAGCTCTCAAAACAACATAAGCATCAATGAATTTACAGTTGCAAGGCCACACAACATTTTTTTCTCTTAACAATATTGAATGCTTATTGTAGACTTTGCAGTCGTAACGCTATACTACGGCATAATTTAACAGAACCTAAATGAAAAGTTATCACATGTTTCAACTTAAATACAACTTATATAATAATCACAAGAAATTATTTGTAAGATAATAAAAATCATCATATATATACAAAAATCTCAACATTTTAGATCAATAGATTCCTTCGCACGATACATTTAATCAGTCTGCAAAGCTATTTCACTTTTTCTACTATTCCCGCGTTAACGTATTCTAGAATCCAATAGTCCAAAACATCAAAACAAAAAGTGGACTTTATACAAGGTCTGATATTAAACATGACTACTAACGGAGCAAGTTGGTTGCTGTCAGTAAGTCACAGGTTTTAAACATACATAGAAAAAATACATCTTGCTGCCTAGATATCACACCTTGTACAATCACTTAAAAGTCCAAAATGAAGAAAAAGAAGAGTCAATAAGGACTTTTTGGAAAGATGTGAAACGTTGTGTACTGAATAAAATCAAGTCTGCCTTTTCACCTGCGTTTTAATCGTCTGTCAAATGGGTTTCGCTATATTCAAGAATACATTCTGCATGCACCCATAAACAGATGTCAAAGGAAGTAGATAACTATAAATGAAATTTAGCAGATCACAACAAAGTTTACAGTGGAAACTAAGGAAAACAAAAAAGCAAATGAGCTAGCAAGATAGGAATCTACCTCTTACACTGAACGAGAATTAGCCTTGGAGCTAGAAACCAACAGAAAACATTGTGAGGATTACAGTCTGAGGTGTATTAAATTAAATTTACTTTCTGTTTAAGACCAGAAGAAACAGAAGCTCCATTTTAAGGTCAGCCTACAATCGATAGAGTTCAGCACAGCAATTGCAATTCAAAATGACACTTTTTTCTTACAGTCGCAGAGGCTGTAGAAAAAGCAATGAAGTACCATCATCCTTCTGACTGAACTTTTAGCTAGCATCTTGTTCATTTCGATAACCGTTCACCTTACACATTTTTCCAATAAGTCCCGAATATCAACAAATAATAGAAACTACTGTGAGTGAGCACCTGGTTGGATCCTGACGTATTTTTCAAAATACTCGGTCCACATCTCTGGCTCTGATGTGCGACATTATGAAAGAACAGAAAGGGTGCTCATTTTCACAGCCAAGTTTAAATCTTGTTGATTTAGGTTAAACTGTGAAAATCATTATGAAACTACGAAAAGGAGCAAAGTAATTCCGTGTTTACTTCATATAAAAATATAAAAAGCAAAGCTTGAAAGATATAGGAGATTGATAAATAGGTAAGTACATTTTACGTAGGATTTCCATATGTAAACAATAGACCTACATAATAGATAAGTGTTTAATGATTTTTGTTTACCTAATATTGTGTAACGTATATCATTGTAAATATAAGGGATTTTATTCTAATGTTTATTCTCTAATTCCATTTCACTCACCAGTGGCGGCTCGTCTATAACAAATGTTGGTGCCCCTCTGACACCAACAGAACTCAAAATCGCTTTTGTAATTTGGATATAGTCATTAACACTCAAAGCTACACTTCAAACAAACAGAAATAAAAGTATTTTCCACGAACTCATGAAATGTGTTAATTTTTCTTTGAATGAAAAACTTGTTGAGCAACACTGGATGCATAAAAAATAATTCGTATTTCTGGATACTGAGTAAATGTATTGTCAATCTCTTGCACTTTCTGCCACAAGCCGCCACCCTTGAGTAATTTTTCTATAAAACAAAAATTTTCAGGTAACTGAATCTATCTGATGCAAAACACTATGGAAACATTTATCAACCTTGTACAGCTTATGAATAGTATGAATCTTTGGCGGAATTATGAAGTAATCCAAATCCCACCAATATGTGTCTGTACAAATCTTGAGAATTTATTCAAGTGCAATGATATGAAAAAACTTATCTTCAAAACCCCACCAAATGTCTAAATTAGAGGTAAACCGTGAAGTCAATTCGCTTTTTATTACAAGTAAAGTGCTCCCATTCTAATATCATCAAGGAAAAGTAGTTATTATGTCAATATTATTCTATGTTTCTCCACAATTCCATCATAAAGTTGCGAAACTTCTGTGGCTTTACATATCTATGCTATGTTTAACAAATTACGTAAACTAAATGGGTTATTGTTACAAAAAGATTATTTGTATGCCCTATGAATGTATAACAAAATTTGGGTAACATTATCCACATTTTTTACCCATGAACCTACCAAGTCGTCATAAAAAACGAATTGAGTTACTCACACCCTTAAACCAAAGCTTATATGGTGTCTTTTAACCTTTGTCTTTAAGTTATATTTACAATCAGAACCTCCCAGTATCAGCTATGACAGCTGATCTAGGTACCAGACCTTTCTGGTTTCCCCTACAACAGAGTAGCCACTTTTCGTCCACGTCTAACACCACTTGGAGTTTCTCTCCTTTGTTGTACGATAAATGACCACTTTCAGAGGGAAGTCGGTGGTTCAATGTTTTCACAACCCTGAAATAAAAAGTGTTACATCTAGAGGGCTCATTTTAGGCGAATAAATATTTTAAGGCTGTATATCACGATTCTATCCATCATCCTGAATCTTGGACATAAAATAGTACAAAAAATTGGTTTCGAGACATGAATGCTCTACATACGGTGTAAAAAATGTTATAACTCCATTTTATTTTCTAGGAAATGAAATGATTATCTTGAGGATAATGGAAAAGTAACTTTGTTGCTTTTACGAACGAAGAAATTCGAAAACAAACTTTTTTCTAGTACTAAAAACAAAATACAAGTTGTTTCTGTCGAATCATGGCTAAACTTTTTAATATATGAAATTTGTGCATTAAATCAGTCATATAAAAGGGTACTAACATCTTTTATAGAAACTTACTTAGGTGTGGAGGGCCGAGTAAGAGGTCTTCTGCTCAAAGAGCTGGAGGCAGCCCTTCTTGGAGGTGTAACTTTTGATCCTTTCACATTTTCAGTGCCCTTATAAGGTAAGCTGCTTGGCCTTTGAACATTCCTCGTTCCTTCACTTTCAAGTTGATCCACTCTACTCGTTCTGTGGACAAAATAATATATACTAACATCATGTTTCCTATACTAGGTAATAGAGTCGCTCTACTAAAAAATATACACATAACAATATTTCCTAAAAAAATATACTTACCTATTGCTGGCGATTGGCCTCTTAGCGACCACTCCTTTAACGTTCGCTTTTGGAACCCCGATAGGTGGTGGTTTAGCAATGACAGGTACCTTACTGACAGGAACAGGAATTCCTGAAGGCTTGATAGGAGACGTTATCGGTCTGGGAATTCTAGACTTTGTATGTGTGGGCGATGGAGGAGGAGATTCTGATTCGGAGTTTTGCACTGACAGCATCTCCCATTTTTGCTGTAGTTTCCTGTAACATCAGATATGAAGAAATCTTATTTAGAAGGTTGATACTCAAGCTTCACCCGTAATAGTATCAGTATTTTATGAGTTGCGTAGAAGCAAGGTGTTGGTGTTTGGGTTATTTTATAACTATTTTAGAAAATGGATTCATACGTCTTCCTCGTTTAAGTGTAGAACTGATTCAAGATTTTTATATAACAATGCGGATTACACTTGAATTTACACATAATATATTTTTGTTTTTATGCAATATGTATATCTGACCCTAATTTTGTATATTAACTATATCCAGATCGATGACAATTCACTTTTCATTCGTCGTCGTCAAGTCAAAGTGATCATTCAATTACTAGACTATCAAATGCCCTTCGAAACACATGAATTGGAAATAGAAAATATCGGAAGGAATCCATCATATTCGAATCCTGAATTTGAAGGGCATTGGGGGTATCCAGGTACATGTTATGAAGCGTTTTTGTTCATCAGTACCATAACTTACTCGGATCAGTTCTAAATATTTTTTCGACGCATTCAGTTCTGCGCAGTTTTAGTACCATTCCACAGTCTATCCAACCAAGACAGATTGAAACACAACAAACTCGGAGCATGATACACACGTAGTCGTCCAGAAGTAGATGGAGCTTATTAGTACATTCGATATATGGCTCAAACCGACAGCTACTTGACTGTTCACGACGCGACGGTAGCATCATTGCATTTTGGTATTGCCTTGCTTTCGCGATTTTTATTTATAGATTTGATTTAATTAAGATGGTATACAAATTCTTATTTAAATGCTCTGAAAAAATCTAAGCTACTGCGGTATTCGAACCACACACCCTTCTGATTACAGGTCAGACGCTCCATCCAACTGAGCTAAGTAGGCACTCCGCTCACTCTATCTAGAACACACTCCTCTGATAGCAATGTTTCTTCCAAATTTCAAAATGCGCATCGTTCATATCTCCAGATGCAACGCCAGCGTTTGAAACAGTGAATATCTCCAACCGCAGTTACTGTCAGGTTTTGCACCGAACAATGATGGTATCACTAAGTTTGATTTCGGACTTCCATTGTCTATAAAATTTTGAGTATCACGACGTTTCGATTGAAGATAGCACATCAATCGAAACGCCGTGATACTCAAAATTTTATAGACAATGGAAGTCCGAAATCAAACTTTTGATAAATCCACCTTGTCTACAAGTTTCAAACAACATGGTATCACTATTAAGGGACCAAAACAAATGTAGAAATTCTTGAAAAACCGGGACCATTGCGGGATTATAACCAGAACCAATTTTACTCATTCGCCGCATTTGCTATTTTAGTCACCTGCTGACAAGCCGATTTTCTACTTGAACGACACGACTAGATGACGGGAAAAGCCAGCATTACCTGAAACGCTTCCCATTCAACGGCTTCTCATCGGAGAAATTCGAATCAAGCGATTCCGGCTCCTTCTCTTCGTCGATCTTCTTCGTGTCAGTTTCCAGGCTGTCCACGTACTCCTCTTCCTTCAGCAGCTTGTCATAGGCCTGGTAGAGTTTCGAATTCATCGCTATGCCCGACCACCGTTTCTTCACGACGTCGTCATCGCCGAGCTTGAACGACGTCTTGGAGAAGGTATTGGAGTCCACGTAAGACCGCGGCCGCTCCTTCGATTTCGTCGGCGAGGAACTGAGGAGGTCGGGTAGTGCGTTCTCGCCGTACGGGGAGGTGCTCTCAGTACTGCCATATTTTGGCGACGAGAAATGCTTCGGATTGGACGAAGGTGAGTGCTGTAACAAGGAATGCGAGTTACAGGGGTCAAATATTGGGAAAAACCTGATCAAAAGTCATGCAATGAGTTTTGTAGGCTTGTGCACCAGGCTGTATAGTGTGTGTGACTAATTGCCGCTTTAGATAACTCGCAGATATTTTTGTATGGTAGATCAGTTTTAATAACTTCGAATAAATTCGAATCTCACAAAAATATGTCAAATAACAAAGTTAGTATATTTTGTATTTATCCAAAGGTGTCCTTGGATTTGATCTCGACTGAAGGTAATTTTGAAGTGAACGGTTTGGCCTTGAATTGCATGGGGTCAAACTCAAGGGCACCGTCAACGTTGACCGCGCGCTTCAAGGTAATTTTGAGGTAAAATGATTTGACCATCAGATAACAAGAACATTCCTACAGGTTGGTTATTGGATGTCTATTCGACTAGAATCCATTTTAGATAATTATATCTTCAGATACGGTTACCATATTAAAAAATACGATCTCCTGACAAATCTAATGGAAAGTAAAACTCTGTCCACTGACCTTCAGTGAGTAAATCAAAGTTATTTGATTTTAAGTGCTTCCGATAAATTTTCTGAAAATTCCCTACAACTTATAAATCCTAGCGCATTCCTATCAGAACACCAAAATGCGGACTTTTTCGGATATCAAATAACTATATCTCTAGATGACCTTCAGAAATTAAAAATAAAAATACCCAAAATTATATTATATGGACGCAAAACTTTATGCTGTTCCCATTTTCATGGTGGAAAATATAGTCTCATTTTCCTTGTCCTGACCTGGAATCAAAATCCCATATCACCACTAAACGAACGAAGCCAGTTCTGGAGTCCTGAAGCCTTTTTCAAAATACAAAGTGACAAAAATTAAAGTTTTCAAAATTGGAAATACTTGAATGCTGCTATTGTGATATTTGATTTGAATTTACCGACTCAAAAAATTCTTTTTGTGACATCTTCCCATAAAATTTCTCACGCTCACCTTACGCGTAGGACTGGTAACACTGAACGAATCCATCCTCTTGAAGCTCTGATGGAGCAGCTTGAGCTCGAAGAACATATCCAACTGGAAGGGGAGGAAAGCTAGCGACTTCAACGCCGCGATCATTGTGTCCAGTAGAGCCCTGACGTTGGCGCCACCCGTGTAGGCCATGACCATCAACGAATCGCCAGTGTAGTGCTTCTTTAGGATGCTCTCGCGCGTTCGCAGATAGCTCGCCCACGCGTCCAGTGACCTAGAAGTGGACATGGGGGTTTAGATCATATTATCATCAAGTTTCAAGATTCTACTGGTATGTTATTACTAATAGAGAGGAATAATAAAGTATATTGGTCTTTATATATAACCTCCCACAAATGCAGAGAGCCCTTCGGGCTCCACAAGCGCTGTGACAGGATACATGTCAATTCACATTCCTGGCTTTAGGCAGATGCCCGTTCGAGATGTTGAAAGTTAGACCTAATGAGGAGTTCATTGAGCTGTTCATTGGACTGATAACTTTCAGTGTTATTATCTGAGACAACTCAGAGTATTACCAAGGTACAATCCAGAGAATATGTAAAGATTAGCCACTCTCTTTTGATGTTCCAGACTGCGGAGATCCTGTGTAATGTCAGGCGCGCCCAACAGACGTAGGTATCGTTCTTCTCTAGATTTAATCGAGAAGTTCAATGGAGTGCTTTGGAGCGCATCTCCACATACCGGAGGAGTATTCCAATGATGGTCTTCTCTGGATTTTGTAGAGCAAGGCCGGCACTATGATTATGCCAGGACACGTTAATGTTATCTCCCAAGATGAGTCAAGTATTGGGCCATGGATATTTTTTTTCAAAAGCCGTTGACGATGTTGTTTTTGTCCATTTTGAACAGGTCTATAATTGCTGGGGATGCTTTTTATGCCCTTCTTAGGGATGAGTTGCACACGACCGATTTTTCTTCCAGTAGAAAACACGCCCATCGGATATGAGATTTTGAAAGGTTCGCAAATTACTGGTGAACAGTCTGTGGCTCAACGATGGCCGGTCTTTGGTCTGGACCTGTAAAATGCCACCTTTGTAAGATTTTACAATTTTACAAGCAATGGGTAAAATTCCAACTGACGTCCTATGTCCAGGCTATCTTCCCATAATAAAACAACTTTTTTGTATATTATAGAGCGAAATATTCTGAAAAAAATCGAACCTCCCTTACCTGACATTCAACAATCCAAATACAAAAGCATTGAACTTGGTTAGTCCTTCTGAAATGGTATCTTCACTGTTGATTCTCATGACTAAATCATTGAGTGCCTTGGTGAGTGGACCCTGTTGAGAAGAGGCTTCCACAACTTGCCATACCGAATTTGTGATTGCACCAAAACTGGTCTCCAGGCATGGCTTCAGGCCGTCGCTGAGCACCTAGAATGTTTAAGATTGTAGGTGCACTGAGTTCAAAATTAAAGATATTATATTAATCGAAACACAATTTATATTGATAATGGAATTCGAAGTGACACTTGAAAATCTGACAGTGCGACGATGATTTAAATATAAAATGAAACGCGTTAAAAGAGTTTTAATTGTGAAACCGTGTGTTAAATACACGATGATTATTTTATCTGCATGATGGTAGAGTTTCACCACGTATGAGCATCTAGAATCTACATAAAAAGAAAGTATTATACTTACCGCATAAACAGCTGGACACAAAACGTTGAGGGCCAGCTTAGCGCATGCAGGATTGGCTCCCAGTGCATTCAGATCCGTTTGATTGGTTGCTGGTGAGAAATGCACCATGATCTGTTCCACCGCGTCAGCTACGGCATTGATAAGCGATCGCTTCTGTGCTAAAATGTCCGAAAACGAGGTCTTGACAGTGTGGATGGGCGTCGTTTGAGGACTCGAATAGTTTGGGCTATTCTCATTTTCCTCGTTGATTGTTGTGTCTATCAGAGTTTTCGGCTGGAACAAAAATTGGAAACGGGGTCAAACGGATTGTTGGTTATCTTCCACTGCAATTTAAAAATGAGTTTCCATATGCACATCCATCTATATTATGCGTATTGGTATTAATGGGAAAATTATGATAAAGTTAAAATAATTACAATCGGCCAAAATAAACAAGAGAAACAGCCTTTAACGTTTGAAAAATGTTTGGAGACTCCCCAAGAATTCATTTAAGTTCAATCTTTCAATCAATTATACACAAGATTTGGTGTGACATACTAATAACTCCTAGCTTCATATGAAGACCAACCTGGTAGTTCTTCTGATGCAAAAATGCAGACACATTCGGCGAATTGTTGGGTGGAATAAACTGTTTTGCTACATCGAGATGCTGTTTCGTAGCAGCGCCCTTCTCAGCAAAGCTGACGCATTTTTTGCCGCAACTATCTTGATTTATTTTCAGTGATAGGAACTTGCTAACGTAAGAACGCAAATGGAGGAGACTATCTTCCAGATGGTCCTGTTCATGGTCTGACGATGTTGACAGGCGACTCAGTTTCAAGAACTCGTCTAGTTGCGCCATCTACACGGAAAATTTTGATGATTAACATGTTTTTATAGAACTTTGGAGGAATGATTGATTTTATCATATGTTTCAACTATAGCTTGGTATCGCTTGAATCAGAATTCATTGCCGAATATTATATTCAAATCCGAAATACCAAAAAGGAAAAAAATATTTAAATTTATTGTGTAAATCTGCAGTATGTTTAAATACATATACACTAAACTCTGATCACAGAAATTAAATTTAGGAATTTATAAAGGTTCTGGAATCACCATAAAAATTAGAGCTACGACTTGATACGCCCTAAATTAATCATATTGGAGGAAACGTTTGTCACTTTAAATTTATTTATCTTCTCCTGAAACTTTGCGGAGTACGTTCAAAAATCATTAAGAGCTAAAGAAATACAAAAAGACATTGACTAGTGGCATTATGTGAAATTTGTTTTCTCCAGCATACCTCCTGTGTTTGTGCATGTGAAGTAACAGTAGTATTGATTTCCAAAAAACTATAATATAAAATACATTATGAAATTGGCTACTGTTTGAACACGGCCAATGTTTATAAATATATTGATTATTTTCATAGCCAGTCTGGCTATGATTTAAAATATTATATAGATGTGAATTACCTCTTCAGCATAAAATTTTTGTGCAGTGACATCTTCTAAGTGATCATCCAAACTGCTGCTAGATGTACCAGCATCTACGCCCTCATCTTCTGTCTCGGATAGCCTTTTGTTTCTTTGGTAGAATTTCTTGTGCTCAAGATCTTCTTGACCGTCCTCATTGTTTTCACACATGCCGTATCTAGAAAAGTATTCGTAGAAATGTATAAATGAACAACCATTTAAGTTTGTTGGCTCCAAGCTTCCATTGTATTATTTTGTATTATTTTCCAAAGTCCATCGTATGTGACAATTGAAAGCGGTGATTGATTGCAGAGAATTTGAGCCAAGCAATGGGGCATAATTTTTCACTACTCCCGCTAGTGAAACTTCTTTATATGTGATTACATTAGAAGTATCAGTAATTGAGTAAACAAACAATTATATCGGATGTTATAATTAACCAAGATCAAAAAAATGAAAAAAATTGCCAACAAGAATATCCTACGACCAGACTAAAAGCAAAACGCAGGATTAAACTTTTCTGGCAGTTTTTTATTTTTTACTCACTGTAAGAAACAAGTTAATGGAATAATAACGAATGATAATCCGGGTATTATCTGATTTCACTCACGTATTTTTTATGTACCAATGCAAACAGAGCATTCACACTGGATGCTATTAAGCAATTCAATTGTGGTATTGCCAGACATGAAGAGAACAGTTATTTATAGACACGTCACCTACTTACGATTTAAATAGACTGTGCGAAATATTGCTGCCCACGCCAAAAGACGAATAAAACCGCACAAAACATCATTTTTGGATCTTTTGTGCGGTTTTATTCTGATGCTGCTTTTATACTTTTTGGTGGGTAAGCGCTGCTGTATCATCCCAGTTTAAATACAGTATATCGCTGTTGTATTTTATTGGCTGCCATATGGGTTTTAAATAACTGAATAAGTATACTACATAATTGTATTTCGAAATTAAGGTTAATGTGAGTCAGTTTTTGTACGACCAGTATTTCTTCATCACTTCTCCGATATTCCGATTTACCCTTATGTTTTGAGTTGTAACTCTGGGTGGATTAACCGATAAATATGTAGTGACTTCACCCAACAATAATGCCAGGATCCACCCCCTATTCATGTATAGGTTTCAGGGGATCCATATTCAAGTGATTAGTTCAAATTTACAAGAAATTCCAAATGTTAATGTAATTACATCACTTAATATCCTCACCTCTTCTGATTGTCCGATATCTTTTCAATAGCCCGTCTGAGAATCCCCCTTGAAAGGGGCGCTGTAGTCCTGTTAGGTTGCTGCTGTTGCGAAGGAGCTGTTGTCACTGTCATACTTCTTTGTCTGTCACTATTCACCAGGCTGGCATCAGAGCTGGTCACGCTGTCGTAACGGTACACGAACAGAGGGTTTAGGTTTGTAGCCGGTAACGGACTTCCCTGAAAGAGGTGATAAAACTAAATGATCTACTATGATATTCTAATATGGATGACCAATTTCAACAAATGTTCAAGTTAGTAGAAGGATTCACTCATGACATATGTATCCAATTCAAACTGTTCGTACTATAAATATATCTAGGAGTGAAATACAACGGGGTGTGTACAAGATATAATGCTATCTGAATATTGAGGCTTTGGATATGAATGAGACATTTCAATTTAGTTCACTTCTTTGATAATAGCTTCGCCTCCACTAAATCGATTTTTAAAAACAAAAGGTTTTTCGCCCGTGTCATACTAGAAACCTAACGTCAAATCATAATAAAAAAAACAGTACAGTGCCTGTCTGACAAACCGACGGAAATCAGACACTGTTTTTTTCTGTATATGCCATGTCACGCCAATTGGCGTGGAAATTAAAATTACGGTGTAATGATAAAATTAGCTGCGAAACGAAAGATACAGTGAAATCCAAATATTAAATCAAAAAGATAGCATTTATTTTTTGCTACTAGCTTGATTTCTCAGAACTACAGAAAATCTCAAAGTAAAGCCTTTACTTTATGATAACCTCATACCTGATTATAAAACGAGGACATTAAACTGGCTACCAAATTATAAAGACTCAACAATTTTAAAAGGAGCACAGCTAGACGTGCTTTTGTATCGATATAGGATAGAGGGTTCAGATAAATTGGCAGCAACGGGTGAATGCAAAATACGACACAATCAATACCCTCCCCTCCATCTTATGCCGTGTCATTTCGGTGAATATATTCGAATGCCAGTATCGTTGTATCATGCCCAAAAGTTCAAGTGCTGCTATGGATTTGTGAAAAATGTGCTAATATTTCTATACACTAAGTGCCGGTTGACCGCCTGCCAGTCAAGTCCACGAATTATACTCGTAGAAACCAGAGTTCAGATATGGAAGGTTGGCATTTCTACCAAAATCAATTTTGTTTTAATACCGTAATTTAAAAATCAATCGGAAAACATATGAGTAGTACTTTGCTATTAAAAACTATTTCAGTATGTGCATGTATGGGCAATTAAACTATGTTGAACCTATGTTGAAAAAGTTATTTTTTGGAAACTCGTATAAATCAGTAAGTAGATCAGTAATAGAGTGACGTTACGTTTGATCATAACCATCATGTTTCAGCGATCAAAATAACGTATTTACAAAAATAGAGTCAAGTAGACTGATTTTGTACTTCCCACGACGTAATAATACAAAGGAATGCATCCAATGGATGCGTCGGACCTCATGAAGAACCTCCACAGTCGGGAACATCGAAAAAGAGTGGCTGACCTGGTCGATGAAATCTTATTCTTAATAAAATTTGTTAGCACCGATATCTAGGAGACTAGTCGTTATCTGTAATGTCCATCATAGCTATAATCTAATGTGATAAAATCGCAGAACTTGCATACTTTGTTTAAAATTAGTTTGGTGACATTGCAACTGATCTAAAAATCCCTTAATGTAATGTTTTTAATTGCCCGACTAGTCAACAAGGATTCGAGAAATATAACGATGCAACACCATTTGGAGAATCAAAGTACCAGTCCAACTTCGAAGAATTGTGGTTGTCGCATTCCCCAATTTATATCACTAGTTTGGATATAACGTTTACAGAAATTGAATTTGGGATTTAGAAAAGTAAACCCCTATTTAATGTTTCTGACTATATTCCGAATGGATCAGAAACGTGTGAATATCTAAACATGTATTATTTTTCTTTCTGGTACTGGTCAGACAGACATTCACGAGATAAGTTTCGGAAGATGTATCTTGGATACTGTTCAAACATGTTGAACTTCCCAAAACAACTTTCATCTAGAATTAGAATATTTGAGAAGTAAAAACTCTAGCAAAGAGTTTCACCTTCCGGGATGAAAGGCAATAGGCAATATAATTTTTCTTAATTTTACGATAACACACAATTTCTTCATAATAGCGTGATAATAATGTTATTCATGAAATTCGTCTCGACTAAAGAGAAATACTGCTCAATCTTACTACTCCTGCCCGTTGATTAAAACTAGATATGACTATTCAATAAACTTTACTAACGTTTCGATTGCCCCGACCATGCTAAGTGAGATGCATGCATCCGAACAGGAAACCACAGGATATGTATCAGAAGTTACATTCAAATTGTAAAATTTACCTGTGAATCAGTAAGGATTGTAGAAGAGCCTCTGTATCCCGAACTAGGCTGAGTGCCACTACTGGAACTCGACGAGTGTATCTCACAGCTCAGCGGTCGTCTCCTCGTGAATCTCCCGTGGGCAAGTGACTGCCTCTCTCTTCGCACCTCCTCAGATATCTCCGGCAAATCGGACAGGATCTTCTTGTATTCTTGAGGCAGCAAGAAGTTCAACGACTCCCAGTCTTTGACGTGATTTAGGCCTTTGCGCTTCAGGTTCTCGATGTCCGTACAGCTGAAAGGGCGTTTCTTGGGTGGAATACTGGGCGGTTTCTGAGGCATCAACAGCAATTTGGATATGTTGTCTTCTTTCTCTTTCAAAAAGTCAAGATTGGGCAGGACGTAATTAGGATATAATACGTAGACGGGTCTTTCAGATTCGCCTTCCTTCTGCAACTTTTTCAGAAACGAGGTTTCGATCACTTTGACAGGCGGACGTCGAGCAGCACAGTACACCTGAAAAAGATCTTAAACTCAAAACCAGAAAAAAAGTTATACCAAGTTACTGATAGTGTTAATACATTGATCGAAAAATAGTTTACCTTCTTTAAATTTAAAGTGATCTACAATAACGATATGGGGTACTGAATAGTTTGACACAGCTACAACAAATACTACACAGAATTCCCACTTGTCGATCTTTTTTTTTTGTTTTAATCTGTCTCTGAAGATGCTAACGTAGTGAGTGAACTACGTGCCAAATATTTTTTTTAATGGTTTGCCGAGTGATGAAACTGTGTAGTGTTTACTATAACGATGTCAAAACAAACAAATATGATTAAAAAAAAATTCTGCCTACTCGGCACTTCAACTACTATAACTACCTTGCTAGTATTTTTCAAATTGTTGATATCCGAAAACGACGACGTTTGAATACTCCTATTGACCAGTTCGTTCCTGCAACGCTTATTCTCAGCATTGAAGGTGTCGTTGCCGTTATCTTTCTCCAAACTCCCAACAGAAATACACTCGGACAACTGCTCTACAGATTCACTGCCTGACATTTCTTCTTCCGTTTCTTCTGTGATCTGTCCATGTTCTCTGAAACTGCCGTCGTTAGTCCCGTTTTCGCTGCCATTTTTGGCGTCTTTCGACCCAGCACTGCTTTCTACCGACTGACAATTTTCTGAGGAAGATAGTTGGTCCATTGTGGTTGACATTCCTGGAAGATATTCCAAAAAATGCAATAATACTATCAGAATTTGTAGAAAGAAGTTTAAAGCCAACATAACTAAGTATTAAAGCTGTTGAAACTCGGTCAGCGACAATTATTCACACTAAGTGTTCAGTGAACGCAAGAAATACACTGTTTACACGTCTCTTAAATATTGATTTCTTCGAAAATAGCGGCAGGCAAAAGAGCCTTACATTAAAATTCCATTACGTTTATCTCGATTGTTTTTATACACGATGTTCATAAATATCACGTTTTCCTAACATGTGACCCAAAGATTGTTTATAGATACTTTTGAATTTAAAAGCACAAATAACAAATTCACTTGAATCATAAATACTGAAACGGTCCCACGAATGTGCGCTAGAAACAGGGATGAGATTATTTACTTTACCTTTCCTAAAAGAGGGTGATTATGGTGGCTCATTTAACATGTGTTAATGATTCAGATTATAATTTATACTATTTTGATTAGCTCTCATTTTTTCAATCCAAAAAGCAGATTTTCAACGGATCACCTAAGTAATGAGGTATGTCTATTGACATAGTTCTGAGTTCTGAGTCCAAGCCAACAAAAAAAAATATATATTGAAAACTGTACATATGAATCGATTTATACTTTAAGAATCCGCTTAATTATTCTATATTATTTTAACTATGTGAACAGACAATTTGTACTATGATGCACAAAAACTTCAGTTGGTGAAATGATAAATTTCAAAGTATCAAAATATGAGAATTGTCTTAATCTAACAAATTCTCAATAAAGTAACTAGAACTGTATAAAATCGTATTTACAATATTCATAGCTTCCTCAAAAGAGTTGCAATAATTGATGCACTTACCTTCGGCACTCATACTTTTCTGTTTCATGAACAGTTTGACTAGACTGAAATTTGGTTGTTTGTTGCTTTCGATATTGCTGACATCGACTGAGGTCGCCATTTCTGACATGCTGGCGCTATTGCTATGATTCAGGTGGTGCTGGATGTTAAACACTTTCACGGGCTTCATTTTAACGGTGTTTTCAGTCTGGAAAGAGTAAACTCGTAAAAATGTAATTATGGGAACATTTGTGAATGATGTAAATAATGTCCGAAATGATAATTGGCGTTTTACTACACGAACCGAAGTGAAAAGTGTTTTTTGATATAGCCGTCTGTCAAGATTCTTCAAATTCGAGGGCACGGATTTTTGCACGAATTTCTATGCAGTGTGGAGTATTACTTACCGCACTAGAGTTTGCGCTCTTTAACTTTTGTTTATAAAGATTTGGCAAACTTTGACTCTTTAACACTGTTTCGTTGAGCATCAAACTGTTCTCTCCTTCAGCTGAATTGTTGTTGTTGCCCGATGGCTGCCTTCTAAGATGATCTTCGCTCGACCTTTTCTTTAACTTGCTCCATGTTGTGAAACTGCTAGAGTCAGACTGCGTCATTTCTGAGTGTTTTTCTTTTGGATTTTTGTTCGACCAGCAGGTACTATCTATATTCTGAGAATTTCCACTTTTATCTGGAAATGGAAGAAAATTCCATTAATCGTTATGACATCCAAAAAATTCCTAAAATAATTTTAAGCGTATAACGAAGCTAGGAAACATTTTTCATTGAATTTAAATTACGGAAACTATACTGGTGTTGAATACCCACCAGTGCCATGATAATCACTATCCTCTGAATACATCGTCATTGACCCTTCGAAAGCGATGGTGTAATTGTCCTTGTTGGCCTGGCAGGTAAGCATCATGTCGTGGAGGTCGCAGTCCAAGGAGTCGACGCTGAAGTTGACAGGCATGGGCGCCTCCCGTACGGGGCTGAACAGCAGCTCCGACTTGCAAATGGACATCGAGTTGGAGTTGACCGAGCCGCCGTGGGAGGAGCTGCTGTGCGGCGCGCTGAGCGAGCTCTCCAGGTCGAACTTCTCCATCACAGAGCCGGACATGCTTGCGTAACATTCTCCCTGTCTGTTGTTCTGTGGAGGAGAAAATTGAAATGGAGTTAAGGTGTTTCTTTCATGGCACCCATTTTGTGTAGATTTGCATCAAATTTGTTGTTATGACAATGAAACGATGATGGGACAAGTATACAAAGTGCTGCCCCCCTCTGTAGGTCCAGTCATGATTGGTGATACGGAATTCTGACCGTAAATAATGGAAGAGCACTACTCTTTCCGCAAACTTCCTTTTTCAGAACCAACCTTTGAACCGCACATAATGTTATAGTCTTTGAGAAAAACAACAGCAACTGTCAAGCGAGATTCAAGCTATGTTGGTCTGAACGCTGAGAGTATAGAAGTGGGTGAGAAGGCAAGAAGTTAGAAAGAGAAAGGGAACACACTATTGCCGCTGCGTGCGGCGTTTTGCTAGTATGAACATAAGGACGATCTAATAACGTGGCTATTAGAAAAACTATTTTAAGTAGTTAATAACTTTCTTATAATTTTTATAAAAAAACATTATTTGCAAATATATCAACTATTCTGAAATTTCGTTGACTTTCCTGGATATGTTTATATTCCAAACCAAA
This sequence comes from Bruchidius siliquastri, assembly GCA_949316355.1. Lineage (NCBI taxonomy): Eukaryota > Metazoa > Arthropoda > Insecta > Coleoptera > Chrysomelidae > Bruchidius > Bruchidius siliquastri. The sequence goes on along the minus strand of OX438533.1, from coordinate 35,774,599 downwards.
TGTGTCTTCAAGAAAAATTACTTTGTATCATTACAGCGTGGGAAGTACAGAGTGTATCTACTTGACTGTAGATATAAAAAATATGAAGTAATGTTTTGTTCGCTTTAACTGATCTTAGAACCCCTAAAAAAGTGTTTTAAGTAAAATCCTCGACATGGCTGGAAACCTTAGTAATATTCAGATATTATATTTCAATTTTTTTTAGAATTTAAACTTGCAAAATTTATTCGAACGACAATACTTCAAATTTGTGAACGTTATTTATCTCAGATACTTCTTGATTAACAGGATTACATTCAAGTGTAGCGGAAGACAGAATAAATTTCTTACAGTATAAATAGAATCTTTATTAATTGCCTGTCAGATTTGTTTCCATGTTTATTATACAATTCAGCTTTATTTTGTATTATTTTCATTCACGACACCCACTCCGTCTACCGATTTGGAATCACTTCAAGTAGACAGGTTTTAATCAAATGTCCTTATTAAAAAGTGGTCGTAATTAGCGAATACAAAATGAATCTAAAAATACAGCATGAGGTTTATTCACATTCAATATTCGATGAATATACATCACAAACAAAGTATATTCTGGAAATTATATGCATGAATTCCAATGAACATTATATGTAAATCTACATAGATGGTGGAACCAAGGAGCTGGAACATGCCACCGATTTTCAGACGTTGTAACGCCTTTCGAACAAAACTGATAGTGAGCGATATTGTTAAAAAAACACAGTGTACGAATATAGTGAATATAGTGAAATAACTTTTTCAATCATTTACCAGATCACTTTGCAATTTTATAGGTTAGGAACCGTATTAGAAAAGGATGCGGATCTGATGTGCAGCACTAATATTTAAGCGTGTCGATAAATAAGATGAAATTGTTTTTGTTCTCAATACAATGAGCCGCCCACTGGTGAGAACTTACAAAACAAGGCTCGTAGAATTGGATGTATTCATATCATTTATTCAACAAATATGGATTGCATAGTTTTAGAGAAAACGAAAAACATGGAGACGCGACAGTTAATGCAAACAAGTCGTTATCCGCATTCAGCTTGGCATATTGAGAAAACATCTATTTTTTGCTGTGAAAACTGGAAATACCACCAGGATCATTATTTATGTATACATGCAACACCTTAAAGGCCTGAAGAAATTATTCAATACCAGAGATACTTTGATTGCCAGTGTGAATGGACGAGATGCATTCCTTCGCCATTTCTGTAATTGCTCACTTCACTACCATGTTAGTCTCAGTACGAGGGTCACGCTGGAAGTCTTTAGATACAGAAAAACTACAAGGTTTTTTCAAAAAACTTTATTCTGTTTTTTCCTGACCTGCAGTGCAATTACTATGTTCTTCAAATCTCTGTAATCTTTCGGGCAGTGAAAAACATTTTAATCGATTTTCTACCACTTGAAATCATACTAAATTAAAAAACCAAGTATGCATCAATACGCCTATCAATGTTCTTCACATCATTCGCAGCCTTGATGAACATCACAAGAAATGATCAGACGTGAAATATACGTACTACCAAAATACAGAGATTTAATTTTAGCATATCTACAAGGGGGTCATTCAAAATTATGACTCCATTATATGGGAGAATTATACCCATATATGTATACCATCATTGATCTCATAGTTGAATCATTAAATGATATCTAGGTGAGATCACAATGAAAACTGAGGAATCAGCAACGCTTTGCGTTAACTTCATAGTTAACCATTTATGTTATTTGAGCACCTACCTCTTGGCTCAAGTGGTCAGTGCATAAAGGCGGCAGATTGGTGAGGAGGGCATGTATGTCTTCAGTTTTGAAGCTTTCCATGTCGGCCTCTGCAAGATTCGCGTCCATGTTTTTCGAAAAGATATCGTAGTAGATGACGTCGCCAGCGTCGTATGTTTCGGGTAAGGACAGAATGCTGGTGTGGTGATTTGTGCTGCCATCTCTGTATCTGAAACAAAAAGAATTCTTGTTCAATAGCTCAAGTAGAGAACAGATTCTAGACTAGACTAGACTATGGACATAAGATACTCATGCCATCTGTTCATACCACATCTTATTTGTTAGCATACTTTGCGATTAGCTGATATTTTAAAGACTTTTCATTTGTGCAGTGATCATATTCCTTAACCGGTGTTTTAGGGGTGTGATTTTAAGATAAATTCAAAGTTTTGACGTATTAGTAGTGCTGCGCTGAAAATGGAGATCATAGCCTATAGTCGAAATTATTTCAAAAAGTCACATTATACCATATAAGCAACTGAAAATGAAACGAAAAATTCGTGCGTAATTTCAACACATTTCACTTTATCTATAGTCTGGGTGAATGTTTTTGAAATAAAAAAAACGCCTTGCAGATTTACGACTTGTCTATTTGTGAAGCCTACTACAAAATTAAATGAATTCACTTCTAGTGTTTCTGTAGATACCGTTTCACGTAGTACATAGATGATTCTTTCAGATACATTATTAATGAATCATGTCCAGAATGAGACTTTTTGAATATGACAGTGCAAGACTTGCTTCGAGACAGAAAACAACTAGCACTGCACAAGTTGTGGATGTCAAAATGCGAAAAAAAATGTGTAGTGTTATATATTTCGCTCGTTTCCTTTTCAATAAGCCCTCAATTGACAAACTAGCAAAAATTGGAACTCACTTCTTTCTCATTCTCACACAAAGCACTGCTAATGTACAAATAAACCTCGAAAACGTATCTACGTAGATAAAGCCGGTCGTAGATAATATTATATGCCCTATAAAAGAGAATTCAATTATCTCCAATGCGAGACATAATCTATTTATATAAAAATAAAACTCTAAGAGCCATTCTACACTTCACGTTCCACGCCCCAACAGGACATTTTCCTTAGGCATCTGATTTTATTTAGCATGATAAGATACTACTGCTTAGACTTGATCGAATTTGAACGATGTGATGTGGATCTATAGATGAAATCATTATTTTCGATTTAATAAAACCGTATGATACATCATAACCTGATTTTTTATCAGATAAAGATAAAACTTATTTTTTGTGAACTTGCTGAATAGGATGTCAACTACTGACCCGATGATCATATCAAAATACGACTTTACTCACGATGGAAATGATACTGCATTGAAAAATAAACCTTAGCTTATTGAGTTTATTCACCTCGGCCAACTGCAGCCATGAGCTTAGGATTTACATATGAATCATCACATTCGATATTCAAATTACGGTTTTGTATAACTTCTTGTGTTCAGATTTTCAGATTGCCTATAGCAACTGCTACCAATGAAAGTACCTTCGCGCGAGGTAAAAATACCTCGGCGCTTCTGCCTGCCAAAATATTTCTATTGTTTTGTTTTCTGTAGCATCAATCTTCTTACACATGCTTGACCTTCAATGATGCTAGTGCGCCAAAATATCGTTGTGGTGCGCAGGAAAAAGGGTTTAAGAGGTGCTTGAAGTTTAATACAAATTCAATACAGGTTGCACAACATTGAATGAAGTATAAATATACCAAAATAGAAGTCATTCAATCATTGGTTTGTTTCGATCTACACCTTGAGTAGGACGTTAGGAGGTTGTGTTTGTCTTTCATGTGGAGTGGTTTCAGTTTCACCAAGAGTTTGATCAGATTTCAGGAGGGTTGAAAGAATTGAAGTAATTATGGGAAATAATAAGAATTTCGGAATACTCGAAAATGTGAGGTTTCAGAATAGTTACATCCAAGGGATCATTTTCAATAAAAATATACTCAAAAATTGAAAATATACAAAATACCGTTCAACCTGATTGAAGGAATAAGTGAGAACGACTATGAAGTAAATCAATATCAAATATGTTGTAGTTTTACACTGAAAATATCTTAAAACATGAAGTCTTTTTAATTATTAAGCATTTTAACTGGTTACGGATATTCAATCTCAATGATATATAAAACGTTGATTATCCTATTAGTAATATACTAATTAATAATATTAATGAATATCATTTTAGCAACAAATATTAATTGTTTAAACAACTTGAACACGATTTTCTTCGAAATAAGGAATCCTAAAGGCGTTAAAAAATTATGGGACTGTAACCAAAATTGCTTCCAAACACTAAAGCAACATAAATTCGTAACAAGTCATCAAACATCTGGTTTTTATAGTTGCATAGTTGTGGTTGATTTATTACAATAACCTTCAGATTACATCTGGAATTGGAGCATAGATATGTACAGAACAGGAATATACTCATGATGTTCTGTTAATATTAACCTTTAATCGTTCATTGCCCATGGAAATCAATACTCTTCTAAAATTTAGATCAGAGATGAAACTTTGATTGGATCTTGCGATTTTTTTTGCCACTCATGTTTGTCGGTCTATAATATAGATGATATGATCAACACTCATCTCATAGCGTCGCGCGCTATGGCGCAGCCCATTGGAAACTTACGAAGTCAAAGGTCCTAACACTTAAATCAGTTCATCGTTGTTGATGGATGTCGTAAAGGACATCTGTCGCCGCTTCAAGGCAATCCAAGTGTTACGACCTTTGACTTCGCAAGTTGCCAATGAGCAGCGTCATAGAGGGCGAGACTTGGAGATGAGTGTTGATGTTGCTATCACACCCTTGAATGGGTTACGTATATGCCTCCCGATTGCACTCTACAGTTAGACCGCGAGGCTATACTGACGAGTCTAGGCTAGAGACGAAAATGCATGTCTATAGCAGGTCTGATGCATAGTGGAGAGCATACGATGAAATTTGATTATTTAAAAATCGCGCATTGGGCAGTAAGGCACAAAAATACAAAAATGGTACTTAACTTTCCTAAACTTAAAATTTAGATTTCAGTCACGTTTCAGTAATTCCTGTTAAAAAAATGGAGTTGGATATGAACTTTCTTCTTAATTCTTAATTAAAATTTTTAATAGTTCTACGTTTATGTATGGATAGATTAGACTCGAGTCAATCTGCCATCCACAGTTCACAATATGTACAAATTCTGGAAAATGTTACATTTTATATTATCTGTTCGAATTTCTCGAAAAATTTAATACTATTCAGTCAGCTAAAACTTAACTTCATTAACGAAGGTATGTTATAAATTTTCTCACGATGCGGTGTAACATAACACCTTAATCATAGTGTTCGAGAATTCTAGCCCACGCAAAATTCCTGGGATCTGTAATCGCAAAACCGGAAACGGCTTGAAAACAATAATCAAGCTGTTCACTGAAAAACGACAACAGCTCTTCTGCTTTCACTCTTCGGGGTAATAAAAATGTGAATTATGATAAAATATCACGCTCAATTATTTCTCAGCAATTGATTTGAGAATTTAAATGAATTTATCGACTGTGATCAAACATTAGCGACATATCGAAATTGAGTTTTACTTTCATTTATGATTATCACAAATTCCACACCATTGTTGTATATGATCAATGAATGGGCGTAGAAAAGGGAAATTGCCTAGTCTGGCGTATAATTGAAACATTACTAACGTTTCTGTTGAAAGCATTATGTATTAAGCATTGTAACTGACGTCTCACCTTCTCCCAAAAAACCTGTTTATTTTGTGATATTGGGGGGGGCATGATCCTATGAACCCCCTTTGTATACTCTTCACCCATAAGACCTATAGACTCAAATATAATCGGGGGCATTTATTTAGAACCCCTGACCCATCAATTCGATTTGATTGTTTGCACTTACTATTGTTTTCCATGAATAATGGATATTAATATTGAACAAAAACATTTGCATAATCATTCCGTATTTCAATGATCGATCGTTGGCGAAAGTTTTCGACATCGGACACCGCGTCGGTGGATTTAAATACTGAGAAATTTCAATTCTAGTATAGTTCCGCAATGATTTGATAATAATCAACGTAGCAAAAACATAAGGACAATAACGGAAATCATGTTAACATTATTAGTTGCATTTTTAAACTCACCCTCTATCAAATTTCCATTTTTCCACTTCACGTATTCTCCACGGTTTGCCAGTTTCACACATACCGTTTAACTGATCACTATCTCAAATTCCCACAAAACATTATGTGGAGTATGATTAGTAGAGTGATTGTGTGAATCATGATACTTGATAATTTTATTTTCGCACCATAAACAACAATATTATTTGTTTAGTGAAATATAAGGAATAGTAGGTACGTCTGATCAAATTCTTTTAATTTGTTTTGTGAATGAAAAATTGATATCGAATCTGATCTCGAATCTAGTGTTCTTATATCCGCCCTTTATATGTGTTTTAAATATTCTCCAATCTTTTCTACATAATTTCGGATAATATATCTACTTTTTCGCTTACTCTATTTGCACTTGGCTTGAAAAAGCCCTAATTTCTCTAACAATGTCTTTAAAAAGTGAATTAGATTTTAAAAATATACTCGTCGTGGAATGGAAAGTTAATTTTTTTAAATCGTTTGTTCATTATACACATACGTACGAATTAAAATTGAATTTGAATATATAATGACCTTAGTATTTACAATTATAATAAATTTATTAACTACATTTACTTACTCCAAGATAAGCGTTCAGCAAAATTTGACCTTTTTGGATTCATTTTTGAGGGCACTCATACGTTCGCTGTATCTTGTTGAAAATAAAAATATTTTAGATAACTGACCTATATCATTCCGTTATTGATCTCGACGGTGTTACACATAACACATTAAATTAATACATTCTGCAAATTGGATATAACTATACATTTTTATACCAGTGCAGCCCCATTAACCCTGTTTCATATTATATAAGTGCGCTATAAATTGAAAGCATGACGACATATAAAAACAACATACAACAGAGTAAAAGACTGTAGTGGTATCTTCTACCACCATTTGTAATCCACTCATTCTATACTGATGAGCGTCTAGGCTAAGACCGAAACATACTGTAGCTTACCCGTAATCGAGGAACCACTGGTAATCCGAGTTGTCTTGTATGAAGTCGACATCCTGCATTGAAGTGTTGCTAAGGTAGCTCACGGATCCATGGTGGTTGCTGTTGCAGTCGGAGTCGGGACTACCCCGAACTATGCCCAATTCGGTCATCCCTTTACCTGAAATCAAATCACAAGGGCTATCAGCTTCTGAGAGCTTCTCAAAAGGGGCAGTAACGCTCTGTTGCGGGTGCTCAAGTTTTTTCACAATGCCCAAACATGACTGGATACGAGAAGCAAGATAAAAATAGTTTTTAACATTTGAAGGTGTTTGCAGTATGTATAAAGTCGAGAAACATTATAAACTTGTAGACCTAGCCCCAAAAAAATCTGATCGATTATGCGCAAAAATGGTCGCTAACACTCAAATATATCAACTGATAACTCGAACCCCTAACTAAATTTTGGAAATATTGAAAATTACAGAATTGGCAGAAACAATATTTTTTAAATTCAATTTTGATTATCAAAAGTTAGCTCTAAAATACGATTGTCATTTCTAAACTGATACCCTTGCGTGGCAAATACGGCGTCAACCTAATTGACGCCATTTTTTGAAGTCTATTATAGACCTCATAGTAGGAAAACATAAAATCTGTCGACATTCATACAATTAGCTTGAATAAAACAGAAACGAGCTTGTTTTGGAGGTTTGAAGAAATAATACATTAGATTATTCCTTTTGAAAACGAGTCCTCACCATAGGCCCAGGCCTAAATACACAAAAACAAATCCAGCCCTTATTCTACATTTACTGATAAAAACGCTTCTTAAACACGTATAAATATCAAGGAAGCTCTCTTCCTGCCCACAACGCATTGACTATCTCCGTGACTTCCTGATAAGACTCTTTGTCAGCATAAAAAAACATTATTTAGGATTCGTATCATATTTTCGCTTTAAGTGAACTCTAGCCAGCACCCTCAAAGATACTCGCAAATTCGATTCCGAATCAACATACATCTTACTTCAGCCGCATGCTTGTACAACACGACACTGAATAATTCAAGTCACATAGAGATCTCCTTCCACCAGTGCCGTAGCTAGAAACTATGGCGCCCAGAGCAAATTCCGTAATTTGCGCCATATTGGACATTAACCCCGGAAAACCTGAGGAGCAAAACAAAATCTTTCCGCCCTTTCGGCCCACGATTTTCCCATGCAGACTGCGCATCAGGCGCGGGCCCCGGTTACCCTGCCATAGCTACGACCCTGCCTTCCACATATAAAAATAATCCATGCGTCTGAGTAACTTGCTAGTCAGCTCGATGAGATCAGCGTAGGCTCATTACCCATGACGTCATAATTCATTGAGTGTTAACGCCCTCTGAGCAATCATCGAGTCGTTACTGAATGGCTGATGTTGGATGACAGATCCGTGAAGTTATGGTTCAGTTGGGATAGACCCACAACAATCATTTGATTTTTTTTCGTCCCAACACTCAATTTTACTTCCCACTCAATCTGGTAATTCTTAACACCTTCTTAACTCGGAAACTGGACGAACAAGCTTTGTAATTGTCTAAAATAGGTTGAGTGGTAACGAAGTTATCGGGAGAAGGGTATTTCAAAGACATTCTATCGTCTGTAGACCACGGCAATTGTTAGTACTTTTCAAAGATAGATGATTATTCACAAATTCGCCTTCTAAACAGATGAAAATGTATGTGTGAACAGTTTTCTTGCGGTAACGTTTCGGGCGGACAATAGCGGTGACATACAGCGATGCCAGGTTTCATAATTTTGCGGGAAATCATGTTTTCGATTAGAATCTCATACTTTAATCATGCATATCTCACGATCTCATCCTTCTGTGTTGCTTGAATTATAACTATAGGAAAAAGGAGAAATCATTTATTTTGCTTAAGTTCTGTTTTTCATTTGGCAGCTAGCAATTGTGGTGATCTAAGCTAGTTAGCTTTTTTCTTAACAGGGGTAATTTGTTTTGTCTGTTTTAACGGATTTTACTATGGATTACTGACAAATGAATGTCAAGTAAGTTGATTATGAAGTTCACGTACAATTATATCAGTTTCTCGACTATTGTGATGTGATTTTGAAACTGCTAATCCGCCTGGAACTAATGTTAGAAATATAGAAAATTTTGAAAACTTGAACGTTTCTGAGATTATAAAATATTTAATTATCTAATGTATGTGAAAATGTAATTGAGAGAAAAATTAAGAAGAAATCGATTAACTAAATTAATGTCTCTTTGAATATTCATCATTTGATTAGATAATTTATTACTTACCATATCAGGATTATAGCTAAACAATTATTATTTATGATATCGACAATATGTGCACAAAATTCGGATCCTGTCAATCAAATAGTTTTTCAGTTAGATGGTTATAAATAAATTCCCGACAATTGATGCTCATCGTTTTTAGACCTATCCGGCATATTTATTTCACACCAAGTTGGTTTCCCGAGTGGTAAAACATCAATCCTGATGAATTTATACTTGAAACTCACATTTTTCAAAGATAAAGATGTTTGAATCTGGTAGTGTTACTGTAACGATATCAATGGTATCATGATAGTTTTATTACTAAATAAACATGTTCCACATAGATAAAAACATCGGTAATTAAGTGAAATCTTCAATGAAATTCGTTGCAGTTATTTTGTCGTATTCAACTTTTTAACGTCAAGTAGGTTGACGCTGTTTTTAATAGCACGTGAAGAAGAAACTCAAACTACTCAAACTACCTAATTTTATGAGAGGCTAAATAGCACTTTAGTATTTTTTTTGTCAGGGAATCAGAGATAAATTCGAGCTCACGTATCCGAAACAAAGGCTTTAAACAGTTCACGCCCATAATAGAATCAAAGAAAACTCGAATACCCCTCGTATTATTGCAGCCCGTATGCCTCTCTTCAGTTCTTTACACTTAACACCCTTTGTTAGTGCAGCTTAGGGAGAGGTATTTCAGATTTTCACTTAATTGAATGAGCGACACGTTATGGGCGTTATATGTTGGAACTTATTTATTTACATTATTTAGAATATTTAATAATAATAATGATGAACTTCAACTTTGAACGATTTCTGAGACTAGACTTGGATAATATAATTCGATTCTAAGAGGAGTCATTGAGTATTTCAAAAATGTTTTCGAGGAAGTCGAACAGATTAACAAAGAGTGATAGTAGATAATTTTTAAAATTTATATAAGTTTAACCAATAATTTAAAACATACCTAATGGAACATATTTGCGGGAAACATTTAGAAAAAACACATAAAAACTTAGTTGTCCTGATTTAGCCCATCAGCTTCTATCAAAAAACAGTGACGGAGCCAGAAGCAGTATGTAAATTGCACAATTTTTACACTGTAAGCGTCAAAAATTTGCACAAACGGCGTATCAACCCGAAAACGCTATGTGCCATTGTATCACATTATCTTAAAAAGCCAACTGCTTATTTTAGGGATTTGGGTGGTCATGACCTTTATGACCCCCGCCCCTTGTTCTCCCCCACTGTTGAGAACATAAAAAAATATAATTTTACTTTTGGCTGACAGTGTAGACACCTATACTTTATATTCCAAAAAAGGAATTACATTATTCAAACGTGCTTGCCCTACTTGCCTGATTTATATAATGTTTTCAAACTTTGCGTAATGGTTATTCTTCATAGCTGCAATCATTTTTGAATATGAGCGCGAGTTTACTTTCCACAGAAATCAGCTGATCAAAAATTAAGTATTCATTACTGTTATTAAAATCGAATTGACCGAATAACAAAAATCAAAAATGTCCTCTAATTTTGACCTCAAGGTAAAGGAAACATGGTCATTACTGTGGCTGCAATTGGCAATAAACGCATAAACAATAATTGAATAAGAAACGACGGTCGACTTTTCTATTTATACAGTCATATGTACATAGACTGAGGTAAAAACCGGAAAACATCTAATACAAACAGCAAGATAAGCATACTTACATTTTCACAAGTGTATTTTCATTATTGTAATCGATTTAGCACGCTGTTCACGCTAAAAAGTGAAATTTTGTTGTTATAATTAGCGAAAAACGATCATCTGTCTCCCGACGCTTAGTCACACGCGCTAAACAAACGACTACCAGTCCCGAGCCAAATAACTACCCAGTGCGAGGTTGCCACATCGTTTTCGATATTTTCCCAGACAAAAAGGCAAAATTTTGTAGCCCCCAATATCAAAATAATTTTTAAACGGATGATGGCTTATTAGAAAATTTTATCAATTTCTTTCGATGCACCCTACAATGCAATTAAATGAAACCTGTTTGTCATAAAGTATGTATTCCAATACGGAACATAAAATATGGAAAAAAGCATGGAACCCCTTAGAAGATGATTTTAAATTTGCGAAACAAACTCTTGATATATACCTACTTATGTTTGTCTGAAACCAGTTTAGTATGGAATTTTTTGACTGAACCTATAAAAGCTCTAATTTTGTATGGGTGGTGAATAGATGGGTATATTCATTATTATTTTTCATAAATATATCCAAAGTTAAGGGCTTTTTATTGTATCTACCATGATTAGTGGGGATAGTACGAAGATCAATAGAAAATACGTGAAACATTAGCAACAACTTCTCTCAGCTACATATTGCATTGCAATTTCTGACAATCATGTACAAATTTGCTATTCGGGATCATCAAGAATAAATACCAGAAAATAACTTACAATCATTCAACATTCTATAACGACTCAAGAGAATATAACTTCAAAAACGTTATCAATAATAATTATGTAAAATTCCCCAAATATAAAGGAAAATCCTCTCATTCCGCAACACTGGCCTGCTTAGGATAGAGAGGGAGAATGCAGAATACGGGGGAAACTAAAAATGAATGCGTAGACAGACGATATGTGCATAGTAATGTTTTAGAAAGCATTTTTTAAAAGCGATGGTTTTTAATTTTTCATTGCACCTGCTAAAAATATACTTAGTGGAACAGCAACAATGTCAAAATTCTAACAACACATAATTATTACATACTCGTATATTGCTGTTATATCTCTACCTCCATGAAACTACTAAAATTTTCAAATAAATAATGACATGAGATGCGTTCCTCTATTAATTTATTTTTGAAGTAAATGTTTCATTTTCTGATATTCTTCATAAATATATCGATACGTCCATATAGATATTTCTTAATCTCGTTCGAAATCAAGTTAATATTTTTTCTCACCAAATCTCTAACAGTATATTTCCAAAAAGGCGGAAGTATTGGCCGACAGGATTTTCTTTAGTTAAAATATCACCTAAATTACAATTTATATTTTTTCAAATTGAACGTACCACAAAAATAAAAATAGCGTATTGTAAACAATTTATAAATGTATCTTGATATGAGATGATGATAATTATTCTTAAAAAACGTTGCTCAGGCACTTGTTTTGCTTCGTACTGTATGAATGTCAATACTTAATTACGACAATCGTTCGTATCTAGGATTCTTTTCAATGAGGGGTGAAAGTTTTGATTTACTACCCCTCAAACTTACAACAGCCTCAAAATTCCAGAAGAATTATTTGAAGACCAAAAAAATTCCATCTTTAACTCCATTATTGTCGCCCTTCAATTTTTGCGCCCCGTCCTCAGGGGCGCTTGCTCGCTAATTCCAGTCTTGAAGATACTGCATTGCATTACAGTCAACGAGTCAGCAAAAAAAGTCAGATTTAGCCCTCTTGACTTTATCTTGTAAAATGTATTTATGCTGCACATTACTAGGAAAAATGAAAGTTGTGCCATTGTTAATGGAAACACGAAACGGAACTAGAAAAAAACCGCGTTAAAAACTCACGAGCAATTTACTCTTACTTAATCCTTGTCACACCGATCTCTCGCTTCTCATGTAGACTGAATACTAAATACCACATTTACAGAAAACTTGCAGCGTGTTTAGAAAACAAACACCCTAGAAAATGGAAATTAACGAAAGCTTCTTATATAAATGTTGAATCAAAATTCAACTACCAGAAAGACATCGAGCTCTTAAAATGGCAGAAAATTCTAAACGTTAGCAAAACGAATTAGTGTTGTCCGCAAAAAATTTGTGCAAAAACTAGCGACTGGGCCAGCCAGGCGGAGTCTCGCCGCCAGACGATGAGAGCATTGTAACAGCTACTCACCAATCCTAATCGACCTTAGCACTTTTTGTTCAGTAGGACGACGCAACGGCCACAAAAGATGAATAAAATGGAGTCCACATCTATTGACCGAGAAATTAACTCATTTGCAGGAAGGACGTTTCCTAGGCCTCTGACAATTTTCTAAAAATACTTTGGGGGGTCAAGAATTGGGTTTTAAGATACGGGGAGGTGAGGGGGAGATCTCAAAAAATTCGGTGTTGGTAGAAGACGTTCTTCCATCTATAAAATGTTGATCCCCTTAATACTAAAAAGAAGTGTATAAATATAATATAGAGATAAATGGGCTTTTGCCCGGTTGCCAAATTTACTCTATCCTGCTTCTATTTGAACTGCTTATACTATACATTACTGCATTCTACATGATTAACGATAATCTGCGGTAATTTCAGCTTACTATATATTTTTATCGAATTTCAGAATTGTTGATCCAGTTAAAGTAAGTTTTAAAAATCTTGGAATTTTTTTAACATAAAAGATTTAATGAAATCTTTATTCCCAAACTGACACCACTGTGGGGGAAAAAATCGTCAAATTACTAGACGCCAATTCTTCCGTAAAATCGTCCAACTCACCTTTCTTCCTCCTGATAAATCGTCTAACCCTCCGCGGCTTTTGCGGACTCTTCGATTTCTCAACACCTGCTACCTTCCCCGATGAATACTCAAAAATCTTCATCATAACGCACAAGAGTACTGCCAACATTTCTGTTCGTAGTTCAAACTAGAATGTCCACGGACATTATTATGCCCTTTTCATTCACTGTCTTTCAATCGCGAGGAAATTACATATATTCTCCAATAGTCTATCTACAGATATGATACGTACTCCTCCAGGTTCTTCTCTTATGTCACGTTTATTTGATTAATTCTTCACATTATAGTAAACAATCATAGAATATGAGAAGATATCACCATAGACTCAATAAAGTTTCACTCAGTACACAGTTTCACGCACCAAAAATTATGTATGTGTACTTACGACATTTTTGTTTGCAAAAAACTCACCCCCGAGCGGGTCAACAACCAAATAAATTTATATTAACATTTTGAGAGCTTGGGAAAATATTATAAAATATAAATGTAATGCATACAAATATGTAGAATAGAATAGTATACCAAATCATGAGTGTCTAAGATTTATCATTTCCAGTAATGATAGCTGTTAATCAGAGGATATGATGTCACAAATAATATTTCAAATGATGATGGCCGTATTTCTTTTGTTACAAGGTGACTCAAATTTGAACTATACATATAATTATGATTATTTTATGACCGGTCACTACTCATGAAAATCAGTAGAAATAATATTCTCCCAATTTTTTTACTATAATTAATATTTGACGTATAAGCATCATAATGCTTGTAAAAATACTTTACAATTTTTTTTAATTCATAGCAGGCCCCAACAAACGTAGGGAGCTATGGCTATTCAACCGGAAGAGGGATTCACTCCACTTGTTAGTAGGGATCCTCACAGGTCACTGCAGATTGAACAGGCACCTGACACTCGTAGGAGTGGTGAAGACCCAATCTGTCAGAAGTGTTGGGGGGAGGACGAGACCTCGTTCCACTTCCTGAGCAAGTGTGCCGTCTAGAGCGGTCTTAGGGCTGAGGTGTTCGGCACAGCAGAGTTTGACAGGAAAGAGTGCTACTTAGCGGAATGGTCGGTCATCATGACCCTCATAAAAAGGTCTGGAAGGTTCGACCAGGGAGTTATCATGTCTGCCATAGTTCTAGTGATGGTCTTCAGGGTCGGCAAAAAGGGCCAAAGGTGGCCTACTTGCCAGGTTTTTCCTCCCCATTACTTACTACTACTTACAATTTTTTAAATAAAGTCGCGTTTTGGGGTTTGAAAAATGCATAGTTACTCGTAAATGTTAACTATTATATGACAAAAAATATTAGAAATGTGCTAACAATGAAATAAAATACATATATTTCATAACAAAATGAAAAAAAAACACGTTGCAAAATTAAAATTTGGTTTAAAGCATTGTATTTTTCAGGTATTACCTATTTCATGAAATATAATAAATCAACAAATTCCAAACGTTTCTAACAAATTTTGCGACCATCCTGTATATGCCACACTGAATACCTCCAACTAAAATGAACATAAATATTTTAAAACGAAAATGCTATTTTTATGAGCCGTAGCAGATAGAGAAGATATTTAACGGGTTTTATATGTGAGCTCTGCATGTGGAACATATTTTAAGCCATCAACTAAGTTTGTCTTCGTCTATATCCTATTTATAATATCTTTGAGGATAGTCTCACCTATCACCTTCTACCGCAAGAAGTTTTAAATATAGATTTTATAACATCAACAAAACAAGTGCAGTGTGCATCTTATTTTGTTTCAAATAAAATGTACACCAAACACCAAGTCACAAAATAAGTACTTATTATGTTCAAACAAATATATATGGTATTGAACTTTAGAATATAAAAAGGCCTTTATTAAAAATGAAGATGATAATAGAAATTCAGTACGTATGACTATTTTTGAAGCAAAATCAGCAACATGGAATGTTACACAGGTTTAAAAAAATAAATTATAAGAAAATATGATACAAGCATACTTATCCCATAGAAGCAAATAAATTATCAATAATATATTTTGAGTAAGAGCCTGACAAAATGGCGGCAAGTTCTGCCACCGCCTCTGTTTAGAGTCAGATTTTGAAAATTTTGAGCGCGCCTAGGCGACTAGGACCGTTCAGCCGCCAAAATCGATATATCGATCGCTATCGATCTATACTCGTTTATCACGTACCGATAACGGATTTGACACGGTTTTTATCAATGTTTTGGGCGGAAACCGATCGAAACGTTATACACAGTCACTTCCCGAGTCACTATTGCGCGCGCTCCACAGACTCAGCGTTGATCTAATTAAGGAACACTCGGCCCTCTCCCGGTTGCGTTTAATGGGAGAGAATTGAATTCAATTTCAACACACACACACGCACCCGCTAACGCATGGGTGGCCCAATTCGATGTTCTACTAGCGGGGAATTTGTAGAGGGAACATTGAAATGGTGTCGAAAACTTGACATCACTTTTCACGCAATAGTATCAATTTATAAATAAGTATTCGGAATGGATTTTGGATCTATTGATAGTTAAAACTGATTTTGAAAAAATATTGAAATGCTTCAGACCTGAATATTTTGAAAATTCACAAAATTTTGAAGTTTTCTATAATTTTCATAGTTCGAGTATTTTCAATTCTTACTTCATTGGATCAGCAGCTCTAAAGACCTATCAATATTGTTACAACTCCATGTGAGATACAGAATCAGCCTAGTGCTAAATATCACTTTTCTCATTCTTCATGGTCCCTATTCTGTTAAAATTGAGTAGTGAAAGTTGCTAAAACAGAACGAAACAAATAATGTCACCCTCCGTGAAAAAAGAGTTTAACTATTCACGCCCTAAAATGCCATATAACTGGTAAAACGAATGTATATTCATGTTCATAAGTCTCAATATCGTTAAACTCAGTCCACACCTTTGAGAAGAATTTATAAGTTTTTATACGTCTAACAAGTATGGAGCATTACCGAGGTCAATTTTTCATAGAATGAGAATGAATCTTACCAACACCTAACAATTTTTTTGAGATCTCCAACTCTCCCCACCCTCACTACAATTTTTTTTTGGAAAATGAAGTATCGTTCAAAGACATAATTTGAGCATTTTTTCGTATTTTAATGATAACTCCGCCGCCACTGAACAGATTTTCTAAAAGTACCTAAACCTTGTTGTCCTTCAAAAGTTTCATTGAAATCTGAAAAGTATCCTCCGAGTTATGGAGAGCTCAAGAATTACCGGGGAGTACAGACAGACCGACAAAAATTAGCGACATGGTATTTCCTGATGTATGTATCATAAAACATCAAGTAAACACAATATTTTCAATCCAAAATTTGTCACGATAACAATAATTCCAATGTTGTTCATAAGTCCATTGGCAAGGTTGATACCATTTTATTTTATCGAACACCAATTGATTCTACAAATAACTCTCGTGAAATATAGTCTCGAAATCAAAAGTTTGATTTCGGACTTCCATTGTCTATAAATTTTTTTAGTATCACGACGTTTCGATTGATATTCTATCTTCAATCGTCTTCAGTTCACCTGATTGAAGATAGAATATCAATCGAAACGTCGTGATACTAAAAAATTTTATAGACAATGGAAGTCCGAAATCAAACTTTTGATAAATCCACCTTGTCTACAAGTTTCAAACAATAGTCACGAAATCTAGAGATCAGTGGTTATCAAACCGAAGGGCGCGAAGCTACATTGAGGGAGGCTCGAGCGCCCTGAAGTAATTCACATTTTCAATGTCTTATTTGACAAAGTCAAATGAAAATGCCGTGGCATGGCAAAACATGGTTACATGCAATCATTCGTTCCAGCTTTCTACTGGACTCTACTAAATCCTCGAGGGCGAGGGCAATAGAAAAAAGTTGGGAATCACTGGGATATAACCAATAGACTGAAATAGCGGTTTTACACCGGAGGTCAAAAAGGGGATACATCACCAAGACGTTTTTCTCAAAAAATATACTGTTTTTATTGGAGTACAATGATTTTTCATGATTGTTTCTTTAGTTTAGAGATAAAGAGCTGCCGCGTTGGCTTGTTGGGCATCTTGGTGGCTTAAAAAAACAATTAACCCAACTCTAATTACGTTGAAAGTTTGACCAAATTTTCTCCCTCATATATTTTCTTACCGAGAAGAGACAAGTGGTATCATTTTTCTCCAATTGTCTCTTCTTTACGGAGCCAAATGGTCCTAACAGAGTTGTGAAAATCTGGTGTGGAATGCTATATTATTAGCTTCGACAACCGTCCACTTCGCTTTGGTTTAACCAGAGTTGTAAAGACGTAGTTACGTTGAAATACTACGAAACAGGTAATGGAGAACAAATTCAAACACCAAAAATCACCGCAGCAGGAGAAGCACAGCCAGAAGATTAAGAACAAACTTTTCTCATGTCCTAATTCATACAGAGCTTTCTGGTCTGTTGCCAAGGCTCTCAGCCACCACGTGACCACTGGCGATAGACGAATGATCCATCGCCTCCACCTTCTAAGCTAATACTACAAGACTCAAATCAAATCTTCGAAATACTGCTCGCATGTGTAGGAATACGCTCTGAACTACTTCCTGAAGCTTCTAAACTCATCGTTCATCGAGAAAAGTGATCTGTAATTATTCTATACATTCTATAGATTTGACCAAAGTAGATGTTTAATCAAGCTGTTACAGATAATAACACCAAGAGCCCTTAGTATAACGAACACTAGAACAGCCTAAAGGGCTCGACTTCACCAGCTCGAACTTCCAGGATGATGTCAATAGAGATACGTCCTCTCACAGCGGATCCGGCTTTCTGCCTTTGTCATAGGGTACTCACAAAAACACATCTTTGCCCTCAAAAAAATATTTTTCAAGCGTATACTTCACATATTTTTATACCACTAAAAATATCAAAGGTTACCAAAGTCAACAGTTGGTACAATATAAAAAGCCTTTGATCAACGCATGAAATTTAAAACTTTTTTATTCATTAATTGACTATTACGGGTATTTCTCGCCACTAGATCAATTTTAGAAAATTATATATGGTTTTAAAATCCACCAGAAATATTTTTTAAACCTACGGAATTTGAGGATGAACAACACAGGTGCTACAGCTATCTATGATAAACATCTTTTTAGAATTTTTCACCAATAAATCATTGTAAATTAGTTAAAACACACTCATTTAACAACTCGCAATACTATACGCTAGCAACATATATGCTACTTGTTTATCAAACATTTTCTGTTTAAGATAATGCAGTTGAGATCATTTTCTGAGTAATATGCAGCCCAGTTAGCTAGTTGATAGGGTTACTGGGAATGTTGCAGCCAACAGTATACATATAAATCAGCAGCTGTACATGATATTTGATTTATTAAAGGCTTTTAAAAATGTTCTTATTTGGACATTTCCGCATAATTCGCTCAAAATTGATCGTAACGAAGGTACTAAAAAAATTGCATCATGTAGGTTTTCAAATAAAAGAATTAATCCGATCTTGAAGTCCTCCAATTTCGATAAAAACAGTATTAGATCTACCGAATTACCTTTAATCTCTTATGATTAAATAAATTCTCAAAATGTCAAAATTGTTAAAAATACTCACTTTAACTGCAATAATAGCTCTGAAATCCAATGGGAATATTTAGTAAACTGATATCACTATACAGAGTCAATATACTTTACGAGAGAAGCTATCAATTTTGTTAGTCATTAGTAGTAGTTATTTATTAAACTTAGGTAGAATGGAGTAATCTATAGTACGATACTCCGCCGCCACTGAACCGATTTTCAAGAAGTACAAAGCTTGTCACTCTAATAACCTAGTGTCAAGTTCATCAAAATTCTAAAAGTGCTTTGAGGTCATAGAGGTGCAAAGGATTACCGAACATAGAGCGACAGACAGACAGATCGGCGGAAATGAGGTACACAATATCTTTAATGTTTCGCTATCACAATAACTCGACGTCAGTTGGTGTGGAAAGTAAAAAACTCTAGACACCCTGACAAACACAAAACAGGTCTAGATGATGCAATTTTCTCAGTTTCTGCACAAACAGTGTCACTTGATAACAACTAATACCAAGGATTATAATAAGACGATTTAGAAATTGTTGTTGGAAGATATTTCAGAGAAAACATTCATATCTCAAAGCAACAATATGTGAGATATTCTGAATCCTACCGGCAGCAAATGAGATGAAATCGATTCTTCTTCTTCTTCATCAAATATGTAAAACACAGATTGTAAAATAGATTTTTAACCCTGAATTTTGCAGGCTAATTAATAATTGATAATACTCGTAGATGAAAAGGTTGAGGAAACAAGCCTACTTTTTTCTTACCTTTATTTAACCGAAGTCCATATGATGTTTCATGGTTTAAATGATCACCTGCAAATATGAAATAAATTAATTTTTTGAGAGACCTGTTGGCTTAAAATACTTTCATATTTTTTATACGTCCGTACTTGATAAGATTTGAGACGTAACAGCTTACGTATAAAAATTGACATAAAGTATTTATTACTATTCTAGATAAGTATTCAAATCTATAATTCTGTAGGTATTTGTAAAATGTCCAATTCCAATACAATTATACCTTTGAATCACTCCTCGATATTGAGGAAATTCAATAGAAATAGAATTCAAGACAATTAGAATCCAAGTACGCTTAGAATAAAAATACGACTTCTGATTTGGATAATCGCTATACGTATTATGAGGTTTTTCTTGATATTTTGCATATTTCGATGTAACAACATTGCTATGCGAAAAGCGAAACACCAATCAGAAATCAATAAATTCCAAGAATCCTACGTACATACTCACATTTCTAACCCACTGGGAGAATACATCACTGAATTATCCTGTTTCACAGCGCACTAGGACGACCGATCCTTGTACAACAATCTACACAAATTCAGTCTATTTATTAATAAAAAACTGTTGCGGGCGGGGTTGATTCTTCCCTCACATCACATCGCGACTGTGAAGGGGATGAGACATACTGTAGAGCGCCCTCTCGGCAGAGATGTGCAAATCACTCCTTATAGGGGTACACGGAATGCCAGAATGGGGTTATTGATTTTCTTGCTTGGGGGCACAATCGTACGTGATGTGAAGTAAAGAGGAGATGGTCCCTATTGTTTTGGCATAGGAAATGTTCATGATAGGCGCTCATTCCTCCCATAGGGTGGGGGAGGTCATGTGAGGGCATATGCTTTCCTATATGGCTTTGGGCTCAATAAGTAATATTATATACAGGTTACTAGTTTTTTTGACGGGGAAAAATTAGGAGAAAAAGTGCCCCACCACCTTACCTGGTAAAACAACGGCATGTTTGGACATATTTTTTGAATGGCCAGCAAAGGTTTGGTGAACCTCTTTACTCTTGGAACGATCGTCAAGCAGCAGAAATTTCCTTCCCCTCAATCAAATCTCCTCCTGATCTTTACCTGGTCATATAATCTCCCTCCCTCTCTGAATTTTATTGTATATGCGCACCCATGAAAATTGTACTCACATAGTACTATCTGGAATTTAGAAAATGTTGTCAAGTAGATGAATTCCTTGCTTCCCATGTGTTAATATAGATTAATTTCCAAATTATGTACAATTCCAGCAAAAAAATCTAACGGTCAAAGAGCTCTGGAAAACTTGTAATTAATTTCAATACAATTACGGCATGTATAATTTTGACTGAGCTTTTTAATACTTTATGTCAGAATTTGTACTGAATATTGAACTTTATTTGCGTAAAGCAATGTTAAAATATAAAATGGTACAGAACGTTTTGCTGTACGACTATGGAGTGGTCTAGAAGTAATTCCGAATTGCAAAACCACAGGCAAAACTTTAATAAGAAAAAAAAGAAATACCTATAATATAAAAATGGATCAGAACAAAGAACTTGAAGCATGTCAAAATTATTGTATGGTTATTATGGAATGGCTCCAGGCGACCACAGAACATAAATATACGATTCTGACGACCGTGTAAAAAGTCCACTGCAGAAAACAAATCTAGCCACTGTACGACTGTACATAACCGAACCCATCTTTTGTCTATCGACTGTACCTACATAGATGTCAATGCATCCACTAAAAATGCGGCCTCAAACCGAATATATTGAAGATCAGGAAAATTACTACACCTAGTTAGTTCTAAAATTAGTTAGAAATTTTATACAATTTTATATTTTCTCATTTATAATGCATTTGATTCCAATTACATAACAAGCATCATGGTACTGATTTAAGTAGTTTCACAGTATGTTCTTTCTTTGTCTAATAAATACGAAACCGTTATGACCATCTCGCTTTATTATGACTTTTGACATTGACATTCGACGAGAAGTTACTAATGACACAATCCCAAATCTGAAAATAAAATACATAATTTTGTGGTGGCATATTTTTACCAAATTTCTATCTAATTTCCATTCGGAAGTCTAGCAAGATCTAAAATAATGCAGGGTCTCTCATTAAAATCATTGCAAAAGCACAAAGCGGTGAGTACAAATTAATTAATTATATAGAACATTTACATAACCCTAACCATTTATATAAGAAGTAATAAAATTTACTTGAAATTATCTAAAAAATTGTAGTTACTGCCCCTATACTTCTGCGTCGGTTTGGGATGCGGAGGTGCACTCTTCTACACTCTGAGGCTAGCCACCAGAAATCCTGATGTGCAGTGGAACCGAGCCTCTGGAGAGATCCCCAATGAGGAGTTCAGGACCAAGCAATATAAGGTTTGATTTAAAAAAATACATATTTGCTATTTTATGTAATACATTTGATGAATTTTCAGTTCTACTCTCCAAATGTGGACTATTCTAAGCTGGAAAGCCCTGCTCCCAAGTACTGAAGTGATTGTCAATAGTATAGGTAGTTGCTAAATATATAGATATTTTATGTTAAATTGTACTTTGTGCAGTGATAACTTTATGGTATCAATAATTTAATAAACTGTATCAAAAGTAATATGTGCTTCTCATGTACCAACTTTTCGATTCATTCATAGATTATGTGCTAAGGTGAATCAATTTCACATGCAATGTATGAGTATTGTATGATGAGATCAATCATTGTATTTGCTGCAGCAAGGTTCTGCATTAAATTGATCATATTTTTATAGACTTGCTGATTTAATTATTGATAGATACTAATGCCACTAGATAGCCTTGTATATAGGTTTTCAGAAACAAGTAACAATGGATCATTGAGATGTATTTTTAGTTACTTTGAGTTTACCTGTTAGAAGTCACTTGGGGTCATTATTGCTATTAACCTATATTAACAATAAACCATCAACATATTTTGTTATAAAACTATTCAATGACAGTGAATGTATATATATTGCATTGTAGACAGGTTGTATTTTTTCTTGTTTTTACTGTTAACACCAAAAATTGCATAAATAAATGAACATACTAGGGAAAGTGTTTTATGATGTGATAAAATCCTATATATGGTATTCAGTCAATCAACATATTTCTAGAGTTTGTAATTTGGCAAGTAACTCATTGAAAACATTTTATTGAGTGCAATAATTGTTTAGTTGAAAGAAAACAGCTGTAATGAATAGTGAATGTTTAGGCCTAGTTGCACTTTGGACTTTCACCCATTATAAAAACAGAAACTTGCCAACAATTAATATATATGATATAACAGTCATATAAAGCAGAAAACATTCAAAAATTCTGTTTAGCACTTTACAAGCTCCAAGGAGAAAAGGAGTTCGGAGTTCCACAAGGTACATAACCAAAGCCATTGAACTCAAAATGGCTTCACACTGGGAAGATTTTTATTCACAACATCTACCTCCAAGTGATTTTGAAGACAATCGCACGTTATTGAAGGAATTCTGTGAAAGACACAACAATGCAGGAGAAAGAATAGCCCTAATTACGGTAAGTATGAGACTTATGAAGAATTGAGGTTATGTAGTCCTAAAATATTGGCTCCATATTATTTTTTTGTATGATTGGGACAGTTTTTCACAAATTTTCACAGATTGTATGTGGAACATGCTCCATAAAAAAACAACAGGTATATGGTATCGTTTCATGACCAAAAATGTTTTTCCTCAAACTGTTGATGCAAACATAAGTATGGAAAAATGTACGAGTTCAAATCATTGGAACTGAGTATAATTAGTGTTTATAAGCTATTAGCAATATGGTAGTCAGATTTGAATTCAGCTGCGCTAAAGATATTGGGGTATTACTACCACCATGACATCTGTTGAATAGATAATAGGTCAGTTCATTTCAAATGATGTTACCAATGGAAAATGAAAACCATAAACCTTGTTCAATACAGGACAATTCTTCCTATTCAAATTAAATACTCACTGAACCTGCAGTTGTACAATATCCAATTCAGCACACAAAAATTAAAGTTGTATTTCTAGGCCTGTTCACTCTGACTTCGTTACATTTATGAGAGCTATTTAATATGAACTATACAAACTACAGGTGAATAATCTTTTACCTTTGAACAATGCTTTCAATATCTCCTACTTATAACTTATAGTACAGAATATATGCAGTGTTTTGTGTACCGAATCATTTAACTTTTTTTTGTTGGAGATCGGAGTTGTAGATATATTTATTGTGAAATTATTGAAATTAAATTAACATATTTGTTTGATGTCATACAAATATATTTTTTTTATTTTGTAGTCTGGAGGTACAACAGTGCCTTTGGAACACAACACTGTGCGATTTGTGGACAATTTCAGTGCAGGCACAAGAGGAGCTGCTTCTGCAGAATACTTCCTAGACCATGGATATGTTGTGATATTTATGTTCCGTTTGAAATCACTTGAACCATTCACTAGACATTTTAATGGCCAGAAGTTCATGGACATGCTGGAATTAAATGATAGGGGACCAAATACCACAATCACTGGTGAGAGCTGATGCATTGTTCTCAACCATCTATGTAAAGTGCAAAACATATGTGATAAATTTTAGAAAATGTTTTTTTACTAAAAAAGGGATTATATAAATGTTGTTTTCAAAATTAAATTAAACTGGAGTCCCATATATGGACATTATATTTGAATAAAAGATGGAACTGTCAGATATAGTCACTTTATTTGAGGTATAACATATAAATTTTAACTAGATATTCCAAAGAAAAAATTGATGTTTTTACCTGCCACCAATTGAATTTCCTACATTAGTAATCAAAAAATATATATCTGAATGTGTCCAATTGCATATGGAGACCAGTATTTTTTCAAATAGCTAAACATAAATTGGACTTTTGTTTCAGTGAAGCCTGATAGTGTAGATATTCTAGCACCAATTCTAGCAAGATACAAAGCAGCACAAGACGGCGGAAGAATATTATATATAAATTTTACAACTGTTCAAGATTATTTCTGGTTACTGAGAGCTGCATGTGAATGTTTGGCAGCATGTGGACCGAAAGCAATTTTGTATTTGGCTGCAGCTGTCTCAGATTTTTACATACCTTCCAATGAAATGGTATGTATATTAAGAAAATCAAATGACATTGATTCCAGATTGTGCTGGCATTTTATTATAAATTATAATTTTTTAGAATTCTACAGGATTTTTTTGAGTTATCAGTCATATAAATTCCTTGCTTCTAATTTTTATGTTTTGCAAAATTATATTTGTCTATATTCATATGGCCATTATATGGATTTATTTTCCAGCCGACACACAAGATTCAGTCTGATGGAGGACCTCCAATCATTAATTTACAATTAGTACCAAAACTATTAGCTCCATTGGTGAATCTTTGGGTTCCACAAGCATATGTTGTATCCTTCAAATTAGAAACAGATGAAAATCTATTGGTTTCTAAAGCTAGAGATGCACTTAAAAAATATAAACATAAGGTAAGTTTTATATATGTAATAAATATAAAGTGTGCTAGTTATGTGGTATTTGAGCTCAATAACTAACTATCACTTTTTTATCTGATGATCTGGGGTGCAGTTTTAGTTAGGCTACACTCGTCTTCCACTACCTTTCCACGGTTCAGAAATTTGTACAAGAATTAGGTGCTACTCTATGCCTCCTTAAGGTTGTCATTCCATAGAACCCATTTTCCGTAAATTTGCATCTAATTTATCATGACAATAAACTGATAGTGGGACAAGTCTGCAAAATCCCAAATCTATCTACAGCTTGACTTGTCACGACACTTGGCAGTATATTCCTATCTCACCCTTACCTATGATAGGTATAGAAACAACGTTCTACTGTTGGCCGCCGAGCTCTACTGACGAAACATTCATAACTATATAGCAATTCACATGTATAGTGAAAGGTATACACAATATTATTTTTTCCAGTTGGTGATTGCGAATTTACTTCAAACTAGGAGGCACAAGGTAGTATTCGTGACGATAGATAATAGCTTTGAAATAGTTCTAACCAGAGAACAAATGTTGAGTGGTATTGAAATTGAGGATGTAATCGTTACAAACGTAGTGTTAAATCACACAGATTTCATTCAATGTGACGAGTATTAAGATATACATTTCCATTATTCAACAACACTGTGTATTCAGTTTCATTCAAGAGTTGAGTTGTTTAGGTAGCAGACTCTTCCTCAGTCGCTGTACAGTAACAAAGTATTAATAGCAGTAACTCCACTCATCTTCTTTGAACCGTACTCACGTGATATTTTCTTCAACATTTGACTGTAACTGAATGTGCTCAATAATGTTGTTTGATATATAGATAATCATTTCTATCAGGGTAATAGATATTCTGCCAATAGATAGAATGGTCCTTGTATGTGTATTACGCACCATCTAGCAATTTGGGAGTTTCTTTATACTTATTTTGTTTTATTTATTACTAATATTTATGGGCACCTGTTTTGTTGTTCATTCTTAGGTTTGTAGCTTTGATTCCTTTTTATATTCCAAAAAGATTGAAATTAATAAATAATCTATATTGAAACATTTTTATCTATGTAATGGTGTGAATCTTTTGAAATAAGATTATCTTGCTGACACTGAAATAGGTTTGAAAATATCTTACATACAAGGACTTCAGTAGATAGGGAATTCTTGAGAGTGTATTTTAAGTACTATCAAATGATTGATATTGATGTGTATACTAAGTATCGCATTATTTTATTTGATGTAATCCGAATTTTATTTATTAATATTTATTAGTATGAAATACATATATTTATAGATATTTGATGTGAGAGAAAATTGTTGAGCATATGAATATTATGATGTTATATCAGATTAAATGTGCATTTATGTAAATGTAAGATCAATTAGGTATAAAGATTTCGTGTAAAGTGGGTATTGTATAGAATAGTAATGTTATAGCAAAAACACTTCCCATTAGCTTTATGTATACCAGTCTATATCCAGTTTTTACAGAATTTCGAAACATATCTAATAGACTTTCTATTCATAAGAATACGACTTATGGCCTTTGGAAGTTGACCAAAAAGTAGTCTTTTCCTTCATTTCTTTTTTAAATTCCATTCCATTCCATTATATATATATATATATATATATATATATATATATATATATATATATATATATATATATATATATATGATATTCAATATGTAGGTAAAGTAGTAGAATGACTAGCTTCTAAAATGGGACCACGCAATTTGGATAAGTCAAAATTCATGGCGGTTCCTAACTTTATCATTACAAAGGTAGTTATACTTGTTAATAGTGGTATCTGAATATCACATGGACATCTTCCTCTTGTTTATTTCTTGAACGAGATCTGTAGTTGTCTTAACAGTTTGAATAACATACGAAGATTCTAGGATGGTTTTTATAGTCATTCATTAAGACCTGCTTGAACTCGAAGGAACTCTTATTGTTTCGCAAATGGTGTTTCCCCAATTAGGCTTGCTTAAGGTTTATGGAACATCTATAAATACGACCCTTAATTATTGATACAGCATGGAAACTGCCATTATTTGCAGTGGCTTAGAAAAACAGAGTGAACATAAAAAGTAGCATTTAAAAAAATCAGAATATTTTGAGTCATCAAGTCATCATCGTTATAAACATGAACATCTTTTAAGTAACAACTGTTACAAAATAATTCATCGAACGTTTTGATGTTTGATTCAAAAATATATATTTTTATTTTGTGTTTATATTTTCCATACATCATTTCTAATTCAATCAGGAACGTCTTCCGGATCATTCATTATGATTTTCGCTGTTTCGTTAAAAAATCTTAGTATAATTTTCCCAATCTGAAGCTTACATCTTACTTTCTATATTATGTATCCTCAAAATATTTTGTGGTCGAAACATATATGTGAAGGTTTGCCACCTTTAAGGTGTATAGGGCTATTGAACGTTCTCACAACCAACATGGATCTAACCTTTTGAACTTACCGAAAAGTTTCATTCAACTTAGTGAGGAAATGTTTATATTTATCATTTTAGCCATTTTTTCCGCCATATTGATACGTACGCCACAAATTTTAAGTTCTATTAAATAAGACAACAGCTGAGAATTCGATATTTTTTCCCTATAAAGAAAAAATCTGTCAAACTCCATGCACATTTACTCGAAAATATAGTGTTAGACTGGTAGTAGTATGACCTTGAAAAATAGCACTGTATATTGAAAGACGTAAAAACATGTTTTCTGCTGCTCTCCAATACCTTGTAACACGATACACATACACCCCGGTATGCTGATTTGCCTGCACAAATTCGTTCTGGCCGCTCATCTACGTCGGGATGGACGGAGTGGGGATAGTCTGTGATGGAAGGAGTCGAGGCAAACTCAAGCGCGGTAATAGGAATAGTGGGCACATTTTGGCGTATGAGGCATACATAATTTTGTTGGTCGCTTGTGAGTTGTCTAGACATTATAGGCGATTTTAGGTATGAGATAATTGAGATTCGGCATTTTCGTATACGCAATATACGAGACGACTATCCCGGTAAGATATCTTGGACAAACTGTAATGCATATAATTAAATCCGCTTTTTCAAACCCCTAAGTGCCAAAGGTCCAGTAGAAGCATTCGCGAATCGCTATAAACCTACAAGAAACAAACTTGTTAACACAATTGTATAGAGGGTATTAATATACAGAACAGTTAATGCTTATGTATATTTGTGCATGCTAGATGAATGTATACACCTGATTTTATTTTTATACATGTTCCTAAAAAAACGATTAAAATCGGCAACATTCAAAAGCCTGTGAGGTTTTTAAAAAGTCAAATGAGAGGGATAGAGATTCATTTGGCATTTCTGATTTGACATCCATGTTTGATGTTTGAGTGAAACCGAACTCTTTAACACAAATATAAATGGTATTTTTTTTAAGATAACTTCACGAAAAGGCAAATAGCCTATCGCATTTCATAAGCACTGTGCGAGAATAAATGTCTATTCACATTGACCTTATCGCTGTAGATTGTAACCATTGGGGAATAAAGTCCCCGGTAGCTCATCCCACAACGCCGAGGTTTTCCAAAAGAACGACTTCTGGAACAGGCTTGCTCGAGGCGTTGTAAGCTCGTTCTGGTGAGCTCCTCTAGTATTTGCTGTACTGGCGACTCTTGGAGTTATTATGCGGGACAGCTCGATCGAACATATGCCATGATAATATCTATAGAATAGGGATAGATCAGTCAACCTTCTTCGAGGTTCCAGACTGTGGAGGTCGTTTGAGAGGTCAGGCGCATCCACTAGACGTATTGATCACTTCTGGTTTGTGTCCAGAAGCTTCAGGGAGTGCTTTGGGGCGCATCCCCACACATGCGAGCAGTATTCCAGCAATGGGGTGATCTGGGCCTTGTATAGTAGCAGCAGCTGTTCCGGAGAATACAATTTCCTGGAGTGAAAGAGAACCCCCAGCTTCTGGGACACCGACATTTTATTGTTGATGTTAATTCCCAGAAGCTTGATGGAAGATGATTCATAAAGTATAAATGTACATAACAGTTAATGCTTATGTATATTTGTAAATAGTAGATACATGTATACACCTGTTTTCATTTTTATACATGTTCCTTAAAAGCCGACAAAAATCAGTATCTTTTGAAAGCTGGTAAAGTTTTTAAATAGTTGAACAAGTCAAACGAGATATTGAGAGAAGGATAAACTATTTTATCCATTAATATTCCAATACTCAAATTTGCAGCCTGATCTCACGCTATAAATAGGCTGAACAGCTAAGATGAAAAGATGATACTTGATATTTATATGTGCCCATCAACTATCTTCAATTGGCTTTTCCGATTGTCATCCCTGCTTTATTTTTGAATGAAATGGCAAGCTAGGCATATTGTAAAATTGTCTGCCGAACCAACAATAGATAATCTCTAATTTGACTCTTTGAAAACTACTTCTTTAGTTGCTATCTTTGCAACTGTTGTCTTGCACAATTTTTTTTTTAGGTTTTCCTACCTTGCATACTATATGTAAAAATAAATGTTTAGAAAACAAGGATTATAGTTTTTTGTAGATAGTAGATACTGATAGAAGGATATATATTTCAAAACAAAGGTTAGTATGGAGAGAGAGGTCAAACCTGCCACCAGGACCATGACCAAGAACAAAAGGTATCACGCAAACTATTATTTGCCTCAGAAATCGGGCTTCCTTTACGATTAAACACTAAGAACTCTTCAAGTCCTAATGATACTCTAAAATGATAATTAATAGGAAGAACCATATGAGATATATTGACATTTAAAAAGTATAACTACACTTATAGTACATATATGTTAGCAATTATCTTCTGTCGGTGTTGATTTTCACACACTGCTTTATCCTCAAAATTACTTCTTTCTCCAAATATCTCTTCAAGTACAAGTCGAATATTCTGTCTTTGCATAAGAGTTTATATAACCGTTCACCGTATCTCCTGAAATTATATTTGAAAATTTCAGTATTATATCTTCTAAATACCAGTGAATATGTAATCGATATAACTTTTCTAGTCCATCATTACTGAGAATTATAGTGGTACACATTCAAAAATCACACTAAGTAATTTCATTTATGTTTAATTTGAAAGAAATTGCTCAATTATGTTTATACATCTTCCTATCAATGCTACTAAGATCTGAAGAGGCAGCCGAAACGACAGTGAAGTTATTTCTTCAATTTTATACGGTTTCAATCAGCGGCTAGTCATGTGCAAGAATAATGAGAGACGCAACCACGGGATAAGCTTCAGAATTTACATCGAGGAGATAATATATTAGATACTGAATGGTATTTTAATTGAACAGAATTGAAAAATGTTTTCACTTGCATCATGTTCATGAAACGTCCTGAATTGTAAACGAGGCTGCGTTGTCAACGTAAAGGAAAGAGGGCCTCGGTAGTTCATTCCATCCCCCTCATTTCTGATGTTTTTGTGAAGCTTTGCACCTACCTGTTGTAAATATATCTTCACATTACCGTACAAAATACCGTCACGGACATGCGCAGTACGCTTGAGAGGGAACTAGATTACATAGATTAAAAGGCGTTTTTCATGGGTTTCTAATATTTCCCTTCCAGCGCTCAATTTTCAAGATAATGGAACGGTTTTTTTTTTGAAAAGATAGAGAAAGGTTGGTTCTATGCTCGTGCACAACACCAAGTAAGACCATTTATAATCTACTTAGTTTGAAAGTTGTTTAAGACCAACAGACTTCATTTCTATACGATCACAGAACCATACAAAGCTAACGCATGTTGGAACGAACTTGAAATAATTCAAATTGACAACTCATTCGCTTGTTTGCTCCAAACCGTTCTTGTGAAATTATGTACCTGATCTCCTGGTAACGATCGTCCATAAACCTAACCATGTTCAGAATGATCCTTTTGCGGGTGAATTCATTGTTTTGAGGGTGCAGCACGTTGTGGGGACCAGCAATTACCACAGCGCAAACCAGCAGTCGCGAAGTCGCTGTGCGTACCAGAGGATTTTTGTGTTCAGGCCCCTGTAAACAAGTCTTGTTGATGCATATGGTTGTGGAGGAGAAAATAGAGTAAACACTACGATACTGTTTAGGTTCACTGCGGACAAAGTGAAGATCATGCAACTGATAGCCAGTGTTCTAGGAGAACACGGCACTCCAAACTCCAAAAGG
Organism: Bruchidius siliquastri; assembly: GCA_949316355.1. Taxonomy (NCBI): domain Eukaryota; kingdom Metazoa; phylum Arthropoda; class Insecta; order Coleoptera; family Chrysomelidae; genus Bruchidius; species Bruchidius siliquastri. Next base: position 35,742,741 of record OX438533.1, on the reverse strand, counting down.
TAGAAGATTCAGATTGAGTCGTAATAAGTTGGGGGGACTATACCTAGAATAATAGGCATTTCGTATGGGTGTCCAATATTTCAAGATAACGGAACGATTTTCTTGCAAATTATAAGAAAGGTTTTTGATACAAAATTTTAGATATTATCACATAAATATGGACATTTATTGACTCATTTCGGGTGTTTCTTCCAACGTTTTGGTAACCAAAATATCATGACGCATATAGCTGTCTTTTTTCTCTGATCTATATATAACTAGTATCTCAATTGTAGTTAAGGCAAATGTTAAATATGTCGTCCATTTAGGGCTGTAAAATCACCAATTGTCTTTCCACATTGTACACAGCATTATTCAGCATTTCTGGTTTGAATTTGAAAATTTACAAAATATCCCTTATAACACGCTTAATACAGACAGCATCTCATCACCTTTTTTAGTAATATAATATTGTGAAATTACCTTATTGCATATGGCTCGAACAGCATGAAAAGTGGCGATATGTGTCACCATGCAGTCTAGTGACAAATTGGCATCTTGGCGTATGAACTTATTAGAATCAGCAGTTTTTGCAAGCAACGTATCCACTAGCTCATCGAACTCCTGGAAAGTAGAAAAAAGAGTAGAAAAAGTAGAGATATTTTATAAACATCATCAATCTTAATGCAATTAAATCTTATTCATATTTATTCATGTAAAGGATATTCTTTCAAGTTTCATATAAATTCAAGAAATCAAGCTAAAAGTAAGTCGAATCTACACAGAATGGAGAGGACGTGTCTGTAACTCAAAATGGTAAACGATACTTGCAGATGTTAAAAAATTATACTCTTATAATAAATTATACTATTCCACGGATACAAAACAAGCACGAAAGCCATTGTTAATTGCAAATATTGGAGTTCGATCAGAAATGATGAATCACGTTATGTACAATTTGGAGGAACGTTTGGTGATTGTGCAACTACAGAAAATAGACAACATCAAACATTTTCGTTAACCACACTTTAATAAGAATTTGTTGAACATACATAATGAGCTGAGATATATCCCTTTACCAACCAAATGCAGCTTTAGGTACTATCTTGGCCTGACAATTATAAACACCTAGAGGAATATTTTGTTTAACAAATTTAATGTTGAGGTTTCATATAATATAGGCTGCAAATGCCGAAACATAATTTGGAATTTGGTTTTCAACTCCTCACTGTGTTTCTGCCAGGTCATCCACTTGATACCGAAGTAGATATCTGGCAGGGTTTTCCTATAGTATGCGATCACTGAAACCCCAAATGGAAGCAGCGATGAAAATACATAGCGTTCGTCTTTTGTTCATCCAAAATCTGCATCGTACTGACCAGGCTCAACAAGACGAAGCGGTGTTGCCAGCAATTGGTTTTAGATGAAACTCTCAGCTTCTATTCCACTTAATCGAAATTTTGTAGTAGTAACTGAAGATATCTCACCGACTCACCGGTCTCCTGGTATCTTTGACATACTCGAAGATGTGTCCAACAGCTTGGCACGCAGTCCTGCAGACGTGTGACCTTGGACTTTTGATCAGTTCAACCAGCTTCTGGTTTATCGTTGTCATGTGAGGTAAAACAACGTCTGGTTCTACCAATCGACAGATTTCTACTACTTCGGCCAAACCGCGTAACGCAAGGTTCCTGGTAATGGAGAAATTGATATTATTATTTATTTCAAATGGAGAGTATATTTCTTTCAGTACTGGCGGAATGTTAAAAATGGATTTTGATCGAATTATTAGAGCAAACTGTTCGAGCGCCTTTTTGCGGCGAGTCTTACGCATCCCTTTTAATGTTCGAGATCTAAAAAATTCTAAGAAATATCTTTTATCTTATTATCTGTTCATCTGAGATTGAGATTTCATCTGCTGCTTTTTGAATCAACTAAATGGAGTCCTTGTTGCTTGTTAAGAACGATTTCTCATTTTTTTATAGTATATTAGTTTTCGCCTTCGTGGTTGTTTGAGTAAAAAAGGTATACTGACCAATCTTTATTCTTCAATCTGTTCATTGCTTGACTAAGTGCACATTCAGATGTACGGGAAGTTGTTGTTTCCAAGGTGGAATCGTGGGTCATTTCCTAAAACATATCCATATACTGTTATAAAATATTGGTGGTGGTTCTTACCACCAAGAGCAAAATTCAGACTGTGGGCCAAACAGTAGATGATAATCTACTGATGAACTGCAAAAACAATCATGAATCGACTTTTTGAAATCAAATTCCAAGACCTTCCTCATGAAATTGTTATCTTCTTTGTGCAGTATGGAGACACTTGTTCGCATTACCCTGTGTTCACTGAGTGCTGATTCTATATAAATAAGGGGTAAACGTCAAACTTTAATTACCTCATTGGATGAAATAACTTGTAGTTCCACACAGTTCTTTGGATTCGATCTATTTACAGGAACCTTGCAAAGCGTAGCATCACTTTTGTCTATATATGGAACTTGCTTATCACTCCTGTTCGTCTTTGGACTGGTTGAACTCAGTGACCTGGGACTACCTTTTGGGCTAACTTTGGGACTGACTTTTGGGCTGACCTTTGGAGTGCCAATTTTGCTACCCCTTGGGCTAAGCTTTAAGCTAACTCTTGGGCTAACTCTACCTGAAACCGCAAGGCATATGAAACCAACGATTCATTTACTTATTATTCAGAACCAAATAGTATAAAATTTGTAACAAATTACCTCACATGGAAGTTTCAAAACGGCATTTCAATACAACCAATCTGTAAGTTAAAACAAAAGCAAAAATATCGATAAGAAACTTTTACAGTTGAATATGCCTATTAGACAATAACTGCTTCTTCAGAATTCATTCTGTCCTATTGATAATACATACATACATATATAGATACATATATACAGGGCAAGGTAATAAAAGGATGTTGAAAAGGATGGTTTACTTTCTATGATTACAATCTACAACGTTTCAAGGTCAATCTGATTAGAGATTCATCTCTAGCAGCGCTACTGGAGTGTAATAAGCTTTCTGTATTTGCTATATGTTCCAAATAAAACATAACCATAAAGTCTGTCTACCTTTACGTATCGGCGATATCAAGTTCTTGATAGATTGCAACTCCAAGCTCTGGTCCTTTTTGACGCTGGACAACGTAGGAGACATGAACGAATAGCTTCTGGTGTCCTGGACAGGAGTGGCCACTTCAAATTCATCTTCCCCGTTTCTACGCGGTGAGAGCCTTAAGGGTTTTTGGCAGTAGTACCTGGAACATTTTTAGCTCGATGCGGTACAATCCCAAATATCAACTTGAAGATACTGATCTTCATGCCATCCCAAACAACGCGTAATTGCAGTTTGAGCTTCCAAATAATAATAATTTTTTTGCAAAAAGATTCTAGAATTCGAGTAGGTATTAAATGGACTTCCTTTATTGTATTTATGTCATATCGAACCGAAAAAATAACTGTTTGTCTTTTGTTAGAACAATCTTACCTCACCGGATGCCTAGAGTCTTCAGGTGGTTCTGTCATCAGAATGCCTTTCACTCGAAACCTGTTGGCATGATTGTCTCTGTCGGTATAACTGTGCGGATCAACAAATGACTGGCTTTTCAGCGCACGTTTTTGGCGTTGTTTGGGTCTCTTACGAACATGAAAATAGAAGTCAAGTTTAGTCATGTGCAGCTCCTGAAGTATCTGGAGGGAAACAACATCAACAATGATCGCCACTACGGCTTCCCCAAGCAGAGATTCATAGGAGATCTCCTGACCTACTTTACTTCATGGAGGGTATTGAGTCCGCACGCTGGATATATCGAAAGATTTCTATAGGGTATGTAATCGGAGAGAATCAAGCTTGTTGTAAAGGGGCTATCATTGGGTATATGCTAGTAGTTGTGCAGCTCTGGGATAAATCCTCATTTGTGGTGGTTGGTGACTTTGCCTCTGATGTATTTACTAACAACGCCAGCGTTCCCCAAGAATCTGTCCTCTCACCAACGCTCTGACATCAACAATCTGTTGGAAATACGAGGGTCACGTTAAAGTTTTTAGATACAGAAAAGCTACAAGGTCTTTTTAAAAAACTTTATTCTGTTTTTTCAACATATTCTCCCCATACTGCAATGCATTTACGCATTCGGTGAAACCACTTGTCAAATTCTTGTGACCAACGTTCTTTTGAAAGGTTGCTAATTTCATACTCAAATGCAGTTATTGCCTCTTCATCGGTGGAAAAATGGCGACCTCATAACTTTTCCTTGATCTTAAGGAATAAGAAAAAGTCGCACGGTGCTAGGTCCGGAGAATAAGGTGGGTGAGGCAACAGTTTCACGCCCTGTTCAGCAAAAAAATCGAGTGTTCTAGCAGCGCTGTGGGCGGGTGCCTTGTCATGGTGCCATTAAATACCCCGCAGACCAGTCTTTGGACAGCTCTTGCATAGTTCTTGGAAAACTAGAGGAACACATCAGAATTAACTGTCCTTTCATTTTCCAAGGCTACCGTTGTGATGTATCCACTTTTAGAAAAAAAAGATGCGACCATTTTCTTTCCAACACTCTTGGAACGACGAAGTTTCGTTAGAGGCTGCTCGCTTTCAAAGCACCAAACTAATGACTGCTGTTTAGTTTCGGGATCATAATGATATAACCATGTTTCTCCTCCGGTTACGATATTAAAAGTGTTTTTATTGTGCCCATTATCAAATTTTTCAAGCATAAACTTAGCCCAATCAACTCTTGTTGCTTTTGGATCACTGGTCAACAAATGTGGCACCCATCTGAAACACTGCTTCCTTAGGCGAAGGTGATCATGAATGATTATTCGGACCGCTGCCGATCCAATCCCCAGAGAAGCCTCAATCTCGGTGAAGGTTATATGTCGATCTATTTTTACCATATTCTGCACAGCTTCTACAGTTTCTGGAGTAACAGCAATGAGCGGTTGACCTGTCCGATGTTCATCATCGAGTGAGACCCGGCCCCTTTTAAACTCGGCAAACCAATTAAAAACTGTAGCCCTAGAAGGGGCAGAGTCCCCAATGCAACTCACTCAACTTTCGTGACATTCCGCTTGTTTTAGTCCCTTTTTATAGTCATACAAAATCATGGCTCGAAAATCGCGACTACCCGGTTCCATTTTCACGTTAAAATTCGGCCAACACTTAGATGCATTCGAGACCGTGGCAAGGCAACTACTGAACGATTCAAACGCTGTCTTTGCCTGTAAACACTTACAACTTTAGACAAAATAGTTGCGTGCTCAAACTTGTTTAAACTTGTATAGATTAGGAATATCTAAAGATCTTCAGCGTGACCCTAGTATAATCTAATCCGATCCAGACTTTGAAGGTGACAGCATCGTTTTCTCCTGCATGGAGCCAGACATACAACATCTTTAAAGACCTTACATTCACTGGTGCAACATGTTATGAGGACTTACAAAAAGATCACAACTGCTCGTCTCCAGCCGTGGAGATGGAGGTACACTCAATACTTGAGTCATCTGCCATCAGTTTCTGGAGGTAAACATCAACAGTAACATGCACATCATATATACGAGCATAACAGCATCACCTGTTGTGATATTCAAAGTAACTCACCTGGGTACCATCAAATGATTTAACTTGTGGCACATGATGTCTACTCAAATTCTTCTTTTCTAGATATGTTTTGGTAAGAAGATTTCCACCTTTGAAATCATTTGGCTGGACAGTCCTTGACAGACAGCTAGAAATTGCGTGCTTTCTATTGAAAGGGATTTGATCAAATTCCGTCAAGGACAATCCTGATTCTGACGTCGAACCTTTTTTCTTTTCCGCAATTGGTCTCTTTTTGGGAGAGTACGATGACCTAAAACGAATATTTCAAGTGTTTTTATGCTCAAACAATTGCTTGGATTCAAATGAATTTTTTCCTTGCTCACAATTAATTTTTCGAGTACGTCTAGAAAATTTGAAAATAGTTAAATATGAAGTTTAGTTGGTTTCAGAATAAATTTAATTTTGGAAAAATTGAAAAACCATTTTTGATCCATCTTGGATGACTTTAAAAAGTAGTTGATTAATTTTTTGAGATCTATGTATTTTTATAAATTCTATATATCTTTTATGGTACCCATATATGAAGTATAAATACGTGTGAAGTACCTGACCAATCTTTATAACTCAACTCAACAAGTTTTTGAAGATGCTACAATTAACTAAGTTTAAGTAGAAACTAAGTAATAATAATTTATTCGATTTGGACCTCGGCATTGTGAAAAGAGCTGTCTTGTTGTTGTTGTTCCTCGATGGTTCAGTGTTTCCAGTTAAATGTTAATAGAGATTTGTCTCCTCGCAGCACTCCTGGAGCGCCTAAACTATCTGCCTTCGCGAGAGGTTATCTATAGAAAGAAGTAGAGTATTTCCATTGCCCAGAGGGCTGAGTGCTGTTTGAAAGCTAACTAAAATTAATAGGGAGTACGGAAACTGTGTATATTGTTTCAACGAGGAGAAAACTCCATATCCTGGATGACCAGAGAAAACTGGAATTGACTTTAGGTCACCGCTGTCAACCTTGCCAAGTTTATAAACAGAGGCAAATGGAATGACATTTAGCCAATTGTGGGGCATATAATGAAAAGAAAAGTACTTGACAAGAGAAACAGACAAAGAAGCCAACCATAGGCGTTCGTAACTCGAGTTTTGTACATAAATAAACGTTAACGATATGTACATGGGGAGTTGATGAAGGGGAGACAATTGCACTCATTGCCTCGTCCTGGATCTGCGCCTGAAAATACCATAGTTTTATTAAAATCACTCAATACCTTGGGCTTAAACTGTCGGGAGATATCCTGTCATATTTATCACACCTGTTGCCAGCTTGTCTGACTGTAATCACCGTTCCACTGGTCTGGGTGTGCCGTTCTCTAAATATAAAGTATTTCCTGGGACTACCTAAGTTGATGGCGGTACTTGATTTGAAATTAGTTTGTACATCTGCATCCTTATTTATAATGGTTCTGCATTTTTCTGCAATACAAATTGATTATGTATATACATTATATATACAGATGTTTGATAAATTACGTCAAAATGTTTTCGGAGGTTTTTTGAAAATTATGCTGTTACATATGAAAGCGGCATTGCCAACGGACGAATAAAGAATCAAAAGTCCTGAACCTCCTCAACCGTTCTTTTATGATTCTGGAAGTTATGTTAATTATATGGGATATAGTTTTTCTACAGTAAGAGGGTTCCAGCTGTCAGATATGTAGTCAATATTTTTTATATTGTAAACTCTATTAAGTTTTATTTTCTTCAATATTATGGTACTGACCAATCGAAGAATTCTTTGGTGTTGACCTTAATTCATAAAAATCCAGAAAAAATCATCAGGCTTAACGTGTCTTGAGGACACTTTTATATTTTCCAAAACTTGAAATAGTCTGTCCTGAGGTAACATAAAATTTTATGTACGCCTCTTTGTGAGAGTGGGAAAGAGTTATACCGAGGGAACTTCTACGTAGAATATAAGGCGTTTTGCATGAGTTTCCAAAATTTCGTTTCCCGCGATCATTTTTCAAGATAATGGAACGATTGTTTTTGTCAATGATAGAGAAAGGTCGGTGTTATGTTCGTGTAAATTCCTTTCTTCAATATTTGATACAACATTATAGATATTGTCGTGAGGGATCTCGTAAAAATATGCTCATGTTCGGTGCCACAATATTTCGTTTAATGCCCTTGATTTTGAACATATTGAACATATTTTTTAGAAAATCATAGAGAAGGAACTATGTCCACGCGAAGCCCGTTTCTTGGTATTTCCGTTACCAAAAGCTTAAAAACTCATCCGGAATGTTTAAGAAAATATCAATATTCATGTGACAATATCTCAAATTTTGTATCAATAATTGAAAAAAGAGCTTCACACGATCCTAGAACCAACCTTTCTCTATCATTTGCTAAAAAAACGTTCCATTATCTTGAAAAATGGGCGCTGGACACGAAACATTGGAAACCCATGCAAGACGCATTTTAATCAATGTATAGTTCCTTCTCAAATCAATAAAACAGGCAACATCCATTAATTAGCTGGGAGCTAAAGACAACAGCTCGAAAAACAATACTATCAATGATTGAACAAAAGAGAAAACACTCATTAGCACGAAAACGTTTTTTACTAAATCAGATCATAGTTTTACGTTCAAAACTTGAATAGTCAGATGTTACATTTTCTCTGGATGCGAGAGTTAAACAAAAACAAAAAGAATCGCTAAATTCCATCAGAGAAAAATGTAATCATGTGTCAAGACGCCAAAACTCATGGCTTAATGACTTGAGGAGATGGTTTAACCGCTCATCTTCAGAAATCGTTCATACTGCAGTGTCCAAAGTTACAATTGCCATTTGGATCACGAAACCTTGGAAGAAGACGGCGCAATAAAAAAAAGGAGTCTATATTACCTTCAGTCTTGAGTGTCTGTGTGGAATTATCGATACTACCACTCTTCCCAGCATGTTTTATTGGTTCCGAATTGGTTAACGCAAGGGAAGATCCTGACGCAAATGCCGACCTTATCTTATGGTTTGTCTGGTACACAAAGTCTGAAAAAATGTTCTTTTTCTCAGATCTTGCACTACTTTGCATATTCTTGCAACTGGCTCCTCTTGGTGAAATCCATTGATATGAGGTGTGGAATAGGGAAAAATATATTCAAAACATCATGTATACTGGACTGATCAAAACAGATGATTCGGCATGAAGTGGTGAAAGATGACTATGTACAATTTACTAATGATGTTGAATGTAGCAAGACTGACAAATGATGACAATTGCTTGGCTGGAAAATTAAGGCAAGCGGTACAGCTGACATATGTCATCACCAAGATATTCCAGAGCAATTAGAAGTGTTCTAGATCTCACTGACTTTTCACTACAGGTTTTTGTAGTTTTTAGTGCTGTGAGATTGATCTTTGATTTTAAATAAATCAAGATCATTTTGAAAAAAAAGTTTAGTTACGGATGATTTAAAGTTATTTGTCATTTTTAAATGATTTAAATAGTTTTTGATGATTTAAATCCTTTAAAAATTTAGTTATAAAACGATAATACCTTTTGTATATACATACATACATATTTATGTAATGTATTTTTCGTGGGTAGTAATTATCTTTACCTATGTATTTATAAGCCTTAATATGTATGTGACTCTGGAAGCCAGATAACAAAAATACGAATGTCTAGATATTTTATTTTTCACACCACGGTTATTTTTTATACTGAAATTGTTATTTTCTCATATTGTTTGATACTTTATTTTATACTTTATATAAATAACAAGGTATATATAATAATAATAATTTTTTAAAGATAGAGGAAATCGATTTAAATTGAAAGAAGTATTTAATGCTTGGGAAAAGTAAATAAAAAAAATTATCACAGCTCTCAGCCAAGTATACCTTTACCATATTTGCACAACGTATCATCAAATTACAGCGGCTAAAAAATTTCCACAAGTTAGTGAATTTAAAACTGACTCGGCAACGTCTCATGACGGCGCGACTGTATGGCCTTCTGGGACCTGGGGCTCTCACCCATATTAATGGGCGGCATCTTTATGCCGATGTCGTTGCGCTCAACCAGTTAGATACTCAACATTACGGCATTACCAAGCCAACATTCAGTCAGGTATATTTAACCATTCTGTTTTGCAGGTCCGTAGTGTGAGCAGACATTCAAATTTTGAGACGCGTTAGGTTAAGCCTTTACATATCTACAGGGGTGTAGCAACGGCAAGATCAGGGGGCAAGGTATGGGGCTCAAAATCTTGGGCTGAATGGGCGGGAAATGGTTCTGTATGGAATGTTTTCTTGCTCTTCGGCTTTTTGTACGAGTGGTGTCGGGGATTCAATAGAGAGGCTTTTCAATCTACTCAGTCCTTTTAGGGAGCGTGAATATCCAAAAATGTTCTTTTCTCTTCAGGTTTATCGGAGGGAGGAAGATTTGAGAGAGGGAGGGATTAACCCCACAAGGGGGCTGTCGATCCGTTGGCGCTTTTTTAATTTCAATAATGACTGTACCCATTTTGATGACATGTAGACACTGCCATGTAGATAATGCTGCCAGAGGCGTAGTTAGAATAGGGCAAGTAGGGCCCTGAGCGCAACATGTATGGGTATGGGTCGCAATTTCGTGGGCATAATAGGTGGGAAATGGATATTTCAGTGGCGGCGTTTCTATTGCCCTTCATGTTTTTGTGCGGGTGGTAGGAAATGGTTGCAGTAGAGGTTTTTGCTCTTCAGACTTTATAGAGAAGCTGAATGTCCAAAAGAATGGGAAATGATTTCAGTATAGTTTTTTTTGTCCTTCAGGTTTACTCAACAGGACAGTGAGAGTGGGGGTATCTACTCACTCCAGTGATTCGAAGTGCTTTTCATTCACTGTGGTGTAATAATTACTTCAGTTATTTAGTACTGGATTTAGTGCAGGATTTTACTAGCTTGTCCAGGTCACTGACACTGTGTAAATTCGCTTTTTCTCTAATCTTTTCACTGAAGTAGTGGTGAATGTGTTAGCATGAAAATGTTTAGAAAAAGGTGGAAGTCCCAAGTATATGTGACCGTTTTTAACTTGTTTACGCAAGGGCGAATTCAGCTTCAGTCTTGGGGGAGAGGAGGTAGCAGAACAGGAAGTTTGTGCGCTTTCACCATTTTCTGTAACACCTTCATGGGGCTAGTTGAGGTAACAGAAATGGATACGTTAATAGTATTATAATTAAGAGGGAGAAGATAAACAGCAAGTGAAACAGTGGAATCTTTGGCATTCCAGGTAGATGAAATGAAACATCGATTGATGCACTAATCAATTTTCGTGAAAACAAAAGACGCAAAGTAAGCCGCCACAATAGAAGCATCGTGATGTTGTCTCAAATGAGATGAATCAGGTAAATACTATGTGTTTTATGTAGCTCATTTGAAAAAGGGCATAGAATCATATCCGTTAGTACCGTCTCTCCGATACGTAGGAATGCGCGCTTACCTTTAGCCGACTTTTAGTTACAGTCACGCTATGAGATTTTGGAAACCGCACAAGAATTATGTAATTGATTTTGTATCATCGCAAGGTTTGCGAAATTTTATTTTGGTTCCAATGATACCAGACTCATATTATTCCGAAAATGAGAGTTCTCAAAAAATACGAATAAAACGGGTATCAGTGCACAAATATGCTAAAATAGAAATGCATCATGTATTGATCTACTTGAATGCATTTTCCCGTATCAATTGGGATTTTAAGGTATATCAACGTGGCAACCCTGCGCGGAAGAGGTAAGTCGCGTCGCCGCACGGCGTGTCGCGACATTCGATCCGAGCAGGCCGCGGCTGCAAGCTCTAGCGGTAGAAACAACGGCGCGTCGCGTTCCAAAGCACACCTTGATCCTGTGCCGTGTCGTCTCTCTTTGTTGACCGAAACAGTTATTGACTCGCGTGCTAAAATGGATGTCTGAGTGATTGCGGTACTCATTTCGGTCCTACCGGCATGTTTTAAGTGAACGTTATGAAATCGTCGTTTAGCTTTTGAAAAATATGGGATTCTCGTCCAGTCTGCAGGGCAAAATCGCCCACGAAGCCCTGTTGTCTAGACAAGATGCGGAATTGAGACTTTTGGAGTCAATGAAGAGGTGCATCACGCTCAAAGTGAAAAGTGACAGGGATTATGCTACAGCTCTCAGTTCTGTTGCGGCTCAGGGGCTTAAGTTTGACAGGGGCGACGAGTTGTCAGGTGATTTTAAAAATGCCCATTATTGATTTATAACGTCCAGGACCGTGAAGCGGATTTTCGGTCCAAGGCTGTGAAGTACGAGCCCCCCCCTAGAATCAAATCATTTTTCTTGACACAAACTTTGGGAATTTGAAAATTACTTGACCATCTTAAAACGATCGGAAATTCGATTTTTTTTTTGTTTTTTTGCTAAAAACTCCCTATCAATGTGCTAATTTTCAAAAACATTGCAGCTTAATTTACTATTATAGATGTTCAAATAATCTCGATAAGAATTCTCTCGTTTTGAGGAAGTAATAATCAATGGATGATATAATATCGTTATCAACAGTAATGGTAAATATAGCCTTATATCGAAAATTGAGAGACTCATCTATTCATAAGTTCAGCTTTTGGGGGTCCGTCGAGCTACTCCTCTGTTTACAGTAATCAGAATTGGGTGTTATTTATGTTCTAAATTGTGGTTTCCTTGAACAATTTTGCGCTCAAAAACTATTACCTACCTCTTTTTATTTCAAGAACCGAAGTGCAGCTCGACTTGTGAGTTACAGTCTGCTTCCATTACTATTCACGAATCACAAATTTGAGTGTGCAAGAGTTAAATGGTGCCTATGTGTGCCTGCCTCAAAAATACAACACCAAAAAACAAAAAGTGTTTCTCAAATAAGAGATTTTGTGTGCTTAACACAAAGTTTCACAAATAAAACTCTAAACACAAATCAAAATTGCCTCACATGAAAAAGCAATCCTTATCCTGCCTTAAAAGACATACTGTCTGAGCTTGTGCCTACTACACATTATTCAAATGAAGGAAGGCTCATATGTGGGTTAAAACTTGACTCATAAAGTGTAAATGAACGGTATTTCTAACGAACAAGAATTTGAGATATTCAATCGAACATACATAATATAAGAATATTGCTTTATGCACTTATGTTGACAAGACGTCACCAAGAATGTGCTCGAACGTTTTTTCTGAAATGAATATGTATTTCGACCCTTTGTAAGTATGCCAGCTTCACACAATACCCTGAAATTTACTTGGATGAGTGGGTTAAATTTTTGTGATCACAATATCTCTCATATAGGTGGTAAGTAAAACCAGGAACTTTGCGTATTAGCGTGAGAAGTAAAACTATTCCAAATCCAGAATTTCCGCGATCACAATGTTTTCCCGCCGGTTTGCGTGGGAAGTAAAACGTCCATTCGATTTTACAATGGTACCATTTTACATGCTTATCAGGTGATATTAGCACTGCAACCTTGGAAATACTACGAAAAGATTCTATACTCGCGTGTATTTTTGTGCATATCTATACTTATACATTCTTTATTTTACGTATATAGATATAATTTCTGAAACTTAAAAAACGCTAATTTAAATTACGTACGATTCACTGAAATATCTTTACTAACGTTTCGGCTGCAACTGCAGCTTTTTTCAAAGTACAAAATCAAATTATTTTATTTTGCAATTATAATGCCATTGATATTTTTGATTACTTTTAGGGTTTTCAAGTGAATCCTTAATATGAACTAGTTACTCTACACTGTATGCCCCATATACCAATCGTGTTCACAAAAATTATATAACCAAAGGAGAAACGCCCAAATTAGCACTCGGTCTACACGTTTGGGAAATGAGATCAAGTTTTCGAAGAGGATAGCAATTTCAAGATGAAGGTTAAAGAATCTTCCTTCATGACGTTGAACGATGATTTTGTTTCTAGACTGTGTGTCATTTAGGTTGAATATGCGCTAGGGAAAGATCCAGTCAATGTTGTCCAAACCTACATATGCACCATAAGTTTGTCTCCTTATGGTTTGTTCTTGGATTCGAAATGTTTCTTAGCGTTATGTTTCTTGTGGCACAGTGCAAATGCATCATCTGTATTCTAGCCTTCCAATTCTGTTATTCTGGAAGTGGTCTGAAATATCAATATCATTATATAGGTACGTAGGTCACGCTGTAAGTTTTTAGATACCTATAGAAAAATTACAAGGTTTTTTTAAAAAAACTTTATTCTGTTTTTTCAACATATTCTCCTCCTACCCCAATACATCTACGCATTCGGTAAAACCACTTGTCAAATTCCTCCTTAAATGCAGCTATTGGTGGAAAAATGGCGACCTCGTAACTTTTCTTTGACCTTAGGGAATAAGAAGAAGTCGCATGGAGCTAGGTCCGGAGAATGAGGTGGGCGAGGCATCAGTTTGACACCCTGTTCAGCAAAAAAATCAAGTGTTCTAGCGGCGCTGTGGGCGGGTGCGTTGTCACCTCGCAGACTAATCGTTGGACGGCTCTTGCATAGTTCTTGGGAGACTACAGGAACACATTTAGTTATATATCATTCAGAAGTAACTGTCTTTTGATTTTCCAAAGCTACCGTTGTGATATATCCACTTTTAGCAAAAAGATGCGACTATTTTCTTTCCAACACTCTTGGAACGACGAATTTTCGTTGGAGGCTGCTCACTTTCAAAGCACCAAACTAATGACTGCTGTTTAGTTTCGGGATCATAATGATATAACCATGTTTCGTCTCCGGTTACGATATTAAAAGTGTTTTAACTGTGCCTATTATCAAATTTTTCAAGCATAAATTTAGCCCAATCAACTCTCGTTGCTTTTGCTCACTGGTCAACAAATGTGGCACCCATCTGAAACACTGCTTCCTTAGGCGAGGGTGATCTTGAATGATTGTTTGGACCTCTGCCGATCCAATCCTCAGAGAAGCCTCAATCTCGGTGTAGATTATATCTACAGTTTCCGGAGTAACCGCAGTGGGTGGTCGATCTGTGCGAGGTTCATCATCGAGTGAGACCCGGCCCTTTTTAAACTCAGCAAACTAAACTTTCGTGACATTCCGCTTGTTTTAGTCCCTTTTTATAGTCATACAAAATCATGGCTCGAAAATCGCGACTAGCCGGTTCCATTTTCACGTTAAAATTTGGCCAACATTTAGATGCATTCGAGACCGAGGCAAGACAACTACTGAACGATTCAAACGCTGCCTTTGCGTGTAAACACTTACAACTTTAGACAAAATAGCTGACTGCTGGAACTTGTTTAAACTTGTATAGATTAGGAATATCTAAAGACTTTCAGCGTGACCTACGTATGTGGTTTCAATTAACCGCCAATACAAAATATATTAACCTTGTACTTAAAGGCTCCTTTCTTCCCCAAGCTTACCAAGTAATATATATTTAGTATTGGCAACCAAATTAGCAAACGATTACCGACTATAACCCAGCTGGAAGTTCCAGTTGACGCATCGGACGTTGTTTTCACTTTTGATCATCTTCAAATACCACATCCATGTAGGAAACTCTATCGTAACGAGAGAAAGCATACCAATGTGAGACGTAAAAAAATATTTATAATATAATTTACTAAGAAAACCACTCATCAGGTAAATATTGATTTTGATCACATTTCAGGACTGTTGATAGTTGGAACCGAGGTAAGGCTGAATTTAAAAAATATTGGAAACTTTTAATAATGAAAAAAATCTCAATATTTTGTATTCAATTATTTCCATACCTTCCATTTTGTTCAAAACATGCTTCAAGTGGGTCAGTAGCTTCAAAATCCAATCAGAATTCTCAATGAACTGTTGTTACAACTGCACGTGAAATGCAGAGTACTTGACTTTTTTTTTGAGGCTAAATATCAACTTTTCTTATCATTCCCGGTCCCTATTCAGTTAAAATGCAGTAATCTATAGTAAAAGCCTCCAAAACAGAAACGGAACCAAATCCTCCCTTTGAAAAAAAGAGTTAAATACGCCCAAAAATGCTGTATAATAATTGGTAAAAGAAATTTATTTTATATTTACATTTATCGAAAACATTCGAGATAAATTAGGTTTTATAGTCGGATGTGTTATAAAATTCATCCAGCCCGAGAGCTATTGAGAAGAATCATGATTCGAATACAACAAAATAATAAGTCTAACAACAAGTACAGAGTATTACCGGCATCAAAATCTTATGGATAAAACAACATATTCTACCGACACCCCTACCTCTAACTTTTGACCCTTCCCCAAAATCAGGGGCTTCGGAAACGTTCAATAACGTAGTTTGAGCAATTTTTTTTTTTTCGTTTTTGAAAACTTTGCCGCCACTGAACATTTTCGAAAACTGCAAAGCTTTTTCGTCTTTGTCACAATAGTTAACCAAGTGTCAAAATCAGAAAAGTACTTTCTGAGTTATGGCGGATCAAAGATTTCTGGACAGAATGCAGACAGACAGAATGATGGAAATAGGTGACTTAGCTTTTCGTGATATACATGTTTGGTGTTCCAGGTAGTCTGGTTGGTGCGTCTTGGCGTAGTATGATGGAGGAAATGGACAACACTGCTAAACTCATCCGTCAGAATGCAGACAGCATGGAATCCAAATGTCTAGACGCACTCAACACTCTGTACACTGAAAAAAGGAAGGCCAGAAAACTATACCAGGAAGAACACTCTAGAATATTACAGCAGTTCACTCATGTAAGTTCTGTTGTATGTTGCTTAAAATTCATCACCTCAACAACTCGTTACGGAATCGTCTTGAATTGCCAGTAGAAAATGATTTCTTAATAGCTATAAAGCTGTAAAATACGACGAAGAGACCTTTCAACCCTTGTGTGCTCAACAGATACCTTTACCGTGGCGGTATGACCGATTGTAGGAACGACATATTTGACTAAAAGTTCAAATAGTTTTAAAGTTGATTACTAAAAGTGTCGAGAAAAGCGTAAACGTGTAGGGCAAATTGCAAGGTCTATACTAAATAGCATGATTATTTAGTTTCCACTAGGTGTATGCCCGCCACCTGCTATAGAAATACATGTGTCGTCTTTAGCCTAGACTCGTAACTATAGCCTGACGATCTGACGCTAGAGAGCAATAATTGGGTAGTAGATATCTAACCTAGGTAAGAGTGTGATAGCAACATTTATCTTCAAGTCTCGCGCTACCCATTAGCATCATTAGTTGTTAGTTTGTCAGGACCTTGGAATCGTAAAGACACCAATGGGCAGCGCCGATCTGCGCGACACTTGGACTCTACGTTTTTTCAATATAACTGCACCGTCACTGAACTGATTTTCGGAAACTGCGCAGAATACAGACAAACAGACCGACAGAAATGAGTAGCATGATTTTCCGTGATGTATATGTCATGAAACATCAAGAAAACACAATATCTCGATTTGGAAATTTTATGCGATTACAATACTACAACTCAATATTTTTTCATTCGTTTTTTAAATCCTCTCACCTATGTCTAGACCCGTCGACTCCGGAACCCCTTGCAAAACTTGGACCAAAAAACGAACCCTACTGGAGACATCAAGATTTAACTGATACGTAACTGAACATTTTATCAGAATCATTTTACCCCCCACCCCCACCCCTGACACCCGACCCGCCTGCCTCTGTCATTTATTGTCTCCATCAAAAACACATTTACTGTACCAAGAATTTTTAAATGTATGACTCCTCAACATAAACAGGTATAAAGTTAGTCTACTTGCCTCTATATCGCATAACAAAAATTATAGTATATGATTGCTGTAACGAAACAGTTTGTCGTAGTAATAATATTGGAAATGAAACATCTGATTGTATTATGCAACTGTTGATTTGTATAAAGACATATAAGATACAGACACATATCTGCAGTGTGTGGAAGAAAGTGAGATAGACAGAAAGGCCAAATTAAACACAAAAGTCAATTGGCTTAAATTGTTTTCATGAGGCGTATGAACGAGGTCTCCAGTATGAGTATGGAATTCATTAATCTGGTTTTATGCAGATTCTAGATGTGGACGCTGTTGAAAACCTAATGTTATCAATACCAACAATATATGATTAAAATATCATTTTGTTTCAAACAGGAATGATCCAAATATTGAATTGAAAAAACTATATGAAGATTCTACTGAGGTTTTAAACATATCACTGAGCGTATTATCATCAGTCCCTCAGTCAGTAAAAAATGTCAATATTCATGTGACAATATCTAAAATTTTGTATCAAAGATTGTAAATCGGGCTTGGCACGAGCATACAACCAACCTTTCTCTTCATTTGCAAAAAAATGTTCCATTATCTCGAAAAATGGGCACTGGAAACGAAATATCTTGAAGCCCATGCAAAACGCCTTTTATCCTAGGTAGAGTTCCCACTTAAGAAGCTAACAATAGTAGGACTTTCTATGCAAGCATCGAACAACATCATTTTGTCGGCATATAATATCCTCAACCTTTTAAATATTCAAGGTAACGTCTTACTGGTAGCATTAAACGCATTTGTGTAAGAGAATTTCTGTCTTCGAGTGGCCTGTCTAGCAAGTAAATTACCTGCAAGCAGACGACACTGCGTTCGTAATAGAAATAAAATTACGGCGAGGTTAATGCATTGACGTATACTCATAGAATGGACAATACTGTTGTATTGCACGTGTATCATAAGTATTCAAGATTTATAAGTTGCTAAAATCAAGTTCCTCTTTCTTAATTTTTAATCTGTCAAATCAGCTACACAATAGTGTGAAAAATATAGAAAAGAATTACTGCTAACTTGTCCTTAAATTAACATTCTATTTAAATGGAAACTCTACCTAGAATAAAATGCGTTTTGCATTGGTTTCCAATATTTTGTTTCCAGCTCTCATTTTTCAAGGTAATGGAACGATTTTTTTGCAAATGATAGAGAAAGAATGGTTCTATGCTCGTGCAAAACTTTTTTTTTTATACCTATTGTCACAAAAATATTGACATTATTTGACCCATTTCGGATGTTCCTTTAACCTTGAAAGGGCGTTGAGCATGATTTGCACAAAACATATTTTCAATATGTTTAAAATCAAGAGCTTCAAACCAGATATTGTGGCACCGTCAATGAGCATATTTTTACCGCTGATACTAGCGCGTCAATATCTAAAATTTTGCATCAAAGGTTGAAAAAAGGGCTTCGCAACCCTTTTTGTCATTTGCAAATAAATCGTTCCATCATATTGAAAAATGGGCGCTGAAAACTGAATATTTGAAACCCATGCAAAACCCCTTTTATTCCAGGTAACTGGGTTAGAATGCGATTCTATTCCATGAATCGAACATAACATTTTTGCTTCTTATGGCTTATGGGGCTAAGTATGCTCAAACATATTTTCGAATTATTATTTTTATAGATAACCACTCCCAAAGGCAGAAGGCCTATCAAATGCTCATCAACATTGACCTTAAAACGATTGTTTGAACGAGGGTTTGAAAGCTCGACCTGATGAGGATGCACCCATTTGTACCTCCTTGTGTTTGAGGTACTGACGACTCTTGATGTTATCATCCTAGACAGCTCGGTCGAAGGTTTGCAATGATAGTGTCTAAGATCACCCTTACTTCGATGTTAGAGACTGTGGAGGTCCTGTCCTCAAGGTTCAAGTTTTTCAAAACTCGAATATCCAATTCTCCCATATTTCTAAAATATGATTGTTTTCGTTGTATGTAAAAGTGGTATCAGCCTGTCTGTTTCCATTCTTAATCAATACATATGTACAAGGTGTCATACTAACGTTACTGCATCGCAATATTACATTGTCCAAATATTACACAGCTTGGGAATGCACATTCCTACCTCTTATTGCTACTTCATTATATCATGTAAAGTATGTAGCTATTCGCAGACCGCCTTATTAACCTTGAATCATTTTTCACGATTTATAAGGTGAGTTTATTTAATGTTGAATACCATAATTCCATAGTTCTAATAAATGCAGACATTACTTGTTGTATAAGCGAATACAAAAATGCATTGCGTGCAAACAATGCGCGAAATGTTTACGATAATAACTTAATAACCAATCTACTATGATGAGATGCAACACAGTTATTGTATAAATGCAGACGATCTGCACAAGAGAATGTAGAGCACCGTGAACCGTGATTCATTTGTTTCGCAAGTGAAACCTTCTATTATTACTACTGAGTATAAAGAGTGTATTTCACAATTATACGTACGATGACTAGAATGCAGTTGCTTGAATCGATAGTGTTTTTATCTTCGATTCTATTCTATTAGTTGAATAGAATACGGCTATTTCTGAATACGATTTGGTTGTCCCAGATTAACATACTAGTCGTCAAAGTTACTTCGTTACAGTCGTTCATCCAAAACCAATGGACGAAGCCGTTTTGTTCTCCTTGAGACCAGGGCTTTGAGTCGATTTGGGTACCTCCTAGTCGTTTTATTTGTAGTAGAAATTTTTCAAGAAGGCTCAGATTTATTTTAATTCAAACCGTCTTTAATTTTTATTAACCTCTCGCTAAGGCAGAAAACCTACCACTCCCAAGAAGCGCTGCGAGAGGAGATACGAGGGTCGCTCTGAAAGTTTTTAGATACAGAAAAACTACAACTTTTTTTTTGGAACTTTATTCTGTTTTTTCAACATATTCCCCCCCTACCTCAATACATTCACGCATTCGGTAAAACCACTTGTCAAATTCTTGTGACCAACGTTCTTTTGAAAGATTGCTAATTTCCTCCTCAAATGCAGCGATTGACTCTTCATCGATGGAAAAATGTCGACCTCGTAACTTTTCTTTGATCTTAGGGAATAAGAAGAAGTCGTACGGAGGTAGGTCCGGAGAATAAGGTAGGTGAGGTAACAGTTTGACACCCTTTCAGCAAAAAAATCGAGTGTTTTAGCGCCGCTGTGGGCTGGTGCGTTGTTATGGTGCCAATGAATACCCCGCAGACCAGCCTTTGGGCGGCTATTGCACAGTTCTTGGAAGAAAAAAAAGATGAGACCATTTTCTTCCCAACACTCTTGGAACGACGTATTTTCGTTGGAGGGTGCTCACTTTCAAAGCACCAAACTAATGACTGCTGTTTAGTTTCGGGATCATAATGATATAACCATGTTTCATCTCCGGTTATGATATTAAAAGTGTTTTTAATATGCCTATTATCAAATTTTTCAAGCATAAACTAAGCCCAATCAACTCTTGTTGCTTTTTGCTCACTGGTCAACAAATGTGGCACCCATCTGGAACACCGCTTCGTGATCATGAATGATTGTTCAGACCGCTGCCGATCCAATCCCCAGAGAAGCGTCAATCTCGGTTTAGGTTATATGTCGATCTTTTTTACCATATTTTGCACAGCTTCTACAGTTTCCGGAGTAACAGCAGTGGGCGGTCGACCTGTGCGAGGTTCATCATCGAGTGAGACCCTGCCCCTTTTAAAGACAGCAAACCAATTAAAAACTGTAGCCCTAGAAGGGGTAGAGTCTTAGTCCATTTTTATAGTCATACAAAATCATGGTTCGAAAATCGCGACTACACGGTTCCATTTTCACGTTAAAATTCGGCCAACACTTAGATGCATTCGAGACCGTGGCAAGGCAACTACTGAACGATTCAAACGCTGCCTTTGCGTGTAAGCACTTACAAATTTAGACAAAATAGCTGTGTGCTCAAACTTGTTTAAACTTGTATAGATTAGGAATATCTAAACTTTCACCGTGACCCTCGTATATTTAGTCACATTGATCTTAAAGCTTTATAAATTGTAACCATCGGGAAACAAACTCCCCGGCAAAACATTCCACAATTCCGATGTTCTCCAAAAGAACGATTTTTATGGTATAAGCATTCCTTCAGGGGTGTTAGAGGTTCACCCTGAAGAAGATGTGCCTACTGAACTCCTCTAGTTGTACTGATGACACTATGATCATGCCAGGACATGTTATTTTTGATGTTGCTCCCCAGAAGCTTGATGGAAGATGACTCTAGTATTGGGCGTCTCTCCATCTCCACAGCTGGAAGACCAGCACATTATTTTTTGTCAGGGTTGTTGTTTGGGTCTTCTGTCCGTTAAACTGAACTACATTTGTGAATCCCCATTCGACAATTATTTCAATATCCTCATGGATTTGGACTCCATGAAGCTGAATTGCTCTGCTCCACATATGGTTCACATAGGCCAAAAGATCTCCTGAGGATCTATGCTTGCGGAAGAAGTACTGATGATCATTGATGATATTGTGTTCATCCAGATACTTTAAAAGCTGCATGTTAGTGACAGTCACATGTCTATAGTTACTTGGTAATTTTTTTCTGCCCTTGAAATAGCCTGAAAGAATTGGTTTCACTTTAAATAATGAAAATAAAAATGTTTGAATATATGGTCAGTCTGATGATACGAAGTAATATTGGTATTATTATTGAAAATATATTTTTTTGTTGATGGGTTTTGCGCCAGTTCTACTGCATTTTCCTCCAAACGACACTTCACATAATTCAACTCATTCATTCATACTCACTTTCCCAGCCATTCCGTCGGGTCGCTGATCCCCACTAGCCTTTCCCCTCCCCAAATAGATCCGACACTGTTCAGGTATTCCTTTTTATTAGATTATCATGCTTATTGGTTCTACATAATTTAGAAATTATATTCACTCAGGTATTCCACATAAACACGGGCCATTAGTTGTTTACAACCGAAACATTGAGTAAAAGGATGTCATTTTAACACATCAACGCAATTTCATGCAGCGTAATTTCATGACGTCCGGAGATGTACCGCTTGGGAAAGCACATTTATAGAGGTTAGGCTCATAAAAATCATAAATGTATTTTCAATTTTCGCATCAACTTTACCGACTTAATGGTCTTTATAAAATAATTCGCTTTAATCATGTAGATTGTAGATGCTCTTACTTGGTGAAACTCTTCCATCATGTAGATAAAAAGTTGTGTAATTATCACACAGTTTCACAAATAAAACTCTTTCTATTAGTGTCGCGTTTCGATTTTTATTTTTTAATAAAAATCACTAAAAGAAAGTGTTTTATTTGTGAAACTGTGTTATAATTACACAACTTTTTATCTACAATTTGCTTTGTTATGTAGATTGTTGATGCTCTTACTTGGTGAAACTCTCAAACATTCAGCTAAAAAATTGTGCAAATTTAACACAAAATCTCAACAATTAAAACTCTTTATTTGTGAAGCTGTTCAAATTACATATTATTTATCTGAATTCAATATTCTTTATTCATCTATAATTACAAAATTTAATTATTTATATAATAATTAGAAAAATTAAAATGAATAAATTGTCGTCAGTGGGGATTGAACCAGCAGCCTCCTGCATTCTAGACTAATGTCTTACCGTTTGGCCATGGCGAACTTGTCAGAGAAAAGGGGAAATACGCTATGGAAGGTACACATTGAGAAAAAACAAAGTTCGCTTCCAGAATGCCTAAACATGGCAACGTCGCACTGCCAGCAAGGCAAATAAATAGTATGAAGTCCACGACAACTATAGTTCAGAGATTCTATAGAAATTTATTTTTTGCAATATGTGCATCCCCCTGCTCAGTCTTCTTCCCAATGCTATTAATTATCAATATTTGGTACCTTGATGAATGCTGCCGAGGCAGCAGAAACGTTAGTAAATATATTCGCGCAATCTTATGTAGTTTTAATTAGAAAATATAATGAACCGCAGGACACCATGTATAAGCATGAATGTTGTTTGTTAGTTTCAAAGTTTTTGTTAGGTTGGCAGTGCACATGCTTTTCATTCAGTTTTGAATAACTGTAATTTTTTAATAGCATTGTGATAGACTATCTTCAAATCGCTAATGTCTATATGATACTGCGACGATAAATTAGCGCTGCCAAAATAACAAATTTTACCTTCTCTCAGTTACATAATATGGCTATATCTTCCATGATACATGGAAAATACTGATTCGCATTTAAATGAGTTGTTAGAAACGTCCGCTATCATTAGGTTAAAAATACGATAAAATGTTCTAGAGAATGCTATAAATTACTGTGGCATATCCGGAAAGTGAGATATTTACGGATATTTATACCCAGAGAGATTAATTTTTACTTTATTAAAACACAGGAATTTTTTTCGGGAGATGTATTTGTTAATTGATTTATAAAACCGCTCGTCTGGCTGTTATTGCTTACCTATCATCAGAATTGAGATGAAAGTGTCAAGTATATATTATTCTAAATGTTACCAGATAGCTGCAGGAAACAGTGGTAATATCGCATACGATTCATTGTATCCATGGTAAATTGATTATCACGTGTCATTTCAATATAACAAATACATTAATATTCATTTTACGCTCAGAAGTCACAACAAGATCAAGTTTTGTTTTTTTTTGGTGTTCAAACTTACCTCGATACACCAGTGTCGTTAGGCGATAGGCTTTCCGCCTTTGCAAGAAGTTATCTACAAAAGAAGAGGGTGTCAACCACAAATATAAAAATCACATCAAGTTTTTGTCTACTCTATGTCCTCATGGCTTGTGACGATTGATTGAAATATTATGTCAAACTGTCAAAATACGTTTCAAAATACGGGTATGCAAAAAATGGTTTGCCGAGTGGTAAAATTATGTAGTGTGTGAAACTTCAGTCTGTTCAACAATCTTTGCTTATTTTCTATCCAAAATGATTCAATAATTTCAATCTCTAATGTTAAATTTGTATTTTTTGCGACTGTTTTATTTTATTTTGTCTTACTTGTGTCCTTCCTGAGTTTTTCTTTTGGTTGAATGTGCTGGCGTTTTTTGAGGTGACAGTGTTGCCAATAACACAAGCTCTACTGCGAGAAAGATTTCAAGACAGAAAACGATAGTAAGTTTATTAATGTCAAACTTGATGGATGTAAATGAGCAACAAGGACAGCAATAGAGTAAATATGGCCAAAATAATAAGTTATCAGCAAAGGTTAATCAACCACAAAACGCAACTGACTAATACAGTGATATTCTTCCAGAAGATGAGGAATCATCATGGACTTTCCATTTGAAACTGATAGCAATATGTAAACCAAAAATGTGTTATATTGATATGAGAGATAGAAACTCCCACACGAAAAGTAAAACGAAAATATTTCTCAAAACTGCAAAGATATTTCCGACACATTTTACCTGCTCATCTTATATAAGCCTGATATCGGAGTGTATAGTCGATGTCGATAGTGTTTGGTTATTAGCGCGATCGGTTATAAAGGTGAACCCGACGGCGAAGTCGAGACCTCCAAACGTTGGCAATTCTCAGAAATGGCGGCGAAAAGCAGAGCTTCTCTGCGCGGCGGGGTACTCGTATAAATAAAACTAAAACAACAATTTAATGACGCGACATTTTTATGGCGGGAAGGCGCCCACTGGTGGCCAGGTAACCATCCAGTTATACTCCAAGCAATCAACCATTTTGGTTTGGAATGAGAGCCGGCAGGATGAACATTTGTGGGTAGCTCATCAGTTTAATTGAAGAGACATAGAATTCTCAAAACAGGGCTTGGTTAAGTTGCAAATTGCAACAAAGCTTTTATGTAGATTGGAGGATAGGAACAACGTGAACAAAGTAAACGTAAAATCACTCATCTCCAAGTGTCGCCCTCTATGGGGACGCCCATTGGCAATCAAAGGTCCTAACACCTGGGTTACGTATATAGTCGGGTCTAGGCTAAAGACGAAACATGTATGTCTATAGCAGGTCTGATGCATACTGGAGAGCATACACTTAATATCAGTATCAAGAGCCAGGAATGAGAATGAAAAACGCTTGTTCGTTTTTCGCGGTGTATCGGTGAGGAAGCTCGACACACGCACACTGGCGATGAGATACAATAACATAACCTACAATTGTTGTCTTCGAAGTTCGAACGATAGCTTTGCCAAATATGTGCGAATCACCATCAATAATATTAAATAAAACCCCATCTCCAGAAGGAGAAGTACAGAATTTGGATGAAATGTTGTCGTTAGGTTAGTATTATGGAAGAGAGGTGAAAGGTTTTTAAATTTTGATAATTGAAGCAGTGGTGGCAGGGAAAAAAATAGTATCAAGTAAGACTGTCGAACTTTTGGCATGCAATTGAAAAAATACAGTAGATCTCAGTTATAATATGGCCGTCATGTAACGAGATGTCGTTACTGACGGGGTTTTCGTATATTACCAGTGTTAAGTGTTAAGATAAGTTCACGTATTTAATGTTTTTTATTTCCCTTTCCTTCCACAAAATTATTCATCATTTTGTCCTTATTTTTCATAATATGTATGATTTACTAAACAAAATTCGCGACACAAGGCTTTCTTTCTTTCACTCGCGCACTTTGATTATCGCAACTTTGTCGCCAAACTCAACATTTTTCCATTTTAATCTTGTCATTTTTGGTTCGATAGAAAAATCTTGAGACAATTTAATTATCGTCCTTCATAGTTTTCCAACAACTTTTTTTGATAAAAAATTGGTGAAAATATCTTTTTTACGGCTTTGTGAGAATCGAATCGCATTATCAACTGGCAACATTATAACTGCAAAAACGACTTCTGCGGCTCGCACTTCTCAAAATTCCATTCGATCATACAATATCCACAAAGCGATACAGTAACAATCTAGCATATATTTGAGAAAATAATTAAAAATAAAACAAAAAAAACTCGCAGTAGTATGTGTAATAAATATTATAGGATATACTGGTATTACGCGAAAGGTTGAGAAAACGTAAGCGGATTTGAACAAAAATCCATTCATGAGTCACTAGGTGCATTTCTCGTATAATCATAACAAAGACTTTACGCATTCGTCTAAATATATCCAGGATGCAAACATGCTTTTTCTAAAAATATAGCATGTTTGAGAAGCGTTCCTCTGTCGTTGTGGAACTGACAAATAGGTTAGAAAACAATTGTAATTGCAAAAGTAGGTTGACGCTGTACCTCCCACACCCCTTTGTATACAAACATTTATGTAATCTAAAAAAAAAATATTAGAAAATTTCAAATCTTATTTCCAAAAATTGTCGAGTTTTTCGTAATTTCTAATACTTCCAAAACTTGCAAATTAATCAACAATAAATTTTTTTACTAAAGTTTATACCACTATACGTGAAATACAGAGTCAACCTACTTGACGCCATTTTTAAAGAGACTAAATACTACTTTCGTTATTATTTAATATGTTCCTTATTCAGTTATGTATTCTGTATTAGACAGCAAATAAACTGAAAACCAAATCAATATACGAATTTGTAGCAAATTTCCAGGTGAAAAGTGTACGACATAACATTAATACCACTTAACAATAACGCGTGACGGTATTAAAATAGCAAAAAGTGTCCAGTTTTTCAATCCAAACTTGACCTACTTTGGTATTCGATGATATATTTGAATGAAACTGTTTTGGATATGTTTAATAGTATATTTATGCATACAATTAGGTTCCAGACTTTTAAGGTGCATTATTGTAATGCCATTACACAGCAGAGCTGAACAACATACAGGAAATCTCATGCTTAACCGCCTCATCTTCCTGTTCACAGCCCCTATCTTGGGGTGTTCCTCGCAACCTCATGTTGAAGAGGTGTTGCAATGCCCATGTCAAAGCGCAGTTGTCTAGATATGGACAGATAGCATTTCGCTACTGCCTCACTAGGGTATCCGAGGGTTTCTCTAGCTGCCTATTTGCTAGAGAAATCCAGATTCAAGAGGTGCTATTCCACATATTCGTGAGAACTGAGTTCGTGTTTTCATGACACTGACGGACAGCGTAGCCTCTTTTGGAAATAATCATGTACATTGTAGATGCTGTTAGTTGAAAAAGAATTTCTAACTTCACACATAAAAATTAATTCTCAGAGTAAGAATATGTGCCTTCATTCAAGTATACCATATCTTCCTATATGCGCAATGCTATAATAATAATCTTATTGTAAGAATACTGTATTTTTGTTCATATAGAGTGAATTTAAGAGAATATGTTGTTAGAAAAGCATTAAAATCTTAGTTGTGAAGAATCTTATATTTTTCTTTAGAGTATATTTCTTCAGAATGAGTATTGAATTCGAATATATACTCTTCTTGGTTCAAACTAATAATAAATTTCTTATCAAGTAAATTGTCTAAGATTAAGTTCACATGTTTCCTTTGTGAGTATATTTTTACACAAAAATCGAAATTCTTGTATTGATAATTTCGTTTTATGCGTGTTGCGTCCATCCAAATGAACTCATGATTTATTAAGCTTTTTTATTAACACCTGTATCTAGTTAACGGAATTTTTCAAAGACATTTTCTAGTCATAGCGAACTGTCAGACAGAACGACAAATCTTTCGTTCTTCCCAATTTTATAACCTCTACAGTTCGATCTTGATTAGACATCTAGTGGTAACATACACAGTGAGACCATTTTCATGATTGCCTAAACGACTGCTAAGAAGGAAATTTCCATAAATGGACAGATTATGAATAACATGCGTTATGCCGATGACACTGTTGTAGTGACCGATAGACTGGAAGATCTCCAAACGGTCGTACAAAAACTAAACAACAGTTGCAAAAATTATGGGCTGAACATGAATCTGAAGAAAACAAAATTCATGGTTCTCACAAAAAATTACAACATAATCGGAAATTGAGCGGGTAAGAAAATATAGATATTTAAGAACTTGGCTAACTGAAACTGCCGACCAATGTCAGGAAATAAGAGCTCGAATAGAGTGCAAGAACTGCATTTGTAAATCTGAAGAGAGTTCTTTGCAGCAGAGATTTAAATTTGAAACTTAGAATACGATTGCTGTGGTGTTGTGTTTTTTCGAGGCTGCTGTATGGTTCCGAGGCTTGGAGGCTTAAGAAGGCGGACATGGATGGACTAGAGGCTTTCGGAAAATGGTGTTATCGAAGAATGCTGAGGATCTCTAGGACTGAAAAGGTTTCAAATGTGGACTACGACAGAAAATACAAAAGCAGGAAGAAATAATTAACACCTTCAAAAGGAATAAAACTAGAGTACCTTGGTCATGTTATAAGGGGACCCAAATATGTAACTGCTACAAAACATTACAGAAGGGAAAACCAAGGGCAAGAGAAGCCAAGGAAGATGTAGAACCTCGTGGCTAAAACACTTGAGGCATTGGTTTGGAATGACGTCAAATCAATTGTTTAGAACTGCTGCAAACAAAATCAGGATTGCCATGATAATATCCAACCCCCGCTAGGAGATGGAACTTGAAGAAGAAGGTAAGGCGTATGTCTAGAATACAGGAGGTTCTGTGTTCGATCCCCCCTGGAGACACATTTTTCTTGGTAATTTTTCTAAATTATAAATTCAGTCCCTCTTACGGATTGCAGTGGAATCCGATAAAACTCTGTAATGGAACGGTTTACCGGCCGTTTGTTCAAATCTGTGTCAGAGTTCCGACGACAAGCGAACCACAGTTATTATACTGACGTATTTGGAGATGCTGAATCATAATATGATCGTTAGGAAACCTTACAAGCTTAGGGAAGCATTTAGAGGGGAGAAAATCAAAATGTCCCCCGGACCCCCTTTAGGTTCCGTTCTTAAACCATCAAATTCGTGAATATTATAGCGATTCTCTTTTCATGCCTTGCTTCCACTATCAAACAAGCCCACTACTTTATGCGGGCGGGCCGCGTTTTATAAATAAAATCAAACCATTGCACTACATTATTTAATGCCAGCGATTTCGAAGCATAACACACGATTAAATCATGTTTATAATTATGCTATCCCAGAATCTTCCATAAGAGTTGATTTCGTAGATAAGTTTTCAATATTTCGAAGTGTTTTAATTATGTTTATATTGTGTTTTCTTGATGTATAATGAAATGTACCTGTACATCACGAAAATCTGTGTCTCTTATTTTCGTTTGCCTGTATTTCTGGCTGTCTGTCTTTCTGTACTCGGATTTTGCTGAAACTTTGATAAATAATTTTTGAATTTTGGTTCAGTGGTGGCGGAGTTATTGTCGGAAAACGAAAAAAGGATATACGCCGTTTTTAGACCTTTCCGAGGCCCGTGATCATTTTCAGAAAAATGAGAGGCAAAAATTGGGGTGGGAGGTAGGGGTGGTGAGTGGGAGATCTAAAAAGATAGGTATTGAAGTTCTATCCTTGAAATTTTGACTTGGTACTTGAGCTACGTATCCATATGAATTTGCGCAATATATCTAGTCAACATTTCTAGTCCACCGTTTAAGGGATACTTATAAACGCTCGCATTAGAAGTCTATAAATGTAATATAGATAGACGTTCCCGGCTTTTGTCATGATGCCACGTTTACTGTAAAACTCTAGTTTGTCCTGCTTCTGCTTCGACAAGTACTGATGCTACAGATGACTGAAATCTACCTAAGGATAAAAGTAGGGCCAAGTAGGTTAACACGTAATATCAGTTTATTAGATTTTGTTCTTGGACTTCAGAACTATTAATCCATTTGAAATAAGTTTTCGAAATCTTGTAAATTTTTTAAATCAAAGAATTTTAGTAGTTAGTAGTTCAGTAGTTCCAATATTTTTATAATTGAAATTCAAAATATCAACAGTTCTAAAATCCGATTGAAAATCTTTGAACAGAAATTGATTGATTGCATGGGAAATATAGATCCAACCTACTCAAAGCCATTTTTCACTGACTTCCCATGTTTGCGTTTATGAGAGTGTTAAAAAATTGATGAAAAATAAACATGATAAACTTGAAATTAGTATATTTTCGATCTCAACAATATTTGAATGTATATATAAGCTTTATAAAAAGTTCTGTCGCTTACTGCATAATAATGTATTCTGTATTGTAAGGCTAATCAGCACTAAGCTGCTATCATAAAAATCTAGACTGGCCTATGTTAGGAACAGAAATCTGTATCCTCACTTTCCAACGATGATAATAATAACTGATGAACCAATCTCCAGGAACTTCATTATACATTCGCAATAAAACACGCCAATTGCTCTCCAAGCTAGCAGGCAGTGCTCTAAAAATAAAGTAAGAAACAGTGAACTATATTATTTAATACCAGCCTGTCCAGAGCGAGCGTAACCAGCGATTAAATCATGTTTATAATAATAAGCTAGCCCAAACCGCGTCTGAAAACGACCAAGTTTTTTTTCGCACTCTGCATCTCAAGAAAGAAAAGGCGGCGCCAGCCTGCCTGGCTCTGAAAAAAGTTATAATATAAATCTGCACCGCCAGTGTTCCAGTGCATTCGCGAAAAAATAACTATGTAGGCACATCTCCGTTTCAATTTCTAGTAGTATTTTTGAAATTAATTGAAGAATCTCGAAATGCCATGATTTACAAGGAGCACGCAAAAACGTCAATCTAATATCTTTCGCTACGTGCTGTGCTGAACAATCCTGGTATAATATACGAGGTGTAAATTAAGTAATAAGACTGACAACGTAAAGTTTGATATGGCAACACTGGATAAATGTGGCATAGATGGGCGACAGGCGGCTATGTGAACCGCGTTGTAAGCAAGTAAGACTTTGGACTCGGTCGATTCATTTGCTTGTCTGCTGTCGTTTTTCCAGAGAACCGGTTTTCGTATTGAGTTCTAAAAATCAGTGACATTCAGGTTTTGATTTACACTTGGATAAAGTAGAACAGAAACTTTTGCAAAACTTCAATAGCCATACGTAGACAGTGTTTTGTCAAGAGCCCAGGTTTTTTGGTGGTTTGAGGCATTTTCAGAAAGAAGAGTCAATGGGAGATGAGCCACGCCACGGAACACCTGAAGAAGAAGAACTGCACGTTCCGACGAAAATATCGACAGAATTAGATGACTTGAGTCCTTGTGA
Organism: Bruchidius siliquastri; assembly: GCA_949316355.1. Classification (NCBI taxonomy): domain Eukaryota; kingdom Metazoa; phylum Arthropoda; class Insecta; order Coleoptera; family Chrysomelidae; genus Bruchidius; species Bruchidius siliquastri. The sequence continues at coordinate 35,711,337 of OX438533.1, read as the reverse complement.
CTTTTTCCTCTTTTCGAAATTAAAATTTCCTATCTAAGATACCATTTTGGGAAGCTTGAAAACATTCAAACAGCTGTAACTATCCCAGTATCAGAGTTTAATCACTACTATGAGAAGTAGAATAACCGTCCTCAAGCTGTGTGGCTTTCCAAGGGAATAATTTTGAAAGGAAAAACTTTTAATTGTAATTACATCCAAATAAAACTGTTTGAAAATATCAGTCTCATTACTTAATTTACACACCTCGTGGGCGAGCCATCCACAAACAAAAAGTCCAGTCAAAAACTGTAGTATCTTCGTCCAGCGTATAGCATTATTTGGCCTGGCTCGCCTCTATGTGATCGATAAGTGCAAGTGATGGAAGCCACTGGAAATAATTTGTTTTTTACAATCGTCAACCGACTTTAGAACAAAAAACCGAAGTTTTCTGAATCATGTACAACTTGGACCCTTTCTTTTTCTTCTCTTTTTATCGCAAACACCGACATATGCTCCAGAGCCTCCAGACTAGCCAATTTTTACCATGCCGTCAAATGCTCGGCCCATGCGTTCCAACAAACGGTGCAGGTGGATAGCTGGTGGTTGGCTATGCCTACGTAGCTTTTCTATAGTGTCTCCAACAAGCAGAAGGTGCGAGGTTCAAACCCCGCCGTAGGCTAGATTTTTCTTGCCGATTTCTAATGCGACTGTGTCTACCATACTATAATAAAATTCTGTTTGTATACATATCAAGCTGTCTTAATTTCAGAACGTTAAAATCGATTGTTACTCCTCATAAATCTATTGATGAAATATTTTCCAATATATCCTGGCAGATAATAACTATTATTAAAAATATTTACATGAAAATATACGCTTTGTTATTGTTTTGTTATTTTTCATAATTTTATACAAGCAGTGCCGCTGAAAAATATTATGTAAATTTGAAATGATACATCATCGATAATAATGTAGCTGAGCTGAAAATAATTGTCGTAATTCAGGGCATTCATTTTGAACGGAAATTGGGAAACTCTAATCGATAGTACTACAGCAAGTACTTTTGTAATTGTATTCTGGGTTGTACTCTTTTGCTAATAAGACACCAAAACCATGGCCAAGTTTGGTTTAAGAGGAACGAATGAAATTGAAACTTTTGTTTATACGTTGTGTATGAAGCAACACAACTGTCAGGAGTCTTAAATGATCCCCCCAATAAGGACTAGTTTTTTGGGTACTCTCATAAAGTGGGTTGCATCTTGGTTTGATAGATGACGAACATACTTCCGAATATCTGTCAATTGTCAAAAATATTCTGCTCCATTGCTGTTGCACTGGTTATCTAAACATCACTACCTAGAACACCACAAGAAGCATAATGATGACATTAAGACAGACTACGCTTAAAAATGCTCAATACTGATTTTACTGTTGAGGATTTGACAATACTGCCACAACACTTTTTAACTTGTAACAAATCGTAGGAACTGGCCGTAAAAATTGCATTGTCGTTCACTATCGAACTTGCATGAGAAGAACGTCACCCTGGCGCCAATTTTATACAATAGATTTATAGTTTTTTTGCTAATTGTTCTGCACTTGTGCATGAATTGTAACAATAATGATGCATTGTGTAGTAATCAAGTAGTAACTAAAGTTACAAAATCGATGCACATTCGAAATTTCATGACCATTTCTATATTGGTCATTTTTTGCGCAAGAATTGTGGTCTAAGATTAACGTATTCAGATACAATAAGCTAACAAAACGGAAACCCTGAGCCTTGAACCAAAGTTTACAGACTAAATATTTATTCTGTAAACTTAGCTTGAACTGTGTATTATTTTGTCATTGCCGGTGATATGTAGACCTCTTTTACTCCAGCCTAGCCTTCCCAAAGAGCGATTGTTTCAGTACACATAGTCTAGTACATTGGACCTCAATGAACGGAAGTCAAGTAGATTGATTCAATACCGTTTTAGTTTTCGTAAATCTCATCTGATATAATAGCTTTACTTAGAATTTCATGATAATCTCTAGTAAATTGATATAAATAAAAATAACGACATATTCTCGGTTATCTTGATTTTTTGTGCAAAAAGTATATAATCTCATATTAGAGATAATGATATCAAGTAGATGGACTCAGTACTCCTCACATTTCAACGTGTATTACGTACGTACGTACAGAGTCAATCTACTTGATTCGTCTTTCAACCCAACATTTCACGTATTGTTTATTTTTTATATCTACCGTTTTATATTATATATTTGTTTACCTTTTCCCAGGTATTTTCCGACTGTGTAAGAGCCTTTACAAACATTCTTACTATCAGTGACAAGTATTGTGATGATTTAATTTCGGGTTTTACCTGAACGAAAGATTAAGATATATGACTTTCTCCTACAATTTTACGGTTTGCTTAGGATTCTAAAGGCCGCTTTTAGCTGTCCCTTTACCACTATTGTCCAGAATAACTTGTTTTTATGATTGAGTAATTTCTAATCGTTGGAGACACTCAGAATGACCACTTTCCAAGAATTTGCATATTTGTTTATTACCTGTGGTTAACAGGATAAAACTTAAGGATTCCATTTTTCTCTAATAATAATGACTAAAGTAGGTTAGGTTAACTGTTCAAGCTACTCGAACCTTTCAATTCGTGTTAGACTTATTCGATATTCAACGAAAATGAATTGGGAGACAAAATGTTTAGAAAATTCCTAAAGCATGATATATTTCTCACCTTGATTATGTTCTTATTTTATTTTGTTGATGGGGGCGTTCAATAATTTGAAGAAGATAATTAATCGTTTTCTAAAAAATGAAATATTTATGAGTAATTATATATATTTTTTTCATCTAAAGGCTACAGGTATCATTTCTTTTCAATGTAGTACAACACACTATTTTTTATACTTATAAATAAAGAGATTTGATCAAATCTCAAATCCTCGCACAAAGCAACAATACTGGATTAATGATTACATTACAGAAACATAATTGACTTGATTATATAAAAATTAAGAAAAAAAAACAGTGTTTATACACTTGTGGTTGACAAGAAGAGAACTCTTGACGTTTGACTCGTATTGTTAGTTCTCTATCTGTTCTGAAATCTGTCGCGTGAATCCATGCATAAAAAATACCATTACAACTGCACTTAAAACTAAAAGGCTTTAGTGATTCCTAGAGTAATTATTTTACAGTAAAATAACTGTAAAGATAACTGAAATACGTTTTTCCTACGGATCATTAAAATCGACAAATGCATGTGGTAGCGAAATTAAACTTAAAAATTTATGATTAACTAAACTATATACATATAAAATTCTTAACGCCTTGAAACGGTGTTTCGACTTTTTTTTTAGATAACCTTTCACAAAGATGAAAGCGTATCTCAATCTAGATGCGCTCTTAAAGAGAAAATGTCTATTCGCATTGACCTTAAGAGGGAACTCTACCTAGAATAAAAGGGCGTTTTGCATGGGTGTTCAGTATTTCGTTTGAAACGGTTGATTTTGAACATATTGAAAACATTTTTTGTGCAAATCATAGGGGAAGGACGGCTCTATGCCCGTGCGAAAGCTTTTTCTTGAAATTTCGGTTGCCAACAGGTTAAAAAAACATCCGAAATTAGTCAAAAATGTCGACAATATCTAAAAAAAAAATATTAGAAATTAAAAACAATGCTTCAGACGCGCAAAGAACGAACCTTTTCCTATCATTTGCAAAATAATCATTACAGTATATTGGAAAATGAGCGCTGTAAATGAAATAAGGTAAACCAACGCAAAACGCCTTTATTCTAAGCAGAGTCCCCTCCTTCAAATCACTGTAAACTGTGACTATCGGAGAATAAACCCTCTGTCAGCTTCAGGTTGTGCTGTGGAGTGCATCCCTACACATGCTGGTCTGACCTGAGCCTTGTAGATTAGTAGTAGCTGTTTGGGTGAATACTATTTCCAGGAGCGAAAGATAACACCTCCAGCAGATCAGTGACCTGGTCGTGTCAGAACGTGTCATTGTTTATGTCAACCTCCAGATTCAATCTCCACTGATCAACTCACGTTTGATTTCCTTCTCAGGGCAGGCGTGTGAGTCTTATATTTGTCGAGCTGAACTCTATTGGCACATCCCCACTATTATACATATCGCCCTTCAAATTTTTTGATCGTAAGGTCAAAAATAGCGAGAGGCAGGTCCATAGCCAGATAAACTGACAGCAACAAGAGACGGATTTCCGTGGGGCAGATAAAAAACTTATTATCTCGAATTCGAAACGGATAATATGGAAAACATTAATATATGTATAGTTGCACTTATTAGGAACACAATAATTGATAGGTATGATAATATACTTATTTTCAAATGATATCTTATCATCTTTGCTAATTAACGAGAGAATAGCTAACAAAATGGAATATAAATTGCATTTGAAATGTACAGCTCATATCACTCAAGGTTCTATATTTTGGAAAACCCATCACTGACGCATGCTATTATTAAGCATAACCCACAAAAACATAATGCCTGTCTTATATAATGTCCTATATGAATACATTAATTGATGATATTTTGTACAAGTTTTGCATATCTCGTTATCAGGCGTGCCATGAACAGTTCAGGGTTATTTTTCATCCTCTCTCTCCCACCCATTTGTTTTGTTCTGTGTCATGCAAAATCTAGAATTTGAAAAAAATTATTATTTAAATGTTTCATGTACATACATGACAAAAAAATTGAGTGGTCATTGCATAGCGTTGTCACATTCCAGATCAGGATACTTTCTTAGATGTTGATAAGAAGTATATACACATTAGTTTTTAGGCTTTATGGCAGCTTGAGTTTAAATTATGAAGTCAAGTAGAATGACTCACAGGCTGTATGCCGCTCACACTAAAATTGTTTTCGCATTTTGTTGCAGTCTGTGGTCTAGTGAAATACTTTTTTATTTTTTATTATATTTGGTAGTAACGATATTATTGACTGTAACTGGTTCAAACGCCTCAAAATGTTTTAATTTGCCCGACAAATGAATAAGGAATTGAGACACATTTAAGATGGGAAACAACTATACTACTTGGATTAGACCTAATTCGACTGAAAATTCTGACTAGTTTAGTCAAAACAAGTCCAAACTTAAATCGCTTGTTTGGTTATAACGTTTATAAAAATATAAATAAGTGACTAAAAATTGGACCCCTCAGAACATTTTCCTGACTACTCCCTAAATTGAATCATGTAAAACACTTGTGTAAACTTCAAAGCCACACATTTTTTCTTCCATATGCAAAAATACATAGAAACTTGAGAAACATAAAATAACCACGTTAGGAGAAGTACTGCTGATGTTTTTGCTTAAAACTCGGCCAATTTATCGATGTGGAAGAAGAAAGAGGCAGTATCTCCTACGTGCCCATATCATATCCCACCCAAAATTTCATCCAAATCGGTGCAGCGGTTACTGACATTACGCGGTGACAAAAACGTCAACTGACAAACAAACCGACAGAAGCGAATAAATATCAGAAAAATTGAAAATTGTCGAGATCACATCAATAATTCCCTCGCACATGCCTGGTAAGTAGAAATGACTAGGATAAAGTATTTTTATCCACCTGACCCGCTCCGACAACACACCCACATATTTATATAAAAGTTAAGAATATGTAATTATTACGTTATTAGTGGATAGTTCCCGTGATGACATAATGCACACTTACAAACTGTAATTTGTCACATGGGAGCGTTAAACTGCCTGAGGTATTGTCTGAAGCCACACAGGAAGATGAAAGAATTGCATGCTGTACAATAATTTGAGAGTTGTGTTTACACTGACAGCTATAAAGTATAGGTTGTCATACTGTACATGAGTACAGTATGAGGCATTTATAACCACAAGTGTTTGACGCCCATTCTGTCCGATACCGTCGATGCATTTTTGGACAGGGTTGCTGTAAATTAGAAGTTTGCTCACACATATAAAGGCACCGCTTAGCTTCATTTCGCAGAACACTTCTTATATTGTCCATACTTTCTGTTCCATGGTTATGATACGTCAAAAAAAAGTAGATAATCACTTTTCCATCAGATGCTTCATGTACTAAAATTGGTTTTATAACGCTTGCAACTTTGGACCAATACTATCTGTCTCAGTCTAACTCACGGTGTGATACGCGTGGACGATGAGTTAGTTTGCTTTTACTGCTTATACCGCAGTCTACTGAATAGCGCCTTATCGATCTACCAGTCATGTTTTTTATTTTGAGTTGGGATTTGCAGTGAAATTTATTTAAAAAATTATATTTTGGTGGAAAGTTCCTCCAGGAATAACAAATATATACAAATAGATCGAACCCAAACTTTTTTATTGTTTGACGTAGAGTATGCAATAGACTTTCCACCATGAACAATAGTGAATCGTTTTCACAGTCTTTATTCACGATTTGGTGCACCTGATGCTAATGTTGCTAGCGAAACACGCGTCGGGTATTGAAAATTCGTTTTCCGAGTAATAAAACTGTGTATTGTATATATATCTACGGAGGAAAGATGGTGTCAAGTAAGCTGACTCTATTATTTACTCAATTAGTGACGTACATGAACTGCTCAAAATAGTTTCAGGAAAAATGTACTCGCCTTAACTAGAAGAACAAGAATTTATCACACGCGGATTAAGAATGAATAAAGAAACAAATACTTGAAATGCCTGTGAAGAAATGCCGATAACATTTGAAAAATGCGAATGATTAATCTCTGTACGTGGATTAAATATCAAATGGATGATGAAATAAAAACTACTGGCCTTCTGGAGATTAAAAAGAATGCTTTATGTGTATAACTATCGTACATAAGTCATTTATGTTATTCGCTATTCTATAAATTTACAAAATTTTCATGTGTACTGCCTTGAAGCATAGCACCACAGCATCACTGTTTTGCATTGCGTTTGCTTGTGATGCCTACAAATGTTCGCCTAGGTTTTTTATCTCTGAATTTCATATTTCAAGGACCGATTGATTTGAAATCTCAAATCTGATATTCAAAAAGTCAATACGTTACATACTTCTAAATGTTTTGAGCTCGTCTTTTTTATTACGCCCTAAAGTAAACTCGAATTTCATACAAAAATCGCATTCAGAAAAAAATAACTTTCGGCGAGTATCGAATCACACATGTTCGGTTGCCGGACTGACGCTTTACCGGTTGACCTACAATGCTAGGTTGCTCAATCGATCTAATCGTCAGTGTAAGGAAAAACCCTTCTGTGGGTCTCTGGGTACAGCGGTGTACCAGGAAATGAGAAAGCTGGGTATTAGATGGTTAGAAAAATGTGACTGCAGGCAGGCCAAGAGATAAAACGCGACCTCTGACAAACGTCGGAAGCTATGGCTGTTGGACAAGACCAAGGAATCGCTTTACCTTGTGGTAGGGATTCTCGCGAGATGATTTGACCATCCTCAAAATTTGATCACACCTCCCAATAAGCATTGATGTAAAAAATCTGACACTAAACAGTAGCCCTGAAATGAATCAATGACTGTTGTGTTCTTTGTCGTATTCTTCATAACGAAAGCGACAAAACGCCTGTATTGAGAGAAGGCGAGCCACGATGTCGCAATGTCATTGGCGTGTTTCGCTTTATAACAATTTACTGTTAGCTTCTGAGAAATAATCAATTGGGACAATGTCGCCGATGTTGGTTTCTGAATGTATTCACAGAGGTACCGCCATACCACCAGTTGGTTCCTAGATTTTTGTGTATACTTTGTCTACCTGACAGCTACTGGTGGTCCTTTGACGTCGTTCTTTTGGCTGTTTGTATTCCTGCTCACAAACTGGGTGGTATATCAGTGTCAGGCCTCTTATTTATCATTCTTTGTTTATTGATTTCTTCGAACGTCTTTGATAAACTCGAATGAAATTCAAACTTCATCCATATGCTTATATAGTGATTATTTTCGGCAAGAAATTTAATGAAATTTAGTCAGTTTGTGGAGTCTTTATCCATTCATTAAAATTCCAAATAGTCTTAGGAAATACCCAACAAAATGTAAAACGCTTTAAAGTAGTGAAAAATACCTATTTTTATTATTCTGAAACAGTGGGTCTCTTCAGATGTGATTTATCAATTATAACAAATAAAAATTAAAGTCAGTATACATCAGTATATCGTGATTCTCGATTTTTTCACGACACATAACAACCCTGGTGAACTTTAGATGAGCATATCGGATCCAATATTTTAAGCTTGTATAATAATGAAATAACTATACATAATATAATAACATTAAATCATGACACCGCATCGTACAAACATATTTCATTTAATATTTCAGTTGAAAAACACGTGAACCAAAGTATACTACTTTATGTTTACTTTTTACATGTTGTGTGTCTCACGAACAAAATCTCGCACAAAAAAGCATAAAAAATCTTAAGGTATGCAATATATTAAGGCATGGAATATGTAAAAAATTAGGGTTTTCCCTAAGAGGCACAAAAGGAAAAAATAATGAAACAATAGCTAAGTGTATGCTCTCCACTAAGAATCAGACCTGTTATAAGAGATTCATGTTTCGTATTTAGCCTAGACTCGTCAGTATAGCCTGTCCTGGCAATTCGGTGGTATATACGTATATGTTAGGACCTTAAATTCGTAAGTTGCCAATAAGCCGCGCCACCGTGCGCGACGCCAACTCTAGTTTCATATTCATGGTATGACTTAGCTAACTAGTTAACGAGTTTTATTTGTGAAAACTTTTATTTAACTTACACAACTTCTATCTTATTGATAGAAGATTTTCACAAAGTATGTTATTATGTTTTAAATTGCGGTTCAGGAATTATGGTATCGCAAAAATACTTCGGAGCCCCTGGTCTGTATAATTATTAGCATTAGTTAAACAGACATAGAAGGTGCAGTATGATGGTGGTAGAGAAAGTAGATTATTTATTCATCGGATTTTTCCAAAACAACATCTGAGTTTGTTTTATCGGCCACCGCCCATTCTTGGGTAAATTTTCTGACCTAAAGCAAAACATCTGACTGTCGATGTCGCCGCCGCGAATGCGGCACAGCCAACCTAGAATCGAGATACCACTCAAGATACCGTCGGCGAGTCGGTCGCTCAGCTGACCACCACACGGTATAGAGATGCTGATTCTCGTTATTTAACATGCCGAAAAAGTATTCGTTACTCTAAATACTCGTTGTTCACTTCAAGTATATAACAGTAGCTGTATTATTTCGACTGTTCGAAGTTATGGTAGTCATAATATTTTAAGCAACAGTGATTTGTATAATCAGATCACTTGTGAGAAGTGGGGATGAAACGATATACGTCACATGTTGATTTCGTATCCAGTGGATACTGTTTGGTTTTTCTAGAAATCGATAACAATGATCATTTAGAAATTTAGATTATTTATTTTATATGAGCTGACCTACTGAAAAACAACGTTTTTGGATGTTTTATGATGGCTACATTACGAAAATCCGTATTGATCATTTCTGTTTTCTGTATGTCTGTTGACATGTTTCTCAGTGCTTAGTCTCAGTAACCGCTCTACCGATTTTGATGAAATTTGCTTCGACGGTGAAGTAATTAATAAAAAACAAATTATCAGAACTTTTCCAGAATTCGTTTTTTTTCTATGTCTCAAGTTCAAAATTAGTTTATGCGTAATATACACATTTTTTAAGTGTTAAAACAGCATTTTTACATATTTTCGAATATTTTAGGGCGATTCCAAAAAAATAGGGTTCATTTGTTAAACTCTAAGTCAATTTTTGTAAACGAAATATGTAAACTAGTGATATAAGGACCACCAAGCTCTGGACCGAGTATACAACAGTAAGCAATCTTCCTGATTTCATCATAGCAGACTTTATAAGGGCGTCTCTGAGATCAAATATTATTTGAGAGGTATTCCGCTTGACCACAGATCCGAAAAATAATAAAAATACAAGTCCAGCTTGAATATTAACGAGTTCCTGTAAAATTCTTGAATTATTATACCGGTAAATGGTCTACTATTAGTAGTAGTAACGGGGAGGCAAAGCCTGGCAAGTAGGCCACCTTTGGCTCTTTTTGGCGACCCCAAGAACCATGGACTCTGATGTGCCGAACACCTCAGCCCTAAGGCTGTACGGTACAGTCACCCAGGAAGTGGAACGAGGTATTGTCCTCCTTCCAGCACTTCTTACAGATTGTCGCAGTCTACTAAAATCCATTTTTTGTAAAATAAAGTTCGATCGATAACTCATGGGTTTTCGAATAACGAATATCCCTCCGTTCAACATCTCTAGCATGAACAGCTAGTTGTGCTGCAAGAACACAATCACCTTCATTCAGGAGTGTCTTGTGTATGGTCACAGCCAGCGTTCTGCAAGTCAATGAACCGGCTGATGATGGCTACTAAACTTCTCTGCTTATGTGTTCCTTTTGCTGTTGATGCTGGCACTGGTACCACTTGCCACGGTCACGGTCGTACATGCATGCAAACGTGCGCAAAGTTGTTCCCAGAACGAATGCTCTCGAAATAAACTTCGACTTCAAAAAACTAGCTCTATACTAGTTCAAGTTTTTTTAGATAAGCTGTCTATTCAAATTGACCTTAAAACTCTGTAATTTGTAACAATCGGGGAACAAACTTCCTGGTAGTTGAGTTTCCATAGCGCTGTCTTTGGAAAGTGATTGTCCTTCATCCAACCAACTGCTATGTTGTTGTTGGTAGAGGCATGCAGAAGCACCTGCTGGCAGTCCAGTTCTGATCTCGTTGATAGTTTGCGAGACTTGAAAGTCAATAGAACCTTTCTACTGAGTCTTGCCGATTATATTCCTATGGATGATTTGACTTGCAGCTATGGTTATGACAACCATCACCCTCATTTTTCCTAGATCCGTATATGTAGATGATAATAACAACCCCCCCCCCCCCCCCATCCCACTGGTGGCATATTCAGCAGAAATACAACAGTGCACGGAGCAGGACATCTATATATGCTCCAATAGTCAGGAAGCTCTGAGAGCGGTAGCATCTCCTAGGATCAGATCACCACTGGTCCAGAAATGCAGCGCCGCCCTCCAACGCTTAGCCCAATCCAAGAACGTGACCCTCATGTGGGTCCCTGGTCGCAGCGGGGTAACGAGGATGGGAGCAAGGGGTACATGCATTGGCCCCGAACTCTTGCTGGGTATTAGCAGAGGCGAGGTCAGTAATGCCCTAGATTCTTGGGCGTATAACCAACTTGCCAAAGCATGGTTGGAGAGAGATGACTGCAGGCTGTCCAAAAGGTTCATAGCAGGCCCTAACAAACGTAGGGAGCTATGGATATTGAACCGGAGGAGAGATTCACTCCACTTGTTAGTAGGGATCCTCACAGGTCACTGCAGATTGAACAGGCACCTGACACTCATAAGAGTGGTCAAACTGAACTTTATTCGCTGATCCCCATTCGAAGATTTTTCCGATGTCCTCATTGATCTGGACAATATGCTGCGCTTGCCAAAGTTGGTCTGTCGCGATGATAGTGGTTTTCCTGGTTTCATGGAGAATATTGAGGATGCTGTGAACGCCAGCGTTGATGATAAATTCAGCAAAAAGGCAATTTTAGACAATACTGCAACTCCAATTTTGAAGTAGTTTCTTCCAGCTTACCCATGCGACTAAAATTTTGCAAGATAAGAATTGAAAATCAATAAAGGAAGCTGGGAATATTTTCTGAATTTAAGCAGTTTAGTGAAGACGCCAAAATGCTTGACATTTGATAAGTCGACTTAATTCATTTTACCTACAGCAAAGAGGAATGAATGAATGTTAAATCGGCGTCTATAAATCTCGGTTAGATATCCAGGTCGATACTAATGAACTGCTGCCAACAATACACATACATACATTGTATTGTGTAAGTTGTTCGTTTTCCTACACAAATATTTAAAATCGATCTCATGAACTGGCCTAGTATATATTTTAAAATAACCACACTTCATATCTGTTAGTTTGGCATATTTATAAGTTGCAAATATACTTTTTCCCAATGATAATTGTCGTTAAGAGGTAATCAAACTTATAAATAGTTCAAATTTCGGGTTGAAAATACTTGGGAATATTTTGAAGCATTGTGCGACCTTATAGGCTCATATTTTTGGATATTTTTTGAAGTTGTGTATCTCTTTAGTAGTACTCGAACGATTTTTGAGGATCCAGGATATTCAAAACTTTTATTTTTGAATGTATTTACGTATGGCAATGTCCATATCTTTGAGCTAAAATAAATTCCATAAAATTACTGTCAAATTATCTCGACTGTATAGATAAAAAAGGATCTTGACTAGAAACATACCTTAAATGTTACCTATGTTTTGTACAGGATAAACATAATAATACATTTCCGTTAATTATTAATTTCAAGGTGGCATTATGACTTTTTTTCATCTATAAATGTTAACTTTCACTTATTGCTATTATGACATAAATCCAACAACGGATATGCATGTAATAAATGATCGTTCTCGTGAGATTTTTGTAGGTTCATAGTTACGAAGCCTGAAAATTAAAACATTACATTCAAGTAATAAGTATGATGAAAATAATATTAAACTTCCCATATCAATAGGAAAGTATTGTAGTAGGGCAACTCCGAACGTGAAATATATTTTTTGGATTCTCATCAGGTATACATCAAAAAAGGTTCTACGTATATTGGTAGGTCTGTTTGTCCCTTGATCATGGACTACTCAGATTTTGATGAAATGTTTATAGTAAGTTACGTTTCAGTAATCATCAAACAATGGCGTCTATTAGTTTAACGCTGTACTTTCCACGCAATGATATTAGTTTAGAAATTAATATTTGAAATGATTTTGAAATTTTTTAAGGTTTGGAATCAAATTAGAAATGTTTAAGTTCAAAAACTCTCAAATTTTCATGTTACACTCCTTTGTATTTATGCTCGACCTGGCATCACAAGCAGCAGTCTAGCACTGATGCTGTCTTACCTTGGCCGCCGCAGTTCGGTCTAGACGTATGCGGTGTAGTGGTAGGCGTCATTATTTATATTTTATTTACCGAATATAATAATAATTATTTTCATGATAATGTCTTTATTGTACATAGTACAAACGGCGAAGTTTAGCCTCAAAGGCTACTCTACTCAACCGGTATATGTGGGTACTATATACGAAAGTCAGATGTATCGTGAGATCCAAAAATCCACAGCTACTCATTTTTAAAAGCAAATTACTAGATATATAGAACGTCTTTTACCAACGCAGAAAAATGTAAAGTAGTCCCTTTCCAAAAAAATTTATAAATAATCTAGGGCCTTCTTTCATTTTTTTTTTCGTTTTTTGACGCAAAAATATGTCGAATTCGAATTTTCTGCGAATGCAATATATCCCCGTCCGTTAAGGTTGTTAGTGAAACAACAACGAAATATAATTCAAAATTATATAATCAAACTATAAGTGAAATTAGCAGTAAATAGTTGCAGGGAATTCAGAAGATGATATTGGCAATGATAAAAATATAATGTGGGAAATTCGTATCAATACTATACACCTGCTATGAAAAATGTTTGTGCTTGCAGTCCAAAATGAAACAAGCTTGAATTCTACTGAAACTACGATCTTATTATTTAGATTTAGAATGGTGTTATTGTGTTATGACATATATAAATGACAAGAATATATAGCGGAACAGATGTAGTTATTTATACACCAATCATCTACCGTAATCCTATAACCCACTATTATATTATTTGTCAATGTTATTATTGAAAACAACAGTAATGTATATGATATGCTATATCAGTGTTAACTTCACATATTTCCCAAATTCGTATTTAGAAATCGGGAATAAGTTGACCAGGCCACTGCGGAATTTGAACCAGGCACCTTCCATTTGTCGGACATACTTCACCGACTGAGCTACGTAGGCACGTCACTACCTCATTCCCAATGAATATGTTATCAAGACTACCGAAAACCAGTCGGAGTCTGTCAGGTATCTTGATGTTTCGTGATTTCATACATTTTAGATTTGTTCACAAGCGTTGAGTAATAAGATGATAATATCAGTTTCGGAACTTATATCAAAAACTTGAATCATCATGATGGATTGAAATGAGCCCGAATTTATGATCATTTTTTGTTGCAGTTATCGGACGAAGTTTCAAGGAAAAAATCAGAATATCAAAAGTACTTGGAACTCTACAAACTGGCCAGGTATAAGTTTGAAGAACACTACGTTAAATGTAAGTTTTCTGGGTAATTATTTTTTCATATTAACAGTTTCCACTATAAGCATACAGTGTCTCTAGGTGAAGACTTTCGATTACTTTTGAACCTGGCAATATTTTTGTACTCGTCGTGTAGTTGAAGGATTGAACTATTAATAATTAGAAAAAAAATTCGCCAGTGGGGTTCGAACCCACAACCTCCTGCATTCTACGCAGACGCTTTACAATTCGACCATTACGAACTGTCACACTAGAACGCCAGATACGCAATTCTTCCCAATTTTCTAACCTGTGCATCTCGATCTTTGGTTAAACATCTAGTGCCAGTAGTTCAGCCAAAACTGACCTGATTCCGCCATCATTGAACCAAATGCGAAAATCTCCCGCCCTCAGACAGACACTCTACTCTATGTTTTCGATTATTATAAGTTCAGTTCCGCATTTGACTCAAGGATGGTGGAATTAGGTCAGTTTCGACTGAAGATAGATTGGTCACTGGCTCTGAATGTCTAACCAAAGATCGACATGTACAATTTGTCATAGCCAAATGGTAAAGCATCTGCCTAGAGTGCAGGCGGTTGCGGGTTCGATCCCCACTGGTGACGAATTTTTTTTTCTAATTTTTCTAATTATTATTACTCCAGTCCCTCTTATTTTTCCAATACATTTTTCTTTGATTATATAATCCCCGAAACCAAAAAAAAAACATTATAGTTTCAAAACAGGTACTATTTCTATTGAATAAGAGTATACCTAGTTTCACGCTATTTCTGACAGAAAGCCTTGAGCTTCACTAAAAGTTGTGATCACCTACCTATTTAGAGGTGATGATATTGAGCTTTCGTTGACATTATATGATTATATCCGACGCACGTAACATGAGAAGTTGTAGTGTTAATATAAACAACGTAATGTACTTATCTCTTAATAAAAAAATAAACATCGTTTCCAAGCATTTTATAATTACATCAATCATACGTGTGCGTTACTAATCAGAATTCACGAATTCAATTTCATTAATGCTTTGTTCAATTGGTCGCAGACATTGGCAAAAATTATGCAATACTATTATTTTTTTATCGTTCATTTCAAATCAAATATTTTCAAATGCGCATATGTAAAAAAACGCAACACTTACAATTGTACACAACTTCTATCTTATTGATGGAAATATCGACACTCAGTTCACACGTTTGACAAACTGGACACACTGAAGTGGGATTAATTTTCCATGTTGCAAACCCAAGAGGAAGGACAAAGAATCTGCCCTTATGAAATCGAATTATAATTGTTTTTCCATCAATTGGTTTCCATAGCAGTTCTTGATATCGTGATTTCTTGATGTTTCATGATATAAATAAATCACAAAAAACCATGTCACCCTTTTCCGCCTGTCTGTCTGTCCTTGACCCATCTATAACTCAGGAAAGATTTTGGTAAAACTTTGGCGCTAGAAATTAAAATGATCATACATACAAAAATGCATGATTACTGTGTGAATGATAGTTTGTAATTGTGGAAAATCTTCCATATATCCGCGTAAGATGTAATATTAGCAAATTATTGTATAGTCGACTAAAAAAATTTGATTTGGCCGATATGAGTTTATTGCCAATCTGACGCAGAGAAATAAAACTATCGTAACCAATTTCTCTCGGTAGAAATAATTGTTTCCGCAAATCTGAATGAATTATGAAATAATATTTTTATTCACGTATTATAAATGACTACTACCAATTAAAAATAGAACTTGGCATTGGCAACGAAAATAGGCAAACTAAGGAAATGTAATTTAGTATACTGCACGTCGTGGTCCCCTGTTATCCTGCTTCATATTTGAATGCAGTATTTTTGTGGATTATTTCATCTCAATCAAGTCATTAATTCTGTAAGTAAACGAACAGCTGTATGTTTCTTTGAATAGAATGCCGCATAGAAGAAAATCGAAACGTAATGCGCAGGACTTGAGATGTGGAAATAACTCCATTCAACGAGAACGCTGTCTTGTTGCTTTTTTATCAACATGGCGCCAGTTTGGAATGCTTTTAATTCATCTTTATTATTAGCCTAGTAACACAAAATTAGTCGATACTTTTAATGTCTTAGTTGACGTAAAACTGAGTTTTTCCATTGTAAATAGGTTGGTTGAAAATACTTTGCAGCTCTGGAATAGATGGTTCACATCAATATGACAAAAGCATGTTAAGACGTATTATTAAAACTAATAACAAAATTTCATCTTGTACTTGGAAAAAGCATACCGTAACGTTGAAAAAGCTCTTTAATTGTTCATGTGTAGTTTTAATTGGGGTCATATGAACCAAAGGACAACCACAGAACAAGTTTCAAAAGATACCTTACCATTCAAAATTCAACGATATTTGGGCATTCGATATGAATAAATCATGTTTTGTCTTCATGAAGATATGTTTCAAGGAAGTCTGATTCAGAATGAATAAATTGATCAAAACATAAATTTTAGAAAAAATGTAGATACTGCTATTATATCATAGATAAAAACGAAAATTGACTCATCAAAACATTTGTAGCTCTATCTTTAACAAAATGTCAACTCAATTGCTATTTAGTTTATAATTGAAATTAAGAAATGGTGGTATTCCAACACATCTATTTTTAAGTTATTAAAGTTTTGTTTTACTAGCTTCCAAGCATCGTTAAAAACCAAAATAAGTTAATTAGGTAGATATACATTAATCTTGTACATGAGTAATGTACAAGTAGTTACATGCTTCAGTTACCAGCACTGGCATTGAAAATAAAAGCTGTACAAAGAGGCGTAAATTGCGTTTATTAGTCAAGATTTTAATATCTTTCTGCTTATATTTAAGACTGCTTCTACGTGCTGAAATTCAATACTTTTGGTTGTGAAGTAAACAAAAGTATGAAACAACTTAATCCAATAGAATGTGTTTATCTTTGCCAGACAAAAAAATATTTCGCTTTGGGTGTAGGACGTACATACAGCTTCATGTTGTTCATCTGGAAGATAAACAATTAATATTTTTGATTTATCATTCCAGCAGGAAAAGGTGGAAAAAAACTCGACGATGTAAGAGATAAATACCAGAAGGCATGCAGGAAACTTCACTTAACTCACAACGAATATGTTCTACTGCTTTGTGAAGCCGTAGAATTCGAAAAAGACTTCCGAACGGTCCTCCTACCTGGACTTCTGGAACATCAGCAGTCCTTACAGGAAGCTTTCATTTCTACATGGTAAGACATACATTGAATTAGGATGAATTCTTGGACGGGAATGCAGAACTATGTGTTATTGCATCAACTTGTGATTCAACTGAAACTGGAAGCGAATATACGCTCAATATTTGATCTATCTACCATGTGGTTCCATTGTTTGAAGCTAGACAGTTTGCAGCAGAACTGCTTTGAGTGAAAAAGATTATACCGTGTTCACTGCACTTGAACCTTTTTGTTTTTATACTGCTAGTTATGAAAAATTTTCAGAAAAGGCGCTAGCTGTCAAGCAATTAACAGTTTGTTGAAAAACTTCTCTATAACTCAGGTGTGCCGCGATATTGACAAGCGTTGCATTTGATTCGTCCTCCAAAATGTATATTAGAATTAATAATCATTCATATTGTGTATAAGTTGATAACCACATAAACTAAATTAATATTTACAAGCATTTTTATCAAAATTTATATATTTAAATTGAATTTCTATCAGTATAATCTTGTTAGATGGCCATAGTATTATCACAGGTTCCATAAAAGTTGCAATAAAGTTTCGCTCTGACAAATTCCATCAGGATATCTACTTTATCAGGAAGACATGAGGAACGTGAAATTTTCTTTATTGAATCATATATTCAAATGTCATAAATAAATTCTACGTTTTGAGTTTCGGTATGGATAATAATATATATTATTAGGTGTACATAATACTATTATGGCGAACAACAAAAAAATGAAAGATTTATTTTTTAAGCTGGTAATTAAACAAGCTAAATGAATGTTGTATTTTCAGGAAACAGTTATTAATCGAGATTGCCACTAATTCAGATCTGACGTCCGAGAAATTCAGGGAAGTGCAAAGGAAGATAGAGAGTAGCATTGAAGCTATTAAACCTAGCGAAGAGTATAAAGACTTCACTGAAAAACATAAGTAAGCTTACAGTTCCTAGATAATGGTAATGGCAAAGTGAGAATAACCATAATGTGAAGATAGTATTATTTTATTATTCCTTATATCAATAGGCCATGAGAGAAAGATGAATTATTTTTATGTATTTTTTGTATTGAGTGATGGATGGAAGAGAAAGGCTTAACAATAACTAGTCATTAATGCATAGTCTGTCCAGTGGGCTTCTATCTACATCAAAATGAAGTATAACTTCCATCAGGAGAGAATGATAGTCCCTCCCAACCACAGACCCTAAAATGAGTTTCTGTACTTGGTGTTGTCTGGTCATACATCTCCTTTGTTGCTCTTCTAATTCTGTTTACGGCTAATCCAAGAGCCTGTTCAGTTTATAATAGCTTTTCTTTTGACTCCATCATCAAGCATTCCAAATATCCAGACTACGACCCACGTAGCTATTCGCCTGGATATGCCCACGCACAGAACTGCATTAATGTCCTCCTGAAAATCCTTATAGCATCCCCCAAAGGCACATGGGGCCTTGTTCTGAATATTTACATCTTGATGGATGATCCTCCTCCATTTATGGTCAAAGTGATAGTTATTTACATTTTCATGTTTTTTGTTAAGGTCAAGTCCCACGGAACCCGTGAAATTCACGTTCGACGAAAGTTTAGTGGAAGACTCAGCTGGCAAACTGCTGCCCAACCAATTAACTGTTGACAATCTGACAGTGGAATGGCTGCGTACGAAACTGACGGACCTCGAAACCAGTATTAAGGAGAATCAGGAAAAGCGAAATGCACTGACCACGAATCACGAAGGCTTATCGAATGGCAATAGTACTTTAAATAATGAAATTAATAATAGGTGAGTCATTCTTCCTTTATAAAGTAATCCGAATTAACTTCCCATTTCGGTTTCTAGAATATTTCCTCGAATAGAAAACTGCGAGTCAAAATTAGCAATGAAGACAATATGGCCTGTATGGCTGGTATCCCTCAGAGCTCAGTTTTTGGACCGATCATCCCCTCACTTTTATGCGGCGTTCTAAGAGCTTATCTTCCAATATTTAACCTGTAATTCGTTCCGATTTGAGAGCAATTTATAGGTGCCTTGTAGATCGATTCCAAAAAATACATCATTTGGACGCGTACAGTCTCTCCTTCCATTAAATTAACATGATACTATTTTTTATTTTCCTTTTTTCACATGACATCATCAATAAGTGAAATATGAACACCATGAGCACTTCATCCTATTTATTTTTTGTTTTATTTTGCAGTTTCCCAACCGTTTTAAGCACAGTCAAAGGAAGGTGTTTATTGTATTTTTTAATTCACCCTTATCTCTATACAATAATAACAAACACTTTTTCAAGCTGTTCAAAATTTCTATATCTCTATTTGACTCCCTTTTCTATAAATTCCACACCTCTCATTTACCAGTTCGCTGATTGGTGAAATTTTAGCTACAACCAATAAAGCATTTTTAAGCTGTCTTTAAAGCTGAAGCAGTATTGAATGTGTATTGATGTACTTTTCAGACTGTCCACTACTAGTATAGATACTTCGAGGAAAGAGGTAAACGAATTAAAATGTCAGGAACGAAAGATGTTGAAACAAACTGAATTGATAAAGAGCGCTTTGAACGAATTAGGCTGTGAAGAAGCGCCCGCGGCTTGCGAATTGACCATCGACAATCAAACTTTCATCACTAACGCTTCAGAACAGGTAATCATAGTAATTTATCGTACACATACATGGTATGTAGATGCTATCTAAATTAGTGTTTGTCTTTGTTTTCAGGATTACTTATTCTTTCTATTAACTAGTCTGGGTTTGTGTATCGGCAAGAAGAATTTTTATATATCCTCCATTACTTTCTAATTATTCATCACCTTTTCTAAATTCACAATATAATAAAAAAAAATGGCGTAAGTGGGTTGAGCCTGCTCTTCCCACGATATGGTGTCAGTTTAGAAATAAGGATTTGAGATGAAATTTTAGCATTGTGGAATTTCATTTAATAAATTTCGAAAAACTAAACCTGATAAACTGATACGTGAAAGACAAGAGTCCAACTCTTGGTGCCATTTCGGAATAGACTAAATGGCACTGCTCATTATTTATTATCAGTATTCAGTGAAAGTGCAGTGTTCTATGATAAAATTTGCTAAAACAGCATCGGAACATATTACAAAATACAGTACATGAAAACATTCAACTGGTTTTAATATGTTAGAAACATTCGAGGATCTGCTATTTTCATAATTATGTATCGTTGTAAAATCACTTTCAAAAATAATATCATTTTGACTCTTCCCTCCACCCCCCATTTTTTTTAAACGTTGAAGGACATCAGAATCATCTAAGAACGAAGTGTGTATGAGCACTTTTTATTTTTTGCGATAACCATGTTACCTCTGAACCGATTTACAAAAACCACAGAAGATTCTTTTCGTCGTTGTCAAAGTTTCATCAACATCCGAAAAATTATAGAGCGGTCAAGGAATCCCGAACAGGCAGACTGACGGAAATGAGTGACATGGTTTCCGTATACGTCATGAAACATCAAGAAAATACAATATTTCGAGTTCCATTTTTTTCGCGATTACAATACTCCTCCGACTGTGGGAAAGTAAAAATTATGTACCATAATTTGACTTTTGTGCATGCGTCAATAATCAAAATCTTAGTAATGGTATAGCCTTCAACTTGCCCAAATATTAATTTGCGAACAAATATTCACAAATGAGTGACACCAAGTTTATTAAATCGCAGTGTTGCCATTTTCACCATCGCTAGGTACTGTTTTATTGTTTACTGATTCAGTACACATGTGATATCTGATTCATCGGTAATTTGCTCCAATATTCCTCATCATTGTGTCTGTATTTTGATGCCCAGTAGACTAACGTAGTGATGTAAACATTGTAAGGCTAACAGCTAACATTGTATGTACATGTAGGTAGGTGGTGGGTAGTAACACGTTCCATTTTCTCTTCTGCCCATTGTAGGGTGACGGTTCGCAAAGCACTCTCAGTAAGCGTAGCATGTTCGAAGCCCACCGATTGGTGAGCATGTTGCGGAAGCCATTCAGGCGGAAATCGACGCCATCTTCGCCGGTGGCGCCACCGCGCAGCAGGCCCAGGAAAGACTCGAGGGCGTGCAGCGAGGGCGCGGACCCCGTACGTCACGTTTGCATACTCGTCTCTGTTTGGCGCTTCTTGTTTGTTGTTTCTTCTCGCCTGGGAGTCTCACGTACACAGATACACATGCTCGATAGATAAAGAGTAAAATTAATTTATCCTTATTAAATTCTGAAGTATTACATCCATAAGCTGTGTATCTGTGAAACGTGATTTCTTAAATTGCTAACAGAGTGTAGCTTGATGTGGAGCATACTATACATAGATATTAATTCGCTTGGGTATTTGATTCATCAATCGCATCTCTAAGTTTATATGATCACTACCATTAAAATAACATACATCAAGGAGTCAGTAAGAAACGGAATTGATTTTGCTATGGCTCTTCAGATATCTTAACATCTTGTCTGTATGATCATTAAAGCCATGTATTTTGAATGTAAAAAATACTAGATAACATTTCAGCTGCAACAGCATCCTTCACTAATAGACTGCAAACATACTAATGAACTAATATAGTTAATATTGAATTTCAAATGCAACTTTGATAGTGGACAAATACTAAAGATGCCCAGAAGACTGTTTAACTGAAACATCATACTGACGGCTCCTAGGAAAACGAAATGGGGCCATCTACGGGATTGGTGTTTGAGAAATAAAATTATATTTCTTTGTTTATAAACGTTTCACTTTTCAATTTTAATTTCATTATCATGTCGAGCATGACAAATAATGTGCGCATTGAGAACACTCATTGTACTATACTTAAGTACCGTTATAAAATGGAAAGAATTTTACATCACTCAGTACTGATTGGAGTGTGGGACATTATTGGTATCTTCAATACTTCTCAACGGCAAAAGTTGAATGTGGAACTATGAGTTTGTTGAATAGGTATTATCATGTGATTCAATTTATCCATTGAAAGCCTACATCGTACTGACGAGGCTCAACATAACGAAACTTGGCATTTGCAAAATTGGTATTGGATGAAAGTGAAATGAAAAAATAATCATATTGAATAATATACTCGTCCATAATTTCCCACCAACTTCATAGTTCCTGTGATTTTTGTATCAGTTTTATCCATACCGCGTCCAATTAACACAGGACTTGGCATTATGAGAATCGAAAGCCTGACAGTTCTTGATTAACTGCAATTATAATAAACATGTTTCCATTATTGCACTCTAACTGAACATTTATTAAAACCACATATGTTTGAAGAACAGTTTTGTCCCATTAAGTTAAATGATTTCAGTTATTGTCAAGTTAGAGCGCGATTAATTCAAGAACCAGTCAGAGGACAAGATTCAGTTATTACATTTTCTTTTTCAACGTCTGCAACGCATTTTGTGGTTATCTCTGATTCGTCTCATATTGTACTAAAACCACATGCGTTTGACGAAATAACCACCGTTTCGGCTGCTTCGGTATCGCATGTGGTTTTCCTTAGCAATACATACAAATACATTAACATTTCTCCACAACACATCATCTAAAACATGTATGAAAACGCTAAGGAATTGCCAGAAGCCTCGATCAATTTACAGCTTATATTTTGAAGATGCATACGAGTATACCAATCAGAAGAAAAATTTAAAATACCCAACTACAAACCTAGTTATTTAATTTTTCTGCAACATCATTTCTTGATTATCTACTTCACCACAAAAAAGTTTTTAGATGTGACATATAACTTTCAGGTATCACTGACAACAAATAAATCGTTAGTTGACGAGGAATGGTTCCACGGTGTTCTACCTCGCGAAGAAGTTGTGAGATTGTTAAGCAATGATGGAGATTTCCTCGTGAGGGAGACGACACGGAATGACGAATGTCAAACGGTCCTATCTGTTTGCTGGGGTGGACACAAGCATTTTATCGTACAAACTACCGCGGAGGGACATTACAGGTACATTATTGTCTGTGTTTCTAATACCGCGGTTACAGCTGTATTTTTTGAAAACACTTACAAATACCTATATTATATCAGAAAAATCTAGTAGTCTATAGAGGTGTGGATCAAATTCGGGAATTGGCGTTCAAAGATAAAAAAGTTAATATTTTACGATTTGATCAGACCACACTGTACATAAAAGTCAACTAGACATTATTAATTACTGCTCATTCCTGCTTACTACACTACTTGTTATTTCAAATTTATTATGCAGTATTTTATACTATTCTAGGTTTGAGGGACCAGCTTTCCCCAGCATTAGAGAACTGATACTGTACCAGTATAATAGCGGCTTGCCAGTGACTAGCCGGTCAGGAGCCATTTTGTACAAGCCCATTCCTAGAGAAAGATGGGAACTGAATAATGACGATGTTGTGCTCCTGGATAAAATAGGAAGGGTAATTAAACAATTATGAATGAAAATAAATGTTGCTTCACATACAGACCGTGTGGTTTATAGCGTTTCTTTCTAGGGAAATTTCGGTGATGTATATAGAGCTCAATTAAGAAACAGCAACGAAATAGTTGCAGTGAAGACATGCAGGGTAACTCTCCCAGAAGAACATAAGAAAAAGTTTCTCCAAGAGGGTAGGATTCTCAAGCAGTATGACCATCCTAATATAGTGAAGCTGATAGGAATATGTGTTCAGAAACAACCCATTATGATAGTCATGGAGCTTGTGCCAGGTTCGATTTTCAATGTGCTTTTTTAATTATTGAAATTCTATCGCAGCTGACGTTCAATCTACCTAGAGACTTTATGACCATACATATGTCGCATTTCAGGGGGTTCATTGTTGACTTTTTTGCGTAAAAAGTCATCTACACTAACCGTTGGACAGCTGATGAAGATGTGTTTGGACACAGCAGCTGGGATGAGGTATCTGGAATCCAAAAACTGTATTCATAGGGATTTAGCAGCTCGTAACTGCCTTGTAGGTAAGATAGAACGATCAAATAATCCATAATCTTCAGCTAAACTATTTACAAATTTCTTTTGCAAATCTTTTCACACATATAAGACATCCATAGATTATAATGTGGTTTAATGTCATTGGTAGTATTCTTATCTCACTGCTAGGCCCACAAATCAGATGGAAAGAGTTTATATAAAGATTCCTCAGACTCATTCAGACCCCATAATTGCTTAAATACAATTTTTTAATTTATTTCCAGGATACAATAATGTGGTGAAGATCTCGGACTTTGGCATGTCTCGCGAAGAAGAAGAGTATATTGTATCTGACGGCATGAAACAGATCCCAATCAAGTGGACAGCACCAGAAGCCCTCAACTTCGGAAAATACACGTCACTGTGCGACGTCTGGAGCTACGGTATTCTGTGTTGGGAAATATTTGCGCGTGGCGACACACCTTATAGCGGCATGAGCAATTCTAGGGCCAGGCAGAAAATTGATGAAGGTAATAACAGTCAGGGCAAAACTGTTTTTCATGGATAACTCTTTTGTTTTTTTTGGTTAAATCTTTAATCTATAAGTCGCACAAGGTCAATGTTTTTTTTACTTAGATAAAACCATTGTTTCTTATAACAAGCGCAGCGCAAAATAAATTAAAGTAAAAGAACTTAAAAAAAGCTACTAAATGCGCAAAAAAAATAGAATGAACTTTTCCTTTGCAACTTTTAATATCTTATTTGACAATTTATTTGGTATAAAAGCTTGTTGCGAGATTCACCTATGTAGATAAACAAGTAAATTAAATAACATGATCTGATTGACTAAGTAAATACGAGTACTTAAATCTTGCAACAAGCTTTTATACCGTATAAATAATGACGTTATGAGTTGATAGTGAAAGTTTTGAAGAAAAATTTTATTTTATTCGTTTTAGCACATTTAAATGAAAGCTTATTATCTCTATACTCTAGCTCTTCAATAAGCAGACCTTCAAAACTTAGTCTACAATCTTTATAAGTCCGCCATATTGGATTTAGAGTGACGTCACTTTATTTTTTCGAGTTAGTCTCAGCAAGCCCTTTCATTTGTCACCAATATCATAGGGGTTACAAAAAAATGATAAATCGCCATTTTGTAACGTCCGCCATATTGAATTGAAAATGGCGGCATGTAAGTAAT
Source organism: Bruchidius siliquastri (assembly GCA_949316355.1). NCBI lineage: Eukaryota > Metazoa > Arthropoda > Insecta > Coleoptera > Chrysomelidae > Bruchidius > Bruchidius siliquastri. The sequence goes on along the minus strand of OX438533.1, from coordinate 35,685,780 downwards.
GATGCATTGTCACGTGAACCAAATGTGTATACTGAATTTCAGCCCGATAGCATCAGTGGAAGTGAGTGAAATATTGATTGCAAAATTGGAGGACATACATACAAGTGAAGTTAAATAAAAGCTTCTAATTAAAAATTGACTTACGGGCAAGGAAACCGACAGGCAGCCCAATGAAAGTGAGACAAATTTTCATGATCATCGTGGAAAACCCAAAAACCCATTCTTTCGTTTTCGAAATTGTTCACGATCATAAAACTTCCCTCGATAATGCGCGCGGAAAGTAAAAATCATAAAATCGATATTTAGAACACGAAAAACGATACCTAATATCGGAATTCCATTCGAAATTTTCAGAAGTAAATATATTAGTACAATATCAAGCAAATATTCAAAATCGGAGCTTGCTCGGCAGAGATAGTGTATAGTTCATATGGCAAACCATGTTTGTCTTCTAGGAATATCCCAGTAATTGTGCACTTTTTTCAGGTTACAGAATGCCACCTCCGGAAAGTACGCCAGGTGAAATGTACAATCTAATGGAACGCTGTTGGGAATACAAACCAGAAAACAGGCCAAACTTTGAACAAATCTATAGTGTAGTAGAAACACTGTGTGCTGCGTACAGAGTGACATTTTGTTGATATGTCTGCACACGTGCTGGAATGCATTTGTTTCACAAGCTCCTCAAATAGTTTGGATCTCCCATATTTTGCTAATTTCATCCAATTTTTTCTACGTTATTCACTTACGTCCTGGAAGTAGTGAAAGCTACACTAGAATATATTTAATATTTGACGTAATATCAATATCTACCTGCTTATAACAGCGCCCAAGTAATGCCAATAAATGGCGGGACTTTCAAAGTATTAGGGCATAGCACTACTTTCAATATTGAAAGAGAAAATTCGTTTGTTTAGACTATTGCCGTTTATCATTTCAACATAGAAAAACTTTCCATAATTACATTGATTGCCATTGAAGCAAAGTTCAAAGTAGGAAACTATTTTTCACTTATTTATCCATATATATTTTTTGGAATATTACACATAGTAGATCATTATTTGAGCTGGTGAACATAAATAATTCCAGCATTTACAATAAAAGACTAAATTTTGTGAATGTTTATCATCAAAGCTGAATGTTTGCATGAGTAGTCTAAATCGTTCTGTGATCATGTCCACTTATTTGTGGACTATTTTAAAATTTTAAAGGGAAATCGATAAAATTGAATTATTTGGTAGTGCCATATCGAATATACCTGTACATACATATCTTCAGCTCACCTGTAGTACTTAGTGTAGTTTTGTTTTGGAATAATGAGAATATGAATTGAACAACAGATTTCCCAGATTTCAATTCGAAAAGGCGTGTAAATAGGTCTCTGTGACTTTTTAAGAAAATAAAAAATAATAAAAAAAACTTATATTATACAGTTACAATATTATTACTGTGATTATCAAAATAATATGTAAATTATGATTTTTATTAACAAATATAACATTTTTTATACAATGTGTTTCATTATAAATACAGTTTAATGAGTTCGTCGCTGACAGCAGATGGTGTGAGAATCCCCAAGTCAGTGAAGAGTAACGTAATGTAAGAAGGTGGAGTGTAATCCACCAAGGGATGAACTTTTTTCACATCACTGCTCTTCCTCGTGCTTGATGTATACTGCAAACATTTCAAATATCACTGAACTATTCTATCCAAACTACTTCATGTAAAGGGATGCTTTCCCATTATAAATTATTATTTCTGATTCGAACAAATAATTTAATTAATGTCCAATGCACTTTTTTCAAAGGTAGATCAATACTCTGATAAAAATTTATTATATCCCATGTTCTAGTAGTTACATAAAATAACATTGAAAAAATATCATGGTTTTAAACTTTACAGTGAAGTTTGGTTACTTGAAATGGATTTTTTTTAATTTGATTGGGACTCACTAGATTAAAGTAACCATCATTGTCGTTTCACGAGTAAAAATTTATTAGTTGAAACAATATATGCAACAGTCCACTTATGCATGTAAATAGTATTCAACAATGTTTACTGATGGTTAAAGCATAAAATTCAAGGTTCATGATACTATATTGAAACATGTAGTCGACATACCTTATATTCCTCAGGTAAGTCCTGTTGCCCCAGAGGAAATAATCGAGAAAATTTGAAACTTTCTGTGAGAACATAAAAAGGCTTTTTCATTTCTTTTGCACATACTGCCATGGTGTAGCTTCCTACCTAAAATAATTAAGAGTGGAACAAACAGAAATAGTATCTTAAATAGAGTGAAGTATTATGTAAACAGACAGGAAAAAATGGATGTTAGAGGTTATTTCAACATTAGAATGTTTATCACCACTTCAAGGATTGCCTTATATACTCAGTTTCTTAATTACCTTGTTCACAATACCACCACTTTCAACCACCCCTTCTGCTCCTACCATTATGAAATGCACTTGTTCCATAATATAACCAACTGCAGAATCTAGTATCAAGGTACATGGTATACCTTCTGCCTGGAGCTCCTTACACATTTGTTTCCTGTAGCATTATAAAATATAGATAACTGTAAAATCACAATGAATATAAATACAAAATAATGCCTTAATGTTTCATGCCTGCATTAAAGTTCAAGAAAAAATAAAAATCCATGTGCTTAACATAAGGACCAGAACCAAAGGTAAGGTATGATATGTTAATTTGAAAAGTGAAACTCATGTCTGTTGGGCGAGAGTTATTTCTACTGCAAGCCTGATGAAAAAGGAAGGAGGTAGGGGCTGCCTTCTCTTATGAGAAGGGCTGTGGGTTGGAAGGCGGTGTGGAAATAGAAGCTTTTTATGCTCTACAGATCTTCAGTATCTTTTTGTCCATCTTCAGGATCAATCACAGAATCCTTGATTTAGGAGTTGTGACTTGAAGCATTGATTCACCAAGGGCCTTGTTAATGTAGCATATTATAGGTAAGTAGAGGCAAACAGACAAAAATCGAATTAAGGTCAGTTGGAACTAATTTTTCCAACAAAAAAAGTTGCAAAATAATCTATTATTTGAAAAAAATACGTTTGATCGGGTTATCTGATAGGTTAAAGTGACCTAGGTCTGGATGTATTATATATGTATATATAAAATGGTGTAGAATAATATTTACCCACTGTTATCAGGTGCTGAAATTGTGACAAATACTTCAAATCTCTTATTTTGCTTGTGAGCTTTTCTCAAAGTTTGCAGCACTACCCGTGAGAGAGAATGTGTCAAAACTTTCTAAAAACAGGACATAAAATTCAAATCATCTATTGGTTTGTATATTGTACATCTCACCCACATACACTCAAAGTTTACAATAAAAGCTTGATTACATTATTTGCAATGATTGCCTATACTTCATAAAATCATAACAAACTTTTTCACTATCAAGATGTAATAATTTCACTATGTATTGCAATCAGCTATTTTTTGTGTAAAGTACACAGTTTCTTAGATTGTGATTATTTATTTCTTATGTTGTCTATGGGGTAAGATATTAATAATACTATACCACTCACTGATCCATCTTCAATGAACTTTGAGGCCAATTTAACAATTTTTCCTCTAGCTTCATCTAGCTTCTTTATAAATAAATGACCCCTATTTAACATTATTTTCTTGCAATCACTGAAATACTGCAGTATAATTAGTTACTTCAAAGTGAAGAAAAATATATACTCACTTGTGTATCTAATGCTGCTAATGTGATGAATCTAAGGAATAATTCACACCCAGAATTTATAGCAGCAACAGGGTAGTCGGTATTCTTCATAACATTTATCCCATCTTTCAAATTTGTCTCAAGTTCTTGCACTGTCTCAGCTAAAAGGATATAGAAATAAGGATACATCCAAATCCGATATTAATGCTATTTTTTTGATTTTATAAAAAAGGTAAGGGTTTGAGACTTTCTAATTATTCCAAATACCAAGAGTAGATCCATATTTTTTTTCAGGATACAGAGTTATTCTATAATTTCTCATATCAGAAGGTTTTCGTTTTATATAATGTGGTATAATCCTATAGATTTTAGATTCAATGGGTGAAAATGTCATCATTCTGACCAAATTGTGAAATTTGAATACAATGTTTATCATCGGTTCAATTCCACTTACATTTGGAATGTTTGATGATTTCCATAAGGGTCCTGATTGCTGCGACACCAACTGAGATATCTTCATCTTCCCTTATGATTTTACAGAAAAACTCACGAACTTCTGGAAGCAGCACATAGTTAGTTAAAATATTCCAAAACTGTATTGAAATGCGGTCATACTTGCACCGTCCATAACGTGTTGGGTATCAAAAATATAATAGGAAAATTGGAAAATATATTGAAGAACAATAAAATCTATGTAAACGAAGAAATCAAATCCAAGCAAACTGAAAATGTCAAATACAGATGTTATTTATGACCACATGTTGGGAAGTCAAAACTGACAAGACAAAGACAAACCCCGTATTCGTGGGGCGATACTGCGTACAAGCGCCCCCCAGTGTAGACCTTGTGAATATCATGCAAAAATGTATTCACATTTCAGCATGTTGGCAGAAATATCATTCTGAAAGTTTTCCGTCTGTGTATCATACAAACGTTACTTCAAATTTATGTGAATAGAACCAGACCAGATTACCGATTATCCGATTGTAGTGAGACAGACACTTTTTTGACAACATAAATAATTGAATACTTAAATGAAAGTGAAAGTAATGACATCCTGTTCGCAACCTAACCTATAACCATGTAAACAATGTTTTCCGATAATATTTCCTAAACATTTTACAAAATAAATATATTATTATGAGTGGACGTAGAGTGACGATGAAACTGAAAACTCCCAATCATCTATTCCAAACATGGTTAACAGAATGGAGGGATGAAGCTGAAATAACGGACAGTTTACTGGCTTCCAAATATGAAGAGGCATTACAGTCTCTGAAGACGTACCCTTTACCATTAAAAAGTGGCAAAGACTGTAAAATTTTGATTGGTTTTACCACAGAAATATGTTCAATGCTGGACAAAAAACTAGAGTGCTATGTATCAGTTAATAAGGCAATGGTTATCAATGTAACAAAGGAAACTGATAGGATACCACATAAATTACCAAATTCGGAATCAATTGATTCACATAATGAAATTAATACAACAAAGAATAGTCCACAAAATAAGAAAAAAAGGACTAATACAATTTCACAAAGTAAGTCTGAAGAAATTAATATTCAAGGTACACAGAAAAACAAACCCCTTACATCAGGGATTAGTAAGCATGCATCTAGTAGCTCAATATCTTCTGTTCAAGAAGAAGATTTTGTGTTTTATCCTGGAGGTTTTGATATAATTTTATATGTAGACACTAATGAAGTAGAAGGGTAAGTTCAGTAGTAGCATCAATTCAAATTGTTCAACTAATCTTCTACATTCTTAGTTGTAGCTTCTATGTATTATGTAATCTTTGCAATGATTGATTCTTGTTCACTAAGTAGCAGAAATTAATGGCAAATTTATATTTTTTTCAGGAAAAATAGTACATTTGATCCATTACTTGAGAAACTAGATCAGTTTTCTGTTAAATATGAAGTGAAAAGTCTAAAAATTGGAGACTATATTTGGATATGTGAGTAGTGGCCAACTTGCTATGCCATTAATATTGACTTGTATTTGAAAATAGTCTCAAAATTCAAATAAATGAACTAATACTAAATAACCATTTTGAAGACCTTCTACATACATGAATTTTCCTTAGGTAGAGAAAAGACATCAAAGAAAGAATTAGTCTTACCATATATAATTGAACGAAAGAGACTAGATGATTTTTCTCATAGTATCAAAGATGGTAGATATCATGAACAGAAATTTAGGCTAAAGAAATCTGGGATAAAGAATATTTATTATTTGATAGAAGAGTACAACAGAAAGAATCACATTGGTCTACCTTTGCCAACTCTACGCCAGGCAGCTGTCAATACTGCTATCCAGGATGGATTTTATATCAAGGAAACTAAGGATTTGATGCACACAGCAAAATTTCTAGCACAGTTCACTGCTATTATCTCAGAAAAATTCAAGGTATCTCAGTTTCAAATTTCCACCAGATGATTATGTTGTTATTAGGCTGATCCAAGTTGAAGATGACAAGGTCAATATTTCCATTACATATGTCATATTGAGTGATGATCTATGTGAATCACTATGTTGATAGTATGAAACATAAATATATCTCAGAAAAAAACGTAACTTTCTGTAGCTTTGAAAATGTACAAATTTGATTGAAATAGCTAAAACCAAGTAGCGTAGATCCAGCTTGTTAATATATATTGCTAATGGTTTGCTATTTCCCTGATTTTAGAACAAAAGTATTTACAGAGCTAGTAAAGAAAATGCTCAAGATGATTCTACTGAAGATTTGATTCCTTTGATGAGTTTCAGTGAATTTAATCAGAGTTCTTCAAAAAATAAGGTGGGTAGTGATGTACAACTTGAGGATATTGTTAGATATCTTACAAAGTAATAAAATAAAAATCTGGCCAGTTGATATTAAAGAAGTTGTAGTAACAGTAATGAACTGAATATAAGTGCTTACTGAGTGGTTCATTTTAGTTCAGTCTATATATAAGATTTATACTTGTTTCAATTTCACATAAGTGAAGGTAGACACAGATGCTAAAAATCATCACAAACTAAAAACTCACATAAAAAACTAGAGTCCACATGAGAATTGAAGTAAATGGTTTAAGTTTTGTCACTGGACCTGTAAAGTAGTTGGGCATATATATATATATATATATATATATATATATATATATATATATATATATATATATATATATATATATATATTGCCTGTTCATGTTATCCAGATATGATGGAATCATCCGTTAGTTTTTCTTGCTGTTCTGGAAAATGATTTCCTCCTACTACTAATAAAGTTAAAATATGTAATTGATTTTTCAGGCAATGACAGTCTCGGACATGTTTATAAAAATGCTTATACAAATAAATGGGATGTCTGTGGACAAAGCAACTGCAATTGTAGGAAAATTCCCAACTCCAGCTCTTCTTCAGGATACCCTTGAGCAATGTTCTCAAACACAAGGTGAACATTTGATTGCAGAGATTCGTTATGGTAAATTACAGAAAAAAATTGGCCCTGCCCTAGGGAAGATTTTGTGCCAACTTTTTACTTCCAACTCTTTTAAATGAATCTGATTATACTCACAAGCTAGATCTGCTGTAAGAGTTTTTGATATGTGATAAAATTATTTATTTTCTACCAACAGTTTACTGTATAACATGGATTTAGTTAATGTACTTTGATGTGTTTATTTAAACTTGAATAAATTTGTTAAACGATTTATACATATCTTATTCACTAAGTGATATACAGAAAGGAATGATTATCTTACGACCATTGTCTCTTCAAAAGTTGAACAAATCTGAAGTTGAATGATATATGTGTCTGATAGGTACAATCGATTGTTTATCAAAGGTACAAGATGTTACGTCTGCACAAAGCATTTTGGGTTAAATGCTAATAATCTATGCTTTGTAATCAAAAACTTGTTCTATGATACATTGGTATATTTTTTCAATTTCAATTGTTAACAATTAGTGTTTTTGTTTCTTCTTCTTAAACCCTTCAAACTGCATACTCAAGAGAGGATTGCTCTTTTTGACCTGAAAGATTGAAGTTTTCACTACACAAAATTGTTGCTGATAAAACTTTCAACATACCTGAAACTTGGTAGATGAGCTCTCTGAAGTTCTAAAATGTTCTCTTTTTCTTTTCCCTTTCCTTGTGATACCAGTCAAACTTTTCAATGTAGGTGGCACAATGTATTCAGGTACATCAGCAAGATGCTGTTGAATTTTAACTGTATGCAGAGCTTTATCATGTCTCAAAATATTTAAATCTGTGGGATTATCTTCAAAATAACTCTGGAAAAATTAAATCTATATTATTATTATATTCAATGGTTTTAACCTGAGGGAAAACATGCCAGTAACCATTTTATTTCAGATTCCACCCTAATAAAATGATTTTTTTAATACCTTCAGCTTTTGACAGTTGAATATTTCCATTTTTATTTCTTTTAGTCTAGCTTCTCTAACTGCTATTCGGGTTACAGCTTTCCAAGCATCTTTTGCCCTATATCTGAAAGCCTCTATTTCATCCAATTTGAAATGATATGTTCTGAAATTGTAAAAAAAACTTTGGAAACAACTGAAATTGTTACAGCTCATGCAGAAAAGCAAAAATAAAAAACAGTGAAGGATATATGAAACAATTTTTGTTTATAACTTACTTAAATATTGACTCTTCATTTTCACCTTGCCTTATTTTCTTTTCAACTTTTTCCATTAGTGGTTTTTCTTTCAGACTGACAAATGACAGAACACTTCCCTGGAATAAATAACAGTAAAATAATAATATCCAAAATTCCATACAATTAACTAAGAAAAGTGGCATTTGATTTTTTTTTTAATTTGTTTAACACCATGAGTCTCATATAATATGATTTGTCAGTATAGAAGCATTTACGATGTGATGCCAGAAGAGATTGGGTTCATCTTTAATTTATTAATATAATCAATTGAAAAAGGGTGAAATATTTTTGACACATTCGTTGTAGCATTGTCTACTGATTTGTTATTATGAAATACCTTTCTCATACCTGATTATTGCCTCTAGCAGTTCTTCCTGCTCGATGTATATAAGCTTGAGTATCCAAAGGAAAATCAAAATTTATAACGTTTGCAACACACTGGAAATCTATGCCACGTGACACTCCACTCTCTTTGTCTTTTCTCCGTTTGGATTTTTTGACGGGTTCGTCTTTCTTAACGCCCGGATCTTCCAGGGACTTTTCGTCAGAAGCTATTATGATGTCATAGATGCCTTGATTGAATTGATTCACAGAGTGACATCGAATGGCAGCTGGTAGTTCAGAATTCAAAACGCAGGTTGGGAGAGCGAATTGTTCTAGGAACAATTTTATCCTGAATAAGAAGGAAACACAAGATTGACCATATAGTGAATATTTGCATATACTTCAGTATTTACAATATAAAAAAATACAAGTAGCAAAACCAAATTAACACTGGTGATTTTTTACAGTAGCATAAGCATCTAGTCACTTTTCAGCATTCCCACATTTGTAAATACACAACTACATCACTGCTTACATCACTTCCAACATTTTTTTGTAAACTGATACAGCAGTTACTAATATAATGCAGTGACAAAACTGCTAATGATATTTGCAACTAAGTATCTGCCCTTCAATAGTTAATAATATATATATGAAAAAATGTATTTTCATGACTTTTAAGCTCAAAAATAACTTATTTTTACCTGATTAAATATTGTTTTAAAAAGTATTACTCACTTGTAGCACTTATCCACAGTGTTGACAAAAATTATTGTTTTTCCTCTAATCAAATGTAACTTTAGCAAGGAGCAAAGTATAGCAGCTTTATCCATTTCTTCAGCATATAAGTGATAGTGTGCCAACTGACTGGCAGGGGCTAAGTCTGGTTCTTCTAATTTGAGAGTAACAGGATTGTGTAGTATCAAGCTCTTCAGATCCTTAACATCCTCACTTAATGTAGCAGAGGCAAGGATAGCTTGGTAAAGTTTTGGTAGATAGCTGAAAAAATACTTAATGTTTTGATTCTACATAGCCTAAATCGGAAGTCACAAATTGATGATTTTATAGAAAAAATCCTGCATCAGTAACAAAAACATTTTGTTTTTCAAAATGGATGGAAGTATTTTGTTAACCCTTAGTTTATGTTGCTTTTACTTACGTCATGAGCTGTTTTATTTCATCTTCATATCCAAAAGAAAACACCAAATCTGCCTCATCCACAACTAGCAGTTCCAAAGAGGATTTCAAGTTCAGATTACCAGCCTTGATGTGTTTCAGTGTCCTGGCTGGTGTTCCAACAATGATGTCTGGTTTTTCAACCAAGAGTGGTCTTTGTACACTTAATTCTACTTGAGGTGCTATATCAACACATCTAACCTGTAGCAAAACAAATAGGAAAACTATACTAGAACTATATTTTGACAAAAACGTGAAAATAAGTATGTTCATACCTCTCTTGAGCATTTGATTGTAAGGTCCTTAATAACAGTACAAATTTGTTGACATAATTCTTTGCTAGGGGCCAGGATGAGTGCTTTGATCTCCTGCTCTGTTGCCATCTGTTTGGTATTCAGGATCTTTTGAATAACTGGTATAGCAAAAGCAGCAGTTTTACCAGAGCCGGTTCTAGCACGTACTAAAACATCTTTGCCTTCTAATAACAGTGGAATTGCTTTCTCTTGAATCATCGTTGGTTGGTGCCATCCTAATTTAGCAATACCCTATAAATAAATAATCGAACAGCGTATTGTAGATTTCATTTTTTGCTACTACAAATAGTTTTTGGGTTATTCATATTTAACTATCAATACGCACTATTACCTTCAGAATTCGATCGTCTAATTCCATTTCATGGAAATTACGAGGTTTTTCGTCCATTTGTTCAGTCATTGTATATTAAACTGAAATTCAATAAATTTTTTGAATTATCTATAGCTTACCAGCTATACCAAATCTATACTCATGTTGCACTTGAACCTAACCTCAAACTCACTAATCTTAACCACAAAACATTACAGCTGGAACAAACCACAGAATATATAAGGTACCGTATGATGTATTCCTTCCCGATGTATCGCATTGCTACAGGCTACATCGATACATAGGAAGGATGGGAAATTGGGAAGGATAACATCAAGTGTGCGAATCTCAATATGTTGTGATGATATATTTCAAATAGATATACCAAAGGTAGTCCAAAGTAGTTTTAGTGGCATTTCAATCAGAGCGATGTAATTGAAGCTACCAACATCATGTTGGATAAAAGGGAATGTAAAATATGCGTCAGACAGTTTTGACACTTAGCGTTTAGCCAGATTATAACTTCATGTAAAGGTAGATTGAAAAAAAGGGATAGGTATCACAAATTGGATCTTCATAGATACATATAAATAAATCACACGTACCCCATTGTGAAATCACTCATTTCATCGCTGTATTTAAACAAAATATCATCAGTTGTTTTAAAAAATATTTCACTTAATTTTGTCCCATTTAGATTTGAAAAATTAACTTACGAAGGAGGAAAACAAGAAAAGCTGTAACGTAACTAACATATTTTGTCGTCCAACTCATCAAACGCAGTTGTAAAACTGTCGGTGAATAGCTTTGAGGCTAAGCCGCTACTAGCATCACTTCTGTATTCTGTAATAAAGCAAGCGTAACCTGCTATGGTCACAGCCCTTTGGTACCATTGGACCTCTTGTAGGTTCTTTCTATGGGTTGCTCAAAACTAACACTCCACACTGTCCAGATAGGCCCAGCCCCTAGCGCTCCCCAGATTGGATTCTTAGACTGATAGGACAGTTGGGCAATCCAATTGCACAGCAGATGGTTAACAGTCTCATCTTTCTGTTTTTCAACCCCTACGTATAGGGGTGTCCCATTCAAGCTCATATTGAAGATGAGTTTCTTTAGCTGACAATATCAATAGCAAATTGCAGTTGTTATCTGCACTGGTAGCATTTCGCCATGAGGCCATGGCTATGAAGGATACGTATTGTTATCACCTTGCTTTGCTGTGGTCTAAACATGCTCGCACGCTATAAGTTCGACCCGGAGCCGGAAATCTGCCGCACCATGATTATAAGGCATTTAAAAAACATGAGTTTCATGGAAATAAGCATTTTTAAACATGAAAAGTAGTTTTAAAGCATTCTTCCAAGTCAATTCTGCGATGACTTTCTAGTAGCCAATTAACTTTCATTTGATACCTGTTTTTCTGATTTTGTAATGAAGTGTTCATAGAGTTTGTGTATACAAAATATTTTCATAAAACGTCATGACGGATAATTCTTGACCTTCCATGCCGTTGGTCTTTGAGTAATGTTATTAGCGATCTCTAACATTCTTCTTCATTAATCCCATTATCTATAGATGATAGAAAGCAGACTTATCTTAATGTGTTTATTCATTCAATTGATTTATGAGAACTGCAGGAAGTCATTCAGACAATAGGATTGCTGTTAACAGTGGAATGATGCATTATTATATACACTGATTCCTTGAAAATGTAGTCTGGCTACTGGGAACATTGAAGGTGGGCTGGGTAATACGATACAATGCCGTATCCAGGAGAACTGCAAGGTCAACTTCTCACCTCGTTTGCCAGGCCATACCATTTTAAGCTATGATTTAATCCTCTCCTTCCTCCCGAGATAAAGTTGGTGAACTTGCTTCCCTTGCTCCAAAGAACGTTTTTTCTCGATGCGGAGGTGAATTATATTAAACTTAGACAGCTGTGAGGAATCGTCTTTATGTGAATAACATCTTGGAAATCAATAATAAATAATATTCACATAATATTTTGAACCCTGAAATATGTCGCCGAAACGTTACTAATGTTGATTCACCTAGATATGTGAGATTTTAATGAACTACCGCTAGAAAAAACGAATGAAAATGAAAATAAATAGAAAATGAGTTCTCTTCGGTCAAAGCCAATGCAGTATAGTTTATGCAAAATATTCATTTATTTTATTTTTAGTTTTCCTCTGATTTCGTACAAAGAATTACGTATATCTTCTAGTCGAATATCTAATTTTTGTGCAATTCCATGATATCCAAACTTATACCCTCTTTCCGAATAGTCCTACATGAAATAAAACTACTATAACTCTGGTGGAAACTATTCTGCAGTCCGCCAAAACCTCGCAAAAAAAATATATATATCAGTGGAGTTCTGAAGCACTCCCTAAAGCTTCTGGACAAAATCGGACCTTATGCAGGACGTCCACAGTCTGGAACAGCGGAGAAAGGTGGTCGATCTGTGCCTATTCTACAGATACTATCATGGCAACACCGTCGAAAATTCAACACCTCTTCCAAAAGTCGTTTTTTGAAAACTAAACCGTTTCAAGGTCAATATGAATAGACATTTATCCTCTCTCAGTAGAGCGCGGTAGGTTTTCTGCCTTTGCGAGATGTTATCTATAAAAAATCGGACGGAATATCCGCGAAAATAATATATGTATAGTCTGTTAAATATTCTTGAATGAAATTACAAACACCCTGTTCATTTCCTATATCATTTCAACGAATTAGAAGCAATTTGTGTCCATCCACATATGTCATATCATTCATTATAAACAATAATAATGACTATATTTATTTATTATTTCCCTTTGTTACAATCCAAGCTTATCGTCTCCCGTATACACAACAGCATGCGAACGCTCACGTATAAAGCAATCCGGTTTGTCAGAATAAAAGTAGTTCAACTTTGTTTATCTCCGTGAAACGTAGGAAAGTTGGAATAGAGATGGCCCCCAATTACAAAGTAACCTACTTCGATCTGAACGCTTTAGGCGAACCCATTAGAGTACTACTGAGCTATGGAGGACTTGAATTTGAAGATATCAGGATCAAGTTCAAGGACTGGCCCGCACTTAAACCAAGTAAGAGCCATTCTATTTTCTACATCTGAGAAACCGGTCTCGTATTTTTTTAATGATTTACGTCTATTGAAAATCAGGAAAAAAGTTACGTGATTCTATATGGAATATGGTAATTTTATGTCAAGTCCGAAAAGTTAGGCATTCATCATAATAAAATTCAATGTTAGATGCATATTTTATATAATTCATTCGAATTGTAATGTAGAAATGTATATTATTCTAATTTTTCGCCTAAAATCTTGACCGGAAAAAGTGAACCAAATTCTCTCAAAATTTTATTCCGTTGAGGGGAATTATAAAATATTATCTTTTTCCACTCAAATACCCTCTGGTAACCCCTTTGTATGGTAAACTCAATTGTAGTGACAATATCAAGTAACTAGGTTTAAGGTAAAATGTAAGAATAGCCGTTGTCTAAATTTCTCCCTAATAAAGGCGTTATTATTATGATTAGAACTAAATTCGTATTTGTAAAATTAATCAATTTTCATAATATCTGTTTACTTTTTCAGAGAGGAATAGATTCACTCGTATCTTTATGATTAAAAATTCAAAAAGTTTATTTTGAAGCATAAAAACCCAAGATATTATTATTCGATCCATATAACATTTGAAACAGATTACTCTTCATAAGATAAGGAAATTATTAAGTATAATTACCTATATATTTGCCATGTCTCGTTTAGATAAGAATATCCAGTAAGCACCTGTATTCTAAACTGTTTTTTCTAAAAAAACACATCAAATCCATAAAGCAAATATGCCGAGGACTGTTCTCAGAAATGTCTGTTCAGTCTCTCAAGACGGCTCTGGAATAAATTCATCAATAATTCTAAGTAACTCAAAATTTGAAATCCCCTAATGAGGAAACTATCAATTTGTTTGAAATTGTATGTATCCATGTATCCATGTTTGTTCGGTGGAATCTAGCAACTCAATTTAGAAGCAGATATTTTCAACCGATTGAGATGAAATTTTGTATACACGTTTAGTTTGGATGACAATTCTGAATCCAACATGGCGGAACACTCAAGATGGCGAACTAGTTATTTCTAATGCACTCCTACAATATGGGTATCAAAAAAAGGGCTTACTGAAAATAACTCAAAAATGAAATGACGTCACTCTAAATCCAATACGGTGGACTTTTAAAGATGGCGAACTAAGTTTTTCATAATTTCCTACAATATGAGAATATATTATATAATATGAGAATACGAATGAGAGTAAAAGAAAGATGGTGATCATAAACTCCGTTGCTTCAATCCGTCTGAGATTTTGATGTACTGGGGTTTTTGTAGACCTGCCCAGCTATCACTGAAAAGTAGAACAAATTAAAAGCTTTTATTTATATGCGCTAAAAAAAATAAAATAAAATTTTCCTTAAAAACTTCTACAATCTCCTTATAACATCATTACACAATTTATATGATAAAAAAGATTGTCGCCTAACTTACTTCCGTAGATAAAAAAGTAAAGCAAATAACTTGATCAGATTGATTATAATTTTTAAAATGTTCAAACTAATAAATAAATATGAGTACTTAAATCTCACGACAAGCTTTTAAATCATATACATTGTGTAATGACGTTATAAGTTAATAGTTAAAGTTTTGAAGGAAGAGTTTATTCTATTCCTTTTATCGCATTTAAATAAAAGCTTGTTATTGAAATAGTTTTTTTTTTACTTTTTTTATTTTAAATAATTATCATAATGCTGGGGTGTCTTTCCAACAAGAAGTTTTAATATGCATATGTAAGTAATGTATACTATTTTCGTGAATACTTGGACCGATTTGATCAGTCAGTTACAGTTTTGAATTCTTGATATAAGCCTACATTTTTGTATTAACTAATGAAAAGAATGTGAAAGCTTGTTAAACGAACTACCTTTCACGTGGATTTCTTGTCGTTATCAATAGTTTTTTTTTGGTAAATAATGAATTCAAAGCATTCTGCCTAATCAGCTGTTGCTGTGAAATCGTTTCAAAATATCCGCAAAAATAGTATATTATGTTTAATCTTTTCTTTTTATTTTACGATTCACATCCAATTCGAGTTTCGACTATTCAAACGTTAGCCTGCATATCTGTATTCATAATAGGGAAACATATGACTAATTAAATAATTATTTATATAAACAAAATTACTTTGTTATCAATATAAATACAAAGGGTTATGAACATAAAGACCACAAAACAGATACTGTTATCATAAAACACAAAATTGATACAGTGGTAATAAATAGTTATGAATGAATAATCTGCTGCAATTTTCATAAAACTGCAGACTGATGATAACACGGACCGTGTCAGAGTTTTCTGTTCGAACAACGGCGAACCAGTCACGGGGGTTGTCGAGAAATTACCTACTCCATTAAAAATTATGTTTACGAATCTCAAATAAGAGTATTGTAGACATTTGATACCAAAAATAAGTTTCTATGCGTTTGCTAAAAATAGTATGAGAATATTATTTCCTTTATAGGAATAAGTAAGCATCATCACATTTTTATTTTATTTTCCAGAAATGCCCTATGGCCAGCTACCAATTTTAGAATGCGACGGCAAATTGGCACACCAACACATTGCAATTTGTAGGTATTTAGCGAAAAAGTTGAAACTCACTGGCAAAGATGATTGGGAAGATTTGACAATTGACGCGGCGGTAGATACTGTCAACGATCTACGTGCTAGTAAGTTGGACACTGGAGTTATCAAAATATTTGTATTGATTTTTAGAAATAACTCATTACGTTGAGAGAACTCAAAGGTCCTAACATCTAGACTACCTTGAAGCGGCGACAGATGTCCCTTATCTGTCAACCAGGGTGAACTATTTATGATGTTATCTCGTCTCATTCACGTCAGAAGCTGACAACTGATTTAAGTGTATTCTCTCCATTATTCATCAGACCTGCTATAAACATGCATGTTCCGTCTTTAGCCTAGACTCGTCAGCATAGCGTGGCGGTCGAACTGTAAAGAGCAATTGGGTGGTATACACACCGTAATGGGTGTGATAGTAACATCACTCTCATCTCCAAGCCTCGCGTACTATGGCGCTGCCCATTGGCGACTCACGCTTGGAGATGAGTGTTGGTATCACATTCTTGACAGGGTTTACGTATATACCACCCAATTGCTTTCTAAAGTTAGACCGCCAGGCTATACTGACGAACCTAGGCTAAATACGAAACATGCATGTGTATATCAGGTCTGATGCATATAGTGGAGAGCATAAACTTGATATCAGTCTTCATCTTTTGATGTGAATGAGCCGAGATAACGGTACATCTCAAATAGTGTTTACGAAGAACAAGGGATGTCGCTGTAATCAGTTCACCCTTATTGACAGATGTCGTAATGGACTTCTCTCGCCGCTTCAAGGCAGGTGCTAGGACTGCTAGGACCTTTGACTTCGTAAGTTGCCAATGGGCAGCGCCATAGTGCACGACGCTTGGAGATGAGAGTTGATGTTGTTATCACACCCTAGACGGGGTTACGTATATACCAACCGATTGCTGCATACACTTAAAATCCAGGCTATATTGATGAAACATGCATGTCTAAAGCAGGTCTGATAAATAATGGAGAGCATACACTTAAAAATGAATGTGTTCTAGCCGGTAAAGCAAGTGTTTACACCGAAAAGATTTTATAACTAGTATTGAACTGTCAGTCGATAAACCTGTTTAACGCATTCCCAAGCAAAATCTGGTTGATTCCACCTTTTTCAGGAACTTCAAATACAAAACGTTAATTTTCTCACGATTTCACGTGGAGACCATTCGCAATTTTTCACATCGCTCGTATTATAATTACTTGTTCCATCAGAGTAAATCCGTAGACAAACATTGATGGTTGAATAGAACATAAACAGCAATTTCTGTAACGCATGTAGCTATACGAATTTATTTAAAATATATCATTCAATTTTAGAAATTGCACAGTTTTATTACGAACATGATGCCTCGTTGAGGAAAAAACTACAAGAAACCCTTCTGAATGAGACCATTCCATACTATATAGAGAGGCTTGAAGCTCAAGCTAAGGAAAACGGAGGATACTTGGCTGTGCCCAAGGTACGGAGATCATTTTTATAATGCATGTGTACCAATAGATTTATTCAAATACTCATACTTCATGGAGACGTTTCATACACCATTTCAATCTTTGAGTATAATGTTTTGAAACATACAAAAAGTAATGATTTAGTATTGAAAACGAAATATGCCTTCCTGCAATTTTATATAACCAAGATTCAGTGACAAAACGCAACTCTTGATATGATGATTCATCAGAACGTTATTCAATCATGATGCTAGTGACTATTTCGATAATATCAATGATTATTTCGTTATATCGATATATAGATTTGTTTATTATTGCGATCAGAATAATTATTTCCCTAAATAATTGGGAGTAACAAAGGAATGAGGTGATTCACATTTCATATGACAGACTCAAGAATGAAGCTCGAATGTTCCAACATTTATTTCGATATGTATTTATAAAATCTAACAAATGCTTGTTTCACATCCATATAGGTTACTCGTCGTAGTTGGGTTCAACGTTGTTCAATTTAGCCTGGTACATTTTTAGATGTGTTTCTATAGGCGACATTAATTCAGCGCAAATGGGGTACCCTTGCATCGTCTTCCGCCATTTTCTCAGCAATGGTAGATCTGTGTCCTTCAAGGGCAACTTTCCCTTCGTGAGAGTTATCAATCCAGCACGTTCTGCCCATGGCCACATTTGGTAGTCCAGCTGAAAAACAAAAGAGGTCAAGTAGACGGACTCGACAGCTCGGTACTTCCCACGCATTTTGACACTGAAATTCCTCATAACATGAATCGTTTTTACATATTTAAAAACAAAAAAAAGATATTAACATTCATACGATGTCAAATAATAACACATTCCGCTCTGAAGTTATAGTCAAAAATTAAGCAATACAAGAAATATGAAATATGATTTACATCGATTGAGTCTTACCATGCCAGGTTTGTCGCCATCGAAATAGGTGGTTTTTCTTTTAACGAGTTCATCTTCGAACTCTTGCAACAGGCCAATGAAAACCTGAGCCCATTCTTCCAGGGTTTTTTCTTCCAAGGATAGGCAGCATTTGTAGAAAGAAGACGTAATTTGTCCTAATTTTTGAATAAGTTCTTTATCCCGTTTCTTTTTCTCTGGATCAGAAGGATACAGGGGATTTTCTGGGAATTTCTCCTCCAAGTAATCACATATATCGATGCTTTCTAATATGATATCTGAACCATCTAAAAGTGCTGGGACAAAACCTGCAATAGGAGGTGTAATAGAGCAATTTTATTGCGAGACGTCAGACATTAATTATTTTCAAAATCTGATGATTCTGATTAAATATATATTCGTATTATCTTTACACCTTACTTAACATCTCTGTGGTAGATATACCTAGGTGTAGTTTCAAAAATGTACAAAAGTATCATAAATAATAACCTTGTTATTTCTAGACCATATATATAGCCATATTTTTGCATAATTTTGTGACTATTCCATTTTGTATCAAAATCCACAACACGAATACTTCTTACTTTTTTTTCGAGATTTTATTTATAAAATTCATGACCTACAATTACACGGGTTATCTGTCAGTGAACTACCTTAAATCTATAAATGCTCAATCATCGTCTGATATTCTATTTAAAACTACCATAGAATATAATATAAACATGTAAAAGGTTATCTTCCATTGACTGAACCTCTGCGGTTTGTTGATTTCATAAAGCTAATATCATTCATGCAAGATAAATAATAGATTTTATACTAAGTGTCATGAAAAATAAAAGATTCTGGAGACTTTATAGCTTTAAAAGCATGGATTATTAGCTTGCTGAAATTATGTTTTCTGATCGTAACCATTTTTTTTTAAATACAATTTTCGTTTTTATGAACTGCATACACGCAACTATAATTTAAAACGCCTTTCAAGATAAAATCCGGATAGCTGGAGAAAATTATCTAGAATTCCGATACCCATGTGCACACCTGGTAAGAAAAAAAAATCAGAAAAACTGAAAGTAAACCTGAAATGGTAAATGACACTAAAAAGCTATACATTTTAAAAAGTCTTTTCGAACTGATTTCTAACGTCCAGGTTCCTTGTCAAAATCCACCAATCCCCCTCATGGCGACTCTACATTTTGGTATTTAATTTTTTATTTTTTTGCTATCCTTGTAAGATTATTCACAAAAAATAAACCTTTTATTTTTTATCATACCTCAGCTGGCACATGATTTAAACCAGTTCTTTCTGATAACTCATTATTACAATAAAATTATTTATCACACAACTCGTAAAATTCGTTAAATAACGTGTGAAGACATTATTTTGTAACAAATGCGCGAAATGCATTTAGGATATTGACAATACCAACGGATTATTTTCTGGTATTTCAATTTTCGGTCCTTCAATGATTGATCCACTTTCCGAACTGTGTACCCCTATCCACAGCCCATAAACCGAAAAACGCATATGTTCCGACGCTGTTTCAAGTGGGGAAGTGGGCGTGTTAAATGTTAAATCGTGTCTATTGCGTCTGCATGACCTCCACATCCATCCAATCAATATCCAGAGATTATGAATTATATGAATATTCCATTTTCGCGAGAATTACCTATACGTATCAAAATAATAACCTACCTTTGGGATGGATTTTAAAATACCATTCCGGTTTTCGGAATAAATTGATATTGACGATATCGTGAGGAATGCCTTTGGCCTTCAGAACTAACCTAGGCCTCTGGGCAAAAGGGCAGTATTTCATTGAATACAGCCTTAACAAACCTGGTTTTCGCGGAGGTTCTGTAGAACCTGAAAAGACATACATATTATCTGTCTGAAAGGCTATTGTATATCTAAATAATCTTACCACTGGCTAAATGTTTGTCCGACATTTCTGTAGATGAAACTTGATTATAGGTTATAGTAAACAAAACGGCAAAGAAACTATATGTCACTTTTTACTTGTGTACTACGATTACCAATAACGAGCATGTATAGCTTGGCATTGAAAAATTGAAGTGGTAGTGAAAGTACTAGAGGTATATATGATGTCATACAATGATTGGATAAAAAAGAAACTGTTTTAACCAATGATGCAATGTGCACTTACTGTATCTCACAAATCATAATCTTGCTGGTAATGCTTGTGTTATCTATGTTGTTTTTGTCAGATACCTCTTTGCTATCTTTCGCTTAATTTAGAACATTGAATGATATAGCATATAATATCATTATTATATATTAAATATCATGCATGTACAAGGAAATTTCTCTTGAGGGAAAATTTTTTGAAGAACAAAACATCTCAACATTAATAATTCGGATTACTCTTCTCTGGATTGCATCAAGCATGGACAGAGTAGTCGTAGGAGTAGCAGCCAGAATAGGACAGCAGCATTTTTTGCTGTCTTATCTGGGCATTGAACTATATCTTGAGAATGTACAAATAAGATCCGATGAATACCTAAACAATATATATTTATCATACAATATCTTTTACAGTTGACCTGGGCTGATGTGTACTTCACCAGCCTCATCGACTATATGAACGTATTGGTAGACAAGGATATTATTGCTAGGTCTCCTAATCTACAAGCTGTGAAAAACAAGGTATGGTCGGTACCCAACGTGAAAGACTGGATGGATAACCGTCCGCAGACCTTTAAGCTGTCTGACTACCCCTCACTTCCTGAATAGATCTACACATCACCATTATTTTGTACAAAACTCATCAGAAAATAAATAACATACCTATACTCAATGCAAGTTTCATTCCACCTTCCTGGCCAGTAAAGAAGGAATTATTGTCTGGAGGCGGAAACGTCCTATAGTTTCTCTACGATAAAACTTCCGAAAAAAATAGCAGAGGAAGACGTTTTATTGGTCTAACGAGATTCGAACCTGCATCTCAAGCATTCCGTGCCGTAGCCGGTAGTATATTGCACAACGGAAAGCCATTGTGTAAGGTACGCTCTCGTGCATGGTGTACGCCATCCATCCAAATAATAATCGGCTATGTAGCCAGCATCATTGCAGGTGTAACAATGATACAATGAACAAAAAAAATAAGGATTTGATATTATCTCCTGATGTGTGAATTTATTTGACCTCTTATGCGTGAAAAGTTATCGCTTAAATTAATTAATTTTTTTCCAGACTATGTAATATATCACATCACAGAAACTATTATAGTAGCCCCTCGTGAATCAGCCTGCAATATGATACCTCTCTAGCATACTCTTATGTTCACATGCACTTTAGAACACGTCTTTCTCCTACGTGGCTGTTTCTTAGGTTGACAGTACAAACAAAATCTTTTTTGTTCTATGTTCCTGACATTTCACTGATTATCGAGGTTATGATATGTATGTAATATTTCTAATGATCATGATAATGACTAATTAATGATTAATTATGGAATGTCTGCCTCTTCAGGCCTAATTATCTATTAACGAGAACAATGGCGAGTGGAGAGAATAATTCTAACGAAATAGAGTCATCTCTAGCTCAAGAAAGTTCCATAAATGATGCTTACTCAGCACCTGAGGCAAGATTTGAGTGCCCCATTTGTTTGGCCTGGTTGAGGGATCCGGTTCTAACATCGTGTGGCCATAGATTTTGTAGAAATTGCATATATTCTTGGCTAGAGTAGGTATTTTATTTATCTCACTAAAAAAATTATATTTGTGATTTTGGATCTAAAATCACTGTAGATGTACTATTTTCTAGGATACTTCTGCCCAATTAGTGGAACAGCTGCTTTATCAGTGACACTTATGAGTTAATTCTGCATGAGTTTATATTTTGGTATCAATTCTTGAGCAAAATCTGGAAGCTTGTTAAATGAACAACCTTTAATTAAGATTTGTTGTCAATAGTATTTTTGGTAGAAAATTCATTTGAAACATACTGGCTAATCAGCTGTTCCACATTAGATCAAGCTGATATGGTATAGTATTATGTAGCCTAGTAGAGGATATATTCACTTAAATAGCATGGCCACATTTGCTACACACTGTTCATTTTTTCATGTACAGAAGGGAGCATGCATGTCCTGTTGATAACCTAAAACTCAACAAAGAAGATATCTTCCCAGATAACTTTACTAGAAGAGAAATATCTCAACAACGTACAAAATGTCCCAATATAGTTAGAGGTTGTTTAGAAGAGCTCTCACCTATGGATGTGGAATCTCACTTGATTGTTTGTCGATTCAGGTATAGTTACTACTCTAGCTTGTTTCTATATGAATTTAGATAGTAATATTAAGGAATCATATAATTGCCACTTGCCTACATTCATATAGTCATACATTCATTTAAATTATGTTTAAATTCTATAAAATTTATAGGATACCAGAATTGCCAGATGATGAAAAATTACGATGTTCATTTGTAGAAGTTGGTTGTGAAGAAAAATTTGAAGATGAGCCTGAATTGCAGAGACATCTTGATCAGCAAATCCAGAAACACTTGACAGTAAAGTATAATTTTTAGTATAATGTATTCTTTAAATGTGAAATATTAATACTATTCCAATCATATATAGATACATTGAAAAAAACATGTTTAGTACAAATAATTTTGCTTGGATCCACACAATCTGTTTGCTTAGTTCTGATGATTCTTTAGTTGATTAACTTGTTACTACAAAAATTATTGGTTTCATATCATCCCTGATGCTGAATACATGTAAATAATATTTTTATCATTGTCAGACATATAAGTGTTCCAAGGAGAATTACAAACTAATTAGTATTAACTTATTAAACCAAAAATCATATTCCTCCACTAACATAATTTCTACTTGTACATCTTGTGTGTCATCAGTCATTAAACCACATAAGCTGTCAATTTTAATTACATTATTTCACATAATTGCCAGCATAGAGGAATAATCTCTTTACCTTGTACTAAAATTTGTCCTATATAAAGCAACTTATTCATCTAATAATCAAATTATTTTTATAGCTATTGACTCAAGCATATACAAAACTATCTGTAAACAATACCTCAGCAGTTGCTGCTAGCACATCAGCAATTGCACAACAAGCCAATTTCTGGGATCCACCTCCAAAAAATTCTTCTCCAAATGTATCAGATGATAATGTTAATACATTACTTAGGTAAGAAATATTACATGCTTTTACAAGTAATATTGCTATATGTATTTTGAACTGTTATTAAGCTATTCATTTTATATAGTTTTCGATTGATTATCGAGAATTTTATTAACAGAATATAACTGATTTTTTTCTCTTTTAGGAACCTGTATGAAAAAATCGTGTTCTTGGAACAGAAGACCAGAGAACAAGATATAATAATAGCAAATATGTCAGAGCAAATATCATCTTACAATTTATCTATGAGCAAGTTACACCAACGCTATTGTGATGGAACCTACCTATGGCATTGTGCAGATTTCAAAAGTAAACTGAACATTATGAGAGAGAATCCACATGTTATGTATTATAGTCCTGGATTTTATACATCTCCAAATGGCTACAAGTAAATGGACCTTTATATAATAATGTATTTACTTTTTCATTATGAAGTAGTGAGAGGAAAACTGGATGTGTGAACAAAAATATATTTTTTACTATTTTTTGAATTTAATAATATTTTGTCATAGTAAGATGTTCAGATTGTATGTGTGCACATTTTGTAAATAAACATATTGATGAATGGAAAGCAAGGAATTAATATAATCAACTCCATTTTTCAACTAGGAATCAAATAAAAGTTTATTTATGTTAAAAAAAATTCCAGATTGTGTGTAAGAATAAATTTATCACCAAAAGACAATAACTACCTCGCCATTCTTATACATGTTATGAAGACAGAACATGACCAAGCTCTTGACTGGCCTTTCAGTGGACGACTGTCAATAACCTTAATTCATCCAATGTAAGTACTCATATACTCCATGTGGGGGATTTACCAAATTACTATGGTACTACTAAATACTAAGCAGTTTTGGCATTTTTTATCATTGTGTACATACTATATTGTATGAATATGAATCATATATGATCTAATTGTAATTATCTTGTATTTCTAGGCAATCTTTCAAAAATATAAAGGAAACCATGATGACTAGACCAGAATTGGATGCTTTTAAGAGGCCTGTTCAGGATATGAATCCAAAAGGTTTTGGCTATACAGAATTTGTGTTGGTTGAAGAAATATTTGAACAAGATTTCATAGAGAACAATAACCAACTTGTGATAAAAATACAGGCCCAACCAGTCTAAACTACTATAGATAAGAGTAACTGTTAACCATAACAATTACCCGAGTAATTACACATATCCTTAATATTTATGAATATCTCCAAGGTCCGTCCAAAAGTATTTTGAACTTGTTGGAAAATATCTTACATAGGTCTCTTGACTTTGACATTCCAAGAATTTGCATATATATTTATCTAACACTCAAGTGTCAGTGTATGTGTTCTTAGTTATCTTTTCACTAGTTATTTTTGCACTCAAATAGCAAAATTATTCTATTAATGTGTAAAATAAATTATCGATTGCAAAACGTAGAAAACCAACATATTAATGTAGATAATATTTCTTATTGTTTTGGTGAAGTTTGCTCATTTTTATAGTCTGCATGTAATTACAATTATCTAAAAATCCATGGTTCAATGAAATACCAAATAGACTTTAAACAGTTTCATCAAGTCATTATTCAATCCTCAAAGTATTGGATTTCACCATTATGGTGCATAATTCTAAGTGAATAAGTATATGATTGTATGGATTAATATTTAGCTTAAGTTCCGTGTCGTCTGGTTATTGCATTACATGGGTATTAAATTTTGATAGGTGATCAAATCTAAACTACTAAATGTATGAACTATTCCATTTTATGTATATTTCAAGTATTAGATACATACATTTTTCATCTTTTGATGTTTGATGTACTTAAGAAATATAACATTTTTTACAATTGTTACAAATGCATTCCATATATTTGTAGTATTTTCGATTCAAATGCAATTTGATGAAGCTACGAATATTGTAATTTTTGCTGTTATTTTATTTTCTGTTTAAACAGTTATTATATATTTCAAATATTTACATATATTATATTTTAACTAATTGACCTTTGGTGTACTTAAACATGAAAATTGTTGATAATTGTTATTGTATTTAACTGTTGTATGATCTTAAAGTATATTCTGATTAAAACATATCCGAAATATATATCTCATTTTCTCTGTTATTGCGTTATCTCTGGAGAAACGACTGTCTTTGGGTGTCTGGAAACTAATAATTTCCTATAAAGTTCAGAGTTTCAAAGCTATGCTAATAGGCGTTTAATACTAGCATTTTGCTTTTCGGTGTCACAAAGGCATTTGACAAGGTGTGGTACGCAGATCTTTTCTATAAACAAATCCAAATTGGGTATGTTCCAAAACAGACACTTCATAGAGTCATCGTCATTCCATATCTAAGGGACTATATCCAAATTATACTGCAAAATTAGAACACCTGTTAATTTTTTTACTAAACCTTAAAAAAAATTAACATCATACTAACTAGGCACATATTCTCAAACTCAGTAATTCAAATTTTCATTATCTCTTGATTCCCTCCATTCTATGTCCCATTTACAATGTCTGGAACAGTTTCTTAGATTAGACAAGCTGGACCAACGTCGCAAGCTGCCACGTATTTTGTTCGTTGTTACGAAACCTCCTCTAATTGTAGCGTATAAGAAAAAAATAAATATGTAAAAAATAATTTTATTCTGTAATAATCTTAAATAGGTAGGTCAAATATACAAATTTAACATAAAAGTATGAACATACCATGAACTTCATAAAGAAATAATGTATAATGTTGATAACTTCTTATCTACTATCACAATATTCTTTGAAAGCATCTCTGTGTTTGCGTCTCACATAAGTTTCTAGCCCTTTGATTAAATATCGTAAATGCATCTTTCCTCTAAAAATGTAATCAAGGTTAGACACTAGTGCATCATATTCCTCTGTTTGTTTGTAGTCACTTAATGCTCTGATGAGCTGCTGAAAACGTGCTACGTCTAGTATTTTCTGTATCTAAAACATAATATATGAGTCAGATAGGCTTATTTGACTTGAGCAGTATTATGGAATATAAATAAAAGAATATACACAAAAAATACTGTTTGTGTGAGTGGTTCACCTTCATTATTTAGATATTATTTATGCCACATAAGTTGGAATTATTTTTGTCACATTAATTATCACTAACACATTGAGATCCCTTTCCTCTTTTATAGATATTTCAAAAACTTATACACTAATGTAGTAAAACATAAACAAATAATTGCAAACTGTATAAATTATATTTACCATCTTAATATATTCCTGTACTGATGGTTCTGTCACTTGTGTCGTCTCACCATCAACAGTTGTAGATAGGGTAATTTTCATCTTTTTTCTTGGCTGTATGTTCACCTCGCCAGCACTGGACCCTTTAGAACTTGTTGCTGTTGAACTTCCTTCCATTTTGTTGCAGCTTGATGCAGAAGAACCGAAATCAAAAGCTGAATGGTGTTTAACTGCTTCGGATGAAAATTCTGCAGATGTAGCAGCCTCTAACTTATCACTCTTGAACTAGAAGTATATCAGATTAACCTTATCCTGATAAACAAGGTTCTGGTTATTGAAGTTGCCATTTTAGATATATAACTGAATGCAGCAATTTTTTGTTGTGTTGATGTAAACTGTATAACCAAGATCGGGACTACTTGCCAAGCCGTAAGGGGCATGAGGTAAGCAATTACAGCGACCAAAAATAGTAATAAT
The DNA here is from genome assembly GCA_949316355.1 of Bruchidius siliquastri. Taxonomy (NCBI): domain Eukaryota; kingdom Metazoa; phylum Arthropoda; class Insecta; order Coleoptera; family Chrysomelidae; genus Bruchidius; species Bruchidius siliquastri. Next base: position 35,658,349 of record OX438533.1, on the reverse strand, counting down.
AACTAACATTAAATCAATGACACTTAATCACGGAGGAAAGAAAAAGCTACTTCAGATACCTATCACAGATTCCTCCTACCTCATCCATATGACTATCACATACCTTCTGATCAGCATCTCTGAAGAAAGCCTTAATATCCCTGATCAGTTCTCCAAAGCTTTTAGTAACTTTAACATGTTCTTGCAACCACTTTGACATCTGGCTTTTCAAACGAAAGTTATCAAATCTAGCATCTAGTAAAATAATGGCTCCATAATCCTTGGAATGCCTGATCACTCTACCAATAGCTTGATTAACAGCTCGGGAAGCCTCTAAGCTGTACCATTCTTCTCCTTTCAGGTACTAGAGATAAATAGAAAACAGAATTTTTACTTTCTTATTATAGCAACCGCTATTCAACATTTAAACATTCGAATTATAAGCTTTGCCCTTGCTATGATTGGCAAAGTAATAATCGGATCTTGACGAAATTTCCACAGTGAAGAGGAAAAATTATCAAAAAATGTATAATACTTAAAAATGCCCATAGATTGTTTTAGACACTAGGAGAATACGAGCAAGGATATTCATTACCTCCTTATCTTTAGAATTACACAAATCAATGTACTGCCTTTTAAGTACAATCTTCGGGTCTTTAAAGGGTGGATAGGGAAGTCCGATGATGATAACAGCTCTGCCGTTGTTATCTACAAAATCTAGGCCCTCCGAAACTTTGCCTCGACAAACTCCCATAAATATGGCACCACCATACTCTTTTATGTTTCCATAATAACTCTGCATGGCGGAATTGAATGGCTCCTTTTCACGAGGTTCCACATAAACTGTCTGGAATACACAAGAAATATGACACCTTTTAAATCAACTTATGCTGCTAAATCACCTTTTGTTTGTTGATGCTCGCCCATAACCCAGATTCCTCCCATACTTTCTTGCAATTATGCATGATTGGATACGATGGGAAGAAAACCAATACTCCTCCAGGGATCATTCTTATCAAATTTGATATTGTCATTCCAATGGAATTGATGAATTTTGGGTTGTCTCTAAAATAATTACAGATTCTTTCAAGCTTTTCTATAAGTTAATTTGTATATTTGATTTGAATGGAGTTATGGTGGAATCAGAAAAATTATGAAATATGCTGTAGTCATAAGTTTCATAACCCTCTAGGCTACTATTGTCCTTTACAAAATTATCCTTTCACAAAAACTTACAAACATAACATTAAATAGTTTAAATTGTTTAATTCTGCAATCAAAAATATATATAATCTTCAACAAGTTCTGGGTTCTGGTCATTGATAATGAATTTGAATCATTTTATAAACCATTTAACACACCTCTGAAAAATAGTTGAAAAAATACAGTGGAGCCACAGATTTTGAAGATATTTCAATTGACTATATTAATAATAATAATTTATTGAACCAGGTGTACGGAGTTTATATGAAACCTGTGTACAGACCTAGTTATACTGAAAAATTAAATATAAACTTACAAACTAAAAAACCTAAAGACTAGAGTAACACTTTCAATTTTTTTTTGTTACTACAGTTACTCATGTTAGACATATTACTCTGTGCAAGACTAAGTTGAGATCCTGTTAGTTTAATAATTCATCTAAAACTATTATTTGCTACTTAATTAATTTTTGAATATTATTACCTATCCACTTTTTTAGTTATCTTTAGTGCTATATTTGATATCAGTATTAAGATACATTTTTATATTAATTTATTACCTGTTATTATAATTGCAGTTGAGCGTCTCCAAATCTGGCCCTTTGGTGACGATTCTAACACACACCTGATCACCTTTGACGATGTGAGGATTCTCCAGACGCACGTCTGCACGTAGCTCCAGCTCACACGTATAGGGTCCTAGAGGAGCCAGGGTACCGCTCGTCAATATGACGCAACGTGGATTTTCACCCAAAAACATGTTCATGCTGAAAGGGCATATGTCTCTCATAGAAAATTATAACCACATAGACCTCAGTGGAACTCTAACAGCGACTGTTTGTCACGATGTGGTCACACTGTGAACTCTACTACTACCTCCATTGTATTTCTGATTCTAAGTGCAGATACCCATAAAGCTAGTTTTATACCAAAAGTACCTCTTTGGGGTCTGCTCTCACAAGAGTATCCGCCATTTAATTTTCACGTATACCAGCATTTCCAAGCAGCCACATCAAAGTTGTCTAGTCAAAATTTACAAAGTACAAATATTGATTGATGATATTCTGCAACCTTTATTGAGTTCCAAAATAGTAGTATCCAAAATTTGCCTTCTTGCAAAAGGTTTTTAGTGAAAATTGAATGATTAAAATAAGTCTCACCCAAATCCAGGACTGAAGCACCAGTAATTGATAATTTTCCCACCAGCCTTACTTGCTGCTGCTTTTGAAAACCAACCATCTTGCATTGATTTCTTTTTGGTTGGTTCTGCTTGCACATGTACCTGAATATATATTTTTTTGAACAATTTCCTGATACTTAATTACATCAAAATTGTGTATTTCCAAAGGAGTAGATATGGAATTCAAATAGAAACATAAAATTTCAGAAAATGAGATATTAAAAATGACATACAAGTAAAACTAGCAAAATTAAAAAATACATATAAAGAGTAAAACACTACAAAATAGTGTAGACAACTAGCCACACTCTCACTCTGCTTTGAAGTTCATATATTTCACATATAACTAAAATCATTATCTAATAAATAATAACTTACTAAAAATCAAGAACTGAAAACAAACCAATATCTATACACGCAGCATTACCTTGTAACATTTCTTGACTTTACCCCAAAACTCATCACTTTTTCCCATGAAGATCAACTCTAGCATCCCATCAAAGTTTTGTAAAGCAGTTCCTTTTCTAGCAAATGGTCCATCTGCTATTGTTGCCAAAAATTCTGTTAAGCGGCTGATGAGTGATCGTATATTACTATTATTTTCTGCTCTGATCTATTAGAAGAAACCATTTTTACTTTTTTAAAATAGCATAGATGTGGTGTGAGTAATTTCTAAACGGCACTTCCAATCAGCAAAAAAGATTTTATTTTTCTCAGAAGGTTGTTTCCTTGGATAGTCAAAGAATTGCTTTTTTTTTGGTACATGTCCACAACTATTCATCTATAATTTTTCCAAGGTGTTGGTATTAGATTCCAAATAAAAAATACCATGCTTATAAAACAGATACCTGATTTAATACCTACACCCGCTTTAGCTAGTAGATCTAACAAGAATGATGCTTCATGGGTAACACCATTATAAATATCTATCTCAACATCATCAATCTGTTTTTCTAGGTCCAAAAATATTTCTTTTAAATCACACAAATCTTCTGGTCTGATATCCTCAGGTATATCAGCACCAACATCAATCTTGTCTTGTTCAGAAAGCAGTTTCATCGCGGCAGTGACTTCTTCTATACATAATGTTATGTCAGATGATTTCAGCTGCAAAGATGCAGATTCTTCACACACTTTCTCAATGTTATGTGCTTCATCTAGTATTATTATGCTTGATTCAAGTTTGATACCTACAGATATATAAATAAATTTATCACTGGAAAGATATATTGAATACATTCAGAGAATCTTTTCTTGTGAAATACTTTTTTCATTTTTTCTGAGCTAGTACTGCCCTAAAAACTTTGAAGACACTGGGTGAAAAATACTGTAATTGAATAACTTTACAATTAATGTGTTAACTACCACATTAATGGTTTTTATTTTTATAAGTGATTCATTCACAAATTCCAGAGAAGAATCACTTACCTAAATTCCTCCTGATGTTATGATCTAACAAATAATTATAAGGCATAAATACAATATCAGCTACTTTGTCCAGCTCATGTGTCATATAGTAGGGACAAAATTTAAAAGCATTTCCTAATTTCACTAAATCCTCAATGTCCATTATATTCTTCTCGACAACGTTTGGAGCTGTTTTCATCCTCTCTACTCTGCTATGAAATTGACAGGATCTACTTTTTACTTTCAACTGGCACATTTGAGTCTGAAAATGTTATATATGTGGGGTTTCAACATTGGTTTATCAAAATGGAATCTTAAGAATTTACCAGTCTATATGTGTTGTTTTGTATAAAAACAAAATTTCAGTTAATGATAATAGTAGAGAACTAAATATTAGGGAACAGCAGTTGATTGTTACATTGATTAGTAATGGAAATTAAATAACGACTTTCTGATTAGTAATAAAAGAGCAATATTCTAGATGAACTATCCAGTTAGTTTATACTACTATCATTTTATGAGCATTTTTGTACAAAATTTATGACCGAGAAACAAATATTAAATATATGGCATAACAAATCTGATATACTAAAATACCTTATATGAATTTGATTCGCTAGCAAACTCTGGATGAATACATAAGAACTCCCTAGAGCCCAAAACACAAGCTCTCATATGGCTGTAAGCAGTTCTTTTGAGCTCGTTTATAGCTTGAGATAACTGTGAATGAGTCCTGGATGCATATATAACAACTGGTACTTGATCTGATCTTGTAACAATAGTTTCTTTGGGAGGCTCCGCAGCATCAAACGTATCTAAAATATTATCTGTACATTGCGCTTTCCTTTGTGCCTTTTTGAGTTCCACCCATGCCAAAGTTGAACATAACAATGAGAGAGTTTTGCCCGTTCCTGTAGGAGATTCCAAAACGCCGTTTGTTTCGTATTTGATACATCGCAACACCTTTTCCATATAATCTCTCTGGAGATCGTAGGGTTCAAACGGAAATTCGATGGGAACTCCGTCTATCGTAACAGTTGGCATTTTGTTTCGGTGATTTTATATTTTGAAAGGACTAACTTGTTCGAGTTGTTTGGTTTGGAAAGATTATTAATTTATTTAAACTCAGACACGGCCGTTGCCTATTCCATTTCAATGCACAATCGCACAATTTGCGCTTGAACTTCACCTCGCATTTACATTTTACATTCAGGTTTCACAAATTCAGATGCCGGTTGTAACCTAACCTTGTGTTGACCGCGAGCGCGAAGTAGTTTTCTGAGTTTAGCCAACGACCGCCGGAGCTCGCAACGTGTTGCACTCTGGGTTGCGGGTTTTTAGGCTCCAGTCTACCTCACATGACTTGTAATCACAACCTGACTGTACGTATAACAGATGACAACAGTCATAAGAATCACAATTGATATATGACACATGTCATAACATAGATCAACGAAGCAAAAAGATGTGTATTCATATAAATTTATCTGTGAGACGGTTTCATCTCAGACGCCAATCCAACGTTGCCATATCTCAAAACTGACTGAATAATGGCAAAATATGAATCTTGTTAGCTTGGTAGTATTTTTGTACTGATAGAAGTTATGTTTTAGAAATGAAACTTGATTTGCTGATAATATGAACCTGAACCCGCGTGTAATTAGATATCACAAGATTATTGCATAAATAAAACAAAGTATTGTTTTATTGAGTCATGTAGAGAAGTGGATGAAAAAAATAATCTGTCCATTTATTTTATACGAGTATATCGTTGGAGCCTGAATTGCTGCCTGTAGTGTTATGCAACTGCTTGTCTTACAATCTTTATGTATATTATCTTTTTGGTCGCCAAATAAAATAGCATACGATTGACTTACGATATGCTAGCGTTTTTGCTGCCTAGGTATCCTTTATCAATATACAAAATATGAAATTCATTCTTATTTTGATAGTGGCTGCGGTGGCAGCCGAAACATAAAGTCAATCGTATATGATTTTAATTAATGGTTAGTAGAATATATGAGATCTATCAGAGAAACGACCACATTAAAAGTTTTTAAAGTTAAATTGACTAACGACCTCTCAAATTAATTTAAGCTGCACATCTGGCCGGCAAGAAACTTGGCAACATAGGATAGTGAACACACAATACACCTAGTTGTCTATCTTATAATTTTTGTTCTATGTTTTGTGATCAAAGTACCTAATGTCAAATTGTAAAACCATAAATTCAAAACGTGATCGGCAATGACGGCAATAAGCATGTCGCATTTCCTTTGAAGACTGAAAAGGACGCTTGACAAACTGTCAACTGTTCAACTGAATGGAGGGGCTGGCCGGAAATAAGAGGCAGTACCACTGACGATAGAACACTACCCAACATATACAGGGGACTATCCAAAAATATATATAGTCGGTTGAATCTGACATATTGTATTCGTAATTGATAATATCACGTCCGTGTCGCATCGCCATTCGTTTCTCGGATGTAGCTGCACTTAACGTACGCTAAAATTTAGTCATCCCGTTACTTTTAGCAGACAATCAGCATTCCTATCATTGGGCCACGAATCTTATAGCGATTCATCGTATAAATAGCCGTACGAAATTTAAATTACTCCCGCGAAATTTCCACCACATTGTTTTTATAGTGTTATTGCTTGTACTCTCGATTGCCAGTTCGAGAAGATGGAACGCGGTATTCAGTCCAAGTTCCTCCAAGGGTTTCAAAAATGGGCATTATGGAACCCCAAAGTCTCTCAAGAAAATCCTGTGCAGTGCATTAAAATTTTTTTTGAAAAATCAAAAAATCCTGAAATTTAGCAACAGATGTCACTGAAAGTTTATTTGTGAAACTGTGCGTTAATTACACAATCTTTTTTTCTGCATGATGGAAGAGTTTCACCAAGTAATAGCATCTACAATCTACATGCAAAAATATTTTTATACCTGCCACTCACTAAGTGATAGTAAATGTATTTTTTTTGTGTAATGAGGACTGCACACCAGACACAATATCATATTCAACAATATGTATTTATAAAACTGCTTTGCAAAAACACAACATTTTACATAATGCATCACATATCTAAACAAGCATTCACTGAAATTATAGAATTAATGTGGTTTTGGAGTATGACCATCAACATAGAAGTTTCTAGTAGCTTGAGGTAGCTGAACTTCTAGTCCATCATATTCTTTTTTTAACACAATTTGACAGCCAAGCCTGGAATTTTCCTTTAGGAAAGGAGCCATATCTAAGAGATCATCTTCTGTTTCAGTTGGTGTAGGTAGCTTGTCAATATGATTACTTTGTATATATACATGGCAGGTGGTGCATGCTAAGGATGCTTCACAGGCACCTTCCATGGGAACATCATAGCGATGCGCCAGATACATCAAGTTGTCACCTACTTTTCCTTTTACAGGTACCCGCTTTCCGTCTTTTAGGATGTAAGTTATGTTAACACTGAAAGCAATGTTTCCTACAATGAATGTTCATCAACATGTTACACTGACTAATTAGATAACTTACATTTCATCTTCTGATTTTGGATCTTGCCATTCATATTCACCATGTCTTCTACCTATAAAATATTAGCATAAATTTATTATGTTAAAATAGCTGTAGTGATTACCTTCTGAAGTATGAAATAAATTAGTTAAATTTACGTTGCTGACGTTACAACTAATTTTGACGCATGAGTTAGTGTAGTTGCTTTTAAATATATTTACAAGTTGATTCAACATGTTTTCAATTGTATTTTTCAAATTTCATCATCGATATTCATCGGTTTTAAAATGTAACTCATAACCTCATCTTAAAAATAATAATCACAGAACACAGATCATAGGTCAGCTCAGCTGGTCGTTGGTCAGCTGACTGAGGTGACAGATCACACAACCACAGACGGGAAAATAAGGAAAAGAAAAAACATTGGATCCTTATTGAATGAACCTATGGCATTTACTATTATACAACCATAATCTATTTTTTATAGTTAATTACTTCAATCTCTCACTAGTTTTTTGGAATATTAAAATTTGATGATCTATGTTTGGAATATTCCCCTCTATGCTCTCAACTCAATGTGTTATGGATGCTTGAAATGTCATATATCTCCAAAAAATTTGAAGCTCAAATGAAGTGAAAATACAAAATATACTTGATTTTCTCAAATAAATTCTTCACAGCAGAAATATGGTAGTACTCAGCACCTTAAAAGCTCCCTTGCTAAGAGGTTACTCGGTGGTTCTGAGAAATGCAGGTAAATGCCACTTGATTATGTAATGTTTGTAGGTTATAAATTTAACAAAAATATGTTCAAACTATTTTTAATATAATTAATATAGCTTTCCCAAAATGGACTTCGTAAACCAACGGTTTATTCGTCTGTCATACATATCCAACTAAGTTTATATTCTGAAAAATAGAATGATAATGGTGACATTTAAGTACATTAAACTCAATTTCTTTCTTCACAAATATGCACCTATCAATCAGAAACATTTAGCTATGTGACCCGAATCTGAGGTTTCAATTTTTATTCAATGTGGATATGGATAGAGCAAAGTTTCCTAAGGGATAAATAAAATGATTCCATTTTAGCTATAAGAACCATGTCAGAACATCGTACCTTTCCTATGACACCATCAAGATGGCAGTGGAACAAATTCAAGGATCATCTTCACTTTTACTTTATGCTTGGCATTATACCAATAACAGCTCTCATTACATATACAAATGTTTTTATTGGACCTGCAACGTTATCTGAAATACCCGAGGATTATACCCCAAAATACTGGGAGTATTATAAGGTAATAATAAAAAGTTTTTCACTGTTTGGTATTCTTCATGCCTTAAATAATTTAATATTAATAATGCATTGAATTTAATTTCATTCGGACTTTCAGAAAAGTATTTGTTTTATACATCTTTTGTATTATACATTTCTGTTATGCATTTTTAACATTCATGTCTTTTTAACTTTTATTTATATATATTGTTTTAGGTGAAAAAACCTATATATCAATATACTGTTTATTAATGAGATTAATAGGAATCTTCAATTTTCTTACAGCACCCAATCACAAGATTTATAGCCCGATACATGCTTTCATCACCACAGCAAGATTATGAGAAATATTTACACTTCATTTTTGAAGAACAAGAGAGAATAAAACTGAGGTATAATTTCTTTCATAAATGTTACACCTTTGCTTTTGTACATGTAATTTTACACTATTTTATTGCAGGAGACTGGAAAAACAAATCAAGGCAAAAATGGCTGAGCGACAGGATTACCAGGCATATTATTATAGGCCTCTTTTAGCTAAATATCACAGAATTTCTAGAGAAGCTGCAGATTATCTGGAAACAATCCGTGGTGAATAGTTTCCCCATTTTGGTTGTTAGTTATTTTAGTTTAAATAAACATTAAGAAAAAAGTGTTCTTTTTTGAGTTGATGCTTCACTTTATTCTGGAAGCAATCTTCAGATTTTTCAAAAAATTGTAGCATTGCCTCAACAAGACTATTTGTCTTAGCTGCTAACAGGGCACAGGATTAAAAAAAAAGTTCTAGATAATCATTGAAAAAATATGGCTCTTAAAAAACTTCTATTTGTCATGCTTCAAAATTATTAAAGCTATAATTACTCAATACAATAAATAAACGCTTCTAAGGATAGTGTAGTAAGTCTATTCTTTGGTATTATCTTCCTAAAAACTGATAAGGTTTCCTACATTATCCAATTTCTCTCTTTTTTCATGTTTCCATAGATTAAAATCCTTTAAAATGGGTCTGCCATAGGAATTATGTAGTTCTCGGAAGGTGATGCTAATTTTAGACGATGTTGGGGATGACATACTCTGTTCAGAGAGTCTATTGCTATCATCTGTCCGACCTAAAAGATGTTTCAATAGAAAATTGCCTATTTCAAGAGTAAAAGGTATAAGCATTAGTATATTTTAGAAATTGAAAGTATCCATCATTGTCTGATATCAAATGTAGGATGCAAAGAAAATAAAACTAGGGCCCAATTACATCATTTTTGAAATTGCCATGGCCCACAAATAGTATATTTTACACAAGATAGTAATATTAGATCTATTGTTGCTGTAATACTAGTTTAAAAACTTACTTGAATTTGATCCAGTGGATCTCATACTGTGAGATCTTTGATGTGGATTATTATCAGGTTTGTTGAATGGGTTATGCCTTGTTCTAGGTGGGGGCACTGGAGAGTTTGTCCCTTGGGCTAGTGGCAGTGGTAAAGGTGTTTCTAAAAAAAATTAGCATAATTCTGGAGCAATTCAGAACAAACTTTCAATATCAAAAGTATGACCTGGAACCACAACTTTACTAGGCCGTATTAGATAGTTTACATATTTTTTATAATACAGCTTCTATTTTATTTTCGATTCAATTACCTTCAATGTCATCTAGCTGTCTTTGAAGTTCAGCTACCATTAGTTTCATATAATCATAACCTGCACAAGCTAAAGCCTTCATCCATTGTTCCATGGACTCCTGAGATTCAGCTCCGAGTATGTAGCTTCTATTATTTGTACCATGAAATTCAATTTTGAAACAAAACTGTTCTTCATCCTCTGCTAGCTCTGTAGACACAAACATTTAATTGGGGGGAAATAGATATTTATGTTTATTATCACCTATCGAACATCCTTCCAGAATTATTACTCCTACTGGCTCCTTATCACCTTTTTTATCGAAATAGAAAAGTAAATTACCTTTAAGAAGGAAATAACGTCTTTGAAAATTTTTGTTCAACTCTCCTCTTTTGTTCAGATATCCTTCTTTGTCGACCGGTGTCGCAGACACTGCGAATGCTGACAAGTTTTTCTCATTTATTTTCATAATGATTCCGATTGTCTATTGAAAGGCAACTTAATTCAAATATCACTTTTTATTTTAGTACTTTCTATTTTACCTTATACATAAAACTTTTGTTGCTTTCAAATATAAACATAGAATGACACAGGACACTATTTTTGGTAAATGATTAGGGGATGGGCTACTATTTCGTAAACTGTTAATTTGTAACAGCTTTTTCGGTTAAGCAGCTTCTCAAAAGCAGTCACTATTAGTCTGACGCGTTCCTTGCGACTAGACACCCAGGGATCTTCTGCGGCTACTTATCTACTTTTGTGAAGCAGAAGCTGCTGCTGCTGTGCTCCGTGAGAAAAAATAGCAGTTTACCGAGTACTTAAGGAATACCTAGTGCAATTGAATGTTTTTAAAATACTAATAAATACCTGAACAGCACAGATTTCGATATTATTGAGAGACTTTTTTTAACTGCAACAACCCTTTTCTATTAAGTAATAGTCCTTGTCAAACTATCCTTTCCTTTCCTGTCTGGATATGCCACCGTGAGTCACCAAAACTACCAATTGATCATATTTATAATTGTATAAACTGTTCCAGTTTTAAGCCATCCTTGAACAGTTAAAGTAGAAGTGAACTTTTTTATGCTTTTCTGCAATAACCTATATCATTATTACAGCAGTTTTCTGTTGTAACCACCGACTGTTTGAACAACTGCGTACATAAAAGCTGTTACAATTAAGATGCTTTTTGGACGCTGTTATCCAGAAAAAATAGGGGCTGCCTTCTTGAATAAGCAGTTTTGCCCATCCCCACAACAGCAAGAGACAAAAGAATCACTACACATGTAAAATAATATAACACATAAGTGACAGATCACAGAGTACAGCATTAACATAGAAAATGGCGACTGTACAGTGCAGGGAAAGTTGAGCACCTATGCCGTATACAAGAAATTGGTATTATGCAACTATGCTCACAACAGAATTCATGATATAGGATGAAAATTCGGCTCAGAATATATTTGATTTTAACAAGTTTTTTCTATTTGATTTACATGCAATATCAATGCATAAGAAAGCTATTTATACTTTTTTTCACGTTTCAATTCGAGACCAGATATGAAGCCGGATGAATTAGGATATTGATGCATTATTTTATATTTTTACCATTTACATTATATCAAGTTTCTGGAGATTAACATAAATAAATAATATGACCTGCTGCTACAATGTTGGCTTCCCAGAAGCTGAGGGCTATCTTCTATATTTACCGGAGTAGTTACTAACAAGTGTCATCAGTACAAAAAAAACAGTACAGGGGCTCAACGAGCGTATCTTCACCAGGTGAAACACCTCAAATGAGTATCCACCTCGGGGTTGTAGATGATGTGGAATGAACTGCTGGGAATATTGCTTTTGTTTTCGATTATATCAATAAATTGGGTACAAAAAATAGGTTCAAATGAAAATAAAACTCGACTGAAAAAATGTATTTTAGAAAACTAAAATATACATAATTTTGTGCAATTGAAGTATATATATATATAAATGTAAATACAAGAAAATCATGTGTAAAAATATAATTTTAAAATAATCCAATGGCAAATCATCAACCTTAAAAGCACCTGCTTGCGATCAAAAGTAAACATTGTAAGTGAAAAGTTCTTTACTGGAAAATATATCAAACTCACAGCATCTTGAAGAAACATTTAGAAAAACTGTTAACAACGAGTAGCTTCAATAAGCTTTCAAATGTTTCGCCAAGCTAATTTTTGTATAGTATTTAATAAATCTAGTAGTGAACCTTTTATATATTACCCACAAAACTTTGCAACCCCTACAAAATACCAATTCTACACCAGTTACAAAATGGCAACCCCGCTCCCATTTTAGTAATAATTTGTAGTCGTATATATGATCTTCGCAAATATTGAGTATTGTAAGACATGAGGTAGCATTTTATCATTCCAAATCTTTTTATATAAAATATTGATTATGAGGAAAATGATCGGTGACGTTTCGCATGTCGAACGTTGGTTCGACCCACTCGCCAAGTTCCTTCGGCGGCTTCTCCGGAATTGCTCCAGGAAGTTCCTTTCATCGTTTTCCATTAGCGAACACCGAGTCGGTAGTAGCTGTAACAGACTTTTCGTACCTGATAAGCCATGGAGTGCAAAGGAGGTTCAGCTGTCACGATTCTCACCTTGTATGCTCCCATATCGGGGCGTCATACACCTTGCGGTGAGGAGCAACCCTTTCAGGTTGCAAAGACTTCCCCTTTGGTGGCATAATGGACGAGATAGTCGAGATAGATCTGGTCGTCAGCTGCTCCCCTCGCAGGGATCTCAAATCGATCCTCTCCGCTTGCGAACACACTATCTCCACGACGGATCGACAGATCCGCGTCGGGGATACTGGGGAGTATCAACGTCTGAGTTTCATGGTACTTACCATGCTCATCAACGAGGATAACATCTTTAAATCGCCGGAGATCCATGTCAGCGAAAGTTTCCCTTACAAGGCTGCTACAAATAGTATTTCCAATAATTAATGTTGTAGGTATAGATTAATTTATGAAAAATATACATAATTACGAAATATTTTAAAAATGGTTATAGGTGAGAGTGTTTAGAAGTTTCAATAAAATATTTACTGAATGTATAATATACTTAGTCTAACTGACTTTTTGATGCAACCACAAACTGAGACTAGATTTTTATCCACTATAAAATGTTAATACAAGCTTTTGGAGCAGTGATGTACCCATGTTTCACAATTTGTCAATGCATCAAAATATGAAGTTTTTCAAACGGGTGTTCTTGACGAAATGAATCAATTACTCATCATTCATCATAGAAAATCAACAAGAATATCAGCTGTTAATATCACGATGGGACTGCTCCTACCTCAAGAATATTCTAGATCAATCACTCATGAATATACATAATATATGAATTCTGCAAGAACAAAATGTACATCATAGCACTGTTTTGTTATAGGTGCAACTCAAATTCAGCAGCATAGCTAGATTATTTGAAGCGAACACAGCATCGCATTCCAGGGCAACAAATTTGATATCACATGGATTTAGCCAAATGTGCAGTATAACTAGATATGATCTAAGTCTTGTCAACATATGGGATTTGCTTTGTAAGGCCTAATCCGAATTCTTTGGTTTCAGCTTCCATAGCTTCGCCAGATAAGATATTGAAAAATGCTGGGCGCATACGATACCAATAGGTGCACAATACCCTTGAAAAATTTATTCAGCTTACGGCTACGGCACTGAAATCTGAGCACTCACAATATGAATAAATTCACACCCGACAATGCTCTCCCCTATCAATTCTATATAGTATATTTGCTTACAGAGTATTGAGATTGAATCACTACAAGTATACTCGTGACAGTATACTATCTATTCTACTTAGCGGAAAGCCTTATCAGGCACAAAACGACGAATCACTACGAACAGAAAAACTATACCGTTAGTCTGACGATTGTTTTTTCTTCAACCTCTTTAATACAAATCGTATGATCGGGGAATAGACAATAGGCCACAATACAAACAGAATGATTCCCACGTAGTTGACATTTTTGAACGCCAACATGTATTTGTTGAAGTGCAACTGAGCGAATGGTAGCAGACACCAACCCATGAATACAAATGTGTAGAGTCGAAGCAAGATCTGTAACGGCAGCTGTAACCGAGGGTCGTTGAAAAATTTGGTTAGGGTCTCATTGGATTTCACGATGGATTTTATCTGAAAACAAAAAAAGGTATTAAGACCATGCACATTCATCGATTCAAGGGTTATAATTCATGTCTACAATAAGGACTAGTACCCTCATAAGTGGGTTGCATATTTTATTGTGACAGTACAACGATAAATATAACCACATTATTGAGTGATACTCACATCTCTTTCCATGTAAATAACAATGAATTCAAAGAAGAAGCATACATAGTATCCACTGTGGAAGCCATGCCAGATAGCTAAGAACATCAAGGCTGCAAATTGACTGATATATCTGTTTCCAAGAAACTTCAGCCTTTTGTAAACATATTGACCCACCCATTGGTTGGTGTTCACATTGAACGATTTAATGTAGTCGTTAAACTCAGTCGTGTTCTCAAATATGCTCAGTTTTATGTTCTCAACTCCATTCCATTTAGGTTCGCCTCTGTCATCTTCACCATTGTAAGCCAGACCTGAAAAAAATGGTGTGAAGTAAATTGACAAAGTGGAGATCCTGGTATAGATACGCGCCATACGGTTTTAATATAATATATATTTTGAAGACCCATGTCATTTTTATTTTGGAAAACATACATGATTTGATTTTCGTTTTTTTGCTAACTATGCCAATGCACCGATTTTTGAAAATATATTAACATCGGCTACAATGACCACACATCATATAACTGTCTAAAATTTATCAAAACCAGTTTTAAATTTAATTCATGCGTATATTATTTAGAGAAATGAAATTACGATAAAATATGGGGTGTAAATAAGTTTTTCCTAGTTTTTGCATTGTTCTGAAGGTGCACATTTCAAAAAACATATTTTTCAATCATGTAGATTGTAGATGCTCTTGCTTGTTGAAACTTTCTCTTTCAGTGATGGGTTTAAATTTATATATAAATAAATTTATATGTAAATCGAAACGCGTCACTGAACAATTTTTTTCTTTGTGAAACTGTGTGTTAATTACATAATCTTTCTATCTGCATATTTTTAATAGCCTGGGTTATTTCAAAACAATTAAAACAATTTTTTCAGATAAAAAAAAAATAACTCACCAAACATAATGCATGCTCCCTCAGACAACAACCAACAAGAAATATATTTGTAGAGGGTATATCTTCCCCACATTCCCAGCAACAACATTTTTTTGAAGAAATTTGTATTACTGAATTCATCAGTCAGAAGGTACTCATCAGTGACAAACAGGCCCAATATTTGGAATATGATAAGGTATCCAATCCCTAGACATAACCTGCTCACTGCAGGCTCTATACAATCTGGAGGCTCATTGATAGTATCCTGAAATTATATCGGGTAATTTTGTCTCAAATAAATAATAAATTACTGCTGATCAATCAGAACTCATCTCTACACAGATGTTTATAAAATCAAGGAATGGAAATATCATATTTGGATAAGCCATTATACTTATCCTACCCAATATTTAGAATATGTATTAACTGTAAGGTCTCAGTAGCCATGGCAACTTTTTTTCAAAGTATAAAGTTCAATAAACTTTACTTTGAAAACTAGATGAATGATGCTTAGAAGGTTCAAGCAAAACACATCAAAAATAACGACTTCTTTTTTGGGTGAATTGCACATTTTTTTCTTCAGTTATTTAAGTACATTATTTTACCTTTTTACTGTATTGTCCTCCAACAAATTCAAGATATCTTTTCATGGAGAATTGTGGCCCCACAATAAAAGCTGCTGGAAAAAAGCTATGACCAAACAATTCAAGGAGACTAGGTCTTTTCTGTAATGCAACTTTTTTGCTATCTGCTGATAATGTATCCAAAGGTTGATGTCCATCATAATAATCGTAAGCTACTCCTAAAATGCATAGAACAAAAATAATATTAGGTTAGAAGACCACATGAATAAAGTCAATAAGGTCAGAGGAACTTGCGTTTCTTGTTAAGTTAATTCTACAATGATTCATTAGAGATATCAAACTAGTTTAATTATATTGATTCTTTTATATATTTTTTTATATAATTTTACCCTTTGTGCAAATATAAAGTTGGCTGGTGTTTCCTGATTTAAAATGTAGATTTCTATTCTAGATGTACTGTATCAGGAAATGAATAAATATAAAATAAATATTTCAAATGTGCTAATATAACTATGCATTTAACACTAGCAATTATACATGGAAATAAAAATATATAGATTGTATGTGATTAATGTTCCATAAAAGTTCATTGAATTTTTCAGTTTTAGCAAACCTGCTGCAAATCAGTAGCAGTCCTAAGGTTACCTGATAAAACTGTTATCAGAATGTAAATCAGTGAAACAACATATTGTATGAATAATTTATATGCATTTTCCTCTGACATATTTCTGTTAACAGTTATAGTCTTATCAGCATTATGGACCTTAGACATGCTTTCAAAAAATGGAATGAATGTGATATAGGAAGTTTGTGAAATTTTAACTCACCAATCAATCTTAGAACCAATATACATTGTGGCATTGTCCAATTTATATCATAGCTGTCAGTACTGGAGTAAAAATATCCTGAAAATTAAATAATAATGATAATATTAATAAGTTAAGAAGTAATGGAAATCCACTTATATATAAATTTCAGTGAAAAGTTTGGTATCCAACATTTCAGTATTAACTTAGCCTAAAATATTGTTGGAAATTTATATAAAACAGAAAATAACTTAAATTTTCTTTTTTGAATAATTTGATAGGTTTGAAAATATAGAAAATTATCAGGGTCATATTCTTATGAAGAAATGATCTATCCACCAACAAATGTGACTTTCACTCTAACTAAAAATTTAATTACAAGGAGTTTAATAGTAAGGATAACATATACTTCACTATATGTACTCACAGTTTTATAGCCTACATATAGCATACCAAAATATTGATATATTCAAGTAATGAGGTGAAAATGTCTCCATTAATATTTTTAATTGCAAATTATGAGCTATGAAAAACGTCAAAAGTTTCATAACATCAAACACTTACCTATCATAAGATATGAGAAGGTAAATACAAATATAACTGCCACACTTATAGCTGTACCTTTCAATAACAAAAGGGTACAATAAGTGAAAAATATTGTAAAAACACAATGGTACATATCACTTCCATAATTCCAGTAGCCCAATAAAAATCCAGTTAAAATGAAGAAAAGATGCTGTAGACTGACTTCTTTTCCATATAAATACTTTCTGTGGACTAATGCTAGTGGATAACCTGTAAAATTAGTTACTGTACAATGATGTGGTAATTTGGTTCAATTAAGAACAAAACCATTCAGATGATTTAATAATTTGTAATATAAAAAGTATTAGAAAATAATAATTACAATAAAAATATTCAGATGGAGCAAATGAAATTAAACTGCTTCAAAATAAAGTAAAGACATATGGTATACTAATCTTATGATAAAAGTTTGGAAACTCACTAAATAGTACACAATTTAAAATTATCTCAAATTATCATACAAAGAAAACTGCATTTATCATGTCAATATTTACATGTCAATTATTGTCATAATTCTGTAAATACCATATTTTTTTCATTTTGAGAATAAGTAACTTGAAAACTATGAATTATATTCTTTTTATTCATAACAAAAGTCCATCATAATCAAATATTCTCATGGAATATAAACATTGCTTAAAACAACCATCCTGGGATTTCTAACTTAATTGTTGAACTGGAACAGCTTTTTATTATAGTTTTTGTTTCTGTTAACATTGATGATTCCATTATCAGTCAACTGTGCAGCAGCCTTTAATGCAATTGATGTCAATAATAATTATGATTTTCAGATTCTTATTTTGTAGTTTGAGGCAGCTCATATGTTAGTAAAGTAATTCAGAGGTCATATATGTGGATTTAATTACCAGCCTAGAGAAGTAAGATTTCTTTTTGGAAAATGTTCCCAACTACCTTTGCTCCAAAATATGTTATCAAGTTGATTATTCACGTCAGAGAACAAAATATCCTTGATTTTTGTTTACGGGAATATCACCAAATAAATACTACTCTTGTATTTTGCAGTAAACAATCCATTAACTTGAAATTATAAAATCAGCATCTCAAGCCCTATAAGAGCCTTGATAGGCCAGCAAATTTTATACCAAAAAATATGTCCATTTTTAAAACACTTATGAAATTGAGAGGTTATTAACAAACACAGATCCTCAAACTATATGTGCTATCCCAATTATATCAGTGTCTAGATTTACTGATAATGATTAAATCTATTCACTATATGAATTTGGTAGGTTATTTTTTAATCAGCTAAACTGCTGCACAACTTATAGTCAAAATCTTAAATAAAATAAACTGTCACTCAGGAGCTATTAGTAAAAAACTGTAGCCTTTCTTATGAATTAAAAATGAACGAACGAGTTTTCGAAAGATACAGAAAATGAGTGGGTGTACAAAATTTGGTATATTGACATCAGACAATAATTATAAGATAACGTCACAGAAGTAGTTCTAAATAATGATAATTACCTGCAAATATAGTCAATACCAATTTAAGTGCTGGTTCTGTAACTCCAATGCTCTCGCTCAATTTTGTTATTATTCCCCCTGTTTCTTCAGACATCACGGATAATTTTGATCTTACAATTTATTTTAGATGGAGTGAAAATGGCATCAACCTCAATATTCTGAGCGACTTTTCTCCTTGACTTATACTGCGCTTAAAATTTCGCTTCACTCATCTTTGGAATGTCGAATGTTTTGAATGACCAGAATGGAATGACAAAAACTGCCAATGAAATGTCAAGTTGAAATGACGCATTTTGAAGCACAATAGGTTAATGGTGGGGTTGATGAGCAGCTGAGGGGGGAGGGATGGTGATGGGTTATATTTGATGAAAGTCACTATCGAATCCTTATCTGTGACTTTCGAAAATGTAAGAATCACAAAACAGCTAAATTAGAACATAGAAATTGTGAGCAAGAATGATATGATGAGGGAATCGGGGAGGTTTACATGCCACCATATTCTAGGTGACTCCAAGTAGGATTTTGTGCTTCAATTCGAATATTTACGCTTTAGATCGACTCATAATGTGTTAGTCACGATGCGTTGTGATTTACGGTCATTATGTTGTAGTGCTATAGATAATAAATCGGAGAAAATGAGTTTTACTCATAGTAACTCTTAAGATATAGTAAACATCTCCTTTTTTGAAATTTCTTCAAATATACAATCCAAGCGCTAGGCGTTCTTAAATATAGACAAATACACTGCTCTAATAGGGAAAATTTTCTGAATCTGGTAACCGCGCCAAAGTTTACAGCGACTCTGTTTTAGGTCACGAATTTTAAAAACTAGGTACATTCCAAATTTCATCAGCATCAGCTGTATAGACGGAGCTGGGCAGTAGAGAGTCAATTGTATTCAAAACTTTATTAAGTACTCACAATACTCAGTAGTCGGTACTCGTGAGTATTTTTTTTATGGGACTCGACACTCAATACCCCTCATTCCTACAAATGACAAGTAACGAGTTTGAGTACCAATGCGTGCCAAGGCAAATCTCAGCTTGTATTGCACGTTGAATCGCTGTTTGTGTTTTTTATGTGTATTGTGTAGTATGTTTTATAATAGATAACTTCACCCAGAGGCAGATCGCCTATAGGTTTCCATAAGCACTGCGCCTGGATGAATGTCTATTCACATTGACCTTAAAATGCTATAGATTGTAACCATCGGGGGACAATGTTCCCGGTAGCTCATTCCACAACGCCGAGGTTCTCCAAAAGAACGACTTTTGGAAGAGGCTTGTTCGAGGCATCTCAAGCTCGACCTGGTGAGGATGCTCCCGATGAGCTCAACTTGTATTTGCTGAGGAGGTGGTTTGTGAGGTTAGGCGCATCCACTAAATGTATGGCTCGCCTTTGGATTGAGTTAAGAAGCTTCAGGGCGCATCGTCATACATGCGAGCAGTACTCCAGCGATTGTCTGATCTGGGACTGAGTACCAGTAGCTGTTCCGGAGAATATAATTTCCTGAGGCGGAAGAGTACCCACAGCCTCTGGGATGCCGACCATGCGAGTCCAGTAACACGATCGTGCCGTGACATGTTATTGTTGATGTTAATTCCCAGAAGCTTGATGGAAGATGATTCAAGTAGTGGGTGTCCATCCATCTCCACACCTGGCAGACCAGCATGCAACTTCTTTGTCAGGGTTGTTGTCTGAGTCTTTTGCGCTTTAAACTGAACTCCATTCCACAATTCTCTATATAGATATCACGATTTTTTGTTATTTTTTGTCATTAGAATTTTATCCAATATTACCTTTTCTTTTTAGGTTACATATATTTTTTTGGTTGAGGTGTGTGTAGAGTTATGAAATATAATGCTGTTTTTTTAAGTCATCTACTTATACTTGTACCTCTACTCAATACGTATTTATTTTACTACTTTTTTTTGGAATTACAAGGCAAAAATGGCAGCAAACCAGAAACAAACTCCTTTCATGTCTTAACTCGTTCAGATCATTTTGCTCTGTAGCTAGGCCAGAACTTCTGCTATTCGTCCACACCTCCACTGACGAGAGCCGATGGATTCATCGCATGCATGCCGATAGAAAAAGCAGACACCTTGGGGGCAGATTTATGCTGCCAATTCCACAATAAACTTCCAAAGAGGCACGTCACCAGCTACCATCACTGTAGACTCAAAAATTCCAGAAATTATTATTCAACACCGAGATGCAAAATGCCTTTTAGAAAAACTAAACTCCAGGAAAGCAAATATACCCAGTAAACTGTAGACTCTGCTCTGTATCATGTCAAACGTTATGGAGACTGTTATTAACGTGCATCTTCTGAAGTATCAAAAATAATATCGCCAATATCGTTTTCTCAAGCAAGATCCACGGGAGATCTTCTAGCTTATGTCACACAGAAGAGGAGCAGAGCAATACAGACTCATGGAGAGTCTCGTGTAGTCGCGCTCGATATATCGAAGGCTTTCGATAGGGTATGGCATAAGAAACTTTTGATCAACCTATGAGCTGCGACCGAGTCTGTACCACTTGTTCGATAGTTTTCTCAGGTATCGCTCCTTATTTGTGGTGGTGGATGGTTATGTATCCGATATACATGCGGGTGCTCCTCAAGGATCCGTCCTTCCTCCAATGGTCTTCTTACATCGACTTTTCAATGAAAATAACACCTAATTCGATCTAAAGCTTCGCTGATGACAGCACCTCTATTTCCTGCATGGAACGGGGCAAACCACTACCATCCCGAGATACCGTGTTTTGACGATGGCAGCATGCGGATCAAAGAGGACATTGAGAGAATTGTGGAATGGGGATATACAAAAGCAGTTCAGTTTAACACGCAGAACACTCAGACAAGAACATTGACAAAGGCGTGTAGATGGAGAGACACCCAATACTAAAATTATCTTCTATCAAGATTATGGGAATTAACATCAAGAATAACATGTCATGGCACGATCATGTTGATGGCGTCGCTAGGTCGGCGTCCCAGAAACCGGGGGTTCTCTTCCGTTCCAGAAAATTATATTATCAAGAACAGCTACTGCTAGGCCCAGATGAGACCATCTCTGAAACACTATAGGAGCTCATTGGGCGCATATCGACCAGTTCGAGCTTACAACGCCTCGATCAAGCCTGTTCCAAAAGTCGATCTCTTGGAGAACCTCGTCGTTCTGAAATAAGCCACCGGGACTTTGTTCCCCGATAGCTACAATCTATAGCGTTTTAAGATCAATGTGAATAGACATTCATCCTCGCGCAGTGCTTATGAAGCGCGATAGGCAATCTGCCTTTGCGTGAGGTCATTTATAAAAAAACAGCTTCCAGTACTTCCCATATACGTACTTTTCAAAATCACTGATTGTGAAGTATTCATGACTACTTTAGTACGGTACTACGTATGGTCAGCTTTGTATATGGCTGATAAATTCAACTGTTCATAACGACACATTTTGAGGATTCAAGCCATCAGTTTGTAATATTTTATACGGCATTCAATAAATTACTCTACCTTAAGAAGTGCAGGTTTTACATCGTCTTAAATCTGTTTTTGACCTAAAATTCATAGTTTTGAAATATAGCCTTCTCAAAAGTAATCCGACTACGCCAATGCTCAATGAAATATTTGTATGTATTAATAATATGACACCATCATTTCAATTTATCACTATACTATTTCATTCAAATATCAATCATAGCATATTCCATATTCCCCTTTTTTGAGTTTAAAAAGTGAAGAAAAAAACAAGAATACTGACACGTGTCTATAATTTGTAGAGAGATCGACGCGAATCAAACATCCTGACAATGAATTATTTTTAAATCTGTAACGGCTACCAGTTGGAAGAAGACAGTCAATTGCCTACAGCGCCTCTCATTGGTGAATTAACTTTTGGCGGGTAGCCACAGCGACACCAACGGAACGCTTTGGAACAATCGGCAGTTTGCTGCTACGATCGTTTTGGTGAGTACAGTTTATTTTATCCTTCCGAATTTTATTTAAAAAGTAGAAAATTTATTGTGAAGAAGACAAAAATATAACTAAATATTAGTTTTTTCGCCATAAATTACCGTGGCTTTGTCGTTGGAGTCCGCGACGTAGTTTCAGAGTAATTAATTTTAACAGTACATTCGTATCGAATTATTTGCAACCATGGCCGCCTTGATTCCATACTGCCAAGCTTTTCCTCACCGATTTTGCACTTCAAAAATTAATTTCTCTGAAATTACTGATCTCGACGTGGTGATTTTGGTATCAAATTTAAGCTAATTTTTAGTACTTTGATATAACATTACGGTTCCTAAGTTACCACGCTTGATTTTGCTGAAAAATATTTGGGTGTTCCCGGTGAATTCTTAATATTTTTGCTATTTTAGCAGTTTGAATATGGCGCGCGCGGCTTTTGTTTCTTTTGAAATCCATATTTTTTTAAATTTTATACTTTTCTCCAGAGAGTCCAAAATCGTTCATTTTGGAGTTGATCGTTTATTATATTGTCTGTTAATGTGTTTTTTATCACTCAGTATTAATAGACTTGTTTACCACGTCATTCTGAGATTGTACCCAAAGAGGATCTCAAACCAGTCATATCTCCGGAGTTTATCGTCATGTTTGTAAGAGGTAGTCATCGGCCCTTTCACGTGTGTGAAAAATGGTTGTCATAACATATATATAAATACGTTATCAAGTTAATTTTTACAATACAAGCTAGAGCACTTGATTACAAATTGCACTTAGTTTACTTTCATAGGTCAGAAGTTTCGAAAAAAACTGCTCTCAGACTCTGAGATAGAAAAACATCTCTTCTCACCATCAGGTACAGAATTTATTGTGGTGCTTCTCAAAAATGATGGAGGATTGTGTTTATTTTTTGATAAGGGATACTCACGATTATTAGTGAGACTAAAGACTGACCACCTTTAGATGCTATCTACATGGGGGTGGTATATGATTAAAGCTGTGCACATTGTTGTGAAGGGAAAGGATACTCTGCACACATTTTGTGTCTCTGTGAGTCCTTGGGCTATCATAGGTAGATTATATTGGGTGTTAGAGTTTTGGCCGCGGAAGATGTAAAATTGGTGTGATCCAGGTCTATAGTCAGTTTTGCAAAAAGGCTTGTCTTGGGAACAATCACAGATACAGGTGTCTCAGGGTCTGATAGGTGGCAAATTGATGGCTACATGCACTGGGTTACTTTGTTCATCCATTCAATCATCTTAACTTCTGTTAATTTGCAAATAATGATTCTGCCATTTTTGAAGACTATGCAAAATACCATAATCCAACCCGGATGCACTATTTAAATTTAAACTGATATTTTATTTCATGATGCTCTCAGAACAGTAACAAAGTACCAACAGTTTGTAAAATTCAGTCCAAAAGATTTGAAAAATTTTTTCTCAGCAATTAATTTTCTGATTATTTCAGGTAATGATAAAAAAGTTCTTCGGATGTTTACAAATAAGTGCTTTACTGTAAAATGCTTCTTAAATAGTAATTTGGATGTAATTTATGTGTATTCCTATATACCCAACCAGACCAAAATTATTATTGCTATTTTTTTTTGATTATTACAGATAGTAAAGTTGACCAAAGCCATCTATCTACAAAATGTCTGAAGACGCACCTGCCGCACCAGCGAAACGTGGTCGCAAGCCAGCAGCAGACAAAACAGAAAAAGCTGAGAAGGCCGCTGATACCAAAAAACGTACAAAGAAGGTAAGAATCATCGAGCAAATTCAAGCTCTGCTATATTGAGTTGAGTGTGCCTTCATATCTGTATATCAAGTTCAGAACACAGGTACATTGAAAATTCTTATGGTACTCACCTCTGTAATCAGGCCTGATAAGAGGATGTTCCAAAATAAATGTAATACCAATTTGATGAATTTTTATCATTTTAGGTAAGAGGTTTTCCTGTATGCCATTAAGCCATTTCCTTTTACTGATTTACTGAAGGATATTTTGTTTATAGGGTGATGATGAGGGAGCATCTCCTGCTAAACGAGGAAGAGGTAGGCCTAAGGGTACAATAAAGAAAGCAAAGAGCCCTGCGAAGCCTAAGGCGAAAGGTGGTAAAGGTGAATATATTTTCTATATATTTAATTGTTGATTGCAAATTATATGTTGAGAACTTTTAACTTTAAATAATGAACATATGACATATCTGGTGATTAGTTTTGAGTCCATACCTTCATGTTTGAGTATGTGAAAAATGTGGTTTTATCATTCACTATGACATATCATTTACAGGTCAACTCATATTATTCAACTGGAATGTAATATTTTTGACCCTGGATATTTCAAAAGACTTGCTTGAAGTTAGATGACTTGAGAAACTTGAGTTTCAAAAAAAATCTATGAGTAAAATGGTGGCCAGATTACTTTTAAAATCATTAGCTTGGAATCCAACTTTGTTTCTATCACATACTCAGAAATTAAGTAGGTTGAGGCTACATGTATCTCATAAAAAATTTAGAAGTTTTATGTGGTATCAATAAATTGGTTTTATGCATCACAGGACGTGGACGTGGAAGGCCAAAGAAGGAAGAAGATGAAAAAGACTCAGCTGAAGATGAAGTAGATGAGGATGAAGCTGGTGATGATTAGATGATTGGAACACAATTTGAGAATTTTATTATTTTATTTACACAGACGTCGCAAACAATTTCAATAGAAATCTAAATGGCTGTTGATTTTTGGTATTGTAAATTAAGAATTAAATTGTCATGTTAAGAGAATTTTCAAAAACTATGTATAATAGCACCTAAACAAAAAATAGCCATTTACATTTCAATGTATATGACAAAACTGCATTGAATTTTTGATTGATGTTTCTGTGTATTGTGTATGTCTTGCTGTTTGTTCTACTGAAAGAATTTCAATGAATTTGGTTTTACAAATTTGGTAGGTCTGTACCATCTAATTTTAATATTGGCATTTAGTAGCTCACGTAATTTGTAATTGCTTTGAAAAAAAGTGTATGTGTTTGTAGTATTCATTATAAGTGAACGAGTAAGAAATCTTTTAAAATGTGTGATTTTTTTTAAGTATGCAAAAATATACATGTAAAAAATTAATCGGGTTTTTATTTTTTAGTATATAAATAGAAAAAAGCTGTAATTACAGCTTTTTCAAACAAATGTGTATCCCGTAAGGGCCACTGTTTGACTATGATCCTTTGGCCCAATCCTTGCCCTAACTGTACATGGCATTATTTCCATAAGAAATTATGAAACCTATACCAATGCTGACCAATTAATGTTTCGAGAAGTTTACCCAATACAGTTATATCCGACTTCCATTGCCTTGAGAATTATGAATTTTGCAACATTACGATTGATGTGCTATCTTCGATCGCCTTCAGGAAACGCTATCTCAAGACAATGGAAGTCTTGAGCAGTTTTATTGAAACATTACAATGTCTAAAAATTTCATACCAATGTTATCTAGAAATGATCAATCCAGCTCCCTAACAAGCAAGTTTTAGACCAAACCAGGTGCTCTCACTACGATTATAGAGGGTTTTTCAAGAGTACTTACTGTAGCATTCGACAGTATGAGAGAGGGGATGATCTATGAATTTCTCGGAATTGTACCATTTGCAACTACTGTTAAATTGCTTAATGAAATTTTGGCCGATAGAGCCACTCCAAAATGCTCTGTCCTTGCTCTGCTCCTTTTCAATATCTACATACAAAGCACCTTCTCCACATTACGAATGCGGCGCTCCACGTCAAACCATGTGTCCTTCAAGCTTACAAAGGATATCCCAACGAAGTGGAGGCAGTAAATTGGATGGAAAGATTAGATATCCGGAAGTGATTTTTTCAATTTTTTTTTAATCTACATATATTGTTTGTATTTGGTTTATGTTTTTATTTTTTCCCACGTTTTACAATCAGCCCATTCCACAACGCTGTCCAAAAGTATGACCTTTGGACGAGGCTCGTTCGAGGAGGATGTTCAACCAGGTAAGAATTTACACATTGAACATGTCTAGTGTTTGATGTACTGATGATTTTTGGTGTTATCATGAGATACAATTTCGTCGAACATTTACCGTGGTAGAATTCATAGATCAGCCACCTTTCTTGGATGTCATTGACTGTGGAGTTTCTTTGTAGGGTTAGACGCGTCCAATACAAATATTGCTCTTTTCTGGATTGAGTTCAGAAGCTTCAGAAAGTGCTATCTGGATTTCAGGGATGGTCTGGTCTGAGCCTTGTAGAGCAATAGAAGCTTAGATGGAAAATGACTGGAGTGGTATTGGGCGCCTCTCGGTTGGTTAAGCAGCATATGATTTTCTTGTCATAGTTGTTCGAGTCTTGAGCATTGAATTGCATGTGTGCATTTTAATTGGTTCATAAGTAAAACTCTTGGTTCTGTATAATATAATTCACCTGGAGTACCATCACAACCCCCATGGGGTATTTCAGAGTTCTTGATATCTCTTATCTAGAGAACTACATCAAACAACTGGCGCAGCAAAGTTACAAAGGTAACTCCACATTACTGACACGTGTCTCAGAAATATCTATCACATTATTTCAAATGAGCCCATACAGATTGATAATGACCTGTCGTCAAATGCCGAAAACACGTTTAACTTGTCATTAGACGCGTTTTCATTACCAGTAGCAGCCAGAGCGATATTGCATCAGCTTCAGATCGCATTGTCGATGGACATTTCAGGCCAGGGAACATGAAAAGCTCCAAACTCGTGTCGTGTCATTTTTTGGGTGTGAAGCCAGTCCTACCTAGAATGGTTCTACAGTGCTGCTTCAATGTTCTCCTCCTCACCTACCTCACCTCAAGCATGCTCTCCAATGTGATATCAAGCTGACACTGATGTAAAAGTAACTTTTCCTCTCGTTGTACGACTCATATATCAGCACAGAAAGCATCAAACCTTCACCCTACAATACAAAAACTTGATCGGGATATCTGATGTGTCGCATACCGACCTGACGTGTCAACATTTCGCGAACCAATGGACACAATTTCAGGTATCGGCTCGCATGTGAAGATGCTATAATTGGAAGACCCTTCATAGAGTTATAGACAGAAATGTATAGGAGACATGGCAACAGTTCCTATGTATCACGTTCGAACCTTAAGATATTCCTCCAGCACAGCTCCGTATTTTAAACATAATGTCAATGATGCATTTCTGATATGGGAATTTACAATTACTAGAATAGCTGTATAAAATATCCCATCTAGGAAAGATTCTGTTAATAAAACATTATTAGCAAACCAGCATTCCATCAAATTTAATTGGTTTTGAGGAAGTTGTTGTCATTTCATTCATGAATTTATGAAATTAGATTATGTAATTATATATTTGTTTGTGCTTTTTAAACAATGGGGTTCGCTCTCGGAACGTCATCAATAAAATTAGTCAATCGATATATTATTGTATAGATAAAAATGAGCAAACCTGCGATTCAATGGAATCTCTGACGATTACGTTGTATATCTAATGATGAGTCATGACCAATGAATATCCTAAAATGTAATCGCATTCTTTATTTTCAGTTCCGTAATTCATGATAGAATTTTTGAGAGAATGAACATTTTCAAATCAAATCGAAATCTAATATTTCGGTTCCAATAATTAAATAAGTAAGCAAAATATGGAAACTAAAATTTGTTGTTGTATATCCATTTTCCAAACCTACACCTAAAACAGTTAAGTAGATTGATGTACTTTCCACGCAATAGTCTTACGGATTTAAATTCAGGATTTCGCTGGTAATAATAATTTTGGAAATCGCTGTAATGGGGGCGGTCATTAATCGAATAAAGTTAGATTTGGAACGAGATCAGAAACTGAACTGGAATGAAATAAAAAAAATATTGAAAAACACCAGTGAAGTACTTTCATTCCGAGTTATAGAGGCCAAGAGTTACTGGATTCACTGACAGACATACCGACGCAAATGAGTGGAATGTTTTTTCGTAATGTATGCCTAACTAAACATCGAAAACGCTCGCTGAGCTGAATAACTGACACAAGGCGTCGCAGGCTTATACAAGGGGGGGGGGGGGGGGTAATAGAGTTTTTATCCCCCCCCAAGATATCTAACATAAAATTTAATTCAATTTTCGCATCCTGGTAGTTCTTTTTGACCACGACGCGTTGTAGGAAGCTCATAAAACGATTTTCTTGATTAGACAAGTCAAAGTGTTTACGGTTGTCTTTGAGAGAAGTTCTGTTTATGTTGTTGAGCAAAGACAAGCGGTATTTCTTCACCTAAACACAATATGAGAGAGACGTTTAATTAGGCAAAGAGTCCGACGTCCACAAATCGCGGCTTGCGCTAAGAAGTGCTCTGGCTGTAGCTCTAAGTAATTAATCCAGCAAAGCTTTAATAAATACATTGTTCCTAGTTGTTAATTAAATTTGAGAAAAGCCTCGGCTCGTCTGTTTGGACCAAAGCAGATTTTGTTATGTCTCATTTTAAACGTCAAATACAAAAAAGTGCAAGTGTTCATTTAGCAGAAAGTATATAATCAATGTTTTCAAACGTTCAGTTGTTTTTTCTGTTAATATAGTTAAATATTGAAAGTTTATGAGCTTTCCAAGTCATCCAAGACGCGTTATGACCGTTTAAGCATTGCACACAACGCGTTGTGCCCGTTTTTTTGCTAACTGAGCGTTTATGATGTTGGGGGTATAACATATATATGTTATGAAACATTAAGAAAAGACAATATCCCGAATTTAAATACTTCTGCGGTTACAAAACTTGCCGGCCCATTGGCGAGGCATGTAAAATTGAGTTTCCTATTCAGTAGGAAGTAAAAATGTGGCGCTGCATCACTTGCCGCAGATCCTAATCTCAATGCTTGGAGATCGTCGTTTCAGTGCTCATCCAGCCGCGTTAACAAACAGTAGTAAAAAACAATTGTCTCGCCCACTAGATCCAGGGCGTCGGCGTCGACGGGAGACCTGCAGAGTCGTCGGGCGTTGCAATCGTGTAGTGTCGGCGACGGCCGCCAGAGGTTGCGTCGCGACGCATGCACCGATCCAGACAGTCGGCTGTGAACTTGGTACTCGCCCAAATTCAAAGCCGTCTCACATCCTATCGATTTTTTCCTAAATCCGCAGAAATTTCACAGAGATGCTCCCAGTTTCTTAGCAGGGTTTTCCCAATTGGTGTGCCGATTAGTGACCGCGTTCGTTTGGATGCCTCACCGTGTTAGTTTTACAGGGATTTTCGGATATTCCCCGCCGGCTCCCTAGTATTAGGTAAGGTGTGCACGTTTTGTGGGATGGTGGAGGGGATACACGGGTATCGAGAGGTGGTTTTTACTTGTAGACACCAGTTTTCTGTGATAATCTGCTCAAAACAACCATTCATAAAGCTCCAAGGAAGGCCAATGTAGTTTTTGATATTTGAAGTTTCTAACCTAAATCTATATATCCACCCTACTCCCATTTTGCCTTGCACCCTGCATGTATAGGAAATGTAATTGTTATGTTCGTTACATAGTCGGCTTACATACGTTATTATCGATGTTCTTTGAAATGTGCCGTTCTCTTGAAATAAAAAATACCAATTTAATTAAAACCAGTACAGTGATCGAAAGAACTGACGGTAATTTCGAAAATTCAATAAGTACCTATGTAGCCAGCTCTGACAGCTTTAAACAATTCCATCACCTTCAATTGTCTTTACAGCATACTTTTTCCATCGCATGATATTCACATATTATACAGAGGTAAAAATGACCTATTTTATTTAATCGAACCATTATAATGTAAAAAACGCTAACGCCCATATTTCTGTTGCTATTCATCCGACGGAGTTAGTAACATTATTTATATTGTACGAATTTTTGTAGTGACCTATTATATTCAAATTAGAATGGAAGATATCCTTGATATAAAGTGACTATTTGAAAACTGTTTTTAAAACCTCAATGTGTGATTAATCTTCAGTTCTGACACACAGTTTTCAAACGGAGTTAATTTTAGCATCATCGACACCTAATTTTTTCGATCCGCCGTTATTATAATGTGCTTTAGCAGAACTGATGTACGCAATCAAAATAAACAATCACTTTAATGAAAGTAATAATTAAGTTTCATTTAAAGAAAAAATATCTGGTTCAATATACTGAAATCTAATTAGAAAATATCAATGTGCTTTTTTTTGTCATATTTAGTGAGATTGTTTTCTCAAGCATTCACAGTGTGCAAATTAAAATTCAATTACTGATAGAATGGCAAACTATAACAGCAAAAAATGTTCATATATATATATGAAAACGGTATGAAACCAACAACGATTAAATACAAATAATACCAAAATCTTCAAATTTCAGGAAGCTCCCTAATATTTGTAACTAGGTTTCTAGAGATGGTTTTTACTTGTAGAAAAAAATCAATAAAGTTCCAGGCTCCAGGAAAAGTCGGCGTAGGCTTTGATAATTATTTATAGTTTTTAGAACCTAAATCAACATTCGATTTGTACCTAACCTCATGTAATGAGTATATACCTATATTCGAAACGTAGTAATTCTAAATTTTCGTAGTCAGAGACATTCTCACATTACCTCATCGTTCTTAAAATCCGTAAAAAGGGCACATTTTCCACATAGTATTTACCGATATGTGAAATTTTCCATTTCAAGCTCCACCCACTGTGTTTTATTAAAAACAATGATCTAATAATATACAACGCTAATTGCAACAATACCGCTGGCTTTGCTATTTACAGTTCGCTTTTCTAGGATTAGAAACATTCAAGTGCAGTTACAGTTGCTCCAAGCATGTACTCAGCATAACATGTACCTAATGAAACGATTTCAGCTTTGCTTATAGTTGGACTATAATTTATTGATCTACTATTGTATATTCTACACATGTATGTTGGTTGAAGCACATCATACGCTCTGAAAAGCTGAGGAAACAATTTGATTTGATAAATTACCGGATTCGTTTTCGAAATATGATAATTTGAATTTGGAGTCAAGTACAATAACTAAGCAAATGTGAAGCATTCGTTAGCAAATTTATTCTCAAAACACCAGTTCCTATTAATTGATCATTTTAATATGCCTGACACGAAACAGCATTGTTTAATTTTTTCAGTCAATAAAATTAGGTTTATGATCCATTATCAGCCCACTTAAACATCTAAAAGTAAAATTGATATTCCAAGAATATTGGTCGCGCCTGATTTTTTTTGGTGTGTCCTGAAATAATTCAGACCTTAAGAAACATGCTGAAATGAAACTTTATAGCTACCTCAACATCTCTATCTGTTTAGATAAATTTTGTTAATATAAACGCAAGGTTTCACAAATAAATCTCTGTTTTTGTCACGTTTCGATTTAATATTTGAATAATCGTCGGACTGTCAAAATTGATTGTTTACAAATGTCACCCAGTTTACTTGTCAACTAGCTAACTAGATCATCTTACGAATATAAAGCAAGTTCTCAAATATAGCATTCTATTTATTCAGTCTTAACTATTTTTAACAAGTAATAAAGATCACATCAACGATATAGGGTTAAGGGCGACCCCTAGAAAATTTTAACCATCTCCGTCAAAATGTCCTTAAGCTATTTCATGCCTTAAGATAGATACACTACACCTTGAGCTAATCTATTATTTTAAATGGGTAAATTGATATATAAAATTATAAATATATAGACCCTTATAGTAGTGTATCGATAAAAAAATTGTAATATATAGGAATCCAATAAACACAATTATTGAATTCGATTTTACTTTTCATGTCAATGGTTAGTATTGTAATAGTGAAAAATTTGAATTCGTGATCTTGTGTTTTCTTAACGTTCCATGACATCTTATACATCACAAAAAAACCATATCACTCATTTACGACGGTCTGTCTGTTGAAACAGCTTTGTACTATTGGAACATGGGTTCTGTGGTGGCGACGATATCGACAAAAAAAATTAATAAAAGCGCCCAACCTTCGTAGTTTGACGTTTCTGAGGCCCCTGATAACTTTCAAGTTTACTGAAGACCCAGATTTGATTTTTTTGACTGTAGCATTTATACATTTTGATCCGTAATCCTGCATATTCATTAGACATAGATGATTATTGCTTTCAACACAGATAAATGATATAATTTTCAATACCTCTGGTACAGAGTAGATTTTCGATGTATTTCGAATGTTTCGAACAAATTCAAACCGTTTGATTTTTATTTCAGAGCGTCGTTAAATTTTTTTCGAAGATGTCATGTTATTATTCCGTTTTTGTTTTAGCAACTTATACTACAGATTACCCTATAGGGATCATGAAAATTATCGAAATTTAAAAAAAATATAATTAAGAGAACTTTCTAAAAACCAAACCCTTATTTATAAATTAATACAATTGCATGGGAAGTACAGCATCTGCGATTTTCTATATAATTATATTCGATATTGTTTCGAAAAGTTCCTCCAGTATTTAGAGTATTAATGAGTGTCTTGGTACCTTCCCAATTATTGGCAAGCAGTGTGAACGATTTTTAGCGTGTATTTGCCAACATGAACGATTCGAAGCAACA
Source organism: Bruchidius siliquastri (assembly GCA_949316355.1). Taxonomy (NCBI): domain Eukaryota; kingdom Metazoa; phylum Arthropoda; class Insecta; order Coleoptera; family Chrysomelidae; genus Bruchidius; species Bruchidius siliquastri. The sequence continues at coordinate 35,624,923 of OX438533.1, read as the reverse complement.
ATATTTCAATATTTACAGGAAATTATCCTGATGACAGTTTTTACGATATTCCATTAGAGTGCTTTGATGTTATTTGCTGTGTAAACTACTTCACACAGATATTACATCAAAGTAAAGTAATAAATGTTCGTAAACATTCCCGCCGTTCTGATTTCTATCCTGCTGATTTATTAGAGAATCCTGGTCAATACAGGGCAATACAAATTCCTTCATCTTCTTTATATCGGACTATTTATTCAAATAACACTGTGATACTACGTTAGGCAGTTATTAAACAATGCCCTTTCTCTCCGTAACAATACATATATTTTTCGTCAACGATATACCTTGTTTCAACGGGCAATGTAAAATATTTTACGACAAACACCAAACAGTGTTACCACTTGCCAAACCGATGTTTAATACCCGACACGTGTTTCGATGACTATCTTCAGGGTTAGAGTATAACAAAACGATTACGCCTAACCGCAAAATATATTGCTAATTAGTTAGTTCTAATAGATCTCCTAGCTATTGATATAAATATTCCGCACATACAAACTTTGCTAACATTATCCTTCGAGTTTCTAAGAAGTTTTTCATTTTTACTCTAAGGCGAAATATTATTAATTTGGAGAATATTCGGATATGGTGAGTAGGAGAATTTAATTAGTTTGCAGATGACTGGTGTCTGAGGATGAAAGCTTGTATTTCGTCTGAAATATTAGCTTTTACGGAGTTGAGTGATTCAAGGATACATTTTATATCTTGGCGTTAAAATCTAATATCTGTTTTTTGAGTCCACATCTAACTTTTCCGATATCCACTCCAAATTTCTAGTGTTCGGCCAGTTTGCAAAGTTGCTGTTGACATTCCCAAACAAGTGCAGAGGTCACCTACCCTGACTGTCAGTGGATAGGACGATCTGCTTGTTTTTATACGCTCCCTCATTAGTTATTATCCTTGCGAGATGGCGAACACCTCCGCCTGACACATAGATGTGTATTTTAGAAGCGGTACAGAATATGTTATACGCATCACTACAGATAATAGATTCCCTCTCCAGGTCCCTGTTGTGACTTTGAGCAGTCTCTATACCAGATTATATCTTCTTGCAGACTTTGTTTCTTGAAGATCAGATCCCTGGGGAACGCCAGGGTTGATGGCAAATACATCAAGAACATATCCATTTACCACCGCGTATTGCATGTGTCAGGTAAAATGCGTTCTAGTCGGAGGCTCTCGATGAATCGATTCCCCATCAAGAAGAAGATAGCTCTCTCCTAACGGTGCAGCGTTGCAGAGACATTGACCCTGGTGTACCGAGCGTTTGGCCTCGCGTTCAGTCGCGGCCGCTGCCACTGTAGCCCTACTTCTTTACCCCACTAACCTCGAGCTGCTATACCTCCGGTTTCCGGACAGTTTTCTAATCCGTGAAGAAAGTGGTCTCGACTCACGTGTCGACAGGACGACAAATTTCGGTGTCGCGCTCGGATCATGGATGGTGGTATTCATAGAAGTTATTGTTTTTTGTTATTGCAGTGAAGTGATAGTGAACGCAACGAAGGTAATTTTCAAAAATGAAATTTATGATATTTTTTATAGAAAAACGAAATTATTGTGATGAAAGTCCTACACTAAACGGTGAAAATATGCAAAAAGTGGTGTTAAGAAAGTTGGTTGATGCTGTACTTCACTCGTAATGGTATCAAATTTGGATCAAATTTTGGAACTGTTTACGTAATTAGTGCTTTATTCATTATTATAGATCATTATTTTGTTAAAATGCAGTAATCTGTGGTGATAGCCACTAAAAAAGAAATAAAATAAATTAACTCCCTTTAGAAAAGCTAACTACACCCCTGAAATATTGTACACCATGAACAAAATACAAATGATCAATTTGTTAGAAAGGTCGGACATTCATCGAAAATGTACTATTTTCATAAAATTCATGGCAATCGAAAAGAATCTATCGTTTTTGTGATTTTAATGCAAATTTACCAAAAGCTGTAACTTTTTATAGGTAATACTAGATGCCCCCCTTTCCCTACCACCCGACCTAATCACTCAACACGAATGATCGGGTGCCTCGTAAACGTCCAAAAACTATGTTTGAGCAATTATTTTGTGTTTTTTTGATGATAACTCCTCCGTTACTGAAACAATTTTCAAAAAGTACAATGCTTTTTCGTCTTCGTCAAAGTGATAACCTAGTGTCAAAGTTCAATCAAAATTTGCATGAATCTTTCCGAATTATATGAGACCCGGATTACCGGATAGGGTACAGACAAACAGACATACTGATGAAAATGATGTCAAAGAAATTAAAATTGATTTCGAACCGAAATGCATCGATATTTATTAGTCGGATTTATCGTAGGTTTATAGAGTAATTATTTGCTCTATTCTCCAGTTTTTAGTTTTCATAACGTGAAACGTGATTTGATTTTGAAAATGCCATTATACCAAAAGTACTAAATTTCAAGTCAAGATGAAAAAGTCAATCAATTTTTCAAGATTTGATCATCATTGCATATTAAAACTAAATAAAATTGTTTAATTACAAACGGAGTTAAGTAAATAGACTCAAAACCTCCAAACGCATCGATTTCCAAATAGTTTCATGATAATATCTATAGAATAGAGACAAATCAGCCACCCTTCTTTGATATTCTAGACTGTAGAGGTCCTTTGTGAGGTTAGGCGCATTCGCTAGATTAATTACCGTTTCCTCGTATGAGTGCCCATCATACTTCTCTATAAATTTTATCAAAATTGATTTAGTGGTTCTATAGACAGACAGACATTGTTTTTCGTATTATATATATATACATAAAATGCCTAAAAAATCCTTCAAATATGTTTTTCTTTAAAGATTTTTGAGTTCCTTCACTTGCTTGCGAAGTCAAAACTGATTATCACCATTCGTCTTCCTATTATAAAAGGTATCTTCATGAACACTTCTATAATCACAAGAAATAATTACTGAACACCGTTTAACAGTAGCATGCTCTAACAGTAGCTGTACAGTTACTTAAAATTGTAAAGTTCAAGTCGCCAGCTCCGTACAGAACGAGGAATGCTCCGAGATATATATTATGTTTGCTGGTATACATAGTGGGAAAAGAGAAGTCGACTATTCTCGAAGTGTTCGATACATTTTTCTAGAAACTCATCAGGATGATCCACGTGACGTTTTACTAACGTAGTAATGACTTCTTTACTGTCATGGGAAAGTCCAGTGATACAGCGTATTGAAGCTCTCACACAACCTCCATTAATTCGATACAGATTTTTATAGTTACCGAATTACTAATTACTTCACGTTTCATCAACAGCAACACTCATGTGAAACCTTTTTTAGCGATTGCATTCGATCTATGGTTAAGAAAAATCCCTAGAAATCAGTAGCTAACGCTATCAAAGTGTCTTTAACATCTTTCGTGTCATAAAATACTGTTTTTTAGATATTTAATTTCTTAATATATTCTGATATCATTTCCTTAAGCTATTTCAAGAGTAAGTTAACATGTATACATAACAAGTATTTAATGATGATAAATTGTGATATTATAAACTGAATCATCCCCTAAGTTTACTAATTTATTGTAAAATTATATACTGCTTGATTTCCCGGCTAGTGGCACTTTTTAGCTAGTATCAACGTAGTGTAGATGTTATACGAATAATTCTATGATCATATTTTATAATCTTGCATTTTTTTTCGTTCCTGAAAATATTAATTTTATTGCAAAGCTACTCAACAAACTGTAAAAGTGATTGTATTAGATAAGCTGAAAGTATATCTCGACCATGATATTATTTGAAAAAAGCACTGCGAATGTGTATTTGGTTATATAATGAATAATAATTTATACATATATAAATAATACGGGATCGCACAAACAGGAGTTTGCAATATGTATGATTTTATTAAAATTTATTACCATGCCCAGATCTTTATCACCATTTTTTGATCACCAGACCATACATGATACATGAATATTAGACTCGTCTTTGAAGAAGCTTCATTCATTAAATATATTCTTCATAGCAACGTACTTGAAATTGTCAAGCACACAATGGAACATACAAGTGTTCTACTTCTTCACGCGTAAAAATAAATCTACATAAAAAGATATATAATCACAGGAGTTAGAGTTGAGGTTTCAAATTTTATTAGGAAAAAAAGAATTGAGAATCAAGTGAATGAAAAATTAATTACAAATGTTTGTATTGAAGATTGTTTGAGTTCCAAACAAACAATGTCTTTCATGAAACCGGAGTTTCGCACACACACAATGGTATAAGGTTTTATTTAATTATTTTTTCGTTAGCCAATTTTAGCTCTTAGCTCTTTTCTGGAGTCTACAAACTTCATGTTTCATTTGCCCTTTTTAGGGATGGTTACACGCGATCGATCTTCCATCCAGTGATTACAAACAATGACTAAAAGTGTAGCCTTTGGCATTCATATATGTACTTGGAAAATGGTATTACCTTGTATAATACGTAGGTCATGCTGAAAGCTTTTAGATACAGAAAAATTACCAGGTTTTTTTTAAAAACTTTATTCTGTTTTTCCAACATATTCTCCCCCTACCTCAATACATTTCTTCTGAAAGGTTGCTAATTTCCTCCTCAAATGCAGCGATTGCCTCTTCATCGGAGGAAAAATGGTGACCTCTTAACTTTTATTTGATCTTAAGGAATAAGAAGAAGTCGCACGGAGAAAGGTCCGGAGAATAAGGTGGTTGAGGCAACAGTTTGACACCCTGTTCACCACAAAAATCACGTGTTCTAGCGGCTCTATGGGCGGGTGCCTTGTCATGGTGCCATTGAATACCCCGCAGACCAGTCTTTGGACGGCTTTTGCATAGTTCTTGGAAGACTACAGAAACACATTTGGTTATATACCATACAGAAGTACCTGTCCTTTGATTTTCCAAGGCTACCGTTGTGAGGTATCCACTTTTAGAAAAAAAGATGCGACTATTTCCTTTCCAACACTCTTGAAACGTCGAGTTTTCATTGGAGTCTGCTCACTTTCAAAGCACCAAACTAATGACTGCTGTTTAGTTTCGAGATCATAATGATATAACCATGTTTCGTCTCCAGTTACGATATTAAAAGCGTTTTTACTGTGCCCATTATCAATTTTTTCAAGCACAAACTTATCCCAATCAACGCTTTTTCACTGGTCAACAAATGTGGCACCCATCTGGAACACCGCTTCCTCAGGCGAAGGTGATCATGAATGATTGTTCGGACCACTGCCGTTCCAATCCCCACAAAAGCCTCAATCTCGGTGTAAGTTATATGTTGATCTTTTTTTACCATATTTTGCACAGCTTCTACAGTTTCCGGAGTAATAGCAGTGGGCGTTCGACCAGAGGGAGGTTCATCATTGAGTGAGACCCGGCCCCTTTCAAACTCATCAAACCAATTAAAAACTGTAGCTCTAGAAGGGGCAGGGTCCCCAAAGCAACTCGATAAACTTTCGTGACAATCCGCTTGTTTTAGTTCCTTTTTATAGACATACAAAGTCATGGCTCGAAAATCACGACACCCGGTTCCATTTTCACGTTAAAATTCGGCCAACACTAAGATGCATTCGAGACCGTGGCAAGGCAACTACGGAACGATTCAAACGCTGCCTTTGCGTGTAAGAACTTACAACTTTAGACAAAATAGCTACGTGCTCAAACTTGTTTAAACTTGTATAGATTAGGAATATCTAAAGACTTTCAGCGTGACCCTCGTATAGCTTTACCTTCCATTATGCTTAAATACACCATCAAGCACAAACATACTAGTTCAAATCCAATACTAAGTTGCTACACTATATCACTCAAGTATGCTCCACTTATTTCAAATTGAACGGTTTGACATTTCACGTCATCTATGATTTATGATTCTTTTTCAGATAAAAACTCAAGAAAACATGTTCAGCAACGTCCAGTCTCACACGGTTAAGCACAAATACTCATGTTAAGATAAGCGAAAAAGTGTTCCAAATGTACGACTTCTCCTGATTATAATCAGCATAGTCCTAGTTAACAGACAGGTAATTTGTGTTAGTGTATGTGTGTTAAGTCTTCTTGTAGGTCTTTGCTTGACTGTAACCTGTTGTAGTTCCCAAACTTTACAGTTAGCAGGTTCGATCCTCCAAAAATGCTCAAGAGTTGCGACCTGTATAGCACATTTTAGCAGTTATTTGTAGCCTTTGGTTTCCTCGTATTATTCGCTAAAATCTGTTAATTATGCCTTAAAATGATGAGATTATTATACAAAAACTATATAATATACTCCAGAAGTATCAATTGTAAGTGGTCCATGGATAAATATGCGAAATTAACCCAGCAACGTAGAGTATCCAAGAAATATTTCTGGTAAGAATACCAAAACACACAAGTTCTACAAATTGAATGACCAGCACAAGAAAGCCGACTGGAAAAATGACCAGAATCCTTGATCCTGAGCCTTATTGTATTTTGCCTCTAGGTGCCATGAAAGCCCTATGAAAGGAACACAGCCATAATATGTGAAAAATATGTGGAATGATCCTTCTGGCTGCCTATTTGCTAAAAATGCCCTTGATGATTCTAGTGACAAAGCAATTAGTGAAATGCTTTCCGTGTATATCCAGACAAAAACTTCGGTTTGCTTCTTGGCATCAAATTTGTACACTGACGATTGAAAATGAAAGATTATTGGATAAAATATGTTGGGGATCGAAACCAGTAGATATCAATTAAAGTTGTAGCATACCAAAGTTACATTTACTTGAAATGAAATACCCCGTTTAGTAATGGATATTTGAGTTTTATTTAAACCATTTGAATGTTTTCTTGCTCCATGGTATTTTCAGGGTACAGTTAGTATTTTTTCTATAAGGGGTTAACTTGTTCTGTTTCTGTTTTAGCGGCTTTAACTACATTTACTGCATCTTAGCTGAATAGGGATCAACCATACAGTATGTTTCGTCAGTGAAAGTGCTGTTTAGCCTCTTCAAAGCTGGCATCAACTGACTCTGTATTTTATGAGCAGTATTAGTTTATTGAAGCTTGTGATGGGATTTTAGAGCTCCTGATACACTTGAACTAAATATTGGAACAGTGTTAGTATTATAAAAGATTGGTTTAACAATATTTTTAAAATTCAATTTCCACAATCAGCAGTTACAAAATCCGAACCAAATACTTATTTCTAAACCTATACTACTGAATGAGAAGAACATTGTCTACCTACTTGACTACATTACGTATATTAAAACATCACGGAAAAGTATTTTATAAAATCGAAAATATATGTGACATGATCAGTACTGGGTGAGAAGTGAAAGTAATAAAAATAAAAGTAAAAGAAAAATTGCTCTACGTTCATTGTAATTATTAAAAAATTTGGAAAATATATTTTCCTTCAATATTGACGGAATTGTTTAGCCTAGTATCTCAATTGTTTTAATTAATTTGCCTGTGCACCAGTGATGATGTAGATAGATACAAAATTCATTGAAGTTCTCTGGTATATGCACTATACAATATACGCGTTGAAAAAATTAGTTAAAAACGGTCAACGCTCAGCGGAACTCTTAAACGAGGGTTAATTTCATTTCCTTGCACCAACCAGTTCAAACTGGTGTTCTAAATTGGCAATATGAATTGGAATACCTGTTACATGAGTTAGGCGGTAACAACCACTTTGATCAACCCTTCGATAAGCATGTCTGCGTGATTCCAATGCAACTTACGTATATCTCTCATGTGGAGATTTGCAGCAGTGCAGTGGCGTGCTTGGAAGGAGGAGTAACAAAAATGATAACATTGCAAGGGTTTATATCACGTATCGGTACAGAGGCCGCTCATAGACCTCTTATCGGTCTTATGCTATGAGCAATTGTGACCAATCAATTAATTTAAAGCATCCAGGATTTCAGAAATTGGGAGTGTACGTTTCCAGTTTTTGGGAGAGGAAATGAAGAAAAAATCTGACTTAGAAAGATACATTTGGTCCAGGAATACAATGCTTCCTAATCGTAGCCAAATTCAAGAACGTGGCTTGAATGTGGGATCCTGAGCACAGTGATCTACCATGTATCGGCCTATAGTGAGTCTGAGCAAACGTTATATTAGTACTGCTCTTTTTGAATGGACATGAGGTTCTTAGCAGGCGATCATTAGAAGGTCTGGTACCCGAGATCAGCAAAAAGGACCAAAGTTGGTCTACTTACCAGGCTTCACCCCCACACCACTACTACAACTAGTGAGCTACATTGAATAATCCCTCCCTATCTCTCTTAAAATATTCTGATGTACAGAAAAGCCCTCTTTCCAGGAAAATATCGCCTACCAGAAAAATTTAAGAGGAAAAAAAGGTTCCAGTACATACGTCAGGCTACACATGATAACAAAAAACGATTTCCATAAGAAGGAGGGGGCTTTCCATTCTTCGAAGGGGGTGTCGACCCAACAACTAAGCCACGTTCTAATAAAAATCCTAACTTCATTGGTGCTATTGACCAAACAAGCCATTCATGTGGCATGTGTATGGAAGGAGTGATCGATTGAGTTTCTTTGTTTTGTTCTCACATATCGGAAGCTATGTTTGAATTCAGTAAACCATGGCATTTCATTGATATTACAGATGTATGAGGAAAATGATATTGATTGATTTTGCGATTACATTTTCATTCTCTTTATTTGTCCGTACCGTTAATTAAAGCCACATATATTTACTGAACCAATTTTACTAACGTTTCAACTGCCTAGACTGTCTTTTTACTCCCTACGCCAATTGGAATGGGGAAAAATTTCGGATTTGTAAGAAGGGGGAGGTGTTTCTTGATGTTTCATGACATAACGTAAAATCATGTCACTCATTTCCTTCGGTCTGCCTTTGGGGTTACTTTTCCAAATAAAAACGTTTTCTGTTGGTCTGTCTGTTGGTAAATCTGTGTCCCTCGGAAAGCCCTTTTTGGATTTTGATTCTTGACTAAGACGAAAAAGCTTGGTAGTTTCTGAAAATCGGTTCACTGGTGGTGGAGGTACAGTTGAAAACGGCAAAAATATGCTAGAATTGCATTTCTGGACGTTTGTATGAGGCCCCTAAACAATTTTCATTATTTTTTTGGTGGGCTAAAATTTGGGGGTCGGGGTATTCGTGAATCCGGTTCTGGTTAACACTGGATTATGAATAGCTCTACTTTCAGGATAGTACATGGTGATCGACGGTTCGTCATCCACCATGGCCGCCCTGCAAACCACCACCACCACCGGTACCAGTACGGGTACCACCGGCAGCAACCACCACCGGCAACATCGGGTTGGTGGAGGCGTCAGCGAATTTTACGAAGGGAAGACGGTGTTCATCACGGGCGGTACCGGATTCATGGGCAAGGTACTGCTGGAGAAGCTGCTCAGGTCATGTCCAGGCGTCGTCAAGATCTACCTGCTCATCAGACCGAAGAGGGGCCAGGATGCGCACGAGAGGCTGCAGCAGCTGCTCTCATCTCCGGTGAGTCTTTCATTTTCATATTCAAGTTTCATGAAGTTTGGTTCACATTTTTTGTCAATTTACAGCAAATTCTGTCTGCAAAATCTCGAATCCATCTAGCACACAGTTTCTTGGAAATTGAAGTTAAAGTTGGGACGCTGACCATTTTTATATAAAAGAACACGAATGTAAATTTACAAGTCAATGCGAAGTCGATTTACAGCAGCGTGTTTTTTCTACCCAAAGAGAAACAAATCTTTAATTTAAATGCCCAAAAAATAATAAAGTGACCATTTTCCTCAAAATTTTCACTTATCATCAAAAGCTTGTCGCGAAATTTACCTGTGTAGATAAACAAGTAAACTAAATAACTTCATCCAATTGATTTTAATTTTTAAACCAAGTAAATACGAGTCCTTAAATCTCGCGACAAGCTTTTATATCATATAAGTTGTGTAATGACGTTATAGTGAAAGTTTTAAAGTAAAAGTTCATTTTAATCTTTTTAGCACATTTAAATAAAAGCTTATTTAAAAAAAACTTTTAATTTATTCATTCTGATTTACAGCGCCACACACTTGCTAATTGCAAGGATAGAACAATACACACAATATTTTATATTATTGTTATTTGAAAGTGTTAAGAAGCTTGTATGTAGAAAGTCCACGTTTCCAAGCCATGAATTACCAACATAAATGCCAATATTTATAAACTACAATAAGCACTAGAAGAACGTCACTTAGTGGGATGTTTTTGCATATGAAAAGAGGATGTGATGCTTGTACTTTCACCGCTTATTCATCAAGCCTGCGACAACAAAAGAGAAACTGCACCTCGTTCCGTGTGGAATTTCTGTTTCTGCGATATTAACCTACGCGAATTTAGGTCAAGAATTTCGATAATTTTTAGCATCAAAACAACGGTCACGCATTAAATCAAAAAAAATGCTAGAGCTGTTCCGAAATTCAAAACAAACCGTTCACCAGGTCGTTTTTCATTGTTAACTATTATGGCATCGTTAGCGGTTTATTATTATACAGTTACGATACCGAAACTAATGTCAGGTTCATGATTCATATTTTTCTACTTCGCTGAAGCTGTATGTAGATTTCTTATAAGCTATGATAATAGAATTATTTCGAATATTTAATTGTTTGAATTACTCCCCTCATAGATGGTAGTAATATTACTCCCACACTTCGGCTATGAAAGCTTTCACCCTCCTAAAAAAAATGTGATTAAGAATAATTGTCGAACAGAAACATGCCTGTAAACATTATTTACTGGGAAAAATGCAAATTTACTAATTATGATATTAATGCCACGGTTTCGTAATGTATATGTCGTGAGACCTCAAGGAAACAATATCTCGAATTTGACATTTTTTGCCATTATAATACCACCCCGCCTGTCAGCATGGGAGGACATGAGTTTTCAAGAGGTATTACAAAAAGCAATCTAATTGACATAATTTTGTCTATTGGACAGCATGTACATGTTAATGAGAAAATCTTCATGAAATGAAGTAGATTTTGTTAGATTTGTAGCTCGATTATTGAAGGTCGTATCACGTCTCAGTTTGAATGAATACTGCTTGAAATATATTTGCATTACCTCGTGCATGTAATAAAAAACTTTATAGGCTTCTTTTTAACTGTCAGCGGTAGTTTAAACTATAATTAAATAACAATAGATAACACTGTGCTGGTACAAAAGGATTATGTCATGTTCTCACCTCGAACTTCTACACTAGTCACAATAAATCGAGAGCGAAATGATGTCTAGGGTGAATAATACGTAATGCATTCACAATAGTGAACATGCCAAACAGCAGAAATGTACTAAAATACGCCTCGTTAATTTTAGTCTTTATCGAAATTTCATTGATTTATTTCAGTTAGAGGTTGTTTGGAATTTGTAGATAATGAAGATGTTCCAATAACATTGCTTCGGACTTCTATTGTTTTGAGAATGTGTGATTCCTAACGTTTCGATTGATGTGGTATATTGAATCGTCTTCAGGTGATATGATCTCATCAATCGAAAAATGGTTATCAATGAAAATTCGATCAACATAACTAACGCTTCGTATTTTAGATTTATTAAACATATTTCAAACTTACTTGGTGAAATTCTTCTATCATGCAGATAAAATATCTGTGTATTTAACACACAGTTTCACAAATGTAACTTGACGTCCAGTGACGCAAGTCGATTTATGCTTAAATCATCGTTGGAAGCATGATCAGAGTGTGTCACCAAGTAACTGAATACTTTGTCGGTAATCTAGAGATATTGAAGCTCGAAACAGGTTAACTGCAAACTTGAAGGATACACGACACACCTATGTATTTGAGGGCCTTTAATCCGAATTCGATCAATAAAAAAGCTTAAGATTTCGTGAGGTGTCCATTTGCAGGCGAGGCAAGCGCTAAAGTGTTCTCCCTGGCTTTCCCGGTACCTACTCGGGCCCCTTCAAATCTTGCGCAGAAACGGAGGCCACAGGCCAGATTCATGATTAGCACCCCAGAATTACACAGGCAACGACTTTTTGATCTGTTTGAAGAAAATCAAATTTCGGCCTCGCCTTCGACATTTCCATCTTTTCAGGATATATTTTTTTTCCGGATAACGCATCCTCGTAGCGCAAATCTGAGCACATCAGTGGATTCGGCAGAAAATTTTACATCGGATAGAGTCAAACAATGGGAGGGAAAATTGTTTTTCGCGTCGAGATCGGAGTCAAAATCCGGCATTTGAAAATGGTAAAAAACGAAATATTTTACAAAATAGGTTGAATTTTTCAAATAAGGCGATTTGTGTCCCATTACAATAAAACTACCAACTTGAAAAATTCGACCTATATATTTGAGGGCCCTGAATCCGGATTCGATCATTAAAAAAGCCCGAAATAACTGAGGTTTGATTGATCAATTTGAATAAAACGCCATGATTATTATATGAATTAAATGGATTTGTGTTCAATGACACCCCACATGTAGTATGATATTGTTCAAGACATTTTTCCTCTTTGGCTCGTTCAATTTATTTCTTAAATATTTTCTGGTTAAATTGTGCCTGACACAAACAACTGCAGCAACCACGTATGTGCGAAAATTGTTTTTTACGCTGAGATAGAATTTTCTGGAAATAGTTTTTTTTTATAATCAATTTCACCCCAAATGATGCTTAGACTACAGACCAGCATACAATCTGCGTAAAAAGAAAATCAGATCAAATATTTAGTCGATTATGATATATTTTTACAGCCTACGTTAATTTCCCCTTTTAAGTAAAGTTCTCTCTAGGGTGCAGTAGTTTGTAAACTTTTTGGTATTTATAATTTTTACATGTTCTTCATCTTTCCGCCACAAATATCTGTCAAATGATTTCTCTTTAATTGTGGTCGACCTGTGTGTACATATGTATATTTATATAAGCTATGACGTGTCATGTATTTCGAGCTAAAAGTAACGTATTCACGAGAGAGATGGAAAGATATTATCAACTCATGAAATTTATCGTAGTGTTTGACAGGAAGTATGATACACCTTACTGAAACACAACTTATCAATTCCATAAATAGACTCAAATATATATATAGCTTCACTTTCACCGCAAGGAAATATTGGGTTCGTGAAATTGTTCGATTTTGAGATAATACGTTTTTGAAATAATTTATGACGTTACAATTACGATCCCGAACATCTGAAGTAATCATCTCTATCTATCTCTGTCGGTTTGTTGACCATTTTACCGATCATGATGAAATTTGGGTAGCGGCATGACGTCAGTTTATAGTAAGTAATGCTGTTATATTTCTGCTAAAATCGTGGTATTGCTAACGAGGTTATTACTAAAACAGTAGGTTGATTCTCTATTTCAAGAACGGTGGCATCAGTTTAATGAAGTAAGTTTTGGAAATATTTGGAGACAATGGTAATTTTCAAACACAAAAAAAAATTAATTCTGGAGGAAGATAGGACTGAACGTCTTTAAGTAGTTGCAATATTTTTCGAACTCAATTCCATAAGATCAACAGCTTCAAAAACTGATTCAAATATTGCTGATACCATTGCGTTAGAACTACAGCATCCACCTACTTGACGACACTTTTTGTATGGTTTTTTTTATCCCGAAGATTTTGGGGTGTAGTTAAAAAAATTTCCAGGCAATTCAAAAATTCTCAACTTCGATTTTACGTTCCTTAAGTTACTGAACATTTCGAGGTATAAGAAATTCAGGAGGACTCACAAATATAGTAATTTACAAAACTCGCTTCTCATGTAGAACATCTGGTCTTGTATATATCAATAATTGACTTAATTTTTATACATAGTCTCCAGTTTGAAATTTCATGTCCTGTTAAAATATTTATCATTAGAACTTAAAAGTATAGACAACAGGAAATATCATGTTAACCATGTAAAATTTGAGGTGATCTACTTGACGCTACTGTTGCTGAAGACCAAAAACCTCTCTACTAAAAGCGGGGGCGGAAAAAATGAAAGACCTATATAACGCAATATACTTCACTTACGCTATGTAAGCCTTCCTCTTGCTATTAAGCGAAGTACTGCTGCTTGATATGTATAAGTACACTTTGCCCTACTTTTCCATGCATAATATCAAGTGCCTTGAGGTTACAAGGGTTGAACCTACCCTCTACCCATACTGCAAGGCAATTAGTTTCTACCCTTTGTATATATATTATTATATTACCCTAATTTGAATGGTCAAACAGATGTTGTATAATATGCAAATGTATCTTTTTTAGATAATCGGATCATTTTGAAATCCTGTTCGATTTATTATTTAATCTCATCGTGAGTAGATTTGTTCGATTCGGGATATGGTGAATCGATTTTCGATTCGAGCAATAAGTTTATTCAAATCGAATAATATGAACTTTTGAAATCGATTCATTTTACTAGAAACGATTCGAATCGAATCAGTTCTTGTTGTTTCGAATCGGATCACTTTGTATTAATTGGAGTCGCATCAGTTTGTATCGAATCGAAATAGTTGATATCAATTCGATTACAATCGAATCGAATCGATTTGTATTGGTTTGATGTGATGCGCACACCATCTAGTGAAAATTGGATAAACCACGTATGATGGTTGAATTCCCCTACCTAATAAATATTCGTACAAGTATTGTTTTTTTAAACTATTGCCTCACAAAATATTTATTGCCAGAAGTAGGTATGTACATGTATACGTGTGTTATCTAATTGAATTCGTCCTTGATTCCATTTTTCGATTCAACTACATAGATTTCTTGTACAATTGGACTTTTTGATTCAATTTCATTTTTCGGTTCTTCTTGCCTTATCCGAATCGATTCGAATCATCGAATCCATTCGATTTTATGAATCAGTTGATTTATCGAATCGATCTTTCGATGCATTTCGGTTCAATTTTCCGATTAGATTTTTCAAGCGAATCGATTAATCGATGGAACAATCGATATCATTTATTTCTTGAATATTATTTATTTTTTAATATAGGCGGCGACTACGCTTCACGTGGTCCATTCTAAAAGCCCAATTTTTAACTACTTTGTCCAGCATTACGGCCGGAATCTGGTCAAGAACGCGAGTGACGTGGCTTCCCAGGCCTCATATTATTCTGGCTTAACCACGTAGACTAAGGACTTTACATAACCTTCAAAAAATAATTCAAATGTGTCCAATACGTTAAATCTGATGCTCATTAAAATAATGCTTAATAAGTCCATTGGTTCATGGCTTGGATTTCAGGTAGCAAAAAGTCAATAATCATGGTGCGATAGCGATTGTTATTAACAGTAACATTCCGACCATAGTGATTTATGAATAAATAGGGACCAATGATTCCACCAGCCCATAAACCACACCACAACGTGCATTTCTCTGGATGTATTGGTAGCTCTGCACATTGTTCATGTGGCTTAGCATCCCCATATGCGGCAATTTTGTTTATCTGTTGCAGAGCCCCTTCAATGGAAACGAAGGGCTAATGAAGGTCTGGCAGCTTTAGTTCTTCCACGAGTTGGATTTAGTATTCCCTTAAATCAAGATCTTTACGGTCAATGCGCCAAGTTGCTAAAACCGGCGACAAATCGATTGATCACGGTTATCACCAAGTTATCACTCACACTTTCAGCTACCGCAGCAATATTCTGTTCACTACATGCAATTTGGATCCGAATTATTCCAATGGTATTGGCAGTAGTGGTTTTTAAATTATGATACGCATGTGCTAGTTTACGGGAAGCACCCTTTCAGTCTACATCATCAGTTATAGTATGTACAACTACCACCAGTGTGAACGAGTAATGTCAAGTTAAAATCAGGTCAAATGAATATAATTCCGTTCTACCCCAATACACGCGAATGCCGATTATCATCCTTATTCAGTACACCCACATTGAACAATGCAAGCATCCGTACTCTGACAGTGTTTCTACAATTAGAAGCCACAGGAAAGTTGGATTTTATTCAGCATTCCTGATACTATGTACTATTTTCAGACCTGTAATTAAAGTAGAAAAGTTATACTCGCCGGCTAATTATTCACACCCGCGTAGCCTATTCCACGCTTTTAATATTATGAAATATAAAAGACGTGTCCACGTGTGACGTGGTGTGTATTCACTTAAAAAAAGCTTATGATACAGTCATTGTAGTGAAAATTATAACGGATGAAGCACGAAAGCGAATTGGATTTTCTTGTTTCTCGTAACTAAAAATTGAGATAATCATAAACGGTTTTTCATGCTTTATGATGTGTTTGTCACAAAAATCCGCATGTCAATCTGTCACCGCGTAATCTCAGTAACCATTGCACCGAATACTAAGCAAAAATATAATATTATCTTCAACAAACTTTTTTTTTGGAACTCTTATAAAGTTTGAGACTTTTGGATTTGGTTACAAAACGTTTTATCAGGTTCAAACATTGTGAAGGTTCCAAATCTCATTTATACGTTCCACAAGCTTCAGTTGATTTTATGGCGTAGTCAAATTTTTAGCGCGCTGAAAATGTGTGAATCCCCCAAACACATTTTGTTAAGATTTTTAGAAAGTTTGCATATCTATCGATATTGATCAAATTTGGGGACAGTTATGATATAGGTCAAAAACACTGGTTTATTTTGACAACACATTACATTACTAATTGACTGAGAGAGAACAATTTTATATCTTATATAAAAGCCCTACCACACGAAAAAAAAATGCCTCGCTGGCCCTTTGCAACACTCCGTATTTCAAACATGATTTATCATAGATAGTGACACCTCCAAAATACAGTTAAATACAATACAATTATGGCCAAATCAGATTTAATTGAATTTTACCATAATTGTAATTATGATTGTATTTTAATGGCAACGGTATGAGCAGCTGAAACGTTAGTATTTTTTTCCTATTCATCCGATGTGGTTGTAATAGAAATATATGCCAAATAAGACCTTAAGCTCTTTTCTGTCATTGCCCTGGAGAGAAATGCACCTTGAAGAGGCTGATAGTGCTGTTTTGTAGAATGAGTACACGTAGCAATTTAGTCCATGCCCGCCTCCGTGCGAAATTTATTTAACTTTAAAGTGGATAACGACGTGGTTTTATCTTTGCATGGTATGTCTGGCTCGACGCGTCTGCATTCAATTTGCGATCGATCTTATCATAATGAAAATATGCGTGCTGCAAAAAACAATGCTATCTATTCACCTTATCCCGACAACTTTTGTTGGCTAATGTTGATTTTCAGAAGCATTCTACACAAGCAGCCACAAAGGCAAATCTTAGATGCAAGGGAAGCATGACTGCTATAGAGGGGTTCGTTCCTGTTCTCATTGTAATTTACTCCTATTAGTTCACAGCACATTTTGAACTAGGTACATATATCGGTTTAAGACTATGCCTCGTTGTTGCCTTTTGAGATCTAGCGCTCTGCCATCTCCCTCATCTTACTTTGCACGCCAATGGGGGGTCTGGGGGAGGGGAAGTATTGTAATCGCAAAGCAAAGGCAGAAAGCCTATCGCGCTTCATAAGCGCTGTGAGAGGTCAACTGTCTATTCACATTGACCATAAAACGTCAAAGAACGAAAAAAACTCAAACTTTGTTCTTGTATGATTCTGAAGCCCCTGATAATTTTTTTGGGTGTCTAAACTGGAACTTGAGCTGGAGGTATGGGAAAATTTCAACGTTTTTGGCATTCGCAGTCAAAACCATTTTATCATCAGTCACTTTTGACCCTTGCGATTCTTCGTCCTTATCAGACATAGATATATATTCACAAATGTGCTTCCAGAATACAGGAATGATAGATTTATTTTCAATAGCTGTTTGTTTCCAGCTATTCGACCCATTGCGCAAAGAACGTCCCCAGGACTTGCGCAAAGTGCTGCCGATAGAGGGCGACATAACGCAACCCGAGCTGGCCATAACGGCTTCGGACAGGGCCATGCTGGAACGGACTGTTAATGTGGTCTTCCACAGCGCAGCCACCGTCAAATTCGACGAGAAGCTGAAGCTCAGCGTAACCATTAATTTGTTGGGCACCAGGCGGTTAGTGGAACTGTGCAAGAGGATGGATCATTTGGAGGCATTGGTAAGTAGCTGAATTTTGAGATGGGCTGTTATTCTATCATTCATGATTTTTCATATCCCACGCATATAAGCCAGGGATCTATTGGCTTCGTAAGAATTTTCGAAGCTTGGTAGAAGTATTAGAAGTCTCTCCATCTTCATGGCTGGTATACCAGCATGTGTTTTTTGTCATGGTCGTTGTTTGGATCTTCTTTGCGTTAAACTAATTTTCTTTTTTGGATCCTCATTCGACAATCATTTCAATATCCTCATTGATTTGGACAGCATGCTATCAGTTCTTGATCATTACATACTTCACAAAACCTACTCCTTCACCCCAATTTTTTGACCCTATCCTCTCAAAGTTTTGCTGAACAATCAGTTACTTCGGAAACGTCCAAAAGCGAAGTTAGATCGATTTTTATTTTTTGTTCTTACTGAATCAATTTTTGAAAACTAAGTTTGTTATCCTTGACATAGTAGTCACAGTTCATCAACATCCGAAAAGTACTTTCCGACATATAGATGGGGGCGAAAGACTACCGGACTGTCAGACAGATCGACTGAACTAAGTAAAATGTAAATTAAAACTACCCCGCCTATTGGCGATATACTTGACTCCATTTATTTTCTAGGTACACGTATCAACGGCATACTGCAACTGCGACCGCAAAGATGTGACCGAGGTAGTGTATCCACCGCCCATGGACCCCGAAAAGGTCACCACCCTAGTGGACTGCTTGGACGAGCCGCTGGTGGACCAACTGACGGCCAGTCTGGTAGGCAACCGGCCAAACACGTATACGTTCACAAAGGCGTTGGCGGAATGCTGGTTGCGTGACCACAGCGACGGTTTGCCATTGGTCATCGTCAGGCCCAGCATAGTGTTGAGCAGCGCTGGGGGACCTATGAGGGGATGGGTGGACAATTGGAACGGACCAACGGGTTAGTATCAGTGCTAGACAGTGGCGGATCCAGAAACTAGCTTGGAAGGCGGGTTGGGGGAGGGGCGATGCAGATTCACTATCAAGGGTTGCATAGGTTGCTTTCGATGCTCTATTGTAGCTACTGACCAATAATACATGGTATTATCACTTTTAAGGATGTAACCATTGTGTCACTGGTGCCATTTAATACGTTTGATAATGTACATCTAGATATATGGTATTTTATCCATTGTCGTATACGGTTTACCACTTGTTAAACCACTTTTTTTAAATGCTCGACGCGTGTTTCGCTAACTATTAAAGGGTCGTCAGCAGAAGAATGAAACTAAATGATTAGGTTTAATTGAAGGGATCAATGCAATAAGAACCGGTTTACTCCATTAGAGTAATTTCAACAAGAGTGGAGCAAAACTGTATGTACGCACTTCGAAGAAGTAGGGGAGGGTTTTGACTGTCGATGATATAAATGTGGCCATAGTCATACAAAATTGACAATAGGAAATTGTGTAGATTGTAGATGCTCTTACTTCTCTTATATATCTGCCGTGTCCTTCAAATAGTTTTATCAACCAAGTCCGGCTCTAGAAAGTGATATTATATGAGACCAAACCCTGCGAGACAAATATGTTTTGTTTCCTATTTCAGGCATTATTGCAGCAGCTGGTAAAGGAGTTTTTAGGAGTATGGTATGTGAACCAAATAAAAAGGCGGACCTGGTTCCTGTTGATATGGTCATCAACCTCATGATCGTGTCAGCTTGGAGAGTAGGGACGACTAAGCCAAAGGAATTACAAATATATAATTGTGTCACAGGTATAGTCAGCGAAAAAATATTTTTATTATTTTTATAAACGACCTTTAGCAAAAGCAGAAAGATTATCGCGTTCTAGAAAAGCTGTCAGAGGATAAATATTATGTATATTAACATTGGTCTCCAAATACTGTGAATAGTAGATAATATTAGACATAAACGTTTCGTGGGCATGATATTGACTATACATTACGTTTTGAGGATATTGGAAATATTACATTTAACATTTTAGTTGTATCTGACGATAAATGAAGCCAATTCTGCATGT
This sequence comes from Bruchidius siliquastri, assembly GCA_949316355.1. Classification (NCBI taxonomy): domain Eukaryota; kingdom Metazoa; phylum Arthropoda; class Insecta; order Coleoptera; family Chrysomelidae; genus Bruchidius; species Bruchidius siliquastri. Next base: position 35,604,842 of record OX438533.1, on the reverse strand, counting down.
ATTTGACATGCCAATGAGTTTATTCCCCAACAGTCATAGTTAACAGCATTTTAAGGTCAATGTAATGAAACATTAACCCTCTCACAGCGCTTCTGGAGTACGATCTGCAGCGCGATAGGCTGCTTTTGTGAGAGGTTATCTATAAAAAACTATTTCTTAATAAAATTACATTTATTTTTTGTCCACAGGTCAAAGAAAACCGATAACATGGCAGCAGTTCATAGATCTGTGTTTTAAATATATGAAAATATATCCATTCTCTGATGTCTGCTGGTATCCAAACGGCAGTGTGAGTGGTAGTAAGACGCTAAATACTTTTAACTGGGTATTTTTACATTTGATTCCTGCCCACATTATCGATAGTTTTGTATGGTTAACTGGTGGAAGGCCTATGTGAGTATGATCTTAAACGTTCTGTAAGAGTTAAGAAATTATCTCATTTATTCTATTGCCATTGTACATTGGTTTCAACTTTGCGGTTGATTGTTTGTATTTATTTTAATTCACAAACACTGTCATCAGGAAGTTTAATTACTTCGAATTGAGTTCGCGGCTGACTTGCGTTCCTCCCGGAATTGAGGAGGTTTCAAAAATATGCTTTGAGAGGAGCTAAACAAGATTAATTTTGTCTAGAATATAGAAATATATTATTTTTATACAATATGGTATAATCTATTTCAGAATGGTGAAAATTCAAAATAAATTGACGAAAGCAGCTAGTTGTCTAGAATACTTCACGACACAAGAATGGCAGTTTAACGATGAAAATGTTAGGAATCTAGTCTCAACGTTGAGCGAAGTAGATAAAGAAGTATTTTGTTTTGATGTTGCCAAAATAGATTGGGACAAGTATATAGAAGATTATGTTCTAGGCATTAGGAGGTAAGTTGAAGCATTGATATACATTAACTTGGCACATTCGCTGGCAGGTAATTCCACAAGGTTCCCCAAGAATAACGTTAGGAACAGGCTTGTTCAAGGTGTTGAAATTAGGTATCTGGTGATCAGCCTGTTGGGTTTTATTCCCCATTTGGACATTTACCACTCTTACAGCCCACGATTTTGCCCCCATGCAACCTGCGGCAGTGGCGCGGACCCCGGTTGCCCCGCCCTAGGTACGACACTGCATGCGATCAGTAATCCATGCATGACGATCTCGATTTATTTTTGTTCCGATGAATGTACAGTGGGAGAGAAGTTATTGTTTATGTTAACCCTTAGAAGTTTAATGGAAAATGACTTTAGTATTTGGCATGCCTTTATCTCGACGGCCTGCATAATTGGATGTAATTGTTGATCTTGATAACATGTTGCCGCCGATGCAAGGTTTTGCCTGCTTTACTAGGAGTGCCTCATGCCATATCCTATTATAAGCTTTTGATATATCGAGTGTGATGACTCGAGAATCTCCGTGAAGCTTGATTGCTATTACAGGGCGTTAAATAATTACTATTGATATATCAGGACTATTCCGTACGAATTACGAGAGCTAAATTTCTCTCAAGGAGACTCTGCGCTGTTGTGATTAATCAGAGATTCGTCATTGAATGATACAGTGTAACTAAAGTTAATCAATAATAACCAATCCCCTTAGGGGCATGCAGAATATGTTTTTTATAGATATTAGACATTATTTTCGTTTTTATAGGAATCTGACGATCTGATCAGAGCCTTGTAAAGTAGAAGTAGCCGTTCGGGTAAATACAATTTCATGGTGTTCTTACCTTCATATCTTTTCCAGGTTTATATTCAAAGAAGAGACTACATCGTTGCCCAAGGCGCGTAGACAGATGACGAAGCTGTACTGGACATACCGTATAATGCAAGTTGTAACGGTGCTGTGTATGTGGCGCTTCCTGACCTCGCGTTACCCTCCGCTGCGCAGACTGTGGACCTCGGCCCTCCATCTGCTGGTGCACATAGCCAGAATGCTGCCCTTCGTCTAACACCCCCACACCCTCTGTCCCCGTATAGTTTCTGTTTGTCGTTGTCAAAATGGAAACAAGAGAACATTTGTTGTGACCAAAACAAAGTATATGGAGACGTTCGTAGGAAGTATTCTAATAAGTTGCGGTGGTTGTACGGCAATATTTCGTTTTGTAAATGTTAGAAAAAGATGTTCGTTGCTGTAATCCGGTTATGATGAAGCTTTTATATAAGTCGCAGATAGGAGTAAATGTTGATTACGTACTATGAACGTGAACGTTGTTATAGTCAGTTAGGAATAAATATAACTCCTGAAACTTAGCCTGTGCTTGACTCTCAGTACAAAATAATTATGAAAAAAATTAATCGGGAAATGATATTTACATTGGCATATTTGACTGATTCCAGTTTGTTTTTAATTATGTAAGGCTAGAATACAGATGATCCATTCGTATTGTTGATAAAGGTAAATCAAGGGACACTATTCACTGTCAGAGCAGAAGCATAACGCTGCATGTTCCATGAGATAAAACAAAACATACAATTGCAATACAATATCCCCCATTTGGGATCCAAGAACAAACCATAAGTGAACCTGGTGAAACACTTATGGTCCATATGTAGGTTTAGGGAACATTGATTAGATCTTTCATTGCATTGCATTGCATGCATTGTTTTGGATTCATCAGCAATGAAAATGCAAATATGTCAGTTTTGAATATAATGAATCAGTTAAGAATCTTACAATTTATAAAAACGAGTTTGCCCATCTCTATCAAATCGACGAATATAAATGAGGTCTCTAGATGTAAAAATGGACATGTCCATAATTACCAAAATGGGGATACTTCCGAAATTAAGATTGAAAACAGTACGAATTTGGGGCGGTGTTATAAGAAGGGTGATACTTTGAATTAACTTCTTACTGAATTGCACTTTCAGAGTAATTTATATTTTACACCAGACGGTAAATAAAAAACTTTACAGATGGGAGAGACAAGTAGTTAATGGATTCAGCCAACAAAAAAGTCTTTTTCCAGTATTTATAAAGTCTCAAGCAGCCAAAAATCCCATATTAGCCCAGTAAATAAATATATAAAAGGTCAAAACCGAAAAAATACTGACCAGCCTGGAGTTTTGTGGAGATTCTAATATTAAATGCCCTGAACATGTACCAGGTGGTTTACCATTTAAAAACGCTACGTTCCAAATCAAGAGTGCTTTTCAGATTATGTTCAAGACGCCAAAATAACGGTCTTCAGAGAAATTCTAGTGGTCATAATTTTTTTGAGAGTATCTATTTACTGGACATTACTGCAAAAACCAATGTATGTAGTCATAGTTTAATTTCTTGAATATTTTTATTTATTTAATATTGTGCTAATTTATTAAATATCACGAAAGAGTGTATCATGCGTGGAAATCCAAACTTTTATATAGATGAGTAATCTTTAAAAATAAATCCTAAAAAGACGGCGTTGTTGTATTGTACTTGATTGTGGTGCTTCCATTTTGTAAAACTTCCATCGTTATTGACTATTCACGCACAATGTTTTGTGAAGTTTACAATTTGTTCTTGAAAAATGTAAACGTCGCCGTCGGTGATTAGAAAAATGTACTCGTATGTGGAGCTTGTGCCTCATCTTCAACACAAAAAGGCAATTCCAGTCTTTGTTTTTTCTCAACAGACAGCAAACAAATAGTAAAATACCTCATCTGGAGTCCAGACAAATGAGATATATAACTTGTGCCTCATATCTACATCATAGCTCTCTACAGCTAAGAAAGAAATGTTACATTTCAATTATAGAAAGCACTTGTTCTTCCTTACGATATTTAGCAGAAACGCAGTTCATAAAAATGATGAATCCAAGCTCCACAATCGTTTCTGCCACCGAAAGGGATACAATTCATTAAAACTATTTAAATCTTGAAGGTTTCGAAGATATTGTGTTTGAATTAATTGGAACCAGACGATGAACTATGGACTAAGTAAGGCAACACTCAATACATCATTCAAGGAGGAATGTGATTAGTAGGATTGCATGGAGAAATAAACAATAATGTTAATGGTACCAAAAAAGAAAAAGATTGGTTGCACACCATATCAATCTAAAAATTTATTGTTATTATTTTCAAATCACATGAGTTTTGATAGTTCCAATTATTTATATAAATTGTGTAATTACTTCGTAATAATGCTCTAGGCTATATCTTTATTGTATGAAAGTGTGCATCCAGTCTATTTACTACAAAATAATACACTGAAATTTAAAATAATATTGTCTTGTTCACAGCCACAGTACATTAGTATTTAGGTTGTTACCGAAGTGACTGTATAGTGAATAAAAAGATCTAATTTTGGTCACAGCATACCTTTTTAAACTTTGTTAACTAGTATGTTTGTTGTACCAGTGAAAATGCTTTAGGTTTAATACATTCATTAAAAAACAAATTGAATGCTTTCCACTGGATTTAGGAAAATTAGGTTTGTATTCTAGAAATGTCTAAAATGCTCTGTATGCCAGTCAAAGGGTGTCCACATTGCATTAATGACAAGTAATTGAAAAGTTGTACAATTTATTTATTATTACTGCTCTCGAATTTGTTAAGTACTACGCACCAGACCTGCTATAGACATGCATGTTTCATCTTTAGTCTAGACTCGTCAGTATAGCCTGGCGGTCTAACTGTAGAGAGCAATTGGGTGGTATAGCACAGTAATACTAGTGATAGCAACATCAACACCCATTACCAAGCGTTGCGCACTATGGCGCTGCCCATTGGCAACTTACGAAGTCAAAGGACACACCTGGACTGTCGTAACTGATATCTGTCGCCGCTTCAATGCAGTCCAGGTGTTAGGACCTTTGACTTCGTAAGTTCCCAATGGGAAGCGCCACAGTGCACGACGCTTGGTGTTGAAAGTAATTTGTTGTCTGAATTGCCTCATTTCACATTTGAAAGTTCTTACATTTGTTGTTTTCATTAGAAACGAACAGAACTAATGGAAATCATAACCTTTTCGATGTGAAGCAATAAGACAAAAATGAAAATAAAAGTTCAAGATACAGTATCTGCATACCTTTCAAGATGTTCCTGATACCAACATAATCTACAAATAGAATCTAAGTTACAGATTTTTTGCAGCAAATGTGGAGACCAATACAACATCTATTAAATTACAGTTTTGTACTTATACAAGAAGCTTGTACTAAATTATCTTACCACTCATTGACTGGCGTACCTATAAATAATATAGATACAGATGTTCGAATGTGAGATTTTATGGAAGGATTTTGAGATTGTTTCGCGATGGACTTTGAGACAAACATATGTTCACTTAGTGATTTTTTGACTTAAGAATAATAAACGCTCATTCCAGTTTAATATCACGAATCTCATGCAATTTTTCAACGAAAAAGGCAAAAATTGTGCAGTTGCACAAATGAGATATGTGCATTTATTCGTAAAATATAGATTTAAAAGTCTTGAACGTGAAAATGTAGTGATCAGAAAAGCTTGTGTTGTATTTTTTGTGATACTTGATGTTTGATACACACCAAATAAGAATAAAAATTTCGATATGCCTACATGACAGTTTCGTCAGAGGTTAGAACTCAGACCTCATCAATAAAAGCAAAGGAAAATTTACACATATTAATTTAAATCTATAATTCTCCCTATTTGGTGTGTGTTGACAGAAAAATTGACCATTTGTTTCATATAAGCTTATTTATTGAATAACTGTTATTTTACCAAACATAACTAGTCTCCATTAAATATAGCGTACATTAAAGGAAGTATATGCTTTTTTAAATAATTTTTTAAGGGAGATTTGTAAAAAAATATAATATTTGGTAAACTTTGTCATTATTTATTATGTGATTAATCTGATCATTTGAAAGTTTTATAACTGGACACTGTTAACAATTGCGCAACCGATTCAGATAGAGGAAGGGAAGAAAAATAGATGTTTGCAAATGTTCATTTTGTTTTTAATATCCCACAAGTGAGAGTTTGGATATTTTGTAAATTATTTTGCTTATAAAGGTTAATAAACGAAGACCCATCATCAACTATTTTTCATTGATATACCTGAATACTATGCCTCACCAATCATTATTATTTAAGCTGAAAATACTTTTGTCAAAGATATATATTTTGAGTCAAAAAATTCCTACGACTGAGAATATTTTCAAAACCAACTGATACCATTACGCGGGAAGTTCAGAGTCATTCTACTTGACGCCATTTCTCATACTGTTTATCTGATTTACATTTGTAGTCTAAACCGCTGAACTATTTGAATTTTCCATACCACAGATTATTCTATTCAAAACGCGATTGATCGTCAGTAACTTTGACATCAACTGTTTCTATCCACAATGTACAAACTGAATATTAAAATCTGATCTGTCTTTTCTCGTATGGACTGATTACTTATGCTCTGCATCCCGTGCTGATTATCAAAACGTAGGCGATGTTTCATCTGGTCGATTCGAGTCCAACGTTGCCAGTTGATTTGCGGATATCAACGTTTTTAAAAAACTCCGACACCACTGAACCGAATTCCATTGAAATCTATGGAAATGGGTGAATGCGTTTTTCGTGAATTGTAAAAATATAAAGTGATAGATGTTCCAATTTATTTGTTTTAGCTATAAGTATAGTTTTTAAAATTAAATAACCAAAGTACACTCAAGGCAAAACATTTGGCATCTCTATTTTTATATATTCGCGCAAATTGCCATCCCTATTTTGTCGGCTCACTTTGCCAGGTTGATTCACTTTCCACGCATTTCTGTAACTCCTGGATCGATATAAGAAACGTAGACGCCAAATATTTTGCTGTTGTTTGTACATAACCATACTATATCAGTCTTGCCACCAAAAGTATATTATTCATATACCAGCACTTGAAAATTCTATAAAAAATAAATACATGTTAAAAAAGTAGAGACACTACAGCATCTAGGACCAAATTGAGTAAATGTAAGTTTTAGAATAGTACTATATCATTTTACTACATGAATATTTGTATTAAATGCCCATTATTACATTAACTTTATAATCAGTTTACAGAATACGTATAGAGCTATTAAGTATATCCTAACCAATAAGTTATCTTCTTTTAATTTCAGAAACTAAAATGCAGTAATGTAGATTCACTCAGTATTTTTCATGAAATCTTGTATTAATATAAATTTAGTATAACAACACAAAAATGAAAAGTATTAAAAATTTACACTCATAAAAAATGTGAACATCTTAAAATGTGTCTCATTTTCATTATGGTTCTAGTTGATCAACTGGGATAACCTCAAGTTATAAGGAATCAAATAAAACCAGTGAATTCTTGTCTAGTTACTTGAATATTATCTCGTACCACAGATAAAAAATGTAATTTCCAAAAATTTTGCTAATTGTATCACAAGTTGGGAACCAGATGGATCATTAAATTTGGCAACTTATAACTACTTTGAAAACATACTTTTAATCAGTTAACTTATTCAGGTAAAGTTTTCTCAAGGATAGTATAGTAGCAGTGCTGCCCATTGGCATCTTAGAGAGACAAATGTACCTTGGCTTAATGTAAATAATGTAGATTCCAAACTATTAGGATCAATTGACTGAGTTTAGCGAAAGATGTCAATGGTAACGCCACTTTGCACAATACTTGGTGAGAAATGTTAGTAATACTTATTCGACAAGTACTCACATTTCAGAGGAATGACAAGGGAAGAAAGTATCAACAGAACTATTCAAACTGCAGCAGTCAAATAACAAATCGAGATAAAACGCATCACATACTAGAAACTAATTCACATCTCAACCATATAAGAATATAACAACAAAACACCAGATTAAAATGTATTAATGACAGCCTGTGTCATAAATATAAAAAGTGAGACTAAGTAAAAAATAAATATTTGTATAAAACATATTCTCTAGTAGTACACAACAAATGTTTATACCATGAATGAATTATACCTTAAACTATCTGTAGCTGTTATACTTTTGCAGGAGAGCTTTCACCTCGGAATCTATTTTGTCATCCTACAAAAAAATTTAATAGTTTTTGTAGTTGTAGTTAAATGATTCTTCATAAACTTCACTAATTTCATATGAGGCATACAAAAATAAGGCTTCATTTTAAATAGAAAACAACCATCGGGTTTTGTTGGCGACAGACCTCACCTGCTCCCACTTTGAAGTAATGGAGTGTTTTTCCGTAATTCTCACTCATTTTATGATAGAAGTTTTCAAAATTGTAATGAAACTAAGGATAGACAAAATAAGCTACTTACCAGGCCGTCACCTTGTTTGCAATTGCTAGCTTGTGTCAACCACACCATCGCCTCCTTGTAATCATTAGTCGCAATTTTACATTTTGCAATCATAAGTTTGTTTTCTTTCCATTCGAAATTCGCCAGTTTCTCAGCTTGTATGAAATGTGACAGAGCATCTGCATATGTGGCGTTTGGCGGTTCTGAGAATAGAGCTGCTGCTGCTTTTCTTTCATACCTGTATCAGTGAAAAAGGGTAGTTGAAAGACTTGGATGTAGTAATTAGATACACAACGAACCTTTCAATAATGATAGATCATGTGGATAGCTTATATAAAATATGAATTCAATACCCTTTATATATAATGAACAACACTTACCACTTGAGTGCAGCAACTTCAAAATCAAATCTACCCAGCATATGGTGCAAAGATGGATCATCAGGATTCAGAGCGAGAGCAGCATCCACATGTTTCTTGAATTTGTGGCCATCATCGATTCTTTCTCTTGTGCCTACAAAGTCGCTTCGTGATCCCACAAGAATAGCATACCATTTGTGGACCTCTGGATCATCTTCTTTGAGGCTTAAGGCTTTGTGAAGAGCTTCAATGCCTAGAATAACAGATTATTTATATCATGTCGAGTTTTTCCTTAGCCTTATTCACTCATTTTCAGCACTTAGTTGTTAAAAATTACAATTGAGTAGACACTTCTGAATTAAAAATATAATAGGTTCATTATTATGCATTCTATGCACAAAATTCAGAGAAAATGAACTTTTTAGTTATAAACTAAACTCACCTTTTGAGATATGATCTTGTATGTACTCCTTATCATCACTACTCTCAGAAATTTTGTGGTGAGCTTTTCCTATTCTCCATAAAATATCTGCATTCTCCGGATAATCAAATTGTAGATCTTCTAGCCTCTGAAGTGATTTTTCTAATTGTGACAATGATTGTGAATCTAACTCTATATCAATTTCCTTCAAAATCTGTAAACAGAATTAAAATCAAATTTTCTACCCACACACTGTACTTAAACATGCATAAAGGAAGCAAGTGTTACTTATGTTCTAGCTGCCCCTTCAAAATAACATTGATTTTCTAGAAACAAATATTAGGATTAGTAATTTAAATTATAGTTAAAATATTAGAAATTCTTTTCATAACATTATACATAAAATAAATATTGCAAAAATCTGACAGGTTTCCTCAAATTGAATTTTATAATTATTACTTCTGAAATGTGAAAATATAATACAAAAGGAATATAGAAGTTTCAAATAATTAATGATCATACAAGTTGAAGTACATATAATAAGTAGGAATATATATATATGCTGAACAGTAGTAGAATAGTATAATTTATCAATATATACAAACATACAAGTAAAAAAGTCATTTCAGGCTGCTAACTGATAAAATGAGAGTAAATAATTCAAAAGTCAATTATGACTTGTGACATAGCAATCAAACATACATAGTTTATAATATATTCCATTTCCATTGATAAGAAAATTTGATAAACCATGCTCGATATCAGCATTTTTTTAAATCACAATTTATAAGCACTATTTGAAGGGGAACTACTCAAAAATAAAATTACATAATAATCTACCAATATTGCATGGTCCATTTTATATAATGTGCAGCTATAAGAAGAAAATACTCACATTATTCAGATTGTTTCGGCTGAAGCCAAATGATGAATTTGCATCTGGTCCATCTAATTCCTCATCACTCACATCATAAAACTCTAAATCTGAACTATCAAGACCACTGACACTATTGTAATCCTCTGTTGCAGATGTTGTAGTTGACAATACAGAGTTAGCCTTTCTAACACTTCTACTTCTTTTTTGTTTGATAGACCTGAAGTAACCATATAACGAATACCTTATTAGTATGTTTGATAAGAAAAAAATATGAAAACATATATTTATTTTTATTCAATGTGAAGTATTTATAATTATACTACAAATAATAAGGGAAATTAAAACTGTTTTCTATTACTCTTAAATGATCCTAAGCTACAACGAAATAAATAAGGTTGGTTGCAATTGGCTTTATTTATAGTTTTTATATTGTGTCACTAATGTGAAGGGACTCATAGCTTGTATGATATTAGAAAGTGTAAAACAATTCTGCTCTATAGTCTATGTAGTTATTTGTTAACTTGAAAAGAAAGTTGGCTCCAGCAATTTATTTTTTTGATAACTTGGTCAGTTGTCATGATCTGATTTCAACCTTCAATTAATAACTAGATCTCTTTTGCAGAAAGTTTTATGCAAACTAGTATATATGTGACACATTTATTGAGCAATATCAAAAGAGAAATTGTCTAATCATATATAAGTTATTACAATTATCTTTTCCATAATGTAATATTATAGGTCCTCAACATTTGCAAGGTGATTTTTCATTCAAGATAAATATATACACTATTAATAAATGACATTATAATCCAAGTATATAGAGATGCTCAGGCATAACTTTGAAAAATTTACAAAATCATTTTTATGACAGATACTTATGTTCAATAAATTCTTTATTGGTATTATAGCAGGATATGATTTAAATTTATAGCTTATTGTGTAATTCAGTGAGTTATAAAAAATAGGCAAATTTTAAACCAAACAACTTGAAGGTCAGCATTATCAATTTCACTATGAAAGTTGAAACATAACTTGAATGAATTGATAATTAACAAAAATGTACATTGTACCTAGCTACAATTCAAAATAGCAAGTTAGACATCTGCAATTAACATAGCATTTGATTTTTCTCGGGAAATGTCTCAAGTATATGTCCAAGTCCTGTTATTGTTATTTGAATGACTTACTTTTCATTCTTCTCTACCAGCAACTGATGGAGTTCTCGCTTTACTTGCGAGAGTTCTTGATCCAATCTGGCCAGATCCTTAGCCATTTGATGTCTTGTTTTCTGTTTCCTGTAGTGTTCTACCAGATACATTCCTGCAGCACTTATTGCCCCAATTAGCGCTGCACCCAGAAAAACATTGAAATTGTTTGTAGGTGGCATTTTAAATCTTTTTCCCACTTAATTCGTTGTCTTGTTCAGTTTTGATAGGTTACCACGTTAACAGTTTTGTAATTAAATAGCCAAATACATCGTCAGAACACCGCAATGAGTTGGAAAAGTGGGCTGCAAAAGTAAAATAAATATAGTGATATATTTTACTGAGGTATTAAATACATTTTTTTTATTACCGAGTTACTGACCGTTGCACTTCAGTTTTTCTGCTTTTCACATTCTGCAACTGTATCACAAAGATTATTTCATGTCACTTGTCATTGTCAAAGAACATAGAACACAAATTTAATGACGTGTTCGAATCGTTTGCCCATCTTCCATTACGATTCGGCTCCAAAGTAACATGAAGATTCCTAAGCAGTAATCAACATCACTCTACAACTGTCAAAGCTCTGTGAAATCAAATGTCAATCATTGTAATGTGTCAAGCACATGTTTTTTCTAACCTTAACATTGTGCTACCGGTTCAAAACAAAAAACTTGAAAATAGACATCATTATCCAGAATGAATATCCACCTACGACAAGAAAACATAAAATTTTCTCTTTTCACTAGCGATGAGATTAAAAGGATGAGTGTTGTTCAGATAGTTACTCCTTTGACACTTGATGCACTGGGGCACCCTGTACCAGGAGGTCTTTATGATAAAAGGCTAGGCCCCCTGGCTGATGACACTGATGCCTGCGGTACTTGTGCTAAAACTATTGCTAACTGCCCTGGTCATTTTGGATACATTGAGCTGCCTTTACCAGTAGTTAATCCTCTTTTTCACAAGATTATTGGAACTCTCATGAAAATTTCGTGCCTTCATTGTCATCACATTCAGATTCCCATACATATAAAAAGAATTCTGACCATTCAACTCAAGCTGCTGAATTGTGGGTTGTTGACTGACTCAATGGATGTTGAAGAATTAATGATGGAGTTAATTTCTACTCATAAATCATATGAAAACATTCCTGAAGAAAGCATACAGCCAATTTTAAAATATGAAAAACTAGCTGATGAGATGTTAGGTAAGTTTTCATGTTAGTCTATATGTACAATTTTGAAAATATGACTCACTGAACAGACTTTTGATGGAAATATATACAACATGAATTGATTCAAAACAGGTTCACTATCATACAACCAACCAATTAACATGAATAGAAATCTAATTTTTAGTCTTATGCAAATATTATGGTAAATATTAATTTATGTGTCTTATTCTCCAATTCTTTCCTCAATATTTCAGTTTTCAGCAAACACTGTATTACTTCAATTTCATAAGTTTTTTTTTATGTGCAAATTCCACTTCCAACATTGCTTTTTGTTATTTCACCAACTCCAGTTTGGCTTTAGTGATTTTGTCATATGACATTGCATTTGATTTACCTAAAAATATTTCATGATTATTTTAAAGATACAGTATTCTTCATATCTTTTTTTATATGATTTATTCAATTTGAAGTTGCTAATGTATAGAAGAACTCATACAAACTATTTATACAGAAAACAGCAATATGTATACATCTTGGATATTCATCAGAAGCAAATTGAAATTCAAAATGATCACTGAAATCTGAGTGATACCTATAAAATCTAGAGCTATATTTGTCCTAAGTCTCAGTTGACATTGTTCAAATTGTAGATATTTTTTATGGTGATATCTATTAATTTTCAGGGTACTATGCTTTTCCAAACAATAATGCCACAAGTTGCTTTACAAGAATACCTATTGTACTACTGTTTATAAAACAAGTGTTTCACTTTCTGACAAACTGAAACATATATTAAGCAGTATTATTTATTTGTATTTGAATGTTGTAATGACCAAGGTTATCTATTTACCTAAAAATATTTCATGATTATTTTAAAGATACAGTATTCTTCATATCTTTTTTTATATGATTTATTCAATTTGAAGTTGCTAATGTATAGAAGAACTCATACAAACTATTTATACAGAAAACAGCAATATGTATACATCTTGGATATTCATCAGAAGCAAATTGAAATTCAAAATGATCACTGAAATCTGAGTGATACCTATAAAATCTAGAGCTATATTTGTCCTAAGTCTCAGTTGACATTGTTCAAATTGTAGATATTTTTTATGGTGATATCTATTAATTTTCAGGGTACTATGCTTTTCCAAACAATAATGCCACAGGTTGCTTTACAAGAATACCTATTTTACTACTGTTTATAAAACAAGTGTTTCACTTTCTGACAAACTGAAACATATATTAAGCAGTATTATTTATTTGTATTTGAATGTTGTAATGACCAAGGTTATCTATTGAATCAATTTATTGAAGCATAGCATAGCAATAAGTTCTTGCTCGATGCATTAAAATTATATAAGATTGTTCTATAACCTTCACTCTGTGATCACCCCATATTTCAAACTAGTCTTCTGCTCTATTCCAAAAGATGTGCTTACATTGTAAGTGCAAGAAAATAGTTTTACCTTGAACTGTATAAGAAATACCAGGTTAATAGGTTCATTATTTTCAAATGCTAACCTTGAATGTGATTATATAGATTGTAGATACTCATTTAACACAAAGTTTTTCAAATAAATCTCTTACTTTTAGTGAGGGTTTCGATTTATATTTGAATAATGGTTGGAGTGTCAGATTTGACTGTTTACAAAGGCTACTCAGGTTACTTGTCAACTATATAACTAGGTCCTATTGTGAATACAAAACTAGAGCTCGAGAAATCTAGTATACTATTCATCCTGTCTAATTATTGTTCTATTAAATTTTTTTTATTTTGTCTGTCCTCAGGAAAATATTTTTTTAGTGACTGCATTTGCACTAATGTTTAGCGAAAACCTCTAGAAATCTTAAGCTCGTCGTTGATATGTCAATGTGATTTGATTAAAAGAAGCTGCTTCACAGATACTATCATAAGTTATATAATATATAAACATTTCCATTTGTAGATCTTCTAGAAGGAAATATAGTATCTACTCAAAATGTAGAGACCTTGCGGAATCAGTTCATCTATAAAATCTTGAAGGATGTCAAAGCCAGAAAAACATGCATGTTCTGTAAACGTCATATTGATAAAATTCAGGCTTTGAAAAACAAGATAATACTGGCTGCAAAAAAAATAGATAAGTAAGTCTTAAGTTCTTACTTGCTCGGATTTTGATTTTTGATTTGTTTTAGGAGTCAGTCAACAAAAATAAAGAGTTTAGAGTCAAAATACGTTAACCCTGAGGAATCTAGGTAAATATATAAAGAAATCTCTATTTATTTTTTACCCTTCCATCATCAAATATAATTGTTATCAATTATTTAAAAACAGGTGGTTTCAGTGCTTATAGTAGTTTTAGTCCATAATCTCAGCAATTTTGTATTTGTAAGATTCATATATTGTTATTGAGCTTATATAGATGATACACTTTCCATATACTGTAGGTTTTCATTACATTAGGGTAGTAGAAATAGCTGATATTGACCTTCTGAATTGTTAGTTGACCATGGTATTAAATATATCAAAACATGCCTCAGTGAACTGCGTTTTTGTAACTTTTTGTGGAAATGGAACTAGTCTGAGTGATGGAAGAGTTATTAGTTTTTTTCTAGTTTAATTTCTAGTAACGACTTGTGCAATCAAATTTTATTTTTCAGAGAACACATGCGTAATATTTGGGTGGCTGAGAAGTCATTTTTGCAGCATTTGCTGTCTGTTCTGCAAGACATAAGAACAGAACACCCAACTGACGTTTTTTATTTCACTGTAATCCCTGTACCGCCCCCAAATATCAGACCTGTGAACATTTTAAATGGTAGGGTGTTAGAAAACAAGCAATCGCAGACATATAAATCAATACTGCAGAATGTTATTTTGTTATATGCTATAATCAAAGTGGTCCAGAAGAAAGGAGATCTGAATGTACTTGCGTCTGAAGAAGCGAAGGTAATTTGTTCACCATCCCAACTAAAATGACAAATAAAATAACTTGGAGTAGGGATTGAATGTGCGATATTTTTGCTCATTTTCATTTCGCCTGTATGATTTTAGGCTGCGTATAGTTTTGCCCGAGGAGCTACACCGATTGAGAAACTTATCAATTCATGGGACGATCTCCAAAATGACGTAAATGGCTTGGTTGATAAGGAATCTATGAGATCAAAAGACGGCGAGGGGCTCAAACAGGTAATATTCAAGCAGATAAATAGTAAAACCTATACAATCTTCTATGAGTTACCATGTTTGTGCATCTATTTGAAACATTGCATTGAAAAATGTCTTATAGGAATTATTTGTCTTTTGCTCTTCATTATGCAGGATCCTTAGACCTGCAAATATAACTTGTGAATTAGAAAGTTGATAAAATCTAAAATCCATTTTGGTGCCTATAAAAAAAATAGTTCATAATGGTTTCAATAAAATGATACGTCGTAAGGGATTTTTTGTATTCATAAGGAGAATGTATTTGTATTGTATAAGTTTTATAGTGAATTGGGGAATGAAACTAAACTAAAAACAAAACAATTCGACTCAATTCTAGATAATAGAAAAGAAAGAAGGTATAATCCGCATGTGCATGATGGGCAAGAGAGTGAACTATTCGGCACGATCTGTCATTACACCAGATCCCAATTTGAATATTGACGAAATCGGTATACCGGAAGCATTTGCCAAGCGTCTCACCTATCCCGTAGCCGTGACCCCATGGAATGTTGAAGAATTACGAAAAATGGTTTTGAATGGTCCAAACATACATCCTGGGTAAGATATTTTGGGCATTTCATTGAAATATGGGGTCATCATAAAGTAAGGGATACACATTAAAGTCTTATACAATTCTAAGAAATCAAGCTAGTAGCAGAAAAAGAGGTGAGATAAATTTGGTTTTGAATTTCAGGGCTGTGATGATAGAATATAACGGTATTTCTAAAAAGATAAATCCTGCTAATGAGACGCAACAGAAGAGTCTTTTGAAACTATTGCTTACACCAGATGATAGACAAAAAGGTTCAAAAAGTGTAAAAATTGTACGTATCTGTTTTATTCATATCAGTTCTTCAATTTTGAATTTGGAAA
Organism: Bruchidius siliquastri; assembly: GCA_949316355.1. NCBI lineage: Eukaryota > Metazoa > Arthropoda > Insecta > Coleoptera > Chrysomelidae > Bruchidius > Bruchidius siliquastri. The sequence goes on along the minus strand of OX438533.1, from coordinate 35,588,521 downwards.
AGAAGGAGTTTAATATGAAATTGATGAAGTATTTTAAAAAGTGACAAATTTTATCTTGATCACCAAGCCTACCATACGTCAGAAGCGCTGTGATTTTATAAATGTCTATTTACATTTACTTTCAAATGCTGTAAATTGTGATTCAGGAAATAAGCTCCTTGGTAGCGTTGGGCTTTTCTAGTGTTTGTTATTCTGATGATTCTCTGTATCATTATTCGAGACATCAGAGTCTAGACTCACTGGCTCTTTTTTGGGTGGCTTCAGGCAGTACCTCGAACCGCATCCCAACATCTGGGAGCAGTATTATAATGATGATTCTGCTCTGAGCCTTATAGAGCTGTAGTAATTTTAGTGAATGTAGTCTTCTCTTTTCCAAGACATGTTATTATTGATGTGAATCCTCGAAACCCAAGCTTATACATGGCAGACAGATCAACGTGTGAACTCTTTATCCAGATCAGTTTAGACTTTCGCCATATTTGAAAAATCTAATAAAAATATCTCAAACAGTTCCAATCTTTTTTTAAATATTTATATACCGGATGTTTTTGAATTTAATTTTTCCTCCAGGTTCATCGACATCTTTGCAATGGAGACGTGTTGCTCTTGAATCGTCAACCGACACTGCACAAGCCTAGTATAATGGCGCATACAGCACGTATATTGAAAGGAGAGAAGACTTTGAGATTGCACTATGCAAACTGTAAGGCGTACAATGCCGATTTCGATGGTGACGAGATGAACGCACATTTTGCGCAGAATGAGTTAGCGAGAAGTGAAGGATACAACATTGGTAAGACCCGAAGACTTGAAAATGAGTCTACCACTGAGTACATGTATCACTGACAAACTGAAGACAGCCCAGTCTAAGGCTTTGCTCTCCAGTGGGTGCAAATCGTTGTGTGATGCCCTAAGCCTACTTACAGTATGGTTAAAATTAAACTCGAGTAAATGTGTATATAAAAATCAAAAGATACTAAATATTTATTGACGGTAATGATTTGTCTTGTAAGGATTATTATATTTATGCACTTTTCTGATTTCTGGTGGTAACCTGTATATGTTTCAAATTTATTGCAGTGAACGTTGCCAATCAGTACCTGGTTCCTAAAGATGGTACCCCTTTAAGTGGTCTTATTCAGGATCACATGATAGCAGGCGCGAGATTGTCTTTAAGAGGCAGATTCTTCACAAAGTAAGTCAAGATTTATTTTTTTATCAACTATGACTTTGAATAACGTCAATACATGTTCCCTAAATAAAACATGGTCTTGTTGTACGTGTATATTCTTTGTAGTATTTTCATCTATATTATGTTCTATTGTTTTAACATCACACTTACAATAATTATCCAAAAAATGTCGGCATAGTATTCGCGCGAGTATTCTGCTCATATGTTGGCCGATGTACATAATTCACAACTATTTTATTCGGAATGTTTTAGAATTTTTCCGTGCTACAAAGCTCTCAGGGATTACTGTAAAACCTTTTTCTTTCTAGGGAAGATTATCATCAGCTAGTTTTCCAAGCATTGTCATTTAAAACAAGTGATATTATTTTGTTGAAACCAGCAATTATAAAACCTCGCGTGCTGTGGTCAGGAAAACAGGTTCTTTCAACAGTCATTATAAATATAATCCCGAGTGGAAGGGGACTGATAAATCTCACCGCAACATCAAAAATTCCAGCTAAGGTAACTTATACATAGTGTTTCTTCGTGTGACCGAGCAGACAAATATTTTCGATGATATTTCAGTTGAATGACTGCAGATTTTTTGTATGTATGTTTTTTAAACACGTTTTTTTCTGTATTTTTTACAATGAACAAGAATTTCCAATGATAAATTGATGAATTTAGTAATTGTTTCATGGTACATCAAACTCTAAAAACTAATAGTCAACTCAAGAATAAAGTATATTATTATTACTTTGTTAGGCGTGGCAGTCTGAACCTCCTAGAAATTGGATGGGTGGCGGAACCTTATTTACAAATCCAAACAATATGAGTGAAGCAGAAGTGATAATAAGACATGGAGAACTCTTGGTCGGAATATTGGATAAGAGCCATTATGGAGCGACACCATATGGTCTTGTGCACTGTATGTATGAGGTAAGGTTCATTGTGGAGATTATAAACTGTACTTAGATAGTCCTGTACAAACTCGATATCGGTGGGGATCGAAAAACACACGTATTCGAAATGATCTAAATTTCAATATAACAAATGCTCTGCCACCTTTCATCCATATTTCAGTGTGTGCTGCAAGAATTTGAGGACATGAAGTGCCAGTTTTAATCTTCCCCTGAAGATGCAATCAGCGGAACACGTGTTGGGCTTTGAACAAAGGTTTGGCGCGTGGTAAAACAGTGTTAGTGGTTGGGTCAGAGCGAATCTCTACTACTTTATATTGAATTTGTTATTGTTTTCAGTTATACGGAGGGGAATGTGCCACAAGATTTTTGTCATCTCTGGCAAAATTATTCACTAGATTTCTACAGCAAGACAGCTTCACTTTGGGTGTTCGTGATATTTTGACTGTAAAGAGAGCCGATTCCAAAAGAAAGAAAATTATGAATCAAGCTCGCCAAATAGGTAATTATTCAACTTTCTCATATACAAATAAAGAACATCAACCTACCTCAGAGTACAACAGGTTCTGAGATGTTAGAATCACTATTTTTCCGCGTTCATGCGTGAAAAGTATCACAAACTCATTTTGTTGACCATCGACTAATTGAATAAATTTTCAGGCGTTGAAGCTGTCGTTGCTGCTCTAGACATTCCTTCCGATACGCTGGTAGAACAAATAGTCGAGGAAATCGAGAAATCAGAATCTACTAACCCTAAAATAAGGGCGGTGATTGATAGGCAGTACAAGTCTGCCTTAGATAGCTACACGAATGATATCAATAGGTAATGACATTATTGTTTCAGTCTTTAGATATTGCGAAGGAAAATATCAAACATAGATAGAGTATACATGTCGCAAAGAGGGAATTCGCCCTTGCAATTTTGGCCCAGTAACACCCTGTATAGTGCACTTAGAATCCACGTTTGCTCAACAAAGATGATATTTTTTGCAGGGCGTGCCTTCCAGCAGGTCTTGTTTGCAAATTCCCAGAAAATAACCTCCAGCTTATGGTACTTTCTGGCGCAAAAGGTTCCACAGTGAACACTATGCAGATCTCCTGTCTATTGGGTCAGATCGAACTTGAGGGAAAACGACCTCCAGTGATGATATCCGGAAAAACCCTGCCTTCATTTCCGGCGTTCGAGTTTTCACCGCGAGCAGGTGGTTTCATCGATGGAAGGTTCATGACTGGCATCCAGCCACAAGAGTTTTTCTTTCACTGCATGGCCGGTAGGGAGGTTAGTAATATTTATATATCTTTTATCTGAGTAACGGCGAGTTTCAGTCAACCATTATTTTCCTTTTTTCGTACAGGGTCTGATAGATACGGCTGTGAAGACTAGTCGTAGTGGATACTTACAAAGATGTCTGATCAAACATCTGGAAGGGCTACGTGTGGGCTATGACATGACGGTCAGAAACAGTGATAAAAGTGTTATTCAATTCCTTTACGGAGAAGATGGTTTGGACATTTCAAAAGCACAATTTCTCAACCAGAAACAGTTACAATTTTTATCTGAGAACGTAAAAACCTTGACTCAAGACGAATTGCTGCACCAATTGAAAAACGATCCAGAGCAAGCTTTTGTGGAGGAGCACGTTAAAAAGGTATTTATTATTTCGAAGACAAACTTATTTTCTATGGTTTTGAAATATTTTACCTAGAATAATAATAATAATAATAATCGTCCTCATTTGGGCGAAGTTTAGCATAAAGCTATTCTTACACTTAACCCTTAACCTAACCTAAATCCTATCATATAATAAAGAGGCAAATTATACAGGAAGCGCGTTCTACATACATACATACATACATACATATCTCCATTTTTGACACTAAATAAATTGAACACTAAATAAAAAATAAAAATGAAACAGGCTTGATTAGATAAAGATATACTCAATATACATAAAGTTGAATCAATATTTGAACATGAAGTAATCTTTTACATGGGTTTCCAATATTTTGTTTCCAGCGCTCATTTTTCAAGATGATGGAACGATTTTTTTTGAAAATGTTAGAGAAAGGTTGGTTCTATGCTCGTTCGTTTCTTAATATTTTGAATACGCCGATTACCAAAAGGTAAAAAATCATACGAACTGAGGCAAAAAAATATAATTATTTATGCGACTATTTTTGTATAAAAAAGTCTAAAAGGGCTTTGCACGAGCATAGAACCAAGCTTTCTTTATCACTTGCAAAAAAAAATGGATGCTTGAAACGAAATATTGGAAACCCATTAATCTATTTATCACGGCTTTTTGAAAATTGAAGTCTAATTGAGCCGCTGACTACGGTAATACGATTTTAGTGGTGCATTTTTATATTTTTTTGTGATAGCTGAACCATATATTTGCACTGAAACCCGGTTTTTTTCAAAAGAACATGCGAGTGAACTTTTCACGTTGGTCCGAAGTCGTCCTTCATCACGGCTTTTTTTCTATCTAAAGAGAAACTTGACCATTTTTGGGTGTCACTACGAAATGTGGCAACGCTGTCTCTCCTCTGTAGGTTTGGACGCGAGTGAAGATAAGCAATTTTTGACATTTTATAATGGAATATCATCTGGAGAACTTCGCTCTCCGCAAACTTCTTTTTCTGGAACCGACCCGTGTTTAATAATCTCTACGATAAAACAGCAACTGACACGCTCTGACACAAGAGTGAGTCTATGTTGGTCTAAAAACTAAGAGTATAGCAGTAAGTGAGAGAACAGGAAAGATCTATAGAGAAAGGGAACGTAGTACATAACTTATAAGGACAGTCTACTGTTAAAAATGTGATACCTTGCCTGAAACTGTTCAATTTTCTTGTAGGTGAAAGATTGGAAAAACAATTTTGGAAACCCTTTGCATAAGAAACGAAAGGGTCCCTTTTCACATTTTTCAAAGTACGTTAAAGGCCGTGCGGGTGAAAGAGTTTTAAGTAGAGAACAAATTGAGAAACTGTGGAGAGAAGTGGATGATGAAGTTAGGGAAAGGTAACTACAATATTATTGCACATACTTAGCGAGCGAGAAATGAATTAGTGGCTTACAGAACTTTATGGTAGTGTCTATTCATTCAATTACTATTATTCAAGCTTCATGAAGCCATGTGTTCCCTGTCCGGATCCGGTGGATTCAGCTTACCAGCCAGATGCCCACTTTGGTGCTATAAACGAAAGAATTGACCTGCTGTTGGAGGAATTCCAACCATTTAGAAAAAAGAAATCAAAGAAGGAGTTTTATAATGTAATGAAATTGAAGTCGATGCAGTCGATGTGTGCCCCGGGAGAACCCGTTGGTTTATTAGCAGCTCAAGTAAGTTTGGAGATTCTGTTTATAACATACTATAGATTGTAAATGACCGCACTTGTTTGCTGGCTATAATATTCAATAATCAAACAATTACCTATTTTCAGTCGATTGGTGAGCCTTCCACTCAGATGACCTTGAATACTTTCCATTTTGCTGGAAGAGGTGAAATGAACGTAACCCTGGGTATACCCAGGCTCAGAGAGATTCTTATGATGGCATCAAAGAATATCAAAACACCTTCTATGGAAATACCGTTTTTATCAGTGCCAAATCTGGAAGCAAGAGCTTCAACCTTGAGGAAACTGCTGAATAGGGTCCTCATTTCTGACGTTCTAGAAAAAATTGATGTGACCACTGTTTTACAAGTCGAGCCGGTGAGGTCAGTCAAATTTTAAGAAAGAGTTTAGAATAAAATGTTTGAGATATGCAAATGTTTGGAAGGTTTTGATATTTATGAAGGGATCTGTTTTTGGACACCAGCATGAAAATCATGGAATGTTTCTTTAGTTACAAAAGGTTAATCTGTATTGAAGTTGTATATTAACTGCAAACCCGTTTTCTTTCTGTTACCTCATCAAAATGTGGTGTAATTACTGAGCTTCTTTGTAATACAACTAGAGGTTAATGATCTAGAAGCTGTACTGTTATAACGGAATCTGATTTAATTATCTATAAACGAATTCTTTGAAAATTTTGGAAATGACATGGCATTGCTGATTTCTCTCTCCCTTTCTTGCGACGTTTTTACTTTATGGCTCTCAACTCTCTGGCTAAAAAAAATCATCTAAATACCATGAACTGACGGGATATTTGTGAAGAAGGAAAGTTTCCCGAACTTCAATACATTTTTCATCTGGCATGGTATGGAAACTGTTTATTCTTTTTCTTACAGACAACACCAGTATATTCTACGATTTTACTTCTTACCAAGAAAGTATTACAGTCAAGACTACTGCGTTAAGCCAAAACAAATACTAAAACATATGAAGAAGAAGTTTTTCGCCGAAATGTTCGCGGTTATAAGGAAATACACCAAGATAAATAGTAACGTGTAAGTTCACAATTAATTTGATTAGCATATATTGATCTGTAAGTGCGTTGATGGAAAAAATAAACACTAAAGTTTCGGCTGTTTCTGCAGTATTAAACAAAGTAATAAAATAGGTAATAGCAACAGCATTTAATTATATTGCATAGTTCATTGTGATTTATGTTGCCAATGTTTGAAAGCCAATACGTTGGAAGTTCGCCTGTCTTTTTAGCGTTGACGAAGGTACAAAATACATAAAATAACAAATTTTGGGGCTACATTGAAATTTTTGATAATTAATATTAAGATTGCTTAGTAAGAAAGAAAACTGATGATTAGCGCCAACTGTTTAAATAAATCTTGAATGTACTAAGTCAATCTATGTACTACTATATACTTTTTCAGAGTAATGATGCAAGAAGAAAGAAACAAAAAAACGATTGAAGATAACGATAAAGAAAATGCCAGCCCAAACACGGAGAATGATGATAACGAAAGTGACTCTGACAATGAAGTAGAAGACGATGAGGATGCTAAGCAGACTCACAAACATCAAGACGCCCTGGAGGATCGAGAACCTGAAGAAGAAGAGAAAATTGCTAGTGAAGAAGGTAGCTTTCAAAATTACATAACAGTTTGCTACTGTACCTGGTTATAACCCAAAATATATTAACATTTATGACTGTATACTAATTCTGACGAATCAGATTAAATCTACAACCTGTTGTTGTGATATATGATGAACGTAAAATGATTCATTCAGTGCATTTGTTCAACATGTAACTATTTGAATATACACAAATTGAAGTGAGAAAATTCCAGATTTTTTTTTTTTGGTGTGGACGGGACTTGAACTCATGTCTGACGCCGTAACCGCTGGGCTACAGTAGCGTGGTAACCAGGTGATGGAATATTTATTCTAAGGTGCGTTCTGACCATAGATCTCTCTGAATTATTTCCACTTCAACCGCGCAGCGGTCTGGAGAGTACGCCGTTTAATTAGTAATCATCTGGTCATTAAAGCGAGCATATGCATCTCCCCTATGCGTTGTTGCGTGGTGTCACTTCGTGGAAAATAGTACGGATGGATCATCATCTGAAATCGTGTAAACATAGAAAAAGGAAAGAGCAAGAATGATAATTTTTCTGCAGAATTTTTTACACTTTAGTTTGTCTTTAATCTCCCGTCTATACTGCTGACTAGTTTTCCGGATCGAGACAGATGATGCAAATTTTCCGTTAATTTTCAGAAATGACTGATGTCGAGGACGATGAGAACAATGAGAAGGAAAGTGTGGACAAGAATAAATCTGTGGCGCAAGATAATACGGTGACAGAATCCTACAATTTCGCTCAAAATTATATTGAAGATGCTGAACACCATTTGTGGTGTGAAATTACCTTTGCAGTGAGTATAAACTCCCATTGCTAAATTTAAAACATTTTGACAAGGTATTAACCTACTTATAACGTCATTTAGAATCTTCAAAAAATCCTGATATCCGGAGCAATTCTCTCCAGTTTGCAAATTAGCAAGTGACCGGTAATGCAGATTTGTAGCATTATATGGATGCCCTTATAAAACTTTTTTTTAGCTTCCACTGAACTATAAAAAACTAGCTTTGACTGGAATACTCAAAGATGTTGCGAGAAAGTCAGTAGTATGGGAAACACCACAAATAAAAAGAGCAATTACTTATATGAAAGATGAAAAACTAATGCTGAGGACTGATGGAATCAATATAATAGTAAGTAATGAATCAAAATTAATTTGTTTATGTTCTATATGATACGATAGAATGGTAAAATTAACTAGCGTTTGTTGTAGGAAATGTTTAAGTACCACAATTTATTAGATCTACACAGATTGTATTGTAACGACATACACAAAGTTGCCGAGACCTATGGCATAGAAGCTGCTTCAAAATGCATTGTAAAGGTAATACTGATTTATGAAAAGTAATACTATGTTATCTGAACTTTTACACAATAGTATTTTAAGTTTTTGTAGGATCTAGGCAAATTTATTTCTTTCTGATTTTGGAATATCTAACGTTTTCGCTTTTATAACCGTCGGGATTTGTTCCAGATATCTGAAAATTACTGTGCAATATAACCAACACAAATTAAAATATGGAGTGTTGAATTCTGAAACGTTTAATAATACTTAAAATGAAAAATACATGAAACATTTCGATTAAAAATTAATAGTAGTATGACAACAAGCAAAAATGTCAAATTTTTGATCCTCCGGTTGAATTTACAGAGACAATAATTGAAAAAAGTTTCATTTTTTGCAGGAAGTTAAAGATGTATTCAATGTGTATGGTATCAAAGTCGACCCAAGACATCTTTCTCTGATAGCAGACTACATGACCTATAATGGTAGTTTTGAGCCTTTGAATCGAAAAGGCATGGAAAGCAGTGCATCTCCTCTACAACAAATATCATTCGAATCGTCGTTGATGTTTTTGAAAAATGCAACCCTCAGAGGTAATAGTCACTAATAATGTATCGCCACGAGATCTCTCACAATTTGAAGAATGCTGTAGAAACGGTTTATTTTGTTCAAATATACTATAGTAATGGTAAAATTATTGGACTATTTTTATATTTATTCTTTACCACAAAGCCGAGTGTTACAGTGTTTATTTTGTGGTTTCCTTCAGTTATTTATCCGTTATAACAGGACAAAGATTCAAGGAAAACTAGAGTAAATGCATTTTTTTTTGAAAAATGTTGGTTTAGAATTTTGTTAAAAATGTAACATCAGCCATTGCCTTCATGTATCAATGAAAATTTATTAATTTCATGCTGATCCAAATAATAGTCCTATATTTGCGAGTGGAAACTTCAGTAATATTACTTGTTTTCAGGAAAGCAAGACGATTTGGAAAATCCTTCGAGTTCCTTGATGTTGGGAAAACCTTGTGCCATTGGAACTGGTGCTTTCAGACTAGTTCATAAAGTTCCAAACCTTTTGAGTGATAATTAGAATGTTTTAAATTTAAGGTTATCAAATAAAATCTATTATTACAGAAACGGCGTTTTCTTTAGTGATTTGCCTTTTGCAGCCAAAAACCTCATCTGTCATGTTTATCTATCTACCTCACAAGTACTCATGTATTAAAGGGTTGAAATGCTTATCAGAGAATAATTCTCAACAATTCTCAAAATCAATTTTATTATTAAATATAAATAATTTTTTGTTAACTGTACAAAAAATCCTACCTAAATACATACTCCATAAATGTAAAATTGAACCGAATAATAAAACTATTAGTTCTTCTTCGATTTTTCTTTGGCTAAATTCATGCTTTCTTGAAAGTACTGATTCGGGTGGTTGATTGTCGTTGAAGGTGCCTGTCCATGGACATATTCAAAGTATTTAGTACATGCAATCTGATAATGCCCATTTGTAACCAGATCCATAACAGAACTAACACCTGAAAAAGCATTCCGTTGTTGAATCAGGATGTGACTTATCAACATGCCTATAGATTACAATCTGTAATGCCTAAAAAAGTGTGCTCTGGAGCTCTCTGACCAAAGGCGTCATATGTAGTAGTAGTAGTAATGGGGAGGCAAAGCCTGGCAAGTAGGCCCTTTTTGCCGACCCCGAGGACCATCACTAAAACTAGGGCAGTAGTAGTATCGAACCTTCCGGACCTTTTAATAAAATCATGATGTCCGACAATTCCGCTGCGTAGCTCTGTTCCCTGTCAACCTCTGTTGTGTCGAACAGCCCAGCCCTAAGGCCGCAGTAAACAGTACATTCACCCAGGAAGTGGAACGAGGTCTCGTCCTCCTCCCAGCACTTCTGAGAGATTGGGTCTTTGACCAATCCTATGAGTGACAAGTGTTTAATCTACAGTGATCCTACCAACAAGTGAAGTAAATCCCACCTCCGGTTAAATAGCCAAAACTCCCTATGTTTGCTGAGGCCTGCTATGAACCTCTGGGACTGCCTGCTCTCCAACCATGCTTTCGCCAGTTCGTTATATGCCCAATCATCTAGGGCATTACTAACCTGGCCTCTGCTAAGAGCCAGCAAGGGTTTGGGACCAATGCCTGTGCCCCTTGCACTCATCCGCGCCAATCACTCTGCTTTCTCGTTACCTAGCATCATATGACTATGTGGTATTTGTTTAGAAGGTTGGCAGTATTTTTATGTCTGAGAAAATGTCAAAAACCGATCCCACATAATATAGATCCATAGCATTAGCAAACTGATGGGCAAGCTGATCAATCGCGAGTTCAGAGTAAGGATTTGTATCTTAACATTCAACCTTCCTTTGTCCCTTGCCGTTCAGATACGCTGAAAAATACCGGGTACAAGCATGTACACGATTCTGGTGAAAAGCTTGTAACATGTATTCAGAAATGGTATTGCCCTGTAGTTCTAGGGATCAGACAAATTACCAGTCTTCGGGAAATAGCTAAGAACGGTAAAAGGAAAGAAGTCAAATTAAAGAGAGCATGGGCCCATTCTACTTGGTAAAAATTATCAGATGGATGGCATAGGTTTAGATCCTCTACTATCCACAATAATAGATTTACACCAAGAATTTGCTTACCTTCTGCACCTATTCCATGTTCCACCAATTTCTGTTTCACTACTGATGCATCCCAGTGCTTAAAAGGACATCCATGGTGCTCTCCAGGCCCTACACTATCTGTGATTATTTTGACACAGCTGTAAGGTGAATAGTTCGTCATGTTACCCACTTTGCCAAACGAATGTTTGATGTTGTATGAATATTGTTTCTCAAATTTGTCGAGATCCATTTTCTTGGTAAGTTCTTGCCGCCAGAAATCCATAGCATCCTCGTAAGACAGACCTGAAAAATATGAACTGATTGATTTTCACTATTCATACAAGGTATGATATATTTTTATTCTTCATTAATGTAAGTATAAATTATAGAAATCAGTAAGACTATATACCTATAGCTTTCAAAAACAGTCCATAAGCGAGACGCCCCTTATGTTTTAAATGATGTTGGGATCTGAGTACCTCATGTAACTGCCTCATACAAAGAGGATAATGTTTTTTTGAGTAAGCATCCAAAAGGGCAGGATCAACATGTTCAGTGTCACCTTCATCCACATATGACTTTCCAGTATACATGTTGTGTAGATTGGACAATAAGGAATTTATCCTATCATCATCCATATATGGGAGTCTGTGATTGTAAATCTAAAAAAGTCATTTATTCATATATTCAGGGCACTTAAAAATTAATCTGGCACTCTTTCCAAAAAAAATGAAGCAGTTTTATATTTATGCCTCATTATGGCTGTTAAAGGAGATTTGAGTTGATAATGAGTACTTCTCATTTACTACTATTTAAGAGACCATTCTTTCACTTTTACTGAGGTGATGGAAGTATTTTAAAGCCACTCAATGAAAGAATCCTCATATTTTATATATTATTTGCTAAATATAAATACCTCATCTATTTTACTTCCACAATTATTTCCAACCACTTTCCGCTTAAAGGTTAATAAAAAATGCTGCAAAGGAATAATAAAATAGGATTCTTTCATCTAGTAGTTTTCAAAAATTTTCAATTACATCAGTCTTCTTTCAGCAGTCACATGAAAAAATGTCAATTCATTATTACAAATGATTAATAAAGGATTACACAGTCACTTGACCTACCTCAGTTAGCCAAGATAAGATACAACTTATATGGTTATGAATATTGAAATTATATATATTTTTCTTTCACTGAAACTCTTGTTCTAATGATTTGTACTTACATTCAATGCTTCACTGAGTTTTGCCCTAAATTTTGATTGTACACAAACCACAAGATCTTGTGTAGGAATATAAGCATACCCTTTTGATAGATGGACCCTTCTGCTTTTAACTAATGGTAAAACATCAGTGAATGGAACTCTGTAAAAATCTATTGTATCAACAGATACATCTGTAATACCTGAAACAATTTACTGCTATTTAAAAAGGCATATTTTGAGTTCTTCAAGTGGGTGCAATTGAGTGAAACTTGTACAGCTCAGGAAAAAAATGCTCACTTAGGCAGTTGTTTGTTATAAATAGACCTGATCCAGAGTCTAATTTTTTAATTTATGTACAATAGCCTCAGAAAAATTTGATGCAAAAATCATATCACTACTGGAAATACTGTGTTGCTTTTAGCAGAGTTGTGTGGTATATTGAGGAAGAATCTCTCAAAATAATTATGTTAAATCAGTAAACAAATTCTCCGAATACTGAAAATCTTTCATTGAACATTTTTGGATTAGTAGAGAATATCTCAAGGTGATTGCTTTATCATCATCAAGATATAATGCAAAATATAATTATTCTATAATATTATGAATGAATATGAGAAATAGTTTGGGAAATCTGGTAAAAGCAATTAGATGTTGTTATGATATATAAATGAATTGTATGGTTGCAATCTCTAACAGTGTTTCTGGTGGCAAGTTCAGTAAAAGTTATGCCTTTACACAATAAAACATAGGCAACTACTGTAGAAGTACTGCCACATTATATTTTTTGGATCTGTGACTATGTAGCACAAAAATACTTTATTAACCTGGTGTAGACATGATGAGTTCATTCTTTTTCATACTCTTCTCTTCAGATGAAATTGGCCTATATAATAAATTATTGATTTTTAAAAGATCTGATACTCCTTGTGGAGTCTGGGCAAGGAATTTTATTTTAAACCAGTCCATTTCTTTACTGATATACCATCTCCTTAGATCTTCTGAACGACAGTAAGCCAATCTCAAGATAAAATGTGAAATATGATCAGCCCTTCTCGCTTGATAATCCTGTTCACTGATGCTAGAATTTGAATAATAACAATAAATATACATGTTCCTAGATGAATACTTATTATTTTCTTAGGCCTACCCATTATATCCACTCATCAATCTGATATATTTTTTCAGTCCAATTTTAGACAAATCCTCTCTGATGGTTTTCTTCCATTCATCACTGTATGGTTTCGATCCTTTCAATGAGGCTTGTTCTATTATCCTGAGAAGCTGAAGCCTTTCTAAAGCCAATTCTTCAAATTCTGCTAACTGTATTGTATTACTTGGTGGAATAGTGTACATATTTACATCATGTGGATAGCTATTGCTTTCTGGATCTTTCACAATTTTCCTGATTTTCCTCCTTCCTGCCGTTGTATCCATTACTATATACCGTTTTAGATTCAAAATGCTAATACAAATTAGGCTGGATTGTTAGAGATTAGGATTACTAGTAAATATTTTCAATATTCATGAGACAATTATTCCTAAATTCTCACCGATTTTCTAATAACCTGTATGTTTAAAGTGTTTTCGCGCCACTTTTGATGTCAGAATCAGAATCACAGACACAGAGAATAAAGAATGATTGCTGATAAATTCGAATCGTGATGAGAATGTTGAGTCTACTAGTTATTTATAACCTATAAATTAATACACCATTTCTGCCTGTATGTGCCGCTGCTACGTATGGATATGATATAAAACTGCCAGTTTCACATTCGATTAGGAAACCATTGGCTAGAATGCTCTTTGGTTTGAAGAATAGGATGTTCGATATCAGTGAGCGTGACTAACCCCATCACTATATAGAACATGTGTTTTGCACGATACTCTTGCACAATTGCACATACACCTGCATCATACCTGGATGCAAACATGCACCTACAAACATACAATCACACAGGAACTCTTACATTGGGCAGTTTCGTAGAAACTATCGAATCCGTTTTTTAAAATCTTGAATATCTGATATTTTTTTCAAAGATTTACATTATCATCTAAATATCCCACTATTGTTTAACTATGTGAGCCATTTTGTTTCTACGAAAAATGTAGAAATCAGTGGATACGAGCTTGGAGTTTTGGATTGGTGGAATTAGTCTGATAGTGATAGGTGAACATTGTAACCTGGAGAGTATTTTCAACATGTAATTGGAAAACATAATTATAGCTTGAATCATTCTACTTATGATATTATTTCCCTTTTATTGAGTATATTAAGTTTCCTGTGGATACATTTGAGATTGTACTGAGACAAAGACTTTTGTGATAAACGTATTTCGTCATCCAATGCATAGGTACATACACTTATCACTCTTATCAGTCTTGATTCATTAGCAGTGACGTCATACGGCGATGTCAGCCGCCGATCGGCATGTTCTGTGGGCTTATCGGTTTATGTAGATCCTGTTGTATTGCTACATTTTGGCTGCCACTGGCATACAGATATAGAAAATCAAAATAAAGAAAATGTTTTCCTGCTTGATGAATGAAAAAGGTTGATTGTGCAAAATTTCTATCACATTGGAGTCAATTGCTTTGTTATGGTTATTCAATAATTTGCAAATAGGCAAATACTACGTTACGCTGGTACGAAGGCATAGAAGGTAATTTTCATTTACTATTTTTGAATTTTTTGTGAATTTAATTGTACTTTGTTGTATACTGTTTATAATACTGCGTATTTGTATCACAAAAATCATTAATTTACTTGATTTCTTCAGTTATTATTACATAACTTTCTGAAATATATTTTCGGATTGATCGACATTTGAGACATAACCTATGACATAACCTTGTTTTTGACAGGGAGTCAGGGATGTACTAGCGACTGTAGACAGCCCAATCTGAATACCTACCTTACATTTTTATGATACAAAAAGTAGTGATATACTGATACATTGATATTTTAGATTACTGGTTCTCATTTTGGTGATCAAATTGTGGGCGTTCAAGTGAATTTTTATAGTCAAAAGAAATTATGGACCTAGCCAACCTAGTGTGTTATCTATTATATATCGCTCTTTTTCATATATTTTTTACCTTTATTTCATATTGTTTTGATTTAAAATAGTTATATATTTTCCGATATGAATTAACATTACAATGAATACCGTTTATAACTGAGGAATTTTAGTTCCTATTCATTGTTGTTTCTTCCGTCATAATTTATAAAAACATTGTCTTTTTAGTGTTGCTGAAAAGAAATGTTATTTGATAACATTATTCATACAGCGCGTTTGATCTATCTATAGTGTCTAGTACTAAGTACGTCTACCTTGTACCTTGGTATCATTTTTGATAAGGAGATGACCTTCAGACACACTGTATTTTGAATATCAAGTTTTCCTTGGCATTAGTTAACTTTCCTCAACCATTTTTTATTACACGGTTCAACAGTTTTTTGAATGAATGTAATGAACACGTCTACTATACTCTATTTTCGAATGATTGGAACACAGCCACACACAAAAATCTGGCTAAGGGATCAGATCATGTTTGCTATACTCATGATTTTGTGTCGCTGAATTCGATTCCGAGGTCCTTTTAACCCTATTACGTCAGGGTTTTGCCATATCCTAAAACAAACAAATAATTGAATCTTTTTATTTGTCTCATCACAGGTTTATCATTGGGTCCAGTTTTTTTTAGAATACGTATGGTGGGCGGACGTAACAGCTTTGTAACATTTTCGATTGCGGCATGTCTGAAAATTGTCTTGGTCAAATCAGGCTCAATCGATATGAAATGCTAATATTGGGAACATCCTCTTAGAACATTTCCTGCTGTGAGTCAAGCGCGGTCAGATATTTTTAATGATTCAAAGCCTGTATCAATTTTTCTAGATACGAGCAACAAGCGCAGTTGAAAGAATAACGGTTTTCACAGGAGTGTTGTTATAGCAGTTGCGTTTGAGATCGCTTGAGAGGCTTCCTAAATAAATTTGGGCGGCTGTTGGGTAAGCAAAATATATCTGGTTCGAATCCCGCGGTTGGTCAGGTTTTTGTCTAAACTGTTGTATGCGATCCATACCTGAGAAGTGCAGAAAAATATACCCAGCATCTATAAACCTGTGACTCATGCTCTACATCATGTCCAGGGTTATGGAGAGCTTCTGAAGCACCTGGACAACAACAACGTCATCAATGTACGCCAATATGGCTACATACGAGTATGGCACGTGTCTACGTCACCCATATGTAGCTCCTTGTTTGTGATGGTGGATAGATCTTCTTCCGATTTATTTGCTATCCTTAGGAACATGTCCTTTCTCCAACGCTCTTCTTCTATACATCAAAGAATTGTTGGAAATAACATCCAATCCAATCTACAGTTTCATTGATATCACAACATCCTTATTTCCCACATTGGAACCGGGTAAACCACTAGCATCCCTAAAGGCGGGGCGGCATGTTGCCCAGATTGATCATGACATTGAAATAATTGTCAAATGGGGTTCAAGTTTAACCCACACATGACTTGAACAACTCACATGCTGGTCTGAGAGCCGTTTCCTGTCAGTCGGAACGTCAAGAAAGTTCCTCTAATAATATATTACAATTGCTGCTCAGAAAAAGTCTGATTATACAAAAAACTACATCGAATTTTGAGATTATTTTTACTGACACTGTAATATGTGAATGTCACATGGTTTTTGGAACACACCTCGAATATGCTGTAAAATACGGTTCTGATTATATAACGTGAGTCTCGACCTTCATAATATACTGGACGAGATTATCTTCGTTATCACCTCAACAATTATCCAATAATGCTATTAAATAAATTTCCGATCTTTGATTTTTTCTAATACTCCGCCAATTTTTCGTTCTCATTTCACACAATAAGTATTACCAGATTAGCAGATTAATTATTATCAGGAAGATAAAGTGATTAGGATTCCTATAGTATTAATTGACATAATTAAGCATACAATTAACACATATCGTCCCCGTTATATAATTCATTTTCGCCTGTCTGTCCACATATCATTCAGTCCTAAGCACCAGTTTATTTTAAAACCTGTAGTGTCAGACTTGTCAGCGGCAATTATAGGATCTGAATCGAAACTAGAATCGGGACCAATTCAACTATAATTAGTGTGTTTGGTATTATTTTAATCAGAAGCATTGATAAACGGCATGAACATTGACTTGATGTTTCTGTAGTGTAAAGTAATAATCGGTATTTAGAACAATAATTAAAAGCAAATATGGGTTTAGAGGAGAAACAAAGGCTTACCATGGACGATGGGTATGTAGTTACCATAAAGTGGTTTTGAAGTGTGTTTTAATGAGTGAATTGTCCCTCAATACTTGGTCAAACATATGTGTATTGAAAATTATTTCAATAGACAGGTTTTCATCCTTGGATATGTTTGCTAAACGAGTTATTGTATTTATATTAAGTGTGAGAGTCTAACATCATAGATCGAAACAAATTACTCGTGTATAATATTTGACGAAGTGTATTGCCCAGATATTTTAACTTTAATGCATATATGTACATTGTATCCTTTGTTCTTTGTTCATGTTCATGTGACTGCTGTTAATTTGTTCAGTTCGTGTTACAAGCGTGAGAGTACTGAATAATGTAAGTTCTTTAACTTATACTGTTGTTGTTTCCACGATTGAAACAGCTTTTTTAGAAGGTTATTTGAAATGATAAATTTAGTCTTTAATAGTGTTAGCTAAGAACTAAAGCAGAACACAATTGCCTATTTATAAAAATGTTAATTACGTCTTACAATGTCGTCCAACTTGTAAAAAATTGACCATTTTTTTATTTTCAAACGTGTGAACAATCATTGATGTCGAACAAGTATGGAGCATTACAAAATATAAAGGAGTCGAGGATTACCAGACAAACAGACAGACAGACCTCCGGAAACATTTGACATAGTTTTTCGTAATATAGGTATCTATATGTTATGAATATTAGCAAAAATATAACATCTCGAATCCGAGATTTTTTGAGATTATGATACTTTTCCCGCCTATTGGCGAGTAGAGTGACATTTCAAAGTAAAGATACATAGAAATATAATGAATTGTATGGATCAGAAAAGACTTCAAGAAAACAGCTGACCTCTATGTAATATGTGGATTATCTGGATGATTGCGAAATGTGCTTGAGAAATTACTTGATATCAGAACTGCTTCCAAAACAACACGTACAATAACATCTCTTATTTGCCAGACAGAACCTACAAGTAAAAAATATCCGTCAAGTAGGTTGACGCTGAGCTTCCCACGCAATGGTATAAGCTTAGAAATTAAGTTTTGGATCAGAAATAGGAACTGTTGATCTGGAATTCAATTCATAAGATATTGAGAAAGTTCAAATGTTTTATAATTTTCAAAAATTTCCATAATTATTTATTATATCAACTCATCTCCAAATGTGGGGACACCCATGGGCACCTTACGAAATCAAAGGTTCTAACAGCTGGACTGCCTTGAAGCAGCAAAATATGTCTCTTACGACATCTGTCAACAAGGGTGAACTGATTTACAACGACATCCCTTTTCTTCGTACACACTTTTACGATGTACTGTTATCTCGGCTCATTCACATCATAGAGGGCGACACTTGGCGATGAGTTGATGTTGTTGTCACACCCTTGAAATTAAGGTTTTAAAAAAATTCCATGTTTCCTCATATTTTTAAAATGCTTAAACTGAATCAAAAGTGCTGAAACCCGACCAAAAAAATCTTTAAAAACAATTGAAATTCTATGTCCAGAGCTATTCTGAACATACCTAATTTTTGAAGGCAAATGTGTAAATTATCGTTTATGTCCAATTAGAGAGAATTACTGCAGTCTGAGGTTTGAAAAATGATCCTTCAGAAGGTCTAAAAATTGAATTTCAGCATGATTTATTTTTTCAATTCTTGGATGATAACTCTCCCGCCAGTAAAGCGATTTTCAAAATCTACAGCTTTTTTGTCCTTGCCATTGAAGTAATTTAGTAAAATTCCATCAAAATCCAAAAAGTACTGTCCAAGTTATAGAAGGGTCAAGCACAGAGTACAGGCACATAGACCGACGGAAATGACTGATATATGGTTTTTCCTAATGTATATATATATATATATATATATATATATATATATATATATATATATATATATATATATCGTGAAACATCAAGAAAACAGAATTGGGTATCTCTAATTCGAAATTGTTCGCGATTAAAATACGTCTTCGGAAGTAAAATGGTAACAGGCAAACAGATAGACATGAAATATTTCAGATTTAGATATAAAATGACTTATCTTATGTATTATCTTAAATACTCAAATATAGGTCACAACACTTCTCTCACTTTTGGGTGAAAAATCAAAAACTACGCACTTACGGAAATCTGACAATAAGCTTCGAAATCAAATCGATAAAACATTCTCATGCGGGTGAATAGCTCCGTAAGTACAAAGTCTCATATATATAAATAATGCATATGTTTATATGTATATTTAATGAGTAATTTTGATAAGTAAATTGGATTATAGCAGCATTAACTGGGTATTTTTCTAATTCTCTAACAGCATTGATTCCGCGAGCTAATGCACTTTGAATCGCAGAAAAATTAATCTATTTATTATTCAGGGATCCATTCCAACTTTGTCGTTTATTGTTGCGTGAAATATGTTTATGACGTATACAGGGTGTTTAACAACCGTTATGACAAAATAAGTAGGTGGATCCTCGTGTAGAGTCAAGTAGATCGATTCAGTACTTTCTACGTATTTATGCTTTTATATATATGGTAGCGATGTGGAAAAAAGAATAAATCATAAGTAAACCTGGAGAAAACCTTATGTTGTATCTGTAGTTTTGGAGAACCTATAGTAGTAGATTCCTTAAAGCATATAAAACTGGGTCACAATCAACTGAGGAATCGGAAATACAAACATCGTTCAACTTTATTTGACTTTCCTCTTGAAATTGTCATCGTCTTTGTGTATTATAGGAACTTGCTCCCGTATCCCAAACGTGACTAAGTGCTATTTGGACGTTTCCTCTTTATTATTTAGTTACATTTTTTTGTGTTTGATTCGACACTTGATTGATCTATAAGACATACTAATATAACATTCGCCACACATCCAGAAGACGTTCTAGCATCTATATAATGTTGGCCCCGGTATTACTTCGTACTTCTTTAGACTTCGATACAGTCGCAGTCGTGGAATACTTAATCTACATATCCATATAAGAATGCGCGTTGTGTTGGCCAATATCTCTAGTTTACCGTTTAAGCGATACTGAGGAATGGTCGCATTAGTCTATAAATATATAACATAGATAGACGTTTCCTAAGTTTGCACTAGTTTTAGTTAACATTGGTAACAACTACTAATACTACACTATTGCATTTGATAATGAATAATTACAAAAGTGATGTTTAGCTCTAAAAAATAGCGTCAAGTAGGTTGACTCTGTATTTTACGTGCTGTGATATCAGTTTACTATATATTCGTTCATATGATCAATCCAGTTGAAGTGAGTTTTGGAAATATTGAAAAATCGGAATGGGATTTTTCAAGGTATTTCAGATTTCCCAATATTTTTTTATTTGGAGTGCAAAAGATAAACATACTTGACGCCATTTTTTGAGTTTAGATATTGTTGAGTAAAAGAACCGGTATAAATACTGTTCTTAATACCATATTTTATAGCAATATGAACTGTTTCACTCAGTATAAAGCCACATATCGCAAACTATCCATGAGGACAAGTAAATTGTTATTGTTAGTATATATATCATCCATCTTGATATCACTTATTTAGTTTTATCAACCACGGTAAACTCGGTTAATCTTCCTCGTAAACAACGATATCTGCTGTATAAAAAATATATATGGCACAAGTATCTTCAGATGATAGTGTATTGTCTCAACTTGATTACTTCAGTATAATATTATAGTTGTGGAAAGATGGACGATATGGACGATACCGAGCCACTGTTGGTGAAAAAACGATTTGACGATCGTAGAAGGTACTCAAATAATATTTATCGTTTAATCAGTATGAGCATTATTCGGATATATTGAACATCTGTCTCCAAATTATCGGTAGTTGCAGGATTTCCGCTTATCACTTATCTGATGTCTGTATTTGAACTAGCCTTGTGGATTTTTGAGTGTACCATAATGTTTCTATCTTCCTGATATTCATTATTTTCTTAATTTGTATTATTTTTATCTTATATTTTTAAATTTGGAGATTTTTCACTTTTTTCCGTGCGAAAAAAATTGTCTACGCCCAAAAATGATTGCTTGATATTTTCTTTGCTAACGACTTCGTCGGAATGCATGACCCCACAGCGTATCACTCACCATATTTCATCATAATCTATGTGCAGAGATTATTGATATTATGCGGATACAATTATGCCAATGGACAGACAGGCATTTTTATTTATCTAGACATCGTCGAATGTTAAAAAAATTCTGTAATTTTCGCGATATGCGTAGGGGTGAAAGAGCTAACAGTTAATGATTTTATAACTTGGTAAAACTCTATAATCGTGCAGATAAAATTGTTTAACTTGATTACAAGGTGTCACAAATAATAATTAATATATTTAATGTTTCCATTGTTTATTCTGTTATCGTTTTTTATATCTCTTATTTGTATATAACTTCTTCTACTTTATGTTCCTTGTCCAGTCTCCAAGACGTTGGCAATCATTCTTGCGAATTTTCCTTGATCCTGCGTAAGTTTGTGTAGTCGCGAATGTTTGTAAGCCATGCTATCTTGCCTTTAAATATTAGTACCAAGATACTATACTAGCTAGCGCGTTAGAATGTGACCTAAATAGAAGTTTTTTCTCTCATTTTATGGTTAAGAGTTCTCGAATAGAGTTCGCCCTTTGTAAATCTTCTTCATTTGATCATTTTACAACCTATAGTATTCTTCTATGAATCCATATCTCTAGGGCTTCTAGCCGATTTATTGTCGCATTTATATTGATGTTTTAATTGCAGATATAACTCATTAGTAATTTGGATATTCTGTGATTTGTATATGATAAATTAATAATAATTTGAATCAATTCAGACAGTCCGACTATGATTTAAATATTGAATCAAAACGTTTCACACAAAAACAGATTTATTTATGAAACCTGTTCAAATTACACAACTTTATCTGAACCTTATATCTGTTTTGTATTTCTGTATACCATTTTATTAAAGATTTTTATCGTTTTTTAGAACTATTGATCTACTTGAACCAAGTATTTTCAATTTTAATCAATACTTGAAGTAATTTTTGGATACAGTGGAAGTTTGTTCCAATGGACCAATAGTTCCAAAATACGACACATATTTATTTTTAAACTAAAACCATCACGTGATAAGTACAACGTTAGCATATAGTCGGCACCTTTTTCTTGACTAATATTCGCGTTTTGTTGTTGGTTTATATACGTAAATCAGACCTTTGCCATAACCCCATGAAAAATTATCAAATGGATTCAGATCAGGGCTGCGTAGAGGCGATGGAGTATGTCCTCTGCTGCCTTTAATTGCTCTTCTTTCAGCTGCCTTGAAAGCCGTTTCAAATGTGTGTGATCTGGTTTCTGTAGATTACAAAATATAATAAATTAAGTAAACCGAAATGTCGTCC
This sequence comes from Bruchidius siliquastri, assembly GCA_949316355.1. Taxonomy (NCBI): domain Eukaryota; kingdom Metazoa; phylum Arthropoda; class Insecta; order Coleoptera; family Chrysomelidae; genus Bruchidius; species Bruchidius siliquastri. Next base: position 35,565,625 of record OX438533.1, on the reverse strand, counting down.
TGAAACATATATTTTTTTACCAACAGTACGGTCATACTGCCATCTTCATTGATACCAACTACTTATAACACCGCTCCCCTCGTTTCTGGTATTGTTTTTTCCATCCCTCCATCCTGTCTGTGTGATTACTTGTTCAGCAGAAACACGTACGAGTATAGGTGAGGTAACCTATCATTTTTTCTGCTTATTACCATTCCCTTTATCGTGGGTTTTTCCAAGATTTTCCTTTATGGTTATAATAAATGTTAAAATGTAGATTATTCAAATATTCAGCGTTTTTATTTTTCCAGTATTATGAAACAAAATGACCATGGCAGAACAGCGTTACAAATTGAAAGGCCAGTCTACCAAATAGAAGAACTGAATAGAGACCATCTATACCAAAGACCTTCTGATACTTGTAAGTGTATGTTTTACTCGTAGTACACCAGGAACTCTCTGAAATGTATCTGTTAAAATCATCTTAAAGGAAATATGTTGCCCACCCACTACTCAAAAATATCTTCAATAATGAAATACACAATGATAAATAAGCGATTGTAGTACTTTATGTATCAACAAGATGTTATATGTTTTTGTATTACATTGTTTTATATGGCTTTTTATGGAAATACGACACAACGACTGCACTGTACTGTATATAGTATCTTTTAAGTCAGTTGAAGAACGTCGAATTGCCAGTGTTGCCGGCAACGATGATGTGCCCATGTCACGATGTTCACAGGGATTAGGATTGTTCCGAATGACTACGTGGTTTAGTTTGCGTTTGGATCTCGGTTAGTACCTCTACAAGATGGTATTGGCACAAGAAATCAAGCTGCAAGACTATTCATTGCATCGAGAGTTTGTTTGCAGATGAGCTTTGGAACAGATGCAAGGCGATACTGATTTTCATCCAATATTGGTCTTTTTGAATGAGACGCTGAAAGGCATGGCATGGCAAGCATTATCGTGGGATGTTGACTAGATTTTTCCTCCCGAAAATTGATGAAATCAATGCTGATGAGATTTTTTCTGAAAGATGCCTCACACAGCCAATGTTACGATCTATTTAATGCGCGAACAGTTGGGCGTGATTTAACACCATTCTATTATTTTATTTGGGATATGTTAAATTCATGGTTTATGACAACAAATCTACACCAGTTGCTGACCCCGAGTCTACGAAAAATTGGTCTGACCGTATACGCCAGTGCAAAAGAAGTTGCGGTCATTTGACTGATAGATATTTTGTTCAAAACATAAATGGAATGAAATTTACCATCAAATAAATCTAATCCGTACCATTTTTGGCCTAATTTGCTGTGTTTTATATCAATTTTAAATCCTCCTTCAAATCTGTCTTATTGGGGAACCCTTTATTTCGATACGTGTTGTGATGAGCATTCATGGTATAATATACATGCTGCAGGCGAACCGTCCTCAAAAAACTACAATGGACCAGTTAAATACTGGAGTATGTTTACGCCCAGCGTATAGTATTATTTGGCCTGGCTCGCCTCTACGGGATCGATAAGTACACGTGATCTAATATTTTTTTACGATTTTCGATCGACTTTGTAAGAAGTGTACCTACCGTATAAAGCGATGATTTTTATCTCTTGGGATTTATTGCACCTAAAGATATATGTTTTTAAAGACTATCATAAAAATACTATTATCAGATGCATGCTAAATACTTCAAAGTACATCCTTGAGAGATAATATATTACTAGAAGCAGTAAATTAATTTACATAGCTCATAAATTTGGTTTGGCATGATTCAAAACAATTGTGGCTGTTCCAGGTTTCCTCAAAATAATCCGTTTGTGTGTTCTAAGATTTATTATTGTTTGATGTAGTAATACATATATTATAACATTGTTATTCAGAGACTCACAATTATTTTAACTGATTGAGAAATGCTTATACTATTTAACCATATAAACAATATAATGCAGGGCCACGCTGTCACACGTGATCAAAGTTTCATTGATGAGGCACTGTTCAAAACAACTATTTATCTCAATGACTCGCAATTTCATTCATGTCTCCAAGACAAATCATTATCTACATCGTTTTGTATTCCGATTAATAAAATAAAGGTTTCAGATGAACAAATGAAATTATATTGCAGGAGCTATTTGGTAATTCACAGGCTCCTAACTTGCTGTATAGAGACAGACGAACTGACAGATATACTGACGGAAATGAGTGACATGTATTTTTTTGATGCAAGCATAAATAATTCAATAACGTATTTTCTCAACTTCGCTCATGCATGCAGAAGCGTTTTCTAAGTTTAAATTGTCTCCTAGCTATTTACCTTCCAACTTTCAGTTAAGCACAAATGCAGTGAACTATGCCGTTCTTATTGTGGAGTTGAGTGCATGAAAAAGACAATACCTTTGCTTCAATGGCTGCCGGAATACAGTTGGAAGAGGAGTTTCCTGGGAGATCTCATCAGTGGAATCACTGTCTCGATAATGCATATACCTCAGGTGAGACTAAGAAGTATTACAGAGTTTGTTTGGTCTGATTGACCAATATTGGATCAGAATAATTAATTTATACTGATTAACAGGAGCATTTCAGTGCTTCGCTGATTTCAGATGCTTGTTGTCAGAAAGGAATGCTATTTTTTTAAATAAAATTTAACAGCAAACTACCTGCACTATGACTTCAAGGGTAGCCCTTAGAGCAACAAAATCCAAAATATCATTATTAAGTTTTAGCTTATTTAAAAAGAAGGAAAAAAATAGTTTTTGGTTTTTAGTATGAAATTCTCTGGATAAATTGCGTTTAAACGGTTGTAGAAAATTGGAAAACCTACAAAATATTTTTTTATAGACCGCGAACGAGCGATTTTTCACCGCTTAAAAGTGATAAAAAAGTTTTTGTCATTTATAATATAAAGGTCAGTCTCTTTTCCAAATAATAGTTTATAATCTTAATTTTTTTAGAACGGTGAAAATTATCTCATTGGGATTTAATGCATAATTGAAGTATATACATTCTACGGCCGTATCAGAGACGTATACAAGGGGGTGGGGGGTAATAGGGGGTAATTTTTGACAAAAAATGTATTTATCCCAAGGAATGAGCGGTTCATATCTAAATTTGAATAAAGAAATCTTTATAAAAATGTACAGGTATTGTTAATTCGGTATATATTCCTATACATTGCGTTTCGAATGATACAAGATACATTTCTATTTTAGCATATTTTGTGCACTGATTTCCGTTTTGAAATCAAAATAAATTTTCACAAACCATGAGTCGGGTATTTGGTTTGATTGTGCATCCATCGAAATTGTATTTCATCTTCCTCAAAATGCCAAAGATTCTATTATTTCACTTGCTGTCCATCTCCCCTTTCTTGGTTATAATACTAATGACATATCCCTTTCTGTTGCCTCAACTACCTCGAGGGAGGTATTACAAAAATGCTAAAAGCATACACAAAATCCATGCCCTGCTGCTCCCCCAAAACTGTGGACAGATTTCAATTTATTATTAATAAGAGAAATAGTATAAACTATAATCTGTACATTATTCTAAAAATGTCTCGATTGTAGTATGACAATTTACTGTGGTTGTCTTTTTAGGGAATGGCATATGCCTTATTAGGAAATGTACCACCCATAGTCGGGATATACATGGCGTTTTTTCCTGTCCTCGTGTATGTTATATTCGGTACATCCAGACATGTTTCAATGGGTAAGTTTAGTCCTGCTGATTTGAATAAGCTCATTTAATGGACATTCTACGACGTTACACGTTATCCTGTTCTGTAAAGTTTATAGTTTGAAAGTTTGTCAATTTTTAATATTCGAAAAAGATTGTAGTTTTCGAATATTTGTAATATTTATCAGATTTGATTCCACGATAAAAAAATACAATATGATTCATATATCAATTTCCAAATTGCCTGGGAGGTATATTGTTAATCGACATGACGCACTTGTTTTTAAGGAACATTCGCAATCGTATGTTTGATGACGGGTAAAGTAGTGGCTCAACACAGCACCGTGGAAGTGCTACAAGATGGGTCTATTAGGCCACTAACTGAGGAAAATGATCCATCTCAAGCCTCGTATACTAACATACAAGTTGCGACGACAGTCACGTTCACTGTGGCTCTAATAGAGGTTAGTACGTTAAAATATTTCCTATATAGTGAACAAAATATTTTAAAATACCTAGGAGTGAAGCTGATGTGATAATAAAAAAAATAAGAAAGGAGATAAGTCGATTTGGCTTATGAGGATGCATATCATTATTGAAAGTGATTGGCTCATGTTAGGAGCACCTGTACTGCATTATTTTTTATTATTTAGGCAGTTTCAGCTGGGTCTGCTGAGGCAGAGTTACCATTTCATGATTATACGTATTAATCTCGATATAATATAATTCGAGGGGGTAGTACAGTGCATCCATCTTAATATAATTCAACTTTTAACGTTATTGCAACACTAATTTATTTAAACTGATAACACAATAACTTACACAGTAATTTATATCCACGATTACTGCTTCATCACTGTTTGACGTCTAAAAACTGACTGACTATAATTTGAATTCGACAGTTCATTATTATAATGGATTCTATCTTCAAACATTGAAGCAAAAAACATACTGTTACAAATTTAGGACATTCGCAGTTCGGATTATCAAAATTCTCATCAAATCTGTATAGTTAAGTCAGAAAATTGCATATATTTCATCATTATCATTGGGCGCAATCGTCGGATAATTTCCTATCAAAAGGGCTTCTATAACTCAGTATATCTAATCTTTGACAAATTATTCATTGCAAGTTTTAAGTAAGCGCGGTCATCACGAAAAATGTCGAATTCGAGATATTGTGTTTTCTTGTTGTTTAATGGCATAATACCAGTTCCGTCGGTCTGTCTGTACTCTGTTCGGTAATCCTTGAGGTATCAATCGAAAATACGCTGTAAAAGCAAACCGCATTAGAAAATACTAACTGAGCTATTTTTTGGGGGTTTCACTTTTGAATATAGTATGCCGGCTCCTGGCCTGTATGAACTTTATGCCAAAGTTGATATTGAATAATGTACGATGAGTTGTCATTAAAAAATATTAATTTAGTTTTGTCAGGCATTCAACATACTATACATATATTCTATGTTCTGCTGCAGTTGACTATGTATCTTTTAAGACTTGGCGTAGTGTCACAGCTACTCTCTGATACCCTAGTGAATGGGTTTACGTGTGCCGCTGCTTTCCACGTCGTTGCTTCGCAGGTAAAGGACCTGTTGGGTCTTCCTATCCAGAAGAGGAGGGGGAATTTCAGTTTTATATTCGTAAGTGCCACAAGGTTCATATACATATCTCTATGTTAGAGGCAAAACTTCATTTCCAATCATTGCGTAAAAGTGCTTCACTTTCTCATCTGCAAGAAGTAGAGATGAAAGATGGTTTGGTGGGAGTGTTCTTTCCATTGGAGTGCAAAGTAGCGAAAAGAGTTTTTAATTTATCGGTTTGATCTTAAAAAAGTAGCCAGTTAAACCTTTACCAGTGGCAAGGCACTTTTAATTTAATTTTTATAATTTGTATGTGACTGCCGTTTCAAGGCTGTCCAAGTGCTAGCACCTTGACTTCATAAGTTGCCAATGGGCAGCGCCATAGTGCGCGACGCTTGGAGATGAGTGTTGATGTTGCTATCAACACCTTATATGCCACCCAATTGCTCTCTACAGTTAGACCGCGAGACTATACTGACGAGTCTAGGCTAAAGACGAAGCATTCTCGACAATAGCAGATCTAGTGCATCGTGGAGAATATACACTTAGAATTCGTTTATTTTCTTAAAGACAGACGAAGATTCTAGTCAGAATAAGAAGCACAGACGTGTAATAGTCAATTCTAATAAACTTTATTTTTAGACAATGTACGATAGTGTCTTGGCGATACCGAAAGCAAACGTTGCCGCTGTAACAGTGTCTGTAGTGGCTGTTACATTGATATCGTTGAACAACGAGCTTTTCAAGGTATGCTGTTGATAATTTAAAACTATGGCAGCTCTATATCTGTTCTAATTTTTTTTTTAGCCATGGTTAGCGAAAAAAACCAGAATGCCTTTTCCTATAGAATTAGTAGCGGTTGGCTTGGGAACATTAGTGAGTACTTTAATGGATTTCAATGGAACCTACCAAATGGCAATCGTCGGTTTCATTCCTACCGGGTAAGTTAAATTATTTGCTGATTAAGATTAATGATAATGGGTCAAAGTAAATAGAGAATTCAGGATGGGGCCTGTACATGGTTTGCATTGAAGGCTTAGTTTTTATCCCCGATATTGGTATACTAGCATAACGGATTCTGTTTGTGATTAACGTACTCTCTAGTGACAGTGTCATTTGGAACTGTTTTTTTAAACATTCATACATTGTATATATTCCAGTAAGAATATTTTTATTTTACAACTTCCCGTTTGATATGCTATCTTCCATTGTCACCAGGTCATATGGCCAACAAGGTCCTTGTGCTGCTATCGAGTGGCGCCTGGACACGCGATTGTGGTCGGGGGTGATGACTCACACAGCTGGAGTCATCACCACCGTAGGCGTCAACCGGTAGTACAACAAGCATCGGAAGTAACATTTGAAGATGAATATCGTACATTTAAAACACCAAGATTTATCTTGGGATTCATTATGACTGATTATTATATAATAGATAATGACTATTGGTCTATCATACATGAAAAGAGTTTTATTTTAGATTACCTAAGCCGGAGTTACCAGCTTTCGATCTAATTCCAACGATATTTCTGGACTCTTTCATCATCACGATGGTTTCTTATAGCATCACGATGTCTATGGCGTTGATTTTTGCAAGAAAATTAACGTACGAAATTGATGCTAATCAAGAGCTCCTCGCTCTAGTAAGTTGTGTTTTTTTATAATAACCAAGTAGATTGAGGCGGTTAAAATCAAATCGAAACGCACCACAAAAAAACAATTGATTTTAGTAATTCCGGTTAAATTAGACAAGTATGTTTATTTAATGGCACTGATGTTTCTTTCAGGGATTATCCAATACAGTTGGAGCATTTTTCTCATCTTTACCAGTGACTGCTTCACTTTCGAGATCAATGATACAAGAAGCTGTTGGAGGTGTGACACAGATTGCCTCAGTCGTTTCTTGTTCTATACTGTTTGCTATCCTTTTATGGATTGGGCCAGTCTTCCAAAATTTGCCTCGAGTAAGTATTCTTATTTTATAACGCTACAAATTTACAAACTAGTTTTTTGCATCATTTTTCCTGGTTATGTTGAAGTCTGATAATCTATGAAACGACACCTAGACGTCAATAGCAAAGTATTTTGTTACTTCGGAATGCTTGCACTTATATATGAGTACATAGCTAGTTTAGTTATTAAATCATATACTTCAAACAAAATAGAATAAACTTGCAATACATCGTTTAATTATTATTCAGACCTATTTAGAAAATAATTCATGTGATGAACAAAGATACTTTGTACATCACTTGTCAAGTTCAAGTCAAGCATATCATGAATTTATAGCCATTTTACAGAACGATAATTATATAATTTTTAGAGGTTGTATATCTGATTAAAAAAAACTATTCATGGTGACGTAAATGCAATTTTATTTTTCAGTGCATCCTTGCCAGCATCATTGTGGTAGCATTGAAAGGTATGTTGCTGCAATTCACACAACTCAAGAAATACTGGCAACTGAGTAGTTGGGATGGTGCTATATGGATAGTAACTTTCTTGACGACATTGTTGATACAAACCAGCTACGGCCTGGCAGTTGGAATTGCCATCTCCCTGTTGAGCGTTTTTGTACAAGGTCAAGCCCCATACACCTGTTTATTGGGAGTCATACCGAACACAGATCTGTATTTGGACATTAAGAGATACAAAGCGGTAAGTATAGTTTTAACAATATTAATCACAAGTCGAGACTAAGACATATATTCTGCTATTTTTTCATTGTCACACTCAGAGCAGGTTCTCATCAATCTAAGAAAAACAAAATAGCTGATCTACTTGTTACTGCGTGGTTTGCAGCTTCGTTAGCCTGTACATTTTATAAATGCTTTTTTGCAAGTTCGGATCTTTGGCTACTTGAGGAATGAGTTTCAACATATAGATATTTACATGAAGAAAAAATCTGTTGGTGAATGTCAGTACTATTTCTTAAGTAGTCGGAGAACATTCCAAGTGGTTTTGGACCTGTTATCTTGTGGGATCTTCATCCAGCTTTGGCAGTCATGCCTGATTATAGCCCGACGTTTTCTACTTTTGATTCATGACATTTTTTGGTACAGTAACTGTTAACCCAATTTCTATGCCGACAATAAAATTATGTAATTTAATCACTATAAATGTCGCTTTTACCGGGACATGATTTGATTTCATTCGAAAAACTAAAAGATTACAATGACGAATTTAAACAGCCAATTTGACTGTCTGATGATGTTTTAGGATGAAGCCGAAACGCTGAAATTACGACTTTTATTTATGAACCATTTAGGAATTTAACAATTTTATCCTAACAATTGGTGAGTGTCACCAAGTAAAAGTATCAACAATATACATAACCGTCCTATGTTTTGTGCGTGCGACTATGTACTTCCCCGCCAAAACGCTGGTCGAAACTGGTTTAGTGACGTTATACCGTGTTCCCACCACCTTTTGATTCACTTTACCCAACCCGAATAAGTTTGATTTGTGATGGGATAATCAGTTCAATAAATGCCATCGAAGGCATTGAGGTTCCCCACCATAACCCCATCCCCAAGTCACACCCACTAATGAAAATGATTTTTTTTCGAAGGCTCAGGAGATCGATGGAATAAAAATGAATGTTTGTCTTTAAGGCTCAAGAAATCGACGGAATAAAAATATTCCACTACTCGGGGGGCTTGAGCTTCGCGTCTCGGACCAGCTTCAAAGATCAGTTGTTCCGCAAAACGGACATAGACACGGGCGCCATCTTACGGAGACGGTCTCTGTTAGCGCAAAGAGGTACCGCTGCGGAAGAAGAAGAGCTGGTGACAAGGTGCATCATTTTGGACTTTTCCGCTGTTACGTTTGTGGATCCTGCTGGGGTTGCCAGTCTCAGGATGTTGCAGGCTGACTACGACAAATTAGGGATACAGATGTTTATCTCAGGATGTTCTGGTGAGTGTATATTGTTTTTATAACACTGATGTGAGTGTTGGACTGGAAGGAAAATACAATGTATGTATTCAAATTTTGTGAACGATCGGGTTTGTGTTGGATACCTTCGATATGAGCGAAAACCTTTTCAGAAATACAAAATAAAATAAAATTTTGAAACTAAACTGACTGATGTTCTACTGTCTAATCCCACCGTAGGGCGGGTTCACCGGGATTCTAAATACAAAGTAGTATATTTTCCGCTATTTATTATTTATTCGAATGGGATTTTTTTCTAACTATTATTGTTTTTTTAATAATGCGCATATTTAATTTGCAGGTCCAGTGTACGAGATCATCATGAAATGCGATGCTATAGAGAAAAAAGGTAGCCAATTCATGATATTCCACACAGTTCATGATGCGGTTTTGTACGCAAAAGCAAATATTTTTAGTGATAAAAAGAATGGATAGTGGAATACATAATTATACGCTCTCTATACGATCCCATGAGTTGGTAATAATTATAGTGCAATACTGACGCAGTTTTATCAAAATGGAGGAATAGCAATGTGCGAATATGAATAATTATCAAGTGCATTATAATGTTTCACTTCATTTGTACTTAAAAACAGATTTGTACCATATTTTTTTATTGAATTTTCATGAGTAGTATAATCTATTAGATTATTGTCTATTAGACAAAGAGAACTTGACAAAACAACTAATATGTGCAATAAGTGAAGCGAATCTGAACTTGTTATGATAAAAATGTTATTTTTCTATTAACGACAATTATTGTTGGAGTTGTTGAAGTTTTGTAACATAAGAATATATTTCGAAAAGTTCTTGATGTTGTTTCATTTTATCCAGTCCTTCCAAAGTGGGCAAAATATATATTTTAAATATTTTTCCTCAAGCCTTAGTTCATGATATAGATGCATGGCCGGAAGTAAAACCATCAGCTTTCATCGAGATGAGTGAGGGAGAGTGGGTAGGTATATTCATTGAAATATTTATTTAACTGAAAAACTAAAAATATTGAATCGGTTTTGCGATGCTTCTTACGCCATATCTTCTGTCGAATTTATTTATTCATTTTTTAAGATATATCCCCTCACAAAGGCAGAAAGCATATCGTACTCTAGAAGCACGGTGAGAAGATAGATAACGAAATCTTCTCACAGCGCTTCTGGAGCACAATAGATTGATTTTCTGACTCTGTGAGGAGGCTATGAAAAAACTAATAGATTTCAATCCTAATGCCAATTACACTGTTTGGCACGATGCGTATAATAAGTTATGAGCTACGAGTCCTAAATCAATCAGTGGTAATTATCTTAATTTATAATTAATCAGTATAAGGTGAGTTACGCTAAAACATTTCCCCCAAAGGCCTAATCGTCAGCTCCTGCACCTGAAATTAAATCGTTTATATCAGATTAAAAAAATTATCCACAGTGATTCATCGTCAGCAATTCTTTATCACATACGCTGAAAAATTAGTCTTAAAACACGGCAACTGATAATAGATTTAATCCAAAATTCTTTTTGATTGTTTTTCTCTTCTCATAAAAAGGTAATAATGACAGAATCTATAATTTTACATATGTATCGAATTCCTCGGCAGCCTTTATAGAAGCTAATTTTGCAATTATAATTTCGGTGAACTCAGCAGTCGAAACGTTAGTAAAGTTATTATACAATCACATGTGGTTTTAATTAACGGTCGGGTTTGTCTACTGATTTATTTGTTCCACAAACTTACATTGACATTTGGACCAGTAGATAACACGTACAGAACTGCTTGGGCAACGTCATCCGCTGATAATTTTGGCATAAAATCAATTGCTTCTCTGGTACCATCGTCTGGAAAACCGTTTTGGAATTCGGTACTCACAACTCCAGGACTGATGCTCTACAAACCAGATATGGTGTTATAGCAAATAGGAAGCAACCTGATGAACATAATTATACCATAAACGTTTCGAAATTCGGAAAAAACTTGGCCAGTGCGAGATTCGAACCACACACCTCCCGATTGCCGGTCGGACACTCTAGCCAACTGAGCTAACTGGGAAACTCAGTTTTGTCCGGGTTTCAAAACAGCTTGCACCTTGCGGAAAAAGCAAGTAATTGTGACGAACAGGAATAAGACTAATTTATATTGGTTTAAGGATTTCAGTTTAAGCATAATCAGCGTGGTCCCGTCATGCGGGGAATCAGTAGGATAAACTCGTCAGTTTTTGTAACATCCTCTCGGAAAAGAAGTCGACGGTGTTTGACGAAAGGTCACTATCCACAAAATAAGTTAAATTGAGATATATGAAATTAAATTTGAAGGTATTCCACATCAATACCATAATAAGAATTTTTTGAAAAAAATCCCGATCGCGAAATATTTATGTTTTAAACATTGTAAACGCGACAAACGTTCTCGCCCAAAACTGAGTTGGCATCGAATAAAAAAAATCAACATTGAAGACCTCTAGTTTCAGATAAAAATTGGGTGTTGAAAATAAAGATTCACAAATAAAACTCTCTTCCAGTGACTCGTTTCGATTTATATTTAAATCATCGTCGAACTGTCAGATTAAATATAAATCGAAACGCGTCACTGATAGAAAGTTTTATTCGTGAAATGTTGTCTTGAACACACAATTTTATACCTGAATGGATGGAAGAGCATCTATAATCTACGTGAATGGCCCCTAATTTGGTTTCACCTACTTTTGATTTAGTTTTTGTTGGTTTATATACCTATAAAAAATATTTCATAATTATGAGTTAATTTTATTAAATGTATTTTTTTAAATAGTCTTTTTTCCGTAATTTTTAATTTCAAGTAAAAACAAGAATATTTTTTGTGTAATAAGTAATCATAGTTTTGTTGTAAATTTCAAGATTTTTACTTACCTGTCTTGATTGGTTGAAAAAAAGAATGATCACAACCCGATTACTAGTTTAAAAGAAATGCGTGGGCCGACATAAATACACTCAAAAAATGTTGAATATTCGTTTGGAAGCCCTGATCCTGATAGCTCATCATATGTGAACATTTTGCAGTTCAAAAAATATTACATACATGAGTGTCGAATTTTTTCGAAACCGGTAAAAAATTGGAAATATTGTAGCAGTATATATTACCGTAACTTTGATCCCAGTATGAAAATGTAGCAACTCCTGTCTGAGACTTTCTGTAAGAGCAGTAACGGCGTGCTTCGAAGCAGGGTAAACGTTGAAGTTCGGCTGAGGCATGAATGGAACTTTATGCCCCAAGATGCTATTCATATGGATGATGTGTCCAGCAATTTTATTCGCTCTCATTATACGAACTGCCTCTCGAGTGCAGATACACAACGCCATCACGTTTACTTCCAGTACACGCCGCCATTCTTCTGTTGAACCATCTGGGAGAATTGAAATTATCAAAACAATAATATAACATTAACTCATCTCCATGTGTCGCCCTCTATGGGAATGCCCATTGGCAACTTACGAAGTCAAAGGTCCTAACACCCGGACCGCCTTGAAGTGGCAACAGATTTTAGGATCCTTGACTTCGTACGTTGCCAATGGGCATTCCCATAGAGGGCGACACATGGAGATGAGTTGATGTTGCTATCACACCCTTGACTGGGTTACGTATATACCAACCGATTGCTCTCTACAGTTGGACCGCCAGGATATACTGACGAGTCTAGGCTACAGAGGAAACATGCATGTCTATAGCAGGTCTGATGTATAGTAGAGAGCATACACTTGATAATATAACAATCACAAAACGTTTTTATTTCATAATACTCGTCGAAGTCCAGCTGGTAGCTCAATACAAACAGGCACATTTTGTTTGAGCTATTTATATGGTAATACTTTATATTAGGTTATGCTCTTTTTCACCCCCCTAGAATTGTTTTGTGTGCCGGCACTGAACTCCTTAGGTAATAATACAATTGAAACTGTCTAACCTATTACAATTTATAGCAATTTAACTCTTGCTTTGTAAGATTTCTGTTTGAATGAAAATATTTTAATTTAATTCCGAATAATCGCTAAATATACATTTAGCAAAAAAATTTATTTTTTGAAAAAACATGTATTTCAATAACAGTATTTAAAATGTTCGGCATAAAATTCTAAGAGTAACAGGGGTCATACCCAGTAAAAAACCACATAGAGGTTTTGACTGTTTTGACAACACTAATCTCTAGGCGTAGCGCACGGTGGCGCTGCCCATTGCCGTTGTAAAAATTCCTAACACTTGGACTGCCTTGAAGCGGTGATACCACTTACGACATCTGTCACTTGAAATTCCAGTTACATTATATTTAAAAAAATATTAAATAGCTCATAATCTATAAAAAAACAGAAAATATGACTTTTCGAGATTTTATATTCCAGAAATGGAGCAAAACATAGAAAATGTTAATATTAAATGGTCTCTAAATTTGGTAAAACATCACCTCCTTATTTGATCAGATGGGTAACAAAATATCCTGTATAATCTATATTTTACATAAATTTTGCATCCATGAGAAACAAGAATTCCGTTGATAATATTTACATTGAAAACATCTACCGCATTTATGTCATTCCTACCAATTAGATTTGTAGGCCTAGTAAGTCCAGCATTATTGATGAGTATGTGGACGGCTCCCACATTCCCGGTAATCCATTTGAATGCTCTCAGTATATCCTCTTCTCTTGTCACGTCACATCGGTATGGGTAAAGCTTTCCCGGAGCATCTGCCAAATTTTTTGAAAGCTCCTCAATTTTATCGATTCTCCTAGCTAATCCCACAACCTATAAATATACAGCTATAGTATGGAAATTAATTTCCAAGTATGGGGGGAGGATAAATTTCTTCTGACACACAGATAGAGCAATATCTACCCCCCATGATGTAGGACAGCATAGAAACCTTCTTCAAAGGTTGATACAGTTGTGACTATTTTGGTATACACGAATCACATGCCATCGATTTTCTATTCTTACCGCCAAAAGCTGCACGCAATATGTTTACGTATACAAGATCTTTTATACTTTTTGTCGGAAGCTTACACGAAACTCCGGGACCTTTTCCGGATTATGCTTTTCTATAGGAGACCTCTAGTTTAATATATGTATTATGTGTTTTGTCAGTTAATTAACAACAAATCATGGAGTTAGCGGTGCCTACAAAAAATATCAGATCATCACCAATCTAACTTGTTTTTGAATTTTTTTCGACTTTCTCGTGATTTATTTTTTAGAAGTAATAAAAAAATGGTGCCGAAAAATTGTGCTAATATACTCGTAGATAAACTTGTTATTACCGTCGCTTCTTAACGTCAAAAAACTTTCAGTGAGAATAAAGTTTTTGATAAAGTTATATTTTAATCGCTATGTGTGTTAAAAAGGCTACATACATGAATCCCTTTCTCCACCAGTGCTTTCGAAACAGCTGCTCCAATCCCAGCACTAGCTCCAGTTACAACAGCCACTTTGTTTTCCCATCTTTCCATTTCTCAATATTGTTGGGTAATGGGGTCAAGTAAGTTGATTCTGCAGTTGGAAATTTCAGATATCATTTTGATATGACATAAAAACAAAGATTGTTGAAGTTGATTATCGTTGAAACAAATGGAGTCTAGGTGATTGACTCGGTATTTTCTCAAAACGTGCGAAAATTATATTTTAAGCTTTTAAAATAGGTTCATCCACCACAGTGTTTCTAATGTGTTCTAAAGTTATTAGATCGTTAAATATATGCAGAAATTAACTTATATTTACGCCAGGTTCAGTTAACGTCTGAATCTGATACTATGGTTGTCTCTTTGGTACATGTTATATTTGTTACTCGATACTAATTAAAACCACAGGTAATTCAATATTAGTTTTACTAACGTTTAGGCTGCTGAGACAATTTTGGGGTAGAGTAAAATTCGTTTTTGTTCGTTATTGTGTCGCCAATCCACGGATTTTAAAAAATGAGTAGTTTATATATATATATTATTGCATCAATAGTATATATTACTACATTTTTCTGCTGCGAATGTGAAGGTGTAAATAATTACCTCAAGTATTACATAACTCATGCCTATCATACGATTTCCGACATTTGATACCAGTTTATAATTAAACCGATTCAATCCATGCAAATCTTGACGACCAACGTGTTTGCAGCAGATTACTATTATAAAAGGTTCACCAGAAAGATGTGAAAACTATTCATTTATTAAATAATTATATCTATTCAAAAATATATACATTCCTTTTTTAATTAGGTATTACAATACAGGAGCTTTAACTCCTGAAAATTATGCTGTAGCTGTTTATAATAGATAATTAGAAACCACATTTATTTGAGGAAAAAACTTTACTAACGTTTCGTTTGTACCTCTTTGAGGGAGACTGAATTTGCAGCCGAATTTTTGAGTATTTTTTCCTTCAGGCATATGCTGTTTGAATTATATGGTGGATAAAGTGCACTAAACTAGGACCTTACTGAAGGAAAACTACTTATTACTTACTTAATTAACTTAACTAACTCAATTATCTTTTGCAAATAGCGTGAGGTCAATTAAAATAATCTCTCATATTTTTACGCAGTTTGTGTATTGAAGACTTAGATGATAGATATTGCGCTATATTAAAGGTCGTATCTATAGTCGACCCTCATCGGCATTGAATTTGAGGCTCCCTTATAGCAAAAATGATTTTCACAGTCCGCGACCATTAAGGGGGCCTTAAGGGCCACGATTCGTTGATTGTCCCCCATTTTGCACTGTGCTACGGAACCCTTAAGGGTCTCTTCACAAAGGGCTCACCAAGGGTTGAGTTGTCACTATAATAGTGTTAGTGGAGTGGAGTAATGATTGCATAGTTTTCTCAGAGACCGACGAACATCGAAGTATTGAGACGAATGAAAAAAGGTGAAAAATTAATTATAGTATATAGATATACCAGTTACTTCATGACATAATGCTTGGGAGAATAGTCGGAAAGAGTTCATTAGGAAGAAGACATTCATAGCTGAAAAATCTACGTGATCTTTACAAATGCAATAATAACAATCTATTCAGATCTGCTGCATCAAAAACAAGAATTGCTTTAATGATTGCCAACCTCCACAACGCAGATGGTACTTGAAGGACAACCGTACTCCCATTAAGATTCCATAATGATTTCTATTTCATTATGGAGCTTAGATACAGCACTATCGTTCAAGATGATCTAAAAAATCTATTATGACGTGTTTTACAAAAATTGAAACATTATCCAAACCAAATTATTCAGATTTATTTTGGGTGTTTCACGTTCACGAGTGTAACTTGAAAACATACATTTTATTCAGTAAAATTCTTTGATTAATGATTTTTTCTAGTAATAATAGCAATACGAGTAGGAAAGCGTTAACGAACTCCAAGATACATTTTCATTCCATCTGGAACATTTAAAAGAGTGATCCGTGAATTAAGGTTGTATTGTTGAAAGTCTAAAACGTTACCTGTATTGAAGTAGTCACTTTTGCACTCTGCAAAGCACAACTGGATAAAAACCTCTCAAGCACGCAATGAATCCAACAAACAAAATTGCAAACTAACTGCGCAGTATCATTCCATGTATCTCCCTTTCAGTTTCTATGGTTATTCAATGTCGTTTGTTAGTTCGCTTGAAATCTCGTTCGTTTGGTATGTTTAAATCGATGTTTGCTCACTTTTTTGTACAATTACTCAATTATTCGCTAATTTAGTAACTAGGAGAAAGAAATATACAGGTGGATGGTGATGGTTTATACAGTTGTGACTTGAATTCTGTCACCCTATCCTTACTTTGTGAACCAATGCAATGCAAGTGTTTCCACAAGGATTTCGTACCTGTAGAAAAGAAAAATGTATTGTGCGGCCTGACTACGAATCAGATTCATGTGCCTCATAACTCTATTTATGTATTGCAATGACATATACCATTGTTTGGGTTGGTTGAAAGACGTTCTACCCTCTAAACCTTTGATCCTATTAATCTTCACTACTTGCTAGACATAGATGATTGTTTTCAGCCAACTAATACAAAAAAGATATGCAGTTTTCCCTCTTTGGATATACGTGTAACAATAAACGTGGGGATACAAAATGTTTATGCTCGAGAAATAAATAGAAGAAAACAAGTAATGCATTCTCAATGTTTTATTTCATTAATAAACTTCACCTACACAGATACCTTTATACATGACTAGTTAACAAAACAATACTATTACAACATAAAAAATAAATCTCAGTCAAACCTAATTATATTTTACAAAGTACCTATTATAGTTAAAAAAAGTACCAATAGATTCGAAAAGATGATGTTCAAGCTGTCTAGAATAGAGTTCATACAATTGTGAGATTATGTTCAAATGAAAAAATAGAAAAATTACAATACAATGCTTAACACGAAGGTTTTTCAATTCTCAGCAATTAATCAGAAATATTATAAAAAATGACAAATGTATCGTTACCAAAATCATACATAATGTCTTTCTCAAATCTTCTTCATTTAATCTGTTCATGTTCATGATAATATCTTGGGTCTATGTGAAACTATTGTTGCTGCTTTTTCGCCAACATGAGCGATTTATATCGATCTTTCCGAGGTTGTTTTAAGGAAACTAATGAACTCATTTACACGATCTTGATACAATCGTAGAGAAAAACTGAGGTAGATGAAAATTACTCTTTGGAATGTGGCTTCTACCTATCAATATGATAAAGTGTAATACCTATATACAATAAAACTTCATATTTACATCAATCTACATCAACATTTGAGCATATTAAATTAACCTATAAGGGTCTGACTCGAGATTCCGAGGCTACCCTGTGAACCCTAAGATTGGATCCAATATAAATAAAATTATACTACTGTTACATGATTTCAATAGAAAACATAAACTAAGTTTGTACCAATATCAAATGTTCAATTCTTTCAATTCTATCACAGCTGATTATTTCATTACCGAAAATTATTTTTATATTATATTATCAATTTTTAGCCGAAGTAAAACGGACAACAGACAAGCTTTTTGGTTAGAGGTGTTCTGTTTTTATAATTATGCTATTAGAAGTGTTATTAACAATTAATATGCTGCAAACATTCATGTAATATCATTTTCGTAATATGCAACTGGCTGTAGTACATTTAGGATCTTGGAAAAAATACCCACAACGCACCTTCCACTTGCCGGACTGACACTCTACTAATTGAGCTATACAGGTTCGTCTCTCAATCAATTCGAGTGTCGCTGAATTGCACGCGCAGTTCCCATTCAGTGACACAGGCAACATTTTTTTTGGAACAATTAGGATATCTGAGCGCGTTTTACTGACTGGCATTATTTTTCCGAAGCATGTACGCAAATTTGTATGTTGTCTCCATCTTGTGGATTAGCAATGAAATAACTGTATCGAAGTCTCCTGTTACATCTATGAAATAACTGGACTATTGCATCAAGCATTATGGAGGAATTGTATTTTTGAGTTAGATAACATTACATTCTGACAACTGCGTATTTTATGGGTTTCTGGAAAAATGTGATTCAGAACGTGGTACATTGAATTTGAATTGACAATAGCTTGATAAGTAAATGATAAGATCAGAAACATCTTTTCAATTAGCAATGGTCTCTGTTATACCCAGCAATTGCATAATACGATCACATACTACGAGAGTCCATACATACAAGAACTTTACAACTTTATTTCTAACTCCTGTGGTACATAGCTTGACACAATCTCAGCTGGAAATCTTTGTAAAGTAGTTTTCCTCCTAAGGGCACTCGACTAAGGAACATGCTCGGTGTCATCAAGCATAGGGCCTTCCCGTTCATGTGGAATCTCGATGGGGGCACTTCAGGTAGGTTGTGGACGGATGTGACGTAATTCAGCCAGTTCGCCACGTCCTCTCTGGTCCACTGCCGGGGATCTGGAAAGATCAAAAGAGGCGTCAAGTAGATCAACACAGTAGCTTATACGGTTTGGATATACTATGTACAGATCTTTGATGATCATTTCATCTCATATCAAAGGTTGGAAAAGTGGTTAGTTTCTGGAAAATTATTGCCGATCAAATTGCTTTAGAGTAGCTACGTTTGTTGCATTCCACAATTGTGTAACAGAGCTAATATATAATCCAATCTTAAATTCGGGTAGAAAAAAAGAGATAAATATAAAAATTTACCTTTTGGCAGGTTATCTTCTTCATAATCCGCAGGATGCCTATAAACTGGAACTCTTTCCCATTCTGTGGATAATCCATATCGTACCGGTGATTGAGCTGCTTGAAGAGCCATGGTGATATTTTTCCTATAGTAGCCTATTTTGGACGAGTATTGTTTCACCTGTAACAAAAATGTTATTCTAATGAAAATTGAACAGTTTGTCGATGATTCAAGATTCAATCTAAGATGCCAGAGGTGACTCGCTCAGTATCTGAGTCAGTCAGGTGCTGGTTGAGTGAATCATTGATATCGCCTTTTAATTACAGTGTGGTCTAATTTTTTTTGCATAGGTGGTATAATATTATTGATAAACTTGAAAGAGATTGTTATAATTATTATTTTAATATATTATTTTACCTATTTTGAGATATTGTAACCCAAAAGTGCAAACACCGCTATTTTGGCTGCTGAGGTAAAACGATATTATTATTTAAACAAAATTTTGAATATACGGATACGGCTTCGTCTGGCACTTCATGAAGATTACGAGTAGTTAAAATTCACAATTGGAGGTTACCAAGCCTCAGCTACGTAGTAAAATGATGGCAGTAGCTACATAAGAGCTGAAGACATAAATGCCAAATTGAACATCTTATCAATAAATAACACAATACATCAGAATTCTTTCCGTATGCAGTATCGTAGCTAGGGCAGGGCAACCGGGTTCCGCCCAGGGGCGCAAAATTTTTGGCTGAAAGGACGGGAAATATCATCAGTAGGGAGGTTTTTTTGCTCATCAGGTTTTCACAGTGGTGAATAATGGCTAAATTGACGCAAATCACGGAATTTGACCTTTTGCCTTAGGCGTCATAACTCGTAGCTAGGATACTGTTTCTTTTTTAACCCCCGCCCCAACCACAAAGAAGAAGAGACGAGAGTTGCCCCAGAAGGAGTAGCATAATATGAAAATGGAACAGGTTGCAAGACTAATTCTTAAAGTGCAGACGAAGAAGAAGGAGAAGGTACGGTTTCAAATCGTAGGAAATTTCATATAAATTCAGTGATCATACGATCCTCGGCTCACAATGTCTATGTATAAACATGACCTCGCAGTTTCTGCTGATAATCCCACGTGGACATTAAACACATGGCTCTGTTTGGTACGGAGCACCCTTACCGCTGCCTGCTGTGTTTAGGAAGGAAACCCCCTGAGCGGAACTGTTAGTCAAACATACCGTCCTTATCGACAATAACGGCTTTAGCACACTCTTGAAACTATTTAAAGTACGCCGATACCCCTTGGGTGTTTGTTTTTAAGGGTGAAACAGAACGGAAGTTCGGTATGGCAAGATGTCAAAGCAGTTCGTACGAAAGGGAATATAATTTATCAAAAGTATCTAATAATATCTTTACTGCTCGAAAACAGGGATGTATTGTTAGAAAAGGGCATCAAATAGGTATGTTTCCTGTGTATAATAAGCATGTTCAAATTCAAATTTTTGTGGCTTTTTGGACTAAAAATTAAGTGAATAATTTATTGTACTAGAGCTGTTGCTAAATTTATGTCTAGCTATTTATGGACAAATGACCAGGTAGATTGGAGCTATACTTCCCACACCATTGAAAAACCTAAAACTTTAATAATGTCAAAGATTCAAAATATTTTCGATTTTTCCAATCAACTAAAGTTCAATCAACTTCTTCAATAAACTATACTGCACGTGTTATACTTGACACCATTTTTCCAGAGGCTTGATAGAACTATGTAGTGCAGACCTCTGTTTACAAGTGGTGGCAAGTAAGGTAGAGAAACCCTCCCTATTTATGATTCCACAAAGAAACACTTTTTGGAAAATAATTTAATTTTTTACGATTTGGACAATTTTTTCCGCCTCTACCACTGTACCTATTTTCAAAAAATAGTTATAGAGGGGTCAAAGCTTACCGGACAGACAGACCGACGAAAGTGAATGACATGTTTTTTCGTGATGATGTCATGAAACATCAAGAAAGCATATCTAATTCGATTTTTTTTTCGCGATCACAGTGCTTTCCCACCTAAGTAAAGAGAATAAAAAAGCAGCTGAATTGTTGTAAGACTTCTTTTCATAGTCTTTTAACAGAAAAACAGCCGAACAAAGATGCATTTTATCTCATCGCTGATATATTCTCCACTCCATTCAGTTGATGCCCAAGACACATAAAAGTCACATTTTTTCATTTTCGGCTCCTTTCATCCTATCACAAACTCCACACGTTATAAACAACGTTTTCCAGAAACGATAAATCCGGTGCCAAATGCCACATGCCCAATTTCCGTTTAACAAGAACACTTTATGTCTTTCAAGGAAGATATCTTCCAGAAAAAGATCTCATTGGGTGGCAGATGAGCGCTTATCCTATTTCAGGAAGTACCGTGACGAGATTGATAAGCGCCTAAAATTAAATGAAATGCGGTAAAATCAAAACCCCCAAATGGCTTGCAGCTGGAGACATTTTCTAGGGTTTAGAATTTATTACAGTTACAATTTTATTCTATTACACACGAAATCACGGAAAAAAGTTCATTGAAAAATTTAGTGTCTCGTCATTTTCCAAGCATTTTCAAGTTACGCACGCCAAAAACATCCTGACCCGTAAAATTTTATGCTTATGTCCAAGAACAAGCGCAGACACTATAAAAAATAGCTAAAACGCTCATTTTCGAATGTTTTTCAAGTAGTGGGTCACTTTATAAGTGATCAAAAACTTATGTTAATTTTTTTTCGAATCTTTGCCTGTTTATGGTATTGAATGATAGTTGCAGTTTTTGTTGAAATTTCTCTGTGGCGGTCAAGTTTGACTGACGTTTCAACAAACAAAAACTAAATTGGGATTCTCGAAGTGCAAGCAAAAATTATGAATGACTTGAGAACATAGACAAATGAAATTTCGCATTTTTTTTAACCTTGACTTCCTATTTTTTCTTGCATGTCACTATTTCCTTTTAATACTCGCGCAAATTGGCGAGGAAGTAATGTTATCGCGAAAAATTTGGAATCTGATGTTTCATGAAACATCACGAAAAACCATGTTACTCATTTTCGTCGGTCTGTGTGTCTGTATTCTGCCCGGTAATTATTGACCCTTTCGAACTCAGAAGCACTTTTCGGAATTTGATGAAACTTTCATATTGGGATACTAATGTGCCAAAGACGAAAAACATGTAATATTGGAAAATCGTAAAGTGGCAGCAAAATAATCTCCAAAAAAATAAAGAACGCTGAAGCTTGCGAATATGGACATTTTCGAGGGCCCTGATAGTTGTCCAAAGAATTGGGGTAGTTAAAAATTGGATGGAGGTGAGAGGAAAACTTTTTTTTGATGTTATCGTTTTTTGGTCTTATTTGATGGCCTTTTTTGTGCAATTTTTTATGGATTTTTCGTACAACATAGTAAATTTTCGATCCATTTTGAATGTTCCCAATAAATTTAAACCGTATACATTTTTAGGGCATCTTAGAGGCATATTTGTTTACCTGCTATTTTAGCAACTACTACTACAGATTACTACATTTTAACTGAATTATGATCATAAACAAAATCACTAAAGTACGTTTTAGCCCCTTAAAAAATGGCATCAGGGAGGATGACACTCTATTTCAGATTTGAAATTTATAATTATATTTTAAAAGAGTTTATTCACTTCGGAAATAATGAACATTTTGGAAAACACGAACATATTATCAATGAGATGAAGTTTTACAATTCCCATCATCACTACCTCTTGAATATAATTTCAAAGGAATAGAACTTCCTAAAATTCATTCCACACCAACTTGACACCATTTATTTTATTTTGTTGACCTGACGGAAAAATGTATCTGAACTAAGTTACACCGGATCTTTAAGTCTCATCGAGCAATCAACTGCAACATCCCCATTAGTGAAATCCATGTTCCATATTTTATTTTGTAGACTTGTGTGATCAAAATAGAGAAGAAGCATCTGGACTAAGTAACACCTAATGTTTTAAGTCTAATCGAGCAATATGCCACAACATCCCCCATTAGTGGAATCCACGTTCGTCCGGTTCATCAGAGGCAGGCAGCAGACGGACGCGGATGGCCAGCGAAAATAAATTGGTTCCATAAATAAGCACCTCTTAACGACAGGATATATCTGTGTGCGGCACACCAAAAAGTGAGGGGTGGTAACCCGGCAGCAGACGCACAGGAAGGGGTGTCTCCCTATCGTTTCCGTAGCCTCGGGGTGTTTCCTTTCGCGGATACACGGATTTCTGGAAATACCGACGGCGTTAATGGGGCGCTTTGTGGCGTTTTCCTGTTTTCACTGATGCTCCATAGGGATGGCTATTCATCAGAAGGGTGAACGTTCAGAGTTTCGTTTCCGACGTGGTTAAATTATTGACAGTCGTTTGAAGTATTCATTTTTTTAGTTTGCTAATGACGGTCTGGTACTGAATAGAAATAAGTCACTTTTTGTCTGTCATTTGTAAAATACAGTCGAGATAGTCTCTAGAATGATCATTTTGCTTTTTTCGAGCAAAAAACTGATAATCAGCTACCTATTTGGTACTTAAATGCATTTAAAACGAAATGCCGCATATTTTATGCTATTAAACGGCATTTAATACTTGTACTTTCGATTATTTTGCATTTTTTTGTTACATTAAATTTGGTCCTGGGAAAGAAAAACATTTTATTTACTTTTTTCATTATCAACCGAACAAGATTTCAGCTGTTAAAATTCAGTAAGAAATCGTTTATTAAATCAATTGAAATTTTTTTTCAATATTCATAATCTAAGTTAATTATTAACTTTAGAATATATCAAGATAACAAATAAAATTGTCAATGCTATCTAGCAGATCTGAGCAAAATATGCGTTATAAAATAGCATTTTTTCCAAAATTCATGTTGTTATCGATATCTTTTGTGTTGAATCTATGTACAGAAAAAGTAAAACATGCTGGTAAACCTCAGAGAAATTGTGGAAATATGCTATAAATTTGTTCTAACTGCAAAACTGTTCGATTTATAGCATACGAATTTAGCACACAAATTACAAATATTTTAAAAATGTTAAATGTTAATTAATTTAAGTGAGCGATTTTTCTTTGGAAATTTTCCCAAACTAAATTACCATTATTTGACGAAAGTGGTTTTGTTTCAAAAAAGAAACTTCAAATACTATAGACTTTTCTGGTATGATCAAAAATAGCATAAAAGCAACAACAAAAAAACGTAAAAAAGGTTGAAAAACCAAGTATTAAATGCCTTTTAAATAGCGTAAATTTAAAGATTGAATGTCCAGTTGGGTGGCGTTTTATTTACATTCATTTTAGTGCAAAATACCTGAATATCAACTTTTCACTTGAGAAATATTCATTTAAAAAAATGCTCACTTGAGAAACACTCGTTGGAACCAGATCATGGCCTACTGATCAAGTCGCATCAAGAAAAAATCAGACTTGGTAGGTCGGTTAATTTATGGGACTCGTTTCCTTCACTTGAAGTACGTATGTACTATAATAAATATTGGATTATAGCACAGCACTCTGTTGGAGACATTCATAGTATCAAAGTAATGAAAAGGATGCTTTCAGAAATAGAATTTAATTCCAGTCTGGAATACGAACGTCACACCAGCGGAAGTCCAGCTGGCATGTACAGAAGCGGGAATTACTTCCCGTGCTAAATTAAACGCAGATCTAAATGAATTAATCAAATTGAGAAGTTTCCCAAAATAAAGAAGTATGATGTCGTTGGCTCTACATTATACAGAGATCGTAAAAACATTCAAAGTATCGATTGAATCATATACATCTCGTTATTCGACAGAAACAGATGTCCAATAAATTTAGTCAAGTAGCTTGACTCAGTATTTAACACGCCTCAATATCACTGTTTTCTGTTTGGAAAGATCATTCCTCATCATATTCCTTGTTTTTTTCGAGTTCTTGGTCAAAATTGGATAACATGTGGAACATGCAAACGTTCAATAACATTTTAAAATTATTCGGCAATAAAAATATATGATTTGACTATGATCGAAAACTGAGTCAATCGACTTGACCCAATTTTTCAAACGCAATTTCATAATTTAAATGAATGCAGTAATCTGCGATGGTAATTCCAAGAATGAGTGAAAATATTAGCAGTCTTGTATTTATTTTGACTTGCTGATAAAACTTTTAGAACGGACCTCGTACTATTTTTCGAGTTGGAAGCGGTGTCGGATGTCCCTGGTAAGTCGAAATATATAAACAAATATATCATTCATCAATATATTTATTCCATTATCTGCAGACACAGGATATTTAATTTTCAAAAAGGAAATGGTATCGCATTGAACTCTACTTTCTGTTACCTAATCGTTATCGTAAGAATTCTAAAGGAAATCAATAATAAAAATATGCGCTCAGATTTCCTGTTTGTCTAGCATAAATTTAAATAACTAATCTTATCAATGCAGATGAACTGGTATGCATGAATGCTTTCTTAACCTTTTCTCATGCATTTTTATGGTGGGTCAATTGTGGGAATCGAAAAATGACTTTCTTAAATAACTACTTCAGCAAAACTTCGATTCGTCTGGTTGAACCAAAGAGGCTCTATTGACCCTACAAAGGGTGACAAATTCGACAAATGAAATTTTGACATATGACAAAAAATCATAACCAAAATTGCTACAACGTTTTTTAAAAGTGTTATTGAAAAACCAAAAAAAGACAACCTCTTAGAAATGGGATAAACTAAAATGAGATTGCAGTTCCTTTGTAGCAGCGTACTATGTGAACTCGTTCTATATAATTTAAGATATTTTTAAAATATCTGAATCGAAATTTAAACGGTATTATTATCATTCGTTTGAAGGGTTTTAAGTCTTTAAGATATTTCCAGATACATAAATTCGCATTTAGAATAAAAATAGAAGACCCAGTGCGGGATTCGAAACTGTATCTTCTGATTTCATCTCGGACGCTATGACCAACTGAACCAATTCGGTAGCTGATCAGTCGTTCGAATCCCGCACCGGGTCAAGCTTTCTAATATCCACAACCATGGCAAGGATACACATCTGTTCTATTAAAACCCACAGTTTCCGATATCTCCATCAACTCCAAACGACGATTATTGGAAAGAACTTTGTGAACAACGAAGGACAAGACACATGATATATGCCGTCTATTACCTATCCTTTGGAGATGAACATAAAATCTTAATAGGATATATTTCATAGCAAATGCATGAATAAAGTATGAAACAATAACAACACGAAAATGTTTATCCCATATGGGTTGGGTTGAAGATTTTCCAATGTATCCTCGTAAGACACAGATTGGCAAAAATTGTGTCTCATAACAGCCATCGTTGAACACCAGTATATCCCGTGTGAGATCGCTGTGAAAAGAGACAATACCATGATATTATTGAAGAAGAATAGGTGGATGTAGCCAATCTTGCATGTTTCCCACTAGACGGCGTGTTTCCTCATTAAAATTAAATACAATCTCAGGAAATGCCTGGGTCGTATTAAAAGATGACGTTACTTTATATGCTTTTGTATATCTTTTCTTGTATATATGCAGGCTGTTCCTCCGAACAGACGACTACCCATAATGCCTCATTATCTTCAACAATACAAGAAGGGAGCTGCAGGAAAACGAATGTTATTAGAAAGCTAATGGTTGCTTCTTGAATGTAATTATAGTACATGAAATTTTGGTGGCACGCTATGCATTTCAATGAGGATAGCGTTGATATTTGAAATAGAGTGAGCTGTGTTTATTTGTGAACAAAGTATGACACCTAGTGAAGTTATATTCGAGGTTAGATGACTTGATTTTCGTTTTTTCTACCCGCGTCACAAACGAAACATTTTGATTAGGAGATATTATGTTTTCTGGGTGTTTGTCACACTCACACACACATTTCCATCGATGATCTTGGTAGACGTTTGGCCCATCTCTAAACTCGTGAAGTACCATTCAAATTTTAGTATAATTTGGTTACTAGGTTACGACTACGACATTAATTAAAAAGTTTCATAGTTTTTTAATATGGCTCAGTATCGGCGAAATTACTATCAAAATATCGCTAAAAAGAATTAATATCTGCACAGCCTAAATTCTGATGAAATAATTAAACAGGCGTTGCATGTGATGATCTTCAGGACCTTCAACGTCTTTTAGACTTGTTCAACGTGATGGTACAAAAAATGGGTCTAAACATGAATGTCACTAAAACTAAGGTTATGGTTTCCAGCCGTCAGCCGTATAATGATGCTGCACTGCAAATAAATGGACAAAACATTGAAAGAGTTCCATGTTTCAAATATCTTGGCTGCTACATTACAGAACATCTCGACCCAGATGGCTCCATAGACGTAAGCTCCGAATCCCATGGGTAGCCATGCAGACAAATGAAGCGGTTTTACATAGAGGAAGCGCCGTCCGCGAACTACTAATAACAGTTAAATGCTGAAAGCTGTCCTATCTAGGCTACATACTCAGGTGTGATCGTTACCGTATCCTTCAACTTATAATGAAGGGCAAGATATAAAGCCGTAGAGGAGTCGGTAGAAGACAAGCCTTTTGGTTAAGGAATCTCAGAAAGTGAACCCGGAATTCGAAGTGCAGAACAACTCTTTAGACTCGCCGAAGACAGAGCACAGCTCGCCATTGTGATTGCCGACATCAGGAGGCCCTGATATGGCACCAAAAGAAAAAAAAGGAAGATCTGCACACTGCACAGCCTACTACCACCAAGGCACTATGGATTCCAGTCGACCAGATGTAGTATCGCCGGCGTTCAGCGACGTATCGCTGACCATGCCAATGAATAATTTTAGGGTATTGGAAACCAGTCGAAGCGAGAAAATACAGATCACATTATATGATATTATTGAAACGATTATATTAGCTTCACATGTACGAGTATCTATCTATCTGTTACGGAATCTTTTAACGTAAGTTTCACCGACTGTGGTTCCAGCAATACCAATATACAGAGATGCGACTTGCAAGGTTGCCACCTCTACTTGGATCATGATAATAAATAATTAAAAAAGTAATATTTAGTCTTAAAATTTTTTTATCGCGTAGGTTGACTCTGTATTTCACGTGCAGTGATATCAGTTTACTAAATATTCTTATCGGATTTCGGCACTAACTGTTAATCCAGTTGCAGTAAATTCTGGAAAGTGATGTGATGGCGTGGGACGTATAGCGTCAGACGACTTGACGTCATCCCTTAAAATAAATATAATATTCATGTAAATGTTATATGGAGATAATGGTAAGTTTTCAGATTCAGACTCACCGTCAAGTACCAACTTTCGAGAGGAAAAGAAATCGCGAAACTGTCACTGAATATGAACAACAGCGATTAGAAAAGGTTAATGGGGATCCATTTA
Source organism: Bruchidius siliquastri (assembly GCA_949316355.1). Taxonomy (NCBI): domain Eukaryota; kingdom Metazoa; phylum Arthropoda; class Insecta; order Coleoptera; family Chrysomelidae; genus Bruchidius; species Bruchidius siliquastri. The sequence continues at coordinate 35,536,878 of OX438533.1, read as the reverse complement.
CATAAGACCGGTCGTAAAGCGCACACTAGATGACTAGGACCGGTAGTGTTGTACATAAAGGACGTTGGTATACACACTATACAGGATATCCGTATCCTTGCCTATATAAAAGCTGCTGCTCTGCGGCCGGTATACAGGAAAAGGAAACATATTATCACCGATTTTCAATTGCCATTATCATTTTTCCGTTTCATTCATTTAAATGCAAAATTCCTGTTTTGTTCGGAAAGTGGTATTATTGGGTAATGATGTACGGATGGACGGATTTAATTCAACCTCGAATTTGAATAAAAATCTGTACGTCGGAGTGGGTCGAATTGCAAATTTTAATTCCTTCCTAATGAAATATCGTTAGTGAACATTTTTGAATTAGAGCAATACGTTTTATTTCACACGTCAATCGAGAATAATCATTTTTTGGCATTGGTAAGAGACGTTCTGTCATGTAACATAAATAATTGATCTCATTAATTATCCGTATTTGAAGACATGGAAGGTTCTCCAAATGTTTGTCTTCACAATACAGAAGTGGTATAAAAGACTAAAATGGAACTCATGTAGTACAATTTGAGAGGAAAAATAATTTTCTACGCTTTTGGTCATTTTGGGGCATACCGATCTCATTAAAAAGAAACTCTACTCATTTGGGGCGTTTCGAATGGTAAAGGTCCTCCCCTTAGGCTCCTAGTACAGAAATGATTCATTACAATGAGTATCGACTCGGAATTTCACGATATATACGAATTAGTAGCACAGTGTATCTTCATACATTTCAAATTTTTTAAACTAATTTAAGCCGTTTATTTTGTCGCGTTGTACAACATTTTAATGCGAGGTTCACCTTCCAAGTGGACTAATTTGTTTCGTTTAGGTTTTGGCAACTACTATTGCATTTCAACTCAATAAAGATCATAAATAATTGCGAAAGAGCTACTCAGCTGTTTGAAGATTTTAACTGGATTTTGGAACTGTTGATGAAGTAAATATTGGAAATACTGAAAGAAATTTCGGAGAATAAGAATAAATAGGGAATTTATGAAAAAAATAAGTTTTTCAGTAGTTTCGATTTTCTGATATAAATCGAAAGGATGAACAGTTTAAAAATATGATTCAAAACTTTATTTTTGAGCATGTACCACTACGAGACAGTACAGCTAAAATCTACGTGACTCCATTTACTAGGCTCAAAAACTAAAACTACCTACCTACAGCAGATCTCCCATCAATCCCATCAAAATTGATGCACGTACTAAGACTAGACGGCCATAAAAAAGGCATCAGACAGACAAATCACAATTAGTGGGATGGGTCTTTAGGCACATCAAATACTGCAGTACATTCAATTTTGCACAAATTCTGAACGTTTAACTTCTTTCTCTAACAGAGCAGGGCTTACGACATTATGAGGAGCACCGATCAATGCAGGTAAAAGATTCGAAAGGGCATCAAACAAAGTAACCAAAAAAGTTAACCTCAGCGAGAAAATCAGTAATTAATTACAGAGCTGGTTCCCACCCAATTAAAAACACATCAAAACTGCTGAAGTGAATTCCTTGTAGGGTTTCTCAAAGACAGGCTCTTGGATGAAATCTTCCACAAACATCTAGAAGAGCATGGCTTATCTAGGCAGTTGACTTTCTCTTTCTAAAGTTCTGGTGGTTTGAAGTCATAGTCGGAGGACTGTATATGCAGCTTGTCAGTAGTGTCTTTAACACTTTAGATGGTAGTAGGTACTCGATACCAGCTGTAGAGTGTGCCGAGGGGCGCCAAAAACACTCATTGCTTGCGGTTTAGCATTCATTGAGTTCGTTGTTAGTCTGCCTGTCAATGTCATTGCATTCTTAGGTTGGATGAGTAATACAATAAGAAATTTTGGAAAATGGAGAGTGTCTCTCGATAACAAATTTGTGAAATAGTGCGGTTGGCCCTTCATGCAATTTTTACATCCTGGTTGTGTAAATCATTAAGAAGTGGACATAGCCACTCGAGAAAATATCTCCACAGGATGAGAGTTATAAACAACAGCATCCTGTATCCTGTGTGTAGGCAGCGTAAAAAGGAAGAAGTCACCACACCTCCTACAATTAATCTTACGACTACTTCTGACTGCTACCAAAAAGACACATCTCCTGTTAGAGATTTAAAGACTTGGACAAAGACATCGATACGGAGGGAATCCAAAAATATAGCTTTATACTGTGTTACTACTCATTCGAACTTGGGATGGATTGTCTTTAACAGTTATATACTTGCTAATCCATAAGATAAGATAAATAAACAAATCTTATCTAGGAAGACAAATTTTCGAACCGGCAAGAAGTTTCAGACCCTCTTACGAATATCGTTGGAATATGACATCAAATATTGTATAGTATTTTTTAAGGTCGGTAGAATCCGCATTTGGTTTGACAATGGGTACATCTTGGCAAAATCTAGGTGGAAACTCGCATCTTGTATCTCATGACGCGAAACTCAGAACTCGGAACTCGTAACGCGTAACCGATAACTCGGAGCTCGTATCTTGTATCTCGTAACTCGTTACCCATAACTCGGAACTCGTATCTTGTATCTAGTAGCTCGTAACTCATTACTGATTACCTGGAACTCGTATCTTGTGTTCTCTAGTTTTTTTGGGCGTCGTTTGAAACATAACTGTTTGAAGCTCAAAAGTTTTGAGGTGCTTAAACTTTAGTTCAACAGCTTTCACAAGTTGCTGATCAATTTAAGGCGACGCGTAGGAGAAAAAACTACCAAAGTATATTTAAATTAAGTACTTAATTTTGATTGACAATAACGATCGGAATGCTTTTCATTCATTTACATAGTTTCTATAATAGGTCAGAGAATTCTAAAAATATCATGAATATTCTGTTATACGAATCCACAGATGTAATTTTTCGTAACTACTTCAACAATAGTTTGATAATTATCCTGTTGAAAAAATCACAGGAACGTATCTTAACGACGTTTGAACTCTCACGGTTGAGCTTCTGGGAGTTCTAATTCGCAATTCTAATGCGAATGGAGATCCGCTTTTTTGATAATAAAAAGAAAGAAATAAGAAAATAAAATAAAAATATGCATCAAATATTGAACCACTTCTAGAACTCAGTTAACTAATTTCATACAAGCTGGTCAAGACAATGGAATTAAATGGAATTGAGAACTGTTGTACGTTTGATTATGCTGATGAATATAGTGAAACTAAAACATATCACAAATCTAGTTTTCATCAGCGAAGCTGTACTAAAAGTAATATAGACAATATGCAAATAGTACCGATGTGTTCTAAAACAAGGAAAGTGTCTCACCTGAGGAACTTTCGCCAAAGTTGACCGCCTATCTACGGTACTTTCGAATGTCAGGTAATAAACCGCCGGCAATACCAATCACGCGACGAATCAAGCGTGCCTGGCACGTGACAGCTGTCGTCAATGTGTGACAAACGAAGTGCGACTGCGATTACGAACCGCACCAGCGCGGCCTACTGTGATGCAACAACCGCGCGAAAGCGACCGCGAGCACTCAAACACCGAACTCTCTGCGACGACTGAAGTCTGAATACGAAATACCCGAAGTGGTGGAATGCGTCCGGTTTTAAGCAGGGTGTGTGCAGTTGGCGGGACGGGTTCCTTTTCTGGTCCTTGCGGGGATGAAAACGAACCAAGAGCATGCATTGGAATGTCGTTGACGGTTGTTGTTATTCGACGAAAGCATTGGCGGATCTAGGATTGAAAAAAACATGATACGTAGCGAGATTGATTTGTTCCTCAAAAGTTTGATTTCGGACTTCCATTGTCTTTAAAATTTTGAGTATCACAACGTTTCGATTGATATGCTATGTTCAATTCACCTGAAGACGATTGAAGATAGCATATCAATCGAAATGTTGTAATACTCAAAATTTTATAGACAATGGAAGTCCGAAATCAAACTTTTGAAAAATCCACCTTGTCTTCAAGTTTCAAACAACAGTGATTTGTTCCTATCTGGCACTAAGCTTCATGAATACAGTCGCTTCTGGAGTGTGGGGCGTTTCGCTTTATTGAAAAGCAATGTCTGGCTGATTACATAATTACCTAGATGATATCCTAACTAACTGCTAGCATGGCTACAAATTATACCAAGAAAATAAGAATAGTTAATCTGCTGTTTTTCCTTATGGTGTGTTAATATCACACAAATAATAATTTCACATATTTTATGGAACAAGCTGTGATTTTATAATTTGATTTTTTTATTTTGTACTTTGGATAAGGCTACCGATGCAGTAAAAGCTCGAAACGTCATCAAGGTTTGTTGCGTGGAAACATGTGGTTTTGATTATTGACAAGTTAAAGTGGGATGAATATAGTTACCATAATTTGAAAAATTTTGTTAGTTGTATTTTGTATACCGAGTAATATGCCTCAAATATTGTTTCATTCTATCTTTCGTGTTTTTTTATCGAAATATAGTTTTTGGTGGCTGTATCTGTAAAACGGAACAGGGAATCTTTCAGAAAATTCCAATCGCCACCTTTTGAGTTTTTGTTTCCATGAAAATGTGTTTTATTGCAAATTTGTATGATATTATTACGTATTTTATTATCAACATCCAGCATGTGGTGAACAAAGTTTGCTCGTTTCTGTTTGTATTAGGAACCATTTATATGTTTGTTGTGTCTTATTGCAAGTTATTCTAGGGGAGTGCGGATGAATTCTAAGTCAGGAAACAAATTTTTAAAAACTTTCCTATTTGTAATATAAAATATGATTCAATTGCCATATCTGGCCTTTATTCTCTAACTCAAAGAGTGCTTTCGGATTTTTCTGCAACTCTGACAGACTAGGTTACTAGTGTGACAAGGACAGAAAATGTGTGTAGTTTTTGAAAATCAGGTCACTCGGGGCAGAGTTATCAAAAAAACCTTAACTTGCATTCCTAGACGATTCCGAGGCCTATATCGTTTCCTAAATACAACTTTTGGGAGAATCAAAAATTTGGGTTAGAGGGTGGTAAGGTGGAGGTCTCAAAAGAAATAAGTTGTTGGTAGAAGACGTTCTATCAACTATAAAACTTCAACCACGGTAGTACTTTGTATTTTTTGGGATATCGATACAGTGGCAGCAGAGTAATAATGAAGCTACTTACCCATACAGCAAAGCGCGATATATCTCGTTTACCGTTCAAGCGATGCTGATGAGCTGAAATCTATAAAATGTCAATATAAATTCCCAAGGTTGCCAGGTTTGGCCAAACAATGAGATATATCCAGCTTCCGTTTCAAAAATTGCTGATAACAATAATAATGAATAATTACAAAAGCGATATTTATCCTTTAAAAAAATAGCGTGATTTCAGAATTTTTAATCTATTTGATGTAATTAAATTTTGAAAAACTTTTTTAAATCATAAAAGATTTATGGTCTTCCAGAATCATCTACTAGTCCTGGATTATATCTATTATTATAAGCTATTTAATTAATAATTTTGATTTCGTTTAAAATGTATGATTCATAGGATGTCTTCAATCTGGACGAAGTATTGAATCTTAGTATCTGGTCTCCAATATATTCAAATTTGTGAAACTTTTTGCGGCATTAGCACAAACATAATATCAATTTAGGTTGCCTGGGTGGTAGTTACCCCCGTTACCACCATTGGAAGGGGCCTTTCCGGATCTTTCAAAGAACGAATTTTCTGGCGTACTGAGTGGATTTATTTAAAAAAAAATGTTGAGTTATCTAAAGAGGGGCACTTTGTAATGCCATGATAAATCACAGTTTTCTTCCCACTGAAAATGCTTGAAACATGCTACCCAACGTCGGTACAGGAAGCGACTTAGTGTAAGAAGTCCCTTTTTGTTTGCAGAAATACCTTAAGGAAAAAGTCCATCCGCATACATTAATAGATTTATTCCGTAGCCCAACAAAACTAGCGTAAACACCCGAAATCCGACTTCCTGTTTGCTGCATACACCAGCGATTACCATGACAGAAGAAAAGCAAATTCGAAAACGTCGATTCAGGGGTGGCAGAACGGGTAAATACAAACAAGGCATTGTGCGACTGTCGGCAAGGGACCGACTATAAATACCCCAGTAATTATTTAACAACCCAGGAAGACGTGACTTGTCCATGGTTGCTGTTCGGCTGTTATTGTGATGGCAAGACGGACCGGAAGCATCTGCCGGCGTGAAGATGGACGTGGAATGGTGGCGAGAGTCTTTTTCACCTAAGGTTGCTGTCTTCTCTCGGTTCGTTTTCTGTTTTATGCTGCATTTGAATTAGAGCGAACTCATGAGAACGGACAAATCTTCCTTCAAAGGAAAATAGAGTCTGTTGATATTTTTAACATTAACTAGATGTTAGTGTACTGTTTCTGTGATTATAACAAAATGGAAGTGATATGATAAAGGGGTTTTGCAGGTAATACTGCTATATTTTTGCAAATCGGGACATTATCAGCTGAGTTATTAACAAAAATAAAGGGTTTGAAACACCCAAACTTTGTTTTTGTATGTTATTCAGGTTCTGATGATTTAAGGGTGTAGTCAAAAAAATTACGGGGACTACCGCGGATCAAGAAAACTGATTTAATTATGAAAAAGTAAAAAAGAAACAAAAATATCCAAAAGCTTTGTCTTTGTACGTCTTTTTTAATTCCAATTCATTTCTAAGCATGGTGAAAATGCTTTTCTGATAAATAATTTAAAAAATTGAGTGTTTAGAAATTTGTCTAACTTTACTTTTACTTCCAAAGTGTAAGCGAGCATTTTGAGCGCAAATATTTTTGAATTAGAGACGATACGTTTTTTGGATCGTTTGAGTCATGAAAAATCTATGTCTCATTTAAGTCTTCCTGCCTGGTTGCCTTATTTTGTATTCCAAAACAATCATAAAAATCATACTGTTATCTTTTAAATAAATACTTTGAATACGTATATATTGACTACTGAATTTCGCTATTAAAAGCCAATAATATCTAATTTCCTGTTGTTCTTCTATTAACGCATGTTCATATTTAGTGCGATTTTAAAGTATCACAAATGACAGGTGGTGGAAAAGGCCGCCGGCACTTCCTAACACCTTGTCTTCCTCGGTGTTACCTGTTTATCCGCTTCTCTTGGAGTGACAGATGTGTTATAAAACTCAGTCTTATTATTATGAACCTTTCCAGTAATCGTACTACCAGAAATTTATTTCGTACCGTGACAAATAAGCTATAACAATATCTAGTAAAATGTCATAAAGCTATTTTTGGTTGGTTTTCGTTGTACCATGAAGTAGAAAAAATACAAGATTCTCGTAAAGTGTGGGATATAATTCAGCTTCTTATGAATTTTAAACAAATTAACCCTTAACTTTCCATGTGAGAACTCTTGACGCAAGGCTCCATATGGCGACTGAGAACTATAAAAATAGCAAAACAATGTGTTCTATAAAAAATGTTACACATATGAAAAGTGTACATATTTTCATACATAGCTGTAAGAATCTTGGTCTATTTTTACACTGGCAATTGTGTGCAGGCATTTATTAACTATGAAAAACAATTCTTGCCTTGCTTCAACTGACATTATCAGGGGGGTCAGATCTCCCAGAATTTCAAGATTTATAGCACTAATAGCGGAAAGATTAGGAGGCTTGATTGGACAAGCAGCAAAATCAGATAACCTTGAATATCTAGAGACGCGTGCACAGCATTCAATGATACTTTCAAGACAATTTTGATAATGTCAAAAGAAAGATTATACAAATTTACAGCTTATTATTTTTCATTCCGAGTTTGTATCCCTATATGACTGGGCTATCAACCATTCTTCCAAATTGTACACAGCACCATTCAACATATAGTCTTTTTATTTTTCCATCGTCAATGTCATTGGTTGTGTCCTAAACTCCAAATCATTTAATAGCACAAAGTCAATATAGAACAATCTTACTTATAGTGGCCTCATACTTAAAGCCACATATGACTGAAAGCTTCACTAACGTTTCGGCTATCTTGTTATACAAACTACGAGAATTGAAAAAATATATCTTCAAACATTTGAATTGCTGATAAATTCAAAATGATGAACATGCGTCTGCAGCCATTCCAAACTAACGACATTTGGGATTCAAGAACAAACCGTAAGGAAACCAGGATAAAAGGTATATCGTCTATCTGTAATAACTCAGCTTTATAGATAGATGCTTTGATCTTTTCAAAAACCTAATTTTGATTATTTGTAATCTGAGGCAAGCGAAACGTAAGTAAAGTTTTGATCTATAGCTAATATACATTGCGAAAAAATAATCTTCGCTTACAGAATCCCTGAAGTATGGGAAACGGCATCGTCGTACTGGTAGCAAGGTAAATAAATGGTGTCCACCTCGTCGTCGTGGAACATACTAACCATGTATCTGCCTTTACAGCAGTGCGACGTTGCCATGTTGCGCACACTGCGCATTCTTGAAGCGAACTTTGTTTTTTATCAATGTGTACATACAAGTCAGATGAACCAGATACAAAGAGAGCATAACTATTATAAGTAAATCACTTAACGCCATATTTTAAAAGCGTTTATTTCTGTTAGAGATGGTGTGGTTTATTTCGGCGCCTTGAAGGGGCTTTGGCATTGGCCGTCCGAATTTGTTACAGGATGTCCGTCGCCTCCTTCTGCGACAAGACCACCACCAAATTTTCGGCACGTCCGTCGGCGTCGGCGTCGGCGCTCGATGAGAATGCGGGTGGCATGTGCTATGTGGGTTAAGGTCGATGCAACGTCATATTTTGCACACGTTTCTAGTCGTAACGGGAGATCACCGTTATGTTTTATGGCGCTCATCGATCCCATTTCGGTTTCATTTTTATATAAGGACTTCGTGCACAGCACGTGGACGCAGTTGTGCCATGTTCAGGAAGTTTTTTCTTTTCATAGACAAAGAAAAACATGTAGTCGAGTAGATTGAATCTCAGAGCCGAATGAGAGGCCAGGTGCAATATGAGTTTAAGCGTAAGTTACAAACTAGCAAAACAAAAGAAATTCAGTAACAGTAACAATAATCGGTGAAAATCAGCAATTGCGGTAACTGACAACAGAGCTTTGCAACGCACTATCATATCTACCACTACCGTGCAAGAAACAATCGTAACAATCACACACTTACTTGCTCGTCCGTAAGATGGAAGCTGCTGCACTAAATCGCAGTTAGAAACCCGGACCAAAATTGGCCCAGTGCCAAATTCGAACAACACATCTTCGGATTGCCGCTCGGACGCTCTTCCTCTAAGCAGACACCCCGCCCACTCTATTCAGAGCGTCGCGTCGACCGATTTTAGGCGTACTCCCCCGAAAATCATTCATATTCTGAATTTCAAACTGCGTGCGTTGTTCGTTCTTTTTCTAACTACGAATTTGTGTGAAAGAAATGACAAGCGCGTGTCTGGATGCTTTGAGCGCGTGAGTTACTGACCTTCTACACAAAATTTTCATTTCTCTCGTCAATAGACAAATGAAGTATTGTAGTCGCGAAGAATTTGAAGTAACTCGATATTTTACGACATATATCATCACGAAAATCCAGTTACTGATTTCTGTCGTCTGTTCAGTGATGATTGATACCTCATAGTTTGGAAATTATCATTCGGATTCTGGTGTAATAATAATAATAATCTTTATTGCCCAACAGATCACTCCAATTACAGGGCAAGTAGTATAGTACATGCAAAATTACGTGCTATGATGTGCACTACAGATTTCAATATAAAATATAAAAACTAAGAACTTAGAACTATAAAAACTTATCATTTACTATATTGTTTGAATTTGTCAATTATTATACCCGATGACTCTGTATTTAGATCACATATATGGGATATTGAGTTTAAATTATTACACATGGTATGAATAGGTGAATTGGACAATACATTTGTTCTGGAGTTCTCAGAGTAAAACATACAGCTGTTCCGTGAGTTAAGTCTCGGCACAAGAAAATTTATTTTCTCCAACAAATTGATTGAATCTATCTCATTGTGTATTAGCTTATGAAGAAATATTATACTACTGCAGGATCTTCTCAGCTGTAATGAATCTATATTGAATCGTTGCAGTAGTAGAGCTTGATCGATACCCCTTTGAGGATATATTCCATCCACTTTAAGTGATAAAAACTTTAAAAATCTTCTCTGCACCGACTCCAACAGGTCTATATGATTACAGTAATGAGGGCTCCACACTAGTGAGGCATATTCTAATTTTGAGCGAACCATTGCAAAGTATAAAGTTTTCAGAGCATCCAAGTTGGTAAATGACTTACAATTACGGATTATAAATCCCAAAGTTCTTGTTGCCTCAGCTGTTATGTTTGTCATGTGCGATATAAAGTTCAACTCACTATCAAAATTAACACCTAGGTCCCTTATTATGTCACATCTACTAAGGTACTCATTATCTATTGAATAGTTGTATGAAATAATTTTATTTTTTCTGCTAAACGTACAAACTTTACATTTGGAAATATTTAGAAATAATGAATTATCCTTACACCATTGTGTAATGTTATTAAGGTCTTCTTGAAGAGCAAGACAGTCATCCAAGTTTGTCACCTTAATGAAAATTTTCAGATCATCAGCAAATAGTAAATTCCTGCACTTAAGAACATTCATTAAACTGTTTATAAACATCAAGAACAACAGGGGACCTAGATTTGAGCCTTGTGGGACTCCCGATGGAACTGCATATTTTTGAGATGTGTAACCATTATATGAAACATAATGAAGTCTATTGCGGAGATACGATTTGATTAGAGCTATCAAGGGATCACTGATTCCAAAACTATTCAAACAGCTAATTAGTAAATGATGATCAATCTTGTCGAATGCCTTTGTGAAGTCTGTGTATATAACGTCCAGTTGTGCTCTATCATCCAGTGTTTCTGCAATGCATTGTGTTATTTCTACTAAATTTGAAACTGTTGACCGACGTTGCATAAAACCATGCTGAGTAGGAGATATTAGATACCTAACATTGTCATATATTGGAGCATATAAAATCATTTCTAAGACTTTGGCAAAATTGTTCAAAATACATATAGACCGGTAGTTGCAGATATCAGAGTTATTACCGCCCTTCAGGACTGGACATACTCTTGCCTGTTTCCACTTATCTGGGAATATTCTAGTTTTTAAAGCTACGTTAAATATTTTGGTAAGCGGTTGAGCAAAAACATAAGCACAATCTCTTATAAAAAAACATGGAATCAAATCAGGACCAGACGTGAATTTGTTTGCAAGTTTCTTAAGGCATTTCAATACACTCTGCTCTGTTATTTCGTTGAGATTTATACAAGTTGTTATTGCTGATCTTGTCATGTTGTCACATTGTGGATTAATGTTATTGTCTGGCTGTTCGTAAACGTTACAGAAGTAATCCGCAAAGCCCTGTACAATCCCATCAGGAGTATTAAAGGTCCTTTCATGACAACTAACTTCTCCAGGTATTCTGCTAGCCTTTTTCTTAGTTTGAACGTATGACCAGAAGTTCTTTGGGTCGTGTATGATAATATGTTCAACAGATCTTAGATAATCATCATAAGCATTTTTTATTTGTATCTTTATTAGTCTTCTTATTCTGCAAAATTCGGAATAATAAAACTGGTTCCCTTGTTGTTTGAATTTTTTATAATAATATTGTTTTGTTTTAATATTGTTTATGATTTCGCGGTTATACCAAAATGGGTATTTGTTGTTAGTTTTTTTGTATTTAGGAACATATAAGTCCAGGATGGTATACAATTTATCGTAAAAAGCGTCACACATTTTATTTACATCATCAATTTCATCAAGAAATGACCAGTCAACATAGGTAAGTACATTATATAGCCCCGCAAAGTAAGCTTTTTTGAAATTATAAGGGCTACTATTTGGGTTAGAAGGTAAGTTATTAGGAGTTGTATGAATGTTAAGCGTTATATATAGAGAAGGGTGCAAGACATCTTCCTGTTTGATCAGTGGTGCTATTTCACGTGTTGTTTTACAATTGAGATTGTCTGTTACTATGACCAAATCTAATACACGACCCATAGAATTAATAACATTGTTTGTTTGCTCACAGTTAGTGAAATCCAAGAAGTTCATAATCACACTACATCGGAAATCAGTATTATCTTTAAAAATGTGCCGACTAGCATTAAAGTCTCCCAATATTACAACATTTGTTTGATGCACTACATGTTCTCCAAAATTTACCATGAAACTCCGATAGTCATCATTACTAGTATCTGGGGGTATATATAGAACATAGAAAAATAAAACAGTACCTGAGTGAACACATTTGGCTGCCAAAAAATCAATAGTCGGAAACTGATGTGAAAAATTGAAGTCTACACGTTCCATCAAATACCTGCTTTTATATGCTAACAGCACACCACCACCTCTAGTTTTCTTAGAACTTGTAAAGTCGCGATCACTACGTAGAACACTATATTCTTCTGGAAATATCTCTGAGCTTAGAACGTCACTGGTCAGCCATGTCTCCGCTATCCCAATGAAGTCGTACTCCTGTAGACTCACCGATGCGAAGAGTTCATTGATTTTTGAGTTAAGCCCTCTCACGTTTTGGAAATAACAATGGTAACTAGTTGTTCTGCTGGGCACAATCAGTTTGTTGACACGATTGTAGGTACTCCTCGTATATATTTTATTTTAAGGTTGGTTTCACCTGCATTTTGTCTCCGTGTGAGCTCAGTTTTGATAACTTTATACTGCTCCATCTGCTTGACTGTTCTATCATTAGATATCCCAATACCGCGGTGTAATCTTGACATTAGCCTACTATTAAGGCAGGAACGAAACAACTTATTAGTTTTTGGAAATTAACCAGGTGGCCGTGAAGTTTCGTTAAAAAAATTGATAGTAGCACCATCTATATATAAGTCCTGAACTGTAATTTTCACTAGGTTCCTACTGAGACAGGGAAGAAAAAGCTTAGGCTAAGACTATTTCAGAAATAAACAAATATTATGAAATGTAATAAGATCGACAATGCTTAAGTTGTTTCTGAATCAAATAGTATGTTACTCGTAAGTGTACAAGAAAATGTAATAATTTCAAGATGCCGGAAATGTGTCTTAGGTTATTCTTGAAATTCATACATCCTAACCTATAATCGCACTTCATGACATGAAGAACGCTGCGCGTTGTCTTCAAGATGTTGGGCTGATATCCGGCGGTTTCAGTGGCACAATGCGTTTCCTGTGATGGCCCAGCGCGGGCCGATGTGTTGTCCGAAAAAGGAAGACCTCCCCGCGGGCGCTGTTTCGCCTCGCTCCAGACCGATCAGGATTTCCGGTTTCCAACAATCGAAAAATGGAATTAAATGGCCACCGGCGCTGTGCCGGCCGGGGCGGATATTAGTTGTAAAAGTCGACGGGACTGGTGGGAATACGAGTTTGTAATGAGAAAAGGAAGCTGATTGTTTGAAGATTGCGAAAGGAAGACTTGGCGGAGGATGAGCAAACGGTTTATTTAAGACCTTACATGTGTTTAATTGAAGAAATGACATTTCACTTCCCACGCTAATAGGCGGGTAAGAATGGCAATCACGGAAAATTTCGAATTCCAGTTTTCGAAAGTATAACCGTCAAAATGGATCACTTTTCAGCAATAACCAAACAAAATTACTTATTTCACATGATTTCAATAATTATTTTAGGTGCCAGAACAAATTTACTCAAGATATGATATAAATCCCGAAGATTTGATTTGAATGAATCTATTACTAAATAAATATTTGTACCTTGATTTATGTAAACGTATATACCATATTTTGTTATATATTTACAATTAATTTAATTAGACCCTTCAATTTGTAACTGCATTTTAGACTGATATTAAAGTGTCGGCAACCAGTATTGATTATTTGTATATTGGCGACGTAAAGTTGGTTGACATCACGTTAACACTGGAATTAAAGGTGGATTTATTCTCAGCAGCTGTTGAAATTCACGTGTTCAAGCTTAATCTTTTGTTACCTACTTTAACTCTTTTATAAGCAGGCTTTCTGACGAGTGTCAAGAGAGAGTGGGAGGGGGGCTGCGTTTGAAGGGAGTCTTATCAAATTTTGAACGACCTACAATGTTACGTGTCATTTTCTTTATTTGCTCTTCAAGCCTTCTGTGGGATTTCCTTTTTCTCTTTTGGTCTTCAGTCGGCCTTGATTCCAGAGTCCCACTGACCCGGAGTATCTCTCGACAGGTCTGACGATAAGCATCTTGTATGGCAATAATTGAATATACCAAAATCTTTGGACAGAGGCAGTACACCGAAACATATTATAACCATGTTGAGTTACAGTGAATTAAGATTTATTTGTACTCCTTATGAAGGAATTAAGATATTAATTTTACTTTGGTACATAATTTATTTTGATAAAAGTATAAAAATGTATGTACATCAAATCTGTCGAAGTTGTAAAAATACAAGGCTGGGAAGGTAAATCTCGATTCGACCGAATATCAGATTCATTCAGATTAAACAGACCATTCCTCGATCAGGCATTATAAGCATTGTTGATCAATATTTCAAGAAAGCGTTTACTATTACAAATTTTTGTATTCTGAATAAAAGGTTTCACAAATAGAACTTACTTTTGTAGGGTTTCACCTACAAAAGGAATGTATGTGTTATTTACACAATCTATGCGGAATTTTTTGACCATTTATTTTTTGATGTATCTTGGTCTACATCATCCTGGATGATATTTTATCGTGCCAGTCCTATTTTAACCATATAATTGAATATTAAACCACATATTAACTAAGTAGGCTAATGTTTTTATATCATTTCATTTTTTTGTATTATCTTCTCAACAAATAATATAGTTTTAGTATTCACAATCACATTCCTAGTTCCAACAAATCCCAGTTAATTTTTGAGAAATTGAAATGACATTCAGATCAACCCTAAAAATGTATGAGTATGTATCAATTGAACTTACTCGTGCCTTTTAGTTAAAAATAAATATACCTAGTTTTAATCCATCACCTCAGGATATAATTAATAAAATGTCTGACAATAAATACTGATTTAAAACATAACAATATATGAGGGGATATCGAGCATGATTATTTATGTTTACGTCATAAATAGAATAATTAATGTTTCAACTGCCATCCTAGCATTTAATACAGTAAAAAATGAAATTGGTTCATTATCCAGAGTTCTAGACTATAATATGCATGATGAAGATTCCAATAAAATCGAGCGTTGGGGTTTTCAAAGTTCTTGAATAACACTCAATATCTCCCGTTTGATCACAAAAAATATATCATTCACATTCCGCGTATAAAACAGTCCTATCCTTAAAAGTTTTGCCCCGCACAACATTCTCTAGTCCTTCTCCTTCGTAGGATAATAGTGGGGATATTTCTATATCTCCTTCAACTTCGCCCCCCATCTTTTCGACGTAAGTTTTATGCAAGTTGAATAAATCTCTTCTCACGGTTGAAGGGCAATCTTTCGACACGGTTTCACAGTTCTTCAATGGACTGAATTCTTCATGGCGTTGCACTTCCCAAGTTACGAACCTGTTGATAGCAAACAATATGAAAAATTCGTTTTGCTTACCATGCATCAGCGTGAAACTTTTTCTCAATTTCCCGATAAATTTTGACTGTAGTATAAAATTTATTTTTTGAGACGTAAAAAGATGTTCAAATATGCCCTTGTAAGTTTTTTGAAATTCCTAATCTATATTAAATTTCATTTTTGAAGATTTGCATTTGTACCTACCTCTCAGAAAATCTGAAAACATCGAAAATAAATTTTTCGATTTTGATCCCATTTGGCGACGTTGGGGTTACTTTAGCTCCGCTGTCATCAATAAATGGTATTTTCTTCTTAGCTACATGTAAAGGCAATTCATTCTCGCGTACTTCAGATACTTTTTCTAAGAAATCAACAGTGAAAAAATGATTGCAGATGTTACCGGCCCTAAAATGAAATTACAACATATTATTTTCTTGCCAGTGCATGAGTATTCATAAAGCAAATTTTTAAGTTTTTTAAATAATATTAGAAGTGTGCCTAAAGGTTGACATCCTATACATTTTGTTTGATAATGAAGTTACGTGAAAATCAAATATATATTTTTTTAAATTCCTAATTAAAACTTCCCTGTTGTGGTGAGTTTTGGACTAACATAAAAACTAATTTACTTTTATATTATTCTATAAGTAAGTGTTTCTATAGAATAATGAGTTTGCAGATATTTAGCAACAGTAACATTATGAAGACTTATACAACAAATCCATTTTTCGACCTAGAGTATGAAATGTGAATTGAATTTGATAAGATTTTTCACCTGTATACCAAGTTGCCTTCATTGTCCCTCAAACTTGCAGTGTCTCCACTGATTTCACTATATTCAATCACTTGGAATGTTCCATTTATTTCGCATACAACCCCAATAGGTTCTGAAGGCTTTTCCTTTTTTATCACCTTAGCTCCGCAATCCGCATCCTTTGTGATGCAATAACTAAAACAAATGAGCACATAAATATGGACACTATCGGAAATCCAGTGAATTTTTTGTTTGCAAATGTTTTATTTCTATTCTCTATATAATTTTAGTTAGGCCAAAATAGCTTGTTCTTTATTTCTATTAAGATTATCTCAGAAGTATCCAAATGTTGCTTATTTGGATTTGGCTCTCGCATATAACAGATCTTTCTCGTATTAAATTGTTTGGTTTTGGACAGTTTTGTAGAAATAAAAGTGATTTTAAATAAGGCCACATTGATATATGTTCATCTCAACTCTGGCGTGACTTTTTCTTACTAGTTTTCTTGAATTCACTGTTCAATTTATTTTACACCTACACAGGAGGAAATGAAAACATGTAAGCTGTCTTTAGGTAAGGTATCTCTGTCAAGACATTGAGGTGGACACTTACCCTAAAAATACTGGATCAGCAACTTTAACTAGAATATTATCTACACAGTATGCGTGTATGTATCTAACCCCCCTATTCTTCATATCTTTTATTAAATTATTCTTCTTCAGAGCTAGATATAAACCTCCATTTCCGTCTGGCGCCAGCGCCACTGCATCCTTTTCTTGCAACAGTATCTTGCCATCAAAGTCAAAACATGGTAGAAGGCCCTGTTTAAAAAATATCACATTTTCTTCTTCTAAACCGAAAAACTCGTGTTTTTCGAAATAATCCACTGTATCATTGTGCGTGGCGTCACTCGTCATTATGTACCAGACAATGTTTCCTCTTTTGGAATGTTTTTCTTCTGCCAGTGAGGTTATCTTCCGTATCCTTTCAGCTTGTATTTGATAGAGCGGTTTGCCGGAAGGTAAATCCAAAGGGAATATGCCTGAAAAAGTAAAGAAGTAACTGGAAACATTTATATCTGGAAAAGGACAGTCTTGTATCACTCATGCAGACATTTGCACTGAGTTCATCGCGAATAAATTGAAAGGTACTGAATCACAGTGATGGTCCGTTAAACAATATACAATGCCTACAAAGATACTTTTCCGTACGTGCACTCTAAAAATAAATGATGTTTTATTTTCCAGAAATTTATTATTTGAAATATTGATACGAAAACGTTTGTGATTTCCTTGAAGCATTTTGCACAATATGGTGTCTTGTTTTAGTTGCGACCAGATTTGATTCCAAAACAATGCCATCTAATGTTTAAAGGTATTAACAAAACAATTATTGTCCCAGGTCATCACAATTACTTCAGGCTTATTTGTATACAAAATGCTGTACGATAATGACCTTTCTGCGGTCCGCGAAGTGCAGGCTAGCATGAAAACTCGAATATAGAAGGTTGAGTTGAGTTTAGCGTCTTTATTTTGTATACCTACTCGGAAACCGATGTTTAACATATTTTTTGATAAACTACATGCATCATGCAATCTCTATAAGGGAAAAGAATGAGAATTACTTAGCAATTGAACTATACAGAAAGCATGTAATTTCTGCCATTTTGTAGACCGTCATCACCTTATGCATAAGGTCGTCAATGTCGATAATAAAACAGCTTTTTAGTTTCTGGTTTTCTTATGACATTGGCCCCTGTTGCCATCTCTTACGTGTGACGTCACACTGAACGGGTCCATCACTACAGTAATTTTTTTTGTCGCAGTGGAATGCACGATTAGTGTTAATAATGATAACATAAAGGAAACGGAAGACGACATGATCTAGCGAATATATACGAACTGATTCAGCATTGTCTTATGATAAAGCATTATTGGAGTTCTTAATCGTATTTTGTGATTCCCCCCTTGATTTAACAACAAAATTAATTTGCTCTACTCACAATGATCAATTATTTTTGAGATACGTAATTCGTACGCTGAAAAAGATCTGATTGAATTTATATTCGACCACTGCCAGGCATAGAACTTCCATCAGGCAGAAATTAACAAATAATTTCTGAAAAAAAATCTTGAAAACAATTTGGCTCATGAATATAAAATCGGAAATCGTGAGATTGCAAAAACTCATTTTTCAAAAAAAAAGTTTTCTCTTTTGATCAATATGGATACTCTTGTGGCAATGGGATAGAAGCCTACATTTCTGTATTAACTAATGAACAAAATTTGGAAGCTCACCAAACGAACAATCTTTCATTTGGATTTGTTGCCGTGGTTAATAGTATTATTGGTAGAAAATTAATTCCAAACATACTGGAAAATCGGCTGTTTCACGTCAAATCGGTCTGAAGTATCATGGAAAATAGTGTATAGATACGAAATTCAAATACCTTTAGGATACGTCACACCTAACCTCGTTCCTTGTCCACCAGCTAGAAGCAGCACACCTACGCTGCCCTCAGCAATCGCTTCCAACCCTTTATTTCGATATTCCTGAAAAACTTCATTACTAACACTGGTGACGGATTCGAACTGTTCATCTGGCACCGGTTTCATATTTGTCTCAACTCCGGACCTGTCCTCACTCAAACAGCTGACTGCCAGTTCGAAGGCCTTCACGGCATACGGAAAATCTATAGAACTCAGATTATGAATGAAATGTAACCTCTGTTCGTCGGTCAAGTCATCCCAGAACTTCAACAACTGGCACTGTTTCGTTTCACTCAACGTTTTCCGGATTCCTTCGACGGAGTACATGGTAGTAGTGGTTTTGATATCACACCGGCAAACGCGATTCGCGATATTATTACATTATATCTTCGCAGAGGAAGATAACAGCTATCTAGCACTTGTCAAGTTTCAGTTGTTGTTCCATTTTTGTGATTTGGCGTGCTTTGGCTAGATAGTATACAATGTGTTTGTTTTTATCAGTTTATTTACATATACTTGAGCTTAAGCGCCGCGAGATACTAGTAGGAAAATATTACGTGGAACGTGAACGTGTACTAAGTGGCTGGTATGGAACGGGAAATCCGTGCATTGCGCAGTAGTAGACAGAGTCGGACTCAAATTACGAGCATAGGATTGTATGTGAGCTGAAATCTCCAATTTGCAAAACAAAAAACAGTCCAACGATGATTTAAAAATAAATCAAAACGAATGATGGAAGAGTTTCACTACAATCTACATGATGTTTCTTTTGAAGAAGAAATGACATCAAAATGGCGACGGATTTTTGAAGAAATTGGTTTGACGGACTGAATACAAAAGCAAGGAGGTTTTCGGGTCCGCTATTTTCAAAAATAATCTCAAAAATATCGAATTCAAAATGGGAGATGCAAAATGGCAGGCTTTTTTGTACAAATGGGTTTTATGGACTGAAACTGAGTTGAATGGGGTTTTCGAGGTCGCTGATTTCGAGGAATATCTCAAAAATATAAAATTCAGCATCACGGATACAAAATGGCGGAGTACTTTTTGTCCAAATTGCTTGGATAGTTTGAAATTGAGTCCAAAAGAGTTGCTCAGCAGCGCACTGGAGAAAACCGTATGTAACACGAATACGAAGGATTCCTAAACTTTCTCTTGAGCATTACAAATTCTCCTTACAATCGTCTTATTGTTTCAATTTGATAGCATGTACTTGGGTCACACCAATCGACCTTTTCGAATTATTTAATAGAAGCAAGTGATAAAACTCACAAGTAAATGCGCGTTTCGATATTTAACAGAAGCAGTAACTCAGTAATGCTTCCTCTTAAATATATGTAAAACCATTTTGAACCAGCAATTTCAAAATTCTCACTTTTGGTTAGATTTTTGGCGGTTTCGACCACAGTCTAATGCAGTTATGTAATTTTGAAACTCATCCTGCAGTTTTCTCTCTGATTTATTCGTTGGCCGCTATTAGAAACCACATATGTAGGAATTAATATTTACTGACGTTTCGGTTTGAAAATATATTTTCAAAATCTTTCATTCTGTTTTTTGTATCAGTAAATATTCATTCTAAATATGTGGTTTCAATTAGAGGACAACGGGAAATATAATAGGTAACAAGAAGTTGAGTTCTCTTCATTTTTATCAGCGAACATGTAATAGTCGAAGGTTGTCATTAATGAAAACATTGTTTAATATTCACCTTTGTTTATTTACTATAATAATTATATTTACAAAACGATTTTACGTTAAATAAGGTAATCGCTAGTACATTCACAATAAAATCGATTAGAGTTATAGAAATTTTATATATTTCTATTACTTAAAAAAATACATTAACATGTATTTTATATAGCGGGATATGGAGGAAAAGACATGAATCACTTAATCAGTGTCCGAGTGCTGCTTTAATGAAGAAATGGATAACGAAGTTCAGGAAGATGGGGTCCATACTGATTAGGAAGCAATCTGGCGGCCTACGGACCTCTCGAAGTGAAGATAACGTGCAGACAAGGTCCGCGTTTGATTGTCGTGATCCAGATTAATCGGCGCGCAAAAATTCGCCAGCATTAGGAATATGGAGCCAATTCTCATACTAAAAACGAACCCATGGCAGTAGTTAAAGAAATATTGCCGGAAAAGTTGATTTTCCTGAAGAGTTGGTGTATAATAATTAGTAGTTAAGACGCATCTCCAATTGAAATATTGAGTTGCTATCTCACGGTCTCATTGCCAAAGAGTTTCCGAAAATGTCCGCACTCGTTTAGAAGTAGGCCAGCGTCGGGGTGGTCATTTAGATGACATTATTTTTAAACGTTAGATTCTTTCAAATTATATATATTACAAATAAATAATGTTTAAATGAGTCATACAGTTTCTTTTATATAACTTTTTTAAATGCTTACGAATCTCACAACTCTAGAAACTTCTATATTTCATTAATGTCTACATTTTGATAGATGGTAGCGACCATCAAAACGCTCAAAAAAATCTGATATTATTACTGTGTACCCTGATGAAACCTCTAGTCACGATCCTGTGTTATATATTTCATTTTATAATTACCAGAATTGAAAGTGCTTGCTTGTGATGCTTTCTGTGCACTCCTATACATATATCACTCGTAAAAGGTAAATTAACATCGAATATATAAGGTTATCTAATAAAATTTTCATTGCATTTCACTGGAGAATAACGTTTCGAAACGTAAGGGGTGAGAGTCAATCTCCTTGACTCCATTTCTCCCTATCAGACTCATATTTTTCAAATTATAATCCCGACCCGTTAATTTTGGGGCTCCCTGTACAATCACATCACATCACCAGGCTCCAAATTGTCAAGAATCCACTTCAGATATTGGGCCACTCTCGTGTAAATACCGGGTTTACCTTCGGTCCCACACTGTCTGGGCCCGTAGGACACTATCCCATACTGGACGAACCTCGGGGTTCCATCCACCATGCCCACGTAGTTCATGGGGCCGCCGCTGTCGCCTCCACAGCTGTCTCGACCAGCGTAGCCCCCCGCGCAGATCTGGGTGTCCTTGATTGGGGCGTAGCGCCGGTAGATTTGTCGACACTCGCTGATCGGGAGGACTGGAATGGAGGTCTTCAGTAGTTCGGGACTCTTGAATCCTACAAAATGTATGTGAAGGGATATTGAATATGGATCATTGAGGAAATAAATTATACCTTATTAAAGCAATATAGTATATATATTTAATTATTTAGATGTTGCTCAACAGAGATGAAATGTCCACTATTTTAGTATAATTGATTTTTTTATAAAGCTTAAAATCAGAATAAAAATTATTTTTAGATCAGTATCATGAAATTGAAGACTTTGATTGACATACAATCACATTTTATACATTATTTTCTTACCATCTTCTGTAACGCCCCATCCTGTTACAACAGTGAATTTACCAGAAAGATCCATGTCTTCAATCGGCAGGCATATGGGTTGAACGTTTGCTGAAATTGATACAAATTGGTTCAGATATTTATTCAAAATGAATCATCAATTAATTTTTAAAAACACTTGAATCAACTACGAAGAACTTGAGTCGTATACCGACTACGAACACGGGTTTTGAAATCATTAATACCATTAAAATAAGAAAATTGAGTATTTGGTACACTCCAAGAGAGAACCAAACATATATGGACTATTACACCAAATACTTAGGAAAAAGACGATTATCTCATAGCTGAAAAACCTAGGGACCTGGTTCTCAACAACTACATCTTATACTGGTATTTTCAGAGCTGCACTAAATACTATAACTATAAACAGGATGATTGCCTAAATTGGGACCGAATAGGCACTTTAAGAAGATTTGTTCATATGATCGGTTAGCCAGCGGAAATGTTAGACTCATTCAAAACCAGTCTAACGAACATCTCCATTTGATGGACTGATCGACGTGCCTACGTAGCTCAATGGGTAGGGTGTCTGTTCAGCAAGCGAAAGTTCCAACTTGCAACTTGCGGGTTATGAAGTAATAAATAAGATAAAATTGTGTCATTTACACAAATTGCACAATTTTATCTTAATAATGGAATATTTTCACAAAGTAAGAACATATATAGCCTAGTCTATAAGTAAATACAGTCTAGTCTATAAGTAAATGAATGTTATGTATGTGTGAAACCAAGCAAACAAAATAATTCTATAATCATGTAGATTGTAGATGCTCTTACTTGGTGAAATTCTTCCATCCTGTTGATTAAAAGTTGTGTAGTTAGCAGTTAGCAATCAAATCTGACAGTCCGACGATGATTTTAATAAAAATTGAAACGCGTCACTAAAAGAAAGTGTTTTATTTGTGAAACTTTGTGATAACTACACAACTTTATATCTAAAATAATTCTATTGATATTTCGATGTTTTCCACATTTTTAGATCACCTAAAATTTTTGAAACGTATGAATTTTCATTACCGTGGCTGAAGTTCGCTGGCGTCGCCAACTTGATTAGAGCTATGTCATTAATCAACGTTTTCGAGTTGTACTCAGGATGACCTATGACTTTTTCTATATAGAAATCTTGCGTTGGAGGTGCGCAATAACCATCGTTAGGATCACAGTCTTTTTCTGAATCTAGATTGTGTTCTCCCAGTCTAACGCCCACTCTGAAAAAAAGAAACTCATATTATTATTGCTTCACACGTTCATTATACGTATACATTACTACAAAATTCACGAATGAATACCAACATAATTCGATCATTTTAATTCTGTAAAATAGCTCGTGGCGTGATTCTTACCGCTTGCTGGACAGACATTTAATCAATTGAGCTACGTAGACACGCCGTCCAATCAGTCCGAGTGAAGGTGTTACTTGACTCCTTAAGAACTAGACATTGTCCAAATTTCAAGTTGCGCAAGTTGTTCGTATCTAGAAATACTGTGTAGTAGTAGGAGACGTGTCTACGTAGCTCAATTGGTAGTGTATGTCCGGCAAGCGGAAGGTGCCTGGTTAGATTCCTGTGGTAAGTCAGTTTTTTTCAATTCCTAAATTCCGGAATGAAATGCGAATTTTTGCTTTGGCCCTATCCTAGCAAGTAAATACGAGTAACTGCAGCTATTATTAGCATTTATTTCATTGACATAGTGATAGGGAACTTACATTGTCGAGTTCAGAATACAATGGGCAGCTGTCAAAATGTACCATTCGTTGATCACTGTGCCTCCACATCGAAAATCTAAAACACCGTCTGGAATAAAATAAAAAACAATGAGTTTCAATTGAATCGTGAATCGTGCTAATTTTACACGAAGGTTAAAAAAATGTTTTTGGTTATCACATCCAAACTAGCTAACAATAATTGTACTGCTTTGTGGTTTGGCGAATCGTTAAACTGTATAGTGTTTGTGGTTACTGCGCTAAAGGATACAATACCACACAGAGAAAATAAAGTGTCATATTTTTTAAATTAAGAAGTACGTTATGGTATAATACTGTTTGGATGTAGTTCAGTTATGCAAAAAATATTTGTTATCCAAAAACGAACTTTGAGGACAATGAAGCATATGAAATTTAATCAGACGTGTAGAGGTGTATTTAAATCGGTTTGATTAATGACAGTATATGCGCTATATATATTTGAATGTATCATGTTTACTGTAAAAAAATAGAGAAAAGTTTCGTACTCATAATGATAACTCATACAGCACTAGAGCCATACATGTATTGATACCTCCTCATAGATTAACACTAACTGAAAGGAACTCATTTTATATGTGTGCAAAATTTTACAATGAGTTACCAACTCATATAAAGGCTCTGAATGGCACAGACAACTTTAAAAGACACCTGAAACAAATTCTTATCCAATTAGAACCTTACAATATATCTGAATTTTTGGATGCAGTATTTTAAGAATTAGAAGGGGACTCAATTTCATGTCTGTATCATGTATGTATGGTAAAAATTTGAAATAAAGATTATTATTATTATTCAGTTAACTAGATGATGAAATTTATGAAAATAATAGTCTGGCATATCTATCAAACTGACTGGGAAAATGAGTACCAAAAATGATCACTTCTCCCGGACCATCAGGAAGGAAGAACACTCCAAACACACACATAAAAAACCGCCCAATCTTTGAAGACCAGGATATACAAACTATAACTCATGAGTAACCCCAAAAGGGCAAATCATAATTTTCATAACACAAAATAAATAGATTTGATATACAAGAACTATTCAGCCATCCACTATGAAGTAAGAAAAACAGCACACCTTGATAGTACGCGATCAGAGCCATCCAAGGAAACTCGTTGATGGACGCTTTTTTCCCTCCTGTAATTCTTGTGTTGGTTTGGATACTTCCGCAAATGTCGTTCCTTAAAAGACCATAGTTTCTGTGTCCTGTCAATGAGGTAAACCTGTCCAGGATTTGAGCGATTGGTTTAGCAGTCGATGACTCTGCGAGCAACGAGCGTGATGGCGAGGGAAGAGGAGGTAATGTTGATGGGGGTGGGGGTGCTGTTGACCTGGAATCACAAAATAAAATTTATTAGTGACGATAAAAACGGGGAACTGAAATATGTCTGCAGGGCAGTGTTGCCAGATTCAAATATCAGTCGACGTTAGAAACAGATCTAAATTCTGGAATTTGTTCATATACGGCAACACTGCCACATGATTCGTCTTACATTTTATTTTCCATCTGTTATACTTTTATGAAGGTCACCTAGGCAGCCAAATCATTTAGTCAATCGCGTGTAGTTTTAATCAGCTACTAGTAAACATATGTATGATATGGATCAGAGAGGCAATCACTGGATAAGTTACTGATACATAATATTATTTGAGAATGGTACAAGTTTATAAAAGAACTGCCATATGTATTAATTTTTTGTTTGAAAAAAATAAAGAAACACGCTTTAATGAGAGACCGCACAACAAGAAAAAATAATTTTTAATTATTGATATTTTGTTGTTGATTTTATTATGAAAAAATTTTGGGAGCTTTTGACTATATTTTTATATTGATTCTACTCTCACAAATAGCTACCAATGCAATATTTAGATCAGTTGTTAACAATAAAATCAACAAAATCTTGATAATTAAAAAAATACTTTGTTGTGCGGTTTGCTATTAAAGCGTGTTTTTTGGTGTTTCATACTGTAATTTATTTTTTAGACACATTTTTCCATTAAATTTTTCAAATTTTGCAATTAGAATAAAATAATTTTCCCAAATTTATAGCACTGTTATTGGTCCTTAATGTGTGTGCATATTTCCGAAATACTCTTGAGGTCGATGAGTTACGTTGAAAAATTCCGTTACATATACTTTTAAACCCATATAAAATCGTACCTGGTACAGCAAACGTATGGTGTATTTCCATAGAATCCGCATTGATGGTCCCGAATGATTCTTATTACGTTACGTGGTCTTGGTATTGTGCTTCGGTTGAGGAGGTCATCAAAATATGGACATTTTCTTATTTCTACGCAAGTCTCACCCTTTGCCGAATCGCAGGTGAGAGATGGAAAACCTGAAATGCAAGATATTGTCAAACCTAAAACGTCTGTAACTTTCCTATTTCAGTAACTTCAGAAAATAAATTGAGAACTCAAGTATACATCTCTATTTTACTTTACATATTGAGTCCTGAACACTCCTTTAAAACAAACCATGAGTGAAAACAAACTGACAAAATTTCACAAAGCAAAAAATAAAACAATTAAAGAAACTAAAATAAATGCTAAATGAGCCAAATTTTCAGTCAGAGATGAAAACAATCTTCCGGGCTTCGAGCTATACATCTTCTGTTTGTCGGACAGACGTTCTACTAACTGGGCTACGCAGGCACGTCCCCAATCGATCCGAATACTAATGCTCTGTTCTGTAAACTGTATCTAGAGACACACCACCAGTGTTTTTTTTATCTGTCACCCCTGCGGTTGATTCCACATATTTTGCATTTGGGTAGAGACGGGAACAAAAATGAATTTTAGATATACTGCATTGGAAAGAAATTTAGCTTTTGATGCTGAACAATCCCAGTTTTTTGCCTCTATACCATTTGGTAATTTTTGACTATTTGATCAAAGTCAAATTCAATACCAATCAAACTTAATACATAATAATAATATCAAATTTAATACCATCGACATGGATGAGTTGCTGTGATGAGTGAAGAAAAATATCGTGTTAGGTATTTCAAATTCGATAACAATAATTTATGCTTTTTCTTTTTAGTGGAAAGGAAAATGTGGGGCGCGTCCTACATCAAGTATCTTGTTTGTGATGAAACTGTGAACAAACTGTAGTTTCGTACACGTGTCGACGCAAAAGTAATTCTAAAAATATTTTTGTATTGTACGTTTTTGTTTTCATCATGTTTATCAAGCCGATGAATCTATAGATTGTAGAATGCTCTTGCTGAAACGCTTCCATCATGCAGATAAAAGGATTGTGTATTTGTGAAACGGTGTGTTAAATACACAATCCTTTCATCTGCAATCAATCTCTGTTTATTTTCTAAAGTTCGGAATATCGAGAAGCGATGGTTATATTGTTCTATTATTAAGACCATAGAGACTGGAAGATTTTAAATCTTTCATAATTAAAAAAAATCCAATATTAGAATTTGGTTCAAAATTTCCAAGTTCTCCAGCTTACTTCAACTGTACTTTCAGCTCTGAAATCCGATGATTATATTCAGGAAACTCATCATCATCATTGCACGTCAAATACAGAGTCAATCTGATTGACGCAATTTTTCAAGGTTT
Source organism: Bruchidius siliquastri (assembly GCA_949316355.1). Taxonomy (NCBI): domain Eukaryota; kingdom Metazoa; phylum Arthropoda; class Insecta; order Coleoptera; family Chrysomelidae; genus Bruchidius; species Bruchidius siliquastri. The sequence continues at coordinate 35,509,317 of OX438533.1, read as the reverse complement.
TTTTAAAATTATTTTCAATCCCTATTCAGGTAGAACGCAGTAATGTGCAGTATGAGCAGTTACTGACACAAAAGCAGCAAAAACTAGAATGCTAGAGTAAACGTGACAAAAGCTGGTAGCGTCTATTTATATCATAATAATTATGAATTTATAATAAAAAAGTACGAAGTATTCATACCTGGCTCAAAATTAATATTGTATATGTTATTGCTTGTATATTTTACAAACTTTTAATGTTTAGTTTTGATTGTGTATTTTTATTGACATCTATAATTGAAAAATTGATTAGAAAAAATGAAGGAGTGGCCCAAAAAATTATTAAGCATAGGTTTTCAGAAGTCGTAGACCTGCTAGTGGCGACACACGATTGAAATCATCATGTTGGAAGGCGCAAAGATTTGGTAGATTACAGACCATAGTAAATGCATGTACCAAAGGAAAATACATCTGATTGTAATGTTTATAAACGGTAACCAAGTGAGTTTAATGGACCCTCCGGTCTTCCTTATAGTTTATATTACTTACTAATGAGCATTCTACCACTATCGCCAGTTCCAAAACAGAGCAAAAACCACAAAAACACAACACAAACACTCCGAAACATCTCCCGTTTTTCGATGGATACATTTCTTTCCTCAAACACCTGCTAAATGGTTGGTTTTAGTGCGAATAATCCAACCATGAGGGTCCTGAAACACCTTTGGGTACAGGAAAAACCTGGTTGTTTAGGGGATTTGAAGAGATATTCAAATATCATCTGAATAATCGCTTAATCCTCTTTATAATGTTTCCTGGTACCTCCTCAGTTATGATACATAACAGGTATAAAGGTACAATATCGATATGCGGTGATCGACGTCATTTCATAAAAACTGGTGTTACTTCAATTTGTGTGGAGGCAATTTGTATAATTTGTCATTTGCGAAGGTTGATCGAAGAGTAATAGTAATTTATCATAAATTTGCAATTATCGAAATATACCTTCACAAAACCATACACATCGTAAAGTGATTATATTCACTAAAAATATGATTAAAATTGAAATATTGACTTAGACACTGCTCCTAAGGGATCATTCGTTATTCATGCGAGGTTTTTAGTCTAATTTTTTATCCTCTCCTCCCTGATGATACGTGGTGATATTTTAAGCTACCCCCTCATCTAACATCATGCGTATTTGAAAAAATAGAAGCATGTAAATATTTTAAAGATATTATGTGACCTATACATATCAATACAACAATATTTTGAAGAAATATGCTCGACTGACGTTTCGGGTGTCTCAGCTGCCTTCATAAAATTACAAAATTGAATGAAACATGAAACGTGTTTTAATGTGGTTATCAAACTTGACAGTAACAAAGGGATATGATTTCAAAAAGATCGATAATGTTAACGTGAGTAAGTAAGGCATTATGGGGCACACTTGATATGTAACAACAACCCCTCTCCCCATCGTTATGTAATCTAAATACCCTCTCCATTATTTGGATTTGGATTACAAATATTTATATGTACGCCAACAATAAGACTTTTCCTCAACTTTGAACACCCAAGACTCAAATGAGAAAGATTAATTCCTACATGTAGATAAAAAGTTGTGTAGTTTTCACACAGTTTCACAAATAATACTCTTTCTTTCATTGATGCGTTTCGATTTTTATTAAAATCATCGTCGGAATGTCAAATCTGACAGTCTGACGATGAATTAAATATAAATCGAAACGCATGTGAAGAAAGGATCTCACTTGTGCCATCATTACTTCAAGGAATTTATACATCTTGAAAACCGGAAGTTGTAAATTTAGTTTTAAATTCCTTGTGATTGAAATCCAGGTGATTTTGACCCTTTCTTTCAAGTGTCTCAGGTAATTTGGAAATTCCCATTACCACACCCCTCAGTGCGGACCCACATAGAATGGGCAGAAAATATTTCGACTCTTTGACGGTTAGTCAACAAATGCTCCTGTGAAACTACAGGAAAAAGATAAAGACAAAAAATGTGTCTGACTGTGAAATGTGCTGTGAGTGTTTTTATCGTGACTGTAGTTTTGGCCAACCATTCAGCAGGTAGGATTTTCATAATCATTGTAATTGCTTCTAAATTAGATTATGAATTATGTATCCTTCTTTATTTTTCGAGCTGATATTAAGATTTTACCATATACCATATAGCTGAGGGGCCATTTGTGGTTCCAAAATTGTTGTACCTGAAATAATATGTTTGTTTTTGATGTTTCGTGGCGCATATGTTACGATGAAATTCCTGTCGGTCGGTCTGTCCGTTGTAACGATTTTATTTTTACGAGTAATGTGATGAACGGGGTACGATAAGGATTCGTAATACATATTTCTATTTCTTTAAGTTGCATGGGCGTTAGAATTATTGGCGACATACAATGAGAACATCTCTGGACTTTTCATATTTTCAGAGTTTCAGGTTGTTGCCGGTTAAAATAATTTTTACGCGAGATGAACAAACTCAGTGTGAAATTTTATCTCTTTATGTTCCCGAAATACTGATCTAGTGTTGTTTGTCCAGTTACCACGTATTGAACTACGTGTCAATGACTGTATTTTGTCATTGAGTGACATATAATATAAAACTCCTTAATCAATTTATGTTAATAACACTGTTCTGATCTTTTTGGAGCATAGTGACTATTTCAGTGGCTCAACAGTTTTGTTAGACTTCATTTGCCAATGTTTCTCAAAGATTTGGGGTCGTATAATATACTCGAATATAATTAGTAATTTTAAAATCTTTTAATGCTGGATCGATCTGAGGCTGTGTCTATATATTCATTTCAAGACCAATGTCAATAGCGTTTCAGGCTGTTTCCCTCTGCGAGGGGTCATCTATAAAAACCCACTGTTGATGAAATTGATAATGATATGGTGATAATTTATAACGCTCACTTATTCGAATCTTCAGTAACTTCGTTTTTTTCGTATACCGAAAAGTAGACCGACCCCTTCCCTTCAAATCTTAGTACCAATACTACAATGTTTTTAATTCTTCTATTCTTGTATAACAGGTACGAATGATTGCAAATGTGTTACTCTGGACAAATGCAAAGCAACGAAAGACTTGGAAAAACCCTTAAAACCATCTACAGTCCAGTTATTACGTGGTAAACAATGCGGATTCCAAGAAGGCCAGCCAAAGATTTGTTGCCCACAGGATGTAAACAGTGATTTTGTTCCTTCGAAGCTGTCATCAGGTAAGAATACATCTTCTTATGGTTTTAAATCCTCAGTGAATGTTTACGATCATCCTGAACTTTATTATTTTGTTGACTACGTATCTAAGTAATTTCGCCGAAGTAACACCTATCCACTCTCTTTGAATTCTTTAGCCATATGTCTTCGGCTTGGACGCCGCCTGCCCATGATCTTGCCTTGCTATATTACCTGCATAAGGTAGCCCCGGATCTCCCTATTTTTCACTACTTGTTAATTATTGAATCAATTTTTTTCCAGATAAACAGTGTGAATCCCACAACTGTACCGTACTACGCGACTGCACCTCGTATATGACAGTAATCAGCAACCTGGAGAAACCACTCAGTGCTCCAGTAGTCAGCTATCTAAGATCCCAACAATGTGGTTTTGAAATGGGATTCCCCAAAGTATGCTGCTCTGAACTACCATCCAACATCAAATCTGTCAAATCATCTAGACCTCAAAACAATAGACGTTTTAATAGGCTAAGTGTGCTTGATCCTAGTGAGACACCAGAATTACCAAAACTTAAGAGAACTACGCCTGGAACAACAGCAACTGTTAGAGTTACAACGACGAAGGTTGTTACGACACCCAGATCTACCACGAGAAGAAAGGACAGGAGAACTAAAAAGAAAATTATGAATGATGCACTCAGTACCGCTTTCTTTGACTATGTCGGGAGCTTTGATCTACTTTTTAGACAGAAGCGATATCAGGCAGATAGCTACCTGGATATTGAAATTAGATAAGATCTTATTATCAATAAATTTCTATCAAAGCCGCTTGTCTCTTCATGACCATTACCTTTTGAGAATTTGATGCACTAAGCACATAAGCATAAGTTATTATCCATGGTTTTTATGTTCATAAATCGGAGGTATACGAAAATTCTAAGTCCACAGCAATCGCAAATTAAAGTCATAAAACATTTCTGTTTTAAATGCAATAATGTGGAAATAATCATCTAAGCTTGGACGATTACATTACAGGGATCAAGAGATTATAGATGACATAACGTCTTTCATTAACGCAAAAAACGATATTCTCCCCTCTTACACCACAATTTCGTTTTTTGACAATAACTTCACTTCCACAAGTGCCACTACAGCTGCAAGTTACATAAAGAGGGGGATGTTCTGTGGTTACATGTTTCTTTCACACTTGCCATGGTAGTAGCCTAACCAAAAAATTCAATGATCTCTCCGAGTTATAGGGGGGTTACGCTATGGAGGGTTGAGTAGGGTAGAGTCGGCCGAGTATAAACATAGGTATATGTTTATAGTTGGTGCCCATGAGGGTAGAGGTATGGAGAACCGTCTGTGTACCAAAAGTGTCCGTTGGAATAGTTAATTTATGGTGGCGCTAGTGTAGCACGTGAGTAAATTTTAAAAGAAGCGCTAAAAATACTGAAGTATTTTTCCATTATTTATATAATTTTTATATCAGTGAGCACTATAGAATCACAAAAAAATATAGGCACACGAACATTTATCACACTCACAGCTGTTTTTTAGGTTATATTCACGAAATTCTTTTGGACTACGTAATCAGTTCAGGTTCTCTATACCGTAGTACTATTACCTACTCTACTCTTCAATTTTTCAACTCTGTGCAGTTCACTCCGCCTACATCTGCTAAATTTATTTCATATTCCTTTGCTACTCTAGCGCCAATTTGGATGGATTTAGAATTATTATTTACTGCTTACAGAAAGATAATATGGAGCTTTGACATATTACACTGGATTTTAGTACGCCATTTACTTAGTAGTTTTCTAGGTACTTAACATACAAAATCTGATATGATTTTATTAAGAAAAACCAATGATATATTAAGGTTATACATTTATTCATGTAACAAAATAAAACTATATTTACAATTAAGAGAATAAAAGCATTTCAGTCCCAGTATTTTATGACCCCATCCCACCCAGCAGTGATGAGTTTGCTGGGTTCGTGCGGATGCCACAGAACGCTGATACAGACGTTGTCGTGCGCCTTCCACTTTTTGTACAGCTTTGTGGTCTTCCAATCCCAAATGTAGCACTTGCCATCCGCGTCTCCCGAAACTAAGTAGCTCATATCTGGAGAATAGTCTAAGGAGCAGGCATATCCCGCCACCATATGCCCGGTAAAGGTCTTCTTGCGGTTTATCTTGAAGCGATTCATCGCTGAGAAAATCACTATTTTGTTGTCCATGCTCTGACAAGCAAGCCATTTTGCTAGAAAGGAAAATGCAATGTCAAACGTTAAGTAGACAGATATGAGATGATTAAATTTGTTTCACTTCCTAAGACCGTGGTACCTGGCAAGTCTATGACATTATAAGTGAAGGCAAATGAGTGAAATTGAACCAATATGGAGTTATTATGTTGCTAAGCAAGGCACAATTATGAAAAAAAATAGCCAAAGCATCGAAAACACTTACCATTGGGTGACAGTGTGACAGCTGGCATACTGTGCATTGTCGGATCTGCTATATACTTCATATCAACTGGGATGTCCCACTCCCATACTCTCAAAGATTTGTCGTCTGATGTGGTGACAAATCTTCTGTTTTCATCTACAAACGTTATAGAGTTGACAGCACCCAAATGCCTATCATACTCCTGGACTATATCGCCAGATCTGGTGTCCCAGCAAATGATCTTTTTGTCAGAGGTGCCAGCCACAAATAGGTGTTGTTTGGTCTTCTCTGGATTGAACTTGACACAGTAGGGGATTTTTCTGCTCGTGAAGCGGGATATTACCTGTCCAGTTTCAGTGTCCCACAATTTGATATACCTATGATGAATACAAAGGATATACCTATATGTTTGTATATGGGCCTCAACTAATAGGTCATTATTCATGAAGCATGATTTTTTACCACAAAAACAAAAATAAAAGGTTGAAAATAAGCTTGTATAATTATCTACATTAGGAATACATGAAAGATCACACACACATTTTCCTAAATTTAATTATATATTTTCTACTCAGGGAAACTGACTTCCAGAGTAACGATTCCACTATTTATAATGTTTTTATATGTGAATAGTGAAATATGATTCGTCTAAATCGAAGGAAAGTAATTTATTTTGATAATACCTGAATACAAATTAATTACTGCACAAGTGAATTATCTCCATATATACACATATGCAACTTTTTTCTTTGATTTCTGTTTTATTGAGAAACTAACATAAACTCAGATATATTATATGTTAAGAAACAAATGGAGCCAATAAAACTTCACTAACATTGTTTGCATATAAACAATTTGACAGTAATTTAATCCCTATTAAATACATTTTCATTATGTTCTTTACAAACAATATGAAAAGAGAAGCTACAAAATAGATTGATGAAGGATAAAATGATGAACATACCTATCATAACCAGCAGACAAAAACTGCTTTCCTGAATTATTGAAGTTTATATCTCTAACTGCCTGTCTGTGACCATAATATGTCCTGATACATCTCCTTTCATTGTATACTTCCCATAATTTTATACGACAATCCATACTGGCAGACAAAAATAAGTGGGCTGTCTTAGGAAACCACCTAAAAAAAAGTAAATTGTAATATGCCACATAAAATACAATGATGATGGGAAAATTCAGGCCCAGGAGGAATGGGAAAGACATGCAGAGCAGAGCAAAAGAAATGGCATGTAACACTGTGAAAATAATTACTGGGCCTTTGGTTTTCCTGTCTGATCAGGTATAGTTTGGAACAATTTATAATAATAATTGAATAGTACCTGATGGCAGCAACTCCTTTGGAATGTCCAGACCAAGTGTGTATATGTGATTTTGGTAGAAAACATTTATCAGGTGGACTGTCAGATTTGAGGTTAACTCCAACATCTTGAGGGGGATGTAAAAATGACCTGCCTTGGTAGTCAACTGCATCTTTGATATGAAGGACAGATTTCTCCTCAATTGGTTTATCTTCAGTTGGTTTGCCTACAAAAATGCTTGATCAATATAAGAGGTTCTAAGAAATGTGCAAATGCATGTACAAAGTTGATACCATTTGATATTTGTTTTACTTAAAAATTGTCTGATACTTCTATTTGATTTGACATGAAACTGCTAATTAGCCAAATTTGAATAAAAGATTGTTAATTTAGTAAGCTGCCAAATTTTGTTAAATAGTCAATAAATATCTAGGCATCTATGAAATAGTACATCATTAAACATATGTATATTGTAAGCAGTAATAGACATAACTTGATATTACTGGCTGAATATATCGATTGTTTGCAACACACACATACATATCTACTATTTGATAAAAAAACACTCTATATAATAAAAATAACCTTGTAGATAAATGATTAACCTTACCTCTCTTGCTCTTTTTAGATACTAGTTCATCTAGTTCTGCTTGTTCTTCATCTGTAGGCTTAGCAACCTTCTGTTCATCTACAAACCCACCCCAAGGACCTAAGAAGCCTTCTATATCACCAGGATTATCATTTTTTTTGCGTTTTCGTTTATCCAATGGCCTGGTTTTTGAATGCTCAAAAACTGTTTTGATTTCATCCGGATCTTTGCCTTCGTCTGTGGATCCAACAACACCTGTCTGTCCACTATCACTTACTGAAGGATCAAGAGCATATCCATAGCTTGCAAAGGTTCTACGTTGATTTTCAAATTGGAAATCACTGACATGAGCTGGTTCTATATAGCCAGAAAGTATGTTTCTTTCCATAATTTGCTGTTGGGTTTTGAAAGGGTTAACTGGCCCTACCATAGGAGCAAATAGTTCATCATATGTTGGGTTATAAGCCAGCTCCTTTGTGTCGGGATGTATTAATCTTTTGTCATCGTCCAGCCCCGTGGGAAGTACAACTGGTGCTGCACATACAGTTAATTTACTGGCAATGGAATATTCGCTTCTTGGTTTTTCCAAATAAGCCAGCTTGTTTTCTGCGCCAGAGTCTTTTTGTTTTTCAGCGTCTTCCACTTCATCATCGCTGCTGCCTGCGTACTGTTGTAATGACAACATTTTGGATAAAAGGTACTGTGGATTATTCTGCTTGTTCCAATAAGGTTAGATAACAATAAGAAATAAATGTTTAAAATGTTACTTCATACAAATAATGGAACTATGGATAAAACCCAAAACATCACCTAGAAACATAGCCTAGAAAAAACTACCATGACACATGACGTTTCTCAAGTCAAAACAAATGGGGAGCGTGTTTAACCCAACTTAGAGTTCCCGGAGAGCAAAATATTTTTATCAGTATGTTGACCTCAGGATGAATACAAGACGTATTGTCGGCCATTGAACTATACTTCTAGACGTGTATCATCTGTATATTATCTGAGGTCAACGACGATAGAACAAATGTGTTCTATCGTCAGTGTCTGAGGTCTATGCATTGATCCCTTGAACACCTTTTCCTTGACAAGGCTACAAATGTGTAATACACAAGATGAAATCCCTTTTTCAACTGGATAAAATCGCATTTCAGAAAAAATGCCACAGATAAACTACAAGCCCCGCAAAATTTCAATCTGATATGTTTTCAGATGAGGCAGTGATAGATTTTTTATAATCAGACATTCACATTGCCCTCCAGAACCTATTTTTGACAAGACAATCGCATGCTCTATTGAACATAACCTCTTTTTGAACAGCTGATTTTCATTTATAGACAAGTCCACTGTACTTGTGTAGATGCACCAGTTGAACACCAATTCCTCCTGCGACAGATAGCATGGAGATAATAATGCCCGGAAAGTGAAATCGTTGAGAAATGCAGTACTTCCGTTTTATGACCTTGCTCTAGTTATTATGTGATAAGAAGCAAAGGAAATAAGCTGCAGTTATCATCAGTATTAAGAACTTCCTTTATCTATTTTTTTATTGTTTCCTGGTGCATTTGTAGAGAAAAACAGCTAGATTAGATATCAAATATGACTGACACAATTGGTATGGTACTTATTTTTATTTTTAATTGACGTAGTTGCATTTCAAATTCAGTTATTGCAGCATCAACTGATACGCCAAGTGCAGTGCCTAATTCTAAACGTAAGTTATCAACTGAAGAACCAGACTCGAACAAAATGATGCCAAGCCTGTTCCTAGAGTGTCATCCTATCAGCAGCTCAGATGATTTACCTGGTATTGTTAAAAACCCACCTGGATGGGTTTACCGTGTAAATCCCATAACTCCAAGGTCCCAGTTTGTTGTGCAGAATACATTGTCAAACTGTCATACAGAGAAGAATCATTTTGCTGTGAGGAAACGATTGGATGCTAGAAATGTGCCAAAAACCTTAGTGTGCCATGACTATAAAGGTGGATATCAGGCTGATAAGTAGGTAGCAGAACAAATAACTTGCTTTTTCCTCTGACTTTATTTTGAACATTTATACCATAATTCATTTCTTAATAAATTTAATGTAACAATTGTGGATTATCTGTTTCTCCATCCTATTTTCAAATTCATATATCAGGCTGCTGTTACTGATGTACTTGTATAATTTGATGATCATTCTGTTATAGGTGTAATGTCTCTTATATGAATATTTTTCAGGTATTTACATTATCCATTTGAAGAAATAATTGGTAATGGATATACATTCTACAACTGGGCACAAATAGATGTTTTTGTTTATTTTAGTCATCATTTGATTACCATACCTCCACTATGCTGGATAAATGCAGCACACAATAATGGTGTGAAAATTTTGGGTAAGGATTGGATATGGTTCTATTTTCACTTCGAAAACATGATTTTTTGTGATGTCCTCACATATCTTAAATCCTATCCCTAATTATTACTAATTATTAAGAGTTATTTTCAGAACTATCTAGTTTAATTTCATGAACATTATACAAAACAAATAGAAAACGTGGATATGTGAATAATAAAGGTTTGAAAATCTTATTTTGTAGGAACACTTATCACTGAGTCTGCTGATGGTAAGAAAACTTGTGATGAGAAAATCTTCAAAGATACCCATTCCATGAGACAATTTACTTTGTCTTTGGTGGAACTGACAAGAGTTTTTGGATTTGATGGATGGTTATTGAACATAGAGAACAGGGTAGACAACATAGCAGTATTGAAAGAATTTGTACCACTCTTGACAGAAATGCTGCACCAGGAAAATGCTGGAAGTCTTGTTATTTGGTATGATAGCGTAACAGAAGCAGGGGAGCTGTTATGGCAGAATGAATTGAATGACAAGAACAAGTACTAAACCAAAGCGTCATCTTGAGTCTTGCATACACTGTAAGCGCAACTTATTGTCAGTAAATCTAAAATATGTACTTGTAATAGGCAGACAGCTGATTTTATTCGATTCCAAATATTGATATAGATACAATCCATCATATTTTCAAACAAAAATCGTGGTGAAAGGTTCTTTAGGTTATGCCAATCAAGTAGTTCTCATTATAATACTTATGAACTTCTAACATTATAATTTCTAATGCTACCAAACAATGTGGAAACATAAAGGTGTCTATGAATTTGTTTACCAAATAAAAAGTGAAGCTACATACCTTACATTAAACATTGTTCATTTGATGTTGCGCCTATAGTGTATATGAGGCTTTATGTTTCATATACTAAAAACATCAAATTCTTAGATACTTTTTTGACTGCTGTGATGGAATTTTCCTGAATTACTCGTGGAATGAACAGAATTTGATGAAATCAGCAGAGGAAGCTAAACATCGAAATTTGGACGTCTATGTTGGGATAGATGTATTTGGCAGGAACTTTTTTGGTGGTGGAATGTTCAACACATATAAGGTATATATATATATATATATATATATATATATATATATATACATATACATAATTTATCTCTTCAATACGCTTGAAAAGATCAAGGAATATAATAGCATCAGATGTTGGTTGTAAATTTTGAAATTATATGTTGATTCAATTGTGTAAATGTAGCATATGCCAGCTTGAGATATTTCAATATTGTATTTAGTTTTGAAGTGTTTTGAAATGTCGCACAACTTTTCTTATTCCAGGCTGTTGAAGTAGCCACAAGGTGCAACCTTTCAATTGCTATTTTCGCACCAGGCTGGACGCACGAAACTCTGGGAAAGGAGGATTTGTTTTTTGAAAAGTTTTATAATCGGGATTCTGCATTTTGGTCTAGTCTGTGGCCATACCTGTATACACATCCATTGAACAATTACTTTACTACAGATTTCTACATTGGCCTGGACAAGGTATGCTGCATATTTTATTCATTAGTAAATTAGTCTGAAGAGTATATTGGTAGCAAAAAAGCATTTGCGCTGTCGACTTACTTCAATTTTCGAAAAACAATTTGCTCTGTTGCATTGTGACTAATTTCATTAGGATCCTATCATGAAGCGACCCGTGTCTATCATCAGATCTTAAGAACTCAATTATAAATTACTAAAACATGTTTTTATTAAGTGTATCCTCTCCACTATGCATCCGATCTTCTATAGACATACATGTTTCGTCTTTAACCTAGACTCGTCAGTATAGCCTGGCGGTCTAACTGTAGAGAGCAATCGGTTGGTATGTAATCCAATCAAGGGTGTGATAGAAACATCAACTCATCTCCAAGCATCGTCGTCTGTGGGGACGTCCATTGGCAGCTTACGAAGTCAAAGATCCAAACACCGATACTGTCTTGAAGCAGCAGTGTATGCTCTCCACTATCCACATCTATGTTTTGTCTTTATCCTAGACTCCTTAGTATAGCCTGGCGCTCTAGCTGTAGAGAGCAATCGTAAGGCACTCCAGGTGTTGGGATCTTTGACTTCGTAAGTTGCCAATGGGCGTTTCCATATAGGGCGACACTTGGAGATGAGTTAAATATTTCTATATCTGAGTGCATGAGATATTAAGTTTACACATTTTTATAATTATTTTTTTCCATGTATCATTTTTGTTCAAGCACTGCTACAACATATTCAGCCAACAGCAACAGCTAACAGAAGTTCTACGGCCCACATTGAAACTACCGGAATTCTCTGAGGTGCCAAACGTCAAAAGCCAATGTGACTGTTTACAAAGCTATATAATCGGTTCTAAGAATACCTGCCTCATAACAAAACAGAACTTAAGAAAAGACTACGATCACATCCACTATCTTTTCGCATGTGACATGAAAATCATCGACAATACCGTGGTATTCTTTCTGACGAAAGATCCGTATGGGCGATTGGCTACTTTAAGAGTAACGTTGTTGGTGTCTGGTTTCAATCGAAGCATGAGAAAAATCGATTTGTTGACTGAGAAGAAGGAGAATCCCTTGAGTAGTAGCACTGTGCTGGAAGTAAATCCGTCTGAATCACCAGATGTTGTTTACAGTCTGAATAATAGGTACTACAATATGATTGTTAAGGACAATTGGAATCTAAGGTATGTAATAATTGAATAACTTCTATCGTTTTCTTCAAGAATATTTTTCCTTAGTAATTACGTTTTTTTTTCAATCAAAACTTTTCGACAGTTTAGGTCCAAGTGATATTCAAGGTCAACGAGCATTGGGTATTTTTTTTTACTGAGAATCTAATAAACAAAAACAGCACTAATATTTCTTTTGTCATTCTAGTGTATACGTCTTCAACACTACACTTTGCGAAGTACTAGAAATCGGTGGAGTCATTGAAAATGGAGACAGCTTATATTTGAGAGCATTTGGTATCGAGAATGCTGATGGAAACTTTTTAAAGACCAAATGAAAGAATATAATTGACAACCAAAGTATTATATTAGTAAGCGATGTTACTGTGTGGTTTAAATACATTCTATTTATTTGTTGCAATGTATTTTATATATTTTATAACATGTGTTCATATACATCTTAGTCCAGTTAAAATTATCACGTGGGAAATCTAAAAGTTCTACCTTCGCCTCTTCCTGGTCCCAATCTTACATCATTACCATTCTGTCTTCCTTGATATTTATATTGAGGACGATTTGTTGTAGATTCGTAGTTAAATCTATGCCTTCTGTTATACTCATATTGATCCTTTTGATTTTGATATTTTTTCATTTTTTGGTATCGCATTTGATTGTAGTCCTTACCTGTAAGAGATATGGTATGAACTTAAAAAGGATCATATCTTTTTTAGCTGTTTAAATGCAAGGCGAAAAATGCATTATACAAGGTTAATTAAGGGCTATATTTGAGCTTATTATGTATTTTTAATGAATTGAGTAAACAACAGGAGGTGTGAGAGTGCCTAAATAGATGAGATGTCAATTCCAATAGTGGTTAACACAAATATTCGATATGTCGCCATACTATTCAGCATTTCTGGCTGAATTCCAGTAATTTACTTCCTAATAGATTCTTCAAATTCTTGCAGCATCCTTAGTCGTCTTCCAATAGAAGTAATTTGCTGGTTATAGGACCAGGCAGTTTTGAATGCCATGCATTTGCAAAATGTGTGCTTATAACATGATCTTGAAAATAACAGTCCACTGCCACAGACTAGTTCCAATGGTAAATGCAGTTTTCTCCTGATCGGTGGATCCATTTCCACCTGCCAGTAGCCACTTTTAAAATCCAAAGTCTGCAGTGTCACCGATACGGGGAAGGGGGCAAGCAATAGCTGTTTTTTTAGTACTGCTATTTAACTATGGATAGTCCACACAGAATTTAGTGGATCCGTCTTTATTCTTTACCAGCACCATTGCTGATGCCTAGAGGCTACAAAAAGGCTTTATTAATCCATCCTGACCAACTCTTGAAACATACTTTGAACCAACTCTATTTTAGCCAGTGGAAGCATTGTTGGCGGCTATCGGATTGGCTTGATATTTCCAGTGTGGATCGCGACACTTGATCTACCAATCGTTTCATCTTTGGATAATATGCAGCTTTATCGTTGGATCAACTCCTTAGCCTTCTTCCTCTGTGGCATAGTGAGAGATTGGCACATCGAAGACAGCAGTTGCTCCAGCTTACCACTTCCTCCATTTTCAAACACTTGATGAACTGTCGATATGGCAGGAGAGCATTTTCTTACCATTGTGCTTTTGCTAATACTGACAGGGTACTCATTCATGTTGTCCAGACAAATAGGTATCTCTTGTTTAGAAGACACAAGCCCCTTTTCTACCAGGATTTCATTGGTGACCTCTTCATTGCGATTCCATTGCTCAACGATCACAGAAGGCTCATTTTTGATATTACCTTGCAGGTGAATCTTCACAATAACTTCTCTTGCTGGCAATTCAGTTTCTTCTACCAACAGCAATTGGGCAGCTGTTGGTAGCTTTCTCAAGACTGCACAAATATTCCGTCATGTCCAACTTTAGAGTACGATCCTTAAAGTAGATACCTTGCATGTTGATGATATCCATGCCCAATATCACCTCTTTTTCTATATCTGCTACAAGGACTACATGTTGAAATTCCCACTTGCTTACCTGTTGTCGCTAGAAATGCAAGAGTAGAGTTTTATATCGATGTTAGCGAAAAAATCGTCTCAATAGATGATGATGTGGAAAGGAGATGAGGTTTAGTTTACAACAACTTTTTTCTTCACCTGAAAAGAGATCGGGGCATTCTATAGTGGAAAAGTTGAAGAAGAAGGATTTTTATTTTATTCTTAAGGTGATTCAGGAGTTCTATTGCGAACTTTAGGTAGCGCCAACGTTTCATATTCCATTTTATTTAATATAGATTGTTTCGGCATCTATCCGGCATTTATCCCTCTTGCCTCTGGTCTTATTTGACAGGTCGGCAGTGAAAACCGTGTTGAGATACCATATCTGGGGCGAAATAGTATTTGAAAGAAAAGAAAATTGCAGTAATCTTAAACTAGATTATTCTCGAAAACGATATTGCAAATCTATCTGCTGCAGATTTAGTTAAAACTCAAAATGTTACCCTCGTAGTTCTATTTCATTTACCTTAGTCCAAATTCCCCCCATTTTGTTTATCCAAACAAACCAACCAAAGCTTCAGCTGCTTCCTCCACCAACTTAAAAGGGTTAAAAGCGTCGGCAAGCCCAGTGATGTCATGCGTTTGCGTACCGAACCAGGGATGGGATGCAACCAGGTACTGACCAGGTGGTACTCTAGTGTAGGGACGACCTGTAACACGGTCAATGGGTTCATGAACTGGCTTGGCAACATTATAATGAATTTCGTCAGGATCCAGTGGATCTGGTGGTGGTTCTGCTGTTCCTGGATTGTTATTTATAATTGTCGGTAATCCGGGGGTTCCTGTAGGGGTGTAAGGGGTTGATTAGGAGATTGGTTTGAACTGTGTCCAAGCTACAATGCGCTTCGTTTATAGATGAAACTAATGAACTTTTTATCACATGTCTGTCTCAATAATGAGTGTTTTGCTGTTTGGTATACATGAAGCTGACAGTCAAGTGAGCTATGAAATGATGACGAATGGAAATAATGTAACGGACATGAACTATATGAAAGAACATGTTGAACAATAAACTTCACGATTGCCTGTTGGTCTTTTACATACCAGTATGAACGTTAACATGTCTTGAAATTCTCGTTGATAATGATGATTACAGTCAATAGACTGAATTGATGAATGTGTGAACAGATGTGCGAAACTAAATAAGTATACCTTGAGGGAGTGAGGGTAAGGATGGGAGTTGAAAGTTACCAAAATTTGGCAACAAAGATGCGAAGCTTTGTCCAATCTGTGGTATCGTCTGTACGAAGGACGTGACTCCTTCTCCTAGGCCCTGTCCTACTTGTTGTGCTGATGGTAGGACGCTTGAAAATCCAGAAAAAAAGTCCCCTAAAATTCCTGTCGTGAAAATAATCGTTTATATATTATACGCTAATATAGATTGATTCACTATTATACCTATTCGAATTTATCACTGAACTATGTTCAGATGACAATCGTTATATCAAAGCAAATTAGGATAACCATTTTATAATGTCATGCTAATTTATAATATAATGAAATGTCGCCTCTGGGAGAGGGTAATTCTTTCCTGTAACTAATACAGGCAGACAAGCTTAAAAAATATATTTTGAGATACGTTCTATCTTCTATCAATGTGTAACTTGTACGGTCACATATATGTCTCAGTTTCACTGACCTGATTGTGACTGGGATTGCGACTGAGATTGAGATTGGGAAAATGCCCCTACTAATGTTTCCAGTGGACGATTCCCAATAATCATTGCCAAAAGAGGCCTGTTCCCGCCATATCCTGAAACATGGATTAAGAGGGTACCTGTCAATTTTTTATCAGGTATAAAACATAAAAGTAATATTGCACTGTATGAAAAAAAAAGTTATTCATTGTCTTATTTCGAAATCCTAATACCTTCTGTATTTCTTATAATACGCCTCAACAACTTTCATTATTATTTTTTTTGAGTACGAATTTTGAGGACAGGTAGATACCTTTTTGTTTTTTGATAACTCTACACCAATGTATAGAACAGCCAAGATAATAGAAATAGATACTCAATTACAAATTTTGACTTTATATAAAAATCCAATCACGAACGGTATCAATATTACCTCAGATTCGAATTTGGCGAACATATGTGTATCTCATTGAAAGATATTTACTTTAATTTTTTTGTTTGACTGCGTAGTCATTGTCATCTACATACCAACCTATAATTTCACCATGGTTTTTCTCCCCGTTACCTTAACTGCGCAACCTCAAATTGTTCATAATATCTACTATTTCATTTTTTAACTTTGTTACTATACACGACATATTTTCATCATCTTTCACCTGGTCTAAATAAAAAAAGCCGTCCTTGTGTTACCTCCCAGTATAGGTTTGTGACCGAGTATCGGTTTGTGTCCTCCACCGCCTTCTAGAGCTGGCACGGCACCTCCTCCAGCTTCTTGAGAATGCCCAGCTCCACCTCCAGGTACGCACAATATGTTAGTTTGATAGTTATTGGCTACGTTAACGTACGCCAAGTCGACCAAAAACCTTCCACTTCCTTCTGCTTTCCGCTGTGGTTGTCTTCGGAATTGACAGCCTGGAGGAAGTGAAGAACCTCCTCCAAATGGACGTCTTCTTCGCGCGTAGTCGGCTGAGCCCGATGTGTCGAGGAATTTTCCATCTTCTTCGACTCGTATTGACGTTGTGTTCGGGAAGATTTGTAGCAGTGTGGCAAAAATAGTGACTATCTGTTTATAGAAAACGTTATCTATTAAATAATTGACGTACTTGTAGTTGTAATTATTAGTGGTGCAGGGATCCCAATTTTCAACGGATCGGGGATCCAGAAAAGATCCGGATCCGGAGATGTATCCATATTCGGATCTCTGATCTAGATCCGAGATTCGGATATGGACATATAAATGAAGCAGTATAATCGGCAGCATAAAATATTGTTCTCCCATTAAAGACTATAAAATGAATACATTTTAAATAGATGCATAAACACCATCCTTATTTTCATATAAAAATACTAGTGAGTCTATCTTTTCCGAAGAAAGAAAACTTTTCTTTGCACGAGTAAAATATAAACTACGGATCATATTGCTTATAACTTCACAATGAAAGGTGGAAGTACAAGTACTGTGTGTGTAAGTAGTTTCCTGATCCACACAAAAACGAAACACAGAACAACTTTCCGCTTTACAAGTCTAGCTCACGAAACACGAATTTAAACGAAAAGACGTCCTACCGTCAAAGAAGATCTTTGGGAGTACTTACATTCTTAAAATAAGTTAACTAGCCATATGCAGCAGTGAATATAAAGATACCCTATCCAGATCTCGGATCTTTGATCCATATTTTGGATGTTTGATCCGGATCTCAGATATGAAGATATCCGGATCGATCCAGATCCGGATTGTGTATGTTTAAAAATTCGGATCTAATCCGGATCTGATTCAATTGAATAAGGATTCGGATTTGCAGTGCAACTAAGTTTCCTGCATTCTAAAAATATAATATAACATGTTTAGTTGTTTACTTGAAATATTATTCTGATATGCCTTCACATCTTTGTTATCACGATATTTTCAATCAAAAATTAAAATTTAAATATTTTATTCTAATCCTTAAGACATTTGATTGTTGTCACCTACTTTGTGTTTGGCATCTAGTATAAGTGTATGGAAAAGTTTTTGGATGTTTGTTACTTCCCACGCCAATTGACAATGAAATATTGTAATCGCGAAAATGTTCGAATTCGGGATATTGTGTTTTATTGATGTTTCATAACATATAAGTTATCGCTATAGCTGGACAGTATAGTATATCTGAAGATGTAGATTGTAGATGCTCTTACTTGGTGAAACTCTCCCATCATGCAGATAAAATAATCGTGTATTTAACACACAGTTTCAGAAAATAAAACTGTGTTAAATACACGATTATTTTAACTGCATGATATCTGACGATGTTTTAAAGATTAAAGCGAAACACATTACTGACGAATTATATATGAGACATCTAGTGTATACCTTGCAAAATCTTAATGATGAAGAAGTTTTACTAAATGATGAGGCATATGTATTTGAATCCATTTAGATTTTGCGTAAGAGCCAGTAAAATATCTTGGTTACTAGTATATTCACATACAAAATTCAAAGAGTGTCACCGTGATAATGCAAACACAATTAATCAAGACACTGGATTCAAAACTATAATTGCTCTTGATGTCCTTTAACAAATGCGCTGAGGCGTACACATTTTATGAAGAACAATTGAATAGAATAGTTAATACAATATTCGTCTATCAGAATGCACATACTTCATGTACCCATAAACATATAAAATGTATCATGGCTACTGAGGTTGCAGAGTTTACTGGCAAAAATTGAGATAATGTGGGAATCCAAACACCATTTCAAATTACGTCGAGCTGTTCTGAACAATGGAAATGTTTAATAAGTTCTGATAACCTCATGTGCTATGAGATTTATTAAATTGAGTCAAGTAGATTCACTCTTTCAGGAGATATTTCATTTATTTTCAATTCGTCAGACCTCAAAAAACAGCTCATCGCTGTTTTCTTTCCTGCATAAATATCAATTAATCTTTTTTTATCACTAATTCTTCAACATAATTCAAATAGTGGAATTAGATTTTTCGTGACTAGGGCACTTTAAATGATGGGTTCTTTTTCACGGACCACTATTTTAATCTAGCCCTGGACTCGGTACTTCTCCAAAAAAAAATATGAAAAATATCGAATATGTCAAAAACTAAAAATTACCGCACATTCGAATTTTAGGAAGAACCGAATATAAAATTTGGCACTGCAAAACTTTTGAGTCTTTTAAGATAATGTTTGACCATGCTTTAGCATGATCAACAATTTGAGAAACATAAGAAAATAAAATAATAATTTTCAATTGTCAGGGGGTTGAATACGTAGTAAGTAGCAAATTTCTCAATATTCGAGATCCCTATTCAGTTTAAATGCCGTCCGTAGTAAATGACGATAAACAGAAACAAAACGAATTATACTACAGACAACATTATTTATTGAAGGCCTGGCCTGGCCTTCGATGGTTCGACGCAAAACTACTGACGTGGCAAACTGACAAAAGCCGGTAGCGTCTACGTATATTGTATTTATCTAAAGCGGCCGTTCCAATGGCCAATTGACAATGTTTAGCCCGAAAACGAAGTTTGACCTTTACTTTTTGAATTTTTGTTGCGTTTTTTAGTATAATCCCAGCGAAATAAACCTAAAAAATACAAAGTTTATTCATCCTTGTCACAGTAGTAACCTAGTATCAAAGTTTTATCAAAACCCGAAAAGTACTATCCGAATGATAAGAGGGTCCAAGAACAGACTAAAGACAGATAGACCGACAGACAGACAGACCGACCTAAATAAGACACATTAAGAAATTACAATATCTCGACATTTTTCGTGATTATGCTTTATTTCCTCGCCAAATTGCGTGGGAAGTAAAGCGTGGATGCTTGAGAAGTACCGAGTCAGTCAGATTACACACACTATGATCAGAAAACTATGATAATAATGCATATTCTTGGTACCCCTTTAAATTTCCCACCTATCTTCTGGTTTGAATATATGAATAAACTAATGCAATATCGCTGAATGACAATGAGACAAACAAAGCAATAACATAAAATATATAGTTTCGTTCTGATTTAAATAAAGATTGTCCATTTATCTATTTTTTTACTGCATGCTCATGTGTGAGTATAATTTATATTGCTCATGAAAAGCAATCTAGTACGATTTCGTGATCATAATGATAATTGTTACCAATTAGATATACAAACATGATTCACAGTGGATCTCTTCTATTATAATTTATGCTTTGGATATGTGAAGAATACGCTTTTTTACGATTTTTTTATTTATCCACATGAATACTCCATATTTAGTCCTTGCAGAAGTGTTAGCAGTGCTACTCTCAAAAAATAAAGTAGCTTGACTTTCGACGCATCAATGCAAATCGATTTTTCAACTTTTCACAAATTCCCAATATGATGTGCGATTGGGAATTTGTGAATATAAAAATATGTGGTCTCGCAAAAAAAACTTGCTATGAGCCTAAAACCTATTCAGTTACTGAGAACAGACGATGACAGAATTAACAATAGAGAGATAAATAGACTGAGAATGAGCGAATAAATTTGATTTCCTTATAAAAAAACGTCATGTTCCACAAGGAACAAGATGTTTGACAAATTTGAAACAGTGATACAGACAACCATTATTTGTGGTAAGGATTTTTGTAACGCAGTTTGGAGTAACATTGTTAAAAAGCTCCAATTAACATTGATATGACTTACCATAAGCAGCATGGTGTACATAAAACTTATGATTACTGTACCAGTAAATGCAGAGTGTACCAAGAGAGCTTTTGGATAAAACTGGTATTAAGATCGAATCTTGAAAGTGAGAGTGGACAAGAAAGCTGGCCATTATTACATAAAAAATCCGCGATTTTTAGTGTGATCTAATATGGATGCGAATAAATGTTATGTAATATTGAGTGGGTAAGAAGTTTATATGGTAACTGACCTAACTGATTTGACATAGTTTGAATATCGCCAATTAGTTTGGTGGATATTGCATTTTTTGGTTTCATTCATATCTTTTATAGTTCAGTATTGTGTGAGGTACAATACTACAATAAGAAAATTACTTCCCACTCAATGATATCAGTTCTAAAATAAAGAATGAGTTTAGATTTGATTCGGATTTGAAGAAATATTGAAAATATTGAAAAACAGTGAATCTTTTATAATGTCAAACATTGAAAAAAATTCGAGTCATCCAGAAATTTACATGATATGCTAAATTTACAAAAATTACATTTAAGCGGATCAGCAGATGAAAAATGCAATCTTGATCTTTAATAAACCGATACCTGGCTAATATAGAGTCAATTTACTTGACACAATTATTAGGCTAAATAGTACTTTCGTTATCATTCATGAATCTGAGTCAGATAAGATGCAGAAATTCGTAATAGTAGTTGCTCGGAATTAATTTGGTCCTTTAAATCAAAAGTCTACATCTACATAGAATGCCGTACAAAACTGATTGGTCTGACTCTATTCGAAATGATAATTAATATGATATATTTTGAATGCATACTTAGAACTACAGACAGACGGACAGCGACCGGAGGAAATGCATGACAACGCTGATTGTGATGTATATGAATTCGAAAATGTATGTTACCATACTTCCTTCGCCTGGTGTTCATTAAATAAAAGTTAGACAAACGCTCAAATATTGTTTATAACATTCTATACATATTTATATGATTTTCATTCGAATTTAAAATAATATTGTATAATTTCACTAAGCATACACTACGATAATCCGTGTCTTTCGTTCTTCTTCTTCATCGCCCAAACTAAGGAACTTTTGCCAGGCCCGTACCCCTAGAGGGGCACTGGCTTCCCCAGATATTTCGGATATTTAGTCATTTCTATCATTTCACAAGGCTATAACAAACAATATTATATTTTTCTATTCATTCCTCTGTGTGCAATTTGGTAAAATATATCTATTTATTATATATTCGAACGATCATCAATATTATCGCCTTTAGATCTTCCCTCTGCCACTCCTCCCTAAAATGAAATCCTTGCTGCCCCCTCGCCTCTAAGAGAAAATCCTGAGTAGAAAGTCGGAAATTCTGACAAAAACGGTTGTATCCTTGATCCTGGCTGATTACATATGGAAATAGGTTTTTGAGGTTTCAAAAATTTTTAAACATTTTCTTGTGCCCTTGCTTATGCTTATTCCAAGGAAAATAAGTGATAATAATTATTATTTTATCTATGTCGTTTGAATTATGATCAATTTAGCGAGTAATTGATATTTTTTTTATTTCAAAACTGAAAATTCCTATTTTTTATTGACTCCTGATTGCGCTTTTATATGGTCTTCATAGTTTCGAGGTGTTAAGTAGGTATGTAAAACGTACTGAGTCACTCTAATTGACACCATGTTTCATTCATCCTTGTGTTAAAAATAATACATTTTTCGCGTGTCTGATTTTTTATTTATCAAAATCTCATAAAGACGAACACAAATAACATATGCAGCTTTGCTGACTTAACAACTATATCACAAATACATTCGATTTTTAAAATCATTTTTTATAATACGTTGAAGACTGCCAACCAGAATACGGCCTACTGTAGCTCCCTCCTACGAAGTTGGTTCCAAACCCATCGTAACCATCGTATCCTCCATAGCCTCCATAGCCTCCGTAGCCACCATTCCCTCCATAGCTAGACCCGTAGCCATTGTACCTTTTAACATAACAAAACAAACAATTCATCAACGTAATTACAAAATGAAATAAATTTTGAAGTTAAACTGACAATAATATTGGTTAATGTAGTGTCTTCAGGCCTTTGTTTTAAAGATTAAATCGGAACTTGTCACAAAAGGAATTTTATTTGTGAAAATGTGTGTTTAAATTATACAATTTGATCTTAACATCATCTTGTTTTCACATAATTTATAGTCCATGGAGTATGGGATGCTATAATGTAGACTTCAGCATTTGTCTTTTTCTCCCTTTCTTTTTACAGCAACTACAGATAACTGCATTCTACTTGAATAATGATGATAAATTATTACAAAAGTGATATTTAATCTCTTTAAAAACGATGTCAAGTAGGTTGACGCTGTATTTTTCACGCAATTTCATCACTTTGGAAATAAAGATTTGAATCAGATTTTGGAGCTGTTGATCTTTTGAATTTCGATACAAATACTTTGTATCTCACAATATATTTTAAAAATATAGAATTAAAAATCAAAATATTCATAATTTTCGCAAATGTTTATGATAAACATAAACAGCGACAATACAGATTACAGTACGTATTGTGATTTGAAGTTTGAATGTTGAAATTGAACAGAACGGTAGTGTAACAAATATGATGGCAAGCAGCAGTAAGGAGATAAAGACATACCATTTTCATTAAGAATGGGAGGAACAATACTCCTTTACAGTGCATTCGTATCAGTAAAATAAATATATGTATGTCAAATATATATATGAGTATTATTTCATATATTTGTTATAGTTTATTACGAAATTGTCAAAGTAACCCAATAGATGCGAAAGGTTGGCGATCACTGCTTTACATTATATCTCACCCAGATCCGTAACCGCCATATCCACTGTATCCTGATCCGGATCCGTAACCCCCGTAAGTATTATAACTATATCCAGGTCTGTTATAACCGCCGTAAGTATTATAACCATAGCCAGGTCTGTTATAGTAGCCACCTCCATATCCTGGTCTATATCCACTATACCCAGGACTGTATCCTCCGCTGTAGTAATTGTTATAGCCAGGTCTCTGGAAACCTGCAAAAATGTGTTCATACAATATTTCTAACTGAATCAATGTGATGAAGATTCTGGAAACAGAACAAAGTTTGACAAGGCGTATTTCATAAATTTACCGAGGCATGTTAAACTATAAATTGTTTGGGGCCAACCTACTTCTATATGATTTTAAATATATTTGAAGACGTCATACATTTTAATTAGAAGTCTGAATATGTATTCAGCAAAATGAAAGGACATTTGAATAACAAATATCGACTCAAATAACAAAATATTCGATTAGTAACAAAATTGTTGAAAGAGACTGGCAATGAATAACCTCACTACACTATATACTCATTCCTTCTCATTCTTATTTCATTTTATCCCTTATCAATGTCATTATGTATTAATTCTTAAATATTTATAGTTTCATAGAATTTAATTCTTTCATAATTGGTATTTTTAGATATATCACATATAAGCCTTCAGTCATTTTCCTTGCTCCTTGTAAAGATCTCATTTTTATTGATGTTGATGTGAATAAACAATTTTGATTGATAAGATTTATATCCTTGACTCTGCGAAATCTGTGAATTATCAGCAGGGTACCCATTTATTTTTGAAGGTTGATTGAACAATGTGGTTAATCGTGGGCTAGGGTGAAGTGAGGCCTTTTTTGAGGGTCTCACTCTCAAACCAAGCGTACGCTTGTAAAAATGTATTTATTCAAGTCCAAGTTCATTGCGATGACAGTGGATATTTTTTTTTGCCTCGGGGTCCTTTTCGATATGTAGACGCATGTTTAAGAGGACTTACCATCCGACCGACTGAATGTTATTATAAGAGACGATTGCAATTAATTTTACTGCGAGGAGTTATAGATATTAAATTGTAGTAGACTCTCAATTTAAATTATTTTGTGTATTATTCTCTTGTTTTTCTTCAATCAATGTTACATACTCCACAATTAACTCTATTTTTCAATATAACATCAGAAAATGATGTCAACTCACCTACGCTGGCCGATCCTGAGATTCCAAAGTACGGTGCATCATATGATCCAGAACTGAGGTATGGACTGACATACCCATAACGAGATCCTGACCCGTAGCCATAGCTTGATCCGTACCCTGTGCCCACGGTGTCACTGGTGGGAAGACCTTTAGCTCTAACAGCCACGATTATTGCACATACCTAAAATGTCATTCAGAAGATGAGAATCAATTTACTACAAATATATGTTCACTAGTTTGCGTTTGTCTCTTTCCGCAGATTCGTGGCCCCACTAACTCAAAAAGTAATACCAACAATTATCTCCAAGCTTCGCGCACTATGGCGCTGCCTATTGGCAACTTACGAATACTATAGACATGCATGTTTCGTCTTTAACCTTTAACCTAAACTCGTCAGTATAACCTGGCGGTCTAACTGTAGAGAGCAATGGGTTGGTACGTAATCCAATCAAGGGTGTGATAGTAACATCAACTCATCTCCAAGTGTCGCCATCTGTGGGGACGTCCATTGGAAGCTTACGAATTCAAAGGTCCTAACACTTGGACTGCCTTGAAGCAGCGACAGATATCCCTTACGACAAAGGTCAACAAGGGTGAACTGCTCTACAGCGACATCCCTTGTTCTTCGTAAACACTATTTACGATGTACCGTTATCTCGGCTCATTTAAGTTAAAAGCTAACAACTGGTATTAAGTGTATGCCCTACACTATGCATCAGAACTGCTATAGACATGCATGCTTCGTCTTTAGCCTAGACTCGTCAGTATAGCCTGGCGGTCTATCTGTAGAGAGCAATTGTGTGATGAGTGTTGATGTTGCTATCACACCCTTGACTGGGTTACGTATGTACCAACCGATTGCTCTCTTTAGTTAGACCGCCAGGCTAGAGGTTATATTGACGAGTCTAGGCTGAAGACGAATCATGCATATCTATAGCAGGTCTGATTGTCTGGTTGATTATGTGGATACATGCTACTAATTGCTCTAACATCAATTAAACATGTTTAATTTTGAATTGACACCACTACCACAATTTTAAATTCGGAAGAAAAACAGATATCAGGGTAGTGTACCTAACATCAGCATTCAGACTGATTGAGAGACTTGTCTGCTTAGCTCAATTGATAGAGCGCCGGTCCGACAAACCGAAGCTGCGTGATTAAAGTTCCACTATATGCCAGGATTTCAAAATGCGAAATTGTATATCTTTTAGTCGGAAATTCCAAGTCTCGATTGCCTTATTGCTGAAACTTGATGTTGTCTGCATCGGCAGTTCTCCAAACTTATTCAACCAATATCCGTATTATTTTATATTATAGTTTGAATAATTCTTCGATTAGGAAACCACATCATGCATAGGAAGAAAGAAGGTCGCGGGTAGTCACATTGTTTTTGTTTATAGCCATAAAGGAAATGTAAAGTGAACACGTAAACAGACTTAAATCTATTATAATGAGCATTACTCGAGCTAGACACTTCTGAAGGTTGCGGTTTGAGGTGGATGTTTTTTGAATCATCAACCATTTCCATGCGGATCACTCAAAAAGTTGCGCTGTACTTTCCACAAAATCGTATCAGCTTAGAAATAAATATGCGTAACTTCAACTTCGGACAGATCCAAAGTTTTTCACACGCCAAAACGCATTTTGAAAAAATACATATGTTTCGTTCAAAACCAATATTTTAGTAGCTTAAGGTAAAGATACCTTAAGCTACTAACATAGTTCGCGAACCACATATTGGGATTTTAAAAAGGACGAGATAAGTAAAATTAAATTAATCCACACTAATAGGTGTTGATATTATCATCAAAAATTAAAAAAATGAAGACGAAGTTTACAGTGAACATTCAAATTGAAAATATGCCAAGTACCCACCGTAACTGGTCAAGTTCAAACCAAATAAACAAAAGGAACTTGTGAAATATGCTTGTTCAACGTTAAAATATTTGTATAAACTCGTCGATGGATTTCCAGTAAATAGATCCCTTTTTAAAAGTTTCCTTGCAAATATTAGATAAATTTACATAGCGAACGCAATAACATGGGAAAACGTTGATATGCGTGCTGGCACAATATAATTAGTGTGGACGTGAACCAAGGTAGTAACTAATCATTTAAACAGTGATTCACTGTATACCGCAGACCGCACCTTGTCGGCAACAATTAAAGCATAGGACAGATCCACCGACCACTATTATGTCTAAAGCAGGTTTTATACGATTCTAGTAGTTAAAGCAAGGTACTAAAAATATGGTTACTCGCACTCAACATATATCTTAGCTGTCAGTTTTGGATATCAAGGGCATAACTTTAGATAGTAACTGATTCAACTGCAGTCATTCTGAGACAATTTCTCTATCGTGGGCAAAGCAACGTTTGTCTCTTTGTGACATTTAATTTTTGACACAACAAAGAGGTTGTTAATGAATTTCCCCTGTTAAGATTTTCGACATTTATTGTGGTAATTATTAAGGTACATTTTTGAACTGATAATCAAACAACTGTACTCATTACCATTTTATTGTGAATCTACTGCCTCCTAGCATAACCATGTTACTTGTTTGGGATCTAAGCTACATGTCTCTAGTACTGTTTCAAACAGAATCTGAAGTGAACATCAGGCAACAATAATGTTCGATACCCAACAACGTTGACATTCCTGGCAAAGAAATGGCATGCTGGTTTAATAGCCGTTGAGATGGAGGAACGCCTTATACTTGAATCATCATTCAATCAAGCTTCTGGGAATTAATATCAACAATAACATGTCATGGCACCATCATGTTGCTGGCCTCGCTAGGTCCGAGTCTTTGAAGCTGGAGAGAGGATGAATTTCTATTCACATGACCCTTAAAACGATGTACATTGTAACCATTAAGGAGTAACTCACTTCACAATGCCGAGGTTCTCCAAAAGGTGGACTGATGTGAATTTGACCATTGTGTCCCTTTTTCTGTTTGATGCATTGACAACTCTTGGTGTTAAGCAAACATTTTCCATGATAATATCTATAGAACAGGGACAGATCAGCCACATTTCTTCGATGATCTAGATGTAGGTCGTTTGTAAGGTCAGTCGCTTCCACAAGCACTAGAACTATAGCTCTTTTATGGATTATGTCCAGAAGTTTGCGGGAATTATTCGTAGCGAATTTCCACATACACGAGCAGTACTTCAGCGAAGGTCTGATCTGAGCCTTGTAGAGTAGCAGTTGTAGCTGTTTCTGTAGATTGTCTCGCGATTATAGTATTTCATTTCGACAATGTAGCGTCGTTAGACTAAAACTGTACGTTTTTTGGGTACCATTCATTTTACCTGACATTTTGGATTTATAAATTCAACGCATTATGTTTTTCGTCCTTCAGGTCCTATTAAACGTGATTTTGTCAATTTTTTGGAGCACGCAAGCGAGAATGCGTGTATAATTTGTTTACAATGATACCACCACAAATTACATAACTACCTCTTGACAAATATTTAACCGCAAAATCGTTCGTGAATATGATAATTCATTATAAAAATATATATCGCTTCCTATACTTTAATTGTCATGTGCTCTCCAAAATTTTCAATTATTGCTCTTTTCTTCACGTACTTTGTAAATCATTTTTTTCTTGATCATCTATATATACTTATTTGACCATATTTGATCTTAATGCTATGTTTGATACATATGAGTGTAAAAATTGAAAATCAGTGAAACGAAGAGCATTGAGAGAACAGACTCTTCTGTCTTAGCTTCTGAGTTTCACTGACGAGCCTCTAGGAAAGTGCATATCTGTACCATGCTAGATCTATCATGGAGAACTTGATATGAAAAGCGGAATGTGAACTGTATCTCCTTCTGTAACATAAGTGGATGGTTGCTGTTTTGCTTTATCGAGATTTTCATGGTTTGAAGGAAACTATTTTAAAATATTTTTTAATGCTTGGCAGTGGAGCTACGTTCTTGTATGACATAATATGAACGTAGTTGTTCATACTGTTTATCAACAACCAGGTTTATGTGCTTTTTGGCTGAATTCCTTCTTAAAACATAATTTACTGATAAACAAAGATATATTTGGTTATATGGCGTAATAAACATTTCCAACTAGAGGAAAATATGTGAGCAATTCGGGTTTGAATCCAATAAACAGAATGATTTCATATAAACTTACATTATTTAAGATTCGATTCTGTTGTTAAAAGAACATATTTGAAGTATCTTGTATTCGCATTAATCGCTAATTAAAACCACTAGCGATTTACGAAATAACTTTACTTATGTTTCGCCAGCCTCTATTGAAGTTGAAGAAATTAAAAATAAAAATGCAATTCAGATGAAAATTGAGCATTTAAACACAAAATTCCACAAACAAGAATCTCTATTCCTGTGACGCGTTTCGATTTATATTTAAATCATCATCGGACTGTCAGATAATTTAAATATAAAACGAAACGCCTCACTGAGAAAGAGAGTTTTATTTGTGAAACTTTGTACTCAAATACACAATTTCTATATGAATGATGGAAGTGTTTCACCAAGTAAGAGCATCTACAACATACGTGAAGAATGACATTGCAACTTTGCTTTTTCAAAATAAGACCATAGTATGGACTATTTAGAAATGCATATGATGCATTTGCATTGTTGATAAATCCAAAATAATGCATCGCCACATCAGAAAACACAAAACTGCCTCATGCGAGGAAACAAAATATACAGCAGTTAGTGCAAGTCAACATACAAGATGCATTAATTTGAGATCTAAGAAGAAATTATTAGAAAATCTGAAGCTAAATGTATGATCTATCTGTAGGTTTGGAGACCATTCATTAGATTTGACTAGAAGCATTCAACCATAAGTTATAGAAGTCACATTAATACTTTACATATTTTTCCAAATATCGGAACTACCATCTTAGTCGATTTAAAATTTGATTAAACTGTGTACATTATTTTCTATAATCGTTCATTTGTTGTGTGGATTGTAAGTTAAATACTGACAATTTTCTGAAATATTGAAGTTCTCCTCACTTCTTAACCGAGATATAAAAAATATATTCAGGAAAACCTATATATATTCCGCAAAGTTCCTTAAATGACATCGGAGTCTTAGAAGCCACGAAAACAAACAAAACA
The DNA here is from genome assembly GCA_949316355.1 of Bruchidius siliquastri. Taxonomy (NCBI): domain Eukaryota; kingdom Metazoa; phylum Arthropoda; class Insecta; order Coleoptera; family Chrysomelidae; genus Bruchidius; species Bruchidius siliquastri. The sequence goes on along the minus strand of OX438533.1, from coordinate 35,479,211 downwards.
TTCAAAAGACAGATTATCCAAAATTGCACATTAATAAATATCTGCGATGAAAAATCAAGGAAGTCTGGATTTCATACATGGTGGTGTCCACAGTAAGCGGTTACTGACAATACGCTGTAACAAAAAAGCTAACAAACAGGCAGAACCAAAGACAGTCGGAAATGACTTATATGGGATTTTAAATATATATGCCATTAAACATGAACGGGAAAATATAGAAATTCCTGATAATTATATCGTAAGACCGAATACTATAGAAAATAAATGTGCGAGTTACTTACAAGAAAATTCGTAGGTGACAGGAACATTTTGCAGTATCCACAAAACTAGAACTTCGCGATTACCAAGAGGTAAGTACATCTATGTACCCGGTGTTTTTATACGGCAGATTTCAAGCTGTAACCTTGTGCTGATACACATACTCTCCCACCCTCACTCATCAAGTTCATTCAAATCAGTTCTTTGCTTTGGCTCGTTTGGGTGACAACATACTATGTTAAACATTGCGCTTTTGAGAAAATACCTTTATCTCATTGTCCCGTGTACCTGATATTGGACAGTTTATTTCATTTTACATCACTTTCCGACACATATGAATCAGCAAGTACATATTAAGATATTGAAGGAAACTATAAAAAGGTTTGTGTTTGTTATCGTTGAATGAACAGTATGGCTAATGGGAATTATATCCGGTGTTTGTCTATACAAGGTGGAAAATATGATTTAGAATTTTGTATAGACATGAAAAACAATACATATAGTGATGAAAACGTATATAAAACTTATTAAAACAGAGCTTATTACTCTTCCTCTCTCGATGCTTATCGTCTATGGATGTTAGCGATCAGATCAAATTGCGCTGTTAATCTGAATAACGTGGAGATGGATTGACATCCATACTTTAATCATCTTCCATCAAGCTTCTGGGATCTAACAACAGCAATAACATGTCATGGCACGATCATGTTGCTAGCGTTGCTAGGTCAGTATCCCAGAAGCTGGAGGTTCTCTTACACTCAGGGAAATTATATTCTTCGGAACAGATACTCTGCTACTATACAAAGGCCCAAAGCATTCTCTGAAGCTCTGGACATAATCAAAAAACAAACAATACGTCTAATGGATGCACCTGACCTCACAGTTTAGGAAATCGCAGTAAGGTAGCTGATTTGTCCCTATTCTATAGATATTCCGAGCTGCCTCGCATAATAACACCAAAAGACGCCAGTACGCCATGGAAGTTCCATGACAAACTTACAACGCTTTGAATAAGCCTCTTCCAAAAGTCGTTCTTTTGGAGAATCTCGGCGTTGTGGAATGAGCTACCGGGGATTTTGTTCCCCGATGGTTACAATCTACAACGTCAATCAATGTGAATTTATCCTCTCGCGAGAGGTTTTCTATAAAAAACGTCGCAGTTGTTATCGCTGTCCAGTGCCTACGATGTTCTGTCACCTGAACTTCTTCTACTTTCAATTTTACTGTAGAGTATCAGTTGGAGATGGCCATATTTCTCGCTCCGCAAAATATGACCAAAGTATCTCATTTCATAAACTTTATTATTGGTAATGTGGAGTATCCATAGTATTCAGAGCATGCTCCAAAAACACCACATCCCACATCAGATTAAAGGCTTCTAGCTGGAGGCATCAGTCAAGGTCAAAGCAATAAACCTTTAGATTTATTATGAATAATCAACATCTCATCAAAAATCTAAATAATATAATAATTGACAGAAAAAATTGTTTGTGTTAAGTTTTTACCAGTTTTTAGTTACACATTATTTTGAGTTTTTCTGTTCTGAATAAGCCATTTTCCTTGTAAAGGTATCTTAAAAAATCAATTAATTGATGGAATCAAACAAGCATGTTATTCTTCTCTTGTCCGGATAAATTTTAGCTTAAGACAAGTCGTCAATATCGGGGATATATTTGCATTCTATCCATGAATACCACAAAATTAACATTTTTTTACTTTTGCATAATTTTTATATCCCTTTTATATATATTCTAATCAGGGAACCAGTTATACTGCCGTCTGCATATATGGTTGCCTGCATTCCGTACCAGCCTTTCTATTGTTTGGGGAAATTCCAGATTTCTCCATCGTCTCGATTGCGTCTGGCAGGCTTGTCTGCCTTGTCATTTTAGGAAAGTTAGGTTGACGCACAAGCGCGGCTTGACGTTCTTGCGACGTTTGGTAAAGGGGTAGATTAAAACTCCCGCAAAATGCCGGTTAGGGTGGATATAACGCCTCCCCCGCCGGCAAACTCCAAACAGCCAGGTGTTACCAAATCCCTGCTCTACAACGGCTCCAAATTCCAGGGATTTCAAAAGTCAAAAGGCAACAGTTACGAAGTGGAGGTTATTTTACAGGTTAGAAATAAATTTTCTTTCATTAGATCTGATATATTCCGTTGTTAGATCGTTATTTCAAGCACAAGTTGCACTTTACATAACCACTGAATGATCTGATACTTTTGAGTGTGTAAAATTGCACTGCAGTCATGTGCTACTGTTTATGCTGGGTCACCCTAATTTGTAGCATTATGGACAGTGTAGAACTGTTGTTAGTTTATATTCTCTTTATTATTCAACACAATTCATCAACGTTTATACTTAACAGCAAGTTTAAAAATGTTTTTGTAATTTGTGTACTTTCAAACATACATATCTAATCTTGAGAGTATTATTACAATATATTCTGTCTTGAGTTTTTTGGAAAAGTCATGCTTTAGATATTCTAATTAGAACATTATGTCTAATAGTTGGTATCTGATCCTAATCATTGCAGGCCATTCACACAAAAAATGCTTCCATTCCATCCATCTTCCATGCATAGGCTGAATTTAGCATTTTGTAATGCTCAACTTGATGTGATTTAATCTGCAATAACAAGTATACAGCCCATTAAAGCTTTAAAGTTTTCCTATTCAGTCCCAGTAGAGTGCCAGAGTGTCTTATTGATCTCTATTGAGATTATATGCTTAGCTGTTTTATATATCATACTTAGCTGGTATCATAATAATTGCACATTTGGTATTATCTGTAGTAGTAGATGGTTCTGCTATTATATACCCATATCAAAATTCACAACACAATAAAAGTCCAAAGCAGTGTTATTGAAACAGTATTTGAGAATTATTATTCAATTCTGGTCCATATACATTTAAATTCAAAATATGTCAGTACTATGTTATAAAAAAAATTGGTAAATAATCAATGTTCAGTATCAAATATTGACTGTATATTTTTTTAGCATGTAGATGAGGAAAACTCTTACCTATGTGGATACTTACAAATAAATGGCTTAACTGATGAATACCCCAAACTCACAACATTTTTTGATGGAGAAATCATCAGTCAAAAATATCCTTTTCTCACCAGGAAGTGGGATGCTGATGAGGATGTTGATAGGAAACATTGGGTGAGTGTTGACTATTCATACTTCTATAAAATATATTAGTGACCTCATTAGCAAAATGCAATCACAACTATTTAAAAATATCTGGAAAAATATGATCCTGTACTAGTTAATCTAATCAACTCCAATTTTTTATTTTGTGTTTGATATCTATGTTCATTTAAACATTAAATGTTTGATAAAGAAATTGGTCATAATCTGGAAAGTACCATATCGTATTTAAGACACCTCTTTACACCTACGTATTTTGTTTCTATAGCACCCGGCATACATTTAAAGGTCCTTTACTTGTTATTGTTTGGAATGGTACTGGGAGAGGAAGTTTTTTGTTGTTATCATCCTCAAATAACATCCTAATCATGACGTGATGTTGCGAGAGATACTCTCTGAATGAGTAATTTTCCTTTAAAAAAAGATCAATTAGATCGACTTGGTACTGCATACATATTTTCAATTTACGTAAGTAATGCAGTTCTGAACATTATGAAACATAGTATCTGCCCAAGAATGGCGGTGAATTATAGAAACAGTAAGCAACATTACCCGAAACATTGACACCCGCACACGTTGTCGACATGTAAAGAAAACGTAAAAATGAGGTTTAACACATTCTTCTCAACCAGTCAAACCCATTTTTTACAATGCCTGAAGCATATGGAAATTATTCGGTACCATCCCCAACCTCCCAATAGTTCCTGATTTTATCTCTAATAGAAATTTGATCTAACTTATTAATAAAATTTGTTTCAGAGCAAATTTTCATCATTTAGTCAATATGCCAAAACATTTAACTCAGACTCTTTCGACTACAAAGCCTTAGCAGACACAGATTATGTCTTCATGAGGTGGAAAGAACATTTTTTGGTACCTGATCATACCATCAAAGACATTAATGGTGCATCTTTTGCCGGCTTTTATTATATTTGTTTTCAAAAATCAAAGGCATCTATTGAAGGCTACTACTATCATAGAAGCTCAGAATGGTGAGTAAATTTGTATTATTAGTTTGATAGTATTTAAAATCAAAAGTGAGGAAGGAAAAGGTGATATTTTATTTTGAGTGTGCACATATTTTTCTATACAAAATAACAAAATACTATTTTTACCTAAATGTAAGCTCTCCACGATACAGAAGACCTACTAACCTACTATAGATCTGCATGTTTCATGTGTATTGGAGTGAGGGTAATCTACTGAGGTTGCTGCACTCAAACCCATTGGGTCCCTTGTGCCTTTTAGAAAGTCTTATTGAACCTGAGTATTCAACTATCTTAAACTAGTGATAGTGGAACTTCCCTTATCTTGGCAATTGAAAGTCAAGATTTCCCAGAATAGATTTTTTGTTTATATATTGAGCATGATTGGAAGTACTGATTTTTCAGTTATTATTGGAGATGTTATATTACATCAAGAAACATAAAACTTACTGCATCAAATAAATTCTCTAGCCTTTATATTCATTATTATAGAACACTAATCTATTCTAGTATTATTCAAATGCTGCAACATATTTTGAGAACTTTAACTTTTCCTTCCTTCACAGTCATGGTATTTGGGTCCATCACATAAATCCACCTTTTTTTGTTTATAGGTACCAGTCTCTTAATCTAACCCATGTGCCTGAAAACAGTATACAAATTTACGAGTTTAGGTAAATTTGTGTGACTTGATACGTTTACAGAGTATTATTTTCACATTCATTTTATTTTTTGTACGATTGGCGTTCATTTTAATCATGTTTAGTTAGATAAACCTGTGTACCGTACTTTTGCTTAGAATTACGCAATTTTACGATTCTGAGATTTGTTCATGGTTCAAGAAAATGGCAGTTATAGCGTATTTTGAACATGCCCTGTACATTTTTTTATTTAATTCTTATTTATTCATGATTGTATAGATGGAACAAGCATGGCAGAGTATTTTATAACTGCAATTTTCTGGTAAATAGAGGCGTAGAAGTTATTTATAACCCTATTTGAAGGGATTCGTGAAATATTATATGATTTGGTAAAGTATTATTTTTAAGTTCCCTATTTTTTGGCTTATCCCCTTCATCAGGACCTAAATGGATTTATGTAATATGTATAATAGCTATATCAGCAATTCAAAGATGGAATAGAAATATGAAACCAGAAGTCACGAATATCCAACAGGAAGACTGAAATCGAAATAATTGAAAAATGATTTTGACGTGACTTCAGAATTCCTTGATGATGGAAAAATATATTTCCTGAATATTCTTCACTACAAGAAGATCTGCTAAATTGATTATCCAAAAACGTGATCTAATTAGACCAATCTCTATGCCGATAATAGAATGAATTGTCTGTTAGGGTCTCTATGAAGCTCTTGCTGTGTGTGTTTCCTGGTACAGTGCTGTGCCCAGAGATTGATTTGGAGCAAGATTTATGTACCAAAAATCTATATTTCTCCATTCTTTTCCCATTGTACCACCTTTGGTCGGTGAGTTAACAGCACAAGGCTTTTACTATCTGGGGGCACTGGAATTTGTAAGATGGTTTGGACCCTTTGCTAAGTGGTCTGGCCTTGGGATTGAACACAGATAGAGGTACAAAAGCGCCTGCTGTGCATCAGCGATGTATTTACTGGATAGTGCTTCTCTTTTATTAATCAAAATCTCCCATCCCTATTTGGTGATGGGTTGGCAAGATCCTAGGAAAGACAGATCAACACAGGAAAAACTACATATTTAATAGCCTATAGCTGCTCTCACTTGGTGAAACTCTGAAAAACATTTTTGACATTCATAACTTTTTGTGTATTTTCCCAATATTTTTGATTATTCTAAATACGTTGTTTAAATGGGATGTAGAAATTTATAAAACGCGAGATATACATATTCAGTATGTAAAAAGGAAGATTTCGGATTTTAAGAAATTGGATTTTTGAAATACACGATGCATACTAAATAAAATGTGTCTCAGATTGCAAAACGGTTGATCTATATCAAGCCGCAGTATTTTCATTCGGTAGTGTGAGTTGGAAAACATGTTTACATCAGTTCGTACACAGTTTCCGCTATCCATTACGTTGCTGTAGGTAGATTTAATGATGATGAAACTGTGATCAGATTTGATACAATCTGGCATAAAATTTCAATGTCTGTCTGTATAATTTCTTCTACGCTTGTGCATGCTTTGGCTCTCTACCATGATTTAACTGACATGTTTGCACCATTACTTTCTAAAGTGATTCACTCTGATCAAGGGGCTACATTGAACAAAAGGGCTGTTTCATCATTTTGATTGAAATGTTTAGTTGACAAATAACTGAGATTTAGGTTTTCACTTTTTGTTATCTAGACAATTTTTTTCATCATCCTTAGATAGAAGGATTAAGGATCTCATTTTCAATGAATATTTCAACTTGAATAATCGTACTTGTATTCCTTATATTTTATTACTCATCTTGCATACCAACGATACGTAATCTAATTGTTTTTTTTGAATTTTGTGCTAATTATTGTTGACCTTGTATTATTATTGAAAGATTTGTCAGATACTTTGTGTCCTGGTTAGAATATATAAGCCTCTCTTAGCTGAATTCTCTGCAGGAATAAAGGAATTTTATTATTATTATTATGTATGCACATTTGAAATTTAATTTAGACAGTTTCAAACATCGTTTGTTTCTGCTGGTGTAACTTCCAAGCAAGAGAAGTATTTTTTCACATATGTCAGTGTATGATTTTGACGACAACTGCTCCGATTTTTATGAAATTCTGGAAGGGTGTGGTGGAAGCCTGTAGTAGGAAAATTCGCTCAATGTTTGAACATCGGTGTATTAGATGCGTGAAAAATTAGAAAAAACATATCAGATGATCAAAACTTCTAATTCTATGTTTTTGGGGTTTTGGTTCATTAATAAACGTGGTCAAAGGTTTTCATCGTGCTCAAAAATTTGATGTATATATTTAAAAAAAGGATTGCCTACATGTGACATGGGACAAACTACAAAACGCCTTTCTTCTGCTAGCTGTAATTTTATAGTACACTGAACTTGAAACGCTCTGCATAACCACTGTTTGAATACTTTTTGTTTGAATTTGTGCTGTTATATCTTAATAGAATATGAGTCTAAAGATTCAGTAACCTTTAATACAGTTACAATTTGTTCAATGTTTCTTCTGTTGCCCCGTGAATTTTTTCAGAAGCAGTGGTTGCGTTTACCTAGTGGTTCATCAAACAGTTCATAGGACCATTTGAGGAAAATATGTGGAAAGTAGAACTATTTTTGTGTAATTTTCGTTAACCATTATGTCTGGTTTTATTCGGCGATATTTTTGGTATCATTGGAAAATTAGCAAGGCAGGCAATCTGTCTTAAGCCTAGAGGATAGTATTCTTGGAAGCTAAGACATGTGTGAAACTTTCAAACCGTTTCCATCTCAAAACTGGGATCACCATCGAACTTGATTTTCATAATTCTTATGAACGTTTTGATATAACTGAACGCACCCACTGTAATTTTACTGTTACCTATATGTGTAGTCATACATTTTAGTAATATGGAACGTTGCTTCTAAAAGAATAATCTTATATGACTGAACAATGACTGGAAGTTGTTTTTAAAAAATTCATTCGTATTTTAAGGATTTAATAAAGTTTTACAAAGTTTTGGAGGTGGTTAATACTCTTTTTGTTTCATATTTTTCTTCATTTTTTTTTCATTTGTTATGTATATTATGTACAGATGTAATTAAATATATATTTTTTTGAATTTGTTTTTTATTGTGATTAAATGTCAATCGAAAATAAATGTATTGGCTTAAAAAAACACGCAGCGTTTCTTTATTCGTTTATTACGTACAAATTTTATAAATACATTTTATTCTTCTGTACATTTAAAAAATACTATCTATATAAATTTACAAGTATAAAATTAGACAACCATAACTTACATATATAGCTTAAAAAATTACACGGATTCTACCTAGAACTAAAACGTTCTATATAGTTCAGTTTTCGAACTTCTTCGTGGAAAGAAATTGATTGAAGTGTAGTTTTTCTCCAACAGTGGTCATTTTCCATAATGCAATTGGAGTCTGTGTTAAACGAACTAAAAAATATTCATATCACAGTAATTTATAAGCAAATATAAATTTTCTATAAAACTGTTAGTGTTAATAACATAATCTTACTATCAGAACAAATATGTGATTCTTCTAGAGATGTCGGAACAATCAGTAGTTCAGATAGCACATCATACGAGTATATTGTATCATTTGTATAATATTTACTTTTGAATAAGAGTATTATATTTGTGTAGATATTTGTTAAAAAGTCCTATCAGTAAACACATACTAAGGCGGAATCCCACTTCTCGTAGACTGCCAAGTCTCGAGTGAGATTCTTTGCGATATAAGGCAAGCTCGGCGTTTTTCGTTCGGTATGTTCTTCCATCTTAAATCAAACGCGACTCAAAGGCAACACGAGACTCTATTTCATGTCTAAGGGCCAAGTCAGGCTCGAATCCTACGGCTTAGGATGCATGCACGGTGGGACCCCGCCTTACCTTACATATATCAGTAAAGTGAAATATCTAACATTCACGCTTATCAAAAGCAAGTAACTATACAAGGCACTGGCCTTGACTTTGAGGTTAATTTGTTTTTCAAGCCCAATTTAAAAATCGAACTTTCCCGTTATTTGATGCTTGGAATAGAAAAAGCGAGTCATATATGAGTTTGGACACCATTTTTGTAACCTTGGGTGTCAACATCAAGGTCAGATAAAATGTTCCTGAGCGACATCGGAACAAAACTATTTAAGAGTGGAAACAGGAGATCCATTACTGAGATTTGATTTTGAGTTTGACAGTAAAGGTTAATTCAGATGGAGATAGCTACTCATACGTTCCCATAAGTTTAATTTTTTTCCTTTGGGCGATTAACTCAAGGCAGATGTCGCACGAAGGCATTTCAACTGCAAACAAGTAGCAAAAGAAAGGTTGAGTATAAGGAATTTAATTTAATTTGCTATCCGTTGATCTTGATTTGACCTTGATTTTGGTCTCCAATAGACGCAATGCAGTTGTGTCCGCATATCACCAATCAGAAGCAAATGGAACCGCATCAATTTGCTTGTCATTTGTGACATGAAGGTGCAGCTGTCAAATTATAAGTTAAAGTCTACTTAATGATTGAGACCTTACATTATAGTTTCTTTAATTCTATCTTTTCTCATAGTGCTCATGGTTTTTTATTTATTGGATAAATCTAAAGGGTTCTATAATATACAAGAAGATCTTTGTGTTTACTTGCTAGAATGTTGGACATTGTTATTCGAATGCTAGTTGTTATTGTTTTTTTCTTGTGTGCTATCTGGATTATGACGAGTACAATAAGGTTTTTTTAGTTTTCTACTTCATTGATCACAAGAATTGAGCATTCAAAATGTGTCAAAGGTATAAAAAACTATACTACGCCTTCAGCTTTCTAAACTGGTTCTCTTATGAAATAACATATTCTATGTATTTCTCTGTGTAATGAAAATCATCAGTAAACTTGTATTTGACTTTGATTTATCTACGGGACCAGTTCAGAAAGCCATGCTGTGTTTTATGACTATTTAACTTATAGATTTTAGAGGACCCAGTCATTTGCCCTTTTCAAAGTCTTAAGGTTAGAACTTCAGATGAGAGATGAAACTAGATTATTACACCAATGGGAATTGTACTTTAGTACGATGTAGGCTGAAGATAATGGGTTTGAATGTGGTATGATGAATTTAAATGTGGCATAAGACATCTATATTTCAGGAGAAGCAGGAGATTAAGTGACAAATGGAACACTGGAAGGGATTAACAGGATTTTAATAGACCAAAGAGTCGCAGTATACCGTTAAATATCTAGATATTGCTCAGAATGTTAGCTTCCATCCGTTTGTCGGAAACCTAATCGTAGACAATACTGTTTCGTCCTAGTGGGACTCGTCAATACGATGCTGGTTTCATACAAACGTATTGAAGATATTGGTTTATTGTTAATTCACAGTGGTCTGAAGAATGGAAAATAAAGTTGTTCATCGGCGAGTCGTGAAACTTGATAACATTTCATGGCAACTATACTATTCGTTATCCCTAGAAAAATTATTTTTGGAGAAATGTTTTTTTTTTGAATTTGAAACTGATTATTCTTATCTATGAATGCAGATTTTTGAGTTGTTTGTTTAAACTTGTTGTTTCATACAAAAAAGGTGTTCAACATTTCGTATGGTGGGTGGTATAACTTGAGACAATATTTTCCTTGGAATCTAGAAGCTAAAAATACAAGATAGACAATCGCAGCTAGGGCAGTTTTAGGTATTTTTTTTAAGGCAACTCAACCATTGATGCCAACAGATTTCTTTGATAATTCCTCGACTGTGGAAAGCGACCTGGAGAGTGATGGATACAACGGCTCGGCTCTCTGTATTTGCCCACTGAGTCCTTGTCCAAAGGCTTCAAGGGAATCATTTCCACAGAGTTAGAATCGTTTTTAAATGTATTGTGATGCAATGTCGTGTGACTCATTCAATAAACATGAAAGGAGCTTTTAAAGCTCAGATGCATCTTATATTAAGGACTCATTTGATTGGAAGGCAGAAAGCAGTGTCTGCTGTATCCATTGTTGGGGTTTACATGGATGGTTTTAAAATACAGAGTCATGATACTTGACGTTAGCGAATGGCGAAAATACTCCATCTATTTTCCCAAACAATGAAGGCGTTCCAAATGGTTAGGTCTACGTAACTTTATGGAAAAACTATTTTTCTTCTACTTCGCGTTTTCAGACCACTGGGCAATGTCACAAATAGAAATGAAAAATTTAGGTGAACATCTGTAGAAGTGTATTTGTCATATATATCATCGATCTCACCTGAAGTACTTATAATGATCAATCAGCAATTTTTAATGTATTGAAAGCCAAGACTATGCGAGGATTTGCAGGAGGGTTAGTGAGGGTTGAGGGTTGTCCTTCCCCTCCCCATGAATCAAAATAAAACGGTAAAAAACGCTGTTGAATTTTATGCACTTTTTTCATATGTATCCTTCTTCCAAATCGCCATCTCTAGTTACAAATATTAACTGCGGAAGTAGGTCAATTGAACTTGTTCAAAATCAGTCTTAATTTTTAGATTATGTTGCTTGAAGAGACGCAAAAGAGCAAATTTTATTGCAAATACAATCGGGCCTACTACACAAACAATTATTGTGATATATAAATAGTAAAATAGTCTTGTCAAACTAGACAAAACTGAGCTAGACCAAACCACCTTTTTGTCAAAATATTTCCAATAACCAATAAACTAAGCATTCGAATTATTTCTTTTAGCACGATCATTACTTTAATTTTTTTACTAAGTCAGTGGCAGGGTGATATCTACGAAGAGGGGCAAAAAGGGGCAAGCATCCTGAGCGGCCAATTTTTGCTCTTGAGGTGGTTTTAGGGAAATATGAAATAATTTGTAACCGAAAAAAGTAACGTTATTCAGGGAGTAAAAATAACCTGAAAAAAATCCTAGATACACCACTGGTCACTGGATCAGTAACATGAGGATAAGTTTGGTTGCCAGAAAATCAGTTTGGTCACACTCCGTAGTCATTCTTAGTATGTCCTTATTTCACATGACTAAAAACTTGCTTAAAAAATAGTAGCAAAAAGGCAGTGCTGGAATTTCAAGATCACATAACTAACGATTACGCACATTCAGCTTTCGAAGTGTAGACACAGAAAAATATTTCAAATAGTAAATATAAGACATCTTTTGCACCAAAGCTAAGTTCTGGTAATTTATCTGTCAGTCGGATGCATATTTCTGTTATCTGGAGCACGTTTAGAATAAAAAATATACTACCCAACAAATACAATGTTTTTACTATCTAAGTTAATGCTTTTTATGACAAGTAAAGTTTTGCGTTTTGATGAATAACTTGTTGATTTCTGGTGAGTTTCAAGCAGAGCTTCTTTTCTGTTCTTAGAGCATCAGAAATGATAAAAGTAAGATCTATTATTTTATTTGTCAAATTTTCATAAACATATTTCATATAATTTGTTGGGGGGTAATCTTATTTGGTAGAGATAACTGAGATGAAGTTGCCTGAGCAGTTTCTATTGGCCACATGTGGTTTGTTGTATAATATCTTCTCCTATTGTATTTGGATTCACTTAGGAACCATTTGGAGCATTGTGTGATAGACACCGATTACAATTAAAGATAAACTAAATTTTATATGACTAGCTTTGCTAGTAGCTTCTTTATAAGGCAGCTTATGTCCTTCTTCTATGTTCGGCGTGCAACCCATCCAAAATGGTGCCGAGGGTCGTGGTTCTTCGTGTTCCACTCGCATGAATAGGTCGTTGAATCTCCAGAAGCCTTTGCCTTTGAAGAAATATGTTTTTCCTGAAAATAAATATTGGGTTGAAGACAAAAATCTACAAAATTTCAGTTGCTGCAAACAGTTTTTCCGTTACTTCTCACAACAATAATCCGACACTATTTCTAGAGAGATTATATTTTTTCGTTAGGATTACAACAGTGCAATTATCCAAAGGGAAACTATCAAAATTTAGTTGTTAATTAATTTTTACCATCTTTCCATTGGAAAACTGCATCAATATCTTGTCCAACGCCTTTCCAGCTCTTAGTGATTTTCCTCGGATAGTCCAGTTCTACTTTTTGGATTTCTTCGTCAAACCTGGAAGGTAAGAAAAAAATGTAAAATGCTTCCTCTTTAATTCGGTTCATGAGAATTGGAAAATGTTGCTTCTCCACAAAGTATAAGGTTCAAAATTGTCTTGCCACTAGCCTATTTACAGTCAAGATACTTGGTTGCTTTCATGGATAGAGTCCAGCAATAAGGTGAAACTGTTTTCCGACTCGACATAGCTATCAAAAGTGGACGTTCGAAAATCGTCAAAAATCAAAAGGGGTACCTTGGAACTTCAAGTTGAAAAATCGATTTTTTTCAAACAAGACGAAAGATCATTAACTGGGTAATTGAGGGGTGCTTGAATACGGCCTCAATTTGGGGCCTGGACTTAAAGAAGAGTCCCTGGCGAGCCTCTGAGCGCTTACCTGACAACTTCCGCTATTCTAATGGTCATATTAGCGTTTCGCACCAACAAATATATAAAATTTCAAAATTAGTCCACTTGTCGCCAGAGAGGAGTATTTGTGTTCCGGAATCGTTGCAAAAATCAACAAAAAGAAACCAAACAATTGAGCAAAATAAAACGACATAGCATGACAACCGAAAGTTTTGCCCTAAATCTGAGCACACCACTGGATTTAGCGGAAATATTTCCTTTGGACAAACTCCAGCAATAAGTGTAGAATCCACTTTTCTGATCGAGATAGGCGTCAAAAGTCGACCTTCGAAAATCGTAAAACTTGCATACCTATTTTGAAACATTTTACGTGAAGGAAAGAGGGATAAAACCACCGACTTCAAATATTCTCAACACACCCATGTATTTCAAGGCATTTAATCCAAAACTGATTATTAAGAAAGTTTAAAACGCGGCTATTTCAAATTTTTTCAGTATCTTTAAAACCCGAATTTTTACTACACATGTTCATATGAACTTTACAATTTGAATTTCGTTTAGGAATGCGTCCTATCAATAATAATATGGTGTATAGTGAAAGTGCTTTTTGGTGCACCTAGAAAATGTTAGCATGACCTAAGTAATCAAATAAACTCACTTCCAGTACAAATTTCCGCTATAGAAGTATGTCTTGCCATTATGTCCCCAGACCATAGCACCGTCAATCTTAGTGAGGTCGTTCGGAAATCCGAGGTTGGTCAATTTCTTCGGATATCCACGTTCCACACGATTGTTGTAGAAGACGTAGTAGTTATCGTCTATGAAGAAAACGATCCGCCCATCTGGTCGTTCGTAAACTGCGTCCACGTGGGACAAATTTATGGGCAGCCCGTGCCAGAAACGTTTGATCTCCGCCGGGTAGCCAGGCATCAGGCCACTCTCGTCTATTCTCCAGAAATACTGGAATGATAAATGATATCATTTTGAGCATATCAGGTATATGAAAAAAAAAAGAAATATTGTGGGCTCAGTGCTACAACTGGAAAGCTCATTTTTTCGCTCTTTAAAGTTACTGCATGCTTTTACTTGGTGAAGCTTTTCCATTGTATTAATTGGAAGGTACTTGATACTAAAAGTAACAATTCACGAAGAAAATGCAGATTTACGACGCGATTCACATATATTCTTGAAGAAATCTTCAGACTATTAGATTGATTATGGTGGTCTGCTAGAATACTGGACTTGTATCCAGTTCTATATTAAGGCCAGGACTTAGATGTTAGATGTTATCTATCAGCCCATCATAGTCAATCTGCCAGTCTGACAAGATACAAAGGTGAAATACGTCACTAATATGCATTGAAATATCGTACGTAAATCGTGAAACATCCAAAGACAACTTCTCAACATTACTATTTCAAGTATAATTTGCAGAGACCTGTTATTTATTTTCCGTAAAAGAGGAATCATCCTGTTTTACATGCAAGTCTCTCAACTGAACTATACTAATGCTAATTCTCTTGTTATCCTTGTCAGCACTTGTAATTGTCGATGACTGATATGCAGCTAAACCCACTGAAACGTACTACCATTTACATTATAGAACGGTTCATCATCGGGTTACAATTGGACCAAAGTCATCAACACTGTCATCACAAAAACACATCGATCATCGACATACACGGTAGCCAAAAGGAAACAAAATGCATGTGGGTGGTTTCAGTGAATGACAATTTTGTGACGGTTATCAGAAGAATCCATCAATCTTCTTCTTCATTCTTGAAATTCGTGTAGACATTATTTTTATTATATACAATCAGATACAGTTGACCTACATGACACCACTTTTTATAAGATTAAACGGCACCTTCGTAATTATTGGTGATCGTTGTTCTGTTTTAATATGCAGTTACTAGTAGCAGTAGTTGCTAAAACAAAAGTGGAACAATTAGTCGAAAACTAAGAAAGACTTGAGGCAAAAAAGTTGTATTTTAAGTTGATTAATTGATAAAATATATATTAAAAAAAAGCAAGTGCCGTTCATGTTTTATGTTTGTTAAGGTGCTGCCACTGCCTTCAAAACATCCAAGTCACAGTTATTATACACTATTTTAATCTGTAGAATATTAATTTAATCGTGTTCACCCCCAAATCCGGTTTATAATATTCACTGATATATAAATATGTATAGTGATCGATGTAATCACCTATCAACAATCATGCCAACAATACAACGTTATTTTAATACTTTATACCATAATGGAGTAATAGGAGCTCTTATAATTTATTCAGCAATAAAATAAATCGTTGAACAATATTATATATACGCAATATTTTATATAATCCCACAGAAGGTAACCCGCATTATATTACATTTGCAAATGAAATCTAAATATTTACATATTATTATTATCAATAATTATGGTCATTATTATGAACTAAAATGTGAACTTTGCTTCCAGGGAGTTGCTTCGACTTTACGACAATGGAGATGAGTCTTGATATTTAAATCATGTTACTGCAAGAAATGCATTTTGGAAAGAATTTGATTAAAACATATTTATGAACTATCATTCTTTTGGAAACAATTCAAATGTCAAAAATAAAAGAATGGTATCAGAAAATGATTTAATTCAAAGAACAAGATCATAACTCTACACTTCATATGCTGCGATTCTCACTTTCATTCCCTGATTATTAGTGATGATGTCACAGTTTTTACTAGGTGGCATTATTCTTCAATTAGGCTCCCTCAAGGTTCAATGAACGTCTATAAACACAACCTTTACTCTATTTGGCTAGCTGAAATGGACATATTGTAGACCTTACCGCGTCTTTGAAAATAAACACTTCCCTCCTGATGACTGCCACTGCATCGTAGCTAGTGTCGCAAGTGTCCGGTGGGGGTAACGGCGATTCTTTGGGGGGCCCATGGTGGGGATGGTCCTTTCCAGACGGATACTTGTCTGGATTGCTGGAAGGCCGAGGCCTTGTGGGAGGCACCCGTTCCGGATGGTGGGTGTCAGGGCTTTTCTCCGGTTGGTGGTGGTCCGGGTAACGCCTGTCTGGGGTGTGGTGGTGTGGATGGTGGGGTTCCGAACCCATTGGTGTCGTATCTGGAAATCACGAAATAATGGTACTAATGACAACGATTGCAATTAGTGTTTTCATTCCGCTGTAGCTTATCTAGTAGGCGATGGTATTTTTGCAACAAATCGTATCTAAGGTTTCATTCTAATTGTTTACTTAGACACAGTTGTTAAAGATACCCGATTTTTTGTAAGTTACATAAGTTGAAAGCAATCCTTTCGTCATTGAGAGCATATAAATGAACAAGGAGCTTGAGTGTATGCTCTCCACTATGCATCTGACCTGCTATAGGACCTTTGACTTCGTAAGTTGCCAATGAGCGTCCTCATAGAGGGTGACACTTGGAAGTAAGTTGAACAGACTGCGCATTTTTACAATTTCAAGCATGGCTATAACTATGAGAGTCCAAACACTGCACCGGAAGGGAAACTGTGCAAGCAGAAGTAGGCTTGAAGCTGCTGGAATGGTGGCTGTAAACCAATAGGGGTAAAAAACATGCTTAAATGCCGCAATACTAGGATACATGATCCGAACTCCTAATTTATGATGCTTCCTTAACCTTCTGGGTTTGGATAAGACCAAATCCATTATCGGACCTACCTGGTGTATGCTTATGATGAGGATACTTCTTATCAGGCCCATACGGATACGTGCCTCCAGGCCTTGGATAGTGTGGTTTCTTATCTGGATGCATGGGCTTCTGCGGGTAGTAGATTTTCTGCGTAGGACTGTAAGGCCTCTTGCCCTGTGGGTATCTGGGGTCGTAGGGCACGGGTCTGCGGGTGTAGTATATCCTGGGTCTCGATGTGGTGGTCGTCGAGGTTGAGGTCGTGGTGGTGGACGGCGTCGTCATGGGCGGGTAGTACTCGGGAATGCGACCCCATTGGCGTCTGTCATCGCGGGCACCTAGAAAATCACACTGTCTTGAAAATGTTTTTCAATTTATCCCCGTACTATATATTTCACCAACAAACCAATTTTCTGTGGTTCGGTGTGAAAAAACGAAAGTGAGTTGTCCTGCTGGGTGACCCTGTTAAAACGTCGTTAGACACGGTTGTGGCGATATATAGGTATATACGTAAAACGCCCTTCAGAAAGAGGCACTCACCGTACAGATGTTGTATGGCTTGTTTATCGTCTTCGGGAAGTTCGAAATCAAATCCATTATCCATTTCCTTGTACCAAGGGTACATGAGTGCGCTTTCGACGTTCGAATGCGACAGACCCAGAGAGTGGCCGATCTCATGGGCGGCCACGTTGAACAAGTACGTGCCTGGAACAAAATTAAATTATTTATACCATTTTTACTCCACAGGCCAATAGGCGTGAGAAATTTCTAATCCGATATTGGGTTTTCTTGATGTTTCATGACATACACATCAAAAACCATGACACTATTTTTTTTGTTGGCCTGTCTATCCGTCTTTCCGCTCATCTGTCTATGTGCCCGTACGTCTGTCTGTGTGTACTATGTCCAGTAATCCTTGCCCCCTCTAGAATTCAGAAATGACTCTTTGGATTTTGATGAAATTTTGATACTAAATTACTACTATTATAACAAGGACCAAAAAAGATTTGTGTTGTGTTTTTGAAATCTGGTTCAGTTTTGTAGTTTTTGAAAAAAGTATTTTATCATATATAAACCGCAGACCGTAGTGATTTTTCGTACTTGTAGAGATCAACGATAGATTCCATACATTTCTTAATCCTTAATTTTTATTTTGAATGTTGGTCGGGTTTTAAAAACTAATATTTTTTATTCTTCTTGAGTTCATACCATTATAGAAGGTATTCAACATTTTTTATGCGTGCATAAAAGTAATTCCTATTAATATTTTTTTCGCTGTTCGGGGAGTTTAAAATAAATTGCAAAATGAATATTACAAGAAGGGCCAGTTTCAAACACATCCGGAAATGTAACAATTTATGACAAATGTATTATTTACTGTGTGCCTTCTCGTGTCCACCAAAAATTATCGATTTTTTTTAAAGGTGATACCATTTAGTCCTACAAGTTAACCTTATAAAGCTCGGATACCATTAGGCCACAATATTATATTTACAGCGAGCGCAGTACAAAGTTAATCTACTTGACTCTATCTTCTTGATTTTCGAGTTCTTAATCATTTTTGCGTGCAGCCAAAAAACTTTGAAAAGGGTGCAAAATTCGAAGCCAAACTTGTATTTTACGTTTCTCACGTTTCATGTCATTTTAGAGCGTAGTTGAAATATAGGGGTCGAAAATAAAATGGAAATTGCCAAACTTATTTTTTGCTTATATCAAGTTTTATGATTTTTTGTTTGTACATTTGAAAATTCTGAAATTATGTTTGTTTTAAACTGTTCTGCCCGTATCTCGGTTATCATTTTCATCACCCTGTAATTTTAGTAACCAGCGCAACTTTGTAGCTAGTGCTGCTTATCATTGAAAATCGCTAAATTAACCAACGGCGTAGTTATTGTTGATAAAAAAATATTTAAATATTTTTTGGTATGCCTTTCGAGGCGTATTGAACAGTAGGTTTCATTGTTGGCTTGAGATTACATTGCTTTAACTTCTGAAATTTATCCTGTGGATGTTTCTGTGGTTCATTAGTAGAAAATATAACGTTCCGTTTTCTCTAATAGGACAAGCAGTGTGGTGTGCCATGCATTATTTCCCTCATTTTACATTTATCTACAATGCAATTAAGGTCTTATTAAAAGTACAGGGCTACCAAAAAAGCAATGTTAAGATAATTTATAAGGTTAATTTTCTAAGTGTAGGCTCTCCACTATGCATAGATCTGCTATAGACATGATGCACGTTTCTTCTTTAGCCTAGACTCGTTAGTATAGCCTGGCGGTCTAACTGTAGAGAGCAATCGGTAAAAGGTGTGATAGCAACATCAACTCATCTTCAAGTGTCGCCCTCTATGGGGCCAACATCTGTCAACAAGGGTGAACTGATTTCCAGCGACATCCTTTGTTCTTCGTAAACACTATTCACGATGTAATTTTTCATGTTTGTACTTTTTCGAGGCTTTCGACGCAGCCGCAACGTTAGTAAAGTTATTAAGGCATTCGGATGTGTTTTCAATTATTAGTCAGTACAAATGAGAACAAAACCTCATCTGAGGGGTTTCAATCTTCTGTATGCGACACATATTTTGAAAATTTTGGGATCCCAATTTTTCCAAACTTATCTCTCTGTTGACATTTTTATCAAGGTGCTAAGTTTGATTTAAAGTTGGTTATAAAAATCGGATAAGGAATTCACGGTACACCTAATAATACCGTTTATGTATGAGCATTTTGATGAGGAATTGAATAATAATATGGAAAATGCGCCATGAATTTGCGGTCTAAAGAAAATAGGGGCATTTCATGCCACATAATGGGGCGTAAATTGGTAGAACGAAATTCGAGCACTGTTCAGCGTCTCCCGTTAGCTGAGTTACTCAGATTGAAAATTTTAATTAGGCGTAGGAGAATTAAGGAAGCAATCCTAAGGTAATATTTGAGCCTTCAGATTGGATCCAACGTTGTTGGATGCTTCACTCTTCCTCGCACTAGCAGAAAACTGTTGTGATTTCCATTGCAATGACATACAGCAAGTACGGAAAAACAGTCAAGTAGACTGACTTGGCGCATGAACATGAATAGTTTTTTTTGTATTGATATTGTTGAGATGTAAAGGATACACCCTCATCTTTTACTCTGATGTACTAGAAAGATGAGCAACCTGGGATTTATTATCGGAGAAATACTCACTGCACACAATTTTGACAAGTATTCAAGTGAAGAGAAATGGATTGATGTTCAACAAATCTTGAGGAATATAATGAGACATATGTTTTGAAAATTCAAGTTTTATGAAACTTGGTTCGAGTATTCTAGTATCCCACGAAATTAATTTTGTTTAACTTTTTCAAAAATTTCACTAATTTTGTATTAGTATTTAATTTATTTTTAATAATATTTTCTTATAGTTCAACTGATTAGTAATAATGTTACCGTTACGTATGTAAAAACTGATGTTTTTTAGGTAATGCAATGAAAAATAGGGTTTATTCATAAACTTTTGAATCAACCCTTATGTATAAGAGAAGGTTATAAATGTATTAATTGTATTTGTTACCCATCATGATGAAATGCAGCAAGCGCTACAGTAGTAAGATACATAGAGGATGAGTGGGGAACTTCAGCAAGTACGCAGAGAAGACTAATAGAACAATATCGTCGAGCGTCTTCGCCTGATAAGGGTTATAAAAAATCGTTACAGTCTAAAAAGAAAGAAATCCGTAGACCGAATCTCAATTTGGCAACAGCGATCTATCTCGATCGGCAAGGGAATGACTAGGAAATGGTTTTCGCAAGTAATTTTTCTGTTCCGGGCAAGAGGCAACTAACTGAATTATCCGTAGATGAACAGAATTATTAGAGAATTAACGAACTTCCCTAAAGATCCCCGTCCCTCCAAAGCGAACAGATTTAAAACTTAATTGGTTCAGACTTTTGTATGTAACTCAATATCAAGAAGTTTCAGGTTACTTACTCGGGTATTTCGTCATTTATAAGTAGACCCGAAACTAAAACTATGAAGCTATCGATTTAGCTATAATCTTGTTAGGTTCGATGATTGTGTTCTTTAAGACAAATATGAAGGTACAGGTGAAATTGTAGAGGGCGATGTGGTTTGTACATCAGGGAAGCGAAGTGGAGCATTCACAGGATGATGGAGTAGAAGTAGGTTTCTGATCTAACGCCGCCTCCCCGTGAATATTTCCAGATTATTCGAAATTATGTTTCGGAAAATAAAATATAAGATTCATTCAAGTATTTATATATATCTAGGAAGAAGTTAGACAATATATTTATACAAGTCTCAATATCAATTTATTATTCTTGACTTCACTAAATAATATTCGTGTTCAAGAGCTTGTAGAGGGGGGAGATAAAGGTATAATTACTCCCTGTGCTTTCCTAGAGGATCAAAATTAACCTTATATCCGAATAAACATTACGTGGAGTCAGGTAATGATTACCTACCAGACAATGTACTATACATATTTGAATAAATAAAAAGTGGGATGTACCTTTCTTTCGGGGGCCGGACCATGCAACTGCTGCTGGAAAAAGCTCAGAGGAAAAAAATACTGAAAATCTAACCTCACTTACTACTCTCATGGGGTTTATTCATTTACTAATCCGCAACATGAAAAAAATGTGTAAATACACATTTAGAAAATCAGAAAAAAATTGCCAATCACCACCTTCTATTTGCCAAACAGACGCACTACCAATTGAGCTAGGCACGTCTCTGAATCAGTCCGAACGCTTACGGATTAACATATAACACAAGTACATAACTGTCACAACGGTTGCCTACACAGTGGTACTATGATCGTTCGATACCGATGCGTGTGAGTAAACTGACGTCAGAGATCCTTACTGACCCTAATACACCAGCGCTGTGTACCTAGATAAATAAAACAAATACGACAAATAAAAAAATGGTTTTATGGGCATGTTCCTAACATTGGCGTTCGTATCGGTGAAACTTCTCTGCACACACCATCTTGGGATACCTTTTATCGAGGAACAGTTGGTCTTTATATATTGATATACCAGCAGAATCTGCTCTTCTGAGCTTTCTTCCATGATTCCGCCATATTCTGAGTCTAGTAAATGGGCTCGTATCTCATTCTCACTTAATCTGCCAGCCCTGGAGATGGATGAATACTCAATGCTTGAGTCTTCTTTTATTAAGCTTCTGGGGATTAACATCAACAATAACCAGTCCCTGTCGGCCTTGCTAAGTAGGCGTCACAGAAGCTGGTGGTTCTTTTTTGATGCAGAAAATTGTGTTCCTCAAGGCTAAGATCAGACGATCTCTGGAATACTGGTCCTTCCCAAAAAAGACCTCAAGAGTCTGGAACACCGTAAAAAAGTGGCTGATCTATCACTATTCTATAACTGCTACCATGGGAAATGTTTGATGGAGCTGTCTCGCATAATAACACCAAGAGCCGACCCTTTGCGAGAGGTTATCTATAAAAAAATACTACTCCATCCATCAAAAACTGACCGGTAGGACCGTTTCATCCTTCCTAAGATGCCAAGAAAATCCATTCGAAACTGATATTAACAACCTCAATCTAACTTAGCAGGTACGGAATTTTGTTATCTAGGCTTCGCGTCCACGGATGCTTTGGCACAAAAAAGAAGTTCTTGCCCTTCTTCGGCCTGTTCCATGGACATTCTGTGTTATTTCCGTTAACTCATCAAGCTAATGACGTATCCATCACGCGCCGTCGAAAACCTCCACTTTCACCCCGTTTCCAGCCCCTATACCCCCCCAAACTAAGCTCAACGGTAGCGTAAAAAATTCATAGTCGCTCATTCTCCATCTCTTACGTATTCCCAACTCTGTAGAGGAATTAGCGAGCATGAAATACGTCGCTGTTGACAATGTACTCACTCCCACTCCCTCCCTGTGGATACCATGTTTATGCATTTTAGGTGGGCTAATTAATAACCTAGCTAGTTAGGCGACTGTTTCGGGAGTTTCGTGACCTAAGTGGGGATGATTTTGGAGGATGAGTGTCTGATATGTCACTTTCTAGTTTTGCTCCCCCCACGTACAAGCGAGGAACGTTTTGTGATTTCAAAATTTTGGAATTTAAGAGAATATCTTTGTTTATGATGTACATCTATGTAAATGTTGGCTAAAATCCTCATTCATGTATAAAATACAGACTGCACACAGTGTTGAAGATGACTAGATGGATCTCACAAAGTTCTAATTGGAACTTCCTATATCTAAATAATAAATACCCCTTTTGGAACGGCCATTGTTTCTTAATTAAATAAATGATAAAGTCTTAGAGTTCGTTCAAAACAATAGATTTATCAATGTGACTATTTGACGACGTATTTCAACGCTATCTTAAGTACGTTTGGGTAAAATAATTATAAAAACTATGAATGAGTATAAATAACATGATATTATACAGTGAGATTTAATAAGTGCAAGGTTGTAAATTTTCTCGATAGATTGATACACCAAATAAAATGTATCTTCTTAGTGTTACCATGTTAGGCTTATTCTATGGTCTTACCAAGTGCGATAAATTGCAAAAGCGCTATGAAAACCTCATTCAAAAAAGGCACACACTTTTGATTTATCAACAACATTCTTCCAATGTCTTGTCCGTACAGTCGATAATAATGCAAGCGAAGACCTTCACTGAGGTGTTGAAATAAAAAATTAGTCCTACACAAACCTAACGATAGGTCAGTTCGCGCTGAACAGGTTTCCAATACTGACAGCAGTATGTGAATGTTACGTATGCTTTGAACATATATTTCTGGTCTATTTCTAATTATAAAATGGGAGTATATTATTGTGCGTGTGCGTTTTCAGATAGAGATGGATCAAATTGATTTAGAATCGGTATGTAATCTGTGGATGAAATGGTTATATTTAGTTCCAAAAAATCTGGTGTGCAATATATATAAGCAAGTGGTTATAAAATATGGGACTTTTATGGATTGATCATTATATTTCCTACACTAGGTGACTAGTATGACACGGATGAAAGAGCTTTGTTATTTTTTAAAATCCGTTCAGTGGCGGGGGCGTTATCGTCCTAAACGACGAAAGAAGTGTCCGAAACCCATAATCGATTTAAAAAAAATGGGTGGTAAAAAATTATAGTTGGAGGTTCAGTGGTTTGTTAATGAAATTTAAAAATTCCACTGTTCCAAAACCTGACTCACATCTTTATTACAAAGTGAGACTCGTGTGGGTACAGAGTTAATCTACTTAACGCTGCTTTTTTATGAAATGTCTTGAAAACTGGAACCAAGTCCACTGAATGGATTTTCTATGCAATAATGTCAATCAAGATAGAACTATAACTTGTTAATTTTCAAAATGAAAGAAGATACAGAAATTCTTATTCAAAAGCTCGAGTCGAGGAAAAGCCCCCGATTGACGGTTTGATGCTCTGCAAACTAAGCTTAGCAGGTACCTCGCCCAGTCGATCTAGAATGTCGATGATGTTAAGTGCACTTTCTCAAATGTCATTTGTATAATTGAAACAAATTAATTGAGGGGTTTACTAGTAACCTGTTATGAGTGCCAGTACCCGCTTTCCAGCCCTATGGTACCAAATCATTGAATTGTCAATCAAATTTCACACACTTGGAAAGTTTCAGATTGATACGATGAGTCGAAGTAGGTTGAAATCGACTTCCCCGATTTGAGCAGTTTCATTACATACATTCAATGCATCAGTTATTAATCAATCAAAACATTATATTAAAATGTTTCATTATTTTGAGAAAGATATATCAGTTCTTTGCTGTTGGGGATATTCCATCTCTAGAAGTCATAAGCTGTAGTCGTTTTATCAATATGTTGACGTCAATCAGATGTTTATAGAGAGAACAGTTAAATTTTGAATAGGATAGCGTCTACTACTGTTCTCCGAAACATACGTAAACATCATCAATAAAAATACGCGACTCAAATTCAAAAACGAGATTCGCGTTACAGAATAATGTATCTATCACCTATAAGTGAACTGCTTTCAAAGAATTCAACATTCCTTCATTTTGGTAACTATAAATGTGGGAGACAAGTCGATTGGGTCAGCATAAGTAACTGTATAAACACAAATTAGAATCACGATTTTAGGATTGAGAAAACATATGGTTACAGGTAGGCAAGATTTTTTATTTTTACTTTTTGGATGTGGATGTGAATAAACATTCATCGTTGCGCAATGCTTATGAAGCGCGACAGGCATGGTTTATGAAGCATGTATGAATGAGGCTATCTATGAAAAAGCGATATAAAACCTTCCTATATCCTAATGTTACATTATATTCATTTTTGACCATTTTTAAACCGTTCACTTGCACAGATGGTGCTTCAATAATATCGACACATTACTATTTATTCGTAGATAAAGACGAGCACAATAATAGCAGTTATGCAGGCATCAGGGTTAAGCTCGTTTTTGCCGGTGTTGCTGGCATATCGCGAGGAAGGAAACCGATAGTAGATAGCGGCGGGAATGCCATAAGCGTTTGCACACACATGAACGTTGTTGCACATGTGTGTTTCGTGCTTCGTGCCAGCAACCCCCGGACAGGCGATTGCCACGGTCGTGACCCGACGTCCAAACATATAGTCCGGTCGATTTGGTCTACCGTTGGAAGTCGGATGAGTTATGTGTCGTAGTTAGAGCAGGGCAACCGGCGCCCGGGTAGTGCAAAATCGTGAGATAAAACCAAAATGCTTTCAATAGGGATACTTTTTTTGCTCTGCAATTTTTTTGGGAAGGTGGAGGTGGGGGGAGGTGTGATATTGAAATGGGCGTAAATTATACGGAATTAGCCACGTGCGCCATATTTCCTAGCTACGACACTGGATGAGTCAGCGTCTGTAACTGTGTAAACAGGGATTAAAGGGAGTGAGATACGTTCGGATTCTTTTTCACGCGGATGAGAGTCGAACCCTTGTTTCCGGCATTCGGCCTTGACGCCGCAAAGTGGGCTGAAACGGAAAAAGCTTTCTGTATCAAGAATCCGAAATTTTTTCTTGTCATTACAAACCTTTATACTCCTTACAAGAATCCAAATACTTTAATGTGACAGGATCTACCACGATCACAAATTAATTCGAGCCTTTCAAATTTTTTAAATATGAAACTGATGAAATTCACAGGTAATTCGCGTTTTGACATTAAACACAATCAGCTGTTATAAATGTTCACATTCTACCAAAATCTCGTTCGTCATACCTTCAGAAACACTGTCCATATCACAACACTCCAAAGACAATACAATAATTACATTATTTAACATTAAAACATGTTTTGTGATAGCCGTTATATACATGGCAATATTGACAACTTGAAACAGCTGTTGCGAACAAAACTCCATGTTACAGTACTATAACTTTCAGAAACTAACCCAGTAACGCCCCCTCTGGAATATATCTAAGAAACATTTATAATCAGCTATTTAAAAATTCGCTCATTGGGCTCGGAATGTAGGAGACACGGGTTCAATTCGCGTTCGAGCTATGATTTTTTTATCGCCCCAAAATTGTATCTTTAGTATTGTTCTACCATTGTTTCTATTTCAAATAAATCGATCAGGTTTTTGAGGACTATTTTGGTAATGGACTGGAACAAGCTTATCCAACTGATTTCAAAATTTAATTGCTCTTCTTTTTACTATAATCAAGGCCACTGATGCAGCCGAAACGTTAGTGAAATTTATTTACTGATCATATGTGTACGTTCAAAAAAACCAAACTCACTGAAAATCCTTGAATCCGATGAAAAATGGAGTGAAAAATATCAGATGTCTACTAGTCTATTTGAGATTGTGAAGCTATCCAGAGATAGGAAGAATAGGAAAACGACAGTCGAGTGGGTAGAGACGAGGACACCGTAGTTATGCCGTAGATAAGAGAAAAAATGCACAATTTGTTTCGGTTGTTTAGTTTGGTTCTTGTCTGACGTAAAACTAAACCTTAAGAACGATAACAATGATATATGACATAATTTATAAATACTTCTGAAGACATTAGACAAAATTCTTTCCAGTTTTAGAACATGGTGACATTCTAAGTCCAATTACATCAATTACAAAGCTGTCGAAGGGAAATATAATTAAAGAATAGGGGCTTATACGCTTTGGGAATTGTGGAAAAGATGAAATGAGTAATTATTAAAGTTATTAATCATTTATAATTCAGAATATATCCATTTACATTTACGGTAACATTTTTTTTCCACAATTTTATGTCATCAATTTAGTGTAACATAGAAACTCTCTCACTATCCAGTATCAAATCAAAGAAAATTAAACTAAGCTGGGAACATTAAAATCAGCAGTCAGTGTTTATGTTTGAGAAACAGCACAGCGTAAAATGGGAGCAAGTTTTTAATTCTACAGAAAGAGGATAAAAATTTCAAGAAGAAGGTTAAAGAATTTGCTTTCATAAAGTTGGACATATTTCTTCCTCAGTCAACGGTAACCCAGTATGCTTCAGGGAATCAATATTTTCCAAGGTTACAGTTGGATCATAGGTTTTTTGCGGGATTTCTTATAGTATGTTCATGAATCACAAATTGGGAGATTTTCTACTTGTTACCTTGCATATGTTTGTTTTTTTCTCATTAGACAGGCAGTGTTGTGTTTTTGATGCATTATGTCTCTCATTTAGTACTTATCAAAAATGCAAATGAATCATTTATCCGTGCTTGGCCCACTGTTTTTTGATGTATTTGCCAATGAATTGATATTTTATTTATAGAATAATATGAATATACACATTACGTGTTATACTGATGATGTCACTATACTAACATAGAAAATAGTTTACTAGATCTGAAACTAGTACTGTTATAAAACAGTTACATATTGATATTGATTTATAGTATAATATTATAGTATAATGACAACGAATTCCATCTAAAATGTTTGACACAATCGCAAAAAATGTCAAAATCATCAATATCTCTCCATAAAAATAGGCTCGATTGTGGAACGCATAAAACTGCATTGCTCCAAAAAGGCTCTTATTACAACAATTGTAAATGTTACAACAGTTTCAGTGAAGATATAAAGACTTCACAAAGTTTGTCTGCATTTAAGAGGAAGCTGAAAAGCATCTTGATATCAGTTGTCAGTTCCTGATGTGAATGAGCCAAGAAAACATACATCGTAAATAGTGTTTTCGAAGAACAAGTGATGTCGCTGTAAATCAGTTCAGCCTCTTTGACAGATGTCGTAAGGAACATTTGTTGCAGCTCCAAGGCAGTCCAGGTGTTAAGACCTATGACTTCGTAAGTTGCCAATAGGAGATGCGTTGCTATGTTGCTATCACACCCCTGACTGGGGTTACGTATATACCAACCGATATATCATGAAAATGAAGAGATAAACTATATTTGAATTTGAATACTAGGCTTACATAATATCTTATAATACTCTTCATCCATCGCAAATGTTTTAAAAAGCTCCGTAAATAAAAGATTTATAGAGCACTTTCTTGAACTATTGTTCCGGGTAGCAATGTTCTCGTTTTGCAAATGAGCTGTGAGCTCGTACTTGTCGCTTTGTCAAGGTACAATATAAACAGACGTGGCAGAAATCTCAATTCCAGTGGAGATCATTAGCGTTTGCTTTGAAAGACGGACGCCTTCGCGATCGATCTTCTTAGTTCTCTTTCTTTTCTCTACTGATAGTTTGTCGGTCACCGACAACTTCAATAAAAAGAAGTTTGGATGGAAAAGATTCTTAAAGTTCCCTTGTGTTAATTTAAGATGTTTTCCCATGCTGATAGCAGGTGGATTTATTGTAATTGTGGATTTATTTTTGTAAATAGCTGCAACGACAAAACATAATCAAGCTCACTTTCTTGTAATTATTAGCTCACCTTGTAGTCAAATACATTTTAAGAGCAGTGAAAAGCATAAAAATATTGCAGAATAATTTTTGTGTACTCCTCAAAATCATTCGGGTATAAAATTAATTTTTTTTGGGCACAGAGATTTCAAAAGCTTTTGATTATTGTAGGACGTGGTTAAAGAAATCTTTTGTCCTTCGATTCGGGATATTGTGAATCGATTTTCGATTCGCATAGAATCAGTTCTAATGGGTTCGAATCGGATCACTTTGTGTCGATCCGAGACAGTTTGTAATGACAATGAATTTACTAAGAAAACGGCTCTCTTATAATCCCAGGTTTAAGGAGAATGAATTAAATGATAATGTTGCCCAAGTAGCTCCAAAATCCACGCATTGTGAATCGGAATGTTGTCCTCCTTTTTTGCTGCATTGATGTTCAAAGTTGCCGTTAGAGGTCATCCCCATTTTTAGCTATTAATACTACATAACGTGATAGGAAAAAGAAAGTTATTGACCTGCTCAATTTTAAGTATACGCTCGACTGAAGGTTCAATACATTTGGAGCAGAAATAACGTTGGAGCTAAGACCGAACATTGATACTGCTTAAAGAAACCTAAGGGTTCACAATGATAGTGTGTGCGCCCCCATTGAGTGGTGTCTCGAGGTGTTGTGACCAGAAGAGGCACATTCACCACCAGTTTGGATGTTTTACTACCGGAAATTGAGTAAGCCTGTAACGCTTCTATGGACTCAAAGATATTCAACACAGGCAAGCCTGAAATTCAATTTGAATGAAGATCGTACTTCGAGGAATGCACAGTATCGCTTCCGGTGTAGGCCTCAGGAGAAGCCGTTCCGGGGATATCAAATGTTAAATGCATTTTATAGGAAATTCTAGGTATATCCGGTGAATGCACTTATGTGTAAGGGTCGCTATATCGTACTAGTAGAGATTATTGGAAATGCTTCCCTGTGCATGCGCTGCAATTCGACAAAATGGGATATACGATATTAGGAGGTATAATAATCGTGAAGGGAATTACATGCGGCGTGTCCCAATTTTGGAGATTTCCAAAACGAATTCGGCAAGCACTCTGGAATATGATGTGAAAGAGAATTCCTATTTATTTAAATGTTCATCACGAGGGTTGTTCTATTTCTACTGAGCATAGTGAACTATAATAAATACAATTGTAGATCTGCTCATGTTTTTCCCTTTGGACTGAAGTCAAGTTGTGAGGAATTCACCAAGAATAAATATTACGAAGTTTCAAATGTTTGAGTATGCTTTCACACCCATTTTTATGTCTCATAGTCTCATGAATAACATTGTAAAAAACTGTACGCCACTGATCTCAAATAATTTATTTATTTTAGATTAAGCAGTTAAAAATACAACTTTTCTGTCTCTTGTTATGTATTCGTATCTTATCTTTTTTTCAAAGAAAAAATATAAACCAATTTATTTAAAGTCGATGATTTTTATTTTTCGACATGCAATTGAGTGGTTTTTATTATTTCCTCTAAAGCGTAGCAGGATACGACGAAATAAAAAAAGCTGTATTCGTGACGGTTTGATCCGAAGAAAATATATTTATATATCAGTGGCGTATTTTTTGTCAATAATATTCGTGAGACTGCCCCCGAGACGCCACTGGAACTCATAATTATTTTCTTCTTGTAGTGCTAACTTGGCGTCTTAACACAATGAACAACAGCGCTAAATTTTAATGGAGGGTGTTGAATATTGATGGAAAACATGTTTTTTAAACTTTGATGCCCTTCATATCGAAAACCAGACCTTTTAGGACATGCTTATATGAACTTTTCCACATGCATTTGGTTCAGGAATGCCCTCTCCACCTACCATATTGCATATTCTTGATTTCCAAAAAAGTCGAGCAGCAAAAAACACCGCCCTACTGGTAACATTTCCCGCCCATTCAGACCAAGATATACCCCCATATTCAATGCCTCGGGGGCAAGAGCCCTACTTGTCCTACCCTAGCTACTAATCTGCACCCTGGTATTACGGCCTATCATTAAGTAACGTCCTGTATACAGAAATTCCCACGGCGACTCAGACTAAGCCGAATACGGCTGTTGTTTACCGTTTTCCGGACTTCTAGGGGACATTTCCTTTATGGCATGAGAGTGCGTGTGTTGTAGGGCGATAGCTTTATTAGCGAGCCCCCCAAGCCGCCTCGGAACCATCCGAGTGGCACTTCATGGCCTCTCTCAGCCCCCGCTGTTCCATCCTTTGCCCACCTCCCGACTGTGACCAGTAGCAGGAGAGAACGAAACTTTAAGCAGAATAAACTGGAATGAATTCTTATTCTATTACAGTAATTATTAAATTCATACACAGGCACTGATATTTTAATTCCTACCCCTATATGTCGGGGAGGTATTGCAATCGCGAAAATTTTCGAATTCACGTTTTCTTGATGTTTTTATGATTCCTTGCGAAAAACCATTTCAATAGTCCTACAAGCAGAGCTGGAAGCATCTTAAGCAAAATAAGAATGAATTATATGAATTTAACAAAACTAAAAAAATCGCTTTTATAGTTAATAGCACTAGAAAGTAAAAAATATTTTTGATATGAGAGTGAAATTATTGACGAGATAGTTAATGTCATTGTGATAAAAACGTGGGGTGCCTTATATCAATTATAATTATATTATAATTTCTTACTAGTTTTATTTCAAAATGCAGAGTTGGTGTGAAAATGTAGGACAAAGCGCCCTACGTACGATGATTTCAATAAACTCATTTTAAAATAAATCTAATGAAACTTGCATAGTTCAAATGCAACTACCCTGTCTCATAAAAAGAGTTCAAAATGTATACAGAACTTGGTTATTATTTTTTCGCAAAACGTTCTTTGAAATTATTCTGTACTCCCACCGATCCGATGCGCTTAGTTGAGCTACAACAGCAAAGACGGGGCCGTTGGCATGCAAAAACGGACATTTTTTGGATTACAACCTTTAGCAGATTGGGGGAGGAATTTCAGTTTGTTAGAAAAGACGCGTCTAGTATTATTTTATATAAAGTAACCGTGGAGGAAAAGGCATTTTCTTCTTGGATAAATGAAACACAAAAAAGGAGGTCTGACGAATTATTTATGAAGAGATACTTTAAACTGTTATCGTTAAACCATAGTAGGTATATACAGTTTACCTATTGGTAACGGTCAAAGGGAGCTCGTAAATTACATATTGCACATTAATATCGACAATTGAAAAATATGAATGAAACTCATTTATCATTCTCAGTTATAGGTAGCTAGTTTGACATGAAGAACCATGATATTTTGGACCCGTGTAGGTAAATGGATTTAGTTACTCTGTTTCACACTCCAGAGTATTAAATACTATATCGGTCCTTGATAAGTATCTAAAATTCAAAAATAATCTGACGTTTTGAACTGGGTGAAAATACCGTTCGAAGATTTGGTTACATATATACATACATACATACACATGAAGCTAAAATAAAGCGTGTCAAAAAGACCATTTACTTTTTGATTTGCCATTTTAAGCGTTTTTGTTTTGCTATTTAAAATATGGTTTTGTACTAGAAGGACGAGCTATTATGACTTACCCTGGCACGATAATTATTTCCTCCCCTTGATGTTATATCACATTTAGAGGCCAAGGACTTCTCCAAATCTTTGTATTATATCACCTGTTTTATATCACTGTAATTAAGCAATAATTTGATAACATTTCTCTCCAAGTGTCATGACAAGTGCCGTTGTTTGTAAATAAATCTATATCACCCAACTATTTTCTTGTAAAACTTTGGGTCAGAAACTGAGTTTTATAGGGCAACAGTCCCGTTGTGGGAAAAAAAGGTCAGACTGCCGAAAACAGTTCAAGTTATTCGGGTACACATGGTACAATAAACCCGTCTTACTGAAATTTGATTGTCTCTCCTACGGGAGCAAGCTTGATTTAAGAATTATAGATGGTAGGGACGTTGCGAATATATGCTGGTAAAGTAGAAAGATCAAGGAGGTGGCTTTCATTGCTAGCAACGGAAGTGTGCATAGCAGACCCAGCGTGGTGATCAAGACGATATGGCGGCCAAAAATAAATAACATGGATAAACTGCATTTAAGCAGAGACGATTCAGCAGCGCTTACACATCCGATAGTATAAGAACAACATCGGAATGAACAGTCGGTCGATTGACCTGAAGTTGATTGAAATTTCCACATCAATGAAACGCAATAATTCTCAAGACAATGGAAAGCCGAACTAGTGTTACTAAAAAATCTAAATTGTACACAAATCACTAGTATCGTACTGGCGAACAGTTTTACATTCTTGGGAATAGTTCAAGTACATGTGATAATGGTTTTTCGATCAAATTGGAACAAAATGAAACAAGGATTTCAGAAGTTTTGACTCATTTTGATTAAACCATCAGCAGGTCTTTTCTGATTCAGTAATTGCACTCAGTCACACTGTTCGAGACTGCTTCAATTACAGTTGTAAGTAGAAACTCTACTGTAATTCCATAACCAGAAGATGCTTTAAGAAAAAATCAATCGTGACTTTTGAAAACCTTGTTTATTTTAGATTCAATTTTTCCGAAAAACCATTAACACATAAGCACGGTCACAAATCAGATCTTCATTGAATATGAGCAGTTGAAAACCTTATATTTTCGGAAATATTTCATTCATATTTTGGGACTATGTGTGTAAGTCAATCTACTTGACTCTATAGGCATTTTCCCTTTCTCTAACCAGACAAAGCATAGATAATCAAATTTCGTTGAACACCAAACCATGATGTCAAGATAACAAACGGCGCAAACTACGACTTGTAGATGGTTTGTCAATTAGGTTTTGATGAACCTAACCATATTGTATTTTTACTTCTGTTTATTTACAAAAGTGTATTAAACATTTATTGGAAACATTTTAATCTATGAAATTTCAATTTTGCTAATATTAGGAAGTCATCACCTTGACCAACCAGATTAGATTACGTTAAGAAAATTGCTTCATATTCCACTGAATCATTTCCATTATATTTTCGACAAATGATAGTTCCATCCCACGAACGTCCGATTTTGTCGACGCATCCGCGTACACGTCTAATCCTGTCCCCGAAGTTATCCTAATGTTACCCCATTCCCGCTCGGAAACATCTCAGACGGGTTGTCTGGAGCAAGAACGCCTCACTGGTGCAGCAAGTGGGGTGCAAACAGCCATCGTTCTCCTCCACTTAACAAATGAAGCCGCAGCGAGTTTGGAGCGGAAGGCAGTGAAAAACTGAAGGTCGTGAACCATAATGATGTCGGAGCTCTCTTACAATTTCCGAGGAACCCACTACACACGCATGCTAGATCCGTGATTTCACCGACGGAAAGCAGAGGAGATAGCTGAGCATAAACGTAGGAAAAGGGGACACATTTGAAATCGACAGTACAGAATTTCAAGCTGATTAATAATAATAATAATGATGCTAATAATAATAAAAAACGTGCATTCTCTCCACTATGCATTAGACCTCCTGTAGAGATGCATGTTCCGTCTTTAGCCTAGACTCGTCAGTATAGCCTGGCGGTCTAATTGTAGAGAGCAATCAGGTGGTTTATACGTAGCCCAGTCATGGCTGTGATAGCAACATCAACTCATCTCCAAGTGTCTCTCTATCTATGAGGACGCTCATTGGCAACTTACGAAGTTAAAGGTCCTTTGTTCTTCGTAAACAAGGGATGTCGCTGCAAATCAGTTAACCCTTGTCGACAGGTATCGTAAGGGACATCTGTTGTCGCTTCAAGGCAGTCCAGGTGTTAGGACCTTTGACTTCGTAAGTTGCCAATGGGTGTCCCTATAGAGGGAGACATTTTGGAGATAAGTTAATAATAAATGTCTTTATTATACAATATCTGTACAATTGGCGAAGTCTAGCCTTATGGATATTCACACCTAACCATTTTATAATTCTAACTTAAGCTAAACTAGATATTTATGTAGAAATCAAGCTGTTTTTAAGCGAATATCTGAAACTTTCCGTTAAAAATATTGATGTTATAAATTACAATTTAGAGTACTAAAATTTTTAGCAGCACTGAATGAAAAAGATCTCTGAAAGATGGCGACGCGGTATTGTATGCAAGTGTATTTTGAATTGATCTTGTGTACGATTGTGAACAAGATAACAAGGTTCAATTTTGTCCATTAGGTATGCTGGGATGATGATTTGAAAGAACGTACATTCGATGACGGTGTTTCAAAATGGCACGAGAAATAGCATCGTATTTCTTAATTTATTCAATATATCCCATGCCTAAAATCAATAGTTTTTTAAATATAGCTACTAAAAAAATGATATAATTCCCATTTGCTACTATTTTTCGAAAAAGCGGAAGTAGACCAGGATATTAACAATTATGTGTATTTACTTCTCATTCAAAGCGCAAGCCAATAAGGTATCAAAAGGAACATTTTTTGCTTTAAAAAACTGTGGTTTCTCGAATCGACATTTAAATTTTGATCATTCTCTGCACGAAAACCGTTGCACTTTTTTTTATTATTTTCCTTTCTTCTTCACTTTGTCTGGTTTCATGGTTACCAGATCTGACAGATTTGATAAAATGGAAATTTTCACAAATTCGCATTAAGAAACTCACATCATGTCATTGGCGATCTGCCATCTAAGCTAAGTAGGCACTCCGCTCTGTGATCTAGAATTCCGATGATGTTAGGTGCACCCCATACAAGCCATTCTTCTTTCGCATTTCAAACTGCACGTGTCGTTCGTACATCAAGGAATAGCAGAGCCGGAGTTTGGGTCAGTAAAGATCTCTGACAGTGGTTACTGACAACAGACCCTTGCATCGAACAGTCCTATGTAGGAAACAATCCTGACAGTTGTCATAGTTGTTTCTTTCGAATTGTGAATTTGTATATTGGATTTCAGCAAATAAATAATAGTCACAAAAAGACATTTCTCAACAATCCTAACACCTTTTCTAACGCATACCTCTCACAGACCAATTTGACAAGACAATGAAGGTTCCAGTGAGAAATTGTCATCCACACTTACCTTCATCACTGCTACCGTCTGTAGTCCAAGCTTCGTCAGCATCAAAATGAACTTCTATACTGGATCTCACTCCAGTAGGGAAGAAGGCATGAGCAAGTACGATTCCTCGACCATCAAATGGAAAGTTGTCTCCATGCTCCCTCCTGAAATATAATTATTGTTTGAATTTTCGACATACGTTGATCTTTCACGAATTTTAATCTATTGACTATTGACATGCCTGGTTCCTGTAATTACAGATATGAAAGATCACACACACTGACCGACCGACTCAAGGGTAAAGGTTCCACGGGCCACCCTGGCAAAATATGATGAACAGTAGTTCATCAAAGTCAGATGATTTCCCCCCAATTACATGAGTTTATTCTCAAAACGAGGCGGTTCAAACACGCATAATGGAAGCAGTTGATTTCCGCTGAGAATTGCCTTAAATTGATGAAAAAATAATGTCTTTGTGTGAAGGCGCCCTAAGTACTTCACATTAAATTAAATATGTCCTCATTCTTCACTGATGTAATTAGCTAAAAATGCTATTTTTGTCATTCGTCGCCTGATCAAAGATGTAATGTAATAATGAGCAGGGGCCAGGTCAGTAATGCCCTATTGGACATATAACTCACTGGAGAGAGGTGACTGCAGACAGTTCAAGAGGTTCATAGCAGGCCCCAACAAACGTAGGAAGCTATGGCTATCGAACCGGAGGAGGGATTTGCTCCACTTGTTGGTAGGGATCCTCACAGGTTACTGGAGATTGAACAGGCACCTGTCACTCATAGGATTGGTCAAAGACCCAATCTGGGAGGAGGACGAGACCTTGTTCCACTTCATGGGAGAGTGTGCCGTATACAGCGGCTTTGGGGCTGAGATACAGCAGAGTTTGACAGGGAAGAGAGCTAATCAGCGGAATGGTCGGACATTATGACCTTTATTAAAAGGTCTGGAAGGTTTGACACCAAGGAACTACCATATATGCCCTAGTTCTAGTGATAGTGGTCCACGCGCACAGCTCCCTTGTCAATCCATTGTTTAACCTCGTCGTCTTCCATTTCCGCTGCTACCTCAGGAACAGCTTCTCTCTGTTCTCACCCTTCTATAGACCTCCTCCACCAGTAGATCGATCGGAGGAATTTCAGCCACCACCATCAAAGCTTCTGTCGATACTGTTTTATACGCAGAAATCACTCGCAGTACCGCCTTTCTCTGGATTCTCTGCATTATTTGCCTAAACTTCTTTTTTAAGAGCTCTTTCATAAATCGAGGCTTTATAAAGCATAAATGAGTTCCCAACCTCCGCTAGTATTATTCTTGTTTCACTGTTCGGATGGATCTTTAGCTCCGACTCTAATATACACCATTGTAAATTATTTAAAAAAATATTTTATTATTATTATAAAACTATAGTTTTTGCGGCCATTTTACAATGGATGTTTTTCGCAAGAGCGATTCTATAAATTTTCCAATAGCATTAAACATTAAGCGCACACAATTATTCCAAATAAACGTATGCGCGTGTCCATTAATTCTAGTGTGGCACATGACGACCTCATTTATGCAGAACCCTGGATGATCGAAACAAATGCTGAGGTCGCACGCGCCAACTGAGTGATCAAGGTTGATTTGCAAATTTCACTTTCATGCATGATTTCTTCAAGATTGAGCAACAATGGCGAAAATAGCGCATGGAGAAAATCTACTCGTTATGGCGATGACAGAAAAATATTGAAACGATTTAGACGCTGTTGAATATGCCTGGATTGAATGATTGATTTATTAACGTCTATTTCGAGAGAATGCATATTTTAGCATGCCAGAGTGCACAACACTGTTCGTTATTTTGAGGCGTAGTTAATTTTTTTGCTGGACTTAAACTGTTTCCTTCTGTGCTACCAATCATCACTACACAGTATGGATATACAGGAAAGTACTTAAGTACCTTGAACTAAGTGAAAAGGTTTATATGGAAAAGCTTGATTTTCAAGATTACTGCTCGTTTTTTTGATGGCCTGTCTGCCGGTCCATCTGTCGCTCTGTCTGTAGGTGGTACTTTTAACAATCTATTGCAAATGAACTTCTAGAGAGGATATACTTCTTCCTTTTTTAGTGAGTTCAAAAATATTACCTCATTTTTGAGCTCCTCTGCAATACTCTAATAAGTTGCGACCAGGGTTTAGAAATCAATCACGAAAATAATATTCATTCAGTCAAAATTAGTTTCACCGGTAGGAAATACAACTATAGTAAGTAGTACGATTCACACAATCATATCAAAAATAATTTAAATGTATCCACAAATCGACATTCTTGGACCCCGAAAGAAAACATTGATAGATAACTGAAATAAATGATGTATTAATCTTTCAAATTGAAGTACAAAAATCAGTTATATTTTTCTTTGGTTCTCTCTTACTTTTCTTAATCTTACAGATTTCTTCATTCTCCATATATACCAAACATCGTATTTGTAGCTTTTCCGGGTGTCACACATGCTCGGTTTTGCTTTTGCTTCATGTAGGTTCAGCATGTGGTTCTTCTTGAACCTCTTCGCCTTTTTCTTCATCTCCACATTCTTCTTCTTTCGGTACATAGATTCCATCTCTTGTCGCACCCATAACTTTTCCAAACATCCTAAACATAGCATTTGTAGTTCCACTCACGGTCATACTATAGTTATGCATGGTCTTGGCCATTGTATAGCCAGTCGGTTTAGGTGAACAAGCAGTTGCTCCTGATTGCACATTTGCTCCATCAACATTTGCTTCATTATTTTCACCCTCAGCATTTTCATCTTGTGACATCGAGTTATCGCCTACTTCCTCACTGAAACCGATAAATCTTCCTATGGCGCTAGCTACAGCTTTAGTAGATTCTCCGAGGGGAGACGGTGGACATTTGCTTCTACACTGACCCCAGGCAGATTCTACAGGAGCTGATTTGGATGATTCTTCCTCTGAAGACTGACCTTCAACTGGGGTTCCATTTTCACCGGAAGGAGGTGGTGCTGCTGATGATGCCGCATCACTAGCATTTTCTGGAGCATTACTTTCGTTACTCAATTCTTCTTCTACATTTTCTTTTTGCATACCAATGAAATTTGTAATACCTGCAATGGCTGATTTTGTATATTCGCTCAGTGGTGGTGGGGGACATTTTTTCCTTCCATGTCTGGTACACGATCCGGTATTTTCTTGAACTTGAGGTTCACTTGTTACTTCATCACCTGTCGAGTTGACCAACTCTGGTTCTGCATCCGGTGTATTATCCAACCCTACTAACTGCACAACAGCTTGAAACGCACTTCTGGTAGCTTGTGTCAAAGAAACGTCAGGATTTTTATGAAGAACCTGATCGACATTGTAGCTCGACGATTCTGGTTTACATGCAGAGTCCGATCTTGCTTTAGTTTGATCATCGGCAGCTTCTTTATCAGCAGCTGTTTCTTCGTCAGCATCCTCCTTGTCAGTTTTGGAATTGTCGCTAGTTTCCTCAGAAAGTCTGATGAGTTTAACACTTCCTACGTAGTCTTTGATGTTCGAAATAGTTTGGATTGCGGATTTCGTATATTCGCCTAATGGAGGAGGTGCACATTTTTTCCTCCCATATCTCGTACATGTCCTACAAACTATTTTATCAGATTCACTCGTACTTGCAACTTCATTATGTTCTTCGCTGACTAAATCTGGCTCTGCACTTTTTTCCTCGGATAATTCGTTGATTCCCATCAACCTCACAACCGTTTCATATGCGCTCTTTGTCACTACACTCAACTGGGTTTCAGTTTGTGAAAATGCAGTCTCACCTACACTGTAGTTAGTAGGTTTGGGTGGGCAAGTACTCGTAGTTTTCTCTGATTCTGGTTTTGTATCAGTTTGTTCATTGACTTCCGTGTTCTCATCAGCTGTTTTTTCTTCGTCAACTTTTTTATTTTCAGTTTCAGAGATATCATCAGTTTGTTTGGAAATGCCTATATACTGTACTACGGCATTTGTAAAGTTTCTTGTCGTTTCTCCAAAAGGGGGTGGAGAGCATTTATTTTTACACTGTCCACGATCCCAGATAGATCTTCCTGAAGTAACGCCTTCCTGATTTTGATCTGAGTCGGCGTTTTCATCTGTTGTAGGCTCTCCAGCATTTGCATTTGTTACAGGTGGTGTATTCGGAGCTGTTTCTTCTCCCGCTTTTACATTTTTTGAATTATCTTCCTCACTACTAACGTTTTCTTCGGAACTTTCAGTTGTCTGTTCCACTGGTTCGGTTTGCAGGCCGAGGAAGATTGAGATGGCTTGAATTGCCGATTTGGTATATTCTCCTAAAGGCGGAGGAGGACATTTTGGACATTTCTTTCTTCCATTTTTAGCACAACTCCCAACATTTTCATCAGGTACTTCGTTGCATTCTTCATTGAGTAAAACTGGTGTAGCATCGCTTTCATCGCTTGATCCCTCCAATCCTACCAATCTGACAACGGTGCTGAAAGCACTTTTTGCAGCTTGTCTTATTGGAATATCTGGACATCCTATGTTCGATAAAATACCTTGGGAAGTGTCTTGGTCGACTAACTCAGGAGTTTCATTTGGAGGTAGGGGTTGTGGTTCTGACATTAATTAAGCAATTGAATTCTTCTTCACAGTTAATTTAGAATGACATTTTCGTGGATGAGGTTATTTGGACCTGTCAAAAACAGATGACAGATCGACAACCGTGACCTAGAACACTAGACTAGTACAGAATCCTTGTACGGTATGGTTGCAACCACTGACGATAGAGTTCTATCGTCGTTATATTCTAATTTAACACATTTCCTTTTTAGTCAAGGGAGAACAAGCGATACAGCTTGATGAGTGTATTTCCGCCACCAAAGTGTAAGACTCTCCAAAAAACCGGCATACTCAAGAACTTCTAGTGATCGATGTATTTCGTCGTAGTGGGTAGCGTCGTATTATATTACGTGAAGTAATAGGATTCATTTTTCATGAAGAATGAATTATGATACATGATATTCATCTATGGGCTATCCATGAAGTCATAATGGAGGTAGTTCTCTTTTTCCTCTATTGGTTGTGCTATTATTTGGAAGTCGGAGTCGAGTTTTATTCCCGGAATATATATTCTGATCAGGCAAAAGAAAACCACCAGCACAAGTTACATTAAATGAGCTCACTATACATAAAAGACCCTTATCATTCTTCATCATCTTATCGCTTTAAGGTAGACGAAGCCCCAATTAGTTACCTGAAAGCCAATCTTCCGTAGATGTTAAATAGCTGAAGGGAAAAGAACAGGAAATAATTAAAATTCCTCGCCGCTGTGATTTCATAGAGAAAATGTATGAGTAAGAACATCGAAAATTACCTCCCAAAAATAAATCGGCCGTAAGAAAGATGAATTATCAAAATCCAGGTGAATCTGGAGTTCCACTGGCAATCCGTGGTACATGATCAGTGGCGCACGACCGCATCTTATAGCCTAGTAGTTTCAGTAAAAAAATATAGCTGTTAAGCTGTAGAATACTATAAGAAGTAAGTTGTTTTT
Source organism: Bruchidius siliquastri (assembly GCA_949316355.1). Taxonomy (NCBI): domain Eukaryota; kingdom Metazoa; phylum Arthropoda; class Insecta; order Coleoptera; family Chrysomelidae; genus Bruchidius; species Bruchidius siliquastri. The sequence goes on along the minus strand of OX438533.1, from coordinate 35,437,625 downwards.
TTAAATCATAAGGGGAATCGTAAACGTCCAAAAATCATATTTGATTTTCAAGATTCGCGGAAAGGATACAGACAAACCGACGGAAATGGGAGACATGGTTTTTCGAGATGTATATGCCATGCAACATCAAATTAGAAATTTTTTGCGAGTAATATACTAGGGGGAAATCTGGAATTTAGACCCACCTGAAGAACTGAATAGTTAAAAAAAGGCAAACCCCATTGCAGACCTGTGAAGAACTGACATTTAATAGTGAGAAAAATTTTGGATAGAGGCTTCTTCGAACGCACACCCTTGAACCCTGGGTCCAGGGGAAAACACCTCTTCCCCCTCTTGTCAGGCCTGACTAGAACCTACTACGTGCCCTTTCCAAGTTTCATCATAGTCGGAGAAGTGGTTACTGAGAATACGCGGATGCAAAAAAGTTACACAGACAGATCCAGAGAGAGACTAACAGATAGGTTGAGTAGAGTAGCCACTGAGGCTACTCAATAATAATAATAAATACATTATTATTGTTATTATTATATCCTAATAGAAAGGTCGATGGGAATGAGTAACTTCCAATTACCTATTCTAGGCAGCACGAAAAGCCTACTATTTAAAAACATAATAAATGACGGTACATACTCTCAGATATAGGCCAAATTTGTGATTTTTACACTTTTTGGTTAAGTTATTGATGATCCAGACGTGATGCGAGAGCAATGTTGTTGCCGGTTTGTTTTCGGTTAGGTCCATCAAGATCCGCGAGGAAATTAATATTAGAGCCACCCTTGAAAATGGCGGAGAACAAAAAAAAACCACGAACCCTACTGGATACCTTAAAAGAACTAGTACAATAACCTGGAGAGCAAAGAGGAACTAGTACGTAACACTGTGGAGAGTTCAAATCTTTATATGATCTATCATGTCCTCGCTCCCGTTTTCTTATGGGACTTGGACTTAGTGTTAAATATCTTGCACAATGTCGTGTCGCGTCTTCTTGTGCCATAGTGTTATCAGAAATCCATTTCATACACGCCTCTGAATTTCGATCTTCTCAATTATCATCTGTCGGCCCCAAAACCGCACAGCTACTTATTATTCCGTTTCTTGACTACGGTTTCCCTACCAATCTAAACGTTTACCTCTAATTTTTATCCCTTGGTTACAGCAATCCCAGGCTCTCTGTTATATTCTCGTTACAGTGCCATTCATACTTCTCGCTGTCATTTTCACGTTGCAAGCGCGATATTACCCAGTTCCGTAGAGGTATAAAAGCCTTTGACTGATGCTAGGATTGTCGGAGGTTGTTCTTTTGCTTTGTGAGGTAACGTTGTTGAAGTTAACTCAGCCGGCGAATGTGCAATTCCGGAGCGAGTTGTTCTAATCTAGACCTCTGATATTGTTTCGAGGCGGATAGATGAATGTCTATTTGGGCTACGACTTTTGATGCTTCTGTTCTGTGCATTTGATTATTTTACTTACAGAGAGAAAGGAGTGGATGTCAGCAGATGTAAATATGTGGGGTTAAGCTCAGAATGACTTTTTAGGTTTTTTTAGAACGAACAGCTCGCTGAATTTTACTTGGCGGGGAAGTGTTTTAATTGTTGTTTAATTCTATACCATTGAACATATAATTAAAGCTGAAATGTTCACATGTTTCAGTAATATTGAATATTGGGTTTAGAATGTGCCAGTTTTAAAAATGTGGTTGCAAAGCAGGAAATTTTGGGTTGTGTCGTTACAATTATTTGTGAACATAAAAAAACGTGATCAAACCCAGGAAAAACAAAAAACATCGTCAGATCGTGGATTTTAAAGTGGAGAGATGAAGGGGTTCAATAAATCTATTGGTAGAATGAGCTTCCAGAATTTTAGTTTGTTTAAGTTTGTATATCGTGCGGATACCTTTAATTTTATTTTTTACGTCGTTAACTGTTGAACCTTCTATCATTAAGCTCTAAAAACTTGGGGGTGTGTTCATCCCTCCACTTAAAAGCAAACATTTTTTCATCTATTCAAATGCAAATGTCGACAACCATCACTGCAAGGAAATAATATAACCTCAAAATAGTCAAACTCGACGAAAAATAGAAAGACCTATCCAACTTTTTTAAAACGAAAAATAATTGATCAATATCGTTGAACAGGCGGTCACATTGGACTATTCCACCTCAATGGTGCCGATTCAATAATATTGATCAATAACATTGACTAGTGAGATCCCGGCTTTAGACGGACGTTGGAAGCAACGTTCAACGAGAGCGCTAAATGTCGTTCAGTCGTCACATTGAATTAAATCATCAGCGTTGCCATCTTTTGTCGTCTTTGTTAAAATTGAAAAACCTCATGAATCAAAAAATACTTTTATTGATAACCATTTGTTTACACGGCTTAAACAACTCTGGCACTTCGATCCGCATGAAACATTGGTACATCTGTTTGTGTAGCATTGTTTTCGAGCTGGTTGACATGTAAACTTTTGAAATCCCCGACAACAGAATATGGACTAGTTAGATACAACTTATCTGCAAGATATGGATGCATCTGAACAGGGCCGAATTGAAGGCGCCCTAGGCTGGAAATTATTTAGGGCCCCTATCAGATCATTTTGTAGTTCGTGTACTGAAAAGTACCGGAAACCGTTGACCTGAAGTTAATGTTTTGTTGGTCGATGGCCCCCTAAAGTCTTGGGCCCCTAGGCTATAACCTAGTCAGCCTATTGGATAATCCGACCCTGCATCTGAAATGTCTTGATTATAATCTTCACATGACTTCTGCAATTCCTGTCGTAAAAACAGTTTTTTAAGGTTCCACAATTTGTTCCTAGTCGACAAACTCCATTTATAGATTCGACAATCTTTTCTCTGATATTCTTCATTTCTAATGGTCCATGATTCACTCTAGGTACGCTTAACAAACCCGTTCCAACCAGGGGAAGCAGGTTTTCGGCAGTATTGTCAATAATTTTTCAACGGATCTTTTTGCTTCTTTGTAGCTTTCATTACTTCCAAATTGTATGCTCAGTTCACATTTGCACTAAACATAATATATTCAGTCAATCACAAATAGCATGAACTTATTTTTTACAGGAATTGCTTTGTGCACCGGTGCAAGTATTATCAAATATTACACAGGTTAAGTCGCAGTCAGCATTTTCATCCTTACGAAAATCAACAAGCCCCTTCATCGTCATGTTGTTTTGATGGCTGCAAGCCGTGCAGTGGCGAAACGGAGAAATATATTTTATATGATCCGGCGACCCTTTACAACGAACTAGCTTTCAGCCAGCCAATCGTTAGGCGTTCATTGAGAAACGACCCGCCTAGTCATACAACTGAACGGTGCCATTTAGTTAATAGCCTAGCCCTCCAACTAACTGGCTAAGTTAACCATTTGGCAACGACAGATACATAGCTACACCGCGCACCGAATCTATAAATTAGCAGATCTATCCCCTGACAGACTCCCCGCAGGTAAGAGCCGCACGCCGATGGACCAACAGGTCTCCTGCTATCCCCACTTCCCCTCTTCAACCTCCAATATTTGATTCTTCATGCCTGGAAGCCATCAAAAACGCAGCATGGAAATTTCAAACATTTTTGACGACTCCGCCAGACCGCATCGAAATAGACACTTTCAGCTACGCCACTGGTCCATAATCTGAACCATGACAGTCCAGTTCGTTTGATTTTTATTGCCAAATATAAAACTATATCCAAAAATTATGAGCAATAAAAGTATAGCTAAATATTTTATGACTGCGGGATTTCCTACAATGTTGACGAGAATACAGACACATTTTTAACAAGTTGTGGTTGCAGTTGCATTTGAAACGTTGGATTTACGATTGGCCAATAAAGCTATTAAGCGAAGGAATTCTTTACTTCCCACGCATGAGCTATGGAAGTATTGTAATGGCGACGATTTTTGAATTTAAATAAAAACGTTTTTTTGGATGTTTTATGATGTTTCATTCATTTCCGTCAGTCTGTGTGTGATGGTTCACCGATTTTGATGAAATTTGGGGAGAGATATGATGTAGAGTAATCGCTGATAATGATGGTGAATGTCCGAACGAGATATCTACCATAATATCAACAGAAGTCACTATTAAAACAAGTACTAGTGAGGCTCAGCGGGTTCATTCTCACCAGGTCGAACTTCGAATGAACCTCTTCCAAAAGTCATTCGTTTCGAAAACCTCAGCGTCTGTACCGAAGAGGTTACGTCCCCATGTGTATAGACATTTATGCCCGCGCAGCATTTCTAGAGCGCATTAGGCTTTCTGCCTTTACGAAAGGTTATCTATAACATTTAAAATATTTATTTATTTATTTATTAATTATTCAGGGATTCTAGTCCTTGATACTGTAACAACATCAAATTTTAACCCTCTGTATCGGCCAACTACCACCATAACGTCAAAATTCAACTTGCCATCGGAAGTGTCATTCCAACTCACGTTCATCACTTCATCGGTCATCTCATTCCAAAGACTCACATCAAAATCTTCAGTGAACAGTAAACAACTCACTAACAATGGACAAAAAAGGATCTGCATCACCAAATATCAAACCCCCAGGTGAGGCGGACACTGACCTGACCGCAGTGGTAGCTCCCCCCCAGTCGGTGGACGAGACTCAATCCCAATCGTCGGGACTCAGCAGCTATTCCTCCTTGTTCGCCAAGCTATTTGCTAAAAGCGGATCGAAAGAGGAGAAGAAAGAGACAGAAAGGGCAGAGAAGAAAGCCTCGAAGGTACCTTCAGTACCAGAAGCACCGGACGAAGCAACGGATCCCACTCAGGAGTCTGTGATTGTGAAAGCGTTCGGGAAAGTAGGCGCCCCAAAAGATAGCTTGGAGTTACCAGTTGATCACACCGATATAGTTGAAGAAAGGTCGAGCTCACCCAAGTTGGGAGAACAGAATTCCGTTAAATCATTGAAATAAAATTGTAAATAAACATCGTATAATAAAAATTCATTTGATACACAGAGAGCTTGTATTTTTTTAAAATTTTTAATGTATGCATCTGAGGATACCATAAAGCAAGTGGTATATTTTTTTCACATTTGATAGTAGCATAAAGTTAATGGAATCTAACGTATTTTCAATTGAGGGTGCAATTTTTTTTGTAAATAAAAAGCATACGAAATAGAAAGTAGTTAATTTTATTTTAGGATTGAAGTACATTTGATGACATTGATGATGGAAAAGAACATCATTAAAATGTCCTCTAAAGTATGAGTATTCAATTTTTCTAAACATTTTCGCATAGAACATTTATCGCAAAAATAATCAGTTATAATGAAGCAAGCAACTTGAAAAATTGATCAATTAAAGCTGAAACATTCCTAGTGCCCTCTCAATACGGTTTTTAAGATAAGTTGTTCATCTAGAGCAATTATAGGAAAAATAAACTTGTTGAGTTTACCTCCTCATGATACCTCCGAGATTAAATGCAGGAGGTGACCACTTCAAGGTGACGGATGCAGCTTTGCCGACTCCGTAATTGGCATCAGCGCTGACGCTGTAACCTTTTATATAATCATCCACACCTGTAAGACTTTTCTTTGACGAATTCCACTTCTACGTTTTTACGTGCACTCTACTTCCTCGAAATACGTTTGTAGATGCATCATATACTTGAAGCCATTCAGTTTAATATACGACGTTTGTGTTACTTGGAAGACATGAGTCAGACCAAGGTTCCATTCGAAATGGAACAACACTCTAGCGACGTTTCCATTTATTGCACAGTTTTCAGGTACAAATTTGAATTTTAAGTCACTGGAAGAAATCGTAGTAGTGTGATATGAACTGCATATTATTTTCAGTTTTTCCCATCGACCTTTGACAGTTAACACATAACTGAAAGCCGAAGAGAGATTCGAATCCCGTAGAGATTCTAAATGCAGACTGTTTCCAAAAGCGCAATTGCAGCGTTGACTACCATTGAATAGTCATTCATAGAATGCCAGACCTTTTGGGCAGTAATTAATCATTATAATGTAATGAGCTGCGAATGCGAGCAAGCCGGACTTTTATTGGCTCAATTGACCGATGCACTCAACTGCATCAGTGGCGTTACATGCAACGTTCTATTGCCAGTACTTTTCACGTTTCAAACTTGGCAATTAATATCGCCCTTTTTTCTTAGCAAGAACCATCAACATTTACTTTGTTACAGAATGACGCTACTCGCAGTTTATGGATTTTGACTTATTTGATTAGCCTTCATTACTATTTCTCTCGTGGTGAAACTACGCGACATAGCACAACGGAATTACATATGCTTATATTGGGTGGCGAGTTCCCCAGATCGTGCGCTATTTGGAGTGAGATTTCTGCGAGAATCTACCATAACGAATGCTAAAGACACGAATTCTAGGCCCATCCGGAACAAGAATATCTTCAGGATTTTTTTCTTCAAACTTGGGTTTTTTATCTTCAATGAGGGTGGTATTACTTTCCAGTAGATATTTGCTAACCTCCTGATATAGAGGATTGGGGAATTGGGAGAATTGAAGTTAAAACATGATGATAGTTTGGCGATTAGGCGTCCAATGGATCTTAGTCTTAGACTTCGGGAAAGATGAAAATTGCATATACTTTACTGGCAAAAATAATAATATTAATTATACCAATTCCATGAGTCAAATTGAATTGATAGAGGTTTTAGCGATTTTGAGGCGTATAACGTATACGTGTATAAGCGGAGAAAAACAAATAATGTGTCGGTATAGTTTGAAGCGGTTCTATTGAGTATACTGGATATCCGGAGAGTCTCACACTTCGAGTAATAATTGTATGGGGTTTTTTGACCTGATAAGGGCTATACAAGCTGCTCTGCCTAAATTGAGGTACATTGAGCAACAATAAGAAGCCGCTATTAAATGTTGCAAAACTTCTCTAAAGTAGGAAAAAGTTCATTATAAATGACTAAGGAAAAATACATTCCTCTTTTTTTTCAGGAAGATTCCCCGTATATCCACACCGGTTTTAATATAAGTCGCGAGCTGGTATTTCAAAAAATATGTTCCAGTATAATATATCTGAGTGAAGACGGGTAGGTACGGCAAAGCGTATTAGAGTAAGTAGGGGCGTCTGTCGCCAGAGATACGAGCAAATACCTGTAAAAATATATGAGGATGTCCGCATTATCGCTGTCAACTTCCTTGAAAGTCAACTGGGAGTGCTTCGACCATACTTCCAGGGCTTTGGAAATCACGTAGCGCACTTGGTAGTGGTCCAGATTCTCCAGGTTCCTGCTTCGCACGCTGAAACAAAAGGAAAACAGTCAGTCTATTATAAGGAGATAATTGAATCGCAGCTTTGTTATAATTCACTTATTTAATTGTCACAGTGATTTTTTTGTAGGAATCACTGTTTTCGCATTACGAGCATTGTGGCAAAATGGAATATTTTCACGTTCGTAATACTTTTCCCTTCTCTTTGTATAGAGACTACTTTTAAATGTAATAATAATATTAATAATTCATTTTTATTTTCCCATCCACATGATTTAAAAGGTGGTTTATGTACGTTTTCTTATGATCAGGAAAATCTTGAGGAGGAGTTCAAACAAGGTGCTTTGTCACTCAACTCATGTTAATATTAACTTTGAGTTATGAATCAAACAAATAAAAAACCTCATAAAAGAAACAAACGTGAATTGTGTCACCGGCTACTTATTGTTACTATTCTAGTTACATATACAAATATTATTTTCTGGATACCATTGAATTTGTTATGTTTCTTGAAGCTATTAAGACCGAGCGTTTTATATTCTTGCGGTATCGAGTTGTTGTGATTATTTATTCCTTATGTTAACATAATGTTTATTACGTTGAATAAGAGTTTTTTTTTACAAAGATATGCTGGAATTTTAGAACCAATTTATGTTATAAACATAAGTCAAATACCGCAAAATCCGTTGCCCTAATTTCATAGTATGTGTGCCTACTTCTAAGTATGATTTGAGAAGTTATAATATGTCAAAGCATAGGCCACAAGATCGTAGAATTGTTAACAGAGTTGTATGATTAATTGTGTCGAAAGCTTTACTAAAATATAACATTACAAAACATTACTAAAATAGTGCAAGCGTAAAAAAATCCTCCGAAAGAAAATTAAAAAAGTCCTATTTCAGACTCATGTGCATATACTGAGGCGCACATTCCTCATAATAAAATCATATCAAAGCTGTTATTGTACAAGCCCCATTTTCCACATCAAATACACATAAAAATTACACAATAATATATCCACGCCAACCCCTTAGGCTTATTGTTTTTGAATAGAGTGTATTATAATTACACCGAGATTGAATGAAAACACTGCGTATTTCATATATTAATTTCATATATACACATATTTATTGAAAAATCACAGCTAGAATCAAAGTGAATAACGGTATATACATATTTATCTGAGTTAATCTAACATGACATATCGAGTGTGCACAGATGACGAATAATCTGCAGTTTCGTCGCCATGCTTTTCCAGTTGTTGTATGAAAAATCTTTCCACCGATCAAAATAGACTGTTTGTATAGTCATGTAGATTGTACATGCTCTTTCTCGGTGAAACTCTTCCATCATGGAGATAAAAGGATTGTTTATTTAACACACAGTTACACAAAGAAAACTCTTTTTCATTCCCTGACGCGTTCGGATTTATATTTAAATCATCGACGGACTGTCAGATTTGGATACAAATATACATCGAAACGCGCCATTGAATGAAACAGAGTTTTATTTGTGAAACTGTGTGTTGAATAGGCACGCTGCCCCTTCTTTTGTTTTCAACCAAAGATTAATTCTTTTGGATTTAAGCCGTTGTTGTGTGTGAAAAATGTTTTTTCATGGATGATATGACATCATATTAGAAATGTTTTTACAAACAAAATCTAAAACAATCGATTGAGTAATGTTTCGCCAAAAACGATACAAAGGATGATGAGCCATTTGTTTAATGACCTTGACAATTTGACTTAGCTCTCAAACTGAATGCTAACAGCTGAGACAGTCACCGACAAAAAAAATGGTGCAAAGTTTTCATTAAATCCTGGATTCATATTTTAGAAGAAAAATCTGTGTTTAACACACAAGTTTCACAAATAAAACTCTCTTTCACTGGCGCGTTTCGATTTAAACAAAAAAAAAATCCCTAAGACAATTGAAAATTAATTTAATAGAAAAGTCGCTAGACAGGATAAATAGTACGCTAGATTCGAGAGCTTTGGTTCTGTATCCATGGTAGGATCTAGTTAGTTAGTTGGGAAATCACCTGGGCCTTTGAAGGTGTCAAATCTGACAGTCCGGCGATGATTCAAATATAAATCGAATTGTGTCACTGGAAGAAACAGAGTTTTATTTGTGAATCTATGTATTAAATACAAAAATATTTTGTCTACAATTTTTTTTCTGTATGAAGGAAGAATTCACCATATAAGACCATTTACAATTTACATGATTCCTATTTGTTAGTTTGGCGTCCCAGAAGCTGGGGCATTCTTTCGCTTTGGAAAACAGCTATTATTACTAGTTCTCTATAAGGCTCAGATCAGGGATGAGCTTTGAGCCAATCCAGAAAAGAGCATGTTTCAGACCTCTGAGAGCAATCTGGAACGTTGAAGAAAAGTGATACCGTGGTAAATGTTTGACCGAGTTGTATGTCATAATAACACCAATAATTATCAGTGTAATAACTTAAGATCAATGCGAATATACCTTTATCATCTCGCAGTGCTTCTAGCATATCAGATTTTCTGTCTCTGAAGTTTTCTATATAAAAAATTAGAGCAGTAAAGATTCATTCGAATTTTCACGAACTAAGTCAAAACTATGCTTCTATTAAAAAGAAGCTGCATCGACACCCAAGTCCAAATAAAGAGTTTTAAACATTTCAGAGGACTATGACCTCAAAGTCTGCATATGTTGCTAGTGCAAGCCGTTAAAACGGTCTGATCTTTGGCCTGTTGTTCATACCATAAACATGCGTTAATCATCTCAGAGTGCTTTAATGTATAAACATGAGGCAGTTTACTAGGAAACAGATCCATTTAAGTACAACAGTAGTATCATATTATGTTACGTATTTAGTGCGAGAAGTGTGATTGATATATCTTTTATATTTGAATAGCCACAAACGTGAAACCTTATCAAACACGATCCAGGAGCCCGCTGACAAACGTCATTTTACAAGCTTTTATTTAACTTGCAATGTATGTATCCATGCAACTATGTAACTATGCTTGTTCAGTGGAATCTTGCAACTCAATTATGAAGCAGGTGAATTCAACCGATTGAGCTGAAAATTTGTAAACACGTTTAGTTTAGGTGACAATGCATGGTTAGCTGTGTGACGTCATTCTAAATCCAAAATGGTGGAACACCCAAGATGGCGGACTAGTTATTTTTAATGCAGTCTTATAATATGGGTATTTGAATGAAAGGGCTTGCTGAGAATAACTCGAAAAATAAAGTGACGTCACTCTGAATCCAACATGGCGGAACAGCCAAGATGGCGGACTAGTTGTTATTTATGACACCTACAATATGTACTTAAATCTCGCGACACTCTTTTATATGATATAAATGTGTATAAGTTGATAGTAAGTTTTGAAGGAAAAGTTATTTTATTCTTTTGAGAGCATTTAAATAAAAGCATGTTTTTAAAAAAGTTTTTTACTTTTGAATTATCAACAAATCTATTAGCTTGATCGTAAATAGTATGTATTAAGGACGTATGGGTGTCCAATAGGTCTCGTTTCAGAGAAAACATGTAAAATAAATTTGGAGAAAACTCGCATACCTTCGTGATTTTAACATGACTGTTTCGTTATTTATTATTATTTTACCCCCCATTGCCTTGGCTGCAAACGCTCTTAGTTTACTTGACGGAAACAGTGGCATTAAGAACGTATTTGTTTTGACCCGGTGCAAGTGAAGCCTGAATAGGGTATAATGAGGTTGTCATGATAAATTAGTGTATATTCATTCAAAATATGAAAAAAGGTAAAGTGCACCTACTCCAACATATGATAAGCTCTGTACAAGTTGATAAGCAATAACTCTAAAACAAATACTGCACAGTTTTAACACTCTCCAAACCATTTTTCAAAGATACCCCACACGTGTTTCGTTAACTACGTTAGGATCTCTAGGGAAAAGGTATCGTCTTATATACTTGTCGTGTGATACCACCCCCCATCATTTTATCAGCCGGGTCAACGTTTGTTACTCATCAGAAGGAACTAATTTTGAATTGCTTAAAGCAATATTATGCTCTTCATTGAACATGTGTTCTGCTACAATATTCTACCGTATCTTGAATGGACTGAGTGCTTCTTAAAACTAGTCGTAATAGATCTCCTAGTTTATCCTATCATTTTCACTATGATCCTCCACACCTATCACGTTTGTTAACCTTGTCCTTCGGGTTTTCCAACAGTTCTTCAAGTTCTGAACCAGCTTGATACACAGTTATGAATTGTTCGTCCATCTGACGCGTCAATCTGACAAACGTTGACTCACCCTAGCTTTTCAGATTATTGAGCCAGCGCTTTTTCCTTTGCCCCCTTATTTCCATTTCTGACTACTAGAGACCGTTAGCAGGATAAACTAATCCAAACAATTATAATTTACAAATTCGGCAACAATAATTCTGGTACTGTATATACAACATCCAAGTCAATTTAAATATAATTTAACTAAGTAGAGAGAAACTGAATTCATAATGACGGCGACATCCTAAATTTCTGGCGATGGTAATAGAATCTACCGTTTAAATAAATTTCAATTTGGTCTGTTCACTACTTTGCAGAAACTGTGACCTACTATATTAAGAAGGCATTTCCATGCTTCATTGGATTGCTACAAGATACTCAATGTAGTTCACCCGGTTTTCAGTTATTTACACGCCCGACAATAAGGGAGGGGGGATATGCGTCTGAAAGGGCCTCGGAAAAGATAGATTCTATCAATGTTTTCACACTGTTGTGCATGGCTCCGAATTGCAGATTCCAGGTCCCAGTTTTTCTCTCGACGACGATGCTTATGCTGATTAATAACAGAGAGTATTCTATTTTTTTGTTATGATAGTTATATTAGCTTCATTTTTATCCATGTAACCTGCATCTATGAATCTGTTTCTACCCACATAAAGACGTCTGGAATTGAATTATAACCCATTCAAAGCACATATCTAAAATCCGAAACTTCTCGCGTTCGGAATCCTTCTCTAGCTTATGACGGGGAAGTAGGAAGACGTGGTATTTTGTTAAAAAGACACTATTTACTGAATGACTCTCAAACGTGAATACTTGATTCCAGTTATTTGCTCAAGTAAATTGAGCAGGTCTTTGACCCATTTACACCAGGCTTTATTCATAATTCGGTTGTGATATCTCCGTTGACCTTGATATTGCTTTTCAAGGTCATTTAAGATCCAGTTCCTTTATTCAAATAACAACCCGAATATTTTATACCATTCTGACTGCTATTGGACCCCCTACTGCGACGAGGAAATACAACCACCCCTTCGAATAAGATTTTGAATTAGATTATTAGATGTACGCATAAAGTGCTCGCTCCAGAAGTGGCTTTAGTTTCCTGGCTAAAGAGAACGTGGTGCCTGGCTGTCGATATAATGTTATTTAATGTTGTGTAATAGGGGCTCAGCCCCTATGTCTGATAATTAAGTAACTTTCGGTGAGACACCGCGCTCTGCTTTGAGCCGCTCTACCAAATTACCATTCATTTATAAGATTAGTGCCGACGCCACATCGCATCCTATTGATACAATGGCGTCTCCAAACGGGGGGAGGGGGGGGGGGGTAATTTCGGTCGTAAGCAAACATGCAACATCAAGTCGTTTTTTCGGAAACTGCTTTAGATCAATATTCGACAATAGTATTACTATGACTAGATTCATTATAGCCCAGAGCTAGAGGTTTTTATTTAACATTGGTAATGTTTGTTATCATAAAGGGCGTGTAGAAACGCGGATTTCAGCCGCTTCGATGACACTGGCCCGACACCACGCAATTTGGCCTGTGTGAAGCAATATTACGTCGTGAGAGAGAAGATGAAGGCAGTGATTTATTTATTTTGTTATTACATGAACAACAAATAATGAATTTTGACATGATCAGGGTGAAAACTCAATTAGTTATCGAAAACATTATGTAACAGTTGGAACTTCTCATTGAAATGAATGAATCCTTCTGAAAATATACCTTTGATACACCACTGTAGATAAGAGGTAGGGTGTTTGCTGTAACCTCGATCTATGTCTCTGCAGCGCCTAATCTGCTTGAGAACAGGCAAACGTAGGTCGATCGGTATTTATCTTGTTTGTGCGAAGACTCGAGGGTAACGGAAAATTTTCACGCAAATACGATTGATCTGTCTAATTATCATCGGAATTTTAGAACTCCCACAGTGAAGTTTGATTGATGTATGTAATCGAACGGTATCTCCCGCAGATGCGGTCGGTAGTGATGACTCACGCTACTAGACTGATGTGTATGAACCGCTTGATCAGCAACAGCAACGGGTGGCGGACAATAATAAGCTACATTATTTAGAGATCTCAACAAAACTTCATAGGAGGATACGTCTAATGATACCGTATTAAATTTTTACAATCATTTACAGTGGAAGGAAAGTTAAACACGTAAATCTGACGTTAGAGAATTAGACAAATTTTTGTTGATGAGTAGACACTATCTTGTGACATTTAACACTGGTTCTTTTACTTAAATACAAACCGCAGTAACTCTACACAGCCATGCTTAGTAAGCCTTGATGATCACTGTAGATGGAGGAATTCCAAATCGCTCACTCAAGGAGGTTGTGATGGCTTAAAAACACATCACACCCGGGTTGAGTGAGTGACTTAAAAAACCAGTATAATTTTCTAGTCCATTGTTTCTTCTTTCTTCTTCTACCATACGAGTAGCTATTAATGGCATATCGTTCAGATTGGTTGAATTTCTAGACGGTTTTGATTATTTTGAAAAACTTCTCTGAACGAAAATTAAGAATTTTGGTTTGAAACATTTATAATAATAATAATAATATTTATTTTCCTTTTGACAAATTGAACTTTGTATAGGACTCGTCAAATTTATAGAAAGTACGAAGTAGAAGTACGCATACAAAATAGCTAACAAACTAATAAAATCACATATGTTACACAAACATTTGTCTAATAAAAATGATTTGTTGTTTTTTTTAACTTTTGCGGCAGTCTATTAAATATTTTGGGTCCAAGTATGTTTGGTGATTTACTACCAATTACATATTTTCAAAAATTGGTATGAATATTGTTATTCTGCTTGGTGGTCATGCTATGCAGCCTTTTATTCAGAGTAAATATGCTTTTATTCTTGAATACATATAAAGCCAACTCGAAAATCACCAGAGAAGGTATTGTTAGAATTTTATATTTACTGAAGAGCTCTTTACAGCTTTGTGTGGCAGTCCGTTGCGTCACTGCCCTAACAATTCGCCTTAGCGCAATAAAAACATTTTGTGCTGTTGGAAAGCAGCCCCAAAAACAAATGCCACATTTCAGTCTTGACTCCACAAGACAATAATATATGGCTACCAGCTGAGTCTGTGAGAGGACGAAACATATGAAAAAGAGCCTTAAGTTGCGAAATAAGTTGATCACAATGGACTCTGAAGTTAAGCTTATCATCAATATATAAACCGAGAACATTGACATCACTTTTATAGTTCGAAGGATTGTTATTATGTTTTACATCAAGAATGCCTATTTTCTATTGTGGATTATGAAATCTAATGAAATGGGTCTTATTAGTATTCACATGCAGTTGATTTTTGTGAAACCAATCACTGACATTTGAAAAACATGTTGAAACATTTGACATGTTCTTAGAAGCAACTTGGAGAACTTCAAATTTTTCCGCGTTCGAAGTTTAGCAGCCAGAATGATACGGCCTTGTAATACGGCCTTGTAATAGTTCTACCTCCTTCTAAACGATATACTGCATGGTATTTCCAAAGTGACTTCCAATTTTTTCATACAAAATTGAAATCATATATGGGTGGTCTGAAAAAAATCCCTCCCTGTCACTTGTTTCCGTGCGTCTGTTTCTTGACTGTTTTTATCGCCGAGTCGTCTCAGTAACCGATGCACCGATTTCGGGGAGGGGTAGAATATGAGCACGTGGAAGGTGATCCTTCTTTTTGAATGGGTGCATGGGTGACTTTTGTTTTTTGTTTTTCAAGCGTCCAATAATTTTTGGCGTATTAAAAAATTGTTTGACTTGAATGCTTCCACATGTTTCACTACTCATTCTAGGGCGTGTTAAAAAATTTTGGTGATCCGTTTTTGAGACCCAAAGCCAATTAATGTTAACAACATACCTAAACTACTATATAAATTTGTTTCGACCAAACTACAGCCTGTAAAGGATAAGTTTAAGAAGTTACAATAAAATGTTTTTGCAATGCGTCGTGTTTCTTATAGTGAAACGGAAACAGATTAAATACTTGAAAGAATTAGAATAAACAAAGCGCAAAATTATATTCCAGAACCTAGTTACTCGTACAGCTGTTAACAGCTGTTTCAATTAATTTTAACTCTTTTGCATAATTAATTTTTTACGTATCAGTAACCTATAGACACAGTGTCTCAGCTATTAATTATAATATCCAGAGCAGAAATCTGGAACTGACACTTCGTGGCAGGTTGTTATCCAAATGAATACTTTCATTTAGGTCGTGTGCTGGAGGGAAACTTATTTTTACCCTTTGCATAACGACGCGAAATCAAGGAAATAATTTTTCGCATCAAGGAAAACCATTTTACTCGTTTTCTGTCCACTTCCAATGGACAAAAAATTTTGAAACTACGTTACCACTTTTTCTAGATTTATAGTTTTTTGCATCTATTGTTTATTTTTTAATACTGGTTCATCTCACGTGTTTCAATTTTATTCTTCTCCGGTCGCTTCGGAACATTTAAGAATTATTATTCATATACAGTTTTTTATATCTTTTGATACCGGCGAACGCTTCAATTCAGATAAATTTATAATCTCCTGATATCAACTTAAAAACCAAACGATTTTTAGATACAATTAATTTTAGGGACTTCATATAATAATTGAATATTTTCATAGGTTAATACTGTGGATCTCGATTTGTTTTTTTGCATTTAATTACGTAATGATGCGCCAGATTTTATATACAGCAACAATTTATTTATGAATAAATAGGGATGTCTATTTTTTGGTTGAATGCTATGTTACGTTTTTGTAGAATTAATTCTAAATAGTTCGATGGTTAAACTAGTATTTGATGTAATTTATTTGGGATATTCAGCTTTTATATTCTGTGTTGAGAATCTACTCTACCAGGATCACTGCATTAACCCTTCTTTAGACGTTCTCCCCAGGGGTGGCTCAAAATTAGGTGTTCAAGCTGTGGATAGGTGATGACACAACAAAGCGGTGCATCCTTGACACTGGCCATTGAGGGCCAGCGCTTACATAGAAGGGATTCTCGAATTGACCCTCGTCCTGTTCACAATCTCTACATAGGAGTGTTTCACATATACTTGTATTGCAAAGATGTTCCTTTAGCTGACAGTTTCATGTTGCATGTTTGGAAAAGGACAGACAACATATCGCTACTTCTGCGCTAGGATATCCAAGGAATTCTCTATCAAATAGGCAGCCAGAGGTGTCATCCCTTTATATTTTCAAATACTGAGTGGGTGTTTTCTTTTGGTAGAGCTTCCATAGCACTGACGAGTAGAATACAGTGTGGCTTTGAATCAAGAAATTTTGTATCAGCAGGTCACTGCGGGTTGGTTAGCTGTGATCTTGTGGTTGATAGAGGCATTCACAAGTAGCGGTAGTCCAGTGCCGATCTTGTTCGTGACACTTGAGGGACTGTAAAGCTGGAATGCAGTAATTTTTGTGATATTGTTGGAAATCCTATTCCTATGAAGATACATAGCATTCCGTTTGAAATCATATAATGCGTCAAGTAAGTTGACGCTGTACTTCCCATGCAACGGAATCAGTTTCATAATCTGTAGTAAAAGTTGCTAAACCAAAAACGTAACAAATGAGGCCCCTTTGGAACTTAACCTTTTACATTTGCTTGGAACATTATTAATGTATCGGAAATATATTCTGTTCATAAGTCTGATTTATATTCCACAACAAGCACAACCGAAGCTTGAATTTCTTATTTTTTTTTCATTTTTTCAGGAAACTCCGCTTACATTGAACCGATTTCCAAAAAATACAAAGTGTTTTGGTCCACTGTCACAGTACTCAGAGACAACATTCCATCAAAATCCGAAGAGTACTACTTTCACAAGTATAGAGGGGCAACGGTTATCGGACAGTACAGACAGACAGACAGACCGGCGTAAATGAGGGATGTATATGTTTCAAACATCGAGAGAGCATGATATCTCTAATAAGAATTTTTTGCAAGTACAGCCTCGCCCGCCTATTAGCACGGAAAGTAAAAGTAACATATTTTTGCTATACCACGAGCTTAAACAATACCCTGTATATACCCAAATAATTAAGAAAATATGCACTCATACAAAGGCAATCTTGCATTAAAAACCGTGAACTGACATCAATACATTTTAGCGTTTCATTGGAACACCCTGTATGATAATGATAACAGAAGACGAACGATCCAGATCATTTATCAGAGAGGTTGACTTAAGGACGCTAGAAGACCAGATAGGACCTTATGTTGTATACAGATTAGGCACACATCCATTTTCTGACTCGAGATAACCACTAAGCACAATCGTTATTTGTAGAATTTTTAATCTCTAGCGCCTGAGTCCTAAAGTAAACTTCCGCCTCATGTTTACCTGATATAGGTAGAGAACTTAAAATAATCAGGAAAGTAGACGGTTATCTGACATTTAGGTTCCAAATGCATTGTGTGATCTCACGCGCTGTGCCTTGCATGTTTTCAAGCACAAAAAATACAGGGTCGGGCAAAAGAGCTCTCCTTTTTTTAAAGTCTGGTCTGCTGGGTATTCAATGAAACCATGACAACGCACCCGCCCACAGCGCCGCTAGAACACTCGATTTTTTTGCTGAACGGGGTGTCAAACTATTGCCTCACCCACCTTATTCTCCGGACCTAGCTCCGTGCGACTTTTTCTTATTCCCTTAGATCAAAGAAAAGTTACGAGGTCGCCATTTTTCCACCGATGAAGAGGCAATCGCTGCATTTGAGGAGGAAATTAGCAACCCTTCGAAAGAACGTCGGTCACAAGAATTTGACAAGTGGTTTTACCGAATGCGTAAATGTATTGAGCTAGAGGGAGAATATGTTGAAAATACAGAATAAAGTTTAAAAAAAAAACCTTGCAGTTTTTCTGTATCTAAAAACTTTCAGCGTGACCCTCGTCAAGGAGCATCGAGGAGTGACAGCCGTCAGTCAGAACCAGAAGATGTCGATATAAATTAGCGAATAAGTTGTTGTGTTATTAGTTGGAATAAATTAATGTTTTAAGAACGTTACAATACCTTCAAATGGCGTGGGAACTAAAATCCGACCAAAGTCTGCATCAAATTGATACAACTGTACATAGAGCAATTTTTAAGAGGTACCACAGCAACCAAAAATCTATGGCAGATTGTGTGATTGTGTGACTGCTAGGTATTGACCGTAAATACGGAGCTGATATAACGGGTGTTTTTTTAAAGGCGGAGAACTTTAAATTGAAATAAAACACAAAAAAATAGTTTTGATATATATAAAATTGGCTTTATTTGAAGGACAATTCCATGGCATTAATGTTTGAATATAATTTCGGGCAAGTGGTTGCCACGGCTGGCGCGTACATGACGTAATCTGGAGGTACAGTGTTCACATACTCTTCTTAGTAAATCAGGCTGTATTTCGGCAATAAAGCGACGATGTTGACTTCTAAATGCTTGATTGTTTCTGGTTTATCGGAGTAGACATATCCCCAAAGAAAATAATTTAACGGTGTCAGATCGGGTAAACGAGGTGGCCATTTCGTGAAATCAATCGTTCGTCAAATGTCTCTTTGAGTAAATTATTTGTAACGCGCGCTGAGTGGAATGTGGCGCCGTCCTGCTGAAACCACATGTTTGCAACATTAATACTTTCCAATTGAGGCACGAGAAAGTTGATAATTATGTGTCTGTACCGCTCACCGTTGACTGTAACATTCTAATCATCATCAATTTTGAAAACATATGGACCAATGATTCCACCGCCCCATAAGGCAATTTTTTCTGGATGTAATTGTTTTTCGACAATGACTTCTGGATTATCGTCGCTCCAAATACGACACCTTTGTTTGTTGACGTAGCCATTCAACCAAAAGTGTGCTCCATAGTTGAACGAAATTTTCGAATGGAACTGTGGATCAATGGCAATGTTTCTTTCTGCACATTCTTCAAATGTACGTCGCAAAAGATAATCATCTGACCTCAATTCCTGGATCTTTGAAGCACGTAAGCCAAGATATTTACGCAAAATTGTCCATAAAGTGGACGAACACAAGTTTAATTGCTGGGCACGATGAGGAATTGACACATTTGGATCATCATCAACAATAAGCAGTGATAGCTTGTTGTGTGCGTACTGTACGACGTCTTACGGGATGCGTATTATCGTTGAGAGTAAACGTCTTGCGAAAACGATCCATAGTTTCTTCTCTGATGGACTATTATGAGCACCGTAGAACTCACGAACTAAGTCGTGGTTTTCAAAATAAATTTGAACAAGTCTATTCATGATTAACTGCCAAATAAAACTAGCCTCAAGTCAAACCAGAACTAACAGATTGGCTGTCACAGAAAACAGTGATGCCAATTTAAAGATCTCCGCCTCTAAAGAAACACCCTTTATTTACTAGGGCCGGACGTCGCTCCGTATTAGATGCAGTAAATTTTCGGGTAATCCAATAAAGTGCTCTCTATAACCGGTAGCCGTCAATCAGTTTGAATGACCGTCAACGGCACTTTAAAAGTCACCTCGGATCTAAGAGAATGGCGCAAATTTTACTGGGGACATTGCAGAGCGAACGGATTTCGTACGGCTGAGAGTTTTATTGTGATGTATGAGTAAAGTGACATTTAATCGCCCAGATGTGGAGGACACGAATAGAGCGGAAGCAATGGACTCAAATAGATTCACTCGGTACTTCCCGTTTATGGCAAAACTCATGGTTTGTGAGTGAATTTTTAAATACGTACTGAAATGAAACAGAAACTTTAGAAACCAAAAAAAAACAAAGTGTGTTAAGATTGACTGAGATTTTTTTTGACTAAGCGCAAAAATGATCTGAAATGATCGAACCACCCATCGAATTCTCGACCAGCCTTCTAGGATGAGATGAGTTTGGTCTTAGTTCCCGCTCTTCTTATGCCTCTTGGTCTAGAATGAGACCCCATTATAGTCAGACTGTCGTGAATGGAAGAAGAAGTAAAAAAGGTTAAGGACACCAGTGCATAGGTCACATAGCGGGACCTTTTTGCGCCTTTATCTGAGTTATCCCTGTAAAACAGCCTTCTTGACAAAATGTGCTAGGTTCCATCTACTATTGTTCCAGAACTCTGCCTGTGATACGCCAAAGTCTCACGGCGACATAAAATGTGCGCTGAGGCTTCCCCCCTTTTTCGCCACAGTGTGCGCACGTTGGGCTATCTACCACCCCCATTAAGTATACAAGATATCTGAAGGTGTTGTGATCAGACCCTCACGAGCCCCAGATCCTGCATTGCGGAGATATTGAATGAATGAAAACAAAATAAAACAATCCGATTCTAGCAGCTATTGGTGCCTCTATTATCTGCGCTAGTTCTCAAGAACCGCCCTTCTCGCAAAGGTGAGTATAGTCCCGGTTCTACCCATCTCACATTTCCAGGTTCCAGAATACTAGCCCCCAGTATTGTCTGCCTATGATTACCTACCCATTTCGTTCAGGTTCCAGGATACTATCCCCTAGTATAGTCTGTCTGCGATTAGCTACGATATGATAATACGGGAGGTATTAATCCACCTCAGAGAGCATTGTTTTTAACCCCCCTCCATTTTCCTCCCAATTACGTTTACGGTTTAGCCCAGAGCCAGTTTGGTCTCCTCTTTGACTCCCTTCTCGCGATGGTGGAATGAGCTTCTGCGATAGTTTACAACCTCAATGTAAATCATTCATCTTCTCACAGCGCTTTTGGTGTGTATGAGACATCACCTATAAAAACTACTATTGACCCTGACGGTGATATTATCAATAGAAGTTAGCCACCTCCTTTTTCCTATACTATTTGTGTTCGAATAGCAGCTGCAACTACCCCAAATGTATTCTATAATTATTACTACGCATTCATATCTGATGAAAAAATTACTCGTCTCTTTGCCGTATTATTATTTACCAACTAATTTCAAATGTACAAACAGATAAAACTATTTTAGTTTACTCCATAAATTATTTATGATCAGCTGCCCCACATTCAGCAATTACTGCAGCTCATTCGTTCATGTAGGAAAATGGAAAAAAAAAGAAACTGCGGTGGCCTGATTATTACTGTTAAAAAACATACGGATATGATGTTGAGTCAGTGTTACTGATGAATATATTTGATATAAATTTTACCGGCAACGTTAATTTCATACCTATGATAGAAAAATAGCTTTGTAAACTCAAATATTTTCCAATTAGAGTTACTGAGCTTTTCAACATGGACGTTTGTTCGCGTGTAACTAAGTCTTTATGATTATCTATATAACGACTATCTCAATTTTTGGCATCGTATAATCAGAGAAGCAAAAAGTAAATCAGTATCTTTGGGCACTTCCCAAATTTAATTGAAATTGATGAAGCGGTTGCTGTGATTACGAAGTGGGCAATTCGGCAAGTGACATGCAAACTGAGGCAGTTTAAAAAAAATAACAATCAATGATTTCGACCCATCACTGGAAAGCATTCAAACATTGTGCTTGGTGGATTTCAAAGATGATGAACACTTTGAATAATTTTTTTATATCACGCCACAAAATAACCAGGAATTCGTGAAAGGTAGATGATTTTCGTCCGTGCAAAAATTGTGGTTTGTTGCTATCAAAAATAATGGAAAACTCGAAAAACATACAAAAACAGGATGTTTTGATTTTTTTTACTACTTCGCCTCCATTCTACTTTTCAAAAAATATTTCTACTTCGTTAAGTACATATTATGTACATTCATTGGGCCTGATGAAGGCAAGTAGTAGAAATACGTATCGCTCGGGTTAACTTTCGGTTGTCTGTTCCTTTTAATTTTCCTTTTTTGCGAACGTGCATATCTTGATCTAGAACGCCGATGATATTAAGTGTACCCCCCCAGAAAGCCATTCTTTTTCCAAATTCTTAACTCCGCGAGTAGTTCGTATCTCAAGGCACACAAAAAAATAAGTTCTCCTCCAGAATGCATGAAATATGTGAAATGGCAACGTCGCACTTCCGGCAAAGTAGATAAAGGGAAGTTTCGCTTTAGCATATTTCAAGAATTCTAGAGGCGAACTTTACTTTTTCGCAATCTGTACATCAGCACCATCTTTGGATCGGTAAAAATCTCCAATCGCGGTAACTGACAACAGACATTTGTATCGAACAATCATAGTACCACTATGCAGGAAACGTTCTTGACAGTTACTCAATTGCTAATTCGCAAAATAGTAGCTGATACACAAATTTTCATTTGGAAAAATATGAACGCAGCATAGCCATACTGATTCCGATACCTGTTCCGGTCGTTGCTACAGCGCAACGATGCATAATTCGCCATTAGCCCATTGAACAGGGTCGTCATAACTCACACAGTTTGACAAATACACACATGGAGCAGTGTATTGGTGTATAGAGCGCGAGGCGGCGTGGCTTAGGAACTCTATTACGGCCCCAATGGATCCTGTTTAAATTTTAAATGACGGCTTGTAGTGGAAGCAGAAGCTTCGTTCCGCGGTCTGTTCATACACTGTGGAGAGAGATACGGGTGGGCAGACGACGCTGAGGTACTCAAGATTCGATAAAGTTCCTGTTTGTTTTGGTAGGTCAATTGTATCAGATAAGATCTTTGCATATACGGGGTGTTCTGCATTGAAGTGCACAAGATGTCAGACAGGCACCTTTGTATATGTATACCAGTTTATAAAATTCTAAATGTTGTTGGAATGCAATTCAACACCTTTGATGTATAATCTTTCATGAGTTCGGAGTGATGGGAACTTTGTGAAGCTGGACGCTTACGAAAGCCTAGATCCTTAGCTTCTTAAACATGACGTGTCGTTCTGACGGGTAACCAACGTTGAAATGTTACGGTTGACAGCACACGAAAGGTATATAAAAACAACTAGCTGTAGTGTTTTAGTTTTAAACTTCCCCTGAAGATGCTAACAAAGCCAGCGAACTCGTGTCGAATTAAGATAAACCGAGTGGTGGAACTGTTTAGTGTTTGTGTGGACGCCGCCGATGTCTAAACCTGATTCGGAAATTAGCCAATTCCATGTATTGCGTGTATGCCAAATTATGTGGGCAATGGTCAGCCAGTTAAATGGCGGGGAGACTGCACCGGATTGCATCCGGCTGGAGCATCGCTGGGCATCGAGCGTTCCGTCCTGAGCCTCCGGAGCATCCGGATTTTTCCTCGGCCGGATCGGGGCCCGCGCGCTACCACACCACGGCTTTTGCTGGCGAATCAATCGGGTGAAATTCCACGTAACTATGTGATTGGTAACGGGGAGCGTAGTGAGGAAGATGATATCAAAGCTGATCACATCTCTGGGTTTCCGTAACGTAATGTAAGACGTTTGAATTAGAGTCAATCCGTGAGCCGTGAGTCGTTCTTCTGATTGTAGGTTACATTTATATTGCTAAACGCTACTTGGAATTTCCAGTGTCTGTAAAATTTGTGTTACACGAAGATTCGATTGATGTGTTCAGGTCAAACCAGCTCTAGAGTCTAGGTCTAAAACATAGATGGAGAATGGTCGATCTGTTTCTATTCTATAGATATTATCATGGTAAATGTTCGAGAGAGCTATCTCGCATAATCACACCAAGAGTCGCCAGTACAGCAACCATGGCGTTGTGGAATGAGATACAGAGGAGTTTGTTTCCCGATGGTTACAGTGTTTTCAGATCAACTTGAATAGTTTTATTCTCTCGCAGCTCGTATGAAGCAGAATAGGCTTGCTGCCCTTGCGTGAGGTCTGGGCCTGGGTCTAGCCGAGATAACGTATATAGTGTATACGAAGAACAAGAGATGTCGCTGTAAATCAGTTCATCCTTGTTGACAGACGTCATAAGGGACATTTGTCGCCGGTTTAAGGTAGTCCAAGTGTTATCTTTGACTTCGTAAGTTGCCAATGGGCAGCGCCATAGTACGCGGCGCTTGGAGATGAATGTTGATTCTGCATTATTTGTTTTTTTTGTTGTTATGCTTTTTTGGTCAATAATATATTCTTTTTCTTTTGAGTATAGTACCCGTCCAGGTTTTTTCAAAACTCCCTGTAATAAAAAATATATACTGCGCGACGGCGGTTCGATAGGAGGGAAAACATCTTGTAAATGCGAACTTATAATTAGGAAAAAATGCAGATAAAAAGTTGTGTAATTACACAATAGAAGTAAGAGAATCTACAATCTACATGAATTAGGAAAATCACAGATAAAATCTAGTTCTAGAGAAATTGTGAAAGTGAACATACATATCCCTTTTGAATCGACATACCAAAACAATAGTGTGGTCTAATGGTGACGGTAACGACCCAGATAACCGTATATCTGAGTTGGAATCCTGCCAATGGCAGATTTTTCATTTGATTTTTCTAATTATGTCTACAAGATATACCTTCATTACTTATTTCTCATCCCCCTTTGCTGGACATTGTTCCTTTACCTTTTGTGAGTTGTTTGTTTATTTAAAATTAATAAGGGAGGTTACGTAAGTTGAACGAACGTCTTCCGCAAGACACTTTATCGATTCAGACGGCGAAACCAGGTGCTTATCTAATTATTGGACAGCCATTAACGTCAATTCTTGCTACGGTCACGTGTGGAATGCTTCGTTTCCAAACGAGTACTTTGAATGTGTTCCGAATAGCAAAAGGGAATTGGATTTTCTCTTGTTTGTCATCCCGTGATTCAGGGAATTACTGTCGGTTTTATTTGGAGCAACTTTTCTTTCAATCGTACTCACATTGGGCAAGGAGTACAGGCGCAAATGTCTACTAATTCTTGATGCAAAATTCATGTGTCGGTATAGACCAGTGCTGCCTATTGGCTACCACCGGGTCTACTCGAATGGTTGGATTGTTTTCTTAGGGACTGATCCTAGTTTGTGGTGGTTGATGGATGTGCTCCAAATGTATATTTTACCATTCACTTTGGCCTTAACGAAGGATCTGTTCGCCTTTCAATACTGATCTTGCTGTAAAACAAGATATTGTTGAATATTCAATCCAATCTACAGTTTCGAGGATGACACCAGACAAACCCATACCATCCCGAGGGGTCTAATAGCGATGGCAGCAATATGCTAGTTAGCTCAACAATGATATTGAAAAAGGATGTTGAAAGGGAATATACAAATAGAGTCCAGTTCAAAACGCAGAAAAATTAGACACCTGATCTAAAAATGATGATCAATGGAACAATTAGTAAGGCTAGAAGGCTCAGCTTAGACCATAATTAGACTACAGCATTTGTGGGGATACGCTTTAAATCACTCTCTGAAGCGTATGCCTAGATATTTGAGCATATCTTTGACAGAAACATATGGACAATGGTTAGGAGACTCGAAAGTGTTCTAAAACGAAGTTTGGGCGTTGTTCATTTTTTTTAAAACAAATTACAAACCTTTTTCGCTTTTGCGCCGTTGGTAACCTGACGTGATTCATTAAGATAACATCACTTCACAAGGTTGAAGAACTAAGAATTAACAGAGAAACAACAGATAGCTTGACGGAAATGAGCTGCATCGTTTTTTGCAATGTAGATATATCATGATATATCAAGAATATCGTTATTTTTCGGAATTACACTTCCTCGTCTATTGGCGAGGGAAATAAAAAATACGACAGACCGGGACGCCTTCAATAGAAAAATCTGGAGTAGGTATAAGTATTTTTTGATGCATGTGTAATGTATTTTTTCCATTTGCCCCTCTGGTCGCCCTTTCCCCATGTCAAACGCGTTTGTCAGGCAAAAAAGTAGCAGCGGAACATGTCGTATCGACCCAGTTGTCGGCCCAGCCACTCTACCATCAGTCGTCGAAAACGAAAAAATATCTCTCAAGATATTTATCTAAAGGCGTAAACGACGAACTCAGCTCCTCAACTGACTAACGTTGTCCCAACCAGGGTCGTAGGTACATGAATCTAATAAGAGGTTTCAATTTGTTTTAGCTGTCTTCAACATGATCTTGTTTGTCAATACTCCTTATTTCTGAATATTTTTATTTATATTTTGAACAGAAAACTTTATAAGAAGTTGAACACAATCAAAGCACTTAGTCAAACAAATAAACAAAATGAAGAATAATTTTATCTACATCTATTGAACCTACTAAAAGCACATCTAATGCATCGAGCTAAACTTACATTGCTACTTCTCCTTTTCATTCAACTCTCATTTAGAGTTTTAGTGCTTAAGAGGGAACACTACCTAGAAAAAGGGCGTTTTGCATAGGTTTCCAAGATTTCCTTTTTAGCGCTAATCTTTCAAGATATTGAAACCATTTTTTTGCAAAACAAAAAAAAACAAAACCTCTCGACTGAAAACATTTCCCACTCTTTCGGAAATTGATCCATTCACCTTCTCCAAATAATCTGAAGAGCAAAAAAACCTCTGCCCTCATGATTCCCTACCCACCTGACAGTCTCAAACGCCAACAAGAGGGCGTTATCCCCTATCTTGAGTACCTTTGATGTAGATTGTAACCATCAGAGAAGGAACTTCTGGACAGCTTATTCCACAACGTCGAGGTTCTCCAAAAAGGAAGAGGCCGTACTGGCGACTCTTGGTGTTATTATGCAAGATACTCATATCTCTAGAGTAGCGACAGATCGGCTAACCTCCTTCGATGTTTTATACTGTGGAGGTCCATTTATCAGACGCATTCACTATACGCACTGCTCCTTTTTGGATCTTGTCCAGAAGCTTTGGGAAGTGCTTCGAAGCACATCCCCACACAGGCGAGCAGTACAACGGTGGTCTGATTGGGCCTTGCAGAGTAACAGTAACTGAATATAATTTCTTGAAGCGTTTCTGGGACGTCCAAGCAGCAAGGCAGGCAACACGATCGTGCCAGAACTTGTCACTGTAGATCTTAGTATCCAGAAGCTTGATGGAAGATGATTTAAATATAGGGCTACATCTTCACCAACATGCGACTTCTTTGTCAGGATTGTTGCATTTGTCAATCCTTCAAACTGATATTGAATGTATGCTCTTCACAATGCATTAGACCTGCTATAGACATGCATGTTTCGTCTTCAGCCTAGACTCGTCAGTATAGCCGCTTCAAGGCAGTCCAGGTGTTAGGACCGTTGGTTTCGTAAGATGTCAATGGGCGTCCCCATAGAGGGCGACACTTAGGTGAATCCTTCAAAGTCAATTGTTGTGGGTTATTAAACACTTGAAGTATGAGGCAAATAATACTTCCTTGCAGTAGTCCAGCTCTAGTATCCGTAATACTCACATTGGATTCTATGCAGTAGCCTCGGGTAAAGTTCGGCTAGCTACATCTCTGCTCAGTTCTCATTCCCTAAAAAAGCAAAAGCAAATAATCGGAAAAGAGAACTTTTCCTGTCCCGATAAATTTGATTTTCTGTTGCGAACTTTCCTACAAATATAAATATTACTCGCGCCGATGAGTTTTATCATTGATCGATCAAATAAGGAAGCAACAAAATTGAGTTTTCCCATTCATTTCCTTTCATGTCTTGAAGGGATGTTTGTTAATGTTACCGATTTCTACGAATTTTCTTTGGTCATCCGAATCTCGTTTTCAACCAATGCGTGCAAAGAGAGCGGAAATTGTTATTTGACGAGGACCGATTTTTTCAGACAGAATTACAACCAAGTGTATTTTATGAAACATATACGCTCAAGTAGATGAAATAAACTGCAATTCAAGCTATCTGAAGATGCATGACCTGCGTATCATCTTCAGTTACGTATTCGTAACTTGTCTGAGGACAGTGGGTAACTTTTTATGGTTATAAAACGGTCCTTTTTGTTTTTTTTAAACAAAATGAGACCCTTCAGGCATACTGTAAAGAGAACAAACCTTCGCAAATAAAAATTTATTAATTTTTGCATATTTCGTAAATTACCGGACGTAATATGGTGCAGTTGAAAATATTCATACTGAGTCAGTTTATTTAGTTCCATTTTCTTCTGACATAAGAGAAGGTCGAATCATCACAAAACTACTCAACTCAAAATATTGGTCAGAAACTTTGTCGCTTTTTCACAGCACAACTGCGGGAAATGCGTAAAGTTGCCTCAATTTATTGACATCAATCAAATATACAACGACGATTCCGATTATCGCTGTTGTTATTCGAGAGCTTAAGAGTTGATTATATTAGATTAGCCCCGAGGCAAGTTCCTCCTTAATTAATAATAACTCATTATGTCCATTTGTGGAATCGCGCAGTGTACTTAAGTTGATGAGAAGATAATTCCTTAATAATCCTATCAAGCCAGGAGATCCACAAATAACTCCTTGAACCCTATGGCGAGAGCTATAGGAAAACGGTCGAAGAGAAAAACTTTATTAATTATTTGGGAAGATAAAAGAGCGGCCGATCCTCAAAACTATCACTTTCATTCTGGTTATTCGTTCTCACAAGTTATTCCCCACGTTAGCCTCATCCAAGGTGACACCAAACACGTGTCGGGTTTGAATAAAGTGGTTTGGTGAGTGATGAAACTGTGTGATGTTTCTAGGTGCTGCGCCAAAGGTTTCAGTATCACATATATTATTCAAGCCAAATAAACCTCTTCAAGTTCATAGATCCATGGTTCCTGGTGAGGTGTAGCCTGAGGGTATTCTGGTCAAGGTTGCAGCATATGGGGTGCTTACCGGGTTGTAGGGCAGTGATGGCATAATTTTTTTAGGGATAGAATCTTAGTACACGTCCGCACTTTGCGGTTTACTCAATTTTCTGGAGTGGAAGAGAAGAAGAGAGCTCGGACGCCAACCTGGCAAGGCCAGAAACATGATCGTGTTGGGACATGTTATTGTTGATGATAATTCCTAGAAGTCTGAGATGATTCAAGTACTGGGCATCAGCATGTGACTTTCTTCAGTCAGGCTGTATCTTGTGGGGTTTCGTAAAGCTGTAGGAATGGATTTCGATACTGAAAAATTCATAAGAAATACGGGGGTCGCGCTGAAAGTCTTTAGATATTCCTAATCTATACAAGTTTAAACAAGTTTGAGCACGCACCTATTTTGTCTAAAGTTGTGAGTGCTGACACGCAAAGGCAGCGTTCGAATCGTTCAGTAGTTGCCTTGCCACGGTCTCGAATGCATCTAAGTGTTGGCCGAATTTTAACGTGAAAATGGAGCCGGGTAGTCGCGATTTTCGAGCCATGATTTTGTATGACTATAAAAAGGGACTAAAACAAGCGGAATGTCACGAAAGTTTAGTGAGTTGCTTTGGGGACTCTGCCCCTTCTAGAGGTACAGTTTTTAATTGGTTTGCTGAGTTTAAAAGGGGCCTGGTCTTACTCGATGATGAACATCGCACTGGTCGACCGCCCACTGCTGTTACTCAGGAAACTGTAGAAGCTGTGCAAAATATGGTAAAAAAGATCGACATATAACCTACACCGAGATTGAGGCTTCTCTGGAGATTAGATCGGCAGCGGTCCGAACAATCATTCATGATCACCTTCGCCTAAGGAAACGGTGTTCCAGATGGGAGCCACATCTGTTGACCAGTGAGCAAAAAGCAACAAGAGTTGATTGGGCTAAGTTTATGCTTGAGAAAATTGATATTGGGCAGAGTAAAAACACTTTTAATATTGTAACCGGCGACTTATATCATTATAATCCCGAAACTAAACAGCAGTCATTTGTTTGGTGGTTGAAAGTAAGCAGCCTCCAACAAAAATTCGTTGTTCCAAGAGTGTTGGAAAGAAAATAGTCGCATCTTTTTTATCTAAAGGTGGATACATCACAACGGTAGTCTTGGAAAATCAAAGGACAGTTACTTCTGAATGATATATAACCAAATGTGTTCCTGTAGTCTTCCAAGATGCAAGAGCCGTCCAAAGACTAGTCTGCGCGGTATTCAATGGCACCACGACTACGCACCCGTCCAAAGCGCCGCTAGAACACTCGATTTTTTGCTGAACAGGGTGTCAAACTGTTGCCTTACCCACCTTATTCTCCGGACCTAGCTCCGTGCGACTTCTTCTTATTCCCTAAGGTCAAAGAAAAGTTACGAGGTCGATATTCTTCCACAGATGAAGAGGCAATCGCTGCATTTGACGAGTCAATTAGCAACCTTTCAAAAGAACGTTAGTCACAAGAATTTGACCGAATGTGTATTGAGGTAGGGGGGGAGGGGGGATATGTTGATAAAGCAGAATAAAGTTTTCAAAAAGAAACCTGGTAGTTTTTTTGTATCTAAACTTTCAGCGTCACCCTCGTATAGGCACGATGACTAAATTGGGATACCCAATACGGCTTTCTCTGTTTTTCTTAATATAGAGTATAGAAATGCAGTAAACAGCTGCAACTGCTCGAAGTTTCAAGTTTGAAAGCTGTGTCAGTGCACAGATATTCAATGCGTTTATCTTGCAATTTGAAGAGCTAAATCCCCTCAGGATAGCATACATTTAGTCCGTCCCTCGTTGATATGCATATAAAAACACCATCATTTTTGAGGATCTCGAGTAAGGACCGCATGATAATACCACCCCTTCACGTTTCATAGCGTATGCCATCATCGACTTTATGCGGGCGCCATATTCCTTTTATGACGTCCCAGTGACATAAAAGACAAATTGTGACACATCGTATTCTAAACGCTGCCATCCATTAAAGGTACATTTAGTGCCGCTTTTAATGCGTAACCATTTAATGAAATTGAAATGATTTTATCGGGTCGCTCATAAGCGTACCTTGAAGTAAAAGAGTGTGGGGTGAAAAAAAAGTGAAAAGAATATCAAGTAGATGGACTCAGTACTGTAAACATTGGAATATCTAATCATTTCCACGTGTTGCTATTAGATTCTAAGTTCCACGTCTGATCGATGTTAATACAAACATATGAAAGAATTTTGGAAAAATGTATCCATAAAAATTTAAAAAAATTCAAATGTTTCAATTTAAGAAATTAGAAAATAATTTGAGATGAAAAATATTAATTAAAAAATATTCTAAACGACTGAGTTTCAGGCTGTTTTATGACCTAAATATTCAGGTTTATGAAAAAAATTAGTGTTCTAGGAATAAAAAAAATGAATTATAATTTAATAAAACAAAAAAAGACGCGTCAGTAACCAAACCGCACTGAAAAATAAAGAAAATATTTTTCTTAATTACTATACTTTCTAACAGCTATATCGGGTCCCCTTATTCAATCCAAATGTATGATTTTTTAGAAGTTCAAAATAAGAATAGTGATTTACAAAAAAAGAATTGTAAAAAACGCGATGTTGCTTGATATCAAATATATAAATACTTTTTACAATAAAATACAATTTTTGTTAATCACTTTACCCTTATTTTAAACTCAATTAAAATCTTTCAACTATATATACTTTCTTCGTCCAAGCTCGTTATTGTATGTTGGCTTTATATTTTAGTCCTTAAATAGCACTGCTTAAATAATAATTTTATTTATTGTTATTTATAAGCATTCATAATGAGCCCCTGTTTAAAAATCTTTAAAAAACGAATTGGGACAATATTCAAGAATTTTCTGTTACGCCATAGAGGATCAGGAGTATCAGAAAGCGACAAGCTAAACGAACACATCCAAAGCAGTCCATATGTGTGGTGGAAATTATACACTTCATCTTAATACTAAAATTTTATCTTTATTTGATTTTTTGAGCGCCCCTGGTTGTTGAATACTTGTTTATGGATACGTTCTAGCTTGTAGAAAATGGCTTTTTACGATTATAGATTTCAAATGAAGAGATTAACAACCTCTCTGTATCATAAAATCGCAAATCACATAGAGTGGTTTCATTTCTGAACATTTTGTAGAACAGATGCAGAACTAGAACAGATAAAAAATGGCGTCAAATAAGTTGTGACGCTGTTGACGAAATGGTATGACTATACGAAATAATTTGAAGCTGATTTTCGAGCTAACTGTTGATAGTTAAACATGAATTTATAAAAAAAATTGATGAAAAATTTCCGTAACTATCAATATTGACAGAATTTAGATCAAGCGGCTCAACAGTACTAAAATACGATTCTAATTTTCAATAAAGTGATATAACTACACATGAAATACAGAGTCAACTCACTCGACGCCGTTATGAGGCTAAATAGTAAATTTCTCATTATTCGAGATCCCTACTCAGTTTAAATGCAGTTTATCTATTATAGTGCTAGTACGACTGTACTCTTACAAAATAAATAATTATTAACCAACGTGACAACCTGGCAGAAGCAGGGCGCCTCTACGTATTTGAGTATGCGATCGTCTCAGGGCTGAGTCAGTTGTTAAACGATGATTTAGACCAATATGTTTCGCGTTGTCATATGGGTACGTATCACTCTCCTGCCACTGGCTCAAATTTGTTTCTAACAAGAGTATGAGTGTTATTGTGGTCAAAATTTCATAGATGATAGGACGTATCATACCAAAACTTAACATTTTTGAGATGTCCACCTTCCCTTGCACCATATCCAATTATTAACACACCCCCAAAGTTAATTGAAAAATGATCAGCGGTCTTGAAAGATCCAAAATCGTTTCAGCGTAATTGCGTTTTTCGGCCGCCAAATCCGCCGATTCTGAATCGGTTTTCGAAAACTCAAAGTTTCCCCATATCCAATTAATAACAATAACCAACTCTTAACACACCCCCAAAGAAAATTGAAAAATGATCAGGGGTCTTGAAATGTCCAAAATCGTTTCAGCGTAATTGCGTTTTTCGGTCTCCAAATCTGCCGCTTCTGAATCGGTTTTCGAAAACTCAAAGTTTCCCCATATCCAATTAATAACAATAACCAACTCTTAACACACCCCCAAAGAAAATTGAAAAATGATCAGGAGTCTTGAAAGGTCCAAAATCGTTCCAGCGTAATTGCATTTTTCGGCCTCCAAATCCGCCGCTTCTGAATCGGTTTTCGAAAACTCAAAGTTTCATCAGAACCCAAAAAGAACTTTCCGAGTTGCGAATAATTACCGGATAAAGTGACATTGTTTTTCGCGATGTATATGACGTGAAATACCAATAAAACGCAGAAATATGAATTTTAAATTTTTCGCGTATGCAATTCTTAATGGAATGAAGATTGCAAATTTGTTTATCAAACTGGTTCTACTTCTTGGATGTTTGCGATAAATTGTAGTTCCGAATATAACTCTACTGCATTGAATTAAGTGTTAGCCAATTTTTCTTTAAAATAATACAAATTTCAATTAGATCTTACACAAGGAGAACAGTCCATCCGTAGTCTTCTCAAAGTGAAAAGGCCAGGAACGTCAGAAGAATAAATTGATGTGTGCTGAAATAAGTTCAAATGAAGATTGATTTCTTGCAGACCGTCTAATGACGTAATGGGTGACTGAGGATACTTTCCAGATTAGTCCAGTTAATACTGCATTAAGAAGTTTCGTGCAATATAAGTGTGTCTGCCAGTTAATTACAAAAGTTGTGGTAACAACCTTAATTATATTTCGCATGATTGATTGAAAGAACGCAGATGTTAATCTAATAACTAGTTTTGATGTACAATTGATGTGAAAAAAGCTAACAAAGTATCTCGTTTATTGTTCATGTTAGAGATCTAAGCGGATCCACAAGTAAGATTATTATTCTAGAAGGTATTGTGATCTAATGACAAATGAGACACTCAAAAATTGAGATTTTGACCCTTTACAGTATCTGAAAATTACTGTTTATTCGCTGTAACCGACGTTCTATCCCTTCATACTCTACCAGTGACATTAAACCACATATATTTAAATCCCCCTGATAGACATTTATCCTATAGATTTTGTATGAAGCCTGTCATTTACTTTGTATTGAACCGAGAGAGGGGTAACCTGCGTAGATCATTCCATTGGGGTTCTTGTATGTGCCTTATAAGGGCCTCTCAATGCTGAGTATTTAATCATCTCAAACTAGTAAAGAAGACACACATACCCACAGTCCACCCTTGCATTGGTCATAGTTTGAAACTTCTCCAGCATGGATTTTCGGATTGGTCGGACATCTGGGCATAGCATATTTCACTGACCCACCTTCCTGCTCACATTACCTGCACAGAGCTGTTTCACTGAACCTCACATTATATGAAGGTGTTTCCTCAGCTGACAGGGTTCAGGCAGTTCTGGTAGCAAAGGTCTTGACATTGATAAGTATCATTTTGCTACTTCCTGGCTGGTGTAACTAAGACATTATCTATCAAATGAGCAGCTGGGAGAGTTATTTCATATATTATTGGAAGTCCTGGGAGGAAGCACCCTGACTAGTGTTATAGAAGAACCAGCGGAAAAACAAAATGAGCTTCAGGACCCAATATTCTGGCTTCAACAGTTCGTTTTAGCAACCGTTACACTGTGAATGAACTTATATCCAGCGGAACGACATATTGTTGCTGACAGAGGCCTCTACAAGTGCCTGGTAGCAATCCAATGCGGACCTCGTTAATTTGCTGCATTTCAGAGTCAGCAATGCTTGATTGCTGTCTGTACTGATTCTGACATAATTATTATTTGCCCCTAATATTTTGTGGACAAACTCTTGCTTATGTTTGTCCGTAGCCACACAACAGTTCATAAGGAGATTTCTGGAGTTAAACTACACAACCTGTTTCTCTCCAAGATCTGGTTTTCAGTGAGTTAGGAGGGTGAAAGTATAGTAAAACAAAGCGTTCAATGTTTTGCACTTGCATGCTCTGATACTTTCGCAACTTAGACGTCCAGCTCAATACTTTGCAACCTGTACATATATTATAATAACATCCAGATTGTATTTTTCATCGATATTGAGATACTAAAATCAATAAAAACTGGACTTTATTCACATTCTTTTCATTGAGAGAAATACTGAAATGAATGTTAATATCCGTATTGTTAGTTTACAAACTATAATTAATCATTTTTACTGTACGTATTTGCTCATCGTTAAAGTATAATTTGTTTTAATACAAATCAGTTGATAACATACGAGGTTGTTTATACATGATTAATATTTTACTCGTCATACAATGGAAACAAAACAAACCATGACAAATTGGTTTTCAGTTGTTTTGTGTTAGATTAGGAACTTGACAATAGAAGACTCAAAACCACCTAATTACGATGGTAGAGAATTTCATTATTTATGCGTTCAAAAATTTGAAAAATTTTTCAAGACTGCACAAAAAATATAGCGCTGTCTTGCATCAACGTCGCCAACACATGAAATTAAATTCCCTGAAAGTTTACGGCCAGATCCTACGATGTTTAAATTGAATGAAAAGGGCTGCCGCAGTGCTGTCAGATCTTCAACAGTAAAATCAGTAGTAATCTACTCAGGAAGTGGAAGTGTGAGTAAATTGATCTAGTTCAAGTAATAGTCGGTATCTCGCACAATGCCCAGAATATTTCTGGCCTGGGTCTCGGGTTTTTTAGATCTTATGCGGTTTGGAGTGGGAGAAACTAAGATAGATGCATGGCGCGAGCGAGAACGTACCCTACAAAGGACTCATTCAGAATTTCTAAATAACTTCGATACTATAGTTATGGAAGAGTATAAAGTAAAATAAGCCTGGGGGAAAGGATACATGAAGATTTTGAAATGGTTTCATTAAGGCGTGGGAAGTACCGAATCGATTCAGTTGGCACCACTTTTCAAGCGAACGTAAACTGTTCGAAACACAGCATATGATGGATGGCCATTTCAGTCGATATAACCGGCGAGTGGTAATGTTCTGTTGCATAAAGAATTACTGCTGTTAATATATTAAATTAGTGAAGCAGGTCAATACTCAGTGTTTGCATGCTGTTGGGGGACCCGATTAAAGCCAATCGGTTAATGTGCAGGGAGCATTGCCATTGAGCAGAGTGGCTTCTGATGTTTTATTAACAACACTTTGACGGTAAACAAAATAGCTGGAGCTCATCAGAATTTAATTCCCAGAATATTTACGGTGGAGGTTTCAAAACGTTTACCGACTACACAAACTGAATTCTGCGCGCTGTTTAGAGAGGACTAAAGCGGAGTTCACTATAGATATTAAGAATATTTATAATGCATGAAATGTATGTAGTATTTGTTACAAAAACACATGATGAGGTCAAGTAGATTGTCTTGATATTGCCCACAGATTAATATTCAAGAATGCTGTGTCCCGAAAAGTTTTTTTTCTAAAATTGATTTTTTAGTTCCAAATTTTTTAAATAGTTATAAATTTTTTAACCACCTAAGCATTGTTGTTTTTCAGAGAATGAAACTATTCAACAATTATTGACTATTTCTCTGTAATAAGATAGAAAAAGATTGATGATGCAGAAGTATCGGTTTTTAGTAGTGATGCAACTTCTCATATCATAAAGTTACAAGATTCATCTCCCTCCCTCCCCAACATTAATGAAAATCAAAGCTGCAGTTAGAAAGACAAAAATGACCTGAAACAGATTGACCGACGATAATTGGGCGTTTTTGTTATCATAAAACTTCTCTAATATCCTTGAATTTTAAAGAGGTTTGTCACTACAATACTTTTCTTGCTAATGAGTGTAAATCAAAAAGATGGATCATATAAACTTGGAGGATTTAAATCACGTTTTTAAAATACAAGATTATGAAAAATTTCTAGAAAATCATTTCAATGTCAAATTTCAGCTGAAGGAATCTGTGATTCTAGCATGACTTTTGAGTATGCGCAAACAAAATGAATTCAAATTTCAAAGCTGATCACAGACCAAACAGTAGTTCAAACGTCCAGTAGGCACCGTTAGATCTTTTGTACTTGAAATAGCGCACTTTAAGTCCATCTCCAATATAGTTTTGCAAACAATGTCAACATGATACAATACTTATTCCTCTATGCATTCTTGTAACTAGAATATTACAAATTTAATACTGTTTATAGACAATGCAAAATTTCGCATTCTAAATTAGTGTAAGAAGAAAAATAAAATAGTAGCAAAAGGATGACAGGTCCGCACGTGAAGGACACAGTAACATTTTCGTAAAAGACAAGATCCAACATAGGAACATAGACCTGGAAGCTTTATCAACAAAAATGTATGCATCAAATTGTGAAAAATGTGAAGGTATGAGAGAGTGGGTTCCGAAATCATATACGTCAGGACCTCGACTGGAATACATTCAATAAAACACGTCCAAAAATGTTTTCTTCAAAAGTTCCTGAGTCAGGTAGTTTTTTGGTTGCAGTTTGTGTATTTAACTTCTAAAGAGGGTATGAAAATTAACTCCTAATCTTATTTTTAAATGAAAATACTGTTGAAGGAAAAGTCCTAGCAAGGCGTTTCATGACATATACATCACGAAAGCCATGTCACTCATTTTTCGCGGTCTGTCTGCCTGTCTGTACTCTGTTGAACCCTATATAACTCGGAACGTACTTTTCCGAAATCATTTTTTTAAAGAGCATATAAATTTTTTGACGTAGGTATAACAGACATTCCATCTTCCGTAAGCATTCGACTTCGGTAAATGTCCGTAACTTTTTCATAATATTATACTTTAATGATGGAATCTCATCCTTTTGCGCTGCTAGAATTACAAAGATGGGAAAACAAACAAGGCGGAATAATTTTGTTTGCTTCAGTCCAGTTTTTGATTCGGCAGCTAGAAATAGTAGTGGGCTAAGGTAAAAGGGGCGTAGTTAGCTTTTTAATGGGACTAATTACTGGTTCTGATTCAGCTGATTTCACTACCTATTACTGCATTTTAACTGAAAAGGGATAACGAATAATCAAACTTCAACCCAAAAAGAATTTATTTCAAGAATTTTGCAACAAAAGGTGTAGTCTCGTTTTACTGAATAAAGATCTAGTCGAAGTAGCGAAACTATATTGATATCAATATAAGAGAGACACGACAAATAGCAGCAAGTATAAGAAATGACAAATGGTAAAAATCATGGCATCTACGCAAAGAATTCATTACGGCCTGAATTAATCTTAATTATTGTTTTGGAAAACCAATAAATGACTTAAATTAGGTGGAAAATAAAAAACCATCAACTCCTTCGACCAAAAACTATATGACAAGTGAATAAACTGTCGCTTAGAAAAGCCAACAAAGTAAAACGTATGTTATTCGAAAATTCAGTTTATTAAAAAATTATATCGAGTCACAAACGCTTCCACAAATAGTTCATAAAGTGCAACAGCAAAGCCACCAAAGCTGCTTTACGCCTATACGAACGTGACTCACTACAAACATCCAACCAACCATACAAAAATTCAAACTTACCTCACTCATGGTGCGGCGACCCTTCAAAGCGGCGAGAGAGTAGTTCAAAGGTCGAGTAGGCGTCGGGTGCGGTAGGCGCTTCGCCGTCGAGCTTTCGCGACAAACTGAGCTTTCGGCTGTCGAGCCGGCTGCGAGCGACCTTGGCTCCGCCCTTAAAGTGGCGTGCTTCGCCGGCATCTCTGTGACTGACAGCTCGTCCGTTCTGCAGACATTTATAAGCTTGGGAGCGAGTGCGTGCGCAAGCTACAGGGTGTTGCCGCCTCAAATGCCAATGTCAAGGGATGATTGCATGGACGAGAGAGAAAGATAATTTTAGAGAATGCGGCTATGCTCCTGGGGACTATCATTATCTACATATCTTACATTCAGGGCCGACGAGAGAGGGGGATTTCCTTCCCGGCCTGGGCATCAAAAGGGAAACCGGAAATGGAAGGCTTCACCTAAATGAGCAAAATTCCACATGATTAGTAGTAGACGTGGTGGTGAGGCGAAACCTAGCAGGTTTTGGACCTTTTCCGAACCGACAACCACGAAAATTAATATCGAATCAACCAGATCTTCTACATCATGCAGAAGCTCAGTATCTGTATGGAGTGTGGAGTCAATACCAAATAGACTTGAGGCGTTTGAATTCTGGTTATATCGCAGAAACATGCCATGTTACCGTTTTACATCGTTCAGGCGTCTAATGAGTGAAAATTGGTTTGTGTATGAAACTGTATCAACCAAGGCTTTGAGAGTTGTTACTGGGATCCCACCAATTGATCCGCTGATTAAAGAGACTTAGTCTATAGAAAGGGTAGATCAGCTGTTTATTTTCAAAAGCTTTGGACTTATGACATGATTCACTGATATAAGTAAATTTTTCATGCATATTGAATGTTCTTAACATGTTTGACAATTAATTTTTTCTCTTGTACCAAATTTTAAGACGTAATTAGCATTTTTCTGAAAGAGCTAATTCACTTCGCTTCTGTTCTATATGTTCTAGCAACTACTACTATCAAATATTACTGCATTTTTAACTGAATTAAGATCATACATTATTTTGAAAGTCATATTTAGCCTCAAAACATAGACGACGCTTTATTTTACGTACAGTGGTGCAATCTACTGAAAATTTTGATCGGAACGTTTTGTCTGCATCGGCAAAGTGAATGAAGGCTGAGATGGCAGCTGGAATGTTAGAAAAGCTATTCAGTCATTCGTATGTCGTTTCAATTAGCGGCCAGTAAAATATATAATATGAACCAGATAGATAGAGGATTAGCTCCATTTATCAAAATCGACTTTTTGATGAAAGACAAAAGCACACCCTGTACATTACAGACGGAATATAAATTCTATTCGTTAGGGCCACTTTTCATGTCATTGAGAACAGAATTACGTTATTTATTTAGTTGAGAAGTAGTGTATACAAGAGTGTTTTAACTGTAGTAGTAGATATTCAAGGGGTGGAGAACATGTGGGTATCGATTTTCCGAATGCTACCGCCGAGTTGAAATTGATACCTATCATATCTCGAAACGTGCACTTAGTCGATGCATGTCAAACTCTGTTTCGGTCGAACGAGGATATATCTGGACTTATTTATTGTGCCAAACCTTATATGCATTGGTGATATTATGTACATTTAAATGATGAGAGTTCTGAAACTTATATGTGTAGTTGTTGTGCTTTATCAGACCAAATTCAAATCGTTTCGGAAGCCTCTACCAAAGTATTAAATCCAAAATAGTGAATTTCGAAACTGAATTTACAAAACGACAGTGTTTTTGTTTCAAATTTGACATTTTCATGACTCCTCATCTCCAAGTGTCGCGCACTATGGCGCTGCCCATTGGCAACTTGCGAAGTCAAGTAGAGTGTTGATATTGCTATCACACCTTTGACTTGGTTTGGGAAATACCACCCAATGCTCTATACAGTTAGACAGCCAGGCTGTACTGACGAGTCTAGGCTAAAGACGAAACATGCATTTCTATAGCAGGTGATATGCATAGTGGAGAGCATACACTTAATTTTTATCACTTATAAATAAAAAATAAACTAATATGTCGCCACCCCAGAAGTATAGCTTTGTTTAAACTGTAAGAGTGAAACTCCAACGTAAATACGCAAAGCATCACCCATTTTGCGATTGGACAAATGTTTAGTAAAGAAAAAAATTTGTTAGCAGTGGAAATTGAACTCCCATCTAGTTAGACAACTTTTGATTGCCGATTAGGAATAATAATAGTACCATTATGCTGGAAACAAACATGACAATTATTTACTCGCTAATCCGCAAGACGATACACACATTCCTGCAAGAGAAAAGCCTACTTAGTTCAGTTGGCGGAGCTTCTGATCGGAAATCAGAAGGAGGGTTGTTTGAATCTCGCAGTAGACATTTTTTTATTATCGATTTTCCAAATACGAATGTGTGTATCTTTCTTCTGCTCTTAGAATGTGTTGAAATCTTGAATCTTGGTTAGACCTCTACTGGCAGTGACTAATAATATCGTCAGTC
The DNA here is from genome assembly GCA_949316355.1 of Bruchidius siliquastri. NCBI lineage: Eukaryota > Metazoa > Arthropoda > Insecta > Coleoptera > Chrysomelidae > Bruchidius > Bruchidius siliquastri. The sequence continues at coordinate 35,396,440 of OX438533.1, read as the reverse complement.
GAATTTGCCATGGCGCTACCATTGTTTCTATCATCGCGCGGTAAGGATATTTTTAAAAACGAGTATAGTTTATGAGGAAAGATTGGTTTCTATCAACAATCACTCATAAATTTCCGGTTTGGCAGGTAAAACGTATCAATTTTTGAATGATAGGTGTGATTTTTTTTTATGATTTGCTATTCAGAATTCGGTGGAATAGTTCGCAATATTACGCCGAATATTCGCGGCATCTCTAGAAAAGTCAAAAAGAAAAAATGTCATCACCTCCTTTGCATTCTATGTCTATGTACCCAAAATTTGTCGTGGCGATTCACTAGGGCAAAATGGTAAAAGTGTTGGCTTAGAATACAAGAAATATGGATTCAATCCCCATTGAGGACATATTTTTCTGTCTATCATTGTTAACTATGAGATCATTAAAACGAATTGTACAAAACTAAAACAAACATAATGTCCATTTTCAGTGTGCTTAACGTTTTAGTAGATGACTCTGACCAGAAAAATGCACATATTCTAATTGGAACGTTAATCACTTTCATATTATGCACACCGCTATCAGAATTGTGTGCATCTGATTCATGCAAAAAAAATCTCGGCATTTTTTCTGATTGACACTTTTAAACAACAGACACTTGCTGTAACGCAGAAAATTCATGACCTTGCATCTAGCTCCTTTCATGGGTGATAATTGCATGCATTCGAGTAATTGTGATATCAAAGCGTAGACATTGTTTTTGTTACACAATAGGTGATGTGTATCTCCTTGCATGCATGAATTTTACTAAAAAAATTAGTTAGTTTAGCAGTTAGTGTTTGGATAAGATTTTGAAACGATTGATAAAAATATTGAATTTCAATGATCGTGATTTCTAGTATTTCAGTATCTTAATTTTTTTGGTTTCTTTGATAGATAGCCTCACGCAAAGACAGATGGCCATTGCGCTTCATAAGCGCTGCGACAGGATAAATGTTGGTTCATAAGTCCACGTTAGCTCATTCCACAACGCTGAGGTTCTCCAAAAAAAGGACTTCTGGAAGAGGCTAGTTCGAGGCTCTGTAAGCTCGTTGTGCTTTACTAGTCTTTGCTGTACTTGGTGCTACCTGTAATATGCAAGAAAGCTCGGTCGAACATCTGCTCGGCACAAATTAACCCAGTTTAGACAAAAAAAAAAGTTGAGTACGCCCTGAAAAGCCGTACAACATGAAAAAAAATTCAAGTGGTCTAAAAATGAAAATATTATCCATATTTCCATATAGAAAATAATCTTCATATTAATAGAAATTTTATTAATATTAAAATTTACAGTTATATTATAGGTGTAGTTTACTTATATTAATTCGTGTTTTGTTACATTTATTCATACTCAAAAGATTTACAATTATTTTATGTATTAAAGAAGTCAGTCAATTTTTGCTTTATCATTATATATATATATATATATATATATATATAATCTATATATAAATGAATAAATAAATAGGTGATACCCGAATAAATGCAGGAAAACCCTGTACTTATTTTCCGCTACAAAATGAAGACACGGTGCTGTAAGTAGATACGCAGCACGGACGTGTTCTTCTTCCTACCGGTCAGCTAGATCAATCATTCAAATTTTTGACAGGTGACGGTCTGTGCATACATTCATTACGTAAAACAGACCCAACACACGAGGGTAAAACATCATGGGGAGTAGGTTAAACAAAGGCTGTTATATAATCGATTGTTTGCACGTTTTTAGTCAGAGTCATAGCGCAGCTTTTATAGATCTGAATGGATATATCCATCAAATACTTCCTTCTGAAGTGTGAGACTCTCAAACTATATTTTCTAAAACTCCTCGGTTATCTATTGTGTAATCTGCTATTATAGATCTTGCCGTATTTCGTCAAGGCGGGTTACCTCGCGTTGTAGTTCATCTCTTTTGTGATTAAATATTTGACGCGGATGGGAGTCGAACCCGCGTTCGCACTGACACCGTAGCCGCGATGCTACCGTATTGCGGTGACAGGCTATCTAAGATGTATTTCAAGGAATGGCTCACGCTCACACTTTTCATCTCTCTGAATCGTTCTCACTTCAATCGCGCAACGATCTGGAGGAAACTCCGCTCGAACCTCGATTAACAAGTTGTATACGCATTTAATATAACCATATTCCAAACTACGCGGCATTGCTTTATCTATATATGTATGTAGGATTTTTTCTGGCTAGTCAAACATGAGAGGTGAGAGTGAGAGTGAGAGGAGGAGAGGATATCAACCTAATTTTGGTTCTATCAACTGTAAAATGTCGATGTAGGTTACTAATATGGCAAAGACTAAAAAGTTTTGGATGGAAACACTCAGAGACTAAATTCAAATAGCTCCGACTTCTATAAGTCTTCGGAGCGTGGTGTTGACACATCCAGTACCACACGCTGGATCGATTCCATGGGCGAACAGAAACGTGCGACTGGGGCAAAGAGTCGGTTTCACACAATAATATAGGAATTTTTCCAGGCAGATACCCGTATCGTTATAGTGTAGTAACCGAGTCAATCTTGAATTCACTGTTTTGATGATGAAAGAAATGTTTTAGTAATATTTATTATGATTGTGGTGCTCAGCTTTTGAGAGTTATTTAACGACTTTCTGCCGCTACCCTGTATTCGAGCCATACATTTATTACAAAAAATAAACTGAACACTAGGGGAAGGAAAACATTACGGAAGTAGGAAAAACCTGACGCATTTATATAATCGATGGTTTGTAGGTTAATGTGGTTTTGAATTATTCCATAATCTGATAGACGGAGCATTTGTATTCGCCGTAAAAGTACAAATGATATAAAAAAGTAAATGTTTCGATTGTAGTATCAGCTTTTCGTGCAGCGTCACCTATTAAGGGACAATACCGGAGAGAATGGTCGCTTGAGCGAAGTATAAAGGATTAATTTTTTCCTCAAATTATGTAAGAGGAAGTTCTAGCATACCAGATGCAAGTAATGATGGAAATTGCATACAATACCAGCTATCTAGCTGGGTTTACACACTTTTGGAGTGCCTTTTAATTAACTCAAAGCGTATTTTATTGTCGAAAATATAAAAACGTATTTATGACCCTTATTTTGAAGATGGGTATGCATGAACGCATTGTTTCTGGTTTAACTTGCACTACCCCACCATAAAATCACAACGCATGCTTCCGTTACAGTGAATCAGATTAATAATTACGATATATATCACTAATTCAACTGTTCATGATGAATAATGTTTTAATTAGGGGTGACGGATTCCCCATTCCTTTCAAATTTGAAAAATTTATATTTGAGTTAAGCGATGCAATCAGGAGAGATGGGAATTCATCGAATTGCAGTTGAAAAGTTTGTTAAAACGGAATAGGCTGAAATCCCGCAAATATTCGACAGGAAATTGTTATGAAACCGCGTAGCTAGTTGGGATTCCATTTTTGCAAGGAGAGGAGAAATTACCCCACAGGGATTCAAAAGGGGTGGAGAGTGAGACCTCAAACGGAATTTATTAACCCAGGAAAACATAATATTGTGACTGGACACAGTCAGCTAAGAAATCTCCTCCATAGTTTGGGTTTGAGTGTGCAGGGGATCTCAACAGGAAGACGAGATATTTAAGCATGACTGTGTGATTTCCTTGGCCAGAATGTAGTAGTAGTAGTAGTAGTAGTTGTGGGGAGGCAAAGCCTGGCAAGTAGGCCACCTTTGGCCCTTTTTGCCGACCCCGACCCCAAAAACCATCACTAAAAAAAAATACATCACTATGCCAGACCTGGTGACATCCTAGTGTCGAACCTTCCAGACCTTTTTAATAAAGGTCACGATGTCCGACCATTCCGCTAAATAGCACTCTTCCATGTCAAACTCTGTTGTGCCGAACACCTCAGTCCTAAGGCTGCTGATACGGCACATTCGCCCAGGAAGTGGAACGAGGTCTCGTCCTCCTTCCAGCACTTCTGACAGATTGGGTCTTTGACCACGCTGATGAGTGTCATGTGTCTGTTCAGTCTGCAGTGACCTGTGAGGATCCCCACTAACAAGTGGAGTGAATCCCTCTCCCGGTGGTTCAGTAGCCATAGTTCCCTGCGTTTGTTGGGGCCTGCTATAAACCTATTTGCAGCCTCTGTTAATGCCCAACAAGGGTTCGGCGCCAATGCATTCGCCCCTTGCACCTATCCTGGCCAGGCAGTCTGCTTTCTCGTGGCCTGGCACCCCGCTGTGACCAGGGACCCACATGAGGGTCACGTTCTTCGATTGGGCTAAGGATTGGAGGGCGGCACTGCATTCCTGGGTCAGTGGTGTTCTGATCATAGGAGATGCTACCGCTCTCAAAGCTGCCTGACTATCGGAGCATCAAGAGATCAGTGCACTGTTGTACTACCGCTGAATATGCCACTATCAGAATGGCAAAATTCTCCGCCTGAAAAACTGAAGTGTGGGTTCCTAGCGCAACGCTTTCCTCCACGTCTCTGCCTTCCAGACACATTCCCGCGCCACTAAATCCCATCTCTTCCGAGCGAGACCCGTCGGTGTAGCATACCAAGCTGTTGGGCGGAAATCTTACCTTCCCTCCCGTCCACTCTTCCCTGGAGGGAAGAACGAACGAGAATCTCCTATCGAACCTAATCTTATCGTCAGCCCTTGCCACCCTGAGTGAGGAAATGGGGAGATTGATCTCTGGCCAGCATGAGGAATACTGTTATGCGTCGTACCAAACCCACTGTACTAGATTGGAGTTGCAGAACCTCCAATCCTGAGAAACACCTGGACCCCTGGGGACAGGCCCAACAAGATGGAGGTGAAACCCAAAGTGCTTGGGAGGGGGTCTGGAGGTGGCCCGTAAAAGTACGATTCTATCAAAAATTTTAGTTTTGAGTGGTACGAATTAGAGATGATGTGTTCATACCAGTCCAATCGCGTATGTTTTTTAACCATGAATGTTGTCTGCGACCAGGACCACGTTTTCCTTAGATCTTTCCTTCTATCATTAATTTCAGTATATTCAACTTGTTGGTACGGTATATGTGGCCCAGATAAGCAGTCTTGCTTTGTTTTATTGTCGTAAGTAACTCTCTTTCGCTCCCTATTCGCCTAAGCACTTCATCGTTAGCTATATGTTGAGTCCATGATATTTTTAGTAGTCTACGGAAGGTCCACATTTCAGAAGCCTTCAAGAGTCTGTTCATGATATCCACCTTCAATGTCCATACTTCTGCTCCATACAAAAGAACTGAGTGCACGTATGCCATAACAAAACGGTATATTAAGTTTAAGCTCAAGGTTGCGTTACATAATAGGTTTTTCATCTTTAGGAATATGGTTCTGGCTTGTTCTATGCGTGATCTTAATTCAAAGTCAGAACCTACATTTGTCGTTATGTAGTTGCCAAGATATTTAAATTTCTCAACTTTCTCTATTACGGTGTCATAGATGTTTATGTTCAGTTGTGGGTTTAGGAATCTTGTTATGGCCATTACTTCAGTTTTTGTTACATTAACTTTTATCCCTAGTTGATCTCCTACTACTAAATCTAGAAATTATATCTTTTCGATGTTCCATGACATATACATCATGAAGAAGCGTGTCATTTCGCATGATCTGGCCTTTTATCTGCTCGTCTTTACGTGTCCGGTGATATTTGGCCCCTCTATATCTTGGAGAGTAGTATCGAAGAAATTTTGACACTCGATTGATATTATAGCAGTGTTGAAGAAGCTTATCGCCAGAAAACAAAGAAATAACATAAAAACGATAAGATTTCGCGACTATATTACACTCATATTTCGGTATGTGGTTTCAGTGGGGGACTAGTAGAAACTATAATAAACTCAACTTTGGTGTTTTAAGTAAATGCTCATTTTAGGTCATGACGATACCTAATCTAATCTTTTTCTGGGATTGTTTCAATTCTAATTTCGATCCTTTATTAGGATACGGCGTTCAATTTCCTATCAAATATTCTCGGCATTCCAGCTTATTCCCCCTTAACAAAGTTTCCAGGGCAAATCGACGAATTCTCATCTCTCCTATTTACCGTGCGTAATTTTTATCAAATTGTGTCATATTTAAAGGGAAATGGAAAATGATATTTAATAGAGTTGGCGCCCCCTTCATTGGGGAATCGAGTCCCCCGGGCATCCTAACCGTATTCTGCTAAACGATATTGTAAATACAGCTCGCAGCTTATGCTTGCTCGGTCGGTGAGTTTGTGTGTATATATAATATATGTTGCTTCGTGCGCCCGATCAATTTAAAGGAGATATGGCATTAAAATTTTGCCCGCGCTAGTTGGTGCCTGATAAATTTAATGATGCTATATGACTGCTGCTACATTCACACGATGCCCCGCAATCAAGGATGTTGGTATATAGAACTAGATCAAGGAAAGGGAGATTATTACGGAAGCGCTGTGGGGCAACACAAGTATTTTTTTCTGACTCGAGTCAGATAAACATTGACTCGAGTCATATAGTACGAGGGTCACGCTGAGAGTCTTTAGATATCATGGTGCCTTTAGAACACTCGATTTTTTTGCTGAACAGGGTGTGAAACTGATGCTTCACCCAACTTATTCTCCGGACCTAGCTCCATGCGATTTTTTCTTATTCCCTAAGATCAAAGAAAAGTTACGTGAGCGCCATTTTTCCAGCGAGGCAGAGGCAATTGCTGCATTTGAGGAGGAAATTAACAACCTTACAAAAGAACGAAATTTAACTTATAAGAATACCATAGTGTTGACTGAAGCACTTCATTATCTTGGCGCAAAAACTTCAACTTCATTATATAATTTATTATTGGTATAAACATTCGGTAATTTTCATGATCTGTTATCAACGCAACTGTTGGTTCCTTAACCTTAAAAAGGAGAACCAAAGAAGTGTCAAAACTGTACCAATGTGACTTCTTTCTTACATTTATCTGCGCCATATATTTTTTCCTAATTCAAGTTAGAATAGTACTGCACATATAAGAAAATATAAAAAATATGTACCTTTACTGAGGACAGAAGATATACCAGTACGTCCACCATTGGTAATAGAGATTATTCACAACTCACATACCACTCATATCACATCAAAATTGTATTAGATCTTTATAACAGTAACAGTTGCTGTTGAAGTATATGGCGATGCCAAATAAGTAAATGAATTACTTGGAGCGAATTGCAAAATCTTCGTATTCTTGATTGAAATAAACGGAGCTACATTGTTAAATATGATAACCTTACAAAAAAATATGGGATACATGTTAGGAAAGAATTGAAATCTAAGTTGTGAAGAAAATAATATTTATTTAGATTGAGTATTGAATTCGAAAATATACTTTTCTTGGTACAAATTAATAATAATTATCTTATAAAGTGTATTCTCTTAGAATGAGATCAGGTGTTGTTGTTGTGAGTGTATATTTACAATAGGATCTCAATTCTTGAATTGAGAAATTCTTTTTATGTGAGATACTTGAAGTGATTCTTCGTCAGAGTTATTTTTTATATGTGTAAGATAATCACTTTCTCAGAACTTTGAGATCAATTGCTTCATGTCAACATTGTTTTTTGTAACACTGACAACCTTGGACCAATGCTATTTGTCTCCGTCTTACTCACACCACGATACGCGTGGACGATGAGTTACGTTACTTTTACCCTTTATACGGTAGATTATACTGCATATCACTATCGATCTCGAGTCTTAGGAAGCTCGCCGAGCTGGACAGAAAAGCGATCATCAATCATTCCGTTAGAATTTGATCCAGATCGCAGAAATGCATACCAATAAATTGTTTTATTACTATTCTCGATTAAAACATTTCATTTGCAGTTAGCCGTAAATTTAACAGCGACTATGATTTACTGTATGAGTCTTCTCTGTTTTCTTCTACATTTGTCCATTGTATTCTTTAGAAGTCGCTAGTTTTCATACGATATTTAAACAATCCGCATTGTATTAACGTTTTTGATCCAGACGGTCGCATCGCGATACAAACTGAGTAAGTGTTATACTCGTAGACTCCCAACTTATTGCAGTGACAGTGCAGTCCATTTTACACGCCGCCTCCTCTAAATTTATTAAAAGAGAATACGGCTGCTTTCTCTATTGCTCCCACTTGTGCTTTACGTCTTTGTACATTAGTGCACGGCACATTCTGCACAGACCCTGCGTTTCGTAAGAATATGGCGGCATATGAAACTGGAATGGAACAATTAGTCTAATTAATAATCATTACGACAGTCTGGAAGTTGTCGTCTTGTGACGCCATCACCCGTCTTACTTTGACAAGGCCGTCAATGTCTGAGTAAGTTGGACGCGTTTGTTACTACAAAGGTTGAATAAGACTTGTAAATGATTAATCAGGTTCTAATGCCTCAATAAAGTAGACTTATATAGGAAGTTTCTTTTCAACTGACAAAGACTGAAGATACCAACCACATCATAATCGAAACGCTGCGGAACGCATAAGCTGTGTTATCTATGCATTGTCTAACACTTTTAAACAACAATAGGTAGACTTGTAATTGTACAACTAATACTGCATTCATATTTTATCAAGCTTCTGGGCTGGGGATTAACATCAACAGTAACATTTCCTAGAACGTTCATGGGCAACCGAAAACGCCTCACCTCAGTGCAGCGCAAAGGTGCCCTGAGGGTCTGTTCGGGCTACAGAACAGTCTCGGCTGAAGCAGTGATGGTCATCGCCGGAGTTATCCCTATCGTGGGGCTCGCCAAGGAGAGAAGATTGAAGTACCTCGAACATCGGAGGGGTGTTCGGAACGGCAAGGACCGCCGGGCAGAGACTGTGCTCAGATGGCAGGAGGAGTGGGACCACGGGGTGAATGGTCGATGGACACATCGACTAATCTCCCTAATCCAACCCTGGTTGGACGTGTCTCACGGATCCGTGTCATATTACCTGACACAGTTTCTGTCGGGTCACGGAGCGTTCACGGAGTACCTCCACCGGATGGGCAAGAAGGCATCGCCGTTGTGCCAATACTGCCCACTTCTGGTGGACTCAGCGGAACATACGTTCTTTGTTTGCGGCCGCTAGGTCGCGCAGAGAACCAACATGGAGAGCACCGTGGGACAGACAATCACACCCGACAACGTGGTGCCGACGATGCTTCAGAGTCAGGATCACTGGGAGGTGATTGCATATTTTGTCCGCTCGGTGCTGAAGACAAAGTGTCTGGAGCAATCATCAGAGCAAAATGTAAAACGTTCAAACTCCGTTATTAGACATCTCTGAGGCAATCATCATTTTCAATTTTTTTTGGAACGGGTCAAAAACTGAGAATGGAAGATTGGGGAGAGGGGGACACCTCAACCTTAATGTGGCGTTTGTAATAGCTGTTCTTTATTCATAGACCTAGACCCTGGACCTCATGCAGTAATTCTCTGTACGTGTTAGACATAAACGATAATTCACACATTTCCCTTTCAAAAAATGAGATGCTTCAAGAATCCGTGGATAGAATTTCACGATAGATCTCACTCAAGAATAGAGTAGATACATATTGATTCAAATATTAATTTCTAAACTGATGTAATTGCGTTAATCTGCAAGCCGCCTTTTTTGTTCTTGTTGTGGCCACATTTACCAATATTTAGTGTATTGTAGTGTATTGAATAACCACTGGTTAAATATGGTGAATGCGCATAACAAACTGAATACACGATTACTCGTCACCAACTTAACCAACCAACTTATATTTCACGCACTGCCTTCTGACGCACAGAGTTGAGAGATTCGATAATCTGTTTGAAAAACTCGAACAGCATTCAGAAAACATCCGTAATCCCCATGGACTCGTAACCGGACAATCGATGTCCTCTCGAAAATTTTTATGACGGGATACGCAAAGGACGGGACAGGGGCACCGTTGACAGCCCAGCTGCACATGGCACCACGTCAACTGGACGGCTTATTCAGAATATCCTAATTGGAATTTAATTGTTCGACATAAATTAAGTGCCGGACATTTACAATGGGTATGTCACTAGCATATTTCCAATCGGCTACCCCAACACGAATATCATGTGTAGTTCAAGTGGCTATCATCACGATTTTGTATTTTTCTTCCCAGGTTTCCACGTTTCCGCGGAAAAGTGTTATTTTATCAACTCGAATTATCACGTTATAGTTGTGACCAACACTTTTGGAAACATTCAAATGTAAGGTTTTACAAATTTAAGAACTCGGATGATTTACTGATTATGCCCCGAGTGATTAGAAGAAAAATGGCTTTCTGGGGAGTTCAGGTAAAATATACAAAGTTCTGATTCGAGCGGCCGGATTGTCTACTTAGCTTGAAGGTAGAGAGTCTGACCGGCATTCAGAATAAGTGTGACTCGAATACCAAAGTAAGCCCAACTTTTTTTTTCGCTTTCTAAATGCGAATCTGTATGAAATGAATTTCATCGATATCTTGATTAATCGTCCTCTTGACGGCTTAATAATAATAATAATAATAATAAATGATGAAGAATGAATAATGAATGATGAATGACGGATGACGGATGACGGATGACGGATGACGGATGACGGATGACGGATGACGGATGACGGATGACGGATGACGGATGATGGATGACGCATGCCGAATGACGAATAACGAATAATATTTAATGACACAACAGCTGGCAGCTCAAGCAAGACAAAAAGTTAGTGACTAGATTTGAGCAACACTACAAACGGAAATGGAAAAGTCAATTTTTTTTTATGTGTTTCAAAATGATCATAACTCAAAGAACATGCTCAGCTTATTTTGTATACATTTTGTGAAATCTGACTTATACAGCACGTGGTAATATTGAGTTAATTAACTTGGCCTAATTTTTCTTCGGGCGTGGCAGATTTGATCTGCGAAACTGATACGCTGCATCACCTCTATACCTACACATAGAGGGTCTCACAAAGGGCCATTTCCTTTTGATATGACGATTCTACGCTCTGCAGCACTCTACGTCCAATTAGTGATAATTAGTAAGATGTCCGGGCTTTTAGCTGGAATCATTAAATTATGATATTAACAATATTACCTTTTTCGCTAACACCTTAGGTGTATTAATTGATGCTTCCACCTAGACTAATCCATTTAATGAGCGACTGTGAACTACTACATTAGTGGCGCAGCCACAATTTTGTATTAAGGAGTTTTGAGAAAAATAGGAAACATATATTAAACAAAGGAATACATTATAGCAAGCATGATATGGCGTACAAATTAAGTACATTATTCACTGATAAATTGGACCCAAAGTCTCCCACTAGACCCACTGTTGCCAAGAAAAACTTATCCCCTAAAATAACATTTTTTTTTGGATATCGTCTGCGTCTGTTTGTGGGTCTAGTGGGGGATTAACCCTTGAAACCCCCTCCACGCTCCGTCACTGCACCATATAACACTATGGTTCGATTCAATTTATTTATTTTCAAGTAGAGAAGGTAAAAGGGGTATGTAGGATAAAACTTAACGATATTAGACTACCAGATAAGTCTCCATTCCGTAAAAGCACTAAAAGCACTTGACAATATCTTATTAGGACAAGCTGTATAATTAATGGTAGGCAAAATATCTACTAATTGGCATATTAGAGAAAGAAAACCGGCCCCAATATGGAACCCTGAGGCATGTTTCTTTGGCTTCGGCCATTATTCGGAACTTTTGTATTCCTTGTGTACCTGATTATTGAGAGAAATGGATCTGATGGGCAAAATGTATTCAGGGATGGAGAGCAGAAAAGCAATGACAAAAAAGTTTATGTATATCGTCTCTCAAATTCGTAAGGACTTAATTAAAGTTCAACATTTTTCACTCAGTTTCCTTGAATATATTCCGGTAAAATAATACTAGACCGTTTAAACGAATAAACTCAACCAGCACATTAATCCATTCAATAATGAATCGGCCCCTCTATCTCCAGAAGTTTCCACCCAGCCGAGACATTCAATTTACAGCGAGGCTACTGGACACAGGTCTGGATTAGCTAATAATTTATTACCTTCTCTGCAACGTATCCAGATGTCTACTATGCGGACGTTACTTAACGCTTCATGGAGTAAAATATGTTTCATAGAGAATGCAATCATTTATCCGAACAGGAACAAATGAGGTACAAGGCTCAAAGGAGAATAAAATTGTAGTTGTGCTAGTAAATGTGAAAAAAACATCAATATCGAAACCTTGGAAAAAAAGAAAAGCATTCATACTTTAATAATTAGTTGTCACCAAAACAGGAGTCCTACAGAGTTCCAGTCTTGGTCCTTTGTTGATTCTTATATTTATCAAAAATCCGAAAAAGGTAAGTATCCGGTTTTATCTCTGGTTCAGACTTCCTTAGAAATAAGTGGTAATGCCCTGATTATGGCATATAGATGTAACCAAATACAAATTACAATTATTTTTACGAAATTAAAGCAACCTGCTATAATATTAAATGAATCAAATGACACGGAAGTGTCCAGATCTTGAACAAATTCAGGAAAGTTGTTTATAGATTTATGGTAATCGTGGGATATTTTAGACACAACTAAATTTTCAGGTTTGTGATTATGACTGTGCCTCATTTCAAGAACTTAAACAATATTGAGTTATTTGGGCTATTTTCATTATACATATTATTTTTCAATGGATGGTGGTGGAATAAAGGCAGACTCTTTGTCTTTCCGTTTGAAACTGTAATGTTCTTTGGGGTAGTATAGAAATTTGCTCCCATTTTACTCAATATCTGTTTCCCAAACGTGTGTACTGAGTGCTGATTTCAATGCTTCCTCTTTAATTGTATAATTTTTGTCTTCATTGATCAGCCACTTGATAGGTCGAGAAGACGCATCCAATAAAACATTTGCCATATATACAGTCCATTTTATATATTGAATTGTTTGCATCAGTATTTTATTTTGTTGCCTTTGCTTGGTAAAGGATGGATCTTAGTTTACCAGTATCAGTATCTCAATCTCTCAGCTAATCTCCTCTCACATATGGTATACAGAGAGTACCAGTGGAGGTTCGTAGTTGTCGAGGCAGCAAAAAAAATCGATTCATTATCTTGACAAATGCGCGCTCGAAACGAAATATTGGAAACCCATGCGAAACGTATTTATTCTCCCCCTTTTTGCATTGTTTTGCATACAGTTTGACTGCACTATAGAAACACGAATAGCGACCTGACGGTCAAAAGCGACCTGTACTTGAACATATGACACAAAAAAACAGTGAAAATCAATCGTATACGGAAAATGTGGAAACTATCGCTATATGGTCTAAAAATAAAGCATCACGTCCTGCGTTGTATATAACCTTATATTGCTCGAGGGTAATTGACATTTGAGAAATACCATGCAGTTTTTAACCGGACTCAAAGCTGCAAAGGCCAAATCAGTCTCCTGAGATTTAATGTAATCATAAACGTTGGGAATAGGGTGGTGAATTATGAATTTTACTATTATGTCGCCGATATTATTCGGCTTATATAGGGTATATATTTCACGGTGGATCTTATTACTTTTTATTTATTACTTCTGTTAGGGTGCTGTATTGATTTTTGTCAGGAAGACACTGCGCCACTACAGGAAAAAAACGTCAAGCGAGTTTATGTAGTTCGAAAGTGGCAACATTTTCACCTAGATAATGTACTGAAGGTATGTTATCTACAGTTGAAAAGTTGGTATCAGGTAGGTTGACGCTGTACTTTCCACGCAATGGTATCAGTTTAGAAATATCAATTTGTATCGGATTTTGGAACTAACTGTTCATGGTTCCAAAATTAGTTCAAGCGCATCAGCAGCTTCAAAATTTGATTAAACTTCAGTAAACCGACACAACTGCATGTGAAATACAGAGTCAAATTACTTGACGCCATTATTAAGGAGACTAAATAGCACATTTCTTATTATTCAAGAACTCTATTCAGCTGAAATGTAGCAATATGTAGTAAAATGAGCTAAAACAGATAGAGAACAAGCTATCTTATTTATAGAATTATTGCAAATTTAGCTATTATCTTGTTAGTACATCGTACAACAACAACAATAATTATTTAACATCTGGCAACGCTGAAAAATTATCACTGCTTCGATGATAAGAAATTGTATACATAACACAAAGTTCCACAAATAAAACTTCTTTCTTTCAGTGAGGATGATTCAAATACAAATCGAAACGCGTTACTGGAAAAAAGAGGGTTTTATTTGTTAAGCTTTGAGGTCAACATCATTTTTTTATCTGAAGAGTGTGTATATTAACGTCGCCAAAATTTTACAGGTTATAGAACGAATATATCAATACTTTAGTTTGTTTTGCTCCCACCCCTCCGCCATCCCAATTTTCAACCCCCTCCAAAAAAGAAAGGGAAATAATTAGGGCGGAGTCAAAAAATAAAGTTTGATCGTTTTTATTCTGTTTTGTTTTATTACTATAAATCCGCCGCCACTGAAACGACTTCTCACCAGTAGTAACCTAGTGTGAAAGTTCCATCAAAACCCGAAATTTAGTTTCACTGTTATAGAGCGGCCATAGATTACTTACCGGACAATACAGATAGACAGACAGCTCGATGAGAATGAAAAACATGTTTTTTGTGAGGTATGTGTCATGAAACATCAAGAAAACATAATATCTCGAATTAGAAACTTTTCGCGTATACAATACGTCCTCGCTAATTGGCGTGGGAAGTGAAAACTACAAAGTAAAGAATAACTCCACTAAGCGAACTGATTTGGTACCGAGGAGAATATTTCGAACGCGCACTCTTTAAAAACTCCACAAATCTAAGTACCAGACATAAGCCAGCCAGCTGGGGAGTTGAGCGGAATGCCACCAAACCGAAGATTTTTAATCTCCGTCGACTGAAGAGAGCTCCAGCAGGGTCGGAACTCGAGAAGGGCACAGACTTATCTTTATTTTTTACCCGCCGATAATAATTAAAGCCACATGCGCATACTGAAATATCGTTACTACCGTTTCGGCTGCTTCGGTAGCCTTCATCAAAGTACAAAATATGAAAAATGAAATTTTGAAATAATAATTAAACCCCTCCTCTGACAGTGGAAGTTATATTAGTCTGACTATGACCTCAATTCTATGGGGACGCCCATTGGCAACTTACAAAGTCAAAGGTCCTAACACCTGGACTGCCAGGCTATACTGACGAGTCTAGGCTAAAGACGAAACATACATGTCTATAGCAGGTCTGATGCATCGTGGAGAGCATACAATTAATTTTCCTTCATTATTACTTATCCTTCTTGCAATAATTTTGTTTCAATATTTTCTTTTTCGAGGGTTCAGCGGGCTCAGACTGTTTCTCAATAGGCCTGCGTACATGCCCCTCTTTAAAATCTATCTCCTCTACAATTTTTGGCCCAGGCTATAAGCTTCGAGGATTTCCATTATCTAGACATCATAAAATATCCAACAAAGGTATTATAAAATTTTCATGATCTTAATAACAACCATAATCTTAATAACTTCCAGTCCCCCACTGTATTGGCGTAGTACGTAAAATGAGCCCCCTTGTGCGTCGGTGGGACGCCACTGTCGCGATGTAGAGGTAGTTTCCCTGCCAGAACGATATAAAAATTTCATTTAGTAGGTTCTGCCAGTCTTAGGCCCCTCGTAACGCGGATTACAGGAGAAATAAAACCGAGATTGAACGCTAAATGGATTAGAACGCTGCTCGACGGAGTAGACGGATGCTAGAAGCGCTAATATCTCATAATGGTTGAGCAAGGTGTCGCGAGACACCGCCAGAACCCACAACTTGCATTAACTCTGTTAACCACTTGGAAATTACTTAATTTCGACGCAATTTATATTTATGAGCCTTCACCTTGAAGTAGGAGATTGATTCCCAATTTTCTATTGGGACGGGTACGGCAAATTTCAAGATGCTTGTGTAATTGATGCATGGTAGTGAATCATTGACGGAATCATAGACAAAAAATGGAGGCAAGTTGAGACTCAATCCGTCTCCTCAGGCGTTCAAATATGTATCCTTTTCTATTCCCGAAATTATAAATTAAATTATCCGATGTGATGAAGTTTATTATTATTAGTATTATTATAGGGAGCAATATTATTTTCAGGTCGAGTTTCCTACCTTGTTTACTGGGGTATAACGGCTGGATTGAAATATCTAGATGGTACTCAGTCAGAAATGGAGTGGAAAAAAGGAAAATTCTACTTAGTTTATCACTATTGTCAAGTTCAAATTCCGGGTTAAATTTTTTACTAGAGGGCGATTCTCTACCTACCATCAAGATATTTCAATACATTTATTATACCCCAGTAAACAAAGCTTCAGGAAATTGATGATACGGAAACATCTCTCACTACTCTACAAGGCTCAGATAAGACACAATCTGAAGCTTCTGGACATGATTGAGAAAAGAGCTATACGCCTGATCGTACAAAGGACCTCCACATTCTGAAACATCGGAAAAAATGGCTAATATGGCACCATTCTATAGACTCCACCATGGTAAATGTTCAACCGAGCTGTTTGGCACAATAGCACTAAGATTCGTCAGTACAACAAATACGAGAAAGGTCCAATTGGTGCATCCCCACCAGGTCGAAGCTCCAAAAGCTCAAACGAGCTCCATCCAAAAGTCACTTTATTGGAGAACCTTAGAATTGTGGAATGGGGTGCCGAGGATTTCGTTCGCCAGTGGTGGTTCACAGTATTTCAAAGTTGAATTGAATGAACCTATCCTATCTTATCACAGCGCTTCTGGAGCGTGGTAGTCTTGCCATATTTTCCAAAGGTTATATATAAGACAAAATATCATTCGAATTTGTGGTTTCTGAAGTTTTATAATGTGTGCATCATAAAAATCCGTAACACTATTTGCCGGTGGTCTGTCAATGGTGTTTTTGTCACCGCGTAAATTCCGTAACCGCTGCACCGATTTCTTGGTAATTTGGGAAGTGATATCATGTGGATAAGAAGTAATGAGCAAGAACTGCCCCAAACATCGTTCATTATGCTTCACTAGGTTCCAGGTTATGGAATTGTATTTGTATTGTATGATAATTATATTTAATTTCAGTAAAAAGTGAATGTTATCGGGAAATAAAGTGACAGTAGCAATAGGAAGCTATGATATGAACATGAGGCACCAGGTGTATGTAGATTTTCTGGTTTGATCGTATATATTATACATATTTTAGATCTTGCTTCCACGCATACTATATGTATATACAAACATCTCATAACTCATTCCACTTTCAAAATTACCTCTAACTCACCCTCACCCTCCAATTTTGTACACCTGATAGATTTTAAACGCAATTTCCCTCTTTTTAGCGCTCCTCCTACGGCTTTGATTATGCTTTAATTGGATGTCCTACACATTTTTCCTCACCTTCCTACCACCTCTACCAAAGGTAGCTGCACATATTTTATAGCAGAAGGATGGTTGTCACTGAAAACATTTTTTTATTTGTATATTATTCTCAAAAAAACTAGTAGATTGAAATTTTATCATTTTAGCGCTAGCTGTTCAATACTAAATTTTTATGCAGATTTAAGATGCTCATACTTTGGGAAACTTGTTTAAGCGTGCTTAGGTGGATTGCCCCGAAAGCCATTGTTCTTACGGATTTCAAACTCTGCCTGTCGTTCGTATCTCGAGGTACAGCAGCGCCAGTGTTTGGGTCGGTAAAGATCTTTGACTGCGGTTACTAAGATTCAAAATATGCTATAATACACAAAGAGGATAACAATTTGAAAAAGGAGGTTGAACAATCGGCCTTTATATTATTGAACAATGATTATATTTCTAATTTCTGAGTAGGCTTTGCCCCAGTTTGGTTGAGTACGCTTCAGGGAAAGGTCTAGCCAATGTTCTCCAAGCCTACAGATTGCTCATAAGTTTTTCTCCACTTGAGAGAATTGGAATGAAGAAAGAAATGTTAAGGATCATCAAGATACGTAAGTTGGAATAGGAGGAGGAGAAATACAATCTTTTGCTGATAATCATTCAAGGCAAGATACAGGAAAAGAGATGCAGAGGAAGAAGATGCATTTCCAGGTTGAGCAACACAAGACAGTGGTACAGATGCAACTCCGTTGAAGTGTTCAATGCTCTAGCATTGCTGTTATAATAGGCGACCTTCTAGAAGGGGATGGCACCCCAAAGAGAAAAAGAAGAAATCATAATGGGCCGTCACTGGTTGTAGCATTTTGCTTGGAGCGAAAGAAATATTTGACTTGGCTCCGTTTGCAAGGTTACCTGGCACTGTGATCGACGCCTTGCCGGCATATCGGAATCAAATTATAATCTCACGCTTTTGAACATGCTAACGCAATCAATTAGGAAATGAATTTTTTCTTTCATTTCCTACTACTGCCGTTGCAGAACGACGACTGCGGAATGTATATTAGAGGATTTACAGGGCGCAATGCATATTTGAATAATTTTCAATGTGCTACGTATCACCAGATGTCCCAAGTACATGTTCACTACTTCCACAGTATATCAACTACACTGGCAGCTTGGTTTGGAATGCTCCACAGTCATGGTCATCAGAACATGCATCAATCGCATGTAAGAAAAATGGCCTTAAGTAAATTGACGCATTACTTACCACGCAATTCTGCAATGAAATAACCAGGACAAACTAGAGAGTTAGAAAGTGTATGGATAAGACTTGCTATAGTCATGCATATTTCGTCTTTATCCTAGACTAGTCAATATAGCCTGGCGGTCTAACTGTCGAGAGCAACAGGGTGGTATATCCATAACCCAGTCAAGGGTGTGATAGCAACATCAACACTGTCCTTTGGGACATCTCGTCGCCGCTTCAATGCAGTCCAAGCTATAGTACCTTGACTTAGTAAATTGCCAATGGGCAGCGCCATCATGCGCGATGCTTCGGGATCCGTATATGGTGTTAGAGTAAACCTGACAACCTTGCAGAATCCGGGAGCTTATATTTATATATATATATTTCTGATGCGACCTTTCAGTATTACTTAAGCGGTAGGAAGGGAAGTATCGCGCATTACAATATCTATGTATATGCACTAGTACTGCGCCCCAGATCCGGATTCTTTTTCAATCCGAATCAGATCCGGATCGGAGCCAAAATTTTTGATTTGCACAATCCGGATCCGGATAAACGCGGATATAATATTCGTATCTGAGATTTGAGACTAAGATCGGAGATCCGGTTCAAAGATCCCAGATCCGGATCTCAGATCAGGGATCCAGATATGAGATCCGGTTAAAACCTGAAATGTATTTGTTTCATGTTGCTCTATACGAAATTAAAATATTTTTTGTTGAAAATAATAATGAGTTTTTGTATGACTATACATTATAGTGAAACGGATACGAATCTCAAATCTAGATCTGAGGATCCGGCATCCCGATCTAGATCAGGATTCGAGATCCAAATCCTAGATCCACATCCTAGATCCGGAGCCAAAATCCGAATCCGGTTCCTATATTCTAATCCGGATACGGCCGATCCAGATCCGGTTCTATTTTGTAAGGATCCCTGATCCGTCGCAACTTGAATCGATATCTTAAAAAGTATAGGGTAAGCAATTTAGAGATGGTAGAATGTCTTCTATCAATTTTTAGCCCCCTTCTCAGAAGAAGAAATTGAAAGGAAGGAAGATATTGTGATAGTTTGTTGTATTTTGCCAATTTCTTCGCCGTGAATCTATATTTGTGGGAAGTAAAATTGACGTTGTGCATCTCGATGTCCACCCTATAAAAAGCGTACAGTTTTTCAGGTGACATTGTAAAGGCGGATCATTTACCCGTCTGCGAGCGCGTTGTTGGTGTATTTGACGCCAATGCTACCATACGGATTACCTTTTTCCCGGAAAAGCGTTGTTTGTGATATGGTAATCGATATCAAACCCCCGTATTTCCTCTGTAGTTAGTACTCTACTCGCACTAAGTGTCAGGCTTTTTAATTATTTTAATCGGTAAGGGTCTTTTGTTGAAAATTCCGTAGTACAGCCTAAGGTTTGATTTGTCTTATTGCGTTTTTCTCAGCAATTTTCACTCCTTACGTATAGACGAGGAAAGTATTGTGATCGCAAAAATATTTGAATTTGAAGTAAAACGTTTCTTTGAGATTTTATGAGGTCTATATCACGAAAATATAAGCTATTCATTTCCATCTCTGTCCGTCTGTTTGTACGTCAGTCTGTCTATCGGTCTTTCTGTGTGTCGGTATATCTACTGGCTTTCTATCGAACGGCTCTGCCTTTGTGTTTGACGTCTTTATGATTACGTAATCTCAGTAATCGCTACATGATTTTAATGAAATATGGACACGTATGCTGATCTATTTTTTATGTTATTCTTCGTTTTATATCTCTATCGAATTTCGAAATATGTTTTTTCGAAATTTTTGCAAAATTTTAAATTTTAATTTTGACATATTTCATAAGTTTGTGTTTAATTTAGAGTGTAGTAGGAAAATAGGGCTTCAACTTTTTATTCTAATTTATATTATAACGTTAATAAGTTAGTGAGTGATATACTTAGTACGATCAAACTACTCCAAAGGTTTATTACATTCTAATTTTACTAACAAATTAAAATATTTTGTGGGATTTCAACACTTGTATTTTCACTAAACTATACTTAAACAAGGCTTACACCACTCCGCAAAAACAATAGGAGTGCCAAATATTACTAACAATGTATTCTGCTCGACTTCAGACTCGTAAAAGAGTGTAAAATACGAGCAAGTCTCTTTTGAACATTTGTTTATTATTATGCATGGGGAATTATTTTGTTAAAGCGAATTACCGCATGAGAGGTACTCACTCAGTATAAGTGAATTTTATTAATTCCATTATTGACAAGCAGCAATTTGTTCAATAACATTCCAGAATACTCACCACCGTGTAAGTCTGGTAGGCGTAGGTGCGTTACAAGGCAATCACCACTTACCTAGAAAAAATTAAGCGCATTAAACATGTTTTTCTTATAAAATGCTATGAATCGAAATAAAATAAACAATGTATTTGAAGTTAGCACTGCTAACGATGTTCTGGTAGATCATATTTAAACTCAATATTTTCTTTGCTAGTAGCGCTTATTGGAAACAAAAAACGCCCGACCAAATTCATCAAATTCGATGCAGCGGTTACTGAGAATACGACCTGTGTACTATTTTCGCATTCTGAATATTTTATCACTATGTTCGAACAATTTTGACGATCTTTTAAAAATGGTGAAAGTGACACCGTTATATATATGATACACCTTCGCCATTTATTGGAAAGGAACGTTCCGATTCACGTTATAGATACATATTAGTCGGTAGGCACTGATACGTTTGACGATCATCATACAGACGAAAGATTCAATGTACTTTAAATTGAAGGTGCAGTGTGGTGAGATGAAAATTATTCGGCAAAATATATTTATAAGATCTAATTTCAAAACGCGTAGTGGTTGTTTTGTAGGCATTGATTTTCAATCTTTCCTTTTCTCCGTTTTGCCAAGGATGCTCTGCTTGGCAAAATTGGATGAAAATCCCTGGACACACATACATATTTCTTTCTGCGTGCTTCCGGTACATTCAAAATATACATTGTACTATTTATTTCCATGGGAAAGTTGGATAAAGCCCGAAACCAGGAAGTTTATGTTGAAATGAAAAAGTTTACGTATAATGGAACTTGAATAAAAGTATTGCATTTTCATCCGTTTTATATAGCAACAGTGAGATGTGATGATAAACTGGCAAATAGGATGTTTTTTAGTTAGAAGGGCCCTTTTGTCAAATAAAAATATCATGGATCATTCATATTATTAATTTATTTCATTACGTCCAATGGTAGCGTACAGTAGACGTATCAAAATTGTTATGAAGAAATTGAGTAAGAGATTGTCTTTTGGGAAAGTCATTGATATTTATTCAAGCTATCTATATAAATATAAAATATATTTAGGCATACATTTGAGGAAATTTTCAGTAAACCAATAAAATTACTAAAATTTTGTTTGAACTTTGAATGTATATTTATATGAGATTACAGCACTGAAAGTACGTCAAATAATTTCTTATAGCTACTTTACCATATCATTCATTATTCTAAATGAAAAATTGTGGTTTTGCCCTATAATATTTTAACGTTTTTAAACACTAATTTATTTCCACTGGTAACAACAACAACTTATACACTAATTTATATCAACAATTTCAAGTTCTTTGACGTCTGATCACTGACTGACTGTTGTCACTGCTCGATACTTGTATATATACAGAAAACACCCATCTCGAATGTCCCAAAACCAAATCTAGAACAATCTGACACATTCGAGATGTCTGTTGACAGCTACACACATGTTCTGGATGATTTACATATAGGGCGATCTTTTCTTGGCTGCTGGACGCTGATCTCGTTGCAATATTATATTATAGTGATATTCCTGATTTAGTGCTTTTTCTAACTTCAAATACTTCGAAACATCTACGAAGTCATGATATTTCAAAGATGGTATCTGAGAGACCCATAAATTTTGAAACTTTGAAGCGGTTTGTGGCCGTATCGATTACCTATGAGGTGAGAGGGAGAGGGAGGATGGGGAGGAGGTCCATAAATGGACGGGAAAGGGGTCTTTCCGCTTCCGACACGAGTGCATATAGCGTCAAACCGCCAAAGCTAACTAATCTAATAAGAAGATGCCACAGAATTTTAGTTCACCTGACTAGATGTCAGATGTTATGGTATACGAATAGATAAAAAACTTTCAGCCATCCATGGTATGAGGAGTAACATCGTGACAGTTTTGACTTTAACACTGCTACCACAAGTAAAGTAGATTCTCATGGTGCTTCTCACGATATAATAAGGCAGTGTTTCGCTAGAAAATATTGTTCGGCATAAGTCATCTCGTAGGTTTTCTAAAAAGTCGAAATTAATCGAGATATTCCTTTTTATATGGGTCACAAGTTTGATGTATTATTCTGTCCTGAATAGAAATTCAGAAACTGACTGACTTCATTCGTTTGTGATAATTATGTTGTTTATAATAACTAGTGAAATAAATTCCAAATTTTCATTTGAGCTAAACAGGCCAGTACTTAGTTTTTTTGTGAATTTATGGTCGAGTGAGTTGTGTATGAGTAAACTGAAAATCTTGCACCCATTAATGTAATTTAGATGTGATGTTGAGAAAAATTACATTGACATTTAAATAAATGTTCCCCCGCCCTAAAGAATTTATTGACTACTTACAATTGACCAGAAGTTTTTCAAAATAATTTTTTTCCGTGTGAGATACTTGATACACATTCGGTGCAGAAACGAAGACCAGATTTGTGATTAGCGCCCCAGAATTGCACAGGAAACAAGTTTGTGACCTGTTTGAAGAAAATAAATTTTCGACTTTTCTCGGCGATCCCATCTTTCCAGATTTTTTTTTTTGTTGGAGTACGGAACCTCGTAGTTCAAATCTCAGAACACCATTGGATTCAGCAGAAAATGTTACATCGGATAGAGTCCAAAAATAGGGAGGCAAATTGTTTTTCGCCTCGAGATACGAATCAAAATCCGGTGATTTAAATCCGTAAAAACGAAAGGGGGATACCTTCGAAAATGTATACCTAAAAAGTCGATTTTTTCCAATTGAGGCATAAAATGGTTTTCTGGGTGATTGAGGGGCGCTGATCCTTAATCCGGCTTCTGTTTTCAGCTCAGGCTCAAAGGAGCCCTCCTCACGGGCCTTTGGGCGCTTACTTTCCTCAAAATGAGACTTCCCTGACGAGTTACGCTTTTGTAATGATCATATTCGCGTTCAAATACATTAAAGTTCCGAGTTTACTCTGCTTGTCTCCAGCAGAGCACGCCCTCGAAAGATTTGTGTCTAATTATAATAAAACCGCCGAAAAACTGCTAACTTAAAAGATACTCGACATACCTTTGAATCAAATTTCTTTGTGATCAATCACACCCCACGTGTAATATGAGATTGCTCAGAACATTTTTTCTCTTCCAAATATTTTCGTAAATATTTTCTGGTTGTTGATACTGTTCCTCACACAAACATCTACTGAAACCACTCATGTAAAAAAATTGTTTCTGCATTTTAACTGTACAAGAATCATAAATAATAACGAAAGTGATATTTAGATCACAGAACAGATCAACAACTCCAGAATTCGATCCAAATATTGCTATCCAACGTGATACCATTGCGTTTCAAGTACAGCGTCAACCTACAATACTCAATTGTTTGCCACTCTATACATATGTGTCTTCGTCTATCAACTCGGAGTGTCTGTGGTCGGTGGTATGAAGGAAGGGTGACAAAAGTAAAGTTTAAAAGCCGCTTCTAAGTGCCTGGTGGCTTATGTAAAGTGCTCGCCGGCAAGGCGACGTCAATCGGCCTGCCAATATATCCATCGAAGGAGGCTCTGCCTCTACGTCTATACCGTCACGTCGGTCGTCGTAACCGCGTTACATTTACTTTGGCGCAACGAACGGATGCCGACACAGGAAAATTTCGATGGCAATCTCGACATTCTCGACGGTCGGACCTCAAGATATATCCGGTTGCTGTATCGACGTTACTCCAAGACCGATGTTCGCAATTCCCACACAGGCATGAACCACATATAGTAAGGCAGACAGGTGCATGTCTGTTACCTCGATCCAGTTATGTATTGAGACCAATAGCGGCTCTATAATGAAAGCTTGTGATCAATCGCACCTCATACAATTTTTATAGAAAACAAACCAAGCGCCGTTTGTTCGATTGATACGTACTCGCTGATCGCAGCGGCTCGGATGAGCAAATGAGAATCATTGCTTCGTTTGACCATTAATATTGCATTGGAGGTCGGGGTAGGCTTATTGCGAGCGTCTGTTTGGTAGTGGCGACTACTGGAAGTTCTACTAGATGGTTTAAGTGACACTTTTTATGAAGTAAGGTATCTCTCAAACTCCAGTTTTTACGCTGAGAATCAACACTTCCTTTATGAATAAATGCAATAAGATATTGAATATCCTCGCCCACTTATCGTCAGATATAATTCAATTCAATTCAATTCCTTAAAACATACAACTTGAACGAAAAGTAAAAAGATTTGTTTTGGAGATTTCACCCTACGATGTAGATTTTTTTTCAGTGAATACTAAATTTGAATGTACTAGTGTATGTTATTATATTTTACTACTTTATTTAAGTATTTCAGCCATTCTGTTGAATTTATTTATGCTACAATTGTCCAACCTATTGTTTGTAGGGGGTGTAAATATTATAATTAAGGGAATAGAGTTTTTATTATTATCTTTTATATTATGTATAACGATTTTATGGAAATCTCATGGAGTAAAAAGTTTTTCCTATTGGAATCTACTTATTTCATCCCTCAACACCATAAATCCGCATCACTATCTAACAATACACTTCTTCATGTTTTTCAATATCAACAGCTGATGCTCGACGAGATATTTCAAGCAGTATTTCAAAAACTCCAGTTTCTGAATGTTAATTAGGTGAAATTCATTAGGACGCCGTGTCTAACAAAACTCCTTCCTCTGGCATTTCGGAAGTTGAATTCGGGACTCATCTATATTTCAGTATTACATGCTCCTTCCCTAGTTATAGAAGTTAACTTTCTATTGTAGGTAGAGTTGCTATCGATCACTAACAAAAGGAGGGTTGGTTGTTCCATTCCGGCACACTTTGGAAGATAATATAATTCAGGAATATTTGGAACGCTCCGCAGAAGCAGGGGGTGAAACGTCGTGTAGGCAAACGGAACACCAAAGTAATACTCTCCAAATGCTTATAGGAAACTGCCTTACCCGCATCATGTCGCATGAACTTACATACAGGGTGGTCCGTTTAACTTAAGGCCCATATAGTTTTTTGATGAAAACGCTCAGATCAAGTTCTTGGCTGCAATGGGGACGAGTTAATGATGACTTATATTTTCGACATTGACAGCGATTTCAAGGTCAATGATGGAGTCTTTGGCATTTCAGGGAGATGAAATAAAATATCGATTGAACCACTAATCAATTTTGTTGAAGCAACCGGCTAAAGCTAAGCTTTAATTGGTACTGAGCCGTCACAATAGAAGCAGTGTGATGTTTTCTCAAATGATATTTAGTTCGTCCCGTTTTTTCGATACGCACAAATGCTCGCTTATCTCAAGCCAACTTTTAGTTCCAGTCGCGCTAAGGAATTCAGAAAATGATAAAAAATATATGTAGTTGATTTTGAGTTATCGCAAGGTATGATAATTTTTTTTTATTCAAATGATACTACACTCATATTATTTATTTTAAAATCAGAGTTGTCCAAAGACACCTAGGAAACGGAAATCGGTGCACAAAATAAGCTAAAATATAAATAAATCATGTTTTGTTATTTGAAACGAAATGTATAGGAATAGAGACGGAATTAACAACACGATTTTATAAACATTACGTAACTTGAATTTAGATATGAACTATTAATTCCTTGAGAAGAAATAATTGAATTAAATTTTTGGTCGAAAATCTTGGGGCAGTGGCGAGGGAGGGGTAATCACTCCTTGTATACGTTGCATACAGTCTTTTAAAAGGAAAAGATTTTTGTGTGTTATTTTTTTTAAAAACAATTTTTTTTGCAACGTTTCTCAGTATTTTAGATAATCCTCGTAGAACTTAAGTCTGTGGTGGTTGTAGTGGATGCCGAACACGTCAAAACTTGCATGGAAAAAACATATCAAGGCTAGAGTGGATCCATGGTCTGATAAACTATCAATCTGAAGAAGATGCCAGAATTGTTATTCAAATGTCAGTGGTTATAGTGCATACTAATAACTCAAGTTTGTCAAGGTATGGATAACAATGAGAATTAAGCCAATATTTAGAAAGCCAATCATCAAAAAAAACGTAAATTAAATATTTTCTTGAAGATCTTTTAATAGGGAATACCATACCTTGTTTCAAGACCCCTTAGAGCAGCCCCGACGGCAAAGTACAATCTAACTATATATTTTTACTTAAAAAACTTATTCGTCAGAACTATAGTTGGTCAGAGCTGTAACCGCCTTACAGATTGCTTGGACTATCATAACGGTGGGGTTGGTAACCATCCAATTCAATTGGAAAATAATACACTTGCGGTAGATATAGCGGACGTCCAGTCTATGACCACCTGCCTCGCGTGTTTGACTTTTGGATGCATTACTATTTCATCAGCTTCTAGGCTGATCAGGAGAAGTTATATCCACCGTATATGTATAGGAAGGTGGATTATATGCTAAGTACGGGCAACATCAAACCATTTTATTCCGCATCGATCATCAGTGGGTGACCTTGAATGACCTTGACATTGCAGGTTACTATCAGTTGGTCTTGTTTGTATTCAATTTTTGGTCAAATAGTACAATCATGTGATTTCTGTGCCAAGGATATAAATAATGTAAAAGTTGAATAAAAAGCTCCAAAATCCGATTCAGATCTTCATTTTCCAAGAGATACTATTGCGTTGAAAGTATAGTGCCAATGAATGTACATGATGTCATTTTTTCTCTCAGTGTATCCTGATCTCGAAGCTTAAAACATCCAGGTATTAACATGTGTCCGCTTCACGCCTCAATCAACATCAACTGGACAGAAGCCCACTTCGTTTTTAGCTCGATCTGTATCGAGAGCCATCAGTTTATTATTCAAATTAATTACAGATCCGATTTCCAATCTGCATATTGTTTGACATGGTTATGAAAACTGGTGGATCGCCATCGAATGAGTTTCCCCTTCCTCTCCTCTCCTCCATCCTCACTCCACCTTTCGGCGCTCTCGCGTCGCTTTCAAGTGCTAACTAACCCTATAATCCATATACGTGCCTATGACACCTCGAATCCAGTGGCGTACAGGACTAATTCGGAATTCACCTTTGGAAGGTTTTATAGTAGTGCTGCACATCAGATCCGGATCCTCTTTCAATCCGGATCGGATCCAAAATTCTCAATTTGCTCAATCCGGATTCGGATCAATCCGGATATAATATTCGTATCTGAGATCCGGAGCTAAGATCCGAGATCCAATTCAAAGATCCCAGATCCGGTTCTCAGATCAGGGATCTAGATATGAGACCCGGTTATGGAATCTTGTATTCAGTGTTGCCTATGAGGAATATGTAACATTGTCGACGACAGTACCTCTTATGGCGTCTTTATCTACAAATTTCTTAGTTACAAGTGAATACGATTTATTACGCGAACCTTGAACGTATTTTTAAAACTACTGTTACTGAAGAAATAAATTCAAGACTCCTGTCGACTTTAGAAGATGCAAATTTAACAATTCATGACATGTCTTGAATCCTTGATCCTTGATCCTAGGTTTAAAAGCACTCTGCCTAGGAATATAAAAAATATTGCAACTATATTCCTGGAACAGACGTTAGTGTATTGGATTTCCTCTTCCCGAAACGGTCAGGCACTAAGGAGTTGAAAGATATATTCAAGAGCAAGATCTCGACAAAGATAGATGTCCACTAAAATGGTGGGAAGCAAATGAAAAAAAATATCCAAAATTATCAAACCTAGCGAGAAAAATATTAAAAACCTGATTGTTCTAGATGACATTGTTAAAAAAACTTTACTATTTATACTCTTGTAAAAAATGACGTCAAGTGCTTCCTATGATGGTATCACTCTAGAAATGAAGTTTTAAATCGGATTTTGGAGCTGTTGATGTTTTAAAAATATATACTGAAACTACGGAAAGACATTCAGTTTTAATGGTCAAAAGATGTACCAATATTTATAAAACTTACCATAACTGGTTTAATAGTTCTGAAAAGGAAAAGTCTATCTACTTGACGCTGATATCTTGAGGCCTAATTGTTACTTTTGCAGTTATTTATTATACTTGTTTTTGGATAGTATCTGAAGGATAGCAGTTGTTGAAACAGAAGTGGGAAAAACTAGTGTTAGAATAAACGTACAACCAGACAAGCCAGGAGCGTCTATCGACATTATATTTATAAACTTGTATTGCGACTGTTCGCCTTAACAAAAGACTGTATGTATCGCGCGTTTTGATCTGTATAAGTATATTCAGTATTACTTTGCTGCCACTGGATCGATATATAAGAAAATACGAAATACTACCAGGGTAAAAATTTCATAAATGATAGAACGTCTTACATTTATTTTTTTGAGCTCTCCCCTTCACCAACCCTCACCACCCAACTTAAATATTTGACTATCTAATTTTTTTTAAGAAAATTTTCAAGCGCGTCAAAATAGTCGAAAATCAAGGTTTCAGTGTTCCATATTTTTTTCATTCATTGAAGATAACCCCGCCGCCACTGAACCGATTTTCAAAAACTACAAAGACTTCACCTCCTTGTCACACCAGTAAATCAGCATTAAATTTTCATCAATATCTAAAAAGTATTTTCCGAGTTATAGAAGGGTTAATGGTTACCAGACGGAATACAGACAGGCAGACAGAACGACGGAAATAAGTGTCAAATTGCTTGGTTTTCAAACTCGCCATGACAACCAACGATGAGGCTATTTAAGCTAACAATGCTACTTTTTAGACTAGTAGAACAGTCATGATCTGAGAAGTTTGAGTGAATGGTACGAGTTGTGTAATAGATCGATTATTATTATTGACTAAAATCCATAGTTTCTGTATAAATTTAACGTTAGATTTATCAAATACAGTTGGCGACAGCAGGTTTCCGTGTCGTGGCATCTGTTTCACCCTTCCATTGATTTCTGTCCCGAAACCTAATCCACCCCAAATACAATATCACACAAGCAAGATCCCGGTCGGTAAGTTATTTAAATTCACCCTAAGCATGTAAGACGTTGGAGGTAAGAGGATATCAATGGGATTTGTTAAAATTTCATGCGGTCGAGAGGAGATGAGGAAACAGGAGCAATTTGCAGCAGCGAAAAATAGACATTTCGGTTGATAGTCCAGCATTTTCAGGTACTAGATAGGAGAAAATTCGGTGAAGAGGTTGATCTTGGAATTTACTGCCACCCATTTTCTAAATTCGTTCAAATCAAAAGGACGAGTAACAAAAACTGTACTTGACAATAATTGTACATTAGGGAACCATGATAAAAAATTTCAAGTAGTGGAGTCGGTACTTTACGTATTGGTATAAATATATATATATATATATATATATATATATATATATATATATATATATATATATATACGATGTCTACCCTTAAAACATTATTTGAGCATGACTTAAGATATTTGCTGGTTGAAAATATTCAATCATGGCTTAGAAAATATTGAAAATTATAAAAACTGATTTAAAAAAATTTGTAATTCCCTGAAAGAATTATTGACAAGAGCTAATCGCTAAGCCGCCATTGTACGAATTTAAAAATATATATTAGCACTACAGATTGTGATCCTCAGCATATGCCTGCTCAAAATTACAAAAAAATATTATCTCGTTCCACATTTTTTTGATTATAATGCAAACCTTGCATACTTGTAAAAAGTGGAAAATTCTAAAATAATATCAAAAAAGCATTGTTGAGCTCTAAAAAATGTTCGACTACACCTCAATATCATTATAATAAGCCATCATCCAGTCACAGTCCGTTGGTGTTCAACAGTCAAATTTCATATTCAAAGGTTTTTTAAATAATATAACGTCGAAATACTATGCCTGATAGGTTTCATATATTGCTTGGCCTAAAGCTAGAACAATTCACCTTTGCGAAGAATAGGTATTTCGGCAAATAAAACGAGTCCTTCGCTTTAAAAATGTAGAATATGTAAAGACACTCAAAAGTGGGATGGTGCAATGGAGTTTGCATGTTTTATTAAAGAGAATGAAGATAAAGGAGGAACATTTCCAGAATTTCGCAGTTATTCGCAGGATATGTGAAAGCGAGACTAATTGTGATGAGCCGAGAATAAAAATGCGGTGCAGTACGTCTTTGATATGTGAATGGAAGGAGTTGCTGATTTTATATGCAAAATATGCACGATGGAATGCATTGTGCATATATACAAGTTGAAGGATGTTTTCAGCGGAGTATAACAGTTAGTGTACAAATTTATCGTCTGGCTCTCTCACTGATTATTTTGATAAATAATTCTTAGATCACGCTTTGCTGACGTTTGGCTACTATACCACCATTTTTCCAAGTATAAATAGAACGAAATTATATTTTATCTACTAAACTGATACTGTAGGTTAATTAATGTATCATGGATAACGATATTTTGTTTTAGAACTGGTACTACACTGGGGTCTAGGGTTCTGGAAGCAGAATATTGGTTGAACCCAGTGCCATACTTGCGTTTGACCCACCCTCTTAACAACAATTTTCCCCATCCCCTATTTATTTCTGAATAATCAGTACGTTCAAATAAAGTTCTCATTTTTTTTTCGGTTTTTGCGTTGCGCAGTCACTGAATCTATTTTGCTACAATTTTAATACTTTTTGTCGTCATAGTGTCTAATCCGAGACACAAACAGGCAGACACACAGTGAAACATAGAGTCAAACAAAAGGTTTGACACAATATCGCTCATTCAATTTTTTCATGGTTACAATACTTCCATTACAGTTAATTTGAGTGGCCAAAAAATTGGAAAATTTAGAAGCTTTGAGGCTGCCACTGTTCACAAAGGTGATTTCTCACTTAATATATTAAATTATAAATATTAGACCAGAGAAGCAAGGATGAATATTCCCCATCACTAGTCAACAAGCATGTCAACATGTTATTCGTTCCATTCAAACGTACACTGATTTGTTTTTTTTTTCAGATCGAATGAAATGCTTGTGAATTCAAAGATGGATTGACAGGCAAGGCACTAGTCTGTGCCCCAGATTTTTTATAACAGGTTTATCTTCCGTCTGCACATCTTTTACAGTACATCGATTTGAATTGGTATCGCGTCTGAAAATCAGCATGCAGTTTGTTTGACTTTTTGTTTCTGTTGCTGTCAGAAGGACGTCGTTCGCTCGTTCTACTCGCAATTTCACTATTTGATGTGTCGTCTCGCTGTAAACAAAAAATCACAAGCTGACGGACCAAAGATGCTTCATTTTATTTATAGGTTATTCGTGGATTATAATAGTGAAAAAAAGCTAGCCTACTTTAGATATATGTTTCGTAAAATATTAAATAACAATATATTTCTTGTTAATGTGGTTAATGGTTAGAAATGCCTCCATTTGCTGATTTTGCAGAATAAAAGCCGGTCCTAAGAGACAGGCAAAAGGAAATTAAAAATGGTATGGGAGTACCGCAGAGATCGGTCTTGGGGCCATTACTGCCGGGTTTGTTCTGTGATGAGTTTTGATCCTCACACTAAATCGAACTGTTCTCTGTATTTCGCTGTGTGCTTTTTTACAGTGTTTTTTATATATTCTTGCTCTATACGCATATCTATCATAAAAATATTCACGCAACTTTCATTTTGGGGGATTGTGATTTTCACTCCAGTTTTTTTCTTGTGTTGAAGCACTTGCTGGATGAACTGCTTTTTGCGAACGCCTGTTCCCTCATCCACTGGGAACAGCTTATCTTGTTTGACATAGTCTGACACTCATAAAAACGATCTCCGTTTGTTGTAACTATAGGGAACTAATACAGAAACGAGGTCTGATGAAATTATGTTTTTTTGTTTTTCTATAATTAGTTCTCAGCAAATCACTGATTCGATGGAAAAAATAAATCAGCATTACCCATGTCAGCGGTCACTGACATTACGTTCTTAAAATAACGCAATCAAACAGAAAAAAATGATGACAATTAACAACTTGCAAGAATAAACACGATAAACAAATTCGCATTTAAAAAATTGGCCTAATAAGGGATTCGAACCTCACACCTTCTGATTGCCGGTTAAACGCTCGAGGCAACTGATCTAAGCAGGCATGTTTCTTACGAATTTTAATCTACATGCGCCGTATCTCGAGGTGCAGCACCATTGATAGGTCGGTAAAGATCTCCGACCACGGCTACTAACAGGCCTGTTGCGTATAGCTCGTCATGTCACTATAGCAAACTGTTTTGATTGATTTAACGGATTTATTGTCGAACTATATAAATAACAGTGTAGATCTATGTGTGTATAATATGTAACGATAAATTGTCTCTTTCGTGTCGAGAGGCTGAAGGCAAGTCCTCCACATCTGTGACCGTTAACCTCTCATCCCTTGTTCCCTGCGACCCCCTCCGGAGCGTCTTCCTTCGTAGGCGGTGGTACTGGCAGTGTTGTCGGATGTACAACATATCGGCGGCCTTGAAGCGACGGCCTTCAACAAGTAGATGAAGTATTGATCGGCAGAAGGCAAAGTTTCTGGACAGCTCTGGTTAAATCACCACTGGCAGTTCTGACGGTAGCCACCCTCTTCTTGTTGTCACTGCTGGGATGGAGCTTAGTTACACGACCCAATAGCCAATAGAGTGGTGCGAGGTTCTCGTCGTTAACTAGCACCATGGATCCTATTGCTAATGATGGAGAGTTGGTATCTGAATGCCATTTCTGTCGGGCTTGTAACGTGGTCAAATAATCTATCGACCATCGTGACCAGAAGAATTGATATTTCTGGTGTATTTGCTGATAGTGGTCAACTCGATTCTCTGGCACTGCTGTGAAGTCATCTTGAGGAACGGTTAAGAGTGAGGTTCCAATGAGGAAATGACCTGGAGTTAATGCGTTAAGATCAGACGGATCATCACTTAACGGGGTAAGGGGACGCGAATTCATTGTTGCTTCAACTCGAGAGAAAGGAGTAGAGATTTCTTCGAACGTCAACACACTTTTCCCTATAATACGTGTAAGGTGGAATTTTGCCCGTTTGACGGCAGCCTCCCACAATCCACCTTGGTGGGGAGATCTTGGTGCGATAAATTTCCACTTGATAGAATTTTCCTTCAGAAAGTTTGAAACACCTGAGTCTGTGAGAAAATTTGCTACCATTTTGTAAATAGAAGCAAGTTCATTATTCGCGCCGGTGAAGTTTGTAGCGTTATCACTGTATAATGTGTGACATAGACCTCGTCGGGAGACAAATCTATACAGTGCATTTAAAAATGATTGACTTGATAAATCATTGACTGGTTCTAGATGAACTGCTTTGGTTGTAAAGCATATAAATATACAAAGGTAGGCTTTGACTATGGCTCGGTTTCGTAATTTGCCATCCTTTATATTAAATGGGCCGGCTAGGTCCACACCGGAAATGTAAAATGGTCTCAGTGGAGACACACGATCGCGTGGTAGATCGGCCATTTTGCATGTAATGGCCTTTGGTCGTAGTCTGAAACAAACTATACATTTAGATAGAATGCTTCGAATTGCTCGGCGGCCATGAATAATCCAATATCTCTGGCGCAACGAACCAAGAAGTTGCAACGCTCCCGCATGCAAGTGTCGATAATGCTCATTCAAAATAATCAACTTCGTAAATGCATGCGTTGGACTCAAAATGATTTGATGTTTTGTTTCATAAGGGATATTTGCCTTATTTAAACGTCCTCCGACACGGATCAATCCGTTCGCGTCTAAGATTGGATCGAGCGGTATCAAACGGGAGTTTTGGCATATGGGTTTACCATTGGTGATGCACGCAACTTCTTCAGGAAACATTTCCTTTTGTGCCATCTTTATAATGAAGTTCATGGACTGAATGAGCTCTTCTGTGGTTAAAGTCCCAAAAATCCGCTGATTCTTGGGTAGTTTTCGATTTTTGAATACTCTGAAACACCAGGCAACTGACCGCTGGATTTGAGGTAATGACGAAAATAAATGGAATATCCTTAGAGTGTCTGATTCACGTGATAAAAATGACTGTGTTTGTTTGAGTTCTGGCACTGACTGATTGAGTGTATCGCCAAGATCGCAAACATCCTTTCGTAATGGCAACTCTACGACGAGACGCCCTAACTCATCTCGCGTAGTCGTAGTTGTAAAGATCCGTTCACACTCTACCTCGTCAGGTGTGAAAGCTTTAGTCGGAGGGCATTCTTCGACTTGCCAAAATTTTTCAAGTTGATTCTGAATAATTTGGTCTTCGCTTGAACTCGTTACCGCATGAAATGAAGCAGTTTTTTTCGCTCGATTTCGACCCTTGTTTACATTCAACATACCTGAAAGTGTCCATCCGAACACTGTATTTTGAAGTGTCGGTTGATTAGGACCTAAGCTTCTTGTTCCATATTTAAGAATATTGAAGAATACCGTTGCTCCGAGTAGAACATCAATTTCCGAAGGGACATTGAATTGACTATCTGATAATTCAATGCTGGTCGGAATGTTCAATTTAGCTCGGCTGAAGGCCACTGTCGGTAAGAATTCGGTAATTTTGTCTAGAACTAAAAAGTCCAGATGATTAATGTATTTATCATCCGACGACTTAATGTCGGTTGATGTGCGTAGAGAAATGTTAGTACAAGCATTTCCCACCCCTACTACGGGGACGTTGATTTTTGAGCAATGTAAATCCAACTTATTCATTAACGATTTACTAATAAAGTTGGACTGAGACCCATTGTCCAAAAGAGCACGACACTGATGCCAATCACCCTTTGAATCTTTAATATTGATTTGAACTGTAGATAACAAAATTAGAGGTTCTGATTGTGTGCAATGATTGACAACCATTCCTGATGTCGACGCGTTGTTTCGATTGGTAGATGAGGTATTGCACTCATTCCTTAACTCTGCACTTTGATCCGTGTGCAGAATTGTATTGTGTTTTGCTGAACACACCCTGCACCCTTGAGAAAAGCACTGCGCCATCGCATGTCCCGATCGTAGACAGTTTGAGCACAGCTTAAGTTTTGCAACCTCTTGGGCACGAGCCGCTACTGGCAATTCAAGTAGCTTTTTGCACCGGTAAACATAATGTGTGTCACCACAGAAGACACATTTCACATTGCCAGCTTGCCCTGAATGTGTTGATACATATGAATGTCGGTTTTTGACAAATTTTTCATTTTTGTTATAATTACTGAACGAATGTTGTTTTGATATGACAGATCTTCCATTTGATGCATTATTTGAAGCGGTTTTTTCGTGTTTTAAGGACTGTTCGGTGGTTTCAAAGAGTTTACACCGATCAGATAAAAACTCTAACAATTGTTGCAAAGTTGGGTTTGAAATTCGTTTAGTAATGAGTGATTCCTCCCATAACGTGAGTGATCTTGAGTCTATTTTAGTTGTCACTAAATAGATCAAGAGTGTATCCCAAGAATCTACTTTCTCACCCTGTAGCTGTAATGAACGATAGCTCTTGTTAAAGTCATCGATTAGATTCCGTAATGTGTATTTACCTTTCGAAACTGTAGGTAACTCGAACAAGCAACGCACGTGCCTTTTGAAAATAAGCTGCTTGTTTTCGTACCGTTCTTGAACAAGGTCCCAAGCAATTTTGTAATTTTCGCTAGTGACTTGTATCGATTCTAAGATTTTAGTAGCTTCTCCTTCAAGAGAACTTATCAAATAATAGAATTTTCTCACGTTATCGATGGAATCATCATTATGCACTAATGTGAGATACAAGTCTCTAAACTGTGGCCATTTATCAAAGTCACCACTGAACTTTATCAGATCGATGGTCGGAAACCCTTTACCGCCGCCACTGGCGTGATTGTTAGACATTTGTGCTGTGCGAGTTTCGACTTGATTATCTGATTCCGCTTGCGCTATTAATTGTTTAGCTCTCGCAACAGCTTCGAAAAGATGCTCTTCAAAATGTTCCCGTTCATCTGTTTCTAATTCAGATTCATCTAGAATTTCCAAAGCCGATTGCACTCTGTTAAACTCCTTGAATAGTAGTTCAGTGTGTTCTAATCTTGATTTAAGTACAACTACTTGACTGTTTGCGTGTTTATCTAGATACGATAGAAACCTTGTAAGAGATGCCTTGATTTGTCTCCTTTCAAGTATTAGTTGTCTAGAACTAGACCTACTTTCATCTGAACCCTCTCTCGTAGTCATTTTTAGCGATTAGTTCATATGTTACGTTCAAGAAATCCCTGAAATCACCTTCAAATGCTTTCAGGTTGAAACAACGCCGAATATGTGCGTTTACATACTGGAAATAGGAAAATAGGAAAATGACTCACTGCCCTTTTGTGGTGGAGTATCCTGGTTTTCCGGTAGTCCTCGCTGTAGTTGTGGATGGCACCTCACCGTTCACAACCGTTTGATACGATAGTTATCACCGAGATTTTCACTGTTGTTCGGTTAGTCGAATAGTTCTGATCCAATATATCCGGCTCGAAGGACCATTTGTTGCGTATAGCTCGTCATGTCACTATAGCAAACTGTTTTGATTGATTTAACGGATTTATTGTTGAACTATATAAATAACAGTGTAGATCTATGTGTGTATAATATGTAACGATAAATTGTCTCTTCGTGTCGAGAGGCTGAAGGCAAGTCCTCCACATCTGTGACCGTTAACCTCTCATCCCTTGTTCCCTGCGACCCCCTCCGGAGCGTCTTCCTTCGTAGGCGGTGGTACTGGCAGTGTTGTCGGATGTACAACAAGGCCCTTGGATCTAACCACTAGAGAGCGGAGGGCTTGATGACGGATGTCAATCTTTAATAGCAGTGCTATTTATAATCAAGTTATCCCTCCATCTTGGAACGTTTGATAGATAATATATTCGGACTTTTATCATCAACAATCGTTACTTGCAGTTAACCTTACAGTTCAAATTTCACGTTGTTCTGAGAAATAGTTTATGAGGTATTGAGCCGGATCCATACACACAATACACATTAGCAGGGTCTATACATCTTTTATCTAATATATTCATCCGTATACTTTGCTCTCCGCCAATGTGGGCGAGGACTATGCGGAGGCAGGAAGGTCACTCGAGTGAAGGGCCTGGGCCGTTGCGTTGTAGGAGAGTGCCCTACACAAGGACGGTGACGTAACACCCATCCCGTCAGCAGGGCTCCCACTCAAGGGCTCTTCACACTGTCGGCGTCGGCGTGGCACCTTCTGGATTTCACCTCCGCCAGCGTCAGACTTTCAGCCGATTTGGGGGTGCTTCGAGTACACACGAAACAGACAAAAGCAGGCCTCCACCCCCTGCTTTCATCGCATGATGATGCCAGTGCTTGTATCCTAAGGAGTAGCCACTTACCTATTTATTTCTTTCGCTTGTTACACAATGATATTGTTAAGTCAAATATCTATGATAAAGAATCATCGAACCTCAGACGTGATATATCAACGTTGCGTTTTTTGTATGACATACTGAATAATTTGATTTATTGTCTATATATATATATATATATATATATATATATATATATATATATATACCACCCAATTGCTCCCTGCAGTTAGACCGCCAGGCTATACTGACGAGTCTAGGCTAAAGACGAAACATGCATGTTTATAGCAGGTCTGTGCATAGTGGAGAGCATACACTTAAAAGCTATTTATAAGGATATATTTAAATCATGTTTAAAAGAATGCTTTTTATTTCAGTAGTTTGAAATGTGTATTTTAAACATTTATTTTGAATTATTAACATTTCGTTGCGGCACTGAAGATATGTTAATTTTTCATTTGTGTATACCATTTTCTCCGACCTTTTTGACAACAACAACAACTGATCAGCTAGCAACACTTTTGAGTTAATTTTATATAAACCTACATTTTTGTATTAATTAATAAACAAAATTAGCTCACTGAACAAAGATCCTTTAATTTGGATTTATTTCCGTTGTAAGAAGTCTGTTTAAGACATGTTAATTTGTTTAAATCATATGCTATTTGGTCTTTTATAAATGACATAAGTAACCTGTATCTGTATCTCACCTGTAATTGTAATTATCTTATTTTTTAATTTTGGGGATTTTTATGTTATAATAAAAGATTCAGTTTCTCGATATATTTCTAGTTTATTTCCCATCAACTGTACTAAAATCCTATTTGAAGCCTTATTTCAGAACTGATACCATTGTGTGGAAAGTACAGTGTCAACTTGATAATATTTCTTATTTATGTGGGAAATAAGTCATGTGTCACGATAAAAAATCTGTATGTAGTGAAATATAAAGGAAAGTGGGTCACTTTAATGTTATTATTATATACCAATTCAATGCAATTAATTACAGCAAGAGTGATCGTCTCTGCTTTGTATACTATGATGAGGTAGAGAGACAGATATACAGTTGCACAAACTTGTTGATCGTTGCATACCCCTTTTCTCAAACGCATGATCAACAACTAAGACAAATCGAAATAATAATGAAAAATAAGTAATCCGAATACATCACTCCACTAGAACCTCGATAGCTTTATCAACATTTCCGTCGAAGCGCCACAAAATCATGAAGCACCGTCTCACAATGCGCGCTGGATTTAATCTGACGAAAAAACACAAAACCCTCTTCTTACCCAATTAAAGCGGAGAAAGGGTTATTTTTTTAATTAGTTGCTCAAAGTCTCATCTTATTCTCCCTTTCATATCAACGTGACTGTTACACTGAACGCCAACTTTTCCGCTGGAGGGATCGCGAAGGGGGGAACAAGTATCCTCATAAGCTGACTTAACAATGGTACAGGTATTAGTGCACAAGTTTATATCAATTAAGAGGATGAACACAACTCACTGATACCTTTTATGATGAATTGATAGTGGAAAATTGAAAGTATTTTGAGGATTACCGAGGTAGCATTTGTAACTTTCTTCAATAATCTGTTGTGTACTTCATATTTTCTACTGATCACTGACTAAAACCACATACTAAAATATTTTTTTAACGTTTCGGCCCGCCCATCATCCTTCTTCAAAGTACAAAGTAGAAAAAACTGAATTTTGAAATTGTAATGTTGTGAACAAATTATTACAGCGATATCAAATATTTGTTGTGAGTAAGAATTTTTCAATACTCTTTTCCTCTTAATGGATATTGATACATTTTTTCTCTTGAAGATGAATGCATGTACACTCGAAAGCTAGTAATTGAATAATAAGAGCACACTTGGTAGCGCCAACGTCCCAACTATACATCAAAATTAAATATTTTTATATTTTATACCTTGTGAAAGGTGACCGCGACAGGCGAAACGTTAACGCTATTTCGCTATTTTTTTGGAAGAATAGAATTTCCAGCTCTTCAGGTTCTGGACATGTATACGCTATGCCACTCCAAAAAAGCCAATTGTGCAGTGAAGCTCCACCATTCTTCACTTGGTCTCATTTGGAATGTGGGAGACAATGCAAACCGTTACGCAAAATTTACTATGGATAATTTTTCCCTTTTTTCCAGGTCGCATAGAGAAAATTTCAAATCAAAACAATTATTCATTATTAGGGTCGACGGCCTGCGTAGACAAAAGATAATTTAATCATTAAATCTTGTCCGAGGTTGAATTGACATATAGAGATCATAGGCGTGCGTCGTTTTCTTCTTAATAGATTGAAAGGTGATTTGGTAAAGTTTAGAATTAAGATGACAAGTATAAAAATATCAAGACGATCATTCCTACAGCTGGTCAGTAAAGTGGTTAAAATAATGAGTTAATTTTTAAGGTAACAAAAATGCTACTGTATGAGTTTTATAACGCAGCGCCTCCTCGCGATTAATTAGTGGTTGGAGCGAAAGCGATTCACACAGATTGATGGCGTAAGCGAGAGCGTATCTTACAAGGCATCTGTTTTTCTGGACCTTTATTTCAGAATTATTAATGTTCAATATTTTCGATGGAACCACCTGCGTCGATATGCTTGGTCTTATTTTGGTTTTTGAATTAATATTTATATAAAGAAAAAATCCATCCTGATATTTAAAATTTTTAATTTCTACTGTGTTTTCAGTACTTACATGATTTATATGGTAGATGGTCTGACTTGATGGAACCCTCCCATCACACTGTGCAATTTTTTGGCACGATTTCAAAAATAATAGTTTTTTTGCGATGCGTTTCACTTTAATTAGACGATATATTAGAAATTAAAAGGAGACGCTTTCAAAAAAACGACTTTTCATGATTATGAAATACGCACACTTTTATGTTAATTCATGTCATTACCCTGCCCGTTGCCCAAGCTTAGGTTTAAATTTTAATGGGATAAAAGGGCGCAGAACCGAAAAATATTCTATAACGTTTTTGCTTGAATTCGTACCGAAATTGCTGTATATTCAAATACAGCGGAATGTGTATATTATGTACTGTATACCGCTACAGTATAGCGACGTTTTCTTTATCATAATATTACATCATTGTAATTTAAGGTTATGTGGCTTCAATTAACGGCCAACACGAGTGTCACGCTAAAAGTTTTTAGATACAGCAAAATGCAAGGTTTTTTCAAAAAACTTTAATCTGTTTTTTCAACATATTCTCCCCCTACCTCAATACATTTACGTCTTCGGTAAAACCACTTGTCAAATTCTTGTGTCCAATGTTCTTTTGAAAGGTTGCCGATTTCCTCCTCAAATGCAGCGATTGCCTCTTCATCGGTGGAAAAATGGCGAAAATGGTGCTCAAACTTGTTCAAACTTGTATAGATTAGGAATATCTAAAGACTTTAAGCGTGACCCTCGTATATACTATATAGTATAAGATGAATGATTATTCGATCTGTTTATTTTGGTGAGTGAAGACACCAAAATCAATTGTGGAACATAAGTATTTCTCAACGAACCTTTAGTACATTCAATTGCTCCTACTAGTATTAACAACTAACATATTTTTTCAGCACTTCACTGCTTTTGTCCAGTGAGCTGGGATACCAGGTTCGGAGCACAAATCGTATGATTCCGGAAAATACGTTAGAGAAGTAGAAAAACCGAACCATCACAATAGTACCACGTTGAATCCAGTTAAATTCAGTCGGAATTGATGGCTAGGCACATGTTCATTAAGAGCATATGGCCGATGACACCGCTTGCTCGTCGTTTGTTTTGCTACGCTCCGGCTAACAGGATTTCTGCTAGTTGCGAGATCGTTTGTCCAATAAAACAGGGAGTATGATATATTTCACAATTTTATTAATTTGATAAATTCAGCTTTGATGGATCAAGTTGTTTTTAATTTCGGTTTGGGCAAAGCTTGAATGTTCATCATGGTTCTTCGTCGAAAAATCGTTTAAGTTAGTTCATTATAATTTCAACAGGTGAAACATAGGAAAGGGAGATTAAAACACAACTCAAAAATCCAGGAATATGTTTGATATGTATGGGACTCGTGTCTCTGGCATTGCGTACTCATGCCATAGCCGTTATACCACCGCACCTCGGTGATATAGACGGTCTAAGGCTGATGCTAAAAGATGTATCTCCGTAGTACAATGTCGCGTGATTACAACAAAAGTTGTAGCACTGTGGCGTCATTTATCTTGTCCACTTTATTTCATATTTTCTCATCGGTTTGCTACTAGTTACTCCTCATTTGATTGATATACAAAACATT
Organism: Bruchidius siliquastri; assembly: GCA_949316355.1. NCBI lineage: Eukaryota > Metazoa > Arthropoda > Insecta > Coleoptera > Chrysomelidae > Bruchidius > Bruchidius siliquastri. The sequence goes on along the minus strand of OX438533.1, from coordinate 35,354,040 downwards.
CTCTGGGTCTGAAGTTTGAACAAGCAATGTGAGCGTATCAATCCTAAAACAAACGTAAGCTGAGGATGCGATAAGAATCAGTATTTCTATTCGCGCCTTGTGCTATTTATAATGTGTCTAAACTTAAATATAAGTAAATATGTGTAGGAAACGTTGTGAGTAGCGATAATTTTTTTTTTATATGGAACCGGTCGATTTATCCGCCCGGGTAGCTCAGTCGGTAGAGCATTGGACTTTTAATCCAAGGGTCCAGGGTTCAAGTCCCTGCTCGGGCGACTTTTTTTGGTGAAATTTATATACAGCTTAGAGAAGAAGAACATGGAGATTAATTACATAGTTAGCAAACTAGGATTGATTACATGCAACGTAGGAGGACTGCATATTTTGTAATGGACAATAGGCTGTGAATACATATACATAAATGTTATTAAAGTCGTATCTTTGCTGGAATGTTTTCTGGTACAATTTTTTATATTCCTTTTAACTATGAAATACTCATGATAAGAATTATCTATAAGTTACCTCCATTTCGAAGAGGAAGAGCATTTATTTGCCCATGTAATAAAATAATTAATTAGAAAAATATACTCGTCAAACAGCACATTCCAAGAAGAATGTATAGATAGGTATTTTGAATGTGAGGTTCATAAAGATTTCATAATGATGTCATCCTGTTTCGAGAAATAAGGACAATTACTTGAGCCTCACTACAGATATCCACAGTATTGAGTAAAATCATTAAAAACAGTAATTTTGGAAGCATCAGCTTTAGTTTTAATATGGTATTTATATAGAAGGCACACTTGAATCTACCGAACATATGTTTAAGGTCGCAGTTCATATATCATAACTAATCAACATTATTGCACTGTATATAGATAAAACAACCAACAACAAGCGAATACACTTCAAATGCAGTCAAAACTAAAATACATGTTTTACACCTAATAGAACCATTCAAGACTACAAAAGTATCCAAGAAAACTTGATTAGCCTTTTTTAAATGAACGGACGTGAAAATAAAATATGGTTAAGTTCATCAAAACCAAATTGATAAACCACGTGTAAGACGTAGTTTGAGCAGTTTGTTGTGTGACTTCATGGTTTTGACCACGTTACACATACAGCGGTATGCTGATCTGCCTGCACAAATTGGTTCAGAGCGCGTATCGAAGGAGAGGGGATAGTCTGTGTTGGAAGGCGTCGAGGCAAAGTCAAGCGCGCTAGTAAGAATAGTGGGCGCATTTTGGCGTCAAAGGCAAGGGAAATTGATTGGTTATCTATGATTTGCTTGGTTAGAGGAATGTAAAATTCCTTAAGATACTCACCTCCACGTTAAGCTGGTGTATGGCCACTTCTGGCCGTAGATGGCGAACCGTCGTCGCCGATGTCTGTGTCTGCCTTCGTCGGCGTCCATCTCAGCGACCGCACGCGGTTCGTCGGCCAGGCCACAACGACGCCTGCGTATGAGGTTTCGGGTGGCGTCGTCCAGCTGGCCCGTTACCGGAAGGCCAGCGAAGGCCTGAAGCCTGCGCAGGCTCGCGTACACGGAGGACTCTGTGCGCAACGCGAACGCTCCGTCCTTTGGCTTATCCAGGTAACCGAACTCGCTGAGGTAGTTTTGCTGGAAGCAAAAATAACATTGTAAATAAATAATTGAGAAATAAACACAGATATAAGAACTACATAGTTTTAACAATCTTCAAACTACCCCTGAAGATGCTAACATAGTTGTCCAAACACGTGTCGAGAGTAAAAATGTGGTTTGGTGAGTGGTAGAACTGTAACGTTTGCAGTCGCTGCGTTAAAGGATCCGGTATATTTTTTCAATTAATTTATTTCCATAAACCAAATACAAATCTTGCCACCTCGAAGGCTGCACCTTATATGAGGTATCGACATATAGGGAATATACAGAATAGTTTGGTTAACCTATTGATTTTGCTCTACTACTAACAAAGCTGCTGCATCTCTCCACGTCCTTCTGTCCGATATTCATACATCGTTTCTAAGATTTGCACTAGCAATTTGAATATGACATCGTGGCCATTACATAGTATTACATATATAACTTGGGAGTTAGGGAGTTGCGACACTCCTTTTTCAGCATGCAGATAAAAAGATTGTGTACTGAACACACAGTTTCACAAATAAAACTCTTTTTATTTCAGTGATGCGTTTCAATTTATATTCCATATAATCCTCGTTGGATTGTCAGATTTGACAAAGACTACCGAGATTACTTGCCAACTGACTAACTAGATCGTATAATGGATACAAAACTAGAACTCTGATATCTAGCATTTATCCTGACTAGCTATTTTTCTATTAAATTATTTTTCTTCCCGTTTTCTATCTTAGGGGAAATATTTTCTGGCGACTGCATTTGTACTAGTGTTGAGGGAAACCCCTACAAAACCTTAACCATCGTCCTTAAAATATTTCATATGATAAACTATTTTATGTCTTAAGATATTCAACGTTTTAAGATATTTTATTTTCGTAAGCTATTTCATTCTTCTTATCTCAATACATTCTATGACTCAAGATATTTCAAGAGTAAGTTAACATGTTAACATATAATACAAATAGATGGAAACTTATAGAGTATCGATAAAAATTGAGTTTAAAAGATCAATCTATTAATTTATTACAATAAAATCAGGGTTTCGCAAATATTTGTGAATCTACTGTTTCCATGAAGTTTAAATCATGTATTTTATTAAAAGTATGAAGTACAGTCATTCTATTTTTTACGCCAACTTTATGATTGGTATCGAGTAAGCGTTTAGCAAAATTTGATCTTCCTGGATGTTTTTGAACGCACTTCTATACCTTATAAATGCTCTAGCTGCTTGACCCCATATAAATAGCATTACAGAAGGCACATGAAATCTTATAAATACCTATCTGGTTCTTTCTCCTCTGCATTTATTAAATATGATTTTAAGTTAGGTGCTGACCTATTAGCTATCAAAAAATTATGATGAAGTTATGTGTTGATCGTGTGAAAAGATTGAAATCGACGGAGCGATTACACATTACGACTACAACAACCGCAAGCCAAAACACCTGAAAACTAAAATAATTAAATACTGAGACATCTTCTGAACGCTATATGAACTAAAGTGTGACTCAATCTCGCTCTATTTTATCGCTAAAAAAAACTGTTCCGCGCTTGACTAGGCTGCAAGCTGTAATCAATAAACTCTTAAGTTCGACTCCCGCATCACAGATGGCAGCAGATATGTAAGCGATCTTGAATTTCAATTGATAGCTACTTCTTACCAAATTACAGAAGGCGATTTCCAATGGAAATTCAATTGGGAGAATGATTTAAAATAAATGATAAGATCAAGAGTCTTGTCCAGCGGAAATAGGAAGTAAAACAAGGTTTGATACTAAAAAATAATAATTAGTACGTATGATGTTGGCACTTCATGTTTTGAACTCTATAACGGATTAACTACAACTAAGCTTTGAAAACTACTGTTATGTCACTGAGATGATTCTTCGTTGGAGATTAAATTATATGCTGTAGGTGTATGTCAGCATAGGTCCGTTCAAACGAATTTTTCAAGAATAATTCTATTATACCTCCATTTTTTGATGGCCTTTTCTGAAATGACATTTCAGCAAGAGCTGTAACGTCAAGCTTCAGTTAATGCTGCCTTTTTTACATCAAAGAAGAAATTAAAAGTAATTATGATAAATAGCAGGAATTCCATCAGTGAGAAATTCCAGAGATTAAGCGGTATATTCAACCCTTTTTCTTGAAAAGAAAGTCATAAATCACAAGAAATAAACAGTTCCTAAATTAATTATGAAAAAAGAACTGGCGTGCAACGTCCTAACAGTATCATGTTTCTAACCAGTGGCGGAACCATCCAGAGATTTGCACACAAAGCTTCACAAATAATCCTCTTTTCCTTCTTCATGTGGTCTAGTGTGTCGGAAAAGTTCCTGAAAAACTTTTATTCATCCTTAAAGTGTATGCTCAGTTGCCAAAGGGCGTAGAAAGCAACGTTTGGAGATGAGTTGAGGTTGCTATCACACCCTTGACTGGGTTACGTATGTACCATCCGTCTGCTCTCTACAGCTAGACCGCCAGGCTATACTGACAATTCTAGGCTAAATACGAAACATGCATGCATGGAGAACAAACACTTAATCAGTTGTCAGCTTCTGATGTGAATGAGCCAAGATAACGGTATATCGTAAATAGTGTTTACGAAGAACAAGGGATGTCAGTGTAAGTTACTTCATCTTTGTTGACAGATGTCAGAAGGGACATCTGTTGCCACTTCAAGGCAGCTCTGGTGTTAGGACGTTTGACTTCGTAAGTTCCGTCTTCATAGAGGACGCCACTTGAAGATGAGTGGATGTTTTATTTATCCACTTTACACAGTACCTGATTGATTTTTTAGGCCCTTTATAACAATGTCCTGCATGGAGTCGTAGAATATATAAGACACCAAGTTGATTTTGAAGCTTTCTTTCATTACTGAAAACTATCACAGACAGCAAGAAGCAGAGACAGTCATTAAAAATAGAAAATTTAATTAGTATTTCCGTATGCCGAACGAATATGCGGACATTATAAAAGAAGATATAGAAATTGATGGGTAAAGTCAAAAATGATTTCTGAATACGGAATGGAAAAATTATTTGATCAAAATTTCAGATCATTATCTCCTTCCAAAATTAGATATCAATGTGAATTGCTCATTATATTCACACACAATATAGCGCTAAGAATACATTAATTTAAGGTACCACAATTTTTTGTTTTCTGAGATCATTTTTAATGAAAATAGAACTTTTTCTTGCAAATCGAAGATTAACCTTTATTCCATGCTTGTACGGAGACTTTCGGTTACAAAACGATAAAATAGATGGTAAAAGTATGTGAAAAAATGACGATATCCATAACTACTAATCAAAAATTAGAAAAGAGCATAGAACTAACTTTTTTCTATGGTTATACAAAAAAATCATTCTTTATCTTCAAAAATGAGCGCTATGAAACTAAAAGCTGTGAACACCTTTAAATCGCTCATTATTCTAGGTTTAGCCCTCTCTCAAGGAAAGACCCACGTCCGTATATTAGACCCCTTCGCCTTTGCTCCAAAAATAAATTAAAATATGTAGATGTGCGAAAAAAGCTTCTTTGCTTGACATGCTTTTAATGCCTTTGTGGGCAATTAATGTAAAACATTACTAACGCTGATTTGCTGCACCTACTTGTATGAGACGCCTGTATTTTATGCACATATATTTTGAGAAATGTTGGAAATATCATAATAAGTGCATAAGTTTTATGCACGTAAATTTTTCATCCACTTGTCGTGTGTCTATATTTATTATTTACAGTACTGATTTATTATTGCGTTCTCGCGACTGGATTCTTACAAGGATCATTGTATAGAGATAAATGGCTTCCAGGCTCAGTTACTCGATGCCAAGAATTTTAAAAATAATTCCCTAAATCTTTATTAGGAGATGAAATACAAGCCTGCATAGAACCACCGAGAGGGGTGGAAGGAGCAGGAAAGGGGGATGGAGGCGGAAGAAACCCCCTGCATTTGAATGAGTGTCTGTACTTTGGAAAAGAATCCGGAAATATAATAGTTCAATCATTCAATGTTCCACACTGTTTTTCTACTTCCTCTTTCTTCCTCCCAGGCCCAGATTTTCTATCGATAGGGCCTGAGCCTGAATATTACTGTTATTTAATATTAGTCAGAAAATAGTTATGTTTTGATTAATCTGATGTTATGTTACTTATTTTCAGTCAATAAATTAAAACTTGACAATTTTGCAAACCAATCAAAATCTATAGAAAAAGGCCTCCAGGTGAATGAGTTAGGGGTGTTGATCAGGAATAACTCAAAACTTGCTAATGCAAGATTTTGTAATACCTTGAAGGTATTACAAAATGATAAGTGATAATAAACCAAATAACTAATGATCTCCTTTGCGTAAAGAATCTAATAATCTTATATGCATTATGCAAAACATCAAAGGTTCATACTGCAGTAATGCGTGAATATATTTATAAATTCTCCAGTTGGAAACTTTCACATTTCTCAATCTGACAAAATTGATTGCATAACTAGTACTTAAAGGTGTAAAACATACACAATCTTCGCTATTCGTGAAAAAACGTATACGCATGCAAACATATTTATCAAATGTCACAGAGCCGGGTCTACTGATTTGAACAATTAATTCACTGTTAGACAGTTCTGAACACCTCTTTTTTTGACTCAGTATCACAAATTTGTATGTAGTAATCGACCCACTCATCTTCCGCCTGCCGGACAGACACTCTACCAATTAAGTCACGTAGACACGTCTCTCAATCGATCTAAGTAGAGATGTTAGAATTTTAGGAAACATCAAAGCATCAATTTTTGCACATAAATATTGTTGAGCAAGGTAAAAATTAGCAAATAAATAGTCCTACGTAATCAATGCACAGTCAAATCGTTAATCGGCGAAAAGGTAATGGATTATTGATTATTTGTAATAAAATCAATTTAAAGATGAAATGCATTACTAAATAATATGACAATTATATTCCGATAATAAAATATACAATAATAGAATAATAGAATTGTTCAACTAACTCTGCTAGAATCATAGCATGTCTAATCATACTACTTGTATTTGAATCTGTTACAATACATTCAAATGCGATGGAACCATCCCTGTATAAATTGATTTTAAGCGCAGGCAAAGTCAACCTTAGGACATTGCACATTGCATAATAACTCCTTGTCTATTTTACATAATGTGGCGGTTTGTGCAAAGAGATAACCAGCCAATGAGTGTGATTAATTTATAATGTTGCGTTGACGTACAGTGTAAACATATATAAACAACGCAGTGCATGTGTGCACAAGGAAGGAACTGATGACAGATTTTTCGTTGTTGAAAAGTTATCTGTGTGGTTGTTTCTTTGGTTCGTTATATTTTGAACTGACCGCTAAATTCGTTGGAATACCTATAAGGTTTCGGATGCCTCAACAAAGTAGAAAGTATGAGGAATTGAACTTTAAGAATATAAGGACATTGATATTTTTCACTGCTTCCAGGAGAACAGTGTCGATTTCAAACAACACCTTAGTAAATGAAACGCAGGTTCGTAGCTAGGACAGAGCAAACGGGGTCCTCGCCAGGGGCACAGACTGCATCTGGAGCAAAATCGTGGACTGAGAGGGCACGCAACGCTTAGTATGGAGGTTCTTGTTGGTCACCAGGTTACTCGGGAGGTTAATGGCCAAAAGGAAACAATTACGTAATTTGTCCTGGGCGTCATAGCTCCTACCTACCATACGGATGGAATCTAATCCAAATGCAATAATACAATATCTCTCCCATTTGGGATCCAAGAACAAATCATAAGGGGACTCAGAGAACTCATGGTCCTTCTGTAGGTATAGAGAACATTAATTAAATCCTATCTTGAACTTAGAGACTTTCACTCATTTTACTCTATGTACTCTTTCCCCAACGTCTTCACTGCTTACTGTTTTTGATCTTCCCCCTTTAGACAAATATTTTGGTCCCGTTATATGGACTTTATTCCATTTAAAGTCATCACACTGCATTTCATCCAAAAACAAATCATAACGAAAGCTGGAAAAACACTTATGGTCTATTTATATTCTTTTTGAGGACCGAGAATTAGTAGAACTGTGTTGATCAGCTTTAGAATGAATGTTGCGATTAGATTGGTTTTAACGGTTCCCGTAGTTTTTGATTATGGACAATCAAGGCAAAGTTCCACGTCATTGCCAGTATATAAGACTTGAATAAATCATTTGCATGTCAGTTTCTATTCAAAATTCTTCTTCTATGTACAACTATAACATAGTAAAGTGTACAGGGAGATCCGTTAGTTACGTGAGGCGCTTTTGACGATTTTCTGAACACCCCCTCTTTCTCATTTTTCAAAATTTGTAATTTTAGTGTGTGTTGGATTTCTTCAAACAACAAAATCAGAATCATTATTTTCAATTGAGACTAGTAAAGACTAGTTTTTAAGATTGCTTAGATCGTAGTCTAAGATAATAGTAATAAAATTAAACAACCCCCTCCCCCCTGAACCCTCACGTAATCAATGGCCGCCCCTTGAGCAAAATATACCTTTGTACAGTTTTTCTCCGATGCACCCATTTGTGCATATGAATTACAGCTCGAAGACTCTGGTTGAGTTTCATGTTATATTTTATTCAATATGATCTTGACTATTGTAGTGCATTCACATCGAGTTCAATACCGATGCTATTCAAAGTCTACAAATATACATTCTTCAATTTTTATGTACTTGGAAAATGCTGCCGAGGCAGCTGAAACGTCAAAAGCTCGCTCAATGATCAAATTTGGTTTGTGACAGTGATTTTCTTTCGAGTTTTGTTGATCACTTGAATTAACCCCTTTTCCTTCTTCCTCTCCTGGATAACAGGCTGACTTACAAACAGGCGAAATTCTCATGAAAGCTTTTAAATTATTTCCAGTTGGCTACACTGATTTTAGCGATCACCAAAACTATCCCAGGAATGATTTGCGTTCGACTAGGTGCAACCTACGACGACAACTTGTACACATAAATCCTGAGCGAAAGTCCATTTTCGGCATATTTTTTTTCAGCTGAGCGTAACGTGTTAGTAAAAGCGACACGAGACGAGAATGTATCTTCGGGTTGATAAGCATCTCTGCAACCGGTGTGTCATTTACATGGTTGTCCCACGCTCGGGGACAGTGTAAGCATATCCGCAGCTCGGTCTGGCGACTAGAGTCAGATCGCTATCTCAGATGCAGTTTGTAGGTGTTTGGGAGCATGTGGCGCAGGCGAGTGCAGGGAATTTTTAGCGCGTGGCGCCCAAACAAAACTGCGAGAATTTCCGGCCCGGCGTGACCAGTGGAGTGTCTCGAAATTATATTTAGGATCAGTGACATCGAATAATATATTTATAGGTTGAATCACCGCGCTCAAAGCCTACTATGTCCATAGAATTTTCTACTGGACGGCAATTGAAACCACATACGATTAAATAAAACATATTTACTAACTTTACACTATATAAGTTTTGAAATATCCTCCAGTGGTAGCAGAGTAATACTGAAACTACGTATCCACATAAAAATGCGCGATACATCTCTGCTTACCTTTTAAGCTGTACTGAACGATCTCATTAGATATATACATATAATCTCTCGGCTTTTGTCAGGTTGCCACGTGTAGTCTAATATCACAATTTGTGCTGCTTCTGTTTTAATTATTGTTGATACAACACATTACAGGATTATACCTGAACAAGGCTAGTAAATAGCGTCAAGTAGGTTGATTCTGTATTTTATGTGCAGAGATATCAGTTCCATAAATATTATCATCGGCTTTCAGATCTGTTAATCCAGTTGAAATAAGTTTTGGGAATCCTCGATATTTTGATTTTTTTTCTGGGCTATAAAAGATTTAAGGTCTTCCAATATTTTCATTGAAATTAATTTTTCCAAAATAACATTGCGCAAACAGTAAAACGTCAACCTACCTGACACATTTTTTAATGGACGTATTCGGGTTCAGTGCCCTCAAATATATAAGTATACCGAGTTTTGTTCATTTGGACTTGTTTGACCTTAGCACTGACCAATGAAATCGCAGCATGCAACGTGTTTGCAAGCCTCCATCTCACTCTATGGTCGAACAGTTCCTTGTCAAACATTTGACACTTTATCAGCGACGAGTTTTATTTTTCAAATCAACCATTTTATATAGTTGAAAAAATTAATAACGAAAAAAGATGTGACAGTCATTCTTTACCATCTTAATACCCTAGTACCAATATTTAATGGAAATTTGAATGGTACATTACGATTTATAGAACAGGGGAGCCAAAAATTACCCAGACTAGACGGAAAATGGAGAATTGAATGCATGAAAAGTACCGAGTTAATCTACTTGACTCCATTTTATCTACTAGATGCCTTGAAAAGCTACAGTATGCGACAGTTTTCCCTCCTCGACACGTCATATACTCTTTGATACCTGCCTGCACGTTTTCCTCGTCTACCGACATATCGCGCCGTACATCTATTAGATCTGTCCTCCCATGAATCGTCTAATTGAGTCGTATTCATACTTTCATCGTAGGGTCATTTCATTAGCAATATATGTATGCATCCACGTATCTCTATCGACAGGTCAACAACTCTTGCCTTCGCAGTCATGCCATGTCAACTCCACAGACCTCACAATTACGCTAGAATTCGACGAGGTCAACATTGGACTGCCAACAGCTACTTGTTGATAGCTCTATCAGTAACAATAAAGAAGTCAGCTGGGAAAAAAACAAGCTAGTTCTCATACGAAAACAGCTGAACGGTTAGCAAAAAGGTCTAATGAGCAACGCTCAAACCTTGTTCCTAAATGTTACTGAGGCAGATGATTAGATTTATATTTTTTGAGGGGTCATAAAATAGTGGTGGGGGGTTGGGGATAATCCAAGTCGTGCATGAAATACAAGGGGGCTAATTTGTTTTGCTTGACCTAGAAATCAAAACAACTAATGCAAATTAATTGAATAAGAATCATAAATGACAATGAAATTGTATTTTCGTTTCCTTCTAGTTTGTGCAGTTCTATGGCCTGTTCGCGAGTATTTTGTAGTAGGCAACCGCACTCGTTTAGATGTTTAATTGTGGTAATAGCCCTAAGAAAGCAAAAAGAGGGTATTTCGCTGGTATGGTTTATATACCATGAGACGTTTGTCCGATATGTCGCCAGACGAGCAGACGGATCTAGAAGTCTTAGATTTAATTGCTAGATTCGATGTTTGTATGTGTATACATGCGTTCCTGTTATTTTCTTGTTTCTTTTAGGGTCGCTAAAATGTGCAGACGTGTAATGAGGTCATTACAATGTAAATGTATGTCTGTTTAATGCAACGACACCGCTGAAAGACTGTTGCTTTTTGCGATCAGTACAGTGGCATTTCTTATTGTGCTAATGAGGCGCAAGATTATGGAGAGGAACTATGATTAATGGTCCTTTGATTGTGCATAAACAAGGGGTTATGTCTCAGAAAGGAGTTGTAGGCTGCAACGCTTTTCGATGCGTATATGTTGAATGAGATTAATTTATTACTATTTATTAAACTTTAATTTTTGTAGGCACATCAAATGAGCAAGCGATGGAGAAAGATGAAAATGTAATGCCAATATCCTATCAGCAAGCTCCAATTTATATCACCAGTTTAGATATAATGTTTGCAAGGATTGATTGAGGAATTGAAAAAATGGTTACCAAGCAAATATACTCCGCCTTAAACAGGAATGCTGGAAACATGTGAAATGAAGTTTGAACATTTTTCAAAGTGCTTCAATAACAAAGACAATTTTTCACAATGCTCAAAAGCCATTTCAAAAAACATACAAAATTACCTGGCATGAGATGTGATACAGTCATGCAATAAAGAGAATCTGGGTTGTACTGAAAAAAAGTTAATCCACATCTTCAGTATTGAAAAAACTATACCTGAGTATACGTGGCTCAATATGTGGTTTTTCAGTCCCTAAAAGGTTTGTATCAGCCTAAACACCCTGTACGTGGAATTAAGCAAAACAGCAATAGTGATCCTCTTAAAATAACAACTCTATTCAGCTATTCCGCGATGTTCTCCCCACTGATTATTCGCTTGTTATCTCTGGCGTCAGGCAGCAGGCTATGGCAGGCTTCAATTGGGCAACAATAGGCAAATGTGCCGCCAACTGCGATCACTTAATATAATATATTATAATCGACGACTGTGCTTAAGCTTCTCAAGGGATCTTCCACAAATTACGAGCAAGCATCAAAATTGCTGTTAAGAAAAATAAATGGCGTAAAGTAGGTTGACTGTATACCTCCCACGCAATAGCATCACTTAACAAATAAAGAATTGAATCGGATTTTGAAACTGTTAATCTTTTGAATTTCGATAAAAAAAATACTGAGAGACCTTAAGTGATATGATTTACAAAAATCTCAAAATTTTCAATATTTACAAAACTTACTTCAACTGGGTCAATAGTTCTGTAACCAAATAAGAATACTTAGTAAACTACACTGTACGTAAAATTTTGGTCAACCCATTTGACACTGTTTCGTAAAGGCTAAATATAATTTTTGTAATAATTCATTATCCTTGTTCAGGTAGAATGCAGTAATGTGCATGTAGTACCAGTTGTTGAAATATAAGGAGGACAACCTAGAGTATTAGACTGAAGGTGGAAATCTGACAAAAGTTGATAGCCACTATATTAATAGACCTCTAATGCGACCGTTCGTCAGTATCACTTAAACAGTTGGAATGTTATCGCGTGTTTCTATATAGATACGTAACTCAAGTATTGCTCTGCTGCCACCGCATTGAAATATTAAAAATTACGAAAGTCAACGTTTTATAGATTTCTACCAAAATCTAATATTATTTGACACTTTGATTTAACACAACATTGCGTTCAACCTGTGCGAGCATTTGCTTTTGTTTTGGCGGTCTAAAAGAATATTGAGTAAATAAAATACTATTCCTTCCAAATTTCTTGATTAGTTTTCATTCTATTTGTGAGGAGAAGAAGATATCTGATCGCCATAGGTAGTAATTTCTTGAAGGCAGCCAGTATATCCTCGAAAAAGTACATTACCTTTAACTGTTCTCCAGATATGACTTGAATATGTCTTCGTTTATCTATGGTAGGAAATCATCATCATGCCGTTGCACGTATCGGTGTTTTATTTGCTCCTTCCAAGATACAGTTAGGCATTAAAGGAATTCGATTTAATAACTTATATATCGGATCGTCGGTATTATTACCAGATAACGTGAGCGTGAGCTGTATACATCTCGATGTTAAAAAATAACGAGCTTAATACAATTTGATTAGACAGGTCGTAGAGGTCAGACGTAATGACGAGGTTGGGTCCACAGTACCAACAGAAAAGAATAAACGTAACGAGATCGTATTATTTGATCTCGAATAGACCTGGAAAGGTATATTTAATAAACCTGTGATTATACCACAGACCAAACATCTGCTTTCTATCTGATCGGTACGAGGTGATTTGAAATTCATCGGCATCCAGATGGATGGTGGTACAATGGACATACATAGTGGTATCTGACAGGTATTGCAATGGGCAAAAGTGCATATTATAGTTTGAAAAAACTAAAAAGTTCGCTTTTATAGTTAATCAAACTAAAAAGTAAAAAAAATTTCTTAATATAAGAATAAAATGATTAAGATTAAAATTAATGCCATTGCGATAAATGCTTGGGGTGATTTGTACTAAATTGTTGCACTAACTCTGCATTTTGAAATAGAACTAGTAAGAAATTATAAAAGTTGATGTCGAGCACTTCATTAATAATTATATTCTTCTATTAAGGATTACTTTTTACTTTTTAGTTCAATTAACTATAACAGCGTGTTTTTTTTAGTGTTTTTATACTATAATTTATTTTTAATTTTATCAGTAGAGGGTTATTTGTGTTCCCACTGTGCGCTTGATCCAGATAACTACGAGGGTTACGCTGAAAGTTTTTAGATACATAAAAACTACAAGGTTTTTTTCAAAACTTCATTCTGTTTTTTCAACATATTATCCCCTACATAAATAAATTTAAGTATTCGGTAAAACCACTTGTCAAATTCTTGTGACTAACGTTCTTTTGAAAGGTTGCTAATTTCCTCCTCAAATGCAGCGATTGCCTTGTCATCGGTGGAAAAATGGCGACCTCTTATCTTATCTTTGATCTTAGGGAATAAGAAGAAGTCGCATGGAGCTAGGTCTGAAGAATAAAGTGGGTGAGGCAACAGTTTGACACCCTGTTCATTAGCAAAAAAATCGAGTGTTCTAGCAGCGCTGTGGGCGGGTGTGTTGTCATGGTGCCAATGAATACCCCGCAGACCAGTCTTTGGACGGCTATTGCATAGTTCTTGGAAGACTACAGGAACACATTTGGTTATATACCATTCAGAAGTAGCTTTCCTTTGATTTTCCAAGGCTACCATTGTGATGTATCCACTTTTTTAGGTTACGATACTAAAAGTGTTTTTACCAAGCCCATTATCAAATGTTTCAAGCATAAACTTATCTCAATCAACTCTTGCTACTTTTTATTCACTGGTCAACAAATGTGGCACCCATCTGGAACTACCGCTTGTTTAGGCGATGGTGATCATGAACGATTGTTCGGACCACTTCCGATCCAATCCCCAGAGAAGCCTCGATCTCGGTGTAGGTTATATGTCGATCTTTTTTTTACCATATTTTTCACAGCTTCTACAGTTTCCGGAGTAACAGCCGTGGGTGGTTGACCTGTGCGAGGTTCATCATCGAGACCCGGCCCCTTTTAAACTCAGCAAACCAATAAAAAACTGTAGCCCTAGAAGGAGCAGAGTCCCTAAAGCAACTCACTAAACTTTCGTGACATTCCGCTTGTTTCAGTCCCTTTTCATAGTCATACAAAATCATAACCGGTTCCATTTTCACATTAAAATCAACACTTAGATGCAATCGAGACCATGGCAAGGCAACTACTGAACGATTTAAATGCTGCCTTTGCGTGTAAGCACTTACAACTTTAGACAAAATAGCTGCGTGCTCAAACTTGTTTAAACTTGTATAGATTAGGAATATCTAAAGACTTTCAGCGTGACCCTCGTATCTCGTAACTATCTATGGGAAGGTAAATATTCAACCTATATTTGCAGCTTCATTTTGATCATACCCTGTATATGTACTAGTTTGTTTGCAACACTCCAGACAAGACGATCAAGATAGTGTTCACGGTGCAGCGACCTCTTTCTATTTCGTTTTTTGCCAGGCAATTTTCGGAATGCTTAAATATATGCAATGTAGGCGACTCTCAGTAGAGTGTGCATTTTTCCTTGATGCAATTGGTGAGGCAACTGTAACTATTTACACACAGCAGCTCCTGTAGTTCAATGGCCAACAGTTTATTTTGAGAATCTTCTAAACTGCATACCAACATATGCAAGCAGTATTCCAAATATGGTCTCAGATAAGCTATTTAGACCAGTAGCAGGTTTCGTTGAATATAATTTTACAGAGCGAAAGCTTTTAGGGCATCAACTTACCAACACTACAGACATGCGAGGACATCTTTTTGTTGATGCTAACCCTTAGAAGCTTGATGGAAGCTAATTTGAATATTGTGCTTCCCTCCATCTCCACAGTTGACAGACCAGCATGTGATTATCTTATCAGGGTAGTTGTCTGAATCTTTTGCGCGTAGAACTGAACTCTCTTTGTAGATCCCCATTGAACAATTTTTTCGCCGTCTTCGTGTATTTGCAAAGCATTTTGTTGCCAACGTAAAGTCTCTAGTGATGGTAGTGGTTAACCTGGTTCCATGCAGGATTCAAGGGTCTCGCCATCTGCGGTGCTCTAAGCTGGATTAGATGTTCTTTCCAATCGTTGACGTACGACAAGACAAGCATTAGAGGCATGAGAGATCACTGGTGAACTTCAACGCTGTTGGTAAATACATCAGCAATGTATCTATCTGCCACCACGAATAAGGATCGGTAACTGAGAAGATTATACAATCGTTGTTTGGAGTTCACTTCACGATTGACAACTAGGTGAACCGTTAACCTGAAGACGATTGAAGATAGAACTAGAAGTCCCTCATGCTACATCATTTCATCAAGTCTTCAATATATCGAGTGCGACGACTAGATACTTTTCATGAAGTTATATTGCAAAATTGAATACTTCCTACTTGGCCAATTTACAGCCCAAAAACCAAATCCACAAATAAATCAAATAAACAATATGCAACATATGTACATAGGTGAGCTGAAATACAAATATAAAAACATCTAACTTACCGGAAGAACAAAAAGCCAATAGACAATGTCCTTACTAAACCCAACACTATTTTCTTTACTTCTTCAACGTTCTCATCAGTTGTTGACGTGCTGGGGCGTCCAGAGTGAGGTTCGTCATTGGTGTCTTCTCGGAATAGTTTATACCACTTAAAGTAGACTCACCGTATGCCACTTTCAACATTTTAAGTGTTTTGGAGCACTTTGATCCATCTTTTTCGACAGCAGAAAATCGTGGAGCACGCAAAACACTTCTAACCTTTATGTCTCTCACAAACAAACTAAACATGCTACATAGCTGAAATTTGGAACATATGTTCGAGACGAGTGTACCAACATAACCATATACAAGATCGAACGGATGTAGCCCGCTACATTTGAAAATTCACCTTACTTTTTGATCACACCTCGTACATAAAGTCTGAAATTCAGATAAAAAGATTGTGTAATTAACACATAGTTTCACAAATAAAACTCTATTTGTGAAACTGTCTGTTAATTACACAATCTTTTATTCTGCATGATGGAAGAGGTTCACCAAGTAGGAGCATCTACAATCTACATGCTTAAAGTCTCTAAGGTCATTTACATACAGTATGAATAGTAGCGGCCTAGTACAAGTCCCTGTGGTGTTCCAAGGATGTAACTAAATTTATCTGAAAATTTTCCATCAATTTCCATGATGAATTGACCGCTCAGTTATATAAGAGATTAGCCACTCAATTACCATACTTCGAATGGTGAGTCAGATTCTAAAATTTGCCACAGACCAAAATAAAAGCACGGATTGTCATGGTGCAACAAGGCGTCACAACGAAAAAAAAACAAGACAAGTGGTGTCAGATAATCGAGTAGGCCAAGCGATGCATCAACGAAAGTTTTTTGCTGTGACTTTTATTTTCGGCCTTAATTACTGAAGATGGAGTGCACCCATTAAAGATTAGCTGTCAGATAATGAGATTTAACGAACAAAACCACGAAAGCTACTGTGCGGAGGCTGTTAGGCTCTAGATATTCAGAGGCAGTTCAAGTTAACGGTGTATTGCAGCTTTTTTAATGACGCCATTTGCCGAATTCGGTAGGGTATCTTCCATTGTATGCCAAACTTAGGGCATTGTCCAGCAATGTATTTTGCTTTCATGACAATCGAATGAGGATTTGAAGTGAAATGCATCGAACATTCAAGTTCGTAAGTCGGATGCATCTAAAAACTTCGATCTATATCTAATTTCTCTCTCATTTCTGTGTTTTGAAGACAAATCTGTTAACAATGATTTATGCCCAACAAGTAGGGAGAATCGTTGGGTAACAAAAATTTAGAGATGACAGAACGTCTTTTACCAGTTCCAAAAAAAAAATCAGATCTAACTTGTAATGATTCGAATATGTATGTACTATGTTCGTAAGCAGATGTATCGTGAAAAATTCTACAGCTATTTGAAGCATGATGGCAAATAATGTGTAATTTATTGTTTATGTCTAACAAGTACGGAGAGTTAATAGGGTTCATGTTTTATAGATGATAGAATGTCGTTTATCAACGCGAATAATTTTTCTCTCCTTCTCCGTTCCCCAACCTCCAATTTACATTTTTTTCAACCCCCCCCACCTCCAAGATTTCTTTCGGAAAATGATCAGGGGCCTCAAAAACGTCCAATAACGAAAATTACTCATTTCTCAATTTTTTTTTGTTTTTTCACGATGACTCCTTGCCATAGTAGTAATTTATCATAAATATTCTTTCAAAATCCGATTGGTACTTTCCGTGTTATTGAGGGAGTAAGAATTACCGGACAGAATACAGACAGACAGACCGATGGAAATGAACGTCATCGTCTTTACTGATATGTATGCCATAAAACATAAAAAAAATGTAATTTTGAATATATTCGCGATTACAATACTTCTCTCGCCTATTGACCATGGAAGTGGACATTAATAAATTTCCATTACCACACTTCTGATGAATTATTGTGAAATAGGATATCACCAACCGAGCAAAAATGAATCATCAGCTATGTGATTTTTTCGATATATCAGTAACACGACAAAAACCCATGGAAGGAATCTCATCATTATCACTAATAATACATGCATACAAATATTTATAACGTATCAAAATACACATAAAAGGGATTGCAACATGCAAGGCGTAACATGAATCACTAAATTCTCAGTACAAAGCGGCTTATCAAACACAAATCCTCATCAAAAATATTTTTGTATTCATTTATTACTTGATAAGTGATTTCATTGAACGTCCAAAAAATTAATTAAAGCTCAAACGGGTGTCCAGCTGTCTGATAAAACTATGACGTTGCATGCATGTATCACCTAATTGAAAACAGGGAGATCATTTCTATAAATGGGTAGTTATCACAAAAGAAAAAAAATCATTTTATTATGTACTCACGTACATGTAATTATATAGTTGCATTGCAATCGAAAAAAGCATATCAATTCCTAAAACTATATCAAATCCACTTCTCTGAAGCGATTTCAAAAAATAAGTCTGTAAAGATAGTTTTCGTAAAATTTGAATATGATGGAAACGTAGAGTTCAAATCGATGGATAAAATAAAAAGAATAAGGATTTCTAAGAAAGCCTTGTAATTAATTTTATCTTTATTCCTATGATATTTAATACCTTCAATAAAAAGTGCATACATAGAGTAAAAAATATCAAAGAATAATATCCAATCATTTATGTTTGATGACTTTTTCAGGTATTATATTCATTAGATTTGAGAAAAGTATTCCGAACTTGTGCCTGATAATGAGCCGTAATTTGATCAATATTTGAACATGAATTTTTAAATTTTAATATATTTTTTTGTGTACCCAAAAATGACAGGGAATTCAAAAACAATCGCGACTTCAACACCACTACAAAAATCTTGAAAATGAATAATTTTGTAGTCATCGCATTTTGAACTGCATAACATGACTCTGAACTGAAAGTTTATGTGCTTCCCAGTAAAATTACTTCGGTTATGTTCAAATCAAATGTTTTACCACTTTCATTTGTTGGCTAATCTAGGTATTTTTTCCTGTCAGGCTTTGAACCAATAAGAATTGTGTAATTTAATCACATGATTCCACAAGTAAAATATCGTTCTGTCTGACGCGATTCAAATTAATCATCGAATCATCGTTATGGTGTCAAAATTGACTGCTTACAAAGGTTAGCTAAGCTACCTGTCAACTAGCTAAGTCTTATCATAAATATAAAATAAGAGTTGCTCCTTGAAAGGGCAACAGATGTCCCTTATGACATCTGTCAACAAGGGTGAACTGATTTACAGCGACATCCCTTGTTCTTCGTAAACACTTTTCGATGTACCGTTATCTCGGCACATTCACATCAGAAGCTGACAACTGATATTAATTGTATGCTCTCCACTATGCCGCTTCAAGGCAGTTCAGGTGTTAGGACCTTTGACTTCGGAAGTTGCCAATGGGCGTCCTCATAGAGGGCGACACTTGGAGATGAGTTGATGTTGCTATCACACCCTTGACTGGGTTACGTATATAACACCCAATTGCTCTCTACAGTTAGACCGCTAGGCTAATGACGAAACATGCATGTATATTCATGATAGGATTCAGCTAATTGACAAATAACCTTCGTAAACAGTCTGACGATCATTTGAATATTAAATTTGATGGAATTTGTAAATAAACTATTCTGATAATATGAGATGATAACGAGGTGAGAATTTGTTCAAGTGTGCAAGTTTGTGGAACAAAGAGATTATTTTCAGACGCATACGCATTCAACGATGCATCTGCTAGTAGTTTTATTTTAAAATTAGCGGAAGAATTATAAAGTGTGTTATTCATCGTGCAGCCGAAGTATCTCAATTTTGTGGTAATGAGGCAAAGCAAGCTGTACGTTAATTTCTAAAAATAAGAGATGTGAAGTGTGGTTGATACATAGATACATTTGATTAAAATTACCCAGAAGTTTATAATATTTGATGGAAGCTACGAGAAAATTAGAAATATGTGCACTACAAATCATCTATAATTGTAGAATATAATGGATAAATTCATTGTTTATTTATCAGTGAAATTGATTTTGTTCATTTAAATTTTGAAATTATTGTACAAAATAGTAGATTGATTCAATATTATTGTGGCGTAATTCCAAAAGTATATACCTACTGAAAAGACATTTCTTGGAGGAAGTCGCATGCTGATCTGCCAGCCGAGGAGATGGAGGAATACCGGAATAACTTGAATTATCTTTCGTCAAGCTTATGGGAATTAACATCAATAATATATCATGTGATGCCATCGTGTTGCTGGTCTTGCAAAGTCAGCGTCTCAGCGACTGCTACTTTACAAGGTCCAGATCCAGACCATCGCTGAAGTACTGCTCGTATGCGCACCGGAGTATTTCCAAAGGTTTCTAGAAACGAGTAATATGTCCAGTGGATGCGCCTCACCTCACAAAGGACCTCCACAGTCTAGAGCATAGATGAAGGGTGTCTATTCTGTCTATTCTATAGAAACTATCATGGCAGATGTTCAACCGAGTTGTCTCGCATAATAACAAAACGAGTCCCCAGTACAGCAGACACTAGAGGAGCCCAACGGTGAAATAGTGCTACTGAGGAGTATGTTTCCAGATGGTTACAATCTATAGTATTTTAAGGTCAGTGTGAATAGATATCCATCCTCCCGCATCAATTAAAGAAACTGAAAAAAGTGGAATCAACTACTTTATTGAGAGGATGTATTTGGGAGAGAAAATAAATAGGAAGTGAAGATACATATATCAAGGTTGAGGATAAATCAACATTGTTCTGCTAATCATTACGCCGCAAATTCATCGATTAAAAAAAGCTCCATCACTTCTAATTGGCCCTCATTATTTCCTACGCTAAATTTTGACAAAATCGATGCATCAGTTACTGAGGTTACGCGGTAACAAAGATAGATTTCGGAAACTTTAA
Source organism: Bruchidius siliquastri (assembly GCA_949316355.1). NCBI lineage: Eukaryota > Metazoa > Arthropoda > Insecta > Coleoptera > Chrysomelidae > Bruchidius > Bruchidius siliquastri. The sequence continues at coordinate 35,333,176 of OX438533.1, read as the reverse complement.
AAGCTCCATTCTGACACGTTCGGAAATGGAGTTTGCCTCAAACTTATTGAACTTCCGTCAGAAATATTTTTGACTATGGCCTCAAATGAGCCGGAACTCACAAGACTTTTTTTCAATAAACTCAAAATACTAGTAACTTGAGAAACCAAAAATCGCAGCCAATGCAGCGGTATCCAAAAATGTAACGTAACAATAACAGTAACACTAACGCCGAAAGACAGGCAGACAGAAATGAGATGCACTAATTTTTTTGATGTAGACATCGTAAAACATCAAAAATACGTATTACTTCTAAATACTAAATACTAAGGACGTCTGGCTACAAATTTTGAATTGCAACCAACTAGTATTGTATCTGAATAAGAAAGTCTGCAAGCAAATACTGCTTAAAATGCGTCGTATAATGCGGATGGTAATGCATTCAAAGACGTCTTTTAATGACAATAGCAACTTCTATCCGCGGGTGGAGTTCATTTACATAAAAATAATCATAGAGCTGCTCATTTCCAACTATAATACTTTCAAGCTGTGAGATGCATAACCGTAATCAGCAGGATATGTTCTTATTCTTAGCTGGTGGCTTTGTGGATTCATTTCCCTCATTACGAGGATTTCACGCAATTCATTTTTGAGAATTTTGTTGTTTCGCATTCTAAAACTATTATTACCGAAAGATCACTGATAAATTATATGGAAATGGGAACTGTTGCTGATAGATACAAGCATGTACTTCCACCTCCCACGGCAATGGGCGGGAAAAGTATTGGAATCGCGAAAAAATTCGAAATCCAGATGTAGCGTTGTCTTGATGTTTCACGAAAAGCTATATTACTCATTTCTGGCGTTCTTTTTGTATGTCTGTATTCTTAAGTGTATGCTCTCCACGATGCATCGGACTGCTATAGACATGCATGTCTCGTTTTTAGCCTAGACTCGTCAGTATAGCCTGGCGGTCTAACTCTAGAGAGCAATTGGGTGGTATATACGTAACCCAGTCAAGGGTGTGATAGCAACATCAACCAATCTCCAGGTGTCGCCCTCCATGGGGCCTTTGATGTGAATGAGCTGAGATAACAGTACATCGTGAAAGTGTTTACGAAGAACAAGGGATGTCGCTGTAAATCAGTTCAACCTTGTTGACAGATGTCGTAAGGGACATCTGTTGCCGCGTCAAGGCTATCTAGGTGTTAGGACCTTTGACTTCGTACATAGCCAATTTGCGTCCCCATAGAGGGCGACACTTGGAGACGAGTTGATGTCTGTATTCTGTTCGGTAATCCTAGGTCTAGGCCTTCGCTTTGATCAAATTTTGACACTAAATTACTACTATGTAAAGAAGACAATGCTTTATAATTTTCGAAAATCAGTTCATTGGATTTTTATAATTACAGAATTTCATTCCAAACAATGAAAAAATTTGCCATTTTCAATGCCTGACACGTGTTTCGCTAACTACGTTAGCATCTAACGTAAAATGGTCTTATAACATTACACACATATTGTATGCACCTTACGTAGAAAAAGGCGTGGGAAGTTTTCAATCTACTTATCTCCAGTTTTCATTCCCTGCTTTAAAAACAAAAAAGCGCTGGATTGTATTTAATATTTACATATGCGCGACGTGACAACCCACATACAGCGACAAGCTAACCTACATTTTTCCGAACACAATTCCTACTTTATCAAAATCAAAACAGAGCGACCGATCTGCCTACGTGCTCCAGCACGCGAGCCCATCGTCCGTTTTGTCTGTTCTGTTTGTCCGTCTGTCGACCCCTGCGATATCAGCTGAATTATGCCGAACCTCCGGTCCACGCATTGTTTGGGTCAGTGCACCTTTTGCCGACTTCCTTTTGTGGTGATCTCCTTTCTGGTTCAGGTTTTGGTTACGACGAGAGGCAAGGTTGATCTCTATCTCGAGATACGAGATCTTATTGTCAGGAAAAATTAGCTTGTACAGAAAGTCGGATGTTGTCATTCGGACGAAGCAGATGACACATTGATAAAGAGCGTGTTTCCTACTAGATGAAAGATCGGTCGAGTGCATTCCATACGTAAGAAGGGCAGAAAATATACCCAGCAACTGTGAGCCTGCTCTGCATCATGTCCAAGGTTATTGGGACTGTCAGCTTCTGCAGCACTTGGACAAAACCATCAATGACCGCCAATACCGCTTCCGCGAGCATTTTTCCACATAAGATCTTCTGGCCTATTTTACCCTTATGTGCGATATGAGAAGAACTACTGGGGAGTCTGTTCTCTAATGGTATAAACATTTGTCCTCTCGCTGCGCTACTAGAGCACGATAGGCTTTCCGACTAAAATGTTGTCTTTTACAACACACGCATAAGCGAGGATAGCAGCGTTCATTTTTTCGGATTTGAGATCATCGTTTTTTAGACCCTCTATGATGTCATGAAATTCCATGTCACTTATTTCTTACTATCCGCATTACTGTCAAGCTATCTCTCGGTCTGTCTGTTGATCTGTCTGTTGGACAACTTGGTGGTCTGTCTGTCGCACTCTTTTTTGATGTGTCTTTCGATCTATCTGTCGGTTTCCAGTTTTACTGATGTTCAATAAACATAAGAGATAAGTTGGGAATCTCGATTTTTTACAACTGACCTCAAAATAATGTATAACTTAAGAAACAGAGATTGAATTTCGAATTTGGTAATAATGAATAGTAAAAGTTAATTAATTCAAAATAAATTGAAATAAATTTAATATTATTAATTTATTTAATAATTTGAATAATAAATGAATTTATTATGTATTTTGGGCCTAGAGTTCCTATTGTTGTTTGCCTTTTTAACATACATTTAGTTAATTATACGGAACTCAATCTAAAACCCAGTACTACACTTGACTGAAGTCCCTTTGACCCTCCTTGTTACGCATCTGCTTACTCACAGAAAAATTAATGGTTTCAAGGGATTGTTGGGAGGAGGCAATTAGAATTTCAAATTTAGAAAACAACGGCCGTGCGACTTTCCCCCCACAGATTAACCTAATTAGATAAGTTTAGGACGTTTGAAAAATTGAAATGTTGAATGTATAATGACAGTAATCGTCTTGACAGAAGACAAACACAATGGCACTGAACAGGTCTCGGGCAATAAATGGATATTAGTCCCATGCCTACCACCGAGATATAATCATACCAGTACTCATTTGCATCAGAAACTCCTACACTAATAGTAAGGCGTAGGGACCTATTCTATGACAGATGTGACCTTGTAATATTGTGTACGGTATATATTTCAGCAAAGAGGAGGCAATACGTTGTTACCTACGCCTTACTTCTCGCGCTCCAAACAGAATGACCACGTGACCACTGTGTTCGTGGCGTTGCCTCCGTTCTTTCGCAGATTCTTGTATAGTGGATGCTATAAAAGCCGATAATAATTATCGAATAAATAGGGTTTAATATCATTCACTTGTTTTAGGAGCTACTACTACAGGTTATTGTAGTTTAATTAAATAATAAAAATAAATGATTATTTATTTTAGTATCATAAAAATGGAGTTAAGTCGGTTTTTGGACATTTCGGTTTTAAGGACTGTTGATCCAGTTTTTTAAATATGAGGGATTATGAAACTTTTCGGTTACGTGAAAATTTTTGTCAAAAGTCTTCACCTCTCTCAGGATTTTAATTGCCATCAAAGGATGCAACTTCCTGATTTAACTTTTTTTCATTTGTACTTGGGAAACGGCTGTAGAGGCAGGTTAAACGTTATTAAGATTCGTTCATGTGGCTTTAATCAGGGCAAGTAACATGAATCATGAAAAACCACAGGATATGTTCCACGAGGTTAATTTTTGACGCCAAATCAGGTATGCTGTAGATTGTAACCATCTGCAAAATAACCACTTATGGAAAAGGCTCCTTCGACGGTTAGAAGTTTTACCTGGCGAGGATGCGCCCCTCTAGTGTTTGCTGTGCTGGCGAATCCTGCTGTTATTATGCGAGACAACTCAGTGGAACATTTGCCATGATAATATCTATGAAATAAGGACAAATCAGCTACCCCTTTTAGATATTAGAGATTGTGGAGGTGCTCTGTGAGGTCAGGCGCATCAACTAGACATATTGTTCGTTTCTGGATTGTATATAGAAGTTTCAGGGAGAGCTTGGGAATGGATTCATACAAATGCGAGCAGTACTGTATTCTAAAAAAAGAGAGCTCTATCATTAAACAAGATTTACTAAAAAACGGATACCCAAAGAAGCTAGTGGAAGTAACAATACAGGAGAATATCATCAGTAGAAGAATTAAACACGAAGAATCTCAGCACTTACTCATTCTTCCTTACATCAAAGGAATATCAGATGGAATCAGAAGGTCAGCGATACAAGGTTCAAACAAGATTCTCTAGGAATGCCACCCTCAGAAGTATCCTAACAAAAACTAAGCCCAGGAATGAATGTCAAGAGACAAAGGACTGCATCTGCCAGATACCATGTCAATGTAGTAAAATCTATGTTGGAGAAACAAAAAGGTAACTGAAAGTAAGAATCAAAGAATATCGTCTCAACACCCAGCGAGCAGAGACAGGAAAATCTGGTATAGCTGACCAGGCATGGACGGAGCACCATAAAATAGCTTGGGACGACGCTAAGGTTATTGCCAAAGAACCGCACTGGTGTCGAAGAAAGTTCAATGAGGCGGCATTCATCACCAACAACATCAACGTGTGCAGCAGACCCAGCGTAGACATTGAACCAATATGGCAGCCACTCATAAAAAAGATCAATAGACTACGACTGGACCAGACAACAAACAATGACCGACGAACAGCCACGTCAGCAGACCGGAACACCACTCATCTGGAACCAATCAGAACAGACCACACACAACGACACGTCACCGGACGGAGTATAAATAGACATGAAAGGAACATGTTTGCCAGTTCACCTGAAGACGATTGAAGATAGTAAATCTATCGAAACGTTGTGATACTAAAATTTTTTATAGACAATGGAAGTCCGAAATCAAGCTTTTGAATAATCCAGCATTTCTACAAGTTTCAAACAACACTCTGATCTAAGTCTTGTAGAGTATCAGTAGCTGTTCCGTTGAATCAAAATTACAGGAGTGGGAGAAAACCTAGTAACATGATCCTTCAACTGCTTACAGAACCGGCAGACAGCAACAACTGCCCCCTTGACACCATCAACAATTTGATTACATCAATTGAAATGAATAATTCACTGTAACTTCTCTTCGCAGAAAGCATCGTAAAAACCGATGCAATTCAGAGTAATCAATAGAACGTTTTGTTAAGATATGTACTCACGGAATAAATTTAAATCGCTAGCTTCCAAATAATTCGTCTTTCCCAATTTAAATCGATTTGCCAATCTGTTTATCCACTAAATATTTCAAAGCTCGCTTGGATTGAGCGAATCGAATGAATTTTTTATGAGAGCATCTTGGAGAGAATTTGGTAACGGTGTATACGTGTAGGTATGGGTTTGTCATTCTATTTACATCTGGGACTATTTTATCTGTCTGAGGCTGGTATTCACGTTATGTTGCTGCTTTGCATTCCTGGGAGATTGGATAAAATGTAGGTCAACGTCAGGAATTCAGTTCTATTATATACTCATAGGTGTTTATTATTCAAGCAGAACAAGAATTTTAACGTTGTACTCGTGCGATGTCATCGGGATACTCAGGTTCTGTTGCAAAATGTGATGCAATCACAGTATGACAGTGGAAGAAAATAAAAAATATACTAGTTTAATCGGGAGGATCGAAAGTGGGGAAAGGAGGAGAAACTCCGAATCCCGTGATACTCTGTACTTATTGTTCGGTTGTTCGAACTGATAGAAAAATGTTCCTCTAAAATAATTTTACTTGGACCAATAATATCTTTGAAACTCAACTTAAGCCAAAAAGTAATTCTCATTATTTTTCACTGAGTACTAGTTTTTCAACTACAACTCCCTTCCACTGTACAAATACTCATGAACTGAAACTTCCTTTCCTACTCTGATGATTACCAGACAGATAAACAGACAGAACGACAAAAATTAGTAACACATATACTCAAGAAGTTCATGAAACGAAAAACCTATTGTCCTGAGTTCCAAACATTTCGTAACTAGAATACCTCCTGGGTATTGCAAACATTCAAATTTAAATCAGGAACTATATGCATTGGCAGAATGTTGCTCAAAGTTGCTCTAAAATCAATTGCATCTTGCATAACAAATGATTATTGCTTAGGCATGTTACCGTAATTGTTTAAACAGTTTACATACAAAATGATACTATTAAATTATACAGCGCACATTTTCTCCTCACAGTTGCTAATAATATAGAATTTACTACGTTGCAGCTTTATCAAACACCATACAAAGTACAATATAAACATCTGAAATGTAACTACACAGTGTGTTCTGGAAGCTTTAGCCTTTAATCCATGTTATTGGCATGTATTTACAATAGCTCAGCAATTTTTTTGACTTGGTTACTTCCAGGACATGTTCTTGTTGATGTTAATTGCCAGAAGCATAATGGAACTATTGGTCGTCCTTTGCACACCACGGGTGACAGTCCAGCATCATTAGATCTCTGTTGTTTGAAACTTGTAGACAAGGTGGATTTATCAAAAGTTTGATTTCGGACTTCCATTGTCTATAAAATTTTGAGTATCACGACGTTGAAGATAGAATATCAATCGACGTTGCAGATAGAATATCAATCGAAACGTCGTGATACTCAAAATTTTATAGACAATGGAAGTCCGAAATCAAACTTTTGTCCGACAATCATTTCAATGTTCCCCATTGAACTGGGCAGCATGCTCCTTCAGTTTTTAAAAAGAGCCTCGAATTTCAAATCTTCCTTCTGTACAGGACTAACCTAGGCAGCAGATATTGTTTTTGTGCTGCGCAACACAAGAAATAAGGTCTGTAAATTTCTGCTGGTCCTTAGACAGCATTCGAGCAAATCCGCCACTGAGATCAAAACCGTATCATTCGCGACTAAATTGCTTCACCGATTGCAGAAGACCCAGACTGTTTGTAACGAGAGAAAGAACAATCCAGAATCATTTCAGATATTTTCCATTTATAGTGGTTGGTCGCGAAGAATTTATTTTGTCTCGCAGCTCCCAACACTATCGTAGAGATTTATTCGTATTGTGGTGCTAGTCAGTCGCACACGTTCGGCCTTAGACATGTCTGTTGCGGCAACAATAACAGCGTCATAATTACATTTCTGACGTTTATAGGCTTTGTTTGTTGTTCCCACCAACTGCACCGAGTAATATTTTATAGTCGATGGGCCAACAAAGCTAGTTAAAAATAAGATAAAGTTAACAGGTGGTTATACTTTACCAATGACACCAAGAAGCGTATATTATCATTGATATAATTATTTAGATTATAGTATTGTTTATTTTATATACCTTTTGATGCGTTCTTCGGTAGAGGTTTGATTTAGCAATTTTGCCGCAAGTTTGATCGTGCATTGAAGACAAGGATTCCTAATAAAAATTGCTTTCAGGGAGCAATTGCTCTACAACTTACTCAGCATACAAACTAACAGTTTATTCATTTTTATCCATTTAAATGCTCCCAAAATATTTGTACGTCCAATGCGATAGAGTACGTGAGGTCTGACTGAACATCCCATTTTTAACGAGCATCTATTAGCTTAACATGTATGTATGTATATATCAATGTTATGTATCTACGTAATTTACAAAAAAAATTTAAAAAAACGCAAAAAAGCGTGCACTGCAGACTCCACAATTTCATCACAATGGCATGAAATTTTGTCGTCATTTCATTCTCATATTAAAACTTATTTTTTACTTTATAGTTCGGAAAACTATAAAAGCGGCATTACAATCATACATAACTACATACATAGTTCCACGTGAAGCTAATGAAAAGCGTGTCAAAAATCAAACTGGTCATGGTGAGGCTATCCCGACTGGACCAATATTGTTCTACGAATAGATGATGATGTTGATGCTCGAGCCAGACGGGAGGGGGGTCAGCAGGATGGCAGTGTTGCTGTCGCACACAGTCCGTGCGACAAGTGCGTAAATTTTCTGATTCAAGGAGCGTACAGACGTACGTCTGGCGCCAACTGTATTGATTGTTGCTTCGCAGGGGCGCCGGCCGGACACTGACTATCAACTAATGGGGACTCATTCTTTTATACTTTTGGATGCAGTTTCAACACCAATACAAAGTCACAGGATTGCACACAATCCTTAAGTTAGGCAATTATTAACTAGAAAGAAAAATGTTTCGCCAGTCGGAATCGAACCCACAGAATCCTTCATTCTAGAGGTAACTTTATTTTTTTTATCACTATAAATTTTGAACGATAACGATAGCATATTGAGTGCTGAGTCAATCTACTTGATTCGAAATTTTGGAACAGGAAATAACTTTCTATATGAAATCTTGACGGCTGAAGTGTGTGAGATTCTTTGGATTTGGCATACCCCTCAGTCGAATGCTATGTATCTCATCACAAAATTGCTTGCTGTATTTCGTCATGGTTGGTAGCGCACTTCTCGTCACGCTGTTCGTTCCTTCTTACAGATAATCTGTATTTTCGGTCGAATCCCAATATACCGAAGCCTATTTTTGGCTCTTTTGTCAAATTCTATTGTCATATACATAAAAATCAGCACTTCAAAAAGTGTTGCTAGATGTCAAACGAAATAATTTCCCGATATTTAAGATAAAATGTTTCCAGATTTAAATTTTTTATTAACGTGAAGTATTAATAATATACAATCGTGCTTTCGAGAAACAAATTGTGCAAATATTTCGTCATTTTGAGAACAATCAAAACAAAACAATACAAAGTATAACTACAGGTCAAGAACTACAGATAGGCATATACTTCATGAAAAATTGTTTATTATACCGCACTGTCGAACAGAACTTAATATCTGAAAATATTATATAACGAATTTTTAAGCATCTTATCACACAATGATCAACATAAATTTACTCACTGCTGTAGGACATGTCTTTCTTGGAGGTCAGCAACTTACCTGTAAAAAAATTATTATTATTCAAAAATGTTCAGCATATAAGTTATACTATATTACTATTGGTATTGAAATGTTTTTGTACCAGCTTGTCATTCTTATACATACCATATGCAATGGAGCATTTTCTACGATTACGTGAAGCCTGGTTATATTGCTAGAGAAAAGGTTAACATTACAGGTGCGACACACATTCATTCAGATTTTATCTAATTATCCTGGTCCTTACGTTTCGCACTAAATTTACAGTACAAAAATCTTGTATGAGACTGATTTAAAATGTGGAGGGAATTTAGTTGCCGCCCTCTATAGTTCGAGTATGCTACTGTGATCAATTATGATTAAAAAAATACGATTTAAGAGCAAACCGCGATAAAAAAATATTTTTTTAATAATATATTTCAACCGGGCCAGAAAGTCCACTAACTACATAAAAATAACTTAATTTATAACGGATGTCACGCCTTCTATGGCAGCGGGAAAGTGATGATCGGTTGAGGAGCAAATAGTTTTCGTGACGAATGAACATATTTCATACCTAAAAATTCAATATCTTGTTTTCCTTGCTTACTAATTTACCTGCCACTTAACTACCCAAAAAACTAGTTTTCGTCTCGTTTGAAAAAGGTAACTTTGTTTTTTTTACGATTTTCGACTGTCGACTTTTGACGCCTACCCGGAGAGAAAAAATAGTTTGCCCTCTTATCGTTGGACTCTATTCGATGTAAAATTTTCCGCTGTATCACATGTGTGCTTAGCTACGACGTACCGAACTCAGAAAACAACTATTTTCTGAAAAGATCTCATGGAGATCATTTTACTGCTTGTTCCTTAGGCTTTTTAATGATCGAATTCCTACATAGGTGTGTTGTTTATTTTTCAAGTCGCCAGTTTTTCGGTGGATTTGTTATAATGAGACACAAATCCTTCGAGAGCGGCTCCCGCTGGAGACGTGAAGACTAAACTCGAAACGTATATGTATTTGGTGGCGCTTGATGCGAAGATGAGATGGTCAGTCAGAGTAACCCCTTCAGGCCCGAGCTGAAAACGAAGGCCGGATTCGTGATCAGCGCCTCTTAATCACCCAGCCAGTGATCTTTCACCTTGTTTGAAAAAAATCGACTTTTTTGTCAAATTTTTCGAAGGTATCCTCCTTTGTTTTTTACGATTTTCGAATCCCAAATTTTGATTCCTATCTCGACGCCAAAAACAGAGTGCCTTCCGATTGTGGACTCATCGATGTAAAATCTTCTGCTTAATCCAATGGGACGCTAATCACGAATTGGCGCTAAGATGTGTTCCGTTCGCCAGAAAAACCATAGTTTTTGAAAAAATGGAAATGACGATAGGGGCCGAAAATTCATTTTCTTCGAACATGTCAACAACCGGTTTCTTGCATAATCCTGGGACGCTAATCACGAATCTGGCCTTGGGGCTACCGGGGGAGCCAGGGAAAACGTTTAAGAGCTTGCCCCGTTAAATATTAGGCTTTTTATGATCGAACAAATAGTGGCATAAATATTAAACACTGAACCATAATGTGACTTACCAATCAAAGTTCTGAAAGTTACGAATATCAGTAATAAACAAGTGTTATTCGACAATCTTTTCACTACATGAAGCTTTTGGCGGAAGACAAATCTAACAGGCGGTATGCATTTTAAATTTGAAATTATGAAAATGGAACTTCAATCTAACCCTTGGTTATCAATCTCACCCCAAACGACGGTACTTATAATATCTGTGTAAAGTATAATTGTTTATTTTTGTTTTTTTTATTTAAATTTAATGATGTTAATAGGAACCAGAAGACACGACCTTATAGTTAGCAAACCGATATGAATACAGTCAATTCCGTAAATAAATATTTTTCAAAAATTGTTGTTTCATATATTTAGGCAATGTGGATGTTTTGGTAACACTATTTCTGAAATTCATTATTAAACATTTTTTTCTGAAGACGTATGACAATACCACGTCAGTCGAAACGTTATGAAATGCAAAAATCACAAGACAATGGAAGATCTAAACAGTACTCCTGAAATTTTTCAAAAATGTTTAGCTGAGAAATCAATTTTATTTAATAGTATTCATGTAGATTGTACATGCTCTGACTTGATGTAACTCTTCCATTATCGGACAGTCCGAGGATGATATAAATATGAATCGAAACGAATCACTGGAGAAAAGAGTTTTATTAGTGAACATGTGTGTTAAGTACACAATTATTTTAACTGCTCGACATTACTAATTTTTTTATTCAAGGGTTCTAAAAATATAAATTACTGTGTTGTCATTTGAAACAAACATAGAAACCGATGCCATACAGTACGATCAGAAAGTATAATAGAATTCCGCTGTAAAATAAATTCGATAGCTGCACTTACACCAAATGGTCCACTGAGCATGAAGTTCAAGCTGATATGAACATGTGTCATGGACAAGTTTCATGGAATTCGGAAAAATAGTACCTATGTTGTTACTACAAGTATATTAAACTTTTATCGCCACGTACTCATAAATCCACTTTTACATGTCGTAAATCAGAAGCTTGAGGTAATAAAGAGTGTGAATTCTTTGCTGTTGAATCGATACATTCATAAACTTGACCGCTCGAGATTTGTTGTATGAAAATCTATATTTAAGATCAAGTTTCTGGCTTTACGAAGGTGCGGTTTATACGCTTTATGGATTACAGAAATAACTATATAATATACACACATGTATTTGCGGCTTTGTCCTCAAAGAGATTGTTCTTTGTTTTGGGCCATTTCGCTCCCAAGGTGGGAAGGCTTGATTGTTATCTTAAACTGTAGCAGAAAATATGGTGCAATGCTATTCATGGCTTAGATACGTGTTGCTAATGTACAAGGTTATCATGAAGAAAGTGATATAATCCAGCTAATTATTTATTTATTTTAAATAAATGAAAGGAATCCTAAAAAATGATTCCCACTTTACAAAGGCATAGTAAAATGGTCGAAAATAACCTATAACTTCCTCACAGTTGGGATGCTAAAGTGCAAAACAGTATATAAAAACGGAATGGTTGCAATTTCATTCACCCAAAACCAGTCATAGGCGTCATTGTCCATGACTGGTTTTAACTGAACTCTTTGCTTATAAGACATACTATCCGATAACTAATAAAAATCAAGGAATGGTATATTCGCAGCCTTGCATGCCTGGGATATCTACGAGCTACCGTACATTGGATGTTCCTCCAGCAGAACAATTAGCGGCAATAAATATGGTACTTTTAATCTCTCCATGAGGACATGCCCAGTCGAATGCCGCCGAATGGCAACAGGCGTCGTATATCGTCCTTTGTCGGGCATTGCTATATAAAGGAACATCGTGGGACCACAGTAGAGCTTAGGGCCAATTCGCACAAATGGCGTTCACTCCTTATTTTGTTTTATGGTGGGCGAAGCATATCAGTAATATTTATTTGCAGTAACAATACTTGGTGGTTTTTTTATAAATAACTTCTCGCAAAGACAGAAAGCCTATCGCTCTTCAGATGTAACGGTTCAACCGTTCACAAATTTCAGTCTTTATAGAATGCTGAATGTATATGTAAATCTCCTCTATCTATTCTTAGTAATAATTTTCTAATCATTCATATTTCCGCGATTTTAATCTGGTCTAGCGAAATTCAATGTCCCATCTCTATTACTCTTATTAACAGTCACTGTTTTGTGATTCCGATTTTTAATCCCACGTGTGGTTTCGCGCTTGCGCTCTTATTCCGTGCATTGTGTAATTTGGATGCGTAGCACCTGAAAATCATCCCACTCGAATTCTGACCGCCGCGACGTTCATTCATATTAATCAATCCGTGACGCAATGTCGTCTCTTCTCTTCATTGTAATAACTTAATACAAAAGGCAAATATAAAGCATTTTTTCTAGTGTGCGAAATATGCTGATTCCTTCAAAGAACACCTTTTCCTTTTGGGAGGACCCCCTTTTCTTTTGGAGGACGTTTCCCTTCTGGATGACGCACTTGAACCAAATTTCGGAAATATTGGAAATTACGGATATTTTCGAAATCCAAATAATTCAGAATTCCTGAATTTGTGGTTAAGTTCTTTATTATTCTTTCAGTTCAATTCTAATAATCAATACTCAGTTCCAAAACACGATTCAAAACATCAACCTACTTGATGCCATTTTTTTATAAGGCTTGACCGTAATCGAGATCACTAAAGACGTTTCTTATAGTAGATAGTCAAGAACATTTCCTCCTCTACAGCTTCTGGAATACCATGAGGAGGAATGATGGCGTGTGATATTTGAGGGAAGCTATTCAGTATGAATGCCTGGAAGCAAAGGGCCTTATCGCAGGCAGCCGTACAACGGCGACATCGTCGTTTGCCTATAACCACTTTAATTATCTTCTGGTTGAGTGTACCGAGAACCGAGATGAATTCATTCATTATGTGCACCCAAGCGCATTCGAGCCATAGAACGATCTTCTGTTTATTCATCTCACCAATTAGTACAGGCATATGATTGTCAAAACTACCAAAAATCTGGCTGTAATTCGGAGATATTGTTTTGGGCCGAATATTCGCATCAGAGGCTTTTAGGGGCGCTTATAACGAACCTTTCGTTGTTCTTTCAAAAAAGAAAATGTCGGTTTTCATGCCTAAATTCCAATTTATTTCGAACAAAATAGCCTTATTAGAGGTTTTTGGGGTCATAAAGTACAAATTTTATAGTCGTTTTAAGAAATGAATGGAATAGCGGAGATTTAAACGAGGGACGATACTCATGGATTCTATTTTGTGTAACAAACGGGGACATTGTGGTCTCACACATTCTAAGGGTGTTATTCAATACTTAAAATTGTTCATTATAATTTTATTCACGTTGATTGTAGATGCATTCAATTGGCGTATATGGAATTTCTACATAAAGTTTTACAAATAAAAATCGTTTTATATGGCGCGTTTAATCTTTGGTGGTGGAATATGAAAGATATTCCGCTCAATCACAGACTCCCACAAAATTGCAAATACAAGCAAATAATTTTAATATAAACGAGGGGTATTTTCTGTATACCCGGGAATGATCTTTACGAGCAACTACAGCATGAGGAGTACTGAATTGATTTCATTTTCAACAATGATACTAAAACTAGTCTTACATTAAAGGGTTAGTAGTACTTCAAGTTTAAAAACGACAGTGTGCAGATAGGTTTTCGATCGATCAACTGTGAATTTAACCAATCACTAGTCTAATAGGCCTGCACTAATAAATAATCATCATCTAGCAAGCCTGAAGCGCAGCATATAATCGACATTTTGGGTTTTATTGGGCTTGCTAAAAGACAGTAAACAAGCACGCTGATTAACTGCTCCAAGAAGATGTTTATGGGCTTTTACTGTAAAACGACCCCAGGCGGCAGACAGATCTAGCGGAGGCTTTTCATTCACTGCATTGTAAAATGCTAATTGAGCGTATTAATTTAGATTCTGTTGTCTCTTCTGTACTCCAAAATAAAAAATAAATATATGATTACGTTAATATTATGATTATTATGATGAACATTTTGAATAGATGATATTGCTACAATTTTTGTAAGCGGGTTAACTAAATGAAATATTTATAGAATAAGTAGCTTGAGCTGTAACAACTGCTCTAAAGCTCAGATTTGATCTTTCCCTGACAATGATAACGTATTTGACGAAACACGTGTCTGGGTTTTGTTGAAAAGTGGTTGATCCAGAAGCCACTTCAGTTGTTCGGTTCAACATCTTTAGTTCTGGCTATGAACGAATGTTATATTCTGACAATTAAATGCACAATTTATAAGCTACTGATTCAAAATACGGTTGAAACTGCTGATTTATGAAGGTAGATTTTTACTTTTACTGCAATAATATAATAATGGATCTAAAATCCCAAATAACAATTTATATTCAATTAAACATCATCAGGAAAATGCAATACACTCATATTCGTCAATGAGTTAGTTCGAGCATACTTTAAAACTAGAAAAAATATTGATCCAGATAAAAAATGGCGCCAAGTGGATTGACTCAGCACTTCTCATGAAATAAGCTTGAAGTAGCAAAACACATTGGCGTAGTTACGATTTTTTCCAAACGGGTAGATGACCATATTTAGAGGATGTAGTTGGTCAACTGATCCGACAGAGTTCACACAATACAATTTCTGAGATTGCGGTGGGAGCAAAATCTTAGTATTAAAGGAAGTACTGCTCCCTTAACCCCTACCCCTCCCATGCCTAAACATAGGAGTAGTGTTACAGGTCGAGTCTTATTTGGCGTTTTGTCATCGCTTTCTGCTGGGGTTTATGAACTGTTTGCTATCTATTTGGTTTGCACATTGATAAATGGGTGGATGTTCTTAAGTACTACGCTCAATGGTACCGACGGTCCTAACATGACTAGTGAATTTTCAGAGAGGCCAGATTCAGTCAGTCTAGTTACTCGATATAACTGGGATATTTGTGAAACACTAGGAGCGCCTATTAATTATTATATTTTCGCCAAGTAAACGCATCCTAATGTTTTGGAGTTTACAAAACTTTGTATATTGTAAGAAAAGCCTATAAGAATGATTGACGAATCATTACAAAATGATTCATCCACCCACAATCTACAAAGATGATCATGAGAATAAATAAACATGCGCTCTGTTTCCCTAAACTCGAATTCAAATATGATTGCGGTGTATTGAACTCCAAAATATTTACGCCCATCTGCCAGACCCCTGCTCTTTCTCACCTAATTCACAATGCTATTTATTTATGTGGAATTAGGTAGGCCATCTAAAAATACGACGGTATATCGACTCACGTGCTGTTTCACTCTCTATGGGAGCTCTTTAATGAAATTACACGAGATTACCGATAATTATATTCATGTAAATGAGCAGCTGGTTTGAAGGAATATTTAAAATTCGTCAGCTGATATTCGATGTATACATGTGGGATGTCATGCATGCTTCATCATTAGCCGAAGCTCATCAGTCTAACTGTGAAGAGCAATATTTGACAGTATAAACCTAACCCAGATAAAGGAATGAAGGTAACTTCCATCCATGCTAAGTTTATCTTCTATAATCTTTATGAAATTCTCACAGGTTCTGAAGGTCAGATCGATGACTGGATATGTAATATTGATTAACATGTCAGTGTAACACAGTTAGAACTGTTTGGCGTAACCATAGCTGCAAGTAAAATCACCCATAGGAACATTATGGGCAAGAATATTGAAATCTGCATAGACAGCAGACAGCCTTTACTGACTCTCAGGGTCACAAACTAGCAACGAAATCAGCACTGGATTGCCAGCAGGCACATGTGAATGCCTCCCTCTATGGCCAGATTGAGGGATGCTCCACTGGGTCGTGTCACCATAGTTTGGAGTAGCTGACCTCCCAGTTCTGGGCAACTCCTGGGGAGGACGCACAAGAGGACCAATGGGGCTCAAGTGCTGTGATTATGGCAGATTGTCCTTCCTTTAATACAGAAATAGAGAATTCCTTGTCATTTTTATGAAGCTAAGGTCCTAAAGACTTGTACTACCTGATAGCGGTGACAGACATCAAGTGTTGCGATCAGTATTAGGGTCTTCACGAGGTCAAATGGTCCTAACAGTTTGGATGCTGACTAATAGCGGCGATAGAGCAAGAACAGGAATGAATTGATTTACAACGACATGTGTTGTCCTACTTGTAAATACTTTTACAATATCTGTTATCGATACCATTTGTAATAAGGTATTACGACTTTACTTGCTATGCACTTTTTCCTGCCTTAAGGTGTTTGATGATCTGCGTATTTTTAGATTTTAATCTTATTGGTAATAATATGTCAGTTGAATTAAGAGTGGAATCACGTTTCGTATGTACTTCATGATGAACAAGCTAAATAGATGAAATTGAATTCCTGTTGTTTCACAATTGACAGCTTTTCATGGAAGCAATTGTAATAGTTGTTTTTGTTGTAGTAATAGATTGTTAATGCATGTGTATATCGTGAAAGGTCACCAGATGTATAATTAGTTGATAAGTCGATGAGATAGACACTTCTGCATATCATATGAAATGCAGATCATTTTACTTGGTGAAGATCCTCAATCATTTCATCATATTTACTCTCATCTTCAGACAGTCAAATCATTTGTTTCAATCAGCGGCGGATCCAGGAGCAGCTTCGGGGGCCATGCCTCCTTAGCTAGGTAAAGGGGTAGGTTTCTGAAGTCGTGGTTGTCGTGGACCACACCTACTCTCATTACTTACAACAACTCTGCTGGTTGAGGTTATGGTTATATTGAGACGGAGAAGGAAGAGAACATAAAACGAGGGCAACGGATATAGCAGAATTTTTGAATGAAACAATATGGCCAATGTGAAGAATATTGAAATATATACTCCATTGGCTATACATTTCAACAATGGTATTTGAAGTCACGAACTTATATTTGACATCCACTTTAACAAAGTGTGAAGAGCATTATGGCAGGAAACAGTTGTTTCCCGACGCCAAGGGGTCATACCACATCCCACGTCGTAGCGCCCCAGGTAACATCTGCCCAATTATACAACGTGATAATTTGTGGAGTTGCTGAAACCATCAATTACTGAATGCCCCATTTAGCACTATTCCAGATACTCATCTCGCTTGGCAATATTGTAAATGGGCGAGTTCACGTGAAGATCTGAGCTATTAAAAGGAAGGAGGCCGGCAACTGTTTTACTGTATATAAAACAATGAGGCAAGTATATTACATCGGTTCTTCCTACTCATTCTTACTGGTCAATCTCAATGCTGGTTGAAATTATCTTTCATTTATTTATTTTGATCTTTTGCGTTTGCCTTTGGGGCTGTTTTTATATCACAACCCCTGTCACTGTCCTTCCGAATCAATTTCTCCCAAACGTTTTCAACGTTTATCTCACAAAACAAACAAAATCCACCCCTCTTTTCAAGCGTCTACTGTGAGTTTGACAGATGACGCGTCCTGTCAGCGGACGTTATCGAAATAGAAGCGAACCCCATGTATCTTGCTCTTCGGCCCGAGGAGATTTATTTTAGGATCGAAAAAATAAACTCTCATTCTTCGTATTTCCTATGTTGCGAAGCTGTATCTCATCTCTCGTGCCAGTTGTGTATGTATTTGGAATGTTTATCAGGTTTCGGTACACTGAATACTATTGGATACCATTCTAATACTGCCTAGGCATAAATAAAAAGTTATTTGAAAAAAAAAATAACAAAGGCGATTCCAAAACCTCATCAAAGAAATATTTGCCAAGTTCGACATATCCGAACGGTAAGGCGTCTGTCTAGAATGCAGGAGGTTGTGGGTTCGATCCCCACTGGCTACAAATATTTTATTCTATTATTTCTCAAGATAATTAGTTGCCCCTCTCACGGATTGCAGTATAATCAGATAAAATTCTGTAACTCTACAAAGAAATAGAATATTCGAGACCGTGGCAAGGCAACTACTGAAGGATTCAAACGCTGCCTTTGCGTATAATCACTTACAACTTTAGACAAAATAGCTACGTCCTCAAACTCTTTTAAACTTGTATAGATTAGGAATATCTTTTAGCGTGACCCACGTATATTTAAACAATATTCTCGCTCGAACTGTACGGAAAAATATCCTCTTCCCCCAGTCTATTTGAACAAAGCATCAGCTTGTGGTAAATATTTGAAATTGTCCTGAACCACATCGCCGGCATTCATGCACTGAAGGTGCCGCCACGAGCTATTTGCAACAAAAACAAGGAAGCGATGCAGCTTTTGTTTACCTTGGAAACTGTACAGTGCTGAAGTTTGGTTGCAGTTCGGGTGAAGTGCCTGAATTACACCGAAATGCTCACTATGTTATTTCTTGTATCGACCGTTAGTTAATCTGAGGTTCATATTGCAACCGCATGTCACGTTGTATCTTCCCAATTAATTCATGGGTTTACATCGGGTAACTGTTTTAATTCGGGACACAAAAATCTGCAGAAATGAAATTTGAGGATGATTTTAATTTACCTTCATGCAAACAAAAAGATTGTGTACACAACAAAAGTCTTTTTCTTTCAGTGATGCTAAACTGTGTGTTACAACAATCTATATGATTTAATTTACCTGCTTGCTTTTTTAATTGTCATTTATATACTTCTCGCACATTAGCGTCAGTTTAGAAATGGAGATTTGTAGCGGATGTGGGAACTGTTGAAGCTAAAATATTGGGAGTATTTGAAATCGCTATAACTTTTTTCGTTTAATCTCTTTTAATAACTTATTATTTCAAAAACTATTACTTTCAAGTGGATCAACAGTTTTAAATTCCAGTCAGAATCGCCAAAAAAGTAATACAGACTTCTTCTCTTTTACTACTTCTACTTAAATGCAATTTTTCGAAAGGCTGAATAGCAAAAATGCTGCTTTTTGGGATTTAAAAATCGTATTATTTCAAATTATAAAATCAGCACTGTTTAGCATGGAACTTTTGCTCTCATTTGTTCTTACAACTAATGAACTTATCTATATTCTGCTGTTAACTGTGATTTTTATTAATTGCTCTCGATAAATCCCTATTTATATTTCAAGTTAGTACAACAATATTCTCATTATTGACACCACATAATAATAGTCTGCATAGTATTTGCAATGCTAATTACTTATTTATGCATATTGAATATTTTCATCTTGAAGTTAATGCACCCATAAAAAACAAACAATGAGAAATGATGTCTGAATGTATCAATATATTCATAAATTAGACCAACAACAAGGCCACTTTGGAAAAAATACATGATTTCTGGTCTCGTAAATGTCATCAATTGTAATTATTTAACAAAGTAAGCAACTGAAGTATGCGTATACAGACGATCACAATATGATACTGTAGCCTTGCATTTCCTCAGACAGTAGCGTTCTAGGCTCGAGACGCAATATAGAAATGAATTAAGGCAGCATCAAATGTTGTTCAGAATTTGTAGCGAATGTGGATGTTTCAGTGAATGTGGTTCGGCCTTATATTGTCTTAAGGTTTTTGCGTTTCACGTTTCGATTGTATAATCAATCGTCCTCAGGGGCCTTCCAACCACGTCGAAACGTTGTGGAACGCAAAAAACAATCCAATGTGATTGCGAAGCAGTATTACTGAAGCATCAAATGCAGATTATACAGTGGAGATAAATATAGCTAAGCTTTAATGACGAACCGATTACTAGTGGATCATTTACAGTCAAGATTTTGGAAGTTCCTTGACATATTGTGAACAAATAAAAGTCTAGTTGACTATGAACATATAAAATATTCTATATCTGTTTTATTGGCAAAATTGGCCGAAAATTGTATTGCAAAAGATGGATGGAATGGATGGATTTCTCTGACCTGAGGATTCGTCTCTCCTTTTCTTGCTTCGTCGCAATCGTCCAGTTCAAGAATCGTCGGAGCGTCGCCACTGGTTGGCGAGCCTTCGCATTGACTTATTTTTTCATTTTTTGACGACAACTTGAACGCCACTGAACCGATTCTCATAAACTATAATAGTATTCTAGAATCAGGTTTTATCGAAATCCAAAAAGTACTTTCCGAGCTATAGAAGGGTCAATGATTACCGACAGAATACAGACAGACAGTCTGATGGAAATGAGTGGTTTTTTGTAATGCATATGTCATGAAATATCGAGAAAGCACAGTATTTTGAATTATAATTTTTTGCGATTACAATACCTCCTCACCAGTTGACGTGGGAAGTAAAAAATGAGGTAAGAAATTTAAGTAAAGCTCAAAATAATCATGACTTTATGGAACATAAAATCTTTGAAGATTTTTTTTTCCATTCTATTTTCTTAATCACTCTAAAAAAAATTATTGGAAAATGAAAAAAAAACAAAAATCTAAAACTTCCTGTGCTGTTGCTTTGAAAAAATAATTGATAAAAACAGTATGTTTTTCAACAAATAATACGACAAAATCTAAAAATTAAGCTTAGTTAGTTCGAACCTCAACTTGCTCCATTAGTTGTGGACAAACACACATGACAGATAGACAGACAGGCGGACAGGCGGACAGGCAAGGCAATGTGCAGTGTGAGTGTATGGCGACCACTATATTCATTCGTTAGTAAAAGTAAAATCAGAACAGCATGCTTGATGTATCAATTCCTCAATCCTTTCTTTATGTTTCATTGTGCGCCGCATCGATGAAAACAGATGATAAATGACCATACCTTCAGCCAACTGTAAAAGGAAGCGCGCTGTCATTTTGCGGTATATGGGATTAACATCAAAGATGCTGAAAAATGGCGATGAAACTGTTCTTTCAGCCAATTATTTTTAGATGTTTGTTTTAACTAGCAGATATTGACCTTGTTGGACATGGCCGAATGCCATTATGTGTAGTTTACGCCAAAGGTAATTACGTTAACGCCGGAAAAATGGAGGAGTTGAGTTCCTTTGTTTTTGGTCTTACGAGATTTCAGTGGCATGACGGCTTCAAGAAAAGGAGAAAATAAATGGTTGTTAGAATTTAACAGACATGCTGGTTTTATTCAGGCTATTGTGTGCTGTATAATATTTTGGTGGCTAAATGTATATTACAGTTCAATAAACTTCAACTAATAAAGAGTAAACACAATTTCTATTCGTAGCTTGCCTTTGAGGAAACCGGAGCAAAATTGAAAATTATCAGGCAAAATTACCAATTTTTTCAGAATTCTATGAACAATTACTACTAAATAATTGCTTGCTATACGGCTGAGCCACTTATATTCAGATATAATCATGAATAACAACTACAAATGCAAAAAAAAATAAAAAAAATAATTATTTTTTACCACTTTCTTATGTTTGTATGTTTCGGGGATTATAGGACCCCCAAGTCTGCTAGGAAAATCCTTTCCATAATTAATTATTGAAAAATAAAAAAATCCTGATATTTAACATGATGTCGGATTGAATAAGAAATTAAATAGGGGGTGACGAGCATTTTAAAAAATCTAGGTGTGCCCAGGCTTGTACCCAGGATTTCCTTTCGGGGGGGGGGGCCGCATTTTCAAAAGTAATAATTTCGTTAACCATTAATAATGCAATGAGATCAGCAGTAGCAGCGAAGAAAATATCATCCTGTGAGTAAATCATCCAGAACATGTGAACAGTTCTCAAAACAGGCATCTCGAATGTCAAGATTGGTCGAAGTTTGGTTATGGAACATTCGAAATTTCGGCATTTTTGTATATATTGGAGCATCGAGCAGTGGCGGCAGTCTGTCAGTCTTCAGACGTCAAACAGTTAAGAACTAGACATTATGAGTATACATTTTTACAAAGGATTTTCGTAGCAAACCCCCTGTAGTGTGAGAAGTAAATGAATAATCAATTGCAAGATATGTACACGCAAATTTTAAATAATCCAATGTGGCTGATGGGGGTGCACGGAATAGATTCCACGAAATCGAAGCGTCGCGCCAACCCCACCCGAACTACGGAAAAAATCAGACGGATTTCAGAGAATCTTTAATAATACACTGAAAAAATCCGGCGTACAGTCACGATCGTGACACACGGGGAAAAGCCATTTTTATTAGAAGAAAGTAATGAAAGTTTTTTTTGGCGCTGGCGCCCAAATGTTTCGTGGCATTCATGATACTTCGCACACTGATCAGTGGTGGACGCGTTATTATTTTCAACTAAAGTATCAGACGAATATAGGGCGTCCTGGCTAGAATCGTTTACATTCAGAAAGCGGCAGTGATATCCATTGATCTCTACCTGTTCATTGAACAATTTTTAGAACTATATCAGCTGAGCTTCTATCATATATTTTGGGACCGTCGCTTCCTAAAACTGAACAAGGTGTAATTATAAATTATGTTATTAAATCAGTGATTTTATTCCTCAGAAATAGAGCTTTTGTTAGTATTTAAGGAATAATATTTAAGGAAGTATCGTCATTGAATTAATTTTGGAATGATACATACTGTGTCCACATTATGAAAGTATAATTCCGTCTGTTGATCAGCGCATTGTTGGTTGTCGATTTTTATGGAATTTGGGCAGGAATATATAATATAATCATATTTTTGACTACGGATATTTTTTAGAAATTGCACAATTTCATCTTGATCCATTTGACTCAATTTTTACCTCCTAAAATAACTAAACATCTCTTGCTTGAATGTGGAAATAAGTACAGCTCCTATAACTATTCAAACCATAAAAATGGTATGACGCATAGAATTTCATATGACCTTAAATATGAGAAGCAGTCCAGAGCAAAACGAAAATTGATCAAAATTCTATCCGTTATTAAGCCGGAAAAACCTTTCAAGCCATTCCATCTCCCGAACATATAATCTGAAGAGGCCGTGGTACCTATCAACCATTTTTGAGTAACGACACTGTAGCAGACGGTCTGTAGCGTGCGGCTGTAGCGCAATTAAGTATTTAATTTATTCATTTTATCAAGTTAACTGGTTCTAAGGAAACAATAACGGTCATGGGTGAAGGAACAAGGCAGGCCACGTCATTTAACTGTGATATATTTATTTGATTTGGTTTTTTAATGGACACATAGACCCTAACTGCCTGAACTTGAGGAAAGCTTATACGCTAGTTGGTACTCATCACCTGAGAACATGAAAATCACTTTAGAAGTTGTATGGAATAATGCTCATTGACAAAAAAAACAGTTCGCTGTTCCACATAATAAGATTTAGTGAAAATATGTAATATCAACTCAGCGCTGTTCGCTACAGAACCAGCCACTACATCCTCTTCCTTTTTCAGAACGCATATAAGCATATAAAGCTGTCAGTTCCGCTGAATCCCGGTTCCCGACTGTTGGTACAACCGTCTGCCTCAGAAAAACTTCAAATATCCAGTCTTGACATAAATCCCCGTCTCTCCACCTGGGTTTTTGTTTTGTTTCATGGTGTACTGAAAATAGGATTTCTGCACAACTAAAATGGACTAAAAATAAACATGTCGAGTTTGTAGCGAACGCAGCTCGCCGTGTTTCTGTTGTTTCCCCTTCGTAATCCCAACGGTTGTTATGGTGTGAAGTGCACTCCGGCACGTGCTGCACATTTGTATAACATGTGTCAGATTTTTCTACGAGATTTGGATACGTGGTCGGAATTATTCTTATATTGCGGATGTTCCAAAATCCTATATCACAGATACCAAAAAGTGGTATTTTGTTGATTTCCATCCCTTCATTTTGCTTCCTTTTGCTTCATATTTTGTACAATTTTTTTTTCACCTCCCACGTTATAGACGAAGAAAGTAATGTGATCGAAAACATCAAGGGGAGGGGGTAGGTTGCAGGCCCAGTGAGCGGCAGCGATTTCTGCACGGTGATATTTTGATGAAAGGAAAAAGCTCCAATCCTTAGCACTACTTCAAAGAGTGATAGGATTCTCTTCTGCCAAAAGCCTTCCCTACTGGAGGAATGTATCCGAACATGACATTTGTTGTTCAAGGGGGCAGCAACTTTCTCCCACTGTTTTCAATGGCAAGCAGCGAATACTTACATAAAAAGGGGACCTTCCCACTCGTACAAAGCGATGGAGAGGGTTATATGACCCACTGCTCCCTATGAGCACACATGACGTTTTATGACACCAAAAAATGCATCTCACGTATTCATATATCTCTCGGTCTGTCTGTCTGTTTGTCAATCGAACAGTCTGTTTCGGTTTGTCCATCGGTCTGTCGGTCTGTCAGTCTGCCTGTTGGTCTGTTTACTTGTTTTCCTGTAAGTCTGTCGGACTGTCTGTCTGTTGATTTGTCTACCGACCTATCCATTTCTGCATGTCATGGTGTTTGTGAACATCATATTACGTGTATATCGATCTCGAGAATATTGCTGATAATGAAACTCCTTCCGCTAATATGTAAAAAATGAATGAATGCGTATTTTGAAAATTATGACAAAATTATATAACAGAACTAATGCAATTTATTTGTTTCTTCTACCATTCTAACTAACCGAGTAACGAGCTTCTTCTCCTTATTATGCCGTCTCCTTGAACGAATATTGGCGATGTTCTTTAAACGCTTCCCTATCTTTTTCAACATGAAATATTTGTTCCACACTGAGGTTAGTCGAATCTCTGATGCTTCTTAGCCAAGATTCATTTGTTTCCCTATCCCCTTCATTTTTGTCAACCCTCTCTAGCGTTTTTTATAGATAATAACCTATCGCGAAGGCAGGAAGCCTATTACGCCACAGAACCGCTGCATATAACATTCACGTTGACCTTGAAGCGATGTCAATTGTAACAATCGGGTAACAAACTCCTCGATACCTCATTCCACTACGCCGAGGTTCTCCCTAAAGAACAACTTTTGATAGAGGCTGGTTCGAGGCGTAGCAAGCTTGTCCTGGTGAGGATGCACCCGATTGGAGCTTGTGTTCGATGTACAGACGAATCTTGCTGTTATTATCTCTTGTGCATTGCACTGAACTCTATTTGTAGATCCCCACTCGTAAATTATTTCAATGTTCTCATTGATTTGGACAGCATGCTGTCCCTGCCGAAGTGAAGTCTCTCAAGATGGCAGTAGTTTGCCTCGTTCCATGCAGGAAATAAGGGTGCTATCATATGTGAAACTGTTTACCTTACAACGTAAGTTGTATATTCTCAAAAGGAGTTTTTGAGGTGAAGCTGTAGTTGGCTTGATTACTGCTGATGGTTAGCCCATTTTTTTTGCTTTATTTGTCATCTGCCATCTACTAAATAGAGATTAAGAAGACACGTACCACTATATAATTTATTCAAAAAGTAAAGGAACATCTCGATATTTCTTAAGGTCGATCGAGGTTGGATTCAAGGATGTGACATTTAAGATAAGACGCAGTGTACAAAGAGTTGCGAAAGCGGAATTTTTCCGATGACGCGAGTGGAACCCTTACGCAGATTGGATGATAAGCCAGTCAAGTTTGCAATTAATCCGAGTACAAGACGCACCTGACACAAAAACTTGTTCAGACAATGAGAAGCCCGCATCGTAGGCTCAAGACGTATTGTTTGTGAGCATGAAGAGGCCACACACATACACACGGAACTTTTTCCGTACACAGTATTATATGAAAATGTTTACCTTGAACCAATTATTGGTGATTGAAGATGTCGTCAAGTGGTTTGACTCGGTACTTGAGAAGCTTTCACAAAAAACAATTCTTAATAAAAATAACACAAATATTTGAAGGAATCAAATTTATTTAAATTTACGTCTAAGGTTAGTAGAAACTTAAAAAATAATCAAAAATCGAATGCATAAGTGCTTACACGCAAAGGCAGCGTTTGAATTGTTCAGTAGTTGCCTTGCCACGGTCTCTAATGCATCTAAGTGTTGGCTGAATTTTAACGTGAAAATGGAATCGGGTAGTCGAGATTTTTGAGCCATGATTTTCTATGACTATAAAAAGGGACTAAAACAAGCGGAATGTCACGAAAGCTTAGTGAGTTGCTTTGGGGACTCTGCCCCTCCTAGGGCTACAGTTTTTGATTGGTTTGCTGAGTTTAAAAAGGGCCAGGTCTCACTTGATGATGAACCTCGCAGAGGTCGACCGCCCACTGCTGTTACTCCGGAAACTGTAGAAGCTGTGTAAAATATGGTTAAAAAAAAGATCGAAATATAACCTACACCGAGATTGAGGCTTCTCTGGGGATTGGATCGGCAGCGGTCGGAACAATCATTCATGATCACCTTCGCCTAAGGAAAACGGTGTTCCAGATGGGTGCCACATTTGTTGACCAGTGAGCAAAAAGCAACAAGAGTTGATTGGGCTAAGTTTATGATTGAAAAATTTGATAATGGGCACAGTAAAAACACTTTCAATATCATAACCGGAGACGAAACATGGTTTTGTCATTATGATCCCGAATCTAAACAGCAGTCATTAGTTTGGTGCTCTGAAAGTGAGCAGCCTCCAATGAAAATTAGTCGTTCCAAGAGTGTTGGAAAGAAAATGGTCGCATTTTTTTTCTAAAAGTGGATACATCACAGTAGCCTTGGAAAATCAAAGGACAGTTACTTCTGAATGGTATATAACCAAATGTGTTTCTGTAATCTTCCAAGAACCATGCAAGAACCGTCCAAAGGCTGGTCTGCGGGGTATTCAGTGGCACCATGACAACGCACCCACCTACAGCGCCTCCAGAACACTCGATTTTTTGCTGAACAAGGTGTCCAACTGTTGTCTCACCCACCTCATTCTCCAAACCTAGCTCTGTGCGACTTCTTCTTATTCCCTAAGGTCAAAGAAAAGTTACGAGGTCGCCATTTTTCCACCGATGGAGATGCAATCGCTGCATTTTAGGAGAAAATTAGCAACTTTTCAAAAGAATGTTGGTCACAAGAATTTGACAAGTGGTTTTACTGAATGCGTAAATGTATTGAGGTAGGGGGAGAATATGTTGAAAAAACAGAATGAAGTTTTTAAAAAAACCTTGTAGTTATCCTGTATCTAAAAACTTTCAGCGTGAACCTCGATATAAAGCTATTCCAATTAGGTGCATGATCCTCATTCGTTTCTCAGGTCTGAGCCATTCCTAATTGGAATTGGTTTGATTATTGAATTGATTGAAAATCATTTCAACAGAAAATATGATAATTTTGAAGCTATATCTGAAAGTTACAGATACGTTATACGAGTTTTGATTTATCTGGACCTTAACACGACACCACATATATTATTCGTTGACACAAAATGCCCTCAGTGACATGCTTTAAGTTGGCCGTCAATCCATCCGTTGGTTAAGTAGTTAACTAAATTGAAGGACGAGGCCAGTCACACAAAAAATAAAAACCGGAGCGCCAGACCGTAAAATATTCGGTATAGGTCAATTTGTGCTACAATTCCAGATCGGTTATATACACTGACCAACTTACGAATAGAACACCTTTTAATGAGAATAAAATTGGGGTTCTACGGAAAAAGAGGGCATCAAATAAATTATAGCTTAAGAAAAATTCAAAAGACACGCTTTTGTAGTTGATCGAACTAAGAAAAAAAAATAATTCTCAGTATGGGTATAAAATGAATAAAGAGAAAATTAATGTCATTGTGATAAAAGCGTGGGGTGTTTTGTACTACATTTGTACACTAACTCTGCATTTTCAAATAGAACTAGTAAGAAATTATAACAACTGATATCGAGCACACCACGCTTTTATCACAATGACATTCATTTCCTCGTTAATAATTTAATTATTACATCAAGAATTAATTTTTACTTTATAGACCGATTAACCATAAAAGCGTGTATTTTATTTTTTAAACTATAATATATTCACCATTTTTAGTTACATCGGCTATAAAAGGATGTTTTTTTAGTTTCATAAAGTATCATTTTTTTTTATTAATTGATAAATTTATCCTCGGTGACTGCTCGAATTACACTTGTTTTCCAATGGATCCGAATTCACGGGTCTGAAGGGTACTCTCTCCGTTTACGAGGCATCGGATGAGAGCGTTATATTTTAAAGATTATTCCTATAGATACAGGTCAAACTAATAAAGGTGTATTAAGAAGAAATATTAAATGCCATTCGTATTATCAC
Source organism: Bruchidius siliquastri (assembly GCA_949316355.1). Classification (NCBI taxonomy): domain Eukaryota; kingdom Metazoa; phylum Arthropoda; class Insecta; order Coleoptera; family Chrysomelidae; genus Bruchidius; species Bruchidius siliquastri. The sequence goes on along the minus strand of OX438533.1, from coordinate 35,304,575 downwards.
CTTTTAAACGTATTACTTCAAGAACTGGTGAGAAATTTAATGATAATGGTTCAAATTAATAAACTATTGTATTGTCATCGGACCTTGAATAAAAAAAAGCATGTTAAAAAAGTTCCGCTTTTGAAACAGATTTGAAACGCTGATCTAATGCATCACTATTACATGGAACACTCCCAATCAGCTTTGAGCGATCAAATTTTTCAATTTGAATACCGTTCATGACTTTCCGAAACTGAGAAATATACGTTATCCTATCCGGCATCTAGACAAGAATCTTAACGACATCTATATTGTCATAATTTTAAGATTTTCTGTTAATAACAACAATATTTTACTGTCATGGACACATCTTTTCATCCCGATGATACTGCCCAAGACATTAGAGCAAGTATATCAAATTATTGCATTGTCATCGGTCTTTAACATGTGTGCAAATTGTCGAATCAATCAAACGCCTTAAAGTCGGTGAAAATTCCGTTTAAATATTCCATTACTATGATACATGCATATGTACATACATACATACAGATCAATCTAATAAAAGCGTGTTAATAGGCGGCTGTCCCGTTCTCATCTTGGTCGATGGATACCGTGCCATCGATAATTGACCACCACCCAAAAAGTAAACTGATATACACCCAATTAGGAGACATTAACCATATGGCATTTTGTTCCGAACTGGGGGTTACCACTCTAACATCGTTCCGCATCGTCGCATCGTTGTAGAGGGTTTCGGGATAGGGCCGGACCTAGCTCAGCCATATCATCGATACAATGGCAACTTGCAATCAACAGAGAAAACCGATTTATATTTTACACTCCAAGAAGTATAGATTCAAATACAATCCAGTAGGCTGTGGTAATCTGCCATTATAATCAAACTGACTGCACAAATTTTGTCCTAAATATGCAAATGAGGCTTCTGTTTGTTCGCTAGTGCACGAGAAAGAAAATGAAAGACGAAACATAATTTCAAACGTAGCATATATAAAACAATTCGATATTTATAGAATATCCACATACAAGGAATGCACTACAACAAACGCAGTTAGTTCCTTGATCTACAAATATTTGTCATCGGATAATCTTTATCGTTAACAACACGTGGCACTCATACAAGTGTTAAACCGACAAAGTAATCGTATTAGTAAGATTTTGATCTAACGGAATCTGTTGTAGCAAGAATAACAAACATGCAATCGTTGCTTAATATTGATGACCATAAAGATAATTCAATCAAATGTTACGACCAAAAATAAATCCTTTAATTGCAATTAATCTCCGAATCTATAACTGCATATTGACCTTTGAACCGTTATAGAAACAGAAAGGAAAGAACCTTTCAAACTATTCAACGTGATGGTTATAGTTGCCTTAACAATATGACTCACTATCATTTCTGTCTAGCATTAGATGAAAATTAAACTACGGTTTTTACATCGCGAATTAGTTTCAATTGGCGGATAAAAAGGTCGATTGCTGTATGAAGACATGTTAGATAGTTAACTGAGTGCATCATTTCATAATAGCTCATCTTAAGTGATCGTTTCTCATTAGTTGTATGGTTTGAGGCGTAAACAATTACACTGTTTCATGTATATCTTAGATAAACGTTTTTTATGTCTGGTGGTTATTGACATATTCGTTTATCTTCACACAATTCGATCTATTCAATTATTTATTATCATCTAGAGTTGAGTAAACAGCACAGGCTGTATACCAGGTATGATTGTAATTCGATAATGTTCACAGTGGACGAGAAAAAACAAAAAAGACGAAACGCATTGTAAAACTTACACTAGCACATCTAGGAAATTATCGTAATCTCTATTATAGATTCAGGTATGCCTTCATTTCCAGAAAATGAATTTACACTCAGGAGTACTATGCATGTTTTAATATGAGACGTTATAGGACTTTTACAATTACACGCTACAGTACATCTTTATTCGAAAAACACTGACTGCCAGCCTGACGATGATTTAAATATAAATCAAAACACGTCACTGAAATAACGAGAGCTCAACTTGTGAAGCTTTGTATTCTAATATACAATTTTTTATTTGGTCTATGTAACAGTTTCATCAAATATGGAATTATATTGTTGAAGGTTAGGAATAGATGGTTCCATAAAATTAAGCAAAGTCGGTTAGCGGAAAACAAATAAAGTAGTGCCAATTGAATTTTCAAAAAATCTTCATCTCTCATACATCTTTGACGATTTCTCCTAAACAGATGTCTATTCAAATCCATCCTGATCGATATGTAAGATTATATCCAAATGACATGTCTTAAATACAAAAAAATGTTGCTTTAATTTTTTAGGCAATGACAGGTATCAAGCTAAGCTGAAACGCAACCTCAAGTATTCCGTCATATTTACCAGCCGATAACGAAGGGAATAGATGTTTGGATTTGATCAAATTATCATAAAGAACGACAGTGAACGAGCGGTGAAGAATCTTCAAAAGGGAAAGAATAGATAATAGAGAAGAGATTATTTCCAGACCACGCCGGATCGTTCGTTTGCAATGATGGGAATTCATAAGAATGCGACGTCTGGGTATAACAAAAGAACACAATTCAAAGGCACTGTAGAAAATATAGAATATGATTTGTTAGAAGTAGAGATACCAACAAAATTGTAATTGGTCCTGATATTACGTATAGATATTCGATGTAGACAGGGTTGCCAAATTTAGTTATGCAATAGGCGACTTGTGATTTGAAGGTTGGTAGAAAACGTCAAATGTCTAACCTTGGAGTGAATGCCATTATTGCACATATGAAGGTTAAAGGTCGAAACAAAAACGCTGATTTAATGTCATATAGCCAGTATCATCTGCAAATGTGAAATACCGTGCTTTAAAATTAACTGTTTTTAAGCCTAAGACATATAGGGAGTACAACAGCGGCCCCAGGACTGAGCCTTGCGGGACTCCATGAGTGTTTGATTTTATTTCACTTCTAATATTGTCTAGCTTCACAATTTGACTTCTACCTTCTATAAATGTTTTAATTAAGTTAAGCATTTTCCCTGTAAGTCCCAAATTTTCCAGTGTGCTTATTAAAATGTCGAAACTAACTACATCAAATACTTTTTTTAGATCTACATATACTACAATAGCTATTATTTTATGATCTTATGCTTTCGAAACCTGATTAATAAAATCCATAGTGGTACTTAGCGTGCAACTGTTCTTAAGAAAACCATACTGGAATTCATCTACTTGGCAAGTGTTTGCAATATATTCTAACATACGTTTGTCCATTAGTTTTTCTATGATCTTGGAAAATGTACTCAATAGCGATATTGGTCTGTAATTATCCATGATTTTTTACTACCTGACTCAAATGTTTACTACCTGAATTAGACGGTTTATTAGAAGAAATCCATTACGGAATGAGATTACGCAGAGATCCCAGTAGTATACATTGTGCATTCTACTCGACGCCACTACAATTTCGTTGAATCGGCCTCTAACTTTCTCTGTTCTATTGGAATTTTGACCAAAACAGTCGTCGAAGAGAAAATACCTCTTAAGCAAAAGGTAGGTACTATTTACAATATACCTGCGATCAAGTGAAATTATTTCAAGGTGACTCAACCTTGGAACAAAGTGTTAAGAGGAAATATCAAGATCATTAAAATTATATGATTATTACATAATAGTCACTTATCGCAATAACAATATATCCTATTCTCACCTTAAATAATAATACGCCAGTCTTTCCATACTGGCGGGCACGAAGTTCCAATCAAGCATAATTAGACGTTCCCCACTTCCCAATGCACGTCACTTCTCCGGGTGATACTTTTATAACAACCGATCAACAGTAGTTTAGTAATAATACCATACGATACCCGTCAATTATACCAATTAATTGGTTTTTAATAACACACTCGTCAATTAATCAGCTGATACGAGGCTGCATTCATTAATTTTTTTGTGTAGCTTGTTCGGATGTATGCATAGTGGACAAAAAGAGCATAATCTCTTTGTTCCGTGCTCAAATTGAGACCTCATTAACCATATGATATTTCACGTTTAATTACAGTGGGTTTCATGCGTTGTTTTACCTTGTGAGGTCTTTATATTTGATTACAGTAATTTAGCTGTTTGTGCAAGGGAACGGTAGGAAATTGTAAAATCATGTATAATAAATTATTAGGTAAGCTGGCGTTTCATACAGTCTCACAAATAAAGTACACAAATAATTCACATTGTGGGAATCATGACAGTTATATTGGAAGTTCTCTTAACACTAGCGCAGACTTTTCGTTATTTTTCGCAAATGTAACTTCTGAATCCTGTGGCTGTTTCTAGTTAAGTATACTTTTAACGGTTGATAAATAAAGCCGCATGCGACTGACTAGTTTTATTAACATTTCGGCTACCTCGTAAGCCTTTATCGAAGTACCCAATCTGAGTTTTTTTTGAAATTCAAATAGCATTGGTATCAGTTTGAATTGGTTTTTGGAACTGGCTGTTGAGAGAAATGAATAAGAAAATAATGAAAAACAAGACAATGTAACACAATCTAATCCTGTTTAGGACTTCCATTGTCTTGAAACACCTGACGATTAAAGGTACCACATGGATCGAAACGTTGTGGAACGCAAAAAAAACTCGAGTCAATGGAAGTCCGAATCAGTATTACTAAAATAAAAAAACTAAAACATATACATTCAAGAATTAAAAAAATAGATTTTTGTAAACTTCCCATATTTACAAAATTTAGTTCAACTAGATCTGCAGCTCTATAATCGAATTACACACTTGAATAGAGTGATACAACTACGCGTGAAATACAGAGTAAATAGTAGTAAAAGCTGCTAAAACATAAATAATAAATAATCACCATTATAAAATTATTGCACATTTAGCTATTATCGTCCTAGTACTATCGTACATCATATAAATACGATAATTATAGAACGTTTGGCAGAAAAGTCTACGCTTCAATTCGATTCAAAACAATCAACGTCGCAACTTGACAAAAGACAGGCGCTTCTAACTATTTTATATTTATATAGTGAGACCCTGAAAATTGTAAAATGATGAGGAGACTCGCAGTCGTTAAATATCAAGAAAACACAAATCCCAAATTTGGAGTAATATTCTTGTAATATCAAGCTTGCGTACAAATTTCAAACATATGTTATATAGAAGTGAATTCATTCTCATCCCTTAGCAATTAGTTCATTCATGGAATTGTGAGGGTTGTTAAACTAAACAAAAGTGACAATTACAACAGTGAGTTTCATATCCTACTAAATATTATGATAAAATGAGTGTCGCTAAGATGTGTCTTATTTACATCAATATTTGTAAGGATTTAAGGCACAAATAAGCGACATACAAATTGGGCAATCGCAGTATAAAATAAGCTTTTGAGTTCAACCGCTTGTTGCAATCGGAATTCCAAGTATTCTATACTTCCTGACTTAAACTAAATATCATTTGTGATGTCTTTCAATATTTTATGGTATTAATAATCATCCTTATCAGTTTAGTTTTTTATCGAATAGCTGTATAATAAGCGCTAGTATATGTTGTTCATAAAAGCGGCCCTGTCTCATTTAAGTATGGCATTTATCGGAAGACGTATGGTTTCTAAGAGGGTTAAAGCCGCCCGGGTCTACAGGAAGTTACTCAGCACGCGACCAAGATAGTTTTACGGATGTTTAAACTTTGGCGGAACGAAAGGGGTGTGTTGGAATAAAATTATCCTGAAGACTGATTGCCTTTCATACTACAGAAGACATAGGTGAACGGTAAGAAAATTCACTCCAACAGATCGACTCGATATTTAAATTAAGATCATACCAAAAATATCTTGAAATGCAAATATCAAGTTTTACAGTTGTTATTCCACGCCTTGATATTTTCAATGACACCCTAAAAATACATTTTGCCAATTTTCAGCATCGCTTATTAGCGAGAAATTATTGGAATCGCGAAAAATGTAGAATTCAAGATATTGTGTTTCCTTAATGTTTCATGACATATACATCACGAAAAACCAGGTCATTCATTTCAGTGTGTTTGTCCGTACTCAGTCCGGTAATCCTTGACCCCACTATAACACCTTAGATCAATATCAGCTCTGAATTTAATCAATAACAGTACAACGATTAATATGATTACAAAACAAATTCAACACAGAAAAGAACAGTTAGACCGTTCATGTCACATATTTCAAGGCAGACCAGCCAACAATAGGCTTTTGTATACAAGGGTTTTCACATTTATAAATAGAACATCCATGAACAAGGGGATGTAGGTAAACGACAAATACTGTTGGTGTGAACTGTGACACCACGCTGCCTACCATGACGAAATGCATCAAGAACTAGTCTCCTTTGACCTGGTGAGGGCTGTGAAATGCGATCAAATACATCTAATCTAATATATGGTATCTTATTTATATTTCTCCAATCACAACAAAGGATAATTAATATCAGGTATTCAACTCACCTGAGAAGTGTAGGCAGAGTATGAAAAATAGTGAAATAGGAATATTTATTGCAATGTATGTAAGTTCATGAAATAGAGATCAATATAGTCATAAATAGCAATTTGTTAGATGAACATATATGTGTGGAAACAACAACAAACCATACGTGGTATAGGTCAATTTAGCATATGAAAAGCTAATGCTTTTAACTGTAACAGGTAATAAATGACATTTTTACTTATAAGGATACCAATTAATTCAGCCTACATGAATAAGTAGTTGACCACGTTGTGGCACAATCATATACAAAAAGTTTATAAATATTTCCTCTAGAAAGCTGAATGGTTCTTTTGTCCCAGTTTACCCACTTATGATCCCATATTTTCTGCCCCTATAGTTTTAATCAAATAGATAGTTATTTGAATTTCACCACTAAATAAAAAACTATATTGGATTGATAATTCTGTGTCCAAACATTGTTTATGACAAAAAAACAGGTAGCACTCATCTGATTTTATCATATTCAGAAAAACTATTGGCAGTAACTTGGAGTTAAAATACGCTTCATGAAACTATTCGCATCTATTGAATCATATAAAAGTAGTTTAATTTAGTACATCATTACTACTAGTAGTTAACTTTATAATGATTATCAATGGATGCATCCATTTTATGTTCTCAAACACAGCCAAAAAATCTGTGAGCATTTTTTAATGAATCGTGGTTAAAGTAGTCGGCCAAATTAAAACATGAATAATAGTCTGCAAGTTCAAAAGACACTAAAACAATTAAGCAGGTATACTCAGAAACTCTATATGAATTTCATACAGAAATTAATGAACGTTTTCAAACCAACTATAATGGCATTATAATTGAATTTTTATGTCAGGCATAAAAACTTTTTTAATGAAGAACGCCCGTGAAGCGAAGCGTCGACCAGGTACATTATGCAAAAATATTTCAAAATCCTGTAAAATCATAATGGATAAAAGGATGATGGGATGAGGATATGAAAGCACTGTGTTTTAATTATTTTTCTGGAATACTCCGTGTGAAAAACCTTTTCAATAGTTATACAATATTTTCATGCGAGGACATGGTAAAAGGTACTGAATCTAACAGTAATAGAATTTCATAGAGATTCAGTGTCATTTCTCTTCATCTGAGGAAATCCTGTTCAATATGAAAAAATATAAATAGAAAATGGCTTTAAGCAGGTTGACGTTGTACTGCCCACGATATTGGAACTACTACTGAAAGACTTTCAAGTCTTCCATGATTTAAATGAATCCCAAAATTTTGAAATTTAAAAAAATTCTAATTCCTATGAGAATATTTAGTAAACTAATATTGCACGTAAAATACAAATTCAAACTACTTGACACTGTTTTTTTAAGTCTAAATATCACTCTTGTAATTATTTATCATCCTTATACAGGTAGAATGTAATCATCAGCTAGTTTTTACCTGTTATACATGTATACAATGATAATAACATTAATATATATGCAGTACATCTTCCATATTTAGATCCGGCTTGTGAAGGACCATTTGCATTGTATTTACAATCCTCTAAATAAACTTTAATAGGAACTTATCGTATGCAAACACGATTGATTTACAGATTTTGATACTTTTGTCAGTATACACGATTCGTTGTACGTTGACATGGGTGTTATCCAAATAAAATGTAAAACCACTCGTATTGTTATCGGCGAACTTGAAAATAAGCATCGTGGCTCCGGAGTCTTAAAGCTGTTTAAATAACATTAAATTGTCTCTATCTTTGTTTCTCAGGTAAACCGGCTAGTGAAGTACTGCAATAGCAAAAAATGAGGTTTAAGATATTATATAACGTTAGTAAAGTTTTTTTCATACAAGTATGATTGAAAATATTGGTCATATTCTACAAAGCAGGGAAACAGTGCAACATAGAAGGCAAAAGGCTTTTTCAACATACGAAAAATGTTCTTTTTGCCAAACAAGGCGACACCTCGTTTCTAGGATAACTTTGGGGACTATCAGGAATAGAACCCAACTCATCCTAGGCCTGACAGAAGCAAACTGATAGAACTGCATGTGAAATTCAAAGTCAACCTACTCGATCAATTTTTTTAAGAAGCTATATAGCAGATGTCTATTTTGTTTAAATGCAATATTCTGTGATTAAAGTCACTAAAACAGAAACGAAGCAAATCAACCCAGAAAAAAAATTAACTACGCCTTAGGATGTCATAGAACTTATAAAATAAATTTGCTTTAGAGATTCGGAATATATCTAAAATATATTATGTTCACGAGTCGGATATATCGTCGTAACTCTTCAGCTATTGAGAAGAATCTATCAACTTTGTGATTTGAATGCAAATGCGTGAACAACAATATGTGTCTAACAAGTATGGAGTATTCGCGGGTCAAATTTTAATAAATTATACAAAGTATTCATCCAACACCTAGAGTTCCAATTTGGAAAATGATCAAGGGCATCGAAAACGCATTTTTAATTTCTTCGTTTTTAACCATATCTATAAAGCTTTTTCACCCGTCTAACTAATGCAATCCAGTGTTTAACCTTCCCCTAAATCCGAAAAAAACAGACAGACCGACAAAAGCACAGACCGCCCGAGAGTAATGATGAATATCTAGAAAACACAATATCTAGAATTTAAATTTTTTCGCGATTACAATATCCATTAGCTGAGAAAGTAAAAATGTTATAGTTTTGGTGCACAACATTTGTTAAGAGAGATACAAATAGCATATAAATAGCACTTGATTTTTGCACACTCTAATTTCTGATTCGTGAAAGTGGGGGTGTAATGCAACATCGGAGATCTTCTCCCTTATTAAAGATAGTTTCGAATCGTCGAAATCAGGACTGCATTTTGGAAAACGTTTTTGAGTCGGTATTTTACGCTGACAGTTAAACTGTGACATTAAAGTTTTCGAAAATTGAAGAAAATGTTGGAGGAACTCTTCATATAGAGAACCATTTTTCTTCCACTGAAATCTTCGTTGGGAAGATTAGAAATTATCAGGGATATTCTTATTTTCGAAGTTGCTGCACTCTGAATAGATTGTTGTTATTGCAGTTGTACCAATCACGTGAATTTTTCAGTCATGAACGTCTTGTTCCTTCTGAACTCTGTCCGACTATTCTTCCCTGTATTATGTTTGAGATTGGCTGGTATTTTTTTGCCATTATATGCCTCAAATATAATAATTTGTGCTTTTTAATGTTCAGGGTCTTAGTATTTTTCCAGTTATCTCAATACCTCGACGTTCGTTACCCTTCAAACCAAGGCAATATATCCACATGTCAAAGGGCTCTCCTTTCTTGATGTTGCTCTTTTGAGTATTCATACTACGTAACATTTCATAAGTCTTACTTTGAGTTTAAGGCTTAAATCCTTGCTCAATTTTCATGAAACCACTCCTAGCTTTTCCAATCCTAATTTTGATTTCTCCAAAACTGTCATTATTGATAACGATACCACAATAATTATAAATTTCCACTCTTTTATTCATCTGGTTTTGTCTATGTTGTGTTGCGTTTTTGTTATTATCAAAAATTTCGTTTTATCTCTCATCTATCACGTTATTAGCAACACTCGGTAAGGTTTGAGCCATAAGGATTGAACATAGATTATTGGTTGGAGCTCCATTTAGTCTGATACCTTATCAGATATCTGCGTTAGCTTCTTTGCATGATCTCCTTCGAATAGAAAACCGTTAGTGATTTTAAGGCTTCTTAATATACAGTGGTTCAACCTGGATGTTTGGGTATGCTTAAGGGATATTTTATCCATAGTTCTCCAATCCTCAAGATTCCTTTGAGCTATATTTCATCGTTATGTATGTCAAACCTCTATAGGCGTAATTAAATAATGAGATTGGTACTGTTTTGCATAAATCCTTGACCAAGATATTCAACACAACACAGTTCCGTAGCATCTCCTACGCGTTACAGAATTTACAACTCATGTATACGAATGGCTCTAATTTATTTATAATTTTCCATAAAAGAACGCGTGTTTCTGTGTCGGCTCCGACGTTCCGCTATAAATTTCCCTACGGAAAGTATAAACGGCGACAGAATTTACTCCGAGGTAATGCAATTAGGTATAAACGACTTTTGTTCGCCGGTTTATCCTGGTTTATCCTTACTAAGGTTACTTTTTATTGTGTATTGTCTTTCCGCGGAATAAATGTAAAAATGGGATAGTCTTAAATGGATTGTTGACGTGTCACTGCACCTTTTTACGGTTTGTTATGGTTTCAGTTTTAAAGTGCACTTTGTAGATGCACTTTTGTGGAAATATGTATATTAAAACGTAGTATTGGATACACTATTTTACAAATACCGTCAAGTGAATCAACATTCATTCATTGAATTTATCCTTGTACTTTGATATTTGGAACCGCAACTAAGTGGCTGCTGGAATTAGTCTTGCTCTTCGATGGATCTTAATTAACGGGTCTGAAGGGTATTTCTCTCCGTTTACGAGGCCCCGCATGAGTCCCGTATCGTTATATTTCTAATATTCTGTCTCTATAGATACAGTTCAAACTAGTAGAAGTATGTTAAGAAGAAATATTAAATATCATTCGTATTATCACCTTTTAAATGTATTGCTTCAAATTGGTAAAAAAATCAATTATAGTGTTAATCCGTATCATCAATTCTACTCGCATTGCTTTATAAAAATAAATAATGGGGCAAACTTATTAAACAGTTGAATTATCGTCGGTCCCTGATAAGTGTGCAAAATTTAAAATTAATCTGACGTTTTTAAGTAAGTGAAAATAGTGTTCGAATATTGCGTTATAAACATACATACATACACGTGAAGCTAATATAAAGCGTGTAAAAAATAGGTTGTTAATTCCAAAATTATGCCTGAAAATGAGCCTGATGTAATAAAATAAGAACTAGAATGTGGTTCATATTATGTTATAGTTCTGTTATATTAATAAAGCATGGAATTCATACGCCGTTAACCTATACCTATAACCTATAAACATCATAATATGAGTTCTTACCTGATATACCGTTGTTGTTCAAACAAAACAAAATTTGGTTGCGAAACAAATTTTATTTGAATATTAGACCCGACACTATTAGAAAAAAACAAGCGCGCTCCTAATAATCTGGAGAGGTAGAGAGATAGATTAAAATGAGTAATAAAAGATAAAAATTCGCGATCAGAACAGTTTCGTCGCTAACGCAATGGAAGTAGAACGAAGAAGTTTGGACAAGTTCTGAATGTTATATCACTTCCCAAATGTAATCAAAATCAGTGCGGCGGTTACTGAGATTACGTCGTGACGAAAACGCCAGCAGACCGACAGATAGATAGAGAGACTAAAAGAAATGAGTAACACGTATATTGTAATGTGCATAGCGCAAAAAAATGATAACTAGAGCAGTAAAAAGCATCATACTCACTCTTTCAGTTGATGGAGTATCACCAAAGTCCAGTAAACGTATATTAGAAGACATAATTTCATCCTTCTTATTTACTAGGTATACTTATAGAAGAAATATCACCTTATTACCCTTGACGTATTACTACATGTGCACTTGAAATTGTGACAAAGAGGTCCAGTGTTACAATTAATTATCAGAACAAAACACTTCCGCAGAAAAACCGCAGTTCTTTGTTTCGGTAGTTGCGACAATCATCCACTGTCGGCTATTTGGTAACCATTCATCCAAATTGTTTTTTGGCTCCATTAAATACTTAACGTAAATAGACCATTTCGTCCTATTGCCGCAATAAGTGCTCGCTAATAAGTAAATAAGCACCTACGAAACAATTGGGTCTCTTGCAGTGGCGCCAGGCCAGCCGTGGATTGGGTTAATAGCTTAGACTGTTGGTTGCGTGGAATTGAATTGAATATAAGTTGGATCATTGCGATAACGCCCTTTCATGATTTAACTTAAACTCAGATGTGCCCCGCATGTACCGTTTTTACGAGCTTCGACATTGCTGACAAAGGCGTTGGGTTGGGTGTCAATCGAAAGCAGCACGTCGCATAATGCGTTTATTCATATTAATAATAATGAAGATCTTCATTGAAGGGCGAAGTTTAGCAGGGGCTGATATTCCATTTAAAGAAGAGATATCAAGACTGAATGATAATTTGCAGGCCACATTAGATAAAATGGCGACCGATGGAATGGAATTATTACAGTTATTACCAACTGGAGGCTCTGAGAATATAAAAGACAAAGAGAAGACCCCAAATGAGGTGGACAGATTGTCTGAATAAAAACGCTTGGGGGAGGCCAGTGTCCAAACATGGGTCGAAGAGGTCTAATTAAATAGATAGATTGATATATAGATTCTCCCATTTAAGCCTTTTGAAACCTGCCTTAATAAAGTATAGTTGCATCAGAATAGCACTAATCACAACCAAATGGGTTCGAATTTGCCTTTGGTGACGAAATAATCGGCAATATCATATAAGTCCATATTTAGTTAATTACGTGCTTGTTATGTTTTCATATCTGTCAATAGTAAGTATTCCATATGTCGCATAAAATAATAAGGATATGTGATATATAATGATCCATAATTTGGGATAACGACTGAACAACGTCCTTGCGAGTGACAATAAATTTGGATATGGAGAAACCGTAAAATAATATACCCTGCATGTTGTTAAATACAAGCCGGTTTTATGATCTTAATGAAAAATTTCTTCAGTCTTATTTTGCATGGTAAACTAGATAGACCAGTTCGTTTAGGAATAATAATTATATGAGCCTGTTTCGTAATTCATGAGTAAACAATAAAGTAAACAAAAATTGTGTCGAGCAGAATGACTAAAATATCATTATTCGTTAGTTTCCCAATAGCATTTATTTCATTTCGTAACGTAATATGACGTTTGCAGAATTGTAACTGGTTTTATTTATATATCGTAAACAAAACTTAATTATAATTAAGACTTTTTTACCCTTCAAAAATTTAGGAACAACGACAGAAATAAATATAAAAATAATACTATGACGTCACATTATATCTCTCAGCAAATTTAATCAATATCGCTGATCGGTTACTGAGATTACGCGTTGACAAAGAACTACGGACAGACCGACAAACAGAGTTCCCTCTTCTGTGGATCGAAAGAAAAATGCAGGACAGTAAGGGATAATAATCTATATGGAATCTGACTTTCAGACAAGTTTATAAATATTTTGTTATATGACATTGAAAGTAAACTATATTAATAATGCATGTTATATTTCTTATACAGCATGATATAACAACTGTGCAAGAATATAAGAATATGAATTAAACCGTAATTGAATCACTCAGTTTACGATCAAACTGTACAACAATTTCTAGATATTATTGAGAAAAAAATCATAACCTAACTGAAATGACCGTACCATTGATATTATTTGGTGCCGTATAAAACAGATGGATTGGAACATGGGCAACAGAAGTATTCTCACCCGTTCTTCTGAGAAAGACAGCGCCATCATTGATGAGAATAGCATCAGAATAGGCTGGATGTATGCCAAACTGCAAACTGTTTATAAATACAAGAACAAAACTAAGTTCACGGGGTTACTGCCACGATATCTAAGGAAAGATTGCTATTATTATTAGCTGCAGACCGGCGGGTTTCAGAAAGTATTTAATCTTACGTGAGGAGAGACTAGGAAAGACATAGGTTTACAATTGAATGGAAATCTCTGCAATAGTTATAAATTCAATCAAGTAGATCCACTGAATCCATCACTGATTACCACACACCGCTTGCTCGATCGAGAAGGCAATAATGCTCTGATATTTGAGCTTCTGTTTTGAATTTCGGGCTGATTAGAAGATAAGTTCAATTTCTTCTTCTCCATGATTGAGGAAGGCTTTCGAAACGATTTCATCATGTGCGTACCAAAGTAAGAAACACAAATTTTATACAATCTAATACAACATACTAAATCGGAAGGTGGCATTCTGTGGCAGTTTGAAATTCAGAAGAAATATAACGTTCAACGAATGAGCGGAATGCCTGCTTAGCTCAGTCAGCTAGATCGTCTGACCGGCAAGCAGAAAATGTATAGCAATGTTTGTTTCCTGGTTTGTAAATGCGAATTTGTATACCCGCTACCATCTTTCGGATAACAGTCATTATTCAAAGAATAAATAAGAGCTCTAAAGAACAAATAAAATATGCATATATGAACTAGTCTCTGAGATGGTTATTATTTATGCTAGTAACTGCAGCAGACAATATAAATTCAACGAGCGTCTAGGCGCTTGAACCGCAGGATGTTGACTGCGACAATAATTTATTCATCTCAATAAATAAATAAATGCATGAGGTGTTGTAGTCGTCTGTTTTCATTGTTATTTCACATGTTCCACGTGATTAATTGTTCTGAGACAAATGCAGCACGCCATGGTACTTTTCGTTTTATTGGACAACAGTAGATGGAATTGACGTGACGCGTCTACTTCCTTTTCCATATTTTCCGGTGAGTAATAAAACTGTATATGGTAGTATAGTGTTTGAAACAAAAGGCCATTCTATCAGTATGGTTTGACTGTATACCGTTATTTGAATTAAAAAAATGTTTGGAAAACTGTTATTAGTCACATTGGAATTAATCACTGCAGCTTATTTGGATTACGAAAGCAATGAATATGTATGTAGCTTTGTCTCCAAGTTGGAAGTCGTCGTTGTACTACTTGAAAGATTGACCACTCACGCATTAACATAAATTAATGTTTTACAGATGCTTATTTTACATTCCAAAATTTTTGAGTCAAAGATTATCTTGCCCTAATTGTAGTCAGTATAGTCTATATTTAAATTAACTCATCTCTAAGTGTCGCCCTCTATGAGGCGCCCATTGGCAACTGTCCCAACACCTGTGCTTCGTAAGTCGCCAATGGGCGTGCCCATAGAGGGCGACACTTGGAGATGAGTTGATGTTGCTATCACATCCTTTACTGGGTTACGTATATACTCTATCTCTTTACAGTTAGACCGCCAGGTTATACTGACGAATCTAGGCTAAAGACGAAACATGCATTTCTATATCAGGTCTGATGTTTAGTGGAGAGCATACACTTAACATTTATATTGAAATTTGATTATGAAAAGGACCGTACAGATATTTTTGAGAACAAAAATGCTACTGATTTTGAAGGATTCAATACAAGAGATTGTATTCTGCGACAGTTCTTGATTGTTTATCTTCAATCGAAATTAGATAAATCAAAGAATCTTATAAAACAAAAGACAATAAACTTACTAGTTTTGATAAAAGAACTGTTAAAGTCATATGCAATGCAAGGTTAATCTACTCAGTTTCTATGGCTTATTTATTCATGTATTTATCGTTGGATACATTTTACGATTTCCGAGAAGGAATAGTATTTCAGATTTATTACTCTAGGGCCACTATTCATATACTTGGCAACAAATGTTTGACCTGCTTTATCGATCGATGAATTATTTATTATTTATATTATATTATTGTTTTCAGATTGACTTTGCAGTCAATATGCAAAGATGAAAAATTAGTAAATGCACCGTTTGGCTCATTTTCAGGTTCTGTTTTAATCAAGTTGAAATTGAAAAATCATTAAGATTAAATTGTGCCAATTCCAAGATCATCAAAACAGATTGCTATAAAACCCTGAAAGGCCTCACCATAATACTAACAACTACTGAAAAGTTGACGTGTTAACAAGGACCTGACCTTTCACACCTGAAGTACCCCAGCATGAAGCAGAGTCGACCATGCGCATCCACAATCTGGTGAATCAGATAACCTACATATTTAACATTCAGCAGACGGACCTGGTACTACCGTTCATTTTTTATTCAGCATATCCGCTAGAAGACGTGCTTATGCCTCGATGGCATGCCGTATTTCCTTTCTTCTAAGGAGCCGAGCATGTTGAAAACCACCGACACATTTTTTCTATTGTAGCGACAAGCTACGAAGGACATCTATAAATAGAACTGCAAGATTGTAGTGATCGGGATATTTGATGCAATGATCGATAGTGTGGAATGGTGGCATGTAGTACAGAGAGTAATTTCTATTTCTAGTTTAGGTATGAGTTTGTTGATTTAATGCAACAACAGGAATGAGCACAAGTCGTCTTTGAACCAAGCTTACGGAATAATAAATTATATAAGTTAAATTACTAGGCTAACATCATTATCAATAGTTTAAATGAACAATTTAATTATCATAATACAATATATTATTTAATAATAATCATTAAACGTAAATATACAAACAATCCGGATTTACAATACCAAAGAGTTTGTTGATAATCAAAAGATCAGCTCAACTGACCAGTGGTTTTTCCGAGCGGACGAGGGGAGAGGTGTGAGAATGAAGTTCATTAGTTCTTCTGAAAAATGCTCTCGTAGTTATTACGGATTGTATATACTTTTAACTATATCAACGAGAGTCTCGAAAAGCCTTTATTCAACAAATCACATTAACCCATGTGCGAGAAAAGAATAACGTAAAGAACCCAAAAATAGCAACAGTTCACTTATACAACAAACTAAACCCACATCAATCTGGAAAAATAATTATGTTAAGATCGATCTTTACACACAATCGTATCAGTTTGAAAATTGAGATTTGACTCGAATGTTTCATCATATCAGGAATTGTCATTTTTTTAGGTTCCAAAATTCACCTTAAGTGAATAAACATTTCTGAAATCCAATAAAAGTTCAATAAAATGATCAACTTATTCGATCTCATTTTTAAAGGCAAAATAGTACTTTTTTAATTATCCTTGAAATGTAATCTGTAGTAGTATCAGTAGTTGCTTAAACAGAAGCTGGACAAAGGAGAGCAAACGTCAGTATCGTTTGAAATACAGATTAGGAATGTAGTACAAATGTACTGGAATAGGTATCATGCATCGTTATTCGATCCTTAGCTTCAGTATTATTCTGAGACCACTATATCTTATTCCAAAAACTCTCAAAGCTTTTTCGTCCTCACCCTAGAAATAACCCTTCGATGATGTCAGATCAGTAGTATCTAAGTTATAAATGTGCAATGAGTTACCCATTTTTGATTATTACTCCACCGACACTGGATCAATTTCAAAGAACCTTAAAGTTTCTTCGTTCTTGTCTCAGTAGTAACGCCGTGGCAAAGTTCAAAAAGTACTTTCAAAGTTATAGAGGGGAACAAAATTTATGGGACAGTCAGACAGACGACAGACAGAGTGACATAATTTTTGTGATTTATACGTCATAAAACATCGCGGAAACATACCATCTCGAATTCGATATCTTTCGAGACTTCTCGCATATTGGTGTGAAAAGTAAAAAGGTAATAATGCGAGTGCAATAACTCTATTTGTGATAAGGCAGTTTACGAAATTATAATATATAAATGAAACAAGTGTTATTGAATTGGGTTTAAGGCAAACATCTGTAATAATAACAATAATGATATAATACATATTTCTCCTGAGATAAGGAAGTTTTTATCCTAACAGAGTTTAAAGTAAATCAAGAACGTGTTTCAGTAATATGTAGATCAATGTCGAGATCAGTAGTCTGATACATTCATTTTGCAACTTAAAGAATGAGTTGCGTATCTGAAAGCTACGGAAACAAACTAATTATATCCAACTACAATATCAATATAACATTTCCAAGAAAAACGGAAAATGGCATGCACTGTGAAGGAAACAGATTTATAACTACGAAATCTCAAGGCAAATCATATTTCATTGCGAAAGGAACAGGAGAAATTAGCCTGACAGGCTTGGCACGATTTGCTGTACAAGTCCGTCAAGATTATGAATTACTAGACTTCGCGACATTTCTATTTTTCTGGGGAAAGGTTGCAGCAGATCTAGATAAAACCGTTCAATTAACAATAGATCCGCCTTCCAGGCTATTTGTTTATCCAGATCGTGATGGGGTGATGTAAGAGTGCTACTTAGGTCTTACGGAATGGAAGCTTTGAAATAATTATAGACACTTAGCTTTTCACTGCGGTCTGTACACCAAAACATTACTAACCGTAATTGCTTTGAAGTGAGGTAAACATATCCCGGAGGAACGTACGCAATGAAAGCTCCTACTATGCGTTTTATTGAGACAGAGTCTCCAAGAGTAAACTGATCGAAAAGACAAAAACTATTGGGTATGTTGTGCATTTAGGAATAAAGCTATTATCTAGTAATAAAACATCTTTTATATATATTTATATATATATATATATATATATATATATATATATATATATATATCCACA
This sequence comes from Bruchidius siliquastri, assembly GCA_949316355.1. Lineage (NCBI taxonomy): Eukaryota > Metazoa > Arthropoda > Insecta > Coleoptera > Chrysomelidae > Bruchidius > Bruchidius siliquastri. The sequence continues at coordinate 35,285,836 of OX438533.1, read as the reverse complement.
TCGCTGAAAAAATAACTATTGGAAGAAGATCGTTCTAGGTGTTATGTTGGTTCGACCTGGTAAGGATGAAGCTGTTGAGCCTTCTGATGGTCGTTTAGACATATTGCTCTTTTCTGGATTGAAACTGAAAGCCTCAAGAAGATCTTCAGAAAAATTGCAGTTCTTTTTCAAAAACAATTTTTCATTATATTTATTTAAGATACAAAAAACCAGGTGCAAAAGTTGAGAATTTAAAATTTTCCAAATAAAATGTCTTTGATTAAATTATACATCCATAAGTACAACTCACTAATACAAAGTCGATCAGTGATTTGAGCATCATGACTGGGGTAAAAATCTCCACATGAAACAAAAAAATCCTGACGGTCATACAAAGAAGTCTCATAAAATTATTCCCGATACGTTTATATAGCCTGAAGTTTTATTGTTGCATCCTTGGTGCCGACTCTATTATTCTGGTTCCTAAAATACTCATTACCACTATAAATAGACGTTGCAAATGATGAGGTGCATAAACTGTATTTTTGTAGGTATTTGATTCGTGTTGTTCTTTCGAAACAGTATAGCAGGATCGTTTGTGTACAAAACGAACAGTTTGTTGGAGAAGACTGGAACAATAAACTCACCGGCATATGCCTGGCTGCGCCGGAAATCAATAGAACCTTCGAGAAACTCGATACTGATGACTCAAATGTCTAAGAAACCTGTACCTTCTTCGTTATAAAATAGAATATCATGGATTAATGATACATTAATTCAGTGTTTTCATGAATTTGGGAATTCGCAGGATTATTCTAGCATACGGCTGCTAGGCAAGATTACGAGATTGTCGCTCAAGCGTAGCTATTGATCGACCAGACGGCTTCTTGCATGAAATGAGAGTGTTTGTATTTGGCGGTCAAATTTGAATTTGACAGATAGACGTGGCTTTGTGGTTGATGGGTAGCCACAAAAATATAGACTAATCAACTCATTCATATTATTTCCTGCCTTAGTGACAAGGATAAAATATTTAGTAATTCTACCAGCTTAGCATGTAAAGTAAAAGTTGAAGAAGCACTAATGTTGTTAAGTGAACTCCTATAGACATGCATGTTTCGTCTTTAGCCTAGACTCGTCAGTATATCGTGGCGGTCTAACTGTAGACAGCAATCGGGTAGTATATACGTAACCCAGTCAAGGGTGTGATAGCAACCTTTGACTTCGTAAGTTACCAATGGGTGTCCCCATAGAGGGCGACACTTGGAGATGAGTTACTGATGTTATTGATACATGAAAATACAAGAGAATCATATCATCAGCGCTGTCTTGCATCAGTTTGGTTATCACATTTAATTAAATTCTTTGAATCTTTTCGGCCAGTTACTACGATTTGTAATATTAATGAAGAGGGTCGTCGCCAGTGTTGTCAGATTTTCAACAGTAAAATCAGTATCGTATCAGTGAATGCCATACATCGGATCGATTTATGATAGAATGTTGACAAAATTAAACGCTAGACAGTCCAAGAGGAACCATGGAGTAGATTGTTTTTCGATAATTGAAGCAAATCAACAATCCAAATTCCAAAAGTAATATGCACACAGGATAAAAATTGTAAATAAATTAGTCAGTGTTAAAAATTAATCCGATGTTGTTTAACTAACTAGATTAGCCATTGTGACCTATTTGACAGATTGATGATGCTACTTACCTCTTGACCTGAAGCAAAAGGTATTCGAATTATATCTACATTCGTAAGAGAGACATGGTATAAAGATAAACCCATAATTAGTAAAATCAGATACGATACGATTCCTTCTTGCAGATAAAATTATAACCCGAAAATTTTACTCAAAAGGTTCTATCACAGGCAGAATTCTTTGAAGATTATATCAGTCAAGCTCAGGCCTAGAATAGAGCCACTTATTCGGAGAGATTCTTTGCGTAGTAAAGCGAACCTAACATATTTTATTTACACTGAGGTGGTGTAGCCTAATGGGCTAAGGTGACTGCCCGGAATATTAGATATGTGAGTTCGAATATCGTCACTACAAGATTTTTTATCTGGAAGTTCGTCTCTAGAATGCCCGAAATATGACATAAAGTAAAGTTGCACTGCTGGCAAGGTAGACAAAAAGTTAGTAGGTATGATACATTCAGAGATTAAAGGTTAATTTTCTTCCTACCTTTACCTGTATCTGCCTTGCGATGTTGCCAAATCACAGATTTCCGGCATTCTGGTGATGAAATTTATTTTTTTAAGAAGTAAGTGAACATATTTTGTCTTCTTATTCTACTGTTTAATACTGATAGCATCTTAGAGATGTTGTAAATAATCCTCCTCATGATAGTAATTAAAGCATTTGGAGGGAAATGAACTCCTACTACTAGTTTTTATCTAAATGGAAGTTTCAGATGAAATATGACAGATTTTGAATTGGATCTTATTGCTGAAATTAGATCTTTTGCTAGACCAGTTCGATGATTAATATTGACAAGGGGAATGTCTTACAGTCAGATAAAAATGAATAAATAATGATTTTAACGAGATCATGTAAATACATATCGTGTAAAAATGAGAGCACAGCGATAAAACTGTTGATTAAATTATAACAAATGAATTGCTTTTCTTATTAGCGGGTAATCAATTACATAAATAAAATACCGAAGAAAAAACAAATTGTTGATAATATTAAACAGGAAGAAATTAATTATAATAATGTACTTGTGGATTATGATATTACCGATTATATCAACATAACCAAACACATTATTTCAAAGAATATCCTTGTATGCTTTCGCGTGGGAAGCAAAATTACTTTTTTCTTACTTACTGCACTTTTTTTGAAATTATGTGATTTAAGATAGTCCATCCTATGTAGAGTTGTGGAAAGAAGTTAGAGCACTTTTAACTATATAGTATAACAATTATTTTTCTTCTATGGAATGCCAGTCTGTTCTGAGAAAGGAAAAATTGTAAAAACAGGAAACGGGATACACCCCGAAACCTAATTTATGAATAAGCATTCAGAATTCCACCGCAGATAAAGATCATGACTTATGGTTAGTATGCGACATCTAGCTAAGATCTCAGCAGATTAAAAGTGACGAATACTTGGTGTGAAGTTTCTTCTAGAACCCATAACGACACCATAATATCATCTCATTATAACAACGCGGTTGCCCTAAAGTAATTCTCAATTTTCATTAGCGCCTAAAAAGTCGTTCATTGATCACGTGAGATTTTTAGTACACTTCTTACACCACCTCCCTCCCCCTGGTGATACGTAGTGAGCTTCTAAGTTACCCCCTCCCCCTGCCAATCTAACAACACGTGTATTTAAAAAATATAAAGCTACTGTACGAAAATATACACATGATATCCAACAACAAACCCCCTCCACATAGTGACCAACCGTGAGGTAATCCAAAGAACCCCTCCCTTATCCGATAATCCATGTAAGATCAGAAGAAAGTGGTGACATGTCGCATATAGAAATCGTTCCCAGAGTGTGGCCCGAAGTTTTATCACATCTTTGTGATTTTTGTTCCGTTTGAGGGTGCTGTGATATTTTTTGTTTTTGTTAAGTACTTTTTTTAGTGTCAATACTATATAAAGTAACTAAAAACTTAAACTAAAAAATCTTAAAGCAGTTTCGGCCTGACAAAAAATGGCAACGTCATTTCTAATGAACCAAGATAAAAAAAGAAAACTTTGAACCAAAATTAATTTTGTATACTTGATGATTAATAATAAGGTAGAAAATGCATCTCTGACAAAAATTCTTGATCTAAAATCTATCCACACTTCTGTAGCATTTAGGCTTAGGCATACCTAACGTCGATTGCACAAATTTATCAACAATCATGTCATCCTGGCCTCCACGAACAACCAAATGGAGGTCTGGGATTACGAGATAGACAGACAGATAGACCAAAGGAAATAAATGATTTTTCGCGATCTATATCATGAAAGTTTTTTTTCTCAAGAATAAAATATTCTCTCGCCCATTGCCGTGGGAAATAAATGCATATCTCCACCTAATTTCTTTTACAATTCAAATAATTCCCTCATTTATGCATCAGAAGCAAAATGACAACAACGTAATTTCAAAATTCAAGCATTACAACCCCAGACATAAGCACTCCAAATTTATGGCTGCTTCACTCCCATCATCTTCCGCTTGTTTCGATAATTATCGCGAATAATTAACATTAATTATTACGAACAATTTTCGCAAGCGTTCAAGAACCGGAAATCTCAATTTAGCACCACATATGCAAATGTCACCAGAGACACTAATTAACTTTATTTCTCTAACGATTAATTCTGATTATTTCGTTAGCGCCATGGTTTAAGTCGATTCATTACCATTATCGTCGGCAGTCTTTCCCAATTGAACGAGACAGGAAACGAAATGGTCTAATAATTATTCGGTATTGAAGAAATGATCAATGGAGGAAGTTGTGAAAATCGGTAGATGAAAATCGAGCACTCTATTCTTGCATGGTAATGGTAACCAAGTGTTGTCATTTTTATGAGTAATCAATTGCCCGAAGTTACTTTTTCCGTATGTTAAATGCACTTAACAAGTTGTTTGGTAATGCTTAACCCAAATGTGTTTTCAATAAACGCATCCTTAGGTTCATGTGCATGAATGATTCCTCTGTTCTAAGGATGACATTATTGACCAACGCCAGAATCTTGACCTTAATTCATAAGCTCCACCTATGGATTCAACTACATATCGGAACGTTTAGTGATGACGACTCTCTATGAAGAGGGAGAAAGACAGAACTGGGAACCATATTTTTAGACATTTATAAAAAAGAGAACGTTGTATGCACACAGACATATTTTAAATTTTAAAATGCACAAGAAACTGTGAGAGGCCTTGGTACTCTCCATATTCAACTATTGCAGCATCGTTAATTTCCATTTTTTCAACCAACAAGCTAAAAACAGAATGTCAGTTGTCCAAAACCCAGTTTTAAAAGGAAAGTTAAATCTGTTACATTACACTCACTTTAGGGTATCATTGTACTTTGTGCGTCTCTAATAAAGCAGATTTTATTATTATTATATTATTATGATGTTACACTGATGGCATCAATTCATGGTTCTTAGGCAGCCCGTTCTTAGATGAGTATCAACATACTCGAAGAAACAAAACTTCTAATCTATTTTTAACTGGTCCTGACTGTTAATTAAAAATAAATATAATTAATGAACGAATTACTAACATTTTGGCTGCCTCAGCAGCATTTTTGGGATTGCATACAAAATAAATAAAAATACGTTTTAAAGTCATATGGCTTTATTGGGACTAATTATTAACCCAGGATCCAATTACTAAAAATATTTACTCAGGATGTATTAAATATTTCACAGTAACACTGAAGAGTGACGTAGATTGTAGATGCTCTCACTTGGTAAGACTCTTCTACCATGCAGATAAAATAATTGTGTATTTTACACATAGTTTCACAAATAAAACTCTGTTTCTTATAGTGTCGCGTTCTGACTTGTATTTTAAAAAATAATAAATTGAAATGCCTCACTGTAAGAAAAAAATACACAATTATTGTATTTGCATGAATAAAGAGTGACAGAAAAATATAGACTATGGTTGTTCTATGTCCATCATCTTGACTCCACCATTTTGATTAAGAAAATATTGACATCTTTTTTGTACTTTTTCTAGTCTGACAATTTTCTAGAATTTTTGTAGGTCTAACATTGGTGTTGGGGCTGTATTTCACATGCAGTGATTTCAGTTCACTAAATATTATTATTGCAAAACTATTAATCTAGTTGAAGGAAGTTCTGGAAATCTTCGAAATTTTCAAAAATGTAGAAATTTTGGGTATTTTTTAAATCATATAAGATATAATGTCATTCAGTAGTTCCAGCTTTTGTTATTGAAATTCAAAAGGTTAACAGTTGCAAAATCCAAATTTATCTAAACGAAGACTTTTTCACATGCTTCAAAAAGATACTATCCCAAAATTCTTTAAAATATCCTGATTATAATATAACACTTTTTGGCTTAGGTGTGATGCAAAATGTCTTCACATCGCTAATCCCAGATCATTCAGAAATAGCACAGTTGTCGCACAAGACGTGATTTCAATTCCACCGCCGGCCAGGGTTGCCAGAACAATTATTTATCATTAATTCAGTAAAATATATAGTCAAAAAATCAATATAGAAAATCAATATAGAACAATCTTTCATAATGCATTTTATTAATTACTCAGAAAATAAAATCTTTTTATTTCTATTTTGATCTGTTGACTTTTTGATTTGTAATAAATAATATTGGAATGACTGCATGACTTAAATATTTTATGACTCAAAAAAAATTCCAAAACTTATTTCAACTGCATTTACTACCCGAAATCCGCTAAAGATAGTTAGTAAACTCATACTACCGCACATAAAACACAAAGTCGACCTACTTGACGTACTTTTGCTAGTGTAAATATATCACTTTTGTAATTATTCATCCCTACAAGATAATTCAACAGAACAAACTAGTGTTACATGAAATGTGGCAACCGTGCAAGCCGCATAGACCGAGCATGTGCAGGCATACAGAGCGACAGACATCACGGATCAGTGCTGAACGTGAATGTGCAAATCAAAACGTGAAAATACGGCTAAGAAAAATAATATTTACCAAGAATATATACCGTATGAGTAGGAGACGGAGAGACAGAGATATAGATGGGTCTGACCGTCGGCTCTTGCTGCGTCGCAATCGTCCAGTCCAAGAATAGTCGGACCGTCGCTGCTTGTCGGCGAACCTTTGCTTAGGCGACTGTTTTGGTTTTGTTTTTTGACGATAACTCAGCCGCCACTGAAACGATTTTCAAAAACTTCCAGGCTTTTTTGTTCTTGCCACACTGGCAGCCTATTGTCAAAGTTTCATCAAAATCCAAAAAGTACTTTACGAGTCATGAAGGGTCTGACGATTACCGGACAGATAGACGGACCGACGAAAATCAGTCACATGGCTTGCGTGATGTCACCAAACATTATCTCGAATTCTAAAGTTTTCGCGATCGCAATACTGCCTCGCTAGTTGGTGTGATAAATAATGGTAAATAAAAAATTCTAAAAAACGGATTACGTCAAATTCGAGGGCTATGCAATTACATTCCCTAATGTTAATAATACGGTACGAATGAAATTCCTATTTCTTCTAACATAAACAAGGATATGCAATGAATATATTTTTTTAAAATGCAGATTCTGCAGCTTATCGATAACATAGATGTGCTTTTATCTGGTGCATAAAGTTGGAGCCCTCCTGAAAATGCCTGTAAACGATTAAAATGGTGCTACTGACAAATGCTGTAAGTGTCATACGTGCACCAACATCATCATCATCATCGGCTATGATGCTAAACTAGGAGAACTGGGGAAAGACAGGGAAATCCTTAACACAATTAAATGTAGAAAAGCAGCATACTTTGGACATATCATGCGCAACATGAAGTACCGATTGCTGCAGTTGATCTTTCAAAGCAAGAATCAACTCGAACGCAGACGCGTTTCCTGGCTGGCAAATCTCAGAAAGTGGACAGGCTTACCATCGGCCAAACTATCCAGAATGACAGTGAACAAAGTACGATTGACTTATGTGATCGCCAACATCAATAGACGACAGGCACTGAAAGGAGAAGCAGAATCCATAACACGTTTCAGTATCAAACCAGAAATCAGTATATCTACTGAAAAATCAATAGACTTGGCAAGCATGGTGAGAATTACCTACGCGCGCATCGGAGGTCATTTCGTACCCCACGCCGCATTAACTTTAATTAAACGGATCGCCCGACTGCCAGACACACGACGGAAGAGGTTATTTTAGAATGTCGTATTCGTTCGGGTTGAACGAAACCCGACTTCCACCCTTTGTTCCGCTCGATCCCCGGTCTTAGTTTCAGTTGGATCGCATGTCTTATGTTAGAGGATCTGCATGCTGAGCAGGAGTTGAGAGAAGTTGGGAGTTTTGACCTACCGACCGGACGTTGATCCACTATTCGACTGTTAATTGAAGAAGCGGGATGTCGAAGTTGGATAAAATTTTATTATGGAATGGATTTCAGAAAAACAAAAAAATTATAAAATAATAGATGAACGACCTGAAATTAGTGTTTCAAAACAAGCTTCTCATTACTAGAATAAAAACCTGCTCTAAACGATTTTTAATTCCTTGACATAGGCGAGGGCATCACAACCAACAAGAGGGGTGCGGGGAAAGGGGTGCGGGTAGGTCTCAAGGAGGTGCGGTAATAATAAAAAATTACACCTCTTTACACTGTTCCGAACCAATTCTTTTGAGGTATCTAGTAGGATTGAGTTTTTTCTTTTGATGTTTTTCATGGAGGGCCAGAACACCCCCCTCCCTGCCACAGAGCCCGGGATCTCGTCGGGCGTGGAGGGCATAAGTTTTTTGTTGATATTTTTGTTACTGCCCCAATTTTCGTTCCTTTTGAAATCGGAGCATTGAGGCAGAGTCATAAGCAAACATCAATAGAAAAATATCAGTTTCTTCAAACCTAGTTTATAAGTTCCTGGAGTTTCCAATACATTTACTTGGGACGGAAAATTCTTGAAAAGTGTCCAAATCTTATATTTACATGTTTCACAAGTTTCTGATTAATTTAGAACGTGATCAAAGGAACTAAGGGGTCCATTTTCAGTCATTAATTACATTTCTGTAAACGTTATAAACAAACAACGAAAATACAGAAGAACTTGTCACGACCAATTTTACTATTACTCTAATCCCACTACTTGAATTCCATTTATTATGTTTCTTAAGTGTTTGTTCATTTGTCGGGCAAATGAAAACTTTTTTACCGTTTTTAACGTTTCGTTTGATGTGGTACCTTCCATATTTTGAGCCAAACGCAAATTGAGTAGAACTCAGATTCCATTAGTACCAGGGCTGTTCTCTTTCCGCGTAGCCTATTTAGTAGGCGACAATATTTTTGTTTCGTCTGACATTTCAATCTAATTATTTAGTTAATCAGGGTCAAATATACCTGATTGCATGTTACATATGTTTAAAGTAATCATTTCGTTATTTAGTCTTGGAAATGAAGTATTAACGGGCTGTGATTTTTTTGAATGTGAAGCGAGGTTTAAACCGTTTTGAAGAAATCAATGTACTCTATAGTGAGAAGTCGAGTCTACCGTAAAGCGAAATTTCCTTAAATTACAGTTTTCGAGCTCCTAAAGCATAAAAAACGACAGTTGAAGAAAAAAGAATCTTATGCAGAACATGATCAAGGAGGGCCGGCACAATACTGTCAGAAACATTCAAGCAACTTTAAATATTAAAAGAAATTAACACTATTTGAAAGCTTCTAAGCCTTCTTCTCGGTAGATTATCCACAATTTCACTTCAGAGTTCAAAAAGAAAACCCTATGTGATGGTACAATACCCTAGATCGCTTTACCGTAAATCATCTAATTTGGTGTGTAACATCATCACAGTTGATGACAACTAGGTAAACTGTTATAATCTAGAAAAAAACATTCCTCCGTAGGCCTTTGAGAATGAATGGCCTTCAACGAAACAAAAACGCATTGACTGTGGTGGAGAATACTTTGTAAAATTATAAATAGATACTTTTTGTAAATAAAGCGTACCTTCAGTACGATCTCCAGTATACAATTGATCTAATCTTGCCTTCGTTAAGATGACAATGGACAACGCCGCCATGCGCGATGATAAGAGATGAGCTTTGATGCAAGTAAAATGTGTTTTGCTTGGCAAGATTCAGCAAAAATAGAAGAGGCCAAAATATATACCGGGTAATGACTTTTGAAGCGAATCACAGTGTGGTAAGTACTGAATCAATGTGCTTGACTAGATTTCTGAAGTACGACGCAATTTTTGTGTATTACCTATTCTATCATTTAAATTAGGCGATGGCAACACCCTGTATAACGATACTTTCGATGAACCAGTTTGTAATATTCATAAGATATAAATCAAATCCATGCATGCTAAAGTCTTTCAACTGATGCTTTTAAAGGAACCATCTGTTGCCTGCACCCATGATTCATCTCTTCACCTAAACAAAAATAAATAGCTGGGAAAAAACATGTGCTAATGACAAGCCCCCAGAGATATCGTAAGAATAACCGCAAGAATAGAACGAACGAAACAACTTTTCCTGTTTCTCTGAAAATAATTTGATGCGGAGTAGTTTTAACATTGTGAGTGAAAAATAGCCATGCAAGTACCAAATCTCATTTCCATCAAATTTCAATAGGTTCATTGTGTTGATGACGTCTCGTTAAGAGATATAACTTTATCTTTATATTTTTTATTTATTAGTTACATTAGAAAAATAGTCGAATCCAAAATGGTTTGCAGAATTTCCTGAGAAGTCGTCAGTAACATTCTATAGAAGCACCACTTTACGCCCTTGCAACAACAGACCGGCAATCTATGAGATAAGATGAAAAAGAACCAATGCAAGGCTTAAAGCACTCCAGATGGCAAACAGTAACTTCTGAGTGAAGGCGGTACCTTATCGTCGTGCGAAACCCATTTGTTATTTCGAAAAATTATCTGGTAACGCTACAAAAAATTTTACACAGGAAGGTTAGCCTCAGGATAATCAATTTCACTAATGGACACTGAAGTATTAATCAGACGAACTGTGTTCTTCTTTCGCCGATCAGAGGTGGCTGGTACTGTTTTTTGCAGTGTATGACACTTGATTTCAAAGAGCTAAATGTTGGTCTCCTAATTTTATTTACGTACTAGAATCCAATCAACTCACTAGATTTAATTTTTTATTGCCGCTACTGAATTTGTTAGAAAACTTGAATCCATAATCAATATACGCAAATCACATGAACTGGCAACGATGTAGTCCAGCCGACCAGACGAAGCATCTCCAATGTTCAGCCTTAGGCTTTTAAAAATGGGTTCAAACTCAATGAAAACGTATGCAATTGATACGTACAAATATATCATTTTCAAAGCGATACGAACTCATAATGAGATTCGATTACGGAAGGAAAATAGAAAAATTCTACTTTCAATTATTATTATCGACAGAAACTATGCGTCTATTATAGATGGAAATGACAACATATCAGGAAGAATGCCAACAGACGGACAGTGTGAGCACCCCTTAATGCACCTTACGAGTGTGCCATATCGGTTAGTGTAGATTCAGGTGGTCAAAACTCAATGAAACACTAAATACGGCCCTGAATAGAACCGTCCAAGAAGGAAAACATAATGTCGATGGGCGTGGTGATTCAGTTTGCGATTTTGAAACAAAGCGTTCGATTCAAAGAAGTCAATCAACGTCACGTGATTAATTTGGAATAGTATCTCGTATCACTGACCAAAGAGGATGTGAAATGTAATTTTCGATTGTTCTCGTTATAGCGGTGGAAATCGTTAGGCTGGCACCGAGTTACGTAAAACATAAATGCATTCGCGTGCTGTGCATTTATGTTTTTATAACGCCTGGCTAAAATGTTATTATCTGGTATTTTTTCCTTTCATAAGATATATCCGGAATGATTTCTCAGTAGTTCTGCAGCCTTAAGGTTCACTGTACTTTTACTCATAGCTCTGACAGCACCTATTCTAGGTGTCTTTCACCCTGTACAGTTTCCCTGATGGTACTGTACACTTCTGTCTCAAGGTCAATGTGAGAAGTGAATTATTCTATCGCAGCGGTTGTGGAGTGCTATAGGCTTTGCCAGTTTGATAGGTTACCCATATGAAAATTGTACATCGTACTGCTCTGCCTCCTGAGTTCAGAGTTCATTTACACCTACGGTCAACCGCACCCTCCTATTTGCATAGTGCTAAACACACCCCAGCCAGAACGTGACGATAACTTGCGGATACGGTTTCGGTCGGCGTGGTCGAGAAAAGACTACCCCGACGGTTTTTAAATATATTCATCGAGAAAACGTAGAAAAGCTGCTCGCGAAAATCCACTCGGTAGTAATGGGATTGAGTGTGCGATGCGGTGGTAGTCTTTTTAAGGTAATCCTGTTTTGTTTATTCGCAGCTTTGGCTGAGACAGGGTGGTCGCATCCACATACGTTAACGATGTAAAAAAAAGCAGAATAAAGAACCATTTTTTGTGTGAGAAAAATCCATTAAAAAAGATTGGTGCGGACGGGGCTCGAACCTGTGTCTCCGGCAACCCGTACTGACACCATTACCGCAATCGGTTTGGAGAGCACGCCACCTCGATCTGTGATCCTCTTGAAACGAGCATATGTATTTGCGTTGTGTCGTGTCGCGTGGTTTCACCGCGTAGGAAGTTGTATGGAAGGCAACATATTGTTCCTGGATTTTTCGCACTCAATCAAAATTGTATCTTTAATCTGTATTTACAATATAGCTTCTCCTGTTACATGTTTACACCAACACCGAATGCTCGGTGGCACAAAAGCAACACTTTATCACCGAAATCTACCATACAACCCCTGGAGATAATGCAGTATTTAATTCGATTTAAAAACCTGATGGAAGAGCATCCGGTATAACAAAGGAAACTCGATCAGCTCGCAATGCTTTACCAAGGAGAAAATAAGTAAGCAGTTTTCTAGTGGAAAATGGTCCAACTCGGGTATTCCGTGATGAATACAAAATATTTACTTAGATTTAGAGGAAACTGAGATAGTGGGTGACAGTCAAGACAACAATGTACTTTTTATTTTCGACGCATAAGCGATCGATGTAATGTGACCACAAAATTCTCTGAACTTGTTATAAAACCTTTTTTGAGCGACTTCAAAAAAGCTGGTTATCAATCAAACCCGAGTTTATGGAGGACAAGCTAGATGAGTCAGCATCTGTAACTCTGTAAATACAGAACAGAGACAATTTTGAAATCAAAAAAATTAAGAGAGTTCTGGTGTGGACGGGACTCGAACTCGTGTCTCCAGCATTCTGTTATCTCTCGCGCCATGCTGGAGACTTGGGTTCGAATCACGTCTGTATAAAAAAATGTGAATCTTCTTAGATCAGTAAATATTACTGTAATTTCAATATGTGAGAGGAAAAGCCCTGCTTGAAGAATTATGCCTGAGATTATAAAGGATCTCCCCAGTTAATGTCCAAATCTTATAAGGGTATAAACACACTTGTCCTGACACCACTTACAGCTGACAATATAGGAACAATAGTTTGAAAAGAATTGAACTTCAAAATCTAGCCATAAATAGGAACTTAAATTTATGATTGACAATCATGATATATGAAAAACCATCAGATAAGCGTTCTGTATAGTTAAACAAAAAATAAGAGCAAAATAGTACTTGAAAAAAATCTGTTGGTGATTAGAATCTATTATGTTTAATTTTACAATATACATATGTAGGACTTATTAATAAACGTAACTATCAAGAACACTTTCTCGATATGACATGTAATATCTGTCCCAGCATGTGTCCATTTGATGTCAAGGTTCACTAAAAGATCCTGTCCGTATAACAAAATTGGATTTTTGGTAGCAGTGACCCTGAGGGTTCCACACAAAACTCGATACCTCCATTAAACCGACCCTATTTTCATGTTTTCCATCCATCTGATAACATCTCGAATATGTGTCATAGGCTGGTCGAAGAGGAATCGTTAGGGTCAGTGCGGTCTTATTGATAATAATGAAAGGTAGGTCACAAAGGAATTCGACAAATTGTGGTGCACAACAACAACAGAGGCTGTTGGATGATCCGAAAGGTCTTTTAACTGATGAAGCCATCCGAGTTCTTCCTTGAAGGGTGTTAGTTTTTATGGATCAAAATTGATATTGTCTGGTTGTTCAGACCTTCGGCTAATGTTTTAGTTACTTTCCACATCATTGCAGTGTTAGTTGTGACATATCATTCTCTTAAAATTCATACTCATCTGACTAGCTCTCAAGAATGTTTTATCTTTTATTGAATCGAACATCCCTGTGGCACTTGGCTAAGTATGGCTTAGGAGAAATCATAAGTTATACGACAATTGATCTTTATTGGAAGTCTTTGAATCCATAGTTTGAGCCATTTCCTAATGTAGCTCTGATTTCAGAAATTGCTTCACTGAACTATAAAACATCACAAGCTGCTGCTGTTCCGTTATGGTCGATTAAGCTCAACTCGGCAACAGGAAATTTACGATTCTATCGCCACGTGATCACTCACTATTTAAAAAAATGTTGTCAAGTAGATTGACTATGTACTTCTCACGCTATAATTTGTTTGCAGAAATGATTCTCCGTTATAATTAAATCAGAATTTTACGAAGCTCCATGGTAAAGCTTTGTTTCAACAGATGATCTTGTCACCGTTCTCGAATCAGTTATGAATTATTTCAAGCGAATGCCTATGTAGGGTTGATAAAACTAATATTCGAGATCAAGTATGGCTCAAGCAATTTCATCATCTTTTAACTATAAACTGATGGTACCCACCTAAATAATCTTAAATTCCATTCTTGGTCTATACAATATTTCTATATTCTCATCACAAAACTCGGATGCTAAATAGTCATCACCATCCTCCATTTCAAAATCACACATTGCTGGAAAACAACCTACATAAACTGAAATACATTTGTTTCGAGGGTTCCGAACTACTTCGAGCTCTGTTGGAACAAACTAAATAACTTCAAAGAGAACCTAATTGTTTCTTGCACTATTTTGAGAGAGCGGAATATCTTGATGTTTCAGATGTTCTTTAGCCCTTTTAATGTTCATCATTGGCTGTTATAATATGCATAGTTTGGTGTAATTATTATCGGTCTATACCGCACTGCTTTTATTTGGCCGCCAAATAAGACTAAGACTCTAGAAGCAGAAATGATAATGATTAAAATCTCAAGGCACAAAAAACCATATTTGGGGATATTTTCTAGATCTCCTCATCACCACCCCATCCCCTATTTTTTACTGCCTCCGATGTTCTTTGTGAATGATCGGGGAACCCGCAAAACGTCCGAAAACTACAAAGCATCTTGTCACACGAGTAATCTAGTATGAAAGGGGACAAGGATTACTGGACAGGGTACAGACAAACAGACTTGATCAAGAACTCTTGCTAGAATTTCCCAAGAACTATCCAGCTTTTACTCTAAAAACAAGAGTTACTCAGGAAGAGCATCTGCAAAACGTCTGGCATCAGATGAAAAATATGTCGTAGGACAAACTACACCCTAATAACTATTTAATCGAACAAGGTAGTATAACAGCGGAAAAGAAAAGTAATAAAACATCGTTCGAGTTTCTTGTCGAAGAGTTTTCGTCGGTGAATGTGTCATCACATAATCTATTTGATAACCATGTCGGACATCCGACAGCCTAAGTCGGTCATAATTCGTAGTACTATCCGTATTTTCTCGGAAAACAGTGAGTGGTTTATCGATCCCACAAGCCGGAATTTTCCTTGTGTAGCCTATGCCGTATGAATTGCCAGCGAATCCCTACACTACCCGCCAAAATTATAGTTCGCATTTTGTCACCCTTTAAGAATAAGAAACCATTTTTATTTGGAAAATTAATGTATCAAAAATCGCCATATTTGAATAAAGAGCTCGAAATTTCGATAGGTATTTCTGCAGATGACAATCTCTTCAAACATGATTTTCTAAATGATACATGATACATATATATATGTATATATATATATATATATATATATATATATATATCGATATGCTTGAAATGTAATTTGGTTCTTATATTTTTCACCAAGAGATAAAATAGCTTTTTTTAATCAAATGATAAAATTGTTCCATTGTCCACACAGAAGCAGCATTATAAAAAATGTAATGCATTATACAACTTCTATAGTGCTGCTTCAATACTATTTTATGGATGTGAAACCGTGACACACTATAAAATCATTGTATAATAACTGTATAAAGCGGCATTAATCAAGAGTTGTCTACACTTTTTATAGAACTGTTATACTACCAAACAGTTGTATAAAAAAATGGGCCCTTTTTGGTTGTATAAGGATCATTTAATAGTTTTGTAGCATTCCTGTGCCATAAACTAAATCTTATAGTTGTTTACGGAATCCTTATAAAATTTATTTTGCTACTTGGATCGAAATGACAGAATTGATAACCTTGTTCCATGAAATTATAATTTTAGCCAGGTAACGCCTGCAAACCATTTGAGATATGTTTTCCTTCTTGCATCCGGTATAATGCATTAATAATATTTATTTCCAAGCGTACTGGAAGGTTAGTAAACTTCCAAGCTGATAAACATGATGGATATACTATTTTGTGAATGAACCAACGATATACGTATGAGATACTGTTGTTATGGGTGTGGGGTTTTTCTACTTAGAACAATACGTATAAGATTAGATATGCTTGCGAGTGATAAAAATATCACTAAGAGCTTCTTTCAAACAAAGTGTTGTTAATTGATAACTGTATTTTACGTCATAACATTTGTTGGTACGTTAAAGATGACCTAAATGCTTTCGTAAATATGCCCACACAATTTATTTGTCATCGCGTCAATGTGAAATATCCAATTTAGGCTAGACTAATCTTAGAATTTTTATATTGAATGGAAAATGTTGAACAATATATAAGTATCTGTCATTTCGTTATAATGCCTGTTGATTAGCCCATTGTTACTGATCAGCTCAAAAATCTTGCTATTAGGGAATGGCTAAAACATCTCTTCTTATCTATAAGATCCAAAATACCCAGCTGATTTTTGTATGTCCCTTCTATGACAAGTTAGTGTCTTCCTATGGGCTGCTACTAATTATATGCGAATAGTTTTCTCAGTAACCAATACGGATCCGTGGTATTGGATGCTTCCAATATATTTTCCATCAACGCCAGTGTTTCCTTGTTCTTCATCTAAAGCTCTTAAATACACTGATATAAATTACATCTAGTCTAATCGACAAAGATGCAGATAGGAGCATCCTTAAATCCTGTAGTTAAATTATTGCCATGCAGATCAACGAAGAAATTGTAAAAACTGTTAAATGAGGATCTACATATGGTAGAATGCAATTCCACGTGCATAAAGGATAATTATCATAATTCAAAAATTAACGTTTATAACTTTAAAGGCTATCAGAACGCCTACACGTTAGCATAGTTTGTTCAGTAGTAAGATGTGATTTCAAATAACGGTCAGGAAAAGTAAAGAAAACGTTACATTAGGCGTATTTTGTTGATGATATAGATGATAACAGTTGAAAGTCTGCAAACCAGTATTATATGAGCATGATACCAGTTTTGATAAAGGGAAACAAACGACTTTGGCTGACAGTGTAGTAAAAGCGCTTAGTAATGGGTCACTTCGGATTTTCCCCTGGATGGAAATTTGTTGGCGGAGGGAAAGTAACTGGGGTTGTGTAGGATATGAAAGTTTAGGACGAGCGAAAAACAAGGGATAAAGCTCGAAAGAATGGAGCCGGACGAAGTAACTTGTTTTCTTTCAACATACGGGGTTGAGATTCCTAATAAGTTCGGAATTTACGAGAAAAGGGAAAGCACTCTACAAATAAGGATGAGAAATACTTCCATTATAGACACTGAATATTCGAGGGATATTCAAGAAAATAGAGATGTAACAATGTGTCTCTTTCACGCATTGAACTTGGCATACGCGCGCTGTTAAGCAATGCCCCTTCGACTAAATTTCAGTCCTCCGAACTAATTTGTACAAAAAACCTTCCATTTTGTATTCTGAATTTAATTTTTTAGAGATATTTTTCAAAATCAGCGACCTTGAAAACCATCTGAAATACAATTTGAGTCCATCAAACCAATTTATACAAAACACCTTTCGCTATTTTTTATTTTTAACTTCATATTTTCGAAATCTTTTTTAAAATCAGCGAATTCGGAAAAAACCCACTATTTTGCTTCCGCCATTCTAAAATCCACATTTTTGAGACGATTTCTGAAATCAGCGGCCTTGAAAACCTCCTCACTTTTAATTTCAGTCAAATTGATTTTTTCGAAAAGATTTCCACAATTTTGATTCCGCCATTTTGATTTCCACATTTTCATGTCATGTCTGAAATCAGCGAAACCAAAAACCTTAAGATAAGTGTACTTCACAAGAGAAACTTCTACTGTTTTGTTCCGCTGTGCAGCGTGAAAAGTATGAAGTCAATATACTTGACTCCATTTTTATGACTGAAATGACTGATGAAATTTGGCAAGGCTGTTTAAAATCGAACGAAACGAATCGCGACTAGTGAATCATTCGAACGACGAAAAACTTTCTACTGATACTCCATTTTGGTGTCAGCGACTTTTCAATAGCCTTGGCAGTATACAACATTGTCGTTGGATTCGCAATGTAAACCAAATCGCAAATCTGAATGGAAACGATAGTAAATGAAACAAAAAAAATGGTTCAAGATTAGTAGACCGAGGAAGTCTGCTAAACGTGTAACAGCAGAGTGTCAGTGCACTCCCATTATAAAATGACGACCTCCAAAGTAGCACAACCCGCAGATGGAAAACAGATGATTTTATGAACGGGTTCAGTATATTTGGATTAAGCTTAACGGAAAGCATGGGTTTAGGATGATACGAGTATATGTTACAACCTGCAAAATAGTGTTTCAATTTGAATAATATTTTTTTAAATCTATCTGTATGGTATTAATAGAGTTCTTTTTAGTAATTCATACTTATTGTTAGTATACAAATGTTGTCTCTACATCACAACATATCTTCCATAACTCAACTCGATGTGAAAACTGCCAGTAACAGATCTTATCTGACAGAGATTTACATATGGAAATCAACCCATTCCAGTATGTTAACTACTCAATTCATAAATGGATGCAAGAATTGTTTTGGGGCATCAACAAATCCTGTTCGAATGTGTATCCAAATTATTATAATCAAGGAAGGCCACTGTCAGAATATAACGGGTACAAAACAAAAAACGAAATAGATGCATTTATCATAAGATAACCTCTTAAGCGATGATTAGTTGTTGACGAAACATGGAGATAAGATCGGTTAAAAAGTTACAGTATGAGATGAAATTAAACAAAAATGTGACTCATTTTGCTGCTAGGATATATCATAATAATTAGATATTGGAAAAGATTTGAGGTACAAGAGTATTATTTCAACTCGCATTCACTTTTTTTCTAATTAAACCGTACTGTTATGTAGGTCTCATGTCTGTGATCTGAGCTTTCGCACAATTTTGAAACCACATATGACACCGAATCAATTAATGTCAATATCAATTTTATTTCATGATTTAATTTTTCCCGCATTGTTGTTGGGCTCTTGTAGTGTCTGTTGTACTGATGGCTCTTGATGTATTAAACTAAACTATTATCTAACATTCCACATGGTAGAGTTTATAGAATAGGGACCAATCTATAATTTTTTTCCATGTTCTAAACTGTGGAACTAGCTCCTTTATACATGAATTCCTCTTTTCTGGATTATGTCCATAAGCTTCAGGGAGTGCATCCCCACACATGCAAGCAGTTTTATATACATGGGAGCCAGTTTGCATGGAACCTGGATAGCAACCGTAAACACTGAGGAAGCCTTTAAATAAAGCGAAACGCTTCTCACAACAAAAAGAATTTTATTTCAGAAACTTAGTACCAGACTAACGCAATCAAGGAAAGTGCAATATAAATGTTGATCTATATTTGCGTTGAATAGTTTCCAACATTGTACACTATCTAAACATTCTATAATTAAGATTACACTATAAGCGAGCTCTATCAGGATAGTAGTAATATTTTTGTCAATAAAAAACCGGAAGAAGTCGTTTAACTTGCCATTCATTCAAACTTTATTTTGTAGTGGGCAGATCCAATTTTATGTCTGTAGTTTAGCAGAGCGGTAAAAATATGTTGCTTCTTATCTTTGAGTTTATTTCTCGGGTAAGTAAACAGTATAAATCCGAGAAAACCTATTATTATGTGGAGCTCGATGATAATTCAACGCTTTCCAATGCGGTGTGGAACGATTAGGTTTGATTTGCGAACAAACCCAAGAAGAAAACTTTTTGTGCAAGAATCTGCAACGTAGGGAATTGGTAATAAAACACATAAAGTGAACACTGAGGTCGAGTAATATTTTTGGACATCGTTAAACTCGGGAACGCACTGCAGGACCTGAGACTCGTTAGTGTCGATTCTAGATGTATCTTCAGTAATTTTATATTGTTACATAAACTCGTACTCTAATAACAAATTTTGACAATAAAAATATATTTATATATTATTCTTTAATATTAAAATATTTTTCAATAAGAGCCTAGTATGAACTATTATGAGATGATTTGTAGACTTGTGCATTTGGATCAATTTAAAATTTCTTGTACATTTAAACACAAACAGAAAGTAAAGAAAAATAAGTTGAGCTACAAATATAATTTTTTTTGGAAATTTATTCATTTTGGAATGTAAATTAAGACCTAGAAGTGGGCAGCTGGGATTCTCTTAATAAAGCATTTTTTGGCGTAAAAAGTGAAAATTTGACACATGGGTCACAAAAGTATTAGGAAAACTTAAACAATAATTCTCGTTCATTTTGAATTATTATTTTTAATTTATATAATAAGAAGAAACCTTTTAAATTTTGTTTTCAGTAAAAGTGGTTTTAATAAACAACATATATATCTTAAAATATGTTTTATAAAGACCTAATTTTACAATACTTTACTGTAATAATCACTCAAACAAATCAATTTCGCTTAGTAGAGTTCCAAATCGCATTAAAGCCATTTTTTACGTATTGTCAAAGTTGACGGACAGTCAATGAAATGTGTAAATATAAGAAATTTGAAAATGACCAATTTTCATTGTTGGTAGACTCAAAAAAATGGTGTAATTCGGGGCACTCTTCAAGACCTGAAGAGCAAAAAAGGTACAGCAAGCTGAAAATGCGAAGGTTATATAAGTGTTAGGTAACGATGTAACATTTTTATAGATTCATTTTTGGGGGGAGGGGGTTCCCTTCCAAAGCACCTCCCCCTTGCCAGGCCTAGTATCATCACAGCAGAAATCTGCATATCCTATTAGAGAAAACGCACAAACATACAACGCTGTGATTCCAGAGAAACAAATGTAAGGACACAAAACTCCTCATTTAGGATCGAAAAGAAATAAGGAAACAATTTTCAATCGGCTCCTGATTGTGCAAGTGCAGTGTCAACTCGGTTGACCACATTTTGATTACATTCAGTTCCAAATACTGCTATCACTACGAGTAGTTACACAGGTTGTTTGGCGACCTCTCACTATGCCGAGAATGTAGACATAGACAGTGATCTACTTAATTTTTAATTAATCACATTTCCTAGTTCCTTCTAACAGCGATACCGGACAATTTTCTAAGAAACGATTGCTCCTGTACCGATTCACGTACCACAGATGCAATAACAATATCAACAATTGAGTTAATTCAGGGTAATTGCAACAACCTCCATGCCAACTATTAACTAACTATATATAGCGTCATTCGAAAAAATATAATAGACTTGGTAGTTGTATGTTTATGTCGACATAAATACCGTTTACATATTTGAAAGTCCTTAACGGAGAAAGGAGTGATAACATAACCGAGAAAATAGTGGACATTAATGAGTTCAAAGTTATATATTTGTTTTAATTGCAGTCTATTTTGATACATTCTCTAGAAATCTGTAATTAGTAAAAAAGCCGATTACTATGTTCTTATACTGAATTGATTGTTCACGATGCGATGTGAATATTTTTATCTTTGGGTTTTGAAATACAGGGAAGTAACATTAAAGATACGATCTTGGATTGACAAAAATGGTGTTTAATCTCTTTTGCTGTAACTTCGCATTATTATTGAGATACAGGGTGTTGATAATGATTGGAAAATGGGGTAGATCGGAAACAGACTTTGCTCTTTGCGTTTTTAGGTCATTTTGGAAAAAATAATATTACACTCAAAAATGAAAGGAAACTCGAAAAACATAACCATCGAAAATAATAGCGTCAAGTAGACTAACCCTATAATATCCACGCAATATCAGTGTAGAAGATAATATTTGAATCGAATATAAGAATTGCTCATCGTCTGGAATCAAATTTTAAAAACATACAGATATGGAAAAACACTAAAACTTTTTCCTCATATTTCAAAAACGTGCTTCAACTGAGCTAACAGTCAATTAAGTCAACCGACTTGACCCCATTTTTACCAGTTCTTGAAAAAAGTTAAACAAATTCTACTCCTCATATTTATTTGATAACCTCCGCTTTTATGCACGATACCGCCGCCACAGTTCGGCCTAGACGTGGAATATGGTTCAGTGGCCTGCGTCATTATTTATATTTTGTTTACGAGTAAAAATATAGACATTCGGCATCGTACAAACAATTTTGCAAAAATGAATAGGAGTCTCCGAAGCATTCAAAAAGGTTTTTGTTTTTTCCATTTTTGCGATAGCTCCGCCGCTACTGAACGGATTTTCAAAAATTCTAATTTTTTTGTCCTTGCCATAATAGTGTCAACATTTCATCAAAATCCGAATGCAACATTCAAAGGATCGCTGAAGAAACACACTGACAGACAGAAAGTGACATACTTTTCGGTGATGTATATATTATGTCAGGAAACATCAAGAAAACACAACATTTCAAATCCTAATTTTTTTTAGGGACTCGATACTTTCCCACCCATAAGCATGATTTTAGAAATCACTTATATCATATTCTATAAAAAGATATATGTAGGAAGTACTGAGTCGATCTACTTGACTCATTTACTTAGCATTTTGACCTGTCATATCACATTAATGCTGAAACAGTGTGCCTCAGTTCGTATAAGACTATTAATATAAATAATGTTTACCAAAGAAATGTCCAAGAACCCTACATAGAGCAAAACAAAGTCTTTTCCCCAGTTTCAGAACAGGGTTAGCTGCTTCTAATCGCATAAAGGCACACGTGGATTATTGATTACAAACTCAACTTCCCTGAATTGCTGTTTATATCAAGTAAGGGGAGGAAGAAGTTGGTTGATTGGTTAAGTATTAGAACCTTGGTATGTTGAAATGTGCAGTGGTAGGAGAAAAGACGTCGCCAAGGGGGTAGAGTTGTCTCCCCCCCTTCCCTAGCGGTAAGACAAAATATTATTCTGAAATGGCTATGAAATTGTTGTTTGGGAAAATTAATTCAAACTTTACACGAACCTAATAACTAAGTAACAATAATTAAAAAATACATGGATACAAAAAGATCAGACCGTAATTGAAATACTGTTCGAATGTGTGGAGATGTGCTTCGAAGCTTTTAAACTCAATGTAGTTAAAGTGCAAAATCTGTCGCAGAGAAGTGAGTAAAGTGTCCATCTTCTATAAATTATATGGAGCCAAATGATCCATGGATTACAATGGTCGATAGAAACGCCCAATGGACTGATCCTCACCAGTTTAAACTTCAAACATCTGGAACTAGTCTCTTCCAAAAGTTAATATTCTGGAGAAACACAGAGTTGCTGAATTACCCGCCACGGTTTCAACCTTGATATGAATTGACATTAAAATCCTCACAGCACTTGGATTTTTGTGAGAAGATATGTATAAAAAATGTGCCAATATGTAGACTAGTGTTACGTGGTGACTATAATCTCGGTGCACACATCACCAGACAGACCAATTCAAAATTGGGAATATTGATTTTCCTGTTGCCTACATCGTAACATATTTTACTTGGAATCCTATAATTTTGTGGAATACAATAAAATCACACCTCCAATCGCATGAATATCATTATCAACCTACTAATACCATCTTCTCGTAAAACTTTTGGCGAATCTCCCAATTTATCCACTCCTATCAGAAGTTGGGCCACAAGCGACCTGAATCATCCTTAAAATTTAAAAGGTTAAAATATAAATCATGTAATGTTGGTAATTACAGTTTAATATGATGATGATTTAATATTTTATTACCATACACCACAACTGAAGCTATAACATACGTGTAGATATGCTTTGTTAAGAAGATTCGTTTTGTTTCTATTTAATTGATCTTTATAGACAATAAAAGCGTTTTAGTATTGCTGCGTATAATAATCGTTTTTTGTCACATAGAAAAGCATATAAACATAGGTTTATGGGTATTGTGTCATCAGGGCATTACTTCCAATCAAAGTTTCTTGTGATTTAAATTATTATAGTTGTTTGAAATTTGTAAACAATATGAATGTTTCAAAAAATCTGCCTTTGATTCCATTGTCTGTACATTTTGTGATCCACAACTTTTTGATTGATGCGATATCTTTAATCGTATTCAGGTCGAATGGCCGAAACGATTTTTATTTGTTTTTAGTTTTTTACTATGATAGGATTTCTGATATTATAATACCAAAAATATGTTTTGTTAGGAATCAACAATGGGGTATATTAGGGTACGTTACTGCAAATAAAATGGATATTTTGTGTCTACGTCCTTAACATTATGTTTTATTACTTTTTAAGTTCCTGATTATTTTATTCCTCTAACAAGAAAAGGTTCTCTGTTTTTAATTATGATGCAAAAAATCAAAATTTAGAGAATGCCTAGATATCAATGCTTTATCACTATCATGATACTCCCGAGTCAATCTACTTGACTACATTTTGTCACATCATTTTCGCCGATTATTTGAAATCTTGTATACGAATTTAAAGAAACACAAGAACTTAAAAATCATATTTGTCATTTTAAAAGTCAAAACAATTTTAAGAAAAGTAGTCCTGAAAAGTTTTAATTACCAGCCATAAATCAAAAACAAGAAGAATTTCTATACCGGGGATGCAGTAAGCTTTTTCGTTTAGAAAAATCAAACTATGCTATGTTCGTCCTATCAAGATTTGAGGGTATGTGCCGAAACTTGTGAACATACGCTCAATTTGAAGTCATGTCCCATTGATTATAATAAAATAACTTGGTATACTTACCAGTTCAATAAGGTTCTCCCTCTTAGTCCTACTCGCCCGGTCTCCAGCAACATTGCTGCTCATCCATAACACAATAACATAATAAACACACCACTTTCCGAAAACCCGAAGACATCTGTCATCGCGGTAACACATCGTTGCTCTTTTGTCCTCCGCCAAAAAAACTCAAAACACCTCTTGTTCTTTGCACGTTGATTCATCAATGACGATACATGTTCGGAAAACAGGTGGGTCGGAAACTTGGCTTGCGGCCGTACTGCCGGTTTTCCATCTCATTGAGATTTTTTCCTGACAAAGCCGGCGTGAAGGGTCCGCATTTCAAAACAGAAGAGATCGCGCGCGCGAAAATTCGAGCTGGGAATCGGTCGAGTAGGCTATGAACGCGGTCCGCGTCGCCTCGGCTGCTTCACGCCGACAGACAACAGAAACAGAGTGGGCTTTGCATAGGCTTGCTGTTCGACCGAGTCGCTGTAAAAGGGAGGGAACGCTGCAAGACCACTTGGGTGAAGCCGATGCAAAGAAAATCAAGAAAAAGTTTTAAGCGCAGCTGAGTTTCCAAGATCTATTTATTATTCTTGCAAAACGGGGGTGGAGTTTTTATAGATTAGGTACGAACACATTTAAATACAAATTTGCAGTTAGATCAGTGGCGGCACCATCTTTTTCCTACCGATTTTTTGAGGTCTACAAAAAATGCAGCCCCAGGTCTAACCATTCCGATTCCCCGTGAAAAGGCTAGAGAGCAAAAAGACCACTTTTCTGAAGGTATTAGAAGAACTAGCATGGCGGTTGCCGACCTGGCCAGTTCGAAATGTGTGGCATATAATTAAAAACGTAAGGTTTTTCGAAGTGTATAGGGGAGCGTGAATAATTTTTGAATGGCATTGGCCACCCGTGACCCGTCTTTGTTTCTTGATGATAACTGGGTTCAAAATTTTTAAAAACTCTCCAACTACAAGCTCGACATTCATCGCTACCTTGGTATGAGTTCAGCTTTTGGAGGTATATGAATTCTGTAGAATAAGAACACATCAGCCAATTTTGTTCGATGCTACAGACTCAGATGCTTTGTAATTTTAGGCATGCCTACAAGACATATTGTTTTTCTGGATTGAGTCCACAATTTTCAGGGAGTGCCTCCTCACATGGAAGGGGCATTCCAATCATTATCTTATCTAAGTCTTGTGGAGTAGTAGCAACAGCTGCTCGCTCTACTAGTGGATACAACTTTCGTAATGGGAAAGAACTCCCAGCTTCTGAGATGCTATCCTAGCAAGGTCGACAACATGATCATGACAGAACATGTTATTATTGATGATACTCTTCAGAAACTTTGAGAAGACCGAGTGTTTTTAAGTCAGGGTAATTGTGCGAATTTTCTGTGCGTCGGGTTCAACTCTGTTTTTAGATCCATATTCCACATTTTTTTCTATGTCAAAAAACTTTATCTTGCTACAATATTTCAGTTGTTATATTCCAATGATTCTCCTACATTTTTTTAACTACGTACCCCCATTTATTGCTTGCGATCTTACTTGTCATGTCCTCAAATATAAAAAATAGTTTTGTAATCCATACAGCCGTTGTACTCGTATATAAACCTCCCTCTACACTCATCTCCAGTCGTCGCGCACGGTGGCACTGCCCATTGGCAACTTTCGAAGTCAAGATTCTAAAACTTATTGACAGATGTCGTAAGGAACATCTGTCGCTGCTTTAAGGCAGTCCAAGTGTTAGGACCTTGACCTCGTAAGTTGCCAATGGACGACGCCACCGTGCGCAATGCTTGAAGATTAGCGTTTATGTTGCTATCACACCCTTGACTGAGTTAATACCACCCAATTGCTGTCTAGAATCAGACCGAGTCTAGGCTAAAGACGAAGCATGTAGACAACAGCAGATCTGATGCATAGTTGAGAGCATACACTTAATACCGTGAATACTAAACTGTGCACAGAGTGCTTTCAAAAAATATAGAATGACAGAACAATTACCGCAGTCGCAAAGATGCCCTTGGCATATGAATAGGATTTTCACTATCAACAATAAAGAAAATAAAACGGAAAGCTTAGCAAAGTTGCGAAGTAAAGCTCGGGAGATCCGTTGAATTATGCATGAAGCAGCGAGCCTCAGTAACACCTTATAATAAATATATAATTCGCATCTAAATCAATTCAAATGTCGGATCCCAGTAAAAAGTTACTATTTACGTTTACGCGTTAGATTTATGCGTTATCGCCGCTCGGCGGCGATCCGGTCACCGCGGCACTTTGTGCATTTTATGCAATTCTCCCTTATAAGGTCGATAATAAAGGTCACTTTCAATTTCTGCAGACAGCTCTTGCACAGAATCCAGAATCGGATTCAGGCCGAAAATCATATTTACCACTTTTTACTTAAACTCAAGTATCAGCGGCGTAGTATCGGAGGACTTTGAAGACGCACCCTCCCCTACCCCCTCACCCGAAATTTTCATTGTTTTGAAAAACATATGTTCAAGAAAGTAATGTAATGTTTGGATGCTTCAAATTTGTATTCTAATGAATTTACCCCTTCCCTTGAAAATGTTTCTTACACGCCACTGTCACGTATGCTCTTAATGTAGTGAAGCTGTAATAATTCAAAAATGGCAAAATGGTAGGTTGACGCTCTACTTCCCACAAAATGGTATCAGTTTGCAAATAATAAGAATTTGGATCAGATTTTGGAACTTTATTCTCATATTTTTCATTTAAGCGCATATATCAGTGACCTAGCCTCGGAGGGTTTTGCATCCGAAACCCACCCCAGATTTTCATTGTTTACAAAAACGGATGTTCTGGAAATGTAATGTAATGTTTGGAATAGTTTTATACTTAAAATTTGAATTTTTTTTTTTTTTTTTTTTTTGTTAATTTAATGGCTCTGATCTGAGATCAACTGGCCAGAAGATTGTATATATTCGGCTTCAATACGACTGAATTAAGGAACGGAGATGTGTGCTTGCCCGTTATTTATATACTATGTTAGTATCCTATTCTAGTTGTAATATCTAAAAAATACATTCATTTTTGATTACTTCATTTCCAATTTATCTTTTATTATTTTTTCTTCCTTATTTCCTTTTTCTTTCCTTTATTTTTACTTTTTATTTTCTGTCTTTATTTTTTTTTTTAATACTTCAATTTTTTTTTTTTATTATATAAATTTTTTTTTTAACATATTTTATATATTTTTTTTTAACATTTTTTATATATTTTTTGACTTCTTTCCTTTTTTTATTGTTTGGCAATCATTTATTTTTTCAAAACATTAGATAATATACATTAATTATAGATAACTGCCGTTACAGTAAAGTGTTAATATTGTTAGTCCCTAAACTTAGTTAAAGATTAAATTTTAATATTTGTACACAATGCTTGTATACTATTTTGTAAACATAAGGATTTAAACTTCTAAAGATAGTAGCTAGATCAGTAGGTAAACTGATATATTGTGATAATTCGCGATACATTTCAGTTAATTCCTTTTCGAATATTTTACATTCTAATATGCAATGCTGTATGGTGCCAATCTCTCCACATTCACAGAATGGGTTGTTATTAAGTCCTATTGTGGTTTTATGTTGGGGGGTTAAACAGTGGCCACTTCTCAAACGGCACAATGTTCTAATGTAATTCCTATTTGTTACTCCTTGGAACCAAGGTACTGATCTAACGTTGTTTTGGATTTGTCTAAACGAGGAGCCTGTCGGGCCATCTGTGAAGTGATTTTGCCATTTTTGATGCAGTTTTTCATTTATTATGGTGTTGAAATCTGAGCAAGGTACCTTAAAATCTTGCAAAGGATGTCCTGCTTCAGTTGCTTTTTTAGCCAGTTTATCGACTAATTCGTTCTGAGGAATACCCGCATGTCCTTTGATCCAAACTAGATTCACTGTTTTATTGGAATTCTCCAGTTGTTCAATCAGTTTAACGATTTCCATTATCAAGTAATTGGAGTTATGGTCTGTGTTGAAGTGTTTGAGTTTCAGTGTTAAGCTTTTATTGTCGGTAAATATTACTAATTTGCTAAATTCCCTTCCAGAGCAATATTCCAGTGCTTTCCAGATGGCTACCAGTTCAGCTGAATAAACAGATGTTTCAGGGGGAAGTCGATATAATTCAGAGTAGTTTTTATTTTCGTGATAAAAAGCGCATCCTGTCAGTTCGTTTTTCTTAGATCCATCGGTGAAAATTAACTCCCACTGATTCCACTCTTCATGCAGTTTTTGCTTGAACATGTGAACTATCCTATGATCATTAACCTCAAGATTAACATTTTTAATTGTCGGTGAATTGTTTAGCGTAATATAATCCAAAACATAGTTGATATGGATTTTGCTGTTGTAAATTTTGTCTCTGAATGGTAGCATTGCATGGTAACTTTCAACTAGCAAGGGTACCTTTTTGTGTTGCCAATATCTTGAAGTTAATCCTAGGATAAATAGGGTATGGATGTGATCTATATCTTCTCGACTAATCATCCTAATCACAAATCTGTCGCTCAATTTCTGCCTCCTCAGGTACAACGGTGGCTCAACACACTCGATCTCCATAGTTTTTATTGGTGTACTATGTAAATATCCAATTGATTTTCTTAGACACTTATTTTTGATAACCTCTATTTTTCTTAAGTGGCATTCGGCAGCATTTCCATAATGTATCGATCCGTAGTCGAGTATGGATCGTACTAGCGATCTGTAAAATATTAAACATATATTCGGGTCCGCTCCCCATCTATAGTGGCTGAACGTTTTTAGTATATTCATGGCATTCTCAGCCCTTTTCACCACATACATAATATGTTCCTTCCAATTCAACTTCTTGTCCAAGATGACTCCCAGATATTTGGCTGATGTCTGATACTTGAAGGTGAGGTCGCTGATTGTGATGGAGCTTGGTGGGTTGTATCTGGACCGGGTGTATGTGCATATAGTTGATTTTTCAGGTGCTATGGATGAACCGTTATCTTCAAAATATTTCACTGCTGTAGAGATAGCCTCGTCAAGTTTTCCTATTGACTGTGAGATTGTCTTGCTACTTGTGCTGATGGCGTAATCGTCCGCAAACTGGTATATGTTGGTATCTTCTTTTCTCAATATGGACTGAAAATCATGGGAATATATTATGTACAAGATTGGGCTGAGTATGCTTCCTTGAGGTAATCCAACTGATGTCGTGCGAGGTCCTACTAACTGGTCACTTGTTCTTATGTAGATGTTTCTATTCCTATATAGCGATATTATGTGGAAAGATAGTTGGTCCGGAATCTGAATTTTCTTCATTTTTTCAGCTAGGATTTGTAATTGTACATTATCGTATGCTCCCTTGATGTCTAGAAATGCAACTGAGGTGTGTTTCTTGTCTGAAAATCCTATTTGGATATCTGTTATCAATTTGCCTAAGGCCTCTTGAGTAGAGTGACCTCTTCGAAATCCATGCTGTGTGTCTGGAATGAGTTGATTTCTTTCTAGGTAATGTTCAAGTCGGTTTTTGATTAATCTTTCATAGGTTTTGAACAAGCACGAAGCTAGAGCGATCGGTCGATAAGAATCTGGTTGGAATTCGGGTTTTCCAGGTTTCAATATGGGAATTATTATGTAATCATACCACTGCTCAGGGATATCTATTTTACCTTTAAACATATCGTTGAAGATTCCAAGTAAAGTTCTTTTCCCGTCTACCGGTAAATTGAATACCATGGAATAATGAATTTGATCTCTACCTGGAGAAGTATTGTTGTTTTGTTTCAATGCTCTGTTTAGCTCTGACATTGAGAAGTATCTCAGTAACTCGTGGTCGCTAATATCGAATATTGGGGGATCTAACTTAGAATCTACGTAACAGGGAGCTAATTTATTATGAAAGTTTCTAATCCAATCTGCTGAAGCGTCTGCATAATGTATGTTTGTTTGCCTTCTATTTTTAAATAGATTAACCTGCTGCCATACTTTTTTTAACGGAGTATTACTATTCAGGGAAGAACAATAGTTCATCCAGCTCTCTCTTTTGGCTTTTTTTATAATTTTTTTGGCTATAGCATCTAACCGCCTAAAATTGAGTAGATTCATTAAGTTTGGGTTGTTTTTATATGTCCTAAAACTCTCTCTGCGATGTTGAACTGCTTCGTCGCATTGAGTCGTCCACCATGGTTTTCCTTTTTTGGTGAGTGCTCTTTTTTTATTAAATTTAGGTATTGAAACCTCAGCAGATTGGTTAACACTTTCAACAAAACAATCATAATTTACATTATTTCCACTTATATTGAAGTTCGATTTGAATTTATCCCAATCGGCTTTTTTCACATCCCATTTCCTATGTTCGGTTATTTTAATTTTTTCGGGTGTGATGTCACACTCTATGATAATCGGAATATGATCTGAGCCAGCAGGATCAGACAATGTACGCCACTTAAATAGATGTTGGACTTGAGGAGTACATATGGTTAGATCTATAGAAGATTTTCTACCATGTCCGACGTATGTCGCTTCCCCATTATTCAGAAATATTAAGTTGCTTTTATCCAGTGAATCAATTAGCGAGTTTCCATATATGTCATTTGTATCACAACCCCATGCTCTGTGATGTGCATTGAAGTCTCCTCCAATTATGAATGGTGCAGGTAAGCCATCAAAAAATTTACTCCATTCCTGGTCAGTTATTTTCGTTTGCGGTTTGATATAGGTGGATATAAATGACATATTAGTTTTGTTTTGAAGCTTAACACTAATGCATATATGCATAATTTTTTCGTTCACGGAAACTTGTTTTTCAATAAATGATATGTTACTTTTAATGAGTATAGCTACACCGCCTCTGCCGTCTGGACGGTCTTGTCTAATGATGTTATATCCTTTAAAATTAATATAAATGTTGGGTTTAAACCATGTTTCTTGGAGTAGTGCTATGTCTACATTTTCTTGTTCCAATAGATGTTCAAGGTTTTCCTTATTAGCTATTGCAGATCTACAGTTCCACTGGTAAATTTTTAAACTAGACATTTATATTAGAAAAAAGTAAATATTTTCTATATATTTTTTTAATGTAGTGTATGAACACCTATATTTTCAAAACCATTATTTGCTATTCAATAAAATTCTTTGTCTAAATCTAATCGTTCTTTGATTAACTTAATAATTTTAGGTATTTCAACATTATCGATGCTAATGTCCTTGATATTTGATAATACAAATATAACTAATTCTAAAACGCTATTAATGAGGGGCTCTTCTGATCTATTTTCGATATTTGCTGTGTATTTGGGGTTGTTTGTAATGTCTCCTTCAATGGATTTTACGAATGGTAGACCAATAATTCGTTTCCTTTCGGCTTCAGTAGGGTCTGGGGAAAGGGGCATGTTTCTTTTTGGGCGTTTTGTTACTAACTGTGTGAAGTGAGAGCTAATGTTTGTTTTGCTTGTTGATGGGTTTCTGTTCAAAGTAGTGTTTGTATTTGTTTGAGTATTTGTATGAATGAATGTGTCTGGGTTAGATTTAGTAACTTTTGCATATGTTACTTTAGGTATTTGCTTCTCAGCGTCCTTGTAGGAACAATTTGTGTTTGACATAATCTTTTTAATACTTTGTTGTCTTTTAAATTCTTCACATCTTTTCAATTCATATGTGTAGTGAGATTCCGAACAATGATAACATTTAGGTGTATCGGTGTCGTTATGACAAGAGTTGGTTGTATGAGAATCGTAACACTTTGCACATCTTGGCTTACTTTTGCAGTACTTTCCTAGATGCCCATAGCGCATACAGTTGTGGCAAAGAATCACTCTTTGAATGTAATTCAAGACCTCAAATTTTACATGATTAATTGAAATATATTTTGGCAGTTCTTGACTTTCAAATGTTATGATTGCTTTATTTATTGGAGTATAGTTTGTTTCGCCGTTTTCCACTATTTTCTTTCGCATACGTTTTACTGAATCTACCTTGAAATCGCAATGGAAGTCGAATGCTTTGATTTTGGAAAGAATATATTCTTCTGAAAATTCTTTATCTATAGAGATAACACCTTGTCTGTAGAGCATAAATCTTGGTATAAAAAAACTAGACTATGTACTTGTAATTGCTGATTTGCTTTTAGTAAAATATTGGCCGCTATTGAATTTCGGAATACTATCCTTACCCTGTTTTTGCCTACGGATTCGATATTTTTTACCTGACTATCTATTTCTGGTAAAGACTTTAAAATGATTTCCCCTACTTTAATTGGATTTAATTTACCTGTGAACTGAGGTGTACTATTCTCGACGTAAACATAATAGGGACCTTTATCAGATGTTTTGTATAAAAGACATCGTTTTTCTGCGTTTTTTTGATTGACGTTAATCTCCTGGCTTTGGTTATATAAATCGTTATCACTTACATTCTGCTGCTCCATAATATTTGATTCAGTGTTACCAGACATTTGCTGTGGTGGAAAGTCATCATCTTCCAGGGTTATCGTTTCATTGTCGGATATTATTTCTTTTCTTTTTTTCCCTGGGGGTCTCCCCCCGCTGGAAGTACTCATCACCCTATTATCACCTTATCCTTTTGTATTTATTTACACTTATCACTAATTTTTATACTAGTTTTTTTATAACACACAACGATATATTATTTGCGCGCACTCTTCAGACGATCCTATTCATACGGAGGTCGGGTACGAACTTTAAAATTTGAATTCTTATGAATGTTTCCCCCTTCCCTGATTTTTTTTCTTACTACGCCACTGTGAAGTTTCGTCCAGCTGTAAATCAAGTAAGGCAAGAAAATGTCATCAGTGGGTTGACGCTCTACTTTCCACAACATGATATTAGGTTATAAAGGAGGGTCTGGATCGGAT
This sequence comes from Bruchidius siliquastri, assembly GCA_949316355.1. NCBI lineage: Eukaryota > Metazoa > Arthropoda > Insecta > Coleoptera > Chrysomelidae > Bruchidius > Bruchidius siliquastri. The sequence goes on along the minus strand of OX438533.1, from coordinate 35,252,049 downwards.
TTTGGAAATGTTCCTAGTGGAGTCTGAATTTTGAAAAAAAAAATGAGAAACTTCTAATCTTTTATAATAAAATACTTTTCAACATAACTGACTCCATTATTTTTAAGGAGACTTTTATCGTTAATCGTGAACCCTATGGAATAATCTGCAATGAAGGTATACAATATGAGAAAAGTTCAAATATCTTAAATTTTATTGAAACATTCCTAATGTGTCAAATATCTACCCCATAATTAATTAAACAATTCCATCATTCATAAATCTGCTTTGAATGCTAATGTGTGTATAACTGTCTATGTTTAACAAGTGAGGAGGATTAAAGGGGTCAAAAACGAATTTTATTAAAATAGCAACAGTGCAACCCTAAGGAAGACTCTTTAAATGAAATTCGGAATAACTTGGCCAAAACATTTTCAAAAATGTTTAGAGAAATCTTAACAATGAAAAACATACACTACCTCCTATTTTAACGCCATTCCACATTCAAAATAAAATTCCGAAAAAACTACCACACGATTTACTTGGTTGGCTGAAAACTAAGCTTCGATTTCATTTCCAGCACTAAAGCGATATCTTATCTTCAAAATGAAGTAGTGGAAGGAGCTAAGGAAAATATTATACTTATATAATTATCTGAATAGTTATTTCCAAAATGTTCTGTTCCAATTTCCTAACTTTTTCATTTTGAAAATAGTTCCATGAGACTCTAGCGCTGTATGAATATGGTAGTTCAGACAGCAACTTAGCTTATATAATACATGTTTAACTCCTAATTCTCACTATTTACCATTTTAAGATTTCAAAAGGAATAAATAATATTTTCATTGCATTAGTTTCAATATACCATTCTTAGTTCCTTGATTTTTTCATTAGGTTGTAAAGTATCACGCAGCTATTGTTATGCGACGAACTTTCTAAAACAAATATGAAGTTTTTCAATTTTTAATCGTTGCCTTAGTAGGCGTGATATCAGAGTGCCATAATAAGCAGCTTCATTGTGAGAACTGTGATCGTCACCCACATCAACTACACTCCTCTTAAATTCGCATAAGATTCCAAGGAAGGCGTTTGTTCAGAAAATTAACCTATCGCAATATCTGTTTTTTCTCACTAGTTACATAGAAAGGCCATTAAAGTTTGTTTTGTGTTCAGTTATAATAAGTGCCACTCTGTCATTTGAGTGTGAAGCACCTTGAAATTCGCACAGCATCCTTAGATGACTTATTATATCAAAATAATGTCACTCTAGCTTGGATGCTTGGGTGAATAAACTTTTACGCCTTGCATTTAGATACTATAATTTATTGTAAGATACTGGACCTTATACTTGGATGGAATAATATCATGATGAGCAGGGTCTCTAGGTACATTTTACAATTAAATGCTTTTATATCAGATTCTACTACCATGCTCAGAGGGGCTGAATTCATAATTAGAAAAATTAGTCAGATTTTTCTGTCACCGTCAGAAATCCAGCCCGCTACCTACTTTGACTTTGTAAATTAAATTTTAATATCTGCTACGATTAGTGAAGTATGAAGTGTGTTTTTTGTTCAAAAACTGTATTTTTTATGATCATCGTTTTATTTTACTGTTTTTTTGTGGAATCTGTACGCATGCAATTTTTTGTGCATTTTATTTGTCACATTCGGTGAAAAAACATAAATTTGCTTTTCAAACCGTCAGCTTAGTAAAATTCCTACAAATAATCGTCAGATTATGGAGTAGCACGGAGAGAAGACATCAAGGTGAACCATTTGTATGAAAATCTGATGAGCTCAAGTATTTCAAAATGGCGACTTTTTGCAATCCAAAAATACAGCCGCGATGCCGCCTCACACCGCATCGTCAGTCTTTTAAATGGAAGCTTGATTCAGGTTCACTTAACATCCCTTATTTGAATCTGGATTGAATTTTCTGTACCCCTCCGTACGGCCGCCCCCACCATACAAATCAGTAGATTAACCTACCTCCTTCATTCTTCCCCTCACCGGTGAAATTGTATCATATAATTTTTTTCTTTACACCATTCAAACTAAACGCGTATAAAAATTTTTAGCTCAATCGGTTGATGATATCTGCTTCAAAATTGAGTTGCAAGATTCCACCGAACAAACAAAGTTACATACATACATACATAAATACATTGCAAGTTGAATAAAAGCTTGTAATAAGTAGTAATCTTTTCCAATAGACTTAGATAAAACTGTTCACACGTTTGCCTTGCCTTCAAAATACAGAAATAATTTATTTTTGATAGAAGTTTGAACTTAAAATTTTGCGATTGAACATAAATTGGACATACACATAGTAAATTTGTAATCCATTTCAAATGTTTCAAACTAATTCAGAACGTTTAAATTTGTAAGTTGTATGTCGTTTTATAGCGAGCATAGTTTAGTTCTTCCAACGGTGCTGCTTTGCTCAGCTTCTGTTCTAGCAACTACTTCTACAGATCACTGTTTTCAAGTGGATAAGAATCATAAATAATTAAGTGCTGTGTAGCTTCTTGAAACGTAACGCCAAGTAGGTTTGTATAAAGTAAGTTCCCGAATATACTTGGAATACTATGGAATTTGGAAAACTTTTTGGATTTTGATCTTGAGTATTTCCAATATTTTCAAATTTAATTACAGAAGATGAACCGTGCCAAAATCCTATTCAAATCTTCATTCCTAAAAAGGTACCATTACATGAGTCAACGTTTTTGACGCCATTTTTAACACGGTTTTTATTAGCTTCACGTGTATGTATGTATGTTTGGAACGAAACCTTCGAACGCTATTTTCATCCACTTCGACAGATTCATTTTCAATTTTGAACACTTATCAACGACCAATGACAATAGATTAGTTCAATAAGTTTAATTTATTATTTATTTTCATAAAGCAATAAAATGTTTACCACTTTTTGAAGCAATACGTTCAGAAGGTGATAATACGAATGACATTCAATATTTCTTCGTAACACACTTTTATTAGTTTGACTTGTATCTATAGAGACAGAAACCAGAATCTTTTCTCTTTTTTTTAAACTGTAGTTTATTTCGTTCATTTCGCTACCGGCTATTAAACTCAAATAGACCCAAAAAATCAGTTTGCTGTTGAATGACGATCATTTTACAAGATATCTGGTAGTGATATTGGTAACATTTTTGTTGAATATTAATCAAATAACTCTGCTCTCATCATTACCGATATTAATATCCAATATTGAAGCATTCCTTGCAACTGTCGGCTGCTAAAACATATCCAAAACAATCGCCTGCTGTTCGGAGTGATACTAAAAACCTGACTTGGAATTTGAACTCATCCAACCCGTTACTCTCATGTTTATGTAAAGCAGAAGTTGGAAAGTTTAAAGTAAAATCACGTCCTCCACCCGATTAGACGTCGCGATACGGAAGTGAAACGCATAAGAAACCTTACGCAGGTTTCGGGAATTAAAATGATGAACCATTGTCGCCAGCATTACGTTGAAAAAAATGTGTTACTACTATCTGATTATCTCGGCATAATGCATCATCTTTTGTTTGGTTTAGAGCTCGTTTAAATATGAATAACTTGGACTAGTGCAGGAGTATAATCAAAATTATGCGTCATATGAGCCTTAAAATATACTTTTATTGTATGGAAAATTGTGACCACGTGTGCTTTATCGTTGGGCATATTATGCATGGTCGTCATTGTGTTTTAGGCATAGACAAACTGAACAGCAGGTTTACATATGCTGGAAGCGACTAATGAATGCAGAGACCTCTGTATGATTCCGATTCTCTTAGGGTGCTTACAAAGGAAACACCAAATATGTAACCATATCCTATAGAGCAAGGTCTCATAAATTCTCAGCTAAAACGGTAACATTTTTTTATACTCGTTCTAAAGTTTTACAGACCGTAAAACAATCAAACAGAACGGCAACACTGCGTTTCTTTTCTTTTCTATCTTTTTTGCTGTCTCACTCACTCCTGTACTCTTAGCGTTCCGAACAACATAGCCTCAGTCTCGATTTAACAATTCCTTGTTATTTTTCGTAAAGCATATTATTATATGTCGGAGATTTTGTGCGTCTATGGACGTTTGTGCTTCAGATGGTATCTCATTATAAGCTGTCAGAATTTCATATCGCCGCTCACGAGCCGACTTACAGAAGGGGGACAGTGTTGCCACAGTATGTAGTGACACTCAAAAGTGTTCTACTTTCACTCTCACACTTTCAGTTTCAGACAGGGGGGTTGGACCTAACCTATATCTCCAAAAGTCCTATTTGTATTTATAATCCGTCCTTAAGGCCTCGTTGAAGCTCAAGGAACGTATATAAATACAAACATAACAGCATGTTTGCAATAAGCTATATTAGATATTATTGAGAACGCACTGTTGACGGAGGATCACTGAGATGAAGGTTCCAGTTCTGCTGACGCCTTATTTTTTCAAAAATCTCATATTGCGAGTTTGATTAAATTCTTCTTCTAATACACGATTGGCCGAAGTGGTCATGCGGCCAACTTCGTTTCTACAAGCAAATCTTCATTTTTACCCCACGAAAACAGTCAAAAATTTAAATAAGATATTTCTTCCAGTGAACCTATTATTTAATTTCAGAAATGAAGCAGAACGTGAAACCGATGTTCATGTTGAAGCCAAACAGTGTTTGACCTTAACATGACCTTGAACATTACCACAAAAGTTAGAATGTGGAATATATGGAATGTGTTCCATATATTCGTTCTTGGCTCTCGATGTTTCATCGCAACGTGAATTTGATACTTTTGCTTCTATGTGATTTTAGTTTAACCGGATAATGTAGAACTACCTTGCATACTGAAAAGTAACTATTTTGGGGCATAACGCGAGGACTTTTCCAGTCAACAACCTCATCACAGTCGCAGAAAAGAATATGAATAGGAAGCCTTAATGTTTTAACGTTTCTTAGAGTAGCAACCACGAGTGCATTTACTCAAAAAATTGTTATATAAGAATATTGATAGTTGACGTGCCAATTTTTTTAATGTTTGCCTTTTTTGAGCACCCCATTTCCAGAAATGATTTCAAGCACTTCAAAATCTCTGTATCTGAGGAAGGAAACGAAGGAACCATCACTGATGTATATTTTCGTTAGTCTACAAAGAGAATGTTTCTATAAAATAACTTGTCAATTACCACCTTTACACCACACCTTGAAATGTTTGTAACAGATGCCAAATCCGGCATTTGCCTGTAAAAATAAATTGCAGCCTAATCATAATTGATTCTAACATATACAATTCACACATATATCAATCATTCTATTTAGAAACTAGCCAGACATATTCGTAAGCTGTAGTTGTTTCAACTATTTTCACTTGGGCCATTTGGTTAAACAATATCCCAGATGTATTGTATCACTCAATATTCACATGTCTGTTGTTCGTGAAATATTTCACAGAACAATATATTTGAAAAGATCGAAAACATTGCAACAGCCAGTTCCAACAACAACGCAATTTCAAAACATAAAGGTTTGGATATAAGGATTTACCCGAGAGACAGGTCGACAGAAAGAGACAACCACTACAAAAAAACATATAAAGATTGAAATTATATTATGTTTCAGTTCCCAGCAAATATTTTTGAAAAATTGGTGTAGTGCCGGAGAAGTTATGGCCAAAATACAAAAAAAAAGTTGAACCTTTGTTTTGGATGTCCTTCTCATAGTCCAAAAATCCAAGCAAACTGCTGCACATAATATTTTGTGGCCAACTTTGATACTTTGAAATTCCTAACCGGGACGGATTTAAAAAAGGAGGTCATATTTCGAAAGGTCCTTTCATGGTCTTTTGAATCAAGTTCTTCTAGAATTTTCAGTGGGGGGGCTTCACTACAGGGTGAAACACAGTCATGCATTTTGAAAAAAAATAACTGGCTCCCGGGACGCGTCTGGGATTGTTGGAATATATACTATGGTTTCTGAATGAAAAATAATTTTCCCTTTTTTTTGGAAAAACTTTATTCTGTTATTTCAACATATTCTCCCCCTACCTCAACACATTTACGCATTCGATGAAACCACTAATCAAATTCTTGTGACCAACTAAGAAAAATAACTTTCGAAATCTGACCTCTATTTTAAATTCGTTCAGTATCTTAGGAATTACAAAGTGCCAAAGTTGGCTAAAAATCAACGATAATTATGTGCAGTAGTTTATTTGAATGAAAAGATCTAAAACATCCCAATAGCCAGTTCTTTAATCTATCGTCTATATTTAGGTTGAGGGAAAACAACAACAACGCGATTTGAAAGCATATAAGGATATAACCAAGAGATGATTGAAAGAGTACAAAAACATTGAAATTATATTATATTTTACTTCCCAGGCAAATAGTTTCCAAAAGTTTATGTAGTGCCGTCGGAGTTATGGTCAAAAAACGAAAAAATAAATACAAAACGTTGATATTTGTTTCTGATATACCTGCTCATTGCTAAAATTCCAATTATTTTAATGTCAGTAAAAGCCGTTATATCACCTATAAACATTTGAGACCGGTAAAACATTCGCACTTGTTAGACATTGATGATTGTTGACACATTTGTCTATAAAACTGTGCTCAGATTTACGATTTACGAACATAGTGAATTTTCGATGCATCATGAATATTTCAAGCAAATTTGAATCTTTTTTCCACGAAGGGATTTTCTAACGCTTCTGTTTTAACAACAGCTACAACAAATTATTGCATTTTTTTCTGAATCAGAATAACATAGTTTCGGTTGTGCTAAACGGCGTCAAGTAGGTTAAGTTTGTAGTTCAGATGCAGTAGTATCAGTTTGTTGAATTTGATCATATTCCGTTCATATTACGGGGGAAGTCAACCTACTTGACGCCATTTTTCAAAAGCTGAAATCGAGTACATCTTGCTTTTCGGAAAACATATTGAATGCCTTCATTGGCACTGTGAAATCTAATACCAAATTTGATGTTGGCTAGCCATAACCATATAATTATACTAAGCATAATTCAGTTTCTATTTCTTCAGTATTTTACGGTTACCATTGTGATGCTTCTCGTAAAGCCTATTCACACAATAGATAAGGGTCATACACTAACGAGGTTGTATAGCTTTATACATTATTACAAAGTGAAACGAGATTTATTCTGGTGCTGTGCCGTAATACCTGATATAATCGAGCCATTTAATCAATGACAAGGCATAAAAGGGTTCTACCATCAACTCCGAGAGCTTCCTGTTTATAAATATTAATAAAAAATGCTTCAGACATTGCATTCATTATAAATTGATGTCTAGGATCGAATATTATGATTTGGAACTGGTCCTCTGCATACAAGGTACCATAAATTTCGTCGTTAATGGATTTGACAATGATATTGAATACTTATTGAAATACTTTGAAAAATATAATTATGCAACGTCAAAGTGAAAGAATTTTAGCGAAACTACTTATGCTGAACATTTCATAGACACTAAGCTGAAATAAATATTTTCTCTCAAAACTGTGATATAAGAGTTATAAAAAATCAAGGATTCAATATCTCGTTTGGTTTCTTACTCAAAATCTCTCACATTTTTCAGTTCGTTTGAGTTTTTCAATTATTTTGAATGAAATATACACCTTTAGCAGCAGCATATTAGTTTTGCTTTGAAAAATAAATGGTGTCAAGTACACCCTAAACACTGCAGTTTTATCAAAAAAATATTTCTCTAAACAAAAGATCACATATTTCCAGCATTACTATTTATTTCTTTAATGATCTCTAAAAAATACTGAATCAATTTCTAGAGTTTGACTACGACATGAAAACTGATTATTCAACAATTTGCAATATAAAGACAAAAGTTCACTGAAATTTTCTCATATCAATAAAAAAATAATTAAGCTGTTTTGAATGACAATAAATTGACCATACATTTTTGATAGATGTTTTCAAACAAGGTAAGAAAAGTTCAGCTAAGTACATCAATTTATAAGTGCTGCATCTCTTTTGTAAATTACTGCAATTCTCCTCTCTACGGAAGATTTATACCATTTAGTATTTTACTTTAAAATGAATAATCAGTTTCTAAATATAAGAGACTAAAACAAAGGCCATATTTTCAAGTGGTCGGAGCTATCCTGAAACCTGGGATGTTTTCGATGCTTATATAACTCTAACAACTAATACGGCTATAATGATAATGTACTAGTCTAGGCATTAATTTTAATAACCAACATAAGTAGTAATTTCTCCAACTTTTAATGAGAGATTCTATTAGTTTTGCTAATTCAACTTTGCTCTACGCGCAAGTTATGGCGCTGAGGCTATTCTATATTACTATAATAACACCATATAACTAGACTAACCAACAGTTCAGTCAAACTAGATACTGGGTAATTTGATAGCAACCATTGAAAGATATTTCTGCCACACGCTTACTAGATACCAATCATAAGGTAGACAACAAAAACAGGCTAAGTGTGCTTTAAAATTGTAATAAAATTGTAGTAAAATACATGAAGATGAAACTTCATGAAAACAGAGACCCAAAAATATCTCCGAAACCCTGATTGCACTGTAATGAATGAAAAAGAATTTTTGAACTCAATTTCAGTCTTGAATTATGACATATCGTAAGAATATTTTGACGGCGATGGTTAAAGTTTTATAGGGATTTCCTTTGAGACTAGGGCAAATGCAATGGCTAAATAAAAATATATCCCCTTAGTAAGGCCAGACCACCATCCGGAAAGATCAAATTTTGCCACTTACTAGATACTAATCATAAAGTTGACAACGACATCATACTTGTAATAAAATACATGATTCAAACTTCATGGAAACATTAGAGATTCAGAAATATCTGCGAAACCCTGATTTCATTGTAAGAAATGAACAGACTGATCTTTTAAACTCAATTTTTATCGATACACTACTACAAGTTAACATCTATTTGTATTCTAGGTCAACTTGCTCCTGAAATATCCTTAGTTATAGAATGTATTAAGAAGAATGAAATAGCTTAAGGAATAAAATATCTAAAAACGTGAAATATCTTAAGAAATTAAATAGTTTATCACGTGAAATATCTCAAGGACATTTTGACGGCGATGGTTGAGGTTTTGTAGAGGTTTCCCTTAAAACTAGTGTAAGACAGACACAAATGAAAACATAATTTAATAGAAAAAGACTAGACTAGACAGGATAAATGGTATGCGAGATTAGTGAGCTCTAGTTTTATATCCATGATAGGACTGTTTAGTTAGTTGGCAAATAATCTGGGTAGCAGTGTTAGCAGTCAAATCAGACAGTCCGAAGATGATTTTAACAAAAATCGAAACACTGAAAGAAAGAGTTTAATTTGTGAAACTGTGTGATCAATTACACAACTTTTCATCTACATGATGGAAGAGTTTCACGAAGTAAGAGCATCTACAATCTACACGAAGAAAAAAGTATTATATTTGTGGAACTTTGTGTTGAAACCCACAACTATTTTCTGAATATATAAGTTTTATTTGAATCAGAATGTATTTTCTATGGAAAATATTGAGCACAATATGGCAACACTGACAATCATCGTCTGCTCCAATATCCAATTTGAACGTCTCGAGGTGAATACAAAATTTGTGGATCAAAGGAATTCCTCACAGAGTCCGCTTTGCATTATGGAAAATCTAATACGCCTGATCTATAAGATTGTACTATGTTTGTAATCAAATTTTAGTGTTTTATACAGACGTTTAATATCATTAATGGACCTTAATAGGTCATGCGTGCGCCCTACGGATTTATTACCGAATACTGAATGTTGTTATTAGTTCTAGTCAGTGGGTGGGATTTCAAATCTAGGACATCGACGGTATATTGTAACGCCGTAAAGTAAAAGTCCCTTGGATTAATTTGATGAGTATTCGTGTTTATTATTGAATATCAAGTCATAGGCAGAGAAAACTCAAATATTATACACGTTATGACAATTATGACAAGTAATGTTACATTATGATACACAACTTGCTTTTCTCCGCAAGATGGAGTTTTTGATACATAAATTCGCATTTAGAAATCCGAAAAAGAAGACCCAGTGCAGGATTCGAACCCGCATCTCCCGATGTCATGTCGGGCGCTCTGACCAACTGAACCAACTGGGTAGCTGGTCAGTCGTTACAGAGCGCGGATGATATGTTAGGCAGACTCCCCCACAAAGCCATCCTTCCGAATTTCAAATTGCGCGCGTCGTTCGTATCTCGAGGTGCCGCAGCGCCAGTGTTTGGGTTGGTAACTATCTCCTACCGCGATTACTGACAGCAGACCTCTTGTTTCGAACAGCCATAGTCTCTCACTATGCAGAGGTAATCGTGATACACAACTTGCTTTTCTCCGCAAGATGGAGTTTTTGATACATAAATTCGCATTTAGAAATCCGAAAAAGAAGACCCAGTGCAGGATTCGAACCCGCATCTCCCGATGTCCCGAATTCGGAAGGATGGCTTTGTGGGGGAGTCTGCCTAACATATCATCCGCGCTCTGTAACGACTGACCAGCTACCCAGTTGGTTCAGTTGGTCAGAGCGCCCGACATGACATCGGGAGATGCGGGTTCGAATCCTGCACTGGGTCTTCTTTTTCGGATTTCTAAATGCGAATTTATGTAATGTTACATTACTTTGTTGCGAAGAAAAGTGCGGCCGAAACATATCGTTTGCTCAGTGAAGTTCACAGTGAACATTCTCCGTCCGAAACAACTTGTAAAGAATGGTTCTGTCGGTTTAAAAGTGTCGATTTTGATGTTAAGGACAAAGAACACGGAAAACCACCAACAAAAGTTGAACATGCAGAATTAGAAGAATTACTCTATCAGGACCCGTGTCAAACGCAAGATGAGATCGTAGCATCATTACATGTTGATCAATCAACCATTTCCAGACGTTTAAAGGGCCTTGGATTCATCCAGAAACTCAGAAATTGGGTACCACATGAATTGACGGCAAGAGATTTGGAAAGGCGGTTTCGCATGTCGGAAATGCTCCTCCAGCGCTACAAAAAGAAGAGTCTTTTGCACCGAATTGTGACTGGTGATGAGAAATGGATTCATTACGATAATCTGAAACGGAAAAAATCGTATGTGAAGCCCGGCCAACCAGCAAAATCAATGCCAAAGCAAAATATTCATAGCGCCAAAGTAATGCTTTGTATTTGGTGAGATCAAAAGCGTATCCCTTATTATGAGCTGCTAAAATCGGGTGGAACGATCACAGGAGAATGCTATCGACAACAACTCATCAAACTGAAGCAGGCAATTAACGAAAAACGGCCAGAATATGCATATATGAAGCCATAATTTTCCATCATGACAACGCTCGGCCTCATATTGCTATACTGGTTAAAACTATTTGGCAAACAGCGGTTGGGAAGTTTTGCCTCACCCGCCTTATAGCCCAGACCTGGCCCCGTCTGATTTCCATTTGTTTAGATCGATGCAAAACGCGCTCACAGGGATACGCTTCACTTCAGAACAGGGAATCAAAAATTGGTTGGATTCGTCTTTGGCCTCAAAAAATGAGGAATTCTATTGTCGTGGAATTCATCTCTTACCCGAGAGATGGGAAGAAGCTATAGCTAGCGATGGAAAAACTTTGAATAAATTGTTTTTTTCATTTTCCAGTTAAGTAAACTGTTTTTTTTCATTGAAGAAAGGGCGGAACCATATGCATAAACCTCTGAAATTCGCATTCAGAACATAGGAAAAAAAATGACTCACTACAGGGGTCGAACTTTATGATAGCCGGTAAGACGCTCTACCTCCAAGCTAAGTGGACACTCTTAAATCTTACATTCTTCACAAGAATATGGTAATTCTTGAATTCCTTTTTATGTGTGTGGTTAAGATTCCAAACGACTTCGCGAAATCTCCACCATATTCTTCAGTGAGAAGAAACGAACGTCCAGAGGCATTGAAGACAAAAAAATGACGTTGAAGAAGTGAAGAAGGCACCGTAGCTCGCGACTACTCGTTCCGCGAGGCAAAACCAACAAAAACCTTCCTTTGTTTTGTATTAACCGGCCGTTGCCATCAGATTCTGATAAAAAGAAACTGGTAACACAGTGATCGTAATAACAAGTTCAAGAGGTTTTACTGTCAGCGCAAGCCGATTGTCGTTGAAGAACTTGAAACGCATACAAGGAGTGTTGATACTGTCGTTTTTTATTCTTCTATGTACTCCTTTCGTGTACGGAAACTGCTGGCGCCTACTTTAGCTTTTCTCAGCTGAATTTCGTCTGCTTTGTCGCAGTGAAACGTGGAGCTGGAACTTAATTGGCTACAGATGAGTGAGTATTGTTGGAACAAGTTATCTGGATCTTGAGTTATTTTGAAGATGCTACAAAGTCGATGAAGTGAAGAGTCGCCTTGCTTGTCCGACGATGTACCTGTGAACAACAGTTTGCTAACAGTCTTAGAACAGATCAAGAATCAATGGCGGACGACAATCACAGCCCTGAATATTCTACTTACGTGGGAAATTTGATAGTCCGAATCAATGACAGATTTCGTCATTTGGAATAAGGGAAAAACACTATATTCGCGCTACAAGTTGCGTATGTTCATTCTACAATCTACAGGCACTCATTCGTTATCTCGAAAATTATAAATACGCACAGTGATCATGTTTCTGTAGAGCCAAACCCGCAAAAAGATCAAGACAAGGCTTTAAGTGGTATCTGGAATGCTTGTGATAGTTTGATTAAAGAAGCAGAAGAAGAGGAACCTTTATAAAACATGTCTTCTTCTTGAACAAGGAGAGGGGAAATCTCATATAAGATATCCAAATATTCCGATTAAATAATCCAAAGAACTATAAATATGATAAAACTTAAAGTTCATGGTGTGGGCTGATTTTTTTATAACAACAAACATTTATTGATATCATACATAGTTTCTACGAAAAGGAAGAACAAGCAAATCTGTATACTTATCCTAAACGTTAATAATAAATAATTAAGTTATAATAATGCTCATGTGTAGTTAATAAAATATTTTCCTTTCACCATCTTGGAGGTTGTATAGATAAACAAAGGTATATGTCTTTATAATAGTAACATCGTGTGACATCGAAATAAACAACAATATTTCAATTACTTCCTTGCTCTGTTGCATCTATTGTTTCCCCTATTCGAGCAATTGTTACTGTATTTTATATTGAGAAACATACTACTATTTGTGCTTGCAATTGTGTAAATTCATATTTCCATTTACTTTTTAAAAGAAAGGTTTAACCAAATTCTGTAAGGTATCCTTCAATTGTATGTATGATCCACCCAACCTAATGTATGATCCTTATCTGACGAATAATTTTGACGATATGCATGTTCAAAACTGCACAACACAAAATTTCCCACCCGTAAGCGTTTGGTAATGAAAATTTTGCAATTTGAGATTAAGGGAGGGATATGTCGTGGGCACATAGCAGGTATTGCTGTCTTCTCTCTTTTTTTAGTATCTCCTTCATTTTTGACAACAGGATAGGAAACAATGTATTTTTCACCTGCATAACGGTAAAATTTATTAGTAATAACAAGTTGAATAGCGAAAATAATGATTTAATATGAAAATGATTGGTCCATGGAGGAACAAAGCCTTGTTATAAAGTTTTACCATTTTAATGTCAGATATTCATTTGACTAGAGAACTCGAGCCCAGCATGTAATTATTATTTTTATTTAATCTATAAATAACTGCTGTTGTTCCATGTAGTGCAATAAAAAATATGTGTTACTGACAAAAAAGTTAAATAGTGCCATTTTTCGTTAAATTGGTTTATAACTAAGAATATCATATAGAAAATTAGATAAACTGTTTAACATAGGTATCATCCTCTTGGAATTTTCGTAACATCGCAGTTTTTACCGATTTTATGTTGCTTTATATGCCTCAACCTTTTTTATGCGACTTTTATAACTTAATGAATTGTATACTTGTAAACGATTTTATGAAAATTCCAACGGATATCGTTGCTCAATAGTTTTCTAATTACCTGAATAACATTCCTAGTTACAAAATAATTTGACTAAAAAAGAGAACTATTAACTCATCTTCAAGTGTCGCCTTCTATGGAGATGCCCATTGGCAACCTACGAAGTCAAAGGTCCTAAAATCTGGACTGCCTTGAAGCGCCAACGGATGTCCCTTACTACTGACGAGTCTAGGCTAAATACTAAACATGTATGTCTATAGAAGATCTAATGCATACTGGAGAGTACTAAACCGATCTAGCTTATATTTTTTTGTAAATTTTTGGAATAACGAAGGTCGTCTTCAAGAATTTCCAGCCCCTCTATGTTCGGTTGTATTTGAATAAGAAAAATAGTGAAGTGAACATGTTTTGGCCGGTGTTTACAAGTTAGCAAATTGCAACCAGAGACCTCTATCAGTACTCATTATTAATGATAATAATAACGCTTTTATTTTCAACAGGCTTACACACCCAATTACAGGAAATATTATATTATATTAAATATATAAATACGGAAAATTATTTACAAAAGTTTTATTGTTTCAATCTTAGATAAATCTCACCTCCTAGCACTGTAGCATAGCACTTTGAAAGCAAATGATGTAATATTGATCATATTTTCATTAAAAGTAGACTGTGAGGCCTAGATCTTCATAACTTGAATTTCTAACTTAACTTTGTAGTCATCGTAAGTCATAACATTTTATTTTCCACAATATGTCACTACTTTATATTTTGATATATGCATTGAAAGCTAGTTTTTTGAACATCAGAGGTTTCTAGAGCTCTCATAGTGAACTTTTCCAATTCATTTGTTACAAAATAAATTGTTGATTATAGAATCAAGAGGAAAATAGATGTGTAAGCAAACTTAAGATGTTCAACTACACTCATAAAACGAAGCGATTTCAACAGTAATCTCGCCTAGGGAAGGAAAATCCATGCAAAACTGATCGCTCTCAGGGCTATATACCCTCTATATATTCCAATCTAGATAACCTCATAAACTACTCGCCTAGTTTGATAAATTTAATAAATTATATGATGAAAGCTAGAACTAGAACCATACAAGCTACAAGCCAATAATGTTACGTCACCTTATGACCGCAAAAGACGCACTGCATCGAACCAGGGCATCCGCAATATCATTCATCCAGCTCGCCAAATTTGGACAAACGACGTAAAAATAAAATATCATTGTCACCACATGGCGCCGCTTGTCGACAGCCACGGTTTTGTCTACGGAATGATCTTATGAACGGTCATTAAAAATAGAGCGTAGGGGATCTGCTTGGCATTGTTGGCTTTCTATCACGTAAATGGTAGATAGCGGAAAAGATTTGTGTGATGTGATTTATGAGCAAAAAATATGTCAAGGTTGTAAACAATGTGCGCTATCGGTACCTAGCGTTAGCGGAACGCTCTACATCTGCTGAATGCACTTGGCAGTCTATAACAAATTGGAAGTTATTCTTTCTCTGTTTACCTGTCTATCCTCCTTTAGCATTTACTGGCGCTTCTTTTGAGATTTACCCACGTGCTACACTAGCGCCCCCATAACTTAACTACTTCCTACGGACACTTTTGAGTACACAGAGACGGTTCTCCTTAACCTCTACCCTTCATATTCTAAACTCTGTTGTCTCAATAATATCCAAATGCATGTTTAAGATTAGAAAGTCAAAGCATTTTAAGAATAAGACTAAACGAACAACTTTTCATTTGAGTTTGTTGCCGTCGAGAATGGTATTTTTGGTAGAAAGTTAGTTCAAAACATACTGGCTAGTATGAACCTTTTGTAGTGCTGTCTATTTGTCACTGAATATTGATATTGAAGCCCTGAAGATGTATACATATCATGCGAATGTTAGTAAATAGTAAATAATAATTTGATGAGAACATGCTTGCCGTATCTCCATATACAAGGTATGTCCAAAAATTCGTAGGACTAAATTATTATTTTTTTTATTGCACTAATAGGTACAAATCCTCAGTAGTCCTCGAAATAGCAGCCCTTGTGCTCTGACAGGTATCTCTTGAGGTCTCGCTTGAGCCGAGGAGGGAGGAAGGAGTCCGCCAACGCAAGATCGGGACTGTAGTGGGAGTGAGGCAACGTATCAATCCTGTGCTTGGGCAGAAGTTCCCTCACCAGTAGCACAGTGTGGCATTCTGGCGTTCACAGTTTGTCCAGGGAGTTCAACTCCCTATGAACCGCACCACGACGAACAAAAAAGCACATGAGCATGGATTTGACCCTTGACTTCTGGCTTTTTCCACTTAAACACTGTTGATCGACTCATGACACCATCCCCGTAGGCGTTATTTATCATTCCAAGGGTCTCCGTCGTCTTTTTCCTGCGTCTTAAACAGAATTTAATGACGTATTCCAGGTCGAGATTCCTCTTCTTGGATCACGATGACACTTCTTAACAGAGGCTTTCGGAAATCGACATGCTTGCTTTCCGCTTGACCGCTGGCAGCAGGAAAAAATATCGGACTCTTAGGAAGGCTCTCCTCTGCGACGTCCAGGTTGTCAGATCGCCCACTACCGCTCCGTTCGAGCTACAGAAATTCAGTCCTAATACTTTTTGATCGCGCCCTATATCTAGCACCGAGTCTCCTTTGATTTCCTTAACTCAAATTATTCAACTACTGTTTTAAATTTGTAGACAATGTAGACGTTTTAGTAACACTGTTTCGGACTTTAATTTGTGTTTCACAACGTTTCGATTGATGTAGTATCTTCAATCGTCTTTAGGTGTGATTGACACATACACACTTTTTTGCTGTGGAATGAAAGTTTTTCAAGGCAATGGAAGACCGGAGCCCTGTTAACAATTATTTTTTCAATAAAACTTTAAGATTGCGTGACGAAATGAACAATAAATGTCGATTGAGCTTATTACTGAAGTTTTATTTGTAATCCTGTTATACCAGATCATCAACGTTACATAATATTGCATGCTTGTAGAGGACAGACAACAACAAAGAGACCAGCCTTGAACGTATGCAGGGCCGAAGCTATTTTGTGCAAATCATAAACAAAATAACTGGTGGCATTTTTTGCGTGCACGCTGCAGCACAAAAGGTAATGGGCTCAGCAGTCAGTTCTCATTCTGTGCATACATTACCTCTAAAAATAAACAGATCGTGTTGATAGTCGCATAATAGCGAACAATTCACTATGGAGCCTGCTAATCCGAGCATACTAACCAGTCGATTAACATGTGGTGCAGATAATCAGGTAATGATAGTGGGAAGGTTTAGCACCTTCGAGAAGTACGTTTCGCTATAGGGCCTGATAGTTCAGGAAGGCGAGGCACTGACAGAGAGGAATGAATTCAACTTTTTACCGCGCCTTTATTAGCTTCAACTGTATGCATCTATCAATGTAACGGAATTATTGTACGTAACTTTCACATCTTCAAAATCCATGACAATATAAAAATTTGATGTTCGTCATAAAAAATGACTAATTTTACAGTTAAAACATGTGCTATCAGTGTCTTCTAGTTGCTATTATCTTAAGTTCGCTTTAGGAGTAATAATAAATTATAATTTCAAAATCAATCATTAAATAAGCACGTTTTAATATCAAACAGAACTAAAAAGTAATTTTTAATTGAGACTATTCAGTACCATCGCTTCGGACTTGAGAACTTTTTGCGTTCCACAACGTTTCGATTGATGTGGTATCCTAAATCGTCTTCAGATGAAAGAATCGATAGTTTGTACCGATGCTGTTTTCATACTTTCTACTTGTTGGTGCTTCACCACGTCCGATCTCCGATTGGTAACAGGCTGCCGATCGTGGTGACTCGCGCTGCCCGATGGATAATGAGTAAGCGCCGCTGAATCATCCCGGGTTACATGTAGTATATCAATTTTGTTTATCATTGGCCTCCATATTGGTTTTCTTTCCGCACTAGGTCCGCTGTAAACATTGTTGTTGCTAGCAATAAAAGCCTCAGCGTCGTCCCAAGCAATTATGTGGTGCTCGGTCTATGCATGATCTGCTATTACAGATTTCTTAGTTTTAGCCTGCTGTGTGTTAATTTGATGTTGCAAAAGTCTTTTTGTCTCTGCAATGTATATGCTGCCTCACTCACAAGGCACCTGTGAAACACCTTTGCACGTTGTAAAACACAAAAGAATCTCAAGAAAATGGAAGTTCGGAGCGCTACTTTGTTCAACAACGATAGGAATTCCAGAAACTCAATATTAATCCATTTGAAATTGAAATTGAGCATGGGGGTAATTGTACGAGTTGATGTACGAGTTGAAAGCAAGCACCACACACACGCTTATTTTACAATAAAATTATGTTTTTTTTCTCAATCGTTTCATTTTTGATTAACCAATACTGACTGAAATATCTTTAGTAACGTTTAGGCTCCATCGGAACTGTTTCGGAGCACAAAATCTGAAAATTTCATTTTGGAATTATAATGACTTTTGACTGCTTCTTTGGGTACAGTTTTGTTAATAATCAAGAGCCTAGTATGACTGTTATGGAAAGCTAAAATATAGATGGTTACATTTGCATTAATGTAAAATGTAGAAAAGATTGACAAATAATAGAACAATAGCTAGACAAGATAAATGGAGCTAGTTATTCAAATTCTGTCTTTGTACTTTGCGTCATTGTTGGGTTTTTGGAAAGAAAGCAATTTTTTGCCGATTTTCTGATCGATTCCGGAACATTAATTCTTCCCGCTGGCGACCAGCGAACTAATCTCGGAAAGTTGTAGGTATTTGGTGGTGCTGAACGCGAATATGGTCATAAGAAAAGAGTAAGTCGTTAGTTCGCTAGGGGCTTTTCCTTAAGTGTGAGCCCAAAATTGAGACTGGATTCGTGATCAGCGCCCCGTAGTTACCTAGGAAACGATTTTTGGTCTTGTATTAAAAACGTCCATTTTTCGACCTAAAATTTTTGCAAGGCCCTTTAGATTTTTCGCGATTTTGGAAAGTCCGCTTCTGATACCAATGTTGATTCGGAAAACAGTTTCATCTCTGCTTTTTGGACTCTATGCGAAAATCATCATCTATTGATTTTCAAATGACTTCTCGCATTTTTACAAAGTTAATGCAAAGGCGTTCTGTACTTAATGATGTTCTTATCACGAATCTCAAAACTCAACTTACCCAGTGTGTCAATTATGAGAAACAAGCTACCAGGTGACGCCTTTCCTAATTCTGAGCATTAATCAATTAGAAACTCGTATCAACAAACTGTGCTCAACCTCTTTGTTGCAGTCAACGTACATTGCTACTTAGGGTTTACCTTTACAGCTGCTTAAGTGTAAAAAAGAAGTTCTATAATAGACTCAGGGTAGTTGCATGATGTTGATGTACGATCGTGCCACGAGGCTACATCTAATTTCAACTTGTTACTCCAATTACCCATACCTACATACCCACTTTAACTTGCATGAACATGATACAAGATAAGCCATTATTTCCGAAGAACGAATGTAGGATTCATTATCATTTGAAATATCACTCTCCTACACCAATAGTCTGGTCCTACTGGACCATTATCCTTGAATAATTGTTTTTCAAATATTTAGACTATTGATTATTTTCTTATGTCTGTCGATATATCTATCAGTTAACTTGTTTGTCACCACATAATAATAATAATAATAATAATAATAATAATAATAATAATAATGATAATGATAATAATAATAATAATAATAATAATAATAATAATAATAATAATAATAATAATAATAATAATAATAATAATAATAATAATAATAATAATAATAATAATAATAATAATAATAATAATAATAATAATAATAATAATAATAATAATAATAATAATAATAATAATAATAATAATAATAATAATAATAATAATAATAATAATAATAATAATAATAATAATAATAATAATAATAATAATAATAATAATAATAATAATAATAATAATAATAATAATAATAATAATAATAATAATAATAATAATAATAATAATAATAATAATAATAATAATAATAATAATAGCTGTGGCTCGATTTTGATATTTGGGGAGGACACATCAAACTTTGCTTATTTCTTCAAACTTGGTTTTAATTTTTCTCGAATTTGAGATGATTTCTAGGCATAGTTAAAAATGTTCCTGAAAAGCTCAAAATATTCGAAAGTGTTCATTTTTATAATTAAAGTTTAGTATACGATATTTGAACGAACGAATCAATACTCAAATTCTTCGATTTTGTTCACTTCACATAAAAACCATGAAAAGCACATTAAGGACTATACGCTCTACCAAATATGAATAAAAATAATATCGCTCGAACACAGACTCGCAAGAACAGCTGAAAATTGAATACGTATAATCTAGGCATTTACAAGAGAAAAATTGAGATGTCGAAGCACAATTACGTTTAATTTATTTCCAATGCCTGCGCAGATTGGCGCTGCCCATTGACATCTTTACAAGGTAAAGGGTCCTAACAATTTGTTCTGTCTTATAGTGGCATCTGTCAACAAGGATGATCTCATTTACAGTTAGACCGCTAGTCTATACTGATGAGTCTAGGCTAAAGACGAAACATACATGTCTATAGTAGGTCGTATATACCTAGTTATGTTTCGCTATAGAAAAATTAATAGATATTGATATTTTCTATATTTATGTTTTGTGTATACCAGTTATGGTATCTCAATGCTTAAATTACTATCTATCAGGTTAGCAGTATACCTTATAGGGAAAAGATAAATCTAATATATGCACATTCATACTGTCAGTTCAAATACATATAGACTGAATCGGAGGTTGAGAAGCCAGTATTATTCTAGATTCCTTATCAGATCTGGAGCGAAAAAGTGCAATGTGTTAGATATAATTGAAGAGCATGAGTAGACTAGAAATCTCGACAACATATAAATCTCAGATTCGAATGAATTTGGGCGAATGCGCATGAATTAATTAAACATAACACCCTAGTGTTAGCGCTGTTCCGCACATAGGGATGTATATAATAACCAATTCATGCGATTTGACACTTGATATATTCACATCAGTATATATTAGGTTTAGATATCGGTTAGATGTAATGAGCTTCCATGGTTTATGACAACTCGTTGATTACTAGTTACTTGTGAGATCACGTATATTGATTATGTTGCGCGGCTGTTGTATTGTATTCCCTGGAACAACTACTGCTGCTATATACTATACAAGGCTTAGATCACACCATCATTGAAATACTGCTCGCATGTGTGAGGATATGCTCTCAGGCACTCCATGCAGCTTATTTATTCAATACAGAAAAGAGTAATAAGTCCAGTCCACGCGCACATTGACCTTGACAGTCTGGAGCATCCAAGAAAGGTGGTAGACCTGTGTATTCTATATATTTTACCATGGTAAATATTCCTACAAAAACAGTACAAAGATAAGCCTAACGGGTTAATCCTCACCAGTGGGAACTTGAGTGAGCCTCTTTCAAAAGTCACTCTTTTGGAGTTGTGTGGTGAGCTTATTTGAGTTCATTCCCCAATAGTAACTGTATACAGCGTTTCAATGACAATGTAAATAGACATTTAACCTCTCATAGAGAGTAATAGGCTGACTGTTTTTATGGGAGGATACCTTTAAAAATAAAGATTCCATTGCATCTACTAACGATTAAAATCTACAACATCTTACTTAGCTTAGCTACTACAGTGAGAGTGCTACCCTATTTTGAGGTTATAACAGACATGTTTGACAACTCATGAACTAAGTACGAAGACTTTATTTTCACAACACATTACTTGTATTGCCAGGGCACTGAATTTGTGGGGGAGGTCAAACAAAACATTACCTTTTTGGAAGGCTTGAATTCTTCAAAAAAAAGTTCCTCTTGCTCCTGTAGCAGATTCTAGCCTAGTATCTGAGTTTGAAGGAACTTACATTGAGCTTACTGTTGGCCTTCTTGGAGTAAAAGTCTATGGATCACTTGCTAGAGCTGGTAAAGTGAAGGGACATACTCCAAAGGAAAGAAAGAAGAAGATGGGTAGGGAAAAAAGACGTAATCAATACAATAGGAGGTTTGTGAATTTAGTAGAGAGGACCAAATTCCAGCTCCAGAGCTACCAGAGAAGGGTCGTTAATGATAAAATTCATTAAGAAGTATTTCTTGAATATAAATGAAATACATCGCTATACTGCTAGGTTTTTTTGGTAGATTAATAAAATCTTTATCCGATTTTCGTATGAAAAAATGTGAAAAAAGCAAAACACACAGGACAGCGTTGCCAGAAAATATATATAAAGCCTCAATATCATTAAACAAGATCTATTAAACAACGGATACCCAAGGAAGCTAGTGGAAGTAACAATACAGGAAAATACCAACAGTAGAAGAATTAAACACGAAGAATCGCAGCATTTACTCATTCTGCCTTACGTCAAAGGAACATCAGATGGAATCAAAAGAATAGG
Source organism: Bruchidius siliquastri (assembly GCA_949316355.1). Classification (NCBI taxonomy): domain Eukaryota; kingdom Metazoa; phylum Arthropoda; class Insecta; order Coleoptera; family Chrysomelidae; genus Bruchidius; species Bruchidius siliquastri. Next base: position 35,229,621 of record OX438533.1, on the reverse strand, counting down.
TCAGCGATACAAGATCCAAACGAGATTCTCTAGGACTGCCACCCTCAGAAGTATCCTAACAAAAACTAAGCCCAGGAATGAATCTCAAGAGACAAAGGACTGCATCTACCAGATACCATGTCAATGTGGTAAAATCTATGTCCGAGAAACAAAAAGGCCACTGGAAGTAAGAATCAAAGAACATCGTCTCAACACCCATCGAGCAGAGACAGGAAAATCTGGAATAGCTGACCACGCATGGACGGAGCACCATGAAATAGCTTGGGACGACGCTGAGGTTATTGCCAAGGAACCGCATTGGTATCGAAGGAAATTCAAGGAGGCGGCATTCATCACCAACAACAGCAAAGTGTACAGCAAACCCAGCGTAGACATTAAACCAATCTGGCAGCCACTCATAAAAAAGATCAATAGACTACAACTGGACCAGACAACAAACAATGACCGACAAACAGCCACGTCAGCAGACCGGAATACCGCGCATCGGGAGCCAATCAGAACAGACCGCGCACAACGACATGTCACCGGACGGGGTATAAATAGTCATGAAAGGAACGTGTTCGCCAGTTCACCTGAAGACGATTGAAGATAGCACATCAATCGAAACGTCGTGATACTCAAATTTTATAGACAATGGAAGTCCGAAATCAAACTTTTCACATATGAACTAAGTTGTCATGAAGCATGACAAAATTCGCGAGTTGGAAAAAGCGTTAATTCTTCTTTAAACTTGATCCAATCTCTCCCATTGCGCCAGCGTATTGAATTATTGGTCTACTTGATTTCCATCTCTTTAATCGCGAATGTATACGTCAAAAATGTGTCTCACGGAAAATCTTTTTAACACACATATGTGTTCTTATTGACTAATAAGGGAAAACACAATAGTCATGTATCAAGCACTATTACTCATTTATTGATCTTGCCACTCATTGTGGATGGGATATCCTGTACACCGCAATCGAAAAGCACTAAACGCAGTTCTAAGAAATCCATCGGATGTATCACTAATGTAAGACTTGTATCTTGTACACCTTCCCGTTAATAAAAGGCATAAAAGCCTGTGTAGTGGGCACGACTCAGTGAAAAGGCATTTCTTTGTTGAATGTACCATGCACGTGTGTGTGGCAGTTTTCTGTTTTTGAATGTTATTGCCTTACCGTAAAAAGAAACAAACGTATGCCACCAGTCGCTCGTATTGCAGAAAGAATTGTCGTCTCGACAGCGAAAATGTTTCACCTACTGTTATGGTAGTTATGGTGCTTCTGAGCAAACTTTGTGCGTCCCTGAAGGAACAGATTCGTATGTGGAGCGATGGAGAATTGTTGCTAGGGACTGTCAAGGGAGCGGTTCCTGAGATGTACCGACGCACAGAAGGACAGTTTTAGCACTGAATTATGGAGGGGGGGGGGGGGGTGAAAAATATGCATGATTATGAAAAATGGGTTCATATGACGGGTTTTGTTATAAGTCGGTCTGACGGACTGAAATTGAATCTAAGGGAGTTTTCGAGATCGCTAATTTTGAATAATATCTCAAACATATGAACGAAAGGTTTGACGGACAGGGGGGGGGGTCCAAATGGGCGCCATAGTTCCTAGTTACGACACTGTCTACGAATACCTGTCCAGTATCGATGTCGCGTTGGCACTTCGAATTTGCCGAACAGGTAATCACCATGTGATTTCATTTGTTCATCCAAAGCCTGAATTTTACTGACAAGTCTAAGAATAACAAGACTTTGTCGTTTTGATTGATTGATTATCCGAAAATTGCCACTTACCTCGGGGCGTATTTAACAAAAGTCAGGAATTCATTACAAAGTTTGAAAAACCAATTTTGGGCCATTTTGGTGAAAATCGCTAAGAAATACTGGACCACTCTACTTGACTCCAATTTTTGAGGAAACATGTAAATGTTTGGAAACCTGAAAATTTTGAGATTATAAAAGATTTAGTTTTCACATATTTTTTAAATTCAATTCCTACTATCAACAATTCTAAAATTCGACTTACTTAACGCCATTTGTCTGTAAAATGTCCAACTGAATTTCTGTATATTATTCAAACTTTAAATCACGAGTTTTTCTTAGATCCAATGTCATTTTATATCTCGAATCACTTTTGGCTGTAATAAAAAATGTTTTGATATCTTAAGAATCTCATGTGTGCCTAGTTTTGAACTTGGATTGTATCAGTGTTCCCGAAAATGAGTAAAATTATTTGAGTCCATTTTCACTTTCCAAACTAATGAGTTGAAAGTATTTGCAATAAGCATTCACAGAGCAAAGAACTACTTGTAGTCCTCACTTCTTCCAAAAGAGAAGTGACCTTCAAAAAAACGAGACAATTTCTCCTCCAAATAATCAATCAAATCTCGTAATAACATCATTTTTCTCGTAAGCTGTATCTGACATTATGAAAATATTATGTAAATCAAGCGAGTTAAACAAATTGCTGGCAATTACAGGAATATTGTCGATCATTCTTCTTGATATCCCACACTCTTTGATCTGATGTTAATACGATTTTTTGACCACCTATTATGCTGAACCTAGCAGGTATAAAGTATCTATCAATAAAAAAATATTTGATCAAACCGTTTGTTGAATAAATGACTCATGGGAATTATATTTGCTTTGTGTATTACAGTTCATCATCTGGGTCATCAATACAGTGTCAGGATGAGAGTTGGTATTATCTCTTCACGGTACAATGAAGTGTGAATGAATCAGGTAGTGTTTTACCAGATTACATGGTTGATTCACGTTTCTGTGTAGAAGGATGAGTATTTTGTGATAGCCTACTTAAAAAAATTATCATAAGGTCAACCGCATTTCGGAAAATCCTGTCGGAAGTGAATAGTTTGAGCTCTCATCATAATGCATAATGCTATTAACTATAACTGAAGGTTATGAAAGATGTAACATTTTCTTAGATAAAAGCGATACTATTTGGCTGTATGAATCAAATTGTGAACTAATTGACGCTGAATCAGTCTTGCCGCCCCGCGATGACGCCCAGAACGGAAGTTGCGCGTGGGCGGAGCGGAGGAACTTCCGGTCGGTCAATGATCTCCTGCTGTACGGCCGGCGCGGCGCGCCGTCAGCCGCCTGCGATGATGTTTCGCCTTCAATTCGAATTCGGACGTGTGTGTTTGTTCTATGCAGACGCGTATGGGGCGCGGACAAGAAAATGAATGTATCGCCAACTTGCATGCCAATTACAAAGTGGCACTAAACCAGTGTCGCCACTCGAAATTGGTAAAACGCTCCAAATTTTGACTTGAAATGCTCATGTCTATAGTATCTAGTGAAGTGTCAAACCTTAAGAACATAAATTTAAAATAACGCGCGAACTACGTTTTTGACTTTTCTGAAATCACTGATCATTTTAACTGGTGATTTTAGCAAATAATCTTTTCTACTGGACATTTTTTATGATGAGTCAAAATAATCCAGTCTATTCAGCCACAAATGGAAAATTTCTTAGCATTTTGTTATGGATTTTATTAGCAGATTTTGATGGAACAATGTGTTTAACCTTTGGATAACTATGATCTTAACTTAGTTATGTTCCTTCTAATATATGAGACCTCAAGGACAATGGATAGAGTAGTGTAATATTTATATATAAATGAAATAATTAATTTGATGAAGCTGTGTATACAGAGAAAATAAAATGGATACAATGTCAACACTCATCTCCAGCACTATGGTGCTGCCCGCTGGCAACTTACGAAGTCAAAGCTCCTAACACTTGCCTTGCAGCAGCGGCAGATGTCCCTCACGAAGAACAAGGGATGTCGCTTTAAATCAATTAACCCTTGTTGACAGATGTCTTAAGGGACAGCTACTGCCGTTTCGAGGCAGTCCGAGTGTAAGGACCTTTGATTCTCGTAAGTTGCCAATGGGCAACGCCATAATCCGCGACGCATGGAGATAAATGTTGATCTTGCTATCACACCCTTGACTGAGTTACGTATGTACCACCCAATTGCTGTCTACAGTTAGACCGTCAGGCTATACTGACGAGTCTAGGCTAAAGACGAAACGCATAGTTATAGCAGGTCTGAAGCATAGAAGAGAGCATACATACTGGATACAATGTATTATAATTTTATTTACACTGTATATAATCAAATTGCACGCTTCTTCCTACACACCAATAACTCACCATCCTCACAATATATATATATAAAACTCTTATCAAATTGTCATAAAATTTTTAAGGCCTTCGCATACTGTCTTATCTATAGTTATTGTTGAAGAACTGTTTTATAAATAGCAAGATAGGAAGTTTACGAGGCATTTTTAAGACTTTGCCATTGAGCAGATATCTTTAACAGAACCGTAGTATAATTTTTTCCCATGAGGAGCCTCCTGCAAAGATAGGCATAAAACAAAATGGGTCATGCGTTTTACTGAAAGGAGACAATGCTTTTTCGAAAAAATTATCAAAAATAATCAGGTACTTGTCAGTGTGGTGTGAGTTTATTAATTTGATTCTCATTATAAATAAATTAAATTGAGACATTCTAATAAAAAAATAAGGTAAATTGAAGGTTTGGATCAAATATCTAATTGTGTTCCAAATGACTCAACCAAACAATCCATATCTGCGATTCCCACTTACATTCTCTGGTTATTTGTTCATAAACACAGAAACGACTATGATTAATTTAGAATTTTGAACAGCTTTTATTCGTTATATGTATGTGAAATTGGCAAAAAACTTGTTTGTTCGTTAAACTATCTTTTTGTTTACTCAATCATAGGATATAAATTCCGAAAAATGATCATTGCTTTTATATTATTACGGTCAATATGACGTTTGGAAATAAAAGTTTTGTTAATGATTATCCTAAAATGTCTAACAAAAAAGAAGTGTTAAGTTGATACTACCTATTGGGAAGAGCTTCAATCACAGCTAATACCCGAATAGAAAACTGTTACTGATACTCATTGCTTTGACTTGTGTGTCATAGATGTCAGGATCATCTAGGTTAATTATGTAGTGACACCTATCAATTTTTGGCTATTTTACTTAGTCGCCAAGAGATGGAAGCACCACCATCAGCACTCGTGGCTCCATGTATTAGTGAAATTTATAATTATATCCAAAATTTAAACAGAGTACTGTTTTAAAGGACGCTCCTTATGGCAACGGGCAAGAGATGGCAGAGCGGACTCAATATCTGTAGTGGCATCTACTGTTGAAGTTCATAATATTCCTCAATATAGAGACAGAAAACTATGTTGGTGGTATCTGTTGGAAAATCGTTTCCCAGAGATGTCAGTATAACCTCGGAATATGTCAGGTTCAGACGTTAGACGGCAGAATCAGACGATTGAAGAAGGAACGAGATAGATGTAGATGATACAGCTACATGTGTGACAGAGAAAAGAGAGGTGTGTAAGGTGTAAATGACACTTTTCAAGTGAGAGTTTAATAAACTTTCGATTTCATTTCCTGGTGTGAAATATTTAGAAAATGAATAAAATTTGTGATATTTGTCAGAAAGAAGGAAGGTACAAATGTCCCACCTGCTTGATTTTCTAGTAAGTGCTTTTGATTTTTAATTGTAACGCAATTTAATCCTAACCAAATTATTTTATAGCTGTTCAGTGACCTGCTGCAGGAAACACAGAGAAAATAAATGTGAGGTTCTCAAAAGAGATGAAAAGGAAGAGGATAAAAATGAACTCATTGTGAAGAAAAGGAAACTAGAAAGTACAGAATCGGATACCGTGCCTGAAGAAAAACTAGAACTTCTTAGTGAGTTAATTTGCATAATTATACAATACTAATTGCATTCTCCAGGTTATCCTGAATCCCTGAGTTGGCTTAAACAATAAAATCCTACCTTTAGCTTATACGAACGGAAAAATTCATGAAAGGCTTAAACCAAGCAATGAGCTAGTAAATCATGCGTCATTGTCACCTGGAACAGAAACAGTTGCAACCCATTAAAGCACAATATTTTTGAAACCTTATTATTTTTTAGCTGGAAGAACATACAAATTTTATCATAATCCAAATGGATACCTATGAGCATATAACAGTTTTACATTTTGAAGAATGTCTGAAAAGAACGTAATTCCAAGCAAGTGGCACTGTTGATGAATCAATACTCAAAATATAAATACTATTCAGCAAGCTTTGTCCGGCAGTCTGTGGGACCTTTGCCCTTTGGTATTCAAAATATAAATATATCTAGCTATCAATTGGCACCATATTTGATTTGATTGATTGGAGCCATATTGATATAATATTTTTAATCATACTCAGTCTAGTTAATCTCCACAGAATGAAATTTGTGTTTTGCAGAAAACAGTGAGGATGTCAGCAAACTACTAGGTAATAGTCACCTGCGCAACCTGCTAGTGACCATTGACCAGTCTGAAAATGCTGAAGAAGTGATGCAGAAGGCTATGCAAGAACCTATATTTGTAGAGTTCGCTGATGCTTGTCTCAAGGTTGTTGAACCCGAGGTTGAAGAAGATGTGTAAGACTGAATCACTGATTATCAGGCTTTAGACTTTCAGGAGCAAATGTATGTTGTTAATTCTGTGCAAGCATGTAGACACTTTTCTTGGCATACACTCCACGATTGGTTAATGATTACAGATACACAATTTTAAACTGGAAAACGGGAGAATTAGAAAAGGGTCACAATTGTTTCGATCATTTACAATGATTTACTTAACAACTTTGACGGATTCTTCTACACTAATTTTGCAAATATTTGTTCTGATTTAATTGAGGAATAAAATATGACTATGAATCATCTATGAACAAATGGAACTTGACTATATCAGTTAGAAGTTTTAAATGCCATAGCCAAGTGGACACATGTATATTCATTTCTGAAAGTCACAATCCTGCTGATTATTATAAGTTATACTCTACTACTAAATACTAACAGTATATATGATATGACCTACAAGAGTAAAGAGACAGTTTGTGACCTGTTAATGAATTAAATTTTATAATTTAACTCTTGAGTCTTCAAAATTTGTATGTTTGTTTGGAAAATTGATTGCCTCATATAATAAGACATGCAGGCACTAGACTATGGTAAAATTTTGAGCCAACTTGTAAGGGAGTTGTTGATAATGTAATTCTGGTACAGTCGTATGCAGGGATCTATAATTAATATGATGCACAGTGTGTATAAACTTGTATTGCATGCACAAAAAAAATGGTATCAAGTGGGTTGACGCCTTTAATTAGGTATGAAATTAGGGGACCTTTTAAAAAATAAATGTTTTTTTTTCTTTCTGAGAAAAATGTATAGATCTGAATAGTCAGTTTTTTACTCCAACAAAAACCTCTAAAATTATTAAGATTTTTTCATCAATCAGATGGTTTTAATTAGTGGCCAGTACAAGTATTAAGATTAATACAAACTGACTTTTTTATATTTTGATGGCAAGTAGTCATTATCAAAATGCTACTGTCTTTTATAAAAAGATGTAGGTACCTGCTAATATTCTTTTTTTAACCTATAAAATGGCATTTTGATTATATCAGTAAATCATAACACTATATTCAACCGACATGAAAGGTCTAGAAAAATCACCTATAGAAACTTGTGAGTCAAACCAAAAACCAATTAAGTATTAAATAATTGCAACATCTATATTTTGATTTCATTAGCTTTTTGCCTGTGTTTAGAGGACGTTTCATTTTATTAGTCATGCAAGATCATTTTTTGTTGGTGTTATAGATTAACTCACAGATTGGATTTTTTTGTATGTCAGGTGAATTGAATTAAACACATGATTAGGTAATTTGAAATAGATTAGGCTTTGTTTACCTACAGTGATCTGATGCAGTAGATAAAAAAGGGTATAATTTATATTACAGAATTCTTCAGTTCCACAAAGAACCCATGTCTGATTCTTGATTTATTTAATACAAAAATTCGCCATTACATTACATACAAAACTTGTATTTTGGAAAAACATGGTAGTTCACCTGCAACTGAACTGTACCTAAACAACAGCAGAATGATGAAATTTTGATTATATGTATCCACAGTGTAGTGTAGTAACATCATCAGACCTCAGTGTTATGTTAATTTTAAGTGAAACAGAACTTAGCAATGATAGAAATTGTTTTTCATTTAGGACCATAATTCAAATACATTGATGCATGTGAGAACATAACTGGTATGAATATAAGCCAAATTAACATACAAAATTTTATTGATATGTTGTTTTTTTTTAAATTTTATGGTAGCTTCTAGTAGCATTAGTGTTTTTTTAATGTTTCTCTACTTTTGTTGGTTTATATTGTATTTGATATTGCTTTACTATGTGATATTCATATATAGTTTTGATAAGTCTTATATAGACCGTTATCTTTTATACAGATTGTACTTAACTATTTTATAGTTAAAAATATACGTGTAAGTTATATAAGCAATCACCTACTTTTGTTATCTTGAAAGATACATCACTATACACTGTATAAGTAATGTTTGGTGTCTTAAATATATTCTACTTATATGTATCATCTTTTATTTTAACTTCCCTGTCATGCTCTAGCGATTATGTTTCTTTCCACGAGGCACTTCTCGGACACCCCTCCAATCCTGGTGTGATCCACCATCGGGTCTGTCGTGGACCGTGTACCCTCTCTCACATCCTTAGGTAGGTCGCCTTGGCCTCTCGTTTTATCCAGAGGCCAGGGTGACAATGGTTGCCAAACAGCGTCACTCGGCTGCCTTTGATGCTACTGTCCGAAGCTCGTAAAACGACTGGTCGGTGCGGCACGCTTTAGAAGTTTCAACATCAAAGTATTTAAGGAAAGTGATCCCACTGTCACGTATTTTCTGAATTTTGATTTCTAGTGTGGTGAATGCTACCTTGTCACAAAAGTTTCTTTTTCTTTGCTTGGAAATTATTTGTGGTTAAAATTTAATTTCTATGAAAACAATTTTTCTGTGATCAGGGTAGTAGCATAAATGAAAACGTAGAGAATTTAAATTCACTAGAAACTGGATTCGGTATCAGCTCGTACTTCGCAAATACCTAAACTTCAAATATGACTTATGGAATTATGCCTTTTCTTCCTTTTACATTTTATTTCTGTGTCCGATGGCGAATAAATAAAGCGATGATGTTATGATTTATCTAAAATAATTTAATGAGACTGGCTATATGATACACACAGTTCTTCACTACACACATATCAGGTAAACTTAATACTATAATTATCACAGTTCGTCACGCTCCTGGTTCCTAGCAATAGTGTAACTAAATAGATCTTCTGGTAGTGAAATATTAGCATACTGTTGAGCTAAGCCCCAGTATCTCCGTCTCAGGTGATGTGCACTGGCCTTTGGTTGTCGGTTTCTCGTAAAAATACCTTTCTTATTTCCGCCGACTCTGGTGTATGCTGAAACGGAATAGGAAGTATATTTGTAATGAACCGTGTATATAAAAATCTAAAAGCATAGCATAGGTCCAAGAGCAGATCCCTGTAGTATACCATTTGTTACTGTTCGATGGATCCCAAACGCGAACTGTCCATTGCGTATAGTGAGAAAAGTAAAAGTCAACATACATATAACATTTTTCGGATACTTTGCTTGTAACTCAGGCATTATTTACTTTTCACAATACTTCTCATAGGGTTGAATCGAGTTTTTGCTCGTAACTCTAATATTTGAGAACTGTGCAATTTCAGAGTTAGGCTTTTTCAGTGGTACGATAAAATTATTGATTATTTATGTGGTACTTCTGGTGAAAACCAAATACATAAACATATATAAGACTAGTCCGGTGTAATGATACTTTATTGCTTCAGAGAATAATCAAAATAGGAAACAACCTATGTGATATTTACGTTGATGGCTAACTTAACATCATTCTAAAGTAACCAAATGACAAACTCAGTGTTTTTGCTGTTATAGTAAACTTACTTTGGGCAGTTTTAAAATCCGCGAAATTCCAAATGAATTCTCCGATGAAAAAACCATCTTCCCTCAACTGGTCAAATGCTTGGAAATGACTGGACAGCAAGCCGACTTGGTATTCTTCAGACCATATGTAGGATGGAGCCTGTAACAACAAAATGTAAGCTCCACTGTTTTTGTGGGTAAGGAGCCTCTTAAAGATATACATTTTATTTCAGTAATCCGTAATGAACTGCTTTCCCCTATGATAAACTATGACAATTACTACGACCAACTTCCCCCTATGTGCCTCGCGTCATCCATGTTGAATTATTCTTCTTATTTGCAATACTCACAAAATGCAACCCTTCCAATGTATCCCCTCCATACTCTTGCATAATAACGGGCTTCTTGAATTTTTCATGCCAAGACTTTGCTTCTTTTATTACTTCCGAAGCTATGATGTCCAAGTTGCCTTCATTTACGTACCATCCATTATATCTGTTGAAGCTTATGATATCCACATAGTATGACTAAAATAAAAAATATACTACGTATACAAATTTGGACGGATAGCACCTAATATCTAAGTCATAAAAGAATGATGACCTGCCTAGTTGGCTGTATGCCTTTTTTCCCTTCTTTCATGTTGTCTCAAGTTTCAATGCATTTAGTTTCACTTATCTAGTTTTGATTGTCCACGTTCATAGTTTCTTCTACGTATAAATATGAAGATGCGTTCGATATATTGGTTTGTAGTTGAAAGTGCTTAATGTTCGCTTTGCATTTGATTTAACTTTAATTATAGATTTCAGTGACACAGTAAAAACCATTTTATAGACAAAATATACAGAATATTCTTCTAACAACAAATTAGCTCAGTATTCGTAAAGTGAAGGAAAATTGCTTACAGATTCCACAACGTTGACATTTTGAGCTTCTACAATTGTAGTAGGCCTAGAGACATCCAAGCTTTTGATATGATCGATAATTTTCCTGAAATGATCAAAAGCAATATTATAATCCTTATTATTAACGGGCAGCGATCAGAATATATTGAGAGTGACTTTGCTTTCCTTTGAAATTTTATAGATTCAAATGTGTATTAATAGGAGTTAAAATCGAGCTAATTTACTATATGGAAACAGAAACTTACTTAAAATAACTTTTAGCTGGACTATATTGTGTCCTGGGTTCGTTCGCCGCACTCCACATTATGACTGCAGGTCTGTTTTTGTCCCTCTTTATCAGTTCTGAAAGTGAAACCTTATGCTTCACCAGCAGCGTGTCACTAAAAAATCTATAAACAAAACATGAAAGGATTATTAGACTATTTGCTTTCACTTTTCACGAATAAGCGAGGATAGTATTGTGATCGAGTAAAATTTCAAATTTCGGATAATACGTTTTAGAAAATTGATTGACAAGTTTCTGATAATTTTTGCGCGATTTTTTTTGGATGAGTAAACAAATTAGGAAATCCAAACTACTTTTGCACGGGGCAGCTTTAGAACACTAAGACAACTGAGTGTCAGTCACAAAGCCAAGTTGAAGAAACAATATATATTCCAGATAAGCCTAAAATCATTTGAAAACCTGAAATGATTGTGATATCTTGAAGACCATATATCAATATCTGAAAATTTACTTCTATTGGAATAATTTTGTGACTCTGATTGTTTACAAGTCTCTTCTACCGATAGATGTCACTATGATAAAAAAATAACGAACTGTAACTTACTCTGTATTAACACTAGGACATTCATCGATGATCATAATCCCCCTCTCGTCAGCCAGATCCATGATTTCCTCCGCATAAGGATAATGCGACGTCCTGTAAGCATTGGCTCCGACCCATTGAATGAGGTCATAGTCCCTCAGCACTAGAGGTGCGTCAAATCCTTTGCCTCTGATATCGGAATCTTCATGTCTTCCGAATCCGTGTAAATACACCTGTTGCTTGTTGATATACAGCGTTGTATTGGTCCATGTTATCGTTCTGATACCAACTGGAAGGGTGTATTTGTCTACGAGGTCGCCGTTATCATCTAACACTTCAACCTTAAACACGTGTCATTTGGTAATAGTGGTAGTAGCCAATAAAATCTACGTTTGCAACGTTTTATATTATTATACTGCCGAATAAGGTCGATGGCGTTTTTTTATGGCCAAAATAAAGTCGTAGTGATCTGGATGTAGAAGTGATTACTAAAACAACAGCGAATCATGTTAGCATCCTTCAGAAATAATAGTTTCAACCCACTAGATTGCCGTACAATTTGGAAAACAATATAAATGGTTAAATTTGTTTATAGCATTTGGAATGCATCACTATGTTGATGAATCGTAAAAAGTCTCGTAAATTTTTTAAGTACACAGAAATTTAACAATTATCTATTTCTAACAAGTACAAAGCATTGCAGAGGTCAAAAGGTTATCGCTGATAGAACGTCATTCACTAAAGAAATAGAGATTTTTGGGAAACGAATTTTGTGTTCTTTCATTATCATTTCTTTGTTTTTCGACGATAATTTTGCCAATACTGTACTGAAGTTATTCTGGATTTTAGTACTTTTAGCCTAGCACTATGAAGAAATTTATAATTATCTTCTCGACATTTAATATGAATCTACAAACTTCTGTTTGTACAAGATCCCATTGGAATTAGGAGTTACTTAATATGTTCCGCATACTTATATTCAGTTTTGCCACAATTTGAATACTATGGAGTATTTCAAAATTTAAAAAATGTATTATTAAAATTATAAATATTACAGAAGAAAATCAATACGCACTTGGAAGGAATACAGGTAACCCGGTTCTGGATGCATAAGATATGGCCACCATAACTGCGGATCATCCACTGTTAGTGTACCAAAAGATTCTTCGCCACCAGCAACAACAGTTTTGTTTTTATCCAAAAGTGTTACCCGGCATGTAGTGTTACTAACATCACCCAAAACACTGACATTGTACTGCAGAAGTGCTGAAAATAAGTTCAGTCTTTTATAGGCAACTTTGATAGTAGACATGTTATCCAAACTACAATCAAACAAAACCGTCTCAGCTCTTTGTTTATACACAGTTTAACTTTTTATAATTCCAACTGTCAGAAGTAATGAATAGTGTCCGAAATAAGGACCAACAGTTCATTATATTCTAATAAACTGGGAAGTATCCAGTAATGGCTGACTTGGTCGATAGATTGCTGAAGTATTTTGAATACCTGTCCACTATTGAAGTTGCAAATTACGAGTTCGCCGAATAGGTATCATCATGTGATTCATTTCATAAGCTGTGACGAAACGACGCTCGTCATATACGATCGGTTTTGCAACTCTTCCATTTTTCAGGTTTTGATTAGATTTATACAAAAGACAACCTTATATTAGACAAATCTAACAGAAGATCTGGCAGTACGAGGGTCACGCTGAAAGTCTTTAGATATTCCTAATCTATACAAGTTTAAACAAGTTTGAGCACGCTTTTTTTGTCTAAAGTTGTAAGTGCTTACACGCAAAGGCAGCGTTTGAATCGTTCAGTAATTGCCTTGCTACGGTCTCGAATGCATATCGTGTTGGCCGAATTTTAATGTGAAAATGGAACCGGGTAGGTTTGGATAGGCAACGGTCCGAACAATCATTCATGATCACCTTCGCCTAAGGAAGCGGTGTTCCAGATGGGTGCCACATTTGTTGACCAGTGAGCAAAAAGCAACAAGAGTTGATTGGGCTAAGTTTATGCTTGAAAAATTTGATAATGGGCACAGTAAAAACACGTTTAATATCATAACCAGAGACGAAACAAGGTAATATCATTATGATCCCGAAACTAAACAGCAGTCATTAGTTTGGTGCTTTGAAAATGAGCAGCCTCCAACGAAAATTCGTCGTTCCAAGAGTGTTGGAAAGAAAATGGTCGCATCTTTTTTTTCTAAAAGTGGATACATCACAACGGTAGCCTTAGAAAATCAAAGAACAGTTACTTCTGAATGGTTTATAACCAGATGTGTTCCTGTAGTCTTCTAAGAACTATGCAAGAGCCGTCGAAAGACTGATCTGCGGGGAAATCAATGGCAACAATCATGACAACGCACCCGCCCACAGCGCCGCTATAACGCTCGATTTTTTTGCTGAACAGGGTGTCAAACTGTTGCCACACCCACCTGATTCTCCAGACCTAGCTCCGTGCGACTTCTTATCCCCTAAGATGAAAGAAAAGTTACGAGGTCGCCATTTTTCCACCGATGAAGAGGTAATCGCTGCATTTGAGGAGGAAATAAGCAACCTTTCAAAAGAACGTTGGTCACAAGAATTTGACAAGTGGTTTTACCGAATGCGTAAATGTATTGAGGTAGAACGGAGAATATGTTGAAAAGACGGATTAAAGTTTTTTAAAATACCTTGTATTATATTTTTTCTGTACCTAAAAACTTTCAGCGTGACCCTCGTAGTAGGAATGGAACCCAAATATCCGACATTCCGATCACAATAGCGGCACATCAATCCATAGAAACTTTGAGAGGTTACACAGATTTACCACAACAAGAAATGTTTCTCCTCGAACCTATAACTACCCCTTTTTTGTATTTACAATAAGTCTTCTGCCTGATATCGTTTTCTTCCGCAACAAAGTGTATATTGAAAATGAATAGATATTTCATTCTAACCCCAGATTTTTCTAAGAAGATCCATGTAACAAAGATTCAGAAATTAAATATAACCTCTATTTTCTAAGAATCTACTAAATGCACTGAATATTTAAATAAATACTGATGGTAAATCCGGAACAATAACACTAAGAAGTACCTAGAACGGTATCATTATGAAAATAAACCATAACTGTCTTACCTTGGGATTCCCGAACATCAATGGTAAATACAGTTATATCATCGATATATGTTTTCGGTGTGGTGTACATGTAGACAGGTCTATCAATGCCCGCATAGTTAAAGAAATCGAAAGTGTAGTCTTGCTTCAAACGGCCACTGCAACAATCCGATTAGAAAAACGTTTTCAGAAAACAAACCTCATCCAAATACTTCTCTAACTCAGAGACTCTTCCTTGAGGAACTGTATCAGCAAGTAGAGTGTTGTCACATGCAACTGTTATCCTGTTTTCTTTGCCGAACTTCAGATATTGCGTGATTTCGGAGAGGAACGGTAGGTGACCGATTTCGTGGCTCATCACCAGCTGGCCATTGATCCACTTGAAATAAAGAGTTATTACGCAAGGAATGCTAATCCCCAAGTTCGAGATATATTTTTGGAATTTAGCACACGTGCTCTAAACCATCTCTTGATGTAGATTTTTTGCTTCAACCAATGGCCTCCGTACGGGATATGGACTGAAGCTTATTAGTAAAAATAAGGTGCGTCACTGCTGTTTCATAAGATAAAAATTGTTTTCCAAATCCTCATTTATTTTGGAACAAATTTGATTGCTGACCTTTTTTGTCCGATGAGCATTTTTCGCGTGAAAAATTAAAAACTGTTGTGGTATTATCAGAAATATTCCAAGAATTTTTTAGAAGATACCAGACTCAATGAGTAGAAGAGCTGAAGCATTGATACTTGCAGTTGTTTCCATTTAAATATGGACCATTTTGTTACAAATCACTTGAATATTTCACGTGTAAATCATACTGATCTCAGAAAAATATGTATTAAACAACGGGGGTTCATTAGATCAATGTGAATATAAAAATTCCATATTACAATAAAACCATCCCAAACCAAATCACTCAGGTATTAGGTATAAAAATACAGTCTGAATGCCAGTAGTCTACATATCAAATAATTAATCCACTGAGACATGAATGAGATTTTTTATTAGCTATAAACTCACCACTTGTGCTGCATATGATACTGAACCAAACCTCAACCAGATTCTTCCAATATCTGACCAATGTTTTGGAATAAAAAATGTTCTGTCATACCATACTAATCCTACGTGGTCTCTTATCTTCCAGTTTGTAGTAATATCATTGTAACTAGCAGGTACCGGCATTTGTATTACCTCCAATTTGGACACCTGAAATCCATCCGGAAACATTTAGAAAAATATGCTAAACTAATTGCGAATATGGTAGTTGCAAATATAGGTTATAGCCTCTGATTAACATATTTCTTTCAATTTGGTCATAGGGGGGGGGGGGTGTGGGAAAAAAATTATAGACGGTCCAAGAATTACCGGAAATTTTCTACTTCAATTTGATTCAGGAACATCTTGTACATACGTTTTTTGAAAACTAGGCCTCTCTTCAAAGCCCTATCCCTTATTTCCTTCTTTCCCCATCTCAGCGAGCTTGGTTATAACATCAAACAGTGAACTTAACAAATACCTCACCTCTCTAAGGTCCTTTTTGTACCAATGTTGCTGGAACCCCATTAGAGGATTATTCGTATCTGGGACAGCAAAATTCCAAATCCCATCCAGAGAAACCACTTGCCGTGATTCTGAGGCTCTGGGAAACAAAATACCTCCTCGGTGAATACTGGACAGGCATAGTTGAACACATAATGATGATATTATCACAGATTTATGGATCATGTTTCCGCAGTCTGGAACAACAAGAAAAACGATCACGGTTTGTTGATCATTATTTTGGGAGCTTTCAATAATTCTGTTATCCTAAAAAAATAATAAAAAATTATTAAAATTTTTGGTGGGATGAGCAAGATTGGGAGAGGGAAAACGCATTTTTTTGACGTGAGCAAAAGGCAATTTACTATCTTAATACGTACTTTTGGCTCTAGTAATCCTCAGTACTTGTTAGATATAGATAATTATTCACACATCTACACAGGAATCATATTTTTTCAATAGCTTATTAACGTATGATCATAGGTTTGAGGATCTATCAAACTTCTCAAAAGAAACTTAAAAGAATTAAATAATGTTTTCCAAGTCAAGGTCCTAAAACTTGCACTGCCTTGAAGCGCCAACGCTCAGATGAGTGTTGATGTTGCTATCACACCCTTGACTGGGGTACGTATATACCCAATTGCTCTTCATAGTTGACCGCCAGGCTATACTGATGAGTCTAGGCTATAGACGAAACATGCATGGCTACAGCAGGAAGAATTGCTGATGCATAGTGGAGAGCATACACTTAATTTTTGGGTGTATTTAACTTTTTGTTGACTGAAGGAGACTAATTGATTCCGCTTTTAATTTAGTAAATACTACAGATTACTTCATTTTAACTGTAATAAGGATCATAAATAATAGTGCACCTGATATTAAGCCTCTTAAAAATGACGCCAATTAAGTTGAATATGTATTTGACGCGCTGTGGTATCATTTTATTTGATTTTAGAACTGTTGAGGTTATGAATTTCACTTTGAATACAAAATAAAAATTAATCTCAATTCAATTATAAAATCAGTTCCAAATACCGATCTAAATTCATTTTTCTACACTGATGTTGCGTGCTAAATACAGCGTCAAACTATTGATTTCAGTTACTGTCGACATATTTGGAAATCTGTGCTAAAATGCTCACCCAGGGTATCAGTTGCACTCATCAAATCATACACCAATAATATAGATGCACCTAACCCAAACAAAGCAATTGATTTAAAGAAATAATTCTGACACATCGCTTATAGAACGGTATCACTATATATTGATCTACAGTAGATTTGTTCATCTGTTATCTTATCAGTCTCGACGGTTGAGTAATTCATTGCATTTATTATAATGTTCCACCTTGGTGTACCTTGAAAATACACACGGGAAGAAAGTTTTAAATAGCAGAAATTGCCGTCTTTCAAAACAGTTTCCGGTTTATATGATAGGTTTTTCCTTGTTTTGTGGTTTGACTCATATTTAAACACATCAATAAACTTATCTGGTTATTCTTTGAGTGAACATTTGAAGATATTGCGGTATGAGGAAAACCGCAGTTAAACTTATTGTTGTCGATTATCGGAGACCTCTGCAAAAGGCAAATTCATACTGACTGTATGTTTGGAGGATTCATACCAACATAGGAATTCTTTGTCACTGAAGTTCTGGTCCATGACCACCACGATTTATGAAATCTTCATGTTATACATATTCCAGCCAATGATGTATTCATGATTTTTGTTATTTCTTGCATACTCGACAAATAAAGTCTATATGCTTTGTTCATCGCTTCGTCATTGGAAATGAAACGATGTTAGTAAGCAGTACGGCATTACATTACGGAAGCGCTGTGGGGCAGGGACGGACCAATCATTAGGCAGAGTAGGCTACTGCCTAGGGGCCCAGCGTCGTCTAGGGGCCAGCGCACGCACCAAGAAAAAAAAAGTTCCATCGAACGAAAATTTTAATGAAATAGTAGTAGTAGTAATAATATTCGCAATTTGCTTAAAACTTTCGATCCTCATGGACTGTCTTTAAGATAGAGAATAATATTAAGAAGACAGCAGTACTACAGTAGAGGACCAAACTCGGTAGATTCCTCAGACAAATTAAAGACCCATGGAATAGGTATAAACGGTTCTATGGGTAGATTTTCCATAAAAATAATTTGTATAAAATCATATAAAATCAACCTCGACAACAAATAATCGAATAGTTGTTGCTAGTTTCTATTTAGATTATGTCATGTTATCTGATTCGAGTCAGAAAGAAAATAAAACTTGTGTGGCACTACAGCGCTTTAAATATATTTCATAATATTAACGTGCTCTTCTATTTTTTGCAGAAATATACAACAAGGCCAGCAAATGACATTGTCACACGATTTGTGTGTGATTTCTCATAAATGTCCAGCAATAAAAGTTTAATAATTGAAGACGGCCAATACCGAATACATTTGACGCAGGGTGCAGTTTTAGTAGCGAAGTATTGCCCATCAAATTACAATTCATAATTGATATGCAGCTTTCTCTTTTGATCCTACTTCCGGATAAAGTTGTGTAAGTTGAAAGCAGGGTTTCACAAATGAAACTCTATCTTTATGGCACGTTTCGATTTAATCTAAAAATTTGAATAATATTTAAATTGAAACGCGTTTCAAGAAACAGATTTATTTGTGAAACTATGTGTGAAATTACACATTTTTATTGAATGATGGAAGAGTTTCACTAGGTAAGAGCACCTACTTTCTACTTTGGTTTTTTCCTCATCGTAATGGGAGAATTTTATACATATATTGAGATATCCATCTGCTACATGATAAAAAAGTTATCTTTGATACGGTTATTTATTATCATTTACTTAGTATGATAATCAAGGAAAAAATCTAATTCCAAATCTTCCAAATCCAAATTGGTTGCTGCCTTACTCATCTTTTTGTCACGCGCCGACCCTGGTCATAGGTATTCCAAAAAATTTGATGTACTATCAATAAGCTGCTGACTTGGAATTCTAGAATGCAGCCGACTTATTAACATCAATTTTCAATGTTTACGTATATACCAACCGATTGCTCTCTACAGTTAGACTGCCACGCTATACTGACGAGTCTAGGCTAAAGACGAATCATGCATGTCTATAGCAGGTCTGATGGATAGTAAAGAACATACACTTAAATTATAACCATTTATATTTCATTACTTAACTTTTATATATTAAATAATTTCTTCCACTTCTGCTTTAGCTACTACTACTACAATTTATAATTAAATACTTAAACATTTTCGCGTGTAGTGATGTCAATCCATTGAACATTTTAATGGAATTTTAGAATTTTTGAAGCATCTAAGGCTTTTGGAAATATTGAAAATTATGGAAATAATGAAATAATCTGGAATTTTTAAAATTATAATAGTTTGAGATTCACCATATTTGCCATATTTATTAAATTTATCAATATTGATACCATAGCGTCGGTACACGTGTGGGAAGTAAATCGTCAACCTACTTGACGACATTGATATGTTTTGCACATTTCCTATAAAAGTAAATAAATGACGATAAATAGATCCAGATTCAAGACTACAGACGTTACTTATAGCGGTTTATCTGCTTTGTAACTTTCACTATTAAATAATGTGAGATGAAATCTGAATGAACATGTGTTTATATTTGTGCATACGTAATGCAATCTCGCAGCTTGTGCTAAACCAAGAGATGTTATCTAGTTCATTAACTTCATGAGTTGACCGCATTCTCTAAGGAAAACAAATTATTTGTAGTTCATAAGATAAAGTATGAACACATGTGTTTGTGAGTTGTTTCTTGAGCCGTTGTTTTATCAGTAAGACTTCAATTGCTACAGTAGGAATCGCAGCATGCATACAAAGTGTGAGAATTTTTTGGCACTTGTTCTGATGTAATAAATTATGTACGTTCTGAAATGAACTTGAGAATCATGTAAAACCAAAATAAGAGCTTTGCTAAAACCCCTTCGATAAACTGTTAAAAGGAACCGAGAAATGTGGATGACACCGGCCCGAAACCAAGCAACCGCGATGAACTATGGCCGATGTGAAGCAATATTACGTCGTGAAATAGATATACATAGCAGCAGCTAACTTGGGGATGTTTTGTTTCTTCCTGATTGGCCTGCTTAAATGAACCAGCTTCAAAAATATAACATAATTACCTTCTATGACCTCATAGCATATCGTTTCCAAATGCCATTCAAATGCAAGTCAGATTTTTTGTTTCGCTTAGTTCATATTCACTGGATATAACTGGGAGTATCAGTTATGTTTCCAGGCCAAAACAATCCGAGTATGTTATTATGTTCAATAAATAAAATTACTTTGAAGGGTCACGACCTGACATACACGCATACGTTACCTTCAACTTTGCTTCTAATAGCATTGAAATAGTTGAAAACATACTTAATGTGCTTTATCGCTCTATGAGAATATTATTATTTTTAACTCATGTAAGATGGGTGTGCAATCATATAAAAAGGAGCGTCGTCGATACGTACGTCTTGCAATGGAAGTGTTATTGTGTATAATGTTATTTCTCCAACTCATAATTTGGTAGTCAATTTAATTGATCCTATACTGGTCGCAAAATAAAACCACATGCACTACTTTAAGGACTGTATGAACTTTTCAGTTGCCTTGGCCCAGCTATAGTAGACCGAACGAACATGAATATGAACTTGAATACGAACGTGACACAAAACGCCGTCCGAACCAATCAGAACTAGCCGCCCAAACGACACACCAGCCAGAGTAGGGAACATTTTACCGGTTCACCTGAAGACGATTGAAGATAATAAATCAATCGAAACATTTTAGTCAGAATTCAGCACTGTTGGTGCACTTGAAGTTTGTTTATAAAATTATGTAAATTTTCGGAAACGACTATTTTCTAAATTTTTAAAATTGAAAAAGTATTATTTTCTAATATTTTAATGTTCTTTAAATTTGATTTCAAACGATCAAATTTTTATAAACTCTGTTCAAATATGTATCTGCAGAGTCTATTACACCAAATGTCACTAATCTGAAGTGTGTGTTATATTATGGTATATTTGTCGGTTATAACAACTGCAAACAACTTTTGGCTTCTAAAAAATGTTAAACAAGTTACAACAACTTCATAAAGTACTGCAACGTAAGAAACATCAGCTTGCATTATGAGTGAGTTTCACCTTGAATAAAGAAATAGGTAGGCCAATAATTCAGAAAATGTCGATTTTGACTTCAATCTTTGCTAATCAAGTTCACAATTATGAGACCAGGATTATGAATAACATTTATCGAATAAATACAAGAACCAACTTAGGTCTTTACAATCCTATAGTTAATGCATCAAAAACTTTTAATAATTCATCAAGAGACATTAAGACTACAACAAATTTCAGGTACTTTGTAAAAAAATTGAAAAACTGGTTAATGAGTGTACAAATACAAGCTATTTGTTACCATCACTGTTAATTTTGTTCATGTTTTGTTTTCTTGAGGCCAGTGCTTTAAGCACTGTTTAGAGTTATGTGTAAAAAATTGTTAACTATTGTAAAATTGTATATTTTTCTTAATAAAGATTTGTTTAAAAAAAAATTATCATTGATAAGTATGATAGAGCGCTATGATTTTTTTACGCCATACATTTTATGTGTGCGTATGTATTATTTTTTGATAGCCTTCAGTATTAATATTTAGAATAAATTCATGTGAACTGAGTGTAAATAAATTAACAGGTAATAAATTCCCATTAGAACTTTTGCATATCTCGTATTACCGTTACTAATAGTTACTTATTAGGTAATGTGTTTTTTTCGATAAGTGATATTATGTGCTAGTCAAATTTATTAGCATATCTCATTATTTCAAAGCCCAGTCATGCAGTAAAATCCAAAGAAAAAGTACGTATTAATCCTCGAAGCTGTTTCGAATATGGGGAAAATGTAATTTGCATTAAATTCAGCCTATTGTGTTGGAAATTTTATGCATCAGATACTACTACATAATACATGAAAAGGGAATAAATATGTTTCTTCTTGTATAACAGTACTTGCCACGTTGTAATTGACAGAATTGGGATGAACAATCTTCAGTATGATGAAATCGGAATTTTATAAGGCCTCTCCTTAAATCCCCCAACGCAACTTTCTTGTATGCGATTCTGTAGTCGAATGAATGTTATTCTATTACAAATTCACGTGTTTATGCATACCTAATTTAAATTAATTTGGTATGTTGCTTATAATTATTAGTTCTCTCATAGCATTTATTTTATATGTCTATGTCAAAGAGCACATCAAAAATTGACATGTTTTTGTTGTCTGTTGTGTTGTTGACGTTTCATATAGTTTCATTTGGCAGGACTTCAAAGTGGATTCTTTGGAGTAGTATATGTTTATTAGCGATTCAACGTAACAAAACAAAACAGCGGGATTGAGGCACTGGTACTACAAGTGGGAAAAATACAATTGCAATCATGGGTTGCATTTTTGAAATTCAATTCAATCAATTTAATCAGTTGACATTAAAATCAATTTGAAATGGTGAATAGCTTTAAATATTTTATAATCGTAACAATTCCCAAAATTCTCATAATATTCAATATTTTTGAAATACCTTGTCTGAAGTAAAATTTGCTAAAACAGGAACGGAATTATCCTCCTTAGTAACTTGTAAAAGATATTATATGGTTCATATTTATTTGAAACATCCAAAATGTTCATAAGTCGGATGTAACATCGTAAAACACCATAGCTTTGGAGGATAGTCATTCTTATGATATGAATGCAAATGTGTGCACGACAATATGTATCTAACAAGTACGGAGTGTTGAAGGGTTCGAAATTTTATGGATGAAATAACAAATTCTATCAACACCAACAATATTTTTTGAGACTGCCCTCTTAGTCCACCCCCAATTATTAACCTCCCAAACAAATTTTGGAAAATGATCCTCGAAGGTTTGTTTCATTTTTGTATTTTTCGTTTTTTGACGATAAACTGTCGCCACTGTAGCGATTGAAGCTGTTTCGTCCTTGTACTAGCAATCTAGTGTCAAAATTCGAAATCATTATCCAAATGGTATTTTCCGAGTTATAGAGGGGCTAAAGATTACCGGAAAGATTACAAATAGTCAGACAAGCAGAATTCCACAGACAGGTAGACAGACAGACCGACTAGAATCAGTGACTTTTTTCCCTGCTTTATATGTTATGAAACATCAGGAATCTTGAAGTCGAAAATTTTGCCATTACAATATTTTCCCAGAATGGCGTTGGAAGTAAAATGAATACTTGGAATGATTTGATATGTACATAGATACATAAAAAACATGTATTATTTGTTTTTGACTAATATTTGTGGAACAAACAGCACTTTAGAAAAGGTCAAACCGGCACGACGTGACAAGAAAATTTCCTTTAATTTGAGTACCTTCTTTCTCACTTCTGAACCCAACTTGCACAAACTGTATATTCATAAATCGACCGCACTGTTCTCAATATTACGTGATTAATGCACGTGAGTCGAAAATGAAAAAGTGCACTGAAGCTGATTATAATAGCAAACAAATACCATACTGCGGACTATAATATGTAGATATCTTGTTGAATGTTAATGTGACAAGTTCGTAACCGTTCATTGACAATTATCATCATTGTCAATGTAATTGTTTGTTTTCTAATTTACATTCACGTGTAGAGAGATGAATCTATTATGATGTACAGTTGCAAAACTAACTTCAATCTACACCAGCTCGCGAGATCGAACTGGACATTACATAAATTTTGTATTACTATTCATCAAATCTTGTCCATGGGTTCTCTGCCATTGAGTTGGTTGGTCAGTGTGTGTAGTTTGTCAGGTCCGCAACACCAGGAGGTATCAAAAATGGGAGGATGATAGATATTAGAAGTCTATCAGTATTCACAGATTTGCCTTAAAACAGATAGATATATCAGAATGTTTGCAAATGTCATGGACACATTTTCGATACATTCCGAATCTTTCAAACAAATTTAAAGCATTTGACATACGGGATTTCAGGTTCTAGTTTTTTTTACATACCACTACATAGATATCATGAATAATAACGAGAGTATTATTTAGCCTCTTAAAAAAGGCATCAAGTAAGTTGAAATTGTATAAATATTAGAGAGTATCTTTTATCAATTTTTGAAATCATTAAATATTTAACGTCTTTCAATATCTCCTTAATTCAATTCCGATATTGCAAAATTCGACCGTTTCAGAAATTAAATCTTATTCAACTCTTTTAAGTTATTGCATTCTCATCGGTTCTTAAAACTTCTGCAAATTTTCAAATTAATCAGACGACTTGACAATCAGTGAATATTACGTCGAAGGGTTCCGTTACATTGATACATACATACATGTTCAGCTATTAAGAAAGTATTGAAAATTTGTTATTTTTCACGCATCTCCGTCACTCATAAAAAGCTTTCAAATTCATGATAGCTTATTGTAGATATTTTTGTTACGCATTAGGTATGTCTTCTAGATCAATATCCCTATCCGCGAAACTTGTTTCATTTCTATGAATACAACTTTTCCAGCTTATATCTATATGGGTCATCAGAATTTTCACCTGCTAATTGCGTCAGCCTGCATGAGGCAGATAATTTATAGTACCGCGAAGACCAAAGGACAAAGCCAAACCTTTTATTGTGCTAATTTATGTATAGAATTTTATCATAGAAAAAATCTTTATTGCATATCGGTACAATGCTATGTAGAAAGCACATCGCTGCGCATATTAACAATGACCATTTCGCAGCAGTTACAAATAAATAAGCACAAATCAACAGACTTAGTGTTGCATACTGCGACTGTTCTCTTTCTGCTGATCAAGCGCTTCTAACGAAATATTGTGGCACTGCACATCAAACATTTTGTATAAAAAATTGAAAAAAAGGGATTTACACGAGCATAGAACCAACCTTCCTCTATCATTTGGAATATTGGAAATCTATTAATTTTTATTTCTGTACCTAAACTAGAATAGTGAAGGCTAGCTAGATTATTTCCTGGATTCGAAGAACAAAACAGTTACCAATGATAAAACTATGTTTTATTGTATCACACTGCCTATAGAAAGAACCATAGCTATAACCTAGATCACATACATTGTGAAAGGACGATGATATTCGACGATAATAACAAATTGCATACCACAAAGTATAATGAATTTATAAATGCCGTTTTCGGCCAAGAGCTGCCGTTCAAGAAAAGTCGACCACGGAAATGAAGAAACATGACTAGTCACCATGTACTCTATTTCCTCAAAATATTAGTTACGGTTTAAGTCACGCTTGGAACTGTAAAACATCACAGCCCCCTTTCATTTCTATCGAAAGCATTACCTTAAATGTCAACAATCAGGTATATTTGACAGCTGTCACTAACTAAAACTTGTAAACAACTTCGCCTACTAGATGGGCTTAGCAAAAAGAGAACAGGCTTCGTACTTGTACTGTACTGTTTGTATGAACAAATTTATAGTGCGATTACCACCCTAAACGTGACAGGTGTTTCACGAAAAAGCTTACTGAAAAGCTGTAAACCTTATCCTTATTGTAACGTTTGAAACATTCAATTTCATGGTTCAACTTATAGTTTCTGGCACGGTTTTATCATTTCATTATAGATAGTATTATGATGTTTATAGTTTTCTTGCACCACTTATTCTGGTATGAGGTTACTGTTTCCGAACACTGTACGTAAATTACAGTTTTTCAAAATTATGATAGTTGGGTGTTTTGATATTCAGTCTGTCTGTCTGTCTGTGTGTTGTTTCTTTTTCAGATACTTGGTACTAATTCGATTCCAATTAAATTTGTGAAGTGATGAAACTTAGGTCGATAAAACTTATTTTGATGAAAGTTAATTCATACATTAACAAAGTTGAATACAAATTTATATAGAGTGAGTCATGGAAAAAATCCAGACTTTTAATAAATTTGTGGTATGAATCATGTAAGGATATACTCTCACACCAAACTTTTGTATTAATGACAACCCCATAATTTTTGAGTATCCGTCAAATTACCAAATCATCTAGGAGGCAGTCATACAGTTTGAAATTATTGAAGATTCCTAATTTTAGTTTGTTTCAAAATATGGTTTAGGGTAGAAATTTCTTTGAAACTGCAATATCTTAAGTTCAGTCTATTTTAGCGGTACTGTGCAATCTGTACCTAAGGTTTCACAAATGAAAATGTGACCATTTTACAGTTTCAAATGAATCGCATCATTGAAAACCGACTTTTGTTTGTGAAATTGTACAATCTCATTTTAATAATCGAAGAGTTTCAGTAGATCTATTTTCAAAACATCGAAACACGTGACTAAAGGAAAGGGAGAGAGGGAGAAATTTTGTGTTTTGATACACAATTTTTTTATCTGAGCATCTTCAATCTACAATTGGAAAACAGCTGTTACAGAGTTGTGACTCTGATTATCGGCAACTTTTTTCTCTACCTGAAGCCGTGAATTATTAGATATTGTGATGTTTCTCTCTAATGACCGATTCTCAATAAAATTACAATAAATATATAATTCGCACAGATGTACGTTATATGTAAATTTCAATAATAGAACTGTTAAATAAACGTGATATCCGTATGTACCCATGATGAATTGTACTGAAAACTGATATAATCATATGTTTAGCAGGAGTAATTGCGATTTATATATGTCGTTATTGTAATCACTCAATTCATATTAGGAGATTACTTGCTGTGACGGATTTTGTTAGATTATTTTAATGATAGCAATAAATTGTTATTAGATAAAAGATAACAGTATGCACATGTGTTAAATGTGAGGTGGTGACCCCGTAATCATTAAAATAATTTCTGTAGTGCCAGCGTATTGTTGCTTCCTGGTAGATGATCTCACATTTCTGCATGCCTGGCATTACAAGAGACCTTCACAATCTTGATCACTGATACCCAAAGTGGTCTATATAGACCCCCAGGGGCTCCACGATGCGAGGAGTCCATGTGAGCGAGGAGAGGAATTGAGGGTGATGAAGAGGAGGCTCATCTTTTACCTAAATATCTTTTTCAGGAACGGATTGTTGTTTTTGCGTCGTATATTGCATGCAATGGCACAGAAATCTCCTTCACATATAATTATAAATACGGAATCCTTGACATAGCGAGCAAGAATTTTCAGGGTCAATATGAAATGAAATTTGTTTTGGGATAAAGCGCAACTCGCAACTGAAAGTTAGATCAATATGAAATTCAAATGGAAAATTAAAGTTTAAATTGCATTTTAGACATTCCTCCAATTTCAAGGTGAATTACAAGCTGTCGGTTTTGTCAGTAAAACAAGTTGACAAGCGAAACGCTCCGATTTTACACTCAACTTTATTCGAGTACCAATACATTGTAGCTCATAATATTTTATCATACTAGAATACTTTATCTCTTATCTCCTTGTATCGTATGACTTTTAATGCATCAAATAATTCCAATTTGATAATCCATGTCACCTATTTTTGTCACCCTATCCGGTACTTCTTCTTGCCCTTTTGTATTATTCGGAAATTATTGTTCTGATTGTTATGATGCCTGAAAACCGCATTTTTATTTTGGAACTCTGACAACTGATGGCAGAGCTATAAACAAAAACAAATGAACTAAACCTGTCAATCGCCTTCTTCGATTTTTGAT
Organism: Bruchidius siliquastri; assembly: GCA_949316355.1. NCBI lineage: Eukaryota > Metazoa > Arthropoda > Insecta > Coleoptera > Chrysomelidae > Bruchidius > Bruchidius siliquastri. The sequence goes on along the minus strand of OX438533.1, from coordinate 35,201,644 downwards.
TAATAAAAGCATGAGGTGGGGTTTGAGGATCAGTTCCAATCATCATTTTAGTTTTTTGACCCTTTCTGAGCCATGTGATGTACAAAGTTATATAATAAAAGTACAATAAGATATAAATTGAAGTAAATGGAGAATCTCGCGTTGAAACACCCAATATATCGATAGCTTTACATGGGGTGTGGCATGTGAGACTTGAAACCAATGGACATCCACTGGATATATGCCAACGGTTGGATAATGTTATGTTGTCAGAGATCGATCTTCATCTGGCGTTCCCCAGGGGTCTCTTCTTCCTCCAACACTCTTCTTGGTGTAAATCAACGACTATCATCGCGAAAGAGGATTATCGGTTGGAGATCTACAAATAGACTTCAGTTCAACACGCAGAAGACTCAGGCAACTATCCTGACAAGAAAAACACATGCTGCCTGCCAGTCGTAGAATCTTCTTACATCATGCTTAGGGATTAACATCAACAATCACATGTCCTGTCACGATTATGTTGTCGGCGTATTCTGATCAGCTGCCTAGAAGCTGGAGGTTTTCGTTTGATCCAGAAAACTCCGCAGTACTCCTTGAACCTTCTGGACTAAATCCAGTAAAAACAAAACCTATAGTGGATGCGCCTGATCTTACAAATAACCTCCCCAGTCAACTGACGCATCTTCACCACGTCGAACTTTCACCACCAGGAACGAGCCTCTTCCAAAAGTTATTTCTCTTGAGAACTAGAACTGCCGATGAGTTTGTTCTCCGATAGATACAGAGTTTTGAGATAAATTTGAATAGATATTCATTCTCGTTAGGCCTTTGTGAGCATTTCTCTGTAGATACGCACCATCATTTGGATGCCTATGTCTCGAATGTAGACGAAATTGCATAATGAGCATATCACATCTAATAGCTGACGGTATCAGAGTGTTGTTCTCAATCCTAATATTTTTATACATTAGGCATTTGTAATTATATAGCAGGAATGTCTTTGTCTTGGCTTATCTTCAGCTACATCATTTTTCTTTGTCACTTCTAGTAGTTGAGTAGTTGTATTCTTCGCTGGTGCATATATTATGCAAACTAGTCAGTCCATGCATGAACCATGACATTGTACGCAGTTAGGTACTACAAAATTGTACTTGACCTTTCCTTACATAACTGTCCAGTTTTTTTTAGAGAATATTGAAAAATTTTCAATGGAAATTATAATAAAGATCCTGTAACGTACCTCGGACGTTCAAGGAGAAGAGTTAAAGGTTACTCGTGGGTTGAATGGTGTAAAAACAATAACAATTTGTTCTTGAATACGCTGTTCGCAATAATTATTATTGTTATTATAGAATGTATGCAAGTATTCCTTGCATTGTGTTAGTTACTGATGCGTAAAATACTTTAATAAACAGATCTGAGATTGAGAATCAGTTGGAAGACTCTATGGATGATTTATCATCAGTATAGCCTGGAAGTCTAACCATAGAGAGCAATTGGGTGGTATACACGTAACCCAGTCAAGGGTGTGATAGCAACATCAACACTCATCTGCAAGCGTCGCGCTGCTCATTGGCATCTTACAATTGCCCTCTACAGTTAGACCGCCAGGCTAAGCTATAAACTATACGTACAGAACATCTGGCGCTGCTTCAAGGCAGTCCAAGTGCTAGGACCTTTGACCTCGTAGCTTGCCAATGGGCAACGCCATAGTGCGCGACGCTTGAGGATAAGTGTTGATGTTGCTATCACACGCTTGACTGGGTTACGTATATACCACCCAATTGGTCTCTACAGTTAGACCGCCACGCTATATACTGACGAGTCTAGGCTGAAGACGAAACATGCATCTCTATAGCAGGTCTGATGCATAGTGGAGAGCATACACTTAATTAATTAGTTGCTAGCTTCTGACGTGAATGAGCCGAGAAAGGGGTACATCGTAAATAGTGCATACGAAGAATAACAGATGTCGCTATAAATCAGTTCACCCTTGTTGACAGATGTTATAAGAGACATCTGCTGCCACTTCAAGGCAGTCCAAGTGTTAGCACTTTTGACTTCGTAAGTTGTCAATGGACAGCGCCATAGTGCGCGACGCTTGTAGATGAGATTTGGAAGCAAATGTTGAAGACTGTCCCATTAAAAATGTTGCCGAATTAAAGAAGTAGAAGGTTTTTCATGGGTATAAAATGGACTCAAGTAGTTTAACTTAGTAAGTACTTTCGATAGGTTAATTTTTCAAAATAATGATTAGTATTAGCTTCACACTCACAAATGACTGCAGATTCATTAAAATAAAGACGGGCCTACACAAATAAGTACGCCTAAATTTAGATGAAACTTGAGAATCCTCCAAGCCAAAAATTAAAAAAATTTAGAAATTTTGAACCATCTGAAAAATATTTTTGACAAGGGTTTAAAATGGTAAGAAATTTGAGACAAATACGAAACGCAGGCATTCTAAGGCGTTTTAAAATTTCAAATTCCAAATAAGTGAGAAATAAAAAATGTTTAAATTTGTAACGAACATATGACGAGTCAATGTTCACAACGGCACAAGACATTTGAAGTTACATAAAAGTGAGGAAATTAGAGAAAAAAACTTAATAGGCACTTACCGTCCAGTCCGGAGGCACGATATCCTCATTAAAAACAGGCCACTTTGATTTGTGTTGATTTAATCAGGCAATCAGCGTGAACTGCAACAGCACATGTTTTCCGTGCGACTGTTTCAGAGCCGACTAAGTTTTGGAGCGAGTGCAAGACCGTTTTTACTCTTTTCCTGCTGCGGCGAGTATATGCAAATTGTTACTAGCAGGTATCGCACATCATACCCGCTTTCAGCAGGATTTTTGGCGGTAACTATACAGGGGACGGCCACTTTGTTTCTTCCAGTGCCAATTCGCAAGGAAGTATTGTATTTTGTGATGATGACAAATGATGATCGGGAGGTTAAATGATGATGATGAGAAATGGATGGGGAAAATGAATTTTCAGCGTTATGAGCAGAAAAAATGTATGTCGAGTTTAGCATAGTTCAAAACTTTTGACTACATGGTATAGTATATTATTGGAAACATAATTGAGTCAAGTATGTTTTGTAATTTTGAGACACTCCAACATTTTTCAAATATTGTATTGAAAACTACTACCCATATATCGCAGAAATTTCAAAACCAAATATCTGATCAAGGAAGCCATTCGAGCTTCAAGTGTCCCAGGTTCTCCGAGAGAGGACGAATATGGTAGCAAACCCCAACCCTTGCTTTTGAGGGAGGATCGTGATTTTGAAAGGAAGTACCGAAGCGTATTCACACATCCTTCTATGTGAAGGCAGAGGGTGCGAAATCTGTTAGTTTATTGTAGCCCATAAATTAGGCACGATCTGTGCGCCAGTTCTGAAGAAATATGGTTAAAAATAATTCTAACAGTCATATGGGAAACTTGCTGCAAATATTTGAATGAAAAGATGGACCCCTTCAGCATTCTATGACTTTTGCTCAATACTGTCTAAGCAAAAACTTGATAGTGGAAGAAACGTAATCTATTCAAGTGACTTCATGAGTAGAAGATTCATTTTATTTTACCATTATTGCGGCCGAAAACTGAATTATTAATTGATAAGTAGCGAATGTATGCTTCAAAACCAGTGAGCTTCTGCAATGAATCATGGGCTACAAAACACTAATACATTTTATCATCCAGGTGAAGGCTTTATCAAATGATTCAATATTAAGACTGTTTTCCGTCATTTTTAAGTATCATTTCTACTTCTGCTCTACAGGTTTCGGTAGTCAGTTACCTCCATTTGTGCACTAGCTCAAGGAAATAAGATGCACTATAAAACTGAAAAATTATTATTCAAAATACTGATAAAAATCTAGAAATAGGTAGTTTGAATAAAATATAATTTATATCCAAAATTGTATAATCATTACTTTTAAAATCATAAAATAATATTATAAGATAATTGATTCAGTCAATCGTGCAGATTGTAGTACTCTTACTTGGTGAGACTCTGATCCTAATACTTAACCGTATGTATGTAATTTTTGTAACAAAACGCCAAAATACAATAAAGCCAAATAAAAAGCATTTCATCTTTTCTTATTCTAGTAGGGGTTTTCGAACAAGCGTTCAATATATCATTACTTACTCGACAGCTTTTATTATTATTACGTGACAGCAAGAGACGGAATTTTATGAATTATAATGGTTATTAATTGTTACTATAAATTATTCACGCGAATGCTACCTAACCAGCCTTGATCGGATTTCAATCATAAGTTGTACATTCTTTGAACTTGCTTGATTTTAGACTTTTACCAAAAAAAAAACTTCAAAAAGCAAATCAAAATTCAGCTCAGCCAAGTTAAACAGAAATGTGGAATAAGTAGATGAGTTGTTTTGGAGCTATGCAAACATCAGAAGGCGATTGAGTGGGCAATTGAAAGAATGTAATACTTTTTGAAGAATCCTCGTAAACTCTATTCAAATAACTTATGTCGGCAGTTTCTGAAATTCGCTTAATTGAATTAACATTTAAATGCGCATCAATTAAGACAAACAAAATCACTTTCGGGGCATTTACACCATGTAAAGCAGTGAGATCAATAACACTTGGAAATCTAGACATACCGGTTCCGCAAAATAATTAGATACCTACCTTGGATTTGGATTTATTCCGGACTTCCATTTTCTATAAAATTTTGAATTTCATAATATTTCGATTAACTTGTGATCTTCTTCAGGTAAATGTTGGTTCTGTTTCTTCACGGATATTTATCCTTCTCTGCTTGAAGTTTCTCTATGTGTGACCAGCCCTGATGGGTCCACATGGCGTTTGGTGATGTTCTGAGAATCAATCTAGTGTATATGTCTATATGTCGAATCAGCTGATTTTACGACAGTAGGAATATTTTTGTTATCTCTAAGAAATCAGGAATCTTAAAAGAACAGTCCATAGAGCAATAAATTTGAAACCATAGAAACTCCGAAAACTAAAGGACTTTGGCCCTCTATAAAAATCTAGAATCATTTATAAAACCTCAAATGAATCAGCAGCTCTAAAGCCCAGCACAACCTTCAATTAGGAGATACAACCGCACGTGATATACAGAGTCAACTTACCTGACGCCATTATATTAGAGACTAAGCAAAAAGATTCTTATTATTCAAGCTCTCTACTGCTCGTTCCTCAGGCCTCAGTATCGCTCAAATGGTAGAGACTGTTGAGCAATATATCGCGCCTCGTTCACGGGATCGATATCTCAAATTTTAAAATTCTAGCAAAAGTACAAGTATACTAAATTGAATCCAAAGTTTTATAGATGATATAATGCGTAATATTTCAAAATTTAAATTTGTTTGAGAGCTACACCTTCTCCTACCCCCACCACTAATTTAAACTCCCTCCCCCCGAATGAAAACTCATCAGATGAGTGACATGATTTTCCGTGATGTATATATCAAGAAATATCAAGAAAATAATATCATGAATTCAAAATTTATCGCAATTTCAATACTTCCTCGCCATTTGGCATGGGATTTAAATCAGATTTGCTGTAGAAGCAAGGGAATGATGACAAAGATAGGAATAGGTATATTGGTATATAAATCTTTAGCTTTGAACAAAGCCTTGTTGATATCCATTCAAAACTCAATGACCCATATACCTTTATCAGAAGTTAAATGTAACCTCGTATCGACCACTTAGGTCTTCTTAGTACCAGTGAGGTCTGGATACACAATCTATCTACTGCCTGTATGTACAACAATATAGCTGATTGGTTCAAAAGCATAATTACACATTAGCAGTAAATGACCCTTCAAGGAGCTAGATGTCTGCTGCTACTATATTTTATAATGTAATTTGTAAATGAAAACCGTTGACGTAAGGAGGAAATATTTTACTTGTAATCTCTGTGGGTACATTTTTTTGGTAAAAATAGATTTTTTGATCTGGTGCTTTTACATTTTTTTGTGGTTCCACCTCCTAAATTGGAGATATTTAAGAAATCCTCCACTTCTCTCATGTTATTTTATTTGAAAAATTGTATTTCAGCAACAAATTTTGGAATTTTAAGCTATAAAAAAAAGAAAGGTCATTTGTATTTTGAAAATTCGTTGCTTGCTGTTGCATGTAAAAATCTTATAAAAAAAGATCCTAAAAGACTCTGTTATTTACGTAACGTGCTATCATTTTTATTAGCAATCCTTTATGCTAAACTTGCACATAACTTCTATTTTCAATTATGTTTGAACAGCTATAGTATTTTTATCTTTTGACTTGGACGTCGAAAATAATATATAACTTATGGATCACCAAAATGAGTACTGGCAATGAGATAATGATGGTAATACGTAATAGTAGTACATCGCTAGTACATCTTTGTACGTGACTAGTTTCGAACAATATTTAGTAAACTGCACATACTGAGTCAACCCACTTGATGCTTGTTTCAAGGCTACAAAAGTGATACTTAGCCTTGAAACAAGCATCAAGTGGTTGACTCAAAAATATCAAAAACTCGTCAAAATACAGCCTATAATACTTAATAGGTACTTTAATTTAAATAAACTCTGACCTCATATTAGAAAATTCTTGTTTTTGTAATTGACATTTACGTGTCTATTCGAAAGTCTTTAAATAGCAATTTTTGTAAATTTGTCATTATATTCAAATAAACCATTTCAGAATTAATTATCTTATTGTTTGTTTAGAAGTGAAAATACATAGAATAAAAAAGTTATTTTTCAGTGACATTCTCAGATACATTATACATTTATTTGTTTACAAGTAAATTCTGCGCGATTCATACTGTGAATCGATACATGAAGTGTTGATAAACTTTTATATCAATGTCACCAATATTCATTTCGCACTAATGAAAATATTTATGTGGAACTTTTTCCTGATGAATGAAAACATAATGGAAAAATAATTTAGTCTATATTCATGAAAAAACTTGCCTGACCCGCAAAATTTCCTAAGATATGATAAACAAAGATAGTGGAAAGCAGAATAGAACTTATTGCGATTTTGCAGATAATGTTTGTATTTTTCTCGAATCTCGTATTTATTGAAAGCATAATTAAGCGTCATTCGTGGTAAATTAATTATAAAATTACAATTTTATACATTCGTTTCATGGAATTTGTTAGGATTAATTATATTAGCGAAACGCTATCAGCAAAGATTTTCAATTTGGAAGTCCAAAGAAATATAAGGTTATTAAGGAGACCTCACAAAAATAATATTCCGGTCCTGGGATATTTATTACTTTCCATCTCGCAGGTGTGCTCAGTCAGGTAGACAAAAAAGTAAATAAATAAAGTGTCACTTGGAGTCAAATATCCGAAATCGCAGCCATAAATCGAAGAGTTCAAGTTTAAGGACGAGTTGAAAAAAAGACATTGGGTCATCGACATCAGTGAATAAAATTAGCAATGCCACACATGACATCACTACACATGGATGCATCCATTAGTATGTTCTGATGAGCGTCTTAACTTTCACTATAAAAATCTTCTGTACATATCTCCTACCTCGCATTAAGTTGAGAGTAAAGTAGTAGTATTGTGATTTGATACTTTTGTATGGACTCAGGACCTCAGTCTTGGGGAAGTTTGTAATACATCATGATACTGGATCAGCAACACGTTTTTATAAAGAGATTACGTTACTCAAACCTTGATATGAACCATTCATTCTTTGAAAATAAAACAAAATGAAGGAAATTTTTGGATGAAAATGTTGGGGGGGGGGTAATTATCCTCATTACTCCCCTGCTTTTTTTCTAAATTATGTCATTTCCATCGGTCTATAATATTATTTTAGAATTAATCACACGTATTAATTGAAGTCGGTGTAAAATAGGTTGAAATATTCTGTAACATTGAGATACACAAACTTACATAGATACATACATACATAAAGGGCAAGCTAATAAAATCAAATGGGTTGGAATTGTTTATTCTACAGAGCAGTAAACTATCTCAATTATGCAATGATAAAATACTGATAAAGAGCTGTTGATGTACTTGAAGCGTAATTTGATTGCTATTATCAAAACAAATTCGTATTTCATTGAGGAATTACCAGAAATATAATATTATTTATCAATTCAGACGGGCGACGAATACTGAATACAAATAAGGACGTCTAAACATTCTTATATCTTTCCTAGATTTATACACATTTGATATAAAGTCGTTCTACGCTGGATACATATTTATGTAACGATTTTTTCATGGAAATCCAAGGTTAACTTTGCGATCTCACTTCCAAATTAAGTTCTAGTAGGACTGAATCTACCAAATAGACTACAGACGAATAAATGATAGTTTACAAAAACTAAAAAGCTGGTTGAGAGCAGACCGCATAAAAAAGTGAAAAATAGATTTTAATTATTCAGATTTTGTGATGACTTTATAGTAAAAAAAGAGTGAGGTGGTTATTACTGTATTTTTTAGCTAACTCAACAACTTATACAAATAGCTGCTATTGAAATATTTATACCAGTTGTTATAATATGAAGTACTCCACACTATTTTACAATAAAATCAACAACAAAGTCTGAATAAATAAAAAATATTCTTCTTTTTAATATGCGGTTTACTCTTGAAGCTTGTTTTCTTATATTTTTTTTACTATAATTTCTTTTTAATATTTTAGCCCTAAACCGCACTTCTCAGAAACTGTGACGCAGATCTGGGTATAACACTAAATCAATCAGTGATTTGTGCTGTAACATTTAACTAGGAGTAGAGCTGCACTTTTGATGATTGATTTGAATCATTATAATCTTCGAACAAAAAATATTAATCAAATAATATTTTACGATTAATATAACTTTAAGAACATTTAAACATTATGAAAATGATTTAAATCGTTTTGAAAAAATGATTTATGATCTAAATCATCCCCTCAATATTTTCCCGAAGTTCCTGTTGCTGGGCTATAATTCAAAAATAATCAAAACTAATGTAAGCTATTTCACTGGTCTTGATATTATGCAACACACATCTCGCCTACCAAGGAGCATAAAATCAAGGATAAAACTATGTTTGGGTAACTAGGTCGTTTCCGCTTATATCAGACGAAGAATATTAGAATTTTCAGTAACAGATGGCGCACCAAGTAATATTCTTTAATAATTCTTCATGATTTTTGAATCGTTAGCTAAAGGTGCTAAGTGCTTGATTGTCTGGTAATCCACTGATCTTAGATTCAATTGCTTTCAGTCCGAAGATTATATAACAGGAAAAATATCCTCGTTTCTGTATGCATTGAGAAGTGACAGACGATCAGACATAATAATTTCATTCAATCATAACAGTTTTACTGTGTTTTGATGCTGAGTTCACATTTTTTGATTATTTTTTTACATTATTTGCTACGTGTCACAGATTTTCTGTATTTTCATATATAAGATCTGTACAATTCACATAAAAATATTTTAGTCTGCCATATGTCTGTTAGACTTTAGCTATTGAACACAATATCTATTCACAAGTCTGTCAGGTGCAGGTATGGCAATCCAAAATACAGACAACTTCAAGGAAAGAAAGTAAGGGACACAAAAAGGGAGAATGGATGATAGAAAAGATAAGAAAATCGTATTTCATGCCAAGATGTTGTTAGGCGTTGTTGAAGTGATTCGAATCATTTGGTTTTAGTGAGAAGATTTTATGTTGATACATGTTTCATTATAATCTTTGATTTATGGTTCTAAAACGTGATTCAATCGACGGTCTGCTCAACAGCCTCATGATTCCTCTTTCTGTCACTGGACAACTTACTAGTAACATCTGTAGATCTATATAGGAAATGCTCTGTATGTTTGGAGATAGAGGCGCTTTGGTGGTCAGATATTCAGCGAAAAGTGATAAAACGTTACTCGTTGTTTCATGTGTCTTTCGTTGCCTGGCCAGCTTCAACAGCGTTCCTATATGTCGTTACTTTTCTGGGACAGAATTTTCCAAATTTTTTTGCATGTTCATATAACTCGGAATAGCTTTTTTCGTGCTACTTATAATTTTATGAAGCAGTTCAAGACATAAAACTTCCTGAGTCATCTAACGTATGCAAACCAGCCTATTTTTGGACGATTCATTCAAAGATTTCATAACCAAAAGGTGCGTCAATTAATCACTCAACTATTAAGTAATACCCATTCACACCACGCACCTGGCGTCGGCGCATCGCTATAGCAACGCATGGCGTCTTCTCTGCGTCCGCACATCCCCCTGATAACTCCCTAAACTTCCAACTCCGCTTCAGTTTGCGATAAGAGTTCGTTGGCGAGCTGGCGCACGCGAGCTTGGCGCCATCGTGCGGGTGTATCGCGTACTAGGTCGGTGTCTGTTTCGCGGAGTGATTTTTCGCGCAGAGCGCTGTGAATCTGTGATTCGTAAATGTGAACTTGACAAGCGACAAGACAGATCCTATAAGGCGATGAAAGACGCCATTAAACTAGCAGGTTCATATTAAGGTTCTGCTATTTTTCCAGAATTGTGTGTTTTTAAATGGATTTTGGAACGAGATTGATGTCATATTAGTAGACCAAACATTGTAACAGCTACAGATTAGGTGAGTCACGTTGCATTTTCAGTTATTGTTGTTGTGTGACAGCTTTTCGTAGTTTGAGGTTAGGATGGCTACATTTAGCAGATTTTCTTATTATTGAGTGAAATTTCATATGATTGATACATATTTCACATAAAATATAAGCACCGAGCCTCATCTTGTTGCTAGCTTAGTATTTTTCATCAAGTGGGGAGCATTTATAATTTTTTAATCAATATCATTATAATCATGTAAACTGGTTGAATTACAAACATTGCTGGCTTCAATTTCGCCGTAGTGAGTTTAGTATGTGAACCTTAGTGTAATCCAAACCAAGGATTACTAACGTAAACAGCATAATGGAAAAATAGTGCAGGTGAAGGGTCACCCATGTATATTGTTGAATATAAATTAAGTGCTTACTGTTTTTATTATTATTTGGATAAGCTTGACTACTACTTGTACCATTCAGATAACGCAGTATAAAATACTGGTAATATAGCATATTAGATTGCAGTGACCTGGTCTAAATGCTAGATGCCATATCCTGTGCCCCACTTTCATTACCACTGTATCCAGTTCCCATTCATTGATTATACCTCACCAAACTATGCATACATTATTCTGGCTTTACTTTTTTATAACCAGTTATCTTGAACCTCAATCTTGTCAATAGCATGATGTGATTTTGCTCCAGGCAGAACTGGAACTTGGCTTCTTTTACTTTATTCACAAGCTTGAAATGTCATTATAGGAAACAATGTTCCATTAGAACAGTAGCCAGTATGACCTTTTTACTGTATATATAAGCAGGTGTTTCATACATGCAGGCAAACACACATGAATTTTTAATTAATAGAACCATTTTTTATTATCTTACCATAATTGTTACATTAACATTATATAATAAAATGGCATTGAAAATATAATTGTTTCTGACTGAAAATAATGAAGTTATAGTTATAAATTGGTGCAACCAGATACAGCTTCTCATGCCTTATCGAGCACAGTGAAACAGTAAGACATCCGCTTCACATTTTTGTTTCAAGGAAATAAAACAAAGTTTTAGTTGTAATATGTCTTATTAATATCCAAATGTGATAGACATATAATGTTCATTGTGGATCGCTACAAGATTTTGATGTTGGTAGAAAAAAAGTTAGTGGACCAATGGAACAGACCTTGGTGCAGGATTCAACAGAATTAAAAAATAAGCAAATACCATCAATTTCCTATAGGGATTGCCTTTGGCCTTTTCAGAAAATGTGGTATCTGCTTTCATTTCCCACCCCAACAAAATATTTTTGGAGATATTGTTTTCTTGGTATTTTATGATATGCACATCTAGAAAAATCAGGTACATCCACACATGAATATTTTTATAGTATTTTAGATCTGTTGGTCCACTTAAAGCAAGATTCGAACATATTTAAAATATCAAAGCCGAGAAATTCTTTAATTTTGGAATTTTTAAATTATGAACAATTTTAAAAGATCGCATTTCCAAAATCTGATCCAAATCATTATTTCAATTATTGCATGGAAAGTACAGTGTCCACCTACTGGAAGCCATTTCATTAGCAAATATAGCTGTCTCAAACACTACATTAATCTAAATTATATTAATCCAAATTTAATTGCAACTGATCCTATAATTTTGGCAAACACTGTATATGAATCAATAATCGTTCCTTGGTCGTTGAACCAGAATAATTTTGATAAGAAATGCGCATTTCTCAGTAAGAAGTATATGTCGGTGAGCTTTCAACTGAAATCTTTCCCATCTTTTTAAAATTCAAATAATGTTCGATATCGTAAGCGTCACATAAATGATTTATGTAGATTTTCCTTGAGTTGGCGCCTTTAATGTTATGCAATAAAAATCTCGATTTCAGAGGTTTCTTTTCAAGCGAACTATTCATAAGAAACTCTCCCTCAATAACATCCTCTAATAATAGCAACCAGGAGGAAGTTTTCAATGGGAAATCTCTTTTACCTTTTGTCGATGAAATTTGTTGACAAACATACCTCGTTAATATGCTTCAAATTCTTTTCAAGTAAAATCGTTTCTTTGGAAGATCGTCGAGCTACACCCCATTTTCACCTATCAAAAATTCAAGTATGCAAATGAGCTAAATTTTGCTTTCCATTAAATATTTTGTATTCGAAAAGTTTACGTTTTTTATTTGAAGAACCTCTCAAAAATTAATATTTATGTAGTAATTTGTGCTTCTAAAACTCCACCGTTCTATTAAGGGAAGAAAACGATACACTCTTAACCCCAAACCTAATTTCATACTTCCCCCTAAAAAAAAAATTGTTACTTAACAATAACTCTGCCGCAACTGACAGTATAATAGTAGATAGTAGAATCGAGGTTTCATCAAAATCCAAAAAGAAACCTTTCTAGTTATAGAGTGGCCAAGGATTACCACACCGAGCAAAGACAGACAGACTGACTGAAATTTTCCGTGATGTTCGATATGATTCATCAAAGGCGAAGTAAAACGGATGTAACCTTGAATTTATATTAACGTTTGACCTCAAGGTCGAGGATTAGATAACCAGAGGATGCCATTTTCATGCATCTTCCATCTGAAACAAGTCAAACAAATGGAAAAGTCATAGGTTGATTTTCCAAAGCAAAACTGATTGAACTTGTTCGAAGGTTAGCAGCGGTGTACTATTCAATTATCCGATTTTAACGTCTCCCTTGGAAATCGTTCCATTGGTCAGCGCGATCCTAACAAAAGACCGATAACGGATGGGTTTGTCGACCATTGAATTCACGAAATCCTCGACCAAATTGCCGCAGTAGGTTTTTCTCGAAGCGACAGAGTGATTTCGGTAGCTATTGTATGCCCTTCGCTATAGATGGAGGTGGCCCTTTCGCTAAGGAATGCGCAGGGTAGGAAATATAGAGGAATAGGGGTGGGGGGCTCCCCAAGAAGAAAATGTGGAGGTTAAAAGACTAATGAGACGTGAGAAATGCCAATGTAATCGTATAAACTACACGAAAACCAAATTCGGGATGCATAGTTTTTTCACTGCTCAAAAATGACTTCAGTATTGTAAAAATTATATTCTACAAAAATGTTAGCTATTTTTTCACTTCCCACGACAGTTTGCGAGGAATTATTGTAATCGCGATTTTGAGATACTATGTTTTCTTGATGTTTCATGGTATATACATCACGAAAAATCATTTCATTCGTTTCCGTCGGTCTGTACTCTGTCCGGTAATCCTTAGCTACTGTAACTCGAAAAGTACGTTTAGGATTTTGATGAAATTTTCAAAGTAGGTTACTAGTATGCCAAGGACGTCAAATCTTCGCAGTTTACGAAAACAAGTTCAGTGGTGGTTTATAGTTTAAGAATAAAAAAATAAAAAACTCCCAAACTTCGTTTAAGGATGTTTCTGAGGGCCCTGATCGTTTTCAATTGATTTATACTTTTGTTGAAGATTGTGATTGGACTTTGGAGCTGCCGGTAGCTGTTTTTGGTTCTGTACTTATCCTGTTACTTAATATCTGAGTACTCGAAAAAGAATTGCAAAATACCTTGATTATTTCACATGGTTTTTTTTAAATTTTATTTTACTCGAAGACTAACATTTTTGCATTTTTTAATAAATTGTTAAATATAAATTTTATCACACGTTTTTAAACCAACGCACAGTTGAATTATCATTTTTGTTCATATTTTGGAGTCAATAAAACAAAAAAAATCGATCATATGGAAAAAATACAATTGAATATTTTTTTAAACAAATACAGCCTGCTCTACTTACGGGAACACCGAGAAAACCCCAAAATCAAAGTTTACTAAATCATAACACTTTCAAAAACCAAAAGATACCCTTAACAGACATTGCTCTTTCTAGAGTCAACACACATAATTCCACTTACCCAATACCACATTTCAACCTCGAACTAAAACACCATATCACATCAGGCTTCAGTAGCAATAACTAGTATCCGTTTTGCTCGGAGGCAAAGGGCGAAGCTCATATAGCCTTGATGACGGCCGATTAACCAGGATACTGCCCTAAGGGAGACACTTCTCCCCAGTCGATTCCTTATTAGAGGTCCTGTATACCGACGGCGTAAAGGCAAGCAAGGACAAGCAGTCGGAATTACTTTATAGACTAAGATCCGAAAGACCGAGTATCATTTTAGCAAAGTGAATATTTTGAACATTATATTTACTTGAATATACTCTATATGATCGGAAATACAGTATGCTTTGTGAATATAAGGAAGAGATTGTATAGTTGAATAAAAGTACATATTCTTGGTATGAGAATTTATTTTTATGTGTGCGGTAACACTGCTTTTCCTTTCTCTTTATTTCTTGCTGTCTCACTCACTTTTATGTTCTTAGCGTTGAAACCAATACAGCCTCAATCTCGTTTTGAAATTTGCTGTTGTTTTTCGTGAAGAATATTACACAATGTTGGAGATTGTGCGGTTCTAGGTTCTGTTTCGGAAAAGGAAGTTTGTAGAAAAAATTGCTATGCCATTATTAACTGTCAGAATGTTGTATCGCCGCGCCGCCCGAAATTCGAGCTAATGGTGCATGTCATACTATAATAGCTGTATTCATTTAAAAGCTCACTTTCACCATAATTTTAAACAAGACGTCACCAATTTTACCTTTCACGCACGAGCGTAAGTAAGTATTGAGATAGTATTTTTGAATTTGAGAAAATACGTTTTTTGGACATCATGAAAACGTGTCACTTATTTTCGTCTGTCTGTCCGTATCTCCAAGATTTTTGACCAAAAATTTAAATCAAGTGTTTTTTCCAAGGTATGAACGATTCATATCTAAATTTGAGTTACGTAATGTTTATAAAAACGTATTGTTAATTCGTTATCTGTTCCTTAACATTACGTTACAGATCAAAATAACGGATCAATACATTTTAGCATATTTTGTGCACTGGTTTCGATTTTCTTCGTATTTTCGAAATCCCCATACCGTGACTGGAACCAAAGTAAGCCCGCATATGTCCTCTTCCAAATGAGCTAAAACACGATGCTCAGTACAGATGCAAGGTTACCTTCAGCCGGCTATTCCAAGAAAATTGATTTGTGCATCAACCGATGTTTTATTCCATCTTCCTAAAATGCTAAAGACTCCTCTGTGTCACTTGCTGTTTATCTTCTCGTTCCTAATTATAATACTATTAGCATACCCCATTCTGTTGCATCAACTACCCTGACGAGGATATTACAAAAAATGGTGAAAGCATACACAAACCTCGTGCCATCAGGTTGTGGATTCTGGCACCACTGCTTTTGACGCACGACTTCCTTTTGGAGCGAAAGAACCCCATTTGAATTCATTCATATCATTTTCTCGCCTAGCGGTGTCTGAAGTAATTGGATCCGAGTGGCCCCCCCAGGCTTAATTATCAAAATGGACGGCGCTGGCCGCACCAGATTTAAAAAGTCAGAGTTCCCGCAGCGCGGCGCCCAGGTGGACGGACTGACGGACGGACACTCCTAATTCAGATAAATAACCAACAGAGATTAATGCGTCGTTCGCCCTTTCCTCGCGCCCTGATTTGGCGGTTTTCTCTGCAGCCGGGAAATTAATGGCTCGGAACAACACCCAGCCACGGTTAACCGATATTCGATACTGCACCTGACTGCTGCCTTTTTCCTCAGATTGTCCGAAATTAATTTATATACCTCGTTCGGGCACCGTTTGTTATGTGGCTACTTTGCGGACGAGAGGTTTAACGCGAAAGAGATCGTTTTTCATTCTGATCTACGCCGTGTTATGCTGAACTTTTGAGCGGTCTCGCTGAACGCGTTGTGTGTCAGGATGTGAAATAAATTAAAAGTAAAAAGTACTGTTTTAAAAACAAGCTTTCATTTAAACGCGCTAAAAAGAATAAAATAAACTTTTCCTTATAACGTCATTACACAATTTATATATGATATAAACGCTTCTCGCGAGTTTTAAGTACTCGTATTTACTTAGTTTGAGCATTTTAAAAATTGAAATCAATCGGATCAAGTTATTTAATTTGCTTGTTTATCTATATAGGTAAATCTCGCTACAAGATTTTATATCAGATACATTGTGTAATGATGTTTTTTAGGTTTAATTCACTTTTTACTTTTTAGTTATCGCTGTACAGGTCTGCAAAAACCCTAGTACAACAAAATTTCAGAGGGATTGGAGCAACGGAGCTTATGATCAATTTTTTAACTCATTCGTATTCTCAGCAAGTCCTTTCACTTGACATCCATATTGTAGGAAAGCATAAAAAATTTGGTCGGCAATATTGGATTTAGAGTGACTTTACTTCAGTTATTCTCAGCAAGCCCTTTCATTTGATGCCCATATCGTAGGAGTGCATTAAAAATAAGTAGTCCGCCATCTTGAGTGTTCCGCCATGTTGGATTTAGAATGACATCACACCATGCATTGTAATCCAAACTAAACGTGTATACAAAATTTCGGCTCAATCGGTTGAAGATATCTGGTTCAAAATTGAGTTGCAAGATTCCATCGAATGTAACATAGTAACATAGATACATACATTGCAAGTTAAATAAAAAGCTTGTAAAAAATGGCGTCAAATTGATTGACGATATGCTTTACACGCATTAAATCAGTTCAGAAAAAGATATTTGAAAAAAAATATTTTGATTGTCTGGAATAAAACTTAAAAAATATTACAAATATTAGAAAATTCACACAATGTTCAAGTTTCCGTAAATTTCCAGAATTATTCATATTGTCAAAACATGCTCCAATATGACCAAAAGTGCTAAAATGCTACCAAAATGTTGACAAAAGTGAGTAAGAAACCGAATTGAGCCTGTTTGTCAAGAGGCCCAAACGCAATTTCATAATTTATAACTTTTATTCAATTGAAATGCAATAATCTGCAGTAGTAGTTCCTAAAACAGATGCAACTAATTAGCCACTTGCAATAATTTAATAACATTTCACCACTGATACCGTCTTATCTGCGCAGCCGCAGTTCATCCTAATGTGGCGTAGTGGTTTGTGCCATTACTTAAATTTCATTCACTTGAAATGTAGGCATTTAGCATTGTACAAATTAAAAGGATTAAATCTTTGAGGAACATTCAAAATGCGCCGAATATGTTTGTAGTATGTGATGTATCGTGAAATTCTAGATTTACAGCTATTCAAAGCTTGTACCATTTTTGTGTGAATTATCTTCATGACTAACAAGTAAGGAGAATTCTTGGGGTCTACGGTTTATATAGATGACAGACATAATACAGACAGACGGATCGACAGACAGACAGTCCGACGGAAACGCGTGATATGGTTTACAAGAAGTACACCGTAGATTCGATTAGAGTACTTTCCTGCCCCGTTGCGTGGGAAGTAAAATCTATCTAGTAGGTACTTCCTAAGTTGTAAGGATGATGCTTCCGTTCGAAAGTACCATTATCTGGTATCAGTGTTGCCAGATTTGCGTCTACAGAGTTTTCATCACTATCCCAAAATCGCAACTGTATATGTCGCACAACCAGTTGAAACACGTTAACGTTAGTCGACTTTAGACCTACTGATCAACAGTTTGGATAGACGGATCATATGATAGCGTCTCGTAACTTGCGCTACGTACAAAAATGTCGCAAACCTCTAATATTTTTTTAATTACGTCGCAAAATTGTTGGTACATATTTTGAAATGTAGTATGAATAATCAGTTTTAGGTCAGTCTGAGAATCTCCGTTTTGTCGTAATGTCTCAACCTCCAATGATACTATTTTCGTTTCATGAAAATTATACTTTGTAACGCAATTAATTAAAAGATGTGCACGTTTTTGTCGCGCCCGTCTTTTGTTTGGAGCGTTTTAAAGATACAGGTAATAAATTATTAAGAGATATACCCGTAGTAAATCAGCCGGAGTTTGTTAAAAAGTCTCCGGGGACTCGGCCAGGCTCGCTTAAGCATCGATTTGCCGTTGTTTAGATAAATACAACGCGAGAGATTAATGCTCAGTTGTTCCGCGAAATCGGCATCCCTTATTTGTGTTAAATGACTGTGCAAAAAGGGCATTAGATCGACTCGTTTGTTTTGTATTCGAGAATCGGTGATTGATTGTTTTGTAGGGGAATGCATTAGAATGGAGTGCAATTGAGTGAGATCCTAGAACTTACAGATCTATTTGATGTAGTATTTATATTTTTTGTTTTATAGCCTTCACTGTAAATCTATCTCTGATATAGGTATACTTCCATAAGGTGACTATTTCTTAGCAATGGTTTTTATTTAAAGACATTTACAACTGTAGTTTTAAACAAAGTGTCGACCAATGATCATTGCCCAGTGGTACCAACAAAAGACCACTATGTAGGCAACACGTCATACATCCGGTGTCTCCGCCGAAATTAAGAACTTTTACAAATTCAATGTTTTTGTTGGTTTGAGTAGACGGCCGGCGACTTCTTGTCTTGTTCTCAATATTCGTACTGAGAAGCTCAGGTTCAGTGTTGAATTTAAGTCTTATATCCATTGTTAATATAGATAATTGAACAATTATGTTCCAAATGATGTTTTGCCAGTGTTAGACTTATAACGGATACGGTTTTAGTGTATAAATATTTGGATCAGATTTCGGAACACTTATGGTACCTATTGGAAATAAATTTAACAAATATTTGAAATATTGATAGACTCAAAATCTTCATAATTGCAAGATATAATAACAAAAGTTCAAGAATTTTCTAGTTTTATATAATTGCCATAACTTCTAAAACTTACTTTAAGCGTTACAGCAGCTCAGAAATTCGAAAATTCATTATACTTATAGGCAGCATGTATCTTAAAAATCGTCGCAATTCTCAGGAAAAAATTTCGAGCAATTTATGTTAAAAAACATGAGATTGTGACCATGGGCCACGCCAGGGGCGATAAGAAACATACACTTTATTTTCCCATCACTATAACTTGACATCGTAGGGCAAAAAAGGAGAATGTCAATTACTTCCTTTTACATACCATGTTACGTTTGCTACCTGTCAAGTCAAAAACTGACAAGCAAAATCCCATTTTGTTCCTTCATCTTTATAACTCAAGCAATACAAAATGATGTCATTTCTTCATAAAGTATGAGAGAATGTGATTCTCGTCTTATCCTGAGATCTGGCATCACTGTACGTCATCGCTTTCGCCTGCCTGTCCCGAAGCGCTGACGAAAATGTGGATTTATTAACTCTAATATCAGTGACACAGTGAAAAATGATAAAAAAATCGATCCGGTGATCCCGCAACTGCCAAAACGATGAAATGAATCCATATTTTGTTTGTCGTCTGTTCGGTGAAAGCCCTACGTTTATGTCAACCAAACAACGTCACATTTCCACAATACCATCTCTTATCGACAACTCGTCACTTACATCTAAAACTTATTCTCTATCCTCGTCCCATACGAGAGGAAGATAAAATTGAGACAGTCGTCCGAGGACAAGCGGAATGGTTGGAGCAAATTGACCCATTTTGTTGGAGGAACGGGAGAAACAGACGTTACAGTGCGAAACCGTCGAGATAAAATCCTTGGTTTCGTTGTGCAGGTTTTACTCCAGTAATAGTATGATTGAATTCGCTGTTTTAATGTAGCCATTTTGTTAAGCGTTTCGCATTCTTGGAATCACCAGACATGAATTCAGATAATTGATATATCTTGGATAGGTCGAAGTAATTTTATGACGAAAAACATTCTCGCCTGGAAGTTAAAAAGTCTTGAAAAACATCGACTCATCGCCAAGTGGCGCCCTCTGTGGGACTCCCATTGGCAGCTTACGCAGTCAAAGGTCCTAACACCTGGACTGCCTTGGAGATGAGTTGATGTTGCTATCACACCCTTGACTAGATTACGTTCTTTTGCGCAGACCTCTATAGACATTTTTTTTTGGAATATTGTTGCTACTGGAACTCAACGAGACTTAATTTTCCGGTTTTAACTTGTAGATAATGTAGATCCTAATATCTATTCTTAGTTCTGTCTTTGTTACATACGTAAACCAAACTGTTTGGTACTGTCTTCTTGTCCATCTCTTCTGCTTTCTGGTGGTTTTGAAACTTCTTGTTGAAATTGTACAGTGTTTGGATCAACCTCTTGGTTGCAAAACTGAAAAATATCAGTCAATTTTATTCAGTGTAGTGGTACCTAGCTTGACTGGGGTATTGGTGTCGCAGGTTCTGGATACGAGAAAGCATTTTGATAGTTGAATATTCGCTTTAAGCTCGGACAGAATAGGAGAATGACTGAAAGAACAATGACGATGAAACTCTGCAGATATTCTCTTTTATATATTTGCGAAGATTCCTATCATCGTAATATTATGAATAGAAAATAAAAGTTGAAACTCTACGTTGTCTATCAACATTTCAAAGTTTTATAGTTAGTAGTAGAACACCTTTTAATTTAATTATATGTAGTGGTCGCTTAGTTATAAAACGTCAATTAACGTCACTAAAGGAGAAATATTTTCCATCCTATTGATGATATAGACTTCAATAGCCTGAAGAACGTATAACAATATCGAATCGGGCACTATTCCAACAGCAAACAAACAAAAAACAAAAAAAGAACTAATTTTCCGAATAACCGTCCTGGAAACGTGGGCCACGAATATGCGCTGGTCCGTTTTTGGCGTGAAATACAATTTTTGCGCATTTTCCGCATGGTCTGTTCCAGAGAAAAAGCCGATATTAATGTTTCTTTGTACAACGTTGAAACCTTGTTTGGCTTCGAGTTACGCGACCCGGTGTTTCAGTTTTGCTCTTTGACTCATTTGCTCGTGAAACTATTAATTAGTGGTGCACATCAGATCCGGATCCTTTTTCAATCCGGATTAGATCCGAATTTTTGAATATGCTTAATCCGGAACCGTGCACCATTACTATCAATAGACGTTTGAGGTTTTTTACACCCGGAACATCTGTAGAAGAATATTGTGATGGCAAATTGTAGAGCATATTTTTAGTATAATAGGAAGGCTGTTTTTGTTTCCACATTTCGAATGCTTCCAATCGCTTACAGGCATTTTCAGTAAGGCTCCAACTTTCTGCACCATATAAAAGCAGAGAGATCATATAGCACCAAAAAACTCTGCTCACATAGAATCTAAGAACGTCTCAACTTGGGCAACTGTCCTTAAATTAAATAAATGATAGAATGATCCTGACCACTGTGCCTCAAAATCATGTGAAATGACTGAAATGCACATACAAAATGAATGAGGTAAAATTGTTTACCTACGAAAAGCACATTATTTTTTACTTACCTATGAAATCATAAATCCGCATACTTCGAATTATGTGAATATATCTTACAGATATAACATTGCCTTACCATTTTTACCACCAAATATGCTCGATTTCTTTACAAAAACTTACCGTAAAGTTGACAACGGCTACTTGCCGCCATCTTGTCACTAACCGTTGCCAATTTTCACAGTCATTGCTCAATGAAGACGGATGTCGGATGTCTCCGAATGTCTTGAGGAAGAATTTAAATTGGGGGAATTTGGTGGGGAGTGCACATAGGCTTTTCTTTGGTTCTTGTGACCCCAATGTTTCAAAGGCAACATCGTAATACGCACGATACGGGGCTGTATATCTATCCAATCAGCCCACATGTAAATAGATTTGTCTATATATGTTTATACTCGGTGGTTGAACGCAAAATTTCTTATCTGAATAAAAAATACACGCTGACATTACAGCTAATAGCAAAATCATGTCGAACAATATAAGTTCGCGGACTAAAGATCCATTCACCCGCAATGTCGAGTCGTCGTCGCCGTTCGGTCGATCCTAAGCCCCTGCGGTGTTGTTTTTATGATCCTATAAGTTAATCCACTCAGAAACAGACATTTAATGAGTTTGACGCGATGAAAAGCCCTCCGAAATTGCTTCTGCGGAAGTTGTCGGCAAGTTAACGAAATTGCGCAATGAGCTTGTCAAGATATAACCTACCGATGTGAATAGGATTTTGGCTTTTTCGTGTAGACTTGTTGATGGCTGGGGAGGTATGAGGATCTTGCAGTCATTAACAAGTAATTTGACAATGTACCTTGCAACGCACCTAGGAAATAATGATTTGAATCGCAACATGGAGCTGTCGATCTTTTAAATTTCAATAAAAAAATAATATTAAAACTACCGAAAGACCTTGAATATGTTAGTTTTAATAACAATCCAAAAAAAATTGACTTCAGTTGAATTAACAATTCTGAAGAAGAATACAGAATCAACCTACTTGACGCTTTAAAAAAAATCACTCTCGTAATTATTCATTATCGTTATTCAGGTAAACGTGGCAACCGTGCAAGCCGCGTCCATTTATATTATACGTCATATAGGCTTGGGCGTTGTTGACTGGAATGGAGAGATGTCCAAAAACGAAGTTCGAGCGTTTTTTGCCGATAACTGGACCGACTTTCAAAAACTACAAAGCCTTTTCGCCCCTGGCGCAATAGTAACCAAGATTCAAAGTTACATCAAAATCCAGAAAGTACTTTCCATGTTACAGAAGGGTCAAGTATTACCGGACCAAGTACGTACAGTCAGACAGACCGCCGGACTTTAGTGACGTAATTTTTGGTCATGAAGCATCAAGAAAACAAATTATAAATTTCATTTTATGATTGCGTGGCTTCGTGAGTCCTCCCACTCACAGCAGAACAGTTTTTGAAATGTCTTCCAGATACAATGTTTCAAAACTCAGGGTGGTTGTCCGAGTCTTTTTTGCGTTAAACGACCCTTTCTCTTGAAAGCTGCTGTCATCAGCGAAGCTGTATATTTGATTAGATGTTATTTCCAACAGTTCATGGATACATTGGAGAAAGAAATGATCTCTGGGGACTCCAGCGTTGAAGATGAATATATCTGAAGCATATCCATCTATCATCACGATTAAAGATTGTTCTCTGAGCAAATTATCCATCAATTTTGATGAACCTGGTGGCTGCCTATAGAACTATATACTTAACCATAAATATCACTATTAACAAATAGTTCAAACATTGTCATTCTCAGATAGAGTGTTAAAACACAGCCAGAGGATGTGCCTGAGTCATCGAAGTGCTCTGACGAATGAAAAAAGACAAAGAAGTGATCCTGAACATTAAGAAGCGGAAATTATTATATTTGGGGCATATTATGAGAGGGGAGAAATGCCAGCTACCCTAAAATATTATACAGGGAAGAATACTCGGAAAGCGTTCAGTAGGAAGAACGAATATATTCATGGCTGAAGAATCTACGTGATTAGTATAACTGCAATAACAACATTCTATTCAAAGCAGCAGCTCCCAAAATAATAATCTCGATGATTGTCAAATTTCGCAACGAAGGCAGCATTTGAAGAAGTTGTTCATTACGCACGAAATGTCATTTTCACATCTACCCAGTTGCCTATACACCATTATTCGCTTTCTCTTTCGTTTACCAAATTGATCAATTTTAACTAGCCCTATCCCGACGAATACCAGCGTATATTTCACGACGGCTTTTCCACGACAAAAAAGGCGCTTCTCTCTCAGCTCGTAATCCTAATAAAATTTACACTCGCGCTGTTGATTGAGCGTCGGATATTTTTTATACGATACGAAGAGCTTTTTCGCGTAAAGGAAATAAAGCACACTCATAAACTTACAAAGTAATAGCTTGACGCAAAAAGAACGGTTCTATCTGGGTCAATGTGGGATTTAATCTTTTCGCTAATCTGGTCCGATTACTCTTCGACAGGCTTTTAAAACATGAGCAAACCAGGCCTGTCGAGGGCCGTGGGGAAATCAGAAATCTGAGCCTCCCTGGAAAATATGAAAAGCAAAAAAACTGAACCTTACTAAAAAAATTGTTTGACATTTCAATATAATCTATTTCAATACGTATTCCAACATTGTACAAAAATATATTTTACTGAGGTCGCACCTTCTAAGCTTTCCAAATTATACGACAAAGCAACGTGACAAAAAAATAAAGCGAGCTTTTCTAAAAATTATGATTCTTGAAGAAACGTTCACGAACATTTTCAATCGATTGTCATTTTTTCTAGAAAATGTCTGAATTGTAGGGATTTCGGAATAGAGGTTAAATTTCTCTGAATTATTTTTTGATTGACACTTGTCTCTAAGCTTCGTGCGTTGCCTATTTGCAGCTTACGGAGTCAAAGGTTGGATTCCCTTGAAGTTGCCAATGTCAGCGCTATAGTGCGCGACGATTGGGGATGAGTGTTGATATTGCTATCACACACTTGACTGGTTTATCCGATTGCTACCTACAGTTAGACCGCCAGGCTATACTGTAGAGTCTAGGCTAAGGACGAAACATGCATGTATATAGCAGGTCTAATGCATAGTGGAGAGCATACACTTTTTTAATTGGTGATAGTGAGAAATTTTTATTGAGAAAATACTCATTATTAGTTCGTTAGAAATAACATTTGCGTCGTTGAATATGTTTAATATTGAATTAGTGAACGATTTTATATTGTTTCTTTTTTATTTTCAGGTAAGCAATTTTCTATATGACGATTCATTCACCATTGTCATTTCAGGGGTAAGTTTTTAATATTTTTCCCCGTGTCATACCTTTACGTAGTTCAGGAAATTTTCGTACTAATTTCAATATTACATTTTGACTTAGGATTGTTTTTGTAAACTTCTCTCTATCTTACCATGATGTAAAGTCTTCATCTATGTGTGTAACTAGATTAACCTTTCTTATTGGTAACACCTGTTGTTATACGAACTCAACTACTTCGGTAAGCATAAAACTTTTGTAGTTTTTTGTTACTAATTATGATATTTGTAGCCCTGAAAGATGGATGTATAGCATCTGAAAGCTTGGTAATATACAGTGAGAAGAGCCGTCTCTCAACTTTCTTGCCGTATATATATAAACATCTAGTGAATACTGCATAGCGAATCTCGACCTACTTTTCCACCCCACCCCGTTTGTTTTCATTAAACAGAACCCCCAGCGCGTTCTGGAATTTCTTAAATCGCGTCGCTATATCCGTGGAAAACGAGGTTATTATATAGAGTCGGCAAACTTTTCCATCGCATCCGGAAAATTGCGCCTAACGCTGTTACGCCCAGAAATTAGAGCGCAAAGTAAATTTATTAAAATATTTTCGCGCGGTAAATTACAAAATTTCCCGCCAATTACGACGGATGAAAACGGATTAGCCGCCCGCTTGTTTGTCGTTGCAGTGTCCCGCTGGGACGGGAGACAAAAGATATGACGAGCCGAGATATCCAGATAAATGGGGAACTAAGGAGAGTGTGGGGGAAGATATCCTATATTCAGAATTCAGCTACAAATTTGAATGCAGATGTTAGTCATCATGCATATTATTTTTATTGACTACTCCAATATGCGGGGATAATGTTGTGATTGCGAAACATTTCGAATTCTAAATATTTCATTACATATATACGTAGGTTACGTTGAAAGTTTTTAGATATAGAAAAACAACAAGGTTTTTTAAAAAAACTTTGTTCTGTTTTTTCCACATATTCTCCCCCTACCTCAATACATTCACGCATTCGGTAAAACCACTTGTCAAATTCTTGTAACCAACGTTCTATTAAAAGGTTGCTAATTTCCTCCTCAAATGCAGCCATTACCTCTTCATCGGTTGAAAAATGGCGACCTCGTAACTTTTCTTTGATCTTATGGAATAAGAAGAAGTCGCTCGGAGCTGGGTCCGGAGAATAAGGTGGGTGAGGCAACAGTTTGACACCCTGTTCAGCAAAAAAATCGAGCCTTCTAGCGGCGCTGTGGGCGTGTGCGTTGTCATGGTGCCATTGAATACCCCGCAGACCAGTCCTGGGACGGCTCTTGCATAGTTCTTAGAAAACTACAGGAACACATTTGGTTATATACCATTCAGAAATAACTGTCCTTTAATTTTTCAAGGCTATCGTTGTGATGTATCCACTTTTAGCAAAAAAAGATGCGACCATTTTCTTTCCAACACTCTTGGAACGACGAATTTTCATTGGAGGCTGCTCACTTTCAAAGCACCAAACTAATGACTGCTATTTAGTTTCGGGATCATACTGATATAACCATGTTTCGTCTCCGGTTACGATATTAAAATTGTTTTAATTGTGTCCATTATCAAATTTTTCAAGCATAAACTCAGCCCAATCAACTTGTTGCTTTTTCTCACTGGTCAACAAATGTGACACCCTTCTGGAACAACGCTTCCTTAGGCGAAGGTGATCATTAATGATTGTTCGGACCGCTGCCGATCCAATCCCCAGAGAAGGCTCAATCTCGGTGTAAGTTATATGTCGATCTTTTTTTACCATATTTTGCACAGCTTCTACAGTTTCCGGAGTAACAGCAGTGGGCGGTCGACCTGTGCGAGGTTCATCATCGAGTGAGACCCGGCCCCTTTTAAGCTCAGCAAACGAATTGAAAACTGAAGGGGCAGAGTCCACAGAGCAACACACTAAACTTTCGTGACATTCCGCTTGTTTTAGTTCCTTTTTATAGTCATACAAAATCATGGCTCGAAAATCGCGACTACCCGGATCCATTGTCACTTTAAAAATCGGCCAACACTTAGATGCAATCGAGACCGTGGCAAGGCAACTACTGAACGATTCAAACGCAACCTTTGCGTGTAAGCACTTACAAATTCAGACAAAATAGCTGCGTGCTCAAACTTGAAAATTTCGAATTCTAAGTTTTTCGCGCTATCGCGATTACAATAACTTCTTCGCTAATTGGCGTGGGAAGTAAATCCCGGTAAAAATCTAATATCGACCGGAAATCAAACCACACATCTTGATACAAAAACGATATCCTGCTATTGCAAAAAAACTTTGTTTGATTTGACTGCATCATCAACTAGCTACTTTGTATAAAATCAAAATTGTTAATGCTGAACAGCTTTATTTTGTAACAAAACCGAGGAGTTGTTTACGTATCCAAATTCTGTTTACAGCGGCTGGCTCAACAATACCTGCGGCGATACAGACTTCCCGGCTCATTATGCTGAAATCCTAATAATTTGAAAGCATATTGCGTGGCAATTAGCTAATTGACAATAAAGTTCCATCAGCCTTGTGGAGCGCAGATGAGTGGTTATTTATTACAACTCCAATTTATCAATAATGCTCCACTAGAATTTAGCTCTAGACGGGCGATAATGGCTTTATTCCTACAGCCAGCGATCACATAGGGTAATGTTTAAGCAATGACCTTGAAGAGTATATGGGATTCGCCTAGTTCCAAAATCCATACCATATTAATTGAGCCATATCACTTACCTATGGTTTCATAGGATCATTAGTTGAAAGTAGGAATTACTGCTAATGCTTCGGACTTGTCTTGAGATATTTTGCGTTTCACAGTGTTTCGATTGATGTGGTATACTCAATCACCTTCATGTGGAAGAATCAACGTCGCATCGTCGCGCGCTTCACCATATTCCGTCCGGGAGGATGGTGAGTAAGCGCCGCTGAATCATCCTTGCTTATATGCAGTATCTCGATGTTGTTTATTATTGGCCGCTATAGTGATTTGATTTCTACACTGGGTCTGCTGTAAACATTATTCTTGCTATCAATAAAAGCTGCTTCCTTGAACTTTCGTCGATACCGCTGTGGCTCCCTGTGTATGACATTGACCTCGTCCCAAGCAATTCTGTGCGAGTCAAATATATTCATCAATTTTTTTGTACCAGTAATATGAGGTAGCCCAAGCAGTAAAGCAATTCGAATGGCAATTTTTTGATAACGCTCAACAACAAAGTATGTGCACTGTGACTTCAAGGATCGCCTATATGCATATGAGCGAAAAGCAAAATATAAATAAAATTGACAATTTTTTATAACGAATGATAAAATAATTTTTGTTGCTTGAATTGTAATAAGAAATCAGTGCATTGCTCCTAATGGGCAATTTGTATAGAATTGAGACATATATAGAATGGTTTTGTATGATAATTGATAATTTTTACAAAGAAGCTTCTGAAAAATGGTACAATGGCCTTAACAGATCTATAGTAGTAAATTTATAAGGTCAGGAAGCATCATTTGCCAGTGATTGTCAAGGAAAAAGGTTGAGACATTTCAAGTTGGTAAAAGTTGATATTTTTGAACATTGGTTTTGTTCCTAAGAATTTGCACATTTATTACGAAAAAAATTTTGCTCGTTTCACTCTCACGTTGATACTTTTTTCTTTAAGTTAATTTTTTTTCATTACCTTATGATTTTTAATTCTAAGAGCAGAGGAAATTTTGGCAAGATGGTCAGGGAAATGTCAGGAGTTTATTTGGGGGCATGCTGATAAAACTGAAAAAAACCTGGCCCACAGCGGAATTCAAAACGCACCTTGCTGACAGCCTCTCTACCCACTGAGCTACGCAGGCACGTCTCTACCGGTTGTCTAGTACCACCTAGATTGAGCTTCTCTTGAAATTCTTTATTTCCTTCTTTTGGAGCACCGCGCCTCTGTGGAATTGGGATTTTGTTCT
Source organism: Bruchidius siliquastri (assembly GCA_949316355.1). Classification (NCBI taxonomy): domain Eukaryota; kingdom Metazoa; phylum Arthropoda; class Insecta; order Coleoptera; family Chrysomelidae; genus Bruchidius; species Bruchidius siliquastri. The sequence continues at coordinate 35,172,577 of OX438533.1, read as the reverse complement.
CGGAGAGTTAGTTTACAGCGGTTTATGGTCAATGAAAATATAAATTATTTTGCCCTTTCACGGCGCTTTTGAAGTTCAACAAGTTTTCTGCTGGAGTCTATTGCATTGAACAATCCACTCTATAACACGATCTTACGGCCTTACCGGTTAGACAAATGTAATAGAACTCCTGAAGATGGTCAAAGAAACTGAGTCTGGAAATCTTGTTAGAAGGGTTTTTGCGCTGGTTGCGGAGGGGATGAGAGTGCAAAAAACCACCCTGTGAATAATTAACGCGCCATAATGGAAGTTATGTCGGTGATGGCTGCAGAAAATATTACCCTTCCTCGTCTGTCAGGGCATACGAAGCAAAAAGAGGAAGAGGAGGGCTAAATAGGTATAACTGGAAAATGAAATTCGAATGAGACACGGAGCGAGATTGGTTCTTTGCAGGACCGTCATGGTGATCCATCTCCCGCTTTGCGACATTAGCAATGTTTTGTGTTTGAACTCAAATTTAGAATGCTTGGTGCCTGTTAGATTTGTCTTCCGCCAACGGGTTTATGTAGTGAAAAGATGGTCGAATAACACCTGTACCTGCTTTCACGCTGATACGTTGTTTTTTTCCAAAATGCATTTAAAATTGATAGCTGGTTTTACTGAAATTTTTATAACTTTGATTGCTATGTAAATGAGGGCCCTGAATCCGAATCATTAAAAAAGCCGAAACGTTCTCCCTGGCTCCCCCGGTACCTTCTCAGGCCCCCTCACATCCGGCACAGAAACGAAGGCCATATTCGTGATTAGTGCCCCAGAATTACACAGGGAACGAGTTTTTGACCTGTTTGAAGAAAATAAATTTTTTGTCTCTCGTCGGCATTTCCATCTTTTCAGAAATTTTGTTTTTTTCGAAAAACGAAACCTTGCACCGAAGATCTGAATACATCATTGCATTCTGCAGAAAATCTTACATTGGATTGAGTCCAACAATGGAAGGACAAATTGTTTTTCGCCTCAAGATCGGAATCAAAAGTCCGCGTTCGAAAATCGTGAAAAACGAAGGGGGATAATTTTACTAAAAAGTAGAAATATTTCAAATGAGGGGAATAATCGTTTTCTGGGTGATTGTGGGGCGCTTATCACGAATCTGGTCTCCAGCTCGGGTTTAAAAAGGCGCATACCTTATTCAAAATGGGACTTCCCTGTTCCGAGTTTATTTCACTTACCTATTTCCAGCGTAAATTTAGGCTTAGTTCCCCATTATTGAAAGGCTGGTAAGCGGGACTGACCCCTAAAAGGCTTCTTCCCACCAGCCTCATTAAACACAGAATTTGGATAGATAAACATTCCATCGGCTATTTCACAAAACGAAGCTGTACAGCTTCAAGATCCGGGTGGTCTAATCAAAATTCATTTAGGCGGGATCTCCTTCCGTTGTTATAACAACACCACCATCAATTTTGCTTCAAATTAGGGTTAAGCGACTGTCTTCAAAGGGTCATTTGCATTCTAATGTTCAGGGACGGTCCGAAGTAAGACAAACACAAAATGAAGTCAAGTGGATATGAACTTCTTTACGAACGTAAAATGAAATTTGACAAAATTTGCCAGCTCATGAAAGAAATACAAAATTCAAGAACCATTATTTTTATAATACAGTCCTATCAACAGTTAATTTCAAATTCGGATTCAAATCATTATGTTGGAATTGATATTGCATGAAAGGTACAGTATCAACTTACTTGATGCCACCTTACGTCCATAATAGAAACCATATTCGGTCTACTTGATGTCATTCTCAGTCATCACTGAATCGTATGACGTAATGATCCACCTAACCAACTAATACATATCTTGATTCTTCTTCAACACTCGTCCATTAGCAGTTTCTTTCATTTGTCCTCCCTTCAATCTGCTCGAGGAAATCTCCGTAACTCATTCGGCATTCTCCATCAGGAGCGTTCTCTCGGCTGACGGCCAAAAATAGGCCCCGAGAGGTCGCGGGCGTCGGTCGTTGCTTGAGGCGAGGTCCCCTCGACGTCCTTCTGTCTTTTAAGGATTTGTGCGCTGTCCCCGGGGAACGCCCCGCTCCCGTGACAGGATGTAATACGCTCGAATTTGTGTGTGTAACCGAATGGAGGCAGCGTAGGTTTCGGGAAAATCAGAAGTGGGATTGATTTGCCTTCGGTACAATCAGAAATGGGATAAAGTCGTCTCATTCGGGCTATTCAGAAGTGGGATTTGTCTTGCGCATGTTGTATTCGTGCATAACTGGACGAAAATATTAGTGAAATTGATTTGTCTTTGAGAACGTTTATATGACAGGATATCTTTGATGCAGCTATACTCTCGTCTTGAAAAGTGTTTGGCTATTCTCGACGATTTCCCTTCAAGGGTTTGTGTGAGCGAGAAATGCACTGCTCCCACCAGAGGACGGAACATTCTCAGCTCCGATCTGTAGAAATGGAATTCATTCATTTGTCTTTGGACAAATCAGAAGCGGGATGAACTTACGTTAATTGTGTAAATTTGGAGTGATTGATTTCTTGTTTTTGAGTCTTTGACGGAGCATTCCCAGTCGATTGTCCCGGTTTTGTGACAGAACGGAAGCCCAACGGTAAATCAGAAGTGGTATTGATTTGCTTTTGCTTTTTATGAGTCAATCGCTGCCATACCCTCGACGTTTTTGTGTCTTTTGAAGATTTGTGTAAATCGAAGTAAAATGTCTTTGGAAATAAACTGATATTGATTTCTTGATATTCAGTCTGATGAAGCATTCGCAACTTTATTTATTGGGATGTTGCAATCATACTCTCGACTTTCTTCTTCTCCATAAAACCTGGGTTTGTCGCAGAACGGAACGAGATTGTGTGTGTAGTCCAATGAACTTTGGATAAATCAGAAGTCTGATTGATTTGTCTTTAAAAAGAATATAAAGTTCATACTGAGTGACTGGGAATTAGATTTAATTGTCAGAAAGAGTAATCCAGCCGAAGATACAATTTCGGCCGAATTTTTCTTTCGCCATTCGTTATAAAACTTTTTCTTATATTCATCGCAAGATTATTAATGAGACATCCTGCGAAGTTGATTGATGATGCTGGTTTTCTGTTCTCTAGTGATATATCGATAATAGTGGAGCCTTTGTTAGCAACTCATATTCTTCTCTTTTCTTTGTAATGAAAAATGTGTTCGTTTTGAATTTCTATACTACTGCTCGAAGCAAGCAGATTCAATGTTCTGAATTTATATAGTTGGTTTATTTTTTCTGATTTATTTTTAGATACTATCGTTCATATAATGGTTAAAATCACAATTGTCGTTGAATAAAATATGATAAAACAGTAATCTTGAATGGCTATTTTATAGGAATGAAACAAATTTCAAGAGGGTTTGGACCAGTTAGAATTATACCAAATGAAATTTAAAGCCATCAATACGTGAATTCCGCTAGACCACAGACCTGCAATGAAAAAAACTAGGCTGGTGGAAATCCCTTGGAAAAATTACCTCTTGAAATTCAGATTCCAATATACCAGAGAACGGTATCACAGAGTCAATCTACTTGACTTCATTTTTGTTTCTCGATATATATTCATTCTTACCAAGAAAATATTGCTCAACTTGATCAGGTCACGTAGCGTGTTCGCGAGTAAGACCTTATCCATATCCAATATTGAAATATCCCACTTTCCACGCATGCATTATGGTAGCTTCAATTTCTTTCCAACCCTTACTAGATGCCGGATCTTATGGATATCCAACGAGTAAAGAACTGCAACTGATCCAATTTTGTGCGCTCGAGCACGCTTCTATTCAACGGTGCAGGCGCACCAAAATAGGTGAGGTTTCAGAATAATGCAAAGTGAATAGAGTGCTGGCGCCTTATGTTTTGAAAGACTTTGGTAATGGAATGAACGTTCTTTCCGCTATACGAGGTTTGTTCTGATATTGACAAGTAAGTCATTTCATTGGTGATTTATTCCTTAACTGACCATGTGAGAATTTTTGATGCAAGTCTCCATGTGGCGTCTGAGAGACTGTGAACTATAAAAATGGCAAACAATGTGTTTTCTGAAAATTGTTTATTAAAAGTGTGTACAGATGAAAAGTGGACAGACTTTTATATATAACTGAAAACATTTTAGTCTATTTTTGCACTGGCATTTGTGTCCAGGCATTGATTGTTTATAAAAAACAGTTATTGCCCTGGTTTAACTAGCACTATTAAATGTTTGAAAAAAATATCATAAAGTTATACAACTAAACTATGTAACAGATTCTCCTGAGAAACAAGCAGGATCCATAAAGCTACGGGACTCGAGCTAGTCCTCTGACTACTGGAACTTTTGCCATCAAGTTGTGCTTTCTTGTACGTGATGAAGACTGTAGTGGACCATATAAAGCAGTTTCACTCATTAAAATATTTATTTTCACTTTGATGGTATATTCGTTATTTCTTTTATGGTCACTATTGTCGTGTGGCTAGTTCTCTGACACTTCGTCGTGTTCTGATAGGATATTTTCTTTCAATGTAGCACTATCTATACCTTTGGCAGTATTCTTGAGTTTGCTGCATGACTTAAGGACAGTTTCTCCATAATCTTGAGAACCTTGTCGAAATCAGTAACATACGCCCCCATGTAAAGGACTATGGTAAACTGAATAGCGCTTCTGTTTCGTCTCCAAATAAAAAGAATTGTATGAAATTCGGACGATACCAATAGCGAAAAGATTAGGTGGCTTGATTGGTCAAGCGGCATTACCCAAAAGATACAAGACAATTTGTTTATCGCGTAGTCTGCCAGATGCCACATGGTTACTTGAGAAGTAACCCCGAGAAGTTATATAACAGACAACTCGAGTAATTGAACTCCCTTCATTTGACATGCTGGCAGATCTACGTGAAATTTCCTTGTTAGTGTCCATTTATAGAGGAATCTTCCTCCGAACGAATTACTACTCTTTTAACTATGTATCTGCTCTATTTCTACCGCCTTAGAGACGGGTCGATACTAATTCTATATTTACTGTGAATCAATCATTATCTTAGGCTGACTCATACGGCTCCACCGGATTAACCGATCTTCTCCGGCAACGTTCCCGACGAATTTCCCCCTCCGTTTCGAACCCGGATTATCTCGTCAGTGTCAATGCGGCCGACCGACGGCGACGGCAGGGCTACATCACGACCCTAAGGGCACTGGAGGAGGAGGAGGGGTTTTAATTTTTAATTAGGAACATCTGTGGGGTTGACGGGAAACGACGGGTATGGGGAAAGAGTGTTTCCTTCTTCACGAGTTTGTAGAGTTTCACTAGAACTTTGGAATTGTTTTCTCTCAATGCAGAGGTATAGACGAGTAGATTGAGGCATCATTTCACTTATACAGTGTCTTGAAACATTATAGAGATGGTCAATTTTCGCAGAACCGGAACGAAGACTCAAAATGGGACAATTTTTTTGTCAGATAAGAAATCGTTTGACAATCATCGTCGGACTGTGAGATTTAAATTTAAATCGAAACGCTTCACTGGAAGAGAGTTTCATATGTGAAACTTTGTGTTAAACACATAAGTTCTTATCTGAATGATGGAAGAGTTTCACCAAGTAAGAACGTCTAAATATTCACACACATCTGGAATATTTGAGGATGATACGGCCTTCGAGACGTCCAGAAATGAACCTCGTTGATTTTTTGAATACTTTACTGGCCGCTAATTGGAACCACCATTTTTTGCTGAAATTTGAGACATGGTTCCGCTTTACGCTTATACAATCATCAATACATGAGCAAACCAAATCCGCCCTGTCATAGTTCAATAACTGTCTAATTTAATCTCCAGATTAACAAACCCGTCCGGTACGCGAAATGGGACAAAGGATCGTTTGTCACAGGAGGCGATGTCGGTTTTGGCGCCAAACAGATGCGGCGACCACAGCACACTCCGTTTGTCCAATCAGCCGGATACACACACCGACTATGAAGTAGTTGCTTGCGCGGTTGCGGTGGTGTGGGAAGTGGGAAGCGGGATACCTTCATCACTAAAACAGATTTGATACGTCAAGTGACGGCTCGTAATTAGGGGCGGTTGCCTTCGCGGTGATGCCGGCGTTATGATGACTTACAGTGGATGTAACAGTGTGTATTGTGTGGATAATCTGATAACATACCGACCGAACGCTAGTTCGGAATTACAGTGGAAATTCAACCGAGAAATGACTAGTGCTGGTAATGTCACAAGAGCAAATTACATTCAAAAAAGTGTCAAGTCGGTTGACGTCGTACTTTCCACGCAATCTCATCACCTAGGGAATAAATATTTGATATTGAAGAACATATGGGTTGCACCGTACTGGATGCAAGAAAGGATCGCATAATTTCAAAAAAGAAATTTTAGTAAGAGATGGACGACCTGGTATACATACGGGTCAAAGTCCAAACAGGACACATGAATGGGAAAGTATCGCAGAGAGTACATCTCTAGATATAATGAACTGCTTTGTAAATACACATCTCTATTTCAGGTAGAGACGTATGCCATCTTCACTGAAGTCAGGCGACACTCAGGGCGTTGTAAGGTCCTAGGGTGACGTCTGCACTTGTTTGGGACTGTGAACAAAAACTGGCGGTAGACAACAAAGCGATTTTGGAGTGGGTACCAGGGCACTCGAGAATTATCGACCGGGTCCCTGTTCAATCTATGCTGAATATTTGCTTTATAATATGAGCTTCCTAGTGGAAAAAAATTATTCCAATAGGAACAGTAGCTTTGCAGAAACACGCCGACATATACATACTTTGGAAAAACAAAAACTTGTTCTTGGAGTCGTGTCAAAAATGATTTATTTTTGCTCCTAATTTCGGTGCTACTGAGTAAATGTGAAGATCAACTTCTGAGATTTTTTTAAGTATTGCCAACTTTGCACTTTCTTTATTTTCTTGGAAATATGTTGAAACCAAACGCTGCCACTGCATAATTGTACAGAGGAAAACACGCTTTGGGTTGAAAATGAAAATGATAAGGAGCGGTATGTTGTCAAAAAACCTCGCCAAAACGTCCCCGTCCAACGTTGAGTTAGCCACTTGAAGGGGAAACTCAAACATCAAACCTCCTTCAGCGGTAGATTTTTATCGTTCACCGTATCATTACACTTTCCACCCTACCGTATCATCCCATTTTCCCTACCGCGCGAGGTGAGATAAAAAGCCACACTGTGCTATATTTATCGGAAAGAATGATCAGCGTGAAAAATACACATACTCCGGTTGAGGTTACGTTTTCCGATGAGGACAAAGAAATGTTAGCACGACTCTCGTCGAACACGTGTGTGGAAGAAGTCGATATAAAACTTCTGTTATTACATTATTGTCGGGGGATTTTAGAAATGGATTCTGACGTGAAAGATGCCAATGATGGTGCGACATAAACGCGTTTACGAAGGACAAGTGATGTAGCTGTAAATCGGGTACTCTTGTTTATAGATGGCGTAAGGGGACATATAACTGTTAGATATTCCAAGTTTTAGGAACATTTAAATAAATGAGTTACTAATTGCGCTCATTTACGTTTTACAGTTTGAGTATCCGTCAAACGAATATTTGATATTCTTCTTAGATTTTTTATTTAATTTAATTTCGTTTTAATTGCTAAGTGCTTGGGGTTTCTAAACGTAGAACCTCTTCATAGTAAGTACAAATTATGAGTCTGTTTATTATTAATTGTTTAAACTTTAGTTCATCTTAGGTTTGATAATCATAGGTCGGAGCACATGTATAAAATGAAGAGATTTTATATTATATGTGTTTTAAATTTTGATATAATGTACAAAATAAAAATAATGAGGTAATAAAACATGTCAACCTATTACATTGCCCAATAGATGATAGGCATTATGTATAATGACCAAAGAATCACATATACAACATATTTGCTCTCTGGTATAAAAAGGGCATCCATAGTTTTCATGGAGGTGAACCTGAAAAAACAATTGGCCACCATCTCACATTCTCTTAGACAAACTACATATTTTAAAAGGTGAGAAGGGGAGTTTCCGTTTGTATACGCGCTCTTGTTTGAACCATCAGGTCCTTACGTAAAAAACGAGGTTATGAAACCGTGATTCGCAATAAAACTGTAGTTGTAGAGAAGCTATTAAGCTTCATGGCGCAGAACTGGTTCGAAAATAAAACTACGCCGTTCGTACAGCAAACTTTCCATAAATGTCGAGATTAAACTACATTGTACAGTCAGCGAACTGGCCTCCATATATCCTCTACTTTGATGGAATTGCTTAATCTACGTACATCCATATATGTATATGGTCGTCCGATGTGCGGTAGGTAGATACGAGGATATAACCTATATAACCGTACCGATCCAATTTTGTTTTTATTGCCCCTATAAATCAGGCAGCGTAAAAAGGAGTCTGGCCCCGTCCATTTTCCTGATGTTTGGATACCCAAACTTATACGCATTCGATAAAATGTCCATTTCGTTTTATATGATGTACGTGAGTTATGACGTCTGTTCGGTCTTCTCTGTGCTATGATCCATCTTTCCTTTTTAAACAATATTATTCACGTTGGTGAATGTATTGTGTCCAAGGACCATGAAATTATGATCCCATATGATGTCAGTCAGATGAAAGGTATTTCTTATGGGTGTCCATTTTCTGGAAAATGAGGGAAGTCAGGGAAGCGAACGGTGGTCAGTGATAGTCCGTGATTGTTAGGGAAACACTGGTCATTTAAAAAGTCGGGAGAGAAAATCGATATATATATATATATATATATATATATATATATATATATATATATATATATATATATATATATTTTGATAATTAGTTTCATTTTTTTATTTAATATTGTTGACCTTTCACCGATTACACCATCGTCATTTACGTTAACAACGCCCTTGATAGCTCAACGAATATAGGCACAGGCGCGTGATCTTCAAATATATCTGCCATGTTGTGAAAAACATTTCCGCGATCTAAAAACAAGCAAAAATAGAGGCTGGACTGAAAGTATCCATCTAAAAGTGGAGTCAAGTAGATTGATTTTAAAACTTCCTACGCTATAGTGACACTGTGTTCACCTAGAAAATATCATTTTCTGATATAATTACCCAGCTGCATGACGCTGTCAGCCGATCGAATCGATCCACATCCGGCATGCTGTACCGGCTGTGTCAACGCGGCGTCAAATATCGGACATCGAATACAGCTGTTGACTCATTTGCAGTCTTGGACAGAATGCAGCCAATCGCAGAAACCTACACGATATAAAGACGTTTCGTATACAACCGATTTTCCCTACTTTTCTATTTGATTTGTTTTTAAACAGCAAATTATGACATTGTTCTATTGGAATTACACTGTAAATCACGGAAATGCGAATTCAAAACTCGCTGACGCTTAATTTTCTACATACATAAGACGCCTTTTTGAAAGACATAGCAGCTGCACCTTCTCGCACCAAGTGGGGATTAGTAGTTATTTGTACATCTTCCCGTTTTACGGAAATATAAGGGGATATCTCGAATCATCCCTAATTACACCTATTCCATTAGGAACGCTCGAGAAAATCCCATCGTTAGGCCGCGTGATTTGTACGATGTTTCCTCCGCCGCGTCGTCGGCTCCCTTTTCTGCGAATTCGCCAGTACAAACGACCAAAAATCACCCGCTTTTCTTCCTCTTGTCGGATGTGGGAGATCAGGGGGAGATTCCAAGCAGTGTTGATGCGGTCTATTATCTCCTTTCTGCACTGAATGCCTTACAATCTCCATGATAAACTGTAAATCTTCGATGGGTCATGTGGTTTGGTTATTGCGTGATGTAATTTGAGTATTAGGTGGTTTTGTACAGCTCTTATTCTGCAAATCTGAATATAGCTACCCTCTGCCTCGAATACATTGATAATAATATTTTTTATTTCTCTGAAAGAACCGTACGAATTTTTATGCTATTTTGACACTACACTGCTACTCCTGATGGTAAGGGCAAAAAAGCTGTAGCCTTTGAAAATGATACTACTGAAATCTGGACTCTAAAAATAGCCGCTATATATTATCCAGAAGCCCTGGAGATATGGATTCATAGAAGAACGCCACGGATATCGTGGGTTGCAAAACGACCAACCGAAAAATTTCTACAAAGGCTAACACTATTCGAGATCTCTTAACAACCATAACATCTTGAAAAATCTCCTATCTTAAAAAGAATTACCTCAGAAAGGTCTAATGAAACTGACATATATATTCAACGCCATCATAAGACTTCAGTACTGGCCTAAAGCACTTAAAACCGCCCAAATAATAACGATACCGAAACAAGGTAAAAATCATTCCGATGTTTCATCGTATGGGCCTATTAGCCTACTGTCAATAAAATCAAAACTCCTCAAAGAAATGATACTCAAGAGAATCGCACAGGATCTTAATCCGGACATCTGGATCCCCGATCACCAATTTGGATTACGACAAGCTCACTCCACAATACAACAATGTCATCGTATATAAAATCTAATTAGTCACGCCCTTGAAAGTAAGGAGTACTGCACAGTGGCATTTCTAGACGTCAGTCAGTTTTTCGACAAGGTATGGCATCCAAGCCTCCTATACAAGATCAAGATATATTTTCCAACTAAATATTATCATCTGCTGAGATCATACGTGAACCAGCGTGACTTTGAAACTAGAGTTAACGTCGCAACCTCTTGTCGCAATCCCATACGATCAGGTGTACCCCAGGGTAGTATCCTCGGTCTCCTGCTTCATGTGCTGTATACATTTGGCATACCAACCTCTGACGACAGAACGATAGGCACATTCGTAGGATGACACTGCAATATTTGCAGCCAATGAGGATCCAAGAACAGCTGCAGATAAACTTCAAGCGCATCTAGACCTCATAGGTGCCTGGCTAAAGAAATGGAAAATTAAAGTTAACGATCGAAATCCTCTCATAAAACGTTTACACTAGAGAAAGGTAATTGTCCAGCAGTGAGCCTTAACCAAATCGATATACCGCAAAAAGAAGTAGTCAAATATCTGGGACTTCGCTTTGATGAGAAACTGAACTGGAAAATACATATAATGAAGAAATAAAAAGCAAATTGACCTGAGAATCAAAGAAATCAATTGGCTAATAGTTCGAAAATCACACATCAATTGAAAATGAGCTGCTCATCTACACAACCGTTATAAAACCAATATGGACATATGGAATAGAACTCTGGAGTTGTGCCAGTAAGTCGAACACAGTCATTATACATGGTATGGTATCCAACCATACATTTAAAGATATATCAACAGTAATCCATGAAAGAGCCAATAGACACCAAACGAAATTCGAAAGTCACACCAATCAACTACTTAGGCCCCTACTACGCGGAATATATAACAAACGACTACGATTCGATGCAACTCATCACGTCATTCTTTGTACAAAAGATCTAGAAAATTGTACTACCTAGCAAATTAGCTTATAGAATATTAATCTCTGATTGCTAATAAAAGGAACAAAAAAAACCTTGGTCACATTCCTCGAGGTAACCAGTTCCGTATCTTGCAACTAATAATGAAGGCAAGATAGAAGGAGAAGGGGACTGGGTAGAAAACAAGCATCATCATGGCTGAAAAACATCCGTGCCTGGACGCACTGTCGGCCAATTACTAAAACTGTCGCAGGATCGAGAAAAATTCGTCAGAATGATTACCAACGTCATGGAGACCGGACAAAAAATATAAAAAAGAAGAGGGATGCGTGATAAAAAATACCTATCACCTCCACATTCCGTCGCCATCGCTGATTACCTCCAGGCGTCCGGAACGTAGGTAGGGGGTCCGCAGCGCTCATGTTGACAACTTAATGCGCTGGAGTTTTAATCTAGTTAGATTGCACGCTTGGTCGGTATTATTCGCCGGTTTGTTGCTGTTAGCCCAATATTTACTAGACCATAAAACGGATCTAAGGCCGGGCTGTTATTACATACAGAATTTGCACGGATTTGCGACACACCCGGATTCACGGAGTTTCGGCACAATTAACCTACCATTAGACGGAACAAACTGTGAAGTTATCGCAGTTACGGTGGTTTGCACTAGTGCGGATTAAAGTGAGGGTTAAAGATAACTTCCAGTTAACATTTGGAACGTCATATTCAATTCGAGGTTAATGCCAAATTGGCAGTTGAATTTAGCCATCATCTGAGGTGCAGATTAACGTTCGAGTTTGGAAGGTTTGCTGTGTTAACGTTAAGAATCTGTTGTAAAATCTAGGCTGTGTAAAGAGCGAATTTTAAGTTATTAATTTAATAAATTAAAAGTAAAAAAGTTATTAAAAAACAAGCTTTTATTTAATGTCGTTATAAGTTGACAGTGAAAGTTTTAAAGGAATGTTTATTTTATTTTTTTTAGCGCATTTAGATAGAAGCTTTTTTTCCTTTTTTTTTCTTTTAATTTATCTTTTGCTTCTTAGTTATCGCTGGACAGGTTTGTAAAAATAATGCAAGTTGGAATGTCCGCAAAAATACAGATGAATGACAAAAAAGTTAGTGTATTGTTTGTGAAATTTTGTTGAATACTCAATGATGCTTGGAAAGTATCAACATGTAAAGAAACATTTCACACACATTTTTGAATTTTTTTGTACATTTTGCGGACACTCAATTTTCTGACGTATATTGTAAATAAATTAAAGTTTGATAAACTAAGAAACCTGTCTCATTAGTAAACTACATTAAAAAGTAAAAATAATTTATAATTATTATTTTCTTGTCAGTTATCAAGCATCTCATACTTTTAGCAATGAAACCAACAACAAAATCTTAATAATAAAAAATATATTTTTACATTTCGGTGCGGTTTGCTATTGAAGCGTGTTTTTTAGATATCAAACTACAATTTATTTTTTGGTCTTCCAAATTGTTTTTCCGGGTTTTGGTAAAAATTTTATTTTGTCATAGTATTGCATTTTAATCGGTCCTTAATGCGCGTGGAAAATATTAAATTAATCAGACGTCTTGAAGTCTGTGAAAACTATACAGATACAGGTGAAGCTAATATAAGCCTCTTTATCAGAAAAATATTCAAAATATGTACTTTCCCACTGTACAGTTTTGTCACTATTTTTACAAAAAGCTTCTAACAGGTTTTGTAATTCTAGACTCACCCAATGAGTAGTTTATCTGTTATAAATTAAAGTTTAAATCAACCACATTAAATTTCAATTTAATTGAACAAATTATTATTAAACAAAGTATGCTCAGGTATTCAGTAGATAACAATACTATTTATTTGATATTTCACCATACACAAATTCAATGCAAACCTGTTCATATATTTGTATGTATATCAATTTTATGGCGTAACATTATTTCGTTCAACTGGGTCCGGTAATTTTGTATAGAATGATTCTAAAATATATGTCCAATGCATTATTACAATAATAGTTTGTTTGGATAGGTTAATTTATCCAGGTATCCATACCAATGTTTGAAAAACAGCACTTTGTTGAGGATTAAAATATGAATTATTGTTCATAGGGAATGATGAAAATATAACAAAAATTAAAGCTAAACATTGACCTCTCAGTTTTTACTTCCCACGCCTATTGGTAAGTATTTTAATCCTTATAAAATTTCCCATTCGTAATATTGTCTTTCATGACATATCACGAAAAAGCATGTCATTCATTTCCGTCGGTCTGTCTATCTGTCCAGTAATTTTTGGCCCTTCGATAACTCGAAAAGTGCTTTTCGGGTATTGATGAATCTTTGACACTAGGTTACTACTGTGAAAAGGACAAAAAAACTTTTTAGTTTATGTAAATCGGGTCAGTGGCGGCGGATTTATGGAGAAAAAATAAAGAAATTAAGAAGCTTCCTTTATAGATCTTTCTGTGTTCCCTCGCATATACATTAGTTAGATGCTCCGGCTTTTGCCAGGTTGCCATGTTTTCTCTAATACCACTTTGTCCTGCTTTTGCTTAAGGAACTGCTAATGCACCCACTACATACCATACAACTGCATTCTACGAATAAGGATGAGAAATAATTAAAAAGTGGCATTTAGTCTTGAAAAAATTATTAATCCAGTAGGTGGATTCTGTATTTCACATATAGTTATATCACTTTTCTAAATATTCTCATCGGATTTTCAGAACTGATGATCCAGTTGAAGTTTTGAAAGACTTGAAATTTGAAGAGAAAATTAAATATTATATTTTAAATCATAAACGAATTGAAGTTTTTCAGTAGTTGATGTTTTGTGAAATATCTATTACGAAAAACCATGTCAAGTCTGTTTGACTTGTCGGTAACCTGAGACCGAAACGAACCGCATGAAGTGCGTTGGCGGGTGAATCTGATTCGGTGCGCGATCTGCGGCGCGGTGTTGCCACACCCAGTACAGCACGCTGGATCGATTCGATTTCCGACAATTTTATCGGAAAATTATATTTCAATGGTGCAGATTTCATCATTTAGCATGATAAGTACCTAGTCAATGTACTTGACTCCATTTTTTAATTTCAACGTCAAGATGGATAGCTCACACGAGTATGATGTTCTTTATACCTTCGATGTATCCCATTTTTCATCGCGACGAAGTTGTGTGTGTTTGCAGAAGAAGTTGAGGAAATCACCTGATCGAAGTTCTGGAAGAGGATCCATCCCTTATACCCATTAGTTGTGTGACAAGAAGAATCATCACTAGAAAAACCTGTTCATACAGGGTTGTCATTTTATCAGTTCAACTATTTTTTTTAAATTATATTTTCAAATACATTATTCACTGAAAAAGTCTATATATTTTGGCCTTATTGTTTGAACCAGTGGCAACATCCTTATGAGATTTGGGGATCTCATATAAGAACATGTTAGCAAATTTTTTGACGTGAAAGTGACAGTCGTAAATGGCATAATGACAGCTATGCTCAATATTGATGAAATATTTTTTCTGTAATATATATATATATATATATATATATATATATATATATATATATATATATATATATATATATATTGCACTTCACCAGAACATAGGTATGTACTAATGATATCTCCTAAAAACATAGAACGCTTTTTTATAGATGAAACGTTCGAAATTTGGAAGCGACATGATGTGGACGTATAGTGACATTGAATGATGTGCTTCTATTTACCAATTTTATGATATCCTTCTGGGCATGATGTACCTTGGTAGTGTTTTTGTACGTACTGAAATTTGTACAAGAAAGTTATTTACTTTTTTTTATATTAATGAATTTTCGACAATTTTCAAGAAAAATTGTTTCCAAAACCCACAAGTATCTTATCTCCAGCAGCTCCAACAAAAAGCGAAAAATCTAGATGCGTCCGTCCTGTATACACTTTTCTGAAATTGATGCGCGACACTTTCCACATCTCCGAATCCAAACAGGCGAAAGATATCGATGTTTCCTTCTACTTTTCGCCTGCGTAAATCATGTTTTCTGTTATACGTGTACCCACTTCTACCGAACAGCCATTTCTTCCCGTATAATCTGCTTTCACGAATGCTTCGCAGTCGAGAGCTTTTTGATACGAATGCAACAGAAATGGAATAGGTCGTTAGCACAGCAACTTGTAGAAATAAATGGGCACTTATGAAGCCGAAATGAATAAAATACCTCAAATATATAAGGTGGGTCGTTTATTTAAAAATAAAAAACGTAGCCGGGTCAAAATCTGGACATAGACAGTCATCCTGGCCTTGCCGATGAAGTATCGCCTCCTTAAAAAGCAACCACGTTGTCTTTCATTTCTCACGCTAATAGGCAGGAGAAGTATCGTAGTCGCGAAATATTTATAATGCTAGATGGTATGATTTCTGGATGTTGTTTGGAAATAATGGAAATTTTGTCATTAAAGGTTCAAAGTTTTTCGATTTAATCCAAAAGAAACCCGCACCAAAATTTGGTCCATATATTTTTCCCAAACTGTTACCATTGCGTGGGAAGCTCTGTGTCAACCTAGTGGACACCTGACCATACCGTGTAGAGGTCTTCAAGTATTGGTACTCTACTAGGCTCAAATCAGAGCACCACTGGTGTATTTCCCAGATGTGTGGGGATGAACTCAATGAAGTTTCTGAGCGCAATCCAGAAACGAGCAAAATGCTCTGGATGCGTTTGACCCTTAATCACCTCCATAGTTTGACCATATTTTATAAAAACTATCATGGCAAAGTCGTTATTTTGGCGAACCTCGCCGTTGTCGAATTTTCTGCTCGAACTGCTGACAATTCAATGTCGATGTGAAACGAGATTCTTCTCTCGCAGCGCATTTGGAGCGCGATAGGTTTTCGGCCTTTGCAAGGGGTTATCTATAAAGAAATATACTTGAGCTTCATTGAGATATAAAACTAGCCACTCAGGTATTAACGAGAAAAATATGTCCCTATCTGCTCGACTATTTTCTTTTGAAGAGCAAGAAATCCATCCGATACCTTACGCGTCCCAAACTGTTTTGTTATGCTGAAGATACCATATTAAAACATTTCTACCTTTCCACCTTATATAAGAAAGTAAAGTTTCCTGATGTTACAGAAGCTTTGGCAGACTTTCCAAATGTAAAATGAAATGTTGATTTAAGAAAACTAGAGTAACACTGACAATAGTTGATTGTATAAAGCTACACCAAACCTAATGAGGATTTTGTCATTTTCATTTTTTTTTTATGTAATTCCAACTTATTGGGTTTGTTGAAAACGAAGACGTTTAATTAGCTCCAACTACCAACTCTTGGAATTTCAGGTAGCTCGAAATCTATACGCAGGGCGTATTTCCAGCAGCAGGAATATTCCTGCTGAATCCGTACAAAGCACGATACTGCTAATCCTGAAAGGCTTGTTTGATTTATTAACTTGGCCGTATTTGTTGTTGGTTAAATTAGCCTCATTGCTGACATTGTTACGCGGATTAGCTGGAAATTAGGGAAGCTACACACAGCACAAATATAGGTTGTTTGGGAGTTTGGTGTTTGTTGGTTCGATCTCAGGGTCAGAAATATACAGTTGCTAAATTTTACAACAAAAATTACAGCTATCCGTTTATGTTACATATCAGCCGTATCTCGCTTTCAATAGCAAGTTCGTATACAGTCGATTATATTGCATGTAACAATTGTATTCTACAATTTAAGTTATTGAGTATATTTTTTAAGACCAAAAATGCAAAAGTAAAAGGCTTGAAATACATTGAGCTTATTTTCGCTTTTCAACCAGCAAACATCTTTTTCCCCACAGCCAGATTTATAAAATTGCTTAATAACAAATTAGCTGCAAATTTGTGTCACCCTCTGTTATCAATACATTTTTCTTCCGGTGCCCTCTTGGCCATTAGTTTTACATTTCACTGGCTATAAATCATTCCATTGTCTGATGTACATAACTTTCGGCCTTCATCAAAACCCTCTATAGTGTATAATTTTCATCATTGAATATTTTAACATCTTTTTAACCTAACAGGTTGACCGCTTGCCAGATAAAAATAATCCAAAAAAATTGAATTCTACTCTCCTCCTCCGAAACAAAATTATAGTTAAGCTTTTCGCATGTACCCAAGCGACCTCCCATAAATGACAGGTTTTTTGTACTGAAATGTAAAACGTCATCACGCACTGAGAGACCTCGTGGAAGACTTACTGGCAGTGCAACAGCTTTTGGATTGCCACAGTCGGTACAGCACGCTCAATATGGATCGATTCGATGGACGGATGGTTTTTCACAGTTATATTGTAAAATTATATTTCCAAGCCGAAAACCGTATCATTACAGAGTAGAAATTATCGAATGACAACTTGACTCGATCATTCAATATATCGCCAGTCATTTGAAGCAGCTATTTCGTCATTGTTAGGACTCATCAGTACGATATAGCTTTGTGCTGGTAGAATATATTATGCGTAACAGCGATTGGGTTGAGGTATTGTTGCTCGCATGAGAGTAGCACATTTTAGTCAGCCTTTGCACAGTAGATGGAACCAACCAGTTCGTGCTGTCATATCTGGTTTGATACATTGGAAAAAGTGGGATGAATCAAAACAAAATTGTTTTTTTGCGAAATGAACGATACGTTGTTGTCCTCTGTTTTGTAACCCCATGCTGCTAAATTATGCCAAAAATGCTCTTTGTCATCTGGATCGCCGCTTCAAGTACGGTGCATGAAGATTGCCACTTCCGGGCGATTAATAAGCGCAGCGTTGAATGCTCGTTTCGGTAAGTGGGGCATAATATCGTCCGCCCGTCTACTCTACGGCTCTCAATGAAGCACCACGTCTTTTATTTAACAGTTCCGACGAGCTGCGAGCTCGGTGTAGTGCAGGCGATATGCTCTAAGATGCCACCTAGGTAGTTTAAACGAAACTTACGACGTATTGTCTCAAACGTCGACTTTGTTCCCCCACCTTCCACTGTATAGTTACATTGCAAGCAATATAGACAAATATTTCTTTCAAAATCGGTGGTTTAATAAAATACTGTGTAACTGAAATACAAGAGGTTTCAAAAAATATTGTCAAGCGGAAGCACAGGGGAAGAGAGAGGATTCATAATTCAATTTTGTATTTTTCGAGTTACTATTTAGTATAGTTTTAATTATTAAGCATAATCAAAATGCTCAAAATATTATTAAAAAACAAAGTTGAAATGTCCGTCGATGAGTCAAAAATATTTATTGGAACTAACTCATTATTGTTCTCAATGTACTTTTATAGACGTTTCGAGGTTAGTTTTGACTATTTCTGATGGTTATTCCAATGTTCATAATTTGACTATATTCCTCATTTATTTGTTGTACACTGATTTTTTATAATAAACTCGGCTGTTAGGAAAAGAAAAAAGACGCAGAATAGTTAAAACAATTGAAAGGAAAAGTAACTGGACACGATAATAGAATAGTAGATTTGCTTAGTCTGGTTTTGTATCCATAGTAGGACTAGTTAGCTAGTTGAAAAGTGAATAGATTAAGCCTTTTTAAACAGTTAAATTTGACAGTCTTACGCTTTGAGAATTGAAAGAAAAACGCGTCACAAAAATCGGCTTCCATTTGTAAAATCTAGTTTGTAAAAGTTTTAAGGTATTCGAAAACACCCTTTGCCATTCACGTTGATGCACAAGATAACATTTTATGTTGTATCGCCTATACTACGTTGCGGGCGATGTTAGTTTTCGGAACGGCTGCTTGAGAGATGCTTATCTTAACGTTACAAGCCATTTCCGTAATTGTTCTTAGATTGCGAGAGAGACATTAGGGCGTACGTTGAAGAAAACTCTTAACGCTTCGCTCTTCACATCAACTGCATTATCGCCCAACGATCGCTGATAAGGAGGATAGTTGAGCTTGTGTTTATCGTTGCCAATTTTCATAGGTTTTCAAATACCTACAAAAGTTATCTCAAGCGTTAATGACTTTAGAAAGGTGTTTAAAAATGTACGAGTACGGAGCAGTTTTCAAAAACTCAAATCAATTTGAAAGAATACTTTTGGGTAGCTATAACGTTCAATTCTGGGAATTTATACATAAATATTCGCATATGTTAAGCCCGAAGAGGAAGAACGGAGGAAGCGATTTTAATGGTTTTAATTTCAGGTATTTAAAATTTTATATTAATTATATAATTATATTGTCTTTTAAATGTAAGAAACTCTACACATGCTTAGCGTATACTCGGCGGCCCAATCAAAGGGGCCCACAGACTTTTAGTCTGTTTGATCAAAAACGACGCTACGTCGAAGTGTGTGGTAGGAAACTGATGGAAACAAACCTGATTTCGTCCGTGGATTTTGTTTCACGATCTTGTCAGTTCTAGTAAATTTGAAGTGTGTATGTTAAACAGTTTCAAAAAACGCGAATATGTTTACTTTGTGTTATGCCAAGTTTCACCATGTTTGATCTCCATCAGATTAATAGAATGCTTTTATTCGAATGCATCAAACTGTATTGCAATTTTCCGTTTTTGTGGAAAACCAAATCTCAAGGAAAGACATGAACAGCTTTCTCTACCTGTAGGGAGGAGGGAAGTTGCTGTAAGTCGCTCATGCTATGTAATAGCTTAACCTTTGGGAAGGACTATTCTGAAGACCACTTCTATTAAATGATAGCTGTACGCTATGTACGCCTACTTTTAAACTTTTTAGTTAGAAAGTAAATAAATCCATTGACTCGAACTTGTCAAAGCATGTAGAGGTTCACGGTATTGAAGTTCAAAATTTCCAGTTACCCTTCAAATGCGCAGAGCTACTTTTTCCAAAGCTTGAGAATTTTTAAAGTAAATCGTGGTTCAGCTTTACGTAGCGTGAAAATCTTATATTTTCTTTGCCTCATTCGAATGTTGTACCCAAAAATCATTAAATTCAGTACCATTTCATTTTCGGGCCACTTAACCCCCGCAGCTTCTTGCGACTGAACGTGAACCCCCTTCAACTCATTAGTCCCTCATCCTTGCAATCTTGAACAGCATTTTTAAGTTTATAAAATGTTAAATGAACCGAAGTTATCCGATTGTCTCATTTCCGCTTTGCCAACTACCCAACAAAGAAAGTTTACCGATTTACTCAGAACGTTGCTTAAAACTTCCTAGCGTCCTGAGGGAAGTCGAGCGGAAATCAGGAACACTCCCCTACTTCCAATATCCCTTATCACTACGCCCTGCGTTCTCCTTTTATTTTTTCCAGCGCTTTTTCTTCGGCCTTTAATCTATTCAATATGAGCGACGGAGAAAGTGATCCTATTCCAATTTTGTACAGGGTAGTCAATGGGCATGTCGCGAATACTGACAACTAATAAAAAACTTAATTTAGGCACTGAAGTTCATCTTAATCATCATTAAGAAAATATAACATATCGAAATCAACATTTGTCGTGATTACGTCCGACTATTGTCGTGGGAGATAAAATGTATGCAAACATCTTTACAAGGCGTTATGTCGGTAGAAAGTTGTATGTCGTTGACTGTAAACCAATTTTTGCTTCATTAGATTTTTCGACGAGAGATCGAGTCACTAAATCAACCCCTTTGGGGGTTGCAAATATATGGTCAAATGGGATTGGCATACTTTTTATTGAATTGAACCCTGTTTACATGGATTTATGGAAAAATTGATTCTTTTAAAAAGACTAACTTCAAAAGGGACTCTCCTTAGAGTGCAAATACCTCAATTATAGCTTGTATTATTTGAGGAAAATTGAAATGATCATAGCTTTTACTTCTAACAGCCAGTGAAGCCATCCTCAAATGTTGTTGAACGGAATTGAGTGCATCAAGGAGAAGGAATACTGTTGGGTCTGCCTTGTGTTGATGATAAGTCTTCGCCAGCCTCTCTACAAGCAAAACATCGTTGCCATTTTGCAACCTCCAGACGAAAGGAGATTTACGCGAAAGCATATTAGCTACCAGTGCACATAAACACTTAAATTCTTAAAAATTGTTTTTCTCTCTGTCGCAGACCGGCTAGCATAGGGTTGTCACCGGCGCAACACTAATTGATTTATAAAGGGTTCCGGTCCTAATGGAGATTAACCGGCCTCCGTTCTCTGCCCCCACCCCACCACCTCCACGCGTCTCATTCTGTCATATAAATAACGCACTAACGCCAAAGCGCCAGCACCAACTAGCTTAAAAGCCCCTCGTTTGTTTTACGGTTGTTGCCGAACTTGCTACTCGGGATTTTAATCTAGTTTCTGTTTATATGCGATAGGGGGAGTGCAATAAATTCGGGCAGATATCTTCTCGGACGAATAGAGAATTACTGAGGGAAAGTTTTTAAATTATAAATGTGACATGAATAATAATAAAATTGTTTAGAGCCAGGTTCCTTAGTTTTTAATCAGGTGGACACACATGGAATGGTTCAAATTATGCAAATTTAAACAAATACTATTCAGATTATATTTCATGGGTAAAAGGGAGACATCTTCTATTTTTGTGTGTGCTAAGTTTTCTCAACAACTTCACCTTCAGACTTTGTCTGAGGATTGTATCAGTCAAATTTGCGATTAGATGTCGAACCTTGATATAAGCCGCTTATAGTTAGAAATTCAGGGACATAATTGCGTACAGTGTGCAAAATACATGAGACAAATTTGAGGCCTGGGGTTACGAACCAAGAATTATGGTATCCGTACCAGCACGTTTGCCGATTACGCTACGCCACTGTGTACGAAAATGTTACATCGATGCTATGAGAAGAAATGTTCTATTCACCCCAACATTCCCCCCTCAACATCTTAACTGTAAATACTTGAGAATCTCGCGACAAAATCTAGTCGCAAGCGAACCATCAAATCCCGGCCACAGTCGTTTTGTGATGTGATGCATTTTTCAAGCACACACCGAGTGTGGAGAATGGTAAATAAACATTATATTCAAACGAGCGTTCGCGAAAGAGAGATGACCAATCAATGCAATTTTATTTAGTCTGAAAATCACGGAAGAAAAAACAAGATTTGTGTGAAACCTGTGTAAATTACATATTTTGTTTAACACATGTAAGTTGTGCTAAATATTTTTTGACTCTTTGATTTAGAACCTGCGATCAGACATACGCTATTTTCGGTAAGAGACATCAGTAAAAAAATGTACAACTAATCTTCAACTCCTTGAATGCATTTTATTTAGTTACCCCATGTGTTTCTATATATTTTCTATTGGTCAAATAAATCAAACCCAACCACGCAAAGCTACTATCTAGTGATTTGAGTAAATTTCTATGAGGATGGCTGTTTTTAGGGATACGTATTCACATACATCTTCGATATCCTGACACCTTCCCCTCGTTTGATCCTCTTAATAGTTTTCACCTACTACGACACTGTTTTTATGGATATTTTATAATATGCACTATGATTTTAATCTAGCAGTTAGAAGTATATTCACATTACTTTTTTACGATTGGTATAACCAGAATGCGAGTACACGTTTTAATACTGTCACTGAAAGCAAAAACTAGCGAATGCAAATTTTTATAGGTAAAATTTACATAGAACCAGGCCCTATTTAGAATACATTCGTTACAGTAAGGATGTCACGAGCGTTTTCAGAATATAAAAGGAGTTTTTTAGGAGTATACTAATAGGTTTTTTTATTCCACGTATCAGGGTGGTGCTTCTAGAACAGGGTATAGGAGACTTATTATCAGCAAATTATTGATTTAAATCTTGTCCTTGTCTCTTCTTATCGAAGATTGGTGATATCTGCAACAACAGCTCCTCTATCCTCAGCTATCCTTATCAGGACATTTTTCTTCTACCTTGACCTCGATTTCCCTCCACTGTTCCTTCAATAATGAGTTGCAATAACAGATATTCAGTATTTCTGCATGTAGTTTCTATTATCTCTATTAAATCTGTTTAAAATCTGTTGCATCGTTCAGTCCAGGAATTTTCAACATTAGGCGAAACACCTACATCTCAAACTAACTCAGCATATATTCTACTTTGAAACTCATAACTATGAACACATTCAAATCGCCCAGAGGTTTGTGCTATGTAGTATGCATAAAAAATTTACTAAATGGGTTTCATATAGTTGGAACATATTCCACTATAATGTTAATTTCATGCTTAATTACAGAATACAATGTATTTATGAGCGTTGATTATATTTACGACTAAGTGGAGAGAAAAAAACGACAATTCCTCAAAAGACGGTAGAAGATATAAATCTATTCTGGAATCATCTTACGAAGATCGTTTACAGCGCTCGGATTTTCCAAAATTAGGTCTCCATTCAGCGATTTTCCAATATTCCGGACATTTTCCTGACATTTACCCCGGCTGCTCCCAATTTAAAGTCTGAAGCTCGTATTTTTACGGAACATGATTCCTCTAAGGCATTGAATGGGTATATCTGCGTACAATGTCTTTTCACGTTTGATTTACTGGGAGGCTTAGAAATTATTTGTATATAATGATAGCGTCGCTCTTTATTTATGGAATTATAAATGCTCATCTGATGATGTTCCCACACTCAATATTTGGTTGTGTAAAGATGTGACATAAAATGTCCATGACAGAGAAGCATTTGAGAAAACCGACCAAGGTATATTGCTCAATGCTACTAAGGTCTACAATATCTTATGACAGTAATAAAATAAAATCAGCAATCGGTATAGTCTCGAGTTTAACAACACCAAGACTGAATATATGGTAATCAGCGGGTCCCCAAATCCAGCTACATTTTTGAAACGATGACACAGTATTCGTATTTGAGCAGTGGAAACGTTTCGAAGTGGTTCGATGTCGTATCGAAAAAGCCAAAACGGTTTTTGGGGATTTGGAAATAATTAAAACCATTGAAAAAAGAAAATTAAAGTATTTGGGACACATCATGAGAAACCAAAGAGATATGGCTCATTATAGCAAATACTCCAAGGCAGTCTTAGGAAAAAGAGGACCGGGACGTTACATCTGTCATATTTGAAAAATTTGCGTACTTGTTTCTCAACAACGACTGGTCTTTTCAAGAGCTGCAGTAAATAAAATATCTATAGGATGATTGCCAACATTCGGACCGAATATGCACATACAAAGTCTCTATTACCCCAAATAACGGAGGATCTGGAGAATACAACATCCAGGCCAGTAATCATCTGGCCATTGAGGCGATCATATACGTATCACAGTTCATAAAAATAATATTTTCTAAATTAACCCTCTATGGATTTATTTCAAGGATTACTGTGTTTGCATATCCAGTGGAGATTCAGCTTATCATTTGGTATTATTTTTATGATGATTTTTGTGCCAATCACATTTCGGTTTTGATCTAATTCTGATTTTTCTTTTTCCACGTACGCCACTGCATCAGCAATTTAGCACTACCGCCTCGCCACTCGCGGGACTGTGGTTGATTGGGAGCGTTTTATCTGCCGCGGTGATGCTAATAAATTACGCGTTGCACGCCGAAAGGGCATTAGGGTTATCTGTGTGCAAAAGGGCGCGGTATGCTACCATTTTCAAGAGTTCTCTCTCGTTAGACTGGTCGGCGGACGGCAATTCTACGGTTGTTTTATATTTAGTAGACAGCGACGTATCACATCATTATGTTATGATCACTTAAAAATATTGAACGCAATAGCTTTGGCCTCAGATTGTCTAAAAACTTTCGTTTCGATTGATATCCTATTTTAGCTGAAGGCTGTTGATGTTATATTGACCGAAGGATCGGGAAACAAATTACATAATAAACACATTAATATTTCCAAAACATCTACGTTGTCTACAAATTTCAAACAATGAAAATATCACTCATAAAACTTGCTATATTGATGAACATTGATTGGAGAAATATATTGCATTTGTTCAAGGCCTAATTTATTACTTTATTGTAAGTGAATTTCACCTTTTCGGGCAATGATCAAAAACAAAAACACATTTACCTAAACATGCTTTTACTTGGTCCTTCATCATGCAGATAAAATTGTGTACTTTAAACAAACCGTTTCATAAATTAAACTCTGTTTTTTTGTGACGCGTTTCGATTTAATATTAAAATCATCACAAAAACACTTTGATCTGTAGAAACTTGTGCTCGGTTTACACAATTTCATCTACATTCACCTGAAGTCAATATTTCGCAGCATTAGGTCAACAGAGAGATTAATATGATGATGTCTCTTCCGAGACGTAGTGGCACGTTTTTATCCATGCTAGTTTTAGAAATCAGCCCGTCTAGCGAGGGTGATGTTCCTTACGACATCTGTCAACAAGGGTGCACTGATTTATAGCGATATTCCTTGTTCTTCGTAAACATTTTCAGGATGTACCATTGTCTCTGCTCATTCAGGTATGAGGCATAGTGGAGATCATACAATTAATATCAGTTGTCAGCTTCTGACGTGAATGATCCGAGATAACGGTACGTCAAAAAAGTGTTTACGGAAGACGTAAGGGACATCTGGCACCTTTTCAAGGCAATCAAAGTGTTAGTTCCCCATAGAAGGCGACACTAAGAGATGAGTTGATGAGCTGAGGTGTTTTTTCTTCCTCATCAGAACGAATTTTTCCAAGAAAAATCTCCCTGATAAAATTCCCCACGATAAGTTCCCGTTCCTGGCGAAGGTAGTCGAAGATATTTTTCCTGTTTATGGCCTTATCAACTAGACTACCTCCTTCATCGTGTGTTTTATGACGACACACCGACGTGGAAGTTGCAGTTGTAGTACATTATGCGTCTGCGTTTTATAAATTAAACACAGCAGTCACGAACTTTTCGCGGAAGAGTTGCTTTGATATAAAGCGGGGGCTTTGTGAAAAATAGGTTTTGGGCTTGGCCATTTGATTAAAAGTCATTGCATGCCTCTATAAAATCTGTTTCAATCGCAGTTTTTTTTCCGTGATCAATATATAAATTCCCATTTTTAGAACATGTAAGGAATTTTTATATTATGAAGAATAGTAATGTCTATACACTATGTTGAGCAATAAGCAATTTCTACATTCATTCCTTCTTAGTTATTACTATATTATATTATGATTATCAACTTTTATCTTATCTCTTTTGAGCTGTTGTTTTGAAAAGCTTATATATTGGTATGAATAGGTTGAACAAACATGTCTTATCAAACTATCGGTGTCTGTATATACAAGAACAATCCAAGTTGGCAAATTTTTTATATTGATTATGATTATAAAGGTGAATTAATTACGTTTCCTCAACGGTTCTATATAGATTATTTTGCAGGTGGTATGTATAATTGAGAGCATACAATAAATATGTATTTCCGAAGAAAGTTCGGTCCGAAGCGAAGCGAAGCGTTTATCTATCTCACTTTTGAATGCAAATATCAAAATTTGTCTCCATACCGTATTTCCATTCAGGTAACAAAACAAAGTTTTGGTTATCAAAAAAAGATACTAATTTTGTGGTGGTTGTTTTATTTCTTTTACTGCGTTAATTTTCGAAAAATATGAAGTTGCTTTCCTTACATACCGAGTAACATTTTCTACATTCAAACATTCAAACTGACAAAAATGATGTGCATTAATTTGATTGATATTTTATCGTTTTATAAATCATTCTATCAAGGTATTGGTATGATTTTGAGCTTTATTATTAAGCACAATAACAATGCTGCGCCGCTTGTTCGAGGAAGGTGGAAAACACATTGCGAGCGTGTCTTCCGTAAATCCTGCTCGTTTTTGAGGTGCGGTAAGCGCATTAAGCTTATAATTTGAACGGTAGCTTTAGAAAGTGGATATGGGCGCGATTCCGCCGTTTAAGGCGGCCGCGTTCGTGATATATGTGGAGGGATGATTTATGAGAGGAACTAGGAAAACATTATCAATTATGCTGTTGCGGTTCTGATGCATGGAAACGCAAATTGATTCTTCAACATCTATCCTAATGCATCATGAATGGGCTTTTCAATTAGGGGACAGCTTGATTGTAGCTTTTTTGTGTGAAGTCATTTTTTTGTTTCTATCAGCCTATTCGCCTGGGGTGCTATAGTATGATACAAGCCGCGCCGAAAGGTATTACTTACCCTAAAAAAATTGTACATATGACAGGCTTTTTTGTCCATTTTTTTACGTGATAACCCTTGACTTACATAACTAAGATTTGATTGCTTTCGCTTATATAGTTGAAGTTATCAGCGTTGAACCTTTCATCGAGCAACAATTCTAGTTGCCTCTGATCGTCTATCCATCTACTATATGCGAGTAGATGACTTGAAGTATGCTCCTCGTCACAATTCGCGTGCTGTCTTCAATATTTTCTTTTGAGTATCTCTCAAAGCACCTCCTATCCGTCAAGAATTGTTTGGTTTATAATGGTCAATTCACACATCTTTTTTATCGTTTTTTCGAACATTTGGTATGAACTTTCTGGTTCACGTACAACGGTTAGTTGTGGTTTTTTCTCAGTTGATTTTCATTCAGCTCATACTTTTATATCTTAACTATCCTTAATCTTCATGAAGTTTTAGGGTCATTTTTGTAGTCGTTCGTATTTCATAGTAATTTTTAAATTATGGGTATTTTTTATCTTGTAGTGATACTTATCGCATATTAAAAAAATAGGTAAATGCGAGAAATTCAGAAATTATGGTTTTACCTATGCCGCCATCTCCAGTAATTCATTCAAAGAATCATGAGCCATTTAAGTTCAGTGATGAGTATAAATATGGGTGAAACCACAAAACAAGAAATAAACTCGTATAGAACGCATAAACTGTTTTGACAGAGAATGCGAATTTTGAAATTCCAAGCTTTCTTTCCGTGTTCTTTCTTACTTCATACTTGTCGGAACCTGATTAGCATTCCTACGATTTATAGGCAGATCGTTTGAACTGACCAAAATGATATATGTCTAAAATCCAATGGGTGATGTAAACTCGGCGGCAGATGTATGGTATAATTGGGAAGACGTTTCTGATTATAAGTTATTCCTGTGAGGAGAGAAACGATTGCGATGGTTTTCCGATATATCTAACAAAGTCAGCGCTAGTCGAGCTTATACATTCTTACAACGGAATTCAATTTTCGTCCCAGGCATAATTCATACCCTTCACGGACCTTATTCCTGAACTATGCGTCGTTCGAAGACTAGCTGGGAAGCTGACAAAGAAATCATAAAATACCTCACAGATGTCTGCATCGCGAAAAATGCACCTCCAGCATTTGTCGGCTTTCTACTGCAAATCGCTTTCAAATAAGAACATGTACACACAGAATAATTTTTTTCGCATGCCATCCAGGGTGCATTTCACGGAACGCTCGTCAGCTGCGTCAGTATCTAAAAAACAAACAATTTTTACAAAATAATCAATAGCCACAGAATTATTTCAAGCGTATGAAATGCTATAAAAATCTTCAATAAAGTGATAACCACAGCACAGCTTGCTTGACGGTATTTTTTCATTTTTTAATTGGCTCCATAGCACTTTCGTAATTACATATGTATGATTCTTCACTTACAATGTAGTGATCAGTAGTAGTTGCTAAAACACATCCCTTTTCAAAATAGATTACGCCCCAATATATTGCTCATATACATTTGAAACAATTTTATTAAAGTCAACAAATATATCTGTAATATTCAATGGAAAATTACCCAACTACTTCATTCATCACTGATAGCATCTTTGTAGCACGTTTTTGTTGGGTCTTCCGTACGTTCATGGTAGGTGAAAAAGACGTGTGCACAGCCCCTAATTCCTTTTACATACGGTACGCGCCTTATTCGATTTTATACGCGATGTATTTATTTGGCCTACTCACTGGGACATTCATGGAATGTCCTGTAGTGAAAGTTTATTCTGCAAAAAGGAAATCTTTGGTGGGCTTATTGATTTCTCAGCCAGCGATAAAGTTATCGCCGACTGTAACAACTAATCGCTTTTCACTTTCTTCTTTCAGATATAACTCTTTCAAGAGTCGGCCAATTTGAAGGGGATACGAAAAGGTAAGTCGCCTGTGACCGAATCCTCGTTTTTGCCATCTAAACGAAAGGAAAATGAATCTCAGAAGTACAATAACAAGATGCGCCAAAAATAAATGTTTTTACTTATTTCGATAACATTAAAAAAAGTTCGTTTAAATTTAACTATCCAAATCTTTGCATTTTGTCTCGCAATTTGTGCGTAGGTTTCATTTTTATTTTTTTCCAGATATTTGTATTGGAATTCTAATCAATAATATAATTGTTTGGTTATCATATAGCCTACCTGAATTTTTTACTTTTATATAAATAGTTTTGTTTTGGTACTTTAGATCTTGTGTTAAAGGTGATTAATCAAGTTCAACAAGTTTTATCTTGCTAATAACTGAAACCACGTTCTTTAGAAGGAGCAACTTTAGCAACTTTTGGTTTTCTGTCGTCTTAATAAATTTTGAAATTGAATTGACATTTACATTATGTCCAAGATGTCTGTTTTGAAGCTGAAACCTTAGTCCTTATCATGATTTGGTTGCTGCATTTGCAGTGTTTAGAAATCCAAAATATCTTATGAGACGTATCTCTGGGCTGTTAAAGTAGATTTTTTTCTTAAATTTCATAGTAGAAATTAGCTAACAAAATCAATTTCCCTGTAGACACGTTATGAATCAATAGCGTTAATTGAATTCCAAAATTATTTTTTGCTGTATTTTGTATCTTGACAAAGGCAGACATTGGTAAATTTAGTGCTTGAATGACTGAATAAAAAGGTATTCGTCAATTGGTACAAAGAGACGTACCTGTATTCTTCAAATTGCTTTTTGTATTAATAGAAATTAATAGCTTAATGGTTCTATTACAAATCTAAATTATGTTGCTCATTATTACAATAAATTATTATATATACATTCAATCACCAAAGGAAAGTACCTTATAGTTAACATATGTCCTCCATATCTTAAGCGTACCTTTTTGATCTGTTTTTAAAGTTCGTTACGAAACCTGGCACTCATAGCTTTTCTTTATAAAATGATATCGAGTCCTACTTTAACTGCTTGGTTACTCCTATTTATATTAAAAAAAAGATTTTTGATGAACAAATATTTAGAACGATCAAGAAATTTTGATTAAAAGAGAACAAACAAGATAAGTCAATTTAAATTTTAATAACCAGATTATAAATTCAGGGAAAAATAAAATTGTAAATGAGGCGCGTGTTGTGTTTTATCAATTTAAGGATACAAAACATTGCCGGATGATCATGAAAGTCAAACCGTGTCTAAAATTGTAAAGTGTAAACAGCAACAAATACTCTTTCAAACATATCAGTATAATACAGCCATATACTTCAATATGTGGCTAGATGCAGTTAAGGTAGTTCTTTCACTTGCCACTTTAGTGAACCGTTCTTATTTTTATACTAGTACAGTTCAACTCTCCGGACCTACAGAGGGGGACAGCGTTGTCACATTTCGTAGTGCCCCCAAAGTGGTCTACTTTGACTTTGGATAAAAAAACTGTGCCGTAAAATGACTACAGGCTAACACGAACAGTTTACTCGCATTTTCTTCATATATAATTTGTTTTTGGTGCAAATCTATGGTTTAGTCGACTAGATATCACGGAGAAAATGTTCCACTAGAATCGTTTTACCGTGGTCAGCGGCTGAACTTGGACTTAAATTTTCTAATAAAACATTACTGTAGACTTGTTTCACTATCATTTAATTGTCATAATGACAAATTTTGGGCAAATTTACGGAAAATGGGTTTCATGGAAGAATCACCTTAAAGGCATCACTCTTCTCATTTCAGTATTTTGCATAGGCAGAATTGTGTTATTTGTCCAATTGTAGTTATCTATATTCTATAAACAAATAAATAATTATACTTACTTTAAATTATATTCGTACGACTACAAATACGTATATTAACAGTATAATCGTTTGTACGAGAAGTGTTCAAATATGGATCACCAGCTAAGACCTGGCACAAGAATAGCCCCCAGTGACAGAAAATGGAAAACTAGAATTCTGAAGAAAACAATTTTCAAGTATACAGTATATGAAAAAGATTTAATATATTTATGTGCCACCTGATATCAGAGAAGATGTGTAAGACGGCTGAACTTGTCCGTAATCATGCTTATACGTTTAGTCGAAGGGAAAATGCAGTACCATTTTTATTAGGTTGTGAAATGTATGTGTGATGAACAAAAAAAAGGAGTATGCTTTACAGCTGTAATTCCAACCGGAGCCACATAAGATCAGCTCTGAATAAATGTCTAGCAAGAGTATTGTATATATATATGATTATGATATGTGTGCCTTCAGCGGTGTTCCAAAGAAATGCTAGTGAGGGATCACTGAAATCTCAATGTCATTTTGATCGAAGTCGAGTTGCTTGCCAACTACATCAGTAATCAATATTTACTGACTACATGACTAATAAACTTCATTCAGCAAATGAGACGTCTGCAATACCTGTTTACAGTGAGTAACACCAGTTTCAAAATTCACCATAGAGTTCATATTGATCCGATTGGAATAAAAACATTACGAGACTTTTTTAAAAGAAGAATGTTCCGATAATATAAATTACCAGACAATCCAATCAATTGTAGTCAAGTGATTGAATATGCTGAAGCATGGCCGATTATGAGAATCTTCAGGCGAAATAAGATATAGAAATAGGCAATAGAAATTTTCCTAAAAGGTATTTGCGATTTCATTTCAAACCTAAATATGAAATAACTACAATCCTCATCATGATCGTATGAATCAGCTGATTATGAATGCATTGAAATGCCGGCCTCTAATAAGAAACGTGTGAGGATGATATTGAGGAATTTATATTTTATTGAGTATATTGAACGACAGGAAGTACCACATGTACTCTCTCACAATAAATTTGGAGGGGATTAGACGGTGATACCATTTTACAACATTATATTATAATGTCATTTTAAATCGAAATATGTAGATCATGAATACACGTTAGGACCACTCAGAATAGGTCAGCAGTCAGTGCAAAGTAAATCGAGAATGAATCAGTATCAAGATAAATGAAGGAGTCAGTCATATGCAAAGACGTACGTATCTTCAGTATAATACGAAATACTCCCTATGATGGTTATTACTTATTTAATATGCTTCATATTATGCACACAAATTATCTGTCTGAGCAATACACCACATATATTTCGGTGTTTTGTGGCGAAACCTGAAACTACAAATTAACTTTGAACGCTCCTCGTACATTTTTACACACTTCATCATATATCCACGTCGTTTGCACCGGAATTTCAACCAATCACATTCACAGACGAAGGGCAATATCGACAAGAATGCAAATATCTCATAACGTCCTGACTTGGTCACGTTTTGAGAAAATCCACTTAACGACCGGTTGCTTGGAGGTACGACAGGCAATCTGTCAGCAGTCGAATCAAGGCAAAGACCCACCCCCCAGCGTACATGGTTTTAACGATGGAGGAATTTGTCGACGAGTTGGGGGAGACATCACAAAATCCAGGCACGTTCAACCAATCACCACCGATGAAAAATTGTTTGTTGAATGCTACAGCGGTATGGCCAGCTTCGTTTGTCATTCCTTAGCCAACTGTTGACGTACTGCAAATACTGTTGTGACGTACTGAGACTAGCGGGTTGATCAAAATGAAGCTCAGAGGACTGATACGTGTCAATATGAAGTATTTTTTCACTACTTTGAGTTCATTAGCTGTATAGATGTGGTAATATAGCTGGATCGAGTTCAGAAGATCGATTACGGTTGGTTATGCATTTTAGAGTCCTCATAAATAATCATTTTTTGCAAATATATTCTTCGATAAACATGAATTTGGTATACATATGGTATGTATGTTCGAGCATTTTGCATCATCATTTTGAGTTTGATTCGGGTGTTATTAAAATTACAAGAATCAGGATAATGATTTTTTTGTGTAGGTAAAAGCACGTCATTTTAATACAATCAATTGAACATTTCTGGAAGCTTATAGTAAATGTCCTACTGACGTTGAGGCGATATATTTGGTCTCAGTTCACATTACGACTGATATGACTGATAACAGTTGCTAGGAAGACAAGGAGAACAAACTGGTTTCTTACACATACTCATACCGGATTCCAGCAACATCAAGTTACCAACGGAATGATCCAGGTTGTCTAATGTTGATCGACACCTCACAACATGTACACGATGTTCCTCTTGTTACTCTGCCAGCCAGAGAAAGGGTATTATCTCGTCATTTCCGTAACAAACAATTGTAATGTCTCTTGACTGATTTACGTTATCTATGTCTATAGGTTTCGCATCGATTTGATTTAAATATCGTAAAATGCCAGAACAAGCAGCATCTAGCACCAAGGAGGCTGAAAAGCCAACTGTCGAAGAGAAAACTGAGACCGACGCTGGAGTGAAGGTGAAGAAGGAAGAAGAAGCAGCTGAAGGGAAGACGGCGATCGAGGGACCTTCAAAGGGTAGGGTTGCTAAGAAAGACAATGCCCATATTTTCAACGGATATGGCAGTTATTCTTGTTGCGCACGATCATCAATCAAACGTGATTTTGGTTTAGAATAACTTGTAATGAAACAGCTTTGAACGTTGAATGATTAGGAAAATAACAATTAACACATCGTGTCTAGTAATATCGCACAATTCTACAATAAATTTAATGACTTGGTCTTGGAGCTCTTATAATGTAATCCAGAAACCGTCTTTCCATATTTCTCAATCTGTACTGCTTCCAAAATTTCAAACCTTTCCAAATCAAATCAATCATTTTATTCTGATCTCGTCGAAAATCGTAAATCCAGTGCGTGAAAATAGTGGAATGGAAATCGGTATCAAATTAATATCACTGTCAAGTTTTAAAATACCAATTATCAACCTGTAAATCAGACCCGCAATACTGCATTTGCAAAATTCAATGACGATTGAAAACCAAATCTAATATCATCTATATTTCATAACAGGTGTATAACTTCGTTAGTTAAAAAAATAATTAAAAATAGTTAACAAATGGATGACATAAGTTTTCTTTGTTGTATTATTAGAGATTCTGGCGACTTAACGTTTTCACTTTTTTCAATTCACCTCACGTTTACTCACTTTTTGCTGAAAATTGTCACTTTTCTCACTATGTGGCCTTAATAGCACTGCAGATTTTTCAGCAGATCTTAAAATTAACTTACATCACGAAGCTGTTCTCAAAAATCAAAAATTTATAAGCATTCAGTTTTTGATACTTCTTAAACTTTCGATCACTTTAGGGTGCATTTAAAATTCTTTTGTGATGCCAAATTTGGTACTTTTATGTTTCTCAAATCCTCGATCATTTTGAGCAGTTTTTTGTTTTACTTGAAAAATAGTTAGTGATCTAATTTTTTCTATTGTTTCTTAGTTTTCCGTCATTTTGGGCATTTGTAGAACAACTGTTGTTGAGGATCAATCATTTTTTTATTTTATTTTTAGTTTAATTTTTGAATCTTTCCGGGGTTAGAAGTTACATTGGGCTTTTAGGTAGTTTTATCATGTTTTCCTTTTATTTTCATACTTTAATCAAATTCAGTTAAATATATTATATTTGAAAAAGTCTTTAGATAAATTGAAGATGCTAAAAGACTAAATCACTCAAAAATTTGACTCACTAATGTATAGGAAAAAAAACTCGCCATTTTAACACTTTATATTGAAATTGTCAGTTAAATTTAAACTTTGGGCCGCCAGCATCTCAGCATTATTCTGAACTTAATTATCAGTATTTGATTGATGACCGGGCGGATAAAAATACGCCATTATAGGGCATTGGCTTTTGCGTACTGAACAATTGGAGAACATGTATGTTTTGTAGAGGAAACAAAAGAAGCTCCAGTCAAGACGGAAGAAAAGAGTGCCGAAGATCCACAAAGCAAAGAGACACTGGTCATCACTGAGGAGGATCTGGACAATCTGCAGCTTGACGACAATGACGATAACAACAAAATCACAGTCACTAAAGAAGAAATCGAGCCCAAGAAAAAACCTACTCCGCCTGAAAGGTCCGCTAACATCTGGGTCTCTAATATCTCTAGAACTACACGTGCCAACGATCTGAAACAGTTGTTCAAAAAGGCGGGCAATGTGATTAAAGTCAGGATCGTCACCAACGGGCAATGTTTCTACGGGTTGGTGATGATGGAGTCTGCCGAACTAGCTATGGAGTGTGTAGAAAAATTCAGTAACACTATGTTTAAGGGAAGGAAGATCGTCGTTAGCAAAACCCGTCCGGACTTACTAACGCCCAAGGAAGTCCGGAAGAAACAGGCTGAAGCGGCAGCATCAAAGAAGAAAGAAGAAATCAAGCCGAAAGTTGACGTCGAAAAAACCAAGCCGACAGATGCGGCGCCTGACGTGGCTCCGAAGGAGATAGATGAGGCGCAAGCGCTAAAAATGAGAAATATGAAAAGAAAGTACGAGATGGCAGTTAACGATATAAATAAATTGAAAAAAGACCTCAGGCTATACGAAAACAGGCACGAGGGAATGAGAAAGAAATGCAAAGATCTAGAACGTCAGCTGGAGCGCTTACGCAATGAAAACCGGAACGAGCGCAGACGGCTGATCCAAGAAAAGGAGGAATTCGAAAAGAGCAAAAAACTCCACGAAATCCGCATGTCAGCGGACAAGTCCATGGTAGAAAAAGAATTGGCAGAGGTGCGGAGACTTCGCCAACACTTGAACGAAAAAATTGACGAGTTCAGATTAACCACGAAAAAATCGTCAGTCGGCAAGCGGTCCAGATCCCCGCCCAGACGGTTGGATGACTCCAAGAGGTTCAGGTCCGACGAAAAGATGAGATCCAGAGACGAGTACCAGCGAGGCCGCACTCCGCCGCCCCCACCGAAGCTCAGCGACCGGAAATCCAACGGCAGGCAGTACTACGACGATGTGAAGCCCAGGTCCAGCGACCGTCCGTTCGACTCCTTCAGGGACAAGCAGCCCTATTCTTCTGGCCCGCTCGCCCCCAGGGGCTCGTGGCCCATGTCTATGTCACATCAGAAGGAGCCGGTCAGAAGACCGATGGGAGGTCCAGGAGGTGTCCCGAGCAGCATCGTGTACCCACCTATTGATACGGGGAGGTATGGATCCGCTTACCCACCCATTCCTGGAGTGGGGAACCCAGGACAGCCCAGAGGGAACTTTGGAGGAAGTCAGGATTACGGGAAGCCATATGGGGGACACTATTGAATAATTATATCAAGTTAACTAGTAAAACAGTACCTTATCTATATATGTCTACAATTGGTGTCATGATTGTATTTATAAGTGTTTTGAAAAACATCAGGGATCGATTATTTATACCTCTTAGGAGTTTAACATGCTGTAGTACTGATACTCACTTATCAGGAACAGTTTGTATTTCAATTATGTTTGAGATTCCCACAAGTAAACTTTACGTAGGTTTCCACACTAATAGGCAATGCCTTGTTGCTAGACTCACTACTATCATGGTAATAAGTTAATAATCCATGCTTTTTCACCTTATACAAAAACTTGAATGTATCATAAACATTTTATGGTCTCGATTTTTTTTACAAATAAAAGAGGATATTTACTTTTCAATGCGGTTACAAAGGAGATGGTTTATTGAAACTTTACGAAATCCACTCTATGATGAACAGCAAGTGTACTTCATTAGTACCGGTAATTTACAATATTTCGTGCATGTTTACAGAACATGTTGATTTGCGATAGAAATCACAATTATTTATTCTCTTTTGCCATGTGACTTTTTGTGACGTTGGTGTATACTATTTCATGACGTTATGCAATATGGAAGTTCATATTATAAGCTTCCATACAACACATTTTTTGATATTCTTAGCTAGGGTTTGAAATTATTTATTAGAACTTGGTGTTTTTTACGTTTGACATGTCTGGATTCCACGTATTCCAAATATAGTATTAATGCAACAGCTTGGTTTTTATTTTAGGTATTAGGTTTTCTTACATGCGTTTACCCGTAATATTATATTGAGGATGTTTTATTTTCATTTCCTTGAAGATTGTTCAACTTTCATGATAAAAAGTTATTTTTGTAATGTGCTTGTACAATTAGTTACAGTACTTGTTAAAGAACGGGCATTTCTCAAAAACCAAAGAGCCTAAGAGTGTTTTTGCCAACATTTGAAAAATAGTCTTTTTAAATTGGGACTTTTACAACAGTCCAAAATTTTTATGGAAATTGAAAAACTGCGACTAATAAAATCAAAAGACTGTGTTAATATTGTGTTTTCTGTAAGATTATGGTTTGGATAATGCACAATTTCACTATTTTCTAAAAAAAAAAACGAAGAAACATATATCTCTAATCTGCGTCTAAAAACATCGTAAAATGCGTAAAGCGTACGATAGTTTTTGTCTTTAAAATGCGCCTTGTATTTCATCTATAGAAATTGCATATTTTAAACTGATATCTGTTCAAAAAATAATGAATAATGAAGGTCTTGAAGAAATAGTTAGTTGATAGCGTTTTTCATGATTTCATTTCAGGATTGAATCCTCCAGAATGATGAATTTTAGCTACGGCTATGGCTCAGATAATATAGTTTTGGTAGGTATCTAACTTCCACAATCTGCTTTAGGTAAAATGTCAGTGGGTGACAACAAATTATAATGATGCAATGGTTGCACAACGAAGCTGGGAAATCAGATAAAGCAATCCAGAAGAACCATATTACCCATTAGAACTGTTACCGAGAATATTATGGAAAGCAGACTATAGTGGACCAATATTGAAGAGCTTCGGTTTACGTACATCATATTATGTAATCAGCTTTAGATGTATCAACTAATACTTCTATTAAACATTGTATTTTAATTTGCGTTTTATTGATCTTCCAGATTTTACAGATGCTACATTATATGATAAAAAACAGCGTTTTTTAGACGTATTCGTTGTCAACCGGCCTGCGAAAAGTACGCTTTGTAAGAAATATTTGCAATATGAAACTGAGGTGGAGACAATTTAGTATTACCAAAAAAGGAATATTGATCCGATTCCTTGAAAGTGCGTAATCAGTATGTGGGCCTTTTGCTGTCAACAAGGAATCAGTACACAGAAAGTAAAATAATAAGATTTTGCGCATAAGCTGTGATGTAATGAATCTTGGCGTACGTAATTTAAGTCCATCTAAGTCTAAGGGTAATATAAATCTGAAACTTGTTGATATGAGCAGAAACTGCCACGGAAAATGAGCATAATGTATATTTACATTTAAAAGTCTAATAAGGGAACTTGCAGTAGAAAAGTATTTTTTTGTAATGCATAAATGCAACAGAATTTCTTCGTCATGGTCGCTCTACTTAATATCTGCATTTTTTTTATATAAACGTGAATATCTTTTGATATTCTTCTAGAAACCTTGAATCATTAAACTGTTCACCCATTTTATATACAAGGAGTAGATATAAAAGTGAATTGTCATGCTGTCAATTTACAATTATTGATTTATTTATTTCCAACATATTAACACCCAATCATGGGAAATATATGAATATACTGATTACGAATGAAAAATTCATAATACGAGTACTTGTTCAAAACTTCCGGGATTTAGTTGCTATAACACTTGAAATACAAATATTTTAAGGACATTCGGTGCACACATTTGATGTTAATAAATGGAAGACCAAATTGTCGATGCGTATTCAAGCTTACACCTAATAAAGGTTATATAAAAAGTTTAAATGTTGCGATATTTAAGGAATATGACCAATTTCTCACACAATAGTCTGAAACAAATGTTGATGTTGATTTCACCATATGAAAGATTCTATTATTTAATGTTACTTAAATTAAAATCACAGATAACAGTGGGCCTAAATTGGACCCCTGAGGCAATGTAAAACTAACCTAGATTTGAAATCACCATCTTCAACGAAATGGTTCTGTTCAAGAACGTGTGACGTCCATCTTATCGTATTCACGGTGAAAGTAGGTGTAGTTCCAGAACTATCGTTATGAGGCTCTCAATTTAAAAAAAGTAATTCCAGAATATGGCCAAATTTCCAGGAACAAAAAAAAATTAAAATGCTTTCGCCATCACACCGAAAATTGGGTATTTGTGGTTAAGCCGATCCTGCACAACACAATATACCTGACATTTTTATGCAACCTCCGATCCATGCCAACACACAGAACAGTGCAAAGGTCTGGCCTGCCGGAAAAACAATTTTCCACGGAAATAAAATAAACTTGGGCGAAGGCGAAGTCCCGGATTATTTTGGCATCAAACGGGGGGTGGGTAATTCGATTTGCGGCACTACCACTGCTGCGCTTGTGTTCTGCTGCTTGGGCTGCTGGTGTGTGCTCTCAACTCGAAAATGCGTTTAATATGCATAGTTGTTTGTCGGGCGAAATTGGAAGTTTTTAGACCGCACCAGCCGAGTTACACGCTTCGCTTCGTTCTTGCTGCTTTCCTCGCTGGTTTCTTCTTCACAGACACTATTTCCTAGGCCAATCATTGAAGAAACATAACTTAATTGAAAATAATATACTAATACCAATTCGGAATATGAAAAACGTTATACTTCTGGTGTGCAGTGTAGCTTTATGTCCCTTATTTTCTATATATCAACAGTGCTAATGCATAATCGATATTCCACCGTCTCATAATACTTCACACAAATGTCTTGTTTAACAACAAAAAATCTTCCTTAGAAGTAGTCAACAAATTGAATGTTATCATTTCAGAATTAAACTTTTCCATATTTCGTACTTTGCTGCCAAGGCAGCCGAAACGTTAGTAAAGATGTTAAGTCAATAGTATGTGGTTTTGATTAGAGATCAGTTGAACATATGTACCTATGTTAACCAGAACGACGACCACAACATGATAAGTTTTAGAAGTTTCTTTGGTCAAAGTTATGTATCGCAATACGGTAGTGATTGCGGCATTTCGTCATCACGGGTAGCGTCGTCTGATATCATTATGTACATTACATATATTTGTGCTTTCCCTTAACGCTCCCATATATTTTGCCTTGTCTAATTTATATTTCGGTGGCATATATGTTTCTCAGCATCATCTGTTA
Organism: Bruchidius siliquastri; assembly: GCA_949316355.1. NCBI lineage: Eukaryota > Metazoa > Arthropoda > Insecta > Coleoptera > Chrysomelidae > Bruchidius > Bruchidius siliquastri. The sequence goes on along the minus strand of OX438533.1, from coordinate 35,132,088 downwards.
AATTTATACCGATTCTTTGTCGTTTCTTTTCTTAGCGACCTACAGTCATTTGTACAGTCGTTTATACGCACATGCAACATTTTTTTAAAGTTTTAATAACACTAGAAATGTTTATTAAACCGAAGTGCATTTAAATCACAAGGACTTTTAGAAACACAATCAATGTGAATTCGGCTTATAAAAATAATATTGGAATATTCGAATATCATATTTGCATTTTACAAAACAGTAGTGTTTTCTGGTAAGAAAAGAAATTGAAGATATATTGAAAAAACAATGCAATTATACCACAATTTGAAATATAATATATGGAACTAGTATTATAACGGATCACCATAAGAAAACTCTTGCTCATATTTCCTTGTGTTTTCACAATTTCAGTACGTATCAAAAGGTGGATGCCCATATTTGTAATAAGTTTCTCTCCAGAAATACACCATATCTTCTTTGATGTGACTTTGCGGTATCAGGTTCTTGTTTATTTCTAAGTAGTTCAAAGTATCATCAACTGTGGGCCACTGGATTTCTTCCAGAAGTGGATCTGATTCAGGAGTTGGATTGCTAAAACGAATGTTGTTTATTTCAAGTGCGAATGTTACACACAATCTCCAAGCCCCATGGTAAAAAGACCCTCCACAAAGACCTCGATATCCTTAACCAAGGGGACCACATCAATCAATTGGTTGGAGCAATTTTGTAGTCTAGCGAAAATGGAGACTGATTCATCCGAACAGTGTTCCGTAAAAATAAATATAAATGTAGAACTGTCTATATCTCGTATGAAAAAAAATTATCTGATATTTTCTTACCCAGTTCTTGCGAAATTCGTCCACATCTTCAACATCCTAGCAATGGTTATATTATCGGACAAAGTAGGCGTAGGAAGATCGTTCCTGGAGAATATGTAAGTCATTTCTTCAGCATGAGATACACCTGCAATACATAAAATTCGTATATTAGAAAATATTATCAGTATACTATGGAAGACATAAAATATACACAAAATATGTTTTCTATTTTACTGAAAGAAAATTAAATATATCATTTCAGTAACCCTGGCCATATATTGATATCCGTTACATTTTAGAAGTACTGTTGATATATCCTTTAAATTTTGATTTATGTATTCGTGTCATTCTTCTAATTATTGCGACCAATAGAATCGTACTGGAATGTTAAATTATTGATATGTAAAATATGATTCCCACCTTTATAATCACCGACATCTCTGCAACCCATAGCGTTTCTTCCAATGAGTCCTTCGTAAGCAAATATATATAAATATGTTGGTGATTCCTTGCCAATCAGTCTGGCGCTTTCTATGATCGGTCTGAAGAAATATCCATCATTCACAAACTGCAACGTAAAACATAGATTGATTCTAGGCTATGTTAAAAATGATCACATTCTTCCTAGATTATATACTGAAAAAAAAGTCTAGAAAGAGTGTACCATGCTAGCTGTGTCAAAAATATATGAATGATGAATGTCCATAATTAATAAACCATAGTTTTCCACCCAAATTCTATAGGGTTGTGACAAATATCTAAAACCATGGTCAAAGATCTTTACTGACTCGTAGATTGGCACTGTGCCTCGAAGTATGGGCGACAGAAGCAGTTAATTATGTACTGGTACATTATCGCTCTACTGAATTCATTCTACTCACATCGATGTATTGTTCGGATCTTGGTTTCGCGTTTGAGGTATAAACTTTCCATATTTCTTTACCACACTCCTCCGTATTGTCGCCTGCATTCATGTCTGCTGGAACCATGACGCTTCGATCAAAGTTGATGATTTGCAGAAGAGGATTTGCTATAGAAAGACCTACAAGTAGGAATTATAGGTTTACAAACCTAATATCATATCAAGTAGGTTGAAGCTCGCAGTGCCAATGGTATTAGTTAGAAATAAATATTCGAATCAGTCGTCGGATCGTCCTGATATCTGCTCAAAATATTAAAAAAACTAATACTACGGCACTGAATGACAGATTCAACCTACTTGATACCAATTTGTATGAAACTTTTAGTACTTTTCTTATTTTGTATGCTACTTATTGAGTTAAAATGCGGTAATCTGTAGTAAGTATGTGTGAACAGTCATCATGTATGAAAAGTACGGAGGTTTACCAGGGTTAATTTATAGGTTAAGAGCTTTTTACCAGCGCAGCGCCAAACAAACTCAGGTACCCCTCCATTTTAGACCCATCCAAAAAAAAACAATAATAGCACATCTCGAAACCGCCCAAAAATGAATTTTGAAGATATGTCATTTAAACGTTATGATTCAAATAATATTATTTTTGTGTGACGCGTTTCGATTTATATTTAAATCAAGGTCTAACGATGATTTAAAAACAAACCTAGGGGTCAGTGACTTTCTATAATGTATTTTCAAACTTTCCCTCACAGTTCAGTGTAACAAAAATTGTTTAGGCCTCTGCCTAGAATGCTTGAGATGTGGGTTCGATCGCTACCAGCGACACATTTGTTCCTTTTATAATTGAGATTAAATACTTATGATTAGTTATCGACCTGCCTTGCTTTGCCATCGATGTCTCTTCTGAATTGAATCCCACTATATGAGGCACTTTTATAAACTTTCTTTCCAATAGAAGCTGATGTGTTTTGTTGGTCAGAAAAGCGTGGTCATGCCAGGGTTCAATAGATGGTCCAAACACCATTCCATTAATGAAGCTCAGGGAATGCTAAAAACATGGCGAGTAATAATTGTCTGAAAAATATATAAAATAAATCGTTTCGCTTTGTAACAATGCAATTCAAAGTTCATTTCTATCACCACACAGAATTAAAACCCAATCAGATCAAAGCAGGATGGAAAGTATACAAGAAAGATATAGGAGTAGGCGGTTAGGTTACATTGACCAGAGCGTAGCGCATACAATATAATAATTTTTACCAAAACCATGGTCTTCATAGTTGCTGCTTTGAGAGCCTCTACTGGTACTCTTCTCAATTTCTCCATAAGTTCCTTGCTATTCTTGGACCTAATGCCAACAGCAGCCCCAAAATCGAAAGCTACACTTCTTGGGTTCCTTTGGAATGACCACATGCATAGACTGCTACCACTTTGAGAAATTGCACCTGGAATTGTGTGTGAAGGATAACTCTGAGATTGGACAGCGGAAGAGTAAATGTTTTGTGCTACTTTGAATTATGACACCCATATACTCACGATGGAAAAGTCCTTCGTTTTCCAAATTCAACATGTGATACTGTACTGACGCTGCGCCAGCACTTTCGCCGAATATGGTCACTTTATTTGGATCTCCCCCAAAGTATTCAATATTGTCTTTTATCCAGCGGAACGCAATATGTTGATCCTTGAGGCCATAGTTTCCTGGTGATTCCATGTCTCCGGTACTGAGAAAACCTGTTGAAAAGAAGAACCACTGTAACCATCGGGGAACGAACTCCACAATGCCGAGATTCTCTAAAAGAATGACTTTTGGAAGAGACTCATTCGATGTGTAGGAAGTTCGACCTGGTGAAGATGCCCCCGTTGAGTCTCTTTAGTGTTTTATTTTGACGACTCTTGGTGTAATTATGTGAGACAGATCGGTCGAAGATTCGCCATGGTAGTATCGATATAATAGGGACATATCAATTGTATTTTCTCCACTATGCATCAGACCTGCTATAGACATGCATGTTTCGTATTTAGCCTAGACTCGTCAGTATAGCCTGGCGGTCTAGCTCTAGAGAGCAGTCGGATGTTAGGACCTTTGACTTCGTAAGTTGCCAATGGGCTTCCCCATAGAGGGCGACACTTGGAGATGAGTTAATAGGGACATATCAGCCAGTTTTCTTCGATATTCCAGACTATGAAGGTCCTTTAATAAGGTCATATATATTCACTAGACGTATTGTTCGTTCCTAGATTGTGTCCAGAATCAGAGTGTTTCGGAGAGCATCCCCACACATAATTTGAGCGTTGTAGGGTAGCAGTAGCTGTTTCGGTAAACATAATTTGCTGGAGTGAAAGAGAATCCCCAGCTTCTAGAACGCTAATTTAGCGAGGCCGGCAAGTGATCGTACCAGAAGATCTATGGAAGATAATGTTGAACACTTTTCCAGTTTTTGTCAGAAATTGGTACCCGCGCAAACATAATAAAGCAAAAAAATATTCTAGAACATCTACAACAGGTAAAGAAATGGCTATTTATGTATAATTATTTTATTAATTTTTATCTTACCAAATGATGAAAGTCTATAGCTGATCTGCACCAGAACAACGTTGTGCTCCATGAAATAGTCTGGACCATAGTATTCAATGTCAGGATTGCCTACTAGAAATCCTCCACCATGAATCCATACCATGACTGGCATTAAAGGCCCATCGATATTGTTGAGACTCTAGAAGTTTTTAAATGGTTTATTGGATATGGATATTAACGAGTGGAATTTAATTAACAGTTCTCATTAGGGCAGGACGCCATATTTTCAAATTATGAACATTGTTCTTATATTACATGCTAATTGGTGACCTTGAGTAGTTTTGTCCACTTACCTGAGCGGGACTGAAAATACTCAAAAATAAACAGTCTTCTGACTCTCGAGTGCCTCCAAACATGGTTGGTAGAATTTGAATGCATGATGGTAGATTCTCTTTGGAAGCATCTAAAACTCCTTCCCATCCCTTGAACGGTACAGGATCCTGTAAATAAGATTCTATTTGCGTTGTTTGTACATGCCATATATTACAGAAAATCTGATACAAATTCTTGCCTTATCTCTGACTATATAACTAGCTCGAAACCAAAAATTCTAGTTGCCCCCGTCTGAAGAGTTCTTTTGTATTCGATATTGAAAACGATTGTTGATAGAATAACGTTTTATGAGCAAAAAATTGTGGACTAATGATTTTTGGCAACTTGGCTCCCTCTAAATTTTGCACGTTTGGTGGTAGCTTAGGGACAGCATGAGTAGAATCGCAAAGGATATTTCCTACAATTTTTGTTACAGAAGTTTTAGTCTATGACCCACTGATTTCAATAATAGTATAATTAATGCAATGATATTGAAACTACCTCTTTGTAAAACGAAATTATAAATATCTCGGTAAATATTATACATTTGCATTAATTATATCGGTAAAAATGACTAAACTTGCACTTGAGCGTTGAAAGCAGTTTACCGTGTCTAGTGCATTAACGAAGGCTAAGCAGATTATTGTAATTATTCCAATGAATTCTTGTTCCTATTGCATATGATCTTCGAATTAAAATTCAATATAGACCCAAGGATATCATCCATATCGTGGAAATTAGTTTGTTTTGATTTGATGCTAATTCTCAACCCAGTCATTCAATTCCTCGGATTTGAATCTTACACAATGCTGTTGACATCACGCAACTAGTCAATTTATTTAATGATATCCTATCGCGCTCCAGAAGCGCTGCGAGCGGATTATTGTTTATACCGAGTTTAATACGCTGTAAATTGGAGACTATAATTTCCTCCAGAAAGCATTATTTAAAAGAGTATGGATATACATGTTGACATATAAAACTATTTTCATTCCCTAGGCTCAAGATGAAAATTAGATTTTTTTCGAAAAAATAACCTGCTAAAGTAGCTATGCTAATTTTGGTCGCTAGAATCCAAATGTATGAGAATATGTTACATACGGTGCTCCATTTAAGAATAAGTTTGAGAACAATTACGGTGGGCCCAAAAGTACGCCATTTTGCTCCTCTATGATGGGTTATCTGGTACTGTACCTCAAAGTACGAACAATATGCGCAGTGAAAAATTCTGAAGAAAAATCGCTATCAGATGACTACACTTAACAAAATCGGCGTTCTAGTTCGAGTGAGCGAAGTGCCTGCTTAGCTCAGTTGGTTAGAGCGGCTGACCAGCAATCAGAAGATGTGTATTACGTGGCAAGGCGCCTTCGATTTCTGTCGATCGCTCGAAAAACTAATCGAAAGCGGCTTGCTTCAGAAATATAGATGTTACAGGATTCGAGCAATCAAACTTCTATGTATTTTGAAAACTTTGGTATCACATAGCAGACTTACCTTGAATCTAAGATCTCCAATGGGAGGTAAAGCATAGGGTATACCTTGAAATGAAAAATATTGTACGTCCTTGCCTTTCGTTCGTTTCACTTTGCCCTGTATAGCCCCCTTTGGTGTTTGTACTTGTAGGGAAAGGTGCTGTAATAGAAAAAAATTTAAACAGAAAGCTGATATCAAATTCGCATAATTGAATTATTTTTATGACATGTAAAAGCTAGCATAACATAATAGGAGCAAATGCCTGTTTCACAGTGATAAAAAGAAAATCAATATGTTGCAAAGTTTTTTATGTAATCAGGATAAGGATATACTTTATATTATTCAAGAGTGTACGTATTTAGCCAAGCATTTTTTTAAGGATACTTGTTGATAAAATAACCAATTTCCTTTATTAAGGGCGCAACATTAGACGTAATCATTGTTCATCCTTTTATCAAACTAGTGGTTACATGAATGCATAATAATCAAAAATCTTAAGGATGGGTTTATTATGATACGTATTTGTAATTCCTCAACATACTAATTTCTAAAAGCCTAGTTGATCATTCACGACAAATATTTCAATTATAAGATAAACCCGTGTCACAATGTTAGAACAAGGTGTACAGCTTCAAATTGATACAGAAGAAATATTCAGTCAGTCTAATTGAATCCATTAATATGCTGCCTTTCATTTTCTACGTAGACTTCTTTGACCAATAATATTTTTAGCATATATAATTTCTACACCCATATTTATTTATCCTGCTCGTTGATAGAAACCACTGGTGGCCATCCAAATAACCTTATTAATATTTCAGCTATTTCGACAGGATTTATCAAAGTAAAACATCCCGAGGCAGGTGAAACATCAGTAAAGTTCTGATGATGGTCGCATGCTCTTTCAATTACCAGCCAAAATGAGCAGAGAATGAAGCAAAAAGACAGCCACAGGTTAATAGTTGGAAGTCACAATAATGATTTTAGATATGTGAAATTTATTCCATTTCTGTGAGTCTTTGAGGTTTTTCTGGAAAGTCCAATACGCCCATAGATCTTCTCACAAATGAAAAAAGCATGACATTGTACGTACACCCTTCACCAAGATTGTATTTCATATGAAGATAAGTATAGAACATCAAAACTCACTTGAAAATGATCAGGTACAAAATCCACACAAGTGATTGTTGAAAATAAATGGAAAATCTGTAACACTAGCACTGATCTCCTGAACATGATAAACCCAAAGAGTGGACAATGATAGACTGAAATGTATAATGACTAAAGGTTCCGTATACATTCATGTAATTTTGTCAAGGTTACAATTACGTATCTGTTCTTGTGTTGCGATTTTATATATAAGCTGGGATTTATTATATATTCATATCACCGTGTTATAATTACATATGCAGGGTGTCCCAAAGTCAACGTCCCAACAAAAAGAAGTGGTAGAGGTGGTTAACTGCATTTGTATTATTTATACGCGGACCCCACGAGGTCTGTGCATCTGAAGGGCGATCAAAAATGATATATTCTTTCAAAACGTTCGGCTTTTCTTGCTGTTACGTACCAGTTCTTCTAGGGTCTCGAGTAGGGTTGTCTTTTTTGTTTTTTTGCTCTCTAGGTTTTTCGTTCCTGCAGCCTCAAAATCTCCAGTAGGGTTCGTTTTTCTTGATCAATGTTTTTCTTACCAGTTCTTCTTAGGTATCCAGTAGGATTCATATTTTTTCTCTAGGTTTTTATGAAGGGCTAGAATGCGATTTATCCCGATCATGATTTTTTTCTGAACGGGCTTGACCATAGGTCCTATTCCCAATTTCCAAGTAGATAAAAGAAGCGTTCCAAGATATTCTGCTATACAGTTTCAAATTTCATACATGCGTGTAGGTGGTCTTAACCTGGCGAAAGCTTTCATAGCACTCCTCCGCAAAAGTCTGAGTCTCTCCGTACATTCGGCATAACCATCAAAACTTCTCAGTCCTCTGCTATCTGTCACACTACGCTACTGTTTGATGTATTTCATCGTAGTGAGTGCGTCACGTTATGTCATACCAAAAATATATTCGTCGTCGTTTTTGTTTCGCCTTGACATTTACCACGGATCATAAAACTTCATTTCGAAAGAAAACTAAACCAGTAAACTCATAATCTACTCGTATTCCCCTTCCTCCCCTCAATTGTCCAAAATACTCTTTATTGTTACAAATTATATTTTTTTCTTGATTCATGTTTTTTGTGTAGTTTTATAGTTCGACGTGGCTTCCAGTTATACGGAACAATTCCTCAATCTTTTTTGTAGTAAATTATTTGTTTCTTGGCAGTTCCACTATCATAACTTTTGACTTTCACGTTTGAGACACCCTGTAAGATGTCTACTTGCTGCCGGTAACGCCAAAGAGATAGTTAATGATGATATTCAACTGTATAATTGCGCTATTCATTCTATTGTACACAGGATACATTTGGTGGACTTCAGTAACAATTAAAAAGCTGTTTTGTTTGTTCCGTAATGTTTCTTCAAAATTTTTTTAGGTAGTTCCGACACAAAGCATTTAGTTAGCAGAAATGTAATACTTTGTTCAAATTGCGGTTGTCATTCCACTGCAATTCAGGAAATTATTTAATTGTATAATAATAAATGATTCAGTTATTTAGGAATTTGAATCGATCTGCCTTTAAGAAAAATAGACTGGATGTTGTGATGTAGGTTGTAAGCAATAATATGCAGCTGATTTTAAGTAATCGCAGTGTTTTTGAAATTTTATTTTGGTTTCAATGTCACCAGACTCCTATTATTTATTTTGAAAATCAGAGTTCACTAAAATACGAAGAAAACGTAAATGACTACACAAAATAGGCTAAAATAGTTATTTTTATTTGTTACGCAATGTATAGGAATAGATAGCAGTACGTTATTATGAAATGTACGTTATTCAAATTAAGATATGAACCATTCATTCCTTAGGAAAAAACATAATTGAATTAAATTTTTGGTCTAAAATCTTGGGGAGGGGCTAATTACCACCCATTGTATACGCCTGTGTTCCAGACATTCAATAATCATTGTTCATGTATGATGTACGGTAGTACTAGCATGGTAATAGCTTAACGTGCAATACATTTATAAAAGAGCTAATTTAATCATAAAAAAAAGGAAATTATCAAAATCCTAAAAATATTTGGAATCCTTGAATTGATAAGACTTAGTTTTTTATTAACAGTTATTTTCTAATTTTGGTTCCAATTGTTATTGTCAAAGTAATTTTTGTAGGAAGTTCAGCGTTAACCTACTTGATTTTTCTGTTGTCTTTTGTCTGTGAAAGGTAAATCCACACAATGAAATAATGAATTATATATCCTACTATCAATAGACGCAGAACAATCAAACCCACATTTTTCATTTACCACAGATCCGCCAACCACGCTGAAGGTGATACATTTCTGTAGGCAAACTCACCCACCTTATTGTCCGAACCAAGCTCCGTGCGACTTCTTCTTATTCCCTGAGATCAAAGAAAAGTTACACGAGGTCGCCATTTTTCCACCGATGAAGAGGCAATCGCTGCATTTGAGGGGGAAATTAGCAACCTTTCAAAAGAACGTTGGTCACAAGAATTTGACAAGTGATTTTACCGAATGCGTAAATGTATTGAGGCAGGGGGAGAATATGTTAAAAACGTAGAATAAAGATTTTAAAAAGAAACCTGATAGTTTTTCTGTATCTAAAAACTTTCAGCGTGACCCCCGTACTGATTCATTCTACTTGACCAAATTTTTTTGCTTCATCCCCCTGTAGCGACAACACTGTCTCTTCCCAGCACCAGCGCATTTCCGCCGGTTCTTTGAAAGCGAGTTATGTTTTCCACTTTTCAATTTGTATCTATTAGAGAGATCAGGAAATGCTTTGAAATCGTTTAGCAGTGCTGAGCCATTTTTGCCATTTAGTAGGACTGATGAGAACTCTTTTTTGATTATCCGCTATCGATATGCGCGGAACGTAAAGCTCTGGCTATCGCTGAAATCGACGGGATTACGTCTTTTAATATAACGAGTTTGATTGAATGAAGTCTGTAGGATTTGGGGATTTGGACGAAATTGATAGTCGGAATGTCGAGGCAATATCGTGTACTGTTGTTCAGTCATTGTTGGTAAAAGGACTCAATTTGGAAATAAACGCTGATATCGCCGTTACATAAGAAGTCAAACAGAACTCAAAATACACATATTTTGGGAGGATGTATCGTCAAATATGTGTACTTTTATTACAAAAGATCCTATAAACATTTTTAATAACAACAAATTTTTTGAGCTACGCCAACTGATTTTCGACACTTTTATCGCAGAAACACACCACATCAAGACAAAAAGAGGTTGTGTTTGTAACTCAATATTTATCGACAACAGTGACCAGAATTTTCAAACATCTGTTTCAGCAGGCATTTCAAACACATTTTATCAAAATATACTGCTTAAAGCAATCACATTATTAATCTTGGACAACTAGAATGATCTTTACAAGTCAATACAGAGCAAAACTAGGTAGGAAGCATTCATTCTGAATATTTCAAACGACTCTCCTGAAAAAGTGAGAATTTTCATTTGTCACTTTTCCTGTGCACCGACGATATGTAGAATTTAAAAAAAAATAAACGTTCTTCCAAAAGACTACCATACGGACACTAAATCTTACTACCCGCGCCAAGGAAGTATTGCAATGAAAAAAATCGAATTTGAGATATTTTTCATTTACGTCTGTCTGCCTGTACTCGGGTAATAAATGCCACTTTGATAACTCGGAAATTATTTTTTTGGTTTGATGAAACTTTGACACAGGAATTGGATGCAAACAGAAATCAAAAAAATACTATAATAATAATAATAATAAAATCGTCTTTATTGAGGAATGGTGTACAAGAGGGCCCAAGTGGCGAAGTTTAGCAGTTAGCTATTCTTACACTTAACCACTTTGGCTAGATATAATGATGATATTCACTCAGACTAAAGTAAGACTAGATACAGGTTAAATTGAAAGTAGCATGTAGTTTGCATAAAAGATGTACATATAAGAGCTCTATCAAAATCTATTTATACAAAACAAAACTCTTACTGCTTTTCTAAAGCGTCTCAAGCTAAGGTTTTTGTACGACGTACTTAGCGAATTATACAATGTAGCAGCAATATATGAAAAGCTACGACGGCACATAGAAGTACTATGTCTAGGTACTGTAAGTGTGTTCTCAACTTTGATGCATCTATCATGTGTATCACTCCTAAATAACAATTTTTCTCTTAAATATTCGGTTTTTGAGGAAAGCAAAATCTTGTGTATGAGAACTAAACAGTGAAGTTCGAAAATTTTAGGGATTTTTAACCAGCTAAGCCATGCATATTTTTCCGAAACATAGTTAAACTTGTTTAGTCCAAAAATGAATCTCACACAATTGTTTTGTGCAACTTGTAGACGATTTTTGTAGTGTGGATGCCCTATGGCTGGACTTCACCGTGTATCAATAAAGAAGTTACTTATTTATTTAGTATAATCAACCAGTTGCCGAGTCTTTCTTCTATTTTGTTATGTTCTTTCTTCACGACGGAGCCAGTTCTAGAGATAAAACCTGCGGTCTTACCACTGTATGCATGAATTTTGAATGCAGCCTACAATTACTGCAACGACGCGGCGTTGAATCGGAGTATAGGAGACAAAAGTTGAGGGTTAATAACAGCGACCTTGTTCTTATTGGAAAACTATTTGACTGCATGTGAAAATCCAGGTTAAGGGCACTTCTCTGTTCATTATTCTCATTCGTATACTCATCATATGAAAGGGTGATTCATTCCATAAACGTTGACGGTGACGTCATAAGATTATATAACAGTTATAGTTCTCCATGATGGAGACAATACAGAAATTCGCATTAAAAATCGGAAAGAAAAATTTACCCAATGGCGCGATCCGAATTACGTACATTCCACCTGCTACGTAGACTGCTATTTGTGAATTATAAATGAAGTACACCATCAAAATATATGTGAATACAGCAGGGGTCACCAAATGACGATCGCGGTCCGGATGGTGATCGTCGAACTATTTTCTGCGGGCCGCAGAGCTCTCGCCTCGGCGCAAAATCGGGTTGAATTGAAGTAAAATGTCGATAGGGAGGTTTTTCTTTATTTCGCTCTTCAGTTGTTTTGTGCCGAATGGTTTCAGGGCAGAGGTTAAGTTTTTTGGACAGGATGGATATCGAATTAGATGGGACATGGTTTCTGTGGAGGAGAATGGATTAGGTCGACAAGGGATATTACCAAACTTGCCCTGGACGTCTTAGCTACGACTCTCAAGTCTAAAGAGTATATAAACGGATCTCGATACCTATTAGCTTAAAAAGTGGACCCTAAACTAAAATAATTGTGATCACCGTGATCACTATATAACAGTATCAGCATAGATAAATTTAAAAACATGCTAGATCTTTATAACATATAAACCATCAGAAATTATAAAAACATTATTTAAAGTATCTCATAACATACTGTGGCTTTTATATTTGCTGATCAAAGATAATTTTTTTCATGTTTTTTGAGATTATGAAGTCAAAGAGCTTAGCAATGGTGATAATGGTTAGAAACAATGAAATTTTATGAAAAGACGTCTGAATCGAGTGGATGTTGGTAGAGTAAGTTGCTTGATTTTTTTAAATTCTGTATAACTTCAGTATAACTTTCACTTTATAATGGTCCCTTATATCTCTTATTATCCTCCGCTATCTCGGACGCCACTGTTGTTCAAGGGAGCTACGCGACCTTGAGGCAAAGTGGATATTCATTTGACTAATGAGGGGTAGTTTTTTTGCGACCTGAAAGCCGAGACGAGGGTTCAAGGATACTTTCTTTCATTTTATTAAAGTACGTATGGAAAGCGACATTCCGGTTCCTATTATAAATACGTGGATGTATACACGTGGCATTTACGTCAACGATGTTCACCCTAAATGAGAAATAATAAGTTCATAAATTTGATTCAATGATTCTGGAGTATTCTAGAAAGATACCAATTTCTTAAATTTTAGCTGGGAGATTCGTACAAATAAATCTCGTCTTGATTAATTTTCTGGAACAAATCGTGTGGTTGTCACTCTGGTTTGTTATACATCCTACTGTTAGAACCATTTGAGATTGAGTAAATACATTCACTAACGTTTCGGCTGCCTGGATAGCCTTTATCAGTGCAAGATACAAAAAATTAAGATATATAAAAAGCCTATTACCTCAAATTCAAAATGTTTCCAGATTACAATACTTCCCCGCCGAATGCAAAATTTAACAGATGAGCATTAATTTTTCAAATGTTTGCTTCGATTACATGAAAACAGAATAATTGGACACTTCAACTCAATCATAAATGCACTGACACATGGCGAGAAATTTGAAATTTGTGCAGGCATATTGTATTTATTGCCTCTATGGCAATGAATTTGAAATTGCAGCAATAAAGATGTAATGAATTTATAAAAACCAGAGCACAATATTGTAATATTTCCAATCATGCTCTATTGAAAATTTCACACTTTTTATTCCAGGCTAAAGTTTTGTAGCTTTTACATAAGGTTTCATTTGTGTAAAAGCTAAAAAAATCTGTAAAAGTCGGTTTCTAGTGACATAGGTATGTATTTCCCTTTTATCTTTAAAGCATTGTCACACTGTCAAAATCAGCTGTTCACGATGCTACCCAGGTTACCTGTCAACTAGGTAACTAAGTCCCATCAAGAATATAAAACTAAATTTCTTAAATATCACATTCTGCTAACTCTGTCTAACTATTGTTCTATTCGATTTTTCATCGTTTTTTAATCCTTGTTGCCAAAAAAAATTATATTATCCTAAGACGCGGAAAATATGAAGGAATTTAATTGAGCCGGGCAAATAGAATGCTAAAACTTTCGTCTTATAACCCTGTTACGACATGTTGGTTGATAAGTGACACAATATCAAAAAGCATTTTGTCCAAATATGACATTTTTCAGGAAAGCTGATTACTGAGAGAAACTCACTGTTTCTTATAATTAACTTTTTATCTGAAATGGAATTCAAAGAAGTTCTTTAAGAAGAAATTGATGGCCCTTAATAACACTGGGTTGCTTTAACATATTTCAAATAAAAACTAGACGCTTAAATGGTTTTCAACTTTCGAAGGTGGACAGAAGTCTTTCTGCTTTGGAAGACAGTAGACAAGTCAATAAGTATTTTTATTTTTATTGACACTTCACATATACACATATTCGTAATCCATATTTCAAGCAGAAATTTATCCAAAGGATTTCGTTCCTACACTTATCCTATTTCTGAATTCTAACACGTTTGTGTATTTGTAGTGAATCAAATCGACTGATGCCAGAAGAACAAAATGTATTCTTAATAACCAAGTGATTCTAACTTACTCAACATAGAGAACATAAAACAAAGATCTATAGAGATCTATAAGATATATAAATATATATATATATATATATATATATATATATATATAAATATTATATAACTCTGGAATATATATACATACAGTTTTAATTTCATTTGACGGTAGCGAAGGTTAAATAAAGGCTGGAATGTATTCCCTAATGAAATTAGAATGCAGCTGTTTTGAAATGGCCCGGTTTGTATCCAAATTTAGGCTTATTATTCCAGTTTGTATTGACTATTTAATGACTCCGACCGGGGAGAGGATATACGATAATGGTGCAAATAAAGTTCCGACTCGGGACTGAACTTTCGGGATGACGCGAATTTAATTCTGTGCGGGGTAAATTTGATGGCATCATACTGGATGCGTTGATGGACTTGACCGTGAATGTTATAGCCACGCACAAAAAATAGAGTAAGTTAGATTGACTCAGTACTTCCTACATTTTCAGTCTTTCCGAAATATCATGATGTAATGAAATCAAAATTTTACGACGCCTCCTTTGTCTAGTTTGTTCTGATTCTGTTTCAACAACTGCTGATACTACAAACTTCTGCATCCCTCCTGAATAAGCGTAAAAAAATTATTACAAAAGTTATATTTAACTATACAAAAAAATTGGTGAAGTAGGAATCAGCATACTAAATATTCTTATCGGATTTTTTTTCTGATTCCATGCAACTGAATCAAACGTCGTTTTGAGAACCGACAAAATAGATCTTAAGTCATCATCCCACAGAACACAGTAACATTGAACTGTACAATATTATCACGACCCCAGGCAAATTCTTCGAAAGAAGGGTAGTTTTTACTTTTCTCTACTTCATCCACAGATGTTCTTAGTTCGATCAATGACAGCCCGAATTACTATTTTTTTGTGCGAAAAAGATCTTGAAGTTATAGGAAGAATACGGGAGTGAAATAACAGTTTATGTTTGCCGCCCTCATTAAAGTATTTTAACACATAGAAAATTCATGTCATTAACTTCAGCCGGTGTTTTTATAGTGAAGAGAAAGCTTGATAATTAATATCGGAAAAGTATCTCAATATTTCTTTAAAAAACAATGTTATTGCGTTATTGCCAAATACTCAACGGGAATTGATTGGTTTCGTGGAACGTTTTGACTGTCAAGACAGCAAACATGATCAGAACATACTATATTGTGCTCAGATCTAACTTCTGCATTATCTTCAAATTTCAAACAACATTCCAAAATTAATATTAGCAATTCGGATCCAGAGCAAAGCAAGTTTCTATATCGATTTCAGATTTTTCATCTATAAGTAATTAACACACTGAACTCGCAGAAAGTTTCCCATAGGTCCTTAATAAATCATCTTCTGGAGCCGATAGCTTATTATTTAAGCTTGCCAGCAGGGAAAATTAGCGGGAAGCGTATTTTTAAAAATAGACCGAGTTCCCAGTAGATTGCTAGATGTCATTAATTTTCTTGCCATCATGCTTCTCATAATTGGGGCCCCTAGGAACTCGTTTAAGTAAAAATTGAAAAACCGGGAAGTTGATATAGCCAGTATCTACAAAGTTTCATGAAAGGTCTTGAATTTACTCATTTATGAAATGAAGAATCAATTATTTGGTCTGTAATTATTTTTTACATCTATATTTTAAATTTATTAATATATGCCTACTGTACTCGCATAGGCGAGAATGACATTTTATGGGTTTTGAGATGATAAACTTCTGCACATAATTATCATCACAAGCAAATTTTTCAGCCAACTTTGATACTTCACGGATGATACTAAACGGTTTATTTTAAATTTTGCTTGACAGGAGAACGATTTTGAATGAATAAGAATTTTGAGTGTATTTTCCCCTTGATTTTGCTTGTATGGATTGCGCATAACTTGATCGTTTCGGCTCTTATATCTTAAAACGTACGAATTGTACGTATTGCCCAACAGAACAAGTTTCCAATTACTGGGCGAATTAGACATAAGGAAAACAATATCCAATACCTATAAACTATAAATATCGGATAAAGAAATAAACTTAAGGAACAAGCGATAAAGGAGGAAAATATTATAAACAGACATAATCAAAACAACAATTTGATAGAGCATAGCCTATCTGGATGAAGAAAAATATAATAAAATATGCATATATGGTAAAATTTTTCGGTCATAGTCGAGATAATAATTTTTAAGGCGTAATTGCGTAATGCAACCGCTGGAACTGCGAAATTAATTTGAGTTAACAGATTAGGATGATCCATCATGTCATGGAGGAGCTTGTAAGGAAAGGTTACAGAATTCTTGATTCTTCCAAATCCAAATTTTTTACATAAGACTTGCTTACTAATACCTCACTCAGTATGAATACCAGCAACTTTGAAGCACAAATGCTTGAATGAACGAGGTGAATCACAGTAAGGAACCTCAACATTCCTGGCGCCGGGCCGTGATCAGTCAATCAGTTTTGACAATGTGATCATGTATTATATATAAACACGGAAATCGTAGAAAAAATACTTTTATTTGTTAAGTCATATGTGTAGATTGCACAACTTCATTTTAATAAATCATTGGTTTTACGAAGGAGTATCAAGTAGATTAACCTAGTACCTCCCCATGATGTAATTACTTTGGAAAGAGCGACAGACCGACATTCAGCAATCTCGATAATCCGAAAATTTGCGCGAAACCACTACTTATTTCGCTTACACATAAAAAATAAATTCTCAGACCAAAAATATGCCCTTTAATTCAAGCATATGATATCTCCCTTTATGCGCAAAGCTATAATAATCTTAATGTAAAAATACTGTATTTAAAAAAAAAATCCCATGGAAACTATAGGCCGCGGAAACAGACACACGTGTATCGCTGAATTGCTGTTGACGAATATGGCGATGCCAAACAAGTAAATGAAACACTTGGAAGGAATCGCAAGATGTTCGTATCCTTGATTGAAGTAAACGGAGGTTCGTTGGAAAATAAAATAAAAATATGAAATACTTGTTAGAAAAGCATTGAAATTTTAGTTGTGAACAAAATTATACTTTTCGTTAGAGTATATTTCTCCAGAATGGGTATTAGATTCGAAAATATACCTTCCTTGGTTCAAATTAATAATTTTTTTATCAAGGAAGCCGTCTTAGAGTCAGATCAGATGTTCTTGTCATGAGTATATCTTTACAAGATTATGGAAATTCTTGAATTGAGAATTTCCTTTTATTTGTCTAGTATGAGAAGTAAAAAACGTATGATCTTTGTCACAGTTCTGAATGCAGTAGATGATTGTGGGCTTGAAAAGGAAAAATAATTGCATGACGACTGGTATGGTTATTTCGATTTGGTAGAATGCGTTTGACATTTATTTGGAGGAAATAAAGCCACACGGAGGGCTCGCTCTAATTCCGATACGGACGCTATCGACATATAAGTCACAACTTCCGCGGTTGCCCATCATTCCGGGCAACTAAACTTCACGGACGGCTTGCTGTAAGCGACTTGCCGCTGGTGTAGCGGCTCTAAATCTCTTTGCAGGGCGTGAGGCAAGCGACGAGAAATCACGCTTGATTTAATTTCCGCGAGGCAGAGGGCATCGTTTTGTACACGTGGCACGTACTGTTGCGAAGTTAGGATAGGCCTTCATTCGGATGCAAAACAACAGGAGACCAGAGACGGTTTTCATTTTAGAGAGCCGATCAATATGCTGTAATGCGTAATAGGAGTAGATTGTCTCTAAAGAGGAAAGTATGAGTATTTGACTTCGTAAGTTGCCAATGGGCGTCCCTATAGAGGGCAACACTTGGAGGTGAGTTGATGCATTTACTCACGTTTCAGCTTACGTTAGTAAAGTAATTCCATCAGATAACAATAATAATAATAATAAACTTTATACTGACGGTATGTCTGATAAGTAGCTATTAATCCCAACTAGTTTAAAGATACAAAAATAAAGTATTTGATATAAAGGAGCAATATGATGATATCTGGGGGTGATGGTAGGAAACGTAATGCATAAATTCTGAATCTTTCGAATTTTGTATGGGAGAAAACCACAGAGTGAGTCTCAGAAGTTACATCACATTAAAATGTGATCTCATTCCAAATTAAATTTTCAAATACAATAAAACGTAGCAAAAAATGTTAATAGGTTTTTGTAGTATCATAACAATACTGAAGCTCATTGTAGTACAGGAAACTGGCCAGCAGTGACCATAGCCTACCACTTTTCTCCACCCCTTACCCCGATAAAGACGTGGAGTGGTCATATGAGAAAGGTCGATGAGCTGATATTTTTTCACTTTTCTCTATTATATATTACAGAAAAACAATAGCTATATTTTAGCTATTTTAGGCAGATTAAACAAACTGCTTTTACACAATTTTTGTGAATTATTGGTATTGTAAGCAAATCAGGAACGATCTTATTTCAATTTGGAAGCTTGATCCCAATTGAATGTAAGATCGGTCACTTGCAATAAATTCCTAAGAAGGACAGAAAAAACATGCTCAGTCCCAGATCAGATCATCGTGGAGTTCTGCCCGTATGGGTGGGGATGCAATGAAGCTCTGAAGCTTCTGGACGCCATCAATATAGGAGCAGTACGTCTGGTGGACGATCCTGACCTTACAAAATAACTCCACAGTCTAGAACAGAAGGGTGGCTGTTTATATTCTATAGATACTATCATGGCAGACGTTGGAATGAGCTGTCTCGCAAAATAATATCAAGAGTCGCCAGTATAGCAATCATTAGAGAGATTCTCATCAGGTCGAACTTCCAATGCCTCAAACCAGCCTCTTTTAAAAGTTGTTTTTCTGAAGAACCTCAACATGGCAGAATGAGTTTGTTCACCGATGGTTACAACTTAGAACGTTTTGATGTTTCAAGCTCCATGTGTATAGACGTACAATCCCATAGTTTCTGAGGCGAATTACGCTTTCGCTTTGCGGCTTAGCCTTAGTTCTCTTACTTACTAACAGAGTATTGTCAGACGATAAAGTTGTCCTTCAGCGAACGAAATTTGCAATCTTCTCCGCATAAGGTATTTATCTATTCCAAGGAAATTGGCTGCTAGAGCAGAAACTTTAAATAATTTTTTTCCACTTCGCCATGTTCTTATTCGGTGTCGGTGACTGTGAGACATTACTTAAATATCCATTTTTGAGGCAGCTCATAAGCATTTCGAGGTAGGTCATCGTTCTACCATACCCTCCAGCCTGGCCAAATCCTCTCTCACTATTGAACATGGGGCCAGACTACTCCACTACTACTGTAAACCTACCTTTATTCGTCTGCTCCCCGAGGTGCTATCAGCTTAGACCGACACAACGTCGCACTGGCGTCGGTGGATCTCCCAGAGCAGACCTCGCGCTGGCGTTGTTTTGCATTTCAATAAAGTCCCACTTACTATCCATTGTAGCAAGGCGCAAGGACGTGTCCAGCATGCTTAACAATTGCGCAAAGCTCACTTCTTAGACGATACATGCCAGAATTCTATCATTCGCGATTTAGTTTGCCATCTCTTCGAGAGAGAAAAAATAGGTACCTATGCATTTAGTGACGGCTGGGGGTTGTTCATATAGAAGGAGCATAATTTAAAAATTAGAAGGTATTATAAATAAATGCATATTCTACTCTTATTGTATTATATTATATATTCAAGTTCCATCGACACACTGTTCACTATACAGTCTGTTTTGTTGGAAGTATCGCACTTTACAAATTCATTTTACGTGATTATGACTTGCAGAACAGTTCTATCATTTTTTCATTAAACTTTAGGAAGTTATATATGAATTCTTGTTCACACGATAACATGGTCAAGGTATCTGACCTGTTTTCTTTCATTGAGCCTCTTAGGAAAGTTCTCATTCTCCTTAACCTAACAATCTGGCGTTCGGCTTATACATAATTCGATTTGTCTGTGTATAATAATGTGAATAGTTAGCACTTAGGTATCAGTCTTCGACGTGTATTTGCACTCTATTAATACCATGACTGCTACTCTATCATAACTGCAATGATTGTTCTGAGTCTTTACTAGCAAATTCATTTCGTTAACGATACAGACATAAAGAAAACACTCAAAATATGGCTATCCCACTAACATTGCGCTCCTGCTCATCCAAGCCGCGGCCATCGGCGAGTTCCTATAGGTCAAACTCAAGAGGGCTCAATTGGTCATGCTCTCCTTAGAGAGCCGCCGCCATTTTGTACTCCAGAACTCGGATGAAGGCATGGGAAACAATTTATTGAAGCACCAACAGCCAGAGAACTAATTTCTTCAAACAAGAATCAGCTTCCTATACTTACTGTACTCCTCACAGGAAACTGTGGTATGAAGTAGTACCTGAATAAACTTGAGCTTTATCACGGAGACCTTAACTGCAGCAGGGTCAGCCTTTCTTGTCCTATGTGAGTACCATACGTTAGATCACCAGAGGAAACAGCTCTTTGAGAAACCTAGACTAGAACCAATAGAGTTTCGCACAATACCAGAAGGGAAACTGCAAATTAGGCTGTTAGCCAGAACTTCTGTTATTCGTCAATACCACCAGAATCTCGGCGTTGTGGAATGGGCTGCCGGGGAGTTTGTTTCACGATACTTACAGTCTACAGCGTTTCAAGTTCAATGTGCGATTAGCTTTCTGCTTAGGTTATTTATCAAAAAAATGCCTTGACAAATGGATGCATTAAGCATTAGGAGTAAGAGTACAATAAGCCTAAAGGCTTACTTACGGGGCATTACGTCGAATGGCTCCCAGAGGGGCTATAAAAGGCATTTGTTGTTCATCTCTATTTCCTCAAACCATATCAATAACCACAGGTATCATAAGAATAAAATGAATGTCAATTCTATAGTTATTATGCCGTCCCACTAGTAACTGTGAAGTAAAACGAGTCACACGCTTGTAATAAAAAAGTGCAACAACTGCACACCAGTGCAGTATAACTTTGAGTGTTAAGCTCCAACTGCAATTTACTCGTGTGACGAGGATTGTGCGGCGAGACGTATTTTTGGTGCGCTGTCGCTGGAATTAATGTACACCACTTAGCCTTTAAGAGGGCCAAGGCGAAAGTTTACGTCCAAAAACAAAAACAATTGCAGCATTATCTAGGAAAAGCAGCGTAATGTGCTCTTAAGTGGAGAATGACTGCACCTTTTCACTGTACCCGCCTGGGAGTTTTCGAAGATGTGAAAAGAGAAAAGGTATTAGGAGAAATGGGACCGCTGGTGATGTAGATTTAGGGAGAGAAAAATAAAGGTGAAGTGGTTATTGATCACAAACAATTGCCACTCTTTGAACAGCCAAGTGGTTGGTATGAGGATCTGCTGATAATATTTTTCTTGTGCGGATCATTTGTCTGTATCATAGAGATAAACAGTAGTAAGGCAATTTCAAAGCAATGATACCGCTGATGAAGGTAGTTCATTTAATTGCCTCTTCATTTAGTCACATCGAGAATTTTGTTTAAAATTTTTTTATCGTCGTTAAAAATGTTTTGCTTCAACAAAAACCGACTTTTGGCTGATAGCCGAGGAAGTATTTTAGAATATTCAGTAGCATATGTGTATATATATTATTGTAGAATATAAGTATTCCAAACTATATTATAATGATCATTTAATGGATTTTGAATATCTCATGATCATATGGCCCATTATTGAATAAAATTTACTCCTGTTCCAACTGATGCTGCAGCCCTTAGTCGATATCACACTGTAAAATTATAATAAAAAGATTGTAGCGTTTCTTTTCGAACATTTCTTTTGGTATTATTTATATGCATCTTCTTATAAGACAAATTGGATAAGAAAATCTGCTCACTTTTAACCTCCACTATTCGTTTGTACTTTGAGACTAAATACAAGGGCATCTAAAACGGTAGTAAAGTTTTCCCCTTCCAACGAATATGGTTTTAATTTTCAGTCATTGAAGCATAGTTATATTCAATATCTGATGCCGTAAAATGTCGGAAATTAAATTATCTACGCGTAAATTATGTGTTACTAGAAATGAAAGCTCAAGATGGATAGGTTCAGAAATTTGTTGTTTTACTTTCACGTATAGAATGTGTTATCTTTAGCATTGTTTCTTATATTTTATTCATTTTTAATTTTATATAAATTCAATATTACTTACCAATTAACGTCATCAATGGTATTGTAAAGGTGAAGGCAAACTGTGATAAATTGAAGCCCCCGGGGAATGAGGAAAATTAAAGTATTTTGATGACGTATCAATTGTAAATGCCCCATTCATTCTCCAAGGACTGATTAACCATTTATCGCAGTATTTTTATGTCTAGAAATTAATAATAATGCTTCAATAAGATACACTGCACTCCAAAAGTATAACCGAACAGATTCTTGGATGAAGACAAAAAAATTGAGCATATGTTTTTTTTACTTATATGGTTTAACACTAATTTTATGATCTTCACTAAAGCAATTGTTACTTAGATATACTTATTGCCTGCTTTTGACTTAAAATTTAAATGGTTACGAGGATGCGTCCTAAAATTAAATATATTTTTTTTCATTTGTAGATTTCAGGATTTTACTTTACAAAACTATCATAATGGATTTAAAATGACGAATATTCAACTTTTCATATTGTACCCATCAAGTCTTTCTAATCAAAAGCTATATCGAAAGTGTTGGTATAAACAAAATAAGTCACAAATTGGGGGCGTCCGCCCTGTGGGATTTAGACCAACATGACATCGTGGCACACCTTTTTCTAGGCTTTACCTTTTGATACAGATCTCGAAGAGTTTGACGAGAAAAATCATCTATTTTAAGTCATCCACATTGAATTTTAATTGACATCACTAATCTATTTATGGATTGTCATCGAAACCCAATACCTGTAAAAAATGTAGGTCTATCGATTAGCAGGAAGTGCACTGGAACGTAGTTACAAGCTAGCATGTGGAGGGTTCGATGGAAGCTTTAAACGCCTTATCACTATTCATTTCCATCACACTACAACTATTTTCATGTTATCTACTCTGACTATGAATAAAAGCCCTTATTACATGACTAACCTCCAAAGCGTATATGTCTTCTAGACTATGGTATATACGTGTCAGTCACTGTATAAAGAAAAAGAGAACACTGTCTAAGCCAAAAATGACTATCACCTACGAAAATAACTGGAGTGGCGTTAAGTGCTCTGAGGTGTAGAATAGCTGCACTTCTTTCATTCCTACATTGTTGGGGGTTTTCAAAGTAAACAGAAAAGGCGGAGATACGGAAAACCGTAAAGGAGTTGTGGAATTCGAAGGAAGGACCCCAGACAATTGGAGCGGAAGGCTGTGATTCATGTACAGCGGTGCTTCGCCGGTTGTTGTTTTGTTTTTGGAATGTAAGTGGGCTGGAACTTGGATAAATAGAGAGCGCTAGAAGAGATGCTATTAAATAAACTTAGGGATGACACTATAATGGCAAAGTTTTGAATTACGCTTTATTACGATAATGGAAGTAAGTGCTGTGGGAAGATTATTAGTTTGCCACTCTGTGAGTTTTCACTTGAAGTTACAAACAACACGCCTGGCCAGTAGTATCAATATCACTATTGAAACAAGTGCATGGCCATGTCTGTTCTTCTCACGCACGGAGTCAGATCGACCTAATTTTATCAACACGAATCCATGAATGCACCATTCATGAGATCATGAGCTACTTGTTTCTCATACGTGAATCAATTATTCATTCATTCCAAATGAAATCTAATCCAAAATGTTTTAGATATAATTGCTTCACTAATTCTGATAATTGGGTTTCCATATGGGATTCAATTATTTATTTGTTCCTCCCGCATTAAATAAAATTTCATCTAAACGTTTTTTTTGTTATGAGAAAATACAAATACTCATTATTTCAGGTTTCTTGTCTTCTCTATCATTTTCAGTCGACATTCGAAAACATTTGAGCTGTTTTCAAGAAAATTTTGGGATCGCTCTGGACAGCCAGGCGGCCAGAATCCATCGTGATCAAAATATTTTACAGGTGGTTTCTATAAAAAAGAAAATGGACGATGCCACTATTTAGAGTTCAAACTCTGACATATTTCGAATGATCCGATTATTTAGATAACACTCGATGACAGCCTTGAACCAAAGCTACAGGAGGAGGCATAGTTTAATCTTAGAAATTGTTACAGAGAACATCTGAATCAATTCAGAAACATTTATTATGCCGAATAGCAGAATGTTTCATATTTATTGATATCCATACGATCCAGTATATTGATGCGAGGTTTCCTCGCATAATAGTTACAAAAACGACCAATCAGACGACTCTGCTATAGCAAATAGGATGAGGGCGCAATGAAGAGAAGTCTCGTTTCCATGGCTCCAGATCATATTCTGAGAGTAACCGACTGAGAAAACAGCACCTGCTCATGCCGCACAGTAGCAGCATATCAGTGTCTGGCCGCGTTTAATATGGAGAGCACTTAGCAAGCGGAAATCGGATATCGTGCATCAACCGGTCGTGTTTAGGCCTTAAGCAAGCGATATAGCATCCAAAGGGGTTGTTTGAAGAGGGATTGTGAGGAGGGTTGTGAGAGTACGGAGACTTGAGATAAAAGTACGGTAAAGGATATCGTAATGAAGGACGAAATGTCTTGTCGATAGTTTCATTCAATGTTTATCTCCATGAAATGGAGTTGAAAGACGCAATTTGGAGTGAGAACAGCCCAGAAAAATGTGGACGGGACTCAAACCTGTATCTCCTGCATTCGCAATCTAAATCCGTTTTGTTAGATACGCTCTCGCTCGCGTCACTATGCCTCTGTATTTTCCTCATTTCCAACCGGGAATGATCTGGAGAACACGCTACCAAGGTTAATAATTCTCTGGCCATTGAATCCAGCATACGTATCTCCGTTTGTGCGATGTCTCGTCATTCACCGCGTGGGAAATAGTATAAATAGTATGTACTGCTCTTCCATATTTATTTCCATTATACATGTTGTTGTACAAAAATTACGTCACCATTAATTATATAAATCAGCACCTGATACGAATAACCTTAGTTGGATGCTTCTGACCTTACAAAGAACCTATAAAAAAAGTACTGCTCCGTACACGAGTTTCGCATTCCTTGATGTTCTGCAACAGCAGTGGTGGAAACACATTGTATACATTGATACCGACACCCTAATTATAAGTCATGACAATCGGAAATGTAAGCAAACTATGCGGCATATCGATAACTAGATTCATGAATACGTGATACAACATACATACATCTTTACCGCTGTGAAAGGATGGGTCATCTTTTGTGTCAGACAGTACGGACCGGGTTAAAAACAATTGAGAGCGCTCGACTCGGGGCTGCTTTTGTCTCGCTATACTCTCATAGCAGCCTGTGTTTGTTTGCAGACAACGTCGGTAAATTGACTATCGACCGTAAAAGAGAAAGTGAGTGTTTACCTTGTAATAAAATTGCGAGATGACATAAAGGATCAAAGAGCCGAGCCGAATTGAAAGACGAGGACGGAGTTGAGTGAATTATTTATATATTCATTTTCAATTAGACGGTAGGAGTGCTGCTAGAGCAAACAGATTAATTGGAAACATTCTAGATGTGTACGTTTGGTGTATAATGAATACACATATACATTGTGGCATGATAAGTTTGGTTCCAGTTATGTAAAAAAATATATTTCTGGTTAGGTTTACGCAAGAAGTTTATTACTAGATAACCTCTACCAAAGCTTATGGCGCTCAAGAAGCGCTGCGAAAGGGTAAATGAGACAGGTCAGCTACGCACTCTCAATGTTCACATTGTGGAGATCCTTCTAAAGGTCCGGCGCATCCATTAGACGTATTTTTGGATTGTGTCCAGAAGCTTCATAGAGTTATTCGCAGCGCATCCCCACACATACAAGCAGTACCCCTTATATGGTCTGATCTGTGCCCTGTAGAATATCAGTAGCTGTCCCGGTGGACACAATTTTCTGAAGCGGGACCCTCAGATTCTGGGATGCTGACCAAGGCCAGCAACATGATCATGCCAAGACATATTAATATTGATTTTAATGCCTAGAAGCTTGATGGAAGATGATTCAGGTATCAGGCTTTCCTTCATCTCCACAGCTGGCAGATCAGCATGCAAATTCTTTGTCAGGGTTTTTGTGCGTCAAACTGCACTTCATTTTATGAAGGATATAGCCTGCTATTGAGTGATATATAGTTCAAAGGTACGAAAAATAATCTTTTTCGAGATACGTTTTGGATGATTTGGAAAATAAGATTTTTCTGCATTCATTTTAAATTATTTCTATCATATGAGGTAAGCTTTCCAATTTGGATCGGACATATAAATAATATTGAGAACTCCTTACCTAAGAGACAGATGCTGGAAAGCAAATATGTAGGATTTGATAGCTGCGTTATATTTTTGTTGGCCCTGTACTCCTATTGCTTGGAAAAATCATAGGAAAATAGAGACAATAAATAATATCCGCGTCTGGATGCATTGTAATGAAACTGGAACACTGTTATTTATATAGATTGTAGGCGCTTTTACTGGTGAAACTCTTCCATCATGTAGATAAAAAGTTGTGTAGTTTTCACACAGTTTCACAAATAATACTCTTTCTTTCAGCGTCACTAAAAGAAAGAGTATTATTTGTGAAACTGTGTGAAAACTACAAAACTTTTTATCTACACTGTTATTTAGTTTATCCCTAGGAAGACTCCAGTCTGATCTATTTTTAATATCCATATTCACTCCTTTGAATTCAACATCGTCTCCATAGGGCTTCATCCGAGCCATCGTAACTCTGACGTGCTGATATATCACCAAGTGGAGCTGAATAATAATTTATGCCAACAAAGCCATGGATCTGGGGGCAAATATTGAAAATTAAACGCGTTCAGCCTTGCTGTTAAGATAGAGAGACATACGGATTAGAGTTTACTGAGGATTCACTTAAATATTCACTTTGAAGTTCAAACTATGGGAGGATTTCTCTGAAGTTTATATTCTATATTATATAAAGCTTCTAATTTTTCAAAGTATAATTACAGCGTGGTTAAACAGTACAGGATGCCCTTTGCTACAAAAATCTACCCAAAACAAAAATTTGTTGAGCTGAACTTTTGAACAATCAACTTGGTAATAGATAAATGGATATATTTATTAAGCAATTAGGATACTTAATAGAATGACCTCGAACTTTGTATTTAAAATCATTCAGATTATCTCCAAAATTAACTATTGGACGTTCATAACGAAAGTAGTGTTTTTCTAACATTTTTTGCCGCTATTGACTTCCTCCATGAAAAAACTCTTGAGACAACCCTGACAGATGAATAACTATGATGATACATTTGTAAGTATTTTTTCATGTAAGTTCCATTTTATCGTGTATCGTTACAATTCGTTCTGTTTCGTTAAAGTGTTCGTTAACAAATCGCTCTTGAGAAACAATGCCGCATCCGCCAGTTGTTTACATCCTGTGTGCCATGGAATCAAGAAGCGTGATCACAGAAGTAGTAGTTATCGACCGTCATTGTTTTGTTAACTGGCAAGGCTCACTTTGTGATTGGCGCGAATTGACGATTCATTACTGCAGCTCTTGTTGGCTGGGTCGTCCTTGTGTGCTCGAGAACAATCCTGTGCGATCAAAATGGAACATTCTATTGTTCTTAAGCATTGTTCTCTGCACAGCTCTAGAATGAACCGTACTACGGAGAATGGTAGTTTGATTTGATGTTTGATATTACGTGAAGCCTCTCTGTGTAAAGTCAGTTTCTGCGTTGTTCCATCTGTAGATCATTGTAGTTGGTATAATAGTCGAGGTATGAGTGAGTTATATTATGTGTTTACGCTGTTATGTAGTGTGGTTTTTCATGAAATATTTTGACGACGATGGCTGAGGTTTAATAGGGGTTTCCCTTATCACTAGTGCAAATGCAGTCTCCAAAAAATATTCCTCCTAAGACAGACAGAAGAAAAATTGTTTCATAGAAAAACAGCTAGACAGGATAAATAGTTAGCTAGATTTGAGAGCTCTAGTTATGTGTCTATTATAGGATCTAGTTAGCTAGTTGGCAAGTAAGCTGGGTAGCCTTTGTAAACAGTCAAATCTCACAGTCCAACGATGATTTAAATATAAATAGAAGTACACAAGTATTTTATCTACCGAACACATGTTCAGGAAAACATTATAAAAGTTCAACTAGATCATGTGTTAATGTTACTGAAGTTGACGCAGTTAGAAGACCATCTGTTGGGTGATAAAAGATGGATTTGGTAAGTAGTAAAAATATTTAGTGTTCGACACGAATAGTTAAAAACCTATAATCTTTTCAATAAGAATATTAATAACATATAAATTGGAGTAGAAAAGCATTTGTGCAGAGGTTTGGCGACATCGCGACCGATATGTGGATACCAGTAATCCTTGATTCAGCTTCCTGGTATCTGTCAGCTATTTTAATTTCGATGTTTTTTGTGCAGCCCTTTGTAATCTCGGGCACCTATTGCTCTTTTCTGGATTGAGATTAGTATTTCTATGATGATCTGGTCAGAGCCTTCCAGAGTAGTGGTAGTTGTTCCGGTCAATACAATGATCTGCAGCGAAAGGGTTCCCCAGCAAGGCCAGCAACATACTTTTGCCATGACACGTTGTTGACGTTACCCGTAGAAGTTTGATGGAACAGGACTCGAACACTGGGCGTCCTCCATTACTAAGGGTGTGATTTCCTTTGTCAGGATTGTTGTCTGAATCTTGTGTGGTTTGAACTTGAACAGCAAGTAGAGCGTTGAACAAAGAATAAATCACATGGGAGCATCGGTGTCGATGCTACCTTTTACATCCTAATACAAATCTGTCCGGCATGGGACAAAGGGTCGACAACTCGATTTGGAGAGGTAAGGTATGGAATTTTCATTCTAGCGAAAAAAACTGGAAGCACCCGTGTACCCCCATTTGTCACCATCATATATCACGCTTTCTTTTGGTCGCGAATCCCAATGAAAAGTTATTCGGGGAGCTGCTCTCTGGCAAGCCGGGGGTTGTATCAGACCGAAAAAAAAAATAAATCATACGCCCGCCATTTTATGTGCCCGCAACAGATTTATGGCCGAAAGTAATGAAAACCCACGAATTTTACTACTCAGTCATTGGCGTCTCCAAAATATATCCAAAGTATTTAAGGGACATGATACGGTTGGATACTTTGTTCCAGAAAAATGGTTAATAGATATATAAATAGTTTATTGTTACTGCCGACTCTATCGAGAGGGTATAGTAAAAATAACAAATAGCTAAGCTAAATTTTCATGTACCACGAAGGTTTCTTAGAAATAACAATTTATATTTTAATAGTCCAACAATTAGAAGTGAGATTGTGCAAAAATCAGCATATAGAATAACTGAACTTTGTAATACAAACCGTGTGATAAAAACAGTGATTGGTTTGATATCTATAACTCTAGTTTAAATACAGCAAAGAACACAAGTAAAAAACTATTTGAATTTTGTTGATTACTTTCTGCGTAACAATCATTTAATCGATTGTACACATTATTAATTTTCTGATATTGCGAATTGCATTACCACCTTTACGAATATTCAATGTATCAAAGTTAATGTACATATATTGTAGTTTAGCTAATGCAAAATAGGCCAAAGATAGTTTGTGGCATAAGGCATTGACATGTCTCTCTCGTGATGCAGGATATCAATATTTCAGTTTTAGAACATGAAAATGTCGACACATTCATTTTATTAATTTCTCAAGTACCTAATCACTCCAGGGTGTGATCAAAACATTTATTGAACGTCGAAAAACTCTGAAACTGACAAAACATGTACTTGTAACATGATGGATTGAAAAATAAATCATTGGCATTTTCAATAATTTGTTTCAATTGTTCATTATTTGCGTTGCCTTTATTATTTTCCGCCGTGGCGCTACTGAAATTACGTAGGCGCGGGGATAAGGGAGAGCTGATGCTCAAAACGTTATTAAATATTTTTTCGACGCTCTTGCGGTGATTTATTCAACTGAAAGAGGAAACGTGTTTTATTCACAGTCGTTGTTTTTGCTATAAAAGACTTGTAACAATGTGGCAAGGGTGAACCGGAAGAAATAGAGTTGGGTATAAAGAAATTGCCATTTTTTGTTCTGATCGTGAAGATGATTCATACTAAAAATATTAAGATTTTCACATTTCGGAATTGAATTGACACTAACTGGTGAATTATTTGAACAGCTCAATTCTTTATATTCCCAATATTTTATGTATTTTTGTGCCTCAATAGAGGATACATCACGTGTTCTTCTTTGACTCAATTGATCTACTCATAACATCTCATTCATCGTAGCAACTAATAACTAATCTGGTTTTATTATTTTTGTTGCAGATATTCTCTTTACAAGAACAAATTAGTTAAGGTGATGGGTAAGTATTCAAGATCATTGCTGTGATTTCATGTTTATCTAAACATCTACACGACAAAACATAAAGAAATATGTTGTGAGTCTTTTTTATATAGATAACCTCTCGCAAAGGCAGAAAGCCCATCGCGCTCCAGAAGCGCCACGAGAGGATACATGTTTACATTGACGTTGAATTTTAGTAAATTGCAACAATCGGAAAGCAAACTGCCTTGAAGGTCATTCCATAAAGCCGAGGATCTCCTAATGAACGACTCCTGAACGACGTTGGAATCTCGAAATGATGAGGATGCGCCCATTTGGCTCCTTTGATTCTATTGATGAGTTTTGGTTTTATTATGCGAGGCGGCTCAGCTACCCTTTTTTAATGTTCCAGACTGTGGAAGTCATTTGAAAGGTCAAGCGCATTCACTAGACATGTTCCTCGTTTCTGGATTGTGTCTAGAAGCTTCCAAGAGTGCTTCGGAGCGAAGCACCACACATTCTGGAGGTACTCCAGAGATGGTGTGATCCGAACCTTGTAGAGGCATACAATTTTCTGGAGCGGACAAGCACCCGGCAGCATCCTCATACCAGGACATGTTGTGGTGTTATTGCTTATGTTAATTCCCAGATGCTTAATTGAAGATGACTCAATCATCAATGTCTTTTGTGCATTAAGCTGGGCTTCATTTGTACATCACCATTCGACAACCCTTTCCTTTCCTCATTAACCTGAAGAACATGTTGCTTCCGTCGATGTAAGATCTCTCAGAACGGTAGGATTTTGCCTGAGTCTATACATGAAACAAGGTTGCTGATATATGCGAAGCTGTTGATTGGATTGGATGTCATGTTCAACGGTTCATTGATATAAATATTGCACCCTGAGGAAACTATCCAACCATTGGCATAAACCCAAAAGCAGTCCATACGCAGAAGTCTCTGATGTCGCAACCTATCAAAGGCCTTCGATATAGCTCAATTGCTATGCTCCACATATGGGTAACGTAGGCGAAAATCTCTTCCGTCATTCAATGAATACGGAAGCCATACGAGCAATGATGATGTCGTTTTTGTCCAGGTACTCCAGAAGCTACACGTTAATTACAGTTTTATTTAGATTGCAGATGCTTTTACTTTGTGAAACTCTTCCATCATGCAGATAAAATAATTGTGTACTTAACATACAGTTTAAATGAAAGAAAAAGAATATTATTTGTGAAAATGTGTATTAAGTATACAACTATTTCATCTGAAGTATATTTTTATCTTTCCTTTCTTTCACACACAGTAGTGGAATTATACCTGTAAATTTTATACAAAACCCACCCGCCTAGGTCATAAAATTGAAAATCTAATAGTGAATAGAGTCACCTCCAAACTTCTGTCTCCCTCACCGCAAACCCCATAAAACAAAATTCTCCAACATAAAGAACGGTAATGTTCCCGCATAGTCTATTCCGGCCATATATTTAACTTTGCTCTAACACCCTATTTCACAAGTTTTCGCTGCTCTGTCACTGCATGCATTAACATCTAATTCGATTTTCAAAATGCAAATAAAACGTTTTATGAATAAAGTTCGCCGGGTGTCTAGTTTCTATCGGGAGAGATTTAGCTTTCATCGTCCTTGCCTAACGTTTCTTTAAAAATGTTGGAGGTTTTATTCTGGTGCCTCATATGTAAGTAAGAGAAATTGAGACACGAGTACAACTTATAAAAATATTGGATTATCTAGAGAGATAAAATCACCTTTAATCAAAAGAGAAAAGTATACCTTTATTAGTATTTTATTATCAGATCGCACGTCATTGATTCGTTCAACTCTACTTATTTCGACGAACTCATAAATCATACAGTATTACTTCTATATATCAATTGATAGTCACTATCTACTAATCTGGCTAAACCAATTACCCTGTATGCATATTGGCATGAAAAATACCAATCAATGATCTATCAACAAACTGTCATTGTCACTACCCATCTGCGTATCATAAATCCTTTGAACGAGATGTTGAAGCTGGTGATACTACTTTTGTTAACGTATCAGAAAGCTGTAGCATATGAGCTTGTTCAGGAGCTCACGGACATTAATTTCAATGAAACACTTACTGAGCATGATGTGACTGTAGTCTTGTTCTACGCCTCCAAGGATTGCGATATTTGTAGCAAAATGGTGAAGAGGTAGGTTGAAGCATTTATTATTCAGTGAAGCAATATGATTAAGACTTAGGCCCCTCTCATACTCGGTCGTTTTTTCATACTTTTTTTAATTCTGTAAGCTAGTCGAATTCTATTAACATCTAGTATTGACCGATATCTCAGACGTTGGTTAACATTTGTAATGGTGAAGGTGGTTATGTTTCTTAAACAAAATTGCGGTGCTGGCGTTAAATTTTGTTTTGCTTGCAACCGGCAACAATTAGGGAAAATCAATGGAACATCAAAATACATAACATATTCTGAATGGTTTAAACACTTATGACACCTGTAAAAATAACAGGCAGACGGAAAAAATAAGTGAAATTCATCGCGATCACAGTTGTTTCCTTGGTTGTGCGCAGGAAGTGAAAACTTGTCACATACATATTGCCAATAAGTAGTTTCTCAGCAGCAATCTGGTTAACGAGCTTTTATTATTTATTTTGAAACTAGGAACCAGACATTGTTACTGCAAGTGAGTATATGTCTAAAAATAAATAAGGTTACGTGGTAGCAGGATTTGTATGAAATACAAACTATAATGATTGCAATAGATGAAGGAATCTGTATCAATGTAAATGAAGATCATTTTTCGGATGCGTTGCACTTTGCAACACAAGGCATGATTTTCGTTATTTTGAATTGGCATTTTTATTAGGATTCATAAAAAAAAAATGCTTTGCTGAAAGGTCATCAGGAATACCAAATTTATACAAATAGATCGTCTTTCAAACTCCAAAAGTCATTGGTGTAAACAGTTTTTATGCGGCATCGATTCCAGGATTTGGTATACTATAATGACTCTTGAAAATTGCCTGATGTAAACATCGTTCACTATCACTAGATTTGCTACTGCTGCTTCCCGACTGGAAGACTTTGAACAGCCTATGAAATTCTACAAAATAGACTGTTCTGACGAAGGCAAGGACACCTGCGACGAGCAAAGGATTACGGACCCACCGATGGTCGAAATATATAGACTCGGGGAGTATACCAAAGAAGTAAAGAATATAAGACTACAGCCAATGATCGACTATATCAAAAAAGTAGCTAGAATGGGTTCCATCCGGGTGGATACTGCCAAGGAACTGGATGATTTGTTGGAGAAGAATTTGTATATGGTCTTAGGGCTCTTTGAAGGGGATTCTGAACTGCAGAAAGTATACTTCAGGTACCATCTGTCATTTTAATACATTATTTGAACTAGGAAGAAAAGTCACACAAAGAAGTTTAACAATTGGCCACTAATGAAATGAATCGTCAGGTTCCCAAAAAAATATGCTTTCGAAAGATAGTTGTAAAACTAGCTGTGATATTGGATTTTTCACAACTCTGTTTTTCTATTACCCATTTGCATTGATGACGCCTACATCTTACCGTCCAAATAACTGTTTATCAGCTCGCATTTTAGCTGATATACTGTGGTCATAGCACTGTAATTCTAGGGTATCTGACAAACTGATGGATCGATATCTCTTCGTCGACACCTCGTCTCCAGAGCTGTTGGAGCTCTACCAACTGAAGAACGACATCATCATCCTGCGTATACCAGAATTGAAGAACAACCTAGAAGACAGAAAGGCCATTTACAAAGGTAGCGCTGACACCAAGCAACTAAAACATTTCATCAAGAATAATTACCACGGTTTGGTTGCCATCCGTCACAAGAATAACAAACAGCTATTCAAAGCTCCGATCATTTCGATCTACTGTCCTGAGTCTGACGATCAAGCTCTGTTGTTTTGGAGGAATCACATTTATCCGGTGGCTACTAAATTCAGAGAAACTGTAACCTTCGTTGTGAGTAATGTGACCCAAGAACTGAAAGAATATGGATATGACAGTTTGGCTGACAAAATAGCCGTGGTCGCTAGAGATGCTTTGAGGCAGAAGTATGTGATGGATGAGGAATTTAGCTATGATGTGTTCGAGACGTTTGTTACAAATTTTTTGGAGAAGAAGTTGGTACCATTTCTAAAGTCCCAGCCTATTCCAGAAAATACTGGTAAACTAGTAAAGGAAATAGTAGGTATGCTATATTCACATATCCATAGTATGCTTTATAATCTATTATATCTACTCTCCACATCACGATTTCAAAAACATAATTCAAGTGATCGAAATGATAATTTTGATGCTATGATATTTTGCTATCTTGAATTATAAAATTACGTTTTAGGTGGCTCAGGTTTAAAAATGACAACGAATAGCATAATTTTATACTATCTGCAGCAGTCGTGTTTATCAATCAGCTGCTTTGATGCTAAGACTGGTTCAATTTTTAAATATTAACGAATAGCCAGTTATATCATATAACATGGATCTCAATATGTCGTTGGCAAAAGATAACATGACATCCATACTAGAATGAGAGACAGTACCGATTTGAATTTTGTAGCTTAAGATCTGTTCCATCTTCAGGAAAAAGCTTCAGAGATTTGGTCCTAAACAGTGGAAGAGACACATTCATCGGCTTTTATGCAGCTTGGTCTCCCCAGTGTCAGAATCTTGAAGAGCAATACAACCAGTTGGCTAAGAAATTAGCAGACGAGGAAATCGACATAGTAAGGATGGACGTGAACCATAACGATGTTCCTCTGCCGTATCATGTAATTGGATATCCTACAGCTTACTTTGCTCCGAAGAACAACAAATCCCATCCTATATTATACAGGGGTGAAAAGAAATTAGAGGCGGTATTCAGGTTCGTCGCGAAACACGCTACTGAAGAGTTGAAAGGGTGGGATCGGTTCGGAAATAAGAAGAAGAAACCCACGACAGAACCACCACCACCTAAAACTGAATTATAATATGTTTGGTTATGCAATTTGAGCCTATATCGATATTCAATATGTATATTTAGCTGGCAATCTAAATTGTTGATCGCACATTGTTTTTCCTCATTGAATGTGCTTCAAATGGAATGTTATGAGCAAAATATAGTAACTAGTGAAATAATTTGGGAGCAGCATTGTATTTCTTTTTCAGATTTTCTAACTTATACATTAGATGCTTGTTGATTTGTTGGAAATATAGTTTATACATGATTCCTCCAATTTATCCCTTTCCACCTCTCATTTCATGTTCTGAAATGTTTATTTATTGCTAAGTATTAAGTCCAAGATCATTTTCTTGCTATCGACCAAGTCGACCAAAAGGAGAGGAGACGATTTATAGTTTTTGCTTATACGCCATGACACGTGTCGAATAAATAAATAGATCTAATAGTTTCAATAGCAGCTGAGTTGAATGTATCCAACAAAGCATAACTTTTTTGTAATTGTTATTATGGAGTAGAGCATTACAAAATAAAAAGGTTTGCGTACTTCAGTTTCCAAAAAACTAACTGTATTTTACGCAACATGTTTGAATGCCTCAATTTGGAATTGACAGTCGAATAATATTTTTTCAGCTAAATCGACACGAGGGTCTCAATTACATTCTATTTGCACCGACCAACGGTTTTATATTTATTGTTGTAGGAAATATTTCAGGCATGCGTATCAATTGTTTGAAATAAATTGAATATATTTTTAAAGATAATCTGAAATATATTACATTTTTAAAAATCATCAGTGTCGCGGCTATATTATTCTGTGGATGAACGTATTATTTCATTATTTAAGAATAATAGGTTATTTAGTTATTTACTTAAAAATGGAAAAGGAATACATTTATGTATACATTAGAAAGCTGGAATAAATCCGCTACCGATGGAGATCGAACCCACATCTCTAGGTTCCCAAACTATTGCCTCAATCCATTCAGCCAAAGTATTCTGTGAGCAAATACAAACAAGTGCCAATGTAAGGTAAGAAATATAAAATTCGCATTTTGAAATCCGTAAAAAATGGCCCAGTATGGGATTCGAACCCCACAACTTCCGATTGCCGGTCAGAAGCTCTGGCCAACTGAGCTAACTGGGCACCGACTCGTTGCAGTGCAAATGATGTTAAGCGGAATTCCTTTATTGCTTTCTCTGCAAGGTGGAAGCTGATACACAATGGCTTAGGGCGGGATTCGAAGGTAAGGAACCCTGGAAATCTCCAATATTTGTGATATTTTCCAAATTTGATTCCAAAAAACCCAAAATTTGATTCAAACATTAATTTATAATCTGTTACCATTGCGTGGGAAATACAGCGTCAATCTTCTTGACGCCATTTATTGATACCCAGTACATAAAGTTTAGTGATAAACTTGGCACGAGGACCGCATGACTTTGAATAAGTATTCGGTTACGAGTTGTCAAGAGCGAGAAAGTTTTGTGTTGGAAAACCTTCTGTGTCATTAATTTAACGAATAACAAACAAGCCTGAGAATTCCGAAATCCCATTATCGGACGGATTAAAGGCCAAGCTGCACTAATTCGTCTTGGCCTAAGTTTTAGCATGGTTGGCCGAGTTTAATCACGGTCGGGATAATTGCTCTGTAATTACAATATTTATTCCCCGGCTAACCCGTCCTCGACAAACAATTTCTCAACAATTCCTTAGCATCTAATTGTAATAACAACAAACAAAGCTTATCCTTTATTATATTCGAAAGGTGGACCATTTTTTTTTCGAAGCACAATATCTTAATTCCAGGACGATAGGTCATTAAAAACTTTCCATTTTCAGGCATAAGCGAGTAAAGTATCATGACCACTAAAATTCGAAATACTACGTAATGTGGTTGATTTATATCATCTATTTTTGTCTGCCTGTCTGTCCGTTTATCGGTTTGTCTGCCGATCTATCTTTAGATCTGCTTTTCTCAGATTTTGAGTTATAATTCGTAGATAATGGAGCCCACATGAAAAAGTTATCCTAACTGTGTAAAAGCAGATAATACTCTTGAAGTTTTAAGACTACCTCCAGTTCTATCTGTAAAACAGATATTCAGATGCAGCACTTCAAATATCAACAAAAATTGGCTTACGAGCACAGTTGGTGAGGATGTTGAATTGTTAGTTCTCTTCAATGGATTGAGCTCGATTATTGACAATGTATTCTTCCAAAAAAGCAGCTGAGGTGAATATTGTTTTTCTTCACACCATTCCAACCCAAAGACCTGTTGCTACCCCTCGGATTTGAATTACTTCTACAAGGATTCACCTTCTGTGGTACCACGTCTGCTCTTCTTTGGCACGGAAAAATGAACATGTTAGACGTTCTTGAGAAACATCCACAGCTGGTTAATGTAGCTACCATTCTTCTGCAGTCTGATGCCACCCTTGAAAAATTATGATCGGCTGGAAATAAGTGAGTTGTGACTATAAGGAGGAATAGACAGCAGCACACTACACGACCAGTTTACGAGATATTTGCCCAGTCAACTTCCAACGCCAAGATCCATCTGGGACATGTGCTGCCAACTGAAGATATGCAGCTTATCACACATATAGATATAGTGATAAAAATGTTGAGTGGTAAATGGTTAATCCGCGTATATAGATTGTTTATTTATTTGGAGGTGAAGATATGATTAAGAAGTGCTAAAGAACATGCCAGCTAGGGATCGATAAAAAGCCTACGGACATTGCATCCAACAAATATTCTGCTTGGTAAGCAATCTTTAAACTGCTTTCCTGTAAGTGCCGCAAACGGTGCAGGAGGGTGCACAAGCTAAAAAGCAAGCATTAAACGCCCAGCTTTTTGTAAGTTCTGTCGAAGTAATGTTGAAATGTATCGACGATTTAAATAGAGGAGTAGAGACAACAAGGAGAATATTGATGAAGCTGTACCTTTCGATGATATGATGCCTCAAGAGACCCATTATGGCCCCGCTTGGACTATCATACCCACCAAAACCAAGATCCTCCAAACGGCCCAAATTTTTAATTTTAAACTTATAAAAATAAATTACATTTTGATTTTTCCATTTTGGAAAATGAAATAAATATAAATTATATAAGTACAACCTAAGCTCTATAATGTTACGTTATGCTGTTCCTTCTACTCTCTTTTACAACTCAACAAATTGTCAAGTTCTTTTTTGGGAAATATCTTATTTGCCTGTTATTGATATGTTGTTTATAAAATAGCGAGAGAAATGTTAAGTCTGCATGCTTAGTTTTATGCTTAAACTGATGAATGAGTCCATCGCAATCTATCCCACGTGATTTTATTTGCAATATGGATAATACAGTCGAAGGCTTTGAAGTCCTGTATGTCCAAACGTTGAATCTCAGTTCTCTGCTTGAAAAATACTATTTCCCCAAGTTATAACCCAAAAACTGGAAAGAATGGTCCGAAAATATCGTGGTTTTTCCCCCACCACGCATCGAGCGCAAGTCTGTCTAATAAAATGTGGTTTTATATTGCCAATACGAATCCTAACAACGTATCAAAAATCGCGGTAATTAAATATGCCTGATTTCCAGCGGGTAATAAGTCCATTAATATTGCTGGCTTCTAAAGAGACGAAATTCTTTAGGAACTAAAGGTGGCAGCAACTTTTAATAATCCAACTTTCGCGACTTCAAAAGCAGGATTAATAGACTTAACTTTTGCTGTGGTTTGTATCGTATTGTTTAGAGTGGATGATTTATTTGTAAGTAAAAGTTTGCAGTCTGAGGATATTAATTTTGAATGGATGGAGCAAGGAGGTAAATCAGTGTTTTCATCGTTATGGAATGACTCCTGGTTAGCACATTCCACTGTGATCGTCGAAAACCCAGAAACATACGGATCTTTCGCAGCACCCCAACTGCGTTTTCCAGATCTGGCAAATCGTCATACAGCCGTGTTCGGCTTCGGAATCACCTACGTCGAGTAACGAAAATCCTTTCCGTTTGAGTTTGATGCGCTTCACATGCATCTAGGTAGGTATATCGTTCATCGATAGCATTACATTAGTTCGGAGACGCGAGCACACGGAAAAGTAGGTATTTCCAATCATTGCAGCTATCAGCGTTGGACTGTATGAGAGATCAGATGTTGCCGTGATTTAGTAGGAAATCCAACTAGTGGAGATGATTTGTTTTCAGAAGTAGTTTATCTTGTTATTTCCTTTAGATTTGCGACCGCAAAATATATCGTAACTTTCTCAAAGCACGAATATATAATATTTCAATCTATATTCACGATTTCTGGTTCTTGAACTGCTTGACGTCAGAAGACTGACTGACCGCTGTCACAGCTCGACGTTGCAATATATACAAAAATGACCATCTCGAATGTTCTATAACCAATTTCGGAAGATCTCAACGTTCTAGATGTCACTTCTGACAACTGCTCACGCGTTCTGGATGATTTACATACAGGGTGATCTTTTCCTAGCTGCTAATCTCATTGCAGTATTGAATTTGATGATGTCTTTGGATCAAATAAGTCTACTTCACTCATTTCCGTCGTTCTGTTCGCTGGAATTTTTATCATCCCAAGTAATTATGCAATTCTTGTACCCATTTTTGTGACAATTTTGGAGTGAAGTACTCTTATATTTAAAAAAATTGGTGTATTGGAGGCGGAGTAATGAGCAACATAAATAAATATAACATATCTCTATTTCGTTTTCAAGTAAGTGTGTATTCGACTGGTCGATAGTTCTTGAGCTCAGTCTAAGAAACTTTTAATAGTATAAATAGGCATGAAAGGAACATGTTCGCCAGTTCACCTGAAGACGATTGAAGATAGTATAACAATCGAAACGTTGTGGTACTCAAAAAATTTATAGACAATGGAAGTCCGAAATCACACTTTTGAAAAATCCACCTTGTCTACAAGTTTCAAGCAACTTCTATTTTGTCGCCAATTTTCTCTATAATATAATCGAATGTATCGATGCTCATTAGCACGTACTTCAAGATACCTAGATTATTTTTCTGAAGTCATTGGAAAGGTAATGGAATCCACCATAGTGACTTCGCCTTTTACTTAAAGGGTGTAGTCTTCGTTATTCTATTTTTAATAAAGTACCACTTTATTAAATTATAATTGATCAAGATATCATCTTCATCTGATGAGCCTGAAGACGATCTCATGTTTCGATGCAGTTGTGGAAGATGGGGTAGTTTGCTCAAAGCTAAGCAACTCGCTTGAAATAAATTGTAAATGACTGTTTAACAACAACAAACAAAGTATGTCCAAACATTATTAATTCTTTATTATAGTATCGATGCAAAAGTTAAGCGTGAAAGTTACGAGCAATATTAAATTCAGCTTTATTCTTGGGGAAATGGTATGATATCTCCTAAACTATCACTACTCCCACATATAGTGACCTGCCATTCTAATCACGCTGTCCATACTCCGTCAATTCAGGTAAATAGCTACTTGTGACTTCACCTTGTTTCTCTACAAGATTATTTCTCATCGACAAATATTCTATCACCCTAGTTTTCAAACTTGCATCTCTTCTGTTAGCTCAACTAGTTTTTATTAACCATTAGAAATACCTATTCCTCAATGGCAAGCGATCTTCATATCATGCGAAATGTATTATTTGCCAAAGCAACGATCATCAAGTATCATTAGATATATATTGGTGAATAGTCAACCATATCTAGCACAATAATAATTTTACGGGGTGATGGTGATCGTATCACTTCCATAATTCCAACCTCGGCTGTTGGTATCACAACTATTGCTCCTGGCCAGTAGATTTAATATATCTTTCTGTTTTCGAAACCTTTCTTGCCTCAAATATAAAATTACCCATCAATATGTCAA
Organism: Bruchidius siliquastri; assembly: GCA_949316355.1. Taxonomy (NCBI): domain Eukaryota; kingdom Metazoa; phylum Arthropoda; class Insecta; order Coleoptera; family Chrysomelidae; genus Bruchidius; species Bruchidius siliquastri. Next base: position 35,090,352 of record OX438533.1, on the reverse strand, counting down.
AAAATTACATATAATTGACAGATTATATTGAGGTTAACGGTATGCCAGTCGTTTGCGGAGTAAATGGTGAGCTGCCACCTTCGGTGTATCGCACCATGAATGGATAGTTGCTGACATTCGCTGGGCAGTTGGCGTTCGCTGCTTCTCGTCGAGGGATATAAATGCAAAGTAAGATGGAGCACGGGCATCAATCAAATAAAAAAGGTTCTCGAGTGCAGAATTCCGTTGTTAGAAAAGAAGGATTTTTTGTTTACTTAGCGATGATAGCACGAGACTGAGGTTTTCGAATGTACAAGGCCATCATGAAGTAAAGGATACGTTCAGCTTCAATAACATTGCTTTGGACTTTGGTTGTGTTGAGAATTTGAATTTTACAGAGTCTCTTGTTCCGGTAGTGCAGCGACCCCATCGAGCGACGCTTCCTCTTACCAATGTGGCCGGTGTTGATGACTCACGCTACTAGACTGATGTGTATGTGCTCTACTTTGTTTTAAATGCAGTCTATCGCTGTCATTGAGGGGCATATTGGTTTGATATCCACGTTTTGCTTTGCTGGTTCCATCGCTATCAACAACAACAGATATTATATTGGTTGTGTATGTATGGGGCTGTTGAAGTATCAGTTAATCACCAAATGTGAAGGGGGTATTATTTGTTTTGCTTATTTTCGATAACATGGAGAAGGGGGGTTATGAAAGTAGATTTTACGTCGATAATATTCATTTATTTACTTTTATTTTTTATTTGAAAACGTAGTAGAATATGATTTGAAAACATATGGCGACCCTATCAGACTAAGCTCAAAAATATGTTCAGGGATTTCCCAAAAATTTAATTTTACTTACTCGCTCTCAATGAACCGCTTTTACAAAATTATAGCAATGTTTACGCAAGCACAGGATTGGGCAGGGGGGGGGTAAGAGCTTGGCTTACTTTCGTCAACAATGTGAAGGAGCTACTTCACCAATTATTGACTTAACGTTTTATTTGCTAGAATGTTTCGAATATCATGCCAAAATGAAATTGAGTGGAGTTCTGAAGATGTTTGCTTTCCTCTTCCTTTTTTGAGTGTGACTTCAAATGATAAGTCACTCAAGTGATGTACGAAAACGGAATTTTGAATTTAAAAAAATAATGACCTCTATAAAGAAACAATGACAACCCCTAAAAATAATCGTAAAATATGGCGGCATTTGACATACTATCACTCCATATCATATCCCCATCTAAATTTCATCAAAATCGATGCAGCGCTAGCTGAGATTGAAACTCTTCCATCATTCAGATAAGAAAGATAAAAAACATTATTCAAAATTTCCATGAGCACAATACTTCTTTACTGACTTATGCTTAGGAAGTAAATACGTAACTAGTATTTCTATGTTCGCCTGTGAGCTCATTCCTCTAGTCTGTCTAGGATTAATACAACCTTGGCGCAACCGCATGGTTCCAATTAAAGCCAAGCTCTCTAATTACACTACCCCACAATCCTCCTTTGCCTCTTGGTCTCATATCCTCACCGTCGCATCGGAGGCTTTACCCCACATACCGAACGGTGCAGAAACAGGTCATGCTGACGGCGACATTTTACAGATTGCTATCCAGTTGAAATGGCACGAAAACACAGGTAGAGATAGGTTTTAGCTAGGCAGATAGCCAGATGCAGATAAAAATATGGTGTAATTAACACACAGTTTTACAAACAAAATCCTTTTTCTTCTTCTGACGCGTTTCGAGTTATATTTAAATCATCGTCGGACGGTCAGATTTGACTGTTAACAAAGGCTACCCAGATTACCTGACAACTAACCAACTAGAACCTATCATGGATACAAAACTAGAACTTTCAAATCCAGCATACTATTAATCCTGTCTAGCTATTTTTCTAATAAATCATTTTTACCTTTCTTGTGTCTGTTTTAAGCGAAACCCCTAAACAACCTTAATCATCACCTTCAAAAAGTCCTTAAGATATTTCATGTGATAAAATATTTCATTACTCAAGATACCTTGAATTCATGTAAGTAAATGATCTTTTAAACTCAATTTGCATCGATACAATAACTATAAGTTTCCATCTATTTGCAGTCTGGGTTAAGTTACACTTGAAATATCTTAAGTTATAGAATGCATTAAGAATAATGAAATAGCTTAAGAAATAACATATCTTAAAACGTGGAATATCTTAAGAAATAAAATAGTTTATCACATGAAAATAAATTATTAAATTAAATATAGGGTCAACCCACTTGGCGCTATTTTTTCAAGACTAAGCATGACATTTTGTAATTATTTACTATCAAAACTCAGGTAAACATCGCAACCATGCAAGCACTGTATTATTATGTACATACTGGCGTTCATTACCGTCAGTATCGCTGCAACGACAGAGTGAGGACGTTGTTACACGAGTTACATACTTGTAAGCGAGTTTTTATATCAATATGTAAACTACTCTGCTGCAACTGGATCGATATCTCAAACGATATCAGAATTTTATAGATGATAGAAAAAAAAAATTGAGATCTCTCCCTCACCATCCCCCATAACCAACCCTAATTGATGCCCCTATTTTTTTATGACAATGATCAGAGGCAGCAGGAATGTCCAAAAACGAATTTTGAGTGTTCCTCTATTTTTTTACCGATTTTCAAAAACTATAAAGCCTTTTTGTCTTTGTTGTACTAGTAACATAATGTCAAAGATTCATCAAAATTAAAAAAGTACTTTCCGAGTTATATAGAGTTCATGGATAACCGCACATATTACAGACAAACAGACAGACAGACCGATGGAAATTAGTGACTTGGTTTTTCGTGATTGTATTATGAAACAGCAATAAAACACAATCTCCTGAATTCGAATTTTTTCGGAGTACCATTAATAGGTGTGAGAAGTAAAAAAACATTATTTTATCACATAGAAAAGTAAGACGTTCTTAATATTAACTCTAGTTTCACAAACATCTACCAATAAAATATTTGTTATCAATATTTATAATAAAGTAGATATCTCAAGATCAAGCAACCCAAAAGTGTTTACTGAGTGCCGTTTTGGGCGTTTCCCCTTTAGTGCTATAACTTTCTGTTCTTTGATTCGACAATTGATATGACGATGATGAAGATATTTCACCATAGCAGAGTGTGAAAACTGCATACCAGTTGAGTTCCTTGAACCCTATGATGTCGGTACTTCTAAAGCAAGCCGTTTCGACCAGTTGTACGATTAAGAAAAAGTATCGTAGGAAGCGACCGCCAGCGAATGTCCTTGTTCCTTTTGGATTGGTTGTGCCTTTTATCCTCCAGCGGTCGGGGGAAGGGCGGAGGAAAAATAATATTTGACAGACCAGTGGAGGAACTTCTATTCATTTCGTTATCTTTGACCATACAGACCTTCTCCAAATGTGGTTGGATGCCCTTTGCATCTCTGATCTCCCTCTTGCCGGTAAGCTAATGAGTCACCGTTACTGTATTGTGCTAAATTGAATATATTGCCAGCGACACGTATTGTTCACTGATCGAATTGTCTCGTATTGAATCGGACGCGAGTGTGCAGTTCACATCGAATGCTATTAATTAAAAACTAATGGCAAACAAGCTGTGGACTGGCTGGCGGCTATGCAAAAACAAACACTTTTAGATCAGTCACGTAACAGACAAATCTATTGTATCCGGGATGAAACATGATTTTTTCATTTAAAATGAAATAGTTTTTACGGCTGGTGGCCCTATATTCTATATAAATCTTCGATATATTTGTTACTTCCATGCTGTCATTCGTTTCACCTGTCAAGCTGGATCCTTCTAACGTTTTCATCCTCAACACCCTACGAGGGTCACGTTGAAAGTCTTTAGATATTCCTAATCTATACAAGTTTAAACAAGTTTGAGCACGCATCTATTTTGTCTAAAGTTTTAAGTGCTTACACGCAAAGGCAGCGTTTGAATCGTTCAGTTGTTGCCTTGCCACGGTCTCGAATGTATCAAAGTGTTGGCCGAATTTTAACGTGAAAATGTAACCGGGTATTTTCGAGCCATGATTTTGTATGTCAAAATGGGACTGAAACAAGAGGAATGCCATGAAAGCTTAGTGAGTCGCTTCCTTCCCTTCTAGGGCTACAGTTTTTAATTGGTTTGCTGAGTTTGAAAGGGGCCGGGTCACACTCGATGATGAACCTCGCACAGGTTGACCGCCCACTGCTGTACTCCGGAAAATGTAGAAGCTGTGCAAAATATGGTGAAAAAGATCGACATATAACCTACACCGATTGATGCTTCTCTTGAGATTGGATCGGCAGCGGTCCGAACAATCATTCATGATCACCTTCGCCTAAGGAAGCGGCGTTTCAGTGGGTGGCACATTTGCTGACCAGTGAGCAAAAAGCAACAAGAGTTGATTGATGGCCACCATAAAATCACTTTTAATACCGTAACCGGAGACAAAACATGGTTATATCATTATGACCCAGAAACTTAAGAGCAGTCATTAGTTTGGTGCTTTGAAAGTGAGCAGCCTCCAACGAAAATTCGTCGTTCCAAGAGTATTGGAAAGAAAATGGTCGCATCTATTTTTTCTAAAAGTGGATACATCACGTCGGTAGCCTTGGAAGATCAAAGGACAGTTACTTCTGCATGGTATATAACCAAATGTGTTCCTATAGTCTTCCAAGAATTATGCAAGAGCCGTCCAAAGACGAGGCAATCGCTGCATTTTAGGAGGAAATTAGCAACCTTTCAAAAGAACGTTGGTCACAAAAATTTGACAAGTGGTTTCACCCAATGCGTAAATGTATTGAGGTAGGGCGAGAATATGTTGAAAAAACAGACTAATGTTTTTTAAAAAATTATCTTAGGACCAGCGTACTTCCAGCGTTTTTCTTTCAAAATAACTCCCAATCATCTTTACTAGGTAGGTCGAAGTGTTCAATTATCGAAGGCATTTATAACTTCAAGAGCCACCTTTCTAGCCACATCTTATCAATATAAATACCACTACTTCTGCTATTTTTTTCACTGCATCAATCGCGTCAATAGCGGTTTTGCTCCTCTTGAACTAATACTGCCCTGAAGAGAGCACATTTTTGCGTCAACACAACCTCAGTTTTGATTTTTTTCATTTACTCATCAACACTTATCACCAAGCGTCGCGCACTGTGGCGCTGCCCATTGACATCTCAGCAAGTCAAAATCCTAACACTTGGACTGCCTAATAGCGATGACAAATACTCCTTGTTGCTATCACACCCTTGACTGGCATACCTATACAGCACTCAATTGCTCTCTATAGTTAGGCCGCCAGGCTATATGAAAATCTAGGCTAAAGACGAAACATGCATCTCTCTAACAGTTCTTATGTAAAGGTGGAGTGTATACACGTAATAATACTTATGTTTAAGCATGTCATACTACATAATTGATGTCACACCGTTGGTGAAGACCTATCACAAGGTCTCACGGTTTGCGAGATTTTAGTGCTTAATCTACTTTTTACACGATATATTGGGCTGATTAAGTATGTATGTTTGGATGGACATACCTTGACCTTTTCAACGGATAAAATATATCTGACTTTGTGTTCCAATGATAAATTTCGCAACGATAACCGGTCTATTAATGGAGAGAGCAGCTGTAACAAACGACGTACATGCTCCCGCCTAGCACAACGATATATCATCGTGGAATCGCTCGAATTTGTTATTGTTTCGTGTCGTTCGTAGGGTGGTGGTTGTTGCTCTTAGGCGAATGAATTGGAAAACCTATTTGGTCGATTGAAATTCAGAATATTATACGTGAATTTGAGTACTGACTTTATCAAATCGCTCATATTAGTTTTGATTGTACCGCATTTAAGTTCATGATTTCGATATGTAGTTTTATCGTTCATGAGTCATTCCATTATGAGATTGATAATGGTTCCAATCAGACTAAGCTCCAATTTCTATCGAAAGCACATGTGGAAGATATTTTGAGGCGTGAGAATTTGGTGTGGACGGTGCATAATACATACATTTTTCATCTATAAGCTATACATGTTCTTCTGGAACTTCCAGTATGTGGAGTGAGTTTTTGGTATTGTAGCAGTGCACAGTGCAGTGAGCTAAAATTGAAAACTTGTGGAGGAAAAATGGTAGAATCTGTTCCTATAAAGTACAGTTATAGTTTCTGGGTTCGCTGAATTTCAGAAATGACGTCAAAGTGGCGGAAGGTTTTTTGAAAAAATTGGTTGACGGACTAAAATTAAAAGAAAGGGGATTTTCATGGTCGAAGGTTTTAAAAATTTTATCGAAAATGTGATATTTAAAATAGCACACGCAAAATGGATGGTTATTTGTACAAATTGGATTGACAGACTTGAATTCCTTTCATAGGTATAGCGATGTAAGAAGAAAAGACAAATACATGTTGGTATGAGTAATACGCTTTGGGCGAAGAGGGCTGGTATATGTTGTCAATTCCCGTAGATCTTCAGAAGTGATTTTACCACTTTCTTAATAAATTAATCATTTCAATTAAAAAATTGGGTTAACCTTGATTGAATTCACACTACGGTAGCTGTCCTCCAACTCTATTATCTTATCTTGTTGATCAGCCTATATCTCCACGTAGTGTGAAGCGTTTGCTTACACAGCCCCAAAACTCCGAAATTCTCCAATTTTCAGAGTACTTTATACTGTTTTGCTTACAGAGTGTCCTTTTCACCAAACCGCTACAAAGTAATCAAATTCTCTCTTCTCGTACTACAACTAATTACCTGATTCTACATCCACTAGACCCAGTTTTCTATGCTAAGGTAAATATTAACTTGCAGTTCCTCTACGCAATGCCAGCACGAACTAGAATTCCTACCGCTAAAGTTGCTGTAAAGAAACAGTGTTGTCAAATAGGTAATGTTGCAGGTTGGTTGTGTGACGTTGATTGATCGGACGGATAAATCAAATCAAAATAAGCTTCAATGGATTTATCAATAAACAAAAGCGTCCTTATAGCTTCAGTAAGGACACTTCCATCAATATTGATGTAGTGTCAGGAAGTTTAGATTTTGTAATAATTAAATCATATGTTATGAAGAATCTACAGTTTATTTTAACTTGTTGTTGTTTCCTGGATACAAAATGGGAGCTCTCGAATCCTGCCGAATATTTATCCTGCCAATATATTTTTCTATTAAATCGTTTTTTTTCTGTTTGTCTTAGGAGAAATATATTTTTCACGACTGCATTTGCACTAGAGTTAAGGGAAAGCCCTAAAAAACCTTAACCATCGCAATCAAAATGAAGATATTTTCATGTGACCTACTTATATGTTCTCTGTATCTTGTTGTAGACGCTCTAGCTGTTTGACCTATTTAGATAGCATTACAGAAGGCACATGGAGTCTTATAAATACCTAACTTACACATATCGCTTAAATACACAATCATTTTATCTGCATGATGAAGAGTTTTACCAAGTAAACGCATCAAAACAATTATTTAAATGGAAATAATTTGAACAAAATAATGTTTAAGTGTATGCTCTCCACTATGCATCAGACCTGCTATGAACATGCATGTTACGTCTTTAGCCTAGACTCGTCAGTATAGCCTGGCGGTCTAACTGTAGATAGCATACACTTAATATCAGTTGTCAGCTTCTGATGTGTATAACGGTACATCTTAGAAGTGTTTACGAAGAACAAGGGATGTCGCTTTAAATAAGTTCACCCTTGTTGACAGATGTTGTAAGGGACATCTGTTGCCGCTTTAAGGCAGTCCAGGTGTTAGGATCTTTGGCTTCGTAAGTTGTGAATGGGCGTCCCCATAGAGGGCGACAGCTAGTTGAGTTGAAAATACAGTTTGTTTATAACAGATGACTTAAATCAAAGAAATCAAAGATTTCAACCAGAAAACATTCGGAATCAAATATCAATACGAAAAATCTTATCTATTTCAATAAATGTATATTTTCAAAATACATACAAAGAATGAATGTGGCAACTATGTAACGGTATGGAGCTTACAAAGTACAGCGCTTCACTCAGCCAGCCGAACTCAAAGGGAAATTGAAATATCCTACACATCTTTATTCGAAGCTCTCTTGCAGACAAGCTGCTACTTGTATATAGTTACACGGTAAACACCTGTTGAAACTAGTGTGAGAACGCGACATGTTCCATACATGCAAGATATCATATAGCGAAATGTTTATTTACAAGTTTGCTATAATACCCGAATGTTACACGGGAGAAGCACTAACTTGAATGAATTGCTCTCCGAAATGCGAAATTAGACGAGCTGGCTTATATGCACTATTCGTATACTGTCTGATCGGTACCTACGTTTTGGTTCGCACTGATTGGAACAAGCAGCGTCAGCTTGCTCTGGCACGGTTGGTCTTTGATGATGACGTGTACCGCTGGAATTTTGTGTCCTGTTGAAAGCTGATTCTAATCGGTTCAAATGTGATTTATTGATTCTCATTATTGGCTGCCATATTGGTTTGAACCCAATTATGGTTTAGCTACGATCTATTTAATCTTTATCAAGTAAATGATGATGTATTAGTGCATGTGTACGTAGTTTCAACCGGAAAAGGATTTATTATAATTTTACCAAAAAAACTATATCATCTTATATTCTAAGTGCTTGATAATAATCTTGAAATAGTGAACAGAAATCACAAGAAATTAAAAATTCATAATAGTCTTTTGGTTAGGCTACACATTTAGATTGATCTCTGAATAAGCTATATATTCCTGCTACGTCTACGTACGAAAAAGATTCACGTAATAAATATTGATTGTGGAGGAAATACTTTAAAAATCATCATGTTTCTTCAGCCCTCGTATTTGAAACTTTTCGACAAGGTAAAGCGTGCTGCCTAGATTTTTGGTTCAATCGCCACCGACGTTAAATTCTTCTGACTTTCCGAATTATAAATTCACCATTTATAAGACTGTAAATTGTTGACCTCACTTTAGCGTCAAACAATAGCTAGTTCAGTCGTAAGATAACAGCTCAAAATTCTGAAAGCAACTACTTGAATTAAATTGGTAAAGTCTTCATGTAGCTTTTACCTATCACCTAGAAGTATTTCCCCTACTTGTTGGGACATTGAATTAGCGGGATTAGAAAAGTTTGAAACTGGCGACGGTCGAGCTTTCGCGGTAACTGGAAGCAAGGCAGTCCGGAACTCAAAATACGATTCAAAGGAAAGTCTTCGTCGTTTTGATCCTTCTTTTTATACCATTACACATGTGTGGAGTTCAGAAAAAAATATTCGTTGATGGGAAATACATACAAAGTAATGTCTTGAACAACGTTGGAACAAAGGGTCTTTGTGCAAGTTGACCTTCCAACTGTTTTGATAAGAGGTTTGACTTTCGACAATATAGATCTCCTTTTCTAGTAAAAAAAAATGATATCAATTAGGTTGACGCTGCACGTCGCTACGTAATGTTATCAGCTTAGAAATGCGGATTTGATTAGTTTGCTGTACTTCTGTTTCATCAGCTTTTAATACTACAGATTAAAAATAGCGTCAAGTAGATCGACTCTGGATTTCACGTGCACTGATATCAGTTTACGAAATATTATTGTCGAATTTCAAAACTGTTAATTCCGTTGAAGTAATTTTTCGAAATCTAGGAAATTTGGGGATTTTTTTAATTCATAAAACAAAAAAGTCATTCCAATATAAATTCCAATATTTTTTTATTGAAAAGTCCAACAGTATCAAGAAAGTACTAAACGATTGCGTGGGAAGTACATCTTCAGACTACTTGACGCAAAAAATGGAGATTTAGAGAGACGTTTCCAAGAAACTAGTAACTGTATCTCTTGCTATGATTTATTATTCTATTTACATTATCAAAAAAAACTATATACAAAGCAAATATCACTGTTATTCAACCTTATATCTTTACAAACATTATTTCCATCTAACTTTTACTCCCAGCATATGTAGGTATATCACAATACTTTGTCGTTCGTTTTCTTGGAAAACGATTGGATCTATTTGACGAAATATTTCTTTGAAAGCAAAAGGGAGATAGAGGCCCATTGTATGACCGAAAAAGACAGATGCTTTATTTCCCCAGACACAGCCAATACTCCCAAACATTTGCGACGGTATTTTCGTCTCAAACGACATGACATATATTATCGAGTTCTTTTTCTTTACTGGGTCATAGAAGATGGCAAGGTTGCCGTTCATTTGGAATGGGAAATTGGAGTCAAGTAGATTTGCTCGGTACTAGTGGGAAGTAAAACTTGAAGTACTTTTTGGATTTTGATGAATCTTTGACACTACGTTACTAGTACGACAAAGACTGAAGTTTTTGAAAATCGGTAAAAAATAAAAGAACGCTCAAAGTGTCCTAGTAGACAAGAAACACTACCAAAATTGGTTCAGTTCAGTTCAGGTTGAAAAAAAGCCCAAACTTCATTTTTGGACATTTTCGACGTCTATGATAATTTCTTAAAATATGTTTTGGGGGTTAAAAATTGGGATGGGGTGGGGGGTGGATCTCAAAGAAATAGGTGATTGTAGAAGACGTTCTAACATCTATAATATTTTGATCCGATAGTACTCCGTACTATGTGAGATAACCATCTAGTATCCAGTGGCAGCAGAGTAATATTGAAGGTAAATAGGGATATAAATCGCGCGCTGTATTGGCCAATATACTTAGGCCAAGGCCAAATAGTTGCACACGCATTGAAAACTTGATGAATATAGTATAGATAGAGATAGATGCTCCCAGCTTTTGCCAGGTTAACACGTTTGCTTCAATACCCTGTCCTGCACTATATTTCACCTGCAGTGTTATTACTTTACTGAGTATTCATTAGTTAATAATAATTGATAATTACTTTTTTCAACGTCAATCCATCTCCATGATTTTGAATTTGATACGCATTGCATTTCGAGTTCAGATGCACGAAGTCGAATGTAAAATACCTCCGGCATTTCCCCAAATCTTTTTCTGGGTCTTGGCAACTATGTAACCTCACAATGAGACGATGATCTGTGCTTAGCCAGACTTCTTTATTCCAGCAATACTTTGGCGTTGTTGCATAGCCGTTAGCTTGATTTATGGAATTGTAAAGTTATGCCTGGGGCTGTGGCCTAACAGTGAGCTGTGGGTGTATTTTTCCTAACACAAGATAAAATATTTCCTTACAGAAATGGGAAGTGGCTACTGAATTTATTTCCATGGAGAAAACGTTATTCAATGTGCTGTTAGGAATTATGCATTTATGTGTAGTTCTGGAATGCAAAGGATGGTATTCTTAGAGGAATTTCACGGCGTTTTGGTAGCTTCAGAATCAAAAACAGATTTCACGTTTTTGAACCCTTTGAGAGTGGAATTATGATCTCTGGTAATATTTTTTACTCATTAAAACTAAAATTTTTGATCATATAGAAAACATCCAACCCAAAACAGATATACGCTTCATAAGAGAGAGAAATGAATAGAGCTAGTTACAGAAGTTATATCAGTTCTTGAAAAACGAAAAAAACGTTTCCTGGAATTCTATGATCAGCCACCATTCGATCGAGTACGCGGATTCGGCTCACAATCCCCGAAATAAACGAGAAGTGGCAGTGTAAGGAGGGGAGCAGGCGGAACGGAGAGGAGAGGGAGGGTTGTCTATAGCGACACCCCACGTGAAGGGTGGCTAGCGGTATATCAGCTTGCGCGGGGTGGATTCGCTACACGTGTTCGGCTGCGCCACGTTAAATTGAGTTGTTACGCGGTCTCAGAGTTTGAAGTTCAGATTGACGGGGTGGGTTTTCATCCATCTGCCAGTGGTAGGGAAGTTATTATTTAGTCGAGGAAAGCAATGCAGGCATCAGTAAGTGGAAAACTCATATGGTTATATCCAGCAGATCTTCTTCGCCCGAAGTGTGTGGCTCTCCGATAATTCGATGCACTATCATAGCCAAGGACTGTGACGCCAAGGGCAACTTCACGTAATTATCTACTGAAATTGTTTCCACCCTCTCAGAAAGACCTTCTCCCCCCTCCCCCAAAAAAACTGAGGACCAAAAGGGAACTCTGCACTGCCTATCCTATAAGATAAAAAATACAGCTCTGCGTTTCCAAGTTAGCATCAAACCATAAGGACACCTGGGAAGAACTGGTCCATCTGTGGGTTTGGAGAACATTGATTATATTTTTCCATGTAGCATACTCAATCAAACTGGGTCAGTAAAGATACTCATTAATCTGTAGTTTCAGATTCCGTCGTCTCAGACGTTGATAAGAAGGGCCAACCTTTGTTAGAAAACGACATCTAACGAAAAAGAATTTACATTTTTGTCCTGGAAGACATGATAACCTATATTATTGCTCCTACGAATTTAATTTCAACTTGGCATCAATATCCTTCACAGGGTATGCTTCCTGCAAATAATGACCGACCCATCATCGAAAATAAGCTCCCAATAGCTAACGCCAACGCAGAGTCCAAGCCGTCGTAAATGACATATCAGTTAATGCAGTTGGCAGGCTGCCCAGGCGCGAACATCACTAGCACATCTCCCCCCATCGGCAACGGTTCCACCCCCCAATTGTATATCGCCAACTGTGCGAAACCATTACCGCTGAAACCCGTGAAACGCGTTCTAGCTGAACTTGTCAGATTTTCAATGCCCCAGGGATCTCCAGTGGTAGCGAATAGCTATAAATAAAATGGATTGTAACACTTACTTGCTTACTTGCTAATTCACAATATGGAGATCGTATTAGCAAGTAGCTGGATGCATCTAACATTATAGATGCGCAGAGTGTCTAGATAGCTTAGAGGCAGAGGGCCTAACGGGAAGTCCTGCAATAGGCCAAGTCGATGAAACTGAGGAGTTTTCTTAAATGAAATTTAAAGCCGATTTGTATGTCCCAGATTTTATTCTGCTCTACCATGCACTCTAAAAACATAGCAACCACTGGAGGTTATCTATAAGATAAATGTGCCAGTGAGATCATCCAGACACTTTGAGATGAATCAAAATATGCTTCACAAAACGTATCTCCTGTTGGAGATGGTCTTCATCCATGGGAGTGAAGATGATGAATATTCATAAGACGCTGGTCATGGTGATGTTTCAAAAATGGTTGTCATGGATGTGCCTTCCCAAAAAAATCATACCAGAGGTCAAAGCGGTAGGAATTGAGGTGGTTCAAAAAGGCATTTTTCAATGTGAGATACACACATTTTGTTATATTTATGTTAAATTCAATAATAGATACTGAATATATGTGAATTATTCATAAGCTACCAAGCAAGTGCATGAATAAGACGACGATGACGTTGACAGACAGAGGACAGGTGCCTGCCTTTTCACAGACGGAATGGTAAGAGTGTCGTAAATACAAAAGTCTCATACAACGCACACAGAACTGAAATGCTCGTCCTATTTGCAAACGATTGACCGACAAACAATTTGAATAGCATTTTGCTGGCACCGATGTACCTTAAGTCGTTGGAGATAGTATCGCCATGTAACATGTAAGACTTCAGTCATCTGGGAAGCTGTAGTTTGGATATCTTCAACTGGAGAAACATTCTTTCTTGACAGAAATTTATAGTAACTTACATCATTCAAGCCCTTTTTGCCCGAACTCGAAATATTTTCAAGGCATGCGTGAAACCTGTCCCATTCGTATATTCAGAACAAAGCAACAACGTTAAAAGGAAGCAAAAGGCTTTTACGCATCAAACCCTAACTCGATTCAGCTTCGCGACATTATGCTCCCCAACCTCTTCCAATTATTCCTGTTATTCATCCCATCCCCTCATATCACGTATTCATAACTTGGTTTATCGAACTCATGCATTCAATATTTATTATTCACCCTAAGAAACTTCGGGAAGTTTCATGGAGAGCAAGAGAGGGGAGGGGGGCAAGCTATGCAGAGAACCATATTTTGTAGGTATCTTAGTTTGTTTACCTGTTGTATTTGTTAGTCTGAGACTTTTGTTTATATTTGATGGGGTTAAGTGATTATTTTATTCTAAAACCTAGTCTGGATTCGTTAGTATATTTTGGCGGTCGGGCAGTATATAGCATTTTAACCCAGGTAAGGGTGTGATAGTAACATTTACAACTGACAACATTTATTCCAATTGAATTCCAGGTTGAGATTTTTTGACTTCTCAGTCATGCAATATTACCTAGAAACCAGATCCAGTAACACAAATAATCTGATTGTGCAGAAAAATGACAATTGCTTTAGAATTGTGTATATTGAAAAATAAGTTTCACAAATAAAAGTCACTTTTTGTGTGACGCATTTCGGTCTATATCTAAGTCATATATATTCCATTCCATTACTGCATGGCAATGAAAAGAGACACTTTGTACAGTTATCTTTTCAGTCCACGCTGATTCAGCTCGTTTACAGCATCTGTTCTCGTAAATGCGGTATAAATTATCTGTTTGGCGACTTAAAAATTACGGTGATCGTAAAGCAACGCGACTCATAGAACTTACAAAGTTACTGCAGCGCTCTATAAAAGTAGGAAAGTTGCGCTGTAACTTTGTAAGAAAACGAGGGCGTAGATGCTTTATTAGTATCGATCTACCATCAGAGTCGTCCTAATTTTTATGGAACATTCCACAGATTGTGGCGTTGAACTGACAAAAATTATTCATATTTCCGTCTGGTCAGTTGGAAACGCAAATTGATAATACCGGGAAATAAAAAAAAATAAATAATATAATTAATATTCAATCATATAGAAAAACTCAAACTCCATCGGATAGACTACAAAAAAATAATTAAAAAAAATTGGTACGTAAGTAACAAAGATTTTAAAGTTGATCTTCAGTAATTGAAATACTGATGATGATAATGCTTCCATTCTAAAGTCTATCATAGACTTTTTAATAGAATTTCCCAAGAATACAAAATACTCTATCATGAAAGGAGACTGCATTATCAATTTCGCAATCTAAAATGAGTTGCACTATCTTTCCATACTGTTCGTTGTAATATTTTCGTAATAGTACTTGTTTTGTTGAATATTTTCTAGATCTGGTAATTTTTCTGGTTTTAGTAATAGTCAAAAAGACTGAAGAGAACTGAACCGCCTCCAAAATTTCATCTCAGAACACACCAGAATCATAAAAAAATGTATTCTCCAAGTCATCAATATGATCATTGTCTCTGTCTTCAGTCATACTATCTTGACCCTTCGCTTTGTCCGATTGTTGAGTCTTGAAAGCTCATCTAAAGCTGCCATACGTACCAGCACACCTTCATCTGCCATGCTGAAGTTAAGGAGCTTAATGTCTTTTTATATTTTTTCCGATGAATGTAATGCAGTAAAAGTAACTGATAAAAGTCTTGGGCCGTTTCACACAGCAGTGAATTTCCAGTGTTTTTATACTCAATTAAATGAGATCTCGGTATAATCAATCCCGCGATTGCATTCCTTGCTGGTATGTACAAGATTGTGTAAGTAATTTCGGTGTCGAAGCGAGAGCCGAAGACCCACAATCCCTGCCAATTGTTGCTCCTATTTTGAAACACCACCTGACTATAGATACGCGATATCTCTTTCGGCGACACTGCACAAATTCGTAGGCTATAAGGCGTGTCTCGCTCCAGAAGCGCTGTGAGAGAATAATTTCCAAACCCTTGAAAAGCTGTATTTTTAAACCATCGGAGAATGTACTGCTATTAAAAAAAATACTTTCGGAAAAGGTTCGCTGGAAGTATGGGGCACTTCACCTAATGAGGATGCCACCCATTGGGCCCCATTAGTGCTCACTGTACTAATTACCCTTGATGTTATTAAGAGAATATAGAATATAGATGAGCCTTTTTTGATGTTCCAGACTGTGAAGATCCTTTGTAAGTTCAAGGGCGTCCAACAGGCGTAGTTCTCTGTCCTGTTTTGATTCTATCATATTGAGTTTTAGTGAAAACTGAAAATCTACTGAATATGTTCACACTGTCGGTTGAGGTGTTAGTAACGTTCCATCATATTTGATTAATAATTTCCTGCGAACAGGCAAGCGCCAAAAATTAATGGAAGCTAGCCTTTTAAATGTGCATTAATAACGTTGGAGTATAACAGGCAAATTAGAAAGGGTTGTTAGGGAGATTGGAAAAACCTGTTTTGAACGACAGGTATATGAGTCGAATTCAGGGACTATTTTTATATAGGAATCCTGAGTGAAAATGGATCATTTATTTTTGTATCGGAATATCGTGTGTGAATGCATTATGTCTAAAGAATAAGTACAGATCAACCCTGTTTTTTGATATTCAAGAATATGGAGGTGCTTTGCAAGATCAGGTGCATCCACCAGATGCACTGCTCGTATATGGATTGTGTTCAGAAGCTTCATTACTCCAACGATGGTCTGATCTGAGTCTTGGTTCCGGTGAATACAAGCTTCTGATGCGGAAGAGAACCCTCAGCTTCTGCGATGCCAATCTAGCAACGCCTGCAACAACACTGTGCCAGGACATGTTATTGTCACTTAAGTCTGAGAATTTCTCCGTCTGCACGGCTGGCAGGCCAGCTTGATCTTTGTGAGGGTTGTTGTCCAAATTTTCTGCGCGTTAAACTGCTGAACTCCATTTATAGATCCCCATTCCACAATTATCTCAATTTACTAGTTAATCTGAACAATATGCTGCTCTTGTGATGTTAGTGGTTTGCTCGGGTTCCATAGAGAAAATAAAAGTGCTGTCATTTACGAAGATGTAGATAGGATTAGATGTTATATCCAACAGTTCGTTGATGTACAGCAAGAAGAATGTTATAGTAATGACAGATCCCTGTATGCTATCCAGACCCCAGGCCGGTCGAATTAAAGGCGAGCCGAAGAGGCAAAATCTGTAATCCAGGACCACCCGAAGAGCAAAATAAAAGCAAATCCCACTGAAAAGCTGACAAAGAACTGACAAGTCATAGTGATATCTTTTTTTGATAGATCCAATCTATCGTCTAGGTGTTGTGTGGTAGAATTTATTTTGAATTTAAGACTTGCCTCCTGTAATTGATTACAAATAAAAGCCTTTCATTATTATTACTATTATTATTTACCCTTAAAAAGCACTCTCTAAGTCTTTATTCGTGCCCGATGCTATAGGTTATTATAAATAATCAATTCGTCTGTCTGTCAGTGTCGAAGTGCCAAATTGACGCATTACGCAACGCGCTGCGTTTATTAAAGCCCAAAGCTTTATTTCAATAGTAAGTCCAGCAATGTAATAACCCACCCCCGAATTCCAATTCGCAGCGTCCAACATTGTCGGAGCGATCTACATCCAGGAACATTTCCGGTAAGACATCAGGTAATTTCCAGTAATTTCCCAGCTGTGGGCGGGCACCTAATTTCGCGCATAAATTTCCCGACGAGCCGAGTCGCCGCCGTACCCAGGTTAATCGAAATACGCCCCTGGAATATGGAATGTGATGGCCCTACAACTGGATTTGTAATGGCCAGTTTGTTTTTTGCTGACAGAGCACTGCTAGACGGTTAATGGTAGTTTATTTCTGATTTTGGAGTCTGGATTTACGCAGCTAGCGAGGAAAAACCTGTTCGAAGAAATGTTGACCAGAGAGGGGTGAGTTGGGTCCAGACCGGAAACACAGCGTTATCGAATTACTCAGGAAAGTGTTGGTCCTTCTTGAAGGAAACCATTTCGGATTTGCACCTTCCTGGAAAATAGTATTTTTGCCGAGAACGAGACGTCGCACTGCAAATTTGAGTCAACCATTGAGTTCAGTAGAGAATGTTTCCCCGGAAAGTGGTGTTTTCGCTACGAAATGGGAGGTCAGGGATCGAAAATCGCAAAAAAGGTGTGGAAAGTTTACGGAAAACAAGGTCTGTGCTGTATATCAGTTCACCCTTGTTATCTTAGGGGTACCTGTCACCGCTAAAAGGTAGTCCAAGTTGTTAGGACTTCGTGAAGATGTCAATGTGCACCGCCACTCTGCGCGACACTTGGTAGATAATTGCGATTTTAAGATTCAAACATATGCTGAAAGAACTGCTTCAGGGGGGCTGGCCGAATAATGATTTATAATGGAATCGTTAAGCCCTTAGACTATAGATATCAAAGTGTTATGTGTATTGCTAGACCAACTTTCTTATTTGTAGTACAAAAATAGTTCTACCGTATAAGCTGTTCGATCACTCTCAGGAGTTTTTTCATTATATCATGGTTCGTACATTATGTATGTCTTGCTTTCATAAAATTGTTTCCAGAATTTTTTCGAATGGAAGTTAGGCATGTGATTCGATGAACATTCGCCCTTTCAACGTTGTGTGCTATACATTTTTTGTATAAAAAAATAGCGAATGTGGCACTCTAAAAGCATACTTAACAAAAATGGTGAATGTGCATGTGTGTTTATATGAAGAAGTGCGAACATTCACCTTTTTATATGTGGAAACTTTGGGAACCTTTACATACGCGATGATGTAGAGTCAAATATAGATTAACCACACTGGGCACTGTTGATAAAACATAAACCTTCTTTAAAATGGTGCTTTGCCGTACAAAACAATGAATGCATTAAAGTAAAACAACAATACATGGTGACACAAAAAATCCATCTCCCCGCTACGAAACAATAAACACTGCCACCATATTAGAAACCTTTCCAAAACAAGGAGAAGAGGTTTCACAAATGTGTGTGTGTGTGATGCTTTTGGATTTAGTATTTAAATGATCATTGGACTGCCAGAATATTCAGAATTTCATTTTCTAACAGTCCGACGATGTTTTAAATATTAAATCGGAACGCGTCACACAAAAACAGAGTTTTACTTGTGAAAGCTTTAGTTCAAATTACACAATTTTCATCTAAATAGTGAAAGTTTCGACACGTGAGAGCATCTATAACCTATCTGAAAATTTAATAGTTATCAAAGGGTCCCATCACGCTTTCAGTTCTCGCAGACGACTGATGTTTATTTCTGTTTATTCACTATATATTGTGAATTAAGCATATATGTTATGAGTACCAAACATATCCAACGATCCAAACTGACATATGTATGCAGTAATTGGATTAATTCCAACATCATACGAGGATTTGCACTTTATCTATCAATATTGCAAACAATGCGTTTAGAACCTTGTTTGTTCCCATAATCTGTTTACTAAAGCTGCTGAAATGTTTATCATGTGCAGATATTCAGTATAAATATAATCTGTAATTTGCTTAAGGCTCAGTTTGGTTATTATTAAGCCTTACCATGGTTATTATGCACTAGCCGATCAAGTTAAATAATAGAGAGAAGAGCAGAAGAAGCAATACAACGTCCTGTGCTTGAAGGTTTAGAATTTCGAGCTGCAAACTGTTTTTTTTATCAAGCTTTCACTTTTTTAATTATAACAAAAAAATATTGTGGGTCGTTGCTTATTATATAATTTTGTTAACTACAAAATTGCTCCGTATTTTTTTATATGAGCTCTGAAAAGATGCCAAATGAACCTGAAGAATCGAATATCGGGTGCTAATTGCATCCTATGGTTTAACACTTGATTAGTCGTGGCTGTTAGTACACATATGAATACTAAACTAACCCTTTTTCAAAGTAAAAAATGATAAATATTGAATTTTTAATATTACAGTGACATTTAGATTAATTAACTGTCCTCAATATAAATCGCCTTATCTCCAAGTGTCGCCTTCTATGAGGATGCCCATTGGCAACTCACAAAGTCCATTATGACATCTGTCAACAAGGGTGAACTGATTTACAGCGACATCCCTTGTTCTTCGTTAACACTTTTACAATGTACGGTTATGCATCAGACTGCTATAGACATGCATGCTTCGTCTTTAGCCTAGACTCGTCAGTATAGTCTGGCGATCTAACTGTATGGATGTAGGGATGTCGCTGTGAATCAGTTCACCGTTGTTGACAGATGTCGTAAGAGCCATCTAAAGCCGTTCAAGGCAGTCCAGGTGTTAGGACCTTTGACTTCGTAAGTTGCCAATGGACGTCTCCATAGAGGGCGACAATTGGAGATGAGTTGATGTTGCTATCACACCCTTGACTGGGTTACGTATATACCACCCGATTGCTCTCTACAGTTAGACCACCAGGCTATACTGACGAGTCTAGGCTGAACACGAATCGCCATGTCTATAGTAGGTCTGATGCATACACTCAAGATAAATGTTTAACATTCATGCACCTCGAAACCAAAACGTTTCCTGTCTTAACAGAAAAAAGAAACATACGATAGAATGAAAAACAAATTAGACGACAACCTTGAAAAAAGTGATATTATTTGGGCTACCTGTACAGAACATTGACAAGATATTTCTTAGAAGCATACTCAACTAAACTGGGGAGACAGACGAAATGTTGAAGTTTCTTCGGTGGTTTTGATTAAAGAGATTGCAATTTCACCTAGATATTAAAAAAACTTGAAGATACGTATAACTATATATTTGAATTTCCAACAATGTTGTTTGAGTGGATCATAGAGTCTGTGAGTACAAGATGAGTTCAAAAGTGGACTGACTAAATTTTAACAAACTGAACAAGTATCAAATTTATTTATTTATCCAGACAAAGCCCTGTTAGAAATTGCGGTCATAGAGAAAACGTTTAAACCTCACTATTCAGAGTTAAACATTTTTTGATAAAGAAGAAAAGATTTCAGCGGATGATGGTAATCGATTAGTGAGGACCATTTTTCGAAACTTGAACTAGCTGCAACGATAACATCACAAAAAATCAGCATTGCTCAAAACATTTTTCGGTATCTGCGAAGTCTTTGGCAATTTTCTACAAAAAAATGGAAAACGTCAATATCTATATTCTCCTCACACACAGACTTGCACTGCTCTCCTATAAAGTTTTTATACCGACAATCTATCGTACTGCTCAATCGTGATTGGATTGATTGTTGGACTTTAGTTTTTAACATTTTAAAGATGGTTTCACATCAATGTGCTAATCTACCTGCAATACAAAATTTTTCAGCGAAAAAATCCATATCCATCCATTTTGGTGCTAACGGGACTCAAACCCGTGTCTCCAGCATTCCGTGCTAGTGCCGTAACCAGAAAGCATATCATCTAGGCCAAAACCCTTTCGTCTGCCCAATGCTTTATCACACAAGCCATTATACATAAATAACTCCATCCAAGGCACAAGATTCATTTCTGGAACACTTTACCTAATATCGAGGCTGTATAAATCTGAAGAGGAGCTTACACCGTACATTATAGCAGCATGGAGGAGAGAGGGCTATCTATTTAGTCATAAAGTTTACTGTCTTAACCAAAGTTTTAATGTCGTAACTCATCCTATGTCAGAACATCTGCGCAACGTAAAAAGTTCGGGAAGGGCTGAAAAGGCAAATTGAATTAATCATATTTTTTCTACCGAAATTTTGTACAAAAAATGGTCATATTTTAATACTGTTGTTATCGAATTTATTCAGCTGGAGAACGGACTTTTCTAGGAGGGTTGCAGTGGTCACTTGTCGACATTGACCGTGAAAAAATGCAACGAGTTTCTACCCTTTTCTACACCACTGTCACGTCTAACGTTACACAACTGTCCTTAATTATAGAATGATGAAAGTAATACCTATTACATTTTTCATATCATGAGCTGACAATAACGAGAATCCAATTATTGTGGAAGCCAAAAGATGTACAGAATCGTGGTTCATGTAATATAAATCATCCCTATTAAAAAAATATATATTCATACCGAGAACGACTACTACCATCATTCATTACTCTTGAAACAGTAAATATTGTCTCGATTCTCTGCAGCTTATTAAGTTACACCACTAAATTCAGTCTTTTCTATGCTGCAGATTTTTTTATGCCCCTTTGTTCCAATCTCATTGTTTGATGAATAGAAATTGGAATATATTATTCAGGTAGTTGCATCAATAGTCAAATTATAGAGAAATACTTTATTTTCAATACCGGAAACTTCTTCCATACGTCCAATATATTGCCTAGAGGTCAAAGGTTTGTCCCGAGCTTTCTTTTGTAACTTGAATTCATGAAGCTATGTAGTACTAATTAATGGGCTTTTTTGTTTTTCCTCCATGTTAAATTCAGCCAATTGCTTACGGATATTTTATAAAATAAACATCTTAGTAAATCGTTGCTCTTGCTAAACCAAATCAGTCGAAAGCTGAGTGGTAGACATCAAATTAAAATCATTAAAATTAGTAATCTACAGATAGAAATTCTAGAACCAACCAGAACACAGAACAATTTCTCGAATCGATATCTAAAGAATTACACTTAGGTAATATGATTTTCCTTGTTTGTGTTTTCTACGCAATTTCTCCCAAAATAGTTGTTCTATGCCACATTATGCTCAAAGGTTGAAATTCTAGGAAGATCTTAGAATTCTACCTGATCGGCAACCCTTCCTAGTAGACATTTTGAGGCTGCAACTGACTAGAGCACAAGAGCAGAAAACAAGTGTTGAGGGGTGTTAATAGTGCAACGAAAAATGAATATTCTCAAAACTAAGAAATCAGCGGACACTACAAAGAATGTGTGCGGACCTCTTCTACAGATTTTGAATAGTCATTAATTTAATTGGGCCGAAAATTGCGACACAGGACACTATTTTTGCTGACTTTCATACATCGGGTCAATTCAATATCGGATGTAACAAAAATTAGTCGCAATACAGTGCATGATCAGCAGAGCAGATTTCTTCCGACAATTAAAGTCAAACGTTAATGTATTAGTGTTATGTCCAGCCCAACTTCCAGCATCGTGCGTCCATGGACGACGTCCGAACCTTAACCGAGAAATATAATTACGGTTCACATGAGAAAATTATGAAGATGAAATTGTAATTAAGTTTGTGAGCGAGGCGTGTTTGCTGCCCGGAAAGTCTCTATTTCTCTGCCTGGTCTCATTCCGGAACGGTACAAGTTTATGTGGCCGGTTTGTATTGCACTCCGGTATCTACACGCTCGGAAACCTTTGACTTCAATAAACTACGCCAGCAGAGTTTTAATAAGAGCATTTTAATATCTGAGAAATATGTCACGGTGGATTGTTTTAATTAATCAAACAAACCTCTTTAAAATATGGTGATTATCAGATTCAAAGAACCCGATGCTTCAGTTTAATCAGCTAAATTTTTTTGTATAGGATCACAAACTTTCACAAATAAAACTTTCTTCTGTCTGTGACGCGTTTTGATTTATATGAATCTGACAGCTCGACGATGGTTTAAATATAAACAAAACGCGCCACTGATAGGAGGAATTTTTAGTATATCAATTTTTAATCCACATTCTATTCTTTTTTGAATCCTTCAATATCACATTAGAGATTCATAAACTTACATTTTACTTCACACGCCAATAGGCCGGGAAAGTGTTGTAATCGCGAAACTTCTGGAATTAATGTATATTTTCTTGACATTTTATGAGAGATACATGACGAATATTCAATCCAGTCCAGTATTTGACGATACATCTGACTCAGGACATAGTGCTGGTATTAAGTTCCATAACCGAAAACATGTCATTTTGGCAGATTCTATCCGTTTTTTACGACAACCTCGCGCATGTACTACTATCGCTGAAAGCCTATAAGTGTATTTTAAGTCAGAAAAAATATATAAATAATGGCGCAGACCATTACATTACGTTTAACGTCTAGGCTGAAATGCTGCGGCGCCGGCAAATCATAAAAAACTAAATAGCTATGAGTGAGTTACTAATTTTTATTTATGTCAAAACCTTCACCCGGAGTGTCCGGAAAACACCCCCAGTCCTTGCCGCAACTCGTTTCACCATAACCCATTTTCCAGGAGTCAATTTATTATTAAACCTCTTTACGCGACGCATTCAAAGTTTAATACTGACCCGAAGTGAGAGAGTGGGTAATTTCTCCACAATTCCGCTCCAATCTGATTCCGCCTGGCCGCAAACGAGCTAAGCTTGGAAACGAGATGTGACATAAACTGGAGTCGGTCAATCTCTTTTATCGTTTTACGACTATTTGAAACGCTGCGTCCAGACTGATAGGAAAAATTGGACAAGGTTATTGAGGTATACGATACAGAGAATATATTCAGCTCGTGGTCGTATTTTAAATATCGGCTTGGTCTTTGTTCTTTGAAGACTGATGATATACCCACTCACAAAATTTTAAATAAAATCTTCTCTACTTCCTTTTACATACGCAATGAAAAGCTGTATGTGCCAGCATACGTAACTCTGTAAACACAGGAAATGGACATAAGTGAGATAATCTCAGATTTTTTTTGCGCGAACGGGTTTCGAACACATGTCTCCAGCATTCCGTACTGACGCTGTAACCACTGTACCACTGTACCGCGGTGAACAGACAATCTAAGGTAGGTTCGATCAATAGGAAATTGATGTCGTTCAAACTTTTTATTAACGAACTTCTAAAAGGAGAAGATTCTAAATTCGATTTTACTATTTTCAGATATTTGTTACCTCAGACGTCCGTTATTTATGAACTGATTTGGAAAATTCTTTTTTTAATCACACTGGAACAGTGCCTTAAAAAGTGAAAAATGACTGCATTATACAATTATTATTATTTTTGCAGTCGGAGCCATGCATTTTTAACATTACCATCTTAGAATCGAGAAAAAGAAAATTCCTCACATATGTATCATACTGTTACCTATGTTGTTGAAACACTAATTGATTTCAAATGATAACACAACAACTAATACGCTATATTATCATCACGATTTCAGGCTTTTGATTGTTTGACGTCTGAATACTGACTGACCCCTATCACAGCTCGATGCTTCAATATATACACAAGTGCCCATCTCGAATGATCCATAACCAATTTCGAAACATATCGACGTTCCAGATGTCACTTCTGACAACTGCTGATATGTTCCGGATGATTCACATACAGGGTGATCTTTTCCTGACTACTACCGCTTTTGCAATACAAATAAACGTATAGTTGTTTTTTTCTACAATATACTGATGACAAGACACAAAGTCTGTCGTCCAGAAAATAGGTGTAAAACACAATCGATAATATTTCTTTGCAAGACCATTCATGGCATCATTAATCTTTTAGGCAGGTCAAAGAAACTCAACAACAATGTACCCACATTATCTTGTAGAAAAATCATAACTTTTTACCTAGTTATACTAAGGACATAACAAATAATTAGAAAACTAGAAAAAACATTTGTCGTCAGTCGGAATCGAACCCACAATCTACTGCAATCTAGACAGACGCTTTACCGATCAGCTATGGCAAGACTGCAAAACAAAACTAAGTAAACTGAAGGACAGATGCTATAAACATTTCTCTTATCAATAGCAATATGTCATATATAATTTGTTAGATATTGACTTAGATAAATATATTTTGTTTAAGTATAGACAATATCAATACATATTACAGATAATGAATGCCTTTATGCTCAGTAAAGGAAGCTTGAATGCTTTTTAACTTATCAAGGTGGGTATTTACGTTATTTGTCCTTTCCCTACAGTTTCAACTATTCAAAAAAAATATGTATTTAGATATTGGGCGTTATTATAAATGAATGAAATATTCACATAACTAAATTCTGCTCTCCTAACAACGCTTATAAGCCCTTCAGTCAAGTAGATCCTGCAATAACAAGCCCCCTCTCGCTATATGTCTTACATATACATAACAAGGACATATTTACATAGGCTCCCAATTTAGCAGGTTCTTCATCGAGGGCGTGCTGCGTCCTACTTTAATCCCGACACACTGCGCGGGAAGCAATTTCATTAGTTAATTTGGAACACCTGCTACCTCAAGCGATATTGTAACTCTAGCCTCTGGAGGGATCCTATTTTGCAATACCTCGGGCGATTTTCCTTCACAGGACAATTTTCTTCCGCGTTTTCTTGCCGGAACGACACCGCATAATAAAGTAGAGAAACGTGTACTGTCATTATGCTTAGAAGGATGACGCAGATTTTTTGTTTGCTAGGAAAATAAGGCTGTAGGTTAGAGTGAAGTAGAACATCTGCGATGAAATAGTGCTGGATTATATTTATTAAATATGTAGGACGTTTAAAACCCAGGAAAATTCCTGAATGTGATTCGTCAAAAGCAATAAATAGATTAAGCTGACTAGGGGTAGTACCTACATTTTGGAGGAGGGTCAACATTTGGGGTGGAGTAGGATAAAAGTATAATTATCAATTTTTGGAATATCAATCCAATAGCAGCAGAGTAATACTAAAAATACATATCTATATAACACGTGCGACATATCTAGCCTACCGTTCAAGCGATACCGAAATTTATAATTATAATATAGATAGACGTTCCCGAATTCTCAGGTTTCCAGGTTCTGTATAACATTCTAGTTTGTTCTGCTTCTGTTTCAACAACTGCAAATGCTGCAAATTCACTGCATTCTACATGAATAAAGAAAATACATAATTATAAAAGTGAGATTTAGCGATTGAAAAAATAAAGTAGGTTGACTCTGTATTTCCTGTGCAATATAAGTCTACTAAATATTTCTATCAACTATTAATCCAGTTGTATTGAGATGTGGAAATATTGGAAATTTTGTGAATTTTTCAAATTATGAAACATTTAAGGTTTCTTAGTGTCAGTATCAACAACTTCAAAGTCTGATTTAAATGCTCCAAAAGCGTTGTGAGATGATAAATCGTTATTCAGATCTGGTGGATCTGCTGTAAATTTCAAGCAGCTTACCCTACCCACATTTTTAAAGAATGACTTTTGGAAAAAACTTTTTCGAGGTGATGGAACATTTACTGTGAATATCACAGTTACAATAACTGTGATTTTGTGAATAAATCACATTACCTGAAGATGACGTACCTACTGAACGTCAAAACGTTGTATTGCAAATAAATAAATAATACTCCATAAATTTTTATTTAATAGTTAGATAAACCCCACTGAAAACCATTCTTGTACATCATTTCAACTTTTAACATGTTTTTTGAATTCCAAATAAATTTGTAAGAATATTCAAGAAATTCTAAGCATAGCGAGATGACTGAGTTCAGTTTGAGATTCTTGGTAGTTTCCAAACCAAGTAAAAAGCTCTGGTAAATTTTTTCCTGGTGAAATGTGATCATTATGGTCAGCATAAGTTATAGACAAAAAAATTATACAGCAACAGCACCATAATAATAAAAATACGATAAATCAACCATGAAAACGACTATCGTCCATTTACCTGGCAAACCGTGTAATTTGGTTAATAACCTACTCCAAATTTAAGTGTGTGTCGTAAAATAAATTATTTGTCGTCGTTAATAAAAGAGTTTATAGAAACGGCAATTGTATTACAAAGGAAATCGTTTTCTGTATATAACGGTATCCGATACCAGTTTTGTTATCTTCAAAATTAGTATATCGCTAGGCCAGAGTAGTTTTTCAGGAACAATGGAACTTGAATTACCTATCAGTCACTTAACGTGGTATTAGAATTTCGGTAATTAAGGACGTTCCTATTCTACCGTTGAAAACGCGGTTAATAGTAGGTTCTTATTGGATGTATTTTAATATTTTATAAGTAGGCCAAATGAAAATTGGAGGGGACATTCCAGGGCGAATCTAATAAAATCGCGTCAAGTAGGATGGTATTTATTTGAAAAAATGTCGGTGACTCCTTAGAAGATTTCTTCTTGGGTTCATCTGCTGAGAGGAGGTTGAATTTACACGAAATCTAGTTACCACTGACAGTGCACCACCCATTCATAATACATTATCCACATAGAGCTAAGATAATAACCGCAACAACTACTATTTATTCGTTGAATGTCCCAACACAGCGTATGAGTGAGAGAGATAGATGAATGGGTCTGATTTCTTCCTCAAATGCAGCGATTGCCTCTTCATCGGTGGAAAAATGGCGAATTCGTAACTTTTCTTTGATCTAAGGGAATAGGAAAAAGTCGTACGGAGCCTGGTCTGGAGAATAAGGTGGGTGAGGCAACAGTTTGACACCCTGTTCAGCAAAAAAATCGAGTGTTCTTGCGGCGCTGTGGGCGGCTGCGTTATCATGGTGCCATTGAATACCCCGCAGACCAGTCTTTGGACGGCTCTTGCATAGTGCTTGAAAGACTACAGAAACACATTTGGTTATATACCATTCTGAAGTAACTGTCCTTTGAATTTCCAAGGCTACCGTTGTGATGTATCCACTTTTAGAAAAAAAGATGCGATCATTTTCTTTCCAACACTATTAGAACGACGAATTTCCGTTGGAGGCTGCTCACTTTCAAAGCAAACCAATTAAAAACTGTAGCCCTAGAAGGACCAGAGTCCCCAAAGCAACTCACTAAACTTTCGTGACATTCCGTTTGTTTTAGTCCCTTTTCATGGTCATGGCTCGAAAATTGCGACTACCTGCTCCATTTTCACGTTAAAATTCGGCACTTTGAAGCATTCGAGACCGTGGCAAGGCAACTACTGAACGATTCAAACGCTGCCTTTGCGTGTAAGCACTTACAACGTTAGACAAAATAGCTGCGTGCTCAAACTTGTTTAAACTTGTATAGATTATGAATACCTAAAAATTTCCAGCGTGACCCTCGTAGTTCCAGAACATAAATAACATGTCTACATTTCTTGTCCTATATCTTTATCACCACATTAAATCATCCGGAGTTTCCGTTTTTTCCAGGTAAAATGTCGCAGCGCGATTCCCCACCTCTAAGCGAGCATTCCAGATAATGGCCACTTTCCAGCAGAAGTTACCGGAAGGCGGTAGATCTCCGGACACTCCTGCCAGGAAGCATCTTGCTAGGAAAATATGCGCCACCAACACGATATCCACGTGGCACTCCAACACAACCAAGGGGCCTTATATCAACGATAACGGTAGGTACAAACTTGGATTAAGGGTGAACGTCACCGAATTTTGCAAACTATAAAGTCAAGGTGGCAACACAAGTACTAAAATCTGACGATCAACCAGTAGACTACTCAACTAATCAATTGATTTCCCACCTGGCTGACAACATTGCTTTTTGGTGAGACGAGAAAAAGGGAAAGAGCGGGGGAGCCAGCACTGTCTTGAGTCAGTGTTGCCAAAAGATAAAATTAAATTCTTTGAAATTTTACGGTCAGTTAGTACGATTTGTAATTTGAATGAAAAGGGTCGTCGCAGTGTTGTCAGATCTTCATTAGTAAAGACAGTATCGAGCCTTTTTAAGCACAGTCTGTCGCGTTGTTATCATTATGTTTTTTGTTTTGGTAGTGTTGATGTGATAACCAGTTTTGTTGCTGAATGTCATACATCGGGTCGAATCATGTTCGGATGTTAACAAGATTAGTCTAGATTCTAGATAGTGCAAGATAAACGGAGTAGACTGTTTTTTTGAGGAACGTACAACTCAATAGTGCAAAATCGGGAACTAATCTTCTCATAAGGTGAAATTTTAAATAAATTGGTCCAGTTAAACTGATAGTCGGTGCTATTGAACCAGTCTCTCCTTGCCTTGGCTCACTCATATCTTGGTATTTTTCTTCAAATTTTTCTATCTGATCCCTAGTTTAGTCACTGTAGTAGTAAAATCAGATATAAGCATATTTCATAGTATTTTCTGTGGCGGCAGTTTTCAGATTTGGGTCAATAATGGTTACATATCGGCAGAATTATTAGAATACCAAGTTATCTGGCTAGAATACCGGAGATTGTGGGTTTGAGTCCTACCGGCGACATCATTTTGCTTTATAATTTGTCTGATTATGAGGTTGTCAGTTATTCAACTGTTGAATTCAATTACTAATTGTAAAACATGTCACTTGATTAATTTTGGTGCCTTGGTTCAGCTGAATAATCGACTATACCAGAATGGAACAATGATTAACTCTAACTTGATATATGCCAATCAATGGATTGGTTGTAGCAGCTTCACAGAATAGTACAATTGGCCAACTGATATCTTAGCATATCAATAAGAATTGTTCCTAAAGCACTTGCTTTTACATAAAATAATATTCATTTCCCATAAAGTGGAAATATCAATTTCAACGACTAACCTCTTAATTACAGCAAAATCCCAATCGGAATTCAACAACAACATCTTCGGCGTGAATGAATTGGTCCAGGACTTGAACAGAAACCTTCAGGACCCCACAAGAAAATCTGCAATGCCAACAGCGACCAACAAGGTAGAAAAGCACGGGCTGAAGCAGAGTCTACCGAAGCTGCTTTGCCTCAAGAAATCCACGAGCTCCAACTACGACGAGCTGCAAACCCTCAATGTCAATGCTCTGAGGGATGATTACAACTCTAACAAAAGCTCACCAAACAATTCTGCTTCTTCATCTCAGGAAGGAGACCAGGAAAGCAGAAAGAATAGAAATAGTTTTCATCAAAATGTGGAGGAAGCTTTGAGCTCATTGTTGTGGCAGCCGTATGAGTATCAAAATAATTCGGGATGTGGATCGCTGTCTCGAAGTTCCAGGTAAAATATTTATAATATATCTAACTGATAGAATAGTTTCATAATGCTTAAATGGGCTAATTCTAGACTAGACCCCAGTTACAATCTGTAAATACTCAAAGATGTGCACCAAGGGCATATGAACGTTGTTTCATTAACCACCCCCATAAAATTTATGTGAGGAGGCCAGATAATAGTTCCACCAACAACCTTGAACGACTCTGATCAATAGAGGGATGAAATTGTCTTTCTCGAGTCAAACCAGACTTGCCCTCTTCCTTCGATAAGCTGTTACATCCTTGACTACCACTCATCTGTTGAATACTCGTATATCTCTTAGTTTATGTATTGTTCGAATATCTAACTTGATCCACCTCTACGGCTGACTCTTGGCCCACAGAACTGGGTGAAAGTAGATTTTTTTAGTTTCTATAAATAAGTTTAGGGCGTCAGCACCATATAGTAGGATGGTCAATTTTCGCAGAAATTTTATACTTCGAGCTGAATAAATTTACAAAAATTTGGTGCTGACCTGGATAATAATAATAAACACTTATTGGTACCCCCATGAAAATCTGATGACATTGGGAATTACTCTTTAGATAGATATTACTCAATGATTGGCTGCTTTACCGTAAAAATTTCTGGCCCAGTACGTACCTTTTCAATTTTTTATTTGAATTCGTTGGGAATGCTCTCTAGAGATAATACCTGAGCAAAAACAAAAAGCAGACGAAATCTTGGAGGTCGAAGACAGCAACCGCTTTGTTTTTCAATCTAATATTATTAACAATATAGTTATGGAATATGTAGATGTTTATAATTTCTAAACGACCTTCAATACAAGAGTGCGATCAAAGAAGCTCTATTACAAATATAATCGCAAACATGCCAATGTCAATCCAATCAGTCCTAAAGAGCTACTTCCTGCGAAGAACCCAACCGAGTTGACACCAAACAATTGTTTTGTTGCAGTTCCTGTAGCAGTCCATCCTCATCATCGCTGGCCGACCTTGACGAAATAACAAAGAACTACTCGGACGTCGCCAGTACTCCGACACAGAAGCGATGCAGTTACGGAGACCCACTTGCCTGCGCCGCTGCCGGCGCGACCGAGATGGTTATTCACCTGCCCGTCGCTGAGGACCAATCAGCGAGGGCTGCTCATTCACGTGACCTCAGCGCGCAGCGCTCGCCGACCTGGCTCAGTCGGTCGTTCAGTCTCGCTGCGACCGCGCGCATGCACACATCTATCCACGGCGACCGCGCTAGTTATGTCAACGGTGGTGATATGCAAGCCAACGGCGCCAATCCCCCGCACCCCGTTAGTCAGAGCACCGTGTTCGCGAGTACCCTCAACCTGAGCTCGGCCAACGTGGTTGGACTGCCCGGCAACCACTCGCGATATGCATCGGTGCCTGTGCAGACCCGTCAAGTCGCTTTTCCGAACCACAGCAGGAACGTTTCGGAACCGGCTAGTCAGTTTCTGAAGTTCGGCAATGGGAACGCGGTAGTACCAACTCACCGACATAGTTCTCATCAAGTGGACCAGAGCAACCTGCATCAGATAAATAACCAGTTGCGGAGCAGTTCCGTACCCAACTCGGTGCCGCGACATGAAAGCAGCGGTACGACTACTAGTACGACCACCGTGCCTAGCGTGCTTGTCAGCGGCAGTAATAGATTCGATCAGAAAGCTCAAAATGGATAT
The DNA here is from genome assembly GCA_949316355.1 of Bruchidius siliquastri. Taxonomy (NCBI): domain Eukaryota; kingdom Metazoa; phylum Arthropoda; class Insecta; order Coleoptera; family Chrysomelidae; genus Bruchidius; species Bruchidius siliquastri. The sequence continues at coordinate 35,058,243 of OX438533.1, read as the reverse complement.
AACAACAATGTGAGCAATGTTAACGTGAATTTTTATAGAGCAGTACCTGTGAATGTAGCGTCTTCGGTGCCGACGATCCACTGTTTGAATACCCTCCAGGGAAATGATGTTTCGAATGTACAAGTGTTGCCTTTGGGAACGAATTTCAGTTCCCCTCAAAGCACCATATCGGCTGGGAGTAGCGGAAGCCCCTCACATGTCAGTGGTACCACGCAAGTGATACTCCACAATAATCCAGAAAGTGTAAACAACAGGAATACGCTGTTCGAATCTCAGGTGCTACCATGCTCCACCACTATAACGAGTTTTCTTCCTCCGCCGCCAATCACAACATCGAATAGCAATGTGGTTATTCAAAACGCTCGTACTATGGTATCACTGGTCGGTGCGACTTCACCATGTAGGACCTATACTAATGCCGGCATCAACACCGTGCAAGTATCAACAAGTACTGCTCCTCCCCCAAGACCAGGAAGGACCTTCACCAGCACCGAGGCACAAACTGATGACATATCGGTACTACCACCTGTGACTATCGATACAAGGGAGCAAAGGCGTCGCGAGCGTCGAGAAAGGCGTCATCAACGTCGAATTGCGAGTGCAGTGGTCGGTACACATCGCGAAAGTAGTACGCAGGTAAACGGTTTGAACAATGATCGACTGCCTGACTTGCTTAACAGCCACCTGCCACCCCCATACACCCCCGCGCCACCTCCGCAACCGCAGAATGTGTTGGGTGCAGTACCGCCTCCGATGGTACCACCGCAGATGGTACCGCCACCGCCCGGGCATCCCCCGGGAGCAGCCGTGCTCCAAACAGTGGTTCCTAATAATATAGTGCCTCCCAGTGGATTTGTTTACCCTCCGCCTCCGCCAGTGGTACCAGGTCAGGTTCCGATGGTGCAAGGACCAGCGCCCGTCGCAGTGCCGGTACCGTCACCCACTGGATTTCGGTTTCCGTTCCCTTCCAATGGATTTAGAAGGTAGGTGAATGTGTTGCGATACAATAATTTTATTATAGGTTGCAATCGGACTCCCTAAAAACAATGAGAATGTTGTGTAAGGCGTACTGTTCGTTATGCATTTTGATTATCGAGAACAGTATATATCAGACACTCTTAGATATAATTAATTCACAACGCCTTGAATAAATTATTAGCTGACATAATATTAACTGTTATTTCGATTGACATCGACAGGTGGTGTAGAGTGATCACTTTCACCCTACCAGTTACCCTCTGGATATGTATTTGAGATTTATGAAGCTGAAACCGTGAATAGTAAAGGGCTATACCTCCTTTTTTAATGTGTTGCGCCATACTTAATAGCACATAACCTAATTTTTGCATTAAAGCTACCATTTCGTCCCTCAAATAAGCTTATACTCGTACAACAACAAAGAATCTCACAACGATGCTCAGTTACTACTTCAGTGAAGTTACTAACTACATAAAAGATTGCTGGTCCTGCCAACCATGGTGATGGAGGAAATTCACATCAACAATAACATGTCCAGGCACACGATCATGTTGCCGGCATTGCTAAGTCGGTGTCCCAGGAACCGGGGTTATCTACCGCTCCAGAAACATATATTTACTGAAACAGCTACTGCTACTCTACAAGGCTCAGATCAGGCCATGACTGGAGTACTGCTGCATGTGTGGATGTGGGCTCCGAAGCACTCCCTGAAGTTTCTGGACACAATCCAGAAACGAGCAATACATCTAGTGGATGCGCTTGACCTTACAAACAACCTCATTTTATACAGATCGAGCTGTCTCGCATAATAACACCAGGAGTCGCTCGTATAACGAACAAAAGAAGGTGCATCCTTACCGGGTCGAGCCCTCTTCCAGAGGTCGTTCTCCTGGAGAACTTTGGTACTATAGAATGTACTACCATTAAGTTCGTCGATGATTATAATCTTCAACGTCTTAAGGTCAATGTGAATAGATATTCGTCCCCTGCGATATGCTTTTGGTTTGATCAGAGATTATCTATCATTAGATCTATAAAAAAATAATTTGTTATTATTCCTTTTTTGTCATAACGGGCAAATAAATGGACAACGTGAGAAGAAGTATCTATTATTCATAGCCCCGGATGAAAAATGGTGTGGGATTCTAACCCAAAAAATTTGGAATACGGATTGATTATTTTCAACAGCTTGAAATGTGACCTGTTCTGAGATGGGATAATGTCATGGGAGGTCAACGTTACACTGGTATTATACCAAAAATCCAATGCAGCGAGACACAGTTACAATGTCTTCATTGCATATCATCATCCTATCTGAGAGCAGGTCTCTTTTTCAGATGCACAAAAGAACTACAGCTAAGCTAATTTAATAAATGAACAAACACCTTACGATAAATCTTCGTAACGATAATAAGAAATGGAGGGTAGGCACATAGAGTATGTTGATATTCACTCAATACTATCCACAAATTTTTAAACCCAGCACGCTGAACATTATGGATACCATGAAAACATTTTGCTTATGCCCAAGTGTGGCACATACAATGTGATTAAAAAAATGTTCACCCTTAAATAAAAACATATAAAAATGATTTTAGCACTCTTAAAATTTTATGACCCCCCTGAAACCATTTTTTTACTATGAGCAAGATCCATTGCGAAATCCATGAAGGAGATTGGGGATAATCTGGCGAACTTTTAATACCCTTAATTCAGTAACTTTAGTAGCTGGGTGTAAAAATCTTATTACATAAGGATAGTTATCTTCTAGGCATTCTAGGATGCCAAATATATTATGAATATTATGTTTATGTCAACGGATATTGTGGAGCTAAAAATTTATATAAATCATACATTTTCTAACATTTTTCGAACCCCCTTTCTTTTATTGACATAATCAAATAACATGTTCAGAGTTTATTGTACGAAACAAATTTGGAATTAATCTTATACAGGTATACATGCATGAGAAGTACTTAGATCCACATTAAATCATTTGTATATAGATCTTACACCTCGCCAACTGGGATGACTCAAAACAGTAGGGCCGACAGAGAGTTGTCCGAATAATAAAAATCAGATGGTCGTTTCCTATAATGCAACCCAGATGGATGGATGCGTTCAGTCCGGCTTGTTATTCTTGGAACCCAAAACGTCTAACAACTGGTGCCGTAATTGCATTTTGCACCGCACTGCGACTGGCTGTTCCAGGCCAGAAGCTTTCACCCGCGCTGATCAGTGGCTCACCAATTGCGGAGATCTGGGGGCAGGAAAATATAGACAGTATTGGATTCATCCTCCATGCCTCTTTGATAGGTTGGAAATAAAATACATCATTCACAAAAGATGTTGAGTGCAGACGTCCTCGACGTATATTTACTGTTACATTTTCCACTTCTACGTTAATTCAATTTTTGGATTCTGCAATCAGCCCGGATTTGGCACTAGGGACTTTTGGTCTTGTTGCCAATGGTTGGATAGTTTTCTCAGGACTGATACTTTACCGTTCGCCTTCTCCAAGGCTTTACATGAATTACAATGAACTGTAGGGAACAATATCTAATTTATACTGTGCAGCTTCGTAGATGACAGCACCCATCTTACGCAATGACAGAAAGTATGTTGCGCTCCAGATGTGCTGCGAGAGGATAAATGTCAATTCCCATTGACTTCAAAATTCTCTAAATCGTAACCATCGGTGAACAAACCTTCAGACAACCCATTTCACAACGCGGAGATATTTCACAAGAATGAAACGTTGTAAACTGTAACTATCCGGGAACACTCTTCGGCAGCTCATTCCACAACGCCGAGGTTCTCCAAAAGAACGACTTTTGGAAGAGGTTGTTTCAAGCTCGATCTGGTAAGGATTCCCCATTTGATTCCTGTAATGTTTGTTGTACTGCTGACTATTCGTCTTATCATGCGAAACAACTCAGTCAAAGATTTACCATAGTAGAACCCTTTGTCCTTTGTAAAATCAGGCGCGTCCATCAGACATATTGCTGTTTTCTGGATTGAGCCCAAAAGCTTCAGGAAGTATTTCAGAGCACAGCACTATTCCAGAATTGTGTGATCCGAGCCTTGTAGAATAGTAGGAACTATTCAAATGAACCTTTTTATTGGAACATGAGCAACGCCTATGTGCGCGCCTCGGACATCTGTTAAAGATATTTCAACAAAAGCTTACGTTTCGGCATCTACATTTCTATAGGGCTGGCGATCCGAACCAGGCTGTGGGCCCTTTGAAAACCGCCACCCTCGCGTACTGATAGTCAACGTTCAGCCCCAGCATGAAGACCGCTTAAATTTTATCTGCGTTTCTTTTGTTATCGTTTAGCTGTTGTTAAGCTATTGTTTGACACAATGACGAAAAGAGTATTTCAAATGACGTATGGTACCTTTCGTGTTTAATATTGTGTACTTCTGCTATCTGCGATATTTAGTTAGTATAAGTTTGTTTTTGAAGTAGGGAATTTTAAAATGCAAAAATTACTATCTACTCAAAATATATAAGTACAGCTACTGTTATATTGAAAAGTGCTCCCTACTAAAAATCACGCAATTTATTTCAGTCGATAGAAGTTTCGTTATTTATGAGACATTTAGAGATATTACTTGGGGCAGTAGTAGATAATGCTACTTTATTTTCCAATATTGATGCATTGACGTTGCTAGAGTCAGAAAATCAAAAGGATCCTAAATCTTTCTCAAATCCCAGTTCACTTTGGAGAGGCGTGTAAAAACTGGAAGGTCACAGAGATTCCGAAAAATAAAAAACTTCGCGGTACGTATTCCTACAACATATCACAGAAATTTGATATTTTTATATTAATAACATATTATTCAGGTTTCTCTTTATTTTATTTATTAATTGATTGATTTTCTACATTATATTCACATATTTGATATTTAAGTTTCATATTTGGGTTAAAAAAAATAATACACGTAATAATATAAATGTCGAGGAAGGGGGGTCTAGGTGACTCAGCATATCCGGTATGAAAAAGTGGAATCTGAGCGCGATAGTAATATTATTTTGAGAAACGGGCGCCAAAATAAATTAATTGTGGATCCCCTAGTAGAAACTTTTAAAACTGCATTTACATCAATTGGTGTGAAACACCAGGAGAATGAACATGTATGACTATATTTTGTATTATTAGTTAAGATTATTTGATATCCGTACCTTATCGTATGAGAGCAAATTTTCAGCAAAAAAGTCGGAAAAATTATCAAGCCTTGAAACTGAAATTGAAAAACCATATATTTTGGTGTATGCTCTCCACTATGCATCAGACCTGCTATAGACATGCATATTTCGTCATTAGCCTAGACCTGGCGGTCTGACTGTAGAGAGCAATGGGGTGGTATAATACGTAACTCCGTCAAGGGTGTGATAGCAACATCAATCCATCTCCAAGTGTCGCCCTCTGTTGCCGCTTCAAGGCAGTTCAGGTGTTAGGATCTTTGACTTCAAGAGTTGCCTATAGGCGTCCCCACAGAGGGCGAGGTACATGGAGCACGAAATTTAAAAGAACTAGAATACCTTGACAAAAATGGTCTTCTGCAATCTGTCAGTATGGCGGTAGACTGTATGACTGTTACTTATGATCATCAATATTTTTTGGAAATACAAGTTTGAATTTATAGATACTATAACTATTTTATGTACAAATTGGAAGAGGATAATTTTAAAGTTACTTTTAAAAATTAAGTGAGTGTAAGTAGCTTTTAGCACCATTGTTACATGTTATTAAAGTGAATTTGCTTCTTGAATTTTATCTCGCCAAGCTACTTTTTTCAACCAGACAAGTTTCGCTAACCATGTTAGCATCTTTAGAGGAAGATTAAAACTGAGTATTAGTTTTGTTACCTTATTGATTCATTTCCTCATTCAATATGACCTTTACAGCCGCCAACTAAATTCCTCCTCCAGTTCCGTCGAGATTTTATTAATTGAAAGGGTTTAGAATTTTCATAAAACATAACTAGAATACAAACAGCAGATTATATGCCATTCATATACCCGGCTTGTTCAAATAGTTGGTAAGAAGTTTTGGCCATGCGAGAAACTGACTTACGTGCACCACATCGAGATATCCGTAAGTAACGGTAACGCAGACGTTATGGCACTAGACGCTGCAACGAGCAGACGACAGCCAACTTGCTGCCATTGGAAAGTTGAAAAATAAGCACCTGAACTCACCAGCCTCACCAAGAACCGTTTCTGATAGGCCAGGAGAACTAGGAGGATTGACGATCAATCATATTGAATAAAAATGGGGTTCAGTTAACTCACTACGAACCACGCATTAATATACAGAAATATTTCACTACATTTTCAAAAATCAGCAATTTTCTTCCACCACCTTTTGACGGATAAGAAATTTGAGTGTGCGAGAATTAAGTATTAATTTTGCGTGAACATTTTGTTCTGAAAAAATATTACCTTTTATTATTTGAAGAACCAAATTAGCACATAGATAGCGTCGAATTTGAGATATGTGAACATGTAGTGGAAGCGAGATATGAGACTTTAGTTTTAAAAAACAAAATAACACGCCTCAATAGCAAAACAAACTAAAAGTAAAACATAATTTCGAATTATTCAAATTTTGTTCAATAGCGAATGAAAGTCCAAAAACTCTCTTCAAATAAATGTTTTTTAGTAAGAATAATGTGATTAATAAATTCAATTATATTACTGTACTAAAGCGTGGGGTACTTGCTATCAACTGGTTTAAATATTTTATTGGAGGTTTCACGTAAAAAAAATAATATTCTTGTTTATCAGTTTATTTTCATTTAAACTTATTAAAAATCATTAAATTATATATTGAGTATCTGAGTTAGCGGTTCTTCCATCGCTCACAAATATAATCTTAATAATAAAAAATATATCAAAACGTGTTTTTTAGGATTTGAAACTAAAATTCATTTTTTAGTATGACATTCTTTGAATCCCACAGCATTCCGAAAGCGAGAGGTAACTTCTGATTAGAAAAATTAGATTTCTGCCTGGAATGCAGGAGGTTGTTGGTTCGATCCCCACTGGCGACAAAATTTTTCTAATTAGAGTATTGTAAAAATACGTTCACCGATATATACATAGCTCCATACATACAAGTCAAGCTAATGAAAGCGTATTTAAAAAGCGTAATTTTGAGCAAAAAAGTTTTAAGCGGAGTTTGGACCGACCTCGACTTACAGACAGACGATAGACAGACGCTAATTGACCTGGTAAGTAAAATATAATAAAGAATAACGTCGGGAATAATAAACACTTTGCGCAAAATTTAGCACTTAAATAGAGTAGCCATTGAGGCTAAACTTCGCCGTTTGTACTATGTACGAGTACAATAAAAACAGTTTATTATTATTATTATATTACAGACTAAACACCACCATATGTGACTGTGAATAAATGTTCTTAATTCTTGCTTATTTCGAAAAGTTCAGCTCCTTTTGCGTATACTAAATCTACCTTAAAAAAATTCCTTATACAGTTTGAAATCATATAAAGACCCCAACTGTTCCTGGACCCGCTCTCGCTGATCTCTGTTAAGAGAGTAAGTCAGCAGTTCTTTCTTAGCTACATAAATTTAATTAATAGTTTAGTAACAGGCGGATAACAGAGCTTTTTGTGCAGCTCAATAAATTTTGTAGTAATTATATTTGTCAATTATCAGGCAATTAATGCGGTTTAACGACAAATATAGCCTACCGCACTTTCTTTTTTTAGCATAATTACGATCCAGATTACAGCTGTGCATGTCGCTGTATATAATGAGGAATATTCCTTATCTTCATTCAATTTCTTATTGAAAATGAGAACATTTGTGCGCTTGAAAACAATTTTCAATTCACTAAGGATTGTTTTGTATGATGAATAATTTGGAAGTGATATGAATAGATATTTAAAAAAAATTTGAATAATTTATGATCAGGTCTGCGCACAAACGCAAATGAACAATCCACTGAGTGTTTGCAGGAAATCAAAGCAATACCAGTCCAGCCTTCTTTTGGAAGACGCACTAACTAATGCTAATTGAAATCGGCACTACCGTAAATATTGAATAGTAAACATGAGAAACCTGTTGTAAACGTGATAATGAAATCCGAAAATACTTTAAATTTCGTAACACTAACCTTCATTTTCCATAAAAAGTGAGCATCAATTAATTGTATTCATTCAGACATTATATTTACTTGCATATATAATAATTATAATTTTTAAAATATCGATTTATGTGCATGTTAGATCAATCTTAATTCTTTCGATGGAGGACAAAACGCTGAGGATTTCTGACAATTTGCGGTAATTTTTGACAATGTCGTTTGTATAAATACAGATGCGAAGGCAAACCCAGAGTATGCGGAGTGGTTCAAGATAAAGACTCTATCAGCTATCAGGTTATAAGCATAACTTAGATTCCGAAATAAATAATTCTCGTAACGTTATTTATTGCTGTGATTCTTTCACAGAGCAAAAGGTATACATCTGAGCTTTCCGTGTTCTCGGAACTTGACAATTACCAATACAATGGTTTGATCAAAGTCGGTGAACTGGATTTTTCTTTCATAAGAAGGAATATTATGAAACGGTTATAATTACTAAACCCGTCGAACGACCATGCGGTTTCATCAAACCAGAATTGGAACAGAGCGTTTCATTTTTCTATAACATTCTTAATTGGCGTTGATTCTTCTTTTCATTTTTATGCTTTTCACTTACTCTCCTTCCTTTTAATGCTTCACAGCTTTGTACATTCGGAAAAAATGTGTCACACCAACGTATAGAATCAATAGTAGTAGTGCGTAGATAGTTTGTCAATCAAATAATATATTTTTGTAAGCTATGCATGTTAATACTGAAGTAACCAAGAAACCATTTTTTCCTAGCTTATAATGAAGTACGTATTCAAAAAATTATTTTATAAAACGATTCCAAGAGATAGAACAACCAAAATGGTTGCGAGGCAGGCTGCAATACCCCCCCCTAAACAAACCTTTTTGCCTGTTACGTTAACCGCTGTTTTTTTAAATCATCGTAAACCATGGCGTGCTAAGGTGACTTTAAGAACAGGTCCTGGTTTTGCGAGGACCTAAAAATCTGAATAGCATCCGAAAAGCAACAACAAAAACATGTTCTGGCGGGATCATGTTGCCGGTCTTGCTAGATAGGCATTCGAGAAGCTGATAAACAGCATTTTAAGGTCAATATGAATAGACTCATAGCGCTTCTGGAGACTGCCTATCTTGCCGACAGATTATCTGTAAAGATTCGCGGATATTTATTACTATTAACATCTGCTAGAGACCAAAAGTGACTAGCAGACATAACAAATCAAACTACAATTAATTCTTGTGACTACAGGCAAGTGAAATTCCAAAAGAATCCACCTACCACGCATATGCAAACTTCGAAACCAAGTCTCTCTTCAAGCAGTTATGCGACCTTTAGTCCCGTAACAAAATCATTCACGATTTCTCACACGATTCTCTAGTTTCTACCTATCTAGCATCAAATTAAACAATCGTAATAAACCAAATCATACGCTTCACCTGATTGATCGTTACTCTGTTTCCCATAGAGCATGACCTATCGATTTTGATCGCAGGATATGGACGATTGTATCGATTTATACGGATGATGCTCCAGAGATGTAAAAACGTCAGTGAAAGTTCATTTTTAATAAGCTGTTTGATGGCCGTCGGCCGTCGCCTGGGGAGAATTTGCATTTAAATTCGTATTTCCATACTTTCTCTTATAAGGCGAGGGTGAATTGATAAATCATGTACAAGAGATGCATTTTAATCGTGTTTAGGGACACTTGTCTCTTAAACCCCCTTTGATTTATTCAAAAGCGCGTGCTTAACTTGAACCCCACGTGGCTGTATTGAACTGATTAATAAAATGTCTCTAACAGCATCGATGTAAAATCATCATGTATCAATGTTCCAAGTGGAGTGGAAAAGACTAAAAACAAAAAAAAAGATCAGATGTTTAGCAAATATATGTGAAAAATTGAGGATTTTCAAATACTGGATAATTTAAACTTACATATGATTCATTACAAACTTTACTGACGTTTAGACTGCTTATCTAGGCGAAAGGCTGAAAACAGTTTGCCTTGTTATCGTTGGATGCATAATTTTTCGCTCATCCAATGGCGTGCTCAGATTTGCGCTACGAAATTTTAGAATATGGCAAGAAGAAGAATCAGTAAATGGTGACAAACCGTCCAATCATTTAACAGTAAACCATAATGCGACTTACCGATCAAGGTTCTGAAGAAAACACTACACAGTTTTACCACCCGTCAAACCACTTTTATTAAATCCGACAAGTGTTTCGCTAGCTATGTTAGCATCTTTAGGGAAACTGGTTTTGAAAGTCACTAATTTCAGTAAAACCAGCCATCAATGTATATTCATTTTTTACAGAATATAACGTATCACCGTGATATGATGACATGAACCTGTTGAATTTATGAAAATGGACTTACAGATGAGTCTCATCCTTGGTTATCAGTCTCACCTCAAATGACGGTACAGCCATTATAAGACGTAGTTGGGCAAGATATTTCAAAAATGATCAGAATTGTCTTGTGCCATGAGAAGTATCGAGTCGATCTACTTGAAACAATTTATTTCGTAAAACTTGGGTGAAGTTATACCAGATTTCAGGTCTTTAGGATATCCTATTCTTATTTGTGAAAATGATTGTCATATAATTCAACACCAACTTGAATGTAAAGCATGCCTTATTAGAAACTCTCTTCACATATCCTGTGCACACGTGTTAATAAAGTGCCACATGCTTTACATAATAACATATGTATGTATATCGGACAAATAGTCTGATGCATAATTAATTAACTGAATTTACCTATAATACCAGGATTCACCGTTACAACAAGCATGCAGCTGATTCTAGACATGTGATAAGAGAGGCTAACGAGGAGTGCATGCCAATTAAATATTCCTACACAAATAGAATATTAATAATGAAGTTAGACAGCTTAGGGATTTCATTTGCAAATATTATTCATACATTTTTTGTACTTCTTTGAATGTTGATCCCATTATCATGCTTCAGGATGTTGTAAGAGTTCTTGACCATTTTTGTAGGTAGCCAATAAATATCGTGTAAACGCAGTATTATGATGTGAAAGTGTGAAGCCATACTATTTCTCATATAGATTGTAGATGCTTTTACTTGATGAAACTCTTCTTTCACTCTACATTATCATACATAAAAAAACAGCAATGTATGAATCTGAAGCAAGAAAGCTTATTTTTCTATTTTAGTCTTAAAACGAATTAAAATGTAACCCCAGGACTCGGTTTTTTGACCGGTAAGCAGCAGCCGAGAATCCATACCATTTCGAAAATTACTTTTTCAAATTCCAAATTTAAAAAAAAATCCAATTTTGTTTAATAGCATAAAATCAAATTATTTTCTATATTTGCCATTTCAATTTAATTTTTTTATTATTTCAAAATTTTTCCAAATTATTGTATTGTATCGGTATAGGTATGTGTGTATTTCCAACTAATTTATAAGTCGGTAGGTTGAAATATTTCGTTAAGTCAATAGATAAGTACATAAATTAAGGTGAAGCCATTAAGCGTCTTGAAAAATATAATTTATTGATTGATATTCAAGTACTAAAGCAAAGATTTTGATGTGTACAGCAATCACCTTATTGTGTTAACATCTTTGACTTATTCAACTGTCAAATTCAACGTTCCTCAACATGGACACTGGTTTCTTTCCAAGCTTCCACTATAGAAAATATGTGAGAAAGGAAACGGAATTGAACAACACAGGCCATGGCACAGTGCAAAAGGTCAACAACGTGGGCAATTGGGCATGCAAAATTAACACAGGAACGCTAGCCGTGTCTGCAATACAAATTACTTAATATTCAATGTTACGCAAACACCCATAGTAGGTATCTGGTTATTCCACTTGGTTTTTGCTTTTGCTTTTATGCACATCACCCGGTTGATTCTCGTCTTTAGTGATTTCCTTCTTCCTGTTCCCACGATTTACATTGAAAAAATATTGTCGATGATGAGTACTTCTATCTAGATGAAACAAGTTTTTTTTTAAGCGCAACGATATCAATTAATTTATACGTTTTGGGTTTATTTCTGTAGGATGTAAAATCAGCACAATGTAACTTCTCGACAACATGCGTATATCATTTCTGTCGGTGGATGTGTCTGTCTGTATGGTAGAGTTGCAGTAGAATAGTGACTATTGTAGTAGTGACAGTCAATGCCTAGTTTGCTGTTATGTCTTGTTTAGTCAATTCGAAAGGGTTAACTGTTGGCGAGGAGGAAACCACGTGCAGAGATTTTGTACAATTATTTCCCTTCAAGGATATACTTGTTTAATTTCCACCATTTATTCGTAGTCCTGGACATTTTCCAATATATATTTAATATTTATTTATCATATATATGGACTGGATATTACCAAACTAACCTCGTTTTGACAATACCTGAAATAGATTTTGGAATAAATGTAGTTTTTTATTAGGTGATGTTTAATAGGTTGGAGAGTGGAGATTATGTATTTAAGTTTGAAGTGTTTGTTACGCGGGAGGCTTTAAGGATTTTTATCGGGTTCCACTGCAATCATTAAGAGGCATGGAACTAATAATTGAAAAAATTAAAAAGAAAAATTCGTGTGAGTTGCATAGAAGGATGTACCATACATAGCATATTTGCCGTTCTGCGTAGCAGTTCGTCATAGCTCAACGGTTTGAAGCATCTACCTAGAATGCAGGTGGTTGTGTGTTTGATTCACACTGGCGACAATTTTTTTTCCAATTTTTCTAGTTATTAGTTCAGTCCGATAAAAATTCATAATTGTATTTTTTGAAGGCAGTAGGTTTCCGCACTTGGATCAATGATCGTTACATAGGGTCAGTTCGATTGAGAATACTATTAGTCACTGGCCACTAGACCAAGATCTAGCTGTACAGGTTGGAAAAATAGGGGAGAATTGCGCGGGGGGATGTATCTTCCATAGCGCATTTGTCATTAGCTAAATGGTTTAAAGCATCTGTCTAGAATGGGGTTCGATCTCCGCTGACGCCACATTTTTCTTACTAATTTTTCTAATCATTGGTCAAGTCTCTGGAGGCTGTCACAAAATATAATACACTGTATATCGGGTTGTATATTCCGTATTTATCTAGCCCGAAATTAATTTTGTAACGTGATCACCGAACCATCGATGTTGTAGGAAGCAGGGCTGTGTACATCCAAACCCCTCGGTGCACGTTGTGTGTAGGATAGGTAAACAGAACTGTTGCAGCTGGGTGGGCTGGTTAGAAGTACACGCTAGTTAACGCGCGCCCTGTTGGCTCTCTCTATGCCCAGTGATAATAGCGTTTGTGCATTCCCAAAGCCTCAAAGCCAACTTTAACGGCAACCAGGAGCGCCGTATTTTGGCATACAGTCAGTTTAGGGAAGGAAGGTTTAATGGAACACATTGGAGTGAGAAAAATCAAGAAAAATTGTTGATACGCTCGGCACTCGAACCCTCATTCCCAGCATTCCATGCAGACGCTTTAGCGATAGACCATCGCACCATGGTATCTTGTAAGGTATCCTCTCATTCATGTCATCTATCTCTCTGAATAATTTTCTTATCCAAGCGCACACCGACCTGAAGACGACGCTGCTCAGCACGAAAAGTTAGTGACGCAGGTTCGAGAGACCGTTCCACACAAATAAAAGTTCAGAACTTTTCTAATTCCCATTTGCATCTTTAATCATCTTTTTCTATGATCGATCATCCGTACTAGATTCCCTATTGTTTGAGACGCGACAACGAACTGCGGAGATCCATATGCTCGCTTCAATTCCAAGGAGATCACAAGTCTGAGCGGCGCATTATTCAAATCGCTGCGCGATTCGAGTGACGGCGTTTCAAAGAGATGGATGGCGTAAACCAGAGCGCACCATAAGATCGTCTGGAAACCGCGGTACGGTGGGCTAGTGACTACGGTGTCAGCATAGAATGTTGGATACTTGAGACTCTAATTTTGTCCACACCAAAACTTTTCCAGGTATTTTCTTACTACGATTTGTGTCTTTAAGAGTCTATCCTACTGCAGAATTTCAAAATTTAGGTACTTTTCCGGGAATGTTCTACGTAAAAAGTACTCAACCAATTGATGTTTGCAGAAGTATTTATTAGGAAAATAGGTATATGTCAAAAAAAGAGGGAACATTATCTACAAATGTAGATAATAGAGAGATATCGCAAACCACATATACAGCTTATATTGTGGTATTTGTGCTGAGTTATTTTGGAATGGGCTGTGTTATCTTCATACAGATAGTTCCACTTAACTTATTTTGCTTTGAAGTTTGTCAAGAGTGTCAAGTGCTAAAATTCTAACCTTACTTTTTCTAACCTTCATTCTTCTTCCTCAAAATGTCGAATAACAAAAACAAATGATATTTGTCTTCATATTTTCTTGAACAAGATTCTAATTGTCGGGGTCTTCTAGAGGATTGTCTCCTAACACTTCTTTTGATAAGCACAAATCATCGTCAGCAGTAAAGCGTCCTCTCTTGAGAGGATTCATAGTGTAATTTGTGAAAAGCAGACAAAAGTGTAGTTCAAAGTTTAGGTGTAATCAACCACAAATTTTAGAACATAAGACGTTTTATTTTTTGAAATAATTTGTTTGGGATGGACTACAATATTTTTCAGTATCACACCGGTTTTATAGATTGAAAAGTTTAACCACAATTTGAATGTTGTGTTCGTCCTCTAGCTTGTGGAATTCAACAAGGACGTTATCTGGACCGGAAGCCTTCTTTGATTTTGCTGTATTCATAGCTTGTCTTATTTTGGATGGTATCATTTCTCAACCTCATTCTAACTGACTTAGTTAAACATCACCTGGCCTAAGACCCTTAAATTGTTCAGTAGGTAATATAGGAACTCCAGGTGTTTAGGATTGCTTCAATCATAATTTTATCTCTGTCGTCGAGTAAGATATGCGGATGAAAGATTTGCCACGACTAAAAAAACCATTTTATTTGTTCGACCTGACCTACGTCTGTAAATATCCCCGCCACTGATCTAATCGGTTCGGTTTTTGTGGGCCACGGTCCCGGTCAAAGTTTCACTGTGCTCCACAACGGTTGGAACCAGAGTGCCTGCCTCGATATGTTCAACTGAAAGTTTTTCTACGACTTTTTGCTGAGGAAGTTGAATACGCGGAGAAATTGGAATTCAGAAGTGGGATTTACATGACAAAGTAGTGCGGCAACGACCGATACGTAATAAAAGCCGAATGTGCATTCTAATTGTTGTACATTGTTGAGGAAGTTTAATGGAGGAAGTTTGTTATGAATTATTCGATAACAGCCATGAATCGTGGTTGAGTTTTACAGGATTTTTTACAAAACTGCGCTAGTATGGCATCAACGTTATTGTTTCTGTATTTCAGTCGTTGTTTCTTTTCTCCAAACCAAGCTTAATTTGCACAAAAGTTAACATTTAACGTGATATAATATTTAGGCATAGATAAGACGATCGAGTAGTTCAACAAGTCGATTTTTGAAGGTCATCTGAAGGTTGAATAAGTAAACAGTATAAAAGCTTAAGAAATTTGACTTGCAGAAAAAAAACTGAACAGGATTTTCTTCTGTACATGTACATATGACCTTGGAATTAACCGACAATCTGACATTCAAGGTCATATTGAGGTCATAAGTTTGGTTAACTTTGAAAATCATGTTCAAGGGCAGATATCTGGCTAAAATTGAGCTAGTGATTTTCTTAGCGCATGTAGAACATTTAGAGATCGACTTCAGAAATGCTAGGATCTTTTCGGTACGTGAAGTTTTATGGTTCTCCCATTTTTGAGCTCAAACTAGACTCTTCGATTTGGATCAGTGCAACTGACCGAAAAACAGCCGTTCACAATATCTTTCAATATGTTTCAATGAAGGTTATGTTACAGAAGTTCCATCACTAATCAACCTTGTACAATAATAATAAACCGACTATAAGGTTCAGAAAAAACATAACGTTTTGGAGATCAATGGGGAAGTGGAGAGTAGCGGGGAGTAGGTACATAAAGAAGTTGTGGAAAAACTATTTATTTATTCATTATTATATTATATATATATATATATATATATATATATATATATATATATATATATATATATTGTATTGTACTGAGAAGCGTGGTAGGAAAAATGAGCCTGATAAGATATAATTTACTTTATTGTCATATACGCAGGCTTAAGATCCTTGGTAAACCGTATATTTCCATAATACACCGAAAAATAAGGTTTTTTGGAGTTATATTAGCAGCTAATAGGGAAACCTGTGATTTAAGAGGGTACTACCTAGAATTAGGGCGTTTTGCATGGGTCTCCAATATTTCGTTTCCAGCACTTATTTATCAAGATAATGGCACGATTTGTTTTTAAATGATAGAGAAAGCTTGGTTCTCTGCGTGTGTGAAGCCCTTTTTTCAATTTTTGATAATACATTTTAGATATTGTCGCAAGGGCGCTCGTATCAGCAGTAAAAATATGTTCATGTACGGTGCCACACTATTCCATTTAAAGCATTTGCTTGTGACCATATTGAGAATATTTTCCAGGCAGATCATAGAAAAAGGGCCGATCTATGCTCGTACGAAGCCCTTTTCTTGATATTTCGGTTACTTAGGTTACCAAAATGTTAAACAGTCATCCGAAATCAGTTAAAAAGTTGTCAATATTCATGTGACAATATCTGTAAAATTTTGTATCAAAAATTGCTAAAAGGACTTCGCACGAGAATAGAAGCAACTTTTCTCTATTATTTGCAAAAAGATCGTTATATTATCTTGGAAAGTGAGCGCTAGAAACGAAGAAACTTATGCGAAACGCCTTTTATTCTAGATAAGAGCCCCTCTTGAAAAACATAGGAATATTTCTTTTCAGGAGCTTGTAACTTGTATGTTTTTGTATACCTATGTTTTTTTTGTAATTCCATAAAATTACCACACCTCATATCTGTATGTACTTGGAATAAACACCAAAACAACATGATCTTGGTCATTAGGAAAGACGCCGTTCCAAGAGGGCGGCTATTAATATTGAGTAATGGCCAGAAGCAGCCTCATTTGGCTCGCGTCCCATTTCATCCATCTTTCTTCCCTCAGGCTCTTTTTGCCGCCATGCATGCCTCCGACGAAAACAACATCAATCGCCTGGGATTGTTCGACTTGAATAGCACAGTAATCTCATGCTTGGGGGAATTTATTTTTATTATTTAAGACATTGTATATCATCTATAAACCTTCGAACCCGGCAATCCTCCGTACCTATTACACATAAATGATTTTTCACACAATTGCCTTCAATATGATGGAATTATTTTTAATGGCTGGAGAATAAGAATTTTACGATACGTCCGAATTATGAATATAGTCAGTTTTCGATGTATTTTGAATGTTTCTAATGAACTTAATTTGGAATTAGTTCCGCTTCTGTTTTAGCAACTACCACTATAGGTTACTGCATTTCAACTGATTAAGGATCATCAATATTAAGTGCTACTTCTTAAAAATTGTGTCAAGTAGGTTGAATTTATATTTCAGTTCAGTTTATTTGAAGATTTGTTCAGATTTCAAAACTGCTCATCCAGTTATATAAATGTATAAATTCAAATTTGGATAAGCCGGAAACAACTTGATCTATCGTGGAATTCGAATCACACACATTTCGATTGCCGGTAAGATGCTCTACCCAACTGAGCTAAGTAGGTACCCTGCTTATACTCGATCTAGAAAGCCATTTCTTCGCGCAGTTTTTGGTCTGTAGACATCAAAGAGGGAGCAACAGTGTCTTGAAAATATTCGAACCAACATCGACTGTACTAAAAGGAACTCATCACTGTGATAATAATGAGGCCGAATGCAGAGCAAGAGAACGATCGTAATGCATCTTGAAACGTTTCCAACTTTGTGGAGCATTGTCGCACGTGACAGGAAGGCAAACAAAGACATTGTTGATGCAGTGCTTGATGTGTCATGGTTGCTCTTCCTAGAATAGAGATACCTTAGATGATTGGGCATGGATAATGCATAATATGCTACCGTCCCATCTGGTGAAATAATACGTTATCTCTGATGCGTTAGTGACATCATTCTGTTTCGTGAATTCTGTTCCAAATACCATGATGTATTGTATACCGTATTCAGTTAGTCATGGCCAAGGTTCTTGGCACAAAGCAGTTAAACTGATAATATTCGTCTGCATTACTTTTGATGCCCTTATGAGACCATAGCTCTGATTCAGTTGTACAGCGCTGATCTGGCACAAAGTTACAAATGTAAAATTGCTGATCTGTCACGTGTCTGATATTTCTCTGACTTTGCTGACGCTGCGCTAAATTTCCCTTTCAAACAACGAATTTTTTAACTGATCGCTAAGAAAACATATTCCTACTCCCTCTGCTCTTGCAACTCAAAACCTAATGATGGGCATCTGTTTCAATAATACGGCATCTCTGATGCGTTAGTGACATCATTCTGTTTCATGAATTCTGTTCCAAATACCATGATGCATTTGTATACCGTATTCAGTTACTCATGGCCAAGGAAGTTGAACTGATAAAATTTGATGCCACTATGATATCATCACTCTGATTCAGTTTAACTACGCTGATCTAGGACAAAGTTTAATGAATGAAATTGTTGATCTGTGACGTATTTTGTGCTACCAAATAGTATCGTTAGATTTATTAGGGTGTCTATTTAGAATCCAGAAAACATTCGTAATATTTCTCTGACTTTCCTTAACATTGTGCCAAATTTGCATAATTGTCTTTGATGTCTTTTTTATCTGAAGAAACAATATTCTAATATCTCCTGTTTTCAAAATAAAAGATTATAGGAAATTATGGGAAAAAGTCTGACTTTCAACAGTCAACCCAGTCCCGATGTTAAGACCTTTGACTTCGTAAGCTGCCAATGGGGAGCGCCATAGTGCGCAACGCTTGGTGTGGAGTGTTGATGTTGCTATGCTTGACTGAGGTGCGTATACACCACCCAATTCGCTCTCTACAGTTAGACCGCCAGGCTATACTGACGAGTCTAGGCTAAAGACGAAACATGTATTTATATAGTAGGTCTGATGCATAGCGGAGAGCATACACTTACTATTAGTTGTTTATTGATTAGATAGGTTAATTCTTAGAAATAAAACTCAAAATGTAATTTTTTCCTATCTTTTCGGACGACCTACCGTTTTTTTCCCAGACAATCCTAACCACTTTCTGCTTTTCTGACTTTCCCTTGATTTTGCAGGAATATTCAACTTTTCACAGTATTCCAATATATTACGTATTTTTCCCAGCAGGCCTTGATTTTCTTTCGACAGGCCTGAGGACGTAGATGAGGGAAGTATTGATATTGCGAGCAAATTTTTGTTTGAGATATTCTGTATTTTATTTTGTTTATTTTCATTTAATACCGTTAGTATCAGATTTCAAAATGAAGAGCTCTCGGTACTGCAGTAAAACTCCAACGCAGAAAAATTTTTTTAGAGAGGCAGATATGATAAAATTTAATTAAAACTAGTTAGATTTCAGTTATTCCGATATCAAAAAAATTCTACATTGTTGTTTGTAGTCATGCAATTCTGAACAATTTAATAGACTAAAATAAATTTTATGAATTGAATGATTCGCCACTAATCATTATTGTAACATATACGTGTGTCCAATATGCTCTTCGAATTTCATTTGTAAATTCAATATACTTTGTGGTATGCAATTTGTTATCATCGTCGAATTTCTACGTCCTTTCACAATGTATGCGATCTAGGTTTCTTTCTATAGGCAGTGCGATACAATAAAACATAGTTTTATCATTGGTCACTGTTTCGTTCTTCGAATCCAGGGAATAATCTAGTTACCTTTCACTATTCTAGTTTAATTTCAATGAAGTCTTCGTCTAAATCCACTGATTTTTTTAAACGATAACTACTCATGAAAAACTATCATAAATTGGAACATTGAAACATTGAGAAATCTATTACATAAATGTACGATTAGCTTCGATGTATTATTTTGGCTTAATGTTATTGGTTTTCAACAGTATGTATCAATTATAATCGGACGCTGCGAAATATCGATTCTCTATGCTAGATCGACCGTTTTGAATTGCCGATGATATTTGCCAGATGGAGGCAAATAATCGTTTGAATTTTTAGCTTCACGAGTACGTTCAGAGTAGTACTAAAACTTCGAAGCAGCTTGTTCGTTGGTTAACTTCGGGAAAATGGACCACCTAGATTTTTTGATGGCTACGCTCTGATCAAATACTTGACATGAACCGTGATGTTTGGACCGTTAAAAAAATTACCGGCATCCGAAAATGATTGAAAAATCTAAAAATATCAGAAACGACATTTGGAGAAGCACATATTTGAGAAAAATCAAATAAGCTGGCGCCGTATGTCCAACGAAATAGTTTAGATGGATCAGACTCAAAAACTGTTAGTTGGAATTAAAAAAATATTAAAAACATTAAAGAACCTAAATCTTTCATAATTTTTAAAATTCACCTAATTTCCAGGTTTTCGAAAATATCCATAATTTTCCATATCTCCAAAATTTAGTTCGAGTGAATAAGCGGCTCAAAAATCCAATCACAATCGACATTAAACTGATACAATATGAAATGTTCAGTGAAAATGTATCAGTCTGTAATAAAATAAAAGCCGAGACAGAAAGGGAACAAACTAATAGTGTAAAACATCGAAAATGCATCGAAAATCTATATTCTTAAGTGGGGTGCCTTATAAAAATTCTATGTCTACAGTCATTGACAAATTTCTGCTTGGAAGGCAAATTATGTGTGAATAATCACCTATGTCTGACAAGCACGGAGTATTATTCGGGTCAAAAATGTATAGATCCCCCAATATACCTCCCCTATTTTGAATAATGATCAGGGGGTCTCAGAAGCGTCTAAAAACAAAGTTTGATTTCATTTTTTGGTTTTTTGAGATTACTCTGCCACCACTCAACCGAAATTGAAAAAATTACAAAGCATTGTGTTCTTGCGATAGCAGTAATCTAGTGTTAAATTCCATCAAAATCAGAGTGGTTCTTTCTGAGTTATAGGCCTGTAGAATCAATTGACACACAGATAGACCGACAGACAGATAGCCGGATATATGTTTCATGCAATACCAAGAAAAAATTATAACAATACCTCTCCGCCTATTGACGTAGGAAGAAAAAAGAACCAGAACCTACTACAGGTCTCGTCCACCTCATATCCCCAAATCGCGTTTACTGATATTACGCAGAGACAAAAACTCCAACATACAGGCAGATATACCAACAGTCAGACAGTCAGGTTAATAGAAATTAGTATCACTGATTTTCATGTAGACAACATATAACATCCAGAAAGAATATCAAATTTGACAATTTTCGTGTTAACAATGCTTCTCTCACTAATGCGTGGGAAGTGAAATGTTCTTATTTTGTATTCGACGATTTCTGAATACCGTTCACTTATGTGCTAACGAATCGTGAAAGTACGCCAATGCTAGGTTAATTTTTCCAGCCTGCTCCTAGATAAATTTCTGTTCGACAAGCGCTTAGAAAGTGCATCTGTGCTCTTGACATGAAACGAGTGGGTGTTTGATTTATATCTTCGAGTCAGAGGCAAGAAAAAAACGACAATCGACGAACCGACCGACTATATGGCTGCATGGCTTGCCTAGATGCCGCAGATACTATTTATCAGGCCTCTTTGTATGAGGAGATGGCTTTTTTTGGCAGGAATTCAGACGATAAAAAGAATGCTTTAACTTATAGAAATGGAGTCGGTGAGATTGACACGTGAGTTCACATTAAAGGTAAAACATTTTATTCTGATTTTTAAAACCTGGGAAACAAACACAATTGGAATAGAATAATAGATATTGAAAATATTGAACACTATTTGTGATCGGTTTTGACGCAAACTTTAAGAAATAGAAAAGGTAAAACTACCACAAAACTTAAAAATAAAAGCATAGTTGTTTTTGGGATCACTTACAGGCATTGCTTGTCTCTATTAATTGAGCATTAACTGACACATATTCATGAGGATTCGATGGAGGGGTAACTTCAACCCCTGATCAGGAATATTTGAAAAATAAAGCATGCCAAATTTTTTCACGATTTTTTATATTCCCATTTATATCTTTGTTCATATTATCATATGATGACATTGAACTTATTTTTAGATATTGTTTAGTGCGTTTAGAATATATTCATTCAATATAGAAACAGGCAAATCACTACCACCCTGATGAGAGACCTCACATCACCCGCAACAGAAACATGCTATCTAGATTAACGAATACATTGAAAAAATTCTTAAGCAATGTTGATATAAACACTAGAGGAGGCCAACAAGTGCACCTCATTAGATTGAAATTCAAACACTTCCAACGAGCCTCTTCAAAAGTAGTTTTCTTAAAGAACCTTAGGGTTGTGGAATGATCTGCCGGGGTGCTGACACTTACAGGTTACAGCGTTTTAAGGTACTTTCTGTCTTTGAAAGTGGCTATCAATAAAACATCTATATATGTACCTGTTTTTTTCTGTTGTAGACAATTTTGTTTTTTTTTTCAGCGCAGACGGCACTCGAACCGCTGTCTTCAGCATTCCGTGCTAACGCCATAGCCTCTTAGCCACCAGTCGACGCAATGTGTCTTGTACGATCGATTGGCCACAAATGTGTGGTGATCGAGTGGCAATTTTTGAATCTGTTTTACGGGTGCTGAAAGTATTCCATATTTTTTTCTGTGTCCGTGAGCTCTTTTTCATCGGACAAATACCGTTCCACATGTTCTAACGTGCGTGTGCGTGTCGTGTGTCTTTTTTTTCTGGGTATAAATGGACTAGCAATCCCGTCAGACAATCTGGAAATTAGATTTCTGTCGACGGGGTTTCCTTTTTGTCTGATGTTCAAGAAAAAACCTATTAGAGGGAAAATATTACGGTGTAGGCAACTGTATAAACAGAATATTTTTTCTGTGGGTCTATGACCGTGTGATGTCTAGCGTATTCTTTGGTTATTTATTCATATGTCTCGTAAGGGACACAAACAGAATTATTTCGATATAGTAAGGATTTTTTCAAATCTCATATAATTTTTGCGTTCTAGTTCTAAGCATGTCAAATATATTAATTCAGCACTATCCATTATACACATGCAGATCCAGTTCTAAAACATATTTCCAATCCAATTTTCTAATCATTTTCGGGCGTCTTTAAAAAAAATGGGGACACGAAGTGTTTCACAGGTTTATAATCAATTTATGGCCTAGTCAACATAATTTTCGGGAGGTTCAATTTCAATCCATAATTGAAATGTTATGTACGTTATATCAAAACTACTGATATAGATTAGGGCTTGCTAGGAACTTTTCCGAAGCTTGAGAAGTTCTCTAGTCCTGCTAGTGTACCTGCATTACATTTTTTATGTTTTTTGACAGCTTTTCCATTTGTCGGGCAAATAAATATATATGAATGAGGCCAATCAGCATCTGAGATACCTGTAACTACAATCAAATACATTTATATAGGAATCTACTACAGACTTACAAGAAAGTGCAAAAGAATCAGGTACTGCGACAGCAAGTAAAATTCTTATTTCATGATACCGAGGTATATTTTTTTCAAGACGAAGACCTAAAAGACGAAGAAAATCAAACCATACTGAAGGTTTGGGTCATTATTTCCGCCCCCATCGCATGCAAACCCCTCTGAATATATTTTTCGATTCTGTTAGAACTACAAACTTATAGTTTGTCGATACGGAGGATTTACTGCTCAGTATCAGAGCCCTACACTTCAGAAAGTATGTTTTAATACTGGATAGAAACGAAATGTCTCTGTTAGCATTGATTTAAGCATCACATCATCAACCATCTTTGAATTACTTTACTTTCATCTCTATTATTACCTAGATGCTACCAAGCGTACTTGCGTTTTTATTCGACCTAAATTATGAAGAGAAAGTGCGTCTGCATCAGCATAAACATCAAAGAACAATGTAGGTATATGTAGCCGCAAACACCACAACTTTCTTGTATCTCTTTCTACAACGACCATTAACGATCCATAATGCGACTTCTCAGACCAATATTCAAATATTTCAAACGTTTTTTTGAATCACCTACACCGCGAGCATTGCCAGTTATGTACCACGGAAGAATATCTCGAATGTTTCAGATGGGCAATTAAATCATCGTTAATGTATTCGAGATGAGCAAAAAGGAAAACAGAGTTGTAATAAACGGCTTTATTCCAGCGATTTACCTTTACCTATATTCAATGTAGCATCTGTGCGCTGGCCCGTCTGTACAGGTAGAGTCGAGTTCATTCAGTACCGCGTTTCCAGTGGCGTACATGCATTTCTAAAGTCTATTGATGAACCTCGAATCGCTACGATTTGCCGGTAGCGCTCAAAATCATTCAATTTCCCATTGCAATCTAATTATATCATTTGTTGTGTGTTGTGTTGAACCATCCTGGTATAACATACTCGCTACAACTACAAATTTGACCCGGACTGGTCCATTTGAAATACGGGCGAAAACCGAACAGGTATTTTTTCCTAGGTTGGTACAACTTTATGTTAGGTGTATGCTCTCCACTATGCATCAGACCTATGACATGCATGTTTCGTCTTTAGCCTAGACTCGTCAGTATAGCATGGTGGTCTAACTGTAGAGAGCAATCGGTTGGGATATACGTAACCCAGTCAAGGGTGTGATAGCAACATCAATTCATATCCCAGTTGTCGCCCTCAATGGGGACGCCCATTGGCAACTTACGAAGTCAAAGGTCGTAACACCTGGATATTCAGTGAGGATAGTGAGGTAGAAAACTTACCTCATGTTGGCATTACAGTGGTGGCTAGTTAGAGAGATAGCAGATGCACTTACATTTTCAATTAATGTTCTGGGTATGAAGCACGTCGCCACCAGACTCGTATCAAAAAACCTAATTTTTTTACAAATAGAAAGTCGAGTAAATGTCGCAAAAGAGATGTTTGCCAACGTCGCAGATGTCCCTACATTCATGAAACGCATCATTACTGTCGACGAGACGTGGATATATGAATATGAAGTTGACACATTCCAACAATATTGTGAATGTCGCCCAAAAAATGAGCCGAAACCGAAGAAAACATGTCAGAGTCGGTTGGAAATCAAGATGATGTTCATAGTTTTCTTTTATCATCGTGGCATGCTTGTATTGGGTCAAAAGGAGCTGATTTTGAAGGCGACAATAAAGATTTATATTTAAATGCATAATAATGTTTTTATAAGCTGTCCGGATCAAGTTTGAAAAAAAGACAAAAGCTCAAACGTCGACACACTGAGGGCTCTGATTGCTTTTTAAACAATTTTTGTAAAGATAAATAATTGGGCGGAGTTTGGTGGAGGCATTGATCTTAAATTTTTCGGCATTGGTAAAAGATGTTCATCTATAAATCTATAAACTTAGTGGTCAGTAATTATCCGTACCAGTTAAACGATAATCACGCATTTGACGAAAAAGTAGATATGCTTTAAATAGGCCTAGAATATCGCGATAGATGTGACTTACTATTATAGTTCCAATACATGTTTCTCAAAACTTAAATCTATCCAATTTCTACAATGCTAAATGCCTATATTTTGAGTTGTGATTAAAATATAAATCATGACGCAGACCACTAGATTATATTTGACGTCTAGGCTGAAATGCTCCGGTGCTGTGCTAAGACGATATCCGTGTAAGTGGTCGTCAAGCTTTAAAGCTTTTCAATATATTTTTTAATTTGATTCTAAGAGTTCAAAAGCTCCATAATGCGATCCGACTCTTTATTCCTCAAACTGACATTGGGACTACAGTACGCCAATTTTTCCTGATAGCAACGCCACTGTACACTTTGTTGTGAGTCATCGAGTAACGTCGAAGTGCCGAGAAACAGGTTTCCGAGTATATAAACTGGATTTGCATGGAGAGAGAAGCTGGTGGTTCTTTCAGCCTGGCGTGAAAATAT
This sequence comes from Bruchidius siliquastri, assembly GCA_949316355.1. Classification (NCBI taxonomy): domain Eukaryota; kingdom Metazoa; phylum Arthropoda; class Insecta; order Coleoptera; family Chrysomelidae; genus Bruchidius; species Bruchidius siliquastri. Next base: position 35,032,147 of record OX438533.1, on the reverse strand, counting down.
ACTATATTGGATTTTGTTTAGTCTCTGCAGCTTGGTTTTATTTTCTTTCGAAATAACGGAACGAATACCGAGATGGTTCGATGGAAATTTGTCTCAATATAGCTCGGAATTCAAAGTACATAAATTTGTCTTGTCGAAACGGATTCCACGATCTCTTTTAAGGATGTTAGGAATGAATTATGTTTAGAAAGAGCATGATACCTATGAAATGTTCAAGTCATTGAATTTCTACAGAAAGTGTAAAGTTCATGCTTGAAAATAGGCCACATAGAGGGTGAACCTGTTAAACTACATTCTTAGTATACTCACAAATTTAATTAAATTTTATCATGATTGCTAAAAGATGAACGCAAACCTGCCTCAGGCAAAGAAATCAATTAATTTTTGAGGTGAGCAATGGTGGATGATTTCAAAAATATTGCTGTTCATTGGAAAAACTGATTCGTCGAGCGTTTTCACGAATCAGAAATTCGTACGTCTTAGAGTCAGTGCACAAAGATGTTTGTGAATACATACCTTGAGCATAGATTTATATTAATGCTTGGGAAATATTGAGGCAATCTACTTGACTCAATTTTTCCAGTTATTCGAAATGAATAATTCTCCAACATTAAGTAAAATATCTAGTCCAATTACTGTTAAGTGAAATGGCATACAAATGAAGTTTCGATATGCAGTGAACAGTGCAGGTGTTGGTAATGAAATCATAAAAGTGGGTACGTCGTTTTGTTATTATCTGTACCAATCTAGTCTTAGAAATAAATAGTTAGAAAGGAATTAGTGACATTTAACAGTTAAGTTCCACATGGGAAGCGACGAGAGCTGAAAGCAGATAAATGAAATATCGGACATACTGGAGACAAAGCTGATTACGTTTAGGTGTAAATATGTTGGTCATTTCAATGACTAAATTTCTCCGGAACAACTATTGCTACTCTACGATGCCCAGAGCAAACCTTCGCCAGAATACTGTCAAGGAGATGCGCTCCGAGGTCTTTTTTCTGTAGATATTATCATGGCAGATGTTCCACCGAGCTCCAGGTCGGACTTACAACGCTTCGAACAAGCCTGTTCCAAAAGTCGTTCTTCTGGAGAACCTCGGCGTTGTGGAATGAGCTTCCGAAGAGTATGTTCCCCGATGGATACAATCGAAAGCCTTTCATGGTCATTTTGATGTTTATGTTCTCTCTGCGCTTATGAAGCGCGATAGGATTTCTGCCTTTACGCGAAACTATCTATGAAAAAGTAGTTTGGCTGTAGACTTTGAATGAGTGGAGTTAAGAGTGAAGTTAAGCTGGAGGATGACGATGACTATTTAGGATCGGAGTCTAGTGATGAGGATATATAACTTTTGGATAGACCAATAATAAAAAATGAGGATTATTTAGATGGGTACTATCAACTGGTAGTTGAAAGTTAATGACATTGTTTGGTCTATACTTGATCTTGTGTCTTAGTTGTGCCATCGTATTGTATCAATCATGTTTTTTCACAGATACATATTTAACATAATATCGGTGCACATGAGGTTCTGTAATGCTAATTGATTTTTGAACATGCAAAAACCTCCCAAATGTTACATTTGCATTTAAAATATCGGGAGGTAGCGTAGGATTGAATGAGCTGTTCATCAGAGAACTCTGAACAAATCCAGAACTAGTGCTTTCATGAGGCATGCGCTTGAAATAGTTTAAGAACGGTGATAGGATCATCTGTTGGAACAAAGCTAGGGTCAGCCCGCAATCGCGTTATTTCTACATATGCTACAACAGCCAGTTTAGATGATTATCTGGCTAGTAACAAATGTGCCGAATGTTTGATTTGCATCCCGCAGCTACCAACCAAAGCAAATGAGATGCAAGTGCATAATGTGTGTATTTTGAGATACGACCATCGAAATGTTCGCGGGTGTTGTTTGAATAGAGGGTCGATCGATTTCAGCCCAACATATTGACTCTGCCGTGTTTCAACATAAATATGAGAGCAAACCTAGTGTGCTAGAATTTTAATATATCAAGAATATATCAAGTTTATAATTGTTACAATAAGTATCTTCAAACAGTTGATCTTTCTGCATTAAAATGGAAAAATATTTAAACTATCGTATTTGTAGTTTCAAAACTTCATTATTTAACATACTTCAAATGCTCTGTTCGAGAGTACAACACTCACAAATTCCGATGAAAGTTTTCAATAAATTAATACAACTGCGCGTGTTATACAGATTGGCAATATTCCTAGAGGCAAGAATGCACTTCCGTAATTATTCATGATAGTTATTCCGTGAATATACAGCAATTTGTAATAGTTGGTAAAACAAGAACGGATCAAAATGGGCTCCTTTAAAAAGTACATAGCTATTGAAATAATAAATATAATTTCCTTTTATGTCTTTGGCCTAGACTCGTCACTATAGCCTGGCTGTCTAACTGTAGGGAGCAATTGGCTGGTACATACGTAACCCAGTCAAGGGTGTGATAGCAACATTAACGAGTTACGACATCTGTCAACAAGGGATGTCGCTGTAAATAAGTTCACCCTTGTTGACAGATGTCGTATGGGATATCTCTTGCCGCTTCAAGGCAGTCCAGGTGTTAGGACCTTTGACTTCGTAAGTTGCCAATGGGCATCCCCATAGAGGGTGACATTTGGAGATGAGTTGATATATCAAGAACAAACATTTGTGTCTAACAAGTAAATATGATTGCACGGCTTGACAGATTCCCTTTTAGCAATGATCAATAGGAAATCTAAGCGCTTCTTTTGTTTTTTGAGGATAGTCGGCACTGCACCGATTCAAATTCTGATTTTTTTCCGACTACAATACTACCCTTGGTTATGGGCGTAGGGAGTAAAAGCGACATCCACTTAGGCTATAATGTTAAAAGTTTGAAGAAGATTGCGTGATACTGTTAAAAGACAAAGAAAAGTAAACAGTATGGAAATCGAAGATGTAGGTCTTTCATCAACCCGTTTTATTTTCATTGCGGTCACACAGTTTACTGTTCAACGTGAGTAATACCGTTTTGGGTGACCCGAAATAGAAGTGGCATGCTTCGGTAGAGTACACTTGTCTGTTTAAAAATAGATAAAAGCACCAAAGAGAAAACAGATTCGGATGACATGTTGAGAGCAATACATTTTTATAACCTGTACAAATGCCAGGCTTTAAAAACTTAGTGAGAAACCGTTGACCCCTTTATTACTGTTGTTTCGACGAGTATAAGCATGTTTTTATATTTATTATTTCCAAAGTGCGTTGGTAGATAGATGGATATAGTTTGTTTTCAACTTGTATTAATCTGATACAAAGTCAGACAAATAAAATACAACTATGACGCGTTCCGCTTCTTGTAAAAGCATCAGAATTGAACCAAATTTATTGGTTAAACTTTGTTTGTTCTTTAGCGTATTTCACTCGTAGTGATGGGTGAGTTTTAAGGGTCTAAATTCTTTCAAAATTCCAAATCGCGTTTTTGTATGTTCCTATACTTTATGATTATTTTAATGTTATAAAAATAAAATTTTAAAACTAATTTTCCAATATTTTGTATGTACTGGATCCCTGGACCTAAGTAATTTTGAGATTTCCAAAATTCACAAACTCATATTTTTTTCGGTTCTATAATTGCTCATACAATAGTCAAAAGATATTTTTAAAGATGTTCATATTTGTATGTGTTCATTATTTGAACATTGGTTCATGCCAATGCAATGGTGCAATGGAAGATTGGAGTCAATCTACTTGATCTGATTTAAACAGTAGCACAGCGCTCTAAATTGTGTATACGTTGTATAATGATTCCGCTAATAATATGGGAAATGAGAATGCTAAGCTATAAATAATGCAAAATTGAAACTAATTACCTAGCTGAGCAGTAATACGCGCTCCGAGCGGGAGACAGGCTATGCTCTACATGCACCTACAGGAACTGGTTAATCCTATTCGCCCTTAATGCTAAATTGCATTCCAGATTTCAGCCAATCCGCCTTATCGATGCAAGGGTATTTGAGTAGTTGACCGTGGCTAACTGACATGACTCTGGTCCATTACGATTGAGTGTCATCATTATCACTAGACGTATATGATGAAATGCTATTCAAGCTTGTATTCCAGCCCTATAAGGGCGGAGAGAGACGTGCTGATGTCTTTTGAATAGAATTAATATCAGAAACTATGTACAAGGTGACATGTTCCTATAGAAAATGAACTAAAGTCCTCCCATAAAGGGCGCCGCAGTTACAAACAAAATAATTTCAAAGTATGTTGCTCAGTTGTACAGGGACTGAGTAGCCTTTGAAAGCACTGTGAAGCTCGAAAACGGATCATTTTATCGATACCAAACAAGAGACATTTATTCAGTTTACGACCAATGTTCTGAATATGATCTGTTTGTGAGTTTTTTCGTACAAGTTGTGAGATATTATAATGGCATAGCTTAGTATGCTGCAAAAAGGTTTTCATTCTCTTCATAACGGAATAAAGAATAATACTAATAGCATGTCTTAGGTGGCTTCAGATCAATTATAGTTCGGATCATTGATAACACAATATTGCAAGATCATAGTGTGTCCTTATTATATAATAAATTAACGTCTTTGTAGGGATCTATTTCCAAAATTTTCGATAAATAAAATATATTTGATGATTTTCTGATAAAACGAATTTACCTTCCATCATTTTTAATGCTAAAGTAATAGATCGAATTTCACGTACCCAACATACAGTTTTACTCAAATATATATGAAGACTGCGGAGACAGCAGAAACGTTTGTGAAGCTTTTTCTTTGAACGTACATGGTTATTGGCGCCCCCTTTCTGTAATAACTAGGCTATAACTATAAATCATCCTCTGCAGTAACACGTATATAACTGTTATCTTTCTTTTACAGGTAAGAACAGAAGTGGCTAGAACGCAGCTGTGTAAGTACATTCTTTAATCACAAACAAAATAATGTCAAATTCAAGAACCTCATCTATTCAAACAGGATAAATAGGATTTCATAATTATGAACTTCAAAATACTCACCATTTTCCTATAAAATGTTTTTATCAATGAAGCATAATCTACAGCCACAGAAAAATGTGAAAAGATCTCGTTACATAACCTTATCCGTTGATATTTGAACCAATTGATGTATTTAAATAAAAAACTAATTAGATCAGCTGTGCTCCGTTCAAAAATTACAACAGACTGAATCATTACTTCGCAAAAACGTTTAATAGTAATATACATATATTAATATAAAAGATATACCACAGTGACGCTTTACAAGCAATAAGTATGATATAGAACGTATTATTATAGATCCATAATCAACAGACTCCATTTAATAATATCCTTGGCACACCCAAGTTCTAGGAAATGGCTATAATAGATACACTTGTTTATGGTTACGATATATACTTTGCTCAAATTATACAATTAGGTGAGCTTTTTGCGATAATTGAAAAATGATATCAATAATTTTGAGGTTGTATTTTCCCAAATAATCCAATTAAAACAAAAAAAACCTGGAAAAATCCAGCAACACCAGTAATTGAAATGATTTCAGTAACACTGTGTTTGAATCCAAGTCTGTGTTGGAGTTTTTTTGGGTTTTGTCTTTGTTTCTGTAGCTTGTTGTTGTGTATTGATATTCAATAAATCGCTTTTGCTTTACTTGGCAGATAGACTATCTGATAGCTACTTTCAGTACCAAATCGTTTTTCGACAACAAGAAAGTGAAAATGATTCGCTATCAATGAACTAATGCGTGGGAATTACATAGTCAAGTTTCCTGACTCCCCGTTTATTTCTTTGGATCACACCTACTTCCTTTATGTGTTTATTGTCTTGGTACCACCTCAACCTTTGTAATATCGGATCAATTAAATTCTCATATCCGATGCAACAAAATATTAATTGGTATTGTGGAAGTAATAAAGATGTATCAAAAACAGGCTTGGCTCTTAATACCAAGGTACAGCAATTATTAATGGACCTCTATACAAAAGCCATAAATCAAGCCTTTATGTGAGCAATGAGTGAGAACTATAATAAAAAGTGTTGTTTTGCGTCACTGAAACAACTTCATTGAAATATCAGTGATTGAAGGTAGATGAGTAAAATAACTCAAGGGTTAATTCCACTATCCATGGAGTGGCAAGGGATGGAGGGCTTTCAGGTGTGGAGAATTTTCGCTAAAGTAGTTATTTCACAACTTATATACGGACCAAAATATGTAACTTGGTGGTTGAGGACTTTGGTGATGTAGGATAAACGATGAAATGGCTTCAATACAGATAAAAGAAACAAACTGAAAAATAATAGTACGAGTATGAGTATGATACTTGATATTCTTAAGCGGTATACATGAGAAAATTGTTAATTTACATCAGTATATACAAGAAATAAAACCTGATGAAGTATCAGGGGATCTGAAAAATGTAGAAATTGAGGCCAAGAAAAATAGTTCGATTTTCATGAATACGAAATACTCAAAAACACATGGATAAAAATAAAAACATAAAGGAGCAGTAGTAGTAGTAGCAAAAATCAAAGTTAACGTGAGAGAAGCCCTTTGACGACTAAAAAAGACGTAGCAAGATAAAGAAGAACAGTTCTGAAACCGTTACAAAACAAACAAAAAATCATTGAGCGACCCCCGCCACCAAGAAGCGAAGAAAACTCCGTACACTTCCATGCAGTTTTACCTATGTTGACTGTACAACTAAGCAAATATCTCCAGTGCAGCCACAAACTACGTCTATTAGTATAGGGGGAAGAATTGCCTCATTACAGATTCCATTCGCATTTTAAACAATCAAAGGTTGTTGCACAGGATGTATGTACGCCGTCATTATAAGGATGATTTGTTTGTAATTTATTTAATTGCGCGTGCAATTAGTGCCCTCACAGGCGACAGCAATAACAACAAACGTGAGAGAAGCGTTGCATGCTTTTTATTATTAATTTATGATAGGATGGTAACGCTGGATCGTTGCTATAAACATTCCTTGACGCTTTATGCAGAATCAATGTCAAGCTAAATGTACCTACGCTATGTAATTGGCTGTACAGCTGCGTCCAAAACCAACTTGTTCCAGAAGTTGCTTAGCTGATGAAGAATTGTATTTAAAAAACCATATTTAACAACTTTTATTTGGTATTCAAACCATGTTTCACACTTTCCTTAAGTTCATTATAATTAATTATAATAGATATAATTTAGACTGTCAGATGAGTAATTAACATACATAGAGATATTTGAACCGGATTTTGGATATGTTGATCTTTAATATTGCAATAAAAAATATTGAAACCTGCTGAAAGACTTGAATATTCTACTATTTAAAAAAATATAATTATTTTCGAACTCATCTTCTAAGATATTAAAAAATTACGTCATCTGGACTTATACTTCTAGAATCCTACAAAATACCACGTTAAATGCAGAGCCAACCTACTTGACACTACTTTCTTTGTTTTGTTTTTTTGGCGATTACTTCGCCGCCACCGAACCGATATTCAAAAACTACAAAGCTTCTTCATCCTTGTCACACTAGTTACCTAGTGCTAAAGTTTCATTAAAATCCAAAAAATATTTTCCGACTCATAGAGTTGTCTAGAATTACCGGACAGAGCGATGAAAATGAGTGACTTGGTTTTTCGTGATGTATGTCATAAAACATTGAGGAAACACAATATCTCAAATTCTAAATGTTTCTTGATTACATTACTTCATCGCCAGATGGCAGGGGACGTGAAAAAGGCAAAAAATACATTCTGGCTCCGAGCTACATGGACAAATGAAGTATAGTATAATAATATTAAAAATAATTATTGAGCAAATTAAAGTAAAAGAAAACAGAATTGTGATGGACTACTCGGATTATTCGCGTTGGTGTAAAGGCTAAAAGAACCTCAGCCTTTATATTTCTGAGGGTATAAGTGACAATTTGTAATCTATATTGATATAAAATCGTAATAAATTCACCCCCTCCACCACCACCCCAACCCCTCCTCCGACAACAAATAAATCTATTAAATCATGGAAAAATAAGACTAGTATTCCTCTATCCAATGAAATGCTACGGAAATAGAACTGGGTAGACTCTTCATAAATTCCTTGGCTCTACACACTTTGTTACCAGTTTTATTGCTTCATTAACTTTAGAGGGAAGTATACTACTGCCTAGCTGAATTCTTGAGCAGAGCTTTATGTTCCTTTTAACCTTTTTCCACCGTCTATAAAGCTAAATAAAGCATGGAATTACGTGGACCTGTTTGACGATGCGCTGAAAAGGTATAATAAGGTATAAATAGTATTTTTATAGTCGGTACTTTTTTTTTTAATTTCAAGTTGGTATCGATTCTTCGGTGTAAAATCTATGTACGGTATTATAGATTTCATTTTATTATGTAAAGCTTCAAGGATTACAGCGCCCTTAAATGTTGAAAAATAGGTATCTACTAATAGAGTTCTACAACTCATCTCCAAGTGATGCTCTCTATGGGGAAGCTCATTGGAAACTTCCGAAGTCGAAGGTCCTAACTGTTGGACTGCCTTGAAGCATCGACATCTGTAAGGACTTTTGACTTCGTAAGTTTGCAATGGGCATCCCCATAGAGGGCGACACTTGGAGATGAGTTGATGTTGCTATCACACACTTGACTGGGTTAGATATATACCATCCGATTGCTCTCTACAGCTAGACCGCTACGCTATACTGAAGATTCTAAGCAAAAGACGAACCATGCAAGTCTATAGCAGGTCTAATCCATATTGGAGAGCATACACTCAACTATTCGTAGACTTCAGTTCAATGCAGAGAAGACTCATAAAAATAGCCTGATAGGTAATTGACATAGACTTCCAATACTCTAGTCATCTTCCATCAAGCTTCTGGGAGCTAAAACAACAACATCATGTCCCCACATGGACAGAGACGGAAGAGGAAGTGTATCCTAAACACAAACGTGTAATATAGCGTAGATAGAACTGGACTGCTCGTCATTGTTTATAACGGATGACCTGTTACATTGCACTTCCAGTGCATCACCGAAAATTTTATGTTGAACACATGATTTTTATCTAAATGATGGGAGAGTTCCACCAAGTAGGGCTATCTAAAATCTACATGATTTCATTGGGGAATTGAACGTTTGTTGATCCTGATAAATCGTGCCAGTTCAAGGTTCTTCAATGGACTTTATAAATACTATTACGCCACCACTGCTCTGCCTGAACCGATACCTGCCAAGATGTAAGGTGCAAAACCAGACGGTCTGAGAGACCAGGCGAATGATCCTTCAGCATCGTAACTCGTTTAACAACTCAAACAGAAATGACAACCATGGGAAAGGACTACACCGTAGTAAAAAAGGTTATATGTATTTTATTTATTCAACTCCGAGTTCGCGAGATTAATCTGGATTCGCGTTTAGAATAACAGACCCGGAGTGACATATCAAGCGCGAAGAATAACTTGAAATTTCAGGTAGAATCCGATATAGAAATAAGTGTTAAGTACACAATTATGACAAACTGCTGGACTACTTTATGTTTCAAAAGCCTTAATTCAGATTTTTGTGAAATGTATCGGTCGGCTAGCTGTGGCTGTAATGAAGAGTAACCTAGGTTTTTGGGAAAAAACTGTTCTGTTGTCAAGTGCTCAACCCAGATTAAATCAGAAATAATAAAAACCACAAAAACCTCGTTTTTCGATATACTTAAGAATTATTTAGAGTCTTCAGAGGAATATCATGAAAGCATCAAAATAGGTTGATTTGTTTGGGTGTCGAAGATTGAAAATTATACAGAATTAATTTTGCTTTATTTTTTTATTCACATGCATAGAAAAGGTAAATATCATAACCGTATCGATTTTCATATCCATTGGTTTCATGGAACGTATTTTCCCAAAGTAAGAAAATGTGACCTTCTCTTTCTTTATCTTTATAACACGATCAGGGATCCCGGAAATAATCAGACGTAGTTTCGTTTTACGACGATATTTCCGCTGCCATTGTACCGACCTTCGAAAACTGAACATTTTCGTCCCTGTCAGAATCATGCTAAGAATTACCGGACACAGTTCAGACAGACAGACCGATGGAAGTGAGACATGGTTTTACGTAATGGATATCTCTTGAAACATCAAAAAATGCCCATTTAGAGCAAATATGGAAAAAGGTATAGCCAGTCTTTCACCTCATTCTCATCTTAGTGCGACCCTGTGCCTTGAACCAATGTATAACTCGAATAACCTTTTTTTGTTCTCTTATTTGCGTTTCGTTTGTTCCTTCACACAACTCCATTTGTTTTTCTTTTTTTAGGGAGTGTAACTGATGTGAGTCTTTTGTCCCCCGAATGTATGTGAGGAAACCTGATATTTTTGTTGATTTTTTTAGGGGTCTACCGATGAACTATCTGGGAATATAGATAAAATAAACAGTTCTAACAAATTACGGTTGCTATATGCTAACAGTGCATATGGATTCGTAGATTGAATGATTGATTTCACTGTTAAGACGGCGTTTTTACTTCCGGCGCACTAGCGAGTGTTCGTTGATATGTATTGATCACCAGAACAGGGGAGTATTTCAGCATGGAAGAAGTCATGAAGTTTGAAATAGAGTTACTTTTTAACAGAGGCTTTTCCGGTGAGCTTGCGTTTCTAAATTTGCGCTTTTAGAGCCTTTATGCGGAAAGTGCATGAGATATGAATTGGCCAGCGGCGGAGAAATAATTGTGAAATGATCACAATATTCCAGGCACAAAATACACAAAATACCCTCCTTTGTGGTCTTGACTAAGCTCTAGAAGCGTTTCAACCCACTAGGCCTCAGGAAATGGACTGTCAATTGCTGAGACAAGCCGTCCTATTGTAGATGTTTGAAGAAGACGAAGTTTCGATGCATGGGCTTGTCTCTGAGAAGCCAATAGAAGAGTGAGACTGAGTTTTTAGGCTGCTCTAATTGGTTCTTCAAAAAGGAAGGCTCCATTACCAACATCCTAGAGCTCGCAGACAAAGGGGATAAGTGGTTCGATGATCCTAGTAACGTTGCGTTATGATTACTATTATGATTCTTATCACAAGTAGTAGCTAGGGTAGGATAAGAAGGGCTTTTGTCCTCGGTGCAGTGTGCATAGGGCATAATATCATGGAGATGTTTTTTCTTGGTCATCAAGTTTTTTGGAGAGGAAGAATATGGAAGGTGGGAAATGGATTCAGTAGAGTTTTTCAATAATACGGCCACAAGGGTGTGCAAATTTGTGAACTTGCCTTGGGCGCCATAGTTACTAGCTACGACTCTAATTATTATTACTAATATTGAACGAAGGACGAGCATGAATTGACAAGAATGGGCAACACTGCGCTAGACCAAAGAACTAGCGTGCTTTCACGACTTTAAAACGAAACCATTATAACCAAATAATAAATTAGAAAGTGGATACCGCTAACGGCTGATCTAAAATGGCGAATACACATGTTGCGATAAGGCCGGCTCTTTCAGTACACGAACACCTATATTTATCTAGTTTGCAGTTCACTGTACTGCCTCTAGCCTGTTGCATTTTCAGTACGGTAACAGCTAATGAGATGTTGTAGGTTCAGCAATATTTATTGAGTCAATATATTGACTGGAGATGTAGGTCTAAGAGAACAGATAAACCACGCTTGCAAGGTTTACGAATTATACGCTCAATTTAGACTACCTGGCTATGAAGGATGTGGAAATTTTTGCTTAGAAAATTTTTGGGTTTTCTAACTACGAGTTTGTTTATCTACTTTGCCTGATCAAAAATAAAAAAAACAAGTTAATTCAGGCACAAGAGCAGAACACTTCACTGTACTGGGACAATGTACTTGACATTTTTTATTAAAAATATTTTTCTTATAACGCGGACCATTAAAGCCTACCCTTTCGTCATAAATCTGTCGTCCCAGAAACTTATCTAATATTTTTTAAGCTTCAAAAGATCGCACCCGCTAAAAAACATAAAGCATAAATAGAGTGTCATTAACGCAAAGCAACGCCGACAATATTAAACGTCCAAAAATACGCACGGGTCTAAAATTAGATCAAAATTAGACAGTCTAGGTACAAACTTCAAAATCCTACACGTCGCCTTTTTATCGCTTTAAAAAGGGAGCCAGGGATTTTAAAGGAAATCTATTGGATGAGGGGGTTCGCATAGACGTACTCGCTTGGAATTGTTAACAGGTTACAGTTGGTTAGGCACCCCGGCTTGGGCGTGATGCACTATTATCTCGCCTGGAGGGGAAATCAAAATGCGAAACAGGATTTGCAGTAGACTGGGGGAAAAGTAAAGATGCGATTTAAGCGGGTTACCTAGTGGAGTGTGGAAGCCATCTAGCAAAGGCATTGGTTATTGATTACGTGACTACAGTGCATGCTGTATAGTTAATACTAAACGCATAAAAGGAAATTCTCTATTCAAGAATTTCAATAATCTTGTAAAGATATAGGTACTTACAAGAATTTACTTGATAGTAAAATTATTATTATGAACTAAGAAAAGTATCTTTTCGAATTCAATTCTCATTCTAAAGAATCATACTCTAAAGAAAAATATAATTGTCTTCACAACTACGATATTAATGTTTTTCATATTTATTTTATGAAGTCATATATTTTCCAACGGAGCTCCGTTTACTTCAATCAAGAATACGCACATCTTGCGATTTGCCCCAAGTAATTCATTTACTTATTTCGCATCGTCATGTTCTTCAACGGCATTTCAGCGGTACGCGTGTGTCTATCTTTCATATTCTATTCATCTTGGATTAGGAAAAATCATTGGAACAGTTTTGACATTATTCTGGTTCCTATTTTTCAGGTTAAGGAACCAACAGTAGCTTTGATAACAGCTCATCAAAATTACCGAATGTTTATACTAATAGATTATATAATAAAATTGAACTATTAGCGCCCAGATTATGAAATACTTCAGTCAATACTATAGTAGATATTATTATAGGTTAGATTCTCTCTGTTTTGTGACAAGATTATGATATGCTCAATTTGAAATTTTGGTATTTCCACTTCCCAAACTTTTCCAGATCTGAGTTGAAAATATTTACTTGAATTAGCTGTATACGAGCAAAAATTCAGTATTCTTACTTTCAGTTTATTATAGCTTTGCGCTTATAGAAGATATGGTATACTTAGATAAAACCACAAATTTAAGAATTTATTTTTGTGTGTATAGAAGTGTTGAAAAAGTAACTTTTCATTACCCGAAGATATCCGAAGTGACGTCGTTATATGCGTTATTTGGGTACAATCGATAGTTGGTATTTTCGTTTCTGTATCTTCTCTGTTTGAGATAATCAATGTCAAAAATTGTCATAAATGTTGGTTGTATATTTTTTTCACTTTATGGCAGTCGATATATGGAGTCACTGACCAAATTCAAATATAATACCTGTGTATGAAAAAGCATATTTATCGGTGAAAAATGAGTCTGTATTTTGGAAAATCACCTAGCATTGGAGGCTCATGATTGCTTTCCATTTTATGTTTTGGTTTTGTTTCCTGTTAAATCAAAAAATGTGCGATAACGAGGGTTGTAATCAAATCGTATTGGAATGAATATGCTGCATTGTCTACTTCACGAAATACAAGCAACTCTCAATATTCGCGGAAATGGGAAACAGTACAATGAAATAAAACAAGTTATTGATTGTATGTGGTTTTAATTAGGGGACAGTGGAAAATATAGTTACCTTGGTCTGATGTATTTAACATTTTGACGTGATCGCTATTTAGTATTCGTATTCTTGAAGTTGCACAAAGTTGGTATGAGCAGGCTTGGTAACAACAGAACTAGCGCATAACGATCTGGAATCGATTCATAATAACACCAATTTAACCACATCACTAACTTAGACGTTATCCCTTGGGTATAAAGAAGTCGCGAACCTATAAAACTATACTAATAGTCGTTACTAAATTTTAAAACTCTAACTGCATTCTCACTGCATGTGCGATATGATTTATTATTTATCTGAGTTCACGAAGCAAGTTCCCCTGAAACCTGTTTTGCGTCGACTTCTTTGTCTGTGGAAATCAATATCTATATAGGAGTTACTTCAACATTTACTGTATCGAAGTATCTTCGTCGCTTAAATTTTTTCCTATGGAGCAAAATTCAGTGAGCATTCATTTTTCATCCAAGACAAGAAAGATAACAGTGACGCAGCTGAACAGTTCACCTGAAGACGATTGAAGATAGCACATCAATCGAAACGTCCTGATACTCAAAATTTTATAGACAATGGAAGTCCGAAATCAAATTTTCGACAGACAGATGTTTGGAAAAGTATTTGCGTCCAAAAGGCGTATTATGTCAAATTCCATAATTTTATGCGTAGGGAATTAAAAATGAAGCTGGAATTGAAAATAAAAATTGGACAGCAAAAAATTATGGAAATATATATTTGGTCGTTATTCTTGCTCATACATTTTTTGTTTGTGCCTGTACTCTGAATTATTTAACGAGAGATATCGATCAATATGGATATTCTTGAGGCACAATGGGACTGACGTAGGTATTAAAACAGATAACAAACTTCAATATGCCTACTTCTACGCCTCAGTAAGCACTTTATCATTGATTATAACCTTCGTTGTGTATTATGAACCACCAAATATGATTCTATTATCGTTATGCTGGTTGGATTATGCAACCCGGAAAGAAATGAACAGAAAATATGAAAGCTTATTCCATACATTTTTATTGTTATAAACTAAATGTATTTTTGAAGGTAATTTGAAATTCCAAAGAAGATTAACATGCCAGTGCAAGGCTATTTATTCATAATACATTGAACAATGTATCAACCATGTTCACACTATCAGTTGGTTATTTTTTGCTACCAGGAAAAAGTTTGCATTTTTGTTTGTAACTCCAGCGTCACACATTTACTTAAATATAAACAAAAATATATCTAGTAAATTTATGTTAAAAAAGGCAAATATATTTTTTACTTTTGAGCGGATATCTTCGGGTAACATACATGTAGGAAGTTAACAGTAAGTATACTTTTGATTCACGTAACTCTCAACTGAATTATTATATAAAATATTTTTGTACGATGACCTGATTCAGAGTTTCACACTCGCTATATGAAAGGAATTGCAATCTGAAATTTAAAGCCTACTGTCCGTTTTTTTAATCACTCAAAATTATCATGAACTTGAATAAAACACAAAAAACGAGACTACGGGGATTTTTTGATGTTTTCTGATGCTTCAGTCATAATGCATCTATTTTCAGAAACAAACCTGCATTGCCTACTATGACCTAACATCATATCGCTTCCCAAATTTCCGCAGAATCGCTGCAACCGTTACTGAGATGACACGGTGACAATAACGAAAAATGAGTGACACATTTTTGGTGATGTAGACATCATAAATCTAATTCCGAGTGAAAATTGCTCTTGTTTAAGAGACATTTCAGGAATCGAATTTTAATAACAATCATTGCAGGTTTTCGATACCCCTACAAGCCAAGGTGGGTACGAGTATTCCTTAACTTTCACGAACCACACATTTACCTTGCCCATTCTATGAAAATTTTCTTATTTTCCGTCGAAACATAAGCAAGTTACACACAGCCTTCTCTTCTAATTTTAACATTGTTCACCAGACTCTGACCTTGTTTCTGATAGATAAACATCATTTTCTATTCTAAAGAAATACATAGAGATGTACACGTTGTAAATTTACAATTGCTTCATATAAGGCGGGGTATTTTTCTTGATGCTATGCCGCACAGATTTGCTACACGATATTATTTTAACCTCGTTCTGGACAAAAGAATACTATTTTCTCTTCATAAGATAACAACATAATATATCTTCTGTTGCGCAATTTCAGTATGTACGTACCTGACAAGGAACATTAATTTTTTGTTCTACATAATTTGAAATTTTTTACGTTTGCACGTTTTAGCTGTAATCACAAGCATTATTTATGCATGTAAACATGGTGTATATTCAGTTACATAACATGCTGTAGTGTAGGCTACATTGTGGGTCCTTAACATTGAAATTCTTAACGATTTAATCACCTACCTGGAGCAAAATGAAATGTGGAAGAGGGTCGGACAGGTAAATCCAGGTAGTTGGTGTTACCCTGGGTCAAGCTTGATGGCTATCAGCGTTTTGCTTTTCAAGGGCATTGTGCTAAATAATATGATTTTTGCTAGTTCCCAGAGTTTCCTGGGTTTTGAGAATACACAGAAAACAGTGCTGCAGGTTAAATATATAATCGTGTTGCATTCTTGTCAGCTTTTTTGTCATCTTGATTCATTAGGGCAATGATTTACATTATATTGTACTGGCTTAAATAATATTTGAAGAATTGGATAGTCATAACTGGCACTCATAACTCATATTACGCATCTCCTAAAGAGTAACTTCTAACACGTAACTCGTTACTATTTACTTGCAACTGGCCCTTGTAAATCGTAATTCGTAACTCGCAACACGTCACTAGTAACTCGTAACTGGCACTCGTAACTCGTATTACGCATATCATAATTAGTAACTCGACACACGTAACTAGTAACTCCTAACTGGCAGTAGTGACTGGTAAATCATAATAGGTCACTCGTAACTGGTAAATCGTAACTTGTAACTCGCACTCGCAACTCCTATTACGCATTTCGTAACTTGCAACTTCTAACACGTAACTCTGAACTCGTAGCTCACAACAATTCTCTCGTAACTGGCACTCGTAACTGATAAATCGTAACACACATGTAACCTGTGATTCGTAACACGTGACTGTTAACTCGTATCTGACACTAGTAACTCCTAATTTCAAACTCGTAACTGGCACTCGTAATTCGAGAACCGTTACTAATAACTTGTAACACGTAACAAGTATATCGTAATTCTGAACTCTAACCTCGTAACTCATAACTGGCACTCGTTATTCGAATTACGCATCTCATAAATTGAAACTCTAAACTCGTAGCACGTCACTCGTAACTAGTAACTCGTAACAGGTAAATCGTAACACGTCACTCATAACACATCACTTATAACTCAAAACACGTCACTTGTAACTCGTAACACGTCACTCGTAACTAGTAATTCGTAACAGTTAAATCGTCACATGTCACTCACAATACGTCACTTGTAACTCGTAACTGGTATTACGCATCTCGTAACTTGCTACACGTCACTCGCAATTCGTAACGCATGCATCCTTTGCATATATATAAATATAATATATATACACACAGGAAAATATTTATTGAACTTTGATGTAGGTATCCAATATTTTTTTAGTTTCAATTTCGAGGTATTGTTTTTGGGAAGCCCTGAGTGATAAACAACAATTTTAAATCAATTATTGGTCACTGCATTTGATGCAGACACATATATATTTCGTCCGCATCACAGGCGTGAATCTCATCAGTTTCTCACACACATCGAGTCATTATGTTGCTGTAAAAGGCGTTGTGTAGGTGAATTCGCCTTGAATGGGCATGCGACCAAGCGCCCAGAATATCGCCGCAAACTCGTATCCAGACGGGTCTCCTTTCTAATTTCCTAACCTACAAGCTTTATGAGCTCGCCAATAAATCTACGGGTTATCTGTGCAGGTAAACCAGCACTAACAGATACGATGACTCACATCTCGGTTCTGCATCTTTATTCAAACACGTTAAAGAACGAGGAAGGACGGCACAACCGTACACTCGACTTGCATAATGATACAGGTAGGTGATTTTGCTGCCAGATTTATAATTGATACTTCATAAAATTATCGGGAAGAGGAATCTTCTATGGAGAAAGATGGGCTTTCTACTTGAGATTCTTAGTCGCTGCTACTAGAAAATAGTAGTCGCGAATCTCTCAATGCGCGACAACGCTGCGCCTTTGCATGTAATGTGTCCCTATTTATTCCGTTCCATTTTTTATCTTTCTCGAGACTTTACCCATTTCTGGGTCAAATAGGAACGAATTCTGAGTCAATCTATTTGCTCACTGGTCTTCAGCCCATAAATATCAGCGATTCGAGTATACTGTCTGTAATTTCTAAAATGAATTGGTTATAGATGCAGTCTCTGCAAGCCCGACGTTCACTTTCAAATCTTGGCATTATGCGGCAAAAATGGTGAGCAAAGTTCAAGGTACTGGGTGTGACAGGCTTGCATATCTCAAGTAAGCGGTATTTCTCTTCATAGAAGTAGGATCTATGCGTTTTATTTAAAAAGGAAGAGACACTGTTAGCGAAAGACGTGAACGAACATAAGCGGAGTTACGTAGGTGCAAAATAATAACGAACTCGTTAGTTTAATTAGGTAACAGTTATAAACGGGATTTAATTCATTAACTGCTGCAAAAGGTACATTATATAGTCTTAGCAATTGTACAAAGTATAATATACAATAACTGTAATGAAATTTAAAACTCTTCCTCTCTGCCTAATGTAATGCTTTCTTAGGAACGAAAATATTTACGGTATTTAAATAAATTCACCATAACAGAGTCGAATAAATTTTTTTAAAAGATAGCCTCACGCAAAAAAAGCGGAAAGCCTATCGCGTTTCATTGCGCTGCAAGAGGGTAAATGTTCATTCACGTTGACCTTGAAACGCCGAGGTTCCCTAAAAGAGGCTGATTCAAGGTGTTGTAAGTTCGACCTGATGAGGACGCGCCTGTTGGGCTACTGTAATGTCTGCTGTTCTGGCGAGAGAGGTTAAACCTGGTGAGCTAGCAGGCCAAGATACGAAAGTGTTGGACAAGTTTTCCCTTATTTCTGTCACAAATGTAAAAAATCGCTTGCTGAAATGGCGAGATTGTTGCTACAAATAATTGAATGAACACAATTTCTACATGAAAACTAAATTCCATATTTTGAAACTGATTTGTACCGCCGACAGATACACTGCTTAGTCATATCACTATAGCTTTGTAACGCAGCTAACGTGGTAGTTCAACCTAATTATTATTTGTGGTCTCCTTTTTTATATAAAAAACTAGTAAAATGTCAAAAAGATGTTTATAACATAATTCCAAAGGCGTCCCGCACTGACGTGAAAATAAATGGTCACATTATTTATGGTGCATTATCAAAATGATATGTGACTCAACGTTAATTTTGTTGCAAAATTGTTGGCAAAACTGAAAATAAAAGAGCTTACGGCCTTCTGCGTGTGTGACCATTTTTGGTACTCTGTATGCAATGGCTGAAGCCTCTATAACGGCGGGGCTGTCTCGCAGATAATATATCGACGCTGTATCCAGGATAACTGTACATCGTGTCGTGATATCACGCCGAAGAAAAATTGTATTTCACAAGGCTGTAACCGACTTAACCACTACATTTGCTCTTGTTGTATAAGACCTACCTGCAATGCGTCTTACGGTGTTGGAAACGGTCCTTTTTTGGTCAAACAGAAGCTTAGAAAATCTTTAAGGATTTGACATTGGTCAATTGTACATTTTCACGCGCCTATTGGTGGTAATATTGATCAGTGTTTGTTTGTTTTTAACACGCTTCTATTAGCTTCACGTGTATCTTTGTGTGTATGTATGTATCTATGTTTGTAACGGATTTTTCGAACGCTACACACATAAAAATAAATTCTCAATTTAAGAATTGATAGATATACTCACGATGAGAACATCTGATCTCACTCTCTAAGACAATTTACCTGATAAAAAAATATAATTAATTTGAACCAAAAAAAGCATATTTTCGAATTCAGTACTCATTCTGAAGAAATATACTCTAAAGACGAATAGACGGTATACTTGAATGAAAGCACATAATTATTCTTCGCCTGAGAATTTATTTTTATGTATTTTCACCCACTTTAAAACGTCACATTAATTTTAAATTTTGCATACTTATCAAGGATCGATGCCAATGCGATAGTTCAATAAGTTTGTCCGATTACTGCTTTTTATTTCCATTTTTTTTCGAAATATCTATAAGCAGATCATTTGGATGTGACACGTATCTTAAAAGCATGAAATACAAGTTCGGTGTGATATGGTGGATTAAATATTGAATCGAAACGCGTAACACAAAATTAGTCTTATTTGTCAAAACTGAGGTTCAAATTACAAAATTTTATCTGCGTGATGGAAGTGTTTCACCAGGTAAGAGCATCTGCAATCTATATAAAAAAGAACTTTGTTTGAGATCTCCAATCTACCTACCCGTCATAGAAGACTAACGGCACTAATTTTCTTTGATCTGTGAAAGCTTTCAGAAAATTGAAAAAGCCAATATCAACAAAATGTGCAAAAACTTCTTATTCTCAACTGCATTATAGGAACATTGGCCTTGAACCGTTGCTGGGTATCAGCAGAAAGCATAGTTGGAGAGACATGACTGCAGGCAGTCCAAAAGGTTCATAGCTGGACCCAACAAACGTAGGGAGGTATGGCTATTGAACGAGAGAAGTTGGTAGGGATCCTCACAGGTCACTGCAGACTGAATAAGCACCTGTCACTCATAGGAGTGGTCAAAGACCCAATCTGTCAGAAGTGCTAGAGAACGAGACCTTGTTGCACTTCCTGGGAGAGTGCGCCGTATACAGCGGCCTTAGAGCTGAGGTTGTTTGGCACAGCAGAGTTTGACAGGCACGAGAGCTACTCAGCGGAATGTTCAGAGATCATGACCTTTATTAAAAGGTCTGGAAGGTTCTAAGGAACTAACATGTCTGCCCTAGTTTTAGTGATGCTCCTCGGGGTCAGCTGAAAGGCCCTACCACTACTACACTATAGGAATCTATAAAATCCGATAATTTCAACCGTTAAATACAGAGAGGCCCATCCGACTATTCAGTAGAGCCTTAAATGAATAGTCGAACTGGATTAAGCGGTAATCATAGTGGGGGATTGAATCACCTGCTTTTTATCCTTTTTGTCCCACTGGAATTGAAACGGACCTTTTGCGCGGCTCGCTGCATCCCGATTTAAAAGCTAATTATCGCAAGGCTTAATCCAGCCCTCGCCATAAATACCAATTCAAAGTAATTTGCAACCAGCACCCTCAGTGCAGTGCTTGAAATTGAGATATTAACGCCTTTTCTATATGCGGCTTCTGATAATTACTGAACTTTCTGAGCCAGATGCGAATTTATCCAGATTAAATTATTCTGGAACTATTTTATTCATGTTAGAAAGAGCGTTTAATATATCGAGTAGCCTAGCACCCCAAAATATGAAACGGGTATTGTGTGAAGTGAGGGCAAAAAAAAAATATGTTGAGATACTAAGCTTTTCGGATATCTTTTAATAAGTTGTAGAGGTTCTTGATCATTTTTTTTTTTCGGGTGGGCGTCGAATTTTGGATAAGAGGTTTTTAGTTTTTATTTTTCAAAAAAGAAATAAGATATAAATATTTTGAAAAATTTCAGTGTCGTAATTTTTTTGTCAATATTATGCATGAGATTGCCCCCTGAGACGCCACTGGAATTGATAATTATATTCTAAGTAGTGCTAGCTTGATCTCTTATGGTAATGAAGAAAACTGTCAAATTTTAATGAAACCTTTAGGATATTAATGAAAAACTATTTTTTTCAACTTTGACACTCTGTATCTTCAAAACCAGATTTCTTGAGTCACATTTTACTCGTAATAGCAACTTTTATACTTGAATTTGGTTCAAAAATGCCCCTTTGTATTCACGGCCTTCATTTAGTTGCACTTAGTATATATTGCCTATCTGTTCTACAGAAAATTTATTAAATCACATTTTATTTATGGAAATTAGACTGGTAAGCTCTTCTTAAACCTTCAAAGCTGAACAGTTCTTCACGTACAGGATTCTACGGATTTGCTGTAACGGTGCATGGCGTTATGACGCAAGAGGCAATTAAAGGTAACATTAATGTTGGATTACTGTGGCTTTTTTTGAATCCTCAGTGCCGTCTACCACATGTTACTAGGTAAATAACAATTATTGATTGTTTGTGTGGCCGTTTTATATCCACACCTCATAGTATTTTTATTATAGAGGTGCAAGAACGATGAAAAATGGCAACTTGTTAGAGCGTTATTTGTAATAAATAGCAATGTACATTTTAGTACAAGGTAGATAGCGAGACAACTGCGGTTAGCCCATAATAGTCACTTTGTTTTCGAAAATTAGTAAATTGGTGGTTGAATTTAAGCAAACAAAATATTATTCGTATTTTTCGAAAGTTCGATTTGCATGTTTTTTAACTTCCCTTTAATGTTTGGGTGTGGCTTAAAATTTCTATGGCATCTGAAATCTTGGAAAATCAAAACATAGTATGTTCATCAAGTTCCTGACCATTTTTAGTTACTGAGCTTATCAAGCACGTTTTTAGATTCCTGACATCTTAGACGTATTTGACAAAATTCCTAGATCCTTAAATTTCTTGCGACTCAGTCTATCGGTCTATCTGTATATTGCCTTCCTTGTTCTCGTCAAGTATCAATAGCTTCTGTATCAGTTTTGGCTGGAGTATTATGCTATAATCCATAGTTGATATTGATTTTCTAATTATAAAAAAATACATAAAAAAATCCAAACGCTTTTGAATGTAGTTGATAAAATTTATGGGTCAAAGGGTGTCTTTCATCAAGTTTTCCGTACTTAAAAACGGTGTGGTCAAAAGCTCATGCTTTTTACTGTTTTTAAAACCTGCAAAGACTCATTGATTACAATTTATATACAGTACTAGACTAGATTTGCCTAAATCAGAAGTTGTATTGAGATTTAAATGTTCTAACTGTTCTTTCCTCTCCATGCCAAATGAATTACTGAACAGATGAATCATCCCACTGCAACAGTAAATTCAACCCTAATTTTTGTCAGATAATATTTGCTCGACAAGTGACTGTTTTTTCTACGTCGCCTTATTCTGACATGTTTAATTTTCCCAAAGGCAGATATGGTACGAAAAACGGAAAATGCTTCAGAATGTGAAAACGCTGGAATATTGAGTGTGTTTAATTAAGCCCGGCTGGAAAAAACCCTGACATTGGCGTCAAAGCCTGCTATTTTCCATTGGCTTCCATGCAACAGCCTGTTTAATGTCGCACCGTTACCAAAAATGTGGCAATGTTTTTAAATTAAATAAATTAAAAGTAATAAACTATTTTAAAAACAAACTTTCATTTAAATGCGCTTTAAATAATAAAATAAACTTTTCCTTCAAGACTTTTACTACCAACTTACACCTTATTACACAATTTATATGATATAAAAGCTTGTCGTGAGATTTAAGTTCTCGTATTTATTTATTTTAACAATTGAAGTCAATCAGATCAAGTTATTCAATTTACTTGTTTATCTACACAGGTAAATCTCGCAACAAGCTTTCATATCATATAAATTGTATAATGACGTTAAAAGTAATGGTTGCCTGTTTTATACGGAGCCTCGCATTGTGGGTCTCTGCAACTTACCCACAACGCGTTCAGCTAATAAACAGATTACCCGGGACGCGCTGTGAGAAATTCACAACGCGTTCTAGGTATAGATTTCGATTAGTAGCCGAATTCGATTAATGACTATAACAATTTTCATAAACTTAATGTCTATTCACATTTATCTTCAAGCACTGTGATTTGTGATTATTGCGAAACAAATTCTAAAGTAGCCCATGAGGTTCTTCAAAAGAATAACTTTAAGAAGAGGTTCGAAAGTCGACTATGTGAGGATGCGCTGATTAGGATTAGGCTTAGGCTTAGGGTCTAATGGTAGAATCTAAAAAACAGACCCTGAAACTGACTACAAAACTGAACAAAGAATCTTCAGGTGACGTGGTACGCATTCCGATAAACGCCGCCATTTTCGAGATGCGATGAACTGGGCAGTTAAACATCGAATATAGGCGTAGATATATTGATAACTTCATTGCTATACGCACGGAAAGCACTCAAATGAAAAGGGGGTGATAGAAAGGGGCTGCTAGGTAACCGAAGACGGTCGAGAGCCGTCTCGAGTGATGTGTTGCTCTATTTGCCAGTTCGCAAGGGCTGTTTACCAGTTCCTAAAGCATCTGTTCCTGAAACTTCTTCGAGAGCATGCTGCACAGTCGATAACGCGACCAGCTGAAACGGTGGATTAGACACGCGTCCTAGTTACAGGGTGCGTCAAATAAATTGTCTCTGTGGTGTTGTTAAATTACTAGGCAACAATCAATAACTATAAATATAATTTTTCCATTATTTCACTGTTTTTTATGCTCAAGATACTCTTCATAGCAGGTAACTCAACATACATTCCTAAGAGACTTGCTATTCAAGCAAGCTTCTTTTTGTTTGCCTATAGACCTAACCTTAATAAAATCATGAAATAATTGTTTATATCAAAAAGTAAATTGATTACGCTTTGTAATAATGTTTTCATATAATTTTTTGCAAATAACTGCCGACATTGCAATTCCCAAAAGTATAATGATATCATTTTCTATGAATCCCAGTATACAGTTTCCCAAATGTCACCACAATCTTAGCAGTGGTTACTGAGATTACGCGATGACGAAAACAGCAACGGAGCGACAGATAGACATATCGATAGAATTGAGTACCACGGCTCTCCAAAACTTTTATTCCTCGGATAAAAAATGTCTTTCATGAAAATAAATGGGTAAAAAGAAAATACGAGCCATATAAAATGAAGATATGTTTTGGTATAGAATTTATTTAAATTAGAATATAGAATGCACAATTTTTGAAGGCATATGAAAAGCAACATCAACTCATCTCCAAGTGTCGCCTTCTAATGGAACGCCCAAGTGAAAGGTCCTAACACCAGAACTGCCTTGAAGCTGCAACAGATGTCCCTTACGACGTCTTTCAACAAGGGTGAAATGATTTACAGCGACGACCCTTGTTCTTCGTAAACAATTTTACGATGTTGCTATCACACGCTTGACGGGGTTACGTATATTCCACCCGATTGCTCTCTACAGCTAGACCGCCAAGCTATACTGACGAGTCTAGGCTAAAGACGA
Source organism: Bruchidius siliquastri (assembly GCA_949316355.1). NCBI lineage: Eukaryota > Metazoa > Arthropoda > Insecta > Coleoptera > Chrysomelidae > Bruchidius > Bruchidius siliquastri. Next base: position 35,007,162 of record OX438533.1, on the reverse strand, counting down.
AACATGCATGTCTATAGCAGGTCTGATGCATAGTGGAGATCATACACTCAATATGAAAAGTGTTATGTATAATATTGGGGAAGCCCATATAAACTTTAGTTTGTCCACTGCAGAAGATTGTATTCACCAGAACAGGTATTGCTACTTGGATCACATCAGATCATCTTTGGAATGCTGCTCGCACAGGTGAGGATGTATTCCGAAGCACTTCAGAAGTTATCTGAACTCCATACAGCAAAGAGAAATACGCTCTTGATATTACAAAAGCTCTTTGCAATTTGGAACATCGAAAGAAGTGGCTGATTTGTCCATATTCTATAGATTTTACCATGCTTAATTTTTCTTCAAGCTGCCCCAGACAATCAATACAACGAAGACTAACGGGACCTAAGAAACTCATCATCACCAGATCGAACTTCCAACTCATCGAACAAGAATCTTGTTTTGGAGATACTCCCCGGGAGTTGATTGCTCGAAAGATAGAGTTCATAGAATTTCAAGGTCATTGTGAATCGACATTAATGCATTCTGTCATAGCGCTTTTAGAGTCTCTGCCCTTGTAAGAGATTATCTATAAAAGAAGTCCAGAAGGTCCGTATTCTCAATCTAATTTCTAAATGAAGAATGACAAATGAATCCAATTCTATTAGTAAATGAATATCGACGTCACAATCATCTGCATTTCTCAAAGCTAAACTGTGTCTAATATGACTTCAAAGGATTCATTTTTCTCCCGCTGCGCCGTGACATATTATTCATCTACTGAAATGATTACATAGTCGTAGATGAACATCCTGTGTACTATTTCACTGTCAACAGGCGCTGCAAATTCGGAAACAAAATAAGAAATAAGGATCCTGAGACGAAGAGGCTACTAGTAAATAGTACAGATGGAAGGTAAAAGTAATGTCGTTGGAAATATAAACTAAATATTTGTATAGAAAGTATAGGACACGCATGTTTATATTAAAATTAATTACAACCACATACAGTGTAAAATACTGCTTTGGTACCCATAGATTATTAATTATTACATAATTTTAGGTAAAGCTCTTATTTATTTATTTTTTTCCTTTTACTTCTGTACTACTGCGCTGCATTTTTGCGTTAGCAAAATATTATTTTTTTTAATATCTTTTTTTGAGCTGATTAGCGCCTAGTGGTTACCAAAAGTAGAATAGCTCTCAGCTAGACTTCGCCATCAGTTTACCACATTTTTCTTTTTGTATCGACATTTCCTGAAATAAAGACGGTTTATTATTATATAGTTGCACTCCCAAAGTCGTAAAAACAGCGAACAATCCGTGCAAAAATCACAATCGATAACAGTCTACCGTTGAAATGGAAAGATAGTCATGACTTTACTTAGAATTCCAATGGCAGATTCTCTGATCTTTATCTTTAAATTGTTACCTTCTTTGTTTGTTCTCTGTATGCTGTTCTTGAAAGATGTTCATATATCACATTTTAGTTCTTTGTGTCCCAGCTGACGCATCTTCGCCAGGTCGAACTTAGAACGCCTTAAACGAGCATCTTCCAAAAATCGTTCTTTTGGAGAACCTCGGCGTTGTGGAATGAGCTACCAGGCACTTTGTTCCTCGATGGTTACAATCTACAGCGTTTTAAGGCCAATGTAAAGAAACATTCATCCTCTCGCAGCGCTTATGAAGCGCCATAGACTTTCTATTTTTGCATGGGGCTATCTATGAAAAAACTGAGTTGATTTTTCCATAGACAATGGAAGTTCGAAAACATAAACTTTGTCTACAGATTCCAAACAACATTGCTGAAGCGTTACGTTCTCGTGAATGCAAAATCGCTAAATTATTCCACCCATCTCTAAGCTCTGCGGCCACCGCAGATCTCCCGAATAGCGCAGCTCTTCTCATTCCACGATCCTGCAGCTCTCATTCGGGAATAAGAAATTAATAGTCGTTTTATACGGAATCCCCTCAGATTACCTCGACGTAATTCGAAATAATCCCGTAACTCTCCACTAATGCCTGATACCCTCATCTATTATATCTGGAGTATTTCAATGGCTCAACTAATTTGAATAACACAAAGTGAAAGGAAGATCTCTTTTACTATGTCTCTCTTTGCGCTTCTCTGTCGACGACGGATTTTCTAAGATGAAAAATCTATTCTGGGGCATGCACGAAGATTTAGAATAGTTTTACGGGGCGTGTACACTAGACATTCAGAAGTAGTGTCGCCTCCATGTTTGCAATTTCAGCCGCGAATTATCTACCGAATTGTATCTTATATTATTTCACTTACAATAACATTATTAAAGAACGTAAGTAAGCTCTCAGGTTAAGTTGATCTGAAAAAAATGTTCTAACAATATCTGGCGATAGGCGCAATATATGTTTGAAATTATTCAATGTAAATAGCTGAAAAGTGTAGTTAATTATACATTTTATAACAGATTGTTTCACTTGAAGAAAAATAAATATTTGAATAATTTTACCCTGTTTTTATTAGCTTACCTGTATGCATGTATGTATCAGAATCCTTCAACATAGTTTTGACCGATTCAAGACGTCTGATGAATTGTAAAATTTGCTTACGTATTCGGGTTTTATAAAAAAGAAAACAATAATTTGATAATTTTGTCTTAATATCCATCCGGATTATCAGGATAAAAAGGTGACTAATTTTACAAGTTATATAGGGGCAACCATTAATGACGGTGAAGTCGCAGTAACAGGGTGTGTTCCATATAAAATAATGTCATCTCTTTTCTCATGTTATATCAAAACAGGCTTTAACAACAAACCGAACTAAAAAGTAAAAATATCTATGACTATGAACAGTGATAGAAAGTCCACTAATCCAATATGATTAAATGATTTTTAATCAGTTTAAAATAAGACTGAAGTGATCAACTAAACAATATTTTATTAAAGAAAAAAAATTGATATCAACTGGTCTAAATATTTCATTGGTAGTTATTTTTAAAATTAGTCCGTAAAAATATATCTAGTGAAAACGCCTTTTATACAATGAAATAATTTTTTGATAAATCACCTTAATATATAGCGCAAAAACGAAGACCAGATACGTGATTAACGCCACATAATTACGGAGGAAACGAGTTTGTGACCTGTTTGAAGAAAATAAATGTTCTTCCCACCCCTCGGCATTACCATCTTTTTTAGAATATTTTATGCCCGGAGAACTGTAAGCACACCATTGGAATCGGCAGATAATTCTACATCGGATAGGGTCCAACGATGGGAGGTAAAATTATTTTTCGCCTCGAGATAGGAGTGAAAAGCCGGCGTTCAAAAATCGTAAAAAACGTAGATTGTAGATGCTCTTACTTGGTGAAACTCTTCCACAATGTAGATAAAAAGTTGTGTAATTATTACACAGTTTGACAAATAAAACTCTTCTAATAGTGACGCGTTTTATTTGTGAAACTATGTGATAATTACACAAATTTTTATCTACGTAAAAAACGAATTTTACTGAAAAAATTGGTTTATTTCATATGAGGCAAAACATGTCTTTTTAAGCCCGGGTCTAAATGTGCCCCTGGCAGACCTTTGGGCGTTTACCTTTCCCAAAATGTTTCCTCTTCTCCAGCGGGGGCCGCTCCCGAAGGATTTGTGTCTCATTATAACAAAACCACCGCAAAAAGCCTAAGGTTTCGTGTTCAGGGCAGAAACGAAGACCAGATTGGTAATTAACGCCCCGGAATTGTTTGATTAATTTTTGATCTGTTTTCGGCATCCCTCGGAATTTCCTTCTTTTCAGATTTTTTTTTCCAGAGAACGGAACGTTGTAGCGAAAATTTGAACACACCATTGGATTCTGCCAAAAATTTTACATCGGATAGAGTCCAACAATGGTAGAATAAATTATTTTCGCCTCCCGATAGGTGTTAAAGGGCGGCGTTCGAAAATCGGGAAAAAACGGGAGGGGGACACCTTCTACAAATTTTACTGAAAAAGTATATTTTTTCTAATGAAGCGAAAAATCGTCCATGGGAAGGAAAATTATTTTTCGCCTACTGATAGGTGCTAAAAGTCGGCGTACGAAAATCGGGGGAAAAAAAGGGGTCCCTAAAAAATTTTAACCAAAAAAGTCGATTTCTTTCAAATAAGGCGAAAAAATCGTTTTCGGCGTGTGAGAAACATTTTTAACATAACACGTAATTTTTGTTTCAGGTAAGGATAAGTGCAATTTAAACTGCTTGACCTGTGTCGCAAGTGAACAGTGAGTACCATAGAGCTTTACTAATTAATGAAAGCGTATATAGGTGAAAGGATTTTGCTAGTCCGATTAGTAATTCACAAATCAGTTCAGAATGTGTTCGTGTATACATCTAATCGCATGCCATCACGCAATTGCGATTTTCAATATACCGTCCTAATTAATGAATTCCATTCAAATTAGAGGTGATCAGGACTCTTCTTAACAATCTGATATGCTTTATATTCCAGTCTATGGAGTAACAATCAACTGCAGCTTGGACATAATCAAATTAACACAATTAACAGTCCTTTTCAACCTTTGATTTCTCAATCAGGACCTAGTTTAATTTCAGTAGGTGTTTCGTCAGATTAAAATCATGTATTTCATTCTTTATTCGCCAAATAAATGGAGCAAATTGCCAAAGTCAGTGCAAAAACAAAATTTTATACCATTTCCTCTTGCTAGAAAAAAGACATCAAATGAAAAAATATGATGATCCTTCAGAAGATGAAAGTTTGGAATTTTCAAATCATTTATCCCAGTGTACAAATTAGATTTTTGTAACCGTGGTATGTAGATCCGTATACATTTTATAAAAACAAGATTAGATCATAATAATTGTATACAATACAATAGCGATAAATAAAATTAGAGACGCCTTCATGCATTAACTGGAATGCATTATGACTAAACTTTGTTTTGCAGAATAATAATTCTGTCATCTTTTCGCATAAACAATAAAACAATCCTATCAGATTGAAGTATAACCGTGCTGTAAATATGCGATTCTATCACGTTTCTGCAGAAGGCCTTATTTCATTCACCTGTTTTCTGAGAAATCGAACCATGATTCATTAGGATTTATAATGTTATTGAAATTGATATCATGTGTCAAACGTTTTCTTTTATCTAAAGGGCTTATTATTTGATACTGCGTTAAAATTATGTTTTTTTTTAATTATCACATTGTTTCACAAAAGAGAAATACAATTTAAGAAAATTGTTGTTTATTGGAAACGAAACAAACCAGGTCATTTCTTACAGAAGACATCGACGAAGAACAGTAATTTTATTCCTACATTATAGTTATTGCTCCAAAGTAAACAAGTAGATATCAAATCGGTAATATAAGAGTATATATTTGCGATCATGTTTATCTTGGATTACTGATGCGAAGTAGGTTATTCAGTAGGTGAAATAACATTAAATTCTTCATCATTATAGTCAACATACAAATGGTTTGCAATCCCGGATATTTTGTTGTTTTCTGGGTAGTTTGGGGGCACTGATTTTCATAGCAAAAGTTCAAACCATATTTAAATATCTAGTTCAAAATAATCATTTTTCCTGAAAACGGGACCTCGTGGTGCACATCACAGCAAACCATATAATTTGGTCAAACTCTTGCGTCTTTAAGATTTGAAGAAGAATTGTGCAGTTCATACGAAAGGTTCTCAGTTGTCGAACAGAAGACACAAAAAATAAAAAAGAATTCAATAGAACAATAGCTGGAAAGGATAATCACATTGCTAGAGTGGAGAACTGAACTCTTATATTCATGATAAGGCTTAGTTATCTAGTTGACCAGGTAACCTGTGTAGACATTGTAAGCAGTCAATTTTGACACTCTTAACGATGCTTTGAACATTAAAATGAAAGGCGACACTAAAAATCATTTTCCTTAAGGAAATTACACAGGTAAAAATTGCACAATTTCATATAATTATATAATATAATAATATTATACCCAGAATGCGTTCACCTCCAAAATATACCCACTTTACTCGTACGTACACATCGTTCCGGTGGAATTTGCACTTCTGCCAAACAAGTTGTTATTGACCTACGAGAAAATGTTTTTCCGTCTCATCAAAGCTCAGGGTCCTAATTGGAGTTCAGAAACGGTCAATATAGACTTTGAACCAGCAGCAGTAAGGGCAGATTTTTTCAACTATTCACGTTCATGGATGTCATTTTCATTTCGCTCAAGCAGTTTGGCGAAAAGTACAAAAATGCCGCCTGATTACCTATAATCAAGAAATTGCAGAGGTCCATCAAATCGCAAAAATGTATATTGCATTGGCGTTTTTAAGACCTGAGGATGTTGAAGATGGGTTCTTAGAAATCATGGAAGATGCTCCAGAATTAGCAGATGATGTAGAAGATCAATTAGATGAACAAATATTGCTTCCAGAAATATACAAATTGCTGAAAAAGTGTTTAAATTACTTTGTATAACAACGGATGCAAAATGCAAATGTACCAATTTACAATGTGGAATTGCTACAGAAGAAGACATCGAACTAATAATGGAGCAGAAGGTCGTAATCACATCATAAATAACTTCTATGGTTACACTAATCCAAGATCTAGAAACATTTTATGAATGTTTGAAACAAGAAGCATCAAAGTCCGATGCAAACACAATGCGCTTGGAATTGGATTTAGAAGGTGTTTAAAGTAAAAATATATATAACTTCAGACGGAAGAACAGAAAAAAAAAACATCTCCATATGATAATAACAGAGGCATAACAATTTTTTTGAGGAGAATGTCTTACAATATCCAATTAGATTGATAAATCAAATTAAAAGAAAATAAAAAATAATGCTTTTTTAAACCACTATCAAAATAAATAATAATAAATCGCATGATGTCAGGAGTAACAGTCACAAGTCTATATTAAAAAGTGGGACTGATGAATGCAAAAGAAAGGAAAAATAATAATAATAGCTCGATCTTATAATAAACAAAATGTATTTAACAAAGGTGTACGCATATTGGATAACTTTTTTTTCATACGCAAAGTGGGTCTCAGTCAGGTAGAAAAAAAATGACCTTTCATATTTTAGGTAAAAAAAGGAGTATATACGCATAAATAGGATAGTACCGTTAAGGGCCCCACAGACGTCGTTCTTTTTCATCAGGTTTGAACGACGTGCCAACCGATGTCAGTTAAACCGATGGAACGATACCTCCACACACTCTTCGGTTTTCTTTCAGTTTCTCGCAAATTTTTGGTCCGTTAACATGGATAATACTTTAGCATTGGCGGCGGCTTTAGCTATTAAAGTGAAATACAGCACGAGAAAACGTTCTAAATGGGTGAAACAATGGCTTTTAAAAAGAGGCCAATTCTCTTATATAAATCTATTAGAAGAATTGCGTGTGGAACCAGGGGATTGGTATAATTATCTAAGGATGGATGAAGAAACATACTTAGAATTACTTAATTCAGTAGCACCTCTAATAAAATAACAGGATACTTGTTGTGAGACAAAGTATTTCCCCTCATGACTTTCCATAGGCACAGAAAACTCCTATATATGTGTATAAATTCCATCATACATTGTTTGTTATTTTGCAGTGTATCGCACATTTTTGATGGGTAACGCTAACCCTAGATGCGCTTACTCAAAGGCAACCAGAACGACACTGCAAAATCCCGTCGTCATTGCACGATGAACGGCCACACATGCACCGACTGGCACGATGGCGTTCGAAACCGACGGGAAAAATCAAGCTCGGGCAGATTTTTTGGAACGACGGTCAACACGACGGTTTTTCGGCACACACGGACCGAAATGACTGTGATCGGTTGGCACGTCGTGTAAACCTGATGAAAAAGAACGACGTCTGTGGGGCCCTTTAGATGTACTACCGACTGTATATAAATTCTAGGACCATATCTCAAACAATCCCTTCCTCACCTCGTATCCGTGTGCATACAAAAACTCTGTACACACACACACACTGAACTGGCCTGCCCTGACCTGATTTATTTGAATACCCGTATTATGAGATTAAACCCGTCTTTTCATCATCTTCATCCCCACATTATACGTCCTGCATGTTGGATCTTCTTCGACCTTTTCTTTAAAGCTTGCCCCGTCGGTACCACGATCGAATGTTTGTATACAAGAACCATATCGGTCGGGATCCAGCAATTCGGAGGAAACCGGTCGGTCGTGTCTGTATCATATTCCGGCACGGAACCCCTCCGAGTAGAGGTAGAATTTTGTACCTTTTTTCCCTTCATTAGTTAACTGCTCGGTCATACAAAAAGTCCGTTTTACACCCGCCTGCAGTGTAGCCAGAGGTGTCACTTAGATTTTTTATTTGGAAGGAGGTAAATTAGATTTTATTTTTCTTAGCTCTACCATGATGAAACTACTGTCTATACCGCGTCACGTACTTGAGATAAAATATTATTTTATAGAGAACCTCTCGCAAAGGTTGAAAGCTTGTCACGCTCTAGAAGCGCGAAGAGAGGATAAATGTGTATTCACATTGATCTTAGAAAATTGTAAATTGTGCCATCGGAAAACAAATTCCCAGCGCCTAGACTCTTAAAAAAGAACAACTTGTGGAAAAGGTTCATTCCAGGCGTTGGAAGTTGGACCTGGTGAGGATGCACCCCTTGGGTCCCTCTATTGTTTTAGCGAAAGGATCAAAATTTGTAATTGTTTGTTTTTAGATGTTTTATCAGTTTATTATGATTTTAATACCTTAAAATAAGTCTGTTTTAATTGCCCCTATTTTGAATGCTGTAATATTTTCTTGGTGTACGTTTCTCAAATTACCAACATTTTGAGGGATGGTGAAACAATTTTGTAGGTGTCTTCAGCATTTCACCAATTATCTTTATTTTTTAGTGACTTCAATGAAATGGCGTCAAGTAGGCTGACGGTGTAGTTTGCACGCCATAGTAAAAATTTTGAAATAAATATTCATATTAGATTTCGAGCTGCTGAAAAACTCCCTAAATTATCCTAAATTTCCCGTATTTCTAACACTTAATTCAAACAACAGTTCTAAAATCTGATCAAAATCTTCGATTAGTTGATACAACTGCACGTGAAATACAGAGTTAACCTACTCGACGCCATTTTCAGTAGTCTAAATAGTATTCTCGTAAATATTTGTTATTCGTTTGGATTGTAGTAATATGTATTGGTAGTTGCTAAAACTGCAGCTTTGGAGCGGAAATATTTAGCCCCCTTTAAAGAAAATTTGAAATACGTCCTCGAATGCACTGAAGTAATATTTTTTGGGAGAGAATTTTTATACATGCTTTGCATTCCAAAACTCTAAGTATTTGAAGACGTGTTACCATGCTTATTGTCAGGGATTTATATACTATTTGTTATCCAAAAGCAGAACTGTATGAATTTTAGAAATATGAAGAACTGAGTCAATCTACCTCGATCAATTTTGCATAGTATGAGCTTTGAATATTACAGAATTCTTTTAAAATAGTATTTGAGTCTATGTTACGAAGAATCGGATGATTCGTTGTATACGTGTTATTTTACATCCTATATTTTTTTACGTTTTTGTTGATTTAATCAAAATAACTGTGAAAATCCACATCAAAACGGGCATTAGCTGGGTGGAAGTGCACCAAATCTGAACTTCCTTGAAGTTTATTCTTACACTGAATGTAGCTATTTTTTTTTATTTTTCAATGATGTATTATGCGTCCATATATGAGACAATAAAACATCTATTATTATTATTTTGTTATTATTAAACGCGTCGGAAGCAACTTCTTACCCACCCCTCGTCAATTTTCCTTTTAACCGATCCTAAAAGATCTTCGTGGGTGGTTTACTATTCAAATCCTCATCGACCATAACTCGAAAGCAATCGTAAATCTATCACCTAATCTGAATGCTTAATTTCATTTGAATGCAACACTAGTAAGCTTTTACGGTGTATATATGAGTGTTGTACCTGTACAACTTAAATTAATTAAACCTCAATTAGCACTTCTAGTTATGTAATACAACTAAGTATGTGGTGTAGCACTGATTGGAATTATGTCATTGCAATTGTTACCTTTATGGGACCATGGAATGCCATTTGACCATGTTTTGGCTGTTGTGTATGTAGGGTGAGAAAAACTGATAGAACGGACGTACAGAACTATCCTGAATGTATGCTTTTAAGGTATCAGTCGTTTTCTATATATCAAGAAGTCACCGGTACAGTCTTTGGTTTCGTAGGGTATCAAGAATCTGGAGCAATCTAACAAATCCTATACATAAGAATATACTTATTCACGGTACTTTGGTCCTTAGCTTTGGCCTTCGATTTCTAGCAAATAGAGTAGCAAGAAGCACAAGAGAATATTTGAAAATGTTGCGTCAACGATGTATTTCCCCACGCAATGGTATGAATTCGGAAATAAAGGTTTGAATTAAACTGTTGATCACTTGACTATGAATAAAAGCATAATGGAACTACTGACAAAATTCTTTCCAGTTGTTCCAACATATGCAGTAAAAACTAAAGTGTAAAAGTAAACGTGGCAACTTGGCAAAAAACAGGAGCACCTATCTCTATCTATACTGAATTTATCGACTTCAATCAGTGTCTTCATTTCTGATCGGGACTTGAGGGGATCCCTAGGAAACCTTGCAGGTCTTTGCTCCTCCTCCGTTACGCTTTTGCAATAATCATATTCGGATTTAACATTCCCAAATACATAACTACACCGAGTTTGATTCGCTTCTCGCTTGTTGAATTTGTATTCCGGATCTGTCACAGGGCACAGCCCAAACCTAGCTACGAAGCTACTGACATTTTATTTGATTTGACTCGTAAGCTTATATTCATTATATTAAATAAATAATTAAAGTACTCTAAAGCGTCTGTCGTTAACACATTAAATATTCATGAAGAAGTGTCTGTTGCATTGCATCGTGCATCGTGATTAATTCCTAACGATGTTAACAATCGACAATGAACAAATAGTACCATTGATAATGCTACAATAGATAATTATGCCACGTTGATGACACACATATTATACCCGCATAGGTTGTAATTTTTCTACTAAAGTATTGACTTAGTGGTAGTAGTAGTAGTAATGAGGGAGGCAAAGTCTGGCAAGGAGGATACCTTTGGCCGACCGCGAGGACCATCACTGAAACTAGGGCAGACATGGTAGTTCCTTAGTGTCGAACATTCCAGACCCTTTAATAAAGGTCATGATGTCCGACCATTCCACTGTTAAACTTTGCATTGCCGAACACCTCAGCCGAAAGGTTGTTGTATACGGCACACTTACCCAGGAAGTGGAACAAGGTCTCGTCCTCCTCCCAGCACTTCTGACAGATTGGGTCTTTGATCACTCCTATGAGTGACAGGTGCCTGCTCAATCTGCAGTGACCTGTGAGGATCCCTACCAACAAGTGGAGTGAATCCACCGTAGCTCCCTACGTTGTTGGGGCCTGCTATGAACCTCTTGGGCTGTCTGCAGTCACTTTCTCCAACCATGCTTTCGCCAGTTCATTATATGCCCAATCATCTAGGGATTTGAGCTGCATTCCTGGACCAGCGATAATCTGAACCTAGGAGATGCTACCGCTCTCAAAGCTGCCTGACTATCTGAGCATATAAGTCCTAACTTAACCTAAAGCCAATTGAAGGATATATTCTTTTCAGTGGTTTTTATCAGGTGTACTTATCGATCCGGTACTGGCGAGTCAGGCCAAATAATGCTATATGCGCTCCAGTTTTTGACTGTTTTTCAAAGAGGGCTCGCGAGCAGCATGTAAATTACTAGTATAACAGCAGCTCAGCACAACACATAGCGAAATATTTCATTAGATTGTATTGAGAAAGCGAATGTTTTTGAGTACACCCGGTAAATCGAGGTATTTAGACGTTCTTAAATGGTTTCAGACCTACTTACTATAACTTGTGCATAAGGAGCAACAGTAGATTCACTGCATTATAATATTCTCAGACTAAAATCTGGCGAAAATTTCCCAAACACCATTTTTTGTTTGTGGAGCTTCTCGCCACAGAGCGTTTACAAAAAATGATTGCCTAGAGTCATTGGTAAGTGCATGAAATCCATAAACACTGTTTTACCACTCGACAAACATCCTATATGTGCTCAGCTAATTATGCTAACATCTTCAGAATAATATCCTGTTACGTCTTACTTACGTTTTTGTACATCGGTATCGACCTTATAGAAAAAAATAATACCCGTTTGAGCACTTCAAACAAGCACATAATGACTTCCTCCTCAAGGTTTTATTCCCCTTTATGGAACAAAAGAAATGCTTCGAAAGTGTGGGCCAATATTCTGGCCTTCTGTCGCCGCCTCTATTGTAGCCTCAAGGATGTTTATACCCTGTGCCTTCCCAGTTTGTTATTTGCTGTCTCAGCTTCTTGTTTACCGAGTAAAAAACCCTTAGTATCTGGATGACGTATCAAATTAACTATATATTGTATTGAATGGCTTGATTTGATTCCTTTATTCATTTTATCTGTTATATGAATATGAATAGCTATTAGTGAGAAAGTTTAGTTCTGATTACTAATTAGCAACAAATGATCAATTAGCTGAAGATTTCTTCTACGGCGATTTGTCATCTTTAGGGGAGATCCTTGCCAACTTCATATGTAGTTAGCAAAGCACCCAAAGCAATAAAATTATAAAAAACAACAGAATCTGAGGTTAACTAATTAACTACGAATTAGCAGGCTGTTACGAACTAGTTAATGGTATAAGATTTGTTTCAGGAGGATTATCTCCATAAAGTATCAGATATTTCAAGAGAAAGAAGGATAAAAACAGCATAACAATTGATTCTTGCCCAGCTAATTGCCAATTAATTAGCGGCTAACATAATCTAGTTGAAGATTTTTCTATGGCGATTAAAGTCATTTTCAGGGGGGCTCCTTGCTCCTGGCCAACTTCATTCAGAATCAATCTCAGTAACTATTTATTAAAAAATTAGTTTGTGCTTAACTAATTGCCGTCTAATCAGTGGCTTATTCTGAACTAGATGAACATTTTTTATCTGACGATTCAAGTCATTTTTAGAGGATGGTGCCATGCCAACTTCATATGAAGTTAGCAAAGCATTGAAAAAAGAATAACAACATAAAGCAACAAAATCAACTTCAACTGCAACTAATTAGTAAATTATCCTCCATAATGCTCTAAGAATATGTCATGGTGAAATGTTCCAAATAATTTTACGATGAAAAAGTTTATTTATGACACCGCAAATGGTATCCCTACAAACAAATTACCGACTCACAACAAACCTACATTTATATATAATTTTACAACCTCTTTTATAAAAAGCGGAAGCCAGTATTCCTTAATGTTAATTTTTTTAGTGATTAGCTATGTCAATTGAAGATAAAAAATCAAATGAAATAAAATTTAAACATTTTCAAAATGGGTAATTCAAATAGCGTCATATTACATATTGTTTCACACTCGGCACAACTGTCGTTCTAGTGAATATTTTTAGCGAATGGTAGATTCAAATACAACTGTGTTTCAAGAACGACAACAAACTCATAGACAGACAAACAGACAAGACCGATTGATATACTGCCAAACCGACCGTCAGACAGATTGTCAGACCGATAGGCTAAGATATCGAGAAACAGGCAGAAAAACTGACCTATATGGATCGAAATAGTGACAGACTAAACGACTGACAGAAGGACCAACTGGTGGATTGACAGAACGATAGGCAAACCCACATACCAACAGACTATAACACTAGCAGACTGACTGATTTAAACCAAGTCCTCAGTTATTTTGACTCCTACGATTCTGAATGTGATGTATTTAAAAATAACCTAAGAAAAATAAGTTTTACCAGCACCGGTTGACGCGAACGCGGATGCCACGAAACCATGACCAAACGTCCGTCGTCTGGCCTCATCTCGTCCGTCTGAGCCAGGGCCAGTTTTTATTTTCGTCAAGTTTGCGTCGCATCAGTACCAAGATGCCGGCCAAAAATATATCAAGTTCTTTATTTTTGGTTGCCACATTTTTGAGCTGGTTAGTATTTAATCGTAGGTTTTATTCCATTTCAGCTGTAATGATATTTCTCAACATAATACGTAATAAGTAATGCCTTGCCAGTCGATTTATTTGAGAAATGTATCTATTTATTTTTATGACCCTACTTTTTCATAGGATCAATAAGTCTATAATAGCCTACACTCATATTTTAGATCATGCTGTTTAGTATAACATTATCATTTGTATCGCTTATGTTGTTAGTTGAGGTAACTGAATTTGATAAAGCCATTAGAAAAAATAGCTTAGATTGGGTCTAACTTGCAGGGCATTTATTTACTAAAATAGTGTGCCTCCAGTATTTTGAAGTTGACCCTAAAATAATTTCAAACTTCAGAAGAATGGAAAATTAGGCTTGGGAAAATTTTAGAAATTAAAAAAAATTAGGGCAGGTAGTTCGACTCAGTTTATTATAGCAAATTGCGATTATGATAAAGCTTTTTAGAATTTTATAATGCCCCCTGGTATCATCTATTGACTTTCTTTATGTAAAAGAGCGTATATAAATTTGAAAATAGTGTAAAGATGCATAATATACTCCTATTATTATTATCATGCAATTTTCATCTGATATACAAAGGTTTACTATGAAATATGATTTTTCGGTGATCTGTCTATATTTCTTTAAAGATGTTAATTGTTGTGACAAACAGATATGAATTTATGTATTGATACATTAAACTACTGGAAAGAGAAGAAGAGGAAGTCTATATGCAATAAAATGAAGTTGAAATTAAACATTTATCAGTTCCCAAATTTTATTTATAACCTTCAAAACTAACAGGAACTAGATGATGGTGAGGTTGAACTTTTTCAAAGAACTTCGCTAAAAACTTTTTTCATGACGTTCAACAATGAATGAAATCATACAAAACTGAAATTTGATATGATTTTATATTTTTGTTTCTTGCGAAATTATACGCTTCCATAATTCGATCAAAATCAGTGCTGCTGTTACTGAGATTACAGGGTGACAAAAACACAGACAGATAAACTTATAGACAGACAGATCATGCTGTGTATGGAAAACGTTCAAAAAATCAATTATTTCAATTTCTAGAATGTTTGGTTATATATAATTGCAACTCTTTGCTTTTCAATTTCCAAAAGTTTGATTTCGGACTTCCATTGTCTATAAAATTTTTGAGTATCACGACGTTTCGATTGATATGCTATCTTCAATCGAAACGTCGTGATACTCAAAAATTTTATAGACAATGGAAGTCCGAAATCAAACTTTTGAACATTTCTTGGGTTTAACCTATCGTCATCCAGCACTAAAATCAAACAGTAGTTCCTTTTAAGCAAATATTTCATTTCACTAGCTAAGCATCTTCGTCACTTCATCAAGTCCACCTTGTCTACAAGTTTCAAACAACAGTTTTCAATTTTCCCTTGGCCACTAATTGAAGGCTTATTGGTGTAGCCAAAACGTTAGGAGCTCATAAATATTTGTTTATAAAACTTATGTTAAAGTGTGATACACGTACGCCACTGGCTAAATTAATGTAGTGCTAATAAAATTGTGCACGAAACTGAGAATCTCGGTCAATTTAGCGTTCAGAATTCCAAATGCTGCATAGGAATTTTATAATGGCGTGGGATCCGCTGAAAAAATGGTAATTGTCCCGGGGGCAGCCATTTTGGCAAATTCTGAAATTCAAATATCGTTGAGCGATGGTCGAGGGACTTTAATATTCTAAACAGGTCCGCATTTATTCTCGGCTTGCTTTATTTCTGCCTCGAATGTAACGAGATGATTCGCCGAAGGGTGGGGTAATGATACCTTCCCGAATCATCAAGGATCCTGGGAAAGTTAGGCCAATATACTTGGAATGGGATGGTCTATATTCGAAGCAATTTTATTCCTTGTATTCTAGATAATAACAGTAATAATACATGATGTTTTATTTGTTTGCGAAAATAAGAATATTTTCTCTAAAATTCTGTCTGTACCTACCTCGTATTTGTACGATATTTATGCACTATCTGATGACAAAGAAGATAATTAATTGCATTTAGAATCTAACAAAAAGTCAATGCACCATATATACCGACAGAAAATTATGGAGTCAAGTGGGTTTACGCTGTACGCCCAATAATGGTATAAGTAAAGAAATAATGATTGGGATTGAATTTTGGAACTATTGCTCTTTTTTTAATATTGTCAACTTAAATTTTTTAGTCTCAAAACTTCCCCGTGGTAAAATATTTCAATAATTTCCAGTATTTTTCTAAAATACTTCCAATAGGTGGAACAACTGGTTCAAAACCCGATCAAAATCTTCAATAGAACGATATCGTCATGTTACTCCCTTATATCAGCAATATGAATTTCTTCGTTTTGAAAGGGAATTCTACACCTTTTTTGTTTAGTGCATCAAATACTTAAAAATTAACTTCCAATGCTTCTAACTTATTCATACAATAGACTAAAGTTTAGAAATACTCTACATCCAAATACGCTGCGTTTCGGAGTTACCACCCAAAACATCCCACGACACAAACTGAGGTTTATAAAAAGTATTTTTATTACATTCCGCAAAACCATTTGTCAAATCATTGTGATCAACGTTCTTTTGAAAGGTTGCTAATTTCCTACTCAAATGTAGGCATTGCCTCTTCATCGGTGGAAAAATGGAGACCTTGTAACTTTTATTTGATCTTAGGGAATAAGAAGAAGTCGCACGGAGTTAGGTCCGGAGAATAAGGTGGTGAGGCAACAGTTTGACACCCTGTTCAGCTAAAAGGTCGAGTGTTCTAGCGGCGCTGTGGGCGGGTGCATTGTCATGGTGCCATATACCATTCAGAAGTAACTGTCCTTTGATTTTCCAAGGCTACCGTTGTGTATCCACTTTTAGAAAAAAAAGATGCGACCATTTTCTTTCCAACAGTCTTGGCTGCTCACTTTCAAAGCACCAAACTAATTACTGCTGTTTAGTCTCGGGATCATGATGATAAAACCATGTTGCGTCTCGGGTGACGATATTAAAAGTGTTTTTACTGTGCCCACAGTCGCATAGTCAATTGAACTAACTACTAACCCATTTCTCGAATTGCGAAGACTCCAGCTATTGTTCGGGATGCCATTTTGCGTCACATAAATCAAAATTCTACATCCAAGTCGCCTTCCCATACTACAAACCTTTGCAGCAGTTTCTGCACAGACAACTGCCGACAGGAACAAATCATAAACTATTACATCCACCTTATCAAACGAAATTGCATCCGCTCTTTTCCATTAAAACTATCGAGGATAATAACAGAATTTCAGGAGTAAATGAACAGATTATAATCTGCTCTGAGCGCGTCTCCGTGCAGTCGCATTGTCGAGTGAAATAAATGAGTGAAAATGCCGACATAATTAAATCTCTGTTTTCTTTGCTAAATAAACAACCTCTTGAAAACTTTCCTATTTTAAATAAGTTTAATAATTATGATGGGACAAAATAACCGTCCACAAAAGATGCAAGTTTCACTCTTGCAGGAGGAAGGATACACGAGACGAGACATGCACAGGGGCGTAGTAAAGATTTTTAAGATCAAATGATTAAGGGGCCATTATAGTGTAAAACTTTGAAATTTAGGGGGGTAATAAGAGGGTTATTAGCCCCTTCCCAAGAATTTCGACCAAAATCGATTCAATTTTGTTTTTTTATGGAATGAATGGTAAATTTTAGTTACGTAATCTTTATAAAACGTATTGCTAATTCGGTATCTATTCCTATACATTCCATTCCAAATAAACATAGCAGACCAATACATGATGTATCTTTATTCCAGCCTATTTTGTGCAGTCATTTCCGTGTTCTTCGTATTTTTTAACAACTCTGATTTTCGAAATAAATAATATGTGTCTGGTACCATTGAAATAAAAATATTATATAACAAAACTGACCGCGCATTTTTACGTATCAGAGATATGATAGATATAATTACTATTAACATATCCCTTTTTCTGTTACCTCAACTACCTCCACGAATATATTTAAAAAAATAGTGGAAGCATAAACAAACTTCATAGCTTGCTACCCCCACCCCCCCCCCCCAGACTGAAGCCTAGATACGCCCTTGTATCTATGTAAAAAAATCATTGAAGAATATTTAAATTTAAGCTTGAAATTTGCTATAAAAAAGCCTGAATTCTCAGCTGTCAAATTGACATTTTTTATCCAATCTAAAAATGAAACAGAAGAAAAAGAAACAAAAGAGTTGTTCATCGTATAACTAGATACATCTAAAACATGCTGTCAAAATTTCAAGTCAATCGGTTTTGTTTTTGAGTTAGAGCTACAGCAAATTTGTGACATATTGTGAGAGGTTATTAAAAATCATTATGGAATCTGATATAGAATGTTTCATACCTTTTAAATATTTGTCTAAATAAATATTTTCTTTTATTCCAGGTAAGCAGAAGAGAACAAGAGAAAATTTGTGTAAGTAAAATTTAGACGGCCGTCTTATTTAGTTAATTTGTACCATATTAATTTTTTCACTACGTCTACCTTAGATTATGCGTAGTTATTGCTCAAAGAGATCCGTATACACAATAATCCATCATCTTTATGCCTGTATTCGTACACTTGTATAGGAAATTTACTATATTATTATATTGAGTAGCAAGAATATAAATTTTGGAATCTTTAGCATGCGCATTACTCAGTCAATGGAAATGATAATGCCATGAAAAGTATTCTTTATATAGCTAATTTTAAAAGTGCGTCAGAACAACGAGATCCCAAATTGCATGATTTCTATATATTATATTCAGATATTGCCGTCGAAATGGAATCAAATCGGTTTTTACACTTGGAGCTAAACGTGGGTATATTTGAGTATTCTATAGTAGCTTATCAATCGTATGCTCTCCACTATTCACATCTACGTTTCGTCTTTAGCCTAGACTTGTTAGTATAGCCTAGCGCTCTAGCTGTAGAAAGAAATCGTGAGGGACACCTGTTGCCGCTTCAAGGCAGACCTTTGACTTCGTAAGTTGCCAATGGGCGTCCCCATAGAGGGCAAAATTTGGAGATGATTTGATGTAGTAGGTTATTGTGTAAAACATCTTATGATTTTTCGGAAATATATAACTTAATATATAAATATTTTCACACTGTCAAAAACTCTTCCGAGATACTATCAACAAATATAGATTGAGTGGGAACTGCGAAATAAAGTATAAAGTATATTTAAGATTGTCAAATTCTATGTATTGATAAATTTCATAGTAACCTTCAGCATGTCTGAAATTTGGATGTGATACGACTATGATAACATGGTAATGAACATGTAGAACCGAACAATGCTAATGGGGCTGTATGGAAAGTTTCCCTATGCAAATGTTCTCCAGAAATTTAAGGTAATGTTCTTTGGTTGTTTTTGGAATGTTTACCTTCTCCAGAAGTTTTAACGACGAAATTGCTTCTATTTGGAGAGCAACATTACTGAGGTGATCATATACTTTCGAGGAACAAGGAAAAAGACTTATAGTAGTAGTATAAGTATAAATAATTATTCTCTTATTTGTATTTGGGGATATTAAGACCATGTTTCTAATGTTTTATGACATAAAATATGATCCATCATAAGTATTTCAACCGTAATATCTATTTTCATTATTGTACTACATCATAAAGTTCTATATCTCTCTAGATTCAGCTTCACACATCAAAAGGAAAATATCAGGGAAACTAGTTTTATATATTCCTTGAGTTCATTTGATCAAATTGAAGTATCACATATATTTCCTATATATGTATTTACTATATCGATAACACTCAAACAATATGTCTAATATATTTGTTTCCAATTCAATAATATTTTCTCATTTTAACCTGGAATGATGTAAACTCTGCACTCATGAGGTCAAAATCATAAATTACGGCTTAAAAACATATAGTTGGCCATCTTGATTGTCCTGGTTGCAAATAAAATTTTTGTCTGACGTTTCGGCTGCTTCTGCATCCTTTTTAAATGTCCAAAATGGCAAAAATTAAATTTCAACGACATGATGTATGAACTATTTCGAAATACTCAAATACAATGCTGCATTTGCATTGTAGATGAATGTAAGAATGAGAGATATACTGATTTTGACCTTAAGTGACCTTGACTTCTGACCTGATGGGCCGTATTCGTACTCAGCGAACCCTGAAATGTGTATTTACACATCAAGTCAATTGCATAGTAATTTTTCGTGATGGATTTTGTATTTTTATTTTCCACGCTAGCTGGCGAGGAAATATTCATTTCTTTTTAACAATGTAATCGGCCTTAATTCGCCGATCTTAAAAACAGATATGGTATACTAGTTTCGAGCAGAGATTTTTGTGTATGGAACTGTTTTCATTTTTTTCGCGTTGAAATATCATTGATCCTGACCCGATGGGATCCAAACGAGTCCTGTATATTGAATTGACCTTGAGTGACCTTGTCCCTGAGCTATATGCATTTTCTGCGTTTGACCTTGAAATGACCTAGGCTCTGACCTGAGCCTGAATTCGTACTCGGCAACTAAATAGTATATACATATGATAGTCTACTCCATTGCGCAGTCATTTTCCATGGTAGATTTTGCATTTTTTTTTAATTCTCAATCAGCGTCCTTGAAAATATAAACAATATGATAATCTAGTCCCGAGCACAGATTTTTTGTGTGCATGAAAATGAGATTCATCTTTCTGACCTTGAAATATCTTTGGTCTTGACCTAATGGGATTCAGTTGACCTGAAGTGATCTTGGACCTGGTCTGATCTGACAAACCAATCCCAAATTCGTATTCAGCGATCTTCAAAGCATGCATATATAAAAACCTAGTCATTTTTTGTGCCGCTGTTGCATTTTCTGCCTTTGTCTTTGAAGTGGCCTTTTCTCTGACCTGGTGAGTCAATCAAACCGTGAATTCGTATTTAGTCATTACTCAATATTTTCGCCGACCTAAATTTTACTTGAGCGATCTTAAGAACATACATATGGCAATCTAGTCCACAACATAACTGCTTGGCTGAAACTGATTAAATATTTTTATCTTTTCGACCTTGAACTTATTACTTTGGAGATGACTTCATGTGATCAATGGGCTCCGTGTAATGATTCGACTCCATAGTCTGTATAATCACCCCATTTCGCGTTTACGTCGATCAAATCGACCGGATGGTCGCTCATTTACTGCAAGAAGCATTTAATACACACTTCCAGCGTTCATGTTCTTAATGAGAACATTCCAGAAAGTCAACGTGGTGTATCAAACAGGTCATCTCCTCGAAAACTCCTCGCTGAAGACAGCGTTAAACGATTGTTCTCCGCACGCCATCCGAAGAAGAATAAGAAGAAATGAATCAAGTGCTACTTTGTAGCAAAAGTATAAGGCTCACTTTCTCGTCGATCATTCGCCCGCGCGAGATGGTGTCGTTTCTCTCTGTAACTGTTATAAAGATAGCCTTCCACTGGAAATGTATCTGTTCTCAGGAGCAAAAGCAAGCGGATAAAACGTCTTATGATGGAAGACAGGACCATTCTTACCATCCATATAGCGCTACGTATAGAAACTGTCCTGAATTTATCGTATTAACATCTAAAACAATGAAATGGCAACTACTTCTTAGTCAATCCTGGTGGAAGAATCTTGAAAAAATAACCTGCGCATATATTTTCTACTGGCCGTTGATTAGAAACACATACGATTAACTGAGTACCTTTATTAACATTTCGGCTGCTTCGGAAGCCAAGACAAGGGACATCAGTTCTTATGAGATAAAACGAAACATACAGCCGTTTAATTCAAATGCAACATACAATATCCTCCCATTTGAGGTCCAAGAACAAACCATGAAGAAGCCTAGAGAAAAACTTATGGCTCATGGTTTGGAGAACATTGATTAGATCTTTCCCACAGGCATACTGAACCATCCTGGAATACTGACGGAGTAGAAATACAATCGTCTTTCACTTATAAAGGTTATATTTACCTATAAGCTTAACCTCAAATGGCAACGGCCAGTCAGACGGTGGCTTCCTATTGTTTCTACTTCCCCACCTCTGGCCTTTTAGCTACTTCCAACGAAGCATGATTAATTTTTTGGATAAAGTAAATTGAGGCCTTTGATTTTACAGCGCATTCAGTTCTACAAGGTAGTGTATGGACTACCTAAACATCTATTGTCATCAACAGGTTGCCACAGTAAACGTTCAGTGCACGATTTGGGTGTTCGTCGATTGTTCTCTGCCTGCAATTGTTAATCAGGCGAGAAATCGGTTAACTCCTTCTACAAAGGGCAAAGCGACAACTGCAGTCTGGTGTCAGTTTTCGATTACCGTTCCGGAATGATTCGGTCCGAGAAAGTCCTTCCGGTGAAGACCTGACAGCTTCCGGGGTCGCGGTAATCGAAGCCATGGGAAAAGCGGAGTGATTCTAATTGGATAAAACTTAGTTTAATCATGTTATTTATCAATGAATTAATTATTAATAGCTTGATAATGATTTGTGTATAATTGGTACGCACATCAACGCTTTACTGAAGTTTCTGGACTTAATTTAGGAAAGTGCAATATGTCCTCGTGGCTGCGAATTACGTTACATAAGTCCTCCATAGTGTGGAACATCGAAGAAAAGTGGCTGATATGTCCCTATCTTAAAGATTGTACCAGGTCGAAATCTTAACCCCTGGAACGGGCCTCTTTCAAAATCAATTCCTTTGGATAACCTTAGCATTGTGAAATCAGCTACCGGAGAGCTTACAATATAGACATGTATTCTTAACCAAGCGCTTCTGGAGCGCGATGTCTTGAAATAATAGAACTTATACCTAAACTTCGTTTTTAATGTCTCGAGTACGCATCTCCAAGTGTCGCCCTCTATGGGGACGCCCATTGGCAACTTACGAAGTCAAAGGTCCGATTGCTCCCCACAGCTTGGCCGCCAAGCTATACTGACGAGTCTAGGCTAAAGACGAAACATGCATGTCTATAGCAAGTCTGATGGATAGTGGAGAGCATTCACTGAAGATTAAATTTTTTAAACTTGATATTATAATACCTCATATATCAAAACATTTTAATTTTCATTTTACCTCACCCCGTATTTTTATATCCAGATACCCTTTGGCCCTGCTTCCCTAAACCCCACCCAAAGTTACGCTGTAATATTCATTCCAACCGCTGATTCCGTATATTCCCAGTAACAGATTTTATGACGGGGTGTTTTGCGAAAGGCCATAAATCGCTCACATAAATGGGGCGTAAATCAGAAATATTATTAATAATAAACGGTCCTGATAGGAGATTTGAGATATATTTATTTTCGTGAGATGGCGACGTTTAAGAGGCGCCGATGAAATCATATTCGGAGAGTTATTGGAAAAGTTATTCTACCGGAAAGTATATAACGTAATAAAAATCCCACCATTCCAAAAAATAGGTGTGGATTTAATAGGAAACTGAACCGTATTAATTGATTTCATGTTTGAACGCCTGATCGACCATAAATATTTTGGAAATCGTTTTATGATATGCTCAATACATGCTACGCTGTCTGTCAGTTTGTCAAAAGTTTAGTGAATTTAGGTATTTTGTAAACTTTCGTCTGTCTGCTGGTGGGCCTGTCGATCGGCGATGTTTGTCGGTCAGTCTGTCTATTGATCTGTCTGTCGATCTAAAATTTGGTAGTAGAGCCATGTAGTATATAATTTAATTACATTTAAAATCGAGCATTGCAGGCAGAGCAACTAGAAAAAAGCAGAACAACTTTTCCTTATTCAAGTTTTTCTATATTTGACAAACGCTGTAGTTGAAGGAAAAGCGGTTTTTTTTGTACTCGGTATAAAAAGGCTTATCGGGGTATACGTCATGGATAATTTCGTGAAATCAATAATTTCACATTTGAGATTACAGTTTATTTCAAAATATTTTTTATCAAAAGTTTTGCAATAAATGGCTTACGAGAAACACCCTTTATATCAAAAATAATGTTACATATTATTTTCCAAATTTAATTTTTGTCATTTTGTAACTTGAATAAGGCTGCAGAGGCAACCGAAACGTTAAGTTCTTTCAGTGTCATATGTGGTTTTAATTAGCGGCCAAGACAAGTTAATACAAATTAGAGAGAAAACCGGAGCTGTGTTAGAAATTACATCCGTCTTATTATTTTATGGTACTATTCGTCATATTTTGTCAGGGCAGTAAGTGAGACTATAGCCCTTAAGATAATCCGTCAGTTTGTTTATGTCAGGTTTGTAAAACGAGAAACCAAACATTGTATGTAGAAAGGAGAGAAAAATAAAGAAGAGAAGAGAATCAGGTGGAGAGAAGAACGCCTAGACATTTTTTCCGATTTCACGTGTTCTGTAATTTGGTTCCGTTTCAGAATTAATTGTAGTTTTGATGCAGTTCAAGTGTAATTTTGGATGTGCTAAATTTGCGGTTGCGCCACTTGATGCAACATTGGGAGATAAATGTTACTCTCACACCCTTATCTTGGTTTTATATATATATACAACATAATTGCTCTTTACTGTCAGACCATCAAGCTCTGTTGATGAGTCTATGCTAAAGACGAAACATGCATGGCTAGAGCAGCCCAAATAGATAGTGGAGGAAGTTCACTTGCACAGTGGTTGAAATCGCCAAAAACCTCGCCTAAGGTGCGAATTTTGAAATTACCGGTTCAAAATGGTTCTCAGATAGGGACACCCAATACTCCACAGTCTCTGTCTCTATTCTACCGCGAGAGACTGAGCTGTCTCGCATAATAACTCCAAAAGTCCCCAGATCGAGCTTACACTCCTCGAACAAGCCTGTTTCGAAAGTCGTTCATTCGGAGAACCTCGGCGTTGTGGAATGAGCTACCGGAGACTTTTTTCCATTGGTTACAATCTACAGAGTTTTAAAGTCAACGTGAAAAGACATTTATCCTCGCGCAGTGCTTATGAAGCGCGATATAGGTTATACTCCTTTGCATGAGGTTATCTATAAAAAAATGGAAATCTAAGCACCGCTGCTGTACATCACCCTGTGTAAGTATGTCAGCGGCAATTACCAGAAAAGTGCACTGTAGGGTTAGCGCATATACCGCAAACTAAGCGTGCTGAA
This sequence comes from Bruchidius siliquastri, assembly GCA_949316355.1. NCBI lineage: Eukaryota > Metazoa > Arthropoda > Insecta > Coleoptera > Chrysomelidae > Bruchidius > Bruchidius siliquastri. The sequence continues at coordinate 34,982,017 of OX438533.1, read as the reverse complement.
AGAGCCCTTCACAGCAACTTGACCCGGTGTTCCTTATCTCTCTAAGCAAAGCCGTTGGCGCGTCGTCGAGATGGATTCGCATTCGGCACACGTTTCGTCCGCAGTAGCCGAACTGAACCCAAGAAAAAATAAAAAGGAAAACACGAACCAGACAAGAACGGCAGAGGCGCATTTAAGTAAATTGGAATGAATTGGAGTTAATTTCGTTTTGTAGTGGTTTGGAGCTCGTGGCGCACTAAAAGATGGGTGAACGCTCCCTGCAACGGAGACGTCGTTGAAAAGCGAATTGAATTAGTTTTAATTTCATGACACAAAAAACCATGTCAGTTATTTCCGTCGGTCTGTCTGTGTCTGTTTGGCAATCCTTGGCCCCTGTGTAACTCTGAAAATATCTACTTTTCTGATTTTGATACCTCTTCCAAAAGTGGTTCCTATGTGAATGAAACGTTTGTCCTCTCGCAGGGCTTTTGGAGCGCGATAGGCTTTCTGTCCTGGCGACAAGTTTTCTGCCGCCGCCCATCATGACGAAATGCATGAAAAATTATCATGGTAGACTATAGCGAAAAAATAGAAGTAGTTATGCCAGAGAATCTCACACTTCAGGCGCAGGACGTTTTATGAACAATGTATCAATTTGACAATGTAAATATAATTTGGAGTAATCCGAAACAAACACCAGGTCTATTTTTTCACCGTAGTAATTTATGTCCTTCAGAAAATATGTCAAATTATTGCGTCTCATGTAACGTCCATCGCTTCCTTTCGAGAGTATCGAATTTCATTCGACATTTATCAAAATGCTGTTTTGAAGGTCTTCCTTGCTTATTGTCCATATCTAGGAAACTTGATACTTTGTGGTCATATCGGATGTTAATAAGAGCTTTGGTTAACCTACATATAAATAATTGGCTGATCCGTATTAGATAAGACCTCATTGATTTCATGATCATATATCATGGTTATTGATAAATTCCATAGAAGAAAAGTAAGAGAATTTCACCCATGTTGGAGGATTCCTTATGAACCGAAACTTTTGTAAAAAAAACGTTTAGGCAAGTAGAATCCTTTCGAAGTTGAACCATATTTTACCACATTCTTAATGAGTCTGACTGCTTTAGTTTTATAAGCATTATTGAGGTAGGTAGTTACTATACTAATTATCCAGTTTTTGGAATGTTTTTTCAGAGGAAAATTTTTAAACTCACAACCTCTATACCAAAATGTAGAAGCTCATTTAATTTTGGTGCCTTATAATAGATCTGTATCCAAACATTATAGCCCAACAATTGAATAAAGAAAAACGTTATGCATTTATCCCAACCATTCATCATGATGTCAACACAAACAACCTTTTTAGAAAATATAGCTGGTTGAAACATGCGAAAAGAGCAGCTGTAACACGAAAGCTACAAATAATCACATCCCATTAACAAGAATGATTCGCATACTTCGGACAAGACTCGGTAACTAGCTTTATGCCCGCTACTATTTTAGGACCTGCTAATTTGACCGCAATTTCCCAGACTAATAAATTCACGAAAACCACAGCGAACGCGAAAGAACATCAATTTTCGATATGGCCTAATTGCGATTTATTGCGCGGTAAACCCATCTTTCCATTGATAAAATTCTACATACCCATTGTGTTTCTACATATTTATCTACCTGCCCATCAAATAAACAATCTTCGTTTAAGGCGGATAACTAATTTCCATAGCCTACTTTCGTTCACTGCATCACTTTGTTGCTCTCGTCAAGGCCAACTTGAAAAATTCATTAAACCATCATGAAAAGGCGCCGGTTCTCTGACTTGAGCTGACAGGTGTCATATATCATCAGATCTTATCTCAATGTAATCCTCTGAAAAAATATATGGTGTATTTTCAAACCCGCGGAGCTTAAACTGCTTCCGCTTTGTCTTCGAATGCCAACATTGCTATAGGCGATTTAAATTTAAATAGAAATTTGAATTTATATCATGTATGTTTTTGATATAAGTAAGATAGGAATTATTGTAATTGCAACAGTTTTGGATTTTCATACGATTTTTTGTTGATGTATACATCAGGAAATTTTATTCAAGTAATTCCTTTGTTACTGCGATATTTGCCATTTCAGCAAGGACTTTCCCAATTTTGAAATATGATCCCGTAAATTTAAAAAAAAAATAAAGCTAATGGGCCGTTTCCAATTGCAGTTTTTTCCTTTTTTTGAATTTTATTAAGTCAAGTGAATGTTTTGTTTTTCGGGAATCCTAGGGAAATAAAATACGTTAATGCATTTTATAGAAAATGGTCATGTTTCAATCCACTATGGCTATTACTAAGTTTCGAAATTTCTTGGCTTTCTTTATAAATAAATAATGGAATCAAGTAGGTAGACTTTATGCTTCCCACACAACTGTCCTTGAAAAAAATTACTACATACATTTGCATTGCCCTAAAAATTCTATATACTTTCTATTAAGCACTATCTATACCAAAACAACAAAAACAAATACAACCTGTAAACAAATGTTTACAGGTTCTTATTTCATACTTACGCTCAGTTCATGGTCCTATGAATATTTTACATTTTACAAAATGTTCGCAATACTATAAGCAAAACCAGGAACTTCAAAAAACCATATCTAATTTTTTTCAAAACAAATGCGGCAAATTTTTTTATCCAAATATTTACACAAAACGATAAGCTTTCTTTTTTACTAAGCATGTCCTCACTGTAATAGTTGATGGGTTTTTACACTTTTCTACTTTCACCCTTAAAATCCACCATATTCGCGTTTCGATAGAAAAAAATGACTGCTTAGTTGGCCATGGAAACAATTAATTATTGCACAGAATTCAGGAAACAGTTTTGACAGAGTATTTCTCACTGTCAGTCTACCACCAAAACTAAACTTTTTGAATTGAAAATTATTTTTTCGAAAGATGATTCACTGTTTGGGTGCAAGTGATGAGAATAATTGTTTATTGGCACGAATTTTGACACTGTATTTCCGTGCATTCACAGGTAATAATATGCACAATCTTGTATTAGGTTATACATAGCATGTATGCATGTTAACCATTGTTCAAAACATTTCTAGCCTCCATACAATAGATCCTTTTTCGAAAAGTCTTTCGTCGTCTATCAATCCAAAATTCAAGTAGACTCTTTTCTAGCATCATCATGTGAGGAGATGCCTTTAGCTTTTGCACTAAATGAACCATGATTCCATACCAGTAAGACAATCCTCAATCATACCATGAGGATCTCAGATTCCTGTTCCGGGTTTACCCATGATGCTTTCACCTCCCTGGGGCCACGATTTAAATTGCATTGAAGAGTCCTAACATGGACGAAACATGGATTTAATATACCTAACCTTTTCTTTTTATACTGATTTGCTCCCTTCAATTTTATATTTGGATCGCGCAAAACGTTAAAATAGTTTGTTTAATAAACTGACGTTCTTCCAATAATCATCAGCCAAAAAAGTATGACGAACTATTCCACTATATGAAACACGAGTGGGACGGGTGTGTGATTTCCGGAAAAATAAACATTTCCTGTATATACGACTATTGGAAGAAAAATGCTAGATACTTCCGATACTATATATCCGTAAAGAAAATAAACCGCTCACGTAAAAGAGGATTGCGTTTAGAGAGATCCAATACTCTTGATGTATATATTTTTTAGGGCATCCACGTTCAGAGTTCGCTCTCCCACTGACCCAAAAAGAGATAGAAGTCGCTCTCTTCCAGGGTTTCTTTTCACCAATAATCCATCTGACTGATATCGAGGAAACACTATTCAGGCACTGGTGTAGTTACAGGGGATCAAATGTTTTCAAAATATCTAAAATAATATACAGAATGTGAAATATGAGTAAATGAGGCATAGTTTGGACATATAATTCACAACATAAAGTACCGATTGCTGCAGTTGATCTTACAAGGCAAAATCAACAATAAGAGAAGAACCAGACGCCGACGCCTTTCCTGGCTAGCAAATCTCAGAAAATGGGCAGGTTTAACATCGTCACAAATATTCAGAACGGCAGTGAACGAAATACGATGGGTTCATGTGATCGCCAACATCAATAGAAGATAGGCATTGAAAGAAGAAGTTAACAAGTCAAGCCACTGTAAATCATATTTTCCAACGGAGCTCCATTCACTTCATTCAAGGATACGAACATCTTGCGATTCCCTCCAAATAATCATTTACTTGTTTGGCATCGCCATATAATTCAACGTGAATTAAGCGGTACGCGTGTGTCTGTTTCCGCGCCTGTTAGTTTCTATTGGATCTAATTTTCACCAACCACCTCTCAGGATGAATTTGAAAGTTGGGGTTGTGACTGTTGTGAGGATCTCATACAAGTGTACATGTGATATGTGAGTTCTGAATAAGTTCTATCACAAATGATGGACGTATATCTTTTGGCTTGATTAGGAAAAAGACTATATATATTACAAATAATTGTAAGAAAAGAAAATGATACAGTTTTTAAGGTTAAGGAACCAAGAGTAGCTTTGATTACTGCTTATCAAAATTCCAGAATGTTAATACTAATAATACATTATATAATGATTCCTTCAAACATTCTCTTTATGATAATCACTGATTTCAATTGTACTTTATAAAAAAATACTATTATAAAAAGGATATTTTTCATGACAATGGTGTAAAATATTTGTACTTCCCACGTAATGGTATTAGTTTGGAACTGAAGATTTGAATCGAATTTTGGAACTGTTGATGATCTAAAATTAAATTACAGAGATATTTGAGTTTTCCAACATTTCCATTGTTTCCATAAATTACTTCAAGATTAAATCAAAATCTTCAATAACCTGATTTCACTGCACGTGCAATACAGGGTTAACCTACTTGACGGTACTTTTCAAAGGCCGAATAGCACTTTTGTAATCATTTATTATCTTTATTCAGCAATAATGCATTGATCTGTAGAAGAAGCAGTAGTTGCTGGACAAACGGGCACTATAGTAAACATGGCAACCCAGAAGCGTCTATCTAGATCATATTATTCAAATCTAATTCGATCATTTGTCAGAATTGCTTTATAGACAGGGTGGGAATGTACTCCAAATTTATTTGGATATATAGAGCACATTGTTATATCCATAACATGCCTCAGGTATTATTCTACTGCCAATAAATCAATTTTTTAATACTCTAAAGCTTATTCGTGTTTGCCTCAGTAGTAACCTATGGTAAAAATTTCAATATAAGATCAGTAGGTACCTTCTGAATTATAGAGCGTCCATGGATTATTATTAATTAACCGTCACTAGCACAATTTAATTTCCAAAAACTATAAAGCTTTTCGCCCTTCAAACCTAGTATCAAAATTCGAATGGTGCTTCCCAAAAAGGAGATTGAAGACACAATTTTGGAGTGAGAAAAGTCCAGAGAAATGCGCAAGCCAGAACGGAATGCTGAAGACACGGGTCCGAGTCTCGTCCGCACTAAAATTATGTCTGGTTTTCTCACTCCAAAATTATGCCTTTACCCCCCGGTTGAGGATTCTGAGTCCTCCATACTTTCTGTGTTATAGAGCCTTTTATAAAAATATTGGATCGACGCCCATGACCGCATACAGGACAACGAATGCAATTTGATGTATTCTTCCATATCGCGAGCAATTGACACTGATAAATAGGCGCCGTATGCAAAGTGGCAGGCACTCTGTTCTCCATAACCCACTCCACGAGCATCACTCTTTGTCGAATTATATGAATCCATCTCGATGTGATCCTGCTCGCAGTGTTTTACGCTATTGTTGCGTGTCAATACGATCGACAACTTTTCTGACGATGGGGTGGTTGGTGTCAAGGGTACTTCAAATGCGTTGGTTATATGTGGTTTGACCAAGAGAGCTGGAATTAATTCGGAACCAGTTTGGAGTATGCGCGAATCGAAATCGTCGTTCCATCAAAAGTAGAATTATTTCCGAATCAATTCTAGGATCGTTTCTATAGGAACAAATTAATTCCGATCTGATTCTGGGACTCTGTAATCAGTTCTTGGTTCTGAGAGACGAAAGACGATCGTTCGAGTTGTTATTGTAATAGTAACTATTTAATACTGGTACTCATCTTGTTCCAGAAAACATGGAAAATCCTTCCATCCATGATCCAAGAATTCCTATGTTGGTTTAGATCCTAGGAATATACAGTTAGTTTGCTTTTGCCTGTGCCTGTGCAAATCGATAGCAAGAAGCTCACTTGTGGATTTTTCAGTACCCCAATATATCCAATCTCAAAACAAGAAATAAACCCACATAAAACAGATATACTACGGAAACTGTTCTGATAGAAGCATTTTGCTATTCAAAATTTTCTTTCCGTGTTCTTTCCTATGATGCCAAATTTCTTCGATTTCTTACCTAAGGAAGCCACAAACTTCTACTATACATCAGGACAAACCCGTCGAGTGAAAATCAATTCCGGGGGGCCGGGGTGGGGGGATGGGGGTGTTGCTGCTTGAAAAATGTGAAGAGCAGAAAAAAGAACCTACGGGAGATCTCAAAAGAACTGACGAAAAGCCTAGAGAGCAAACAAAAAATATCCCTACTGTAGACCTTGATATACGTCGTACGTAACAAAGTTAAGAGCTCAAAATTTTTATAAAATCCATCATTTCCGACGCCTACTCTCCTAAAACCCGCTTTCCTTCTCGTGGGTCCTAAATCAGGACTTGTAAGGTCTGCTTGGGTAAGGTATCCTTATTGTTAACTTGAGGTGGGAACTATAAATACGATATATAGAATCGAAATTTAAGACTCATTCTACATCAATCTAGAAGCGTGAAAGATATCAAAACGGGATTGAGCCATTTCTAGCTGCGAACAGATTTATTTCAGATTATCTGGGACTTACTGCCTCGAGTAGAAAACGCTCGCCTTTTTATGTCTCTCTGTTCTGGTGTTTATTACTGGCACACTTTTACAGTAAAGCCGCGATTTTATGACTGCGGAGGTTTCTTTGAGCGTGAGGGTAAGCGTCGGAAAATTAAGGTCATCTTTCTCCACATCGGCATTAACTGCTAAATTTTCTAAGGAAAAACATGGCACTCCTTTTTTAATTGTTAGCAGATAATATACAGTTAGTAACTTCGAAAAAATAGGGTGTTGGCATAATTTTAATCTTGCTTCTGTAATTTTCTATACCAACTCTTTAATCACTTAAGTTACAGTACCTTGTAGACAAACCGTTCTCAAGGCTAATGAAAGGAAGACATAAACATAGTATTCTGATCGGTAAAATTTTCAAATTGGAGATCATATGTTTCTTTGAGATTTCATGATGCCTAGATCAGGAAAATACTTGTCAGTCACTTTAGTTGGCCTGACTGGGAATTCGTTTGATAGTGTAAATCGTTTTTCGATCGCGTAATATCAGTGATCACTGTACTGATTTTGTAGGAAGTGTAGACGTATGACGTGAGTATGCGGTAGGGTCTGCAGCTTTTTTTGTGAAATAGTTAGATTGGCTGTGGAGTAATAAGACAAGAACTGAAAATTACTAGATCTTCTCCAGACTTCGTATTTTCATATTTCTTGAGTTTCCAGTCATTTTCTGTAGTTTTTCAAAGATATAAGGAGCTAAAGTATGTAGTTTGGAGCTGGATAGCATGCTGTAATACAAAAACACTGCTTACTTTGACAGTACCTAACATTTCTAATACGTTGATGGTCTCCAAACAATCTTATATTAAATATTAAAACCCCACCGCACGGAGCTATAAAAAACGTCAACGGCAAACAATTAAAACTGAATGAACATAATGCTCAGGGAAACCGATCAAGTTCTAAATAACTTCATTGTAACGACAAAATGGTATTTGTGGAATAAACTTAATGCCTGGGGGGTGTTAAGTTGATCTACAAACTTGGGTCCATTTATATCAGACCACTTACGCAATAAGGCTTGCAGAGAGTTGATGTAAAATTAATCAATACTACAAAAAAGTACCGAAATTATTGCTTTTCTACATAGTGTATTTGAATCAATATCCACTAACTTTCCACTGCTGTATTGTGTCCACGAAACAACAACAAATCTGCCGGCTACATCAACACATACAAAGCAAAATTCTATCACCAGAATAATCTGCTTCACCGAATGCAGTTGCAAAAACTCAGTTTGTTGTATTTTCAACTCCAAACCAAGCAGACGAATTCGCAATTCATGATATACCGTTATTTTATTACTATCTCCAACACACTAATTCGCCTGATTATTACTTAATAATACCGGTTATCACTATTAATTCAATTATATAACTTTAGGAACTTTAGGAAATGACTGTAGGAATATAAATATAAATGACCATAATATAATAGCAGAAACTTTTTCTTCCTCAATTCATAGCAGGATTGTATAAGCTCATTAAAATCGCATTATTCATTATTAAGCACATGCAAACCTAGAACCACACCGGTCGCTTCCTGATTCCGACAGTTGTTACTCGGTAGACTCAAGGTGCTTTGTGGTTTTGCAGCATCTTATCAGGATTTAAAAAAATGTAATTGTAGGTACATAAATAATAATTAACTGTAAACCAGTTCTGGATGACTCCGTGAATAGATTGTTAAATAATACCTATTTAAGAGCACTAACACAGTGGTTTATAAGATTGTTTAGCCCTTGTTGCATATATCATGGCTGTATTGATCCATGCTGTCGTTGATTGGTATATTTCAATTTTTTTAACTGCCCTAAAAATGAACGGGATCTCCAAATATTATTAAAATATAATAAGTACACTAGTAGGACGGACTATAGTAGTCATCAAACTTTGGAGAAGGTTGATCAGCCCTCGGCTTGTGTCAGGTTGCCACGCTACTCTAACAGTCTAGTTTCCGTTATACTGTAATGAGCATAATAAAAGATGTATTACTTTTAATCGATAGTTCCGAAATCTGAATCACATTTTTTTGTTTTAAACTGATACGATTGTGTGGGAAATACAGCGCCTACTTGACCATTTTTTTATTGTGCTTGCACACATAAAATAAATTCTCAGACGAAGAATATGTGCTTTCATTCAAGTATACCATATCTTCCTATATGCGCAAAGCTTTTATAATCTTGAAGTAAGAATACTGTATTTTTGATCATATAGAGTAAATTTAAATAAATATGTTCAATCCAAACCTGAGAAAGTCTTGGAAGTGGGAATACCAAAATTTCAAATTAAGCATATTATACCCTTGGTACAAAACAGAGAAAATCTAACCTAGAAGAATACTGTAGTATTGACTTCATTATATAATTTATTGTTGGTATAATCATTCTGTAATTTTGATGAGCTGTTATCAAAGCTACTGTTGGTTCCTTAACCTTAAAAAAAAAAAGCCAAAAAAGTGTCAAAACTGTACCAATGTGACTTCTTCCTGACATTTATCCGAGTCATATAGTATTTTTCCTAATTCATGTTTGAAAGGTGTTGTACAGATATACAGAATCCAAAAAATATGTACCAGTAATTAGGCCAAAAGTTATAGGTCGACTATTTGTAATAGAACATATTCACAACTGACATATCACTCATATCACAGCAACACCTGTACACTTGTATGAGATCCTCACATCAGTTTCAACCCCAACTTTTTAACAGCACATTCATCCTGAGAGGTGGTTGATAGAAATTAAATCCAATACAAACTATCGGGTGCAGAAACAGACACATGCGTACCGCTGAATTGCCGTTGACGAATATGGCGATGCCAAACAGGTAGATGAATTACTTGGAGGGAATCGCAAGATGTTCGTATTTTTGATTGAAGTGAACGAAGTTCTTTTGAAAATATAATAGCCTTACAAAAAATATGGAATGTTAGGAAAGCATTGAGATCTAAGTTGCGAAGATAATTATATGTTTCTTTAGAGTATATTCCTTCAGAATGAGTATTGAGTCCGTAAATATACTTTTCTTTGTTCAAATCAATAATAATTCTCTTATCAATGTTCTTGTCGTGAGTATATCTTCACAAGAATAAGGAAATTTATTAATTGAGAGTTTCTTTATGTATGTGGTTAGAAAAACTGGGAAATTGAATTTTTCATAATGGAAATAAAAACGCTGAAACTAGTTATAACGGATGAACAGAAATTTAAAATTTAGTAGTTATGGCGAATGTTGAACTTTATAGCTGGATTTTCTCTTTGTAATTTCTAACCGAATGTTTATTATGTTGTGTGAATAACTGTATTTTTTTTTCTTACTTTGCCTGATATATTTTTTTAATTTCAGGTAACTATCTCTCCTTTCTGTAAATGGAACATCTAAGAGTGAGTATATGAAAATTTTTATATGAACCTCTTATTTATGATTCTTTTTAAAAGTTACTTTTTGAAGGTAGTGAAAAACATCACATTCTAGATTGATCTAAACAGGCCGAACCCTTTATAGTGTTTTTTGATTTTGGCAGTTTTGCGGCATTTTGCTCAAACTGGAAGTTTTATCAGCATATCTCGTTGTATCAGTCAAAGTTGTCATTAGAAATTCGGAAAGAAGAATTACGAGATGAAGTGAACCTGACATATACTCCTTGAATTTATGTGCTACCGCGGTATTGTACTTTAATGGACCGGTGACGGTGTAAGATAATTTATTTTCTATGATAAGAATATGATACGAATAATAATCTTTGCTTTATGTAAAATGAAAAATTGCATGAAGAAAGGTACATATCATAGAATATTTTTCTTTTCGACATGAAGAAACATTTAAAGCGTCTGTCTAGTATTCAGGAGATGTGAGTTCCATGTAGTGTTTTGAGTGGAAATGGAAATATTGGAAATTTCTAAAGTTGTCCCAGAATTTCGTAAATTTTGGAAATATTAAAAAAAATGTTCAAAATACGTTTTGAGAGGTTAAAAGCAAAAGTTTATATAAATCTCTTTTAATTTCATGTGGTAGAAATATCACACTAGGTAAATCATGTCTGAAAGATTTTAGTTTAGTTTTCTCATTTAGTTTTTAATTGGTTCCCAATATTTCCAAAATTTGCATATATTTCCAATGTTTCGAGAAATATTTCCGGAAATATTTCACATAAATATGTTTCTGGAAATATTACGACTTGACAAATAGTCTGAAAATTTTTATTTTCCAATTAGTTCATTTCTTCTTACGTATTCACAGAACCTTTCTCCGATGAAGTGTGAATTGTTATCACATATGTGACTATTTTCAACTAGCTATAACTAACTACCTGGAAATGTCGACGGCGTAAGCCTAATTAGAATAATCCGTTCAAATCTTAGTTTGCCTCAGTACTTTCACGACGAAATACAAGAAGCGAAAAGGAACAGTTCCATATCGGAACTTTATTCTTGTAATCTGTACTGTGATTTCTTCCAATTTATGAAATAATCTATCAAGGTCGTATTACGAATGAAATTATGTTGAATCCTGAGAAGATTGCGGTAAAACTTGAATCATTACTGTTTGAAAGGCTTACGCCACATCATTATCTCAGGGCGTGCCATTATAATAATTCAAAACTGAAGACATCTGGACGTGACGTAGTTTCGTGAGAGAAAGGTATTCTGTTCATTACCAGTGTCTTTTGAATCATTGTATTTTGTAATGCTAATTGGATTGCTTGATTATCATTAGATTGATATTAGAACAGACAATAAATCCATGTATGTCAGGAAATATCTATCTGTGGGTGAACCACAAACCGATGAAGCACAAGCATCAAGAGATCTTCAATTCCATATTAAACTTTCCTGACACCGAATAGACTTAATAGGTCTACAAGACTCATAAATATCAGAAACGTTAGTAAAGTGAGTCCATTACATAAGTTACATTAAAGCTATTCACGAGGGTCACGCTGAAAGTCTTTAGATATTCCTAATCTATACAAGTTTAAACAAGTTTGAGCACGCGGCTATTTTGTGTAAAGTCGTAAGTGCTTACACGGAAAGGCAGTGTTTGAATCGTTCAGTAGTTGCCTTGCCACGGTCTCGAATGCATCTAAGTGTCGTCCGAATTTTAATGTGAAAATGGAACCGGGTAGTTGCGATTTTCGAGCCATGATTTTGTATGACTATAAAAAGGGACTAAAACAAGCGGAATTTCACGAAAGTTTAGTGAGTTGCTATGGGCTACAGTTTTTAATTGGTTTGCTGAGTTTGAAACGGGCCGGGTCTCACTCGATGATGGACCTCGCACAGGTCGACCACCCACTGCTGTTACTCCGGAAACTGTAGAAGCTGTGCAAAATATGGTAAAATAAGATCGACATATAACCTACACCGAGATTGAGGCTCTGGGGATTGCATCGGCAGCGGTCAGAACAATCAGTCATGATCACCTTCGCCTAAGGAAGCGGTGTTCCAGATGGGTGCCACATTTGTTGACCAGTGAGAAAAAAGCAACAAGAGTTGATCGGACTAAGTGTATGCTTGAAAAATTTGATAATGGGCACAGTAAAAACACTTTAAATATCGTAACCGGAGACGAAACATGGTTATATCATTATGATCCCGAAACTGAAGTCATTAGTTTGGTGCTTTGAAAGTGAGCAGCCTCCAACGAAAGTTCGTCGTTCCAAGAGTGTCCATCTTTTTTTTCTAAAAGTGGATACATCACAACGGTAGCCTTGTAAAATCAAAGGACAGTTACTTCTGAATGGTATATAACCAAATGTGTTCCTGTAGTCTTCCAAGAACTATGCAAGAGCCGTCCAAAGACTGGTCTGCGGCACCATGACAACGCACCTTCCCACAGCGCCGCTAGAACACTCGATTTGTTTGCTGAACAGGGTGTCAAACTGTTGCCTCACCTACCTTATTCTCCGGACCTAGCTCCGTGCGACTTCTTCTTATTCCCTAAGATCAAAGAACAGTTACGAGTTCGCCATTTTTCCACCGATGAAGAGGCAATCGCTGCATTTGAGGAGGAAATTAGCAAACTTTCAAAAGAAGGTTGGTCACAAGAATTAGACAAGTGGTTTTACCGAATCTGTAAATGTATTGAGGTAGGGGAAGAATATGTTAAAAAACAGAAAACCTTGTAGTTTTTCTGTATCTAAAAACTTTCAGCGTGACCCTATTAGCTACCAAGACTTGTTATGCTGGAAAATTCCAAGTCTATGTGTCCATGTCACACAAAGTGCTGCTATGATAGCATTTATTTTGTAAGGCTTCAACTGTGAGAACCGTACACCATGCTTAACGGTGGAAGAAGAAAAGGAAACAGGGGGAGAAACTGCCAATCAAGCGATTACACCTGACCCAGAAGGCAGGGTTGCGAAACCCCTCCTATTCCGGTTGTAATATAGTCCGCAGTGGCAAAAGGACCCTAATAGGCCGCCGAGGGACATCAGCAAGTCCTGCCAACTATGAGCAATGTCTCTCGCGAGGGACGTTTCCCTAAATTATAACATGACACCCTCGCGCTAACGGTGTCGGTCAAGTACAAATGAGGATTTGTCGGCCAGTGTGCCACGTCGCCTCCTCCCGTACGTCACCAACAATGGATTGCCTCTTTCGCTCTATCCAACTGGAATTAAATTATAGTAACGGTCATACGTTCAATTCTGGTGTTGTTCGAAATGTGTAGACAATGTAGACTTTTCAAAACACTGTTTCGGACAAAGAGTTAATTCGCCCAGGGTGCACATTCTTTTCAAGTTAAAGCTAATTCAACCAAGCCGTACCGCACACTTCTCTATTTGAACTGATTTACCCTAGGGGGTACTGCAAACTTTTCTATATAAAGTTAATTCGCCCGAAGCATGCACCAAATTAAATAAATCGTTATCCTGGAAATTGTTACGTAAAAATCTACCATTACGATGAAATATGTTCTGACAATGGAGCGTATTCATTTTCGACGTAATTGCCGAACACAGATATATCCACATCAATGTAGATGTTTCAATAACACCGTTCCGATCAACAAGTAGATTCGCCCAAAAACTGTCCTAACTGAGGATAACTTGCCCAAGATGCACGAAATGTTTCGAGCTATAGTTAATTCACCTAAATCGTACCGCATTTTTTCCATCTAAAGCTAATTCGCCCAAGACGTGCTCAAATTAATCCGCTCGTTATGCTGAGAATAGATTCGTCAAATTTTACCATTATGATGAATTTTATTCCGGCACTTGATCGTATTAATTTTTGACGTGACAGCTGTGAAGTTTGTCTAGGGCAAATTAGCTTCAGATAAAAAAGTATTCGATACGACTTGGGTGAATTGACTTTAGAAATTAGGATTTGACGACATCCTTGTGCAAATTATCTTCAAATAGAAAAATTTAAGGTACGATTGAAGCGAATTAGCTTTACATATAAAATTTGCGTATACCTTGGGCGAATTAACTTTGGGTAAAAAAGTTGAAGCAAGAATTCAGTGAATGGATTTTGAATGGATATATTCTCGAGGTGCAAGGCTGTGGAAGAACCCCAAATTCACTTTTTTATATTTCTCAAGTTTGGTCGTATCATAAATTTTACTTTGGGGAACTTTCAATATTTGCAATTCATCACACAAAAACATTTTCAGTTTCAATGTTTTTACCGAAACTCTGCCTGTCTATCGGTTTGCATGTCAGTTGGCGTTTTGTTCTCTGCGTAACGTGAATGTCTAAACACACTCTTTAAGCAATCCTATATTGAATATTGAAACCCTACAGCACCAATCAATCATAAAACATCAACGACAAACAACAAAAGCATGTCCGATTTTTTACTAGCTTCTTCACTTAAAGAGGAGAAACAGAATAAGAAGAAACGTCGTAAAGTTCTAACTGCGTTTTGACGAAGAATGACAATTCACCTAGCAGATTACAGCATTACTACACACTCTGAAAATACACAGCTACGCATGAATTACCTTTTGATAGTTAACTCTTTATCTGGTAGAATTAAATTATCGTACCGTACATAGCCTGGTATTCTTCTAAAAGTTAAGTGTTATATCGTCCAGTGCTATCTTCTCGGTTTTGTTATTATGCCTTTAAATAAAGTGAAACGCTTCATAGAATGTATACTTTTTTATTTTTTTAAACTATAATAATTGGAAAATCCAACCGTAGAGAATGAAAATTATCATAGAACCTAATTACCTAAAGTTCAGTATTGATTATTTCACTCGTAACACAATAGAATCGTTTAGTCTTGTGCTGTATGGAATAATTATAACGAAAATCCTTTGGCGAGTGTGAATCTGATATACAAAGGATTCCCTATGTTCGCATTTCATATCTCTGTATTTAACTACTATAATTAATTACTATCATATACAGAATGGCAGAAACCAATTGATTGATTCAAATATAAAACAAAAATGAATAAAAGCAAGCATTATATACCGATACATTCCACATAGACGTCCATGTGGACTAAAATACTTTTAGCTCAGATCTTTAATTTTTTTGGACTTTAATTTTGTTATATATATTTGTTATTTATTCTGGTATGATGTGGCCATATGAGATTTGTTTCAACCAATTAGAGAGTGCAATTTTTCATTTTGATTCAAGAGGTTGAATGCAGACAGCATTCTGGATGGTACTAACATAAACGATTACTCAATCCACGTATAGTCTTCTCACCCTCTTTGGATGAAAACTATAAGGGCATCATCAACATGAGATGTTACATGCCATATATTCCATGTATCACTCCAATTTTGCTTCTGTAGATGTAGAAGTCAGCTTCTGTGGTACCGACCTAACAGGCCACCAACATCGTCGTGCCAGGGCATGTGATATTGTTGATGTTAATCAATAATAATCCTCAAAACATCTGGCAATAAGGACCTATAAGTTTACTAAAATGTTGAACTCAATTGCGCCGTTGAGATCCAGGAAAGTTTCTTTTCTGGGTAATCAACTTTTTGCAGTCTTGCAACAGAATATTTTGCTAGTGTATAAAGAGCTTTATTTACTCAATGTTTCTCAAAGCTTCCAACACAAACAGGAAATTAATTGCATTAGGAAGTGCTTTTCAACAAAACGTAACGGAGTTTCTCATTTATTAATGTCAATCAAATCGTTGCTCCCTGATTTTGCTTTTAAATTATAAATCGAGCCGTTAAAGATGAAAGGGCAGGATGCCAACTGGTGTACTTAGGAAGGGGGACAATCAAGTGAAACAGGCTTAAAATTTCTGCTAATATAATAGGGTCGCATTGTGGAAGTCAATTAAGGATGGATATTTTGGTTTCAGATATTTTTTCTTATTCAAATAATTTTTAAAATTGATGATGATGTCCGCTTTATACAACGAATAAAACCTGATATGAAGAAGGTACTTTATTGACGTTTGACTTTGTACAAAATATAAAAAATCTTAAAATAATTTTGAAGTAAAGTGATACTTGTCTGCTGTAGAGTTACTCGTGAATTCAAGGCATGGGGGTCCACATTGTAGTCCTCATTTTTTTTTAACTTTTATCCAGATTATTACGAATTATCACATACTACGATCATTGGATTTATTACATTTATTTAGTCGCTATCTGTTTGTCATGCAAAGAAAGACATTTCAAAGAGGTTAAAACCAGTGCTGTACTGAGTCGATCTATCTGACTCTATTTTTATTTTTATTAATGGGGCTATGACCACCATGTGCCAAGTAACAGTCTTTTGAAGATCATCTAAAATTCCAGGATCTATTTATATCTTCTAATTTATGCGTCTGATTTATATGTTTGAATGATTTTTTTTGCAGGATTGCGACACATAACTATAATTTTTTTAGCACTGTAATTTGTATTACAATATTATCATTTTATGATCGATCGAATAGTACATGATATGATACGACTATTAAGTTCTCTTTACTATTATGTAGATACACAACGAACCTTCACTGAAAATAATTATAACGCGTTATTGGTTTTTCAGTGGAACTCAAGTTTTTGTATTTTTTTCACTGCGACCTCAATTCGGAAAATTACACGCTGTCAATACATCGTCAATTCGAGAACACAACCATTTTTTACTGTAATAATGGTTCACGATTCAGAGGTGAACAGTATTTTTGTATTGCGATATATTTTGTAGAAAAACAAATTGCTACACAAGAATTGAACCGATTTTAGGTATACGTCCTCGAAGAGTAGTTTTTAGTTATTCTTAACCTATATTGCTCGCAATAGGATGTTATCAAGGTTTAGATTGTTGAATGCATATAGAATAAACGGACCGAATCCAAATTCAGTGGTGTGAGGAAATTTTATATAACAGGTATAAGATATCATGATTATAAGCATTTTAATGACAATTAAATATGATTATATCAGCAGAAACTGTGTGAAAGTAATTATGTATGAGATGTCGCAGAAAAAATCAATTAAATTGACTCAGGTCTTTCCCTACTTATCTTGAAAATATTATTTCTAAATTAATTTTAGTTATTTTTTGGCAATCTCAAAAACTTTTACAAGTGTTCAAACTTCATATATATCCTCCTGTTTGGGAAATCCCATCAATTAAAAAAAATAATATGTGCGTTATTGAAACATAATTCAATTTTTCTGAATGTCATATCCAAACCAGTGATAACATTTGAAGACCAACTGTCCAACAAAAACTCTTAAAAATCCACTTTTTAGATTTTTTTAGGTAACTACAAGAAGGTAAACAATTCATTTCTGATATTTCTTCAGTCTTTGTTCATTTGTTTGGCTCATGAAAATATTTTGAGAGGTTTGGATTGATATCAAAATTAAACGATTATGTTTTTTGTTCTCTTTATATAATTTTCAGTGAACGAAAACTTATAGCACCAACAGTCAGTGCTTCAAATACTAATATTTTTGTTGTCCTTTTTAATTATATCACTGATAGGCATATTTGATCCGGTTCAGTGAATAAAAAAACCCAGAAAAGTCATTGAAAGTGTTAATAGGGTAATCTATTTCCCCCACAGTTCACTATGAGTATGTAGGTTATCTAAATAATATCTTTTTTCTATTAGTTCATAACGGGAAAAAGCAATTCTAGATTAATTGAACGTTATTTGATCGGCTTGTTGTTGATTATTTATTGTCGCTTTACCTTGGCAAGTTTTTTCTTCATGCTTTCCGTGCCACTTAACATTACATTTGAGACTGAAGTTACATTTAAAAAAATAATGATCAATAAATATAAATCACAAGTATCAGTTACTTTATTCCCACAGAATTCTTAACTTCATCTATAATTTCTCGCCTCAGATATGCCTTTTAAATAATAATATCTCACTAAAATATTGCATGAAACAATTTCCGTTAATAGTTTTATTATAGTAGGTACTGAAAGTTCGGAAACTAGGTATAACTAACGTTATCTGTTTAACCTATTGATATTTGTGATAACGTTTGACGTTTTGTATTAAACTTCTAATGAAACTTAATACTAGACACTTCAATGTATAGCCTATTCATTGTTTATTAGAAAATGTTTTAATTGTGTTGATTATGATGATAATGATTTTTATTACACTCTCGTATGCAGAAAAAATATAAGCTTTCGAAAGAGGTCAATTTTGATTAGCTGACAGCATTTGAGATGTGGCTATATCGCAGAATCTTGAGGATCTCTTGGGTGGATCACGTCACCAACGAAGAAGTCGTTCGAAGAATGACGAAAACCACGGAGATAATAACCACCATAAAAACACGCAAGTTAGAATACCTGGGTCATATAATGCGTAACGAAAAAAGATATGGTCTACTACAGCAAATACTGCAAGGGAAAATCCCAAGTAACGTGGTCCAGGCCGCAGAAGGATCTCTTGGCTGAAAAATCTGAGAACATGGTTCTCTCTGACAACCACTGGGCTTTTTAGAGCAGCAGTGAATAAGATCACGATAGCCAGATTGATCGCCAACATTCGGACCGGATAGGCACCGAAAGAAGAAGTGCTAATGCAATAAAATCAAGTTGGCACTATGATAGATAAACATTTGAAATTTTACCATCAACAATCTTTACATGCAGTTTACCTCACATCCCAAATTTCATGTTGATACCAAAAATAATTTAGGAGGTATTAGGCCGCCTCCATACGTAATGAACACGGTATATATGAACTTTAACTTGCTGAAATAAAATCTCTCAATCTGTGAGATTCCAGCAATGAGCCACATTCATTTGTCCGATACCACCAGGGCGCTGTTCCGGCAAAATCGGCGCGACCGGAGCCCGGAATTTGCGTGGTCTGGGCAGGAAATGAAGTCCGGTCGAGCGCGAGAGACTCAGGGCAAATATTTGCCTACTACTTTTCGTCCATATCGCCCAACTATATTATATAGAGAGACGAAATTTGCACTTCCAGTCTGGCGAGCTTCGACCAATGGCGTGTCTGTTGGGATTACACAGGTCTACAAAAATATTATTAATCGTTTCCTATATATCCTGATGCGGTAAGACTTAATTTAGCAAAAAACGTTCCTAATGTAACTTATCCTGTGGTTGTCTCTTCCCTATTTTTAAAGGCTGCCGAGGCAGCAGGAACGTTAGGAGAGTTTTTAATTGGACATATTTTGTTTTATTTGCGACCATTAAAAATGAGATGAATGAATAAATTCTTTCTCGTTAATTTTCTTTCCCTCTCACCTAAAGATAGACCCCATATAGTCTGGGAGGAAATATTTTGTAAAAAAATCATAGATCCTGAATTCGAACTCAAGAGCAAATCTATATACTGGATCGTCATTATATTTCCAATTCTTCAGATGACTGCGACCAAGTTTGGTTGAGCATGCTTCAGAAAAAGATTTAATCGATGTTTTCCAAACTATAACAGACGGTGTTCTATCTGATTCTACTACCATCCGTAGAAGGCACATAACTGACAATTAATTAAAAAAAATCGCTAGTGGGAGCTGAACTCACACCCTTCTGCCTTTTAGACAGACGGTTTACTCTTTTGCCTCGGCGAACCATAATGAAAACCAGCCTATATGCTTTTTCCCCTCATTTGGTAACACTTTAGATAAGGTACTTGCTATTTGCTGTCGGCCGCCGAGCTAATACTCACGAGTCGAAGCATCTGAGCAAACATGCATGTCTACAGCTGGTCACATCTCTAGTGGAAATTATACAGTTACCTGACAATATAAGATCTCACTCATCTTTCTAATCCCTCCCCCCAGAACTGTCCCTGTGCTTGAGCACCCAAAAGGCTGTTTTTGCTAACTGCAGCTCTAAGTGAATTGACAACTCAGTCGGTAAGTCGGTAAGCAGAAGCGCCTGCTGGGCATATGCAATGCGGTACTCTCATTCGATTAGAAGCCTGGATGCAACTTACATAATATTTGCTTATTATATACTTCGATAAAAGTGAACTTTCACGTAGAAAAATATATGAAAAGGATGAGTTTGCTCGGAAAAAGAGGAATTACAATTGTTTCATCAATTTTGATGTTTTTTTTTGAAACGTCTAAAATGATTTTGCCTCGCTTCAAATTTCTATTGTCTATAGTAACCTGAAGACGAATGAAGATAAATCATATAGATCGAAGTTTGTTGAGTGCGATCACTTATCAGTGGGAATCAACAAAATACGTCGATATATAGATTTTGTTTCATGTAGATTGTAAACGCTCTTACTTGAAACTGTTCTATCATGCAGATAAAAATATCGTGTACTTAACACACGATTTCACAAAAAAAAATATTTTTCTTTCAGTGACGTGTTTCGATTTATATTAAAATCATCGTCGGACTGTCAGATTTGACTTCTAACAAAGGCTACCCAGATTACGTGCCAACTAGCTAACTAGATCCTATCATGAATACAAAACTAGAGCTCTCAAATCTTGCATACTATTTATCCTGTCTAGTGATTCTTCTTCTTTTGTCTGTTTCCTTTAACACTAGTGCAAATACAATCGCCAAAAAGGAAAAGAAAGAAAAAATAAATAATTTAGTAGAAGAATAGCTAGACAGGATAAATAATATTCTAGATTTGAGAGCTCTAGTTTTGTATCCATGACAGGATCTAGTTTGATAGTGAGCAACTAATCTGGGTAGCCTTTGTTAAAAGTCAAATCTGACAGTCCAACTATGATTTAAACATAATCGAAACGCGTCACTGAACGAAAAAGAGTTTCATGTGTGAGATTGTGTGTTAAATACACAATCCTTCTATCTGCATCTCCAAATTGTGTTTGTCTTTATTTTAATACCCTATTATGAGACCTTCTCCACATTGGATTGAAAATGAAGACACCAAAATATTGCTTATTATCAAAATTTCACCTCGATTGAATTGGTAAGTTTTAAATGAAGTGAAAACTTTTAATATGGATAAAAATCGTAAGAGCCGTTTTTCAGACAAAATCCATCTTTGAATTCATACTGGCATTGGACTTGTTATTTAACGTATCTTGGACCAATCCAAAGCCTGAACTTGAATAGAATTAATTGAACAACGTTATTATAGAGGTTACATAATGCGTATCGTCATTGAAGCTTTACTAATGAAGACTCATTAAGTAATGTAAACTATAAGTAGCTGTCTGTTCACGCCTTATATTACGACAATTGTTATGGCACTCGAACCATCCTTTGCATGGCATAACAAACGGTTCATTCTGGATAATGATGGACTAGACATGTTCTAGTGTTGTAATTTACGTGATTGTAGGCGATGCGCTTCGAATATCTAGAACTCATTGTAATGGGTGTCAAGGCCTAGTTTTTGGGACATTTTGTTGTCCAAATCAATATTTTACGATTGGTTATGCCTCAGTTATGATATAGCGAATATTCATCTGCTATTTGAAACATCTGAAAAAAATGGTTCACGTGGGATCAAACTCACATCTCTAAGTTTCCGTCCTAACGCATCGATCCATTTAGCTACAGTACCCTGTGAGCAAACACATCCAAATGAACCCAATCAGTCAGATTCAAGCTGTTTTTCAATATGTAAAGTTTGCATATCCATCCATCTAGTGGTAGTCTAGATCAATTACATAGTTAAGATGACCGCGTATTCACCACACACTGGTCACTGAAAGCTTATAAAGGTCACGAAATGGACGAGGATTGAACCTACATCTCCAGGCTTCCATCTTGATGACTCCAGCAGAATCCAGAAAGATTTTGTCTTTCACTGTGCCATGTGGATATATTTGCTCTTAGGTTAGCCGAATGACGCTGGCACTGGACTTGTTATGAATTTATAATATATATTTGAATTGATAGCGAATATCATCCTCATATATTTGGAATAAGTGACTCAAACACTAATCAATTATTTGTGCCTGAATCTGAATCGTGACAGTCCTAACGTTGAGCCTGAAGCTGGTAGCCACGCAAGCTACTCGTTAAAGCTTGAAATCTCCCCACACAGATCTCAAAGCTCATCGGTGGTTAACCACTATTTTTCTTACACTATTTTCTTCTTTGTAACTACTAAATTGATCTGATGTTTTAAATTTTCAGCCAATGTAGCTGTCTTAATAACACTGCCTCTGACTTTCTATAATTGATAATTTCACGTTCCACAACGTTTTGATTGCTGTGGTATCTTCAATAGTCTTCAGGTAGAATGACCCTGAAGATGATTGAATATACCACATCGATCAAAACGTTGTGAAACGAAAAGATCTCAAGAAGCTGTGTTATTGAAACTAAATACATCTGATGTCAGTCTGAAGCCTAAACATTTTATACCACCTCTATGATATTTTTTGTTTAAACATTTTTTTGTGTATATTAGCCTTCGAAATTGAGTAGTTTCTTTCTCACAAATCGCTTGATCTACGTAGCAAGTGCTTAAAACTGTTACATTTTGAGGTATTGATATCGGCATGGAATAAAATAGTGTTTTTATTTGAAACTTCAAAAAAAACATAGACTCAAACTGTACTAGTGAGGAACCTCATTACCTCAATTTGTCTAAATTCATTTGGAAATGAACTATTCACACATTTTTCGGCAATCAGCGTTTTACGGTTTATACTTGAGCAATTGTCGTAACACATTTAAGAGTTATAATGTTTATCCGCAAAAATATCAACAATTATTTTGACATAGACGAGAAACGGTATTGGACCCAGCATCGTACCCTGTGGCCCACCACATCCAGTTTTCTTCATGTGACAGAAAAACTACCCACTTGATGAACTGTACAACACTTTGCTGGAGATAATATATTTTGAAGATCTCCTAGAAATTAATTACTAAATTAGAGTGAACCAAACTGAGGAGAATATCTAGAACTAGTCTGCTAGATATTACATATAGATTTATATGCATATATGCGTGTTACATCCTTAGCTGCAACATCCTGTTGCAAAAATTCTTTCGTCACAGAAACAAAGACGAAATACATTTAATTGGATCCGCGGCTAGACTGCTGACCATCTTCATTAAAAGTAATTGCTTTTCCTGTCTTGCCAGTCTAACATTTTGCCGCCGATTGCTATCTGCCATTGTACAAGCGGTCAGTTATTTATTTGTATGACTGTAGCAAATTTGATTTGGTCATGGTACGAAGACCTACCGAGTTCGCTTTATTGAGTTGTGCCGCGAATTTGATACTCACATAGCACAGACACATGATTAATGAAGATGGAAAACCTGGAGTCATGTAGACTGTCTATGTTTTACATTTTTGAATGACGCACGTATAAGAAATCGGAACAACGTGGAAAGTTTTTTGTTTGTATCTACCCACGGATAGCCACATGTTGTAGTATCAATGAAGAATCCCCTTTCACCTGAAGGGGATTGAGGATACCACGTCGATCGAAACGTTTTGAAACAAAAATCTTATAAAATAATAGCTCATAAAATTAGAATTTTATGAGCTCCTTCCGTAGATTGCGGTTATTAAAAGTATAGACTTGGGCACATTTTCTTTTTTTTTACCTTTCGTCTGAAGCTGTTTTAGAGCGACAAACATAAGTGGCATACTTTTAATTCATGTAATTTTCAACTGAAATATTGAGTGTAATAGCTTGATGCCGTGTCGCGCTTTGTGGTTTTTGTAATTTTTTAAAGGCCTGATATTTTCGTCCGCGTAATGGTCATCAAAGTTGTTAAAATCGGCGAAAATGGGTGTTTTGATGTACATATATTATCCTCAAATTTTAGCTGTCGAAACGTTGAAACGTCAAAAATGATTTTCAAAAGATTATGATAATAACAGGACTTTATTTGTATTATACACAAAATGGCGACCAAACTATTTTAATAACCTATCGTAACATGTTTAACATACATATACAGTGAATAGTAGTATGGATTTAAATTACGTCATACATTAATAAATTCTATTAAATATAAATGACATAATTATAAACATATGAAAGAATATAATTCATGTTTATATGAAGTCAGGGGAGTAGGAGGCTTCAATCTGTGAATCGATTACAAGAGATTTTGGATGCTGATTATAATGGAATATATATATATATATATATATATATATATATATATATATATATATATATATATATATATATTGTAGGCTGAATTAAAAATTACCTTGTAAAATGTATTGCATTGTGAAAAATATTACCACATCATATCTTTTATTAGAATCAGTTCAGCGGTTACTGAGATTACGCGGTGACAACAAATTCAACAGTCAACAGAGGGGGGACAGATAGAGCGACGGGAATCAGATATACCTACAGTGCTTTTTCATTTGTATTTTATGTTCCTTAAACATGATCATGACAATTCATTATCAGTCAATTTTAAAAACTTTTTTGTAATTGTCCTAGAAGTAACCTAACGAGTTCTATTCGTAGACCCCAATTCGACAATTTTTCTGATTAATGTAACTTCTGAAACACTTATCCTGCGATTGTCTCTCTGATTCAAATTATATTATATTAAATTACTGCTAAGGCAGCCGAAATGTTAATAAATATATTTTGTCATGATTGTGGTTTTTTGTGGCCAGTAAAAATAAGGGATATACTTTTTCGATGTCTACATCGACCAAGATAGAATCCTGCTACCGGCGATGTGAATTACCTCGATAAGGATTACCTGGTTCTATCCAGGACAAAAAGTTTCTGTCATCGGAAGCTGTTGATTGGATTAAATGTTACTTCCAATAACTCGTTGATGTACAGTCAGAGCGTTAGAAAAAGGGCAGATCCCTGGGGAATACCGGCGTTGGTGATAAACAATGGGAAGCTAGAGATAGTTATCTGTTTTAAATATCTTGGTTGCATGATAGATGAACATTTTAAATATATTACAAACAAAATGGCAAAACCTTTAAAACGTGTATCAAAAGCCAAACAAACTATATATAAAAAAAACGTCGCACCTCATCTCTACTTTTGTTCTACTTTGTTGTTCCTATTGAATAATGCAAAAGTTGATACTCCACAAAAGATACAAAATAAAGCATTACGAATCATATTGAGTTATAACAGTAACACTAGCACTAGAAGAACTGAAATGCTAAATCTCACAATTATGTTAAGTGTAAAGCAAACAGTGGCCTTGACACCATGTTATTTATATTAAAAATGATTATTCAACTATGCCCTCAACACCTTATAAATAATTGCCGGTTTTTTGAAGACATACACGAATACCACACAAGATCAGACTAAGTACTAGTTATCGTCAAAGCAACCTTTTTACAAGGGATTAGAGCAAAAACATGAATTGCCTGATTCCATTAAAAACTGAGATAATCTTTTCAGGTTAAAAAAAGCTGACTGCTACATTAACTGAAAATATAAGCATGTATCATTTGTTATCAAATGCTGTCACACTTCATTAATCCAAAATGTAAATATTACTAGCCAAGTGCTAAATGAAGTAGTTACTATTATTATTATTAATACATTGCCTATAGGCAGCAAGCTTGACTAAAGGTTTTAATACCACACCTCTCGGAAGTTTTCCATATATCGAGTGCGACGACTCGAGACTCTTCATGATGATAACTACACAGTATCACATTTAAGTGACATAGACCACAAGATCTCTTATCGAAGGTTATCTAGACCGGACTGTCGATGATGCTCTAATCGACGGAACTGTCTACTTTAATTTTGAATATTGCATAATTGTTCACGAAAAGGCATTTCGTGTAAGCCGTCGACGATTCCTTCAATATTTATGAGGCTTCTCGTTAAATAATGAAACCATCAGATGTTACTCGGAACAGTGACAATTGAGAGTAGGCGTGCCAGTGGAAATATTCCATTTATTTTGCAAGTTGCTAATTCACCAGAGGATCGTTTCGAAACATGTTGTATGTATGCGTATACGTAATTTTATGCCATTGTGGAGCTTCGTGTAATATTTCTCCGTTAACAAAGCGTATCCGACGTAATAAAAGGTTTAGTTTGTTATTTAGTATTTTTTGAAAACTGAAAAAGGAAAAAGTAGATACAGTCAACAGTGACAGCTTCGGAAAAGATGTTATTTTGTTCCATAATATGTTGTAGTGGTGCTTGTTTACGGATCGAGTCTGTTGTGGATTTGAGGTTTGGCTGGTAGTGGTGCACGGATACCAATACATGAACCAAGTTCAGATCTTGTTCCAAGATTAGGATTTCGAATCCAGATCTAGGATTCGGATTTTGGATCCGGATCTAGGTTTCAGATCCCGTTTAGGTGCTGGTGGCTTGTTATTATAAGCGCAGGTGCTACAGCTCTTCCTAAACAACCAAAAACACGCCTGGTTCAAGTAATATGTTTACCAGATAATATTTCCTGTAACCAATAACTTCATTTGAGGAGATATTTTGGCTTCAAGTAGCCATATCTGGCAACACTTATGCTGATATCGATCGATCGATATTTACAGCGTGCGACGCGTGCATTTCTGTTCGGGTTGTGTAATGGTTTTTGGTGCGTGTGTTTGATGACTTCTAAGAATTTTATTTTAGTGTTTTGATATTCTTCATTCAAACTGTATATGATGCTTGAAAGTAAAATTAGAAAATAGTTTAATATATATGTTTCGTCCATGAATTTCATGCGTTGCTGTATAATGTTGAATACTTTCCGTCAAGTTTTTCTCTAGTATTACTTTACTTCGTTTTCCAGGTCACCAGTTTGTAGTGCAATTTTTAGCGTGTTGCCAAGTTTTATGAATCATAAACGCGATAAAAGTATATCAACGGCCGAGTTAACGTTCAGTCGAAATTTATTCATAAATTCATTGGTCGGAGATGCATTTCAAAGTTTGATTGAATTTTAAATTAGTTCCTCGGAGTTGGAGGTGGTATGGTTGGTTTTTCTACGACGATACAACCGATTTTGAATTGAGTTTAATTTTGTTGACTTTATCGCGGATAAAATTCGAATCTGCGAAAATGATACACAACCCCCGAGATTTTGTGTATTTTATATTTATACTCTCTACAGCTGTTCAATATTGAATCCAGATTACCTGTTTTCAGCTCACAAAAGTAGATGTTATGTATTACTATTCAACAGCTTATTTGAAAGGAGGCTCCTTAACTGATTTTATTACGTTAAATGTTTATTTTTGTGTGGCGATCTTACTCATTAAATAATTAGGATAAGGAGGAACGATACTTGGCACGAAACCGGAAAAAAACCTTAGAGAATCACCTATGTAAGGTTTCACCATTTTTTTACCTTACGGCTTATTTTGCAACTCATTTTTCCATATTTAGAAAGAAGTTTACTCAACTCCCTTTTGAATTCATTCATACTTCCCGAGCTGATGCTGCTCGCATAAATTTTGCTATTAAAGATAATATACTTTTCGACGTTCTATTACATCTACATCACCAAAGTTCATGTCACTCATTTGATTCATTTCTGTCGGTTGCTGGAACTGTCTACCAATGTATTGCAATCTAGCAACATAATTTTTACGGATTTCAAAACGTCTGATAATAAACACGTATCGAAGACTAACGAGAATACAATAATTACGGAAGAAATTAAATTATAAAAAGCTTATAAAACTAAGCTAAATGCATAGAGAATGATCGCTTTTATCACAATGACCATTTTATTCTTATATTAAAAATTATTTTATACATGTTACCACACAAGTAACTATCCTTTGATTTTCCAAGGCTACCGTTGTGATGTATCCACTTTTAGAAAAAAAGATGCGACCATTTTCTTTCCAACACTCTTGGAACGACGAGTTTTCATTGGAGGCTGCTCACTTTCATAGCACCAAACTAATGACTGCTGTTTAGTTTCGGGATCATAATGATATAACCATGTTTCGTTTCCAGTTACGATATTTAAAGTGTTTTTACTGTGCCCATTATCAAATGTTTCAAGCATGAACTTAGCCCAATCAACTGTTGTTGCTTTTTGCTCACTGGTCAAATGTGGCACCACTTCCTCAGGCGAAGGAAGGTGAATGATTGTGCGGTTCTTATTTTGCACAGCTTCTACAGTTTCCGGAGTAACAGCAGTGTGCGGTCGACCTGTGCGTGGTTATTCATCGAGTGAGACCCGGCCCCTTTTAAACTCAGCAAACCAATTAAAAACTGTAGTGCTAGAAGGGGCAGAGTCCCCAAAGCAACTCACTAAAGTTTCGTGACATTCCGCTAGTTTTAGTCCCTTTTTATAGTCATACAAAATCGTGGCTCAAAAATCCCCGGTTACATTTTCACTTTAAAATTCGGCCAACACTTAGATGCATTCGAGACCGTGGCAAGGCAACTACTGAACGAATCAAATACTGCCTTTTCGTGTAAGCACTTACAACTTTAGACAAAATAGCTGCGTGCTCAAACTTGTTTAAACTTGTATAGATTAGGAATATATAAAGACTTTCAGCGTGACCCTCGTAAATCATGAAACACATACTATTATATTGTCATCGGTCATTGATAAGTGTGCAAAATTTAAAATTAATCTGACATTTTGAAATGTATGAAAATAGCGTACGAAGATTCTGTTTCAGACATACAGGTGAAACTAATATAAGCGGGTTAACAAATCTGGAAAATAGAATGGAACACGTTGACTGCTTGGGAACTTTTTATACCTTATATAAGTGCTTTTTTCCAGCTTATGAACTTATTTTTGTTGTATGAAAAATGTTATATGTGAACATACGCGAATTACAAACACGCAATAGCTTTACTTCTCTCACCATTTCACGTAGATTGATGTATCGCTTGTCTCGAACAGTATATTTTTTACATTGTTCCCTTATGTGAATCCGTCTTCAATTCTTTCTCATCAAAAGTATCAGATGAATATGAGAAAGTTATTATACTGGAAGTCATTTCCTGAAAAATCATGTAATCATTTGGATTGCGCAAAATGGATGTTTCATTAGAGTGTCGAAAAGTCTTCTATACATATAAATTGCTGCACATAACTATCGTTATAAGCAAATTATTCATCCAACTTTGAGCAGGTCACAGTTCGAAAGGCTTTTGCATAGTATTTTGGAGCAATGACAACAACTTCTTAAATTGTGAGCGCGGCGGCTTTAATACAGGGTAAAACGCAAAGCCATGCATTTTGAAAAAACTTCGATGGCTCCCCATTTTTTGGACATAGATATTGGGATTTAGGGAATATCTACTATGGTTTCCGAAAAAAAGCGAAAAATTTGTTCTCTCTCGGGCATAGAATCCACAAGTCTGGCATTTAAGTTTTAGGTTTTAGGTTTCCCATTAACACACAATCGCATCTGTCAATTCTTGCAAATTTCGATTCGATATTCATTAACTTTTCGATTCAAACGTAACTTAAGGTTGCTCTAGACATGCTCTATTGGATTCATTTCCGGCGACCTTGCAGGCCAAGTCATTCGATTGATATTGTTTTGCCGGTTGAGTGGTTGACAATTCTCGCTCCATGAGGAGCATTGTCATCGACTGAAACAAATTCGGCCAAAAAATTCTCTGGAAAAAGGAAGATATGTTTTTCACGGAAACTATAGTAGAAATTCCCAAAATCTCAAAAACGTCCCGAGATATGGTCAATATCTAACGTTATGTCCAAAATATATCACCGTGGTATTCTCACAAAATGGGGAGCCAGTGATTTTTTCAAAATGCATTCATGCACAAGATTCTAAAGACAATTAAGAGACTTTTCGGATCCTACATCCTTTTTTAAATCCGTTTTTGCTTGATCTGTACCCGACATTATGCTTCATTCGTAGTTTGGAAAACATTTATTAGTTTTTTCCTTGCATCGTACTGGCTCACAGTCTACTGATAAATTTCAAAGTCAATCATGATCAAATTTATATAGACATATTTATCATAGCTCTTGTTTGAAACTTGTAGACAAGGTGGATTTATCAAAAGTTTGATTTCGGACTTCCATTGTCTATAAAATTTTGAGTATCACGACGTTTCGATTGTTCACAGTTCACCTGAAGACGATTGAAGATAGCACATCAATCGAAACGTCGTGATACTCAAAATTTTATAGACAATGGAAGTCCGAAATCAAACTTTTGTTATCATAGCTCATTATTATATTCACCAGTTTTGATTATAATGGATGCTCCCCGGTTACTAGCCAGAGCGACACTGATTCCTGATTTATCCGGAATTGAACTTCATCCATCACTAGTTACTTCGCATGGCAGAACAGGGCGCAATGCTGCACTAAAAGCGACGTTATGTGTTAATTAAAAAGCTATTAAATATTTCTGTCGCTCGCGAAATGAGCTCAGAGACAAAAAGCTGTTTCTAGCTGCGCATAGTGCTTTGTGACTGTTGAAATTTCACTGCAGCTGCTTTGAAGTTTGTCCTACTTACTGTGACTCCTACTTATTTATGCTAGCCGGATTTAATTCCGATTTTAGAAGTACTGCATTTTTCAATTCAAAAGAAAAGACGTGCCTTCAAAAAGTAACATGATGAAATTCTTCCTAACGTGTCGTGGGCTGGCCGTTTGGAGGGCAACAAGCACCAAAATGACCCTTTGGGTCCTTTTCCGAGCCCCCCCTTAATTTGAGCTGAAAACAGAGGCCGGATTTGTGATCAGTGCCCCTTAATTACACAGGAAATTAGTTTTCTCATGTTTGAATAAAAAATTTATGTCTCAACCTGCCCTCCCCCCCCCCCCCCCCGTATATGTTCGCCTAAAAAATATCCATTTGCTCGAGATTTAGTCGTGCAGCAAATGTGAGCACACTGTGAGTTTTGCAAACGGTTTTTCGTCCTGAAATTTAGATCGAAAGTAGGCATTCGAAAAACGTTCAAATTATATTTCCTAAGTAATTGGATAACCTAAGAGGGGCCTTAAGCTCCAGATGCTAGTTTTTGTGAGGCCTTGCTTGGTTTCACGCCGTCATCTGATCTAGGAACGCAAAGTTTATGGTAAATACACCGGAACCATATCCATTCACCACTACAAATAAAGATTGATCCAATGAGACTATGCAGCCCTTGGTATACACCCGGTGGCAGTCCTTAGATAGCAACCTTGACCAGAAGTTTCTCATAATCATGCCTCACCCTAACGATAGCTGTTTGTATTTTCATTCAATCAATTTCATCGTCTTGATTTTCTGACAAACTATCTATTTAAGATCTCTACTATCGACGTGTCTGAACCTGTCCGTGACCTTTCGAATAGTGTTGGAGAACGTAAAACAGCAGCAGCAAAGATTGGTTGAGTGGGCAGGCACGTAACAGTTCATGATAAGCAACTTTCCATTTAAGTGATTCTAAAAAGGAAACGCTCGTTACACTCTTACTTATAATAATGAAATTAAAATTAATATTGCTCCCACATTCTCGAGTGCTGGAAAATATTCTTTTTGTAGAGATTCAATTACATTGTACTATAGCTGTTGATCATCCGAGAGTGAATGTGCAAAAGTCTACGTCAAATATTTCTAAGAAAATAATTGTTAGCAATAAAATATTACCTTCACTTAAAGATCGATTGTAAAGGGGCACACAGACTTTGCTTCTACGGGACTGCTTTGGTCAGCAACGAAAACGACTCAAAGGTGTGTGGTTGGAGGGCTGTCGTTTGTCGTCGCGTACAAAACTGATGGAATTTGTTCGAAAAACTTGTCAGTTATAATATATCTGATATGTACGTGTACTTTACAGTTCAAAAATATACAAATTTATAAAGTAGCAGGCATAAGATGGGCAGAAACTGAAGCCCTTCGCCAAGAAGGCTGGTCTTGAGAACTAATAAGGGCCGAGACGCAAAAGGACCAATGATTAGCCTATGCACCAATCAATTTGACACTGGATAGTCCGTTTCATTCATTCATTCATTCATAAGAACTCAAAAGCATTGAATCTCCTGTGAGAATATCGTTCCTATTACTAACACGCTTGGATTCCGAAACCCAGTTACTTCCTTTTATCTAATCCAGAAAAGCTCATGACGGTGCAAATTATGATAATTAGGGCTCTCTGCTGATACCCCGTCATCAGTCCTGGATTTAATGCCGCTGGTATTTCCTAGGAAAATATTTATTTAATTAGCAAAGCAGAGGGAAATTCATTAGAGTGCGGCTTGGTCTGATGCTCTTACTATTTATCTGTTTAGGGAAAATGCTCTAGAAGTACCCAGCATTCATAGTCTAGGTAACCTTTTTTCCGGTGCTATTTTCATACTTGGTTCCTTACCACTTTTTTATCCATCATGTGCAATAGAAGTATTCTGGTAACTAACAAGTTAATATATCCACCTCAACAAATCTTAGCGATCAAGGGCATCTGAAACGAGTTTAGGCACTCAAAACTTCCGGGTTGTGTATTTTGAATCAAAACTGTTATAATATTAAATCTGTCAAGCTGACAGAATCACTTTTTTGAAACCTAAGTTTTTCTCCCGATACATAAATATTCAATGTAAATTCCTAGTTAAGCGGATAGGCTTCTGAAAAAGGCTTCCTGGGTTACATGGAATGAAATTGGGTTGAATGAGTGAGAGCGTGGTGGTTCACGGCATTATAACATGGGCCTTGTGCCTGAGCGATTCTGGCTCGGCAGTCGGCGTGAGTTAGCTGATGTCTAGCATACGATGCGTGCATTTCTCTTCGGCTTTCGTTATTGTTTTAGTGCCTGTGCTTTTGTATGCTGCCGTTTGCAACTACCAAAAGTGGAAAGATGAATACTAAGGTTCAGACGATTCTGGTAATATTGCCTAGACTGTTTTTGAAAATGCTAAAAGTGGCCGAGATTTATTTGTACAGAGGGGCCTGGACGTTTGTATAAATAGGACGCACAGATCCGCCTGCTTCGTGGTTGAATCTCACTAGCAGGAATGTTGCAAATGTATAATTAAATGGGAAACGGACAGGTTTCAGAAATTCCACTACCACTGCCCTTAACTACGGCCGGAATTTAGAACTCTTTGCGTATTTGGCCTCACCAAATAAATAGAACCTTATTTCCTGCGATATAGGGCATTCTACATACAAGGGGTTTCCAATATTTTCAAATCATTGTATACTCACCCTTATAACAACATAAGGAGAAAAGAACGCGTAGATTTGCATATATCCCCAGCACGTCATTAGTCTGGCCATTTTGTTTTAGCCTCGCGGAAGTAGAGTTTATAGTTAAAATAAACAGATCTAGAGCCCATTCAAGCACGTACGATGTGCCGCCCTTAAGCCTGTTAGCGTATTCAGTGTTGAAACGCGTCTGAAAACTGTATTGGGCAAATAAGTTATGTTGCTGCCGTTCGTTATACTGTGTCCTATTTAATTTTCACCAAGTCTAGTGCACTTGGACCTTCAATCGATAATATCTCTTTGACTTAGTTTCTAGCAGGTGTTCAAGATGGATATTGCATGGAGCTGGTGGAAGGACAGAGCTTTGATGACTCCCATTTTATCTCAAAATGACTTGTTTATTACTGAACACTGTCTTCTGAAATTCAAATAACTAACTTGTTATGTTGACTATTTTAGTTACAGACATCATATTCTTGTAATATTATTTATGATTATACATTCTTATTTGAAAAAGTAATAGTAATAAGTATAGCAAACATGACCTTGAGGACCCTCCACCGTTATCGTGAATATTCTACGATAACTGTGATATGGTTTTTAATTAGCAGTTGTATGGTAAAATTATTTGTTATGCCATTGATCTTCACTATAGTGATATTTATTAGTGTTTGAATACCATATCATATTAAATTTGTTTTGCTTTCGGAGGTCGCTGAAGGTGATTCTCAATAAGCTTGTCACCTTGTCGGTAAATATCGAGTCACAAATTCCGTGAAGCGGATAATTAACTATAGTAACTTTCATGTTATTCTGAAATAATGGATGGAGACTCTTTCTTCCTTCCTTTTGAAATGTTAGGTGAACATTGTTCAACACCATTATATTTCATTACAATAGCAATTACAGAAGCGCTAAAGCAAATCAAATTATTTTGTATTCAAAATTGTTAACAATGATAATGGTTAAGAATGATACCTTCTTGAAGGATTTTTGAAAATTTCCGGAAACAAAAACAAAACCCATAACTAAGTAGTTGATAATGAAAAAAATTTGGACCTTCCCATTCGGTCTTCAGGTATTACAGGTTACATCAATTCCAAATGAATATCTGCCCATGGTACATGGTACAGTTTGAATCTAATTCAAAATTATGGAATTTTCAAACGTCTTTTGGTGTACACGATTCCTATTTTGAACTGTTTTTGAAGCGAATGTGTCTATTTTGAAGATAGATTGGTATAAGTACGTAGAAGTCAATCTACCTAAAGCCATTTTTTACCCATCCCTAGCGCTATCTAATGTTTTGTCGAGGAGACGTTTAAATGGCACACTTTCTTCACACAGATATTTTACAAAAACATCAAAGTGTATATTTGAATCACTCTAGTTTCCATTACCAATTACGTGGCATTTTTGGCGTACTAATTTCATCGAGTAGCAATTCCAGAAAAAAACTTGGTAGAATAAATTGCCGGCGCTGAAAAAAATCCAATAGAGATTGAAGGCTATGATCTGAGGCGAACCAGAGACTCGTTTTGTACATTGTTGCCAATCATTGACCACTATATCTTACTGGAGTTATAAGCCTAGTGTTTGAGAGTTTTAGAAGCTTCAAAGAGTTCATTAAATAATATCATTGGTAGCATTTCCAACTTTGAATGTCCATTGAAACTGAATCGTAATGACATTTAATATTTCTTCTTAAAACACCTTTATTTGTTTGCTTCGATTCAGTTAATCAGGATCCATTCAGCAGCCGTCAATTGCGGCTTCAAATGTCAAAGTACAAAGATACATCCAATTAATAAACAATAGATTCAAAAACAAACAAAAAACACAATTTTATAGTACACCGAACTAAAAAATGAAAAATAAGTTATAGTTTAACAATAAAAAACACGCTTTTTTTAACAAACCTTCTACGTGAGTAAGGACACTATCTGAAATGGGAAAATCTTTTCCATTTGGCATCCCTGTTTCCACATAATCGAACGAGTATAAAGAAATTCAATTTAAAGGACGACCGACGAGATGCGAGGATCGTCGAGATGCTGGCCGGGACGTCAAAGAAGACCAGATCGATGACGCGTCACTGACCACTGATTAAAATTTGTTTTTATGTCAGTGATATATTGCGGTATCAAAGTAGACTTTTTCGATCATTGGACATTTAGATGCTAATTGGTAGAAAATATCTTTCAACATTTGAAATGTTTTATGTTGTCGTTTATGGAGCAGAGAAACGCTGATTTCAGGCGCATCGACATAAACACAGTGTGGCAGGCGTGAAGCAAATTAACGTCGTGAGATACCTCGTTGGATTGACTATTACGTTAGATAATTCATCATGCCGCGCGGGAACACGTACATTGAGATTCAGGCCGACCGTCGTTATTAATTATTTAGTTAACCTTTGGGGTTGATCTGCCGGTCTGTGGACTGTCTGTTGGTCTTTTTGTCTGCCTGTTAGCGTTTTTTCGCAGCATCAGACATGAACTGTGGACCATCTATGCTGCAAACATGACAACAGCAGCCAATAGAGGCACACTTCATTTCTTTATTCAATTTTTAAATGGTTTATGGCTTGATATATGGTATTTATTATCGAGGATTGCGAAGACTTGTGAATTATATACCTATATAATCACAAACAAAAAAATTGCTGTAGGTTGTAATATTCGTAAATTTGCATTTTTTACGAGACTTTATTATTGCCATTTGAAACCATTTGTAACCCCCTGAAGTACTTACAAAAAGTTTTAAATTGCCCTTCATTTCATAACATAAAAATTTTTATATTATATTTTCATTCTAAATTTCACAAAACTCGATTGATAAAAAAAAGAGTTATAACTTTATTCACCTTCCTGTTCCACACATGGACAGTCAACTTTTTGGAATTCACAGTTATGCCCCACAAAAATATGGTTTTTCACTGTATCCCGTTTAAAGGATGGTCTGATATGTAATTCTAAAACAAAACCAGCACGATAGATACATGTTTTTCAGGAGAGAAAAGCTATGAAAATCCCCATTTTCACTTTATCATTCACGTTACACAACAATTAAAAATGCCATTCTGCAACGTTCTGTCATAGGTCAGAAACAACGTCCTTACTGAATAATGCAAAACAGCCCTGTTGTCATATATAACTTCTAAGGATTTGACGAATATGATGAAAATAATTAGAACGACATTGTTTTGTGACGTGAGTAATGTCCTGGAAATTTGAATTTACAATTTTTCGTCATGAAACACATGTATTTACCACACTAATTCTATATTCGTGGGGTATAATTTTGAATGAGGACCAAATTGTCAAATACCATATATCCCACCGCGTAACATTCAAATGTCTATTTTACTACAGTCCAATCCTGCTAGCATGACCATTCATTAAAAATCACCGTTGCAGTCGTGTACAGCCAAACCCCAAACGTTCCTCAAAATAATGATAGACAGGTGCACTTAAGTCCATTGTATAGGCCTTTTTATTAAATGATCCGTATTGTGCGTGTCTGTGTGTTACATCACGATGTAATGATATAAACAAGCAGTTTAGTTCGTGTGGGTTGTTATAACGGTGTTAGAGTACGTAAACAAAAGATAACGCTTTTTGTGGATATCACAACACGATGTCGATGTCCATAACGCGATTTTACTTCCCACGCCAATGGACGCGGAACTGTCCATTTGTTTGTCTGTCTGTCTGTCTATTTGTATATCTGTCTATCTGTCTATTGTCTATCTGTCTATTGTCTATCTGCATATTGTCTATCTGTCTATTGTCTATCTGTCTGTTGTCTATCTGTCTATTGTCTATCTGTCTATTGTCGATCTGTCTATTGTCTATCTGTCTATTGTCTATCTGTCTATTGTCTATCTGTCTATTGTCTATCTGTCTATTGTCTATCCGTCTATTGTCTATCTGTCTATTGTCTATCTGTCTATTGTCTATCTGTCTATTGTCTATCTGTCATCTGTCTATCCTAGATTCCTGATTATTTTCCACAATGTATTGTGACGTCAAAAATTGGAGGTGATGTAATAGGAGAGAGAGATCTCAAAAATAGGTGTTTGTAGAATACATTTTGTCATAGTCTATAAAACTTTGACCTCGATAATACTCTGTATTTGTTATACACATTTTATTGTTCACACATTTGCATTCAAATCACGTAAATGGTAGATTTTTTTAACAACTTAATGAAGATCATGGATGATTGCAACAATGCAATTTTATTTATTGTTCAGTTTTCGTAAATGACAGTGAATTGGTAGTATGAAGTGTCACCAGCACACAGATTTCAGTTTGTGGTTTCAAAAATTTAATGTATTAAAATTGAAGGCAAATGACACTGTTTCTAACAAAAAAATTACTGATAGTTGCAGGAATATAAGTACAGAGTTCCTAAAATGTTCACCAAACCTCATTAAGACGGTACAAGGTATCTAAATATCATACCATTCTTCAACATTAGAAATAACCAATTTCATGAATTATGTAATAGCACCATGTTCTCCATGTCTTATTTTCGAAATCTGCTATTTTCAAAGCCAAATCTGCGACTATACATTCAGATATCGTTCTGGAAATGAATCCACATAAGAGAAAATCTGATTCCAGCCCATTTTATCCCACAAGCTTCCTCGCTTAAGAAGGGCTATAAAAGCTTTCCCCTACCTAAAAAAGACCCACCCCCACCCCCGCTTAATCGAGAGGATGGAAGTAAAAGCGCAATATTGCCTGAAATTGTCATCAGAGGACTCATTAAAACTAATTACATTCATGTGATACTGAAATTTTAATTGAAAAGTGAGTCAAAAACGTTAATTATATGAATATTGGCGGACCATGAAATCAGAATGGAAACGATGCCTGTAATTTGAGCTCTTCCGATAGTCTGTTTATTATTATTTGCAGCAGGTATACATACGTATGATAATGTTGTTATTAATAAAATATATGTTGTAAATGTAT
The DNA here is from genome assembly GCA_949316355.1 of Bruchidius siliquastri. Lineage (NCBI taxonomy): Eukaryota > Metazoa > Arthropoda > Insecta > Coleoptera > Chrysomelidae > Bruchidius > Bruchidius siliquastri. The sequence continues at coordinate 34,943,661 of OX438533.1, read as the reverse complement.
GGTGAGAGAATATTGTCATTGTACCTCAACAGTCGCAAATGCGAAGCCTAAATAGCAATGAACGGTAGATGCTATAGCGAATCTAAGCTAAATAATATTCATAAAAATCTTTTTCCCAAAACCTGGGTGTAGGATTTCAGGGCCTGGGTAGTTTATCAGTATTAGATGCTTCTTTCTGTGCCTCTTACTTGACACATCATAGTATTGATACTTTGAACTATTCAACTGCTTCTGGACATAATCCAAAAACAAGCAATACGTCTAGTGGATGCGCCCGACCTCACAAACGACCTCCACAGTCTAGAACAGTGAAGAAGGGTGGTTGGTATGTCTCTATTCTTTAGATATCATCTTCGCCAGGTCGATCGTCTAAAGCCTTGAACAAGCCTCTTCCCAAAGTCGTTCCTTTGGAGAACCTCGCAGTTGTTGAATGAGCTACGACGTTGCAATCTAGAGCGTATTAATGTCAATTTGAATAGACATTTTGCTTTCTTGCAGCGTTTATGAAGCACGACAGGCTATCTGTCTCTGCGTGAGGTTATTTATAACCTATTTTCGTTCATGTTAGATTAATAATATGAAGCTAACAGGGCACCACAATCAGTGAATACAGGGACTTCAGAAAGTCGCTAAGCAGACCCACCAGATAGATATTGTGTTTTCGGAAATGTTGCGAAATACTGACGCCAAATATTTTGCATGTTTGTGTACCTAGATTTGACGATCGCATAACCCGGCCATCAACATCTTATGTTTGATAATTCATTATGTTTGTTGATTGATAGTGGATGTTGGCTAAACATAGCAAACAATTAACAGGCGGAATTTTTATATTGCTGCTGTTAATGAAAGGCGGATGATGACTGTCAGAGAGGGAGGTCACGTACAAAAACCGTTCGTACAACGGTTACTTATTTTCCACATTTACATATTGCTTTCCCATTACAAAACCATGTTCGATAATAACTATATCATAATGATTGATTTTTATTCATCATCCCGTTATCCAGTTGCATAATAAAATGGTGCTCATAATTGTGAATAAATTCTGCAAATTCCTGAACTTCGCCTTTGAATGTCAACTGGTTACAGTTGTGGGATCGTTGCAGTTTTGAAAGCAGCCACATTTCTCTTTTTATCTTTATGGTCGATATCTTGTTAATGTTAATCCGGATAGATGAATTTATTTAATGCCAGCATACTTTTATCAGTCTGTATTCCCACTGGAGGTAGTGAATGATGGTCCAATTGTTTATAACCGTCTCATTTTCTTTGATGATTTGAACGATCCATTAACATGCTATAAAGTACATACTCTTAACATGTACCCTGCTACAGACGTACATGTTTTGGTCTTGGTCTAGACTCTCGCCATGTAGCTCGCCGACTGACAGTTGACAGCCGTGGAGATGGAGGGATGTCCAATACTTGAATCATCTTCCATCAAGCCTCCGAAAATTAACATCAATGATAACATGTCATCTCTCGCCACTTTTGGCATTTACAATATTTGCGCAACGCATGTCGCTAACCTTGTTGTATGTTGCTATCCGAAGAATTGTTCTTTACATAGTTCAAAAGTCCATACAAATGTTAATCGTGCCGGAAACTAGTCGAAAGAGACCGCTATCCGGTAGCACCGATAAATGGATATTGTATGCTGAATATATAATTAAGGTCGAAGAAAATTCGTCGTCTGAAGATCGGAGGAGCGTGGCGCCATGGTAAAATTAGGAGAAAGTGATTATTTCTTCTCTTTCTCCACAGGCGCAGTTATAAGAATCTTAAGGAGGCAATGCGTCAAGTTCAGAGTAACAGTTAAACAAAGAGAGCGTAAACAAACAATTTCACTATTGAGCTTGAGGTTGATATAGGATAATCCTTGTACACCCGAATTTCTGATTCGTGGAAACGGAGATGTTATCAGTTATCAGTGATTGTCCGCGTTGTCACGTTATAAACAATACAGTTTACCATTACACCCTTTGAAAGTACGATGGTCACTGGTTAAAAAACGTATTGCGCTTTATAATCGAAGAAACCTTTGATAAACGCGTAGTTTATTTCCGGAGATAATTTCACTTCAAAAGGTCAGAAACATACGAAAAAATAACTCTTACTGTATAACAAAAACGTATAGAAACATAATCCGGCTTCCACTTAACATAGTTTTATGCTTGGTTTCATACGTCTTCCTGACTGAGCCATAATTTATCTCTAATTTATGCATGAGCATTTCACCGCAAGATGTGGCATATATTCATATGATTTATTCACGTTCAGAACGCAACAAATTGTGCTTGAATATCATTTTGCTTTCTATCACAGGAAATATAATTTGTTACATATCTTAATAGTCGTGACGAAATAAGAGTTTATTTATTCTATAAAACAGCAACATATGACGCCTTTTATGTTTAAAATTTATAGACAACGCGCTACTGTGTGTGGTCTGTGCTGATTGGTCCAGCCGGCGTTTTGATCCAATGGCGTCGGTGGTGCTAGTGCAGTTGTTATATTATATAGATTTGACATATAAATTTGATGTCAACACTCGATTCACGAACAGTATATGCCGGAAACTGGATACATTATTCAGTGCATTAACTAGACCAATCAAGACGGGCCACAGATGGAAGTATGCCATTTGAAAGATGTATAAAAACAAACGCAGGAACTTGCTTGCCAGTTCTTACAAAGACTATTTAAAGGTTCCGCCCTATTAAAGATGGAAAAATGGTCCAGTATTTCATATAAAACAAAATACTCATCACAATGTCTTGACAAGTAACATAACATCAAATTCAAAAAGTGCACAAATTAAGTAATCCACTCAAAGATATCTAGACCAAATATCATCAGAACACGTGTAGCTTTACTTTCATTGTAATCTAAATTGTTTATTAAGTAACAAAAAGAAAAACTTTATGAAAGGCCCTTCATTTATTAAATTAAAGCGCCTCTCGCAAAAAATACACAAAAGAATCATTCGACTATCGTTCTAACAAAAGGCAAAAATTTATTTTCTCCGCCTAACACATTAATTTTCTTTATATAGGGATCTTTTTTAATTAGTGCGTAGTTACGCTACAGTAAATTGCTGTGTATTAAAGTCACTGAATTTTTCCATACAATGATTATCTATACACAACATTTCATTTCGTCTATAAAGTTGAATTCCACTAACAGCCATGACAATGATTTCTTCAACATTAAATACGAACTAGTAGAGCGTGAACTTGAGAGATGTCGTCGACACTTTTTATTGATTTTCACACTGCTGGATAAAAGTGAACAATGTATCCCATAAAATATAACACAGCGTTGAAAATCATGTTCGGTCTGTCCTGAAAGTCATAAACTGTGTGTGATGATATCTAGCTGAATTTTAATTTTATTTATGACTAATTCAGAAAGTTACCGATACAGACAATCTACTTGTTCTGTCGTTTAGAGCCCTTTTAAAATCTGATTTTTCATTAAGTGTATGCTCTCCACTATTTATCAGACCTGCTATAGACATGCATGTTTCGTCTTTAGCCTAGACTCGTCAGTATAGCCTAGCGGTCTAACTGTAGAGAGCAATCTGGTGGTATATACGTTACCCAGTCAAGGGTGTGATAGCAACATCAACTCATCTAAATGTCGCGCTCTATGGGGACGCCCATTCATACCTTAAGAAGCCAAAGGTCCTAACACCTGGACTGCCTTGAAGCCGCAATAGATGTCAACAAGGATGAACTGATTTACAGCGACATACCTTGTTGGTGTTGCTAATTTTTCATGTTAGTACTTTTTGGGCATTACTTAAAATTCATATCGCGAAAATCCATGTGTTCAATTTTCGCCGTTCTACTAATCTATAGGTTTTTATAACCTGAGACATCGTTAAAAGAGGTTGATACAATTTAAGAGGCCCTATGATGTAATCCCCTAGTTGCAGTAATGCTGTAAAACATCCCCGAAAGCTCATTTCCTATATTTTTCATATTTTATATCATCTTTGCAGACTTTTGCATGCAGTCTAGGTACGCGAATGTTTTGTTGATTATGTGGGGTTCCTCTATGTCTTAAAGATAAGATTAATAAGAAAAAAACATCCCGTCAATTCACTTGACGTAGCAAGGTTTTCTGGAGAGAAAACTCAAATAAATAAAGAGATTGTGGTTGCCAAACAACGAATCATGGTAGAAAATTTATGTCGACATATCGTCCAACGATGATTTAAATATAAATCGAAACGCGTCACTGTAAGAAAGAGAGTTTTATTTGTGTAACTGTGTGCTACATACACAATTAATATGAGTCCCTTTTTCTCTCATTAAGAACCACCCTGTATTACAAGTATATTTACATGAAGAGGCTTATGATTCAAGCATGTTGTAAGAACTACTATCAACTTTTATCGAGCGCTGTACCTTTATCAGTTTTATAGATCTTTTCACTTGGATCGTGAGAACTTTCATCCATATTTTATTGTCATCCGGAGCTGAGCATGATTGCAATGCTGTTTATGTGGCTGTTATTGTAAGGAATATAAACCGTAACCAACCATGCATTACTACCACATACCTATTGATTTTAATTTTAATCGTCAGTGGCTAAAAACAAAATCGTGGCATATATTATAATATCATAAACTTTCACGAAAAGAAATCTTTTTGATGTAAAATGTGATAGCAATTCTATCGATAGTACTAGCTGGACATAATGACTAGTTTACACCAGCTCAATACTTATCATTAGTGCAAATTGCTTAGTACTAAACTTGCAATTGACAAGTGAGTAGTAACCGTTTACACATTGGTATTAGCTGGGCCGTATATTTCGGTTACCAAAAAGTTAAAATCATCAGAAATTATTAAAAAAAATTCAACACGCATTTGACAATATCTAAAATTTTGTATCAAAAGTTGGAAAAAGGGCTTCTGCGCAATCTGTCACCCAATAAAACACAAAAAAAGAGTGCCCTCTAAAAAATACTACTCATCCAGCCAAAGCCAGGAGGGGGATCTGCCCCCTTGGCCCCCATATAGGTGCTTTGGCGTCCCTCCTCTTAATTCATTAGTAACTGGAGCTCTAGTTATGAGAATCATTTCATCCAATCTCTATACCGGACCCAACTTAACTGCGTTTCCCACATAAATATTCAAGTGTGACGCGATTGCTTGAACGCTGAGTGGGGCGTACAGGAGTTCACAGAACATACGACGCATTGGCGATGACAAGAATGTGAACATACTACCTATAGGTAAACGCAGGTGGCTTTGCGCTACGCGGTATGGTCAAGGCCACCTGGGCAGCGCGAGGCGACCTTGCGGCCATACGCCATACCATCTTCGACTGACATTATTGTAAACAATCTGAAAATAAACAGAGTTTCATGTTTACTATCGGACCGGTCCATCGGTGTTATAGGTGGGATCTAGGCGTCATTGACGGTACATACCGAATTTGAATCCTCCAGATCCACAACGCAGGATGAACAGCGACAAAATTGGACAGTTTGAAATCGGAAATAATTGGATGTTAGCAGGATTCGAACTGGCATTTCCGGTCACGGTGTATCTTAAGTCCATTTTTTACGGAATTAGGTTATCCACCTGTGTTTGCGGTTTAGAACACTGTAGGTTCCAGTGCCATCTATCTTAATGTATATGCAATACAGATATTGATCGTTGATTGGTTTTTTACTGTGTGCAAAAAATGGTTGAGACCTGAACTTGTTCCTGCACAGTACCATTTATTTCTGAAAGTGGATTAGCGTTGTTAGTTTTTTGTGCCACTATAAGTTAACAAAAAGCGTGTTGTTAAGTGAAGTCCCTTGTAAGTGAAGGGGATCCATTTTGAAGTAATCATATAGGCAATGTACTCTTATATGCTTCTGAAAATATTTCCATTGCAGAATACATTGTGAGCGAAAGAAAATATAAAAAAATAGCAAGTAATATTCACCTAAGGCTACATCTTTTGTAATATTTCATAAAATAAAAAATGCAGCTACAAAAGTAAATTTTATCCAATTTTTTAAGAGTGAACGATCAAAAAACTGTGCAATCAGTTTTTCTACCCTCCTGACCGGTTCGTGGTCAATTTATTCATGACACATCTGCAATTTTCTTGATAACAATCTGTGAGGGTGCAGTCCTGTTGCTGTGCTTCCCCTCTCTGTGGTTTCAAACTGCCAAATACCCGAAATCCAATGTCACTGATGACAAATGGATCAGAAATAGCTCAATGTATTAATACACAATTGGAAAATGTGCTGAGCTGAAATCACGATAATGCGGTTTCGATTCTCGTTGACTATGAATAACAATATATTCAAGAGGTGCAGTTTAGAGAAATTACCAGACATTTTTAACTGAAGGCCTGTTAAAGCATTTTACTTACAAAAGAGCTAATTGTAAATCTATGATTCCAACAGCATAAACATTTTGCGAGTTCCTCCAACTAAGCATCTTTGGGTACCTCTAAAAACGAACAAAGTTAGACTTTTTCTGAAGATTTACCGCTGCTGGATCGATCTTCAAAAGCTTATTCGAGCTTGCCTCAGTGGTTACCTACTAACCGAATGTTTTCACGATAATTTCAATACTTTCTGAGTTCTGAGTTATGGAGAGGTTTTTTCCCTTAGATAAAAAAACCCTTGTATGTATGTGCATTGGAATGCTCACTATCTTATGATTAATTGTCTTCAGACACCAATTTTGACAAACAAATCACTTGTTGTATACTCATCATTGTTATGGAATAACCAGAAAACGAACGTTGTACATCTCTAGTCCGTGAGAAACCAGAATGAAAATGAGGAAAATTAGCAAATAATGGGATGTCTTGAATTCCTCGTGTTCACACAAGCGATATCTTCTGCAGGTTTAACTGAACTTGCTAAGAATGTTATAGTAGGATAAAATTAGATTTAAGTACTCTCGTTTTTCTATCGAAGTTACATAAACAATTTTATTTTTCAAAACACAGACATCAGCGTTACAATTCTATCAGGCACATACATATTGGGAATATGTATGGAAAAATCTAGGAACTATTTGAAAAATATATATACGCAATATGTGGACCAACATTGTGAATGCATTTTATTTGTACAAATGTTTCAAAGCCCATTTTTTTCCGTAGTTGATTTTACAAATATTTCATTTAGATTTTTCTTGTTGAAATAATATTTCGTCTACATGCACCTATTCATAAGATATCTGATACTCTTATCTAGTGATTACAAGATTAAAATTGCTTTTAAAAATTATTGCTTTCATTGTAGTACATATCGCACTTTGTCATTTGTTCAATAGATCATTTGATAAAACATTTCTACGGTGACACAGATCAAAGCAAAATAATTATAAATGCAGAATGCAAGAGGTTGAGGTTAGGAAGATGGAGGTATCTTAACGCATTTTCCGTTATGTGTCTGCCTAGTATGCTGGAGGTTCGATTCCCACTGACGACAAATTATTTGATTAACAATTTTTCTAATTTTTAAAATTATAAATGCATTCCAAGCATACTTTACGCAGCTCAATGAAATATTAGCTCATTAAGTCCTTATTTACATTAATGAACATCCGATTGGAATATACCCTCGGTTGGGCCAAGAATAATCCAGACCACCACAAAGCTCCTCCCTAAAATAAGAAATAGGCAAAAAGATGGCCAACCCTGAAGTCAAAATTTGGCGTTTGATAGTAACATAAATCCTGAAATTTTCAGTATATAGTGCAATGTGCCATCCGATTAATGGAATCAAATTACATTCAAGAGAAATGCTGTGTAAAATCCATTACATTTTAATGACTTGCACAATGAATAATAGAAACGGTTCATGGAAATGTGTGAATGGTGGTGCAGTTTACTGTAGGAAACAAAAGAATCTTCAATACAAAACAAGTGAATGACTAGCGTAACGAGATAATCAAGTAAACGTGGTTTATAAAACTCTGGATTTATTTTGTTGGAACCGTGATTAATTTGTAAAGTGCTATAATTGGAAAGTGTGAATGCGGCGGTTGCATCACAAAATTCTCCCAAAATTACACAATAGCAATTACATGTATTTCGAATACATAAATATTCAAAATTTGAAATGAATAGCATCTTCCCATGTGGTAAGACCACTTAATGTAACTTCTTCGGTTTGTGTTTACTTGTCTCTGTAATAATAGCTGACGATACCCCATCATTATGATCTTATGAAAAGCTACATTTAAAAAGCAATTTGCTGTCATTATATCTCCTTTTCGACCGTTTCATTGTACTCCATTCCATTTTTTTCATGATGATGATGATGAATCGTAATATTCTACCGGTAACACATGTTCACTTTAAAGCAAGATGGCAAAGCGATAAAAAATTAGAAATTATTTAAAAAAGATCAAAGATTACAGACATCGTATCAGTCGAAAGGTGTTGAAACGTAAATTGTATATTAAGATATAATTAGGTAATTTATATAAAAGGTTTCACAAATAAAATTCGCGGTCAATTTCTTGTGAGGCGTTTCGCTTTAATCTTTAAAGCATTATCAGATGCAGTTTTATATTAATGATGACAAAGCTTCACCTAACATCAACGTTACATGTTAAATTTGATAAACAATAGAAGTAACCAAGCACTGCTTCTAATATACTTTCTAATATCAAAAACGCCGAATTCAAGTATTCATAATAAACTCTGAATAAATTGTGTTTCTGTGAAAATCAAAACTCACATTTGCAAGTTTCTGCTCTGATGCGTCAATCCAATCAGTCCACAGTACCCTGTGAGCAAATACATCCAAACGCCAATATAAGGTAATGATTCCAAACAACCAGATGCTAGTTGGTCTTTAATAGGTATGCAGAATCAGCATCTCAGAGACATCTAGAGTTAGTCTGGGTCTGTCAAATGGTGAATGTTTTGTTTATTAACGATCTCTGTTCCGCATCCTGAAACACCAGTAGAAGTCATATGAGTAAAGAAATATAAAGAAAAACATGTGAGAGACGATTTGACTCCACTCCAATGCATCACAAGATGTCTCTGAGATGCTAACTCTGCAAATCGAAGGATTGGCTGTCCGAGTTCCTTACCCTACATTGGCGTTTGGATAGATGTGCTCACAGGGTACTGTGGACCAAATGGATTAAGACATCAGTACGGAAACCTGGATATTTGGGTCGATCCCCATCATTTCTGGGTTGTTTAGGACTTATTCTATTTTTTCCGGTCAGTTATTTGAATATTTTGGTTTGATTTCAGGACAGTTGAAGCGTGTTTTTAAAATACGAGGAATTACTGGAATTGCCGGAAACGTGTAAATATATATTTTTTTAAAAGGATTCATGTTGTCCAATATTTGTAATATTTTTCAAATTTGATTCTAAACATAAAAAGTCTATTAATATATTATAAGAAGGGCTGTTGTTGAAAATCAGTCTGTAGCACACAATCATATGTGAATCGATCGAACTCTGAACCGCAACACATGTGCAAATTGTAACCTTGATCACCCAATCATCATGCGGTTTTTCTTGTTCCAAGCATAATTGGTCATTATTTCATGCCGCATTACAAAACATCTGGAAGTTCCCATGCAAAACCAACAAACGGCAAAGTGACGGTTCAACTCCGCTAAACTGAAACGCAAAAGAATAATTAGATGAAACAAACGCACGCTATTTTTTTACCTATTGTTTACTTTAGTTGTGTATTACCTCTCGTATCTCATTTATAAACTGTCTATGGGGTAATTGGTCTGTAGAAAAATATGTGGAAGTAAGCTGGGCTGGGAAATTCAGGTAGGATGTGGAAGTGAATGTGGGGGTTTGGCATTTCGCTTTTGTAGATATAATTTTATAGCTGTAACAATGTAACTATTTGCTGTTTGAAGTCTGTACCTTTGCTGAATTGTGATACGATCACCAAGAAATCATAAGGTGTCGTGGGGGGCCAGTAGGGGATGGTGAAGCCCTAAAATGCGCTTCGGCGAGCCCCCTCTTGGTATTTATCTTGATTGTAGTGCAACAAAATTTTGTTGATAATCGTCAGATGTGCATTGGTTCCGGAAAAGTATTTTCCTCCTAGAATGGATCGTCGTAGCGTGAATCTGACCGCTGTTTTGGATTTCGTGGAAAATTTTACCTCGGATAGAACGAACATGTGGGGAAAGCGCATTTTCCGTCCCGATTCGTGAGCCTAAAAAGTTCTGATCGATATCTATTAGATTAACAGGTATTATAAAAAAAATCAAAAACATGTTCTGTGAACTGGACGCAATCTAGTTTCTTAGAGTCACAGTGGTCAAAAATCGGGAATATGTGATCAAACGTTGGAAAATGATGTTTTTTTTAAAGCTTTCAACTTATGCATACGGTTTAGTATACGTGTGAGTAATCGCCACTTCAGAAAATGGGAAAAAAATTGTTTCGTCTCCGTGGTTCATTCTCACCGTAAGTAACAACATCTACGCGTTTCGAACTAATGACAAACGGCTGTGTCAAAAAATAAAATTTCTCAATCGATAAACGAATTTCTGTTATTCAAAATGGATTATTTTCAGGAAATTGAGTAAGTCGTTTTTGTTCAATTTGTAAATAAATATTTTATTTGCTGAAGCTCGCAACATTCAAATTTTCTCAGAGAAAAACCACAAATTCATAATTTTCAATGATTTTCAAAAATGTTCCATCGAGTACCGCCAATATATTTAATTCTTCATAAAGTCTAGACGTTTTTCCAGAAGATATCAAAAAAATTGCTGTGGATAACTGTGAAGTTTTGTGTACATTCTTACAAGAATGATTTTATGGAAATAACGATCTTTTGGAATGAAGGAACAGAAATGAGGAAACAGCATTCCAGAGTCAAGTGATGACCTTCTCACAGGAACATATTCATATACGTAAAAAGATGGTATTGTTCATATATCCAAGGATAACAGTTTCAACAGGTGAATTATTTTGTGGAATGTCGTAATAATTAACAACTTTCTCAGCAGGAGTTTAAAATAATATGTTGAAGATCTCAGCTATGCGATAAGACCTCTTTCTTACACGCTAAATAAATTCCTCATTCTTCCTTCGGTTTGTTCCCTTGCTCAAGATGATGATGTTATGGAAATACATCGTATTTTTTACATACCTAAATAGAAGCTTATTCCAAAATGTTGTAAGATTCCAACGCAGATAAAAAGTTGTATGCCTTATTGATTCGAAATTAATTGTAGTATGCCGATATGATTTATCGCTCTGACACTACAATCCATTGTCACATATTTAAGGGTTCAAATGCGGGTTATATAATTTGATATGATTTATGCAATTAAAATGACTCTCATGGCGTCTGGCATTTATGATGCGAGACTAATTCGGAACTTTAATTTATGGAACTGCTAGTGGCGAACGATAAATGATATATTATTATGGAAATTAGCCATGCCGAATTATGAAGTAGAGCATAAAAGTATCTAGGCTAATCGATAATTGAAAACCCATGATAATTAATTCTTGTGGATAAGAGAAAAACTAAATACTAGTATGACATGACTACAGGGTAAAAAAATACTTAAAAAAGACAATTCGTTCCGTTGATTTCAGTATGTTATATCCTCCTCACACTCATTGTAGAATTACACTATAAATAAACTGTGTTCCTAAATTCCGTCCAAAAAAATCGCTATGCTTTTGATATAACTTGACAAATGTGATATGCATCAGTATTATTGCATTAGTTATATAATAATAATAATAATAATGTTTCTAACAATACAAAATATAAGCTAAATTATAAATTCATCAGCTGAAGTTACCACTCAATGTGCCAAACGCCGTAGCTGATTTTTAACTGACTTTTTAAAACTATGTTGATTAACCGCTTTGTATGTAAAGCTTCTTTCAAAAAGTTTCGTGTGATGGATTGGAATGGAAAATAAATAATTGTGTCTGAGGCTTCGGAAAAGTGGATTTCATAATGCTATTTATATGTAGATTGGATCTAAGATGACAGTCAAATATGACGCCCAGTTGTTTAGCACTATCCCTGAAGGGGATGTTAATATTGTTGATAGCTAGATTGCTGTAGATCTGGAAGAATTTACAAGGAGACAGTGCCGCTTGCAGTAATATTATATATTAGCAAGGTCTAAATTGATTTTAAATGATGCTTCATATAAATTTGATTCCCTGAAATAATGCGTTAATTATTAATTAGATGTTTTTACCCTCTGGGTACGATTTCGCAGATATGAACTGAAACTTAATGGCAGATCTGACAAGCCATAATATTTCAATATGATGTCAAAGGTACCAAGTGAAATACTTGCTGCTTGAAAAATTATTCACTTATATACCGCGCAACTAAGTTTTATAAAAATAATAAAATAATTTTTCTCCTGATATAGACACATTTTTTAACAATATGCGAATTTCAAGTTATCAAATACATACGTCGCGTCGTACGAATCTACTCATAGATCGAGATTGGGGTAAATATCAATGTTTGCCTCTCAAAATAGCCTCATCACAAATGACGCAACTGTATCAGTCAAAAAGGCTTCATTACACAATGCAATTGTATGACTTCGATGCTATTTAACAGGAAAATAGAATGACATTTATTACTTGCAGTACAACATTTAAAGGCAGCTTGCAGTTAGATACTTTCTACAGTTTGCATTTTACTACTGTTTTCCCCAAAACATAACTTTCCCAGACACATCATTTCCATGCTGCTATATCTGTGTGTTATCCACCTTCAATTCTCGATATCTTGAAACCTACTTATTCTGCGTAAATCTAATATCAATTCTTTTTCAACTCCAGATGAACATTTTTATAATAATCAAAATTAAATCACCTCTATTGCATCATTAATTTTGATTTGATTTAGATAATACCACTACCAACCCTATTAAAGTTTAAAAATCCAAATTCACATATTTATCGCAAACTAAGCATTGCTGAAGCTGCAGAATAAACATATGAGCATATTAAATTCTACCTTACATATGCAGTTATGCTTATGACTCGTGCGTAATAAAATTTATGGTCGTTGCTCCCAAATAAGTAATGAAGACACTAGATGAGCGTATTATTTTGTGTCAGATAAACACGGCATTCATTTTCCGTATAAAAGTTTGGATTGTGGCCATATACACTTTACCAGAATCGTATCTTGCTCAACGAATGAAAATCAGTCTGAATTTGCGTCTTCAATCCTTGCTTGATTATTTTCTCTTTCGATGCGTTCGTGAGCACGATGACCATTAAGATGTGATGTGTTGTCAAGCATAAAACCTCAGCATTGTCTTGCGTTAGTGTCGCCAACTCATGAAATCAAATTATTTGCATTATTTACGTCCATTTATTACGATTTGTGAAATAATGAAAAGGGTTGTAGCAGTGTTGTCAGATCTTCAAAAGTAAAAAGTATAAATGCTTAGAAATTCTGAGGGGTTATAAATGTGGATGATGAATTGAACCTGCCATATCCCCCTTGAATTGGGGTGCTGCCAAGGTAGTGTAGTCTAATGGCTAAAGATAACCGCCCGGACCCGGCATTGCCTGTTTTTTATATTGATGTTTCTATTATAAGTTTTTCTTTATGAGATCCTAATTTGAATAACTGGAGGAATGGCTTCGAACTTGGTTGACAGCACTGATACTCGAGAAAACTGTCAGTTGAGCATTGGATGCACGACAGGCAACACTTTTCTTGTATAAAATGAAATTCTGCAAATTGTATACAAAGTACTACAGACGAAAGTCGTTTTTCAGCTCCAATATTAAATGCGTCAAAAAACCGATTTATATTTCTAATATTTTTTATATCAATTTCACAATTATTTTTACTTAATGGTGGAAGAGTTTCAAGAAGTAAGAGAATCTACAATCTTGCAAATTCCAAATTTTCGGTATTGAAACACTTTTTATTGAGGCTGAAGAACGTGTATTATAATGGAGTGTGTCAGAAAAGTCATACACCGGTTACTTTTGGAGCGGAAATGTTTGACAAATAGTAGCTGAGAATTGTTTCGCTCAAGTAAATAATTTTATCAAAAAAAATAAATAAGGAGAGCAAATACGAGTATATATTTTATTTACCAAATATTTCGTGTTCATGATCGTGATATAAAATAGTTGTGTATGTAACATACAGTGTCACAAAAAAAACTATCTCTCTTGCAGTAACGCGTTTCGATTTATTTTTGAATCATCTTCGGACTGTCAGATTTCACTCTCTACAAATCTGACATTCCGACGATATTTTTGAAACTGTGTGTTGAATACACAATTATTTCATCTGCATGATGGGAGCGATTCACCAAGTAAAAGCATCTACAATCTACATGATAAAAGATGCCTCACAACTTATAGTCACAAAATTACGCTCGTCTAGCTCCAGCCTTAGTAAGACGACACCTGCTGCTTGCATACAATAGATTGCAATTTGTAAACATGAAAATACTTGGAATTGAGGCGATGCCTACGTCCTCGTGTTAAAAGTTACATCAATCATGATTTATATCTTTCGAGAAAAATGTAAATTATTTAATGGATCTTAATTGTTGCACAAGGCCATCAAATTTAGCTGGTACTTGCTATTACAATATATCATTATTGTGGTGATTACATGCTATTGTTAATTCCAATGATCACGATGTTATAGATGATGTTTAAATTTGGTTTGTTGGCCTTCAGGATGAAATAATATGTATAATTTTCAGCTTCTTATTAAGGTAAGGTCATTGTCGCTCCTCAGTTTTTGTGATAGATTTTTTATCTTCTAGCCGGTAAATCATTGAATATAAATTACAAGATGGTTCAGCAACTTCAACAGCCTTTGTCAAAAGCCCAAAAATTGAAAAAATTAATCAATGGGATTGAAAAAAATGACAAGCCTCCAAATGGTGTGTTGTAACTTCACCATCATTATAGAATTCTCGAGATACAGACTGTTAAGAAAAGCTTGGAAAAAAATCACGATCTACCTGTTGACCTTGAGGCTTTCCCAGATAAACATTTGATTCGACTGGCTCTTAGAAGAAATTGTAAATCATTGATGGTTCACTTTTTTTATTGGCAGATTCTTGTTATTCTGTTCATATGGTGTGTGAATTTTTATTGGACACAAAGCATGTATCAGAAGCACAGTATATTAACAAATTGACTGATATCCTCTCACAAAGGCATTATATCATCCCAATCAAATTTCATCATCATTTTTCAGTAGACACATTTTGTTTGGTATTTGTTCGGGTACACCTGACCTGGAAAAAAGAAGTTTGTGGTATGGCAGAGGGTTGGTAACAGCCGCTAATATTTTTACATAAAAATACATTCTCAGACTAGGAATACGTACTTTCATTCCCATTATCGAGAAAGCTATAACAATCTCAAATTAAGAATACTATAGTTTGATCATATGGAGTTTTAACTTAAGTAAATATTTTCTATTCAAACAGACAAAGTCAGAATACCAAAATCTTAAATTGAGCATATGATAATATTGGCACATAACAGAGAATATATAACCTATAAGAATACTTCAGTTCATAGTCTTGGCGCAAATAGTTCCACTTCAATATAAGATTTTGTTCTTCTTGGAGGAAGAATGAAAGGGTATAACATTCGGTAATTTTGATAAGCTGCTTCCAATACTACTGTTCCTTAACCTTGAAAAGAAGACCATAAATTGGATTAAAATGGAAAATATACTTTCTTGGTTCAAATAAAACATAAAATTGTGTTAGAGCGAGATCAGATTTTCTTATCGTGAGTATATCCTTACAATAATAACGCAATTCTTGAATTGAGGATTATTTATGTGTGTGAGTTGAAATTACTGATAACTAGAGCTTTTTTTTTAAATATTTCGTTGACAGCTGCTCATATGGAAATGCAGGAAACGGCGAAAATACAGGCATTGAAAATATTTTTAAAATGATCTATTTATGGAAGCTATAACTTATTTTATGTCCGCTCCACAGCAGATGAAAGGTCGACCGCAAGGAAGGATGTTTCGTCGATTAACTCACTTTCAGTCAGTTTCGCGGATACGATGAATCATATTTTTATATAACACACTGAATTACCTATATTTTTATTTTTGGGTGATCTAACAGCTTTGAAAAAATGGCGCCAAGATCTTGAATTCCCCTCATCTTAAAAGACCTGTAAATGCCGTCGTCAACTCAACCATTTGAGGTGACTACAAAATATATTTTATCTTTATCAAAATGTTGTTGCAAGTAATAACCTGCAAAGATTGGACCTTTAACAATAATAATAATCAGTCTATTTAGCACTTGGTTAGTAATTTTATAACAAATGATACATGCTTATATTTTCACAGTTAATGTAACAGTTTGCTTTTTTAATCCTCAAAACTTTATCGCAGTTTTTAGTTGAGTCAGGCAATTTATTTTTTTGATTTAATCCCTTGTAAAAAAGGTTGTTCTGGCTATATCTAAGTAGTACTTATTCTTGCTAAATAAAAGCTCTTCCTTGATCTTATGCGGTATTCGTGTACAACAAACCGGCAATTATTTATAAGGTGTTGATGAACTAGTTGATTAATCATTTTGTATATAAATAACATGGTGTCAAGGTCACTGTTTGCTTTACACTCAACATATTTGTGATTTTTAATATTTCAGTTCCTCTAGTGTATCTGTTACAACCTAATATGATTCGTAATGCTTTATTTTGTATTTTTTGTAGAGTATCAACTTCATCATTATTCATTAGGAACAACAAAGTAGAACCAAAGTAGAGATGCGGTGCGACGATAGTTTTATATATAGTTAGTTTGGCCAGTGAACTGAGGTCTTTTGATACGCGTCCTAACAAGTTAATTTTTTCACCATTTTGCTTGTAATATATTGAAAATGTTCATCTATCATACAACCAAGATATTCAACACAGATTACTATCTCTAGCTTCTCATCATTTATACTTATGTTTACATTAGTAACAAACCGATAATTCTTACTTCTTATAAACATTAATTTAGTTTTGTTCATATTTAGCTGAAGTTAATTGTTGTTCAACCGCTAAAATAGGTGATTAAGTTCAACATGTTATGTCTGATATTTCATTTGCATTGTCACCTGATATATAAAGGCTCTGTAACAATTTGTTTTGAATAAGATTGAAATTCCACAGAGCATGCCCAGGATATTCTGTATTACGTGTATCTAATCCTAGGTCGAGGTTTTCCCTAGCAGACATAATAAAAGCACTTGAGAACTGGTATCTCTATCCTGCAAGCGCGGATTTACGAGAACATAAAATGTTTGATAGTCACTTTATATGTCATGTCAGTTTTACGATTTAATTTTGGTAAACGCATTAAAACTAACATTGTGTAACCGTCAGTCCCTGTCCAGTGTGTTATCATATGAATCATAATTCGGATGTGTATGCGAAACAGTATAATACGCAAAGAGCATCCCCATATTTACAGATTAGATTACAATGTATTATTAATTCAATAAATTAAGATAAAAAATCCTGATCTTGATCTATTATACTCATCAGGTTCTAGTCCTGAAAATCGGAAAAAGTAATTACGTTCTTCTAAATTGTTGAAGTTATCTTTAACATCAGTATTTTTTTATTTGGTCTCTAAAATCTGCGATACTTTTTTAAAAAATGAAGGAGATTGTTGCATAACCAACATAAGATACTGCAGATAAACTAACTTCTCTCCAATGGAGATTGAGTAAGCATTGAATATATGCTGAACATCTAGTTAGACTAACAAAAACTTATAATTGAATCTTCGTTACATTGTATCGCCGTTTAAAATGCACAATTTATTATTCCATTGAAAAATCCTAACTCGGTAGTGCGCGATGTTAACATTAAATTGGAATAATAATGAAAAACAGGAATAGTATGAATAGAGGTGTAAGTGTAAAAAATATTCAACAATCCTATCAAAACCACACGACTCAGGCTGATAATTTTAAATAAAAAGTGAATAATATTTACAGTCAAACTGTTGAGAGGCGATGATGTATAACCACAGCTAACTTGAACTTAAATTCTATTATTGGGATTATATAACTATTTCTTCTATCGAAAGTAAATTTTGCCTCTAAAATAAACATAATTTTGTCAATAGCTGTGCACTAAGAATTTTACAATGGTTGCGACATAAACATTGTTGGTTTTAGATGCATTTAAAATATTTCAAACAATTTTAACTCTTTTTAACTTTTTCTACAGTATACGGTATTTTCAGAGCGTAGTTTGTTTTTTCTGAAGGAGGCTAATTTCTTCTGTATCTGTTTTAGCAGCTTTTACTACAGATTACTACATTCAGTTTTACGCAGTTGAATCATAAGCTCAAATTAACATCCATAGTAGGAACATTGAACTGCTGAAAACTTCAGACCATTTGTACGTTGAAGGAAAACTTTCTTCCGATTAAACGAAAAGGTAAATAGAGAGGAAAACATAAAGCTGTTATCCTTCCTTCGCCACGAGTTAACTTTTCCAATTTCCACATATTTTCCCTTATTCATGTCAGGAATAAAAACTGATGCTGTATGGAAAACTCCATTGACGTATCATACAAACCACACGAGCTCTTTTTCTTTGACAGCTCTTACGCGAGAAAAATGGAAACTTTCATGCGAAATGTGGGTAGGGATAAGCTTCCTATAAATTTAAAGTACCTTTTGTTTAGTTTTTTTGTTTTGTGAATATTTCAGCCGGGAATTTCTCCTAACCTTAATACAAGCGTAGTCACGAAAAGAAACTGTATTTTCCCAATATAAGACAAGAGCTCCGATAGATGATTATTATTAGCAGACCTTCAGAGAATACTGGAGCAGGAGATAGAAGACAGTGATGAAAGTGGTCTCACATTAAACATCAAAAAGATTGATTTTTTGAGATAAAGTGCATAGATATAATATCGAATACTGAAGTACTTGAGAGAATCGTAAAAAAATAAATGTTCAAAACCAAACAGATACAAAGTTTCAATATTTGGGTCACGTGATGAAAGGGGAGAAATAGATGGCACAACAGAGATAGAATAGATAGAAGAAAAAGATTAAACATTAATTAGTAAACGTTTGTCGCACACTCTTATCATAATGATACTTGTTTCATTTGACAAAAAGGATAGGCAAAAAAAGCTGACGGAACGTAGTTCAAAACGTGTCTTCTAATTTGAAGTTATGCCCATCTGAATTGTTGGCGTTGAGGTCGAAGAATGACGATACATCGTAGAAAAGAATCCATGTGATACTAGAAACGTAATAATGAGGTCCACTCGCAGAGGAGTCAAGCCAAATATACCTCTCTTCATGGCTAAAGCGTTGAAGACAGTAAAAAATACACGTAACCCGTCCATGCCCGCATCCAATGTATCGACGAGAGTCTAGGTTGAGGCCTAAACAAACTTGTCTGTATCAGTGTATAATAGAGATTATGCATTTATTAGGACATTGGTTAGGTTATTAGCTTATATACAAAACATGGTAGTTATATAGTGGATAACAACACACCAAATAAGAAAAATACCAAAATGAAGTATTCAAGTAGCTTTCTTACACAAAATGCTGCACTTACGGTTTTAAGTAATAATCTTGAAGGATCGCAGTATATAGCGTCGAAACGTCGACATTTGTATAGAAGGGAAGAGGTTTATTTGGTGTCCAAAAAGATTAGGTGCCTTTTAGGCTCTCCAACTTTGTTAGAAAGGAGAAATCAGATAAGGTGGAGAGTAGCTTCGGCAAAGGTTTTAAACCCTTCAATTTTGCCCCTGGACGCCACAATTCCGAGCTACGACAACAATGTAGAGAGCACAAAAAGAACCTCCCATCAAACTAATTGCTGTTATCCTTTTCACTTCATTCAAAAGCTGATCACTTTAACTGTACTAGATTGGCCCAATTTAATCTGTCCTACTGGGCTCATCAGAAGAAATGTTTTTTGTATTAATGTGATTATCCACACATTCCCATTAGTTGATATTCTTTTTCTTTTTGCAGAGGACGATTCTCGGAAGAACCCCCAAAAGGCTGTTGCGGTCTGTTATCCTGGAAACCCGGCTCATTGCGATGGTTTATAGCGCTGATAGCCTTGGTAGCTGTATGCTGTGTGCTCGTCGGAACTGCCCTTGGTGCCATGAGACCTGCTGGTAGAGATCACCTAACTGTCTCATTGCTTATGATAGGTGAGTAAACGATGAACTTTTCAATTAAAACCGATATGCTGAGTAGCAGGAAACGTTGGAACAGATCGTGTCCTTGTGTTTGACCTTGAGCGGTACCCTTCCAATGAATGTCTCTTCAGGTTGACCTTGCAAGGCAAACTTAAGGTTGAATTACAAAAAGTCGCGGAACATATTGACCCTTCGAAAAACTATTTTATGACCGCCCTGAAGCTACTTGACCCCTTTTTTAACTACGCTCATGACTGATGATGTAAACAAATTCGATAATTCTCGCGGTCACAAATACTTCCTTGCTAATTCATGGACAGTAAACTCACCAGAATCGTAACACTCCATATCCCTATTAACCAATAATCCATCTTCAAATATTCATGTAGATCAAATGCCAATTTTATACAATACGGGGATACCATTCGTAGTCGCCATTTCAATTCAATCTGATGTGTCACTATGGCAGCAAGCGGCCATTTTCTCTTCCTTAAACACAAGTGATCAATTTACACCCCGCCATTAACAGCTATAATTCAACAGGAAAAGTAATTTCGTTCCAGATTTTTCATTTAATTTTAATTAGAGGGCCACTTTTACTGTATCGTTTCCCTCGTAATGAAATCGCTGTTCATTTTCACCATAATTGGTATACTTCTGGGATGGAATATTATCAGTCTGAGTGTAATGATCATTCAAAAGTTTTCAGAAGTGGGATATGCTTCATATTTGAAACATTTCCAAATCTAGTGGCAGCTGTAGAACGTAGTTAACTCGAATTGAGTGGAAAATGTACATTTCAAACCTCAAATAACGTTCATGGAACCAGGTCTGCAAAAGTTGCGTACTTATTTTATGCTACAAAACTCTATCAAGCCTGACAAGAGAAGGCCGGGGGTTCCCCAAGGTATCGGCTTTAGAGGAGGAGCCCATGCATTTGAAATGAAGGGCTTTATCAAGTTTTTCATACTATATGTGTAGGTTTTTTTCTGGTTTTTACTAGGGATTTTTGTCCTCATCAGATTTTCATGATGACCTAGATCTCAGGTTTCTTCCTGAATCCTACTTTCCGTTCATCAGACGTTTACCCAACGGTTGTAGAACAGTTGTATCTGAAGAAGAAGAAGAGAATAACAATACCAGATCTAGTAAATAGAGTTATCTGTAGCGGAGTTTCTGGGACACCGACCTAGGACATGTTACTGTTTAAAGCTTAATGGAAGATGACTTGACTATTGAGGTCATCTCCACGGAGGGCAGACCAGCTATTTTCTTGTCATAAGACGCTACATCAAGTATGATATCTCTACATTAACCATTACGAGGCTAGCATAATCGCACCCTGTATGCCATATAATATGGAAGTTATGGGTTTGATTACAAAGACAGCTCAGAACAGTTTTTTTCGACCCTGTGTAATTTTTGACTGTCGAGTGATGCTTCATCCCAAAGCAACCCTTTGTTTATAATTCTTGAACGCGTTTGAACGATCGATAATGAAAACAAACGCTTGATTTTTTAAGCCACCCTCGTTTGGAGAAAACTCTTCCAACCCTCCAAATAACACGGAACGCTGTATTTGTTCTGTTCAGACAGAGCTCCGGTAGCATTTAATAGCAGACCGGGCAAATATTTGAAGACAAATTAATAATTCCTACCTGTTTGTACGACCTTTTAGTGCAGAGCTGCAACCGAACAGACCGAGTCTTCTGGTTTCGTTTGATCCACTAAAATATTTAAGTGAGTTGGAAGTTTTATTGCAAGCTCTGGCTGGGGAGATGTTTTGGGTGACGTTGATGAAGTGCTCCGTTTTGCTGTTGATTTTTAATAAAATATTTCTTCGTCTAAAAGCGGAAGTATTCTAAGTCATGAAATATTAATTTCGAAGGAGAGGAGCTTTTAGTACCTGTAATAGAATGCAGTAGTAGTAAAAAATTTGTCAAGTATTCCCATCATAAAAGATATCTTTCATAGATCCTCTGATGTGTCTCTTCAGTGTTGTTCAATGTTGTTATGCTGAGCAGCTCTAACTATATTGTTAATTCCTACTCAGTTGTTAATCATAAGTATCGCATCATTTTTCGACAAAACATCTAAACATAGCTCTCAATTTCTTTGCCAAGCGTATGACGCCCTAAACTTTGATATTTATTGGATAATTTTGTACTCGACAGAAACTATTTACGGCAGACAGATGCAGGTACTTATTAAACAGTATTCATACGATGTTTTAGTAAGAAATGGCGGGTGACTAATTTTAGCTCCTCACACAGACGACCTGTCTGGCTAAAAACGAATTTGGCAAAGAAAACTAAGGCGGGGGAAGGTAACAAAGGTAACTATTGTTAAAACATTGATATAATAATAAATTATGAGTATTAATTAAAAAAGTTCATGACACCCATATAATGTTTCGACAATCATTATACTCTTTTTGAAAACAATACACAGAATGGGATCAAGCAATTGAAGAAGTTCTTCAAATATCTGATCTTCAAATTGACGAAAGAAGAAGAGATAAACAACAGCCCTACATTCTTAGATGTTCTAGTAACAATAAAAAACACTGTAAAATAAACCACAGTCAAACCTGCATTACAATTCAAGCTACCCAGCCTCCATAAAGAAAGGAGTTCAATCTTTAGTCGACCAAGTTAGGAGTATTTGCAAAAATCAATCGGAACCAGGAGAAGACCTCATTGTATTAAATAAGACATATCCAGATACCTATATCCAAATAATCTATTAACAGCAGCAGTACAAGAAAATACTGCAAAGGAAAAACAGGTCAAGAAGGATCCATAACATGTTTCCATACGTCCAAGAAATATCAGATGCAATTAGAATATTGGAATAGTCTTAAAGGCAGCTTTCATCGCCAACAGCGACAATGTGTATAGCAAACCTAGCGTAGAGATTAAACCTATAGGGCAGCCACTCATATTAAGATTAATAAACAGCGGTTGCATATAATTGAATGAACTCCAACTGAACCAATCAGGACTAGACGCGCATCTCAAAGGAGGATGCATATAAATAGCCAGTTCACCGGAAGACGATTTAAGATAGTGAATCAACCTGAATGTTGGGACACTCAAAAATTATATGGACAATGGGAGTCAAAATCATTACTTTTAAAATAAATGATCACATCAAACACCTACTTGAGCTGCAATACGCGCTAAGCTGACAAAAGTAACGTAATTCTATCAAAACTCTGAAGGATTATAAACTATTTTCAGAACGAGCTAATCAGCAAATGAGCGATTGTTGAGAAGCTAAACGTCAAAAATCAGGACGTATGAATCAAGCCTGACGTCCTTTATCAGGATTGTCTGGATGTTCAAATTTAACACTGTTGTTTACATATTTAGAGGCTTAACGCCAGATACTGCAACTGCGAATATGTTAGCGCCAGTAATAGAACGTCAAACGAATACGTTGAAGCGCCATCCAGCATAAATTTAATAGGATCGAGGTTAGAACTTTATTGCTGACACGGCATGTATCTTTTAGGGCATTATTCGGACAGTCGTTAAATAGCGATTGCCTGTATGCATTAATTTGATATTAACGCGATGATATATCGGTCGGTCTGCGCGCTCGCCATTGCAGTGAATAATTTGCGAATTGGAATCTCAGTGGCGTTGGGGTACGCAAATAAAGACATCATAGGAATATGATGATCAGCTAGTATTTAGGCTTTGCAGATCGTTCAAGGTTATTCGAGTATGAGCTTCTAAACGGTGACCTTTGTTTTAAAGAACCGGCAACATGAAGATCATCGGCATCAGATCAATTAGGACATTAAAAGAATTAGTAATGGTACAATTTACGGCTTGGGAATATCATTTTTCGATAAAACTATTATAAACCAACCCGTTAGTCGTACGATGCTGTTCGTCCATCAATATGCGGGGTGTTGTACCGGCAGTGGCAACACCGCGTAACAAACCAGGCACTGAATCTATCGGCTGAACCACTCGCAGTCTGTGATGGGGTTTTGCAGTGCAAGAATCAACAGCAAATATATGAAATGATAAAGCTTGACATATTGTTCCTACCTACTTTGGTATATATGTTTTCCACAATCTCTCCTCGAAAGATATCGTTTCTATTTCTCACACACAAAGTATTATGATCACATGATTTTTCACTTCCTACCCACAATTTTTGGCTTCCCAAATATTTCTTGAAAAGTGATTCGGCGGTATTGGAAGCGGCTCAATACGAAGATGGAGATTTTTTTATTTTTTCTTTGTTTGACGTTAGCTCCACCTCTAGTAAACTGGTTTTTCGAAACAAAAATGTTTATTCTCTATCACAGTAGGAAATTAGTGTCCAAATTTCATAGAAATCTCAATGGTACTTTCTAAGTTGTGAGTTATATAGGATCCGAATATTGATGATGTCTACTTACTTTTTTTGGGTTGATTAAATACATTATGCTGAACTATTGTTGGTCTTTCTTAAATGATCAAAACTAGCATTGTACAAAACAGATCAGGCAAAACTAGTTCTGCTTATTTTGTAACGCTCAATATCCGTATAAAAGTACAATTTCGAATTTTGTGAATATTCCTTGTGCATTTTTTCGGGAATTACCCGAATTCAAGTATTCTGCGTAACATAGATATCATCAAAGATCAAGAAAACATATGTCTCCAAGTTTGATGGAATTCTACCAATACAGTTCAGCTGGAGTTGCAAAAGACTTAAACAACGACTTTGACAAGAAAACTATCGTATGCGGATCTGCTAGCCATATAAATCTGAGACGCCCAACATAAAAATCATCTTCCATCAAGCTTCTGAAGATAAACGTAGACTAGGTCCCGAAATATCTTTGTCTCGTAGACCACTTGCGATGATTTTAAAATTTGGGCAGACCGCCTGTCTATATTCTATATATTCTACCATATGAAATGATAGACCAAGCAATCTCTGATGATAACACCGAGAGCCATCAACAACAACGAACATTCAATACGCGCATTCTCATCAAATCAAATTTCCAAACACCTCTTCCGAAAATCATTTTTTCTCCAAGAGGCTATTTCCCGCTATAGTTACAGATTACAGTATTTCACGGTCAATATGTATTGATATATTCAAGCGTTCACTGCGCTTCTGGAGTGCTATTAGCTTTCTGCATTTGTGAAAGGTTACCTATAAAAAATGAAAGAATAAAATAAATAGTAGTGACACAGCCGCCTCAAGTAATTAGTTAGAGACGGTGGTGGTAGTGGGTGTTTTTATGAACTCTGTTCGTCTAAAGTGCTTTATTCCTCAGCCGCCACTGTTCCTCGTAAACAAACCACCACGCTCATTTCGGAACATTTGCCAGGATTTGCAAATCACCCGAATCACCGTCTGAATACGGATACATAATTACTACGCGCATGCAGCCCGGATGCGCCGGTTCAGGTGGCACAGATGATAGTTTGGAATGCCGCTTACCGTTTTGCGTCCCAAAGTTGGATGCCTCGAATGCCGTCAAGTCGCTCCAAACTAGCCGCTTCACGAGCGTCAAAACAGCATTATCAAAGGCGGTCGCCATCTCGACGCTGGCCCATCTGGCCTCGAGCTGATGAAGTCCAATGATAAATATAAACATAAGTCTCATATCCATGAGCTCAGCTAGATGACAAGTAACCTGGGTTAGACGTTAAAAGTCAATTTTGAGAGCTTGAGGAAGCTTTGAACATCAAACTATCCATGGATTTTCTTAATCTGACATCCACATGAGGTAGGCCAGAAAATCTGTTGTAAGTTAATATCTCTTGTATATTTTTTTGCCATCATTTTATGACTTTTAGTACAAAACTTTCATCACAATAAATTCATGTTTTTCAAAAACAGATTGTTGCAATTTTATTGTATCCACTTTTTCGCCCTTCGAAAATCGATCTTGTAAAACGAAGGATCGCAATCAGCGTTCGCGTCTCGTGCTATTTACTCGGAGGGGAGTTTTTCTGTTTGTGCATTCATTCACAAGTGGTTAACAAATTAAAAGTTTACCATGGAAAAAGGCGGCAAAGTTTAATTTTCAGAGCAGATTGTTAGGGGAAGTGAATTATTGGATTTGAGAGGCGCTAAATTTTCTTGTTTAGGGGAGAGAACAGTTATTTACAAGTGGGGCGGGAAGCTGAAGAAGTAAAAGAGTATGTCGTTTGATATCAACTGATAAAAATGTTTCATTAATAGCTATTTAATAGTTTAAAAATATAGTAATGAGCACCTCGACTTTTATTACAATGCAATAATTTTGTTATTATCACTTTTATATTATTTCAAACTCATTAACAATCATTCGATTAAACAATTTATTTTCAACTTTTTCCAGTTATTGTTTTTATTTTTGGTTTATATTTTTCCATAAATTTTTTCATTGATAATAATATCCACAAATCCAATTTTCTTAAAGATTTAAACGAAATAAAATTGAAATACGTTTTTTTTTCGATTTCTTTTAGTTTCAGGATTGTCATTAGTCATAACTGTGCAAATTTCAAACGTCTTGAAGTCAGTGAAAATCCATACATACAAGTCGAGCTTATATTATTGTGTTAAAAATAAAACATGAAGAACCGGCTGACGATTTTTGCGACACCCTGTAT
Organism: Bruchidius siliquastri; assembly: GCA_949316355.1. Taxonomy (NCBI): domain Eukaryota; kingdom Metazoa; phylum Arthropoda; class Insecta; order Coleoptera; family Chrysomelidae; genus Bruchidius; species Bruchidius siliquastri. Next base: position 34,916,863 of record OX438533.1, on the reverse strand, counting down.
CCTGTTGTTTGAAACTTGTAGACAAGGTAAATTTATCAAAAGTTTGATTTCGGACTTCCATTGTCTATAAAATTTTGAGTATCACGACGTTCCGATTGATATGCTATCTTCAATCGTCTTCAGGTGAACTGGCGAACACGTTCCTTTCACGCCTATTAATACCCCGTCCGGTGACGTGTCGTTGTGCGCGGTCTGTTCTGATTGGTTCCCGATGCGCGGTATTCCGGTCTGCTGACGTGGCTGTTTGTCGGTCATTGTTTGTTGTCTGCTCCAGTCGTAGTCTATTGATCTTCTTTATGAGTGGCTGCCAGATTGGTTTAATGTCTACGCTGGGTTTGCTGTACACTTTGCTGTTGTTGGTGATGAATGCCGCCTCCTTGAATTTCCTTCGATACCAATGCGGTTCCTTGGCAATAATTTTAGCGTCGTCCCAAGCTATTTTATGGTGCTCCGTCCATGCGTGGTCAGCTATTCCAGATTTTCCTGTCTCTGCACGCTGGGTGTTGAGACGATGTTCTTTGATTCTTACTTCCAGTGGCCTTTTTGTTTCTCCAACATAAATTTTACCACATTGACATGGTATCTGGTAGATGCAGTCCTTTGTCTCTTGAGATTCATTCCTGGGCTTAGTTTTTGTTAGGATACTTCTGAGGGTGGTATTCCTAGAGAATCTTGTTTGGATCTTGTATCGCTGACCTATTCTTTTGATTCCATCTGTCTACTGTTGGTATTTTCCTGTATTGTTACTTCCACTAGCTTCTTTGGGTATCCGTTATTTAATAGATCTTGTTTAATGATATTGAGCTCTCTTTGTAGTCCCTCTTGAGTGTTACAAATAGCTCGGTTGACTAAAGTCCGGATAACGCCTTTCTTCGTGGCTGTTGGGTGGTTTGAAGTGTAATGTAAGTATTGACCTGTGTGAGTTGGTTTTCTGTGTACTGTTGTTTCTATTTTGGTGTTTCTTCTCGTTACTAGAACATCTAAAAATGGAAGGCAGTTGTTGCTCTCTTCTTCTTTCGTGAATTTTATCGAAGTTCACATGTTGTTCGTCGTGATACTAAAAATTTTATAGACAATGGAAGTCCGAAATCAAACTTTTGATAAACCCTGTATCCTCTAACTACGAACTAAATCTTAGCAAAAATCCAGCTCCAACCATGCTGTCGGCATACCCGCGATAACTGGCCTCATTTTTGGAATGTAAAGTACGGTTATACCTGCAGTCCACATTTAACAAAGGTTCTATTTTTGCGCGAGAATGATAACATCTGCCTGTGCTTCTGCCTCCGTTCTACACAACGGACGGCGAGCTAGCATTTTTGCCTTTTGTGCGAAAGCTGGAAAGCACCGTGGGCGATACAGTTTTTCTATCTGGCATTGTTGTTGGTAGTGTAAGGCAGTTATTATTATAAATGCGGATGTGTACCTAAGGATAATGGTTGCTGAAGATATTTTTTTAATTACATTCAATACTTACCTACAGTGTTCACAGACACTTTGATACATAGATATAAACAAGAAGATTGTAGATTATATAACATATTCATATGCGTATACCCTTTTCAAGCCAGATTTATAAGCTTCTCGCCCCCAGTCGCAATTGGCAGTTGTCGCAATTTACTGAGATCAACAAAGCATTCATAAACTGTAGTTTGCACTAATAATATTTAGAAAAATTATAAATAAAAATGTGTTGCCAGGGGGGTCGAACCCACAACCTCCTGCATTCTAGGCAGGCGCCTTTACCGTTAGACCATGACGAACTGGTCAGACAGAACGGCAAATATGCTGTGGAAACACCAAAAACACCATTAAGATGCAAACTGGAAGTTGAAGGCAAAGTTATCCAGCAGGAGATGAAAATTAAGTATTTAGGCATAGAAATATCAGGTTATGGTGATGTTGAGGCGGAGGTAAGAGAACAGACAACGAAGGCAACAAGAATAGCAGGATGTTTAAATGACACAATATGGCGTAATAAAAATATTAAAGTAGAAACCAAGTCAAATATCTACAAAGACGTGGTCAGAGCAACTATGACAAACACTGCAGAAACTCGACCTGACAGAGCGAAATCTAAACAACTATTAGAGCCAACCGAAATGAGAGTACTTCGCAGAATAACTGGAAAAACGCTATTGGACAGAGAGAGAAGTGAGAATATAAGAAGAACATGCATGGTAGAAAATGTTAATGAGTGGATACTAGGTAAAAAAAAGGAATGAAACGAACACATCAATAGAATGGACGACAGAAGAGTAGTCATAATCGCACGCGACAAATCACCGTAGGTCGCAGGAGTCCAGGGCGCCCTCGAAAACGATGGAGTGACAACTTGACGATGTAATAGGCAGAATGACGACGAAAAAAAAACAGGCGATTCGCCTCTACTAAAAGGAAGAAGAAGAAGAAGATCGTATTACCCTGCAATCTATAAGAGAACAACTAATAATAATTAGAAAAATTAGAAAGAATTATTCCTCGCCAGTGGGGATCGAACCCACAACCTGCCGCATTCAGACATAGGTACGCCTTACCGTTGGGTCATGATGAACTGATCAGACAGAACGGGAAGCACGCTATGGAAGGTACATCCTCCCCCCCCCCCCCCCCCGGTGGTACTATCTATAAAAATAATTTAACGAAAGCTGTCGCTATTTATTTGACTATAATTACTTCTAATAATACAGCACCCGTTTCGTTCACTAACAAGCTATTCTGTCCGAAGACATAACTTTACTGTACGTACGATTGCCTTCGCCAGATGTTGCACGTAGTTGGACGGCGTTTGTACACCTAGCGGTACTAAATATACCTCGATAAGTCATTTCAGGTGACTTCATTAACCGTGTGTTTGAATATTACGAAGACAGCCGTTAGCAATCAACAGCTCCCGCGTCTGGCTTTGATGAAAGCTTGATTCAATACGGTGTGGCACCACGTAACTCTATTTACAGGGTGTCTTCCATTAAAGTCTGGATAATAATAAACAGGGTGTTCACTTCCTGGAAAATTAGGGAAAAGACAGGGGAGGACAAAGTGGTCACTTAGTCAGGGACTAAGGTTGGGTCATTCGAATCGGCAGTGGGAAAGTTGATATTTTTGAAAATTAGTTTTATTCCTTTGGAATAGGCTATTCGAAAAAAATCGAAAGGCAGAGGAGGTTGTAATTTCTTTTTCTAGTGATCACATACAAAAACTGTGTGTGCTTCTTACACAATGGAAATAGTAATGAACCTTGGAAAAAATGTCGGTGTTTCCGTAGCAGCTTTCTTCTTGGCTCCATCTGCTGAGAAGTCGTTGAATTGATACGAACTCGAGCTACCACTGACCATTCATAAAACATTATGCACATAGAGTTCAGCTATTAATCGTTAGGTGGTGCAACAGGTACCACTTATACATTAAATGTCTCAACTCCCAACTGTATGAGTAGGAGAGAGGAAATTATGGATGGGTCTGACCTTGGAATTCGTCGCTCCTTTTCTTGGGCAACCGTTCAGTTTATGTAACGCCATATTTTTTAGTCTGTAGTCATACAAATAAGGATATTGACCACCAATCTAATACTCAATTCTATAAAAAATATATTATTAACCAATAGATTGCACCTTATTAAAAGTAACATATTAAAAGAATATACGCTAATTTGGCCTCATTTCACTTAACTACCAACGAATGATCAGATATACAGAAAGGTATTCTTGTCAGAAAATGAGAAATGAGAAGTTTTCATTCACATGGCATTTACTACAAGAAATTGTGTATAACTGTTGTTTGAAACTTGTAGACAAGGTGGATTTTTCAAAAGTTTGATTACGGAATTCCATTGTCTATAAAGTATCACGACATTTCCGTTCAGTTCACCTGAAGACGATTGAAGATAGCATATCAATCAAAACGTCGTGATACTCAAAATTTTATAGACAATGGAAGTCCGAAATCAAACTTTTGAAATTGTGTATATTGGTGCATTACACAAATATATAAACCAAATAACGGAAGATAAAATGTAAGAAAAATCATGAAACAGGTGCATAGTATGCGTGGATGGTAGAATAAATGGAAAACAGATTACAAAATATGATCTACAGTAAAGGACCATAAAGAAACTCCCTTTGCTCTGCTTTTCTTACGTAAATTAAACTCCAACCAGTCGTTTTTCATTCGTTGAAAACTTCTCCGAGTAAATCAGTGTCTGCGAAATACTCAACTTTTCTCGGAATATCTAAGGAATAAACAAACTCGTAACTTTTGAAATGCGAAGCCCCATCAGCGTATATACACAATGATCGTTAAATCCGGTAAAAAATTAAGATGGTTGTAGATTTCCGCCGTTCCAAAGCCCCCTGGATATGAACAGTCGGGAGACAAAATACGATGCCCATGTCACATTGGCGGCACCAACCTGATAGATAATATTAAGCGTCTTAAAATGCCATACCATGTCATCATTTAAGATATTGACTCGAAGTAAACACGACCATGCAATATTGGAATTAACCTAACATGATTTAATGATACCAACCTCTCTACCCAAAATAGCACTACTATAGACTGGTACCTACTAATTTGCAGAAACTCAAATTTGCCAGAAGCGAATTCAGGTTTTTTTAAAATGGATGCTTCATTTTCGCAGGTATCTTATTTCGACGACTACAATAGTCAAGAGCTATATAATTACTGAACGAGATATTTTCACGATAAAAAACATTTGCACTGTTACTAGCTCAGCGTTACTCATCGTGACCAAATGTAGCAAGCAGTGCTGTGATAGATAACAAAACCGAGAGTTTCATTGAGAAATTGTATCTGAGACTTCGTTTACCCTGTACGACGTACCACCACTGCTTTGTGAGTATAAATCTTGAAAGCAAGGTAGGATAGGGAATATCAACGTAGAGACGAAATACTGTTTCTTATATAAAAGCCTGTTCTTATTTGTTCTGGATAGTTGTTGTGAGTTTAATGGTCCGTTTGTCTTCCAAAATTACTTTTCGTCTGCTGCATCTAGTTTTAGCAGATTTCATAACATCTAGGCCTCTATGCAAAAGTGCAGTCGTCTTAGTTTGCTTTCACTAGAAAGGTTTTATGTTATATACTGGATTTTCAGTTTTTATAATTGATTTATCTACTTGGATTTTGAAATCCTACTATATCTTGTAGTGGGTGATGATATATAATAATTTATTAAACTCATCCTGTAGTTGTGTCTGATCAATCTTTTACGTTATCAACGTTTCGGCTGCCTCGGTACCAGTTATCAAAGTGCAGATAATGAGTTTTTTTTACCTTCACCACTTTCTGACCATTAATAAATACTGCTGAGGCAGCAGAAACGTTATTAAAATGATTTAATTAATCATATTGGTTTTGATTAGCGGACAGTACAAGAAAGATGGATGCTGATGATATATTTAAAGTACATATATAACCTTTTACGGTGACAGTTTCACTGGTCAATTATTAAAGCAGCAGTCTCTAAATCCTGCATCAAATTAACACAAAATGTCTCAAATTAGATTTGTAGTCACGAATAAAATTATCATGTACATTAACGCAACTGATTTGAAATTACGTTCTATATATCAAAGTACGATTTATAAACTTGTCAGCTGCATTTTGCAGTTGTCACTTCGCTGTAGGCAACTTTCTTAACAGAGCATTTATAAACTTCAATTTATGGAGAGTAGAGATAAGGCCGTCTCATGTGAGGGATCTGTTGAAAAGTCTCCAGCTGTAAGCAGTAAATACTAGTTCTGAATCCCTCCAGAATAGTGCTAGAGTAGCAAAGGAACGAAATGAATTTAGCAGTTGTAGGAGTGAAGTACGCTGAGTTGAAAAATTTAATACCTTTAGTGACTAGGGTAGTAGAATAGAACTTCAGTATACTGAACCTCAACTATTTACGTAATCCGAAATAATTTCGTAAACATGACAAAAAAACAGCTGCGAGTATCATTTTTCGTGAGCTTTTAATATATAATTACTTAAAAGTGCGCTACAACAAAGAGAAAGTTATTCTTTCCTTGTTTACTTTTCCATACTACTTCAGTATGTTCCAGCACTTCTTTTAAAATTTACCCACGTGCTAAACTAGCGCCACCATAATTTAACTACTTGGACACTTTTGGATACATAGAGACGGTGCTCCTTAACCTCTACCCTCCTAAATTTATAAACTTCAGTTGGAATGTCAATGTGTGAAAAGTGACGTTGACGTTCGGCTGACAAACAACAGTAAAACAAATACAGGTTGTCGTTTATGCTGAATGGTCGATTGACTAGCGACGAATGACAGGCAAACGTTGAACTTGAAACGTCACAAAGATGCCACGCGAACGACTAATGTGAATTATATAACAATGCCTTTATGTATTACGAATAATGAATTATGAACTGCGAACTACAAATTTATCAATCCGGCCTAAAGCAATATCAGTTTTATTTACTTCAAGCACTTCACGGTTGTATTTTACCTGGTGAATTTCCAACATCAGTCGTTCGAGTATGTAAGCTCTTCCGAAGTAAAAGTTTTCCAGTTCCGACTAAATTCTGTTGTCTCTTGAAAGTTTTCTATGAAATTATTTTATCGGAAAAAGTTTAATGATTAACGAAAGCTTTAAAAGTCTTCTGTACATTACCAAGCCAATAACGAAATACGTTGAAAATTGCCTCCTCAGGTGAAACTTTCTCCAACACGGTGACAAACTTTGCATGAAAAATCTTCAAAATTCCATCAAATATTTCAACCCAGAGACACGATTGATATACTGATAGAATTTTGTTAAAAGGTCGTGAAAGTAATAAAATTCAAGCGCCTTTGTATCATGAATACATTGGTCCCAAACCTAGGGATTTTTTCTTTCGTAATCTCTCTCACCTTGAACTTTTCTGATGTTGCTGTAATAAAATTAGTCTGCTCCTATTCTCTGGGCTATAAATATGCAAATCAGTACAGAATACAGCGCCACATTCACAGTTATTTTTGCCTACTCAGGGGGGTACGTTTTCAATGTTTAGATGTACGTATTTTAAAAGACTGTACGGACTGATAATTAAAACCGCCTATAATAATTCAACAATTTTTTACTGCATTGCACCAACTCGTTCTGATTCATATATCCAATATAGGATTGCAAATGACAGCGTAAGTTGAATCAAAACATGGATTCTAAAAATGGGTTCCAGTTGATAGACATTTAGACGTAAAATTTGACAAATTTAAAGACTTTAGAGCCCTCAAAATATGTTCGTCAAACGCAGCAATATATAAGAATAAAAAAACGTATTGACTAGACCAAAAAATGATCTAGAACCTCAGCCTGTGAAATGGATTGATAGGAACTTTGTTCCCTGATAGTTCCAATTTACAGCGTTTTAAGATTAATGTAAATAGACATTAATCCTCTCGTAGCGCTTCTGGAGCCTTAGCAAGACGTTATCTATAAAAAGGAAGTTGGTTGAGAGTAGATAAAATATTGCAATTCTTACACAATATTCCTCAAATGAAAGTTGGATGTTATTTCTGGAATCTGGTATACCTATACATTGTCCACGAAAGCAGATTGCTTGGCGAGGAGTAAGGGGCGCATGCATTGGCCCCGAACCCTTGCTGGGTATCAGCAGAGGCTGGGTCAGTAATGCCCTAGATGATTGGGCGTATAACGAACTGACGAAAGCATGGTTGGAGAGAAATGACTGCAGGCAGTCCAAGAGGTTCATAACAGGCCCCAACAAACGTAGGGAGTTCTGGCTATTGAACACGAGGAGGAATTCACTCTACTTGTTGGTAGGAATCCTCGCAGGTCACTGCAGATTGAACAGGCACCTGTCCCTCATAGGAGTGATCAAAGACCCAATCGGTCAGAAGTGCTAGGAGGAGGACGAACCTCGTTCCACTTCCTGGACGAGTATGCCGTATACAGCGGCCTTAGGGCTGAGGTGTTCGGCACAGCAGAGTTTGAAAGGGAAGAGAGCTACTCAGCGCAATGTTCGGACGTCGAGGCCTCTATTAAAACTAACTAAGGAGCTACCATGTCTGCCGTAGTTTTAGTGATGGTCCTCGGGGTCGGCAAAAAAGGCCAAAAGTGGCCTACTTGGCAGACCCTCCTCCCCATTACATTGCACAAATTTTTATATCAGCGATGGAAGTGTTTTACCTTAGTAAAAGCACATTCTACATAAAAATAGATAGCTTCCTGAGTTGAACCTCCCTGTAGAATGTTTAGGTCTCTAAAATATTCAAACCGAACATCGCAACCGTGCAGCTCGTCACTAGCGAGTCATCCTCTTTTATTTTCGTCTTTTTCCGTAGAGGCCCGCAACATTTTAATTCGTTATTTTCTCATATCGTATTCAACGCAGAACGCAGTTACTGCGAGGGAATCGGAACATCAGTCCAAGCCCCAGTAGACGGGGACATGGTAGGTAGTGCGCCATAAAACGATGAAAAAGTTCACATTTGCATGGCCTAGTTTCGACTTGCGGTTTTTGCTGGAAAAACATAGTCACCAATGGCTTTGGAGAAGGTGCATTGTGTTTACATCAATCAACAACGTGCGCAATGAATATTAAATTTCTTGGTCAAAATTCGAAGTATTTGAATGCTCCTTTCAAGTCTAGACCACTGATTTTAAAATTAAACATCTCGTATTCATAACTACGGATAAAAATGACGTGAATATTTACTGAAAAAAATCATCGCTTGAACTGAAATTCATAGAGTTTGTGGATTCATGGTTTTGGAAGTGACCCACATTCTAAGTTAGGAACAATTTTTCGTGAAAGAACAACAAAACCAAGATATCAAACTCCAAATGGCGGTAGAAGAATATGCTGTTAATTGAATCGTGATTGGATACATCAAAGCATAAAAAACTTAGTGGGCCATGTTCAGAAGTCCGCTATATTGACTTCACCTCATTTTTCGAGTTATTCTCAGCAAGTCCTTTCATTTGATACCCATATTGTAGGGTGCATTAAAAATAACTAGTTCGCCATCTTTCGTGTTCCGCCATGTTGGACTTAGAATGACCTCAAACAGCTAACCATGAACCACGCAGTGTCATCCAAACTAAACGTTTATACAAAATTTCAGCACAATCGGTTGAAGATATATGCTTCAAATTGAGTTGCAAGATTCCACCGAACAAACATAGTTACATACATACTTTGCAAGCCGAATATAAGCTTGTAAAGATCTCAAATATTCGCTATATATTATCATTTATACGTATGAAGTAAGAAGTCTGCCAAAATGTCAGGAAAATTCGTTTCGTATATTCATACATGGTTTTAATTAATGTCAAGGACAAGTAACAAGTACTTATGCACTTTGAGCATTACACTATCAACCTTGTATTTCCACATATCGTGAATCTGAGGTAATGAGAGGGACATAAATGGAACAATATAAATAGACTGAATATTCTTCATTGCCGTTGTTTGGTGTCGCTGTTTCTTGGACAACCGCAAAGTAAAATCAGGTCATGCAAATTGCGAATGCAACAGACTCTGAAATCGTGGCGATATTAAATTACCTGATGGAAATTGTGCTGAAAAAGGAGCCGTGTAGGAGGCGTAAATATTAGCGGCAATAAATTGAAGCAGATTATTCATCTGGATTATTGAAATAACCTTCTTAAGATTTTATGAAAAAATTGGGTGAGTCACAGATTGATGCATATCCAGTTCCAAAATATGCAGGTCGTAATAAAAGTAATAGGTTTTTTATAATAATGTTGATCGTAACAAGCAGCCAACTTTAATACTTTGTAATTCGTAAAATACTGAACGGAATTAAAAAGGCAGTCCAGATTTCGAAAAATCCTTTCATGGTCTTTTGAATAAATGACAATTTCTCAAATTTCGAGCGGAGGGGCTTTAATACAGAGTGAAACACAATATCATGCATTTTGAAAAAAAATTCAATGGCTGCCCATTTTGTAGGAAGACCACGGTGATATTTTTAGGACATATCTCGAGTTTCCGAGAAAAAAATTATTTTTCCGTTCTACACAAATTTTCTCTGTTTTTTAAAGTGTATGCTGATTTCCCTCTCTCTAGAGATGTTTCAGAGATATTGTTTTATTCTTTGCAGAGAAATTTGGGAACGAATTTTTTTTTTGTCGAGCAATAAGAATCGAACCTTAAGTTACGTTTGAATAGGGAAGGTAATGGATATCAAAATTTTCAAGAATTGCTATACGCGATTTTGCGTGAATGGGAATTTTGGTTCTCCAAAACTAGATTGCCAGACTTGTGAATTCTATGCCCGAGAGAGTTAGGGACATCATTTGAAATTTAGGCGGCTCACTAGGGTTTTCAACGTTAATCCATTCAATAATTTTCTTTGACTCACTCTAGGGTATTAATTTGTTTTCATATTTCACATGAATCATTATGTCGAACAAAGAACTATTTTATTGTTAGTTTCTGAATAAATCATTGTACACGTGTTCAGAGCGAGTTCTCCAGTTTAAAAAGAGAGGGATAGAAGTTAGCAACGACTAAATTTAATAATGCACTTTACAAAACAGAGAAAATTGGTGTAGAATGGAAAATTAAAATTTATGATTTTTTTTCGGAAAGTGGAGAAGTTGTTGTCATTGGTGCAAAAGATCATGAAAAGACCTTTCAAAATCTGACATCGTTTGCAAGGTATAAAAATTGGCGGAAAAATTTTCTTGTAACGTGAATATGTGCAGCAGTTTATTTTGAATCTTCTAATTATTCTCAACAACAATGCCAGACGTTATCTTGTGAGGTACGTTCTCGTTGACACCACCCAACTCTCTGAATCGGTCTCACTCAAACCGCACACCTATCTCTAAAAGATGCTGCTCACAAAATGCCTTGTTGAATGTTGCCATCACATCCTTACCTAAGATTAGGCTATATATACAAGTATTTTTTCTATACTGTCCGTCGCGCAGCAGCACTGACGAGCGTCTAAGCTGAAACCGAAGCGGGGATGCTTGTAGCAGAATACATGTATAGTGGAGAGTGTGATATTAATAAAATAGTTGTATTTTATCTAGATCACGCCACTATATATCTCTGTGTTTCTCCATCTCCAAATAGTGCACGATCTGGAGAATACGCCATCCAGGTCAGTAATTCTCTGGCCATTGCAGAAAGCATCATATGTATATCCGTTGTGCAATGTCCAAACATTTAATGTATTGCGATTAGCGTTTCAACCAACTTTACTCATTGTTGCAGGTGTCGGCATAGTACTGGTGACTGTAAGCGGTGTAGCGTGGCGCCTAACCTCCCATTCCGCTTCCACCTGCCGTTCGATGCTGGGCCTCTCCCCGCCCAGCGATTCGGGCGTCGAGGGCTGTCCCCGTCGCTTCGTGCCTCGCCTACCGCCCTCTTACGGCCGCCCCCACCACCCGTACGCTGCCATGATGTACCCCGAGTTCCAGTATCGGCCGCCGCCGCCCTCCTACCAGGCCTCAATGCAAGAGTACCGCCTCCGCCTGCTGCTGCTGGACCGGGCGGCAACGCCGCAGATCAGACAGGCTGCCCGGGACGCCGTTTCGCCGCCTCCTACCTATAGGAGTCATGCGGGGAGTCTGCTCAGGTAAATATACACATTTGATGTCTTCAAAACAGAGGTAAACACAAAAAAGACAGACAAATGAAAGAAAAATAGATAATTTGATAGAAGAATGTCTAGACATGATAAATAGTATGCTAGATTTGAGCTTTAGTTTTTTATCCTTGATAGGATCTAGTTAGCTAGTTGGCAAGTAATCTGTATGCAAAAACAAGAGAGAAAGCATTTCGTTCCACTTAACTCATTTTTTCATTTCAGCTATTTTCTTAAAAAAAGGTGCAGTCCTATTAATATTATTTTATTCCACAGGGTTCCTCTGTCAAGTCACCGAGATGCCGCCCAATCAGAATACAGCTGTCCGCCATCTTATAGATCGCAAAACAGCACAAATCGTCATGGCACCCTTCAGTCCAACTCGGTCCTCCACAGCAGAGAGCAATCTTTGAGTCTTTCCGAGTCCAACCACGGGGGCTCTGTTGTCAACGTGGTGAACATCCTGGGGTCCACCGAAGAAGACATCGCGTTGGACAACATCACCTTGGACTCCCTGAAGATGGAACCAGAGAGCGACATCGGCAACCCAGTGAAGATGTTGCTCAAAGGCAGCTCAAGCGATCTGGAAGGCAGCAAAGATGGAAATTTGGTGACCATCGTTCAAACCAACGACCAGAGCCCTGTGATAGTCACCGTCAGTGGCAGTTCGCAAGTTGACGGAAATAGCTCGATACAGATTACAGAAATACCTAATGAGATGGAAATATTGGCACATTTATAGTTTAAGGGGGGGCGTCATCTGCTTTGTGATGTTCCGTATTGGATATGTGATGTGAAATGGGTAGTCTTCATGGTGTCATCATCAGGATTACATATGTTTAGCTAATTCAACCTATATCTATCATCTATATTGAACGATCTAGCAATACCAATGGCGTAGCATTGATGATTCTCGCCCTTTTTTATACGATCGTGAATGAAAGAGAAATGATTCAAGTTTAAAATTATTAATATAGTCCAGAAAACTAAAAAGTTCAATAATCGAAGGTAAATATGATCACTATGACGATTTAAGGATATCAAATGATTAAAAAAAACTGTTTAGGCCTAGCTGATGACGCAGAATTGAAATTAATGATTCATTGAGTCTGTATTCTATTGTGACTGAAATATGTATATTGGATTTCTTCCAGCAAATTAAAGACTTCCAAGCTGTCCTCCCTGTAGAGTTGACATTCTCTTTGCGTTTTGGTTAAAACAGAATAAAATCAAATTAATTATGTATATCTGAAGGAGTTGTTAAGGCAAAATTGGTAGTGACCAAGTTATTAGAGACAGGTAATAACTTGGAGCAACTATAAGCCTATGATAACACTAAAGTGCATTATCAAAACAAACTGCCTTTCAGGCCTAAGCTTTGACATATAACTGATCTCTGCAACAATACAAAATTTATGCTTTCATCGCTGGTTGTTCGAACCATAGTGCTCTTTCCATGACATTTCAAGCAAAAATCGGAGCACAGTCTTTGGAATTTTTTTGGGTATATCACCGGAAATATAATTTTTTAGACAGATTTCGAGTTTGTGGTCGTCAAATGTACAAATAAATTAATAATCGCAAAAAAATATCATACTATAGTATTGTTAAATTGTTGAAATCAAATCCTTCAAATCAGCTTGCACATTTTTTCATTCACTTGGAATTCTCCCTCGTTTTGTGGTCATCAGTAGTTTGGAATTCTTTTAAAAATATTCTCAGGTTCAGCTGGACCCCATTATCTCTACTACAACTGATTCAACTTGAGTTTCAAAGAGCTGCACAATCGCAGATCAACCTGAGCAAATGTTTTGCTTGAAAGCTCTAAATTATTTCTATCAAAAACATAACACACTGATGTTGACATTATGAAAAGTAACACTGTTTCGTTTGATGGTAGAGCTGCATTTAAGAATCAGATGTTATTGTTTGAAGTATGCTCTCCATTAGAAAAAATACAAATTTGTACATGATACTATTATAGGGCAAATAGTAGGTTGTGAAATGTAATGGCTAGTATGCTGGTGGCAGATTAAAAGCTGTCTTTCCGATTAATCTCATTTTACCAGCATCATCTTGGAAGAAAATTGTTCAAATACAAATACATTTTTGAAAAAAATAGAATATTTATATATAATGTTAAGCTATGTGAAAAACTACGTTTTAAAGAATCCGCAAATCAAAGAAATCAAGTTAAGCTGTTGCAAATAAATTGAGGGGATTAGTGGTATAAAGCGCGAGAGGCTATGCGAACGAAGACGATATTCAAATCTAACTAAATACTCTGAATAAAATTTTTAAAAATAAAACAGATTTATTCTATAGATGGTTAATTGAATTTGCAATATCATCGTAACTCTAAAAATACTTAGGAAATATCCTCTACGAAGCGAGAAATCTCTCAATGTAAATGAATTGATCGTTCTCAGTTAATTAAAGTATCCACCTGTCCATATGAAAAATAACTTAGATAACAAATTGATTATCCAAAAAATTAACAATAGACTCAATTTACCAAAGATTGTTTCAAAAAAATCTGTTTGCCCTATTCATCGGACAAAGTTCATTGATCAGTTTTTTTGACAAAAAAGTAGGTACGAAAATTTTGAATAAGTGATTCTATCTCAATTCAATTAAACATTTCAAGAAAATACTCAGTTTGGTAAAAATAGTTATAGAGATGTACAAAAATTAGGATAAAATGAATCTTGGATCCGAAGCCGAGTAGAAAAGTAGTTTATATCGAATATGCCTGTGAATACCGAGATATACCATTTTGGGTTGTTTCGTAAGACTTTTTTGAAGTATTATAAATTATTTTACTGCAATTTGCTTTGTATTATATACCTTTACAATATTTTATCTGGTTCGCCGTTACAATAATGTGTACATTATTAATGTTATACATTTATTAATTATGTAATGTTACACTTTGTATATTTGCGATATTATGTGCCTATATATTGTAGATAGAGTCTATAAATAGCACCTGTAATATATATTTTAATTGTAAAAATACATTTTTTAATAAGTATTGTTAACTTTGATTTTTATTTTATATATCCTTGACCTACAAGCCAGGGCTCCACGAAATTGAAGTAAACCAAATTCCAACAAAATACATAAAATGGGCATTTTTTCTAAATCCGTTTGAATGAGCTGTAATATTTCTAAATAGTAGAGATTTCTAGTAGTAGTAGCGGTGCCTTCTTCGCCAGAAAGAGGGTGGTATTACAAGTCCTCCTCCACCCCTGAAAAAAAATCCATAGATTATTTAGGAATGCGAAATTAGAACAATTCATTTCAGGATAGATGAGAATTACAGATCAAATAACATCTCGCTAGCAAGCATTTGGTAATATAAACCTTACCCCGCGAACAATCCCCGTCCAAAACCACCTCTTCCACCGCCTAAGCCTCTACCTCCTCCAAATCCTCTTCCGCCTCCAAATCCCCCTCTTCCGCCTCCAAATCCCCCTCTTCCGCCTCCAAAACCCCCTCTTCCCCCACCGCCAAAACCACCACCTCTACCTCCCCCTCCTCCACCACCACCTCTAGGAGATCTTGCTTCTCTCACGATAGAACTGGTTTCATCTGGAATCATTAGTTATATCTTCAGATCAGTTTGCATAATGCTTTGTCTGGATTGACTAACGGCTTATCCCATTTCGATGCACATGGATCCAGTATTGACGGACTCTCCGATGCATTTCTGTAGGGATCAACATTATTACCGTGTGGTGAATGTTTCCCCCACAGCATTTAAAAAATTTATTGGAGGCGTTTTCAAAAATGTATAAATGATATACTACCAAGTGCAATTCTTCTTGTATTATGTGTTGCAAGCATCTCTTTTTTGAATGATACTGTATGAGCACAAAAAAACATATTTTTTTACATTGGTAGACAGTGAAGGAAATACCATGCCAACAACAGCCACAAAATTCATTCTTGACATTGAGGGAGGACTCTACTTATAATAAAAGACATTTTGCACGGGTTTCCAATATTTCGTTTCCATCGCTGATTTTTCAAGATAATGGAATGGTCTTTTTAAAATGATAGAGAAAGGTTAGTTCAATACTTGTACAAAGCAAAATTTTAGATATTGTCGCAATGGCGCTCGTATCTGCGGTAAAAATATGTTCATGTACAGTGCCACAATATTTCGCTCGAAATGCATGATTTTGAACACATTATACAAATTATAGAAAAAGGGCGGCTCTATGCTCGTTCCAAGCCCTTTTCTTTATATTTTGGATACTAAAAGGTTAAAAAAACATCCCAAAAATGTCAATATTCGTATGACAATATCTAAAAATTTGTATCAAAAATTGCAAAAAGGACACACGAGCATAGAATCCGCATTCTCTATGATTTGTAAAAAAAATATTCTGTTATCTTGGAAAATGAGCGCTGCAAACGAAAGAGTCCCTTCTCAAACCTATTCAATAATAATATAAACATTTGGAAACAATATCTCAAAAAGTGATATGATTTTGTATATACGTTAGGAGGATAGGTTTTTGCTACATATAACAAGAGTTATTTTGTGATTCTGAAAATGTTTTTGAAACTTTGGATGTAACCTACCAATCAGAGACGTGAATCGATTATCAGTTAAAAATACGAAGTCACTTGTTGGGCTAACTAGTACTATCTTCGACCTTACTACATACTATGCACAATTCTCTCTGAATATTTAGGTGAATACTCAAAAAGATAAAAAAATGAAACTTACCTGCGTGTGCTGCTATCATTATGCCGTCTATAGAAGAAACCAGAATTAAAAAAATATAACAACAGAGCAGTTTCATAATTGCTAGAATATGTGCGCAAACACAAATAATTGTGTGAATATGTCCCAGGAAGATGCATAGTATGTGTTCACTTCTGGACTATTTATAGATGTCATATAATTAAATTAGCACATTTTTGCACATTAGTGTTTATTGGCCAATAATGTTCACTGAAGATAGGAAATGGAGGCGTTTGCAATTCGATTAGTCTCGTCTCTGAAAACTTCTTGCTTTCGTATGCCTCAAATGCTTTGTTCAAAGTCTCATGGAACTGGAACAAAAGCTTCCTGTTCACAAATCACGTTAGAACCCTCGAAATGCAGGATGCCTATCGCTGCAAAAGCGCTGCGAGATCCATTCACACTAACCTTAAGATGATGCAGATTGTAAGCATCGTGGAATAAACTCATATACCACAACACCGAGGTTCTCCAAAAGAACGACTTTTGGGAGAGGCTAATTCGAGGCATTGGAATATACTCTGACCACGGCTGTTGGGCAAGGTTTTTTTTGACGAAATATGATTTTATTATATTTTAATTATCAAATACTATCGAAAATGATGAAAAACTCAAAATCTTATTTATCTTCACAAATGGTCATGTTCTACCTTGTGAAAGAAAACGTGAAACCCCTGTATATAACGAGAGGGCCAAATCGGCTGTTTTTGGCACTATTGAAAAGCAACAAGATTCGGAAATTCGTCTCGTTTTCGAGTCTAGTACAGATCTTGAAGTCTGTCTTAGCTGGCACGCCATACTACAAAGATTTTTTATACATTCATTTCTAAAATATTTTTACCTTGAAGGTTCCTAAGGTGTCGCACGAGAAATGTTTCTCAATCATAATAGGTATTCCACACAAAATGTGTTTTCGAAATTTTTATAGAAATACTGAATCAAAATGTGCTTTGGAATTTCAAAAATGTTTAACGTCATAACTTGGCATTTTGAGCAAGTGCTGACTCTTTACCCACACTAAAATGATCAAGCATTAGGTAACACCAATGAATTAAAACCGCATGTAATCACCTTGCCTTGAATGTATAACATGTTTTATACTATATAATTGTTTACATATTCTTACGACTTAAGGCAGTGATAAGACTGAAGCAAAAGATATTTTCTCGGTTGCTAGCATTTGCTACGGATAAAAATAAAAGATATGCATTGTCACATCATATATTATTAATTTCGATATCTTATATCCCTTTGAAACGATTTATTTTAACAATAACAAATTGGGTTAAGATTTTGACCTAGATTTCAGATGCACTTTCTATCAGAATATACAGGGTGATTCCGAAATACTTTGAAAAATCTCGGAATGTAACTGCTGACATACAAAGTAGCCTACCCAAGATTGACATGTAGAATACAAGACAATAGATTATTAACAAAATATAACGCCATTTATTTTAGTGAGTCATTGCGCTCTCCGGTTGTGAAAAAGTGCTTTAGTCCCCACCTTTCCCCCGCCACTGCCGTTAAGACAGAAAGTTGCTATTTTTGAAAGTTTATCTTTTATTTACGTCGCATTAAAACAAACATGGTACTCTATATTATTTATCTCTATATATTCACGGGAATATCAGTTATTTACGGCCTACTGGCCAATAGGAGCTCGACAATTGGACACTTGAGCACGGTATTTGTTTTGACGCTGCGTAATTTAATCTGAATAGGGTTCAGATCTATGGGGATATCATGCCCTTGAATATGCTATAAAAAACAAATATAGTTTTGGAGATAACTTTATTAAACAACAAATGATAAAAATATATAAATCTATTTTAATGTTTATAGAGACTAGATCAGATAGGTAAGTAGGATTACATGGTAGTTTTTCAGCACTTAAATAATATAAATCTGATAAATATACAAATCATAAGATAAAAAATCCTAGGGTTGATATAATGTCACTGTGTTAATAACACATATCAAAAACAGTATAATTTCACTTCTCTCAAGGCAATTTTTTCATCTCTATGGATGTAATAAAATAAATAGATGGTATATAATGTAAAAAACATATAAAAATATAAAAAATAACATATGTGTATGCTATTACAATACCACTTCTATGTACTAAGAACATAGAAATATATATAAATATATTATACCTATATCAGAATATAACAGGAATATGTACATGTGATTTTTGAAGATATGTATTCATCAAAGTTCCATTAAAATTTATTTCCTATAAAACTCTATCACTTGCCAATTAAAACAAATCATTGGAATCTCGTTGTAGATAGCTAACTATACTATTCTTCATTAACTTAAAAACTCTATATTGCATTTTTTCCTCGCTTTCCTGTACAGGACTTTTACCTGCCAAATTTTTTACGCTACAGTCAGATCCATTAATCAAAAGGATGTCAACTATTTTTATATCATTTTTCTTACATGCATAGAAAAGTGGTGTATTGCCTTTGGCATCTTGAATATCTATCTTACATTCACCACATTTTAATAATTCTCTGACTACCTGAACTCTCTGAAAAATACAGGCTAAATGCAAAGGTGAATATAAAGTTTTGTAAGTCTGTACATTTGGTAATGCACCACAATCCAAAAGTAACCTTAACATCTGAGTACGGCCACACTTTGCTGCCAAATGGAGTGGTGTGAGTCCATTGACATTGCACATATTGATGTTGATTGGATGTGGATTTTTCTTGGATGCTTTTGAGTCCATGTCTTGCTCACTTTGACATTTATCACAGTTACAAAGTGGATGGCAAGCATTAATGTTTGATATACTTGCTGAATTACAAGTAAAACCTAGGTAAAAGCAAGTAAGAGGCATATCATTACTCTCAATTGCTTTAAGTAAAAGATCAATCTTTTTGAATTGTTCAATATCTTTAGGTCTTACTCCATGTTCAACCCCATTTTGCTTACATTCATCATTTAGAGTGCAATGTTCAGGAATGCTCAAAGTACGATTTTCAATAATTTCTCTTATCACTGTTGTACTTCTTCCAGCACCAAACCTCTCAAACAACTTTAAAATATAATAATTTGGTGCTAAATTCAAAGCCAATTGATGTCTTTTATTTTTCACTACAACTGATGCTTCATTTTCAAGTAGAGCTTTTATAATATCAAAATATCCCCATTTTGTAGCTAAATGTAGTGGTGTATCACCATAAAAGTTACCTAAATTCAACTCCACTATACCAGAAGAATATAGTAAAGCTTTCACACAGTTCTCTTGACCATTTTGGCAAGCTAAATGAAGTGGAGTATTTTTATCATTGTCCATTGCATTAACATTAGCATTATGATTTATTAGAAGAAGCAATATATCCTGGTGGCCATGGCTCGCAGCATAGTGGAGGCTTGTTCTATTAACTAAGTCAAATGAATCAACCTTAAAGTTATGATTAATTAAAAAATTCACAACTTCACAGTTGCCCATAATGGTTGCAATAATTAACAAATTCTGACCCTTATCATTACAATAGTTTGGACTGAACCTTTTCAATACACTTTCTTGTTTCTTAATGATATTAAAGCAGTTTTCACAAGTACAAAGTGGATGACATAGATTTTCTTCAAAATGTGCCTTTGTATTGTCAATCATGTCTCCAAGTGATGTTATTTTACCAAACTTAATTTTTTCTTGAATGCACTTGATAGTGGCATAATTCAAACTAAGAAGTTTTTCTTTTATTTCCAAAAACCTATTACTTTTGATAAATTCCAATGCAGCTTCATAAGTAGCTAGAAAATAGCCATGTTTCTCAGTATTTTCTGATGTGCTCAATCCAAATTCTTTTAAATATATCAAATTTGCTGACCAGTTGTTGACTCTTAGTTTCAAGATAAGAAAAACAAAAATTTCCAGAACATCATCTGTAGTTACATCATTACATTCAAATATAATTTTGAAAGTCCTTTTCATGCAAGTCATCTTGTCAAGTACTGTAACACAATTATTAATCTTATTCAATTCACACCTTGCATTTGAGATAATATCAGAAAAGTCACTTGATATTCCTAAATCTTGATACTGCATATCACATGAATTTCTTATAATTTTATTTATGACAGAATCAGTCTGATGCTGTAATGTATTAACACAAACATTCAACTTCCTACCCAAGCAATGCTGCATATAAGTTTCTACAGCTAGCTTAAAGTTCTCTAAAAAGCTGGAATTGTTGCTTTTCTCCTTGATAACTTCATTTCTAAACCCAACTTGTAAACACTTTGAAAACAAGTTCCCCAATAACTCCTTTTGTGTTTGTAAGCATTCTGATTCGATTTCTTCATTTTGTCGCACAAAAGTATTGCACAGTTCTCTAATGCTGTGAAGAATACCATGACCCAAGCTTTCAGCCCATAAAAAGTCTATGCAATCATGTACACTTTCCAGAATACTTATTGAATGGGAGGAACAATGCTTGAATTTCACGAACAACGGCCTGTCAATACACCATACAGTGTACTTCAGGGTCTTCCTCATATAAAACGTTTCTTCAAATAAAATTTCGATGCTACTCGAAAATATTGCACTGGCATCACAGTTCAGCTGCTTGTTTTGGACGGACACACAACGTTTGCTCAAAGTGGAGAAGTTACCTTCTGTTGCTGGTATCAAAATATGGTCTAAGATTACTTCTAGATTTATATCGTTGAAAGCTATACTTCCTGCTTTTGGCACACAGATGATCCATGATTCTACGGCTGCTCTCTCAATCAAGTCGCAATGATCGTCACTGATCTCTTTCAAAAATAAATTTTCGCTCAAGTTTTCGTCGTATTGCGACCACATGCTAATAAATCCGGTTGCTTTTATCACCAACTCAACTTGTTTACTTGTGACTGTGAAGAGTGTGAACCGTAGAACCGTTGCAACTTGCAACCTCGAATCATTGATTAAATCTAACCTCCTTTCTAATTTTTGACATGACAAATATAGTGATGGAGCATCTCAAATAGTCTAATGATCTACAATATCTACTAAAATGCTTTAATAAGGCAGGAGTATTTATTGACAGAATAATGGCGTCTGGATACAAATATTGAGGTTATTTTTTCACTTTCCTTGTGGAGAAATGAGGTAACGCATTTACTTATAAAGATTTCTAGCTTCTTAACGGCAAAGCATGTTTCTTTTGAATTGATCTTGAAGCTGGCAGACAAGGACATTTGTGATAATACGCAGATGTTCAGAAATCTGAACCTCAACCATATCATCGTTTTTCGCATTTACTGTCTTTAAATCAAAGTACACGGCTATTGGGACATGGCTTGACTAAAAAGACTACTTTTTAACCAAATGATCATTTGAATGTGACGACGAGATAAGTATGACATCAAAGAAGATTTGAAGGCAATCAGTTTTATAGTGTATCATGACCACCAGAAGAAGTCTTTTCGCCAGTGTATCTGTTTAGTGTTTGCCTGTATGCAGGAGTCATTCAAAAAAACAAGCGATTAAAATATCCAGATGGATATTTAAATGACTTGTTGATAATCCTGTACATCATTACATCACATTTATTTTTTTCGACAAAATTAAACTTTGCGCTATTTTAATTGTTTCCTCTCACATATTGTTACACTTCTTACACAACTCCACTACTTTTAGTTAGTACTTACTGCTGGCAGCAAAGAATTTATTTGCACTTTGTTGGATTCCCTCAGTACTACCTCAGTGCCTATACATACATTTCCCATTTACTCACTTCATAAGACATGCAGCTTTGAACATATATATATATCAAAGTATCAAACAAGAAACCAATTCATTTTGTATAAGAGTTCGGAGTTGCTTGTCTTATTCCATCCCCCTTTTTGCTACCTTAGAATATGGCGAGTGCAGACTACTGCACAGACCACAAAATTTGTTGCAAACTGTAGGGCTGTGACTGTAGCGTATAAGATTTGGCTTCCGAGTCACCCACAGATCACAGGCATCCTAATTCTGTGGTATCACCTTGTTTTATATTTGACACTATTGATGGAAAATGATTTAATGTCTTGTACAGCATTTCTCTTTTATGTTGAGATATGTTCTCTGGTTGACATCAAGTGACAACTGAATAAACTAAACAAATATTTGAAAATTGGGAGCTAAGATCTTTTAATTATCAATTTATTCGCCAGTATTATAGTTTTTATTGAGTAAAGTGTGAGCGAACTTGATAGCTATGGTATCAAAAACAAGCAGCAATCTATGTCTTACGACAACATTAATGAATTGATTCATTTACCAGTTTGATAAATTGTACATCAAATTTGCTATAGGTACATTTTTAATCAGCGTATTTTAATAGTGCAGCATAATGAGCAAGCATATATTAATTTTTCTACCTAGCAATTTAGAGATTACAGGAACCGGATACTTACGAGGAATTCACAAATGTTTTGATGAAACTGAAGCTTATTACATTACATATAATAAAGTTATGAAGCAGAATTATCAAGCTTTAGGATATATCGGAAAGAATATTACAGATAATAAGTGTAAAAAAGCATTGTTCTTCATTAGCAACATTACTGGTAATATAGAATTCGTGAAAGATCATACTAATTCACAAACTCTAATAAAATATGACTATGAAGGCTTCAGGAACTCTGATCTCATATTCAGGAATGCACAAGATTATGGAAAACATTTCAAGGTTTTGACAGAAGAATTGAGGAAGCATAAAAGTAACACAAATCAAAATGGAAAGCATACTTTTATGAAAATCACTTTATTATATTTGATTTGGGTAATAGATTGCATCACAGAGGTAAGCTACATAAAAAAGACATTATATTGTAAAGTCAAACCTATGTTTTTCAGCTACTTACAAAACTGAATAAAGTTGTATCATGCTCACACACGTTCACCTATTTTGGAGAGAGTATACAAAATCTGAAATGGTTTATAGAAACTGTCTTACAGGAGAAGAAAATCACTCCAAAACTGGGAAATGCACTATTAGCAAAAATTATTGATATAATTATTGGAATAGTTTTGGTGAATTGGCTTCTGCAATACCAAGATGAAATTTTGTATGCTTTTCAAGATGCTGTTGAGGTAATTATATCGGAAGTTTTTCAATACATCTTGTATGGTTTAGTATATTGAGAATGGATAATCCTGAAAAAAGTCAAGCTACAGTCTTAAATGTGCTAGCCTCAACCACTCTTAGTCTAAATACAAATCCAATATAACTGCTCTTATTTTTTGTTTCAGATAATAATATCAAATTTGAAAGGCTTATTAATCTACCTGATGGGT
The DNA here is from genome assembly GCA_949316355.1 of Bruchidius siliquastri. Lineage (NCBI taxonomy): Eukaryota > Metazoa > Arthropoda > Insecta > Coleoptera > Chrysomelidae > Bruchidius > Bruchidius siliquastri. The sequence continues at coordinate 34,893,214 of OX438533.1, read as the reverse complement.
TCACCAATAGGTCTGAAACTAAACCATGCCTTCAACAGATCACTGGGACAATTCTTCTTTTATCATATTTCTTTATGGAGACTGTTTTTGAATGGAATTCAGCCTTTATTTGCCAATCACTTCCAGTCAATAGTATTGCCTGGAATTTTGGGGTTATCATTTCAACTAGCTATGATTGCAGATATTATTTCTATAGCTACCTTTCATGTTTATTGTATTTATGTTTATGCTGCCAGGTAATTTGAAAACAATTATTTATCTTAATTTGGCCTAATCTTAAAGTAGAACCAATTTTGAATATTGAAAAGAAATTCACTACTATGTATGTATGGTTACAGATTTGTGGCCTACAGATAATTATATTTGCTGTTGTTTGAAACTTGTAGACAAGGTGGATTTATCAAAAGTTTGATTTCGGACTTCCATTGTCTATAAAATTTTGAGTATCACGACGTTTCGATTGATGTGCTATCTTCAATCGTCTTCAGGTGAACTGGCGAACACGTTCCTTCCATGCCTATTTATACCCCGTCCGGTGACGTGTCGTTGTGCGCGGACTGTCCTGATTGGTTCCCGATGCGCGGTATTCCGGTCTGCTGACGTGGCTGTTTGTCGGTCATTGTTTGTTGTCTGGTCCAGTCGTAGTCTGTTCATCTTCTTTATGAGTGGCTGCCAGATTGGTTTAATGTCTACGCTGGGTTTGCTGTACACTTTGCTGTTGTTGGTGATGAATGCCGCCTCCTTGAATTTCCTTCGATACCAATGCGGCTCCTTGGCAATAACCGTCGGACGGACGGAGCACCATGAAATAGCTTGGGACGACGCTAAGGTTATTGCCAAGGAGCCGCATTGGTATCGAAGGAAATTCAAGGAGGCGGCATTCATCACCAACAACAGCAAAGTGTACAGCAAACCCAGCGTAGACATTAAACCAATCTGGCAGCCACTCATAAAGAAGATGAACAGACTACGACTGGACCAGACAACAAACAATGACCGACAAACAGCCACGTCAGCAGACCGGAATACCGCGCATCGGGAACCAATCAGGACAGTCCGCGCACAACGACACGTCACCGGACGGGGTATAAATAGGCATGGAAGGAACGTGTTCGCCAGTTCACCTGAAGACGATTGAAGATAGCACATCAATCGAAACGTCGTGATACTCAAAATTTTAGACAATGGAAGTCCGAAATCAAACTTTTGATAATTATATTTGCCATGGAATTTACATGTTTTCATCCATTTTTTGCATATATCTTTCAAGACTCTTCAATCTGCAGCTTCGAGGGATAGTATCGTTGTGGCGACTACTTATTGGCCGGAAATATAATCCTCTGAGGAATAGAATTGATTCATGCCAATATTCGTCAAACCAGCTTTCAATTGGAACTATGGGATTCACAGTATTACTTTTTCTCTTGCCCACTACAACTATGTACTATGCTGTTTTCTCAATGGTTTGTAGAACGTTTTTGAAGTTATTGAGACATCCTTTACTTAAACCTATTTTATATTTTTCAGTTCCGTCTTTTGATCTTATCAGTGAGTGGATTTCTCCAGGCCATGAGATATTTGTTGAATGCTTTGCCAATATATGTGATGTGTCTTTGGATACTACGATCTTCATCTGTTGCAGGTATGACTTGCAGCGTGAAATATAGCCAGTCTTGTCGCAGGCCAAATTTTATTCATTTCTGCTTGTTTGCTGATTTAACTATATTCTAATAGCGTGGTATTCTGCTGAGATTTTTTATCACTTTCTATGTTGAATGATATTGAAGCAATAGAAATAGAATCATTGCAATCCGAATCGTAGTTTCTCAGAAATTCTAGATACCCCACATACATTTTCTACATTTGCTCAGAAGACCTGAGTAACATATGTACATACATGATGTGCGAGTCCATCTACTCGACTCCTTTTTCACAGGAACAGTATACATAAGCTGGAAGAGCAATGAGGACAGACTGGTTTTAGAAGCAAGACTGAATTTATTACCACTGATGTGCAGCATCAAAAAATTCACTCCTGATACATTAAATTATACAAGAAATAATCAACTCAGCCATTTATTTCACTGTGCGTTGACAGGTCGTTTAATTTGAGTATATTTTTTACAAATGTTTATTCGTTTCTTGAACAATAAAGTTGTGACAAGAAGCCTATGACCAATATTTGTTTTAACAAAGATCTGCTTTTTGAATATCACTTCAGCTGTCCATTACTGTTTATATCACTTAAGTTACCGTAGAAAATGCTGGGAGACGATGACAAGTATTTCCCAGAACAGATTCAGTGGGAAATAATAAGTGATAATGTTAAGCAAAAAGTTGTAATTTTAATCTATCCAAAACCAAATTGTAAACTTTTACGTTTTGTCTTGTTGAGACTAGGCAGTATGATGTAAGCATTGGATGAACAAAAGGAGCACATGATAATACCTATCCGGCAAATTCTCAGTTCCATATGCAACTCCAATAGTGGACAGTTATTCAAAAATATGCCATCTATCGACCGAAAGTCGGGAGAATCAGTATACATAACATAGATAAAATTAAGTAAAAACATATAATGAATTGTACAATATTTCGATTACCAAAAATTACAGTATTACTGCTCTACTGCAATTTTATTTCATTGGAGTGTCATTAAAAGAATTCATGAAAACATAGTGAAACTACAAGTATTAATAGAAAGGAGAATTACAAAAAGGCCGTTTTATTATAATGATACATAATTTATCTGCATATAATGTTAAACAGGATTTTATTTACACGCCACTTTAAAATTATACCAAAGGGTACATAAATAAATTAGATATTCCAAAAACTAAAATGTAAGGAATTGAAAATAATAAGTGCTATTCAAGATTTACTGTTTACCTTTAAAATTCCATATAGATATTTTTTATTCAACAATTTACAGGTGTTGCACAAAAATGAAATAATGGAAAAAATTACTTATTGACTAAATATATAAATAAACTTACTTTATTCATGTCATCGAAAAATGACATAAAAAAATAAAATCACACGTAAACAAATTCACAATAATATATCTGGATATTATAGGAATTCTTATGCTCGCTTATAATGTTTAAAACTCGATTATAAAATATTATGCGGTAGGAACTACTAAAATAAAAAGTAGACAATACTTAAGGTAACAAAAACACAAAAATTGTCACAGATTGTTGTATCACAATTTTTCTCCACAATATTTTGCTGCAGTTCTGTCAAATTTAATTTCTGATGTGACTATATAATCATTATAAAAATGTTCGAAACTACATTGCTCTTGATATATACAGGGTGTTCTATACAGGTGTCGATGTGTAAAAAATATCAAGGGACAAAAAGAATTAAACTGTCTACAAAACAGTAAATTAATAAAATATAAATGCTTCACTCCTACTATGTACCTTTAGGTAACAAGTTGATCTTTTTTACTACAAGTTAGAAGTTAATGTTTGATGATCAAACATGCATAGATTAAACGCAATAGTTTCTACAACTATGTAACATTTTATAGTCAATCAAACACCATGTTTCTTATATCAATAATGGGCTCATAAACTCTAGGAGTGATAATTTTTATGAAAAAGAGCGTTGTGTTTTGACACTCCCTATACACTCAAGTTTATAAACCACCCTTTACAATGACTAATTAACAGAAGCAGTGCTGTTCCCTAGCAATGTATGTGATCATGTTGAATTTAATTCCAAAACTACATGCCTAATTCTCCATCCACAACGAATGGAGCCAATACAAAAATTAAACCAGATTAATATGTTCTCAAGTAACATTCTAAACATATCGCCGAGTTAAAATAAATAAATTTAGCATTACTGACATTTTTCTATAATCTAAGGGACAGCTACAATCAGCACATAATACTATTAAGACTTTTAGGAAGAGTATTAATTTTTTTGTACAGCTTTTCCAATACAAAGCCAGAGATCATCTACAGCATAATTTTTTATAAATACAGTTTATTGAAGTATGTGCAGTGACTAAAAATAATTAAATGTATCTCATATCCTTCGGATATTAGGCGCCACACTGTTTTTTGCCATATGTCTGCTTTTTCTGTCAACATTACAAAAACGTGTTAAACAAATGATAAAATCCAACTGTGTATATATATGTAAAGTTTAAAACTACATATTACTACATAAAATTGTTCCATGTAAATCAATTAAAATAAATTAAAAACTATAACTCAGGAGCACCACACTCACCGAAGGTCAGTCGTCGATAGATCTTTGTAATCGTATTTTGATTTCTCTAATTTACGTTCTAAACCCTAAAAAGACAACACATATTAACACATAGTAAAATTCCGCCGCACAGTAGGATGTATTCTAAAAACATGGACAAAGGTCAAAAAAGTAATTTTTTAGTCTTATTTTTTTGGATTAAATGAACTGGCCTATGGAGGGGAGAGGTTAGAGAAGAACCGTCTCTATTTATCCAAAAGAGTACGTAGGAAGTAGTTAAATAATGGTGGCGCTAGTGTAGCACGTTGAACCAGTAAAGAACATCTTCTGCTTTGTTATAGCGAACTTTTAATTATAAAAAGCTCACGAAAATTGATCACACTGATCCACGCTATCGCAGCTGTTTTTTAGGTTATATTTAAGAAATTATGAACTCAAAGGTCACTTATACCCCGACTTCTACATCAACAATTTCTTCATGAATTTATCCATAGATTCCATCCATGGATTTCTAAAAGGTGAAAATAATGTTGTGTAGTCTTTACATCAGTGAAGAAATTGATAGATTTTATGACACAGAGTTGCAAACATAATTTTTTTCTCAAGAAACTATATGATATGTATATGTGTTTATCGTGACATTCTCAAAGTTAATACGAACTTTTGATGTCTGTTTTCATATTCAATCAAGAAATTTATGGTTCTTTTTGAATTCAAACTTATGTTTTTTAGTGATCAAATTTGTAAACGAACTACATCCATGAACAAATTTATGGATTTCTTGTCAATGTAAAACGGGTTTTACTTGTGCCCCATATTCGTCGTTATATAAAATTAATATAATAACGCACCTAATTTGCTGTTAAGGGCGACAGATTTTGTACTGCTGATAACACATTCGGTGCATTTGATTTGTCCACACTTTGAGCACAGCCACCTTGATAACTAAAAGCAACAACATGCAGAAAAAAAACATGCAAATAAAATACTACTTTGTATATAGTGAGTGCATTCGATTGAAACGAGCAGTAAAATACTACTACTACTACTACAACCGGTAAAACCAAATAGATTTCAAAAACGAATGTGCAGTTATCTGGGAATTGCCCTCTGAATTGAGAGAAACTCCATTTTGTACTAAGTAGAACAGTAGAATTAGAAAGTGAGCAATAAGATATCAAACTGATCGCACTCTGGAAGTTGTTTTGTAGCGCACTTATAAGTACATTATGTTCTGAAAGCAATGAATGTGAGAGAGCGATCGGTTTCATATTTTGCTTATTTTCCGAACTTAAATCACCTGTGTGCTCTGAAATTGTAACTGAATGGAATATCTGTGAACAATTATAAAAAATGCATTCGATTTTAATGGCTTCTAAATGTATAGAGATATAGACCAAGTAAGAAAACCTCTTAAGCCCCAGTGCAATTCGCTAAATATGGAAAAATGTACTGATCGTATTTGAATAATTTGTGGGCGGGCTAATTTATTTTTTTGGGGAGCCGTGCCCTCTAACCTCGTCTATGCATAGAAAATAATATTTATAAATTATCGCAACCATAGTGCAGGAAAAAATACAAAATAAACCCCATAAAAACTGTAGTGGACTAACTTTTGCCGTAGTTCCCGCTCTATAAATTCAAATAAAGCAAATCTGTGCTGAAGATCAAAATAGTTATTTTTTCAACTTTTGGAGATCTTGATCCGAAATTTAGTTTGGAAAAAGTTATATTTATGGTATACTTGTACCTACTGGCTGTACATTTATGTTATAGCTTACATGTAAACGTGTTTTAAATTGATGTTATAAGCAAAAGAATCTTTGCGTTTCACTATATAAAGGGTTTGAAAGGATGTGTAACACTGTAAACCATGAATAGTAGTAACAATCCATGTAGATTGTAGATGCTCTTCCTTAGTAAAACTCTTTCATAATTAAGATAAAATTGTGTAATTTAAATACAAGGAAATTCGATTTTGTGACGCTTTTCGATTCAATCTTCAAATCCTTTGAAGTCAATTTTTAGGAGGTTTCCTTCAACCGTAGTGCATATGCAGTCACCAAAAAAATATGTCCCCTAAGACGCAGAAAAGACAGAACAATTTAATAGAACAACAGGTAGATAGGATAAATAGAGTGCCAGTTTTAAGAATTCAAATTTTATAATGATGATTTAAAGATTGAATGCAAACGTGTCACAAAAAACGAGTTTAATTTGTGAAATCTTGTGTTTAAAACACGCATTTTATATTAGCAACAATCCAATCAGTTACACAATCAAATTTATGCTGAAATATATGCGACAAATAACTAGATGTTACATAAAAAAATTAAGAATCATGATAACTAGGAAAAGGAACACACTTATAAATTGGTATCTGCAAAACTACTCGCATAAGTTGTCAAATCACAACACAGAAACTATAAGTCTAGGTTGTGTTAAAGCACAATATACAGCACAATTTAGACATAAAAAACGCCGGACCCACAGGAAAGCGCATTTTAACTGAAGCGCCAAATATGGACATACACATTTTACTTACTCCAACTTTCCTAATAAGATCACTAACAATATTCAAGGCCATTACTCGTGACGCTGGAGATATTGTTGCTTGGAAATCATCTGAAATAGAAATTGAAAAATGTCGATTTTTTTAATAAAATGATATTTTCGTGTTTTTGTGTATGTTTTATTTTACAATTTGTGTTTTTTCAAGAATATATGTGTATTATTTAGTGTAGATGAATAATGTTATGAGTGGATGTATTTGTATAAAATGTACTAAGGTTGTCTATCGCAGCCCATAACAGTAAAAACAATCGATTGTTGGAAATAGTGGAAGGCGTCAGACGAAAGATGGTGGGTGATTTACATGCTGAAAAGTGTGCGTTTGAATTATCTGACGATTTAAGCGGGATCCAAGCGCAAACAGTCACCCTGAAATTCCTGAACGTCGTCATTTTCATGTTAAAGGAAATCTGGTGTGATTGTTTTTGTTTTAAGTTCTGGGAATCAAATTATCGGAATTTACTATTCAATTTACATTGCGTGCTGGCCAGCATATCACCACTGTATTAATCTCTTAGGCAGGAAGGAAGCAAATAAAGGATGCAAATACTTAACTCAGTTTGCATCTTGGCCAAGTTACATAAAAAGGTTCTAGTTCATTGCCTTTTTTGTCCAGATTGCTATTTTTTCCTTTACTTAAGCTGAGAAATTATAATAATAGTAGAAGTATTGGAACTAGGGTTCTTTTATGAAGTTTATTTTATATACCAGGTTACTCTAAAATGTATTTCAACTTTCCTATCATTTCTTATAGTAGTAAAAAATTTCTAAAGTAAAAATTTAAAAAATTCTCTGCTTCGTTTTTGGTATGGTTTTTTAATTACTAACAATTTTAGGTTGTCAAGGATTTTTAAACGAATTTGGAGGATAGAATAAATTCTTTTTGCGAGTCTCAAGACTTCGCAGTTATAAAAGTCTTATAAGGTATCTATTTTGGCAAAAGCTTGACGCCTATCAAGTTCAATAACGTGACTAAATATTTTTGACTAAAATAAACTGTTATAGATCAATTAGTAGTTGAGCCAACCGCCGTGTCCTATTTGCACAGATAATTTTATAAATCCAATGGCCAATAATTACATAAAAATATACTTACCCATGAGATAATGTATCTTATTTGTATAATAATATATGAAGAAAAAATTCATTCAGAAAATGTAATTTCTTGAAATTCTCCATGATAAATCCTTTCATGTTACTAGATTAATTGAATTCCAAACTGATCCAGTCAAAGTGTTGAGTTGCTTGAGGCACAAAGAGTCAATAATAATAGATTCCGATCTACGAACGCCAAAATATTGACAGATGTGAATAATAGAGCTAAATAAGTGAACGTAAAAAAAAGGTTTGACCCGAAATATTTTTGGTATATCATTTATTTGATTTTGATTTAAATTATATAATTAATAACTGAATTTACTGATGAATGATTTGCTGGTAAACATAAATGTTTTCTTCTTCACATCAGGATGTCAAATGTGTAATATAAGAACATTCACTGGATTTTTTTCAATTGATTTTCTGAATACCCGATATAGTCACTGTAGCATGTGATGTGTACAAGAATCATAACAAAACAGTGAGAGATTCGATGGACAATTAAGCATGTTTGAGGTAGAAGCACAGAACCCTATTCACCTATTACAACACTGAGGAAAGAACATGCATAGAGAAAGCAAGCACACCAACACCAAAGGGCAACAAGACTCAAAGCATAACACATCAATTGAAACAAATTATTGTATAGAAATCATTTATTCAAAGCTTATACAAGACATTATGCAGTAATAAATATAATTATTTACATATTACAGGTAGGCATACATTGCAGTAACTCATGCAAATGATTTTTTAGTTGTTTATACTTAAATCATCATTTTTAATTGCATGAGCAAATGCTATAAATTACTTTTGAGTCTTGTTACTCAAACATAAGAAACATATACTTATTGTTAAACAAGGAACATTGTTTTGTATCTGGCAAAAAGTAATTATTCTTAAAATTACTATAATACAGAACGACTACAGGATGCACCTTTTTTGACTAGCTAATGATTGAGAAAGGTCAAAATGAATATTTTTGAGCGAATAATGTCTATCAATATTAATTATGAAATTTTAATCGCCGAGAAAATGAATATAATGCTGTACAGAATTACTTTTGTATCTTGCATACATGTTTTCATATGTTCATTTCAAGATCATTGTTAGTTATATGTTTCATCATTCAGTCAAGTTAACTATGAATGCAAAATGTTCAATGTAGATACCTATTCATACCTATTTATTTTTCTGCTTGCACCCTGTTTATAGGACGGAATGATTGTCAATAACTTTTTACCAGAATACTTAGAAATCATAATGCAATGTCAAAATACAGCCAAAGAAATGATGCAAGGCACCTCCATAAAGCACTCATGCTCTTGTACTCCTAATTACATTTAGACAGTCTCTTCATCCCAAATTAATTTGATCCGCTCAAATATGTTAAATATTAATCATAGATAAATTATTAGTCATATAATTGTTAAACATTAAATTTGGAAAGAATAGAGGTATTTGCCATAAAAATTATGTAGGCTAGTTTTGGTGATTGGAATTAACATAGAATAAAGTTTCAAAGAAAAATGATCTTAGAAAAATTCACAATCATTGTTTGTTTTTCTGTTGCTGTTATGCAAGCAATAAAAGATGTACTTCTTAGAATGATAACAATGTCCTTATTGAATTGTAATAAATACTGCAGAAAGAATTGCATATTTTCTGATCAGTGCAATATTTAATTATGATTAATAATTACATCAAATTGCAATGTCACTTGGAATTTTTGTTATTGGTATCAATAATGAGGTTTGCTTTTACTCCTACCCTTATTTACCTAGTTATTGCAATAATGGAATGAAATTATTCATTATGTGAATTTATTCTATTTTAATCAATAACTTATAAAACTTCATTTCTAGCAAGTATATATTTTTTCAATATAAAAAGGTAGACCATGTTAGTAATCACAGTGCATATTTTCTTTTAATTACCTATCACCTATGTGTCAACAAAAATACTGTTTGATTCAGTTCCATTGTTAATACAGTGAATGAAACATGATGTAAAATATACAGTCCCAGGCCAATTCATCAGATACAATTGTTCAACTTGGTTCTCTGATCGGAAATTGTTCATGTTTATGAGTTAGAAAAAAATGGAGCTAAAGGGCCAATCCAAATAAAATTCTCACAGGAGACAAACATCTCTGATAGGAGCCCCATCAGGAATGTATGAGAATTCTTGGAAAGAAAGCTGGCCTGATAAGATCATGACAAAGTACATGTGTCTAATAAATTGAAAAGAACTATATGCACCTTCCACCTGTCAATAATGTATTTTTTATTGCCTATATAATTCCAAATGTGAGCAAAATTATTTTCTGGATATGCTGCAAAGAGCAGAGAATGCCCTAAAAGCCTTAGTAATTTTATTTATCTTACGTTTTACTGGTGTCGTTTGAGTTTCATTTTCTTTCAGTCGATTCGAATCCACAACTGGACTTTTATAGCCATTCAAAACTCGTTCGTTATCGGGGACATGTTCTCTATCTTTCACTAGTAATTCTTGCTTTAAATCTGCAAAGAAAATCGTTATTTACCTAGTACTTTGCCAAATGTTAAGTTTATTAAAAACGATATCTAACCAATGTCAATTCAAAGTGGATATATTTCTTTTAGTTTTTCTGGATTGAGGCATCAATAAGGATGATGGATTAAAACCCTAGTAAATGAATCTTAGCAAACAATTACCTCTTGTTTCATCAGCAAACCTTTGTAATTTCTCTTTGAGAAGTTCCTTTTCATCAATTTCTGATTCTAGCATAGCGTTTCTCTCAATAGCTGAATGGAATGCTGCTTCAATACTGGCAATACTCTCCTCAATAATACGTCTTGACCTCTCAAGATCATCATTTTTCTGTTCCAAATCCCTAATATACTGTGCCATCTGGGAATTTTCCTTTTTCAAATTTGTTATTTCAGTCTCCAGGTTACCATTTTCTTTATTGCACTGTTCCAGTTTGTTCTGAAACAGGGAGTTTTTTCGATTTAAATACACTTGATTCACATAAACAAAAATTGAAACTAATACAGTTGCTGTGTATGCTGTCTTTTTAGTGTATTTTTTGACATCATAAATCTCTATCTATAGGACATCTGCATCATATGCTATAGTTGTAGTATTTTATAATCAAACAAAATAGTTTATATAATGAGTAATTATGTACATGCTGCTTTATCTAAATTATTGATTTAAATGAAATGCTTACCTTCAGTGAATCAATTTCAAGTTGAGCTTTGTTATTTGATAACGACAGGTCTTTGATTTTCTTTTCATTTTGTTCTATGGTTGCCTCATATTCCTTCTCCAGCTGTTGAGATTCCACTATGAATTCATCAGATTCCTTTTGTATCCGTTCCACCCTGTAAGATTAACAAATTATATTGTGATTTGAGTTATCAAAACATCATTTACTCCTGTAGGTATTCCTCTGCCAAACCCTTCCAATACTGAATTTCCTCATCTTTACTGTTGAATTGGAGTCCATCTCCTTTACTCATATTGCTTGTTTCTGTGAGTTACAATTACATATGACCTAAAAAAAAGACGAAGGATCATCAACCAATTAACCCACTATTCAAATACTGACTGAAGAAACAATTCAGTAAATGATACAATTTGTGAATTTTCCAACAACTGTCAACATAAACATGACTCATTTTTTATTCCAGTGGCTAAGATTTGCGATGAATATGGTCGAGTAGTGTTTTAAAAAAATTTTATTACTGAATATACTGGAAATAATTTAGATTGGCTACTTACAATTAATTAAAAACTATTTTACGTCTTCCTTTTAAAAAATGTCACTCAACACACAAGATGGTGGCCTAATTTGTTTCACACACAAACACAACAAAACAGATTTTACAGAATGTTATTCGTGAGAAATTGACATATGACGTTAGACTCTTGGCCAGTGAGCATAAAACTAGAAGATAGTATCAAGGACTTGATATATACTCATTGAGCACCATATTCTAGGCATATTTTATGTTTTTGATTTCAAATCGTTATTAAGGTATTATATTTTCCATGTTAAAACAAGCTGTTAAACTATTCCGACATGCTTACAAATATATAATATGTAAATAGTTTCAAGAAGACTTGAATAATGAAGCATTTATGAAAAATCTTTTGCTTGAGTTGAAATTCTATCGATGATTTGGTATATATAAAACAATCTCCAACTGTATGAAATAAGCGAAAGTGTTTCTGAATTCTAATGAAAATCTGTGAAACTAAACAAATAATTTTTAAAATTCATTTGACCTCATTGGAAAACTAAATCAAAGGTTGAACAATTCAAATCAAAATCATACACAAATGCTCCTTACCGCTGCAATCAAAACCAGCGAAATTAAATATTCTTTTGTGTCAAACCTAAAAGCTTCTGAATGTTATAAAGCATGTATCGATAATGTATTCTGGAATATGAGTATACCTGTTCATACAATTTAACAAGTATTTAAGGACATTGAAGACACTTAAGTTTATGCTCTTTACTATGCATCAGACCTGCTATAGACATGCATGTTTCGTCTTTAGCCTAGACCCGTCACTATAGCCTGGCGGTCTAACTGTTGAGAGCAATTGGCTGGTACATATGTAACCCAGTCAAGGGTGTGATAGCAACATCACTACTAATTCTTAGAAATAAACTTCAAGATACTGTTGAATACCATTGAACTATGTTCCTTTGAAACGCGATTTGAAATCTTTTCTTGCATAAAATGTGGTATTCCTTTCCTTGACACGCATGAGAACAAAGCTTGGATAATGGTATGAAAAAACAATATACAAAGAAGTTACATTATGAATACTTCCGAGTTAAATATAGCCATTATGCTATATTGAGAAGCCATCAAATCCCAAATTAGATCCGCAGAGTTTTATAGCAAAATATAAAGATTAAAGAATTTATTATCCGAGGTCTTTTATTGCTTCTTCACACGAAACCCGTTTCGATAGAACAGATGCCCGTTTTACGACAACGAATGTTGAACTTCATTTGTTTACTGCAACAATTTTGTAATGTTTTCATTGCATACCGTACAGCTACTGACATCAGAATAAAAAAATTTTAAAGGCCAATATTATTTTTTTGCAATGCCTCTTTATAATTTATGTAGATAAAAATGATTTCATTATGAAGAGGACAAAGGCTGCAAAATCTCTGATTAAAATACCTATTAGTTTGATTCTTATATTGTAAGAAGGCTTCGATTTATCTCCAAGTGTCGCGCAAAGAGGCGCTGCATCTTTAGGAATTCAAAGGTCCTAACAGCTCCCTTTCTCTACTGTCAGCCCGCCGGGCTATACTGATGAGTCTAGGCTAAAGACGAAACATGCATGTCTATAGTAGGTCATATGTTTGATGGAGAGCCTACACTAACTAAAACTAATATAAGTTTTTTCCTCGAATGAGAAAATGAAATATCTAGAGATACCATACGTATCACAAAGACGCATATTAACTAAACTCGTATCAGAAAATATAGACCATTATCTAATAAGTCGAATACTGTTATTTACAAATTTGAAAACCTCTAACTTCAACGTATATTCAGATACTGCAAACATGCTATTATACCTTATATTTTAATCATTTATCAAACATCCATAGTGTTATGAATCATGTAACGTTATTATGAGGTTTCTTCAATATCCCGATGCTTCAAAGGAATACTTCTTCGAACTTCCTTTGCCTATACAATTTGTGTTTCACATCGTTAGGACTAATATGATATGATCATACGCCTTGGCAAACTGGCCAACACGGTTCTTCCATTGTTGTTTATATACCCCCTTGGTCGTCGTGTCCTCTGTGGTCTGCCCTGATTGGTACCGCTGGAACCTACCGTAGAGCGGCGTTGTTATACTGACATACAAATGGGTCGTCAGTAATGAATGACACAAATTTCCGACATGTAGACATCATAGAATATCTGAAAAACGTGCTATCTCAGGTCCCAATTCGCAGAACTTTCAGGTTTTAAGGAAATTCCATATTAAAATTTAATCCAAGGGAATCAACAGCTGTGAAATCTGATTAAAATATTAAATAAATTTCAAATAAATCAAAATTCAGTAAAATTGCATATCAAATACTGAGTCAACTTACTTGACACCATTTTTTCAAGACACTAAATAGGAAGTTCCTCATCATTCAAAATTACTATTCAGTTAAAATGCAGTAATCTGTAGTAAAAGCCGATGAAACGGAAACAGAATAAATTTGCTACCTTAACAAAAATGTTAACTACGCCTCCTTCAACCTAGCCTACCACTATATTACTAGCTGTCAAATTAAAAACTTAACTGAAGCTAAATAAATTATGATGGAATTTTTCTTATATCTGTTATTCAAGCATGAGAGTCTCTTTAAAAATATGATCTTCCGCAAAAGCATGAGACCTGGCATCACTGTAAGTCACCGCATTCGCCCGCCTGCCTGCCCTGGAACGTTGTCAAAGAGGAGAATCATTCGCCCCCTTGATCACCTCCTCGCTCCACCCCGAAAACTACAAACCTCTTTTGTCCATTGTCATACCAGTAACCTAAGGTTCATCAACATCCGTAAAGTACTATACGAGTTATGAAGGGGTCAAAGATTATATCACGTAACATCAAGAAAACACAACAGGTCGAATTCGAAATTCTTCGCGGTTACAATACATCCCTACAATTAGCATAGGAAGTAAAAATCCTGTCCCAGATGTTCCTGCGGACACTGTTTACAGAATTAAAAAAAGTGATGATTGGATGAGGTTGTCCAGCAACCACGGAGACCTGGCAAACTGCCCGTTACCGACCGAAAAGTGGCCGAACAGCTCGAGAGTTAACGGCCGCTAGTTGAACTCTTCAGTTTCCCGTCTGGTTTCGCGGAGATTTCCTGGCTCGCTGTTTCTTCTCATTGTTCAGATCATTTTTTTCCCAAACGATTTCAGCGACTGGAACCTCGCGCATCGAGTAGTGACTAGTAGCGAGATGGCCCCAATTTGAAAGGTGAGTTTGAGTGTGTTTGAAAACGTCTTTCACCAACAGTTTTTATCAAAATACAAAAAATGAAACCAAATTTTGAAATTATAATGACATTGATGTTGACTGTATTTCTGTTACTAATGTATTCTGTCATTCTATCCAGTAAAACAGTTTTATTTTCAAAAGAGAACTTACTATGAATTATTATGAAAGGCTGGAATACAGATGATACATTTGCCTTATCGATAAATCCATAGAGATTTCGTCCCATCTGAAACATAAGTTAATTGTCTTTTGACAAAAAAATATATTAGTGATATCCCAAGGCAGTAAAGCAATTGTCCCTATTTGGGATCCAAATCAAAACCTAGAAGCAATTTATGATCCATCTGTAGGTTTCTAGAGCATAGATTGGACTCTTCCTTGCAGTATATAGAATCCAACTGAATGACAGTCTACTGAGCAGTTGATTCAAATTTCACTCTGTACTCTGTCTGTCAGAAAGAGTATTTTCGACAGGCCCCTGTTTTCCATAGAGACCACATTCAAAAAACTAATCGAGAAACGTGCTATTTTGATATTACATTTGTTGTCATGTCAAAAGCTTTTGTGTAGCTTATATAATTATCATAGATCATGTTCTTCTTAACGTCAAATGATTGGACTGTTGCTTCTTCAAATAAAATAAATACTTTACTGTAATTTCATTTCTCAGTCTGGAGAAGCAAGACAGTCATATCTCCAAACATTCTCCAATATAGAAAACTTGGATCCACTTGCTTTCATTAAAGGTGTTACAAGGCATGAATATATTTTATTACATCTCATCATTTCTCTTGCTATTTTGCCAAACTATATTTTTTGTCTCTCACTCAAATCTACGTCAGTTTGTGTGAATTTATGTGAGATTTTGATAAATTAATCTCATGGAAAGCACAATTTGAAAAATAATCTTTCACATTTTGTTTCTAAAAATATGCTACGAAATGGTTCCAAAAATAGGATATTTATTTTATTGTACATTGCCATAGAACTCCAGCCAATAACGTCAATGATTTCTCGATAAATTTAGTTATTATAGGAAGATGGTATCACATGATTATAATCTATATAATTTTCCTTGGAACTCTATATTTAGGTGTATACTACAAGTTCACTAAGGATTTCAACACTACTATTAACTATCAGACCATAACCATTTTGATTTATCTTGACCTGTCCTGGCCTTTCAATATGACTACTTAAAGAACTTTATTAACGTTCTGGCTGTCTCGACATCTTTTACCAAAGTAGTCACAATTAATGTGTGGTTTAAATGCCCTTATAACCGTTAGAAGTTACGTTACAATTATTTTGTATTTTTTGTTTCATGATCAATGCGAAGCAAGACCGGATACAAAACATTTAACCGATTTACTGACATATTCAATTTTATCCACAACAATACTACCAGTACCATGATAGTGTTTTTATCTTCAATCGCCTTCTATCGTTCTCTAAAAGAGTATCTTCCAGAAGAGGCTCGTTTGGGGTGTTGAAACTTGGACCTGGTGAAGATGAGCCTGTTGCGCTTTTGTAATGTTCGTTGGCGCATCTACCATACTTTTGGATTCACTCCAGAAGCTCCAGGGAGTGCCTCGGAGCCCATTACAATATAGTGAATGAAATCTTCAAGTACTTTCTTTAATTGTACTTGAATGATTTTTGGATTTTCTATTTTTCTCGACAACTTTCTTGATTTTTTGAACCAGTCATTCTTAGCATACTCAAAAATTTCCAGGACTCGAACCTATACCATATTCATATGTGGGAAACACCGAGTAAATCTACTTGCCCCCATTTTTTCAGTTCTCTTCTCTTTCTCCATGAATTGCAGGACCTTCTGTTTTTGTCGTGTCTCTGTTATCTTTGAAATGTTGGATGATATTCTTATTGAGACTTGATACTATTCCAAGTTACGTGGTTCCGATTTTTTATCCGTTGTTTTGACAACCTTAACGTATACAACCATGCACATTTCAACAATTCTGCTGTATTGTGATACATTGGATCCACCTACAGTTCTATTTTCATGCATTATTCGGTTCCTGGCTATAATTTATGAGATATGCTAAATATCGAAAGTCGTCCTCCATTACGTGATTTTTTAGGTGACTACAAATATGCCAATGATATTTTTGAATTTAAAACGTATATTTTATGTACTCATCCATTCAACAGGAATAAAAAGTCGTAGAGTCCTTGGAAAGATCTGATACACAGGAGTTAATTTATTCTTTTTCAGTATTATCATAGTATCTAGATATTGAATTAGGAATTAGTAAAACGTGATCTCAGAAACTTATGCTGTATGCTGTTCTCTTTGATTTGTCGTATTACTCGTGGCAATCCACTAAACTAACTTTATTAACATTTCGGCTGCCGAACAGTAATCAATAGAAGCGAAGTGTTTAACTTGTCTAACATTGTTATTCAGCACAGAGAAAATGAACGCTATTATCAATTTAATCTCAAAACTAATTTTGCTAGGATAAAAATTACAAAGTCAGCTAGTATGTTTAACAATCAAGCAAAATATCTCCACTCAAGATTACATTGAACCTCAGCCTCCATTATTTTTGTTCCGTGTGTGGAATTTCCTCAGAATCATTATGTTCCTTGTAAGTCAAATAGCGAGAGAAAAACAATATCCTCATACGGAAAAAGAAGAAATTTTCTCTGTAATCAGTCACTCTTACTTTTCTAAATGGTATTTTTGTGGTGTTGGCTTTTGTGGTGATGCTACACGTCTTTAGTTACCAAGTGTCCATAGTGCTGATTGCAACTTGAATGTTTGGTGTTGAAAGTTTTCCGGTAAGTACGTTTTTTTAACTTAGGGAAAGCTTTAGTAGCCCTTCGCAGGGAAAACAGCTTGTTAGAGATATAGTCTAACCTTAGCAACAAACCAAATCGCATCTTTTCACCTCTCGACTTTTTAAATCCTATTCCGAAAACAAACCAGTGAATAGGTACACAACCAATCATACTGAGTATATTGTATGTATACCTTTCGAATTATTCTGAAACGTTTAGCCTTGAAAAGCAAAGCTCGCGTTCAGGCTATTACGATGAATTACAACTTCAAAATGTTGCATTATTCACATGACGAAAGTGTGGCTTTTTAACATTTTTTAACCTACATTCAACAGCTCACTTGCATGACAAATGGTCCGTATCTTGGTCGAAGTCTAAATATATCTGCCACTTTTCTTTGGATCTCTAAAAATATCTGGAATGTCCCACGGGGTGGTTTATTTTCAGACGAGATTATTCGAAAATAAAATGCAGTGATACTCGTATGACGACGTAAAATATCTACATTTTCAATGTATACAGATGTATGAGGATTCATGGATATTCAATATTAATAGATTAAAGTTAGATACCTGGACTGCCTTGAAGGTGTTAGGACCTTTGGCTTTGTAAGATGTCAATGGATGACACCTGTAGATGAGTTGATGTTGCTATCACACCCTTGACTGAGTTACGTATGTACCACCCGATGGCTCTTTACAGCTAGACCGCCAGGCTATACTAACGAGTCTAGGCTAAAAACGAAACATGCATGTCTATAGCAGGTTTCATGCATAGTGAAGATGTGAACCATATATTACCTAAACATCTAGATTTGAAGTAAGTTTTGAAAATATTCTGTCATGGCATTTTTTGAAATCTTCAGGTGTTATTAATTTATAATTATAATTTATTTAAATCAGATCCAAATTCTTATTTCAAAACTGATAGCTTTGCATGGGAAATACAGTATGAACTTGATTGACATCATGTTTTGTCCAAGTACTTCAGAAGTTGTAGGTGAATGACATCTTCCATAACCTTGATGATGATATAAAGGAAAATCAGTTCTGTTACTGGGCATGTTTTTGCCCTCTTTAGGGATCTTCAATCAAGTAGGAAAGACGCTTCGCTCTTGTAGATTTTAACAAGCTCATACTCATATTAAGGAGCAAAGAAACCAAAATATTTAAAAAACCAGGGTTCAGTCACCTGTTGATAATACGGCTGGTTTCCATCAACAATTCATCCAGACTAATCTATCTCCCCAGTGTAAATAAACTTCAACGCATCACTTGGTGCCATATGGGGATTACACAAGATAAAAATACAAGTGCATCCAGTAGGTCGGATATTTTCATTGAGCGATATACGAGTATTTATGTAACATCGTATCAGGCCCTATCTTCCACATTTATCTAGTAAATTATGTTTAATCGAAAAAAATCGAGATATCGTATTTTCTTGATGTTTCATGACATACATCACGAAAAGCATGTCATTCATTTTCATCGCTCCGTCTGTTTGTTGACCTCTTTAGAACTCTGAAGGTACATTCGGATTTTCGTGAAACATTTATTTTTTAGATTACTTCTATACCAAGGTCAAGGCATTTTTGTGAAATCAGTCAAGTGGCGTCGGAATTATTGTCAATAAATTGAAGTTTAAAAAACTAAAAAGAATTATTTTTTACATTTTATTTTAATTAGTTAATTACAAAATATATATGAAATAGACTTTCGTAGTTATAAAAGGCTATTCTTGGTTTTTGAGTCGATCTACTACGGAAGCGTTTTTTGTTCGATTTTTAAGCTATCATTTATTCATTGATGAATTTATCCTTGTACTTGGATATTTGGAGGTGCTGGAATTAGACTTGCTCTTCAATGGATTTCAATTAACCGGTCTGAAGGGTATTCTCTCTATCTACGGGGCCTCCAATGAGTGTCGTATTGTTATATTTTAAAGATACTGTCTCTATGGATACAGATAAACTAATAAAAGTATGTTGAGTGAAATATTAAATGTCATTTGTATGATCAACTTTTAAACGTATTGCTCCAAGAACTGGTAAAAAAATTAATTATAATGTTATCAGTCCTAAATGTATTGCGTTAGAAAAATAAATAATGGGACTAACTTAAAAAAACAGAAGATAAAGAAGAAACGCTCGAACATCTTTTTTGGACGTTTCTGGTAGAGGGGGAGGGGCAGATATTTATATTTTTGAACTATTTCTATAGGGATAAACATTGGGATTGACATTCTAAAATACGATCCAAATTCTTATTCCTAAACTGAGATCAATGAATGGGAAATACAGCATCAAAATCGATGAGGTCGTTACTGAGATGACTGTAACAAAATTTCAAACAGACAGACACGCCGACAAACAGACAGATCAACTGAAATGACACGCATTACCTATCTTAAAACAAAGAAAGCGTATTATTTCAAAATACTTTTTTCTCATTACCTTTTCTCTGCTTGGTGTTGCTCTGGAAAACATGACGAATCTAACCTCACGATTTGAAACTGTCAATTCCCGTTAAGCTAAGATAACTGATTGATGAGATAAGGCTCTGGACCGGACTAAGCACTTGATTAGCGGATCATCCTGATGATAATTTTGAGTCATCACATCTTCAAGAATGGCGAGTGAGGTCTCTGAACTTGAGACGCGAGATTAATCCTAAAATTGGTTCAAGCCTTTATCAGGCATTCGAAGAATGTCGTATCTGATTTAAAATTCCAATGGTCCTGATGGTGTTGCAAACCAGGTAGTCACCCCGATTTGTATCGTTAGTACGCCTGGCCAAGCAGAATTTCTCCTTGAACAGATTAGTGCGGTGAAGCTAGAACCAGATGGTGCTGCTGCTAGATGGAGTCAAATTAGAAGGTGTTGGGATATTCAGAAATATAGGGACAGTAGTTGATTCTAGCGCGAATTTGATAGATAACTCATGTTTTGCTATAGACAGACAAGCAGTCCACCACAGACACCGATGTACTATAGCCCACGCAGTTCGGCCTAGACGTCGAATGAGAATGTCAAAATATAGGCGTTCGGCATTGTATGAATTAAGTGAATTGAATCTTTGAAAAATTCATAATGCACTGAATACGTATGTACTATGTGCATATATATGAGTCAGAAGTATAGTGAAATATAATGACAATATACAATCATGATAATAAATCCCACCTCAAAAAATGTTGAGCCGTCCTCCGCCCCTAACCCTCTATTCTCTTAATTTTGAACTTTACATTTGTCTTTAAATGGGGACTTCAAAGACGTTCAAAAACGAAATTGAGCATTTTTATATTATACGTTTTTTCAGGATAATTTCGCCACCACTGAACCGATTTACAAAAGCTACAAAGCTTTTTATCATTGCCATACTAGTAAATTCCTGTCAAATATTTATGAAAATCCGAATCGTACTTTCAGAGGTATAAAGAAGAGTCAAGGATTACTGAACAAACAGACAGTCAGACAGACAGACGTTCACCTTTGCATTTTGATGGTTATGATTTTCTAGCAGTTTGTCTAATCTTATTGCAAATGCAGTAATCATAAAACTATATTTCCCTAACACATAAGAAATAATAAATCAAAAAAATATATCTGCAAAGATGGAATGCTTACTATGTTGGTAAACATTTTATATGCAGCTCCATACTAATATCATTTGCCTATCTCACATGTATTCTAGATAGCAATTGTTAACAATCAATTTTGTAGTTTAATGATGCTATTAAATATGGCGAGACGCCTAATCAGGAAATTATTTTACTCAAACTTCTCGATCTTTCCCCGACCTTGTGAGGCTAGGAAAGAGTTTACTGGCCAACGTCGCTAGCGGCTGCATTTGATGGCACTGTCTATCGCTCATAAACCGGCTGGTCGGACTGGTCGCAGACGCTTACTTTAGAAATTTCAACAACAAAGAACTAATGAAAATACACTAACTTGTTTCAGTTAAACTTGGAATATAAAGTTGTAAGATTTATATGTTGACCAGACTATGTGCAGTGAGATGACGGTTGATTTCCGATATTTATCATCATCATCATCGGAAAGAATGAGTCACACAGTGCGTATTAGTAATATGGAATTCCATTCGAGAGGTGTATTACGAAAGGAAACTAGAGACTGCCTGACCCACGTATACGAGTGTGAAAGGTGTGATTTCAAAATTAATCGGTAGTAAATGCAACTAAAGATGTTTATTCTCCTCATAATTGATTAATCTGTTCGGTCGTGCGTAGCCACGTTCTCGTAATATCATCAATTTCATAGTGGAGGTAGGCGGGGAAAGTATTATGATCATGAACGAAAATTTTCGGCTGTTTCATGACATATACATTATAAAAGATCATGCACCTCATTTCCGTCGTCTGTAGTGGCTGATCTAAGGGGGGCTAATAGGGTTGTAGCTTCGGTTCCCCACAAATGAAAAACGCGGTTACCAACTAACGAAGAAACTTACATTATATTCCAGTGTATATTCTTATACATATTTATAGCCTTATTGATAGTCAGCCAAGGCTTCCTTAAGGCATTCCTAAGGATAACTTAGTTTTCTTATAGCATGCTCAACCAAACCTAGTCAGAATGAACTGAGGAGTTAGTATTTTCGTTAGGCTAAAAGCCCTCTTGGTGGGCCTTTCTTTAAGTCGGGGGAAAGCTTTTATAGCCCTCTCAGACGAAAAAGCGCGACAGAGTTGTTCTATCAGCCTTTTCTGCCCAAAGTGAGACTCTTGTGAATGTGGCTAACTCACTTAAACTCTTCGGTCTTTCGCTTTGTATCCCACCATACTAGTGCTATATGCATTTCGTTGTAGTTGGCAGCGTCGTGTGACAATTCATACCAAAAGATATTTGTCCCCTTTCGTAACTCCCTAAGTGCATATCGTTACTGTTTATTGTACAAACCTTGGGTTACGAAAGTCTTTGGAGGGTTTCCTTATCTGTTTCTCTCGCTAGGTACGTTAATTTTCATTATAGGCCTCAAGATTGGCTGGATGCCACTCTATTTGCCTTATCTTATAAACTTGGTAAAGTTGTCAGCAGTGAGCCTTTGCCTCAAAGTCGGTTCCAGTCTCTCTGGTCGTACACTTATCTGCTACACTGCAGTAGAAGACTTGGAGTATCCTTCTCGTCAAAACAATATACGGTTCCAAAACCGATCCCTACTGATGGGCCCACCTGGAGCTCTTCTGAACATGCTGGGTACGGTCTTCAAAAATAAGAGAGGCATTATCGTTTGCATCTGAAACCCATACCCCAAGTTAAAGTGCGTGATGGTATGCTGGGTGAGGTTTTTTCGAAAATAAACAAATGAATATGCATCAGATTAAAGTCTTGCGTGCCATTCGCAAGCTGGAATCTACACTTTTAACTATTAATGAGAGTCACTGCTATTGTTAATAGATATTCACTGAATGCATTAGATACACGCATGATTCTTTCAGAAAGCACTTGCTGAAAAAATTGAAAACCAATCACGTGAGGATAGAAAGGATATTGCAGTCTTGGATCCGATTTTTACTCAGTTGAATACATTATTGAACAACAGGGGGCAGATAAAGGTTCAATACATGCATATTTTATTACTTGTTTTTCTTGTTTACTTTCAAAATCATACGAATGGCGAGAAACCTATTAAGCCCATTTTCTCTTTTAGTATGTCTACGATAATGATGTCCTTCAAGGTAATATCACAAAGCTGCGTATTTTAAGATTTGATGGAGTTATGTTTAGAAATTTCGTTTACTTACGAAGATATTTGTAAAATTTATTTATTTCAATCTGCAGCTGTTCCAGAGCTTCTAAATGAGGTTCACAAGTGCATTGTTACCTTTTCCTCACCATATCAAGGCATATTCATATATTCATCTGATGTTTCTTTTTTCATGTCAAATTGGATTATATATACACAAATAGTATAAGCAATAACGCATGATAGTTTACTACAACAATAACAACAAAATGTCATTATATTAATCAAAGAAAGTATTATTTTATTGAATAGCTCTTCTTGTTCCTGCACTTACTGATACTTTCAACTAACCCAAAGGGAGCAAATTAAAGGTAAGTGATATATTTCAGCTTGTTATGTATTTTTAACAAATTGAGTTAGTAACAGGATGCGAAAGAAATTCCATTGCCTAATTGATTTGATTTCTTATGCCCAGCAGTGGTAAACGTAAATGTTCGATATGTCGTCCATTTTGTTGCAGTACAATCACCAACTGTTTCTACAAATTGTAAACAGCACCATTCCGCATTTCTGGCTGAATATTATAGTAATTGGTTCTCACATAATGTTTCGATTTCTTCAGCACAAGAATAAGTAACAATTCCAGCATCGTCGGTCATGTTCTAAATGGAAAAAATCCAAATAATCTTCAGATGTAGTTTAATGATGGTCAAAGTTACACTTGTACCAAAAGTACAATATAGAAATAAGCACAAAATGAGTGGCTGATAGCGGCAAAGTGTGAACTGTTGCAAAGAGTTTAGATTTGTTAGTGACGATATGTGAATGTCGATATGTGAGTGTCAATATGTGAGTGTCAATATGTGAGTGTCAATATGTGAGTGTCCCCGATAATGGAGATTCGGTAGTATTTATATTAATTGAAATTAATTGGGGTTACAAAAATAAGTGATAAAGGTCTGCGTCATTTCACGCTCAGATACCCATTTGAGAAATATAATATAAATAAAATAGACAAAGGTTAGAAATGTACGCAACGTTCGGAGAATTGATAATTTGGAAAAATACGTAATGTCACATAACTTGAATAGTAACGTGAAAGACTAACAATGGGGTTCTAACAATAAGAAGAGGATAGAGTTAATTAAGATCATTTGATCTTGGAGTACTTGAAGTTATGAAATGGCTGCTTATAATACGATGAAAACAGCAGTTTACAATAATGCTTTATTTAAATCGGCGGTACATAAACTTAGGAAGGTGCATAACAATGATGTTTTCAATTCCTCAGGCGTGATGCACACAGTTTCATGAAACTTGGAAGTAAGGCTCACTACAACCGATATATAAGATTAACACAGGGCTGTACACACTGCGTTTCATGAAGCTCGAAAAAACGGATTCGACATCAGAAAAAGATCCATAAATTTAAAACAATGACTTTGTAGAATAAAGATGGAAAGGCGTCTCCAGAATATTTTGTGTATTTATCCTGACCAGCATCATTTTTCTCGCTTCTGTGAATATTAACCAGTTCAAAACTTACATCAATAAAACGCCTCTGATATCTTTAGAGCAGTTATCGTACAATGGCATTTAGTATGACAAATTATTAGCTTAAATAATTTACAAAACATGTTCAAACGTAAACTGATTACCATAAAATGATACTAATTGATTCAAATTACATTTTCCGATGCGTCAACAAACATTTACTCATGTTTATGACGCATGCCTGTGAATGGACTCCAAGAACAAAACACTAAATTTAAACAACCAAATATTATTGAACTTGTACAGCGTATGCCTCGGTAGGTATTACTAATAAAACGATATAATTTACGTGCAAGTTATTCGCATATATCAACGTACTTTGTTATAGCTCCGTTTTGTTCAGCCAAATACCTGATTAGAAAACATACATTTAATCGTTATCTGCAGTAGCCCATCAAAATATATCACATTTACTACCGACTAAGAGCTTAAATAAAAAGCTCACTGTAGAGTTTCTCTTGACAGACAGCTTGGATAAACATGTACAGAATAAAGATTACAAAAAACGAATAGACCTTCAGGTTTAAAAGACTCCAATACCAATTTTTATGACGTATTCAATATTATATACAGATTGAAAACTGATTCAATAGTTCTTGACGAGATTTCGGCCTTATTAAACGTTTATTTTAGTTTTGATATTTCTTTAAAATTGGTCTCTTAATAAGAGCTGATGTCTGGGAAACTAAGAGTTGTAGGTTCAATTCGATCGGTACAGGATATCTTTTCTGATTGTCTAATGTATAATTGAATTCATTAATTGTTCATATTGTTGAGGTAAACGCAGATAAGGAACACCAAAGTGCATCTCCATACAAAGGAATTAAATTGATCGATACTATTGACAATGTTTCTGCAAAAGACCCACCTTGTATTACCAGGGTAGCAGAAGCAACCAAAAAAAATAACAGCCTCTAATCGTAACGGATAACACTCAAATTTTAACAAAATTAGGACACATGCTTATATATAATCTTTGCTACTTGAATTTGGTGAAAAAATTCGCCCTTGCGCAACACCCTGTACAGAACCAGTTTAGTCTCCCCAGTAAACATACGTCGATAGAACCATACATTTGGAATCCTATCTACTGGTAGTTTATTGATAATATCCACATATCTATCACCGATTCTTTATACTGTTTACCGACATACAGATAAGAAACACCTACATGACCCTCCGAAAAAAAATCAGCCGATACGATTGATACTGTTCCCACAAAGGACCTCCCCACTGCGTGGATGATATCATCTGAATTCCAGTCTGGTAACCGCCTCGGCAACCTCGAACCCCGAGACCACAGCTCACAGAACGACCGTACGCAGTGCAAGTGTTCTCGCGGTTTCGATCCACTCGCGTTCTTGCCGGTACCGCGCTCACAATGACAACCGCGATGGTGGTCAACAAAGAAGGGCGCAGACCCCAGTACAAAGACTACAACACGTTCCTTGAACGTTACAAGAACGGCAAGAAAGACGACCAATGCAGTGACAGTGGTGTTAGTTTGACCAACTCCTCTAACAATTCTTCCTCTTCCATCAACTCTGACCTGGCCGACGGCCCCAAGAAGGGGTTCAAGGACTACCTGGACGACTACAACAACAAGAGATACAGTCCTGTGCAACCAGGGATCGTAAAGGGCAAGGAGAGCAAGACGGTGAAGACCGAGGTATACATCGAAATAAACAACGATGCAACGAACAATGTGAATCAGATAACCAAGGTGTTCCAAGTACAACCGCAAAACAACAATGCGGTGAGTAAAACGGCGAAGATTTTTGAAAAAGATGCGCCTAAGAAGACAGGTAGCAAGGCCAACTTGTTCAACGGTTGTGGGGAACAAAAGAAGATCGAAGCGATATCCAAACAGTTCGAAGAAAAACAAACGGTTGCCAAGCAACCGCTGAAGAAGAAGACGAGCATCAGTGAAATGACGAAGGTGTTCGAAGAACAGACGGAGGATCAGCACAAGGTTGAGGTGAGGAAAAAGGTGTTCACAGAAGTGGCGCAGGTTTTCAAACAGAAAGAGGAAAGCACGCGGCAAAAGAATGCAGGCGTTACATCACCTAAACCACAGTTTTTGCGCACCAATAAACCAATATTGTCTCAAGTTGCTCCTTCTGCTAAAACTTCAATGACACATGAAAAAAGTGTGAAATCTGTCGTCATAAACGGTGGAGATGTAACTTCTTCCAGACCCCAAGCAGTAAATGGGGTCAACATACAAATTCAGGACGAACGAAATGTGATCTCCCCCAAGCCCATATTCATGAACAACACCAAACCACAAATAATGATCAACATACCAGCATCAGAAGCACAAGAACAAAGAACAGACAGCCTAATCACTCCTAAACCATTGATCATAAACAACTTGCCGCCGCCGCCTCCTCCTCCCCTACCGCAAAGCAGCCCTCCTCTATCTCCGCCTGTGATCAGTGTGACGCCGCCTTCAACTTGTTCATCCCCCGCACCCCTGGATCCGCCAAATTGCCCCCCACCTCCTCCACCAATGCCTGTCAATTTCACGTCAAGACCGTCGCTTCCATCTCAACCGAAAGTAAGTGTCCAGCCGCAGGCCAACAAGTTCAGTACCCTGCCAAAGATGCAAAATGGTGATACGATTGATGGGAGAAAGTTGGACAAGAATGATCCTCGGTTGAAGAAGAGGGCATACGGAACATTGAGGGAGATGTATGGGTCGTACCACGACAAGGCGAACGACTACTTGGCTACCCTGCCCAAAAATAGGGTTAGGAGGAACAATGGATTGGATAGCATTATCCATAGCATAGCGTGAGTATTGATAATTCTGATATTTTACTTTTTGTTGGTAACGAGAGCCCGGCAATAAATATTTTACGATACATATGTCTTGAATTTTACCTCTGAAACTTATCCTGAGGTTGAGTCTCTGGTTTATAATTTTTTATACTGGCCGATGATTGAAAACACTAACGTTTCTGTTGCCTAGGCAGCGGCAAACCGCGTCACTCATTCACGTCTGCCTGTCTGTTTGTCGGGTAATCCTCAATACAGGCTTTGTAGTTTTTGGAAATTGTTTCAGTGGGCGACAGAAAAAATATAAACAAAGCCGATTTTTTTTTAATTTTAAATTTTTGTGGAGTGCCTCTATTTTAATACATTTACGGGCATTTTTTGTTCATTAATTGCGCTTATGTTTCATAATATGACATCAATGTAGAACGTTGCTTTTTTGCAACGTATTTGTTGGCATTCCAAATAATTTTTGATGAAGTGGCTATTCTGGTATCTTATATATATAAATGATAAAGTTATTCTATTCATGCAGTTATCGTTGAAATTAAGAATGCATATATTAATGCAGAATATTTTAACTGAAGGTTACACAACGAGGTCCGCTGAATGCTCAACAGACTCACTTTATAAGGTCATTAACACGAAGATGGTTAATGTAGTCATTGGTCCAAATTATAGTTTGCAGAAAGATGTGCAAATGTGTGTTCTACAGAACATATAAAAAGTAAAACATGTAATTCATTGGGGGATATGCAATTAATTTTGCGAACAAAGGTGAACATAATGAGTCAATGGCGAATAATCTTTTAGCTACAGCAACAAAGGATGACCAAAAATCTTATTCTATGTTGCTATTTAAAAAAGCGTTAAACCGTTGGGTTCAATAATTTTCAATGATAAAATATATTAAAATATTATTTTGGTTCTGATCGAATGAAAGTACAGTTTAAAAAGAATAAGAGGACATTCTTTCGATTTCATATGTCATAATAAAAAAAACACAAACTTACATCAAAACATCCCAGAATTAGCTTTTTTATTGCTTTTCTAGTTTGATATCGTTTGAGGCGTACTTCAAAGGGGTATAAAATTTCCAAAAATATGAACTTCATAACACATTTATAAAATTCTTGATCATTTAAGGGCGCAATCAAAAAAACATTCTCACATGATGATAATTTGAAAAAGCGTGGGAAGTACCGAGTCAATCTACTTGACATGCTTTTTTTTGTAACGCTTCAAAGCTGACATGTTTTTAGTTTTGTCATGCCCCATTTCTCGACATACGCTTAAGCGTGTTGCAAAATAACGACACGATTATAATATTAAATGGTATTTATTGAAACGTGGAGAACAGTCATGGTTGGTCGATGGGATTTATGCCGGTTTTCACTACGTTCTTGAATGAGTTTCGTGGATTGCAACCGCTGGCGGATTTTTATTTACATCGAAATGAGTTTCAAATGGACTGATATGCATAAAAATGTGGATACAAGCTCAAACTTTCGAGCTTGTAGTCTTTCCATGAGGAAGTACCCGCTCCAGGTGGGAGTTACTGCTCCGGGTGGTGTGTTCTCCAGGTCATGTGCATTTGGGAGTTAGAGAAACTCAGAGAGATAATGCCGTAAGCGACAACGTACCTTAATAAGGATCTAGCTAAAGCGTCAGCAGGGAATGCTGGAGACACGGGTTCGAGTTCCGTCTGAACATCTTCTGGATTTTTTACTTAAAAAGGGTCATTAATATCTCTTCTCGTTTTTGCTATTCTTGTTTTTTAAAAGGAGTCAAAAGTTCTGAGTTCCAGTAAGGTACGTTTCATTTCCTCTTCAGGTATTCCAAGGGGCCCAAAGTCAAGCCATCCCCCACCAAACCACTTCTACCCCGCTAACAAGCTTAATATATAATATATAAGCTTGTAGCAACCCAGAGTCGCTACTTCTTATCATACAATTATATGCAAATCACTGATTGTATTTCAATGTAGCTAGATTTTTCTTTTAATCAATATTGCTATAAATTAGCCTACATGTATTTAGAGTTGCAACAAAATATTGTCACAGTATCTCATGCACAAGTGCAAATACAATACAGTGATAAACCTACACAAAATTCAGAGTATAGAAAATTCAAATATCTTATTGAGGCATATTAATTTGTTAAAAATTCCAGTCATTTTTATTTCAAAATGTATGTATTGGTACGACTTTCTGTTTCCTTCAAAGAATCATGAAATTTTTTTATTCCTTGGTTAAAAAATCCCAGCATATTAACGAGTCAAAAACAGTGAAAGTTCAAAAGAATGTTGCATAGCTGAATTAAGGTGTGTCCACAAAATATTCAGAATTGCGTGACTTTTCTGCATTAACAATAACGCACTTATATTAGTACTAGTGAACAGCATGCTAGATGTAGTTTCAGATACCAAACAACAAGGTCAAAATGTAGTAGCAATAAGTATTATTTTAACAGCCGTTATGATGGTGTAAATGTTTTCATTGCAGTAAAACTTTTATTTTTCCGGTAGACAATTAATGTGAGAGTGCTATTTATACACATATTAACACATAAATGCGTATGATTTAATATCTGTTTTTTCTATTAAATCGTCGTTAGTAATGTTGTGTCGTCGTCGAGTGACCACGTAAGATCCATATGGGGTAAAAAAACAAATATAACAGAGTGAAACAATTGCTTGTAAAGTACCTGGATAAAAATATCATCAATAATCTCCATGGTAAATGTGTGTTCTACCGAGCTGTCACATTCTTATAATAATACACCAAGAGTTATCAGTACACCAGACACTAAAAGAGCCCAACTGGCTCATCCGCACCAGGTCTAGCTCTAAATACCTCGAAAGAGTCTCTTCCAAAAGTCACTTTGGATGACCTCAGCGTTGTGGAATGGGTTGCCGGGGAGTTTATTCTTTGTTAGTTAAAATTTGCAGCTTTTCAAGACCAACGTGTACCTAGAAGCTTTATTATCGCAAATAATATTTTAGCCTCTGTGAGAGGGTATAAAAAATAATAATAATACACACACCCAACCACGCACGCACAGTCACAATAAAAAAAGTCAGACTCGTGGTCACAGGAACCATCCCACACTGATGTCATGAATCACTGGAACATAAATAAAAGATGGTCATACACCTGGCTGCAGAATTCTCAAAAACAGAGGGCTTCACGCTTGCTATCCAGGACCAAATAATTGCGAACTACAAGAAGTATATAACAAAGGACCCATCCATAATAGATGACCACTGCAGAACCTATGACCAAGGAAAGGAAACAATAGAACGTATTACTTTTCTTCCAATGTCAGTTTCAAATCTATGAATGTTTTATATGCGAGTTCTGGAGCCGCTATAGTAATTGAAGAAATCTGGCCAGCACAGCGCTACTAAAACCGCCACATTTACTGATGTAAATTCTCGTGAAACCTGAATCTAAATGAATAATGAGATTTGCAGTTTGCTATGAACACATAAGTACTTTAGCAATAATCTGCTTCTACAATGAATCATCATTATGTCAATGTGTAGATCTGCAGCATGCTGTTATATCCATGAAATTATTAGGAAGGCTGAAACAAAATTTATCTTGGATGTAGTGCACTGGACAAAATAATAATACTTATATTTCATCTATTTTTTTATATATCCCGTATCTTGGTACATAAGGAATCAATTATTACACACAGAATTTTCAAGTATTTCATGCGACATCAAGAATTTCTATGATAATTATTTCCATTGCAATTAGTTTTTTTCATATTCTGCACATTATAATTTCATCAACTACTGCCCCGGATTGAATGAAATTTGGTAGCGATGTCATCAGATAGTTTATCAAATTTTGAAATTTGATATTTTTTGTATCATTCATATTCATGACTGTAATATACTGTATGTTATAAATTTGACGCTCGCCATTAGGTTTTCGAAATTAGCAAGATATGAAACGTCAATTGAATTTGGAAAATTTTGCGGTTAAATTATTACTAAGTTATTTATTTACTAACTTTAGACTACAATACTGTGTGTACTTAACAGTTTCAATGCGAATAAATCAGAAAGAACAAAATGATTCATTTTGTACGTTTCATTTACTTTATTTACTGACAATTTTTAAACAAGATAAAATAGGAAAAAAACGGAATATCGTGAACTGCTTCCGACTTTATGGAAAAGTGAATAAAAATACAAAGAGAATGTATCTGCAGATCTTATCTAGCTTGTATCCTAAGCTAGTGAAAAAATTCGAGAGCAAAACCTTAATTAAAGTTGCCCAAAAATATTTCAAAATGATTTAAAATTATTTTATTTGAGACTCCTCAACGAAATGATGTGAGTAGAATTTAAATCACCGCGTATAGATAGATACAACATTATATCTCAAATAAAATCCATTTTTTACTTGACTATGTTTTCAAATAGAGATTTGCGGAACCACCACCATCAAGGTAATAAATTAAATACGTACTTCTCGACGCGATGTAGGTTGATTGATAGGTTGACAAAAAAATCAAAAGGATATCTTTCAGTTTTACTTCTTCTAGTAGGTACTGTATTCCTTATATGCCTGACATACTGTTCTTTAATTTAAACCGTTAATCATTTCTGTTGATAATTACCATACCACTTAAGATGCTATTCTGTAATCGGAGCACGTATACATCTAGTGATTATTATGTCTGGTAAATGCGGTAGGCGACCCACTTTTTTATCAGTTCATTGAACATATTGGCGCCAAACAATAGGTAAAGATAATCTGATATTAGACTATAACAAAACATTCGCTGAAGTAAGGCAATTTTTCCTAATAAAAACAAAACGTACGTATATTGAATTAGTAATGCGTTAAAAGATTATATTTCATTAATATGGGCTAAAACAACATTGTTTAATCAATCAAATCTCATTTCATTGAACTTATTAATATTTATTATTATATTGCAATTACTTGTGAATCAATTTCTGTGTCAAGAAAATTTAGCCAAAAGGGTGCTAGGGGATGCTCAGCGCCCCTGAAAATATTTGTTCCCCCATACAAAAATAAACCAGAAAAAATCTCATTACTTACATAGATAGGAAAAAGTGTTCATTTTAGAAAAATATGTATTTTTGTTATAGTGTCTGTGAAACAGATGTGTGGATAAACTCGATGCATTCCAAAGGTAAACGACGTCAAAACAGTAAAAAAGATATAATTAATGAGTGAATGGGGGCTAAGCTCCTTGGCAAAATAGGTCTAGGTACGTGCTTGAATTAAGTACTCAGATATAGATTCCCCTTGAGCTTATCACCAGAATACTGATGAAAAAATTCTGAATTGAATTGTTTATGGAAAATGAAGTTTGCAATTTCACTTGTTTTTAATTCTTTTTGCACATGAGCAGCAAAAACGAAGATAGAGCGATATCGGCACATCGTAAATAGTGTTTACGAAGAACAAAGGATGCTGTAAATCAGTTCACCCTTGTTGATAGATGTCGTAAGGGCCATCTATCGCTGATTCAAGACAGTCCAAGTGTTAGGACTTTTGACATCGTAAGTTGCCGATGGCCGGCGCCATAGTGCGCGATGCTTGGAAATGAGTATTTATGTTGCTATCACACCCTTGACTGGGTTACGTATATACCAAGCGATTGCTCTCTACAGTTAGACCGCCAGGCTATACTGATGTGTCTAGGCTAAAGACGAAACATGCCTATCCACAGCAGATCTGATACATAGTAAAGAGCATACACTTAATTTTTGTATTGTTTCTTCCTATGGACTTTGCAAGAGGTTATCTATAATAAAAAATCTACAGTCATTATTAAGAATAGTCATCAAATGGTTTGTGAGATGGTCAGAATTTGTGAGTACGGGTAATATTGTGAAGGTCCTGGTTGTTTAATATACGCGATGTTATGTGGGGGTGTGGGTAGCTTAAAACCTAACTACGTATATCCATGTAAGAAAAGTGGACTAGAAACTTCATGTGATAAATTGAAAAGGTGATATGGCATGTACGCCTATGAGCAGAATTGTTCCTGACACGGGAGGAATGCCCGAATCTCTTCACTTTTCACTTTTACTTATACGCATATCAATCGTACGAACAATGGAAGTATAACTGTATAAGCTAACTCCGTTATGCAATGCATGCCGTTGAAGAATTGACTGTAATAAGTATCCCAAATTGGCTGAATCACTGTTGAGATGAAATCATTTAGGTATTTCAAACGTATGCGCAACGTTTTGCGGCTGGGATCATTAGCTAGTTCAGCATTCTATGTCTGAATTCGAAAATGAATAGTAATAGAGTGCATCATAGACCAGGCAGTCTTTGTTTTGGGGTGGATGTTTGTTATATGATCGAAAATTTTTGCTCCAATGATTCCAAAATATATTACCAGAAATCATACATTCACTATATGCGGGTTAAAATTTTGATTAAACATATTATTGTATCAAAATCTTAGTATTCTTTCCTTTCAGTTGATATATCTAAAAGACTTATAAGTGAAAAATTGCAAAGAAAACTTTTTCCATAACTTAATTTTACACAAATCTAGTTGGTTTTGAATAAAAAAATACCAAAATGTATAAAAACTATTTAAAATGATAATTGGTACATCTGGGCAAAATACGTTTTTGATAAAGAAATCATCGCACCAAATTCCATAAAAATCGGTTGAATAGATTATGCGCAGTAATTTTGGAATCTGGATCTATAAAAAACATTGATACTACGCTACTCATTGGAAAGAGCTAATAAATTAAATTGATTAATATGAAATTTTGAAGCTAGTAAGGTCTAATTTTTTGTGCGAATGGCACTTGAACTCATGCTGCCAGCATTCCGTGCCGCGGTGTCGTCCGTTAATTACGTGACGTTTTAAGCCTATTTTTTCACCACCCCTTCACCCCCCGGTGATGACTGGTGAGGGTTTAAGCTACACCACCCCCATTATCTAATATCACGTATAAAAAATATATTTCATTCATTTTTCATAAAATTAGGATAAATCAAGTGCACTAAAGTATAATCAGCCATAAGCATACATACCAAATCGTCTTTTTGAGGTTCAAGGAATTTCAACAAAATGAAGTGATTACTTAACTGGAATCACTCAACGGGAGTGAATGAATTCTATAGGATCATCCATTAATCATGTGAAGTTTTTAGTCCACTTTCTGACGCAACATAACCCGGCCCCCTCCCCTAAAAATAAGAGTTTTATTTGGGAAACTGTGTGTTTATTACACAACTTTTTATCTGCATGATGGAAGAGTTTCACCAAGTAAGAGCATCTACAATCTACGTGAATGAAAAACGTCCATCTATTAGTATAATAATCAAGATGATCGGGTTTCGGGAGTGGGAGGACGCTTCGTCACCCACAGCCCCCCTTGACACGCCACTGGGGATAGTTTTCTGTCCGTTCAGAACAAAACTATTAACTACGTCGTGAAAGCAAGCGCGCCACTAGCTCTTCAATCTGGCTAGCAAACGAGTTCAAATAGTGACCTTTAAGTTGTTTATGGTCTTCTCACCAAATCGAAGATATTTGTTATTATTCTTATTGTTGCTTTACTTTCTACCTCGCCTGTTGTTCGTGAACGATGTTTGCATCTAAATGTGGGCATTTTTCTCTCGTTGAGGAGGAATGCAGGCCGCGATATATAGCGAAACGTGGGATTGTGGTACTCGAAGTTGTACCGGATCGACTCAATGTAGAATATCGGTAAAATATTGTCATTGTTGTAAATTATGTATTACTTTTATGTTAGTGAAGCAACGTTCAATATTTTTTCTTTATAAAAAGTTGTACTATGTCAAAATTATTATACATGAAAAAGAAAGTATTTTTTGGCATCCGAGCCTGAGTTGGCGTTTGTGGACTCATTGTATCTTGTTACTAAGAGTGCGTGCAATTTCTAACTCAAGTTTTTCCACCAGTTAATCAGTGTCATATATATATATATATATATATATATATATATATATATATATATATATATATATATATATATATACACCTCTACCATGTAAGGGTGTGATAGTAACGTATATCTAGCAAAGTGGCGCTGCCCCTTGGCATCTTTATGTAGTCAAACGGTCCTAATAGGACTCTGCATAAAACCAGTGACAAATGACCCGACATCCGTCAACAAGGTGAACTGATTTACTTGGTAAATACTTTTAATTAAGCCTAGATAACGATATATCATAGAATTTGTTTACGAACTACAAGTTAAACTTAAATTTTGACGAAAAACAGATCAGCTTGACGCTATGTGTCGATTGGATTAACAAACATTGTCATGCGGCTGATCTAATTGTTTGG
Source organism: Bruchidius siliquastri (assembly GCA_949316355.1). Classification (NCBI taxonomy): domain Eukaryota; kingdom Metazoa; phylum Arthropoda; class Insecta; order Coleoptera; family Chrysomelidae; genus Bruchidius; species Bruchidius siliquastri. Next base: position 34,857,098 of record OX438533.1, on the reverse strand, counting down.
ATTAGATAATGAATGATGAGTATTAAGGAGAATTATTATTGATATATCTGTAAACAACGCACTTTTTTTGATAGATAGTATAATATAGCGATAACCATCGTTTCATAAATTTACAAAATCCCACAGAGCTCTAGATTTCAAGAATCTCATAATCGCTATAAAGCACTAGATGTACAAGGAATGTATCTCGACCCAAATTTCTATTATATATAATTATTGAGAGTTTTCCATCCACTGTATGTATCTGTATTTCTACCCCTCACACCTTTTAAACATAGAACTTATCTATTTTGAATCGCTGTGGACATTTACGATTAATTCCTCTTATGAATGTAGTTAAAATTTTATATATATATATATATATATATATATATATATATATCCATTGCTACAAACACATTTAAACTATTAAATATTTGTATAAGTTAGATGACATTTCAAGACGCAGCCAGCTTTTCTGAAGGAGCTATATTGTTCAGCTCATGTTTTAGCAACTACTACCACCATTTGAAATAATTAATTTTAAAGTAGGATCAACTAGATTCTCCATGTATTTCACATGCATTTTAATTTCTGAATTTTTTTCTCAATATCCTTCACCTTGTTCGAATTTAACTCCAGATCAACAGTTGGAGAATCCGATCCGTGAGAAGCACAGCATCAACCTACTTGACGCCATTTTTCAGACAGAATATAAGAGATATCATCTTCCATGGCAATCTTGATTATTTCTGTTATTACATGTGAAACATAAAAACATGTTCTCTTATCAGAGAGATTAAAACATCGTGAGACATAAGAATACTTTAAAAAATGTAATTCTGAAATCGTGAGACCTGTAGGATAAAATCATGGAATATTAAAACTCAGAACATAATTGGGTTCTCCATTTATATATCCCTAAAGATTTTTACGATGACATCGAAATTTGCCACCTTCTGAACTGTGAAGCGACCGCTATAGCGAGGTTAACATTCTCAATCGAAGGTAGATGAACTTCGTTTTTGCAACACGAGAATAAAAGAGGATTACCAATCGCGAACAGTTGTGCTGTCACTTTATATCGGATTTGAAATTAAACCCACATGCTTCTAATAATCCGTTTTGGCAACAAAGCTGAATACGACGAGTATTATAATCTTCGGTTGACCGTTGCAGTTATTGATGACATTCCCCTGTACGCACTGCATCAAAATGAAATTTGTCTGGATTGATGTTGCATCGTGGTAATAAATTATTTTTGAATACTTCCATCACAAGTCATTCTAAGTCTGAATAACACTGTTTTTCACTTCCATTAGTCTCAGAATTAGCGTTTCATGACGTTTAGATTGATGTGTATTCAGTGTCGTCGATGGCGACCAAGGGTGCGCGGGCCCCGGTTGCCCTACCCTAGCTACGACAATGATGTATGATATCTTCAGTCTTCGTCAGCTGGAATGATCGATAGGTTCCTTCAGACACTGTTCAATATCCTCCCCTATTCGCGTGCAGTTAGTGGCGATGACTCACGCTATTGGATTGATGTATATGCGCGGATGAATAAATTCGGTTCAAATGAAGCTTATCGATGTTGTTTATTTAGGCCGCTATTCGGATTGATTTCCTCGCTCGGCCTGCTATACACGTTGTTTTTATGATGTGTTAAGTCCAAATGTTAAATTATTACTCTCTACAAATCGTTTTTCAAATACACAAATTCAGGTGATTCTTAGTAATATTGATTTTAATACAATATATTCCAGATAATCTTTCAATAATGCACTTTAATAATTTTTTATATTATATTGGAAATTGTAGATTTAGTAATGATATAATCTTGTCTCATATATGAATGTGGTATTTAGTTATAAGGCAAAAATATGTTGTGTAACACAGATTGCCGGGCTCTCAAATCAGTTAAAAATCATGATCATTTAACGAATAATTTTGTTCCTTTCCAGGTCACAAGGAGGTTTAGACAAACTGACCGGCAGAGTAAATCCAAATCCTGATAAAGAATAATTGTGTGAGCTTTTGAAACGTTTTATCTGTGAAATTTGTATATATTTTTTTAAGCAAGCACCTCAAAACTGATTGAATTGCTGTACGTATGAACTTTTATGAAGTTACGAGTGATACCGTATATTGTTATAGGCATTTTATACATTATATCAGTATAGGATAGTTTTATGTTGAATGTACGTTTTTCATTTTATAAGACTGTATAATCGTGATTATATTTCTATTAATTTTATTGTTACAATATAAATATTTCAGCATTATGAATCAATAAATTGGAAAAATTACTTTTATTATTTTTTGGAAACTAAGCTTGATTAAAGTTAATCTGTTACAGCGTGTTTAGGATCGATCCTTTATTTCTTCGGATACGTTGCAAGGCCTATGGGAAACTAAATAATTTCTTGATGAAAAATGATGTTTTCACTCCTACTACTAAAAAACCCTCACATATAATGTGCAGTCAGGCACAAGAAAAAAATCCTTGTTTTGTTCATATCTTAATTTGAGGTTAATCTTTAACGCATGCGCATAAACAGTGACAGTCCAATAGATGCTATATACTCGTATACATACACATGACATATCGATTTGTTAGAACAGAAGCCTTTTCTTATTTAATATACATATGAACATACTTAATATATATATGAATATTTTGCAACTTAGACGGCTCAAAAAAAAATCTTATTCAAACTTCTATCCCTACATATAATTTGATGCAGCTCATACCGCTTGCAGAAATAGTAGTTGTCAAAGTAAACCGCCATCTGAAAATTTATAATAGCATAAAGTGAAATAATAATGTCCAGTGAGCATTTACATTAGGATATAAATTACGTGGATTATGTGCAATTTGCCTATAATAGACTTCAAACTGTATAAGCGGGCAGTGTAAATGGCGATCTTACATCCATTAAAGGTTCCGATTCATGTACAGATACCCGTATAATTTCGTATGATGGAAGATGTTTTACCGATCATAAACACTTTGGTTTTAATAGTTTTATTTCGGTTTTTTCTCGTACGAATATTACCTTATTACTCAAGAGCAATGTTGTTAAATCCACTGTAAATCAATAAATCTACTGGTTTATATTGATACGCTTTATTAATCCAATTGCAAGCTAGTATGGATTTATTTTAAACCCTTGAAAAACAAGCTGAAGTCCTGTTGATAAAATGTTGCACATATGTAGTGTACGTTTAATATTATGATTATTCATTTTTAGAAGCATCAAAATCGGAAACAAAACGAATTATAACCCCGTTCGAAAATTAGTAGTGAGTGGAAAGGTGTCAGGGAAAAATGCCTAATTTTGTACATTGAAGACTCCAAGCCTTGAGGGTTGAGGTAGAAAAGTCCCTGGGGATCAGAGCTGTTATGTGGCGTTAATTAAGTAAATTTCTCTGACAAGCTGGCAAAATGCCCATTAGAATAATAACAACTACGTCCTGAATTGGATGGAAATATGTAAAAGCGAAGTTTGGACACTTCTGACTTCCTTAAAATTGACTACGTTGAAAAATATTCGCCAGCTGCTCTACAAAATTCAGATCGGCCCATATCGCTGAAGTACTTCTCGCATGTGTGGTAAGCATTATTGAAGCTTCTAGGCACAATCTAGAAACGAGCAATACGTCCGGTGGATGAGCCTGACCAAAAATCTTCAGTACCACCACCCATATCATCCGAAGAAATCGATACAGTACTAACTGAAAGAAAAACATAACGATATTTTTTCCAAAATCCACTATCAAGCCCCTGGTAAGTCAACCGTTAATCCGCCACTGACTGCAAGATAAAAATGGTCCATTTTAACGGTTCCGTAACCGTAACCTTCTGTCTGAGAATTCGTAATGTTGAAACCGCCATACATCTACTCTTGATAACCGCGGCGCCAAGAATTGCCTGCAATCGATAGCGAAAAGAAAAGTGAAATAATGTACTCATGTTTATGTTTCTTGAGTGGTCTACAGAAGGTGACCAGTTGAAATTGAATTCCATATAAGTCCATGTCCAATGCCATCATGGCATTGCAGAGGACCTTTCGTAATGTCACTTCCGATTCTTTAATTATCTTGTTGTCTTTGTCTTCTGGTCACGATTATTGTCGAATGATTGTTTAGACGTTTGGAGATTCTGGAAATAGATAAAACAACGCAAGAAAAAATTATAGGAATTAGAATTGTAGAGTAGGTTATTGGAATCTCGTGTCCTGTTGCTGGCAGAGACAATTTGGAGAATTGATATTTCGACTTTCATGACCTGATTACTTCTAGACTGATTTTAGGAGTGGTATTTCGTTCATCAATATGAAAATACAATAACGGCAACTTATAATATTTAGCTGTAGAAAAATCGCGTCAAGGAGAATGGCTCTAAAATTCTAGCGCAGTGGTTAAATATCTGGAGCTAAGAAATTTCGAGAGCAGTTGCTGAAATATTTGAATGCCCTAACTTCAAAAGATTTTATTCGAAGCGAGAACGACCACAGTGATTCAAGTTTGATAGTAGTAGTAGTTAGTAGTAGTAGTAGCGGGGAGGCAAGGCCTGACAAGTAGGCTACTTTTGGCCCTTTTTGCCAACCCTGAAAACCATCACTAAGACAAAAGCTTCCCTGTCAAACTTCCTTGTGCCCTTGTAAAACTGTAGTGGCCTGTGAGGATCCCTACCAACAGTTGGAGAGAATCCCTCTTTCTTTTCAGCAGCCACAGCTCCCTACTTAGCTATGTTCTCTTGGCCTGCCTGCAGTCATCTCTTTCTAACCATGCTTTCACCAGTTCGTGATATGCCCAATAATCAAGGGCATTACTGACCTGGCCTGTGTCGATACCCGGTATAGGTTCAGGGCCAATGCACGTGTCCCTTATTCCCATTCTCGCCAAGCAATTTGCTTTTTCATTACCTGGATCCCCACTGTGACCAAGGACCTCTGTAAGGGTCACGTTCTTGGATTGGGCTAAGAGTTGGACGGCGGCACATATGTATATGTCATGCTCCATGCACTGTTGTACTTCTGCTTCTGCTGAATATACCATAATAAATTAATATTCCCGCACCACTTTTGAAAGAGATTCAGTTAGACAGTAACGATCAAAATTTTTGCCATTACAGTTCCTCCCCACCTGATGGAATTGACACAAACTTGAGCTTATCAACCCTGTATGATGAACACTCATAATCAAAGACGGAACATTGTAGCGCGGCATCAGAAATCACATCATTTCATGATTCATTGCTTCCTTCGCCTTGGAAATGCACTTTGACATTGTTCGTACGCAATTAGCGTTAGTAATTTAGCTCATTTTACATAAACGCCTGACATGGGAGAACGAACATGCCGCTTCCCAGTTATAATGAGAAATTGACTATGATGTTTTTTTATACATACTCAATTCATCCACATTATGTACCATTATGTAAGATACGACGTGTAAGAATACGAAAAGCGTGCAAGAACATGAGGTTTGCTCGTAAGAAAGCTAAGCTAGAGAAAAATTGTGCATTTTAGAGCTTGTTATAGACCGCAAAATATTAAGATACGGTTAATCAACGGGAATACAACATTGACATTCGATCATCATGCTACTACATGTTTGTCGTATTTTGATATTATGAATTATTAAATTGAAATAATTTAGTGTTGCGCTGCTTTTAGATTCACATCGTATATATTACGAGTCTTTTGAATGTAATATTTGATTCTAGCGGGCGATGTGGCTCTGTCAAAAACAAACAGATGTCACGACTCTCACAAGAGTTCATCAGAAATCGATCAGAAAAAGCCAACACATGCATTTTCTAACGTACAAAGTCTACAATTGTCAATGCTTTTGTTTGCTTCGTTCTGTGCAATCAGTTGTAAAATAGATCGTAATGGTACAAAATACATTGCTCGTTTTTCCAGTTCGAGAATCATCAGAAGAAATTGATGATGGTTGCAGTAGCGCAAAAATAGGTACAGTAGAAAAAGGAAAATTGAAGTTTTTAAAAAAAAGGTGACCCTACAAAAAAATCCTTGTTCTAGCGCCAAGGGTTGCACACATATCCCAGTTATATTGAATCCAGTCTCCTAAAAAGTACCGCATCGTCGTCTTCCGCTCCCTCATTTGGTACCAGTTAAGAAAACAGACCATCTCAACAATGCTAACAAAACAGAACCAAACAATTCATCTACCCAGATGCCGACAATACAATGCTTCAAATTTTCTGGTTTAACAATAACTAGCTCACACTCAATGCAGTAGTAGTGAAATTGAACCATGAAATGCTTAGAGGTGTCGTTTTGATCAACATTTAAAGTGAAAGTCACATATTGCACTCGTTACCAAGCGCTAAGGGTGTATCTGTATCTGCATCTAAAATATCTTTCTTTTTTTCGGTCAGAAATTCTATAATAATCTTAATTAAGCAAATAAAATTTATATTTTAAAATCATGACTTGAAACATCGTGATAGGGGATGTACAATTGGCTCCCACTTTAGTATCAATACCACCAATTTACTCAATTTGTAATACGGGTATACGTAGGTCATGCTGAAAATTTTTAGATACAGAAAAACTACAAGGTTTTTAAAAAAAACTTTATTCTGTTTTTTTAACATATTCTCTCCCTACCTCAATACATTTAAGCATTCGATTAAACCACTTGTCAAATTCTTGTGACCAACGTTCTTCTGAAAGGTTGCTAATTTCCTCCTCAAATGCAGCGATTGCCTCTTCATCGGTAGAAAAATGGCGACCTCGTAACTTCTGTAACAGCAGTGGGCGGTCGACCTGTGCGAGGTTGATCATCGAGAGAGACCCGGCCCCTTTTAAACTCAGCAAACCAATTAAAAACTGTAGCCCTAGAAGGGGTAGAGTCCCCAAAGCAACTCACTTAATTTTCTTGACATTCCGCTTGTTTTAGTCCCTTTTTATAGTCATACAAAATCATGGCTCGAAAATCGCGACTACCCGGTTCCATTTTCACTTCAAAATTCGGCCAACACTTCGATGCATTCAAGACCGTGGCAAGGCAACTACTGAACGATTCAAACGCTGCCTTTGCGTGTAAGCACTTACAACTTTAGACAAAATAGCTGTGTGCTCAAACTTGTTTAAACTTATATAGATTAGAAACATCGAAAGACTTTCAGCGTGACCTACGTACGTAGCTACACATACGTATGATGACTGAACTACCAACGTAGTTATTACAATGCTTGTCAGTTTCATGGTGTAGTTGTGGTTGCTGTCCGAATAATCTAGTATCATTTATTGGCATATAAGGAAATTAGTTTAGTACAGATGTTCAAGCATACCGGTATAAAATATACTCTATCTATATTTATACTGCTAAGAAAATTGAATTTACACGCCTGACTAGTTGTACTGAAAGAGATATTTTCTCTATATCATTCCTTTGTCTCACTCTGTGGTATTACGACGTTAGTGTGAGTTCGAAAATGTTTATTGAGTTGCCACGATACAATGCGTAACCATCCCATGAATCACTTGTTACAAATATAGTTGTTATATTTGTAAAATCTCACATAAATAAATATTGGTTCACTATTGTCAATAAATACCCGATATAAAGGATGATCATTTTGTGAGAAATGATTTTTATATTTACACATTGCATCTAAACAGCTCAATTGATTTTAACTCCATGGGTCGTTTTATTGGTTAATATTTTCCATTCAAACTAAGATTGATTGCTTTTTGATATGAAAAATAATAACGTTTAGATGTAAGGGTTTGGGGCAGACTTAGATAATATTAAAAAAAACTATAATTGCAAGAATTCCCAAAATTTTAATATTTTTAAAATATCTGTTTTCCGATAATCCTGAAGCTTGTACTTGGATTAACAGTTCTAAAATAGGATCAAATCTTAAAGAAAACCTGATACTTACTCAACGTGAAATATCTCCTTGACGGTATTCTTCAATAAGTTTAACAAAACTTTCATATTTATTTGATTCTCATTTAGCTAAAATGTAGGAATCTAAAGTAGTACGAGTAGTTGCTAAAACAGTAGCAGTACACCTTTGACACTTTTAGAAAAATGTTTGCTACGTTCCCAAAGACCGTACTGTTACTTTACGCTTGTCACCATTTTTGTCATCGCGTAATCTCAGTAACCGCTGTCTTGATTTTGAGGAATGTGTGGAAGGATGTATTTTGTTTTCAATAGTTCCAATATTTTTGCACTGAAATTCTAAATCACAACAACACCCCCAAAATTTGATTCAAATCCTTATTTTCAAAGTGATATCATTACGTGGCAAGTACAGTGTCAACCTTCTTGACGCCATTTTTTCATATTTTTTATTCATATCATTCGTCACTTTTCATTATGGACACTTGTCAAGTATCCAGAATTTCCAGAGCTTTCCCGTGACTCATACAACACTACAATTCAAAAAGGAGACACCTGTTTGCTGCCATTGGCCTCGGCACTGATCCTTGAGGCACTCCTGTTCCAACGAAAATAGCCACAAATCCAGAAATAGTACAAGCCTCGCGCTGATTCCATTCCCGCAGGATTGCGCATGACCCGATAACATAACGCAATTATTATCAGTGAAAAGTGCGGACGGTTTCAAGAAGGAAGGAATTTTCCTCCGAGCGACGTGACGGCAGAAAATCTGCGTGCAATTTGTCCTAAAAACGAAATTTTCGCCCGGACCCGCGACCCAGTGTCCATTTTTAGACGCGGTTGAGTTTCACTCTGATTCGGGGAAGATCGGACGAAAATTGCACTCGTCGGATCAGTTTTATTATTTTCATTCTAGTTTTAGGATTTACAGTTTTTCGCACTGGTATTTTCTCGCCAAGTAAGTAATTTTTTTTCGTATAATGACTAATATTTGTATCTACTAACTGCTCTAACCACCAACAGCATTTCTTCACTGCTGATAGACTAAATCTTTGCCTTGAGCTCGCCTTTTGGCGTGAAAATATTTATTGTCGCGCCATTTTTGAGTAATTTTCCCATATAGAAAAGTCTGTATATGCTACTATATTTCAAATTGAGCGTTGAGCACTAGAAATCAAGAGTTCGAAAGCAAAAACGTGTGGAAATAGAAGGTAAAAGTAGAGCATTTCTCTTCTCTCAAATTTACTTGAAATATTGTATCAGAGTTATGATGAGGAATCTATTTTTGACATATGTGTTGTTCACGCAGTGAAAATATAGATTCTAAAAATAATGAGCGGACTATTGAACGTTTTTTGTATTTTTATTTAAATTTTACTGATTCTTCATTATTGCTGAAGTAAGCTACATCAAGCAAGCGTTTTTCAGTAGACTGAGTGACTACTGAACACAATATATTCACAATGGATATACAACTTTTGGAATATTTTTTCTGTCTTAATATTAACTTTTAATAACGTTCTGATATAACTTTTGCTTTGTAATGGCGTATAAGACAATACCAGTATCGCGCTCCAGAAACGCTGTGAGAGGATGAATTAGTGTCTACTAAATTGACCTTAAAATGCTGTAGATTGTAACCATCGGGGAATACACTCTCTGGTACCTCATCCCACAACGCCGAGGTTTTCCAGAATGCGCCTCTTGTGTTTGCTGTAGTGACCACTCCACTGCGGTCTAAAATTTCCCATGATAGAATAAGGACAGATGTTCCAAGCGTATTAGCTAGACGCACTATTCGTTTCTGGTTTGTATCCAGAAGCTTCAGGGAGTCCTTCTGAGTGCATCCCAACACATGCGATGGTCTGATTTGAGCGTTATCGAGTAGCAGTAGCTGTTATGAGTTTAAGATAACAACAACGGAAACATGATCAGCATGTGTTTCAGGGTTATTTTCTGAGCCTCATGTAGATCCCCATTCGACAATTATATCAATGTCCTCAGTAATCTGGACAGCATGCTGACCCTGCCGAAGTAATGTCTATGTCGCGTTTCTTTCACAACGTAATGTCAGTAAAAGCTGCACTGATTTTAATTAAATTTGGGAGCGAGATGCTGTGGGGTCATAGTAGGTCATGCAGGCATTATTTCGGAAAATAGAGTGCCAGACCGCCTTTGATGATATTGTTCCACGCTTGTAAAGTGGCTAGTTCTTAGTGGCTTGAGGGCGTTTGCTTTCGATGTCTCAAGATGAAGGGATTTGAATGCAGTGATCCAACATAGCAAATTTACTGTACGTTCTAAACCTAACCTCTATTTTCAACACCGTACCGTTCATTCGAACATCATCTTTTAAGTCAATAATAACTGGTTTGGGTATATTTTGGACGTGTACGCAGTGAACCATTCTGAACATCTGTTGGAACGAACTTAATATAAAAATACTCACCGTCACTGACTGAAGCTGTGCGTATATGGCGAAAATCCTGCGGAGCAATGTCTGCCACGTTTTTTATACAGTTTAAAGCAAATAGCATTGAGAGTGCCTTATAAGGAGCTTTCGAAGGCTCCTCGAAACCAAACCGGTGTGGAAATGTGGAAGATGGCGCGGAATACGAACAGTAATAGTACGCGCTGATCGCAGAAGATGCGGTCAATATCACGCACTTATTATGTCATTTTAATCATCCGTGTAGTCAAAACGGCTGATTTTGTACTGTGTGATATATTGTGGTAGAAAAGGAGAATTAATTGTAGTTGCACTTTGTAAATAAGGTACGTCACCCACACAGCTTTCACGCAAACTCAATTAATTTTTTTTAATGTTTTTGCTTTTGAGAAATTTGAAAGTTATCATCAATTGAACGCATATGATCTTGCATGTGTCAATTTTTATATGTCTGACTCGTGTTGATCTGAAATTTGGGAATTTTAAGGTTATTGATGCTGATTTTTATGGGCACCGACTTCAACGAACGGCGGGAAGGGGGCCAGTTGCTACCCCCTCTTTTTGAAAATTGAACATAAGTCATTTTTATACCGCACTACCTCCTGTTGTGTAATAATAGCGGATATTTTAATTATTAGATTGAGGTATTATTTAAGTTTACTGGAAAATTTTTATATATATCTTAACCGTTTTTACCAAAAAAATAATATTCGATAGTTTTCATTGAAGCTTTGTTACATCGGGTAATGTTAAAAGACACACACATACCTATTTTGAATTAAAAAAATCTACAGATTGCTAGGCGTCATTCACTAGCAACATCAACACATCTCCAAGTGTCGCCCTCTATGGGGGACGCCCATTGGCAACTTACGAAGCTAAAGGTCCTCTCACCTAGAATGCCTTGAAGCGGCAACGAATGTTCCTGACGACATCGTAGGTTGCCATAGAGGGCAATACTTGGTGAGTTGATGTTGCTATCACACCCTTGACTGGGTTACGTATATACCAACCGATTGCTCTCAACAGTTAGACCGCCAAGCTATATCGACGAGTCTAGGCTAAAGACGAAACATGCATGTCTATAGCAGGTCTGTTGCATAATGGAGAGCTTACACTTAAAGTCACTGACTAGGTTCACACGGTTTCTCAACCGTTTTTATTTTGAAGCGTTTTAACTAAATCCACAATAATGTAAGGATTCACACGTTAATCTGGCAAACTAATTTCAATCAGCTGATTAACTATCAGTCAGACCGATTTTTGGTTAGATCTCATCGCAGATGTCTCAAAATAACTTGCAAGTGTAGGCAACGATCTCAAAATAGGTAACTAGTATTTGGTACCACTGCATTTAATAGGCCATATCTGTTTATACAGCATGTTAATGACAACAAGCTAAACTATACTTTTAAAACAATTTAGATTAAGTTGCTTTAATGATGAATCGTTTTAGTTTTTACATATGTTTTAACGAAAACATCTTGCGGTAAACCGTTCTGAAGCGAAGCTGCAAACATAGTAATTGTGGTTCCTAGTATTCTAGTTTTAGACAAGATTTACGACGATATTAGGTCATTTGCGAGGTACATACGCGTGCGAGACTTGAACTAAGTGCTTCTTAATTTTACAAACTGCTCGCGTATTTCCTCAAATGACTGCCAAGTATGCCGATGGAGAATGATCTAATTAGTTTGTAGAAATAATTTTGGGAAAACTGTTCTGATTAGGTATTCAATAATAATTGTCTAGCCTTAATTTGGTCGCTAGAAGCTTCACTTCCTCATATCTTTGCCAAATTCTGACCATATTTTGGTCAAAATTGCTATAACAAGTTTACTTTGACTACTAACACCTTATTTCTAAGTGGAGGAGCACATTTGTTGAATGAACTAGCAAAACGTACTTAAAACTACCATGTTCTAGGATTGTTGGTAAAATTAATGAAAAATTACTTCCCACGCATTGGCGAGATGGCGAAAATTTTGAATTTTCAAACATTAAACAAAAAGCAAACATTAACTGAACTCCTCCAGGCTTCGTATTGGTCGCTCTTTTTCTTGCGCAATTGTCCAGTTTAAGGATCGTTGGCACATCGCTGCTTGTTAGCCAGTCTTCAATTGGTCGACTAGTTTTTTTCGTTTTTTTGCGATAACTTTGCCGCCACGGAACCGATTTTGAAAAGACTACAAAGCTTTTTTTGTCCTTGTCGCACTATTAACCTAGTATCATCGTCTCATCAAAATACAAAAAAAACTCTTCGAGTTATAGAAGGATCTCAGATTGCCGGACCGAACGCAGACAGACAGATCGACGGAAATAAGTTTTTCGTTGTGATATGCCAGAAACGAATAAAGTATGATTGAGATTTGGGAAGGGAAAATTGTTTGTATATGGATACAGATGATTTATGGTCCATTAAACTTCTCGATGAGAAGTGTAATTATCTGTGTTCCCCTTGTCTGTACCTACGTTTGACAGTACATTTATCTTCCGAAATTCACTCGGACGACCTGGTGTCATCGGAAACGAGGACTCGACGCGATTATTCGTAGAAATGCTTGTTTATGTGTAATTAATAATGTATTTTAAAATTAAGATGAATCATATGCTTGGGTACCCGCCAGCATAGTTACTGCAGTAGTTCTAATGAGATATTTTTATACAGTGTGTACTTTCTGCGCGCTCCTCGATGTGATTAATCAGTATCACTTTTACTTCCCACGTCATTAAGTGACCTCTTTGTGAATCGAAAATCACTTCTGTTATTGCAATGAATGTCAACTTAGCTAAAGCAGTGACGAGTGATTGAAGTTTCAGTATGTAGCTTTGTAACCAAGATAAAGAGTTGATTTTGAACTCAGTGGTGGACTGCTGTCTATGATGCCAAGTCGTGCATAAAAGCAGAACATTACTGAATAAATACAAAGTGTCTAATTTTTTCACGTGTCCAAAGAACTGTCACTGCATTTGTATTATTCTTCAACAATCAAATAAAATTAAATTTGATTCAAATATCAATTTATGAACTGATGACATTGCGTGGGAAGCACTGAATCAATCTACTATTTTTCATTCAAACAGGGAAAAGTTGCAATAGCCTTTGTCATATGATAAATGTGAAAAAAAATTCTATAGGCATTTTCCCTCAGACGAATGAGACTCTCCGTTATTCGACATACTCAGTAACACACATCTGCTATGTATTACATATCGGTAGTGCTTGCTGCATTTCGCCATGGTGAGAAGCGTCATGTTAATGTCCATACCAACAATCAACAATATTTTTTTCTCTTACATGTCCTTTATTCTGCTAAGTATCGTTTCTTATATGTTTATGAACATTTGACCTAGCATCAATATCAATTGTCTCTATCTCTATACATCTACTAATACTCTCACTGTTTTGGGTTCCTAATGACATTTAAAAATTAAATGAACATTTTTTCGTGAGACTTACAGCAACTTATCTAGTAAGCTTTAGAGTATGATACAAAAATACTTGCAGTGAAACAAAGTTGGCATGAATCTGTTATGTTATATTATAGAATAATAATAAGTAAAATAGAATGACATAGTGATCGAAAAAGATACTGAACATCTAGACAACTTGCACTATGAAAGTTTTATATTTTGATCTGATGGTCTATAAATAATTATAAATCCTCAAAATCTAAATGGATTCTGTTTATCATGAATAACACTAAAAGGATTTTCGACACCTCGTAGAAATTATAGCAAAAAATCTAATAACCTCTGCAGACGTTGTTTATTTTCATTTCGCCTTGCTCTAAATCTTGGGTTATATATTTTTTTTAAAGTATTAGTCATGATGATTTATTTTTGATGCAACCATAATGCGAGTATTTTTGGAAAGACTACTTCACGATCATTCCACTTCCTGCAGACTGAAAGCTAGACGAAACCCGCGGATTTTTTCTACCATGTGTTTCACTATTAAATGATAAATGCAAACGAATAGAATCAACGATTATGGATAATCTTTTACTTACGGCACTTTTTCATCAAGAAACATACAATTGAATAAATAATTGCAAAATCAGCCTCTCATAAACCCTATAAAGCTATGCTTCAAATCTGAGCTAAAAGATAACCTCACAATTTACAGTCGTTTCCAGTTGCATTCTCTTAATGTTGAGGTTAGGTACCATAAACCAAAGTTGAATTAAAATACTGTTCTAGCTTGATGATTAGACTCACCTTAGGTTTGAGAATATTTACAGCTCGAGTAACACTTGCAAATGGCTACTTTCATCACAGTTCAGTTTATTATGCTATCCATACTAGGTTCCCTGATCATTTTTGTGGCGTCGCCAAAGTGGTTATATAAGTAATATAATATAGCCCCTTATTTCTAAAACCACGTTGGTTTAATACTGTCAGCAGTGAATACAGTGATTACCTTTGCTCCACTTTGGGTTAACCAGCGTTCGTGATAATCTGTCGTATCTGTTATGAAACTAGACGTGAACTTGAATAGTGTTACACAAAATGAGATGGAAATATTGGAATACCTAGTATATAAATATCAGGTGTGTCTGTAGGAATATTTTCAATTAGATGAAACTTTTTTGAAACTTCTATTAGGTACTTTGAGTTTATATGATGCAGTAATAGTATAAAACTGAAAAGTTTTTTGAAAATATTGTAAACTGAAAATATTTAAAAACTTGTAATATAGGAAGTTTATGAAATTGAGAAATATAAATAATGATGAATATTATAGCACTCTATTTATTTATGATAGAATGTTTTGGTGATCCTAAACAGAAATAAATACGCGCTAGATGGATTCAATCGGTGGACAGGGGCGTGCAACTGGGACAACGGGTTTTCCAATATATCAAAAGATGATATTTCCCAGGAGCAAGCCATATCTTTAATACGTGGAAAGTACCTAGTCAATATACATGACTCGATTTTTTCCCTTTGAGAATCTACAAAAGGAAATGTTAAATAATAACTATGTAAATCATTTAAATATTACTAACATCCCGTATGGTATTGATACTGTATCTTAAAACGTTTGTTCATACGTAATAAACACAGAACACGCCCAGTTATTACGGTGGAACTGTAAAAAAGTCAAGCAGAAATTTACCTAATGATGACCAAATCTGTGCAGCAGGTCATTGTTAATATGTATCTGCACATCAGCAAGGCCAACCACACTAAGACATTTTCGCTGACTTCCTGCCTCACCGAGGAATGTTAATAGCTTTCAATGCTGTCTCTATTGGTTATTCTACTTGAAGCATTCAATTATTGACCTCGTCTAGGTTTGTTTGTCAAAAGTATGAGTGCGCATTCTAATTTCATGGTTCTTTGTATGATATTTAATTAAGCAGTAGCCCGTGCTATCGGCTGGAGATGTAACTTAGAGTTAAGTAGGCTGACTCAGTCAGAGCCGTAGCATTTTTTTTTTGGAAAAGGAAAAGTTGGGGAGATGATTGTTATAGGAAAGACACAATTTAGACTGTAAAGATCCAGAACATCTCCTTTTCAATATTCATATAGTTACGGATACTTTATCATTCATTCTTCCTCAATATTTTCCATGTGGGGTTACCAAGCGAGAATGGTAGTTTCACGAGCACCCTCACATCCGGCCCGGAAAAAGAGGGCGGATTCGTGATTAGTGCCCCAGAATTACCCAAAAAACTAGTTTTTGTCCTTTTTGAGAACAATCAATTTTTGGCCCCCTTCTTCGCATATGCATTTTCTCAGAAAATATGCTTTTCTCAGAGAACATAACATGATAGCGCAAATCTAATAACACCATTGGATTCATCGGGAAATTTTACTTCGGGTAGAAACCACCAATAATTGTTGAAACTGTTTGACTCCTCGACATAGGTATCAAAAGTGGACGTTTGATCAATTGGATCAATTATGGTTCGAAAACCAAACAATGACGTAAAATAAATTGACAGAACTTGAATAACTAGCCTGTTGATATAATTCGACTATAAGAGATCGTAAGATGTCATTTTCGATAAATAGACCGTTTGGTACCTTAAAAAAAGGGGTAAACGGAGGCCAGATTTTCAAATACGCTTGAAACTAGCTTCCATCTGAACATGACTTTATTTATGAAGAACTGAATGTCGCACCGCAAATATGAGCACACCATTGGGTTCAGCGGAAAATTTTCCATCGGACAGTGCCCAGCAATAGGTGTCGAATCTCCTTTTCCTCTCGAGATAGGTGTCAAAGGTCGACCTTCTGGGATTTTCAGCAACATGTGCACGTACTGTAGCGATATTTTCGTTGGAGCGAGCACTACGTGGACACACTGGCAATCTTAAATCAACAACAGATCCGGTTACCTCAATTTTGTGAATAAGATTGCGAAAAGCATTGTGTGATTGCTCCCAAAAGTGAGGTTTCCATCTGGATTTTTTAAAATCCTGATCACATAGGTCCTGCAACCCGGACAAAATCCGGACATCTCCACAAAATATGTGATGGGTACAATAAAGGTTGGATTAAAATAAGATCACTTCAAATTTAAAGATCAGTTATGTAATACTTCATTTTGAAACAAATACATACTGAACTTCAAACTAAGGACATGAAGTTAAATGATAACAAAGCAGAAATCTCTGCTCAAAACGCATATATGGCTCTTGTATTTTTAGGAACAAAATATGATAGATGGTACCTACCTAAAAGTTAAACGAAGTTTATTACGAATTGTTTTGACATATGCGAAATAGACCATTTCTAGGTTAAGGCGCTGATAAATGGCGCTAAATTTGAATCCCGAAGTAGCTACTGGGTCACCCTTTATATTCAGTGGCGGATGCTTACTTATCAGTATTTCAGAAACTTCCTAAGTTTGAGAATATAATTATCACTGCTTGTATCATAGTATAAAACACAGCCAACGTTTTAAATTTATGTACAAGGAGAAACGGGCCGCGTGGGTAGATACGAAAATAATCTCAAACTTATTTGTATTCTGATCCAGCTGCTGGAGTGTTAGTCACCTATTAAAATAAATATAATAGCGTATACCGAAACTACTTGCGCACATGTCGTGCATGCTCACGATTCACGTCCCTGTGGGCTCTTGTATGACTAATGTTGTTGGTAAACCGCAACACGGGCATTGCTTCTTGGAGAAATATTCTTAGTGTTTAGTGATTGTTGTGTACGTATTTATTGAGGTAGTTATGCTTTTGTCTGATAATAACCAATAAATCATCAGTCATCTTAATTGGATCATTTCTCTCAAGACGTGTTTATAAGGAGGCAGTGGTGCTACGAGGCGTAGTTTTCTGGGGTAAATGTCGCCCCCAGACTCATACGATTTTCATACATCATGGTAAAAAAGTATAGGACGAAGGGAAACATTGTTCTTTGTTTTCAGTGATAACTAATAGATTTGGTATTGAAGAAACTTTGAATTCCACGAAAAAGCTGTTAGGAAATGAAGATAAAATGCGATTTTGGGTTTGGTAAGGCGCAATAAAAATTAGTTTCCCCACACTTCATTAAAATGGCGACCTTTTCAGTCATCACATGGTTATGTGAAGGATAGTTTTCGTCTCTAAAATGTCTAAAAAATTATTGACGAAATTCTACTAATGACTACAAAATCGTAGGTTTCCTGTACATACGTTCAGATTTTTCTATTCTAGAAGACGACGTTTCTGATGCTTAGAGTTCCAAACCTAATAGTTTAATATGATTAGTAACTCAATCTCCATTACGTTTATTATGCCCCTGTATTTGTTGTTTCTTTCTATTTGCTGAGTAAGTATATGATCACCGCTCTTTTTTTCTTTATTGATCATCTTCATGCAAAGGCAGATAGAAATATGCATAAGAGAGTCGTAAGAAATTCGGTACCGCTGGGAATCGAACCTACATCTCCAGGTTTCCTCCCTGACGCCTCAATCCATGTTCCACAGTGAGCAAATAAATCCAAACTAAAAAGGAGCATATGAAAGGTCCACTTCACCACGTAATAATTTCTCCGGATTTCTAACCACAATATATCTAGTGGCAAGTTTCCCTACTGCAAACTTAGCTCAACAAGGAATAATCATTGACTGACTTTGTTTGAAGGTTTTATGGATGAAAGTTACCACTAGATGGACCTAGAACGAAGTCATGATTACGTAGTGAGATGATCACCATTTAGCTCAGATTTTGCAATCATGAGTTTTTATTCACAAGAAACATATCCAAGATTCGTAATAATTTAAATACTTTATTAACACATCACACCCTAAACTAATGATGATGCTTCTTAATCACAATCTTATACGGCCTAAGTTTAACTCTATATTGTTGTAATCGCACCACCTTATGTTTGTGACCGTGAAAATGTTTCGCTTTCCCACGATGCTGATGCCAATGATTTCCTTTGTGATTGTGCCCGTGCTGGTGCTGGTGCTTGTGATCGTTGTGATGTTTGTGATTATGCTCTCCGCTGTGCTTGTGATCATGCTTGTGATCGTCTTTATGGTCGTGCTTCTGATCGTGATAGTGCGCGTGCTTGTGATCCTGGTTGTGATCGTGCCAATGCTGACCCTTCTCGTCGTGGTGATGATCCCCTTTGTGATCGTGGTAATGCTCGGCTTTGTGATGATGCTCGTTGACCTCTTGGTGCTTGTGTTCATGTTCACTCTCCTCGTGATGACCGTGCTTGTGGTCATGAGCATGATGCTGTTCGTGTTTGTGATGGTGTTCTTGTTTGTGTTGGTGATCATGAAGATGTTTGTGTTGATGGTAATGTAATTCTTTTTGTTTCTTCTTGGTATCTGGGATCGAATAGCTTTGTGGCTCATACGATTCAACGGGATAGTTGTAAAATGCTGTTCCACTAGTTCTTTGGTCGTTGGGTCGGTGTAGCTTCAAAGGCAATGCGATTGGAGCTGTTTCGTACGCACTATGATCTTCTTCAACACTTCTTGATCCTTCCTTACTGTCGGACGAATTTGGCTCTTCAATTTTCTGTGGCTCATATGTCAGATACTGAGGAGGGAGTACGATGAGACCATTGTGGGCTTGATAGGCTTCTGCAGCACTTGACTGATGCTGCATTGAAGGATACGGGGTGTTCACAACCTGCATAGGAACAGAATCTAGAGAAACATGGTTATACAAGGGCACAACTTGATAGGCTCTTGTTATATCAGTATCACCAGATATCAGCTCTTGGATGTTAAATAGTTCCTTAGATGGTCTGAAAGGTATTGACTTTTCTTTAGACGTGTTCGAAACTAGCTGTTCATCGTAGGCTTCGTCAGAGCTGGAAGAGCTTTCAGTCACAGAAGAATCTTCTAAAGGATCTTTCACTCGGTATGGATGAGCCCGTAGAATGCATAACACACTAAATAGACCTACAATAACCTGAAACAGAGAAAATGAATAGACGAGTTGATTTGAGAGAAATTTTGTACATAGGTCAGTTTTGCTTACAGGTGTTATTTAAGGGAAATAAAATAGATAAGTAGGATTCATGTAGATATATGTACCCATATATTTACATATGTATATGTAAATATTCTACTATATTATTATCTCAGTTTTCTTAGATTCACTTTTCATATAACTTAATGTAGAATTAATCAGCAATCAATATTGCAACATGTCAAATCAAGAAAACACCTAAGAAATACAATTGAGATTGAGAGTGTATCAAACATACTCTCATTCGCATAAAAGGCTAGTAATTAGAGCAGCAGGGAGGCAGTAATTTATAACAAATTATTTTTTTCTATTTTCAGTTGGTTTCTAATAATGAGTAAATGATATTAACCTATAGCTAAGCCTATATACTCTTTAAAGAGGGTCATTAGAAGAATAATTAGGAAAAATGAAAATGTAAGGATACTTGGTACATATTTGAAATAAGAGTGCATTTTGAGTTTATTAATATTTTAAGCACCGGAATGATCCAACACAGAGTTACAAGAATGCGTGAAAAACCTCTCTTGTTTCTCTTGTTTTTTTAATTCACTTCTCTTCACCACTTCTTACCCAGTAAAGAAACTTTTGTGATCGATGAATATTATTTTGATCAATATTATAGCACTGAATGACTCAAACATTTTCCAATAACAATTCAACAGAAAGCCTTTCAAATTTAACCTCACTTTACAGTAGACACTTAACACTTGAATGATTAAAAGCTAAAAAATACGCTTTCATAGTTTACTGCGCTAAAAAGTAAAAAAAAGTGTTATCAGAATTTTTCAAGTTCAAAATAATAATAAATTCACAATCTTTTTCATTATAAAAAAACGTAGCCCTCAATGCTTATTTTAAAATAAAATAATTTCATTTTCACTTTTATCGTTATTATGAACTCATTAAAAGTCAATTAATTAATTTGAGTTAGTTACTTCAATCATTGATAAACAGAATATTAATAATTAAAAATAATGTATCACTTTTCCATGCGCCTTGCTATTGAAGGGTGTTGTTTTGTATTCCTGAACTATATTAATTTATTTTTCAATATTCAAATGAATTCAAATCTAATAGTGACTAGAATACGTTTTTTTCCATCGGCAAACAGCCGAGAGCTCATTCCAATTTGAAAATTGAATTTTTCTCTGAACATTTTTTTGTACAAATTTCAGCAAAATATAATTTTATTTGAAATTATGCGATTCACGTTATTTTCAAAATCAAAATTTTTTTACTTAAAATTCCGAATTGATCTTTTTGTCCTTTCTTCCACATTTTTTTCAAGTTATTGTATCATCATCTGTCCTTCATACGTATGCATTTTTTTAATTAATCAGGTTGCCTGAGGTTATTAAACACTAAGTTAAAAGATTCAGTTACATGCATTCAATTGAAGTTCGTAAAAGCATATTAAAAATATAAATTGTAGTTTCATTCTATCCCTAGGGGTTGAGAGAACCTCTATAGGGGCAACAATTTAATGTAACTAATACTACATCCAGTGATAATGTATCAACTTGCACCTCTCATAGTTTCCATGAAAGTGGATACAAAATAACCATAATCTGTCAGATAAAAATATTTTCAAAACAAGCACATTAGTACTCACCCATGCTCCCATGGTGCCTAACCCGAGTGGCCGTTAGTAAACCAAGCTGAGAGTGGATGGTGCCATCTTGGGTAATGGTATTTATATGTCCCATAAAAAATCATCATCCAACTACCACCACAAATTTTCTACAGAATGCCTAACGCGCGACCGTACCATCGTAATATTGAGCGAATTTCTTCGTAATTTTCTGCACTGCACATGGTTGACTCGTCGATGCAGGCCATGCATCAAGAGGCAAATGGCTGGAAAAGTTAGGTTTGAAACATCTGTCTTAGTGTGTTATGCCTTAGTTGAAGATTGTTGCACAAAATTCAAACATAGATTTGGATACATTTATCTCCCAATTACCTTGACTTCTTAAATATGCCGACGGGCAGCGCCACGATGATGTTACTATCACAGCCTTACCTGGGTTATGTCTAAGCTACCCAATTGCTCTCTTCAGGTAGACCGCCAGACTATACTGACCAGTCTAGGCTAAAGACAAAACATGCATGCCAATAACAGGTTATATGTGTATAGTTTAAACTAATCTTAAATAATTCACTCGAAATTATATTTTATTGGTAAGCTCAAACGAAGTTGCTCTGTGAGAGAATACATTCACTCCGATTTTTCTTAAACGCTGTGGTTCATGACTATCAGGAAATTGAACCTTCCCTAAGCTGATTTCACATCGCTCCAAATGAATGACATTATTTTTTGGATAGGCTCGTTAAAGGTGTAGTCGATCTAGTGGAGATAAGCTCATTTTCAATATGTGCCATGATTTTGTAGAATATAATTAAAAAGACTTGAATAATGTACGTTTAAAGTACCATTCATTGAAATTCAACCTGTACATAAAACTCGGTGAATCTTTCAAAATTTCTCATAGCTACTGATTATTTTCTATATTTTGATCTAACAATTTTGGAAAGTATCTTTAAAGGCTTCCACAATTATATTTATGTTATATCGAAATAAATAATCCATTGAATAGGTAAATTAAAATATCGTTACATGTTTATGTAACTGCCTCAACTCGTTCACGTGAAACGGTACTTCTGATGGTACTGACGTTTTAAATGAATAGGAATTCGGCAAAAAATATCAACATTATCAACTAACAATAGCTTGTATTGACTATTTTAACGAATTCGTAGTTCAATCACCTTATACAAAAAAAGAGCTCATCATTGTGCTTTCAATAACTTTCTGTAAAAAAATCTAATTTGTTTCCCGTTACTATAAAATTAGAAACACGGTATTTCCTATTTCATTTCTACTATCATATTAAAAAACGAGAATCATTATATTGCACATCAAAAATGCTACTATTTGGCACTTGTGAAAAAAGCTAGCAGCAAAAATACTATTAATGGTTCATACTTTGCAATATTTACGAATTATACGATTCAAACTTCACGAAGCTCAATGAATTTAAGAACAAAAAATGACCAAATTGTTGTGAAAAACAAATTGATCACATAAACTGAAATCGAACTGCTGAAATTATTAGGGTTGTCAGGTGACTGATGGATGGAGGTTGCGAAGGTAGAACGAAAAAATGGTAAAAAGTAGTGGAACGTAGTCGTTGGGAAAGATGAGGTCCTCACTTGCATTATTTCTCAGCAACTGTGGAGATCATTTCTAAGCTCAGGCTCATCCATGATACGTATTTCTTTTTATTGAATTGTGCTCAGAAGCTCAGAGATATAATCGTCCAGAAAACACCTTACCCATTTTTATTAAAAAATTATTAAAATTAAAGTTCAAAACTCCCGTGTTTATAGCAGTCACGATACTTTGATATTTAGGCTGTGCCTCCATGGTCTTGAGTAAAAAACAATGCTTAAGAGGTATTTTTTTGTCGCATAGTATAACTTATTTTTGATACGATCATGGAGGTTATGTAAAGTATAGTCTCCATTTCAATACAAATACAGACTGTGGGATGAAATCGCAAGCATATGTTTGTTTACGTTCTACCAATCAACTGATGTAGCCTTTAATTTATGAACCTGCCAACATCCACGTTACACGCATTTTATCACCAGCAGACTTTTTCTATCAGCTGATTGAAACGGCTCTCAAGTAGGTGCTTTAAAATCAGTAAACTCTACAGATTCTTTATTAGATCCATGCTAAAGCAAACTATGAGAAAACAAATAGATCACTTCTAAGATATCGCAAAATCCAACTAAAATCAGATGGTGTAGATTAGTTTTAGTTTAGTTCAGTTGAGACTTCATCCAATGGTGTAAACAAACGAGTCCCTTTCAGTTAATATGCGGTTGATACGCCTATGGTAACGCGTTATTACAATATTACACGCAGACTGCCTTTCCTAACGCCACCAATATGGATAATAACGCATTACGAGTCGATTAATAACAAATTACTATTATTTAACACAAATGAGAGCATTTAACGAATGAACAATTAAATTGCCACCATCGAGCGCCTCGGTTAGGGAGTTCTACAAGTAGAAAGGATACATTCACTATAAACTTTAATTAATGGTGGGTGGTTTCTCGAATGGCTTTCTTCTGTAGTTCTTATTGTGATGCCTTGCGAATGTTATTTTGCACTTGTACCTTGAGTGTTATTTAAAGTTCCTGTTCATCCATTATGGGATTTGATATATACATATATAACTCTGAGAGGGGCAATAATGATGTTTAAGGAATATATCCACAGATTTCACACGCCTTTCAACTATCATATACATTGGAAATCATAATAAATACAATATGTCAAGCACATAAACTTACCATATCAAATTAAAGTAAACAAAACAGAATGGAGTAAGCTATCAGGTTAATATAAATCCTTGCCTGCTCATCTATTGATGAGATTCAAACAGATCGACAGACAAATCTATAGACTGACCAGAAAAGCAACCTACAGACAGACAGACCTCCGTCGTTGCCACCCTTCGATTCGCATGATTGAATCTATCTACCAAATCTCCAAATCAAGCGAAATCCTCAAAGATTAAATAAATACTAAACGACGGGCGATGGGAATCCGCGCGGTATGATTCAGATACCGTGAATATCCACTGCACGACGTAATATTGCTTCACGCCGGCCACACTACGTTGGTGTCGCTGCGTTATGTCGGGACGATGTCTGTTGCAGATGCGGCTGAAATCCGCGGTTCTCTGCTTCATATATATACACACACACACACACACACACACACCGAAGGGCGTAGCTAGGGTAGTGCAAGTAGGGACCGTGCATAATCGTGGGCTGATTGGGCGGAAATTGTCACTAGGGAAGTTTTTTGCTCTTCAGGTCTTTTGGAGACGGTGAATGTCCCAAAGGGTGGGAAATGATTTCTGTGGAGGTGGTTCGATTAGGTCATCAAATCATAAATATGCCGCATGACATCCTGCAGCAGCGACGCCTATTGCCCCCAGCTTGAAAATTCTTTGAGCTCGTATTAAGTACTTTCATGGGACCTAATCAAGAATTGAACACCTGATAGTTAGTCATACTTGAACAATCAGTATTTAATAGTTTAGGCTACTTATATTACTATCTGCAGTCTTTGTATATACGTATACACACAATATATTTAACTTTGAGATATTGGATAACCTACATTATTAATAAACCTTTCAGAAGTAACGGCTTATGGTTTAGTATTCTTATAAATAATGTGTCTTCAGATGAGTCAATTATTTCTAATTCTAAGTAATATTATCATAGTTGGACTATATTCAGGTATATCATTATGAAAATGAGGTTAAACAAGCTAGTATCGAGGATTTTGATTCAGCCGGGGTTTGTGTTTTTCCATTTGGCCAAACATACGGAAAATGTGATGACAGGGTAAAATAACCACAGATATAGAGAAGATTAATAACATCAACTTTGTTTCAGATTTCGGAGGGGGAGTTCAAATCTATGTGACCCCAAATAAGAGGCCTCCATAGTCTGCAATATCGTAGAAAAAGTGGATGATCTGTTTCTATTCCATAGATTGTACCATAGTAAATGTTTCTTAAACCGTTTCTTTTCTGCAGGATCCTTTTCCAAGGTATGCCTTTTCTTCCGCATTTTCTCCTTTGATATCGTCAGGAGTGTCTCCACCTGGTTCTTGTGCCTGTTCTTGTTTAACTTTTTCCAGCTGTCTCTTTAATCATTCTCTTTCTGCATGATCCTTTTTCGATGCCATTTTTTTTCAAGGTAGGCCTTTCTTTCGACTTTGATCACGTCACGACTGTCTCCGGCTGGTTCTTATGCCTGTTCTTGTTTAACTTTTTCCAGCTGTTTCTTAAACCGTTCTCTTTCTGCAGGATTCTTTCATTTTGCTTTGTCTCCTTTGATATCATCGGGGAAGTCTTCGTCTTTTTCTCTTGGTCCTTGCTCACGTGTTGGAGAGATTCCTCAGCCTTGCTGTAGCTTCTTTTGTAACCGTTCGCTTTATTTTTCTGAGGCCAATTTTTTTCCACGTCTGTAATCTCCTTGTTTTCTTTAGCGTCTTGAGTTGCACCACTTGACGTACCATGACCCAATATCCTTGCTAGTCCCTTTTGATGTAATTTTTGTAGACATATGCTGAATTTGTCTAATATAGTTACACCGCGTGTCATCTCTCCAACGAAGAATATAAAAATAGCCCAACAGGTCGAAAATCCAGTACCTCAAACGAGCCTAATAGCAAATTCTCTTCTTCTGGAGGGTTTTAGAATGATCTACCGATGGCTACAGTTTACAGCGTTTTTGAGGCCAATATGAATAGACATTTATAGTCGCACGGCGCTTTTGGAGTGCAGAATGGTTTTTCCCTATGTATAAAAATTGAACTGAACTCGAAATCGAATCAAACACAGCTTCACGAATGAAATTGATTAGAATCTGTGTCGCATCTCTGACAAGGATTTTGAATGAATTGAAACACTCCACAGATTTTATTGCATTTTAATTGAGAAGCTTTTTGTTAGAGACACATAATTGTAATGAACTGTACACTAGTACTCTTTATCCGAAGGTATAATTTAAAATCCTACAGAACCTTGCACTTTTTGGCAACAGTAACGCTAACATGCTCGTAATAAGGATAATATATCAGTCACTGTCCCAGTGTCAACGCGAAAATGAAAAAAATATAAAATATCTCCAGACGACTATATATCTTACTATTATTATGATCTAAAATAGAAGGCCTTGGTGTAAAAATGTCGGAAACCAAAGTGACGAGGAGCTTAAAAAAAAGTTAAAACCTCAGTCTCAAAATCGAGTTGAGGAAATTTTGATACGGTGGTCTAGCATACAAAATTCGAGAATTATGAGATGCAAGGCATATTTTGAGGAAATGATCAAACCAATAATGTATTAGGTGAATTATAAATAGGATAGTATTTTTTAATATTAGCAAGTTTGTTTTGTATTGATAATCTCTCACGAAGACAGAAAACCTATAAAGCGCTCCAGAAGCTCTGTGAGAAGATATATTGATGGTAAACCTATTGTGTTTCTTGTACTGATGGTGTATGCCATTATCCATGGTAGAATATATGGAGTAGGAACAGACAAGTTATTTTTTTCGATGTTCCATTTTGTGGTCGTATCGGTTGAAAAAGTAAAACCCTCAATTTGAATAATTTAATTTTATTAAAACAACAGTTCACAAAGCTCTTAATGCCTATCATGATGAACAGTCTTCTTATGCTCCTCGTGGTGATCGTGATGATGTTTGTGATCCGCCAGATGATGATGTTTGTGCTTGTGATCATTCCAATGCTTATGTGAATGATCGTGATCATGCTTATGGCTATTGTAATGGCTATGTTTGTGATTATTGTGATGATGGTGCTTGTGACTGTGATGCCCTTCGTGCTCGTGCTTCTCCTCATGTTTGTGACCATGATCGTGATGTGAGTGATGAAGGTGCTTGTGTTTCTGTTCATGCTGATGGTGATGATCATCTTTGTGACTGTGCTTGTGATCGGAAAGATGGTGGTGTTTGTGACTCGAATGATGATCATGATGGTGATGTTGTTTGTGCTGGTGAGCGTGGTCATGTTGATGTGCGTGGTGTTGGTCGTGTTTGTGAACGTGGTCTTGGTGATGGTTGTGTTTGTGGAGGTGCTTGTGTTGATGGTAGTGCACCTCCGCATGCTCCTCCTCAATGTGTGATCGTTGTTTAAACTCGCTAGTGTCGTATGGACCAACTTCTTTGTGATAACTGTTCGTTTGGATTGTCTCCAGTTGCTTGGGTCCCTCGAGGTTGAAACTGGTTGCTGATTTGTACAGGTCGTACCCGGAGGTGTCGAAGTCCTTGGGACTCAACTGTGCGATGGACTCTAAAGATGAGAACTGGACTTCTGGTTTGGAGTACTGGTCAGGAGCATCGTTCACACTAATCTGATAAATTTGACTTGAAGGGGCTGCTTCTATTCTATCCGGAATAGCGCTGTGCGATCTTGTTAGCGGTTCAGCTTTCCTGACAAGTCTTGGCGGAGTGTTTTCCACGTTGACCTTTTCAATAATGGTTGCTGCATTGGTCAAAGAGAAGAAAATCAAGACCACACCCGCCTGAATCTGAAAACAAAATAAAAATAATGACATTTTGCAGACAAGAAGCTTCAGAGCTATTGGTATTCAAAATTCCTAATAACTGTAGAAAAATGCTACGCATCAGGAAGCCTTATTGAACTGAGACTACCTTTGCTGCACTCTTATTCTTCTCCCAACTATAATAGACTAGGAAGAAATGATCAGGATGTGCCCAAGCTAGAAATATAGTCAATAAAATAAGGACCGTTCTTTAGGGTAAATATCTTAGTTTGTATCTCAAGGTCCTGACTCTAAAATGTGATGTGTTCCTGTTGCTGCTTTATGGGATAGCAGCATCGACGCTGATGCAGGTGATTAATAACTGTCTGGAGGAATTTGAACTGTGGTCACATAGGATAAGTTTGAAGATGAAGTGGACAGATAGAATATCGAATCCAAAGTTCGTGAAGGAATTGTGAAAAATAAATAAATATTAAATACAATAAATATTAGAAAGTTGCAATATATGGGCTAGGGAGAGAGTAGAAATATATCCTGTTGCAGATAATCAATTCATTCAAAGCAATATACATGAAAGGAGAGCCGGATTAATGAGACGTACTTCCTGGTTGAGCAATTGAATACAGTGGTACGGAAGCAATTCTGTTGAGTTGTTCAGGGATGCAGCATCGAAGATACAACAAGCTATGATTAAGTGTATGCTCTCCACTATGCATCAAGCTTGCTATAGACATGTGGCGATCTAACTGTAGAGCGCTGCTCCAGGATAATCAAAGTGTTATGAACCTTGACTTCATAAGTTGCCAATGGGCAGCGCCATAGTGCGCGACGGTTGGAGATGAGTGTTGACGAGCTATAATGATAGCCACCTTTTTGAACGGAAATGGCACTTGAAAAATCAATATGTGTAAACTGATAATGTTTTGAGGACTGTAAAATAATTATTATGTACTTACCCGGTCTCCCATGTTGATACACGTACAAACGTACCACCAACACGCTGAGTATAATATTTTACCCGCCAATCAACTTGCCATTTATATATGAAGTAATTTTTCCCCCTGCATTTTTGAGATCGCGTGGCAATCGGGCATTGTTCAGCTTTGAATTATTATCATTTAAACGGGAATTTTAACGTGATTGCCGTATTCCGTGCATTATTCAGTCAATTAATGAACAATCAGATTAATTACTGTTATCTGGTAGTAGATTAGCGCGCGCTCTGGAAGTGTGAAAAAGAAAGTGAAATTGGATTAATGTACAAGCGCAGCTAATGAATAGAGGCATAAAGGTGACAGGATTTATTAATGAGCTTTCAGACGATACTTAAATAAAGAAGTGCTGGATTATGACATTTTTCGATTAGTGTACGTAGAAGCAGTGCTGTATTCAGGGGAGGCGGGCGCCCTCCAAAGAACTTCGAAGTTGGTCATATAAAGATTTTAAAACTAGCCATTTACCCCCCTTCACGTTCCCCAAAGAAGCAAGAATATCTCCCCTACCCCAAACATTTTTCGAAAATTATAGAGCAGCAACCTCCACGTTTTGTCATGACAGCTGTCAACTCAATCCGCAATTTTGTATCCACTATTCTGAATTTCATATTTATAAGATTGAAGACATTCTGACATTCGAAATCAATGAACCCAAGAATTATGAGATAGTTTTCCTGTTTTGTTTTAGCGATAAATTCTAGATATCAGCCCACTGTGCTATAGAAACCTGAACAATCAACAAAATATATTCATACACGAGTTAATAGATTTTCTTTATTCCAGGCAGTCATAACTTCTCTTTGGTGCGAGGCCAAGCTTGTGAACATCTTCACACTCTCAGTCGCCCCTGATAAAGATAGCTAAGGACAATGTAAGTACAGCTGTAGGTCCCCAGAAATATATCCCCTGGAGATACCACGCCGAAAATCATAAATTTCTAAATCAGCAAGTTCTGGTTTGCTCACAGCAAAATCAGATTGTTTTAAGGGGACAAGCAATATGCTCTGCCAAGATACGATGCATTCAGTCTTAAGAGGAAATCAGAGTTACTGGCGCAAAAATTTGAAGCAAACTATTTTAAAGCTGATTGGAGCTTTCCCAGACTATCTAGGTATCTTGGGCAAAGAAGTCTGTATATAGACCAGACGATACCAGACTTAAAATGCTGCTGTTACAATTTGTTTGCGGAATCAAAATTATTTTTATTTGTTGTGATATTATTCTAACACAAGCATAATCAAAATTAGAAAAAGAAATAGCATTTGTAAACTTGGAAAGATAGGTTGATTGAAAGAGTTGTTCTCTATACAAGAATATTAAATAATTTTTAAAACCCCCCACACCATTTTGCTTAGACGAAACATGAAGTCAGATTTTCTAGGATTTGGAAAGATGCTCTGCTCTACATTATGTACAAGGTTATAGAGACTGTCATTAACGTTCAGACTATGAGGTACCAGGACACTATGATCGTCAATGCGGCTTCCACAAGCATGGATCCACGAGAGGTCTTCTGGCCTACGTGACCTATATATGGAGTAGAGCAATTGAACCTCATGGAGAGTCTCATGCCGTCGCGCTCGATATTACGAAGACTTTCGATAGGGTGTGGCATTAAAGACTTCTGGTCGAGCTTTCTGCCTATTGCTTGTCACCTGATTTGTGCCAATGGTTGGATGGGTTTCCCAGAATCCGCTGTTCATTTATGGTGGTGAGGAAATGTGCTTCCGATGTGTTTATCATCAACGCGGGTATTCCTTAGGGCAACATGTTGTTCAGATTAATAGTGACATTGAAAGAATTGTCGAGGTTGAGTTGAAGTTGAGTTTAATGCGCCAAGTACTCAGATACCAACCATGACAAAGGAATTGCATGCTGGAATTAACATAGACTGTAACACGTCCTGGCATCCCAGTCCCAGTACTGCTCACATGTGCTCCAAAGCACTTGCTGAATCATGTGAACACAATCCAGTAAAGAGTACCTTACAAAGGGCCACCGTCTGGAAGACCGGAGATTGACTGATCTAACCCTATTCTATACATACCATCATAGCAAATATTCGACCGATCTGTCTCGTATAATAAAATCGATCGTTGTCAGTACAACGAACACTAGATGGATCCAACAGGAGTATCCTCATTGAGCCTCTTCCAAAAGTCATTCCTTTGGAGAACCTTGGCGTTGTGCAATGAGCTGCCGGGAAGTTTGCTCCCCAATAGTTACAATTCACAGTGTTTTAAGGTCAATGTGAATAGATATCTGTATTCTCGCAGTGCTTTTGGAGCGCGATAAGGTCACTACCCTTGCTAGTCAAAAAATAAGAAAAATCACAACGTTTGCATTCCAGCTTGAATCGAGGACATCCTGAAGTCAAAGAAGAAAAGAAAAATGAAAAATTACGCATTTGTAGTAAGACGTGAGATTAACTTGTATAATCCAAGAAGATTACTGAGTTCTGTAGAGTATTTCCAATTGCGTATAGTTGGTAAATATTGCGAAAAATGAAGGAGGTACAATTTCTGGTATAAATAAATAGGAATCCTATTCGATAAAATAGGCCTCTGAGTTCTCCAGATCTAATTTTACAACCAATGATTTACAGCCAGTTGGGATTGAAATTACACTGTTTAATTTTCACCACATCAAAATAGACTATTTAGCGTGAAACCAAATATACAGAAAGTACATGTTTTCCTGCAGTTTCAGACCGTTTAGTTTATATCGTTTAGCGGAAGAGCTGTTAAGACCGCAGTTAATAAATATTGTTTCTATTTATAAATTTGTAATCGTCTCGAAGCTACTGCATGCGTAAATCTGGAATAACAACAATGACACTGGCATGGCCAGAGGGTTCGAATTGTTACATTCATTTTTTTCTTTGTGCGCACTAGCCCACGCTTTCCGCATGAGTCAGAGACAGACGCGGTTGGCGCCTGGTTACTATCAGATACGTCACAGAGACGTAGGGTTAAGCGTCATATCATAGTGTTATCAGTTGTCCTAGATTACAGCTTGAAACTAATTTGAATGGATAGATCGTGGGAAAATAAATACTTGTGTGATATTTTGCACAGCATCATCAAAATAATTTTTTAAATGTTATATACATCTTCGATTAATTGGATTCTCGGCTATTTGCTGACCAGAAAATCGCATTTTGTGGTTATTTTTACATTTAGGTCCTTTTCAAGACTAAAGAATAAAAATTAAATTAAATAAAAAACAAAAACTATAAAAACAAGCTATGATTTCAAGCTTCACTGTATAGAAAAGAATGTTTTTTTTATTGAAAACTAAATTTGTTTTGTTGTTACAAAAGTATGGAATAGGCAGAGTGGCTAATGGGTCTCATTCGACATTAATTGGTGAAGCTTTTTATGCGTGCAGTAGATGAAGAATCTGATCTGCTATGACAATCACAAATTATAACACCTAGAAAATCTTCAAATAAAATAAAACTTAGATGCATATGTATAGTACAATTTTCAATATGTACAAGTTGTACCTATGTTCAAATGCTGAAGTTGCAAATTGCTTAAATTCGAATGCTGCTACAAACAGAGTTCACCTTAACGACAGGCAACAATACTGACAAGCGACAAGCAAGTCAACTGTTAATCTGCCAGCCGTGGAAATGAAGGAAAACCCAGTACTTGGGTCATCTTCCATCAGGCTTCTGGGAGTTAACATCAACAATTAAATGTGCTGGCCAGCCTTGCTAGGTTGGCGTCCTAGAAGCTGTGGTTTCCTGCACTCCAGAACATTGTATTCATAGCTACTTTGACCGACTCTGGAGTACTGAGATGCGCTCCAAAGCAGTCCCCAAGCTTCTGGACACAATCCAGAAACGAGCAATACAGGCAGTGGATGCGTCAGACCTTCAAAGGATCACAGTCTGGAACATCGAATAAGGGTGGTGGATCTGTCTGTATTCAATAGATGCTATCATGACAAAGGTTTAACCGAGTATTCTCGCACCAGGGGTTGCCAGTACAGCAAACACTAGAAGAGCCCAATAAGTGCATCCTCACCATGAATTTGATACATAAATTCGCATTTAGAAATCCGAAAAGAAGACCCAGTGCAGGATTCGAACCCGCATCTCCCGATGTCATGTCGGGCGCTCTGACCAACTGAACCAACTGGGTAGCTGGTCAGTCGTTACAGAGCGCGGATGATATGTTAGGCAGAATCCCCCACAAAGCCATCCTTCCGAATTTCAAATTGCGCGCGTCGTTCGTATCTCGAGGTGCCGCAGCGCCAGTGTTTGGGTTGGTAACTATCTCCTACCGCGATTACTGACAGCAGACCTCTTGTTTCGAACAGCCATAGTCTCTCACTATGCAGAGGTAATCGTGATACACAACTTGCTTTTCTCCGCAAGATGGAGTTTTTGATACATAAATTCGCATTTAGAAATCCGAAAAGAAGACCCAGTGCAGGATTCGAACCCGCATCTCCCGATGTCACGATTACCTCTGCATAGTGAGAGACTATGGCTGTTCGAAACAAGAGGTCTGCTGTCAGTAATCGCGGTAGGAGATAGTTACCAACCCAAACACTGGCGCTGCGGCACCTCGAGATACGAACGACGCGCGCAATTTGAAATTTGGAAGGATGGCTTTGTGGGGGATTCTGCCTAACATATCATCCGCGCTCTGTAACGACTGACCAGCTACCCAGTTGGTTCAGTTGGTCAGAGCGCCCGACATGACATCGGGAGATGCGGGTTCGAATCCTGCACTGGGTCTTCTTTTCGGATTTCTAAATGCGAATTTATGTATCAAAAACTCCATCTTGCGGAGAAAAGCAAGTTGTGTATCACGCTCACCATGAACTTTCTCGTCTCCAACGAGGCTCTTCCAAAAGTCGTTCCTTTGCAGAACCTAGGTGTGTAATGAGCTGGAGTCATTTATCCTCTCGCAGCGATACTGGAGCCCAATAGGCCTGCTGTCTTTGCGAGAGGTTGTTTAAGAAATCGTTGTGTAACACAAACTCTATAGACAATAATCTGATGCAACCATTTTGATTCAAAATCCCAATTGAAGCATTAGGCTGTAAAAATGTTTTGCATAATGCTTGAATAGGAGCGTCACGCTGAATGTCTTTAGATATTCCTAATCTATACAAGTTTGAACAAGTTGAAAATGGAACCGAGTACTCGCGATTTTCCAGCCATGATTTTGTATGACTATAAAAAGGGACTAAAACAAGTGGAATGTCACGAAAGTTTAGTGAGTTCTTTTTGAGACTCATCCCCTTCTAGGTCTACAGTTTTTAATTGGCTTGCTGAGTTTGAAAGGGGCCGGGTCTCACTCAATGATGAACCTCGCACAGGTCGACCGTCCACCGTTGTTACTCCAGAAACTGTAGAAGCTGTGCAAAATATGGTAAAAAAAGATAGACATATAACATACACCGAGATTGAGGCTTCTCTGGGGATTGGATCGGCAGCTGTCCGAAAAATCATTCATGATCACCTTCGCCTAAGGAAGCGGTGTTCCAGATGGGTGCCACATTTGTTGACCAGTGAGCAAAAAGCAACATGAGTTGATTGGGCTAAGTTTATGCTTGAAAGATTTGATAATAAGAGCAGTAAAAACACTTTTAATATCTTATCCGGAGACGAAACATGGTTATATAATTATGATCCCGAAAATAAACAGCAGCCATTAGTTTGGTGCTTTGAAAGTGAGCAGCATCCAATGAAAATTCGTCGTTCCAGGAGTGTTGGAAAGAAAATGGTAGCATCTTTTTTTTCTAAAAGTGGAGACATCACAACAGTAGCCTTGGAAAATCAAAGGACAGTTACTTTTGAATGATATACAACCAAATGTGTTCTTGTAATCTTCCAAGAACTATGCAAGAGCTGTCCAAAGACTGGTATGCGGGGTATTCAATGGCACCATGACAACGCACCCGCCCAAAGCGCCGCTAGAACACTCAATTTTTTTCCTGAACATGGTGTCAAACTATTGCCTCACCCATCTTATTCTCCGGACATAGCTCGGTGCGACTTCTCCTTATTCTCTAAGATCAAAGAAAAGTTACGAGGTCGCCATTTTTTCACCAATGCAGAGGTAATCGCTGCATTTGAGGAGGAAATTAGCAACCTTTCAAAAGAAACTTGGCCACAAGTATTTTACAAGTGGTTTTACCGAATGCGTAAATGTATAGAGGTAGGGGGCGAATATGTTGAAAAAACAGAATAAAGTTTTTTAAAAAAACGTGTAGTTTTTCTGTATCTAAAAACTTTCAGCGTGACCCTGGTAACGCCGCCCTTGGTAATATATTAGTGTATAATTTTATTGTATATTCATGAAGCAGTTTAGCGCGCCATGTTTTTGCATAAAAGCACGCATTGGTCGACGCATTCAAGTATAGACTGCACTGCTATTATTTACGACCATGTCTCATTTCACTTGAGAAAGAATTCGCACACAATGCAGAATGCATCTGAATCGGTGGCTGACATTGCTTGCAGCAATACAATGCAAATCCTGGCGTATATGCCTTGCGATTTTAGTCAAGTATAACTGAAACACATAATTTCGTGGAGGGATCTGCACTAATGTTTCGACTGCTTGATTTTGTAAGATTGTGAGAGGAATAAAATCTGTCTTCATTTCTGATCAATTTGAATTAGGATTTGGATAAGTTTCTTATCCAACGTTGAGTTCTGCTCGAATCAATTTAGAGCATCTCGTATCGTATGTAATGAGTATATTATTCTGATCAAATCCTGCCAATAGTCCCTTAAGAAAAACGAATTTGCAGGTCAGATCAAAATGTTCAATAAACTGATCCCACTGCACGTGTCAAACTGAGTTAACCCACTTGACGCCATTTTTCAAGGAGCTTAATGGCACATTTGCAACAAGTAATGATCCTTATTCAGTTAAAATATTGTAGTATCTAGTAGTATTTACTAAAACAGAAACGGAACAAATTAGCCCGTTCATAAAACAAGTTGATCAACGCTGTACCTCCTACGTAATGGTATCAGCTTAGAAATGAATATTTAACTCGAAATTTGAAATTTTTGATCGCCTGGAATCAAATTTGGAAAATATCACAAATATTGGAAGAAGTTAATACTTCTTCAAGCAGTCCTGAAATACGACCAAAATGTTAAAAAACTGACTCGATCTACTTGACTTAAAAAAAACGCTAAGATGCAATTTTATAATGATTTATGATTTTTGTTCAATGAAAATGCATTATTATGGGGTAGTAAATCATACAGCAAGTGTAATAAGCTCATTTATATTGATTACAGGACAGATAGACAGACAGACAAACAGACCGATAAAAATGAGTGGCAGGAATAGAATATATCGAATTCAAAATTCTATCACCTAAATTGACATACTACTTATAACCCAAATTGAAATGAGGCTTAGGAAATTTAATTCAAAAATATGAAGTGAAATTAACCATGTCTTGAAATAAAAAATGTTTCTAAACATCTTCATTGATAAGATTGAATTGTTTAACATTTGTATAATTCAACCTCAATGAATGTAGAAGTTTCTTCAAGTACAAACATCTAAAACTTGATAATATTAATTGTATTTGACAGAAACTAAGATGAACCCACCGACCTGCGTGCAGAACGCCATGATGACGAAAGACAAGAAACCATTCACATACACACCGGGAGGCATTGACCTGTCCGAAGTGAGGTCGCCTCGTATGGCTAGGAGGATAGAGCGAAACGCTAATCTGGGAGGAGTCGGGGACGTCCCAAGGGCTTCAGCTCCAAGTCAGCCTCAAGATTACAGCAATCTTCCACCCTCCACACTGGCTGCAATGAGACCCCAACCACAAGTAGGTTACGATCTTTGATATCTGTATAAGGACGATTGCTTCAATAAATAAACTTTATGGCTTACAGAATGCTGAGCTTCTAATATCAGTATGTCTACTTGTTAAATCATTACTAAGACTATGCCTAAACCTCCGCTTCCAGGTGCAAGTGTTTCCGTCCGGCCCCCCGCCTCCCGCTCCAATGAAAAGCAGAGGAGGTCCAGCACCTCCGCCTCCCCCGATGAACATACCTCCACCTCCTCCACCTCCCAGTTGTCCTCTGCCCACTCAAAAAGTCAAAACGTTCGACAACCAAGTGTTGGAGCGACCGGATATGACGAAAATCATTCCGGAAGAGCCAATGAAGCTATTGAGGAAAACAGGAGGTCCGCAGCCTAGGAAAAGCATAGTGGATCAGATGTTCGAGGATGCTCAGAGAGGCATAGCCCCTAAATCCCCTCCGGTTGTCGCGCAGCATAGTTCTCCTCAGTACGAGCAACCTCAACAAAGGTAGGTGTTTAGTTTTATCACGAGTTGAGTTCAAGAAGTTCGAACCTTTGATATTATCTGAAAAATTAAGAGTAATAGTTGAATGGCTTCAACCTATTCGCTGGAGCTGAAGTATTAAAAAAGATGCAAGGACTACTGCCCCGCTTTTGCGTCAGATAAATATTATGGGTGCTGATCTATAAGCTATCTGATTGATTATTCTTAAATGTTTTTATTTTTCTAGAAACCTTATCGCAAATGCTTCCAAAATAAGTAATTCTAATTGTGGACCACTTTGTTGTTTCTTTAGTCGATATACTATCCAAATTCCTTTTTGTATTGTTTTCTATTTAATAAATCATTTACTATGTTTGGATTATATCCAATACAATAAGCTATTTTCTAAACAGATATGATTTAATTTTCAAGATCTCAGTGACTCAATGGTAAATTCTAAGTTGCCTGTATTATATAAGAAGCTAATTTTATCTGAACGATTGAAGAGCTTCACCAAGTAAACATATAAGTTAAATAAGTTATATTTATCATTTATAGGTACCATCAAAGCCCTCCTTCCCCTCCACAGCAACAATATCAGCCACCACAACAGCAATTCCAGCCTCCACCCCCACAATACCAACCCCATCCTCAACCTCAGCAATACCAACCTCCTTCGCCTCCAAACTATCAACAACCGCGTCAGCCGCAATCCCCTCCTCAGTCCCAAATGCAGACTCCTCCACCGCCTCCTCCCCAAAAGCAACCCCAACAGCCCAAGTTCCAAAAACCAGCAATGCCTGTTGTGGAGAGGCATCAGCCCGCTGCGGAGCCGAAAACAAGCACTGCCCACCTCGGATCGCTGTACATCCCACCGGCCAATCAGAAGAAAGTGGCATCGCCGCCCACACCGCCTGAGAGGAGTCACGACAGTCCGAGTCTGCAGACTCCGCCTCTTAGGGAGGCGCCGAGACCGTGGCAGACAAAGAAGGTACAGGAGGAGCTGCCTCCATGGGCTAAGAGAGACAATGCTGAAAACCGCCAGGTAAGTGCTGGCAGTTCCGTAAGAAATAGATCTGGGGTGATGTTTGACAATGGATTTTTTTAAAATAATAGATGTTTTCGCGGAAGAAATTCCAAGGTAGTTCGTGATACATAAATCCCGAATTAAAATTTAAGGTTAGCGATAAATTGTCGCTAGTGGGGATCGTACTAACAACATCCTGCACTCTAGACAGACACCTTACCATTCTGACATGACAAACTAGGTATTCCTATTGACTCATTGTAGGCAGTGCCGCTATTCTGAGTGCTTTGCCAGGATGTTACTACAACAAACCAACATCTCTTATTGCAGACTCCATCGCCTCAGGTTCAGCAACCTCAACAGTCACCTCAACAACCCGCCCAGCAGAGATGGCCTGCCAGTAGGCCTACTCAGGAGCCTCAACCTCCCTACACTCAACCAAAAGAGATGTACACGAGCCAGCCCTTCAGCCAACAACCTGCATTAAACAATCAACAACCTGTTGGAGTGCGTATAGAAATACGTACTAGGCCAGGAATGCCATATCAGGTAATAGTACCGAGTAAAATTGTTCATCCTAAGCAGAAGAGGGAGAAGAAGAGATGGTAAAAACAAACTGAAGGCTTCTGTCCAAAAACGGCCCATTTTTATAGATCTCAGCTCCAAAATGTTTTATTTTTCATGTGTGTTCTGTGCCGGTTTGTCATCATTATGTGCAAGGCTTATTATCAGCGTATATTTATAGTTAGTCACTTCAAAATTATTATAGGTATTCGTCATCGAAATACAAAAGGAGAAGAAATACATTTTCAAATTGAATTGATACTGACTAATAGACCAACTGCTTCCAAGGTAATGGTGTTTCATTTAAAAATTGAATTTGGCAAAAATCCGTGATAATGCCAAACGTTTGGAATTTAGTTATTGAACAAAACACTGTAGTCCAGAAGATACTCAACCCATCAACATGTATGTGTCAATTTAATTCAATTAGTTTCTTCTTCATTTATGATACGCTAAAGGCGGCAGAGAAAGCAGAAACCTTTAGTTTAGTGTGGGCTTAATGATTGTAGCCTTATATATATTGGTCAAGTAAAGTGCGATAGATTCAAGATTTGATAGTTTGGAAGATATCCTTAAAACAAGATCATAATACCTTGTCTAAGACCATAAAATCTATCCTTTAGAAGTTACATCACTGCGTATATTTAGGAGTTAAGTGTTACATAGAGTAGGTAAGAATTTACATTCTATTCCAACTCAGCAGGATGATCAAGAGGAAAGAAATCCAAACGCTGTCTATGTAACTCAACCAGTGGTGCTACAACACCCAGGTGGAAGAGTTATACCCGTCAAATTTGAAGCATCCAATGGAGCCAGAACACCAAATACTCCTGGAGAAAGGTATGCTGTGATATATCATTCAATAGAGCTTTCAGTTAAACGACAACCTTAGAATTATTCACAATCAAGGTCCTGATGTTGTTGATTTTATATGTCAATAACAAATCATGTCAAAATCGATGGATCGGAATATGGAAGAAACTGCAGTGCTATATAATGTAAGATTTAAACTTATAAGAAACAAAGCTTAACGTAACATTGTTTGATGTCAACTCATCTCCAAGTGGTGCCCTCTATGAGAACGCTCATTGGTAACTTACATAGTCAAAGATCCTAACACCTGGACAGCCTTGAAGCGGCAACAGATGTCCCCATAGAGGGCGACACTTGGAGATGAGTTGATGTTGCTATCACACCCTTGACTAGGTTACGTATATACCACCCGATTACTCTCCACAGTTAGACCGCCAGGCTATACTGACGAGTCTAGGCTAAAGTCGAAACATGGATGTCCGATGCATACTGGAGAGCATGTTTTTTATTAGGGTATATTGACAAGAATTTGTCCAAAATTCAACCACATTCCGTTAGTTAGTAGTTTCATATTTAGTGCTACTAGCTAGTAGTATACAAAAAAAATGACATACGATTTTTCAGATCGCTGAATCGACAGCAGAGCTGGGGTTCAAATAACCCAACGCAATCGCACGCTTTCAAGATCATCCAAAAAATTACCAACACTGATGGTGACGACGACGATGAGGATGCTCCTGTGGTTGAGCACCCACCAACGTATACTCAGCAGTTTCAGCAACCTGCGGATCAGATGAGGAGGATGAAGATCAATGAAGGAAATCATATTGCGAATAAATTTAACCAAGGTATGGATTTATTGTGGAATGTATCGGTATATGTGTCACATATCTTACCTGATCTGGTTTGCAAAGACCTTCCGTATTATTTTTATTTTGATTCAGGCAGTCAGGCTACACATATAGTTGGAAAGGTAGCAAAGTTTGTCATATAATTTAAAAATCTAATACATATTTTCATTTTGTCGCATAAAAACACAATGTTGTCTTTCTTGTCAGAACGAAAACATACAACAGTGTAATCTCAATTATTGACACATAATCTCCCTCGTTTGATGGAGACACCATCAATACTGTACTTTTACCCTTTTCAGAGTTATACTTTTATGATGAAGAGAACCCAAGATACAGAGGAGGTCACATTCCATCTAAAGTTTTCAAAATCCTAGAAGAAAGTGGTATATTTTTTTCTAGTTCATTAGGTGAAGGCGATTGGTATTTTATAATAGCTTCTGGTGATGGGCTGCCTCTGACTAGACGTCAGAATCGTAACTGGTTTCGTGCTAATATTTCATTTCTGTGTTTTTTTAGTGCCGCAAGGAGCTCAAAACCAAAACAGCAGAGGACCTGTAGTAAGGACAATTCCTATCAAAATAGAAGGTAAATCTGTATGTCTAACGATACATTGATGTAAGTCCTGGAACTGCTAGTAGCTTAAATAAAAAATTAAAGTCGATAAAAAGGAATAAATTGAATTTAGACCTACCATAGTCTAGTGACTGTACTACATAACGTTTTAAATAAATTATTATCATTAAATATTATATTCACTTTTGCAGATGATGATTCTTCCACACCTTACGTACATCCAAGTCAACAGGCTCCTGTTCCAGAGCCCAAAAAGTATACTGGAAGCGCGATACCTAGCAGATCCTTCAAAATATTGCAAGCTATGACTGCCCCAGATAATGGTGAGTTTCCTACACCTTGTCTAATCATTCTCAGCTCATGTGAAAACCAGTGAAAACGTAATATCCATAATGTCATTCAAGACATTCATGACGCATGAAATCACATCGTGCACATTTTGTCTATAACTTCAATACCTACTAACTGTATTGTGTTAAATCCACAATATCATTTATATATAGAGAGAGTGATTTCTGTGGAACCAGCCTACCGTTTTATATTGTTTGTAACAAAATTCTAAATTATCGACGATATAGTACACTGAAATTTGCGAGAGTAATAAATAATTTCAACTTTTCCACTGCTCAGGTTTTAGTTGACAAATATTATTGATGATTATGATTTGAGAGGCACAGCAAGCACTACAATATAATATGGATATCGTTAGAAATTCACCATTATATGATGTAAGGACTGAAAATTCTGAGTAACTTAATAATAATATACCCTGTATATTTTATTCAATGATCGACCATTTCCAAATTGAAAAGTCCTATTTAATTTTTATTATATCAATATAAAATTATTATGACGAATGATTTAAAAACTGAACATCTGTCTGGAAGATATGGAACTTTGAAATGAAATTTGGCACCTCAGAGGCATTGTTATTTAGCTAACTAAATCTTTACTACCTACGAGTATGTCCAAATAAATCACGAGCCGGATGTTTATTTCTACACTTTTCCATTATCCTGTGCTTCGAAGCCTCGTGGATAAATAATCGAAAATTTTCACGAAAAAATGGCAAGTATCTGGATCCATCAACCTGAGGCATTAAGCTGTCAAATTTATTAACAAATCATGATGAACAACAAAGTTGAAATTATTCCCCCAATCGCCTATACGTTTCGTCAACTTCAGCGTACTAATATTGTTGATTCTGTTATAGCCAGTGCCGACGATCAAAACGAAGAATCCCCATACGAGCAATGGGGTTACGATCCCTATTATCTCCCGTACCCCCCACCACTCCCTTATTGGCACGACTATTTCCATACGTGTTGCCACCATGATCCATCCTCTGGATTCACCAGACTCGATACAAACAAAAATCAAATGCGTACTCCTACACCTGGCAGACAAACCCCTTCGACGGGAAGGAACAGCCCTGCACTTTGTAGACAAACCCCCTCTACGGAGAGAAGTACCCCCACACTTGGTTGGCAAACGCCCACCACTGGAAGACAAACACCAACTCCAAGACTGCATCCACCAATACCACCTCCTCTGCCAGTTTGGGGTTATATCCCCTCACCTCCATATGTTTACCCTCATCCACATGTATCGTATGAAGAATCAATTGAAGAGTACTCCAAGAAGACATCTCATAATAATGAAAAATATGAACATAGCTTTGCTCCCCAATACGGTTTCTATGACGCATACAGGCACTATCAGTACTACGGAATACCTTCTATGTATCCACCTCCACCACCATATCCATACCAGTATGGCCAAAGTAATAGTGAAGATCTCAGTGGAAATTCTTCAACAGATGAGATGAGCACTTACAGACACAACATAGACCAGTCTACATCAAAACTCAAAATCACTCCAACTCTATGTATCAAAGAACAGGTAATAAACAACTGTGAGATGGAAACAGAAGACTCTGATACTGAGACTGAAGATGATCCAAAAGAGTTCGGTACACTTAGATCTATCAAGTCAGTCCAAAACATAAATGTATACTACGAAAAGGGAGACAGTAGTCAAGGAGATGATTCTGAAGCTTCTGAGAAAGAGTACTACGTAGAAGAGTGCTCTGAAAGTACCGATGACGATGTCGAAGAGTCTATCGTTGAAGACGAAGGCCCACATCAACTCAGCGTTATCTACGAAGAAAGTGAAAGAACAGACTCAAGATTGAGGACTGTCAGTGCACTCAGTGATTCGAATACGATTGCAGATGTTAAAAGTGATGATGAAGAGCAATTTATTCCTAAAAGAGCACCAAGTGCCCGATTACCATTCAAAATTACTGTACACGTTTCCGATGAAGAAGAAGAAGATACCAAAACGATCTTAATTGAAGATGGTAGCATAACAAGTTTTGGAAAGGAGCTTCATACGGCTTTTACAGTGAAAAATCCTGCTAGAGATAATTTGCCTTGCAGACTGAATGATAAGGACGATGTAGAGATATATACTGATGTGAAAGATTTCAATGAAGAAAATGTGACTTTCAAAGAGGCTGTTTCTGCAGAGGATGAAGGTAAACAAAGTGATGAGAGTGAGGACTGGTGGGGGATATTAGGTCAAGAAGAAGATACACCTTCTAGAAGTTTAGTTACTTGTAGAGACAGTCCAATAACGGTCCATGACATTGATAAAAGAGACATGAATGTTAAAAATCCAGAAATTAATGAAGATACTACTGAAACCGATAAAGCAAGTTTCATGATAGATACAAATGGAAATACCGATGATTTAGATAAACCTACATCACAAACAATAGTAAGAAGGAAGTCTGAAGATGAAACCGTCAAGGCTGTACATGGTGGTATTGAAGGCATTGAAGGAACTATGGAATCTAATACTGAGTCTAAGAGAAGAAGTATATATGAGGAGTTTGAAGAGGAGACAGAACAAATAGAATCTGAAAGTTTTGGGAAGTTGATTGAGATGGAAAGTTTCGTAGAAAAATTAGAAAGAATGCAGGAAGAGTCTGGTCTTTGGAGAACACTTTCTCAAAAGGAAGAAATAATAAAAAGTGTACCTAAAAACGCCAAAATTGAAATGAATGAGATTGAAGAAGCAAATAATGAATGCAATGGAATAGAAAATACTCAAATAGAACATTGTCATTGGAATGGAAAAGTTGTGAGCTGTAATAAAGATCATAAAGATGAAATAAGAGATGAACTAGAATTCCAGAATATGCCAGTTCCTGAAAGCGTAAAAGATAATGC
Organism: Bruchidius siliquastri; assembly: GCA_949316355.1. Classification (NCBI taxonomy): domain Eukaryota; kingdom Metazoa; phylum Arthropoda; class Insecta; order Coleoptera; family Chrysomelidae; genus Bruchidius; species Bruchidius siliquastri. Next base: position 34,812,840 of record OX438533.1, on the reverse strand, counting down.
TACTTCACAAGAGACACTTGAAACTGAAACAGATGAAGTAGATTTTTGGAGCACTTTAAAAAAAGATGAAGATGACTTTGGATGTAGGTTTAGGCTAACAGAACGTTGCTCTGCTGGTTATAGTGAGTATAACCCTAGTATGAGCACAATTGTTAATGCTGTAGATATTGGAAGTGAACCAAATATAGAAGCGCAAAAAGAAATATTAGACCCAGAAATGGAGATGAATAGGAGAGACATCATTAATAAAACAGCTATAAGTACTGGAGAAGGAAGCAATATAGATATCAGGGTGGAAACTAATATCACAGATGCAACAGACGTTTCAGACGATTACTCAGAAAACGAAGAAGACTGTAGCAAAAAGAACGAAAACGGTAACAGCCCGATGTCAATCAAAGAACGAATAGAAGCATTGCAAGATAGCATCAAGCAAAAGCAGACAAAAGTGACTGAAGATGAAATAAAGGTATCTGTAAGAGAAAAAATATCTGTTTTAGAAGTAAATAATCAGTACTGCGGCAATAGAACATTATCAACGAAAAGCAGCGTAAAATCCTTTGAAGAATATAGTGAAGAAGAGGATCTTGATTCAGGAGTCACGTCGGATATGAGCAGGCACATATCTGATACAGAGGAATTCCCAGAATTGAAAAAGTTGACGAAATACCAAAGAGCTGCAACACATTCCAGGCTGTTCAAATTGTTGCAGGATGAATGCGATATCGAAATGAAGGAAGAAGCAGCTGTGGACAAATTCAGCAAGCTTTCAGTGAGAAATAGAGAAACTACCGAAGATAGCTCCAGAAGAGGCCAACTCACATTGCCTTTGAGCAAAAGCCCCAACTCCAGCCATCCTTCTAGTGGTATCTGTTCTCCTACCTCTGTTAATGACAAGTTGGTCAACGAACTAGTACAAAGTCTTTTGAAACACAGGAAGGGGCAGATATTCAAGAATATGCCTAAAGATAAACTGTTTGCAGCAGCTACTAAAATACTACAAGAAGAAATAGACATCGAAAACTCCGAGGAGACAGATAGTTTCATGTCCCCGTTAAAGAGCAGTACTGGTTACTCTACAGCAGCCCAAACACCACAAGAGTTCAGTAACAGTAATTATGATGAATACAAGCAATACTACGACACTTGGAGTGATGTGGACGAGAGTTGTGGATATGACATAATTCCTTCCAAAGCTTTCAAATTACTGCAAGAACATGCGAGTGCTAACAGAACAGGTGCCATAGCTGGCCTTCTAGCAAAGTGCCCAAGAGTTCTGTCATCAAAGAACATTCATAAAAAGTTGATGAGACTATTGGAGAATCCAGAGGACACCCCTCCCAACCTAGAAAACCCCATAGATTCGAACGAAGTCACGAGCGCTTCTTGATGCGAACCATTACGAGAATTTGAGAATTTTTTTCCCGGACTTCGGTATTCGCTGAGGTACAATAGTCAGATATGCCAGACTTGTCAACTGGGCACGATTTTTGTAGTTTATTTTTTTTGTACTTTTTTTGGTAGGCATGAGACACTGAACAGTCACTGCAATGCAAGCTTTTATTGGTTTCAACGAAATTTTACGATTTTGGAAGTACATTGAAAGCTTTTACTTCTCACGCATTACCTAGGGAGGTATATAAATTGTTCGCATTTGAATTAATACGTATTATGGATGTCAATCATTTTCGTCGATCTGTCTGTCGGTCTTTTTGTAATTTCTTCGTAACTGCTTAATCTCAGTAACTGCAGCATCGATTTTGATAAAATTTGGGAAGGGATATTGCGTGGGCAGTTGGTACGGTTTGTTGTTTTCTTTTTTGAAATAGGAGCATTTGTAGCCGAGTTATTAGCACAGTATCAGAACTTCCTCAAACTCTGTTTTGTTACGTTTCTAGAACTTCCAATCATTCGCTGTCGTTATTAATTTTTTTTTTAGCGGCTCAAAAATTTTGTAATGTGGCCAAACATCAGTTTTACCGGCTTGTGATCATTTTAAAACGTACTTAATTTTTTTGGGTGATGATTCATAGTTTTTGGCAATTCTAAGTAGCTCCATCATTACAAAGTATGTATAAAAAATACGAATGCGTGAGAATTATTGTTTCCATAAACTTGACTCCTATTTTTATATAAATTGTGAAGTAATTACGATAGAAATATTAACGTCTGATTAGAGTGTTATAAGTTATGAATAAATGTAAATTAATTGCTGATAATCTGAAAGCTTGCATTGCTTTTGAAATGAATATCTGTATCGTTGATTCGCGTGGCTGTCGGAAAGGTCTCTTCTCTTTTGGGGTAAACTCCACCTTGGAATTACATATACATTTTACTAAAAATGACATTTATTTGCATTTGACACGAAGTCACTACCATCGTATGTGTAACTTTTGTTAACAGTGTTCATAATATCAGTTGACGATTAACCTTAATTCCATTCTTGCTTCATCCAGGACTTTCTTGGACTACTCGGAAATTTGTTCTTGTTCATTTTGTGCTTTTGGTAAATATCATCATATTTTTCAGTTATACTTCATTCAAATAATTGCAAATCACGTCACTTTTGATATCTTGATTATATTCAATAATATCGAGAGGGAAATCAGAGCATGACTGAACTTCTGAAACACGATTAGACCATTTAGGTAAAATAAACGAATTTAAAAGAAACATTTTATCAATGATAGGCAGCATGGGTTCGGGGCCAATGCAAGTGCTCCTTGCTCCCAACAGACTGACGATGTTTTGAAGAATAACGAAACCTTATATATAAATTGCACAATTTTATCTTGATGATGGAAGAGCATGTTCAACGTACTATACGAAAATCGATTTTTATGTATTTTATTGACTTTCCAATAATTGGGAAAATTAAACTCGACCAAGGGTGGATTCTAAAACATATGGTCATTGTTTCCTATATTTCCTATATTTACTCATGGAAATATCAGTATTAAATAACTGATAAAAAAACAATTCATGCCAACAAGCCGCCAAAAGTGTTTAAAGTTCAAGAAATCTTCAACATATTTGACAGTCATTTTCAATAATTTTGCATCTGAACCTCCTTCACACTGAATTCTTGCAGCTTTCAGCCTTCATAAACTTTTAATTTCAGATAAATATTACTATCGATGATACATTTCCAAGCAGTCTGAAGGAACCTTGATTAGTGACTTTTAACCATTTTATCTCACAATCGAAAGGTGTAGTTTGCTACTAAAGAGATTATTTAATCGCATTTTTGTTTTGTTATTAACATTTTCAGGCGCATCTAGGAGCATCCTTAATCGCATTTTGCATGTTGTGACTGAGCAAACAAGTGATTAACAAATCGTCTTCGCACTGCAAATGCAAATAAAATGTTTTTACTTCTTTTTCAGGTCTGTGCAATCAATATTCTTGTTCTTTCATTGATGTACTTCTTAATCTTATCAATGGAGTATTTATCTTCCTAATATCGCGATAATACATGTAATAAGCAAGTAAGAAAAGTCAAAAAAGTGTTCACCGTTATGAAGTGATAGTTGATTACTTTGGTGGTGCCGTGTTTAACTCTCTTTGGTAGTCTTCAGGTGAAATGGCGAATATATCGCTTCTCTAACTTTTTGCTGCTCGGCGGTTCATATTTAAATTCATTCATGTTTAAAGAATGGAGGGGGTGATACATGTATTAATGACAATTAAATGCGAGCTACACTTTGTTTCACAAGGCCGAATAATTTAAATCCACGTCTTCTGGTTCATGACTGTTTGACGTCTGTTTCGACAACTGCTGATTTGAAATGCATACAGGGTGACATTTTCCAAGCTGCCACCGCTGATCTTGTTGCAGTTCAAATGATAAGGTTGGAGCGCCTAAAAATAGGGTTTTATTGATTACTGGATAAACCCTTCAAAAATTATTGTCATTCTACGTAATAATCTACAATCTAGATAAAAAAATTTACAATAAATAATGAGTGCAGTTTTGTGATGGTTTCAATTTAAAAAATATAATAAAATGTGGAATAAGTGTAAGATGATCTATTGACTCTAAAAGGTACACCTGAAACATGATTGAGTACTACAAAATTTGTTGCGGTGATTATTCAAAAACATTCATTTTTCGGAAATGTTCGAGATGTACAAAATTTGGACACAATAATTCTCAAAATTTTGACAAATCCTAGTATTTATACCATTTTCATCTATTGATAAAATTTAAAACACACAGCCACAGGGGGGCAATGTGAGGCTGGAAAAAATTTGAAGCGATTTATATGAATGAAAATGAGGAGAATAGTAATTTAAACATTTTTTACAGATTCAATCAAAATATACTCCTATCATCAATTCTGAAAATACTTTTGTAATCCTTCAATCATTTTTTTAAGGGTGAGAATAATCATTTAGGAAATTGATCCAGCACTCATTTGACTCAATTTGATTCAAGCGCTAAGACTTAGACATTTTTGAATTGTTATTGTTAGAGAGTCAATAAAATAAAATTGCTTTTTCAAAATGTATATTTCTCTCCACAACATTCAATTAACTTCCATTACTTAGTCCCTTTGAGGCCAAATTTAACCCATCAATGTTGTTAAGCCTCTTTTCTTACGAAGCCTCAGTTCATGCAACATGCCCATTCGTCCCTAAAATAAAATGTAACCTTCTAGAGTGACCGAAAGTACGAGCTAAGGTCTAATGATGGGAATATTTAAGGTCTTTATAATTGATTTGATGATTAAATGTGATGTTAAATATTTTTACTTTATAATGACATAGTTTGTACGATATTTAAATAATTTCTTTGTACAAAATGCAATACTTATATGGAATAAATGTCATGGAATTCACAAAAAATACTTCTTCACAATGTTGACATATAAAGTGACACGTTTCAAAATTGAAAACTTTTCTGATAGGTATTACTTTCAATAAATAGTTATGAAAAGTATAATTTTGCGAAACAAGTTAGGAGAAATTATTTTCACAAGTTACAAAGAAATTAGCAAATAAGCGAAACATAAGTCTACTGACATTAACGGGAAGTTAAAGACAAATCTGGAGAAGACCGTCCAGATGACTAATTCTCTGACCATTGAATTGGAGCATTGCTGATCTGGATGGTGTGTTTTTCACGAGACACAAGTTTGAGTTCCGTCCGCACCCAATATTTTCCTGGATTAAAATTGTGTTTCAATCTCCCGTTCCTGTATTTACAGTTGGGGATGCTGATTTATTCGACCAGTCTTCCTTTATTCACATTAATCACAGATATTCCGGCCAATATCACTCATTACTCGTAACTAGAATGAATAGAAAAGATAAATCCTCCATTGAATGAGCTACTTTTTTGATATTTGTTATAACAATTATCTGTTCTAGGTCCAGATGCAACCGATTTTTAGAACTTAGAGGAAGATAGAATAGCCTCAGAGATATTTTATGGTGCAGAGAGGAGATTATCGATAAGCTTCTAGACATTTCAATCGTAAACTGAAAGTCAGATTGCACTTGTTTGACTTTTCAATTCGCTTGAATCTCGCATTTTTGATTTCTTATCGAGTACTTTTTTGTAAATAGTTTTATTTTGTAAAGCAATTGTAATATTTGTTCTAACCGAGCCAGGAGTGTTGTGTATTTCTATCTAAAACAATATTAAAAAATATATAAATGCATAGATATTCGTTATCCGACATTGAACAAGGACTTGAATTGTAAAGTTGTGTATATATCCAAGTTACCGGACGATTAAAATGCAATATCTGTTACCAGATGTAATTATTTTTAAATAAATGTTTTGAAAAATGCCACAAAGTGTTTTACTTCTATGGGCACATACTCACATAGTCGCATGTTTTACAATTCATCAATATGTTTCGATTAAGGTATGAAAACAATTAGTCATGTCAAGGCTATTATTTAAACAACAAAAATCTATGTCAAAGAATGATGCCAGTAGTTGGTTTCCTCTGGTGCGACTGAAAGTATCTATGGAATAGAATTTAATTAACATGGTAAGCTATTTTCCTTAAAATGTCTCAGTCTTACACGATTCAATGTAATTCTGGTCACTGTACTCAAAAATGCATAGTTGCATATATAATAATCAAGCAACACGTAAATGCAACATCCTGTTTTAATTCATTTGAAAGATGATACGGTCGTTAAACATTTTTATTCAAACGTTTTCTTTTTATATGAATCCATATAATTATAATTGTCTATTAGACAGCCGTTATTACAAATAAAATATATTTTTTATTGAAACTATTATATAAATATATTGCAGCTTTGTTTTAAATGAGTCAATATGTACAAAAGTATTAAGGGTGCGCTTCTTGAAATGTTTAATGCATCATATCCAATACCTATAGAATAGAGTATGGAGTATATGGACGCTGTGTTATGCTTTTTGATATTTTGCAGCTTCTTTTAGTCAGAGAACAAACTCTACAACAAAAATTTTCATGTCTTAAAATAACCATAAACAATACAAAATTTAATACTGGTAAGAAATTCTTAAACGTGTTCACCGTCCTCTGGATATTTCTAAACACGATCAAGGGGAGAGATCAGTAACGAGGCTCAAAAATTTTTCGGTTTGTTCGTCGTCAGTGCGCAATTATTCGACTTAAATTTCCATACATTGTCTATTATGATACTATATTCCATTCCCTCCTGAATTATATCAAAATCCGGTTGTTTGCTAGGGTTAAATGGCAACAGAAAGACTTAAAGGAGTATGCAAGACGTTCTAAGAGCAATTCTAAATTTAAAAAAAGCAGCTGACTGAGGGTTTTCAGGTTTTTGATAAAATTATGTGAAGTAATAAGAAATCAGTAGACCTCAAAATTCATTTCTGAATATCTCTAAGGTTTCTTTATGGGTCTGGAAATTAATTTAACTATTATGAGCTTCACTAGTTTCAGTGTGTATGTATTTTAAAATGGTTTGATATCACTACCCGAGGAAATACCAACCCAATCTTGTATTGACCTCATTTAATGCCATTGCAATACATTCGTAGATCAGAAATAAAATAGATAGAAAGCTTGTTATGAACTAATTCCATGTGGAGAACCGATAGTTGACAGAAAAATTTATATTCTTGATATTTAAGCCGGTTTTTGGTTTAATTAACGGTTGATCTCATATTTAACATTCCTGATATCCGCAAGCCATGTCGTTTGACTGTTTGCCGATGTCGCTATCACGAAAACGCACATTTAATCGTATAACAACACTACCATATTCTGACAGTTGTTAGCAAGAAGCTTAAAATGCTGGACAATCCTCTGCTTCCTCTCCATCTGCATCGCGTTGGTGAACTCAGCAGTGTTGGCTCAATTAGCAAGAGCCAACCAAGCTAGGGTGGTAGCAAGGCAGACGACACAACGACAGATCGCTCAGGCGAGGGCTGCTGCAAATGCAGCCGCTGCAAGAACTAGAGCACAAGCGTTATTGGGACCTGGTAGGCTGGGCTTAGCCAGGCATGGGTATGTATCGTAAATAAGGCAATTTCATTCATCTTATTTTATTCACCAGCCGTTTATTAAAACCACAGGTAAGTCAGATTAAGGTTTAGTGTTCAATGATTCGACAGTATGGCATCATTTTTCAATCCTTCCTGTCCCCATATTCTGAAATTTAACCATTTTCGTTAACACATAACGAGTTTATCATTAAATTTATTTATAGTGATGAAATTGATCACACATGATGGGAGGGACTGATCATGAAATTTTTAGGTGATTTTTTTGGAGCATTGTTGCAAACAGTGACAGCTACAGTGATTCAGATGTCCATAAATCAGTACCTAACCAATGATAATTCAGATAACCGGACTACTGACGACGAAGAGGTTGTGCGACAAGAAACTGAATACTTTGACCACAATCTGAAGATATTGGAGTTCGAAACAGTTCAACTGCCGACTTGAAAGATACTTGACACACTTATGCATTTGAGGACCCTTCATCCGAATTTGAACATGCAAAAAATTACATTTTTTTCAAATAATTAGAAAAATTGTAATCTGGGTTTTCTGAGTGATATACTTGACACAGCTATGTATTTGAGGGCCATAAATACGAACTTGATCATTAAACAAGGCGAAGATTACTTGGGGTGCACATTTGCAGGCGGAGCAACTCGGTACTTCATCAGATCCCCCCTCACATCCGGTGCAGAAAAGAAGTCAAGATTGATGGTTAACGCCCCACAATTACGCGGGAAACAAGTTTTTGACCTATTTGTTTTAAAATAAATTTCTGCCTTACCCCCTCCTCTCCTCCCTCGGCATTTCTATCTTTTTAGATTTTTTTCTGGAGAACGGAGCCTTGCTGCGCAAATCTGAGCACGCCATTAAATGCAGCGTAACAATCCAACAATTGGAAGACAAATTATTGGATATTCGAAAAAAACGAAACACTCGATCGACTAATAAAAACAACTTGTAAAACGTGAGAATCCTTCAAAAATGAAGCGAATCGTGTGTGTGTGTGTTCTTATTTACAACTTCTTATTTGAGAAGCCTAGTGAGAAAGTTATACAATTTAACCATAAAAAAATACTGAGAAATCATACCTCAGATGCTCTACAATTATGAAGAACAGTGGTTTATTGGAAAAACTGCTGATATTCAAACAGTATGTATGAGAAAGGATAATATACCTTTCTTATACCACAGCCTACGTAAGAATAACATAAGTTCTTGTAAAGGCAGAACGTCTATCGCACTCCAAAAGCGCTGAGAGAGGATAAATGTTCATTCGCATTGACCTTAAAGCACTGTAGATTGTTGGAAGTTCGGCCTTGGTGCTATTCATATTTAAAAAAGATAATAAACCTTTCTGGAAACACTTATTATTTTAGGGCAATCCTGGGTGATTCACAACGCGTTACCAGAGATTCTGGAGACTTTTTCAATGAGGACAATGGGCCCGTCCAAGACCAAATTTCCTTCAATAACGATTTTGAAAATGGAAACAACAGAGAAACTGTAGATAATGGAGATTTCGTACTGGACGAACCAGTAGGTGCAACAATGAATCAAGAGCCACTTGGCGACAGGGCAAATTTCAAGTCAAACGAAATCTTAGGTGCAGCGATTGTTCAAGAACCTGGTGCAAACTGCGGATGCCAGCGACGAATCGTCATCATTCCTGAAGAAACGGAGACAAATGTGCGAGAAAGTGAATCTTTCACTGTTTTAAGGTAATTTTTGTTTTGATCGTGTACGATTTTGCTTAATGATGGTCAGCTATTCTCTTTTTGCTGAGCCTAGATAGATAAAATGCATTATATTCACAAAATAAATGTATTTATAGTTTTTCAAAGTAGTCAATGCATCTGTGCATTTTTTTTTAAATATTTTGAGTCTTATTTAGATTGGTTTCCTCTGCTTCAATCATTACTAAAAAAATATTACAAAAAAAATTACAGTGATTCGCCCATCGAAGCTAGGATGATGCCGGATCATAACCAAGAGATAGACCTTCAAGGAGAGACTGATTTGCCGCAATTTGATGAAAATGTTGGAGTCGAACGTACACATCTGGCACATAAATTGCACAAGAAACTACATGGATCTCCACAAAATGGCTTCCAGCAAGGCCACAATCCACCCATCAATGTGCATATCAGTCAGAATCAACATCTTGCTGCTTTATCACGAGCCTCTTCAGGAGAAATGGAAGAAACTGAATCTGATGCGACTAGGTGAGTTTTAAGCATTAATCTCCTAGTGTCATGCACAGTGGCGCAGCCCATTGGCATCTTACGAAGTCAACTTGGGTTTGGTATATTCAACCTAATTGCTCTCTACTATCAGACACCGGACAGAGTCTAGGCTAAAGACGGAACACGCATGTCTATAGCATGTCACATATATAGTGGAAAGCATACATTTATATAAATTTGATTACCTGTCCTCTCCAGTTTTCCTTCTAATCTAAATCGTCCAATTTTGCCTCACCAATAAGGTCTGGATAATATGACATGAAGTACAATAACTTTTACTCTGGTGAGCACCTAATTGCCAACTGATCAAATTGATAAGGCTGATCGTATCCATAAAAAATAATAAAATAAAGTCAAGTGTATGCTCTCCACTATGCATCAGACCTACATGTTTCGACTTTAGCCTAGACTCGTCAGTATAGCTTGGCGATCTAACTGTAGAGAGCAATCTGGAGGTATATACGTAACCCAGTCAAGGGTGTGATAGGACCTTTGAATTCGTAAGTTGCCAATGGGCGTCCCCATAGAGGGAGACACTTGGAGAAAGTCAAGTAGATTACTATATGTCCCATGCACTTAATCACAAGGGAACGACACTTACACAAATGATTTAAAAACTGGTAAAAAAAAGATCGCCTATGTGAAGTGTCGCAAATATTCAAACAACATTCTTATTGCTCAACCGAATTTCATATTTTTACAGTGATACCCACACCGTAGCTAGCATGACGCCAAACCGAGACCAAGATGAAGACGTTGAAGGAGTACAAAATGATGTGCCAAAATTTGATGAAAATATTGAAATTGAACGTACACATCTGGTGCATAAACTCCACCAGAAACTGCATGGATCTTCCAACAGTGGCTTCCAACAAGTTCAAAATCGTCCCATCAATATGCACATAGTTCAAAATCAACATCTTGCTGCCTCACCCCGAGCCTTTTCAGGAGAGATGGAAGAAACGGAAGATGATACGGAGTTTTTTAGGTGAGTTTGACGTTTTCTACACCTTTCACTCTCAATTATACGAGTATAATGCCTACCAACAGGGTCTGGGTGATATTCTGTGATTAATAATACAATTCAAATGACAAATTTAATAACGTCTTATTTGGTAAGCACCTTTCCGGTAATTGATAACATGGAACATATTCATTATGTTGACAAAAAAGTGAAGTGGTTAGGATTTTTCACTCCAGCGGTGCTGTTAGAAGGTAGATTGTAAACTGTGACTTCCTGGAGAATGAGCTCCCCAGTAGCTCATGAGCTTGCAGTAGTTGGGACTTCGCCCTAGAGCAAGCCAGGTTACATTGGCAGGACAGGATATCATATTGTTGATGCTGAGTCCTAAAAGATTTTAGTTTTCTTATAGATAATCTTTCGCAAATGTACAAGGCCTATCGCATTCCAACAGCTTTGCGAGAGGGATAAATATCTATTCCCTTTGCCTTGAAACGCTGTAGATTGTAACTATAGGGAAACAAACTCCCCGGCGACGTCGACTTAGTTAGTCTTCTGTCTGTTAAACATAAAAAAATCTAACAGAATTCTGCTCACACTTATACTTGAACTGAAAGGATCAAATGGTCGAACCACTTTAGCTATTATATGTCGTACTTGGACTCTGGAGTTCAGTTTCTGAAAACTCTCCTAAATGCTCCTAAATCTTTCAGAGATACACGATTCTACTCTGCTTCTAAAATTTTTACTTCATAGATATGTATACTACACAATCTTTACTTATGCTTTAGTAAGAGAATTCATAATCTACATAAATTTTTAGCAACCAAGAAGAAAGTGAAATACCCCAGGCAGATGTTGGCGCGTTAGAGCTTCAAGATGGTGCACAGATTGGTGCCGTGCAACTTCAACAGATACAAGCAACAAAAAACACAGAAAGGTAAACACTTTATATGTTTAAAAACTTTTCTATATTACTGTCATGGTTACACACTTTCCCATACCCAATCAATTACTGCTCAGAATATATTATTGTATATAAATGGAATATGCCCATGGAGCAAAAAATACGAAATTAACTAAATGAATGCTCTCCGTATACTCGCGGTCTGCTATAGACATGCATGTTTTGTTTACTACCTAGACTTGTCTGTATAGTTCGGTGAACGAGAATAAAGAACAAACTCTGTTGCATATATACTTATCATAGGTACGTGTGTGATAGCAACATACTACAAGGGTTGCAATGAGTAGTACTACCATACACTACGATGGATGTACCCTTACAATGCAAATAAACTCATTTACAGCGACATCTCTTGTCTTCCTTCAGCATTAGTTAACTTCATAAGATGGTGATGGGTAGCGCCGCTTGTCAAGATACTCTGATTATGTTACTATCACACACCTGGGTTAGGTATATATATACAACGTATTTGCTCTTTACTATCGGCCGCCGAACTATAGTTATTAGAACCACTTGATTTTATAAGACGTTAATGGGCAAAGCCTCTAGACGCGAAATTTGCAGTACATTTAAAGTTGACCTAATTTATTGAATTTTTGATGACAATCTTCATCTTATAGCATTTGACGGCATCGAATTGTTACTTTTCAGTAATCAGCAGAGTGACACTCGAAATGATCAAGTTGGGACTAGTGAGAACCGAGATCAAAAAAATGAACAAGCCATGGCACAAACTACAACTTCATTGCCAACTGAAAGGTTAGATCCTCAAAAGGAACAAGTTACAGACAAGATGGCGATATTGAATGAGAGACAAATTGAAAAAACAGAAAGACCATTTTCAGCTGCTAAGACAAATTCTCATAATGAACAAGTTGGAGTTACATTTTCAGCGGACCAAAAAGAGACCATAGATGATGTACAAGTAGGGATACCACTGAATAAACCATCCATGGATGGCAAGGATATTGATCAAAGTGAAGAGCAAGTTGGTGCTCCATTGGATGATCTGGTTGAGAAGATAGAATCCCGTCTCACTGAACGACTTGGTGCGGAACGAACTCACCATATCCATGAAATTCTGCACAAGAATCTGCACAGGCCTCAAGCTGCGTCTCAACATGCTCAGGTGATCGCTCCTGTAAATGTTCACGTTAACCAGAATCAGCACGCTATTGTGGCACCAAGGATGTCTTCTGCGGATGAGGATTCAAAAGATGAAGAACCATCTGGGTGAGAAACAAAAAATTATTCTGGAGATTTACTGCTTCACAGTCTTGTATACTTTACAAACGGACCTCACTCTAAAGAGATGGGATCTAGTAGAGAGGGAGTATAGTTGAGAGGCAAAGACGTACAGGACGGCTTTGCATTGGATATAAAGTCATATATACATATGCTCTGACCGTCATATAGCTTAGGAAGCGATGACAAGCCTACTCCAAAGCCGTGACACTAGTATGAGTCCCGGAGACAGTGGTGTGCCAAGCAATGGAAAAGCAAGCCAACTGACTAGATTATGGGCAGAACACTAGTGCATCGACCCTGAAGCTATACTGGGTACCTAATATCAGACGTTAGCCTAAAGCTGCACTTGACGATGGCTGGCTTCTCATAGCAAAGATAAAAATGGAACTTCATTGATTGTTGAATGGAGATCAAAAATTACTCAATCTGAAAGAGACTTTGACGGGTCACTGCAAATTACACAGTTGTCCCCCATTAGCACGGACATAGATCCTGTCTGCCCAATTTTCTGAAGAGAGGACTAAACATCGTTCAACTTATCAAGTAAACTAAGAACTCTTCTTTTCGAGACGACATAGTTTGCCATAGAAGAAATATAATCGGTACAATGATCAGTTATCATGACTTTCACCAGATGATGGCAGGTTTGACACTAAAGAGCTCAAAATGTAATGTAGATTTTAGTTCTGTTTCCCGGGGATCGGCCTCAAACAGAGCTAGAGGTTTCTAGCTTTGTATCTCCACCAATATTAAACTGTTGATAAATCAATGAAACCACAAGTTCATAAAGTAATATTGGATGTGTTGTGCAACCACTCCAATTCAAAAATTTTATTTTTGAATTTGAAGAAATTTCTTTCCACTTCTTGTAAATCTCCTGAAATATGTTTTAGCGATGGAGACGTTAAAAATACTGAACCAGCTGCAACACAGAAGGGACATACTGGCCAGGTTACTGGAAATACAGGGTCATCTGGGTACGTACTAGTGAGACATCGCCACATTGGTCAATATTTAAAAAAGTTCAAATGATTACATTAATAAACACATAATCTAAGTACTTAAGTCATTTTTTCAAGGTAGTCTCAATCATTATCAAAATTTCACTTAGATAAATATTTTTATGCTGGCATTTTTCCAGCAAGAACACTACAGGAGTAACACCAGCAAATCCACAAGTGGGACTATCTGCACCTATTGATGAAACTCAGTCTCAAAATGAAGAACAAGTAGGCGCTCCAGCTCCAAATGAACAAATAAATGGCGAAGAACAGGTCGGAGCTTTTCTGCATCAAAATATCCATAAGGGCGTGTTTGTTGCTAAGCCCCCTGTACTCCATGGTTTTGGTTTGAGGCCTGCGGGCCTGATTGTGCACAATCAACACTCAATCTTTGGAATGCGATCAGCATCAGAGGAAGAAGATGAATCAGGATCAAATACGGTTCTTTCCAAGTAGGGGTTAATGTTTTATTATCACCTTGTGGTAAAAGTCGATTTAGAGATATAAATGGCGTAAATGATAACGTATCTAACAAGACCCGGAATGTTGTAGACGCAGGTTCGAGTCCCATTTGCATCAATAATGTATGCCTGTGTTTATACAGTAACGTACACTAACTTATCCGACTGGACTTCCGTCGTTTTTAATTGATGAGGAAATTAAATATTTATTTAAAAATACTTCCATTGCATTCTTCTTCTTCTGTACTCTCCACCTGAATGCAATAAGTGATGAAAAGAAGATAAATCTATCAATCAGATCTGTTATTAATTTGAAAAATTATTTTTATACCGTCCGGATATTTTTTGTATGCCAATTGTCAGTATTTTCTCAAAGATTGCCAAATTGTTGAAAATTTCAAGTTTGTTGAAATTATGCAATATAGTTACTTCTGACGTAGGGAGTCATTATAATTGACCCTCCCCTCGTAACTTTCTTACATGACTGCAAGAAAAATGCTTCATACAAAAGGTGTAGGGGCAATACGGAGAATTTTTTGAAAATATCAATGAATTATTGTTTGGAATAACTTTTAAAATGGTTTATACTGAAGAAGAACAATTTTAAATGGTTACATTATCTATAAGAAATATAGGCGTCTTAGTGGCTATAGGCGTGAACGATCTATAAATAAATTTATGCGCATATATGAGTTGCTTGCAGACAACAAATAAACAAATAGTTGAAAAGAAGATGTTAATATTACTTACTTACAACCATACCTAGACATAATGAAGAGTAACTTTATTGTTTCTTTTAAGAAATGCGCTCAATCCAGTCCGAGGTTATGCATAGTGGCACAAATCGACATCAAGTAATAAAAAACCATAAATTATACCATTTCAAGCCGCTTGGGCAAAAAATATTCCTTAAAAAACTCCATATTTTATTTTACAACTTTTGCATGAAACATTTTTTTTCTTCATAATCATGTCAAAAAATAGGAAGATCAACTCGTACATGATTCCGTAAAATTTAAATGTAATGAACACTTGGCATTTTCCAGCAATGCAGTTGCCGAGGATACACAGTCCCAAACAAGTGGTCAAGCTAAAGCCGTAACACCAAAAACAGATAATTTAGATCCGACAGTTCTGGAGAGTGTGGCTACTCAAACTGATGATCAAGTTAGTACTAACACTCCAACGGTGGCTGAAAATAATCAAACAATTAGTTCAACACCAACTCCTGCTGAAACAACAACTGCTCTGGAGAAGGCAGATGTTCAAAAGCGCGGACAAGTTGGCGGTGAACGCACTGCCCATCTGGTGCACAAGCTCCACAAGAAACTGCATGGATCTCCTGGAATTACATCCCAAAACATTCATGGCGTTGCGCCTGTTAATATTCATGTCACTCAACATCAAGGAGCTACATTAATACCTCGAGAGTCTTCCAGCCGAGAAGCTATGACTTCCAAAAATGATGGAAATCTTGGGTGAGTTTTTCAGTCAAGGAAAAAAGGAACTTCTGAGCTGAGGGAAGTACTGCGTTAATCTCCTTGACGCCATTTTTTAAATGTACAGATATTTACATGGTAGTTTTTATTTTTAGCAATGACACTAACAGCGCCCATCCAGGATCAGAAACCCCATCTACAGCGCGACATCTCAACCATGGCTTCGTCCACAGACACGAACACATCCACTCATCCGGCACAGTACTGCCTGGAATCAGCTCATTCCTTAACGGTTTTGCTGGTGGTACCTCATCAAACGTAAATGTGTTCCAAAACCAGAACGCCGTCGTATCTCCTCAAACTCCATCAATATTAGTTCCTGCATCGACAAATGTAAACGTTGTGCAGAACCAAAATGCAGCGATAATTCCCCAGAGACCGACGACGTTCATACCTTCGAGTGGAGGATCAACGAAGATCGAAGTGTTCCAAAACCAGAACGCAATGGTAGCCCCACAAGGACAGAGTGCATTTATTCCTTCAAGTGGTGGGGTGTCAAATGTGTTTCAAAGTCAGAACGCGGTAGTGGGACCGCAGTTGCCTGCTACATTCGGTCCTGTGGATGGTTTTGGTGGTGCTTCAACAAATTTTAATCAAGGTGTCCAGTAAGTATGAAATTCAGATCTTGTTTCGATTTCAATATATAGTGTTTCCTTGTTTCACGATTTATATATACCACAACATGAAAAACCATGTCACTCATTTCCATCGGTCTGTCTGTCTCTCCGTACTCTGTCCAGTAAAGTTCACCCCTCAATAAGTCACAGAGCACTTTTTTGGTAGACCTGCAGATATTTTCTTAGTTTCATTTCAAAATTTCTCACAGCATACGCGAAGGAAGTGTTATGAAAATTTTCTAATTCGAAGTAGTAGGTTTTTCTGACGACTTAAGGTACACAGATTATCCATATCTGTCTGGTTGGTTTGTATATCGAACAAGCTTTCCAAGCTTCTGACCATGATAGTACGCAGTTTCTTTTAGTGGGTTCTGGACTAGTTACAGTTATACCAAAATAAATTTAAATTCTGTATGTTTCAATAATTTATTGTAGTCGGAAAATACGTGAATGAAAAGTGTAATTTTCTACATATATCGCTCGACCACAAACTCGCAAAAAGTGCAAAAAATTATTTCAGAATACCTCGTAAAATTTTCATATCTGTATATAGGGGAATGATATTGATGTGGAAAACGGTAACATAACAACATGTCACGTACCAAGTCTAGCTACTTGACTCGATTTTTTATTACAAAAAAATGCAATTGTAATTGAATTCCGTTCACTGTCAGTTAGAGAAAACCATGCACTATTCAGTGATATACAGGCTCAAAAAAATAGATAGCAGTATAAAAACCGAATACTGGAATATTCGTTTCAGTCACTTTACTCCGAATAATTTCTGTGATTCCTTCTTACAGGTCAATGAACGTAGTTCAAGATCAGAAAACAGTGATACACCCTGGAACATCACAGTTTGGTGGTCAGAATTTTGGTAATCAAGGTAACTATCAAGGACTGCCATCTATTCAAAAGCCTTTTGGGCACCTTAGCGGCCACGCATCTATATTCCAAAGTCAGTCAGCTTCGATTGGTCGGGATGCGGATGATGATCAACCCATGGAAGAAATTGACGTGCCTGATTTAGCAGCAAGAGATGCTGTACCATTTGGTGACGATATTGATGACAATACGAATTCAGACGAAATGGTGAGTTCTTCTCCTCATAGTTCAACAAAACATCGGCGAATACACTCCTTGGTAGGTCATCCCGCCACGCCGAAGTTCATCAAACAAAAAAGATTTTTGGAAGAGGCTAACAGCATGGGCGAACATTTGCGATGATAGTACTTCCATCTTCCAAACTGTGAAGGTGCTGTATAAAGTCAGCCACATCCACCAAACGCACTGTTCGTTTCTGGATTGTGTCCCGAAGCTTGAGGAAATGCTTCGAAGCACATCCCTACACATGCGAGCAGTACTGGCATGGTCCGGGTCTTGTAGAGAAGCATCAGCTGCTCCAATAAATACAACCTTCTGAAGCGCAAAATAACCCTCAGCCTCAGGGACGCCGCAACTTTAGCAACACAATCTTGCCACGACATGTTGTTCATTAACAGCTAATTCCCAGAAGCTTGATGACTCATGTTCCCAATAGAGCTTCCCCTCATACTAAGACTACAGATCAGCATGTGGCTTTTTAGAATTGTTGTCTGAATGTTGAAATTAACTCTATTTCCTATTCGACAACTCTTTCAATGTCCTCCGAAGTAAGGTCATAATTTTTTTATTTTACCATTACAGGTTGGTACCTTCCTCCATCCACACGACCCATACTACGACAACACCAACCCATACTACGACAACACCAACCCATACTACGACAACGACAACCCAGACAAAACGAAAGTGATTGATTTGATCGAAGACAACAAGAGGAAAATAAATAAGATGATCGACAGCATCAAATCGAAGCACGACAAGATCCTTGATTCCCTCAAACCAAAATTGAAAGCAAAGAAACACAAACAGGTTTACAAGAAGCCACAATATCCGGAAGAACCTCAGTACCAACAGTACCCTACGTATGCCCACGACTACAATGACCAACTGCCGGAGGTTTCCTGGGAATACGACCCGAGTTACAGAACCAACAGCGGTGAAGCTTCAAAGGAATCTTCTGATGTAAGTGACCAGCAACTGTAAGAAGCAGTTCACATTGGGTTGAAGTTAACCGTCGGTTGCATAGTCATAAATAGGTTCAGATGTTGGATCATACCAAATATCAGATAGTTATACAAGTCCATTCAGCTTGTCATGTAAGCGCAATTTTCGAATTTGGGATATGTTTTGCATGTTTTATGATGTCTCCATCACAAAAAATCCTAATTCCTTTGGTTGTTCCCCAAAACTCAGTTTTGTATATTTTTGGAGTTCACGATGATTTTTGGACGTATTAAAATTAATTTGTAGGGGACAGAAATTTCTGAAAATATTTTCATTTCTCAAGTTCTCGAACATTTTACGGCGTAGTCGAAAACATTTTTGAGCTCATAAATTCTTAAAGTACTTCTTGCTTTCTGTCAACTAGTATGTTTAGCCAAAATTAATTAATAAGTGCATCATTTCATTCCTGCTTTTAATGTTTGAAAGTTGCTATATCCTAGACCATCGCTTCAACATATCCATATATTCAAAAAATATCCTGTAATTTAAACTGAATGTTTCACAGAAACAACGTTTTATTTCAAGTGTATGCTCTCCACTAGGCATCAGAAATGCTAGTATAGCCTGGCGGTCTAACTCTAGAGAGCAATCGATGTTAGGACCTTTGATTTCGTAAGTTCCCGATGGGCGTCCCATAGAGGGCGACACTTGGAGATCAGATAACGTTTTATTTATGAAACCTTTTATTCAAATTGCACAATTGTATCTAAATGATGGAAGAGTTTTACCAAGTGAGAGCATCTGTCATCTATATGATATCCTGACTTTTTATAATTATTTATCGATATCAAAAACATAACGTACGTACAGCCAGAGTCAGATATTTGATCCGTTTTATTACTATACTTTTCATGAAATCTATTGAAATCTTGCTATATCGAACCTATATATAACTATGCAACATTTTCATTTCATGCTAACTAATTGTGTCAATTAGTATTTTTACTCATTATTATATCATATTTATTACCATTTTGTAAAATATTTTTTTATAAATAAAGTGTTAAAGTTAATTCGAATGAATTTTTTCAATCTACCTATGCCTATATACATGATATTATGTATGTATATATACAGAATTACTTATTACATCAAGGAAATTACTACTTGGCACAATTTGTTATCAAAACGACTATGTTCAACAGGTAAGTATGAAGTATCGTAATTTATTATTTAGATACTTTGATTAGAATATTTTGCAGCTGATTTGATATATTCATACAATCGAATTATCTATAATTGAATGTCACACATTATACGTGTAAAGGTATTTATTACGAAAGCTGCAGAGACATTACAGTGATGATATTAAGATAAATGCTAGGTGATTCTCCGTTCCTCAATAACCAAAAAGCAAGACAGCTTATATGGCGTTATAGAGACGCATCTCTTTGCTCTAAAAATTCAAAATGTATGTTGTTCACATGCCAATGTGCGATAAAAACGGCGTATTATTCGTAGATCTGAAGTTTTCTGCATTTCATAATATAATTTAGAGTTATGAGGTCCATGCCACATTTATTATATTCATTAGTTTTCTGGTTGATATTTCTCTATGGTGAAGATTTTTGACAATCCCCCACCATGTGAAGATTGCGTAAATTAACCATATACTGTGAATCTTTATTTTTACCATTCAAAATTTTCCCAGTTAGTAGTTCTTCACTAAAGTACTCCTGAAAATATTTGAATTGAGAAAGCACTAAGTACACTTTTGTGTAAAAATATAACGCCTGATGCAATAGTAATACCAGAACTTTTATCGTAACCACTTTTAGCAGTTTTAATCGATATTACGGTATGTAAAGTTACACGATATTTTCAAAGAGCAATTTGCAAAATTTCCCAATCTTCACGATCTTTTTTTTGATGCGGAACTGTAATATCTAGCTGTTCTGAATCTTCTTCCTTTATGAAAATCGGCCAAGTCGTTTCCGAGAAAAATTACATATATACCGATTTATTCCTTGAGCAGTTTATATCACTTCAACATTTTAGGATGAAAAATAGTGCTTTTTCACATTAATTTGTGCCAATCAATGACAGACCAAGTAATTGTAATCATTTTTATTAGCTCCTTCACGTAAGGAGACGTAATAGACTTTTTTTTCTAGCCGGCAGTCAAAATAAATGATAATTCTAAGTAGCGTTATGGCACTTACCGAACACAAAACGATATCTTCGCTAGAAGAACCTCAATTTTTATCATTTTTGTGAATAAAAGTAAATATAATGGGATCGGCTTATTATAGTCCGCCTTCCAAGAACATTCTTTGGACTTGACCTTATTGAACTTCTAAATTTTCCAGATCCAAATATCACCGGAAGAACGTATTGTAGGCGAAGACAGTAGGAATATTGACTCAGGTAAACTAATATTCTTACCACCACAGTATATATGCATGTATATTGACGTCTGTGTTTGAGTTTATAACATTTGTAGTTATGTCATTCCTCATATACCATCTGAATGAATCATTTTCTAAAATCCAGATCAATTGCTACGATATTTAACCCACGTGCCCAAAAATCGCTGGTTTCCAGATTCGTTGAGGTTTGAGAGGTCGACAAAAGTAAATCTGGACAAGTTGCTCGAAAAAGAAGAGGAAGCAGTTACCGACTTAAAAAAGTTTGTCAAGAGAGACGAGGATTTGATGATGATCGACTATGTTGCTGAAAAGATGGTGAATGATATCAACGAGGAGCATGGACATAGGAGGAACAAGAGACAGATTTTAGCAGATAAACATGAATTTCAGAGGTAAGATACTGATGATTTCGAGGGTATATTTAGCTGTTTTTTTGCCGCTGCCCAGCCTTTATCTTTCAGGTAAGGGGTTACCAATTAGTTCCATTTTGGGTCTGTTTTGTACTTTCGACTCTACTGTCGCGGTCCGTCTTTACTTTTTACCACGGCGCCCAGGAGGAAAACCTGAGGGCTGAAAACTTCTACAAACACTATTCTCATCGAATATTCATCCTATCCAACACACTTGAAGAGCAAAAAAACCTCCTGACATTTGCTCCCATTCAACCCGGTTTTGCACAGAGCACGAGAAGTCTGCACAAACTAGGTTCGCATCTGAACCATGGTCCGCCATTTGGTGACCCCTGTTCCAGGTTATATTGTTTAGAGAGTTGCGATTGTCCAGTTTCACAATTATTCTTATAACATTCTTGATCCTTCATGAAAACTCGAACATTGCAGAATAATAACTGACCCTCATACCAAGCTGGACATGACGAAAACTTTAGAAAATGTGGGCACAGTGGCCAGATCAGCGATAGAACACCAAAGAGCACCTCTGTACCATTTCAGGAACGCCGTGGGCTCAGTTAGAGACGCCGTGGTGGCTACCATGAAGATACCGAATCAGAATTTCATCATTCCAGCGCAGTACGACATTGTTAACCAACAGGATGCTCCACAACTTGGCTCTAGATTCGGCGGGGAGAATGAACAGTGTTCTGATGATCCAGTTACTGATACCTTTCAAAGAGTAAGATTTGAATATCAATATATTTCTGTTTATGTTTTTGAAAATAGTTGAGCGTAAAGTATTTGTTCCAAAACCAGTTTTAAGCCTGATGGTCTGAGACTTCAGATACTATACAGCTAAGTTATAAGCATCATTGATACCCAGTTACAGATAAGTTATATTTAGGATGAATACTCGACGCACATATTATGTCGCTGTGAGACATCAGAGTATCCCAGGTCACCTGGAGATGTCAGATAGGTAGAACCCAGGCAGCCGTGGCTGTACTGACCTTCGCGAAAAGGGCGGTCCTTGAACTAACACGCATAGAGGCGCAAAAGAGCCCGTTAGGTGGCCTATGCACCAAAGACTACTGCCATCAAAATTCCAATTTCCCTCTCATTCTTATTAATTAATCCCAACCTCAATTTTGATTTCTTGGATACGGGCCGTTTTGTATGAATCAGCTAAGAACAAGTTTTAGATGTCATATAAAGGGAGATGTGTGATTTTTCAGGTTGGTTCTGTTGTAAGAAGCACTATAAAATCTGGTCAAGAGGCGATTGGTCACATTGGTCAAGCAGCCAACCATGCAAGAACCGCAATTCAAACAACACAACAGGCCACGCCCAGACTGCGATTAGCGAAAATACCAGCTCGAATCCAAAATCCCAGATTAAGCTCAAGGATGGGTGGTGATGAAAGTGTTGGAGGTATATAAGTAAAGTTGTAGATAACTTTGAAGCAGATAAAATATGTTTCTGGATTCAGTATCATTTTTATTTTTTCGAATAAACGATTCTATTTAGCTTCACTATTGTCACTGTATCGATCTACATTATGTTCTTTTTTTGTTTTCTGCTAGGTCATTTGCTACCAATGCACGAATGTCATAAAACATAGCATCATTACCAACTGTGACCCCACGGCATATTGCATTTCAAATTTCGCTTTGATTCAACGTTTATTTGTAAAATTAGCCTTTATTTTTGGCAGAAAATGATGCTCTGAACATCTTTCGCATTTTGTATTGCACCACCCTCCTAACGAATCGAATCCATTTTCAGAACCAGAACCAAAAGATTTCGTGAACTTGGGGCGCATCATGGACGCCGTAGGCATATCCAACCCAGAGTCAACAGTTGGATCAGAATCGATTGTTTTTGTACCACGAAGCAGAATGGCAGCCATGAGAAACCGTTTTAGAGTGCCTGAGGTTACAAAAAGAAACCAACAAGATTCAGTTGTTGGAGCAACGATGAAAAATTTGAGAGAAGCTCAACAGGCAGTCGGCGCTCATAGTCTTGGTGATTTGTTCAAAAGAATGCGAGATGGCATTCAGGGATTTTTGAAACATGACATATTGGGGATTCAAGATGATTCACAACAGTCTCCAAAGAAAAATGGTTAGTATTTTCAACACGTTACAAATTAGAGAGAATAATTATTATTGGAAGCTATCTAACTACAAAACCTCCATTTTGATCCAAAATACTACTTGACAACTGTTTTCAGCTAAGCAGCCAAAAATAGGATCCAGATCATCTATACCTACAACAGAAGCTCAAACCAAACAAAGCAGTAAGAGTGCAAGCACAGAAAAAGCCTCGAATGTAACACAAACCCAAAGAAGCGGACAAGATGAGATAGTAGGAAGCGGCTTACCTCTAGCACCAGAACTCTTGCATCCCTTCATGAACAGAGCCACTTTTGACCAAGAAAAGAAGTTCATCGATATGTTCAATAGCGATACTAGGAGTCAAAGCAACAACGATCAGCATTTAGGCGACGTTCTGGGATCTATCAATCCAGTAATGTTTCAAAGGGTGTTCCAAGAGAAGTTGAAAACTAATAACAATACAAACGAAGACACGCCTCACGGCGTATTTCATCATCATCATGATGGGCATTCTCACGGGGAGCATGAGGTACATAGTATAGGTGTTGGAATTAAAACCCTTTGGAATTAGTCAGAATACCCCTTTGGTGAAGCATCATATAAAACAACGTTCGGGATTCTCCAAAAGATTACAATTGGTACTTTTCGGTCCCTTGTTATAGCCAATAAAATCGCTATGTCGTCGCTATTCTAAAAGGTGTTTTGTATGGGTTTCCAATAATTTGTTTCCAAGGCTTATTTTTCAAGATAATGGAATGATTTTTATTGTAAATGATAGAGTAAGGTTAGTTCTATACTCGTGCGAAGCCTTTTTCCGATTATTCATACAAAATTTTAGATATTGTCGCAAGGGCGCTTGTAAATGCGGTAAAAGTATAAATGTATGTACTTCGTTTGAAACGTATTATTTTGAACATATGACCATATTTTTCCTGGAAATTACTTTCTTGCAAATTTATATGGGCGTTTAGCATTTAATACAATTAGACCGTTTCTAGTACACTTTTATGTGAATTTTACTAAAATTTCAGTTTCCTTGCGGTAACACAATCCATGACCTGTCCTGCTTCGATGTCTAGCATTGAGCTGTGCCTCTTTACGCGAGTTTTGAGTACACACTACACAAAAACATCTACAAAAAAACCAATTTTGCCATAAAAAATGTGTCAAAAATGCCTTCAGATGTAGAATACGTGCTTTCAGTTATTGAAATTGTAATTTTGGTATCGAGACGATAGATTTAGAGCATGACCTTATCTACTACCTCGAAATTTTAATCAGGAATTGAAAATATTACTAATTTTGCAAAAAACATGTAGAAGTGATGTCAACTCACCAGAGTGAAGCGTAAACTTTGCTGTTCAAATTAAGTGCAATGAATTGATTTTCAGGTTTTGGAACCAGATGAAAAAAGTGCAAATGTATCAACGTCAATGAAGATTCAAGGTGTATTTCTTAAACCTTTCATGGGGCAACCAAGTAGAAAAAACAAAGAAAAGTTCTTTAGCAAATACCAGAAATCAAGTGAAGACCAATCACAGGAGAATCTCGATATAACAGAAATTGAGGATGGTTCGGAGATGCAGTCAATATCAGATAATGATCTCCAAGATGTTAATTAAAAAACAATTCGTATTTATTTATTTATTTATTTATCATTGAAATAACAATTCATATGAAAAACTAAATCTGTATCATTTAACAATTATAGTTGTATTTCAACTAATTGGCAAGCTTTGCCAGTTCCATCACGTTTTGTGCCTGTTTCATGGTAGGCATGTCAATCATACTGCCTTGATAAGTGAAAGCTCCCTAGAAAAAAAGAGTATTTTTACACCAAATATAATGAGTTAAATGGCACTCCCAGAATTATATACCCAGTGTCTCAATGCAATATATTCCTATCAAAATTTTGTCAAAGCAGTATAAAAAATATAGTATGAAATATGTAGGGCTTAATGTGGGTCACCCACTGAATGCATTTCAACATGACCTAGACCATTATTTCTAAGGTGATTTGGAGTTAACATTTTATGTTTGACATGGGAATATATACAACATCTTATGTCCAGATACATGCACGAATGAGGTGATTCTGAAGAATCAGCCATACCTTATATAATCAAGAATTGAATGGATAATAAGAATGAAGCTATCAAATCATGTAATCAACAGAAAGTCATCCCATTTATATAAATCTCAATCATTGCCCTAAGAACTTATAGTGATGTACCTTTCCAGACCTTTGATGATCTTCAAAAGCTTTCAGCAAACCCTCTGCCCATTCCATTTGCTCCTTGCTTGGTAAAAATGTTTCTTGTACAACTGGAACTTGGGATGGATGTATCACCTGTTTTCCAGTGAACCCCATTTTCCTTCCTTGCTCACACTGACGCCTTAGCCCTTCCAAATCTAAAAATAAAAGATATGAAAGCTGGCAGAAATAAAATATAATTTAAATTTTAAAATTATAAATGTAGGTTCCTTGGCAGGAAGCAAAGTTGCTGATTAAATACCCATTCTTAAGTTACTCCTGATATACATTGAAAAAAGAATACCCCATGAACCTCAAAAAAACTTAAGGTTTCTCAAATGTTGTGCCTTTATTTGTAGACTCCTACTCTTACATATTCCATTGGAGAAGTCCACCCAATTCTATCAACAGTCGAACACTAACTAATTTTATATGTGTATACTCAAGTTAAAAAATACTGTTGACTTCTCACATCATAAGTAAAAAATATGCAATCGTAACCATCAAATAAATTTGAGATACCCAAACATCCGTCTCACTTATTTGTGTTGGCATGTCTGTCCTTCGTCAGTCTGGTCAAACGTAACTCCTCTAGGATCAGAATATATTGATATAATCATGAAATTACAGATTAACACTCGGGCAAGGACAGAAAGCATTCTAGTTTTTCAAAATCAATCTACTAATGGTGGAATAATCATCATAAAAAGGCACAAAACTCCTCAATAACTGAAAAAGTTGTGATCCGATCTTGATTAAATTTTCAGTTAGTCTTTACTAAGGGGAGGAACTAATAGCATTTTTGAACAAAGCTTGATCCTTGTTTTTGAGTGTTTCAGAGATCCGTCATTTTTGCGAATTCTTGGTCCAAACTCACAAACATTTTTTTAAACTCACCACTGCTCAGAAAGTTCAGTCAATCTATAGGACATCATTTTTTAGTATACATAAATTCTTCCATTTGATTTTAAGCATTACCTTTATATTTGATATACACCATATCTATTGCCTGTAAGTGAAATGCTTTCGCAGTAAGTACTAGTTTTTGTCTGGCATAGGATACTTCTGAACAGTCTTCTGTCCGAGTAGCACCTGAAAAATTATATTTAGCTTTCCATGGACTCAATATGACACATGACCTTGTAATCAGATTAATAAATTATACTAATGATTTGTATATGAATATAAATGGTTATGACAGAATTCATCTACAACTGATTCTGGAAAACTGAGATGAGGATCATGATAGTATCGCCATCAAGGATTTTTCTTAAATGTTTCTCTGCAAAGATATACTCTCATTGATAATTATTATTGATTGTATGAAATTTACTTTGTATTTTTGCCTTACCTCAAACATTTTAAATCATATTGTAATCTGCAACAGATAATGATGTATTCAAGTTCTACAATGCAAATGACAATGATCTTCAATCTTTACTGTGTTGTTATTCTTACCTACACTTGCACAGAAGTCGTCACTACCAAATACCAAACTAGTTGGTGAAAATTTCTTAATATTGGAGACTTCAGTAGCATGCTTGCAAATCTGAGTTAAATTAACAAAGGCTAAGGCTGTTTCAATGTAGATTATAAGATTTATTTTCTGGTTGTTCCTTAAAAGGCTATCAGTCTTATCTGCAAACTGCACTGAATCAATATAGCTGGAAACTTCATTCATACAGCTAATTACTAGAACTGTATCGAGTATTGAGGTGGCTAACCCATATATATTTTTTTAATATTCTGTTCCAAAACATACATACTTTTGATATTCATAACATTTAAAGATAAAATACAATTAAATTTGACATTTTGCAATTATGTTCAGCTTTTAGGTTTTTTATCCTAGACATAATTACTGTTCATTTAAAATTCAAGAAACATGCAATGTCTGTTTTGGCGTACAAAAATGATTAATATGAGACCTACCCCTTCGTGATAATTCCTAAGCTTGTTATATAAAAAAAACAAAAATAGGCAATTTTATGATCATGGTTTATGAAAATTTCATTTTTGAATATTATATTTCCATTGTGTTTACTTACCCAGTCTAGGTCGTCTGGAGACTCTACTTTTGGCAACAATATAGTATCTGGAGTGTTCTTAGCAGATAAACAAGAGATCAAATCATCTTCACATAAACCAGTATCAATAGAATTAACTCGTACTCCCAGATCACCCTTTACAGTGTTTGGTTTCAAGTCATCAAGAAACTGATGAATTGTCTTTCTGGCATCTTCCTTGAAAATGAATTGCACATTCAAATGGTACCTACAATCCGATCAATATGTATACTAGTATTACCTTTCTGTTTATAGCTACCCCATCTTCACAATCCAAGGAAATGCAATCAACATCCAAACCAACAGCTTTGTTAATTTTTTTCATATCATCCCCAGGGACATACAGGAGAGCTCGTCTTGGAGTATACCTCCGTGCTGGTAGCTGAAAACATTTTATTAGCTTGATATGCTGAACTATATTTTTTAGAATTTGTCCTGTATTCATCGTTTCTGCATGATTTTACATAAAATATAGTCGAATTGAGCAACAATCAAAATACGTTTTAAAAATCAAACAAACTTTTACAGTTGATTAAAAGACAGTCCGTCAATAGCAGGTACTTCTGAATCAAATATAAAAATGTACAGATCTACCATATCTACCAAGTTCTACTAGAGATGAGAAAATTTAAATATGAATCAGAGATTAGATAAATTTCCTGAATAAGCCGTAAAAATACCAAATTCATTCAAACAATACAAATAAATATCTATCTCTCCTTCTTATCCTCTGATAAGGGTTAGGTGTCATCGTGTCATACGATCTTGCAACTATGCGCAAGCACGAAAGACCTAGAGTAGCGCTTTTCTCTAATACCTTATGAATACATTATAACTACATATCTGCACTAATACTCTATCTATGTTTTATCTATCTACATCTGTATGTAATATCGCCACAATTTTTTGATAAAAGGCGTCTCAGAGGTCCACCATAATTATAATAGCTGGAAGAAGTCGTCAATCTTTCTCTCCCCACCTTCCCAAAAGGTTATCAATCTCATGCTCACATCCGTTTTCTTTAGTTCTGTGCTTGTCTTCTATTCCGTAATCCCTATATTTTGTGCTCTTCCCTTTTGTCACGTACTGTCATCGTCTTTCAAGTGCCAACCAATCGTTTCCTTATTTATTGAAAATTTAAACAGAATTTAGTAACATAAGTGTAAGAAGTTAATTAAACATTTAGGTGAGGGCACAATAAATGTGAGTAAACATTTCTTTCACTTAAATAGTGAGCTTAATATGTTCAAAATCTAGATTTAAAATATTTTAAAATGTCATTGTTGTCATGTGTTCAATGTTCAATGTCTTGAATTCTACGTCAGATATCTATTAACTATTCAAAACGTACTTATTCCCTACAATTGAATATATATATTCATGATTTGGCATCAAGTTTAAAGATAACTCATGAATCTACATCTATTGTGTGAATCTATATCCTAAGGTTATCATTTTATTTTTCAGAAAAATGTTCATTTGGGATTGGTTCACTGGCGTTTTAGGCTATTTAGGTGAGTAAATTATGTGCTTATATTTATAAATGGATTACATGGATTCACTGATATCAGACATGTTCAAAGGCTGAGCAAATTCATAATTTCCATATCACAGTTGCAAAGACTAACATTTATATACACTGCTAGATCAACTGTCCATGTTTTGGATCAACATGCACCATTTTTCCAACACTAGAGCTGTATACAATGAATTGTGAGGTCACTTTTGAGAAAACTGCTTGGCTGAGTAAGCATTTGTAGCTGTGAAACAGGAAAAGGTGCCATGAGATCATACAATTAAAGGCGTCTTGTGAAGACAGTTTTGCTCACACCATCTATTCCTTCAAATCACTCTCACTCCATCTGCCCACTGATCTGGAGAAAAGGCATCTGATAACAGTAACCTTGAGTTAGAATTGGCTATAATATACCTCTATAATACATGGTTGTATGATGTCACCATAGAGGAAAAACTGGTTGAATCTTATTCAAGCATTCATAAAAATTTATTCCCTGGTAAGGGTGATTTCTGACATGAATTACCATCATTCTGTGCTGATGCCATACGTGCTAGAGCACAGCGACATATATATCTAAGATACCTTGTAAGGTATGCCCTCATTCACACCACTCATTTGCATTTTTCTCCCTGCAATTCTAACTTTCCTTCTATACCTGTAAGTATAATTGTTAAAGGTATTCCATTCTCAAGATATTAAAATACAAAATATTTGAGTCACATGGATTTACACAGTTTTCCCTCACTCCATGATACTGTTTTTGACATGGAAATGTCATTTTCCATGATGCCAAGTCACAAATAAATTCAAATAAAAAAGTATGAGTAGAGAAAGAAATGGTAACCAAGAATAGTAAAGAGCAAAATAGAAGTTCAGGACTTCATCTTCCTCTTATTAGCTTACATAAAAATGAAAACTGTAAAAAATAATGTCAAACAGTTTATCTCGCCTCTACCACATTACATAACAGCATTGTCTGTAGTCCAAATGTGGAAAGATTATGTACACTCAAAAACTCTGCAAACAAGCTATAAAAGTGCTAGTAGTACTTGCATTATTTGCCCTTCTACATATTGTGCATCATAACCTTCCTTCCTGCTGTATCTAGTAATCAAATTTTTGAAAACTAAAATAGTATATACTTTAATTGATTAGCCATCTCAGGTGTTTTAGTTAACATAACTTCTGATTGTTGTTGCATCATATATTTTTCAGTGGTTACTAATTGAAACGGAGTACAATCGGCCAATATGCCTTCACTAACATTTCGGCTCCATGTCTTCATACTTCAAAAAAGTGAAGATATTTCAGTCAGTTGTATGAGGTTTCAATTAGTGGCGACTAATGTGTATTGTTTAATTTATCTATATCTTTTTATCGGGGAATTCGAAGTCAATATACTCTACGATCTTTTAAATAACAAAATAACTTGATATATAGGTATTTAGTTTTATTGAAAATTGCGTAGGAGCTTTAACAAACAGTTATTGTATTGTTTATCAGTGTGCATGATTTTGCCGTGCAATTTCTTCCGTTTCGGAAAAATACCGTTATCTATCAACAAATCCAAACTATGACTGGCAATACTAGCACGCTCAGCTTATGTATGATTTCGTTAATTAGTTCAATTCATTTTCCTATTTTTATCTGAATGCTTAAAAATAAATGTGCATATAGCTCAAAATAAATGTATATGTGTAGCAAATCGATCTAAAATTGTTAATGTTATAGTCTAAGCTCATTCACGAAATGGTGTTTAGTCTCATTACTGGGAGTAGAATTTCTAGCTCTATGCATATTATTGAGGCCAGTCTAAGAATGATGGATTGGCAGTGTATATACAGAGTAGGATCAAAAAGTAGTGGGACTGAATTTTTTTTTTTATTGAACCCTTGGGTCTCTGACACAACGCGTATAACGCGATTCCTTCTGCGCTTATGCCTTTTGGAACTCGCTTTCCGGGATCCCCATGAGAGATGTCGCCACGGTCCCTTATATGTCTTCTACGGAGCTGTATCGGATTCGCTTGAGGTCCCGCTTGTGCCGAGGAGAGAGGAGGAAGTCCAGAAGAGCTTTGTCCAGGCGGTTCAAACCCTCTGTGAACCACACCACGTCAGTCAAAAAACAGATGGATGTGATCTTTAACTTGCTCATTCTAGCCTTTTCCATGCCAACACTATCATGCCAACATCCCCATAGGCATCCTTAATCATTCCGAGGATCTCCGTCGTGGTTTTGATGAGTTTGAAGCAGAATTTGATGGCATATCGCAGCTCGAGATTTTTCTTAATCTTGGATCGCGACAGCACTTCTTAACGAGGTGTTCGGAAATCGACTCTCTGCTTGACTATAGGTGACTGGAAAAAACAGCAGTATCTTCGGAGGACTCCCCACTACCACGCCCAGGTGGTCCGACTGCCCTCCCCCGTTCCGTTGGCGCTACAGAAATTCAGTCCTACGTTTGGATTCTACCCTTTACGACGTAAAAATGAAAACTGCTTCCTGTCCAGATACGTCTTTTTAAAATGGTATCTTTAGTTTCTGACCATCTTTTGGTACACCATATTAATAGCTATTGAATAATGATTTAAAACTGTGTGTTTTACACTTTTTGTAAGTACTTTTCAGTCTCAGATGTTGGCTAACTGTTGTAAAATTTACCATTACTTTGTTACTTTAACAGAATCCCGAATTTCAAGTATTCTTAAAAAATTATTTGCCCGACTAATGATCTACGAGTCAAGTCAATATAATATTTTTACAAATCAGAATCCCGAATTTTAAGTATTCTTAAAAAATTATTTGCCCGACTAATGATCTACGAGTCAAGTCAATATAATATTTTTACAAATATTATATTAGGAATTAAAAATGGAATCGAGTAGGTGGATGCTATCCTAACCTCAATATTAGAATACCTTAAAAAAATATTTGGTTCAGATCAGAATACTAAGAAGCGTCCACAAAACAAGGTTTGAGTGTATTTGTTTTTTTTGTGAGAACTCCGCCTCTACTGCATCGAGCTTCAAAAATTATAGAGATTTTCTGTTCTTGCCAGTATAAACTAGTGTCAAAATTTCATCAAAATCAGAATGATACTTTCCGACTTATAGAGGGGTCAAAAATTTTCAGACAGACAGACCGACGAAATTTTTGGCGACTCATTTTTGTCTCCAAATATGATGAAAGGAGAAAAATATGCAGTATCGTGTATGTTTGTATTCCTATTGATACTACCAAAATATACAGAAATATATGATTTAAACAAATAAGTACTTGAATCAAGTTATTTAAATTTGGTAGGATTGGCCCGGAAAAGAGGCAGATATGTGTTTTTAGGACTATCCAACACAGGCAAAACCACCCTAATCCATGATCTGCTGCAACAAGAAGAGATAGATTGCATCCCATACTCCCCTAACACAACCACACAATCAGATGAATTAAATGGTGAGTGATGTATGTGAAAAACTAACAATGTTTGCATGTGTTCACAGGCTTATGGAAGAAGTCTGGCAAGCTCCTCTTCCTCGGGCTGGACAATGCAGGAAAGACAACACTGTTACACATGCTCAAGGACGACAGGCTAGCCCAGCATCTTCCAACTTTACATCCCAGTAAGCGTCTTAATTTTCTATTTTCATTCTGCCACCGAGTTAAAAAAAAATAGAGCATTGTTCATATGAATCGATTTTGTCCCTAATTGAGCCAAGCCTAAGGGATATGAGTAGTGCATTTAGCAGCTGAATGTGGTGATGGAAGTACTCAATTACTATTGTAGTCATTATTTGTATTCAAAATGATTAAATGAATATTTAAAAATCGATTGTTAATATTTGCATCAATAATTCATGAACATATGAATTGGCGGCGCTCTGTTTTTTCAACAACTCGGTGCATTCTACTTACACATAAACTAAAGCAATTGCTCTAAAATAGTTTGCACACTATGCCATCTATTGTACAAGAAGCGGCACTACAGATTGGAAATTTAAAAGGAATATTTGCATAGAAAACCGTATTGTTTCGGCATTCCTGATCACATATTTAATGTTATGTTTCTTCACGCAGCTTGTGAAGTTATCTCAAGGATTATTCTATAGTATTCACTGGGATTTCCCAAGACTGAACGTTCTACTATTTCAAACTAGTAGAGAAGGTGGTGATATAACCTAGCTGAGGTGATATTTTTATCGGTTGCTCGGTCTAATATTTTTCATTATATTTGCCTTACTTTAAATTTTTTTTGTTCTTTATCAGCCGCTGTATTTAAGTTGCTCTACATGCTTTTGTTAATTCTTACTTGAACTTGGTTTGAAAATACTTCCTCTGAAATAATGTACATCATTGAAAATATTCATATTAAACTTCTATTCCAGCATCTGAAGAGCTTTCAATTGGCAGCATGCGTTTTACTACATTTGATCTTGGTGGACACTCTCAAGGTAAGTGGAAAATCAGGGAAATGAAACGTGGCCCATCAGGGAAAAATTTTAGGTCAATCAAAGAGCTACGGGGTAAAATTGATATTTTGGAAAAGAAGCTTGATTTCTCGTTTCAATCGCACAGTAACAATTTTTTCTCCTGGTATTTTTTTTACCATTGGTATCATATGGTTTTCAACTCGAAAATAATCGGGTTTGGAATATCTTTTCCTAGTAAGCACCTAAAATAAAATGTTTGTTTGGTCAAGTGTAAGTGACCAAGGAAAGTCAGGGATGAGAGAAAAGAATTAAATATATTGCGAAGTTGTCATATCTACCATTTTCTTACGATATCTGCGCCGAACCGAAAGACGCTTTTACTTGAGCACCCTGTCTACATACAGATATATGGGCCATCATTGTCATTTACGAATAATATCGAAAACATCATAGAAGTATTCGAGCAAAAGTGAAATAATGGCTATCGAACGCAGCCGAAGATTAAATTTTTTGTCCTGCGAATATTTTTACTTCTACATACCGCAGCGTTACATCGTCATTATTATGATGCACTTGGCACTTTTGAACGCCTACCACATGAGAATGGTGTACAACATCGCAATTACAGAGATGATACATGAAGACCATTGCAATGGGACAGACTACGTCGATGCTTGTCCTGAGTTCACCTACGAGCCGGTGGTGCTAAACGAAAAAGAAGTGTTCGTGTGGAGTCCAGCTTGGAGCTCATTCACCTTGTATGCCTTTTATTTCGGATACATCGCAAGTCACCTGCCCGGCGGTTGGTTAGCGGATAAACTAGGAGCCAGACATGTGATGGGTAGTTGCATGGCGTGTTCCACTCTAATCACCTTTGTGTTCCCGGTGGTAGTCCAGAATTATGAATATGTCGGTGCAGTGGTATTGAGGATGCTTCTAGGCTTTGTACAAGGACCTCTCCTACCTTCGATAGCTACATTTATCCAATGCTGGGTGCCGCAACATCAAAGATCTCTTCTAGGAGGTATAGCTTTCTCTGGATCCAATCTGGGTACAATGACCGGCGCTACTTTTAGCGGACTGATGATCTACACAGAGCATCACTGGGATATTCCTTTCTACGTATGGAGCGGCCTGGCTGCTGTTTGGTGTGTGCTCTACATGTTGACGGTATTTTCTCATCCGAACAGGCATCCGTTCATCAC
Source organism: Bruchidius siliquastri (assembly GCA_949316355.1). NCBI lineage: Eukaryota > Metazoa > Arthropoda > Insecta > Coleoptera > Chrysomelidae > Bruchidius > Bruchidius siliquastri. The sequence goes on along the minus strand of OX438533.1, from coordinate 34,777,899 downwards.
GGAAGACGAATTGATTTATTTAGAAGACAAAGTGCAACGACGTCGATCATTTCATGTTCCTTTTTTAGCTATTTTCAAAACAAAGTCTTTCTGGGCGCTACTGGCTGCTCAATTTGGTCACAACACGATATTCTTCACTTTATTTACCGACTTGCCCAAGTATCTCAAAGATATACAGAAAATGGAAGTTATGGAGAACGCACTCTTCACAACTCTGCCATTTCTGGCGTTATGGGTATCCAGCATTATATTTGCCTTATTCGCACATATAATCATTGATAGGCGCTGGTTGAAGGTGATTACGGTACGTAAGGTGTACACAGTATTCGCTACCATGGTCCCAGCTTGTTGTTTGGTCCTGACAGGATACGCGGGATGTCATCAGGAACTTGCCATTTTCTGCTATACCATGGCATTGTTCTGCGTTGGCCCTTTCTTTTCGGGAGCTAAAGTTAACGTGAATGACCTGACACTGCACTACGGTGGTACCATAATGGCCCTTATAAATGGCATGGGCTGCTTGGCTGGGGTCTTTGCTACATCTTTAATCGGATTTTTAACCTGCAGTTGTTCTTTGGAGTCTTGGCAACTGGTGTTTTTAATACTATTTGGTGTGTGTACGTTTTGTACTATCTTCTACTGCGTTTTTGCTAGTTCGGATAGGCAGCACTGGGACTTCAATGATGATTTACCGGTGACAACTGGTGATACTTGAGAACATTAAGTGTAAATCAGTGTAAGCTTAATAAAAGTGTATATGAATAAAAATGTTGAGAAACTTTAATGATTCTGAACAAAATTGCCACTTCAATAAACTGATTTTTCTGATAAAGTACTTGATCAAGTTGGGCACCAACTGCTTAAGGTTTCGTCCATAGAGCTCTTTGAACGATAGCTAGATTTCTCAAGTGTTAGATGCCGGAACATCAAATTTTTTACAAACAATGAAAATAGAGCGATTTCGTCAAATATCATATAATCAAAAGTATATAATTATTTAGGTGATAGTAAAATAAATCCCTTGTTGATCTTGGTCAAAATCGTCAGTTCAGCAATGAACACAAGATTCAGGCACTGGTGAATTGAAAATGTAAATGTTTTACATATTGCACTGGTTGTTACTAATGGGCAACTCATCATTCATTAAAAAATTGACAGGTCGCCTGTCAACACTTTCTGTACCCAGATAATATGGAATCCATTGGAATCTAACGAAGCTTCAATGTTTCATAATTTCAAAGTACAAAGAGCACATCAAAGTTATTGGTGATTTTTTCATGATGTTGGTTTTGGCCCTACTGTGATAAGACATTAAATTCGCCCGAAAATAGAGGCGCATTGTGGAAATCCAGCACATCCAACAACTCCGACCTATTAATACATCTACTAACAAACTTTTATAGAAATTTTAACCAAGTATAGTCCCATTTGGTTTCTGGTGATCTGTCATCAAAAAGATTAGTAATTACTTTTGGCCTACCTTTCATGCTTGGATATTTTTTCCGAGTTGTGAATACAAACTATTGTGAAAATTCAGGTTGATCTTTTCCAGTTGTATTTTTATATATTCATACTCAGGCAATCATAATATAGTGTTTGTATATTCTTAGTTCAAACAAGTAAAAAATATATTTGACATTGTCGAATCTCCTCATTTGCAGCAAGAAGAGTCTGGAAGGACTACTTTCCAGCTGTGGACGCGATCGTGTTTCTCATAGACGCCAACGATCGATCACGATTTGCAGAGAGCAAACAGGAATTGGACTCATTGCTGACGGATGAAACTTTGTCAAACTGTCCAGTACTTATTCTAGGTAACAAGATCGATCTGCCAGGTGCAGCTTCAGAGGATGAATTAAGGAATTATTATGCTCTCTATGGGCAAACAACTGGCAAGGTTGGTATCAGTTTTTTTGTGCGAGAAATAACAGTAAGACTCTTTCGAATATTATTAAAATTCATAAATTCGTTGATTCTTAAATAAAAAATAAATAAATAAATTCCCTAATTCCTAAATTCATAAATTCGCAGTCATATATTCATGGATTCTTATATTCTTAAATTATTGTATTCGTATATTCTCAAATTCTTTAATAAAGTCGTGAATCCTTAAATTCAAAATTCCAAAAATATGCAAATTTTAGAATATAAAAATGTTGCGTGGCTGTTATTGTTTTGTAATGTTTCAGGGAAAAGTACCACGGTCTGATCTGCCAGGCCGTCCGCTAGAATTATTCATGTGTTCCATCCTGAAGAGGCAGGGCTATGGAGAAGGTTTCCGTTGGTTGGCCCAATACATTGACTGAAGACGATTTCAGTTTCATTTAAACAAATTTATTTGCGTGCAGGACTGTTATATAACTCTTTTACGGTTGAATCTTCGTCGAAATGTAATGACCAATGTATTATTTTGAGGCCTACTTTCAAAAACAAAATGGTGTAATGTTAGGTGGTGTAAATTTTTAACTTATTGTATTATGTTATTATGATGGTTTTTGTTGTACTGTTCAAACTTTTTAATATACTGAAATGTTTTTCGGCAGGTTTATATACTTTTTTGCTACTGCTTCTCCGAGTGTAGGTATTTCGGAAATTTGAGGTATACTGTGAAATTTGGGATATGACAGCAGATGTGACATCACAAAAATAGTCACATGAAATTATTGTATTTGAAGGTACCTATATTTTGTATCTAGCTTCTTTTCAAAATAAATTCGTTAAATAAATGTTTGTAATAAAAACTGCCTTTTATTTCCAACACTTACGAACGTAATTCCGTAGATTTTAGAAAAACTGCCCCATCAGGGGGTGGAAGGGGTCTCGAGAGGAAGTGTGCGTTTGAAGGGGCCTAAAAATTATATATTCAATCCAAATATTCAACTTTCTTATCTAACTAAGTGATTGTTTTTTGCTCTCCAGTTTTTTCGTTACGTTGCCTCTTTGACCCGGATTTTCTCTCGATGGGCTTGAATATAGGGCAAGAAATTGGCATTCGCAGTTTGTCCAAAGGGTACAAACTTCATGTGAACCACGGCACGAAACGACGGCCAAAAAGCAGCTGAGCATTGATTTAACCTTTGACCTGCTCATTCTGGCTTTTTCCACTCGAACACTGTTGAGTGACTCATGACAGCATCCCCGTAGGCGTCCTTAATCTTTCCGAGGGTCTCCGTCGCGGTTTTTCAGTCTGAAGCAGAATTTAATGGCGTTCGCTGCTAGAGGTTTTTCTTCATTTTGGGTCACGCCGACGCTTCTTAACAGAGGTTCGGAAATCGACGAGGTTACTCTCCGCTTGACCGCAGGCGACTGGAAAACATACGAGGGACATGCTGAAAGTTTTTAGATGCAGAAAAACTACAAGTTTTTTTTAAAAAACTTTATTCTGTTTTCTCAACATATTGTCCCCCTATCTCAATACATTTACACATTCGGTAAAACCACTTGTCAAATTCTTGTGACCGACGTTCTTTTGAAAGGTTGCTCACTTCCTTCTCAAATGCAGCGATTGCCTCTTCATCGGTGGAAAAATGGCGACCTTGTAACTTTTCTTTGATCTTAGGGAATAAGAAGAAGTCGCACCGAGCTAAGTCCGGACAACAAGATGGGTGAGGCAACAGTTTGACACCCTGTTCAGCAAAAAAATCGAGTGGTGCCATTGAATACCCCGCGGACCAGTCTTTGGACGGCTCTTGCATAGTTCTTGGAAGACTACAGGAACACATTTGGTTATATACAATTCAGAAGAAATTTTCCTTTGATTTTGACTACCGTTGTGAAGTATCCACTTTTAGAAAAAAAAGATGCGATCATTTTCTTTCCGACACTCTTGGAACGACGAATTTTTGTTGTAGGCTGCTCACTTTCAAAGCACCAAACTATAAATACTGCTGTTTAGTTTCGGGATCATAATGATATAACCATGTGACGTCTACAGTTACGATATTAAAATTATTTTTACTGTGCCCATTATCAAATTTTTCAAGCATAAACTTAGCCCAATCAACTCTTGTTGCTTCTTACTCACTGGTCAACAAATGTGGCACCCATCTGGAACACCGCTTCCTTGAATGATTGTTCGGACCCCTGCCGATCCAATCCCCAGAGAAGCTTCAATCTCGGTGTAGGTTATATGTCGATCTGTTTTTACCATATTTTGCACAACTTCTAGTTTCCGGATTAACAGCAGTGGGCGATCGACCTGTGCTAGGTTCATCATCGAGTGAGACCCGGCCCCTTTCAAACTCAGCAAACCAATTAAAATCTGTAGCTATAGAAGGGGCAGAGTCCCCAAAGCAACTCACTAAAGTTTCGTGACATTCCGCTTGTTTTAGTCCCTTTTTATAGTCATACAAGATCATGGCTCGGAAATCGCGACTACCCGGTTCCATTTTCACGTTAAAATTCGGCCCACACTTAAATGCATTCGAGACCTTGGCAAGGCAACTACTTAACGCTTCAAACGCTGCCTTTGCGTGTAAGCGCTTAAACTTTAGACAAAATAGCTGCGTGCTCAAACTTGTTTAACTTGTATATATTAGGAAATATATAAAGACTCTCAGCTTGACCCTCGTATGGCGCCCACCACATTCTAAATACCGTCCAGATTCAATTCAAAGTTGAAACTTCTACAGTTCTCGTCGTTCTCGATCATGATACTTCAAGATAAAAGTTAACTGGTACTGGTACATCAAGAACTGTGTATCGTTCGTGAAACAGAGCTAGAGGTGACCTAATTTCCAGGTTTCGCCTCGCTATTCATACTAGTGAGGTATCGAGAATTTGGAGAAATCTACCAGAAGTCACCATTTCAGATTCCATTGACATTAATTAGTTCAAAACTGCTATCAACGAACTCTCCTTAACTTCTTCATGCCAGTTACGAGTACACCGTTATTTAAGTTTTGCCTTGTGGCGTTAAATATACAAAACAATATTTCAAAGCCTCAAAGGGGTCGACAAAATATGCAGTTCACTTTAACATATTTGCGATGCGAATATCAAAAATGTTCGTCCTTGAGAGTACAAAGACAATGTAAAATTATATTTTGCATAGTAAAGCTATTATAAGCAAAGTAGATTAGATTAGAAAAACATTTTTCCTATTCAGAGCAGTGGAGTAGACACATGAAGAGAATTTTATATGTACCTAGTTGAAACTAGAGTGATGAAAATTATATTAGGTACAATTAACAAACAAAAATTCGCTCACGCTGGAGATCGTCACGTCAATGCCATTAATTCCAAATTGATTTCATATTTTTTTTAATACCGGTCAGAGTGGTGTACTTATAAGATGAATCAGATACACATAAACACCAGTTTCGGAAGTTACATTAATATTTATGTAAAGTTGTGGGAGCACATATTTTCCTATTGCAGAATTGTGTGTTTGAAAATCAAGTTCTCGTACACTCAAAATATTAAATAAATGTAGTCAAGTAGATGGACTTAACACATCCCTCGCTATAATTCGTAAAAATAATTTCCCAGAAAAATTGAATCACGTTTTGTTTTTTCTTTTTTTTTTCGTCCTATGATTGAGCGGAACACCTTTCTGAAGGGCATATATTAAAACCTTTGGTTTGATACCTTATTCAGCGCATAGCTTTATACCTAGGTCTAGTATACAGTTAGAGCCCATGATACCGTGGGAGCGTGTCATGAGATTCTGTCATGATGCCGTCACCATGGATACTTGGAGGTCAAGCGTAACCCGTACGAGTAGTAAGCCTGATGTCGATTTGCACGTGATCTTGGGCGTGTTAGTGAGAGAAGTGGTGAGAGATCATATTTCGCCACATTTTCGTACATAGGTACCAATTGAGTAGAGTAGCTGCTGAGGCTAAACTTCGCCGTTTACTATGTACAATAAAGACATAATTATTATTAAGATACAGTCGATTATGGTGGTGAAATTATCTATGATCCGTTCTATTGTCCCAATTGACCATGACAGTTTGTGATTGAGCACATCAGCATATCCACAATATTGATAATAATAATAATAATAATAATAATAATAATAATAATAATAATAATAATAATAATAATAATAATAATAATAATAATAATAATAATAATAATAATAATAATAATAATAATAATAATAATAATAATATCCATGCTTTTTTGCGCTGAGGTTTTAAGTCGTTCAAATATGCGTTGAGTTATCCAAGTCACAACGCCAGTGATGCTTACCGAATTTCCATGTCAAGTGTTAGCATTTTTCTGCTCAATTCTGTCAGAACCTTCGGGAACAAAATAAAAATTCTTCAAAAGAATGTATTTTTTTTTATTGCGGATACGACGCGTACTTCCTACTTCCGTCCGACTTGACAGCAACAGCTAATTGGCCGGTATGCTTTCAATTTGAAAATTTGAAATAATTCTCCACCAAAAATTCTGTTGACTGCAAAATAACAAATACAAATGAAAGGTTCTTGGTTTAGTAAGCCTCCAAATTCCGTTTCTTAGTTAATCAAACCTCCTCGCTGCACAAAAAACTACTCCACTGGTTGAAGCGTTTATGTAATTTTGTACTTTGGCATCGGATGTGTGGACTTATCGTCTACCTAGCCCTATTAGCTCATCAATACTAGTTTTGCTATCCGTGAAATTCGCACTTCTCATAACCTCAAATTTATAGCGGGGGGGCCCTAATGAATTGTTAAAATAATCAGAACTGCTAAGATGACTCTAAGTGTAAATCAGTTAATGAACGTGTTGAAAAATTCTCATAGGTTTGATCGTGTTATAAAAGATGTAAGTAGACATGTACCTTCATAATACCGGGTTAAAATTTAATTTTTAGGTCGTTTTGAAAGTACTCAAAGATGGACGATGTGTAGCAGAGCTCAAAGTTGGTGAGGAGCATACAAATCCTATGGGTGGATTGCACGGTGGTTTATCTGCAACACTTGTAGATAATATTTCAAGCTATGCTCTTCTCTCACGTGGAAAAGGTGCTGTTGCTAGTGTTTCTGTAGATATGCATATAACGTGAGTATAATATATTAATAATCGGCACTGTCCATGATTTATTAAAACATTAAATCATACCATGTTCAAAATCTTATATGTACCATGTTTTTTAAATATTTATAATTAGGTTTATTCTTGACCTCACTGACTGGGATACCCACTCTCAAGTTTCTCCTAATGGGTATTCTGATACTGAGTAGTTCTTTGTTTCATTTCACAGATACATGAAAGGTGCAGTAGTAGGCGACACAATAGAAATTGATGCCAGAACAAACAGGATAGGAAAGACATTAGCATTTCTAGACGTTGACATCAAGAATAAAGAGACTGGTGATCTCTTGGTTAAGGGATTACACACTAAGTACTTATTAACCAAATTGGATGATAAATCCGAATAAAACTATTTATTTTATATAAAGTAATTTATTGTTTTATGTACAAATTATCGAATATCTGTTGAAAAATAAATTTCCTAAATGCTATATGGGCTTTACATTAGCATATTTTCACAGCTGCCATTTATAACTAGAAAAGAAACAAATTCATATTAATCACAATTTTGCTTTCAAATGTTGCTCCTCTGATACCTCCTTGAAATGTTCTTTAACTAAATCTTCTGATACATCTTTAAGTGAAGCTGGGTCCCATTTTGGGTTTTGATCTTTGTCAATTAGTAATGCACGAACACCTGTTGATAAATAAATGTATCATCACTTATAATCAAATGAATTGCCATTAAAATGGGATATAATGAGAGTAACTGTTTAAACATTAAATGAAACCAGTAATTAATATTTGCTTAAATTACAATAATAGAAAAAAATAATCTCCAGGCGTCGTACACAGTGGTGCTATTCATTGGGATCTTAAGAAGTCAAGGTCCTATTACTGCCGTGAAGTGGCGATAAATACCCTTTATGAAAACTGTCAACAAGGGTGAAATGATTTACAGTGATAGCCCATGTTCTTTGATAACCACCCCATTTGCTCTCTACAGTTAGAATGCAAGGCTATGCTGATGAATGTAGGCTAAAGATGAAACATGCATGTCTATAGCAGGTATAGAAAAAAAATAGACTAAAGAAAAAAAAGTTGGAATGTTATAGCTGGTTATTACTATATTATTCAGAAACACCTGTAATCAATAGATGTAGGAAACTGAGTACTAACCTTCATAGAAATCTTTGTGTTCTAGACAATTTGCAGCTAATCGGTACTCCATGATCAAACAATCATTGAGAGTCATATTTTTTCCTAATTCCAACTCTCTCAAAGTTACTTTCAAACTGGTTGGAGACATTTTGTTCAAAACCTTCAACGTTTCTTCTGACCATGGGGATCCATCTTTTTGTAACCTTAAAATAATCTCTTCCATAGAATCTGGTGCAAAGCAGTGATTTATTTTATCCAAAACAGATTGCAATGAGAATTCTGGAACATCTTTTTTATTAAACTTATTCAAAACTACTTCAACATCACCCTCATTGCTGCAGTTCATCAGTTGTTCCTCCAATTCATTCAGTTGTTTACTATCACATATGTGGGTGGCTATGCCAACTTTCAAGACATCAGAGCCTTTGAGACGATGTCCAGTAAGGGCAAGGAATGCTCCTAGCCTGCCAGGTAGCTTTGGGAGAAAATAAGATCCACCAACGTCTGGGAATAGGCCGATTTGTGTTTCAGGCATGGCAAATAGTGTTCTTTCTGTAGCTACACGATATCGGCCATGTACTGAAAGGCCTACACCTCCACCCATCACAATACCATCAATAAATGCTATATAAGGTACCTTGTATCTTCCTATCAGACCATTTGTTGCGTATTCATGCTTGAAGAATTCATATCCTGAAATCATCACATCATATTTAACTTCATTTCAGTATAAACAATATGTCATCCAAGTATGTATAGAGGCACTCTAGTTGTTAGAACATAGTATGGTGATATATATATATATGGAAAAAATACTACCCATGAAATGTGCCCTCAACAAAATTCTGTGAATTGCAGACCTCAAATTCTTTTTTTACTAGTAATTATTCTGCTGCTACATTAATTGTTTGAAACAAAGTAATCATCAGCTACTAGGGGCCCAGAGTACAGCAACTGTAAGAGAGGTGAAGCTGTCTTTATTGGATACAAACCTAGGTTCTTGTCGCCTTTCAGTCCAGCAGCTATCACAGCTTTCACATCACCACCTGCACAAAATGCTTTATCTCCTGCTCCTTTTACTAATACCAAGGTTTTATTAGATTCCCAATCTACAAGTACAGGATGCAATTTTTTGACCATGGATAGGTTTAAAGAATTCAATGCTTTGGGTCTGTTAAGTATGATAACCCCTTTGTCTTTAACCTCTTTAAACAATACATCGTCTGCATCTGTTGACATTTTTCTCAAATGCCTCAATGATAATTTCGAAGATTTTGATAAAGCTAAGGTTAGGTTGCGGAACATCTGAAAAAATTATTTAAGGATCAGTATCAATTAAATATAAGATACCCACGAGTACTATCTATCAATATTGAACACTATAATGTAAATTTAGGCAGTGGTTTACCGTAAAAGCAAGAAAACTAATTCTCTATTCTTATTTTATCATATCAATTATTGTCTAAACGCAAATGAATACCTATTCAGCGTTTGAGTTAAAATACATGCGATGTCTAAAATAAATGTTTAATCTGTAAGTTTGGTCAATTCTTATTGCTCAATATTCTGATAAGAACAAATACAAATTTCTGGACCCCACTGCTTTTATCATACATATACCAAAGTACATACGAGTATACATACCTAGGGAAATAAAAGTATACTGGTATTATTCTTATGCTCCTGTTGAACTTTTTGATTAGTTCCCACTTAATTATTCTGTCAGTATGTCGTAAAAATTTTACAATGGCATGAGTCTGAATTATGATTTTTCAAATATTTATGAATTCATTACAATTTACTGAGCGAGTGTGAAATGGGTTGCATAGCTTCCAGGACTCAGTTGAAAACCTGAAAACACCTTGGACAGAACCATGGCCAAATGAGAATTACAGAAAGGCAACATTTTTGTACTGTCCTCACATATGGTATTAATATACGAGGGAAGGCGGGCTAGAACGTTTTACTTCTGTCCTGTGCAGTTTTGGAGTAACTCTGAATAAGTTAAGTGTTTACTGACAAGAAATTAACAGAAAACAAACAATCAGCGAAACAACAGACGAGGTTACGTTGTAATATAAATAATGAACAAATAGCTATCGAGACTCGTAATGTTGAACTCTATGAGACTATATACAAACTGTCAGCCATTAGTAGAGCTGGCCGAACAGCGATAAGGTTTGGATTCAAATGAATTGAATTAGTACTTCTACTAGGAAATTTATTACTACAGACGCACCTACCTTTTGTCGCCTTCATTTGTATCGTTGATTAATAAGAAAAAAAATTGAAATTAGTTATGATCTTCCTTTTGACTAAAGATAAATACTATCATTGAAGATTCGAGAAACCAATCTGAATTCAATAAGAAATCAAACAGTAGTTTCTCATATAACACGCCTTACAAGAAATGAGGAATGTGAGTAGATCAACGAAATTTAGGATTTTCGTAATAGAGGCAACAAAGAGAGGCATAATTTTGAATATCTAAGTTTTCTACATATCATAATTCAGCGTCCCAGAAGCTACAATCCACTGCAAACATCCCAAATAATTTCAGCCCCGCATAATCAATCATCAACTGCAGACTCTATTTTTGACTTTTTATTCCTAACGAAAATGCTAATCTACAACGGCTGTTCCCCTTCTTCATCTGAACACATAATATCCGAATCAAGAGGAGACGAGGGGATAATCGCTCTGAACAACCCCCAAAAAACCTGAACATTGGCGACGGACGTACAGGCGGCTAGAGGGATATCTTGAAATACCTGATAGCTCAGTCAATTTGAAGATTTCTATTTGGACCAAGAATATCTCATAAGTTCAATCAAGGTAGTTGTTCCAGTGGAAACGCTAGTTGTATTGGCTTTGGCCAATATTATTTCTGTCATAGATCTATTACTATATCTGTAGCTGGTAACAATGGCCACTGTCAGAGAAGAAAACTACGAATCAAAGAACTGTTGGATTATCGACTTATGCATAAGGTGATTAGGTACTGATTAAGGTTTAGAAAACGACAGAAATTACATGCATTGAAATTTTATTTTCTCCTTGAATTCGGAGGCATATTTAAGACCTCAAAGTGCTAAATCTGTATAGTTAAATTGCTAAGTAATACTCAAGCGTACAGACAAATAATATGACGTATGGACAGAGTAAAATAGACTCGTCATTTGTGTAGACAACCATAGACGTTCTAACCTAGTATGAACTGGCCCTAGAGAGAGTGCGCGATCTGTAGCAACGCGACAGAGTTAGTTTGACGAAAAAAGAAAGAGGCGTGCGAAAGCTATAGAGATTACATGTTGCATGTAGTTTATCTAGGAAAATCTATAAAAGATGTGTTTCCAAGTAGGTATACAACATAAAGACGCTAAATTCAACTCAATATTGTATGTTCGAGTTTTCATGTCAGCCCGCACATCTCGGACCTCAGAAAGATCATGATCGTACAGCATTTTGTTGACAAATCTATACTCAGTTTTCACCACGCTGCATGAGCTCATTTTCTTCGAAAAACGAAAATATTGCACTCATGCAACCCTACAGAACTATCAGACATTTTAATTTTGAGTATTTGAATGACGCAAGTCCTAGTTCATATAGGTACTTTTCAATTACAATAATTTATTCAAAAATGTGTTGCCTTCAACCGATATTTTATATATAGAAATACTTTGTCATATCTTATCCATATGGTTCATTAATTTTCATCGTTAAATAAGTCAAATAACAGAGAAATTAATAAAATTCTAAGAGAACTTTTAAACAAATATTTTTTTATCCTAATGGGCAGAATACATAAGGTTCAAAACAGAAAAAATCAATAATTTCTTTAGAAAAGTGCGCGGTGTTGTCATATTTTCTTGTGACGTCACAACTAAACGGGTCCATTGTTTTGCTTGTCATTAAGTATACGAATTTTATATTTTCCATCCAACATGATATAATATACAAGTGATCCTATGGTGGCCTTAAGAATTTATTTCAAAATTTAAACATGTATGATAGACTTTCAATGTGCGGGCATTGGTCGCCTAAGACTCAATCTGTCCTTGCCTCCACCCCCCTGGCCTCTGATGTTCTTTCAACTGCTCTAATTTCAGACCTAGTCGATCTCAACTTCAGAAATCACCGAAAAACAAACCATCCAGCTACAATTTCCATAAATATCTTGAATGTGAGCTCATTTAAGGCTGCATGCATTCAATTATAATTCATAATTTTACTGGAGTATAGAGGAATGGATGGAGAGCCAAAAACGCTCTTACTAATAAGGGGGTTGTACGGAAACGGCGCTTTTTGTGCTGAAGGGATCCAGACGGTTTCGGCTGCTGTAACAGACACGGGTGGAATACAAGCAATCCGAAAAGTACAATGAAGATATACTATGAAGCTGTCATGTTTGCTTAAATTAAATGAGGCATTTCCAGTGGGAAGATACATTTAAAATATTCCCAAGCTTTAAGACGTGATGCCGATCCGTCAATCATTACCGACCAACGCTTAACAGTCTCAGTTCATGTATCAAGAGGCATCTTAAATGGCGAAAGAACTTGCATTATAGGTGATATCTTCAGGCATACCAAATTCAGTTTAGGTGCTCACCAAGTTGTTGTATGTTAAAAGTTTTCGATGCCACCAAAATAAAAGTGAATCAACAAATTTAAATTTTGTGGGTCTACCACACCAACAAAAATTTTCCTGTGAGTGCTTGGGCCCTGAGGCACTCACGTAGTCGGTGCCACTGCCTACAGGTCAGATGCCAATGTACAAAAATGCAAACAACTGCTCCACTGGCTATTATAGGTAGTGCTTTTAATACAGTTGTTCTTTCCACTACGACGTTCATTTCCTATTTATTGTAAAGTCATGCACGAAAATTGTTCACATTCTCATACAATATTGGAAAAATGATTGTATCATGAAAGGAAAACATCCCTGTCATTCAGGATTTTTCGTCGACCCTTAGAAGGAATTGATAGCCTTGATCTCCCCTCTATCTACGCCAGTGATATTGCAGAACTACTGGATATAAAGGTGTTTTAAAGGCATACATGACATTCAAAATAATATCTGCAACAACAAATTCTTGGTTTGCATCAACTTGCCATTCGTTCTCCATTCTCCAACTTTAACTCTATGGACTTTTGTAAAAACTACGATTCTGGACCCCTCTAACGCCTACACTGCACTATTGAGAGCTAGATAACCTCAGTGCATTTTTGATAAATAGTTTTATCAATGCGTTGTGCATCTGTTTTGATAAATATATACCAAGCTTGGTTCACTATAACCATTATACAGTAAGATTATAAATACTGAATAATAAACATGGACCTTGTTGTTTTGATTGGCTTGATACTGGTATTGGTAGTACCCAGAGGTACTTCTAGAAAGATTCCTGAAGACTTTCAGTTTGGAACAGCTACAGCTGCATATCAAGTTGAAGGTGGTTGGAATACAAGCGGTGAGTTTTATCAATAAAATGATTGAGGGTTTTAGAGGGAAAGTGGTTAGTTGGATGTTGCTTAGTTCATATCTGATAATTCTGGAGCTTTGGTTCAAGAATATTGTGATTCATAAGATAATATTGTGTAGTGGGGCTATAGCCTCCCAGAACAGGAGAAAACAGATTTTGAATTAGGCTTAGTAGGAACATAATGTTGGGTAAGTGCTCAAGTTTAAAATCATACAAAACTCACAGGTGCAGCTTTTCTGAGTAACGTACTGAGCAACATGCAACAGTACCGTTTGGAATGGATGAACATAAGAAGATGCGTGATTGAAAAATAGACTATGTGCCCAAAACCAGAACAAAAAATAAAGTAGATTTAACAGAGCAATGCATTATAGACTATTTTTGTGTCATGAAATAAAATTCATTATTATTTTCAAGGTCATAAAGTAGATTATCTAAAAATATGATGTTTAGGCAAAGGAGAAAGCATATGGGACCATTTCACGCACTACCATCCCGATCTTGTGAAGGATCACCGTAATGGAGATATAGCATGCGATACGTATCACAAATGGAAAGAGGATGTTCAAATCTTGAAGGATATGGGGGTGGATTATCATCGGTTTTCTTTGTCGTGGTCTAGAATTCTACCAGATGGCTTTGCTAGAAGAGTCAATTCGGATGGTGTGCGATTTTATAATGATTTCATCAACGAACTGTTGAAGAATAAGATAGAGCCTATGGTAAGTATGAGCGTCATTATATGTCAATCATTTTTAAGTCCTCCTAGCTACCTTCAAAAATGTAAAAATATCTCCATGGACGTGGTGTTATGGAAACTCCTTGGACAAATTCCTTCCGATGAAAAAATATTTATGCCGAAAAGTCGTGAAATTCCAAAATTGCCTATCACGACCCTACATAACAACGTTCCCAAATTTCCAATGAAGCGTGCAGCGGTTACTGAGATTACGTGCTGACAAGAATATCAACAAGCTATTAAATAGACCGACAGTCAGGCATACCGACGTGATGTAGACATCGTAAAACATCCAAAAGTGTCATATATCAAATTTCAAAACTGTCTCAATCACAAACGCGTATGCAAAAGAATTGAAAATATGTAATTGTGGATCTCATTCCATCACAGGTGACCTTGTACCATTGGGACCTTCCTCAACGCCTTCAGGATCTGGGTGGTTGGACCAATCCAGACATGGCAATTTATTTGGAAGAGTACGCAAAGTTCGCCTTCGAGCTATTCGGCGATCGTGTCAAAAGATGGATCACTATGAACGAGCCTTACAGCTTTTGTGAAGGTGCTTACAGCACCGGTTTTAATGCTCCTCATATCGCATCGCCAGGTATCGGAGATTACCTATGCGGGAAGACAGTTTTGATGGCACATGCGCGAGCGTATCATGCTTACGAAAAAGAATTCAAGAAAACGCAAGAGGGTTTGTATTGTGAAGTTGTCTTCATATACTTACTTTTTGATACAAATGTGGACAAGATCTGGAACTCACCAAGCCACCTTCAGAAAAAGTATATCTGTTTGTTCGACTGAGTTTAACTTTTTGGCATTTTGAGGTTAGGAAAATGAATGATGAACATTATCTTTAATCGGTATTTTCAAGTCAAAGATAAATGAGCCTCTTCCTCCGCATTGACAACGTTTGGACTTTATTAGGCCATCGTTAAGGGACTACGATTACAATGAATATATAAATAATGACATCCATAAAAATGAATGGAACAAATAACAACATACAGGCCCTTAACAACAATTAATGAACCTACGGAATTACAAAAAAATAAAGACGTGCAACAGTGGTTAACGCAAATGTGTGATATGTCGTCCATTTTGCTGAAATTTTACACAGCATTTTATGACATTTCTGTCTGAACCGCAGGAACATGCTCCCTAATAGTTTCTATTAATTCTAATAACGTTCCTGCTTGAAGAAACGTTTTAAATTGCTTGGTGCGTATTCTGTATCCATGTAATGCTCAATTTCTTGACATCTGCAGTAATTGTCGTCCATCATTAAAGTTACAGTTCAGGCATAAATACATATTAAAAAACAAACAGAACGACCAACACAGATTCTCTTGATGAGAATATGATAAACAATTAAATAAACGCATCATCTAAAATTCTAATACTTTCGCGATTACAATACTTTTCTTTTCGTTCTATCGTGGGAAGTAAAAATGAGTCTTTTCGTGAATTTTCATTGTGATTAACTAGTTTATCATCAATTTGGATGCTTTTTTGCTTCTGTGTCTGAGTAAGTGAGATGTAATACGAATTATATGTTTTTTTCTGAGCTGTCTCAATATTTTTCAGGAAAAATTGGAATTACAATAGACGCGATTTGGGCAGAACCAATGACAAACTCAACAGAAGATATTGATGCCGCTGAAAGAGAACTAGAAATGACGGTAAGATATATGAACACCTGAATGTATTACCGAATCCTTAATGAAGGATCTTAGTTTGTTCCTTATACCAGATCACAGGAAACAGAATAAAGAAAATGGCTTTCAGTTTGTATCCGTTATTCATATAATTGGAAAGCAACGGTACAACAGTATTAGCGTAATTCCCATGTCGATAATCTTAGAAAAGGGGCTCCCCAAGGATTCTAGAAGCGGTGAATTTTCTTCCTCTCCAGAATACGAACTATACGAACAATATGACAGGTAACCCCCATAAAATATTGAGAGCTAATATCAAGAAGTGTGGCCGGAAATATGAAACACTATCAAGGATTGGACAAGTGAGAAGGCAAAGGGTCACCAGCGACGAGGTACTCCAACTCTCGAATAAACAAAAAGAACTGCTAACACCATCAAAGAGAGGAAATTAAAAGAGAGGAAAATGCAAGACTTGGATCATGTCTTGAGAGGTGAAAGATACGATTTACTTAGACTCATAATACAAGGTGAAGTATGGAGTAAATGATCAGTAGGAAGATGCCAGACCTCAGGGCTAAAAGGGATATGATTTGAACTTTCATCTTCAGAAATGTTTCGTGCAGAAGTTTCCAAATCTTCAGTTTCCATCTGGCTTGTTAACCTCTGAAAAGAATCGACGCATAAGAAGAAGAATCTACAAAGCTCAGATCAGCCTATTTCTGAAATATTGTTAACATTTTTGGGGATGCGCTTTGAAACATTCCTTGAAGCCTCTCAACGAAAAGAAAAGTACGTCTGGTGGACGTACCTGACCTCACAAAGAATCTCCATAGACTGAAACATCGAAAAAAATTGTATGATTTTTTACGATTCTATAGATCCTACCATGGTAAACGTTGTGATATGGGGTTCCTCGGAGTTTGTCCCATAATGGCGACAATGCTGCATGCACCCTCACTAAAATGTATCTACTACATAAGACCTGCTACAGACATGTATGTTTCGTATTAAGCCTAGACTCGTCAGTATAGTCTAACTGTAGAGACCAATTAGGTGGTATATACTCAACCCAGTCAATGGTGTTATATCAACATCAAAGCTCAAAAAGCTTTGCACACTATGGCGCTGCTGATTGGCTGTTATAACCTTGACTTCGTAAAGATGCCAATGGGCAGCGCCACGGTACGCGACGCTTGGAGCTTGAAGCCTCCTGTATACTTCAATTCACATAACAAATGTTATACGATGTATAGAAATTGAATGGCGTCCCGCAAACTTTGTCACCCTAAGCTCAGCCTTTCCAGTCTTATGGCAAATCCGGCCCTGTTTAATTTCAGTTCGGATGGTGGGCGAACCCAATATTTTCAGACACCGGTGATTATCCATCTGTCATGAAGCAACGGATTCACGAAAGGAGTCGAATGGAGAACTTTACCATTTCTAGACTACCAGAACTCACCTCAGCAGAGATAGAAATGGTCAAGGGAACTGCCGACTTTTTGGGCTTGAACCACTACCACACTTGGCTGGTGGGGGAGCAAAAGATTCCTGTTGACGGAGAACCTTCTTTCCAAAAAGACAAAGGTATGGTTTTACGTTCTTTTTCACATCACTAGGCATGATTGATAGGCGGTCGTATCCGGGATATGTGGAGTGATTATCCATTACTGACTAGCCGAATTGGCTCTCTGACAATGTTAAAATGTTCAACAGCATCTCTGATAGCTGCGATTTACATAGATTCCATAAAAAAAATATTTTTTGCTATCGTTACTCATCATCATTGAATATTGTTTTTGCTATTGTTCATTTTTTTCTGTTATTGGAACCCTGTTCAGTTGGATAATAAATAATTTATCCATATATTTATTTATTCGTTTACATATAATATAAAATGTGCAGATGTTCGCATAGATTCCAGAACATTAATCCTTCCCTCTGGCGACGAGCGAACTTATCTCGGAAAGTTGTAGGTATTCTGTGGTGCTGAATGCAAATATGACCATTAGAATAGCGTTAGTTATCCGGCCTGCAGGGGTCGTTAGGGGCTCTCTCTTAATTCCGAGCAAAAAATTGAGATAGGATTCTTGGCCAGCGTCCTTGAATTATCCAGAAAACGATTTTTCGTCTTAATAGAATTTTTTTTATTTTTTGACCTCAGATTTTTGCAATGTATATCCATTAGGATTTTTCAAGATTGTTTATTGTAATAGAAATTCTTAAAAAAATGAGCAGCGTGAGAGTTGCGTGGACTCAGTTTGGATAATATGTGCTACTCAATCTTAGATTTTTCAGTGAACATTTTGCAATTTTAGGTACAAAAATGCATCAAGACCCAAACTGGAAACCGTCACCGGAAATAGTTCCATGGGGGCTGCGGAGGCTATTGAACTGGATCAAGAAGAAGTACAGCAACCCTCTAGTCTACATCACAGAAAATGGATACGAAGATTTCTCTGGAACATTGGAAGACAGAGATCGAGTTACGTATATCAAGGTATATCGTTTAGTTGAAATTATAAGTGGAAACAAAGCTCTTTTCATTTGTTGCTTGAAACTTGTAGACAAGGTGGATTCATCAAAAGTTTGATTTCGGACTTCCATTGTCTATAAAATTTTGAGTATCACGACGTTTCGATTGATGTGCTATCTTCAATCGTCTTCAGGTGAACTGAAGCACTGATAGCACATCAATCGAAACGTCGTGATACTAAAAATTTCATGGACAATGGACTCTTTTCATTTCTCACTATAATTTTTTACAGTCATTCATAGAAGCAGTAATGGACGCAGTGGAAAAAGATGGTTGCAATGTGAAGAGATACACGTATTGGAGTATACTTGATAATATGGAATGGGAACTTGGATACACGTAAGAAATTTTTTTGTCTGCATATGAAATGATTGTGTGCAGCTGAATTTATTCACTTTAGAGGTAGTCTATCTATTTATTACTGACCGCCATATAGGTTTGATTTATGCGCTGGGTCTGCTATACACGCTGTTGTGTATAGCTGTATACAGGGCTGTTGTGTATAGCTGTATACCGGCTGACTCAACCATGCGACAGGAGAGTATCGTTCCTGAACAAACGCTTTTAAAAAAGACTACCTACTACAATCACATTTCAATGCTTACAAATCTACAGTGTTTTCCATGATTGAGTTCCGTACCAAAGATATTTTTTAAAGGGAGTGCTTCATATTTTATTCTACATTTCAATGGATCCTTTCGAAACAATTATATTATATTATTATATCATATTATTTTTATCTTAAAACACTCACCTTTTGATAACCTGTGAATTCTTTTGACAGGTGAGAACTTTACGTCAACTAAAATCTAATTTAGTTTCAGGATTTTTGTGTTTATCTATACAGCTGCTCTAAAAGGCAAAATGTAATTTTTCTTAAAAATTTTCATTGGAACACCCTGTATATTTTATCATCATCGTATATTCGACCACTCATGATTTCCATCTTTATTTTAGTGCCAAATTTGGCTTATATCATGTGGATTTTGCAAGCCCTAACCGGACAAGAACCGCCAAACTATCTGCAAAAGTATACAAAGACATTATCAAGAAAAGACAATTATGAATGTATAAAAGTAGCTATTTGTAAATGTTGCTCATCAAATAAAACTACAGTTTCTATAGTACATTTGCTCTTTATTTACTTTATTGGTCCCGGGAAAGGTCAAGCCTCCGATGTAGAGAAGACCGGGGTTAGTAAAATATCAACAGAAGCGTAACTTTTTCGTGTTTTTTTTTTAAATCTGACTGTCCTATTTAATCACAAATATCATAGAATGTAGTTTGATATTGATTACCAATTTTCGAAACACAACTGAAGTGAAATTCCAGAATTATACAGTTGTTGCCATATCACCTACAAATATATCGTATGTTATTACCTTACCACTCGATCAAATTTGACCCGATCTGGTTAAACATTTTTATGCATTTTAAGACAAATAATTATTGGCGCCTCCATTGGCTCCTTCTCAGCGGAACAAACATACCTAAGGTTAATTTAATATTCCATGCTTTTGTAGGCGTAAGGCATTTATTAGTTCCTTCATGGAATTACCTTTTATAACGTCGATCGACTCATGGCACGTTCCTCGAAACGAATGTTTCAGTTACTAACAGGAAAAATTCACAGAGAGCCGAATCTGGCGAATACGGTGGCTGAGCGATTATCATTCTATCGTGTTTGGCCAAAAATTCGTTCACAATCATGCAGGAATGTGACGGCACATTATCGTGAGGAAAAATCCATGAATTGTCTGCCCAAAAATTTGGCAAAATGCCTCAAAATGGTCAAGTAGTATTTATTATCTATTGAACGTTTGATCCTTAGTAATGAATTCATGGTGAACCACACCTGGATAATCAAAGAAAACGATGAGCATCACCTTGATTTTCCACAGACTCTAATGTGTTTTTTGGGTTTCGGTTCTCTTTTGGCGCGCCATTCTTTGGATTGTTAGGCAGTTTCGACGTAATATTCAGAAATACACGCAATGATGCGTTTGATGAATCTAGTAGAATCAGCGACGTTAGGAAGCATATCTTTTATGACTTCCATTCGACGTTCTTCATTCAAAATATTCAGGTCATTTGGTGCGAGTCGCGACGCCTTTGATACCCAAAAAATCATCCAAAAGGTGTTGAGTCGATCTAGTTTAGGTATTGAGAGCCTCTACTATCTCTTTAATGCCAACACGATGATTTTCCAGCACAATTTCTTTCACTTTTTCAACATTATTGTCATTAACAGAGGTGAATGGATGACATCACGATCCTCACTGAATGTTTTATACCAGTCAAATAGCGTTCCCGACAGATCAGAATCAAATTTGATCAGATGGCATACAGTTGCTCTTGTCCATTTAACGGCAGACAGCCGTATTGCGCAGAAACGGTGAGATTTCTGATGAAAACGCTCAGATCAAAGGTCTTGGATGCAATGGGGAAGAGTTAATGATGACTTTTATTTCAGCCATTGACAGCGTTTTCAAGGTTTTTTCAAGGTCAATGATGTTCGTTCAATGAAAACATATATTTTTTATTACAGAATCTATATCTGCGAGAAAAAACAAATACCGTTTGTTCACATTTTTTTTAAATCCGATCGTGACTTAAGTAGATAAAAAATAAAACATTTGCTCTTTTTCAAAATATTTCCATACCGCAACGGTAGACAACACCTTTATCATCTTTGGAACATTCTTGAGTCGTATCTTTTCAGTGGTGAAGAAAATGAATAGAACCAAATAGAGTTTTTTCTTTTGTTTGTTGTTCTCAGATGAAACTGGTTTCATAAACTATGGTAACGTGAATCGACCTATGCCCTAGTGTTGAAAAAACCTTGAAAATGATGTCAAAGTCATCATTAACTCTCCCCCATTGCACTCAAGACCATTTTTCTGAATGTTTTTTCCAAAAACCCAACGTTTTCGCGCTATATCTCAATTTATGCTATATGCAATAATGCTTCAGTATCTTGGTCACACGCGGTAAAAGATGACGAACATGTCAACTGGGATTAATTGACTGATATAATCGTATACTGGGGCTGTGCACCTAAGACAATCGGTAAGAAGATGACATAGGGACACCCTGTGGAATATTTACAGCTACCTATGCACCTGAGGTTGTTAATCTATTAAGAGCCATTTTGAATTATTATTTCGGGAACATGTTGAACCACTAAATCCCGGTGATACAAGGAGGCCGAGAAATGAATGTTTATTTGATACCTGAATTCTTTACCTGCTATCGGTAACATATTTTAATCCGATGCTAAGATATATATAGGTACATATAACAGTTTTAGAAGGACTGGGTACCGAATAATCTTATGTCAAACTTAATTGTAATTAGCTTTTGATTTGAACACAAATCAAATTAAACGCTAGATACAATATATAATTGTACCAATATTTGGGTATCATGACATGACATTTTGATTGATGTGCGATCTTCAATACGCTTCAGGTAAACTATAACCAGTTCGGCTAATGACATCATGATACTTAAAAAATGATTGATTGAACTATTGTTTATTTGAGAGCCATAAGTCTAGTATGATGTGGTATGGGAGTTGTAACACACTCATATTTCTCTCTCTCTCTCTCTCTCTCCATATATATATATATATATATATATATATATATATATATATATATATATATATATATATATATATATATATATATATATATATACATACATATATCCGCTTCAATTTGAAGAATGATAAGTACTCTAGAAACATATAAATATAGATGTTCACCTATGTTGATGATCTTTGACCATGTGTGAACCTTCCTTCAACTTTGAGGTTGAATAATAATCATTTCGTTCTTTTTTTTGTCTACTTTAAATGTGAAATTTTTGGAACATACAGATTAAGATCCGAGAGAGTTCTGTATGTTGTCTAGTATTTTCGCGAATGGTTTTTTTATATAATTGTGTTCAGTAATAGCTATTTTCTGTTTTTAGTGGAAAGAGATAGATGCAGTATTGAAGCTCAATTTTATAATACTACAAATAATATTTTTGAATTCAGTAATCAAGAAACTACTACATCGATCTTTATAAACTATTATAGTTATGCATACCTTGAACTATTCTAAACAAAATTTTCATGAAAAATACACTTTGACTATTCATATTGATACATCATTGAAGTATCTCAGCTCAGGTCGCTTGCTAAGATGTTGAATATAATTATACAACTATCAGAGAACCAGGCTAGACCAGAGATCAGTTTGATCACTTTGGAGACTTCTACTTAAAGTGCCTATAGGTACTGTCCGAATGTTGACAATCATCCTAGCTTCAGTAATTTTATTTCCTGCCGTTCAGAAAAGACCAGTTTCCGTTATTCAGAACCAAACGCATCAATCCTTTTGGTAGTGTGGTAGACTCTACACGATGCAGAAACACGGTGGAAATATAAGATCCGAGAAATCTGATCTTTGAAGATAATGTAATTACCGCAATTTAAAAAATTGATGACATTGTAAGGGAAACCGCTCTGGATTTTTCGATACGACATCGAATCTCTTGTGAATGGTTCCAATATTCGTTTATAATAGCACCTAAATACGAATACTGTGCCACTGTTTGTATAAATTCGTTGTTAATGGTTAAAAATATAGATGATTGCTATGGTATTTAGTCTTGACGATGTTATGCTCCAGACCATACCGATTACTGACATTGATTTTTGTCATAAGATATTGTGACCTTCTAAGCTATCTATCAGAATTGCCGTATCGTCAACATAGCGGATATTATCTTAAAGTCGTCCATTACGAATATACTTTGGTTGGTTTCCTTCAATTCTTCTCTGGAGATCTGCTCAGAATTACTTATATTAAATAATAAAACATACCCCTGCCCCACTCCGTGCTGCATAACCTCGCTTTATTTTGATATTTGCCATCTGATTCCAATAGAGATTGTTAATAATGCCATTTTGTGGTCGAAAACCTTCTTATAATCAAGAAGGCATAGACACACATCCATGCTTTGTTAAATCAGCACCTGCATGGAGAACAGATCCTCCCTAGTTCCTAAGACGTCACCAAAACCAAATTGTGTGTCCGCAATATTTTCCAAACACAACCTGTCCATATCCAAAATCGTATCCTCGCCCCAAAGAAGGTCGCAGGCGGGAATCCTTCGCAACCCACCTGAAGAACTTGTTCGGGGCAGAAAGTAAGCTGCCGTCATCCCGCAAAGGGCTTAAATACCATAGCGAGCCTCCGCGACAGGCAGTCGCTGTGTCGCGCTCCTCTTTTCAGTTTGTCGACGGTGTCCGTTTCAGTTTACGGAACGGCGGCGGTTCAGTTTCAACGACGCGCTCTCAGCTGTGATTAGAGCGCGCATAGGGGAGAGTGGTGGTTGTCAGTGACGGCAAGGATTTAAAGGTACGCTTTGTATTTTGCATCTGTTTATTTTTCACTTCCAAAGCACGAGCAAGAGTAGTATTGTAATCGCATTTTTTTGAATTTGAAATAATACTTGTGATTATAGCGCGCATAGGGGAGAGTGGTGGTTGTCAGTGACGGCAAGGATTTAAAGGTACGCTTTGTATTTTGGATCTGTTTATTTTTCACTTTCAAAGCACGAGCAAGAGCAGTATTGTAATCGCATTTTTTTTTAATTTGACACAATACTTGTGATTACAGCGTGTATAGCGGAGAGTTGTGGTTGTTGGTGACTCCAAGAATTTGGAGGTTCGTTTTATAATTTGGATCTATCTATTTTTTATGTCCATCGGATGAGCAGAAAAAGTCTAGTGATCGGAAAAAAATTATTATAGATAATACTTGTGGCTTGGGCGCGCGTACGGGGGAGTTGTGGTAGACTGGTCACAGAAAAGGACTTAGAGATTTGTTTTATATTTTGGGACTATTTATTTTTTAGAAGAAGCGTATTGTGATTCTAAAAATTTTTATTCACGATAATACATTTGATTAGATAGGAGAGATGTGATCATTAAGTGACGGTTAGGAATTAAAGGTTTTTATTTTGGATATATTTATTTTAGACTTCCAGAGCATGAGCAATAATAGTATTGCTTATGCTTTAGTATTGTTTAGTTTTTTTGGAATTTGTGATAATATTTGTGATTAGAGCGCACATAAGGGAAGTTGAGATCATCCAATCACCATCAGGATTAGGAAGTTTTTATTTTGGAATGGATGAGCAAAAGAGGTATTGTTATCACAAAAATTATCGATTTTGAGACAATACTAATAGAGCGTGCACAGCAAAGAAGCAGGAGAAGCAAGAGAAGACTCGTTACGGGAAATATTCTTCAGTGTGATCTTTTGGAATATACACTGAATTTGATTACTATCGTTTGTACATTTTGTTAGTGATTGGAATTGCACTGAGTGTGGAACAAATGTGTAACGATTTTCCAACCAAACCAATATTGTTGAAATTGGGGTCGATGGAACTATTACGCTTGGAAATGTCATCAAATATTTTTCTTTTGCATCGACGCCTGTAGATCTAGTCATTGTGTACGTTGAGAGATATTTCTTTTCAATCATCTCATGGCGGAATATGTTTCCAAAATAAAATACACCTCTATGAGCGGTCCTTTTTCAGAGTGTAATATCCTGTGAGACAAAACTATCAAGATTCTCTCACACCCTGTACCTATATTTAAATGTATTATTTAAACAATTACCTGAAACTGACATAAATTATTTAAAGCATCCTTAATTTGTACGCGGATCAACTGAAATTTATGTAATACGCCATTAGGTATCTCCCCCCCCCACTAGTACCATGAACAGCTTCATATTATGACGGCAACTCATGTTACTATTGTAGAAAATGAAAGAATTGAATGTACGATCGTTAAAGGGGTGCATAAAATGCAGTAGGTATAAACTATGGCTATGGATTACGATGGCCCCTATAAAAAGTAACGAGAACAGTCGTAGCAAAAAAGTTAACAAAGGGTGGTTGCGCGAAATGTCAGAGTTAAGGAGTGGCATTAAAGCGAGATGCTTTTATTAATTTAAGTATTATGACAAAATTTTTAAATTCAGGATTCAAACAAACGTTCAGAAGGTGATTTTTTCTTGCGTAAGGAAGGGCAGTATTTTAATCGCGACAAGGACCCTGATAATAAAAAGGTATGGGGCGTCAAAAATGAGTTGGGGGTAGGGGGTGGTGAGGAGAAATAAAAAAAATGAGGCAATGATAGACGACATTCTATCATCTATAAAATATTGACCCCTGTAGTACTTTTTTGAGATATCGAACCAGTGGTGGCAGAGTACGTTTGATACATCTGATATACCGTTCAAACGATACTGAGGAACGGCCGGAGATATTGGGTAGGAAAGTAAGATGTCAACCTACTTGAGACCATTTTTTGATGTTTTATGATTTCTACATCACTACAATTCGGGTCACTTATTTCTGTTGGTCTGCCTTATGATTTTTAAGCGCACCATGACAAAAAAATGTTTAAGGGGCAATTCTTTTTTGAATTTATGTGACGGGTCAATTTATATGCGGTCAACATATTTCCTTTTTATGAATTTTCGGAAAAATAAATTACATTCAGATAAACCACTCCTACATTTTGGACATCCCTTGTAAACGTGTATGTGATGACCAAATCTTGGATATCTTTGTTATCATTCAGACGATGTAATAAAATTAACCAGACTGGGGCTATTGCTTTAATTATTATATTAATAGTTGTTATCTTTGGGCTGGAGTATCCAAATTAACTACAGCTGATGGGGTCATGTCATAACAAACGATAACACTTTTGGTCGGTACTCTGATTAATTGGGGTTCTTATTAAAAACAATAACCAACATCTGGAACTCAACAGATATGGAAAATAACATATTTATTTCGAATTGAATTGACTGGATCACAATGATACATACATGCAACAAGGAATGCTTCAGTCTCTCAACGTGGCTTTGATTCTGGGCTGTAATGAATCATGTTCAATTAGGTTGGCGCTGTATTATTTTATAAATGAATATATCAATCAGGTTTTGGAACAACTGATCTTTTGGAATTAAATTTAGAAAATATTGACAATACGGGAGTATTTTGAATGTTTTATAATTTATAAAATTACAAAAATGTATGAATTTTCTGGATTTTCCACAACAACTACGAGAAGATCAACGATACTAAGATCCAGTCAATATCCTCAATATACTGCAAATTAATTACAGAGTCTAAGTGCTTGTCGTTTTATAACAGGTTTAGTAGCACTCTCGTAATCTATACTACGTTCTTCGTTTGACTCACCCACCCCTCAATTTTTACCCCACTTCAAACATATTTCAAAAATGATCAGGTGTCTGCAAAACGTTTAAATACAAAACGGTTTTTATTTTTTAATAATAACTACTGCGGGTGTCGCTTCAATCTTTAAAGTAAAGTAAAATGGACTGGTTACAAAGCCCACCCAGGTTATTTCACTAGCTAACCAGGTCCTATAAAGAATGTAGAATTCTGTTCTCAAATCTAGCATTCGATTTATTTTGTTTGGATCTATTAGACTCCTTTACCTTTTCTGCGGCTTAGGGAAACATTTTTTGTGACTAGTAAGGGAAACACCTAGAACACGTTAAGGAATAAAATATCCTTGAAAAATGTAATCTTTTAAGGAAATTTCAACAGTCAATTTTGACAGACTGGCGATGATACCATAAAGATAAAGGCAAAACGCGTCACTAAAAACGACTTTTATTTCTGGCATTTATAATTGGTCGCCAAGGTGCCAATCTCTATGCTTTGTCTTTTTAAAGATATACATACTGTAATCCTCTACACCTTGTCTTTAAATCTGCAAGTATCCCAATCTCAGTAACGATGAAGAGAAAACATCTGTACATCATCCAGATTTAACTGAATTGTGTTGTTTATAGAAACTTTATTTTCTCAAATTATTATTCCACTGTCTTATCAATTATGCACAATATCTTCGAACTAGTTCAGGAAGAAAGAACTGTTTTTGTTTTTAAAAGAATGGATATCGTGATTGGGGTCTTCGTCATCTTATTGCTTTAAGACGGCGATTCGTGATTCACGTATACCAATATACGAGGTTTGGTCTTCAGAAACAGGAAAGTTTAAAACTGGAAGAATTAATAATAAGTTTAAAAAAATAAGATACAGAGTAATTGAGATAAAGTTATGCAGCCTGTTTCACAAATCGATAAAATCGTTTTTTTTTGTGAAGCTGTCAAAATTTACTATTTGCAAAGTCCACCTAGGTTACTTGTCAATTAGCTGTCCTATCAAAAACTCAAGTTATCAGATCGAGCATTCTATTGGATTATTTTATAATTTCTGCGTCTTATGGGAAATTTGCAATCAAGTTTAAGTAATCTTGTTAAAACCCCGAATTTTGCCCTTGAAATGTCCTTAAGGATAAGTCGATCTATTTGACTCCATTTTTATCATGCTTCATATTACACTTAGATGTGTCAAAGGCAGACAAAATAAATTTCAGTTGAATGCAAATATGATTAAATTAAGCCCAGTTATGCAATTTATTTGACAAACAATAGATTGAACGATTTGTTCAGTGTGGAAATCCACTCTCCACTATTTATTACAACCCTGCCGGAAAGATAAACAGGACGTTTTGATTTTATAGTTCGAATCGACACTTAGCATCCATATCATGACATGTAATGTATGATTTATTATTTGTTTGTCAGATTCGATGGTTTATATGAGGGCTATTCTGTCGATCCTAGTAAAGTAAAACACATTTTATTTACAAACTACATTTATTTATAATTTTTCTACGTATTCACCTCCACAGCCAAAGAATTTTTGCATCCGGGAAAACTCTGGTTCTAAAATGTCTCTTCAACCCTCTGGTCGTATATGTTTATTTAATTTTTAAAGGCATCAAAACCACTTCTTCGGTCGATGTAGTTTATCTTTTACCCTTGAGAATATCTACTAAAGACTACATAAAGATTAAATGTAGCGGTTTTTTAATTTGGTTGCAATAAAACTGATTATATTTATTTGAGATTAATATACCTAATTTAATGAAATAAAATCTCAAAGATCCTAAGGAATTAATGGTTCATATCTAATTTTCAGTTACGTAATTTTTCTAAAAACGTATTGTAAATTCGGTATTTATTCCTATACATTGCATTTTAAATAAATATAACAGATCTTGTATTTCCATTTTAGCATATTTTGTGCACTAATTGCTGTATTTATGAACAACTCTGATTTTCGAAATAAATATCGTGAGTCTGGTAACAAAATTACGTAAATCTTGCGATAACTCAAAATCAATTGCGTATTTCTCTAAGACGCATCGTATTTATTTGTTTTATTTCATTTTAAAAAACTTCACTATGCTTCTATTGTGGCGGCTCACTACAAATGCAAGCTTATGTTTAGCCAGTTGTTTTCAAGAAAATTGATTACTGCATCAATCGATGTTTTATTTCATCTTCCTAAAATGCCAAAGACTTCACTATTTCACTTACTGTTTATCGTCTCCTTCCTAATTATAATTCAACATTGACAAACCCCTTTCTCACTCAACAACCTCAATAATCTCGACCAAGATATTACAAAAAATGGTTGAAGCATATACAAACCTCATGCCCTCCCAAAACTGAGGTCTAGATACGCCCTTGACCCATTGGCATCTTTACGAAGACAATGATACATTGTAAAAAGTGTTCACGAATAACAAGGGATGTCGCTGTCAGTTCAACCTTGTCGACATATATCGCAGGAGGAATCTTTCACCACTATCAGGTAGAGTCCAAGTTATTGGTGTAATGAATTCGTAAAAATGCCACTGGGCAGAGCCACTATGCGCGATACATACTTTCAAGTGCCTTCAGAATTGTGTGATTCTGTCCCGCTGTGCTCCGCTTGCCCCTACATCAACGTAAGTCCAACCTCCGTTTGATGTTCTGAACTTCCCATGGTTCATCTGCTATCGGCTGTACGATTATATCGTGGATTTGATATTTTCCAGGGAGCCGAACTATAATCAAGGCAGTCCGCAGAGAGATGCACCTCGGAAGAGCGCTGATCTTTGTTCCAGCAGACGGCAACCGATAATGTAGCGCGGCACTCTTCCAATCTGTTTTCATCGTTCTCTTCATGAAGATCTCCCGGAAGAAACCGGAATGTGACAAGGTAGTGAGTGCGCGTGTGATTTCAGCTACAGCAAAGCTGTAACTAGACGTCGAGTGTGTGAAAAAAGCTACAAAATACTCAAGATAATTATTCCGCTTTTTGAATAGGTGAGCGACATGGATACTTTACATGATAATGCTAGAAAAATCGGATTTCAGTACACATTGAATGAAAAATAATGAATATAGGCAATAAGGTATACAAAAACACCACAGTAATGTAATTCAGACGGCTGAAAGCTTTCATAGCCCTTATTTGTTCCTCCGGCTTTTTTTGCCCGAAGTATAAGACTCTTCGACGTTTCGGCATAGCCTGAAAACCTACATGTATTTCATCTCGGCATTCATTGCTGCATTTCGTCATTGTGCGTAGGACTGGATTAAAATTAATGGTGGCTTTTAACTATGTCTAGCACAATCTAAGTTTAAATATTTTTAATGACCCTACAATTTGGTGGCACTCTATCGTATTGAAAGCTTTATTGATATGAAAGTCGACTATTATGCAAAGCTTCATAGTTTCTGAGAATTGTTGTAGTGATGGCGAAGTAATGACAAAGACAGAATTGAAAGAACTGTTGACTTTTTCTTAAGATGTTCAAAAGGGACCAGGGAAGGACTGAAGGAAAATGCAGTCCAGTGGATTTATGCGTAGGGCCCGTAGTAAAAATGGAGTCTAGTAAATCGACTCAGTACCTCCCGAGCATTCATGCTTCTTTATACTGAAAAGCGATGACGTTTTCTTCTATCCACTGTACATAATGCAGTGCATAATGAGGTTCTTGCTGTTTGTCGTTTTGTACAGCCTTATGAAAAGGATCTAATATTCAGTATAATATTTATGAGTTGAGGTTATGCGATGACAAAAACAAATGCAAACCGATATACAGGCAATTTCTAACATTTTCAACGTTCAAAATTTTATGTGTGCTACGGAGCACGTACTGCTTGAAAATACTCAAAAATGAAAATTCGTATTAAAAAAAAAACTTTTCACAAAAATATGTTTTATGTAAAATGATGACATTTTTAAAACATCTTAATATGAGGCGTGCACACTTTTAAAAATGTTTTAGTCCCCATTATTTCGAATTACACTTGAAACTTCATGGAAACTCCAACATAATGAAAAAACCAAGTTCATTGAAGTTCTGTTGACTTCGAAGCAGCCGAAACCTTATTAAAATATTTAAGTCAAACGTATGTGGTTCCAATAAGCAGCCAATAGAAAATATAAATAATATTTATAGCGTTCTTAGTGAATCAACATAAAAATTCTTTTTTAATTAGCTGCCATCGCTATAATATTTTTAAAGGAAAACAAAACTTATTATATACAAGTAACCATGATCGTTTCACGGAAAAAACTGATTACAACTTTTAAGCAGCGATTGATTTCGGACGATCTCGATAATTACTACCGTTTTTTAAATGTTATAGGTATATCTTGTATAATTTTAACTTCTCTTGGTTACAGGTGTCGAAGATACAAAAAGCCACCCTTAGCGAAAAGGCATGCAACTGATTCCACATTATAATCGTCGCTGTTTAATTTTCTGTGATAACTAGTTCTTTCGTGATCTACAATATGCACAAACTACTAACTATAATTGTATTTTTGGTGCTGCAAAGTGTGACAGTATTGTGTGAAGTGATAGGCAGAAATTATAATTTAAGGACTACAGAACCACCTCCACATCTCAAATACACCATAGACGAACTTATGACAACTGTCTTTCCAAAGAAGATCTCTGATGACATGTACTTGGACCCATGCAAAGCAGGTAAGTTATCAACATTATAGATTGACATTTATGTTTGTATGTATGTAATACAATTTTCACTTGGAGTCCAAGAATAAACGTGGTTGTAGTGGGTAAGGTCCATCTGTAGGTAGGTTATTTTTCAACTCACCAGGGAATTGAAAAGACAAACATATTTCAATCATATCGAAACATGTTTCTTGTCTTTTCTCATTCTCAATACTTTAATGAAAACTGTGATGTGTTAACGACGCCTCATGCGTGAATAGAAAATGACATTACATGGAAAACCTTGCAAAGTGGGATATCGAATTTATATGTTGTCTAATCGTTTAGTTTTTTCTGTTTATATTCACGTGCGCACTGAATTATAGTCATAAAATCGTATAAAACACTGCTCATTACGGAATAACATTTTTTATTCATTTATAACTACATCATAGACCTATATCACACAACATATGCTATCATTCCGAATAAAAATAAATATTTTTTTTAATGTTGGATATCTCTACGACCATATTGAATGATTGGTATGCATGACACTTGTGATATCTTGCACTCTCGTATAACTAACAAACATCAAAGAACATTAACCTACACAATATGAATGTACACAGCGCTATCAGACATATTGTCTCTTAGAACTCATCTGTTTCTATTTAGTAGTGCATAGAGATGGGATATTTTACTGTTTGTTCAAATTTTCAGATATTCGTTGAACCATTCTCCTCAATTTTATAATTGAAGATTGAGGTTTAATGGGGGCAACACTTCATAAAACTCGTCAGTTAGTCTGCCTGTCTGTCGGTATGTGTCTCTGCTGGGTTTTTGCCACGTAATCTCAGTAACCGCTGTATAGATTTTGATGAAGTTTGGTGAGGGTTTTAGGTTTGTAATCTGTTATTCGGCGTGATTGAATAAGGAAAACAACCTATATTTATTCAATGATGTAGAGAATTTAAATTTTGGAAATTACCGGGGAGCCAGGAGGTAATTTTTATGTTTGTCCCTCCTGTGTGAAAGGAGCCCCACACTTATTGCTGGACTCTCCAATGGAAAATTAACCGCTGAATCAAATGATGTACTCAGACTTGCCGTTCTAAACGCGTTTTGATAGTGAGGGAAAAATATGTATGTTTCATTGCGATGACATTAGAATGAGAAAATAGTTAACACTGTTATAATAACGAGATAAATTAGTAGGTTCAACATTTTCTTATCAAAATAAAATGTAGTGGTTTTGAGAAGAACTGTTTCTTTGCTGATTCGATTAGTTGAGGCTCGCTATTTCAACCACCGAATCCGTACAATGTACGACCTTGTCTTTTAAATTATACGACGTCCATTGCAGTGACTGTCTTCCTTTTAGCGTGTTCGACATCCTCCAAGAAGCATGCCACGTGTTTCCTCGTAAATCAGCCCAGATATACGCTTTACTCTTCCACGTCGTGCCAGTCTTCTTATTTCCGATTTGGCAATACCTTGGTACTTTAATAATCTTCAGTAAATTTTAATCCGGAATGATGCAAAAATTCCTCTTTCACGCTCTGTATACCTATTGCGGGAAATCATCAATATGAAACTCCTCTGCTAACAAAAATTAATGAACTGCAACTGTACTGCACTTCAAATGGTATCTGTTAATTAGATTCAGAATTCCCTTGTTGTATGAACGAGTTCTAATTTACATCATCACGGAATCCAATGCACCGAAAGGGACCTTGAACGAGTCAGTTGCATCTTATCAACCTAATTTATAGCTTGAAAAAATACATTGGGTTGATTTACTTAGTACTCACTTCGACTTTAAGCTCGTGTTGGGGAGGAGGGAGAATTTAAAGTCTACATTCCTGTGATTTTACGGTAAATTTAACTTAAGGTTTTGAAATGAAGCGAATTTCGGTATAAACCACTATTCCACCACTTTTCGTGAATCCTTTGTCGAAACTTCTAGAGAAAGCCGCGCCGACCAACGCTTTTCACGAGCGTTTGTTATTGACTGAAGCAAGTCCTGGGCTGTGCTATACTACATCCACAGTCAATATAGACTAAAACAAAGCAAGCTTTTGCATTTAGAATCGGTCGTTTATGTGGCCGACTTTTAGAATTAACCTGAATTGTATGAAGCCCCTTGTGCTTTGCTGTGTTTTCGCCTCAATTTTCAACTTTTGCGCTGTTACGCACGCTGGTGCGTCCACGTTTTTCATGCTGTATGCAAAATATCTTTTATAGAAAATGCAGGGGATGCTATTATTATAAAGGAGATAGCCTAAAAAGAACGATTTGTTTGTAAATCCAATCCTGTTAAGTTCTACGAATATGTGCGCCCCTCATGTATTTGTTTACATTTAGTCTATCTTGGAAATGAATATACCATCGCGTACTACAGTCGGCGGCAGGCGATTTCCATACAATATAGAATGAAGAACTATTTTCAAAGGAGTGGCGTTGAAAAAGCAACCACGAAAAATCATAAACCTAGGTGTATGTTTTTTAAAATATCATTCTTCGATTCGCAAAATTATTTCCTGTTCTGTGTCTGGTTCTGATTCTGTCAGTTGAGGATATTTTTTTCTGTGTGTCGATTGTATTGTGCACTGTGCATCTGCAGTTGTGTAATTCCCAGACTAGCTGAGCTATATTCTAGAATTTTTATCTGTGATGTCTAGATAACAGCTGATCATTAATACAGAGTTGTGTAACTGTTACTCAGTCTCAGCAATAAAATAACGATAATTGGAGGCATTTCTTTTTTATTCGAAAAGTATGATCTGAGTTTATGTCAATCATTTGTGCTATGTGTCTGTTTATTGTTCATAGATGGTACTGTGTGACAGTTCATGTCCACATATTTTAATGGATGCCATTGACATGGCAAATGACGTATAACTGACTTCATTGTTCCACAATCAATGACAGCTGTCAAATATTATATATGACTGTGTCCAAGAAAAGCGTAGGAAGTCGTATATTTTTTCCACAGTTAGCTTAGAATTTTTTGACATCGGTAACCATGCAGGCAAGTATTACTTTTGAGTTTTGCTTTGGCTTCACGCGGACAGGGGACTCGGAATTTTTCTTTGACCGACTAGTGCAACTTTTGATTGAGTAAAACTTTGATTTAGGTGTTTTCAGGCTTCCCTTTATATGTATCTTGAATGAGGTCATTTATAATTCATGGTATTAGAACCAATAAATCTCTTTATATCATAGAACCTTTTGAACTGAAACGTTGCATTCTATCGATCCGATTTGGACGGTAACTATGTTCCCGATCATAATTATTTATGTCAAACCCATAGCAGTTGATTAAACTCTATACTGGTGTTTTGCCAGAAGTCCATCTCAGTGGCGTACAGTTTAGTAAATAGCGAACCAGAATTTTCATTTTACTATGAATTCAAATTCAAATGCGATTTTTGACACATCGCATCGTTGGACCAATGCTATCTGTCTAAGTCTTTCTCACAGCGCGATTTCCACTATTGAACCAGCGAACGATTGGACCTCATCCAGCATCACTTCAGTGAATTTTGTTTCGTTTGCTGAAAGAGTGATCCGTCGCCGTTCTCAGCATCTTGGTTTGTCGTACGGAACTTGGCGCTTTTTCGTCGGGCATACAAAGTCCAAGTCTTGCAGGCTTAATGCCGCCGAACCTTCGTTTGTACTTCGGGCTCTGCAACGACTCAATGAGGATCCCCTGTTTTATCGTATAATTTTGTTCAGTGATGAGGTTCATTACTGGCTCAATAGGTACAGCAATAACAAAATTGCCATATTTGGGCTGATCTGTAATGCGAAAGTATCAAGTATTTTCTTTTGGCTACGTGAAGTCTCGAGTGCACGTGGATAAACCAGAGCCCTTAGAAGCCAACATCACTCGCTTTATTAGCGAGATTCCGGTCATAATGCTAGAAAAAGTGGTTTAAATTGAGCTCTTAGAATGGATCTCGTAAGCATAGTCACGGCGAATATTATTTCAGCATAAGAAAGTTCAAAATACAATAACAATTATTGCGTTCAATTATGTATGTTTTATTTTAGAATACTTTCATTAACCTCGCGATGTATCAGCCGTTAGGTATATACATAGATAGATACATAAATAGATAGCTGGATTTAGAGATATATGCCTCACAGTTTGCAGCGAAATACGCCACAAAAAATAACAATTGGTTGTTAAACCTTGTGTGTAAGTTACTTAATTTCATCTCAATAACCATTCTGTTAGATTATTGCTATTGGCTCAAAAGTGCGACGCCACTGGAATAGTTTGGCTATGCAGGATAACTAAACAGGAATAATGATTTGGATTATGCTCTGGATTAAACCGCATTTGCGATTTGTGAATATTTTACACCAACTTCGGTTCAGATTTACCGTACAGTGGGTGTGCATATTTACTGAAGCTTTTGTCACGCTTAGCTGGACAAGAGCTTTTCAATTAGTGATGAGTTTTTAACGAAGCTGCTTTCCTTTACGACGTTGAGGTCAAGTTGTTCAAATGAGGAAGTAATGATGGCTTTGTCAATCTGGCTGTCTGTCGGTCTGTCAGTATGTTGGCTTGTCTTACCACCTATTGAAATTTTTGTAGCCATACAATTTCAGTAACCGTATCATCGATTGTGATGAATTTTAGGAAGGTTTTTGTTGTGATGGTGAAGTTTTTTTTATCTTGCGCAGAGTCAAAGTGCTTTTATGGCTCATTAAAAAGTTTCATTATTGTATATAAATCCATGTTTGTAGTACAGATGCAATCAAACTGACTCATAAACGATTTCGAAAGCATTTGTCTTGAGACCCCCTGTATAACTTTAAATGTGTCCTCCACCACGATAGTCCTTATGTATATGTGTAACAGCATCATCGTCATTGTTCTCCACTTTAATGGCAGCGATGTTTCATCCTACAGGGTATCCAGTAAAATTTATATGTCGACAATATCCATTCAGAAGTTAAACAAAACAAGGCAGTTTGAATGAAACAAAGCCAGATAGAACGCGGTCGCCTCCCCGCGAACTCAACAAAGCAGCAAGAGTTGTTTTTCCGCATAACTGGGTTTAATCTTTTGCCTAAGTATACTGCAAATCTTTTGTACTCAGCCCTTTGATGGTAGAAGCGGTTTTGCAAAGACGCGGTTAACAGCTTCGTCGTTAAATTCATCTTAATTATGAGGTGGAATGAGTTCAGGCAAGAATCCGGCCGTTCGTTGACGAATTAGGAGGGATGGGATTCAAACATACCACAGAATGGCTCTTAACTATAATTTTTCAAGGTTGGAATCGTCATTGCAGATTAGTGAGTTGTAGCACATACAGTGAGGCTATTAAGTTTGCCTCTTGTAGATAAGAATTACGCGTGTATTGGTGGCTTCTGAGTTCCTGTTTCGTACACTTCTTTTTTATCACATTCCACAGACTCATGTAGATTGTAGAGGCTGTTCCATTATGTAGATAAAAAGGCTATTTAATCAACATACACAAATAAAACTGTTTTTCTTTCAGTGACGCGTTTCGATTTATGTTCAAATCATTGTCGTACTGTCAGATTTGACTGCCAACAATATCATTATCAGCATTCCATCGACTGCCAATCCGTAATCCGTTAGCATTTTCAACCTCAGTAAGATCAACTTTGCCAGTATCGCCCTTTGATTCCTCCATTTTACTCCACATATATCCCGATCGTACTGGTTCTATCTGCTTGGAGTTGTTCTAGAACTGCAAGTACTTTTGTCCTCGATTGTAACGACCATCACTAAGTGATCAGTACATCCTGTCAAGTTTTACATCATCATTGCAAAATACATAGCACGTTAGTGGCCTCAAGGTGGACCCCTGCGGTCTCCTACAGCAAAAACATGAAAAATTTGGATCTCTTTTAATTCGATCTTCATTAATTTTACTGTTCTGATATATAAAGAAATGATAAATCTTCAGATCGATAGATGTTTTGATGAGATTTGAAATAAATCATGTGTGTTTCGCCGAGCAAATCCGCTACGAAAGTTTTGCTTGTCCAAGTTTTTTCTGAAATTCTTCTTTTTCGTGTTGCATGGACGGTTGATAAATCAGTCTAGACAATAAACGAGTATTTTCCTCTAGTGTTCATGGTCATTCGCCTCTCACTTGTCATAATCAAGATTAACGATAGACTAAGATGTAATGGAAGGATTCCATTGGAGTGATCTACTACCAGATACGAACGATGAACTGTTGTTTGCTTCATTCGTTATACTTTTGTTCATTTTGTTGATATACAGGGCGATAGAATATACAGAATGTATCAGACTTACGGTAAAGTACAATTAGTTTGTGGATATTATGACTATGAAGAATTTTCTTTAACAAGGTTATCAGAGTTACGTCTCCTTTGTGTTTGATGCCAAGATTTTGTTCGTTGCTGTTCGAAGATTTGCGTTAAACACTTGGACTTGAACATAAAAAATCTCGTATTATTTGAACAATTCGATGTTACATCCGGTATAAAATATACCCCTTACTTTAATTAACTATGTATAATTCAAAATGAGTTGTAGTTGAAAAAATAAAACAAAAAGACATGCCTCAATAGCAAAGGGAAGAATTGAGGGATTTTTTATAAGTTAAAAATAAGAATAAAGTAGATGTACCTACTAGAAAGTGTATCAAGGAAGAAAAAATTGGAGCTTGTTAAAAGCATTTCAATGACATTTGAAAGTTGATTGTGAAATTTAATTTAATTTGAAATTAATCATCTATTTTTTATATTAACAAAATATTCAAATGATAATTTTACTTTTGATTGTTTTCGAAGAAACCATTTTTTTAATTATTGTGTTTTTGTATTGTAAATTAAGCTGTAATTTTTTTATACTAACTATGATCATAAAAATGGCTACAAATGAAATATTCATATCAGTCCACATTTACTACCCCACATTTACTCGCAATAATATATATTTTTCTGTTAATAAGCTTATCTTTATTTTAAACTTATTACAAATCATTTAATTATATTGAGTTAGTGAACATTCTATCTTAATAATTATTTTTTATTTTTATTGCAATCTGCAATTATGAGGTCTTTTTTTGTCTTAAAGTGAACTTAAAGTTGATAGTAGCCCGAAGACTAGATTTTTTGGTCAGCAAACTACCGAGAACCCACTCCATTTCGGAAATTATTATTTTTGAATTATTTAGTCGAATTTAAAAAAATTGAATTATCTTTACGTCTAAATTTAAATTTTAGATTTAGAATTCAATTTCTCTTTCTCTTTTTTTAAAACTAACCGGATGTTTTAAGGTCGCTGAAAATCAAATTGAAAGAATCCGTTTCATATGTACGTACAGGTCAAGCTAATAATGTTTGCTGCTATAGACATGCATGTTTCATCTTCAGCCTAGACTCTTCAGTATAGCCTGGAGATCTGAAGGTAGAAACAAATTATGTTTAATATACCTAACACAGGTAAATGTACCCGGAGGATTTACCAAACCATAGAAGACCAAAGCTCGGCATTTATCCCAAGCCAGATTTAGACTCCAATTGAAGAATATTCTAGCGACAATACTTTCAAAAACTCTGAACATTTCCTGAAGTTGAAAACAGACATCCTGTCTGTTTAAACTTAGCAGCGAAGGTAAACTGAAACATGCATTAAATCCTAATGAAATCAAACTGTTTACCCTAATAGCTTCCTCCCAGGCATCAGAAAGTGAAATCTGTACTTTTAAACAGCCTTAATGCCTGAACCAAATTAGCCTGCGAGTAATTTTACTCGGAATTAGATTGAGAAGCTAATAACTCGCCTGGGTTGTTTAAATGCCGGTTTAGAGGTAAATAATGGATAATTGCAGTTTAACAGCAGCAAACAGTGAATAAAATATACGCAGGCTGATTAAGCTGCAAAATACATATTGACAGTATCAGGAAGTTCACTAATTAATAATCACCATCCAAAAAGCATAAGAGTTTATGGATTCACAGCATAATATCCTGTCACAATTTTTATATTTTCGCGATTTAATGATCTAAATGTAACACAAAGTTTACTTCACTGAATGTCTGTGTAGCACATCACTTTTTAATACGGTTTTATTAACTTCACTTGTAAGGAAATATAAACAGATAAAAAGATTGTGTAATTCACACAATTTCACAAATAAAACTATTTTTCTTACACAATCTTTTTATCTGCATGGTGGAAGAGTTTCAACAAAGCATCTATAATATGAATGAGGACATATAAGAACAAATGGGGGAAGTCGCTTTTAACCTACTTACACTTAATGTACAGTTCCAAAACTTTATTGGTGTATATAATTGGGATAACAATACAATAATTGGTATCATTGAACTTATCTCATAATTTGGTGGCGAGAGTCTGATGATTGAGCGAAAATACTAAAAAGTAGATAGTGAATAAATTATGATTAGAATAACTGAGAAACGATTTTGTAAGTACTGCACAAAAAATCAAACAATAATTAAACTGCTAATGAAATAATGTTGTATTTAACATACAGTTTCACAAATAATGTTTTCTTTCTTCCAGTGACGCGTTTCGATTTATATTTAAATAATCGTTGGACTGTCAAGTTTGATTGTTTACAACAAGTTACTTGCCAACTAGCTATTTAGATGCTATCATCGATACAAAAATATAGCTCTGATTTATATATTTTATATATTATTTTTTTTAAGAATTTGTCTTAGAAGAATACCAGCGCCGTCAAAATGTCCGTAAGATATTTCATGTATTAAGATACTATGTTCTTTGAGCTTCTTCTGCTTTTTGCAATGCGTTCCATGATTGCCAGATACTTTAAGAGAAAGTTAACATAGAATACAAATAGATGGAAGGTAGTAGTGTATCGATAAAAATTGAGTCCAAACATTAGTCTGTTTATTTACTACAATGTAATCAGGGTTTCGCAGATATCTTTGAATCTATAATGTTTCCAAGAGGTTTAAATCATGTGTTTTATTACAATTGTCAAGCACACAGTCTATTTTTTGCCAACCTTATGATAAGTATCAAGTGAGTGTTTGACAAAATTTGATCTTTTTGGATATTGGTTTTTGAACACACTTATAATTTCTCTGTATTTTGTTGTGAATGCTCTAGCTGTTATAATAAATAGTATGCTAGATTTGAGAACTCTAGTTTTCTATTCATGATAGTATCTAGTTAGCTAGTTGGCAAGTAATCTGGGTAGCCTTTGTAAACAGTCAAATCTGACAGTCTTACGACGATTTAAATAAATCGAAACGCGTCACTGGAACAATAGTTTTATTTGTGAAGCTTTATGTTGAACACAAGATTATTTTATCTGCATGATGGAAGAATTTTACCAAGTAAGAGCATCTACAATCTACATGAATAATTACAATTATTAACATCAAGAAAGCATATGTCAAAATGTTTCGTAAATATAGCCGTGGGAGGCTAGAAACCCACAGCCAATAAATAATATGCAACATTTCCATCAAGAATTGAGATGAAAACATCTTCGCAAAACAATTCTGGCCATCCATCCTGTATAATCCAGAAGCAACGATCCTCGAAGTTCTTAGAACCACCACTAATGAGATACCAAAGATGCCACGGATGATTCTGCTTGCATATACATATGAAATTAAGGTTGGCGCGGCTAGAAAAAAGCAGTTTAGGCCGTTGGAAGCCTCAGTTGATTTTAGACCTGGTCAGAAGTGTACGATATATTTTTGAAAAGGGGTTGCTAGCAACGTGATTGGGATATTCAGTGAAGCTATGGAATTTTTGAACTCATACATTTGTTTGTACGTGATAATGATACAAAAAAATGAGTCAAGGAGTTTGACTCTATTTTTGATGATGAACGTATGGATATATATTATATAATGGAGCATTAAATACCCTACAGTTTATCATGCTAACTAATATATGTAATTGGATTCCGGAGTCCCGTCACGTATTAGTAAAGACGAAGTTCGAAATTTTCCAAATATTTGAGCCATCTAATTTTTGAGTAACCTCAAAAATCATATGGAACTACTAAAGCATACACGGTATTATAAGAATATTCTGTCGGTTTGTCTGTTATTATTATTTTGTTTACGTAACTTAACCTCTATAATGGAAATTGTAACGAAATCAGTAAGTAAATATGAATTGAATCAAATTCCGCGGACCACAAATTTGCATAAAAAACACAAAGACAGGCAGGTTCAGTTTGAGGAATGAGGAGGGCACATCGTAAAATTTCACTATAACCAGAAGTGTTTTTCCAAATGAATTGCAACGTGAGAAAGAATGAGTCAATCTACTTGATTCATTTTGTACCTTCTTCTTTATGTGCCTTGACTGGTCTCTCTGATATTTGCAATCATTCTGACGAATATTTCTCGATCCCTCTCGATATTGGCCTTTATAATTATTTGCAAGATACGATACTGGTTATCTCGAAGAATGCAACTTGGACAGGAGATTTTTCGACATTTTATGGTTGTTAGGAGTTTTCGCATATTGTTAGTCCTTTGCAAAACTTCTTCATTTGATCGTTTTGCAACCCATGGTATCCATAGATTGATGTTATTATTGCTATAGACAGAATTCATTTCGATGAGGCTTCAACGAGTCAGTTCAATTCTGTCAATGTCTGATTTTTTTTGAGGTTCCACTTTCCTCATGACGTAACATTCCAGATATTTAAAAATAGCACGAGCATAGAACCAACCTTCCTCTATCATTTTAAATCGTTCGATTGCCTTGAAAAATGAGCGCTGGAAACGAAATACTGGAAACCCATGCAAAACGTCTTCTATTCTAGGTTGCTTGCCCTCTGAAGCCACGCCACTGTCCTTGTTAAATGAAAACCCTATGCGATAGTCCTAAAAAGGAATTGACGATGGTAATTTTCGATCGATAGATAGCATCCTGAATGCCAACAGCCAGATCCTTATCGCAAGAGTCGCAGCACAGATTTTTCAACTGAAACCTTTTGCACGTGTTGTCTGCGGTGCGTAAAGGTTAATATCTTTCACGGCGATATAAATACCATCAGGCCCAGTGGCGGCTCGTGTTCTAGTTCACTAGGGGGCTACTTTTAGAATAATAATAAAAATATAAAATTTTAAAACTTACCAAAGCATTTTAGGTGATCTGATAGCAAGTATTTCTGTTGTAGTTACTAGTCAATGCAGTTTATATTATAGATATCCGGCAAAACCGCACTTTTAGCACACTTTTTATTTAACCACAATTATATAATAAAAATACATAAGGTTAATGTTTTTGATTTGTTTTAATTTGGTAGCACACGTTTTATTTCACCGCACTTTGTATAATAAAGGAACGCAAAATTTATCTTTTTATCTATTCTGATTTAGCACACTATTTATCCTAACATAAGTACCTACTAATAATTATTGTTCTATATACACTATATATTACAGACTACAAACTTATTTCTTGTAAGTAAAATCGAGTCTTCTGTTTTTCACTTTTACAAAATGTTCTATCACTTTTTCGTCGAAATTGTCGATGCTATGTACAAAATTTTTATTAATTGACATCATTGCCAATGCATTCAGCCGTTCTTCATTCATGGAGTTTCTTAAGAATGTCTTGATTCTTTTAAGAGTAGAAAAACAACGCTCGGGTTCAGCAGTAGACATCGGCGTAGTTATAATTATTTTCAATAATTTTATTACTTCGCTGTAGGTTTCATCCAAGTTGTTATTGAGCATAAATGTAAAGCGCCTACTATGTTTCTAAAATCCTCTCTCATGTATATTACTCCAAGTTCGGTTCTTAGTTTTTCTTTAGATAACATTGCGTAAAAGCCAACAACTGAATTTAACAAAACTTTTGGAAAGTTTTTCGAATACGTTAAAAAGTTTACAGGGTTTAATAAAGATGCAGCTTCTAAGTGACCTCTATAAGAAAATCGTTCTTTCGATTGGAAAATTATAATGTCACAAACTTCTTTTGCAATGACACCATTACTACACTCCGGATTAATCTTCTTTCGTTTTTTATTGTCAATTGCACCATGCTCATCCTCAACATTTTTTTGTATTTCATCTGTAGTCTCCCTAATTAATAGAATTGCTTTTCCGAAAACTTCTATATCTTTCAGAAGTTGCACACTATCCTTGTTTCTGTTCTGGAACTGATTAAACAAAGTATCTACATGCGGAAGAATTTTGTGAAATAATGTTAACCAAAACACAAAGTTGGGATCTTCGAGGGCTGTTTTAATGCCGTTAGCCTCTTTGCAAGTAATAGTTTTGTCACATTTATCTTCTAATTCACCAAAACACTCTATCAATTTTTCACGATTTTCAAAAATCGTATTTACAGTTCGTATATTATAGTTCCAACGTGTTAGTGCAACCCTTGGCATTT
Source organism: Bruchidius siliquastri (assembly GCA_949316355.1). Lineage (NCBI taxonomy): Eukaryota > Metazoa > Arthropoda > Insecta > Coleoptera > Chrysomelidae > Bruchidius > Bruchidius siliquastri. The sequence continues at coordinate 34,734,032 of OX438533.1, read as the reverse complement.
TTATTCTTACTATTTCTTCTAAAATATCGCACCTGTGAGTTGAACTGGAGAAGAAACTTGGAATTCCAGTGAGCGTTGCGAAAAAAATTTTAACTTTTGTATTTTGGCTCGTAGCTTTCTGCATAATTAAATTTAATTGGTGGGCGTAGCAGTGCACAAAATGGGCATTTTTATAGGTTTCTTTGATTTTTGATTGAACCCCTCCAGTTTTGCCACTCATCACATTTGCACCATCGTAGGCCTGTGCAATTAACTTTTCCGGTTTATCATTTAATAACGAATCTAATTCCGTTTTTATACACTTTGTTAAACCTGTAGCAGTTTTATCCAAAACTCTTAAAAAGCACCAAAATCGTTCAAGTATACTGCCTTCATGTAAATATCTAAACACCACTACCATTTGACAATGATTTGAAATGTCACTGGTTTCGTCACACTGTACTGCTAAGAAATCTGCATTGTTAATTGGTTCTCGAATTTCGTTGCGACATATTTCTAACATACTGTCTAATATTTCGTTTTGTATTGTTTTCGAGGTACCTTTAAACACAGTAGTATTTTTTAAATGATCTTTTAATATAGAATCGAGTTCAGATGTAAAGACAATTAGTTCTCGAAAAACGCCACGATTCTCGGAGCTGTCTTTTTCATCGTGGCCCCTTAAAGCTAATTCCAGTTAACCGCAAAATTTGATGCAATTTATGATTCTTTTTAAAACATACCTGTTCTTATCTACTTGCTCGTTGTGCTTCATAATATTTTGCCGGTAAGCTGAATCCAACTGAGCAGCGATATTAGTAGTACCCAGAAAAGCTAGTTCTGTCGAACAACTTACGTGCTTGGCAGATACCTCATGCTTCTTAATTTTTTCATTAAGGTGCTTTAAATCTCTAAATCCTGCCCTTGCCCACACGTTATCACTTTCATCGGAGTAGAATAATAGACAAGGAAAGCAAAACAATGCATTCACAGTATCACAGCCACATATCCACTTGTTCTTCTCATACACTTGTCTTGAAAATCGTCTTGTGTAAGAACTTTTTGAAGTTTTATCTGCTTGGGTTAAATTTAAATCAGGAGTCGGTCTACCCAAAAGTTTAATACGGCTTTTTTCAGCCAGCGAAAGCCTCGCAAAATTAGTTTTTAAAATATTTTGAACACTATTGTCGGCCATAATTTCAAAACGTAAACAAACCAGCCGATACACGCGGCGCGAGCGCAACCTTCGAGGGCGATCATTTTCGTAGCCTTTTCGCACGTTGAAACTGCGTATCTGACCGACGCGAAGCGAGGCGAGTGGACCCGAACGACGTGTCCGAATGCGGGAATTCCCGGCTATAAGATTTATCGCCCATTGCCATGCAAGGGACGGACTGCCAGACTATGGCTGAAACAAACAAAACTGAAGGAGTCGCAAGAAAGTTATACATAAATAAATTATATAAATAACCGTGGAATGTAATATTTTCCAAAAAAATCGTATGGGTAGGTAAATAACATAATAGGTTAATTTTAATTTTATGATTTTATATTGCAAAAATTGATTTTTTTCCTCTTGTACGGGGGGCTGTAGCCCTATAGCCCTTACAGACAAGCCGCCACTGATCAGGCCTGATGATAATGTAGCAGCAGATGCTGATGACCGTGATTTTGCTCCGATGAAAATAAACACTTGCATACAAAATTGTTTAGTTTGAAGCATATCTTAAAGTCTCAGTGATGAAGCGCAGTGGTGTGTTTGAACATGTAACGTGTTTTGGATGGAAAAGGCTAGTTACAATTTTTTTAGAGCCACTATTATTTTTATAGACATCCTCACGCTTCATGAGCACTGCGCGAGGATAAATGTCATTCACATTGAACTTAAATCGCTGTAGATTGTAACCATCTGGAAACAAAGTGCCCGGTAGCTCATTCCACAACGCCGAGGTTCTCCAAAAGAACGACTTTTGGAACAGGCTTATTCGAGGTGGTGTGAGCTCGACCTGATGAGGATGCACCTGATGTGCTCCTCTAGGATTTGCTGTACTGGCGACTCTTGGCGATTCATAGCGTAGGGAAGATCAGCCACTCTTCTTCGATGTTCCAGACTCTGGAGATCGTTTGTGAGTATTGCTCACTTCTGGATTGTGTCCAGAAGCTTCAGGGAGTGATTTGGGGAGGATCCCCATACATGCGAGTAGCGATGGTCTAATCTGGGCCTTGGAGAATAACAGTAGCTATTCCGGAGAATATAATTTCCTGGAGCGGAAGAGAACCTCTCGCTTCTGGCATGCTGACCGCTAGGCCTGCAACATGATCGTGCCATGACATGTTATTGTTGATGTTAAGTCCCAAAAGCTTGATATATTTACTATCGCTTAGTGTGGTCAGTGGCTCAACTTGGACTTTAATCTTCCAAAAGATTGTGCTGTAGGTGGATTTTAGATTTTGCAGACTTGTGCCACTATCAATCTGGTGTAATAATAATAAAATTGATTCAAATCATCGGACGATGGGTTTTATAGAAGAACCATCTTGAAGACAATGTGAATAGGTATTCATCATCTCACAGCGCTCTTGGAGCGCTATAGGCTTTCTGCCATTGTCAGAGGTTATATATAAGAATGATCTTTGGAATTTGTGTTAATCAACTCACCTAAGTGTTGCCCTCTATGGGGACGTCCATTGACAGCTTATGAAGCCAACGGTCCTGCTTCAAGGCAGTCCAGGTGTTAGTTACCCATAGAGGGCGACACTTAGGTGAGTTGATGTTGCTATCACACCCTTGACTGGGTTAAATATATACCACCCGATTGCTCTCTACACTTAGACCGCCAGGCTATAACGACGAGTCTAGGCTGAAGACGAAACATGCATGCCTATAGCAGGTCTGATGCATTGTGGAGAACACTTAATTTGTTTTGATCCAACTATCCAATATCTTTCTGGTTTCTCATGCTATTCAGGTATCTGGCAGATTTTTCCATGGAAACAAGTTTCATTACAATATGCTGTGGTTTAGTTAAAATGGTTGATTTTTGGTCATTGATCACCAAGTGAGTAAACCCTTGGTTCAAGGACTGCCAACTGAGGAACTTTTACCTTCGCGAGCCGTATTGTCGAAACATTGTTGTGTATCCCCTAAGGAAAAGCGCAATTACCCCGACACCATAGCTTTCCTTAGGCAATCAGGGGCTAATAGGTTAATAATCTTCCGAAGGAGAACCTGAGAAGGATCCATCAATAGCTGCAGTGCTACCATGAAATATCTCTTCAGTGGTCTTACAAGTTGTCGCTGCTTATCAAAGTTGTCACCTGAATCATAATAATTTCTGAACACAATCCCGTTAAGGCCATTCAATGGTGCCATAGATATTCGCTACTTTTCAGAGACCCATTGTTGCTATCATACTATTACTAATGAGCGCAGCTTAACCACAATGTATTCAAGTTAGCCAACAAATATAATTTGATTTTTACGGACAAGATAGCTATACGTATATAGCACATATATTATAAATACAATTGAGATTAGAAGGTCAAGGACGAAAGTTCGAACAGATGTTCATTTCAATTCAACATCCAGTAGCAAAGTTGCAAAATGGGTTAAATATAAACACTATCCAATTAAGAATATATCTTTTTAACGCGCGTAAACCTCAACAGCTTTTATCAGTGGCTTAACTTTTCCAAGTCGAAGATTTTATACCAGGGGTGTACATGACATTCGTACAACGCTCCATTGGAGTGGTTTTGCTATAAATGCGAGGATTTATTCTGACTCATCTACTCTTACAAATAAGTACCAATGCATCCAAGACTCATTTGATGATAATTTTAGTTTTTAGGCTATTCCAGTTTTTGGTTGGGAATTCGTCGTAGGTCTGTTGGTTTTTATTCTTAATCAAGTGTGCTTAGTCTTGGTATAGTAGTAGTAGTGGTAGTAATGGGCAGGCAAAGTCTGGCAAGTAGGCCACCTTTGGCCCTTTTTGCCGAACCCGAAGACCATCACTAGAACTATGGCAGATCTGGTAACTCCCTAGTGTCGAACCTTCCAGACCTTTTGATAAAGGTCATGATGTCCGACCATTCCGCTAAGTAGCACTCTTGGCAAACTCTGCTGTGCCGAACACCTCAGGAAGTGGAACGAGGTCTCCTCCTCCTCCCAGCACTTTTGACAGATTGGGTCTTTGACCATTCCTATGAGTGTCATGTTCCTGTTCAATCTGTTAGTCTTGATATGAATAGGTTTTCTTTTGATCAATACGAACATATTTTTTAGAGAGTCTGTGCTATAACCATCTCTCTTGTTTGGTAAACTTCATCTTCTATTTTCTCTTCCAACATTTTTATTTTTTACTCACCTACATATATGTTTACCAGGTTTACTTTGTTTGATACATGTTCATAGTCTTATATTGCATTTTTTTATGTTTATTGTAGGAACCAAAGGTTCAATGGTGAATTCTTACAATTTTTTGAGACATGTTTATGTGGAGTAGTACTCAATATTATTACTTACTTTTTAGCACAGTATTTTCTTAGAATTTCAAACTATATTTAATTTTTTATTTTAAATCGATAAGAGTGTTTTCAAAATTCCTTTCCTCATATTATCTGAATCCAATTTTATCGTAATTTCTTGATTTTAATATATAAAAATCTAGATTTATCCTAACCTTTTTTTCTTAGAGTTCAGAAAAACAGATGTTAAATGTAATTTAACTTTAATTGAAGCATCAGAAATCATGTAGTAGAGGATCTTGGCAATATCTTTATTGACATTACTGTACCATCTCTAAATGTTATGAAATTATTCATCAATACTTTACTGTCATTCATTCTATGGATAGTAAATGTTTAACTCATAAATTAGTAATTTTTCTATCTTGATGATCCTGGTGAGGACATTACGACAAAGTTATCTAACTATTGTATTGTCATAGTTCCTTAATACGCCTTTAAATTTACAAATTAATCAGACGTCTTGAAATCGGTGAAAATAACGTTGAAAGATACATACAGGTCAAGCTAATAAAAGCGTGTTAAAAACTGAACATTTCTGGTCCACGCGCCGTCGTTTTGTAAACATTGGACAGAACATCCCCAGGTTCCTGTTACGCCAATGCTGGTATTAGCCACCCTATCTCCTAAATGTGTTCAGTTTAAGTGGCCATAAACCTTGCCGTACTGTAGCAACTCTAACCGTGCTACCGACAATTATTATTAGACCAATTTGGGTACTTGACCCTCTGTACCTTCGTGGGATTTTACCCCACTATTATCTTTTCGGTAGGGTGCCGAAGTTGTAGTCAGACGCTGGCAGTGTTTGTCATAGATGAGTCACCGTAGAAGGGGATGATTTATGAAACTGGTCATTATGTGTTTCATCATATACAATATGCCATGTCTGAAGTTACTATTGCATAACAACTTGTATTTACAAAGTTCAACAAAGAATATGCTAAAATACAATCAACATGAAGGCACAAACAATCCGACTTAAATTGTTCTTTACAACTTCCTTAAGAGATCATGAAGTATGACAGATGACGCTTAAATTTTTCAAAATATTGGTTCAGCACTGAAAGCACTATAAGCAGATATTCAAGTAATATGTCACGCGTTTTGGCAGATTTACAGCATCTTTACAAACTCCATGATTTTTTATTTATGAAATTTTTGCATCAGACCTGCTATAGCGTTAGGACTTAAGTTGCCAATGGGCAGCGCCATAGTGCGCGATGCTTGGAGATGAGTGCTAGTAAAATTTTTTTCGAAGCAGTACAGATCGGTTGAAATGATAGGAAAGTTTTACCAAGTGAAAGAAAAATAAGCTATAGTTCTCATAACATTTAGGAAGGCAAAAACTAAGTTCAATTGTACTGTTTTTATTTTCAAATCACTTTTCTACCAGCAATTTTCAAGAATAAGGCAACCTCACCTATCATGGCACCCAATCCTCTAACTTCCATTGGAAATAATGCTTATTACAGGTTAATGATGTCTTCTCGAAAATTTGCATGACGACTGAATAATGATGTGTTCATTTATTTGATACTTTACCTAAATGTTGCTCTCTCGAACTAGTTCTCAGTAATTTGTTCAAATAACTGTTTATAAACACGAGCTTTGCTTTTTTCTATGACTCAGCATGATTCAATTAATCATTTCCCTGAATTAGTACTGATTTGATGAATTAATTGCAATCAAATTTGAAATAAATTGAATATTAGCATATTTATATATAAGTTACATGATATTTGATTAATGTTTTCCACGTTTTTCTCCATATGCTTCATGTAAACAGCAAATTAATTCATAACAGAACGTTATCTTTAGTTCAGGTTAGGCTCTCTATAGCCTAGTAAGAGAATATTAATATTATATTTTCCAAAAACCTCCAATAAGCAGGAGTAAGAATGCAATTGGCCAAAATTTAAAAAAATACCAAGCAAATGTATCTACAAACTTAGTAGTGCTCGTCCCGTAAAATCAAACGTTGAACGAAACATGTTGTTTCAGAACCGGTTACATAGAACATAGATTTTCAAACTGAATAATCAAATTACAGGAACCACCAAAAACGTTAAACTTGACCTACTTTTGAATATTTTCAGAAACGATATTCTCAACGAAATCCCTAACATGTTTAATTTACAACCTTCACTTATGTACTCGCACAGTGTGATTTCTCAGAAAGCTGATCTAAGCTTTTAATACTTTGAAGAGGATTCATCTTTCGTAGGGTAGTAATTAAACTCGAAACAGGTTTCGAAGGACTTTACAGAGTCTGTTTATAGCCTTACAAATCGTCACAAAAGGCATGTCAAGTTGGTATAAGTTTGAAGATTAGGGAAAAGCGATTGTAAAGGTTCAGTTAGCGGATAATTTCCTTTGTAACGAACTGGGAGTTTGACATAGAAATTTCAGGAAATATTGGAAATGCTGTACGTGGAAATATAAGTTCACTTTAATATTCTCAGATATTGATCCTCAAACAGATGATGGCCATAGAAATATATTTAATAAAATGCAACACGAATTGATAAGCCTTTTTTATAGATAACTCCTAACAAAGGCGTTCTCGAAACATTGTGAGAACAGGGCATCACAAATAATATTTATAAAAATGCTTTGAAAAAAATTATTTTTTGAAATCTAGGAGTACAAGGTTTACCTACTTGATGCCATTTATTATTGTATTTGGAATTTTGACGTGTGCACATTTTGGAAAACAATTATATCAATGCGTTGCTTGTACCGAATCCATCTACTTGACTCAATTATCCTCCATTGCAGATGGTTTCTTGGGAGACATCGCCATAACTAACGACCCCACACCGGTGAAACCCAAACCAAAACAATCAACATTCCAGGAGGAAGTCGAAAAATACAAACAAGAGGTCTTGGAAGGGCTCCAAATCGAGGAAGAAGGTCTGACGGAGTACATCCGCAAAAAATCCAAACATCCTGACCTGGCAGTTACTTCCAGGAGTTACAATGACCCCTTCGACGGTTTGACGGACCCTGTGAGGGGCAATGGGAACACAGTTGATGTGAGGACGCACAAGAATGGACAGGTCCTCAAACCTGTGGAGGCAAAAGGTGGAGCAAGTAAGCCTAAAAGAACGAGGTCTGGACGACATTTGGGGGGTACTGCGGGAAAAAGAATGGGACTAAGTCTGGAATGAAGATGCGGCACAAGAGGAAAAAGAGACACGAGAATGCAAGAAAGGAAAAGAGTAGGTAAGAATTTATTAACGCTTTTTTTTAATACAGTTACTGAATATTTTCAGTTTTATATTACTAAACCTATGTGACAAACGAATACATCTTATAAAAGTATTGCAAAATTAGAATTCAAAATACGTACGAGATATCGCCAAAAAAGACGAAAACAAAGCTCAAACTCTGTTTTTGAACGTTTTCGAGGTCTTGATCATTGTTTAAATTTTATTGGGGTTGTCAATA